>OU342691.1:5000000-10000000 GCA_910589285.2 Mythimna ferrago | reverse complement strand
CAGGTTTCATACACCACAATTATAAACACGTTTTGGACACTTAAAAGTTTAGGATTTTGAGATAGATTTTACATTACATGTTTATTGTAAGGACTTTAAAAGAGACTAAAACCCTGAGTTTGTTTCGATGTTTATTCTCAGGGTAGTCAGCTAGGAAACACCGGCCTCATTAAACTGACTGAAAGAAAAAATTTACGTATAGGTAAAAGTGTATTTTTAAAACCTATTTGCAAAATACCTAAATATCATGTATAGAGTTGGACTTTCCTTGCTTGAAAGACTGGCCCGTTAAAATACGATAAGAAGGGGAATCTCTAACCCTTCATAATTACGTATATTTTTTAAGTTTTCTTAATGATTAAACTTAATTTAAACTTAATGATACCGTAATGTCAAAAAAAATATGGCTATAACATGTCCTTGATTTGTTTATTTTATTAATTTTATTTAAGGGGAATATATATATAAGTTGTCTGTAAGACAACAGGGTGATCCCTGTGCGATATAAGACCGCCCATTGTACACTTATTTTTTTAAATGTTTGTCCTGTATTTTTGTTTATGTGGTGTACAATAAAGATTATAATAAATATACGATTCAAAGTCGCCATCACATCCCGAAGAACCACCAAACTGAAGTGGCAGAGGGCAGGGGCGCACGGCACATTTAATAGAAAGGTTCTGGAGTGGCGGCCGCGCACTGGAAGATGCAGCGTTGGAAGGCCTCCTACAAAGTGGATTGATGATCTGGTGAGAGTCGCAGGAATGCGACGGATGTGAGATACGCAGGACTGTTCGTTATGTCGATACTCGAGGGAGGCCTAAGTCCAGTAGTGGAGATCTTTCGGCTGAAATGACGATGATGAAAGATTACGATTATTATATGACGCAACGCTATGCCGGAACTGAACTTAACCATTTTTTTTACTTTTCTTTCATTTCTTACTATTACTGAATTATAACTTAAAATATTATGATAAAAATTTAGTCCGGCGTTTTGGGTAATTTTTCATTTGATTCAATGCAAAAATCGCGATCGAAATGTCATAAGGCTCTTTATAAAAATTTATGCAAGGAAGTGATTTTTTTCCTGTTCACCAAATTCGCGGTAATTTGGCAACAGTTACCGATCTTTTTATTGTACGCAAACAAGTTCAAGTGGCTGTAGGAGGCCAAGTGGGCTGTTTCTTAGCGTGTTTGGTTTGTTGGTTGACTTCCGTAATTCCCAAAAAATATTTTGAATGCATTTTTTTTCATGGGCGGTGTTCGTTTCTTGAAGAGAGGTACAATCCTAACTCATATTATAAATGTGAAAGTGTGGATGTTTGGATTTTTGTTACTTAATCACGCAAAAACGGCTGAACGGATTTGGATGAAATTTGGCATGCATATAGCCTTTGACATGGAAAAGAACATAGGCTACCTTTTATCCCGATTCCTTAAGTACCTAATGCCACGCGGGCGAAGCCGCGGGCAAAAGCTAGTTCTACATAAATCTGTTTATTTTTTATTCAGAACGCAATATAATTTATTTTGTTTTTTAAATTAATTTTAAAATTATTTGGCGATAATATTTTGATTTATGACGGCTGCAAAACTAAGGGCATCCTGATACGCAATTAATGACAGGATTTAATAGAGGTCGGGCTTAACTATTAATTTTTTGAGAAAATCGGGTGTTGGAACTCCGCACCATCTGACTTATTTAACTCGTTTTTGCCCACGACTTCGTCTGCGTACATATAATATAGCCTATGTCACTCAGGAATGAAGCAGCTTTCTATCGGTGAAAAAATTTTAGCAATCGGACCAGTACTTTCAGAGATTACCTCCTATAAACAAAAAAAACATAAAAACAAAAAACAAAACCTTTATCTCTTTATTATATTAGTGATAATGACGAAGTGAAGTGATGATGATAGTGATAAAGCGATTATTTATCTGACCGGGAATTTCTCATGATGTGTGTTTACATATGTGCATATTTTAAGGTTGATCTTCAAAACCGTCCTGTATTCCTTTGGTTACCCTTTGCGTGCGTGGGACTCTAGGAAGAATCTGCACTACTGGGCCCAGTCCATTTTGCCACATCTCTTTAAGGTGCACGTGGATTACACACATGTCAACATAAGTGCACCTCCTTCCTTCATCTGATTTAAATTAAGGTTACAACCCAGACCTTTCACTTTATGATGGCGTCAGTTCGCTTATAAGCTGGTTTTAATGGCTTGTTTATTTACAGCAGCTCTTGGAATCCAATTCAAATCTGGGTATGAGTAAGTCGAGAGAAAGGGATTACGAGACCACGGTAGGTGGTAATTGTCGTAATGTCTTCATCGTATGCTGATGTGAAAGGCAGTGGACTGCAATGTGGCGTAATTTCTGAAAAGCTTTACTTATCTAGTCTATATCTACCTTTTTTTAGGTGTGATATCATCCAATGACTTCTCCCGCTCTAGGATGGAGCGAGAGGGCGCGTCAGACATTTACTGACTAAAACCCACTCCTAATTTTCTTCTTTGCTTTGCGTTCCAGGACCCCGGGTTTTCCTTTTAGAAGCGTTTCCATGGCCCCAGTAGGCTTCGGCCCTGCTGGGCCCCTACGGTTTTGCTGACATCTCTATGAGGCACGAGTGGAGCACTACGCGCCGTCGACGACTCGGGCTCGGTCCGGACGGTTACCGGATGGCCGGACGGCGAGTTACCCATTGCTCACTGTTTGCAAGCCTGCGGTGGTTGAAAATTGAGGTTGGGATCCCGGTGGCTGGGGCATGAGGAAGTTCGTCCATCACGCGTAAGGCCGCCTCCTTCGTTAGAATTACTGCTTCGCAGAAGGAGGTGACTGCCTGCCATTCTTCCTCACTCCGGAACATGGTCTGTCCCAGGGCCTGGTGCAAGACGTCGTTGCCGCCGATCGCCCTCGCGAGGATACGACGGTGCTCTGCCCAAGCGGGGTACACCTCCACTGCAGTATTTTATAACATTTTATTTATATTAAATTAAGGTTTGCTGTAAGAAAACCCAATTTTGGGTTAAGCTCGCCTGTGTACATCGGCTTTCTTACTATGAACAATATGTAAATTTATGTACAATAAAGAATATATAGAATATATAGAATATATAGATCATAGATGCCAGAGCCATTAGACTTTACTTATGAGTAGGTACCTTTATTTTTTGCTTAACAAAATGTGTGAAATTGAGTAATATTAGTATATCATACTAACATACTATCCTTACTCAATCCCATACATTGTTTACGTTCAGCGTACTCAAAGTATAGTGAACGTAAGCATAATTGTTAGATTGGGCCGACGACGGCCAATTTGCGGTGCCAAAGACATGTTATACACATTATTCACTTTTTAGGGTTCCGTAGCCAAATGGCAAAAAACGGAACCCTTATAGATTCGTCATGTCTGTCTGTCTGTCTGTCTGTCTGTCTGTCTGTCTGTCCGTCTGTCCGTCCGTATGTCACAGCCACTTTTTTCCGAAACTATAAGAGCTATACTGTTGAAACTTTGTAAGTAGATGTATTCTGTGAACCGCATTAAGATTTTCACACAAAAATAGAAAAAAAAACAATAAATTTTGGGGGTCCCCATACTTAGAACTGAAACTCAAAAAATTTTTTTTCATCAAACCCATACGTGTGGGGTATCTATGGATAGGTCTTCAAAAATGATACTGAGGTTTCTAATATCATTATTTTCTAAACTGAATAGTTTGCGCGAGAGACACTTCCAAAGTGGTAAAATGTGTGTCCCCCCCCCTCTAACTTCTAAAATAAGAGAATGATAAAACTAAAAAAAATATATGATGTACATTACTATAAAAACTGCCAACGAAAATTGGTTTGAACGAAATCTAGTAAGTAGTTTTTTTTTAATGCGTCATAAATCGAAAAAAATACAGTATTATTAAAACATCGATCAAAGTTACAACACATTACAAGAACTTTTGTATTATGTTACTTGCTGCTACGGAACCCTTCATGGGCGAGTCCGACTCGCACTTGGCCGGTTTTTTTAAAGTCGGGGTAGTGATTGTTATACCTATCTGTTTCACAGAATATTGTTAAACATTTATTTAATATTTTATTTAATGCCTAGTTAGGTATTATAATAGTGTAAGAGTTGGTCGCTACATCGAATGTAGACCTATTCACAAGGCTGAAAGGCTATAATTATGTAATTAGTTAAATAGGTGTAACTAAATCAAATTCTGAAGATCTGGGAGGAGTTTCTGCACTCTCCCAAATCATGTAATTCATGAAATCAATAGAGACTTAATTGATTTTTTAAATATGATCTGTATGGTTGTCGGTCTAACAGATATGCGATAAAAGCAGTACACATTAACATCAATTCCACACATTTTATAAATCGGAAAATAAGTAGGTAGATAATATTTGGCGGCTCTGGAATCTTGGACAATCAAGTCAGTGCCAACTGCCATCTTTCACGTCGTCGTTCGAATTTCGAAACCGATAGATGTTCTCATGGGATGGAAAAATTCTGGCATGCAATAATTTTGACATGTGATGTGTACCGTGCTTATATCAATAGACAAATGCCACATACGTGTTGCAATTATTTATTTAGAGATTCGTAATTGCCTGGGTAGGTTGCTGACAGCTTAATAGATGTGTTATTTCGTCAGATTTATTGTATGATTTTTGAAAAAAGAAGTTAAGTATTTTTAAACTCTTTTTCGGTGTGACAATTTGTCAAACTGGTCTCTATTCAAAGACTGTCCAGTGTAGCCCCGTGTCCTCAATTGGGAACAAGACACTGCACAAGTTATGTGTCAGTATTATAAAAGTGGCGCCCCCTGTCGGTAAGCCACCGAAGAACGTACGTGGCTTGAATTATCACTGTAACTTGCCAGACAGCATTCTAAAGTAGAAGCGAGTTACTCGCTCAAGTAAAACGTTGGTAAGTTCGTTTTCTACATTATAGATGGCGCTGCTGTATGTATATAATACTAGCGTATGTTTGTGTATGAACTTCTCTATATTTCAACCATCCAAATTTTTTTTTTATCTGTTTTTATTTAGAGGCTTTGATCAGGGTATGTCAGCCCCATCGTACCCTTTTACATTGGTTCAACTAACTACCTAGTTGTAGTGTTTACAAAATTAATATATGCAAGTTAGAAACTAATTATTTTTTAAATTGAAATTAACTATTTAATAAGCATAGGTACTAGAGAGAGCTATTCATAAAGAACGGTAATTAAGTGGCATAACTTTTTAGTCATCTCCGATCAACAAAATTATAGTAAGTATTTTGCGAACAATATTATTTGTTTTTTGTCTATAATATAAAGTACGATTGACTAAAATATTAATATAGTACGATATGGCCCGGTATGAAAGGCAAGAAGGAACGGGATGGGTTTTTAGTCAGTAAGAGTGTGACACTATCTGCCGCTCCGCCCAAGGGCGGGGGATGTCATTTAGATGATTTTTACCCACCAAAAAAAAACCATACCATTTAATATAGAAAGCACGAGTGTCAATCCTTGTAACAACTGAATTCCAACAATGTCTACGTCAACTTCGTCTTGTACGACATAGTTTGTAGTACCAAAATTAAATTTGATAATTATAATTATAAATTCGGAATTCAAATCTTCACTTTGAGAAGACTGGATGAGGAATTTAATTATTTTTTTAAATTCCGCCATAAGTTTATCGAATGAATAATTCAGTGACTGTTATAATTACAAATTCATAAATTGATTCCTAGTGGAAATTGTGCTGAAATATTGGTGTAGTTTTTATCTTAAATCTACACTACGAGTACTAGATCTAGGTAAAATGGAGATGAGGACTTTATTGTAGTTTTCATTACCTCGGCGGAGCTTGCTGAGAAGGCTGCATAGACACATTTGCTGCCAAATAGTGCAAAAAAACATTAAAATGTAAATACTTCAGCATTTAAATGAAAAACTATATTCTATAAAAACTACATACTTTCTAAACTTGATAGTGGCTAAATGCACAAACAGTTCTAAGAAAAAACCCTGTCAAGTGCGAATCGGGCTTGCGCACCGAGAAACTTACCTACGTAAATAGTTGGACTTCCGATTCGAGACTTGAAAATTTTTCCGAATTAACTGTTTTCAGTTTCTGCCGAATGAGGATCCCTACAAAGACTGGACGAGACTTAATTATCTGTACCTATGTACTTACTAATAAAATGCCTTTAAAAATTGAAAAATAATTAGAGACAATTTGAATCCATGTAGCCACCCAACTCAAATATCGACTTTTCTGCTGTTTATTTTGAGTTAATTTCTCTGTATATAGTATTTTTTAATACCAAATTGTTAAAAAAAAAGTATTTAAGAATTTGTTATCGTGTTTGACACGGAGTTTGTTGTTTATAATATGAAAAAATCTCGAATTATAAATTCAATTATTGAATTCTCCTCGGGGATTTATAAAAGGGAAACCATGGTCCTAGAACACAAAAGGCAAGTGGTCATTCAGGTAGGTTTTTGTCAGTAAAAGTTTGACATCCTCCACCCCAGATCGAGAGAAGTCACTTGATGATTACGCAAATCAAAAAAAAAATATTGCGTCCATAAAATTGTTAATGCTGTAAAGGTCTTTTCTTTTGCGTCAATGTCTATGCAAAAATTCTTCCAATCCTTGGATGCCACTAAGGCATTCTACCTGTCATCACCACGCCTTGTTTTCGCCTGAGTATTTTCTCGTTAATGTAATTTTACAGAAACTTATCGATCATCATTACATCATCATTTCAGTCGAAAGACGTCCACTGTTGGACATAGACCTCCCCCAAGTGTCGCCATAATGACCGGTCCTGTACGAGGTGTAGCTAGTCCCAAAGGCAAAAAAAATACAATGCGTTCCAAATGAGAATAGGATCGCCCACCATGTTGTGACGTCACGATTTACTGTCAAATCGAGGAAAGAAATTTTTAAATATTAATTAATTTACGAAAAATTTAATTTATTTGTGAACTATGAACGAAAAAATTTTAATCAGAATCCAGCATTCTTCAATTTTACTCATCTCTGAGATCTTCAATTTTGCCAAAATTTCTTCGATTTGACAGTACGATGAGACACATAGACTAGAACATAGGAATCGGTCCTATTCTCATTTGGAACGCGTAGTTAGTACATGATACTTTTGATACAGGGAATATCAAAAGTTATCGTGTTTTTTTTTACAACGTAGACGCTGCTGGCACAGAGACATGAGACAGTCACGATAGGTCTCGCAAGATATGACCAGACTAACTGGACAGATTTCATCTATATCATTTTGACCGAGACCGATGATCTCGTTTATTGGAATATTCTGGAATAGAAGAGAGTTTATTTATTTATTTAAACTTTTCTTTTTTCTTTTTTTAGTTTAAGTTTTTATTGTGATCGTATGTAAAGATAGCTAGAACAAACAGAGCAATAAAAATTGATCATCCTATCGTTTAGAAATTTTTCATTAACTATGCATCTCTCATCAATTTGAGAATCAAAGGTTGTGGATATGTTATAAATTTTTACACGGGGCCCCTGCAGCTTGGGGGCCCCGTATCATTGATACGGCTGCAGTTACGCCTCTACACGCTAGGTCATCGGGTCACCTTGTTGGAGGCCAGAACAAAAATATCTAATTTATTGGTTCGTCATGTAAATTAACAATGTTTTTATATGTGTCCGCATAAATTATGTATATACATAACTGACTGACTGACTGACATATCAACACACAGCCGAAACTACACGACGAAGGAGCATGAAATTTTGCACAAGTTTTCGAGGCGAGTACTAAGAGAGGGTTTTTCGAAATTCACCCCCTTAGGGGGGAAATGGGTGTCTAAAGTTTGTATGGAATCACACGGGCGAAGCCGCTGGCAGAGACTAGTTAAGAGACTCAATTTTTTATGGGCTATGACTCGTATCGTTCGTCTCGTAGCATTTTTTTTTTGCAATAATTATAAATCTTACATACTTACAGTTTACGACTTTGAACAAAAAAAGTGATGATGAAGTGTTTTGATTCGTTAAGTAAGCACCGTTATAACATAAAAAATATTACATTAGGTTACGGTACATAACTTAAAATCTACACCAATATTATAATAAAGAGTTAAAGTTTGTTTTTATGTTCGTAGGAGGTAAACTCTGAAAGTACTGTTCCGATTGGTAAAATTTATACATCGATAGAAAGCTGCTTTATTCTTGAGTGACATAGGCTATATTTTATTTACGCAGTTGAAGCCACGGGCAAAAGCTAGTAAGAATTATAAAAACAAAGCTCGCACACACAGATCTACCACTTCCGATTTAGTCATCTAAGTAAGTATGCACGAATACGAATAGTTAAAAACAAACAAAACTTTAGTAGAATACACAATTTAGGGGAAAAACTTGAGGAAAACCGGAAGTGTGATTGCTACAAACGTTTTATCAGCGAATGGCGTAATAGTATCGCTACGAGCTAGGCACGAACACACTCGAACATGCGTAAGGATGCCATTCCGCGATCACTTGACGTGTGTACACTCCACAGAGGTCGCGCTTGCATCATTTATTCAATCGGGGTACTATTAAACTGATTAGAGGCAAAAAAGTAAATACAAATACAAAAAAAATATTTGTGCACACAGGTACAATTTAGATGTTACAAATAATTTATGTCTCTGTGTTTTGCCACAGTAACTGGCATATAAATATTAACAAAATAGGTATTATTACGCCTACTGAACAATATTGAGTAAAAAGGTCCTTATTAATGAGGCATGGTCTTCATTACTTCATTTTTGGTCTGTTTTTTTCCGTGTTCTTTACGAATAGTTTAGTGATTTAAAGTTAATATTTTTCTTTTTCTTTTCTTTAGGGTCGTGGGAACGCTAGGTGGGAAAATCATCCAATGACATCTCTCGCTCTTGGGCAGGGCGGGAGGGTGTGTCAGACTTTTACTGACTAAAAACCCACTCCTGTTCCTTCTTTGCCTTCGTCCGCACTTTCACACTATCGATATGCAAAGGACCGTTCCTTTTAGCGATACTCGAATTAGGCCTATGTCCAGCAGTGGACGTGTTTCAGCTTAAATGATGATGATGATGATGAAATCCCTAATATCTTGAGCTAAACGCTAAGATACTGACCTAGGTAACTTAAATATAATTATTATAAATACGAACATTATAATGCATGTTCACGATCTCAACACAATATTGCTCAATCAACCTTTGCATTTAAACGATTAGAATCAATATCTAAATATTAATAATGGAATAAAATTGATCATGTATACGCGTATTTCGTAATTTTCCGAAATACGTTTTGAGCGGATACAATTGTCAGGGTCGATGGGTTTATTAATAGACAATATGTGTTTATGGGTTTGTTTATGATTAGCAGAGGTCGGAATTAGGTAGAGTTATTCATGTACTTGCATCGAAATGTTGTTAATAATATGGATCTTTCTGGGATTTCTAATGAAAAATCCCGTGTGGCTTTTTTTTTTTGATGAGAAAAATCATCCAATGACAACCCCCGCTCTTGGGCGGAGCGGGAGATAGTGTCAGACTCTTACTGACTAAAAAACCCATCCCGTTGCTTCATGGCTAACAATATTATAAATGCCATCAAAAGCATACTTAACTAAATAATAAACTTAAAAAAAAAAAATAACCGACTTACTAAAAAAACACTAAAACCATCAAAATAACTTTAATTTCGGAAGTCGGTGTTTCTATAATAGTTTTGCCTCCTCGTTATTTAATACCGACTTCCGAAATTAAAGTTATTTTGATGGTTTTTTTTAGTAAGTTGGTTATTTTTTTTTTGTAAAAAGTTTTTTATTTCACACTTTTTAGTTGCAATACAATTACAGCCAGAGTACCTTTTTCTCATGACAATTCCAATTAACTCAAACCCTGCTAGAATACATTGTTTTATTATGAAGTTCCCGTGTCTACCTTCCGGCTCCATCGTCAGCATCAGATCAGTTCGATAGTACCTTATCGCCAAAGTGCATCTCATGACAATTCTAATAAGCCCAAACACGGCTAGGATACATTGATTAATTACGGAGTTCCGGTGCCTATCTTCCGGCTCCATCATCATCATCACGTCACATCGATGATACTATTTTCAACATACCTATTCAGATCTATTCATTTATTTGTAACTATGTTCATTGAGAGATCTGTGTGAGTATGAACTTCCGTTGGCCAGTTCCACTTCATCAAATGTCATGTTTTGACTATAAATGCTTAAGTCGTTGATGAAAATACCAAAAGAACTATATGGTTGCCTATAATATTTGAGGAGTTCCCTCGATTTCGCCAAGATTCCATCATCAGATCCCGAGTTGGTGACTATGGGACCATTTGGGAAGTATACCCTTTCTAACAAAAAAATAATTTTTCAAATCGGTTGGCAAGTGATGAAGTTATACGCGCGAACATACATAAAAAAAAATACAAACATCCGAATTGAGAACCTCCTCCTTTTTTAGAAGTCGGTTAAAAAAACCAAGGCTCGCAATTCTACCGTAAAAAGTTGTGAGATCTATGTACTACCAAAACGGTTAATTTATACAGTCCGTACTTAAGGGACCTTGATGGCTTGGATTGACTTGGCAATCGGACGAAAAAATCTAATTTAATATAATAGGTATTACTTGTGCTATACATGCGGTTGTAAAGCTTCAAATTTAGAAATTTGAAGCTTTTATGTCTGTTAGAAGTACTTTAGCCTTTTGATGATGGCTCCGTTAGTGAGTGACGAAATTAAGAAACTTTGACCAGTTATAATTCTGCTTCTGGTTCAAATTAATTGAAATTTTAAATATCGTCGGTGCGCCTGCCAAAACCGTTATGTGCATTTTTTAGATTTCGTTTTTCTTTGGTAGATGTCTTTAAAATCGAATTGCGCATCGATTACAAAAACAAATATGTGTTATTTCCGTTTAGAAATCGATTTGACAAAATCTATATGTGCACTTAATTTTCATTTCTGGCAATGATAAATTGGTTATGTGTTCACATCAAACCTTTTTTAATCATCTGTTGCACATGTCAGAATTGGATTGCACATAGATAGTTTTGCAGTTTGAATTTCATCGGTTTGTGTTTGAAAATTTTACCGTTTTAATTTTGCAAAAACGTATAAAAATTGTTAAACTGAATAAAACGAGTCTCAGGTGAGTAAATTTTGTACTATAATATTGCTGTTTTCTGGGTTTTATGAAAAATTAGGCGTATAAAATTGATTTTAATGCTCCAATATTATGGCTGTTCCTGCTTAACCTAAAAATAAGTTACAGTTTAATTGTTGTTCTTGAAGACTTATTATTAGTCGTTGTTTGTTGTTGAAATTGAAGTTATATAAAGGTATCGTTATGCTTGGGACATGGAAATTGAAAGCTTGGGTGTAACCTACCTATTAAATTAGATTTATAGATGACTTGTGTTGATTTATGTTTTTTTCTCTCTCTTTGCATGTACATAACTAAAGCTTCTGATTGCTTCTTCATATTCCTGAATTCTGTAAAATAATGACGTCCCGTAGTAATTGGCGAGGGAAACTTCTCGTTGACATGAGCACAGGAAACATTTCTATAGAGTCCTCTGGACAAGGTACATCAGATCCTTTCATATCTACCAGCTATGATCCAACAGCAGCACTTCAACTACATCATGAGGAACCAC
Source organism: Mythimna ferrago (assembly GCA_910589285.2). Taxonomy (NCBI): domain Eukaryota; kingdom Metazoa; phylum Arthropoda; class Insecta; order Lepidoptera; family Noctuidae; genus Mythimna; species Mythimna ferrago. The sequence goes on along the minus strand of OU342691.1, from coordinate 9,988,296 downwards.
CGCCCAAGCCTTCTGCCACAGAATTTGTAGAAAATTGCGATAAGACCATGACCACATCTGCCTCGATCGATTTATTCGATATGATCACACCAACACTCAATTTTGTTGCTGACCCTACTAATCATGCAGATGTGAATATGCATTCCGACGAGATTTTTTCCACAGGACCTATTGAGAACCACAAAGCCTGTACTGTAACCTCGACAGTACGTCATGAGTCCGAGTTCAACTTGCAGCCGTTACCGATGGAGATCGCCTACTCAGGGCATACGGATAAGGCAATAGTCGGCCAAACGGCTTCGTACTTAGACGAAGTTACTGGAGAATTTGTAAGCAAAAATGCGGAGGAGCCTGGGACTAAAAACTTCATTCTAGATGACCAAACTGGAGAGTTAATAGAAATTGAAGAGGAAACCAGGGGATCAGTAGAAAACCACGATGAGTTCGATATTAATGAAATAAATGACAATAAAAGAAACAGGGACTTTAATAAGAAGCAAAGGGTTAAAGGAAAGCCTTACATGGGAAGAAAAATGGAAGTTAATAATGAAAATTCTAAAAAGCTAAGCTTTATTCCAAAAAACCAGAGAGCAATGAAAACTAAAACTTGTACCCATAGGGCTATTGAAGCAAAGTCATACAGGACTTTTTTGTGTGGAGCTTTAAGTGAAGAACAAAGAGAAGCCACTTTTCGATATTACTGGAGCTTAGATACGTGGGATGCTAAAAAGGCTTACCTTAAAAACTTGATTCGACTTCGTCCTATTAAAAGAAGACGCAAAGCTACGCAATTGCAAAACTCTATTAAAGAGCAAGGATTTGATTGTTTTTTACCTAACGAAAACAATGAACTCATACGTGTGTGCAAAAGTTTTATGCTTAGAACGCTTGTTATGACAAATGATACATTAAATACATGGATAAAGCAATTGCATGAATCCAAATCAAGCTCATCTTCTACTGTAAATAAACCAAGAAATCCTTCCTTTAAATCAGCTGCAGTGAGAGAATGGTTAGCCTTATTGCCAAAAGTCCCTAGTCATTACTGCAGGGCAAGTTCATCGCGCATCTATGTTGAGGACTCATTTAGAAACAAGACACACATGTTTGAAGTGTACAAGAAATGGAGCCAGGAAAGTGAGAGGGAAACAGCAAAGCGCAAACTATTTACATCAATTTTAGAAGATGAAAAGATCTCCATATATAAGCCAAGAAAGGATCAGTGTGATACATGTACCTCGTTCAAAGAAGGAAATTTAACGCTCGAAGAATATGAACTTCACAAGGCTAAGAAAGAAGAAGCATACGAAGCCAAGAAGAATGCGCAGTCCTTATGTTCATCTGAAGTTTTAGTGGTAACTATGGATGTGCAAAGTGTGTTACTATCACCGAAGCTTCAGGTGTCTGTACAGTACTATAAGCAAAAACTGCAAATACATAATTACACCTTGTATTGTAATAACGATAAAGACGTCCATTTATATGTATGGCACGAAGGTGATGGGGGAGTAACTGCAAACGAGTTCACCACTTGCCTTATAGATTTTCTTAACATTAAACTTGACGAAGGATACAAAAAAATTATATTGATATCGGACGGCTGCAGCTACCAGAATAGAAACAGAGTGCTGTCTTCATCATTACTGAACCTTTCCACTGATAAACATATAGAAATTGAGCAGCTAATATTAGAAAAAGGACACACAATGATGCAGGTAGATAGCGTGCACTCAACATTAGAACATCTGTTTAAACCACCAATTTACTCACCCAATGACTACATCAATCTCATGGCACAAGCCCGACCATCAAAACCTTATGTAATTCACCACCTGGAATACAATTTTTTCTAAAACTATGAGCGTACATGTCAGCTTGATTCGATACGACCAGGGAAAAAGGCTGGTGACCCTGTAGTCACAGATGTCAGAGGCTTGCTGTATAAAGATGGAAACATCTTTTTCAAATTACGCCATCCAGACGAATGGCAAATTTTACCTCAAAGAAGAATGCGAACAATCTCAAACCTCACAGCTCTTTACAACACACCAAGAAAAATAGACAAGACAAAATACGATAGCTTACAGTCATTGAAAAACTACATGCACCGGGATTACCATCACTTCTACGACAACCTCAAACATAATTAAAATAATACAAATAAGGATTTACGTATACATTACTATTAAAAAGACTTTCAAATCTGAAGACTGATTTCTATATAGATAGACCTAAGTATAATTTTATTATTTCAATATTTTGTTTGTTTTATAAAATTTTATAACTTGTTATTAATGCGAGTAACATGTGATTTTGTATCTTTATTATTACATTTGTTGATCTTAAAGGATTGACAAGACAGTTCCTAATTATAAGCATAGTTTTGAAAAATACTGTGAGATTAATGAAAGCTTAAGAAACAATTATTATGTTACCTACATTAGAATTAAGTTTTAATTGTCTGTGTGGCTTAGTAAAGTTTTTGCAATACTTGTTTACATCGCATTTTATTTAGTTCACAGGTACTTAGAGGGGGTGGGGATAAATCTTTTCAAACCTTGTCAGTCAATTCTATTAAATGCATAACAAAAAAAAATAGTTTAATTAAGAAAAAGTCATTAAACTTTAGTCTAATGGGTAATTAGACTAAAGTTTAACTACTTTTTTTTAATTAAACTAGTTTTGTTATGCATTTAATAGAATTAATTTAATCCAACTGCGTTCCTTAACAAATCTGATATGTGTACATTTTTCATTTGTAAGAAATGGTGCTTGCAAGACAAATCTGATATGTGCATCAAAATGGCTAAAAAAAATTATTGAGAATGAACAGTACATGTTATAATTTTCACTTGTATCTCAGTTCATACGTAATATTTTTTGCCAACATGCTGCATTTTTAATTTATTAATAAGTCCATCAATCATTAAAAAAAACAGTTTATTGTCTCTCCTGAAAAATTGACTAAATACACATAGAGGTTTTGGCAAGCGCAGTGACGATATACCGTTTATATAATGCCTGCTTGGTCACTGAAAAGCTTCTAGTTTTATACCCAACGAAGTTATAAGGGATCGAAAATGGCCTAAACTGTTTCTAGAAAAGAATGTTACGCCCTTGTTACTTTTTTGCTTGGCACTGCCGTGCCGTGCCGTGCAGATAAAGACAAATAAAACCATACAATTTTTCATTGAAAAAGATCTCTCTCTGTCAACTGAGGTGAGCTTAACAAATTTATACACTTCCTCCTCGTCATTAATGCAGGAAGATTTTTGGTGCTATATTTCTGATAGCGTCATAAATAAATTCTGCTCTTTAAAATTAGTCGCGGGACTTGAGGCATATCCACTTTATTCTTTACCTGTATGAAATCGTTATAACTAGGTACTTAAATAACTCTACCTAATTCGGACCTCTGATGATTAGCTTTTCCTGTGCCTCCCGATGTCTATGTAATAACATACATGCATTTTATGGGCACTCAGCAATGGTGTAACTGAAGGCTACTTCAATTACAAATTTTCAAGTAAGTAATGGTGTAACTTCGCAATCAGTTCAGTACTTCCAGATACTCCAACAAACATACAACACAATGTTATTTTCCTCTTTATAACAATAAGGTTGCCTGGTAGATATCTGCCAGCGATAAGACCCACCATTCTACCTATAGTTTTTGTATCCATGTTTACTTGGTACTAAATTTATTAGCATTTATAATAATGAAACCGATAAAATGTTTTACTGTTTTGAAGAATTAATTAGTAATGAAAGTAAATGAATAAACAATTTAAATTTGCTATAATTACTTTTTCATTACATTTATATTATTTAATACACTAGCGATCCCTCCCGGCTTCGCACGGGTGCAATGCTGATACTAAACTACAGACTGAAAAAATTACTGTCTTTATATACAACGTTCACATCTTTATACTATGTAGTGATAGTATGCTTTTTTCCACACATTAACCTTCCTCTTGAATCACTATCTATTAAAAAAACCGCATATAAATTCGTTGCGTACTTTTAAAGATCTAGGATATATAGGGACAGACAGCGGGAAGCGACTTTGTTTTATAATATAGTGATCATATTACATTTAAAAGAAAAAGTTTGTGTATTTCTGTTAGTATTTTGATGGTCAATACAATTAATTCTATTATATATTTTTTGTCCTAAAACCAAATATTTGAAGACATGTGACCTTCAGCGTCCCGCACTAGGCCCGCGTGGTAGATTACGGCCCATTCCCTCTCCTAGAGAGGAGGCCTGAGTCCCAGCAGTGGGAACATTAAAAAGGTTGGTTATGCTTATGCTATATTTTATTCTAACATCAAATAATATAAATAACTCTAAACAAACTGGGCTCAAAATAAACTAATTATAATACCTAATTCTCCAGTTATTAGTAGACGCAAGGTCGCCAATGTTATCAAATAAAGTTAACATTCCTTTATTAATTAAAATATTCCACTATGTATAAAGGGTTACGTCACATATACTTAAGTTGAATAAGTTTCCTCTAAAGTTCTTTCACATTCTATAGCAGGTTAATTTTAACCAGATTTGTTTAAGACAAGTCAAGTAGTAATTTCGACAGCATTCGGTTCCAGACCGGTCCTATACAAAAACGGTACGTAAGTAGATATGGTAAGTTGAACTCTTAAGATATTCAAGTAGCTCGCATTCTTGACGTATGAAAGTTTGAACGAGCGGCCAATATTGGTTTATTGAAATAATCACACTAAGATTACAAAGGCGAAAGTTAGTGAGTGTGTGTACTATGTGTACGTTTGTGCTAATTCACGTTTTAATAAAATTGAACGGGTTTTGGATGAAATGTGGCACAGTAATGTTGAGTTTAGTAGACTCAACATCATCTTCCAGCCCTCATCCCCTTTCATTAGGGGTTGGCGCAACACGATTTTTTCTTCTGTCCTGTCACCCATCACGCTATCACTAACTCCATTTTCTCTCACACTATCTACTCTTTTCACACTTTCCATCCATCTTTTCTTTGGTCTCCCTCTTCGTCTCCATTCACTACAAAAATACAACTTTATCTTCTACGAAATACTATACTACACTTAATTAAGAGAAATGAGTTTTTCTCCTTGTTACGGTAAAAGTTAAAAACCATCAAAATATTATATATTCCAATGTTGTAGATAAACATTTACAGTTAACTTGAGAATCTATGGCACACCCACGCGAATCCGTTTCGCATATACTTGTTAATTATTTTTTGTCTAGATGCCAATTAACATGAATGCATGTGTTTCGCAGAAGATTTTAATCAAGCCATTCTGCCATCTGACTATACGACTATCCGGTGGATTCCGTTAATTGGTTTACTTCCTAAACAACTATCTCACAACTCACAATCAACATTTCTATTACACATAAGATTTGATCTCAACGTATCGAAATGTGTAATAGACTTTTTTGACTATACCATAGATATAAGAAAAGAGTTTGTTAAAGGAGGTTGTTTTTTATATTTCTATGGACTATACTTAATTCATTAAACCCCAAGCGAACGCCGGCGTTATAGCGCCTATTGTCTTTCTATTGTGTCTGTAATTTCCACGATTGAAAAATAGACTGATTTCTTCTAAAAGTCAGCGTAATAGCTCCAGAAATCAATTATCATCGTAAGACTTCAATTATTGATAAATTACCATTAGCAAGTATTAATAACCTTGTCGGCAGTTGTTTTTTCGAGTCGTTTGGGGTTAAAAATATCGATCTTAGGGTCCGAGTCATAGAAATATAAAAAACTCTTATATCTATGGTCCGATCAGTGCTCACAAATTTTATAAAGACCACTCTAAACGCCTCGTTGACACTTCCTGTGATCCAAATGCTGGCTTTTACCTTGGACAAAGAACGAGCATTGCCATTCAGCGTGGCAATACCGCCAGTCTCAGTCGACAGCGGTGCGAAGGAGCCATGACGTCATAATTTTAGATTGTTTTAGTCAGTTTTTAGCAACTCTAAAACAACAACAAAAAGTTGTTGTTTTAGAGTACGGAAATATACTTAGCAGGTGTGTAGCAATTTTAAAATAAATACGGGCGGTAACACTAATTACCTACAATTACATTAATATGATTTTTTAATTATTTCAAATATATATTTTTAATTTAGAATATTTCATTAGTTTGCAGTACACCGCAGACTAGCCCCTTTTTATTTTAAGTTTTTGCAATCTATCCTCAGGTTGTCTGGTAGATATCGCTGTTAACGATGAGACCGCCATTGTACCAATAGATATAAGTTATTTTAACAGTTTTGTAACTGTTTTGGTATACAATAAAGTTTATTCTATTCTATTTACAATTTGTTATAGTATAGAAGTTAAAAGGAGCATTCGGACAGATGTACGCCGCTATAATGATCGATTAGTGCAAGTGGCTCTGGAAACCAATAGATCTTTTAAAATTGCCAAAGAAGGTATACAGAAGGGACGGTCATCCATTAACAAAATCAAAGACAATTCAGGAGTGACACATTACGGAAAAGATCAAGTCCTAAATATTTGCACCAACTTCTACAAACAACTGTACTCTCAGGGTACAAATGCCGCTTCAAACCCCTCTCAGAATATCACAACTTCCCCCTCGCAAACCACAAATGTGCCTCCAATCACAGGCTACGAAGTACATTGTGCACTGCGCAGTATGAAGTATTCTAAAAGTCCTGGTGAAGACGGTATCTCTACAGAAGCCCTTAGAATAGGAGAATCAGAGCTACTTCCTAAAGTCACTAACCTATTTAATTCCATACTCTATGCTGACACAGTCCCCACAACATTTTGCCATTCCTTGATAGTACTTTTGCACAAAAAGGGTGATAAAAGCGACATAAATAACTATCGTCCTATTAGCCTTGTTTCGCATTTATATAAAGCATTTGTGAAGGTTATTGAAAGCCGCATCTCACAACAATTAGACTCCCACCAACCTCCTGAACAAGCTGGATTCAGAAGAGGTCTGTCTACCACTGACCACTTGCACACCTTAAACCAGATGATAGAAAAGTGCAATGAATTTAATATACCCTTGTATCTGGCATTTGTCGACTATGCAAAGGCTTTTGATAGTATCAACCATGATGCACTCTTCAACGCTTTGACCAACCAGAACATAGAGCCCACCTACATCAATATATTAAAGACCATCTACACTCACAGTACAGCTTCAATTAAAATTGATAATGTAGGGCCATCCTTTCCAATTGGGAAGGGAGTCAAGCAAGGAGACCCATTATCCCCAAAGCTCTTTACTGCCACCTTGGAGGAAGTATTTAGAACCCTAGCACAGAACTGGTCAGACAAAGGGTTAGTCATCGGTGACAAGAGGCTATCAAACCTACGATTCGCCGATGACATCGTACTTTTCTCTTCTTCGGCAGCGGACTTGGGTAACATGCTCGCAGATTTGAACAAGGCAAGCCTCGAGATTGGGCTTCGGATGAACATGTCAAAGACCAAACTCATGACCAACAGTATTAAAAGGAAACTGTACATTGAGGGTGAGGAGATTGCATATGTCCAGGATTATTTGTATCTTGGCCAAATAGTCTCCTTTCAGGCGCGACAAGATAAAGAAGTATCTCGACGCACTGAAAGTGCCTGGAGGAGCTTTTGGTCAATGAAAGACCTTCTCAAAGGAGATCTCCCGCTATGCCTAAAACGGAAAATTATGGATATGTGCATTCTCCCCATACTTACGTACGGAGCGCAAACCTGGTCTTTGACGCTTCAGCAGAGGTCCAGGCTCGAGGTTTGTCAGCGAGCCATGGAGCGCAGTGTCCTGGGTGTTCGAATTTCCGACCGCATAAGAAACACAGAGCTGCGCGCCACAACTAACATTATAGATGTTACCCGAAAAGCTGCCACTCTAAAGTGGGATTGGGCCGGACATGTTTGCCGCATGTCGGATGAGCTGTGGGCTAAAAGAGCCACTGATTGGGTCCCATTAAACGCAAGGCGACATCGCGGCAGACCAAGGCGAAGGTGGAGAGATGAGCTTGATAAATACCGGAGGGACTGGCCCGCAATGGCCAAAGACAGATGTGTGTGGAAAAGGGAGAGGGAGGCCTTCGCCCAGCAGTGGGACATAAATGGGCTAACTAACTAACTAACTAACTATAGTATAGATATTAATTAGTAAAGGTTAAAAAGGACAAGCGCATATTGGGGATAGATAAAAAAAAACTTGTAACGATACTTTTTTTATAATATAATAATAAATTTATTTGATCCAATAACTTCCAATTAACACACAAGAGCTAAACAATCTCGGGTGTGTGTGTATAGGTCGGGGTACAGTCATAAAGACAGTGAACAGAATCTGATGTACAACGTTATTGATAATTTTGGTCAATATATATCTATATTTTGTTGAGACCATTTGGGCCACAAACTATCTCCTAAATTACAATGTCTTACTACCAATAATACCAATTTATAACATTTATATATATTTTTACATGTTGGTTCTTAAACTTTAACTAATGAATTTCTTGTACATAGTATGTATTATTTGAACCCGTAAAATAACAACGCAACTGTTATATAGAGAAATATATAGATGTAAGATAAAAAAAATAACTACTATTGTATTTGTTTCTCTTCTGTTTGTCTATTTATTAAGTTGCACCTGTTATGTTATGTTTCTGCACCACCCTAAGGTCGATTGTACAGTTTTTTGTGCATAAGGATTTAATCAATAAATAAACAAAAATATAAAGGCGAAAGTTTGTATGTAGGTATGTGTGTGTGTGTGTGCGTTTGCTTGTTACTCCTTTACGGTCAATTCGGCTTATATCCCGGATTGATAGGATCATATAGATATTTATACACCCCTACTTTTTAATTAGTACACAAAAAATAGGGCTCTATCTGTACCCGTCACTGATCATATTTTTGTAGTCAAAAGTATAAAAAATCGAAATCCTAAAATTGACCACGAAAAGGTAAATTCATCATAGAATCAATCAAACATAACAATTGCTAGTAGAAAATATTGCGGGCAGTGTTTTTCCTTAATAATTGTCACTTATTCATTCATTAATCAATAGCCTGCACAATATTTCCATAAATTGAGTGACATTTTGGGACACAAACCAACGCTAAAAACTTTGCTGTTTATGAATATTATTTATTGAGATTTTACTTATAAAATAACAAGGGCTTTTCTAATAAGCCCTTTAAGTATGTGTACTAATTAAAAAATAGTGGTGTATAACCATTTGAAAAGACCTTACACTAAATAAGCTGATAGTTGGACACTAAAACACTTTTTTTTGTCTCGTCAATCAATATATTGTAGTATAAATTCTTAAATCCATACTTAAAATCCCCCGTATCCAGATTAATACAAAAATGTACCACAAAAAAAATTGCTCTGCAAATACTAGGGCAACGACACGAGTTAAAAACTGTTTGTTTATCGTAGTTATTGGAAGTCACCCCGAGCCGTGCGTGAAGGCCGTCTGTTAGGGTCTGAGGGTCGCGGTGCGCGCGCAGCAGCCGCCACTCCGCGCCAGTCGCACTCAGTCGATCTGCAGCGTCGCGCGCCGCCACAGGCCGACGCTACACCAAATATTACCCTAACCGTCGCGGACTTCATTTATCCATACTCAACCAACCAACCACCTGTTCCAAATTCAAAAAATTAAAAATCGTTTCTAAAGTGCCAGTGTATGTGATCAGCTGATCACCGGCTGACTGACACCTGTACTCATAGGTAAGTTTGTTGTCATCGAAGGGTTAATTAAATGTTGATTCTGTTAGGTAAACGTTTTCGTATAGTTCACGTGGTTCGAAAGTATTTCAAGGCGATCCTGCCTCTATGAGTACTCGCATAGACAACATGATTTCATCAAAGCTATCTCTAAATTTTATTTCGTGGAATAAATGTTGGGCTAATTGCCAACAACAATTCATTCAGCAGACTGAACTCAAGGACTACCTCGATAGGTAAATCATTTACCTGGAGCAATGAACTGTACTTAATCCAATTAAATAAGACCTCTGTGACTCAAGAGTTGATGCATTAATTAAGATAAATAAAACAGTAAAATCAAGCTTTTATGGTTTTTCATTTAGATTGCGGTTAACACCAAATATAATAAAAATTAATTTCTCTTATTGACGAGATTTATGAAGACAATTATTGTAACAACTATCGTCATATAACGGAGATTAATAGCATGTCGAATAAAAATGACGTTAGACAAGAATCGTGATAAAAAGCCTACAACTCAATCAATTACGTGATCCACATCACATAATGCCAGTAGAAGATTATAATTTATTTCTCAATATTAACCTATTGGCAAAGCAGTTGGTATGTGAAATGAAATAGGCGCAGTTTCTATAACAAACCTTCTCGTTCTTGGGCGTTAAGTAATTTCGTTCAATGTCACAATTTAGTGGACTCTAACTGTATCGTTCAAGAAAGACCAACTGTAGCTTTACAAAGAAAATATAATTTAAATAGACTGTATTTCATAAATTATGGAGGAATATTAATATCACAGTACAACACACAGTAAAAGAACCTTGAGATAAAAACCAGGTGTCATTGATGGTATAATTTAGTAATTGTTATGACAATAGTGTATAAATCACAATACCGTGTAATGGGATAATTCAGGTAATTCTGACCCATTGTTTACAAATACCATGGCGACTCATTTGAACTGGACTGCCGCCGTCAGTCCGACCAAGTCTAGAATTAGTCGACTACATTAAAAAATCAGTATTCAAGATAATTAGGAAGTGATAAAAGAGTGTGTCATTGCATTGAAGAACTCCCTCAGACATTGTTGACTCGACGAAAAATAAGAGATTGCGATGCACATTTCTTAAAGACGCAACATCATCATTATATCAAATTGCAAGCTGTGAATGCATTTTTGGTATGAACTAATTACCTAATTTCTAACAGATTTTGTACTACTTGCTGGCAACGAAGATACAAGAGTTGCGTAATATGGTTACACTCATGTGAACATTAAAACTAATGATGGAAACTGTTCTGTTGATACAGCGAACATGGTGAAGCTGACAGAACACATAGTGATTGATGTTTTTGTGGTAAAAAGTGACGTCTGATATTTTAAAGACAATATTGCTGTTAAACTTAAAGAAGATAAATGCATATATGATGATGATGACAATTGAGATTTTTTATAAGGTAAAATACATATGTATGTAAAAACAAATATTGAAGCTGAAGATGAAAAGAAAAGGTCAATCAATCCGATCATCAAAAACTAATAAGACTTGTGTAATAAGGAGCACTCTAACACTTAACGTATGACTATGGTTATGGTGTAAGGTAGTAAGTACGTCCTTCCGCTGGTGGGCACGTCAACGCGTGCGCAGGTTGGGAAACATCCCGAGAAGGCCGCCCGGTTCGATACCCGCGACCGATCTGCGCCTGCGATGATCTTGCAAGGAATTGCGATACCTGCTTCTAGTATCGAAATAGTTTATAACTCAGTTAGGCTTGAGAAATGTTATGACATTTCTCAGACGGAACGAAACTTACTTAGACTATGTTTCGCAGTTTGCTGTTTTTTGATTGAGATGTTATAAAAAAGTAACAAACGTTTGTAAAATATTTTTTAAAGCTTAATAACAAACAGCTTAAAACTTAAAATAAGTAGTTAAATGCACATTTATTGATGTGCAATGATGCAAATTGCGCATCAAAGAAGTAATTATCATTACACAAGAAAGTTGAACTAACTTTACTACTCGTATGTTTTACAGTAAAGTTTTCAACTTTACGACCTCATAAGAGCCAAGAGTCAGTATTAACAGTAAGAATGTAATTGACGATAACCATTGTATTTATCTACATTGGTGACTATTAAAAACTGGTTTATTCTCTAAAATCTCGTAATTTCTTATTAGAAATCGGTGCTAGACTATTCTTATTTGTTTCGTCCTATAAATATTTATTAGACCAACTTCATCATTGTTTTAAAGAAACCCGTTATCACGATATTCATAATCGATAGATAGATATACTTTTTTATTGTACACCAGGAATAGGTTTCTTCTAGGTAAGCGCGTTCCATCGTCGACCGCATCGTCGCTTTCCATCAGGAGAGATAGCGGTCAAGCGCGTACCTATTAACAATAAAAAAAAAACCATAAAAAATACAATAGGAGCTTAAAACTAACTAACTAGGGTGTAGCAATGGGTGGTATTATCGCTAAAAGCGATTTTTTACAAACAACTTTTGGATGGATTTGATAGGAAAGGAGAAAATATAGTTCGTGATGTACATGATACATTTTTAGTACATCACGAACAATCGAATTCTGTAAATACGTAATTCGATTGTTTAATTTGACTCAATGGAATATAAAAGCTCACAGCAAACATTCTGACGTCCAATTATGTCCAAAATGGTGGGCCATTGGTCGTCATGGTGAAAGCATGAGAGAAAGCGGTCGCAAAAAATACATGGCCGCACCGAAACAGTCGGACAACGGTGTTGGCAAACTGGAAATGTAGCTTCATCTTTAATATGACACTACTCAGAAATTGCCGGATTGTATCACTATAAGTGTGAAAAACCCGACTGTTTTAAAAAAAATAAAGGAAATACAAAATAATTATAAGTATAATGGGAAATGAAACAACACGTCTAAGTTGTATCGTAATGAGGTAGTAGTGGAAGGTAATATAAAATTCCATAATGGAGATTACAGTAAACTTAAGAAAAGAATAGAATTACGAGACCAATAGGGCTGCTGGAAACTTTGTGATGTACTTTGTGATGTCGGCCTCCGTAATGTTTTTTTGTTAAATTACGCTAATGAGACCACATTATGTCGATTTTATATTTCGACATCTTAGTTTACAAACTATTTTATTGTAACACCTTCGATGCAAATTTAGTAAAGCAAATAGCCGTGAAGTATATTATTAGCATTCTATCTGTTCTTCGCTCACGTATTTAGCATTTATCTAGCACATTGTTTAATTTACAAAATACATACGTTGATCGGATGCATTCGTGTGCACTATAAGCGTGGTGTTTGCTTGACCTTCCATTATTCTTAACTTTAAACGAATTCAAACATTTGGATCAAGGATTCTTAAGAACGATGCTCAGATTCCGTCAGTATTAATAATGCATTTAAATAACTCACGATCAATGGATATCTGAGATGTATGTAAATATTGATCGTTTTTTTAAATAAATGTCTTTTAAATTACGACTTTGAAAAACCGATCAAGTAGACTGCTGCAAGGCAAATATTATTTTTTGTGTAATTTAAGATCACAAGCTTCACTTTTGAATCTGAATCCGTGTCATGACTTCACGGTTTTTGAAATTAAGAATTTCTCGGCTTTTTAGAGATGGTTATTTATAAGTAATAACATTTTTTTAATGAAATGTGAGTAGGTATTAGCATTGAGCCAAGAGATTACAGTTGATAAAGAAGACAGGTTAAATATGATATCATGAGACGTCGTTGATTGATGGTCCAGAATTAGCGGGCCCAAAAAAATGTTGCTCAGATTTGATTTTATAAGTTCACATGTTTTTTTTAATGGTTTTTGTGCACGGTATTTCCAATTTAGCGAATATTGACCCGAGGTAACTGTAAACGGATTTTTTTTCGTATTTTTTTTTTCATATTACCGTTATACAGCTTACCTCTCCCTGAATCGATGAGTTAGGTCGTTGGCTCACTCAGCCTGACGTTGCCACGCAGCGATATCCACGTACGTGAATTCGAGTAGATATGCGATTACCATAACGTTCAAAGTAAGATTGTTTTATTCTTATTCTAGTGTGGGTAAAAGACAGAGCTATACAGGTTGTCTAGCGCCATCACTTACCCACACTGAAACAAGATTAAAACAATCTCACTTTAAACGTCATGGTCTAGCGGGGTTACCATGACGTTCAAAGTAAGATTGTTTTATTGTTATTCCAATATGGCATGTATTATACAGGTGGCACACCGAAACAAGATTAAAACAATCTTACTTTAAACGTCATGGTCTAGCGGGGTTACCATGACGGTCAAAGTAAGATTGTTTTATTGTTATTCCAATATGGCGTGTATTATACAGGTGGCACACCGAAACAAGATTAAAACAATCTTACTTTAAATGTCATGGTCTAGGTCTAGGTCTTAATCCAGCGTCATCGTTAGCGTTGTATTTTTTGTGACTTTTACTTGACCAATTTGTGTAACATGTTAATTCACTTTTTTGTCCGAGATAGAGCGATCGAGAGATTGACTGGGTTATACCCAGAGAATTTTGTCAGTGCTAGAATGACTAGAAGATATTTTTTAGCACTGATAAAAAAGAATTAAAAGAAATATAAATTCCTATAATTAATCAGAAAACTTTAATAAAAAATAAATGTTTACAAAGTTGATTTTGCTTGACGTGCAGCAAAAAATGTTTGATTTATAGAATATTAATTTTATTTTTACTCATGTTTAAAGGGCCGGACAATTAAATAAATGTCGTGAAAAATATCGATAAAAGCCGTGTTATCGTCCACGTTATTTTTATACGTTATGGCGTCGGTTTAATGAGCTGGAGTAAGCAATCAAGATTGTTTTTTGTTATTTAAGACTTTACGAGTATATCTGTTTAACATATCTTACATAATTATTTACGACACAGGATACATACGATATTACGATTCCAATACTATTTATATAATAACTGTGGCAATAATATAAAGGGTTACTTATATTATTTTATATCAAAATATGTATGTAGTTGACGCACCGGTTATTATGATATAAAAAGGTAGTGAGTCTTTATAAGGCCAATGTAGTAATTAAATAGTAATGAGCGAAAGGTAATCTTCAAGGTCGTGAATAGGGCCGAACCTGTATGGAAATATTTGACATTTAAGTAAGTTTTTATACGATAGGAAAAGTTCAAATAATTTTATCATAACTGCATAGGCCGCTTGGCTATCGCCAATATGTTAACAGATGTCAAAAATTTCTCAACAACTTCCATCAATATTTACATGACGAAAAAATATGGCAAAACGCTTTGTCTGATAAAACGTAATCATTTTGTAACTAGCCGGTGACATCACGCAAGGACGTGTCGTTCGTTGCAACATCGCGTCACACAGACGAACATACACTAATTAATATAGAAATCCTAAAGTATTGAAGTAAGATAAGAATATGTGAAATAACACGAATGGTTTTGTTCAAAAAAAACAATATGCCAATTATATAATTAATACAATATTATCTAGATATAATGTTAAATAAACAATGTCTTGCGGTTCTATTTAATTTCTACCTGTTGTATTTTATAACATTGTTACTAGTGTATTGTGTGTACATCAGAAACTTAAACAGTAGCTAAGTATTTATAATACACCTATAAACTAAGTACATACCTACCTATATACAAAGACACAAAGTACACAGTGTCTAGATCGCTGTCATATGGAAATATGACCAGAATATAGGCAGCATTGCCACGTTTAATGGCAAATAAGCAATTAAATTACAAATAAAACAAACCGATAACAAATTAAAGCAATTAAGTTACAAATGAAACGACTAAATTAAAAAATAAATCAATTAAGTCGCATGTAAGTAACAATAATGCGAAAATAATAATAGCAAATTAATTGAGAGACACTAGAGAAATTTTCATTTAAATTTTAGTAGAGTTAAATATGATAAAGCAGGTCAGGTGAAACTGAGCAGTATAGGCAGAATCAATATGAACATCAACTGCCACTATCCCAATATATGGTTTCGAAATACGTGGTTTGCTAGTATATCTAGTAAGAGCATATAAACATAGTAAGAGTTCTGTAAGAAGGAACCCGTTTGAGGAAATATTAGGTACTTAGTAAAGTAACCACGATAAGGTGAAGCAGCAGAAGTAAAATGGCAGAAATAGGATTTACCACCAAGCAAGTTTGATTAAATTCCAGGTTTGTGAATAGTCCATGTTTTGAGATGGCCAAATGGGGACGTATTATAGTAGATACCTTAACTGGTATTGCAGTCATGTCTATTGGCAACCGAATTACTATCATTGGGTCGTAGGGTGAGCTCGCGGACGGCGGGTAATACCTAACTGGCTCGCTGTACTAATAAAGACGAAACCCGAATTGATAATGCGTTGTGATCTACGCCTCAAGAGTTGTGTACCTGTATATACCAGCTCAAATACCAAAAATAAAATATAATGAACCAATGTCTTTATGATTTGTTGAATAAAGTCATTTTCGCTTAAAATAAAATGGCTTAGTTTAAGCGATAAACACAGGATAAATTGCGGGGTTTGCCAGGCTACGGGATTATTCAAAAGTATTACGACGGCCCTGAAACGCAAAGAGCAACTGTAAGAATAATACATGTGGGTTTTAATCAGTAAAAGACTGATACTCCCTTCACTTCACCCAGAGCGGGAGCTTGATGATTTCCAACCTAAAATAAGGTGATGGCCATTCGATGGACAATATTTTCTTGTCACGGTGTGTAACTCCCAGCCACCAATTATCCGCCACACTGCTCCATAGCCATGAAACGTTTCGCGCTTATTTCTCAACGCGGTTTCTTTACTTTCTAAGGAGCTATAAGATATTATTTACTATAAATTCTAATGCTGTAAAGAGTGCCATATTTCCATTTCGTGTTCGGCATTTTTTCTGAATTGAATTAATCAAGTTTCCGACGACGTACGTAGTACATATATATAGATGCCGACGACTGATTTTTTTTTTTGATAAGGATAGTCTTGCGCTCGACCCGATGGAAAGACATGATGTGGTCGATGATAGAGCACACTTGCCTAGAAGTAACCTATTTACTCTTGATTTAATTGTATCCAGGTTGTAGCTATCAGGAAATACATTCTCCAGTAGGGAATATCACTCCTTAGCTGTACCCACAATAAATGTATTCCCAAAAAGTTTTGTGCGTATCCATGGGAGCGATGTCCACCATGTACCGATGGCGCATCGCCGTACGTCTGGTTATCTGGTAGTACGATGATGGAATCCGACACACGCTCCTGGAATGTAACCGGTAGATAACTGACAGGCTATAGTCTGTCTAAAAAGTGAAACGACTTGGGAATTTGGTATAATATTTAATTATTTAAAAAATACTTATATTCAATACTTTTTATAAGGTTCTTCTATAAGTAAACAATGATCAAGATCTCTTAATCAACTTTGATTATTGAACCAATGTTGACTACATCAGATTTCATTTTACTTTAATAATTACCCAAGTCGTTTGACTTTTTAGACAGACTCTACCAACTCGGAGTCGATACTCAAGACTTTGAATCTTCAGCTCGACGAGTTCATCACCAATGATCCTCTTGGCTCACTTCTCAATTGACTCAAGAGCATCAAGCTATAATCTGGCAGTTCCGTCCAAAATATGAGAGCAGTACCTACTCCATACACGATCGAAAATGAATTTGATAAAGTTTGAGCAGCTGTTCCGACGTGAAGACAAGTATTGTCTGACTTGTGCTAGGATTCCCAACTACGTTGCGTCAGTTAAGCCTTGATATATGGTCCAAAATTGAAAGTAGATGTTAAAGTAATATTAAGAAGATCAAGATGGACGGTTATCGACACCGGACGGAATTGATTCCTTTTGGCGGAAAAAGACACGCTAGACTTTTAGTAGCATAAAGTTGGGCCTGACCAAATTAGCATTGCTACATCATGAATGTCTAGTAAAATATCTGCCAATAAAGGCGTCTGTTGAACAATAACTTGTTAAAATCTGCGGAATATGCATGTAAATTCTGTACTGATCATCTCACATTGCCTTTTCTCGCATGTCTTGCTTGCAAAACCTCTTATTTTCTAATTCTACCAAGACGTTATTTTGTTTCTCTCCTATCTTATATTTATGCCTAGTCATGCGGTTGATATTAAACTAAATAAAGTTCGCGTGATCGCCAGCTTCATATAAAATGAGCATGGCATGGTATTATGCACCATGATTACCATCACTTACCATCATTATAACTGTGGTAATCAAAAGAGCAGAAACTGCACCTATCTAATGATGATAGCAGGTGTGGATGTTACGTCGTAACAGTACTGACCTTAGATTTCGTAACCTAGAAATAAAGAATTTATGAGACGTAATCACACGATAATATAATTGATTTCGAAAATATTGTGGAAAATTCCTTATCGGAAACTTGATGGATGGTAAAACGTACAAACTATTACAAGACGAATCGATCGTAAACGATACAAACAATAGTTCAGTATGTTGCGGTCAATATTTGTGGTCAAATGCCTCATTGATCCTTGAATTGTTCAATGGAGTGTTGAATGTGAGCATGTGACATTGAATGCATCGCCCAAAGACTAACTGTGATCCTTATATTCAGATCACGAGTGCGTGGACGATAAACGGCGGTGCGTGCGTCATCGATAAGTTACTAGGCGGCTGACGTGTCATGAATGGGAGGCGGAATGACAATGATAGCTATCAGTTCTTTGGATTAGCATTGGCGTGAATGGCAGTTTATTTGTCAACTAATAAGGCGAGATCTGTGCTGTATTATAGAGGTTCGAGAGATCTTTTGTTCCTGATGAAAGTCGCTGCTATGGCATAAGCATATTGAAGAGATTGCAAATGAGACAGGAAGAAGGTTAATACAAAAGTTTGGAAGAAAAAGTGTACTTACTGCAGTGAACCTAAGTAAATTTTGTTTTAATGGCAGCAGGACCGCATCGTCGCTTTACATCAGGTGAGATAGTGGTCAAGCGCAAACCTATCAACAATAAAAAAACAATAAAAAAAAGGATGATTGATGTCATTGTTTAAGGGTCGTAGCACACAGGCCAGCGGCCACAACTACAAATGCCGCCACCGGCATATATCTTACAGGGTTCATACATTTTATTTGGACTCGCCGCACACTGATGACGCCGGTGGCCGCCACATGCTATAAATCGCCGGTGCTTGCTTCTCATGGCCTGCACTGACCACTAAATGCCGCCGCCGATACAAAACGCCATCACACGCCACTTGCGCATTTAAACCTTCTTCGCCAGAGTCCATTATGATACTGCGCTTGTTAAAAAAAAGTAGCAGCCACCGTCCACAACTGGCTGTCACATGCTTCAGCATCCTTTGTGGCCGCTTCTGGCATCTCGTGGCCGCGTTTGTGGCTGTGCCATATGGTCCATTTGCAGTTACACTAAAACAACTATTAAAAAAAAAAAAACTGAAATAAACTATAACTATAACTATTAACTCAACTGATAGTAGAATTTTGGAAATCGGTTTTAAAAATAACGACAAATCGCTGTCGCAGGTTTGCTGGAAGAAACATTTGAAATAAGCAGCATCTTTGTACTCTTCTATTTGTATTTGTTATCTTCTTGTGTTTGTGTGTAAGAAAAAAAAATCATCGTCGGATTTCTTTTGGTATATAGCTTGTAATTGCAGCAAACTTTCTTTATCTACAAAACGTGCATACATATTAAGGCATACATAATTAACACAGAAGATACGTATCTAGCCAGATTGTAATAATGGTTTAAGTAATTATCCGCCGTATAACGCAATTACATTGCCCCTGTTCACCAGCGGCCTTCGATGGCTAGCCATGGTTGCTTTCCAGTCTTTTTGAGAAGTAACGACACTGTTTTAATTGGTTTTGTCGTTAATTATTACGTTAGGTTGAATGAAGATCGGTAAAATAACACTCTTTTAAAATACAAATCGCGAACAGATGTTTTGGATGTATCAACAAAATACAAGGGGAGAAAGTTTGTCATTATGGAGCCAAGGGCTGCAGTGATAAATTTCCACGTGTATCATATATGACGTGTTAACGGGGGTTGACGCGCGACTCGTGGTGGTTGACGCGCGCCTCGTGGGGGTCGACGCGCGCTCAGCCTGACACGATAAATGTAATAAAATTGTGGCGGGGGCAAGCTCGCGCACATTTCCGCACTAGTGCGAAAAACAGTCAATTGCGTTCTTAAAAGCGGTGGTATAGGAGTGGATTTTCGAGTCAGTATATTGAAAAATGTTTTACAAATCTTTTTCAAACCAACCATTTCCATGAAAAGTGAGGTTTTAAATTCCGCTGTCATACCAAAACTATTTGAAGTTTCGTTAAGTAAGACACAGTCTTTTGTTGGTTAGAAACAGATGCTGTAAACAATAAAGTAGGTAATAAAAAAACTTACAGAAGTTAAAAATTATTGTTGAGTATTAATTGTATGTATTATAGTAAAAATGATTATAGACAGGTGCTTACATTTTTGCTGACTGCAAACCTTGGTATTTGTCACTTTGGAACGATTATATTTGCTGACTCAACTAAGATCAAAGATTAATCAAATAAAAATAGTTTTTGTACGTTTTTACATAATAATAAAAATTTACGTCAAAGAAAAAAAAATAAAGAGAATGATAAGATGACAAATCATCCTTTGAAATTCCCGCTACCCTCACAAGGTCTTCCCGTTCGATTATAATTTGTTTTCAACGTAAGAGTGAATAGGCTCATAAACTAGTGTACCATCAGAGATTGCATCTCTGCTTACCATCAGGTGCGATCGCAATCAAGCACTAGTTTATTTCAATTTAAAAAAAAAATCTATACCTAGAAACACATTTAAAAAATTACCAGACATTTTTTTCTCATACACATCATTCAATACAATAACATGAGTTGTGACTGCACATCTATCGAAATAATACGATATATTGACATAGATATAACACAGTCGACGAGTACTTTCTCTCCAATAAAAATCGCACTAGCGAAGAGAAAAAATAATTGCTTACACAAACGGTTTCTAAAATAACAAGCTGGATATTTCATTTGTTGGAAGTTGTTTACTATTTTTCTTACTTTGGTGGTCTTTTTGGCATTCTTTAGGACAACAGTACCTGGTCTACTAACACCACATTTGATAATCAGTTATAAATTAAAGAACATTCGTATGGCTGTCCTTAGTCGGCAGATTATTTACATTTTTCCAACACACTCGAAAACCCGCTTCTAGTAGTCGGCCCTTACCACTACCGCAACCTCCGCTGCTATAAGGCTTGCAATGAATTTATTGCCAGCTTAAAAACGTACGTATTTCATCACTAGTGCGGATAAGTGCGGCGGTCAGCCCATGCCACAATTGATTGTATCAGACTGGTGGCTGGGCAGACGCCACGAAGATGTGAAAAAAAATCCGCGAACCATTTCTAAATCATTATAAGTAATTTGATTCTAAATAATATTAATATATTGTTTTCAAGTAAGTGTGTTAAAAAACGTCGTGACAAATGTCAATGTTGTTTCTCGGCCCCAAAACGGTCTCACCTTTGCCCACTTGCATCAAAATGTACTAATATAAATTATTAACCGATACCTATTTGACGAACAGTTTTCAAAAGACATTGTCGTAAAAGATATAATTATATAAAGAGATATGATAAACAAATTTGGTGGCGCCACTCACATATCGTTGGCACCTTGGCAATCTTCTTCCTCTTTGTCCTCTCCTGTTCCCATTATTTGGATTCGGGTTTCCTCACATATACTATCCTGGGTTGTCTCTGACAGAGATGGGCCAATTCTCCCGATTTTAAACTACCAGGTTAGTGGTGGGCGACCTCTGTCTTTAGTTCTGGCAAGTTTAGTGTAATTTTTAAGACATGATCCTCACTTCTCCTGCTAACATGTCCAAACTACTTCTTCTTCTTGAATGAATGGTTTCCTTTTCCCTCAAAGTTTTTGGGCTCACTAGGTTGCCACGTTTATGGCGGCGTCTGTGACGTTTTTTAGGTCCTCCAGAGTGCTTCTTCTTCCTAGCGTATCGATGGCAAAATTAGTTAAATTCCTTGCCAGGCCCAGAATTCGGCCACGGTAATATCGTCCGCTGATGCTGTCATTAGATCCTTACGTGAGCAAGAAACAGGGCACGTGATGCAGGACGGAAGATTGCTTATGTAGGGATATTTTGGGCATTCTAATAAGTGGGCCGTCGTGTGGTCAGGAGCACCGCACTCGCACTGGGTGTCGGGGTCTACAACCCCCCATTTTGGCAGGTTGAGTTTGCAACGGCCTACTTGGGTGCGCAGTCTATTGATTTCTTTCCATGCAGACCACTGCCGATCATATCTGAGTGGCTGATGTTCTATTTTTTTTAATAGTGTTGATAGGTTCGCGTTTACCAGCTATCTCATTTGATAGAAAGCGCCGATGCGGTCGACGATGGAGCGCGCATATTTAGAAGTAACCTACTCACTCTTGACATAAAGCTGGAATCTTTAGGCATCAGGAAACACAGACTCCGGCAGGGAATTCCACTCCTTAGCTGTACGCACATCTCAGGGGTTGAACGAAGTTAAGCGATGTTCCTCCCACAAATTACATCTCACTGTGGATGGTCGGATCCGAATAGCTTGTGTGCAGTGAAGAAAGCTCTTCCAACATGTACCATTTGTAAAAAAGTAACCTTGGCAATAATTGTATAAAATCTCTGAACTGAACTCATTGATAGTGATAATATTAAAGGCGACCTTCACACCGGTGTCCGCACCGGTCCTCGGAGTATGCCGTGGTTTGTGCAATGGTTGCATTCACCGACCGCTGCTGGCTGCGTTTGCGCAACGCCGATGTATGAGGGAGAACAACTACATCTACTCCCACGTTTTAGGAACCTGGCTAAATGACTTTGGTAAATAAATGAGTTTTTATTTATGATAAGTGGTTGATATTACCTACCATATCCAATAATTCCTACGGACGTTCTTTTTGATAATGGTTGCAATTCTTAAAAAAAACTAGAAACTGATTTTTTCTTAGAAGTGGGTGTTCATCAAATAGCTTAAAGGCGCTTATAAGGATGGAATTCCTTGCTGAGTCTGTATTTATAATAGAAGAAGAATAGAAACATTTAATTTTTTTTTGCTACCGCTGAAAATCAGCGCTGTGGACTCGGCATTATGCTGAGCGTACGGCCGTTTTACTCGGGCGTGGCGCATATATTTTTTTTTTCATGGAAATGTTGGTTTTTTGTGTCTAATTAAGTTCGCGCCTTTTCCGACCAATGAAATGTTTTTCTTTCTTTCTTTCACTTTATTCGGAACAGACACAGCACAACAGTTACAAACACAAACTAAAAGAAAATAAAAGTTTCTTGATAGCAGCAAACCTAGGTTACATAGAGGCTCCATCGTCGACCACAGCATTCCATTACTCCTGAGTGACATAGGCTATACTTTATGTAAGCGGACGAAGCTGCTGGTAAAAGCTAGTCAATAATAAAAAAAAACTCGCCTGTATTCCACCATGTTGCCGTTTGCACTCCAGGGCCATGGTAACTCTTTCGAATAATCCCGCAGCCCGCTTGAAACTGATTTGACTGGCTGGTTTTGATCAACCCACCCACTCATCTTTTTCCGTAATTTCATCAATTCAACTTATTCATCCACTATCTAAAGTTATGGATAATATCGATTCAATTGTAAATATTTTACAAAGACTTACTACTGTGATTCCTAACATACGACATAACAACTGTGGCTATATTGTTTAGCTGACCACAGTACCTACTAAATTAAAAAAAAAAAATGTTTCTAGTATGTCATCATGTTCAAGCTTATGTCTATTCAATTTCATGTAACTACATACCATATGTATATTAATGATGTTATCCTTGATCAGGCAGAAGATAAATAACTGCATCTGTTTTTTACGCTGAAAATCATTTAAAAACTCCTCCTGCTGTGTTCCTTCAGTTGCTCTATAATCTGAGGGCTGCGGTAACTCCTTCGAACAATCTACAACCCTAGCAGGAGTCAGCCCTAAGATGTCATGATTCTAATTTTTTGCTAACTAGCAAGCATATATAATAACTTATTGAGATAATAAATTGATTGGAATCTTTGAATTTTTTTTTAAATACGCGATTAGCTACCTAGAATTAATACAAAATAAATGCCTTACTCTACCGCGAAGGCTGAACTGTAAAAAAAAACGAATTCATCATTTTAATAGTCAATTTATGCAAATTATGTAGGATTTATTGTCGTTATTTAAGTTACAAT
Organism: Mythimna ferrago; assembly: GCA_910589285.2. Taxonomy (NCBI): domain Eukaryota; kingdom Metazoa; phylum Arthropoda; class Insecta; order Lepidoptera; family Noctuidae; genus Mythimna; species Mythimna ferrago. Next base: position 9,964,193 of record OU342691.1, on the reverse strand, counting down.
CAATATAATCGATTTGAACATGTTTTCCAGTTGTATGCCTGTTCAAGTATAAGTCAATGTTCGATATTTTTTTTGTAGAATGATGAAAAAACTTGCGGATATCAAATATGTCCAAATCATTTACAACATACTATATTAATCACTCTTTATGTATTCATGTATGTGGGCATAGTTTTTAGTCACCAAATCACTCGCGTCCATATCACTATAGGCAGTCACGTAGAGACGTTTTGTTGAAAAAAACTCAATTAGTGATTTCAAGGTAATTTCTTGTAGACTTTACAAACATTCTAATAAGTTTTAATGCTTATTTTTCCGCGGATTAATGTGGATTCCTAGAGAGTAAATATTTTTACAGGGCCTTTGCATGATCTGTTGGAAATATGCGCACAAACATGTCCTAACATATTGAATTCTTGAGTCAGTTAACGCTATATTGACTGTTTATATTAATTTGATTTTCAATGCCAAATAGATTGACATGGTAATGATAGATTACTTAAACTGAATTCAATGGAACGTTTGCTAATCATAGCTGTGTTCTTGATGTTAATTCATTAACATTTCAAAGGTTAAATGCAAATTTTAAGGCATTATCACAAGAACGTGTAAAATCATAAAGTGTAGACGATATTTAAAAAACGAAACTAAATAAAGATCAAAATGTTAAGGCTAAACCAGCTTAGAATTATTACATGAGACAATCTTCGAAGCTTCTAAGTATTGAGCATCGACGCCGTGTTACGCTTGTCGGTTTTCTACCGGTTGCATTTCGGGGCTTCCTATCATCGGACCACAAGATTTACGGCGATGTGTCACCAGCACATGGTTGACATCGCACCCATACGCAAAAAACATTTTGGAAACTCATTCATCGTGCGTACAGCCCGTGGCTAAGGAGTGTACCTAATTCCTTGCCAGAGTCTGTGTTCCCTGATAGCTATAATATAGGGGTCTTTAAATCAAATAGGTGATTAGGCGAATAGGTTATATTTCTAGGCAAGTGTGCTCCATCGTCGACCATATCTTCGCTTACCATCAGGTGAGATAGAGGTCAAACGCGAGTTTATCTAATAAAAAATCTAGCAGAAAGAGCCATGTAGACACATATAGAGCAAGGTTACATAACACGCCAGTTAATGACGACAAACAAATTACATTTAAAAGACATGACTGTAACAGTTAATTGCATATTGTAATTACAATGATAACTGGTGTGGTTGAAATTATACCTACTGGCAGGTGTAATGACATAAATAATGAGACAATCATAATGATCATCACAATATTTATATTAATCAGCATTTTTAAATAGACACAAAATATAAGAGTTTCAAGTCGACATAAAAATAGAAATTAAGAAGACTGTGGGTCAATTCGTTAGTTTTTTCAGAGAATTCAGACTAGTTTATTAATTCGAAATTTTATTTTTTCCAGGTACCAAGGACGAGTGAAGTGTTAAAACAATAAGTGAAAAGTGATGCTCAGTGGTTGAATTTTTTTTTATTAAAATAATCAAATCCTAAAAACAAAGATGTCTGTGGAAACTCAGGAATACATGAACGGCATGAGGCCGGGACCCCTTACAAGAGAAATCCCAGAATGTATGAGAGACAAATACACCGTCGTGCAAGCAATTATAGACGTTATAATGTTTGTCATCGTCGGTATCGGATATGTGATAAAGGCTACATACATGACCATTGTTGGTCGACATAAAAAGGAGCTTAAGGGTGCTATTGCTGTGGTGACGGGTGGCGGAGGTGGCTTGGGCAGCCTTATAGCCCTGAGGCTAGCTCGGCTCGGCTGCACCGTCGTGTTATGGGATATCAACAAACAAGGTCAGTTGGCTAATTACCGCATTATTACAACACACGTACAGGTGATAATCATGACTAGCTCGATGACACGTCCGCGTTTAATTTGCGTAATATAAACAATATATTCTCTCATGGTCTATAACTATTCTAACTGACCATGCAGAAAACACGTGTTAAGATATAAAAAGTTTATAATAGCCGTAAGAATAGGGGACAATTTTATATTGTAAAACAATCTAGTGTGAAATCTATAAAAATAACAAATGACACTCACCAAGGAGGAGATTGTTATAATTTACACGGCATTTACGTAGTTAGTTCCTATATCAACGACACGGTCGATATTGTAAGGTGTGTGAAATGTAACACAATTGCAGAATCTGTCAACACATTATTTGATATTTCCACACGTAATTTCCTAAAGTGATTATAAAGTTGTTACCATTTGATGCAATATAATAATGTGTTAAGGTTGAGATATATATGAATACGTAAATAACTTGAATTACTAAACTATATAGATATCTAGCCTCAAGCCTTTTTTGTTACATTTTTCGTTCTTAAAAACGTATTTTAAATATTTTTTTAAGAAATATACATCGGACATTCTACTCTACAAGGTGTAAGTGACAGCCCTCCACAAATTATAAGGGCTAAAATTATGCTAAAATTATAAACTTGATTGGACAGTTTGTATTGAGAGGTCGATTTTTTTTTTCGTTTCCTGAAAAAAAATTTTATGGAAGGTTGTTCAGTTTCGTCTCCTAAACAAGCCCTTAAAGTTTGTGGAGGGCTGTCCCTTACACTCCTTATATGAGTCTATGGCAAAAAGTTGAGAAAGCAAATAAAACAGTTCGCAGCACTATGCGAGACAATCATTGGACACATAAAAACCAATACAAAGTTCAATGCAATGCAACAATCCCATTATTGTGGTGTCTATGTACACATGTCATTTATATTTGATTCTGTAGCCTTTACGCCTAACATATTCCAACTAAGTACCAGTCTAAAAGATTAGAAATTGGTAGTATAGAGATAAATGCGGAACAATGTGTTTTTTTTTTGAAGTGGGGAATTATTTTATGACTCTCGCACTAAGGTAGAATTAGAGGGTGTGTGATGTCAGACTTTTAATAAATAAAACAACACCTATGTTCCTGTAGTTGCCTTTGCGTTCCTAGGACCATGTGTTTATCCTTTTAAGAACCAATTCTATGGCCCTAGCAGGCATCGGGCCTGCTGGTCCCGTCCGGCGAGCTTCCCTTTGCTCGTCGTCTTGTGGAGCAAGGTGTAAAGTACAACATACACATGTTAAAGAGACGATATTCCGACCACGGGTATTGTATCTGGTCTAGGTAACTGCTTGTTAGTTGATTTTCGGATCGTTGTTTATTATGTTCTAATCGCGTTGAGAACGGACACTGCGTTGCAGAATTTTAGCTTTTAGTTTCCATGTGGGGACATAGATAAATGTCGCTACAGTAGCACGTAATGTGTCGTATTCCGTCATACATGCTCATCACCAAACCGCAATATGGTTCAGTTATGTACAAGCACAAAATGCAGCTTATTGTAGTCACTTACAATCTTGTTGCGTACACAATTTCGTTTCGTGAAGGGCCTTTCATGTAATGAACGTTCTTCGATTTAAGTGTGGTATACACAGTTGATTCATTTTGGACTCGTTTTTGTGTTAAGTAGATACATAATTATGTTCTAGTTGCTTCGATATATTATATGCATATTATAATAAATCTGTAAAAGTTTTTAGATGTGCGCTCTCGAAAAAAAAAGTACGAGATTGATGTAGATAACTTTTACGCATTAAAACGTGATCTTAGATAAAGAAATGAGCTGTTTTTTTATATTTCTATGAACGCGATATATTACTTAGACTTTGTTTCATCGAAATTGGTTGACTATATCAAAATACTACATTCATAAACTGAACTTCTAACGTTATGAATTTCGCCGGGTCAGCTAGTATGTAATATAAGTTGAAAAGTTTGCGTAGATCGATTTCTGTTATAGACTTTGTGGGTCATATTTTGTAAATGGTTATTTTTTGAGGTGGGAAATCATCTAATGACTTTTCAGACTTTTACAGACTAAAACCACACCTATATTCCTTCAGTTGCCTTTTCCATTCTATGACCACGATCCTTTCATACTATTCCCATGGTCCAAGCAGGCATCGACTCTGCTGGGCTTCTTCGATTTTCCTGACATCTCTTTGAGGTCCGCGAGGAACTCTGCGAACCTTGCTTTACGAAATTTTATTACTAAGTTTTTCACCCATTATGTTTATTCGAAAATAAAAATATATTATCTGAGTTTTACCAAGCGGTCTTTGTGTTGACGTTATTATTTATCAAGTTTTTTGGGAGTATGATCGTATGTTGTCTTTACTTAGTGACTTTTATAAATGCCTGCGTTTTTTTCGAAGCACATTTCTTCATTGATGTCCTCCGACTCTAGGCTGGACGTCTGTCAGACGCGCACTGACTTTGATCACCCCAGGGTTATCACGCACTCTTGCGTTAGGGGCTGCGGGTGTATGTGTGATATCCGTTGCCCCAGCCTAGGGCTGGGCTGCTGTCCGCGGGCCCTGTCCTCGTGGGGACAGAAGTGTTATCGCCCCCTTAAATCCCCTACACGTCTCAAAGAATGACAGTGACGGATGAAGATCATCAGTTGACATTTCGACCATGTGACATTTCGGTAGCAAATGTCAGTCACATAAATTTTGAACTTTTGGTAACCGTTAGTACTGGTATAATGCCACATTGTCTTTTCATACAACCCTGCCCTGCTTATAAAACAGTCGTGCATGTGTCTAGGGTTTAATACACGGTTGACTAACATCCCCACGAGATTAATCTTGTAACGCGCCTGCGCAGTTGAAGAGACGTGAAGACTGTTTCTCAACTCAGGCTTGAGTGCTTTCCGCATTCGTGTTGCAATGGAGATCAAACAATACCATATCTGAAGTAAAATTGTACCGCTATTGTAGACTAAATTAAATTACTTACCTAATATGTCATGTAACGTCAAACAATCTGCTACAGTGCGTTTCACTTAAAAAGATCCTTCGGCGTAATGTTGGCTTCCCTGTCTGTCTACAGAAAAAAGAAAATAAAAACGGATAGAGTTGCCTACTCTAGCAAAATTGTTGCCCGAAATGCGGAACGAAATCGATTTTAACGGAAGTAGCAACACTTTTTGGAGAATTATGAGGGGAATGGGATTTTATTAAAAAAAAAGCAGGTCTAAAAGGAAGTTGTTAATGGAGAGGTATTGTGGCGTGGCGTTTTCGGTATTTGAAAGAATTGCAGGACAATTAAAATGGAACCCAGCGTCCTATACTTTATTCAGAAATAGTTTTTATAGTTTCCAAAAGAAATAAAAAACAAATTATAAGGTAATTGTTAAAAGTAACGAAATATTAGTTAATCTCCCTAATTTTAAGTAATTGCTCAAAATCACACTGTTTTTCTGTACTGCCAACATTACGGCGAAGAAACTTTTTAAGTGAAACGCACTGTACCGTATAATTTTGTAATTTGAAACAAATTTAATGACAACTGTTTTTTACGTCATCCGAAGATTCATAAACCTATTATTAGTGAGAAAGCCGTAGGTAGTCGTAGGTTAGACAAATGGTCGTTAAGAAATAAAGCGAAGTTTTATTTATCGGTTTGAGACATCAATGAGCTGAAATCTTTAGAGTATTACTTTTCCTCTTAATTTATTTTTTAAATAATATAAACTCTTGCTTGACTGTAATTCCACTTGACGGTAAGCAGTGATGCAATCGAAAAAATATATAATATAATTATATATCGAATTGAATATAAGATAATAAAGTAACATTACTCGCAATTTTTAAAGAAAAGGCATTGTAATTTTTATTCCCGTTTCTTAATTATATTATTTTTATTACTATATTATTTGTACGTACGAACGTAATATTTTATATTATTATGTCCTATTAGTAGATATTATTTCTTATGTATGTGCATGTACACTGTCAGCTAAATCCGTCTCGTTTCTCTCGTTTGTAAGAGATTGTCCCGTGCGATAAGACCGCCTGTTGTACCTAATTTTATAATTATAGGTGCTGTTATTTTATGAGGTAACAATGTGGAATGTACCACATGAAAAAATATGATACGTAACTTACGTACATATGCATGTCTAAATATTTGTAACCTTGCAACAGAATAATTATCCTGGATTTGTGGATAAATTATAATGCCCTTTATCTCAAAACTATATCACATATTAACATTATAATACTATATATAGCATTTTAATATGCAAGACGTTGTACGAAAATAAACTCCACTTGACATTTTATTATTTAGCGCCGTGTCATTAAAATACATAACACGGAAGGTATTAAGTACCGGCAAACAGTGATGAATAACATCTTGAAGTTAAATAAATAATGGTAAATATGTACATGTAATTATGTGCTCTGAGATATACAGGAGCTCGCCATAAGAAGTAATACACATAAAGGATGATTATTATTATTAAACGTTTCGATCGCGTTAACGTAAAAACAACTCTCACTCAGCGCACAGATGTTAACTTGAAACAATATATTTACGATTTGAATCGCTTGGCTTTAAATTACCGCTCAAAGACTTAACATTTTTTGGACATGTTCTACACAAAAACAACAACTCATGTCAATATTTTCACAACTAAAAAATAAATTATAATATAAATACCAATTAATTTCGTTATTATTAGTGATTGCTGAGATATAATCGACGAAAAAGTTGTCGTAAACGAGTGAGGAAATCTCTGCTGCAGAATGTAGAGGTCGTGATTGGTCTGACATTTTATTTCATTATCAATCAATAATGTAATAATATTTAATAATTATTTAATAAATGATTTATATCAATTATTGTAATTTTATTTTAATTGCATTCTTTATTTAAATACCTAATTATATGTATTATTTTTCTGTGCTGGCTTACAACTATCTACTTTTTTGCCAATAGGCACTATGGAGTTTGTCCAAAATAAACGAATTTATACGTGGTAAATAAAAAATAATTATAGATAATACGTTTCTTTTTTAATGTTTTTTATTCAATTAAAGTTAGTATGCTGGAATCGGATCATCCTTTACATATTATATTAGCATTGTAAACCATGTAGAGATTCTTTCAAGTAGCGTTAAGAATACAGAAGCCTCTGGCGGCAGAGGCCTCTGCTGGTCACAACACGACTTGTAAAACTCTCCATAAAAAAGCATATTAGTGTGTGTCATCATCTACTTTTAGAAATAGACGGCCTGTGATGATTGTGACTATCCAAGTCCGATGCTGCCAGATTGTTCAAAATAGTTACCACGGCCCTGTAACGCGAAGGGCATGAGAAGGAACACAGGTGGGTTTTAGCCAGTTAAAGTCTGACACTCCCCTTGCTCCACCCAGAGTTGGAGATACATGTTATAACGTAAAAAAAGATATTCCTATTATACTTAAAAAAAGAAATGAATCAATGGATATGGGAAAATATCTCTCGATAATAATAAGATTATACCGGTATACCTTTTGTTTTTGAGGTGGGAAATTAATGGCTTTTCTCCGGTAACTCTTTTGAAAATTCCCGCGACCCTATAAAGGCCATCCTGAGGTCCTTAGCCCTCCGTGAAAGCCTAGCCATGAATTCATTGCATTATAAAACGCTAACTGTCAATTTAATGTTTCAAGGTGCAAACGAGTTGGGGTCGAGTTGGGCATGACTTGTATAAATTTGTCTTGCGCAATTGTGTGGGTACGAATATTATTGGCCATCTACACTAATATTATAAAGAGGTTAAGTTTTTTTTTTATTATGGGTAGTAATATCTGAAAGTAATTGCGAAAAATTTTTCACCGATAGATAGCAGCTTTATTCCCGAGTGAAATAGGCTAAACTTTGCGGGCAAAACTGCGTGCAAAAGCTAGCTACCAATAATAATTAGCGTTACCCACAAAATTAGCGTTAGCGTCTCCTGTCAGTATCGAGGCCGTATTCCATGCTCTATGGTTAAGAACTATACAATTATCTATGTGTAGTACAGGAATCTGCTAATATTGACCTTTGCTAATTGTATGTTGCAATGTGTTTATGTACCTACTTGTATTCTTACAAATTATATGATTAAACAAAGTCACCCACCTTGTCTGTCTGTCAGTATGAACGTGATAAATTCAAAAACTACTGAACAGATTTCCTTGTGGTTTTACCAATAGACAGAGTGCATATTATTGTAGATGAAAGCCAAGAATTTCAAAGATTTATAACAAGCGTGAGAAACGATAGCGACCCACCCTAGGGTCACTGTAGTGCTTATACAATAAAACAACAGGTAGGTTAGGTAGGAAATCATCCAATGACTTCTCCTGCTCTAGAGTGGAGCAAGAGATCGAGTCAGACTTTTACTGACTAAAACCCACCTGTAACCTTAAAAATAATGTTTTTTGCGTTCTAGGACTACGGTTTCCTTTTCTGAAATTCCCTGTGGCCCTAGCGGGCATCGGCCCTGCTGGGCACTTACGGAAAGATGACGGACAATTAACAGTTTTTCTATTTTTATCGGATTCCGGTTTTCAGTGTGCTCAAAGCGAGAGTTACTCAGTCAGACAATTAGCGACATGTTTAACATAGTTAGCACTAATTGTGCACGTCACACGCGGCTGGCCTGGCCGGTGACTCTGCAGCTGTGTTGACTAAACCCTTCCATTTTCCAGCGACACATAGCCCCATTTGTTTAGTATACATTTTCATTTTACACATGTTTAATCGGAATTTGATTCATTGTCTATTGTCATTTGTCAAGTCTATATTCAAAGCAAGGCGATTTTGTTGAAAAATAAAATAGTGATGCGACTGTGGACGATGTGTGTTATAATATTTATTGTTCAACAAATACCAGAAGCGAGTTTTTGAAGTCAAATGTACTTTTATTTTTTTTATTTTTATTAACTTTATGCACTAGTTAAAAAAACGCTGTACAAAGGCCTCTACATGAACTATAGTAGATGTCCTTGTACAAGTAAACAAATACCTATATATTACTTATCTACGTAATATATTTCAAGTTTTTCTTCTAAAAAGCGGTTTAAGATCTAAAGTCCAATCTTGCGAGAGATAAGAACACACCAAAACAACGAGGTACAGGTCAATATTCAACAAAAAATGGAAAATACCCAACATAGATATTTAAAAATTTTTCCCTATTTTATAATATATAAAAAAAATTGATTACAACAAAGATGTATGTTTAGTGTGGCTGGCATCAATAAGTAGTTTTTATTGGCGTTATTTTTTTGTGTTCAATACTGTTATGCACGCTTGCTTAGTAACTAATTAATTGTACTCGCTTTTAGAGTTTGAAGGACTGTCTGATTTTTTTTTTCATTAATTCTAATACTTAGTTTTGTCTTCATTTTTCAAACCAATTCAACGAAGCCTCAACGTCGCTAGGCTGATAAAATTTTCGTTTTTCCTGAATAATCCTACGTTAAGTGTGAAGGTCGGCTTCTCCTAAAGGGAAGGGGGCGATCCGGTCCTATGGATTCTAGGTTAGGTACTAATATGTAGATGACCTTGACTACTATCTTATGTCACAAATAGCTGTTGATACGTTAAAACCTTTAAAATATTCAAGTCAAACAAAATTCCGTGGATTACAAACAGCAGACTACCGAATTACGTCATAAAATATATTACATAACATAAATCAATCGATGTGAAATACATAAGCATCATCAATCTTATAAAGACATGTTATTATGGACACTAGGCTCACAATTGCAGTAAAAGACGTTTTACTACTTTGCGTAGTCCATTGCGTAATTTCTCTAATAACGTTGTCAACACATCCGTTGTTAATGCGCAATGTATTGGTAATAATGTACATAAGTCTCGTGTGCGTTTTGTGGATAGCTTACTATGTGAAGGTTTGTAAATGTTAAATGTTTGTATATTTCGCTTAGAGTTGTCAAAACTGACCTAATACTTCTCATAGTCCTAAGGCCGAGTATTGTAATGTGTTTGCAGAATTTGTTATATCAACGATGATTTTTCATCGTTTATGTAACCTAATATTCTAATATTAAGGCGTATAGTTCCTTGAACCATCTGGCCGAAATTATGTGAACGCAACTCTCGCACTCGCCTAGGCGGCAGTACGCAAATCTGTGCATTTATTTGCGGCCAGCAGCGCCCGGAAAGCGCTTTAAATCCATTTTCTCTGCGAGATATTGATTGATTTACATATGCAATGTTCACTTTGAAGAATATTTAACCACCAATTTTTATGTGTAAAAATATTTCTAAAGGTCCAAGCCGTTTCGAAGGAGTAGGGAAAAGTTGCGAAAAGTTGCGAAATTGCTAAATATTTTTTTTTGACAAAACTATTAATTGCACGAAAAAATCAAATGTTGATATTATTGTTCATGAATCTATAATAAACATATATGTTTTTCAAACCAATTGACCTAGCCGTTACCGAGGAGTAGGCCTCAGAAAATCACTGTTTAATGGCACTTTTCGGGCGCTTGGCCCTTAAGGATCACTGTTCACCAAATGCGATAGCAAACATTTATTCCCCATGTAACTTAAAACACTTAAAAAGTGCTAAAACGCATTCTTCTTTCTATGTGGAAAATCAGATCGTTTATTTCTGTTATATTATAGGGTTGAACTTGGATCGGAATGCTATCGCGTAACTGAAAAATATAAAGATATTAAACAGCGTGCCCCGGTTCTTGAACAAAACGCTTTCTCGAAACATATGCCCCTTTTTTTTTGAAAGATATCCTCAAATTAGTTTTCCCGTTCTGAATGGAGTAAGAGGTCAAAGTTTTACTAACTAAACCCACCTGTGTTCTTTGACTTACCCTTTGTGTTCCAGGGCCAACTCTTTTGAATATTCCCCCAGCTCTAAAGGGCCGATGCCGTATTATGCTATTCCCCCGCCCCGTCAATTTTGCTGACAGCTATTGAGGTACCATCGCAGTAATTACTGCCTGATCACTTAAAAAATTTCGGCACGAAAGCCAAACCACCCGAGTGCAAGCAAAAATGAACTTAGCAGTGGTCAGGCGGAAGTGACCTTGATGATACGCGTGGAAGACGCGCCGTCGTCACCCCGGGCTTGGTCCTTACGGAGCGAATAGCGAGCTTCCCCTTGACTGTAGTACGCGAATCCGTGCCGAACCCGACCAGCGCAAGCGACTGCTATGGCGCGACGAAATACGCTCCCTCAAGTCATCTCCTTCAATCGCAAAAGAAAAGCAATTACCGTCAGCATTATGCCTATAAAAATACATGAAGACTATGTGATTTAAAAATAGCAGTGTGCATAATGTAAATATGTCAATTAGCACTTACTTCATCGTGTACTTACTTTATTTGTTATTTTATCAATGCTAATTAATATGATTATTAGGTATTATGTAGCTGCTGTCCGCGGCTGCGTGCTGTCCCAGGCGCGGAATTAGTACTTCCCACCTTTGAACAATTTACTGATACGTTTGAATTGTCTAGAAGACAGTTAAAACAATGATGCTAATTGCACATTCCAAAGCATAGATCTGTTATGGACAAAAATATGCAAGAAACTCTAGGCACAGATTACTAAATGGTTACTTGCTCTAGGACACACACTTTTAAATCATGTTAAATATACATACGAGGTGTAAGAGACAGCCCTCCACAAACTTTAAGGTCTTGCTCAGTAGACGAAACTGAACAACCTTCTACAACACTTTTTTTCAGGAAACGAACAAAAAGATCCGCCTCACCATTCAAAATTATAAACTTGATTGGACAGTTTGTGAGGCCGATTTTTTTTTTCGTTTCCTGAAAAAAAATTTGTGGAAGGTTGTTCAGTTTCGTCTACTGAGCAAGCCCTTAAAGTTTGTGGAGGGTTGTCCCTTACACCCTTTATATCTCAGTTACATATTTCTTTTCTGTTCTGATATGTGAGAGCAATTGAAATAAACAATATTATTGTATTAATCTGTTTAATAAGCTAGAGTATCTTTCATCCAAATCCGTTTAAGCGTAAAGGAATAACGAATATCATATGCACGATTCAATTATATTATTGTTAGTTTATAAATATATTGCCAAAAGAAATGTAATACGTATAGAACTAATTTTTCTTGGAAATAAATTATAATTATTAAATATATAAATAGCACAAAGAATTGCCAAACTTAAGTGGCAATGGGCAGGGCACATTGCTCGCAGAACAGATGGCCGAAAGGTTTTGGACTGGCGACCGCGTACCGGAAGACGCAGTGTTGGAAGGCCTCCTACAAGCTTAGCAATATTACTAGCTTTTGCCCGCAGCTTCGCCTGCGTACATAACTAAAATCTATGTCTCTCAGGAATAAAGCAGTATTTTATCAGTGAAAAAATTTTACCTCACACAAACAAAAAATTACAAACTTTACCTTATAAGTATAAGTATAGAAGTATAAAATTGTTGGTATGATGGCAATGTTATGTGGTCAATTACAAGAAATGTGTTAACCGTACTTGTGCCTATAAAAAAAAATTTAAAAGTTCAAAGTGTCGATACATGCTAGATGGAAACAGACAGTTATTGAGTGTGAAAAATGCGATGCTGCTATTCTACTAATGACTATTAAAATATGTACGTGTAAAATATGTGGGTGAGAAATGGGTATTTTATTTTTTATAAAATATTTTTTATATTAGACCGACGTTGTCACACTGCAGGGCAATGAACTACAAAGAAGGTAGGAACATGACAAATGAACACCACGCTAACTCAAGGCGGCTTGCCGGTTTCTGTTTTGCCTACTTAGCAAACCACGAATGAAAATGACCAGCCGGCTACGTCCGCGAGGAGGAGTCACAGGCGGTCGCCTCCTTCTGCGAAGCAGTAATGCTAGCAAACGGGGAGGGCGACCGCATCAGGCAACGGTGCTTACGCCACAGTTGCCGTCAGGATTCTGATCCCAATTTCCAGTCAACGTAGGCGCGGACTTGCGGATGGCGAGCAATGGGTAGTTCGCTGTTCGACTGTCCGGGAACTGTCCGGACCGAGCCCATGTTCCCGCGCGCCTCAAAGTGTTGTCAGCAACCGCTTAACCGTAGGAGCCCAGCTGGATCGAAGCCTACTGGGGCCAGGGTCGGTTTCTGAAAGAGGCTCGGCCCCGGTAAGAAGGAACGGGGTGGGTTTTTTAGTCAGTAAGAGACTGACACTATCTCCTGCTCCGCCCAAGGGCGGGGGATATCATCTGGATGATTTATACCCACCGAAATAAAAATGGCTGATTCCGGCCAGCGCTGTGAATGTGTTCGAAAGCATTACCGCAACCCTGGAACGCCCAGAGTAACTGAAGAAACACAGGCTGGCTTTAGTCAGTAAAAGTCTAATACACTCTCTCACTGCACCCAGAGCGGGTGGGGTTATTTGATGATTTCCGACCAAAAATGGTCACTTACATTTTAAGGGTACATATATGCAAACTGTCACATCTTCCTCACAATGTCTAAAAATAAAATGGTTAATAGACTTAAATGCTAACTCGCCTCACCATCAACGATTGCATCACTGCTTACCATCAAGTGGGATCGCCAACAAACACTAGTTCATATAAATTAAAAAAAGAAATGAGAATGATGGGTTACCTACTGAAATGAATATATATTTATCGGATATTCAGATATAGATATGTATATAAACATTTAACCCTAATAAGCTTACCTCGGTATCAGAAAAGTACCTATTTAAGAATATAAAGTCTTGATAGGTCATTATCATTGCATCTTTACAACATAATGACCCTCACTTTGCTTAGCGATTATAATAAAAGTCATAACGTCGGCTAATCTATGAAGCATTTACGTTGACGTTACATTCATATTTATAGAAAAGAATCCTGGTTGTGTATGCCTCCGGTAACTTCTAGATAATATTTTAAATTCCTGGTGTTTTCCTCATTGACAGCGATGTGAGCAATTCTTTCACACTTAGAGATGTGCCGTTGGCGGCTGTATTGCCCATAGTGGGAATTTTGCTGGCAATATTGCCACCAATTTTCATCTTCGGGCAATATTGCCACCAGTTTTCATCTTCGGGCAATATTGCCGCCAATATTCCCACTTCTCGGCAATATTGCATGGCAACGGTACATCTCTATTCACACCCAATGAGTACTTTCTCCCTTTTTTTATTAGCTTGTACAATCAGGGATCAAAAATGCAGTTACGCTCATTGCACTCCACCAATGCTAAAGAGACTAAAATTTATTTTTAATAGAATTTCAATGGTCTACAACTAGTTTATTCAATACTTTAGAATCTACGCTATAAATTAAATCGGACTGATTTCCATTGACCCTCTTCTTCAAAGAAATTGTACTATCTTTAGCATTGGTAGAATGCAAATGCACTTTTGACCCTGACTTTACATTATTATATGTTTTTAAAAAGAAAGAAAAATATTTTATTTGACACGCATGGATACACACACTGTAAAAACAAAATTTTAGAAAACTTAAGATAAAAAAGAAAAAACACGGACACAATGTGTGTCTCACGACGGCTATTAAATATTTTAAATACCTACAAAGTACAAAGTCGTTAAAGAAAATGACTTAAAACCACCTAATAATACTTTAATTCAAATGTGTAGGTATATAAAATAAACCCAGATTGAAATAGCTGTAATAATTTTGCAAAGAAAGATCCGTATTATATCTTTAATTAATGCTTTGATTAACTTTAATTACATAGCATTAAAGTTAATCAAAGTATTAATGAGGAAACAGACTACGATATTAATTGTGATAGAGTTGGAAACAACGACTAGAATATCTTTGCCTAGCGTAGACATCCATTCAATTTAACAATTCGATTCACTAAGGGTGAGTTGCACCATTTAAAACGATAACAAAGCCGTTAACAGTTGTCAGATCGTCGAATAGACCAATAGGCAGCCGTTTCACGGCTGGTTAAGGTTTGGTTATCGTTATAGTTAAATGGAGCAACTCACCCTAAGAAGCTTTAGTTAGATTTTACACAGAACTACAATAAATTGACAAAGTAATTCAAAGATTCAAAACATTTTCATTCATTTCTTTCAAATAAACCATTTACAGGAAATTTCAAGAAGTTCGTCAGTCAGAAAAGTGATGTTAATTGCATATTCCAAACCGTAGATGTCTATGGAGAAGTATGAGCAAGAAACTCCATGGACACTCTTTTTATTTCAATCGTGTTATGTATAGTAAGTAATATAATGGGAAGTAGAGAGTTGAAAAACAACAAAGAACATCTTAAACACACAAAAATTAACAGTAGCTCAAGACAAAAAGTAAAAAACAAAAACCCGACTACGACAAAAAAGTCGACGCTGAAAAAGTATGAAATAAGATTTTCAGGATGCTGAAATAAACAAGGTAATTGGAAAAACAAAAACAGAACAAAAAGAAAAGTCATAGTCACACGTTATTAAAATGTTTCGGTTGGTACCTATAACGTGTGACTGCGGCTTTTTTTTTGTTGAAATGAGATAAAATCATTATACATAGCCTGTCAAAATCATAACCCCTTCTTTGGCTTTGCCGACGTCGGGTAAAAAGGTAACTATTCAACTTTAAATACTAAATATAAAATCTTGAATAATGATTTGGTGATAGTAGTGATTACTAGTGATAAATGAGTCTATAGTCAGTATATGACGTTAATATGAGCTGACTCTGGGTAAAAAATACGGAACAAAGAGAACTTTTAACTTTACCGAAACCTTGATTTTTGTTCGTTTCGTGAACATATGACAAACAGCCGGAAGGCATTTTCTGTAGTCTTTAATCTCCAAGATTACGAAAATAAATAATAACCATCGTTGGAATCTTGATAAATGGTGATGTTTCAACTGGGCTTATAAATTTGTTGTTAAGAATGCTGAATTGCATCTTGTTTTGATTCCAGAATTTATGGTTTACTATCGATCAATTTCTTATTTATGAAGTGTTTAGTCATATTCGTAAATTGTATCGTTTAAAACTGTTAGGTAAGTACGTGTAACTAAATATCTTTTTACAAAAAAATAAATAAACCGACTTCAAAGAAAATAAACACTGAAAAGTACAAAATAACTTTAAATTCGTAAGTCGGTGTTAAATATAAATATATATATATATAAACCTACTCCGGATTTTTTTTTTTTGTAAATGTTTTTTTATTTTTTACTTTTTATTATTTCTATGGGATCAACTTGAAAGCATATCCTTTCAATAAAAAAAAAAACTTATTATAATAATTTTCAAAATCGGTAAACATACAAACAAGTGACTTTTCTTTTTTAGTGACTTAAACTAACTTAAAAAAAAATGACTACTTTATTTTGATTTAAACGATGAAATATTTATAAAAAAATACAATTCAAATTATTATTTAAAAAGAAGAACAGTTTCACTGTCACACTATCATAGACACACAGATGTAGATATAACACTCTGATCAAGTTTATGCTTGAAGTACAAATACTTCTTTCTACCTTCAAAATTATAATTTTACCTATTTTTTATTCTTGAATCTCCTTATCTATAACCTCATAATAGTTAATATAATTTACGATAAAAACTCTTCTTCCGAAGTGTAAGGACCTGGTGATTGATAATACAGGCATTATATGCCTTATTCAGACACCAGCTCTTCACATTGCTAATTAATTATACAAACAAGATATTATGTAAAACCTAGAATAAGTTTATTGTTGTGAGGAGAAATAAAGAATTTTATTGTTTTTATTATCTTATTTCTCATCATAACATATTCCGTACATTTTTAAATATCTTTATTGTACACCATTAAACACAAAAAATAATTATTTTGGAAGTTTTAACGCTTATTATTTACAATATCACACAATTAGCAAATAGCTTATAAGTACTTCCGTTTGATTACCCCCTCATAACAACAATTAATATTTATTAAGAAATTCATAGATAGTATTAGATACTATCAAGTAAGTCATTCATTTTAATAACCTTTTTATAAACTGCAATAAAATAAGAATATTTTATAACGCCTACAAGGATCATCGCTTTGTATATTTGCATGTTCGTTCATTTTACGTTTTTTTTTTTGATGGTAAGCAGTGATGCAATTGTTGATGGTGAGGCGCACTAGTTTATTAAGAGCCTATTCAATCTAGCCTTGAAGACACCCAAATTATAATCAGACGGGAAGACCGCAGCAAGCAAACTGTTCCAGTCCTTTGATGTATGCGGTATAAATGACGAGGCGAAACGCTTAGTCCGCAAACGTAAGTGATATCAATTAACATCATCATGATATGTCACTTTAACACGCAGATATAGTTTTTTTTAACAGCGTTCATATGTTTTGTACGGTATAGGTATTGTATTTTTCGTTTTGTTGGTAAAACAGGACAATTACATGTCCCGTCGTCGATCCCAAATCTGAATTGGTCCCAAAATTATACCTTGAAGAACACTTATATTTTTGCATTGTTGTTTTAGGCTATACAAATTGTCTGCAGATTTAATGAATTCCAAAAAATAAATTTCAACAAGAAATAAAAAAATGGCCAAAGATAATTTATAATAATAGTAGGTCTATAAAGTCATTGGCTTTTAATTAAGGCATAACCTTACCAAACGCTAGCGTATTTTTATAAACCGTTATTTTTTAAAACCGTTAGTGTGACAGTTATCCTTTCTAAACCAATAACTTGTTTTAATTAACACGAAGCTGTAAATATTTCTTTGACTGCTCTACTAATAAAACTGTAAAGCTAATATCTTCATGGTCTGTTAGAAATGACGATATTCTGCGAAAATGGTTCTTAGGCGCAAATGAGCAATGGAGCGGTGAGACCTTGCGTTTTATTTGTTTTTTGCTCTTGCCAACTACACTGGGACAGCGAAATATATGAACCTACTCTATACCTAGCCGATAATATTTTAAACCTTGACCGAAGCTTAGCAAGGTAATACGGTTGTAATTTAATTTGTTTAAATTATTGCTAGTGCACTATACCGTGTCGTGTACTTACCATTAAAATTACAACCAATTATAAATTAACTACATGTATTGTTTAAGTCGTACACTAAAACATAAAACGATACAAATCCTTAACTAATTAAAAATATAATAAAACTAACCATGCATATTTATAACCTAACTACGTACATAAATGGATAAGCAATAAAAAACTTTTTACAAAAAAAAAATATAACCGACTTCAATGTTCACTGAAAAGCAAAAAATAACTTTAATTTCAGAAGTCGGTGTTTCTATAATAGTTTTGTCTCTTCGTTATTTAACACTGACTTCCAAAATTAAACTTATTTTTTACTTTTCAGTGAACATTGAAGTCGGTTATATTTTTTTTTTGTAAAAAGTTTTTTTTTTAAACTTTTTAGTTATGGTACCACCACTAAAAAGTACCCCTCAGACAAACTTAAATAACTTATAGCCACAGTGCATTTCATAACGATTCTAATAATCCCAAACACGGTTAGATGACATTAATTTAATTTTTTTCTTCTGTCTTCATCATCAGATCAGTTCGATACATAGTCAGTCATCGATTACACGTATAAACAAAGCAACTTTACTTGTAACCACAGTTCTGCTGTAATTCTATGAGGAGTTCTGTTTCATAACAATATTTCTATGAGACCAACTTGGAAGCATAACCTTTCAATCAAAAAAAGAATTTTCAAAATCGGTCCACAATTGACAGAGATATCGGTGAACATACATACAAAAAAGTAAAAAAAAAAACACATTTAGCCGAACATAGAACCTCCTCCTTTTCGAAGTCGGTTAAAAACAAATGTATATCGGCGGCGTCAAAGCCCGACGGAAACATACTTAGAAGTCTGCCTACATTGCCATACTTCTAAGTGTATTGTTTATAGCCTATGTCACTCTGGAATAAAGCAGATCTCTATCGATAAAAAAAATTTTGCAATCGGACCAGTACTTCCAGATATTACCTCCTACAAACAAAAAAACATAAAAACAAACTTTACCTCTTTATTATATTAGTGTACATTATACGAGTATCTATTCAAACAATAATTATGATTTTCCGGTTTAGTAGGTAATTATTTTGGCTGATATTGTAGCTAATGAAAATATGACCATTTATTGTTTACTAACTGTTGGGCTACTTCATCCCCATGAATGTTGGTTATTGCGGACGCGAAGTCGAAGGCAGATAAAAGTAGGCTATGTCGTTCCTTGAGGCTCAGATAACTTCGTAACTTTAATTTCGTCAAAATTGGATTAATAGTTGAATCACGAAAGCGCAATATACAAAGTTACTTTCACATTTACAAATATGATATCATTCTACTATAAGGATTTATCTGCCACAAATATTTAGGGCTGATCTGAGAAACTCGGTACTTTTAGTCTTATGATAAAAAAACACTACGATCCGAACCAATACAATGACCAAGATATTAATGCAGATTGATTAGATAGATATGATGATGAAATCATTATACTTTAATAGGTCTAACATTGTAATAAAGAATCACTTCGCTGAGCACTCATGCATTTTCCAACTCGGAAAATGTTAAGGAAAATCCGTTAATGATTCATTACTTCTTGAATAAATCGCATTCTGACTTAATTAGTTAGTAGAGCTATTAAACATCAATTAATATTTTTGGCATGTGCTTGATTTGATTACGAACTGAACTTAATTATTTTATTTATCATCAAGGTTTAATATGAAATTGATTGGTTAGTAATATTGGAAGGTGTTTTAAAACAAATGGGTCGTAATTAAGGTTAAAGACATCTTTAATGGATTCGTTTGGAATCCATTGAGGTTAAAGGTTTAATAACGCTTATCATAGTGCTGTAATAGAGTTTAAGTGGACCATTCTACTTGCAGATACTGGCAGGGCATGTTACACGCCAAGGCCGTTCGCTCTGGTGCGGTTAATACCTTTATACCAGTGGTTTTCAACCTTGTCTTGACCAGATACCACTTTGGTGTATTTGTTGTTAGCAGGGGCCAACAATCTAAAAAACAATTTTACTATATTAATATGAAAGAAACTTATATCAAACATTTAAAACTTATACCCGTTCTTTAAATTCAAAAAATAACAAGCACTGTCATAGAAAACAACGTTTATAAGAAAGAACAAAATCAGTTCGCTCCAATGTTACTTGTTTGAATAGTTTGAAATTAGAAACCTTCTGCTGACCGTATTTTAGCTTTTACGTACCACTACCACCAGTGGCCCGCGAACTGCAGATTGGGAAACACTGCTTTTAAACCGATGAGGTTAAGTAATATAGAGGACATTTTTTGCAATCTACGCGAGTCTAAATTGTTTTTTTGATAATAAAAGTAGGTGATAATTACAAAGATGTTTAAAGAGCAACATAGTAAGTAGCAAGTTCGAAAAAGTGAGCAACAAAGTACAACTAATTACTATGACGTCAATAGATATCTAAGGCTTTAATTAGTATATTGGTCGTGTTATGTACATTGTAATATATGTGTATGTGTAGTTTTTTAAAGAAGGACTTACCTGTATGGTACTGTTTACTAAAAACACATCACATGTTCATTTAGTTACTTAATTATTTAGAGATAATTTTGTTTTATTTATAAACTTGATGTAGTCATCGAGTTTAAGATTTTGATTTAAGATACACAAAAAAAACTATCTACTGGCCTAAACTATTTACCCCAAATTTTTAGTTTTCTTTGGCAATGTTACAGACAACCATCAAAATTACTATATCGAGACAATCTTTTGGAATCCGCTGTTGGCTGTCAACAAGGTGATCCCCTCGGGCCAGTGATCTTCAGTTTAGCCATTCATTCCATTATTCGACAGTTAAATTCCAAATTCAACGTTTGGTATCTCGACGACGGAACTCTTGGGCCGATGCAGACACAGTTTTAGATGATCTACACTTCTTAAGAAATCAACTTCACTCTATAGGACTTGATCTGAACCTTTCAAAATGTGAACTATTCTTATCTGACACCACCGACAAACAGCAGACTCTTTCCAAATTTAACGCAATAGCCCCGGAAATCAAAATTATAGACAGAAGTTCTCTTCGTCTCCTGGGGTCTCCTATTTTTGAGGATTCCTTTCCCAATTTTGTCGAGGAAAAAATTCAAAATTTTAATGATGTTTCGGAAAGATTACTACAAATTAATATGCATTCGGCCATCACTATAATTCGTTTCTGCTGTTTCTGCCGATTAATTTATTTCCTTCGCGCTTCTCATTTATGGAAACACCCTCATCTTTTGGATAAAATGGACCAAATTATCCGGCATACTCTTACATCAATTTTAAACGTGGCCATGGACGACCGAGCTTGGGCTCAGGCTACTCTTCCTATCCGTATGGGTGGCCTCGGCGTCCGCAAAATTTCTAGTATTAGTTTACCAGCCTTTATATCCTCGGTTCACGGCACTGAGAAATTAATCAGGAATATCCTTTTTCCCTCACTGATTGATTTCAATGTGCCGTGCTTCATCGAGGCTATAAATGCCTGGAGACTCGCTTGCCCGAATTCTAATCCGCCCGACGTACCATCATCCCAAAGACGGTGGGATGAGCCGCTCTGCAAAGTAGTGCAGGAAAACCTGATTGCAACATTTACTGCCCCTGCGGAGCGAGCGCGCCTGCTGGCTGTGGGAGAGTGGGAGTCGGGTCTCTGGCTTCACGCACTACCGTCGTCGAACATTGGCACCTTGCTCGACGATAATACTTTCCGCCTCGCTGTTGCCTTACGTCTAGGCGCTCCCTGCTGTTCTCCTCATCGCTGTCACTGCGGCGAAGTTGTCAACAGCCTCGGACACCACGGTCTGTCATGCAGCCGTAGTGCGGGTCGCATAGCGCGACACGCGAATATCAACGACATCATCAGACGCGCTCTTGTCACCGCCGGCGTTCCAGCCGTATTGGAACCCCATGGCCTGGCACGCGACGATGGCAAGAGACCGGACGGCATGTCGTTATTTCCTTGGAAGATGGGAAGGCCTTTAGTATGGGACGCTACTTGTGTCGATACTCTTGCGCCTTCACATCTTCCTAGCTCGTCGTGTCGTGCTGGTGCTGCCGCTGTGGCTGCGGAGAACCTCAAGCAGCGGAAATATAACAACCTTGTTGGAAGTTATATTTTCGAACCGTTTGGGGTTGAAACTCTTGGATCGTGGGGTCCGAGTGCTCACATGTTGTTTAAAGATCTGTCGAAACGTCTAGTTGACACTTCGCGTGACCCAAAAGCTGGCTTTTACCTTGGACAGAGGATAAGCATTGGCATACAACGTGGCAATGCCGCCAGTCTTTTGGGCACATTACCAGTCGACAGCGATGTGGAAGAGTTTTTTGACGTCATATTTTAGATAGTGTATTTTAGCGTAGGGTTTTATTATTTATTTATTTTGTAATTTACTGTAATTATAGTTGTTAAGTTGTTTATAAGTGTAGATAATTAATTAATTTATAATAGTGAAAATGTAAATAAAGTTCTACTGGCTGCGTTACAAAAAACAATAGTATTATCGCCTTTTATTCCGATTTCATACTTACCTACTAGATTTTAAATCTGTATAGTTTCTTGATACAAAAATAACATAAATATTATAATGGTGGTGGATGGTGGTGGTGGTGCTGTAATGGGAAGATTGTACGTATGTGTGTGGGTGAACTTTTGGTAGGTACTCTCCAACTCTCAAACGGCAGAATGGTATTAACATTACACACACAGATTTATCACATTTTTTTGGTGTCATTTGCATGTGTACCCTTGTTTTCTTAATAATCTTCTTTTTTTATGACATGTTTTCCCTTCATCACCTTTGGTTGACTGGTAGAGAATGCCTAAAGCATAAAATCCTCCAACTTTTTCCCTTTGTGTTACGTGAAGTTTTGATAAATAAATTTAAGAATGTTCTATTACCCCGCAGGCAAAGCCGCTGGCAGAAGCTAGTTCACGATAAATGATGATAAATTATTTTTGGCGTTTAGTAACCTATGGTATTAGGTACTTTCTAAAATCTTAACGATTTATAGATTTACAAACGAGGATTTTTACCTACCTATTTTAACCTCACGGTTTTTGAAATGGCCATTTTACATTTCATTATCGAAGTGCAATAATTTAACCTTCCAGTCTTCACATGCAAAATCGTGAACCTTCCCCGTGAGAACACGCCGCTAGCCTTGCTTTTACTTCAATCGCTAGGAAGTAGAGTCTGTCTAAAAAGTCAAACGACTTGGATAAATATTAGGGCAAAATTAAATCTGATGTAGTCAACATTGGTTCAATAATCATGGTTGAATAAGAGATCTTGATCATTGTTTACTAATAGAAGAAAAACTATCGAATATAAGTATTGTTTTAAATGATTAAATATTATGCAAAATTCCTAAGTCGTTTGACTTTTTAGACAGACTTATAGTTTATATTTTAATCAAATTATATGTACCTATTCTCCACAGTTAATTTACTAATAGGGTGTTTCGCGTATTTCGTGCAAATTCGAAGCAATCCTACATTTTATATTTATTGTCGAATTATTTTGTTTTTTCTTACTAATATCGTTAATATATGGATAATCTTTGAACATTTCGTCGTTTCTACTTGCTTTTTATTAGTAACTTTGAATTTGATAACATTTCTAAAATCGAACTGAGACGGTAATGAGAACGATAGGGAAGGAAATGATATTGAAGCCTTTAAGGCCCAAGCGCCCGAAAAGTGCCATAAAACAGTGACTTTCTGAAGCCTACTCCTCGGTAACGGCTAGGTTTATAGGTTTGAAAAAAATATATGTTTATAATAGATTCATGAACAACATTATCAACATTTGATATTTACGTGCTATTATTACTTTTGTCTAAAAAAAATATTTAGCAATTTCGCAACTTTTCGCAACTTTTCCTACTCCTTCGAAACGGCTTGGATCTTTAGAAACATTTTTACACATAAAAATTGGTGGTTAAATATTCTTCAAAGTGAACATAACATATGTAAATCAATCAATAATTAGCAAAGAAAATGGATTTAAAGGTCAGCCGCGCGCTTTCCGGGCCCTGCTGGCCGCAAATAAATGCACAGATATGCGTACTGCCGCCTAGGCGGGTGCGAGAGTTGCATCCATTTAATTTCGGCCAGATGGTTCAAGGGACTATAAGACTTAATAAAAGAAGAGGTGTGCGAAGGTAATGAAAAAAAAAACAGAAGGCAATGCTGTTAAATTAAAGAAACGACGGTAAACGAACGGAATGAGGAAGAAGGTAATGAGGTTTAAATCCTTTATTCAGTTTTTATTCAAAAATATCAAAATTACAAACCTAATACCTATTCCAAACTTCGAAGGGAATCATTGAAATTGATAATAAGCTAAGTAATTAACAAAATCATATATACTCACGTTATAATACGGACGATAGGAAAGAGAACGATTCCAGAATAATCACCTCCCGCGACACTTAACACGAAAATATCTTTTTTTCACAAGCAAGGATGCACCTGTTACGATGTTCAATGGCATACTGAGATGTGCGCGGGGCTTGACATCGCAGTAGAGTAGCATTTATGGTCAAGCGCAAACTATAGTGTGGATTTCTTTTCATAACGAGGGTAATCAGACAAAATAAAAAATAAATATTCATCTAATCGTATTTTAATATATTGAGAAGATAGCATTATTTAATTTAGGTGTAAACGTTGTGTTTTTTAATATACTTAATTAATATAATTATTTTGTTTCTATTTACTCCGATTTATTTGATTAAAAAATACATTTATTAAGGATAGTAGTCAATGGACACCGAAGGAAATGAGAATAAGTAGAGTTTTTTATTTATAATTAATTATTTATGCTAATTACTACTGTAAATTTTACATGCATGTACGCATAACTGTATTACATTTGGTATCCGTTGGAAAGAATATAGATATTTATGGAATAAATTGATGTTATTTTACTGGACGCATAATATGCACGAAAAAAAATAAACACCCAATACCGTATATGGAAAGATATAGCAAATACTGAAACAGAACCTTTTTAAAAGTCTTTCTACTGATAAATAGAACTTGTCGAACTCAACTTTAATGTTACCTAATTTTTGGCAAATTTTCTGACTAAAGTAGATGTTGGTAACCGCGAACGTATCCATGTTATCTGACAAAAAAAAATACTTTGAAAACAAAATCAAATTTTAGTGCAAGGTAAACGAGATAAAAAGTTTTTAGCAAATATATTTGTCTCTATCGCAAAAACACCGGTTTCTATGATGGCTGCCGTATGACATTATTTTGACGCCAGAGTCCAATACGTCTCCAATCATCAGCTTTTAAGGTTAATAACTGTTCGTAAATGAAGATATTTTCAAAATTCCTACTTTACTATATAATTTTATTTAAAAGAGGTAATCAATATATCGCCAAACTTAAGTGGCAATGGGCAGGGCACAATTTACGCAGAACTGATGGTCGATGAGGACGAAAGGTTCTGGAGTGGCGACCACGTACCGGGAGACGCAGCGTTGGACGGCCTCCAACAAGGTGGACCGATGACCTGGTCAGGGTCGCGGGAATCCGATGGATGCGTGATGCACCGTGATGCACAGGACCGGTCGTTGTGGCGACGCTTGGGGGAGGCCTATGTCCAACAGTGGACGTCTTTCGGCTGATATGATGATGATGATGATGAATCAATATATTGCCGCATGCATAGAGACCGCTGGGCGAGCGTCGCCACGCAGTGGGTCCCTACTGAAGGAAAGCGCCGTCGAGGTCGGCCTAGGAAGAGGTGGCGGGATGATCTGGACGCGTACCGCGAGGACTGGTTTGAGACGGCGCAGGAGAAGAAAGTTTGGAAAGACTTGGGGGAGGCCTTTGCCCAGCAGTGGGACAGTAACGGCTAGAAAAAAAAAAAAAATAATTTAGCACATAAAAAAATACGTGCCTATTATATATCGACATATATATACTTTTTGGTGGAAATCATCTAAGAGCTTCTCCTGCTCTAGGTGGGGAAAGAGGAAGTGTCAAACTCTTACTGATTAAAATCCACCTGCGTTGCTTCGGTTGCTAGCGCCACGGAGAATTTCTTAAAAAGAAACCCTGACGCAAAAGGCAACTGAAGGACACCCCAGAGCGGGAGAAGTCTTTGAATGGTTTCCCACTATAAAAAAAGCCATATAGATACTGATAACAGAGATACTGCTGTACGATGTGACCTAAAACCATCCGTTCTCGGAAATGCTCTTTAGCAGAAAGATCAGCTTACTGTCGAACTTAATAAATATGTCAAGTGATGTTGTAGACTGTTGGTAATTCGGTTATTCAGTCACAACAAATGTTTTCGTTTTGATTCCGGCTAAGTCGTATATTTACGGCTAAATTTTCCATCCCGTTAAACTCTTCAATTTCCAGTGTCATGTCTAGGTGACAGAAGAGCTGACGAGATGGATTATTTGGTCGTAAATATACGACTATGGCGAAATGAACACGAAAATATTAGTCGCAATCCGACGTAAGCGGTTAAAATACAGGGTTAAAAATTGAATTTGAAAGTCTTTTAGTACGCTATATTTGTGTTGATAAGTTTTAACATCAAGGCTGTAAATATAGTGTCATATTCGCATTAGCTAAACAACTCTTTAAAATAAAGATTTAAAAAAGTGGCCTTTAAGTATTCGGCTAAAAAAAATTAGAAGAAGCCCTGACCCCGTCTTGTTTTTTTTTAATAGTGTTGTGTAAGTACAAGACAATGGGTACCATAGACACGCTAGTGAGTAGTGACGTAGTGACTGACATGACACGGGCGTTAGCTTCCAAGCTGTCGCGCCATTGTCTCGCCCCTGACAAGCTTGACGCGTTTACTTTGTCATGTAACTGTCACAAGTTACAAGTGCGTTACGCATATATCCATACAATTATTTAAGTAAGCGAAAGTAAGAAAGATTGCTATATTTAATTTTGAAAATGTAGTTTTAATTTTACAAATTAAAGACATCAACGCGTGCGAGTTGGGAACATCGATTTCAAAAAAATATTTGCTAAATTCGTACCGCCAAACAGTCAATGAATGTAGTATATCTTTTGATGTATAGATACCGGCACGAATCTTGAGCGCTGACTTGAACTTGAAATCGCTCAGACTTGAATGAGAAGTGAAGTATTGGGTCTCTTTAGTGGTATGAAGTGAGACGCGGGAGCTGGGAGTACATCTTTATAGTTACAGTGATTGGCTTGACGATGTGTACGATGCGCAAATTGATCCTCAATCTTTCGCTGAGCGCTCAAGATTCGTGCTGCGCATAATAGTCAACCGATTGCGATGAAACAAAGTCTAAATATAATAATATAATATATCAAGTTACAAACGATTTAATGTATAAAAGTTATCTACATCGATTTCGTACATTTTACGTGATGCTCGCACAACTAAAAACTTGTACAGATTTATTATATGTATAGATTAGATAAATTGTTATTTGGATGCGACACCCCTGTCGCATCCAAATAACCCCAAACGTCTGATTTGGTCTATGGCTCCCCAATCTCTCTATGTTTTGGGTGTTGATTACATCCTCAATTTAATTACAAGATAGTAGACGTTTATTAGGAGTAAAATAATTCGGTATCCTTTATAAAAAACTGGAAGTTAGTGATAATGTGACGATTGACGCGACAGATCGGAAGCTAAAACTATATTGCGTCGACTTCAAGTTTTGTGGGACCAGGGCAGGAAGATTTATTATTTTTTATATTATTGTGGATAGCCTCGCGTTTGACCACTATCTCACCTCTCACCTGATGGTAAGCGATGAAGTGGCCGACGATGGAGCACGCTTGTCTAGAATAAACCTATTCACTCTTGACTTAAATACCCCTAAGTTATAGCTGTCAGGAAACACAGACTCTGGCAGAGAATTGCACTCCTTAGCTGTACGGATAATGAATGTGTTCCCATGACAACAGAAATTAAAGAATAAGCATTTTTAGACTCACAAAGAAAGTTCGATTGGTTACATCATAGTCGGCTTGACTGCATGAGTGAACTATTTTATACCAATCATAATACTGTAGTATACACGTATCGACTTTCCATTACATCACTAGATGAATGCACTATTATACTGTTAGCATTTGCTTTGTATAACGTACTAGGATTATTAGAGCGTTTTAAAATATTGAGGTAAACTTTTCATTAATTAAGATTGCATCCGAATTTACCGTTTTAACCAGCGGAAGTTGGCATATAATGATCATCATCAAGAGGGTCTTAAAAGCAGACCATGGTCACGATATCGATTCTCAGCGTTTGAGAAACTATGAAAACAGAATATTTTAGGCTTAAACACTAATATTATAAAGGCGAAAGTGGTTTACTACTCCTTTACGCTCAAAATCACTAAAAGAATTGTAATATAATTTGGCACACGAGAGACTATGTTATTGAAGAGAATATGCGATACCTACCAGAGGTCCTGGGAGCGGGTCAGCATTATCCCTAGGGGTTAATTTTCGATTTCACGTAGACTAAGTTGCTGGCAGAAGTTGATTAAAAAATACATATCAGCGATGTTACTTGTATTCGTGTTAATCTTTTCAACTAAGTAATTCAAGAAATATATAACCTTAATTACCTTGATGGATAAATGTGAAACTGGATAAGTTAACAATGGAACAAATCAATCCGTTTTTGAATATCCAATTATATTTTCGATGAATAGATCTTGCTTAATTTCATTTTTAAATAAAATAACAGCATTCTCTAACGATAAACGATTTTGACTTGCCGTCTGTGCAATAACAGTAAACAAAAATGGTCTTTGCTGAACCAACGCTTACGTTATTATCGCTATTTTTGACTTAGAGAATTCTGCTTGAACCATGTCTCAATATGGGCTTCCGAGCACATTTCCGGATGACAGCGATGTAGAGGAGTACTTCGAGGCCTGAGTGTATTTTGTATCTTTATATTAATTATATGTACATAGGTTTAGTATAAAAGTATTTCTAGTTAAGGGCCAAGCGCCCGAAAAGTGCCATAAAACAGTGATTTTCTGAGGCCTACTCCTCCGAAACGGCTAGGTCAATTGGTTTGAAAAATATATATGTTTATTATAGATTCATGAACAATAATATCAACATTTGATTTTTTCGTGCAATTAATACTTTTGTCAAAAAAAAATATTTAGCAATTTCGCAACTTTTCGCAACTTTTCCCTACTCCTTCGAAACGGCTTGGACCTTTAGAAACATTTTTACACATAAAAATTGGTGGTTAAATATTCTTCAAAGTGAACATTGCATATGTAAATCAATCAATATCTCGCAGAGAAAATGGATTTAAAGCGCTTTCCGGGCGCTGCTGGCCGCAAATAAATGCACAGATTTGCGTACTGCCGCCTAGGCGAGTGCGAGAGTTGCGTTCACATAATTTCGGCCAGATGGTTCAAGGGACTATACGCCTTAATATTTAAATCCTCACTTTGACTTCACAAGTCTACACTAATACAATAAATAGGTAAAGTTTGTTTTTATTTGTTTGTAATAAGTAATCAATGGAAGTAGGGGGAAGTGGGGTAGATTGATACATAAAAATTTAAACTCAAATTATAGGTGAAAAAATGACATATTTTTAATTAATTTTCAAGTGGACGTTTAGCTAAATGTATAAATATTATGATGTCAAGGATAAATATAGTTTAATATGTGAAAGAAAAAGATTAGCACGTGTTTTGTAAAAAATGGGTTTTGAATCATTCTGCCCCACCAACGGGGCACTTATATACGTCACCTGAGGCACTTTCATACCAAGCGGATATTGTATGAAATTTGTTAAAAGAACACTTTCATAAAAATAATACTTTATTACTACGAAAATATTGTAATCAGTTTTAAAAAACTTATAATCTAACCAAATTATAAATTACGAACATCTTAATTCTTCAGAACAGGACTACACACTGACTACCAAGAGTCTTTTCTTTTTAGGTTTTTTATTTTCTGTAAGTCCCAATAAATTTTTCTTCTTGGGTTTGTATGTCTGCATCATTTTCTGTTGAGAATATAAAATTATTAATTAATAATTAATTTATTTTACAAATTATATGAGGGATTGATACACATCAATGTGCCCCGTGCTTTGATGTATCTAAGTGCCCCAAAATATTTTTTCCAAAATGATAATTATACTAAAGAAACTTACTGATTTCTTTCGTAAAAAATACTAAATACGTAATATTGGATGGTTTAACATACCTTTGTTGTATAGATATTCTCACAAGATGGTATAAGAGACCGGGGAAACACTTTTACATTTCACGTTATTTTTTAGTTGACCGCACTCAAAACACGTTACGAGTTGTAGAGCGTCAATGGCTTACAGGCTGTAGGCGCGAACACATAGGATACGTTCAAGCATTTCTATGATCGTTTTAGGAATGTCATCACTCGAATATGTTCAATCGATTTTTAGATAATGCTTGTGTATCTATGTGCCCCTTGCATCATTGTGCCCCCCCTCCCCCTACTGGTCCGATTGCTAAAATTCTTTCAGCGATAGAAAGCTGCTTTATTCCTGAGTGACATAGGAAAGAAAGTAAGAAAGAAAGAAACCATGTTTATTCTGTCCGTATAGACACACAAATAATTACAAAATAAAAATTAATAAAAGAAAAACAAAATAAAAATAAAAATTAATAAAAGAAAAACATAATAAAAATAAAAATTAATAAAAGAAAAACAAAATAAAAATAAAAATTTATAAAAGAAAAACATAATAAAAATAAAAATTAATAAAAGAAAAACAAAATAAAAATAAAAATTAGTTTAGTAGATGTGCCGTTGCCGGCAATATGGGAATATTGGTGGCAATATTGCCAGCAATATTCATACTTCGGGCAATATTGCCACCAATATTCATACTTCGGGCAATATTGCCACCAATATTCATACTTCGGGCAATATTGCCACCAATATTCATACTTCGGACAATATTTCCGGCAATATTCCCACTTCACGGCGATATTGCTGGCTTCAGCACATCTCTGCATAGGCTATATTTTAAGTACCTACCTACGTGGGTGAAGCTGCGAGCAAAAGCTAGTAAATAATATCTTAATGGAATCATCGACACGAAAAAGAACAGCATCACACTGATAAACTGACGATTGGCGCATTGATTGTGCGATTGTGATTGCGATTGTGACAGTGTGTCACAGATTCGATTCCTGTACGGAACTAATAGTAACATACGTATGGCCTATGTATGGTTGTTCTGAGAGTATGTTTTTCGTGTAGGTGGGGAGTTTATGTTTATGGATGTAACCACGACACAAAGGCAATGATATTTAGATATAAATAATTATTTCTTTTTAGTATTGATAAAATTAGAATAGAATGAACTTTATTGTACACCAAAATAGTAATAGGTTTGCGCTTGACAACTAACTCACCTGATGGAATCCAACGACGATTGTGCACGCTTGCCTAGAAGTAACCTATTCACTTTTGACCCCCACTATAATTATTACAATGAGCCCATTGTGTCCCACTGCACGGCAAAGGCCTCCCTTCCGTTATTCCACTCTTTTCTATCCTTAGCCACTTTCTGGCTTCTGCTGTTCGGAATCCAGTAAGTAGTCCAAGTGCTATCAGATGAGAAAAACACTATGAATTAAAATACATTGTTGTAGATACGCGGGGTTTAAACCAATGGTAAATG
This sequence comes from Mythimna ferrago, assembly GCA_910589285.2. Lineage (NCBI taxonomy): Eukaryota > Metazoa > Arthropoda > Insecta > Lepidoptera > Noctuidae > Mythimna > Mythimna ferrago. Next base: position 9,932,591 of record OU342691.1, on the reverse strand, counting down.
CCGTCAATTATGTGAACAGTTACGTAACAAGTAACACCTTCTGCAATTAACTAAGGCAATAAGAATGTAGTTACATTGTTGACTGTGAACAATTAACACTCTTTGAACAATGTTAGTACTACCTTTAATCACACATACACATTTATTGTGCGTACAGCCAAGGAGTAAAGTTCCCTGCCGGCGTCTGTGTTCCCTGTACCCCTAGCCAAGTTGCTAATCTGCAATGGTTAACGCTTGTAGAAAGCTTCAAATGTACGGGAATGACGTCGACTTAACGCTCAGTCACGTGTTCAGAACAAAAGAATTGGCGGCAAGGTCAACTAGAAGCGTTCGGCGCAAACTAAACGTTTGTAACTTGGCTAGGGGGGCTGATAGCTACAACTAGGCTAGCGAGCTCCGTCGTCGGCCACATCATCGCTTACCATCAGGTGAAATGGTGGCCAAACGCGAGCCTATCAATAATAAAAAACCTTCAATCGGAAACATGTAGCATTATTTATTTTATTATAAGCTACGGCCAGTGCTTTGAGCCGCGTAAAAATATAAAATAATCGCAAGAGAAAATAGTCCTGGAATAAAAAGTATCTACCCTAAGTGCTATTAAACGACATGGACTACCCTTCTACCATATTCGTCGGAGACCGGCCGAGCATAAAAAAGAAACAAATATAAACAAACACACACAAATTTAGTATTAGTGTAGCTCTTTATAATATTTAGATGAATTATGTTCTGGTACCTTTTTTACATAAACACGTGTAAGTATACAGTAGATACACTTTCATTTTGCAATTTATTCAAGAACTAAAGCCGTAAAATAAAATGATTCTACCAAAAAAATTGCTCAAAAGATAATGATTTAAGTAGAGTAGGTATGGCATTAGGAGTCATTGACCCACATACATTTAATAACATTCTTTTTTCAAAATCGAAAATTAAGGTAAATTTTATATTCGGCCTGAATTTACATCATAATCAAATTTTTGACTTAAAAAACGAATGAATTAATAGTGACATTTGGAAAAGGACTACCACCACTAATGCCATGCTAAAACTAAATACCTAACTACGCAACAAACATAATAATAATTACATTTTTTTTAAGTGCGCCAAACAATGCGATTATGTCTATGTACCGAGCAATTTCCCTACTGTCTATATGCCTAGGAAAAAGCATTTTCACATTCTGTTTTAGTGTCACAAATATATGCGGACCTTTCTCTCCAAATATAGTCGTTTTGTCAAGTCTAGGCTCTTCACTCAGTTCTATGCATTGACTATGACTTATATGTACATGTAGGTACATACACATAATTCATTTTAGCATGGCCGCCTATATTTATTGGTTTTGATATAATGGTAATTTTATAAATGGGAAGCCAGCAAAAAATATTGTACATCAAACATTTTTTTATCATGAAACTGTCCCTCTTTCTTATTTAAGAATTTTATTAGCACACACAAATAAAGACAGTAGGCATAATACCTAGCTTTGAAAAAAAAAGAAGGGGAAGGTAAGACTTATTACAGAAAGGGCAATGACCTTTATTGCCAAGTCAAAACGAAATGACTATGAATAGTCTATCTACAACAGAAAGTGTGCCTCTATAAAAGTTAGTGCTCGTAAAATGTAAGGAACTATTAAAACGAATGGACAGAATAGATTCCACGAAAATAAATGTGCAGTAGCTTTTAAAGGTCCAACGACTCGAAAAAGTGTTCGGTTTAATAAAGTCCGATTGCTCAATTTACTACAAAAAATACGCTAAAAGTTTTTTCTCGGACAAGATGAGAAGCTTAGTTCTACGACGGACTTAAGGAGTCCATCGCACATAGGCCTATTTCCAGAGCAATGACATGTCCTCGTGGAGACGAATGACCGACGCCTGATAGGGCCGTGGGAATTTTTGGAAGAGATGCCATGGTCGGAACACAAAGGCCAACTGAAGGACACAGGTGGGTTAACAGTAAAAGTCTGACACACCCTCTCGCTCCAACCTGGAGCAAGAGAGGGCTTTGGATTGTTTCCTACCTCAAAAAGAAGCCATATAGGTACTGATAATAGAGATGCTGCTGTACGATGTGACCTACATCAATCTGATCATTTAAATCAATTTAACTTATTACAAAATAATCACTATGTATATATATACAAACTTAAAATAATAATATGTACAAACGAGTAAAAAGGCTGAAAAAACGGGGAAAACTCGGAAGGCTAAATAAAAGAAATTTAGGTTTTGATTAATAAACAGTTACATACATAGAACTTACATCCGGTCATTTGATGATTTCTCACTTCAAATAAATGTATAACTTTATGAAGAACGGAAGGGCTTTGGCAGCGTTTCTCCTGCACTCTGTCTGAAGGACGCGATTCGGCAAACTAGAGGGCGCCTTACTCTAGTATTCTGCTACATCTTTCGTTACCTACCAATTCTGTTAAGATGGCTATTCCTTGACAGGAGCTGTCACTTTCGACCATAGATCAAATCCACATGCTCCTATGCCAAGCTCATTCAACAAACGAGATGAATAACTTGGAATATAGTAACTGCAAGCATTTGTTACCCTCAGCTAATTTTGTTCACTTCAACTCCCGTAAAGTCTATCACATCACAATATTCTTTATAATCTTTACATGTATATGATAATGCACCAAAGGTTGTCTGGTAGAAATTGCCTTGTGCAATAAGACCGCCTATTGTACACTTATTATTTTGTACATGTTTATCCTGTAATAAGCTAAGGTGTGCAATAAAGTTATAAATAAATAAATAATAATAATAATAATGTATGTATGTAACTTCTTCACGCTCAAAACGACTGAATTGATACTTTTTAAACCAGTAATATGTACCATTACAACAATTTCCTGTTTTCCCACAGGCAAACCCACCGGCATCAACTAGTACTTAATAAAAGATGAATGTATATTTATCCTATTCAGACGTAAAGATCATACCAGGCGCCCTTTAGCAAGTTGAGAAATCACTACATCGTCATATATAAAGATGTCTTTAAAATAGTAATAATTGCCCGATCAACTTGTTTTGTAAATTCAAATTAAATTAAAACATATCGTCTTCTCATGCCACTTAACTTAATTATGTTGCGTTACCAAATATGTACTTGTTTACCTTAAAACAAAGCATTGTGTCAGGGACATAGCGAGTGTTGCCACTCTATAATAAAGTACAGAAATTATTAAAACGTAGCAACACTTGGAGGTTCTGCATTATTATTGTTATAAATTAAAGACTTAAAGCAGCACTTAAGGGTTTTAACAACAAGGTACTTTAAGCTCAATTTCTAAGGTATTATAAACTGAGCACTTACCTTGCCATGACGTATTAAAATATCAATCGTGCGAGCAAGAAAGAGGCATAGAGCTATACACCCTAGCTCCATCCCATTAAAATTAGGTAGCTAGGGTATACCCACAAATTAGATAGGTACAGAAGCCAATCTCATGTATGTACTTCACTTTATGTCCTACCTACGCTCGGTGAACGCACAAAGATCCGAGATGCGACCGAGACATCGTGTCTGTGTGTATGTAGATTGACTTCTGTACCTATATATTTTGTGGTATACCTGACCGGCAAACGCCTGTATGGTTGAGTTAGGTAAACCGGAGCGTGTATGTTGCACAACTGTGCAGGATCCACACAAGCTTATCTGACAGGTACCTGCAGGCCAACCTTTCAGGTACACTGTAGCCTGTATGGCTACCTTTACAGTTCAGTTTAGATCGTAAAATGGATCGCGTTTAGAACTCGTAGCATTGCAGAACTGAACTCATTTAATATTGTAACTTAGCTTCGTTATGTGATACTTGTCCATAATCTGCCCGTAAAAGGAAAAATCTAATTCCTTGTGAAATCTTCGAAGCTATATGCTAGATGTAAATCTCGTATTCAGACTTAATTCTCTCATCCGGATTCTAAGCTATGAGCAAAGAACCTAGTAAAAATTGGAAATAGAGAGTTCAGGTTAAAGTGGTTTGGTCGTTGAATATGTCGAAGATATCTCATATTTATTTAATGTACCTTCTTTTCGAGGTTTTCAACGCCATAATGTATTCAAATCGTCTAGAAGTTCTATTTGATAAGTGTATGATCAAAACACACAATACACATCTAATAAATACGAGAGAAGTGATGACGGCTCTCATTTTAGTTCTAAATTCAAATTTTAAGAAAAATATTTCTAAACGTATTTTTTTTTTCAATTTTATGGCATGGCCTTTTGGGTTTGTGCCATTTTCTAAACGTATAGCTATGAAAATTTGGCCACTTTGCCTAAAACACAATAAATATTATATATAGTGTAATTTATATAAAAATTATATATGAAACTGCTGACTAGACTGTCAATAACTTTTATTTACATATGCTTAGTCAACGGATGAAAAGTTTAAATTGTTGTCCAAAAAGATGTTTGAAACTATACAAATCGTAATTTATTTATGAAGTCTACTTTAGATATTTGGCTATGGAACCCAAAAACCGTGGTGCATATTTTTGGAAACACATTTTGAAAAATAATTTTGTATCATATTTTTTTTATTTCGAGATCTGATAATGAAAATACTTAATGGGTACCTGAATTAACCTTTTGGGATAAATTTATGGTCCATATTTTTTTTTATTCAACAACAATAATGTTGATTTTTTTTTAATAAACTTTATAATCATTGCCAATAAAGTTGTTAAATTAAGTTTTTATTACGACTCAGACAGGCAGTACCTCTAATTGATATTTAGTGTGTATATTCAAGAGAACAATAACAATCTTTATTACTCTTTATAATCAGGCAACTAAGGCCCACAGACAAAATACACAAATAATAATTCTTTCCACTCGCCTATCGTAAACATCGAGCATACCTAGTTTAAAAACTTGTTGCTTCATCTAATGCAATCAACGCGATGTTTGATGAAGAGGCAATGCAAAGAAAGAGAGATAACGCCTGAAAACTCTGTTGCTATTCGGTAATTCTCTGATTTACGAGTACTCGAATATTTTACAAAACTTATTCCAAGTAATACGTGTTTTTTAAACCTTTATAAGTTAAAAAAAAAAACACGCATAACCTGGAACTTCTAACTAAGTACATTGTTGTACTGGATCCACAGACTATTGTAGGTATAAATTAAATAATTTTTAGAAAACTGAAGAAAGCATTATTATCATGAAAATAAATACGTCAAAGTTATTAAAAGCTAGACTTTTCATCTAATAATACTTCATTAAGCGATCGCCGTTAATTCCTAAGATCTATCAAAGCCTCCATCGATCTCCATTTGTAATAGCACCGCTATGCGCATGCGCTTGAGTCTATCACAGATAACGCCTCGTAATTGCCATCATTATTTATGTAGGGCTGCCACCTACCACAGGAAGACTTATAATTTAGTAGCGATTTTTATAGCGTATAAAAACCTGCTTATGAATGTGATCCACTAAATACCAAAACAATGCGGAATCCAAAAGACAATAGTTTTCCTTGCATTTGGTCGAGTAAAACGGTTAAGGAAAACATCATGAGGAAATAATAATTCGAAGACATGTGACCTTCTGATGTCACCAATACGCACCGGGCCCGCGTGCTGGATTACGGCCCATTCCCTCTCCTAGACAGAGTAGGCCTGAGTCCCAGCTGTGGGAACATTAAAAAGCTGATTATGCTTATGTTATGGTCGAGTAATGCGAGTAATTAACTAAAAAGGAGCTATTCTACCAACTTTTTTTGTCACGTTTTAGTTAGTTCGATTCTAAAAGTTGTTAGGTAATACTTAGGTACTTAATCATGAATATAATGAATACTTTCATCACCTAAAATAAAAATATTGCAAATAAATTAAAATTCACTTTTTTATAAATCTTCTTCCACTCTGGGAGTGAGAAAGAGAGGAAGTGTCAGATTTTTACTGAATAAAACCCACAGTGTTTTACAAGGGCCACAGTAATACTTTCAAACAATCCTGATAGGCAACAAAGATGTTTGTATACATCATTTCGTCTTTAGCTACCAACAATGTAACAAATGCAATGCAAAAGCTTCCCACGATGCAACGTTCCGTTCGTACGATATTTAAATGCAACGACGCTTTGTTAATAGCTGTTTTGACGCCTAAGGATACGAGTATTTAGTGTCATGAACTCATGAACTTAGAGTGATGGTACGAAATTGGCTGGGAAAATATACAACTGCCATAGTGCTTCTTGTAATTGGGGTGTTCACGCAAGGCCTACTAAAGGCTCCCGCAGGCAGGCATTACTCGACGAAACGACAAGGCATGCTCTGTAAACACGGTGTTGTTTGGTATTGTTGCTTGTACCTATCTGTGGAAGCCTTAAAATCACTCGGGGTTGAATGAACGATGTCATATATCGATACAACTTAGGGCCCTCGCCAAGGGCGACTTTTTGTAGCAATGCTGTAGAGCGTTCGCATCGATACAGTCGCGATGCTGTAGCGCGTTAGTAGAGCATTTTTGCTATAGCGCTTGCAAATGCGACTAACGCGCGTCGACTGCTGTCGCGCGTTTCGTAAGCGCGCGACAGCATCGCTACAAAAAGTCGTCGTAGAGGAGGGCTCTTAACACTAGAAAGACGGAAGCAGTCATTTGACTGCAATTCGAATTTAAATTTGGAATAATTCAAAAACTATTTGACTTAATGTACTGAGACTTTGTGACTTTTATTAATATTACTAGTTAAATGAAAATAGGTATGAAAATAACTCTCATCTCTTTTGTTTATTGTTTAAAATCTTGATATACCGACAAAGACGGCAGCAGTCATTTGACGGTTGATATCCGGATAAGTATTTATTTGTAATATGAGAAGGAATGTAATACGAAATAATGTGCGCTTTGTCCATTGTTTGGAGTATGCAAGTCAAATGAGTCAGTATAGTTACGACTGCCTATCAATTTTGTCAGAATTATTGTAAGTTATTCGTGAAAAATGTCTCGAAGCCTTCAAAATGAAGAAATACTTTCAATGTTGCAAAATATTTGTGAAGATGAATCTGATTGTGGCTCTGAAAGTGAAGAGCGCGGTAGTGAGGATGATAATGTACCATTTATCAGTTCGAGTTCCTCTACGGATGAAAGTGACCTGGAAGATCAGATACCTCTAGCAACTTTACGAACCGCTGACAGGTTGAGTTCTCGTGGCCGCGGTCGTAGCCGTGCTCGTGGTCGAGGCCGTGGTAGGAGTCATTGTTTGGAAGATTCTGAGCTTCAAGGTCTTATCACTTCTATCGAAGGTACCTCATGGACACCTCAAAGGGAATCTACTCAAAGTGGTGACTTTTTACAATGCTACCAAGTACGGCGTGGATGTGGCTGACCAGATGGCAAAAAAATTTAGTGTCAAAGCGGCATCTCGAAGGTGGCCACCTTCGAGATGCCGCTTTGAACAGGTATTTTTCAATATTTTGGACCTAGCAGGGATAAATTCCTTCATTTTGTATAAGAAAATGTCAGGCACCAACAAAAAACGAAGGAATTTCATACTAAGTTTAGCAAGTGAACTTAGCGGCAAAGTAGAAATTGAACCGAGACCCTCTGAAACCGAACTGTCGCCCGAAGAACCCACGCCTTCTACTTCTCGATCTTCTCTTCAAAATCCGGAAAGTCGGAAAAGGCGAGAATGCTATATACAGAAGTGCAAAAATAAAACTAATAAAGTATGCGACTCTTGCAAAAAGCCACTTTGCGGCTCTTGTAACGTAAATAAAATGTTAAAATGTAAAAACTGTATGTAAATTAAATAAATAATGATATATTATACCCTGTTTTATTACTATAGTTACCAATTTTAGCGCATAAATAAAAAAATATATTAAAAAAATTGGGGCAGTCATTTGACCGGTCGCCGTCTTTGTAGGTAGATAGATTTTCCCGTCTTTCTAGTGTTAAGCCTTTTGAGTTAGAAACTATGTCAAATACTTTTATATGACTTGTGACAACCCTTGTCGTAATCGTCATTAGGTTCGAGAAAATGACGCTTCAGATTGCTTGTGTTCATGCAAGTGATTGCAGTGCGGTTGGCCTGTAATATTTCTTTAAATTTCGTTAGAAACCTGGCCTATGATACCCTAGCTTTTACTAAATTATAAAATGATAAAAAAAAAACCGGCCAAGAGCGTGTCGGGCCACGCTCAGTGTAGGGTTCCGTAGTTTCCCGTCCGTCACAATAAGTGTACCCACTTATGGGTTTAAAAAAATGCTTGCATATACGATTATACTACAAACTTAGTCCAGAAATTATTTTGTAGAACCTTTTTGTCTTTTTGTACAAAAACTGTTCTTTCCATCAAGTTCAAAATGATTTTCCTAGAAAGTCCTTATAAAGTTCTACTTTTCAGATTTTTTTCATATTTTCTAAACTTATGGTTCAAAAGTTAGTGTCCCCCCACACATTGTTTTTTACTTTTGGAGCGATTATTTCCGAAAATATTGACATTATCAAAAAATGCTTTTAGTTAACCCCTATTCTTTTTTAAATACCTATCCAACGATATATCACACGTTAGGTAGAAATTTAAAAAAAAATCACTTCCCACTTTACATATAGGGGGGCTACCCTAATAAAACATTTTTTTCCAATTTTTATTTTACTACTTTGTCGGCGTAATTGATATACATATTGGTACCAAATTTCAGCTTTCTAGTGCTAACGGTCACAGAGATTAAGCGAGGACGGACAGACAGACAGACAGACAGACGGACAGACAGACATGGCGAAACTATAAGGGTTCCTAGTTGACTACGGAACCCTAAAAACTAAACAAAATTATTCATACCCTAATATTATAAATGGGAAAGTGTATGTGTGTGTCTGTTTGTCCTTCTTTCACGGCAAAACGGAGCGACGAATTGACGTGATTTTTTTAGTGGAGATAGTTTGAGGGTTGGAGAGTGATATAGGCTACTTTTTAACGCGAGCGAAGCCGCGGGCAAAAGCTAGTTGGAATAAAAGTCAAAGTCAAAGTCAAAGTCAAAGTCAAATCATTTATTTCAAATAGACCATTTACAGGCACTTTTGAATAGTCAAATGTCGGTCAGTCCAAGAAAAGTGAAGCTAAATTGCACGTTCCAAAGAGTAGGTCTCTATGGAGAAGAACGTGCAAGAAACTCCATGGACACTCTTTTAAATCATATTATGTGTTACATATAATGCTTGGTTACATATTACTTGTTGCTTCTATCATGTGAGCACAATGTCGATAATGAAATAAAAATGTAAAATAATTAAAAGATAGAAACTGAATTAAGCCACTGGCAGCTAAGAGATGACCAGTCCCATCTGAAGGCACCCGTTCACGAGCATGACGCGTGCATCAGCCCCACTCAGCTCAACCATTTTGAAGGGAACTGAACGACCCAATAACACGTGCCACCAACAGCGAGACATTTGAGTGAGCATGACAAACTCTCAACTGCCATGCTCGTAATGTCAAAAAAAAAAAAAAAATTTGTAACCTAATAAAAATGCTCCATGGTGCTTCACATTCACAAACTTGGAAAAAGTGCTTCTACATTATACAATGCAATTGTCTTTCAAATTAAAAAATAATAATATTAGTTTCCAACTAATCAACTAATTAGTACGCCCTAGTGGTAGTGGAGCTGGACCAGCATTGAGCCAAGCATTTTTATCTTGAATATAATCCTCCAACTTATAATATGCTTGTCTGCATAGTGTGCGTTTAATACAAGATTTAAATTTCGTTTCATTGAGGTCTAATATTTGGGGTGGTATTTTATTATAACATTTCAAACAGTACCCCATGAAAGAAGAGGCCACTTTAGCCAGTCTGAAACCTGGTTGAACTAATTGATCCCTATTTCTTGTAACATAATTATGTCTATCGCCTCTTTTGCTAAAAAGATGAAGATTTTTTCTAACATACATGATGTTTTCATAGATATATTGACAAGGTACCGTCATTATGTTAATTTCTTTAAACAGTTCCCTTAGAGAATCGCACCGGCGGAGATTGTAAATAGCTCTGATGGCTCTTTTCTGTAATATAAAGATTGACTCGATGTCTGCAGCCCGTCCCCATAGTAAGATACCGTACGACATGACACTATGAAAATAACTAAAATAGACTAGCCTAGCGGTATCAACATCCTTAAATTGGCGGATTTTTCTAACAGCATATGCAGCTGAGCTAAGCCGCCCTGCAAGAGATGTTAAGTGAGGACCCCATTGTAGCCTTGAGTCTAGCGTAATCCCCAGGAAAATCGTTTTATCAACAAATTCTAGTTTTTCATTATTCAATACAATGTCACAATCACTACTTTTGACATTCGGTAAGGAAAATCTTATGCATTTAGTTTTTTTCCCATTTAGAACCAGATTATTAGCAGTGAACCAGTTTTGAACCTGCAATAGGGCGCTATTTTCGTTGTCAAGATTGTTAGTCTTTCTATTTATCTTAAAAATCAAAGAAGTGTCGTCAGCAAACAACACCATATTAAGTTTATTTTGCAACAAATTGGGTAAATCATTAATATAAACTAAAAATAAAAAAGGACCTAAAATTGAACCTTGGGGCACCCCCATTTCAACATTCAATCCCGACGAATTGACACCGTTTATTTGCACTAATTGCTGTCTATTATTTAAATAAGATTTTAATAAGCTTAACGCTGCATTGCCTAGTCCGTAATGCTTGAGTTTCAGAAGCAATGTTTCATGAACTACACAATCAAACGCCTTAGATAGGTCGCAGAAGATGCCTATAGCATCTTGTGCCTCTTCCCACGCATTAAAAATGTGTTTTAGTAAGGAAACACCCGCGTCAGTTGTACAGCGTCCTTTGGTGAAACCATACTGTTTATCATGTAGGATGTTATTGGAGTTAAAATGACTAAGCATTTGATTTAACATTACCTTTTCAAATATCTTGCTAAGAACCGGCAAAACGGACACCGGCCTATAATTATTAGTGTCTCTACTATTCCCGGATTTAAAGAGTGGTATCACTTTACTATATTTCATTAGATCTGGAAAGACTCCTTGATCTATACACAAATTAAATATTAAAGCCAAGTACGGCGCTATAGTCTCAATAATTGAGGTACAAACTTTGATAGACATACCCCATAGATCTTCTGTCAATTTAATCTTGATTTCTTTAAAAGCTTTTATTACTGTTATGGGGTTTATATGTTTAAAGTTAAATTCAGTCGAACAGGCTGCAACGTTCGCCTGTAATAAACCAAAAGCATGCGATGGCGACGAATTTAGGGCTTCAGTAGTTTTAATTGGTATACTGGTAAAGAAATTTACAAATTCTTCTGCAACTAGTTTGTTATCGCTAATAAGACCATGACGAGTCTCCAATGTGTAATCATTATTATTTCTTTTATTTCTGTTGGTTTCATTATTTATAATATTCCAAACCGTTTTTATTTTATTATCTGCTGTTTTAACTTTGTTGCTAATGTATAAGGCCTTAGCTGCCTTACATGTATTTTTAAACATTTTAGAATAAGTAGCAACATATTTATTAAAAGTTTCAGTGTTAATAATAGGCTTAAGGCCATACAACTCGAAAAGTCTTTCCCTACTTATTCTGATTCCTTTAGTTGCCCAGTCACTAAATCTAAACTTAGGGCAGATAGTTTTAGTTTTTTTCTCAAACGTCTGATTAAACTCCTTTTGAACAACTGAAAAAAAATTTTTATACAAAATATTACCATTGTTTTCTGCAAGGTTCCAATCACCCAACCTGCTAGTTAAAATGCTATTAAATTTATTTAGTTTACCGGATGTTATTGGTCTGAATTGTATCTGCACTTGTTGTATTGGTAAGTTGGATTCAAATGTTACCATTAGGCCGCTATGATCAGAAGGCAGATAATTTACAATGGCTTTTTCTAAATACTTGCAGCAACAAAAAACATTATCGATACATGTAGCAGTAGTTGTCGTTGTTCGAGTTGGTTCAATAAACACATTTGATAAATTAAATGATTTGAAAAGATTTAATAATCTACTGCTATCTGAATTATTTTCTAAAATATTAACATTAAAGTCTCCGCAGATAATTACTGGTTTATTACCCGTTGAAAGTTTAGCCATAACATCTTCCATGACTGACTCAAAAATAGAGTAGTTTTGATAATTAGGGGGCCTATAAACGCACACTATGATATGCCTATCCAGCTCAACACACGACACTTCAATGCTATGTTCAACGGACAGTGCAACTATATCTTTACGAGTTTTAAATTTAATACTATTTTTAATAAGGATTAGTGAACCCCCACGTAACATTGACTTTCGGTTAAAACTACTGCCCACATTATAATTATCATAATTAATTAACATTTCAAAATCCTTTAACCAATGCTCAGTAAAACAAATGATGTCAAACATAGTTTTTTCCAAAAATAATTCAATTTCTAATTGTTTCGAAGAAAAACCCTGAATGTTTTGAAGAAACAAATTAAAAGATTTTTGCTTACCCCCTGTAGCTTGAATGCTAGACGATACTTTATTGTTAAGTTGACATAAATTGCCAACAGTACCAACTGTTGTCTTATTACCTAGTTTAAAATATTAGTACTACTACTAATGGTGGGACTAATTACTGGGTACGTCGACATACTATTTATGTCTGAGTAAATATTAAATGCTAATAGCTTCGCTATTTGACGTCTTAAAACAATAGGTAGGTATACAGTATACCTGGTCGAAAAAAGTTTATCAACAATATTGTTGATGTCAAAATATAAAAATTTATCACTATGGTGAGTAACTAAAAAATGCATATGCATATTTAGCATATGTATGTACTTATTTTGTCTGTTTGATAAGTGCTCAAAGTAAGGAAAAGCACACAAAATAATCTTTTTACAATTTATCTTCAACAGTTCAGTGACATTATTGGTGATATCATCTTTCTTCACATTTAAGCTATTACCCACAAATACAGTTAGAATAGTGTTGGGATCATATACTTGCTCATTTACAAATGACATTATGTGATGGTAGGAAGCTTGAGGTGTGCAATAATTTTGAGAAGGAAAAGGGAGTTTTTTACTAATTAATTGCCCTAATCCTCTTCCTATGCTATCTGAAAATATAATTGATTGATAATCCCTACTGTTATGAGAGGAAAAATTAGAATTTTCTGAATCTACCCCTTGAGTTAATTCATGCTGAATGTGGGGTACCTGGTCGGGAATACAGTCCTGAGCACTGATGGGCTGGGATGAGTTCTCCGTTACCACAAGTTCGAGGCCAGTCGGGTTAGATTCTGTCTGGCAAGTGCATTTATTGTTTCTTAGAGTAAGAGAGTCTACTTTGTCCACCAACTCATTTGTAGCCAAAATATGTTCCTTTATTTGGTTCTTTGAACATACATATTTGTTATAAATTGATTTTAGGGAGTTATCAAGCGTCTGTATTTCAGACTGTAAGCGCTGAGTGTCAGTTTGATAAATATTTATACTGTCTTCCAACTTAATCTGATAATTATTTAATTGATTAATTAAGTTAACACGTTCTTTCCGCAGTTGAATATTTTTGGAACAGTGTTTTTGTTGCTTCTTGTGGTTTTTACATTTTTTAATGATTTTATTGAGTTTAGCATATTTTTTAATTTTATTTTGACTAAGTTTGTAAGTATTACTGTCTTTTAGTATGGAATCTTCTGTAAGATCAATTGTTACTAAGGCATGAGGGTCATATTTTGAATTTATTAATTCATCATATAAACGGTTAGTCTTCTCAGTCTGAGTACATTTCTTTTCCTTCTGCAATTTAAGAATAAGACCATTAGCATGAAGTAATTCATCCTCAAGATCCCTAACCTTACACAAAGCCTCCTCATACAAGTCGCTACAGTTTTTGAAACCATCCGTGACCGCTCGCAGTTGGTCGCGTTCATCAACAACATCCTGGTATTGCTGACTAAGGCCTACCAACTCTTGTTTAAGGCTTGTATTTTTAAAGATTATATTCTTTATTTCCCTCTCACTCTCCTCATTCTCCTGCAAAATTTGCTGGCACTGGAGTTTGGATTCTTTGAGCTCCTGGAGGGCATTTTCCAATTTAAGCTGCATATCCTGGGCTGTTGCCTTACGGGTCATCGTAGGCATGATTTCAGAATAAGTTACTGTAAATAGAAAAAGAAAAGAAACAGTGAGAATCAAGAAGATGACAAAATAAAGAAAAGTTGGAAAAGAATGGGGAAAAAAATTAAAACAAGAAAGTGCAGTTCAGTAGGGAAATGAGGTGGACTGCTGACTTGGCTTGAAAAGCTAATAATTATTGAGTTTTCTAGCTTTTCATTGCCTTATGATATTACTTTTACTTAATGTGGGTAAGTTGATTAGAATGTGAAAGTCTGGTTTAACAGATTTTTTATCAAATAATTTCAAATATAACAATTCAAAATAAAGACAAGAAGCGTTGTTGACCAGTATAATATTATCGGGATAAGTTAAAATGAATCAAATTATGAAATAAAATGTCGATGATTTGTTTTCTACAATGTAAACAAAACTATTTCGTCACAACACGCTTAGTGTTAAGTGAAGTAAATTGAAAAGATAAAACTTGTACGATCGTGTTATAACTTAAATTAACGAGTGTGTTGTGTTATTATAAATAAAAATATAAGTAAATAATACTCCCCGTGAAATTCCGTAGTTCAAACGTCAGCTGTTCGTTACCGGTGACAACCGGTTGGCACCAAAAACTCGTGTTTTACAAGATATTTTACCACGAAAACGATAATCCTGACGATTTATGCAATTATATTATGGTTATACAAACAATTACACATTAATTACACTTAAATACTCTTATATAAATGACAATACAAGACCTATCCCCCTAGCCAAGTTACAACCGTTTCGTTTCAATTTTCTTTTGTTGTTCACCTCGAGTCGGCCACGCCTCCGATTGCTTTGTTCTGACGTCATTTCGACGATCAGTCACGTGGTCAGAATAAAGGAATCGGAGGCGTGGTCGCCTTGACGCGGTCGACGAAAGAGAATCGAAACGAAACGGTTGTAACTAAAATAATTTTTAGGCATTTTCATATCCATAATAATTAGAAACTAATATAACCAAAGTCCTGCAAAGCAGTATCAGAGTTCTCTGCTTGATTAAAACTACAACAGTCCGAAATCAACAAGCTATCGGGCAGCTAACCCAGACCAGACTCAACGGAGGACTTACATCCCGTTCCGCATAATTATCTCTTAATAGTAACAGTAAAATAAATCAGAATCTTGGACGTCAAACTGTAAACAAAACACGTTCACCAATCACGATTCCTAAGCTATAACATAATCATAAACCTAGAATTAACAAATTAAAAATCGACGCAAATTAAAAACCTGTCGAAATTTAATAAAAATATATTTCCAATTCGTTTGAGGTTAAAACAACCTTTGATCGTGTTCTCCGAGTGATTACAAATTGTATAGATACAGATTTCTCTAAATGCCTTTTTGACCCTTCGCGTGACCCAAGGGCTGGCTCCTTCTTGGACAGAGGATAAGCATTGCCATATAGGGTTGCAAGGCAATACCGCCAGTCTTTTGGACACATTACCAGCCGACAGCGACGCGGAAGTGATTTTCGACTCCATATTTTATAGATTATTTCTTTGTCAAGTGTATAATTATAACTAAGCCAAGTTCATTATACCAAGTTCGATCGTGTATGGAGTACTGTTCTCATCTTTGGGATGGATCTGCCAAATGCCAGCTTGATGCGCTGGAGTCGATTGAGAGGCGAGCCAAGAGAATCATCAGCAATGATGCACTTGTAGAGTCGAAGCTCCAAAGCCTTGAGCATCGCCGCCGAGTTGCTAGTCTGTCGGTTTTCTGTCGCTTACATTTCGGGGAGTGTGCACTGGAATTGCACAATCTAATTCCGCCAAGTCCGTTCCATCATCGGACCACACGACGTACAGCGTACAGCATCATCGCTTACCATCAGGTGAGATAGTGGTCAAACGCAAGCCTATCATTAAAAAAAAAAAAAACTAAGTCATATAACAAAAGTTGTTGTTTATGATGTTAGTAACATAGTTCTGAACAAATAACTCTGTATATAAAGTTGCATATAATTTGAGCGGACAATAAACATAATTCCCACGAGTAAATGAGCAGGTAGCTAGTGTTAGACGCAACCAAATTATGTGCCAAATTACATGAAACTGTCAAGGTGAGCCAGATTCCGGCGTTGCACAACAAACCTCGTGTTCGATCAATTGAATCAGGCGCATGTTTCAAGAGTATTCGGCCAAGAGCACTCGTTTGCAGTCCACTCCGCACGCATAGCTAACTGTTTGCCCTTTAAATATTGCACGAAGACTAGCTTGCGTGGTTCAAGCTGGTTTTTTGTATGTAAAACTAATGAAATGCGTACCTTACCAATTCATTCCACATCACATATTCTGAGCTAGATACAAAGGACCAGGATTTGTAAAAGAGTGTCTATGGTAGCAATAAACATGCATCTTGTTTAATATAGGTACTTTTAATGTACCTAAGGAATCCTATTAAAGCCTTATAAGGCAAATTGCTATATTATATTATTGTTGATAAAGAAAAACTTTTTTTAGAATAGAAATCATCAAATACTTTCCCACTCTGGGTGGAGCGACCTTCTACTGCACTTTGCGTTCCAGGGCCGCAATACCTTTTTCGGACAATCCTGCTGCCCAATGGCCTAACTAATCAAAATCCAGCATCCGATATACAATACAAAATTTCGTTGATTACCACAAACTACAACTAACAACTTTCATTAGTTTTCAAGCATTATATTCCCACTGCCGAAACTACCACCACGAACATAACAGCACGACAGAAATTAGAAGTAGCATCAACAAAATTAAATATCGTCAAACACGACCTCTTCAAGTTCTTTTGATTTGGCAATTGGTAAAAATATTTGTTTTACGAGTGATATCTTGCACGTCCACATATGAAGTCGTCGTCTACTTAACCGGTTATGGCGGCCTTAATAAATTATGAGCTTCCATAGCCAGGGCTTATAAACCGAATACTAGACAATAAACTAAGTGATAACAAGCTAAGGGCAATCCCTGTGGGGTACGGACCTCGACTTAGGACATCGCTGGGAACGAGTTGGATAGAATATTGATTATTATTTAGGGGCGAATCAAGACTCAGTGCTGTGGGTAAGCTTAAACAAAGGACTGCCAGGAATAAAATTTTAGTTTATAATTTCAGTTACAACCAGTAAAAATACAACCTACAGTAAATTTTGTTCGTTGAAGCAGAGTAACAGTTGAGTCACTCGCCGTTTTTTCGGAAATGACAATCTAAAACTGTCCTCTGAATTTTAGACTTTACATTATGTTTGAAATGTCGGACATTTGTTGTTGAACTTGAACTACTTACGAGTATTTACATTAATGTGACTTCTAATTTGTATCTAACTTACGGTACGTTACCACGGCTGAAAGAGCAATCTCTTACAGCGCACGCTTGTTAACGGCTACGCTGCGCTTGCGCAGATACCGCAGCGGCTTCCGTGCTTCACGGACAACTCACACAAACATATACACACAGCAGACAACATTTTTTGTGTTACAGTACCTACTTAATCTGAGCCGGATATTGTACAGTTTTGTGAGTGAAATGGAAAGTTATAAATGATGAGTCAAATATAAGATTTTTTTTTAATGAATTCTCCTTAAAGTACGTATCGATTAGATTTTAATGCGATACAAACATTAAATAAAGTTAAAATTTTCTTCTAAGAAAATGGAATTTAAACGTTTGCTTACGCCTATGAACTGTATGCTCCATAAACATATATATCTACTTGATGGATATAAAGAATTCAGCTCTCTATCTTTTTAGATTCTGCTAATCTTTTGAGTATGTATGTCATTTTATCGAGTTTACCTTTTTTTGTAAGATTGGCGGATTGGCCACATTTAAATATTTGAGCCGAATGAGCCGATCATAAAACTGGCCGTATAACCCGTTACTTTCCACACTGGTCGAAAATTATAATACAAAAAATAGCTACTTATAACGGAATGGACGGCTTGTTAATGGAGTTGGCCATCAACTTCATTGTAGAAAGTGTACTTTAAGATACACTCGCGTACAGCAGTGAGGAGATAATAAAAGATGAAAGTAAATTCAGGCACGTCAAAAGGTGCGCCTTATCTCTTACGGAGAAATACCGTCACACACGTTTCTTTGTCAGCGAAATGGCCTTTATGCTTTTGTGCACAATAGTACTTTTGAATGTCGAAAAAGTTCAAGTTCGTCACAGGTCTTTGAACCTGTACGGTCATAAAAGAGTTGGTTAATTCTTTGTTAAAATTTAATTACGTTGCGCTTTGAAGACTCAAATACTTCGCAAACTTCTGACATTTGGTAAAGTGGTTTTGTTTTAGCTCTTCATCAATATATTTTTTATCGTATCAAAATGTCAATGATTTTTAAACAAAAAAACAGCCATAACCTTTATTTTTTTTTTTTTCAAAGTCTTTGACTGAACATTCTAATTGTAACCCTGTGTTATAAACATGCAACCTTATCATTGACATTCATGGATTTTGTTTTATAATTTAATATGACCCCTGAGTTTGTTTCGACGTTTCTTCTTAGGGTTGTCAGCTAGGAAACATCAGCCTCATCTAGTTTAAATTGACGAAAAAATTTACGTGCAAAAGTGTTATTAAAAATAAATATAATTTATCAATGGTTTCTATTTTTTTTTTGTACCATTATGTGCCATAAATTAAATGATTATAATCTAGTGACAAGGGGAATTCACTAGCTAATTTAATACAGTGTACACTAGCGCAGGAGCTAGGGAATTCTTAAAATGCATTTAATATATATGCCAATAAATATTTTTTATTTATCTGATATAAACTAGTGCTTGACTCCTATCCCACCTGATGGTAAGCAGTGTTGCAATCGTTGATTGAGACATTTCTGAAACAGGCTTTTTGGGCCAGGTAGATTAATTCATTTTTTTTGTTGTACTTAATATTTTTCTTACTCCTCTTACGGCCGGTTCACACATGTCTCCGTTTTACTGTTCCGTTTTATCGTGTACGTTTTTTTTTCGTCGATGGCGTATGTAGTTGTATGAGCGACTTCACACATGGCACAGTATTCTGTATACAGTAAAAAATATCGTTCCGTAAAAAAATGACATTCCGTTTTGTCATCGAATACTGGACGACGGAACAGTAAAAATATACGGATACGTAGAATTTTAACGGATAGATACTGTGTGCGTGGCGAGCGGTGTGTGCGGGGTGTAGGAGGGGGAGTGATGCGACAGGTTTTGTTTGACTCACATTTTCTATTGTACATTACGAAAGTAATTGAAAAATTTCGATTCATCACCTCGTAACTGACTCATAAGTAAACTGTAAGCACCCTCTCTAGATCTTTGGGCCATAAGTGAATGCTGCCAATAACGTCGAATCTTCCTTCTCCGACGATAGTACCAATACAACACGACAGCGTCCATCCTTGTAGAATAGCGGCGGTATACTGCGAGTTTTCTGTTCACACATCGCATCCTGTAAAGACGGATCCGTTGAACGTTATACGGTGCCTATGTGTGAACAGAGCACAAATTTATGACGTATCCGTTAAAAACGTACCAGTAAAACGGACTCCCATGTGTGAACGGGCCGTTACACTAGGTGTCTACATCTCTTTTTTCCGACTCTCCTTTCGCAGGTTTGCTGGATGAGATTTCTGTTGAAATAAGCATCACCTTTGTTTGGTAGAATATCGCTTTCAGCGATCAGGCCACCATTGTACTCTTAGATTTAAGTTTGTGTTCGTGTTTTTTTTGGTACATAATAAAGTTTTTTATATTATTTTCCTGGTAGCAGTTTTTCTGTTTCCTTCGTTTTGCTTCTATTTTATGTATTGTGTGTGTACCTACCTACATAACTTGTAAAATAAATAAACAGTATTCTTCGAGGGCATAAGTCAAGATATTAATAACCTAAATTGTTTTGTTTCAGGCTTAGAAGACACGGTGAAACTGGTGAAAGGTATCGGCGGCAAATGCTACGGGTACGTGGTGGACCTGACACAGAGGGAAGACATCTACAGGGTCGCCAAGAAGGTTGATGAAGAAGTTGGCAAGGTACGTACGTGGCCAGACTTATCGACAAAATGTAAATTCACACATTGTATAGAATTGGGCTGAGGGATTGTTCGAAAGACTTACCATGGCCCTAGAAGGCAAATTGTAACTGAACACAGGTGGGTTTTATAGTCAGTAATAGTCTGACTTCCGTCTCGTCCCACCCAGCACTGAAAAAGTCCACCTCAAAAAAGGCATTGTTTAGAATGCCTAGGCTAGAAAAAATAATATTTCATGAATTGCCTACACGTTTAAGGTGTTGTTAAAAATGCTGATAACATATTATACCATCCTCCAACGTGTTAGGCACGAATAAAAGTTTTTTCATTTTTCCAATGCTGAGTGTAGAGATTTCCGCTCTTCCTTTCCCTAGTATGTGTGAAACCTGAAGGAAACAGATGTGGTTTATTTGGTAAAAGTCTACCGAGCTCTTCCTCCACCTTAAAGCGGGAGAAGTCATAGGATGGTTTCGAACCTCAAAATAAGGTTGTCTCGTAGTAGGAGCAAGTACACCTTGCCAGCAATGTGACTAAAATAAATAACCTCAGTTTGTTTATAAATTTCATCTCATAAAATTGGTTTACTTTCAAATAACCCTGATTCAACTTAATTAAATATTTAATCACCAAATTATTTACTAATGCGTTTATTTGTGGCATGAAAATTACTTGTTGTTGATATAATGGCCTTATCAAATATTCCTTATTGGAATCAATATACATTGGTAAAAAGGTGTTAAATAAATATTTGAAGATCGCCGTGGTAAACATTAACAAAGCAAAGTCAAAATGAGCCTTAGGTTGTATATACCTACGTTTGAGTCATTTAAAGGTACTTCAAACTTAAGCTAATGATAAAGGTCAGTCGAAATATAAACTTTCAGATGAGTTACCTCGTTCAGCATATTGATAGCATTTCAGCCTCATAATGTCCCCAATGCGGTGACTCAGGCCTCTAAAGAGTAGAAGTAGTAATCCAGCACGCGAGCCCATTACTTTGTGTAATTTATTTCATCACTACTGCTCTCAAAACGGAGAAGGAAAACATCGTGAAAAAACCGGCATGTCCTAAAACCAAAAATTCAAAGACATGTGACATTCACCAAACCGCACTGAGCCTGCGTGATGCATTACGGCCCATTCCCTCTCCTAGAGAGGAGGTCTAAGTCTCAGCAGTGGAAACATTAAAACAGTGCGGATTGGTGGATGTAACATGTCTTTGAATTTTGGTTCTAGGATAGGTTTCCTCATATTCTTATCCTTCACCGAGATGAGTTACCTACGTAATTCTATTAATAGGCACTTTTAATTAAAATTTTAAGATGAATTACGTCAATTAAGAGACAGATATACTCGTAAAACAACGATATGGGATAAAAATACTCATCAGGGTTTTAATTTCATAATAACAGCAATTATAACTACGCTAAAATTAACACATTTTTTTAATATTCAAGTCATTAACAAAGTAACTACAATTAAATGCGGTTTTTATTTTCTTTTTAACGTCTGTAAAATAATTTTATAATTAGAATTTGGTAGGTATTTTATTTCAAGTTACAGCTATAAAGATTTTCTGTTAAGTACAAAGTACAAATATTATTCGGTACACAAAGTCCCGACCGAACCGAGCCTAAGTCGCCGACAGCACGTAAAAATCTCAGTAAAGAGATTTCAGCAAAACCATAGGGCCTAGCAGCCTACTGGGGCAAAGGGTTGACTTCAGAAAGGTAAATCCAGGGTCCTGGAACGCAAGACAAAGAAGGAACTTAGGTGTGGTTTTTATCAGTAAAAGTCTGACATGCCCTTTCGCTCCGCCCTAGGATGGTTGAATGGTTTATAAACGAGTCGGTACACAAAAAAAATGATAACAGCATCAAGTTACAATAGAAACATTTAAGAGCAACCTAATCTGGAATATAAATCTCCATTATAGAGATACTTAACATTCCTAACAAACACACAAAAACTTGTACACACACGAAAGCTAGTATAATATTCAGCAATGGTTCTAAAATTACGGATAGTCTTATCTTGATACAGTACCGTGTCGGGAAGTTGGGACATGGTGAAAAATGTCAACATACCTAACGCAAGTGAAGTTGCGAAGGAAAGCTAGCTAGCACTATAATTAGGACTGTGTAACTTATACATACCTATTTAGCGTTAGGAAAATTCTGTGGCTAATATCAACTACGAAACTTGTTAGTGCAGAGAAATATGAATAGTTTTGGTTCTGAAATACCTACACTAATCGATCCAATACATCTAAAATGTAAAAATCTTGTGCCACAGCGTTTGTTATCGAACTCCTCCGAAATGGCTGGACCGATTTTTATGAATTTTATTTGTATACTGAACCGGCGAACTTTTTTTTTATGGTGGTAAAAATCATCCAATGACAATCCCCGCTCTTGGGCGGAGCGGGAGATAGTGTCAGACTCTTACTGACTAAAAGCCCACCCCGTTCCTTCTGGCCTTCATACCGGGGCTCGAGTTCCCTTGCGGATAACCCTGGCCCCAGTAGGCTCCGACCCGGCTGGGCCCCTGCTGTTGCTGACAACTCCTTGAGGCGCGCGGGAACAGTGCGCGCCGTCGACGACTTGGGCTTGGTCCGGACGGTTACCGGACCCGGCGAACTTGGTACCGCTTAACAGGCAATGAATGTAGTCAACCGATTGCGATAAATTGGTTTCATCGCAATCGGTTGCCTGAGTAATATATCAAATCACACAATAATTTATACATATAAATAAAATTGGAGTGTCTGTTTGTAATATTGAAATAACTGCTTTTTACTACATGCATATGAATATATATACGGTACATACACCAAAATAACATTTTTTACAATTTTGGTCTGTCTGTTTGTCCGGGCTAATCTCTGAAATGACTGCACCGATTTTGACGGGACTTTTTTGGCAGGTAGCTGATGTAATAAGGAATAACTTATGCTACTTTTATTTTAGAAAAAATAAACTCAAAATCCTGTAGTCCACGCGAACGAAGTCGCGGGCACAGCTTGTTTAATGTATAAAATTTATCTGCATCGATTTCGTACATTTTATGTGATGCGCGCACAATTAAAAACTTCTACAGATGTATTATATGTATAGATATTTAGTAGCTCTGAGATTAAGTTGTAGTTTTTACCCTCCTACCCCTAGCTCTCATAGATATCTTTAATAATTCATATGGTGAACAATGTTTACTGAGTCAGGTAGTCTTTATTCAGTTCTTCTGTACGAGGATTTGTCACCTAAGGGCCAGGCCACACGGTGCGGTGCGGCTCCGGCGCGTCGCGTGAGCGACCAATCAGCGGGCATATGAGTGACGTCACCCCGCTCGTACGGCCCGCCGATTCGTCGCTCAGGCCCCGCGCCGGAGCCGCACAGCACCGTGTGGCCTGGTCCTTACTCCTTCTAAAGAGATTTATCGATTTAGATGAAATGTTACGTGTATATTTGATTTGGTCCCTGGATGGTTTGAAAATACATAATTTGGACCCTGGCGCTGCAATCGGGTTCTAAATTTTTTTTAACGATAAAAATCATATTTTCTATTAGCCTGTATTGTGATATAAAAAGGGACAGGATATATAGATAGATATAAGAAGGAACATACTCCCTTTGGGACAGTTTTCTACTTTCATGCGGGTGTGTTTTCTAGCAGGAGAATATTTTGTAATCTTGTACTAACGAAAACTGTTTCAAATTCCAGGTGAACCTGCTGATCAACAATGCTGGCGTGGTCTCCGGACGCTACCTCCTCGACACGCCCGACCATCTCATCCAGAGAACCTTTGATGTCAACATTTTAGCACATTTCTGGGTAAGTGGTACCTAATAATGTCCCTTTGGTCACTAGTGCTGCTGAGAGAGAAATCGTGGGGGGTTTTGTCAGGAAATTATAGATTTGTTGTGCAGGTGATGGATGACAGAAGCACCAAAACCTACTAAATGGGACTGTTGTGCTTCAATACACCGTTAAATTTTAATCGTTTTAATCCCGTGGAGGGTCGATCCGGTATATGAAACACTATCGATTTGTAAAGATAAAATTAAAAAATAAAGTGCCTTTTTTTCAAAACTCGTCTGAATTTACGCACGTCCGAAATTAATTTCTATAAGAAAACATCAGCTGAGCGAGTTCAATGACCTGTAGATAGTTTGTACGCAACTCCGACTACTAACTACAGGTCATTGAACCCGCTCAGCTGATGTTTTCTTATAGAAATTAATTTCGTACGTGCGTAAATTAATACGAGTTTTGAAAAAAAGGTACTTTATTTTTTAATTTTATCTTTACAAATCGATAGTGTTTCATGTACCGAATCGACCCTCCACGGGATTAAAACGATTAAAATTTAGCGGTGTATATGGCCCCCAATATGACAGGCTATTTTTGTCTACTTCTTTGAGAAAAACCAGGGTTTTAAGATTATTTCCAATTTCCGTATAATGGCTACACAAATTATAATAATTGCCAGAAATTATTATTGATGATAGGTCCCAAAATAAATGCAAAATATCTCGTTTATCGATACCAAAATTTTAAAATACCAATCACCGCTTTAAAACTCGATATTACACTTATTAACTCTTTGAATATCGTAATTAGAGACACAATAGAAAGACAATTACCTTATGTCGATATGTGTAACTTAAGACATTCGAAAGGTTAATTAATTAACGTTACAAATTAACCTAATGAGTACGTAGGAACTAACACTTCAATTAAACCGGTAACACAGTTTACGCGGGAAACATTAATTTTGTTCAGGATAAATAATTCACAATAATGGCAAACGCAAAAACGGATTTTATCATAATTTTGAATAAATTACGTCCTAATATAATAAATCTTATTGTGGTTGGGCATCGGACCTTTTCATTGTTAAATCATGCTTGACGTATGTTCAACGGTGAAGAAAATGTTTGCTGATAAAAAACCGGAACATAAATTGTACTCAACCGGTAAATTGTAATGAGGATTAAAAGGGCTATGAACTTGGTTCAGAAACCTCATTGACCCTCTATGAACCCTCTTCGTAGAGTTTTTTGGCGAGATTTTTTCGACTGAAGTTCGGTGGCTGTTTTAATTTTATTCGCAAATCGATTCCTAGTGGATATTGTGGTATTGTGGTGCAAAATTGGTGCAGTTTTATATCTCAAGGATCTACACAACTAGACAATATATGTAACAGGTGCGATTTCGTTAAAATGGAGCTGAGAATTTTATTGTAGTATTGACTACATTAACGAAGCTTGCTGACTCGATACATTTGCTGCTAAATACTGCAAAGACATTACAATATTTATATATATTATGACAGGCCTGTTGGTCTAGTGGTTAGTGACCCTGACTGCTATGCCGGAGGTCGTGGGTTCGATTCCCACCCAGGACAAATGTTTGTGTGATGAGCACGATCATTTGTTCTGTGTCTGGGTGTAATTTATGTATAATATGTATGTATTTAGAAATATATAAGTATGTTTATCAGTTGTCTAGTACCCATAACACAAGCTCTGCTTAGCTTGGGACTAGACGGCGCTGTGTGATAGTTAAAAAAAAAAAAAAAAAAAAAAAAATATGTTACATATATGCATTCTAATGAAATTTTAAAAACTAACTACTTCATAAACTTGACAGTGCCTAACTGCACATACCGTGCAAAGCCAAAACCAAACAAAAACCGTCCTTGATATTTTTTTCCTTTTTTTCTTTGACAGACGGTAAAAGCGTTTTTGCCATCCATGATTGAAAACAACGATGGGCACATAGTGACGATTGCGTCAATGGCGGGCCACGTCGGAGTAGCCAAGCTGGTCGACTACTGCTCCTCCAAGGCGGCGGCCTGTGGCTTCGACGAGGCTTTGCGACTGGAGCTGGAGTCCCAAGGCATCAAAGGAGTCCGGACATCTCTCATATGCCCATACTTCATTCGCTCTACTGGCATGTTTGAAGAAGTCAATTCTAGGTAAGGCTATATATGTTTTTTAAATTTAGTTTATTGTTTCCTAGGCCAAAGGCATCCCCCAACTTCTACCAGGTATTCCTTTCTCGAGACACCTCGAACCAACCCTGGCGGCGTCTAGTCATCTCGCCACCTCTTCCCAGGTCGACCTCGGCGTCGTCGATCCATCCTCAGGTCTTTATGGAGATTCTTGCCCAACCGTCAGTGTGCATGTAGCTGATGTGACCCGTCCAATCCCAAGGCTATATGAAATACTTATTCGATTAGGAGAGATAATCGGATAGAACACAGATATTATCAAATCACCGAATCCTAAAACCTGAAACCTTGTTTTTGTGCAATGTTTTTGTTACAATGCTACAAACTGTATACATAGTTGTTTGGATAATGTGAGATCTTTAAGACAATGAATTGCGCGAATCTTCTTTATCTTCTAGTTTTTCGTTCGTCATTCTGGTAAAAACAAAAAAAAAGTATTGAGGAAGACATGAGATAAAGAATAAAACAAGTTTATCCTATAATTTTACAATAACCTTCAGAAACTCAAAGGACCAAAGTAAGGTCAAAAACCTCATTAAATTATTGAAAAAGCCTTTTTTATGCTTGACTCGGACCCGGAAACCATTTTTACAAAATGTTTTTAACACAAATCGTGTACCATGAAGGGTTGTGCATGTAAATTTCCGTTTTACATACTGGTAAATAATGATATGTTCGTTTCCTTTGTTATAAGTTTCATGAATGACTAAATCATTAAGGAAACGAATCCAAGTGAAAAATTAGGCACTCCTCCTTGCGTCTTATATATTATTATATTCCGCAATGCTCAAGGTCGTGACCCCCCTGCTTCATAATTTTTATGATGTTCCTCCATCTATTCCTGTCCCTGGCAGTGTAACGGCCTTACCTATATAGGGTGGAGTCAAGAGCGGTGCTGATCTAGTCGGACCAACGTATTGGGCAGTGCCCGTGAGGCGTTTTTGCGTCTACTTTACCAGTCATGATGAGCATTTCGAGGGTGCCACCGTCTGCTGCCGTTTTTATAATTAAACAATCGATCAAATTAGACACAAAACATTTCGAATTTGTTTCTGGAAATTGATGGCAACAGACTGATACTTCTGGTATAGGCTGCGGTGTTGACGTTACCATCAGGTGCTCCTGCTTGCGACCACCCTTTTAAATAAAACAACATTGAGAAAAGAAAATAACTATAATAGAAAATCTATGTTTCCAGATTCGTTCCCCAGCTGAACTCAAACGACGTCGCTGACCGCATAGTGCTTGCAATCCGCACGGACGAACCTTTTGCTCTCATTCCTGGGTTCTTCCGCGTGTTGCTGCCTTTCAAGTGGTAAGTCTACTCGTGTGACACAAGAGTCATAAGCATAAAATGACACCAAACTCCTATATGACATCTAATACGACCTACGTAAGAACTGATCCAGTCAGGCATCCATATGAGTCAATGCAAAACCAATAATAACTCTAGCTTGACGGTAGATGTAAGGATTATGTAAAACTGTGATCGTTTCAACACAGCATTTCTTTTGCTCTTTCTATCAAATTACTTAAACAGTGTCACAACTCCACATTAAACATCAACCAGACTATAAAAGGCTAATCGATACAGTCTCAAGTAAAAGTATTTAACTGTGAATGTCCGATATTACTGAATTTTATATTAAGATGCACCGGTGTATGTCGACATTCGCCAATTTCGATGGTGAAACTAATTTTTATTTTTTTTAATTTATGCTTTAAATCAATTTAACTTATTACATACACAACTAAAAACTATAATTACTGTAAATTAAAAAAATAATAATAATAAAACCCTACGCTAATTACAACTAACTAAAATCAAACTAAAATATGGCGTCAAAGAACTCTTCCACATCGCTGTCGACTGGTAATGTGCCCAAAAGGCTGGCGGCATTGCCACGCTGTATGGCAATGCTTATCCTCTGTCCGAGGTAAAAGCCAGCCCTTGGGTCAGGCGAAGTGTCAAGTACATAAAAAGTTTTACTTATAAAAAAAAATGCTTGAATCGGACATACACTGTTGAATGTTTTAACATACACAGAAGAGATCTTAGATTCAGCGATTTACGATTCGTTCACATTAATTTATATATCGCGAAATCTTTTCTCTATGAATTATAACACGCTAATGTTTGTTTGAAAAGCAAGTATGTCTTCATACTGATTTCTTTTTAAAACATTGTTTTAGTGGTTTTGATTGATAAGCAATTCGTATTTATGTATGATTCTATTTATTGTAACAATTTGTGACTTCTTCTCATAATTATTTTTCTATATCAATCAAGCATCATAATTTCGCTCATAGAGTCTGTCTAATAAGTTAAACGACTTGGGTAACTATTAGGATTTAATGAAATCTGATTTAGTCAACATGGGTTCAACAGTCAAGGTTGATAAAGAGATAGAGATCATTGTTTACTAACAGAAGAACCGTTATACCGTTACAGTCACCGGAGAATGATCGAAATCATCATGAAAAAGATAAATAGGTAACGGTAATTCACCACCTTGTTTGATGTTAACAGGCACCAGAGTATCTTAACGTACATTGAACTTCGGACATTCACAGTAACATTATAAGTCACTATCAGAAGTTGTCATAATTATTTTATTTCCAATGTCCATGTTTCTATAAAGTACCTACACAAAAATTTAAAAAAAAACCTCCAATTGTGCAAACCTAATAGCAATTAGGAACCAAGTTCTTATTAGATCGAAGTCCTAATTTAAAGTATCAACAGCTCTTGCTTACGATGTCTTGTAAGACATTCACATTAACGAAATCTTTATCATTCTAGGTTGGTGCCATGGCCGTGCATATCAGAGCTGATCCGAGGACTAGTTCCCGATGCAGTTCCTGTGCCAATCCACCCTCCACGGTCAACGCCCGTGGCCGCTAAAGTTGCCAACAAACCAGCGAGCCTGGACGTCAAGCACGGAGCCAGCGCAGGACCTATGACAGTGCTGCCACCTGCACGACACGACCGACAAGTTTGACGTCGTAACACGGGTTTTGTTGTAGCACCAGCTATGTGAGGCGAGAGGCGAGGTCCATACTAACCTGAATTTGAAAATATAGTCAAATGTTTAATAGGAATGAAGAACCTACAGACAGCTGCATTGATTGGGGACCCCTAATGCATTAAAATACTTCAGAGAAGGGGGTAGCCAGTTGATAACACTGTCGCAACTAGAGATGTGCCGTTGCCGGTAATATTGCCGTGAAGTGGGAATACTGGTGGTAATTTTGCCCGAAGTATGAATATTGGTGGCAATATTGCCAGCAATATTCCCACTTCGAGCAATATTGCCGGCAACAGCACATCTCTAGTCGCAAAATATCTAATAACTTTTTGGAAAAGGTTTAAGTATTTCTTCCAAAAGTTTTTGAATATATTCCTGATTAAATATATATACTATAATATTTTTGGAAGAAATACTTTAGTAAATGTTACAATTCCTTTGTAATAAGACTGCGTAGTGCGAGTTTGTTTTACTTTAACGCAATCCACACGTTTATGACGTTCGATGCTCTGATTGGCTCGCTCCAAGCTCCTAACCAATCAGAGAACCAAATGCGGTTAACGTTTCGATCGCTCTAACGTAAAATCAACTCACTTATGGTGTCGGATACAGAACGATGCATTTTATAATACATGAAAACATAATAAATTAACAGTTTGGCTTAGCCTCTTGCACCTGCGCTAAATAATAACAGGTCAACAATTAGGTACGGCTAGTTTGATATTAAAATTACATGTACAACGTACTATAATAATATTGTATCTTGGCACTCAATGTGTTCATCGCATGTAATCGTACTATACAATCTATGACTGCTGTGTTGCCTTTTATATAAATTAAAATGATGGGGCCTTAAAAATTCTAGGAAATACGTATAATCGTTTGCCCAAGGGCATTTAGGAACCAAACTTCTAGGTAGTTAACGCTATGGTTACTTCGCTTACGTTTTTTCTATAATTTTGTATAATTTATTTGCAAATACAGCAAAAATCTATGGCAAAGTACAAATGTACCTTTTATGAGGCAGTAGACAATAATAAAAAAAATTGAGATCTGAGATTTGTGTATGCAAACTGTAACATCGTTTATGAATGTTAGAACAGCCTATTTACGGTTCTCTTATGTATTTACATTTTACAACATCATGTACGCATTTATTATCCTTTTTATTGTGGGAATGATCATAATTTCTTAAGACTAATAGGCCTTTTATTAACGAATAGATTGCGTAAATAAAAGAAAAAGATTTCATATAGAAAGAGTCAGTGTCAGCGACAAAATGTTCCTGAAACACTAAGATTGAATGATTCGTCAATATACCTATGGTTATGAATTATTTTTTTATCCTATTTTATAATCTTTTAATTTTTTAATCCTATTAAATCATCCTTGCATTTTATTAACCGCTCTTTGCAATCGTGCCAGAAAAGAACCACACTTCCATCTTCCGCGTACTTATATAAAATTTTGTACTTAAGTGTACATAATGTATTTTTTGTTAAAATTCTATAAGAATTAGTTGTGTACGGAGACCTGTGGTACTTAGTCAAACTAAGATAATAATTAAGATATTCTGGATGTGATTTTATAAATAAGATTTTTCTACCGCTAATATTAATGAATAAATTGTACTCTTTTGCTATAAATTATAATTTTTACGACACATTATTTGAAGGAACAAAACAATTTAAAAAATTATGAAAAAAGAGCATCCTGTACTTACAAGTATACCTCTTATAAAATAAGTTTTCTTTTATTTATGTTTAAGTATAATTAAACAACGGAATGGGACGACAATGTAACTGCTTAAGGATATGTAAATATGTTTAGTTAGTGACTGTATAGTCTTCCAGCTAATAATTATGTTATTTTTGTGTTTGGGTAAACTGGGCTTTTGGGCACGATTGGAGCAATAGTTGACCGATTGGCTGCCGCGCTTCGTGTAGCGGGTTCAAGTAACCCACACTTGTGCCGAGCTGGAATCGAACCCACCTGGTCTACAAACAGTTGTACTGGGTTTGGGTGTCGATTGAGTGTGTGAGTTTACATGTTTGTGAACGCACCCACAATACAAGAGTAATTTATAGTCTGGCAACACTTTATAAAATAAGATGCTGCTTGTTTAAACCATTGATGACATTTTATTGGCAATATTACAGGGGTTAAGCATTTGGAATAGAGGAGACCCAGTATCCACAAAAAAACCTCTGAGAGATAAGTAATATGGGTAATACAATCGGTACTCAATAAGGAATATACTTTTGTTTTGATCTAAATAAAGTTAAGGAACAGTTTACTTTAACACACAATATAGGTAAGCCCAGTATCTGTAAAAAAAATTATCGTAAAGTTATAGAAATAGGAGTATTGTGATTTCTGACTCGACCACGACATGGAACGGAGATTTTACTATGGCACAAATTGGTTATTTAATTGTGTTTTATTGTACCACTTATCCCAGGAATTTGTGCCTTGTACTTTTTGAGTAATAAGAGTACGATTGTGGTCGGGCTGGGGATCACGGTTCCTGAGCCGACCACAACCAGATCTAACAAATATTGCTGGCAATATTACCACCAATATTCATCTTCAGGCAATATTCCCAGGAAATATTGCTGGCAACGGCACATCACTACCTATGACACACGAAATCCTTTTATTATTCATATCACAGAATATATCTTGATTCGGATAAAATTTTATTCAAATAAGGCACTTCCAAAAAATGTATACCAACTACTCACATTTCAGCTTTAAAACCATATTTTATACAGGAAATGCACTTATTATATGTGTTACGCTCAAAGATCGAAAACGCTCAGTGAGCGGAAAAATAGCTCACAACGCGTTGTAGTCACAGTAAAACATCCACATGGCGAAATTCGTGTTATGGCTCTAATGAAAACACGCACGACGCGTTGTGGCAATCACAGAAAGACCAAATAGCGAAATTCGTGTCGTGGCTGACATGCTATTCGATCTCAACGCGTTGTGGCAATGAAGAAAAGCCAAGACGCGTATGGAATATTATTTGATTACGACGCACACTACTTTCCGATATGGATCCTACTAGGCCTAGGCTGGAAACGTTTTGGTAGATGTCCTTAGGAAATATTTTTTATTTTATAAAATCACTGCATAACGTGTATGTCATTTTTAAATATGTTATATTAATTTATATAAATAAAAATAAAATTATATTTGTTATTTATTGAGATTACTTTATATTAAAAAAAATCAACGTATTAAGTAATAAATTACTGAACACAAAATATTAATCATTTGTAAATTAATTATAATTCACTTAAAATAATTAGGGATTTTAATTTTTTTATCACAATTTAAAATTCTTTCTAGTAATAAAAATATTTAACACAAACATAAATGTTTATTGATCACCAATAAACAACAACAATGTACTCAAATTAATTACTTATATTAGAAATTACTAAAATTGTGAAAAATAAGTATTTGTGAAAAATAATTATATCTTTTTTGTGAAAAATAAGTATATCTTACAATCTGTCCGTCGTGATATGGTTAAAACAATGAATGCTCAGAACGCGTCTTGGCTTTTCTTCATTGCCACAACGCGTTGAGATCGAATAGCATGTCAGCCACGACACGATTTTCGCTATTTGGTCTTTTTGTGATTGCCACAACGCGTCGTGCGCATTTTCATTAGAGCCATAACACGAATTTCGCCATGTGGATGTTTTGCTGTGACCACAACGCATTGTGAGCTATTTTTCCGCTCACTGAGCATTTTCGATCTTTGAGCGTAACATATGTACAACTATTGTTAGTTACGTAACGATGCACGACTCTTTTTGCTTTTAGTTTTAAAGCTGAAATGTGGGTAGTTGGTATAAATTTTTCAGAAGTGCCTTATTTTAATTCAATTTTATCCTAATCAAGATGAATTCTGTGATATGAATAGTAAGAATTTCGTGTGCCATAAGCACAATTTGACACATATTTTTGGCATAATCAGTAACTTCCCACTATTGGTATTTAATTAGATCTGGTTGTGGTCGGGTCAGGAAACGTGATCCCGAGCCCAACCACAATCGTACTCTTATTACTCAAAAAGTACAAGGCAGATATTCCTGGGATAAGTGGCACAATAAAACACAAAATAACCATTTTGTGCCATAGTAAAAGTTCCATGTCGTGGTCGGGTCAGGAATCACGACACAATAGAGTGTACTGTCTATCACGAAGTTATGCTGTTGAATCAATCAACAGGGGCGTTCTTCCTTTTTACTCACCGACAATCGACCAGTACACAGTAAAAGGGTATGACGGAGGCATATCGTCCGTTTCGCAAATTTAAAAGAAATGTGAAATATTATTATACAATAAAATTGGAAACCCTTGAATGATCGTACGTATTTTATTTTCTAATAAATATAAAATAAAATTGAGATACGTCTAAATTTCAAGTACAATATTTACATTATATTTCAAGGTGACAACGTCCCAACAGGCAATGGCATTACTTCTCATGCGTTTATTATATTTGATGCTACGATAATTTCTTTCCAGAATCCGGGTGATAGTGTTACCTCCTGTACTTATTATTTTTTTACCAATATGTTGCGGTGGAAGTGATTGATGCATTCATCAAATAGTACTCATTCTGATTATTACAAATTATTCGGAATCAAAATGAGAACATTTCTATGAATATGTAAAAATTAATAAAAACCCATGAAAGTGTTAACGAGTGTTTTATTTTTTGGTTTAGTTATTTACAAACATTTTATAAAAACAGTTTAGACGAAACAACTTACAATTAAAAACTTACTAAAGTAGGTAAAAAATATTTCATAAAATTCATTGCACATTTGAACGATTGTA
The DNA here is from genome assembly GCA_910589285.2 of Mythimna ferrago. Taxonomy (NCBI): domain Eukaryota; kingdom Metazoa; phylum Arthropoda; class Insecta; order Lepidoptera; family Noctuidae; genus Mythimna; species Mythimna ferrago. The sequence continues at coordinate 9,898,515 of OU342691.1, read as the reverse complement.
AGTATTAAAAACGTGTTTTCTTTTACAAAAAAATAATTAAATATGTTGATATGCAATTAGATTTGTATAAAAATTATTAAGTATTACCCGGGTAATTTCCCAATTTTCGTTTTTAAATTCCTTGACAGATTTGACAGTTAATGACCATCTTATCCTAACATTATTAAAATTATCTATTATAATGACGTAAAATGCAATGCTGCAAGACTAGCAAAAATACTTTTATATCCTCAAGCTAAATATAAAAAAAATGGTTATATTTTATTTTTATTATTCTCCTTAAGACTTTTTCCTTATTAATCTTCAGTACTTAACACTTCGTTTATTATGCAATAAGACAAAAAATATACTTAAGAGTAAAAGACATTAAAATCTGAACAATATTTAAAAACACGCGACGACGAAGGCACGTATGGCAACATCTTGAAAACTTAACTACTTATCTTTAGGTAAAAATATTTTATAAAATATGTTTGTACTATTTAAAATATTACAGGCACAGGCAAATAAGAACACGATAGAAGATATCAAGTTTTTTTTAAATAATAATAAAATTGAGTAGTATGATTTTATCAAAAAGTAGATAACATTATTAAAAATCGCAAATAGAAAGTTTTTTTTCAAATTCGTTCAATATTAAGTAAGTTAGATATATTTCAAATCTGGTAGAAGGAGAAACTGTCAAGAAACAGAATAAGGACGCACACTGAAATGTGCCTTTAGTTTACGTGTGTACGAAAGAAATATCGCGATGTTCCCACTACACCTCCATTTTTTCCAATACCAATATTTGAAATGTAATAAATAAATGACTATAATCAATTTAGATGCTGTTTTCAGAAAAATACATCTTTTTAGCCTTCGGCCCCCCTAGCTAAGTTAGAACCGTCACGCTTGCGTCGTACGCCTCGAGTTGGCCACGCCCCCGATTCTTTTGTTCTGACCACGTGACTGAGCGTTGAGATGACGTCATTCCCGTACATTTAAAGTTTTCTAAAAGCTATAACGATTGCAGATTATCAACTTGGCAATCAATCAAGCATTATTATTTTAAAGTAAGTTGACTAAGGCACATTTGCAAATGACTCGTTACTACGAAACGATTATGCGATGCCTACGCCACGCATACGCAACGGCTACACCTCTACGCTGCCCGCGTCGTAGGGCAATCAATATTTAAAAAAAATTTTGTTCCACATTACACTATGAAAATTCGTGTCTTGCAATTTGTAAGCAAACTTTGAATAAAAATGTTTTTGCACATTTAAAACCAACTAATTACAAATAAAAACTAATATACAAAACTTAAGTAATGGTAATAAGTACAGTACAAATCAAACTTTAGAGGCACTTTACCACTAGAGGTGCTATGTACGCTTAGGTCAAAGTTTAACTAAACCTTTTTTGACCGAAAGTAACGTATTAAGTACACTTGAACTAGAAAAAAAGCACCGGAATAGACTCAAAAAACATAACCTAATCATTCTTATCCCTAGGAAACGAATCAGGCAGTCTAAACTCTGAAATAGGCGAAATATACAAAGGATTCAACTCTTGCATATTCTTTCTGCTCTCTTGTGCTTCTTTGACGAATTTCGCGTATGCCCGTCTGTCGGAGAACACCTGAGCACACTTGAAGAACAAAATCACGATCAGACCGATTGCTATCACACAACCCATGATGATCAAAGCGTTCGTCATGATCTTAGCACTGGTCGGGGTGTAACACTCCTTCGAGCTGATGGAGATCTCAACGCCAGAAGATTCGGGTGAATACGTGTATTTGTATTCACATTCTAACCCGTCCTCTTCGAGACGGAGAAAGCATGTAGTCACGTCGCTTGCTGGAACAAAATATTTTGTTGTAAGTGGTAGATAGGTTTAAATACTCTAGGAACTCTTCGTCAGTATGTCGCTGAGGCATAAAGTCTACAAATTAAAAACCATGGTGTATTTTTACTATTATTAATAGGCTTGCATTTGACCACCTTCTCACCTGATGGTAAGTAATGATGACAGTGGAGCACGCTTTGACTTACAAGGTATTTTCGTAGAAGGGAATCCAATGTTGCAAAAACAATTTTATAAGTAGGTATACAACTTTATTTATAGTTTATGCGAAATCTGAATATAGTTTGTTCAAAATCATTAACTGTATGGATTTCAATAGATTTCAAACTATGTCATATTTTTCCCAAAAATATTTAAAAAAATTCACAAGTTGGACACCGCCGACACTAAGTACAACACAGGTCACGGCAGGTCACAGCGAGTATTAGGAGCCAACAAATGGATAGATGCAAGTGCAAAACAACCCCTCAGTCACTTGGATAGCCCGGTGACAATGTATTTTTGTTGACTTAACAAGCTGATAACTTTAGGATTTGTCATGCACAGTTATGAAATGTTTTTGGTTTCACATTTACTAAAACTAATATTGTATATTGATTTAATAACTGTTCATTACAACTCCAATTAGCGTAAAGTAAAAATTTTAAAGGCAGCTCATCTCAATAATGACAGACTTAGTGCAAAATTATTCTAAACCACAAACTACAAACATTTAGATGACGACTGTCATTACTTTAACCGCCTTGTGATGCTAACCATTACTTCAGACGTTCTTTTTTTTAACATTAACCTCTAACGGAGTCTAACGGTTGCACGTTTTCTCTAACTAATGTGAGCCCATCACATTATAATGACTGGTTTAAGTAAAGCTAAGTTTGTGAGATTTTTTTTTTGATAGAATACTAAGCTTACGTAGATCTACTGTTAATGATTGTTAGAAGAACTATCGTATCATTATTATCATCATTGCAGCATTCGCAGCCAAATGACGTCCACTGTTGCACATAGACCTCCCTCTAGTGTCACCACAGTGACCGGTCCAGGGCGTATAGCAACCATCGGTGCAATTTAGCTCCACTTTTCTTGGACTGACCGACATTTGACTATTCAAAAGTGCCTGCAAATGGTCTATTTGAAATAAATGCTTTGATTTTGATTTTGATTCCCGCGACCATCACCGGGCTTTACAACGCTACGTCTACCGGTAGGTACATAAACATGTAATGGCCGTATGGCGTAAGGCCCTTTCTTAGCGGCAAGCGGCGCGACGAGCAGGCCGGTAAGCAGGCGCGCACCTCTGTAAGCGGCGGCGGCAGCGGCGTCTCGTAACATGTTTCAAACATATATTTTTATACAGTTTTTGTTCTTACCGCTCGCCGCCCTGCACTTAGCTACCGCTCACAGCTCACAGCGGCAAGGTCGTAAACGGGCCGTTACCCACTGCCGATTGTTTGACGATTTTTAGGACTATATCAGTAATATTAAGTGCACTTTTACATTTATTGAAATTGTGTAATTTCAAAAAAGACATTTAAACTGTCTTGAATCGACATCTACATACCACAATCCTTTACATTTTGTAGTAATGAAAGGCAGTTCATTGTTTGTTTTTCGGGTACCTATGCATAGATACTAGGAAAAGGTCAATATACTTTATTCCAAGTTTATCTACCGCCTTATACAGGGTTACTTGTCAGAACTATGTTATCAACGTCATAAACAACCACTTTTGTTCTATGACTTTTAAAAAATTGTCATATTTCAGTTTATCAGATTTTCATCATCATCTTCATATCAGCTCATCAGATTTTCATACAAAAACAAAAATATTTAAATTGAACGTTCTAAATATTAAGAAGTCTATGCGAAGCAAGCGATAGTACAATAGCGAAGGGGAACGGGGATCATGTGGCAGAGATGCTTGATGCGCTTTCTTCGCGTCATACAGACGTAGGTATAGAAAAATACAGAGTTAAAATGTGTTAGATAGAACTACGAAATTTTGAAGGTTTTTTTTGGCAAATTAATTATGTTTTGTAAAAAGTCATAGAACAAAAGTTTTGGTTTATGATGTTAGTAATACAGTCCCTGCAAGGTTGTTATGTTTTACAAATAACCCTATAACTACAAATTTTGAGAACATACCTATTGTCCCTATCATCTCGACGACGGTGTAGTTGACGTTGCCGATGGTGCAAGTATCGGTGCAGGTGGTGTTGAGATGGCACGCCACGCACGGCTCGGCGTGCGCGCACACGGGGTTGTCGCACGTGGCGCACGACTCACAGAACATGCCCGAGTACTTAGCACCGCTGTCGTCGCCCACGTGGCATTCACAGCGACCTAGAGACAAAAGTTACAACATTTTAAAAATTGGATAGGAAGAAAACAAATACGGACGTCGAGTTTCAAGAAGTAACAATGCTCTACAAAGCTGAACGTTCAAGTCAATATGCTATACTCGTATTGTCGGCTATACTACTTCTTCTTTCTAGGTTATAACCGTTGTAATCATCATCATCATCATTTTAGCAGAAAAACGGCTTCTGCTATTCCCCCAAGCGGAATATGCTCTCAGGATAAATAATACCCTAAGCCCTAATCTACCTTTGGTTTGCTCGTGTGCCAAGTTCCAAATCCATCAAAATCGTCTATTCCTCGTCATAGACCTCCCCTAAGTATCGCCACAACGTACGGTCTTTTGCGTCTCTAATCCATCGGATTCCCGCAACCCTCACCAGGTCATCAGTCCACCTCCTGAGAGGCCACGCCTTGTAGATATAGTCACAGGTATGTCTACCTCCATTTGAACTTACCACACACACAGTCTCCATGTCCCGAGCACACATCTGTACCAACCGGTGCAATACAGGTATCGTATCTGTCGGTACAGTCGCACGCAGGTCCACTCCAGCCTTCGCTGCAAGCACATTGTCCACACACGCACACTCCTCGCCCAACGCCTCCACATTCTAGGCTGTTCTCTCTAAAAGTATATTTTTATGAGTAAATAAATTGATATTTTTTACTTCCTTATCTTAATGACCGACCGACTGCTAATTATATTTCCCCATTCCGTCCGTCCTGAGATATTCTTTAATTTTCTACTTAGATGCAAATTAAATTACAAAAGTTCCGAGAATTCTCATGTTTTTATTCAAAAACATTCCCCTGAGACAACATGAACAAAGATTGTTAGATATTTGAGAAGTCTAAAACCCCACTCACCGAGTCTTATTCGACATAATACATGTAAACAACATTTTCAAAAGTCCTAAAATGAACATTGGAGAAAGACCGAGCATGTGCGAGTCGGACTCGCACACTGAGGGTTCCTACCAGGAACAGGGTACATTACCTATGTAAATACTCGTAGTTTACTTCCCGAATCGAGTCACGAAGATTATTCAGAATCGCAAAAAGTTTTTTTTCCTTGTGATGTAATTACGGTTTCACATTTTTTCCTCTACTTGTTCTACGAGATCTTGGTTCAAGACAAATTTCAGAATTCTAGATCAACGGCAAGTACCCTATAAATTTTAATTCCCTTGAAACACTTTCAAGGGAATCTAAATTCACTAAGAATTATTATTATTATTTATTATATTCATTAGATTAATTCATTAATTATTATTATATTCATTTAGGGAATCGTAAAAAACATACATTTCGACACCGAAATGTAGTAGCACAGCTTCACGTTAATCGCAGTCTTGAGTAATTCATTTCAACTCGATACCTCCATGCGTTCCTGAGATAAAGGGTCTTGTCAGACAGATAGACAATAAAGTGATCCTTTTAGGGTTCCGTATTTTTCCTATTCAGGTACAGAACCCTAAAACAACTAAAATTCTAACTATCTTTCTTAAGAAATTGGTATGTAGTTTCACAACTAGTTACCTCACAAAGTGTGTTCTATTTAAAAAACTGAAGTATTTAGTCAGAAGCTTCATCCAAAACTAAAACTATGTTAAGTTCATTCATTTGCATAACATTACGAGCAGTTATTTTGTAAACGCACATTAACCAGGCCATTAAACCGCCATCAGTAGGAACTAGCACTCCTATTCCGAATGAGACAAGTAAACACATTCCGCACAGTTCTAGAAATACTCCCAAGTGTCGACAGTTGGTAAGATGAAGTGTATTTACTTATGCTTTCAATAACTATCGACATATTGCGAGTCTGGATAGTGTCGACCGGTGTAAGACATGTTACAGTTTGTGGCAAGACAAAAATACTAATTGACTCCATTTGGATTGTCACACTTTTTGTAACATTGTATGCAATTAAACCATCCGGAGTATTGGATACGGAGAATTTCCGATAGAAAAACACTACGTGCAGCGGCCACTTCAATTACGAAGAGTTTATTCTGTTTGTATCGAGCTAATACTTTTTTACTGTTCAAGTTAAGCAAACTGATGCCGCATGCGGTTGGCGCTATGGTTAACCGCTGTCACAGATTCGATTCCCGTACGGAACTAATATTTGTATGCCTTACTGATAGTTGTCAAGGATCAGTGTTTTGTGTATGCGAGTTTACATGTTTGTGAACGTAGTCACAGCACAGAAGTAATTCTTACAAGTTTTTTTTAAACAATACCTAAACACCAAATAAAACATTAGTGAAGGAAGATTGTAAATAATAAAAGTTTATTTTCATGTTAATTTATTTCTTATACTTTAAAAAAAAAATAGATGACTACAAGTGTTACGAGCCGCTGTCAGACCCACTAACAAGGAAAACTTATATGGACCTAAAATATTACCCTGGAGAACACCCCTGACACCTTTCAGAAATCTGTGGTATTGTTATTCCAAAACGGACTTCCTTGGTTGGAATGTGAGCTTTTCATTAGTATGCTAATCCTCTTCGTATGCAGTAGAAGCTACCTAATTAAGATGACATTGACAAAGACGCAAGAGTTACAAATCGGTACACCAAATCCTAAACACATCTCAATTGCCAAAACAGGGAAGAAAATCTCTCATTCTCATCGCTAATCATCAGGCGAAATCAACGACAAGGGCGGGCTCATCAGGAGTAAAAAAAAATCAATCACAAAATACTTACAGACTAACATCACAGGTCTTGCACTGGCAATATCGGCCCGTATATCCGGGGTCACACTCACACTCGCCGCAGAGACATTCGCCCGCCCCTGAGCACGCTATACTTCGCGTCGCGTTCGGCTCACGACACTGTGCCATCAACTCCGCTGACTCATTCGCGTTGCCTATCGCGCAGTCGCATGATGGACCTGACCTGGAAAAATAGTGGTATGAATTAGATGGTTCAGTTGCATATTCTATAATTGTTTCACTAAGCAATATATTGCCACATCAAAAATGTTTCATAGTTTTATTGATATTAGAATCAAAGACGGTTATGTTCGCTACTAGTATAGACCATAGTAGATATTCAAGAATACAAATTAAATACTTAGGCCGTTAAACTTCAATTTATTGTAGACTAGCTGACCCGGCAAACTTCGTACGTACCGCCTAATGCCGGCCATACACGTTCATCGGTATGACGTATGGCCGGCATAGACGAACTACAGTAGCCTGATTCACGTAAAATCAAACAAGCCAAAATATATCGTTGAAGTCGAAAGACTATAAAGTCGTTCGATCGAAAGCGGTATTCACGATCTATCGACTTATTTCCAGTTACATTAATAAGTATTCTAGCAGGATAATGTAATACAGTTTTTTTTTTAAATCGCCGAATTTTTTTTTTTTTTTTTCGATGGGAAAAATCATCTTATGACAACCCCCGCTCTTGGGCGGAGCGGGAGATAGTGTCAGACTCTTACTGACTAAAAAACCCATCCCGTTCCTTCAAGCCTTCGATACCGGGGCTCGAGCGCCCTTTCGGATTACCCTGGCCCCGGTAGGCTTCGACCCGGCTGGGCCCCTGCTGTTGCTGACAACTCCTTGAGGCGCGCGGGAACAGCGCGCGCCGTCGACGACTTGGGCTTGGTCCGGACGGTTACCGGACGGCCGGACAGCGAGCTACCCATTGCTCACTGTCCGCAAGCCCGCGCCTACGGTGGCTGGAAATCGGGATCGGAATCCCGGCGGCGGCGGCGAGAGCGCCGTTGCCTGATGCGGTCGGCCTCCTCCTTAGCGAGCATTACTGCTTCGCAGAAGTCGGCGACCGCCTGCCACTCCTCCTCGCTCCGGACCATGGCCTCGACCAAGGCCCGGCGCGAGAGGTCCCCGCCGCCGATCACCCCCACGAGGGCACGGCGATGCTCCGCCCAAGCAGGGCACACCGCGATTGTGTGCTCCACCGTGTCCTCCGGGCGTTCCGCACAGTGGCGACACCCGGGCGTCACTTCCGCTTTAATTCGGAACAGGAACTTCCCGAACTTGCCATTTCCGGAGAGGACCTGTGTCATGCGGAAGGTAAGGACGCCGTGAGGTCTTTCCAGCCACGCCTCAAAGAGGGGACTTATCGCCATAATTGTGGCGTGCCCATGACGGGGTTGCGATAGTCGCTGACGCCATTCCACCATGAGATCCCGCCGGAGCTCTGTCCGCCATGCCGTGACCTGTCGCGGCAGAGGACTTTCACCCCGGCGTTGCATCTCCACGCGCATGTCGTGCATGTGTGCAAGGACTGTTGCCTCCAGATCCCTCGGTGGTAGGCCAGCCAGAAGGCTCGCCGCTTCGCGGGAAATCGTGCGGTATCCCCGCACCATCCGAATTGCCATGGCCCTCTGGCAGGCGTTCAGAATGGCCGCCGGTCGCTTTTGCAGCGACAGCGCCCACACCGGCGCCCCGTAGAGGGCCATGGACCGAACGATCCCCGCGTAGAGCCTCCGGCAGGAGGCGTCTGGACCCCCAAGGTTGGGCAGGAGCCGCCCGAGAGCGGCCCCAGTCCGGTTGAGTTTGGGAGCCAGACGTCGGAAATGCTCCTCGAAATTCCATCGGCTGTCGAGGATGAGTCCCAGATACCTCATCGATGTCCCGACGCCGATGCGAACTCCTCCTACCGTTAGTTGGGAACCCGGCGGTGGCGCGTTCCGACGGCCGCGACCGTGAAAACACATGGCCTCGGATTTGCGCAGCGCCACCTCGAGTCCCAACTCCTGGATCCTACCAACGACTATCGCAACCCCGCGTGTCGCTAAAGCGGCCGCCGCCCGGTACGACTCTCCCTGCGCTAGAACCAGCGTGTCGTCTGCGTAGCAGACCACGCTGACCCCGTCAGGGAGGTCGCCCCGCAGCACGTAATCGTACCCGATGTTCCACAAGGGTGGCCCTAGTACCGACCCCTGCGGAACACCGCACGACATCTCCCGACGTTTCCAGTCTCCCTGGTGACCGGGGTAGACAATATACCTGTCCGACAGGTAGGCCTCGACTACTCGACAGAGGTATTCGGGCACCCGGTGGTACCGGAGTGCCCTCCGGATCGTACTCCAGGGCAGGGAATTAAAAGCGTTGGCAATGTCCAAGGACACTGCCACGACACGCCTACCCTGGGACACCGCATCTCCCGTCGTGAGGGCTCGCACGCGCATGATGGCGTCCACCGTCGAGCGCATCCTGCGAAAGCCGAACTGTCCGTCCGAAAGGTCCGGCCCCACCCGTGAAAGGCGCGCGACGAGGCGGCTCGCAATCACTCTTTCAAAGAGCTTGCCCACCTCGTCGAGCAGCACAATGGGCCGGTACGCGGACGGAGAGTCCGCAGGGCGCCCTGGCTTCGCGATGAGGACCAGTTTCCCCGTCTTCCAGCGAAGTGGGAACTGGCCCCTCTCCAAGCATGCGCTGAAGAGCCCTCTCAGTCGAGGCCCGAGAGCCTCCATGGCCAGGACCCAGGCTTTCCCAGGCAAGCCATCGGGTCCTGGGGCGGCGTTCTTGGCACTCAGCCTTTGCACCGCCACTCTCATCTCTGCCTCGGTCACCTCTGGAGCATTATCGTCGTCGTCGCTATTGCGGTCCGCGTCAGACACCGCTGGCGGAGGCGGAGCCATGGGCGGGGGGGAGTGTTCCCCTCGCGCAGGGAACAGAGCGCTCACCACACCCTCCACGAGTTGGGGCCGGAGACTCTGAGTCAGCGGCGGAGCCCAGGGGCGCAGTTTCTCCCGTATCAATTTGTACGGGCGCCCCCACGGGTCCGCGTTCAGAGACCCCAGCCACACGTCGCGGGCCTCGAGTTTGGCCCGCTTAATCTCCGCTCGGAGGGTGTGTTTTGCCTCTCTGTAACCTTCGTACAGCTCCGCCTCTCTGGCCTCCGCATCCGGCGCGCGGATGCGGCGCCTGCAGTATCTGGCGTACCGGCGTCGCGCGTGATTGCACGTGTTGCGCAGTGCAGCGATTTCCGGCGACCACCAGTACACCTGGCGCTTAGCACGTCCTGGACGGACTCGGGGCATTGCCGCATCGCAAATTTGCGACATGGCCTCCCGGAACCACTCCGCCTCGACGTCGATGTCGACAGGCCTGTCCGGTGCTTGCACCCAGGCCTGTACCGTCGCGGCTTCCAGGAGGAGCTCCCGGTCCATCTGCTTAAGCGCCCAACGCGGACCGCAAGGGCTCTGTCGGACCGGCGCGGCCGAGGTTTCGGCGGAGACGTCCAACCGGATATACCGGTGGTCGGAGTACGTCTCCACCTCCTCCATAACGCGCCAGTCGACGACACGCGGCGACAGAGCGGGGCTGGCGAACGAAAGGTCCACCACTGATTTACCCCGCCTCCACACCAACGTGGGGACAGAACCCCGGTTCAGAACGACCAGGCCCAGCTCCAAGGCCCAGTCCTCCACCAACCGACCCCGTGTGTTCGTGCGCCGGGAACCCCAAGCCGTATTCCAGGCGTTGAAGTCCCCGCAAACGACCACGGGGAGGGTACCAAACCCAGCGACGACGGCACTTAGCTCCATAAGGGAGACATGGAGTTCGTCGGGAGTTCTGGTCGGGGACAGGTAGACGCCTACCACTGCAATGTCCCCGACCCGTGCTGCCACGCAACCCCGTCCCCTCGCAACAGCCTCGAGGGGCGGGGTACCGGCGGCGGCCGACGAAATTAGCGTCACCGAGCCGTCTAGGTCCTGAACCCAGCGGGGATGGACGTAGTACGGCTCGGAGACGACGGCGACATTGATCGACCACTGCGCCATGCTCTGGAGCAACAGATCCTGAGCGGGGGCGCAGTGGTTGATGTTCGCCTGGAGGAGACGTAATGGTGTCGTTATTGACATTCCATTACAGTCTCCTCCTGGGCCCCCTGTGAGGGCACTGCCGCGGCGGGAGCGGCGGCGACAGCGGCGGCAGCCAAGGTGGTGGCTGCGGCGGTGAGGACGTCAGGGTGGATGGGCCTGACCTTGCCCTTGGCCTTGGCGGGGGGGTCGCAGGACCTGCCCCCAGCCCGGTGGTCGGCCGGCTTGCCTGCAGCCGCACATGCGTAGCAGTGCGGCTTTGCACGGCATTCGTGGTGGCAGCGGTCACTGGTGGCAGCGGTCACTTCGATCCACCTCCGCGGCGCAGTGGGCCCCCACGTGGTGCCCCACGTGACAGCGGTAGCACCGCAGAGGTTTGGGTTCCAGCATCTTGACTTGGGCCGAAACCCAACCCACCAATAGCCTTCGGCCCTCGGTCGTGATGGCCTTGGCCGCCGACACGAGGCAGCTCACCGTAACGGCTCGCATGCCCGCGCTGTCAGCGCGGATGGTGCCCGCCCGGACCTGATCGGTCGTGCACCCACCCGCCCTGACGATGGCGGCCACCACTTCCTCCACCCTAACGGAGTCGTCCAGACCCATTATGCGCATGTCGATGCACTTGGTGGGCCTGGACACTCGGGCCTCCTCGACGTCTAAGGACGCCCTAATCCTTTCGGCCAGGGCGTCAGCGGCTTGTCCGCTGTTCGCACCTGGGACCTCCAGGATACGGGCTCCGGTTGCGGTGCGCCTCATACGGAAGCCCCCTGAGGCTCCGTATTCGTCGAGGTGGCCCACCACCGCCTCTTTCGCCTTTGCCATGACCATGTCATAGTTCACGCCCCTCTTTTCCGCAGCTGGCTGTAGTGTGATCACTACAGCTGCGGAAGTCGGGGCGCGAAGTCTGGCGGCCATGGCCCGCTTCTTCCGCTCCTGTCGCCGCTTGCGCTTTTTGGCCGCCCTAGCCGCCTTGCTCGCCTTCTTCTTAGCGCCGACGACCGTCCACTCGGCGCCAGCCGAGGGGTCTTCGGGCGGAGGAGGCGGCAGGCGCGACCTTGTCGCCGCCGCGGCGGGACGCCCCGCCGGCTTGGTGGCAGCCGCCACCCTGCCCTTCGGGGGAGGGGCAGGCTTCCCCTGCCGCTGCTGCTGCTTGGCCGCCGGGGCCGGCCTCACAGACTCCGGTGCCGCAACCACGTGCCTGACTTGCCCCGACGGGCCTGCCTTCGGTGCTGTAGACGTGGCCGCGGCGACAGCGGCATACGACGCCGTCCTCTTCTGACCGGAGGCCGCGAGAGGGGGGCGCAGGACGATGCCCTCCAGGACGGAGAGCTGGCGCTGTATGTGCCCCTGGAACTGCTGCTGCTGTTGCTGCTGCTGCTCCCTGAAGGCAGCCAGCTCCTGCCGCAGCAGGGACACAACTCCTCCCCCGCCTTCCGCCTGGGGCGAAGGCTGAGATTGGCCCTGCACCTGCCTGTCACTCCCTTCGGGACGAGGGCCCTGGAGAGCGGCCACGGCCGCCTCAAGCCGGCCAAACCTCCCGCTGAGGGTGCGCTCGTAGGGCTCAAAGACGAGCCCCAGCGCCTCCTCAATCGAGGTGTTGGCCAGCTCGATGGATCGCTTTTTGGCCACCCTCTCCCTTTTGTTGGCCACGCTCGTGATGGCGGCAGCCACGACCGCTCTGAATTTGGCCATCGCCTCATCCATTCCTTCAGGCAAATCCTCCGGAATCTTCGGCACCGAGGCGCTGGCCTGGCGTCCCTCACTGGCGATCTCAGTGGGGAGCCCTCTCCCTTTGCCCGTTTTTCGGGCTGCGCCCCGCCCCGAGGACGAGATTTTCCGGGCAGGTCCCGTCTCGTCGTCGGATGCGGAGCGCATGAACGCCCTCCTTCTGTTGGAGGCGGATACTTCCACCTCCATCAAATGGAAGGGCTCCTGCACCTCCACTACTTCTTCGTCCTCCTTCCCGTCTGAGTTGAGTGAAGACGCGGCATCTGAGTCCGACGCCGCGTCTTCACTCACCTCCCTGAGGCCGTATCTACGGCCGGCCTCTACCGGCGTCGCGGACGTGCTGGGAACTGGTCCCAGGGACTCCGCGCTGCCAAAATGTGAGCCACCCTGGCTCTGTGCGTCCACTGAGGACGGTAAAGGGTCCGGAGACCCGAGGCGGTGGTTGCCCCCCCCAGAATACGTGGGGCAGCCCGAGCTCTGCTCAGGGAGGGATTCTCCTGCAAGCAGGTACCCTCCTGGGGTAGTCATTTTTTACCAGTCGCGCTCATGATGGTGCTGGACACAGCTTTGCCTTTTTTTATTTAAATGGGGTGGGGTCCCCATTACACGTTCGCCATCCTGGTCATGTCTGCTGAACAGACACGTACCGGAGGCGAACCCTATCTCTTCTAAATCGCTGTCCAGAAGGCGCCAACAGCTGTTGGTGCCAGCGCTCCTGGACAGCGCACCCTCCGGGCGGTCCGACTGGACTCCGCCGTATGTTCCTCTTGGTCTGGTCTCTCGCTTGAGGCCTTCCGGCATGAGTAGCTCTACCGGCATAGCCCTCAAGGTCACTGAGACACGCAAGCCCCACCACGACGACAACGTGGGAACACAGTTGGTGGGGAATCGCCGAATTTCAAACGACTTTAAAATCGGTGTTGTCCAAACTCGATTGATGGATGTGAATACGGAAATGGTCTAAACGACTAAATCGCTACAATATCGTTACGGTTTTCATTACGTGAATCGGGCTACTGGTTTGGTCAAACATGTAGCGTCATACCGATTGGACGACAGGTTTGACCGTGTATGGCTGGCATAACAGTCAATAAATGTAGGTAGTATATCCTTCCTTGAGTTTATCTCAACCGATTGCAATAAAACGAAGCTTAGGTATTATATCAGGTCACACACAATATAATAATAATAATACAATTTTAATGTATAAAACTTATCTAAATCGATTTCGTGCCTTTTACGTGATGTGCGTACAACTAAAAATTTCTACAGGTTTACTATATGATAAATAGATAGAATGGATAGAAGATAAATAAATGTGCCGATATTTTACTCGTACTAGGTGAGCGATTTGAATTTTGAATTCGAAATAAATTTCAAATTTAGAACCTCAACCTCTCTCACGCAAGACAAAGTTCGAATTCCATTGCAACTCATATTTTTTAGGGCATTTTAAATAACAAAGATCACTTCAAAATCAACTTAAAATACACAAACCTAAGGTCGACTTCAAGTTGAGTTCGTAGCGATGGTTTGAACTTCGACACGAACGGTATTTTATAGTAAGAAATTTTGATACAGTAGTACGGTAAGTCATAGTAATGCCTGCAGCCATTCAACACTTCTTTCTCCCAAATTACTAGAGGTGCCATGCAAAGCGTTGCAAACGTCTATGTATTTATCACTAAAGCTTGATGCTTACGAATTTTCTCACTTAAACATGTAGGTTTACTTCCAATATTCAAATTTTAGTTGAGTGATCTCAATTTATGAGCATAAACTAAACTCGTAATATAAGAGTTAGACAATTGAAATGTAAAAATCAAAGTATGAATAAATATGCCAGGACAGGACTAAAAATCTCTAATATAGCTTTAAATGCATCCAAAAACAAAAACTTAGAGCTGTAACTGAGCACCATTTATGAGGTACTAAGAATTATTCAAGTAGGAAGTAACAAATTCCTGGAATTACTTTTCCACCTCACATTATTGGTTTGGCAAATATTGCGGACGAGTGCAGATGAGGTGCAAATTGGTCAAACACATTATTTGCAAAAACTTGTCAGACGGCTGCGTTGAAGTTTTAAGGACATGCAGTGCGACGAATTTCTCAAGAGCAAAGAACTAACAAAAAGGAAACTATGTACTTCTTTTGCCTTGCAATATATTGCAAGGCCGCTATCTGCTATATTCTCCATCGAGCGATACTTATTATTTTATTTTATATTCAATTCTATGTTGAATATGTTATTAAAGGGTAAAATACGCTCCCTAATTACACAAAGCAAACATATCAGACACTTGGCCTAGTTGTCTTATTGTACTTCACCGCTGCAAACATAGACACCTATATTTTCCATTTATGACTATAATTTGAAGAGTAGAGTTAACTCACCAGAGTTAACTGTTCCCTTCAAATTACTGCCAGTCAAACAAGTGATGGTTCCCTTGTTAGATTGACAGTCTACACATAAATTATGCAACGACCGAGCACATGGGAGCCATCATCATCTTCCTGCCCATATCCTGCGTTATTTAGGGTCAGCGCAACATGTTTTTTTCTACCATTCTGTCTGCTGCCACCCGTCCCGCTAAATCTAACTCACTTTTCTTTCATATCACTTATCACACAATTCATCCATGTCTTATTATATTTCACCGCTTCAAGG
Source organism: Mythimna ferrago (assembly GCA_910589285.2). NCBI lineage: Eukaryota > Metazoa > Arthropoda > Insecta > Lepidoptera > Noctuidae > Mythimna > Mythimna ferrago. The sequence goes on along the minus strand of OU342691.1, from coordinate 9,883,088 downwards.
GCACCCGTATCGTGTCTACCTAATTGGGACTAGTAAACTGTTTACTCACCATTACTTGTTACACTGGCACAGTCTACACACAAAGTATGCGTTGACGGGCTACATGAGTACCATGTGTTGTATTTCATTGCTGCAATTACTACCACCTTGTGTGTCCAACAAATTTTTTTTTAAAGTGGGAATTCATCCAATGATTTTTCCCGTTCTTGGGTGAAGCGAGAAGGCGTGTCGGACTTTCACTGACTGAAACCCACTCCGGTTCCTTCTTTACCTTCGTCCCGGGGTTCTCTTTCGTACAACCTATGGCTCCAATAGGCTTCCAATCTGCTGGGCCCCTACGGTTTGCTGACATCTCTTTGAGGTGCGTGTACCATCGATAACTCGAATTTGGTCCAGAAGGTTAACGGTCGGCTGGACGGTGAGCTACCCATTGCTCGCCGTCCGGCCGTAAACTACTAATATAAAGTGTACAGTTAACTCACCATCCTTTATTACACTGGCACACTCCACACACGAAGTGCGCGTTGACGGAACACATCGGCGCCATTTCCGGTTGTGCTACTTGACTGCTGCATGCACACCCGCATTGGATGTCCACTTCTAGGGTTAAGGCATCCTGGCCTAGCTGAGATTCAGCGATGCGGATGGTTTGTTTAAACTGGTGGAAAAATGATTTAGAAGTTACTAGGAATAATGGTGAATTTTGGCAATGGCGATTTTATTAGAGTGGACCCAATCGTGCTGTACTTGAAGTAAAAAAGTTTGAAGGGAAGCCAAAAAATCAATACAGTAAGTAGAATGTGTGAAGCAAGTGAAGAAATGAATAAAAAGATCTAACATCATTACAGTAAAGATCATTACATATTCTTTACTGTATGCACTTTAAAAGAGACTTCGACCCCTGAGTTTGTTTCGGTGTTTCTTCTCAGGGTAGTCAGCTAGGAAACACCGGCCTCATCTAGTTTAAACTGATTGAAAACAGTATTGACGTGTAAAAAGAGTTTTTTTTTTTATCATCAAAGAACATTTATCATTTATCTGATTGCGAAATATGAAAGTTAAGATGGTTTTCGAATTTAAAAATTTATTTACTTCCCAACTTTAAGAGGCAAATTTTTTCAACTATTCTTATGGTATCCATGTATTTTTTTTTTCCACAAACCACTACTTTAAAGTGAAAAAAAAAACAATAAAGCCAAATATAATTAACGAACAACAATTGCTTTTTATACAAACAGATAGAATATGTCTAATATATCCACAGATTCACTGTAAAAATGGTTGGGTTTTTTTTTTAATGTTGAAAATAGTCTAAAGGTCATAAGGTTAATAACTACACAAACGAAAAATTAAGTTGTTGAATTTGTTCAAAGTATTATTCCGAGTACTTACTGATTTAAACTCTGCACAAGCCTCCAGAGTGACACGAGCTTCATAACGTAGCGTCACTCCATACTCCACTCCGGTGCACCTCGTCTCCTCTTTCATAGGTCCACCCTTGACTCCACAGTCCGTAAAATACTTAATTTTAACAGGCCCTTGGTCAGAATCATCATGAAAATCTACAACACTCACAATATCTTCGTAACCAGTTTTAACTAGTTTCAAAATATTAGAACTGTCACTCTCTAACTTGGCTACATAAGTAAAGTCTTCGAGGAGTTGATTCAAACTGTCGTAATGATCCTTTACGCCTTCTGTTACTGCGAAAATTACGTTGACCTGAAAATTAACGAAGACGTTAAACATGACCGTCAGTTTATGAGGTGTTTTATGGACGATTAAAATCTATTAGCCTATATGTAGGGAGTGTCAAGTCATTTAATGTTGTAGCACCTTAGGTTGGTACTTTCACAGTCTTCTCTTTGCGCTTTTAAATACTGTGAAAGTCTTACAAATTCTCGAGACCATTGTACTTTAAGATTCTCAGAGCTTTGATGTTTTTACATGTTGGTTAAAATGTTTTGTCTTAAATTCTTGAGTTTGACCATTTTCCTTGGATTAACATTGCTTTAATAAACTATCTTATTTGGATCTCTCTTTTAAAAATTCAAACTTTATATTAGACGGATATCCACAACCAACCAACTTGCAACGGTACCCTATTATAGTGTTAACGCACGCTCGAACTTGTTACGACGGATTTGGTACTTCCGTACCAAACTTCCTCAGTCCGTCCGTCTGTATCTCAGTGGGCTGAGACCATCTCATGAAGTTCATGAACCGTAAGGTAAACAGAAACTGTGACGGAGAGAGCATCCTCACTTCACACCATAGCAAAAATTAACAGAAAAATTGCATTTAAAAAAATGGTGGAAATCCATACTAATAATATGTTGTATGTTGTGTGTGTTGTGTTGTGTTTTGTGTTGTTGTTGTTGTTGTTGTGTATCTTTCGGTTTTTGGTACTCGTAATTGACCGGCCCTCAGACTACCTAAATCTTCTACATCTACAGGAACGTACGAAAAAGTTACCGTGATCTTGGACCGCAGAGGGAATCTCAAGAAACACAGGTGGGTTTTAGTCAGTAAAAGTCTGACAATCCTCTCTCCAGCTAGAGTGGGAGAAGTGAATATATTTGGTGATTTCCTACAAGTATTACAACTTGTACATCTTACCTTATACTTTTCCAGAAGCCTATAGAGCTGCGCTACAGACGGGTAGTCGTAAGTAGCGGCATCTGAGTAGTACCCTTTGTCGTCCAAGTGGCACTGATCATCGGTCTTCTTGGTCGCGCCACCTTTAACAGATTACGGCTCCTTATCAGATGACACGTGACATGTTAAATCTTATTTATTGTGCTACTTGACTTTGTTGGTATGTTTGTCGCACGTAGCGTTACCAGGCGTCCGGATAAAACCGGACAGGGTCAGGCTTTTAGTTGCGTGTCCGGCCAAAATAGGCGGAGTCCGGGTTTTGATAGGCAATTAGATTTTTTTTTTGTCATGTCTTTTACTTTATCTTGTATCGCTAGCGTAAGCGGAGCGGACTAGCAACTATAGCAGTCACTTTTATTATTGTTTCATTAGAATTAATATATATAGGGTGACTGGTAATAGTGACCGATACTTAAACACGTGATTGTACTCATGATTACAAACATCTTTCCCAAAGAAACTTTTTTATACTTACTTAGTTTTATCACAATAACAAAACGGCTAAATTAGCTGGTCTGTCCGTCTTTTCGGTTTGAAGACCTTGCGACCCTAGTCGTACTTGTGTTTTCGTAGCTGATTGTTTATCTAATATATAAAAATGTCGTGTCACAGTGTTTGTTGTCGAACTCCTCGGAAATAGCTTGACCGATTTTTATGAAATTTTTTGTGTATATTTGGTAGATCTGTCTCTGAATGAGTCGTAGGCTAGTTTTTTTTACTTTCCTACACCCTATATTTTTTTATTTTATTTATTTGGCACAATAACGTTTGCCGAGTCAGCTAGTTGTTAAATGTAACTGTTCTGTCCCATTTTTGTATTGATTATCACACTAATATTATAAAGACGAAAGTTTATGTGAGTGTGTGTATGTTTGTCACTTCTTCGCGCTCGAACGACTGAATGGATTTCGATGAAACTTGGTACACGGGTAGACCACGTCTCTCAAATAGCATTTGTACTGGAATAGCACATATTCAATTCAAAATAAAAAATTGTATAGACCTACATTGACACCCAGGGACATAAAAACACCTTCATAAAGGTTACAGAATTACAAGTGTTACATGTTGAATTGGTAACAGAATCAAATATGTAACACTTATTTATGTGTTTTCAATGTGTTAACCCAAAACACTTACAAAAGTGTAACCCTAACATATCTGTAACAGATATAAAAGTGTTAACAGTGTTAATAAGTGTAACAGGTAAACGCAGCGTTGCCAAAGTTACAATTTACTAAAGCTATACTAAAACTGATTATTTCAGTTACACATATTAACACTTATTAACACATATAAGCAGGTTACAGTTTGATTCGGTAGCACTCCCTAACACATATAAAAGGTTACAGTTTGATTCGGTAACATTATTGTATCTGTTACATTTAAAAGTGTTTTTCTGTTAAAACTGTTTTAAAAAACAGTGTTAAAACACATTATTACGGTTACAGTTTGAGTCCTTGTGACACCTATAAAACGTCAGAAGCTAGTGCACGGTTACAAATTGTCGTTTCCTATTGAAAAGAACCGGCAGGAAACTCCGTGGCTAGAAACTCTATGTATATTTTTGTGAAGGATTTTTTTATGCCAGGAGTATATTCCTTTAGGAAAGTTCTATACTATCATGCAGGCAAAGCCGCTGGCAGCCGCTTGTTTTCGCAAAATAACTATAATAAGTCATTGCAATAAAATGGTTTTCATTATTTTTAATTTGATTACGTTATATTTGTAACAAACTTTGTCGATACTTGGCAGGTAAGTATTATGCGTACCTACTGCTTGAACAAACAGATATAGAATCCAAGTTTTCCTGTTTCCTTAACTTATATTTTATTTTAAGGAACGTAACCTTGACTTAACAAGGATATTTACACACGTTAACTTACAAACGTACTTTGTAATAACTTAAATTGCCCACCTTTGTGTAAATACTTAGACAAATTCAGATGATTGTAACAACAAAATCGGTTCTAAACATTTATCTATTTAGTCTTCATGCAACAAAAGATACAAAGGCGGACTTAATGCTTTAGGCATTCTCTACCAGTCAACCTAAGGTAGTGGAGAGACAACAACACTTTGCAACATTTCATCTAACATTAGGATATCATCTATATATTTAACTAGGCCCTGCAACGGCTTCGCCCGCGTCAAACTAGAGAACATACTCCCGGGCTTAAATGTCCAGATCCTTTCAGCCGTTTGAGTGTGAAGTAGTAACAAAGATACACAATACACAATGTGTATGTTTTTTACTATTATGTGATGATTCAATAAAAATAAAAAATCTCCATACTTTAGACATCCACCGTATACAAATACATACAAACTTTCATCCTTATAATATTAGTGTAATAAGTAGATAAAAGCAGATCGACCAAAGTTTAACTAAGTTTTTTCCATAAGGGAGAAAGCAGCGGCAGCCTGGACTATGGAAGTTATACCCCACAACTCGCGCTTAACCTTTTCTTTCTGGTCTCCCATCGGACTATGAGAGCGAAGAGACAGAGAGTGCAACAATGTTTGCTCATACATTTGTGCACTATAACATCCACCGCGTATCGACGCTCTACTGGGTTAGCCCACGCTTAGATTGGTATGGAGGTATACGGAACAGAGAGTTCAGACAGGTGTTATGTCTGGTGGACAACTGCCCGACAGATGATTTCGGGCTATTCTTTATGTTCAAATTGCGCAGAGAACTTTAATTGCGCGATGCAGGATTAGTTCTATGTGACACCATACATGTCGCTACATTGGCATGACTGAAATTAATAATATCCTTAAATACTTAGAAGATTGATCAGTGATTGACAGTTAGCTCACCAAGTTTCCCATCGCCAGCCGTGTGCATGAGTCCATCAGAGAGCAGTATGACGATCTTCCTGCTGTGCTCGGCCCAGCCGATCTTGTCGCCGCACGCTATCACCTGGACCAGGGCGTCCAGCTGAGCCTCTGCGTTGTCCAGGTTTGCTGTCACTGAACTACTGTTCACGTGCTCTATGAACTCGTTTATCTGGAGAAAAAGAAGAAAATTTTGGATAAGCAGAGAAAGTTGTAGAAGATGAAGGCGACAAGGAGAAACGAAAAGGTCCTTTATCACAGAGCACACTGTAGCTCACACCACTCAAACCCCAAGTGAACGCATGATTTCGCGCTATTCGGTTAAACATCAAGCGAACGCATAGATTATAAAATATTGAGCGTTTTATTTATTTGAGGGTATGTATGCAAGAACGTAAATAAGAAGTTCTTCATAGTCTAAATATCAAAAATGAGCAAACCTTTTCATTATTCCCTATAAATATATACCTAATTACCTATATGCGAAAGCTGAAAAATAAAACATACCTAATTATTGCCACGGTTTCGTTTCTCCCGTAGCCTGCCCTATAGAGTGGCATATCTAGGTGGCCAAAGACCCTAGGGTAAAAAAATAAAACATACCTAATTATTGCCACGGTTTCGTTTCTCCCGTAGCCTGCCCTATAGAGTGGCATATCTAGGTGGCCAAAGACCCTAGGGTAAAAAAATCTGGGGCCCCTTTTTTATGTAGGAAATCATCAAATAACATCTGCTTTGAGTGAAGCGGGAGGGAGTGTCAGACTTTTACTGACTAAAACGCGCTGCTGTGATTAACCTTTCAATCGTGGAAATTGCAGACACAATAGAAAGACAATAGGTGCGCGAACGCCGGCGCTCGGCGTTCGCTTGGGGTTTAATGAATTAAAGTAAAGTTGCAATCGTATTTTATTTAGATTTTGGTGGGAGGATTTTCGCTAGTTCAAAAAGCGGTTTGCTAATCAGGTTTTGGGGGCCACCGAGGATGAAGGTCTCGGGCCTACCTAGCGATCTTATAGAAACTGTACGTTTTCTAGGCATAAACAAAAACCTAAATCACTCTGCAATAGTATAGCTTCTTATAATTAAAATAATTGCATGAATACCTACAATTCCAAAAAGATTATAGAAGGACAATTGGATCAATCCAATTTCTAAGATTACCTAACTTATAAAAACAATTCGTAGTTTAAATTAAACTGAAGTAATGACTTGTAGGTCGCGGTCACTTCGTATAATTTATTTCATCACGGCTGCTCTCAAAACGCTGACAGAAAACATCGTGAGGAAACTAGCATGTCCTAGAACGAACTTTAAAATCGAAGTTTTTTTTTTATCTGTTATAAACTAGTACTTGACTGCGATCCCGCCTGATGGTAAGCAGTGATGCAATCGTTGGTGGTGAGGCGCACTAGTTTATTAAGAGCCTATTCACTCTAGCCTTGAAGACACCACACGACGACGTTGACGTTGTTGTTTAGTGCTATCCACTAAACTGTACTAGGACCACGTGGTCTCTCCTAGAGAGGATGTCTGAACCCGAGGTGGGAACATAATAAGCTGATTATACTATTATTTTGCTATGGTTTGAGACTTATTAAAAAAAAAAGAAAAAAGCAAAATATTTATTTGGCAACATTCACCAGTTTCACACAACAGTAATAAAAAAATAAATAAACAAACATTGTGTGTGCCGCACATTTTACTCGTAGCTACTAAAATCATATACATAGGTACGTACTACAGCCTTTCTTCCTACTTACAAGCTTACAAAATGGAAGAAGAACATTAAGGATTTCCTTATACAAATTACAATGTCGCGACGTGCGTATAGAGCAATTAAAATTGTGCAATGTATCTGCATACCTGGTTTGTAAGGGACAAGTGGTGTTTATAGCTGTAGGTCGCTTCACAGGCTTGTTCCTCAACCGAGCAAGGGTTCGCCAATCTCCGCGCATCCGTACTTATGAATGGCATTAGGGGCTTCTCGGCGAAGCTTCCGAAACCGAGCCTGGAAATAAGTTTATGTAAGTTTTGAAGTAGGAGTTTTTTTGATATGGTAAATCACCAAATAACTTTTCACGCTCAGGGTGGAGCAAAAGGGAATGTCAGACTTTTACAGACTAAAATCCACCCGTGTTCCTTCAGTTGAACTTGCGTTCCAGGGCTGAGGTGGCAATTTCAAACAATCCCCAGTAAAAGGGTCACATGAATGAAACACATATGATACAATACATAAATGATTAAATAAATACAAATTAATACTTAAGGATTGCAGGTAAGTGCTTAATAAACTATGGTGTTTACCTAAAGTTTCGAGCATTTTCCCTTGTTATCCTGTACAGTATTATGCGACATTTGAGAGTGCAGAGTCAAATAGTCAACTTACCTAAAATTGTCAGTCAAATTCTTCAACAAAATAGGCAGATCGTCCCTCAGAGACACAAGCGTTTCCTTATCGTCTTTCATAGACCAAGTGAGATCCATCAGGTAATATAAATCTAAGGGGTAGTTTTTGGCTGGTCTGTAAGTAAACTGAATCGTCTGTGTCTCCCCTGAAAAAATGTGCAACAACATTCATTGCTCAAAAGTTACTAAATACAATGAAACTTTATAAACATCAAAACTAATAAAAATTAATCATTTAATAGGTATACCCATACAGGGTTATTTGCAAAACACAACCCCTCAGGACTATGTTACTAACATCATGAATAACAACTCTTGTTCTATGACTTTAAAAAAAAATTATATTATATTTTAGTTCATCAGATTTTCATACAATAATAAAAATATCTAAATTGAACGTTCTAAATATTGCGAAGTCTATGCGAAGCAAACGATAGTACAATAGCGGAGGGGAGTGAGGATTGGGCAGCAGGGGTGCTAGATGCGCTTGCGTAACGTGATACAGACAAACGTAGGTAAAAATAAGGTCAAAATACAGAGTTGAAATATGTAAGATGGAACAACGAAATCTCGAAGGTTTATTTTTGGTAAATGAATTATGTTTTGTAAAAAGTTCAAGCGCGAACATATCAACAATAAAAAAAAAGTTATAGAACAAGTTGCTGTTTATGATGTAAGTAGTAATCTTGCAAGGTTGTTAATGTTTTATAACCCTCTATACAAACTAAAAATAATAATATTTACAAACGGGATAAAGAAAAAGCTCAAAAGTAATAGAAAATACCATGAACAACCTCTTCCTACATAACGACCTCGCTACGATTTACTGTAATTTCTAGAATTATGGTATTTCACAATAATAATATACCAAGATATATAAAACTATAGTAAAGATAATGAATTCAAAACATAATAGCGTATTGTATTCGTGTTCACAAAGATTTCTTTAACCTGTATTAAGCTTTTATCGTTTTTAAACCAAACGTCTTTTACAGCACCTTTCTAATATTAAAGATAGGTAGTAATTATTCACTGTCCAACAACAACACAATGTGATGAAAGTCTTGTAAAACTTTAGAGATGAAAGGGCAATCCAAAAAACATGAAAAACAATTTCGAAACTCATTTTCATTTACCACAAACTGAATGGACATGTTTTAAAATTGAGCAAATAATCCTATTTTTATCCGATCTGACTGCGTGGACACAGAAGGTGTAGTTTTTGTTAAAAATGCTGTTCAATCAGTGGTTTAATGACGGGAAATCATCAAATGACTTCTTCCTCTGCAAAGTGAAGTGTGTCTACGTGTCTGACTTTTACTGACTAAAACCCACCTGTGTCCTTCAGAGTGACTAGTGAGAGTTTGTTTTAGGTTAACGCGATCGAGACGTTGATGATGTTCGGCGCTCCGATTGGCCTGCTTTTAGCTCTTAGCCAGTCAGAGAGCCAAACAGGGAAATTTTTCGATCGCGTTAACATAAAAACATCTCGCCCTCAGCGCACATAGCGTTGCCAGCCCCCCTAGCCACGTTACAACCGTTTCAGTTGCGTCGAACGCTTCGAGTTGACCTTGCCGCCAATTCTTTTGTTCTGTGCGCTGAGTGCGAGTTGTTTTTACGTTAACACGATCGAAACGTTTGCCGCATTTGGCTCTCTGATTGGTAAAGAGCTTGGAGCAGGCCAATCGAAGCGCCGAACGTCACAAACGTGTCGATTGCGTTAACGTAAAATAAACTCACTCTAGGCACTCTGACTATGAGACTGAGCGTTGAGATGACGTCATTCCCGTACATTTGAAGCTTTCTACTAGCGTTAAATATTGAAGATTAACAACTTGGCTAGGGGTAGGTACGGCGTCTGGATAAAGCCGGACACAGTCAGGCTTTTTAGTTGCGTGTTCAGCCCAATCAGGCAGAGTCCAAACTGTCCCGCTTTTTAAATCTGACCATTTTGTTTAGAATTGTCGTTTGAGTTTTGCCCCACCTTGTATCGCTAGCACAAGCAGAGCGGACATGCAATTAGTGTAGGAACTATTTCACTTAATTTTATTAATTTTCATTCAATTTAAAAAAAGATTTTATGAATTTTATTGTTATTCAATTCAGTCATGTTAGACTTAAAAAAAAGTATCGGCCTTTTTGACCAAATATCCGGCTAAATAGGATAGTCTGTCCGGCTTTTCGGTTTCAAGACTTGGCAACACTAAGCGCACAGTAGTCCTTTGCGTTCCAGGGCCACGGTAACTCTTTCAAACGCTCTAGCAGCCATGGTGTTCAATAGCAGCGCTGACCATAACTTGCCGCATTTCTACTTACGTGGCTTCAAAGACAGGTGAATCCTCTGCGGTTGTATTTGTACTACATTCTCCAGACTGTTGGGCGACATGTCTTGGAGCGGATTGTTCTCCACCACCTCCCAGACTGGTTTTTCAGGTCGCTGGATTAGGCCTTGGCTGCAGCCAGTGTTCGCGAGACTAAAAAAAATAACACTCGCTGAACATTTTCAAATTATGAATAACGCAGATATGTTTATGTTTATGTGAAGAAACACATGTTAATAAAAGACTTTTTCATTACACATACTCTGAAAGTAGGTCTGAAGTTGCCTGAGGAGCGGGCTGAAAGTGATACTTTTCATCCCTAGGGAGTTTTACTTTACAACTGACAGCTGTCAAATTATTAAAAAAAAAACTAGTTCTATCTTCACATTTCTATTGAACCATGTTCCAATTTTCCATACAGTCAGTCAATCACAGCGCGATATAAAATTGAAATAACCGAAAGACAAGTATTAATTAAATAATGTTATATTTTAAGTGATTTATTTGTTCAACTATTTCTTTAAAATACTTTATTTTTAAAAGATTACAATTAATTTTTAATTTTTCATTAATGAGGCTGAATAGCTGGCCGGCCGCAGAAAAAAAAAAACAAAATGGCGGGAAAGTGGCAATCAGTCGTTGGTTTTTTCGAGTTTTGTTTACATTTCCGTACAACAGAGCTTTGTATTAACACGTTATGTTTATCAGATTAAAATAGTGATTTAACGCCTAATTTCATAAGAGAAGAGGCTAAAGCAGTAGTGGAATATCTTTTACCGCCTAAATCAGAAGAAAGATACCTACTTAAAATCATAGGTACGACGACTCAGGTTTTACAAACTTTTTATTTTATTTTTAGTTTCCTCGTATTCGTAATGAAAAGCACAGTGTTTACCTCGGGGTGAAAGTAACCCATTTAACCCCTCGAATTAGCGACCTCGCTTCGCTCGCCCGCCAACTCCTTCTCGGGACGAAATGAGTTACTTTCACCCCTAGTGTAACAATGTACTATTAAATGCGAATTGATGGAGAGGAAAAGGGAGGCCAAAAAAAAGATAGATGGATTATCTGAGGAGGAAGGGAGTTAGTGATAACGTGATGGGTGATAGGACAGAATGGAAAAAAAACACAAGTTACGCCAACCCCAAATAATACGGGACAAGAACAGGAAGATGATAATTTAACTCTCTCATTAAAGTAAATATGTATTCAAAGTAAATGACTAGAGCCTTAATTTAATTCCTACTCCATATAATACTTTGTGATATACTGTTCGCGCTCGGTCGTTTCAACCCGGATCGTTTCTGACTATTTTTTTTTACTCTACAATGTGCGCTCCACCTATAGATACTAATCTTTAATCATTACTTCCATTACAAAATATACATTTAATATAAATGTTTAGTTATTCAATAGGTAGTTAAAGGCTAACCTCCTGACCTCATCGTATTAACCTATTTTTGCCGGCTGTATTAACTTACGACGCTGCGTGAAGTTGATGAGAACTTATCCAATACGAGTACTTACAAGTTATTGACTTTTGCACTTAAAGTTAACTTAGAATCAAACCAATTTCCTGACTTTTATTAAATAATGGATCAATAAATACAAATTGAATTAAACGGAACGATAAAATTGAAATAAACATAACCAATTTCCTTGTACAACGGAACAAGTCAACACTTTCAAAATTTAAACTATCAAAACAAATTAAATCTTATAATAAGCACCAAAAGATCGAACACTCGACATGGCCACATTAATTTCGTTACCCACTTTTTCTTGCCAAGTACTGGTGGTACTTTAAGTACTAGCCCATTGAAAATCGTTCATACGCTCTCTGTACAATCAATAATCTATCAAACAACGATCTCTTGATTACTTAGGGAGCCGAGCTGGCCGAACCGAGGACTGTGCTCAAACATGGAGAATGGACTGACTGATGCTCTTACAAAATTTTCCGCTCTGTATGAAAGAGCCCAAGTTAAGTTCTGCCTTTTTCACACGGTTCAACAGGCAACTTTGACTGGCCTGTTGGTCTAGTGGTTAGTGGCCCTGACTGCTATGCCGGAGGTCGTGGGTTCGATTCCCACCCAGGACAAATGTTTATGTGATGAGCATGATCATTTGTTCTGTGTCTGGGTGTAATTTATCTATAATATGTATGTATTTAGAAATATATAAGTATGTTTATCAGTTGTCTAGTACCCATAACACAAGCTCTGCTTAGCTTGGGACTAGACGGCGTTGTGTGATAGTTGTGGAATATTATATTATATTATATTATTAACTCAATCTGCCTGTGCCTGTAACGTTCCCGAATCTGAAACCCAGGGAAGGACAACTACTCATAGTTGTCTTTTTCTGCGATTCTTTCACACACGATGGCTTTCCATTGACAGGGTTATTTTAAATTCGTTCGCAATCTTGGAGTACTTACTCATGAATGTAAACCACTTTTGCTGGTTCATTTTTAGTCGCATAGACAATATATTGAACACGATTTAACTAAAAAATAATCTAGTATATCTCATAGTTATCTGCACTCGTAATAACTTCACAGCTAGATAGGGGACGCTCAGTCCATTCTCTATGCCGATAGGACTGCCCAAATGCCCAAATATCGGTCAGTGAACGTGGGAACAGTGGAGTGAGCACGAGGAATGCGCTTGCGTCGCGCTTGCGGGATTAATTGATTGAGCGAAATAAAGCGGAACTTTTTTATTGTTCTTATATATTCTTTATTGTACATAAATTTACATATTGTTCATAGTAAGAAAGCCGATGTACACAGGCGAGCTTAACCCAAAATTGGGTTTTCTTACAGCAAACCTTAATTTAATATAAATAAAATTTTATAAAAGAGGAGAACTTAAGAAATGCACAACAAAAACCAAAATAATTTACATAGATATGTGCGCAGCACACAATACCTATAAACATACTACATAAATACAACAAATAAAACCTATACATATATATATATACATGAGTCATATTGACAGGAAATGTTGTTTTCGGTTCTGGTAGAAGCTATTGTGTTCAGAGGTTGTGATGAAATCGAGACGAAGTTTATGTCTATCATAAGTTAAAAGTTGAACAGTATTCAATGCACAACATTGATATTATTTTATTAAAGCTGTCTTCAAAATGATAAAAGAAAGTGCATAGCTTGATTTTGAGTTAAACCAATTTAATAATTGCGTATCAACTTTTATAGATACCTATGAGTCTGTGATTTTGTGTTGTGAAAAATGTGACATTTTCTTTCATTCAATTCAAACAAATCAAATCAAAGCTTTTTTGATAATAAACTATATTTACATTTCAAAGCGTAGATCTATAAAAAGAAAAACGTGCAAGACTCCATAGACACTTTTTTAAATCATGTTATTCTTGTTACATATTTCTTGTTGCTTTTATTATGTGAGAACAATGTAAATAAATAACGTAAAAAAACACATCGTGAAATTCGCAAATTAATTGACCATTTGCTACTTCACAGCTTCCATCAACCTCCCATCTCCGTCAAGGACAGCATCCGACCTTACTAGTCCCCACGTCAACGGTCCCCCATCCAATTACCGTATGTCGTGGGCGACGCTTAACTGCCGAGATCTACGCGAGATAACTAGACGATGATCCCTCGTTACTGCGACGGACATTCCCTCTAAATATCTAGTTAGGCCTTAATTATGAAGACCCACAAAATACAATGGATTCTTTGGAAGCATAGCTCTTTTGTTTACGTTGTAAATGTGGACTTTTTCGGTAATTGATAGGCATTTTTGTGTGAAAAAGAAATAAACTTAGCTAATGACTAATTAAATTGCTTATAGCCAGGGGCGTAGCTAACGCTGTAGCAGACGTAATTATAATTGGCCCTCGGGCTACAGGGGCCCCGACGTGTATAAAAACTTCGTAACGTGTTTGTTATCGACAATTTTAAATTCTCATATTGATAAGAAGCCCGAAGTGAATGAATAATGACTATATGGTAGGATGATCAAATTTTATAGCTTGTTCCTATCTTTCTAGCATTTTCAAAATCACCCTATAAACTTAACTTACCCTAGTCTAAAATGCTCCAATAAGCGAGCTCTTTTTTAATCAAGACTTTTCTCATCCCGGTCAGAGTAATGTCATTTTCGAGTTTGGCAAAATCATTTCTTTCATCTTTCGCGAACCCGCATGTTTTTCTTATCAGTATTGAACGTAATCTATCTTCTTCCTGCCTTTATCCCATATTAGTTGGGGTCGGCGCAACACGTAATATGGATTTTCTTCCATTCTGTCCTGTCACCCGTCACACTATTACTAACTCCCTTTTCTTTCTCACACAATCTATCCATCTTTTCTTTGGCCTCCCTCTCCCTCTCCATCCATCTACATATATACTCTGAACTTTTTTAGTGACATGCGTTTCATCCCTCCTCTTTACATGACCATACCAAGACAAACGAATGCCTTTCGACTTTTCAGTCACTGGCGCCACTTTCAAACTTCCTCAATTATATTTAAAAAAAACTAACAACATTTTTTACAGGGCCCCTTTGGGTCTTAGCTACTCCACTGTTTATATGGCATAGTTAAAGCTACATAAGTGTAAGGTCATAGAATATATGAGTTGGTAATTCAAAAGGCCTCTTACTTAACAAACTAAGTTAATTAATAGCCTGTGCTAAATAATTTACTCGGGCGATTGTAGAATAACATCGTAAATAAATATGCTTTTCCGTGAAAGTGTGTTATTAATTATCCATTCGTTGCCAACTAGCGTGACCTAAGCCCTATGTTATGATGGATGTAGCTGGTTTTTAGCTTACGCTATCCATCTCAAATAATTCTTAAGGTTGGTAGTAAGTGTAAATGTCAAAAGTATTCACGCAAGGTGTATCTACTTTACAGTTCGATAAATGTGTTCTAAATGGAGTATATTTTCACCGTGGCGTTTCTCTCTCCATATTTTTCCATCTAATCGTGCATCTACTCAGTACAGATTTACGTAGGCATCGACACACACATATACATCGGTATATTTGTCTATACTTACTGCTAAGTTACACCAACAAAATTCTATATATTTTTCATTAGAAAGGCTTCTCTAGAATTTTGTCTGTTGAACATATTTATAGCTTCATATAAGGTCATATAATGTATGTAAGGTCATTGTGGACGCACCATAAAGGGTAGACCGCACATGTAGTTTTATGATTCACAACTACGAAACTTCATTAGTCTACATGTTTCAAAATTAAGGAAATAAGATCAGCACATCCTTAATTAGGTACGATTAGGCATGAACCACTCCGTTTTAATTTCTTCTTTTAGTTTCGCACAAATCGTACATTTAGCCACAGTGTCCCGTCTAGATATTTTTGGATATAGTAAACAGTGACCACTTTGTTTTACATGAGATTGTAATGTATTGTTTTGTTCAGTAGCGTAGCTAGTCGTGGGCGAAGTGGGTCCTCGCCCACGGCCTCGCTTCCAGGGAGGCCTCGCACAAGCGAGGGCTCTTTATGAGATTTTTTTAATATTTTTTAAGCTCGCCTTTGACCACTGTTTCACCTGATGGTAAGCGACGATGTGATCAAACACTGGGTTGCGATAGTTGTTGTCTCGTTTTCGAATTTATGAAAGAAAAAGGCCTCGCTGATATGCCTTCGCCCAGTTCTAAATTAGTTCACGCTACGCCTCTGGTTGTCTTCACAGTATATGTATATCGGTCACTACCTATTACTGGTATACATGAAGCTACTTTACGTACTTTATCCATACTTGTAAAATGCTGTATAAAGAAGCTATTAGTTTTACCTTAATAAATAAATAAAAATACAAGCTTAAAATACCTGAACTAAAACTGCTTAATAATGTTTATTCTTTATTACCTCTCATCATCATTGCAGCGCGGCGCTCCGGAGTTGTAGTTGATGTCAGCACACCAGCGACAGTGCGAGGCTGCAGACAAGCATGCGCCACACTCATTGTGCTCGATGCACACCAACTTGTTCAGCATTTGCTGTGCTGTTGAAAAAATAAAACATGAAATAATGTTTCAACATAGTCTAAATGAAATTAATTTGCCGCCAATTTTCCAAGTGACGTGATCTGTCAAACCGCTTTTGTTCTTCTTTGTTTGTTACTGGCCATTTTTTTAATATTGTGAGGTGATCTAAGAAGGCGTAATAATGTCAACTACAAGTTAAGATAGTTTATCGTGTGAAATAAACGTTTTTTTGCTCGCCTTGGCGGGAACACTGCTATGCCCTCAGAAAAAAATTTTTCACCATAGCCATAGTCTATATAAAAATATTTTCGCGCTTTTTTTCCGAATGACGTGTTCTGTTAAACAATTTTTTTTCTTTGTTTGTTACTGGCCATTTTTTAATATTAGGTAGTGATCTAAGAAGGCCTTATTATTTCTATTACAAGCCAAAATATCGTGAGAAATAAAAATAATTGTACCTATCTGTTTTCCTTAGGCCTAAAAACCATAGCTAGGTAGGTATGTTATAATATTGATAATCGCAGCATCTCACCAGAAGGTATGCTGTTAATCAGTTACTAGGAATCTAGGTAGGTACCATATACTTGTATTCGTCAGTGACATGTTCACTTTCCCGCATTTTCCACGTCCCTATATCAAGAGTGTGAGGGACTGTACCAAGAGGATTATTACATAAATTAAGTACCTACCTACATAAAATTGATGTTAATACAAGGTGCAGTTTTAAAACTGCACAATATTTCAGGAGGTTGTAATAAAACTCATAAATAATCATGTAAAAAAACGATACCTGGTCAATAATCAGTAATACTTGTTATTTTATTTTTTAATTACACTAAACTAAATCGATTGATCGATGGCCGCGGGGGCGTGGCTAGGGTGTGGCGTGCGGGATGATGATTGAATGATACATTATTTATGAAACTATCGTTGCGAGTTAGTGTGTGTGAAAACGCCCTTTATTGTTCCGTGTTTGTGTGTGTGAAAGAAAGCGCGGTTATTAAAAAAAAAATTACCTACTTATTTTATTATTGATTCGGGTCGAGAATCACTAACATAATTACCTCCTGAAATATTTTGCAGCTTCAAAACGACACCTTGTATACCTAGATATTATTTGTGTTTCCAGCATTAGCTGAATACGGTTACGTAATTAATTACAATTGTATTAACCGTGGGCGTAAACTTATCAGCTCGAGTAGCGTCATGTTTATTTTAACAATGTTTGTAAATATAGTAAAATTGTAAATTAAATGTAGCACCAAATTAAATATCACGACAGTCGCTCATATCTTCACCAATCTCTTTGACATCTCCACTGACTATAATCCGAAAATAAAAAGAAAAAGAAACAAGCGTCGGACTCATTCCAATCCAAAACAAAAAAGGGATAGCATATCTCAAGAAGCACTTGACACACGGAATAGGGCGACGAACAAGTTAAAATAGACCACCAAAATCGGTGGTATTGGTATTAGAAGCGTTGACATAATTTATGTGGGCGTCGAGCAGATTACGACCGAAGAGAGACGCCACAAAGCAGAACATTGAGAAGATTCACTTCGTACTGAGATGACCACTATTAGACGATCACTCCAAATAAACCGTAATAATGGCAAAAAAAATAATGGTTAAAATCTTAGCTTGAATAAAGAAAAATAAAAGGAATAAAGAAAAATAAAAGAAAGAAAGAAAAAAAAAATATTGATGGGTTGTGGGCTTGTTCGAAAGAGTTACCCTGTCCCTGAAACGCAAAAACCCGCAAAGGACGACTGAAGGGACATAGGTCAGTTTTACACTTTCTCGCTCCATTCAGAACGGGAGAAATTATTTGATGATTAATCACTTCAAAAAAGTAAAGAGAGCTGTATACACCCCTGAATCTAAGACGATTATGATGATAAAAGCATACACACATGTATGTAAGAATGATTGAAAAACCTCGCCTTTCGCCTCGTTGATTATACCGCGTACGTCAAAGGACTGGAACAATCTGCCTGCTGCGGTCTTCCCGTCCGATTATATTTTAAATGTCTTCAAGGCAAGAGTGAATAGGCTCTTAAACTGGTGCGCCTCACCATCAGAGATTACATCACTGCTTACCATCAGGTGGGATCGCAGTCAAGCACTAGTTTATATCAATTAAAAAAAAAAAACCTACAGAGGCTCCACCAACATTCTATATGTATTTTAGTATACAAGGTGCAGTTTTAAAACTGCACAATATTTCAGGAGGTTGTAATAAAACTCATAAATAATCATGTAAAAAAACGATACCTGGTCAATAATCAGTAATACTTGTTATTTAATTTTTTAATTACACTAAACTAAATCGATTGATCGATGGCCGCGGGGGCGTGGCTAGGGTGTGGCGTGCGGGATGATGATTGAATGATACATTATTTATGAAACTATCGTTGCGAGTTAGTGTGTGTGAAATCGCCCTTTATTGTTCCGTATTTGTGTGTGTGAAAGAAAGCGCGGTTATAAAAAAAAAAAAAAATTACCTACTTATTTTATTATTGATTCGGATCGAGAATCACTAACATAATTACCTCCTGAAATATTTTGCAGCTTCAAAACGACACCTTGTATAATAGCATTTATGAATGACGACGCAAATTGACTAGTATACTCTGGAGCATATATCTACCTACCTAAGGGTCTAAATAGACGGACTGCATTTCAACTGCAATCCAACTGTAAATTGCAGTTTGAATGCAGTTGACACGACTGCAATAGAACTGCAAACACGACTGCAATAGAACTGCAAACCAAACGTGCGGTCATACCCACCCGCCCGCACGCTCCGCCCTCCCGCGCATGGTGCAGTTCGGATGCAGTCGGCGTGCAGTTCACACGACTGCAATCGGGCCGCACGTTTGGTTTGCAGTTGTATTGCAGTCGTGTCAACTGCTTTCAAACTGCACCTAAACTGCAATTTGCAGTTGGATTGCAGTTGAAATGCAGTCCATCTGTTTAGACCCTAAGGCTCTATGTCGTCAATTAGTCTATTCTTTTCAAACTCGCTTCTTCGCACTTAAATTAGTTTGCGTAGTGCCCTGCTCTGGACTAAACCTTCTGCTACTACCTGCCAACAGTGCGGAGATAATCTCCACAAACGTCACAATTGCCAGCACGTGCTCGTAGAGTTAACAGACCGATACTATCCGAAATAGATACAAAATGTACACACTATAACCGGCTCGGCGACAATGTGTAATCAATTTAGTTGATTACAGTTCACTTTTACTGTTAGTTTTTTGTTTGATTGATTGTGGTTAAGTAGCTGTCTGGCATTTCTCAACTAAGTTAAATAATGGTTTCTCTAATTTTTTTAAATCATTTTAGCTCTACGGCTTTAACTGTTACTTCTGAAAATTGTTCTTACGATCGTAATTTTTTTTTTGTTAGGTAATCAACGTAGAACTGTTTCGCTCCGAGTGGAGCGAGAGGGAATGTCAGACTACTGACTAAAACTCGTCCGCGTTCCTTCAGTTACCCTTTGTGTTCCAGAGCCGTGTGTGTGTGACTCTTTAGAACGACTTCACAGCCCTTGGTCTTACGATCGCTTAACTTAAGAATTGATAAGATCCGCCAAACAAGGTCGATAACCACTTATCGATAGGACTTGATATTGTCATCTTTACACCGAGCTAATTATTAAGGTGATGACATAATAATATGGGTCTGAAATGTGGTCACTTCAGTTCGCATCGCAAGACTTAAAGACATGTCACTCAATGATGTATCTATGCTCGGAGTTTCCTTGCGTGATCACATCAGACATGAAGATATCCACAGGAGAACCACGGTTACCGACACAGCCCGAAGAATCGCCAAACTTAACTGGTAGGGGGTAGGGCAGATTGTTCGCAGAACAGATGGTCGATGGAGACGAAAGATTCTGGAGTGGCAACCACGTACGGAAGACACAGCGTTAGAAGGCCTCCCACAAGGTGGACTGATGACCCGATGAGGGTCGAACGAATCCGATAGATGCAAGACGCACAGGACCGGTCATTATGGCGACACTTGGGGGAGGCCTATGTCCAACAGTGGACGTCTTTCGGCTGAAATGATGATGATGATGACTTAATAAGGAAGTAAGAAATCCTGCTGAAGTATCCCTTTATTAATAAGCACGCCAAATGTATGGGTAATTTAAATGTTTTACCAGCTTTACTTACTCCTTGTTTATTATCAATGCGGACAATATTTTATAACCTATACAGGGTAGTAGGGTTTTTATAACCTACAAGCAACTTAGACTAGTTTAAAAGTTTAAAACCACAATAATCATGATTTGGTACCCTTGACTTTGTGTGTCATTTACAAGGAAATAACGTAATGAGTAGGTAATCAAATTATTTTATTAACTACAATGTACTACGCGTACTTTTGAAATTAATTAACTACAATCAAATAAATAATTTGCGGTAGTATTTATTACAATGTCAATGTTAAAGTTATCCTTATGGTTAGCAATAACCAATAACGTCATTTTTATTTTAAAACCTAATTATAAAACGCAATATCTACTAGATACACTACAGCGGTTAATCAGTCATACATAGTTTTTAAATTAGAATTCGAGATAAAAAAAAACTCTATAGTATCTAAGGAAATGTTCAAATTCCATTGTCTACTTGTCTTACTCACTTTAAAATACAGGGTGTAAAGGAAAGGTCTACGCAAACTTTAAGGGCTTGCTAAACGAAAAAAAAAACGGCCTTTTCATAAAAAATTATTAACTTGATTGGACAGTTTGTATGGAGTCGATATTTTTTTTCGTTTACTGATAAAAAACTTCTGGACGGTTGTTCAGTTTCGTCTACTGAGCAAGCCTTTAAAGTTTGCTAAAACCTGTCCCTTACGACCACAATTTTTGGCTTTCGCTCTCATTAGTTTTTGTATTTTTGGGCCTTCCATGTATTTTCTCCGCTCTTCCCCTTTATGGAAACAATCATAGTCATATCATCTCTTTGACAAAATTGATCGAAATATTCAATGCACACTAACATCCACCTTAATATCGCCCTGGATCGCCGAATGTGGATACAAACTAACACTACCCATTATAATTTGGGTGAATTCGGCATCCGCAAAATTTCTTATAGTTTAAGCCTTCCGGCGTTCCTGTCAGTAGCACTGAAAAATTTACTACGAGAGTCCTAGCGCCATCACTGGGTAACTGTGAAGTGCCAATCAATAGGTACTAGCTATTGGTGAATGGGAATTTTGCATCCAGCTAGAGGCACTACTTTCCGGATCGCAACATGTCTGCATCTGAGTGTTCCTAACTGAGCTCCACATCGCTGCCAAAGTGGTGAAGGAGCCGACTACCTTCACAGACACTTCAAATGGCGTATTCTATCTGACGACATTGTCCGCCGGGCTCTTGTCATCGCCCGAGGTGCCAGCTGTTTTAGAACCCAATGCCTTTGTACGTGACAATGAGAAGAAGCCAGATAGGATGACCATAATGCCTTAGAAGTTGGGTAGACCTTTTGAAGATTCTTAATAGCACAGCAGTCTGTACTGAAACTATTGCTACAAGTGCAGAAACGCCGCAAATATTCGCGTTATTAGGAATTATAATATGTTTAAACTGTTTGGGGTCCACTGTGGACGTCTTTCAGCTGATATGATGATGATGATGTTTGGGGTTGCCGTTGAATCACTAGGGCCAAGGGATTCATGTGCTATTGAAGTTTCCTGAATAAGCAAGAATTTAATCGACTCTTCACGTGACCAGAGAAACATAGAGACAGATATAGATATTTTTAACCGACTTCAAAATAGGAGTAAGTTACCAATTCGGTTGTATTTTTTTTTTCGATAATCAAAGATAATAATGTAATCCTCGTCCTCGTATTCCACAGAATTCTCTGGCACAGTCATAGCGGCCAAGGATAGCTTAAATGAATACTCAATTTCAAGTAAAAGACAATAACACTCTTGTCTTTGGAACATGCATTCTAAATCATTTGATCACGAACCCAGCGCGTGCGAAACCATATATGAATCTTTCTGTTATGCCAAGACATATTATGTTGCTTATTTGTAAATCTGTGAAATACTACTGTTAATCTAGCCTAGTTTGTAAGTGGCGAGAGAGTGCATCATAAATTAAATAGTCCTGTATACTAGCAACTCGTAAGTGGTGGGCTTCTGTTTAATGGCCCATCAAAGTTTTGGTTCACAACTTCCTATTTCTTGCATCGCCTAATATTATTGCTCTTGCTAAATCTATCGTATCACTTCCGTGGTGGTAAATTAAGCTCATGCGCATACAGAGAACTCTATGCTTAAGAAATTCACACCGCTATTGCGAGATTAGGGTCCAAACTCAACTTTCATCTCAACAGCTCAACTGAGATGAAAATATTTTGGGCCCTTGACAATGTATCATCTATGATAATAATTGTCAAATAGCCCAAAAATGCATGAGGTTTATCAGCGCTACTGGAATTTCAAGTAAGTATCAATCCCATACATTGATACATTTTGACTTTTCGACAACCATGATAGAAACTTTATCTAGTCTAGAGCTTCTTAATTAAAATAGTATTTTATTATAAACTAGTAGCTAGTTAGCAGCTTCGCCCGCGTTAAGGTAGCAAATTATACCAACGGAACATATTTCTGGGATAGAAAATATCCTGTTTGCCATTCCAGGACTTTCTACCCGTGTGCCCATCAAAGCCGTTCAGCCATTTGAACATGAAGGAGTAACAAACATACACACATCTATATATATAAAAATCAATGCCACTTTTCGTTGTAATTTTATAACTCTTGAACGGGCTCACCTATCCAAACCAAATGTTTAGGCTTTGTTCGGACTATTTACGAGTAGTAGATGGTTTATGTGAAGTTTGGTAGGGTGGAGTAGGGTATAGTAGGGTAGAGTAGGGTAGAGTAGTGTAGAGTAGTGTACAGTAGTGTAGAGTAGGGTAGGGAAGGGTGTAGTAGGGTGGAGTAAGGAAGAACGGGAAAGAAGCCGCGCGGGCAACAGCTAGTAAGTACATTATACAAACTCTCGCTTTTATATTATAGTGTGACATACCCAACCATGACAATCCAACTGAGTGTCCCTCTTTCTACACGAAGTCTATAACCATTGCTACCTCACGATAGCCACTTCGGGTCATTATCAAGGATCTCTAACGCGCATGAACCTAATAGCAGCAGTGACGTCACATTCAAGTTTCGTATTATTTTTCTGTAATTTGACAGTTTCTTTTTCCACTAGATTTGAAAGGTTAATTACTAATTTTGATAAAACTTGAAAAATTTATACCATTTGTGATAAAGTTTCTTTTTGCTAAAAATAATAACAAAAACAACTGATTTAACTACCAAATTAGTCCGTTGGCAATAACAACTATTGAGATAAGGTCACTGAGTCCACTTCCCACGTATGTCGATAATCTCACCAACAGACATATCGGTGATCTCACGAATAGCTGTTGTTACTATCTCCACATGATAGACATTATTTTGTCCGAGTTAGTGTCCAAAATTCCTTTTATAATCCCAGTAGCCTAATAAAAGCTATTTATAGCAAAGATTGCAAGTTTTTTCGAAAGATTCACTGCGGCCCTGGAACGGAAAGGGCAACTGGAGGAACACGGGTGGACTTTAGTCAGGAAAAGTCTGACACTCCCTAGCTCTATTATTTCCCTACCTAGAGCGGTAGCTGCTAAATGATGACCTGTCATTCCAAAGAAGAATACTAGGCATTCGTAAATCAAAGCCTTTTCTAGGGATGAACACATCTAGAGGTAGTGTTAATTTAATTACTAAAACATATAGGTAACATTGGATACCTAACATCTAATTTCCTATATCATAGCTGGGTGACGTTACCTATAATAAACTAAACTATATAATAAACTTTTAGTTAAATCCTAGAAAACAGGAAAGCTCTCAACATTTAAAAGCATAGCCACAACAGAGGCTAATTTGCGCCCATTTTAAACATCGACAGTTAAACTAAATACGAGCATATTACAGCATAACGAAATGTTATTTCAGCTGAACAGCAAACGCGTAATACTTTTCAACACTAGTGTTGCAACTTGTAACGCAAGTTGTGAACTCGGAAAACGCATTCCTCGCGCGCAACTCGAAATAAAACTGTCAATTCCGATTTTCTATTTTCGAAAACGTATGTCCGAAGCAGGTGTGTTCCTGCCTTGCGTCTGTTTAGGCTATTTTAGTAACCGTATGAGCATAAAATAAATCTCTCCTTTTGAAGTTACATTTATGTCCGTGTTGAGATAACGAATTAGTTTTTATTTTGTTTTAATCTCATCTCCGCCATAACAACGGTTAGTAATGAATAGTTTTATACACTTCCGTCTCGTTTGTAGATAATAATAAAATATCCTTCATGATGAGTGTTATTAAAAATATGTTATTTAAAATAAATCCTTATTAGTTGACTGGAGTCGTTTTAACAATATTTTTGAATATGTATGATTTTATTCGAACGTTCAATATCTCTATCTTTATGCGGCCAGACTACATAAGTCGTTAGCTTGTAAGTAACTACCTATTAGATGGAAAAATAGGCATAAAATTTCCTGAATATTAATTGAATTAGGTGCAAATGATGCGACCATAGAATAATAGTAATTTTGAGTAGCATCAGTTTAGAAATCTTAAACTTTGAGTTAATTATTTTTATGGTAGCACCACCAGACAATGTACTCGTACAGCAATTATAATAGCAAAATTACAATTTATCTTATTGAAACAGTTTCATACAGCTTCTGAATTAAGAAGATACCAGCGTATAATCGGTCTATAAGTACACCTATCTCCTCTCATTCCTATTCCTAACAATAACTCATTGGCAAATCACGCCCCTTTGTGAATACATATCATGAGCGCACACCACGCAAAAATACGAACACAACATAGTCGAAGGCTGTCCTGCAGCCAGAGGTCGGATTCTTTGAAACAGTCACCACAGCCATGCTTGAAGGAACACAGGTGGACTTTAGTCAGTTAAAGTCTGATACTCCTTTTTGCTCCACCAACGGTGGAAGAAAATACTCGATGATTTCATAATCAAATAACAAAGGCTTTTTTCACCTCTGCATACCTCCACTAAGATCATACACATCATCACCCACTTTAGGCGTGTCTTGGAATAACTGTGTAAAAAAAAAACAATCTATCTTACCTACTAACACAGAAACATTCAAATCTAATCCTTTTCCATTCAAGTGTGTTTAGGCATTTCTTATCGCAACCTTCATACGGTGTTTTAATCACATAGTAAATATTGTACGAACCAGTTTACTGAAGCATTAAGTTTCATGAATTAAGAATCTAAGTACACAAAGTATGTATAAAGTATAAGTAACTTATAGCGTAACCTTATGTACAGGACCGTTACTTGTTAGTCATATCAGTTGTACATACAACAGCAGCCTTCTTACATTAACAAGAAAAACATGAAAAATGCATGAAAAACTCACCTTGACAGTTTCCATGCTCGATTTTCACGAAAAATAAACATAAAAAAACAAACACTGAAATCCCGTACATGATCAAATGATCACACACAAATCACATCTGGATCGAACTGTGGGCGCGCGAGTATCGAATGGCGGCGTGCGATCGGATTCGCGATGAGTAACTGATAAAGGCTGATAAGGTGATAAGGATAAGGCGCGGGCGGCGAGTACCGGCGCGCCGGTTCGCGCCTCACGTCTTTGCCGCTCGACATCTGCCGCGCCTCTAACAGCACTACTAAGTCTGTGCCTTGGACTGACAACATTCGACACTCGGTAACTTCGTAGTGTCGGCACAAAATAGATAAGTACAGAAGTCAATCTCATGCATGTGCTTCACTTTTTATACCTACGCTAAGCGATCGCACACATGTCAGCGCATTGCTCCGAACTGTATATTATTGCGACCGGGCGATTGAGCAAGGATTGAGCCGATATATCGTGTCCGTGAGCGGTGTCTATGTGCGTTGCTCGAGCACGCTTTGTATGTATTTTGTCTTCTGTACCTATCTATTTTGTGGTGTCGGTGTCGATAAGTTGTCGTAGTCACTCGTAGCCTCGTAGTACGCTGCTACGCGCCGATTTACGCCAATTGATGTTTGGTTCCAGATTAGATAAGTGGGTGCATTAGAAACTAATAGGTGTGCCTTGTTTGGTGCATCTGGTTGTCGTTAGCTCTCCGTGTTACTGCTTCCTTTTCCGACGATGTGTTATGTAGGACCTAAGTCATGTTAATAGATTATCACTCTAACAATACTCATAGAGTACCTACGCAATGACTTCAGTTCTTTCATCCATTTTCCTGAATACTCGTATTAAGTAAATGATAAAAATAGTTAACTCACACGAGATATTGTATGAGATTTCTTTTTGTGATTTGGGTTTTTCTATTGCTTAAACCTAAGTTAGTCGGAAATACTTTTATGATCCTTATTAGATACAGTATCGATTGGCATATTTTTTTTTTTTAAACTGCCAATTTTATTGCTAATTGTAATTTTTTGTTCAAAATCATTTTAGCTATATAGGTATGCAAATCAAAACTGCTCCTTTACGAAATTGTTCGAAAGCGTTACCGTGGCGGCTCTGTAACGCAAAGGGCAACTGAAGGAACAAAGGTGGTTTGTAGTCTGTAAAACTCTGTCACTCCTCCCCGAGCAGAAGGAGGTATTTGATGTTTTCCCAGCTAAAAAAGAAGACCAAAATTTCTCAAAAATTAGCAGATAATCTCATAAGGTCGCAACGGTTAAGAAAATATCTAATCTACCCTTACTGCATCATCTAAAAATCCATCCTGTATAAGGAATGCCTATTCATAAGCTCAACACTTGGTAGTCAGTCGATTAATCTTATAGGTACATGAATGACATCATTTTCCTTTCATTGAAATGTTACGTACGACAATGCCTTTATGACTACCAAGTCCTATCTCGGCTCTATCACGGTATTACGAAAAGCTTCATTAACCTATGGGTTAGAAAGAAAGAAAGAAAAAAAACATGTTTATTTGGCACACGATGAACAAGTCACCGAGTAATATCTAATTGTCACAATGTCCTAATGAGCTTAGATAATCGGTTATTATAGCATCCAGAAAAAGAACGAGATCAATCCAAGGCGAACGGTACGCCGTACCAATAGCAACTTTTTTACCGTTTATTGTGTGCGTCAGCCACATCTGCTCAACTGATTCGAACCTGGGATCGATCGCAGCAGAACAAATACGCGCGCTTAGTCCACGCCGGAGATAAAAGCCTACACCCCCACCTCTACCCATGGTAATGTTCTGTCATACAAGGATTCACCTACGTACATACAATATCTCAGTTTTAGTACGTTACCAGTGAACAGCGATACGGAGGAATTTTTTGAGAACCATATTTTATCTTCTACACTAATATTATAGAGAGGTAAAGTTTATTTTTTTGTTTGTAGGAGGTAATCTCTGAAAGTACTGATCCCATTGCGAAATTTTTTTACATACAAAAATTTTCACCGATAGAAAGCTACTTTATTATTTATATAGAGTGACATAGGCTATACAACATACCTAGTTATATATATTTTTAGTTTAAGATTCTGTTGTTTGTATAGGTATTGCGTAAAGTGCAAAGTAATTAGTTTAACGTTATAAAAATATATGTTTATACTAGTCTCCCGCGTCTTTGGTTGTTACTACTCCGCCCCTAAAGGTCATAGCGTAATGTTATATAGCATATATGCTGTATAACATTACGCTTCCGCCTTCCTCGATAAATGGACTACCTAGATCTAACAGTAGACCATCTTTTTAAATTCGAACCACAGTGTGATTCTGTAAGACTTCGTTCTAAACTTCGAATCTGAATCCGCTGTGAGTTTCTTGATTGGCATTCTAAAACTCGGTTGATAATTCGAATCTACACTAGCGCTACTCTTGCGAGCGTGTTTGCGAGTTGAACTAAACTGACCGTGAGATTTTGACAGTTAAAGTATGAGATGACGTAAAAAGTGGCATTCTATAAGGTAATTCCCCCGTCACTTCGACTCTCACTTCGCACTCGAACCCGATTCAAAGTGTCAAATTATAAGCATCTATTTTACGAGTGAAAATAGAAGAAATCATAGTTAAATAGTGTTTAAATAAAGTTTTTAAGTGCATAAGTACCTACCTACTTAAGCGATAACGATGGCAAGAATGTTTTTGTTTAAAACTATATTAGAAGAAGCTCATGCTTTGGATAAACTAGAAAAGCTTCGACAATCTACCAAAATTCGAAGTTTGTCTTTATTAACCCGCGATGACGACTATGTGAGCGTGTATAGATTGTCAAAGGAGCTAATTGACCAACTGGAGTATGAGTTACTGCCTCTGATAAAGCCCACAAAACGTCGAGGCAAAGGACTTTCAACTCGTGTAAAAGTAAGTACTACATTTTACTAAGTATTAAGTTAATTTTGTAAGTATTTACACAGTTTATAGCTGAAAGATTTGTAACCAAGCAAACCATAATAAGAAAAACACTTCATAATAAGGAGTATTCCCTTTAGGTTTTTTCCCTGCTAGCTATATGTTTTCATGTTAGTCTAAGGACCCTGTACTTATAAATAGTTATTGGTATTCTACGAGTATTATGCATGAAAATAACTACTTAAATTGGTTCCTATTTTGTTTTTACTAGATCTAGATTAAGTCGGTATTTAATTTTTTTATTGATTTATTGTTTCAGTTATTATGCACCTTGTCATTCTTGGCTACTGGCAGTTATCAGAAAATAATTAAAGAAAATATAAGAACATATTTATCGCAACCATCAGCATCTCGTTGCATAAATGAAGTAGTGGAAGCTCTAAATAATCCAGCAATAGTAAAAAAATATATAAGGTTTCCTCAAAATATACAAGAAAGACAAATGTTAAAAGAAAGGTTAGTAGGTATTTTATAATTAAAGTGACCCTTCGACTTTTACATTTTTTGTGACAGTTTATCATGTTAGTGTTTACTGTAAATTATAGGTTCTACAAAAAGTTTGGCTTTCCAGCAGCTCTTGGGTGTATTGATGGCACTCTGGTGGCAATGAAAAAACCAGCAGAGAATGAAGAACTTTTCTACTGTCGCAAAGGCTACTATGCAAGAAATGTGCAATTGGTAAAATGGATTTCCATGTTGTTGTCGATTATCATTAGGTATTCAATTAGTCTTTTTAATATTCTTTTTTTCAGATAACGGATGCAGATCTAAATATTTTAAATGTGGATCCAACATATGGTGGCGCTACTCATGATAGCTTCATTTTTAACTATGATGTTATAAAAGCCCACTTAGAGACATTGTTTTGCTTGGTAAGTTAATCCCTCCCTGACTCTCCTCCTACTTCAGAAAATAAATCTAATTACTAGGTATAAAAACTACATAATTATTTGATATTTATTATTTTTTTCAGGTGATTCAGGATATGCTCAGCGCGCCTACCTTATGAAGATAATTCCCCAGAAGCTTTTTACAATGACCGTCATTTAATTGCTCGCAATTCAGTAGAGAGAACAATTGGCCTCCTAAAAGGACGATTTAGGTGCTTGTTAGTACACAGAGTGCTCAACTATCATCCAGACGTAGTTGCAAAAATAGTTATTGCATGTTGTGTTTTGCACAACATGTGCAATCGCGCAGGAATTCACAATTTCAGAAGAAGAGCGACTAGAAGAGCTCCAAACAGTTGCTGAAGTTCAAAGGAGGCAAACGAGGGATTTGCCATCTAACGCCGATTTAGCTCTAGGGCAATTACGTAGACGAAACATAGTAAATAGGCTTTGGCGTTCACGTCATAATTAATTGATCGGTGGTGTCGTTTATTGTATGTATTC
The DNA here is from genome assembly GCA_910589285.2 of Mythimna ferrago. Lineage (NCBI taxonomy): Eukaryota > Metazoa > Arthropoda > Insecta > Lepidoptera > Noctuidae > Mythimna > Mythimna ferrago. The sequence continues at coordinate 9,852,972 of OU342691.1, read as the reverse complement.
TGTGGTGTGTGAGGCGGGTCTTTCAATAAAACTGCGCTAGTATTTGTTAAGTGTTTAATTTAAATATCAAAAAAATCCGACTGAAAAATCTTAGTTTAAAAACTAAAACACGACTACTACTAAAAATAATATAATAAAAACAAGTTCCATCAAATCGCATCATCGCAGTCAAGTTATATTGCTACACCCTATCTCTATTCATGGCTTCTGCCACAGCTTCAGCTAAAATTTTATCCGTGTCTGCACTCCTCTCCAGAAAGGACTGCAAGATCTGTGCATTTGATCTTTGTAACTCCAGCTGCTGTTCTTCCACCCTCAGGAATCTCTTGGTAGTGGTGGAGAATTCCGTTCTTCGTTGTGACGGTGGAGGAGCAGCAACTGAAGACGTGTGACGTGATGCTAAAAAGAGAACACCTATTACTATGATGCGTTAATAAAAACTCTTAAATAAATAGCAGCATTTCGTTGTCATTTGTTTCAAATATAAAGTTTTGATAGTTATTTTTAGTTTATACTTACACACAGAACCACCTCGACTACCACGAACTGTCCTAGGGCGGCGAGAAGGTGTAGCAACTGAAGCTGCGTGACGTGAAGCTAAAAAGATAAATATTTACATAACTTATATAAAGGTCCTTTAAGTTGGCAGCTCTGTTCCTAGTACCTTTAAATTCAAGGTTTTTTCCTAAATCAAATACCTACTTAGGTACAAAATAAAAGTACAAATCAACCCAAATATATTATGAACTGAGTTCATCATTGATCATGAGCAAAGCTTTTTTTATCAGACCAATACTACAATCAGACATTTAGTTAAAGAAATTATAAAAAAATGCTGTTATTAAATACACATGTATTATTCAAACTAGGTACATTAAAATCTCCATTTTCTTATTATTAATAGTCAAGAATTAAAATTAACGTAAAATTAAAATAAGATTTTTATGAAATCAAGGAACACACTTTAAACCAAGATTCGTCGCACATTTTAAGTGGTTTGGTTTAAGGAATGTTAAGTGGTTCTAACATGTAAAAAAAAAAAGCACTGCTAACCTTAGTCCACTGTTTGTATGTTTTAATAGTGCCACCTATACTATTTAGGCGCACGGCTAGTTCCTCCCACTGGCGTCGACTTCGCTCTCTGGCATTTTGAGTTCTCAAGAAACCCTTTGTCATGCCAGGGTTTCTTTCCAAAAACTACCAGAGTTTCAACCTGACCCGACGATGGGTGAGAGCAACGTGTCTCATTTGGACTGAAACATTATTGTTGGATTAGAAAACAAAATAAACACTTCTTTAATTAATATTATTCTTGAACTTTACAACCAGAAATATAAACTTACTTCATGATTATTTCACAATTATTATCGGCACTGAACGATCAAAAAACAAACAAAACAATGCAACGTCAAACGTCAAGTCAATGAAAATATTGTCCACAGATTACTAATAATATTGTCTCACGGCACGAATTTAGAGTTTTTGGTTTTTCTTTTACTTATTAGCTGCCTCAAATTCCATAAAATAAGATATTTTAATTTAAACATCATAATAGCTAAAATTCTGTGTCAAAAACTGGTAAAATAAAAAACCGATAAATCTCAACTTACATTTTGTTGAGTGTGGCAGTCACTAGTACAGTATTGGTCGCTTCGGAGCTCACTTCACTTCGCAGGTGCCTAGGTGATGCTTACAGAATGCAAAATCAAGGTCATTTTGAACCTTATGCGAAGTGAGAGCGAATAGCGAAGTGAAATGCGAGTTATTGTTTGAATTTTACAGAATCGACGTACAGTGGGTGGCGCCTGAGATTACCGCGTTCAAACAAACGAACAAATTCTTCAGCTTTATCATATTAAAAATATAGACTACCTACTGTAAATAAACCTAAGCTATATCTCACACAGAACTAAGCTGCATCTTATAAAAAGATGATACATCTTTGACTTGTTGACATGATTCTTAGCAAATATTCTAGTAACGATAGACGACCATACATATAACAGTCTAAGTACCGACTATCTACACATTCGTACAAAATGTTTGCACTTGTCCAATTTGCCTTTTATTTATAGTAATCACGTTGGAACTCAAAAACGTGTGAGGCAGAACAAGAATTGGTAACATCGGTATACGAAATCATGTCATCTTACAGTACAGAAAGTATAAAGGTAGGTACAGTCGACAAAACAACTGAACACAGACCCCTATATGTACCGTCACGAATTAATAGCCAACAAGCCCATTAAACAGGTAGTAAAATCAGTGTCCTTCACCTCGGAGCCATTATGTTGTCCTTCCTAATTACTAATTATGAACACCGAGGCAGTTCGCAAGATACACGGCTGCGAGTCACGCACTGGGCCACTCCTGTGCTTCTCTAAAGTGTACCAGACCACCACTTCAGCTTGACCTACCCCGACCTCCTCCATCGGTACATAAAATAGGCTTAATAAGTGAAACCTTATGAGATCACAGGGACCTTTGGCGAATGGTATTCAAATGTGGGTGTACATTCGAGGCCAAAATAACAAATCTAAGAGTTCGTTCACAAGCTTCGTAATCATTGACGTGATACAAATAGCCTGTAGGCGGCAGTCTGTCTGTACATATGACGATGCAAATAAATGTCACCATACCAAATGGAGCCGTATGGAAAACTGCGCAACCTTAACAAGCCATTCTTAATATAAGACGTTTCATCACGCGACTGGCTGCCACTTGTTGCTTTGTTTATATCCGCCGTTTGATTTTATGAGCAGACATTATCAAAGTTACGCTTGAAGTACCTACCTTCTGTTTACACATTCACGCCTCACCTAATAAGTGTTATCTTACTGCCGGAAAATGCCATCATTACTCATTTCTTTGTTAGCTTTCACCCAGTAGGTAAGTTGGGCAACTTCACTCCAAACATAAGGTATTAAAATACTAGGTTACTTTATTGTACATCGCATAATAACACAGGACAAACATTTACAAAACTAAAAAAAGTTATGTACAATGGGCGGTCTGATCGCACAGGGCAATCTCATAGAGACAACGTGTGGATGGACTGAACGAGAGGAGATAGATTTAGACCTGAGTGTACAACAACATAAATAATCCTGTTGGTCTAGTGGTTAGTGACCCTGACTGCTATGCCGGAGGTTGTGAATTCGATTCCCACCCAAGACAAAGGTTTGTGTGATGAGCACGATCATTTGTTCTGTGTCTGGGTGTAATTTATCTATAATATGTATGTATTTAGAGATATATAAGTATGTTTATCAGTTGTCTAGTACACATAACAAAAGCTTTGCTTAGCTTGGGACTAGACGGCGTTGTGTGAGTTATGGAAAAAAAAAATTAGGTTAGCTTGTCATCAAAGTATGATCATCGTCAACAGTCATCACGAAGAAAAGATAGTACCTAGTAGATATTTTTCACATATGAAACTAGCTGACCCGACAGACGTCGTTCGGTTGAAAGCTATTGTAACTGCATTGATATCTAACTTTAAATGGAACGCTAGGAATTGTTTGAACGTCAGATTTTTTTTTACGGTTTTCGCAGCAATATTTCTAATTTTCTCTTCATGTGAAGAATATTTCATCCAAATTAGTCCAGTCATATTAGAGTTTTGCGATTAGCAATGCATTTTGTGCGTTTGTTTTACGTTCACGCAAGCGACGAATTTATGACGCTCGGTGCTCCGATTGGCCCGTGTTAAGCTCATAACTAATCAAAGAGCGTAAACTTTTAGATCACGTAAAAGCAACTCTGTACTGGGAAATATATGTAAAGTTTTGTCAGTGACTGTATTAGTCCAACCAAAATGATTTACGTGTATCGTAAGTGGGTTCTACCGGCGATATGTCACAAGATGGAATGCCCCTAACAAGTTAAGTGACTAACTGCAGTTAGCGACCAATATAACTACATGTACCTACTTACTAAAGGTGCCAGTTTCTCAATCCACCAAACATTTCCTTTGTGTACATTAAGTTGTATCGATTGTTTACTTAAATGATTGGAACACGCCTATACATTTACAAGTTCACACTTAACAAGACAACTTCAAACCCATTCGCTTCCTGACTCATTACTGTGTCTCGTCAATGTGTTTACTAACGAAATGGTTTTCAACCATCCGTATCGAATACGATTTAGGGTCAATACTCTCATATTGCGGACTTACGAACGCAAGTATAATCAGCCTATTAATGTTCCCATTGCTGGGAATCAAGCCTTCTATAAGGACAGGGAATGGGCCGTAATCCACCACGCTGACCGAGTGCGGTTTGCTGGATGTCACATACCTTCGAATTTTTAGTTCTAAGACATGCCGGTTTACTAGCGATATTTCCTTCACCGTTTTGAGAGCAGTGATGATGAAATAAATTACACATAGTAATGCGAATGGCTTGGTTTGAACCCACGACCTACAATAAGTAAGTTGGGTAACTACTGGGTCACCAATGATCCTAAGAAAATAAATACAAGGTAATCCAATCAATCTGCGTAGGTACTAAAATTGAAATACCTTAGTAGCGTCTTGTATTTGTATTTATTATTAAACACGTAATTATCATTTCGTGTGTTTATATAATAAGGTAACATAAAAGTAAATAAAGCAAGGCTCATAAATCCTCACTTTCCTTTTGGTTTAGTAGCAGATGGTGAACTTGGAGAATCTTTAATAGACGGAGAAGTTTTACGAGACGGAGCAGCTTTGACAGATGGAGAAGCTTTAAGAGACGGGGACGATTTAGCAGGACGAGAAGTTGGGGAATCTTTTACAGAGACGGAACGTTTAAGATCTGGGGAATCCTTAAGAGACTCAGGAGCTTTATTAAAAGGCGAGGCGGCCACTTTAACCTGTGCGTCCATAACAGGCTTATGACGTCGCTTTACCTTGATCTCAGTCGTCTCCAACATCTCATAGAAGTGATTGACGGGCTCAAACCACCCATAACCAAGGTCAGCTTTTCCCAACCAGATATGTCCGTTAGGATCTGTCAACACCAGCTGGCCTACTGGACAGTTGTCAACGAATTCACCCGTCAACACGCTTCCATCGGGATATGTATATTTACTGTTACCCGTGTAACCCCATTCTTTGATTAAACCTTCGAATTTGGCGCCATCGTTGAATGATATGACAGTAACATCGGTGGCGACGAGTTTGTCTGCGTCCCATTGACCTGTGTAGGTATCACCTTCAGCCGTTATATATACTCCTTGTCCTGAAACGTAAAATTATAATCACAATTAATATTATAAACGTGTGTCATGTGTATCCTTGGTACTTCTTCATGCTCGAACGGTTGAACTTTCGGAGACATGGATAGAGCATGTTCTGGAATGGCATATATGTAGGATACTTTTTACCCCGGGAGTATACTCGTATACCCCTGGGATAATTTTCGCGGGTGAAGCCGCAGTCAGCAACTGTTGTGAACTATAAAAAGAAAAACAACAGTACAATTACCGTCACGGAGCTGGCTTCAAGTTGCGCAGAAGTCAAATATTCGGTCTCTTTAGTGGTGCGAAGTGAGACGCGGGGGCGGGGAGTGTCAGTAATTGGCTCGCAGCGCCATCGTGTCATAGACGTCACTCGTGATTCGTTGCCTGCGTTGCTGCATGTATCTAACAACGAAAACGATTGGCTCGCCAATGTATGGAATGCGCAAAGCGATCCCCATTCTGATGCCGCTCAAGATCCGTTTCGGCAATTGTATAACATAAGACAAACACAAGTACAAAGAGCAGTACAAAAGCAACTGTTTAAGCAATTAGAGCGTAACGCTCGTCTGAACACGGCTTGAAATGGATTACGATACGGTCCATTAGACCACACTTGGTATTTCAAAAATATTCAGCTTCCTACATCGTTTACAACCGATGAATACCTCGGCTTTACAAGACAATACGTAGTTTTGTTTCGCAAATGTAAGAAGAATGAAGTGTGCGCAGTCAGTTGCAAGAATTTAAGTTTTGCATATGGTTGCAACTAGCAGTTATGTTAATTTATATAGTTATAGAAGAAAGGATTACTGTGGTGTAGGTACATAAACGAGTTAATAGGGGTTCTGATTCGATATTGTGACATCAACGCACCACCTACATCAAAGAAGGTTAACCGAACCAAAAATGTATAGTGCCGTGTTTGAATTTTGTTTACAGGAAAAGTTATATTTACTGAAAAATGAATCATTAATGCTAAAAATACGTCGTTATTATACTGTCGGCTCATTCCACAAATATTACGCCTTTGGTGGTAACTCAAAATTGGACTGCACTGCAATCCGAGATATTGCCTTGTTGCGGGTGTCGACATAGGTACTAATTTGAAAAATGCTATTCGTCCTTGTCCAATTTCCTGGACCCTATACTGAGTAGTCATATCTAAGTAACGACAGGCAAACGAGGCAATTAGCAGGGACCCAGCCGGGTCGAAGCCTACTGGGGCCAGGGTTATCCGAAAGGGCGCTCGAGCCCCGGTATGAAGGCTTGAAGGAACGGGATGGGTTTTTTAGTCAGTAAGAGTCTGACACTATCTCCCGCTCCGCCCAAGAGCGGGGGTTGTCATAAGATGATTTTTCCCATCGAAAAAAAAAAAGGCAATTTTTGTATCAAATCCTCGGTGATTTGATACAAAAACCAAAAACTATTAGGTCTTAGGTAGCGGCGAAGCTTGGAGACCAACGGCCCCGGGGTACTACTGGGGCCAGGGTTAGCCTACTGGGTTCAGGGTCATCTCCGAAAGGTAGCTCAACCCCGGTATGAAAGGCAAGAAGGAACAGGGTGGGTCCAGGGTAATCCGAAAGGGCGCTCGAGCCCCGGTATGAAGGCTTGAAGGAACGGGATGGGTTTTTTAGTCAGTAAGAGTCTGACACTATCTCCCGCTCCGCCCAAGAGCGGGGGTTGTCATAAGATGTGTATTTTTTGTATTTGTGTATGGAAGTATTCTACATTTTTTTTTTTTTAAATGGGAATTCATCCTATGACCTCTCGCTATAGAGTGGAGCGAGAGGGCGTGTCAGACTTACTGACTGAAACCCACCCGTGTCCTTCAGTAGCCCTTTGTCTTCCAGGATCACGGTATATCTTTCAGAAATTCTCCGTCGGTACATGTACAGTTGCCATCACGGTTTTTGAACGCTCGGCGTCAGAGTGGGGATCGCTTTGCGCATTCCATACATTGGCGAGCCAATCGTCTTCGTTGTTAGATACATGCTGCAACGCAGTGAACGAATCAAGAGTGATGTCTATGACGCGATGGCGCTGCCAGCCAATCACTGACACTCCACGCCCCCGCGTCGCACTGCGCAACACTAAAGAGACCGAATATTTGACTTCTGCGCAAGATCCGTGATGGCAACTGTAAGTATGGATTAAAAATCTCACCATGCATTTTCACAGAGAGATCTTTCTTCTTCGCCTCGAATTGCCCTCCGTACGTGTCTCCGGTGTCATGTTGGAAGAAGCCCTCGTCGTGTATGACGAGTATCTCTTTCTCTTTTTTCCCTTTCACTTCCTCGCGAAGGCCAGCCTCCATTGTCGTCACTGATTTGGGACTATTTAAATTCTTTGGAGATTTTGCTGAGTCCATAGTTAACCTTTTCACAAAATTACTTTGATTAGAAAATATTTATTAAATGTATTGGCATATTCGCTATCTGCCTAGTCTTCCTGCAACCTTCAACGTACCCAGTGTTATTTTTTAGTGGAGGCCTTTTTTTTTAGGTGGTAAATCATCAAATGATATCTCCCACCCTTAGGCGAAGCAAGAGGGTGTGTCAGACTTTTACTGATTATAGCCCACTTCTGTTCCATCTTTGTCTTCGTTCCAGGGCCCCGGGATTCTCTTTCGCACAACCCATGGCCCCAGTAAGTAGGCTTCGACCCTGCTGGGTCCCTACGGTCTTACAGACATCTCCTTGAGGCGCGCGTGGAATACTACGTGCCGTCGACGACTTGGGCTCGGGCCGGACGTTACCGGACGGTCGAACGGCGAGCTACCCATTGCTCACCGTCCGCAAGCCCGCGTCTACGGTGGCTGGAAATCGGGATCGGGATCCCGGTGGCTAGGGTGTGAAGGCCGTTCCCTCGCGCATGCGTCTGCCTCCTTACTAGCTTTATTGCTTCGCAGAAAAAGGCGACCGCCTGCCACTCCGCCTCGTACTGGACCATGGCTATGTACCAAGGCACGACGCGAGAGATCGTTGCCGCCGATCGCCCCCACGAGGACACCGGCGGTGCACTGCCCAAGCGGGGCACACCTCTACTGTTTGCTCCACCTTGTCCTCCAGGCGGTTCACACAATGGTGACACCTGGGCGTTTCTTTCGCACGAATCCGGTGCCGAGGGGAGGCCTGACCCCTAACTGAACTGATTTTTGTGTCAGTATTTTGGCGTCCAAAAAAAAAAAAAACAAAATATGGAAAAAAAATAAAAAAAAAATAAAATAAAAATGAATGTCCAAAAGATGGATGGATTGCATGAAGAATGCTATGAAAGAAAAGGAAGTTAGTGATAGCATGACGAGTGACAGGGTAGAATGGAAGAAAAAAACGTGTTGCGCCGACCCCAAATAAGATGGGACAAGGGCAGGAAGAAGAAGAGGAGTATTTTGGCGTCCGTCATAGAATTTCGAATAGAAAGCACCACTTCCTAGGGCGGGCGCCAGACCATGCTGGGGATGTATAATGGATAATCACTATTCAACAGGTCTACCTCGACCATATCTAAGTTCATAGACAACTTCAGCTCTCAATGCGAGATAAAATCCTACATAAACGGTGTACATCTTGTGATCTTAGCACAGGAGAATTTACTGTAGCTACTACAGTAAGAATTTACAATACCTAAGCTAGGTTTTTTTTATGATTATAGTTTCGCGGAGAAGTGACGTGACAGGTAAATGTTATTTAGTGTTACCGCACATGAGCCACAAAAAAAAACTAGAAGCGGCCACAAAGAAAGGTAGAAGCGGCCACAAAAAAAAGCTGAAGCTCGCGACAGCTTGTGGCCGGAGAAACTAGAAGCGGCTTCTAGCTTTTTTTGTGGCGGCATCGCCGCACACGAGCCACAAAAAAAAGGCCGCCTCAAAAAGCTAGAATTGGCTTTTTTGTGGCCCGTGTGCGAGAACACTAATTGCCATACATTTTGTGAATATAACTTACATTTATCGAGAAGGCTAACAGAAAAATCATTTTTCTATGCCTGCAGATGGTAAGCGATAATGTGGTGCGGTAAAACCACCAGGGTATCGTATTACAAAGGAGGACATTCCACTATGCCAGCCACCCTGTCTGATCATCTACATAAGTAGTTCTTAGCTTAACAAAGAGCAATGGTAATAAAATAAGATACATTCCCATATTAGATTCTATTGTCTATTGTTACGGTAATTGTGACTAATTTTACACTGTGAATATCGTTTGCTACAAGTATGTACCTACCTTCTTAATTACCCACCTAATATACATAATATATACCTATTCTACGATTCTACGAACCGATCGCGTCTATGAAGACGGAAATATTTATGTGTGCTAGGTCTGGTCTTGTTGCAAAGACCCCCTATATACCTACCACTACTAAACATGTAGCTTAAATAAATGTGCGTTGAAAACTTGAAACTAACCAAGTCTAACTTTCACGTTTAGGTGGCCCATTTTATGGCAAATGATCATCGCTGCCTGACTATATACACTATACCGGAGGTATCCCAATAATGTTCCTACTGCTAAGACTCCAGCCTCCACTTTAGGAGAGGGAATACCTATGTATTTTTTTTTTCATAGTAGGTAGTTATCGATTACGTCACCGTCCGGCCCAGTGCGGCATAGAGGATGCCTATAAGTCATCCTATTTTTTGGTTCTAGAACATGCCGGTTTCCTCACGATATTAAAGTGTCTGCTTAGGTTGGAACCAATAACCTATAAGTCTTAAGTCGAGACCGTTACCACTGGTCCATCACTGCTTCCCCAAAATAACTCTGCTGTTCATTATCACAGCAACAGTTATGCCACCAGTAAACAATCCGATAATCACAGGGTTATTGGCAGAATTTGTACGGACAAGTTCTTTTGCAGAGAACTCTACTAAAACATTATATTTTCTAAATAGTCCCTGAATCCCTAAAGATTTACACAAAGCCACCATATACAGAAGTTAACATACCTACCTTATTATAACGTTTTATAATATAATTTTTTGGTAACTATATGACAGGTGTTGTCCCATATGATTATGTCCATATGTCACATCGCGTGTCAAGTTTTGCATGCGTCCTTCCGGCCATGACCCCAATGAGTGTAACGAGACTACTTCATAGTTATTGTGTATATTATTATACCATAAAACTATGTTTCTATTCGGTGTGTCAAGGACGGGTCACTAGACACGGTCGTTATGGGACTAAAGAAGAGAGTTAAAGAGAATATTTAATGTCGTTGTTATGGGCCGACCACACGCGCAAGCTTTACCACCACAGTTTTGCCTCCGCAGTCCATTTTAAAACGGGGTTCCGTGTACAAACCAGGCAAAACTGTGGTGAAGCTTGATCTACATGTGGTAGGTTTATTAGGTATACCTAACCTATTCTAAATTTCTAATCAGTTGTCGTTAGGGTTAGGTCTGGGTTAGGTCATTTTCGCCATATCATTATTTTTAGTTGAACAGGTTACAAAAAAAATAGTTCGTGTCTTCTTAAGGTCTATCTACAGTTCCAGTTCAGCACAGTATATCATGCCTTTTCGTGCTCCAGAGCATCCGGTCTCAACGTAAAAGATACGACTAAGGATTGCAGGCATTCAGTTGGTATTGACCTCCGCTGAGGATTACTCTGACACACCAAACGGGACCAGACCCGTGTACGAATGGTTTGAAGCTAGCAGGTTCAGCATAACCTGTGTGAATAGAATTGAGTTCTTAACCTTCCAAACGGCTAAAACTTACGCATAACTCCTCGCTGTTATACTTATTTACCCATTTGAAGTTTTCTGCACCTGCAGCAGCTGTCCCAGCCCACCGTGTTCAGAAAATGGGATGGTGTCGACACGTGTTACACCTTATCACTGCTTGAGCGCTAGACATCTAAAGGCTTACCAAGAGACTTTTATTTAAATCGATCTAAACTAAGGCTGGAATGTGATCCCACCTGATGGCAAGCAGTGTTGCAATCGTCGATGGTGAGAGGCACTAGTTTCATTAATAGCTATGTAGAGGTTTCAACAACGCAAGGGTGGATACTCGCCGTAAGTCGGGTTGTCCGATGGTAGAAAGGAGATGACGTAATCAAGTCATGCAATTCTCACACACTCTCCAAAATGCATCCTGTAAAATATCGAAAGGCTGGCTACCGTAAAGAAGAGGCTATTGATAGATGGAATGACCATTCTCTTAGAATTTGGGCTAGACCTTTGGTCTGCCCAACTTGATGCGGTATTGTAGTCACATGCTAGGACTAAAACAAAATTCTAATTGCCTCGTTGGTCTCGTGGTCGCTGGCTCGCCCGCTGAGCGTGGGGTGCCGGGTTCCAGACGGACTAAATATTCCGTCTAGGGAATCGAACCCGGGTTATTAGGTTTTTCTATTAGGAATTTTGCAATTTGGATTTTGGTGGCGTAAGATCTCCGTGTCTCGGCAAGCTCGTGTATAATATAGAATAAGACATGTCCTGCGCCTTATCCCACCCCAGTCGTGGGAATAATGTCGCGGGACTATGAGAAAAGTGCGATGGCGCACACTTGTGCACCATAAAATCTCTTTCGTGCTTAGCTATCTCCGTTGAAATTGGCCACCGTGATCGAAATTCGGTCGGGATGAAGTATGAGAAGTGATAATATTTTTTTTTTCATTTCACTCAATAAGAGGGCAAACTTTGAGGTTCAAATTGTAAGTGTTGAAAAAGCATTTAGGTACCAAAGCAATTTAGTTGCTCTCATAAACGCAACCTACCACTGCAGTAATTTATTACTTATATCAGAGTGTGGCCAAGATTGACAAAGGAATGAAAAACAATAAAACAAAATGTAAATGTAAAATATGTATTATATTCCACTAACTTTCATAAAATCATCTGCATCTTCAAAATGTAGTAAATAAAGGTGTTAACAAACGATCATATAAACCCACTTTTGCGCCAAATATACATGTATATATACCAGTATATCTCGTATTTGTGGATCAAATAATATCAAATAATAATTTCAAGTAAGGCACAAAAATACTCAAAAAAAATGTTGATAGATCTCTGCTCCAATCACTACTAAATAAAATTGATTAGAATTTTAAGAAATAAATATCTATACAAAAATGCGAATGGTATATTCGATAAAAAAAAAAAAATAATAACAATAGTCGCTGATTAGGCAGTTAAATATTCTTCAACAAGTGCGTGATTTCCCTATAAAAATATTTACAATATTAAAAATAGGGATGGAGCTTCTGATATTAAACATTGTACGATTACCATTCCTTAAAAAACTAAATAAATAATCACTTATTTTGGTAATGACCGCGCTTCCTTCGATTAATTCGAGTCCTCGCTATATCTACGATATTCTGCACATTGCCTATCCACAAGCGAACGCACGAGACATGATCACAGCACAGATAAATAAACTTGTAAAAAGACAATAACTAATTAAACTAGTATCGACACTTTAATCGAAGGAAATCACAGCAACTCTTTACAATTCGATTTTTGGACACCTGCTTGTAAAATTAATTAATAAATACAAAACGATTGATATATCCGGTGTCTAATTTAAAAATGATTACAAATAAAAAAAATCCGAAAAGGGATGTCGCAAGAATAAAAAATAATTGAAATAAACACTATTTGACACTTACATTTAAGTACCCTTACTAGAGAAAAATTGCTCACACGCTTAGCTCATAGATATGATTTGTCCACAGATGCCCATTAATCGAAATGCGTGGAGTGTTCAGGCAGTGTTCAGAGGATCATGTTGGCGGGGTCCTCCATGTTCTCCTTGAAGGCCTTCATCCACTGCGCGCCCACCGCGCCGTCGATCACTCTGTGGTCCGCCGACGCTGTGAATGTCACGAACTTGGCCAATCGGAAGCTGGAAATGAGCAAAAAGTACTTAAATTAATACAATTACTACAAAAACTTACCTTCTAGAGTTTAATGCGTTGTCAAAACAAACTGGTTTCATCGAAAGTATTGTAATTTAATAAATTTGTCTTGATTCTATGTTTTACAGAAGACTAATAATTTAAGTATTAGTCATGACTCCATTAAAAATATAACACAATGACGCTTACCCTCTGGAATCATCTTTGTCAGGAATGACGAGCTCCTGTAGACCTCCGCACGCCAGGATTAAAGACTGAGGAGGATTGATGATGGCATTGAACATTGTGATACCTGGAAACAACCAAAAGATTTGATAAAATCCCTATATCGTGGAAAAAGAGAATCATTATTATCATTCAACCGAAAGACGGTAAGTGTCTCTCAAATACCGCCACAACGCTGTTGTTGTACCTCCCTTGTCAAGTGAACACTACCTTCACAAGGCCATCCAATCGGCCTCGCGAGAGGCATAACACCGTAAGATTGTACATGTTACGGTATACGGTCACCGGTATCGGTAACTATGCCGCCACAGAAGAACTAAAATACAAGCCTACATTGCAGTATCAGAGTTCTCCACACGACATAATTATACAACAGTGCGAAAAACAACTATGGGCAGTTGCCCGGACCAGACACAACTGCCCGACCGACTTGACACCCTGTCCCGCATACCTATGTGTATACAACCACTCAAAAAAAATGTCCTACGCGCGAGTATTTAACAACTATTTGTGACTTTACTTCAGGACGCTTGGTACTTCTGATCAAATCAGAAAAGACTTATTTTTTCTGAAAATTGCCTTGGCGTTACTCACCGTACATTCCAAGGTTAGACACAGTGACAGTGCCACCGATAAACTCGTTGGGCTGGAGTTTGCCCTCCCTGGCCTTAGCGGCGAGCTCCTTCATGTTTGTGGAGAGGTCGATGATGCCGCGGGAATCGCAGTTGAAGAGGATCGGCGTGATCAGACCAGAGGGAGTCGCTACTGCTACACTTACATCTACGTTGGCGAACCTGGAATTAAACAGAATCTGTTAAGTCCGTAAGTATTTTGTGACAGATTGATGCAAAAAAAAAAAACTCGGGTGTTAAAAGAAACAATGGGTGTTAAAAGGTTGGTCACCTTAAAGACAACCTTGGTGTATATATATTGTAAATATAAAAATCAAAGAATAATATATTTCGTGGGCTACACCCGCGAAATACTTTGATTTTTACATTTTACACATAACCCTAACACTATCGAATGACTTTTTCATGAAATATTATATATTCAATAGGGTTAGTCTAACTGAGAGGGTTGTATTTATGATTGTAATGATTATAATTCCGTAAATAAAACATGCTAACTAAATAAAATTTGAATTTCGTAGCGTTTCTCCTTTAAAAAATGTTTACGGATATTCCATGAACAGACTTTACAATAATCAAATCCCGAAATAAAGTCGAAAATGTGTACCTTCACTGTGTAGTGTGACTTTATCTGGTGTCATGCTGTCTAAGCTCTCTGTTAAAACAACAACGTCAACTTACTGTCTGATGAAGGAGTCCATCCAGTGTGAGTTGACGGTGGGAACTCGCTTGCAAGCCGCAGCGACCGCCTTCACAATGAAGTCGTTCATTGAAACCTGACAACACACAAAATTATGACAAACTAACTTCTTCCAAGGGCTACATCTGGGTAATTACGAATGCGAAGTAGAAGTCGAAGCCAGATAAAAAGCAGCTTATATCCTTCCTTGGGGTTCAAGCTTACTCCATATTAAATTTCATCAAAATCGATTCAGTGGTTTAAAAGCGCAATAGATTACTTTCTTAATTACAATATTAGTATGGATACCTACGTTTTTTAATTTTTTATTAGTAAGTATTTATAATAGGGTAGTGTCCAGTGTCAAAATAATTACATTTTATTTAGTCCGTATTTTAGATTATAAAAAAATATTGGTCACGTATTTTTTATTTTGTATTAACAATGGGCTATCCATTAAAATTACGTGTGACGTCACCCCGTGCGAAAAAATGTAGCACGGCGTGACGTTACACGTAACTTTAATGGGCTATATCTTTGTCATTTTTGGTTTAATTTACAAATAAAAAAATGCGTGTCCCTTATTTTTGAATAGTCTAAAAGACGGACTAATTACATTTTTTACGGCCACTAGCCTATTCTAACATTCAGCAGTTTGGATCTGAAATCGTAACAGGTAGTTAGGACAAACAGGATCGCTGTCGCATTTATTACATTAGTATCGAGAAACAATTAGGATCTTATTAAAGTTGTAGATTATTATTGTCCGTCGATAGGTCATCATCTCTAGTACAGTGTGAGGTCACATCACTAAACTTAATTTCTTATGGCAATACTTATAAATGTTCGTGCATTTAGTACCTTAACTCCAGCCTTCTCAGCCGCCAACTTATCATTGACCGACTTCCTCATCGCTATGGTCTTCTCAACATTGACTGTGACCGTCAGCTGGTAATGTGGGATGGTCTGCTTAGCAGCAGAGAGCCTCTTGGCGATGGTGGCGCGCATGCTGGACAGCGGGATGTCCACGTAGCTGGCGCCGGGGGCGGGCGCGGGGGCGGCGGCGGGGGCGGGGGCCGCGTCTGACAAGTCCCCACTCTTCAGTGAGCCGTACAGCCCGGACCCTTCTCCTGATAGCATGAAATAACATATTGAGTCTTGGATTTAAAGTCAAAAGACAGATTCGAAAGAGTTGAGAATAGAGACTTCACTTCAGCAATCAAAACAAGAAGTTATCATGACTAATTAAATAGATCTAAATAGATACTAATTACTACAAAACAAAAATGACCAGATACTCAAACTGCTTTATTTCGTGCCATCAGAATAGAGGCTGATATTGGTGTGAATTACAAATATCACGAGGAAATAGTGACACAACATGCAATATGGATATGTGTCAATTGGAAATACTATTTCTTTATTTTATACCAAGTATTGATGAAGGACAACACTTCAGGGGTGATATAATAGAGATCTCACATTAAGAGCTTTATTTCTATTCTTAAAAATCTCTGACCATTTCAGACTTTAAATACAAGTTGCTTAAAACATGTTGAACAAGTTCATAGAATTTTGTAATAAATACTGTTTAACAATGATCAGAAAGAAAAGAACACAAACACTTCTTTTACAAAACAATCCAAAGACTTTTCATTAAGTTGAGAAATCAGCAAATAACTTCTCATGCTCTAGGAGGAGAGAAAGGGAGAGTGTTAGACTTTCACCAATAAAAAAATTGAAGGAACACAATTGGGCTTGTGTTTCTTCAGTTACCAGTTTACGTTTCAGGGCCGTGGTAACTCTTTCGAACAATCCAACAACCCATACTATCTAAAGTATGATTAACCATTCCTACCTCCAAGCCTGATATTCCTAATTTCAGCTAGCCTCCTCGCCATGGGGCTGGCGTACACTCTGCCACCGTCAGATGGTGCGGGGGCCGCTGCAGCCGGGGCCGGGGCCGGCGCCGGCGCCGCGGGGGCCGCCGCCGGGGGAGGAGGCGCGGCCGCCGCTGCTGCGGGGGCGGGGGCCCCGCCGGCGGCTGTTGTTCACAATACAAATTTAAATACGACTAAACATCACTAAGTTCAAATCGTAACATTATTACCATCACCCAGGAATGCAATATTTAATAAACCAGTAGCTTCATCATCTACCATTTTCGCATGCGGAGTGTGTTTTAGACACTAATTGGTAATATTTATTCCAGTAAATAATTTAACCATGCACATGTTTATTTTTCACCATTCACCATAAAGGCCAGTTGATTTATTCATCTGCAAATTTTAAATTCTGCAATTGTTGATTCTATCGATTACCTAACTTTCTTTAGGCAATCTATATCCAAAATAAAAATTATAGAATGAAAAATCTTCATCATAAATAAAAAACTGCAGATGACTTAACCAATAACCAATTCTTTTTTTAAACATGTTAAAAAAAAATAACCTTTTTTCTTGGCAATGGGCTTCGCCGGACCGGCAGCTGTGGGTACAAATATTTGTTAATTTACACAAATACATGCGAATGTATAGTTAGTAAATTGTGCTGAAATATAAAACAATTACCTATTATGTTACTATATTTGTAATGTTTTTTAGATAACACGACACAAATCTCCCAAATGGATACAGTAGAGTCGTATTACTTTGGCCTAACTTATTAACCAATAAGAACATAGGATACTGTGTTTTTATTGGTTAACTATTTTGGACCAATGTTACACCGGCTAAAGTAATACGACTTAACAGTAATTAGTTTTCAAGATTACCTGAAATGTGTATTACTAGCGATAAAATTAATCGCCAGTTTTTCCCTTTTGTTAGCATTGACCTACCACAAAATGAACATCAGGGCGTTAGTTTTCGAGGTAAAACCGTTCCAAAACAAAAAAGTCATCCAATCATTCGCCAGTGTTTGTTTTGGCGACTTACAGAAAACACGTCAAAAATGCGAAAAACGTAAAAAGTTAGTTCAGTAACCCTTGAATTAAATAAGAATTTAGAATAGGGTAGTTTCCAGGGTCAAAATAATTACATTTTATTTAGTCTGTATTTTAGATTATAAAAAAATATTGTTCACGTATTTTTTCTTTTTAGGTTAAACAAAAAATAAAGATATAGCCCATTAAAGTTACGTGTGACGTCACTCCGTGCCATAAAATGTAGCACGGCGTGACGTTACATGTAACTTTAATGGGCTATATCTTTGTCATTTTTGGTTTAATTTACAAATAAAAAAATACGTGTCGCTTCTTTTTTAATAATCTAAAAGACGGACTAATTACATTTTTTACAGCAACTAGCCTATTCCACATTTAACTAAGCCTGGATGAAAATTAATAATGGTAGGTACTTAAAACCACTCTATCACAACACAGTAAACAGTTTCATTGCTTACAATCGTCCTCCTTGTAGTCTTTGAAGGCAGCTACGTCTGCTTTGTCCCCTACGATGATGCACAGCAGTTTGCCAACCGGCACGCCTTTAGTTCCAGCTGGGATCAGGATCTTGGCCAGGTAACCTTCTTCAGGGGTCTCGAATCCCATGGTAGCCTTGTCTGTTTCAATCTCGCAGAGAAGATCGCCTTAAATTATACAGACATGTCGTAAACTTTAGTGTGAACCATAAACACAAACTCTAGACTTCCTTATCTCACAGGCAAAATCAAACATGAACAATGTTGTTACATTTTAATTAATCTTGTGGATAACCCTGGTCCAGAGATGTAAAATGCCTTCTTATTGAGATGAGAAATCATCTAATATCTTCTCCCACTCTGGTGGAGCGAGAAGGTAACTTACAGAAGGTAAGAGTTACTACAATTAGGCTTGAATAATTAGGGTCTTCCACGTGGTAAAGGCCCTCTCTTCTCCATTCTCCAAGCCATGTTATGTTCTATATTTATCTCTATAACGCTTAAAAAAAAGCATACCTTCACCCAGTTTGTCACCCTCCTTCTTCTGCCAGTTTATAATGGAACCACTCTCCATAGTTGGGGACAGTGCTGGTAAATTCACCTTTGAATGGCCCGGCAGGTCGGCATAATACCTTATCTGGATAGTCCATTGTGGTGTGGCCAAAATTCTCCGGTTCTGAGCATTTAATACTCTGGAAAGAAGAAAATTTAGTTTAGTAACAAGATGTCATACAAAAATGGATATGATATGAGATAGTATTGCACATTTTAATAAGGCTGCTTTCCCAATGGCGTCTTACGAGCGAGCGTTGCCGCTTCTCCAACGTCTGGGCAACGTCAAAGTTGCACAGACGCGACGTTAACGTTGCAAGTTTCTTGCGTACACCTCTATACGTGTCTGCTCAACGTTGGTGCTTTACCACTAGAAACTTGGAAAAGCACCAACGCTCGTAAAACGCCAGTGGGATAGCGGCCTAACCTATAGGTACATCAATAAAGATTGAACTTTGTGAGTTTGTGCCGCCGACGTGTAAGTTAATCTCTGGAACCACTGCAATTATTTGAAAAAAGTCTTTCGCTACTTTTTTTTTTTTTTTTTTTTTTTTATGGTGGGAAAAAATCATGCATTGACATCCCCCGCCCTTGGGCGGAGCGGGAGATAGTGTCAGACTCTTACTGACTAAAAGACCCACCCCGTTCCTTCTAGCCTTCATACCGGGGCTCGAGCGCCCTTACGGATAACCCTGGCCCCAGTAGGCTTCGACCCGGCTGGGTCCCTGCTGTTGCTGACAACTCCTTGAGGCGCGCGGGAACAGTGCGCGCCGTCGACGACTTGGGCTTGGTCCGGACAGTTACCGGACGGCCGGACAGCGAGCTACCCATTGCTCACTGTCCGCAAGCAAGCGCCTACGGTGGCCGGAAATCGGGATCAGAATCCCGGCGGCGGCGGCGGCGGCGGCGGCGATAACGCCGTTGCCTGATGCGTTCGGCCTCCTCCTTTGCGAGCATTACTGCTTCGCAGAAGTCGGCGACCGCCTGCCACTCCTCCTCGCTCCGGATCATGGCCTCAACCAAGGCCCGACGCGAGAGGTCTCCGCCGCCGATCGCCCCCACGAGGGCACGGCGATGCTCCGCCCAAGCAGGGCACACCTCGACTGTGTGCTCCACCGTGTCCTCCGGGCGTTCCGCACAGTGGCGACACCCGGGCGTCACCTCCGCATGAATCCGGTGCAGGAAACTCCCGAACGAACCATGTCCGGTGAGTACCTGAGTCATGCGGAAGGTAAGGACGCCGTGAGGTCTTTCCAGCCACGCCTCAAAGAGGGGACTTACCGCCAAGATTGTGGCGTGCCCAGCACTGGGTTGCGATAGTCGTTGACGCCACTTCACCATGAGATCCCGCCGGAGCTCTGTCCGCCATGCCGTGACCTGTCGCGGCAGCGGACTTTCACCCCGGCGTTGCATCTCCACGCGCATATCGTGCATGTGTGCAAGGACTGTTGCCTCCAGATCCCACGGTGGTAAGCCAGCCAGAAGGCTCGCCGCTTCGCGGGAGACCGTGCAGTATCCCCGCACCATCCTTATTGCCATGACCCTCTGGCAGGCGTTCAGTATGGCCGCCGGTTGCTTTTTCAGCGACGGCGCCCACACCGGCGCCCCGTAGAGGGCCATGGACCGAACGATCCCCGCGTAGAGCCTCCGGCAGGAGGCATCTGGATCCCCAAGGTTGGGCAGGAGCCGCTTGAGCGCAGCCCCAGCCCGGTTGAGTTTGGGGTCTTTCGCTACTTGAAATGTAACAAATTATTTAAGAGAAAAAGGGTTATGTTACTATAACCTAAGTCGGACAAGATTGTGCGTTTTTCCACGGCGCGGCGTATGCTGCACAAATATTTGAAGATACGCGAAAATAATATATAGTGAAAAAGTTCTTCTAAAAAGTTAAAAAAAAATCATATTATCTTAAATTAAAAGACCATACAATTTTATTTAACTGAGCTTCGCATCGTCTCCCTAGTCTTTTTTCCCAAATAGCTTTGGGCCGGTTTCCAAACTAACCGGATGCGGCTGATTACCCGTTTCACATGAAGCGGCTGTACTATCAGAGAGACCTGCCACGAGCTCTTAGGGCATGTAAACACCACGTATTTAGACGCGCGTTTACGGAACATGCGGTGCGTCGACGCGCGACGGCGCACTTTTGTCTTACAGAGCAGTTTGTTGTCGTTTAGGTTTTAGGGTGGTCTTAAGGTGTATAGGTCTATCCCTCTTTCTCGCTCGCACTGACATTTTAACACGTCATGGTAAGGCCTCAGACATCCACAAACCAGATACTGGAGAACATGATACTACTTGAATAAACTGATCGCCAAAGCTTTCTGGTGTCTTTAATTGTCATTTTTATTTAATTGATAATACGTATAGGGTACCTACGTATTATCAATTAAATAAAAATGGCTGGGTTTGAACTCGTGAACTACAACTCAAACTGGGTTCAAACCCAGCCAGGCGCATTACTTTGTTTAATTTATTTCATCACTACTGCTCTTAAAACGATGAAAGAACCTCGTGAGGAAACCGGCCAGGACATGCGTCCTAAAAAAGAAAATTCCAAGACATATAACATCCACCAACCCACACTGGGCCCGCGTCGTGGATTACGACCAATTCCCTCTCATAGAGAGGAGGCCTGAGTCCCAGCAGTGGGAATATTATAAGGCTGATTCTGCTATATTAGGTCCGTATACCCTACTATGTCCTATTTATATAATAATTAGCGGTTAAACATATGTGTAATGCGTAAAGTTATTATCAAAGTCACCGAGAGATAAGTTCATATGTGTTAGCTTATCAGCTACGCACAGTTCAGACATCTCAATGATATCTGCAAGTTTTGAGATAAACATAGATATTTTTTGAGTTATCACATCTCAGTTCATAATCAAGTGATTCATTTTTTTAATTAATCTTTGATGATAATCTATATCTATACTCGCGCCGAAACAGCAGCGTTATAGACGCTGCTTACGTAGTAACTATTTAGTAATCTGTGACGCTGCTGTTTTATATCTTTGGTAATGTCTCGTATTCTCACCTCTTTTGGTCACGTATGCCGCCGAGGGGATGTGGCTATTGAGCGACTTGTGGTTCAGGGAAAAGTTGAGGGTACCAGGCCACGAGGAAGATCGCCTATGAGGTGGACTGACCAGATAAAGGCGGCAGTAAATAGTTCATCATCACTACACGAATACACGAGGAAGGAGGAGAAGGAGGACATCAGAGAGGAGTGGCGACGTGTTGTGAAGCTTGCCACCAACACCTGAAGTGATGACCACGACCACTCTGTCAAGAATGATACCGACGAGGAAGAAAGAAGAAAACTCGCAACGAAAATAGGTAATTGGACTAAGAGTGTGAAATTCTGCGCAAGGTTTCCATACAATATAGCGTAGACGAACAGTAAGGCCCGGCGCCCATTATCGGCATCGGCATGGACAAGGATCCTTCGGCATCCCATCCGTGTGCGCTTGCACGTAGGGATTCCGAAAGATCATTTTTGTTGCTGATGCCGATAATGGGCGCCGGGCCTTAGAGAGGCCAAATTCGCCACCTGATGGGATGAAATGGGGATCCAAAATTTGTATGGAGAAACCCGCTTTCACGCGGGCGAAACTGCTGGCAGAAGTTAATTTGCTATACAAAAAAAACAACTGGAAAGCTAAGGTCAATTTAATAATTTTTCTGCCACTATGATACTCTACAATGGCTGTGCTTTTGTGGATTTTTCCTATGAGACTTTCTTTTAGCACAAACCTGTAAGATCGGAGCAAAAAACTTATAGTCTAGTCAAATTAGCAAAAAGATTGGACCTAATTCGTGTAGTTGTAATTTTTTGTGGAATCATTAGAAGACATGAATATAAGTCTTCTCTGAGTTTGCACCATTCCTGTTATGTACGGAACATCGTTTAATATTAGGTTTTAACATTAAAGTCCCAAAATCTAAAAATTTCATAAGTATTTCGTTGTGGTAAGTTTAGATATATGTAGATACCCCTTTGGTGTATAATTACTTTTCACGAAAAAAGTGTGAGGTGTATGAAACACTAATAAATCATTATTTTTATTTTGCGGCTCAAGGGAAATTTAGCCAGTTGGTGCAAACTCATAATAAGCTTTTTGAAGCATCCTATACACCCAGTTATTTTTGCACCCTTTTGCACCCCTAGGAAAACAGCATTTTACAATATTTGTAGAATGTACTTCGGGGCAAATTAGTGTAGTCATGGATTTTTTAATATATAATGTATTCTATATATAAAACATTCGCACGTAATAAAAATAAGAAATATATAACTGGAAGTTTATGTAGAGTTAACGTGAATACATACTGCGACTCGTGGCGCTCGGAGGGCGAACGCGGGGTCGCGCGGCGCGCGCGCGGCGGGGTCGAGAGTAAGTAAGTGCGTGCATGTATATGCGTTTAGATCATTTTTGTGGCAAGAAGCGATCCCTGCGCTATACAAATTAATAACTATAATTTCCTCTATTTTATTAGCTGTGTTGTGAAAATGGATTATGGAGTGTATTGCATTGTTTGTCGTGACCTCCCGACCTGCCCCTGTATTAAGTATTTATTTAACAAGAAATTCTGATAATCATATCAATTCTCTGTCGATCTTTATTTCTTTCTATACCTCAAAAGGAAAAAAACGGAATCCTTATAAAATCACTTTGTTGTTCGTACGTCTGTCTGTCAAGTCCCTTTATCTCGGGAACAAGTGCAAGTATCAAGTTGAAATTTAAACCGTATACTCAAGACTGCGGTCCCTTAAAGCTGTGTAAAAGTAAAAACTTCTAAGTTAACGAATAAAAAAGATACGTCGCAAAAAAAAAAAATTATATATTTCGACACTCAAGGGAATCATAAAGGTACTTCCCGTTGACCTAGAGCCCTGAAATTTGGCACGAAGCAAGTCTTAAGTATATAATAAGTATAGGAATAATTGCTGCTGGCAAAAGTTTGATATTTATTGTATTTAAGTTAGTTGATACGGAACCCTCAGTGTGCGAGTCCGACTCGCCCTTACCCAGTTTCTTTTTGCGGCGCATACTTAAAACTCCACATTTTTTATACTAATATTTTATTGTTCCTACCTTACCCGATGTCGTAGAATAATCAGCGCTGTCAGACGATTTATAGTTCTAAAGACAACCGAAATACAACTAATTTATTTGAAACTAGCTGTGCCCGCGAATTTGTTCGCGTGGACTACAGGATTTTGAATTTATTTTTTCTAAAATAAAAGTAGCTCATGTTACTCCTTATTACATCAGCTACTTGCCAAAAAAAGTCCCGTCAAAATTAGTCCAGCCATATCAGAGATTAGCCCGGACAAACAGACAGACAGACAGACAAAAATTCCAAAAAATGTTATTTTGGTGTAGACTCTGACCAACGAAAGATGGCAAAACAAAAAAGAGGCCGTATTAAAAAAAAATTGAAGCTCTTCACCCTAGCTGTACGCCACTTAAACAGAGTTGATACGTTTGATTATTCATGAAAATAATAAGTATGCGATATATATATGATGCATGTTTATTTAACAATTAAACATGTGCTGCTTATTTAGCCGCGATATTCAATGCCGCTAAAACTCAAGCATGTCCGTTCACTGCCAAAAGCAGCCTGATCACCTTAGCACCTGCTTTTTAGAATGTATCCTTGGAGAAATTCCCTTAATCACTTTTCCTAGTTGAAATTTCCTTAAACTTTGGGCAGTTCATTGAGCACAAAGCTACGGTAGCTGCTAAAAAAAACTCGACATTCATGCAAAGGTTAGATGGCACTCAGTGGCGGATTAGCCATGTAGCAAGAGTAGCAAATGTTACAGACCCCCCCCCCCATTTTGGGGCCCCGCGCGTTCAGGGATCCCGCATTTTTGAACATAAAAAAAAACTAGTCAAAATATTGGTACTGCGTGAAACTTAAATACAGCTGATTTTTTTGGATGTGATGAGATAGTCACTTTACTTCAGACTATCCTGCAAGCAAACTACAGAATAGAAGATCTCTTAGAATTTATCCCTTCATCGTACTTTTTACGCAAGTGATCTTAAAATCCACGGACTTATTGGTAAATAAAAGCCTTGTTCAAGCTTATTTTAGAAAGGGTAGCTTTAGCCAGCAGCTTCTAGCAGCGCTAGCTAAAACCACTTAATTTTAATATGTGTAGGTTAAGCTCAATCTTAATAACCCTACTAAGAATAAGCTTAAACCAGGTTTCTAGGGAATTACATATCTAGACATAATTACATAATTAGTCTATGTGAATATTACATTGCCTGTGCGTAGTGACATTTGGCTTTGAAACGTGGTCGTTCACAATGCGCCTCATCAGATGGTTTTAAGTAACACAAATAGCAATGGAGAGGAAGATAAGCTTAAGTGGCAGTAAACTGGGTACATATATTGCTCGCAGAACACATGATCGATGGAGCCAAAAGGTTCTGGAATGGCGACCGGATACCTGAAGACGTAACGTTGAAAGGTCTCGCAACAAGGGTAAGAATAACCTTTTATTTAGTAAGGTTCACGTGAATTCGATGGAGGCGTGATAAACTGGACCGGCCGTTGTGGTGACATAGGAAAAACCTTTGTATAGCAATGGAAGCCTTTCAGCTGAATTGATGATGACTATCGATGTTGGCGTGTTGATGAGAAAATTCACTCAGAAAGATTACTCCACTTAAAAATTTGCTAAATCAGACTTCTTCAAAGAAAAATAAATGTTGCATCCTAGGTAATCCTAAGTAAATCATAACTGTATAGCTTTTCTGTATAAATTCACAAAGGCTTCGCCATCAGCATCGAAAAGACTCCTTAATTCTGTATTACTTGTCAGAAGAAAACCTAAACGTCCTAAGCAAAATTCTAATCATTCGGGGTATGCAAAAAACGATCATCATCTAGGTTTTCCAAAAGTACTAAATTAATTAGTATCTTACTACTAAATTAATTAACTGATATTAGTGGTAGGGGGCCCCTTGGTTAGCGTTGAAAAAAACAGGGAATATTCCCGTTTCTTTCAAATACTGTTGTTTTATTCAATGTAACATTCGAAATTTTCAAGAAATTTATAAATTATAAATTTCATGTATTTTTCCAATAAAACCGAAAAAAACGGAAAAATATGAAAAGAACCGAAAACTTCATGTTTGTTTTTTTCAAATGCGTACTTTTTTTTTAAATTAATATAAACTAGATGATGCAATCTGATGGTGAGGCGCACTAGTTTATGAGGCCTATGTCCAACAGTGGACAGCAGTCATTATAACGCCTAAATGGCGATACTTGGGGGAGGCTTATGTCCAACAGTGGGCTTCAGTCATTATAACGCCTAAATGGTGAAACTTGGGGGAAGCTTATGTCCATTACTGGTCACAGGTCATTATAGCGAGGGGAGACTTATGTCCAACAGTCACAGTGGGCATCAGTCATTATAACGCCTAAACGGTGATATTTGGGGGAGGCTTATGTCCAACAGTGGGCATCGATTATTATAGCGCCTAAATGGTGACACTTGGGGAGTCTTATGCCCAACTGTGGGCCTAGCTCATTATAGTAAGGGGAGGCCTATGTCCAACAGTGGGCATCAATCATTATAGTGCCAAAATGGCGACTCTTGGGGAGGTTTATGCCCAACAGTGGGCATAGGTCATTATAGCAAGAGGAGACCTATGTCCAACAGTGGGCATCAATCATTATAGCGCCTAGGTGGTGACACTTGGCGGTAGCTTATGCCCAACAGTGGGCATAGGTCATTATCGCGCGAGGAGGCCTATGTCCAACAGTAGGCATCAGTTATTATAACGCCTACGTGGTGACACTAGGGGAGGCTTATGCCCAACAGTGGGCATAGGTCATTATAGCGAGGGAAGACTTATGTCCAACAATGGGCATCAGTCATTTTAGCGCCTAATGGCGACACTCGGGGGAGGCTTATGCCCAACAGTGGGCATAGGTCATTATCGCGCGAGGAGGCCTATGTCCAACAGTAGGCATCAGTTATTATAACGCCTACGTGGTGACACTAGGGGAGGCTTATGCCCAACAGTGGGCATAGGTCATTATAGCGAGGGAAGACTTATGTCCAACAATGGGCATCAGTCATTTTAGCGCCTAATGGCGACACTCGGGGGAGGCTTATGTCCAACAGTGGGCATGGGTCATTATAGCGAGGGGGAGGCCTATGTCCAACAGTGGACAGCAGTCATTAAAGCCCTAAATGGCGATACTTCACCGTTCAACAGTGGGCACCGATCATTATGGTGACACTTGGGGGAGGCTTAACCGAAACAATGAATAAAACATTCGAAAGATTTCTATTTTGTTCCCAAACGATTTTTTCCGCAAAATTTCAATGCAACATGTGAAAAAACGGAAAAAAAACACACTTTTTTTTTTCATTGAAAGAAACAATTGTTTCTTTCGGGAATTTTCAACGCTACCCTTGGTCGAATTAGCAATAGACTCCGGGTCGGTTTAATCCGGCACTGACGGCGCTTTATACCAGGCCAACATCGAATGTTATACAAAGCACAGGTCCAATCATTTGTGGAGCCAGTGGGCCTTTCAATGAATACTTCCCTGGAATCTTTAAATTTGAATAAAACAAATTGTGTGTTATCGATTTTTTTTATTAATTTGGATGGACGATTGATGTCATTATGTATGGAATATAATATCGTTCAAATGTCCGCCGCTACTTTGCTAGATAGCGCGCATACGAAATATACAACTTTCCATGTCCTTTACTGTTTTCATTATTAGGAGTTTCGTCTACTCATTGCCGAAACCTCCTGAAAAGTATAATACACCGTGTGAGTAAAATTACAATTATTAAATAGTCAAAAAGTATCAAGTTTTTATAATAGTAATTAAAAAACTAACCTAGAAATGATATTATTGTATCCAACCGTCGCATTTTATCTGCATGTTTTTAATTTAATTCACTTTTTGCGTCTTTAACTTTGTCCATTATATTAAATAGTAGCCTTTCCATCGAACTAGTGATTGTTTATGGCATTATTTTAAGCAAAATGAGTATGTATAATAAGATGCAGGAAAACAATTTTGACAATTCTTAATTTTTTTAATTGCTGCCATACATAACGTTTGATTAATAATTCGTTGTCTTCTTTCGATGGTCAAACTCTATGTACCGTATATATGTATGCATGTAGTAAAAA
Source organism: Mythimna ferrago (assembly GCA_910589285.2). Classification (NCBI taxonomy): domain Eukaryota; kingdom Metazoa; phylum Arthropoda; class Insecta; order Lepidoptera; family Noctuidae; genus Mythimna; species Mythimna ferrago. The sequence goes on along the minus strand of OU342691.1, from coordinate 9,825,167 downwards.
GCAGTTACTTCAATATTACAAACAGATACTCCAATTTTATTTATATGTATGTATAGAAGATAAATAAAGGACATGCTTGCAGGACACTCTCGTTTTTTTTGTTTAAACATAGACGGTTTTTTAACTGTTTTTTTTTTTTTTTTTATAAAAACAAAATTAGGTTTCTTTACTTACACTTACTAACAGAGCATTTACAATCAGAAAGTACTCCTTCCTCGTAAAATACATCCCACAACACTCCTAGGTAATGACTACGCTTATCTCTTCTTGTCAGTTTATTATTCCGTGTCGCGCGCTTGTCACTTCCATGGCGTAATAGTTCTTTGGCAATTAAGACAACACTAGAAAAACGTATGTTCCTTAAAAAAATGCTAATTTTTTATAGGGTGCAAATATAAAGGAAACCAAATTAATGTAATTGTGATTATTTTCATAACTACTTAAATTTCCCCCGAAGTACAGAAGCAAAAAAACGTGAAAAACTAATTTCCATACGTCGCACTGGGGTGCAAAATCAATCATGTACTTAGGTCGAAATGTATAACACTTTCCTCAGTTTACAAAACTACACAATTTTCCCCAATGCCGCAATGGCCAAAAATAACATCTTTATTTTTTTCTAATGCTGCGTTGGTCGAATTAAAATAATTAAAATGCAATAATGTAGGTTGAGGTTTAATATACCATAAAAAAAAAATGGTGAGCACACCTATATTCTCTGGTTAGTTATGAGCAATAAACAGTTTTCACCCCCTTCCGTAGGGGTGCCAAATAATTTTTTTTTCTTATACTCTATTTTTCACTCATACAATACCATCAGAAACGTTTTTGCCTCGCCAGAGAATTTATTCCAATCTTTATTAAAAAATGACCTAATTTGACTAGACTATTAGTCACGGTACATCACGTAAAATGTACGAAATCGATGTACCTAGATAACTTTTCTACATTAAAATTGTGTGTAGCGTGATATATTAACTATATATGTATAGGCTTTGTTTCATCCCAATCGGTTGACTATATCGAAAGATATCGAAACTGGATACTTGATGAACCAAACAAAAAAAATCAGAAGTGTTAAGTCCTACATACCTCCGTTTGAAAAGGGAAGATCCACCGACCAAACGAGTATTATGTCTGGTGTGGGTAACTGCCCGATAGAGGATTTCGGGCTGTTGTATATAATGCTCAAATCGCTCGGAGAACTCTAATTGCAGAGTTCGTATTATTTTGAAGTTCTTTTGTGGCGCCATAGATGTCGCTACTTAGTGTAGCGACATCTACGGCGCCACATAGAGATATCTATAGTAAGTAAAAAAATTAAAACGTAAGTACTGTTTAAAAAAAAAATCCCCCCCACTGAAATTACCTCTGTATAGTAAGTGCATTCACAAACATGTGAACTCACATACAAAAAACAGACCCGAAATACCTATCTGTAGGCTACACAAATATTTTTTCTGTGCACGAATTGAACACGCGCCACGCAACATAGCAGTCAATCGCTCAACCACTGTACCTACCGACCGTGTTTTCGACAACTGTAATCTGTACACATTGAGAACAAGCACGTCATGTTCTATTTAAGGCTTTAGGCATAACATGAAGTGCAATTTTTCTAATAACTCCACATAATAGGGACACAGGTACATAAGGTACCATCGCGGTCATTTCTGCCTGACCACTTAAAAAAATCGCTTGAATCCTGCGGCGCGGCACCAAACCAAACCCTTTGAAATTTTCGTTTCAAGTACAAGCAAAAATTAACTTAGCGGTGGTCAGGCGGAAGTGTCTTTGATGGTACAAGACAAGTATGACGACAAAAATAAAGTTAACTGGCTATCTCAAATGCTAGTGTTATGGCGCTACCGTCACCACGTGACACTGGCAGTACAGTCGAAACTGGCTCAGTTGTCAAAAATAAGGAAAAAAAAATGCTAGTGTGAACTACTGATTCTAGATATTGGCGTTGATTACCTACAAAATAGGCATTTTTTTTTTCTTTTATTGAAACATGGTCTAAAAAAGTAATCTACACTTTAGAATTAGACCAGGGTCGATAATTTTTAAAACCAAAAAAATAATAGTAGGATGAAACCCATTAGAAAAGGAGGAGAATATTATAAAAATGAAAGGAAAAATAATTTACGGGCGATCTGAGGTCGGGAAGGGGATGGGGGTGAGTTTTTAAGGGTAAAAAACGGTTTTTCTCGATTTCCGGCAAAACTAAAAGTCCTATGGAAAAAAGTCAAATGGCAAAGTTGTAGGTAATAAAAAGATCTAAAACTTTTGCATTTACACTTTTTTCACATAACCTCAAAATTTATGTGAAAAATTCAAAAAACCAAGTTTTTGGTTTTTTATTTTTATCTTTTTAAAAAATAATTTTTTTTTCACGAAATTTGGTGAAAACTTACCTTTTTATGTCCCAAATACGCTGTAATTTATTTGATTAGAAATATTTATTTTTTCACCTTATTTTGAATTAATATCGAAAAAGCACCCTAATTTTCAATCGAAAAATCACCCGTCAAAATATCAGCTTTTTTCAAAAAGTTGGTATGTTTTCTGTTCGTTGAAATCTCTACTTTCCGATGGTGAAAAAAAAAATATGTTACCATAGTAAATCTTCTCAGAAAATGCAAAAAATCGAAAAAAACTCGAATTCGAAAAAAAATTTTAATTATTATATGCAATTTTGAGCTATTTATTTAAATTTTACACTTTAATTACTCGAAAAACGTAAGATTACATATTACATTGATAAAAAAACAAAATTGCAAATCAAAATATACTACTATAATTAACAAACAAATAAGTTAATAAAATTCATATTCAATAAGACATCTACAATATTTGGAGAAAGTAGTCGAATCTTCTTTAAATTATATGCGTAGATGCCTATTTATAACTATTTTTAGATAACTTATATACCTGAGTGACCTACGAAAAATTTTAGCCCATCAAAAGGTATTTCATAGAGAAGTGGGGAAGGGGCTAGGCGGGTCTGGGTCTTACTACGTACATACCTACTATTTCTTAGCTGCTGTAACAACCGTTAGCCTAGCCAGTACCTATTCAAAATACAGTACAGTATACAACATCGTTTATAAAAATACACGTGCATGCTGAGTTTCTTTAATATAATTGTGACAAGTTTACTTAAAAAAAAACTAACAAGATTAAAAAATAATAATCTCCTTTATTTTGCACAAACAAATTTAGTTACTCCCATGAAAAAAAAAAAATTCAAAATACATAAAAAATATATTAAAAATCTATAATAAATATATATATATATATTTTTTATATTCTTAGCTATGTTTTTTATGTCTTTTAAGATATATTTTGAATGTATCTAAAATATATTTGAAATGTATAAAATATATATGCAAATCGGCCAAAAGTTAGTTATTAAAAATATATTTACGATAAATATTTTATATATATTTATTATAGATTTTTAATATATTTTTAATGTATTTTGAATATTTTTTTTTTCATGGGAGTAACTAAATTTGTTTGTGCAAAATAAAGGAGATTATTATTTTTTAATCTTGTTAGTTTTTTTTTAAGTAAACTTGTCACAATTATATTAAAGAAACTCAGCATGCACGTGTATTTTTATAAACGATGTTGTATACTGTACTGTATTTTGAATAGGTACTGGCTAGGCTAACGGTTGTTACAGCAGCTAAGAAATAGTAGGTATGTACGTAGTAAGACCCAGACCCGCCTAGCCCCTTCCCCACTTCTCTATGAAATACCTTTTGATGGGCTAAAATTTTTCGTAGGTCACTCAGGTATATAAGTTATCTAAAAATAGTTATAAATAGGCATCTACGCATATAATTTAAAGAAGATTCGACTACTTTCTCCAAATATTGTAGATGTCTTATTGAATATGAATTTTATTAACTTATTTGTTTGTTAATTATAGTAGTATATTTTGATTTGCAATTTTTTTTTTATCAATGTAAAATGTGATCTTACGTTTTTCGAGTAATTAAAGTGTAAAATTTAAATAAATAGCTCAAAATTGTATATAATAATTAAAATTTTTTTTCGAATTCGAGTTTTTTTCGATTTTTTGCATTTTCTGAGAAGATTTACTATCGTAACATATTTTTTTTTTTCACCATCTGAAAGTAGAGATTTCAACGAACAGAAAACATACCAACTTTTTGAAAAAAGCTGATATTTTGACGGGTGATTTTTCGATTGAAAATTAGGGTGCTTTTTCGATATTAATTCAAAATAAGGTGAAAAAATTAATATCTCTAATCAAATAAATTACAGCGTATTTGGGACATAAAAAGGTAAGTTTTCACCAAATTTCGTGAAAAAAATTTTATTTTTTAAAAAGATAAAAATAAAAAACCAAAAACTTGGTTTTTTGAATTTTTCACATAAATTTTGAGGTTATGTGAAAAAAGTGTAAATGCAAAAGTTTTAGATCTTTTTATTACCTACAACTTTGCCATTTAACATTTTTCCATAGGACTTTTAGTTTTGCCGGAAATCGAGAAAAACCGTTTTTTACCCTTAAAACCTCACCCCCATCCCCTTCCCGACCTCAGATCGCCCGTAAATTATTTTTCCTTTCATTTTTATAATATTCTCCTCCTTTTCTAATGGGTCTCATCCTACTATTATTTTTTTTCACTTTTTATTATTTTTAAAGGCTTCTACCCTGGTCTAAATGTGCAATTTAGCTTTTACTTTTTTGATTGACCAACATTTTGACTATTCAAAAGTGGCCGTAAATTGTTTATCTGAAATAAACATTTTTGATTTGATTGTAATCCCTCAAATGTTACATGATATAGCTTAGGGGTTCAAAAGAAACAGAGCTTAGGTTAAAAAGAAAAAGAAGCAAAGCAAATTGTTCAAAATACCTTTTTTTGATAAGGTATGATAGGCATGGGGTAAGTCTTCACCTCCCTAGCCTTTTCACAACTAGCTGGGGTCGGCTTTGAGTCTAGCCAGATGCGGCTGAATACCTGTGTTTTACATAGAGCCTATCAGACTGGAGTGAAAAGTAATTGGAAAAAAATATTTAAGCTTATTCTTTTTAAATTTTTGTATTTTGGGCTGATTTTTTGAACTCCTTATCGAAAGTGCTATATGTACATATGGGTTGGCCTAATGTGTCATTCGATTCAGCCCAGCTCAAGGAAGGCCAGTAGTACTGACCATTTCACCGAGGGTACCTGGGTTTTCAAAGTACTTTGCTATGTCTCCAGCGACCATTGGGCAGCTTAGAAACATAGCTATACCGAGTTATAATTTGTAACCATGATTAATTTTAATCAAAAACTATTGTAGACGTAGTAAAAAAAATCTCGAACAATCTTATCAGCTTCAAGATAAAGACAGCTTTAATTCATTAAACACCAAGTGAACGCCGGCATTTGCGCTGTCATTGCACCGTCAATTAGAAACACACTAGAAAGAAAGGTTAAATAAATCATTTTTATAAAAATAAAAATGTTAATTTAAGAAATCTGTAAAAATCTATACAGCTTTAACTAGCTGTTAGCCACGATTTTGTTCACATGGATAAACTCCATCACTCACTCTCTTTTTGGAGCAAATTAGTAGTTCTTATAACATGACATATCACATCTAAGCTATTAACTAGTAAGTTAGTGAATGTCCCATCAAAATCTGTTTATGCATTCAGAGAATTGTTGGTCCCTGGGAATTAAGTCCTGTCAAATTTAGTTCAACTGCTTTATAAGATATATTCCGTTGTTTAAAATCTCATTCCTATAGGAAAATAAAAAGTAGCCTAAGTTACTCTTCGTAACATCAGCTATCACTCAGTGAAAGTCCCATAAAAACCAATCCAGTCATTTTGGAGATTATGAGTGCTCAGTTCATTTTTAAATGTTTAAATCAGAATAATGATATAAATTTAAATTGATTGTATTTGAATCTAGTGTGTTCCATATATTTAAATAAAATACATAAGAAGAATAAAGAATGTAATATTATATGTAGTAACATCCAGTCAGTCTGCTTGAACAAGACAAAATATAATAACAAGTTTCATAACTTGATTACTATACATTATAGTGTGTTCTACATCTCTGTTACATACTGTAGCACTAAAGGAAGGGCTAGGACACCCGTACCACACATCGACAGTGATTACAAATAGCACTAATGTTCAAGTTCATTGGCACCCACTCTATAAACATGTTTCTTTCAACACAGAACAGTGGCAGTACTTCCCCAAACATTACAATCTTGCAACAATTAACTATAAAGTATTCCTGTAACGCAAGACGCGTGGAAAGCCGGCAAATAGTCGCCTAATTAAAATATGAATTGGCAAGGTGAAAACCATTGACGTTTTGGTTATGCAACTAGTACAATTTATTTAAAGGAAAACAAGTAACAATATTGGAGACGCCAATATGTGTATCAATGAAACCAATCACCAACAACTGTAATATATACTTTAAAATAATTAAAACCATGGAACTTACTTCTGAGAGAGTTTCCTTTTGGATAGTTCTGTGCTCATGCATCTCGTCAGGTTAGACCTCAAAGTTTTTTTCAAGGCATCGTTTAAAACTTGGTTTCGTACAAAAATCGATCGCAACATTTTGATTTGTTTTTTGTTAAAACAAGTCCGTCCAGGTGATCGGGACGGCTAAAATTTCCGTAAGTTCGACCTTTTTCCAAGTCGTATGTACCGGCAGTGTTGTGGGTTGCCAGAAGGCGGAATTACATTTTCCTTGCCAATTTCTTGGTTTATTAAACTTTAACAAGAATTCAAATACCTGCTAATCTCTAAAACATATTTTTATGACACTAACTTCTGCCTTGTCTGCTGCTTTGTCAGTGTGAAAGTAGAAAATTATCCCAAGGGAATATACTCCTGGGATAAAAAGAAATTATGTCTTAATCCAGGACATAAGTCTACCCATAAATCCAAATCCATTCAATCGTTTCAGCTTGAATTACTATCACACATATAACGTCCAAGTGGATTTACAGATATCATTGGACTGCATGGACATTCAAGTCAAATGTATTTATTTATTTAACTGTGTACCTAACATATTACTATTTTCTATATAATGAAGACTATTGAAAAAATGGTTTGTTAGAAATTACAAAAATAGGCAGATATTTACAAAAGTATTACAGTAAACCACTGCTAGCACAACTTAGCGAAATGAGGTTTTATAGACCCGTCGGATACTCAATGTAGTGCGGTGCCACTATTAAAAACATGAGTCACATGTTAGAGTGCTTAAGTGCCCATATACCTGCACTATGGAAGATTTAATGAGTGCCACCAAAGCTGCAATTTAACGTAGCTACCTACTGAGCTCAAACAGTGTAACAAGTTTACATAGATTCGAAAAATAAAAAAATAAATGTGAATCAGATTTAGTTTATCTAATCTACTAATATTCAAAATATTTAACTAACTGCTAATAACTTTAATTTTAAGCTGTTTGAGGTAAATTAAAATTATGAATTTTCTACCTAGTACTATAAATTCCCATAAATTGGGGGGATCCTCCCTTAAAGGGCATCATCGACCTACAACAATCGTAGGTCGTTTTAAATGCTAGCCAACCTCGATTACTCGAACCCTGGAAATCAAAAGTTTTGACAGTTTTGTGGACCAATCACGAGATTCTGATAACCATCTGATCGAATTCTTATTGGATTTTATTTTAAGTTGCGTTCCACAGCAACTTGTTTTTTTCAGTGACGTTTTTATCAAAGAAATACATGATTCCTATTATGATTTTGAAAGTCTTGATTCCTGCTAATATAACGATTTATGATTAAAATGGGTCTTGGTATTGAGACTAGTCAATAATATACATAAATAGGTAGGTACCTGTACAAATTACTTAGCTGCATAAGTGCATAGCATATCTGCTCAAATTACTTTGCACAAATTTTTATATTTGCATTGTTTTTTTCCTCTCGCCGCTTTATTTTTATATTTTTTAGTATTAGTTAAGTAGTATGAATGTTAAATTGAAAATAAAACAAAAACAGGAGTATAAGAAGGAAGAATGGAAACATAAAAAAACGGAAACGATCAGAAACGTGAAAGAAGGGAAGTAGAATTGTGATGTGACACAAGTCTAAAAATTATTACCATGACACTATCTGTCTCACGTGAGAGAAGTCTCGTTGCAATAAATGGAACTTGTTTAATAACTGGGGCTTACCATGACCATTTGGAGGTAGGCGGAACAGAGTGTAAGTCCCGCAAACCTCCGTTGAAAAGGGAGGATCCTCCGACCAGACAGGTGTTATAGTCTGGTGGGCGACTGCCCGATAGATGATTTCGAGCTGTCGTATATGTTCAAATCGCGCGGAGAACTTTGATTGCGCGATGCAGGATTTCGTACTTTCTTCGTAGTTCTTATGTGGCGCCATAGATGTCGCTACATCACTCCCCTCCGGACTTAGATTATATACCTCTAGATATAGCCATGCGACTCTATGGAAGTGCGAAAGTGAGAAGCATATATACGAAACAAGTAAGAAAATTGAGACAAAACATAACATTCTCTGTCTCATTCAGCGTGCTGCTTTTTTGCTTGGCTCACTTTGAAAAGTGAGCCAAACAAAGGCCTATCACTGTCACCTTGAGGTCAACTCGAGTAATTTTTTATGTCTTTAGAATAATTTCGGCAATTAAAGTAATAGTTTTAGTGTATGTATGACAAATAGACTCCTATAGTTAAGTTTTAAGTGTATTTCTGTGGTCATATTTATGGAAAAGTTTACGTAATAACCTCATTTTAGTGCTATAGTGCTGTCTCATGTGTGGCCACGCGGTGGCGATATCTATAGGTATTTAATCTAAGCCTCCGGAGATCGGAGATCGATGGTTCTTGATGCGCGCCAGGCCAGCGTAGGTTGGTTTCAGTGGGTCGGAACCGATGCCGCATAGTTCTCGGTGAGTCGGAACTGTCTGCGGTGATGCCCCAGTGAGTCGGGGTGTTGCTATCCCTGTGAGTCGGGATGATGCCCCAGTGAGTCGGGGTGATGATGTCCCAGTGAGTCGGGATGATGCCCCAGTGAGTCGGGGTGGCGCTGTCCCAGTGAGTCGGGATGATGCTGCAGGCTCCAGTGAGTCGGAGTAGTGCTGCTGGCTCCAGTGAGTCGGAGCGGTGCTGTGCGACGTAGGGCTTGACTGCTGGCGTCGACCAGGAGAGGTTCTTCATAGCTCTTCATGTGACTGGCCGAAGGTGCGGTGTGCCAAGCCAAGGTCGCTGATGAGGCTGAAGGTAATGACCAGGTATGACCAGGTAGGCATGCTGGTGGTCAGGATACCCTCTATAGCCGTGGGTGCTGGCTGTATGGCTCGCTGCTCGAAAGCTTGAGGAAGTGATGATGACGTCACGAAGTAGTAGCTGCACGAAGGCTGCGCTGACGTTCTTTGTCGAGGGTCACCAGTTTGGAGGTAGGCGGAACAGAGTGTAAAGTCCCGCAAACCTCCGTTGAAAAGGGAGGATCCTCCGACCAGACAGGTGTTATAGTCTGGTGGGCGACTGCCCGATAGATGATTTCGAGCTGTCGTATATGTTCAAATCGCGCGGAGAACTTTGATTGCGCGATGCAGGATTTCGTACTTTCTTCGTAGTTCTTATGTGGCGCCATAGATGTCGCTACAACCATGACCTCTAATAGCAGGGCTGAAGTTGAACTCCCCTGCATTTTTGTACTATGAATTCGAGGCCTGTAACTGGCCTGCTAAGTGACGTTTACGAAATCCGCTCAAGATTTGTTCACTTTTTTTTTTACAGTAGGCACAACGGATCTTGAGCGCTCGGCGTCAGAGTGGGGATTGCTTTGCGCATTCCGTACATTGGCGAGCCAATCGTCTTCGTTGTTAAATACATGCAGCAATGATAGCGCGGCGAGCCCATAGAGTTTAATAACCACAGATCACTAGAATAAGTACAAAAAGGAACGACCGAGCCAATCACTGACACTTTCCGCCCCCGCGTCTCACTTCGCACCACTAGAGAGACCAAATATTTGACTTCTGCGCAACCGCTCAAGATCCGTTGTGCCTACTGCATATCGTCTTTTTGTACTATGGCGTGCTATTTGACAGCAGATGACCGTTTTCTGATCGTCTGTAACGTCTTTGGTAACGTCAGTGATCTATAAGCGTCACGTCTGCACAAAAGTCGTTCATCTTTAGAACTGTCATGGTACGATTTTTAGCAATTCAGAAGCAGGCCTATTTTTGAAAAGAATTTGACTCACTGGGAATCGAACGTTTCCATAGGAGGGCAAGCCCCCTGGTTGTTATAATTTGGTAGAGAATAGCATTTAATCGCAGTGAAACAGAATACAATAGGAGTACGATCTGTACGATAAACATGGATACACATACAGGGATACACACACAGGGGAGGGAGAGGGCTGAGGTCGTGAGGTCAGCACAAGTCTTCAGTGAAATAGTGAATGTGACTTCATCATAGCACACGATACAATTACCATTCAAAATATTTTTCGGTGATTATTGCTTTTTATTATAGTTTTGCAATAGTTATTAAATCCGTATACCTACTATACACACAAGACAATAAATAATTACTAAACTTAATTAAGTTTTTAAACTTTAGTTCACATTAAATAGTTTTCGGTAAATCCGGTTTTTAGTCCATCACTATTTTTTAAGTAACTTTATGTGGGTAACACTAAGCTGTCAATCAATAAATTGTTTCTCTTCTTTTCTGTCAACCGTTGTGTCAGACAGGTTAACAAAAATGGTGAGATTTAATTTGTGAATATTTAACTAATCCGTTCATAAAATCAGTGATAAATCGTATCAAAAGGGTGCTAGTGAATATTCCTAGTGTTCAATATAAATATTTTGTGCGACGGACACTTATCTTTACCGATAGCTGGTCGGTCGATTTTGGTGGCAGTGCTCAATGCAACTACATGAAATGTTATAATGTTTACAGGCCAAACGCACGAAGAAGGTCGGAATCACTGGCAAATATGGCACACGTTACGGTGCCTCACTCCGTAAAATGGTCAAAAAAATGGAAGTCACCCAGCACGCAAAATACACTTGCTCGTTCTGCGGTAAGGTTAGTATCGTGAATGCACTTGTTTTAATTCAGTATTTCTCGTTTATGAGCTGATCTCTTAAATGCTGGTTCTAAATGATGGATAATGAATTAGTTCTTACTCTTTGTTCACATCAGACTTAGTTTATTATGATAAAGTGGAGGTTATGTTTTCTAGTTTACACCAATCTTTACAGCAACTTTGTAACCAAGTAATTGATCAATTTATATCCTTTTGTGCTAAAAGATGGAAAAGCTTGTGCCAAAAGATAACAGAGTAGCAAACATTCATACTATGTTGCACTGTCACAATTTTATGTTAACATTGCTTGTTGATTTATTGGTGCATAAATTCAATCATTTTCATTAACATCTGACTTTTAATCTTGTTGCTATTCTACCTTCTAAATATAGAAACAATAAGCAAGCCTGATCACAACATAAAAATGGTTTATGATTTGTTTATTCTTTCAGTATTTGCAATTGGTATTCAGACCATAAGCAATGGCTGTTATTTCGATTATTCATTTTAACCTTTCAGATACCATCACTCTGAGACAAGAGTAGTCAGACAATAGATGCGCGAGGCATTCGCTTGGAGTTTAATGAATTATGGCCAACATTGTCCCTCCCCTGAGAAACGTCCTTACTCTTAGATTTTATTAATCTCCCTCTGGTCCTTTGGTTTTATATAATTGTAAAGTTTGCACATACTCATTTCAGTCTTGTAACTTTTGAACTACAAGGATAAGCATTTTAGAGTGCAGCAAGCGCATTGAACTTATGATCAACAATTGTATTGAAGCTTAGGTACACTGATGTTAATACACAACAACATATGAGAAATAAAAATAATTATTGGCGTGCATACAGGAATTCCTTTTTTTGGAGGTATACTATGTCCTCTATTAGGTATATTGTTGCTAAATGCGAAACTTCAGAAAGCACCTTTCTTGGTGCTTTTGAAGAGAAAATTGGAAAAATTGCATAGAAAACTTAAAAAAAAAACGTTTTTGACAAAACAGTATTTTACCTTTTTTTTTTTGACTGACTCAACATTTTACTTGTAAATAGTTGATTTGCAACAAATGTTTTTGGTTTCTGACAATGACTCAGATCAGCAAGTAATCGGTATACAAAGGTATCTTGATCAACTTTAAAAGTGTTAATATTTCTAATTTTAGGATGCCATGAAGCGTTCCTGTGTTGGCATCTGGTCCTGCAAGCGTTGTAAGAGGACCGTAGCTGGTGGTGCATGGGTGTTCTCCACCACCGCTGCCTCCTCCTGCAGGTCCGCAGTCAGGAGATTGCGTGAGGTCAAGTAAACATCTGACATTAGCTTAAGAAAATAAACAAAATCTCCAAAATACATTGTTTTATTCAAAAATACTTACAAAATAAATTAGTATATAATAGTACATGTTTACAAAAAACCTATATGAGAACATATTTTCGACAAGCTACGCCAAAATCTGTTCAGTATTTCCCAGCTAGGTAAAACCCTAGCATCTGTCAACTGCAATTACCAATACTGGTCAATTTTATAATAATAATATTCTACAACTATCACACAACACCATCTAGTCCCAAGCTAAGCAGGGCTTGTGTTATGGGTACTAGACAACTGATAAACATACTTAAATATTTCTAAATACATACATATTATACATAAATTACACCCAGACACAGAACATGATCGTGCTCATCACACAAACGTTTGTCCTGGGTGGGAATCGAACCCACGACCTCCGGCATAACAGTCAGTGTCACTAACTGATTCTTTAAGCTGCGTTTTCACTAGGAGATGTGTCGCCGGATATTTACGTGATATATCTGCGACTTTGTAAGACTATAACACTCGACATTTGCCTTTTCTACACTACCCCCCAGTGGTGATTACTATGTTGCCCGAAAAGGCTCTCCTTGGATCAAACTACTGTCATTTCGTAGCAGACAAAGCGACACTTAATATTCAAAGCTTGTTGGGCGATAGTCGCGGGACACAAAGTACGCGCGTGTCGCCCATAGTACGTCGATTTGCGGCAAGTCCCGTGACTCGTCGTCGTTAACTTCGCGTCGAGCAACCGAGGCGCGGGACAAATGTCTCCTAGTGAAAACGCGGCTTTATTTACTCACAAAGTAAATATAACGATTTTGCTTAGCTATATTTTCTTTAAATTTGCATAAGCAGGCATATAACCATGCTTTTCAAGTCTTTCTGTAGCTGCATATCCAGCTCTCGAAGTACCCATTATACTAATATGCATTTGGGACAGACTATAAGAATGTGCTCCTCCGGGTTCATCTCGTCAGATTGCCGTCACTGTTACAATAGTAACAGTCTGAACTTTCCTTTTCGTCGTCGTATCTACCTGCAATATTGACAAGGTTATAGACATTGGATTATATACAGCCTGTAATTTTTATCACCTTCCAAATTGAAACATTATAATCTTTAAAAAAAGTAATGAAATTCGTATTTTTTTTTTAGTATCACTTAACACAAAAAAATTGAGATAAGGCATCAGAGACTTATCCAAAAGATGACAATGCTTCTAGACACACTATGCGCTGCGTACAAACCACGGAACAGTAAAAACAGTGGAAGTAGCTTGAGAAAATGTTTGTCCCAGAACCGTTGTCGCCAAACTCATACATTTACGATTTACTCTTACTGCAAACCCAAAAATACGATTGGCTAAAAACAAGATATATATAACGAAATGCAAAAAAAAATGTTATACGAAATGCAACTTTAAAATCAACGATTTATAAATCAAATTGCCAAAAACAAGAAAGAAATACATCTTGGACTACCAAGTACCGCCACTCGTCGCTAGATGGCATTGTAAACAATAAACTGTAAATCTGTAAATATAAGAGTGGTATTTGAATGGCGTATCACTGACACGAATGCAGGCTGCTACTACAACAGTGATGTAACATTGTAACCTAATTCGATAAAAATAATGGCGATTGTATGAAAACGTATATAAAACATATTATTATGCAATAGTGTTATAGTATTAAAATAATGAAATTAATATGTCGCAGGGCAATTTTTAAACGTAGTAAAAGGGTATTTATTTGCATGTACATCAATTGTCATCATTCCAACTAAAATCATCGTCATGGTCCACTGCTAGACATAAGAATATTAAGTATATTCAAACGCCCTAGGTATATTGTTCCTAACTTTTTATCTAAATTTATTTAAAATACATCACAAATATCATACCACAATTTTTATTTTATTAAATTTATTCATTGAATAATTATCTGTATTATATTACTTACAAAAACTATTAAACTATATATATAATAACTTTTATTTTAAAAAGGCAATGTAATACATATCGATTGATTTTATCGATAAAGTCACGCACTATTTGGATAGCGTCAAAAGTATAGGTAGACTAACGAATATTCCAGAAAGGCTAATAATCGAGAAAAGAAAATCAACTTTGTTATTATGTAGTTAAAGGACTAGTTTTGTTTGTCCTGCGCAATGTTTCACGTAATTTTATATTTTTATTTTATTAACCTTTTCACCGCCAAGCACTTCTATAGAAGTTCGGGATTTTCGTGCCACCAGCGCCACAACTTCTATAGAAGTTGTTCATTTTAACTATCCTATTAAAATAAATTTACTGTGATTAAAAGCTTTGTTTCATTTTATTATTTAAGATAGCACTGTCTACTACCCTGTTTTTTATTTTTCTACACAAAATAAGCCCTAGTTTGTCCTAAAATCGGCAAAAACAGAAAGTCCTAATTTGGTTACTTTCCTCAGAACGCCAATCACTTCATATCAAGTTGGCCAGTGATGTGCCGTGAAAGGTTGATTTCACCATTGAAATATTTATAAATACAGAAAGTTACGAATATCGAAAACATTTTGAAGTCAATAAAATATGAACTTAGTTATCTACTTCATTACAAAGGATAGTAGATGAATTTCGACCTTCAGGTAGATGCCGATACGTAATTATAAAGTTGTTACTAATTCTTGTCGATAGTTATTTTCCCATCTCTACAAAACAATTGGTCGTCTATGCCCCTGTGCGCCACCGAGTGCCACGAACTACTATAGAAGTTGGTCAGTGACGTCATAGGCGTGCGGCTGTCAAGGTCACTTTGGCATAGTGCAGCACAAAATCGGATTCGCGCGCACGCATCTTTCTTTCTTTCACTTGCAAATAGAAAAATGAGTGAAGAACTTGATTCGGACGAACTTCTGAAAATTTTGCAAGGTGTGGAATCGTTTTTTTTTATTATTATTATTATTTTTAAAAACGTGTAGGATTTACTCCTGTATCGTGTATCTGTATTATAATCGGACATTTCGTTTTGATTATATTGCAACATTGTTTTGCACTAATATTGTGGCGCCCCCTAGTGAGTTATAGCCATGGCACCTGTCTAAGAACATGGACTCATCAAACACAAACCTGTTATTGAAAACCGCATCAAAATCGGATCATTAGTTTAGAAGATAGGTGGGAACATTACTTTGCACAAACACACACACAAACACACAAACATCTCTCAACCTAAACGCATATACCTGCTCCGTTAGAAAGTTATAAAGAAACGCAATCTGTGCGCGGGGTCCCCCGCGCGCAGATGGGTAAACGCTACCGCTACATGAATTAAGAAAAGAACAGAAACAACACTTAAAAACAATGCTTTGATAAGTACACGGCTACAAGCGTGATAGAATTTAAATATATACTTACTTTCCATTTCAAAAAACACTTTAAAAACAATTCAAAATTCTGCCACTTAGATACCTACGGTAAAAAACGTTGACTGAAGTTATTAAAAAAACACAGGAATAAACAAAAATAGAAGAAAGACCATAGACCCCATCCCTGATCAGAATCGAATTCAACGTGCCCTCAGTGCCAATAACTTGATATGAAGTTAAAGAATGAGATCATGAAACAAATAGAGATGTACCCCATTCCTTATAGTTCTAATTGAGTTATGTATTAGTTTCTTTGATACTCATAAATTATACTGTGTTTTCTTATTAAGGATACTGTGAAATAAAACAAATCTGGAAATATTTAATCAGTTTTTATTTATATTCGTAAAATCAACTTTAAATCTTAACTTTACGCGTACAAATCTTATTCATCGATATGACGATATCCCCATCACTTCTGTTTACTGTATATTTAGTTATACATTTATAGCTTGGCGCTCGGCGAGGCATTGCGTTTTGTGTACGTTGGCGGCGAAAAGGTTAAAATAAATCCGAAAATAATACTTTACGGTGGTATGATACACCTCCATGAGTTAGATTTTTAGCCTGACTATGGTTTGTAAAGTACAGTATGGGACAATTAGGCATTTTCATATTATTTTTCGTTAATATTATGTTGCGCAGTCTTGTTATAGAATGAGAGCGCTTGAACAGCAAGTGCGCAACGCGATTCTTACTAGCGTAGCGGCGACAGTGCCACGCCTACTTAGGTACTTCTTCCACTGTTTTTACTGTTCCGTGGTACAAACACACACACAAAAACACCCACGCACAAACATCGCCTCACGGCGCACGTGTCTAGGCCCCGTCTCCAAACATCCTTCATACTTTCACTGGCAGGATCGTCAATTTGCAAAAGACATGTCGTAATGTAATAATACAAGATGCCAGATAAACGTGGAATAAAGTATATTGACCTTTTGTTAATATCTCTGCGTAGATACCCGAAAAACACGTAATTATCTGTTTTTCGTTACTAGAAAGTGTAATGAATCGCGACAGATATTGATTCAAGACAGCTTTGTCTTTATTTACGTTTTTGAAATTAAGAATGTCAACACATGTAGGAGGTCAATGACCGTTGATCCAAGTATACTGGCGCCTAAAAAGTAGTTAGAACTTCAAAAATAAGGCCTTAACATGTCTTTTGCTTACTCTAACCTGTAAGGCTCGACCGAGATGGGTTTTTCGTTCTCGGCCGAGACCGAGACCGAGACCGAGAATAAAATAATATCTCGGCCGAGACCGAGAGCCGAGAACGAGAATAGAAAAAGCGTGAATTTTTTTTTTTTATACTGTTTGCTTTTTAATACACTACTAATTGTTTAACAAAATTAATTGTTTTAATAATCAAAGTTAAATAACATATTATAACATAAAAAAAGCAATTTTTCGGCATTTTCGCCCTTCAAAGAATGTCGTCTCTCGTCATACAATTGTCCAGCTTTGCTAAAAAGTTGTTCACTTGCTACGCTAGTAGGCGGCGCAGATAAAAACTTATTTGCTGCGGGCTTAAGCACCTTATAAGGCGACGAAAACCAATACTCAAAAATATTAGCATTTCTTTGCAGTCTTGGCTCTCTAAGAAAGCTTTCTAGCGCTATTTCGATCACAGAGCTTGAACTGTATTCGTCATTGGTCATTGGCTCGTCTTCCAACTCTATCGAATCATGAGCTGCCCATAAGTTGGATTGACTTGTTGCAGCCATGTTTGACGAGTTAGTTGAAGATGCCCATGTCGTCTCACGAGAATCTGATCCTACATTTTCATTGAGAGTGAGAGTCTCGATAATATGAAGTTTGGCTGAGTTAACTTCGCTTTCAGTTAGATATTTAGTTTTAAACCGTGGATCGATCAGTGTTGCAGTAACTAGTGGCAAACAACTTTTAACAAATGAAAACCGCTGATTAAGTGCATCCAGTAGCTTGCTCTTCATCGTCTCTGCGTGATTTCCAATTTCATTATCATCTTCCTGGTCATTAAAGGACTGAATGTTTTGTGTTGGCGCCAATTTTCCATTCAACATTGCCACCAACGGTATTACCACTGAAACACAGGACGAGTCGGAAGAGATATCCAACGTGGCTTGGTAAAAGCATTGCAAAACGTTCACTATATCTTTCATGAAATTCCATTCATCACTGTTAATTTCTAGTATGCCTCCTTTTTCAATACGGTATAGGTTCAAAGCATTTTTTTGCTCAAGCAGTCGTTCCATCATTAAGTAGGTACTATTCCACCGAGTTTCGACATCTTGAAAAAGCGCATGCTCCGGTAAATTTAAGGTTTTTTGAAAGGTACTTAAATGTCTTCGAGCTTGTTCACTCCTGTGAAAATGGCCGACTACTTTATGACATTTTTTTATCAGCGTTTCAACTTCTGCAACCGAAAAAATGGCATCATGGATCGTCAACTGCAGAGTATGAGCAACACAACCCAACGATGTGAATTCAGCTACTCGAGTGGCGCGGACCATGTTGCGAGCGTTGTCTCGTACAGCCAAGTGAACTTTTTTTGCAATGTTATAAGTTTCGGCAATTTCTTTGAGTTTTTCTGCTATATAATCGCCAGTGTGGTCGTCTTCCAGAACAGTCGCAGCCAGCACCACTTTAAGGCGCTGTTCTTTCCGAACGAAATGGGCAGTAAAACTCAGCAGCGAACAAGTTTTTGTAGGATTTGACCATATATCAGTAGTAAAACTTATCAAATCAGCTTTCATTAACAGAGATACCACTTTGGCTTGAACCTTTTCATATGTTTCAGGCATTAACTGACTGCGAAAGTATTTTTCGGACTTCAATTTGTATCGTTTTGGCCCAGATGGATCAGCGAAATTCAAACGTTTAAATCCTTCACCTGACACTGTAGTATAAGGTTGCATGTCCACAATTATGTAATCCATAATTGCTTTATCAATTCGTTTGACAATCTGATGATCATCAGGCCATTTTGCTGAAGGCGGATGAGATATTAATTGTTCTATAGTAGGTTGATGCTTTTTATCATTATTATCAATATTAAGGCGCACGGGCTTTGAAATAGCCGGTTTCAAACTATTTTCGTGAGCAATTTCAGCCAGTTTATTCTCATAGTGTTCATATTCAGATGAATGATATTTCGACAGGTGCAGTTTCAAACCTTTGATAGTCTGATGTTTGGGCTGAGGACTGCCTAATGACACCGTTTTACTACACGACTTACAAGTAGCCTTTGATGGATGTAATACAATATTTTTTTCATAATATTCCCAAATAGGATTTACTTTAGGCATATTTAGTTTTCATCTGCAACAATACAATATTATACCTTCTTAGTAAACATAAACATTAAACACATTAAATCGAAACAAAACTGAAAAAATAGCACCTGATAAGATTGTTGTTTAAAAAACAAATAAGTCGTTAACTTAGATCAAAACCAATTTTCGATTAATTTTACTAAGAAACGGTACCTAACCTACGTATCGTATTTGATTTTAGCAAAAAGCTTTGCAAGTGCTATAGGTACTTATTGACAAACAAACCATGTGTTTAGTTATTTTTAATTGTAGGTATTTTATTAATTATAAACCTTACGTATTTTCAGCAAAAAACATACGCATAACGTCACAAAACCCTATCAATCTGTAATATATATTTAATTTACTTATATTTATAAAAACAACTTACCCGCTTTATATTCCACCGCAAAACTATAAGTAATGATCTTGCTTTCACCAAACCAGTGTAATTAATCAATTTACAAGTATCAACAACAAGTAATCACAGCAAGTAGCAACACAACACTTAAAAGAACTTATTTTAATTTACTGTGTTAAAACAAACTTCCACTCATTACTATTGTAAACATAAACAATTACAAATACTGCTCGAATGGGGCGAAAGCGGCCGGCCGCAGTTCGCCAGCCGGGACTTCAACCAATCACAATTCAGCTCTCTCACGCACTTACACCAATCGACTACGCGCTGCGGCGCGTTGCCACGCGCGGTAAAATTTGAATGCCGATCCGAACAATGTTACAATCTCAGTCATGACCGAGAATCTCGGCTATAATTAGCCGAGAACCGAGACAAGTTTCTCGGTTGGATTTGTAGCCGAGAATGCCGAGACCGAGATCTCGGTCGAGCCTTACTAACCTGTACTACGCCATAATGACATAAGAAATTGGGATCAACTAATGTTAAAACAATTTACATAAAATCAACTTACCTAAATCGAATTACAATCCTATTAGCACAACTTTAAGAGTACCTATGTCAATTATTTTTAATAACGTCCACCATTAACCTTGCGTGTTTTTAGGTACTTCTACCGCTAAGTGGTTTTGCACATTGTTTTTATTTTTTACTTTACTGACCACTAGTTTCTTTTACTTTTATTTTTTCGCTTTTGATTCAATTCAAAGTTTCAAGTCTACGATAGTTTGAGTCTCTGCCACATCAGGAGTCATTTCATTTTGTTCCCAAAGATAAGTCATCACAAGGTCGAGGTCATAAGTTTTGGTGACCGCAGTAGCAAAGGACAGGACCTCCATGAACTTAACTACGCGGCATTTCACAATACTTGCGATTTGAGTACATGGTATCGATGCCGGCCGGCGCCGCGATGGTTCGCGGGCGCAGAGCGGCGCACGGGATCGCGGGAACATGCACGTCCGCTACATGCCATGGCGGATCGTAAACTAAAGAGCGAATCAGATGCAAGCGCATGCGGCACGCGCTATGTGCTGTTGTCTACCTATCTCTTTCTCGCATCATCTCGCTGGCTCGCTCATGCTAGGTTACCACGCAAATTTGAAATCACGGAGACTATCATTTTTTTTTTTTTTAATTTACCTACCTTTTTATTTAAAAAATGGAATGTTTGAATGAAACCTAATACACAAAAAAAAATTAGAAGGTGATAAAAATTACTTGCTGTATATAGAACATTAGGCCTGTAGATAGTCCTCGGAAGGATTACGGTCAAGAAGAGGTATGTACAAATCGCAACTTCAAGGTTTTAGACTTTGAGCGTGAGAAATTATTGGATTAGATTTCCTACGAGCCCAAAATTTTTCGATACAGTCGACAAAAGTTAGGTTGTGGGGATTATTAGCAAAGCGCACCCTGCGATTTTATTTTGGACATTCACTTTGTCGCAGATATAGATGTATAAATAATATAGATTACTACATTGGTATTTATATCAAAACCGCACTATGAACAATTGCATCGCAGTACGCGCTAGGCGCTTGCTGTCAAATGCTCTTCAAATGTATGTACATAGATTTTAGGTACTTACTAGCTGATGTGTGTACACAGAGTCCGCTCATCAAAGAATCATGTTGGCGGGGTCTTCCATGTTCTCCTTGAAGGCCTTCATCCACATGGCCCCCACCGCACCGTCGATCACTCTATGGTTTGCAGACGCGGTGAACGTCATGAACTTGGCTGTTCGGAAACTGGAAATAAGGAAAACGAAAATTTAATAAAATAATACAGTTGCCATCACGGATCTTGAACCCTCGGCGTCACAGTGGGGATCGCTTTGCGCATTCTATACATTGGCGAGCCAATCGTCTTCGTTGTTAGATACAAGCAGCAACGCAGTGAACGAATGAGGAGTGACGTCTATGACGCGATAGCGCGGCCAGCCAATCAGTGACACTCCCCGCCCCCGCGTCGCACTTCGCACCACTAAAGAGACCGAATATTTGACATCTGCGTAAGTGTTCAAGATCCGTGATGGCAACTGTACATTCGATATTTCTTAACAGCAGGGACCCAGCCGGGTCGAAGCCTACTGGGGCCAGGGTCATCCGAAAGGGCGCTCGAGCCCCGGTATGAAGGCTAGAAGGAACGGGGTGGGTCTTTTAGTCAGTAAGAGTCTGACACTATCTCCCGCTCCGCCCAAGGGCGGGGGATGTCAATGCATGATTTTTTCCCACCATAAAAAAAAACCCCTCAAGGGTGACATTTTTAGAAATCCTCTCTTAGTACTTACCTACGTCGTAAAAGGAAGCTGTGCAAAATTTAAACTTTACGTTCCTAGTCCCAGTAGTTTCGGCTGTGCGTTAACATGTCAGTCAGTCAGTTTCTCCTTTTATATGTACAATATATAGATAATTTTAGAGATCACTATTTTATTGTTCAAAAATAAAGAAAACCCAACAAAAAAGGTAACGGAAGCAAACGCGCGCGGTCTAAAAAAAATACTCTACAAAACTCTTTTGTACTATCATATCCTTACCTATCCTTCGAACCTGCCTCAGGAATAACCATCTCCTGTATACCTCCGCACGCCAGTATTAATGACTGAGGAGGATTGATGATGGCATTGAACATTGTGATACCTGGAAATACAATTATGAATAACAACTGATGGCAACATTTTGAAAAGACAACGTGAAAAGAAGCAATCTAGTAAAGTGAATTAAATATCACTTTGGTACATTATCAGTTTGCTGAATCTCCTAATACCTACAAACATACCTACTTAGTTGTATTTCTAGCTATCTGGCTTCACATACTTTTTCTTACAAAAAAATATGTGAAGCTATAGGTATTGAGAGAGGGTCCTGGCAAAGGAAGCCTTGGCCCGGAGCGATGTGGTATTAGCAGTGTCTTTGGACATCTCCAAAGCGTTTAACACCCTACCTTTAAGTTGCATTAGGGGAGGCGCTTCGCTACCATCGGGTACCTCCGTACATTTGTCACATTGATAGTTGGGGTTTATCTAATAAGTAGGTATATCATCTACACGAGACGCGATGGCAGAGGTCGGGTGCGGTGTTCCACTGGGTTTTGCACTGGGCCCTTATCAGTGGAGTATCGGATACGATTGGATATTGAGAAGATTTTGTTACCGGGGGTTTTTAAGTGTTATGTGAAGAACACGCTGATCATGGTTTGACACCGACCTAAAGCAAATTCGCCTATAACAAGTCGGGGCCAGCCGTCTAAGGCCATGGAAAGCCACGGCCCTAGACGGATGCCAACTACCCTATTCTTTAAAAGTGTCAAGCTATATTAGGAGTTACTGAATATAGGATAAGGAGAAGAGATAATAATATGGGACCAGAAGATAATATGTAAGCTTACTTATGCTATGATGCCACAATCCCAAAGGGTATATAGGGATAGAAGAGGATGATGATATTATCAGTATTTAAGTAGGAATGCTATTACTCACCATACATTCCAAGGTTGGACACAGTGACAGTGCCACCCATAAACTCGTTTGGCTGAAGTTTACCCTCCCTGGCCCTAGCCGCGAGTTCCTTCATATTCTTAGAGATGTCGAGGATACCGCGGGAGTCGCAGTTGAAAAGAATCGGCGTGATCAGACCAGTGGGAGTCGCTACAGCTACACTTACGTCCACGTTATTGAACCTGGAATATGTCGGGAGAAATTATTTGGAACTACAGATCTACACACAAAACTGATTTCTACTGTATTATGGGGAATTAATGAGTGTTACACGGCAGACCAAATAAAATAGAAAAAATGAGACAATTTAAGGCTGGAAGGTGATTATCTAGGCAAACATGTTGCACAAAATGAAACAAGCCAAATTCTAATTAAAAATTTAGCTTCAGTGGTCTTTAATGTCTGCTTTGTTCGGAAAAAAAACGAAAGTATTCGGTACTTTTATTATTTATAAAAAAAAGAATGTTCCAATAATAGTAAGACTACCGAATTCTACGAAGGTCTGCCGTCTATAGAATAATTATGAAACGTAAACGTACTGTCTAATAAAAGTTTCCATCCAATGGGAGTTAACCTCAGGCACTCGCTTGCAAGCCGCAGCAACGGCCTTCACAATGAAGTCGTTCAATGAAAGCTGAAAAGTAATATTGTGTTGTGGTACATATTAAATTTAGATTTTATTATGAGCCCCTCCAATCGAGAATTATAAATATTCATTAAACCCCAAGCGCATTCGATTCGCTCTCCCATTGTCTTTCTATTACCTGTCTCTAATTACGGTATTCGAAAGTTTAATTAGCTTTTGCCCGTAGTTTCGCCCGCTTATCTACATAATAGTAGTTTTTACACCACCTGCTCGATAATGTCGTTTTACACGTCATACAAACCTCACTTAAAGCAAGTCATTATATGCCTAGGGAGATAATGCAGTATGGTCGATCCCTAGGGAATAATGAGATTTGAATTTGGAGCATCAAGAATCGTCAACATTGTGAATTAAAATGTAGGCGCATCGAACAAGTTGACTCGAAATTCAAACCAAAGAGTATGTAATCACTATGATTCAAACTGGCCACTAACAAAAAAAAGAAAATAGAATAAAACGTGCGTACCTACTGACGACACGGGAGCATTATAGAAAATTGAAACTATAGAATCTTGGAGTAGTGAATTTTGTTTGTTTGATGAACTTGTAAAAATAATACTTATATTTCTCTAATATATGATTTGGTCGACCAAATTATCTTTTAATTATCTCACAGATGGTGTAAAAAGTAGAGTACGCAACACGGGGATAAAGCTGTCTTTGTCTTGGGCGGCTTGAATTCCTCACTCAGGTTTCTTTATTAACTCCCTCGCAATGCTCAGGAGTTAATTTTATAAATTCCTAACTGTCGTTCGGGATTAAAATCAGCAACCTTCGTTTCGTTCAGAATTCAACATGCCGCCCGCGACAGAGCTTTATCCCCTAGTCACATAATAGTAGTTTATGTGACTAGGGGATAAAGCAGTGTCTTTAAGTCGCGGGCGGCATGTTGAATTCCGAACGAAACGAAGGTTGCTGATTTTAATCCCGAACGACAGTGAGGGATTTATAAAATTAACTCCCGAGCATTGCGAGGGAGTTAATAAAGAAACCTGAGTGAAGTGAGGAATTTAAGCCGCCCAAGACAAAGACAGCTTTATCCCCGTGTTGCATACTCTATTTTTTACACCATCTGTGAGATAATTAAATAGTACATTGTTACACTAGGTTTTTACACTACACTAACTTTTTATATTATTTTTAGTTTCCTCGTATTCGTAATGAAAAGCACAGTGATTACCTCGGGGTGAAAGTAACTCATTTCGTCCCGAGAAGGAGTTGGCGGCCGAGCGCAGCGAGGTCGCTAATTCGAGGGGTTAAATGGGTTACTTTCACCCCGAGGTAATCACTGTGCTTTTCATTACGAATACGAGGAAACTAAAAATAAAATAAAAAGTTTTTAAAACCTGAGTCGTCGTACCTATGATTTTAAGTAGGTATTTTTCTTCTGATAGATAGATAGATTGATTCTTTATTGTAAACCAAAAATAAAAATTACATGAGAAACTTAAAATTTATAGGGTGTCACAAAGGGCGGTCTTATCGCTAAAAGCGATCTTTTACAGACAACCTTTGGATGGATTTGACAGAGAAGGAGAAAAAGATACTCAGGTAGTTGATGGTGTACTATCTACATATATACACAATACATAAACTAATAAATTACATAAATTACAAAACAATATATATATATATATACATAGACAATTAAATGAAAGCAGAGAAATTACTGTACATAATGACAACGTTCAGGAAGAAAGGTAGTGAACAGTAACCTCATTTTTAAAAATTGTGAGTGTTTGAGCTTGCCTTACCGACACGGGCAAAGCATTCCACAACCGCACAGCCTGAACTGTAAACGACTTATCATAAAAGTTGGTGGAATGACTTGGCATCTCTAACCCCAAGTTTTCTGATGACCTAAGATATCTATTTTTTTTTTTTTTTTTCTGTTATAAACTAGTACTTGACTGCGATCCCGCCTGATCGTATTATGTGTGTCATGAAGGAACTTGAAACGTTCTTTAAGATAAGCGGGGGTTTTAGGATTGAACAGAACACTGTAGAGCAGAGACAAGATGTGTACGTTCCGGCGAAGACGTATTGGAAGCCACTTGAGTTTTATACGAAAATCGGATATATGATCATACTTGCGCAAGCCAAATATAAATTCTTCTGATTTAGGCGGTGAATGGTATTCCACTACTGCTTTAGCCTCTTCTCTTATGAAATTAGGCGTTAAATCACTATTTTAATCTAATAAACATAACGTGTTAATACAAATCTCTGTTGTACGGAAATGTAAACAAAACTCGAAAAAAAAAACCGGCCAAGAGCGTGTCGGGCCACGCTCAGTGTAGGGTTCCGTAGTTTCCCGTCCGTCACAATAAGTGTACCCACTTATGAGTTTAAAAAAATGCTTGCATATACGATTATACTACAAACTTAGTCCAGAAATTATTTTGTAGAACCTTTTTGTCTTTTTGTACAAAAACTGTTCTTTCCATCAAGTTCAAAATGATTTTCCTAGAAAGTCCTTATAAAGTTCTACTTTACAGATTTTTTCCATATTTTCTAAACTTATGGTTCAAAAGTTAGAGGGGGGGGGGACACATTGTTTTTTACTTTTGGAGCGATTATTTCCGAAATTATTGACATTATCAAAAAATGATTTTAGTAAACCCCTATTCATTTTTAAATACCTATCCAACGATATATCACACGATAGGGTTGAAATTAAAAAAAAAAATCACTTTCCACTTTACATATAGGGGGGCTACCCTAATAAAACATTTTTTTCCAATTTTTATTTTACCACTTTGTCGGCGTGATTGATATACATATCGGTACCAAATTTCAGCTTTCTAGTGCTAACGGTCACAGAGATTAAGCGAGGACGGACAGACAGACAGACAGACGGACAGACAGACATGGCGAAACTATAAGGGTTCCTAGTTGACTACGGAACCCTAAAAACCAAAGACTAATTGCCACTTTCCCGCCATCTTTTTTTTTTTCTGCGGCCGGCCATCTATTCAGCCTCACTAATGAAAAATTAGAAATTAATTGTAATCTTTTAAAAATAAAGTATTTTAAAGAAATAGTTGAACAAATAAATCACTTAAAATATAACATTATTTAATTACATAATACTTGTTTTTAAGTTATTTCAATTTTATATCGCGCTGTGATTAACTGGCTGTATGGAAAATTGGAACATGGTTCAATAGAAATGTGAAGATAGAACTAGTTTTTTTTTAATAATTTAACAGCTGTCAGTTGTAAAGTAAAACTCCCTAGGGATGAAAAGTATCACTTTCAGCCCGCTCCTCAGGCAACTTCAGACCTACTTTCAAAGTATGAGTAATGAAATAGTAAATTGTTACACTAGGGGTGAAAGTAACTCATTTCGGCCCGAGAAGGAGTTGGCGGGCGAGCGCAGCGAGTCGCTAATTCGAGGGGTTAAATGGGTTACTTTCACCCCGAGGTAAACACTGTGCTTTTCATTACGAATACGAGGAAACTAAAAATAAAATAAAAAGTTTGTAAAACCTGAGTCGTCGTACCTATGATTTTAAGTAGGTATCTTTCTTCTGATTTAGGCGGTAAAAGGTATTCCACTACTGCTTTAGCCTCTTCTCTTATGAAATTAGGCGTTAAATCACTATTTTAATCTGATAAACATAACGTGTTAATACAAATCTCTGTTGTACGGAAATGTAAACGAAACTCGAAAAAACCAACGACTGATTGCCACTTTCCCGCCATTTTGTTTTTTTTTTTTTCTGCGGCCGGCCAGCTATTCAGCCTCATTAATGAAAAATTTGAAATTAATTGTAATCTTTTAAAAAAATTAATTGTAATCTTTTAAAAATAAAGTATTTTAAAGAAATAGTTGAACAAATAAATCACTTAAAATATAACATTATTTAATTAATACTTGACTTTAAGTTACTTCAATTTTATATCGCGCTGTGATTGACTGGCTGTATGGAAAGTTGGAGTTGGAACATGGTTCAATAGAAATGTGAAGATAGAACTAGTTTTTTTTTAAATAATTTGACAGCTGTCAGTTGTAAAGTAAAACTCCCTAGGGATGAAAAGTATCTCTTTCAGCCCGCTCCTCAGGCAACTTCAGACCTACTTTCAGAGTATGAGTAATGAGAAAACAATTTGGTCGACCAAATCATTTATTGGAGAAATATAAGTAGGTATTATATTTACAAGTTTATCAAGGGTTTTTTGTATACCAATGTTATCAAACAAATAAAATTCACTACTCTAAGATATAGAATCTTGGAGTAGTCAATTTTCTATAATGCTCTCGTCAGTAAGAAAAAAACTTTTTACAAAAAAAATATAACCGACTTACTAAAAAAAACACTAAAACTATCAAAATAACTTTAATTTCGGAAGTCGGTGTTACTACAATAGTTTTGTCTCTTCGTTATTTAACACCGACTTCCGAAATTAAAGTTATTTTGATAGTTTTAGTGTTTTTTTTAGTAAGTCGGTTATATTTTTTTTGTAAAAAGTTTTTTATTTCACACTTTTTAGTTGCAATACACTTACAGCCAGAGTACCTTTTTCTCATGACAATTCCAATTAACTCAAACCCTGCTAGGATACATTGTTTTATTATGAAGTTCCCGTGTCTACCTTCCGGCTCCATCATCATCATCAGATCAGTTCGATAGTACCTTATAGCCAAAGTGCATCTCATGACAATTCTAATAAGCCCAAACACGGCTAGGATACATTGATTAATTACGGAGTTCCGGTGCCTATCTTCCGGCTCCATCATCATCATAAGATCAGTTCGATAGTACCTTATAGCCAAAGTGCATCTCATGATAATTGTAATAAGCCCAAACACGGCTAGGATACATTGATTAATTTCGGAGTTCCGGTGCCTATCTTCCAGTTCCATCATCATCATCAGGTCACATCGATAATACCATTTTCAACATACCTATTCAGAACTATTCATTTATTTGTAACTATGTTCATTGGGAGATCTGTGTGAGTATGAACTTCCGTTGGCCATTTCTGGTCTTCTTTACCAGTTCCACTTCATCAAATGTCATGTTTTGACTATAAATGCTTAAGTCTTTGATGAAAATACCAAAAGAACTATATGGTTGCCTATAATATTTGAGGAGTTCCCTCGATTTCGCCAAGATTCCATCATCAAATCCCGACTTGGTGACTATGGGACCATTTGGGAAGTATACCCTTTCCAACAAAAAAAGATTTTTTCAAATCGGTTGGCAAGTGACGAAGTTATGCGCGAACATACATAAAAAAAAAAAAAAAAAAATACAAACTTCCGAATTGAGAACCTCCTCCTTTTTTAGAAGTCGGTTAAAAAGCACGTTTTATTCTATTTT
Source organism: Mythimna ferrago (assembly GCA_910589285.2). Lineage (NCBI taxonomy): Eukaryota > Metazoa > Arthropoda > Insecta > Lepidoptera > Noctuidae > Mythimna > Mythimna ferrago. The sequence goes on along the minus strand of OU342691.1, from coordinate 9,796,144 downwards.
AATTTTTTTGTTAGGTACTGGCCAGTTTGAATTTCGAGTCAACTTGTTCGATGCACGTACATTTTCACAATGTTGACGATTTTTGATGTTCCAAATTCAAATCTCATTATTCCCTAGGGATCGGCCATACTGCATTATCTCCCTAGGGATAGAATGACTTGCTTTATGTAAGGTTTGTATGACAAACGACATTATTGAGCAGGTGGTGTAAAAAATATGTATGTATAGCCTATGTCACTCAGGAATAAGCGGCTTTCTACCGATGAAGTGAAGTGAAGTGAATAGTCGGCGTTGCGTACAAACTACCTACAGGTACTTGGACTCGCTCAGCTGACGTTTTCTTAGAATAATTAATTTCGTACATGCGTAAGCTAATACAAGTTTTGAAAAAAAGTTCTTACTTTATTTTTTTAATTTTATCTTTACAAATCGATAGTGTTTCATGTACCGGATCGACCTTCCACGGGATTAAAACGATTAAAATTAAGCGGTGGTATAGAATATATCAGTGCTACTTTTAAAATGTCTCCACGAGACTAATGAACGGATAGGTACCACATTAAAGGCGGTACGGACTTATCATGATAAGAACAGAACAGTAGGTAGGTATGTCGCATTGTGAAGACGGCCCTAAGCCCAGGACGACTTAATTTTATCTAGTGGACCTATGAGGTTAACGACCCAGTACGGAGTTCCTTGAGAAGGAGAAACTACCCGACCAGATAACTCTTGATAGAACGTCTTGAACACCATGTGATAAAGAGAATCGATCCAAGCTAAAATAGGAAAAGGGTAGGAAGATGAATAGAATAAACGAATTAATTTCTTGTTTGAATTGTGATACTTCTAAATTGTAGAAAAGCGTACCTACCTTAACATCAGCTTTCTCATCAGCCAGCTTTTTGTTGATGCGCGTCCTCATCGCTATGATCTTCTCAACGTTGACGGTGGTCGTCAGTTGGAAATGTGGGATGGTCTGCTTAGCTGCCGTGAGCCGCTGGGCGATGGTGGCGCGCATGCTGGTCAGCGGGATGTCCACATAGCTGCTAGCAGAGGCCGGTGCTCCAGCAACTGGCGCGGCCGCAGGCATGGCAGCGGGCCCGGCGGCAGGTGCGCCAGCAGGGGCAGCGGCACCCAGAGCTGATAAGTCCGTACTCTTCAGTGAGCCATACAATCCGGAGCCTTTTCCTAATGGCATGAAATAAGATTTAACCAAGTAATAAAAAACGTGTAAAGTACGCATCAAAATGTCCAAAGTTAAAATGTTTACAGTTTTATAATAGGTAATTAGGTATCCACTAGATACCGAAAACGTTTTGAGACATTAGTTCTAGGTACACTTATTATATCTCACTAATATTAGTTATGATTTGATCGTACTTAATTAATTAAAATAGTGAGAAAAATAATTATAACAGAATTTTCGAACAATACCTAGGCACAACATTCTGTCTCACGTACCTATACGTTTTACAAGATACTTAGTAGGTGTGCAGGTACAATTTTACTTCATGCCATCAGGTTAGAGTAAGGCTTTTAGTCTCGATACATTTTCGAGTCCCGGGACTTTACAATCGAGACTTGGTCCAGTCCCGGGATTCCCGAGTAAAATGATACTTTCGAGGTTCGTTAAAAGAAAAATATTTAATATTCAAATATTAGGTATTTAGCCAATCAATATAATATATTTATGAACTTTATTAAAAACAGCATTTCCATCTTATTTTTGTTCAAATCTGTCAGATAAACCCCAACGTATAATATAAGTAATATAATATTCCACAACTATCACACAACGCCGTCTAATCCCAAGCTAAGCAGAGCTTGTGTTATGGGTAGGTACTAGACAACTGATAAACATACTTATAATATTTCAAAATACAAACATATTATAGATAAATTACACCCAGACACAGAACAAATGATTGTACTCATCACACAAACATTTGTCCTGGGTGAGAATCGAACCCACGACCCCCGGCATAGCAGTCAGGGTCACTAACCACTAGACCAAGAGGCCAGCCAAAAAAGTACCTATATGGCTACCTACTTTAAGAATTTGAAATCTATTTCACATTCTGGAAAACTGGTACTTCCTCCAAAATATAACGGTACAATGGCGTAGCTTACGAGTTTTTTGTTTATCTTGCGTGTGACCACTATCTTACCAAACGGTAAGCGTCGTAATCGTCGACAATAAAGCACGCTTGCCTAAAAGTAACCTATTCTCTCTTGACTTAAATACACCTAGGTTGTTTTTTTTTTTTTTTTTTTATTAATGATAGGCTTGCGTTTGACTGCAAAAGAAAACCTAGCTTAACCGTTTACTAAAACCTCAATATGACATTAGAGTAATAAAAGATTAACATCTTTTTTTGAGTTGGGAAATCATTTAATGACATCTCCCGCCCTTGGGCGTTGTGGGAGGGCGTTTCAGACTTTTACTGACTAAAACCCACTTCAGTTTCTTCTTTGTCTTCGTTCAACCTATGGTTCCAGTAGTCTTTACTTTAAAAAAGTAAAAATTTACTCGTCATTCTTATTTTACTCGATCATAACAATAGAAGAAAAACAAAATGGAAATGCTGTTTTAAACAAAATTCTTAATTAAATATTATATTTATTGCCTATTATTTGAATATATATATATATAATATATATATATACTATATATATATATATATATATTTAATATATATATATATATTTCTTATTAACGAGTCTCGAAAGCATCGTTTTTTCCGAGAATCCCGGGACTGGACCAAGTCTCGATTGTATAGTCCAGGGACTCGAAAATGTATCGAGACAAAGCCTTAGACACAATGAATGGAAACGGCTCACGGATTATTTTTTCATGCGCTTTTGTGGGGTTGCCCAGTGCACTTTTCTACACTAGTGCAGTTATATTACATTGCGAACCTAAAAGCTGTAATAGTAGGAGCGAGCATGTGGCACCAGTGTTTTTATAAAAGAAAATGTTCTGAGTTAACTAGAAATCTATTCCTTACCTGCAAGCCTTAAGTTCCTTTTTTCAGCGAGCCTCCTCGCCATGGGGCTGGCAAAGACAGCCGCGCCAGCAGGCGCGCTCGCCACGGGAACCGGGGCCGCCGGGGCTGCTGGGGCCGCCGCAACAGGTGGGGCTGCAGCTGGAATACATATACATGTAGATTGAGTGCTTGTCCACTAAATATACATGTAGATATCTATTCCAGCTGTGTGTCACAAAATAGATAGGTACAGAAGTCAATCTACATACAAAGCGCGCTCGAACAACGCACACATTGACACCGCCATAGATATCCGGACACCGCTCATGGACACGATATCTCGGAGCGCCTCGGCCCACTGCGAGCGAGCGCGAGTGTAGCCGCTTGAGACACGTGTCTGTGAAAATTTTGTGAAATAATGGAGCAAAAAAAAGTTATAACTGTATAGTGGACCATTTTTTAAATTCAACATTTGGCAAGCCAATCGTCTTCGTTGTTAGATACATACAGCAACGCACTGATACTCCCCGCCTCCGCGTCTCACTTCGCATCGCACCACTAAAGAGACCGAATATTTGACTTTTGCGCAACCGCTCAAGATCCGTGATGGCAACTGTAGGTAGATAAGTACATGACTTTGTGGCCATGTAATATTTTAACTATTTCTATTTATATTAGGTATTTGTCACCGACCCTAGCGCGATTGCTGACTAATGCTGACCGTAGGTATGAAAAGTGAAGTACATACATGAGATTGACTTCTGTACCTATCTACTTTGTGAGTGTGTGGTGAGATGTGAAGTATACATAGGTACCTATTTACTTACCCACTTGATTCTCTAGCGATGTAAGAAATAATTGCTTTTAGAAAGGTTTAGATTTTAAATTGGCATCCCCACACTAAGAAATATAGGAAATACTTAAATAGAGTCTGTCTAAAAAGTTAACCGACTCGGGTAATTATTAGGATTTAATGAAATCTGATGTAGTCAGCACTCCGGGCCTTGGTCGAGGCCATGGTCCGGAGCGAGGAGGAGTGGCAGGCGGTCGCCGACTTCTGCGAAGCAGTAATGCTCGCTAAGGAGGAGGCCGACCGCATCAGGCAACGGCGCTCTCGCCGCCGCCGGGATTCTGATCCCGATTTCCGGCCACCGTAGGCGCGGGCTTGCGGACAGTGAGCAATGGGTAGCTCGCTGTCCGGCCGTCCGGTAACTGTCCGGACCAAGCCCAAGTCGTCGACGGCGCGCGCTGTTCCCGCGCGCCTCAAGGAGTTGTCAGCAACAGCAGGGGCCCAGCCGGGTCGAAGCCTACTGGGGCCAGGGTTATCCGAAAGGGCGCTCGAGCCCCGGTATGAAGGCTTGAAGGAACGGGATGGGTTTTTTAGTCAGTAAGAGTCTGACACTATCTCCCGCTCCGCCCAAGAGCGGGGGTTGTCATAAGATGATTTTTCCCATCGAAAAAAAAAAAAAAAAAAAAAATGTAGTCAGCACTGGTTCAATAATCAAGGTTGATTAAGAGATACATTGATCACTGTGTACTAACCAGAGATCGGAATAGGTAGGGCTGTTTTATGTACTTGCCATAGGTTAGAACAATATGGATATTCCCCGAGACCAGGGATTTGGTTTTAAAGTACTTAGTAAAATTATAAAAAAAAAAACTATTCTTGCCTTCGCAACTAATGAAAGATTACACTTCCTTTTTGACGGGTAAATATAAGAAGGACGGGATTAAGGATAGTCCCTCAAGATCCGTGCCGGTATCTGTACGCGTCTCAACAAAGCGGCAACGTTGCGCGCTTGGCAAAAAGTATTATAGCGTGCTGTTGACGTAAAATTTACAACGTCTGAATTGGCTCCTTTTAGCGGAAAATAGACACGCCTGGGTTTTTGCAGCATTAAAATTGACCAAATTGGCATCGCCCCATTCGGAGGCTGCCTCCAAGGACAAGTTCAAGCGCTCAACCATAGCCTCTCGAAGAGACTGAATCTGTGACTCACTATCTCGCACGTTGGATATGTAACTCTCGGCAACAGTGCTGTCACCTACATACCCAAAGGTACCGGGCTTGAGCAGATCGTTTATGTGCAGCAAGAATAATGATGCCGAGAGTACTGAACCCTGAAGGACCCCGGCATTAATAGCCATTTGACCGGACAAGCAGCCATCAATAACCATTCGGATGGACCGGTTACTCAGGAAGTCTGCGATCCAAGCACACAATCCAGCGGGTAAACCGAAAGATGGAAGCTTACTAAGGCCTTCGTGCCAAACCCCATCAAAAGCTTTCGAGATATCGAGGGAGACGGCAAGCGCTTCCCCGTGCTTCTCGATGGCCTCACTCCAGATGTGGATGGCATACGCTAGAAGATCTCCAGTTGACCGATTTCGGCGAAAGCCGTAATGACGGTCACTTAGAGAGGGGGAAACGGGCTGGGGCTAATCGCCAGTTCCGGATCCCAGCTGCACGCAATACGCCGAGCACTTCTAAGCCACAACCTGGCCCAAGTGGCTCAGGGGCGGCAAAGAGGGATTGCCCGGACGACTCGGCATCACCGAGCGCGCTGCAGGGGGATCCGAAGCGGGTGAGGACCCAGGCTGCTCAAGGGGAGCAGAGAACATACGCGCGGGCCACGAAGGACATTCCGGCGCGGCTGGCCGTAGCGATCTGTTTCCCTCCCCCCTCAAGAGACCTGACAAGGGACGAAGCGACTTACGTCAAATCGGAACTTGAAAGACTACTGATTATGTCGGACCCCACGAAACCACTCCCGGCCTTCCGAGGTTACCCTCGGGTGACGGACGGCACCGTGCAGATGTGGTGTGAGGACGACAATGCACTGACTTGGCTGACACAGAACACTCCTCTACTGAAACTTTCTACCACTGACCAGACACTGACAGTCATGAGACAGTCCGACGTGCCAACCCGTGTCCGAGCGGCGCTCTTTGTCCCCAGGTTCAATGGGGACATCGCGTTGCTCCAGAGCCTTCTGATTCGTCAGAACGCTTGGTACGACATTAGGAGGTGGTCGCTGTACCGGGCAACTAAAGTCGGTGGGGATAACTATGGGACGTATCTGACCCTGGGTATCCCCACCGATGAGGTTGACAAGGTCTTGGGGCGGGAGCGACGTATATCCTACCTGCTGGGTTCGATATACGTTCGTTTCTACCCCCAGACCCATCCCAAGACTAAAGACACAGACCCTGAACAGACTAAAACAGAGGTAACGGACACAGACAAGGACATGGACAAGCTTGAGGAAGAGATGGCCCGAGCAGCCATGGCTGAAGCCGACGCCGACAAGGCACCTGCATCCCCTGGATGGACGGCGCAGCTAATGGCGTCCTCACCCCCCGATGACTGGCGCGGAGCGGAGGAGGGAGAAACAATTTCAGATGGCTCCATCTCTTCCTAACTCCGTTCCGACGCCAACGTCGACAACACCAAATCCCATCCAGATTATCCAGACCAACCTCCAGCACAGTCAGACTGCCTCAGCTACCTTACGCAGGGTGCTGGAGACCAACCCCCGAACCATAGCATTGATTCAAGAGCCGTGGGTCAGAAATGACAAGATTTGCGGCCTTGGAAGCATTGGAGGTAAACTGATATCTAACACATACAATATAGATAAACCCCGAACTTGCATTTACATACCCCAAGACATACCGATCATACCACTAACCCAATTCTGTTCCAGAGACCTGACAGCGATCAGGCTCCAGATTGGAAATGATGCCCAGAATCTAGTACTAGCCTCGTCGTACATGCCAGGTAACGACGACAGCTGCCCACCGAAGGAACTGACTGATCTTGTTCAACACTGCGAAAACGCCAACCTGGACCTGATCATCTGCACCGATTCAAACGCACATCACCCACTGTGGGGTAGTGAAGTATCAAACAGCAGGGGTGAGTCACTATCCACATACTTATTCTCCACTAATCTTAACATCGTGAACCGAGGCACAGAACCCACTTGGGTCACAGCCCGCGGACAAACGATCATTGACCTGACTTTAGCTACAGAAAACGCGACAAACTTAATCTCCAACTGGCACGTATCAAATGAACCCTCTTGCTCTGACCACAGAAGAATACGTTTTTCTCTGGCAGCCATTACAAAAAACCCAGAACCAAGGCGCAATCCGCGCCGTACAAACATACCCGAATACAAACACCACTTAACTTCCCTACTAGCCAGGGAACAAAGACCCGCTACCCAAATAACTGACCCCGTAGCACTGAATAGCGCCGTGACAAAGCTCACGGACAACATAATCGAAGCATACCATACTAACTGCCAACTAAGTCCCTCACATACTAAGGGTAAGGGAAACCCTTGGTGGAATGCAGAGCTTGGCAAACTCAGAAATACATTACGCAAACAATTCAACAGAGCCAAAAACTCAAGACTCCCAGAGGACTGGGAGCAATACAAAGAAACCCAATACAGATATAAGAAAGCAGTCAGGACCGCCAGGAACTCCGCCTGGCGCAATTTCTGTGATAGCATTGAATCAAATACCGAAGCAGCACGGGTCAGGAAAATTCTGTCAATTGACCAGGAACGTACCCTTGGTGCGCTGAAAAAACCCGACAACAGCTACACACAAACAGACCATGAGACCGGTAAGGTCCTCCTAGAAACGCACTTCCCAGACTGCAACCTACTTGAGGACAGGACGTGGTCTAGCGTACAGGAACAAACCCCAACTGATCTCGACTGGTCCAGAGCACATAATATAGTGACAGAAGACCGAATTAAATGGGCTATTAGGACTTTCCAACCGTACAAGTCACCAGGACTAGACGGTGTCCTTCCGGCGCTACTGCAGTGGGGAGAATACTCCCTGGTGCCGTGGCTGCTGGTGATATACCGAGCCTGTATAGCACACAAATATATACCACACACATGGCGTGAGGTGAAAGTCATTTTCATCCCGAAACCCGGAAAAACTGACTATACGCAACCCAAGGCTTACAGACCCATAAGCCTGACGTCTTTCCTACTGAAAACCCTGGAGAGGCTCTGCGATAGACACATCCGAGACGGACCCCTCTTGGTGAGACCGCTCCACAAGCAGCAACATGCCTACTCCACGGGTAAATCAACAGAATCTGCACTACATAGCGTAATCTCAAAGATCGAATGCGCAATAAATCACAAAGGCTCCTCCCTAGCAGTCTTCATAGACATCGAAGGAGCCTTCGATAAGACTATGTTCCGAAGTATTAGCACAGCACTCGAAAGTCACGGTGTTGACCCGACCCTGAGTGGCTGGATCACAAATATGCTCAGGTTTAGAGCAGTACAAGTAAATATAAATAGCACCACAAGGGCCATAGTGGCGAAGGGTTGCCCCCAAGGGGGAGTCCTTTCGCCTTTACTGTGGAACTTAGTTGCAGATGACCTAGTCAAAAGACTCAACACAAAAGGTTATTTCGCCGTAGGTTACGCTGACGATATAACCATTATAATAAATGGCACCCACGAAAATACACTATGCAACCTTATGCGACAGGCCTTGAAAATAGTAGAGGACTGGTGTAAGGAACACCAACTGACAGTAAACCCCACCAAGACTGAATTGGTTCTCTTTACCAAAAAAAGGAAACTGGCAGCACTACAACTGCCACTTTTCTTTGGAACTACCCTTAGCCTATCAACTGAAGTCAAGTACCTGGGCGTTTACCTGGACAAACAGCTGAACTGGGCAAAACACACCGAGTACATCACTAAAAAAGCCAGTATATCCATGTGGCAATGTAAACGCATGCTAGGCCGCAGTTGGGGCATAGCCCCAAAGGTGACCCACTGGCTATATACAACTGTTATCAGACCAATAATCACATATGGCTCACTAGTTTGGTGGCCCAGGACTGAACTGAGCACAGCCCAAAAAGACCTTGAAAAACTGCAACGACTCGCCTGCGTAGCGATCACAAGCAGCATGAGAACCACGCCCACGGCTGCCCTGCAGGCGATGCTGGGACTGCCACCACTGCATCTAATAGTGCAAGAGGAGGCAGCCTCAGCGGCCTTCAGGCTCAGCGTTTCGGGCACCCTGAGCAAAGACTCCAGAATCAAACACATACGCATATTGGAAAACGCTATTAAAAGACAGCCCATGATGGCAGCACCTAGTGACAAAGCTCCAAAGGCGTATCATTTCCAAAAGCATTTCAATATTCAATTAACAGAGGAAGCACACGACTACTCAGGGCCAGCTGAACTGAGAGTCTACACGGACGGATCAAAGACAGACACTGGCACGGGCGTTGGAGTCTTCTCCAATGACCTCAATATCAGAATATCCAGAACGCTGGGAAAATTCAACACCGTCTATCAGGCGGAATGTGTTGGCATAATCCTAGCGGCCCACGCCATAGAAACTAGAGACGTAAAGGACACACACATTCGGATACTCTCCGATAGTGTCTCAGTCCTACAATCCCTAGACAAAGATTTTACCACCTCGAGAATTATACAAGAATGCCACTCTGCACTGGAAAGAGTCACGGTGCCAAAGCGGAACACGGTGACACTACAGTGGATTAAGGGACATAGCGGTTCGCTGGGCAACGACGCGGCGGACGAACTGGCCAGGAGGGGATCTGGAGCGGTGGTCTTCGGGCCCGAACCAATTGTGCCGATCCCCTTTGGTCAGCTGCGTGGTTGGCTACGAGAACACACACAGATACAAGCGGAACGCTGGTGGTCCTCGACATCGGGATGCAGGCAGGCCAAGGAGGCCCTACCACACCTAAATAAAATCCTCACCAAAAAACTTTTAAGTTTGAACAGAGGCGGCCTGCGCCTGGTGACGGGGACCATCACCGGGCACTGCACACTGAATAAGCACCTCCACACAATAGGCATCACAGACAGTCCCCTGTGCAGAGCATGCTTGGAGGGGGAGGAGACAGTTGCACATGTGCTCCTGGACTGCACAGGGATCACTGAAATACGCACACGAACCATAGGATCCCCGAATTCCCTTATAGATGTTCTGAAAAACCTGAGAGGCCTAATCTGCTTTTGGAGAGAGGTGGGCTGGTTGGAATAAGCCCACCCAAGGTTATGGCCGCTATGGCCCACGTACAATGGTCCGCATAGGACTAAGTGCGGAAACCACACTCAGACATAAGACATAAGACGGTCACTTAGGATATCAGCTTCTAGGTATGCCAGGAGCTTAGTGTTGAGTACACGTTCCATAGTCTCACAGAGAATGGACGTTACTTAGATTGGTCGGTACATATTGACTAAAAGAATGAAATTCAATTAAATCCCGTAGTATCAGCCGGAATCCCGTGGAATATCCATATTAACATCAATGTTTGCGGTCAATGAACCTAAATAGCCCTACCTATTCCAATCACTGGTACTAACAGAAGAACCTTATAAAAAGTATTGAATATAAGTATTTTTTTAAATGATTAAATATTATACAAAATTCCCAATTCGGTTAACTTTTTAGACAGACTATAGTAAAGAAATAAATAAAAAATACCTGGCATGGGAGCAGGCGCTGGCGCAGGCGCAGGCGCTGGCGCAGGGGCTGCTGTGGGCAAAGAGACAATAATAAGTAAGACTAACAACGCGAAAAAATAAAAAGCGTCAGTAAGCTAGCGAAGAAAATTGAATAGTTATTGCATATCAAAAACGTGTAGTTAACATAACGATTTAGTAGTTTAGTTCGCAAGGGTGAGTTAGCAATCAGATCAGATAAAAGCACGAAAAAACCTAACTTACCTATCTGAACCTAACAAAGAAATCACGATATCTTTTACTGAATCGCACTACGGTGGCCAAATTGGAAATCTCTAAAGCGACTGCGAACCCAGGTTGGCCGCTGTAAAAACAATCTGGCCAAATGGGGCTTCCCCGACCCAGTCTTCTAACACAGTGCCAGTGTGTAGCCGCTGCACAGGACATGCTTCATCTGCTATGCTGCCCATCCTGCATAACATCCACCGCCATGGGGCTGCCGTAGACACTCGCGACCGCGGGCGCGCTCGCCGCGGCAGCAGCCGGGGCTGCTGGGGCCACCGCAACAAGTGGGGCTGCAGCTGGAATACATACATGTAGATCGAGTGCTTGCCCACTAAATATACATGTAGGTCCAGCTGTGTGTGGTATTTTTTTTGGGTGTGTTTTTTTTTTGATGGGTAAAAATCAGCCAAATGACACCCCCACCCTTGGGCGGAGCGGGAGATAGTGTCAGACTCTTACTGACTAAAAAACCCACTCCATTCCTTCGTGCCTTTCATACCAGGGCTGAGTTACCTTTCGGAGCTAACCTTGGCCCCAGTAGGCTTCCACCCAGCTGGGCCCCTGCTGTTGCTGATAACTTGAAGCGCGCGAGAACAGTGCGCGCCGTCGACGACTTGGTCTCGGTCCGGACAGTTACCGGACGGTCATTGCTGCACTGATGCTGCCATTGGATGGGACAACATATCTATCAAGTTTCTCAAACGTTATAAAAGGTTGCTTGTTCCTCCACTGACATATTTTTTCAATCATTGCCTCAGCAGTGGTGTATTACCCGTCTATTTGAAAAAAGCTGTAGTACATCCTATACATAAGGCCGGGAATAGAAAATGTGTCAACAACTATCGACCTATTGCTGTCCTACCTTCAGTATCTAAAATCTTAGAACGCATTATAAACAAGAAACTTGTAAACTACCTTGAAGAATAACAGCTTTTATCTCCGAACCAATTTGGCTTTCGAAGAGATAAGTCGACGGATGATGCAGTTCTACAGCTAACGGATCAAATTGTCAAGAACATGAATGCAAAAAAGAAGGTAGTTTCAGTTTTCTTAGACCTTAAAAAGCTTTCGATACAGTTTCTATTCCCAACCTAGTTCTGAAACTGGAGGAACTGGGAATACGAGGCCTCCCTCTTCAAATATTTGCGGATTATCTAAATGAGAGGATGGAGTGTGTGAAAATAAGTGATTTCCTGAGTGAAGAGCTGCCTGTCACTTTTGGCGTTCCTCAGGGTAGTGTGGTTGGTCCCACACTTTTCTTGGTTTACGTTAATCAGCTGTGCAATCTGGAAAAATTACAGCATTCGCTGACGATACTGCACTCACCTTTTCTGGCGACACCTGGCACGAAGCTTTTGACGCGACTCAAAGGGGACTAGATCAGGTTCTAAAATGGCTTAATAACAATCATCTTACACTTAACGCGGACAAAACGAACATAATTTATTTTACTCTACGAAAATCTACTCAGCCACCGATTTCGTGTACCCTAACCCTCAATCGACTGTCTAAAGAACGGCACTTGTGCTTGCCCTAAACTCACACGTACCTCCACCATAAAATACCTCGGAGTAACTCTTGATGATAATCTGAGCTTCTCAGCCCATATACATCTACTGACAGCAAGGACTAGGAAATTAATTTTCGTGTTTAAAACTCTTCGTCATGTAGCTGCAGCACAGATTGTCAGCAGTCTACCTCGCTCTTTGCCAATCACTCCTGTCATATTGTATTTCAGTACGGGGTGGTGCGTCCAAGACTTTAATGTTAAAATTGGAAAAAGCTCAAAGAGCTGTGTTAAAGGTGTGTACTTTTCGCCCAATACTATTCCCTACAGACGAATTGTATAAATGTTGCAAAGTGCGTTTTGTCAGGCAGATCTACATTCTCAGTACAGTCTTATTACAACACAAAAACACCCCTTTTGTTATAATCAGCAAAAGTCGTAAGGATATGGTTTGTCATAACTACAAATGCAACTACTCTTTTACGAAACGATTCTTTTGCTTCCAAGGGCCTCAATTTTACAACAAGCTAAATGAGAAATTGATTTTTACTCTTACTCCACCACGTCTCTTAAAAAGTCTTTGACAAACTTTCTGTTGGCAGCTAACTATTCCGACAACGAAAGCCTTCTTTTTTCCGAATACCATCCCCGCAATTTTTTTTTTCTTTTTCTTTTCACCGAAACACACCACTTATCCAGTTATCCACACACTTAACATAGTCCATGGGTTCATCAATAGGTACACACACAAATATTTTAATATAAATGAATAATAATCACATACATAATAATTTGATGATGATGATGATGATGAATCTGGGAAATTTTAGATTAAGCCATATAATAATGTTAGGTACTTACTTCACCGAAAACTAGTTATGCCTCAGTGTATTAAATGTTTAACCAATTATGTATGGGCTTGTACTATCATCCTTTGTACAAGTTATCATATAAGTAAGTAAGGGTGCTGGTTGCATCACCTACCTGCTTCTATGTAAGTGTAACCAACAAACAAAGTACCTATGTTTATTTGTTATTGTAATTTTATTGGTTGAAATAATATATATAAATATTATTGCTCACCGTCCGCAAACCCGCGCTTACAGTGGCCAAAAATCTATTGGTAAAAATATATTGGTGTCATATAGTTGCATCGATTAATATAAAATGCTTGAATTACCACCTACTAATTGATGTTGTCACGAAGTTCATCCATCCCAGACGGCTAATCAGGAGAATAATATTTTTATTAAGAAATCGAAGATATAATTATTACATCGCACAAATCCGCAGAATCCACGAGTAGTGGTTTATGGCCCATATCTTTTCCCAGAGAGGAGGTTTGAGTCTCAGCAGTGGGAAGATTAATAGTCTAATTATGCTTAAGCCTATTTTTAAGCCAGCCCGCCCTGTATTTTGCTACCAATAACGATAGCGATATCCTCTTATGCGGCATGTAAGTATGAAAAATACTTAATGTGTCTGTATGTGAGAAGATCCGGCACCTATTTAGTTTATTCTTTTTGTGTTCGTAATTGTCAGAATAAGGTTTGTCTGAAAGAAAAAACTAGTTAGTTTATAATAAAACTTTATTGAAAATAGACTGATGCGTGACATCAAATGGTACATTTTTTGTAACGTTAAATTGCACTTAAATTAAATAAACACCAAACAATACATTAAAAAAAAACAAACAAAACTTGCTTGAATATTTATTTTGTTGCCGAAGGTTCTCATTTCTTGGAAAACTATGACAAAACATAAAAAATACTATTTTACTAGTAGTTAACGGTTAAGCCACATATGTACGTGCAGTATGCGGCATTTATTATGGACCTACCTAAGGACTAAACTTAAAGACAGTAGACTATAATTTAAAATGAATATAATTCTCGAATGTACAATAATATCGATGTTGGGAAGCGTTTGGAGTGCACACGCGTCGTTTTCAGAGATCGGTAACGAAGCGGTCACAGATAACTAGACTGAAGTGGTCCGAAGACACGTGTCCCGCATGCCACACCTCTTGCCGCCGCGCCGCTCGCCGCTTTCGAGCGGCTGAAGGTGCCCGATCTACGGGGAAGATAAGATAAATTGGTACTTGATTCATTAAAAAAAATATATTATGCCTCCTCAGATATTTCTTAATTTCGTAATTCCGTCTTCTGAGTCGTTTATGATGACGTTTCTCTATGTATTTTTACAGGTAATTAATATATTTTAATTCCCGCATGAATTCCAAAACGATGTTTGTTGTCACCCTAATGGTAGGGGGGCATCATAAACGACTGAGAAGACGGACTGGGTGATGCAATTTTACAAAAATTTGTTGTCTACCTACTGTTTAAGTTTTATATTATTAAAAGCAAAGCTTTTATGTGGTAATTAGAGACACAATAGTAAGACAATAGGTGCGCGAACGCCGCCGGTTTGCTTGGGGTTTAATAAATATGATAATTATATTCATTTTAAATTATAGTCTACTGTCTTTAAGTTTAGTCCTTAGGTAGGTCCATAATAAATCGCACGTGGATACCGAACGGTATCCTTCCAGGCGGCAACTCTCCTGGCACGCTTTCCGCCAGTGGACATTCTGGCGGATATGGACGCAAGAGTCTATAATCGGATTCGTGACATGCACCAAAGTGGCAATAGCGTGCCGGGAATTACAGCAATTCCCGGCACGCTATTGCCACTTTGGTGAGGCGTAAGGCTGAGGCGGCAGGAACGGCGATACGCGCTCGAAAGTTGGCACGAGCGGCTACAGCAGCCGCAATTCTCGTGCAAGCGCGTTGTCGAAGCCGTTCTACCGCACTTCGAAGCCTGGCTGACAAGAAAGGAGCGCATGTCCTACAGACTGACTCAGGTGCTGACCGGGCACGGCTGCTTCGGTGAGTACCTGAACAGAATTGGGCGAGAAGCTACGGCTAATTGCCATCATTGCGGGGGAAAACTAGATTCAGCACAGCACACGCTGGAAGAGTGTCCAGCGTGGGCCACAGAGCGACGAGTCCTGGTCGGCAGAATCGGGCGAGATCTGTCTCTGCCAGCAGTAGTGAGGGCTATGTTGGCGGAGCCAGAAAACTGGAGGGAAGTTGCTTCCTTCTGTGAGACCGTGATGGTCCAGAAGGACGCCGCTGAGCGAGATCGTGAAAGGGCCGCGATCCCGCTCGGAGAAGAAGGCGTCGGGGAGGCAACCGCCTTGATGCCTAAAACGCCAAAACCCCGTTTGCATTGAATATAAGTGGGACTTTGGAAGCATGGACGCTCAGAGTGGGGACTCTGCTCGCTTATCGAGGGATTCCAGGGAAGACGGTAGCACAGTGATCACGTGCTGCCGTGCACAAAGAGGGTCAGGGGAGACCGTTATAAAGTCTCTTCAGAGATGTGTGTAACAGGCGTTGCACTGAGGGGGTTCCGGAATGGTTTTTTGAGAGGTAACGGGGCCCCTTCTATGTGCAGATGGTGATCACCGGGGTGGTTTTAGTGAGGTAAAAATCCCACACTGCCCGGACTTATCCCCAAAGTCCGGGCGCCTTTTGAAGGATTCCACTCGAAAACAAAAAAAAAAAGGTCCATAATAAATGCCTCATGCAATGCTGCACGTACCTATGTGCTTAACCGTTAACTACTAGTAATATATTAGTTTTTATGTTTTGTCATAGTTTTACAAGAAATGAGAACCTTCGGCAACATGGTGGGAAAAAATCATCCAATGTCAACCCCCGCTCTTGGGCAGAGCGGAAGATAGTGTCCGACTCTTACTGACTAAAAGACCCACCCCGTTCCTTCTAGCCTTCATACCGGGGTTCGAGCGCCCTTTCGGATAACCCTGGCCCCAGTAGGCTTCGACCCGGCTGGGTCCCTGCTGTTGCTGACAACTCCTTAAGGGCAACAGTGACTTGAAGTTGTACCATTAAAAAATAAATATTCAAGCAACAGTTTTGTTTGTTTTTTAATGTATTGTTTGTTGTTTATTTGTTAATTAATAAGTGCAATTTAACGTAACATAAAATGTAATGTATTTTTTTATCAGTATAATGTATTTCATACTCACATGCCGCATAAGAGGATATCGCTATCGTTATTGGTAGAAAAATACAGGGCGGGCTGGCTTAAAAATAGGCTTAAGCATAATTAGCCTAATAATTTTCCCACAGCTGGGACTCAAACCTCCTCTCTGGGAAAAGATATGGGCCATAAACCACTACTCGTAGATTCTGCTGATTTGTGCGATGTAATAATTATATCTTCGAATTCTTAGTAAAAATATTATTCTCCTGATTAGCCCTCTGGGATGGATGAACTTCGTGACAACATCAATTAGTAATAATAATAATAATAATTTTATTACGATCGCGCCATCCTAACCGACAGAACCATTCACTACAATAGACGATATCATTCTCCAAGATAAAGTTAATAGAGTTACATACCTCATAGATATTGCAGTCCCTAATACGAATAATTTGCAAAACACGATAGGAGAGAAATTAAGTAAATATGCAGAACTTAAAGAAGAAGTAACAAGAATCTGGAGGCAAGAAAAAGTTTATGTCGTACCTATAGTTGTCTCTACTACTGGGGTTATACCCAAGCATCTTCACCATAGCCTCAAATTAATAGATTTAAAATATTCCATCTACATTTCGGTCCAAAAAGCAGCAATTTTGAACACCTGCAGAATAGTGAGAAAGTTCATGCAGATAGAGGAAAATGAAATTTCTCCTCATAATACCCACTCTACACCAATCACACACACGCTACATTAACTTGGCTTGGCCCGTTAATGTAGCTTAAAACTAGCCAAAGAGCTAAGCAACAGCCAACGTTTTTTCAAAATAATAATAATATTCCACAACTATCACACAACGCCGTCTAGTCCCAAGCTAAGCAGAGCTTGTGTTATGGGTACTAGACAACTGATAAACATACTTATATATTTCTAAATACATACATATTATAGATAAATTACACCCAGACACAGAACAAATGATTATGCTCATCACACAAAGATTTGTCCTGGATGGGAATCGAACCCACGACCTCTAGCATAGCAGTCAGGGTCACTAACCACTAGACCAACAGGCCAGTCAAAGTAATAGGCAAGTAATAGTAAGTAATAATAAGTAGTATATATAGTAAGTAGTAATAGTAGGTAGGTAGTAATAGGTAAGTAGTAGTAGGTGGTAATTCAAGCATTTTATATTAATCGATGCAACTATATGACACCAATATAAGGTATATACAGACATCAGCTATTTCCTAATCATTACAGAGAAAACTCACAGTTCCCTTATGGTAAGCATATTGAGATCAGTTGATACATATTAATTAATTGTTTTTGAACTTGCATATCTATTTAATGTACCAAAAACATCTTTTACTACTTTAGAGCAAAATTGTCCCGTGGTATGTAGCTAATGTATGGACACACTAGTAGAACGAGATGAGAGGACTCTATGTAACTTTCCTTTTCGGGGACGCTTTTGAGGTTGTCGTAGTCAATCTAGTACTAGGATATATAAAATCTTTGATTAGGATATACAAAATCTTTGCACCACCACGACCACGACTCTGCTCGCTTATCGAGGGATTCCAGGGAAGACGGTAGCACAGTGATCACTCCAGGATATTAGTAACTTTTTTATGGAGCTGAGAATTAACAAGTGGCAAAATTGTGAATAATTTGCACCCTACTAGGTACCTATTATACGATTGCGTGTAGAGTCTGACCAACGAAAGATGGCAAAACAAAAAGGAGGCCGTATTAAAAAAAATTGAAGCTGTACTCCACTTAAACGGAGTTGATACGTTTGATTATTCATGAAAATAATAAGTATGCGAATATACAAGGTGCAGTTTTAAAACTGCACAATATTTCAGGAGGTTGTAATAAAACTCATAAATAATCATGTAAAAAAACGATACCTGGTCAATAATCAGTAATACTTGTTATTTTTTAATTACACTAAACTAAATCGATTGATCGATGGCCGCGGGGGCGTGGCTAGGGTGTGGCGTGCGGGATGATGATTGGATGATACATTATTTATGAAACTATCGTTGCGAGTTAGTGTGTGTGAAAACGCCCTTTATTATTCCGTGTTTGTGTGTGTGAAAAAAAGCGCGGTTATAAAAAAAAAAAAAATTACCTACTTATTTTATTATTGATTCGGGTCGAGAATCACTAACATAATTACCTCCTGAAATATTTTGCAGCTTCAAAACAACACCTTGTTTATGATGCATGTTTATTTAACAATTAAACATGTGCTGCTTATTTAGCCACGATATTCAATGCCACCAAAACTCAAGCATGTCCGTGCACTGCCAAATCTGCCTGATCACCTTGGCTCTTGCTTTTTAGAATGTATCCTTGGAGTGTATCGACCGCCTTCAGCTCTTGGGAGTTGAAATTTCCTTTTAAACTTTGGGCAGTTCATTGAGTACAAAGCTACGGTAGCTGCTAGGAAACTCGACATTCATGCAAAGGTTAGATGGCACTCAGTGGTGGATTAGCCATGTACCAAGAGTAGCAAATGCTACAGACCCCCCATTTGGGGGCCCCGCGTGTTCAGTGATCCCGCACTTTTGAACTTAAAAAAAATTAGTCTAAATATGTGTACTGTATGAAACCTAAATACACCTGATTTCTTTGGATGTGATGAGATACTCACTTTACTTCAAACTTTCCTGCAAGCAAACTACAGAATAGAAGATCTCTTAGAATTTGCCCCATCATCGTACTTTTTACGCAACTGATCTTAAAATCCATGGAGTTATTGGTGTATTGTTCAAGCTTATTTTTAGAAAGGGTAGCTTTAGCCAGCAGCTTCCCGCGCGCGAAGCTGCTAGCTAAAACTACTTAATTTTATATGTGTAGCCTCGGTTAAGCTTAATCACAATAACCCTACCAACTAAGAATAAGCTTAAACAAGGTTTTTAGGAAATTACATATTTTGTGTGTCTATGTGAATATTACATTGCTTCGCCTCATCAGATAGTTTAAAGTTACACAACGAGCAATGGAGAGGAAGCTTAAGTGGCAGTAAGCTGGGGACATTGCTCTCAGAACAGATGATCGATGGGGCCGAAAGGTTCGGGTTTGGCGATCGGATACCTAAAGACGTAGCGTTAAAAAGGCCTTGCAACAAGGGTACCAGTAACCTTTTTTTAGGGTTCCGTGGTCAACTAGGAACCCTTATAGTTTCGCCATGTCTGTCTGTCCGTCTGTCTGTCTGTCTGTCTGTCTGTCCGTCTGTCCGTCTGTCCGTCTGTCCGTCCTCGCTTAATCTCTGTGACCGTTAGTACTAGAAAGCTGAAATTTGGTACCAATATGTATATCAATCACGCCGATAAAGTGGTAAAATAAAAATTGGAAAAAAATGTTTTATTAGGGTAGCCCCCCTATATGTAAAGTGGGAAGTGATTTTTTTTTTAATTTCAACCTTAACGTGTGATATATTGTTGGATAGGTATTTAAAAATGAATAGGGGGTTACTAAAATCATTTTTTGATAATGTCAATAATTTCGGAAATAATCGCTCCAAAAGTAAAAAACAATGTGTGTGTGTCCCCCACCTCTAACTTTTGAACCATAAGTTTAGAAAATCTGAAAAGTAGAACTTTATAAGGACTTTCTAGGAAAATTATTTTGAACTTGATGGAAAGAACAGTTTTTGTACAAAAAAGACAAAAGGTTTCTACAAAATAATATCTGGACTAAGTTTGTAGTATAATCGTATATGCAAGCATTTTTTTAAACTCATTAGTGGGTACACTTATTGTGACGGACGGGAAACTACGGAACCCTACACTGAGCGTGGCACGACACGCTCTTGGCCGGCTTTTAGGAAGGCTCACGTTAATTCGATGGAGGCGTGATAAACAGGACCGGCTGTTGTGGTGATACTTGGGAGAATCCTTTGTCTAGCAATGGACGCCTTTCAGCTGAATGATGATAACGATCGATGTTGGCATGTTGATAAAATCAATCTCCAAGAAAGATTATTCCAATTAAAGATTGGCTTAATCTGACGTCTCCTAAGAAAAAGAAATGTTGCATCCTATTAGTAAATCTTAACTGTACAGCTTTTCTATATAAATTAACAAAGGCTTCGCCATCATCATCGAAAAGACTCCCTATATAGGTATTTCTATATTCCTTGTCAGAAGAAAACCTAAAATGTTCTAAAAAAAATTCTAATCATTCGGGGTATATAAAAAACGATCATCATCTAGATTTTCCAAAAGTACTAAATTAATTAGTATCTTACAACTAAATTAATTAATTAGTAGTAGAGGGCCCTTTGGTCGAATTTGCTACAGACTCCGCGCCGGTTCAATCCGGCACTGACGCAGCGCTTCACACCAGGGGCCTAAGTCTGCTATTTTTATAAATTCGTCATTCTGCTAATTCATAATGATCGATCATTGATCGGTCAATGGTCTTGTAATAGAATTGTGGTAGAATGACAATATCGAGCTTATTAAAAGCACTAATTGCGCAATGACGTCGTAATGGTAGGTCACTGATCAAATAAACTGTCAAAGTTTTAGCAGATTACCGCATACGTCAAATATTCATTTGTCATTATGTACGAGATTACCGTTCTATGCCATTTCTTTCAATGGAGTGTCAGTGGTTGACCATCGGAAAGCCATAGTGACGGCGTTATATTAGTAGATTACCAAAACTTGTCAAAATCAACAATTATGAAATCAATGATAGACCATTCTGACACTATTGTAATAGCAGACTTGGGGCCCTGGACAGCATCGAATGTTACACAAAGCACAGGTCCAAGCATTTGTGGAGTCACATGCGGGCTGTGGTTCTTTCAATAAGCACTTCCCTGGAATCTTTAAATTTGAATAAAACAAATTGTGTGTTATCGATTTTTTTTTATTAATTTGGATGGAATATAATATCGTTCAAATGTCCACTGCAACTTTGCTGGATAGTGCGCATACGAAATACACAACTTTCCATGTCCTTTACTGTTTTCATTATTAGGAGTTTCGTCTGCTCATTGTCAAAACTTCCTGAAAAGTATAATTTACCGTGTGAGTAATATTGCAATTATTAAATAGTCAAAAAGTATCAAGTTTTTATTATAGAAATTAAAAAACTAACCAAGAAATGATATCATTGTTTACAACCGTCGCATTTTCTCTCGGAATGTATCTAATTTAATTCACTTTTTGTGTCTTTAAATTTGTCCATCATATTAAATAGTAGCCTCTCCATCGAACTAGTGATTATTTTCGGCATTATTTTAAGCAAAATAAGTATAATATTCATTAAAACCCAAGCGAACGCCGGCGTTCGCGCACCTATTGTCTTTCTATTGTGTCTGTAATTTCCACGATTGAAAGGTTAAATGCTGCCATACACAACGTTTGATAAATAAATCGTTGTCATCTTTCGATGGTCAAACTCTAACAAGCTGATTAACAACACAGCAATTCCACTGTGTGAAGCAAAAGGCATTATACTCGTATCTTTGTTATTTGAAGCCACAGAATAACTGATTACATTATAGTAGCTCACGTTTCTTTATTAAAATGCAAGTGGTCTAAGGGTACGCTTGTGGTCTTCAATTCAGAATATAGCTTAGTTAAAGTCCACCAAAATCCTTTAAATTGCTTAAAGCTGTATAATTCTGAACTTGTTATCTATATTAACGCTGCAAACTTTACAGTGTGGTCTCCGTGACGCATAATAACGTTCTTATTCAGATGAAAGCTCACTTTTCACCTTTTGGTGGTTTTTTTTTTTTTTTTTTTTTTTTCGATGGGAAAAATCATCTTATGACAACCCCCGCTCTTGGGCGGAGCGGGAGATAGTGTCAGACTCTTACTGACTAAAAAACCCATCCCGTTCCTTCAAGCCTTCGATACCGGGGCTCGAGCGCCCTTTCGGATTACCCTGGCCCCGGTAGGCTTCGACCCGGCTGGGCCCCTGCTGTTGCTGACAACTCCTTGAGGCGCGCGGGAACAGCGCGCGCCGTCGACGACTTGGGCTTGGTCCGGACGGTTACCGGACGGCCGGACAGCGAGCTACCCATTGCTCACTGTCCGCAAGCCCGCGCCTACGGTGGCTGGAAATCGGGATCGGAATCCCGGCGGCGGCGGCGAGAGCGCCGTTGCCTGATGCGGTCGGCCTCCTCCTTAGCGAGCATTACTGCTTCGCAGAAGTCGGCGAACGCCTGCCACTCCTCCTCGCTCCGGACCATGGCCTCGACCAAGGCCCGGCGCGAGAGGTCTCCGCCGCCGATCACCCCCACGAGGGCACGGCGATGCTCCGCCCAAGCAGGGCACACCGCGATTGTGTGCTCCACCGTGTCCTCCGGGCGTTCCGCACAGTGGCGACACCCGGGCGTCACTTCCGCTTTGATTCTGAACAGGAACCTCCCGAACTTGCCATTTCCGGAGAGGACCTGTGTCATGCGGAAGGTAAGGACGCCGTGAGGTCTTTCCAGCCACGCCTCAAAGAGGGGACTTATCGCCATAATTGTGGCGTGCCCATGACGGGGTTGCGACAGTCGCTGACGCCATTCCACCATGAGATCCCGCCGGAGCTCTGTCCGCCATGCCGTGACCTGTCGCGGCAGAGGACTTTCACCCCGGCGTTGCATCTCCACGCGCATGTCGTGCATGTGTGCAAGGACTGTTGCCTCCAGATCCCACGGTGGTAGGCCAGCCAGAAGGCTCGCCGCTTCGCGGGAAATCGTGCGGTATCCCCGCACCATCCGAATTGCCATGGCCCTCTGGCAGGCGTTCAGAATGGACGCCGGTCGCTTTTGCAGCGACAGCGCCCACACCGGCGCCCCGTAGAGGGCCATAGACCGAACGATCCCCGCGTAGAGCCTCCGGCAGGAGGCGTCTGGACCCCCAAGGTTGGGCAGGAGCCGCCCGAGAGCGGCCCCAGTCCGGTTGAGTTTGGGAGCCAGACGTCGGAAATGCTCCTCGAAATTCCATCGGCTGTCGAGGATGAGTCCCAGATACCTCATCGATGTCCCGACGCCGATGCGAACTCCTCCTACCGTTAGTTGGGAACCCGGCGGTGGCGCGTTCCGACGGCCGCGACCGTGAAAACACATGGCCTCGGATTTGCGCAGCGCCACCTCGAGTCCCAACTCCTGGATCCTACCAACGACTATCGCAACCCCGCGTGTCGCTAAAGCGGCCGCCGCCCGGTACGACTCTCCCTGCGCTAGAACCAGCGTGTCGTCTGCGTAGCAGACCACGCTGACCCCGTCAGGGAGGTCGCCCCGCAGCACGTAATCGTACCCGATGTTCCACAAGGGTGGCCCTAGTACCGACCCCTGCGGAGCACCGCACGACATCTCCCGACGTTTCCAGTCTCCCTGGTGACCGGGGTAGACAATATACCTGTCCGACAGGTAGGCCTCGACTACTCGACAGAGGTATTCGGGCACCCGGTGGTACCGGAGTGCCCTCCGGATCGTACTCCAGGGCAGGGAATTAAAAGCGTTGGCAATGTCCAAGGACACTGCCACGACACGCCTACCCTGGGACACCGCATCCCCCGTCGTGAGGGCTCGCACGCGCATGATGGCGTCCACCGTCGAGCGCATCCTGCGAAAGCCGAACTGTCCGTCCGAAAGATCCGGCCCCACCCGTGAAAGGCGCGCGACGAGGCGGCTCGCAATCACTCTTTCAAAGAGCTTGCCCACCTCGTCGAGCAGCACAATGGGCCGGTACGCGGACGGAGAGTCCGCAGGGCGCCCTGGCTTCGCGATGAGGACCAGTTTCCCCGTCTTCCAGCGAAGTGGGAACTGGCCCCTCTCCAAGCATGCGCTGAAGAGCCCTCTCAGTCGAGGCCCGAGAGCCTCCATGGCCAGGACCCAGGCTTTCCCAGGCAAGCCATCGGGTCCTGGGGCGGCGTTCTTGGCACTCAGCCTTTGCACCGCCACTCTCATCTCTGCCTCGGTCACCTCTGGAGCATTATCGTCGTCGTCGCTATTGCGGTCCGCGTCAGACACCGCTGGCGGAGGCGGAGCCATGGGCGGGGGGGAGTGTTCCCCTCGCGCAGGGAACAGAGCGCTCACCACACCCTCCACGAGTTGGGGCCGGAGACTCTGAGTCAGCGGCGGAGCCCAGGGGCGCAGTTTCTCCCGTATCAATTTGTACGGGCGCCCCCACGGGTCCGCGTTCAGAGACCCCAGCCACACGTCGCGGGCCTCGAGTTTGGCCCGCTTAATCTCCGCTCGGAGGGTGTGTTTTGCCTCTCTGTAACCTTCGTACAGCTCCGCCTCTCTGGCCTCCGCATCCGGCGCGCGGATGCGGCGCCTGCAGTATCTGGCGTACCGGCGTCGCGCGTGATTGCACGTGTTGCGCAGTGCAGCGATTTCCGGCGACCACCAGTACACCTGGCGCTTAGCACGTCCTGGACGGACTCGGGGCATTGCCGCATCGCAAATTTGCGACATGGCCTCCTGGAACCACTCCGCCTCGACGTCGATGTCGACAGGCCTGTCCGGTGCTTGCACCCAGGCCTGTACCGTCGCGGCTTCCAGGAGGAGCTCCCGGTCCATCTGCTTAAGCGCCCACCGCGGACCGCAAGGGCTCTGTCGGACCGGCGCGGCCGAGGTTTCGGCGGAGACGTCCAACCGGATATACCGGTGGTCGGAGTACGTCTCCACCTCCTCCATAACGCGCCAGTCGACGACACGCGGCGACAGAGCGGGGCTGGCGAACGAGAGGTCCACCACAGATTCACCCCGCCTCCGCACCAACGTGGGGACAGAACCCCGGTTCAGGACGACCAGGCCCAGCTCCAAGGCCCAGTCCTCCACCAACCGACCCCGTGTGCTCGTGCGCCGGGAACCCCAAGCCGTATTCCAGGCGTTGAAGTCCCCACAAACGACCACGGGGAGGGTACCAAACCCAGCGACGACGGCACTTAGCTCCATAAGGGAGACATGGAGTTCGTCGGGAGTTCTGGTCGGGGACAGGTAGACGCCTACCACTGCAATGTCCCCGACCCGTGCTGCCACGCAACCCCGTCCCCTCGCAACAGCCTCGAGGGGCGGGGTACCGGCGGCGGCCGACGAAATTAGCGTCACCGAGCCGTCTAGGTCCTGAACCCAGCGGGGATGGACGTAGTACGGCTCGGAGACGACGGCGACATTGATCGACCACTGCGCCATGCTCTGGAGCAACAGATCCTGAGCGGGGGCGCAGTGGTTGATGTTCGCCTGGAGGAGACGTAATGGTGTCGTTATTGACATTCCATTACAGTCTCCTCCTGAGCCCCCTGTGAGGGCACTGCCGCGGCGGGAGCGGCGGCGACAGCGGCGGCAGCCAAGGTGGTGGCTGCGGCGGTGAAGACGTCAGGGTGGATGGGCCTGACTTTGCCCTTGGCCTTGGCGGGGGGGTCGCAGGACCTGCCCCCAGCCCGGTGGTCGGCCGGCTTGCCTACAGCCGCACATGCGTAGCAGTGCGGCTTTGCACGGCATTCAACGGCCTTGTGCCCGGGCTGTCCGCACTGGTGGCAACGGTCACTGCGGTCCTCTGCGGCGCAATAGGCCCCCACGTGGTGCCCCACGTGGCAGCGGTAGCACCGCAGAGGTCTGGGCTCCAGCAGCTTTACCTGGGCCGAAACCCAGCCCACCAACAGCCTTCGGCCCTCGGCCGTGATGGCCTTGGCCGCCGACACGGGGCAGCTCACCGTGACGGCTCGCATGCCCGTGCTGTCGGCGCGGATGGTGCCCGCCCGGACCTGATCGGTCGTGCACCCTCCCGCCCCGACGATGGCGGCCACCACCTCTTCCACCCTGACAGAGTCGTCCAGACCCATTATGCGCATGTCCATGCTTTTGGTGGGTCTGGACACTCGGGCCTCCTCGACGTCTAGGGACGCCCTGATCCTTTCGGCCAGGGCGTCGGCGAGCTCTCCGCTGTCTGCCCCAGGGACCTCCAAAATTCGGGCCCCGGTCGCGGTACGCCTCATTCGGAAGCCCCCGGAGGCTCCGAACTCATCGAGGTGGCCCACCACCGCCTGTTTCGCCTTCGCCATGACTACATCGTAGTTCACGCCCTTCTTTTCCGCAGCTGGCTGTAGTGTGATCACTACAGCTGCGGAAGTCGGGGCGCGAAGACGAGCAGCCATGGCCCGCTTCTTGCGCTCCTGTCGCCGCCTGCGCTTTTTGGCCGCCCTTGCCGCCTTGCTCGCCTTCTTCTTGGCGCCGACGACCGTCCACTCGGCGCCAGCCGAGGGGTCTTCGGGCGGAGAAGGCGGCAGGCGCGACCTAGTCGCCGCCGCGGCGAGAGGTCCCGCCGATTTGGTGGCAGCCGCCACCCTGCCCTTCGGGGGAGGGGCAGGCTTCCCCTGCCGCTGCTGTAGCTTGGCCGCCGGGGCTGCCCTTGCAGGCTCCGACGCCGCGGCCACGCGCCTGGCTTGCCCCGACGGGCCTGCCTTAGGTGCTGCAGTCGTCGTGGCCGCGGCGACAGCGGCATACGACGCCGTCTTCTTTTGGCCGGAGGCCGCGAGAGGGGGGCGCAGAACAATGCCCTCCAGGACGGAGAGCTGGCGCTGTATGTGCCCCTGGAACTGCTGCTGCTGTTGCTGCTGCTGCTCCCTGAAGGCAGCCAGCTCCTGCCGCAGCAGGGACACAACTCCCCCGCCTTCCGCCTGGGGCGAAGGCTGAGATCGGCCCTGCACCTGCCTGTCCCTCCCTTCGGGACGAGGGCCCTGGAGAGCGGCCACGGCCGCCTCAAGCCGGCCAAACCTCCCGCTGAGGGTGCGCTCGTAGGGCTCAAAAACGATCCCCAGCGCCTCCTCAATCGAGGTGTTGGCCAGCTCAATAGACCGCTTTTTGGCCACCCTCTCCCTCTTGTTGGCCACGCTCGTTATTGCGGCTGCCACAACCTCCCGAAACTTAGCCAGCGCCTCAACCATCCCTTCTGGCAAGTCCTGAGGGATCTTCGGCACCGATGCGCTGGCCTGGGGTCCCTCACTGGCGATCTCAGTGGGGAGCCCTCTCCCTTTGCCCGTTTTTCGGGCTGCGCCCCGCCCCGAGGACGAGATTTTCCGGGCAGGTCCCGTCTCGTCGTCGGATGCGGAGCGCATGAACGCCCTCCTTCTGTTGGAGGCGGATACTTCCACCTCCATCAAATGGAAGGGCTCCTGCACCTCCACTACTTCTTCGTCCTCCTTCCCGTCTGAGTTGAGTGAAGACGCGGCATCTGAGTCCGACGCCGCGTCTTCACTCACCTCCCTGAGGCCGTATCTACGGCCGGCCTCTACCGGCGTCGCGGACGTGCTGGGAACTGGTCCCAGGGACTCCGCGCTGCCAAAATGTGAGCCACCCTGGCTCTGTGCGTCCACTGAGGACGGTAAAGGGTCCGGAGACCCGAGGCGGTGGTTGCCCCCCCCAGAATACGTGGGGCAGCCCGAGCTCTGCTCAGGGAGGGATTCTCCTGCAAGCAGGTACCCTCCTGGGGTAGTCATTTTTTTACCAGTCGCGCTCATGATGGTGCTGGACACAGCTTTGCCTTTTTTATTTAAATGGGGTGGGGTCCCCATTACACGTTCGCCATCCTGGTCATGTCTGCTGAACAGACACGTACCGGAGGCGAACCCTATCTCTTCTAAATCGCTGTCCAGAAGGCGCCAACAGCTGTTGGTGCCAGCGCTCCTGGACAACGCACCCTCCGGGCGGTCCGACTGGACTCCGCCGTATGTTCCTCTTGGTCTGGTCTCTCGCTTGAGGCCTTCCGGCATGAGTAGCTCTACCGGCATAGCCCTCAAGGTCATTGAGACACGCAAGCCCCACCACGACGACAACGTGGGAACACAGTTGGTGGGGTCACCTATTGGAGGTCGAGTGTACTGTAATAACTCTTCATAAGTGCTAAAGTTACCGTTGTTACCTCTTGTGACATCTTTGTGCTACTTGCGGGGGCCAAGTACCTATCGGCTAATTGTTCGCCTAAAAAAGGGTTGAAATTCAATCCACTGCCAAGTTTAGATGCACTTTAAAATCGATCATAATCATCTTCATCAACAGCCTGATCCACTGCTAAACATTTGCCATTCTCAAGACTCGCCACCACACCCAGTCCTCTGCCTTCCGCATCCAGCCACTACCCGCCACCGTATTCACGTCAACGGTTCATCTGGCCGAAATTCACTTTACTATACACCCAACTTAAAATATGGTATAGTTGTGAAAATACATAGGTATTTGGTTAAAAATATCTAAAATTATAATACTTACTTCTAAATTTGAACTTGGCAGGTTAATTTAATTATATAAATAATAAATTTAATTATGCAATTAATCAAGTGTTGCGTACAGCACGAAAACCTGCCAAGTTCAGTAAATTATATAAATAACACTAGCCTCATTATAACTTTTGATAGTTACGTATCGTTTTATTGCTAGATGGACATAATTAAATAAAATGAAATATTATTTCAATTACACAGGCCTACAAATTTTAGGTCATGAATTCCCCTTTTCAGTTTAATAACTGATATTGACTAAGTTTGATACGCTGATTACAAATATGTAATCAGTTTTTCTTCATCACGTCCAGATTTTTAGTTATTGACCATGAACCAAAATTGCAATAAAATACATTTTTTTTACAATAAAAAAATATTTATTAAAAAATACTTAGTTATGATAATAAATTTTTGTACAATATAATTAATTAATAAGTTGCTTAATTCGTAAACACGTTAATCATCCTTGTGAAACCTTGTTCTTTTTTCTCCGAAGCTTCTGTTTTGTGATTTTCTCTTAAATTTCCGGTTTGGCTCATCTCGCTTCAAAAGCCAACAGTAGTCCGCTAACATATTAGGATTCCATCTTCCCTGATACCTCTTTTCCATGTCCTTCAAGTCCTGATGAAATCTTTCACCCTGTTCTTCGCTAACGGCTCCTAAATTTTCCGGAAAATAGTCAATGTGCGAATTCAGGAAGTGAAGCTTAATGGTCATAGAACAGCCCATCAAGCCAAAATTTGTTATCATTTTGGCCACAATGTCTTTGTAATCAGGGCTTTTTTTGTTCCCTAAGAAATTTTTCACAACTTCCTTAAAAGATTTCCATGCTGCCAGCTCAATATGGGAAAGTTTTTCATCGAAGTTTTCATCCTTCATTAATTTTCTTATATCAGGACCAACAAAAATGCCTTCTTTTAGTTTTGCATCTGACAATGATGGGAAAATTGTACGCAGATATTTAAAACCTTCTCCGTCTTTATTTAAAGCTTTCACAAACTGTTTAATCATACCCAGCTTAATGTGTAAAGGAGGCAGTAAAACTTTTTCTCGGGGAACTAAGCTTCTTCGAAGTACATTTTTTGTTCCAGGTGATAGTTCAATTCTCGGTGGCCATTCTTTTTTAGTCCAATGCTGTGCTTTATTCCGACTGTCCCACTCACACAGAAAACACGGGTATTTTGTATAGCCACCTTGTTGACCAAGCAGCATGCTTATAACTTTCAAATCTCCGCATACCATCCATCTGTGCTGTTCGTAGGCTATATTATGTAAAAGCTTTTCCATATTTTCATAACATTCTTTTAAATGGACAGAATGTCCTACTGGTAGTGAAGCGTATGTATTTCCATTATGGAGCAGGACTGCTTTCAAACTTCTTTTTGAAGAATCGATGAACAACCTCCAGTCTTTAGGATCGTATTCAATGTCAAACATTTTGACCAGGCCAGGAATGTCTTTACAATAAACTAAATCTTGATCTTCAGCAAAAAACGGAAGAAAATCTTTTTCTCTGTTGCGGTACCATGAGAATGATGTACCAGCAGCTAGCATGTTTTTTTCTTGTAATCTTGATCCGAGGAGCTCAGCCGCATCTTTAGGAAGATTTAAATCTCTTGTTAAATCGTTTAATTCTGCTTGTGAAAAAAGTTGAGGCTCATCTTCGCGTTGACTGAAATTAGGGTCAGATTCTTCAGTGTCACTAATTAAATCTTCAGTTTGTATATATGCTGGCGAGGACTGTAAAGTTCCCGAATCGCGGAAAACTACGTGTGTAACTGATTCTACGTTTGGGTAAATAATTTCTTTTTTATTTTTGGAGTTATGTCCAGTGATGTCACAGCAGCAAAAGTAACAATCTTGAACATGATCTTTAGGCTCTCTCCATTGCATCGGTAACTGAATCTTGAAAGAATTCTTCTGTCCTTTTGACCACTTGCGAAGCTCTCGAACACATGTAGTACAAACTTTATGAGGTGTCCAAGGTTTGTCCTGGTTGCTGATGGTAAGTCCAAAATACATGAAGTAAACATTCTTCACAAAGTCTGTTATGCTTGCTCGTTGTTTTACCGTCACAAATTTCCCACAAATATAACAAAAACTATCGGGAGAATTCAAACAATTACGTGATGACATTTTTAAGTTTGCGTTGTCCAGTGCACAAAGAAACTGTGATTTTTCTAAAATGGTGTGGGTATTTATACCAAAAATAATTATAATTAACTACGTGTACCCTCTTCTACGAATTGACATAAAATTGTACATAACAATATAGTTATATCTGTATTTAATACGCTCATTACTTAACGAGGCTAAAATCACCCCTTTTCAGCGCAATAAAGACATATTTCTTATACTAATTATGAAGTGATTAGCAAATTATGAATCATGATTATATTCATCATATTAATAGATTTATTTAATGCAGTAGCAATTTGATAAAACTCGTTTAATATTTTTCTATCAATTTTTAAAGGGAGCTCTCCGGCCAATTTTGAACAAAATCTAAAACTATAAATAAGATAAAAGTCTGACGTGAAGGATTTTTTTTACTATTTTTCTCGTAATCAGCGTGTCAAAATCTATCGAAAACGTTACTCAGAAATGAAAAGGGAAAACCATTGTAGGCCTGTGTTATTATTGTCATTAAAAAATGAAAAGCATGTGTATAACATAAATCTAATGAAAATAAACTCCGCAACTCATTGCACGCTCCTAAACTCTGTCCCGGTATAGGACAAAATCTAACAAATGACGCCCGGGGGCGATAAATGGCGCATGCCGTCCAAACCAAGATACCATTTTATCGAAGAGCACAGGTACTAATTCTGCCAGGCAGTTACAGTAGCAATAAATTCTTGAATTTCTGTGAATCAAAATATATGAAAAATATGTGCGTGCTCTGACGTGCCTTGACCGATTCCGTGCTCGAAGCAACCTCACATTGAATACTACTATGTGCTGACCGATCTCATCGGATCCGATCTTAATGCACATCGTTTCTGATGATTTCAATATTGTAAACAACATTGTTTATGTGCTCTGCAACGTGTTTCCGTGACCAGAGCCTGTAAGACAATGTCGTCCTCAGTGAAGCGTGGAAAATCTTCTAAGAACGGGATATTGCCATCCAATCGAATGAAGTTTCTCCTTTGGCGGTTCAGGTTTTTCATTTAGTAGATTAGGAGTGTTCTTATTCGGGTTAATTATATTCAAAATATCAACTGCATGCCTATTATCTCCATAAACGGGATGGAAAGCATTTAAAAGATTTGCAGCGATTTTATAATCACCAAACATGTGAGTCAGCGCGCGATTTATGTATGTTTGACGTAGAAGCTTGAAGTAATGCTTTATTTTGTCATTCATAGCCTCCACTTCCCATCGACAAATGGTTATTAAACGAGACTTATTTGCCTGTTTGGTTGTCAATTGTGTTTCATTCCTGTCTTTGGTTGGGGTATACATACGCATATACCCTTTGCTTCATCGCTCGCAGACGGGGCGCTAACCATTGCACGCCGCCCGCAAGCCCGCGCCTGCGGTGGTTGGAAATCGCGTGGTGGGGCATGAGGGCCGTTCCCTCACGTGTACGACCGCCTCCTATGCTAGCATTACTGTTTCGCAGAAGAAAGCGACCGCATGCCACTCTCCCTCGCTTCGGACCATGACCTATGACCCGGCGCGAAAGATTGTTGCCGCCGATCGTCTCCACGAGAACACGACGTTGCTCTGCCCAGGTGGGGCACACCTCTGCACTCTGGCGTGTGCTCCACCGTGTCCTGAGGGTTGTCCACAAAGTGGTGACACCCGGGCGATTCTTCCGCACGAATGCGGTCCCGAACTAACCATATTTGGTGAGAAACTGTGTCATGCGAAAGGTGATGACGCCGTGTTGTTTTCCCAGCCACTCCTCAAAGAGGGGACTTACCGCCATAAATATGGCGTGCCCAGCACTGGGTTGCGACAGTCGCTGTCGCCATTCCATTATGAGATACACCGGAACTCTGTCCGCCATACCGCGACTTTTCGTGGCAGCGGAGTTTCGCTCCGGCGTTACATCTCCACGCGCAAATCGTGCATGAGTGCAAGGACTGTTGCCTTCAGATCTCATTGTGGTAGATTATAATCAATTTATGATACCGAAAAAACATAACGTAGGTAAATAACCAAATAAACAACGACTGCGACCATACTGTATATTACAATTTTGCTGCGTGGGATACATACCTAATTACTTGCCTACTTGCGATATAGGAAATAATTGCTTTTACAAAGGTTTAGATTTTAAATTGGCATCCCCACACTGAGAAATATGAGAAATATTTAAATAGTAACGAAATAAATAAATAAATACCTGGCTTGGGAGCAGGCGCTGCCGCAGGCGCTACCGCAGGCGCTGCCTCAGCGGCTGCTGTGGGCAAAGAGACAACGATAAGTTAAGACTAACAACGCGAAAAAATAAAAAGCGTCAGTAAGCCTGCGAAGAAAATTGAAGAGTTATCGCATATCAAAAACTTCTAGTTAACTAGACGACTAGTTATTTTAAAATAACGATTTAGTAGTTTAGTTCGCAAGGGTGAGTTAGCAATAAGATCAGATAAAAGCACGAGAAAACCTAACTTAACCGAACTTAACAAAGAAATCACAATATCTTTCATTGAATCGCACTACGGTGGCCAATTTGGAAATCTCTAAACCGACTGCTTTTATTTGCTGCTTTTATTGTTTTTACAGCGGACAACCTGGTTGTCCACTGTAAAAACAATCTGGCCAAATGGGGCTTCCAACACAGTGCCTGTGTGGAGCCGCTGCACAGGACATTCGTCATCTGCTATGCTGCCCATCCTGCATAACCACCTGCACTTTTCAGGATCTATACGAGGCCAACAATAGTATACAGGTTGCCAAATACTGGTCAGAAAAAATCTAGTTTGAGAACACATCGAAACGAAAAATATATAATAAGAAGAAGATTGAATCGCACTTACGGGCAGATGTATCCTTGTAATCCTTGAAAGCAGCTACGTCACCTTCCTCTGGCACAATGATGCACAACGGTTTGCCCACGGGCACCCCCTCCGCCCCAGTTTGGAGTAATATCTTAGCTAGGTAACCTTCTTCAGGGGATTCGAAACTCATTGTAGCCTTGTCTGTTTCAATCTCGCAGAGAAGATCACCTACAATATAGTTTTCAGAGGTGTAAATGGTATGGGGATTACCATGACGTATTAAAATATCAAACGTTCGAGTGAGAAAGAGGGATGGAGCTATACACAACATATAACGCCATCCCATTAACAGTTCAGTTTAGGGCATTAAATGGATTGCCTTAAGAGCTTATGGTAGGGCTTCGAGATGTCGATCAGAGTGAGAATCTCCTCCAGAGAACATATTGTATGGATTATGAGTGGGTAGTTAGTTGGCCCATTATGTAGTCAGACATGTTTGGCCCAGAAAATTACAAAATTAGAATCTCCACTAACAACATCAGCTTTTCGGGTAACTACTTTTTATCTTAGTTTTGGCGCGTAGCATTGTGTTCCTTACGCGTTCGGAAAACCGAGAAATGAGAGTGAGTTACGTTATGAGTGGGTAACGAGCAATAAAAAACGATTTCCAGACCGCGTTACTGGTTTAAACATCATGACTTTAGATACCTATTCAATTAATTACGAGCCGAGAGGCAGTTCGTAGATCACATGACTTACCACGAGCTGCGGGGTTACCATGACGTTCAAAGTAAGATTGTTTTATTCTTATTCCACACTGAAACAAGATTAAAACAATCTTACTTTAGGGAGAAGGAGACCTTAAGGGGGATGGGGTATAGGGTGTAGGTCATAGCTCGATCCCTCTATTTCTTGCTCGAAAGCCTGACATTTTAATAAACGCGTCATGGTAAGGCCCTAGTATTATCCACGCGGCTGCCAATAGACCATACCTTCCATTAGTTTATCGCCTTCCTTCTTCGCCCATTTCACAATTTTACCTTTCTCCATGGTAGGTGACAATGCTGGTAATTTCACCACAGAGTGACTCGGCAGGTCTGCATAATTTCTGACCTGAATTATCCATTGCGGTTTGGCCAGAATTCTTCTTTTTTGAGAAATTCTTCTGAAAAGATGGAATAATTATAAGCCTAACTAAGCTTTTCCCAATAAGGAGCTATCACGCAGTTGTGGAAGCTCTCATAGCATAGCATATTCAGCCTTATAATGTTCCCACTACTGGGGCTTAGGCCTCCTCTATAAAAGAGGAAATGGGCAGTAATTCACCACGTGTGGGCCCAGTGCGAAATGGTAGATCACCTTTCATCTTTTTTGTAGATGTCACCTTTTTTTTGTGGTGGCCGAGTGGTAATGGCCCCGACTTACGAGCTGTAGGTCGCGGGTTCGAACCCAGCCAGGCGCATTACTTTGTGTAATTTATTTTATCACCACTGCTCTCATAACGGTGAAGGAAAACATCATGAGGAAAACGGCATGTCCTAGAACCAAAAATTCCATGACATGTGACATTCACCAACCCGCCACTGGACCCGCGTGGTGGATTACGGCCCATTCCCTCTCCTAGACCCTGAGTCCCAGCAGTGGGAACATTAAAAAGGCTGATATGACCATCTTTTTTTTGGGCACGCCACAATTATGGCTGTAAGTCCCCTCCTTGAGGCGTGGCTGAAAAGACCCCACGGCGTCCTCACCTTCCGCATGACGCAGGTTCTCATCGGA
Source organism: Mythimna ferrago (assembly GCA_910589285.2). NCBI lineage: Eukaryota > Metazoa > Arthropoda > Insecta > Lepidoptera > Noctuidae > Mythimna > Mythimna ferrago. The sequence continues at coordinate 9,760,868 of OU342691.1, read as the reverse complement.
CATAGTAAGTTCGGGAGGTTCCTGCACTGGATTCGTGTGGTAGTGACGTGAAGTGAAGTGAGCGTGCGGGTGTCGCCCACTGTGCGGAACGCCCGGAGGACACGGTGGAGCACACAGTGGCGGAGTGCCCCGCGTGGGCAGAGCGTCGCCGTGTCCCCGTGGGGGCGATCGGCGGTGAATCTCTAGCGCCGGACCTTGGTACAGGCCATGATCCGGAGCGAGGAGGAGTGGTAGGCGGTCGCCTCCTTCTGCGAAGCAGTAATGCTAGCAAAGGAAGTGGCTGGGGCGCTGTTGTGAGCGCCGTTGCCTAATGCGGTCTAGAACAGCGCCCCAGCCGCCGCCGGGATTCCATTCCCGACTTCCGGCCACCATAGGTGCGGGCTTGCGGACGGCGAGTGTTCACGCGCGAACGTTCGTGTGGATGCGGCAACAGAGTCGGCAGGACGGGTGTCCGCGCCCGCGCGTCGCCCGCCCGCCAGTGTCCGTCAGATCTCGCTCGCAAACCCAACGATTGTAATACGAGTACTTACCTAATACAACCATTATTTTATATTTACAGTCCACTTTTATTGAAGAGTACCATTCCCAACAGCGAGCAATGGGTAGCTCGCTGTCCGAACGTCCGGTAACTGTCCGGTCAGAGCCCAAGTCTTCGACGGCGCGCCCTGTTTTCGCGCCCCTCAAGGAGTTGTCAGCCCAGATGGGTCAAAGCCTACCGGGGGCAGGGTTAGCTCCGAAAGGGATTCGAAGCTCAGCCCCGGTATGAAAGAACGGGGTGGATTTTTTAGTTAGTAAGAGTCTGACACTATCTCCCGCTCCGCCCAAGGGCGGGGGATGTCATTTGGATGATTTTTAACCACCAAAAAATCTTTAAATTTTTGGTTCTAGGACTTGGTTTCCTCATGATGTTTTCCTTCACCGTTTTGAGAACAATTGTGATGAAATAAATTACAAAAAGCAATGCGCCTGGCTGGTTTTGAACCTGCGACTTACAACTTGTAAGTAGTAGGAAGTTACCGTTACCACTCGGCCACTACTGCTCTTGGAGGAAACTCTTGCTCTATGGCAATCAAGTCAAGGGTATGATTGAAAGCAGTAGGTATGGATATGGCTAAAAATAGGAGGTTCTTCTCCGTGGAGTCTTGACCACTTGCTGCTTGGACACTATTCCACATACCGACAAGCTAGTTACCAGCTATTAGGTATTTTTATAATTATTTAAAACTTAATCTATACTTAACATTATGAAGCTGTTTGTTTGTTTGGTTGAGCGCACTAACCTCAGGAACTACTAATTTATATTTTGGAAAATTATATTAGTGTTGGATTAGTGGTTTATCGAGGAAGCCAGGCTATGCAACATCACACTACTTCTACTGAAGACATGGGAGATAGCTAGTATAAAGAAACGGCTTTATCAATATTAGCATTAACATTTGTTTGAGATGTTAATCTTCTGAGCAGTCACTGACAGATTGAAGCTAGTATTACGCTTGTTTATCAGTTATGAACAGTTCAGATATCTCCGTGTTAACTCTGGTACCTAAGTAAACTTTTACAGCAGTGTTTTGAAACGCTATCTCATTTAGTCTTGTTATCCAGTGATACCTACCTACCTTTCTTGATGACGATTAGGTATAGGCCAATGCAAATATACTACGTTTTTTGCTGATAACTGTTGATACTTATAATAATAACGCAGATAATTTTAATATTAAAAACAAACGGCAACATTTTCACTAAACTTACGGAACTTACTGAGAAGATTTCCTTTTGGTTAGTTCTGTGCACATACATCTCTTTATATTAAAACGTATAGTTTTTTTCAGGCCACTGTTCAAAATTTGATTTCTTAAAAATATTGATCGAAACATTTTGATTTTTTATATGTTGTAGAACAAAACCCATCCATGTCAGTATTACAAAATGGAAACGTAAAATAACAAAAAATGGACTTGTCTCAAGGATCAAAAAATTCTTGACTTGACCTTCTTCCTCTACCGCAATCCATAGTGTTAGCACCATGGAATTAGTAAGAGTCAAAGAGTATATAATCACTACGTTCTGTATCTATTTACCTACAATAAAGCCTATATTAAAATAATTATGTCAGTTATTTTTTTGCATTTCCCGCGCATTCACTATTCATTAAACCCCAAGCGATCGCCGGCGTTCGCGCACCCCTTGTCTTTCTATTGTGTCTCTAATTCTCACGATTGAAGGTAAAGTTCTAAAAGGCAACACCCACTGACCTCTATTCACACTGGACTGAAGATTGTCAAAGTGCGCTTGTAACGCCGCTTACGATATATATGTACATGACTTAATTTTTTATTAAATGATAAATGATCTTTATTTTGCAAGTAGGTTTTATAAAAACACTTTTACACGTCAATTTTTTTTTTTCGTCAATTAATGCTAGATGAGGCCGGTGTTAAAAAAGTATTGGTTTTATAATACCTGAAGCAGGACTTTCGACCGAAATTATTTTAAAATGCAAAAATATGTCCGAGTTCTTTGCAACTGTTTGACATTTTGACGCCAAAATTAGTTCTCGTCCGCTTCGTAGGTGGCGCTTCAAGTAGGTACAAAATATTAGCTGTTAAACGGTCCTAGTTTGCGGGCATCGGCCCTGCTGGACTCCTACGGTTTGATGACATCTCTTTGAAGAGCGCGTGGATCACTACGCACTTTTGACGACTGGGCTCGGTCCGGCTCATTACTGGACGGCCGGACGGCGGGCTGCGCATTGCTCGGCGTCCACAAGCTCGCACCTGCCGTGGCTGGTCGTCGGGGTCGGAATTTCGGCGGCCGAAGGACCTTCGGCCTCCTTCTTCGCTAGCATTACTATATCGCAGAAGGAGGCGACCACTTGCCATTCCTCCTCGCTCCGGACCATAGTCTGAACCAGGGCCTGGCGGAAAGGTCGTTGCCACAAATTGACACAGCGGTGCTCTACCCAAGCGGAGCACACCTCTACCGTGTCCTCGGGTGCTCCACCGTGTCCTCCGGGTGGTTCACACAATAGTGATACCCGGGCGTTACTTCCGTCTGAATCTGATGCAGGAACCTCCCGAACTGGCCATGTCCGATGAGGACCATGCAGGTGCAGGTAACATGAGAAAGTCAAAAGTAACGTAAAATGTTTTAAAAAGTAACTTGGGTACATGATAGTGTAAGTATAAGTAGGTACCATTGGCTGCATCCTACTCGCCTCATTCCTCACCTTTAACATAATATCTCAAAATCTAAGTAGGTAACCGGTATAGCCTGCGTAAACAAAGCCTCGGGCAATAACTAGTTATTTATGGTAATTGTTTTCAACCTGTTTTTATTTGACTGTACTTTATACGTTTGAGCGAGATGACGACAGAAAAAGTAGGTAAAATCCATGGATATCTATGGTAAAATCGGAAGGTGCCAAGTGCCAACTCGCGCGGACTCGCGCGAATAGCTTAAGCGAGTTGACACACAAGCCTCACAATCTGTGTTTGGCCATATATCCAGCACATATTCAGCTTATTAATGAATTAAAACCAAAAATGGTTAATAAAAAAAAAACTGTGCGAGGCAAAAATGCACCTAAAGTCTAACTCAGCATAATTATGCAGCGTTATTTAAAATAATTAAATATCGCATCGCTAGTTTTTTTTTTTTTTATGGTGGGTAAAATCATCAATCAATCAACTGACTAAAAGCCCACCCCGTTTCTTCTAGCCTTCATACCGGGGCTCGAGTTTCCTTTCAGATAACCCTGGCCCCAGTAGGCTTCGACCCGGCTGGGTCCCCGCTGTTGCTGACAACTCCTTGAGGCGCGCGAGAAAAGTGCGCGCCGTCGACGACTTGGGCTTGGTCCGGCCAGTTATCGGACGGACGGACAGCGAGCTACCCATTGCTCACTGACCGCAAGCCCGCGCCTACGGTGGCAGGAAATCGGGATCGGAATCCCGGCGGCGGCGGCGAGAACGCCGTTGTCTGATGCGGTCGGCCTACTCCTTTGCAAGTAGTACTGCTTCGCAGAAGTCGGCGACCGCCTGCCACTCCTCCTCGCTCCGGACTAGGGCCTCAACCAAGGCCTGGCGCGAGAGGTTTCCGTCGCCAGTCGCCCCCACGAAGGCACGGCGATGCGCCGCCCAAAGAGGGTACACCTCGACTGTGTGCTCCACCGTATCCTCCGGGCATTCCGCACAATGGCGACACCCGGGCGTCTCTTTCGTACGAATCCGGTGCAGGAACCTCCCGAACTTGCATCGCAGCGCTAGTGGGTATTGTGTTTATAAAATTACGGGTTCATCTGGTATACTATAGGATTGGGTACCCCGAAACTCAATCCTAAATGCCAGTCACCACAACGACCGGTCCGGTACTGTCTCCAATACTGTGCCTAAAATATTTTTGAAGTCTAATGGTTCTAGATCAAGATTTTACCTTCTCTGCAAATTTCGCTTAAATCATATTAGCGGCAAAAATCACACGAGTCGCGCCAGCTCTAGCAACGCATTTGTTTCGCTCCCACTAGTGCCCGTGTCGAGACGTACGTCGGATTGTCCGATGGTAGAAATGAGATGGCGGAATCAAGTCATGCAATTCCTGCGCACACTCTCCAAAATGCATCCTGTAAAACACCGAAAGGCTGGCTACCCTACGCGTGTGGCTTTGATGGTTGGACTTAACCAAATCTGGATCACCAATTAGCATCTTCGCACGCCTTTCCACCGAGTCCAAAGCCGCCATGAGGCATTTTGCAGTACCAGCCCATATGTGGCTGTTGTACTCCACGAACGGACCTGTGCTTTGTACAGCATTATTAGCTGTCAACGGTGTGAGAGAACGCCGAGTTTCCTAGCAGCTTCCTTGGCTTTGGACTCGTAGAACCGCCCGATGTTCAGGTCTGAGGCTGCACCCAAGAGCTGAAAGCTATGGGTGCACCCCAGGGATACATTTTGAAAAGCAGGAGCTAAGGTTAACAGTCACTTGAAAAAATCCTTTAGGCCTTCTAGGGTGTTGCCAATACCAATACCGCGCAAGTTCTTTGGATCGAAAGATTGGTGGAGTAAATAGGTGTGCCTTCTTTACCTACAGCACGGTGGTTTCGTAGGTACAATGTGAACCCTCTTCATTCTCGTACCCTTATCAAGATTTGCCATCAGTCCGGAATTCTCCAGATTTGTCCAGTTAAGAGTATGTCCAGAGATCATCCTGAAGGGGTTATAACTGTCTGCTGTCTTGGTACCTACTTATTTGAAATTCTGCGGGTTTATTCGAAAGAGTCACCGCGGCCACAGAAACGCAAAAGGCAACTGATAGAATACGGCAGGAATACATTAGATTAGATTAATTCATTATCGATACTGATTGTATCAAGCAAAAGGCTTTGGGATCAGCGGTAGTACCATCGTTTACGGTCAGAGGTATGACCAGGGTTAAGTCTCCTGGCCATGATGGAATTAGTTTATAGCATCTGCAGCATGCGGGGGTTCATTTGCCTAGGGTTCTTGCAATGTTTTATACTTTTTGTATAAGACACTCGTTCTGCGATCTGGATGAGTGTATGAAAACCGTGGTTGTGCCAATAGTCAAAAACAAAACTGGCGATGTATCGGATAGTAAGAATTATGGGCCCATCTCTTTGGCTACGACCGTGGCGAAAGTGCTAGACAGTCTGCTTGATCGCCAATTGAACAGTCACATAAACCTGAGTGACGCTCAGTTCGGTTTTAGGCTGGGGCTGTCGACAGAAATGGCTGTCCTGTGCCTCAAGCATACTGTTCGGTACTACACCGATAGGAAGACTCCCGTCTATGCCTGTTTTTTAGACCTGTCAAAAGCCTTCGATTTGGTGTCCTATGATGTCCTATGGTACAAAATGAAACGGAAACTAGTCTCCCTGAAGAAGTCATTACCTAACATTTTTGACTATTGGTACAACAACCAAATTAATATTGTAAAGTGGGCTGGCGTGACGTCCGATGCGTACAGGTTGGGGAGTGGAGTAAGGCGATGAGGCTTAACATGGCCTCGTCTCTTCAATCTGTACGTGAATGGACTCATTGAGAGACTCACCAACACCAATGTCGGATGTTCCATAGATGGAAAATACATCAATAATATAAGTTACGCAGACGATATGGTGCTGTTGGGTCCCTCTGTATGCGCCATTCGAAAACTGCTTGCCGTGTGTGAGGATTATGCCGAGGCTCATGGGCTCAGGTATAATGTAAAGAAGAGCGAACTCTTGGTGTTCCAATCGCCTGGCCGAAAGTCACGCACGTTCCACCTGTCTTCTTAGATGGTGTCTCCTTACCAAGAGTTTCTCATTTCAAGTACCTGGGTCACTGGGTCTCGGATGATCTCTCGGACGGCGAAGATATCGAGAGAGAGCGTCGGGCGTTGGCTGTCAGATGCAATATGTTGGCTCGTAGATTTGCACGCTGCACTAAGGCAGTAAAAGTGACATTGTTTCGGGCGTTTTGCCAATCCTTTTACACGTGCAGTCTATGGGTCAATTACACGCAGAAGACCATCAACGCCCTGCGCGTTCAGTATAACAACGCGTTTAGGATGGTGATGCGGCTGCCGCGGCACTGTAGTGCATCTGGTATGTTTGCCTAAACTTGTTCAAAGTTATGTACCAACCTATATAGGTTTTCTGAAGACTCTTGGCGCAATCTTGTATCATGCGAATAGAACCGATGCGCCGCAACAAATGGTTTCGGCAACGGCCGAAAACGAACGCAATCTTATAAATTAGTCCATGTCCACAAGCATAGGTACCTATGTATAAAGTTATCTGCTCTCTGCGTACCTACCTATACTATAAGATTCTCTTTCTACGGCTCTCTACAAAGTAGAAAGTCGGTGTTTCCCTTTAAAACAAGCAAGAACATTAAACATTACCTATCATTTTATGATTTTGTAATTCATAATTTTTTTTTAATGTAGGTAGGTACCTATAATAGTAAAAGCAAACAATGATATATATCAGCTACTCACATAGTAGGTATATCTATAGTAGCTGCTTGCTGTTTTAAAGGCTCATTAAAACGCCATTAAACAGTAATTTATATTCTACGAGTATAACATTCACAGCTAATGGACAAAATATCAATCAATAAAATTTAAGTGGCTGATTTACTAAGATAGCTTTTTCAATAATTTCGTACCTAGATCTTTAGTGAGCCATTTATCTATCAGATTTCAGTGCCGACCTTCATCCATATATTAGCTATTCAAATCTTTTATCAAACGACGTCAACTTCACGGCCGAAACCCTTGTTTCTATTTTAACAGGTAGGTATACCTATCTAGGTTCAGCTGCCTTCACAATTTTCATAAAAACATAGGTATTAAAAGTGTGAGGGATGAAGAGATGAACCATTTAATTCAATGAAATGCAGAGGCCTTTTCTAAAGTGAGTCAATGATGCTCACTCGAAAGTCGAAACTTACTTAGTTTACTTACAACGGAAAATAAAAGCAATGATCTTTTAATTAATTTAACAGGTATGTAGTTAAACATAATTAAAAAATAAACACTAAAAACAAAAACTCCTAATTAACTAAGTATTTAAAATATGGCGTCAAAAAAATCCTCCGCATCGCAGGCTGTCAAGTGGAAATCATCACTTACGGTAGGTATACCACAGGGCAGTGTGCTGGGTCCAACAATATCTTCAGTTTACGTCAACTATCAACGACATATGTACGCTATGAAGCCATTTATATGTCTTGTGGTGGCACAGAACCGCTTATGTTTATTGAAGGCTCGAATAGGGAGCTGGTTCTAGCGCAGGGAGAGTTGTACCGGGCGGCGGCCGCTCTAGCGACACGCGGGGTTGCGATAGTCGTTGATAGGATCCAGGAGTTGGGACTCGAGGTGGCGCTGCAGAAATCCGAGGCTATGTGTTTTAACGGCCCTCTGAACGCGCCGCTATCGGAGTCCCAATTAACGGTAGGAGTTCACATCGGTGTCGGGTTGACGATGAAGTACCTGGGACTCGTCCTCGACAGCCGGTGGAATTTCGTGGAGCACTTCCAAAGTCTGGCTCGCAAACTGAACCGGACTGGAGCTGGACTCAAGCGGCTCCTGCCCAACATTGGGGGTCCAGACGCCTCCTGCGGATTCCGATCACGATTTCCGGCCACCGTAGGCGCGGGCTTGAGGACGGCGAGCAATATAATGTAGCTCGCTGTCCGACCGTCCGGTAACCGTAAGGGCCGAGCCCAAGTCGTCGACGGCACGCACTGTTCCCGCGCGCCTCAAGGAGCTGTTAGCAACAGCAGAATAGGGAACTAGCCCAAATACATAAGGAAGACAGTTATAAAATTGTTATTAATAAAAATGATTGCACTTTGTTATTGCATTCGATACTTTTTTTTGTAACCTATGTAGGTCTAATTATTAAAAACCAGTGAAACAGCAGCCTTCCCCCAGCGCCCATGTGTGTTCTTAAGATTTAGACAATTGTTTTTGGTCGAAATAATAAAAAATAAAGCTGAAATACACATAATTGTAAAATGATAAATGATCTTTATTTTGCAAGTAGCTTTTATAAAAACACTTTTAAACGTCAATTTTTTTTTTTTCGTTAATTAATGCTAGATGAGGCCGGTGTTTCCTAGCTGACTACCCTGAGAAGAAATACCGAAACAAACTCAGGTACTGTAGGTAAGTAGCTTGCATGTCAGTGAGCTATAACAAATTCTGATTGGTGGATGTCACCATGCAGCACCGGCCCTAGAAGAAGACTGACGTTGGAGGGCTCCTACAAGTTGGACCAATGACCTGGTGGGCTGGTGAAGGTCACGGAAATCCAATGGGTGTCGACGCACAGGAGCAGCCGTTGTGGAACCGCATGCGGGAGACCTATTTTATATGTCCAGCGGACAGGGTAAGCGAATGCCAAAGCTCTTCTTTGACGTCTTTTTTTTTTGAAGTGGTAAGACATTTTCCCGACTTTTTCTGCTACTTCTAATAGGAAGCGTAATTAATTAGTAGGTACCTACCAATGATATTCTAATAAAAATATTATTGGTACATATTTTTACTGATCTACACTGGGGAGTCGAACCCGAAACCAGCGGCAGCGTGACAATCAGTTACCTACTTTTTAATAAAATAAGCCAGGTTATTAGATAAACACAACAGGATCATATCAAAATCAACAAATTTATTTATTCATTTAGAATCACATAATTAAGTTTTCATTTAAGTACTTATAAAAATATTCTTCTTTAAAATTGTTTTATAATAGTAGCACCAATAGCAATTATGTTTATAAGTCTTAATTTATGTACATTGGCATAAAGTTTGTTTATAAGTAAATACACAATTAATGTATTAACAATTGTTAACACACACAATAGTAGTTTTATGGGACGTCAGAAGTAAATAGCTTATCGACATTGAAAAAGTTACTTGACAATAAGTTATTTATTTAAGCCACGTTTTAAGTCTGTACATGAAAGAAGTAATGGCACAAACAAGACTGAATAATACTGCTTAAGGTGGATGCTTCAATGTAGCTCGCGTAATTCAAATATACCTAAGGCCCACTGTCTACGGACGCGTATAGATACCGGCACGGATCTTGGGCGCTGGCTTCAAGTTGCGCAGAAGTAAAATATTCGGTCTCTTTAGTGGTGCGACGTGAGACGTGGGGGCGGGGAATGTCAGTGATCGGCTCACCGCGCCATCGTGTCATAGACGTCACTCGTGATTCGTTCCCTGCGTTTGCTGCATGTATTTAACAACGACGACGATTGGCTCGCCAATGTATGGAATGCGCAAAGCGATCCCCACTCTGACGCCGAGCGCTCAAGATCCGCGCCGATAACTATAGATTCGTAGACGCGTATTCGTCTGTTTACTAATAAGCTTGGTGTACGCCTGCGTGAAACTTATAAAACAATGAAAATCTGTTGACGAAGCGTTTATGAAGCTACGCGTCCGTAGACAATTAGGCTTAAGTTTTTTGCAGGTCAGTGTCTAATTGTATGTTGACACCATTGAATGACTTCATGAATTAGTCATTCAATATGTTTAGATGAACCGACAGGGTTGTATTGATTATTTCAATGATTATAGTTCTGTAAATAAATATTGTCACAGTCAGCTAAAAGTAAACAATTGAATTTCATGAGCTACCCTAAAGCTTTCACTTTAAATAATACATAATTATGTATTTAGAATAGAATCTCTAAGTTTTACTTAAAATTGTCATAAATTATTTGTTTTTTATCAGCTTCTACAGTCTTGAGCAGCATATTAAGCAGATATTTCATTTAGATCTATGTTAGTCTCCTAAATCACTATCCTTATCACCTATCGCATATAGGATGCTGAAAGCCACACCTAAAAGTGCTGTTCCCAGTAAATCACCCAGCGCTGTAAGATATGGTATTGCTGAGTTGTCTGGATCCATACCCATCTTCCACATCCACGCAACCATGTAGTGACTGATGGTTAGCAACAAAAACACTTGCAACATTGCAGCTGACATATAAATTAATATGAAAGTGGGTGTTGTGGATGTGTGACCAGCTCTTAAGTATCCTATTGTATAAATAAATATTAATTGACCCGGTATCACCATTAGGAGCAGCAGTCTTGTGGTGCTCCCCATAACGGAACCTTCTTTTTGACCTGTGTGTAGTTGTGTTGATAGCCGAGAAGCATGTACAGCTACCATGTTGCCTCCAATGCCGTTGATTACCAGCTGGTACACAGCAATACCTGTGTACACTGACACAGTATGGTCCAGGATCAGCCCTCCAGCACTGCTTATAACCATGGCAGAAACAACTGGCACCCATCCCTCATCCAACGCTTGTCTTGTGAATTTATTGCTCCAAGCAATGTAGCCACAGACTGGTACAAGAAGCGCGCCAACAGTGATAATAATAGATGGTAGTATTATACTAGTGCCAATAGATTTATACAGTAGTGATGCTATCCAAGATAACAGTGCCAAGGTTGTCAGATCTCCCAGACTGGCAGCTATAGGTGTGGCAATGTTGTCTGGGTTTATATGCATCTTCTTTGATACTACTACCACTCCTATCATGATTAAACCGAGTACAAAACTGGCAGATGATGCTGTCAACACACTAGACGCACACAACAATGATGCATGATGAATGTCAAATTGTCCTTCAGGTATCCAACCCATGGCTACAGCAGCCATCGCTGCCAGGAACCCGACCAGAACTGCCTGACATTGTATTAAACACAAATTACCCACAACCAGCGATCCCAAACTAGTATCCAGGTGTCCCAAATGGGCATGAGTAGATAGTCGAGATGCTAATGTCATTTCCAGATTACCTTTTAACCCCAGGAGGGCTGGCACTAAGATATATACTTCAGACACTTTGGTGAAGACATCCCAGTGCTGCACCACATCTAGCAGGAGGCTGGCTGCCACCATGCCAAACCCAGCCAGGAGGAAAGAGACAAACATCTGTACTCCAGCGACCCATGAGTTCTCCTTTTGAAATTTAATGTCAGGCGGTTTCTCTTCATTTGTAATAAGTCTGTATGACGTGTTTGCAGTCTTTGTTTCGGGTTCGCTTTCGGAAGGTCGCCCCATCCTAGAATTGGTCTTGTTTCTGTTCATAATTTTAATATTAATCAAGTGAGTCTGATATGAAATGACACGTACTTATTAGCGAAAGTAAACACTTGCCTAATTATAATCAGAAGCGTGAAGAATACTTGTTGAAGTTCCAGCTGTTTTATTGGTCAGTTCTCGTCGGTGTCGCGCGGAAACTTGATAAGGAAATTCATTTTGTCACACCATAACTCGCTGCGGTATTAATTGGGTTTTCCTAAGAAAACAACTCGCTATTTTAACCGCCACATTTCTACACGAAGTACAGGAACGAACTGTTTTGAATTTCAGTTGATTGGTCAGCTAATCAACTCTATCACAGCCCAGATAGAAGTTGTACAAAAATCCCTTGAATGATTACAAGTTTGCACTGGCACTACAGTGGACACAGACAAAATAGCTAAAATATGTACACAGTAGTTTTATTAGATAGGTAGTGGTTAACTTACTACTGGGCGAGCAAGATTGATAATAAATTGATAACAAGTCACAACAACTGTCAGCAGTGCACTAGGCAATAGGCATGCGTCCGTCCAACCACACGTCCAACATAACAAATCGATTTTTCTATCCGATTGCAATCATTTCGATTCATATAGACTTCTCAAAATATAAAAACCGATATCAAAAATCGATGTAGCCGTATTGTATTCGTTATCGATAATAACGAATACGTGTGTTGAATAACGCGTAGTAGTGTAATAATAGGCTCTTTAGTTATTTTTCATTCCGAGTAAGACAGTCTGACCCTTCTTACACTACACAATATCGACTAAAACTGAATATCAAATGGTGTAATAGGCCCTTTAGTAATTGAGCCAATTGGTGAGGTTAGGTACTATAGAAATCGGATATCTAAAAACTGAATTGACACTGTTTTAAAATCGAACAAATATCCGTTTGTGTTCAAAACCGAAAACGCCCATGTCTACTCGTTACTGTCACTGTCAAGTGTCAGACAATTGTCACAGTAAACGTTTGTCGATGGTTATTATTTTTTTGTGGTTTTTTACCTGGATACTGCAACCTTTAGGTCAAGTCTTTATTATCATTGAATATTTATTTACTTTTGGTTTGTCAAAGGAACACAACATTCTTCAGTGTCAAAGGAGCTGACAATTATAAACACCACATTATAATGTATTAAGAAAATAGGCTAATAAGCTAAAATGGGAATGGGTAGGTGTGGGTCACATCATCATTAACATGCACATTAACCGAAGGACAAGCGTCTCACAAAAGTGAATGCCTGAAGATGGATGACGCTACCGAGGCCAACTTGGAAAGAGGTGACAAAACGACGCCGACCCTATGGATGGTTCGAGGTGGCTCAAGAAAAAACACATAGTTTAAGGAAGACTTTTGCCCAGCAATAGGAAAGGGTAAACTTTTTCCACAGAAGCAGGCAGAAATCATCAAACTATAGAAGAACTCAACCTGGGGCTATGACTAAAAGCAAGAATAATTAGTTATTCTAATGAATCTTTACACTGAGACATGAAACCGATATTTTGATAATATTTTATACGCTCTTTAAACAGAAATTACTGAATCTTACTTTCATATTATGTTCCTCTCTGTACTAAACAGAGGAACACGACGTATTAAGCCAAAAATCGACTATGTCTAGTGATGGGTAAATGCCCTGGCATTTTGGGCAGATTGGGAAAATTCCCAATAAACGCCCATAAATTCCTGCCCGAGGGCATTTATCTGGGAATTTATTTTTTGTTCTAAAATTAATTCAAGACATTAATGTTAGCTTTGGAAACTGGCTTAAATCGATGAGTTTAGTAATGTTTAAGTCTATAAAGGTGTTTTTATATGAATTTGCACATTCTATTAAAATTTAAGTTTTACAAAACCATGTTTACGAACACAAAGGTTACGAGTTACCCGGCGGCGGCGTAAAAACACTTGCATGGTGAGAGGAGTACGGCAAGAGATGCGTACACTGTTATGGTTAGTTGTTTTAAGTAGGTACGTATATGATTTTATGAATTAAATTGCAATATATTTAAAATGTCTTAAAAGAACCATTTAATGTCATCAACCATTTCAAATCACTTCTACCCACCATGCGAAAGCACAAAGCGGGGACAGCGCGGTCTGTTTGCGCATCCCTCACACACTCACACACCGTGTGAGGGACGCGCACTCACGCCGCGTTGTGCCGCCATTTTGTTATTAGTTATCCTGTGTCATTTGTAGATACCGCGCGCACGCACGCATATCACTAATCTATTCGAGCATTGTGCGCGCATTGTGAGCATGAGGTACGCGTCAGGATAATTGTGTTCTATGGTTCTGGTTGGTCCTGTTTTTTTGTTAGTGGGTAAAAATCATCCAAATGACATCCCCCAGCCTTGGACGAAGTGGGAGATAGTGTTAGACTCTGACTAAAAACCCACCCCGTTCCTTCTTGCCTTTCGTATCGAAGCCGAGTTTCCCCTTCGGATAACCCTGGCCCCAGTAGGCTTCCACCCGGCTGGGCCTCTGCTGTTGCCGACAACGCCTTGAGGTGCACGGGAACAGCGCGCGCCGTCGACGACTTGGACTCGGTCCGGACAGTTACCGGACGATCAGACAGCGTCAGATAACCCATTGCTTGCAATCCGCAAGCCCGCGCCTGCTGTGGCTGGAAATCGGAATCGGAATCTCGGCGGTGGTTGGGGCGCTGTGAGCGCCGTTGCCTGATGCGGTCGGCCTACTTCTTTGCAAGCATTCGGGAGGGAGGCGACCGCCTGCCACTCCTCCTCGCTCCGGACCATGGTCTGTACTAAGGCCCGGTGCAAGTGATCGCCGATTGCTCCCGTGCACGGCAATGTTCTGCCCAAGTGGGGCACACCTCCACTGTGTGCTCCACCGTGTCCTCCGGGCTTTCCGCAGAGTGGCGACACCCGGGCGTGTAGTATATGTTTTTAATAAATGTGATTAAAGTAAATTCCAGTGTCATCAATAGTTCTCTAGATAATTATAATTATATTGATGTTGATTATTAAAAATTTTATAATGTTGTCTCTAATAATGCCGAAACTAGTTTTTTATTGTTTGTTTAATACATATTATTTTATTTCTTGTAACTTAGAACATAATTTATTACATTTGATATTAAAGTATAGTCTTTTATCTATTTTTACTTGAAAAAGTATATTAAGGGGCCGGCGGAGGATGAATTTCCATACAAACGTAATACCACGCTCATTTGCAGTTGGAGCATATTTCCAACATATTATGATGATATTTGGTTATAGACAATATTTATCTAGGTTCCTACGTCTTTCTTTTTTAAAAAAACAAAAAGAAATTTAAGCAAATTGTATTTCGCACTTTTTTATAGCGTAAATGGCAAAACATGCCATTTGGCTTTTCTTGTATTAAAAATAACAATATTTCTAATATTCTCGACGTAGGAACCTAGATAAATATTGTCTTTAACCGAATATCATCATAATATGTTGGATATATGCTCCAACTGCAAATGTGCGTGGTATTACGTTTGTATGGAAATTCATCCTCCGCCGGCCCCTTAATGTTGTTATTTTAAAATGAAAATATGTTTAATTCATTAAACTCCAAGCAAACGCTGTCGTTGTCTTTCTATAGTGTATCTAATCGACACGATTGAATCATTGACATTTCTTCAAAGTAAGTAAAGTCTTTTATTTCTGTTTTACATGAAAAAGTATATTAATATTATTTTAAAATGAAAATATGTTTAATCATTCGCATTCCTTCAAAGTAAAGTCTTTTATCTCTGTTTTCACATGAAAAAGTATATTCATGTTATTATTTTAAAATAAAAATGTGTTCAATCATTCATATTTCTTCTTTTATTTCTTTAATACATACTATTTTACATGAAAAACCACATAAAATCACGTTTAACGAGTCCCATATTTTTATGCCCTACGATCGGGCATTTATCGGGCAAATAAAAATAAATGCCCAAAATGCCGGGAAGTTACTATATTTTCCCGCCGGGCAGAAACACTTTGCCCATCTCTAACTATGTCTAATCAATTTTAAGTTGTAAGAAAAATTTTGTGACTTTTTTTTTTCTAATTGATCAACTCTCTTGGAAGTATGGCAATCTACGGTTTGACACGATAGAAAGTTTGACGTATACATTTTGGCTTGTCTTGTCGCGATTGGCGATTGTCGATGGAATTGATTGTCGTCGACGAGTTGAATGTGGACCGCGAGCCAACATTCACTACATACAAACTTTAGATTTCACAGAAAATAAAACGGTAATAATTTAACTAAGAACTCGTGAAATCGTTGTTACCTTATTAAATTGTTTTAAACCGGTGGTTATTGAAATAAAACTTAGTGATATATTTAGTGCAGTTTTCACAATTTAGATCCGGAAACCTACTTACTGTGAAATTGTGCTTAGACTTTTAGTATTTCTAATTAAATTTTAGTGTATGGGCAAGGTACAGTAGGTCATAAATGGTGTTATTTTTGGTTGTGTCAAAGTTGAATTTGTGAAAACGTTTTTTGTTAGTTTTGCTTTGTTTGCTCAAAATTCGCGTGTGTTGCAGGTCGGGAAGATAACGTGACATTCAGTGGCCGTGTTGTCATGAGGCAGTGAACTCCAGTGCGTACGAACTTGATCAGTTAAAATGTTCAGGAGTAAAATACGGATACACACATGTCGGATAATATTGCTGACTTCGTTGGTATGGCTGCTGATAGACGTGATGCTCCTGGCCATGTATTCCGACTGCTTCGGTGATGGCTGGGACTGCAGTAAAAAAGCAGACGGTGAAAATATTAAACAGGTAAAAAACGATTTCTTCAAATTCAAGGTCTGGATGTGATAGTCCTCTA
Source organism: Mythimna ferrago (assembly GCA_910589285.2). Taxonomy (NCBI): domain Eukaryota; kingdom Metazoa; phylum Arthropoda; class Insecta; order Lepidoptera; family Noctuidae; genus Mythimna; species Mythimna ferrago. The sequence goes on along the minus strand of OU342691.1, from coordinate 9,744,418 downwards.
AACTTTTTTTGTTTACACATTTTTCCTTTATTCACTTTTTTCAATAATGTCACAGCTACCCACATTGGGCTTCTAATATCATACAGCTTTTCATAAAATAATGTTAGTGACACATGCTGTAAGCAAAAACAATTAGCTAGAGCATGTGAGTAGTGAAAGGGAAACTAAATGGTTCCTAATTTCAACACAACAGATTCCAAAAATGTGTAGGCATTGTGAGTGTTATGATGTCATTTCTCATATAATGCAATAGGTAAAAGTTGAAACTATCACAGGCATAATACCAATTATATTTAAACTGTTCTATTTTTAACAAATCCTAAAAAAAAATAGTAGGTCACAACTTATCCAGTGTCAGTATGTGCATAAAAAATAGTTAAAAAAATCATTGCGATAGTTGCATGCCTCTTACATGTGATTTGTTATTTGATTGCATAAATTGCACTTTATTAGAATTGTGATAGGAACTGTTTTGCAATGAACCTCATTTTAAGTAACTTAGAATGTCAATGACTTGTGACCTTTTGTTAGGATGATCTTCATGGCAAACCTGATTATTAGAATGACAAATACCATGATTTATAAATGTTTTATTTTGCATATTTTGATAATTTATAATCATTTAAATAATCTATCTAAATCAGTTAAGTAGAGCACTTACATTTTATAACTGGCCAATAATAATATTTTTTTTTGTTAAATAATAATTAATGTTGTTGCTCTATGGTGTAAGTTATGAATACCTATAATAAACATACACATGCTAGTACTTAAATTATACAATGTTTCTTTCTTATCTTTGCATAGTTATAATAGCAATTAGAAGGAAACTGCACCAAGCAGTAGGCTAGTAGATACACCCACAGGTAAATAATAAAAAAAAAAATTATCAGTCTTCTGCTCTAGCCATATTGAATGTGGATTTTATTTATAAACATGCCTGTTGTATCTACACAATCATTTTATCTATGAGTCATTATGAGTAGAATTTCTAAGAACTAGGAAACATTTCAATTTGGCTTACACAGTGTTCATAAAAATAAATTCAATTCCAATTTTGGGCTTAATCACAAAAAAATTATAATAAAGGATGAATTACTTATACCTTTTCTTAGTTGTGCTACTTTTTGGTATACAATAAAGTTTATAATATTTGAATAGAATAGAATAGTATTATCTATAAACCAAACTTGAAAACAAAATACAAGGTATTTTGCTTACTGCTTACGAATCTTGGTTTTTGGCTGACATTAGAAGCGCTGTTTCTTACCATGCAACATTAGTGGATTTAATTACACCTAAGCTGTATCATGCAACATTAGCGGATTTCATTCAAAATCAAATGCTTAGAAAAATCGATGTATATAATATGCATAGGAAAGACTGCTAAACTGGACTCGGCAACTGATTGGGTAGATGACTCACTGGAGTCCAGCTCATCCCGCCACGAACTCAAACTCCAACACACTTGCTAAAAGTAAAACTAATTGCAGATTAAGGGAAAAAAAAATATAATATGCAGTTGGGACATTGTTTTGATGATATTAGAAAGACTCATGTGATTTTATATAACATTTTCTTAAGCATTGACGTTGTGTTACAAGAAAAAAATAAAAAGGTTCTTGTCTATTCCCAACAGCTGTCTGTAGAAGAGTACAGGGGCAAAAAGGCGGCAATCGCAGCAGCACAGCAAGGAAACCGTATTGATGACGATGACACTAACTTAGAAGTAAATGAAGTGGAACAGGAGATAGGAGAAGATGGGATCTTACTCTCGCCATACCCAAGATCGAGGCTCAAGAGGTGGGAGAAAGCACCCTTTGTCAAACCACAAGGGGAGGGATTACCTGGAGAAATGGGTGAGTATTTCTTTAAATAATAGTTGGAATAATTTATTTGTCAAATCATTGAGCTCCTTAGTAGTCATAAGTTGAGCTATATGAATACTGAATATCAAATCCGTAAGGTTCTCTCCTCAAAAGACCATCTCAGACACCAAACTGCATGGTTCTCATATGATTTGACCATTACATGTTTGCTGTATGGACTTTAAAAGAGACTTTGGCCCCTGAGTTTGTTTCTGTGATTCTTCTCAGGGTAGTAAGCTACGAAACACCGGTCTCATCTAGTATAAACTGTCAAAAAAATTCTGATATTTTAATCCTTATCTAAGAGCGGTAATAAAATGACAGCGTGTCTTATGTTTAAAACGATTTTTCCCTATCATTTACACACATTTTTTTATCAATTTTTGCAAATAAAAAAACTCATTGCTTGATTTCAGTTGTGACTATACAATATAATATATATACACTAACAAGGATACATAATTATGGATACATTTCAGTAACAAAAATACTCAATATCGTGTAAATGATTGCACCACTTTAATCACATATTGTATTAATTTAATTTCTGCATTATAATCTAGATAGTCTTGTTTGGTTGTAAGGAGTCAATTGTGGGAATACTGAACCGGAATTTATCAAGAGCTTGTGACAATTTTTAGGTTTCCATATCCAAAGGGTAAAACAGACCCTTTTGATAAGACTGCACTGTCACCAGTACCTCTACCATGAGTTTAAAGCTGCTTTTAAAGTTAAAGCAATAGTATTTGTTGATACTCGATACCGACTACGTAAATATTTGTATGGCAAATTTTGGTTCCGTAAGTGACCGCTAGAGGTGCTGTAAAATTTGCCATACAAAATATTTACGTAGTCGGTATCGAGTATCGACAAATACTATTGCTTTAGACTCATGGTAGAGGTACAGGGCGTATCTTAAGAACTGTGTGAGCTATACAGTTGAAAATTTCACAGACGATGGGTATCTGTTGCCACTTTATCAAGAAATACTAAAATATATTTAAAATAAATATTTAGGTGGGGCTCCTATGTTATACAACAAACGTGATATTTTTTCCGTTTTCTGCTACGGACAGTACGGAACCTTTCGTACGCGAGTCCTAATCACACTTGACCGGATTTTTTATACTTCCTAGAAATTGATCCTTCGGTATTAGCAACTTAGCAACAATATTCTGTTTTTTTTTTTCTAATGCTTTTATTTAACTTGCAATGTTTGTGTGTATGTTTTTAGAGCAAATCTTGCAAATGAATTTTAAAACTCTTCCTCCTCTTCGAGTTGTATTCCTGTTAGATTCTTGTTGGATTTTCTGTTGGGTTAGCTTTTTACTGATAGTGTCTCGCTATCTTGAATCAATCACCCCTAACCGTTAACCTACCTATGTAATTTGGACGACAATATTGATATGGTACCATCAGTGGCGGATTAGCCATATAGCAAATGCTACAGACCCCGAGCATTTGGAGGCCCCGCGTATTCGAGGATCCTGTACTTTTGAACGCAGAAAAATCTAGTCAAATTATATAAATATATCGAAATCCGATTACAGCTCATTATTTCATTGAATGTGATAGAAAATCTCTTACATTTCCCCTATTACCGTACTTTCCACGTATCTTACCTGATCTTAAAATGTTATTGGTGATTGAGAAAATAATGAGAAATATTTCATATGTCTACCACAGGGGGCCCTTGGTCGAAATTGCTACAAGCCCTGCGCTGGCTTAATCCGCCACTGGGTACTATGGAGTCTGATTTTGGTCATAGAAACTACTGAGTTCATTAAGATAACCCCATCGTATTTGAGCTCTTTGTAATGGTTCTGAGACAGATCTTGATCTTGAGTACTATACCGCGCTATAAAGGCTTGTTATGAAAAAAACGTTTTTCATTGGAAATTTAGGAACTATTTTGGTTGAAAATATTCACCATTAATTCCTCTCTCTCTTGGTCTTGGGCGAGAGGATGTATCAGACTTAGACTAACATCCACCTGTCCTCCTTCAATTGGTTTTTGCATTCCCGGGTCGTGGTAACTCTTCCGACCAAAACCGACGCGGTAACGATTCCGATTATAATTTGAGTGTCTTCAAGGCAAAAGTAAATAGGGTCACAAACTAGCGCGCCTCACTATCAGAGATTGCATCACTGCTACCAGCAGGTGAAATCGCAGTTAAGCACTAGTTAATATCAATTAAAAAAAAAACCGCAACCCTAACAATCACGTTTCCTAACTACAAATATATTGTTATTGTCTAAAACCCAACGATTCAGTCTTTCGTTAAAATTGGGCTCGAGTTGAGGCACCTTTGAATATTTTTAGACTTTAGTTTCAGACTTGTCCATCCACACCCACTTGAATAATTCATCTTGTGTGTTTTGTATAAATAGTATTAAATAGCTAAAAAATATGATATTCGTCAATCCAGTCTCAAATACTCGTGCGAAGCCGGGGCAGGTCGACGGTCAATTTTTCAGTTTTATAATATTAGTACAGACGAAAAATGCTGCCCACGACTGGCAATGGTGTCAACTGGGCGTGTCGTAAAGGTGCCCAAAGACAGCAACGTGGAAGTACTTCGATATCTGAGTGTAATTGTAAATACAGACTTACACAGTTAGTTAATAAATCTCGGAAAACACCGTGGAGCATGCGGTGGAAGTCTGCTCTTTTAGTTCAGCACCGTCGTTTCCTTGTTGAGGCAATCGACGGGGGCACCTTTCGTATCCAGCTCTGGTCCAAGCCATGGTATGGCGTGAGAGGGAATGGGAAATAGTTCTTCTGCGGTCAGTAATGGGTATCTCGCCACCCGATATGGACCCACAGCATGTCGAAAGCGCGTCTTGTTTCAAAACGAACGGGACCTACTAGGGCCGAAGCCTGCCCTGTTGGCTGTTAGCTACCTTGGTCCTGGAACGCAAAAGGCTATTGAAGGAACACCGGTGGGTTTTATTCAGTAAAACTCTGAGACACTCTCTCCCGCTAGGGTGAGGTTACTCTTTTCCCACAAAAAAGATGAAGTTTGAGTAATTTATGCTCATATATTTCGATATTTCCAAATTTTTCAACTAAATTGTAATACTGTTACAAGTAATGTCTATTAACATAATTCGGCAAAGTTCAAGGCTGGTTACCAACCTAATAAAATATTTTTTTATGAATATTGCCGCTTCAAAAAACAGTTAGGTAGTATGAAATGGTAATTTATTCAAATTTATTACTTCATTAATGCCCTTTTATGTGGAAGGAAAATATTATTATGAACTAAATGACTAAAAGACCAGGGAAATGAGGTTTGAACATTGCGATAACTCCTCAGATGTTTTTTTTTATTGTGTGGATGTTGGAATTGCTACTCTCCTATTTATAATAAAAAATTAAACAAAAACCTGAAATATAGTTAAATCTGTAAAATTAGATTTCAATAGCTGAGTATATTGGTCTGGGTGTCCTAAGTATGTGAGTTTACGTGATTGTGAAAACATCCACGATACAGGAGTAATTCCTAGTGTGGGGAAGTTTTATTAAAAAAAAAAAACGGAAATTTCGACAAAAAAGAAATATGTTTTTTAAATACACTTCATGTAAAAAATATGTTTAAGTTACTGACCTAAAACTCGAATCTATTTTACAAATGCTTCAAGCTTCAAACAAACATGCGCAATAATTTTTTTTTAGTTTGGTTTGTAAAATTTTAATATTTTGTGGCGTAATTTCAATTCAATGAATACATTCCGAACGAGGTTGTGGCTGCAGGTCGCGGCAGCACTTGCAGGCAAGCACGGCATTTTTTCACAGAAATCCATACTACTATATAGAAAACCAGTACAGCCGCAGCCGAGATTCGAATTCACCTTTAAATAACTTTGCTTAAAATACTTGTAAGTATTTCTATATTTTGTCCACATTTTTAACTATAGGTACTCTGTCCAAAATAACATTAGACATTTATGAAAACCTTCTATTACTATCCGTTCAACCGATTTTGACTTTTATTACGTTGGTGGCATTACAAATGCCGGCTGCAGTAAATAGTTCGTATTGTATCCTCTTTTTTGCTTTTAATGTCATCCTTATGCCTACAAAATAGGAGTTACAATCGGTTGAACAGATAGTAAAAAAGGTTTCATTTAATGTCTAATCTTAACGCGAATAGGGTATGGTATGTATCAATATTACTACACACAGGAAATAATAAAACAAATAAATTGGCTCAAGAAAGCTGTAGATTAGCGAATAAAAATCTAATGTCAAATCGAAATCTAAGGTCAATTGGGTTTAATATTGTACACATAAGGTTCATTTTTGGGTTTACTGGCCATTAGCATGAAGACGCCAGCCTTTTAAAAATAAGCGAATTAAGTAGAAAAGTAATATTTTTAGACTTAGTGCCTACAGAACTAGTTTATTTTACTTTCAGTAGTCATGCCTTTTAGTAATGGCAGTTTTGATGATACGCTATTTGTATGCGACTGGAACTTTCTATTCACAGCAGAGATATGTCTAAAAGATAAGGATTGCTTGTCTCTATAAAAAGACTAAAAATATAATCCTATTGTTTGATTGTTTTTTTTTCATGTTGCCGAAGCTTGTTCGCATGCAGAGCTTGTACTTGACTTGAGTTCTATATTCTTTATGGCTGTATGACACATATTTTGTAGTTGACTCATTTTTAGGGTTCCGTAGTACTTCGGTCAGTAAAAACGGAACCCTTCGGGTTCACTTTGTTGTCCGTCTATCAAGACCCGTTATCTCAAGAACACGTAGAGGCTGAAATTAATATCAAATTATGCTCAGGTCTGCTACCACTTGGAGCAGTGCTAGTTACGTGTATATAAAACAAAACATAAATACTTATTTGAAGTGGTAATTGTACATTGTATAAGAAAAATTGATAGCTTAGTTCTTATCAGTCTTTTCCATTAATTTATGCAAAAATATTGTTTTTCCCATTGTTGGTAGGTTCGCGTTACACTACCATCTCATGGTCGTTGATGAACAATGTCTATTAGACAAATAAGTAAATGGAAATAGTGATGTAAACTTGTTTGCTGTATATTTTTTTTAACCACGTGCTTTATTAAATAGCAATTTAGTTCTATTTCGGGTTCTATTTTCAACTGTAATAGGGTCTAGTTCCGAAAGGGAGTCTGGGCCCCGGTATGAAAGGCAACGAAGGAACGGGGGGAGTTTTTGTAGTCAGTAAGTCTGACACTATCTCCCGCTCCGCCCAAGGGCCGGGGATGTCATCTGGATGATTTTTCCCCAAGGAAAAAAAATGGTACCACCACATGAACAAAAAAGATACAGGACAAACACTATAATAATAATAAAATAATAATAATAAAATGCCAAAAATAATAATGGTAATAGTGCCTTAGAAAACCAGTTTTTTTTTCTTTACCAAAATTCGCGTGAAGTCGCTTGCAAAAACTATTTTAAATATGTATATAATAATTTTTCTACAAAATCCCTGTTTTCTCAAAACTTACTTTCATTGAGTTACCGTTTTTCAGCATCCGAAGGCTGAATAGAACATGTAGGTACAGTTGGAAGAAAAACAAGTATCCAGCAGTGATTGATTATCGTCACGTGTCTGTAGGTCCGCTGTTATAGATAATTTGATAAGATATACATCAATATGTGAAACTTGCGTCAGAGAGAACATAATGCATCATTGTTATTCTTATTTATTTATTTATCCTTTATTGTACACCAAGATAATACATTATACATTTGAGCCTTATATTTAGAACATACAATTGGCGGCCTTATCGCATTCCGCGATCTCTTCCAGGCAACCTGGTATGGAAAGAGTTTGACTGGACATAAAATGGGGTTGCACATGGTGCATTACAAAACAATATAATAATAATATTCTTGTTAATTATAAGCGTTAGACTCATCTTGTGATATAGAATGCAAAGAAACATGCGGAATGTCTGAGTAGTATTAAATAAAAAGTGGTAAAATAAAGAATGACAATCGATAAATTAGTTGAATAATGATAATGGGGATATCCCCAGTCTAGACTGAATTGGTTGCCTATAAGGCAAGCGTGCTAGATCGTCGCTTTCTATCAGGTGTGATAGTGAACAAGCTCGAGCCAATCAACAATTAAAAAAAAAAGAATAGATACAAACTTAAAACCAAACCAAACTTAAGACCTTTAGATCAAAGGTTTTAGAAATCCATGCAGCCTTTGCCACTCTATAAGGCTACTAATATACAAAAAGCCAGATAGACAAAAATGTTAAAATTATTACAGGTTTTTTTTACCAATAGCCGCACATACTTGCTTTCATTTTTAATTTAATTATGAGATAAAAGATATATTTTTCGAAAAGCAACCACGTTAAACAAATATACATATGAATAGAAACGACCATTAATCTCACCATTACTCTATTTTAACTTAATATTTTAAAACGTCTTTTTTTGACTTGGCTTCGGACCGTTTGAGCATTTAGCCAGAGTCAAATTTAGAAAGTATTAAGTTGCATTAGAATGCGGATGTAACACATTCTGATATTTTTGCAGTGTTTGGCAGCAAACGCATCGAGTCAGTTTTCTCGGCAAGCTTCGCTGCGGTAGTCTATATTACAATAAAATTCTCAGCTCCAATTTATCGAAATCGCACCTGTTTCAATGATTTTACATAATGTCCAGCTGTGTAGACACTTGAGATATAAAACCACACCAAATTTACATCATAATAACCACTAGGAATCAATTTGCAAATAATTAAAACAGCCACTGAACTTCAATTGATAAAATTCCGCCAAGAACTCGTAATTTATTTATTTAATTTAAATAGAACGGCCGAAGCCAAATACACTATACACCACTAATTTTTAATTAGTACAAATTCTTAAAGGGCTTATTAGAAAAGCCCTTGTTATTATTTAAGTAAAGTCTCAATAAATAATATTCATATACAGCAAACTGTTATTAGCGTTTGTGTTTATCCCAAAATGTCTCTCAATTTATGGAAATATTGTGCAGGCTATTGATTATGAATGAATAAATGACGATTAAAATGGAAAACCACTGCCCGCAGTATTTTCTACTAGCAATTGTTATGTATGATTAAATCTATGATGAATTTACCTTTTCGTGGTCAATTTTAGGATTTTGGTTTTTTCTACTTTTGAAAACAAAAATATGATCAGTAACGGGTACAGATACAGCCCCATTTTTTTGTGTACTAGTTAAAAAGTAGGGGTGTATAAACTCTGTGTTTACAACACAAAAAAGACAAAACAATAAAATATAAAACAATAATAAAACATTATAATTAAAACAGACAAGCTACATGTCGCGCAGGACTTTAGGGGTAGATACTTATTTAATGAATATAGACACACAGTTATGCATTCATATCACAGAATATCATAAATTCTGATAATATCGTCTTCCATTAATTCTCCCCAAACATATTAACATCTGTGTTTTGGTCGAGGAGAGTATTAAGCGCAGAGAGTGTCTGCGGTATGGACGATTTGGAGTGTGCAGCTGTACGACACGTCGAAACTGCCAGGAGCCGATGTTTCCTGCCACGGTTGTAGTTGTTTAGCACATTACAAGTTACAGACAAGGTTTTGAATGCCACAATCATCTAGCCGCGTGGCCGTCTAGCTTCTAAGGAATTTAAACCCAAGCAACCCAGCAGAAATTTCGTGGGATATAAAAAAGGACGTCTTTATTAAAGTTACTCTTTTATTCCAGGTAAGGCTGTGAACATACCGATAGAACAAGAGAAGCTGATGCTGGACAAGTTCCAAGAGAACCAGTTCAACTTACTGGCCAGTGACATGATCTCAATTAACAGATCTTTGACAGACGTCAGATTTGAAAAGTAAGTTATTTTACTTAAATTATATAAAAGTTTCAATAAGTGAACTATCGATGTTAGTGCAGCACCAGCCCCTATATAGGTACTACAAGCTTTTATTGACGGGTGGTATAATTCTGAGCAGTATGAATGACATGAGCATTTAGCACAAAAGACATTTACATCATCATCATCATCTTCCTGCCCTAATCCCGTTTTATTTGGGGTCGGCGCAACACGTTTTTTTCTTCCATTCTGTCCTGTCACTCGTCACGCTATCACTAACTCCCTTTTCTTTCATATCGTTTCTCACACAATCCATCCATCTTTTCTTTGGCCTCCCTCTTCCCCTCCATCCATCCACGTGTAAACTCATAACTTTTTTAGTAACATGCGTTTCATCCCTCCTCTTCACATGACCATACCAAGACAAACGATTCCCTTTCAACTTTTCAGTCACTGGCGCCACTTTCAAACTTCCCCTAATATACTCATTTCTCACTTTATCCATTCTCGTCACACCACACATCCATCTTAACATTCTCATCTCCGCTACATGCAATCTTTTTTCATCCGTCTTTTTCACAGCCCAACATTCTGATCCATACAGTATGACAGGCCTTATCACGGACTTGTAGATTTTACCCTTCAACTTGAGGGGCATCCGTGGGTCACAAGTAGTTCCCGTGACCTGTCGCCACTTCATCCATCCTGCGTTGATCCGACGTGTTACGTCCCGGTCCACCTCACCATCCCCTTGGACGAGCGACCCGAGGTACCGAAAGTTGGAACAGATCGGTATGGGCGTTCCAGCGAGAGCTAAAGGCACTGGATTGGAGACACCGCCGAAATCGCAGAACAAGTACTCCGTTTTGGTTCTACTCAATTTCAGGCCAACACTCTCCAGTCTGTGCCACCACACCTCCAATCTGTTCTGGACCTCTAGGCCACTCTCGGCAACCAGCACAATGTCATCGGCAAACAGCATACACCAGGGAGCCTCTTCCTGAATGTCCGACGTCAGAGCGTCCATTATCATCAGGAAGAGGTAAGGGCTGAGAGCCGACCCTTGATGTAAGCCAACAGCCACATTGAAGCTGCCAGTGGTGCCAACTGTAGACCGGACTTGGGTATTACATCGACTATACATCGCTCGGATCAACTGCACATACTTCCCAGGCACACCTTTCTTCTTAAGGGCCCACCACAGAACCTCACGAGGTACTCGGTCGTATGCCTTTTCGAGGTCAACGAATACCATGTGCAAGTTTTTATGCGCATTTCTGTATTTCTCGCACAGCTGGCGTATAGCAAAAATGGCATCCGTTGTACCCCGACCCGGCATAAAACCGAATTGGTTCTGCGAAATTTCACTCTCTTCTCTCAGACGCCTTTCAATAACTTTCTCCCAGGCTTTCATAGTATGTGACATTAGCTTTATTCCTCTATAATTGTTGCACTCAAGCACATCACCTTTGTTTTTAAAGATGGGCACCAAGAAACTGCTGCACCAATCATCAGGTATGGCTTCTTCCCGCAACAACTTATTGAAGAACAAAGCTAACCACGTCCATCCATCCACTCGCAATAACTTCCACACTTCAACTGGTATTCCATCTGGACCAATGGCTTTACCATTTTTCATTTCATTCACTGCTATTCTGACTTCATCCATACTAACCATTCTCACTAACCCTACATTCACTGGTTTACTCTCTAAAATTCCATTCCAATGATTTTCCTCATTCATTAGTCTTTCAAAATAGTCCTTCCACCTCTCTTTGATTTTTTCATCGTCTGATAGGACCATTCCAGCTTCATTCTTTACACATCTTACCTGACAAACATCCCTCGTCATTCTCTCTCTTCTTTTAGCAAGCCGGTACAGCTCTTTTTGGCCTACAGGACTGTCAGTGTGTTGTACAGTTTGTCCTGGGCTTTTGCTTTTGCTAATGCCACGGCTTTCTTAGCTTTCTTCTTCAAAATATCATACTCCCTCTTTTTTTCAGCTTTCAGACTACCATTTCCCGCTTCTACACGCTGCCATTCCTTGAACTTTCTCTTCTTCTCTTTCAACACATTCTGAATTTCTATCGACCACCACCATGTATCCCTATCTATTGTGCCTTTTCCTCTCGTTTCTCCCAAAATATCTTTCGCTGCATATCTAATACACTCTGCCATCTCATTCCAGCTTTCATTTATACTTCGGTCATTCATGTCACCCAACTCTATCATTTTGTCCACCACTCGCTCTCTGAACCTTTTCGCACAATCATCCTTCTCTAACATATGCCACTTTATTTTGGGGGGAGGACGCTCTTTGCCTTTGTTACGTTTTATTTCAACTAGCGATTCCATAACCAGGAGTCGGTGCTGCGATACTAGATCTTCTCCTGGCAGCACTTTGCAGTCTTTGACGTGCTTTATGTTGTTGCGCCTAACTAAAAAGTAGTCGATTTGGGTACTGTGGTGACCGCTTTTGTACGTAATAAGGTGTTCCTCACTTTTTTTGAACCAAGTGTTGGCTACTGCTAAGTCAAAGGCGGTAGCAGATTGCAGCAGCGTCTCTCCCTCATTATTCGGACTTCCGAAACCCCATCCTCCATGTACTCTTTCATAAATACCTTTCATTCTTCCCACATGTCCATTAAAATCACCTCCAACTATCAATTCCTCATGTACAGGGATGGTCATTAAGGCAGTATCAAAATCCTCCCAAAACTTTTCTTTCACTATTTCATCACATCCTACTTGTGGTGCATACACACTAACCACATTCAGCATCACATTCTCTAACATAACTTTCACAACTATAAATCTATCACTAATCCTTTGAACTTCCATCACGCTTTCTTTCAATTTATTATCTAGCACTATTCCTACACCATTTCTTTTTCCATCACTTCCACAATAATAAAACTTATATCCCTCACCAATTTCTCTCGCTTTTGTTCCTCTCCATTTGGTCTCTTGCAAACATGCTACATTTATCCGTCTTCTTTTCAATACATCCGCTAACTCTCTGGCCCTTCCAGTCATAGTCCCAACATTCCAACTAGCATACCTCAATCTGATTTCCCGAGCTTGCTTCTTACGTTGCACCCGCCCGGGATGGTGCAACAACCCTGGTCCATTTCCCACAGAAGCCGGGTGCTGCCCCTGCGCGTCGCCTGTGGGGTACGCCCTAATCCTATCGCGCATTCTATTATTAACAAACATGTTACAAAAAGATTTGGCAACTGTTTTATAGTCGGCCGCCAGCCTGACACCAACCCTCCTTGGGAACGCTATTGTTGGTGGTTAACGCATCACCATGCGGTGACCTTCAGTGCTTTATATTACGCACGGTCTCAAAATGTCCCTTAGTCGCCTCTTACGACACCCACGGGAAGAAATGGGATGGTGTTATTCTTTACGTCCGGACACCATACGGAACTAAACCATAAGGAACAAAAGACATTTACATAGAATTTATTAACACATAATAATAAAATTTATTCTTAGACTAGCTTTGGTCCGCGGCTTCACCCGCGTACATAAAATATAGAATAAGTCACTCAGGAATAAAGCAGCTTTCTATCAGTGAAACAAATTTCACAATCGGACCATAACTTTCAGAGATTACAGCCTACAAACAAAAAAAAACAATCTTTACTTCTTTATAATATTATTATTATATTATTAGTGTTGCTAAAAAGACGACCAACCAGGGGCCCAAAAATGCAAAAAGAGATCCAGCAAGCGATTCAGAGTGCACATAAAAATCGGACAAACAGAGGTCCTACCACGAGCTCTTAACACGATCCATTTTAAGACCTAAAATATGATGGAGCTATATAATGGTGTATAACTCCATTCCTCTTTCTCGCTCGTACGCCTGACATTCTAACATGTCATGGTAAGGCCCCAGAGTTTTCAGGCGCAAACGTTTTGGTTTCGGCCAAAACTGAGACCGAACGAAGTCTAAATTCGGATTCTGCCGTGAAGACTGTAGTTCCGGCCAGACTAAATCTTGCAAGTAGTTGCAAGCTTTTAAAAACAATCAATTAGTAAATTATTGTTGTTATGAGTTTTTCCAGTTCAGTCAATTGAATTGGAAAAGATTAATATCTAAGTAATGTAATACTTAGGGATATTTATAACTGATCGATCCCAGCTTTGCATGTGTCTTAGCAATCTTACAAATTCTCGTCTTTTCTCTACTATAATAATATGCGCATTTTATATACTTTCCTTATGAATCACTCTGCCTATTGGTGAAAAGCGCATGAAAATCTGTTCAGTAGTTTATCGCGAACAGACAGAATTGACGCAGCGGGGAACTTTGTTTTATAATATGAGAGGAAGTTGTAATTTTCAACTTCACTCTTATGTCCTTGATTATACGACACATATTTCTTACAGTGTTGCCTAGTGGACGTATCAATCACTACTTGTTTTGCTTTTCAAAATTCAATTAGTAACTGATTAGATTCACTATCTAATCTATTTTAATGAATGTTATATGTTTACGATCTTATCACTGCGTAGGACTTGATATCAGTTTAAGGCCGTGGCCTTCGATATTGTTACCACTAAGATATTACTGAAATCGATGATTTTATTTCTGTAGACACGTTTACACGTCAATATTTTATATTAGCTACTATAATTGCCGTGGTCGAATTCTGGGCAAGGCAAGGAATTTAACTAGTTTTGAAGACTAGCTTGTTCCAACCTGTGGCTATACCCGCGTACCCGCAAACGTAGATAAATGTATACCTACTCGGCCAAGCAACACGCGTCAGACTCCTACCTAGCGAGGCTGGAGAGGGCTATGGTTGCTAGGTGTGCTAGGTGAGACTAATACTGACGTGGTGTCTCGGAGACTGCCTCAACAAGCTGCCGATCAGGCTGAAGCCATGCTCGTCTACGCAACAAGCGCCAAACTCCTTCCTAGATAATATACAGCCTTTAGCACTCAGTGTCAGTTCTGTAGAATGCAGTTATATAATTATGTAAAAAAATTAAAGCACATTTCACGACTTGGTTTACGCCCGCGCTGTACTCGGTTGTTTCCGGCTTCCGCTGCACGGGCGGGCAACGAATAGAATCGCGCGGGCCGGTCACCCGCAGCCTCGCGAGTTACGTCTGTGGTTCGCTCTGCGGTTGGTTGGCGCCCGCAGTTAGTACTCTTTAGTTTTTGCCGTAGTAGCCGGCGGGGGGTACAGAAATCCTACGCGAAATCCGAAAATGAGTGGATACACCTAGAACTTTTTATGCCTTCTTTTTTAATTCTTCTGTGAAGTAAATATAACGCAACAGCTCGTTTCTGGTGTGTGTCCATGACTGTCTGGAGCTCACTAATATTAACTGCCCGTCTGGGTTATTTCCGCCAAGTTTGCAAGCGATAATCGTAACCGCGACCGCTTCGTAACCGCATAAAACTCCAATCTCGTGAGTTTAGAAGTAAAATGGCTGTTTCCTCCACCGCAGCAGAAACCGCTTCGTGTGTTCGTAGACTTAGCTGCAGCTGTCCCTCGCGTTTTTACCCGCATCTTTAGTTTCTGCTCCGCTCTCGTGGATCTTAGCGTGATGTTTTATAACCTATAGCATTCCTGGGTAAATGGTCTATTCAACATCAAACGAATTAATAATATTACATATTATAAATTATATTAACAATTACCTGCACCTTCCACGAGTTTTATGCGAGGCCAATGACGGAGCGGTCCAGGTGGCTAAATATTAGTCGGACCAATTTGAGTCAGATGAATACGAAAGAAAAAGACGAATTTATCATAAAATCGTTGAGTGTTCCTGGATCAGCCGCGTTCAATAAAATAACAAACTCTTCAACTTTATAATACAGGTATAGATGAATTCAATAAACTTCTTTTCTATGTTGAGTCAAAAGAAATATACCATTACCAGTCTTCGTTTTATCATGCCGTATAAAATACTATTTTCCTCAATAAAATTGTATCCTGTAATAAAAATGCCAATTCGTGATAAAGGGGCAATACTGTAGTAGACAGTTATACACATAATATGCAAATGGGTGAAATACAAATATTTCTTAGGGATGTAGTTTCCTACATCCCTAAGAAATATGCATGAAATATCAAAGAAATTCCTTGAGCCACGTTTTATTGTTTCTCGACGAAATAGTGTAACATCCCGACTTCCTTGCACCGGCTTTTATTAACAGCCGGCTCTATGGTCGGCTTCATAAATTAACAGTGCTATTTGATTTACGAAAAGACTAGAGCTAAGAAGTTTACGCACTGTTTACTTTATTACACTAGGCTAGGGATACCGAAACCTTATTGGAAAACGTGCCATGAAATATTGAAAAATCTGGGTAAGTGCGAATCGGGCTCACGCACTGAGGGTTGCGTACAAACTTACCTATGAAAACAGTTCAATTCCCGAATTGAGTTAGGTACGAAGATTTGAAAAATGCGGTCATCATGACGCGCGTTTAATAATTTAATGGACAAACTTTGAAACTAAATACATACATAATTTGCAACTCGAAATTCGTATACCGTAATATTAACAGTTGTTTGTTTATATAATTAAATAAAAGTGAAAATTAGTGTGATTACTGCTCTATCAAATCACCTATGTTGTACATCTTACACTGGCGTGTCCGAATTATTTTACCGCGTGCTATAGGATCGCCACCTGTGTACTACATAAACACCGTTTATCGACGATGTATACGTTTTCACTTTTACAAGAAAAAAAAAACGATAACAGTGCGTGCGTTTGATGGAATGGTAGATGTTTGTTTTATGATTGTAAATAAATTGTGTTAAAGCAAAAATCTATATTTAAAATAAAAAGAGAAACTGACTGACTGTTAGATTAACGTACAGCCGTAACTGCAATACTTAAGAGCGTGAAATTATGCACAAGGTTTCCTTTCATGATGCAGGCGAGCACTTGGGGAGGGTATTCCAAAATTCACTCCCTAAGAGAATGAAACGGAGATAAAAAGTTTGTATGAAGAAACTGACTTACACGTGAGGGAATCCGCTGACAGAAGCTAGTACATAAATAAAATATGTTTATAACAAGTTTACCATGTAGTAAAAGTAATTCAAATTAAAAAGAAAATTAAATAACAATGTAGAATGTATACAATTGTACTGTAATCTCATATTAAGGAGTAATTAATTAATATGCAAAAGCAATAAATACCCTGAAAGTGTATAAACGTTGGTAATTTAACATCTCATATGATGTAGAAAGTGCGATAAAAGTTTTGTTACACATATTAGTTACAGCACGCTGAACCATTGTACGATTTATTTAATCGTCGTGTTATTTCGTCTTGGTTTACAACTTACAACAGTACATATTAGCATTTAGTCGTGTATCACATATATTTTTGATCTGTTTGCAAATCTACTACTTAATATTCTATAGAGGTAAAGTTTATGAGTTTATTAGTAAGAAGTAATCTCTGGAAATGCTGTACCGATTTTTTAAATTCTTTCACCAGTAGAAAACTACATTATTCCTGTGTGACTTATGTTATATTTGATTACAATGTTTAATGCTCAACGAGTAGGCACCGGGCACCGTGCGGCGGTAGTCAAAAATATGATAGCATTTGCATTAACGAGAAACCGAAAGATGCGAGTCCGCGGTCGTTGTGGCGACACTTGGGGAGGTCTATATGCAACAGTGGACGGCTTTCGATGGGAATAATGATGATGATTTACATGAATGCGTTACAATCAAGCAAAACAAATACTTTTGTTCTCCTTTTAACAAATGAATGTCCAAATATTTATAAATGTGTTGAAAGAAGATTTATATCTTTGCCGAAGGTGTGATGACCAGTAAGATAAAACAATGATGCTTTGCGTCAAGTCGTGCTTTGGTTTATTTCTGGTGTTACCATTGACTTGAAGCTCTTGTGTTTTGATGATATCTTACAACACTTACATCATAACAACATCCTTTCTTTTCTACCTTCGAATATGGTCTCTCTCTGCCACTCAAAGGTTTGCTGGGAGAAAACTCATTGTTGAGTTGAGCTCATCTTTGTAAAAATCACCAATTACGTTTCTTACCCCCTGCTTGTAATTTTACATAAGCAACCATCGATTATAGGGATCGATGTAGGTACGCAACTCACAAAACTGAAATTTTCCATTAAAAGGAAAAATGTCACCCATGGCGTTACTCTTGACAATCATTTGAAATTCCTTAACCTTTTTAGCTCAGCTTAATTTTTCTCTGAAGGAATTGTCAAATCACCGTGCGTACAGTAAAGAATTGACAAAAACCCCTTCAAGTTTCGAAAACCAAGTTTCTAAATCAGTCGACATAAAGATTGACAAACAGTTGCAACCTATAATTTTATTTAAAACGCATCAGACGACGCGTCGTCTTCGTCATCAACAGCTATTAGTAATCAATGGAGTTTCCTAATGCGCCCACAGCGCCGACCTTGGAAAAGTGAGGGGTATACACACGCGATGATTTGAGGATGCCGCGTCGCGACGCGCCGGCACTATAAAGTATTGCGCAGACATAGTCGCGGAACCCATCGCGGCAGATTTTACCGCTACTTGTCGATACTAATATTACCTACCTATTATATTGGTACGGTAAATCTTCACTGTCAAACGCCACGTCACGTCTAGCTGTTTATATATGAATTTGACGCCATTAAAACCATGTTATTGTGACTTATAAGGTTTGGACGGCTTTGACCGTTGGGCTACCTTATAAATAGGTTTAATTTATGCATATTTCTGCGATAAACTCGACAGGTCCTATTTATCATGAACTAGCGTTTGCCTGCAGCAATAATAAATAACAGGAATAAAGCAGCTTTATGTCGTTAAAAAAAATTTAGCAATCGGACTAATAGGTACTTTCGGAGATTACAAACAAATAAACAAAAATAAAAACAAACTTTACCTCTTTGTTATATTAGTGTAGACGTAGATTAATGATTGTTTAACTAAACAGAGATATATGAACGTCCCTAGAATTCTTAGCAAGTTACACATAAATTGTTAACAAAATGTTAAAGAAGGATACTAAGCAGGCTCTACTCGATCAGTTCAAGTTTCAAGTTTGCATTGACTGAGTACAAAAGAATGGAGTTTTTATCGCTAGGTGTAGCCTGTCCACAAAAGTGCGTAGCAACATCTAAGGTTTATGACCTATTGCGATCGACTGTGTACTATTTGAGCGTCGGCGTCGTTAAACATTTTAATACATTTTGAATGCCTGTTTAATGTCAAGGTTTTTAATCCATTGTAATATTTATTGGATGCATTTTTTTTGTTCCAAACTTTTTTTTTTATATTGATAGGCTCGCGTTTGACCACTATCTCACTTTATAGTAAGCGATGATGTGGCCGACGATGGAGCACGCTTGCCTAGAAATAACCTATTCACTCTTTACTTAAAGACTCCTAGATTTTAGCTATCAGAAAACAAACTCCGGTAGGGAATTCCACTCCTGAGCTGTTCGCATAACCAATGTGTTTCCAAAACAAAGCGTTTTAGCTGCCAAATTATAGTGACGAAAAGTTTTTTTTTTTTATCTTAATTTTTTATTAAATTTTAGGGCACCGTACCCGAATAGAAATCTATCGCTATGCCTCATCGTCTGTCCATCCATTTGTCCATCCGTTCATTAGTCAGTGGGCCGTAACTCATGAACAATATTGGTTAGGTTACTTGGGTTATTACCAGACCTGAAACCAAGCTTTATATTAGAAGTGGTTTATGTTCTCTAAAAACCAGAAACCGCTTGCTGTTAACTCTAGAGAGAGTGTGTACAAGTCATAGAGAGTAGTTGTTCCTTCATCATAGACTCGCAACGGGTGTAAATGACGACTGCTTACAGAAATATTTACTAAAACCATAACTAATTATGATCTCCTACATTGCGTGGCGCCACACATGGCTGTCACAATATGAAAGCACTTTCAAGCATGCGAGCTTTCATTACGTACAAAATTATAGCCTTAGTGGCTTCGTAATATTAGTAATACTGGTACAAACAGCTACCATATTATCTGTTAACTATTATACAGTTTCACTCATGTATTTGGTTACTGCTCCTCTCCTATTAGTCATAACGTGATTTTATATTTAGCCAAGTGGTTACGGCCCGACTTACGAGTTGTAGGTCGCGGGTTCAAACATAGCCAGGCGCATTACTTTGTGTAATTTATTTCATCACCACTGCTCTCAATACGGAGAAGAAAAACATCGTGAGGAAACCGGCATATCCTAGAACTAAAAATTCGTAGACATGTGACATTCACCAACCCACACTGGGCCTGCGTGGTGGATTACGGGCCATTCTCTCTCCTAGGGAGGAGGCCTAAGCAGTTCCCAGCAGTGGGAACATTAAAATGCTGATCACACTCTTTCTCGATAAATGAGCTATCCAGCTGTTAAATATATATTTTTTAATTTGAACCAATAATTCCTGAGATTTTTGCGTCCAATAAAACAAGCTCTTTTTTTAATGTTACTAGCTATCTTCCGCTTTTTCATCTGTATATTTGATTACTGCTTCTCTCCTATGGGACGTAGCGTGTAGTCTTTCTAAATAAATGGGCTATCCAACACTGAGACAATTTTTCAATTCGAACCAATAGTTCCTTAGATTAGCGCGTTCAACCAGCCAAACAAACGAACAATAAATATGATATTAATTCAAATATATGTATTAGTAACAAGCTGACCGAATTTCGCACCGCCTAACAGTATTATGTGTTTGTATGTAGTATATATTTCAATGTAGTCAACCGATTGCGATGAAACAAAGCCTGAGTAATATATCAAGTTACACACAATTTTAATGTATAAAAGTTATCTACATCGATTTCGTACATTTCACGTGATGCTTACACAACTAAATCTTCTACAGATTTATTACATGTATACACTAGCTTTTGCCCGCGCGGCTTCGCTCCCGCTCTTCCCTACTCCTCCATACTATACCCTACTCTACCCTACTATACCCTACTCTACCATACTTTACCCTACTCTACCCTACCCTATCCTACTCTACCCTACTCTACCCTACCCTACTCTACCCTACTCTACCCTACTCTACACTACTCTACCCTACTCTACACTACACTACACTACACTACTCTACTCTAGCAAACTTCACATAAACCATCTACTAAATAGTCCGAACAAAGCCTAAACATTTGGTTTGGATAGGTGAGCCCGTTCTTGAGTTATAAAATTACAACGAAAAGTGGCATTGATTTTTATATGTATAGATTAGTATAGATGCAAAAGAGTAGGAAGCACTTATCCTGAGAGGTTGTCCAAGCGCACTAAAGAGGATCGTGCGGTACTCACCATAAAGGGACCGACCCTTTCAAGGGTTGATGAATTGGTAAGCAATGCGTTAAAAGAAGGATATTTCGATACTGAACCTCGGATGGGTTTACATCCAGCAATCCTTTTGAATATGATGTATTAAATTGTTTACATATTTATAAAACTTTATGCAATAGTAAATAACACTGTACAGAGGCGGACTTAATGCCTTAGGCATTTTCTACCAATCGACCTTATGCCCGCCATACACGGTACGGGTATACCTGACAGGTTTGCCTGTACAGGTGATCTATACAGGTAAACCGGAGCGTGTATGACTGCCTTTAGGGTGAGTTATAACTGCCCAGTTATAACTTAATAATATAGAAAATAAATAAACAATGTTATTGTGAAAAATCAAATCCAACCAATCAATGCTGTGGTATTTCTACCAATTTCTTGTGAATGTGTTCGCGACAAAATAGTTACAATCAATGTGTTAAATTATGTTCCTGTATCGCATACTGCTCCCGGCTCCATATCCTCTCACATTCAGATGCAAGTAGTAAGAATAATTGGAAGTATTTAAGTGTGTTTCTTGACCATAGACCATTGCTAACCATTTCTTTTGTCACCAGATGCAGAGACAAACCTTACCCAACACTCCTGCCTACGACCAGCGTGGTGATAGTCTTCCACAACGAAGCGTGGACGACTCTCATTCGCACGATATGGAGTACCATCAACCGGTCGCCACGCCCTCTACTCAAGGAGATCATTCTTGTTGATGATGCCAGTGAAAAGGGTAAGTTTTTATTATTTGGATAGATAGGTAGCGATCTTAGTTAGTTAGTTAGCCCATTTATGTCCCACTGCTGGGCGAAGGCCTCCCTCTCCCTTTTTCACACACGTCTGTCTTCGGCCATTGGTAGCGATGGCAAGAAAAAAAAAATGATGTTGGAGAATGAGATATGACATTATGACTGAACAGGAGAAATTGGAAGAGGAAAACGATTTTGCAAGTACGAGTTGCAGGTCGCGCGTTCAAACCCAGCCTGGTGTATTACTTTGTGTAATTTATTGCATCACCACTACTGTCAATATGGTGAAGGAAAAGACAGACATCATCTCATAATAAAAAAATTCGAAGACATGTGACATTCACCAACTTGCACTGGGCCCGCATGTCGGATTACGGCCCATTCCTTCTCCTAGAGAGCAGGCCCGAGTCCCAGGAACTTTGTAAGGCTGATTATATGCTTCGCAATGATTCAGTCGGCGATGGCACACGCTTGCTTAAAAGCCTTTTCACTCGATCTTTGAAAACACAGACCAGCGAGGAGTTCTATCCTTTTAGTAATATTAATAGTTCATAACAGTCTATGTAAAAACAGGTGGTAAAAAACAAATAGGTTCTCCGAAGATTTTTTTATTAGTCTCGTGAGCGACATTCACGACTCATCATGACCTTTTCGCGCGACGTCGCCGTGTGAATAGCTCTTAATTGAAGACTCCGATCGAGCTGCAATTTGTCGTGAAACCAACAGATGGTTAAAACGTCTCCATCAAATTATCATAATTTTCTCCCGAAATGTAGTGTAGTGACTATCTATTATGTAAATTTTGTATACATCAGTGCACATTTAGCGCGGTGACGTTTATTCAAACTTATTTATAGCAGAATTTTAAGTAACTAAACGATAGTAAAATGTTTTTATGACAATTTAAAAAAAAAGAAATCGACTAGGAAATCGACAGTACTTGTCTCACTACTGAAAGTAAATAACGTTGTACTAATCTAAAAGACTCAATACTTAAAAAGATAAAGAAAATATTTAAAGCCTTATGAACATTACATAGCTAGGAATTTAGGTCGGAAATCGAATAACGTAACTAAAATACTCATAATAGTACCTAAGAGTTAAAATCGTTTTCAACACTTTGATCGTAATCATAATTAAATTGCACCTGATAAAGAAAAAAAACCCCGATTAATCACGGTACAGCGTATGAGTATATCTTATCTGTTTTTAATATACTTTTACCTTTACGAGCCCGATCGCCAGAAATGACGTGGTCCAAACAAAAAAAACCTTGTTGAAATGAGTAATGCGTTTTGTAAAATGTATTTTTGTATCTTGAACATTTCTAGTGGCTTGACCGCGGTCTGGCTGGTTTCTGTTCCATACTATTGAACATATAATATGCAGATTAAGATCATGAATGAATAAAATTCACGTTCGCCTTGAATGCTTCTAAGGCTCATTTCATACTATGGCCACTCGACTCGCCGAGAGCAGCTACTAAACTACTTTTTACTAACATTATGTCAGTGAGATTTTCACGCAGTTCTGCAAGCGACGTGCGGCATTATTTCTGTTCTTTTAGTTCCTGTTGTTATTTTAACCAGTCCGTTTGTGCCCTAAATCCCATTTTAGATGGTGTCAGTAGTTGCATTGCAAATGACCGCGCGAAATTATTTAATTCTCGCTCACAATATTCAAGTCTTAAGAATTATATTAACTTGTCTCCTGTGAATATTCATTGTTTTATGCACAGACACTGCAGTTTATTGTGAGACTCGTGTAAACGTTAAACATTTCTGGAATGTTCACAATAATAATTGAAAATATGACGCAAGTGTTTAGATCCACTTTTCCCTTTATTCTAATCACGATCACATCTCTGTTCATTGACAAAGGTTAACGGAAAATTATTTTCACAATAGTCAAGTTTACGTCACAATCGTGCTGCTCTCGACCCTGTTACTTAAGTCATCTCACCACGTAATGAGTATTTACTGTCTTAACGCCCGTCTGAGCACAAGCAAGTCAAGCAAATCGTTCGTCGCCGCTATCCCAGTGTGGATACAGCTTTACAAATTAAACATCTCGACATACTACCAATACTACTGTATCCAATCGAATTATGGTTTTTTTTGTAACTACTTGACATTTCTGTATTTGTATTTCTTTACTATGTATGTCAATTACATTTTATGTGAATGCGGAATTGCATAAGTATAAATTGAACATTTGAACTAATATTTAAAAGATATTAAATTTTATTGTTTGATCGTTTGTTTGTAACGATCAAACAACTCAATTAAACTCCGTTAAAGGTTTGTAGACAGCTCTGTTCCTATTACAGATATTATTTCACTCGCAAATTAAGCTACGATTGCCGCCCCGCGTCTCACTTCGCACCACTAAAGAGACCGAATATTTGACTTCTGCGCAACTTGAAGCCAGCGCTCAAGATCCGTTTTGGCAATTGTACAATGCACGGTGCCTGTAGGATAGGCGATCGGAGCGTAGCCGCGGGAAAAATCTAGCTTTTAATAAAGCTCGTAGCAGCCGCTTCCGTTTCGTAATGAGAGAGTAATAAAAAATCCTTCAGACATGCATCTACTTCACGCCGCCGCCGGCGCCTCTTGTCGAGACGGCTCATGAGCATGACCCACGTCACGTACAAGCTAATGTAAAAAGTGTACGTACTTAACCCAGTCTCGCTCGTGTGCGTGCAGTAGTCAGCTCTTGTACAAGGGGTGGAATTTTATGTTTAATCTTGTAAAGGAAAATTATGTTATGAACATGATTTTCTTCCCTTTCAATGGATATACAGAAATATACACGGTGTTTTTAACATCGACGCACAAACGAGTTCCACGGGTCCAGAACCTACCCAAAAATTAAAAAAAAAGATTTGTGGCACTCGGGGACTGCCGCGGTAAAGCTATTGCATAGCATTTTTTGTCAACTTATGCAATTATAATTATTTATTTATTTTATTTATGCAGTATTTTTTTTCCTTAGTTTTTTTTTTCTTTGAAGTTACACTTTTTGAGCGTGGTGACCGATAAGAAAACAAATGAGTGGGGGGTGTTAGGTTATTTTCGTTACGGAATTTCTGGATTCGGTCTCCACGCTCAGGGCCCGCGATAGAAGCTATGCAATAGCTTAAAAAAAATAAAAATAAGAAAATGCTGACAAATATTTCTACCACTTGGGGTCCAGAATGATGTACTGGATGCATGGTATTCGTTTGTGCGTCGATGTCAAAGACTCTGCATCTGTTTACTTTACTCCTTTCTTGTTAGGAACAACAATTGTTTTTCCTGTTTGTTTGGTAGGTACCACTAGGTTTTTATATTATCTACGATTTCTGAGATGTCTTATCAAAATCTGGAGAACACGGCATATTTCATAGCGAAATAACAAAACTTTAATGACGATCCATTTTAGAAATTAGTTGCCAAGTGCATGTCTCATAGTAACACTAAAAAAAATGTATATGCCTGTTTAGAAAGATCATCGTAAGGGGCAGTTTGCAATTTTTGCAGGAGGGAGTTTTTTTTCTTTCCTAATTAAAAATTTTAGTTATAAAAACATGTCAGTAGTACCTGCTATTATCATTATAACATAATTACATACCTAACTATATATACTCTAATAGATCAGTTGAAAACAACAAGTCAAAAACGTAGTAAAATATAAAAAAAAAAACGTAGAATTATTGTTTGAAATATTAGCTTTGTTTGGAGAGTATCTACGTTACGATTATATACTGAGCTAATTAAGTCTACATCTTTAGAACGATATTATCATAATCCCTTCCTGAAAAAAGCTCAAACTGTCATCTCGATATTTCGTAACAATATCATCAGCCTTACAATTAAAGAATTGATACTTAATGGCTGCAGAACAATGGAGGAAGCATTTATTCCAAATAGACGATGATACCGCAAATATGCCATAGAATGTTTATAACATAATTATTTATATTAATTATGATTTCTCTCGCCTCCGTAGGTTCTATAATTATATGGTATAATAACTGCAAGACTTGTAGCCGGGCTTGCTGTCCTAGAAGCAACGGAAGTAGGTACTTAAATGTCGTACTTGCTGTAACTACATTTATGCTGTGTTTTTTCAAAGAAAAGATTATACGTGAAAGATGATATTGCTAGGAAGAAAGGGATCATTGAGGTGACAGCTGATAGGATGGAAGATATAGACGTTTGTATTGCGCCGACCCCACTTAAAGTAGGGTAAGGTCAGGAGGATCAGTCGGTCTTATCAAGCCTGTACGATGTCTCACTGTTGGACATCTCACTTTTCTACACATTTTCTATTGTCTGTTAATGCGGGCTAGGGGCTTGCCATGACGTGTCAAAATGTCAGTCCCGCGAGTGAGATAGAGGGATAGAGTTCATCATCTTCATCATTATATCAGTCGAAAGACGTCCACTGTTGGACATAGGCCTCCCCCAAGCTTCGCCACAACGACCGGTCCTGTGATAGAGTTATACACCCTATATAACTCCATCCCTTTAACAGTTCAGTTTAGGTCGTCAAATGGATTGCGTTAAGATCTCGCGGTAGAACTGCAGTTCTATCAATAGTACAAGTAATCAAGCTTGTTTTACCTTGTGTTGATTTGGACCAATTCTATGGTCCTTTGAGACCGTAGCTTATCTGATATGAATTTACTAACTCGGAAGGATAATGATGACTTATGTGGTATTTTCCTTCACCAGAACATCTCGGCAAGAAGCTGGAAGACTACATCAAGACGCTGCCGGTACCGACGCATTTGTTCCGCACTGAGAACAGGTCTGGTCTCATCCGGGCGCGTCTTTTGGGCGCCAAACATGTCAAGGGTGATGTCATCACGTTCCTCGATGCCCATTGTGAATGCACAGGTAAGGAATTTATAATATTAATAAAATTGATGTTTCAAAAGCCTTTACATATAACTACCCGAGATCCCCGTAACATCGCATATTGTCGAAATTATTTTAGCAACATACATAACCACAGTTGCTCTTCACACGTCAGCGTCGTCTGACTTTAATCAATTTGAAACTCGTTCCGAAACGAAGTTCCTTTTGCATACAGCTGAAATTTTATTTTGGTTTATAAATATTATAATAATAATTTTTACTTAGCGTTTCGAATTTGCCGGCCTCAGTATTGATCGTCTCTGCGCCAACCCTAAGGTCCCTTTAAAAATCAGAAGGTATAACTTCGAACCAATATGTTGGTATTAAATCTTAAAAATAAAAGTCAGCTCGGTCAAAGTACATTTCCATTGCACAATAAGTTTATCGCAATAATGCATTGCTTAGGCCCTTTTACTTTCCGTGTCCAAGAAAAAACAGGTTAAGTACCCAGTGTAAAGTAAGTCACCGGTTAACCTCAACTGACTCCTACGACTGCCCACGATATAAACAGCTGATCAATGCTCGTTAGTTTTTGGTCCTAAGGACCGTTTATTTTATGGTCCTTATGCCCACATTTGTGGCACATGGTTCAGTCGTAATTCAAATTGTGAATGTTGAATTTTTGACAAATTAAATATACACAATATTAATAATAGTGTTGATACAAATAAGGTAGAATATGTATAAGAGAGCTCGTAATCGAGTGGTGACGGCCTCGACTTACGAGTTGTAGGGTTCAAAGTTTCAAACCCAGTCAGGCGCATTACTTTGTATAATTTATTTCATCACGACTGTTCTCAAAACGGTGAAGGAAAACATTCTGAGGAAACCGGCATGTCCTAGAACCAAAAATTCGAAGTCATGTGCAATCCACTAACCCGCACTGGGCCCGCGTGGTGGAATACGGCCATTCTCTCTCCTGAATCCCAACAGTGGGAAGTTGGGAACATTATGAGGCTGATTATGCTATGCATAAGTATGTACAAATAATACCTTCTATTCACTACTTCAAATCATAACAAGATTACGAACCACTTAAGATTTGCAGGTAACAATTGAAATGCAACTCATTTAATCGCAATTAATGCAAAGCGGTATATCAATACACCAAAGATTTAAATGCATTGTTCGCTCCGTGCTTGATGCTATGTTGATTCGAAATTCACGCAACCATGACGCAACTCCGTTATTGGTATCCCATATTTTTATCCGAGTCATTAGCTTCTTATAAATGCACGGATGTTCCTTGCTTCGAAGATGAACATTCTTTATAAGTTTAGAAGATTCAGATTTTTATGGGCCAGGCTATTTCTAGGTGTTCCGAAATTCTGGATTTTACAGGTTTTCCAATATTTCTCGTAGTCGGAGTTCTATTTGTGTTTCGACAACCGATAGGGAAAAAACAGGAAAACAAAGATGGCAATCAAAGTTACTACTTATTTTGCTGCAGACATGCAGCAGGAAATGTTTCGTACGTGTATTTTTTGCAAGACTTGATCTGAATTTTAATAGGTAATAAGATATTTTGTTAGACGACCTGCTTCACAAACGTAATACCTACTCAAAGTCTTTGAAAGGTAGCATCATACTATTACGAATTACGATGTTGCTAATCGATTGATGCTACCATGAGGGATTTGAATTGAATTGCTGGAACTAACAACTTGATAATGGGGTTCCTAATTTTTTTACTAAATCATTATGTCACTGCTACACCCAGGTTTCCCCACAGCTCCACACTCTTCCCGGAGGGTTGCATTTACCAACCAATCTCTCGTTCCCTCATTAGGTAAGACTAAACTAAAATGTTTAGGATCAATGTATTTAACTGACTTTCTTAACTAAAAGGTGAACCGGTAGGTAGATAAATATCAACAGACTAGTCACGAATGTTCATACACTATCATGGTGACAGAAGTTAGTAAACATTTCGACAAACAATAGCTCAACATAGACAATAGATCCATAGACAAACATGGTTTATTGTACACTGTTAGGTAGGTATATTGTAACAATATCTTTCATACGAGCTGAACATACGGAAAAGATACTATAGAAGACGCCAGATAACCGTGGAAAAAGTTCATTAACCTTTTCCTAATATCTCAGCGTAGGTACCCGAAAAACAGCCTGCTTTTCATTGCTAGATCATGTAAGGAATCACGATACATTTCGATTCAAGATAGCTTTATGATCTTTATTTCCGTTTTTTAAATTAAGAATGTCAACAAATGTAGAAGGGTCAATGGCCGTTATTCCACGGCTATCTGGCGCCTACCTTACATGATACCGTTAAGGTTCATGAAAAACAGCGTTTGAATCGGTTGATGATGATTCAGAATAAAGATGGTTCAAAATACCTTGTCCCTTTTTTGCCTTACTCGGTTCCTACATATGAATAATCTGCCTCTGAAAGTACTCTAAGCTTCGTTTCCTGCCTGTTTGTGATTCATAAATGTTATATAATCCATGCGGGTGATAGTCCACACACATGTAAAGCTGGTTTTAAGTCTTCCGTATTTTTCAAATTCATAAATAAAAGTTTGACAAACAGCCTAGTCTTGCCAATAGGAATCGTGTTACCTACTTAATCAGTAGTGTCGAGATAGCCAGTCTTTTCATGTAAAATGCTGTAAGTCGTAGCCGATATAACGTGGTTGGATAATAAATAAAAAAAAAATAAAAAAACCGACTGCGTTAAAAATAAGTTTAAATAAAAACTGGAAAGAAAAAACAAATTCAGACCAGTAGCGTAGAAAGCAACCCCTCTTCCTCTAATGTATAACGTCTCACAGTCGTCATCTTGGTTTTTTTAACGTCACCCTTCTAAGGACACTTGGATTATCAAGACGAATCTAACGATATTTTAATTATATAAATCCGTTCAACAGTTTCGAAGATATGAAGTAATAAAGAAAAACACACATACATACAAGATACGCGCGAAAAACATAACCCGTCTTAAAGTCGAGTAAAAAGCATGGCACATGAATAGATTTAGACTCATTTAACTTTTTTTTAACGTTAAATATTTTAAATCCACATTCGATTCCATTAATGATATCCAATCGGATCTAGACCGTATTTCAGTGGCTGACTCTACAACCTGCATGATTGAGGACTGCACAGACTTTGCCAGACTGCACAAAAATGCGCTCTCTGTTTTTTGTCAAAATATACGAAGTATAGTTAAGAACTTCAATGGACTCTCGACGCTTCTGGAAAGAAGTAAAACTTCTTGGGACATGATCTTCCTTACAGAATGTTGGCTTCATAACTCTCCTCCCTTACCCTCGATTCAAAACTATATCTGTGTCTCGACCACACAACATAGATCGCAGAATGAGGGAGTAGTTGTATTTTACCGTTCTCATCTTCAGGTTTCAGTATCGGAGCCCTTAGTTCAGGATGCTAACTGTCTTTTGTTACGACATAAGAATGATACTGCTGTTATAGCTATCTATCGTCCACCCACTGTTCGTAATATCACGGCGTTTCTTAACTCATTAGACGAATTAATAAAGTCTGTCTCCTCATACAGAAATATAATACTGACCGGTGATATTAATATTAACATCTTAGATTCCAACGACACACGTACTACTGAGTATCTAACGATGCTTGCCTATCACGGAATGCTTCCTGCACATACACTCCCTACACGGCAAAATAGCTCTTGTCTCGACCATCTAGTTTTAAAATCAAGAAAACCTGCTTTTTGTTTCGTCGCTCATACCTCACTTACTGATCATGACACTGTTTTGTTCTTTCTGGATGACTATAGCCGCTTTAGCGATTCTCAGCTAAAAATGAGAAAGATCCGGGTTCCCGATTATGACAAAATTGAATTTGATCTACTTCAGACCGATTTTAGTCCCTTATATTGCACCACTGATGTCAACAAAGCAACTGATTTTTTTATCAACACCCTTAACCTAATTATAGCTCAAAATTCAGTTATAAAAACTGTATCCAACCGTAAAAGACTAAATAAACCGTGGATGACTCCTGGTCTACTTAGATGCCTACGTAACCGGGACCATATGCACGTAAAACTGAAAAAAAATCCTGATAACGACATTTTACTCACCACTTTTAAAAGGTACAGAAACTATTGTTCTAAAATACTTAAAACATGTAAAGCAAACTATGACAAAGCCTTAATAAATAATGCACAAAATAATAATAAAAAGCTCTGGAATGCAATCAAATCTATTACCCACACTACAAAAACCCAAACTCAGGCCAACGCTCTTCTTCTTCCTTCCGATCCACAGCGCTCCGTAAACGAAGTGAACTCTTACTTTGCCAACATTGGCAGCAAACTGGCTGAGAGTATACCTTGCAATACTTACTTACCAAGTCAAAGTGAGAATTTCTCGACATTTCGCAACTCTTTTGTCCTACTTGAAACAGATGAATCTGAATTAGAAACTTTGATTGAGAAGCTAAGAAGTGATTGTGCAGTGGGTTCGGATGGCATATCAGGTACATTTCTAAAGAAATTTAAAAATCTTCTTGTTCCTCATGTTACCTATATTAGTAATCTCGCGTTTACCTCTGGTATCTTCCCGAACGCGCTAAAGCTTGCTGTTGTACATCCAGTGCATAAAAGTGGGGATAGCAGTCGACCTAATAACTACAGGCCTATCTCGATACTACCGACGCTTTCGAAACTATTGGAGAGACTCATAAATAACCGCCTTGTTAAGTACCTTGAGCAGAATCGATTGCTATCTTCGTCCCAATATGGTTTTCGTTCCGGTCTTTCTACCAGTAAAGCTGTGCTGGATCTAACAAATAACATAGTATCAAATCTTGATAATAAGCAGAAGGTAGTAGGGGTGTTTCTTGATCTAGCGAAGGCCTTCGATACGATATCTGTCCCCACCCTTATAGCGAAACTTGAAAGGCTCGGAATCAGAGGCATTCAACTTGCACTGTTTGAGAGTTATCTCAGTGGTAGACGGCAGTGCCTTCGAATTGGAGATTGGACTAGTGATGAACTTCCCATTTCCTACGGGGTCCCTCAGGGCAGTATTATTGGGCCAACCCTTTTTCTTATTTACATTAATGACCTATGCCGGTTGAAAATTCCAAATACATCCATTTTCACCTATGCCGATGATACTGCCTTGCTATTTCATGGAGACTCCTGGAAGGAGGCGTTCCAATATGCTCAGTCCGGTTTCAATCTTGTCACTAGCTGGTTATCGCAGAACCTGTTGACACTAAATGTCGAGAAGACCAAATATTTGACCTTCTCCTTATCCGCCGCTGGGAAACCATCTTCCTCTTCGTGCTCCTTGATAGCTCATTCTTGCTCTTTACACCACCGAACGGTTTGTCATTGCCCCAGTCTTTCCCGTATCAATTGCGTTAAATATCTTGGTGTCCACATTGATGATTGTTTGAGCTTTGGCACGCACATTGAGGTACTCACCTCACGGTTGCGTAGGTTAATTTACATTTTTAAGTCTCTCCGTCACGTTGCTGATACTGGGGTGGTTCGACTCGTTTATCTGGCTCTCTGCCAATCAATAATACAATATTGTATAGTTGCTTGGGGAGGAGCGACAAAGACCCATATGCTAAAATTAGAACGCGCACAGAGGGTTCTCCTAAAGGTTGGTTGGCGGCTACCCTACCGCTTTCCTACTACCGACCTCTATGAGAAGTGTTCAGTTCTTTCTGTGGGCAAATTATTCATCCTTAACCTTTTATTAGTTAAACACGCTCAAACTCCCTACGAACCCTCCAAATTTAGCTCCCTACGACGAAAACACACTGTCTATCCCTACTTCCGTACACAATGTCGCTCTTCGCAGCGAAGTTTTCTTTTCCTTGGCAGTCATGTCTATAACCAAGTCAACAAAATATTATGTATTTATCATATGCGCAAATCAAACTGTAAAAAAGCAATTATTAACTGGCTCTCTCAGTTAGATTATGCTGAGACAGAAAAAATTGTAACTATTACAAATTAGTAAATACTCCAAATTTCTTACCCATAGATAGCGTCTCCCTTTAATTCATATATTATTTTAGACACATACACATACAGACTTACACACAGACAAACACACCATCACACCTATACACACACGTACACACGTACAGTACACTCTCGAATAAACTAGTAGATTTTTAGCCTCGGCTGTTTTAGGATGTTGGTAGTCGAGTACTTGTATTGCACTGCGGACATTACGCCCTGTTTTTTTTTTTTTATTAATTTTTGTTTTCGAACTTTTTTATTTGTATTCATTTCTTCTCCTCTCAACACATAAACTCCATAATTTGTCAATAGTCTGTTAAGTGCAATTAGAATTTGTAATTTTAAAGATGTGAGCCTGGAGTTCTGTCACACAGGTCTTGTACCCAGTATAGACTCCAGCTCTCACAAAGGATAAACTGTTAAAAATATTTTGATTTATTGTCAACATTTGTACCTTTATGAGAGAAACAATAAATATATTATTATATATTATTATTATTTTATGTTATTCTAGAGGGTTGGCTGGAGCCGCTATTAGCGCGGATAGTGGAGGACCGGACGACGGTAGTGTGCCCCATCATCGACGTCATTTCCGACACCACCTTCGAGTACATACAGGCCTCCGATATGACGTGGGGTGGTTTCAACTGGAAGCTCAATTTTAGGTGGTAAGTACAAAAATAAACTGTTGTCTTTTTCCGCTTTTGGCACAAAACTTGTCAATATATAAAAAAAAACCGTATTAACTAAAGCCACTATTTAGTTAATTAAACAGCTGAACAGACCAAAATTAAAAGGGGAATGGGCTAATTGGACCCAAAGATCTATAGCCATACATTATACACGGCTTTTGCCAGTTGTTACTACTGTCTTCGGAGGTAATGACCTAAATAGGTAACTAATTTTGAGAACCGAAATTAAGGATTTTTTGACGCTCAATATTTTGAGGTGTGAAATTATCAAATATCCCGCTCTGGGCGTCAAGCCACACCCGATTAAAAAAAACAACACTATTTTTAGATAGGGTCGCTAAAAATAATCAAATTTTAAGAAGCAAAAAAATACAGCAAACTTAATGAAATATTTGAATGTTGAATGATGTTCGATTTTACTTTATTTATACTCCGCATCGGATCAATTTCACAATATTCTGTTCTATGTTTCTTTATTCTTCACAGTTCACGGTGAAAAGTAAAAGCGTAACGTAAGAACAAAAAATGTATTCTGTTAAAAATAACTCTTTTCTTCAATTTGCTACATGTCATTACCTACTACTTCCTTTTTTCTAATTTCTAATTATACCAACACTTTGATGGTGTAGAAATACAGGGTAGTTATTTTTTTAATCAACATGTTTAATTCTTAGCTAGAAATATTGATTTACCAAAAATCCAATGTTTCTGTTTTAATCTTTGTCCAAATCGAACCCGAGGATCTTTTGATTATTTTTAGCTATCATTGACAGTTACGGATTTGGCCATCCATGCGCATTTGAAAAAATAATCTGTGTCTTAATGTTATTGGAAGTGGAGCAGAATTAAGGTAGAACAACATTGCGCACACGTGTGGCCGTGTGCTACACGCCGATCTGGGTGCTTGTAGAGCTACTTGATCCACGCCACACGACGCCACGCGACGTCGTTCGACGTTTAAAACAGGCGTGTTACAGGTCTAATGTAGTTCTAGCTTTACCCATTCATTTTTTTTTATTATTAAGACAAAATAAAAACAGTCTCACTACGAGAAAACCTAAGTTTTTACGCAAACTCAAATATGATAAAATATCAACTTACAGCAAGACATATTATCAAGTATAATAAAATTAATGCCTAAAAATATCTAAAACATATTTCTAGTTTCCTCAACACAGCTCTTACACGATCCATTTACACGGTAATAACAACAAGTGTTTCAGTTACATGAAACAAAATCACCACTTTAGTGTCAAGTAATAAAAACAGCGTTCGACGCGTGCGATTAGCGGTACAACTTATAAACGAACAGCGGTATTGTTACTACTGATTATGTGATTACATTCATAAATGTAGAGTAGGGAAGGTGCAAAATCTATCGGAAGTTTCGAACTTTCGGAATCGAACTTCTCATCGTTCATCAGACCCAAGCGTCCAAGAAGTGCCATAAAACAGTGACTTTCTGAAGCCTATTCCTCAGTAACGGCCAGGTTAATGGTTTGAAAAATAATATTATGTTTATTATAGATTCATGAACAACATTATCAACTATTGATTTTTTAGTGCGATTAATACTTTTGTCTAAAAAAAAACTTAGCAATTTCGCAACTTTTCTCTACTCCTTCGAAAAGGCTTGAATCTTTAGAAACATTTGTACACGTAAAAAATAGTGGTTAAATATTCTAGCATATTTAAATCAATCAATATTTCGCAAAGAATATGGTTTGCCTGCTGGCCGCAATTAAATGCAGAGATACTCGTACTGTCGCCTAGGCGGGTACGAGTGTTGTGTCCATTTAATTTGGGCCAGATGTTCGAGGGGAAATATAAGACTTAACATCATTGAAATAGAGGTTTTGACCGAGGGTTCTCCGGCTGTGAAGTGAATACGGTCAGGAAGAGTGGGAGAGAGACAAAGCGATAATGCGACAAGTGTCTTTTTCTAGAATTCTTATTGGACGACCCTTGCAAAAAAGAGGCAGAATTACAAAGCTAAGTCAGAAAAACAGAAAAAAGTTAAAGTTAAAATAAAAAAATAAAGATCAACTTTTAAACGTCAAGACAGGTAAAAACAAGTCGCAAAGGAAAATAAATAAAT
The DNA here is from genome assembly GCA_910589285.2 of Mythimna ferrago. Classification (NCBI taxonomy): domain Eukaryota; kingdom Metazoa; phylum Arthropoda; class Insecta; order Lepidoptera; family Noctuidae; genus Mythimna; species Mythimna ferrago. The sequence continues at coordinate 9,708,895 of OU342691.1, read as the reverse complement.
TGGATTTTTGTTGAAATAATTTATCCTGTTTTAATTTACGTGCCTCAGCTTCCTGTAAGTATTAATGGAGAGAAATATGTGTCTAGAAAACTAACCTTTTTTTTTAAATAATACAGATCAGATCTATGAACTATTTTTTTTTTAGTAACGGTCAATGACGGGGTTATAATATCATCTAAAAATAAGAAAGTCAATGGGCCAAAGTGTTTCAAGAGTGCAGTACTCTTAGATAACCAAGTTCAACTGGCGTATGGCAGATGTATCTATAGCGTAGCGTAATCTACGAATCCGACGCGTGCCGCAGTGTAGTATTGAAAATAAATTAGGTGAATTAGATTAGGCTCTCATGTTCGCTTTGTGTGTGATGATGACGTCATCCTACCCACCACGCTGTTTAAAACCATGCTACAGTTCAGGCCTTTAAACTTATAGAAGTCAAAAGATCAAAGCGTTTGGCATCGGACTCCTAAGTTCAAGTGGCATTTGGCAAATGTAAATGGATGATTTAGTAGAGACTAGCCGTGTATTTGGTACTAGGTACATAGAAATTAGGCCGATAGGTTCTCTACGCGATGAAGACGATACGGTGTACCAACGAACATCACTGCACGTTTGCAATCTCTTTGGTGATGAAAACGCTGCGTTTGTCTGAGTGGTCTCTTTTTAGGTAATCATCCAATAACTTCCCCCTTTCTAGGCCGGAGCGCGAGGACGTGTCTGACCTTTACGGACTAAAACCCACTCCTATGTTCTTTGTTCCTTTACCTTCGTTCCAGGCTTTCGGGGGTTCTCTTTCACAGACATAACCCATGGTGGTCTGAATGGTCTGGCGAGGCATTAAAAGCTTTTTATAAATCGCTCGCTTATGATTTCTCATTTTCAAAAAACCAAAAATAGCTAGGTACCTTACTGAAATTCATAAAACGCAATCGTTGAGCGTTAAGTATCCATTTATAAGTCATTTTTACGTTTATCATTTCAAGCATTATATTTAATTTCTTTTTGAGTATAATAATATTAAAAAAGGTATAAATCAACAAATGAAATTGTTTCGAATCAATATCTCAACAATTTGGTTCAAAATAGCAATAAAATGGCAATGCAGAAACTCCCAGTTTGGCCGTAAAAATAATACAAAAAAAATAATACATTATATCTTAACTGTTTTCCTTTTGCTGTTTTAATTAAATTAAAACAACAAAATGCTTACCATAATCTCAATACGCAAAATTGATCGCGGAACTCCACCCTTATCAATTTTAGACATGAGGTAATATTTTAATTACGGCTAGTTAGTCACTTGTCGACTGATACTAATCTGACGGATAAAGTGTTGAAAGTATCTGTCTATCTGTTAGATATGGTAAAGAACTTACATAGACAAGTGTAATGAGTAGTAATTAAAATGGATAATGTTTTATTTCTATCAAAAAATACTAAGACTTGTGATGTCTGTAAATCCGCATTGGACCCGTGTAGTGGATTAATGTGTACTCCCTCGTCCAGTGTGCAGGTCTTTTTTTTAGGTGGGAAATCAATGAAATCATCTAATGACATCCCCCACCCTTGGACAGTGCGAGAGGGCGTGTCAGACTTTTACTGACTAAAACCCACTCCTGTTCCTTCTTTGCCTTCGCTCCATGGCCCCAGATTTCACTTTCACACTACCCGTGGCCCCAATTGGCTTCGACCCTGCTGAGTCCCTACGGTTTGCTGACATCTCCAGTATGGTCCGAGTTCATTATGTTTAAGCTGTTTCATTTGTTCTTAGGTATCGAGTGCCGGAGCGCGAGATGGCGCGGCGCGGAGGTGACCGCACGGCACCGCTCCGCACACCTACAATGGCGGGAGGACTGTTCGCCATAGACAAGGATTACTTCTACCAGATCGGCTCCTACGACCAGGGCATGGACATCTGGGGTGGAGAGAACCTTGAGATGAGCTTCAGGGTAAATTTTCTTATTAGAGTATTAGGAGGATCAGAATAAGGTAGATTGTACGTAGTTTAGCTAGCTGCGAATTGGCTTATGTCTTGTTACACGGTATTATAGACAATCCACTGTTTTAGACCTGGTTCAGTTAATATTTTTTTAATTACTTTACTAGCAAACAAGATGTGGTAAGTTTATAGGTACATCCCTGATCTTAAGAGATTTTATTATCTTACTTTGACATCAGTAGTCGCCTCAATTAAACCCCGATTGCATAGTAAAAAGCCAGAAAGCTGGGCTACAAAATCTTTGCCCAGAAACTCTTTCTTTTCTTAAAAAAAAAATAGGCCACTATGTAAGTTTAGTAGCCCTGTGAACCGCCAACGCAGATTGCTAGTTCTTCTATTGTGATACAAATATTAGCTAGTCAGTTTTACTCACTGGCCAGTACTTCAGTATCACAAGTCGCTGCAAATCTAGGAAGCCAACAAATGTATTCTTTTTTTTTTAAATATGGGCCTAGTTTAGCGACGATCTAAGACTTGTGATAGACACGCAAATTGTCCTTTTACTGGACTGTCAGCTATTGTACCTGGCCAGTTGTAAATGAGTGAAGTCTTTCGCTACAAATTGCTATGTGGGGTAAAGGTCTGGCAGTGCGGCGGTCGGCTGGAGATCGTGCCGTGCTCGCACGTGGGCCACGTGTTCCGCGACAAGTCGCCGTACTCGTTCCCCGGAGGCGTGCAAAACGTCGTGCTCCACAACGCGGCCCGCGTCGCTGAAGTCTGGATGGACGAATGGGGAGAGTTCTATTACGCCATGAACCCAGGTTCGAGTCTGGATGACTGTGCTGACACTGCTAACATTTTGCTATTTCGAGGATCGTGGCCGTTTAGACGGCGGATTTTCCGCGATATATTTGTGATAACGTTCGTTAAATAGTTGTTTACCTTACATAAGTCCATTTATAACGTGTTTAGGTTATTCCTCATCATTTATTTTCCTTATTAAAGTCAAATTTTATTAAACTTAATCATAGCTCAGTCTAGTTTAAAATACGCCATAATGTGTATGTTAATGTGAACCCTTTAGGGTAGATGTTCCAGGGTACTTCTCGAAATCCAAATTTTCTTAATGTTTTTTGCATTTGGTAGGTAAAGTTGTATGTTGATTAAAATACAATTGGCGGCCGTAACACGTATTTATTTATGATATTATAATCACTAAAATCAGCGATACAACTCCTCATTGAACCGCTAGCAATTCAATAGACTTTATTCAGTAAGAAAAGTTGAATTTCGCGCGCTGCCCTGGCGCTTTCACCTTTTGCTTGAAGAATTGGTAAACAATTGCCGTCTGAACGCGCCTTAGAGTTTTATTTTCGTCCCCGATCCACATTTATAAACTGATCTAAATATAGGGTTAAGTACCTACGTGGCTACTTCGGTAAGGTAATTATGTCAGATTTATGAGTAGTTTAGAGTGCTTTTAACTGAGTAAGTAATCAAGTATGATAGTTTGAGTACACTGCGTTATCCTTGTGTTCCTATCGTATAACATAAGGGTAAGGCAAAGAGCACGTAGTCTGTTGCGATCTATGACGTTATTGCGTAGAAATAAGGTATATAATTGAATAGCAAAATGATAGGAGTGAAGGTACAAAATACAAAAGTTTTGTTGTGGCTTGGGATATAACACTAACAAAGTAAAGTTTTGATACATTACATCATTAACATTTTAATAATCCAGAAAGCTTCACATTAACCCCATTGCGGCTGCATTCATACGTCTCGGCATGTCATTTTATTTTTCATTCATTATGCTTCATCGCTTTTTTATAATCTGTGTGTTTTCTCGCTCTTTGTTATCTGTTCCTATGTTTACTGTTTTGTTCTCAATTGTGTTGCAGGATTAAATATTTATATGTAATAATTTAGATTCCATTTATAATGTTCTTTTTTTTATTTGATCCTGTAGCACGCCTTTTCGTTTCTGTTCGCTGTTTTCTATATTTCCTTTTTAAAGTTTTACATTATTTTCTGCTTCTTCTTGATGCAGAAGCAATGAGTTATAATTATTAATATTTGTCTCCAAACAATCTTAGAATTAACCACAGCAATCCTTTTTAGACAATGGGTTGTGGTAAATGATATTAATTTAATTAATTGACTAAATGAGATAGGTTTTAACGACACGTTACTATTTATTCAATTATAGTAACACTATTCAGTAAGACCTTAGCAAAGAATAAAGGTGAACATACCAAGAACCGTTGAACAAATATAAAAATGCATTCTGATAATGAAGTCACTACTTCTACAATTATTAATAAAGGTAATATAACGACATCAAACACATTAATGTCATATGATATATTATAGCTAATAGAAACCATGTACATATTAACTAAGTGTACTTAGGGTGAGTTGCACCATTTAACTATAACGATAACAAAGCCGTTAACAGCTGTCAAATCGTCGAATTGACCAATAGGCGGCCGTTTCACGGCTGGTTGTGGTTTGGTTATCGTTATAGTTAAATGGTGCAACTCACCCTTAAACTGCACCTGGAAAATGATCCTTTGTTCAATGAATTATCATGACCTCAGTTTTCTGGTCCTTTGATACAATACTGACTGAGTCAGTTATGATATTGTTTACCTATATCTCATTTATTAGTTATTTCCGTATCATTTGCTGCAACTCGTCAACCATGGCTTAATAGAATTGTGTGTAATTGCGATAACAGCTATGAACTTAATAATAAAATAATTATTGCATAGGAAGATCGATTATCATATCGGTTCCTGTTTTTATGTTTCCTAATCTGTGTGTGTATTGTGTTCCCGTTTGTGATAATTTATAATAATCCCAGATTGTTGTTAAAATTCCAGAAATGGGTATGTGCTAGATTTAAGAGACGAGACGAGAGGCATTACGTATTTAGTAAATGTAATGGGGGTTAGTTAGTCATCTAGTCATTATTGTTCCTATTTAACAAGGCCAAAAGGTCGGCCGCTAGATTTCATTCTCGTACAGTTCTAACGTCTATAGTAACACAAGTTGTTTATGTGTAATGTTATTGTTAGACTAATTAATGCTCTTCCAATTGTTATTGAAATGAAACATAAACTTCATAGTTGGTGCATTCAGAACAATAGCAAAGTTTTGGTATTTTGTTCTATTTTCGGTAACTTTAGCAACGATTCCGGGAACATTTCGTAGGCTTTTTTCCGTTTTGTATCTAAACTAAAGTTTTTAGTTTAGTTTTACTAATTTTACACGGTATTCACTTAACTAAACTTTGTGCTAACAATATAAGAATCTCATTTTAATATATGGTGAATATTCGCTTGGCACCGGCAATAATTTGACCTATAAGCGAAAATAAATAATAAAGTCTCGTAAACAGTGTGCTCCTATTATTGCTTGTGCTATATGTACAAATTTCACGCTTGTTAGGTGGTTCTTAACCTGAGTACGTTATAATGCAATAAGGTGTACTTGAGTGGCTGACACGACATTCAGATGTCACCTAGCAGGTGTGAAATGTTAAATAACATCAAACATGTATCCAGGAGGAAAGGCAATTCGAATTTAGACTATCAGTGAATTAAAAAAAAAATCGGTCAACTTTCGTTTGTTGTAAAGAAACTTAAAATTCTTGATAAGCACATTTTATCATAACAGGAATATGATTTAAAGATATCAGAGAATTTGGTCGCGATAAAAATTGGTATTTTTATGCCACCGACAGAAACATGTATATCTATGTTTAAAATTGAATAAATTGCAATGTAATATTAGGATCAAACTCGGTGCACTATTTAATTGATTATATGGAGTGTGTCCAAAAGTGTAATTTTTTAACATTAAATAATTTTATTAGGCGACTGAAAATCAAATTCAATTTTTGAAATTAAAAATTTCCGTCACCAGTTCGTGATTCAAGCTGCCATTATTAAAATAAAAAGCTAAAGTAGAATCAGTTGTTTTAGGTAATTAACTAATTCTTTAACTACAATGAGATTAGATTTAGTTACAGTTAAATTATATGGAGAAAATGAAACTCTGTAACGGTTAGCAGAGGACTTCAAGTAACCAAGTCTTATCTTGTCTTTATAATGAAAAAAAAAGTTCATATGAATTACTTAGTTAATGGCATAATAACAAATAAATAAACGAGTCTAAGATTGAGTTGACCGATTTTTGACGACTGAACTTTGGTCTTTTCGCGAAACGTCGACACCCATTAATTATACAAAGTCATATAAATATGTCATCGCGAACTGGTGTACCACTCGATGTCCTGTGATAATTTAGTGCTGTTTAATGCTGTAAACTGACAAAATCCAATTACATTATTGCCGTAAGACTGACAAGAGATCGGTCGTACACCACAGCTGAATACTATGAGCTCATATTTGTGCTAAAATTATTGCTTAGGCCCCTCGCTCATGGTGATTTTTTTGTAGCGATACTATAGCGCGTTCGCACCGATACAGTCGCGATGCTGTAGCGTGTTAGTAGGGCGTTGGCATTTTTTTTTATAGCGCTTACACATGCGACTAACGCGCGTTAGTAGCGAAGCGATGTCGCGCGACAGAATTGCTACAAAAAGTCGCCGTGGGCGAGGGGTCTTAGTCTGAAAGTATCTAATTAGGTACACCGTAACAATGAAACATAAGTGGCCAGACTCGAAAGACCAAATTCAGTATTCCAAAAAACGTTGAGCACATCCTCGTGGCTACAAGGCTTGGGTATATAACGGGGTGGTGGGGCGCGCCAGGTGTGGATGTGCGGCGGGCGGCTGGAGATCGCGCCGTGCTCGCACGTGGGCCACGTGTTCCGCAAGACGACGCCCTACTCCTTCCCCGGGGGCACCGGCCGCGTCGTCAACCACAACAACGCGCGCCTCGCCGAGGTCTGGCTCGACGACTGGAAGCATTTCTACTACAATATTAACCCGGGTACGGGCGCAAATGTTCTCAATTCAGTCTTTTTTAGTATTCAAAATCAAGCTTAGGACCTTAATACCGAGTAACAGAATAAAATCCAAGGTGTAGGAAAACTCCGGCTTATTAACCCTTAACTGTTTGTGTTTGATTGGTCTGACAAGTGTTTTCGAGTTCTATTCGCCAGACTGGTGTTTGCGATTGGGTATTCCATCTCGTTTAGTACTTCAGTCCCCATAGGTGACTGAAGAACTGACGAGATGGAATATTTGGTCGTGGATATGAGACCCTGGCGGAAGAAACACGAGAGTATTGGTCGGATATATCCTACTTGGATAGTTAAAAGGTTAATCAGAAATTTCTATTTGGTGTTGTCTTTCTCTATCAATAAATATACAGAAGAAAATTCCGTTTCATTATCAGAAGTTTCCAACTTTTCTTTAAATAAAATTATAGACGCCTCTGAGTAGCTGAAACAGGCTTTTGACATGACATTCTTGACTGTTGAGACTTTTTAAAACAGAATCAACAGAAATGGAATAGATAAATTCAAATTCTTATTTTAAATATCTGACGAACAATCTTTGAAACCACAAAAGTAGAATATCCTACTTATTTTACTTCTTTTCACTAGACTGAATTCAGAACAGGTGGGCTAAGCGATAAGCACATATTTCAATAGGCATCATAAATGTATCGATAACAGTTAGAACAAAGAAGTCGGGGAAACATATTTTCTGCCTTTTTTTTGTGTCCGTGATTTGTACGTGTTGCGTGTCCGTCCGTATTTAGCTCTGATTGTAATATATTGGGTTTATTGCTTCCAAAATGACAATAATTACAAAAATTCATTCTCATTCGTTTAACAAATTAACCCTTTATATTTTTTGTTAACATTTATTTACGTTTCTTAACAAAACGTAAGTAAGTGTTACGCCAGCATGTATTTAATAAAATTAACCAGTCATTAACATTTTGATTGCATCGATATTCATCTGTAAGTCATTGTTATTGGGTATACTTAACGTAATCATGCTTTAAACTAACAGCAGTATTGCCATGTAAATTAAATTGATCTTTATTAACGTAATTTTTGATTTGACACGGTATTAGTAAATGTTTTAAGATTACTTTGTTCTTGCTTGATTTTACTAAATAGATTTTAATGTTTTATCTAAATCAAGGACTACTGGAAAGTTTTGTTGATTTTAAAATCAGATTCTGAAAATAATCTCTTACATAACAGAAGCACGTTACAAAAGAAAAAGTAGTGCTACATGTAGATGCAGTGTTTATCTCCCATACTACGATTACAATTGTGATATGATGAGCAGGAGCACTGAGCGTACCGGTCGGTGACGTCAGCGAGCGAAAGGCGCTGCGCGAGCGCCTCAAGTGCAAGAGCTTTAGGTGGTACCTGGAGAACATCTACCCTGAGAGTCAGATGCCACTGGAATATTACTACCTTGGAGAGGTGAGTTATCTTTACTTTAGACCTAACAATTAAGGTTCATTACTCTTGCTGAGAGCAGTGGTGGCCAGTGGTAACGGTCCCGACTCGAGTTGTAGATCGCGGGTTCAAACCAAGCCAGGCGCATTACTTTGTGTAATTTATTTCATCACCACTACTCTCGAAACGGTGAAGGAAAACATCGTGAGGAAACTGCCATGTCCTAGAACCAAAAATTCAAAGACATGTGACTTCTATCAACCCGCACTGGGCCCGCGTCGTGGATTACTGCCCATTCCCTCTCCTAGAGAGGAGGCTTGAGTCCCAACAGTGCGAATATTATAAGGATGATTATGCTATGTTCTTGCTACTTTCTGCTTTTTGTCTGATTAATTTCTTCCCATTCATAAATGAAAGATAAAAAGTATCCTGTAAGCTATTCCAGGATATGGTCCATCTGTGTATACAATCCAAATTGCAATCAAGTCTGTACAGCTGTTTGAATGTGAAGAAGTAACAAACATTCACACACTCATAAACATTTGCCTTTATTATGTCAATGTGATTTTTGGCACCGAAAGTGTTAAATTGTAATAGTACTAAAATATAAAGTGTAAAATGTGGTTGATTAAAAATAAAACAGTATGACATATACCGCTAGATGCTAAAAACACAGGACCGATATTTGAAGGCTTATATCCAGCATGTGCATCACTCTAAGGTTGACTGGTAGAAAATACGTAAGGCATTAAATTAATTATTATATAAATAAATGTGTGGACTAAAATATTGCATTATGGTCATTTAAACTACTATTAAAAAAAATCTTTACAATCGTGGCCTGTCATACAATATTGCTTATAATAAATTTCGCTTTAATTTTTAGAACATTTAACTATCTAATTGTCTATTCATCAGATAATGAAGAAGATTTAGATTTAGAATTAACGTTCAACGTCAATATTTTTAATTCTATATTGTACACCATGATAAATAACAAATAAGTGGACATCAGAGTTCATGTACAAAGGCGAGCTTAACTCATATTTTTGTTATTAGAATATTTAGTTCTTATTTCTAATCCCCTTTTTGTACGTTTTTATTAATTTTTATAAAAAGTTGTTAGGGCCTGTGCACATTGCGTTTTTTAAACGCGTCGTTGACGCGCGTTTTAGAAACGTGCGTCGATTGCGCTTTTTAGCTTTTTAAAGGTCTACAGGCTGCGCCTGACTCGTTTGCGCGTCGCGTCTGTTTCGCTACAAACGCGCGTCAACAGCGCGTTTAAATAACGTGGTGTGCACAGGCCCTAAGGAGGTTATTCATTGTGCTACGTAAACTGTTTTACCTTATTATCGATGGACTCCGAAAACAGACTTTATGCAATTTAAACACATCAACGTACTAAGCGTAGGTAAATAAATTTATATTCAACAAATGTTTGTACAAGTGTAACATAATTTTCCTTGCTTGACGACATAACTTTACTGTTTACAGATACGCAATAGTGAAACGTCGAACTGTTTGGACACGCTCGGCGGTAAGGCGGGACAACCGCTCGGTATGGGGTACTGCCACGGAATGGGTGGGAACCAGGTCTGTATATACTTTACATAAAGGCACGTATTCACTGCAAACAAAGTTTAGAAAAATTGCACATTATTGGGCATCACGAAAGGTTCCTGAAAATAATGCTATTCGGCTTTTATTTTCCAATAATCGTCGGGTTACTGCGAGTACTCATTAAAACTGATAAATACAAATTTGACAAGTTTCACGTATATATCGTCGGCTGACACTTACACATTACTATTACAAAACTTTGAAAAATCCACTTTTAATTAGTAAAAGTGACTAGCAGTAGTTCTTGCAGTGAGCCGACGATACAGTCTGCGCAGCACAAAAATATGTTGCTTAAAAAACGTTGTAGAACTTTGTTTCCCGGTGAAAACGAGGTATACGCCACTATTGTATCCTTCAAAAGTAATGACTTAACCTCTCGTTACTATGAACAGAGAAAATCGAAGAAGACAAAGAAACGTAAGGAAAGTAAATTGCACCAAGTATGTATTTTTAGTGTTTATCGCCGAGCTTGTGTTTGTCATCGCGGTGAAACCATTAATCGATTGACAGAGGTCGATTGCCCAGGGTTGCCACCCGAATTTCATGTGCATAATGTTTGTGACACATTGCTTGGATACGGATTTTAAATGTAAAGGGAGGTTATTTCGTTTTCTAACTGCACGCTAATCATTGAAGGTAAGCACTTTATGGCGGACAAGTTCGGCTCCCACCTTCGCTAAATGTAAAAATTAGCGCGATTTGTTCACGAAATTTCTAAACCAAGATCAGACCCATAATGATATTCATTCAGTGGTTTACAATAATAAAGTTCACAAAAAGAGAAAAAAGTTATTTACAGATAAACTGTCAAAAAAGAGAATAATGTTGCCGCTTTAAAATGAGTTTACTAAGTTTTATCAAATCAAGCTAATGGCCAATAGTCTTAAGTTTCGCAAAAAAAAAGAAAGCTTGCCGACGGTAAACAATGGGTTCTCGCTAAGTGAGTTCAAAGTCCGATAAGAACCAAACCAGGTTCGACGCTAGGTTGTGTTCCACGCGCGCCTAGCAAAATTGACTGGACCTCCTAGAGCTGACGGCTGCCAGGGCTGCGGAATCCTTCGAAAGAGATACCGCGGCCCTTTAATTCAAAGAACTATTTGAAGAAACACGGGTGGGTTTTAGTCAGTAAAAGTCTGACACTCCCTCTGGATCAACCCAGAAGTAATTCAATGATTTGCAAAACAAAAAAGAGGCGTGTTAATTTTATTACATTTGTTTTAGGGTATAATAAGGTGATAAGTTTAAGTTTTAATATGTTATTTCCATGGGTAACCTAATTAATTTACACGGAATTTTTTACGTTTTTCCTCATTGGGCTTCTTACCTTTTGTGCACGCATGATGTTTTGTTAGTATGCTTTTATTGTGTCTTTGTTTCTTTGGGTTGTGTTCTATTGAACCAAAACATGGATACTGAACCGAGCACATCTAGAGAAGACTTAGATTATATACCTCTAGATATAGCTATGAGACTGTGAGGTAGTGCGGAAGTGAGAAGCATATGTACGAAATAAGTAAGAAAATTGAGACAAAACATACTATTCTCTGTCTCATTTGGCGTGCCGCTTTTTTGTTCGGCTCACTTTGAAAAGTGAGTCGAACCAAGGCCTTTCTCTGTCACTGAGAGGTCGACTCGAGTCAATTTTGACAATTAAAGTAAGAGTTTTAGTCTATGTATGAGAAATAGACTCCAATAGTTTAGTTTTTAGTGTATTTCAGTGGTCACATGTAAGGAAAAGTTTACGTAATAACCTCATTGAAGTGTTATAGTGCTGTCTCATGTGCGGCTATGCGGTTGCTATATCTATAAGTACCTATTTAATTTAAGAGAGAAGAAGATACAGTTCTGATGTAAAAAGGTCTGCCCGATTCTTTTGAAAAAAAAAATCGCAATGAAGGATAAATAATTTCAACTTTGAATTGAATCAATGAGGGTGACCTTCGTACCTATCACTTCTTAGTACTGACGATAAAACTAAGGCTTTTACAGTTAAATGTGTACTTTTAATCAGGTCATACTTCAAAATTGGTATGTACATACAAAGTTATCTAAACCACTGTAATTGTCAAATGTGAGAGTCGTATTTTGATAACCAAATTAATTATAATGAAAGTATATTGTTAGTTTCGTAAAGTTAAAGGTATTTTTCATCAAAACTGTTATTCTTCCAATTGTTAAATCACTGAATAAGATTATGAGTTTGATCTTAGGGAATGAATTTTGATAACAATAAATTGCTTGTTGGTACAAGCAAAAATTAATCTTAAATCGAGCGTATTTCTTTTTAATATCCCAGGGTCCATCGGTCGGTGGGTCCGTAAATGTGAAGTACTTTCTTATTTTACTAACCAGGCTTTTAAAACTCCGCCAAGTCAAGTCCAAAATAATCTGCTTACCATAAATTATGTGCCTGTTACTAAATAAGTTGATAACAAGTGTTCGTTATTTAGACTGCTGCAACTGAAGAAAGCAAGCTTCGTTCGTAATGTTACGGATTGTGTTGTATGCATTTGCTTTTGTTGTATTACAGATTGGCAGAGATACGATTGTAAGTTGCTTTGGGGTAGCTACATAGTATTAATTTTTAATTAACTTACAAAAAACTTTCTTGCTAATTAAACGGTGTTTTTAGGGCAGCTTCTGGCCAGTATACTTCTAATTCAATGCACAGTATTCCCAGTGTCCACGAACGCGAAACTTCATAGACGACTACTCGTCATTATACGCCCAGTGTACGCCTGCGTCAAACTTACATACAAAAATTTTAAGGTCTTTTTTTATGGTGGGAAAAAATCATCCAATGACAACCCCCGCTCTTGGGCGGAGCGGGAGATAGTGTCAGACTCTTACTGACTAAAAGACCCACCCCGTTCCTTCTAGCCTTCATACCGGGGCTCGAGCTCCTTTTCGGATAAACCTGGCTCCAGTAGGCTATTTGAAGGTCTGTCGATGTCGCAACGTCATGCCGTCGTGTCATTGCCACGAGCTTCATAGTTTTGTTTGAAGAATAGAAATGAAGCTACGCTTTCGTGGACAGTAGGTAGACTCGTTGTTCGAATGTTGCCTAAAATTGGGCTTAGACAATTGAATATACTTACTTCTTCTATCTTCTATGTATTAAAAGGGAAGTCTAAACTAATTAAATCTAAATCGTTAGTTTATATTAATCTGTCAAGAATACAATGTAATAATGCTTATTTTTTTGGTTCTATGTTGGTTTTTATTTAGCCTAGGCTACATGCCTTAACGTAACAAACGAACGTTACCGTAGAGATGTTATAAGTTGTGTAGCTATGAATGTGTCTGATTTCCAACAATAGGATTGGTCTATTTTTTTATTATAACTAGTCCTATTAGAATAGGGTTCAACGAAACTAAGTTCTTTTCATACTAATTAAAAGTGACGAATGTGTACTGAGTTTCGTTACTATTCTAGCTAAATTTACTCTTCTAGCTTTGCCGTCGCGCCATCTCGCGCGTACTTTGAATAAGTGGTTAATTACAGTATTTACCTCAAAAAGCGCGGGCGTCTCAAATTTGACCCATTTCAAAGTTCTTCTTGCTCTAGGTAATTTATATATTTATTTAAACTTCATGTACTAATCTTGTGTAAAGAATAATCATCAATTTCATAAAAAGTCATAAAAATTGCGATTGTATGCATAATAAAACAGTAACTAAACCAAGAGAACATAAGCCTGCACTAGTGTTAAAATATTATGATCACTCATATCCGTTACAGCCTGTACGAGGGTGACACTGAAAGTTCTTAGAAAATCAAAAACTGAGCAAACTAGCAAGTTATTATTTTTAATATATCTTTTCAAAATAGTTTCCATTCACATCAATACATCGCTGCATTCGATAGAACCAACGAGAAAAGCACTTTGCCCACTCGCCCTTAGGAGTCTCTTCGATGGCCTTCTGGAATGCAGCCACTGCTTCCTTGGCGTCCATAAAATGTTTTCCTCGAAGTTTTTCTTTTATTTTCGGGAATAAATAAAAATCGCAAGGTGCGTGGTCGGGGCTATATGGCGGGTGACCCAGCAATACCACGTCTGACGACGCCAAATAGTCGATCGTTCGCCCGGCGGTGTGCGAGGAGGCGTTGTCGTGTTGAAGGAGGATCCTACTGCGAGGTCGCTTCTCTCGAATTTTTTCCAAGACAAGTGGCAAACATTTGTTAGTATACCACTCTGCAGTAACTGACTTTTGATCTTCTAAAACAATTGTCGCATAATATACCGGCCCTTCCGAAGAATGAGGCCACCATTTTTTTTCCTACACTTCGACCTCTCTTCAATTTAGTTGGCAACTCCTCAGAAGGGAACACCCACTGAGCAGATTGTCTTTTGGTTTCCGGATCATAGCAATAAATCCAGCTTTCGTCACCCGTAAGTATGTCGAACACAGCTTTTGAGTCACCTCCGTTAAATCTTTGTATCATTTCACGGCACCAATCAACACGACGGAGTTTTTGGGCCTCGGTCAAATAATGAGGTATCCACCGGGCACAAAGCTTCCTAACGGCTAAATGTTAGTGGAGGAGTTTGTGCACTTGACTCATCCGATGCCTAAGCTTGTCCAAATCTGCTGATAGGTTACTCTTGGATCAGTCTATCATACACCGCACAACACTGATGTTATCTTCAGTCGTCGCCGTAGAAGGCCGCCCCTCACGCAGAGCATCGTTGAGATTGGTGCGACCACGTTTAAACTCATAAAACCAGTTATAGTACAATTCACGAATGATGGCGGCCCTGAAGTTAGCCGTTGCGAACGTTCGCGCATGTACACTCGTAGAAAAAACTGTTATTGTCATTCATTTTATTTTAAACCGAAATACGAATAAAAATTTCCTTATGCAGGAACCAAGTACAAATAAAAGTAATATCAAAACGCTATGAGACAGGAAGCTATAAAAATAACGCAATAAATTAAGGATTCACTCACCTCGCGATAGTAGCATTTGATTTTTTTTTTTGACTTGTCACAATCACATAATATTTATTTATTTGTTTTTTATATTATTTATATTTTATAGTTTAATCACTTTCACTGTCGCTGAGGGGCGAAATCCCTAACATAATATCATCTTGAGTACTACGTGAAGTACTTGGCATAGGTTCGTCATCATAACCATCGTCGCTTTCACTTTCAGTTTCACTTTCCATATCTGAACCTGTATAAATGACGAATTGTTCCGTCATTTCGTCAATAATATGATCGCTCTGCCTGTATTCATCTTCAACCTTTTGGACTTTTCTGCACAGAGCACTCCATTCTTCCTCACCCATTAAATTTACTTTTTCCTGGATGAGCTCCATTGTCCGGGTTACGTTCCAGTCAACGTTTTTAGCGGCTACGTACCCTTTAATAGCAGCCCACGCCATCTCGATGGGGTTTAGGTCTGGATGGTATGGTGGCAGTCTCAAGACAACATGGTTATATGATTGAAAAATTTCATCGATTACGTATTTTTTATACTTTTCTTTGTTTTTTTTAATTAAATCATATAACTGCGGTTTACGCATGTCTTTTTCGAATGTTATACCCTTTTCTACTAACCACGATTCCATTTTTGCCTTCTTGTCATTGGATGTAGGGGCAGGATTCAGTATTTTATTGTGGTATGGAGCATTGTCGATAACCACCACCGAGTTAGGGCTCAAATTTGGTATTAGTTGAGTCCGTAACCATTTCTCATAGTTTGAAAAATTCATGTCATCGTGGTAGTCACAATTTTTGTTCCCAGATTTAAACATAAGCAAGGCATTCGGAACAAATCCATCTTCTGATCCAGCGTGAACCATAACTATCCGCTGACCTTTTGATATAGGACGCTTTAGTCCTTTCGTGGAGCCATCTGACCATGCCTTACTTTTTGTATGAGACGAGTGCACGTAAGACTCGTCGGTGTATATAATTTGTCGCCCTTCGTCCCTGTATTTTTTTATTTCTTTTAAAAATAAAATTCTTTTCAGGCGAATGTCGGTCTTCTCTATAAGAACCATCCTATTGGTTTCGGTGTTTCGCCAGTTAAAACCCAAGTTTTTAATTATTCTCTGTAAGCTTGATTTACTTCCTTCAAAATTCATGTCTAGTTTTAGTTTGGCCAGTAATTTATTTATTGTAGGAATTTCTTTTTCAGTTTCGTGGAAGTTGTGTATAATTCTTTTTATTAGACCTTGGTCGAAACTATCTATTTCAGTAACAGGCTTTGATCTAGGCTTTTTCTTATTAGGTGAGCGGAATACAGAAAGTAAGCCCGAAATATTGGCTTCAGCTGCGATCCGCTCTACAGTGCGCTGCGGCACACCTGTTGCGTTAGATACTCTTAAATACACCTTCTCAACATCTTTCACGCCTTCTTCTTTTTCTTTTTTAAAATATTGCGTTATATCATAAATTATTTTTCTCGCCTGACCATTTAAAATACGACGACGCTTTGGTGGCATCTTTGCTGGCGAATAATATAACGCTTAACACTAAAACAAACTTAAACACAAACAAACAAAACTAACAATAATATTAAAACTTAACACGAAACAAAAACACTTGAGAAGAAAATTTTTACAAATTAATTAATTATTACTTTATCAGCAAAGCTGTTTTTTTTTTGTAGTATGGCGGCAAAAAATTGTTCTTTCTTCTTATGTTTCAGTATGTTACAAAGTACTCTGTGTTCTTATGCGCGCGCATCCAAAATGGCGGCCATAGACTAGCTACTCTAGCTAGGCTGTTTGAATAAAAATAAGAATGAGGTTGCATATGTTTATAAAAAGAAAAAAATATTTTTATTTTATGAAAGGTTTTATTTATTAAACATGTAAAAGTTAAAATAGTTTATTTAAATACAAATTAGCATAAAATAAGCAAGCAAGACACTAATTTGTACTATTGAACGCAATACCTAATGTATTGTTTTTTTCGAATTCAATGTTTGATTTGAAAACAGAGGTTTAACAAAAAAGGTTATCAGTACATTAAAGTGCATTATGGTAATCAAAAAATCACAGTTTGGTTACAAGCTACATTATATACTCGTACCTAAGTGTAGTGCAATTATAGTCACTTTCTGAGCAAGTGTGTCGAAAAATAATTAACAACAAATTATCGAAAACTTTTGTGACTGTCCGTACTCTAAAGAGAGATAGCAACACGAACTCGACACCAATGCTAACATGTGACTGAGACACATGATCGCTTACCGAGAGTTGCCGAATATGCACGAAGATATACGATGTCAACAAAAAGGGATGTCCAGTATGCATTTCCGAGGATGTTGTTTAGTCGATTTTTTTTCGAATCGATTAAAATTGAATTATAAAAATATATTTATAATCAATTTTATACTTGGTTTAAATTGCTCTCAAACAGTAGTTATTGAAGTAGTAGTTTATAAATAACTGATATTTAACTAAATCATGTCTTTGAACTAAGAAAATAAAATGTTACTAGTTTTTTTTTTTAATTAATGATTGAAATCTCATTTACTAACGACAATGTTTAATAAGTTTTTAAATCTATTTCGTTTAGTATCTTATTTAAACAAAAATCAATAAATTCTAAATCGATAAAAATCGAGTACGATTTTTGATTGAACAAAGGAACGATTGTGTTTAAATAGAGTCAATCCCTAGCATATCCCTGCCTCGCGCACGTCGCAATTTGGTTCCTAAAACACGTCACTGCGCAGCCTTCTGCGCAAACTTCACGCCCGCCATCATTCGTGAATTGTACTGTATATACAGTGGCCCAAGAAGGGGGCTTCATCGTGAAAGGCCAATCGAAGTCTGTCATAACATTCTTATTGACTTAAATGACATCGAAAGTCATAAAAAATCATAGTACGAAAATTTTCTCGCGTTAAATTCATACTGGCGTGAAACAGACAAATTTCAATTTGCCGCCAAATCGTAAAACAAATGACAAATGAATGAAATTAGTACTCAATATTATTAGCAAAGAGTTCTATTTTCAAAATTTAAACTTATTTCTTATTATATTCTTTAAAAGTAGCCAGTTCTAAAAACTATCAGTGTCACTCTCATATAACTCACTTTTTAGTAACACTGTTCACTTATATCTTTCCCGTGTGTCAATTTCTATTCTATCGTAGGGCTTGTCTACTTGCAATCGTTAACGCTAGTAGAACACTTCAAATGAATGGGAAAGACATCATTTCAACGTTAAGTCATGTGGTCAGAACAAAAGAATCGGAGGCGTTACCGACTGTAGAAAAAGATTCGAAACGAAACGGTCGTAACTTGGCTAGGCCTGCAGATATACTAAGAGTATATCTGCAGGCGTATCAAGACACCCCAGATGGTTAACTTAGTTGTGAAAAATGACAATGTTCTCAATGTATTGTTTTCACCAGGTGTTCGCGTACACGAAGCGTAAGCAGATAATGTCGGACGACAACTGCTTGGACGCGGCGCACCCGCGCGGGCCCATCAAGCTGATCCGCTGCCACGGCATGCGCGGCAACCAGGAGTGGACCTATGATACTAAGGTAACTTTATATTATTATTTAACCGCTTGCGTCAGATTGGCCCCAACCCCATAGGTGACAGAAGAGCTGACGAGATGGAGTATTTGCTCGTGGATGTGTGACCCTGGCGGAATAATGCGAGTGTTTGTCGGATATATCCGGCGTAGGCGGGTACAAGGTTAGGTAAAAGTGAGCAGATAATGTCAGAGAACTGCTTGGATGAATGAAAGAAGAAAATGTTGCACCGACAACAAGGACTATGGGTAAGAGATAATGATGCAGAGGCGTATCTAAAGCCGCTTAGCCGGGGTTCCCAGGTTTCAGAAGCCCCGACATATCTTTCAGAAAGTCTAAGAAAACTTTATAATAATTGAAAATTAATAAAATTAGACATGGGTATTATGGAAGAATGGAGCATAAAATCGTAAAATTTTGTCCACAAACTCAAATTCTTAAGTCCGCCTTTGTACCTTTGTGTTGCATGAAGTTTTAATAAATAAATAAATTCTAAACAAAAGGTTCTCAAATTGGCCTACCTCGTAATAAAAAACAATACTTTTTTGGACTTGACTGCAGTCGGATTTTTTTCTAGGATATAAAATAGAGCATGACTGCAATCTCACTTAATGGAAAACAGAAGTTGATGGGGCGGCGCACTAGTTTATTAAGAGCCTATTCACTCTAGGCTTGAAGGCATCTAAATTGGACGGCAAATTGTTCCAATCATTCGATGTTTATTAAATAGGGCCCGGCCAGGAAGGTATAATAAATGACTAAATTACACTTCATCCTTTCTTTCAATTTTGACAAGATCTACATGTAATGTTAGTGTTGCAGGCTATCTTCGGATAGGAGGTGCACCAGCCTCACCATATGCCAAATGAGGTGGAATGACTAGTTTCTTCTAATAAACATCGAACCTTTACATTAAAATGGTACAATTGTAACATTTAGTAGCAGTTCTCAAACATTTTGTTATACTTTCCAGACTCGAACAATAAAGCACACGAACACAGGCATGTGCCTGGACAAGCCGGAGTCGGGCGACGTGTGGAAGCCGGTGCTGCGCGCGTGCAACCGCTCGCGCGGCCAGCAGTGGCTCATGCAGGTCGACTTCAAGTGGCAAGCACGACGCGCCGCCGCCGCACAGGCCAGCTAGTCTTCACACCGTCACAGGTAATCTAATTTATTGTTCACTAGCATTTGCCCGCGCACATTACATGTATTGTCGCCTATGTCACTCAGGAATAATGCAGCTATCTATCGGTGAAAAAATTTTAACAATCGGACTACTATCAGAGATTACCTACAAACAAAAAATATAAAAAAACAAACCTTACCTTACATTTCTCGTTTGTATGTTATGATTTAACTCAAAAACTACTTAACCGGTTTTAAAAATTCTTTCACTATGAGAAAGCTACATCTTCACTGAGTAACATGGGCTATATTATGTTTTGAGATAACTTTCTGCTATCATGCGAGCGAAGCCGTTGGCAGTAACTAGTTATAAAGACGCTACTAAACTTTTATTACACACCATAAAGTTAGCAAGTAGAAACTTAATTAGATAAATACGCCATTATCATTGTTATAGTACCGTAAATGTTTTATTGTCAAGTCGATTGTTAATTCTCGACATCAGAACCGTCTGGTCCGATAACCATTTTTGAAACTTTTTATAAGAACAATATCAACTTTAAAAGTTAAATATTAGGCTATAATTTGAGCAGACAGACTCGGTGGGGGAATTTGATCTATATAATGTTTATGTAAAGGATAACGTGACGCATAGGACCGGTCATTATCGGCGACACTTGGGGGAGGGCTATGTCCAAAAGTGGACGTTTTTCGGCTGAAATGATGATAAGTAAAGGATTAATGCTAATCACGGGAGCGAAGTTGGAATATAGAGGAATTACAAACAGAGGCCTTACCACGAGCCCTTAACACGATCTATTTGACGATCTAAACTGGACTGTTAAAGGGAGCTATACAAGGTGTAAGGGACAGCCCTACGCAAACTTTAAGGGCTTGCTCAGTAGACGAAACTGAACAAACTTCCACAATTTTTTTTTTAGGAAAAGAAAAAAAAATTGGCCTCATCATACAAGTTGTCCAATCAAGTTTATCATGTTGTGAAAAGTTGTTCAGTTTCGTCTTCTGAGCAAGCCCTTAAAGGTTGTGGAGGGCTGTCCCTTACACCTTTTATAGGATGTATAGCTCCATCCTTTTTTTTCTGGCTTGACACTTAACATTTCAACACGTCATGGTAAGACCCCTGTTTTCATATACAGCTTCGTGCATTGTCCTGAAATTAACAGGCACTTTAAATGCTAGCGTTCAAAAACAAAATTTTACAGTTATCTATTAAAATTTAACGTGCATCCATAATACTAGCAAATTTTTATGGACTAATAAACAAAGTATTAGTACGAAATTTCTAGGTATTGTTATGAACTAATAAAAAAATTATGATTGAATAGGTGTTTTCCATTTTAATTAACTGTCATTGTTAATAGTGTACAGGTGTGTATTTGTTTTATTTTATTGACTTCTACTATTTATTTTGCTATAAATGCGTCATTTGAAACGCATTAAACAGTTTTAATGGCTAAAGTTTCTGATGTCGCTAATTAAGAAATATTCTTCGAAAAATAATTCGAGATTGTTTGAATGTGTTCCATAGGACGTAATTTAGTGAACATCATAAATTTCTTTAAAAAAATAATTCAACAGATCAGAGCTAATGTTTTTATTTTCTCCCAAATAAACCGTGTGAATTACTCTAAGTGCAATGAACTGGATGTGATACGCACAGGACCATTCATTGTGGCGACACTTGGGGGAGGCATATGGCCAACAGTGGACGTCTTGCGGCTGAAATGATGATGATTCTAACTGAACTTTTCTTTTGCTTCCAGGAATGACAACGATTGACCATACCAGTCTTCCCCTCTCGTTAGATATCAGATTTTATTCATTATTCCTATATCTGAAGTTTTATATCTATTAGATTTAATGTTCGACTCGTGGTCCCGAGAACTGTTGACAATACATGATAAACGCTGTATCTTTGTTGTATTCCCTGTAAACATTGCTCAATTTAGTATTGCGTCGGATGTGTTAGAGTGTGCTTTATTTGACATTGTTTCTTGTTTAAATAGACGTATGCAATTGCGAGAGACATTTATGAAAAAGTATATTATTATATAGTTAAAAATCACTAATTTGTTGCTTGTCGAGGGTTAGTTTATTCTATAGTAACTTGTTGTATCGCCTTATGAATGACTGGTGGTTGAGCCCACTAACGAGCCATTAGTAGACTTTAGTTACTAAAATATCTGGTAAAATACGCGTCCGCAACGTTGTTGTTTGCAAAATACTCCATTCCATGACCAGTTAAATCTAGGTAATTTTATTCAAATAGTTAATGTTTGGTCTCTATCTGTATAATCTTTTCTCTTGTCTGTTACAAATTTTCATATAATTTTTCAAGAATATTCAAAGTAATTCTGTCACTTCCAGTCTGATAGCATTTACAATTGTTCTACATTATACACTGTTTTTAAAACTGTATATTTCTTCTCATAAGTACATTTCCTATAACATTTTGATGAGAACGCGAACTGTTCTGATCGTGTCGTTGTCTCCTAGTATTTGTATAGAACGGTTTAATGCTCGCGGTGCTACTCTTTGCCACTAAGATAGGGTTTCGATACCTTCGGCTTCTTGTCATGATCGGTTAGTAAAGCTAGAGGCACATGAGTGTCACACCATTAAGAAAATTGCCTTCGAGTTGCCACCAACAATCCGATAATGTAAGTTTAAATCTTCATTTTTAATGTAGTGTATTAACAAACTATTAGGTTCACTGCGGCCATTGACTCCCGAGAGAATATTTTCATACATTTATGTCCAGTTAGTTCTAGTTGACGTATATTGTGTTTCGAGAGTTGTCACTATTGTGTTAGTTGCTATCACTGTTCAGTGTTATGCGAACTGTTCAAGCGTGAGATTATTATATGTAGCTAAGGGAACTGTTTCATACGCTCGTTGTTACACCTACAACATGACACGGTTTTGTTATATCTATCTATCGATTTAATATCACCTTGTAGATGTAACAATAGCTCTATATATTTTTAAAGCGACTGTTGCCTTAATTATTTTTATGATGTTTCAAATCATGGCGTTATTGATAGGAGTTATATAATAATGATAATATTTTAGTTTATTTGTATCATTATTATTATAAAAAGGCTTGTTGGAATTGCCTTGATTATGATTTTCTCATATTAGTATTTTAAATGGTAGCTAAGTGAAAGTTTTAGCATTCCTGTATAATTTAAATTAATATAGTTTATCATAATACATCGGGCCCTGACAACGAAAATATATTTTTATTACACGACTGTTATTAATATTATGATAAGTCGTATTTTTAATGTGTCGTTTTATTATTTTCATTAGTAGAAATTGAACGATTTGGTTGAACACTAGAGGGCCGAGATTGTTCCTCTCGACGCCGAATTATTTCTGTACATGTATTTGGATGTATTTAAATTGGTTAGTGATTTGAGTTATATCGCTTTTATTACTATTTATTACATAAATTAATAAACATAAGATCATATCACTATGTAAAGTAAAAGATAATATTGTAAATTTATAATAGTAGTAGAAAAAATTGCGAGTTTATTTATTTACCTAAATTGTATACAGTACATCACAGTCTATAGTTGTATAAATATACAATAAAAATAAACAGTAAATATAGATTGTCAAGGATTTGTGTTCACCCGACACTGTTTTGTATATTGTTTAACATTTTGAAGTTACGTCCGCGCCGCGCCGCAGTGGCTGCCCTCGTGGCCCGCAGCCGCGGCCCGGTACTGTAGTCATGTAGACGATTATTGTAATTATATTGTACATATAAGTTGTTACTTGAAGAATCGTCCATATAATACACCAATTTGACGGTGTGTTCATCGTCAAAGCATTTATTTGTCTAAGGTTCGAATCTCAACAAATTGATGAATTAATAACCCAAAGTGCCAAATTAATCATCAATGAATATGTTTTTAACACTCGTACACCATTCCAGTAAACATAAAAATCTTTATTGTGACTATGACAATTGAAATAATAAATTATTTGGACTGACATTGTATTTTTTTTTTCACCTACCCTCGTCTCCTAAAAAACCCAACGTTTAAAGTTGCCTTTCGAATACTGTAATTAGATACAATAGAAAGACAATGGAAAAAAAATGAGTGCGAATGCCGGCGCTCGCTTGGGGTTTAATGAATTAAATCCGTATATTGTGTCAATAAGAACTAGGTATCTGAATATTATGATCATTGAGATTACTTTGTCTCAAGTATTAAAGGGTGGTGCTATATAGTAAACTGCACTGGAACAAGCATCTCAATTACAATCTCAATAAAAAAATCGCACTAACAATGCATTTTAGGCAAAAATGAGACAAGCTCTCTCAAAAGATTACATTGTGGCTATATGCAGATCAGAATAATTCCGATGGCGCTTTTGTTTGGCAGACGAGGACCAAACCCTCAACCAGTATCACCAGAGTTCAACAGTTCCAAAATGCCTGTTTGGTTGTCACTGTTTGCATGAGAACTACCTCAACTGCAGCAAGAGAGCCTTACAAATGACTGCTCGTAAAATGTACACCAAGCAAGAGGCACGCAATAGCGGAGAGGTACTGCTAATGCACCTAGTCATATGGGACCACATCACATCAGTCAGTCGGTCAGTCGGTACGCAGGCATCCTGAACCGAGCAACTGAGTACCAACCAATCATAACTACCCCATGTGATAGAACACCGAAACGATCACAACAACTATAGCATCCTGAAGAGAAAGAAGGTCAATGTATATGTCGCAGGGAAATCAGGGAATATCAGGGATTTCACGAAATCGCTAGGGATATCACGAAATCCCGGCAGATGTCGAATATTCTTGTTTATTACGTCTTCCTAATTAAAGTATCTAGTGATATGACAAAACACCAATTCATCGTCTGTGATATGTCGTTTCACTAAATTAAGTCTAGTTAAAATGTCAGAAAAGCGGATACTACCGAATAAAAATCGAACCATGCATTTCTCTGGCTCGCTCGCTAGTATCCACGCGTGCACTAGTGGGAATGAATAAATGCGGCGCTCGAGCAGGCGCGGCTCATGTGATTTTTAAGACCCAAGCGCCAGAACAGCGCCATAAAGATGTAATTGTGATAAAGGTATGGGTATGTCATGACATATGGCTCCGAAACGTAGTCGCTCACAATGGGCCTCATCAGAACGCTTACAGTCACCCAAAGGGCAATGGAAAGGGCTATGCTCAGGGTTTCCTTGCGTGATCGAATAAAAAATGAATAATTCGCAGGAGAACTAAGGTTGCCGACATAGCACGAAGAATCGCCAAACTTAAGTGGCTATGGGCAGGGCACATTGCTCGCAAAACAGATGGCCGTTGGGGCCGAAAGGTTCTAGAGTGGCGACCGCGTATCGGAAGACACAGCGTTGGAAGGCCTCCTACAAGGTGGACCGACAACCTGGTAAAGGTTGCGGGAATCCGATGGATGCGAAACGCACAGAATCGTTCATTGTGGCGACACTTGGGGGAGGCCTATGTCCAACAGTGGACGTATATCGGCTGAAATGATGATGATGATGAAAGATCCAGTGCAAAACCAAAAGATGTATTTGCAAGAAGCTATGGTTTGTGTAATTCAAGATGCCACAAATCACTGCTTTGTTTTAAAATAACAAGATTTTCCATTTTCCATCAGACGTTAGTCGTCGTCTTAATTGTTGAGCCTCGCATACTTTTAGAAGTCTATGTTTTTTATTAATACTATACATTTTTTTTGTACCTAATGAACGAATCCACATAATACAAAAAGGTATAAAACCTGATATCATTGAGATTATTATGTTTAATTGATGAAAACTTTATAAAAATGCACTAGTTAATTTGCAATTTTGTTTTATTACTTTATTCAACAACAGTATTCTTTATTTTACTAGATTTAGTTTAGCGAAACGACATATCACTGACGATAACTTGGTGTTTTGTCATATCACTAGATACTTTCAGTAAGAAGACATAATAAACAAGAATATTCGACATCTGCCGGGATTTCATGAAATCCCTGATATTCTCATTTCCCTGCGACATATATACCGTTAATTTTTATCGTTTTAATCCCGTGGAGGGTCCGGTACATGAAACACTATCGATTTGTAAAGATAATATTAAAAAATAAAGTACCTTTTTTTCAAAACTCGTATTAATTTACGCATGTACGAAAATAATTTCTTTAAGAAAACGTCAGCTGAGCGAGTTCAATAACCTGTAGGTAGTTTGTACGCAACGCCGACTACTAGCTACGGGTCATTGGTTTATTTTCATTCATAAATTTCATTAATTTTCAATTTTGAAATTTTTTCAATTCCTAATAGGATGAAACGGGGTCCAAAGTTTGTATGGGGAATCTTAGAAATGAAAACCATAAAATATTTCACAAAAATTTATTAAACTTAACATAATTTAACTTATCTAATACGGCTAATTACTATCTTACATTTATACAATCAAAACAAATGCATACCACACTCTATAAAATAAATGATCGAATGAGATTAAATAATAACGTAAACAAATTCACATTTCTATACTTCCGTATAAAAGTATGACAAACTACTTCAATATTTTGGGTAACACTCACATATAAAGCACTAAAACGTGCTTTTTACAACGACAACGACAGTTGTTTACGGTGGTAAAGTTAGTGAAGACTGAAACATAATGGTTATGTATAAGAACAGCGAAACTGATAAAATGTCAAGGTTACAAAACTATATTACTACAGATGACTGTAAATTGCGCTAGTACAAAAAGCGTTTACGCAAATCGCTGCTACAGTTGTACGACGTTCTACGTCTTTTAGACGAGACAGAACGTTAGCTACTCGACGCGAAAACAAGTCAAATTTATCGTACAAGCGACACTATTTTAATTAAACATGCATTATAAACTAAACCTGTAAATAAGGAGAGAACGAAAAGTTGAAGGCTCATTTGGTATGTTGAGATCAATGACACAATGAAGCGAGTCATAGTGGTCCCGGCGGCGTGCAGTGCTCCGCGGTCACTCGTTGGGCATCTCCTCTGGATGAAGCCAACTGTCGTTCTCCGCTCGCGCTAGCTGCTTCTTTAAGCTGCAGTATAGCTTGATCAATGAGTCCTGGAACACAAGAGGAATATTGAATTTTAGCCTCGTGTATGTGAATTACTAGCAGGTGAAGGTGATGTGGTGTCTTCATTGACACCGCGCATTATCATAATCATCATCGCCACTGTTGAAAGATTTGAACGAAGGTTGTGCTCTAACATTGTAACAGTGACTAGTTCTGCACCAACCATATTCACCGGATTGGTGCGTTTTAAATTTTACAGAGAGCATAAACCTGATTGCCAGATTCTGATTTTTATCATCATGCTTCAAAAGCTATATTTTAATATACTGGGCTGTATTGGACAGTTAATTTCATACTAATATAAATACATAAAATAAACATTTACCTTTTCTTTCTCCAACTGTATAATCTCTCTCTTCTGCCGTAGCTCATCGTCGTCCATTTTCTCCTCCAACTCTGCTTTGTGATTGCTGAGGTATGCAAACTCAGTCTGTATCTGAAAATATACAAATTACATGATCAAATATTGCATAATATCATTTTTAGCCACGATGGAACGGGTTGGTATACGCGTGTGTTTGTTTGTCTTCTTATCATGTCTCTACTCCGTTTTTTCTTCGTTCTAGGATATTTTTGCTGACTCTTTTTGCTCTATAAATAGGTACTTAAAGTTACGCAGTTAAGGTTCATAATCAAATTGTTTTTTTACAAGATTTGAATGAATTACACACTATAACCCTCCTCAAAGTGCAAAATTGCAATTTTACTGGATGACGAAGATTGCAGTTTTTTCACTATTCCAATAATGCTTTATGTAACATTCGAACAGAGAACAAAAAAATATAATAGATTTATGTTTTAGATTGATTAAAGTTGATGGTTTGATTACAGAGCGTCTTAGCATGATTTTTATCTCTAAATTGCATAAAATTAAACAAGATAAGGATATCGTCGTTAAAGAATCTGTTAATAGACTTTTGGATATTGCCTTTTCAGATAACATTTTCACAGAAGGAAATTTTACCTTGAGGTACTCCTGCGCAAGTTGCTTGTGCTCTTCAAATATCCTCTTGGATTCCTCATTGTTGAGGTCCGGCGAGATAGGCCTCAGGTGGGGGTCCAGCATCATGTGCATAGAATCCAGCGCCGGGTCGGGCTCCGAGGGCGGCGGCGCGGCGCCTTCGCCCCCTGTCGACGCGCTGCTGTTACCTAAGCAAGAGAGACACATTTTAGTACACATTTTGGACATAGATAGATAGACAGGTAACTTCTCTTCGTACGCACTTTGGAAATAGTATGTTACGACAGCAATCGTACTGCAACTATCACTTTATGAGAACGCTTCCAAGGAAAGGAGATCTTGGCTTACACCACAAGGTCTACAAAGTAAATATAGAAAGAACAAAAAGCCGTCTTCCAAAGCTGAAAACTACGTCAAACTGAGCCCAGTACAGCTAGACATACATAATTCAGGCCGAAACAGTCGTAGCAACAAAATATTACGTATCATAAGACGTATACGCCACTAATAATAATGATGCCGCGCGCGATTCAATGACGCAATTAAAACAATGATCGTCTAATAGAGGAGCCAATGCGAGAACAATCCGAATGTTTGGAGGAATCGGCGGCAGTCCCACAGCACGGTTAAATACGTCAAGAGTTAAATTTACTCCGGACTTGCTGATGTCAGACGCTTCACCTAGATTTCTTGCTTTCAACATTATGATTCCTTTTCCCGCAAATAGATGGCGGTAGTGCGTACTAACAAGGCGTTGATAAGCAATTCATCATCGATACAATAGTGCTGTGCCTGTTTCAACACAACTGTTGGCTACTGTTTGTTGTAGCTCGTCTGTTTATGTGAGCGCTCGATTGCGTTTTAATTAATTTGCCAATTACATCAATGGATTAATGGTTAAGTGTTAAATGAATGTTGGAGCTTCTGATACCTTAATGCGGAAATGAGAAATACTTTACTTATTGATACAATTTTGAAGTTCCGTATTTATAATGGTACGTACGTACGGTATCACTTAGACCAATTTTCAAGTGAAAATACAAGAAGATTTTCAGTTCACTTAGCACTAGGTTTTCGACACGAAATATATTTTTTTCTAATGAAAACTCACAGCAAACGGAAGAGCCTTTAAAGGCAGAAAACACAACAACGTCGGAAAAACGCGTTTCCGTAGCGCGCTACACGAGTCGTGGGCCACGGTTAAGGGCGGCCGGGGTGTTCCGCGTCGCGGTGGACGGGTGGTCGGGTAGGCGGCGCGGGCGACACTCACTATAAAATATCCAACTACAGCTGACTGTGTCCCTGATGGTGGTGACGATGGCTCCAGCGTCACACGCGTCGCGACGGAGGCGGCGCGCGGGGGGCGCGGGCAGCGGGGGCATGGCGGCGACCGGTCGCGGGGGCAGTGCGCGCAGGACTGTGTGCACGCCGCGCCGCGCCGCCCGCTCGAAATACTCGGCGGGAGAGCCGGGAGCGAGCGATGCAACAACAAACCGACGCTATTCGCGGCGCGGTGACTCAGCGACGTCAGCCCGAGCTAAATGCGGACACCGTGTGCTGCCGCCCTTCGTGAGGTTTTCTGCCGTTTTCGCTGGCAGGGCGCGCGCCGCGCTCTGTGCAGCGGTCGACGACCCGCGCCCACGCGCTGCTCTTGCACCCGGCACCGCACCACCACACGGCCGCACCCCGCCTCACCTGCACCCGACTTGTTTCCTTTTGATTCATAACCTACAGGTTATCGGTGATTGTAAACTTCGTTCGGCTTGTAAACATACATGTAGCGCCGACGATGCGCTGCGTCACATGACGCGAGCGGGGCGGGAGATGCCCGCGTGACTCGCGCAGGGATAAATCAGGGCCCAACGATTGCGGCATCGCAGCCCTATTTCTTAGGTGCGATTGCGCCGTGGTTCGCCAGGCCAATGTGCAGTGCGCAAAAGCAACGTAGCTCCGACGTAAATGCATGTCACCATCAACATGTGACATGTGTTAAACGTCTATAAAACTGTCACATCACTTGGGCATGTTATTGGAAGAACTCGCCAAAAATGATGCTCGTATTGACGAAGGTGATACACGTGAGCGGTAGATCACCTAGTTGCCGTTGAGTAAATATGTAACTTGTTGTTGTTGTATGATAGTAAACAGATTACTCGGGATCTATGTGGGCAATAGAAAACATGTTGTATAACAACGTCGCATAGGTGTTGCTCATTCCGAGACCATTTCGATAACGCATATATTTTTTCTATGCAGTTTCTGTTGCTGCACACAACATCCGAAAATATCTCTAACAAGAAGTTACTGAATAAGCGAAGCATTCAATTCTTTAAGGGAAGTTGCTGACTATGAAATTGTTAGCCTTTATATGTGTGGTTATAACAATTTCAATTTCAGCGATGTTTAGAGCTCGTACGCAGCAAAAACGACTGTTTTTGCTTATACAACACTCGTGTTTCACATCATCGCACATCGATTACCAAGAAAACGTGAACATGAGGCGACCGCATCTATAAAACTAACAGGGTATCTTGCAGCGTGCAGCCCTTTCAGCATAATGTAATCGGCTAGCTACGCCAACTGCACTTTAACAGCTGTTATAGCACCAACAGAACAACTTACTCGATCCTTAAGAACCCAGAATAATCCAACGCATAAATCTTAACGGCGGAAGTTGTTTTTAAGTTTCCGCAACGAAACCTCGTATTTTAAAATTGTTGAGGGAAACGTATATATTCTATGAACGATACTTTTTACGACACCAGGATTAAAAGATTTCGAGGTTATTTTAACTCTGTTATTATAATTTCGTAGTAATTCAACATTATTAGAAAAATGCTACAAATTATTGAGCCATATAGAAGAGATAGTGTTGAAGTCCCCAAATAAATTTTATATTTATATAATTGTGTTACCAGAACTATTCTTTTTTTAAGGTAATAATTTTTTTTTAAGAGAAATCATCAAATGGCTCGAATCTTCCCGCTTTGAGTGGAGCGAGAGGATGTGTCAGACTTTTACTGGCAAAAATATTCCTTTGCATTCCAGAGCCACGGTAACTCTTCCGAACATTCCCGCAGCAACGTAACTATTTTCGCACCCAATAACTCTCAATATGAACCACACCTGCAGCGCTATTAACTTCCACACGCCACTGAACAACGTAGATATAGTACATAAGAAGCTAATTGCGTTACAGAAGTGATAATTAACGAGCAGGGGGCGTAGAAAAGGCATCGGGGGCAAACTCGTTAACAGATTGCCTGCGAGCGCTCACTAGAACATCATGACTAACACTCGCCACAATTTTACGAGTGCAAAACTTCGATGAATCTATAAAATTAAAAGCGGGAACTATGAACTGTATATTTTATACTCTGGCGCAATCTTTTAAGATAAGACAAGGGGATATGCGATTCCTGACCTCAATGAGATGGAGATTTATCTATCAAATTGTAATCCGTAGCTGTTTCGCGTTTAGATAAGGGGAAAATTTAGATGCACTTCACTCCAATCATACAGGCACTTGGAGTAAGAACGAAAAACATCATCTAGAGCATACATTTCGAATTTCCGCTTTATAAACCGCTGAGAAAAGTTTGATGAAACATCCACAATTTTGGTCAACATCATGTGAAATGTAATGAGAGTTTTTTGCAAGAAATATTGTTATTGACATAATTGACTGTCCAAGTTATGAAATAGTAGCGTTTTATACTAAATTTGCAGTGCCACGTTGCCGTACGGTTGCACGACGTAGTCACGTATTCCGTGAATGTTAATCGTACTCCTGGAAGAGCGTTCTCCTGGAAGCCAGACTTAGACTAGATCTGTTCGCTGATGAATGGAAGGAGATATTGTGTTGTATGTCTGGCGATTTGCGAGAAGACTAAGTGAGAGGTTTAGTTATATTATCTTTAATGTGTTTTACACAATTTGTACCTAATGTAATTAGTATAGGTAATTGGCATTTTGTCGTTCTGGTTACATAAATAAATAAATGGAGTATTACAATTCAATACAATTTCGAAATAAAAAGCTTATAGCGCATAAGCAATGCAGGACAACAGAAGGAATACATGTGGTGAATTAAGTGTGGGAAACGTCAAGAAAACCATCAAGGTACATCCTAGGCAAGAACCTAGGACAACCAGGTTTTTGGTGAAGCTTTTAAGGCAAGTGTTAGACACAGTGCTGTGAGAATTTTTGGAACACGAAGGGCGGAAGCTGAAGGATTACAGGTGGTTTTTAGCCCGTAAGTTTGACAGGTCTTCGCACTCCACCCAGAGCGGGACAAGTTGTTTGATGATTGCCCACCTCAAAAAAAAGGCAGGGCAACGTACTGCCTCGAGTCATTGAAATTTGAACAGGCTAAAGTAGAAGTAGCATAATACATGGGTACTAATGTTTGCGGGCGCCGAATAAAAAAGCGCGTACAAAAAACCTAGCACAACAATGACTTCGTTAGTTTTAAAGGTCTTTGACTGTTTCTACTTCCGTCATTAAGTTGATGACGCTGGTTATATACGTTTATTAACTCGCAATGATTGAATGGGAAAATACAATGAAGATTGAAAATGAAGTCATTAGGGTGAGCTTAATGAGGCTTGAATAAAGCAGGTTATATGAGTGAATAAAAGATTAAAGTGATCGATAAACTCTGGGATTAAAGTATGCGAATATTGTCGGCTTGCAATTAAAGGGGCTTGCCAATCAATGTCATCATCGTCTCCCTAGCCTTTTTCCAACTAACTTGGGGTCGACTTCCAGTCTGCGGATGCGGCGGAATAATTGGGTTATGGAGGTTGTAGTCCAGTAACAGTTGATAACAAGATATGAAATTATTTCGAGACAGTTTACACATTTCGGATTTGGATACTTATGTTTTTATTTCGGATATCCGATTGTTTCGATTACGGCCAGGGACCTATCAACTAGGGATGTTATGGAGTTACCACAGCATTATATTATAGCAGTTATAGCATAATGAAAAAATCTGAATAAAATATGAAACCTTCAACATTCACCGCAATAGCTATGAGATGACCCCATAGCAAATATCATAATGAATTTTTGAGAAGGAAACCTTTAGTCTTGGATCGCAAAGGGCAACTGAAGGACACAGGTATAGTTTTAGTCAGTACACAAAGAGCAGGAGAAGGCATTGGATGAATTCGACTCTTAAAAAAAAACCCATAGCTCAGCCAGGTAAGATTTACGAAGCCGTTTTAATATAATACAAAATCCTGTTTTAATCCAAACGCATCGACAGTTTTCGTTCTCATTTTCAAATAAATCTGAGCGTTTACACGATTTCTGGCTAGTGTCACATAAGTTTACCGAAGCCGTTTACAGCACATTTTATTTAGACGTCTTTTAATCCGTGTTTAACGTTACGCGTGATCTACAAAACATTTCGGTAATACCATAAATCTGGTGCGCGAGGGAAAGCTCTCTTTGATCGGCGGCTTTAATATGTTTTCGATTTGGCGGGACGCGGCGCAGACCGCTCCGGTTGCGTCAGCGGCTGCCGATGACACTTTGCGGAAACTGTCCACGGAACGACACTTATTCTATTAGCGGGCCGATTTATGAGCAGCCACATGACAAGCAGGCAAACGTCTGTCTACAAAATCGGTTAACGCTTCTAGACGTTGAAATGTTACATCGACTCACGGAAACTTTTGTGTTTAGTCATTTTTTTTTAAAACGCTTTCTTACAAACAAAAGTACCTACGTCCAAATTAAAATGCCTTCACTTACTTTAACAACGAGTGCCAAAAATCCACAGAATGTCCAAACTTTTAATGTTGGGATCACGTTGGGCAACTGACAGGGAATTACGTCGTACATTTAAAAAACTCTGATTCACCGGAGACACTTTCATTCGATCCGGAAATATCTACCGAGCGAATTTAGGCGTCCTTGTGTACGATTTTAAAGTTCTTAAAGGACAATAATACATGTGAATCTGTAACGGCGAGCAGACAAACTTGTGATGTGAGTCACAAGTTTGTCTCTCAAGAGTTAAAAGTAGCGAGATACATTTATTATTTTTCAACAAGTGTTTATATTTTATATCAGAAGGACTTCGGTACTTCTAATCAAAGAAATATGCGAATGTGAGTTCGAGAACTGATTCCCACGCTTCAGATGATGATGGCGAGCAAAATCATTTTATAGTACAATGCTATTTAGATATTTAGCGCCTTTAGTAAAGAGGGCAGTTTACAATTTCGTGCCAACTTCTACGGCGAAACTAGAACTGGGCCAGTCACCGTTAATGCGCTATATAGGTGATTGTATCCAGATCACATCAAAGAGCCGCTGACGGGATACAACGCACGACTCCGTACGACAGATGCGACTCGAGATTTGCTATCTCAAGGCAACGTCGTAAAAATCAATAGGAACGGACCAAGCTTCGTTTATTCTGGACCAAGAGCGTAAACGTAAAGTTGGAAGTAGATTGATGTCGGAGTTGGACTTGAGAGGATTTAATTATTTGTTGAAATAGTGATTGTGTGAAGAATAGTGTGGCTGTGTTAATTTACGTGAGCAGTAATAGTTGAGGAATGTTGTTGTGGTTCAGTTTACTACGCGGAGTGGGTGGCTCGTGGAGCCGTGGCACTGCCGGCCACTCGGAAGTGGATTAGATGAGCAGCCGTTGTGTTACGCTACGATACTATTGACAATTATGTATTATTCTAACACCTATTCAAACGTTTGAACCGTTGAGTTTTATTTCCCAGATAGTTTCTGAAGTGATGCCAAGTAGCAGAGGAAAAACAGTGAATTATAACCTCCGCAAAGTAAATATTTAGAAGCAGTTAATTTAATTTATTATTGATTTCCTGGTAAATCACGAATGAACTAGGAAGGAACTAGCCATGTTTTTTTAACCACTTATTTAATTTCAATTTATTGTTTTTTTACATTATGTTTTGAATGTGTATAAAGTTTAGTATTGTTTTAAGTGAATGTCATGTTTTTTTATTTTATTTTCTAAGATCAAAGTTCTAAATGGGTTAGTCATAATAAAAATATATTAGTCATCAATTTGAACACCGTCTGATGTTAAAAACAGGAAATCATTGAATTTCTGTAACATTAACGAATGTTAAGATGTTGTTCAAAACATATTTTTTTTGCTCTGTTTATCCTCAACATTGATAATAACGAAAGTCTAACGCCCTGGTTGTTCCCAGATCATTCCCGATAGTCAATAGAAAAAAGTAAATGTTTTGTTTATATGTATGTGGACTACTACTGTTAAGCCTAAAGTTAGCTACGTTATGTTGAGGAAAAAAACGTGCAAATTATTATTAAAATATTATCAGGCCATTTATCCCTCAGATTTGAAGAAATTTTGATCCTTTGACTGGATACTAGTTTCAGTATTCAAATACTGTAAAACAGGTCCTAATTATCACGCTTTCGGCGGATTTTCCACTATTTCCAGTGATATTTTCTGCACAAATATAATTGATTAACTCATCAAAGAAACGACAACATCGAAAGCAAACATTCGGTGACGTAATAATAAAGTTATCAAGCCCTGATGGGAGGAATCTTCCGACGAATAGCTGAGGGAATATACGAGCATCAATAGGAAGTAATACAAAAGCTATTGGCAAAGGTATCGTTGTGAAACGCGCGCTGACTCACCGGGTATTTCGGAGGAGCGCACCCGAGCGCGCGCCAGTCGACCAGCCCCTACGAAACTACGCACGCTCCATCTTACGTACACTTATATCTTACTGATATAAGTCTATATTACTGATTTTGCACAAGATAAAACTGTATTTTGTTAGCTCTATTTTTGGTGTTTTTGATAGAGTTTACAATATTTTCGTGAAGCGATGACGACAAGAGATTGAAATTGCATAATAAAGGCGATTTATAAATTGTACTTGTGCTAAAAGGGTAGTTCAATTGACTACATAAACATAGCTGACGTTTTACTTTTGGAATACAGACTACATTACAGATTGCATCCTGAAATTAATAAAATTTACAATTTGGTGGTTGATAGATTTTAAAATTATCAAATATAAAATCGTTTAATATAGAAGTTGCTCAGAGCCAGGAATAATCGAAAAAGTAAAGGGAGGCCACATCCCAAGATTGGGGGATAATATAAAAATAATCAAAGATGTAGGTAGTAGCTAAAATTGTTTTTGATAAATTTTGCGTACTTAATTTATTTATTTAAGTACCTATATTTTTAGTAATATTTATGTATGTTTATCAGTTATCTAGTACTCATACTACAAGCTCTTCTTAGTTTGGGACTAGATGGTGTTATTTGAAGGTTGTGGAATAATATTAAATAATATGATAAATTTGTATTTTGAATATTTTTCACACAACACAACACAGGGAGAGATTCTTGAAGATTTATTAGCAAACAAAATTACCTTGAAAAATTTAACGTAACCGACATAAATCTTTCTGTTTGGCGGTATGAGAAAGGCAGATTACAATGGAAAACAGGCTGCTAATGGGTAAGATTAAACTGCCAGTAAGTTGGGCAGCCTATTGGGTCCATGAGTGCATTTAGCTGCATCAAAACATATAATACAGCTCACGATGCGACGGCATAGAAAAACAGCGTAACGATTTCGCGTAAACGTAAGCGAGCGGTGAGCGGCCGCGGCCAGGGCGCGTGACGCAGTTTCGAGCCCCGACCTACTTATGTCGTAGAAAAATCAGCAGATGTTCAACTTTGAGGCGCGGGATATATCGAGCAGAATGTGTTGTTCCGAATAGAAATAAACTTGTCACATATTTTGATTGTATCTAGAGCGGGCGGCGGTTAGTCATGTCGTGATGCCGATGCCAACGGCCCGGCCGCTGCCACCGACCACCATCTATAAAGGCAATCGCGCTCCAGACTGAATCACTGTAGGCGCCGTCTGCAAAATGTCTCATCACTGCCGTATTTACGATCTTCATATAGTTATTGTTGCGACCACATATGGTACGCCTTCACGCTCGTTCAGTTCCAAGGTCACGTCAGAGCATTGCTATTGGTAACAGATCAAGATCAAAGAAAATAAATCAGTTTGGCTCTAATACAACAGTTTATAAACGTAACCTAGCGTAGGCTGTAGAAAGTAGACGAACTTTACCGACATAATCTAGAATATTATTGTCCAACTGTATAACGCGCCCGACCAGGTTCTGGGTCAGGTATAGCCGACGAGACTTGGAAGCTAAAGTTCTATCGTAGATTTGTTTAAACTGCGAGCTATTTCCGAACTAACCAGATGCAACATGGAGAGAACCGTTACCATAGGTAAAGGGTTACGTGTTAAAACTACGCTACGGAGCGTGTAAACAACACTATTTTGGAATCTTCAAAGAGGATTGTTTATTAGCGTCTCTTGAAGATCTCTTACAACAAAAGAGTTAACATTGGGAATAATTTTAGAGTCGTAATTTTGGACAGTGGCCGAGAAGCTACGGTCAGAGGCCGGTGTTGCCATACGGAGGACTGAGGAGATTTTGGAGGGTAGCAACCTTATGTATAGTGGTGAGTACGTGGCTCATGTAATTGGGCGTCGTACGCGTGCGCAGCTCGGCTCGCGAATCATAAAATAATTAGCAGTGATTCATCGTCGCGCCGAAAGCGTCTCTCGTCGCTGCTAGATAGCCGTTGGCTGACGGATTTTGGCATTACCTTTTGACAGACGATTATTTCACTGTCGCCGATCGTTAGGATAAAATTTACCGCGTGATTATTGTGTCAGTCAATTGTTATTTTTGTATTGATTGATGGGAACTAGTAACTGCAATCAATTATTTTATGAATAACCGTTTGTAGTGTTAAGTTATATTTTTAGTTTGTATTGATTTTTTAAAAATGGACAATAACACATCAGATTGTCAGTAATATTCTGCAGCTGACAATGATACTACATATAATGTTTGTTTCACTTGTTTTTCTAATATGTTAACAAAAGACTTAGATTTTCCTCTCATGATAATCATTCTGCAGGGAGATATTTCAATTATGAAGCTTATGGTTAATACCTTTAAGGTAAATAGATTTGACCTTGGTTATAACTGCTACTAAGATTGACAATATCTACTGGAGAGCCAAGCTGCTGATGAAATAACAGATATTTAATTTGCCTTCTGACGGCCTTATCGAAACAGTTAATGATTTTCATTCTAACAACATTTGACGATGCAAGATGGTGTAACGGTCTGATGTCAAATTCGGTCAGAGATCGCCTTAGACAGAGAGGTTTAAAAGAAGAAGAGGAAGGCCATTGCCCAGCAGTGGGACACAAAAAAATTACGGCTGCAGCGATCAGTCAGCAGATACTAAAGAGACAAGCATGAAGCAAGCATATCTACTAATCCACACTGGGCCTGCGTGGTAGATAGTGGCCAACTCTTTCTTAAGCTGAGGCAAAAGCCCTAGCAGTGGGAACATTAGTGGTTTATCAAAACCATGGATCACCATCGAGGTTATCCTAAGACTAGGCTGAGAAGAGACGTTGCTTGAAGATGGACTCTTTACAAAGTAGCTGTTAGCAAGTTTCAGAAGGTCTGTCTATAGCAAAGAAGATTGAAGAAACATTACAATTGTTCCTTCCACTGGACACCATCAATGGATTAAAGACTTAGTAGAGCTTAATAGACGAGTCTATGATTTGTGCACAGTATTTTTTTTTTTTTTTTGAAAACAGATATACTGGTACAAAATCATTTTCACAGATAATATATTCTTCGATTTAATAGTTACATTTTCTGAATGGTCATTGAAAATAGCATGAACAGATAACTAAAGACAAGTTCAAGGACTGAATATTTACAACATATGTATTAGTTTTATAACATTGTGAAATAGTTTTGCTCACACAGAATATTGCGACAAACACACCGTAGTTACCTGGAGCTTCCTTTCGATTTTTAAGTACCTGTTTTATTATTTTGTCTTACATAACATTATGGGCAGCATCATAATTTCATCACTACAAACTATAACTGTTCAAATCGGGCTACTCACTCATGTAAACGTCAACGAACACTTGCAATTTATCGTAACCCGGTTGCACTGTTATCGAGACTTGAACGGGCACACAGTCTGTTTGGGACATTTCACTGTGGTTGTTAGGACATGGGGTGTTTGTGTCGCGCGCGTGCGTCGTGCGTGCGAGTGCATCGGAGTGCAGCGAGCGACGCGGGCGATGCGCGCGCCGCGGCGGTGGCGCGAGACTGTGCGTCGTCGATCCCGTCCCATGCCTCCCCGATAACCTTAAATTAGATTAATTGTATCGCGCTGATTCATGCGTGGCCCGCGACGCGCTTCTTTTTGTTGACACCGGACAAATGCGTTCGCTTAATTTAGATTTTGAGGATTATGAGAGGTGAATGAATTTTTTTTTTCGAACTTTATGCACCGCTACGTTAACGATGTGTGAACGGCCGAGTTGATAGACAAAGTTTACAATAAGTGTAGTCATAGAATAATGTTGACGCAAGTAAATATTTTGTGCAGCTATTTACATATAAAAGTCAAAAGAAAAATATATGAGCCGCCAATTGAAAACAGCATGAATGAGCGCTTGCGCCGATGTTCGTTGGTTCTAGGTTCTCTAATTTATTATCCTTTTTAATGATCGTAAGTCCAATTAAAAACACCGCAGGAGGTCAAACTGCAACATAATTAATTAATAATTTTAGGATAAAACGACGGGTCCTACGTATACTAGTATAAGTGCAAAAACACAACTGTTCAGGAGAGCGGTTTAAAGGTTCTAAATCTTGTAATTTTGTCATGTATCAATGGAAATGCTTGAAATTTTGATATGTTGTATTTGAATATCTAAGGAAAAAGACTGCATTATTGGTTTTTCTTATTTTTTTATACTTTGGAAAATAGCATCACTTGCATTGATGTAGCTTGTTTTGTTTACTATGGCAAAACCTGTAAACTGATACAAGTGGCCACTTATACCAGTATATAGTGTACTTGCTTATACTTATAATAAAGGAAAATTGAAGGATTTTACTCTTATAACGTGCAATTTTCAATCTATTGATCAATATGAGGTTATAACATTAACAATAACATCTTCTTTTATCGACTTTTAAACACTTACAGCAGTTTACTCAGTACTGGAAAACTACTTGCAACAGTTTTCTGCATTGTTATTAACCTTAAATATTTGAAAGGGTGTGACAGGAAATGAAATAGAAACATTAAAAATACAAAATAAAAGTTTATTTCAAATAAATGACTTTTCCAGACCTATGCTTAATAGGTGTTATTATTATGATGTTAATATTAATTATAGCACTCTTTATGAAAAACCAAATCAATGGTCTCGCCATCTTAAAAATAATAAAACTAAAAAATGTAATCTTTTTCACTTAAGTAGGAACTTTCGTTAATTATATTAATTGTTTATTTATATTTACATTAGTACTTATAATCAGTCTTACGTACTGCATAATCAGTCTTTCAGACATTGGCAATATGTCACATTGTTATTTATCGTAAAAATAATTACAGTAGATAATGGCATAGAAAACCTAATAAAAAAGAGAAACATGTTGGAAAAGATAACTAAGCTTTTTAAGAATATAACCTAGTCAGAGAATCCTCAGTGTTATCAGTCCGTATCCTCAAATTATTGTAAAATGAATGGTACCGCAATGGTATTATATCTCATAGTATTAATAAAAAAAAATTGACGTGATGGTACCGCTCAGGAATAACATTGGACTTGCAAAGATCTAGAAGATCTTTAATTTTTTTCTTGTCAATTGGTAACAAACTCTTGTAAGCTAAATCTAATCTGTAAAGTTTTTTGGAACA
The DNA here is from genome assembly GCA_910589285.2 of Mythimna ferrago. NCBI lineage: Eukaryota > Metazoa > Arthropoda > Insecta > Lepidoptera > Noctuidae > Mythimna > Mythimna ferrago. Next base: position 9,668,356 of record OU342691.1, on the reverse strand, counting down.
CTTTCTATACTAACATGTGTATTACTTCTCAAATATTGAATAGTTTTGTAAGCTCCTTCTTCAAACGCATAGTTATAATTAAGCATAAATAAATCTTTGGCTTGAATATTAACTTCGCAAACCTTACTACACATAACAAGTTCCCCCATGGAATTCTTTTTCCAGTTGTCAAAAAAGGGAAGGCAAGACTTAAAATAAAAGACGAAAGATTGAGTTACTTCTCGAACAATATTCGGTTTTGCATTAGCTGTCGCCATTTTAAAAGCTAGGATTCAATGTTCTGGAAAAAAAAAATCTGTTTTTCCTTTCAATTACTGAGTGAATGCTATCACCCTCATTTTCAGTATGACTAACAAAAAGAAATCTATGGGTTATGTTCACGTTAAATTTCCAAGCGCAATACATACAGGGTGTAAGGGACAGCCCTCCACAAACTTTAAGGACTTGCTCAGTAGACAAAACTGATCAACCTTCCACAATATTTTTTTTCCGGAAACAAAAAAGAAAAATCGGCCCCTCCATACAAACTGTCCAATTACGTTTTTAATTTTGTATGGTGAGGCTGATTTTTTTTTCGTTTAATGAAAAAAATTCTTGTGGAAGGCTGTACAGTTTTGTCTAAAGTTTGTGGAGGGCTGTTCCTTACACCCTGTATACCTAAGAAATATGATCGCAATACATCCTATATAAAAAAAATTTGGGCAGTGAATTAATTTTAAGTCTTGCCTTCCCTTTTTTGACAACTGAAAAAAGAATTCCATGGGAGAACTTGTTATGTGGACTAATGTGGAGTGAGGTTTGCGAAATTAATGTTCAAGCCAAAGATTTATTTATGTTTAATTATAAGTATGCGTTTAAAGAAGGAGCTTACAAAACTATTGAATGTTTGAGAAGTAATACACATGTTAGTATACAAAGTGTTCCAAAAAACTTTACAGATTAGATGTAGCTTACAAGAGTTTGTTACCAATTAACAAAAAAAAAATTAAAGATCTTCAATATCTTTGCAAGTCCAATGTGATTCCTGAGCGGTACCATTCATTTTGCAATTGTTGCTAAAACGTATTAAAAATAGCTTTTCGATTGATTTTATTAGTAATTAGATATTATTATTAAAATACTGTAACTTATATCAGTTAACAACATCACAAAAACAAAACAAAAATCAGATGTGACTTTGTATACTGATACAAGTGCATTTATTGAAAAAAAAAAAACATGAATTATAAAATCACATTTCATTAATTTTCTTCAGTATGTTTACCTGGCTTTTCTAAACTTTCATTTGTGAAACAATTTTTTTTCAATTAATTCGGTGGGATCCGTGGTCCCGTTACACATTTTCAAAGTTTGGTCTAATTCTTCTCGTATTTCGCGTGATGGTACTGTCGGCCGATCTAAAATAAATTAAAATTAATGTGTTAATTCATTTTTAAATATATTTACAAATAATCGTCAAAACTTATTAAAACCACTATACAAAGTACGCGAGTAACCACTATAAACCTTGTATACTGGTACAAGTGAAAATACAAATAAACAACTCGTAATTATTATTTTTTTTAATTTTACATTTGATAAAACAATACAAAGTATATCATTATACTATTTAAAATATCAATAAATACTTACCTTCTTAATTTTCTGGAATGTTTATTTTACTATACTTATATTCTAATAAATCTATCATTAATTGACCTCGTGAGCGCTTCATTGTTGTGACTTCTTACCATTAATTACTCAAGAAAAACCAAATCTGAGTAGTTTTTAACAAATGAATAAGTAAATTAAAACGCATCCCAGTTATACCAGTGTTCAACGTGATCCCGGCTCCGTCGCCGCGCGCATACTAGAGTAAATGACACTTGTGCTGACGTGTCGCTTCGCACGCGACTACCTATACTGGTGCAAGTGACTTACATCAGTGTAGATGGTCGTGTGGCTGAAAATGATGTCACTTATATTAGTTTACAAGTTTGTATCTTTGAAATTACTTGATAATTTAATATAATTCTTACAGGATATAAAGTTAAGGTAATTTTAAGGCTTTTGGTGCAAAAAAACGTATTTCACTGTTTTGCGGGTTACACCAGTATACGTAGGACCCGTCGAAAAGGTCAAACCGAGCAATAATGATAATAAAACCTAATCAAGACTTCATAAAGGTTCAGAGGCAAAAAAAGCATCCACCTGCAAACGAACAAACAAAAATGGGTTTCTCATGAGCTGAGTTAACCAAGCATATTCCACGTATCGTCCGAACTGAGTAGATACATGAAACATGGATGATCGTTCTCTGGAATCGCGGTTGGATATGTTCGGCCGCTGGAAACGCCAATACTGTATAAAAATCAACACGTTTGTTTATTTGAGCAACGCATAACGGGCGAGGTGCCCGCCGCGGCGGCACCCATGAAAATATTACGACTTATTTACTTTACCGCGATACTGTTCTTACCGCATTGACGTCGGCCTCTGAGTCAGCAGGGCCGAGCCACGAGGCACGTCTCACTTAACACATTTGCAAAATTCGCAACATCACCGGACTATACTAAATGTTTTTGTAACATTTCAGCTACCGTTTTGGTATATTTTTTATTATGCATAGGATCATGTTTGACCACTATCTCACTTGATGGCTAAGCGATAGTGTGGCTGACGATGGAGCACGCTTGCCTAGAAGTAACCTATTCACTCTTGACTTAAAGGCAGGCGGCAGGGAATTCCACTCCTTAGCTGTGAGCATAATGAGTGTATTCCCAAAATGTTTTGTAAGTATAGGTGGGATGTCCGGCATGTACCGATGGCGCAGCGCCGTAATTCTTGTATCCGAACTGACTGTACAGCAGAAGAATGACTTGTCTAACAGAAGTTTCATGCGTTCTTCCAACCGCTAAGTACAGTACAATTCACGAATGATGGCGGGCGTGAAGTTAGCCTTTGCGAAAGTTCGCGCATACTACACTCTTCTCGCACACGCACGTCGCCATTTGGTTCCTAAAACACGTTACTGCGCAGCCTTCTGCGCAAACTTCACGCCCGCCATCATTCGTGAATTGCACTGTACAAAATGTATGACAATGACATCTGTCACGCTACTAGTCACGTCATTTCACTGCAGATGCTCCACGTTTGGCAAGAACGCTAACAGAAAAAATCTTACGTTGAACATGAACTCTCATTCAACGAATATTATGCTCAATGTTAAAGTGGATCTAATGATTTTATTTCTAGATTTGCGAAGGCCAAAAAAGTAGCTTGAAAGAACCCAATTTTACATCATTTCAACCAAAATACATCCAATGCTGTTTATTACATAGGCCTTCCCCAAGAGTCGCCAAAATGACTGATCCTGTGCGTCTCGCATCGACCGGAATCCCGCGGACCATCTTTGATGATCAAAAAATAAAATTCGTGCAAATATAGGTTAAGATAAAACACATGCCTTTAGTTCTGGGAAGCACCTGATAGGTCTTTACACCGCAATCATTTTGCGCAAAACACGACAACAATGTATGAAAGTAATTATTTGTGAGAAAAACATAGTCATTTGCGGCCGTTTATGACCAAGAGCATAACAATGAATAATAAATATGTTTTGGTATTTAGCGTGTGCATGTTTGTATGGTGACATTCGCGGTGACTTGGGCATTGCTGTAGTTAGGGCGGAAGCTGTAGATAAACATAAGGCGATCTATCTAGCCATCTGCGCGGATGCTTGACGCTTGTCAACACTACGCGACGCTCTATAATGACCATGATATTAATATTAACTCAGATTAGGGAATCCAATCTCGGATTAAAATTGCCACGCATATTCCTTGCGGGATTTATGTCAGCGAAATGGATTTATTAATTTTTTTTTTTTGTTTTAAGTAGTTATTATTATTACTCATTTATTAATCAATCATTAAATATAATGATGTTTCTAAAACATCATTATAAAAATAATTAGCTTCACCTGCTGTGGAGGAAATCCCCAGTCATAGAGGACTTATACTAGTATTGATTACGTTCAGGTTCACTTTCGATACAGGATTTACGCAACACAAAATAGAAATTTGTTTAGCTGTAAGGTTAAAATTGAAAACAAAATTATTTTCCATAAAAACTTTATAGAAAAGTCACCAATTCCATGGAGTTATTAAATAACTTATTAATGAAGCTGTGCCATGTCTAATATAAGTACTGTAATACAGATTTTCTTATATAAAATATTTAATTCCGCAAATGAAGAAACCAAAATGCCTTAAATGCGCGAATTATAATTTGAAAAGTCATACACGAATAGAGCAATTGATACCTTTTAACAATAGAAAAGTGAGAAAACTAAAATTTGCAAAAGCAACCAGAGAAGGGGACATGGATTGCCACACAGTCAAATATTGTGTGAGGATGAAATGGACCAAAGAAACATTGACTATGATTTACTAGGTACTATAACTGCACGATGGCAAATTGGACCTATTAAATGTGATTATCTGTCAGATCTAATTAACAAGCGCACGAAAACCAAGCAAAAAGACTACAAAGTTGCGGCTAAGTAAAGACTTCCAGGATTCGGCAGTTTAGCGAGAATAAAACTAGGAACCGATGTTGGGCAGGAACAACCCCGTTACCGATCTAACAATACTTTGGGTTTGCGATCGGTCGTTGGTCCCACACTACCCGGTTCCTAGAAGGTAAGCGGACACAGTCTAAAATAGTCGCGGCCCCTTCGCAGAAGCGTGACTCATGCCGGGACGGTCCTGCCGCATCTGGACCGCATACACACGCGCGTATAACTAATCAATACATACGTCAGGGAAGATACTGTGTTTTTATGACAGCTGCTGCACATGTAAATATGCGGTAGAAATGGTTGGAAGATTTTTGTGTATACTTCCCGAAGATTTTGTTTGTATTTTGTTTTTTTTTGTTTAAGTTCGGAGATGGCAACGCTCTTTCAATTTGCTCTTGATCAAGAGTCGAACGGAACGAGAAACCGGTGCCTGTGTATCATAAAGGACCTTTTTTTGGTACGATAACGAATAAAGATAATGATATAGGAATCTGTAGCAGGTTTACCTTCTTCAATCAGGTTTGAAAACAGGAAAATAAGGTAACCGAAAAAAGAAAGCGAAATCAACAATGCGTCTTTCCTGAGGCGACTTTTTTGTCATAACAGAATCTTGGAATCGGAGAGAGAAACCAAGATTTCTACAAGGAAAACTAACAGTTTTATAGTACGAACAATTCAGAGAAGTTAGCCATTTTGTTTTTATGTCATGTCCAGAGATACTCCGCCTTTATTCAAGATTTATTTTGAAGCTGAGTTAGAACTGACTATGTAGGTATAAGATTAGTCATGAAATTCTCAATAAACTCCATTACTGGTGGAAAACCGTTCTACGAAGTATGAAATCTTAACACATAAGATTTATTGAGTTAAGTGGCGTTACCATTTTACAGTTTCAAGGAATTATGAAGAGTAAAGCAATGTTTTAAATAATCGGGTTAACTAATTTTATTTATTTAGACTACGAATTGTTGTGGTCATTCATAGCCGTCAAGCAGAACAATATAATATTAATGAAATTTTAATCAATTTTTATTTAGTACACAAAACATATTACATACAGTGTACTATTTAATGTTGCTTGCAGTTGCATTAAATTAGCATTTAGCTTTATCAGCCTTATAATATTCCCACTGCTGGGACTCAGGCCTCCTTCTCTAGGAGAGAGAATGGGCTGTAATCTACCACGCGAGTCAAGCGTGGTGGATGTCACGTCTTCGAATTTCTAATTCTAGGTCAAGCCGAATTCCCTACGACGTACCAGTACTGCTGAAATATATCCAATAATATTCTAAAACTATCTCCTCATAATATTTTCCAACTCCCACAAATTCGATATTCAAAATAAAATCTGCCTATTTATTTGCAATCCGTACAGTAGGACAGAGAAAAATTATTCATGAGTGCGTGGCGCCACCGCGGCAACCTGCGCCCACGCAGGTTCGTGCAACCACGAAATTAACGACAAACACGCAACGCTTTTATTGCGAACCACTAAAACCCGCTATTACTAGACACTTCAACGTTAACACCATTCCGATTTGACCCCAATGTGTCTGTTGCAAGTTTAAAAAAAAACACTTCTATTATGATACTGGCAAACAAATAAATACGCATATGATCTCACCCAAAATCGAATCTGGAACTCGGCAATGTATGAAAAAGCTCTAATAATAATAATGCCGGAACTACACTGTCGGCCTCTCATTTATTATTGAGAAATGTAAAATTATGATATTCTGCTATAGCGCTTCTACATTCATCAAGGCGCTGTGGGAAGCAAATAGGTTACACGGTAACATTTCTGGCAAAGTTAGCGCCAATAATTCTTCCCCATTGACAGTTTTTAAACAGAAAAAGAAAGAAAATTAACTCGAAAGTAACAGAATTGCAACAAACATTAAAAAAAAATATGAACATGAAATAAGATTGGTACCATCATCCTCATTTAAACACATCCACTTATAATGTAGGCGATGATTCACTTTGTTTAAAAGCCTGGATTAGACGCAGTAGTATCTTTTAATACTCTAACGCACTTATTTCGAGCAAAGTGCAAAAATAAGTTACGTAATAATAAAACTAGTATAACATGTCTGTTCGTGTGACTAAGCGGTTGATATTTGAGTGCGCGGTATTTGCTGTCAAATGGCGGCACGCCTGTACCACGTACTTCTCAGAATTGCTAACAGTATGCTTTATAATTAACATTAGGGCTCTTGTTGTTAGCCAGACTGTAAATGATACCCTAGCGTATCCTGAGAACTAGTATATATTCAGTTAGATCGTTTGTTTTATAAATAAATGTGCGCGTTGAAATGCTGCATGACAGAATATTTTGTAGACAATTGCTTTTACATTTTTCATGTTTTGTGTTGCAGTTTGTCATAGTCAGTGACGGGATGACAACTGATAATTGACAACAATTATGATTAAGATAAAATTTTAAGCGAAGGAATTATTCTTTTTCTGCATTTCTTTTTTTTTGTTGAAGTATAATTTCTTTTGGGAAAGTTGGGAATAATTAAAATCTCTAAAATGCAATAACCACTTCGTTGCTAATGTTTTTTTTTAAGGTAAGAATTGGGAAATCGTCCAATGACTTCTCTCGCTCTAGGGTGGAGTGGGAGGGCACGTCAGACTTTTGCTGACTAAATTCACACCTGTTTCCTTCAGTCGCACTTTATATTCTAGGACTACGGGTTTCCTTTTCAGAAATTTCCTGAGACCCTAGCGAGTATCAGTGCTGAACACAGCCTGACAACTGATTGACTGAGTCTATGGTCCTGATGGACTCCTACGGTTTTTCTGAAGTCTCTTTGAGGTGCGTCTGAAACAATACGCGCCGTTATGGGATGAATAACTTTTTGGAAACATCGTCTGTAACTTTTAGATATAGTAATTAATATAATGTATGAATGATCTTAAAAAAAAACAGTTCCTCAAAAGATGAATGAAAAAAAAAAATGATGAGATTCATTGAAAATGAGTTGGTGAAGTCACAGTGCATGAAAGGGATGTTTAGGTTTACGCATGTTTGCTCATTCTGTATTTGTACCGAGTTATTCAAAGATTTTGAAAGGTAAGTTCATGAAAACAACATGACAATGAAGACTAAACAAGAAAATAATACGGAGAAGAGAAAGAATAATTTAGGAAAACTAAGAAAACGTTGAATAGATTGTGTATAATAAAAATTGGTTAAGGAGAAGAATACTGAGATGACAGCAGAATTGAAGGAAAGGGGGTATTATTATAAAACAAAGTGACTCACTACATCTGTCTGTCTGTTCGAGATAAACTCAAAAACTATCGAACGGATTTTAATGAGGTTTCTATCAATAGACAGTGATTCATGAAGGTTTAGGTGCATAATACATGCATATTATAGTGGAAAAATACCGTGCAATTTAATTATTGGTAATACGCGTGCGGAGTTACGACGGTTCGCTAATATGCTATAATTGGGGAGTTCTGAGTAAAATTATCTAATGTAAACAATCTCGAGTCACAGTCTTTGTTATAGAACTCCTCCGAAACGACTTGACCGATTTTTATTAATTTTTTTTTGTATTTTTCGTAGGTTAGAGAATAGGTCGTAGGCTATTTTTTACTCTCCCACCTTCAACCCCTAATTTTTTTGGACAATTTATATGGCAGAACAATGTTTGCCATGTCAGCTTAAGACCTTAACATTTTAAAAAGATTCCCAAAAACCAGTGTTAAAAAAAAACAAATAGAAGTGTCAGCATTTCAATCCTACAAGGAGACACGACCACAACATACTATGTTGGTAAACATTAACCACACATCGAGCACAACAAAAACAAAACTACCCACATATTAAACGTTGAACGTAAAATAAACGGTAGCGTGCGCGTGAGTCAGTGTCCTGGCAGGACTCAGCTATTTGTGCGCGGTTACTCAGCGAGTCAGCGCTGATGCATTGGTATAAGTTTAGACGACAATCTCGAATCTCAAGAGTTATGGCTCGCTCTTATGTTTTGGACTGATATATAACTATCTCATTTAATATTATGTTTTAGGGTGATCAAACCAAGTGAGGGATTATAGACCCATCCGACACACAGTGCAAGTGCGGTGCTCCTGACCAGACGATGGCCCACTTATTGGAGTGCCCAAAGTGTCCTTACACTTGAACTTTAGAAGATCTAAAAAACGCCACTAATGCCGCTATAAACGTGGCAACCTACTGAGCCCAAAAACTGAACAAAAAAACCATCGATTCGAGAAGAAGATGGTGACCAACGGTCTGTGAGGTCACCGCTGCCTACCGTATCCACGAAGACATGGCGCTGCTCCGCACGAGCGGGAGAAACATCCACCGTATGCTTCACCGTGTCCTCCGGGCGATCAGCGTGACGGAAATTGCAACGTAGCTCTTGCTGCAACTCACTCTTAGTCAAATGTGGAATAACGATTTTTTACTATGGTAACTGCAGAATGTTTAAAGGACTCGAATCTTTTGTGATATTTAAGACTTGACTAGAACGTGCGATAATGTAACGACGTTTATGTAAAAATTGATCTGTGTTCAGAACATGTCTACTAAAATCTGTATGAAAACGTACCATCACATTCTTTGCGAGAGTAGCCTATTCTCCACGATTGAAGGTGACATCAGTATGTCACCTCCAATTGTAACCAGATGCAGGGGAGCTTGATAGCCCAGTAAATGGGTAACACAATACTAGGGAGCAGTTATAGCTTATATAACACTTGTAAATCTTGGTAGCTGGGTTAGGTACGATAAAAGGATGGAAGTTATCATTCCATCAGCCAGATAAGGCAAAAGTGAGCTTAAAGCGGGATAAAATTTATAAAGCCGCTTTTTGGAAAAGAAAAGAATCATCGAAAATCGTCGGGAAAGGACTGGCATGCAATATCAAACAACAGAATTATTTACAAAAGGAACAGGGAGGCATTTGTCCTGTAGTGAAATAATATTGTCTAGTTAAATCTGATAAGAATATAATAAACAAAAAAGTCAATGACTCCAATCAAGTAAAACTTAGGAACAACGACATCTATACTCTATTGTGGGAACTAAACACTACTGGAAACTGTCATTGCATTTTAAGCGACAAAGAGTCAAGAATAGTATTTTTAATAACTTTATCGTACAATGTTTACCTACTAGATAAGTTAACAGGAACTAATGACAATATAGTTAATCAGGACAAAAGATTGACGAATGAATCGAGATTTGAAAATAGATTTAGAGTCGACATCATAACTAAATCCACCGGCACTTGTAACAATAAACGCACACAGAAAAGGAATATTCAGAATAGGCTATTGAATCGATTTCAGTTAATAAACATGTTTTCTTTCTTTCTTTATTTTTAAAACAGGTATATAAATCATTCTTAATTATTTTAGGACTCAAAAACCTATTCCTTCATTACGTCACTAGTCACTAGCGTGTTTGTGTGTGTAATGCGTCGTTTCCCATATTACTTGTACGTAGCAAGAGTAGCAAACACTATGGGCCTCGCGCATCTGGGGCCCCCGAGCGAACGTATAAAAACAAGTTAGGATACCTCCTATCACCATCATCATCATCATCATATCAGCCGAAAGACGTCCACTGTTGGACATAGGCCTCCCCCAAGCGTCGCCACAACGACCGGTCCTGTGCGTCACGCATCCATCGGATATACTCGTACACCTCCTATACTATATATGATAACTAACTTATTCCGGAATATCCAAAGACAATGTAAATAACTGCAATGGAGCTACCTAAAGGCCCAGCGGCCTGTGAGAAAAATATGTTGGAAGAGTTTTGATTGCTTTTCTTTTAACTAAAATTTAGCAGGCCCCTTGGTAGAATTTGCTACAGGCTCTTCGCTGGTTTAATCCGGCAACGCCTACAATTACGATAACTAATTTCTTAAAAAACTCTTAGGTAGAGTAAAATTTTAGTGCCAAAATTATGATAATTTAATTTTGTATATGGGCGTGCATTATTACAGTTAGGTAGGGCGCAAACGTGTGTCTTGTGTCAGATACAAGCTGCTGCCGATGAATATTTGATTTCTATAGAACCAGGTATGAAATCATCCATTCCCTGCGTATAAACATTTTTTGTGTCCAGTTTCTTCCATATAATACATACTCACGACGATCGAAGTGTTCGGTGTCGGTAATTGAAAACTAATGTTGTATATTTTGTTGCCATTAGAAAAGAGTAAAAAAAAAGGTTGATTTACCGCCCGCCGCGGCACGCCGTTGACAGCATTAAGACGGTTGCGCTCAGGAGTTCCTATACTATCCGACTACATCATCACATCATGCCATCAGCTTCATGGCACCATATTCATCTAAGGTTATGTAACTTATTGTATACCAAATTTCAGCTCAATCGGTTAGGGGTAACTGTTTCAAAATACATTTTCAAGATTTGTTCTCAACAAACATTGCAAGTTGAAAAAAGCTTGTGAAAATACGTCAGTTTGACGTTTGAATGAGAAGATTTTTTTTTTGCACACGATAAGTGACGTTAACAGTTTTTTATCGACATAAAAAATATACGTTAGAAAATGGCCGACGAGACATATACGGTCGTACACAAAGTTTGAAAAGATCTATAAAACCAGATTGTGACGTTTTGCATTAAACATTTCGAGTGCCAATTCTTTTTACATCTAAAAGCTATTTTGTCACAATACATTAGAGACTCACAAACATGTTCAGTTTATTTTGGTTCTAGCTTGTTAGACTGTTACATGACTCAATCTCACCTTAATTACACTTTAAAAACAATAGACTCTGATTTATGCGAGTTTTTCAGTGTTAGTGCGTATTTATATTGAGTTAAAAGCCATTTCACTTGAGTCTCACGTGCCCCCACGTCAGTCGACACACGTGGTCAGTTAGACGAATCTCTGAATCATCGCAAGTGCGGTACTATTCTTATACTGCACAGAAATGTTGCTTGGAAAACGATTATAATTTCACCTGAACTTCGAAGCTTTTTATAACACTCACTCAAATATGTTGCAGTAACACTATAAAGCAATGATTGCTTTATAATGGTAGTAAACATTAGTCAGTTACTGTATGCACTTGTGTACGGGGAATATATGTATGCCATAGCTTAAACCAACTTCATTGAAGGGCAAATGGTTCTACTCATAAAGAGCAGAACTGAAAATTAATTACGGTGCTTGTTGCGAATTTCAGGCCCACATCTGCGATATTTTCCTTGACTGTCAGTCAGTGTTACATATCTTGAATTTCACATCTGATTGAGCATGCAGTGGGCCTGGCTTCCAATATGTTTTTAGTATTTACAATCACTGAACAAAACGTGAATGTCATTTATGGAACATTTCAAAACTGACAACAAAATACAAACAAAATAAAAACAATTTCACAATCAAACATTGAACACAGCATGCAAGACTCACCCACTGTATAGTATTTATCAAATCCAGCCGAATTTCTCACTTCCACATAATCGTCATAAGCGATTGGCACGTCGATCAACTCCCATGAATTCTGAAAATGTAAACAAATCATTTATATAGAGCTACAGGACTCCATATCTATATTACAATAATGCATAAAACCATAAAAATATATACATAAAATACAATATAACTATAATTATGTTAGTTGGTCCTCCACCGGTTGCACTATCTTCACTACATAACTTGCGTCTTCAAGGGACAGGACAAGGTATAAATATACGTTTATGTGACTTACTGGATCCACTTCGATCTGTAATGGCGTTTGATATCTCGGATCAATGGCTCTCTGGGACAGATTCCCGTTGTACTCTTTGACGGGCGTCATGGGACTGTTCGCGGCGCTGAACCTGTCGCAGTAGTTTTGGTTATAGTCCTCTTTCCTCAGCGAGTTGGAGTTGCTGTAGACGGAGCCGCTCCGGGCCGGGGAGAGCTGCTTGTCGTTCTCGCGGTTCCAGTAGACGTCCATGTCGACGTGGCGCGGGTTCATGTTGCCGACGTTGTAGTTGGCGATGGGCGACAGGCGGCGCGGCGAGGAGCTCTCGCTGAAGACGGCGGGGCTGCGCACGACGCGCAGCGAGTCGAGCGGCGTGCTGGCGGCGCTGGCCTCGCCGCGCACGGGCGAGCTCGACTGCCGGTTGATGGTCACCGGCGACCTCGTCTCCGTAGTGTACACTTCGGGCTTTTTAAACTGCTGTGGAATCCGAACCGGTCCTATTCTGTTATGTACATCCGGTTCATCTCTAGGTAAAGCCGAGGTTTTGGGTTGCGCCTCGGCGGCCATTAAGTGCTGTAGCTTACTCACTTGAGTCTCGACGAAGCTGGGCGGGCGAGGCTGCTGGATGTTATGGTCGATGTTCCGGAGTAGGACGGGGTTGGAGGCGGAGGCGTCGTAGGCGGGGATGTGTACTTGTGAGAGCGTGTGGTCGTCGAGCGAGTCCTGCGTGTCGTACTGCATGTACTCGTCCTCCGAGCACTCCGTGTCGTCGTCCTCGCAGTCGTCGTAGTTGATGGGCGTGTCGGCGCCCGGGAAATACTCGCACAGCGCTGACATTATGTCACACACCTGGAATGCACACAATTGATTTTTATTAAACTAGTCTTTATTTATTTTTGTAAACACAGTGAATATATAATAAAAGTACATTAAGAGGTCATAAATAAAAGTACATTATGAGTATGAAGGCACTGCTTATTTTTACATAAATTTCTTTAAGCGGACCTGCGAAAAGAGAAAAGGAAAGAGAAGTAGAGAGTTAACCTTTGTACATACATAAAATTACAAGTTATAATTTTGTGAATTCTCTTAACGGTAACTTAGGTATTTTTTTAGGCTTATTATGTTTGAAAATATCAGCTCGCTACATGTGCTATCTTATACACGGTGTCAATGGAAGATAAACTTTTTTTTTAACTTTTGTCAGCTATTGTGACTATAATAATATGTATGTACTTAGAGGATTTTTTTAAGTTTGTATGTAAGGTGACCTGTGAAACTACTGAACAGATTCTGAAAATTCTTTCACTAGTAATTAGCTGCACTATCCCTGAGAGCTACAGGCCATAAAATTTATCCTTTCACATGGAAAAGCCGCTTACGAGCATATTATTTACACTAACTTTTGCCCGCGACTTCACCCGCATCTATAAAATATAGCTTATGTCACTCAGGAATAAAGCAGCTTTCTAACGGTGAACAAATTTTAGCACTGGGACCAGTACTTTTATTCCTTTTCCTTACCTCCTACCAACAAAAAAACAAGCTTTACCTCTTTATAATATTAGTGTAAAATTGCAGGTTAAAATTGTCCTTTCTCATGACAAAATCCACACTGACAGTAGTTGCAATTAAATTAAGTATATAAAAAAAAACTGCATTTCCTGATTATCTATTTGTATTATTCATTGTCTAACACCTGTGCCAGTACAGGTGACTAATCAATTTATAATAGCGTAACCTTTACTATTGGCAATAGATTGTTCAACATTTATATTCGGACGGCAGGTAAGCTTACCTTGGCCATGCTGGGTCTCTCCGCAGGAACTTTGTGCCAACATTGTGTCATCAACTGCTCTATTGGCTCAGGACAACCCTCTATCAAGTTTGGCCTTTGACCTAGAATTTTATAATGAACACATTTAATAACACTTGCTAATACTTCTGATTAAAAGAAGCGAGCTCACACTATTGCACTAAATTTTTATTTTTTTAATATTATCAGTTCATACCCACAGCTTATCTTATTTTTTTGAATTAAGAACACTCTATACAATTTTTTTTTTCTCAAAGACAAAACGTCAGATCTCAAAAGAGGTTTACATTCAAATGCTGTCAAAGGATGCACAAAATGGAATGTTAAGGCAGGATATAATTAAAGGTAGGCGGAATCACATCAGTATGATATCATAATTCCATGGAACTAATACTTTAATAGGTAGTTTTATTGTTTAACTTTGATGAGTAAACATGCAGGTAGGTTCAAGGTTGATGTAACTATTTGTTGTGTTTAATGACCATAAAAAAATAATATGGTGAGTTAATACAATTGAAACTGATTTAAATCTTGTTTGAATAGTTTTATTAAAAATATAACAAAATAGATTGATGATATCCTCATTTCTTCTGAATTTTAACTGATTTGCATCTATTATGTGTCACACACAAAAAAATAATTCATTATTGGCACAATAATGGTACATATTATACAGCCTCTGACTCCCGAACTAGGCAGGCCTGTATGTCAGGCGTCAGTGCCCTCGCAAATTTATTGCAAACAATTTTGTGATAAAATAATTCTTTAGAAGCAAAAACACATGATCTGTCATTAATTATTTTGCATACTATTAGCATTTAAGTGTCCAAACCCCCTTAGTGACCCTGACTGGTATGCCGGAGGTCGTGGGTTCGATTCCCACCCAGGACAAATGTTTGTGTGATGAGCATGATCATTTGTTCTGCGTCTGGGTGTAATTTATCTATAATATGTATGTATTTAGAAATATATAAGTACGTTTATCAGTTGTCTAGTACCCATAACACAAGCTCAGCTTAGCTTGGGACTGACGGCGTTGTATGATAGTTGTGGAATTACATTATATTATACATTATATTTTATTATTATTCCATCGCCATTTACTAAAATGAAAATTATAAATTATAAAATGAATTATATTCCTGTTATCAGAGGCTCAGTTAATGGATTATCTTCTTTATTAAGTAATACAAAGTACATGGGTTCATTGAAGGTTTTTATTGCTATTTCTACCCATGCAGTACTACTTAGCGACCTACCAGATTGTTTGAAATTAGTTTTATACAATACCTGTATGCACAGCCCACATTATCCTAAAAGCTGACCCTCCTTCCTCAAACGGTTTCCTCCGGGACAGAACCTCCCATAGAATAATTCCCCACGAGAATACATCACATTTCTCTGTATATGTTGAACCTTCAAACACCTGTAATGAAGAGAAAGAAGAGTTTATTTTTGTCTCTAAATCTATACTAATATTATAAAGAGGTAAAGTTTCTGGAAGTACTGGTCCGATTGGTAAAATTTTTTCAACAATAGAGAGCTGCTTTATTCCTGAGTGACATAGGCTGTATTTTATATACGCGGGCTACGCCGCAAGCAAAAGCTAGTAACATGTAAACTAAATTGCTGCCTGATTTTCAGTATATATTTTTTTAAACCAGGCTACAGATTTTGATACGGTTTCATTTGCAGTTGTGCGAAGCCAGGGTAGGTCGCCAACACGCGGGGTTGCGACAGTCTTGGAGAGGATCCGGCAGTTCGGACTCGAGGTGGCACTGCACAAGTCTGAGGCCATATGCATGGTGGGAGGAGTTCGCATCGGCGTCGGGTCTGGCTCCCAAACTCAACCGGACTGGGGCCGCTCTCAAGCGGCTCCTGCCCAACCTTGGGGGTCCAGACGCCTCCTGCTGGAGGCTCTACGCGGGGATACGCCGGTGTGGGCGCCGTCGCTGCAAAAGCGACCGGCGGCCATTCTGAACGCCTGCCAGAGGGTCATGGCAATTCGGATGGTGCGGGGATACCGCACGATTTCCCGCGAAGCGGCGAGCCTTCTGGCTGGCCTACCACCGATGGATCTGGAGGCAACAGTCCTTGCACACATGCACGACATGCGCGTGGAGATGCAACGCCGGGGTGAAAGTCCTCTGCCGCGACAGGTCACGGCATGGCGGACAGAGCTCCGGCGGGATCTCATGGTGGAATGGCGTCAGCGACTATCGCAACCCCGTGCTGGGCACGCCACAATTATGGCGATAAGTCCCCTCTTTGAGGCGTGGCTGGAAAGACCTCACGGCGTCCTTACCTTCCGCATGTCACAGGTCCTCACCGGAAATGGCAAGTTCGGGAGGTTCCTGTTCCGAATTAAAACGGAAGCGACGCCCGGGTGTCGTCACTGTGCGGAACGCCCGGAGGACACGGTGAAGAACACAGTCGCGGTGTGCCCTGCTTGGGCGGAGCATCGCCGTGCCCTCGTAGGGGTGATCGGCGGCGGAGACCTCTCGCGCCGGGCCTTGGTTGAGGCCATGGTTCGGAGCGAGGAGGAGTGGCAGGCGGTCGCCGACTTCTGCGAAGCTCGCTAAGGAGGAGGCCGACCGCATCAGGCAACGGCGCTCTCGCCGCCGCCGGGATTCCGATCCCGATTTCCAGCAACGTAGGCGCGGGCTTGCGGACAGTGAGCAATGGGTAGCTCGCTGTCCGGCCGTCCAGTAACTGCTGTCCGGACCAAGCCCAAGTCGTCGACGGCGCGCGCTGTTCCCGCGCGCCTCAAGGAGTTGTCAACAACAGCAGGGGCCCAGCCGGGTCGAAGCCTACTGGGGCCAGGGTTATCCGAAAGGGCGCTCGAGCCCCGGTATGAAGGCTTGAAGGAACGGGATGGGTTTTTTAGTCAGTAAGAGTCTGACACTATCTCCCGCTCCGCCCAAGAGCGGGGGTTGTCATAGGATGATTTTTCCCATCGGGCAAAAAAATAAAAATAAAAGGCCGTATGCATTCATGCCCGTTGGGAGGCGCCTCTTCCATCGGCCATGATAACGGTAGGAGAACTTGACATCAGTGTCGGGTCGACAATATACTACATAGAACTCGCCTTCGACACCGTGGAATTTCGAGGAGCATTTCCGACGTCCGGCTTCCAAACCGGAGCGGGCAGAGGCTGCCTTCAAGCGGCTCCTACCCAATCTAGAGTGTCCAGACGCCTCCTTCTGGAGGCTCGCCGCGGGGATTGTGCGATCCATGGCCCATTACACTCCGTTTCAGCATTCGTCTTGAGCGCTAGCTTAGTAGCGGCCAAGCCGAATTGGTCCCAGAGGGTCATGGCCATCCAAATGGTGCGGGGATACCGAACGATCTCCCGCAAAGCGGCGCGCCTCCTTGCCAGCCTGTCACCGTGAGATTTGGAGGCAACATTTCTGCACACATGCACGACCTGCGCATGGTGTTGCAACGTTCCAGCAGGATCTCATGGCGATATGGCGACAGCTACTGCCGCAATCCAGTGCTGGGCACGCCACGATCGCGGAGGTAATCCTTCTTTGAGCAGTGACTGAAGATGTGCCAAGTCGTCCTCACTATCCGCATGACTCAGGTCAATTCGGGAGGTTCCTATTTCGGACTGAATCCGTAAGAAACCCTTGGATGTCACTATTGCGCAGACCAACCAGAGGACACTATAGATCATACAGTGGAGGTGTGCCCCGCTTGGGCGGAGCACTGCCGTGTCCTTATGGAGGCGATCGGCGGCGGCGACCTCTCACGTCGGGCCCTGGTTCAGGCCATGGTCCAAAGCGAGAAGGAATGGGATGCACTCGCTTCTTTCTGTGATTACTGCTTTGCACCTAGCGAAGGAGCGGCCGCAAGAGTTAGGGAATGTATATCCTCACGCCCAAGTCGCCGCTACAAGAGACACCCCGGGCGTCGAGAATCGCAGAGCGATCTCCGGCCACCGTTAATTCGGGCGTGCGGTCAACATATGATGGGTAACTTGCCGTCCGCTCGCGCGTAGTGTTTCACGCGCTCCTTAAAGAGATGTCAAAAAAACCATCAAGGCCGATGCCTGCTAGGATCATGGGAAAACGTATGAAAGGATACTCGTGGTCCGAGTACGCAAAAGGCGAATGAAGGAACATAGGTGTGGTTTTAGTCAGTATATAAAAGTCTGACACGCCCTTCACCCTAGAGCGGAAGAAGTCATTAGATGATTGCCCATCTCAAAAAAAGAAGGTGGTCGCTAGTCATTATTACTACCTAAAACCTTTTTTTTTACCTGCCGTTACTAACACTACTATTGATTTAACATAATCTTTTCACTAGTCAAAATACACAGAATGAATATAAAAATGTGTGGGAGGTTTTTTTATCAATACACAACTTGTATTGATAAAAAAACCTCCCACACATTTTCTTTTTATAATCAGTGGAAAAATATCATATCAAGCAGTAACTGTAAATTAAACCAAATAATTTCTTAATTGCTACATGACGGTGCTGATATTTTGTCATAGCTCTTAAGATTTGTCGTAATTTTTATGACAATACTAGCTTTTGCCCGCGGCTTCGCTCCCGCTCTACCCTACTCCACCCTACTATATCCTATTCTACCCTAATTTTTCCTTATGAACCTTCTCCTCACAATAACAAACACAACAAAAAAGAATTAGCTGTTGGTGCAGCTGTTCTCGAGATTTGCGACACATTTAGCTATTCATTTTTATATTATAGTTACATTATATTTAATAATCAGCCTATAATGCTCTCTTTCTAAGAATGGCAACGGGCTGTTATCCATCATGGGTTGGTGAATGTCACATATCTTCGTTTTTTTTTGTTCTAGGAGATGCTGGTGTCCTCACAATGTTTTCCTTCACTGTTTTGAGAGGAGTTGGAAACACACACATATTTGCATATTACAATCCATACATAAAAATTCTGTACATTAGGTTCAACCCATACATCTATCTATCAATGAACACAGATACAATAGGTTTGGTAGAAAAGTATCAAACTGTTTGCTATATTAAAGAAAACATTGATACAGGAAAATCTATAAAGAAAAATAGACTAATCTATACAAAGAATTATGTATGAATAAGATAGAGTAAAAGATTTGGGTTCTGGTATGATTAGATTATGATATTGTTTTATTAGTATGTACTCGACAAAGAATCTTGGTGTCAGCTGATGGAATTATGTATCTGTTATGATAATGTAAGAATGATGATTTGTTTTTCATTGTGATCTGTTTATTTTTTATTGCAACCAAAATCCAACGTTTTATAGGTTTTTTTTAATGATAATTTGCAAAGGTACAGCCTTTGCTATAACAAAATGCATTAATAATAAAAATAAATAAATATGATCAGTTCAAATAAATAAATTGTATCAATCTCTAATGACCAATTATATAATACGTAATTTTACCTTTAAAATTTATTGTTCCCTAATTTGTGTGTTAAAAAATAATTACTCTATAGTCGAAAGTTTGTCTGTGTGTATATTTGTTACTTAATTTAGATGTTAATTGGCACATAGGTAGACCATGTCCTGCAATAGTACAATGGAATTTTTATGCTAGGAGTATGTTGTTTCGGGACCAGTTTTTACTTTAACTCGGACAAAGCTGCTGGTAGAAGCTAAACTTTAAATAGAGGGAGAAGTAATGATAAAAAGTTGCAAATTATTTTGATAACAACACATGTAAATACAAATTTTGAGCAGTATAATACTTTTTGTTGCAAATTGCTCGAACCAAGCAACTATTGCTCAAGCTAACATCAACCACAATGGAAGCTATAGCTAGATCTAATAAGAAAAATCCTTTTCAAGCATTTGTAGTCGAGATATTTCTGACAAATACCTACCTATTTATTTAGTTACTAGATTCTAGTAGCTATGTATTGACTAAAGCATAAGAAAATCCTAAATTCATGTCAATGACGAAAAACACAACAAAACACATTAATATGTTTAAAACTATGAAGTAGTTACACAGTTATACTTTGTGTAAATAACTTAAGAAAGTAAATTTGAAGAGCATTTGCTATCAATATCTACTTGAAAATTTTTCATTTAGATAATCTATTTTTACTGCCTTATCTAATCTAAATATGTATTAATTTCTCTTTTGTACTATTTTCATGGCTTAGTTCAGTCTTAATTTCAGCAGTGTACTTTGATTTCTTACAGACCCCATAGGGTGGTAGACTAAAGGTAAATATTTACACTATTATTTACTTACTTACTTTAATGTACATAAAGAAAATAAATAACACAATGGAAACCTTAAAACTAAAAACTTACAATTAGCAGTCTCTTTCAGGCAAAATCGAATGGGCAGAGATTGCATGAACACGAAATGGGGTTGCCCTTGCAATAAAGTTTCATGCCAATTTTGTATCTAGTTCTGGACATATAAACAAGGTCTTTATGTTGAAGTATTAAAGTGTCAATGAGTTATGTTTATTATTTTAAGGATTTAATTAAGGTACTACTAACCTCAGGTGCCATCCAAGCTGCGCTGCCCTTATTGTTAGTCATGTATGTAGCTTTATCTGCTGCAGTGCCAAAGTCACAGATCTTTAGTCTCTGACCACCTCCTACTAGTAACAGGTTGGGTGGTTTTAAATCCCTGTGTATCAGCGGTTTAGGTTTCATTGAATGTAAGTATGCTACACCCTGTAATGTAAGTATTATGAAATGATTTAGATGCTTTGATTTAGATACATCTGCTTAATTGTATGAAATAATAATATAATACTAATTACTTAATTGTCATTCCTTAAGAAATCTGCAAATATTATAGTTTGTTATGAAATACTGGTTTTGAGAACCTTAAACTTTCAATCGTGGAAATTACAGACACAATAGAAAGACAATAGGTGCGCAAACGCCAGCGTTCGCTTGGGGTTTAATGAATTAATTTATTGTATATTGAGCAATAAATAGTTGAAAGTGAGTTAAAGGGTAATCTTAAAGTTGTTTTGTTCACATATACCAATACATTGATTAATTACTGATTATGATGTATTTTATAGTTTTCTAACACAACTAAGCAATACAAAAACAAAACAATGTTAACCTCTGCACACTGTCGAGCCCAACTCATCGCATGCGCTGCAGTGTATTTAGGCTTAGGGCGGTTGTGTAGCACATTGTAGAGTGAGCCTCCCTCGGCATACTCCATGACCAGACAGACGTGGGCGCCCTTCGTGCACGCTCCATACAGCCGCACAATGTTCGGGTGTGACACGCGAGACAACTGCCGCACTTCTATTGAAAACTCTCGCTTTTCAGCCTCAGAATTTATGTGCTTTACTGCTACAAGTGTGTTCCGCCACAGACCCTTCCACACTACACCAAACGCGCCTTTTCCCACCACCTGACAACATAAATTTAGTACTTATAGTTCTTAATAACATTCTATAGCTCACTACAGAACCAATTATGTCAACATATTTACCGATAACTCCTGAATCTCATTGTAATCTATCTCCTCCACAAATGTCTGCTGAACAGGCAAGTCTTGCACATTGGAAGCCATGGGTACACTTATTATCACATTATCAAAATGACTAGCACATTAATTTAACGTTATTTAATAAGATCTACCTAATTTTCTTTATAAAAATGTAAAAATAGTTGGTTATCTCAATTTTCTCAGTATTGTTTGGCAGAGAAAAGCAACTGCGACAAGGCAGCCATCTTTGAAACTGTAGAACAAATGTCACACCACGATAGTGCCGTCCGGCTACATTTTATGAAAAATCGTAATTTACGTTACGAGATGCATGCCATCCGAAGTCCAAGAGTATTTATTTTTAAATATAAAGTTATTGAAAACCTTAAATATTTCATAATTGTATGCGTAAAATTTAATAAAATAGGTAATATTTGTTTTAGATCAGCTATCGATAAAGCCATGCCAAGGATCTAAGGTTCTTTGAACTGTGAAATTCAACTATCCTCCTCTTAATATCATTTATAATTTGTAAAAACATAAACACCTAGAAAATACTTTGTGCATTTTTATCTAATTGTTTTCTTTGTTCTACACAAAAAGCTATGTTAAAGATACGTGTGTACGAAAATTCGTTTACCGGTTAATGTGATTTTTGAACAAATTCAAACACTCCTGTTCCTTATTTGCCTTGCGTTCCCCAGGTTTTCCTTTTAGAATCGAACCCATGGCCCCAGTAGGCTTCTAGGCAAGCGTATTCTATCGTTGGCCACATCATCGTTTGCCATCAGGTGAGATAGTGGTCAAACGCGAGCCTCCCCATAATATTGTCTGTGCGATAAAAGAACCGTCGTGGCGTAAAGTGAAAACAACATTAAAGATTTTAAGTAGCAACCCAACCCAGCCATCCGTCAAATGCCCAACGTCATATCATGTTGACAGAGGGTTTATTATTATGTTATTTTATTGTGATTTTTAATTGAAATCTTCAGAAATGTGATAAAAAATTTCACTGAGCTGCAGGGGAACTAATATTTAATATATTACAGTTTTGCCAAAGATAACAAATCGCAAATCACACCATTATTGAACAAAACAAAGTCACGAACTTGGGAAACATTGGTATGCTGTGTTTTTAGTACGTTACACTTTTATTTTAATGTTTTTAGACTTCGTAGGTGAACTCCTGTCCCTGTTATCTCCAAATATATATAAATTTAACGGAAATTCATTTAAACATGACGATATTTGTTTATTTTGTTTTGGTCAATATTTTCGATGGCTAGTATAAAGAGTATTGATACTTTAAATTTATAATGCATTTTGACTAACTTAGAATATTTCTTTTCAGGCTTGCGTAAGAATACAGTAACTAAAATAAAAAAGAGCAAGTGCGAGTCGGACTTGCGCACTGAAGATTCTGTACAAATTTACCTATGAAATCAATTCCCGAATTGAGTTAGAAAGTTTTTTCGAATTGCAAACAATTTTTTTTTTTGTAGCGTATCTACAAATTTACAATTTTCAGATTTTTTCCTGTACTTGTTCTATGAGACCTTGATTTATGCCAAATTTCAGGATTCTAGGTCAACGAGATTCACCCTATGAACTTTGATTCCCTTGAGTATCGAAATATATGTTTTTTTGCGACATAAACGGCCGTATCTTTTTTTTTTTCGTTAACTCGGAAGTCTGATTTTTTCACAACTTCAAAAGACCGCAGACTTGAGTGTATGGTTTTAATTTTAACTCGATACCTCCAAGCGTTCTTGAGTTAAAGGGTCTTAACAGATAAACAGACGGACAACAAAGTGATCCCAAGGATCTTATATACGAGATGGCCCCTTACAGGCTAAATAGATTTTTTACGAAGCAACATTACAAATTCTGAACTGTACTTTATTTTCATAGTCATTAAGTTCATATTTTTCATTGATTAGCAAAAGGGAAAAATGTACTGAGGAAGACAACGAGAAAGTGGTCCCATTTTTACCTTTATATTTAACTAGGGTAACCATAAACTTGCTGTTAGCTGCAATATTCCAGTCACTGATAATAGACCGATCCCAGTCAAAGTGATAGAACCATTTTCGTTGGAACTGGGTAAGTGGTCGTTGGTGGAACCTACCTCGATAGGCAGTACAGCAGTTTCTTCGCGCTATTTTCCTTTACCGGTTCGTGTTTGCATTTAAATGTTCATCATCATTACAATCGAAAGACGTCCACTGTTCGACATATGCCTCCCCCAGGTGTCGCCACAATTAACGGTTTGTTACTCATTACGCAAAAACTTATAAACGGATGAATTTATAACATGGCTTATAACCTATATTTTTGCTAAGTTTCATCACGTGAGCAAGTTCAATAAAGAGGCTACTGTACTAATATTATAAATGTGAAAGTTTATGAAGATGGATGGAGGTACTCGTATGTATGGATGTGTCGCGCAAAAACTACCAGACAGATGATGTTAATCATAAATATTGCAATAATACAGCACATAAATAAGCTATAACTTTGCAGTTTCATTAGGTGAGCAAAAGCAATAGGATAATTTTTATTATAAGGTGAAGCCGCTGGAAGAAGCTAGCCTAACATAGTTTCAAAATATCAAGATTTAACAGTCGCACTATAATGACGTCACAATGTTGCTTACATAACAAAAACGATATTTATCTACAGCAGCGCCCTCAAATCCCACGACGGTTTACTTTCCGCACAGACTCTAACAAAAAAAGGTTTCAACCCTGCTGGGTTTACGGCTTTACTGACATCCCCTTGAGGTGCGCGTGGAATATTACGCGCCCTGCGTGGACGGCGAGCTCGCTGTCCACAGGTGGTTGGAAATCGGTTGGGATCCCGGCGGTTGAGGCGTGAGTTCCGCTCCCTCACGTGTGCGGCTGTCTCCTTCGCATTGCTGTTTCGCAGAAGGAGACGACCGTCTGTCATTTCTCCTCGCTCTGGGCCATTGCCTGCCGTACCAAGACCCGGAGCACCAAACCCCTTAGTTCGGGCAACCATTTTGCATGTACCTGCGGATGGAGGTACCTATGCAAAATGGTTGCCCGACCTAGGCATCAGACTTACCTATACATATATACACAAAAGAATGTGTTGAAAAACGTCGTTTGATAGTTACACTCAGGATACATATTTCATATAGGATTCATATTTGGATTACGCAAATATGATCATATTTCTGAATTTCGTATTAAGCTCAAGTGGCTGCCAATCCGCCTTCGTCGGAATACTCATATTTTACCACCATTGTGCCCGTTAATTTAAGTTTTTGTATAAGCTGTATTACTTTTTGGTGTACAATAAAGTTTATTCTATTCTATTCTACACTGGACATTTATTATCATTTAGTTTTTTTTAGTTGGGAAACCATCCAATGACATCTCTCGCTCTTGGGCGGAGCGGGAGAAAGTGTCAGACTTTTACTGACTTAAAACCCAGTTCTTTTCTTTCGTTGCCTTTCGCAGCAGATCCTTCGCTCCAGTAGGTATAGTACTCGTAGTAGTAGGCTTCGACCCTGTTAGGCCCCTACGGTTTGCTGATCACTCCTTGAAGCGCACGTGAAACAATACGCGCCGTGAACGTCTTGGGCTCAGTCCGGATTGTTACTTTACGGTCGGACGGCGAGCTACCCATTGCCCGCCATCCGCTTTTTTTTACTTGCGAAATCATTAAATGACTCCTCCCACTGTGGGCGGTGCGGTAGAGACTTTTAATGCGCAGAGCGCAGACAAAAACATTAAGCGCGCCAGATTTCTTTCGGACGTCCAAACGCTCAAGATGAGCCCAAGATGCGTCTAAGACTTACTTCTAACAGTTTGCACAGCTCTTTTAAATTCAATAAGTGATAATATATAATGTCGCCGCTGTCAAGTGCATCCGTCAGCCGCGTCCTAATTGTTTCCAGCTTTACTCTTTCGAACCATCCTGCAGCCCTGGAAGGTACTAATTTAGTCTGATTTAGGGTCTAAACAGACGGACCGCATTTCAACTGCAAGTTGCAACTTGCGGTCCGATTGCAGTCGTGTGAACTGCACACCGACTGCATCCGAACTGCATCATACCCACCCGCCCACACGCTCCGCCCTCCCGCGCATGGTGCAGTTCGGATGCAGTCGGTGTGCAGTTCACACGACTGCAATCGGACCGCAAGTTTGGTTTGCAGTTCTATTACAGTCATGTGTGCAGTTCTCTTGCAGTCGTGTCAACTGCATTCAAACTGCACATAAACTGCAATTTGCAGTTGTATTGCAGTTGAAATGCAATTCGTCTGTTTAGACCCTTAGTCTATAATGGCGCTGTAATAGCATAAACTTTGACTCGTTCGGGTGTTCAGACTTGTCTGCAATTTTTAATTATTAATTTGCACCAAAATATACCTAGGTATTACCTGCGATTATTGTACGTATATAGCTTGAAATTTTCGTTTGTTTCGTAGTACTTATCTACGAAAAATTCAGAAAAAAAATATGAATAGGAACTTGGACATCAATCCTATTTTGGATTCCTGAGAAACTATAGAAAAAAAAACTAGTATGTTATCGAAAAAATATTTTAATTTACTAAACTAACAGTACTGTGTAACACAAAATTAAACTAATATCTCAACGTCTGTTGCAATTTGTTCAAATTGATCTAAAAGGTAGTACGCTTCCTTGCAACGAAACGTCGCCGCTACCTGTTTAGGTGTTTCATTCCTATGATTAACATCGAATAAATTGGCTCCTAATTCCACTAGTACGTTGATAAGGTGGATATTATTACTCATAGCTGCAAAATGCAACGCTTGGCGTCCCCCCGGAGCGTCGGGGTCGTTTACCAAAGCACCGTTTTCTACCAAAAGATGAAGTATTTTTTCTTCTTCTCTGGTTGGAGTACACATCATGACAAATTCTAAAATAAACATCATTATTATAATCTTGAAAAGAAATAGAAAATAGGAAACAATGGGATGAAAAACGTTTTATCCTTATACTGGATCTTCCAGTGGCTTCGCTTAAACTTTGGATCCCCGTTTCATCCCCTTAATAGAATTTTCCAAAATGCACCTCCATTTTGGAAAATTCTTCCTTATTCTAGATCTAAGAATTGATCACTTCATGATGTGATCGGCCATGTCATAAAATAGTTTTATTTGAGTTAAACGCATGATTATTTCATGATATGGTATTTTTAGGGTAGAATAAGATTTTTGATGCACAGAAATCCTACATTAATTATTATTGGCCAAATTGTGGATGGACATAATTATCATCAAACGTTAACGTTTAAAAAACGATAGAGTCTAGTTTTAGTTGGCTATATCATGAATTTATCAATTCTAAGATCTAGCCACGACATACACATAGGTAGGTACATTTTTTAAGGAATCTTTGCAAAATTCCTTCGTTCTAGATCCAAGGATTGATGAGTCAGAGAGTGACTTAGGACTGCCTTATAAACAGGATGTAAGGTACAGCCCTCCACAAACTTTAAGGGCTTGGACGGCAGTAAACGAAACTGAACAACCTTCCACAAGACTTTTTTTCAGGAAACGAAAAAATAAGTCAGCCTCGCCTTATAAAATAAAAACTTGATTGGAAAGTTTGTATGGAGAGGCCGATTATTTTTTCGTTTCCTGGAAAAAAAACCTGTGGAAGGTTGTTCAGTTTTGTCTACTGAGCAAGCCCTTAAAGATTGTGAAGGGCTGTCCCTTACACCCTGTATATATTCCTCTTCTTTTCGAATCGATGGTAAACTCGTTAAATTATTGGGGCCCAGTAGGTGGCACCGTTTCCGGAGTGAGGAGGAATGGCAGGCGGTCGCCTCCTTCTGCGAAGCAGTAATGCTAGTGATGGAGGAGGAGGAGGCCCTGAAGATAGGAAGAACGAAGAACCTTACGCTACCAACATTTAAAAAGATGGTGAAGGAGCATTACCTTTCTCTTTGATACATTTTTCTTCTCCTGGTTCAACTATATATTTGATATTTATTAGTATATTTTTTTGTATTGTATGTATGTATTTGTGTTAATGTATCTTGTTAGTATTATATCTGATGTTTGTACACTGACAACCCTAAATCTATCTCCTTTCTCTCAGTCCATCCAAAGGTTGTCTGTAAGAGATCGCCCTGTGCGATAAGACCGCTCATTGTGCACTTATTCTTTTAAATGTTTGTCCTGTATTTTTGTTTATTTGGTGTACAATAAAGATTATAATAAATAAATAAATAAATAAACCTTATGCCCCGATTGTCGAGTTTCCGACCCCGACTACCAGCCACGGTAAACGCGGTCTTGCGGACGTTGTGCAATGGGTAGCTCGCCGTCCGGCCGTCCGGTAACTAACCGGACCGAACCCAGTCGACAACAGCGCGTAGTGATCCACGCCTTCCTCAAAAAGATGTCGGCAAACCGTAGGGGCCCAGCTGAGCCCTTCTTACTCAGATTCTTTTCTCCCATGAGAGAAGACCTAATTTAAATTAATCTTGATGTTATATGTATAACCGAACATTTCATAATGTCTGGTCAAGAGAAACTTCTACATATACCAAATTATAAGTTAGCGGCATGTTATGCTAGACAAAACATTAGGCGCGGTGGAGCCTGTATCTTAGTTAAAAAAAACATAGAATATAAAGAACTGCCTGACATTATGAGACACTCGGTAACTGGTATTATAGAATGCTGTGCAATTGAATTACCTTCTCAAAAACTTACAATCCTTTGTGTGTATAGACCACCAAAAATGACAAATCTACACCAATTCTATGAAACCCTAGACATCATACTTAAAAAGATTTCGAAACCAAACAAAAAAATTATTATGTGCGGCGATTTTAATATTGACATTCTTAAAAAGAACAGGATCAGCATGGATTTTGAATATTTTCTCATGAACTTCGATTTAAAACTTGAAATAAATAAACCAACCAGACCCCACAGTAAAACTTGTTTAGATAACTTTGCGCACAATTCAAAACAAAGCTGCCAAAGTGAAATAATAGACTTCGGATTATCCGACCATACGGCTCAAATATTTACTATAAAGGTTAGCAAGTTCTGTCAAATTAAGAAGTGGAAAACATCAAGACGGGACATAACTAAAGAAAATCTTAATATCTTTAAAAATCACCTCCGTAACTTATCATTTTCAGATGTATATAGCACAGAAGACCCTAATAAAGCCTATGACAACTTTTTAGAAATATTTCAACTCCTTTATAATCTGTGCTTCCCTTTTAAAACAGTAATATTAAGATCTGAAAAAAAGGTTCAATCAAATGGTTATCTAGAGGTATCAGAATCTGCAGCAAAAAACAACGCCAATTACTCTGGAAACAAAGATTTAATCCTACTAATGAAAACAAAACAATATTCAAAGAATATTCTAAAAGATTTAAAAAAATCATCAAAATGACCCAGAAAGCACAAAACAACTTTCTAATTAAAAATTCTAAAAATAAATCTAAAACATCTTGGCAAATAATAAATAGTACAAAATCTTTAAGTGAACCCATAACAAAAATAAAAAAAAATGATTTAATATTAACTGATCCTAATGAAATAGCTCAATCATTCAATGATTTTTTT
The DNA here is from genome assembly GCA_910589285.2 of Mythimna ferrago. Classification (NCBI taxonomy): domain Eukaryota; kingdom Metazoa; phylum Arthropoda; class Insecta; order Lepidoptera; family Noctuidae; genus Mythimna; species Mythimna ferrago. Next base: position 9,639,225 of record OU342691.1, on the reverse strand, counting down.
ATTGATCAGATTTCAGACCCACCTATAAACACAACTAAAAATACCGTAAGAATAACGTATAACCCTCATTCTATTTTTATAGCCCCTGTTATCTCTCAAGACATTATAAGAGTGATTAAATCTTTAAAAAACAAAAAGAGTTATGGATATGACGGTATTTCAACAAACGTTATAAAATTTGTCTGCTCTACTATAGCTAACCCTCTAAGCCACATTATTAACGCAGCTATATTCTCTGGAACATTCCCCGATAGCCTTAAAACCACAATAGTTAAACCAATCCTCAAGAAGAACAATAAAGAAGACATGACTAACTACAGACCAATAGCTTTAATCCCCGTTTTTTCCAAAGTCATTGAAAAAGTAATCTATGAGTCATTTTATTCATTTCTGTCAAAATACAATATATTATGTGAAGAACAAAAAGGTTTTCGTAAAAATAAAAATATTAATATGGCCATATACGATCTAATTTATAAAATAATGGTTAACGTAGATAAAAAAATACCGATTTGTGCCATTTTTACCGATATGACCAAAGCTTTTGATTATGTGAACCATGAAAAGCTTTTGGTCAAACTCGAGACTTACGGCATCCGAGGGAATGCTCTACGTCTAATAAAATCGTATCTAAGTGGACGTATTCAATTTACAGAAATCTCTAAATTATGCACCAAATCAAAACGTGAGGTTAAATATTTATCTGGTCCCAGAGAAATTAAACATGGCGTTCCTCAGGGCAGCGTTCTAGGGCCATTATTATTCTTGCTCTATATTAATGACTTGCCCCGACAGATCCCGTATTCTTCTGTGTTATTTGCCGATGACAGTACGGTCCTAATTGATTGCCTTAACAAAAAACTCTATGAAATTGAAATAAACAATTCTCTAAAATTAATAATAAACTGGCTCAACGAAAATAATCTTATCATAAACCTCAATAAAACAAATATAATGCATTTTTATCAAAAAATCCTTCCTTTAAACCTAAACATTAATTATATGGGACAAACTATTGATAGTGTTAACGTGGCAAAATTCTTGGGTATATTGATTGACGGTCAATTAACTTGGAAACCACAGGCTGAAGAATTTTGCAAAAAATTAAGCACGTCTGCGTATGCTCTCTACAATCTGTCCAAGAAAGTTAACATTGATACTTTAATGGTTGCATATCATGGCTTGGTGGTTTCTGTCCTAAGATTTGGTGTAGTGTTTTGGGGTAATTGTTCCGAAAGGGAGTCTATATTTAAAGCCCAAAAACGGTGCATACGATCCATTTTTAATCTCAAGGTCACAGATAGCTGCGTTCCATATTTTAAGAAGCACAAAATACTAACTTTTCCTAGTTTATACATTCTCGAAGTAGCTATTTTCGTTAAAACTAACATGCATCTATTTCCTGCATTGAATAATACGAGGAAGCGAACTACAGCCATGAGATCAAAATATCAAGGTCTATTGTGTGCTGGTAATTATAATACTGCATTACTTAAAAAAAAACATTATTGGTATGGCACCTTCAATATATAACAGATTGCCAAACTGTATTAAGGATCAGCCCTTAATAAAATTCAAAAAACTCTTGTCATCGTTGCTGGCTGAGAAATGTTATTACTCTATTGCCGATTTTATAAATGATGAATTATTGTAATATTTGCCTGCCTTTATCTCTGTTAATATGGAAACAATTCAGCTAATTCATGATTTTATTTTTAATTTTAAGTAAGTACCTAGTTTCTAAGTTAATCTGTATTTTTTGTATGCCAACCGGCAGAATGTACTGGGTAAACATATTCCTGAATCGAACACCATTATTGTAACACCTGCATTCGATACAAATAAAGAAATTATTATTATTATTAAAACGAAGTGGTTTTCAAATTAGCTCTTCCCTCATGGTAGAGAAGTATTTTCGTGTGCTATTCGCCAGGGTCGTGTATTGCAGGAAAGTTCGAAAAAGTTTAGTGTGGTTCTAGAACGTAAAAGGTAAATAAAGAACACTAGATGGGTTTTAGTCAATAAAATTTTGATATATTTAAGAAGTCGTTGGATATTTTCTCATCTCGAACCTCCGCCTATGTAACACTACCTACTGTACATGAAGTTTAAATAAATAAATAAATAACTTCTTTTTCTTAGCATTTTTCACCACCTTTAGATATACGCATTTCTCACCGTGAGAGAGTTGGTGTATAAAACACACATTCCACATGACGAACATGAACAATACCTACTTTGAGGTTTTTGAAAAATAACTTACGCAAGAACAAACCCGTATCCATAGGCCTCGCTCTTGGTACAATTAAAGCACCATGATCGATTAATAATTTCGCAAGATGCCAAGATGGACTGAAAATAATACATAAAATCGCGTCACCCAATCATCAAAGTTATGGCGCATGACGGACGTTGGAGGACAAGTAAACAAATAAAAATAAAAATTATTAGGGATATGGTGCCCTGAGCCCTGAAGAGTTGCGTTACTGAAAAAATTGGGATACAATAAAAAAAAATCTTTCATGGTGTGGCAAACGCTTATGCGCCCGTTGTGTACCATGTGTGGGGAACTGCTGTCGAGGCTAAACCAATCACTATAAGGCATTATTGCCAGGCCAGACAAGACAGGCAAGACATTGGCAGGAAGATCTGATTGTTTTTTAGACCAAAAATTCTGTGCTACTGCTGGACAAAGACAGATCCCATAAATTTCATCCGCATTTTCTTTTCCTGAGACATTTGGACCAGGCTTTGTGGCACCTACCTTCGCATCTAGTTCATCTTGCTACTTTACTATCTCTTCCTGGGCCGACTTGACTCAGTCGTCCTTTGTGTGGTGAGTTGTGTCCTATAGTCTGTCTAGTAAGTTAAACGACTTGGATTTTTTTAAGGAAATTAAAAATCTAATGTTGGCAGCCGGAGTTTTAGTTGTCATTCACTTGTTTTTTGAGATGATAATAGTTCTACAACAGATCTTGATCGTAGTATGGCTAGTGGTGATGAATCAGTAAGTGGAATAGTTCTTATAAATCTATGGTGGAATAGAATATTTAGAATCAGATTTCTTGTACGATTCCAGATTTATTTTATTACTTATGACACTATTATGTCTTTGCAAATGTAACCTAGTTTTGTAATAAAAATATCATTAAAGAGACTGAAATAGGTATATTTTAAACGAAAATCTTTTGCATTTTTTAATGTTAAAAAGTCCCCTAATAGGATTAAATCATTTAAAAAATACTTAAATTGGATACTTTTTATAAGGTTCCATTATTAAACAATGACCAAGATCTCATAATCAACCTTGATTTCTGAACCAGTGTTGACTACATCAGATTTCATTTTACCCTAAAAATTACCCAAGTCGTTTAACTTATTAGACAGATTATACTAACTAAATGTTGAGTAAGTACGTAAAAGTAATTTATTCTTTGCCTGTAATTACCTTCTCATCAGACACAGGGAGAGCGGCGTCATGCCGATATTGTCTTTAACATTAGGGTCGACTCCGGCCGTTAGGAGCACGGCGACAGCTTCTGCGTTGCCAGAACCAACCGCAAAGTGTAGTGCGTTGCGCCCGATGTGATCAATTCCGTTTATATCCATTCCTTGCCTGAAAGAAAATAAGTCCATTGCCCAAAATCTTTCTGCCCATCAGTCTCAACTTAACTCAAATGAAAACTAGTTGAAGCTAGTTATATTATACCTACCCTCTGTTTACAAAAAAGAACATGGCGATTCTCGCATAAAAGGCCGACAAAGCTATGGTACTTTAAAACTAAAGTGAAGAAAAAAAAAATAAAGCTCTTTACTCTATTAATAATCGTATCATGTTTTCGTCTCCCAATTCGGCTGCTATCAAAAGATCATTGTCAAGGTGCAGAAATTCAATTGCTTTCTTGAGTTTATTTCGTTCCTCTTCGTCGTTTAAGACTGTAGAAATCTGCACAGAAGAGACAGCCTTTGCCTCGAATAAGTCGTGGGACGAGTATATCAGTCTTGATGAGCCCGCGACTCCAAAGAAGAACGACGGTACGTTGGCAGCTAAGGACTCTTCCGACAATTCTGTGTGTACAAGAATATGTTAATCCATGATAAAGATACTTTGTAACGGTCAGGGAGCTCTGATCTTTTGACAATAAGTAATGTGGCGGTGGCTGAGGAAGGCAGTTCAGGAAGCTGTATTTCATCAGAAAGGAAAATTACTGTGAAAGTTCGCCCTCACGTTTCTCATGAGGAGGTGACACTATTATGTCTCGCATTGAACCAAACACTATTCCTTTAAGTAGGCAAGCATTAAGTAATTATTAAAACGAAAAGATGGGTTAAAATAAGGGATGAAAGTTTGAATGAAAGTTTGTCATTTTTTTCGATAGGAAATCTTTTGTGGTGCACGGCTGAATTTATCTTGATAATAGGTAACACTGTTACCAACGATTCATAACTTAAATTAACAACAGAGGAATAAACATAAATCAAAAAAAAAATTTTAATGAAATTAAGGTGATACAATTAATTTCATTCTTCATTTACATACATATTATGTGTGCCTATACTACCTTAATTAATTTGTTTCGTTCCCATTTTTATGGAAATCGAATGTCGGGGAAGCTTTCGGCACTAACGGGAATGAAGTAAACAGTTCGCTTTCTACTATTGTTTCCATTTTTGGCACACTATCCAGAAGAGATGCTTTCTTTTTCGTAGACATCAATGTTCCTTCCAAGTCTAAAAAAGTGTCTTTATTTTTTAGGTAAGACATGACTATTGAATCATTGTCGCACTCAGAATTTGGACTAATCAATAGGTCGTTATCACTTTGGAGGTTTATGTCAACCATTTGCATCTCATCGATCGAGTCCGATTCCAACAGCATCGGCGGTAGTAAATCATTTCCATGGTCTCTGCTGGTTGAAGGCACGTCAACAGGCTTTACGTTCTTATTAAAGTGTCTTTTCACAACTGGATCTCTCGTGTGATATCTATTTTCTATAAGCAGTTCCTTGGAACTTGGGTCACTGACGCAGCTCGAGTCCACGATGACGAACATTGGTTCACGGTCATTTGCAAGGTAACCAAGATCTTTGGATGAATAGTGGATGCCCGCTTCATCTTCGCTGGAAAGAACATAGTACTTATATGCATTGATGATTTTTTTCATTGATATCTGCGGGGAGTGCACTCTGGAACCAACGAAATTGTTTGGGTTGAGCGTTCTTTTGCCGACTTTAGAGAGTTGTGATTGATCAATTTGTACCTGCTGTAGGTGACGGTATGCGACTCGCGTTCGGCGCGGAGCCTGTCCTGCACTTGTATTAGATGCAGTATGTGAGGCGGCAGAAACACGCGGCCGGGGAACCAAGCGGCCATAAACGACGTGTACAAGTCATTCGCTAATCGAGAGATACACATTTTAATGTAATTAATCAACCAATAAAATGATGCATACGTCGTCGGGGTGTTCGTCGGTCGGGTTGGTTCGACATCGAGTGATGGGTGGCTCTCAGTGGAAGTGACTGCGTCTTTGTGGGATGCTTCTGGTGAACTCTCATTAATACTTATGGTACTATTGTGGATGTTTCTTTTCATAATTAACTTATGAATGTGCAGTTTTGCTTAAATAATATAAGTATTAACTTTTTAGGGAATATATTTTTTTTCTGACGTGAATTCGCTGTAAATAAGTGGAATATCTTCGATAATGACACGAGTTGAAACTGACAGGTACTTGCGCTGGTAAGAAGGCCAGTATTTGTTATAGTGCGAAAAAGAGAAATAAGGTTGGTATCTACATGAGGTTTCATAGGTGTTGACGAGTATAATAAAAACAATAATTTAATATAATACTAATTTAATACAGCAAGTTTACATTTACATACAATAACTAATTCTAGTTCAATTAGGATTACAGTAAAATGTGAAGTTTAACTCCACCGTAAACTATCAATGTTTAATGAAACTAGACACCTATCTATTTGATAATTTATTTAAAATTGGTTATACTTGATTAAATTATAAGTAACAGATATGATGGGAACTGAAGTCTAAAAAGAAAAACAAATACTTAGCCCTAAAGTAAACTTTACATTAAAATGTTTAACACTTTTCCTTACGGTAAAAGTAGCTAACCGAATTAAAATAAAAAAATATTCCGATAATTATTCTTAGGCCTTAAAATGTTGATTGTCATAAAATAAGAAATTATTAATATTCTGATGTTGCGTCAGTGTTTAAATACTAAGTTTTCCTATGTCTAAGGTTTGTTAGGTATCCGCTACAAACTGCGAATTAAATGCACGAAAATCTCCCACTCCAAATCATAACCTGCTGAGGCGTCCATCCGACAACAAGCGACACTTTAATTTGCTATTTCGCTTCTCGAGCTCCGACTGTTTCTTCAAGAAGCTGACCATTGTTGCTAGACGGATCGCCGGTTGTTGGGAATGGACACCGCTTTCTAACAACGCTTTACAGTATCAGTCGCCGATATACAGGAATGTCTTGTTCTTGCACCCTCGGGGCCGAACGCAGCAGCTCCGCCAGCGTGTACAGGTCGTCGCGAGGCCGGTAGCTGTTCTGGTGGCTCATCATACCGTCTGACCGCTTCCTGGTTACCATGAAGCGCTTCATCTTGTTAGCATACTGCCTCTTGCGACGCGCCTCCTCATATCGTTGTGCTAACTCTGCCGGGCCTACTTGGTACATATCGGGATAGCCGTGGGCGAGGGCCATGCGGTTCTGTTCGGAGAAGTATGAGTGACGAGGGTAGTCCCGTTCACGAGGAGAGATGACAACAGGCTCACTGTACCAGATATCTCCGTTCTCGTCTACCTCAGGCTGTTCGTCTTCAGCATTGCCATGTCCTACTCCATAATAATGTTCGGGTACCCATTGGTTCTGCGCGTTCCATTCCTGCTTCTTACGTTCCTGCGCCTCCCACAAGTTGAGAAGAGCTCGGACATCAGCGGCGCTGAGTCCAGAGTCGCGTTTGCGACGTTCTGAGATGGGCCTAAATGTAAATGAAATTATTTAGTAACGGTATTATTTTGATGACTTACATACTTACACCTATTCTATGATGGAGGTTTATGTTGACCTGAAGTTCTTTTTATTTCCACCGGAATTTTTGGTGGCGGTTTTGGCAGATGCGGCCGCGCCGCCCACTTTAGTGCCACTGCCGCGCTTGCGGCGGTGAGCGTCGTGTTCGTGAGTCATCGAGTCCACGGGCGAGAGGGCATCGTGCTCCTCCGGTCTAAAAAAAAGAAAACAGTAAGTCTTGTGTTCTTATAATAGAGTGCAAGTTGGTGTTGGCCGAGATGACTAAAGCACTCACTTCAGATTTTTCTTGCCCGAGCCGGATTTGGTGGCTACTTTAGTAGCGGCCCCGGCGCCGCCGACCTTAGTGCCGCTCCCCCGCTTGCGCCGGCGGGTGTCATAGCTGGTAGCAAGGCTTTCCATGGCTGGCGGTTCGCCGTATAGTTCAGGCCTCATGATCAAGTTATCGAGTTCTCCATTTGGCTGGGCAGAATCGAATCTCTGATCTACTCCTTGTTCGAAACCTTCAGAATTTCCTGCAAGGAATATTGTTGATGTTTTTGAAACAAAAAGTCTCTAAATATATTTAGATGGGTTACTCTTATCAGTTTTCTCAAAATAATTTAATTAAGTAGGTAGGTTGTGTTTACTTAATTTTTGTGTGCACTTAATTAGAATAACAGTATATAATATAAATAGATAAACTAAATTAAAGTCTTCTTAATTATCTAAACATGGCGACGAAACCAGGTAGGTAGACCTATAAATATTGTATCCGTATCACGATATCAAGTTAGGTACTAAGTCTGATACTGGCTCGCCTACCAAATACCTACCTACGTATTTGTAGTTTCAGATTAAGGTTAATGATTAGTTAACGTTTATATCAATCCCTACGCTTATAATTCTATTCTTGTCCACTTAAGCTGCATCAGCCAATAAAGGATGGCCGTAGACGTCGCACGTCGGACGTGCAACCTGCCCTATCTACTGCGCTATTGTCGCACACAATTTCACAATCAGTGCGTTATTATAGTACAGTGCACATTGTTGATGTCCTATTAGGTCCTTTTAGTGCACCTACGTCTACGAGCTTCAGCCGGCTGGTAGGTGCAAAAGAATTAAGATCAGCGGTACAAGGTTAGATTAATAATGCAGAAACATTATCGAAACCACAAACGGTGATTTCAAAATATTACACTATCATTAGTAAAAAGTGCAACCAAATTGGTCAGCTATCTACAGTAGTCGTTCTTCCTCAATTAAAGGAAAAGTGGAAAAACGTGGCGAAATCGTGCACATCGTTTTCGCCCCATTGTTGTCTAAGATTTTACCTTTCTAAAAAATAACTCAAACTAAAACGACTGGATAAGCGCAAAAAATAATAATAGGAACCTACAGGTTATCCCATGACAGGTTAACCCACAGGTAGGATGTTCGATAACCCTTGTGACAGATACATATAGGTACATAATAAAGCAACAAGTTTTTCGGTTGTACCATTATTACCTTCCTCACTTAGAGCCAACGGGTAAGGCTCCAAGTCATTTTTATCGCTCTTATTCAGGAAAAGCGATTGAGTGTCGTCTTTTGTCTGGTCCCAATTCTCGGGGAGCTCACCAATTGGGCCGCCACCATCTAAAATGTTATTTATATTGGTAGTGTGCCTCGAAATACGTTCAAGACATCGTGATTGTGTACTGAGTGTAAAGAATGACAGAAACTCCGAACTGAGGATGATGAAAATTTCCATCTGGGATAGCGTTCTATTTTTTTGTCGGACTGTATTGAATATGTTAGCAACTGACTCTGAGGCTCTTTTCTTCTTAAAAAATATTGATTTTTGATTTCTTTTTTTTCCTGGTTGGTTTTAAGTGAAAAAGTCTGTTTTTTCAGTCAGCAGTAATTTTTTCATTAGCTTTCGATTTTATTTTTATCTACTATTTGATATTTAAAGCACCAGGTAAGTGATGATGGACTTAGTCTAAGTACCCACGAGAAAAGGCGACCAAAATATGTGGTAGAGATATGGGTGGCGTAGATGCAAGTGATGCAACGCTGGCGATGCAAACCTGATTGCAGGATTGTTTGAAAGATTTATTGAGATTACAAGGGGGGGGGGCAGTAAAAGTCTGACACTCCCTCTCGCAAGAGCGGGAGGAGTTATTTGATGATATAAGTAGGTAGGTAAGTTGCGTAACGATCGCATTGAAAGGTAGAGTGATCAACTCGTGAAATAATTTTGGCACAGTGGGTTTTGAAAAGCAGAGTCGATGGACTGGGGCATTTTGAAACATTGCGCTCATAATGAATTTCTGACAGGTTCCGTAGTAAGCAGCGGTGATGAAACCGGATTATCTAACCGATAATATAACAACTTTCAAGTGACAACGTGTTTTTTGTACCAAGTCGATTTCAATTTTTCATCCAGCGCCACAGTTGCCTAATTAACTGTCAGTGTAGTGAAGATTTTTAATCGACGAAATAATTATTGAATGGCAGATAAAATCGTTAACTATTTGATTTACCTACTTACGAGACCGACATAGACTCGCAGTCTCCAATTTTCAGACTGCGGCCTTGATTATTTATTAGCCCTTTGTTGACCGAAGAGGGGATGTCTAAACAACTACGCCCACACGTCCCACATCAAAGAAAGCCACACAGGCGCACTCTATGAAAGTTTAATGAATGGGCTACTTAAATCGATACCGCCGGCATCTATTTATAAGCTATTGTGTCCAAAAGGTCATACTTCACGGGAAAATATGGAACTACGCCGCAGAACAACATCGGCGCAGAAAGGATCACCTGTTGACCTGTTGCTATATATAGAGCGCTCCCGGCCGCCACTGATCGATACTCTCACCAAAACAACACGATTGAACCCACAGTATCCTTGGCAGATTGATAAGCCAGCAATCATAATCAGACATCGTTGATAAGGCGTAGATAACAAGCAAAGGGTACATACCTTTATTAGTAGGCGTCGGCACCGCACCTCCCATCAGGAAAACCGCAAAAAATGCGGCTAAATTAAATAATAACATCGTTGCCGAATCTCAGTAAGCAAGGATAATTAATATAGAATTAATTTGGAATCTGGAGGAACACTGGTTGCGACTGTGATGTGACCGAGCGCAGGGAGCGAGTGCCGTTTAGCAGAGCTCAGCCTGGAGAGAAAACCTATTGCTCCTGTCGATAAATTCGCGACATGCGCAGTGTGGGGCACAGGGACGGACTCTTTGGCACTAAACACCTACGCAAATGGTTATATCGTGTTTATCAATTGTGATTTTTCCTGACACAAGTTATGTGAATGCATACATTTGATGAGTTTAATGCATTGGAAGATATTGTGAGGATGGACATATGATAATATGTTTATAAAAATACAATCGACTTCCAAAAACAAACAATAATACTTAATTCCAACGCACGATGATGCAGATCTGAACTCCCGCAAGTACGTGCGTAGGAGCGTTTTCACGCCTGTTACCCTGATAAACACCGGGGTAAGCCGCATGCAACTGTAGGTTATAGTAATCCTGGAAGACTGGCTATCATTTATTGAAGAGTTCCATCATTTATCATAGTTCATATTTAAACGGGTCCAGTGCGGGAAATACTCTCTAAAAAAATCAGTCCAGACTTGTAATCGAATCTAGTTTAGAACCTCCTCCTTTGGGGGTGTCTGCTGATTAGACCTAAATAAATCTTTACATTCTTCTCTTGTTTCATTTATTCTGTTCACTCTTATGCCCAGTTTACACGTGGGTCCAGCCTCGGCCAATCGCCACTGTATAAACGGAGGCTGGGCCCACGTGTAAACGGAGTTTGGTGGTATGAGGAACAGAGAGTAAACTCCCACATACCTCCGTTGAAAAGGGAGGATCCTTCGGTCAGAGGGGTGTTATGTCTGGTGGGCAACTGCCCGATAGATGATTTCGGGCTGTCGTAAATACTCTAATCGCACGGAGAACTTTACTTGCGCGATGCAGGATTTCGTATTTTCTTCGTAGTCCTTATGTGGCGCCATAGATATCGCTACAGGGGCATTATAGCTTTTTGGGTAGCTATAAGTGAGAAGGCAGGTACTTCGTTCTATTTGCCTTTTGTTAGCTGTTGTCCGGGTGTCTAGTTTCCGTGGTATTCGGTACCCAGTCCGCCCCTGCCGGCCGCCTAGGTATGACGTCCGCCACGGCTGAACTAAACAAGCCCTTCATAAAATAATGTTATTGCCGTGGATGAATCGCGACGCTATCGGCGTCAGCTTCCATTAATTACGATACATTAAACATGTTCCAGCTTTTTACACTCACTTTCAGACGACCGAATTAAGGTCGTTTCCAAGTCCGTACCTTAGTACACAGATTGAGAGCACTTCCCTTGATTGTAGTTCTATTGTGTTTTGTGTACCTAGGTACCATCTGTATGAAGCTTCATCTCGTATGAGATATTAGGCGTCCATACTCTGAGAGAGATGTGGCGTCCACCGCTGGGCAATGTTAGGCCAAATGGTTATAAAAGTGAGATGTTATCGCCGTTCATAACAACAGTCTATTAAGTAATTATTGTACGATGTAACTAGTTATCCACTTCAATTTACTTGAACAAGATTTCCACTCGTGATTTGTTACCTAGCTGTGGACTCAGCCTTGATAGGTAGTATCTATTTATCTACCTATCAAGGTTCATGTTGAGATAAAGTTGGACTATGGTTTCAGAAGCAATAACAGGAGCTTAAGTCCTAAATGGGGAAAAATTCCATAATCATAATCAAAATATCGTACGACTATAAAATGTAGCAGTACCTATAGGTACATGTTGATCCGGTCCACACTTTAATAGGTACAGTGGCCATAGGTGCACAATGGGCTCGTATAACGAGAGTAATCTTCTCGTTCTGACACTTAAACACACAAAGGCAAGCCAATGGAACGTTCCCGATTATGTTCGGAGCACGTCCTGCAAATAGACTGGCTAAGGATTACCTACCTTCCATTTTAAACTTTGACATGCTTTATGATTTCCTTTGGAATAACTACAATATAACGACCAATCTACATATTTCTTGATAAATTAACTTGCCTACACCTATTCATTATAGACACCCAAGTGCTTCCCACATAATGTCTTCATACCTACCTATTGTAGTAGTAAGGTACTCGTAATATTTTCTGATCATATGAACTGCTGTAACTACACTTGAGAGCAAAAAAATCGCACATGGCTTGTAATTTCCTTTAATACTGTTTTTTTCTTAAATCTAAAGATATTGAGTACAAATTATTAAGCAAAATTGAAGCATACAAGGTTAGCTTTATAAAAACACCAAATTAAGATCATTGACCTTCACGTAACTCCCAAAAACAGCGGTATACTCAATTCCCCAAATTCACCCATTTTCATTTCACCACTTGCACCTTTACCTAGAGCTACAAAAAGGTTGCTGTTTTGGAGTTTTAATCAGTTTCCGTTAAGGTGATAACGTCTCTATTAGAAACAGACGGATTTACTGGAAAAATATGGATACCACGTCTGCAGAAGCCGTTCAAGTTATTGCCTTGCCTAAAGCAGGCCATAATCAAAATGAAGTCGCCCGATAGCAAAATTTTAGCTGCTTTCCTGTTCGTCTGGTATACCAGAGGTTTTAAGAGACCCGTGGGTATATTAGGCGACCAGGATATGGCCGGTGGCGTATAAGATCAGGGTGTGATTATCGCTTTTCCATAACAAGTACTTTGAGAAATCGGCTACTGAACACGATTGAACTGACACAAAAGCTTCAAGAAGTTTGCAATATCAGTATAAGCCAGTGGACGATTAGGAAAAGACTGGGTGAAGCAGGCCTGACTTCACATCACTCCTCAAATCGAACCAAATTGACCACAGCTCACCGACAAGCCCGGCAATAAATTGCCACAAAACACTTAAATTGGATGTATGCCTAATGACAAGCTGTTGTGTTTTCTGATAAGGGCAGAATGACCTAGATGACCGTGATCGATGCTGCAGGATCTACAGAAGGTCATCAGGGTAATTTTAACAATGCTGCATAAGCGACGAAGTGGGCTTTGGAGGCGAATTGGGGTGGCATAATGTTGGACACTAAAACTGACATTGTATTCATCACTGGGCCATTACTGGCCTGATATCGAGAGGGTTGACGGCTTTATGATACATCAAAAGAGTGCTCGAAGAATGTGTGAAGCCACTTGTGTGGCTAATGGTAGATTTTTTTTCCTTAATGCAGAACAACACCAGATTGCATATCGTTAGAACAGTTTGCGACTACATGTTAGACGTTGGAATTATTGCGATAGAGAGGGAAGCTCGTAGTTCTGATCTTAATCCAATTGAGCATATCTGGAATGACCTTGAAAGAAGACTTAGTGCAAAAAACCTGGCTCTCTACGCCTCCAAGAGCTTCAATTTGTCATTGACGAGAAGTGGGACGTTATACCCTAAGATTTCATGGTAAAATTAATACGGCTGATTAAAAATCGAGTAACAGTTGTAAATAAGGCTAAGAGAGGGAATACACTTTATTTACAAACAGGATGACCAAAAATTTTAAGTTTGACTCTCATTCTTTCTTAAGTGAAATTTGGTAATTTATCCCATTTGTTGGATTTTATGCTCTAAACCATTTCAAGATTATTTTTTTACACTGTATTTCATATCATTAGAAAGGTAATTAAATAGGCTTTCAATTAATGTACGATATGTTTTCAATAACTATTCACATTCATGACAAAAACTGCCTTAACAAAAAGAGTTATGATGTGCGATTTTTTTGCTCTCGAGTGTACATAACTTTCATTTTGTCGGGAAAAATGAGTCCAGCAGTCTACCGAAAGCAGATTGCCAATGGGGGCTGAAAAAGTTATCTTCTGTGGCCCTGGAACGCAAAGGGAAACCGAAGGAACCCAGGTGGGTTTAGTCAGTAAAAGTGACACCCAGAGCGGGAGATGAGAAATGGGACTCAAATCTAATAAGTCAGATTCTGTCCTGCAGTTATAATAATTGAATTTAGTTACGGCAGGATCGTCCTTATCGAAGGGCATGGTTGGCGCAGTAACTGAGGGATTGGCTATTGCGCTGCGTGTGGCAGGTTCGATCCCCGCACGGAACAAAATATTTCTAATGCCTACATTGTTGTTCAGAGATTGGGTGTCTTGTGTACGCGAGACCTTTCACAAATACTTCAATTTGTGAAAGGTACAATACTGGTAATAGGAGTCATTGCTAGTGTGGATACGTTTTATTTAACCCTTTAACAGGCAGAGGAAATATTTACCACCATACTTTACAGCTTATACTCGTAATTTAAGTATTGCGTTACCAGTAGAAATAATGTTAAAAATATTTCTTCTTTCAAGAAATTTCTTAAACTACAGGCTATTTGAATACTCAAATTATTAATTTTCCTGGTAGACACGGACTGCTGTAAAATTAGCAATTTGAAGATTCAACATTCAGGTCAGAAACGCCACCTTATAAATAAAACAAAATGGTGCAATGAACGCTTTTATTAATATACAAAAATACTCATACATAAATATGTAACAAATATTACATTACGATTTCTATCCAGCTTATTTAAAAGACAACTCCTGAATAACCAGGTGGAAGGAAAAAAACAAATTATAACTAGGCACTTACAACAAATAAAAAAAAAATAGTGTGACATGATAAATTGTGAAAAAATTTGAAGAGTCAACGTAACATTATCAATAAATTGGAAATTGCAATATAATTCAATTTACGAATGTACCACAACCTAGCATTTAAATGGGATATATATATATAGGGTATTTGGTAAGGGCTCCCACACATAACTGGCGATGGGATTTAATGCGATGTCACATTGTATCGCAGTTTTGTGTTTGGGCCTCATCTGAATAAATTCCTGACAGGGCCATGATATTGTGACTTTTGCAAAAACTAAGCTCCCGCGGAAGCTTAGGCAGAAACCTAAAAAAAGGAACCAAAAAACCCCATAGGCTTTGAGATAATCCGAGTCTTCGATTAGTAGTTTTAAGGAAAAATACATTTTCAATGGAAAATATTTTTTTATAAAACTTTTATCGCGCGGTACAGAGTCCACGAGCTCAAAACGCGATACATTTGACGACCTAAACTGAATTGTCAAAGGCCGTGCGAGCGAGAAAGAGGGATGGAGCTATACAGGGTGTATAGCTCCATCCCTGTTTCTCGCTCGCACGTTTTTCACATTTTAAAACGTCATAGTAAGACCCCTGGACTGAACAAGACCATTCCAATAAGACCAAACATGAAGATGGGATTATCTTGTTGCGCTCAGTAATTGTTATGTCCACTATTCGATGGAATGATGTTTAGTAAAAACTACCAAACTTACCAAAAAAAACAACAAACAAGACTTGCGGTGCTTAATTGACGCAAATAGATTACATTACCACATCCTGCCGAGTATACGCAGAGTTACCCCGTATACTGTAGCCGTTCGATTTATTTGGGTATATTCCCAGTCAGACCCACATGGATTACCACTAGGTGACAATCGGGAATTAAATGTGGCGACTGGGCAGTTATTGCCCCCACTTCAAAGAAAAAGCCGTAAGACAGACAGCGATGATGGGTTAACTATCCACTCCGCAATGTACAGCGATTTGAAGTGGGGACAACCACTTTCCAGTCGCCACATTTTGGTGGTACCTTGTGGCGACACTGGCGACTACGAATTTAATTTCTGATTGCCACCACTCAATCCATTTGAGGGCGACTGGGAATATACCTTTATTTGAAGATCCATTTCATTTGTTTCCAGGTAGAAACTCCACGAACGGTTTGACTGGGTAGATACCTACCCAAGACTGATCAGATTTAATTGAATAGTTGAACTTGAACTTTAGCTAACATTAACATTGTAATTCATTGACTGAAGATCATTCAGAGTACAGGCAGCAATGTAAGTCAAATAGCAAAACAATTCAGTCACAAAAATTAACGATGAAGTTGTCACTATCTTTATAGATACATATATATAAACGTGTGTTTGTCACCTAAGTCGTCCTAAACGCCTTGACTGATTTGAAAGTAATTTTGTGGGCGTATTTGAGTGGATGGTTTGAAAATACAATATTGAACCCTAGGTGATGTTGCAATATGGTCCTTAATTTATTTTTTGATAAGATGCCAGTTTTCGGGCAGGACAACATCTGCCGGAACTGAGAATTGGATACATAAACATTTTTGTAAAGATTTTGTGTTATGATATTTATGTAGTTATTACTGCCACCCTGTTAATCTGCATGGTTCTCATATAATTTGACCATTACATATTTACTGTACGGATTTTAAAATTTTGACGTCTGAGTTCAAAGGTTTCAGTGTTTCTTTTTAGCACTATTTCTCAGGGTAGTCAGCTAGGAAATAACTGCCTCATCTAGCTTTATATTTGCAAAATAAACATTAATCAACATTATCATTTACCGAACTTTAATGTTGAATGAATTTTGAAGCTTTTGTATTTCTTAAATAGTCATCCATAATATATCCTAGCTAGCGATAAACATCAAACGTAAAATTGATAACACCTAAAAGCTTTATTATTCAGTCTATTGTATTACCTATAATATTGCTTGCAATTTGACATAAAATTGTTAGTATGAAAGTAGTATTACCCATAGCTGTGCATAGCAATACCAATAATACTATGCACCGAGTCTACATATTTATGCATAAAGTCCTATATCTATATATCCTCAATAGATATATAACTAAAATACATAGTGTCTCTATTATTTATATATCTAGTGCTGTTGTTACTTTACATGTCAATTATTGTTTATGATTTGTTTTCCAATAGTCATCATTCATTTAATTCATTGTGACAAAATATTTAATAAATATTATTATGTCTTTTTAAGGTCATGATGACCTAATAAAATTTCTATTAAATTACATTATTGCTGGCTTCGTATCGTGTTTCTTCTTCTAGTATATTACATTTCTAATTAATTACAATTTCTATTATTATAATAGTGCTTTAAGTAAGTGTCCACTCAGTCTGTTAAGTAAACTAAAGAATTAAAAAGAAAAAGCCATACTTACACATTTATAAAAATGGCCACATGGAATATATATTTAAGACTCACTTATAACTATGTGACATGCAAACAGATCACTTAATCTACCTGTCATCAACACAACGGTCACCTACGCACACACTGTAAAGTATTAAGTCTAGTTCATACTTCCCTATAATTTGTACTATCCTATAACTTTTTCTTTTTACTGGAACGTTTCTTACTCTTCTTCTTTTTACCGTTATCTGAACTTGAGCTGGAAGAACTAGACTCGGTACTTGACGAAGAACTGGAACCACTGCCGCTGCTGTCACTACTGCTAGTACTTGAGGTAGAATATTTCTTCTTCCTTCTTTTTGCAGTCTTTTTCTTACGGCTGTCATCACTTGACGAACTAGACTCACTACTTGAAGAGCTAGAATCTGATGAACTTTCTGTTGATGTTGAAGGTTTACGTTTCTTTTTGGCATGTCTTTTACTTTTTTCCTTCTCCTGCTTCTTTTCACTGCGTTTAGAAGTGGCTTTTCGTTTTTTCTTACCATCCGTAGGTGTGGGAGTTCTGGGTTCAATGCTCTTGTGATCTTTTTTAGGCTTCTTACTTTTTTCTTCTGATTCTTCATTTCTATGTTTTTGTTTGCTGTTTTCTATTTCCCTTTCTCTTTTGTCAGTTTTTTCATGCCTGTTTTTATGATCTCTTGAGTTCCCAGACTTTACTCCATCTCTTTGCCTGGACGGAGATGACCTTGACCTCTGAGTACTATAGTTATCTCTATTTTCTCTTTCATGTCTACTAGACTCATGTTTACTCTCCCTATTTCTATCTGAATTTCTGGAAACATTTTGGTCAGCATGATCAACTCTATTTCTTTCATTTTCACGCCTGTCAGATTCATGCTCATACTCTTTAACACTTCTTTCAGCATGCCTATTAGGCTCATGTTTGGACTCTTTATTACTTCTCTCAGAATTTCTTGAAACATTATGATTATTAGAATTATTTCTATTTCTTTCGTTTTCTTGCCTATTAGACTCACGTTTGTACTCTTTATTATTTCTATCAGAATTCCTGGAAATATTATTATCAGTAGAAATGTCTCTTTTTCTATCATTTTCATATCTATTGGATTCATTCCTGTACTCTCTATCTCTTCTCTCAGAGTTTCTTGAAACATTATTGTCATTAGGATGCTTATTCCTGTCATCTCTTGGTCTATCTACTTTAGAGCGACTCCTGCTTCTTTTTCTTTGTGACTTCTCTTCTCTATCTCTGTAATTTGTTTCTTTATCACGCCTGTCATGTCTCTCAGACCGTTTATCTCTATCTCTATTTCTTTCTCGGTCATCAGGCCTTTTATTATTACTATGCTGATTTCTATCATTGTGGTGGTTCTTTTGTTCACCATCCCTACTTCTGTATTGTGCCTTATCCTTTCTGTTCTCATTTTCTCTTTCTCTCTCTTCTGCTTCTTCATCATTAAAATATTTCACACCTCTACCTTTCCCCAACCATTTCATTTTAGAAACAGATTGTGAAAAGTCAACATGAATGCGCCTGTCATCAATCAACACATTGTCCATTTTGAAATAAGCGTCCTCACATGATTTTTTATCTGCAAACTCAATGAAGGCATATTGCAAAGAGTCACCAGTTTTTTTGTCTCTTATAACTTCACAGGTTACAATTTTGCCAAATCTACTAAATATAATTTCTAGATCATCATCAGTAGTGACTGGGTTTAGTTTACAAACAAAGAGTACATTTTCAGGAGGAGCAATATCAGCATCTGGTAAGTCACCTACAATTTCTAGGATAGTGGCTCGAGCCTTAGCTTCCTTTTCTTCTATAATTTCTTGTATTTCAGCAGCAGATTTCCCTTGGGTTTCATCTATTTCTTCATCTGGAGCAATTCTGCCGCCTTTGAGACGCTCAGCACTTGGTGATGGAGATCTTGATGGTGCTCTTAGTCCTTGTGGATCATTGAAAGGATCTTCAAGTACAACAGTATGCGTTATCCTCACATCGCGGTACGGGCGGTGACCCTCGTCACATATAACGTCGTTTAATTTTCTCAGCACATCATGGCCTTCAGTAACCTCTCCTATGACGCAATGTATGCCGTCCAAAGAGTCTAAGTCAGAACCGAGGGTGAAAAAGAATTGTGAACCAATCATCATGTCTCCAGTTCCCACCATTGAAAGCAAACCTACGTCCGTGTGGCGAATTTTTGGCATTTTTTCGCCTGAAAAAAATCTCTTGTCAGGGCCTTCCAGTAACCCGAATATGGACTGTCCGCCTGAACCTTCACCTGATGGGTCACCTGTTTGGGCTATAAAGCCACTCCTGATCGTATGAAACAAGTTGAAGTTGTAATATTTCATCTTGCACAGCTTCAGAAAGTTCAAACATGTTACGGGTCGTTGATCTAGATATAAATCAACGGTGATGTCCCCAAGGGTCGTTTCAATCACAACAGCCATTGTGCGTACAATAAGTTAGTCAATAATCTTCAGGAATAAGTTAACATTTAATTGAAATTAGTCCAAAACGATGATATTTATGTTAAACACTTTGACACATCATATGAAGAAATAAATACATAACCTCACTTATAAACGAATGTTGCCGTGTGCAAATAAACGAACGTGACTCAAGGATAAAAAAAATGGTCAAGTGCGAATCGAATTCGAGCACCTAAATATTTTCGGTTTTTTCAGTATTTTGAAGAAAGGTAGAAGTAACAGTAGCCTGATTCACGTAAAATCAAACAAGCCAAATATCGTTGAAGTTTTATAGTCGTTCGATCGAAGTACTATCCAAAAGCGGTATTCACGATCTATCGACTTATTTCCAGTTACATTTATAAGTATTCTACCAGGATAATGTAATACAGATGTTTTTTCAAATCGACGAATTTCAAACGACTATAAAATCGGTGTCTTTCAAACTCGATTGATGGATGTGAATACGGAAATGGTCTAAACGACTAAATCGCTACGATATCGTTACGGTTTTCATCACGTGAGTCGGGCTACTGGTAACTTGTAGTAGTAGTAGTAGGAAATTAATGGTTTTAGGTAAAAAAAAGTGGTGAAGAAGTATTATTAATCTTTAATATAAAAATGAATCGCAAAATGTGTTGGTAAGTGCATAACTCAACAACGCCTGGACCGATTACGCTAATTTTTTTTTTTGTTGTGTTCGTTATTATGAGGAGAAGGTTCTTATGGAAAAAAAAAATGAAAATTAGGGTAGTGTAGGGTAGAGTAGGGTAGTGTAGGGTAGAGTAAGGTAGAGGAGGGTAGAGTAGGGTAGAGTAGAGTAGGGTAGGGTAGAGTAGGGTAGAGTAGGGTAGAGGAGGGTAGAGTAGAGTAGAGTAGGGTAGGGTAGAGTAGGGTATAGTAGGCTGAAGTAGGGAAGAGCGGGAGCGAAGCCGCGCGGGCAAAAGCTAGTAGTTTATAAAAACAGTTAGAACTGTTCTAATAACCACTACAGAACAGAAACCCTGGAAAGTATAGTATTGAGGGAATAATTTTACAAAAAATGAATGTGGCTAATTAACATTTATTTGTTAGTTTTGTTTAAAATGCTGCGAAGTTAAAAATATTTTAGAGCAAGGTTGATAAGGTTTTAGTGCCATCTGTGAAAAGTATGTATAAACTGTTGTTTTAGCTGATAACAAAATTAGTTACAGTAGCAAATAGTAGATGGCGTTCGCTTGAAGATGCGTATCTGACCCTAAGATTTTATATATCCTGATATAATATAAAATCTTTGATCTGACCATAATTTGAAGTCGGTGACTAGTGAAAGAATTTGAGAGTAATTCTGAGAATTGCTCGTTCTTTAATACATAGAAAAATTCTCAACAAGTTTTTTTCTCGGTTAGGTACGCTTCTGTGGCATATTGCACAGGAACCTTAAGTACTTATCCCAGGATAAAAAAAAGTCAACGATGCTGTAATTTTACATCAGTGAAGGAACTTGGTCCTTCATTTATAGAGTTTGAATTCGATTTCTGGCTGTTTGTTCAATATTAAAAAAAAAAAAACAGTATTATGATTTTTATATAGAACGGACTACGCTCTCTCATCGACTTTTTATATTTATCGTAGTTTAGGGAGGTTCGTGTTTCGGATTCAGGCGAAAGTAACGCCTGGGTGTTACCATTGTGAAGTCCACACGGAGGATACAGTGTAGCATACGGTAGAAGTGTGTGCCGCATGGGTGGAATATCACCGTATCCTTGTGGAGGCGATCCGAGGTAGCAACCTCTTGCTCCGGGCCCTGGTACAGGCCATGGCCCGGAGTGAACAGGATTGGGAAGAGGACATCCTCATGCTCCAGCCGCACAGGAGGACCACCCGGGGTTCCTCGCGAGTGTTGTGCGGATTTGCGGATGACAAGCAATGGGTAGCTCACCGTTCAGCCGTCCGTTATGAATCGAGCCTGAGTCGTCAATGGCGAGCAATATTCTAATTTAAGCGCGCCTCAAATAGATGCCAGCAAAAACATAGATGCCCAAAAGGGTCGACGCTCACTGCGGTCGCGGATATTTTTGAATGAGTTACCGTGGCCTTGGAAAGCAAAAAGGAACTGAAGGATACTGGTAAGTTTTAGTCAGAAGTCACACGCAGTCTCGCTCTATCCTAGAGTGGGAGAAGTCATTTGATGATTTCCCATCTCAAAAAAGGTAGGTAAGACTTATTTGTATTAGCATAGATCTTCTAATAATTAGCCAACTTACCTGACCTGCCCCCCTAGCCAAGTTATAACCGTTTCGCTTGCGCCGAAAGCTACGAGTTGGCCGCGCCGCCAATTCTTTTATTCTGACCACGTGACTGAGCGTTGAGATGACGTCATTCCTGTACATTTGAAGCTTTCTACAAGCGTGAACGATTGCAGATTAGCAATTTGGCTAGGGGTACTGATATCCAATAAGTGTGTAAAACAGAGCTAAGAATGTTATTCTAGTATCGACTCAACTAAGTTGGCCGGGAAGGCTCACTCGATACATTTGCTGCAAAATACTGTTAAAACATTAGAATAAGTTACATCTTCATTCTAATGAAAAATTAAGTGGCTGTCGATACCTACGTCTACGGCTACGTCTAATCAAAAACCGTACTTTCTATTGACACTGGCTCTAACGACCAAAAAAAAAAAAAAACTTACACTCGAGATAGCTACGAGCTGTGCTTTCGAGTATATTTCGTAACAATTTTCAATATCGAGGTGTCGAAGGCAGGCCATGCAATTCACCACTTTCCGACTCACGGTTCTAGAAAATCTAATAAAGGCAGTTCCAGTCGCCTTGCTTCCGCCCTCACCCCTAATAAAGTGACTATTGAAAATTTACCAACCATTCTTCCAAG
The DNA here is from genome assembly GCA_910589285.2 of Mythimna ferrago. Classification (NCBI taxonomy): domain Eukaryota; kingdom Metazoa; phylum Arthropoda; class Insecta; order Lepidoptera; family Noctuidae; genus Mythimna; species Mythimna ferrago. Next base: position 9,616,738 of record OU342691.1, on the reverse strand, counting down.
AATATAAGGTTAGCCTGTTATAAATGACGATATACCACCATAAACTTATCATTCCATAAAGGAAAAACAACTCTATCGCTGCATCCTAAGGTCGTAATTACAAAACGATTGTCATGTAAAGGTGGTTTAAAATTGTCCCAGCTTCTAGCCGGCAAGGTTACGACGTGTCGAAATAATAAAATAAAGCCTACTCGATGGAAAATATGATATTATTATAAACAACGCGTCACGTGCGTCTTTTAAACAGTTATTCATTTGTGAGAGGGCGCGTTTTTTTATTAATATTAGAAAATAAATAAACGGACACAAAAAATAGTGTCTGTCTATTGGTTGATTATGAAATTGTAATTATAATTTAATAGAAGCAGATTTTAATTATTTTTAGCACTATTTTTAAGATGCAGAGGTACTACTACTGTTTTAATAAAAAATGAACCACTTAAATACCCAAATAGATTCTAGATGAGAGATTAGGTGCTCTAAGAAGTGAAGACTAACCTGGAAACCCAGAGACAGCAACGAGGAAACGAAGAAAACTTTCTTGGATTTACCGCTCATAATTTTATGGTTTTACAAAGTTAACCGTTACATAAGAAATCGTCATGAGATTAGTAATAAAGAAAAGAAGTCTTTATAAACTTAGGTAAATAACAAAAAAAAAATAACATTGTGTTTCACGGCTGCTCTAAATAGGTTGATTCGAAATATGCCCGTATAAAAAAGCATGGAATTAGAAAATACTAAGGTACTTTCAATATCGGCAAAGTAGGAAAGCGAACGTGGTTCAAAATTCGAATTGAAGTAGTGTGGCGCACGTACGAATAGAATAGAATCGTAAACATTTGCACTAGTGATTGCGAGTGTTGTTTGTTGTTGAGTCGGCGGAAACTGCCGTATGTGTTGGGACACCTTATAGACAGGCCCCCAGGGACAAGAATACAATAAAACCATTGAAAAACGATGTCGATTTAATATTAAAATTTTCAGTAATGTTTACGGTTTTTTGTAGTCACTTATACCCGGAAATAAACGATGAAAATATTGGTAAGTATCTAGTGCCTACTAGCTTCATCATCAAAAGAATAAACATATAAAGCATCAGTGATAAATTAGCATTCAGTCAGTTTCAGAGAAAACCACCTTAATATACAAACTAACAAATTTTACCTCTTTGTAATATTTTTATTAGATCTAGTTTCTAACACATACTTCTCTACAATCCTACATGTGTCTCGAATATAATAAATAACGTATTTCTAGAAAAACGTTTTTTACTTGTTAAAAATATTAGAAAAAAACTTAAATAAAAATATAATATGATTGAAGTACAGGCCATTTTACACAAAAAAATATGAGCTTTGAATATGAGAACCAAAAACCATTAAGTAATTTAAAAATATTATATTTATTTGTTTTTTATTGCTTATGGTATTTTGTATTTTTTTCGTGATTTGTAACCAGTGTTGATAAATTTCATAAGTTGATAGGTTAATAAAACCTTCAAGTTGAAAATGTGTAGTTTCTGTGAAGTTTGAGATAGAGGCTTTTTAAAGTAAAGAAACTTATTTTATTTTATTGAACGAATATTTAGGTATAGCTATAGATTCTTTACTTATCTAGGTATTAACCCCTCGAGCGCCGATTGTACATTCATCATTCCACATTATGATTTGCCCAAAATAACAGTCTGCCTGTATCATTATGTTACTGTCCATAATGAACACTAAGAAAAATACTTCAGCCCTGCTCTAATTCAGGTTGGTATCGTACTTTTCTATGCATGCATAACACGATATGATCTCCATGAAAAAGCAATCAAATCGCGAGTGAGCGTCAAACCAGGCTACAAATAACGCTGGATGTTTTTTTAAGGAGGCAACGTGGGCCTGGGGTGACGCTTGTATTTCCATACAAATGTTGCATAATTTAAAAAGGACTCTCAATGTGCCGCTCGCGTTATAAAACTCGTGTTTTATACGATTCATTACGTAGACCGTCATACTAATGTTATGTGAACGCGTTTAGATGTGAAGTTTAAGCGGTGCTGCCATGCTTTCTGCTTGTAAAAATCCATGGCCTCTTTTTAGAGGTGGGAAATCATCAAATAGCTTCACCGGTTTTGAGTGGAGTGAGAGCGCGCATTAGATTTTTACTGATTAAAACCCATCTGTGTTCTTTTAGTTGCCCTTTGCTTTCCTTTGCTTTGTAATTCTTACAAACGGAAAGATGCTGTAATCCTAGAAGAAAATTATTATCCGTAGGTATAGAGATGTGCCGTTGCCGGCAATATTGCCGTACACTGTGAATGTTGGTGACCATATTGCCCTATGTATAAATATTGGTGGCAATAATGCCTGCAATATTCCCACTTCGGGCAATATTGCCGGAAAAGGCACATCTCTAAGTAGGTATGTAGGTATACTTTATTCCTTTCGATATCTGCTAAAGCCAGTTAGAAAATAAAACTCCCATGTATCGACATATTTTCGTATAAAAAGCCTATACCACTTAGACGAACACGTAAAATATGTACCTAAAACTTATTACCTACACAGGATTTTTTTTAATCGATAAATAAAAGATCAAGAAAACAACGCGAAAATCCTCAGTAATCTTATAAAGCCAAAATACAAGCCAATAAATGAACATTCTGTCCGGAAGACGCCCTACTGTTAGATTTAATCTGTTTAGACTTTGCCGTAAAACGTAGTCGATAAAATAAAGTGAGGCGCGCAAAAATCTCCTTGCCTTATCGCTACCAGCAAGATTACACATAAAAATGTTAAATGTTCTTGAACGCGTATTGAAAAAATACGCGGGGAAATGGCGGGAGAAATTGGAAGATGGCCGCGCGACGCTCTATGGTGCACCATTTGATGGTATGATTTATTCGAAATTCGAAATAGTTCAAGTTGTGGAGTTGAATACTCTTCTAGAGTATGTAGTTCTTGGTTCGAGGTATGTTTCCTGAGAAAAAAAACACTTTGAAAGTTCTTTCACTTCACGCGTTTCAATCGGAAAACGCTCTCGAATCGAAGTCGTTAATGTTAATAAATTACAAGCTCCATAATTTTCTTTATGGAGGCTATTTACCAGTTTGTTCGCGCGCGTGAAACATGGAAACCATAATAATATGGCGTATGGGTGTAAAGGTCGAAATGTAGGGTGACACATACGCACAGATCTCAGACTGACATTACGTGATACCTCCTGTGTATAGATAATAATGATCCTTGAACAGATCTGCATCGGATCAGTTTCGATTTAAATATCATAATAATGATATTTAAATCGAAACTGTGTAAACCAATCTTCTGTGGCAGACGCCAGATTTTGTAATATAGGTACGAGTAGTAAATTGACCTTTTTCTAATATCTCTGCGTGCAAACAATTAATGAACTGTTGAAAATACTAGAAAACTTCTGTCTTTGTGTTCGTTTAAGAAATTACGAATGCCAATATTATAAGAGAGGATTAACCTTTCGAATACTGTAATTAGAGACAATGAGAGAGCGAACGCCCGTGTTCGCTTTGGGTTTAATGAATTAATGGCTGCTATTGAAAATCTATCTGGCTCTTATCATAGACATAATTCTACGCCAGACGTTCAAAACTAAACTATAAATGTACAAACGTATGAAGATGATCATTACCAGTGTGCACCATATATTAGTGAACGCACTATATCTCAACGATGGGGTCGCAAAGTGTTGGTGACACCGACACGCGGGCTTGTCGTCTCGCGTGAAATCTAATCTTCACGACTAATGGCGACTGCAACACCACCACGTTGTTATATTATGTTATACTCATCATTGATACGTAGTTTTGGTTTGTGTTTCTATAGGTACTATATCTACTTGAATTTTTGTCGAGGATATATCATCAAGGATAGGCTTACGTATAACCACTAGGAAAGCGATGATGTGGCCGATGGTGGAGCACGCTTGCCTAGAAGTTAACTATTCATTCTTGACTTAAAGACCCTAGGGGTTACATCTATATGGAAACACAGACTGGCACTGTAACAAGATAATAGGTAGAGGTAGCTATATGGTATACGAAATGAAAATAATAGATAGTAATATAAACGACAGGCCTGTTGGTCTAGTGGTTAGTGACGCTGACTGCTATGCTGGAGGTCGTGGGTTCGATTCCCACCCAGGACAAATGTTTGTGTGATGAGCACGATCATTTGTTCTGTGTCTGGGTGTAATTTATCTATAAATATGTATGTATTTAGAAATATATAAGTATGTTTATCAGTTGTCTAGTACCCATAACACAAGCTCTGCTTAGCTTGGGACTAGACGGCGCTGTGTGATACCTAGTTGTGGAATATTATATTATTATTATAAAGTATAATGTACAAATCATAAAATAATTCATTGGGTTTCAAAAAGTTCATCTTCATAGCTGTTAATGGGAAAAGTGTCCAGAACGCTAGTAGTATTGTCTGGGTAGCATAGCCTGGTAGCAAGGCTGATTGTGTGACTGTTGGCCAAGGTAAAGCCTAGCTTGCTGGTCACGTGAAGAGTCGATTAGCTGTTTATTGATATCAAATATCTACACTTAATATTGTAAAGAGGTAAAGTTTGTGTTTTTGTTTGTAGAAGGTAATTTCTGAAAGTAGGTACTGATCCGATTGCTAAAATTGTTTCACCGATAGAAAACTGCTATAGGTACTCCTGAGTGACATAGGTTATATTTTCTGTACGCGGACGAAGCTGCGGATAAAAGCTAGTTAATAATATAATTATTTTTTGATTCACTAAAGTGCTTCCAATTCCAACACTCAAATATCAATAAACAGCCCCGTCCCAACTAGTGATCAGGGGTGGCAAACAACATTGAGAAATCAGAAGGTGTCTATACGTGAACATAAAATATTCTTTACGATATTACCATACAGTAAAGTAATGGTATAAATAAAGAAAGTGTCGTGTCGGGGCGTTCGGTGGGCCGATTGGCTTCGATTATTGCCCCGCGGAGACTAATATCCCTTTCTTTCGCAAATGTTTTTTGGGGAATGTTATTTTTTGGCGCGTCGGTCGCAGATGGTGGCCGGGGCTCGTGAAATTGCCGGCTATTGGAGTGTCTGGGACGGCACAGTTGGGATTCTATAAGTAGGGTCACTTACGTTAAGTAGGCTCTTAGCTGGGCACGTGTCGTCCCGTCACAGTCAGCAGGTGCGTTTCAGGACAGTTGTGCTATTGTGATTGAAATTGCTCCCGGTTTGTGGGGGTTGATTTTTATTGTCTATTTTAGCTGATATTGCTCTTTTTGTGTTCCTTTTTCGTTTTTCGTTCATTATAGGACGCTGTGTTTGGCTGATTGGTAAGGTAGGTAATTGAATTATTTTGCAAAAAATAATGTCGTCTAATTATGCTTCTTCTTTTTCAAATCGATGGTAGACTTGAAAGGCGCAGAAGATGGCTACGTTAACTGCAGCATTGGTTATTAGTTGCTCATTAAATCCTCCAAAGTATAGGTGTGTGAACATTTGGGGGACTCTCCACCATGTGGCTCATGTTTTGAACAAGGACATCCGCACATACATTAAGTATCCGATTTGACGGGTTCATAAAACCATAGAAAATAATATAACAGATGATGTAATTTTAATAATCATTTCATATTACCTTTTACGAACTGTTAAAATGAGTCCTTATCTACTGAAAATTCCACATTCGCTTAGTTTCCTAAGCGAGTTAGCACACAACACACAGTCTCTAATATAAGAACAGAGGCAAAAAGTAAACAAGGCACAGAGGCAGTTTCCGGCAGATATTAAAGGCATATCTCTGTATTATGAGCGAGAAGTTGTGTAATTTAAGGGCTCGCAGCGCCGCGGCATATGGCGGTAAGGAAGGGTTGCGTACCCCTGCAAACGAGTACATGTCGATGTTTTGATTTTGATGATGAATTGGCGTTGTTTATGTGTGATGTGTTTTTGATGTTTTAGTGTTATTATAATGTAAACAGTTATAGATTTTTTTTGTTAAAGTGTTTTGTTATTGTAATAAAATAAAGTTTATCAACAAATGTTTTTTTTTTATCATGATGTCGATTCCTACAAAATCATGATACAAGAAAATTTTAACAGAACCTAAACTTATTAGTAAATATATTATGATTTGTTTGATTAAAAGAGATGTTCCTAAAATATCTTTTTTTGAGGTGGGCTTATAATCTATCGCAACCCAGTGCTGGGCACGCCACAATCGTGGCGGTAAGTCCCCTCTTTGAGGCGTGGCTGGAAAGACCTCACGGCGTCCTTACCTTCCGTATGACGCAGGTCCTCACCGGACATGGTTTGTTCGGGAGGTCCCTGCACCGGATTCGTGCGGAAGTGACGCCCGGGTCGTCTTTCCAGCTACGTCTCAAAGAGGGGACTTACCGCCATAATTGTGGCGTGCCCAGCACTGGGTTGCGATAGTCGCTGACACCATTTTACGGGTGTTACCACCTAGGTCCTCATGACTTCTTGTAGCCGGTTTGATAATGAATCCATCCATGATGTCGTGAATATCTGACTGAGGAATATTGCGCCACTCCTGTATCACAGTTGTTTTGAGCTCTCCTAAGGTTGTAGGGGCTGGTACTCTTGCTCGAACACGTCTTTTTGGGTTGTCCTAAATGTGCTCGATAGGGTTGAGATCGGGCCTGCGTGTCGGCCATGTCAAAACTTGAATCCCGACCTAATCGAGGTATTGAGTGACGGGTCTTGCGGTATGGCATCGAGCATTATCGTACATTAATCTAATGTTCTCCCCAATAAATGGTGCAAAAGGAAAGAAGTCGTCTTGTAAGACTTCTCCACGTATCTTTGAGCCTCTATCAAACACCACAAGATCGGTATGGCCTTCGTAAGTGATACCTTCCCAAAACATAATGAATCCTCCCTGATAACCTACGGTTACGATTATTGCGCATGGATCAAACTGTTCATTTTGGCCCTATTTACACGCTAACGTCCTTCTGGACCTCTTAAGGCTATTCTACTCTCATCTGAAAACAGTACGTTCTTCTAATCCTCCATAGTCCAGTCAGCATAATCTCCCTCAAAGATTAGTCTAGCTTTACGATGCTGTGGAAGCAGTTGAGGAGCGCGAGCTGGAAGAAAAGCCCTCAGATTACTTTCAGCCAGTCTTTTTCTAATGATATGTTCACTCACACTAACATTTCTCACCTCAAAAAGACGTGTACGCGCTTCAGTAGCGGTGGAAAAGCGATTTCTTAGGATGTTACTGACAAAAAGCGGTTATCCCGAGCCGAAGTGCACGGATGTTGGCCTTGACGTGGCTTTCTCGTGTATGAATCAATCTCCCGAAAGCGTCTGATAGCATCCCGTACCGTAGTTCGAGTTACACCAAGCGTACGAGCGATTCGACGTTGGCTATAACCAGTGGCAGCTAAAGCCACTGTTCTAGCAGCATCAGTTGCATCTAGTGGTATTTTTTTCAGTCGCAAAGGCTAATCAGACACTAAAAACACAAATTAAATAATATTCGCACACGATGACAGAAAAGAACAAGAAATGTAAACAAGGTAACGTAATTGCAACAATATCAAGCAGCGACTAAATTCCAAAAAACACTTTGTTGACACAAGTTTATGAATCGAAATAAGGGTATAAGTGTTTAGTTTATTGCTAAAGTATCTTAACAGAAAATAAACCAGTAGATAAGCCACAGATAACTTAAAACAAACAGGGTGACCAACAATATAGGTGGGCGGTTAATTGTGCCGGTGAGTGTTAATGTAGCATTTTTACGTAGTTTCGTAACGATGTAGCTCCGTAGCGAGTTACAGACCTTGCTACGAAGTCACATTACTTGCTACGAAACTGACCCTTATACGGTACCCCAGCACTGCTACGAGCTACGACGTGCGATTTTTGTGCCCAATATGCCTAGCTAGTGAAATATGTAGGTAAATTGTGAGTGCTACAGTATGACATTATAATATATCGACACCTGTCGCGTCACTATGGCAGTCGGTCATTGCTCAGACACGACTGTAGTTCGGTCGATGTTAGATTATAACTAGCTTAGTGAAGTGTACTGCGGGTACTACAATATGACACAATATATCGACACGTGTCGCGTCACTATGGCAGTCGGTCGTTGCTCAGACATAACTATAATTCGGCCGGTGTTAGATTATAACTAGCCCCAAGTAACAAAGTTCTCCTGTAGCGCACAGTTTATAGGCTCACAGCACTAGTAACTCTCTCTTAGCGGTTCCAGGTTTTACTACCAAGCTTATAACAGGTTACACGGAGTTCGTTTGGGTTTATAGTACACCTGTTCTTATAAGTTTACTTATAGTAGTGTATAGAACGAAATTATAGGCGCAGTAAAGGCTAAGATGGCCTATAAAAGAGTTGCGTAAGTGTAAATACACTTGAGAAAACTTGGTCCAGTAAGTTACACTTATAATCGCCTAGAAGAAGTAATTGTAAATTGACTATGAGTGTATACGCCAATAATAGTAATTTATAGAACTAAATGCAATTAGAACCACTTGCATTTGTTACTTGACCTTATAGGGGTTTCTAAGTCAACTTTATGTGCTAATTTAGGTAAAATTATAGTTTGGTAAAGTGAATTAGTTCTACAGTGGTTTCTTCTAACAGTAAGTGTACTTGGTATTATTGTGGACTCTCGAATGCTGTTATAGTCTTAATTTCTATATAAAGGTTTCTTATAACTATTAGTATCCACAGATATCTTCGTGAAGTCCGTTTAAGCTTTTAATATTTATCGCATCTTCACGGCCATTTTGTTACAATATGGCGTTACCTTAGGACTAATATTATTTTTAAACACAACTTAGTAAATACGCCGTGTTCAAAAGGCGAACAAAAATTGAGATGTAAAACACAATATACTTCACCGAAAATGTTTATGCGTTTGCCGTACTAACATATATGCACATATAATATTACGTGCGAAATACTTGTTAATACATTTTTATAGAAAATAGATTAACTTATTTTTTAATTTTTATTTTTCTCCACAATACAACAAAAAGTTACAAATGTCTGAAGTAGCTAGTAATGGAAGCGCGGAGTACGTTACACGCCTGCCTGGTTCTATTAAATGCTCATAGTGAGCTTCGCGGGAGCAGATAGTTCTGCGTAGTCCAACTGTAAGTGTATTATTCGTCTAAGTGGTCCTCGTCAGGTCTACTATGAGTGTTTTATTGGTAAAAGTACGCGTATAAAATGGGCCCTTTTCCGTGGTTATAAACTTTTACGAGCCTGTTATAGTCCTGGCTCCGGAACCACTACAAGACCACATTTTGTTACTTGGGGCTTAGTGAAGTGTATTGCGGGTGCTTTAATATAACGCAATATATTGACACGTGTCGCATCACTGGCAGTCCCTCGTTGTTCAGACACAAATATAGTTCGGCCAAGATTAGATTATAACTAGCTTAGTGAAGTATATTGCGGGTGCTTTAATATGACGCAATATATTGGCACGTCTCGCGTCACTGTGGCAGTGGCTCGTTGCGTAGACACCAGCTTAGTGAAATATACTACAAGTACTACAAAATGACGTAATATCGTCGACCGTAGGTTCAATTGAGGTAAGGGACAAAATACGATTTTTCAGGAGAGGCCGACAAAGTATTTTTTCGGACTAAATCGCCTATATTAATATAACTTTTTTTCTTATTAACCTTTTTCGGGTCTGATTTCACTCATAATCTTGTATTTTAGTGCTCTATCTACACGTGTAACATTTATTTAAATAAATTAGCTATTTAAGAAAATAGATGTCCCTTACAACAACGTATTTTGTTAGTAATGTCCCTTACTGACCAAGTATCTTGTAGTCTCGTCCCTTACATTAAATTGACCTCTGCGTTGGATTCAATTTATTAATAAATTCGTTGATTGGGAAGACCCTTACCTTATTTCAAGTGGATTGGCGGCAATAATTACATCATTTCAAGTTCCTAAATTGCATAGTTTTTCAGATACATTGTTATTATGGGGCTGATTCGAAATTCGGATCCAAAAATCATTAGGGTAAGGGACATTTTTCTTAAGCTAGAATTTTTTCATATACACCATTCGATAGAGCGAAAAATTCTGAACAAAACTGTATACTTAACTCATTTTGGGTATTTTGTCCCTTACCTCAATTGAACCTACGGTCGACGATATATCAACACATGTCGCTTCGCTGTGGCAGTCGCTCGTTTCTCAAACACAGCTGTAGTTCGGCTGCTGTTAGATTATAACTAGCTTAGTGAAATCTACTATTAGTACTACAAAATGACACAATATATCGACACGTGTCACGTCACTGTGGCAGTCGCTCTTTGCTCAGACACGAGTATAGTTCGATGCTCAATTATAACTAGCTTAGTGAAGTGTAAGTACTGCGAGTGCTAATATGACACAAAGTATCGACATGTGTCACGCCACTGATACACGGCAGTGATAGATTCTAACCAGCTTAGTGAAGTGTACTGCGCGTGCTACAATATGACACAAAATATCGACGTGGCGCGTCACTGAAGCAGTCGCTAGTTGCTTGACTGCTGTAGTTCGGCCAGTGTTAGATTATAACTAGCTTAGTGAAGTGTACTGCGAGCGCTACAATAATATGACGTAAAATATCGACACGTGTCGCATCACTATGGCAGTCGTTCGTTATTCAGACACGGCTGTAGTTCGATGCTTGATTATAACTAGCTTAATAAAGTCGCAGTGCATGCGAATGTTTTCTGCACGATCTTCTTTATAATTAATGATTCTTGGGCAGTCCCGCTGACTTCAAATAATTCCAAGGGCAGAAAGATGACGATGATGATAGGCAGTTCTCATCGTTTATAACCTTTGAGCATCTAAAGACGTACTTCTTGTCCCTTCTCACCGTACTGACATCAAAAAAACTGAGAGAATATCTTCTTTCATGCGTAAAATTCGGAACTACTACTAAACGTCGTCCTCAAAAGTTTAGTCTTCGTTATTATTACAAATATTATATGTAAAGGTTTCCTTGGTACTGAAAATTAAGAACTAAAGTTCAGCTTCCTTTCTCTTCGTATCAGCATTAGCTATAAACACACGTATATTAAAACCAGTCATAGGAAATGGGGTTGTTATCATGAATTAAAAAATAAGTACTATATTTTTAGGGTTCCGTAGCCAAATGGCAAAAAACGGAACCCTTATAGATTCGTCATGTCTGTCTGTCTGTCTGTCCGTCCGTATGTCACAGCCATTTTTTTCCGAAACTATAAGAGCTATACTGTTAAAACTTAGTAAGTAGATGTATTCTGTAAACCGCTTTAAGATTTTCACACAAAAATAGAAAAAAAGCAATAAATTTTGGGGGTCCCCATACTTAGAATTGAAACTCAAAAATTTTTTTTTCATCAAACCCATACGTGTGGGGTATCTATGGATAGGTCTTCAAAAATGATATTGAGGTTTCTAATATCATTTTTTTCTAAATTGAATAGTTTACGCGAGAGACACTTCCAAAGTGGTAAAATGTGTGTCCCCCCCCCTCTAACTTCTAAAATAAGAGAATGATAAAACTAAAAAAAATATATGATGTACATTAACATGCAAACTACCAACGAAAATTGGTTTGAACGAGATCTAGTAAGTAGTTTTTTTTTAATACGTCATAAATCTAAAAAAATACACTATTATTAAAACATCGATCAAAGTTACAACGAACTACAAGAACTTTTATATTATGTTACTTGCTGCTACGGAACCCTCCATGGGCGAGTCCGACTCGCACTTGGCCGGCTTTTTTAATTGTTGATAGGCTTTCACTTGAACGGTATCTCATCTGATGGAAAGCGACGATGTGATCGACGATGAAGTACGCTTGCCTAGAAGAAACCTATTCACTCTTGACTTATCACGTATTAGTTAGACGAGAGAGCTCTATCACTATTATTATCTATCTTTTATATTCGACTAGCTTTTGCCTGCGGCTTAGCCCGCGTACATAAAAGACCTTCCCTCTTTCTCCCCCTTTTTTCACTTTTTTATAAAAAAATTTGCCTACGTCCGTCTCCAGGGTCCCAACAGGTATCTCTGTACCCAAATTCATCAAAATCGGTTTTGCCATTTAGGCGTGAAGACGTAACAAACAAACAAACTCACTTTCGCTTTTATAATATTAGTAAGCATTCATTTATTATTGTTCTAGAACACAGACCTAACAGCCAGTTTTGTAGCAACCATAGACAAGACTACATGCCTACTATACCTTTTTTGTCCTATGATGAGTTCCCTGACAGTTCTTGTCTGACAATTATAGTGATGTGACCTAACGAAATTTAATCGATTTTTTTACAATAACGAATCAGTTGGCAAAGAAAATGGAATCGGATTACCGATTTTAGATTTATAGATGATAAATGTGAAAGTTTGTATGTGTGTGTGGATGTTTGTTACTTTTTCACGCAAGAACTAGTCTACTAGTCCAAGATCCTAAGGCTGCCAGACGTCACGTATTTTCTGACGAACGAAATGTGGACGATTGAGTACTATTAGTATGTACTAAGAACGCATGTCTACCTGCTAGCTTGCTTAGACGGCCAATTTTCAGGTATCAGGTAATCAAGGTACATAAAATTATTACTTACCTCACGTAAATTCTCAAAGCTGATTTTTACGTATTTTGTAGGCAATATCTTTAAAATCAAGTTGCCAATACTCCCAGACACATTTCGTCGGCCGTATTGTTTAACAGACGCTTTAAAGCTCCCAAAAAAATGATGTAACTTCACGTATTTTCTCAAGGCTGATTTTTACGTCTGTTGTAGGCAATATCTTTAAAATCAAGTCACCAATACTCCCAGACACATTCCGTCGGCCGTATTGCTTAACAGACGCTTTAAAGCTCCCAAAAAAATGGCATAACTTCACGTAAATTCTCATGCTTGATCATTGAAGCGTCTGTTAAGCAATATGGCCGACGGAATGTGTCTGGGAGTATTGGCGACTTGATTTTAAAGATATTGCCTACAAAATACGTAAAAATCAGCTTTGAGAATTTACGTGAGGTAAGTAATACATAATTTTATGTACCTTGATTGCCTGATACCTGAAAATTGGCCGTCTAAGCAAGCTAGCAGGTAGGCATGCGTTCTTAGTACATACTAACAGCACTCAATCGTCCACATTTCGTTCGTCAGAAAATACGTGATGTCTGGCGATCCTGGGATCTTATTCTATACGGATTTTAAAGAAATTTTACAGTAAACCAAAAAACCTGACAAAAACTAAAAACCTGAAATAATGCGGGCAGAACCGCGGGGGACGGCTAGTGGTAAATAAAATGCAGTCTGTTTAAAATAATAATTTATTTATTATTCACTGTCAGAACTTGACTCTTGATTTGAACTCGTATCCATATCGGAATCGGAATCTTTTCCAACTAACCGCGTTTCTTCAATTAATCATTAATTATTGGCCCTAATTCGGTCGATCCGGATATATTTATTCCAGTCCTCTGTTATAGTTTTTGAGTTTTTTCTATTACTTTTTTCCAATTTTCGGCCGTTACATGCGATTACAAGATGGCCGCTCCGATTTTGTCGATTAGTGTGTCGTCGAGTAGTGTCAATCTCTATTGGCAGAAGTTCCGTTTAAAGCATTACACATTTTTAAGTTCTATACTTTTTTATTTTATTTACTTAATTTATTAACAGTTAATTATACTTAACCACAATAATTTACTTATTAATTTACGAAAGACAATATTTTTTTTATCATTTCATTTTTTTTTTTTTGCCAGTTTATTTTTGTAATCTAAAGTAGTATGCGTGCCACGGAAAAAAATGAACTGTCAGGGAACTCATCATAGGGCAAAAAAGGTATAGTAACAGTTCCAACAAAACATTAACGTTGTATAAACACGTACCAAAATGCAAACAGCTTTAAAATTGGTTGTCAGAAAACATAATGTTGGCAAGGAAAAGGGTTGGGTCGCGTGCCCTTTCCCTATTCTTGACATTTTAAATTGTTTATTTGCGAACAAGTGTCAAGTTATTTATTCAGTGACGGCAGTGTTACCTTCCTTCTGTCGATTTGTGCCGTATTTAGGTGGGTACGAGGAAAATGCCTAGCAGTTGTGTTTGTGCACTCGAGGTGTTTGCAAGTTTGTCGGTTTTTTAAATGCTATCCTTTATCAAGGCACGTGACACTTTTAAAGACTGACACTGAGCAGAGCAGTCTGCTCAGTGTCAGTCAAATAACTTTAATTTTGGAAGACGGTGTTAAATAACAAAGAGACCAAACTATTATAGAAACACTGACTTCCATAATTAAAGTTATTTTTTGTACTTTTCAGTGTTTTTTTTAATATCGAAGTCGGAATTTTTTTTTTGTAAAATGCATTTTTACACATGTTTCATACCCCATTATTTCAACATTCATTTCTAATGAGCAACGGAGCTTCATTCAGTGTTATTAAACATTAAGATAGTATTAAAACGGTAAAGCTAATTATATCGTAAATGACCAAAAAATAAAACAGTTTTTAAGAAGACGAACCCATTTTGACCGTGTCTGTACACAAGGTACGCTTAGAGATTGCCTAACATTTGCTAGTGTTTGCATTTTTGCGAATTGCCTTTGGCCGCAGATGGTTTTTACAACCCTGTTTGGGAATAGAAAGAGTCGTTAGTGCCTTAATTTGCTTTTCTTCTGATAGTTTATCGAAGTTTTAGTTTAGTGTGTTTTTCTACCTTGCAACTGGCAAACCTTGTTGAATGTCCACATGTTTTCGCCTCGTCGCCTGCTGCGGTCTTCCCATCTGATGATAATTTAGGTGTCTTCAAGGCTAGAATGAATAGGCTCTTAATAAACTAGTGCGCCTCACCATCAACGATTGCATCATTACTTACCATAAGGTGGGATCGCAGTCAAGCACTGGTTTAAGTGAATTAAAAAATATATATATCTTGGTTACATCATCACCTTGAGTCTCTTTGCGTGACATGTGCCACCTGCTCTGTTGCCCGTCCTGTAACACGACAGGATTTATACAAATCCAATGATAGAGCTGTAATAATATTTTTTTTTATCCACGTTTATTAATAACATTGATTACACAGAGGTCTTAACATAGATCTTGGTAACCAGTCCACTTAAGCCTCCAAAAATCATAACGTTATATGTTTGTTTTCAGCTTTCCACCAACCGGGGGTTGTTTTTGAATAAAATTATGCTCTATTATGGATAAAGTGACAAATGGGTATATTAGAGGCAGTTTGAAATTGCCGCCAGTGACTGAAAATTTGAAAGTAAATCGTTTTTCTTGGAATTGTGAAGAGGAGGGATGAAACATATATTTCTAAAAGAGTTATGAGTATACATATAGATGGTTGGATGAAAACAAAGCGCAACACGATATCCCAACTAATACGGGAAAAGGGCAGGAAGATGATGACGATGATGATGATGGACTCTATTATGTTTACATGATCTAAACGAAAGTTTTTTTCTTGATTTTTTTTTTAAAATTCTGTCTCTGATTCGTTTTTAGGGTTCCGTACCTCAAAAAGAAAAACGGAACCTTTATAGGATTACTTTCTTGTCCTTTTGTCTGTCTGTCTGTCTGTCTGTCAAGACCCTTTATCAACGCGTGGAGGTATCGAATTGAAATTAAAACCATATACTCAGGTCTGCGGTTACTTCAAATTGTGAAAATCAAACTTGTAAGTTAAAGAATAAAAAAGATACAGCCGTTTATATCGTAAAAAACGTATATTTTGATACTCTCAAAGATCGAAATTCATAGGGTATTTTCCGTTGACTCAGAATCCTGAAATTTCGCACAAAACAAGTTCTTATAACATTGGTATAGGAAAAAATTTGAAAGCAGTGAATTTGTTATTACGTCACAAACAAAAAGATTTGTTATTCGGAAAAGTCTTTGAGACTCCATTCGGGAATTGTAGATTGCACGGAACCTTCAGTGCGCGAGTCCGACTCGCGCTTGCCCAATTTTTTTAATATTATTTTAACATATTTTTAGCTTGCAATACTTTATCTTTTGATGGCGAGTAAAGCGAAAGTTTGTAAAACAACGCTTAGGTCGTTACCCACAATGTATTTAAAAAAGATCTTTGACTGAACTATCTACTATGATGCCAGTAATTTGTCAGGAAAGTTTTAAATTCCTTCTAAGAGCCGGGAGGTTTTTATTTTCAGGGCTCAATTTTGGGAAACTTCCGGTATTCCGAGAGAGATGAGAACCTTAAGTTACAACTATCGCAGAACACAACGTGCTATGTTTTGCACACCAAAAATGTGCTGTGTGAATTGATAAAAGTGTATAGACCTTTATCTTCAACACAGTGTATCTTTTGGTTTTACACATTTTGTACTGGGACATAAACCTTACTGTAGTCAACACAATGAACGTTGTGGAAGTCGTCATTCAGAGTCAGCAGGTAGCCAGATTTGTATGTATTTGTTACCAATATCTAGACTACAGCATGAACCGCCCTAATCAGCTCTTCAAAAGAATTAATCTTCCTAGCCTTTTCCAGAATATGGTAAGTCGAATCAGATTTAGCAGAATATCTGTACTTTACATAGAGCGACTGACTAATTATGATCTCAAAAACAAAATTCAAGCAAAAATGGGTTCCCATGGACTAGTCAAGAGATCTTTTCAAGGTTCAATTTTAGGTCCTTTTTTATTTTTAGTTTATATTAATGATTTACCCAATTTGTTGCAAAATAAACTTAATATGGTGTTGTTTGCTGACGACACTTCTTTGATTTTTAAGATAAATAGAAAGACTAACAATCTTGACAATGAAAATAGCGCCCTATTGCAGGTTCAAAACTGGTTCACTGCTAATAATCTGGTTCTAAATGGGAAAAAAACTAAATGCATAAGATTTTCCTTACCGAATGTCAAAAGTAGTGATTGTGACATTGTATTGAATAATGAAAAACTAGAATTTGTTGATAAAACGATTTTCCTGGGGATTACGCTAGACTCAAGGCTACAATGGGGTCCTCACTTAACATCTCTTGCAGGGCGGCTTAGCTCAGCTGCATATGCTGTTAGAAAAATCCGCCAATTTACGGATGTTGATACCGCTAGGCTAGTCTATTTTAGTTATTTTCATAGTGTCATGTCGTACGGTATCTTACTATGGGGACGGGCTGCAGACATCGAGTCAATCTTTATATTACAGAAAAGAGCCATCAGAGCTATTTACAATCTCCGCCGGTGCGATTCTTTAAGGGAACTGTTTAAAGAAATTAACATAATGACGTTACCTTGTCAATATATCTATGAAAACATCATGTATGTTAGAAAAAATCTTCATCTTTTTAGCAAAAGAGGCGATAGACATAATTATGTTACAAGAAATAGGGATCAATTAGTTCAACCAGGTTTCAGACTGGCTAAAGTGGCCTCTTCTTTTATGGGGTACTGTTTGAAATGTTATAATAAAATACCACCCCAAATATTAGACCTCAATGAAACGAAATTTAAATCTTGTATTAAACGCACACTATGCAGACAAGCATATTATAAGTTGGAGGATTATATTCAAGATAAAAATGCTTGGCTCAATGCTGGTCCAGCTCCACTACCACTAGGGCGTACTAATTAGTTGATTAGTTGGAAACTAATATTATTATTTTTTTAATTTGAAAGACAATTGCATTGTATAATGTAGAAGCACTTTTTTCAAGTTTGTGAATGTGAAGCACCATGGAGCATTTTTATTAGGTTACAACTTTTTTTTTTTTGACATTACGAGCATGGCAGTTGAGAGTTTGTCATGCTCACTCAAATGTCTCGCTGTTGGTGGCACGTGTTATTGGGTCGTTCAGTTCCCTTCAAAATGGTTGAGCTGAGTGGGGCTGATGCACGCGTCATGCTCGTGAACGGGTGCCGTCAGATGGGACTGGTCATCTCTTAGCTGCCAGTGGCTTAATTCAGTTTCTATCTTTTAATTATTTTACATTTTTATTTCATTATCGACATTGTGCTCACATGATAGAAGCAACAAGTAATATGTAACCAAGCATTATATGTAACACATAATATGATTTAAAAGAGTGTCCATGGAGTTTCTTGCACGTTCTTCTCCATAGAGACCTACTCTTTGGAACGTGCAATTTAGCTTCACTTTTCTTGGACTGACCGACATTTGACTATTCAAAAGTGCCTGTAAATGGTCTATTTGAAATAAATGATTTGACTTTGACTTTGACTTTTGGACTTTTCGAGAAGGTTCGCCTGGTCAATCAGACAAGGCGAACCTTCTCGAAGACTGTTTTTAGATTCCTTTGGACAATGTTGACGTTCGTGTTTTGTGTGTAACTGTGGAGCGGGCTCGCTGGCGGGATGTCGACTGGAGAGTGTTCGGTGGTAGCAGGAGGAGCAAATAATAACACTTTTCTTCGGAGTTTTCTTCTATTTATTTTCTTGATGTTTTCCATTGCAGATGGGCAAATGTGTTCCGTGTTAGTGCCCCGCGTATGTATTGTTTTCCCTCCGTTTTTTTGTCTGCCGCTGTGTTTTGAAGGTATAAAGTATTGCCAGTGTATAGTGGTCCATATCGATGATGATAAGGAGACTACATTGTTTAGCAAGAATACTACTCCTTGACAGAGTTCGTCTTGGTTACCTTCATAATGTTAAATATAATGATCTCCAGCTTCAACTTAGTATAAAAGGTGTAAGGGACAGCCCTCCGCAAACTTTAAGGGCTTGCTCAGTAGACGAAACTGAACAACCTTGCACAAATTTTTTTTTCAGGAAACGAAAAAAAAAAATCAGCCTCACCATACAAAATGATAAACTTGATTGGACAATTTGTATGGCGAGGCCGATATTTTTTTTCGTTTCCTGAAAAAAAAAATTTTTGTAGGTTGTTCGGTTTCGTCTACTGAGCAAGCCCTTAAAGTTTGTGGAGGGCTGTCCCTTATACACCTTGTATGTGTGAAACAGCATCGAAGATTGGTGTCAGATTTTTTGCTTCTAACTATTCATAAAGTCAACGGATATATATAACAAGACATACCTCCGTTTAGTGGTAAGAAGGAGTCTCTATATATATAAAACATGGCCACCCATCCATGGGGCGACCTTAGCAAGCGTGGCTTAATCTTGAAGATCAACCCGTTTTTATCTGACTTCTGCCGCTCTAGTGTGAAAAAGTCTGACACACGGTCTCGTTCCACTCTGGAGTGTGAGCTAGAGTGGAACGAGAGGGTGAGTCAGAATTTTACAGACTAAAACCCACTTGTGTCCTTCATTTATCCTTTGCGTACTAGGGCCATAGTCATTCAAACGTTCCCGCAGCCCTAGAAGATCGATCCGTGGCTGTGATTTCCACAAGCTAGTCTAATAAAAGCATCAACACTCAGTTAGCCAGCCGATCATAAGTAAACGTAACTTTATGACGCGTCCGTCTCGACGCTCGCCGCAGCGGCGGTCGCCGGCTAACCTGCAAATTGTCAGCGGGGCGACCGCGGGACCGCGGGACCGCGTGACCGCATGATTAGCTAGCCCGTATCGCTACCCGTTTTGTTGTGATATGCCCTACCCACTACCCGTACTACCCGACACCCGACCCGTTCGCACCGCTGTGGCCACATGCCATGTAAGTTTCGGGCTAGCGACGAGCAGTTTGTGGTCGACCGCCCACTCGCTACTTCAACTAGTTCTGCACCACTGTTTGTATGGTTGTGTGATGACAGTTGGAAATATGATTTGCCGGTAATCTGTTTTGTGGTGGCCAAAAATGCGGTGATTCTGTTGAGGTGGTCTGTTTCGTGTTTGTTAGTGAATAGGTTGATTCTAGGTAAGAATTATGGAGTTTTTTGCCGGTTCTTCTCTATAGGAAACGACCAGTTGGAACCGTGCACTAGCTTGTGACGTTTTATAAGTACCCCTGTAGACCTATGTGAAATAAAAAGATTTTGAATTTGAAGAATGATCTATCGTCAACTGCTTATACGCATACCATTAGGTGAGATTACGATCTAACGCAAGACTATTGATTAAAAAGGTGAACTGTCACTAAATTGATTTCGATTCTGGTGAAAACTGAAAGAAAATAAAAAAAATATTGTCGTAGTGGATTGGAATGTTTTTTTTTTCCTAAAAGTATGTTAGAAGCATTTAATAAATCAGTCCAATTTCAACTCACTAATGCCTTCTAAGACGATTGTTTGTTTTCTTCTAAGTAGGATCCGCTCTATGGAAAATAACTGAGTTCGTAGCCGTCGCTACGCCGTAGCTTCACCGTAGCGACGGCTACGAACTTACCTGTTGTGTTTACGTTATCCTGCAATAAAAGTCATACCCCCAGAGTGTTATGGGTATTAAAAAAATATGCTTAACAGTTATCGTTTTTAACTGTTATTTTTCAAAATTATTTAAATCTGAAAAAAAAAACAAACAAGAGTTTTTCGCATCGTTTTCAGAGTGTTATAAAAATAAAAAAGAACAAATAAAGAAACAGCTAAGCAAAAGACGAATATCTTCAACCCGTCCGTTCACCAAAACTTCATCTCCGAACTGTCAAAATTTACCGCGCTTGAAAACCTTAGCGCGCAGGCGTGCTCACGCGGGAAAGAGACGTCTACACAATCCGTCTCGTTCTTTCTGAACGAGGTCTGCGGGTCGCGGCTAACCCTCGGCGCGAGGTTTGCGGCGGGAAAAATGTGTGTTTCGGTGTGCCGATAGCGGAGCGCCGCAGCCCCGCAGCCCCGCCCAGCCGCGCCGCCCGGGCCGCGCCGCACCCGCGCCCGCTAACGCGTCTTGAGCCACTTAGTCGCTAAGACAACGCACACACTGGTATAGAGCAGCGGACTGAAGAAAGGCTCCAAGAGGTTTTGGGTAGAAAGGAGTTCTAATGTTGCAATCAGATTCTTCTTGGAATGATGTTGGATGTACTAGGTTCTTCTGTGATCACGTTGAAGAAGCAAGTGTATACTGAATAGATTAAAGGATGGTTTTGTCCATTATAAGTCAGTTTTACTTAAAAGGAAGTCTTGATGATAATGGGCAAAGGATAAGGAGTTGGATGAAGCATAAAATTGCTACTTGGAGAAGGTCTTGTCAGAGAGCATTGGGGTCCAAAAGGCTCTTAAAGGGCTTGTTTTAAATGATGTTGTGCTTTTAACTGTGCTTAATTTGTTCGAATTCGAATCAATAACTGGTTACATGTGAACCACTTTAGTTATAGTTTCACGCTCAAATTGAATCGATTTCAAGGTACTTGGGGTGGCTTGCAGTACCCTTTCGTGAGGATCAAATACGTAAGTATTAGACACAATCTCCTCAAGTTCTGTGAACGCTATCTTAGTTTCCGGCCAGATATGGAGCCGCGAGCTGTCAAAATGGAGTGGGAAAAAAGGCGGGAATGTGGCGTCGCTTTATGTGAAGCTCGTCATTGCGTTAGACAGAGACAGAACACCGCAGCCCGACGAGACAGAGCGGGACATCGAACACAACGTGGTTTATAAGAAAACCCAAGACGTTGGGCGTGTTTGGCGGGTGGGCGTGTGGGTTTTGTTCGCGTAGTGGTGAAGCGCCTATGTCCGTGAGTGTACGTACATCCGTGTGGTTGTATTACCTCGCATGTGTGCGTGCCTGTACTCAAAGGTTCTGGAAGCACGCTCATCCTTTTGTCAACGATACGGCGCTATATCGGCTTGGTGCTTTAGTTATTAAAGTGCGCAGTTAAATTTTACGAGAACATAAAATTTCCATTGTCGGCTAGCTGGAGGGCTCTGAGGTCCTTTATGCGGCGATGTCTGACATCGGAGGCACTTTCGACCTTATGCTGCTGATATTAATTTTGCTCTAGGTTAATACTCCATTAGCTCTCGATGCTTGGTTTTTGGAAAGTCAACCTAAACTGACTAATACGCTACGAAATACTAATTTGCATATCTTAGTTAACTCGTAAGTATATCTTATAAGAAAATCTCTTTACGAAACCTACTTTATAACTTGAGTAAGTATAGCATAGCTTGTGAGGCAGTGGAGCTCGTTCTTAAAGGCACCTAATTAAGATGTGGTTTCCAGACCGCGGTAAGATGGAGAGACAGGTTCTGTATTTATTCAGAAGAACATTTAATTTTATAGGAGTTCGTGTTTGATGAAAGATATTAACTAATTGAGTCTTGCTTCTGAGAATCGCTGATATGAAATTTTGCATATTTTATGTTATATGGAAACTTTTCTACTGTGTAGAACTTTTCGACCCACACTACGTTATCATGAACTTGAGGTTGAATTTTTGTCATAAAAACAGAAAACCTTAAAAGAAGGAAAAATAAGTATTATCTATTGTGATAAGAAAGAAAAGAATGTATACAGGTATACAATATGTGTTTATGGTACAGCTACATTTGAACGCTTCCTTTGAGCTCAGATCTTGTGATGCGAGGTGAGTGCGGCACGTATGGGCCACGTTCCCTGCTTGGCCCGCACCTAACTATCTCTTTTGATACTTATTTGTGCCCGACACTCACATACAAGTCGCCCCTCTGTCGCGTTGCAGCGCGCCCCTGTGTGGGTGGACTTCTTTCGCTCCGTCTCTGTGTGCGGGCGAATTTCTTTCGAGACGTAATAAGGGGACCGTTTCTTTCCCGCTAAGGTTTTAATGTCGACCACGTTTCGGTGGCGGACGCCCGCGCCTTACCGCGGTTACCGGGCCAAACTTTTTTTTTCTTTAAGTGCGGATGGTGTATTGTGTTTTCTGTGGATTTTTCTGAGAAGTTTTTGAAAAAAAAAAAGATTGTGGTAGGATTCTTTTTCAAACTTTTCTTATTGTTTAAATCAGTTTTGGTTTTGACTCGAAACTATGATGATGAGATGTCTAAAATTAATTAGTAGAAAGTTTGTTTAAGTCGGCAAACTTGAGTTCGACGGAGCGTAGGGCGGGAGCACACTTGTGTTGTTTTCCCGAAAACCGCAGGCTCATTAGCCCGGGCGCACACTACGCCGCGACGATTAAACTCCAGATAACGGCACGTATTGTGATAACGTTGGGTAAACGCTTTCGTACCTTCTGCCTATGACTTTGATTAGATTACTTGTATGTAGTTTTGTTTATGTTACGTTGTGGGATTATGCGGCCTTTTGTGTTTGGGAATTGATTTATGTTTGGAATTTTGTTACATTTAATGATTACGTTTAGACTTAATAATATTTTGGAAAATTCTTTCAATTTTTTTTATGAATTTACTATGTGGAGATGATTGCGCCTTAGTTTAATTTTATAAAAATTCATTACTTGCTAGATTTCTTAATTCTTTTTAAACAGATAAACAAAAAATTTTAACCGCACGGAGATTTCAAAACATTCTTCACGAGATTTAAAAAACATAAAATATCCAAATTCCAAACTATTAAAAAACAACACTTTTTTCACCACTAGCGACACTTAATATTTTCGTTCACCCACATCGTAATACAATTATGTCCCATTTAGGCGGCGTCGGGCGCGGAAACTTGTTAAAAAGTAAGCGTGAACTCCCATTAGAGTGGTTGTAGGGATCCGTAAACTTCACCTGTAATTGTCGGGCACCGTGGCCCAGGCGGGTGGGCCATGTTACACGCTCGTTAACTCTTACCGAATTATTTTCTACACATACGCATGTGTGCGACGAGCTTTATTGTCGAAATAAAAAAAAAGTGGTAAAGAATTTGCTTTCGATGTTTTTGTTACCTAATGTGTAATTATCAAGCTGCTGGTATGTTATATGTATTAATGTAATTTGGCCTTTGGCCGTGTTATATTAAAGAAATTAATAAATCAATGTTCGTTGTAAATTCATGTGGTGATGTCATATGGGCTTTTTGATTATTATTTTGATTATAATTATTATATATTATTTATTGAATACCGCATAAAAAAAAAACAAAGAGATATTAGGGCAAACGTTTATAAAAATATGTCTGGGCTATTTTTCTAGTTTTTCATACAAATAATTGTTTTTAACAGAAAACATTAAAGTTGGGTGATGTGCAGGTACTTGTATAGTTCAAAACTTTTCATCTGACATAATCAGACAAGGGTCACGTTGTAGGTAAATTGTAGAAATTGAATGACATAAATAAAATAAAAATTACCTAATCAAAAGAATATGGTACACTTAATAAACTAGTGCGCCTCACCATCAACGATTACATCACTGCGTACCATCAGGTGGGTTGCAGTCAAGGACTAGTTTATATACAAAAAAACTTTAAATAAACTGTGCTTAAAGAAAGGTAGTAAGTAGTAACTATACTGATGTTGCTATATCATTAGTATTTTCTTCTTCTCTTCTACTTACTTACTTTTGTTATTTCGATCGCACTCTTTCCTGGACAAAACAACTGCAGGAAGTCAGTCGTAAGCTATTTGCTTCAGCGGGCTCCCTGAGACGTCTTCGTAATTTTCTTCCCATCAATACCAAAATTGCGTTAGCCCAATCTCTTCTTCTTCCAATCCTGGACTATGCTGCTGCCAGCTATCTTGATCTCTCCCAGGACCAATTGGATAAGCTTGAGCGACTTCAAAATCTTTGTATCAGGTTCATATTTGGCTTGCGCAAGTAAGACCACGTTTCTGAATTTCGTACTAAGCTCAAATGGCTTCCTATTCGCCTTCGCCGGAACGCCCATATACTTTCTTTGCTTTATAATGTGCTATTTAATCCTTGTACCCCGTTTTATCTTAAAGAACGTTTTCAGTTCCTTAGTGACACACATAGTAGGTCCTTGAGATCATCGGAAAACCTAAAATTAAGTATTCGCACGCATTCCACTACCTTCGTTGACAAATCTTTCACAATTCAAGCTGCACGTTTGTGGAATGCGTTACCCTTAGAAGTAAGGCGTGCTCAAACGCTACCAACATTTAAAAAGATGGTGAAGGAGCATTACCTTTCTCTTTGATATATTTTTCTTCTCCTGGTTCAACTATATATTTGATATTTATTAGTATATATTTTTTTTTTTATTGTATGTACCTATGTATTTGTGTTAATGTATCTTGTTAGTATTATATTGTTTGTACACTGACAACCCTTAATCTATCTCCTTTCTCTCAGTCCATCCAAAGGTTGTCTGTAAGAGATCGCCCTGTGCGATAAGACCGCCCATTGTGCACTTATTATTTTAAATGTTTGTCCTGTATTTTTGTTTATTTGGTGTACAATAAAGATTATAATAATAATAATAATAAATAATAATAATAAATAAATACTTCCTATATTTCTTTCTATGGTGCACCTTCAGAATGAAAATAACTTCTTGCCAAGGCTGTGAGATTGTTCGATAGAGTTACCGCAGCCCTGGAAAGCAAAGGGCATCTGAAGGAACACAGGTGGGTGGTCAGTAAAAGTCTGACATTCGCTCTCATTCTCCCTAAAGCAGGAGAAGTTAAGTGATAAGTTCTCACCTATGAAAGTGATCCAACTTAGAAATTGCAATTTGTGGTAAATGAGCAAGAAAGTCTTCAAAATGTACAGTGAAACGAGAATGACTCCAATTTTTTTTTTCATTTTTCTTGTGTTTTTAAACTATCGATATAATATAAAATATTAACTGTAAACAACATGGTGGAAAAGCTAACGAGATATAGCAATTTTAAACAAATAAGTACATCTATCTGTCTCTCTCGCCAAGAAAAGATTTTGAATTCAAAGTCCAGGTTGCACTTTTCATTCTTATTAGTAGCTTTGAAGCTTTATAAATTCATTGTTGAAGAATATGTTTTAAAAATTCTTTCATATTGGTAAAAATGCTTTAGTTTAGCAAATAATAAAATTGTATGCATCTTGTCTATTCGGTTTCTATTTCACCGCAAGGTAGAGTACGCCTTTTAACCGATTTAAAAAAAGATGAGGTTCTATATTCGGCTGAATGTATTTTTTTAAATGTTAGTTTGTTTTAAAATCAGAATTTAGAGGAATTTTAATTTAGGCCACTTTCATTCTAAGAGTATGTCACGTGAATGATGAGGATCAGTCTTACCATGATGTATCGAAAATGTCAAGCGTGCAAGCGAGAAAGAGGGACGGAGCAATACATCCTATACAAGGTGTAAGGGACAGCCCTCCACAAACTTTAAGGGTTTGCTCAGTAGACGAAACTGAACAACCTTCCACAAAATTGTTTTTCAGGAAACGAAAAAAAAAAATCGGCCTCGCCATACAAATTGTCCAATCAAGTTTATCATTTTGTATGGTAAGGCTGATTTTTTTTTTGTTTTCTGAAAAAAAAAATTGTGGAAGGTGCCTACGCCACTCAAGAATAAAGCAGCTTTCTATTGGTGAAAAATTTTAGCAATCAGACCATGTTCTTTCAGATATTACCTCCTTACAGTCCCTGAGCTTGTTTCGATGTTTCTTCTCAGGGTAGTCAGCTAGGAAACACTGGCCTCATCTAGTTTAAAATGATTGAATAAAAAATTGACGTGTAAAGGTATTTACTAAAACCTATTTGCAAAATAAACTTTTAACTTATCATTTACAAATATAAAAACAAACTTTACCTCTTTATAATATTAGTGTAGATACTAACTATACGTAGAACAAGTAAAGCAGTTAGGTGAGATATAAAATCTTAATTAGACAGGACTAATGCTAATCACCCAAATGCTCCGTTGATAGCGAGCATGAATTCTGCAGTCCTTCAGGGATTAGCGGCTTGAATTAATTATTGGAATCATGCCTGATACTGACAGTGTCGGTCACTTTCGCCGTTTGTATAGTTAATACACAATGTGAAGCATAATCGAGGAATAAAGAACATTTGTGATGTTGCTGGTTAAATGTTAAACGATGCTGCGGTCTATTCGTGGACGGGTGACTGTGTATCACATGCCGAGTCGCGGAAAGTACGCTTTTTTTGAGGGGCGAAGTCGACAAATAGTTCCTCCCGCTCTAGTTGAAGCGAGAAGTAGTGCAAGACTTTTGCTGATTAAAACCTACCAGTGTTCCTTTAGTTACCCTTTGCTTTCCAGGGCTACTGTAATTCTCTCGAACAATTCCGCTGCACTGAAATATGTGCGTTCGCCGCGTCGTCGGTTTTCATCAAGTGAGGTAGTGGTCAAACGCGAACCTATTAACAATAAAAAAAATCACTCACCACTCGCCAGAAGGCTTAAAGTCACTCAAAGAGCAATA
The DNA here is from genome assembly GCA_910589285.2 of Mythimna ferrago. Lineage (NCBI taxonomy): Eukaryota > Metazoa > Arthropoda > Insecta > Lepidoptera > Noctuidae > Mythimna > Mythimna ferrago. The sequence goes on along the minus strand of OU342691.1, from coordinate 9,589,568 downwards.
GATAGGCTATACTCGAGGTTTCCTTGAGTGTACGAATCAGGAATGAAGAACCGTCAAACTTAAGTGGCAGAGGGCAGGGCACATTGCTTACAGAACAGATGGTCGATGGAGCCGAAAGGTTGGCAAAGACGAAGGTGGGGCGACCGCGAAACAGAATATAGGCACAGTGATGGAAGGCCTTCCGGAAGGTGGATCGATGACCTTGTGAGGGTTTTTTTTTCCGGTCGGAAAATCATCTATTGACATCTCCCGCTCTTTGGGGGAGCGGGAGATAGTGTCAGACTTTTACTGACTAAAAACCCACTCCCGTTCCTTCTTTGCCTTTCGTACCGAGGCTGAGCTGTCTTTCGAACTAACCCTGGCCCCAGTAGACTTCGACTCATCTGGGCTCCTGACAGCTCTTTGAGGCACGCGGGAACAGTGCGCGCCGTCGACGACTTGGGCTTGGTCCGGACAGTTACCGGATGGTCGGACAGCAAGCTACCCATTGCTCGCTGTCCACAAGCCCGCGCCTACGGTGGCCGGAAATCGGGATCAGAATCCCGGCGGCGGCTGGGGAGCTGTGAGCGTCGCCGTTGCCTGATGCGGTCGGCCTCCTCCTTAGCTAGCATTACTGCCTCTCAGAAGGAGGTGACCGCCTTTCACTCCTCCTCGCTCCGGACCATGGCCTGTACCAAGGCCCGGCGCGAGAGATCGCCGCTGCCGATCACCCCCACGATGGCACGGCAATGCTCCGCCGGCAATTCTCCGGGGCACACCTCCACTGTGTGCTCCACCGTGTCCTCCGGGCATCACTACCGCAAGAATTCGGTGCAGGAGCCCCCTGAACTTGCCATGTTTAGTGAGAACTTGCGTCATGCGGACGGTGAGGACGCCGTGAGGTCTTTCCACCCACGCTTCAAAGAGAGAACTTACCGCCATAATTGTGGCGTGTCCAGCACTGGGTTGCGACAGTCGCTGACGCCATTTCACCATGAGATGCCGCCGGGCCTCTGTCTGCCATGCCGTGACCTGTCGCGGCAGCGGACTTTCGCCGCGGCGTTGCAACTCCACGCGCACGTCGTGCATGTGTGCAAGGACTGTTGCCTCCAGATCCCATGGTGGCAGGCCAGCAAGGAGGCTCGCCGCTTCGTGGAAAACCGTGCGGTATCCCCGCACCATCCGTATTGCCATGTCCCTCTGGCATGACGGTCCCACATCTTGTGAGGGTCTCGGGAATCCGACAATTGGCTGCACTTGGGGGAGGCCTATGTCCAACGGTGAATATCTTATGGCTGAAATGATGATGATGACAAAATATGTAGGACTTTGACTGTTTTCGGTATTGGTTACAACTGGTTTGACTAGAAACCAATCCCAACATAATATTCGTAATAAGTTTTCATCATGGAAAATGTTCAATTAGAAAAAATTAATATCTACGTGAACTTTTCTTTACTCTAACCGTGCTTTCTTCAAAAAGTTTGATGATGAAACAATCAAGATTGTTTCATCATCATCATCATCGTTTCAGCCGATAGACGTCCAGTGTTGGACATAGGCCTCCCCCAAGTGTCGCCACAACTAACGATCCTGTGCATCTCGCATCTATCGGATTCCCGCAACCATTAGATTGATTGATTTACTAAGATAAAATTGAGCATCACTACATCGCCTTTAGGTATATAATCAATCTATTATTTGAAACAGAAATATTTCTAACTAGATTATAACAATCCATTACTTTCTGTGATTGGTCTTCAGTCTAAAGTTAAGCACACATTCAATTGTTTCAACCCATATAAACCTTTTTGCTGAGGGCCGTCGGAATTCTGAGAATGGTTCATACAAATGTATAAAAACACAGACTATTTCTTTAAAACAGTCAATTACTACATCTAAGATGAAAATTCGCATTAATTTTTACCTTTATAGCTAAAGAATTTAAACCAAAATAATTAATTAATCATCAATAATAAATCGAACGTCAATATCCGAGGAGGCTGTATCGGATAATTCCTTTGTACATTCGTTGGTGGGGTTGGTAGCATTGTTCGCGGGCTCCGACTTGTTGTTTGCGCGACCTTTGAATTTGGAACATCGAACGTTTTGAATTTTGCGTGATCTTACCCTCGCAGCGTGTAGTGACATCTTTGAAGGGAGGAACGTGTCAATAACGAAAATTGTTCGAGTGATAAATAAATGTTTTCTATTTTTTTTCGTATTTTGTTTCTAGGCACGTTTTCTTACGATAAATTTTTTTATGGTAAATGCGAATGCGATTTTAAAGCGATCCGGTGTTTTTCACTCAAATTCAACGCGACATGGCGTCTCTGTCTTATGACTGCACAAACTCGTTTTTTTATATAAAACAAGCCATCGCACAGTAAAAGAGTTTGCACGAAGATATCAAGCTAACATCGCGTCCACTTCGCTTCGCTCGTTACTGCACCGCACTCACCTATGGTTGGTCACACATGCTACCGCGATAAACTATAAATTATCATCGCGCCGCTTCGCTTCGAAATCGCCTATGCGTCGAATCACCTACGTACAGCGTTAGTCACTTTTTAACGTTCCGTGCCCAAAGGGTATAAACTGGACTCTATTACTAAGACTCCACTGTCCGTCAGTCTGTCACTAGGCTATATCTCATGAACCGTCACAGCTAGACAGTTGAAACGTTTCACAAATTTTCCATTGATGTATTTTTGTTGCCGCTATAACAACAAATACTAAAACAGATTAAAATTAATATTTAAGTGGGGGTATACAACAAACGTGATTTATTTTGCCATTTTTTGCTCGATATTATTAATAAATAGTTATAATATAGTGTCTAATGTAAGGTATATAGATAAAATGGTACGGAATCCTTCGTGCGTGAGTCCAACTCACACTTGGCCGGTTTTTATATCGTGTCTAGTGTCAGTCTATAAATATCAGCTAGGGTGACAGTTGATATTTATGGACTTATAATAAAAGTACATACATTTGAAATTAAAAACTTTATGGTTTAATCGATGATAAGGTCGCCCAATACTTATCAGAATGGTGTTTCCATAAAAAGGCTAAATAATGGCAGTAACTAATTTTCTCAATAAGATACCGACACGAAAAAAGAAATATCTAATTAAAAACATTGTCTCAAAAAGAAAGCACTTTTGTATCTAAGAGTAAGTAAGTTATAACGTTCGTCTTTTCTGAAGGTTGGCTACACCTTCAGTCAGAAACAAAATGTTGCAAGCTTAAACGTATGCTTATTAATTATTAAAGTTTTGAGAATGCGTGCTATAAGCTTATCTACGTCCCCTATAATGAGCATGTTTAATTCACCAGTAGTTTCAAGTAGGCGTGAAGAATTCTCTTGATGTTTGGTATTCGAGTTTGCGATGTGTTTAGGTTAAATATCAAAGGTTTTTCTGTGTTTACCTGTTTATTTTTAGAAGTAGGTTAGGTAAAAGGTTCCATAAAGAGTTTTACCTGCACTTTCAAATTAATGCATTACACAGATAGCAACAACTTAAATCTAAAAAAAATAAAAAACCTTAAAGGCAATTATCTTATTTTATGAACGGTTACATTGTATTCTCAGTTTCAATCTGTCAATAACTCCCCTTTTTTAGGAGTAAATCATCCAATGACTTCTGCCGCCCCAGAATTTAGCGAAAGGGTGGATCAGGCTTTTACTGATTAAAACTGACTTGTTTAAAAAAAAATAACCATTAATTATCCGTAATTTTTTGCGTCACGATATTGTACTCGTATAATAAAATAATATTTTGTGCATATATAAATATAACCCATTGCTTTCAACAGTTGAGGATGAAAAAACAATACATGTTTTTCAAAATCATAAGAATGTATATTATTTAAATATCATAGGAATGCAACAGGATCTACACAAGTCCTTGTCAATTTCAATTAAAGATCACACCAAAAAGTCGCATTGTAAGTGGAAACCTCGTAACCCTCAGTCCGCGTCAGGGTTTTAATAAATGACGCCGCATCGCGTCGCCCCGTGGCGCCGCCCGTCCGCGTCGCATTCCGCGCAATTCTTACTTAACTGCTTGATTGTACTCTGTTGTTTATTGTCACCAATATTGCAGGAAGGGCTCTCTGTTTTGGGCTTTAAGTGTTTTTATAGCTTTAAATATTTATTTGGTATTTCATGTTATTGGAAGTCTGTGGAAAATAGCGTTTGTTTAAAAAGAAAATCGTTTATGAGTTTTCTTATACTAACGTTGATCTTTAATATAAATTATCTTGTAGAAATCTAAAGTTTTAAGTAAATTCACACCCACACTTTTATTAGTTGCTTTATATTTAGTTGAAAACTAATCGGGTTGATTAATAACTATGATTATTTCTTAGATAAATTGTTTTGGAAGTAGAGAACCAGATGCTTTATTCTAACGTAAACTGAAAAGATAGATAAAGAAAAAAAACAGTAAACGAACATAACTAGACGCTGAAGCCGCCTCACTTTCCCAAATTTACTGAAACCTAAATCAGTTTCACATAAATTCAGGACACGTCACAAAACGCGCGCCGACTTTAAAATCAGGAAGTCCGTCACCGTCTTACAGCTTGGGCTTTCCGTTCATTTGAATATCTGAGCCTTGAAGGTTCGGACACCGTCGGATATTACATTTGCTAACCCATTTGTAACCGTCGCTGGTCGTACGACGATCATTATCCATGTCCGACGGTCCTTTGGGGGTCTAAGGGACCACCCTCAGGAATTTGTGTCCCCACTGTTCTATAGAATCCCTTTACATTCGCTCCTCTTTAAAATTGGGCTGATAATAGATGTTATTGGAAGTCGGGGGCTTGACGCGTTTTTATTATACGCGCAGATGTTACGCCATTATTGAGATTTCTAAATGACGCGACGGTTTTCGATGCTTGTGTTACTTTGATATCGAGTGAAGGTAATTTTGTAAAATAATTTAAAAAAATAAATCTTATAAAATAACTATGTTTTATTAGTAAAATTTTGAGGATTCTTCACAATAAGTAAACTTTAATTACGTAGTCAATATAAACAAAAAAATAAATAAAGGAAGCTCACCTAAATTGAACGCGTTAAAAAATCACGGTGGCGCAACATTAAAACAAAATTCAAATTCAAAATCCGAACTCCAGTCCTACCAACTTAATCACGGTCCCAAAACAGTATATTTTATAAAACAAAAAACGTTTTCAAGTCTATCGGCGCGTAAGGTTTTTATTAAAAATATTGTCCGAATGCTAACCCGCGCAGTGAAACAGAAACGACTGGTGTAATGTATCTTTGCCCCATTCGGTTTCCTTTATAAAGGGAACGGGTAACGAGCATTATCCACTTGTAGGGACCCCCTACACGATCCTACATGCTTTATTATTTACGAGCTTTACCCTTTATGTATGTTTTTACGCTAAGATTTTATTGCTATGCTATTCATGAGATAAATCCGGTGCGGAAGCAACCCTGGGAGTGAACTTTGATTGTTTATCTTGGTTATGGTGCGTTCATTACGTAAATGGAGAAGTTGGACGCGTGATTTTATTGATAACTTGCTTGTGCCGGCAGTTTTGCCCGTGTGATAGTAAAAAAAATCCCTTCTAACATAAGGATAAAAAATATCCTTTGTTCTATTTCAGGACTTGGTACTTATAACCATGTACTATGTTTCATCGAAAAATATAAAAATCAATACACAAACTCGCTTTTATAATACCACTAGCATCTGCCAGCGGCTCCGTCCGCGTGAATGTTGGTTATTGCCTATGTTCATTCTTGAAGTTCAAGTTTGCTTCGTACTCATATTTTATCAAAATCGGTTCAGTAGTATAACTGTGAAAGCGTAACAGACAGACAGAGTGACAGAGTTATATTCAGATTTATAATGTTAAAGTATGGATTAGTGTTGTGTTGTGTTGTTGTGTGTAATGGTTGCTCAAATTTTAATATTGGATTCCGTTTTACGATGGGATTTACATCGTCGCACTAGTGTACGAAAATCTCTTAAATAACAAAAGATTTAAAAAAAATAGAATATTCGTTGCGTTTGGCCAGTAAATTGCAGGATCTCTAAACGAAACCCAAATTCCAATTTATCAATATACCGAATCTTCCAAGACAATTTCCAATCAACATTAATAAAAAAGTTTACAATGTAGGGTATTGTTTATCTTTTTTTTATGGTGGGAAAAATCATCCAATGAAAACCCTCGCTCTTGAGCGGAGCGGGAGATAGTGTCAGACTCTTACTGACGAAAAGACCCACCCTGTTCCTTCTAGCCTTCATACCGGGGCTCGAGTTCCCTTTCGGATAACCCTGGCCCCAGTAGGCACATTGTTTATCTCGTGCATTCGATCAATCGACAATACTTTTACGAGTTCGAATCAAAGCGAGCAATGTAAAAGACAGTAAGGCGTGTTGTCGGTTCACCCCTAACCCGAATTAAGTTTAACATCCCAATCGACATATCGTGTTCCACGTATAACAGGCTATTTGTACGCAGGGGCGTAAATACTGCCGTATCAACCGTATCAAGGGGCCTCCAGGCTACAAGGGCCCCAAAGTGTGCAATAATTTGTAACATGTTATCCACAATCTTAAATTGTCTTCTACAATTAAATAGTTTTTATTTTTTATTGTTGATAGGTTCGCGCTTGACCGCTATCTCACCTGATGGAAAGCGACGATGTGGTTGACGATGCAGCGCGCTTACATAGAAGTAACCTATTTACTCTTGACATAAAGTTTCACGGGTTGTAACCATCAGGAAACATAGATTCCGACAAGGAATTCCACTCCTTAGCTGCACGCACATTGAATTTGTTCCCAAAACGTTTTGTGCGTGTAGGTGGGTTGTCCATCATGTACTAGTGGTGCATCGCCGTACGCCTAGTGGTCCAATAATGGAACGGGCTAGGCGAAATTAGGTATGCAATTCCGACGCACACTCCCCGAAATGCAATTGGTAGAAAACCGCAATAATTAATGTTCCAATAATATAGCTCCCTCAGCTCGTTTTACAATTTTCTACATAAGATCACAATAAAAAATTAACCTACCCCAGTCCAGAATACTGTATAAAACGAGTTCATTTTCGATCGGGAAAATAGCGTCCAAAATTATGTGACACAGGCCTCTCTCGGGCAAACTACGCCACTGTTTGTATGCCTAGGGGACGTGAGGGCCCATCGTTCTAAGTATTATTGTCACTCTGTTATCAGACAACGTCGAACTTGGAAAGGATTACGGTCGCTATTTTGTAATTAGATTTTTGGCGCGTAGGAAGCTTATATGTCATCTATTTTAGTTTTCTACACGTGTGAGGAAAATTTTCGGTTGGAGGGGATTAAGTAAGTATGTAAATTCAATTTAGCAAATTTCCTACGAAAAACCTTGAATTAAAATTGTTGTAATGTATATGTCATTTTGATACAGACAATGCAAATTAATAGTACATTTTGATATAAGTGGGCAAACGTTGTCATTATAGCCGAGGTATGATATGCGCCCGAGCCGAAGGCAAAGTCGCTATGGAGCCGAGAGACTGCAATGACAAAATAATGCCGACGTTTCCATCACTCACTAAAAAATATCATAAATATTAATACTACTCGTATTTGTTAATAAATTATTGTGAGAAATTGTTCACGGATTCTTATTGGAGCGACAAGATCGATTTTTGTGGGGCTGCCCAGCAACCAACCGGATGTTATCATAATTACAGGATTTTCCGCATTAGTTCGAAATACACTTCATTGCACGCCTAAGAGGGGTTTCTACCTCAACCCGTTTTCGCATAACTATGTTGAAAAATGATTTGCAATATATTTCCAGTCTCAAAGATCAAAGGGCCTGTGACACATACATTATTATTTGACAGGAGTAACAATCGTAGTACGGGGTTAACCAACCGTGTCGTGAGGGAGTGATGCACAGGCGTGCCGATTTTAAACAGAACTGTCCATTGAAATTACCTGTCTGTATTTTTTCCCATTATTGTTAAGAACTAGCTTTTGCCCGCGGCTTCACCCGCATACATAGAATAGAATAGAATAAACTTTATTGTACAACAAAATAGTAACAATTTCACAGAAACTTAAACCTATGTGCACAGTGGCGGTCTTATCGCTGAAAGCATAAAATATGGCCTATATCTCTCAGGAATAAAGCAGCTTTCTATTGGTGAAGAAATGTTACCATTCGTACCAGTACTTCCAGAGATTACCTCCTAGAAACAAAAACATATGAAAACAAACCTTATCTCTTTATAAAATTAGTATAGATTAGTATAGATGCATAGTACGATCCCTTTTATACAGTTATATGATTGCATTTTTAATTGATATACACTAGTGCTTGACTGCGATCCCAAATGATGGTAAACAGCGATACAATGACGTCATAAGAAGACACCAGTCTTGATGACTAACAAAACATGTTCTTTTCCGGTACAATCTTGTTGTGTACCTTAACATTTATTAGACAGCAGTTTTTCCCCCTAATATCAAAATCGCTGCGAGCAAACACAGACGCAAACAATATATTGCAATAAAATGCAACCCATTTTAAACTTCGCCCTTAATATAATACCGAGGAGTCAATATTAGCGAAGTACAAAGTCGTATATTACAAAAATACTAATATTTTATTCTATACGCTTCATTTGCCACCCTACCCCGCCTGATTGTGCGTGCTTGTGACACGCGGAAGTCACTTTGAAGCCTCACATACCATTGTCAATAAGTAACCTGAATAAAGTTCAAAGGTTTTGGCTGGAACTCATTCTTGCAGTGCGTGATTTTATGGCAGTTTGAGTGTATTACATTTTGACAATAACTAGGCTTCTTAGGAAAGTTTTCAAGTAACTACACAGTAATAAAAGTGTGGAGAAATGGTGAGGCATGACCATTTACGTTTTGCACAACATTAAGTAATATCTCGTCGATTATTTTATGTAAATGAAGACGGACGGAAGAACTAGGCTAGCTACAGTTAAGGGCAAAATAATTTATAAATAATATACAACAAGAATGAAGGAAAAGATTTCTGTAATACAGGTTTCTATCTAGTTCGGAAAGGAAAACGCCGTGGGCTTTGGGAGTCGCAGGGCGATTCCCGAGAACCGTATGGGCAAGCTTGCAGACGACGAGCAATATGTAGCTCGCCGTACGAATATCCGATAGAACTAAGCCCGAGTCGCGTAGTTTTCCACGCGCGTCTCAAAGACATGTTAGTAAAATTGTAAGGCACATGCGTGCTCGGGGTGTGGAACGTTTAAAAGAGTGACCGCGGCTCTAGAAAGCAAAAAGCAAATGAAGTAACATAGGTGGGTTTTAGTCAGTAAAAGTCTGAAACGCCCTCTCACTCCACCCTAGAGTGGGAAAAGTCGTGTGAGGATTTTCCAGCTCAAAAAAAAATTACTAAAAAATATATATGACCTATAAGATTTGATTTCACTCTGTGTTCGCTGCAATCTTATTAATAAATATATATTTATTTTCAGATACCATCAGTAAAAATGTCATCACAACCTTCAAGACATTGCACTCTTCAGTTGGTAGACAACTCAAGTTCGAACCAGCCCGTGTGCACCAGCGTCATGTGACGGTTATGAACAATCTTTATCAGACTCTAATGACGAAAACCGTAATGTTTAAATGTGTATAAGTGGACTAAAGACAAGACGTTGTACAAACGTGGTCAGGTCTTGGTGAGGACGATGCATTTATCGAGTGAAGTGAGTTCGACAACCAGTGGACTGGGCCATGAGGCGCCTTCGTCGAGCTATGGCGGTTCCTTGCCTAGTCAGCCTCTGACGGCTGAGCTGCTCGCTGAAAGGACGTTGGAAGGTCTCTTGGCAGATCATCCTGGAGAGCTGGTGAAGACTGGATGTCCTCATGTGGTAAGGAGACACTTTTTATTAATATTTTGACGCTTATCATGGAATGGGATCTAGCTATTGTAGTGTCTTGTTTTATCGTTAAAGTAATGAGGTTTACTTCTGAGCTACATGGACGCTTGATGCTGAGATGTACACATGTGCAAAGCTAAATTATTGTGCAGTTCTATGACTTATGAGCATCTCTTAGTAAGAAGTAGTTCTGTTGTCACTTAAACCATATCTTCATCTTCTTACCGTTTTTTTCTGCCATTCTGTCCTGTTCCATCCGCCATGCTATAACTAACTCCCTTTTCTTTTATATCACTCTTGACTCTTTCTTTGGCCTCCCTATCTCTCTTCATCCATCCACATGTATACTCATAATACTTTTAGTAACATGCATTTCAACCATCCTCTTTACATTACCATACCAAGGCTAAAAATTCCACTTCAACTTTACAGTCCCTGGCGCCACTTTTAAACTTTCTCTAATATGCTCATGTCTCACTTTATCTATTCTCGTCACACCGCACATCCATCTCAACATTCTCCGCTACCATATCTTATACACCCCTACTTTTTAATTAGTACACAAAAAAATGGGGCTCTATCTGTACCCGTTACTGATCATATTTTTGTAGTAAAAAGTAGAAAAAACCGAAATCCTAAAATTGACCATGACAAGGTTAATTCATCATAGAATCAATCATACATAACAATTGCTAGTAGAAAATACTGCGGGCAGTGTTTTTCCTTAATAATTGTCACTTATACATTCATTAATCAATAGCCTGCACAATATTTCCATAAATTGAGTGACATTTTGGGACATAAAACAACGCTAATAACTTTGCTGTTTATGAATATTATTTATTGAGACTTTACTTCTAAAATAACAAGAGCTTTTCTAATAAGCCCTTTAAGTATTTGTACTAATTAATAATTTGTGGTGTATATAACCTTGTTAATATCACTTTTTCAACATAATTAGAGTATGTTGCTTCTCTTGCTACAGAAAACAATCAACTTGAATCGTACACCAATACCCCTAGCCAAGTTGCTAATCTGCAATAGTTAACGCTAGTAGAAAGTTTCAAATGTTCGGGAATGACGTCATCTTAACGCTCAGTCACGTGGTCAGAACAAAAGATCCGGCGACGCGGCCAACTCGAAGCGTTCGACGCAAGCCAAAAGGATTGTAACTTGGCTAGGGGGCAGAGGGCTTAGCCAAATTGATAATGTACAATCGTTAACGCTAGTAGAAACCTTCAATTGTACCTATAGGATATCTCAATGTTAAGTCACGTGGTCAGAAAAAAGGAATCTGAGGCGTTACCGACTTTAGAAAGAGAAACGAAACGAAACGGTCTAACTTGGCTAGTCCTGGTGAATCTATCTGATTAAGTGGTCATTTAGGTTCTACAATCTTATGAACTTGTATTTCTGTACCTCAGAGGTAAACAATAGTAACTCCACTTTTTTGAAAATATGTTTTTTTGCACTGTTCAAATCTTAAGAACCAGTTCTACGTAATGGTATAGGGCATCAAGTCTTACGATATCTAGGAAGAGAAATATCCAATCGTATATGTCAAAAACATATCGGCTAAAGGACTTAAAATGATGATAAGATTGTTTTTAAACTTCTTAGCTTTACTAGCACTTAATGTTGTTCTAAACTTTATTGTAATTATATATCTGTAATACATAATAATTCCATCTAATAATTATAAAAAATACAATAGAGTTTGTTTCAATATCTTTAGAGCAACTATGTCAAAAATACATATAAAGTTTCTATCCACGCGTTTTTGCCTCTCCTGTAAAAATTACTTTTTGGCACATACTGTTGTTTACCTCTGAGGTACAGATTTGATCATGTGCTATCCACTACCAGTGATTTATATCAAATCTCCTTTCTAGGTGTGCACAGTCCTACCCCCCCACTGGCGGTCAAACAAGACCCTCCCAATGGCCTTCAAAGTGGTGGCGCTAGGGGAGGTGGGAGACGGGACCCTGGTCACCGTCAGAGCCGGCAACGACGAGAACTGCTCCGCGGAGCTGAGGAACTGCACGGCGGTCATGAAGAACCAGGTCGCCAAGTTTAATGACTTGAGATTCGTTGGGAGGAGCGGGAGAGGTAAGTTTTTGAGACTAATGTTTAGATAGCATTTTTGTTGGGTTGTGGAGGTCGCGCAGATAGTCGCTGCATGTATATTACTGGAATGAACTGGATGGATGTCCATCCAGTTCTGCTGCTGGTTGCACTGTAAGCCGACCTCAGCACAATAGGGTAATTTCCTGGGTTAAAATAATTATATTTTATTTAATCCGTATTTTAGATTGTAAAAAAATATTGGACACGTATTTTTTTTTTCGATTAAACAAAAAATAACAAAGATATAGCCCATTAAAGTTACGTGTGACGTCACCCCGTGCGAAAAAATGTAGTACGACGTGACGTTACACGTAACTTTAATGGGCCATAATTATCTTTGTCATTTTTATTTTACATTTTACATTTTTTGCGGCAACTAGCCTATTACAGACACACCGTAATATATATTTTTATTTTGCTTAGGTTCATCTACGGCTACACTATGATTCTATTTCATAAAAAAATATTATATTATCTTTTTTTAGGGTTCCGTACCTCAAAAGGAAAAAACGGAACCCTTATAAGATCACTTTGTTGTCCGTCCGTCTGTCTGTTTGTCTGTCTGTCTGCCTGTCAAGGCCGTTTATCTCGAGAACGTCTGCGATCCCTTCAAGGTGTGAAAAAATCAAACTTCTAAGTTAATGAATAAAAAAGATACGGCCGTTTATGTTACAAAAAAACGAATAATTATTTTGATACTCTCAAAGATCGAAATTCATAGGGTACTTCCCGTTGACCCTGAATCCTGTGGTACAAAGCAAGGTCTTATAGCGCAGGTATAGGAATATATCTGAAAACAGTAAATTTATTGTTACCTTCGTAAAAAAAAAAAAAATTCAATTCGGAAAAATCTTCAAGACTCCATTCGGGAATTGTAGTTTGCACGGAACCCTCAGTGTGCGAGTCCGACTCACACTTGCCCAGTTTTTTTTAAACCATTGCTCCACTCTAGGAATACTACTACTACATAGTGGTCATTTTTACGACACCCAGAGTCGGAACAACTGTCGGCAGGCTATAAAATATTTGTTCCTTGCGAGAATTGAACCCGCGGCACCGATCACAGCAGGCAATCACTCAACCAGTGCACCAACCATGACGTCATAACATTCAAAGAGGTTAAATTGGCCTTGTGAGCGGGGCAGCCGTGCTACAAAGTAGGGCAATGCTCATAGTTCAACTACCAGTAGCAAACTTGCGATTTAAGTGTGCGTGGTCTGTTAGTTGCGTAATTCGCGTTCATATTGGTTTATTGCCTGTAGTGGAGTTAAAGGGTGGGAGACAAGCGGCGACACTCGTTGTAGTACAAATCGGAAAGTATTTCCTTTCTAATCTTTGTCATCTTTTCTGTGGTTTATATAATTTCTTGACAAGAAAAGAGTTTCCTATAATAGGGTAGTTTCCAGGGTCGAAATAATTACATTTTATTTAGTCCGTATTTTAGATTGTAAAAAAATATTGGACGCGTATTTTTTCTTTTTTTGGTTAAACAAAAAATAACAAAGATATAGCCCATTAAAGTTACGTGTGACGTCACGCCGTGCGAAAAAATGTAGCGCGGCGTGATGTTACACGTAACTTTAATGGGCTATATCTTTGTCATTTTTGGTTTAATTAACAAATAACAAAATACGTGTCCCTTATTTTTAGATAATCTAAAAGACGGACTAATTACATTTTTTACGGCAACTAGCCTATTTTAAATACAAAATTATCAATAGTATAAATAACTTGTGCACGATATTCTACGTTATTAATATAAGAGGCTGATCTCCCGAACACACCCACCTCACCTATTTAAAGATTTACGGCATAGATTCTCGTAGCCGGGCCTTTACAGATCAATTACCCCCATTGACTTAATATTCCTACAAAGAGAAGACCTGTTGAAATATTCAGAAGGCAAGGCGCCCGGGGCTTTGTTTTTGAGTGCGTACTCCGGGGAAGGGGGATTTTTTATGAGTAGATGTCTGCATTATCGTAAACATTCATATATGCTCAGGGTTTTATAGATAAAAAAGTGAAATTTAAAATGTTGTTTTTTTTTTCGTCTGCTGAATTAAGAAGTGCTTTTTGAAATTAACTGAAAACTTATTCGTTTTTTCTTAGCTACATAATATGTACTGGGGCCAGGGTTGTCCGAAAATGAACTCGAGCCCCGGTATGAAGGCAAGAAGGAACGGGGTGGGTCTGTGTCAGTAAGAGTTTGATACTATCTCCCGCTCCGACCAAGAGCGGGGGTTGTAATTGGATGATTTTTTGCCACCATAAAAAAAGCTACATAATATGTGGATTAAAACTCCTAAAATTCTTACTTCGGTTTGAGTTATCAAGATGAAGTTTTTGGAATAAATTCCGAAGCTGAAGCAAATAACAGCGTCTAAAGTGAGCGCTAGATAGATTTGCTATAGCGGTCATTGACTCTCCCACATTTATTAACGTTCTTAAGAGGATCCTTTTTTACTCGCCTATCGTCAACGTCGAGCATAGTTTAAAAGTTAGTTGCTTCTTCTAACGCAAACCAACGCGATTTTTGATGAAGAGGCAATGGGTACGAAAAAGAGAGATAACGTCTAAAAACTCTGTTGGCATTCGGTAATTCCGTGATTTAATCGAATTATACACAAAACTTGTTCCAGGAAATACGTTTTTTTTTAACCCTTAAAAGTTTTTCAAAAAAAGGTCGTCATTCGTTAAATGTGCAAGGCTTCTAGGGATGTACTTACATTATGGAGGGTCAATGTTCACATAAAATAGCAGATTTTCTGAGGTCTTTACTAGATTAGTTTTACACTTGATTTCCATAGAAGCGTAGATAATATCCACAAAAAAGCTGTGTATCCAAAATATCTGGAAAAATATATCCAATAAAATCATAATCACGTAAGAGTGTTTGTATGGAAATTTACCTCGAGATGCTCGCTCTTAATTATAAAAATGGAAAATCTACAAAACAATTCGTGTCACCGAGTTCCCAGCACTCGGTATCATGGTAGGTGCTAAAGCAATTGCGCGGTCAACCGCCTCTGTCGCGACGTCTGCACTTGAGGTGATTCAGATGTGAACGACTAGTGGCCGATTACTTGCGTACAACCTCTTAGGTTATAATCTAGTAGGATAAAGTTTAGGGTTTATCCCTGAGTATAATGGTCCACAATACAACCAGTTATTACTTTTTGGCTGACGATGTCAACAGGAAGGTTTTAAATATAGAAAGAAAGAAAGAAAGAAAACATATTTATTCTGCCTGAATAGACGCACAATTCGTTACAAAAATGTATAAAGAAAAAAAAAAAACAACAATATAATGACTAAAAAAAATAAAGAAAGAAAGAAAAAAAGATAGAAAAAAAAGAAATGTTTATTTGACACAAATATAGTGCCATACTAGTAACAAGTTTAAGGCAGGGCACAAACGTGGACACTTTTGTGTTTTGTTGTGTCAGATACAAGCTACCTATGAATATTAGATTTCTTTAGAACCAGTATGAAAACATTCACTCCCTGCGCATACTTAAACATTTTTTGTGTCCAGTTGCTTTCAGTTGACACACACTCATGACCATCAAAAAGTTGATGAGAACGTTCGAGCCCCGGTATGAAGGCTTAAAGGAACGGGTTGGGTTTTTTAGTTAGGAAGAGTCTGACATTATCTCCCACTCCGCCCAAGAGCGGGGGTTGTAATTGGATGATTTTTTCCATCAAAAAAAAAACCATCAATTAGTTTTCGTTGTTCTTCTTCTTCCTGCCCTTATCCCATATTACTTGGGGTCGGTTTTCTTCTTCCATTCTGTCCTGTCACCCGTCAAACTATCACTAACTCCCTTTTCTTTCATATCACTTCTCACACAATCCATCCATCTTTTTTTCGGCCTTCCTCTCCCGCTCCATCCATTTACATGTATACTCAGAACTCTTTTAGTAATATGCGCTTCATCCCTCCGCTTCACATGACCATACCAAGACAACCGATTACCTTTCAACTTTTCAGTCACTGGCGCCACTTTCAAACTTCCTCTAATATACTCATTTCTCACTTTATCCATTCTCGTCACACCACACATCCATCTCAACATTCTCATCTCCGCAACATGCAATCTTTTTTCATCCTTCTTTTTCACAGCCCAACATTCTGATCCATACAGTATGACAGGTCTTATGACGGACTTGTAAATTTTACCCTTCAACTTGAGGGGCATGCGTGGGTCACAAGTTGTTCCCGTGACCTCTCGCCATTTCATCCATCCTGCGTTGATCCGACGTGTTACGTCTCGGTCTACCTCACCATCCCCTTGGACGAGTGACCCGAGGTACCGAAAGTCGGAACAGATTGGTATGGGCGTTCCGGCGAGAGCTAAAGGCACAGGGTTGGAGAGACCGCCGAAATCGCAGAACAAGTACTCCGTTTTGGTTCTACTTACTTTCAGGCCAACACTCTCCAGTCTGTGCCACCACACCTCCAATCTGTTTTGGACCTCTAGGCCACTCTCGGCAACCAGCACAATGTCGTCGGCAAACAGCATACACCAAGGAGCCTCCTCCTGAATGTCCGACGTCAGAGCGTCCATTATCATTAGGAAGAGATAAGGGCTGAGAGCCGATCCCTGATGTAAGCCGACAGCCACATTGAAATTTCCAGTGGTGCCCACTGTTGACCGGACTTGCGTACTACATCGACTGTACATCGCTCGGATCAACTGCACATACTTCCCAGGCACACCTTTCTCCTTAAGGGCCCACCACAGAACCTCTCGAGGTACCCGGTCGTATGCCTTTTCGAGGTCAACGAATACCATGTGCAAGTTTTTATGCGCACTTCTGTATTTCTCGCACAGCTGGCGTATAGCAAAAATGGCATCCGTCGTACCCCGACCAGGCATAAAACCGAATTGGTTCTGTGAAATTTCACTCTCTTCTCTCAGTCGCCTTTCAATAACTTTCTCCCAGGCTTTCATAGTATGTGACAATTAGTTTTCGTTGTTGGTAACTGGAAAACAATGTGTCTCCGTTTGCCCAGCGCCTGAAGGTACAAACGGAAAGAAACAAAACTTAAAGATTTATAAATAACGAAAATGAATCAGGTAGAAAACGTATACGTTCTCATCTTCCTACTGAAATGCCAAATTTTGACAGATTTTCAGGCTAAAGAGTTTGAAAAATACTCAACTTCAAATGCTTAAATAAGAAATCTGGGCAACGCCTGGATTTTGATTCAGTGACTTGACAATCTTCATCAGTAAGTAGTGATGCTAAGTTGTCATCCCTACAAGCAATGTAATGTGATGTAACAGTATCAAGTTCTGCGGAATAATTGTAATCGTTTGCGCACTTATAGCTCTTCTGTGCGGATCTCTTTACGGCTCAAACTGATACTTTAGTGTTTAACCCCTATTAACGCCCAGACACGCAACTTAAGCGGTGATATATGTACATACATACATCTTATTTATATAGGGGAATAACATTGAAAAAATTGGGCAATTTATGTACTTTTATTTTGTGATAGGTTTAGTATTATGTAACTAAGATCGTTGCAGGAGACGCCCGGGCATCGGGAGTCGTAGAGTAATTTTCGGGCACAGCAGGACCGGCTTGCGGACGGCGAGCAATAAGTAGCTCGTCGTCCGGTAAGGACCAAGCCTGGTGCGACAGCGAATCCTATTCCACGTGTGTCTCAAAGAGCTGTTAGCAAAATTGAAGGGGCCTGCTAAGGTTGATGCTTGCCCGGTTTCCAGAATTGTTCGAAAGAGTCTCCGCAGCCTTAGAGAGCAAAGGGCAACTGAAGAAACACGATCTGAAACTACCTCTCGTTTACGAAAATGGAAGTTTATAAACGCTCTTGTTAAGTGTTGGCGAGGGTGCTTGCTAAGGGTCAATTTATATTTAGCGCAGAGACGAAGAGCATCGAAGCGTCTGTCCAAAGCTGAACTTAACAAATTCAACCTTAACTCCACAGCGTAACGCACACATTACTTCTGAGATAAAAAGACTCGCGCATTCTTCGGAATTCGCGCGTCTGCGCTTGAACAACGCTGATTGGTGCGCGCACATTCTCGCGTATCCACGCGCCCACTAGCAAACCTACGCGTCATCAGTCGGAAATTGGCCAAGCGTAGGATAAAATCATGTCTAGAAGGAGTCAATGATATTCATATAAATAATTTAGAATTTTTTTCGTTTGACTGTACCAATTTTGGCTTCTATAATAGATTTTTTTTAAGTTACCTATGAGTGGTCCCAGTCGCCGGAAGAAAATTATTTAATTTTTATGGATCCGGCGACTGGGACCGCGGTCCTAGTTAATTGCGGTCCCAGTCGCCGGAAGCCTCCAATTCAATAGCACTGCTGTTGATACAAATTACTATACGTAAAAGAGTGCGCGGCGTAAATTCGTGCGGTTTCACTTTAGTTGTAATTTCGACGCGCTTCGACTCTGCGCTAGTATAAATTGACCCTAAGAGTAGGACGGACATGGCTGTATTATATTCTCAGTTATGACTCTAATTGATAAGGATTGATATTTTCAAAACTAGCACCGACAATAAAGAACTTGCACTGTTCGTTTTTCTGTTTAAGGTGGAAAATCATCAAATAACTTTCGCGCTCTGGGTAGAGCGAGAGGGAGGCTCAGACTTTTACTGTTGGACCTGTATTCCATCAGTTGTCCTTTGCGTTCCAGAGGACTACGGAAACTTTTTAAAATTAAACCACAGCTTTAACAATCCGACAACACAACAAAGGCCACTATTTTTCTCTTTAATTTCCAAACAGCAAAACGTAAATCGTGTAGCTCCATTATCACGAAATATCTCATTACGTAAACAAAATCTCGTTACCCTCAACGTAACGTAAACCAGAATTAACGTAAACAGTTCGGATCGATGTAAATGAACAACGGAGCGGAAACAAACTTTAACTCAGGGGTCGCAAACACAGCATACGAACTGTAAACTTGCTTCGTCTCATATTCAAATAGTGCAGGGGAACTAACGAACGAAGATGGGGTCGCGAACCTTTGGCAGCGGTGACACAAAATAGATAGGTACAGAAGTCAATCTACATACAAAGAGCGCTCGAGCAACGCACACATAGACATCGCTCACGGACACGATATCTCGACTCAATTCTCGCTTAAGACATACTTCTGTGAACTTTTTTGTGAAATAATGGAGCAAAAAAAAGTTGTAACTGTTTAGTGGACGGTTATATAAATTCAATATTAATTGCTGAATTATCATTTTTTTAAATACCTGTCCCCCTAGCCAAGATACAACCATTTCTCTTGCGTCGAACGCCTCGATTTGGCCACGCCCCCAATTCTTTTATTTTGACCCCGGTGTCTGTGTGTTGCTCGAGCGCGCTTTGTATGTAGATTGCCTTCTGTACCTATCTATTTTGTGACGGTGTGTTGTAAGAAAATATCACTGAATATGTCAAGCGTGTCACGGTTTTCCGTGTCGATGACAGATAAACAAGCGAAGACAGGATAAATTGTTTGTTTTATATAATCTTGTTAATAGAATGTGTGTCCTTGTTTACATTATAATCTTGAGGAAGTGTCATTTTGACAAGTTATTGTAATGCGTGTAGGAAGTGAAGTGTTAAGCAAATTGATTCTGTTTGATTAAAACTTGCCAGTCATTATAGGAGTCATTATTAGTGGAAGTAGACTCATTTTACTCTAGGTTTATGGTGCTATGACAAGTTATGTAAAATCGTCTATATTTCAGGAGTTTGAGCCTTTAAGGGCTGATACTTCAATAGCCAATTTCTTTTAACTCAGGAATCAAAATGAAAATAGAAATACGTCAAACTGGCATATTCTTCTTTAGATGACATTTCTCTAACTATCAAAAAATCAGGCCTAAGTAGGGCTTCTTGTAACCCTAATAGGATTATACTTCATAATGTTACTTTCAAAACTCAATGTACCTATAAGCTAACTGTATAAGGGCTTGTGAACGGCGAGCAATGAGATAGCTCGCCGTCCAGTCGTCCAGTAATCGTTCGGACCAAGCCCGAGTTGTCGATGGCGCGTAGTGAGTCCACGTGCGCCACAAGGAGATGTCAGCAAAATCGTAGGGGCCCAGCAGGGTTGAAGCCTACTGACTACTGAGGCTATCGGATCTCTTTTGAAAGGAATATCCGGGACCGTAGAACGCAAGGCAGAGAACGAACATGGGAGTCGGAGAGAAGTCATTGGATGACATCCCACAAAAAAAAAAGAAAATGCTAATTGTATAAGAGCGCTAATTTCCTCTGGGTGGAGTTGATAGACACGTGAAACATTAAAGTGGGTCTCGCCCCGCAGTACAAATATAACCCTCATTAAAAAATCCTTAAACAAACAAAAGCTTTCGGCCAGCGTGTACACGGAAAAAACCAATATAGCCCCGAGTGGCGGAAAGTGGAAAAGAAGTTAAGAGGTGTCTATTTGTCACGTTCCTTCCGGAATAACGCTCTGCTTTCCAATTAAGGGTAAGCGCTCTCTTTGTTTATCTTAAATTGCGAGAAAATCTCACTCAAATTATCGGGTAAAAAAGACAAAGGGGGGATCTCCTGCGGAACATAACTTTAGCTTCGTTCCGGGATAAAAAGTTGCGTATCTAACGTCGAGGGACAGGGCGCGGGGAATTTTTAATAAGCGAAAAATTTAATGAGGCCCCCCAACCACTTTTTTGCCACCGTTTGCCATGTCAGCTAGCCCGGCCGCCTTCATACTTCTTATTAGAAAAGAATTATTAATTACTTGTAAGATCTTTTTCTTTGTTTCCAAATTATGTTGGAGCTCGTGTAATATCCAATTACTTGTTACCGAACATGATAATACTCGCTATATTTTTTATTTGAAGATGGAAGTCATCAAGATAGGTTTTTCATTCATTAATATTTATTAAAAACTACATTTTGTTTGATTATCTATACTATCTATACTAATATTGATGTAAAGTTTCTTTTTTTGTTTGTAGGAGGTCTCTGGAAGTACTAGTCCGATTGCTAAAATTTTTTTACCAATAGAAAATTGTTTTTTCCTGAGTGACATAGGCTATATTTTATGTACCTACGCGAGTGAAGTTGCGGGTAAAAGCTAGTTATTGATAAAACCATTTATTTCAAGGTTTCATAGGTACTCATAGACATACTTTATTATATTGGTGTTATGTCATATCACCCATGACACTAATATAATAATAAAGTTTGTATGAATAAGTGTGTGTATGTTTGTTAAATCAGTTCAGCCGTTTGAACTGAGGGCTGGACGTAATATGATTGAAATTCGCCACTAGCTAATTGTTGATAAACTAACTGCAGCCAGTGCCTTCGCCCTTGAAAAGGAGGAAAGTAGTTTCCTCCATACAAACTTTAGACCCCCGTTTTATCTATTTAGGAGGTGAATTGTGAAAATCATCTTAGTGCTCGCTTACGTCATATAAGGAAGCCTTGTGTAAAATTTCACTTTCCTAGCCCCAGTAGTTTCTGCTGTGCGTTGATATTTGCAGGCCTGTTGGTCTAGTGGTTAGTGACCCTGACTGCTATGCCGGAGGTCGTGGGTTTGATTTCCACCCAGAACAAATGTTTGTGTGATGAACACGATCATTTGTTCTGTGTCTGGGTGTAATTTATCTATAATATGTATGTATTTAGAAATATATAATTATCAGTTGTCTAGTACCCATAACACAAGCTCTGCTTAGCTTGGGTCTAGACGGCGCTGTGTGATAGTTGTGGAATATTATATTATATTATATTATATTATATTATATTATATTATATTATATTATATTATATTATATTATATTATATTATATTATATTATATTATATTATATTATATTATATTATATTATATTATATTATATTATATTATATTATATTATATTATATTATATTATATTATATTATATTATATTATATTATATTATATTGTATGTCAGTCAGTCAGTTTCTTCTTTTATTTTTATACAAAACGAATTTTTAATTAGGAAAAAGTCTTGTTCCTATTTATGTAAAGTTTCAATAAATTCATAATCAAGAAAGTTATTAGCGTTTGATTAAAGAAACTCAACTGGTCAAAGTCTAAAGATAAAATCAGTTAAACTTTGACATTACAGCATATATTTTAAAATCGTTTCTGAAAAGCCCATATCCTCCACAAATTCCATGGCTGATTTAAATGTAACCTTACCTTATTATAACCCCGCGTTGTGCCGTAAGAGGGCAATTTAACGCACCAGTAGTCAAGCAGCGACATCTGCTAATCGATTGATTGACCCCACCTTCAGCTAGACTCGATAAAAAATACGCCCCTAGTCTCATTTGTTCCCTATGATCTTCTACGCAGCTTCTTAATTGCCTTTTATATCGTGCGTTGGATGATTTTAAAAAAGAAGACTTTTGAAAAAAATTTTAGGATTTTCCAGCCAGCGTTCGAGATGCAATAGACAACCTAGAACTATGTTGTCTATGGTGCAACACTGTTATGCCCGGTCCACAGATGGCCTATCAGGGAAACGGGTTTTTTTATTATTTTTTTTGTAATTAGTTGTGCGCCTATTCGGGCAAAATGAACATGTTTTCTTTCTAGTATTTTGTCTCTTCAACTTTGTGCTTTGAATCGTAACTTATTGTAAATAACACTTTGAGACGTCATTATTTTCATTGAAGTATTTCAAGTTTTAAACTCCAGACTGTAGATGATAATTTATGACTGAATTTTTTTTTATTATGTTTAGGCTCGCGTTTTACGGTTTACTAATGATAAGCATAAAATATATTGTCATAATTTAAATTGGCATAACGAAATTCAGCATAATGATCTTTACGCATAATATATAGGCATAAATGTTTTGCCATAATGCTTGTTGCTCTAACGATACATCATAAATGTCGAGTTCCGATAAATAGATTAGGAGCTATGAGGAAACAGATGAACATACTCACATACATACATACATACTGACCTAACCTTTGCATTTAAATGCCAAAGTATTATTATGCCAATAAAAGTTATGCGAAAACGTTATGCCAAACTATATTATGCCTTAAAATTTTATGCCAACAGGGGTATTACGCGTTTTAATACTATCTCACCTGATGGTAAGCGATGATGTCGTCGACGTTGGAGCACGCTTGCTTAGAAGTAACCTATTCACTCTTGACTTAAATACCCTAGGCTACAGCTACAAGCTGACAGGAAACACCAACTCTGGCAGGGAATTCCATTCCTTAGCTGTACGCATAATTAATGAACTGAAGATCTCATTGTTCCCAGAAGTCGTTACGGTCGAAATTACCCAAAAATTTTCGGACCACTTTGCTCGCACCGTGGTTCAACAACACAAGACCTCATGCTTAACAAGCTATAATTACAAAACGTTAAAATCAGGTTATTTTGGAAGTCCGATCCACACAGCCCAATCATATTTTTTTTGTAAAATATCGCTTTATGGGGCTAGAATTACTTCTACATCGTGGGTGCGTTCACAAATATTCACATACATACATCTTTTGTTTCTCCATTTCAGGTGAAAAAGTTTCATTCTTTGTTACATGTTTTCAATTGCAAAACAAACCAACAACATACACACTAATCTTTGAGCTCTAACAAAGGTGGCAGTTAACCAAACAGTGTCGGTAGAACACAATGGTCTCTCGAGCCCCAAGCTGCCCCCATCTGCACCTTGTTTCACCCCCAGGAAAATTATTTTTGTATAGAAAAAGATCTCGGCCTCACCTTTCATTATTAACTCCGTCCCTTTGATGCACTGCCCGTGCCCCTTTACGAACTAATGATTTCAATTTCACTCTGTTATTCTGAAAACCTCTAGCTGTATGTTATGAGATGATTGAAGATGTAAATTAGCGTTTCAAGGGTATGTTATTTGAATGGAAGAGAGCTTTAATATTGTAAATGGAGATTTAGGATGAGTGCGGTTTTGTAAGGAGCCCCTCCATATAGTTGTATGCTATGTATAGGTAGTAGGAAATCGATACTAATATTTCTGCTAATATTATAAATGTGAAAGTAACTCTGTTAAGATTTCACGAATTAGTAAGGAGTAAGCTTGAAGCTCAAGGCTATATTTATCTGTATATGACTTCGACTTTGCGTCCACAATAACCGACATTTGTAGTGTAACAAATTTTAAGTTGGAAGCTTTTTTGGTCATTCTTATACCTTCGTAGTAATCATCATCTTCAAAAATACTTGTAGTCATAAGTTACAACGTAATTGTTAATAGCCTCGCTAACTACCACGGTTAAGATAAGCAGCCATTAGAAATATTATTAATTTAAAAAGAGAACCATTGGGTGGGTGCAAAAAATTCATAAGCGAAATTGAGACGGTCGTGCGACAAAGACAGAGTTACGCTTTTCTTGAGGCCAGAGAGAGATGGGGCAAGTTTCTTTTCATTTTGTGCCGTCTTTTTGGAGTTGTTCTCTTTCCGTTTTTAATTATTGAACCACTCATTCCTAATTATTGTTATTAGCGTTGGGGAGAGTGGTGAAAATTGAGGGTCTCGTCTCGGCATATTGACCGCTCGGCTGTTCGGTAGCTTCCTAGGGGATGGTTTTAATTGTGCACGCTTTTGACTTTTCCTCTTGTTCTTTTGAGCCTCAATAAACTCGGATTTTACGGTGTCTCGCTTGTATTAGTTATTTTATTGGATGGGGAGGAAGTTTTATACTACCAAGCAAATATAATGCAATAAACGTACGTATCGTAGATTCTTGTTTTTCACAATATAAAAATATCTACGTATACTAGTTTACGATGCATGTTTAATACATTTCGCGTGTATGAGGAGTCAATCCACTGATAGCCCAGTTCCGTATCGGTTGGGTTTAGGTATTTTATACCCAAATTGCTCGTCTAAGCCGAAAATCCCCAGTAAGCCTTGTAACCGAGATCAAAGGAGCTCCTACCATTACGATTGCGGCTCATTTTTTATTTAGCTCCGAGAATGTTCTTATCTTAACGTACCTCCCTGCTTTATGACGTTATAAAGTTGATTTTTAATCCGACGTGAACGGGAAATTGCCGAATTTGAATTTGGAAACTGAAGTTGAATTTGAATTTGGAATAATATTTTAACTGTTATCAGTTTTCGGAGAATACTTTTGGGTAGTTATTTATGGTTTATTAGAATGGAATAGAATACAAACTTTTCCAAAGTCATTACAACGGGCACCTTATGTAATCCTATAAAAAGTCCCGCTTATTGAAATGTTTTATTTGATAATAATTTTATCACCTATTTGGCCTGGTACGAAAGGCAACGGAGGAACAGGAGTGGGTTTTTAGTCAGTAAAAGTCTGACACTATCACCCGCTCCGCTCAAGAGCGGGGGATGTCATTGGATGATTTTCCCACCAAAAAAAGGCATCTACACCTTGCCAGTCAGGGATGCCGATTGTTCGAAGGAGATAGCGTAGCCCTTGTAAAGGGTAGTCAGTAAAAGTCTGATACTCTCCCTTGCTTTACCCAGAGCGAGAAAAGTCATTTGATCATCACTCACGTGAAAAAAAGACGTCTGCACCTTCAGTTCACGTTTTTAAATTGCTTACATAAAAATGTAACCTGGATCCGATAGATGGCGTGAAGTGTCTGATAATACCGTTCAATTAATCTAAAAACTAGAAATATTTTTTTATATTTTTATTTAACATTAAATAGTAAAAAAAATATATGCAAAATCAGATTTAAAACCAATTCAATTAAACCTAAAAATTTAAAACAAAAATAAATATCAAGATCACCCCTAAAAAAGACCTGTTCCAATAACTTTTCTAAACACGATATTTTTATGAACAATCAGTGGCTCCCCCTGTCGACGATACACACACTTTATGAAGAGTGTAGCACGTGCACTTGCAATATGTTAGCAGGCGGCGCCGGGGGGCGGCAGAAAGGCTTTTTATGAATAACTAAATGATTTATGGACTTAGAAAATGGTTTTACGTTTGCTTTTCTGAAGGTTTTTCAGAGTTGGTGTTGCTTGTGTATCTATGTATGGGTAACAACAAATATTGTAGGTATATGTGTGTTTTTGTAAATGATAGAAAAAAAATGCTCCAATTATTAATATAATATTCCACAACTATCACACAACGCCATCTAGTCTCAAGCTAAGCAGAGCTTGTGTTATGAGTACTAGACAACTGATAAACATACTTATATATTTATAAATACATACATACTATAGATAAATTACACCCATACACAGAACAAATGATCATGCTCATCACACAAAGATTTGTCCTGGGTAGGAATCGAACCCACGACCTCCGGTATAGCAATCAGGGTCACTAACCACTAGACCAACAGGCCTGTCTGTCTCCTGTATTAATTAAATATAAAATCTGAAAATCATTGTCATTGATATTTATTTACTAACATTTTATGTACAGCTGTAGTGGTACATTATCATCATCTTCATTTCAACGCAAAGCAGTCCACTGTTGGTTGTCCCCCAAGTGTCGCTATAACGACTGCTCCTGTGCATCTCGCATCCATCGCATTCCCATGACCCTTATCAGGTCATCGGTCCTCCATGTGGGTGGACTTCCAACGCTGTGTCTTGGTACGTGGTTGCCACACCAGAACCTTTCGTCCCCATCGACCATCTGTTCTGCAGGCAATGTGCCTTTTAAGATTGGCGATTCTTCGAGCTACATCGGTAACCTTGGTTCTCCTGTGAATATCTTCATTTCTGATGTGAGTACGCAAGGAAACTCCTAGCATTTCTCTTTTCATTGCCCTTTGGCTGACTAAGTCTTCTCATAAGGCACATGGCAAAGAGGTACATGGGCGGATTAAATTATCATTCCTTTGGCTTTTTCCTTCCAGTCTACCCGGATGCGTCTGAATACCCAAATTTTACATGAAGCAACTGCTTATTAGACTGCAGACTTAATGCAACAAAGTTTTCTCTATGAGTCAACTTTTGGGTTAAAGAGACTACACGTACGAGTGCACAATAAATATTAGAAATAGGATCAAGTATCATTAAAATAAGATATTTTTTACTATAAAATGCGTATACATGCTGAAATAATAAAGGAATAAATATATACTGACAAATATCATAACAACGAATGTTTCGCATTACGCTAATGAGTTCTATAAAGAACAGATCCATAAATTAAGAACTACAATAACATATTTACATGCCTATAACCAAAAGAGGCACAATGGCAGCACGAGAGCAAAAAAATGTCCAATTACATTAAGTACATAATTATTTACCCTTTGATATACAGTTGCCAATAACCAGATACTCCATGAATATTAACCAGCACACTACGAACATTCCACCGCCGTGTCTCATGTATATTCCTCTATTCCGTCCATATTACATAAATAGTCGAAATGGTAGACAATAAAACTTTTCTTTTCTGCGTATATTTGCGCAAAAACAATTTCTTGGTCTCTCTCTTAAGTTCTCGCCGAGTTTATGCGGGTTTTATGAAAATAAGCGGGTGCCCGCTCATTTCGGGTCGGGGAGGGGGGAGGTGCGGTGGGGTAGCGGGCCCAAGGGGGGGTGTTTATGTCGTTTTCATGGCTCGGAGGACCACCGCCGCGGCTTTTGGCTTCAAGCCAGACGCTCAGAATACTAGTCTCTCTTTTGTTTTGCAGGAATGTTATCACGGTACGTTTCTTTTATTCAGAATATAATTTGGGATCTAAATATGAAATCATTTGGGATGGTGGACGGAAATAGTGTTTGTTTGCGTTGTTTGTTGCTTTTGCTTTTGTTTACCAAGAGATAAATTATTCATCACTATGTTTTTACTGAAAAATAGGGGTGGTGTGTTAGTATAACTAGATAATTACAGCCTTATTGAAATTGATAAAACTCACTAACCTGCTATGTTTGAACTAAATACTGGCTAGCGGATTCCACATTCAAATTCTCCATAGAATATTTTGAATTGAGAATCTGTTCCAAATTGTTTAAACTAAAGACGATGAATTTTTTTTTTAATAATGTTTTGGCTTTTTTAGCAACGCATTTCATAAAATCTATCAGCATCATAACAATTAGTTTAAAAAAACACCACATCCAGTTTGTGGTAAATACAATTATTCAATTAGCACCTATGATCATTCATTACGTCGGGCGCCGAATGTCAACCGTTGAACTTTACCAGAATTACCATACGATATGTGCGTCGATACGTTCTGATTGTTCAAACGCTTGCCGTCGTGTTTGCGGCCGCTCTGCGGTCGATGTGTTACGATGGCATTTCGACTACACCACTCCTCGATTTCCATCGCTATATAACACGCTAATACTTGACTGTTAAGCATACATTGCTTTCATTATACAGCGCTTCACACAGCTAAATGGTACGTTTACGGCGATGGTTGCTGTTTAGGATATTGCGTCGTTACGCGACGTCATTGTCGCGAGTTTCAGCACTTAATAAGTGATAGGATGGTCCACGACCACATTACACGCAAAGCTTATCATTTTGTGCGTTTAGCGGTTGGGCTGTTGTAGTAGTTGCTTACTGAGAGGAATAGTTGAAAAACATGAGGGACTTTATAAAGTTTTTTTTAGTCCAATTTATTTAAAGACCCCTATCATCCAATGATTTCTCCCACTATAAACTGGAGTGAGAGGGCGGGTCAGACTTATACTGACAGATATTACTTCTGTGTTCTTCCGTGGTTCTTGCGTTCCAGGAGACGGCTTTCCTTTCAGGAATTCCCCGTGGCCGTTTTGCGCAGTGTTCTACGCGCGCCTCAAAGAGGACATCCCTTTCAGGATTCAGCTGGCCCAGTCCTTGCCGGTCGGTTGGATGGTGAGCTACCCATTGCTCGTAGCCTGCAAGCCTACGCCTACGGTAGTCGGGAATCGCCCTGTGATTCCCGTTGACAGGCGATTTAAAGACGTCTTACCAAATCCAAACCAGCCAGCGTCTGGCGACGACTGCAGCGTAGTGGTCTGACGTTTTGGTGAACTGGACCTAATTGGCGCAGCTGTGAGACACACAATGTCAAGTTTCTACACTGTGTATGTCTGAGTGTGTAAAACCTATGTTTTCTTTTCTTCTTTCTTTCTATATTATTGGTACATTAGCTTAACTACATTACATTATGCAAAACACACACACATAAAACTTTGCATTTATTGTGCGTATAGCCAAGGAGTGCAATTCTTTGCCAGAGTCTGTGTTTCCTGATAGCTACAACTTAACAACTTTCTAGGGAAGCGTTTTCCATCGTCGACCACATCATCGCTTACCATCAGGTGAGATGGTGGTCAAACGCAAGCTTATCAATTATAAAAAAAAGTAACAGTTTAAAAAGGCATACATACTACCATCGCCATCTTTGTTACCACAACCATTACCGTCACCCCCTTCCTTTAAAACCAAAAGCCAACTGACATACCAACGTTTCTTTTCACAAAATATTCGAACATCTTAGTAGATCGTGTTCTCCTAGTAATCCGTGTGTCCGTGACGGTATTCGAGGTACGATTGCCGGCCGGCGCGGCTCCACAAATCAAGCCGGTTCGCCACCGTCGGCAAGCGAATGGGTTGACGACGCCGCCGCGAATTCTTTATACATTCCAGGGTTGGAAGTTGCTAGATGGTTTCTGTACGTGCTTCGGTGGGCTGTGTTTTGGCTGTTGGAGATGGGGTTTAGTTTGAATAATTTTACGGATGGGACACACCCTTAAAGATACAAACGAGATCCTTGCCTTATAGGTGTGTTAAAATAAGGATTTGGAGTACCTATTGATGTCTCCTGAACTACAAGCATCGCATGCCCACTTCTATCTCTATACGAAATATATTTTTAAATATATAAAATAATATCCAGAAGACACCTAGATCCGTAAAGACTGTCTGCAGACCATACAATCATTTGTTCCGTGTATGAATCGAACCCCCGATACGCAGCGCTGCAGCCAATCGTTTAGGCAATGCGCCAATCGTGCCGGTTAATATAACATAGCCGGCTTTATTATATACTAGCTTTTGCCCGTGGCTTCACCTGCGTACATAAAATATAATTTATGGCACTCAGAAAAGCAGCTTTCTAGCGGTGAAAAAATTTTCGCAAACGGACCAGTGAGTACTTTCAAAGATTACCTATTATATGACGTATAAAACGACATTATCGAGCAGGTGGTGTAAAAAAACATAAAAACAAACTTTACCTCTTTTTATTATTAGCATAGATATAAAATAAAAATGAAACTCTATTTCCCTTGGACACGCCATAACTTGAGTAAGACTACCGATTACAATCATCTTTTTTCAAGTTACCTAATACTTTGTAGAGAAATTGGTTGATAATGTGCAATGAGCATAATTTACTCACTGACTTCTTGACAATTCAAAAGTGCCTGGAAATGAGTTATTTGAAATAAGTGCTTTGACTTTAAGAGTTCATACGGAAAGTAAAATTAAGAAAACTGCGCAGAAAATTGGAAAATATCAGAAAGCTTAACAGTTATTCAACCTTCGAGTGTATATGATAGTTCACGCTTATCTACTTTCACGTGGGTGAAGTGCTGGGCAAAAGCTAGTATAATATAAAAGTTAATAAAATAGATGAACAAAACATATCAAAAAGTTAAAAAAAATGTTTAACTGAAATCTGAACTAGCAAAATTTATTATGCTAGTTCAGAGGTAAAATTTTGTTTTTTTGTTTGTAGGAGGTAATCTCTGGAAGTACTGCACGCTTAGCCAATTTGTTATTCTGCAATCGTTAACGCTATCGAAAAGTGACGAAACGTATGGGAATGACGTCATCTCAACGTAAAGTCGCGTGGTCAGAACAAACGAATAGACAATTCGTAGCCAAGTTCACATCGTTCAAAATCGTTTCTACAATGTTTAACGCTACATCCTTTGTTATACAAACGCTACATTGTAGAACGAGCGGCCGACTCAGGCGCGTCAACATGGCTACCAACTTATCGTTTTCTACAATTGCTGTCACCGAGGTGTTACCGATTCGACACAAACTGGTTGTAACTTGGCTAGGGGGGCAGGTCCGATAGAAAGCTGCTTTATTTTTGAGTGACAAAAGCTATATTTTATGTAGGTACGCAGGCGAAGCCGCGGGCAAAAGCTAGTAATATATATTTCCTGATTCACGTAACTATGGGAAGGGACTACATAATAAACAATAAAATGATAACAAATCATCCAATTATTATCTTTCCTGAGAATCAATTCTACCTTTCTTACCATTTCCTATGAACTCGCTTCCCTTATAACCTAATATTTTATTTTCCTTCTACAGGTAAATCGTTCACTCTGACGATAATGCTGGCGACGTCCCCTCCTCAAGTGGCGACGTACCAGAAGGCCATCAAGGTGACGGTGGACGGTCCTCGGGAGCCCAGGTCCAAGACCAGGCATCATGGCTTCCACCCCTTCCACTTCGGACCCCGATTCCCACCCGATCCCTTGATGGGGTCGCTACCTTTTAAGTTATCAGGTAAAGTTATACACAATAGAATTATTTATTTTGCTAAAACCATTTGTTCTTATCGTTTGTGCTTTTACTATTTGAACGAGAAAGTTATAAGAGGATATAGTATTTCTTAAAATCTGCATTTTAAAGACAGCAGTTTTCATTCCTTTAGCATCCCCAAAGTACTCGTATATGCATATGGTCGATGGGACCGAAAGGTTCTGGAGTGGCGATCGCGTATCGGAAGATGTAGCATTGGAAGACCTTCAATGGTCCACTACAAGGTGGACTGATGACCTAGTGAGGGTCGCAGCAATCCTATAGATGCGAGACTCACAAGACCGTTCGCTGTGGCGACACTTGGGGGAGGTTTAAGTTTAACAGTGGACGTCTTTCGACTGAAATGATGATGATGACCTATAAGACAAAACTCCCACTCTGAGTGGAGCGAGAGTGGCAGAGTTTTACTGACTAAAATATTAATAATTCTTTATTTTCAGGCTACTAAGGCCCATAGAAACATGCAATGCATTAAATAATCTTAAAAACTAATTAACTTAATATTAATAAATACCATATTATAACTACGTTGGGTCGGCGATGTATTATGACGCTAAGTCGTGGTGTCTTATAGCCTTCCGCGAAAGTGCCGATGCACGACATCCGTTAGCCAAAACTTATTTCTGTTTCTTAAGTTGCTCTTTGCGTTTCTGAGCTACGGTAATTGTTTCAAAAATCCCTTAGCCCTGGTAGGCATCGCACCTTAGCAGGCCATGTAAATTTTGTTAGCTCTAGCTGTGTCTTAAACACAAACACGCGATCTTATAGCTTTCTATTATGGCACGCCACCCTTTTTTTTTATGGTGGGAAAAAATCATGCATTGACATCCCCCGCCCTTGGGCGGAGCGGGAGATAGTGTCAGACTCTTACTGACCAAAAGACCCACCCCGTTCCTTCTAGCCTTCATACCGGGGCTCGAGCGCCCTTTCGGATAACCCTGGCCCCAGTAGGCTTCGACCCGGCTGGGTCCCTGCTGTTGCTGACAACTCCTTGAGGCGCGCGGGAACAGTGCGCGCCGTCGACGACTTGGGCTTGGTCCGGACAGTTACCGGACGGCCGGACAGTGAGCTACCCATTGCTCACTGTCCGCAAGCTCGCGTCTACGTTGGCCGGAAATCGGGATCAGAATCCCGGCGACGGCGGCGGCGATAACGCCGTTGCCTGATGCGTTCGGCCTCCTCCTTTGCGAGCATTACTGCTTCGCAGAAGTCGGCGACCGCCTGCCACTCCTCCTCGCTCCGGACCATGGCCTCAACCAAGGCCCGGCGCGAGAGGTCTCCGCCGCCGATCGCCCCCACGAGGGCACGGCGATGTTCCGCCCAAGCAGGGCACACCTCGACTGTGTGCTCCACCGTGTCCTCCGGGCGTTCCGCACAGTGGCGACACCCGGGCGTCACTTCCGCATGAATCGAGTGCAGGAAACTCCCGAACGAACCGTGTCATGTCATGGAAGGTAAGGACGCCGTGAGGTCTTTCCAGCCACGCCTCAAAGAGGGGACTTACCGCCATGATTGTGGCGTGCCCAGCACTGGGTTGCGATAGTCGTTGACGCCATTTCACCATGAGATCCCGCCGGAGCTCTGTCCGCCATGCCGTGACCTGTCGCGGGCGGGCAGACTTTCACCCCGGCGTTGCATCTCCACGCGCATATCGTGCATGTGTGCAAGGACTGTTGCCTCCAGATCCCACGGTGGTAGGCCAGCCAGAAGGCTCGCCGCTTCGCGGGAGACCGTACAGTATCCCCGCACCATCCTTATCGCCATGACCCACTGGCAGGCGTTCAGTATGGCCGCCGGTTGCTTTTTCAGCGACGGCGCCCACACCGGCGCCCCGTAGAGGGCCATGGACCGAACGATCCCCGCGTAGAGCCTCCGGCAGGAGGCGTCTGGACCCCCAAGGTTGGGCAGGAGCCGCTTGAGCGCAGCCCCAGACCGGTTGAGTTTGGGATGGCACGCCACCCTGGTCGACACACTCTAGATCTTCACCACATTGTTCACAAGGGACCTGTGAACGAAAAACCCTACACCACCCTTTTTTTTTTTTTTTTTTTTTTTTTTTTTTTTATGGTGGGAAAAAATCATGCATTGACATCCTCCGCCCTTGGGCGGAGCGGGAGATAGTGTCAGACTCTTACTGACTAAAAGACCCACCCCGTTCCTTCTAGCCTTCATACCGGGGCTCGAGCGCCCTTACGGATAACCCTGGCCCCAGTAGGCTTCGACCCGGCTGGGTCCCTGCTGTTGCTGACAACTCCTTGAGGCGCGCGGGAACAGTGCGCGCCGTCGACGACTTGGGCTTGGTCCGGACAGTTACCGGACGGCCGGACAGCGAGCTACCCATTGCTCACTGTCCGCAAGCCCGCGCCTACGGTGGCCGGAAATCGGGATCAGAATCCCGGCGGCGGCGGCGGCGGCGGCGATAACGCCGTTGCCTGATGCGTTCGGCCTCCTCCTTTGCGAGCATTACTGCTTCGCAGAAGTCGGCGACCGCCTGCCACTCCTCCTCGCTCCGGATCATGGCCTCAACCAAGGCCCGACGCGAGAGGTCTCCGCCGCCGATCGCCCCCACGAGGGCACGGCGATGCTCCGCCCAAGCAGGGCACACCTCGACTGTGTGCTCCACCGTGTCCTCCGGGCGTTCCGCACAGTGGCGACACCCGGGCGTCACTTCCGCATGAATCCGGTGCAGGAAACTCCCGAACGAACCATGTCCGGTGAGTACCTGAGTCATGCGGAAGGTAAGGACGCCGTGAGGTCTTTCCAGCCACGCCTCAAAGAGGGGACTTACCGCCAAGATTGTGGCGTGCCCAGCACTGGGTTGCGATAGTCGTTGACGCCACTTCACCATGAGATCCCGCCGGAGCTCTGTCCGCCATGCCGTGACCTGTCGCGGCAGCGGACTTTCACCCCGGCGTTGCATCTCCACGCGCATATCGTGCATGTGTGCAAGGACTGTTGCCTCCAGATCCCACGGTGGTAAGCCAGCCAGAAGGCTCGCCGCTTCGCGGGAGACCGTGCAGTATCCCCGCACCATCCTTATTGCCATGACCCTCTGGCAGGCGTTCAGTATGGCCGCCGGTTGCTTTTTCAGCGACGGCGCCCACACCGGCGCCCCGTAGAGGACCCTACACCACCCTGAGACTGCTAGTCACCTTCCCGGAATTAGAGCAGGTTACCGGATTTAAAAATTATCATAATCATAATCGTTTATTTGCTAATATGGGTAATTACATAATGATATTGAAAATATAGCACATATATCGTGTCCTCCCCCTGTCTTCGGACTTCAGATAATCCCACAATACTCCATCGTAACCCGCTCAATTCTTCTTCAAGTTCGGTGATCTTCTCATCAGTAATTCTTTCGAAAAAGCCCTGGCAATCATTGACCTTAGAAGGCCCCGTTAATTTTGTTAGTTCTAACGCTAAACGCCGAGTCTTAAACACAAACACGCGATCTTATATCTATCTATTATGACGTTCCTCAAACTTGAGTCCTGACCTGTCCCCTGTCATCGAGGCACGATGTTTCTATCCGAAAGATATTAAATTGTCAGCCGGGACCGTTGTCACTCCTCGTTTGCGCCTCAAAGGGGATTTAATTCGGTCCAAAAGTTTTGCGTGACAATTAATTATCAATTTGAGGGGCCTCCAGTTTGACACCTGTGAGGACACGAGATGTATTTTAATATTCTAGAAACATTAACAATTATGAAGTTTCTTAAGTCTGTTAGTGATGTGATGGGGTTATATTTTATAGTGGTTATAGAAAATTTGGTGCACTGAAAAGACTTCTGTTTTGCGTGGTTTCATTTTGATTTTATTTGAGAAAGTATTTTGAATGCAATCAAAGTTGGAGTATAACTCTATTTATAAAATAATAATATAGGTAGTGAGAAACTTATTTCAGACCATTTCGATCTTAAAGATACTGATCTAATTTATGTTAGTAAGTACTTAAGAACTATGTTAGTAAACCACTGATAAATAAATGACATTTATTTTGTATTAAAAAAACTTGATGAGGCTGGTGTTTCCTAGTTGACTACCGTGAGAAAAAGCACCGAAACAAACTCAGAGGTCAGTCTTTTTAACTAAAGAAAAGCTCTTGCCTGGGTTTGTTCCCACGACGTAGGTATCACTCGTAAGTCAGGGAGGGCCGTTACTACTGGAACACCACTGTTGACACAGCTAGACGTCCATAGCATCTGTGGCAAAATAGAGATGGTCTCTTTTTTATGGTGGAGATAATTATCCAATGACAACCCCCGCTCTTGGGCGTAGCGGGAGATAGTGTCTGATTCTTACTGACTAAAAAACCCACCCCGTTCCTTCAAGCCTTCATACCGGGGCTCGAGTTCCCTTTCGGATAACTCTGGCCCCAGTGGGCTTCAACCCAGCTGGGCCCCTGCTGTTGCTGACAACTCCTCGAGGCGCGCGGGAACAGTGCGCACCGTCGACGACTTGGGTTCGGTCTGGACAGTTACCGGACGGTCGGACAGAGAGCTACCCATTGCTCACTGTCCGCAAGCCCGCGCCTACGGTGGCTGGAAATCGGGATCGGAATCCCGGCGGTGGCGAGAGCGCCGTTGCCTGATGCGGTCGGCCTCCTCCTTTGCGAGCATTACTGCTTCGCAGAAGTCGGCGACCGCCTGCCACTCCTCCTCGGAGATGGTCTCTAGAGTATGGTCGAGACTTTCTTCTCTATAAAGTGCCTCCCTTTTTAACGTTCGCCCGCAGGTCAGAAGGTTTCTCTAAAAAACTTTTGGTCTCCCGTTTCATCCGCTTAGTGAGTGAATTTTAAGAAACCCTCTCTTAATGCTCACCTGCGTCTTAAAAGGAAACGTTGTGCAATTTTACGCTCCTAGTCCTAATAGTTATGGCTGTGGGTTGATAGAATAGAATATAGGTACTTTATTGTACGCCAAATTATGTAGTAACAATTTCACAGAAACTTAAATCTATGGGTGCAATAGCGGTTTATCGCTGACAGCTCCGTATCCACTAGACAACCTTACTTTTTATTTATATAGATTTAGTTATTCAATACTATTCGAATTGAAGATCACTGCAAATTGATTTTCAGCAGCAGCATATTACCTCAATACTTCTAAATTTACACCCGAAAAACGTCTCAAAATTGAAAATAGTGAAGCCGAAAATGCCTTCCCCGTGCAAGAAATATGGCAGGTGAATGAGATTTCCTCAATATTACGCGACAACCGACCCGTCGCGACGCCCCACTGTGCAGGGCGCGTCGCTAGGCGCCCGGTCCCTTCACTTGCACCTAATAAACACCGGTGTGATTGTGTACCAGATTATTAAAAAGAGCCGTCATAAAAACTTAATCATCTATTTTCGAAGATTTATTTCTTTAGAAGTTGGAAAAATCTTTTAATGTTAAGTTTCAAAGACAGAAAGTTGAAATAAAAGGAGGAAGAATTATTTATTTGGCACCGACAGACAAAGATAACATACAATATTTTGTAAACACATGTGTGAATCATTACAGATTTTGCTACTCGGGTACGGCGTACAAAACTATTAAATAGCTTATTATGCTTATTAAACTACTACTATGGTAACTTTCAGATGATATTTAAAGGCAATAGGTGGGGCTGAGGAGGGATTGTTCAAAAGAGTTACTGTGGTCTTGAAATGCAAAGGTACATAATTATGTGGGTTAAGTTCAGTAAAAGTTTGACGCTACCTCCATCCAGAGCGGGAAAAATGATTTCATGATTTCCAATCATAAGAAAAATTAAACTTATCCAAGTGCGAGTCACACGAAGAATTCCGTACTACAATATTAAAATCGAACAGAGAATGACGAAAAAGTATTTTGTCTTGTGTGGGAACCCCCTTTAATTTTTAATTTAATTTTAATATTGTTGTTGTAGCGGTAACAGAAATACACATGCTGTGAAAATTTCAACTCTCTAGCTCTTACGGTTTATGAAATAGGAACAGCCCATGGATAGACAGACAGGCTTAGTAATGGGGTTCCTTTGGCAGGCTTCGGGTGCGGAGCCCTAGAAAGCAATAAGTAATATCATATTCACATGTCTTTAAGAAACTGTTGTACACACCTTTGCTTTCCACATCGCCTCGAAAGCACCAAAAGATTAACGTTACAAAGTCTCAAGCTCCCATCACTCGCGTACTACGCCGCTCTAGTACCTACTACGCGCTTGTCGTTCTCTCGTAGTACGCAAGTGTCGTCGCAAACCTCGTTACGTCGGGTGTCAAAGGGCTGTAACTCAATTACACAGCACGTAGGTACAGGCGACACCAGGCGTGCCAAGACACCGGAATTAATGCATGATAATTTACTTAGGATTTTATATTGAGACGGTAATGACTTGGAATTAGCTGATTCTCGATTCTGTGGACGTATTTGGAGAAGATTTTAATGCGAAAGGTCAGATTTTTAAAGGTATTCTTCTAGTCTCAAACTAAGTATATAGTCTGTCTAAAAAGTCAACCGACTTAGGAATTTTGTATAATATTTAAAAAATACTTATATTCGATACTTTTTATAAGGTTCTTCTAGTAGTAAACAATGATCAATATCTCTTAATCAAACTTGATTTTTCAACCAGTGTTGATTATATCAGATTTCATTTTACCATATTAATTACCCAAGTCGGTTGACTTATTAGACAGACTCTAGCTTGTACTATGAGTACTAGATAACTGATAAACATACATAAATATAATATAGAAAAACATACATAAATATATCGAAATACATACATATTATACATATAAAACACTCAGACACAGGTCAAATGATTATGCTTCAAACTAACATTTATCATGGGTGGGGATCGAACCCACAACCTTCGGCATAGCAGTCAAGGCCACTAACCACACACAGAGATACTATTATATGTGAGTTATATCTAGGTGGTACTTAGTATCTTCCTGAGCGCCTAATCATAATATTGACCGGATCAGCTCTAGATTTTATTATTAGATTTTTCATTTAAGTATTTTAAGTTGAGTATTTCCCAAACTCTACTTTAGCCTGAAACCTATCAAAATCGGGCTTTCCAGCAGGGTTTGAGCCGTTCTTAACTTAAAATATTCAATTCAGAAACTCGTCTATAGTGTCATGTCTTCGAATACCAAAAATTATAGCTTATTAGTAGATTTCTGTAAAGCCTAATGTGACAATTATTTTGCTCTATATTCCAGTATTCTCATTAAACCAAACCTCACTTGACAGGCTTACTTCAACACCAGCATCTTCCACCACTCTTTGTTTCTCTTTAGAAACAATTTAGCAAGTACTCCAATATGTAAATTCCGCGCTTCGTGGCTCTTCTGAAGGCAAGTCTCCACTGCCCTCTTATACCAATAACCCTTGTGAAATCATGATAAATTATCTTCACTCACGTTCGCGCCTTCCTCTTATACACGCGAATTTGTTACATGAATATTGAAAGTATGGATATGACAACTTCGCTAGATATGTGAGGCGGGTAGTAGTAATATTGTGAGTTAAATATTTTCTGTATTCTATTGATGTTATGTTACGTTTGTCAGCTGGTTTTAAGATTACGTCTTTTTTCGCGTAAATAAACTGTTTTTAACCGACTTCAAAAAGGAGGAGGTTCTATGTTCGGCTGAATGTATGTTTTTTTAATTGTGTATCTTTAATTGTGTCACGTCCTAAACATATGCCTGCGAGAAAAAAAGCGTTGTGGTTATGATTCTAGAATAAATATGACTTAATTCATTAAGCCCTAAGCGAACGTTCGCTCTCTCATTGTCTTTTTATTGTGTCCCTAATTACGGTATTCGAAAACTTAAGATACCTGTCAAGATAAAATAGGTAGCAATCACAAGATTTTAACTATCTCGAGATGTATACAGTCAATTCTCAGGCAGTAGTAATATTGTGAGTTGAATTGTGTCACGTTCTTGTATGCCTGCGTGAAAAAAAGCGTTGTGTTTATGATTGCAGAAATATATTATTTATTAATATATTTCTGGAATAATATATTTAATAAATTTTTTTTCTATATTATTTTAATAGATATCTTAATATCTGTTAAAATAATATAGTTAGTAGAGTCTGTCTAAAAAGTCAAACGACTTAGGTCATTATTAGGGCAAAATATATCTGATGTGGTCAACACTGGTTCAATAATCAAGGTTGATTAAGAGATCTTGATCACAGTTTACTAATAGAAGAACCTTATAAAAAGTATCGAATATAAGTATTTTTTAAATTATTAAATGTAATACAAAATTCCCAAGTCGTTTGACTTTTTAGACAGACTATAACCACAAGATTTTGACTTTCTCGAGACGTAAATAGTCAAGTCAAAGCACAAAATCAGCAGACGAGTTGACATCCCTAATTAGTCCAGACATCTAGTCGCGATCCATTCGTACATCTGTGTATCTCACGTCGCCGTGTGAGCGCCACTTAAAGTCGCAGCCTTCGCATTATTAATGAGGGAGTCTTAGAGAAAATTAAATATAGCATTAGGCCCGGAAGCCCGGGATTGTGGGGGCCAGGGGGAAGAAACGGGGGCCACATAACCCTTCAGTGCTCGCGACAATGCGGGTGCATAATTACGCATTTGTAAATTTTAAATGTCCCACCCACCTCATACAGCCTTTTGTATGACGTGATTCGCGTTTTCACTGTACATTTTAAACGGTTTCAAATGGATTCGTATGATGACGACTGCCGCGCGATTAACGCCAAATGTGACGTCATTTTTATTGACGTGATGTGTTACTCAACATTTACGTTTGCGTTTGTTATAAAATCATGAGCAGTGTTTTAAGGATTTGAGGAATGTTTTTGATAATTTAGAGATGGTTACCATTACCCAGAAAGGTTTAAAAGTTACACAAAACAAGGGTAGAAGTAACAGAGCAATAGGTAGTTAATTAATCGTATCTATCAGATGGTAACCTTTACCCGTTAACTCCCTTGTCACAGCTACTTTCCTACACCGAAAGGTTAATTAAGCAAAACA
Source organism: Mythimna ferrago (assembly GCA_910589285.2). Classification (NCBI taxonomy): domain Eukaryota; kingdom Metazoa; phylum Arthropoda; class Insecta; order Lepidoptera; family Noctuidae; genus Mythimna; species Mythimna ferrago. The sequence continues at coordinate 9,549,034 of OU342691.1, read as the reverse complement.
AAAAGGGGTTTAACAAAATCAATAGACGCAAATTCATTAAACGCTAAGCAGATTGAAATCCAAAATGGCGGCCAAGATGGCGGCGGCGGGTTAAGGCGCGTTGACAAAGCGCCGTCGTTAGTTCACGAGCCCTCTTATTAACCTTATGATGTACGGAGGGCATCCGTCTTGCTAACTCCGGCTGTGACGTCAGCCCTCAGCACTAACTAGAAGCTTATGGTGTCATAAGTTACGATGTGGAACAACCTGATGCAAGACAGCATTGTGGATTACACTGGTTCGTATCAAGAAATAAAACCGCAACGAAATTACGCATGTTTGTTTTTTTTACAATTTTGTATAAGTGACATACAATAACAATATCTACCCATTTTATTTTATTATGTAGATCACTGACCCTTACGTTGATTCCTAACATTGATTCTATTCAAGTGAGCGTTAAATTTTCTGTAATTGACTGGCCTGTTGGTCTATTGGTTAGTAGCCCTGACTGCTATGCCGTAGGTCGTGGGTTTAATTCCCACCCAGGACAAATGTTTGTGTGATGAGCATAATCATTTGTTCTGTGTCTGGGTGTAATTTATCTAAAATATGTATGTATATAGAAATATATAAGTATGTTTATCAGTTGTCTAGTACTCATAACACAAGCTCTGCTTAGCTTGAGACTAGACGGCGTTGTGTGATAGTTGTGGATTATTATTATTATTATTTATATACATTATAATTAAAACTGTGGTTCTCAAGGTAACTTTGACCATAATGTAGTATCGGGTTTTGTATACAGTAAAATAATAAAATCTTGAATAACCTTCTCTCAAAGTCCTTGTCAGATAGTACAAGAAATTCTCATAGATTCACTCATTTATTAAAGAGTGTAGTTTTCACAAGTATGTCTTAGTAGTTTTCCTCTCGCTACAATCAAAATAGAAACTCGAAGCAGACACATGCCAAGAGAAACGTTCGCGAAAATTAATTTAAGTTGTTAGTTTCCGCGAGAAATAATTAAATATCAACACTTCTGCATCCCACGGTAATCTCACAAACTTATCAATATAAGTGGCTCATAAAGATATATAGAGAAGATAATCTACTTTATACAATAAGCTAACAAAGACATTATTGTCCTCAATGAAAAAGTCATTTGAATAGAAGTTGTTCCAACAAAAAATAAAAAGGGAAGCCGCTCAACTAAGTGTTCTATAAATGATGTTCGAAGAAATGTAAAATAATTACTGGAAAGTGCTCCCAACCCTTTCTTTAATCACTGAGGGTCGCAAAGAGTCGTTAAAAATTCTTCTCTAATCCCGGCACATCGGAATCACACTAAAAACGTAAATACTTTTATCCGTGTAATCCCGGTCGTCTTCGCGGATTAGCGCTGTAGTATCGCAGGCAGGAAAAATGCAAGACGCAATCTAGCAAATGGCATTAAAATGTTTTGGTTCAACCCTCTCGCGGCGCGGTGCGATTTTTCAAAGTCGAAGAAAAAACCCCTTCGTCGGGGCAATGTAGCGGACTGGCACGTCTTCGGATGCGGCCAATCCACTACTACAACGCGCCCTCAGTTTTGATACTTTTTTTTGCAAGCAAAAATTAGCGTGGTAAATATTTTTCACTAACTGAAAATAAAGTAGAGCAAATCCAGCTTTCATTTTTACATCACCCACGACTACTTGCTGGATTCATTATGAAGTTGTTACTGAAAAACTTTTAGTTGTAAACAACATGTTATCTTTATTGCCACTGAAAGTTTTCTCCTAATTACTGAAGCCGTAACGCGCAAGAGTGCTTAGGCCATGAAAATTGGGATGGTTGATAAATAGGTTTTGACTTAGTAACACAATATCTCAATATTCTCCGCCCACGACGAGTTGGGCTTGTGGATGGCGAGTAATGAATAGCTCACCTTCCAATTAGGACCAGGCTCAAGGCGACGGCGCGTTATGTTCTATACGTTTCTCAAAGATACGTCTGCATGATTGACGAGGCCCATTAGGGCTAATGCGTTCCAGGGCTACAGGATTTATTCGAAAGGTTACTGCAGGCCTACCCAAGTTACGACCGTTTCGTGTCGAATCTCTTTCTACGATCGGTAACGCCTAAGTGATTTTAGAAAACGACAAGTTGGTATCCATGTGGACGCGCCTGAGTCGATAGCTTGTTTTACAAAAATTTTAACATTAATGTATTTTAGGTGGGAAAATCATCCAATGACATCTCCCGCTCTTGGGCGAAGCGGGAGGATGTGTCAGACTTTTACTGACAAAAACCTACTCCTGTTCCTTTTCACCTTTTTTCCAGAGCCCCAGGTTTCACTTTCACACTACTCGACACTGCTAGGCCCCTACGGTTTGCTGACATCTCCTGGAGGCGCGTATGGAACAATAAATGCCGTCGGTGACTTGGGCTCGGTCTAGACGGTTATCGGACGGTCGGACGGTGAGCTACCCATTGCTCGCTATCCGCAAGCCTGCAGCTACAGTGGCCGGAAATCAGGATGGAGATCCCGGCAGCTGGGGCGTGAGGAAAGCTCCCTCACGCGTGCACGTGCGGCCTCCTCCTTTGCTAGCATTACTGCTACGTAGAAGGAGGCGACCGCCTGCCATTCCTCCTCGCTTCGGACTACGGCCTGTACCAAGGCTCGGTGCGAGAGATCGTTGCCGCCGATCGCCTCCACGAGGACACGGTGGTGCTCTGCCCAAGCGGGGCACACCTCTACCGTATACTCCATCGTGTCCTCCGGGCGGTCCATAAAGTGGTGATACCCGGGCGTTACTTCCGCATGAATCCGTTTTGATCATGTTCGGTGAGAACCTGCATCATAAGGAAGGTGAGGACGCCATGAGCCTTTCCAGCCAGTCCTCAAAGAGGGGACTTACCGCCGTAATTATGGCGTGCCCAACAAAAATTGTAACTTGGCTACCATTTCTACCATAAAACTACAGGATGTAGCGATGAACATTGTAGAAACAATTACATTTCATTCTATCATTTTGAACGATGTGATCTTGGCTACGAGTTCTGTGGTTCTGGGTCTAGGTGGGTTTTAACGTCAGTCACTCCCTCTAGCTATCGTTCTACGGGGCCGAGGGAGTCATTTGATATTTTCAAAAAAACATGTATCCCAATATTGTTTTTAAGGGTCAAGACTACTAAATCGTGGTATACAACGATTACGCATCGTGCACACAACAAAGAATTCCAACATTTTTTAACGAATGCAAATCGTCTAGTGCTGCCCTTTCTTTTGAATCTTTCTACAGAGAATACATAATGAAACAATGCCCCGCCATTTTTCATGTCAAGAACCAAAAGAGTTATATTTCTCAGGAGAACCTAAGTTATTGACGGGCGTCTTATCTAACTATTCAATAAGATTTTTAGTTTCTGCGTACTCCCATGGGAAAAAGGTGTGAGTTTATCAATATATTTGTATGTATTTTAGAACTTCAAATGAGTTTTTTTTTTTCAAATATTAGTAACTCTGCCAGCGGCTTCACCCACATGAAAGTCGGAAATTATCTCAAGGGAACATAGTACTTTTGTCCTATGTCCAGGACAGTCCAGGATATGGTCTACTCGTTACCCATTCTGTCTAGTTATCCGCTCTGTTCAGCCATTTGATCGTGAAGAAGTAAAAAACATAAGCATACCTAAAAATAATAACTTAGCCTTTTAATTATTCGGTTTTATCAATTAAGAGAAATTCAGTTTTAAGTCAAAAATAGCTCATCTATTCCACAAGTTACCTTCTTGAATCCATGAGGAATAATCCGGGTTCGCGAGCCAGCCGGTAATCTTGAGCTTCAGTGTTATTTTTTGCGCTCGGAGCAATGCGGATATTGTCTGAGCTACGGATGCTCTTAGCTGGAAGAAAGCTTTGAATACCGACTACCCGGGTACCCGGCTACTACTCGCATAGCGTCCACTTATTGCACTTATTAAATACTCTTTAGATTGCTCGTTGACGGAAACTGCACTTCAGGGATCAAAGCGACTTCATTGCTTCCTAATGGTCACTTAAATATGAGTAATTACGAAATTAATATCATCAGGATTATCTTTCAATAAAAATCATGTTTCAATCAGCTCAACGATAAAGTATTCAGTAGATAATAGACCATTTAACCCGTCGCCGGCGATTCGATATCTCAAATCATTATCGTAAAAGCCGTGAGGCGCTCCGAGGCAAGATTAAGCCTGGCTTAATCCTAAAAAGCAGCGCTTGTCTAATTGCAACGAACTCATAAAGCACTACACCTATAAAGGCTAAGCGGTCGGATTCAAAATAATGTGTTTTACATTTTCGTACCGTCGGTATCTGCGACATAAAACGGCCTGTAATTTATTCTATTGCTGAAAGGGTTGGGTTGGCTCGGGGTGGGAATTACCCAAGGTGGGTGCTAAAGGGTTAAGCCGAATATACGGGGTCGCGGCGCCGGCAAACTTTGTTAATTTATGCGCTTAAAAATGTCAACTGAAAATTATGACGCCAAAACACATTTCCTATTTGTATGATTGTGATTGTTGTGATAATACCGTATTTGTTGTTATTGTTTTTAACAAACAGTCTTTGGGGTAAGGCTGCCTAGTCTTAGTTATAGGTAAGCCAACTGCTCATTGATGATTTTGGATTTATAATCTGTCTAATAAGTCAACCGACTTGGGAATTTTGTATAATATTTATACATTTAAAAAATACAAATATTCGGTATTTTTTATAAGGTTCTTCTGTTAGTGAACAATGATCTCTATCTCTTAATCAACCTTGATTATTCAATCCGTGTTGAATACATCAGATTTCATTAAATCCTAATAATGACCCAAGTCGTTTAACTTATTAGACAGACTCTATACGGTTGTACTCGTATCTCTTTACACATAGTCTAAAGTAGTAGTATAGTACGTTGTCTGTAAAAATCGCTTTTTACGATAAGACCGCCCATTGTGAGACCTCGAATTTTAAGTTCCATAAGTAATTTTTATTTTTGGTGTACAATAAAGAATATATCTATCTATCTATCACACTAAACACTATTTCAATAACAAAAGCACAGTTACACATTTTCAAAGAAACAAAACGCAAGGGGCAACTGAAGGACACAGATAGATTTTAGTCAGTAAAAGTCTGACACGCTCTCTCGCTTCACCCTAGAGTGGGAAAAATGACGTTGGATGATTTCCCACTTCAAAAGAAAGCAAACAATTTTTCAAATAAATATTTGGACAATTTCTGCCTTCAGCATACGTTTTAAAATCGCCTCTTCAACAAACTTTAAGCTCAGTCTCCACAATGTGAACACTCAGACTCTTCAACAATTGAGGAGTGTCGACGGAGATAAGACGCGAAGTGTACAAGCCGCGAGGGGGGCGCTTCTCTCATTATTTAAATATTCTGATGAGTGCGTTAAGTAGGCGTTAGCGTTAGTGGAGCGATTCAAGCGATAACTCTTAACGCTATTGTTTTGTTGATTGAATTTTGAGCAGTTGAGGGTGGAAACTAGGTGGCGAGGATCTGTTTAGCGTTCAGATTTCTATATGATGTCGTACTTTCAACTTTTTGTAAATGTTTCTATTTGATTACTTTGGAAAATTGTAAACTGTGTATTGCAAATGAAATTAATTTATCTTTTCGTTACGAAGCAGAAAAATCCAAAATCGCCCCATCAGGTGATTTTGATTTTTTAACAGTTCATATACATATACTCAATATCATATCCCTTGTTCATATTCTGGCCTTTTTGAAAAAAAAAAGTTTTTAAAAACTGAAAACACCAAAAACTATCAACCACCAATGACTCATGGATAGTCTGAATTTTCTCTCATTTTGTCCAGGTATAGCCCATCAGCTGGCAGGTCTACCCGGTGGTGAATGGGGCGCACTGGCGCGGCATTACCCGCCTCCCTTGCTGCCTACCCCCGCGCACTTCACACCACACGTTTTACCGCCGCACGCGCAACCTCAGCATGTACCCGCACCACCTCATGAGACTGGTAAGTATACCTCTATTAAAAGTGCCTATCAGGAGGAGTACCAGGGCCTTCAAAGCATTATGTTCATGGTTCTTTATACCAAAGCACATTTTTCGCTTTACAGATATAACATCAGATAATCCAATAACGATGCACGCGCACAGCACAACGAGTCCGGCAAACTCGCGTCCAAGCTCGCCGCAAGATGATGACATCTCCGTCACGGCATCCAGCTCCCCCCCACCAGACGACCGTCCAGGGGCCTTCACATCAGTCACCAGATCGAGGAAACCAATGCAGCCGCTACCAGCACCTTCAACCTTGTTCCATAGTGCACTAGCAGCTCAATTATTTCTCAATTCTCCCTTACTACCAACTCCACCAGCATGGTTGTACTCCCAACTTTATGGAGGTTATGATTGGTGGCTCAGACCGCCGCCCCCACAAGAAGACTCAAACCATTCAAGTCCCGAAAGAGAAGAGGAAAGTTCTACAGCATCAGGGACTGGGAAGAAACGTCCTGCGTCCCCCGAGTGGTCAGAACAGGGGATGAGGACTCGGAGTAAGTCCTTGATCACATCGGAAAGACGACCGGTGGATGTATGGCGTCCGTATTAGTGTCGTTTTAGGAATACCTTACTGTCCATTGATATGTATGATTATGGGTATGATAACACACTGCTGGTACAGCGCTGGGTCGAAGATTTTGGCTTTCTTCAGTTTATTCGTTTCTGACGTCTTTGTGGACTTAACTCGATGAAGAACGGCCACTGGACAGGAATGTGCAAGCTTATTACAACGTAACCCTTTAAGGTTATGAGAAATGGATTGATGTTGTGTAGAGGAACATTTTGATGTTTAAATTCAAAGTGTTGTTGAGTGGGTCTCTCACAATTCCGAGGGTTAAAGAGGAAGGTTATGATAATACGTGTAGTGGACAGTTTTAACTTTATACAATTTCGACATTCCCGTCCCAAGACATACAGACACTTCAGATTATTGTGCTCGTCTTAAGGGTGCGGTGAAATAGCGATCTTTGTCGATCGATAGGTGTTTTTACGTTAGATAACTGAATGTGAATTTCAAATCGTAACGTTTAATGAATTGTTGACTGTATTATAAGATAATGCAAAATCTGTAAATAAAGTTATCGAAATTTTTATACGGACGTGTTTTATTTGGAAACTTATCTGCTTGTGGTTTAAGAATATTTTTTAATTGATATAAACTAGCGCTTGACTGCAATCCCACCTGATGGTAAGCAATGATGCAATCGTTGGTGGTGAAGCGCACTTTTAGTTTATTCACTCTAGCTTTGAAGGCATCTAAATTATAATCAGACGTAAAGACCGTTGCAGGCAAATTGTTCTAGTCCTTTGATGTATGTGATAGAAACGACGAGATGAAATGCTTAGTCCGGCTCGTACAGGTGTCTACCGCGTAAGGGTGGACACATGCCGTACGTTGCGTTGCCCAATGGTAGAAAGGGGATGGCGGAATCAAGTCATATAATTCCCTTACACTCACCAAAGTGCTTCCTGTAAGATACTGAAAGGCTGGAGGCCCTACGCTTGTACACTAGGCGTTAAAGATTGGACTTAACTAAATCTGGATTACCAACTAGCCTTTTCGCACCCCTTTCTACTGAGTCCAAAACTGCTACAAGGCATTTTGCAGCACCAGCCCTTATTATGTGGCTACAGTATTCCACACACGATCTGACCTGTGCTTTGTATAATACTAGAAGCTGTCCCGGTGAGAAGTACCACCAGATCTTTGCAAGAACGTCGAGTTTCCTTGGCGTTGGACTCAATGAACAACCAAAAGTTAAGGTTTGAGGCAACTCCCAACAGCTGGTGGTCGGTGCACTCCAAGGATACCTTCTGAAAAGCAGGAGCCAAGATGAACGGGCTACTTTTGGCGATGAACAGACACGCTTGTGTTTTGGTGGCGTTCAATCCCATCAGATTGGCTTTGCCCCATTTGTTTCTTTCTAAGTCATCTGTTTTCAAGCAAATTCAAGGGTCTTATGTCGTACATGGGCATACATGGACTCATTTTTCTTTAGCTTATCTCTACATGTAACAATGGCATACCTAACACTCATCAATTCTCGTACCACAACCTCGTATAGAATTCTAAAAACAGTTGATTAATATTTCATTAAAACAACAGCCACAAAAATAAATATTTTATAAAGCTGCACGAATAAAAAGTTTTGGATTGTGTCCATTATAGTCGTGACCACACGCGAGCTATTTGGCACAGGTCATTGCATCCAGGCATTATCAATGTATGGAAATGAAATGTTTTATCGCCGAGTATTTACCTACTGAGCTTTTCATTAATTCCTGAACATCAAATATTTGTTTTTAATGCTCCATAAGCTTTGTAAAGCACACTGCTTATCCGATAAGTCTTGTTTTGAAAACGCCGGCTAGAAAGTTAGCCTTTGTGGCTTATTGTGCCAGTCTAGATTATTCAGACGTGGTTTGAACTAGTGTTCAAATCCCTAAATAATTAAAGTGGTTTTAATTGTGTTAGTAAAGTTGCTAGACATAGGCAGTAAGTAAGGTACTTTTACACGGTGGCCTCAAAATTGAAAATATTTTGATATGAAATTGCCAAGGTATTGTCATCTGTCTGTCTGTACAACGAAATTTTTAGTTTATGCGATACCTGAATATAGCTTGTTCAGAATCATTAACTGAATGGATTACAATAGTTTTTACGTTATATTTTTGGGAAGAAATATAACCGCCCCCCTAGCCAAGTTACAACCGTTTCGTATGCGTCGAACGCTTCGAGTTGACCTTGCCGCCAATTCTTTTGTTCTGACCACGTGACTGAGCGTTAAGGCGACGTCATTCCCGTACATTTGAAGCTTTCTACAAGCGTTAACTATTGCAGATTAGCAACTTGGCTAGAGGTACAGGTGTATATTTAAAAAGGTTACAAGTTGGACACCATCAACACTAAGTACAACACAGGTTCGCCAGGTCATAGTGGGTTGGGCACGCCACAATCATGGCGGTAAGTCCCCTCTTTGAGGCGTGGCTGGAAAGACCTCACGGCGTCCTTACCTTCCGCATGACACAGGTCCTCACCGGACATGGTTCGTTCGGGAGTTTCCTGCACCGGATTCATGCGGAAGTGACGCCCGGGTGTCGCCACTGCGCGGAACGCCCGGAGGACACGGTGGAGCACACAGTCGAGGTGTGCCCCGCTTGAGCGGAGCATCGCCGTGCCCTCGTGGGGGCGATCGGCGGCGGAGACCTCTCGCGCCGGGCCTTGGTTGAGGCCATGGTCCGGAGCGAGGAGGAGTGGCAGGCGGTCGCCGACTTCTGCGAAGCAGTAATGCTCGCAAAGGAGGAGGCCGAACGCATCAGGTAACGGCGTTATCGCCGCCGCCGCCGCCGGGATTCTAATCCCGATTTCCGGCCACCGTAGGCGCGGGCTTGCGGACAGTGAGCAATGGGTAGCTCACTGTCCGGCCGTCCGGTAACTGTTCGGACCAAGCCCAAGTCTTCGACGGCGCGCACTGTTGCCGCGCGCCTCAAGGAGTTGTCAGCAACAGCAGGGACCCAGCCGGGTCGAAGCCTACTGGGGCCAGGGTTATCCGAAAGGGCGCCCGAGCCCCGGTATGAAGGCTAGAAGGAACGGGGTGGGCCTTTTAGTCAGTAAGAGTCTGACACTATCTCCCGCTCCGCCCAAGAGCGGGGGATGTCAATGCATGATTTTTTTCCCACCATAAAAAAAAGGTCATAGTGGGTATGGGTATTAGGCGCCTGCAAACGGCTAGGTGCAAGTGCAGAACCACCCCTCAGTCGTCTGGATGGCCCTGTGGTTATCTATGTTTGCTGACATAACAAGCTTATAACATTGTGATTTTTCAAGATACAGTTATGAAATTTTGTACATAGTTACTTTTACATAAATATACTAGACACGTGTTTCAGGTTTTAGTATATACTAAAAATAATGTTGTCAAATCCTTGGACTTAGAATGCTGAAATTTTGCAGAGTCCTTTATTATGTAGATATACATACAAAGAATAAGAAATCATTTCTCAAGAGATAAAATGAGGGTACAAAGTTTGCATGGAGGACTACTCTCACGCGAGCAAAGCCGCTAGCAGAAGCAAGTTACCTACGTATATTTGAATTCCGGATAAGAGAGAGGTTTTTATTAAATTTTGCACACTCTAAGGCATACAAGACAATATTCAAATATTAAAACACAATTTTTAAGTCTCTTTATTCAAATGTTATCAAAAATAAACTTAAAATGCACTCTGCTAAAGTCAATTCTTGAGTTGGTGACGATGGATTTAAAATATCTCGAAATTCAAAAGTCGAATATAAGTAGTTGAACGCTTTTATGGATGTCGTAAAGTAGTGACGAGGCGTAAACTAAATTTATTAAAAAACGTTGTATTAAATAGTTTTAAATAGTTTACATTTTATTATTATTATATTTAATATAATAAAGAGGTAAAGTTTGTTTTTATGTTTTCTTGTTTGTAGGAGGTAATCTCTGAAAGTATTGGTCCGATTGCTAAAATTTTTTCACCGACAGGAAGCTGCTTTATTCCTGAGTGACATAGGCATTTTATGAACGCGGGCGAAGCTGCCGGCAAAATCTAGTATATTGAGACAATAACTTAGAAGTACTTTGTAAAAATAGTGTTTATAACTCTATAAGAGAGAGTCCAACTTTCACAATTTAAATGCCTTTATTAGGTACATAATTTTAATTCTAATACAAGTTTCTTTTTGATAAAGGACTTCAAACTGTTTTTTACAAGTTTTTATTTAACTTACAATATTTGTATGTATGTTTATGTAATATCTTACATATTAATTTTAAAACAGTTAAGTACCCCTAATTGATTGAGTTAAAATTTTGTAGATAGGTTTAGTTTCGATGACAATGTATGCTTAACTAAGTGACGTTATTCTAAATCCAATATGCCAGACTAGTTATTTTACCAGATTGTTAATTCCTCGTTCGTTCCAAAAATTTGTCCCATATTCCAAAAAAAAACCTTTGTTTGTCCCATATCACTATTAAAATTGCGTTTCGTCCCAAATTACAAATACCTTATTATAAAATACTCGTAATATGAATATAAGTAAATTTTCTCTCACTGTAGGTAGAGAGGAGCGATTGTTTTAAATAGTTTATCGATGTCAAAACTTTACTTTAATATAAATAAAAAACAGGAAAGATTTGGATTATGAATGAAAAGAATACCTAAAATAAAAAAAAACAAGACTGATAAAAAAAAAAGTGCTCACCCGTAGAATGCTAGTTTATTACTGAGTAACATAGGCAAATATTTTCTACTAATGGGCGGTACGCTATTTGATTCCGTCTTACTCGAGGGAAAAAACGCCACGGACATGGAGATATGGTGGTACTTTAAAATTAATTTAAATGCGATAATTAAGCAGAGCGCTTGAGAATTACAGAGCAATCTCACTTCTGTGACATATCTATTAGCTGTTTTCGAGAGTCATCAAGAACCATCTCACGTGTATGTTCGATGACTTTCAGCTTTCCGAACAAGCCAAATTCCGAAAAGGCTACAGCACCGTGGACCATATGCATACGCTGCGGCAGGTTATACAGGAGACTGAAGAGTATAAACATCCAATCTGCTTAGCGTTTGTGGACTACGATAATGCCTTTGATTCGATTGAGACTTGAGCTGTACTGCAGTCTCTCCAACGGTGCCAGATCGATTCGTCGAAGTGCTGATGTGTTTGTACAAAAATGCCACCATGTCAGTCCAATTTCAGGACCAGACCTCGAAACCCTTTTCTTTTACAGCGAGAAGTGAGGCAGGGAGACGTTATTTCTCCGAAACTGTTCACAGCCACAACGGAGGATGTCTTTAAGGTACTGGAATGGAGAGAGCTAGGCATTAATGCACTTTCGGTTTGCCTATAACATAGTAGTTATGGTTGAGACAACGGAGGAGCTCAGTACAAAGCTCGGTGAACCCAGTAAAGCTTCCGAAAGAGCGGGAGCTAAAATGAAGTACTCATTCCTATTAAGATTGAATCTCGATGTTGTAGACGACTACGTTTACCTGGGACAGACGTTCTAGTCGGGTAGGTCTAATTTCGAGAAAGAGGTCAATTATCGAATCTGACTCGGTTGGGCAGCGTACGAGAAGCAGCGCGGTATTTTGTCGTCCAATATACCACAATGTCTCAAGACAAAACTTAATGACCAGTGCGTATTGCGTGATGACATATGGCTTCGAATCGTTGTTGCTTACAAAGGGCCTTATCAGAAGACTTAAAGTCACCTAAAGGGCTATACTCGGAGTTTCATTGCTTGATCACACCAAAAATGAAGATATCCACAGGAAAACCAAATTTCGGACTTGACTTGAAGAATCACCAAACTTAAGAAGCAGTGAACAGAGCACATTGTTCACAGAACAGACGGTCGATGGGGACGAATGGATCTGGAGTGACGATCACATACTGGAAGACACAGAGTTGGGAGGCCTCCTGCAAGGTGGACCGATGATCTACTAAGGGTCGCGGGAATCCAATGGATAGGAGACGCACAGAACCGGCCGTTATGGCGACATTTGGGGGCGGCCTATACACGAGCGAAACCGCTGACTAGTACCTATATAATTTGTAATCATAAAATAGTAATATATCGTTTTTGCTGATTGTACAAAAAAACTAATTTTAGCCTACACACTAAAGAAATGTGGCCCGTATAAGGAATATAAAATACGACGAATTTGGAATAAAATAATCAAAATAATATTTTGGGACGAAGGAAGCATGTAGTTTGGGACGAGCTAGGATTTTTTTGTGGGACCTTAACTCAGTGGGTCGAAAGAAGAATAAATCTTATTTTTTTTTTACACTTTATTAATTAATTCATTAAACCCCAAGCGAACGCCGGCGTTTGCGCACTTATTGTCTTTCTATTGTGTCTGTAATTTCCACGATTGAAAGGTTAAAAGGGTTTGTAGAAGAGAATATGAAAAAAAAATTCGTCACAATAAATCCGTTAAATGCTTGTTTTTTCTAGTTTGACATTAATTTTATTTTGGACAGGGACAGCTCTCTGTCCCCGTACACCGTTGGTCTATAAACGCCATAAGTCTGAGCACTCCACTTTGGATTTCAGTTGCAGTGGTTATGATTTCTTCCTTGGGTAGTAGGAACCGATGGGTTTTGCTTCTGAGCTCGATCATGTATGAGTACGGGATGTTGGGGACTGCGTAGCTCCAGTCTATGCTAGTGCCAGCGGCGTAGTACATGAGATCCTTTGTACTGCCCACCTTGTATGTGTGACCACTGGTCCCGTAGATAGCCTGGAAAAAAGAATTATATATATTTTTGTTAAGAAAAGAAAGAAAAAAAGAAAACATGTTTAAGGCTCCTACACACACATGATGAAACGATGCGATTTTTTTTCTACACATATATTTGTTATCCACAGAACTGACATTTTGAAAAATGGTACTCTTTGATTTCGTTTTTTTTCAAAGGGCAGCTTATAATAATGATGTTAAACTTGACTTATTATTATGTAGCCTATACTTTCTTACAGCTGGGCATAGGCCTCTCCCAGTTTTTACCAGGTATTCTTTCCTCGAACCATTTCGAACCAGTTCTTACTGAGTCTCGATCATCTCGCCACCTCTGCCTAGGTCGGCCTCAGCAGCGTCGTCCATTGAGTGTACGTGCGCCTGACTTGACCCGCATAATCCCATGTTATGTTTTTTTGTTGGGTACTTCTGATGAGACAGTTTAAAATCTGACCTTTAAAACCAAAAGCAATGGCAGATGTATGTGATATTTTTATTTATTTCTGCCTGTATGTATTACTTTACTACATACATATTTCCTTCTCACATACGATACAGTTAGATGATGCAAATGAAGATACAATTTATCTTTGATTTTTTTTTGTTAAGTTACCACAGTTTCCTTACCTTAGCCATGGCAGTCCCCCCTTCCAGCAGATCCACGTAGTCTGGGCAGGATTCACTGGTGTAACCCCATGGAAAGATGATGACCTCGCCGTAGCTGTGGAAGGACAGGAACGCCTTGAACTTTGTAGGTGCACCCAATACCGCCTTCTGAAGAAGTTAAGTCTTTATTAAATAATGCCTCGAATATCCAGCCTCACAGCATTGTCACTGAGATATTTAAAAATTCCGAGACCATTGCCACCGATCCGCTGACCCCACAAGGACACGGCGGAGCTTCGACCAAGCGGGGTACACCTCCACCGTATCCTTCAGGCGGTCCACAGAATAGTGACACCTGACTGTTTCTTCCGAACGAACACGGTGCAAGAACCTCCTGAACTTACTATGTTCGGTGAACTTACCACCTTCCGCATGAAGCAGGCCGTCATGCGGAAGGTGAGGACGCCCTGACGTCTTTCCAGCCACTCCCCAAAGAGGAGATTTACCGCCATGATTACGGTGTGCCTGGCACCGGATTGCGACAATAGGGTAGTGTCCAGGGTCAAAATAATTACATTTTATTTAGTCCGTATTTTAGATTATAAAAAAATATTGGACACGTATTTTTTCTTTTTTCGATTAAACAAAAACTAACAAAGATATAGCCCATTAAAGTTACGTTTGACGTCACCCCGTGCGAAAAAATTCAGCACGGTGTGACGCCACACGTAACTTTAAAATGGGCTATATCTTTGTCATTTTTGGTTTAATTTACAAATAAAAAAATACTATAATAATAATAACATATCATTTATTTCTCTCAAAAAGGTACATCTTAACACAAGTATTATTTACACATTTTGCCTAAGACTAAAACCTTTGTGAGAGCTGGAGTCTGATCTAGGTTCGAGACCTGTGTGACACATACGTGTCCCTTATTTTTAAATAATTTAAAAGACGGACTAATTACATTTTTTACGTTCACTAGCCTCCACCGGAATTATGTCCGCGATGCTACGCCTTGTCGCTGCAGCGAAGTTTCGCCCAGGCGTTGTATCTCCTTTTTTTTTTTATAATGGATAGGCTCGCGTTTGACCACAATCTCACTTGATGGTAAGCGATCTTCGCGCGCAAATCGCCACCACTCCTCAAAGCAGCGTCTTGCCGCCATAATTATTTCTTGCCGAATGTACAAGGGTTGGGGGGCTGGGCAATGTTGAGTCGGGACTTTGGCGTTTATGGATATATATAAGTATATGTACCTAACTTACTTTGACGGCCGCAGTCTCTGGTTCAGAAAAAGGTTTCGGTCCTCTGTAGAAAATGCTACCGGGGTCGTCTGATGAGCCTTCTTCTCCTTTCTCCCCAAAACCGTAACTGGAATGTGTACCACGATTATTTGGGTAGTTTGCCTAGATAATTGGATCGGCTTTGTTTGGTCAGTTCATTACAATCGTTTTTAGAAAACACACAAGAAATATAATACAATATGTAAGTAGAATAATGCACACCCTTACATACCTATTAGGAAATTAAGTTATAATCATCTAATATTTTTCCTTATTTAGAGGGAGTGGGCGGGGTTAAAAACTAGTAAAAATTGTCTTAAGGGCCAAGCGCCCGAAAAGTGCCATAAAACAGTGATTTTCTGAGGCCTACTCCTCCGTAACGGCTAGGTCAATTGGTTTGAAAAAAATATATGTTTATTATAGATTCATGAACAATAATATCAACATTTGATTTTTTCGTGCAATTAATACTTTTGTCAAAAAAAAAAAATTTAGCAATTTCGCAACTTTTCGCAACTTTTCCCTACTCCTTCGAAACGGCTTGGACCTTTAGAAACATTTTTACACATAAAAATTGGTGGTTAAATATTCTTCAAAGTGAACATTGCATATGTAAATCAATCAATATCTCGTAGAGAAAATGGATTTAAAGCGCTTTCCGGGCGCTGCAGGCCGCAAATAAATGCACAGATTTGCGTACTGCCGCCTAGGCGAGTGCGAGAGTTGCGTTCACATAATTTCGGTCAGATGGTTCAAGGGACTATACGCCTTAAGTGCATAATAAATGATTACCTTTATAGCAGATTTTTAAACGATTTGATTTCAATAGAAACCTAAATAATAATCCACAAGATATTATGTATTTCAAAATATCTAGAGAAAGATGTGTAATAATAATGTCAACTAAATAAGAGCGGTTTTAAGAAAAATAATGAAAATGTATCTCAGGTTGGACTGCAATTTATTTCTACAGACACACTACAGACTACAGACTTACCTAAAATTTCTGTTCAGGTCCACACCAATACAGTCTTTGTAGCGTGCTCGATTCTTTCGCCACATCCTGTCTTGCGTGTGCGTATACACGTAACCATCTGGATTCAGCACGGGTAGAATGTACCTAGAAAATATAAACTTACTAGCTGACCCAACAAACGATGTTCTACTATATAAATCATTTGAAGGGAGGGGAATAGCCTACAACCTATTCCCAGACTTACGAAATATATAAAAAACAAAATTAAAAAAATTGGTCGTTTCATAGGAGTTAACAAATACTGTGTCACACGAGATTTTTATATATTAAATAGATATATTGTAATAGTACAATAGAAAACCTTAGTATTCCTCCAAGGTTAAGCAGAGGTGCACCTATAGTAAACTCTCATTTTGTCAATTATTTTGAAGTCTTCTATATCAGGGTGCTAGCCTATTACCAATTGCTGATAAATTTAAGGTGGAAAAACCAAATACACATTGTTCAACTTACATAATGATACCAACGAGGCAAGCAACAAAATGAAAGAAGAAAGATAACAGGACAACGTGCCTGCAGTGGTCTTTTCGTCCGATTATAATTTTGGTATCTTCAAGGCTCTTATTAAAATAGTGTGCTTTACCATCAACGATTGCAACACTGTTGATCATCAGGTGGCCTCGCAGTCAAGTACTACTTTATGTTATTTGAAAAAAAAAAGTACAGAAATTATAGCAAAATTTCTTACCAGTCCTTATTGGTTACACTCTCCGGCATGTCATTGAATGTCCTAACAATTCTGTCTGTTATGTAGGTGACCACAGCGGGACTGATCCATTCACGAGGATGGATGGCCGCGTCCATCCAGACCCCGTGGTTTGTCTTCACACCATTTGAAATTTTAAGCATCTGTAACGTATTTGAACAAAATTTAAACCAACTCTGTTTTAGTACAGATTTAGGTTAGATGAAAAGGTAAGATGGTAGTGTACAGAATGATATGAAAGAAAAAGTGAACGATAGCGTTTTTTTGCAGTCCACCCTATACAGAAAACATTGCGTCGACTTAAAAAAACATCGGTCAAGCACATGAAGATGGGCTGCAGAAACGTCTGAAAAAGTTACCATGGCTTTGAAACGCGAAGGGTAATTGAAGAAACACGGGTGAGTTTTAGACCGAAAAAACTCAACATTTCTTCTTACTCCACCTAAAGCGAGAGAAGTTATTTACCGATTTTTCTATCATAACATTCACATTTTACCTTCATATCCCTTCCTTCTGCTGATTTCCCGATAACTTGAACTGTACACAAATACGGATATTCAGCCTCTAAGCTTTCCAAAAAGGCATAGATAGTATCCAGAGTGTGGTAGTTATTCCAGTCCATGTTCTGCGCTGGAATATGGACAGAACAATTTATTTTCTTGATTTCACTATATTTATTCAAATTTTGCACTTGACCGATGACAATGGCACCAACGCAGCGATGTTTCACGCAGCTTATCTGCTTAAAATTTGATGACTGATTGTGAATAAGTTAAACAAAAAAAAATCCACTTGTAAATGTACCTCACCAACGATTTTGATGATAATTATAGTAATAATGATAGATGAATGTCTGTTTCTAACAAATGCATTAATTTTTAAATGCACGTGATTATTACGTGCTTCCATTGCACTAATCGTTTTATTACATCCATTATTTTATTTAAAACCACACGAATTTATGCTGACTATGATAATATTGAGCTCATTACGATTTAATTTGTTAATAGCACTTATGAATGTAATAATGTTGCAGGTAAATTCTATTTGTTAATAGGTGTACTGTGTAATGAGTTCGAATTATGTATAGTTTAGTAAGATAACTGTTTGAGTGATTAATCATAAATTGGGTGCCATTGCAGCATTTTATAGAGATGAACTCGTAGTAGAGTCGTGGGAAACAGTCGTGGTGATCAACCCTTGATTAGACCTGTTTATTGGTGAATGAGAAGACAGAGTGAAAGAATAATAAATATCTGAATTTAGTATTAATTTTACTTTAGTATTGGCTACGCTCCACCCAAGAGGAGGAGAAGTCTTTGGATGATTTTCTAACTTAAAGAAAAAAAAGTAAAGGTGGTGATGGTGTGCATGTAATTATGTGTATGATGGATTTAGATGAAATTTTGCATACAGGTAGACCATGTCCTTGAAACATAAGGTACTTTTTCTCCTGGGTTATTTTTACTTTCACGCGGGCCACGCTGCTGGTAGAAGCATGTGAAATCCAGTTTTAGGGGAATCTTTCTAACTGTTATTGCATAAAGTGCTTGACAGCTTAGTTAGGATACATACATATTGATTACGGGCCATATTTCACCGGGACACCATGGTGACGCAACCAGTCGCACCACCAACAAAATGTATAGAGCTCTATAGAGCGTTACTCACCTGGTGTCTGTTTGGTAGCGCAACCAATTTGGTGGCGCTAACAGCTCGGACACCAGTCCGGCCGCCAGCCACGCCCCCACCAAAGAGTATGTAATAAGAAGAAAATCTAACCCAAAGATTTTATAAATCCTATGGATAAACTAGATTGACTACGAAGAGTGTGATTCTCTAAAGTATTCTTTATTCTCATTAGCATTAAGTTCATATTGACAAGCAAACGGGGAAAAATGTACTGAGCAAGACAACGACAAAGGGACGGTGTGTCCCTCTCTTACCTCTATTTTAACTAGGGTAACCATAATTTTACTGAATTAATTGTTATTATTTTTGTCACTGCAGCATGCTAAAAATGCTGTAAATTTTTATATCGACGGCAAACTATCAATAACTCCTAAAAGTCTGTGAAACCTGAAAAAATAGTTTAATTTATTGAGAAGTCAAAAATTTGAATTTAATTAACTAATAGCAATAACGACTTTTGGTTTAATTATTAATCTGCTTTAATATATTTTATCAAAGTGTCTCTCTAACCACTTGTGTTTTATAATTTCTAGTAATTATTAGTGTCATATGAGGTAATTGTAGGCGTTTTCGGCATTTGAAAGAATTGCAGGACAATCGAAATTGAGCCCAGCGTCCTATATTTTATTCAAAAATAGTTTTTACAATTTCCAAAAGAAAAAAAAGAAAATTACAAGGCAATTGTTAAAAGTAACGAAATATTAGGTAATTTCATTGCTAAAAATATAGCCGCACTGTGTTTCCGAATTGCCAACATTACGGCGAAGGAACATATTATGTGAAACGTACTATACTTCATGGTCAATATATATAATATGCTATATATACAATATACATACACGTTCGCATCCGTATCCGTCGTATACATATATGTTGTATATACTATATCAGAAGAGGTTGTAATCGTATCGTGAGTACTAGCAGTCTGAGAGATTGACAAATGTTTGAATTTATATTAGACAGAAAAGTATAAAGAGTGTGTCTGTCAATCCGGTGAATTTTCTCTAAAGCGCCTATTACACTTCACGTTATTCAGCACGCGATATTCAGACTCACTAAATTCACGCAGGCTCTGACTCATTTCATACAAAATTACGCACGACACTGCGAGACTTAGTGTGCCATACCTTGCGTGTCGCCCCGCACCCACGGGCGTGTGTGCATGTTTCTCATCATGTTAGGCGCGTGATCTGCATGAACGCGTGTGGATGCATTTTCGGCATGATGGACTGTGCGTGTTTTCTATACAAACGGAGATACTAACAAGCAACGTTAAAACTTGCGTGGTGCGTGGCAATGTGATAATCGCCTTAGTAAAATCTCCGAAGTGAATTTTTTGTTTTCAGGTTTTGTTTTAAGATTGCATCGCTACTTACCATCAGGTGGGATCGCAGTCAAGCACTAGTTTATCTCAATTAAAAAAAACAAAAAAAACAGACAGTTTGGAGTTATTAGTACTTTGCTGTCGATATGAAAATTTACACCATCAATTAATATCACATGCTGCAGTGACAAAATAATAACAATTAATTTAGTAAAATTATGGTTACCCTAGTTAAATTAGAAGTAAGAAAGGGACAACCGATCCTTTGTCGTTGTCTTACTCAGTACATTTTTCCCCGTTTGCTTGTCAATATGAACTTAATGGCAATGATCACAAAGAACACTTGAGTGTAATTGCCTCGTAGTCAATCTAGTTTATCCATAGCATAGGTATATAAAATCTTTGTTCTAGTGTCAGTTAGTATGGTTTCTAGTTTGGTGTCTTGCTATATTTCACTGGGACACCATGGTAGTGCAACCAGTTGTGTCCCGGTGAAATATTGCTCTACTTAAAGTACTTACATACGTTGCACGAGGTGCATTTCGGGCTCATACTTGGTCTTTTGCTCGAGAGTGCCATATTAGGGCTAAAACACAACGTAGCCAAGATCTATGCCAATAGGCAGACGCCTATAAATGCGTTTCTTAGATTTTTCTCAAGTGTTTTTTCTTGAGTGTTATTTGATTATGAGATTCTACGGAGAAAGAGAATACTAGCTAAAGCGTAAAGAATTTATACGCATATTTAGGTGTACTGTACATATTTTATGGTACACAAGTCAGAAGAATGCTATAAGATGGAGTGAGGCTAGATCAGAATAGTGTGGATTGGAATCCGTTACATGGCAAGGGGCAGCCAAACCAAAGAATTTGAATACAGGTTCAAACTCTTTGCTTTCGCTACCCAGGTGTGAATATAGAGTTTGTCGAGCTCAGCAGCATACATATGAGATATCATTTAGGCGGTATCCGTTAGAAACTCAAGTCATGCGGTCGATGTGGTGCCGCTGAGTTCATCAGTCAAGTTCAAAAAGATTGCTAGGCAAAGGTTGAACTTATAATTGAATTGATTGAATTTTTTTACAATGGATCTATGATTGCAAAAGCACGTCAAATCAGGCGGGCAGTTGAGAAACTGGCTGTACTTACAACCTAAAGACGCCATGAATATTGTATGACTACAGAACGCAAAAAATATAGGCCAGTTTACTAAGAAATATAAGTTTCATATTCTTGTGAGCCAAGGGGATTATCGGTGATGATGCGCTTGTCCAGTCAAAGCTCTAGAGCATCGCCGAGTTGCTGGCCTGACAGTTTTTATCGATTGCATTTCGGTGAGTGTGCGTTGGAATTGCACAATATAATTCCGCCAAGTCCGTTCCATCATCGGACCACTAGACGTACGGCGTTGCGCCATCGGTACATGGTGGATATCCCACCCGTTCGTACAAAGCGTTTTGGAAACACATTCATTATGTGTAGAGCTAAGGAGTGGAATTCCCTGCCGGAGTCTGTGTTTCCTGATAGCTACAACCTAGGGGTCTCTAAGTCTAGGGTAATAGGTTAATTCTAGGCAAGCGTGCTCCATTTTCGGCCACATCATCACTTACCATCAGGTGAGACAGTGGTCAAACGCAAGCCCATCAAAAAAAAAGAATCTTACGTTTGCTATTTGCGATATTGACTGTGATATTCTGTTCTTTTTCCAGTAAAGCGGTTAAGTCTGCTATGGCTATGGTATATGGAATATCTCTTTCGCTTAGTATTCCTGCGACCTGCACAGCTCTCGAGGCGTCGATCATTATGTCCATTGTACTACGTTCCTCTTTCCAAATATGGATTGCTGTAAACACACATAACACAGCTCAGCTTTTAAGGCTTAGTGTAGCTAGTAAAAGGTTGATAGAAATAAAAATGGGTAGGTACTGACGACTGTATGCCGCTTGCAGAAAGTGAACAATGAAGAAGAGTATCCCGGCAAAAATGTCGTCATTTGATAGCATTTTCATTCGATCATCCTTAGAAGTTGTATGTTTGAGGTTCCAACGAGACATTTTTAACGAAATTGTCATACGACTTTTCTTATCCCCTTTAGACTGTGGGGATCTTGTCAGTCAGGTCTAGTACGCACCTCCTATAGTGTCCAAAGTTTTGACGAACTGTCTTTGACCTTCTTCAGGGAATCTTACTTCCCATAATTGGGATTTGAGCTCTGTTAGAGCCACTTTGACTGAGTTACTTTACTTTTTCGTAATAAAATATTACGATTTTAATTACGGGATTTCACGAGTTGGTTTTTAATAGTACCTACATTACTGAAAATTTTGATTACCAATGAACGTAATGTCAATCTGAGTTAAGACTGGTTAAGATAATAGAATTGTCATGTGTCTTTGATACAGATATATTGACAACCTTTTTATCTCTGGTTTTAAAAAACTTCTCTTTTGAGGCTGTTTTTAGGGTTCCGTAGCCAAATGGCAAAAAACGGAACCCTTATAGATTCGTCATGTCTGTCTGTCTGTCTGTCTGTCTGTCCGTCTGTCCGTCCGTATGTCACAGCCACTTTTTTCCGAAACTATAAGAGCTATACTGTTGAAACTTTGTAAGTAGATGTATTCTGTGAACCGCATTAAGATGTTCACACAAAAATAGAAAAAAAGCAATAAATTTTGGGGGTCCCCATACTTAGAACTGAAACTAAAAATTTTTTTTTTCATCAAACCCATGCGTGTGGGGTATCTATGGATAGGTCTTCAAAAATGATACTGAGGTTTCTAATATCATTTTTTTCTAAACTGAATAGTTTGCGCGAGAGACACTTCCAAAGTGGTAAAATGTGTGTCCCCCCCCCTCTAACTTCTAAAATAAGAGAATGATAAAACTAAAAAAAATATATGATGTACATTACTATAAAAACTGCCAACGAAAATTGGTTTGAACGAAATCTAGTAAGTAGTTTTTTTTTAATGCGTCATAAATCGAAAAAAATACACTATTATTAAAACATCGATCAAAGTTACAACACATTACAAGAACTTTTATATTATGTTACTTGCTGCTACGGAACCCTTCATGGGCGAGTCCGACTCGCACTTGGCCGGTTTTTTGGTTTTGACTCAGGCTTTTGCTTCTGAGTCCACTAAAATTATTATGGATTTAAAGCTTCATTCAGTAAGTAAAATATACGAGTAATTAGTCTAATATCCGATTAAGAACGACCTTCACCAGTCTATTTAATGGATGAAACGTATTTTATGACAAATCTAGCATATTAAATAATATAACGCGGGTGGGTTGCCTAAGAAATTCCTGGCCAGACTATTGTTAATTAAAAATTCAAAATTGACTTTCTTGGGAAAAGTGCACCGGTGTGTTTAATGAATAAATTTAATACTAACCGAAAGTAAGCCTCTAGAACATAAAAAAAAAATGGGTAGCCTATTTGTTTCTTGGCATAACTATGGGTTGCCAGGTATAAACAGGTGTGTCAATACTGTAAACAGGTGTGACAATGCTAGTAATCTTCACCCACTTGTTTAATAAATAAATTGTATATCAACATAAACGCTGTTTCATTACGAATACGATGATATAGGGTTGTCTGCAAAAAATCTGGCATAAATAACGGTTGTCGAGTTTTGAAGTGTTTTGATGCGAATGGAAACTTGCGACAAAGCGGTCCGAGCCAAGTATCCCGTGCGTTTGTATTTTTAAACCGAATTCAAAAAAAGGAGGAGGTTCTCAATCCAAAAAAATGGGTTGTCTATTTGTTTTCTGGCATAACTATTTATGCTATTTATGCCAGGAAACAAATAGGCAACCCATTTTTTTATGTTCTAGAGGCTTCATACTTTCGGTTAGTATTAAATTTATTCATTAAACACACCGGTGCATTTTTCAAAAAAAGACAATTTTAATATTTTTATTAATAATAGTCTGGCCAGGAATTTCTTAGGCAACCCACCCGCGTTATATTATTTAATATAATATATTTGTCATAAAATACGTTTCATCCATTAAATAGACCGGGGAAGGTCGTTCTTAGTCGTATTCTCTACTATATTATGAGTTCCGTGAACTCATAATACATTTTACGAACTGACTCAGAAAACGTTGTTTTGCCGTATAAAGTATCAAAGAAAAATAATGGGGGGTTTGTAGGAGGCTAAAACATAGGCTGCGACCTATTCTCCGAACTTAAGGTTGGTCAAGCCTTTTCGAAAGACTTCGATAAAAAATACATTATGACACGAGATTTTATAAATTATATTGTAAAGATATACAGATTTTTAATGAAAATATAATTTTATCTTGCGGCTTGTCCGAAGATTACCAATTCCTTGACTTGTACGTACCAATACATATTCCTGTATCTAAACTTATTTGCAAAACAAGTCTTTCATTCGACAATAACTTACCTACATTTATTTAATTTTTTTTTCATAACTATCAAACAACGCCGTCTAGTAAAGCTAAGCAGAGCTTGTAATATGAGTACTTGAAAACTGTTAAATATACTAATATATTTCTATATATCATAGATAAATTACACCTAGACACAGAACAAATGATCGTGCTCATCACACAAAAATTTGTCCTGGGTGAGAATCGAACCCACGATCTCCTGCGTAGCAGTCAGGGTCACTAACTACTAGATCAACAGGCCATACAAAATAAATAGAAATAGAAAATTATATACCATTGAACGTCAAAAAAACGTGTTGCGCCGACCCCAAGTAACACAAGACAAGGTCAGGATGATGATGATACCATTGGACGTCGGTAGCCACTAGCACCAGTTCGTAACAAAAATTTCTTAATCAGACGAGAAACTGGCTCTTCTTCTTACAGACAGAAGAGATTCTGTCATAATTGTAGAAGAGTCGGTTTCAATTTTTGCTCTGTTATAAAACTTCTTAGCAAATGATTCGTTATTAACTGTATTACTTTTACCCATTGGGCGACGATTTGTGTGTTTCGAAACTTCCTTAGATTTTTTGTACGAGTCCGGATTTGTGCGTTTCGTCTTCACTTCCTTATATTTTTTGTTCACGTTTTGATTTGTGTGTTTCGACTTCTCTTCATTATATTTTTTGTACGGGTTCTGATTTGTGTGTTTCGTTTTCTCTTCCTTATATATTGTGTATGGGTCTGTATACTTTTCTGAAGTATTACTTCGCATCACTATAGGATCGTGTTGTATTAGGAAAGTATCGCTACTGTTAAAAACATCAGGCCAACCAGGATCGTTGGTATCGTCGCAAAAATTGTCTTGTTCTACGTTGGCGTGAGACAATTTACCGTATGAACTATTATGCAGGGAATTACGCTTTTGGACATAAGAATAGTTGCTACTATTGTAAGAGTCGTATCTCTTACTGTAACTATTCATTGATTTTAAGAAAACACAGCTGTCCAATACAGATTCATTTCTCTGTAATTGCAAATCTTTAAATTTATTGATTGTATTGTCATTGTTTTTCTGGTACTTATACGTATCAATAAATTCCATCAACGCTATAACACTATTTAGAATTTCTTTGCCAGTGTCCTCTATTTCTTCTTTTGGTAATTTGAATCTATGTGTTTTGCTTCTCAGTTCAATAAGATAACAGTAGGGTATACCAGCAGCTCCGTGTGCAAAGTCGGAGCTCGTGCCGGCGGATGGGTACATCACGTCTCTTGAAATGCCGACCTTGTATGTCTCGCCGTTAGTCTGATAGATGGCCTGGTAGTTACAAACAAGCAGATTCGTTATTGATTGTCAACCAGAAATAATAAATAAATAATATTCATTGTAGTTTATGAATCATATCAGATTTCAGAAGTTTCGCCCAAAAAGTTACGTGATTACTATATGTTACAAGTTAAAACAATAGTTTAACTCTTTGAATGTCGTAATTAGAGACACAATAGAAAGACAATTACCTTATGTCGGACTGTGTAACTTAAGACATTCGAAAGGTTAAGAAGGCCTTTCCCGTTCCGTCTATCGTCAGCGTTAGCAATTGAGCATGGTTTAAAAATTTTATTCAACGTAAACCAACGCTATGTTTGATAAAGAGGCAACGTGGAAATAAGAGATAATGCATGAACGCTCTATTAGCATTCAGAAAATTCGTCCCTTACGCATTTTTTTTTAAGAAACCTTAAAAAAATTTGAAAAAAAAAGTTTCGTTGTTCAGATTTTCAATTTTGGAAGGTTTCTCTAGAGTTATATTCTTTACTTTTTTCGAGTAACGTCATGAAGAGCTAAAGTTCGCGCAAAATAGCAGATATTCACAAGTCTTTATTGGACTACTTACAAATAAATGTTTTGATTTCACTAAAAACTAGGTCAATCCATCCGATATTTATGTTTCCAAAATCTCTAGAAAAAGATGTTTATTAATGTCATATTCACGTAATACCGCTTGTTTTAAAATATCTTTCGGGTTGGGTGCTCTTAAGTAGTGTACTTTCTAATTTTTTTTTTCGATGACTGTATTACCATAAATCTTTATTATTATCTGAGCTGTGGGCTAAAAGAGCCACTTATTGGGTCCCATTAAACGCAAGGCGACATCGCGGCAGACCCACTGTTCCCGCGCGCCTCAAGGAGTTGTCAGCAACAGCAGGGACCCAGCCGGGTCGAAGCCTACTGGGGCCAGGGTTATCCGAAAGGGCACTCGAGCCCCGGTATGAAGGCTAGAAGGAACGGGGTGGGTCTTTTAGTCAGTAAGAGTCTGACACTATCTCCCGCTCCGCCCAAGAGCGGGGGATGTCAATGCATGATTTTTTTCTCACCATAAAAAAAAAAAAAAAAAAAAAAAAAAAAAAAAAAAAAAAAAAGGCGAAGGTGGAGAGATGAGCTTGATAAGTACTGGAGGGACTGGCCCGCAATGGCCGAAGACAGACGTGTGTGGAAAAGGGAGAGGGAGGCCTTCGCCCAGCAGTGGGAAATAAATGGGCTAACTAACTAACTTTATTATTATTGAAACAAAGTTTGCTTTCGTCCTGGCAGGGCTTATCAACGACAATATTACCTTTGACATCGCAGTAGCTCCTTCAAGCAACCGAACATAGTCTGGAGCCATCGCTGTGGTGCAGGAGTACGGGAATATTATGATTTGGCCATAGCTGTGCAGTGTTAAATATACTTTAAAATCAATTCCGGACTTTAAAAATACATCCTGCAATGCGATAAAACAAAGATTAGAAGAAACGTTCTGGATATGTGTAACATTAGATTTAGTATATATACAAAACCCAAAAAAAGTGTCTAATATTTTTATGTAAAGAATCTATGTACAAAATTTCATAATTGAATCATGACAAAACACAAAGTTATAAGCTTGTTACGTCAGTAAAAATACAAGTCACCGGGCCATCCAGGCGATTGAGGGGTTGTTTTGCACTTGCACCCAGCTGTTTGATGAGGCATACTACCCAATATGAACTGCCGTGACCTGTGTTGTACTTACAATTAGTGCCGGTGGTAACCAATTTGTGAATTTTTAAATATTTTTGGAAAAAAATATGTGTATATGTTTTGTGACCATAACGGGTCATCAGTTCATCGGTCGATTGAAAACCTTTTACAAAATGGATCTTAGATCCTATCGGAACGGCAATATAACTATACAATCCCATAGACCATTATTTGTGCCAATCGTTTTTTTTATAAAAAACTTTATGAAACACTGTACAAAGGCGGACTTAATGCCTAAGGCATTTTCTACCAGTCAACCTTAAGGTGGTGCAGAAACATAACATGGAATTGTAATTTAATTGTAAACAATTATTATACTTAGATACATATATACAAATTAACTATGTTATTATGAGAAACGAGGCTCACAAATTGACGCTGTGTGTAGGTATCAAGTTGAAATTAAAACCATATACTCAGGTCTGTAGACTCTTGAAGATGTAAAAAAAACCGGCCAAGTGCGAGTCGGACTCGCCCATGGAGGGTTCCGTAGCAGCAAGTAACATACTATAAAAGTACTTGTAGTTCGTTGTAACTTTGATCGATATTTTAATAATAGTGTATTTTTTAGATTTATGACGTATTAAAAAAAAACTACTCACTAGATCTCGTTCAAACCAATTTTCGTTGGTAGTTTACATGGAAATGTACATCATAAATTTTTTTTAGTATTATCAGTCTCTTATTTTAGAAGTTACAGGGGGGGGGGGACACACATTTTACCACTTTGGAAGTGTCTCTCGCGTAAACTAATCAATTTAGAAAAAATGATATTAGAAACCTCAATATCATTTTTGAAAGCCTATCCATAGATACCCTTCACGTATGGGTTTGATGAAAAAACAATTTTTGAGTTTCAGTTGTAAGTATGGGGAACCCCAAAATTTATTGCTTTTTTTCTATTTTTGTGTGAAAATCTTAAAGCGGTTTACAGAATACATCTACTTACTAAGTTTCAACAGTATAGCTCTTATAGTTTCAGAAATAAGTGGCTGTGACATACGGACGGACAGACAGACAGACATGACGAATCTATAAGGGTTCCGTTTTTTGCCATTTGGCTACGGAACCCTAAAAATAAATCTTGTAAAATAACGAGAAAAAGATAATTTTTGTTTATGTGGCAAAAAACGTACATTTCGATACTCTCGAGGAAATCAAAATTTATAAGGTATTTCCCGTTGGCACCCAAAAATCTTGAAATTTGGTATAAAGCAAGGTCTTCTAGCACAAGTATAGGAATAAATCTGAAAACTGTAAATTTTTTGTTACGTTCCAATTTTTTTTTTTTTGCGATTCGGACAGATATTGCGAGATTTAATTCCGGGATTGAACTATTTACTATAGGTAATTTTGTACGGAACCCTGAGTGCACGAGTCCGACTGGCACTTGACCAATTTTTTTTCATTAAGCACCCTATATTGTACAACAGGTATGTATGTAGGTACCAAACTTTAAAATAGTCAAAATTACTGCGGACATGTCATCATGAAGCAGGTAGCGTTGTAAAACGCAAATAGCGATTAAATTTAACGTTACAAAATGATATAAAATCGTTGCGAAATTGATTTACAGCTAAACTCGTCTGTTTGCAGTATAATCTCCGCATGGAATGGCGATGACACGAATTCGGCATCAACGCCATATTACCTACAGTCAAATGATCGCGGGGACCCACTCCAATGATCATTTGGACCATCTAAATGTATTGAATTGTCAGCGTATTCCGTTGCTTTCTATCGGCTGATTATATTGTACGTTTGTTGTTTTGATTGTGTTTTGGTGAATGATGGTGTTTTAAGGGTTCCGTACGTCAAAAAGAAAAAACGGAACCCTTATAGGATCACTTTGTTGTCTGTCTGTCTGTCTGTCAAGACCCTTTATCTGGGAAACGCGTGGAAGAATTCAGTTGAAATTAAAACCATATACTTCAGTCTGCGGTTTCTTGAAGCTGTGAAATAATCAAATTAATGAAAAAAGAAAGATATGTCCGTTTATGTCTTTTTTTTTTTTTTTTCGTTGGGAAAAATCATCTTATGACAACCCCCGCTCTTGGGCGGAGCGGGAGATAGTGTCAGACTCTTACTGACTAAAAAACCCATCCCGTTCCTTCAAGCCTTCATACCGGGGCTCGAGCGCCCTTTCGGATAACCCTGGCCCCGGTAGGCTTCGACCCGGCTGGGCCCCTGCTGTTGCTGACAACTCCTTGAGGCGCGCGAGAACAGCGCGCGCCGTCGACGACTTGGGCTTGGTCCGGACAGTTACCGGACGGCCGGACAGCGAGCTACCCATTGCTCACTGTCCGCAAGCCCGCGCTTACGGTGGCTGGAAATCGGGATCGGAATCCCGGCGGCGGCGAGAGCGCCTTTGCCTGATACGGTCGGCCTCCTCCTTAGCGAGCATTACTGCTTCGCAGAAGTCGGCGACCGCCTGCCACTCCTCCTCGCTCCGGACCATGGCCTCGACCAAGGCCCGGCGCGAGAGGTCTCCGCCGCGTCCGTTTATGTCTCAAAATACGTATATTTCAACACTCTCGAGGAAATCAAAATTCTTGTTGACCCAGAATCCTGCAACTTTGCATAATGCAAGGTCTTATAACACAGATATAGGAATAAATCTGAACATTTTTTTGTTGTTGCGTCGCAACAAAAAATATTTTTTGCGATTCGGAAAAATCTTTGAGATTCTATTCGGGAATTGAACCGATTCGGAAAAATCTTTGAGATTCTATTCGGGAATTGAACCGATTCGGAAAAATCTTTGAGATTCTATTCGGGAATTGAACCGATTCGGAAAAATCTTTGAGATTCTATTCGGGAATTGAACCGATTCGGAAAAATCTTTGAGATTCTATTCGGGAATTGAACCGATTCGGAAAAATCTTTGAGATTCTATTCGGGAATTGAACCGATTCGGAAAAATCTTTGAGATTCTATTCGGGAATTGAACCGATTCGGAAAAATCTTTGAGATTCTATTCGGGAATTGAACCGATTCGGAAAAATCTTTGAGATTCTATTCGGGAATTGAACCGATTCGGAAAAATCTTTGAGATTCTATTCGGGAATTGAACTGTTTACACAGGCAAGTTTGTACGAAACCCTGACTTATTTTTAAGAGTTTTATCTAGTAAGTGTCAATCATAAATATTGTGATTCAGCTCTTGTAAGTGAGATTGTATATAAATTTTATGAATTACAATTAAAAAAATATAGGTTTAATGTGATATTGTAACCCAGTGTAATATTTTACTGCATTTATTTACATTTATTTTTATTGTATCGGTTCTATATCAAAACGAATACGATTGATTTTTCGGCCAATCTTAGCAATATGCTCATAGACTTCTTTATTGAAACATAACATTATGTTTTTTTTTTTTTATTGAAGGAACTAACAAAACCTTAAAAGAAGAAAATACCGATGTTCTATAGGGATTATCAATAATGATAATAATGATGATTTATTTGCAAGAATTGGACTTTGAAGACGATTTGGACTCCTACCTTAAGGATTGGCATGAAGTGGCTAAGGACAGGAAAGAGTGGAATAACGGAAGGGAGGCCTTTGCCCTGCAGTGGGACACAACGGGCTCATAATAATAAATAATAATAAATTGCAAGAATGTAGGTACAAAAATATGGTGTTAAGTAAAAGAAGGATCCAGTACATTCTACCGTCAGGCATGCAATATTTCTTTAATACATTCTCAAAGACTCGCTTCTACCCATACAACTTTAAGGACTAGTGCAGAAAACCTCCATTACAATTTAATTTACTCACAACAATTCGTTACCGAATAAGCGTGTTAAAAAACGTCGTTTGATACACGTAGGCTGTTGTTATTACAGTTTCTCGGCTTCAAATTGCCTCACTTAGGGATAGGCATCTATTTCACCTCAGGTGTAATGTAAGTTTTCCACTTGTATCAAAATATAGTATTAAATTACCCTCATAGCTGCCGATTCTGGTTCAGAAAATGGATAGGGTCCTCTGTAGAAAGCATTATTTGGTTTGTCTGATGAGCCTTTGCCACCCCAACCAACACTAAAAAAAAGCGACGAGTAAAAAATATTGAAAATAAAACTAACACAATACAATTTCACTTTTTTTTTGTTTTGAAATAGCTTGCATTACTTTGAAAGAGTCTAAATTTTTTCTACAAACTAGATTATCAGAATTTTTATATCAATTTAGCTTCACTTTTCTTGGACTGACCGACATTTGACTATTCAAAAGTGCCTGTAAATGGTCTATTTGAAATAAATGTTTTGATTTGATTTGATTTGATTTGATTCTACTAAATAGTTTATCACATTTTTTTTCTACGAACTAGATTATCACATTTTTTTCTATGAATTAGAAATCAGAAATTTTCTCAAGGCTACATAATCCCTTCTATCAAAGCTACATTTAAAAGGGTTTTCCTGACCCTAGAATGCAAAGGGCAACTGAAGGATACAGGCATCCACCTGTATCCTGGTGTGTACAGGTGGGTACCTGTATTCTTCTGTACAGTCAGTAGAAGTCTAACTCGCCCTCTCTACTCTGAAGAGCGGGAGAAGTAAGTTGATAATTGCCCTCTCAAAAAAAAAAAGGCAAAATAGTTCTGAGATAAAAAATCCTGTGACTCAATCCAGGACATAGTTTACCCGTGAGCTAACTTTCACCCAAACCCTTTAGGATGTGAAGAGGTAACAAACAAACAATCGTATTATTTTATAATTTCAGTATCGATGTCCCCAGGCAATAAGCAGGCGGTAATCGCAAAAATTTGTTTTTTGAATGCTGACTTTATTACCGGACAATAAATCGGTAATTGAAAAAAAAAACTATTTTTGCGATTACTGACTTATTGCCCAGAAATGTCGGTATGTATTATTAAGGTAAAAAAGATAAGTATATAAAACCCAAAGTTCCTATTAAGATCGACACCGAAGCGTTCGCCGTTGTGGAAAGCACGACTCTTGCGCCAGAGGCGGTCCGTAGTGTGCGAGTAATGGTAGCCGTCGGGGTTGGCTACCGGTAGGAAGTACCTGGAATTTGTCAAAGAACTCCATTATGAAATTTGCTTGAACAATCTCCTCAGAGATGTACCCTAACGGGCGTGGTACTCGCCGGAACCTCTCTGGGTTTCGGCGTGGTCTTTCAAGAGGTAACAGGGTACAATGGAACAAGTATGTGTACAAAGTATGAGTGTATGTAGTGTGTGTGAGTGTGTTTGTTTGTAGCATGCAGACTTGCCTCTACCAGCGGCTTCGCCCACGCGAAATTAGATTTCTCTGTTCAGATTTTGGCCATCGGTTTCAACCCTTTAGGGGATGAATTTTAGAAAATCCTCCCTTAGTGCTCGTCAACGTCATAAAACGAAACCTTGTGCAAATTTTCAAACGCCTAGCCTCTAGTAGTTTTGCCTGTGCGTTGATATGTCAGTCAGTCAGTCAGTTAATTCTTCTTTTATATAATATAACAGGTGTAAATAACAGGTGTATACTGTTAATGGCGACTGCTTGGTGTAGTATTTTTAGCGTCCTTGAAGCGTTTTATGGACAAAAAATGGACAACAGCATTTATGTATGTATTTGAAAATCCTTTGAGCTGTAGTTTCTGTCAATCCTCATGAAAGAAAGGCATAATTTATGTGTGAATGTAAAGACCATTTTATATTATTAGCGATAATTACCAGTCTTTATTTGTCATACAGCCAGGAAGGCTCTCAAAGTTCCTACAGATGTGATCCGCAATGTACGTGTTGACGGCGGGCGCGATCCACTCACGCGCATGGATGCCAGCATCCACCCAAACGGCTACGTTGCTCGCGTGGCTGTTCGAAATCTTTAGTATCTAGCACGGGAACAAAAAGAAAGAAGTATTCAAAAGAAGAATGGGAACAACAAAATAAATTATTTTTAGAAGTAACAAGTACTGTAAAGTACCCAAGATTCCAAGCTTATACTCCTTGTACAGGCTGTGGCGAGCTTTATCTTATCCACTGGAAAAATGGGTCATACAATTCTGGGCACAGCTTTATTATCCTGTATGTCATTGCAAATGTTTATAGTCAAAACTTAGGTGGACCGGCTCCTACCCTGGGCGTTGGAAGTCGTAGGGCGATTCCCGGTCTCCGTGCGATCAATAGATTAGGCCCTGGCCTGAGTCGACAGCGCTTTGTGATCCACAAATGCCCCTAAGACATGCATACATGACGGAGCCTGCAAGGTCTGATTACTGCTAGGGCTGCGAAATTGTTTGAAAGAGTTACTGTGTTTCTGGAACGCTACGAGCAGCTGAAGGAACACCACTTCTTGTTCTATCCAGAGCGAGAGGAGTTATTTGGCCCTAGAGACCGCCAATTTTATTGACAGCTCTTTGAGGCAGCTGTGTTTACACTAACAAGGTGACGCCTATTCTACCTTCTTACCTAAGGTGAGAATGTATGTGCTCGCCATATCAAATATTATCGTACATTTTGTTAACGTAAAAGTCATTATAACAAAAATGTATAATGTTTTAAACACTGATAACGCCCATAGCGACTGACTGTTAGCATGTTCATGAATATTAAATTTGTACTGAGTATTTCTCTACTAAGTTTAAAATGACATTTTATATAAAAGGAACAAATAATTGATTGATACACAAACTAGGAAATATTCTGTTCCTGATCACCTACTTTTAGATGTCGTCCTTCAACAGACTTGCCAATAGAAGCTGTGGTGCATATTGAAGGATAATTTGCTTCAAGATCATCCATGAAATTATATATCACTTCGAGACGATGGTAGTCCTTCCAGTCCATTTGTTCCTCATCCAAAGGCTTCTTACCGTCTATAAAAAAGAGATGACAAGAACGTCCAGGAAGGACGTTTTCCAGTTATAAAGATAAGTACTAGGTAGGACTAAGATAAATTTTGGAATAGGTTAGAATAGTAGGTGCGTTATTTTACACCAAAACAGTAACACAACTTTTTAGACGAACATAAAATCTATACAATGTGTAGGTACAATAGCGATCTTTTTATCTTTGTGGTCTGGTTTCCACACTTATTCCTTGGTGGACCATTGTGCATGAGCCATGGCGGCTTTCTTTCCAACCAGCTCATGGCAGTTTTATCGTTATCTCCATTTTTTTCAGACGACCTCATATTACATGACAACCTACAACTATAATATCTAATCTTATTAATATTTAAAATAACATCTGTATACCTACTTATTTATGTCTTCTTTATTTTTTAAAGGAACTTCTAATACTAAGCGTAGATCTAATAATTGTGACGATATATTGTTGTTGTTATAATTGTATATGTGTATTTAGGGCGCTTTCAATTTATGTGGCCTGCTGTCGTGTGGATGCGCTGCATTAGTCGTACTGCGCACGGACGATCGTATTTTTCATACAAAGCGCGCGGTGCGGCAACTGTCCGGCGAACGGTCGACAACAGGACGGCAACGTCACAAGCACCCCGTGTTCAATTCGGTGTTAAATAGCGCTTCATTGGCATACAAACGCCGCCAGATATGTTTTCAATTTAGGCGCTTGTTGTCGGACTGCTAACGTACTGCAACCGACATGAAACGTCTAAATTGAAAGCGCCCTTATTGTTAGCCTATTATAGCTTAGCACCTGTCTGTACCAGCTTGTCACGGATTTTAAGGGTATGTATACTAAAGCTTTTTGTATATTTCATTTCATTTGCAGTACTCGATCTGATTCCTCCTAACTATAGGTAGGTATGTACTATTTCTCGTCATCAGTCCGCTGTCTTTTTATATTATTATCATTCTATTCTTTTGTGTTAGTCTTTAGAATAGGAATGGTTTCTAGGGAGGAAAATAAATTACCTCAAATGAAGCTGTTCATATAACTATCATCGAATTTCACTTTTAAACTCATTTTTATTATGAATTACGAGTATTATTTTGGTTTCATTTAAAGTTATTTATTGTTGTATATGTTCAGATAGAAAAAGGAAAAATTAGACAAAATTTTTAAGAATGATTACAGTTGTTTTATTTTATTACATAATTTTAGGCAATATTATAGGAATTGATGGTATTACATATATTTTTCCCCAGTACCTATCACAAAAAGTGGTAATTTAAGGAAATTCATCAGAAATTGAAACAGGAATAATTTAATCATAACTACGTGTTACAATACAATATGGCTTTCAGCGTCTGTCTCACTGGCTATCCGCTCACTCTACGCAACAGACTTTGACGCACTTTTTACTGACAGGAATAGCAATGAGAAAGGTTTGTGTATATAACTTGCACGGTGCTAGTATCAGACAAGAGCAGAGGTTTTGGTGTTACTCTTTTTTAAAAAGGGTGACAATGCCCTGCCCTGCCCAATGGCCCTGTAATTCTTAAAATTACAGGCCCATCTCATTTCTAAGCCATGTCTAAAAGCTGTTTCCCAGAGTCATCATGAACCGTCTCACGCGCAGGTTCGACGACTTCCAGCCTCCCGAATAAGCCAGATTTCGAAAAGGCTTCAGCACCGTGGACCACAACATACGCTGCGTGTATACAGAAGATTGAGGAGTATAATCAGCCTTTCTGCTTAGCGTTTGTTGACTACAAGAATGCCTTTGATTCGATCGAGACTTGGGCTGTACTGCATTCTCTCCAAAAGTGCTAGATTGACTATCGGTATATTGAAGTGCTGAAGTGTCTGTACAAAAACGACACTATGTCAGTCCGATTCTAGGACCAGACTTCGAAACCTATTCTCTTGCAGCGGAGTGTACGCCAGGGAGACATCATTTCTCTGAAACTGTTCACGGCCGCAATTTAGGATGTTTTCAAGGTTCTGGAATGGAATGGAATGGAGAGGACTAGGCATTAATGTCAATGGCGATTACATCATTCACCTCCGGTTTACCGACGATATAGTAGTCAAGGCTGAGACTTTGGAGGAGCCCAGTACAATGCTCGGTGACCTCGGTAGAGCTTCCGAAAGAGTCGGATTTACAATGAACATGGACAAAACGAAAGTCATGGTAAACATCCATGTAGCACCCACTCCTATCGAGATCGGAGACTCTACACTCGAAGTTGTGGACGACTACATTTACCTAACACAGACGGTCCGGTTGGGTAGGTCTAACTTCGAGAAACAGGTCACATCGAATCCAACTCGGTTAGGCAGCGTTTGGGAGGCTGCGTGGTATCTTTTCGTCCAATATACCCACCCTGTGGTATATTGGACGAAAAGATACCTTGGTCTTAGATTTCGTCTTCAGACAATAGTGTCCAGTGCGTGTTGCCGGTGATGACATATGGTTCCGAAATATGGTCGCTTACAATGGGCCTCATAAGAAGACAATGTCACTCAAAGGGCAATGGAAAGGGTCAAACTCGGAGTTTCCAGAGTTAGAACCCAGGTTACCGACATAGCTCGAAGAATCGCCAATCTTAAGTGCCAGTGGGCAGGGCACATTGCTTGCAGAACAGATAGTCGATGGAAACAGAATGTTCTGGAGTAGCAACCACGTACCGCAGCAGACGCAGTGTTGGAAGGTCTCCTACAAGGCGGACCAAAGACTTGGTGAGTGTCGCGAGAATCCGATGGATGCGAGATGCACAGGACCGGTTGTTCCAGCGACGCTTGGATGAGGCCTATGTCCAGCAGTGGACATCTTTCAGTTGTAATGATGATGAGGATGGGTATCAGACAATGATGGCAACATAATTCCAGTAAATGTGTTAACCAAATGTCTGTTTAACTCATCGAATGCCGTAATTAGAGACACAATAGAAAGACAATTGCTTATGTCGAACTTTGTAACTTAAGACATTCAAAAGGTTAATAGTGTTTGTATAGAAGCGACCACCATTATGCTGAGCGATAGTAACTCCTTTTTTTTGCGGTATGAAAAACATTTTTTTTCTTTGTTTCAAACAACTTGCGGTTTCAATGCAGATTGTGAGGCATTCTGAAAAAAGAAGTTAACAAAATGTTAGTTAGACACAAAATAGATTGATCTAGAATATATTTGTTTTTGTATAGTATTGAAAAAAATGAAACCATAAAACAGTCGGGTAAAAAGAGGAAAAGAAGAAAGAAGTAAATAATTAAGAATTACGATGCAATTAATAAGCCACATGCTTTTTCGTAACACTATTTTGCGTTATCTTTCTGTGGTGTAATACAATGTTACGAGTATATATAACACCAAAAAGTTAAGCCATATTTGTACCAATTAAAAAATAATAGTAATAATAGAATCATTTATTTTGTCATTAAATGGTTAAAGCATGACCAGAGTAAAGCGTAAACTTTTTGTATGAGGTCTTCCTGAACTTTCAAATTAAAACCAAAATAGGATCTTTGATATTTACTTTAAAGCTTTTGAGTATTCTTAGGAAATACATTAGGAGAATTGGTATGATATGGTAAACACAATATTTCCCGTGATGGGATATTAGTTATAACAGTAGTAATTTTTAACCCATTTTTTGAAAAATACTGGTATCGAGCAGCAGTCGGTACCTGATCAGTTTCTTCCGATGTAGTTCCCTTGTTGAAGACGAGTAGCGGCTTGGACTGCCCCTGGTTTGCGGCGGCGGCGGTTGACTCGGATCTCGTCGTGCTGCTGCATTCGGTAACTCATCGCACCTTGTCCAGCTTGTTATCCGTTTTATGGCGCTAAGGGTTGTTGTTTAAATGGCTCTTCTGGGTCAACATTACGTCATTTTTAACTCATCGTCTGACTGTATTGTGGTCTTGGAGGCCTTATCCTCGTCAGAAAAATCTTCTCCAAATAAGAAATTGCCTCTTTTTGTTTTAAACAAAGCGTCCTTCAAATTGATATTAATATCAATTGATGATAAGATAAAGTTGCGTCTTATTTTTGTCTCCCAAAAATGACTGTCACATAATATACAACAAGCATCACTTATGGGCTTTAAAAGTTCTTGTTTGGACGTTTCATTAGCAATAATCATTCCAATAACAGATGCTA
Organism: Mythimna ferrago; assembly: GCA_910589285.2. Lineage (NCBI taxonomy): Eukaryota > Metazoa > Arthropoda > Insecta > Lepidoptera > Noctuidae > Mythimna > Mythimna ferrago. The sequence goes on along the minus strand of OU342691.1, from coordinate 9,510,607 downwards.
AAGCGGACAAAGCTATACCGAGCTGATTTTGCTTATACATGAGGGCCAAATCTTTGTTTATTATAGCATCTTGCATAGAATCCTGCAGAGCGGCTTTTATATTTGGGTTTAGAGCTGGCGCTAGTAGTAGATTGTAATGGTTAGGAATTACATATTTTTTTAAGAGTTTTTTCTTAACCTCTTTTGTTAAGCCCTTAGTAAGAATGTCTTGCCAAAGGAAAGCAGTGTCATTGTAGACAGATGGACTTATGGGTGTTTCTGTTTTCTGCGCTGACTCTGTTGTTTCCGGCGGTGCTGGTGGAGGTGGATTTGGCGGTGGCGAAGTAGAACATGGAAACCAACTACGAGGTGGGGCAGGAAGCAATGAGGCGCAAGGTGGAAAGGTTGGATGTGCCACAGCAGGAAGCAGTGGTGAAGAGGTAGAAGGCGGAGTAGGAGGTATTAATGCGGAAGGCGGCAAAACAGAGAGTGGTAAAGTAGGAGGTAACAATGTAAGAAGCGGCAAAGTTGGAGGCAGTGAGGCCAAATTCGGTACAGTAGGAGGTGGCGAAGCAGGAGGTTTCAAAATAGGAGGTGGCAAAGGAGAAAGTGGCGAAGTAGGAAGTATCAGAGTAGATGGCGGTGAAGAATGGGGCGGTAAAGTAGGAAGCGGTAAAGTAGGAGACAGCAGAGTAGGAGGCGGTGAAATAGGAGGCAACGAGATAGAAGGTAGCGAAGCAGAAGGCGGCGGAGTAGAAAGCGGCTTTGAAGCTTGAAACAAGCAGGTTTCGTCGTTTGGTGACGTACTACGATCCCGATTTAGTCGATGCTGAGTTTCACCTGCAAAAATGATTCTTTTTGGAATACGATTGATAATAAAGCAATACGAATCACTTTAGTGACAGAAGTAACGCAAACTTGATAGCCTCGCGTCACTTAGGTAAAAAAGTCCTGAATAATTTGGGTGACAGAATCACTGGGTTAGAATTTTTTACACGGTATTATGCATTATTGACGAGGAGTCCCAAAGGTTACCACGCATCACTATTATTAGTTTTTCTATAATTGTTCAGATACTTACAACGTATTTCTTCTTCGCTTTATTTGCTTCCCATTATCAGGAGCTAGATCACTGCCACAATAGCCGAGACGTGCGAATGATAGAGCGTAAAAATGAAGAATGAGCCCAAAATGACAGCGGACCGTTGACGAGAAATGGTATTGTGTAGTGGGGATAAATAGATACGGTGTTGCTAGCGAAATGACAAGTAACAGATAAAAAACTTATTCTTTGCCTTTAAACATCTGTTCAAGGCTTGGTACACAGAAGCGCTGCTATAATTCTTAAATAATAAATCACTTCAGGTGAAGCTGTGAAATTGAAATTAACTTAAATCCTTTAAACGCATGCGTCGGATTGGTCTGAAGAGTGTTTTAGTGTCCTGTTCGCCAGGGTCGTGTATGTGCGACTGGGTACTCCCATCTCGTTTAGCTCTTCAATCCCCATAGGTCACAGAAGAGCTGACGAGGTGGAGTATTTGGTCATAGATGTGCGATCGTTGCGGAATAAATGCGAGAGTGTTTGTCAGATAAATCCAACATGCACTGTTAAAAGGTTAATCACGACTTTTGTAAAAATTTAATCACTTGCCTGGTAACACAAAGCTTATCTTCTTAACAGGAACCGATTTCTTCGTGTTAAAAGGGTTGCTGTCATCGTCCTTACTTGTGTAACAGTGTATGATGGGTTTACTCGGGGACTTTAATTCTTGTTTGCTCTTAGCGATGATTTCTTGACTGTGACATTTTCTCCGATTGGATGACACTTCACTATCATCACTGCCTTCATCGTACAGTTCAATGTATTCGTCATACTTCTGACTTATGGGTCCAAAAGAATTTGATTCCCTTATTGCTTGAGGTACGTACGGGATGCGAGTTACGCTCGGGAGGCGAGGGGTTCGATGGCGATTAATTGTAGTTGATGAGTTGTAAAGTTTTTTTGCTGATTTAGACATAGTGACTAACAGCAAAAACAACGAAAAACCTTGTCGAATATAGTATCGACTGCTGCGCAGGGACCGGTCTCGGTACTGGTTGGCGAATTATGTACTTCAAATTCTGACCGGTCCATTATATTCAAAGTGCTGTGTTAATGGAAATTTTTCTTTTTTTACGGGTGATTTTACAGTTTATATGTTGAGCAAAAACATGCTATAAGCACGTTGCTTGTTTTGTTTGACGTTAGTTTGTCAATTTTAGAAATTGTTATTTGTGACATTTATGACTTATTGCAAGTTTTTTTTTTTATGTTACAATATTGTGAATAGCAAATAGTTTACATATACAGTGCGTTTCACTCAAAGATTTTATATAATATCCTTGGGAAATATAAAATCTTTGGTTTCACATAAGAAGTTCCTTCGCCGTAATGTTGGCAATATGGAAAAACAGTGTTGCTATATTTTTAGCAATGAAATATAAATTATTTTTGCACGAAATGTGAAATTAAATCGATTTTAACGGTAGAGTGCGTCTACTGAAAGCGTAACCTGGAGTTTTTTTTTAAAATTAAATTGGCAACATTGTTTTGCCGAAAAAATCACGTCAAAGTCTATGGTTGCAATTGTCATTCTAGTCGCATCACTTTATGTAGAATTAATGAGAAGAATGGGATTTTATTTAAAAAAAAAACAAGTCTAAAAGGAAGTTGTTGGATGAAGAGGTACGATATTGAGGCGTGGCGGTTTCGGTATTTGAAAGAATTGCAGGACAATCGAAATGGAGCCCAGCGTTGTATGCTTTATTCAAAAATAGTTTTTACAGTTTCCAAAAGAAATAATAAATAAAAAATCATAAGGCAATTGTTAAAAGTAACAAAACATCAGTATTTCCCTAATATTAAATAATTTCACTGCTAAAAATATAGCAACACTGTTTTTCCGTATTGCCAACATAACAGCAAATGAAACGCACTGTACAAGGGTGCCGTTTTTTCCTTTTGAGGTACGGGACCCAAAAAAACGGTAAAATTATAAATAAAACATGAATTGTTGATAAAAAAATATTGAATAATTAAAAGTTACTTTTCTGCCTGCCTGTCAATACCCTTTATCTTGATATTATATATATATTATATAGTGGTGAAATTAAAAGTATATTCTCATAATTCCATGGTCCTTTGAAGCTGAGAAAAAATCAAACTACTGAGTTAACGAAAAAAAAAAAAGATACGGTCGTTTATGTTGCGAAAAAACGTGTAATTCGACACCCTCAAGGGGATTAAAATTCATAGGTAGGGTGCTTTCCGTTGACCAAAAATTCTGAAACTTAGCATGAAGCAAGGTCTCATAGCACAAGTATAGAAAAAATCTAAAAACTGTAAATTTGTAGTTACATCACAAAAAAAAACTTTCTTTGCGATTCGGAAAAATCTTTGTGAATCAATTCGGGAATTGAACGATTTTCATAGGTTTGCGTTGAAATTAAAATTGAAACCACAAATCTGCGGTCCCTTGAAGCTGTGAAAAAATCAAGTTTAGTTAACGAAAAAAAAAAAGATACGGCCGTTTATGTCGCAAAAAAGGATGTATACACCCCCAAGGGAATCAAAATTTATAAGGTACTTCCCTTTGATATAGAGACAAGAAGTAAGGTCTTATAGCACTAATATAGATAAAATTCAGAAAACTGTAAATTTGTCATTACGTTGCAAAAAAAAAAAACTATTCTTGTGATTCGGAAAAATCTTCGAAACTCAATTTGAGAATTGAACTGTTTTCATATGTAAAGTACGGAACCTTCAGTGCGCGAGTCTGACCCACTTTTTTTTTAGTTGACTTCCTATAGATATATTTAATCATAAGAAACAATTAGATATTGTCACTTAAACAATTGATATAATGATTCGTAGTATTTGTTCAGTCAATTTATTTGCTGTTTCAGGGAGAGGGGTGTAAAATGAAAATGGACCAATATACCTCCTGGCAACATCCAGAATTATAATATCTGCATACTTTTCCGAGTCAAAACTATTCACAGAAGTCAGTCCTCATATTTTGCACATTCAACTCGCTTTTGCGCCTGTTCTATGTGTAAGTGTATTCGTTAGTTCTTCACGCTTAAGCGGTTGAATAGATTTGGATGAAATGTGCTATTCAAAATGTGTTAATATGTGCTATGGTGCTATGGTCTACCCGCGTGCCAATTCCCAACCTATTTAACCATCTGCACGGGAAGGAGAAAAAAAACACACACACACACACATTTTCACTCTTATATTAGTATTATTTATGTGATTTTCGCTTAGAGAACCGAAAGATATCTAAGCAATGTTCTAGATACGGTAGACCTAAGAACAAAGGTTCGTCTGATTTCAAAGAGATCGTTAAAACGTTTTTCTCATTGAATACTAAGTCAGGGATGGCAGTTAAGTGCTTAGCGACGCGACAACGCGACAACGGTGCCCCATAAGCAGCGTCTAATGAAAAACAAAGCAGCGTCGCGACGCAGATTTGAGCAGAAGAACAATGTCGTCAAGATTGGGAAATATTAAGACGTTTTTCGTGTTTGATCTTAGGGCCAATTTTCTGATCATAGTAGCTCAAGTGAAGTTAGGTGTGTTTTTTGGTTCTTCTTCTTCTTCTCGAATCGATAATTTGTTTTAAGGTTGTCACGTTTATAGCGGCGTTCGTTTTTTTGGGTTGGATATAAAAAATAGTCTCAATAATTTAAAGATGACTACGACGAATATATTAACTAACAAATTATATTAGTTAATGATTTAATACATTTATTTAAAGATAACAAGAAGTAAATAGACATACAGGAATGCACCACCGGCACCCCTTGGACATCTCACCTATACCTGCTCAAAGAAGGTTCAATTAATACGTTGTGCGTACAGCTAAGGATTGAAATTCCCTGCTGGACTTTGTTTCCTAGTAGCTACAACCAGGGGATCTTTAAGTCAAGAGTGAATAGGTTACATTTAGGTAAGCTTGGTCCAACGTCCATCAGACATAGTGGTCAAACGCGAGCCTAACATCAATAATAATAATGTCAAATTGTACAATCATTTTTTTTTTCAAATCTTATTGTATAACAAACATATATAGCTTGTCTTTTCCAAAGGGTTTTTTTACGTAGGAAGTCACAAATGACTTCTCCCGGTCTAGGTGGAGCGAGAGAGAGTGTTAGACTTTTACTGACTAAAACTCAAGTCTTAAAAAAAAAGTCTTCATTCCGCTGCTCGTTGTGAGGGCCGCAGTAACTCTTTAAATGTTCGAAAGAGTTGAATGATAAATATAAATGATATTTATTTTGCAAACAGTTTCTAAAAAACACTTTTACACGTCATTTTATTTTTCATTCAATTTATACTAGATTAGACCGGTGTTTTCTAGTTGACTACCCTGAGAAGAAACACGGAAATAAACTCAGGCGTCAAAGTATCTTTTAAAGTCCATGCAGCAGACATGTAATGGTCAGATGGTCTTTTGAAGACATTTGAAGATAAGAAATACACAGATTTGAGTGGACCCTTCCAGTCAGTGCAAACATTTGACAGTATTCGTGTAGCTCAAACTTAGGACTACTAAAGCATAGATAGATAGATGTATTCTTTATTGTACACCAAAAATAAAAGTTACATCAGGAACTTAAAATTAATAGGGTGTCACAATGGGCGGACTTATCGCTAAAAGCAATTTTTTAAAGATAACTTTTGGATGGATTTGACAGAGAAGGAGAAAAAAAGAAACATTTCATCAGTATTGCTGTAATTATTAGATTAAAAAGTAGAATATTATCAGCTCCTTTTTTAAAATAAGTTTAAAAAATGTCAACATTTGCTTTCTGAACTTTTTGTATCGTGGTCGGGTCTACCGATTTACCACCCCTGAACACCCACTAAGCGTTGGTGCGTACATTTTGCGACTAATTGTTAATCCTTGTTCATTTCGTCTGAATCAATTTAAAGTAGACCTTATGAGCACGTGATAACGGGAAAGTAACTGCATAACTGATATTGTCTAGTTTCAGCGGCACTGTTAGGAATGAACTTGAAAAACTTGATAAGCTTGAACATATGGATCTAAGCTTCAAAACATTTCATATAAAGATGTATCCTATTGAATAAAAGTAAATAGCTCAAGTAACTCCTAACTCATAAAACCGCGATGCGATGCGACGTCTTATCGCAGAAACCTGTGTTGCTGCGATGCGATTTCGTAATACGCGCTTATGTTCAGGTGATTATACAATGTGCAATGCGAATCGATTCGCAAGTTCTCGCGATGCGTCGCCGTCGTGTAAGTTCACAGATTTTTACGATGTATTTGGGGCTTTAAATATCTAAACAATTAAATTTGTCGGCGACAGACCTGTTCTATTGCAGAACGAAAACCATTGTGTTGAATTTAATAGATTTATTTTTCCGCTTAAAAATCGGACACAAAGTCAAATTTGAGGCTAAATAAGAAGTAGCCTTCCTTGTGATTCACACTTACTCTGTATCAAATTTCATCAAAATCAGTTTGGTAGCTTTTTTCTTTATAGTGGGAAAAAATCATCCAATGACAACCCCTGCTCTTAGGTGGAGCGGGAGATATTGTCAGACTCTTACTGACTAAAAGACTTACCCCGTTCCTTCTAGCCTTCATACCGGGGCTCGAGCTTCCTTTCGGATCATCCTGGCCCCAGTAGGCTTCGACCCGACTGGGTCCCTGCTGTTGCTGACAACACCTTGAGGCGTGCGGGAACAGTGCGCGTCGTCGACGACTTGGGCTTGGTCCGGACAGTTACCGGACGGCAGGACAGCGAGCTACCCATTGCTCACTGTCCGCAAGCCCGCGCCTACGGTGGCCGAGAATCGGGATCAGAATCCCGGCGGCCGCCTTCTTTGCGAGCATTACTGCTTCGCAGAAGTCGGCGACCGCCTGCCACTCCTGCTCGCTCCGGACCATGGCCTCAACCAAGGCCCGGCGCGAGAGGTCTCCACCACCGATCGTCCCCACGAGGGCACGGCGATGCTACGCCCAAGCAGAGCACACCTCGATTGTGTGCTCCACCGTGTCCTCCGGGAGTTCCGCACAGTGGCGACACCCGGGCGTCTCTTCTGCTCGAATCCGGAACAGGTACCTCCCGAACGTGTCATGTCCGAATCAGTTTAGTAGCTTAACTATAAAAGCATAACAGATAAACAAAGTTATTTTCACATTTCTAAAATAGTATGTATAAGGAATTATAGAAGATTGTGAGACAAAAAGAATTTGCATAGCACACCGTACAAAAATAACACAACATTCGTTAGGAAAAATGTAATGTCCTGATGACTGACGAACTTTAAATAAAAAGAACTCTAAATACACAATAGGTTTTCTGACAAACCCTGTCGTCTACGTAGAAAAATCTAAAATAATGAACAACGGAAAATCCTTCAAGGAAGACGGCAAACCTAAATCTTCCTCGAGCAATAAATAAGAAGACGTATGAGTGATTCACTAAATCTAACGAGGTAGTAACAAGGCTGGTGTGAGGCAGTCTGCAGCGAGGGTGGAAGTAGGGGGAGGGGTGTACAATTAAAAAGATAAACGCGCGTAAGACCGTTGGTAAGAAGTAAGAGCCGAGGTGACAGGCGGGCGGGTCGCCGTTTGGGGTCCACCGGCTGGTTAGCGGGATACCGACAGATCTTGGTCCCTACTTATTGTTTTTATCTCAGTTATTGTCACTGTTTTTTATAAGTTCCGTGGTTTTATGGCAACTTTATAACTTATTTTGAAAACTTTAGTTTCATGAGAAGAATATTGAAAAGCTACAATGGTTATGTACTGGAGATACTTTATTAATGTCTAAAGGTTAATGTCACTGTAAATTTTGGTACCATTGAAAGAAATATGTCATCATCGTTATCATCTTGACCTATGTATTACTTGGGTTCAGTGTAAAACCTTTTTATTCTACCATTTTGTTATTCTTATTGTCGATTACTCACAAAATCTTAAACAAGGATCAATAGATCTTTATCATCTTCCTGCCCTTGTCTCATATTGGAGTCAGTGCGACACGTTCTCTTTCTTCCATTCTGTCCTGTAAACGGTCACGCTATTACTAACTCCCTTTTCTTTCTTATCACTCCTCACACAATCTATCAATCTTTTCTTTGAGGATCTCCCTCTCCACCCATCCACATGTATACCTACTGATTGGATTGATTGGAATGCGGTTAGACTTTTATTTACCTCAAAATATCGGTCGCACAAAACTGTGTTATTTACATAGCAGGGTAACTGGGATTGCAAAGGTTACGCTCATGTGGCACTAAACAGAATGGATTGACTGGCCGGGTGCACACAAGTAACCCAGTTTGCTGGTACTACTTGCTATGAGCAGGTAGTAGCTACTACTGTTTCTAATGTTCGCGGATTCCTAAACTGTGTACACTGTTGATACACACATTTGATTTGTTTTCTTTGTATAGGTCATTGTGTGAGGAGCGATATGAAAGAAAAAGGTATCTGTGATAGCTTAGTGGTTGATGGGACAGAATAGAAAAAAAAAAGCGCTGACTCTAAGTATCAAGGAATATGGGCATGAAGATGATTACGAAGTACTGGTCCTTATTGTAAATTTTAAGGTAATCGAAATATAGAATACCATTTTTGAACTAAAGTAAATAAACATAGATATAAGCAGATTTTGTCTAGCTGCTTTTGGTTGTTAATAATATATATTTTATTCTGTGTCTTACTGTTTACTGTGTGTGTGTGTGTTTTACTGCTTTGATTAAAACATTAAATCATATCAGTGGTGACCATATCTTTTGAAATTGCAATATACTCCCTAAGAATCCAAATTCCGTTTAGGATTCAGGTCCAGGTCTTCACGCTCAAACGACTGAACCGATTTGTATATTTGGCTTATGGGTGGACCATATCATGGGTAGATTAGACTTTGTATCCCAAGCGTTTGACTTTGTTTGTAGTTTGTGTATTTGTTTGTATTTAAGTTTTTGTTCAAGCTATGTTACTTTTTGGTGTACAATCAAGTTTATTCTATTCTATTCAATTCTGTCACAAAAGTATGTGTTCTCTAGAGACAGCATTTTACTCATACCCAGGTGGTCTACAGCTAATTATAAACCATTTTTTTATCAATCATCAGGACAAAAAATCTTCTTCGTGTAACCGAAATCGAAGTGAGTATTTGATCACTTCGCACCGATAGTAGGGGATTCTGTTTCATTAGTGGGGAGTGCATAGGCGAGACGAGGGCGAGCGGAGCGCTTACAGAAAATATCTGATTACATGTAATTATCGAGCTAGCTTGCTCGGCTGTGCTTGCGAGCACATTGAGCCACAATTATTCGTTACAATAAGGTACAAAGTGAATCCCACACTTTGAAAGAAAGAAACATACATTTTATTTGCAGGAAGTGACGCAATCTTAGGTTAGGTTAGGTTAGCAATCTTAGGATTAAGGTCTTTTTTACATAGCATGGGTAAGAGGACAGCAGGACAAAAATCATCACATCTTTAGGATGAGAGCAAAGGATAGGTGGGTGGGTAGGGTGGTAGGTGGATACATTGTATGAATCTGACAGTTGTCATCCACACCATCCTATAGTAATTGTAGTGTAGCTGAAACATTCTATGGGATTCATTCTTTGAAATGAGGGTGGCCAACCCACCTTTAAAACAAGGATTTCAAGGAAGAATTACGTAAGCAGGTAGAAAATCGCTTACTCGTAGTAGCTTCTGTTAACAGCTTCGCTAAGGTGATAGTAAAAAATTATTCCTTGGTAACATACTACCAGGATAAAAAGTGTTTAATGTTGCTATTCTAAGACATGGTCTACCCGTGTACTAAATATCGTCCAAATTTGTTCAGTCGTTTGTGCATTAAAAGAGACTTTCTCTTCTTAGTCGGGCACTCTTGTCAAAATATTGATGGCCAGGGCTGCGGCGCGCTATTGTCGCTTACTCCCAAGGCTGTGGCATGTCGATCGATGTCTCTACATTTCTGGCGGTTATTGGTATTACGCGAATACTGTACTGCGATCGACAGAGTAGCATTGGTGATAAGGTCGATCGAGCGAGTCGAGGATCTACCGCGGACACTTGGAGTCCTCGTTTCTAGAGACGTACCCAGAGAACTTCTTACAAACAACTATGGACACTGCAACTACAAGGGTCCGATACTTTTATCATATTCTGTCGATTTTTTGTTTCTGAGGTTTCTCACAATGATCCCAGTTTTCCTTCTTCCTTAAGTTTGGTACTGAATATGCTGAACGAAAAAAAAAATATCGATAGAGTAGAATAAACTTTATTGTAAACCAAAAACGTAACACAATCTTTTTTTTTTTTTTTTTTTTTTTTTAATTAAGATAAACTAGTGCTTGACTGCGATCCCACCTGATGGTAAGTAGCGATGCAATCTTTGATGGTGAGGCGCACTAGTTTATTAAGAGCCTATTCACTCTAGCCTTGAAGACACCCAAATTATAATCGGACGGGAAGACCGCAGCAGGCAGACTGTTCCAGTCCTTCGACGTACGTGGTATAAACGACGAGGCGAAACGCTTAGTCCGGACCGTAGAGGTTTCAACAACGTAAGGGTGAATATTCGCCGTACGTCGGGATGTCCGATGGTAGAATTGCGATGGCGGAATCAAGTCATGCAATTCCTGCGCACACTCTCCAAAATGCATCCTGTAAAACACCGAAAGGCTGGCTACCCTACGCCTATGCTCAAGGCTTTGAAGGTTGGACTTAACCAAATCTGGATCACCAATTAGCCTCTTTGCACGCCTTTCCACCGAGTCCAAAGCTGCCAGGTGGCATTTTGCAGCACCAGCCCATATGTGACTGCAGTACTCCACACACGAACGGACCTGTGCTTTGTATAACATTAAAAGCTGTCCCGGTGTGAAGTACCGCCGGACCTTTGCAAGAACGCCCAGCTTCCTAGCAGCTACCTTGGCTTTGGACTCAATGAACCGCCCAAAGTTAAGGTCTGAGGGAATTTCAACCCCCAAGAGCTGAAGGCGGTCGGTGTACTCCAGGGATAAATTCCGAAAAGTAGGAACCAAGGTGCACGGGCTCCTTTTGGCAGTGAAAAGACACGCTTGTGTTTTGGCGGCGTTGAATCCCACTAGATTGGCTTCACCCCACTTGGAGACTGCCTGAAGTGAGATATTCGTTCGCTCTACCATAGCCTCTCTTTCGGACCGGATTAGCTCCTTACTAGCCCGAGCACTGGGCAGGTATCTCTCTACAACTGTGCTATCATCTGCATACCCATAGATACCGGGCACCAGCAGATCGTTGATATGCAACAGGAAGAGAGTTGCAGAGAGAACAGACCCCTGAGGAACTCCGGCATTAATCGTCATGGGCTCTGATGAGCATCCGTCGACAACAACTCGGAGAGACCGTTCACTCAGGAAGTCTTTTACCCAGTTAATCAGACCAGGGGAAATGCCGTACGCTGGAAGCTTACTCAATAGGCTAGCGTGCCATACCCTGTCGAAGGCCTTCGAGACATCTAAGGAAACGGCAATCGCTTCCCCATTCTGTTCATTCAATCTGCAGCGTGAGGATGTCTTTTCTCTCACGTGTGTGGCGGTCTCCATTGCTAGCGTTACTGCTTCGCAGAAGGAGGCGACCGCCTGCCTGCATGGCATGAACCAGGGCCAGGCCAGTGACGTCGTCGCCGCCTAAGAGTATGGTTTATTGCGAGATTGTTTGAGATAGCCACCACGGTGCTGGAATCCAAAGAGCAGCTGAAGAAGCATACGAAGGTTTTAGCCAGTAAAAGTCAGACTCAGTCCCACTCCACCCAGAGTGAGAGGAGTTAATCGATGTTTTCCCACCTTTATGGTATCTGAGCCTATAATATCTATGTGTGTAGTGTCAATATTGTGTCAATCATTTTTATGAAATGTCATGTGTTTGTTAAAATTTAAGTAAAAGCAAAAAAAATATTTTCGTTAAAAATCAAACTTTAGTAGTAAATTCATTCAAAGTGGCACGAAAAGACGCAAGATATCAAATATGGGAGGCGCATTGTTCGAGCGAGGGCCAGAAAACTTTTTTGAAAAATTTGGACATCAAAGGATGTAAGTGGGTGTGTGTTTTCTAGTTAAGTTCTTAGGAACGAAAGAAAGAAAAACCTTATCTCAGATTATCTTGAAACTATTTTAGGCACATCTCCCATCATCGTAACTTTTAATTCTAGGAAAATAAAATACGAAAAATGCAGATAGATTTAATTTATTTATTCAATGTCACGTCGCTGTATGAGAAATGAGTTTGCATGTGGATGGATGGAGAGGGAGAGGGAGGCCAAAGAAAATATGGATGGATAGTGTGAGAAGTGATATGAAAGAAAAGGGAGTTAGTGATAGCGTGACGGGTACAGGACAGAATGGAAGAATGAAAGTATTGCGCTAAACCCAAATAAAAGGGGACAAAAGCAGGAAGATGATGATGATGATGTCACGTCCCTGTACCTTGGTTAGAGATATAACATAATAATATAATATAATAATTCACAACTATTACACAACGTCGTCTAGTCTCAAGCTAAGCAGAGCTTGTGTTATGAGTACAAGACAACTGATAAACATACTTATATATTTCTAAACACATACATATTATAGATAAATTACACCCAGATACAGGTTAATTACACCCAGACATCATTTGTTATGATCATGCTCATCACATAAACATTGGTCCTGGGTGGGGATCGAACCCACGACCTCCGGCATAGCAGTCAGGGCCACTGACCACTAGACCAACGGGCCTGTCAAAGATAGAGGAAGAAATGATTATACAAGTTGTATATTGTGGGCTACCAGGGTTTAGTTTGATCACTCGCTCAAATGCGGTCCCGCAATGTTATGAAACTTGCATGCAAGTTTCCAGGATTTTTTGTTATAGAAAATTATCGGTGGTACGAGAAGGAACGGCAGTTTTACTGTAGAACTGTAGCGTTTTACACAAAATCAGATCTTAATTCAAATTACCTGTCAAACTGCACCCTTGAGACAAGCAGGTCCTAATAAGACAGGACTGTTACTTATTATTATTAAAAATAAGTAACCCTAAAAAGATTATTCTTGTGGTGGTTTCTGACATCAATGGTTTCTTTAACAAAACTTTTTGTTCCCCAGCTATAATCATCAGCAAAGAGACTCAAAGCTGTTTGGAATTGCTGGTGGAGGGTCTGCGGGCCATGCAAGTGGAGAAGCTCTTTCGAGAGAGGAATATCCCTTACGAGGTGAAACTTGGCGAATCCACTTCGTACTCAGGGAACCCTGCTATCGACCGCCGTAGCGCAGCCCGCCCTATTACTAGCGGCCGTCTAAGATCGCCTTTAAGTATGAATATTGTATTTCATCACTAGCTTTTGCCCGCAGCTTTGCCCGCGTACATAATATAGCCTATGTCACTCAGAAATAAAGCAGCTTTCTATCGGTGAAAGAATTTTAGCAATCGGACCAGCGGCCGTATTATGACATCTTAAAACCATCATGTTTTCTGTGTGAGAAAAGGATAGTGCTATTCGTCCTGTATAGCTCCGTCTCTTTTTCACACCGAAAACATGATGGTTTTAAGAGGTCATAATACGGCCCCAGTACTTCCAGAGATTACCTCCTACAAACAAAAAAACAAACATTACCTCTTTATTATTATATTAGTGTAGATTATCATTGTCATCATTTCAACTGAAACACGTCCACTGCTGAATATAGATCTCCATCAGCTCATCAAGTGACAACAACGACGGGCCTTGTGCGTCTCGCTTCCGTTTGATTCATCGCAGAAGATAATTTCCTTTCTTTCTAATAATTTATTTCGGATTCTACATAATTTACAGGGTTATTTCTAAAACCTTGCAGTACACTATTAGTAACATAAACTTATTACAGCTTTGTTCTATGACTTTTTTACAAAAGTTTATTCATTTAATAAAAACAAACCTTCAAGATTTCGTTGTTCTGTCTAACATATTTCAACTCTGTATTTTGCTATGCGAACCTACGTCTGTATGGCGCGACGCAAGCGCATCAAGCACCCCGGCCGCAAGATCCCGGCTCCCCTCCGCTATTGTGCTATCGCTTGCTTCGCATAGACTTCGTAATTTAAAAAAAGTTAAATTTAAATATTTTTATCTTTGTATAAAACTCCAATGAACTATTTAATATGATAATTTTTTAAAAGTCGTAGAACAAAAGTTGTTGTTTATGATGTCAGTAACATAATCCTGACAAGTTGCCAGTGTTATACAATTAACCCTGTATACTCATCACTTCGATCCAACCATTTTTGTGTTTCTTCTACACAATTCTGTAGTATACATGTGTGCAGTACAATTCACGAATGATGGCGGCCGTGAAGTTAGCCTTTGCGAACGTTCGCGCATACTACACTCTTCTCGCACACGCACGTCGCCATTTGGTTCCTAAAACACGTTACTGCGCAGCCTTCTGCGCAAACTTCACGGCCGCCATCATTCGTGAATTGTACTGTACCTATATTTTTTATTGTATAATTTATTTGCAAAACAGTACAGACTTCTTATTTTGTTTAGAGTGTAATTTTATTCAATATTTTTTTTCAGAACGGGTGTTGGATTGGAATGACTTTTATCCACTGCACGCCATCTACCAATTTATGTCAGCATTAGAAACTACATATCCATCGACATGTACTGTGTCCGTTATTGGAAGAACCGTGGAAGGGAGAGATATACGGGTTTGTAGACCTTGGTTTACCTTGCAGGTATAATTTTGTAATGAAGGTTTTCCAAAAATATTTAATTCTTTAGAAGATAGACAAAAATGATCTGACAATGAAAGCCTTTTGAGTAAAGTACAAAGAAAAAAAAAAAAACAATTATTAGTTAAAATCAAAAAATCAAAAGCTTTTATTTCAAATAGACCATTTACAGGCACTTTTGAATATTCAAATGTCAGTCAGTGCAAAAAAAAGTGAAGCTAAATTGTACGTTCCAAAGCGTAGATCTTTATGGAGGAGAACGTGCAAGAAACTCCATGGACACTCTTTTAAATCATGTTATGAGTTACATATAATCTTAGTTACATATTTTTTGTTGCTTCTATTAGTATTACTGAATTCTATGAAAATATAAACCTTTAATTACCATACCAAGAAGAAAAATGTAATCTAGTAAAAAGGCAATGGTTATGGTAACGGCCTGGAGTTAGTAGGGTCAAACTTAAGCAGGCACATTACTTTGTGTAATTTATTTCATCACCACTGCTCTCAAAATGGTGATGAAAGACCTCGTGAGGAAACCGGCATGTCCTCTCAAATATTTGACATCCACCGACCGGCAGAAGGACTGTGTGGTGCAATACGGCCCATTCACCAGAGTCCTAATCGAGGGATCTAAAATTAAATACGTACATTCTTCTCATCATGCACTTGTGCATTATGAGACAATAATTATGTCACAATATTGGGTAGTCTGCTCGGTCAGCCACAACAGTAAGAATGCTGTTGCTAGGACCGCGGACACGACTTATCAGTGATGCGGCTCTCTTTACGGAGGCTGACATGAAAGCCATCTTCATACATGTCGAGATCATGCCAGAAGCCAAAGTACTGCGGCAGTCATATCAACATTCTATACGCTTTGTTATTGTACGTGTGTTCTGCATATACAACATTCACTTTAGTATTTAGAAACACGAAACAAGTATTTTTATGTAGAGAATCTGTGTACAATACGAGTATATCATAACTGTATCATGAAAAATAAAAATGTTATAAGCTTGTTTTGTTACCAAAAATACAAGGTCACCGGGCCATCCGGGCGACTGAGGGATTGTTTTGCTTTTTGCTGGTGCCTATTACCCGCTATGACTTGCTATGACCTGTGTTGTACTTAGTGTCGGTGGTGTCCAACTTGTAAACTTTTTAAATATTTTTGGGAAAATATAACAGGTTGTAAAAACTATAGGTGTATCCCATTATTTCTATTAGGTATTTCTATTGAGTACAGTCATAAACAATCATCCATACATCTGCGTAATGACGAGGTGGCTTTGTGTGATTTGTACTGTAGAGTATGTGGTGGAGAACTATTCAAAAAAATGGCAGAATATTAATTTGTTCTTCATTTTTTTTTAAACCGAGATGTCGTGTTTTAATTTTAATCTATTCATTAAAAGTGGTTCACTTTTCAAATAACATAACTGCGTTTTTTTTGTTGCAATAGAAATAATGGGATATTATTTGTAAAAAACGCTGGTCCCACTTTTTCCATTTTGTATTTCCATGGAAATAGTGGGATAGACCCAAAACTATTGGAATCTACTCGGTTACTGATTCTGAAAAAAACTATATTTAGGGTTCACAATAAACTAAAAATAACGTTGTATCTTACCCATAGGCTGCACGTGTAAAAGGATCAGCAAATCGTTCATCTGTAGCCAGCTGTTTCACAAGAGGTTTTAACTTTACAGATGCTTAAAATTTCAAATAGTGATGCAGACAATACAGGAGTCTGGATTGACGGAGCTACTCATGCGCGAGAGTGGATCTCCACATCCGTAGTCACATATATTGCTGATCACTTAGCCAGAAACTTCAGTAATATGAGCGTGAATTTCACTAACAAAGACTGGTAAGAATAGGATAAACTTTATTAATTAACATTTCGAATACCGTAATTAGACACACAATAGAAAGACCCATGACAGCGAACGCCAGCGTTCGCTTGGGGTTTAATGAATTAAACACTAAAATAGTAAAAAAAAATCAGAAACTTAAATCTACGGGTACAATGATGGTATATCGCTGACGGCGATATCTACCAGACATTATTTATTTTGAAATAGGTTATAAAAAACACTTTTACACGTCAATTTTTTCGTCAGTTTTTTAAATTAGATGAGATCGGTGTTTCCTAGCTAGTCGGCTATGTTAACAACCACAATGATCACATCTGTTTTAAAAATCCATACAACAAACAAATACTTAGATTATCATATCATTTGAGAATTATGCAGATTAGTATCTGAGATATTTTTTTGAGGAAGGACCACACAAATTTGAATGGACATCGGTCCAAAATCACCACACTGCACTGACTGGCTATTCAGCCAGTGCTAGCATTTGTCAGTGTTCGTATAGCCCAATTTTAAGGAACACGATAAGATGTATAAGACTTGATAAACAATACCAAGGAAAGGACATTTGGGCAGGCCACAGAAAATACTCGAACACATAAATTTTAGTTTTGTCTTTTATTAGCATTCTGCTTCACCCACAATCAAAGTAGATAATTATGCCAAGAGAACATATTCCTGGGATAAAATGTATCATATGTGCTGCCATCACATTCATGTTTCCTTATTATTTGTTTGCACCAATTTTTTCACTAGATTCGTATATTCTTCTTTTCCATTTTTTTCTCTCTCTTCGTTGTAGTTTAAGTAAATGTAAGTATATATAATATTACATAGAGTGTTTTTGTATGAAGAATTTTATAATAGGTAATGGTTAATATTGCACCTACCACAATTTTTTTCTGCATCCCCCAAAGGTTGACTGGTAGAAAATGCCTTAAGGCAAGTCCAACTTTGTACTCTTTTGTGCATAAAGAATAAAAAAAATAAATAAATTCCAAGACATGGTCTACCCGTATGCATTTCATCAAAATTCCTTTAGCAGTTTAGCATAAAGGACAAAGTAACATAGAAACAACATATACATTTATGTGTGTCATCAAAACGTAGAAAATAATAATTAATCTAAATAAGAATAAAACTTTTCAGGTACTTTTTACCAGTAGTGAACCCAGATGGATATAGCTACACCCACATCACGGATAGGTTGTGGCGTAAGAACAGAGCGCGTTTCGGAAATTATATTACTGGAGTTGATATTAATAGAAATTTTGGGTAAAATCCCATTATTATTATAATTAGAACTTATACAACTTACTTAGAACCTATCTCTCACTCTCCTGTGCAATCAATATTATTAATAATATTAATATAATAAATCCCATATATTAATAATTTCTTCCATATGTATCCAATAATCTATTCTTTGATTGCACTTGCATAGCGCTTATAGGAATAATTGTCGGTTAGTACCATGTTTCATGAAAAGTGTCCCCTGCCTCTGCGAGTTGTTTTCGGCTCTTCGTATGGCCTTCCAATGTTCCAAGACCCCTAGGTTTTAAGATAAATGAATGTATATATTTTTTTAATATAAATTAGTGCTTGATTGCGATCCCACCTGAAGGTAAGTAGGTACTTAATATTATAATTATTTTGATTTACGAATTCCAATATTCCAGGTACAACTGGGGCCGTGGTGGTGCTGACCATATGTCTTCGGATCCAAATCACATAAATTATCGTGGTGTAGAACCATTTTCGGAACGTGAAACAACTGCTATCAAGGTACAAAGACTCTGACTTCTAAATTAAGTTAAATCCTATATTAAGATTATGCAAATATACATTAAAATGCTTTTATAGGACATTATTCTGTACTCAGGGACGCCGTTCAAGATATTCCTGACATTTCACGCTTACAGTGAAGCTATTGCTTTCCCCTGGTGCTATACTGCGGAACCTTGTCCTGACTATGTCAATCTACTAGAAGGAGGTACTGCTATGGCTAAAGTAAGTAAATATATTCTTTTCGTAAACAATTGATTGATTGCATCCACATGCGTGGAATTCAAAATTCTTTCGTGGTTTTTTTATCTCTACAAGATCACTACCCTCTGGTGAACCAGTTTTACCGAGGTGTACCCGTCGGTTCAAACCAAACCGAAAATTTACTTAGTGTAATTTGTTTATCACCACTACTTTCAAAACAGTGAAGGAAAACATCGTAAGGAAACCGGCATGTCCTTCAATCAATAATTTAAAGACTTGTGTCATCCACTAATCCGCACCGTAATTCCTTTCGTAGAGAGGAGGCTTGAGTCACCAGCAGTAGGAAAATTATAAGGATGACTGTTTATGCTATGCTTGTGTTTCAGGCCATCTTCGAGACAAGTGGTCGCATGTATAAAGTTGGAAACTTCAAGGATATCATGTACTATGCTTCTGGAACAAGTATCGACTGGAGTTACGGAACTGCTCGCATACCTTTCTCCTACCTTGTCGAACTCAGAAGTAAACAGGACAAATTCCTTATGCATAGAGACGAAATACTCATTTGCTGTAAAGAAATCCTAAGCGGTGTCAAAGCTCTCGTACAATTTGCTGATAAAACAAATTGTTTGAATTGTACTGTTAATGCCAAAACACTACGTCAGTAATTTTGTTACGTCTGTAATTTTTAAAGGGATCAAGTTTAACGAAAAAAAATAAAATGCAAAATACGTATTCGATATTTACTTTTAATCAAATACATTACTGGTGTCAGCTCAATAATATATTAAAAACTACCTACCTTTACGAGCAAGTCTCGCGGTGATATTATCATCGTGCTATTTCATTCTTTAACAACTTTATGAACGTGTTTCCGATTCCACGAATGTCAAATCACCAGCAAATCGTCAACGACACGCCGCGCATTCGTCGCAAGACGCGGCCTCATCGCAGTGCACTTGCCGTGCAACCTGTCTCGCAGCATACTCGTCTCGAAACTTTTTCTACAAAACAAATGTGCAACGACACTGTGTCGCGACTCGCGACGAGTTGTTGCGATAACGCGGCGATCCGGCGGAAGAATAAAAGTCTCGTGGAGACGATAACTACGCCAACTCGCGGCAACTTACTCGCTCGTAGAGATGCTAACAGTTCAATACTTGGTCTTTCTTAATGTTTATCGACATAATCCACTAATTTCTGAACAGCGTTCCAGGCTTCAGAGCAAGTCTCAGGAATTTGATTATTTGGAAGTTTGAATTTGTTCTTTCTACTCCTTAGCTCTACCATGTAGGAATATGGTATCTTCGCTATAGAATAGCTCCAGTCTATGCTGGTCCCACATGCGTTGTATGTGAGGTCTTTAGTGCTCCCGACTTTATAAGTCTTCCCGGATGTATCAAATATTGCCTGAAAAGTAATTCTTTCTGAGTCTTTTCGCTACCACCATTTTGATGATTATACAAAAATTTGCAACGATACTACTAAACTACTAGTTTCTTACGTGGCGTTACCCTTGCCATGATACTGCCAGCTTCCAGGAGACGCACATAGTCTGGGCACGGGTCCGTCCTGTTGCCCCAAGGAAAGATTATCAACTCGTAGTAGCTATGAAAGGACAAGAACACCTTGAAAGGCACCACCGATCCTAGTATTGCATCCTAAAATAAAAATGAAGTAACAGTATATGCAAGATGAGATATTTCAATCAAGCTTCAATTATTCCAACGGGTTATAAATTACCCTCACTGCAACCGATTCTGGCTCTGAAAATGGTGCGGGACCTCTATAGAAAACATGTTTTGGTTCGTCAGACGAGCCTTCATCTCCTTGCCCCCAGGCATAACTGGAAAATAATAAAATAAATTTTATATGTACTCTATACAAAAAATAAACTAACATACGGCGTCGAAAATTCCCCTGCATTATTGTCGACTAGTAATATGCTCAAAAGACTGCGATATTTTTGGTTGTAAAATAAAACATTACGGATTTAAATGATTAATTTCCGTATTTATATACTATCGTTCAAAACAAAATGTATGAAAATTAGAAGTATCTTTGACAGATTGCGAGTGAGTAAGATACGCATTCGCAATGCGAATCTTACGTATATTGGTAGGGTGTAGTATTGCAATTGCATTCTCATGGACTGTTCTCTTTTCTGTTTCTTCACTCTAGGTCATTACAATACGTACCTAAAGTTTCTGTTCAGATCAACACCCACACATTCTCCTCCGTACTTCGCTCGGTTTTTCCTCCACATACGTTCGTGTGTATGCGTATATTCATAACCATCTGGATTTAAAACTGGTACAATATGCCTGAAAATAGTAAGATCATTAAAATTCTTTCATTTGTTTTGCTACAAATTTTTATAGTAAAATAAATGAACCAAGGTATGGGTGATGATGCGATTACCATGGTTTATAATATATCCACCAAACCGCACTAGGCTCACGTTGTAGATTAAGGCCCGTTCCGTCTCCTAGATGGAAAGCCTGAACCCCAGCAGTGGGAACATTATAAAGCTTATTATGCTGTGCTATGCTATATTGACAGAGCCTTGAAATCATTCGACATAATTTCTTGCCCAAAAAAATTGTAGCATTATCGTATTCGAAAACTGTACAGATACAGACTACGAGATTTTTTTTAAATATCTTACGGAGACATTCCTTAAAAAGAAGAAACTTTTTTTTTCTAAGAAATATTTACAAATTACCAATCCTTATTTGTAACTGCATCTGAAAAAGTGTGAAAGTTTCTGGCAAGTATGTTAGCCATATATGTGACAACAGCAGTAGTGATCCACTCCCGGGAATGTATGCAAGCGTCCAGCCATACTCCAGAGTTGCCAGCGTTGCTGTTCGATATCTTCAGCATCTGAAATAGGGTATTAAAGTTAATCCTTAAATTATTTTTACTGTAGGTTTAGACGATTGCTGACTATCAGGATTTACGTCTGATACAATAAAACCAAACCAACGAAACCATTCAAAATTAAAGTTCTCGAGCATATTTGTAAGAAGTTAGTAGTAGTATCATCACAGTGTTAATGTTTGCCAAATGCCGATTTGGACCAATTGTTTGAGTACTTATATTCGTGTTTTTATTTTTTTGAGTATGTGTTATATAAGTGGATTGTATCTGTGGTTTATTTATTTATATATTTTCTTGTCATTCACCATTTTCTCTTTCATTACCTACCTCTATATTTTTCTGAATCACCTAAAAGTTGAGTGTCTGGCTCTGTACTTTTGTGTGGATAAAATATTTAACAAATAAATCATTGTTTTTTTTTTTTGTGTTTTGAATTATTTACATATTTCAAAGTTATGTTGGCTTGCAGATCAACTTTCCTTCCTTACCTTTATATCTCTCCCTTCTACAGATTTTCCTATTACAGTCACAGTGCAAATTGCTGGAAAGTCTTTTTCTAGATCGTCAATAAATGAATATATCACGTTAAGCCTGTGGTATTTTTTCCAATCCATTAGTTTTACTAGAAAATAAAATATATTTTTATTATTTTATTTTGTATTATTTCTTGCCAATATTAAGGTAAAGTTGCGAAGCTAAAGTTGGATATTAGATTGACGATTGGTAGAAAATTAATTGTGATTGAACTTTTCAAGATCAGTGCCTGATTAAGCCAGCGTTGGGTAAGTAGCGAATTCTACCAAGGACACCTCAAAATCTTCATAAAAAATGAGTTAAAACTCCTTATAGTTTCTGATCAGTCTTCGGGGTAGTAGTCCCTTAGGTAACCTACATTGTCTTTACGGAAAATCCAGAAGATTGCACAAGTCTCTTGATTAGTTTTTGTAAGTCTAAGCGGGGCCCGCCACAATGTGTCGGGCCCGTGGCATTTGCTACCATTGCTACGTGGCTAATCTGGTACTGGTCATGGTGTTGGAACGACTAACGAACGAGATCATTTGAAACCATCATTCCCAAATCAAGTATCGATTTTAAATTTGTATTTTTTTAAGTTTTTTGTTAGTTTCTAGTATCAAAACAAGCTCTGAAAAAAGTATGGGTAAAAGGAATTAGAGGAATTGACTTGGTCGGAACTGTTGGAAGAAACTTTGTAAGACATAGACATTGTAGTTCCAGAATTTGACATTCATCTCGAGTTTTTAATAAAAATATTAATGAGTTCCTTTTCCGGAATAATTGGCATTGAGAAGGAAAAGTAAGATGATGATTAAGCAAAACACGATCTTACCTCTTTTTCTCTTCAGTTTTTTTCGTGGCGTAATTATTACATTACTTTTTTGTATCGTATGTGTCGACCACAGCTCTTAAACAAACCACAAATCGATAAAACTTATTTTGAAAAATAATGAATATTCAGTTTGTTCTACTTACATACACTCAGAATTCTACTTTGAGTACGCATAATATGACATTTTATGAAAATGTATATTATTATGTATTTATTCTAACTTCATGTACCTACAGTAGTGGTACATAGGCGACTGACATAGCAACACATAAACGAAACTACCAAGAGTAGGAACGTGACATTTTGCGCCAGGCTTCCTTTTATGACATCAGAGGGCACTAAGAAAGGGTTTTTTAAAAATTTATCTCCTAAGATGATTATCCCCTATTGTGAATAGGGGAGAATCATCTTAGGAGATGGAT
This sequence comes from Mythimna ferrago, assembly GCA_910589285.2. Lineage (NCBI taxonomy): Eukaryota > Metazoa > Arthropoda > Insecta > Lepidoptera > Noctuidae > Mythimna > Mythimna ferrago. Next base: position 9,487,320 of record OU342691.1, on the reverse strand, counting down.
TTTAAACTCGTTTGTATGCAAAATTTTATTCCTAGTTGCAAAAAACTTGAAAGTTAGCACAAATGGTAGGTAGCCTATAGTGTCTGACCGAAACTGGATTTTCAACCAAAACCAAATTTCGGCAATAGTCTCAGTTTCGGCCGAAACTGAAACCGAAACCGAAACTTCCTTACACGGATCATGTTTTGAGGGAAAAATAATGAACACGTTATTATAATCAGTCAGTCCTTATTTTTTTTTCATGCTTTTTAAATTTAGGTATTTATATTCACTGACTGTCATGAATTTTACTGCACTCGATTTTAGTTTGGGAATAGGTAAGATGAACTGCAAACACAAGCCAGTCACGATATGATTAGACACGTTGACCCGGCAAAATGTCTTCGTTGCTTTCTTGCTTGGAAGGGATTTAACGCGCTGAACATGACCGATCACAGCGCGAGAACTCCCGAGTGCAGTTTCGGTTTCGGTCGTAGTTTCAGCAGGTTAGCCACCGAAACCAAAACTGCTAAACCAAAATTCGTTTTTTTGCCGAAACTCGACCGAAACCGAATTCGAACATTCGGTCGGACACGTCATTAATAAAGATAGACATTATTAGTTTTTTCAAAACTATCCTCAAAATACGGTTAACGGGGTATGAAAGTTTTGTCGCGAGTGAAGTCGCGGGCAATGTGCTAGTTTTTACTTTAAATATTGCTTACTTTGTTCATCCTTGGTTTGTGTGCCGTTACTGGTATGTTTAGTCAACATAGATTCATTGGAACTGTCATCTGCATCATCATACACGTAGAACTTGTCGCGTCTTTGTATGTTAGACTTTACTCGTCGAGGGTGAGCGGTTTTCAAACCTACACTCATCTTGTCATATGATGTTTAATTGACTTGAAAGAGAAATAAATTATTAAATGATTTATTAAAAAAAAAAACACACATCCATCACGTCAGTGTCAAGCCAAGTTAAGAGGGCCCTTTCCGATTTGTCTATCGTCAACGTGAGCATGGTTGAAAAGCTTGTTGTTTTACCCAATGCAATAAAATGTAATATACACTACATTAATATTACGAGTATAAAGAGGTAAAGTTTGTTTTTTTGTTTGTTGGATAATCTCTGGAAATACTGGTCCGATTGCGATCATTTTTTGACCGTTAGAAAGCTGCTTTATTCCTGAGTGTTACTCATAATATAAGCTATATTCTATGTATGTGGGTGAAGTCGCGGGCAAAAGCTAGTCTTTGATAAAGAGGCAACGCGAAAAATGAGAGATAATGCCCGACGGCTCTGTTGGTATTCAGTAATTGCCGTCACTCATTAGGAATTTCACAAAACTTATACCTGAGAAGATGTGTGTTTAAAAACCTTAAGAATTTTTGGAAAAAGCTTTCGTCATTCAAGATCTTGATTAAATGTGCAACTGCTCTATAAATATACTTTTATAATTTTTTTAACCTGTGAGTACATTATGAAGGGCCAAAGTTCACGCTAAATAGTGAAGTTTACTTGGTTAGTTTTACATACATTTATGTTTTTATTTCCATAGAAATCAAGTTAATAACCTCAACATATTTGTGTTTTCAAAATATCTACAGAAAGATGTGTAATGACGTCATAATCACGTAAGAGTGGTTGCATGAAAATGTATCTCAGGTTGGGTGCTCTTAAGTCAACGTCAGTGATGTTTTTTTTTTCTCCCTTTCCAATGGACAGGAGATTATGGGTCCGTGATGTTTCTAATGTGTGAATGTCTGAGAAGCGCTGATGGTGTCGTGAATGTGGGATCGAAGTTCTAAGATTTGTAATAAAACATGATACGTATATTTTTTTATGACTGATGACTGTATCCTTAAAATTAATGATACATTAGATCTACTTTAACACTGGGTCTTGAGGGTTTTTTTATGGTGGGAAAAATCATCCAATGACAACCCCCGCTCTTGGGCGGAGCGGGAGATAGTGTCAGACTCTTACTGACTAAAAGCCCACCCCTTTCCCTCCGTACCTGTGCTTGAGCTATCTTTCGAATAAACTCTGGCCCCAGTAGGCTTCGACCCGGTTGGGCCTCTGCTGCTGCTGTCAACTCCTTGAGGCGCGCGGGAACAGAGCGCGCCGTCGACGACTTGGGCTCGGTCCGGACAGTTACCGGGCGGACGGACAGCGAGCTACCCACTGCTCGCTGTCCACAAGCCCGCGCCTACGGTGGCCGGAAATCATTGCCTGATGCGGTCGGCCTCCTCCTTTGCTAGCATTACTGCTTCGCAGAAGGAGGCGACCGCCTGCCACTCCTCCTCGCTCCGGACCATGGCCTGTACCAAGGCCCAGCGCGAGAGATTGCCGCCGACGATCAGCCCCACGAGGGCACAGCGATGCTCTGCCCAAGCGGGACACACCTCGACTGTGTACTCTACCGTGGCCTCCGGGCGTTCCACACAGTGGCGACACCCAGGCGTCACTTCCGCACGAATCTAGTGCAGGAACCTCCCGAACTTACCATGTTCGGTGAGAATCTACGTCATGCGGAAGGTGAGGACGCCTTGAGGTCTTTCCAGCCACGCCTCAAAGAGGGGACTGGGTCTTAAGAGTCAAGTTAAGCAATGTTATAGACCATTTCAAGCAGTATCAGTAGATTTAGTAGGTCCACTTCCAAAATCACGTTCAGGTTCTGTACATTTAATAGAAGTTATATGCTATTTTTTAAAATACACTTTATTCTTTCCACTTCGCCTAGGAATTTAGTAGACTACTAGAGCACTACTCTAGTAGCCTACTAAAGAAATATAACATACTTCGAATGTATTATGGGCATAGGTTTGCTTCACAGGTCACAGCTAGCGTGTCGCAAGCATACGCAAATATTGTATACCTATCGTTTATTTAAAACGGTGGACAATATATTGGTGAATTACATTCATATTCCCAGCGGGACGTACAAATCGAATGCCAGTCATTGTGGTCAATGTATGGCAATCGACGTCCGATCCATCGGCATTTGTTACTACATTGTGGGCTGTCCCGGAAGTGTATTGCACGCGTTACAGGAAAGGTATTACTAACAGGAATATATTAAAGTCTTACCTGGTGATCATCATCATCATCATTTGAGCCGAAAGAAGTTCACTGTTGAACAAAGGTCTTTCCCAAGTGTCACAACGAATGGTCCTAGTTATTTTATGTTTTTACTTTGTTTACTGTATGATTGTAAGTACGATGAATCCTTGCTGACTGATCAGCGTCTCACCGTCGACGACGGCTGGTGCTGAAAATCAGCGCTGTGGCTCTGTTTTACATGAGCCGCAGCATTTTGCTGAGCGCTGGCCGTTTTGCGCGGATGTGACGCATATCTTACTTACGTGCTAATTTTAATCGATACTTTTATTTATTTTATTTTAAGGTATGCGCCATGTTTGACGTAAATAAACACTTTTTCTTTCTTTTCTTTCTTTCTTTCTGTGTGCCTCGAATCTAAAAAAAATCAATCGGATTCCCACGACCCTCACTAAGTCATCGGTTCACCTTGTATTGGTACATGGTCACCACTTCAGAATCTTTCAGCCCCAACTATCATCGTGAACAGCTGTTATCGAGCAATGTGTCCTGCCTACTGCCACTTAGGTATGGTCAGCAACAAAGAACCTAGAGATCACTAATTATATGATAATTGCCAAACCAAAATATAATAATGTAACGTTTGAATAAGATAGGGAATTTGTAAAAAGGCATTTAAGGAGTTAAAAAGAAACCTACAGTAAGCCTGGATGAGATTCTAACATACCAGGGAAGCATAACACAATGAAGATAAGGTTTATGTTCAGCAGTGCGTGGTAATTCTGTCAATGGTGCTGATGTCTCAAAGTATGCCATGAATCAACCATGGATCAATGGTTAAAATGAGAAAAAGTTTCAATGAATGATTGCAAATGTCTTGGTATGTACTTACTGGGTTACTTTTTGTTGTAAATGTCCTCGCAAAAGTCTTTCAAAATGAATAGAGATAGTTTGAAAATTTCATTTACAATTTTTTTTCCTCCATAATTTTAAAACAGTAATGTAATACTGTCACGAAAATTTACAAAGAGAACAATTTAATTATTTCAAATTTTGTTTATCTAAAAGATGCGATCGCGATTGAAATATTATTTACAGCTCTTGACACATGACAAAAAGTATAGACAATATCGTTAAGATTATAAAAAGTATCTGTAATGAGGTATTAAATGGGCCACTTTATTTTGGAAAATAAATCCTCTTTTACATTCCCTGCTTTTTAGGATTCCGTACTTAAAAGGTAAAACGAAAATCTATTACTCTGCTGTCCGTCCGTTTGTATGTCTGTCTGTCCGTCTGTCACCGGGCCGTGCCATGTCCGTGTATCTCTTGATAGTTAGTTGAAATTTTCACGTGATATATATTTGGCTGGAAAGACCTCACGGCGTCCTCACCTTCCGCATGACGCAGGTTCTCATCGGACAAGGCAAGTTCGGGAGGTTCCTGCACCGGATTCGTGCGAAAGAGACGCCTGGGTGTCGCCATTGTGCGGAACGCCCGGAGGGCACGGTGAAGCACACAGTGGAGCTGTGCCCCGCTTGGGCAGAGCATCGCCGTGCTTTCGTGAGGGCGATCGGCGGCGGCGATTTCTCGCGCCAAGCCTTGGTACAGGCCATGGTCCGGAGCGTGGAGGAATGGCAGGCGGTCGCCTCCTTCTTCTCCAGGGTTATCCGAAAGGGAAGTTCGGTCCCGGTACAAAAGGCACGAAGGAACGGGGTGGGCTTTTAGCCAGTAAGAGTCTGACACTATCTCCCGCTCCACCCAAGGGCGGGGGTTGTCATTAGATGATTTTTCCCACAATAAGAAAAAACACGAGATATATTTCCTTTGCACAATTAAAAAAAAAGATGAATATAAATGTAACATTTTTTTTGCCGTTTTTGGCTACGGATGGTACGAAACCTTACGTGCGCGAGTCCGACTGGGACTTGTTAATTTTATTCCACCTTGCCCATCAGCTTGTATCGACTTTCATTACTTACTATCAATATTCCAAATAAAACCAATTCCAATTTTGACCCAACTATGCATAAATAATTACAAATGAAACATTTCAATGTAACTGTCGAAAACGCGGACGAATTTCGTGCTCAGATTAGAAAACCGCCAGCAGAAAACTCGGCGAGCGCCGCCGCGCTGCGGTCTGCAGCCAATCACACGGGCACAATGTCACGCTGCGATGGAATATTATGGAACTGATGAACTAACCTGCCTCTATATCGAAGAGATAAAGATTCGATATTGTTTCGTCAGGCCGAGTGAGACACCTACGACGATATGAAGGATTTGGCTAGTCAATGAGCAGTCAGTTACACGGGTACAATGTCACGCTGTGATGGATTATCATGGACTTGGTAAACTAGCCTGTTTCTGTATTGGAGAGATGGCGATGCGATAGTATTTCTTCTGACTTTATTCAGACTGGGTGAAATATTTACGACGAATCAAAAATTTGTCTAGTCAGTGATCAGTCAATCACATGGGCACAATGTCACGCTGTGATGGATTTTCATGGAACTAGTGAACTATCCTGCACGCTTAGCCAAGTTTTTATTTTGCAATCGTTAACGCTGTAGAAAAGTGATGAAACGTATGGGAATGACGTCATCTCAACGTAAAGTCGCGTGGTCGGAACAAACGAATAGAAAAATCCATAGCCAAGTTCACATCATTCAAAATGATAGAATGAATTTCTACAACGTTTAACGCCACATCCTTTGATAAACAAACGCTACATTGTAGAACGAGCGGCCGACGCAGGTGCGTCAACATGGCTACCCATTTAACGTTTTCTACAATTGCTGACACCGAAGCGTTACCGATTGGAGAACGGAATTCGACACGATACGGTTGTAACTTGGCTAGGGGGGCTTTTTCTATATCAAGGAGATAGATATGATATAATTATATAATGTATCTTCAGGCCGGATGAAGCTCCTACATCGATATGTGAGCTTTGGCTAGATTAACAGTCAATTATAAAATCACGCTGCAATGGATTTTCATGGAGCTTTTGAACTTCCCTGGTGGTACATCGAGGAGATGGAAATGCGATAGTTTCTTCGGACTGGGTGAGACATCTACGACTAGATAAGAGGTTTCGTTAGGCGGTCAGGGACACAATGTCAATTATGGCTGCAATGGATTATTATAGAATTGGTGAAGTAGCCTGCTGCGATGGATTATCATGTGATGGACCTGGTAAATTAACCTATTTCAATATCGAAGAGATGTATATGATATATTGTTTTTTCAGGCCGGGGGAGGCATCTACGACGGTTTGGCTATCGGTGAGCTGTCAATTACACGGGCACAATGTTACGCTGCGATGGATCATGGAGCTGATGAAATGGTCTGCTTTTATATCGATGTGATGGAAATAATAGAACTGAAAACCCACTATTATAAAACAGCATCGCATCGATATCGCTACTAACACTGGCTCCAAACTTCGACGGGTCAACTTTGACGTGCACACGGTCACACAGTCGCGCGCTGCAGACGCAGCCTCACTAATTGCGACAAATGAGATTGATTGTAACGGACACTCGACTCCGGCATCCTTAACCGATGTCAATTGTAACTGTTACAAGCTTTCTACTACTCTAATTTTATTTGAACAGTAATTTGACAAGAGAGTAGTGGTGGCTGAGGCTTTTTTTAAAGGAATGAAGAACAAAGTTAATGTCGGAAATGAGTTTTTTTATATAATAATAATGTATTTATTGCAAGTAACATTGACTCATATACAAATATAAAAAATAATAATCAGTCACAATTAAAATCACAGTTTTAAAATTAAAATCAATTAAATTAAATCATATAAGTACATCATTAAATTTAATTAAATTGATATTATTTATATATAGCTAGAAAATAAAATAATTATTAAAATTCAATCAATAAAAAAATTAATAATAAAAAAACCGTTTAATTAAACAATAAAGTCAAAATTAAATCATAAAATCAAAATTTTATGAAATTGGATGGTAGCCTTTTGAATTACGAAAACCTTCCTGGACTGAACAGATACACAATCAATCGTAAATATAGAATTTACGCTACAATATTCCACACTAGCATAAGCAAGTGGCTTTTTTCGCTTCAATGTGCGTTCCTTTATCTCACATGAATGTATCACCGGGATAAAAAGTATAGAAAAGGCGAATATACTTTTTTTTAAATCTGATATAAACTAGTGCTTTACTGCGATCCCACCCGATGGTAAGCAGTGATGCAATCGTTGATGGTGCGGCGCACAAGTTTATTAAGAGCCTATTCACTCTAGTCTTGAAGACACCCAAATTATAATCGGACGGGGATCAGACATAATATGACTGTTTATTAGTTCTTTACAGACCATGTCCTGAAATGGTTAGTCTTAATTTGAAACATGAGAATGTAGCTCACGGAACAAATTCAGATTCAGATCAGCATTATTATTTCATTTTTTAATTGACATTTCAATCGTTTATATAATATTCAAGACATAACAAGAACGTGTGTTACTTATAAGTTCGTTAATATACACGAAATCCATGACTCTGATTTGTAATCTCTTTACACCACCCATTCCATTACATAAACAATAAGAGTCAAAAGTAAAGCTATGAGCACAAGGGCCCGTAAAGCAGAGTCCGACAGCTAATCTAGTTAAGATGCAAGTACCGGGAGCTGGGGGCCATAACTTGGGTCACCGTTTGGCGATAATTAACGCCATCGCGGGGATAGTGGCGTGAACGTCTGCACCTCGCCTAATTGATACGTACGGTGGAGACTATGGGTAGACGGTTTTTGCTGAAAAAAGAAGACGGGTAAAGTGAGTTTTACCGGTTATGGGTTTTGGCGTGTTTATTAGTTTTGAGTGTTTTTTTTTTACCATATCCTTGGCGTCTTATGGTGTAATGCATTCTTTTTTAGGGTTCCGTAACTTAAAAGGAAAAATCGGAACCCTTATAGGATCACGTTGTTGTCCGTTTCTCTGTCGGTCTGTCTGTCAATGCCCTTTATCTCGGGAACGCGTTGATGTATCGAATTGAAATTAAAACCATATACTTAGGTCTGCGGTCCCTTGAAGCTGTGAAAAATCAAACTTCTGATTTAACAAAAAAAAAAAGTTACGGCCGTTTATGTCGCAATAAACATACATACAAGGTGTAAGGGACAGCCCTCCACAAACTTTAAGGGCTTGCTCAGTAAACGAAACTGAACAACCTTCCACAAAAATTTTTTTCAGGAAACGAAAAAAAAATTCGGCTTCTCCATAAAAACTGACCAATCAAGTTTATAATTTTCTATGATGAGGCGGATTTTTTTTTTCGTTTCCTGAAAAAAATTTTTGTGGAAGGTTGTTCAGTTTCGTCTACTGAGCAAGCCCTTAAAGTTTGTGGAGGGCTGTCCCTTACACCTTGTATATCTCGACACTCTCAAGGGAATCAAAATTCATAGGGTACTTCCCGTTGACCTAGAATCCTGAAATTTGGCATGAAGCAAGGTCTTATAGCATTGAAGTATAGGAATTAAAATCTGGAAACTGTATTACATCACAAAAAAAATGCGATTCGGAAAAATCGTCGTAAATCAATTCGGGAATCGAACTGTTTCCATAGGTAATGTACGGAACCCTCAGTGCGCGAGTCCGACTCGCACTTGCCCGGTTCTTTTGAGGTGAAAACTCATCCAAAAATAGTAGATTATGTGACTGGGGGATAAAACAGTCTGTCGCTGCTGACCAAAGGCTTCCCTTCATTCCTTCCATTATTCCCGGCTTTGAGCCACTTCTTGCCAATTCAAGACATCTAAGTCCTCCTGCCATCTCCTATTTTTCATATTTCAGGGCACCAAATAAATATTTTAGGGGCCCACCGCTCAGCATGTTGAAGACAGCGGAAAATCCTTGCCACACAAAAATATACCTTAATGTCTATATCCTACACTCATTAAGATCGACACTATTACTAATGAACGCTATTTTGACGCACGCTCATTGGCTAATCCTGGCTTAGAGCGACACTGAATTTCTAGTACCTTCGATTAATTGGATCGCTTCTGCGGGGATGCCCGTACTATGCCGTACCAATGTAAGAGTGAAACTGAGCTATATAGGAACGAATAACAGTGTCTCATTTTCACAATGGATTCATGGTGGCATTGTGACGTCATAGTAGTAGGACGGTTGACCACTGCGTGCACGCCGTATCGTTTGTAGGTCGTAATTGGTCAAAGAGTTCGCTAGCTCTCTCATTAGGTGCGAGTTGGTGGGATCGTGGTTTTCGTGGTTTGTGTGTGATGCTGTAGGAACTAAGGGCGGGTCGACTTTATTTTGTCAGTCTAGTAACTGTCGCTCTGTAGGGCGATGCTTCTCCTCATTCAGAAAAGACAAGTAGTAATCACAACTCTAGCTATAGAGGAGTTGGCAAATTAAAAACTTCTATTAACCACACGCCGAAATTTCCTCTGAATGATTTGACAGCCATGCGTCACCATGCTTCTCTTTAGGAGTCGTCATATCAGCCAGAAGATGACCATTGCTGGATACAGGCCTTCCCCAAGTATCACTGCAAAGACAGGTCTTATGCATCTCACATTCATCGGATTCTCACGACTCTCGCCAGGTCGCTAACGCTACGGTACGTGATCGCCGAAGGTTAATATTAGGAATTAAAGTTTCTAAATTCGAATCTAACTTTCTATAAGATATAAAAGGTTAGATTCGAATTAATTCTATATTTTTTTAAAGAATATCACTAGTTATTTCTTCAAAGACTTCTTAACAAAAATAGGCGAACCAATGAAGCATTGTGTTAACAATTTGGAATTGTAACTTCCCTTTTTGACAATATGATACGGTAATCCCTGACAGATCCGAATAATGCCTTAAAGCGACTTGGGTATGCTTTTAATGTGGACCCAGATCGTGTAAACAGGGATTTTGTTGGCTTCCTACGCCTCCGGCGATTGTTCTCAGTAAAAAGCCTACTCGAGTCACCCTAAACGAATATCTCCCTAATTTTGAAATACAATGCGTGTTTCGTTAGAGATTGGAAAAGATAGTCGTAAGATTACTGCTCAATGTATGATGAAATAAAAAATAAGTTATAAAATGTCGTGTTTTAGGTGCGGGAGGGAATCAAAAAATGGTGGCTTCAATAAAGGACATCATTAATTCCCGCCGGTCGCGATGTCGGCTCATTGCTCGGCAGAGATTGGCTGCGTTAGCGTAATAGCTTCTGAGAAAAATATCCGATCAATATCCAAGAGAGACTGTTTGTTGTGGTTGATTGTAGCTCGTTTGTGATTCAGAATAAAGATTAATTGCCAATAATATTTATTAAGTTAGGTTTTTTATCTGATTATTATAAAATAATAATTATTATTACTATTGAAAACTAAAGAAATTTTAAGAAAATTATAAGGTTTTCCTGTTTGTAAGTTGAATGAGTAATTTACGCAGTAATCAACATCTTTCATCTTTGTTTTTTTGAGTTAAGTTAGACTTTTTATCAGAATTATTAATATTGAAAAACTAAATAATTAAAGCTTTTCTGATTAATCACAATCTTCTGAGTTGTACTATTTTTGTTTTTGAGATATGAAGTCATCATATAACGTTATATATTCCGCTCTGGTTGGAGCTTGAAGACATTTTTACTGACCAAAATCCAACTGTATTCCTTCAGTTGCTCTTGGTGTTCCAAGGCTGTGATAGTTTTTTGATCAACCCCGTAACCCTACTTATCGTACCTACATATTTCATTTTAGCCAAAGTAAAAACTGTTCTAACTTCTAACAAACAAAATACTTATAAAACCCAATTCAATCTTAAATGTGTTACAATACAAATCGCAAACACGTGTAGGACTGTAAGTATCTGTCCATAGCTACAAAGTACACACACAAGTAAAACTAAGACATTTTTCTCGAGTGTTTGCAAAGCGTCCAAAACAATTTCCCCAGGCGGACGGAGGCCCGGTGCTCCTAAGTATTTCTTTCAAATAATTATCCGACAAAAACATCCCAAGATTCTTGTGGAGTTCGTTAGGATGTTACGGGATCCCTCCCTAAGCAGAATTAATGATTCCCTTTATTGAAAGTTCAATTTTTTGATTAGGAGCCGCTAGGGCGACGCCCTACTTGTGTAAACACCGGATAACGCGGCATTTATTTACATTCGGCCAGTATTGATTTGATTTATTCTTTAAGTTGCTCCTTTTGAGATTTTATATTTTTTTAAATTTGGTTGGGTACGCTGTTTTTGTTTTAAAGTTGCCCCACAATAGGAATTACTCCTTTAACGTCGATACTTTCACAGGCATGTAAACTCACATGCATAAGACACACAGGCTCGGAACAATTATAGACCATACAAATATTTGTTCCAGGAATCAAATCCGCGACAGGCAGTGCAGCAGCCAATCGCCCAACTACTGGGCTAATCGTGTGACAACGTTGCTATTGATTATAGAAGTACTCAGATCGTTTTGAGAAGGGAAATCATCAATTAATTTTTTTTTTTGCTTCGTCTGGCGTGAGGTGGGAGTCTAAGATTTTACTGACTATCCATCTGTGTTCTTTCTAATATCCTTTGCGTTTCAGCACTACGAAAACTCTTTCGAACAATCTCACTGCTCTAGCAGATATCGGCTACTACTTTGCCCCTTCAGATCACACAAGAACCCATAAAAAACTCTAATTCAATACCATTTACAACCGATGCAATTCTGATACCAACCCCATACCCTAATCCGATTTCAAAAAGGCATAAGATCTATTTATCGAGACGATACAAATTGCGCCGGCTCCGGTCCCACGTGCCGTAATCTGTTGGCGAGTGGAGGCGATCCGGCGAGTGTCCGGCGCCGTCCGGTGCCCTCGTCCGGCGGTCGGCCGGCCACCGGCGAGAATCTAATTTGGTTCGGTAGCAGTCGCTCATTTGTTCAAATTACACCCCATGCCGCCTGCCGAGACGTGTCCGAAGAACCGGGAGATACGCCAAGTTTATAAGTGTGTGTTGTGTTCATGGCAACGCTTGTGGAGGGTAGGTGGGTTCAAGTGTGTTGTTCATTTTATGAGCTATTTTAGGCTATTTGCAAGCAATTTGTTGCTACAATTAAGTTGATGTCTGGAGTAATAGCTGGATTTATAATTTATGTACACTATTATGATCGAAATCGCACTATATGAAAGATTAAGCTGACTGACATATCAATGACAATCAGACCTTTAAGAGGGTCAGTAAGGGGTTCATGCGAGCAAAATTTAAAATTTAAACACCTCTTGACCCAAAAAAAACATTTTTTTTTTATCTGATGTAAACTAGTGCTTGACTACATCCCTCCTGATGGTAAGCAGTGATGCAATCGTTGATGGTGGGGCGCACTAGTTTATTAAGAGCCGATTCACTCTAGCCTTGAAGACACCCAAACTATAATTGGTCGGAAAGACCGCAGCAGGCAAATTGTTCCAGTCCTTCGATCTTATTAGAATTTAGATGGTTTTCATTTATCGTATAGTTCGTATGCCATGGCGATATTTTGTGACATTCAATTGTTTGCTCCCACTTTCACTGTTGGCGATTGCGGTTCATCATCATTAATGATTGATGAATCATCACTAAGAGAGGCCTCGTGGCCCAGCGGTAATGTTCTCGAGTCCTTCAACGTGGTTTCAAACCCAGGCAGAGGCTTTGAGTAATTTTAACTGGCTTGTTGGTCTAGTGGTTAGTGACCCTGACTGCTATGCCGGAGGTCGTGGGTTCGATTCCCACCCAGGACAAATGTTTGTGTGATGAGCACGATCATTTGTTCTGTGTCTGGTTGTAATTTATCTATAATATGTATGTATTTAGAAATATATAAGTATGTTTATTAGTTGTCCAGCACTCATAACACAGGCTCTACTTAGCTTGCGGCTAAACGGCGTTGTGTGATAGTTGTGGAATATAAAAAAAAATCTCTTTTCCACTGCTATCAAAATGGTGAAAGATAATATTGTGAGAAAACTGGCATGTCCTTGGACCAAAAATGCGAAGAGATGTTACATCCTCTAACCAGAACTTAACTCATATAGAGGAGGCCTGAATTCCAGCAGTGAGAACATATAAGCAGGCTGATTATATTATTATGTTTATGCTTCATTATCATTTTTTTCTATAAAGAGAATATTAAACCCTCAATATTAAATACTCTGACTAAAGTCTTCTTAGCCTTAAACATTTGATCTCTTCTTTAATATATTTTTTTTCCTTTTATACAAGAAAACTTCATCTGTATCTACACTAATATTATAAAGAGAGAAAATTTGTATTTTGTGTGTATGTTTGTAATGAATAAACTCAAAAACTGTTGTGCCAATTTCAAAAATTCTTTTACCATTGGAAAGCTACATTCAGTCTGAGTAATATAGGCTATATCTATTGCCCGCACGAAGCCGGGACGGGCTGCTAGTCTGTAATAAATATATTCGTCCTATCCTAGTTGACCTATTTATATTTATAAATAGAGTAACGTCTAAACCCTCCCCTTCCCTCTGACCTCGGAGGTCGGAGGACTCAAACTATTCAACCCTCAGGCACTTCCGGGTCCTCTCTTTGTTGCTAGCGATCTTTCCGTCCTTTATCAATTGAAATATTCTGTGAAGCGACACATTCTGCATTTGATGGTGCTAATCTTTGTTTGATGAATTGCTTCGGTATGGCTGAGGGTTTTGAGAGTGATACATGTAACTACATACTAGTTACTAGCCCCAGCTTCACACCTTTTTTAAGATTTGACAAAACATTGATATTTCTTCACTACGTCGTAAAAGTTTATGAATTTAATATAAAAAATTGTAACCTACTTTTTCCTAATAGTATAAACGAGTTCACTGGATGATTTTGAAAACTATATCCAAATCTGTTGCATGGTGCAGTCGCTATGACAGGCACACTAGCGTTTTCATTTGTCAATGATTGAGAAATGTTTCTTGTGATCAATAAATTTTGTTTTAAACTAGCTGTCCCGACAGACTTTGTCCTGTGTATAGCCATCGTAGTTTTCTGAAATTTTCTAATTTTCTGTATAACTTTGTTCTTTCTTGTTTCTATTCTAAGAACTTTCTCCTGACAATGACAAAAACACTAAAAAAATAATAATCATAATTGGTCGTTCATGCGTCATGGCGTGTCTGAGGGTACAATCTGTAGGTACAAATAAAAACCGGCCAAGTGCGAGTCGGACTCGCCCATGGAAGGTTCCGTAGCAGCAAGTAACATAATATAAAAGTTCTTGTAGTTCTTTGTAACTTTGATCGATGTTTCAATAATAATGTATTTTTTTAGATTTATGACATATTAAAAAAAACTACTAACTAGATCTCGTTCAAACCAATTTTCGTTGGTAGTTTGCATGGTAATATATATCATATATTTTTTTTTAGTTTTATCATTCTCTTATTTTAGAAGTTACAGGGGGGGGGACACATTTTACCACTTCGGAAGTGTCTCTCGCGTAAACTATTCAATTTAGAAAACAAATGATATTAGAAACCTCAATATCATTTTTGAAGACCTATTCATAGATACCCCCCCACTCGTATGGGTTAGGTGAAAAAAAATTTTTGAGTTTCAAGTCTAAGTACGGGGACCCCCAAAATTTATTGCTTTTTCTCTATTTTTGGGTGAAAATCTTAATGCGGTACACAGAATACATCTACTTACTAAGTTTCAACAGTATAGCTCTTATAGTTTCGGAAAAAAGTGGCTGTGACATACGGACGGACAGACAGACAGACAGACAGACATGACGAATCTATAAGGGTTCCGTTTTTTGCCATTTGGATACGGAACCCTAAAAACAAATCTCTTTTGATTTGTTTTTTGTACCTACAGATTAATTTGACAAATTTCAGTTTATCGTACTTTCGTGGCACGCGTAGCAAATTTGTAGTAAGCGTAGCATATTCGTAGCAACCACGTAGCACGTTTATTAGAATTCAATTTTCGAATTATAGCTCCATCTGTACTGTGTAGAAAAAAATAATGAGCGTCTCGATTAAACTTCACTCATCATTCAATTCTAAAAGAATTTAATTTAGCCACTCTCACATCGTTAAGTTCCAATGATGAAAGAAGCAACTCTAACAAAATTAAAACTATATATTTATACACCGCTAAATTTTGATCGTTTTATTCCCGTGGAGGATCGATCCGGTACATGAAACACTATCGATTTGTAAAGATAAAATTTAAAAAAAAGTTTTTTTTTGAAAAACTCGTATTAATTTACGCATGTACGAAATTAATTTCTGAGCGAGTCCAATGACCTGTAGGTAGTTAGTACGCAACGCCGACTACTACCTACAGGTCATTGGACTCGCTCAGCTGACAAATATTGCAAAGTCATAGTGCTAGAGTTACTGAGTTTTTGGCGTGATTTTTTCAAGTGAAGTTAATCACCTTCAATCAATAGTTTTAATTATACGCTATTGATTCCTAATGGATATTATGATGTAAAAAAAATTGGTCAAATGCGAGTCGGACTCGCGCACTGAGGGTTCCTTGCAAACTACAATTCCCGAATGGAGTGTCGAAGATTTTGCCGAATTGCATTTTTTTTTTGTGACGTAGGTAACAACAAATTTATTATTTTCAGATTTTTTCCTATATTTGTGCCATAATACCTTGCTTTGTGTCAAATTTCAGGATTCTGGGTCAACGGGAAGTACCCTATGAATTTCGATCTTGGAGAGTATCAAAATATACGTTTTTTGCGACATAAACGGCCGTATCTTTTTTACTCGTTAACTTAGAAGTTCGATTTCTTCACAGTTTGAAGCGATCGCAGACCTGAGTATATGGTTTATTAATTTCAACTCGATACCGCTATGTGTTTTCGAGATAAAAGGACTTGACAGACAGACGGACAGACAACAAAGTGTTCCTATAAGGGTTCCGTTTTTCCTTTTGAGGTACGGAACCCTAAAAATGGTGAAAATTTTTATATCTCTAGTGTCTACTTAGTTGGACAAAATTAATGTAATTGTAGTATTGACTACCTCCGCAAAGCTTGCCGAGAAGGTAGACTCGGTGGATTTGCTAACAAATATTGCAGTCATTAAAATATGTTACATCCGTATTCCAATAATAAAAAAAAAACTGTATAGCTAAAGGAAAAAAATGAGCTTTGTTTATTTATTTAAGACATGTGTTACTTTTATATTTTTAAGAAAACTTAAAAATTCGCACATTAATAAAAATCTATTCGTAAAATAAACCTTGGATCACACAGTTGGAAGCCGTGATCGACGAAAATTTAACAAATGTTTTGAACAAATAATTTTTGTAACTATATGTGAAACTGTTTAAATACTATTCTAACCCAATTAAACACTGTCAGCAAATCAACAATAATCTTACCGTAAAATAAGCCCTGGTGAACACGGTACGTCGGCGGTCGTCGAAGCCCAGGTCGCAGCCAGGTGTCGTTCACGCTTCGCGCCTCGGCACACAGGCGCCGGCGTTACTACGCGACGCAAGCTCCAACAATTACGATGCTATGCCGCCCCTGCGCTCTTGTGTAACTCCCCTTAGAACGTTCCGTTGTTGGTGCTTCGAGTTTCAAGTTTGTGACGTATTTTCGGTAGGTTTTTGATGGAAATAGAAACTGTAACGTGGGAATTGGTATTCTCTTAAAAATGGGCTAAAAATGTTGCGTCATCTACACTAATATAATAAAGAAAAAGAAAGAAAGAAAGAAAAAACGTTTATTCGTGCCTCACACAATCATATAAACTAAAAATACACAATGAAAAGAAAAAAGAAAGATATAATCAGTGCGAGGCCAAAAAGGCACCTAACTCAGCATATGCTACGTTATTTAAAACGATAAATAATGCAGCGCGAAAGAAAAAAAGAGGTAAAGTTAGTTTTTTTGTTTGTAGGAGGTAATCTCTGAAAGTATTGGTCCGATCGCTAAAATTTTTTTAACTGATAAAGAGCTATTCCTAAGTGACAGAGGCTATATTTTGTGTACGCGGGCGAAGTCGCGGGCAAAAGCTGGTATTATAAAAAGGTAAAGTTTATTTTTTGTTTGTAGGAGGTAATCTCTGAAAGTACTGGTCCGATTGCTAAAATGTTTTCACCGATAGAAAGCTACTTTTTTCCTGCGTGACATAGGTTTTATTTTATGTACGTGAGCAAAGCTGACCTGGTGAAGGTAGCGGGAATCCGATGGATGCGGGACGCACATGATCGTTCGTTGTGGCGACGCTTGGGGGAGGCCTATGTCCAGCAGTGGACGTCTGTCGGCTGAAATGATGATGATGATGATGAGCAAAGCTGCGGGCAAAAGCTAGTGTAGTGATAATTTTGAGAAAATTTTATTGTGTCTGTTATTATTTCTACACATGTACAGTTTGTTGAGTTTTCAATTTCCATTTTTAATTACTTTTATTTTCATGCTCACATAAAAGAAGCTACAAGTATTATGTAACCAAGATTTTTGTAACTCATAAGACGATTTAAAAGATTTTCTATTTTACTGCACGTTCTTCTATGAATATAGAGATCTACGCTTTGGAACGTGCAATAAGCTTCACTTTTTTAACTGACCAACATGTTGACAATTCAAACGAAGGGCAGGCCCAAAATGATCTATTTGAAATAAATATTTCTGATTTCTATTAGTCGTAAACTATTAGCTTCTGGCAGCAGTGCGAATATAGGTTTCTCCATATAAACTTTAAAGCCCCGTATCATCACATTCATCATCAGCCTTTTTTTAATGTCCCCACTGCTGGGAGTCAGGCCTCCTCTCTAGAAGACGGAATGGGCTGTTATCCACCACGCCGGCCCAGGGCGGGTTGGTGATTGTCATATGTCTTCGAATTATTGGTTCTAGGACATGCCGGTTTCCTCACGATGTTTTCCTTCACCGTTTTGAGAGCAGTGGTGATGAAATAAGTTACACAAAGTAATGCGCCTGGCTGGGTTCTTGTAGGTCGGAGTCATTACCACTTGGCCACCACTGCTCTGCATTTCATTTCATTCATCACCTTAATTTGTGAATTTTGGAAAATCCTCTGTTAGTGCTCGGCTATGTCATAAAAAGAAACCTTGTGCAAAACAAACTCTTAGTTCCATTAGTTTTGACTGTGTGTTGATATGTCAGTCAGTCAATTATTATTTTTTTATATATAGATTAGCTTTTAGCCGCGGCTTCGCCCGCGTGAAAAAATTAGCCTATGTCCGTCTCCAGGGTCCCAACTATCTCTGTACCAAAATTCATCAAAATCGGTTTTTCCATTTAGGCGTGAAGACGTAACAAACAAACAAATAAAAAAACAAACTCACTTTTGCTTTTATAATATTAATAAAGATTTCGCAATTTTTACGTACCTACATAAATAAGCTTCCTGTTTTTTATTTTTATTATAATTGTCTTAAGCATGAAAAACTTAATTCCAAAAATATATTATTGAATGTTACTTTAATAGATAGATAGATACCTACATCCTTTATTGTGCACCAAAAATAAAATTACAATAGGAACTTAAAATTAATAGTGTCACAATGGGCAGTCTTATTGCTAAAAGTGATTTTTACAGACAATTTTAGGATGGATTTGTCAGAGAAAGAGAAAAAGATACGCAGGTAGTTCGTGGCGTACTATCGAATGATTTTAGCTTTCCTAAACAAAGGTGCAAAACTTCACCGTAAAATAATAGTAGGTATTGTATTTAATCACTATTGGCTTAAAGCAGAATGTCTGTTTTCATAGTTTAACTGGACATTTAATTATAGAGATCACTTTGTAGAGCAGCTGAAGCTTAATTTCGTAACTTGTTAGTGGCAGAATGGACTTCCTCTATGTAGGTCACTCGTATTTAGTTGTGAAATTTCACTGATTTTCTCATTAGCTTTGTTAACGAATAGACATTTAAATTGCCAAATACGACATTTCTAAGTATTTCAGTAATCCAGAAAGGGATGTGAGGAAATCGGTTTTTGGATTTCTAAAGCGTATAGATATCTCATGTGTGTCTCAAGCAACGAAACTCGTTGTAGTACAAAATCGGAAAGTATTTCCTTTCTAACTTTTCTCATCTTTTCTGTGGCTGAAACAACTTGAGTTAAACTATGTCAAACTAAGAATGACCTTAGGTTACGTCTCCTAGTATAACTGGTGACTTCGTTCCCTAGTATGCGAGTTAAGATCCAATAGTAGTGATGTAGTGGTTAGAGCGAGCGCGTGCGTGTCGGTGCGGACGTTCACGCTGATTGCATTACACTAATGAAGACGGACATCGCTCTGCTACGTGAACTAGAAACTGGGAAGTAGACGCTGTTCTGTAAGGAATGTCCTTTATTATTGATCGATGCACATTACATTTATTTATTTATTTTACTTTAACATAACATGACCAAAGGCCAATTACATTAGTTAAAGACACAGGTATTTTTGATATAAAATATGAAGCAAATATTAATGAAATATACATAACTACACGGCAGTAACTGTACGGCAACATATAAGGGGACATTTATGGTTTATCTTATTTTATTTTTAGGGTTCCATACCTCAATTGAAAAAACGGAGCTCTTATAGGATCACTTTATTGTCTGTCCATCTGTGTGTCTGTCAAGACCCTTTATCTCAGGAACGCGTAAAGCTATCGAGTTGAAATTAAAACCAAATACTCATGTCTGCAGTCCCTTAATGCTGTGAAACAACCAAACTTGTAAGTTAACGAAAAAAAAGATACGGCAGTTTATGTTGCAAAAAACGTACATTTCGACACTCTCAAGGGAATCAATATTCATAGGGCAGGTACATCCAGTTGTCCTAGAATCCTGAAATTTGGCAATAAGCAAGGTCTCATAGCACAAGTATAGAATAAAATCTGTAAACTGCATATTTGTAATTACGTTACAAGAAAAAAAAACTTTTATTTTATTTGAAAAATCTTTGAGACTCGATTCGGAAATTGAACTGTTTCATAGGTAAGTTTGTACGGAACCTTCAGTGCGCGAGGCCAACCCGTAATTGGCCGGATTTTTTTATTCGTTTGTGTTAACCTTAAAATTGTTTGTGTGTGCCTTGTGTTGTGCCAAATAAATTCATTTTCTTTCTTTCTTTCTTTATCTTTCCATAAAATAATGCTGAGAAATATAACCTATTTTGATGTAATGATAACAGAGGGCAGCACAGGGCCCGGCTCCGTTAATCAATATGAAGCTGCTCAGCATCAATATTTGACTGATACAACTCCGTCTTATTACAGACTAACGAGCGCAAACGTTAAAATTCTACAAGATTAACTTGTGCCGCTGAGAGGTGTTGATACTTTGCTATTTTACTGTATAACTGGCTTCTAACAGCTTACCTGCGTGAATTTAAATTTGGTTTTTTTCCGCAACTATCACACAATACATTCTAGTTCGTTCGTAGTACTTATATATTTCTAAATACATGTATATTAATAGATAAATTACACAAATGATGACCAATTGCAACACCATGTCACTCAGTGAAAAAGTAGCATTCTACAGAGAAAGATTTTTTAAAATTGGTTCGGTATTTTTTGAGTTTCTTCACAATAAACAAAAACATAAATCTTTTCTTTTTATAATATTACTTTAGATAGATAAAAACTAATTCAGCATTATTCGATATAGTCACGGAACGTAAAGAGGAACCAAAAGAACATGGATGGGTTAAAGTCAGTTTTTTTAAAACTATTCGAAGCTATAAAAAATATATGTATCTTTATTACATTCAAACGACCGGAAGAACGACAGAAACTATAAATCTACAATGCTCATCCTTCAGGGAAGTAGGTACATCAAAAATTAATCCAAAGTTTTTCATGCATCTTTCGAATTAAAATTTTATTCAAAAGTTTGCATGCATCTTTTGAATTAAAATTTTATCTAAAGGTTTGCATGCATCTTTCGAATTAAAATATTATCCAAAGTTTTTATGCATTTTTCGAATTAAAATTTTATGTAAAGATTTGCATGTACATATATTTCGAATTAAAATTTTATCCAAAAGTTTGTATGCATCTTACAAATTACAATTTTCTTTCAAGTGTCAAGATTCTTCTTCAGATTTTATCAGACGAGTCGGTGTACATTTGGAGGCGAATATTGATTGACTTAAATTTACCAACTTCTTTATACTTGAGTAACATTTATTTTATTCATTAAGAGCTCGAGGGCGGTTGTTTATTTATTTACTCACCGTATATATTTTTTTACTTTATTTTACAACCAACATCCATTTGTTTTGGTTTAAATACTAGGGATTCGACATAAAAACAATGAATAGGCTCTTAATAAATTATTATGCCTCACCTTCAACGATTACATCACTACTTACCATCAGGTGGGATTTAAGTCAAGCGCTAGTTCATATAAATAAAAAAAGCAGTGTAGACACAGCAGTGTTGGTGGATGATAATATTTATCAACACGTGTGATCATGATTTTGCCTTAAATCTGATAAGATCTGCTAAAACGGATCTCCCCAAATCGCGGATCAAAACAGACAAACACGATGTTCATTAAACCAAACGTGAACTGTTATAGTTCTACTTTTCATAGTTGTTATCTTAACATCCGACTAAAGTTCCTCGATTTCCGCACTACCATAACAAGATGTGTTTTATCAACCACACAAGTTGATCTCCCTCCCCCTTCTTTGGTCTCTAGAAGTAATATGTTTAGGGTGGTCTTGAAGGAATATCGGTAGGTCATGATAATATGGCCGTTAGATATAACAGTGGTAATGCGTTGGGGTGTGTTTTTGTTTTATGTCGCGTGAAATTTTATTGTCGCGGCTCGGCGTCGCGCCAGCATCACTATACGACGCAATATACACAAAAAATATGTAAAAAAAAACCTATAAAATTAACTCGATACTAATACTGTTTAAAGAGGGAGCTACAAAATTCCTATATTTTTACGTCAAACAAATTATACATGCACGTCGACTATAGGTAGCAAAAAGGGTGACTGGAGACTTCATGCATTTTTAACGTTGTCAAAAACTGGTAGGGAACATAATGCTTGCAAATCTACATATTTACTTAGTATTATCCAAATAAGACCGACGAAGCTTGGCCGGACGTCTAACTTCGTAAATGAGAGCCGTACTAAGCATACAGAGGACGACCGGACCGGACCGGCGGGTAAATAAACGAAACCCGCGGATCCGGACCGGACGGAACCGTTGTCCGACGACAATGCTTCAAGATTTTATACAGAAATAGGATATGTTTGTCTACTTAATTGTAGGAACACGATTGTGAGTGGAACTGTGCATGATGACCTTTGTATAAAGGTAGAGTAATAATTTGTTATTATTGTATTTATTTATTTTATTTATGCACAAAAAAACTGTACAAAGGCGGACTTAATGCCTTAGGCATTATCTGCCAGTCGACCTTAGGGTGGTGCAGAAACACAACATGGCAGGTGCAACTTAATAAATAGACAAAACAGAAGAGAAACAAATGTTTACAATAGTAAATACATACTTAGATACATACATATAAATAAACAATGCTGTAGTGAAAAAACAAATCCAACCAATTAGCGCGGTGATGATTCTACCAATTTATGTTAACAAGTTTAAATGTTACATAATAATGTTTTAAAACACTCCATTTTCATTACTTTCAGAGAGCAGACAAAGCAGAAAATAGTATCGGAAAACAGGTATAGCAGGGGATCCAGGTATGAAAGAGAAGGAATTTAAGATACCCCAAGAAGAACTGGATTACTGATCCATCTGTACCAACGTACTAAAACAAAACCAACTCATAATTTTTAGGGTTCTGTATCCAAAGGGTCGAAACGGGACCCTATTACTAAGTCTCCATTGTCCGTCTGTCTGTCTTCCTTCTTAATCGAAGAGATCTATCGCATCACACTAATATTGTACAGGCGAAAATTAGTTGTGCGTGAAACTATGGCAGACTATGTCCTGGAAGTAATTTCAGTAAATAGTATATACTTACTTTTTATTTCTTGAGTAGAGTCTATCTAAAAAGTCAAACGATTTGGGCAATTATTACGGTATAATGATGAATCTGATGTAGTCAACGCTGGTTCATTATTCAAGGTTGATTAAGTGATCTTGATCATAGTTTACTAATAGAAGAATCTTATAAAAAGTATCGAATATAAGTTTTTTTTGTGGATCCACATACACGTGGATCACAATGGCTTTTTAATTGTGTCTCTAATTTCGGCACACGAGAGGTTAAATATTGTACAAAATTCCCAAGTCGTTTAACTTTTTAAACAGACAATATGTCCTCTTATTTATGAGGCTTGAGCTACTTCAAACTAATCGAGGTGGCTCAAGAAAAAAATATATGGAAGAAGTTGGGAGAAGCTTTTACACAGCAGTGGAAGAGTATATAATAGGCTAATAAAAAAAATGTTTTCTTGGTGTAAAGTTCTACTATCACGCGGGTAAAGCCACTGGCAGCAGCTAGTATCTAAATATACACCAAAAATATCGTTAACACGCCAACAAAATATCCCATTACGTACAGTTGACGTGGCGTTCTTTCCGTTCAGCGCGAACGTAACGCCTTACGCCCCAGGGACGTTCCATCACCGTCATCTCGTCGGTAAACACATGACACGCCGTCCGCATTGTCGGCTAAATTAAATCTTATTGTCGTCTAACTCGATGGGAATGACTCGGAAAATTCTATTGGGATTAAAGCTTTTCTGTGATCGTTTTGGCTCGATTAAGAATTTCCGTTTGTCGTGATATTTTTTTCATTTCGTTGGTAATGTGTTGGTGGATGAGTTGCAGAAAAAAATATTGGTAGTAGGACCAAATAAAATATTCTTAAGGTTAAATATGTCCACTTTTTTTTTTTTGAGGTGGACAATTATTAAATGAATTCTCCCGCTCCAGGGAGAAGGGAGAGCGCGCAGGCGTGTCTGACTTTTACTGACTAAACTCACCTATGTTTTTTATTTGCTCTTCGCGTTCTAGAGCCACGGTAACTCTTCTAAATGTTTCCACAGCTGTAGCAGGGTTTTCTGTATGTATAGTACCTAGGTTAGTAAGCTTTTGTAGGTTTATGTGGGAAATGGAGCGCTTATAACCAGTGATCGGAATAGGTAGCGCTATTTAGGTTCATTGACAGCAAACATTGATGTTAATATGGATATTCCACGGGATTCCGGCTGATACTACAGGATTTAATTGAATTTCATTCTTTTTGTCAACATGTATAAAAAAAAAATTAGGTAGGTATATAAGCCAATAAGCGCATGATATGCGACGTAGTAAATTTTACGTCAACAGCACGCTATAAAACTTTTTGCCAAGTGCGCGACGTTGCCGCTTTGTTGAGACGCGTACAGATACCGGCACGGATCTTGAGCGCTCGGCTAATCTTTCATTAGTCCCGAAGGCAAGATAGTTTTTTTTTTAATAATTTTACTACTTTAAAACCAAATCCCGGGACTCGGTGAATATCCATATTATTCTAACCTATGGCAAGTAAGTACATAAAATAGCGCTACCTGTTCCGATCTCTGCTTATAACAGTTGAATGTAAAAGGCTTTTTTTTTTTGCTGTTTTTAGGTGGGAAATCATCCAATGACTTTTCTCGCACTAGAGTGGAGCAACGCTAACTCATACTTTTACTGAATAAAACCACACCGGTGTCCTTCCGTTGCCCTTGCGTTCTGAGACTGCGGGTTTTCCTTTTCAGAATTTCCCCGTGGCCCCAGCAGTCATCATCCTCTACGGTTTACTGACATCTCTTTGAGGCGCACGTGGAACAGTACACGCCGTCGGACGGTTACCGAACGGCCGAACGGTGAGCTACCCACCGCTCATCGTCCACAAGCTTTCGCCTACCGTCGCTGGTTAGGATATAACCGACTGAAGTCATCTTTAGAGCTAACTAGACCTATTATTGCACTGTTTACAGTAAACAGCTCATGACATGGTAAATCATAGTCAATAGGTAATTCAAACAAATGAGGTTGTCTAACTAATTACAGCCTGACAGCCGGTATTTACTCAGCATTAGAGGAGATTACTAGCTGTCATAGATAATTACACAGTCGAAGCTGCATTAATCGTATTATGGCATATCAAGATGGAAATGAGATGTGTGGTGTGTAGATATTTATATGGATTTATTTCTATTAATATTATACCAGTGCTAATGATGACTGTTGATGATTCGTGTGAAGATACTAACGGTAAAGAAAGAAAAAAAAAACAATTTATTTATATGAAATAACGCAATCTTAATACTAGCTTACAATTATAAACCTAATAACTATGTTACTTTTTGGTGTACAAGAAAGTTTATTCTATTCTATTCTATTCTAATAGGGAAACTATATCGTCACATCCGCGCAAAACGGCCGAACGCTCAGCATACATTTTTTAATTTTCTGTGGGACTTTGCTAACTCCTCGAGTGTCTATCTCCTTATCCTTCCGCTCTTCATCTTCTTCTTTATAGAGGGTCGTAAAGTTCCCGTTGGATCGACTTCTTAGTTGATGGTATTTCGCAATGTGTGTCGTTCTTTAGCGTCATGTAGTGCGACGTGCAATTGAGTATCTAGCGAGGAACGGACCTGATACGATATTTTTAGGCCGTGGCCTTTTGACCGATTGCATCAAGCATGCTATGTTGCCAAACAACTCTAGCACTCGGCGCATAGTTAACAGTCTAGTCTTGATGTTTAGTTCGCGTAAGTTTGACATATTGGTGTGGAAAGAAGTCCTGGAAATTTTAAGCACATTCTTCTAATGCCACGTCTCCTTATACCAAACGCAAAGAGGACTGGGTATTTTGAACCTGATCATCATCATTTTTTCAGCCGAATGACGGTTATAGCTGGAGGCCTCTCTTAACATCTCCACAACCACCGATCCCCTCACCGACCTTTGGGAGGTCTTCCAAAGCTACATCTCTTGGTAAGCTTTTTGACAAATGAATATCCAGGACACTCAATTATGAACAACTGTATGCCTGGCTGTTCCTTATATGATATAATGAAAGAAATAATAAAATGTAAATTTAACCAGGATGCTATACTTTTAATTTTTATTGGTAATAGGGGAAATGTGAGCAGAGGAGAATTACTCCAATATTATAGTACCTTAAGTAACCTGAGTGTAGGAAAAATTGTGATGTTTACATTCCCCTACAGCCAAAGTTTGCCACAGGAAGAAAATAGCATTAGATATAAGATTAATATGACATTGTATAATTTGATATTAAATAATAATTTGTTCCATTTAATTGACACCAACAATTATGTTGGTATTAACTATTATTTGACAAAAGATAGATATCTTGCTGATAATTACTATCTTTCCAAATTTTGTAAGAGACAGATAGCTATGTCGCTATCATATTATTTTTTTATTTCAGCCAAGAACTTGGCTAAACAACTTGCTCCTGTTGAGCAATGCAATGACTTAATAATTGATTATGCCAATAAGTTGGCATCAAATATTGACAATAATATTAATTTAAATTAGAAATTGAGACAACAGAGTCAATCTCTTGCACGAATTTACTGATAAACAAAAATCATTCAAATCAAATCTTGAAATCAATAAATAGTATCAACCTGGTGCATCAAAACATTCAAGGATTCATGAATAAAGATTTAGAGGTAGAGCTATTCCTTAATTGTAATGATATTGATATTCTTTGTATAACGGAACATTGGCTTAAAAGCCACCAGCTCATGTTCAATTTTAATAACCACCAGGTTGGTAGTTCATTCAGCAGAATTAATGCCTTACGTGGTGGCTCATTGATTTTAGTTAGTAACCACATTAAATTTAAGGAACGTAAGGATATTGTGAGTCTATCTGTTGAGCGGTCAATTGAAATAGCCTGTATTGAGTTGGAGCAGTTTATTATATTAAGTGTGTACAAACCCCCTTCCGGATTGTATGACTGCTTTGAAAAGGTAATGGATGAAGTGTTTCACAAGATTTGTAATTCAAACAAGTACATAATCACATGTGGTGATTTTAATGTTAATTTATTAGAAAATTCAGCTTTATGTAGCAAAATTATAAGTTTGTTTCAGTCCTACAATCTTGTTAATTTGTTTTTAGAGCCTACAAGAATAACTCTTACTAGTGCCACTTGCATAGATAATATTTATACCGATGTTGTACCTAGCCATAAAGACATTATAAATTTACTAGATTCTGATCATTGTGGGCAATTAATTACTTTTCAAATTCCAAACATCATAGTGGCTAAAAAGAATATCACTGTTAACCCGAAAACTGCAAATCGCTTAGAAACTTTTAAAACTAAACTAATTAATAATTTACCAGCATTGTCAACATTAGATGATCTGAATCAACAATATGAATGTTTTTTTAATATGTACTGTAAGCAATTTAATTCCACTTTTATACCCAAAACTATATCGGTTAATAGTAATGTATCTTTCAGTGAATGGGCTACCATTGGTATACATAAAAGTAGAACGCGACTCTATGAATTGTATGAGGAAAAAATTCTTGTAAACACTGCCGAGTTTAGTTTGTATGTTAGAAATTATTCAAAATTATTCAAAAAAGTATGCTCTGTTGCAAAATCGCGCTACTTGAGTTCCAAAATTAAAAATAGTAATAATATAATTAAAACTACCTGGAATATTATAAACAGTGAAACTGGAAGATCTAAAAAACCATGTAGTGACTATAGCCTTAAAATTAATGACAGCGTGATCAAATCGGACTCACAAGTTGCTGCAGCTTTTGAAAAGTTCTTTTCAGAGATCCCCATATTAACTACTAAATCTCTGAACTCATCACCCACTGCTGCAGAGTCTCTGCTTAAAGAAAATGTTAAAGTTTGTGATTCAGATTTTAATTTCGAACATGTGACATATGTGGATATAATTAAAACCTTTAACACTTTGAATGTAAAAAACACCACAGATTTATGGGGAAATTCTGTTGATGTTGTAAAGTCCATTATAAAGGTTGTAGCTCCTAGTTTAGCACTTATTTTTAATAATTGTATTGATCGTGGCGAGTTTCCTGACTTAATGAAGTATAGTAAAATAATACCATTGTTTAAAACGGGTAGTACATCTGACCCCACAAATTATAGACCTATTTCAGTGCTACCCACCTTTAGTAAAATATTTGAGAAACTAATTTTACATCAATTACAAAGATTTTTTAATAGACATAAGTTGTTACATAATAAACAGTTCGGTTTTACAAGGGGTCGTTCAACAACCGATGCCGGGGTTGAACTTTTAGGACACATTTATAATGCATGGGAAGACAAATGCGATGTCCTGGGTATTTTTTGTGATTTGTCCAAGGCTTTCGATTGCGTTCTCCATGAAACATTAATCAGGAAACTACACCATTACGGAATCCGGAATTCCTCTCTGGATCTTCTTACTTCTTATTTGAGTGATAGGATTCAGAGAGTTGATGTAAATGGAAAAAGATCACCCGGGTCTGTAGTATCAATGGGTGTGCCCCAGGGCTCGATTCTTGGTCCATTTTTATTTCTCATTTATATAAATGACTTGCCATACCTCATAAAGGATAACCATGATATAGTGTTGTTTGCAGACGACACTTCGCTTTTGTTTAAGCTTAAACGTCAGCAGCCGGTTACTGATGACATAAATAACGCTCTTTCAAAAATAGTACACTGGTTTAATGTCAATAACCTGCTCCTTAATGAAAAGAAAACCAAATTTGTTAAATTTACGATGCCTCACGTAAAGCAGGTAGAAACTAGTGTGCTAATAAAAGGTAAAGAATTGAGTCCTGAAGACACTACAGTGTTCTTGGGTATAACTCTTGATGCTAAGCTTCAGTGGGGCCCACACATAGATAAGTTGTCGAAAAAACTTAGCTCTGCCGCATACGCTGTTAGACAAATTCGAAATCTAACTGACTTAGAGACAGCCCGTTTAGTTTACTTCAGTTATTTTCATAGTGTCATGTCGTACGGTATTCTATTATGGGGAAATGCCGCCGATATCCAAACGATTTTTGTTTTGCAGAAAAGGGCCATTCGTTCAATTTATAAATTAAGTCCCAGATACTCCCTCAGAGATAAATTTAAAAATATTAATATTTTGACTGTGCCATCTCAGTATATCTATGAAAATATTTTGTATGTTCATAAAAATAAAAACATGTTTAAAAAATACAGTGACATTCACAACGTTAATACTAGGAACAAACACAAGTTAGTGGTTCCTGCCACCAGGCTCAAAAAAATAGGACGCTCATTTAGATGCCAAAGTATACATTTTTATAATAAGCTTCCCAGTCCTATTCAGGAACTTAGCATTAATAAATTCAAAATATTTGTAAAGCGAAAACTTTGCCAAAAGGCTTTTTATACTGTAAAAGAGTATCTCGAGGATAAAACGGCTTGGGATTGACCTGCTCCAGTACCTACTCACTATAATTATTATCATTTGAATGTTTTTTTTGTTTTAACTGCCTTTTTTTATTGACGATTGTTGTTGTTTTACAATTATGATATTGTATATGTCGTAGAGAACGATATTGAACTACAGAGTCATTTTTTGTTATTATTATGGTACCTACCAAAGGGTGTAACGCAGTGGCGTCATTTTTTATACGTCACGAGGCCAGAGTCATGTTATAGGGGCTGCGACCCGCGATGCCAGGGCAGTTTAGCTGGCACAGTTTCAAGGGTCACACACCTCTAACATGAAACTGTCGGTTAACCCGTGTATTCGTAATTATTTAGTATAGGTACTTACAACACTATTATGAATTATAAAAGTGACATTATAACTAATTGTGAACTGTGAAACTGACATTATAAGTAACTAGAAAACTCAAGTGCATAGTTATTAATATCCCATCAAAATGAACCCAGTACCACTGAATCAAAATGATGACGGTTATATCGCTCAGCCACTCCTGGCGCCGTCATCAGAAGTGGGATCTGAATCTAATTCCCACTGGTGCGCAATGCTTGAAGTGCAAAAAAAAAAAAGAAAAAGGAAATTTGATGTGACTAATTGAAATCATAAGAATACCAACAACGGTGTTTGAAATTACGCTGCCAGAATTCAACCCAGAACACCCTGATTCCAGGCCACGCGCTTGGTGTGCCTCCGTGACAGTGATATCGGTCTCAACGAATACCTCCTCAAAGGTTCATCTCTCGTCATAGCCCTCAGCAAAGCCCTGAAGAGCGGTGCTTCATCATGGTTATCACAAATATCAAACGCAGGCATGACGTGGGTGCATGTTCGTGATCTATTTCTCGTACTTTATGAGTGATTATTAAATGTGAACAACGGCAAGTCGAAAGAAAGTGAATGTGAACAAATAGCAGCAAGCTAAAGCCACGGAAGCAGCTCTGGAAGCACGCCATCGACGAGCAGCTACAGCAGCGCAGACGCAGGCAGCGCGGTTGCAGAGTGACGCGACGTGTCAATAGTGGTCAAGTATCCGGTGTATGCGGAAAGTTGGAGCAATCTGGTCAGTCGTACAATTCTTATTTTGAATCTGGGGCTGAATGGTCGCTTATTAAGTAGTACATCAGTCATAACTTCGAAGGGCCACGTAAGTACGCAATTGTTGTTGTTAACGGTGTCGGTTGGTCGGTTAACATAAACCGTAGCGAACAAATCTTAAGTGACGTTTTTTAATTATAGTCACGGCTTACGTATTTTATTACAAGTGGTACCAGACGTTTGCTTGAAATATGCTAAGGGTGGCCGACGGATAGCGACGGCGTTGAAATGTTGGGTGACGTCATGGGATTGGCATTCGTGTTCAAGTGCACGCGCTTACCCTGAGCCCAGACAAAAAAAAAACATCTGTTAACCTCTTGACACGGGGTGCATGGGAGCTTTGGCAAGCCCAAAGTTTCCATAGAATATTCAGACATTATTATTATGTTTTACTAAACATTGTGCAAGACAGTCATCCAAATTTGCAATTAGTGTAGTCTTGCTCATGACTTTTCATCATAACACATCAAAACACATCTAGGATTCTGACTGGAATCACTATACTTATTTTATTTTATTACAATCGAAAAACAAACAGTATTAACAACTAACAAAACAATAAATTATGCAATTGTACACCAATGACATGTTTTCACATTTGATTGTCTATGGAGAGCATGCTTGGAAGAGATTGCAATGATGGTATGCACTTTAACAATACGACACAATTACAACATTTGGTCTTGCAGGACAAGTTGAAACGGTTGTCGAACCAATGTTTGGTAAAGTATTTGATTGAATATACGCGGCTTAGAAGTGAATAAATCAAGTTCAGAAAAGTCAACTAAATCATTGTAGGACTTTGCGCATCTTTTAGAACGAATTCTGTCCATAATTTGTGTAGCATCAGGGAACGTTAAGAAGAAGAAAGAGTATTCTAGAGATCTAGTGGGGGCGCCTAAATTAATCTTGGAGAGAAGTTGCGGGGCGTCGATGTAAGATTGTGCTAACTTAACGAGGAAAGAGATATCTGATATACTACTTCTCTCCCTAAGTGGTAGAAAATGATACCTTTTGTATCTCGACTCGTAATAAAATTATGAACGGGTTTTACATCTATACTGTAGGTATCGCGTAAAGTTTCGCTGGACAGATTCCAATTCTGGGATTCCAAACCTGCGAAAAGTATTCATATGAGCTACGGATGAAGGAACAGTACAATATTTTGAGACTTGTAAACTGGGAATAAGATCCTTTTAAGAACCTTAGGGCTTTGTTAGCTTTACAGTCAGCTATACGGTTAACGTATTAGACAGCAAAAGGGTTCATAATACTAATAACTTATTCTTCTTTGATTATTTCATAACTAAAATCGATTGCTTTATGAAATCCTATACCTAAATTGTTGTTTCGTTTTAATGGTATAGATACAAATAGTCAGATAGCGAGACAGACTAAAGAACAACTGATATCTCTATGATATCTATCTTTAAAGATAAAGAATTTTCTTGTTTTTTTTATTGACGGTTTATCACTCGAGTTACATCCGGTTAGTTAAAAAGTTCTGGGACCTGCCGGGTTTCTCACTGTGTTTTCCTTCGCCGTTTTGGGAGCGGTGGTGATGGAGTGGATTGCACGGAGTGGTGCGCCTGGCTGGATTTGAGCCCGCGACCAGCACCTGGTGGACCGGGCCGTTGCCACTCGGCAACACCACTGCTCTTATTAGACTTGCTAGCTTTGATTGAACTATCTTCTTCTGAGAATATTCATCAACTTAGATAATTCATTGGTGTAGCCTCGTATTGCCGAAAGTTTGTTAAAAAAAAAAAAAAAAAAAAACTCCTCTCAAATTATGACTGTTACATCTACTTACAACCAGCAAATTATTTAATTGGAATTTAATTGGAATTTAATCGGAATTTAACTTAATTGCAATTTCATTGGAAATTTTATTGGAACTTAATCGGATGATAAGCTTTAACTACTAAATCAGTTTTGCGTTTTTTTTTAAATCTGGTACTTCTTATTATATAGTGCTATACTTTTCCAAAAGGTCGATAATGAGATGCATGTAGCCAAGTACTTTAGTGAAAGAACTACGCATCCAGCGTGATCGGAGCTTTTAAATCTAGTGTCTTCTTATTCGGAGCCCTGATTCGGGTTATAGTGCATCAAGGTCTATGTTTCACTAGCAAAGATTGTGTCCTAGTTTATCTTTGTATTTTATCACCACATGATCAAGTCACGCTAACGGGTAAGTTGATAGCGGACGATGAGCATAGGGTATGCTTACATTTCTAGAAACGCAAGAAGCTTTGGAAGATGTGCCACTTGCTTTGAATCGTCCTATTCATTAGGTAAACTTCAAAAGTACAAGCCACTAAAAAGTACGTTAAATGTGTATTTTACGATGTGACAGCTTGTCATTTAGTTTTAAGAATAACAAAAAAATCCGTTATGCATTTTAAAATAACATAACGCAATATTGTGCCTCTTAGGAACTCATTTAGCCTGTGTTTTATGGGATACAAACCTGCACTTGTATCCGCCACATGGCGAAAGCAATATTTCATGCCCATTGAGATACCATATTCTTCACGAATTCTAAGAGTCGGAATGACCCGACAGAAAAAAAAAAATCCAGTGTCACAATGTGGCCGACCCTTACTTATCGAACAAAAAAAGGGGTTGTTTTAAAGTTTTCTAAACTCAAACAAGGGCAAGGCCCTTAAACTTATGACGCATAGCTTAACTGTTAAATCTTGTAACCCTCTGTCGAGTGGTCGAGGCCTATCTGTCGGAGAGACTTATAGTCTATCCCGGTCACCAGGGAGACTGGAAACGTCGAGAGATGTCGTGCGGTGTTCCGCAGGGGTCGGTACTAGGGCCACCCTTGTGGAACATCGGGTACGACTACGTGCTGCGCGGCGACTTCCCTGACGGGGTCAGCGTGGTTTGCTACGCAGACGACACGCTGGTCCTAGCGCAGGGAGAGTCGTACCAGGCGGCGGTCGCTCTAGCGACACGCGGGGTTGCGATGGTCGTTGATCGGATCCAGGAGTTGGGACTCGAGGTGGCGCTTCACAAATCCGAGGCGATGTGTTTCCACGGTCGCCAGTCTCGGAACGCGCCGCCATTGAGTTCCCAACTAACGGTAGGAGGAGTTCACATCGGTGTCGGGTCGACGATGAAGTACCTGGGACTCGTCCTCGACAGCCGGTGGAATTTCGTGGAGCATTTCCGACGTCTGGCTCCCAAACTCAACCGGACTGGGGCCGCTCTCAAGCGGCTCCTGCCCAACCTTGGGGGTCCAGACGCCTCCTGCCGGAGGCTCTACGCGGGGATCGTTCGGTCCATGGCCCTCTACGGGGCGCCGGTGTGGGCGCCGTCGCTGAAAAAGCAACCGGCGGCCATACTGAACGCCTGCCAGAGGGTCATGGCGATAAGGATGGTGCGGGGATACTGCACGATCTCCCGCGAAGCGGCGAGCCTTCTGGCTGGCCTACCACCGTGGGATCTGGAGGCAACAGTCCTTGCACACATGCACGATATGCGCGTGGAGATGCAACGCCGGGGTGAAAGTCCGCTGCCGCGACAGGTCACGGCATGGCGGACAGAGCTCCGGCGGGATCTCATGGTGAAATGGCGTCAACGGCTATCGCAACCCAGTGCTGGGCACGCCACAATCATGGCGGTAAGTCCCCTCTTTGAGGCGTGGCTGGAAAGACCTCACGGCGTCCTTACCTTCCGCATGACACAGGTACTCACCGGACATGGTTCGTTCGGGAGATTCCTGCACTCGATTCATGCGGAAGTGACGCCCGGGTGTCGCCACTGTGCGGAACGCCCGGAGGACACGGTGGAACACACAGTCGAGGTGTGCCCTGCTTGGGCGGAGCATCGCCGTGCCCTCGTGGGGGCGATCGGCGGCGGAGACCTCTCGCGCCGGGCCTTGGTTGAGGCCATGGTCCGGAGCGAGGAGGAGTGGCAGGCGGTCGCCGACTTCTGCGAAGCAGTAATGCTCGCAAAGGAGGAGGCCGAACGCATAAGGCGACGGCGTTATCGCCGCCGCCGTCGCCGGGATTCTGATCCCGATTTCCGGCCAACGTAGACGCGGGCTTGCGGACAGTGAGCAATGGGTAGCTCGCTGTCCGGCCGTCCGGTAACTGTCCGGACCAAGCCCAAGTCGTCGACGGCGCGCACTGTTCCCGCGCGCCTCAAGGAGTTGTCAGCAACAGCAGGGACCCAGCCGGGTCGAAGCCTACTGGGGCCAGGGTTATCCGAAAGGGCGCTCGAGCCCCGGTATGAAGGCTAGAAGGAACGGGGTGGGTCTTTTAGTCAGTAAGAGTCTGACACTATCTCCCGCTCCGCCCAAGGGCGGGGGATGTCAATGCATGATTTTTTCCCACCATAAAAAAAAAAAAAAAAAAAAAAACTGTTAAATCTTGTAACTGATTGTGAGACAAAAAAATAAGTGTTTCCTAGAAAAGAGAGAAAGCGTAAACGAACATGAAAAAAAAAAGTTAAGTGGTAAGTACGAAAAATCTAAATTTGATAAAGATAAAGCTAAATTAGTAAAGGTTGATATTAGTAATTTAGTTTTGATTCATAAGGAAACGAAACGAGACTAAATTGAATCAAAGAAATCAAATAACATAAAAAAAAAACTTAAGTACAATCAAAAATATGTAATTGCTATCGTCTTGCCTTTAGGAAACGATACGTAATGAGTTCACTAATACAGCAAATATGTAATTTTTTTTCTTGTTACCCGCATGATTTTGGAAGCGAACTTTTGTGAGTAAAAGTACTTACTAGTCTGTTTGAGTACCTACATTTCTCATGTCAACGTATTTAGTAGTTAAGAATAACTTGTATTTCTCATATTAAGTGAATTGTATTCTTTTTGAGAAATAAATGTCTTAAACCGTAAAGATAAAAGGGATCTTTTAAAGTAGTGGAGTTACTTGATAGTGATTTTTATCTTTGAAACCTTTGAGTGGTAACCGAGCCTATGAGTATGTTCACAATCGTATACGAAAGATGCCTCTAAGCAGCGCTCCTACTGAGCTAGATTTATTTGATGTAGAAGACGATGAGGAGTATATCTCCAGAGGAAAGTAGACACATACCATGGCTATTTGATCGCACTGCATGCACTTATCTGTAGTCGTAACTGCAATTCATGCGTGAGTTGTTCAGGGCGCGATGGGCAGTAAGTGCTGCGGTGGAACCTGTGTATTTTTGTGTTGGTCATGTGTTGACCTGAAGTTTCGTCGCACTGCATGCACTTATCTGTAGTCGTAACTGCAATTCATGCGTGAGTTGTTCAGGGCGCGATGGGCAGTAAGTGCTGCGGTGGGAGCCTGTGTATTTTTGTGTTGGTCATGTGTTGACCTGAAGTTTGGTTGCACTGCACGCGCTTATCTGTAGTCGTAACTGCAATTCATGTGTGAGTTGTTCAGAGCGCGATGAGCAGAAAGCGGTGCGGCGGGAGCCTGTGAATTTATGTGTTGGTCATGTGTTGACCTGAAGTTTGGCCGCACTGCACGCGCTTATCTGTAGTCGTAACTGCAATTCATGCGTGAGTTGTTCAGAGCGCGATGGGCAGTAAGCAGAGCAGCGGGGGCCTGAGTTTCTGAGGAAACTATTTTGTGTTGGTCATGTGATGGCCTCAGAGTCGTGGACTCTATAAGAGAAGTGTTTGTTGCTTGAAGCAATAACGATACAGGTGGCAAGGTTTGTCACTAGCTGCTGAGACAGCTGGGCCATGAGCGTTGTATGTGATCTAACTGTGTTTTGTATTAGTGTACCTAAATGTTCACTTTTGATACTTTTGAAGCTTAGAGGTAGCTTTTGATACTTTGATTAGATTTGATTCTAACAAATGTTGATATTGAATTGTCTATTGCTGTTGCACTTGTTCTTGGTCAGGTTGGCCGAGGTCGTACAGTTGCTCCTAATGTGAATTTTGGTTACAGGTGTACACGAGGACGTGTAATTTGTCAGGTTGGCCGTGTCGTAGAGAACGATATTGAACTACAGAGTCATTTTTTGTTATTATTATGGTACCTACCAAAGGGTGTAACGCAGTGGCGTCATTTTTTATACGTCACGAGGCCAGAGTCATGTTATAGGGGCTGCGACCCGCGATGCCAGGGCAGTTTAGCTGGCACAGTTTCAAGGGTCACACACCTCTAACATGAAACTGTCGGTTAACCCGTGTATTCGTAATTATTTAGTATAGGTACTTACAACACTATTATGAATTATAAAAGTGACATTATAACTAATTGTGAACTGTGAAACTGACATTATAAGTAACTAGAAAACTCAAGTGCATAGTTATTAATATCCCATCAAAATGAACCCAGTACCACTGAATCAAAATGATGACGGTTATATCGCTCAGCCACTCCTGGCGCCGTCATATATATATATATATATATTATTATTATTTTTTAACAATTATGACATTTATTTTTACTATTTAACTGATTTTTTTTTTATATACTTACTTTTTTTTACAATTTGTAATATTTACACTTTTGTAAATTATATTATTGTGAATGTGAGAACTATGTGGATTACTCTTTCCTTTTCTTTTATTTTCACATGATGTCTGGCAGTTTTGAGTATTTGATGTGGCCTACCCAAATGTCCTTTCTTTGGCATTGTTCGTCAAGTCGTTGAGCTCCTTAGTAGTCCTGAGTTGAGCTACACGCATATTGACAAATGCTTGCACTGACTGGACAGGTCCACTTAGAACTGTGTGGTTCTTTCTTCAAAAGACCATCTCAGGCTCAATCTGCATGGTTCTCATATGATTTGACCATTACATGTTTTGCTGTATGGACTTTAAAAGAGACTTTGACCCCTGAGTTTGTTTCGGTGTTTCTTCTCAGGGTAGTCAGCTAGGAAACACCGGCCTCATCTAGCATTAATTGACGAAAAAAAACCATTGACGTGTAAAAGTGTTTTTATAAAACCTACTTGCAAAATAAAGATCATTTATCAAGCGATCGTCACTCCAGAATCTATCGGCTTCATCGACCGTCAGTCCAACGAGCATTGTCTTTGGCCCTCTGCCACTTAAGTTTGGCTATTTTTTGGGCTATGTTAGTTTAGTTACCTTGGTTCTCCTGCGCTTCTACGGTTATCTTTATTGCTGATTTTGAACTCACTGCTTATGAATCTACGGTGTTCGGCTTGGATGAGATCCTAAAATAAAAATATAATATATTAAGGATTTCTCTGCAAAGACAATATGTTTGTCCAAAACGAATAAAACTAAATCTTACCTTCTAACCGGCCGAGTCCTTCAACTTAGCTAATTACAAGTTATGAGCAACGGAAAAAAACAAAATATGGCAGCCAATCAGCGTCGTCGGCTAATTTCACACGAGAGCGAGCTTGCCCGGTTCTTATGGCAGAAACTTGTTCAATCAGTGTAAGTACTTAGCGATTTTCCGACCGGACCCCGGTTTGTTGGCGCGAGATTCTTGTGTTTTGGATGTGGTATGTAGTTTGGTCAAGAAAGCTGATTTTAACTGAAACTGGTTATTTTAGTTAAATCTCTTGTGAGAATGAAATAGTGTACAGACATGCATGTGTCATATAGCAGTGGTGGCCGAGTGGTAATGGCTCCGACTTACGAGTTGTAGGTCGCGGGTTTAAACCCTGCCAGGCGCATTACTTTGTGTAATTTATTTCATTACCATTGCTCTGAAAACGGTGAAGGAAAACATCGTGAGGAAACCGACTTGTCCTAGAACCAAAAATTCGAAGACATGTGACATTCACCAACCCGCACTGGGCCCGCGTGGTGGATTACGGCCCATTCTCTCTCCTAGAGAGGAGGCCTGTCTGAGTCCTAGCAGTGGGAACATTAAAAAGATGATGATGCATATGTCGTGGCCAGATTTTAGAACTGATCACTTCATGATGTTATCAGTCATTTCATGAAACACCGACTTCCGAAATTAAAGTTATTTTGATCGTTTTAGTGAATTTTTTAGTGAAGTCGGTTTTTTTTTTTTGTAAAAAGTTTTTTATTTACAGACAACCTTTGGATGGATTTGACAGGGAAGGAGAAAACTATTTCAACTAAACGCGTGATTATTTCATGATGTGGTCGAAGATATCGTAAAATACTTACGTTGACCACCGGTAGAGACCACTGTTCCTCAATTTTTTCCAGTTTCTACTACAAAATATGCTTTTGTTCCATCAAAAAAACTAATTGTGCACTAGGATATACATTTCTAGGTGGTTTAAAAATATACTCCAGATGGCTCAAGTCCATAATTGTAAAAAGTCCATTAATATTTGGTGCATAATAATTATTTTTGTTGTATGATAAGATTTTTATTTGCACAGTTGAAAATATCCCTTTGAATTACAATTGGCTTTTTATTTTGAATGCAGAAATTTTAATCTAAATTTTAAGTTTATATTTACAAGAGCTATACATAAGTTTATATTTACTTTACACCTTTTTAACCGACTTCGAAAAGGAGGAGGTTCTACGTTCGGCTGAGTTTTTTTTTTCGTATCATGTTTGTTCATCGATATCTCGGTCAATTGTAGACCGATTTTGAAAAATATTTTTTTTTGATTGATAGTTATGCTTCCAAGTTGGTCCCATAGAAATATTGTTATGATCTGATCATGAACTTCGAAGATATGGAACAGAAATCTCGTTACAAGTAAAATTGCTTTATTTATACGTGTAGTCGATGACTGACTGAAAGAAAAAGGGGAGAGGATGTATCTAACTGATCTGATGATGAAGCCAGAAGGTTAATTAATGTAATCTAACCATATTTGGGATTATTATAATCGTTATGAGATGCACTCTGGCTATAAGATATTTAAGTATGTTTGAGCGGTACTTTTTAGTGGTGGTACCATAACTAAGAAGTGTAAAATAAAAACTTTTTTCAAAAAAAATATAACCGACTTCAATGTTAAAAAACACTGAAAAGTACAAAATAACTTTAATTTCGGAAGTCGGTGCTAAATAACGAAGAGACACACAAAACTATTATAGAAACTCCGAGTTAATTAAAGTTCCGCTCCGAAATTAAAGTTATTTTGCACTTTTCAGTGTTTTTTAACATTGAACTCGGTTATATATATATTTTTTAAGTTTTTTATATTATCATGTGGCCAAACATGGATTGACATGTCATCAAACATTAGGTCAGTGTTAGTTGGCCATAACTTGTAGGAATCAAATCTCAGATCTGGCCACGACTCATACATAATACATTGGTCCTAATTATGATTTTGAAAAGTTTCAATGACTGCGAACGCCCAACCATTTTCGAACTGTACCTAAGTATAATAAGGCTAGAATAAAGTTATTAATATTTTATGTATTCATATATTAAAGTTACTAGAAAAATATTGTAACAGTGGTACAGTAGGCACAACGGATCTTGAGCGCTCGGCGTCAGAGTGTGGATCGCTTTGCGCATTCCATACATTGGCGAGCCAATCGTTTTTGTTGTTAGATACATGCAGCAACGCAGGGAACGAATGAGGAGTGACGTCTATGACACGATGGCGCGGCGAGCCAATCACTGACACGCCTCGCCCCCGCATCTCACTTCGCACCACTAAAGAGACCGAATATTTGACTTCTGCGCCACCGCTCGAGATCCGTTGTGCCTACTGTACTTATATTCGTAGCTCCATGAAACTTATTGAATTAAATGCCTGTCTGGTCGGAGGACATAAATAGGCAACAGTAAGAAATATCCCCCTACAGGAATCGATGGTGCGAATTATTGCTTGACGTTTGATTGCGTCGCGTTGGAGATATTATTGTTTCTTTTTCGTTTCGTATTATATTGAGCGGTTGGTCTACCGTGATGGCCCAGTGGTAAAGGCACCAGCCTTTCTTGTATAAGATTACGGGTTCGAAGTAACATAGGTTACTATGTTACTTCGAACCCGTCAGTAAATGTTTTACTCCCGCTCTCGCTCCGACTTAGAGCGAGAGAAGACATTGGATGATTTCCCACTAAAAAAAAGCTGATTGAATTGATTTAGAGTACCTAACATTCGAATTTACAGTAGGTTCATCGGATGATAGAATGTGGTAATGTTCGAAACGTAACCGCAGGCCTGGATTGCAAAGGGTATCTAAAGAAACACAGGTTTCGAAAAATAAATAACAATAGGCTAGTGGCCGTAAAAAATGTAATTAGTCCGTCTTTTAGATTATTCAAAAATAAGGGATACGTATTTTTTTATTTGTAAATTAAACAAAAAATAACAAACATATAGCCCATTAAAGTTACGTGTGACGTCACCCCGTGCGAAAAAATGCAGCATGGCGTGACATCACACGTCGTCACAATGGAAAAAAGAAAAAATACGTGTCCAATATTTTTTTATAATCTAAAACACGGACTAAATAAAATGTAATTATTTTGACCCTGGACACTACCCTATTCAGGTCTTGAATTATGATTGTAACTTAATTTTCTAATTGGTGTTTGTAAGTTGGGCAGTTATATATTGTGTGTATGTCGTAACCATATCGTAGAATTGACCATTTCGTGATATACCCGAGATTACATTAGAATACTGCTCACTGCTCTCAAGACGGTGAAGGAAAACATCGTGAGGAAACCGGCATATCCTAGAACCAAAAATTCGAAGACATGTGACATTCACCAACCCGCACTGGGCCCGCGTGCTGGATTACGGCCCTTTCCCTCTCCTAGAGAGGAGGCCTGAGTCCCAGCAGTGGGAACATTAAAAGACTGATTATGCTATGTTATGCTACATTAGGATACGTTAGTTTTGAGACAGCCTTTTCATGAAGTGGTCAACCATTATATCTAATGAACAACTACTGTAATTTTGTTAAATGGCCAATATTACGATGGCTATGACATAATACACTTAAATTAAAAAAAATAAATAAAAACCTTTGACTAATTACAAAACAATCTAAAATATGGCGTTGAAAAACTCTGCTGCACGCATTGCTGTCAAAAGATAACGTGCCTAAAAAAACTGGCGGCATTGCCACTCTATATGGCAATGCTTATGCTCTGTCCAAGGTAAAGCTCTTTCAATAAAAAAAATAAATTTGAAACTACCTTCGCAATGAGTTTTTCTGCCCTTGTGATATTAACATTAACAAATGTGGGTGTGGTTTTATTTCTCTTAACGCCCCAATTAACGTTATTAATGACGTATAATTAATTATGTTTAATTACGAATAACTTTTCATACTTTCTGCTTTATGGCTCATATATTTTTGGATTATTCTGGTCAAAGTAACTGCCGTAAATATTTTTTTTTTAAGATTAGAGCGTTGGATGATGCGGTCACATTCGCGCTTACGCTCAAATAGTGTCCCAACTAAAAAATCTAATTTGTCGAAAAAAGACGTATAAAACGTATTAATTCAGGGTTGTGACGCTATAATTATATAAAAAAAATATATATTATGACCCGAGATTTTTATATATTAGAAGATATAGACAGACATAAATGATGAATGATATTTATTTTGCAAATACTTTTTAAAAACACTTGTACAGCACGTCATTATTTTCGTCAATTTAATCTAGATGAGGCCAGTGTTTCGTTGTGGTCTGCCCTGAGAAGAAACATCGAAACAAATTCTCTTTTTAAGCCCATACGACAAACATGTAATGATTAAATCATATTTCTCATATGATTACATGTTTACTGTGTGCCTTGTAGATGGTCTTTTAAGGAAAGAACTACACAGATTTGAGTGGATCTGTCCAACCAGTGCAAGAATTTGTCAGTTCCTTAACACTATCAAATTCAAATAATTCAAAATCGAATCCGAAACCGAACAGCAAAAAGGTTAGTCCTTTAAAAGGTACTGACAGCCCATCAATAAAGTTTCCAAACTCTGCATCAGTTCCCATGGGTGGCAAAGTATCCCATACAACTGGGGTCACAGAACGGATGCCGTAAGTGCCCCGAAAGGGCTCGGGGCGGGTATTTGTATGCCCGGTACATCCGAGAGGCTAAGTTACAGATAACTTCGCTGAAGGGTGCGTGTCGGTTATGAGTGATGTTCTAAGGTTTGAAGTTGTTCGAAGTTAGCGCTGTTGAGTTTGCTAATTGATTGGTTTGAAGAATTTCTTTCCTGAGTCTGTGTTTCTTGATAGTTTTTTTTTTGTGGTTGCAAATCATCCAATGGCTTCTTCCGCTCTAGAGTGGAGCAAGAGGGCGTCAGATTTCTACTGTTTAAAGTTACCTGTATCTTTTAGTGGCCTAATGCATTCTAGAGTCACGGTTACTCTTTCAAACGTTCTCGCAGCTCTATATTTTCTGATATTAACAATCTGGAGTTCTTTAAGTCAAGAGTGGTTACTTCAAGGCAATCGTGCTTCATCATCGACCCCAACATCGCTTACCATCAGGTCAGAAACTGGTCAAGCGGGAGCCTACTAAAAAAATACAGCCCGTAGGTTCAATTGATGCATTTTGTGGTTTATTTGGTAAATTAAATATATTAGCACTATTTCTATCTAAGAAGAGAAAATCTTAACCTCATCATAGTAAAAAGGCAAAAGTTTGAATGTGTTTGTTACTCCTTCACGCTTAAACGGTTGACGCCAGTCCGTTCATTGACGATTGGCGTTCAGCCGTTTAATCCCTGCTTCACGATTTAAATTGGCACACGGTTATACCATATGCAAGCATAGGACATAGAGTAGATACTTTTTATCCTGGGAGTATGTTCTCTTGTTATAGTTTTTGATTTTCAAGCGAACCAAACCGCTGACTGATATTAGTAACAGATGTTTCTGTCACTGTTACCTAATTACATTACTTTAGACCAGTAAATACTGTAACAGTCGAAATATCAGTAGCAAAATTACACCGCACCCCATATAAAACTATGACAATATATCGAAGCAATAAATTGATTGGTAAATTCGTTGTTTGGCATAGCTTCCGCAATAAACCAGCAAGAGTACTGATCAAAACACATTACAACGATACTTCCGAATACATATTATTTGACCTTATTACTAAGACCGTAAAACATAAGATTAACGATAAATATGGCTATAAACGTAAGGTCAAATTTATCAGGATCTTGAGCATTCAGTGATGCGGGTACATTGTGACCAGAGGGGATTTTTTTGTAGGGGAATAAAGGGCCTATTACACTACTCGATATTCAGACAGTTTTGGTCGATGGATCCTCGTGTCGCGTAGTGTAATAAGGGACTGTCTTACTCGGAATGA
This sequence comes from Mythimna ferrago, assembly GCA_910589285.2. NCBI lineage: Eukaryota > Metazoa > Arthropoda > Insecta > Lepidoptera > Noctuidae > Mythimna > Mythimna ferrago. The sequence goes on along the minus strand of OU342691.1, from coordinate 9,443,524 downwards.
AAAATAAGACGAGTCTGAATATCGTGTGCTAAATAACGCGTATTGTAATAGGAAACAAAGGCGAAAGTTTGTCGCCGTGTGTGTGTATTGTATGTTTGTTTAGTACATCATCACGTTCGAACGACTGAATGGATTTTGATGAAATTTTTTTGTTTGGTATAGTACATAGGCTATTTTTAATTCCGGTAGATTTTTTTATATTTTTTCATCTATACATCTTCTATACATATAAATAAAATTGGATTGTCTGTTTGTAATATTGAAAAATACAAATTTTTACTACATGCATATGAATATATATACGGTACATATACCAAAATAACTTTTTTTACAATGTCTGTCGGTCTGTTTGTTCCGGCTAATCTCTGAAATGGCTGGACCGATTTTGACGGGACTTTTACAGGCAGGTAGCTGATGTAATAAGAAGTAACTTAGACTTACTTTTATTTTAGAAAAAATAAGCTCAAAATCCTGTAGTCTACACGAACGAAGTCACGGGCACAGCTAGTCTATACTAATATTTATAAAGCGGTAATTTTTAAGCTATTGCATAGCTTCTATCGCGGGCCTTGAGCGTGAGACCGAATCCAAAAATTCCGTAACGAAAATAACCTAACACCCCCCACTCATTTGTTTTGAGCGTGGTGACCGATAAGAAAACAAATGAGTGATGCTATGCAATAGCTTTACCGCGGCAGTCCCCGAGTGCCACACGTCTTTTTTTTTTGTTTGTAGGGGGTAATCTCAGAAAGTACTGGTCCGATTGCTAAAATTTTTTCACCGATAGAAAGCTGCTTTATTCCTGAGTGACATAGGCTATATTTTATGTACATACGCAGACGAAGCTGCGGGCAAAATAATTTTCAATTTTCAAGCGGACCGAACCCCAGACAGATTCTAGTAACAGATATTTTTGATATTTGTGTACCTAATTATACACCCCTACTTTTTAATTAGTACACAAAAAAATGGGGCTGTATCTGTACCCGTTACTGATCATATTTTTGTATTCAAAAGTAGAAAAAACCGAAATCCTAAAATTGACCACGAAAAGGTAAATTTATCATAGATTTAATCATAGATAACAATTGCTAGTAGAAAATACTGCGGACAGCATTTTTCCATTTAAATCGTCATTTATTCATTCATATCAATACCCTGCACAATATTTCCATAAATTGAGAGACATTTTGGGATAAACACAAACGCCAATAACTTTGCTGTTTATGAATATTGTTTATTGAGACTTTACTTAAATAATAACAAGGGCTTTTCTAATAAGCCCTTTAAGTATTTGTACTAATTAAAAATTAGTGGTGTATTACGACCAGCAGAGACTGTAAGTACCGAAATACTGTATGCGAAGGAATTTGCCTGCAGTGTTCTTCTTGCCCAATTGTAATTTAGGTGTCATCAAGGCTTGAGTGAATAGGTTCTTAATTCATTAAGCCACAAGCGAATGCCGGCGTTCGCACTCTCATTGTCTTTCTATTTGAGAGGGTAATAAACTAGAGCAATTTACCATCACCGATTTCATCATTGCTTACCATCAGGTGGGATCGCAGTCAAGCACTAGTTTAAATAGTTTATAGCATTAAAAAAAACTACTGTCACGCGGGCGAAAACGCTGGCAGTAACTAGTTCCGTGATATATGCCACCAATATTTTGTCTCTTCCGTATCTACTTACATGTTAAACATGACTTTATCGGCATCTCCGAGGTACCTCACATCGTTCGATAGTGACTGACGTATGCAAGAGGGTGAGAGAGGTATGCCGAACATGTTTATCGCGAAATATTTGCACGTCACGTGACAACATGTTGATAATAATGTGAAGTACCTACCTATCCGGTAAACAGAATTTTGATCAGTTTGGTATAACTTAGCCATGAATTCGTGATGATTTGACTGTTTACAAGAAGTATGAACGGCTTTCGTTATCTTATACTAATATTATAAATAGGTAAGGTTTGTTTTTAACCGACTTCGAAAAGGAGGAGGTTCTATGTTCGGCTGCATGTATGTTTTTTTTTGTATCTCTGAAAGTACTGGTCCGATTGCGAAAATTTTTTCACCGATAGAAAGTTGCTTTATTCTTGAGTGACATGGGCTATATTTTATGGCCGCGGGCGAAGTTGCGGGCAAAAGCTAGTGTACTAATAGAGTTGAAACTTTTTAGTCAGCAACGATGTTTCCAATATATGCATACTTGTACAATCGATTTACATATGTGAGTCTTTATTTTGTTGTAGATAAAACCCGCCATTGGGTATCTGTCATATTTTTTTAATTATTCCTTACGCTGCTCGCCCACGTCAGACATTTTGTAGGACAGATAATCGGGCCGATTTTGTATACTTGTAACTTTGTTCTGTTTTCTGACCGACTTTTTGTAGGACGTGTGCGTTGCACTATTGCTAACCGTGTGTTCTATTTTTCTTCTACAAAAAATCGGTCACCGATTATCGGACGTGGGGCTCGCCCACGTAAATCAAAAACTGAAGTTTTGAAATCAGTTCAAAGTTAAGTAACTAAGACTTTCAAATCTAGTGGAAGGTGAAACTGTCAAGTAACTTAAAATTGATGCAAAAACATGCACAAAATTAAAATTAAGTAATGTGACGTCACCGTTATTAGGTAATTTATGTCCAAAAAGTTAGCGAGATATTTTCACAACTCCCCCACTTTTCTTTTAAATATTTTTAATTTGTAATGTTATTTACTAATTGCAATTTTTTTCTGAAAACCACAAAAACTATTCATTAAATGAAGATTTAATAATTAGATATTATTTTAGAAAAACTTTGTAATTGTGATAGAGATATTTGTTTTTTCGTAAACATTATACTAGTACCTACCCACTACTCTTATCAATATATACTTTTTAATATTTTGACCCATATTAGGATTTACTTTTAAAATAGAGAAGTTGGATACTTTATAAAAAAAATATCTTGAATCTTGGACCTTCAGCACTTTTGCACTTGTGATTTGGTTGACTGTTACTGTAACTACAAACCCAAACTGTATCCCCCAACAACTTCTACCCATCTACATATACATATGTATCTCTGAACAACTAACATGCGTTACATATTTATTGACAGCAACCCCTTACGGTGACGTGTGATAGTAAATTCATGCTAGTGACTGTGCCTACCAGTGCGGGGGTGCGTGTGAGAATTTCTGACGTGCATATTGTGGCATATTTACGAATATTTACATTCCACCTGTCGATCGGACGTTTTTGGGATGTTATATTGATAATGTACTACTAACTAGCGACATCTGCCGCACGAAAGTAGAAAGTATTCTATGTGCTTTTTTTTCTTTTTTTTTCTGGTGGGAAAATCATCTAATGACATCCCCCGCTCTTGGGTGGAGCGGGAAATAGTGTCAGACTTTTACTGACTAAAAAACCCACTCCTGTTCCTTCGTTGCCTTTCGTACCGGGGCTGAGCTATCTTTCGAAACTAACCCTGGCCCCAGTAGTCTTCGACCCAGATGGGCTCCAGCAGTTGCTGACAACTCTTTGAGGCGCGCGGAAACAGTGCGTGCCGTCGACGACTTGGGTCCGGTCCGGACAGTCACGGGACCGTCAGACAACGAGTTACCCATTGCTCGTCGTCCTCAAGCCCGCGCTTACGGTGGCCGGAAATCGGGTTCGGAATCCCAGAGGCGGCAGGGGCGCTGTGAGCGCCGCCTGTGTATTTGTCCAGCATCGCCACTTTAAATAAAACGACCCTCGCGATTTAAGTTAATAATTTGATAATTATAGACATGATATTTGCTGAAATTATGGCCTTAATGGTTTTTATGATAGATTTAAGTTTGTTCCATTCTTATGACCTCGTGAAATACGTGTTTCATTCGTGCTTTAGAGTAAGTAGGAAAACACAAGAAACTTAAAACAAATATTACTATTACTTATTACTAATTTAATGCATTTAAAATGAGAGTCATAAACGACACGGTGGTTTAGTGATTGAGCGATTGACTGTTACATTGTGTGTCGCCGGTTCGATTCTCACACGAAACAAATATTTGTTTTGCCTATAGATATATGTTCTGTGTCTGGGTTGCCTAGTGTATGCGAGTTTAAATGTTTGCGTAACGAAAACTATTGTACTTCAACACTTTTATAAATAATATTTTTAAGCTATTGCATAGCTTCTATCGCGGGCCTTGAGCGTGGAGACCGAATCCAGAAATTCCGTAACGAAAATAACCTAACACCCCCCACTCATTTGTTTTTTAAGCGTGGTGACCGATAAGAAAACAAATGAGTGAACAATCAATCAAAATTCAATTCAATGTGTGAAAGTGTAACTTCAATTAATATCAAAAAAAAAAAACAAAGGAAAAAAAAATACTGCATAAATAAAATAAATAAATAATTATAATTGCATAAGTTGATAAAAATGCTATGCAATAGCTTTACCGCGGTAGTCCCCGAGTGCCACACGTCTTTTTTTTTAATTTTGTGTTTTATGAAAGCACCAAAATTCATATATAAAATTGAATTAATTCATTGTCTTTTTATTAATAGGAATTATTTTTCACTTGTTCGGTGTGGTGACCAAAACACTTACTCACCAATAAACAATACCTACACAGCATCCCAGAACGATAACTTCCAACAAACTGCATAACTTCAAGTATCGACATTTCACAATATATAATTTACAAATAACCGGACTGATACGTGGAACTTGAGATATCTTCCCGGAAGGCAGACGGGCAGACGTCGGCGAACTTTGCGAAGCCTTCGTGTCAACTTACTGATCACGCCAATATCGCCTCACTTAGCATACTACACCTAAATCATACAAAAACCACCCTTAACTCTTCCCCATAAAGTCCAAGACAACAGCAAGCTGAAAGCGTTGCTGAAGAATACACGGCTGAGATTTAACTTACCAATTTAGTATGTGATCAGACGAAATTGATCTCTAGGACGTTGTGTTAAGGTGTAAGGAGAGTGTAATATGTAAGTTGAAGAATAAGCTGAGTTTTAGGTGGATGGACATGCATTTGTAAGTCTGTCGCTAATGCTTTTTGTGATACTCATTGGTCAATATAATGAGGACGTGTGTTGGTTGGCCCTGTCATGTATTCTCCTGAAAAACTGTAGTTGGTATATATTGTAACAACAGTATAATTACCCGATTGAAATGTCTTGTTTTTACAAGTTTTCAATATAATAATTAGTATGGGCCTTAAGTAATAAGGCCCAAACGCCCGAAAAGTGCCATAAAACAGTGCCTTTCTGAAGCCTACTCCTCGGTAACGGCCAGGTTAATAGGTTTGAAAAAAATATATGTTTATTATAGATTCATGAACAACATAATTATTAACATTTGATTTTTTCGTGCTATTAATACTTTTGTCTAAAAAAAATATTTAGCAATTTCGCAACTTTTCGCAACTTTTCCCTATTCCTCCGAAACGGCTTGGATCTTTAGAAACATTTTTACACATAAAGATTGGTGATTAAATATTCTTCAAAGTGAACATTGCATATGTAAACCATTCAATATTTCGCAAATAAAATGGATTTAAAGTTCAGTCGCGCGCTTTTCGGGCGCTGTTGGCCGCAAATAAATGCACAGATTTGCGTACTGCCGCGCCGCCTAGGCGGGTGCGAGAGGTGAGTCCACATAATTTTGGCCAGATGGTTCAAGGGACTATAAGCCTTAAACACTCTCAGCGCCATGTGGTCTACGCGCCGCCCATATAAATTATTTTATTGCAATCCGATATGATTTTTTATAAGTGCTAAGTGTGAGTCAGACTTGCGCACGAAGGGTTCCGCAAAATTCCGGCCGTTGTACGGGAACCCCACTTACCTAAATATTTATTGTATTCTGTTTTTAGTATTGGTTGTTATAGCGGCAAATGAAATACATTTTCAGTGAAAATTTCAACTGTCTAGCTATAACGATTCATGAAAAACAGCTTTGTGACAGATACACGGACAGCAGTGATAGCAATAGGGCTAGGTTTTAACTTTCTCTAGCTCTTTTTCTTTCCATCTTTTCTACCTTTTGTGTACGGAATCCTAAAAACCTGCGCTTTTGATCTTGCAGTCCTATAATGAACGTGATTATTATTTTATATTTTAAATTCCCTTTCCATTAATTTCTGCCGTGCTCGGAATGCGCCAATAATATTGCTGGTCGGCGTCAGAATTTGGCATGCCAAGCGTGCCTTGCCAATGATCGGCTATGTAAGATATGCACCTGCTGAGCTGGTGGAATGTGCCGTGTTTGGTACCCGCTCTTCATTGTTCGAGGTTTAAAGGTACTGGAATGGTATTATTTTAGGTATTTGGCTTGATAATCCACCGTCTTTATGATGTGGAAATAAAAGAACGGGCTAGTAAAAAAGAGCAAAAATACGCCTTAAGTATGCCTTTGAGAACAAAAATACCCGTTAGGTATTTCAAAAGCCGAAGTACATCCAGTAAAATTAACTATGGTAGGTACATTAAAGCTAGAATTACATTAGACCGACGAACACGTGTATCTCGCCTGATTTGTACGTAGAACGACGTCGCGTGGCGTGGATCAAGTGTAGATTTACAAGTCTAGTTTCCATATAAAATGTGTGGAAACCGACGCGCCTAGATTGGCGTGTGGTGGTACACGTGTGGGTGAGTACGCTAGTCTAGGTAGTAGCTTGTTTATTCAACTTCTTAGGTAAGTACCAAAACATCGTTTAAAGTCCTACCATGTTAATAAAAATACTTTTCAAACTCCCACTACAGTCAATATTTCACATCACAAAATACCAAACAATATTTTCATAATAAATACCTAATTCAAGTTTCAATAAAACGAAATTAGCTTGTGTACCTTCAGTTTTTAAGCGAGGCATGTGTTGTCTACATATTTTCGCGTCAAACTTTCCTCAAAGCTCCACCATTTTGTAAAACGATATGAATATTTTAAAGCTTACTATATTTGACTGAATCAGGGGCGTAATGTGGACTAATATAGACGTGGTCGAAGGCACAACAGCGAGGCCTTTTTCTTTCATAAATTAGAAAACTAGACAGCGACTGTCGCAACTCAGTGTTGTATCACATCGTCGTTATCATCGTTACTATCAAGTGAAATAGAGGACAATGTTCCAACTTAGTGGTCAAAAACATCGTTGCTTACCATCAGGTGAAGTAGAGGTCAAACATGAGCCTATCAATTAAAATAAACCCTTGTTCTTAACTCCTCGAGCACCAGGGGTTAATGACCTGAAAAATTTCCGTTTTTACGTAAATAACCAAAAAAAAAAAAAAAATATAATTAAAAATATCTTTTCTGGATTTTTCTAGGAAAAACAAAAATATAGAAACCAACATTTTCGGCAAAATAAATTTCGTAAAAATGGGTGTAAAAAACGGAAATTAAGTTTTTTTCAAGGTTATTCAAGTTGTACAGACGTATGTGCAATCGGCGCTCAAGAGCCCTCACTTGTGCAAAGTCGTGGACGAGGGTCTACTTTGCCCTCGCCTAGCTACGCTCCTGAGCTGAATATTATAGAGATGTTAGTCCTTCGCATGAATATGTAGACGGACAGTGTGTTCAGTTCTGAATTAATAATTAAAAGCGAAAGCAGGCTTAAGAGCTCACAGCGTGTAGCTCGAGTGCTCACCTGCAGACAAATGTACGGGATTTTTAATTAGCAATCAGCTGATGAGATTTGGACACTGTTTAAGAGACTGTTTTACTAATTCTGTGATTTTGTAAGCTGTTTTATTTGCTTAGAATAAAGCATCTCTCATTTATTTGAGCATTGATTAACATAAACATTGCTATCTTTTTCGAACGAATTAAAGAAATGAAAGTGAACAGAATAAACTAAAGTTTTTATAGTAGGTAGTTTTATATTTTCTGCCACATTTTTTTTTTTGTGTCAAATAAAACGGCTGAAATATATTTATATTTAATTTACAGACTGGATGGTCTTTTTGGAGTGACTTGAAACAGATTAGATTTTTTTGACTTGCTCTTGATTACTATTTCACCGGATAATAAGCGATGATGTAGTCGACGATGACCATCAAGTCATTTAATTTTTTAACCTTTTTTTTCGAAGATAAAAGGCCGAGTTACACCAACACACCCCTTAACTGTTCCTCAGCTAACATACGATCCGAAAAGAAAAAAAAAATCGGAAAAGGAAATCTTTCGCTTCCTTCTTTTATCTTTTAAGAACTTAGTGAAAGCAAAAAAACCTTAGCTCTAAAGCTATGCAAATGTGCGAAGGTCTTGAGGGTCTTAGCAGAAGGGCGTATGAGGGGGGGGGGGAGGGTGAATAGGGTGTGGATGGACAAGGGGCAAGGAGAACAAAATGCCATCGCTTTGTAGAACGTTAATCCTTTAATAGCAATCGAGCCGGCGATGCAGCCATAGCTATGTTTGTGAGATCTTTTACAGTGCTTAGATTTTTCTTAGATACCCGTGCCTTTGTTTTGATTTGGTTTCAATAAGGCGAAAGAAGAATAAAGGGATAAATATTGAACTTAGCACTCATACACACTTTCAACTGTAATATTCTAACATACTCACACGTTATTAAAAACATAACTTTTGTTATTTAATTTTGTTGTTTGTGTACACAGATATATTTCGTGATAAGCTTTTATATCATATAAAATACATAGATTTGTGTTTTGAAATGCACACCCTAGCTCGCTGTCCGGCCGTCCGGTAACCGTCCGGACCAAGCCCAAGTCGTCGACGGCGCGCGCTGTTCCCGCGCGCCTCAAGGAGTTGTCAGCAACAGCAGGGGCCCAGCCGGGTCGAAGCCTACTGGGGCCAGGGTTATCCGAAAGGGCGCTCGAGCCCCGGTATGAAGGCTTGAAGGAACGGGATGGGTTTTTTAGTCAGTAAGAGTCTGACACTATCTCCCGCTCCGCCCAAGAGCGGGGGTTGTCATATAAGATGATTTTTACCATCGAAAAAAAAAAAATGCACACCCTGAAAGTATTTTTTTTTTTATAGTTATTTTTAAAATAGATAATTTATTAATTTATTCGAAAATAACTAAGAATGATTAAAGAATGAAGAATTTCCTCACCTACGTAAATAAATTATGATTACATCGCTAGCATATTTGTTGTGCATGCGTAATATAAAACTTGTTTTTATAAAAAACGGTTTTTTTTTTAAAACATTAGAAGTTTTTGGAAAATCAATTTTTACATTCAGAATTTTAACGATTAAATGTGCAAGGTTTCTATACTTGCATTTTCCTTTTTAGGGTTCGGTAGTCAACTAGGAACCCTTATAGTTTCGCCATGTCTGTCTGTCAGTCTGTCTGTCCTCGCTTAATCTCTGTGACCGTTAGCACTAGAAAGCTGAAATTTGGTACCAATATGTATATCAATCACGCCGACAAAGTGGTAAAATAAAAATTGGAAAAAAATGTTTTATTAGGGTAGTAGTTGTTGGATAGGCATTTAAAAATGAATAGGGGTTTACTAAAATCATTTTTTGATAATGTCAATAATTTCGGAAATAATCTAACCCTCTAACTTTTGAACCATAAGTTTAGAAAATATGAAAAAAATCTGAGAAGTAGAACTTTATAAGGACTTTCTGGGAAAATTATTTTGAACTTGATGGAAAGAACAGTTTTTGTACAAAAAAGACAAAAAGGTTGTACAAAATAATTTCTGGACTAAGGTTGTAGTATAATCGTATATGCAAGCATTTTTTTAAACTCATTAGTGGGTACACTTATTGTGACGGACGGGAAACTACGGAACCCTACACTGAGCGTGGCCCGACACGCTCTTGGCCGGTTTTTTTAACTTTACGAGTACATTATTGAAGACCCAAAGTTCACGCAAAATAGTAGATTTTCAGACGTCTTTACTGCATTAGTCTTATACTTTAAAATTCGATCTTTATAAACAAATTCTTGATTATGTTACCAAAATTTTGGACAAATATGTGAAAAAACGATTATGACACTTAAGAGTGATTTAATGGATATGTATCTTGGAAAAAATGTTCTTAAGACAAATAGATGACTATATTTTTACTCACAAATTATTCTGATAGCCAACTTGTCAACCAATCAAATCTTATCAGATATGAGGTAAATAAATAACATTTTAGTTGAGTTATCGTCGTAGGGCTGTCCCTAAGGTCTACGAATTCAGGGTCGTCACACATCGCCGCGATAAATCTCTGGGGTGGACAAAGAAATGATAAACACTCTTGTGCGTATGAATTATGGGGAGCGTGTGATATATTGCGTGGTGGTCACCCCTACTAGGGTATGTATGGACACAGCGCTTCTAGGCTGTCGTACACTGATTGTTTTCTAGAGAAGGTTAGACATGTTTTCTTGAGGATAAATCACCAAATTTTCTATCTTCTCCTGCTGTGAGTGGAGTAAGACGGAGGGCGGGTAAATGACTATATAGTCGGTGTCAAAAAGTGATGAAATAAAACCAGAAATTAAAGTTATTTTGTATTTTTTGTTTGCTTTTGAAGTCGGTTGTATATTTTTATAAAAAAAAGCTTTTAGGTATTAGACCCGTACGGTGATCGGGCATGTGTTCTTCCAGACAGTGTATTCGACGGTATAATTTTTCCATCTTACCTAGAGGAATTGGTCTTGAATAGTAATATTTTTTTCCATGTGCATAATATTGAAGCTAATTTGTTTAATCGTCATTTGAATAGCTAGCTCCCTGGCGCACTGTCATTTTACTAAACAGTGCCCCATTTAGTAAAAACGCAAGGCTCATCATCATTATCATCATCCGAAAGAAGTCCTTTGTTGGACATATGGCTCCCCCAAATGTCGCAGCGTCTTCTGGTGCGTGATCGCCACGCCAGAATCTTTTGGTCCCATGATCAGTATGCCCTGTCCACAACAGAGTTAAGCGGGAACTACATTAGACTTACGCACACGTGGGGGACAACGCCCGAGTTGCGTGAAGTGGTCTAGAAGTCTATGTAGCTCTACAAGTCTAGTTGCCATTTAAAATGTATGGAGACTGACAATTCCAGATCGGTGTACGTAACCCACGAGGGTCCAATGTAGTTAGTTGTTCTACCTTTAATTGCGAATTACCTACCAGTAAATGTCAATAATGCATTCAAAATCAATCCCAAAACCCGTTGAGGTCCCAAAAGTTTTCTATTAATTAACGTTATTAGAACATTTCCGAGTTGTAATTTAATACTTTGTTGTTCTATTCCGGATAGCTGATTAATTAGTAAGGCTGATATGAAAAGTAGGCGAGTTTGCGAGTTTGTTTGACTTAATAAGAGAACTTCTACAAGACGTCTTTTTGAGTGAAACTTGGACGCTTTGATGAGACGAGGGGATGACGTCGATGTGATTAGGACGTCTTCGAGCTTCTCTTCATAAATAACTTCTCGTTTGCGTCAGGCTTTTTAAAAGTATTTACATGTGATATTTTACTTTATCTTTTTTTTTTAATTTGATGGTATATTGGCGTCTTATATCCTCATGATAAGTTGAATGTGGTTTGTATGTGTGTATTTTACCGGCCCAACCTGATTATAGTATGAACTAATTTCGCCTAGACCAATTTGTTACACCTTAGCCTTCTAACCAATCCTTTCCGTGTCAAGGTGCCCTAAATTCTAAGCTCGCTTCACTCGCTCTTGGACCAATTTCGTGGGATTGGCCTAGGCAAAACTGGTCGATCCTAAGATCAGGTTCGACCGGTAACATATTTAACTGACAGAATGGTTGCTGCAGTGGTTGAGCGATTGGCTGTTGCACTCCACGTCTTACATATACTTAACAATTATTTACGGATAGTATTTTCAGATTTATTTATCTTGTTTATGTAAGCTCACATATTTGTGAATTCATCCACGATGCTGGAGTAAATTCGAGTGTGGAGAAACGCTTATTAAACAAAAAAAAATCATTTGAAAAAGTGTCGTCGAATTATCCCGTTAATTCATTAAACCCCAAGCGAACCCAAGCGAATCAGAAGCGTTTGCTCTCTCATTGTCTTATATTGTGTCTAAAATTACGGTATTCGAAAGTTCAATTTGGCTCCGTGACCAAAAACATTCCTACGGAGAGTTTAATAATATGATTTTAGACTTAGTACACGTGTATGTAACAGCAAACGTTGTAGTTGATAAATTGCGAAGATAAGGCGTGTTCACATTGATGCGTATCGTGTTATCGCGTGAACTGTCAGCCGGTGTGTCCGAGTGACGTATCGCGCGCGATACCGCCACCCGGAGGCTAGGGTTGGTACCTAATGTTATAGGAAAAACCCTTCTTGCCGTCGGGTTAAAAGAGTTAGTTTATTATAAAGTTAAACATTTTTTTAAAATAAATTTAAATATGATGCATGTGAATATCACTCTATCTAAGGTGTATTCTGTTGCCTGCTAAATGGGTAGTGGAGGTCTGATAGGCAGTCGCTCCATGTAAAACACTGATATTTAGCCGCATCTGGTTACACTGGAAGTCAACCCCAAGCTGGTTGGGAACGTTATGTTGGACAGAGTTTCGGCGGGACCTCATGGTGGAATGGTGACAGCGAAACTGTCGCAACCCAGTGCTGGGCACGCCTTAATTAAGGCGGTAGGACCCATCTTTGCGGCGTGATAGAATGTATTAGATATACAAAACATATACCTACTTATAACCTATCAGGCTGACATAGTCCTTGTAAACGCGCAAAACATAAAATTCACAAGTCATTTCTCTTAGTATAATTATACTAAATAATATATTTATGGAATTTTCCTTACAATTTTTGAGAAAAAGTGTTGAAAAAACGTCATCTGCTACATTGCAATCTCTGGCCCCCAAACGACCTTGCTTTTGGCTTGTTCCATCCTTGGTTCCATCACAACTGCAATGATTTTGTCCTTGAGCATCAAAATGATATCATTAGAAATCACAAGCTATTTATTAGGATTGCATAAAATCCTATTCTGTAGGTATGTAAAGGATCTGTTAATTAAGTAGTTGGTGCTCCCAAAAACAAATTAATCACCCAACACTACCGTAGCAAACCTTACCACAGTATCCTTAATCACACCAATTAATAAATACCAGCAACAACGTTCCCCATACAGCGTCTTGGCAAACGTCTTGTACGGTAAATATAACAAATGGCAGCCCTGGGAGGCTGCGTCGCTGCTCGGCATAAATCATACGCGCCGGTCTGATCCCGCCTTAATATACTGCAAGAAAAAGTAACCCGACCCCGCTGGACATAGGAATACACTTAACACGATGTACCTACTTGGAGTTTTGGATTTCTTTATTGAAAAGGTGGGTTGCCTTGGGACTTGGAAGGGTGAGTTTGGCGTGGTGTTGAGTAGCTTAAAATGGACTTTTTTCTTTTTTTTTATGGATAGGCTCGCGTTTGACCGCTATCTCAACTGAAGGCAAGCAATGGTGTGAGTGAGTCAAAAAAAAAATGAAAAAAAAAATGGAAATGAAATGAAAAATGAAAATGGTGTGACTTCTTTATTGAAAAGGTAGGATTTCTTGGGACTTGGAAGGGTGATCCTGTGTTGAGTGGCTTAAAATGGGCTTTATGTTGGTTTTTTTTTCTTATGGTTAGGCTTGTGTTTGACCACTATCTCACATGATGAGCAATGGTGTAGTCGACAATGGAGTACGACAAGATGTACTTGGAGTTTTAGATTTCTTTATTGAAAAGGTGGGATGCCTTGGGACTTGGAAGGGTGATTTTGGCGTAGTGTAGAGTAGCTTAAAATGGGCATCATTCACTTTTTTTTATTAGGCTCGCGTTTGATCACTATCTCACCTGATGGTAAGCGATGATGTGGTCGACGATGGAGTACGCTTGCCTAGATGCAACAAAATATAGCTATTTATTATCAATTTTATAAATGTGAAAGTTTATGTATGTAGTAATGAACATTTATACTCCTTTTAAACGGTTCAACGGATCTGAATGTTCGACACATATAATAATAAATAATAAGTATATAGAATAATAGATGTATGTTTATTTAGTATAATTAAATACTGTCACGCGATCGAAACCGCTGGCAGAGCTAGTAAACTGTAAAATTTATTGATTGTAATTTTTTCTGAAAAAATCATCTTCAAAATTTCACGATTAGTTATATAATGTAAACTTCATCTGGTTTATCAATCCACCACCTTCAAATACTGGGATGGTAGTCCTAAGAAACTAAGACCACTAGAGGTTGTGTTGTTATGTAGCTTGTACCTCACAACAAGGCAGCAAGGCCCGAATGACAAACCATATATCACACAGCTAATCTATATGTTTACAGAACAGATTCAAGCAACATAGATGTATCGCCCAATCCTTTACCGTAGGCCTGCGAGGCACCTCGCGGCCATAGGCGACAATAAATCAACCCCCGAGGAAATTGCCGACGACGCGGCCCTGGGGGCGGGTAGCGGGAGGGGGCCAGTTCCCGAGAGAGGGCGATTTAATTAAATCTTGCATCGAACTCTTGAGGCTGGCCTAACGAACGACTATTGTGTTTAAGTAATGTGTATGCAGACTTTTTTTTGTGATCGAATCACGGCTGAACGGTCTCTGAAGAGCCTGAATTAGGTGGGTGGGCTCAAATTTTGAGTGTAACTAATTGTTTTATTGGAATTTTAGGAGGTCGTGTTTGTTTGATCTAATTTTTTGAACTTACTAGACAGGTCAGTGCTGAATTCGGTTCAGGGAACTTACAAATCGGGGTATATAAGTTGATCTATAATGGCGAACAACCTTAAATGCACAGTAACAGATTTTCGGGTCTCAATCGAAGTGGGTGTAAGGATGAGTAACAACCAATTAGGTTCAACTTATTTGCCGCGTACTATACCATGACGTGTTAAAATGTCAGTTGTGCGCGCGAAAAGAGGAAGGGAGCTATTACACCCTATATGCTAGCAAAGGAGGAGGCCGACCGCATCAGGCAATGGCACTCTCGCCGCCGCCGGCATCCGATCCCGATTTCCGGCCACGGTAGGCGCGGGCTTGCGAACGGTGAGCATTGGGTAGCTCGCTGTTGGACCGTCCGGTAACTGTCCGGACCGAGCCCAAGTCGTCGACGGCGCGCACTGTTCCCGCGCGCCTCAAGTAGTTGTCAGCAACATTAGGGGCCCAGCTGGGTCGAAGCCTACCGGGGCCAGGGTTAGTTTCGAAAGATAGCTCGAGCCCCTGAATGAAGGCTTGAAGGAACGGGTTAGGTCGTAAAATAGATCCTGATCAAAGCTCGTGGTAGGGCTTCTATAGCTATCTTGCAACTAAATACCGAGAACGCTCTATAGCAAACAGAGTGGAAAATCAATTGCTTCTGGCATTTCTAATAACAATGGATAACTGATAATCGAGTTATTAATGTATTTAGGCCAAACATATCAGGTTTACTAGTCAAGTAAGAGTACAAAGAATAGAATAAACTTTATTGTATACCAAAATAGAAACGATTTTACAGAAACTTAAATCTATGCGTTTATTGGCGGTTTTATCGCTGACAGCGATATCTACCAGACCACCTTAGGGCCTTATAATATTACTAAAGCTAGGCTAGTTCAGTTTCCTAATATTCTGATAGTAGCTGCAACCAGCGGCCCCGCCCACGTGAAAGTAGAAAATTGTCTTAATGAAACATATTCCTGGTATGTCTATGTCTTAGTATGGTTTCCGCACTTAGCCCTATGTGGACCATTGTACGTGAATATTCCTGGTATAAAAAGGATTCTATGTGCTAATCCAGAGCATGGCTTTTTTATGGTGGGAAAAAATCATCCAATGACAACCCCCGCTCTTGGGTGGAGCGGGAGATAGTGTCAGACTCTTACTGACTAAAAGCCCACCCCGTTCCTTCGTTGCCCTCGTATCGGGGCTTGAGCTATCTTTCGGATAACCCTGGCCCCAGTAGGCTTCGACCCGGCTGGGCCCTTGCTGTTGCTGACAACTCCTTGAGGCGCGCTTGAACAGTGCGCGTCGTCGACGATCCAGGGCATGGTTTACCCTTGTGCCGAATTTCATCCAAATCCGTTCTACCGTACACACACACTCACAAACTTAGGCTTTCATAACGGCATTACCCTTCTGTGGTTATTTACTTAAATTTTATTTATATTTTTAATTTAAATGTCAATGCTGTATAATTTAACAAGATGTGCGTCGACGCGTCATGCTCGTGAACGGGTGCCGTCAGATGGGACTGGTCATCTCTTAGCTGCCAGTGGCTTAATTCAGTTTCTATCTTTTAATTATTTTACATTTTTATTTCATTATCGACATTGTGCTCACATGATAGAAGCAACAAGTAATATGTAACCAAGCATTATATGTAACACATAACATGATTTAAAAGAGTGTCCATGGAGTTTCTTGCACGTTCTTCTCCATAGAGACCTACTCTTTGGAACGTGCAATTTAGCTTCACTTTTCTTGGACTGACCGACATTTGACTATTCAAAAGTGCCTGTAAATGGTCTATTTGAAATAAATGTTTTGAATTGTGTATATGTGGAAGCTTTTTATTAGCAACTAGCTTTTGCCAGCGACTTCGTCCGCGTACATAAAATATAGCCTATGTCACACAGGAATAAAGCAGCTTACTAACGGTGAAAAAATTTTTAGTAATCGGACCAGTGCTTCCAGAGATTACCTCCTACTAACAAAAAAACAAACTTAACCTCTTTATTATATTAGTGTAGATTTTCCCTACCTATGTAAAAAATCAATTATGTTATTAGTCTGTAAGCTTTCTTTAAAAATAAATTAACAAATTATAGTTCCTACTAGTGTGATGTAATGATATAGGTAAGTACACGCTTTTCTATTACTTTCACTTAATCTAGATTTGAAATACGTACGAGTATAAAAATACAAGCTGAAAAGATAAACGTAGTTTTGCCATATAAATTATCAAAGACAATAGTGCGGGGTAGAAGGGTAAAAAATAGTCTGCGACCTATTCTCAGACCTACCCAATGGTGACGTTATTTTAGACAACGATCTACAATTATAAAAGAAAATACGTACAATACATATACAAGCGTGTGTGTATGTAGGTATGGCTTGATGATGATGATGATTTATACAGATAATGATTAAATGCATTAAAAAACAATGACATTGTTGTTATTTTTTCTCTTATTAGTAGTAATTTTTACCTTGTTTTTTACCTAAAACTCAGGATGGACCAACATTTCAATAAAACTGTCATAGTAAATGTTGTTTCAGTTAAAAAATTCTAACCAACGATATACATATACGAGTATGTCATTGCTAATGGAGGGATGTATCAATGAAAAAAAAAATCATAATAACTGTCAAGCCGTTTTGGACGGGTACGTTAACAAACACGGGATTTTTATACATTACAGATGGTCGATCTAAAATATTTTCCTTTGATAAGGTTCTACTTTTCTTAATTCTGAAAAATTCAGCAAAAGACACACAACATCACACAGTACAAAATCAGTTAAAATTATGGTTGTACCACTTCACGAACCAGCACTTTTCCCCCGTTTCTCAATGAGGTGAGATATAAACGACCCTGCTAAGTACTTATTCTCCTCAATTGCTCATATTTTACCTAGGGGGCCCTAAATTAGGCTTTATTACGTAAATAATAACCCCCAAAATATTCGTGCTAATTAATATAAAGGCCTTTTGAGGGGTTTATCTTGAATTATCTCTAATTTAGAGGCTTACTGTAAAGTCTCTGGTGTTTTATTAGCGTTATTAAATGATGGGTTGTTCTGTGGCCTTCGTTGAAACCTCTCAGCTCTCAAGTTTATCCGTCACAATGTCGTTGGTTTGGTTTAAGAGCTAAACAGACTTATTATTATAGCAGCTAGCCTATTCTGGGCTAGGCAAAGACCTCCCTCTATTTATATATTTTTTTTAAATATAATATTTCACAAATTTTACACAACGCCAGTAGTCTCAAACTAAGCAGAGCTTTTAGTATGAGTACTAGACTATTGATAAACATACTGATATGTTTCTTAATAAATACATAATATAGGTAAAATTATTTCCGGAGCCGCTTCTTAATGACCGCCATATACGCTAGAGCTGACAAGTATGTTGCAAGACTGTGAAAGTTTCGATATAACCTTACCTGACAGGTATAACTGTGCACTGTGCAGGCAAACCTGTCATGTCATGAGCGAGTATCAGACTTTCACTGACTAAAATCACACCTTTGTACGTCAGTTGCCCTTTGCTTTCTAGGGCTACGGGTTTCCTTCTCAGAAATTCCCCGTGGTCTTAGATAGCGGACATCCACCCTGCTGAGTTCCTACGGTTAACTGACATCTCTTTGTGGAGCGCGTGGATCACTACCGCGCTGCTGACGACTGGGCTTGGTCCGATCAACTACCGGATGTCCGGACGGCAAGGTATGCTCGACGTCCGCTTCTACATTATACTTTCTTTAAATTGGACTGCGTTATGTAAGAACGAATTAAGCGACAAAATTGAAAAAAAATACTTTTGAATGCAGATCGATTCCAGGCATTATTTATTTATTTATTTATTTATTTATTTAAACTTCATGTACAATAGTGGTACATAGGCGGACTTAATGCCACAAGGCATTCTCTACCAGTCAACCTTTGGGTTAAAAAAGACAACACTGTGGTAGGTTTGCACAATAAACAAATACATAATAACAAATAGTTCAAATGGAACAATATAAAATAAGTTATTTATAATAATAAAATACATATATATGCTAAAATAATAAACTAATAAATACTATGAAAAATATGAAATCACTATGAGAACTTAATAACAATACTGAACGAAGACCGAACTAAGGTTGAGAGGACTTCAAGTAGTAGTTCCGAATTTTACGTTTGAAGGATAATTTACTTTCAGCTTTTTTGATGTCAAGGGGAAGCACATTCCAGAGTTTTATGGTGGAAACAGCGTAAGAATTGGACATAAAGCCAGTACGGTGAGAAGGAATATGCAGAAGCATGTTTTTGGATGCACGAAGGTTAAGATTATGAGAACTGCCCAACACTTTAAAATATTGTTTTAAATAATCAGGAGCACAAGGATCGTTCATTATGGTGAAGAGCGTGCAGAGGGATCTGAGGGATCTCCTCTGACGGATAGGCAGCCATTTAAGCTGAGAACGGAAGGAAGAAATGTGATCATATTTACGAAGGCCAAATATGAAACGAATGCAGTTATTGAGAAGTCGATCCAATTTGTTTAGAAGTTCTTGGGAAAGATCAGAGTAACAAACATCAGCATAGTCAATTATAGGCAACACAAGCGACTGGACCAAAGTAGTTTTAGTGCTTGACGGTAGGAAATTTTTGAATCTATAGAGAGACCGCAGCGTGAAGGTGACTCTCTGGCTAACCTGAGCAATCTGTTTATTCCAGTTTAACCTATCGTCAATATATAAACCTAGGTCTTTAACGTGAGGTGAGAGAGGAATTACTGTATTACCGAAAACTAGCGGCAGTAGTCGGCTAGTGTCTAAACTCCGTAAAAAGTAAGGACTACCAATAAGGATAGCCTGGCATTTACTGACATTGACAGTAACCCCAAATCTGCTCGACCAATCAGCAATAGCCAGAAGGTCAGCATTTAGTAAGGAGATGCAGTCATCAAGGTGGTCAATGTCAGTGTGCGCGTAGAGCTGTAGGTCATCAGCATACAGATGGTAAGAGCATTTGAGAATAGCAGTGATAGAGTTTATAAATAAAGAAAATAAGAGAGGAGAGAGTATACCGCCCTGTGGAACGCCGGTTTGCAGGTCGCACCAGTCAGAAAATTTCTGATCAGCACGTACAGCTTGCTGACGTCCACGAAGATATGATGAGAACCAATCCCGTGCCAACGAGGAAACCCCAATTTGAGACAAGATAGCCAGGAGGATGTCGTGATCAACGGTGTTAAAAGCGTTGGAGAAATCTATTAAAACTAACACCGTTAATCTCGAGTTCTCCAGGCCATTCCTGACGTCTTCCGTGACTTTAAGCAAGGCTGTGGCTGTACTGTGGCCAGGTCGGAAACCTGATTGGAAAGGGGATAATAGATTATTCCTAAACACAAAGGATGAAAATTGTTTAAGAGCAACAGCTTCTAGGATTTTAGATAGGAAAGGAAGAATGGAAATAGGTCTGAAGTGATTTGATATAGTGGGGGTGGGAACATTATTAACTATGTATTCAGCTAATTTTGTGTTCAAAAGTTAATCCTAGTGCCTTATAATAAGGGGTGAATTAAGTGACATGTCAAAATTTGTTAGAAGTTTTGCACACATTAGTTACGTAATAAAGAATTATGCGCCTAAGTTACTGTTACAAAATACACAAACAGTATTTTAAAATGCATAAACGAATTATATCCACAAAAGTTGTAGATAATCCATTTCAATTTATTTATTAAAAACGCAATATCGAACTAACCGCCTAAAATGGCTGTTAATTTGTTGTTATTTTGACTATAAAAAATTATTCAATTTATGTGTATCTCGTAATCAGTAATGGTATACAAGATCATCTTAGAGAAATGGTATAAATTTTTGTTTAATTTCAGAAATTTGCTTCAAAATATTTGGATTTAATCTTATACTACACTTTATTTCACCCAAAATAAATCGTATTAAAGAATCAAACGACAATAATGTCATAGTACGATATTCATAAATTTAACTAATCTGAATATGGCATTAACGAATTAAGCGGAAAAATGGCTATATCTTTTAAAGTATATTCAGCACTGTAAGATATTCTGAATTAATCTAAACTTTATACACATCTTAATTTACAGTAAAAAAAATCATACACGTAACATAAATAATGAGCTCACAGCGACAATTTTAACTTAAAATCTTTGAAGCTCATTTTCTCAAATTCTCTCTAGTCTCGTTTAACCTGCTCTTACATAACGCTGTCCAATTGATACAACTATTGCTTGACTGCGATCCCACCTGATGGTAACCAGTAATACAATCTCTGATGGTAAGGCGCATTAGTTTATGGTTTACTAATGAGCATAAAATATATTTTCATAATTTACATTGGCATAACGAAATTCAGCATAATATTATTAGGCATAAATGTTTTGCCATAATGCTTGTTGCCATAAATACTTCTACTTCGCATTTCTCAATCCCTTTCCTTCTTAGTTTCTAGGACATTACTGACTCCCCGTGCTTTGCATCCGCACCGTAGAGGTTTCAACAACGTATGGGTGGATACTCGCCGATGGTAGAAATGAGGTGGTGGAATCAAGTCATACAATTTCCACGCACACTTTCCAAAATGCATCCTGTAAAACTTCGAAAGACTGGCAGATATCGTCGTACCATAAGCCTGGTGAAGGTATTCCACGGGTGCTCAGCTTAGTCAAACTAGTTACGCTAAGCCTGCCTATGGCGGGACCGTCCATAATCCATTTATCTTAACGCCGTCCGCCCACACCTAGCGACAAAGCTGACGCACTTCATTAATCTTTCGATTTCAAATCACTATGGCAGTTAATTACTCGTAGTTTAAGTTATTGTTACGCCATTAAACGTGAACCCGCCATATCTCCGAGAAAATAAAGAGTAGCACGTAATAATTAAAACGCATTGTTGTTCGAAAGGTCTAGAATGGTCGTGCGTAGCCAGACTTAGAAAAATCTCGAAACATCCACAAAGTACTTACAAGTAGTAGTTAGGTATTTATAGGAAATGGTACTCTCCGACGTTAACAATAGAGTCGAAATTCGCATGAAAGTGACTCTTATTACCACGAGCAATAAAAATGATTTATGACTTCGAGAAGCGATTCAATTGTTCTGGAATTCTGGATCGTTCGTGGGATGTCGGTATCTAGAATTTTCTTGGCTCCGCATATAAATACGAGCCCCCGGCCGGAAGCGAGTCAGTTGTGATTTCGACTGCGATCAAGAGCGAACTACCCTAGTACTTGAAGTGACTTTACCTAACGACCTAAGCGATAGTGTAACGGTACTCTAGTGTTAATTGCGATTCGGATTATTGTTGACTGGACTAATTTGTTATTGTTTGTGGTGAATAAAGTTGTCTCTTAGTAAATCGGCATTTGATTACCCACGTACGTAACATTATAATATTCATTGTTTATTGTAAAGATTTTTTTATTTCGGTGGAAAAACCATCCAATGACATCCCCGCTCTTGGGTGGAGTGGGAGGTAGTGTCAGACTTTTACTGACTGAAAACCCACTCCTGTTCCTTCTTTGCCTTTCCTACCGGGGCTGAATCTTCCTTTCAGAAACAGATCCTTGGCCCCAGTAGGCTTCAACCTTGGAAGGCCCCTACGGTTTGCTGACAACTTCTTGAAGCGTGCTTGGAACAATACGCGCCGTCGACATCTTGAACTCGGTCCGGACGGTTACTGGACGGTTGGACGGGGAGCTACCCATGGCTCGCTGTCTGCAAGCCCGAGCGGTGGCCGGAAATGGATCGGAATCCCGACGGCGGCTGAGGCGTGAGTACCGTTGCCTCACGCGTGCGACCTTCTCCTTTGATTGTGTATGTTAAGTTAAGAGTAAATTCAACCGAAGCGTCCTTGAGAAGCTGTGCTGAGATTTTTCAAGAGACAATATTGGTCGAAAACATTACTGCCAATCAGTCTTTCGCAGATCTTTGACAGTCGTTACACCTGGAACTAGATGCGGATGTGTTTCTATCCAGCAGGGCCTATGAAAGCCTGGGAGAAAGTTATTGAAAGGCGAATGAGAGAAGAGAGTGAAATTTCACAGAACCAATTCGGTTTTATGCCTGGTCGGGGTACGACGGATGCCATTTTTGCTATACGCCAGCTGTGCGAGAAATACAGAGGTGCACATAAAAACTTGCACATGGTATTCGTTGACCTCGAAAAGGCATACGACCGGGTACCTCGAGAGGTTCTGTGGTGGGCCCTTAAGGAGAAAGGTGTGCCTGGGAAGTATGTGCAGTTGATCCGAGCGATGTACAGTCGATGTAGTACGCAAGTCCGGTCAACAGTGGGCACCACTGGAAATTTCAATGTGGCTGTCGGCTTACATCAGGGATCGGCTCTCAGCCCTTATCTCTTCCTGATGATAATGGACGCTCTGACGTCGGACATTCAGGAGGAGGCTCCCTGGTGTATGCTGTTTGCCGATGACATTGTGCTGGTTGCCGAGAGTGGCCTAGAGGTCCAAAACAGATTGGAGGTGTGGTGGCACAGACTGGAGAGTGTTGGCCTGAAAGTAAGTAGAACAAAAACGGAGTACTTGTTCTGCGACTTCGGCGGTCTCTCCAACCCTGTGCCTTTAGCTCTCGCCGGAACGCCCATACCAATCTGTTCCGACTTTCGGTACCTCGGGTCACTCGTCCAAGGGGATGGTGAGGTAGACCGAGACGTAACACGTCGGATCAACGCAGGATGGATGAAATGGCGACAGGTCACGGGAACAACTTGTGACCCACGCATGCCCCTCAAGTTGAAGGGTAAAATTTACAAGTCCGTCATAAGACCTGTCATACTGTATGGATCAGAATGTTGGGCTGTGAAAAAGAAGGATGAAAAAAGATTGCATGTTGCGGAGATGAGAATGTTGAGATGGATGTGTGGTGTGACGAGAATGGATAAAGTGAGAAATGAGTATATTAGAGGAAGTTTGAAAGTGGCGCCAGTGACTGAAAAGTTGAAAGGTAATCGGTTGTCTTGGTATGGTCATGTGAAGCGAAGGGATGAAGCGCATATTACTAAAAGAGTTCTGAGTATACATGTAGATGGATGGAGAGGGAGAGGAAGGCCGAAAAAAAGATGGATGGATTGTGTGAGAAGTGATATGAAAGAAAAGGGAGTTAGTGATAGTTTGACGGGTGACAGGACAGAATGGAAGAAGAAAACGTGTTGCGCCGACCCCAAGTAATATGGGATAAGGGCAGGAAGAAGAAGAAGGGCCCCTCGAGCTAGACCGAAAAAAATTGGTGGCATTGCTTTGTTTGTTCAATGTACCTTACGAATTTACTAACAAAATCCAATGTACCTCAGCCTAGATGTGGTTTTAGTCAGTAAACGTCTGATATGCACTCCCACCCCGACCTAGAGCAGGAGAAGTCATTGGATGATTTTCTATTAAAAACAATGACCCCAGTATCCTTTCGGGTTTCAGGTTTTACAGACATATCTTTGAGGTCCGCGTGGAACATTACACGCCGTCGACGACTTTGGCTCGGTCCGGACTGGACTGGACGGCCGGACGGTGAGCTTCCCACTGCTCAAGCTCATTTACGGTCATTACTTCAAAAAGTAGGTACTGGTACGATGTAGTTATAGTTTGTAAGGTCAACTTTATTTCAGATTTTTTTTTAAGAAAAACCATAGAAGCTTTTAATCAATCTCTACACGTGTACCTAATTGGTTTAATAAATTAGTAGCCGTACAGACAACCGTTTTTTTTTTTTTAAGTTACATATTTCTGTCTTTCTTACGGTTGTTTGATCTAAGCGCACGGCCGTGCGCAGGCCAAGTTCCAGCAACAGGCCGCGCGCATGCCGTGCACTATTTACACGAACCGTTTCGACCCACTTTTGACCCCCCTGTAGCTCAGTGCCTATTGTAAGTACAGAGATAAAATTGTACTTGCGTTATCATATACTAGTACTAAAGCAGTATGCCACATTTCATAGATATAACTTCAATAGATCCTGAAATATGACCCTGTGAATATAGCTAATTTTGGCACTGACTTGGCAGGTTAATTTAATTATATAAATAATAAATTTAATTATACAATTAATCAAGTGTTACGTGTAGCATGAAAACCTGCCAAGTTCAAATTTAACGATGATCAGGCTGTTGATGAAGATGATTATGATCGATTTTAAAGTGCATCTAAACTTGGCATTGGATTGGATTTCAACCCTTTTTTAGGCGAACAATTAGCCGACAGGAACTTGGCCCCCTTTTTAACAAGTATGTTTTTAGTGGGATAGATATTACTGTCAGAGATAAGACTGCTATTGTACTAATAAATGAAGATTGTGTAAAAAGCCCTTGTAAGTATTGTTTTAAATGTACGATAAAGTTAATTCTACTTTATTTTACTCTACTCTATTCTTCTCTTATCTACTCGGTTATACTCGGTTCTACTCGATTATACTCGGTTTTACTCTGTTCTACTCAGTAAAAAAGAGCAGAACACGGTAGAAAAAGAAGAACTGAGCCATTTTTTTACTCTCCTTCACTCTATTCTATTCTATCAAATATACCTGCGAATACCCACATACAATATTATGTATAACAGATAGTCACAATATAAGGTACCTACCCTCCAACCTCCGACATGTCCTCTGTTGAATAGTTAATGCGCACTCAAATCACAATAAGAATTCCACCTTCAAAGGTACTACTGAATACATGGCGATGTGTTCAAATAAATCTATATAAATTTCTCGATTTGAGTTTAGTTGACATACGATTTAGTAAAAGTTTTGTGAGGCAAAGTTAAAATTAACTTATTTCACATAAGCATGGGTAGGTAATTATAAAACATTACAAGCTTGGAAAGAAACAAAAAACGTTGCCGCATATAATTATCGGCACGAATATTGAGCGCTTGGCGTCAGAATGGGGATCGCTTTGCGCATTCCATACATTGGCGAGCCAATCGTAGTCGTTGCTAGATAAATGCAGCAAGCGTAGGGAACGAATCACGAGTGACGTCTATGACACGATGGCGCAGCGAGCCAAACACTGACATTCCCTGCCCCCGCGTCTCACGTCGCACCACTAAAGAGACCAAATATTTGACTTCTGCGCAACTTGAAGCCGTATTCGTGCCGATCACTATACTAGGAATTGCTCTTATATCTAAGGGCCTGTGCACGCCAAGTCTTTTAAACGCGTCGTTGACGCGCTCTTAAAGTGATAAAGATACGATACGCACGCGGGTCAAACGCAGCGTAGACCTTTAAGGCCCAAACGCCCGAAAAGCCCTGGAGCCTACTCTTCGGTAACGGGCAGGTTAATAGGTTTGAAAAAAAATATATCTTTATTATAGATTCATGAACTACATTATCAAAATTTGATTTTTTCGTGCGATTAATACTTTTGTCTAAAAAAAAATATTACATACAACAACACCACATTCGCAACTTTTCCCTACTCCTTCGAAACGGCTTGGATCTTTAGAAACGTTTTTACACATAAAAATTGGTAGTTAAACATTCTTCAAAGTGAACATAGCATATGTAAATCAATCAATATTTCGCAAAGAAAATGGACTTAAAAGTCAGCGGGGCTCTGTCCGGGCGCAGCTGGCCGCAAACAAATGCACAGATAGTCGTACTGTCACCTAGACGGGTACGAGAGTAGTGACCATTTAATTTCGGCTAGATGGTGCAAGGGACTATAAGCCTTAATAAGATACAAGCGCACTGTCGACGCACGTTTTTAAAACACGCGTCAAAGGTGCGTTTAAGAAACGTGGTGCGCACAGGCCTTTAGGTGCGTTCACAAACATGTAAACTCACAACTGGAACAACTATCCATAGGCCATACAAATGTTTGTGCTATGTGGGAATTGAACCTGCGAAACACAGCGCAGCGCCCAGTCACTCATCGTATTATGGGGATAAAGACCGTCCAATTGGTTTTGGTGTCAAGAGAGACCTCAAGTAGGCCCATTTACCAACCTCAAGTAGGCCCATTTACCAGAGCTGACAAGTTGTCAGCTCTGGTAAATGGGCCTACTATTATTACTACCTACTATTATTACCTACTATTATTACATTCTATTCTGGGTTGTCAGTGACAACCCAGAATAGAATGTCGTGTAGAATGCATATTTGTGAAGAAACCCGATTCTAGATAATTTTATTTATTTTATTTTATTTTTTTATTTTTTTTTATTTTTTTTAATGGGAACAGGAGAGGACAAAGAAGAAGAAGCCTATTGTACATACGGTTGGTTGTACAACTTGCATAACATTTAAAAACGCTTGATTATCGTACTGTACACACGGGTGTTCGAAATTTATTCAGTCGAAAATTATTGTAAGTCGGGACCTTCAACACTTGGCCATCATTGCTCTCTAAATAAATAAAAACAATAAAGTATCACACTGATTGATTAAGTGACAAGTCTCACCTAAGTTCGCTTATAGCTATAATTATTTTTCTAAGTGTGAGGCACGGAAATATATACTTGGCTGAAGTTGTATCGGTGCAGTGGTCGTTAGCTTGGTTGTACTGTTGTACCTACGTCTTTAGATCAATTCCGATTCAGGATTTTCAAGAAATATTTTTACCTTAATATAGCCTATGTCACTCAGGAACAAAGCAGCTTTCTATCGGTGAAATTTTTTTTTTGCAATCGTATTGTACCAGTACTTTCAGAGATTACCTTCTACAAAAAAAAAAAAAAATATAAAAAAAAGGAAAAAAACTACCTCTTTATTATATAATTATTAGTGTAGGTTTACTTTAGTGCTTCTTACACTTCATTACAATTGATATACGGTATTTTTTATTGGAGATTCCGAACGAGGTAAGTACGGTTAGGGGTCTACCAATGCTAAAGAGTCCAAAATTTATTTATAGTATAAGTTCTACGGTTCACAACTAATTTATTCTAAACTTTAAATTCTAGGCTACAAATGAAATTCTTCATGAATTTCTTCAAATTAAATTAGTCATGAACCATTGACCCTGTTCTACAAAGACATAAAGAATGAAAAAAAGAAAGAAAGAAAGATTTTTTTTTGTTTGTAGGATCTAGCCAGATCAGGAGATAATCTCTGAAAATACTGGTCAGACTGCGAATTTTTTTTCCCCGATAGAGATCTGCTTTATTCCTGAAAGACATAGCACAACCACTGGTAAAAGCTAATTTTAAATAATTTTGGATTGGTAGAGTGCAACTGCACTTTTGGCTTCTGACTGCATACTGAGGATGGCAAATTTATTATGGTACCTATTAGCTGATAGTAGCGCCATCCTCAAAAGGACTTCTAATATCATCCTTTAACGCCTTAATCTTGAATATAATTACATAGCTAAGATTAAGACTCTCAAAATTCCCCGCACTTCGTAACCAGGATATAACCGACACCACATTTTTCAGGTGGCCAAGTCTCATCGATCCGCTGCGGTTTCAGGCGCGCCACTTAATGAAATAGAAATTGGCGACCTCTCGAAGACAAACTCCTAACTCTCACCCGTCCCTCTCCCGCCAGGGGGCGCCGGTCGCTCAAGAGCCGAGCGAAAGAGACAAAGTATATTTATACAAAGTCAAAGACGACTGGCGAGTGGGATAGCTGTATTCATTATGAATATAATGCGGTCGCGCCTGTGTCTGTGCGTTTGAACGTGGAGCACGCGTGTGTGCGCGCCTTTCTACCCGTGGTGGAATCAATATTTCATCTTTGTGGAGTACCGCCACCGATTTTATGTTATCTCGTTACACACCATAATTATAATAAAACAGAAAAAAAACTACTACACTTAAAATCTAAGTCGCCATTTTCTTTTACAAGTTCTATACCCGCTAAAGTTTCAAAAATAAATCATCCATCGTAAATAATCAACCACAGTTCGGAATTCAAAAAAAAAAAATAAGTTGCCGCTAACGATCGATGACGAAGTGAACGTCTCGCGTTGTGGTTGGTTTGCGGTTAGATAGGCGTGGCTTGTGGTTATATTTACAAGCTCTGATTGGTCGATTACCTGACCTTTGCGGTTAGTCGTGTGGTTTCTAAGATTTTCACCCCTGGAAAAATAGATAGAGGAAAATATATGTCGATGGGGAGCTGTGATTGGTGGATCGCGGTAATTTTGTGGTTAACCGCGAAGCGCTATTCGTTAAGATTATAATGGGCTGTGATTGTGGCACAGTTGGTAGGATTTGTCGCGGGGATCCGCGCGGCTGACTCGCCACTGGTCGCTGCGGTTGCGAGTGTTGATTATCTATTTTATATTCCCCCAAGTGCTGAATTTTCGACGAATCAGCATTAGGAATGTGTTAAAGGGTTTGTTTTTATGACGGAATTGATTTGATTCGGTTTTGTTGGACCTATCACAGCTTAAGTATGTTTTTTTACAAAAATACTTGAATAAACTGACATGAATAATGCAAACCACAGATAAAAAATTCCCTAATTCCTTTTCTTTTCAAACTAATATCAAAATAACTGTATTCAAACTAATATCAAAATAACCGTAGCGACAAGAGTAAGTTCAAACAAAGAACTAAAATCCATCACGATGGTTTACATATACCTAGAATACGCAGTTATATTTATAAAAAGTCCAAAGCGCGCCCTCTAACGGCCGCGGCGTGAACGAGCTGCTCCCTATTTTTAACAAAACGCCTTCAAGTGCGAACATTTTCGCTTTCTTCGCCTTCTTAAGAAAGCAAACTCCTTGGAAGAAAGTTCACGTACACTGCCCCCACGCGCACATACAAACGTTGTACTCTCCCCCAAGAAACGAAGTCCTTCTGCGCATGTCAAAACGACGTAAGTGACAGTTTTCAGCGCGATTATACGACTTTTTGATTCTACCTTACGAACTGTCACAGCTGTGAATTGAAGAACGGCGTAAGTCAGTTCATAAAAACATGTCTGCGTGTCGTTTTAGATTTGTAAGGATGATCCCTCTACAAGCAAAAATGGCTGTTAATTTTTATATCTTCCATTCAAAAGTCAATCATCTCTCAACAATATAAAGCTCAAAATAGCTTGTTTCGTTACTAAGAGTTTACAGCAAAAGTTGCATAGACAATTTTTGGCAACTTTTCCGCGGTCATGTGTGAGTGAGTGTGCGTACAGGGGAATAAAAATGTGTGTTGACAACGGCGCTAGTGTGCTGGTAGTACAGAAAATATCCGTAAGATGGCGTTACCGGGTCTTGTGGTTTTAGTTGAAATAAATGAGTCTCTGAAACTCGATAGTCGTTTGAAAGATGACT
Organism: Mythimna ferrago; assembly: GCA_910589285.2. NCBI lineage: Eukaryota > Metazoa > Arthropoda > Insecta > Lepidoptera > Noctuidae > Mythimna > Mythimna ferrago. Next base: position 9,413,586 of record OU342691.1, on the reverse strand, counting down.
TGGAAACGCTTTTAGAGGATTATTTAGTTGTAAATGTGTATGAGTGTGTTTACTTGGTACTTAGATTAGTTTAATTGTGTTTTATTTATGTTCGTAGGATTTGAGTAGGATGTTTGTTTGTACTAAGTACACTGTTAGGTGTTCAGTGAGCCTATCTAGTTGTAAAGTTTTCTGTGTTACTAAACTAATTTTGGGCTTTGAACAACTTCAGTTTATTTAGTTGATATGGATTTTATTTATATCTTCAATCCATCTTATCACAAATTATTTTCAGTTCTGTTATGTAGTATAAATAAAATTGAAGATGATTTTAATATTAAAATAATATGAACCGAACCGTTTTTTTTAATGATAAATAATCTTTATTTTGCTAGTGGGTTTTTTAGAAACACTTTTACACGTCAATTTTTTTTTGGTCCATAAAACTAGATGAGGCCGGTGTTTCCTAGCTGACTACCCTGAGAAGGAACACCGAAACAAACTCAGGGTTTAAAGGTGGGATTAAGATTTAATTCTATTGTCTATGCTGCTATTGTCTTACTATTGTGTCTCTAATTGACGATATTTGAAAGGTTAAAGGTGGTGGGACGGCCTGTCAGATTTTTACTGACAAAAATCACACCGGTGTCCTTCAGTTGCCCTTTAAGATCACGGGTTTCCTTTTTAGAAGATGACTGCAGCCCTACAGGGGATTAGCCCTTCTGGGCCCCCTAACATTTCTTTGAGGAGCGCGTGGAACACTACGTGTTCTTGATACTTGGGCTTGATCCCGACGACTACGGAAGGCTGGACGGCGAGTTACCCATTGCTTGTGGTCTGCAAGCCGCGCGTACCGTGGCTGGTAGTCGGGGTCGGGGTCTCGGACGCTGGAGCGTGAGGATTGTTCCCTCACGCGTGCAGCCGTCTTCTTCGCTATCATTACTGCTTTGCAGAAGGATACAACTGCATCCCATCCCCTCTCGTTCTGGACCATGGCCTGAACCAGGGCCAACATTAGTTTTACCGCTCTGGGATCGATACAGAGCGTCAGACTTTTAGGATGCTTTTCCACCAGAGAGGTGCTATGCTATGTTTCTATGGATGCGTTTGATATCCACCAATCATATTCATTGGTGCACATAGCTTAGCACTGGTGAAAACGTTTTCAACTAAGATATGTTTTTTTATATGGAAGGATGCGTGCTATAGATGTGTGCTATGGATGCGTGCTACGGGATACCTACTATCGACACATCACATAGCTCGAGCTACGCATCATCCTCGCGCAGCTACTTTGCGTCGGCGCATCTTCATAGTAAGGTGTTACTCGCACTGCTACATAGCTTAGCTTTCATATCCTCGCTGCATAGCACATCTCTGGTGGAAAAGTAACTTTACTGACTAAAACCCAGACGTGTTCGTTTCAGTTTGTTTCGTTTATTTGCTGCTACAATGTCGGTAAATTGATAATAAACAGGCTCAGAGCTGTGCATCATCGTAGGCCCTGGTTAGGCACAGCGACATACTTGTTGATATTTAAGTTAAATAAAAATAAAATCTAATTAATTATTATTTTATTTATTGACAAAAAAAAAACTAAATCTCTTTATCTTTAAGATCTGTCGAAACGTCTAGTTGACACTTCGCGTGACCTAAAGGCTGGCTTTTACCTCGGGCAGAAAATAAGCATTGCCATACTGCGTGGCAGTCTTTTGGGCACATTACCAGTCGACAGCGATGTGGAAGTGTTTTTTGACGCCATAATTTAGTTTGATTTTAGTAATTGTAATTAGCGTGGGTTTTTTAAATTATTTTTTCTATTTTATTGTAATTATTGTCGTTTTTTTATTATAAATTGGCTCGCGTTTGACCACTATCTCACCTGATGGAAAGCGATGACGTGGCCGACGATAGGACACGCTTGTCTAGAAGTGACCTACTCACTCTTGACTTAAAGATCCATATGTTAGCTATCAGAAAACACAGACTCCGGCAGGGAATTCCACTTTTTAGCTGTACCCATTAATGAATGTGTTCCCAAAACGCTTAGTACGTAGGTATGGCTGGGATGTCCACCATGTACCGGTGGCGCAACGCCATACATCTTGTTTTCTTGTGGCATGTGTGGTGTGGTAAACATAAAATACACTAGACAATTTTTCATTATACATGCAATACAACAGAGTTGCCCTTTGGGTTCCAAGACCACAGTCACTCTCTCGAACATTCCCGCAGCGAGGATAATAGCCCTATCATTACAGGTAATGGACTAAAACTTTCAAGAAAATCTCCCCTTCTTAAGCACATTATTTGAACACTAATTATGATGAAGCGTCGCCGACTGATTAGCGGTTAATAGCCCTTGACGAGTAGTGGAACAGGGTCCCTTCCGGGGTAGTGCTGCTTAATGATATCCGGGAAAACTTTGCTGATATTACTGCCGGCATGGCGGAATTAGTGTGGGGGTGATATTGATAGTTTTAATTTTTCAAACAATGGAACGTCTTCTTGGGGAGATTTTTGCTTTTTGTAGGGTTCCTATAGTTTAAACATTTACTGGCACTTTTGAATTGTCAAGGTCAGTAAGTCACAAAAAAGAAAGACGAAGCCTTTTACACGTTCTAAAGTGTTAATCTCTACAGTGAAGAACGTGCATAAAACTTCACAGACACTAGTTAGGTGTTTTTTTTTGAGATTAAGAAACATAATTCTTGTGTTCCGTTTTAATTGGTAATGGGTGCTAATGAAAGTCCATAGGGCAGAATGACAATATCGAGCAGGTGGTGTAAAAAGTAGATTATCCAACACGGGGATAAAGCTATCTCTGTCTTAGGTTGAATTCCTTACTTCACTCAGGTTTCTATATTATATAGATCCCTCACTGGCGTTCGGGCTTAAAACTTAGCAACCTTCGTTTTGTTTGGAATTTAACATACTACCCACGACTTAAAAACGCAGCGGGTTTAAATCGCAGGTGGCATGTTTGAATTTTATCCCTTAGTCATAATAATCTACTTTAGGGTCCTACTTAAATTCTCGAATTGTTTGAAAGAGTTACAGTGACCCTTCAGCGCAAAGGTTGCCGAAGGAACACAGGTGAGTTATAGTCAGAAAAGTCTGATAATGGTCTAGGAAGTGTATGTGTGCATTTTTCAGTAGGAAATTGGTGTGTTCTCTACCCAACTATTATGTTGGGAGAATACTCATTGTTGACTTGAGCTCGCCTTTGCCCTACATGAATTGACAAATCACTGTATTAATTACTACATAAAGTTTTGTATCTACTGATGTTTTGATAACATTCCTTCGAGTATATTATACTTTAGGCGACATTGATTTGTTACAGCAGTAATTCTGTCCCTGGAAACTGGACTTGGGACAGATAAACAAAAATTAACTCACAGTAGATAACTCCGGGAAATAAATAAGCAATCGAGAATTAATCACGCCAACGAAAATCTTCATCAAATGAATCATGCAGCCGAAGTACTTTCAACGGAAATCGAACATCATTATCAAAATTCATTACCGTTTTTACATACATGCCCTACATACGACAGCATGTTTACACCTACCACTACTTGTACCCACGTAGGTGTGTATACTACCATATTATCTACAAACATTAACTACTATAGGTGGGGGTGGAGTGAGGAGGGGGTGTGGGGGGGTTGCTGGTAATTTTCTGGACTATTTATTTCTCGCTGGTCACATTACGCCCCGCTATGTTTTAAAGTACCTATCCGCCTCCATTAAAGTTGCGCTGTTTTTTGGTATCGCTCAGCTTGTGATATTATTTCATGTTGTTATGATTAGTTTATTTTTAAATGAAAGAAACGATAACGTTTATTTGTGACTCGCACAGAACAAACAATTAAATAAAAAGTAAGTAATCTATATTCCCATAAAATATATATACCCGTAATTGCCTCAATGTCTTTTAGACTGTTGTTATGCTTTTGTTATAGCTGTTGGTTCTCCTATGGTTAAATATATAAATAACTAGCTTTTGCCCGCAGCTTCGCCCGCGTACATAAAGTAGAGCTTATATCACTTAGGAATAAAGCAGGTTTCTATCGGTGAAAAAATTTTAGCAAACTGATCAGTGCTTTCAGACATTGCCTCCTACAAACAAAAAAAAAAAAACAAAAACACAATTAGTGTAGATGTAAATTTGGCTTATTTCAAGTATTTGGGCTTTAAAAGACGGTTACATAAAGGAGAACTTGTGAAGTCCTAGAAATATTTCAAGTATATCTAGAAATAAAATAGTGAGAAGAAAATTAATATACTACGCAATGATAAGGAAACTTTTAACGTATCTACGTTAAAATGGCTAACATAATTATTAATTATGCTTACATTGATCTAAGATCCGATAGAAGCAATCTCTTCCCACACCTGTTATTTGATTATGAGCTTGGCGACCTATTCACAATGTCTTAATGAACAAGAGACAGAATGAACAAGAACAACATTATCTAGCTTACAATATTTATAATAATCAAATAACAGATGAGGGAAGAGATTTCTTCTATCTGATTTCGAACTATATTTACAGTTTGTGATAATGATTTTTTTTTAAATATAATCTTAATTAAATTAATGTTAAAAGCTACTTACTTTAAAACTGTGAATACGGAAATTTATGTTTAAATGATCAGCAACCCATAAAAATTATTTGGTGATTTAGTCATACTCGGCGTAAAATAATAAAAATCATTCGTAACAGCGAGGAAGAGGAAAGGAGGGTTGCAATGAAGACGGGTAATGATGCGGTGACCACGAAATGGTCGTCATGGGACTGCCGAGATATCACCCTTATGGAGTTAAGGTGGTGTTGAGTGGGTTAGCCTCTTATTCTTTTGAGGATACTGGCTTCTGCCAGGCTTTACTAATGATAAGCATAAAATATATTGTCATAATTTACATTGGCATAACGGAATTCAGCATAATGGTCATTACGCATAATATTATTAGGCATAAATGTTTTACCATAATGTTTGTTGCCATAAATACTGCTATTATGCAATTTCTCAATCCCTTCCTTCTTATTTTACCTAAGACATTACTGACTCCCCGTGCTTCGCAAAGCACGTGACGCCGTTATAAACCTAACCTAACCTAACCTTTGCATTATGCCAAAGTATTATTATGCAGCAGTATTATTATGCTAATAAAAGTTATGCGAAAACGTAATGCCATACTATATTATGCCGTAAAATTGTATTCCAACAGCTCCAACCTTCCAACCTTCTGCCAGTGGTTTCACTCGCTGCGTCAAAGTAGGAATTTACCTCAAGGGAAAACATACTCTCAGGGTAAAAAGTATGAGTATGATTCCAAAGCTTATGGTTTCATACAATGCAATGTTTGACTAAGAGGCGAAAAAAGAAAGATAACGCTTGAACGTTTGTTGGCATTCGGTAATTCCATCACTCACTTGGATATTTCAGAAAAATTCTTTCAGAAAATAATTAAATTAAATTTGGGAAATAATTTAATCATCCAGAATATATTAACATGCAATGTTTTTATAAATATATTTTCATTATTTTTGTAATTTATGAATACATTATAAAGAGCCAAAGCTCTTATATTCTTTATTGTACATAACTTTATAATATAAATAATAAGAAAGCCGATGTACACAGGCCAGCTCATGCAAAATAACAGATTTTCAGAGGTTAGTCTGGATTAGTTTTACACAAATTCATGTTTTGATTTCTAACAATTTAAACAAATATTTTTTTTAATAGAAACCCTGTTAATATCCATAAGATATATATATATATCCGTGTTTCCAAGATATCTAGAGAAAGATGTGTAATAACGCCATAATCACGTACGAACGGTTGTACAGAAATGTATATCGGGTAGGGCTCTCTTAAGTTAAAAAACTAGAAAACGGCTAGAAATCACTGGCTTTAAATAGGCAAAGACCAAATAGTTCCATCGAGACTATTCGTTCGATACAATACTAGAGCTAAAAACAGCAAGAAGTCAGACAAACAGAAGTATATCTGCTTACCCACACTTAGTAGAGGGTCGTGAATCTTGCCGGCAGTACGCAGTTAGATAAAGAAGGGGTTGAAATCAAGACGGGGCGGTAATCAGGCGGTGACCGCGTAATGGCCCCGCCGGGAGCGGCCGCTCCTCGACTTGAGCCATTGCCGCTTAGGGCTGTGCTACTGAAAAAGTTAACGGTAAATTTGGAAAAAAAGTATTGTCTTTGGCAGACTGGAAAGGACTGGTTGAAAAATAATAATTCATGTTAAAATTAAAAAGTAATGGCGTTGCTTGTGCTTATTTGACTAATTATTAATTAATAGCGAAAAAACATGGATGTGATATAAGCTTTGTTACACTTTACAACAAAGGTGAAATTTAGTATGTTATGTATGTGCATTTATTTTTATGCATACGCCCAGAGTAGTAGTTTCCTTTCAGTGATTATATTTTTATTTCTTTTTTACGCTTAAACAGAAGCGTTAGAATGAAACCAAGCCGGTTTTCTCTTTCGGTCTTAGAAACAAAATCTTTTAGACTTGTGACACGGCCCATTTTTTCTTCAAGACAAGAAAGTGGCTTATATCCCAGAAGTAAGAAAATTATAAGACTGGTTATATTTATGCTATGCATATAATAATTTTCTTTCTAGTAATTGGCCATATAAAAAAAAAAAGACGTGTGGCACTCGGGGACTGCCGCGGTAAAGCTATTGCATAGCATTTTTATCAACTTATGCAATTATAATTATTTATTTATTTTATTTATGCAGTATTTTTTTTCCTTTATTTATGCAGTATTTTTTTTTCTTTGTTTTTTTTTCTTTGATATTAATTGAAGTTACACTTTTACACATTTAATTGAATTTTGATTGATTGTTCACTCTTTTGTTTTCTTATCGGTCACCACGCTCAAAAAACAAATGAGTGAGGGGTGTTAGGTTATTTTCGTTACGGAATTTCTGGATTCGGTCTCCACGCTCAAGGCCCGCGATAGAAGCTATGCAATAGCTTAAAAACATATTAGTATTTTTTTCTTTATTTTTCTTCTCTTTTTTTATTAAAAAAAATAACAAATATTAACACCCACATCATTAATATTATTAAATTAAATTACTTTCACCTACCAACCCTTGCTTGCAGTAATTCTTGGTGGGGCTTAAGACAATGCCGATGTTTATTCTTTATCGCAGTCGTGGGAAATTTACGTGCAGCCTGTACTGGTGATAATAATTAAAATATTCCCATCCACCGTGCTCCTGGCAGCTTCATTTCATTAAAACCGACAACCCTAATTAGTATTCATTGATATTTTTGGGTGCTTACTTAATTTTTTGAGTTCAGTTATGATTTTTATTGAAGTGATGTTTAGTGTTATTTGTGTGTATAAGTTGTAAACTGTTTTTTAAATTATTGTTTCCCACGTTAATTTGGGAAAATCTTACTTTTTAAGTAATAGCATAATCAATCTTTTAATATTACCGCCACTGGAACTCAGGCATCCTCTCTAGAATACGGTATACGTCAAATTCTTGGTTCTAGGACATCAAGTCACGATGTTTTCCTTGTCTGTTTTGAGAATATTGGTGATGAAATAAATTATAGTTTTATATTAATTTGAATTCACGACTTGTACGTCGGAGCTGGAATTTTCAGTTTCCGTAAGTTAAGAGCATTCAGCATATTGTATTTATATAGAATGACATGATGATCGAACAAAAAAGTTTTCTTTTGATAATTTAGTAATCAAAAAAACACAAATCGCAGCAAAAACACAAAGCTTTTTAAATATCGCAGCATGTGCTGAGTTAGGTGATTTTTTGACCTTACACAGATTTTAAAATTATCTAAAAACCATTATCTATTGTTAATTTTTTTATTGTATCCTAATTCTACTGTTTTTTTATATTTAAATGTACTTATATGTGGGGTACAAATAAATGTTTCTTTCTTTCTTTCAAATCGTTATAACCTGACACGTGTTTAATTCACTTTGACTCTGGGATGCAATTCGCAATTGAAGAAACATGGGTAGGTTTTAGTCAGTAAAACTCTGACACTTCCTCTTCTTCCACCCCGAGCGGGAGAAGTCTTTTGATAATTTCCCACCAGTTACATCCGAAGTTCGTTTCAGATCCAGAAATTGCAGCAAAACGAACTCTTCAGCCAAATTAGCAGCAATACAAGTCCCAACAACAAAGCGACATCTTCGACACGCTTCTTATTATTTACTTAGCACAATAATTGTCGTAGAACAAAGCCAGCCGTAATTAGAAGGGTCCACGTGAAAGCACCTGCAGTAATTACATACATTCGAACGTCTGCAAACAATGGGGTTCGTCTTTACATGGTGTTCTGTTAGACAAAGGTAAGAATCGATGGTTAGACGTGTACGGTAAGATGTTTGTTTTTATCTCTTTGACTTTTGAAGAACGTGGAGGAATTAAGGTGGAGTTGAGTTTTGTTTTTTGTTTAAAGAACTGTTGCCCCATACTATACCCTATTCGCGTTAAGACTAGACATATAAAGAAACCTTTTTTACTGTCTGTTCAACCGATTTTAACTTCTATGTCGTAGGACTAAGGATGATATTGAAAGTAAAAAAAAGTGGTTACAATATCAACAATTTACTGCAGCCACCATTTGTCATGCCACCAATAAATCGGTTGAAAGGACAGTAATAAAAAGTTTTCAAAAAATTCGAATGTTATTTTGAACAGAGTATAGACACCTATTACGTAGGGTACTGCCAGAGGACTCGACACTGAAATTTTTTATAAACTATTTTATTTCAATAAAAATTACAATTAGAATAGCAAAGTGACTTAATGGAGGTTGGATCCGAAGTGCGCGGGATCAGACACGCAGACGGTGTCCTCGGGTCTCATGGTTTGTGTCAACAGATGAGCAACGCTCACGATGCGCACGTACTGCCTCGTGCCTAGGTGTCAGCGCTTTCCTTCGTAGTTACGCGCATAACGCGCGTAATACAGGAGTAACGTGGATGCGTAGAAAAACATATAAGCTCACATACACAAGACACTGAGGCCTGGAACAATTATCTATAGGCCATAAAAATATTTGTTTCGAGCAAGACTCGAACACATAACACGTAGCGCAACAGCCAATCGCTCAATCACTGCGCCAACCGAGGTGTCATAAACACAAAGTCCACGTTGAAGTTTAAAAACCTGTAAAAATATTTACGACTTTTGGCTGACGATTACAAATGTCATATAGTGGTTAGTGTCGGTCCAGCCGATCGGTAACCGTCTAGATCGAGTCCAAGTCACCGAAGGTGCGTAGTGTTCCGCGCGTGCTTCAAAGAAATGTCGGCAAACACTAGGGGCCCAGCAGAGACGAAGCCTACTGGGGCCATGGGTTCGCTTCTGAAAGGAAAACCCGAGGTCCTGGAACGCAAGTCAAAGAAAGAACATAGGAGTGGGTTTTTTTTGTCAGTAATATAACAAAACTAGCTTTTGACCGCGACTTTGCCCGCGCACATAAAATATAGCTTATGTCATTCAGGAATAAAACAGCTTTCTATCGGTGAAAAAACTTTAGTAATCAGACCAGTACAAACAAAAAAACCATGAAAACAAAAAAACAAACTTTACTTCTTTATTATATTATTAATTAATGAAAGTATAGATAATAATACAAATTAATATTTTGTAGTTAATTAATTTGGTTCAGTTAATTGTTTAAGTTGTATTTTATTATTATACTTTTCAAATTAAATCATAAATAGTTTTTAGGTTGAGTAGGTATATATGTATGTTCTAATTTGTGTTTTGATAGTGTCAGACTTTTACTAACTAAAAACCCACACCGGTTCCTTCTTGCCTTTCGTACCGGGACCGAGCTTCCCTTTCGGATAACCCTGGCCCCAGTAGGCTTCGACCCGGCTGGGCACCCCCTTTTTTTTGGGCCCCTGCTGTTACTGTCTGCTCCTTGAGGCGCGCGGGAACAGTACGCGCGAAGACAACTACTTCAGCTCGGTCCGGACAGTTACCGGACGGTAATCGGTAGGTATCGACGTCAGCGAGCTACCCATTGCTCGCCGTCCACAACCCCGCGAATACTGTGGGTTGTAGTTACTGCTCCACCTAGGACTTTTTTGATTATTTCCACGTAAAATAAAAGTGTCTATAATAGTTAATATTAGCGTAGTTTTGGTAACATCATGAAATCTGCGGCCGCGTCGGGCGGGTGTGTATGATTGATGATCTCGTTTATCAAAAAAAAAACTTTTACACTTATTTATAAAAATGAATATTGTTTACACAATCCATCTATTAAATTATAATGATATAATTATGAAAGTGATTCTATCTATCTGTCGGTTTTTTACGCTTTCGCGCCTGAACCACTGAAGCAATTTTGGTGTAAACATAAATTGGAGTCTTTTTATGAAGGTGTAGGTGAATCAAATAACTTCTCTCACTTTGGGTTGAGTGAGAGGGAGTATCAGATTTTTACGGACTAAAACCCTCATCTTCAGTTGGTCTTTGCGTTTCAAACAGTTTGACTGGATCTATCCAAAATGACTGTCAAAGGTCTACAAATATCAGCCGGGACTAACGGCTTGACGTGCTTTCTGACGCACGGTTCCTCCGTGCTCTCGGTACCTATGTCACGGTGGTACCCATCCACAGAGCGGCCTCGGACTGAAAAAGATTAGTAGTTCTTTAAAGTCAAGCGTCATCGTTATTTTTTATGGTGGGAGAAATTTTTAATTAACTTGAGGAGGGGAGGGAGTGAAATAATATAACAGCTTATTATTGATTAGCAAGTAAGCAAAAGAGAATATTTCCCAGAAAAACTAGTTTCTAGAAAATATTTAGGCACCAGTTCATCTGGTTATTAAGCAACTTCTGATCAAGCGTACATACCCCTGTCGACGCAAACCACTACGAGGTTTGACACATCAATCATACATCCAGCCGACGCGCCGCTGGCTCGCCGCGGCCGCAGATTTCATGATGTGTTGCTGAAGCCGCGCTAATACTAATAATTGTATAGCTTTTGTTTCTGGCTGATTGTTCTTTCCTTGGCCAGAGGCTAAGTAAAGCAAGCTTTGCAAGGTGGCTCGTACCAGGAAGTCAAATCAAATCAAAAGCATTTATTTCAAGTAAACCATCTACAGGCAGACAGATGGCCGTTGGGGCCAAAAGGTTCTGGAGTGGCGACCGCGTACCGGAAGACGCAGCGTTGGAAGGCCTCCTACAAGGTGGACCGATGACCTGGTGAAGATTGCGGGAAACCGATGGATGCGAGACGCACAGGATCGTTCATTGTAGCGACACTTGGAGGCGGCCTATGTCCAACAGTGGACGTATATCGGCTGAAATGATGATGATGATAATTTATAGGCACTTTTTGTCGGTCAGTCCAAAAAAAAGTGAAGCCAAATTACACGTTCCAAAGTGAACGAAAAGTGAAGTGAGTGAGTGGTCTTCTCTATGGAGAAGAACGTGCAAGAAACTCCATGGACACTCTTACATAACAAAGTCGCCCAGCGGAATTGTTTGGTAGAATTATAGTTTTTAAACCAGCAAAATTATTGTAGTGAGACTATATGTACGCCATTGTCACGTGCATTAGTCATTTTATTTGAGATCGTTTTGTGGATGTGAAATGTATGTAATGTGTAAAAATGTATGGCTGTACTTCAAAGGGGAACTAAAAGTATTCGGGTGGGGTTTTGTTAGTAAAAATCTGACACGCCCTCTCGCACCTCCCAAGAGCGGGAGAAGTTATTGGATGATTGCCCACCATAAAAAAGGGTACGTTAAAAATGAAAATAATAGAACTCATCAACAGACTTTTTAATGTTCCCAATTCTGTGACTCAGGCCTCCTCTTTAGGACAGAGAATGGGCCGTAATCCTCCACGCAGGCTCTAGTGTGGGTTGGTGAATGTCACATGTCTTCGAATTTTTGGTTCGAGGACTTGCCGGTTTCCTCACGATGTTTTCCTTCACCGTTTTGAGAGCAGTGGTAATGAAATAAATTACACAAAGAAATGCGCCTGGCAGGATTTGAACCCGCGACCTACAACTTGTAAGTCGGAGCCACTACCACATTGCCACCACTGCTCTCATAAAAAAAAAAAAAAAAACTAAAAGCTAAGCAACTTAAATGAACTTAACCAAGAATGTACTACCAGCCCCAATACAAAGGCAGCACACAACCTGTGACGCGAAACAAATGAAGCTTCACAATTAAGGCGGGCACACACGGGTAGGCGCGTCGCATTTGCCGGTGTCACGTACCCGCTGCCTCGCACTTAATTTCGCAAGGGGGGCGAAGGGTGCAGTGCGGTTTTAAATTACGCCCCCCTCCCAGCGATTGCAGTTCGACAGGCCGTCTAGCGGATAGTTGATCATTTTGTGTGTCTGTACCTAGCTTTATGTGGTTTGCGTGCTTGTGTTTTTGGTATGGGATTTTGACGGGTTTGTGGTATGGGGTCACTATGTCAATGGTAGTGGTAGTGGTGTATGGGATATATTGAAATTCAGAGTCAATTCACAAGGAAGATCAAGTCGACCTACTTAGATTTGAAGTTTTTGTGGTAAATAGCGCAAAAAACACAGAACTTTGGATCGTGTTTATGTAACTAGTCCCGTCCGATAAGGACCTACAGGACTAGCCAAGTTACGACGGTTCTGATTCTAATCTTTTTCGTCGATCACCTCGAGTCGACTACGCCTCCGTTGTTCTGACCACGCGGCTGAGCGTTGAGATGACGTCATACCCATACATTTGAAGTTTTGTACTAGCGTTTATGATTGTAGATTATCAACTTGGCTAAAACCTCAGAGCCATGTCGACGGCGCGCGTTGTTCCACGCGCACCTCAAAGGTATGTCGATGACGAGGCCTACTAGGGCCGATGCTAGCCTAGGGCTGCGGGATTGTTTGAAAGAGGTACCATGGTTCTCAAACGCAAAAGGCAACTAGAGGAACACATGTTGGTTTTAGCCAGTAAACTCTGCTAAATCCAGAGTGGGAGGAATTATTTGATTATTTACTAACTGAGAAAAAAAGTGTGTGTAAATATAGTAATAGGTGTGACGCGGTCTGCATCTTAATAACCGGTTAACTAATTTAACGTGTTATTTTAGGTAAACCGTATAAAACGTGGGGTCGGTATTATTCGAAAGTGTTACCACGGTGTAGAGCGCAGACTTTGCGCTCTACATCGTGGTAACTTTATTTTTTTTTTCTTAGTGTTCTTTGCGCCGCAAAGGTCAACTAAGAGAACACTAGTAGATTTTAGTTCGTAAAAGTCAGACATTCCCTCTCGCTCCACCCAGAGCGGGAAAAGTTTGATGACTTCCATATTCAAAAAGGGGTCTTGAGTAGCATAAAGTTAAAGCCCAGGAGCAAAAAGCAAGAAGTCCAGGAGGGCCGGCCCGTAGTAAGTGGGATAAGGATCCTGAACAAGAAACAGGGTCTTGTGTACCATATCTAAATCAGATCAAATTCAACCTATAGGATATAGATAAACGCCAGACCCACATTTCCTGTAATATATTTTTGAAACCTACTAACTGGGTGGGCCAATCAGTAATAAAGTTGAATATTTCAAAGCTGAATCTGTCTATAGGCAATTACAGTAACATTAACAGATCATAATATTTACGACTGTTTGATGAGGACTTAAAACTGGCCTAATTATGTACAGTTTATTTTACATGTAGTTCCGGCATGATGATGATAACAGTCGTACAGAGGTAGAAGCCGTACCACGAGCTCTAAATGCGATCTATTTGACGATTTAAACTGAAAAGTTAGAGGGAAGGAGCTAGGTGTATAGGGTGTACAGCTCCATCCTTCCATTTCGCGCTCGCACGCCTGATATTTTAAATCGTCATGGTAAGGCCCGTCTATCTCCAAGGATGAGCATCTTAACATACTGAGATTCTCCCGGGCCTCGTCGTTAGTCCTGGCTGTCATTTGTAGATCTTTGATAGTCATTACGGATAGTCAGATGCTATAAAAATCTGACATTAGTTTTGGCAAAAGAAAGCCATAATCATGGCGGTAAGTCTTCTTTTTGACATGTGGCTGGCTCTCCAGCCACATGTCACGCCTCTGCGTTACGGTATTCTCGACGAAGACGAAACTCCTCATCGGACATGTCAAGTTCGGGAGTTTTCTGCACCTAATTCAGGTGGACGAAATGCCCGAGGGTGTCACCACTGTGCGGATTGCCCAAAGGATACAGTGGAGCATACGGTGAAGGTGTACCACGCTTGCCAAGCGCGCCTCAAAGAGATGTCAGCAAAACTGTGGCAGGGCTGAAGCCTACTGGGGCCAAGAGTTGACTTCTGAAAAGGTTACCCATGGATCGCGAAGGTCAACTGAAGGAACATAGGTCTGGTTTTAGTCAGTTTTAGGCCTGATACGCTTTCCTGCTCCGCCCTATAGTGAGAGAAGTCATTAGGTGATATCAGTTACTGTGCTATGGAAGTCACATAGGCCGTTGTTCTGTGTAAAATACTGGTATATCGTCATACATGGTATAATCATAGATAAAATATAGGTACAAATACCGGCACGGATCTTGAGCGCTGACTTGAACTTCAAATCGCGCAGACTTGAATGAGAGGTGAAGTATTGGGTCTCTTTAGTGGTATGAAGTGAGACGCGGGAGCTGGGAGTACATCTTTGTAGTTACAGTGATGTGTTTCGATGAGCGCGCAAGATTCGTGCCAGTATTTGTATGTAATTATTGATTCACTGCACGTCTTGGTTTCAACTGTAAGAGTAGATAGAAACCTTAAAAAAATGCCTTAATTTTGCCGATATACTCTAGCTACAAAAATACATCATGACGTAAACAAAAAGGCTCATACCACCCATAAAACTACCGTCCAGTTATCGCATATAAAACAAGCCTTTCGGAATGACGGCCGGCTTATCATCACGTCATTTTCATAATGCACGGCGCGTGCATTTTAGCCTTCCTCTATAATGCAAGCCTGGCCCCACCGACGCACTATTAATTACATACGTACACAGCTTAATTATTGATTTTTAGTATTAAACACGAACACTGGACTTCGGTTGAGAGCTGTTGGGACGCTGCCTGTTATACCAATGCGACGGTAATGATAGCTTTTTGTTTTTTTTGTTGTTGTTGTAATTTCTATTGCTATCTTTTGCACACAGCTTCGCCTGCGTACCTGCATAAAATATAGCCTATGTCATTCAGAAATAAAGCAGCTTTCTATCGGTGAAAAAATTTTAGCAATCGGATCAGTACTTCCAGAGATTACCTCCTACAAACAAAAAACAAACTTTACATCTTTGTAATATTAGTGTAGAAGTGTACATAATTTTTTTGTATTTTTTCAAGTTTATCCCGGACGTTTCCGCCTCGGAAAGCACGCCGTAAAGCCGTTGGTACCAGTTGTCATTACAGTTAGTCAGGCGCCAGAAAGTCTGATCATCACTCTATCCAAGGAGTATTGTGTTGCCTGGTAAATAGGTTGTGGAGGTCTGATAGACAGTTGCTTCATTTAAAATACAGGTATTCAGCCGCATCCGCTATCCGCTAGTTGGGAAAAGGCTAGATGATGAGTAATTTAATGATGAACTATACATCGGTCAGATAGGAAAAAATCTTTCCTTATGGGATGACCAGGTTTATTACAGCTCACAAAAGCGGAGCAGTGACCAAACCAAAAATGCTGGTGATATCACGAGGAACAGCTAGTTTTTAGGGTTCCGTAGCCAAATGGCAAAAAACGGAACCCTTATAGATTCGTCATGTCTGTCTGTCTGTCTGTCTGTCCGTCCGTATGTCACAGCCACTTTTTTCCGAAACTATAAGAGCTATACTGTTGAAACTTTGTAAGTAGACGTATTCTGTGAACCGCATTAAGATTTTCACACAAAAATAGAAAAAAAACAATAAATTTGGGGGTCCCCATACTTAGAACTGTAACTCAAAAATTTTTTTTTCATCAAACCCATACGTGTGGGGTATTTATAGATAGGTCTTCCAAAATAATATTGAGGTTTCTAATATCATTTTTTTCTAAACTGAATAGTTTGCGCGAGAGACACTTCCAAAGTGGTAAAATGTGTGTCCCCCCCCTCTAACTTCTAAAATAAGAGAATGATAAAACTAAAAAAAATATATGATGTACATTACTCTACAAACTACCAACGAAAATTGGTTTGGACGAGATCTAGTAAGTAGTTTTTTTTTTAATACGTCATGAATCTAAAAAAATACACTATTATTAAAAAATCGATCAAAGTTACAACGAACTACAAGAACTTTTATATTATGTTACTTGCTGCTACGGAACCCTTCATGGGCGAGTCCGACTCGCACTTGGCCGGTTTTTTACTGTTTTTGTTTTATTTTCTATACTAAATATAATAAAGAGGAAAAGTATGTTTTTATGTTTTTTTGAGGTTTGTGTTTGTAGGAGGTAATCTCTGGAAGTACTGGTCCGATTGCTAAAATTTTTGCACCGATAGAAAGCTGTTTTATTCATGAGTGCATAGGCTATATTTTATGTACGCGGACAAAGTCGCGGGGAAAAGCTAGTTATATATGATAAAAATAATGTAATAAGTATTAGCTTCAAAGTTTCTTATTATCAATTGGTAGTGTGCTTATTTAATTTATTTTCTACTTCACAACTGCTGATTGAAAGACAGCAAAATATGTATTTCTTGAACTAATAGGTAGAATCTGACTTTTTGTTTACCCGCTACTGCAGCAGTACACAGACTGACAAACTGTATTCGGAGTCATGTATGTTTATTTTCAACGTCTGTTCTGATGGGAACCATGCACCTCCAAATATGACATCGAATGAGCATTTAATTCATTAAACCCAAAGAGAATTAATAAACCCCAAGTGGACGCTGGCGTTCGCTCTCATTGTATTTATATTGTCTCTGTAATTATGGTATTCGAAAGGTCATTCGAATGATATACGTCTGTTAATCATTCAACTGATTTTGTAATTCTATTTGATCTTAAAAATAAAAGCAAAAATGTTCAAAAAGGAAATAAAAGAGAAATGGTTCGTCTAGAATGTTTTATTTCCTTCAAATTTAGGTCATTTAAAGAAAGAAAAGAAAGAAAAGAAAGAAAAGAAAGAAAAGAAAGAAAAGAAAGAAAAGAAAGAAAAGAAAGAAAAGAAAGAAAAGAAAGAAAAGAAAGAAAAGAAAGAAAAGAAAGAAAAGAAAGAAAAGAAAGAAAAGAAAGAAAAGAAAGAAAAGAAAACAACCTGGCGAAGGTCGCACAGGACCGGTCGTTATTGCGACGCTTGGGGGAGGCCTATGTCCAACAGTGGACGTCTTTTGTCTGAAATGATGAATGATGATTTAGACTGCTTCGTTATCAAAGTCAAACAAAAGTATTCAAGACAGAAAATTACTTTTTAAAAAACCTTTGACGACATTAATTTATGCTTATCCTGTCACCGTGATCCGTGTCCGCCTCCCTTCCTTGAAGGGCGACCCTCGAGTCATTTTATTGACTGTAAAAACGACCCCTCTGGGTCAAGGTCAGAGGGCTCGATAACGTGACCCTTTTTGAAGATAATGACGCCTAATCAGTAGGTTGGAGTTTTATTTACTGACTTTGACTTTGGAGTGTTTCTGTGGAATCGAGCATAACTTTCAGTCTTTCCACCTTTAACAAATCAATGTTAGTAATAAGGCCTTTTTTATAAAACTAGTTAGATAGAATAGAAATAGAAGATAGTATCGTAGAAACGGAGATATAGTAGAATGTATAATATAATATAGTCGTATGTCATAAGTCGTATCATAAGGGCAGGTGTAAGGAGCCCTTACGATAACATACGACTATATTATAGTTGATTATATATAGTCGACTAGTCTATAGTAGACTGGAGTTTGTGTTTTCTGATAGCTACAAACTAAGGGTATCAAAATCAAAAGCATTTATTTCAAATAGACAGGCGGCACTTTTGAATAGTCAAATGTCGGTCAGTCCAAGAAAAGTGAAGCTAAATTGCATTGTATTTAAGTCAAAAAGGAAAAGGTTACTTACAGGCAAGTGTACTCCATTGTCAACCACATCATCGCTTACCGTCAGGAGCTAGAGCGGTCAAGCGCGAGTTTATCAATAATAATAAAAAAAAAGAATACCAACACGGATAATAGACGAAAGTGATAAAACTTAGACCCATAACGTTCTGCGGGATTGTTGGAAAGAGTTACCGTGGCCCTGGAATGCAAAAAGCTGAAGAAACACGGGTGGGATAAATGTGACACCTTCTCTTCCTATGAAGAGAAGGTGGCCATACCACCTTCTCTTCCAACGGACGGGAAAAGTTATTTCATGATTTCTACCCCAAAAAAAAACCTCATAACATTTCCTGTACTGGTACAAATATCTCCACTCTGTGAAGGACCACTATTCAGGCACAATGGGAACTTTTCATTTTTTGGGGTTAAATGATTATACACGACGGTTTGAGCTTCGATTTTTGCCTGGATTCTGATCCGCAAAACCTATGAAACGTAACAAATTCATCGTCATCATCAGCCTTTTAATGTTCCCACTGCTGGGACTCAGGCCTCCTCTCTAGGGGAGGGAATGGGTCGTAATCTACCACGCGGGCCAAACATAACAATTAAAAAAAAAAAACAAGACATATTTCCACGTTCATTCAGCCATTTCTTCATCAATCTTCAAAACAACAACCACCGGCATAGCGACAGAATGTTCGTAATTAAAAAACTTCCAATAACATCCCACTGGTCCAACTGTATGTACCATACAATACACCTCTTATTTGTATAGGTATGAGCCACGAACCCCGTTTTATCTCCCGCCATACAGTTTGTGTAGTAGTTTTCGCTCGGTGAAGCGCAAAATTATTGATTGTTGTAATTAATTGCAAACATCCAACCGATAAAATTAAATATCAATTTATACAATGAGCCGCCCAATTTAGAATATGCTGCTAATATAGTTTGTGTGTTGTTTTTAATGGAAACTGCGCCGCTCTAGAAAATAACTGATGGTATAACGGTATTTACTAAGCTTGATTAATAATTTGTTTGTAAATAAACTTTGTAAACATTGTCTATAAACAAATAATTTTACATTTTATATGTCAAAGAAGAGCTAAAGTATTTAAAAGAACAAAGTGAATTCTATTTCGTCGTAGAGCTACGTAGAATAAGGTCGTAGCAACTATCTACGTCGTAGCACTTTCGTAGCACGGTAATTTTACATTTTGATTGAAGTGGAAAAAGTTTTTCATTGCGACCAAGACTGGATTCACCCACTGGGACTGCGACCAAGACTGGATAGAGTAGCCGAGTACTGCAGTGAAAAATTTCCGCGTGTGTCAAAAGAAGTTTTACAATGTACATATGACTAAATATAAAATAAATATACTGGTGTTGACGCGCCAATCATGGAGGTCGCTTAGTGTCGAGTCTAATAGGATAAATTAGAATCAATTATGGCGGGTGTGAGCTCGCGGATTTTTTCGCACTAGTGCAGAAAACAGTGAATTGCGTGTCTAAAAGCGGTAGGAATAAGATAAATTAATAAATAAACACCCTCAGTGCTTGAGAAAGTTTATTGAAAAAGATTTGATTTTTTTTTTTCATTTATAACGTGAAACTAATAAAAAAAAAACTTTATAAAAAAATCAACATTAAAACAGTAACGTATACGAAGAACTCTCATATAATTTTAAATAATGTATGCCCCGAAACATCAGTAGGGTGTGTCCACGTTAAAATTCATCATGGAAATTGCAGTACTAATCCTCATTAATTACTTGGCAATTTTAAATCTCATTATAGTCGTTCAAATCGGTCTGGCATCGATTTTTCCGTGTGTGTCGAGCCGTGGGTGGAATCGCATATATTATCGTCAATGCTCAGGTGACAATCATTTCATTATGGAATTAGTGTGGCTTTGGATCCGTAATACCATTAATACTCTTTTGTTGGTTGGACGCCTAATCTACGATTAATTTATTTTAGTTTTCGTTGCGGATTTCATTTTGATATAATTTATGTTTGTGTGATTAAGGCTTAACGGCGTGTATAGATAGTATGCTATATTACAGCTTTATACATTTTCAGCCCCATTTGTAAAACTTATTAATCATTTGCTATGTTTAAATGATAATTAATGGTTTCTAAATTCTTTTAGAAAGTGTATCTAAAGTCAATTTTAGCTAAAGATTCTTGAGACACTTGATAATTTCTAGCAAGAAGCTAAATAGGCACATTGTTTAACATAACTTGAAGATATAAATAAAGGACACCTTATCATAATTATTTTTTAACTCTTTTTCAGGCTTTCTTTACAAAGAAATACCTCTTATTTGGAAAGATAAGCTGCTAACTACAGTTTAGTGACGAAGCCGACTGTAAAAATATTTTTTTTTTTTTTTAATTTGTATAAACTAGAAAATTGATTGATTTGTAAAAAGCTTGGTTGAAACTCTTCACAAAAGTAATAATAACTACATAAACTTGTCCTTCAAGCTCAGAACTCGTGGCCGTCCTACTGTGGGCGTACGTCCGTCTGTCCATCGTATCGCATTGGCGCAAATTAATGAGGGTGGGATATTTATTTCAGAGTTTCGTTTGCAGTTGCCAAAATATCAGCTCACCTATATGACAGGTATAATATATATATATAGTAACATGTATATAAACAGACGGCTATAGTAATGAGCTCATTAAAGTCGATATTTGCGGGTCACGGCGCCAGATATTTGTGAATTTGTAATTAGTGAGACGATTTTTGCTTGATGTGAATTTGAAGGTTTGATTTTAATGGCAGTGCGTGATAAGTACTTTGTGTGTAGTTTGGCTGCAATTAAATCAAGTCTAAGTTAAGTTTTAAGTCAAATAAAAGTGTGTTTAAAATATCAGATACAAATAAAAGTAATGTGTTAGGTCACAAGTAGTAGCAAACTTTAATACTTACTTGTTTTTGCCCGTGACTCCATCCGCGTGAATGCCGGTTATTTTGGATGCGAAGTTAAAGTAGAAGTCAGATATGAAGTCACCTATGTTTTTACATAACTTTCGAGCTTACTTTTTACCAAATTTCGTTAAAATCGGTTTAGTAGTTTAATTGTGAAAGCGTAACATACAGACAGAGTTACTTTCACATTTTATTTTTTACCCTCCTACCCATTCTAAAAGAAAGGAGCTGTTATTTGATAATTTATATGGCAGAAAAACGTTTGTTGAGTCCAATAGAAAATTGAATTAACTATTATGAAGTTTCAATAATTTAACGATTACAAATGAAAAAAACTTAACTTTAACGTTAAGTTTTTTTCATTTGTGTGTCGACTGTTGTACTAAAACAATGATATTTGGTGTAGTAATGAATTAACTTCAGATCTAGAAATTCAAAGAAGTTTCTAACAAAAAAGGGTTCATGAGAGAAAAAAACAGTGAATGAATTTGTAGATTTTATTTATTGTAAAATGAATTCCGCTACTTGTAGTCAACAGAAATAATCATAACGGGAAGCGGAAACGACAAGTAAGTTGCTATGCAAGTTAAACCAAGATCACAAATTACATCAAATATTTAGTATATTGCACAAAGTTTAATAGTTACAGATATTATTTGAAATATCGGAAAACACTGACGGTAAAATATCATGACTATTAATAATAATTAAAAAAGAACACAATAATAATAACATTGTCAGAATTTTGTGGTTCTATTAAATGCAACATTCACAAATAATATTATTTTGAAAACTAATATTTACTAAGAAAAAAAAACACTTATGGAACCGCCAAAAATTGTAGTCACATTAATTTTGAGATAGAACAAGAGAAAAAACTGCAAACTAGATAATCATATAACGTTTGTAACAAAACTGAATAAAAATATAATATCTAAAGATATCTACAACTGGACAGAGTTCACATACTCAACAGATACTTAGAACTAAGTATACATCTACTCAACTTCATAATTGCACATCTATTGCACTTTACAAGATGCATTTACAACAAATTAGTATTCACAGTTCTTATTTACAAGTTTGTCGATAAAAGACATTTATAAGTTCTTTTTTACATCTTGCAACTTATCCAAACATTGGTGGCCAACCTGAACCAATGTCCAATATACATGAGGTATCCATTGCTCTGTTCGTATACAATAAGTTCATAAACGTTTGTAACCACGAAACAATGAAATGCAATACTCGTAGTTTGTGTTGGCTAGCCAGTATTTGTAACAATGGTTGGGTTTACACACTCATATGTGATGTTCTAATTTTGCTTTATACCTCCAAATGCTCAGATCAAGTGTAATGAGATCCACATCCATTTGTTAATTTAACCACACTTCTACCAACATCGTATCCAAATTACTTTTCTAGTCTAATCCAGACTAAGACGTGTTCTAAATTGTTATTTTTATTATTTAAATCAACAAAATCGTATAAATTTAGGACGGGAGCGAATTTTGGAACTAGGTACATACAAATTTCAACTAATCGAATCACCTGTATCTCGTATTTTACACTCAAATTAATTTAGTCAAATCGTCATCGAATATTTCGTTGCATCACTCTATGCCAAGGTACGACGACTTCCATCAGGAATCAAAACGTCGAAACAGTGTAAAACCACTTTTCGTCACATGAAAAATACAAAATGGACACACTACTGGTTTATCCGAGGTATCGACACATACGTTATATCTACAAACACGTATTGTTCGTACGGGTACAATAAAAGGAGCATCACTTTGTTTAGTAGGGTCGCCACACTGTGTTGCTGTCTGGCTGCGGATTACCTCTTTGTCCGAGATTATTCACCCGGCCGTCCTCGCCGCGAGCCGCCGCCGCCGCGCAAGAATTACCCCCACCCAGGAGCAGGTCTTGTCCATGGTTCCCGTGCTGTCTATGATTATTTGTCGTTGACGATATCTGGTCCATCATCGTCTGTAGCTCATTATGGTGATTCTGCGTCGAGTGTATTGAGTTGGAGTGTAGCGGGTGGAAGTTGTGCGTTTGATTGGCGGCGGTATATAACTGACTGTATAACAAGCTCGCCGGTAGGACGGGGTAGAGCGAGTTGTTACAGTTACTGCCGCCGTACGAAGCGTTCTGTGATCCCATTAGCGAGGGGAAATTTGAGCTGTTTGTGTGATTGTGGCCGATGTTCGTGGACGTGTTTGAAGTGAGGAGATCGTCCTGCACGGGCGACTCGGGCTGCGAGCTGTTGTCGCTGAGTGACCGAGGACCCGTCGAGAGACTGTAGTCTGTGTTGTTGTTATAGCGGGGTAGCAGGCTGCCATGGTGCGATGGAGAGGACCCTACTAGCCCTGACAGCTGCTGATCTAGGTCGACGCCCGTCGTGTCCGGAAGAACTGTGTGGACAAAAAATATCCGATTAAAAACTGTCAAAAAATTTCTGATGCAAAAATAGCCAATAAACTTTAAAAAAACAATGCCCCGCTCCATAAAACCGCCCATAACTGCTCCATTCTTGTGGACCATCCAAAAATAGTTATTGTTGATACACGACACAGCATTTTAGTATGGTTGTTAATATGGCTATATTTTTCGTTGATCGGGCACGCATCGACAATAAATTCATCGGCGGATCGGACGTGTGCGAGCCGCCGTAAATTATAATGAGAGCCGGTTAATGTCCGACTACTAGGCCTTAGAGTATTTAAATGAGGGTCGGTGTTGCACATGGATGGGTACATTTTTACAAACTTTTATGATTTTTTCTTGTCAGTTAATTTTGATACAATTGTGCAAAACCAATTGAGCTGACATTTTTCATAAAGGTTTTAGATACGATACATCATTAATGCCAATATGGTGGGCTTTCAAAGATGGCAGACCATAATACTAGACACTCCCATGATATGGATTTCAAATGACAGAGTTTTCTAAGTCCAATATGAAAAAAGCTTGTTGTTAAAAAAAAATATTTTCTAACTGTCAAAATAACTGTTGGGCTTTTGATGCATGATTAAAAATCAGTATAATTAATTTACTGAAAGAACACAGGTGGATTTTAGTTAGTAAAAATCTGAAGCTCCCTCTCGCTATCCTAAAAGAGAGAGAAGTTATTGGATGATGTCTTATCCCAAAAAAAGTTAAAAGTTATAACTAGTAAAATCTAAATAAGTTATTTAGATTTTGTTTTTTGGTTTTCATAATTGACTTTAGATAGCCACGTATGCAAACAGCTTATGCGTGGCTTACGAATATGTTTGCATTTAGAATGCCTTCGTCATTCTAAATGCGTCATAATGTTATAGATAGTCAATACTGAAGACGCGCCCCAGCTTTGCTCGGGTGTTAGAAATCTTTGGAAATTCATGGTTTTCTGTAGTATAATAGGCATGTCGAAGTATACATAAACATTCCTCAAAAATCACTGTCTATTGATAACAATTGCATTAAAAACCGTTCAATACTTTTAATTATGTTTTTTTAGGCAAAGAAATGAAGTTTTAGATAACTGATATTATAGTAATCAATTAAATCAATATGGAGTCCTTTTCTCGTTCACGGCTCATACCATCTGCATCCCTGGTTATTCTTTGCCTCGTCCGCAACTGCACGTATCATTTGAAGGAGGATGTAAGTCGTAAAAGTGTTGGTGGATTTAATTTCACCCTACTGTTTACTGATTAATGAGTTATACGAGATGTAAACTGCACAATGTAT
Source organism: Mythimna ferrago (assembly GCA_910589285.2). NCBI lineage: Eukaryota > Metazoa > Arthropoda > Insecta > Lepidoptera > Noctuidae > Mythimna > Mythimna ferrago. The sequence goes on along the minus strand of OU342691.1, from coordinate 9,388,886 downwards.
ATAATATTTTGTTGATTGGTTATTCAGTTGAGACAGGTCGGGCGGTCACTGGTTATTGAAAAGTGTACTTTACGAAAGACAGCTAAATACTATATTTTTGACTGGCCTGATTAGTGACCCAAGATAAAAGTTTGTGTGATGAGCACAATCTATTTTTCTTGGTATACCCAGATTTATCTATAATTAATTATGTATGTTTTTAGAAATATATAAGTATGTTTATCAATTGTCTAGTACTCATAGTACAAGCTCTGTTTAGTTTAGGTCTAGATGGCTTTGTGTAATAGTTGCGAAATGTTATTATTACAGATTTTATAAGTATTTAGACAGTACATACATATCGCCGTTTTTTATTTTTATTTTTGTATTGTATTTAATTTTATAATATAACTGTACTCCTAGCCAAGTTACTAATCTGCAATAGTTAACGCTTGTAGAAAGCTTCAAATGTACGGGAATAATGTCTCCTCAACGCTCAGTCATGTGGTCAGAACAAAAGAATTGGCGGCAAGATCAACTCGAAGCGAAACGGTTGTAACTTGACTAGGCTGGTAGTTTTATTTAATAACTAAGCAATCTCAGATAAAAAAGCTTTCTATTAATATTGGATGTATAGAAAAGTTTTTTTTTTTTTGAGAAGCCATAAAACCTCCTGAACTAAGCACACATTGCAGATTCACCTTCCTGAAATTTTCAAATTGAAGAGCTTGTCTAAGAATGCTAAAAGCGTTGTTTTTCTTACCTGTGTTATTAGCCGTAAAATCCTGCGTGGGCGTCTGGTCCGGCACGGTTCCGGCGAAACCCAGGGCCGGGGGGTTGAACTGCGACGCGGCCGGCGCCGCACAGGACGGCAAATATGCCGGATATGCGCCCGCGCCGCCGTAGCCCCAGTGCGAGTTGCTCGAACTTAGCCCGAACTGACTCATATCTAGGGAAAAGACGACGTTTGTGTAATGACTGTATTTAAGTTTTAGTAAGTTTTTTTTTCGGAGCAGTGAGAGCCAAGTAGTAATCCTCGACTTATGAGTTGTATCTTATTATTTTGCGGGGAAATGTGGTGAAAGAATTTTTGAAATCGGCCCAGTAGTTTTTGAGTTTATTCATTACAAACATACATACAAAAATACAAATTTCCCCTCTTTATAATATTAGTGTAGATATCTATTCTGTTACAACAACTTTTAACGCTGTATTTCAAGACTAATCGTGTCGGAAACGGCTGTCCACTAGTGTATTTTGAAGTTATTAATTTTTATTTACTTAAACGCAACTCTTATAATATGTTTTATCGCTGTATTTTGATTTGATTGCCGCATTTGATTTCATTCCCGCATTTGGCAATTAAATTTGCCGCATTTGATTAGTCGTCGCAGAAACTATTATAAAGTAGTGTATTTTATAATTATCAATTTGAACTATAGGAAAAACTCATATATTTATATTTATATATATTATATTATATGTTTATACGCTATATTTCATGACTTATCGATAAAAAATGTTATCCATTAATGTAATTTAAACTAAATAAGTCAATTTTAACTAAACATGGAACTCTTTTTTTTACCGCTGTATTTTATGACCAATCGCCTCAAAAACCATTATTCACTAGAGTTTTTGGGTTTTTACAGATATATTACGTTTTATCGCTAAATTTAATAACTAGTCTCTCCGGAAACCGTTATCCCCTAGTGTATTTTGAACTTATCAATTTTAACTATACGTATAATTCTTATGTTGGCTTGGTCGCGCTAACCCGCAAGTGTATTCAGAACTTATCAATTCAAACACGAATGTTTGCGCAGGACAGCGCACTCGGTCACTTATAAAGATGTCGAGCTTGCCAAGCGACGGCCAGTGCTGCGTGCACTTTATTTTTTCCCGGTATCAGTGGCTTTTATTTTTCGGTATCACGGTTCCGTTTTTGGCCAGCGATCGGCGGACTCGGTTTTTGTACGGTACGCGTTCCCCCCGTCGATTTGCGAATGCCTTTTTTCCCGTTTTGAGCTGCATGAGTTGTTTTGGGGTGGCCGTGGATTTTAGCGGGCTTGAGCACGCTTGTTCGATTGCGCCCGCAGTCAGCTTTCAGCTCGATCCTCTTTTTGGCAACGGCTGATTGAATCCGCGCTTTAGTGAGCGTAGTTTAGCGTATCGTTGGTTTGGCGACTCATTCACTTTTGAGCCGCGTGCCTGTAAAGTTTGCGCGGCATCATTCCGATTTAGATTTCTGGTTTGCTCTAGATTTTTTTTTTCACGTTGTGAAGTTGTAGTGGTATCTTTTTCAGTTGTTTTACTACTGCATATTTTGTCTGTCATAAAAAATATAGAAGTTTTTGCACCATTTTGTTTATTCTCTTCATACAAATGTCGTCTTATTTTCACATTTCAAATACTGGGGATTCGCTCACCTAACAATACGAGAATAGCATTACTATCTACTTTTTCATATTTTACAGATACTATGGTCAAAGTTTGCATAATATTTAAAACGAAGTTTTGAGTACATTTTATATTAGAAATTTAATAGATTTTCAAGTATATAAATTATCCATGTTTAAACACTTATAAACTCAATTTCGCATTTATTGTACAATGTTGATGTATTTTTAATTTTAAGTACCTATTTAAGTTGCTGTACCTGTGTGCCAAATAAACGTGTTTTCTTTCTTTCGAACATGTGAATATTTTTCTAGGTGAACGAATTATACTGATGTACAAAAAAGTTTTAATCAAAAAATCTTATAGTCTTTAATCTTATAGTCCAAATCTAATCTTATAGTCTTTAATCAAAAAATCTTAACTATATACTGATTCGTGAAATCCGTTAAATACTCACTCTGACAGCTAGTGATGGGCGGCATGCGGAACCCTCCGAGCGGGTCGGGCGGGAACGGAAACGGTCTCTGTCCGAACGCGAAGTGGAACTGCTGCTGCTGCCCTAGAAGAGATAGCACTACATCAGTACGATACATGCTGCCCTTTGCAATTAGCAATCATTGTGATGGTTGTGTGATGAGTGTGTGTGTGGTCGGCTTCCAGTCTAACCAGATGCCGCTGAATACCAGTATTTTTCATGGAGCAACTGCCTGTGGGTAACACGATACTCCATGGATAGACTAATGACTTGTATGGACTATCAAAGATCTACGAATAACAACCGGGACCTTTACGTGCTTTCATTTTTTTAATTACATAATCTAGTGCTTGACTGCGATCCCACCTGATGGCAAGCAATAGTGCAATCGTTGACAATTATGCACACTAATCTACTATATCCATAACCTCAATCTATTAAATCGCAGCATCTACATTCAATGCTCCAAATCTCTCAACTTAATTGGTCATGTAAATAGTAACACATGCAGTGTTAGTGCCCTGTCCCACGGTCCCACACACCCTTCGATTAGTTCCGAGACACTCGATAATTCATTGACACTCGTGTGACAGCCCCGTGTCGCCCCTCTCTGTAACGTGTACGAATTACTTAGACCTTGCCGCCTTCAAATGTCGAAGCCTTATTGGAATTTCGATGTAGTTCCCACTTCACTTTTAAGTGTATGTGCATTGAGAACGCGTTGTAGGAAAGTTGTAATTGTGTTGGAATGGGATTCATTAAGAGTTTTTTGTTCTTATAATAGTTTGGAGATTAATCTTGTAGATAAATCTCAAAATGGTTAATAAAGAATAGTCTTAAAAAAATGTAATAGATTTACGAGTGTGTAATATTTAATCTTGAGAGTGGGAACATAAAGTATCTACATATACTTATTTATAATGTGTTTTTATTAGGGCAAAGAAAAATTATATAGTTTATGTACTGAAGATAAAATGAAGGTCAATGTAATTGTACAATCCACAATGTTTCTAAAGATTATCAAAGTACAAAATGATACAGTGAGGGCAAAATATAACACTATAACTTGATAATACTACAAAAAAGACAGATATGTACTGACATAGAAACTATCTAAAAGGAATGTAGCTAAGTGTTTAGAAGAAATACATTATATTTGTTGCTTAGGTACTAATTATATGTAATAACAACAAACAAATGAACACAATCTAATAATCTATTCAGCTTCAACACTTCTGAATAGTGTTGTGATCCCATCGAGGCATTCGAGGCTAATCAAGGCCAACCTCGTCTATACCGAATACCGATACATTATAAACACGTTGGCACGTGGTACGGGACACTATGGTCACGTCAAAGTTATTAATGCGGGAATGTTGGTTGAGGTTTTACAATCAGGGAGATAGGTAGAAGTTTGATATTCGTGGGATATGTTGGTGAAATGTTTACATTACAGGGTAGAAAAATTTTCTGGGCTTTGGAGAGGAACTACCTTAAATCTAAGGCCTACTGTTCACGGCGGCAACGTCGTCGTGCCATCGAGTCAGTGCCTCTTCGTCGACAGAGTTTTATAGTTTTGAATTTAAGTTTGACGCGGGCGTATATTGTCTGTGCGATAAAAGAACCGTCGTGGCGTAAAGTGAAAACAACATTAAAGATTTTAAGTAGCAACCCAACCCAGCCATCCGTCAAATGCCAAACGCCATATAATATTGACACCGGTTTGTTTATTATGTTATTTTATTGTGATTTTTAATTGAAATCTTCAGAAATGTGATAAAAAATTTCACTGAGCTGCAAGGGAAATAATATTTAATATATTACAGTTTTTCCAAAGATAACAAATGGCAAATCACACCATTATTGATCAAAACAAAGTCACGAATTTGGGAAACATTGGTATGCTGTTTTTTTGGTACGTAACACTTTTATTTTAATGTTTTTAGACTTCCTAGGTAAACTCCTGTCCCTGTTATCTCCAAATATATATAAATTAAACGGAAATTCATTTAAACATGACGATATTTATTTATTTTGTTTTGGTCAATATTTTCTATGGCTAGTATAAAGAGTATTGATACTTTAAATTTATAATGCGTTTCGACTAACAGAATAATTCTTTTCAGGCTTGAGTACGGATACAGTAACTAAAATAAAAAAGGCCGCCAAGTGCGAGTCGGACTCGCGCACTGAGGATTCTGTACAAATTTACCTATGAAATCAATTCCCGAATTGAGTTACGAAGATTTTTCCGAATTACAAACAATTTTTTTTTTTGTGGCATATCTACAAATTTACAATTTTCAGATTTTGCCCTGTACTTGTTCTATGAGACCTTGATTTATGCCAAATTTCAGGATTTAAGGTCAACGGGATTCACCTTATGAACTTTGATTCCCTTGATTATAGAAATATACGTTTTTTTGCGACATAAACAGCCGTATCTTTTTTTTTCGTTAACTCAGAAGTCTGATTTCTTCAAAAGACCACAGACTTGAGCGTATGGTTTTAATTTTAACTCGATACTTCCAAGCGTTAAAGGGTCTTAACAGATAAACAGACGGACAACCAAGTGATCTCAAAGATCTTATATACGAGATGGTCCCTTACAGGCTAAATAGATTTTTTACGAAGCAACATTACAAATTCTGAAGTATACTTTATTTTCATAGTCATTAAGTTCATATTTTTCATAGATTAGCAAAAGGGAAAAATGTACTGAGGAAGACAACGAGAAAGTGGTAGTGTGTTCCATTTTTACCTTTATATTTAACTAGGGTAAACATAAACTTGCTGTTAGCTACAATATTCCAGTCAGTGATAATAGACCGATCCCAGTCAAAGTGATAGAACCATTTTCGTTGGCACTGGGTAAGTGGCAAGTCGCTGGTGGATCCTACCTAGATTTTTTTTTTTTTTTTTTTTAAATTGAGATAAACTAGTGCTTGACTGCGATCCCACCTGATGGTAAGTAGCGATGCAATCTTTGATGGTGAGGCGCACTAGTTTATTAAGAGCCTATTCACTCTAGCCTTGAAGACACCCAAATTATAATCGGACGGGAAGACCGCAGCAGGCAGACTGTTCCAGTCCTTCGACGTACGCGGTATAAACGACGAGGCAAAACGCTTAGTCCGGACCGTAGAGGTTTCAACAACGTAAGGGTGAATATTCGCCGTACGTCGGGTTGTCCGATGGTAGAATTGCGATGGCGGAATCAAGTCATGCAATTCCTGCGCACACTCTCCAAAATGCATCCTGTAGATAGGCAGTACAGCAGTTTCTTCACGCTATTTCCTTTACCGGTTCGTGTTTGCATTAAATTCATTAAACCACAAGCGAACGCCGGCGTTCGCGCACCTATTGTCTTTCTATTGTGTCTGTAATTTTCACGATTGAAAGTTTAAATGTTCATCATCATTACAATCGAAAAACGTCCACTGTTCGACATAGGCCTCCCCCAGGTGTCGCCATAATTAACGGTTTGTTACTCATTACGCAAAAACTTATAAACGGATGAATTTAATGATAAACGTTGCAATAATATAGCTTATAACCTATATTTTTGCTAAGTTTCATCACGTGAGCAAGTTCAATAAATAGGCTACTAATATTATAAATGCGAAAGTTTGTGAAGATGGATGGAGGTAGTCGTATGTATGGATGTGTCGCCCAAAAACTACTAGACAGATGAACTTAATCATAAACATTGCAATAATATAGCACATAAGCTATAACTTTGCAGTTTCATTAGGTGAGCAAATTTAGCCAATAGGATAATTTTTATTATAGGGTGAAGCCGCTGGAAGAAGCTAGTCTAACATAGTTTCAAAATATCAAGATTTAACAGTCGCACTATAATGACGTCACAATGTTGCTTACATAACAAAAACGATATTTATCTACAGCAGCGCCCTCAAATCCCACGATGGTTTACTTTCCGCACAGACTCTACCTAGCGTAATGACGAATAGCGTCGTACGCATATATGAAGCTACGCGTCCGTGGACAGTAGCCCTTAGGAATAGCTTACTTTACGAACATTCTTTTATTTTTAGACAGAAACCAAACAGCATCGACAGCTTAACCAAACCAGGATTCGAACCAGCTAAAAATAAAAATAAAAAATAGATATTTCTCTTTATTTTTATTCTTCTACTCGATACAGTGAATGTTAAAGTAAAAATGTCTTAATAAAATTAGGTCTGTACACTCGTCTGGAGTACAAGAAATCTATTTAATCAAATAATTAGTATAAAAAGGTCATAATTATAATCAATACAATACCTAGAACAGTTCATTTTCAACAAGTAATAAAAAACTAGTCATAATTTTCTAATAAATCAATCATCTAAAGGCATTCTGGCCTGCAAGAAGCCCAGACCTGACGTCTTTGGACTATTTTATATAGGGTCATACTCGTATAAAAAACTACTATTTACAAAATGTTTTATGGAAATGTACCAAAGCTCATAATTGAGGTTACGTCATAACACTTCGCAGAAGGCTACACGATGGTTTTAAAATTTCAGCGAAGACTAAATTTGTTAGGGAACTATGTGCAGGTCACACAAATATTCTTTGCGAGAATCAAACTAACTATACCTACGCAACGCAAAAGTCAATCGTAACCACATCACCAACCATGTCGTCAAAAAGAACCTTATCTACATTTTTTAAATTATGTATAGGCTCGCGTTTGACCACTATCTCACCTGATGGTAAGCGATGATGTGGCCGACAATAGAGCACGCTTGCCTAGAAGTAACCTATCCACTCTTGACTTAAATAAACCTTGGTTATAGCTATCAGGAAACACAGATGAAATGAAATTTCACTTTCAGAGCCTATTTTCGACCAAAATAAACCCAAATTCGTGCCACTTCACATTTTGATTACCAGGCAACCAGAAGCTACATGGCGGCTGTACATCACCGTGCGTCGAGATTAAATTATGTCGCCCATGAAGAGTGTCGCAGACAATGCGGCGTTGTCTCGTCAATTATTCGCTACATCCCTCTATTAGGGTGCATTTCTACTGAAACGGAGCTGAGCGGAGTGGAGCGGAGTGGAGCGGAGTGGAGTGGAGCGGAGCGGTCTGTGAATTGGTTAATCACAGTGCTCGAAATCTCCACTGCATCAGTGGAAACAGTGGAGTGAAGTGGAGCTGAGTGAAGTGGAGCGGAGTGGAGTAGAACGGAGTGGAGTGAAGTAGAGTGGAGCGGAGCAGAATGGAGCAGAGCGTGAAATGAACACGTGGCCCCAAGCAGGACAGAATGGAGTCGAGTGGAGAGCACAAAGCAAAGAGTAGCTCACTTACACTCCGCCCTGTTCCGCTTGCCAGTTTTCACTGCTTTTCTCCGCTCTATTCCGTCCAGCTCCGCTGCATTGGAATTGCATCCTTACACCGCTGTGTCAGTATTGATATTATCTAAATATATATACATATGTGTATCATCAATATACCCGTAAAATAATATAACATTTCAAAGACGGAAGTGTCTACTGTCTTTTGCCTTCTTTCAACGGGTTATCTGACTATAAGTTCAGCATACGTAAATATTTCAAAACCAATGCGATCGAGAAGAATGAATTCTCATTTAAGTTTCAATCTATACAGGGTGCATATCATATCGGCTCACAAACGAATACCATGGATCTAGTACATGATTCTGGGATTCATTCCAAGGTATTCTTTTGTGCTTCGATGTCAAAGATACCGAGTATACAAGGTGTAAGGAACAGCCCTCCACAAACTTTAAGGGCTTGCTCAGTAGACGAAACTGAACAACCTTCCACAAAAATTTTTTTCAGGAAACGAAAAAAAAAATCAGCCTCACCTTACAAATTGTCCAATCAAGTTTATCATTTTGTATGGTGAGGCTGATTTTTTTTTTCGTTTCCTGAAAAAAATTTTATGGTAGGTTGTTCAGTTTCGTCGTGTGCGTGTGGATTGAGTGTTCTTTTTTAAAAGTTCATTATATTTATATGAAATCAAGAAAGGATTTAGGAAACAATTGTGAAAACTTCATGGTGAAGATAAAACAATTGTGAAATCGATGGGAAAAAAGTAGTGGACCTTTAACTGGAACACTCAATCCTCTAACCTGAGTAAATACTACACTCTTATATCTCGAAATATACTAGATATTTGTTTAACATTTGTATGTAGTTTAATTGCGTTGCATTAGTGACGACTATTCGAAAAAATTCAATTGATTTTAACGTTTAATTTGGAATTTACGAAGGTTTATTTAGAACACTCAATCCTCTTATGGTGCGGTACGAGTGTTCCTAAATTCTGCAATTTTGGCTTAATAAAGTCTTAATATTCTTACTCTGTTTTACGTGTGTAACACAGAGTCAATTGTGAAACCAAAACCTGGGCGTAAAACATAATAGTTAAAGAGAAAATAGAAAAAATCCAATCTTTTCAATGTCCCGTATGAGTGTTCCATATTTTAGCGTTTATTTACTTAACCCGAACTTGTATACAAATGAAAGCTACATCAAAAATTGAGAAAATTTTATCACTAAAGTTTAAAATGTTTTATATTTTGGAGAGTGTTTTATTTTAATAGTAATCAAGTTTAATGTATTATTAAAGGAGAAAATTTTGTAGGGTGACATAATTTTGTCGGACTTTTTTTGACATTCAGTCAAACAGGAATCTATACCTAATACCTATATATAAAAGGAGAAACTGACTGACTGACATAATATTTAGCTTTACTTGTTTGACTGACCGACATTTTGACAATTCAAAAGTGCCTGTATTTGAAATAAACGTTTCTGATTTCTGAATAACGCACAACTGGAAACACTGGGTCTAGAAGCATGAAACTTTGCACAAGGCTTCCTTGTATGCAAAATCTCATTCCGTGTATATGGAACTTAGTAACCAAAGTAAATAATAAAGGTTATCATTATATGTTTTCAAACTACACCCAGTTGAACAATTTAGGGGGTTTATATTTCTATTTATCTATCAGTGTCTGGTTTCTGTAGTTTAGTCCTATGTGGATTACAGTACGCGGACCATGGCGGCCATCTTGTAGCGAGCTTTATAAATTAGGCCTCCCAGGTTTTTCAGGGCATCTGTAAGAGAATTCAGGGATTCTAGGCTTCGCATGCGAGTATCAGTGCCACCTTCGCTTCGAAACTTAATAATAGTTTGGCAAAATTACCCTCAAAGTACGGTTTAAGGAGAGTTTTTATAAAAAGGTTTTTAAAAAAAAACGTTCTTGCAAACGAAGGCACTGACAAAGTGCTAGTCATCAAATAGTTCTTTTACGAACCAAACTTTTTGCTAGAACAGTGCACAGACAGTTGTCATTTTGTCTTTTGCCTGACTGACAATGTGACATTACATTTAATTTTTCTGTAATTTATTTTGTTCAATATATTGCAAATTTAATGCAAGTATTAAATTAGAGACTTGCAAGTATAAAACAGAATTTGAATAAACCAAAAAACGAGAATATGAATAGGAGAAAATGCAATTAGCATGCAAATAGATTTGTTCAAAAAATATCATGTGCATTTGCAGAAAAAAAATCTAAAATACAATAATCCCATTTTCTCAATAATCTCTGATGAAATTGATGCAAAGATGTCTCCAAAAGCTTTATTCATGTCGTTCCAAAGAAATTTTAATAAAAGTGCGTTTTTAGATTTACAGCCAAGAACATCAGAAGATATGTTCCATAAAAACAACCGAAGCACAGATACCTCTTCTTCGTTTACTGACGATATACAGGAAACATCAGAAGATACGACTTTGGTATCGAGTCCAAGCATTAATATCTCGACTCCATTTGGTGATGAAGTGAAGGTGAAGGGTGGCCAGTTTAAAATATTTTCTTTTGATGTAGATTTGTACGACTTAAAGAAAATTACACCATTGTATACACGGAGACAAAAAAGTGACGGTAACTACCAAAGATACAAAACTTTACCAAAATTCCAATGGTCAAATATGATTAAAGAAAAAATTTGGCTAAATGCTAAATTACGATGTACGTGGACTCTTAAAAAAAGTAAAGTTAAAGACCATACTTTAAAATTTAAAGGATATTGCAGTCAATGTGGAGCATGCATTGAAATATCATCTTTAGAAAAAACCGAAAAAGTTCATACATTTTTATGCAAAGTTCAAAATTTTATTAAATACAAACATAATTCAGAAAAAAAATCGAGACTAACAAGTTTCAAACGAAAACAATTGGCGAAACATTTGGTTTTTTCAATTTTGGTTCGTCATGAATTGGCTTCAAAATTAATTTCAAATAACAAAAATTTAAAACAGATTCATATACTCCATACAATTTCTAAGTTTTGAAAAAAAAACAAACTATCGGTTTAGTTATAGTACTTTACTGTTTTTTTGTTTTTTTGCTTTGTATACACACAATTACATTTTTACACCACCTGCTCGATAATATCGTTTTATACGTCATACAAACCTCACTTAAAGCACTTGCTTTAATGACTTCATTCTATCCCTAGGGAGATAATGCAGTATGGCCGATCCCTAGGGAATAATGAGATTTGAATTTGGAACATCAAAAATCGTCAACATTGTAAATTAAAAAGTACGTGCATCGAACAAGTTCACTCGAAATTCTCAACTCAATAAAAAAAAAAGTAAATAAAATAAAACGTGCTTACTGACGGAAGCATTATAGAAAATTTAAACTATACGAGTAGAATCTTGGAGTAGTGAATTTTGTTTGTTTGATGAACTTGTAAATACTTATATTTCTCTAATAAATGATTTGGTCGACCAAATTGTCTTTTAATTATCTCACAGATGGTGTAAAAAGTAGAGTATGCAACACGGGGATAAAGCTGTCTTTGTCTTGGGTGGCTTGAATTCCTCACTTCATTCAGGTTTCTTTATTAACTCCCTCGCAATGCTCGGGAGTAAACTTTTTAAATCCCTCACTACCGTTCGGGATTAAAATCAGCAACCTTCATTTCGTTCGGAATTCAACATGCCGCCCTCGACTTAAAGACACTGCTTTATCCCCTAGTCACATAAACTACTATTGAACATTAGAAGTCATCTGGAAGTGGTAAGGTTTTTAATCCACATATAATATGTTAAGTCAGTCAGAAAAATGACGATTTCCGACGTTAATATCTATATAAAGTCCGTTTCAGCATATTTATAATCTTTGGTGTTTCCATGTTAAATAGATTTTGAGTTATGAAGGAATAAAAAGTGGCTCGGAATGGTTATAATACGCACGGCTGATGCTCACCTTTAACCTTGGCTTGAACTTAGCTTGACACGGTTCCGTGTGTCTAGAGCTTACTCCAATCGAAATCTAAGTATATATATATATACTACTACTACTATAGCATAAGAAATTACTGTTACAGCTTTTCTAGTCTGTCTTGTAATAAAATATTTATATACAACTTTTTCTTAATTTTACGTATTCATGGTTACCCTACACGATTTTCTCCCTTAGAAATATAATAATATTGATTACTGTTGAAATGAAACAGTCTCCAAACTAAAAAAACGTGTTAAACTTTAGTGATAAAATTTTCTCAATTTCTGATGTAGCTTTCATTTGTATACAAGTTCGGGTTAAGTAAATAAACGCTAAAATATGGAACACTCATACGGGACATTGAAAAGATTGGATTTTTCTATTTTCTCTTTAACTATTATGTTTTACGCCCAGGTTTTGGTTTCACAATTGACTCTGTGTTACACACGTAAAACAGAGTAAGAATATTAAGACTTTATTAAGCCAAAATTGCAGAATTTAGGAACACTCGTCCCGCACCATAAGAGGATTGAGTGTTCTAAATAAACCTTCGTAAATTCCAAATTAAACGTTAAAATCAATTGAATTTTTTCGAATAGTCTTCACTAATGCAACACAATTAAACCACATACAAATGTTAAACATATATCTAGTATATTTCGAGATACAAGAGTGTAGTATTTACTCAGGTTAGAGGATTGAGTGTTCCAGTTAAAGGTCCACTACTTTTTTCCCATCGATTTCACAATTGTTTTATCTTCACCATGAAGTTTTCACAATTGTTTCCTAAATCCTTTCTTGATTTCGTATAAATATAATGAACTTTTAAAAAAGAACACTCAATCCACACGCACACGTTTCGTCTACTGAGCAAGCCCTTAAAGTTTGTGGAGGGCTGTCCCTTACACCTTGTATAATAGGAGATATAAAAGGAGAAACTGACTGACTGACATATCAACCCACAGCCGAAACTGCTGGAACTAAGAGTAACTTTGCACAAGGGTTCCTTTTATGTAGGTGAGCACTAAGACAGGCTTTTTCAAAATTCACCCCCTAAAGGGATGAAAAGTGGCTTCAAAGTATGTATGGAGAAATCTACTTACATACAAGCGAAGCCGCTGGCAGAAGCTAGTTTAGCTATAAGTTTAGTTTGATCAGACTTAGTATATAACTCAAAAAACCAAAATCCACTTAACGAAACACATTCAGAAATATTTATCTCGCTTAATCCTTTTAGTACTCAATAAACATCGAAATAATGACACATCAAAATAGATTTCATAGTAAGTGCAAAAATGCATAAATGCACTTACACGGGGCGGCCTTTAAATTGACAAATGCACGCACACAAACAAAAACAATTGGTACCATGGACACACTTCGGTTCGACAGACGTAGGGTTGTCTCTAGTCCGGTTACCTTTCTGTAGAAAAGGACAGCTATATGGGCGTGATGAATTTTTACACCAAAGAGCACACCAGACTTCTCTTTCTTATTAGAAGCTTTGAAGCTTTATTAATTCGTTTTTGATGAAGATATTTTAATAGATATATTAGTGGCAACATTGAGAGTTCAATTTAGCCAAATGTCATGATTTCGATCGAACAAAAAAAAAAAAAACTTGATGAAAAGTCATGATTATTTACTATCGTAAAGAATCCAGTCAATTCAGTTACGAATTATGATGATTTTTTTTGCATTATTGAACTGGCTATTAACGTGACTTGATAATACTTAGTCAATTTTTTTGCAACTATATATCTTGGTGATCTAAGTAGACACTTAATAATTTCATCACCAATTTCCTCGCCTTTGTTCTACAGCAAATAAAAAAAAAGATCGTTTTCCTGTTGTATTTACGCTTCAGCATCAATGACCAAGAAATATTGAGAACAAGAGGCTTTCTTTTAAGGGCCAAGCGCCCGAAAAGTGCCATAAAACAGTGATTTTCTGAGGCCTACTCCTCCGTAACGGCTAGGTCAATTGGTTTGAAAAAAATATATGTTTATTATAGATTCATGAACAATAATATCAACATTTGATTTTTTCGTGCAATTAATACTTTTGACAAAAAAAAAAAAATTAGCAATTTCGCAACTTTTCGCAACTTTTCCCTACTCCTTCGAAACGGCTTGGACCTTTAGAAACATTTTTACACATAAAAATTGGTGGTTAAATATTCTTCAAAGTGAACAATGCATATGTAAATCAATCAACATCTCGCAGAGAAAATGGATTTAAAGCGCTTTCCGGGCGCTGCTGGCCGCAAATAAATGCACAGATTTGCGTACTGCCGCCTAGGCGAGTGCGAGAGTTGCGTTCACATAATTTCGGCCAAATGGTTCAAGGGACTATACGCCTTAAGTAACACCAATCTTTCTTCACATTACTCAGCTTACGCACAACGAATACCAGGATTTCTTAGAAGATCTATTTTAAAGATGACATACGATCTATCTATGCAAAACTAGGTTAGGTTAGGTTAGGTTAGCCAGATGCTAACCAAGGTAATTGGAACGGTACCTTATACAAAACAAACAAACAAATTAATATTACAGAATTCTTTTGGAATGTTTTAAGCTATTGCATAGCTTCTATCGCGGGCCTTGAGCGTGGAGACCGAATCCAGAAATTCCGTAAAGAAAATAACCTAACACCCGCCACTCATTTGTTTTTTGAGCGTGGTGACCGATAAGAAAACAAATGAGTGAACAATCAATCAAAATTCAATTCAATGTGTGAAAGTGTAACTTCAATTAATATCAAAGAAAAAAAAACAAAGGAAAAAAAATACTGCATAAATAAAATAAATAAATAATTATAATTGCATAAGTTGATAAAAATGCTATGTAATAGCTTTACCGCGGCAGTCCCCGAGTGCCACACGTCTTTTTTTTTTCAATTATTGATAGGCTTGCGCTTGTCCACTATATCACCTGAAGGTAAGTGATGATGTGGTCGACGGTTTTTTTTTTTTATGGTGGGAAAATCATCTAATGACAACCCCCGTCCTTGGGCGGAGCGGGAGATAGTGTCAGACTCTTACTGACTAAAAACCCACCCCGTTCCTTCAAGCCTTCATACCGGGGCTCGAGCTATCTTTCGAAATTAACCCTGGCCCCAGTAGGCTTCGACCCAGCTGCGCCCGTGCTATTGCTGACAACTCCTTGAGGCGCGCGGGAACAGTGCGCGCCGTCGACGATTTGGGCTCGGTTCGGACAGTTACCGGACGGTCGGACAGCGAGCTATCCATAGTTCGCCGTCCGCAAGCCCACGTCTACGGTGATGTGGTCGACGGTGAAGTACGGTTGCTATGAAGTCACTCATAACTTAAAGACCCCGAAGTTGACGCTAGCGGAGCCGAGCTGAGCACAAGTCGAGCCAGCGGCAGCGGTTCAACCAGTCAGTACAGCGAGACTCCAACGATCACTGTCTTCGAACGTGATGCGAAAGTCTTTGTGTTCGATAAAAAAACCGAAAATAAGCGGAGCACGAACAGTCGAGCACGAACCAAACGCTCGAAGCGCGCTCGTTCGTGGCTTGTGAGTCAGTCCATACTACACGAGTTTATGCTCAGCTCGTACTCGTAGGTTTTAGTTATCAGGAAACACAGACTCCAGCAGGGAATTCATTTTCAATTTACAGAACACATTTCAAAAGACATACTCAACTGTCACAAAACGAAACATTTCGACAGCCCTATCAAGCGCACACATGCTGTATTCCCGTGCAAAAGGTTCCAGTGTATAAATCAGCGACGCAACAATTACACACTTTCATGGCAAGTTGGAATTAGAAACTGTCATTTGCACCGTTCGACCCCCCAGTGGGAGGGGGTGTATTACAAATGGGAGGGAAAAATAGGGTGCGGGCAAGGGCTACTGTGGACCTGATTAAAGGATTACACCGGGTGGCGTCCGGTCTAGTTTAAATTTATTATGCCAAGTACTTCTGCTAGTTAGCCTCTACCGTCTGCTTGATGGTGGCTCGTTTGGAAGATTTAAGTTGGACTTTAAGCTGGATGTGTTATTTATGTGTTTCGGGCTTGGCAGACGGTTGGGTCAACGGAATGGTTTTACTGAAATAAATTTAAGTTTGTCGATAGTTAACTATAATCTCAATAGGGGATAGGTTGCTTCTAGGCAAGCGTGCTCCATCGTCGGCCACATCATTAGTTTCCATCAGGTGAGATAGTGGTCAAACGCGAGCCTATCCATAATAATAGCCTGAGCCTGGAGATTTGTCATACAGGTCTCGAACCTAGTTCAGACTCCAGCTCTCACAAAGGTTTTAGTCTTAGGCAAAATGTATAAATAAACTTCTGTTAACATTTTTGAGAGAAATAAATAATATATTATTATTAATAATAATTAAAAAAAAATCTCTTCCGTATTTTCCAAATTAAATTATTAAATAGATTACAATAACATGAAACCTTGTTCTTTCTAGCTCAATCAGAAAAATGTAACATGTCTTTTAAATAAACAGTTAACTAACAAATGATGGTGATGAATACGAAAGAAGATTTAAGTCAGAAAATAAAATAAAAATGGTAATAAAAACCGTATTAGAACGGGCTTCTCGATCACCTCCATCCTCATCGCTTTGTTCCAACTCGCCCAGCGTTACCAAGATCACTGTATAATTTGGTCGGGGGAGTTGTTTGTCGAGTTCAAGCAACAAAAACAGCTCAATATTGGCGACACCGCCACTTGCGCATAGATGGTGAGGACGCCGTCCGTCGAGTGGTTTAGGACCTCAAGGCCCGCCGGCTTTTGATAGGGTCCTTACAGGTGCATGACTCAAGCTAACAACGAGAACATCCTGCACAGACCTTTAGTATGATAAAAGTCTGCAGATGGAAGAAACAACCTGACCTAGTACCGACTTCAGATGCTCTCTTTGGTTTTGGCCCAACGACTGTTCGATCATGTGCGGATCAGCCTGTGTAATCATATGTTGGATGATTCTGTGTATGTGAGTACACAGAATCGTCGACTTTGCTTAGGAGGACGGGGGTGGCCAACTCAATTCGACCTACGATCTACTGTTTACTTTTCTAGAAACATTTATGATGTAAATGATGTGTGAATATTCGGAATTTTAATATGCATTGTTTAGAACACCCATAAATCTATAAATTCCTAAAGGTCCATCACCTCCCAACATAGACAATGCACAAAAGTTATGAACTAAGTCGCCGTGTGAAGTAAACAACAAACTTTATCGCCGTAAACATTGAGATCGGCGCAGGCGACGCTAGCGCCACGCACGGGTGGTCCGGGCACACTGTTCCCGAAATAACCCGAAACCAGCCGAACAGACACGAAGAAAAACATCGTTAGACGGACCGATTATTAAATTGTAGTCGGCTTCTGTCGGCTTCTGTATGCGATAAAACGCGCCACCCACCCGGCGGGTAAAAATAGTGGGTATAAGGGTAGAACACAATGTGCCCGTAATATCCGCAGAGTTACTGCCTTGTGTCTGTACACATCTTTAATGGTTGTTCCCAAATGGTTATTTGGACATTTTGATTTGAAAGTGTTACAATTTTATCTTATAAAGCATAACCTCTCTTGCTCTTGGTGGAGTGAAAGGTAGTATCAGACTTTTACTAACTAAAACACACAGTGTCCTCCAGTTGGCATATTGCGAGGGCTATGGTAAATTCTTCGAACAATCCACAACCCTGGCAGGCGTCGCTCCTAAGGGGCCCGGTCAATTTTATTGATATCTTTTTGAGGCTTGCCTAGAACGCAACCCGCCGTCGACTCAGGCTTGGTCCTTACCCTATACGGCCCCTTTACCGGCCGACTTAACCATGACCATGACCACAAGCCCTCGTCTACGGTTTGTCTACGGTGGTGGTCGGAAATGGTCCTGCGACTCCCGACACCCAGGGGTTCTCCGGCGGGGGTCGGACCAGGGGGGTGTTTACATAGGCATGCCTGCCTGCTGTAGTACATTTCAGTAAATTCATAACTGAAGTATAGAATAATTTTGGCGGAATGCAGAAAACAGACTAGCATATAGTTGAAAAAATCGTTTATTTAATAATTATTTTGTGAATGTGAACAGAGATTGTTCTCTATTAAAACATAAAACTAACGCCTCAGAATCTACGTAATCGTTATAAAAAAAAACCTGAAAAAAAATTTCAACCAAAATATCGATCCAACTAACTTTTGCCAGCGGCTTCACCCGCGTTAAATAAATAATTATATGCCTATGAAACTCAGTGATGAAGTAGCATTCTACTGATAAAAGTTTTTATTTTAATATTGATGGGCTCGTGCCTGACCGCACGAACCCGATTCACGTTATCAAAACCGTAACGATATTATCGAAGCGATTTAGTCATTTAGACCATTTCCGTATTCACATTTAACAATCGAGTTTGAACGACACCGATTTTAAAGTCGTTTGGTCGAAGAGTCGATTTAAAAAAAAAGATCTGTATTTCATTATCCTAGTAGAATACTTATTAATGTAACTGGAAATAAGTTGTCGATAGATCGTTTAGTTTCGAGCCAGTTGAGTTGTCGTTCTATCCAATCGTGAATACCGCTTTTGGATAGGACTTCGATCGAACGACTACAAAACTTCAACGATATTTGGCTTGTTTAATTTTACGTGAATCAGGCTACAGACCAGATAGTAAATCGGTCCAGTAATTTTTCTTTTAATTTATTCCTTACAAATAAATATACAAATCTATCCTTTTTACCATATTAAGTATAAATAAGCAAAAGACTTTACAATCGACGGTTAATTTACATTCTTATCTCATCCCAAAACACTATATTATTAACCCTCTCCCACTACCGATACTCAACTAATCCATCCAAAATTAACATCAAAACAGTAAAACAACGGAATACCGTACAAAATTCCTCCATGAATTGATAAACGCCAGTACATATAGGTCGTATGTTAACATGCGTCCCAACTTACTAGAATTAAATAATTTATCGCTCCGTATAGAGGCTGGAGGCGTAATAAATCAATATGCAGGGCACATGCACACGCGGTGAGGGCACCCCCTCCTCCGGCCCTTTCTTGACTAATTAATTAAACAACCGATTCATTACAGCAGCCTCTTTGTGCCCTCACATTCGTCTAGTAGAGGTACGGATAGCAGTGGGTTAGTCTGTTTTATCGTGGGTTATGTGTCGAGAATTTTGCTGGGTTATCGAGATTTAAAATCATTTTCTAGACGGCAGATACTTTAAATACTTTTCTTTTTTTTAAAATACGTTTATACCCTGTTTTTATTTATTAATATCATATGTAATCTCTGTAACTTAAATAAAAAGTCCATTTCAGAAATGATTGACCTACTAAACAATAGAATGTAATTACAATATACACTACAAGACTAATAAATAACTTAGTATAAACAAACTAACAATAATAATTATGCATAGTGAATTAATCGCGTATAAAAAGATCTCAAACTGCATTATAAAATCATCTCGTCAAAAACGTCAGTTTTCATCGTCCTAAACGCACTACACATACATAAATATGCACACACACTGAAACGAAGTTAACAGTAAAATTCCCTCTAATCTGCTAGTCCGACGGTACTCAACCCTTCGCCTGCTGCGGGGGTCTGGGCCGCCCGGGCGGGTCGCGGGGTCGCCCGGGCGGCACTATCCCGCGGTGCTCGCAATTATTTTAATTTCTTCATGTGATGAGGATTGATCGAGCGGTAGGTGCGATTTAGACGACGGAACCCGTCATTTGTTACCGTCACCCGGACCTTTAACTATTTAAATTGCTTTCTTGGTGTTTTAGTTAAGTGCTATTAAAATAGTAATTGTGTTTGTTAGAATTATAAGTATTTGGGAGAGAAATAAATGTCTTCGACATTTAGTTTGGGTTTTAAAATCGCATAAGTCAAAAGAAAAAACTTTATTGTATTGTGGCTAACTGCCACTCTTGAAGAGTTACATTTTGAAAGATAACAAAAGAAAAAGAAAGAAAGAAAAATATTTTATTTGGTACACAGATACACACAAAGCTGAAACAACATGTAGACACATAAGATAAAAAAAAAAAAACATTGTGTGTCTCGCGCCTACGCCAAATAGATCCAGTTCAGTTAAAATGCCTGACAACTACGTGGTAGTTACCTGACGCTGGTCTACTGTGAGGCATCACAAATGGCCACATTGACTGTCCTGAACTCGGTGCGAATTTAACATTACGCAAAATCTAATGGGATTACGTCAGCGACCAATATTAAATGTACCTGTGATTGACCTATTATATGAGGAATGTTTTTTCATAAGCAGTGCACTTGGTTTTAATAGACTTCCTAGGGTTTTTAATGTACACTTGTTCTGCATCAGTGTGGAGACCTTACGACGGTAAATGGCACTTCGTTACTAATTAATTGACTTATATGTACTTTCTGTTTTTGTATCTAGCTTTTTGTAAAATAAGATACTTAAATAAATAAAATAAATTATTTGAAAATCACTTTTTAATACAAATTCAAAATATCAAACAACTTCACAACTCGGCATCATACCCAGAGGTTTCATGTAAATGTACAACTTTCTCGAAATGTCAAAAACCATCGCGTTAAAAGTATGCTCAACAAATCAAAGTGGAACCAACAATCATCACAGATATCAACTGACATTTCGAGCGCTACCCTCAAGAAGACCCTCCACCATTTTACGGTAACTGAACTCAAAAAGGTACAACGTTTTGGCAAATTATTAATAAATTACCTTCATTAAGTGTGTTTTACAATGTTTTGCGGTTTCGCTCGTTTGTGTCGAGTGTTTAGACATTTGGACCGCTTTGATGTTAGATTCGTAAATAGAATAGTGAGGTGGAATTAATTGGAACTGGATGCGTGTTTTGTGCCAGTTTTCAGTTAGTATATACGTTTGTTTATGTTTATTGTTTAAAAAAAGAAAAGGGTTGATTCTGATTTTGAAATATCATTGCGGGTTAAGTAATGGGGCCCACTAGGGACGATGATGTAGTTAGTCGATGATAAAGTACGCTTGCCTAGAAGTTACCTACACTCTTGACTTAAAGACTCCGAGGTAGTAGCTATCAGGAAACACAGAGTCCGGTAGGGAATTCACAGTACACGAAAAAATGAATGTGTTCCCAAATCGTACATTTATTACACTAAGGTGTAAGTCTACGGCCGTAGAGGCCGAAAGGTTCTGGAGTAGCGACCGCGAATCGGAAGACGCAGTGTTGGAACTCCTACAAGGTGGACCGATGACATGATAAAGGTTGCGGAAATCCGACGGATACGAGACGCATAGGATCGTTCGTTGTGGCGACACTCGGGGGAGGCCTATGTCCAACATTGGACATCTATCGGCTGAAATGATGATGCTGATAATGACGAAGTTTGTAAGTGTGTTTATGTTTGTTACTCCTTTACGTTCAAACGGCTGAACAAATTCGGATAAAATTTGTCACACGATTAGACCATATCCTGAAATAGTATACCTATAGGTATACTGCACTTGTTATCCCGATAGTACGTTCTCTTGGGATAATTTTCTATTCTCTCAAGCAGCTAGTATTTCATACGTTTTTATTTCACCTTTGTCATAAAAAAACATCTCCAAAATCATAATGAAGTTTTTATTATACTAACTGGTTTTAGAGCGGGGTTCTCTAGGGCCGTCCACCGTCACCTTGATGGCTTTGTTGTATGTGGTCACTTGAGGAGGCGTCGTCGACACCGTTATCGTTAACGTGAACGATTTACCTGAAACAAGATCAAATATAAGTATCAGAAGGAATTATTGGTTATAAAGGGCTCTAAGATGTGTGTCAGAAATCGACCCATAAACCTAAGCGTGGGTGAAATGGCCCCTGGCTCACGGTGTCACAAACAAAGGGGCCTCGAGCTAGTGAGAGCTCTTTAAGGCCCAAGCGCCCGAACAGTGCCATTAAACAGTTACTTTCTGTAGCTTACTCCTAGGTAACGGCCAGGTTAATAGGTTTGAAAAAATATATATCTTGTTTGTTATAGATCAATGAACAACATTATTAACTATTAAATCAATAGTTAATAATGTTCGTGAGATTAAAACTTTTGTCTAAAAAAAATTTTAGCAATTTCGCAACTTTTTTGCAACTTTTCCCTACTCCTTCGAAACGGCTTGGATCTTTAGAAACATTTTTACACATATAAATTGGTGGTTAAATATTCTTCAAATTGAACATTGCATATGTAAATCAATCAATATTTCGCAAAGAAAATGGACATAAAGGTCAGCCGCGCGCTTTCCGGGCGCTGTTGGCCGCAAATAAATGCACAGATTTGCGTACTGCCGCCTAGGCGTGTGCAAGAGGTGCGTCCATATAATTTTGGCCAGATTGTTCAAGGCACTATAAGCATATTCTTCAAAGTGTATATAGCATACCTATATATGTAAATCATTCAATATTTCACAAATAAAATGGATTTAAAGGTCAACGGGGCTCTATCCGGGATCAGATGGCCGATATTAAATGCACAGATACTCGTTCTGCCGTCAAGGCAGGTACGAGTCTTAAGCCTTAAGAACGAGTGTATTTTATGGTTGATATATATGCTCGCGTTTGACCACTTTTTCACCTGATGTTAAGCGACGATGTACTCGAACATTGGGTTGCCACAATTGCCATCTCGTTTTCAAATTCATGAAAGAAAAAAGCCTCGCTAAAGCACTTTCACCCACGTCTATTAGTCCACGCTACGCTTCTGACAAAAGTTTGAAGTTTTCTATTCAATTTGCAGGTCAGTGTCAAGTTGTATATTGATTAAATATGATTTGCGACCGTAACATGTATTTTTTCAGGATTATAATTATTAAAATCATCAATACAGTTCTCTCAGATCGTCGAACCCTTCCTTCTTTTTCTTCCTGCTCTTATCCCATATTACTTGGGGTCGGTGCAACACGTTTTTTTCTTTCATTCGGTCCTGCCACCCGTCATCTTATCACTAACTCTCTTTTCTTTCATGTCACTCCTCAGTCCTCATCCTCACACAATCCATCCATCTCTTCTTTGGCCTCCTTCTCCCTCTCCATCTTCGTCTTGTCCTATTAAATTGCTATTTAATAAAAACGGAAAGTAAAATATTATTTTAAACTCTTATCCAGTTTTTAATATGTTCAATTTTGACTTTTGTATGTAACAGTTAATTCGGTGGTCTGTAATAAAGGTTTTTTTTTGTAAACATTCACAAAGCTGTCACAAACAACTTTGAGTCAGCTTTATGAAGAGAGAATAAATTGCAATTATTAAGGCACAGTTTCCATTTTATAGTATTCTTGTCATATACTTAAAGTATAGTTATCCAGGTTAACAGTTTAAACAAAACTCACAAACTTGTTCATGTTCACTGTTAAAACTTTAAACGGCATTCCCTTAATACAGCATTTTATTAAATCGCGACGTAGCGAAAAAGTAATTATAACAAACTGAAAATATTATTTGCGCAACTTTTCACTCAAAGTGAGCGCAAGCCATAAATTCAATCTGTGGTCGCCACTCTTTTCGCCGGCTGCCCACTTTTTATAGTTCGATTTTGATCACTTGTTCGAAAAAGTTAAAAATTTATTGCCGCTTCGTTTTCAATTCCTATGTAACGAATGAATTCGGAATTCGTCCTACACATGCACGATACGTCCACGACAAATATTGACAATCAAAAATACGCAATCAACCCCACACTGTTTTTCAATATCATCAACCCTCGAATAAATGGCTGATATCGCAATTATAGCAGAAGAGCAGTTACATAGGCGACCACTACAAAAAAAGTACAAACGAAAACAACACTTGAATCGAAACAATCTCATTCAAACATGGAGTGTGTAAAAGAGCAACTCATCCGCAACACATGAGCGCGCGTCACAAACAGCGGCCCGACCACTTCATCACAGCGTAACGCCGGCAATAAAAAAAACATTTCCATCTGCGGAAAAACCACAGTTAATATTAAATGACCGTCCGTCAAAGCTGTATTGTGAGCGCTTTGGCGGGCGTTCGCGCTGCGGGATGCAGCCAATACCGATTTTGTGATTTTTCCGCTGCCACCTCTCGACGCTCCCGTTAGGGGGGGAGGGGTTGCGGGAGTGACATGTAAGCTTTAATGGTCCCGGAGCGGCTGGCCGCTGGCTACACGCGAAAAAACTGAAAAAAGCCTCATTCATACGTGATTTCATGTGTAGGCTACTTTCTGCGGGCCCGGCGGTGAGGCTCGTTAAAAATGGAGGCCGTACACGCAGCCAGCTTGTTGTGGCCTATCGGAGTTTATTAACGGAGCTCGGAGGAACGCTTGCACCGCTCGCAAAACAAGTGTTGTCGATGGTTTACGCTTTCGGGAACATTTTATAACATGCCAACGATGTTCTCTTCGTTTTAGATGTTTGTTTGAATATTTTTCTGTGCAACTATGTTGTCAATTTTATATACATAATAATGAGCAACTGTATTAATATTGAAAACCCTCAAGTACTTTTTAAAATGATATGATGAGTTAATATTACAATGACTGGCTCATTTCAGAGTTGATTATTTTCATTTGAGAGCTGCTTGATTTAAAACCAACCTAAAATAATTATATATGTATATTATTTAAAATTTAAAATCAACAATTTACAGTTCGCAAAACTTGGTCCGCCGTTGGCTACGTTTAAGATACAATCTCCTTTGCAGAATTGAATTACATTTCATTCACCGCAGCCAAGATATCATAGTTTCGCGTCAACTAGACATTAAATAAAAAGGCAGATGCTATTTCAAACTTTATATTCAAGTCTATTCAGTGCCGTATCTTCAAAAGATCCTGAAATAATGAAGAAAAGAATATGCCATTAAAAAAATAATTGTGTAAAAAAAACAAGGCTTGCAACTCGGTTCTTCTACCGTAAAAAGGTATGAGATCCATGTAATACCAAGTCGGTTAATTTGTGCAGTCCGTACTTAAGAGATCTTGATGACCTAGATTGACTTGGCAATCGCGTGTATATCACAAGTAATTAAATTAGATTTTTTAGCCCGACCACTTTTTTTTGCCTTGCTGGGGGCACTGCCTTGCCCCTCTAATTAAAACTGACAAAGGTATTAGTGACTCATACTTAGATATAGTTTTTGATTTTATTAATCACGTTTTAAACATTCATTATGCAGTATCAATGACTAATGGACAGGACCTACTGGGGCTTATGCCAGCAGCGGGTTGCAGACTGCAGATTATTTTGAATTGATAATTCGTATCTGTAGTATCTGTGTGTAGGGAGCATTGAGTGAGAAAAATAACTAAGTAAGTACACTAGTGTAATTACTTGGAAAACTGGTGTGTACCTTATATACCGGTAGGGAATCGGACGATCGGACCGTTTGAAAAAGTTACCATAGCATTGGAACGCAAAGAGCCACTGAAGTAGGTACTGTGATATCGAAAGGAGATCGCATGAGTTGCTTTTTTTATATAACCAACGAACTGGCTTTTAAATATAATTCGAAGGATTATGCTGTTCTAGAATAGTTTTGAAAGTTAGTAGAAAAAAAGAATGTCTGTTGTTTTTTCAGTGCTGAAGTGATTTTTATAAGAATAACATGTATTCGTGAAATAAGTAAGAAAAATATAAGAGTGCGCCGCCCGAAGTGTTTCATTTCAGGAGTATCCCTACCCGGCGCCTCCACCATGTAACGCAGCTCAGCTCGGCAGTAGGCACGTATAGGGATACTGCCTTGTGGTGGGTTTTAGTCATTAAAAGACCGACAATCCTTCTTGCTACACCCAAAGCGGAAAGAGTTATTTGATGATTTCCCACTAACAACTAATACAGTATCAATATCTAACTACATTTATTAAACATCTAAAATTTTTAGCCATTTTTTCTCCATTCTATTCCCAAACACCTATCAAAAACGAACGCTGAAGAAAGAGAAGGTAACTGAAGGAAGATAGGTGAGTTTTAGTCGGTAAGAGCCAGACACTCCCTCTTACTCTACCCAGAGCGGAAATTGTTTTTTTTTATAATTTCCCACTAAAAATTAATAAACAAAGTATCAATAACTACATTTATTATTCATCAAATTTTTAGTTTTTTTTTTTCCATTCCGTTCCCAAAAACCCATCAAAAACGAACGCTTGTAACAGCGCTAGGACAAGGCAATGAGTGATGGGAAAGCAGTTTGGTACCGGTACCGAGTGGTACCAACTACGGCGCGCCTAAATAAATAACCCTAGTTAATGCTCGGTCTACACGATACCTAGCGCCATTTTTATGAGTTCACAATTTCCTCACTCGAGGAGACTGCCTCCGATTGACGAGGAAAGTTTGGCATCGTGTTCGTGATGCCGTTTTAGGTGATTTATTGTGTGTAGCACGAAGTGAGTGTGAAGTTCACTGTGATTTTGGATTTGAAGTTAGTGTAAAAATAAATTGATTTTTTTTTATCTATTCCTTAGAGATTTTTTTTTAAACTTTGCACCACATTATGATATATCCCTATATCGTGGGATCGTTTACAATCATGTCCAACTCGCATAAAAAAATACAGCCAGACCTGGAAATTTATCTGTAGGTCTTACAAATATTTGCTCCACGCGAGAAACGAACTCGCAAAACGCATTGGAGCACTCGATCACTCAACCACTGCCCCAACAGTATCGTCATGTTATCCTGTATAGGATATCTTGTTACTAGAATATAAAATACGTACCTACATGTATTGCGAGAAATTCAACAGAAAAAGCAATCTGCGAAAATTTAACCATTTTAACGAGTTTTCAACATTTTTAATTTCTTGATACCGCACCGCTACAACCTCTTATTGATAGAAAACTTTTTGTGCTACTGTCATCATATTATTTAAGGTAGGACCCATAATGAGGGCAGCAGAATTATTCGAACATGTTACCGTAGCCCTGGAACGCAAAGGACAAATAAAGGAACACAGATGACTTTCAGTCAGTAAAAGTCTGACGATTTCTCTTGCTCCACCCAGACCGAAAGAAGTAATTTGATGGTTTCCTACCTCAAATAAAGACCCATTCAAAACAAATCTGTCAGTAGTTTTCCTTACCAAACGTGGGGTTTTGTGAGGGCTACAGAACCCAGGTGTAATATTCAACCATAAATTATCCTAGGAAGCAAATCTACCAATTGATTCTTTATTGGATTAATCCGTAACTTGTCGACTTTGAATTTGCCAAGTCTACAAGGGAAGTAAATTAATCTAAATTTTCTTCATTTCGTATGGATGCGAACCAAATATTCGAAGACATATGACATTCACCAACCCGCACTGGGCCCGCGTGGTGGGTTACGGCCTATTCCCTCCCCTAGAGAGGAGGCCTGAGTCCCAGCAGTGGGAACACTAAAAGGCTGATTATGCTTATGCTATGCTCTGAAACTATATTTTTTCTGACCAATATTTGGCAACCTGTACAGCTGCATTGTTGGCCTCATATAGATCCTGAAAACTGCATTTGGTTATGCAAAATGGGCAGCATAGCAGGTGACGCATGTCGTGTGCAGCGGCTCCACACTGGCACTGTGTTAGAGATGGGTCGAGGAAGCCCCATTTGGCCAGATTGTTTTTACAGCGGCTAACCTGGGTTCGCAGTCGGTTTAGAGATTTGCAAATTGGCCACTGTAGTTTTTTTTTTTTTTTTTTTTTTTTTTTAATTAAGATAAACTAGTGCTTGACTGCGATCCCACCTGATGGTAAGTAGCGATGCAATCTTTGATGGTGAGGCGCACTAGTTTATTAAGAGCCTATTCACTCTAGCCTTGAAGACACCCAAATTATAAGTTAATTATAATTATTAGTTCGCATCCAAACGCGACGGGGAAGATGTTTCGATAGGGTGATGAAGAGTGGGGGATTTGGATGTTTCTGCCTCCACAGTGGGCATCTCTCGTCCTCTGCACTGTTTTTCGAAGAGTTCATATACTATAACTAGAGATACAAAAGAAAGACAATGGGAGAGCGAACGCCGGCGTTCGTTTGAGGATCGAGAAGTCACTACAAGTTAAGGCATCGAACTGGTACAGATGAGATGGATATTAGAGGAGAAGAAAAGGAAGTTAGTAATATATTAGCGTGACGGGTGACCGGACAGAGAAGCAAAAAAAAAACGTGTTGCCCCGACACCCCAATAACACAGGACAACGACAAGAAGAAGAAGTACAAGTTTTAACAGTCAAATCTTGTTGCATTCAAGTCCTTTGGTCCAAAGTCGATGAGTTGAAACAATTAGTCGTCACACTCAACGTTTAGTTGCGCGAGTGGCGTCGACTCGGCGACACTGCACCGTTTCAACTTCTGTTGCGATGCGACATCTCAATTTGAGGTAGTGTGTCAACTTGTGGACATGCCTTGTAGTTCGGAAATCGAATTAATTCATTAAACCCCAAGCGAACGCCGTCGTTCGCTCTCACATTGTCTTTCTATTGTGTCTCTAATTATGGCATTCGAAAGGTTAAAAAGGTTTTGTAATACTTGAAACAAGAGAGACATGTATAAATTCTATTTGTCCAGTAGGTAGACTTATCCTTTACATTTTTTATTTTATTTTTAATGTCGACTTACAGATGATGTAGATATCTAATGAAAAAACATGATGTCTGTCACACTCACTTCGCGACAACACTTCTCTAGAAGTCTTCAATACAAAACTTAATGAGGATTTGCTTAATAATAATATTGGTATGTTTTAGTATGTATAAAATGTTTATATAGCACACATTTATGTAGGCTTATATTATACACTCTGGATCCTAGTCGCGTTTGTGATCTCAGTTTTACTGGAAGAAAGTTATTGTTGAGGTAAGCTCGCCTCTGTACATGAATTGTCAAATCACTGTATACTATGTTATGTTTTTTGTATACAATAAAGAATTAGAAGACACTACACACACAGTATATACAGTGTATAGATACTTGACTGTTCAAATAACTTGTAAGCAATGAAATGTACTAGAATTAGTAGAAATTAGAAGCTATTCAATTTAAATGTATAAGTAAAATTTAATTGTGGAAAATAATTGTCAAATATTTTAATTGCAATCCATTCCACGATTTCTTGAACTTGTCACAAATTAAGGCTGATCATAGACCGCGGGACGCATCCAGACTATTCCGTCGTCGCCTCGAACATTCCCTAATAGCTGGATGCAATCCAATTTGACAGCTGTCAAATACACTCGTCGCCTTGTCGCAGTCGCACATTACTAAGCGTTGTCGTCGGCCGATAACGACCTGCTAATGCCCTCGTGCGCTAATTGAGTGAATTAATATGCCCGTGTAAGGTAGGTGATTCAATGTGTCGGTATTGTAGATGATTGAGCGTTTGAAATGCATGGTGTTTGAAGTGCGGTGTTCTTGGGGTATTTCGGGGTTGCTTTATAGAATCATGATCGATGATTCCTAATTTTTTAGGGTTCCTTACCTCAAGTGACAAAAATGTATCCCTATGTTGTCCGTCTGCCAAGATCATTTTTTTTTTTAAGAACTCGCGATTGTGTTAACATAAAATTAATACCAAATATTTGGTCTGCTACTCCTTAGAAGGGTGAAAAATGAATCTTATGCGATCTAAAAATAATAAAATGCCGTTTAAGTATGCCATAAAGGGCACATATTTTGAACTCGCAGAGAAATCAAAACCTACAGAGTACTTCGCGTTGACCTATAATTTTGTTTGGCAAATAGTAAGGTCTTGCAGTACAAGCAAAAGAAAAATTTGGAGTTGCCTACATCATTACTTTTTTGCGATTCAGAAAAAATCTTTGAGATTCGATTCAGTAACCTTGTTGTTGATAATTATAGAAATAAAATATTTGAAATTCTCAAACTGAAATTGAGTACTACCATCTCAAGTGGACATTCCGTCTTAGAAAATTAAATCGATTAGAATTCGCAATCGAAATTACCGTTGGTATGTACCACGATTGACATTAACAATCTAATCAGCCAGGCATGTTATCAAGCACTATCGTTTCATACTCCAACAATATGTCAGCACACATTCAACTCCAATACCTAAACTAATAACAAAACGGCGGTTAATAGAGCGTGAGTGAGTCGGCGCCACAAAGCATAGTTACCTAACTTGCGGGTTCCGTTACCAACTACCCGAAACCAAGGACCGACCGTAAATGAAATGGTAGTTTTCCGTGGCTAACCGGGTAACCGGGCTGGTGTACCGGTCCGGCCGCCACCCGGTTAACCGGCTGCGGCCGCGTTATGGTTGACAAGGGCTGTTGCGGGTGACGGGACGTGCGTGCGGCGTCTACGATGTTTGCGTGTAGACTAACCTTTTTGTGTTTTGTGCGTCAGTGTCTTTTTTTTTATTGCCGTTCGATGTGAGTTTGAATTGATAGGGATGTGTGTTTTTGTGGTGTCTTTTTTTGTGTGATCTTAACTTTTTTTTTTAAATATAACTGATAAGACATTACCTAATTGTTCATGTTTATACGTGATAAAACATCGAAAAAAAAAACCAAGCAACAAATTCTCAGAAATCAAAAGGCGCATCACAAAGCTACAATAAAGTAACGCGATCGTCCCACGCGCCCACAATATATTCAAATAAAGATCTCTTCAAAGGAAAAAAAAATATATTCAAATGGCGAGGCGACCGCAGCCGTGCTCGCCCCGCCTCCACGGAAGAAGTTGCTTTCCCGACCTTTTCCATTGGCTGGCGAACGGGAAGGCGGGCCTTCTTCAAGTCTTTGCCGAGACTAACTTTTCATTTGCACAGCTCTGAAATATAGCTTCAGATTAAAGCGCAACGTGGAACTTCGCTGCGGTTTCTCTTGAGACGTAGTTTTTTTTTGTTTGCAGCCAGCCTAAGTAATATGCAGTGGATCTTCAATTTCCATTAATAACTTGCCGCGGTTTATCCTTTTGCGAAGTATATTAAAAGTCGGTTTTCTCGCTCTTATTAATACGGTAAAAGATTTTGCCTGGAGACTCTATCCATGAAAACTACTGATTTATTTAAATCAGAAATGAGCCATACGTAATCAAATTAACATGTAAAGTATGTTATCTCAATAGATTTTCTTTCAAGATATGGTATGGTTAATGAAAGATTACACTGTACTGGGGCCGTATTATGGCCTCTTAAAACCATCATGTTTTCGGTGTGAAAAAGAGACGGAGCTATACAGGATGAATAGCACTATCCTTTTCTCACACAGAAAACATGATGGTTTTAAGATGTCATAATACGGCCGCTGGTCTTATAAATACAAAGAAAGAAAATGTGTTAAGAAAATTGGCGGTATAAAGCGCTAACATCTCAACAAGTAAGTAATTGATATTGAATTGGGCTGGTTTCAAATTTTTCAAATGCTTATTAGACCAGTGTCGATAATTTTTGAAACGAAAAAAAAATCACATTAGGATGAAACTCATTAGAAAAGGAAGAAAATATATGGAAAATGAGAGAAAGAATAATATTTACTGGCGATCTGAAGTCGGGAAATGGATGGGTGTGCGTTTTTAAGGGTAATACAAGTCCTATGGAAAAAAATTAAATGGCAAAGTTGTAGGTAATAAAAGATCAGTTTCCCGATCTCAGATCGTTTTAGTCAGTAAAAGTCTGACACTATCTCCCGCTCCACCCAAGAGCGGGGGTTGTCATTGATGATTTTCCCACCATAAAAAAAAGATCACATAAATTATTTTTCCTTTCATTTTTGTTATATTTTCTTCATTTTCCAATGGGTTTCATCCTACTGTGATTTTATTTCACTTTTTACCCTTTTCAACGGCTTCAGCACTGGTCTTTACCTAAGCAGTTCACGTCAAAATATGATGGATAGTGGACTTGAATTTGAACGTAGCGTATACGAAAATTGGGGCGGTATTCTTTGAGTATTTTAAGTTAAGAACGTGTTAAATCCTATTTAATTGTCAAATTTTAATAATCTTTCAGGCTAAAGTAAAGTTTGGGAAACACCCAATTTCAAATGCAATCAGAAATCCATAGTAAGTATTGCAGCAAATCTGAAACTGAATGATTGTTTTTATTTTAAGCCAATTTATTGGTGGTTTTTAACTAATGTGATTTTATTATTAATAGGCTTGCGGCTTGCCCTTGACCACTATCACACCTGATAGTAAACGATGATGTGGTCACACTTGCCTAGAACTAACCTATTCACTCTTGACCCCTAGTAGTAAACTACTACACAGACTCGGCAAGAATTTCCACTCCTGCACCAACCTGCACTACCTGTTCTACTCACAATGAAAGTGTTCCCAAAACATTTTGTGAGTATGGGTTGTTTTTTAGTTGAGAAATCATCCAATGAGTTTTCCCGGTCTAGGGCGGAGCGGGAGGTCGTGTCTGACTATTCCTAGCTAAAACCATATAACATAGGAGTGCTTATGTTTGTTTTTACAAGCTTTTATTTAGTTTCACCTGTTCCGATGTTTGTCTGTAATCAAATCTTGCAAATTAAATTTGATCCACTTCCCGGTTACCGATTGAGCTGTTTGCGTGCATATGTAAATCAGATGACAATGCAAAATTATTATGACATAGAGCTGATCTGATGATCGAACCGGAAGGTGGCTATAGGAGCTTGGTAGTAGAACGACACAACCCCATCGAGTTTGGGCACGTATGATTCGTCTTGACGAGTAATAATTTATACACCGTTAATGTAGTTAGTAGTCGACGTTGCGTACTAATTACCTACAGGTCATTGAACTCGCTCAGCTGACGTTTTCTTAAAGAAATTAATTTCGTACATGCGTAAATTAATACGAGTTTTAAAAAAAGGTTCTTTATTTTTTAATTTTATCTTTACAAATCGATAGTGTTTCATGTACCGGATCGACCCTCCACGGGATTAAAACAATCAAAATTTAACGGGGTATAAGTATTATACCGTACTATAAAAGCTTGCTATGTAAAGTACATTTTCATTAAAAACTTGTTTGCCTTGCGTTCCAGGACCCCGGATTTCACTTCCGGAAGCCCACCCATGGCCCTTGTAGGCTTCGGTCCTACTTGGCTCCTACAGTTTTGCTAACATCTCTTTGAGGCGCGCGTGAAACACTACGCGCTTTGTATATAAGGTGACTGGTAATTAGTGACCGATACTTAAACACGTGGTTGTACTCATGATTACAAACAACTTTCCCAAAGAAACTTTTTTAGTATACTCATTTTTTTTCGTCATGAACATTTTTTGTAATAATTTATGTTATAGTCTGTCTAATAAGTCAACCGACTTGGGAATTTTGTATAATATTTTAATCATTTAAAAATTACTTATATTCGATACTTTTTATAAGGTTCTTCTGTTAGTAAACAATGATCTCTATCTCTTAATCAACCTTGATTATTGAACCCGTGTTGACTACATTAAATTTCATTAAATCGTAATAATTACCCAAGTCGTTTAACTTATTAGACAGACTCTAGTCTTAAGTTTGCGCCTTTTCCAGCAAATAAAAAGTTTTTCTTTCTTTTTTCCTTTTCATTGGTTTCATCACAATAACAAAACAGCTGTTTGAAATATGCGCGCGCGCGCCTGCGACCGATCAGCTGTTAGCTGCGTTTTGTTATTGTAATAAAACGAATGAGTAAAAAAACACAGTTTCTTTGGGAAAGTTGTTTGTAAACATGAGTAAAATGACGTGTTTAAGTATCGGTCACTAATTACTAGTCACCCTATATATTATGTGTGATAAGTACTAAACGTGTTTGTAACTTCATTAACCTTTTTAATGTCTTAAGTTACACAGTTCGACATAAGCAATTGTCTTTCTATTGTGTCTCTAATTACGGCATTCGATGAGTTAAAAGATGGTCGGAATTGATACACTTATTGGGAAGTTAACATATCTGTTATCACCTACGTCTGCATTCTACACTCCGGAGTTATGTAATGTTCTGAATTTGGTTTCAATTAGTGCATTCAGACTCAATATAGTGCCCACCTAAGATCGTAAGCTAATAATTATGGATGTACTAGAGATTCTGCTCCCGGATTCTCGAGTTTGTGTTTAGAAGACACGAGAAAAAAACTCAACGCTTGAACTGGAGATATCAATTTCATGCCGTTACACTGCACTGTATAGATATAAAATGCTAAAAATATTATTTAGTTAAAGTTTGTCGCAAAATGTATGGTAAAAAAATATCGTTATATTTATTTTACCAAACTACAACGAATACGTTTAAATTTAATATATCAAATTAGATGAGACACAAACTCAAAAACAGAAGAAATTGAATACTGTTCTTTCACTAATGTTCGGTATACTCAGTACAATGGCGTTATGTTGCCAAAACTGCCTGCATCTTTTCTCTCTTCAATCTTTGTGGAATTAAAGTTCCATGTTAGCTGGTATTGGATTTTTTTGTTACTTTCCAAGTTTAAAGTGTTTAAGATATAGTTAGTAGTTTAAGGTATATTGGTGATATAAGTAATTTAGTGATACCTTTTTAAACACAATACTATATGGTTCCCCATGCATGATGCGTGACTAGTATGAAGATTAGAATATTTATCCTTCTCGTAAAACCTCGCTAGCATAACCTTATGGTTATGCATGGTTGGTACTGTGTGGTCTGTTTAAAAAAAAAACTACCAAATTACTTATATCACCAGTATATCTCCCATTACCTATAGCGAGAGAGCGGGCCTTACCAAAACTTTAATTTCAATCTCAATTAAAAATAACCTGAAATGATCGATGTATTGACCGTGGGGCCGAATACTATCAAGCTTTCAAAGAATATTATCCTCAATGTGTGGGGCAAAAGGCATCACAATTTGATCTAAAATGTCGGTTTTGTATCGAGCTGCTGCCAGAGATCCGTTTTTACGATGTGTAGCTCCTTTACCTCCCCTTACCATTACTGACCCTCAACCATTAGATTCTCTTTCAACAATGTTACATTGGGGGTGTATCTTTCTCTAAGTTGTATCCAAACTTTGAACCTTCTATCATCTGTCTTAAGAACATCATCAGAGTAGCCTGATTCGCGTAAAATCAAACAAGCCAAATATCGTTGAAGTTTTATAGTCGTTCGATCGAAGTCCTATCCAAAAGCGGTATTCACGTGTTCCTTAATCGGGATTGGATAGAACGACAACTCAACTGGCTCGAAACTAAACGATCTATCGATGACTTATTTCCAGTTACATTAATAAGTATTCTGCCAGGATATGTAATACAGATTTTTTTTTAAATCGACTCTTCGACCAAACAGTCATTTTTAGTAAATAGCATACGCTTTTATAACAAGTTACCAAAAGCGGTGACTGAACTTAGCGATGGAAAGTTCAAAACATATGGGTTTTAACCAAGACACGCTTGTTTGACAGTCATTGCCAAACAAGCGTGTCTTAACCAAAAAAGCATATTACAAGGTTAAAGACAATGTCGAATACACGCTTGTTTGGCAATGACTGCCTCTGCACTTGTGGCCCCCTGGTAACTCATAATATTGTGCGAATGTATCTATTAACTGCTCCATCTTTGTTGTAACAATTTTTTTTTCTAACACATTGCTTTTGCAATATTTTTTTTTTGTATTATCTGACTCCAACCACATTAAATTCGTTAGTTTTTCTTTTTTTTGGTTGTTAACGTCTCATTTATTGACAGTTGTAATTATTATTATTTTTTCTACCTTCTTTTTTTATATAGCCTCTTTTTATAATGTAAATGGAAGAACACTAGACTCCACGAATTCTTAGATTACTTCATATTTTAACTCACTTTTTTTTTAAATGATTATTTTTATTGTGCTTTTGAGTACAATATAGACCGGTTTACACTGTTGTTAAATAATACCTTTTAATACTGTTATATGGAAATATTGTAAGTACAACCATTTTTTTAAAAGAGTAACCATAGAGTTTCTTGCCGGTTCTTCTCCATAGGAAACGACCAATTTCGAACCGTGCACTAGCTTCTGATGTTTTATAAGTGCCCATGTAGGCCTATGTGAAATAAAAAACTTTTGACTTTGACTTTGAAACGACTTTAAAATCGGTGTCGTTCAAACTCGATTGATGGATGTGAATATGGAAATGGTCTAAACGACTAGATCGCTACGATATCGTTACGGTTTTGATTACGAGAATCGGGCTAGGTCCTTGACAACGGGACTACGGGACGGGAAAGGTGCGGGGCGCCAACAATCTCAAAACTATAGTGATGGCCATATTGGAAACACAGGACGAAGACACTAGTGTTGTCCTCAAACCGTGCTCGGAAGTCGTTTTGGTTTTTTTTTTTACTTAATTGACAACAATCTAGCCTAAAATACTAAAGAGTAATTTAACTCTAACTTATTATTATACGTTACAGATTTTAAAGTAGAAGTAGTTTTATTGTGTGAATGTTTGGTAATTATTATATTATTATTTATTTATATGATTTAATTATTATTATCGAATTTGACATGATTCTTGAATTTATTAGACAATTTGCCAGAGGTAAACAATACTAATTTGTAAGTGGTGTTACATGTCTTTACTAACAATTATGGATTGTATGATCAGACAAATAAATTATTATTATAAGACAAAACCAAGACTCAACAGTAAACATAAATTTTCTATAATACCTACAAGTATCGTGTTAAAATAAATACTTCTTGTATAAGCCTAATCAAAACTCTTTTGTTAAGCTGTCAATAGCATTGTACTAGAAAAATAAAACTTTTTCTGTCAAGACAAAAATTCTTTCCTTGCTCCATATTTTTTTCAATTTATTTAATTATTCCAACAATGATGATGATGACATCGAAATTGAGACGATGATGCTTGTAGAAAATTTATGCTTCAGCCAAAAGACATCCACTGTTGGACATGGAACTCTCACAAGTATCGCCATAACGATCGGTACCAAGCATCTCGTATCCATCGGATCCCCGCGACCCTCACTAGGTCATCGGTCAACCTTGTGGCCTCCTAACTCTGCGTCTTACGGTACGTGGTCGTTACTCCCGGACCTTTTGCCCAAAACAATTGATGTTGGCGAGCAAAATTGGACCGAACTACTTGATGGCCTGTTGTAAGTAAGGGTCCTTAGGCAATATGCTCCGGTTGCAGTCTTCTTGTTATGGTTTTGATGCTAACTGGAACTTGACAAACTTCTTGGAGGTTAGTTTTTACCTCAGTATAAGTTGAAGTACGAATTCTCAGCAGCTACCTACTAATATTTAATCTATCGGCTCTTGCTGTTTTTTGCGACCTTGCCTTTTAAGTCTTGTATACCTACACTCTAGTGTGCTGATATTGTTTAACATTGCGGAAAATAAGAGACTTGGAA
Organism: Mythimna ferrago; assembly: GCA_910589285.2. Lineage (NCBI taxonomy): Eukaryota > Metazoa > Arthropoda > Insecta > Lepidoptera > Noctuidae > Mythimna > Mythimna ferrago. The sequence continues at coordinate 9,351,431 of OU342691.1, read as the reverse complement.
ACTCCTAATGTTTGAGCCACTTTATTGTAAGTCCAACCATTTTCAATTAAAATTAAAGCTCACTAACACTTGAGCTACACTGAGATCCGGTATTATTACTTCAATTCAACGGGTGCCAATTAAAAAAGTTATCTGCAATTTTCTGATAATTAGTAAAAATAACCAGTTATTTCGTAATTTTTGTTTTTAAAAATACTATTAATAAAAAGCTATTTCTGCAATTTTGATAGTTGAAATAAGATTCACCATGTCTTTATTAGTATGTTGGCGACAAAACTTAGCACCGTGTGCCACTGCAACGACCGGAGGGCGACAGCGGCTTGCGGGGAGCGGAGGACGAGGTCCAGAGCGCCGCCGCCCGCGCTGCTGCGAAACCACACATCCATTGACTCATACGACACGGACCAGAGGCGCGCGTTCTTATAATCGAATATACGAACCTACCTATATTTACAGTCCGCTACTTTATTTCTACCTACTACCTACCTATAGTTACTGTAATTATCAGAAAATCTGAAAACTGCAGATAATTTTCTCTACCTTGCCCTCGTAGAATTTAACAAATCATATAAACACGACAGAAACAACAAAATTGACGAAAAATTATAAACAAAACTTGAATTTGAAAAACACAGCTAACACAAGCAAACTTTTTTATGGCAAGCATTAATTAAACTAATTTATAGCCCGAAAAAAAAATTTAGGAAAAAAATTCAAGATAACAAAAGAAAGTTGAAATCATTCTTTTTTTGAATTCAAAATCATGCTCCAAAGATGTCAGTGCGTAACCATACAAATACAATTTTTTTAAGTCCTCTAAATATATCCAGTATTTTGTGTATTACCTAGTCGAGTTCATCATTTTAAAAAATGACTGGAAAAATACAATACCAGAATTTTTTTAATTATGCTGACACTAAAATCATTTGTGTGATGAAAAAAGTAGCTTATTTCAATGAATCCTCGCTAGTGGCATCAGAGACCAGCTGGACTGTTTTGTAAACACCTCACGATGAAACTTCAAGTAGAATTTAATACCTTGAAGTGCATCATTGTTTCACCTTTTAGAAGGATTTACTCACGGTGGTAATTAAAAAGGTATATTGCAAAGTTCAAGATGGCGAAGTAAAAAATATCGAAAAATGTCCAACCGATCAATTAACCCGAGATGAGCGAGCGAAGCGACCTCGGTAATTTAGGGCACTCCGACACGGGTTTGACGGAACGAACCAAGTCAGTGGACTTTCCCCATAAATATAAAATGAAGATATGTGACGAGTTCACAACAACTTGTATCTATCTATAACATTAATTTTAATATACATGAAACCCGAAACAAGTGTCTAGTATTTTTACGTAAAGAATCTATGTACCTACAAAATTTTATAACAGTATCATGAAAAAGCACAAAGTCTCAAAAATCCTTTCATTTTCCTTATATAAAAATATAAATTTATATAAATGTAGGTTTATTTTATATTGAATATGTATGTATTTTTATATATATATGTATATATCCGTACCACGCGTGAATACGTTGACAACTCGAGATGTCGTTTTTTTTTTTTTTAGCTTAAACGCTTCTGTGACCTTATACCCTACCGGTATTAAAAACTCAACTCGAAATACTCAAACAAAATCAAATTATTGCTTTCGTACATAAGTGAGTATCTACAATTATGGCAATAAATATTTGATAAAACGACATGTCAAATTAATAATACTTAACTGACAGCGTTTATATTATTGCATTTCGATTTATCAACATAAGTCAGAACATGCATTAGTTAATATATCAACATATACGTTTGTGGATTTGCGAGTGTAATATGACAAAATCAGTTATCAAGTTATGAACGTCTTTGAGTACGAAACACGCACATATATTTCGAGTTATCTAGTTATGCACGCTATCTAAAGTTGTGTTATTTTAGAACATTTCGAATTGTCTAGTTTTATCATTATAAAATCACACAAGTCATTTATGAAACTCTTTAAAATGGACATTATATCTATATATATATAAATGAATTGCTGTTCGTTAGTCTCACTAAAACTCGAGAACGGCTGAACGGATTTATCTTATCTTAGTCTTGAAATGTTCGTGGAGGTCTAGGAAAGGTTTAAAAGGCGAGAAAAAATCGAATAATTTTCGGGAAAACCCTAAAAACAGCCCTTTTCTATTTCCCATACAAACGTTTTCTAGAGTCAATTTGAACTTTATTGCTATTCAATAAAGTTCATATTAAATTAGAATCACTCACTGTTGTCTAAGCAATTTAGGTGTGTTCCTAACGTCAAAGAGTCAATTTGCAATTTATTACCGCTGCATAAACTTCAAATTCAACAATCATATCTATGAAAATAGTCTTCGCGTGCGCTTTGGAGGATCTAATGTCGCGTTCCGAAAATAAACAAAAGTGAATCGCGAACGCGACAAAAAATGTAATAAACTATTAGTAGTACTGATTTCCAATTAATTTGGTCGGCTTCGCGAAACTTAATTTTAGCTAACTTCAAGTTGTGAAGGTAAGAGGACAAAATGTTGATGTAGACAATCGTTGGATTGTGCCATACTCGCCAATATTGTCCAAAGCTTTTGAGACTCACATCAAGGTGGAATATTGTAACTCGTGTAAAGTCGATAAAGTACATATGTAAATATGTTAACAAAGGCAGCGATATGGCTGTCTTCGCTGTAACCAATGCAAATGATGAAATATCACAGTACCAGATGGGGCGCTATGTAAGTAGCAACGAAGCAATTTGGCGTATATTTTCATTTGCGATCCATGAAAGATACCCTACAGTAGTCCATTTGGCGGTCCATTTAGAAAATGGTCAACGCGTTTATTTTAATGAATCGAACGCGGCAGACAGAGCGGCACGTCCACCATCGACAACATTAACAAGTTTCTTCACAGTCTGTCAAACTGATGATTTTGCTCGCACTTTGCTGTATGCTGACATGCCACGCTATTACATATGGAATGCATCATCGAAATCATTTCAGCGTCGAAAACAAGGAACACCAGTTGAAGGACATCCAAATGTATTTGCTTCAGACGCTCTGGGTCACATCTACACAGTACATCCAAATAACGATGACTGTTATTATTTGCAATTGTTGTTGGTGAATGTTCGTGGTCCGACATCGTTCAAACAACTGAGAACAGTTAATTGACAGCTGTGTGCGACTTACCGTGAGGCATGCCAACATTTACTTGAGAACGATTCGCACTGGGATGATACGCTCAAGGATTCCGTAATATCTTCATCGCCGCATCAAATTCGTACATTGTTTGCGATTATCATATCGACATGTTTCCCCTCGAATCCAAAAGATTTGTGGGCTAAGTATAGAGATGACATGTCTGAGGATGTTTTGCATCGTGTGCGCCGTGAAACTTTGAATCCTACACTACAAATGACTGAAGAAATTTACAATGAGACATTGATCATGATAGAAGATATGTGTTTATTGATAGCAAATAAAGTATTGTCGTGTTTGGGAATGACAGCACCCAATCGTCATATGCACGATGCATTAAACCACGAGTTGCAAAGGGAACAACAGTACGACATTGAAGCATTGGCCGAAACAGTTCGTACAAATATTCCACAAATAATCAACAACAAAGAATTGCGTACGACACTTTGATAGAAGCTGTGAACAGTGGATCTGGTGGAATTTATTTCCTTGATGCTCCCGGAGGAACCGGAAAAACGTTCTTAATTTCATTGCTTTTGGCGAGGATCAGGTCGCGAAATGATGTTGCTCTAGCGTTGGCTTCATCTGGAATAGCTGCGACTCTGCTAGAAGGCGGACGAACTGCGCATTCTGCCTTGAAATTACCATTAAACATGCAAATCACCGAAACACCAATTTGCAACATCGCCAAAAATAGCGCAATGGCCAAGATCCTACAGGTATGCAAATTAATTGTTTGGTATGAATGCACAATGGCCCATAAGAGGTCACTGGAGGCGCTGGACAGAACATTGAAAGTTCTTCGTGACAACCAAAATATTTTTGGTGGGGCCATGATTCTGTTGTCAGGTGATTTTCGTCAGACTCTTCCAGTTATTCCCCGATCAACTGTTGCTGATGAACTAAATGCATGCCTAAAATCATCGAATTTGTGGCAGTACGTAAAGACACTCCAATTTGTCATTTGATTAAATTTCATAAATTTAAATAAGAATAAAGGATCTTAATTTGTTTCTGCGATTAAACTTTGTTATTACTTCATTTGGTTTTTATTTAAATTCAATTATGACAGTTAGAATTTTTATCTTCCTTCAGGGAATAAGTTGATAAGTCGTCGGTGAACAATTGGATAAGTCTGTTTTTAAATGCATTAACAAATATTACATTTATTTTGTAACGTAGACTTAAAACAGCTCCTTAGAGAACCTAAATTCAACTATTAAAAAAGTAATCATTATTATTTTCGATTTACCAGAAGATCGTAAACTTTAAATTGGCTGCCCTGAAAAGTATGCATAAATGACATATCAACTTATTCACGCCAGGTACGGATATATTTGTTCCCTACTATGTTTTCTCTTCACCACCCTTAGTTGACTGGTAGAGAATGCCTAAGGCATTAAGTCCGCCTTTGTACCTTTGTGTTGCATGAAGTTTTAATAAATAAGTAAATAATAAAGTTAAGTAAGCTTGTTATGTCAGCAAAAATACATAGTCACCTGGTCATCCAGGCGACTGAGGGTTGCTTTGTACTAGCACCCGGCTATTTGCTGGCGCCTAATACAAGCTACAACCTGCCTTGATATGTATTGTACTTAGAGCCGGTAGTGATCTTTTTAAATATTTTTGGGAAAAAATGTAACATGGTGTAAAAACTTTTGGAATCTATTCAGGTACTGATTCTGAACAAACTATACTCAGGTTTCGCATAAACTAAAAATAATATACACATAATAATACACATTCTTTTATATGGTTGGTCCCAACCAGTTACTAGTTAGAGTTTATAATGAACTAACTTTTCCCCGCTCCTTTGCCCGCGTACACTCTTATGTCACTCAGGAATAAAGCAGCTTTCTATTGGTGAAAAAAATTTAACAATCAGACCAGTACTTCCAAAGATTACCTCCTACAAACAAAAAAACAAACTTTACTTCTATATACATTCAGTTAAAAAAGTATCGGGAATGGATGATTTGTTTATGGTTCCAAATTCAAATTTTAGATTTTTTTGTTGTTGCTAGATTGACACAACTGTTTTCCATTTTGTTTAGAGATTGATTTCAAAACCATTATGCGTAATCTGCGCATGTCGTACCATCGACCTGCTTTTTGACTTGCACAGATGACTTACAGCCGGTTTTTTCATCTAAAGTAACAGCCAAAGTAACGTCATAAAGTAAAAGTAACGGTCAAATTCGTTTCTTCACAATTTTAACTGTTGGTTTAACTGTTACTTTTGCCTTTAACTTTTACTACTCATTAGGGGGCTGTTAAAGCTAAAGTCACTGTCATTTTGACAAAGTTGTAGGTTATTTAGGTTTCACTAATATGTTATCACGAACTTCGTCCAGTGAAAGTTCAAGTTCATCAGACGATGGGCACGCCACTATCATGGCGGTAAGTCCCCCTCTTTGAGGCGTGGCTGGAAAGACCTCACGGCGTCCTTACCTTCCGAATGACGCAGGTACTCACCGGACATGGTTCGTTCGGGAGTTTCCTGCACTCGATTCATGCGGAAGTGACGCCCGGGTGTCGCCACTGTGCGGCACGCCCGGAGGACACGGTGGAGCACACAGTCGAGGTGTGCCCTGCTTGGGCGGAGCATCGCCGTGCCCTCGTGGGGGCGATCGGCGGCGGAGACCTCTCGCGCCGGGCCTTGGTTGAGGCCATGGTCCGGAGCGAGGAGTAGTGGCAAGCGGTCGCCGACTTCTGCGAAGCAGTAATGCTCGCAAAGGAGGAGGCCGAACGCATCAGGCAACGGCGTTATCGCCGCCGCCGTCGCCGGGATTCTGATCCCGATTTCCGGCCAACGTAGACGCGGGCTTGCGGACAGTGAGCAATGGGTAGCTCGCTCGTGGGTCCGGCCGTCCTGTAACTGTCCGGACCAAGCCCAAGTCGTCGACGGCGCGCACTGTTCCCGCGCGCCTCAAGGAGTTGTCAGCAACAGCAGTGACCCAGCCGGGTCGAAGCCTACTGGGGCCAGGGTTATCCGAAAGGGCGCTCGAGCCCCGGTATGAAGGCTAGAAGGAACGGGGTGGGTCTTTTAGTCAGTAAGAGTCTGACACTATCTCCCGCTCCGCCCAAGGGCGGGGGATGTCAATGCATGATTTTTTCCCACCATAAAAAAAAGTTCATCAGACGAGGAACTTATCGTTAGTTATTTAACGCGTAGACGTAAAAAGTTTAATGTTCGCAAAGGTCATTTCGTATGGGACGACGCTGATTTTCTGTTCCGATACAGAATTTCAAAGGAAACAGTTACATACCTCAGCCTGTTGTTACAAGATAAACTGACGCCAACCACTAAGTTTATTTTCAGTTTGTATTTAATATGACTACGATGTACAGTGCGGCCGTTCTATCTTGGTGAGTGTGAAGTTAGGCTCTGCGAACTTTAGCGCTTGTGTACCTATACCTATACCTACTCGTATAAAAATAACGGTTTCAAAAAAATAAATGCCAATAACAGTTGTTAATATCAATAACAACAACTAATAGCATTTATTTTATTACTTATGTTATTATTTATCAATTCAATTCTAAAAACATTCGTTCGTTGGCGTTCGTATAGACAGAATCAAATGACATTCGACTTTTTGACACTACTTGACAGTGGATATTGCGATGTTGTCATGCGTAAAAAAAGCTCCCCACGTTTTTTTAGGGTAATTAAGCCGTTTGTGTTATGGTAACTCTATTGACTTTTAGTTTAGCTGTTACTTGGATGAAGAAACACATTTGCTATAATATCAGTAATAGTCAAGTAAAAGTTAATACTTTTACTGATAGTTTTAGTTGTTGATGAAGAAACTGGCTATTAATATTTATCCCTTTAATATTTTTATCACATTCGGTGGCTATTCACTAAAAAGTGAAAAATAAATATAGTTAGTTAAAAAAAAAACTAAAAAAACACGCTTTCATAGCATATCACACTAAAAAATGTAAAATAATTTTCAGTATATGTGAAAATAATAATAATAAAATTGCGAAAAAAGCGTGGGGTGCTCGATTTACGAAAAATATCGCACAAAGCGCCCCATGCTTTTACCGCAATAATATTAATATTTTACATTGTTCCACACACGCCTCAAGATGTCAGTAAAACCGTAGGATCGAAGCCTACTGGGGCCATGGGTTCGCTTTTGAAAGAAAAACCCGGGGCCCTGGAAAGCAAGGTAAAGAAGGAACATAGGAGTGGATTTTAGTCACTAAAAGTCTGACACGCTCTCTCGCTCCTCCCTAAAGTGAGAAAGATCATTGGACGATTCCTACCTAAAAAAAAACAACAAAATTCCTGCAAGAATAAAAATATTAAACGTGCTACCTACAAGTGCTTCAACATCAATCAGCAATGGTTGATAGGATAAAGCGGATGTTGGGCACTCAACTCCCCTCTGTGGAATAATTGTTTTGTGACCGCGACGGTTTATACTCCATGCCGTTCCTGCATATGGAATTTTGAAAAATAAATTCAAAGGACAATGATCTCTACAGTTGACTAAAATATAGCGGTGCTAGAAAAAATTTTAAGCCAAGGGAACGAGCAGTCAAGAAAGAATAAAAATATTTTGCAAATACGTTCTAAAAACACTTTTACAGTAAGCACAACGGATCTTGAGCGCTCGGCGTCAGAGTGGGGATCGCTTTGCGCATTCCATACATTGGCGAGCCAATCGTCTTCGTGGTTAGATATATGCAGCAACGCAGGGAACGAATAAGGAGTGACGTCTATGACTATACTATACTATAAAAAGACCGAATATTTGACTTCTGCGCAACCGCTCAAGATCCGTTATGGCAACTGTACACGTCAATTTTTTTATTAATTTAAACTAGATGACAAGAAACTCAAAGGGTTTCTTTTAAAGCCTATACAGCAAACATGTAATGGTCATATGAGAACCATGCAGATTTGTATCTGAATCGGTCTTTTGAGGAACGAACCACACAGATTTGAGTGAACCAGTATTCATATAGCTTAACTCAGAACTACTAAGGAGTTCAACAATTCGACGAACAATAACAAAGATAGGATATTTGGGTAGGTCGCATAAAATACTCGAAATTGTACGTCAACCCACATTCAGTGTAACAGGACCACGAGTAACCCTTTCAGAATTCGACACATGGATCCAGTAGGCTTCTTCCCTGCTAGGCCTGTACCATTTTGCTGATATCTTTTTGATGCGTGCGTTGATAACTACGCGTCATCGACGACTCGGGCTTCTTCCGGGCAGGTGGATGACGAGCTACTCATTGCTCGTCGTGCGTAAGGCCACACCTTTGGTAGCTGGTAGTCAGGGTCTCGGCAGAAGGAGCGAGAGAATGTTCGTTCTCCAAGCGTGCGAGCGTCTCCTTCGCTAGTATTACTACTTCGCAGAAGGACACTTCCACCGCTCATTTCCCCTTGTTCCGGACCATGGCCTGTACCAAGGCCCAGCGCGACAGATCGCCGCCGAATATCTCTTAATTATGATTTCGAATACATCATGTATTGCAAATTAAACTTGTCTAAAATAATTAACATTATCACATCACTTCTGAAGGCTGTAAAAAGTCGCTGATTATTACTATTATTTTTTATTTGTATAACAATGATTTATTTACAAAACAATTTAAATAATAAAATAATACCTTTTTGATCCTTTGCAAAAAAATGGGCAAGTCGCGAGTCGGACTTGCACACGGAAGGTTCCGTGCAAACTACGATTCCTGAATGGAGTTTCGAAGACTTTTCCGAATTGCAAAAAACAGTTTTTGTGACTTAGGTAACAAGAAATCTACTGTTTTCAGATTTATTCCTGTACCTGGGTTATAAGATCTTGCTTTGTGCCAAATTTCAGGATTCTGGGTCAACGGGAAGTACCCTATGAATTTCGATCTTTGAGAGTATCAAAGTATACGTTTTTTTGCGACTTAAACTGCCGTATCTTTTTTATTCGTTAACTTAGAAATTTGATTTTTTCACAACTTAAAGGGACCGCAGACCTGAGTATATGGTTTTATTTCAACTCAATATCTCCACGCGTTCTCGAGATACAAGATCTTGACAGACAGACGGACGGACGGACAACAAAGTGATCCTATAAGGGTTCCGTTTTTTTCCTTTTGAGGTACGGAACCCTAAAAATCACTTCTAGGTATGCACAACTTTTGCAGTACCTAGGTATCTACAAGCGAATCTTAGTTTCTCATTTATTTTGAAACGATAGAATGATGTTTGCATATGTTGGTGACCGTACACATAAAAAACGAGTATAGGGAGAATACTCATTACCTTTAAACGTATTTAATTGATGCAAGTATAGCGTGCGCTTTTTCTGACGTAGCTGGGTCACAGATTCGATGCCCGTACAGAAGAAATCTTTACATGTGGGCGAATTGATAATGAAATAAGTTTAGTTGATATGTGTTCGAATGAAGGCTAGCCGCATAGATTAAAAAAAAAAAAAAACTAAATATATTTTGGGAGTCTATGAAAAAATGGTGAACGTTGTGAAAGTTGATAACAATACAGAATTTTAAAAAGCTGATTAAAAAGGTGTTTCTCTCTGCCATCCCCGTAACTCTTCCATCCCAGAAACATATAATAAATCTGTAGAAGTTCACAGTTGTGCGCTTATCACGTAATATGTACGAAATCGATGTTATCTACATCACTTTTATACATTAAAATTGTGTGTAACTTGATATATTATTTAGGCTTTATTTCATCGCCATTAGTTAACTATGCAATTAATTTATAAATTTATCAACAATTGATGTGTTTATTTTGGATATTTGTAAATATAATCATCAATAATCAATGTTAATTATTTAATTGGCAAGAAATAAAAGGCTTTTTATTTTATTTTAGTTAACTATATCGAAATATACTACATTCATTGACTGTTAGGCGGCACGAACTTCGTCAAGTCAGCTAGTCTATCATAAGTATTTCCAACGATGACACAGAGAATTTTTCGATTGTGCTGAATTGAATATTTTGATACAATTAATTACATAGTAGTGTTTTGGAAATTTTGAAATTGAAACTTAACCTATAGTTATATACTCGTATAGTAGTTAATTAATTTAATAAACTACATTAAATAAATTAAAAAAAAAAAAAATAATTTTAATTTATTAATTATTTTTTATTTTTTTTATAGTAGTTTAATCATTTATATTTATTTATTATTTATTCATGTAGGTACCTAATAAACACTTAAAAATGAAAAGAAGAAATACAGATAAAGAGCACGAAGGTGCTGCATATTTAAAATGAAATTTCTTCCAGCAGACCTGCGACAGGAGAGTTGGATAAGAGATGTAGACACAGTTTAAATAAGTTAGAAAAATAAAAATGTTCTACTAAATTATTACTACTATAGGTACATACTATACACTACTGTATGCTTTACTGTATTATTACTACTATTTTATATTTATTATTTACTAGCTTTTGCCCGCGACTTCGTCCGCGTACATAAAATATAGCCTATGTCAGTCAGGAATAAAGCTGCTTTCTATCGGTGAAAAATTTTTAGCAATCGGACCAGAACTTCCAGAGATTACCTCCTACAAACAAAAAAAAAAACACAAAAACAAAAAAAAAAATACCTTTTTATTATATTAGTGTAGATATTGCATTATGAAATCCTTTAGTGTAATTTAAATTATTTTAGCTCTTCTCGCTTCAAACACAGGATTTTCGAGTGCGGGCACATCAGACTCAGATTTGAAATTAATAATGTATTAGAAAAGAATTTTCAATAAATATTTATTATTATTCCATGGATACCGCATAATTTGTCCAGTTATAGGTATTTGTTAAAAAGTGTTTTTAATATAATTGATATTGTAATAGTCACAGACCACATCCGTTAGTATGACGATTACGAATATTTATATCACTAGATCGGATGCGGTTTTTTGCAATAAAAACTACTATCGCAGCGTTTGAATTACACACACGTACACACATTATAGAGAAGAAAATAACTGCCAGTATTTTATATGGATTCTTCAATTTTTTCCACTGTCGGAAACAGCCCTCCCATTAATGATAACAGAGAAAAATACCACTACGTCTTTTTTTATGTGGTTATCCAATTTTATACGTATGTATTTCTCTTTATTTTATTTTTTTATAATGGATAGGCTCGCGTTTGACCACAATCTCACCTGAGGGTAAGCGATAATGTGGCCGACGATGGAACACGCTTGCCTAGAAGCAATCTATTCACTCTTGACTTAAAGACCCCTAGGATAGCTATAAGCTATCAGGAAAAACAGACTCCGGCAGGGAATTCCATTCCTTAGCTGTACGCATAATGAATGTACTCCCAAAACGCTTTGTACGTATAGGTGGGATGTCCACCATGTACCTTGTGGTCCGATGATGGAACGATTGATTTACGATTGTTATTTCTATCTAGCCACCCAATGGGTTCGTGCAAACGGAAAGCGCCATCGAGGTCGGCCTAGAAAGAGGTGACAAGATGATCTGGACGCGTATCACGAGAACTGGTTCGAGACGGCGCGAGAGAAGAATGTCTGGAATGACTTGGGGGAGGCCTTTGCCCAGCAGTGGGACAGCAATGGCTAGAAAAAAAAAATTCTATCTATGACTTTGTCCTTTTACCTTTATTTATTTTACTTAAATCTATTGGCACAAAACACCGTTGCCGACTTCTATTAGTCGGTACCGTCTCCGGCCCACGCTGAAAACCAGCGTTGTGGACTCGTCGCATATTGCGTGTGGACACAGCATTATGCTGAGCGTACGGACGTTTTTCTCGGAAGTGGCGCATAAGTTTTTATCTCTATTTTTTCATGGAAAATGTTCGAAATGTTTTTCTTGCTTTCTCTCCAATGACATCCCCCGCTCTTGGGCGAAGCGGGTGATAGTGTCAGATTTTTACTACTAAAAACCCACTCCTGTTCCTTCTTTGCCATTGTTCCAGGGCCCCGGGGCGTCTCTTTCGCATCACCCATGGCCCCAGTAGGCTTCGACCCTAATGGGCTCTTATGGTTCCTGACAACTCCTCTCGATCGGAATCCTGCGGCTGGGGTGGGAGGGCCATTGCCTCGCGTGCGGCCGCCTCCTCTGCTAGCATTACTGCTTCGCAGAAGGAGGCGACCGCCTGCCACTCCTCCTCGATCCGGACCATAGCCTGTACCAAGGCCCGGCGTGAGAGATTACTGCCGCCGAGTGCCCCCAGTATCCCAAGCGGGGCACACCTCTACTGTATGCTCCACCAAAGCGAGTTCGACTCGTACCTTGTTTGTTTTTTAAATCTCCAAAGCGTTAGAGATGTTCCTATAGTCCACCCGCATTCATATTAAACTAGTCATAAGTTACTTGCTTAGTTTTAGTCATATGTCAATTGCTGCGCCCTAACAGGGTAACCAAGGTTACCGACAGCACGAAGAATCGTCAAACTGAAGTGGCAATGGGCAGGGCACATTGCTCGCAGAACAGATGGCCATTGGGGCCGAAAGGTTCTGGAGTGGCGTGCACGTACCGGAAGACGTAGCGTTGGAAGGCCTTCCACAAGGTAGACCGATGACCTGGTAAGGGTTGCGGGAATCTGATGCGGGACCGCTCATTGTGGCGACACTTGGGGGAGGCCTATGTCCAACAGTGGACGTTTTTCGGCTGAAATGATGATGATGAACAGGGTAATGTAGTCACTAAGTAAAGTAATGTATATAGCTGTTTTTAGTTGGGAATCATCAAATATTTTCTCCCGTTCCGAGTACAGCGAGAGGACTTGTCAAACTTTTACTCTCTGAAACCCTGTGTTCTTTCAGTTGCCTTTTCCGTTCTAGGGCTATGGTAAACCTTTTCGAACATTTTCACAGAACAACGCCTTAACAGGGTTTTTTTTATGGTGGGAAAACATCAATGATATCTCTCACTCTTGGGCGGAGCGGGAGATAGTATCAGACTCTTACTGACTAAAAACCCACCCCGTTCTTTCAAGCCTTCATACCGGGGCTCGAGCTATCTTTCAAAACTAATCCTGGCCCCGGTAGGCTTCGACCCGGCTGGGCCCCTGCTGTTGCTGACAACTCCTTGAGGCACGCGGGAACATTGCGCGCCGTCGACGACTAGCGCTCGGTCTGGACAGTTACCGGACGGTCGGACAGCGAGCTACCCAATGCTCGCCATCCGCAAGCCCGCGCCTACGGTGGCCGGAAATCGGGATCGGAATCCCGGCGGCGGAGAGAGCACCGTTGCCTGATGTGGTCAGCCTCCCCCTTTGCAAGCATTAGGTACTTCCTCGCAAAAGTCGGCGACCGTCTGCCACTCCTCCTCGGTCCGGACCATGGCCTGAGCCAAGGTCCGGCGCGAAAGGTCTCCACCGCCGATCGCCCCCACGAGGGCACGGCGATGCTCCACCCAAGGCCCTAACAGGGTAATGTATCTACTCATAAAGATAAGCATTGTTTGTTATTGTGTTTACATTGTGTGCAATAAGAATATTGATACAAGTGGAGAAAGTTTGTCATTGCGCACGAGGCGACATTAGATTGTTATGAAGCCGAGAGTACCCATGTGTATCAAACGAAGTTTTTCAATACATTTACAAAGACATAAATGAACGGGGGCTGACGTGAGACTCGTGAGGGTTGACGCGAGATACGTGGGGGTAGTTTAGTGCCCGGTCTGATACGATAAATGTAATAAAAATGTGGCGGAGGCGAGCATGCGCTCTTTTCCGCAAAAGAGGGAAAAACAGTAAATTTCGTGCGTAAAAGCGGTGGTGATAAGAACGAGTTTTTGAGATAGTGTATTGAAATATAAATAAATGCTCATGCGCCATGGAACTAAAAACTATTAAAAAAATTCCCTTCGCGACAACCCATCTCTGGACGTTTTGAAGGAAAATTAAAGAGCACTTCTTTCCATAATGGACATAATACTATTTTATATTGTATGTGTGTATATTTTTATATCCTGCCTTCGAATGTGATCTTTTTCTGTAAATCAACGATTTGCTGGAAGTAAACTCATTGCTAGTCTTCGTAAATGAATTGTCAAATCACTGTATACTAAGTAATGTTAAGTTTTGTGTGTACCAATAAGCCAATATAACAAACGGTAGCTGCGATAATCTGCACCCTTCAACCCTTTACCTTGTTGGGGTGGCTACTGGCTTATGGCCGGGACATAGACACACACATTCATTACAGCATAGTCAATGAGCAAACGTGAATGAAAATATGTCTGTCTCATGTCGGTCTTAATTTTTGTAGTCATAGTTTCTTTATAGATTTAATTGAGCCCCAGTCATCTTAAATGACTTTTTTAACATCGCAAAACACATTGCTTCCTTGATAACTCAACGCATATTTTTTTGGTAAAAATACTTAGTCTGAAGTGAGAATATTAATGGTGAAGGAGCATTATCTTTCACTTTGATTTATTAATTTTTTTCCTTCTCCTGGCTTAATTATATATTTGATATTTATTAGTATATTTTATTTGTGTATATATGTAGGTATTTGTGTTGTTATTTATTATCAATAATATTATTCTTTTTCTGTTGTTGTACACTGACAACCCTAAATCTTTCTCCTTTCTTTCAGTCCATCCAAAGGTTGTCTGTAAGAAATTGCCCTGTGCGATAAGACCGCCCATTGTACACTTATTTTTTATAATGTTTGTCCTGTAGTTTTTTGTATATGTGGTGTACAATAAAGAATATATAATAATAATAATAATATTTTCCAGTACATGTGACTTTTTGAACTAGGCATATTTATTTTGTGTCAATACTAATTCATCATCATCATCAGCCTTTTATATTCCCACTGCTGGGATTCAGGACTGCTCTAGAGGAGAGGGAATGGGCCGTGGCGTGTTCGAAGACATGTGACATTCACCAACCCGCACTGGGCCCGCCTGGTGGATTACAGCCCATTCCTCTCCTCAATACTAATTATAATCAACAATTCATACATAAGTATTTTTTTACACCACCTGCTCGATAATGTCGTTTTACACGTCATACAAACTTCACTTAAAGCAAGTCATTATATGCCTAGGGAGATAATGCAGTATGGCCGATCCCTAGGGAATAATGAGATTTGAATTTGGAGCATCAAGAATCGTCAACATTGTGAATTAAAATGTAGGCGCATCGAACAAGTTGACTCGAAATTCAAACCAAAGAGTATGTAATCACTATGATTCAAACTGGCCACTAACAAAAAAAAAAGAAAATGGATAAAACGTGCGTACTGACGACACGGGAGCATTATAGAAAATTGAAACTATAGAATCTTGGAGTAGTGAATTTTGTTTGTTTGATGAACTTGTAAATATTTATAATACTTATATTTCTCTATTAAATGATTTGGTCGACCAAATTGTCTTTTAATTATCTCACAGATGGTGTAAAAAGTAGAGTATGCAACACGGGGATAAAGCTGTCTTTGTCTTGGGCGGCTTAAATTCCTCACTTCACTCAGGTTTCTTTATTAACTCCCTCGCAATGCTCGGGAGTTAATTTTATAAATCCCTCACTGCCGTTCGGGATTAAAATCAGCAACCTTCGTTTCGTTCGGAATTCAACATGCCGCCCGCGACTTAAAGACACTGCTTTATCCCCTAGTCACATAAACTACTATTATATCAGTTTAATTATTCATAACACTAATTTTGCTGCAGATAGTAATAACTTAAATATTAAACTAACAAATCTAATCGGAACATTAGGTTATGTTTCATTTCTTTTTCAGGTTAATTCAAAAGAAAAAACGAACCCTTATATGATCATTTTGTTGTCCGTCCGTCCGTCTGTCTGTCTATCTATCAAGACCCTTTATCTCGAGAACGCGTGAAGGTATCGAGTTGAAATTAAAACCATACACTCAAGTTTGCGGACACTTGAGGCTGTAAAAAAAGTCAAACTTGTAAGTTAACGAGAAAGAAAAGATACTTCGGTTTATGTGGCAAAAAACGTACATTTCGGCAGTTTCGAGGAAATCAAAATTCATAGGGTACTTCCCGTTGATCCAAAATCCTGAAATTTGGCATAAAGCAAGGTCCTTATAGCACAAGTATAAGAATAAATCTGATTTTTTTTGCGATTCGTAAAAATCTTGCGAGACTATTCCGGAATTGAACTATTTACATAGGTAGGTTTGTACGGAACCCTCAGGCCGCGATTCCGACTCGCACTTGCCAGGTTTTTTTTATTTAATAATACAAACTAACTAATACCTAGATCAGAATGCGGGCTAAGAAGTTATTTTATGACTTTTCACTTCAAAAAAATAATAAAAAAGAGCTATGACTATAATGGACTATGGATTGTTCAACAGTCCTGGAACGCAAGAGCAACTAAAGAAACCCGGCTGAGTTTAATTAGTAAAAGTCTTGTTCTTCTTCTCACTCCGTTCAGAGTGAGATAAGTTATTTAATGATTTTCCACCCCAATTAAAAGAGTTATACTTTGAAAGGTTTAAATACTACATATAACAACACACTACATCAAAAACCATTAAAAAACACGACTGTCATGTCAAAAAAGTGAACAAAAAATTAAAAAAAATACATTATTTTTGATAATTTAAAGAAAACTGAAATAAAAAAAATAGTCACTCATTCATTTATTGACTAACCACGGAATCTCAGAAACTACCTGATCTACAACATAGCCTATATTACTCGGGATGATGCAAGGATTCCAACGATACCTCACACATCTAAATCAGTTCAGTCGTCTAGAAGCTATGGTGGATTAAATAACTTACAATCATACAAAAAACATAACACTCCTTTTCTTGGGCTGTCGTGTAAAAAGAAAGAGATCTAAGCTCAATGAACGGACAATCAGTAGGCTGACTGGATTAGATCGAGAAACGCTAGAATAAACACAAGCCATTTTAAAGGGTTGAATTAGGGTAAGCAATAGCAAATTATTGCTCCTAACAAAATATTTGGTTGGTTTTCATTCTCGAAATGTCGTAAAGAATTGTTTGTACAGTATCTAGTAAGAAAGGATTTTTCATAACTCACCTCCTAAAGGGTTTGATCGGTAGACCTAAGGTTGTATGAATTAACCTACTTTCAAGTGTTGCAATAAGAAAAATAAATAAAAGTCTGAATAGCAACTTAATAATGTAAGAACTGTGATAGATATTATTTAAATTATCTATACACTTTGATCTGGATTAAATGAATTTGTTTCTATGTATGATATTAGATAGTCTCACGTTTCGATTTTGATCAGTTAAATTTTATTATAAAAATATTTAAAAATGTAATTTAATTCGAACGACAAACACCGCCGGGACATAAATCAATGATGATTTCTTCGTTTACTTTAGTTAATTAATAATTTTGTTATATCATTAAATTACTTCAATGTAATTAAACATGACTAGAATAATACCTAATTACCCAATAATACCAATACTACGAGTACCATCCATTTTTTTTAATAGATATTCTAAAGTCCATGTCCTCGGACAAGTATCTCCGCGTAAAACTCTCTGCCCTTCACAAAAAGTAAACTTTCTTAGAAAGGGCGGGCGGGACCATCATTGGGCGGAAATAGCCGCCCAAATCTCCCGCCCTCCTTATTTGACATTCGCGTATTTCCTTAAGTAGCACAGAAAAAGTTTGGAGTACTTAACAATGTCAGCGGTGCTTCCCCTTTGCAAGAAACTTTGACACAATATTTAAATGTTATTACGATGGGGAGTTACTTGTTGGGCTTATAATCACTTGGATTTGTGCCTTACTTTAAAACGTTTAAGTTCATCGGTTTTTATTCTTTCAACTTTTCACGTTTCGTAAATGCCGTCGCGTTTTTTTGCTCGGATTCCCGTGTGAATTGTTTTCGCGGATTGGAACAGTTTTCAATTACTGTTCCGAATAACTTTTGATTTATTTTGTATCGTTAAATAAAGTCTTGATGGTTTTAAACTTTTACTATATTTTTATTTTAGTCGCTCATTGTCTTGAACCGGGGGCTGCTATTAATCACTACAATTCATTGTATCACATAACTGCACCTTCAGCACTCACCGCGACCGCTGCGGCCGACGAATCTCAAGTCGTTGAACTTGGCGACCTGGTTCTTCATCACCGCCGAACTGTTCCTCAGCTCTGCACAGCAGTTCTCGTCGTTGCCAGCTCTCACGGTGACCAGTGTCCCGTCACCGACGTCGCCTAGAGCTACCACTTTAAACGCCACCGGTAGTGTTTTATTCGATCGCCAGTGAGGAGGCAACACTGTACACACAAAGTGAGGGCTGCCCGTCCGCACCAGCTCCCCCGGGTGCTCCGACAGGAAGTCCCCCAGCGTCCGCTCCGCGAGGATGTCGGACGTCATCTTGGTGTAAGTCTCGTGCAGCAGCGAGGAGCTGGTGTCGGGCGACACGGCACCGCTGCTGGCGCCCGTCAGGTGCATCCTCGACACCCGCGCGCGCTGCGTGCTGCACATAGAGTCTATTGCCAGCCAGCCGCTGCTACATGACACTGTCGCACACACCTCACCGATGCTCACCGCCACCACACACCATCCTCACACACTGATGACATAATCACACTCAAGACGCCGCCGCACTCAAGACAGTCCAAGTTCTACAAGGAGGGTCGGTGATGAGACGTGTCAACACGTTGCTAGGAAACGCGCGCGTAGCCACTTGACGCGGTGACGTCACGGCGGCCTTGCCACACTTTTTTCCCCGGTGAATGAAAAGTTCGGCGGCAGGCGGGCGCGGGACGCGAGGGGCCGATTTTTTCCGGCGTCGAGGGGTGGTTCCCCCGTACGCGGCGAAAAAACTTTTCACTAGTTTCACTGACGGCGGCACTTTTTGCGCACCGCGTGTTTACGCGATCGCCATACGCACGTTCCTCTCACTTTCGCCGCTGACGACGGTGTTTTTTGATTTTTTTGTAGTTTTGTTTTGAGTTTCGCTTTCGCGCGCGGTACTTGTCTTGTTTACGCGCGGTGCGTGGTGCGTGCACACGTGCGGTGTGGCGCGCGGTCGTGCTGCGACTCGCGCGTGGGGCCAGAGCTCGCGCTCGACGCTCGCCGCTCGCTTGCGGTGACCACTGGCGGTGGCTATTAATACGCGCGTACGTCCGCGCCCGTCGACTTCGGACAAAGTTTCGCGCGTGAGTCGTGCGGCTGGCGGCAGCGGCGGCGGGAGAGGCGGCGACGGCGCGCGGGCGCGGCGGGCGGCGGAGCGCACTTTGCGGTCAGGGTGGGTTGGGTTTAAAGCCGCCGAAGGATAAAACATACAAATAAACACGTGTTCGCGCCGGCGCGAGCGAGAGATGCGGCGAGTGCGGCGGAGCGAGCGGGATGGCGCGCGCCTCTTGCGGCATTTAGCAGCCGAGCCGCCGGCAGCCGGTCACCACGCACCACCACCACCACGCCAGCTCCGTCACCACACGCGTGCCGATTTCGGGAACACGCAAATAACGTGAAGTGAAAAAAAAACAGCACAATAGACTATTGTTTTTAAAACGAGTTCAAAGAGTGATGTTAAATTTTCTGTTATAAACTATTTTGCTCACAACGTACCAATAGAATTACAAAGAAGAGATTTATTTCATATTTTCAAAATTCAAGCAAATCAACTACTTATAATTTTCTAAAACTCAACCTCCTAACTCCAGTCCCACCCTCCATAGTTGTCACTCCTTCGTAATGAAAGTGAGGTAACTATAGTGATGTGACGTCGCGTAGTGTTCTCATAATGAGTCGGGATAGGGGTGCATAGATCGAGTTAACGAAGCCTGTTAGACGAGTACTTCTATCGGACCCACGTCTGTTGGACGTGTAGCCGTACGTCGCTCGGACTCACACAATCTGCTTAGGGATAAGTTTTAGGACCCACCGTTTGGGAGTTGTATTAAAGGATTTTAATTGACGATGTGTGCGTAGGGGGAAAATTGCTTTTGTGATGATCGTTTGAATGCAAATAGTGTTCTAACAATCGAGAAAGGTATTGGGAAACGAGTCTAGCGAATGTCGTTAAATACCTTCATTTACTGGATTGAGGTTTTTAGAAAATACAGGCTTAAATAATTTAAAAAATATAAGCTTGTAGTTAAATTGTAAATGTGTAATAACTATTTATGTATTGAAATTACTAGTTTTACTTACAGAAAATATTGAGTGCTACGCCGTAGCATTTCGTAGCAAATTCGTAGCAAGGACCTTGCAGTGTAGCACAATGTTAGCGTAAATATTTTAACAATATAACATAAAATAACTTCGTTTTCAAAATCTTTATACTATAACAAGTCTGTTACATACAATAATAAAAAATTTGAGACAACAACTACAAAGGTGTAAACTTTATTTTATATTAATATATTTTTTTTTTATAAAAGGAAAAATCACGAACTAAAATTCAAGTCCTGATAATGCTTATTATATTATACTCGTATGGTTATTTTATATAATTATTGTACATTTTTTTTAACTAAAAGGCTCGTGCCTTAATTTGTCATAAGTTCAAAGTACACATAATAAGTAACCAATTTAAAGTCCGGCTAAAAACACTCAGTACGCCTGTTCTACAGCTCCAAATGTTATGCCATAGCTACATTATTGCTCGAATATTCGTTTAGCGCTGCGCTGCGCTCGAATATTCGGGTATATGCAGGGCGCAAACGTGTGTCTTGTGTCAGATACAAGCTACCGATGAACATTTGATTTATATAGAACCAGTACGAAATCACCCATTCCCTGCGCATACGTAAACATTTTTTGTGGCCAGTTAACACTTACTCAGTACGATCAAAAAGTATTCGGTGTCGGTAACTGAAACAAAAAGTGTCTCCGTTTGCGTACTCCTATATGCGATGTTGTTGTCTTCCATTAGACATCAATCGCATTTCTATGCGTCTGTGTAAGTGTGTACAAGCATTCTTATTTGACGGTTCGGTTGGCGCGGTGGTTGAGCGATTGACCGCTATTTATTGGCTGCTGCACTGTGTGTCGCGGGTTCGATTCCCACACGGAATAAATATTTTTATGATCTATAGATGGGTGTTTCGGGTCTGGGTGTCCTGTGTATGTGAGTTTATTATGTTTGTGAGTGCACTAACAATAGAGAAGTAGTTCCTAACGTAGGGCTTAATATTTTTAATAATTTTCACTGGAATACTTCGCGATTCGACGAACTAATCAGCCAATTGGTCATGCTAGCGTGAATATTCACCAATTTTTTTTTAATGATATAAACCAGTGCTTGACTGTGAGCCCACCTGATGATAAACAGTGATGCGATCGTTGAAGGTGAATTGCATTATTTTTATCATCATCACCATTTCAGTCGAAAAAGTTCACTGTTGGACATACCTCCCCCTAGCGTCGTCATAACTGACGGCGCCAGGAGTGGCTGAGCGATATGACCGTCATCATTTTGATTCAGTGGTACTGAGTTCATTTTGATGGGATATTAATAACTATGCACTTGAGTTTTCTAGTTACTAATAATATCAGTTTCACAGTTCACAATTAGTTATAATGTCACTTTTATAATTCACAATAGTGTTGTAAGTACCTATACTAAATAATTACGAATAGGTACACGGGTTAACCGACAGTTTCATGTTAGAGGTGTGTGACCCTTGAAACTGTGAAAGCTAAACTGCGCTCGCATCATCGGATCGCAGCCCCTTTTTCATGACTCTGGCCTTGTGACGTATAAAAAATGACGCCACTGCGTTACACCCTTTGATAGGTACCATAATAATAACAAAACAAAGACTCTGTAGTTCAATATCGTTCTTCACGACGATCGGTCCTGTCGTCTCGCATCCATCAGTTTCCAGCGACACTCACCAGGCCATCGCATTAGTTTATTAAGAGCCTACTACTACACTCTAGCTTTGAAGACACCTACATTATAATGGAACGGGCTGACCACGGCAGTCAAGTTGAATCCCGATAATGTAGCCCCAGCATTATAATCTACGAACTCCCAGTTACAAATCGTTTGCGACGCACCCCGGTACAAGCTCCTGAACGTGTGCTCACACAATAAATTTCCTACAACAATCCATTGACGGTTCGGTTCGGTTTGTGTCCCTCTATCTATTACTTTATTGCCAAAGGAATATGGACTTAAATCCTTTGTTATAAGGGTGGTGAAGATAGGCGTGGGAGCTGCAATGTGCGGACCTTAGGACGGCCATTAAAGCGACTTGCAGCAGCTGTCATTTTCGCAAGCAACTCGGTGCTTGCCTCTTAACTATGTGTGCTTAAGAAATTGTTATTATTTAACTTTAATAATAATAATAAGTTTTTTGACACAAAAATTATATAAGCAACAAAATTTTTGAAGCCCTGGCTCCTGGGCAAGGTAGCAACCTGCGTTACAGGAGCCAGTGTCTTCACCCAGTTGCAAGTGGTACATGTGATCACATATTTATACATGTTTGATAAAAGGAAAAAAAACCGGCCAAATGCGAGTCGGACTCGCCTATGGAGGGTTCCGTAGCAGCAAGTAACATAATATAAAAGTTCTTGTAGTTCGTTGTAACTTTGATGGATGTTTTAATAATAGTGTTTTTTTTTAGATTTATGACGTATTAAAAAAAAACCACTTACTAGATCTCGTTCAAACCAATATTTGTTGGTAGTTTACATGGTAATGTATATCATAAATTTTTAACCGACTTCTAAAAAAAAAGGAGGAGGTTCTCAATTCGGATGTTTGTATTTTTTTTATTTATTTTTTTTATGTATGTTCGGGCATAACTTCGTCGCTTGCCAACCGATTTGAAAAATACTTTTTTTGTTGGTATACTTCCCAAATGGTCCCATAGTCACCAAGTCGGGATCTGATGATGGAATCTTGGCTAAATCGCATTTACAGTCAAAAAGTGACATTTGATGAGGTGGAACTGGTTAAGAAGACCAGAAATTGCCAACGGAACTTCATACTCAACCAAATATCACAATGAACATAGTTAAGCGACTATGACAATACAAATAAATGAATAGTTCTGAATAGTTATGTTGAAAATGGTATCATCGAAGTAACCTGATGATAGTGATGGAGCTGGAAGATAGGCACCGGAACTCCGTAATTAATCAATGTATCCTACCCGTGTTTGGGCTTATTAGAAATGTCATGAGATGCACTTTGGCTATAAGGTACTATCGAAGTGATCTGATGATGGAGCCGGAAGGTGGAAGGTAGACACGGGAACTTCATATGAAAATGATGTATTCTAGCAGGGTTTGAGTTAATTGGAATTGACATGAGAAAAAAGTACTCTGGCTGTAAGTGTGTTGCAACTAAAAAGTACGAAATAAAAAACTTTTTATAAAAAAAATATAACTGACTTCACTAAAAAAAACACTAAAACGATCAAAATAATTTTAATTTCGGAAGTCGGTGTTAAATAAAGAACAAACAATAACGAAAAACACCGACTTCCGAAATTAAAATTATTTTGATCGTTTTAGTGTTTTTTTAGTGAAGTCGGTTATATTTTTTTTATAAAAAGTTTTTTTTATTTTTAGTATTATCATTCTCTTATTATAGAAGTTACAGGGGACACACATTTTACCACTTTGGAAATGTCTCTCGCGTAAACTTTTCAATTTAGAAAAAAATGATATTAGAAACCTCAATATCATTTTTGAAGACCTATCCATAGATACCCCACACGTATGGGTTTAATGAAAAAAAAAATTTTGAGTTTCAGTTCTAAGTATGGGGACCCCCAAAATTTATTGCTTTTTTTCTATTTTTGTGTGAAAATCTTAAAGCGGTTCACAGAATACATTTACTTACTAATTTTCAACAGTATTAATAGCTCTTATAGTTTCGGAAAAAAGTGGCTGTGACATACGGACGGACAGACAGACAAACAGACTGACAGACAGACAGACAGACAGACATGACGAATCTATAAGGGTTCCGTTTTTTGCCATTTGGCTACGGAATCCTAAAAAGAAAGAACATGGTAAATACAATGAAAATGATAGTGCAAGCATGCTCTAAGTCATGCGTATTATGTGTGTGTTCATATGCGTGTGCACGTATGGAAGTGTGTGTATAAGTGTGCAGTATAACTGCAACTTTGTACTTAGAGTATAGCTGTGGTGGGGCGAATGGTTCATGAACTCAAGGTACCTGGCATACCAGGGCTGCGTGATGATTGAGGCCATGGTCCGGAGTGAGGAGGAGTGGCAGGCGGTCGCCGACTTCTGCGAAGCAGTAATGCTCGCAAACGAGGAGGCCGAACGCATCAGGCAACGGCGTTATCGCCGCCGCCGCCGCCGCCGCCGGGATTCTGATCCCGATTTCCGGCCACCGTAGGCGCGAGCTTGCGGACAGTGAGCAATGGGTAGCTCACTGTCTGGCCGTCCGGTAACTGTCCGGACCAAGCCCAAGTCGTCAACGGCGCGCACTGTTCCCGCGCGACTCAAGGAGTTGTCAGCAACAGCAGGGACCCAGCCGGGTCGAAGCCTACTGGGGCCAGGGTTATCCGAAAGGGCGCTCGAGCCCCGGTATGAAGGCAATGGTATCAGTAAGAGTCTGACACTATCTCCAGCTCCGCCCAAGAGCGGGGGTTGTCATTGGATGATTTTTTCCCACCATAAAAAAAAAAACCGGCCCAGTGCGAGTCGGACTCGCCCATGCACACCCGTGTAAATGTAAAAAAAATGTTACATGGGAATATTTTTTTTTTCCCAACCATCACACAAAGCCGTCTAATCTCAAGCTAAGTAAAGCTTGTGTTATGAGTGCTAGACAACTGATAAACATACTTATATATTTCTAAATACATACATTTTATAGATAAATTACACCCAGACACAGAACAAATGATCGTGCTCATCGGACAAACATTTGTCCTGGGTGGGCATCGAACCCACGACGTGCGGCATAGCAGTCAGGGCCACTAACCACTAGACCAACAGTGCAGTCATTAAAAATAAATACTTTTCCATACAATCTGCACAATTCGGATACTTTTCCATACCCGCAAAGGGTACGTAAACACGGGTTGTAGACCTCAAAGAGCAGTAATAAAGGTATGCAGATCGGTCGGTCCTTCGGTCCGCTCAGCAAATATTGATCAATGCTCCCTTACAACACAAAATCAAACCTTTTATTTAAGTCCGGGCACACAAAGGGCTGCAGGGGGCGAAGGCCGAGGGAGATAGTTCAACAACCCTTTGAGATGACCGGTGATACGGACGAATCAGATTATTTTATGATATAAGGCGATTGTTTTGTTAATTTTCGGGGGGCTTTTAATTGTTATACTTACAAAAAGATTTCTTTGCAGCGCATATTGTTAAATAATTAAGGGATTAAATATATTAATGACCACCATAAAACGCTTTGGTACCCTTAGTTCTTTTGTCAAAAATATATTACTTGACACCAAAAAAATTAAATCCTAAAGTTACAATAGTATTTTAGTTACGACTGTACTTTAAATTGTATTCGAACACTAAATGATAACCAAATCTTAGCGAGCAAATTAATGCGCTCTTTTTAGCCCCGTAGAGCAGGATGATACTTTGTCTAATCAACAATCTATCTTAGTGGAATTTTAGGGCACCCCGGGTCGGATAGATTTAGGTTAGAAGAAGGTGGCGGGGTCGTAGTGAGCGAGCGAAGCGAGCGAACACAGACCCCGTCACCTTCTTCGAGGTTATTTTTTTTAAACCACCCAGAAGTAGGAGCCCCGCGTAGCGGGGCTCCGTCGAGCTGTCTTGGCAGGTAGTTAACCTAACCTCAAAATTTTAACTACTGATATCTCCGTAACCATGGGGTTCTGCCGATGCTTTATTTGGATTCATTTTGCTTAAATAGGATAGCGAAATGTTAAAACTTTGGTTATAATTTTATATTAAAATGTAGGTTTAATTTTGGTGATCATTTACTATTTTTGTCTTTTATATGTTACTATATCTGGTGGTAAGTTAAACATAAGCCAATAATTAATTAGTTTTCAATGAAATTTCATTAAGACCATTCCATTGACTTTTTTGCGCTCAGTAATTCTTATGGTAACCTCCTTATCCTCAGACTTTGAATATCACCTAGTAGTATAATGAACAATAAGACCATTTGTAAGAGCTAATTGCCCTCCATAGTTCCTATAGCCACTATTCGTCTCCATTATCAAACCAACTCTATGGTTATTAACATACACCCAGACACAGAACAAATGATCGTGCTCATCACACAAACTTTGTCCTGGGTGGGAATAGAACCCGAAACCTCTGGCATAGCAGTCAGGGCCACTAAGCGTTAGACCAACTTGCCAGTCAAACTATTATATAACTATTTCAAAAAAAAAAACAAACGTACATAAAACAATTGCAAGTTAAATAAAAACTTATAAACACTGAACAGTAGTGAGTAGGTATCAAGCTCACACCAATTTTGTTCCGTGCGGGAATTGAAATCGCGACACGCTGCGCAGGAGTCAATTGCTTGACCACTGCATCTAATATTCAGTCACGAATATTAGATGCAGTGGTCAAGCCCTGCCTGGACAATTGACAAAACCTTAATTACCAATTTTAATTCTTCTTCTTCTTAGCAAAATGTTGGCAAAATTAGTTAAATTCCTTGCCAGGCCCAGAATTTGGCCACGGCAATGCCGTCCGCTGATGCTGTCATTAGGTTCCTACGTGAGCAGGAAACAGGGCACGTGATGCAGGACGGAAGGTGGGACATGGTCTGCGGAGAGACGCCGCACAAACACTAAAGATCGGAACCATCCGAGAACCTCCACCTGTGGAGATTGTCTTTGCTGCGCCCAACCTGGGTGCAGAGTCTGTTTAGAGTTTTGCAGGTTGGCCATGGCAACTCGTGTCCAGGAGAGAGGCTCTCCGATGGCTTGATAAAATAATCGGGAGGTTTCTGCCGCCAGAAGTCGCATCTCTCCGAGGTGGTGTTATTTTGAGATGGGCTCACGCTTGCAACAAAACTTTTACGACTTTTAAGTCTCGGGGGCACCGAGCTGTAATTGTGCATTGGATGGCGAGGGTCGTTTTGTTGTTTCGCCCTTTCTATGCAACTAGCCACAGCCCTGCGAATTTCTGGGGGTGCAATGCCGATTAGTGGATATAACATTCGTACTGGAGTCGGTTTAAGTCAACCAGAAGCAATTCGGCACGTCTCGTTAAGTGCTGTATCCACTAAGTTGGAGTGGGCGGAGCGGCTCCAAACTGGACAGGTATATTCACCAGCGGAGAAGCAGAGCGCCATCCCAGTTGTTCGCAAAACTTTATTTTAATTAATGGTTATGAAGAGAAACATCATCATGGTATTTTAGGGTCGGAGCTCAAATGAAAAGCTTCGTGTCCATAAATACTATTATTATATTGCTAAAAGCACTTTATAATGTATTTTTGTATAAAATTACGTTTAGACTTTTGTTGACATCTCCAATGAAAACATGTGCAGCTAGGGAGTGAAATTCCTTGCCGGAGTCTGTGTTTCCTGATAGCTACCACCCGGGAATCTTTAAGCCGAGAGTGAATAGGTTTCTTCTAGGTAAGCGCGTTCCATCGTCGACCGCATCGTCGCTTTCCATCAGGTGAGATAGCGGTCAAGCGGGAACCTATCAACAATAAAAAAAAAATATTTCGAATATGAATTCCTAAGCTTTTTAAAACATAAACTTAAGTTCTGGAGTGACGTACCGGAAAATGCAGCGTCGGAAGGCCACCTACAAGGTAGACCGATGACCTGGTGAAGGTTGCGGGATTCCGATGAAGGCGGGATGCACAGGATCGTTCATTGTGGCGACACTTGGGGGGAGGCCTATGTCCAATAGTGGACGTCTATCGGCTGAAATGATGAGACTCCTAGCTTCGATTTCTTGTACGATACGATATGTAACGACGACTTTTAAATCAAAAGTTGTCTGGTGGGTAATGCTTAATTAATTAAATTTTTATGTTCCATTTATTTTTTACATACATCACATAATACCCCATTTTATTATGACATCTTTCAGTCTATCTAAAAGTTGTCACTATAAGTGATAAGACAGCTGTAGTACCCATAGATTCGAGTTCGCTTGTAAGAGCTGTGCAACTGTTTTAATGAACATTATAGTATTATTCTATGTAGGTACAAATTCTTTACAATTAGATCAAATTAATAAAATTAGTATGTTGAAGAACGTATCAAAAATAAAAAAAAGACGTGTGGCACTCGGGGACTGCCGCGGTAAAGCTATTGCATAGCATTTTTATCAACTTATGCAATTATAATTATTTTATTTATGCAGTATTTATTTCCTTTGTTTTTTTTTCTTTGATATTAATTGAAGTTACACTTTCACACATTGAATTGAATTTTGATTGATTGTTCACTCATTTGTTTTCTTATCGGTCACCACGCTCAAAAAACTAATGAGTAGGGGGTGTTAGGTTATTTTCGTTACGGAATTTCTGGATTCGGTCTCCACGCTCAAGGCCCGCGATAGAAGCTATGCAATAGCTTAAAAAAATATTACGAATAAGCGAAGTAACTTCTAAACATACTACTAAATAACAATATTAAGATATCAACGTCCTGCAAACGATGGTAATGAAATCTCATTTCGTAATCATCTGCCATATCCCCGTTAGCGATTCTCTCAGGACCGTTATCAGGGAGAGCGAGACAGTAATCACATAATCGCTTGACAAGCGGCTTCACTAACCTAATAAGGCCCGTTCTGATTATGAAGATAGTGGTTCTGGTGATCACAGGTACTTTAGTCCGTGTTATTGCTGGGTTGCAAGGCTCTTATGTTGAAAATAATGTTATCGTTTTCTTGGAGATAAAAAGTGGAAATAATGGAAGATATATAAGCTGAACCAATGGTGGAAGCAGTGGTGGGTGGCCGAGTAGTCATCATCAGCCTTTTTAATGTTCCCACTGGTGGGACTCAAGCCTCCTCTCTAGTTGAGGGAATGGACCGTAATCCACCACGCGGGCCCAGTGCGTGTTGGTGAATGTCACATGTCTTCGAATTTATTGTTCTAGGACATGCCGGTTTCCTCACGATGTTTTCCTTCACCGTTTTGAGAGCAGTGGTGATGAAATAAATTACCATACAAGTGGAAATAATGGAAGAAATATAGGTAAGCTGAAATAAAAAATTCTACAAAAAATTACCGTTGACAACGGTGAGGTGAGAGTGAGACAGTAATTACTTAATCGCTTGACAAGCGGCTTCACTAACCGAATAAGTGAGTGGCTGTGAAGTCATTATGTTAAGAACAATGTTATGGTATTCTTGGAGAAAGTCATATAGTGGAAGAAATATAAGTTGAAACAAAAAATGGAATGTAATTATGTCCATGCCATTTACCACGCTTTCTGAAATTAGTGTTTAGTATTTAAAAAACCTGTCAAAATTGGGCTTTAAAGTAGATTCGATGTGTTGTTAATGTCCAATTCTCGATTCAGAAACCATAGACTTAATGAGAAAAAAAAGCAACCGATTCCAAAAATTTATATACATATTTTTTTTTTTATGTATTGGCTCGCGTTTGACCACTATCTCACCAGATCGTAAGCGATATTGTTACCGACGATGTAACACGCTTGCCTAAAAGAAACCTATTCACTCTCGCCTTAAATACCCTTTTTAATATATTAAATAACAAACACATAATTAACAAAACAATTCAGATTAATTAAAATAACTGCCAAAAAACCCTACACTCCATTCCCCAAACAATAAAAAGCATGCATACCTATATATATACTTTTAATTTAAGCATTTTAAAAGGATATAACATAAATATACGGGGCTGCAATCTGGTAACAAAAGGGCGGTATAAGCGGACTAAGCAGACGGGCATTTAACCGCCAGATTGCAATAAACATGGCTAGTGGACGCGTAGCACACTGCTACGCCGGACACAGCTTGACTACGGACGACTTAGAAATCTATGGAGTCGCGCAGTTCCAAAATTTTTATGATTAAACCTAGCGTTTGAATTCGGAACTATGTTACGTCTGTGTGAGAAAAGATTATTTCCAGCCAAGCCAAGTTACAACCGTTCCGCTTGCGCCGAACGCTTCGAGTTGACCTTGTCGCCAATTCTTTTGTTCTGACCGCGTGACTGAGCGTTAAGACGACGTCATTCCCGTACATTTGAAGCTTTCTACAATAGTTAACTGTTGCAGATTAGCAACTTGGCTAGGGGTACAGGTTTCTTTTGTTTAAAATTGCTTGATTGCATTAAACATAGCATAAAACATCGAGTCATTGACGGCGCGTAGTGTTCCACCTGCGCCACAAAAAGATGTCAGAAAACCGTATGGGCCCAGAAGATGCCTGATGGGACATAAAAGGCAACTGAAGGATCATAGGTGTAGTTTTAGTCTGTAAAATGTGACACACCCTCTCGCTTCAATGTAAATCAGTATTAGTTATAAGATCACTTAAAAACAACAACACACTATTGCATCGGAAACAGTTTGACTGCTGATGTCGTAGGCCTCCATGGATAAGCTTTGCATTTAATATTTTCTTGCATGAAGTAAGAAGGATTATTTAAAACTAGCTTTAGCCCGCGGCTTCGCCCGCGTGGCATTAGGTACTTAAAGGAATCGGGATAAAAGGTAGCCTATGTTCTTTTCCATGTCAAAGGCTATATGCATGCCAAATTTCATCCAAATCCGTTCAGCCGTTTTTACGTGATTAAGTAACAAACATTCAAACATCCACACTTTCACATTTATAATATTAGTTAGGATATACGATCACGTGTCGGTGTTTCCGATTAGGTTAAGGTGGCTGCCAATTCGGCATCAGCGATATACCCATCCTATATTATATCCCTTCTCTATATTATCCTGCAAAATCTCAATACCTTCCTTTTCTTGTCCTCCATACCTTTACGAACGTTTGATTACCTCATTCCGAGGCGCAAACCCAGTCGTACTACCGATTCTGTTCTCCTTCGTTCTCCGCATTACACTTCAAGCCGCAATGATGGCTCTCTCTGAAAGTGAGAGTGAGTGTGAGTGAGTGCGTTTCTGAAACTCTCTCTCATATTCCCTTCGGGACAGCCCTTCTCTGGATGTCTTTAAGAGAAAAATTCGAGAGCCTTTCTCAGTTGACATAATATTCGTATATATTGGTATATATTAGGATAGTAATATATGTATATTACATTAATAAAGTATAAATATATTATACTATGTATACAACAGAATCCTAGCTAGAAAAATAAAGTGCCCATTAATGGATGTTTTACTAGCGCATCGCTTCGCTAGCCAGCACATCTTCAGTGGTAAGGCCTTATTTATAAGTAATACTTGCAAGCAGGTACCATGTAGTTTTGTAGTGTGCCATACGTACATATACATTGCCAGCCTGTAAACTTAATCAGTTCCATAATAATTACAAACAACAGCTACTCCACCACACCCTTGCCCCAAGGTCCTACCCAGTCTGTAGCGTCCGACGCCCTCGTTAGAGAAGCTCAAATTAATGCAGGCCATTCTCCCGCTGACGCCGCCCAGTTGTTCTTAAATCTAATTACCGTGCCTGCAGCCGCGCCTAAACGCACCGGTTGATTAATCGCGCTGTGTATATGTAGTATTTGTGGCCAAGGTAGGCAGAAAAAGAACTTGTTTCATTATGTTTTCTTTAAAAAAATCCTATTTTGCTAAGGCAGGATAGGAAGGACTGTAGAAATAAAAGATACGGAGATACTGTTATAATAAAAAACATGGAAAGGTACATCATCGTCATCATCATTTTAGTCAAAAGACGTCCACTGCTGGACACAGGCCTCCCCCAAGTGTCAGCATAACGATCCTGTGAGTCTCGCATCCATCAGATTCCCGCGACCCTCACGAGGTCATCGTTCCACCTTGTGGGAAGCCTTCCAACGCTACGTCTTCCGGTATGTATTCGTCATTCCAGAACCTTTCGTGGACCATCTGTTTTGCGGGCAATGTGCCTTGCCCACTGCCACTTAAGTTTGGTGATTCTTTAGACTATGTCTGTAACCTTGGTTCGCCTGGAAAGGTTCCACAGAAAATAAAAAAATAACTTGTTCTATTATGTTTTGTTTCAAAATTCCTCCTTTTTAGCCAAAGAGGTTGGATAAGAAAGAGAAAAATGGAAAGATACGGACATAATTACGGTTACTAAAAAAATGCGGTTAAGTGCGAATGGAACTCCCTCACTAGCGTACAATTTTGTAACTACAAATTAACGGTTTTCAGACTTTTTTCTTAGGAGTTCTTGTCAAATTTCTTGATTCTAGGTTAACAGCAAGTAGAAAATTACCGTCGATCTGTTCCGACCGATTTGATTTGATTCAAAGAATGAATTGACATATGATATTGATCGATTGAAATTTTGATTACAATAATCTGGACAATCGACGATCGGTTTTGATTTCTTTGCAAGTGTCAGAATATGCATCTTAATGGAGTATAAAAAGGTATTGTCTTTAGATTACGTTGGCTTAGATGTTCGATTTTTTTTACTGCTCCAAGGGTAGAAGACGTTACAGAAGAAAGGGTCTTGATAGATGCAGAGACAGGTAGACAGATAACAAAGTGATCCCATAAATGGCCCGAAGTTGCCAACTGAGGTGTAGGCTTCTTTTTTTATATTTATTTTTTTTGCTTTTTTATATTCCACAACTATCACACAACGCCATCTAGTCTCAAGCTAAGCAGAGCTTGTGTTATGAATACTAGACAATTTATGAACATATTTATATATTTCTAAATACATACATATACTGGATAAATTACACGCAGACAAAACACAAATGATCATGCTCAACACACAAACATTTGTCCAGAGTGGGAATCGAACCCACGACATTTGGCATAGTAGTCAGGGCCACTAACCACTAGACCAACAGGCCAGTCAAGTGAAGAAATTTGTCTTTAAGTTTAACCTATGTTTTGCTCATTTCACAAGTAATGTAGGGTTGGCACAACACGTTACCTTCTTCGTCTTGTGTCCTTTGATTTTTGTAGATTAATGAATTAACCCTTAAAACCTTTTTACTAAAATAGTTTATTTATTTATTTATTAAAACTCTATGCAACACACAGGTACAAAGGCGGACTTAATGCCTTAGGCATTCTCTACCAGTCACCCTAGGTTGACTAGGTGAAGAGAAAACATGGCAGGTGCACAAAAAAAATGTATTATTAAGAAAAATAAGAGTACAAATGTATATATATATAATATATAAATAAAATAGACATACATTTATATTTAATAAAATATATACCTACATATACGAGTATATTTATATAAAGTAGAAGAAGCGGGGTTTTGAGACGACTCCGCTATTTGTTTTGAAAGTAATGCCGCAACTTTCGCTTAAATGCTCATTTACTTACTGGTAGTGGTGGTGGTGGTGGTGTGGAGTTGGTTTAACTATTAATTTCAGCAGGCTTACTCTCCAAATTAATTTCAATTTCAATCTAAAGTCAATCCGATTGCAATGTCAATTTTGACGTTACGTGATTTGGTACTCTTGAAAACAATATTGTCAACATAACGATTTCACTTAGTTCTCAAAATGGTCACGCAATTTTGAACCAATTTGGCGCTAGCATTCAAGGGTACGAAACGTCACAATCTCAATGTCGACCGATCGGAATTGAACTCAAGAGTAAGCCTGCTGGTCTCAATCAAGGTCACGATAGACGTGGAAATTGTTTCAAAACATTAGAAACTTTATTTTCAAAAGCAGATCTCCGCCACATTTTCTTACTATGACGTTAGTCCACCACTATAACAATAGCCTGCAGTTTTATGCATAATTAATTCACATTTATGATTTCTTAGAACAACGGCCCCACCCAGCGTCGCTGTAAAATATAACATTTAAGATCTGTTTTACGACTCCCGCGCCGGTAGGTATCCGTATGGCAGGACCAATTAAAAATATTCCTCCATACTCCGGGACTGAAGTGAAATGAAACGCCGTTTTAAAGTCCGCTATACGAACTTTGTAAACTTCCACAAACATGTGAGGGTGGCACGCTAAAATACAAGTTGTTGCCGAGTTTAGAATTGTTCCAACGAAAAAAGAAACTTTAATTTTCTACATTTTAAAACAAAAGTCGGACTCACTCGGAGGGGATAATGGTTTGGACGTGTTCACTGCTTTGTACATTTATATGTGGAAATTAAATAATACATTGTTTCCTGAAAGGTTAGAACAAGGAGGTATTTTTAGGTTTTCATTAAGAGCTGTTACGATAAGTAAAATTACCTACTTCACGAAACTACTACCTATTACAAACCTGAAACTTTAAAATCTACGGAAATGTTTGAAAGAGTAACCGTGCCCCTAAAAAGGAAACTAAAGGATGTAGGTCCGGAGCGAAAGGGAATGGGAGGCGATCACCTTCTTCTGCGGAGCAGTAACGCAAGCGAAAGAGACGGTTGCAAGTGTAAGGGAATAGGCATCCTCATGCCCCAGCCGCACCCCGACTAACAGCCACCATCAATCATTATCCGTTCGTTCAGTACTCAATGGCACCGAACTCGAGTCGTCGACGACGACGATCAAAGAGATGTCGGCAAAACTGGAGGGGCCCAGCAGGGCCGACGTATGCTATCACCACAGGGAATTCCTGAAAAGAAAGTTCGTAGTCCTAGAACGCATGTGGCAACTGAAGAGCATCGTCTTCCTGCCTTTGTCTCATCCTTTTTGGGGTCAGCGCAACACGTTTTTTTCTTCCATTCTGCCCTGTCACCTGTCATGCTATCACTAACTTCCTATTCTTTCATATCGCTCTTCACTCAATCTACTTATCTTTTCTTTGGCCTCCCTATCCCTCTCCACCCATACACATATATACTCATAACTCTTTGTGGCAACTGCAGAGAGCTACTGAAGAGCACAGGGGTAATTTTAAAAGTCTGACATTGGATGATTTTTCACCTCAAAAAAAAAAAGGATACAGGTGGGTTTTAGTCAGTAGTTCAGTGGTGAGATAGTGGTCAAACGCAAGCCTATCATTAATAAAAAAAAAAAAAGTCAGCAAAATTCTATCACATCCTTTCGTTCCACCCTAGAGCGAGAGGTGTCATTGGATAATTTCACGTAATTTGCAAGTAAAATAATTTCAAATAAGAAATCCCGTTTCTTATTTGAAATATTCATTATGTTGAATAAGAATAAACTATATTTGCCTTCTTCAAAGTCTTATTGGTATTTGCTTTTCTTTCTACGAGTTCATTCAATAGTAAATAGTATAACTAAAGAAAGAAAGATTAAAATGGTTAATTACTTTTTGTTTGTTTTTTATTGTTTTGATTACCTATTTCTTCTTCTTATCATGTCGATTTACTCTTATTAATATTTTTTTCTGACCAGTATTTGGCCACCTACACGTATCTGTTATTGGCGTCCTGAAAAGTGCATGTGGTTATGCAGGATGGGCAGCATAGCAGGTGAAGCGTGTCCTGTGCAGCGGCTCCACACTGGCACTGTGTTAGTGATGGGTCGAGGCCCATTCAGTAAAGCCGCATTTTTTTTTTAAGATTGCCTACTAACTTATAACTTAAATTTTTGCTTACCAAGTTGGCAAAAATCGAGAGGTAAGTTTTAGGTTAGTAAACACCAACTTGACGAAATCTGGATACGGTATAACTCAAAAGAGTTACCGGAGCGTTGGAACACTAAGGGTAGCTGAAGGAATACAGGTATTTTTAAGTCAGTACAAGTCTGACATTCCCTTGTTAGAACGGGAGAGAGTCATTTGATTATTTTCCGTACTAAAATAAAAAAAAAACTGAGGGTTTCATGCAAACTACAATTCCCGAATAAAGTCTCGAAGATTTTTCCGAATTGCAAAAAAACACATTTTTTTTTGTGGCGGTAACAACAAATTTACTGTTTTTAGATTTTTTCCAACACCTGTGCTATAAGACCTTGCTTTGTGTCAAACAGGATTCTGGGTCAACGGAAAGTACCCTATGAATTTTGATCTTTGAGAGTATCAAAATATTCGTTTTTTTGTGACATAAACGGCGGTATCTTTTTTATTCGTCAACTTAGAAGTTTGATTTTTTCACAGCTTGAAGTGACCGCAGACTGAAGTTTATGGTTTTAATTTCAACTCGATACCTCCATGTGTTCTCGAGATAAAGGGTCTTGACAGACAGACAGACAGACGGACGGACGTATGATCCTATAAGGGTTCCGTTTTTTCTTTTTGAGGTATGGAACCCTAAAAATGAATAAATCTGCATTTTTTTAATGTGTGAAATCATCAAATGACTTCTATCGCTCTATAATGGAGCTTGGAGCTCGTGTCAGACTTTCACTGGCTAAAACCAGCGTCTTTCAGTTGCTCTGCGTTCTGAGACCGCGAGATAGATAGATAGATTGATTCTTTATTGTAAACTTATAATTAATAGGGTGTTACAATGGGCGGTCTTATCGCTAAAAGCGATTTTTACAGACAACCTTTGGATGGATTTGGCGAGCTTTCTATTCAAATATTCATTCACATCTCGTCTATTCTATACAATTTAATCATCCAGGTCTGCCTACATACCTTCGTAACAGACAAAAAGGCATCTAAGGCCAAGCGTCCACATACTTCAGCCATCGTCTCCTTTGCAGCGTGCGTCGAGTTCCTTGCTAGGAATGTAGGTGCACACAAAAAGTGCTCGCCGGCTTCAAACGAAGGGTCGCCGGACGCTGCCCACTCGTTAGCGAGGGCTATGGTTCTCAAAGTTACGGTAATTAGTTGATATTCTAATGAGACTTTGAATGGCAGTAATCTTTAGGACGGAAATACAACATTAATTTTAGTGTAAAACCCTAAACACGTGTCTAAACAGGGCGCCAGATAAACTTAAAATAAAGTACATTGACCTGTTCCTAAAATCTCCAATATATCGAAAGTACCCTAAAAACCATCAATGAACTGTTTTTCAAAAAAGGTAAAGGATCTCAATATGTCAATGCAAGACAGCTTTATATATTTATTTCCGTTTTTGAAATTAAAAAAATATTTGTATACACTGTGTCTACATCTCTTATCCAACTGTCCTGTCGCAGGTCTGCTGGAAGAAATTTCATCTGGAATAAGCAGTACCTTTGTGCTCTTTTATCTGTATTTGTGTTTTTTTTTTCATTTTTAAGTGTTTGTGTGTACATAAATAAATAAATAAAAATGTCAATAAATGTAGGAGGGTCAATGACCGTTATTACTCGTTTATTTGGCGCCTACCTTAGTATATTTATGTAAGGAATCTATGTACAAAATATCATAACTGTATCATGAAAAATCACAAAGTTATAAGCTTGTTATGTCATCAAAATACATAGTCACCGGGCCATCCAGACTGAGGGGTTATTTTGCATTCGCACACAACTGTTTGCGTGCACCTAATACCCGTTATGACCTGCCGTGACTTGTTGTGCTTAATGCCGGTGGTATCCAAGTTATGACTTTTAAATATTTTTGGCTAAATATATAACATGGTGTAAAAACTATTGGAATAAATTTTCAAGAATTCAGGTTTCGCGTAGACTAAAAATAATGTAGTATATCAGATAAGATACAGTTAAACTTTTTATAGGTACCTGTAACTAGTAAAGTTTTAATTTAAATCTGTTTCGTATTTAGAAAAAAATCTTGCTTAAGTGAATAAATTCTTATATGATACTAATTTATTAATGATAGATAGATTTATAAAAACCTTTAAAGTAGGTACAGAAAATACAAATTTAGGGATTTATTCGTTGTTATTATTTCGTCAGAAGCTTCTGTCAGAGTTTAATGAATACTTTCCTCCTATTATAAATTACTAGCTTTAGCTAGCTTTTAAAATATAGCCTATGTCAGGAATAACGCAGCTTTCTAACAGTGACAAACTTTACCTCTTTATTATAATATACTAGCTTTTGCCCGCGCGGCTTCGCTCTCACTCTTCCCTGTTCCACCCTACTGTACTCTACTCTACCCTACTATACCCTACTCTACCCTACTCTACCCTTCTCTACCCTACTCTACCCTACTCTACCCTACACTACCCTACACTACCTTACACTACCCTAATTTTTATTTTTTTTTCCATAAGAACTTTCTCATAATAACGAACACAACAAAAAAAGAATTAGCAAAATCGGTCCAGCCGTTCGCACGTGATGGCGTGACCAAGGAAATAGGGATTCATTTTTATATTTACACCGCTAAATTTTGATAGTTTTAATCCCGTGGAGTGTCGATCCAGTACATACACTATAGCGAGTCCACTATAGCGAGTACACTATAGCGAGTCCAATGACGTGTAGGTAGTTAGTACGCAACGCCGACTACTACCTACAAGTCATTGGACTTGCTTAGTTGACGTTTTCTTAAAGAAATTAATTTCGTACATGCGTAAATTAATACGAGTTTAAAAAAAAGGTACTTTATTTTTTAATTTTATCTTTACAAATCGATAGTTTCATGTACCGGATCGACCCTCCACGGGATTAAAACGATCAAAATTTAGCGGTGTATAGATTAGTGTAGATGACTGCTATTCTAGGTAGTTATTTTAATTATTCTGCAGCTTTTCTGGTACCAATTGGAATTTCATCTAAATCCATTTAGCTGTATAAGCGTGAAGGAGAACAATCATACATGCAAATTTTCCCCTTTATAATATTTTTTGTTGTACATGGAACATATTTTGAATCTTGTAAGACTTTCTGGTCCTTTTGTTCGTTTGATGACATCAAGTGACGACATAATTGTTGCTATTTAATTAATTTAAAGTACGTAAACTTGACACTTGGGTGAGGCCTATGTCCAACAGTGGACATTTTTCGACTGAAATGATGATGTAAACAATAAAAAAAGACGCGTGGCACTCGGGGACTGCCGCGGTAAAGCTATTGCATAGCATTTTTATCAACTTATGCAATTATAATTATTTATTTATTTTATTTATGCAGTATTTTTTTCCTTTGCTTTTTTTTCTTTGATACTAATTGAAGTTACACTTTCACACATTGAATTGAATTTTGATTGATTGTTCACTCATTTGTTTTCTTATCGGTCACCAGGCTCAAAAAACAAATGAGTGAGGGTGTTAGGTTATTTTCGTTACGGAATTTCTGGATTCGGTCTCCACGCTCAAGGCCCGCGATAGAAGCTATGCAATAGCTTAATAAATATTAAAATCTTCCACCACAAAAAATAACTCATTAAAACTTTGAGAATCCAGTTAATTTGCATTCTATATAAATCTACGTAGGACGGTCGGTTGCTAATGAAAATGAGCCCTTTCTTCCAGCCGGGGCCGCACGGTCAAGCGTCCCTCCGACATGCCAGAGGAACCCTAATGCCCTTCGTGCGTTTAAATAGAAATCGCACTTGCAATTTATGTGAAAGGGTCAGTGGAATTGTTCCCTCTTGTTTCGCGTGTTCTATAGCTAATTTTGGAGCTGGTCAGGTGGGTAGTTATTCTTTTTCTTTGTTTTTTTGGTGTTTTTTCGCCGTTTAAGGGGAGTAAACCTGAGGTGGAGACTAACACAAGGGATTGAAGCTGTTCATTCTTAATAATAGACAAACAAATGATACAAACTTTTTCTGTTCGAGGTTGACGAATTTAACGCTACTATTACAATACAGCTGTTAAGGCGTATAGTCCCTTGAACCATCTGACCGAAATTTTGTGAACGCAACTCTCGCACTCGCCTAGGCGGCAGTACGCAAATCTGTGCATTTATTTGCGGCCAGCAGCGCCCGGAAAGCGCTTTAAATCCATTTCCTCTGCGAGATATTGATTGATTTACATATGCAATGTTCACTTTGAAGAATATTTAACCACCAAATTTTATGTGTAAAAATGTTTCTCAAGGTCAAGCCGTTTCGAAGGAGTAGGGAAAAGTTGCGAAAAGTTGCGAAATTGCTAAATATTTTTTTTTGACAAAAGTATTAATTGTACGAAAAAATCAAATGTTGATATTATTGTTCATGAATCTATAATAAACATATATTTTTTTCAAACCAATTCACCTAGCCGTTACGGAGGAGTAGGCCTCAGAAAATCACTGTTTTATGGCACTTTTCGGGCGCTTGGCCTTAACCACTTCCAATTAGGGAAAATACACTACAAAACTGTGATGCACTATTCGAGTTAATATCATATTATAACGAGTTTTAAGTAAAGGAAAGTATCCTTGTAGTAAATGTATCTTTGTAAGTTCTTTCTTTTTTTTAAGTCTTTGCAGACACTAGGAACACAAACATAACTTTCTTACTAGTTAAAAAAATCGTTGCCTCACACTAGGAACTACTATTCTGTTGGAACGTTCACATAAAAACTCGCATAGGCCATACAAATATTTGTTCTATGCGGTAATTGAATCACAACAACAACAACAGAACAAGCAGCATAGCAGCCGATAGCTCATCCACTGCGCTACCAGTGACTAGAGACTAGTGACTAGTATCTATAAATAAAAGAAACAACTGACTGACTGACATATCAACACACAGCCGAAACTACTTTTTTTTTATGGTGGGAAAAAATCATGTATTGACATCCCCCGCTCTTAGGCGGAGCGGGAGATAGTGTCAGACTCTTACTGACTAAAAGACCCACCCCGTTCCTTCTAGCCTTCGACTTGGGCTTGGCCCGGACAGTTACCGAATGGCCGGACAGCGAGCTACCCATTGCTCACTGTCCGCAAGCCCGCGCCTACGGTGGCCGGAAAACGGGATCAGAATCCCGGCGGCGGCGGCGGCGGCGATAACGCCGTTGCCTGATGCGTTCGGCCTCCTCCTTTGCGAGCATTACTGCTTCGCAGAAGTCGGCGACCGCCTGCCACTCCTCCTCGCTCCGGACCATGGCCTCAACCAGCCGAAACTACTGGGACTAATATCGTGAAAATTTTTATGACGTAGGCGAACTTTAAGAGAGAATTTTCTAAAACTACCCTCTCAGGGGATGAAACAGGATTCCAAAGATTGTATGAAGAAACCTACTTGATATACTAAATTCAAAATAGAATACCTCGATACATCAAACTTCTGTTATTTTCAAACATCAAGTATTTCTATTAGACTGCCAAAGCCGGTTAGATTTCAACCAGCACATCGGCCTTTTTGATCATCACCCACCCCAATTGAAAACTAATTAGGCCCGCGTTTCGAAACTCTAATTAGAAATTCCAATTAGATATTTGTCGGCGTTTTCTCAGCGAATTCTCTGAGGTCCAAACAATTATTGTTATAGCTGGTTTGGCTACCGAAGGGCCTTTGATTTGGGAAATATTTGGTAACCTCGGACCCTCCGTTTTCTCCCTACAAGACGGCGCAGATCTCATTTTGATGTGACCACATCCTACGTTGAGTGTGTTGAATGTACGTGCAGATGAGGCGTTTCTGTGTGTAGAAATGGACTAATTTTGATATCAAATTGGATGTGATTTTCTTATTAGAATTGCAATGCCCGCCATACATGCCAGGGTATATAATAGGTACCTGACAGGTTTGCCTGTACAGGTAAATTGTACAGGTAAACTTGAGTGTGTATGTTCCAAAACTGTGCAGGTTTTTATACATGCTTACCTGACAGGTATAACTGTACAGGCAATCCTGTCAGGTATATGGCTACCTTAATATTTAATGATATTTGACTTCTAGACACTTTGAGCATTTGATTTGATATTCCTATAATGATCCTTTAGGGGATCCGTTTTTTCCTTTTGAGGTACGGAACCCTGAAAAAACTTAATTCGTCATTCTCTCATCATTTGCATCACGTAACTCTGAACACGCACTCACTTTCACATTTATACGTTGTGTTCATTCGACCGCAGTTTACAGCCGCTCCAATGGCTCCACGTATCACTAAATTTTGTTTACGCCGATGTTAGCCGAGTATACACGAAGCAACTTCGGGTAAGGAGGATTTTATTAAAGGAACTAGACGGAAAAATAAACACGGGATTCGTTAGTTCTAAGAGGCAAGTGTTTTTATTGGGTTTTAATGTGTTAAGTCGGTTCTTTTAAGTTTTCTTGTAATGTTTGTTGATTCTGTTAATGTAATTTGGTTTTTATTTTAGTGTTGCAGTTGCAGAAATGTTGTTGTACATCTTTTATGATGCCTGAAAAGAATTAGTCATATTATAAATTTGTACTACAGATGTGTTTAACAAAAGGAAGTGGTTTTTTCAGACTATGAAAACGTATTTATTGTGTTAGTGAATGCAAGCTGAATGTTTAGATTTAAAAAATCTTAAAGTAGTTAGTACCGATAATCTTGAATTTACTAAATTATTGTATTGAAGGCTAGAGTGAATAGACTCTTAATAAACAAGTGCGCCTCAACATCAGAGATTGCATCACTGCTTACCATCAGGCGGGATCACAGTCAAGCACTAGTTTATACCAATTAAAAAAAAAACTTTTTTTGGAAGATGGCAAATCATCTAATGACTTTTTCCGCTCCAGGGCAGAATGGGAAGGCGTGTCAGACTTTTACTGACACGCCTTCCCATTCTGCCCTGGAGCAGGAGAAGTCTTTTTAGAAACTTCCCCGTTGCCCCAGCGGGCCTGGCCTTGTTAGGCCCCTACGATATGCTGACCTCTCTTTGAGATGCACGTAGAACACTAGACGCCTGCGACGACTCGGGCTCGGTCCTTAGGAATAGGACAGGCGGACAGCGAACTACCCGTTGCTCGTCGTCTCCAAGAATGCACCTAAGCTCTGGACAAGCATATTCTTGGATTGAAATAGATATATTCATCCCTTTCAAATATTCCTCTCATTCAGTACATCAAGCAGATATTTGCGAAGTTCAAAACATTTTAAGCAGCAGTTGTTATCACTACAAGAGTCCAAACAAAACATAAGTTAGCATATCATAGAGGAGAGCCAATTGAGCGGCTATTAACATTGCACTTATCAAAAAGGTCACAAATCACCACACCCTCATTTAAAATACAACTGTAATAGCTGAAATCAAGGTTGAGTTTTGAATGGTCGGTGTAAATATTTGTGTGATTGCTTTTTAGGGTTGGCAAGTTTGTGAATTTGCATAAGACGCTGTCAGAAGGTTCTAAGAAGGGTTGAGATTCTCGAGGGCCTTCCCTGATCCGTAGGGCTTATCCTGATAATTATTTCAATTGTTTATGCCTGTCGACGGTGCATTTAGATGGCGTATTATAGTTTGTAGGAGTGCTGTCTTCATTAACA
Source organism: Mythimna ferrago (assembly GCA_910589285.2). Taxonomy (NCBI): domain Eukaryota; kingdom Metazoa; phylum Arthropoda; class Insecta; order Lepidoptera; family Noctuidae; genus Mythimna; species Mythimna ferrago. Next base: position 9,308,046 of record OU342691.1, on the reverse strand, counting down.
AGGAGGCTTCGGTTGTCTTCGAGTGATCTATGTTTTAGGGCTCCGCGCCATGTCTCGAATTGAGATGGATCTCTGGAGGGATATTATTGTGATTTAGTTTAAGATATGTATTGGGTATTAAGTGTTTTGTGTTCAGTTTGTACTGAGGCTGTGTGTTTTGTGTTCATTTCATACATACTAACTGTATTAGGTTCGGTCAGTCTGGCTTGTTTAATATTTACATATGCATTTTTTTTTAACTAACTATTGTAGAAAAAAACCCAGATTTAATTAAAATTGACTAAAAAAACAAACTAAAATATGGCGTCAAAAAACTTCATCACATCGCTGTCGACTGATAATGTGCCCAAAACGCGGCTTTGCCATGCTGTATGACAATAATTATCTAAGTAAAAATAATAATAGTTGTCTAAGGTAAAAATCAGCCCTTGGGGCACACGAAGTGTCAACAAGACGTTTTCACAGATCTTTCTCGAATCGGTAAAATTCTAATACATTAGTAGTCGTATAATTAACAACTCATATCTAGTTCTAAAAAGATATTACAAAATACTTCTCCATTAGGCAAGAAAGCACCCAGCAAAAACCGCAAATTGTCGCTCACTGGTTTGATGTTGGGTTAAGTCATTTTTTTCTAGAGGTGGTATAAAAGGGTAGTTTCTAGGGTCAAAATAATTACATTTTATTTGGTCCGTATTTTAGATTATAAAAAAAATATTGGACACGTATTTTTTTTTCTCGATTAAACAAAAAATAACAAAGATTAAAATTATTAAAGTTACGTGTGACGACACCCCGTGCGAAAAAATGTAGCACGGCGTGACGTTACACGTAACTTTAATGGGCTATGTCTTTGTCATTTTTAGTTTAATTTACAAATAAAAAAATACGTGTCCCTTATTTAAGAATAATTTAAAAGACCGACTAATTACATTTTTTACGGCAACTAGCCTATTCTTCAAGATAATTTTCTACTTAGAAGCGAGCAAAGTCGCTGACAGAAGCTAGTACAAAGTATATCCATACAAACATACACACGTATTATCCGTACATACAATGTGACTAATGAATTGTTTCCCCCTCGCTTCATTAGACAACAGTCGATTCTTCAAAAGTTAAATATGACTCTCTCGACTAATAATATCTCATTATTGCTTCACGTTATTAAAATTAAGACTCGTATGAATACGCTTAAGTTAATAAGATTTATTTATAATTATTTGTTAGTATGTTTGAGGAGGAATGAGGAATTAATTAAAATATGTAAGAACATTGTACACACATTGATTGTGCGTACAGTTAAGAAGTGGAATTTCTTACTGGAATCTTTGTTTCCTGATAGCTACAGTTCGGTCGAAATATGTTGACTGCACTTTAAATAATATCCTATTCAGTTATTCTTTTTAAAAGTAAAGGTAGGACCGACGCACAAGCGACACTACACGAATTTGAGCTCGGTTTCTCGTAGATCCAACTTAAGATAAAAAAAAGAAAAAGTTTCAAAAAGTGGGGGAATTTTTCACTGCTGGTTGGGGAAGTAACAGTAAAAAGATCAGATTCAGGAACAGCAAAGTATGATTGGTTTCATTTAATCGTATGCGTTCATTTTTGTACAATAATATCTGATTTTATATATTTATATATTTATTCATGTACAGTAAATAAAACATAAGAAGGAAACAGAAAAATAGGTACTACGCGTTCCAAATGAGATTAAGACCGATTCCTATGTTTTGAAGTCTCGTCGAACTGTCAAATGGAAGAAATTTTGGCAAAATTGAAGAACTTGGAGATGAGTAAAATTTAAGAACTGGATTCTGATCAAACTTTTTTCCTTCACAGTTCATAAATTAATTAAATTTTTCGTGAATTAATTAATGTTTAAAAATTTCTTTCCTCGATTTGACAGTAAATCGTGAAGTCACAACATGGCGGGCGATCCTATTCTCATTTGGAACGCATTGTACAAAGGTAATGCTTATTTCTAAAGAAATATGTTTGAGCACACCTGCGAAAGGAAGGTTGGAGAAATAGAGAAGAAGACACCGTGTGTAAGAGTAATAGAAAAAAGAAAGTGCTTACAAAACGAAACAGTTATTATTGAAATATACAACACTAGCGGCCCATCCCAGCTTCGCACGGGCAATAAATATAGCATATGTTACTCAGGGTGAATGTAGCTTTCCAAAGGTGAAAGAATTTCTGGAATCGACACAGTAGTTTTTGAGTTTATTAATTACAAACATACACACAAAAATAAAAAAATTCCCTCTTTATAATGTTAGTGTTGATAAAGATATCGTGGTAGGTAGTATTTAGGGCAGCACTCTTAGATAATAATTTTACACGTCAAAAAAACTGACCCATATCCTCACAATTTACAGTTAAAAATATGACATAGCTTCAGCAGTAGGTAGGTACCTCAGAGAATCCTTTACAACTTCAACCTACAATTTTTACACATACCCCGAAAATTCTAAAGGCAACGTACCAAAATACCTCGTACCCGTTCTAATCTGAGCCAAAATCTTATCGTACATAGACAGATAGGTATTCTCGGCCCGGACCCCAGCCTCGGGCTTCAAGAACGGTTTAATTAACTTAATAAATACACACTCCACTCCATTACGCGCATACGTCAAATATTATGAGCGTCTACGCACAATGACTCGTCTCGGATAGGCATCTGATGATTAAGTGCGGAGGGTTTGTATATGTTTCTGAAATGAGTGAAATGCTTACGTCTCGTCGTTAAAATTTTAAGATAGATTATGTTTTTATTTTAAATAGTAGCTTTTGCCTGCGGCTTCACCCGCGTATGTAAAATATAGCCTATATCATTCAGGAATAAAACAGCTTTCTATTGGTGAAAAAATTTTAGCAATCGGACCAGAACTTCCAGAGATTACCTCCTACAAACAAAAAAATAACATAAAAACAAACAAACCTCTTATATATAAATACAAGATTTTGCCCGTAGCTTCGCCCGCGTACATAAAATATAGTCATTTAGGAATAAAGCAGCTTTCTATCGGCGAAAAAAAATCAGCAATCGGACCAACACTTCCAAAGATTACCTCCTACAAACAAAAAAAAACAAACTACCTTTTTTAGGGTTCCGTAGTCAACTAGGAACCCTTATAGTTTCGCCATGTCTGTCTGTCCGTCTGTCTGTCTGTCTGTCCGTCCTCGCTTAATCTCTGTGACCGTTAGCACTAGAAAGCTGAAATTTGGTACCAATATGTATATCAATCACGCCGACAAAGTGGTAAAATAAAAATTTGGAAAAAAATGTTTTATTAGGGTAGCCCCCCTATATGTAAAGTGGGAAGTGATTTTTTTTTTTATTTCAACCCTAACGTGTGGTATATTGTTGGATAGGTATTTAAAAATGAATAGGGGTTTACTAAAATAATTTTTTGATAATGTCAAAAATTTCGGAAATAATCGCTCCAAAAGTAAAAAACAACCCTCTAACTTTTGAACCATAAGTTTAGAAAATATGAAAAAAATCTGAAAAGTAGAACTTTATAAGGACTTTTTAGGAAAGTTATTTTGAACTTGATGGAAAGAACAGTTTTTGTACAAAAAAGACAAAAGGGTTCTACAAAATAATTTCTGGACTAAGTTTGTAGTATAATCGTATATGCAAGCATTTTTTAAACTCATAAGTGGGTACACTTATTGTGACGGACGAGAAACTACGGAACCCTACACTGAGCGTGGCCCGACACGTTCTTGGCTGGTTTTTTATTATATTAGTATAGACTAAAGAAGGCAACAGATAACCGTAGAATAAAGTACATTGTCCTTTCCTAATAGCTCTGCGTAGGTAAACGAAAAACTTACAGTGAATTATATTTCATTACTAGATCATGTACCTAAAGGATCACGATAGGTACATGTCAATTAAAATTAATAATGTCTACTAATATAGGAGGTTAAATGACCGTTACCTTACCGGCGCCTACGTTAGCTAAACGGTTGTCGGCTGTCAATTACTTGATGAGTTTTAGGCACGCCTCAAAGAGATATCAGCAAACTGTAGTATCAAAACCTGCAGAGTCGAAGCGCCATGGGTTGTGAGAAAGAGAACCCCGTGGCCCAGGGACGATGGTAAAGATGGAACAAGAGTTGGTTTTAGTCAGTATATGGTTTTTTGTCAGTAACAGTCTGATACGCCCTCTCGCTCTGCCCAAAAGTATTATTATATTGACTAGCAGTGCAATCATATACGTGTAGGAACCTTACAAAAGTCTTCTACAGTCTAACATACGTTCTCGTACTCCTACATAAGTAAATACTTCAATTCCCGAATGAAGTCTCGATATTTTTTTCGAATCGCAATAAAAGTGTTTTTTTGTGAACTGTTTTCAGATTTATTCATATATCCGTGCTACAAGACTTAGTTTATGCCAAATTACAGGATTCTGGGTCAACGGGAATTACCCTATTAATTTTGATTCTCTAGAGAGTGTCGAAATACACATTTTTGTGACATAAACGGCCGTATCTTTTTTTTCGTTAGCTGAGAAGTTTGATTTTTTCACAGCTCCAAGGGGCTGCAGACTTGAGTATGGTTTTAATTTTATCTTCACGCGTTCCCGAGATAAAGGGTCTTGACAGACAGACAGACGGACGGACAACAAAGTGATCCTATAAGGGTTCCGTTTCTTTCTTTTGAGGAACCCTAAAAAAGGGCCGATGGCGTCACTTCCTATTGCAAACTATCTTCATCAATGTAGATTAAAACAACTCTTAACACCCTCTTAAGTTTTTGTATACATCATTTTTCAACACCCGTCTGAAAACTTTTCGTCACGGTCTATGTCAAATTATAAAAACAACCGGTCAAGTGTGAGTTCGACGAGCGTGCTAAGAGTTCCGAAGGAATTAAACGATTTTTTAAATCTATAAGTATACTTCTTATAGGTTTCATTGTGATCAAATAAGTACTATTTTTCTGGCTACAACCCTTTAGCCGCATGCGTCGGATTGGACTGACGATTGTTTTCGTGTCCTATTCGCCAGGGGTATTTGCGATGCCCGGAGGACACGGTGGAGCACACAGTCGAGATGTGCTCCGCTTGGGCGGATCATCGCCGTGCCCTCGTGGGGGCGATCGGCGGCGGAGACCTCTCGCTCCGGCCCTTGGTTGAGGCCATGGTCCGGAGCGAGGAGGAGTGGCAGGCGGTCGCCGACTTCTGCGAAGCAGTAATGCTCGCAAAGGAGGAGGCCGAACGCATCAGGCAACGGCGTTATCGCCGCCGCCGCCGCCGCCGGGATACTGATCCCGATTTCCGGCCACCGTAGGCGCGAGCTTGCGGACAGTGAGCAATGGGTAGCTCCTCAAGGAGTTGTCAGCAACAGCAGGGGCCCAGCCGGGTCGAAGCCTACTGGGGCCAGGGTTATCCGAAAGGGCGCTCGAGCCCCGGTATGAAGGCTAGAAGGAACGGGGTGGGTGTTTTAGTCAGTAAGAGTCTGACACTATCTCCCGCTCCGCCTAAGAGCGGGGGATGTCATTGGATGATTTTTTCCCACCATAAAAAAGGGGTATTTGCGACTGGGTACTCCATCCCGTTTAGATTTCTCTCTCAATCCTCATAGGTGACAGAAGAGCTGACGAGATGGAGTATTTGGTCGTGGATGTGCAACTCTAGCGGAATAAATGCGAGAGTGTTTATCAGATACAACCGACATAGGCGGTTAACCTTTTGAATTTCTTAAGTTACACAGTTCGATATAAGCAATTGTCTTTCTATTGTATCTCTAATTACGGCATATGATGAGTTAAGAAGTTGTCAGCAACAGCAGGGACCCAGCCGGGTCGAAGCCTACTGGGGCCAGGGTTATCCGAAAGGGCGCTCGAGCCCCGGTATGAAGGCTAGAAGGAACGGGGTGGGTCTTTTAGTCAGTAAGAGTCTGACACTATCTTCCGCTCCACCCAAGGGCGGGGGATGTCAATGCATGATTTTTTCCCACCATAAAAAAAAAAAAAAGTTAAAGAATTTAGACTCATTAATTTCGGAGATACGGGCAGAGGGAATGGTTAATTTTTATCTATTATATTATCTTAGATACTTTTAAAATTATAAGAAAAATATATTTGAAACCATCAAAATACTATCTCACTTCATAAATATCGCATGATACAGTTTGAAAATTTTATTTTTTTCTATTTTCTGATTTGCATTACAAAAGTGATCCCAATATTCACACGTCTGTCGGCCACAGCTAATTTGCTTTAAATTTATTTTACTCATTGTGTTGAAATTTTGTCGACTACATGATTATGATGGATGGAAAGGGAGAGGAAGGCCGAAGAAAAGATGAATGGATTATGTGAGGAGTGATATGAAAGAAAAGGGAGTCAGTGATAGTTTGACGGATGACAGGGCAAAATGGAAGAAAAAAACATGTGGCGCCGCCCCCAAGTAATATGGGATAAAGGCAGAAAGAAGAAGAAGAAGAAGACATGATTATCTATGACGCAAACACTGGCATGTAAGATAAATTAATTAATTTAGACAGACGTGTGTCTGTCTGTGTGGGTGGACAAACGGAAGCCTTATACAATTATGAGGGTTCCGTTTTTCTCTGTGAACTTCGGAACCCTAAAAACCATAAAAAAGCAAAGGCTTTCGCATCTATTGAAAATATCTCCGTATCACTGCTAAATACTTAACACCCCCTAATTTTTTACCCCAACCTAATCCAATACTAATTAATTTTTTTTTTTCACGACGAAACTCAACCAAGAAGTTTGAACTACTCTCGTCTATGTTTGTTCACGTGTCTACGGTAAAAGGTGACCGGAACCATAAATTTAGTGCGGCCAGCGCAATCTGGCGCGGAGGAAGGAACGTTGGTGGGCCGCGGTCGGTGTCGGATTCACTTCCCGGTCGGACACTCGACGTGTGTTCGCTGCACGCGTTTTTATTTTGAGAGATTAAGTTTTTTGATGGTCACGTGTGCTTGTGAAGAAAGGATGGTGATTGCGAAATTTTAACCTTTTATCTACCAATCATAAAATGACTTCTACTAGTCTTGGGTCGAGCGAGCGGGCGCGTCAGATTTTTATCTACTAACTTCTTCTTCATTCGATGGTAAACTCTTTAAATTGTTTGGACCCAGTAACTGCAGCATCGGTGGCACTCATTAAATTCTTTAATGTGCAGGTGTACTAACTAAAAAATCTACGTTCCTTCGGTTTTGATAACATAATATTTCCAAGTTCCAAAGATTAAGACAAAATACGATCACAGTATCTAGAAAGGAGAAAGTTTGTATATTACGTTTGTTATTGTTTTATATTCAAACATATTTATCTGACTTCAACTTCGTGTCCGCAATAATCGTTCTAACACCGCGTAAGTCAAAATCTGGAACTTTTAGGAGAACAGACTGTTTAGCTAACATAACTCGGTTTTGGGAAAAAACTGACTTCCGCACTTTTGCGATGAGAGTCTACTACTCTACGTTACGCAATTTTGCTGTAGTTTTTTTTCCGTCCGCCTTTGTCTACCTTTGTGCCTGAAATTTAAATAAAAGAAAATATTTTTTTAAATACTTAACCTTTCAATCGTGGAAATCACAGACACAATAGAAAGACAATAGGTGCGCGAACGCCGGCGTTCGCTTGGGGTTTAATGAAAATACTTAAAAAAACATAGTCTTTGAACATAAAACCTCTTTTTTTGAAGTCGGATGATAAACGAGTCGTTGAGCCCCTTAGTAGTCCTGAGTTGAGCTACCCGCATACTGACAAATGCTTGCACTGACTGGACAGGTCCACTTAGAGCTATGTGGTTCTTTCTTCAAAATACCATCTCAGGCTTCAATCTGCATGGTTCTCATATGATTTGACCATTACAATCATGTTTGCTGTATGGACTTTAAAAGAGATTTTGACCCCTGAGTTTGTTTCGGTGTTTGTTCTCAGGGTAATCAGCTGTGAAACACCGGCCTTATCTAGTTTAAATTGACGAAAAAATTTACGTGTAAAAGTGTTTTTAAAATCTATTTGCAAAAATAAACATCATAAATAAACTAGTAACCTAGTAAGAGGCCTGTGTCCAACAGTGGACGTGTATCGGCTGAAATGATGGTGATGATGATGAAACTAGTAACAATTTATAGAAAGCTTCTCCTAGAGCAGAGGCTTGAGTCACAGCAGTGGGAACATTATGAAGGTGATTATATTAAATGCTTACAGAAAGCCGCATATACTTTTTAGGTAAAATTTCTCATCGTTCACATGTATACGAAGTCGCAGCGCCACAAGCCCCGCATAAAACATATTTGCTCGCAACTCTACTCCGGACTCACAACCCTTGACATCTCAACGAGCTCCATTTGTCAGCTACACCTGAAATCACGGGTTAACCGTTCCACGCCGGCAGGATCATTTCATATTTTCGGGAGGTCCATCTCACTTGGACCGCTCAATTATTCAAGCGGCGAGCCGGGTACCCGGTCAAAAGTAATGACCGGTGAACGCGAAATTACACGTGTTACAATGATGATTTTGTTTACCCGGCCCGGGAGTAATTTCGCCCGGATACTGTTTGAAGAGCTGTTAGGTTTTGTGATCGTTTTATTTAATGGCCCCCGGTATGTAGGGGTTGGCTTGTTTGTCCGTGTTTTTCGGTGCAAGTTTTTAAATGGGCGGTCTGTAATTCGGATTTTTTGGTAGGGTTAATTAGTCTACATTGTTTGTGTGCAAATAACCTTTTTTTTGGTGGTGAATCATCAAATGACTTCTTCCTGCTCTGGGTGGAGCATGAAAGAGTCATGTCAGACCTTTACTGACTAAAATTTACCGATGTTTCTTTAGTTGCTTTGGGCCAGAGTATCTCTTTAGAACCATTCCGCAACTCTGACAGGATGAGCAAAGAAACAAAATTTGCTTCTGGGTCAAAAATATGAAACAGTTTCATTAAAAATTACAAGAAACTTTTAAGAAAAGAAATACCACAAGTGTACGGACTGGGACACACTATGCTAATGAGCATCGTGGCGCATGGATTCATACTTAACGTGCAGGTCTGATTACATTGTTACATATATAATAATATCTATAATTTGAAAATAAACGAAGTAATAGCACAGTTAGCGCAGTGGTTGAGCGATTGGTTGCTGTGTTGCGCACGGAACAAATGTTTGCTAGAGATAGGCGTTCCGGTTCTGTGTGTCTTGTGTAGGTGAGTTCGGCTTGAGCCCCGTAGGCTACGTCTTTTAACCAACAGTTACGAGGACGTAGTCGCGGCCAAAAACTAGTCTTCAATAAATGAATATAGCCATTCGGTTCCACTCACACGCACAAAAAAAATTTCTTCCACCGAAAAAAAATCTGAATTTGTTTTACCATATTGGCCACGCGTTCACGGTGTTCTGTCAGTCAGACCATATGAGTGTGTGACCATATCCGGTCTGTTGATTTATTGGTCACATGTTGGGCCATCAATCCAAGTTGTTGGTTCAGAGATGTGGGCAAAAAGTTGGTGCCAAGCTGTCTGGGAGAATGAAATGTGATGGTGGAGTTTTTGCGGTGTCAGACTTCGGTTTTAATGATGCATTTGAGTGACTTTGATTGCAGGTTGGTTGAGTATTTTGGTTAGTGCAAAATTCTTACAGTACAAGGCGATTTCCGATAGGATTTTGTCATGCAGATGTAAGGTTACATGCTGGGTGGAGACACTCTGCAAGGGTAGCCACAGACCACATTAGTGTTAATTGTAAAAAAAACCGTAGCCCTCGCAAAAAAGGGCAACTTAACGAACTCTGTGGGTTGTCAGTAAATGACTGACGGTTCCTCTCGTTTCATCCAGAGCGGGAGAAGTTAATCAAATGATTTTTCACGTAAAAAAACTCTAGGACATATTAAGTGTAGGTACTTAAGTGGGCCCTTCCCGATTTGTTTATCGTCAACTTGGGCATGGCAAAAAGCTTGTTATTTCATACAACACAACCCAACCCAATGTTTAATAAAGAGGTGACATGAAAAAAGAGAGGTAACGCCATATTCGAGTCAAAGTCGGTAATACCGTCTTTGACTCGAATATTTCACAAAACATGTACCAGGAATTAAAAATATATTCGTCAATCAGAATTTCGATTAAATGTCCAAAGTTTCTATAGATATATTTTCTTTACTTTTTAATTTATGAGTACACTACTTTTAACTTGCGGCTTCACCCGCGTACACAAAATATTCACGTCTATATCACTTAGGAACAAAACAGCTTTCTATCAGTGAAAAAATTTTAGCAATCGGAATAGTACTTTCAGAGATAAACTCCTACAAACGAAAAAAAAAAACTTTACTCCTTTTTTTTATAATTATTAGTGTAGATTACGAAAGACCAAAGTTCACATTCAAAAGAAACTATTACAAGATATCTAAGTTTTTCCAAAATATCTAGAGAATGATATGTGAAAACGCCATAAACACGTAAGATCGATTGTATGGAAATGTATCTTGGGTTGAAAGAAAGAAAAGAAGAAAGAATGCAAGCAAAATAATTTATTTGGCACAGCAAAAGGTACAAACACAATAATTAGATTACACGAATCGGTTGGACGCTCTTAAGTGTTATAACTTTCTTTTTTTTTTATGGTGGGAAAAATCATGCATTGACATCCCCCGCTCTTGGGCGGGGCGGGAGATAGTGTCAGACTCTTACTGACTAAAAGACCCACCCCGTTCCTTCTAGCCTTCATACCGGAGCTCGAGCGCCCTTTCGGATAACCCTGGCCCCAGGACGATAACCCTGGCCCCAGTAAGTGTTATACCTGGTTATAAGTAGTTATAAGTTAGCTAGTAATCTACCCTTAATGTAAGTAGAGCTGCGGATTGTCTAATTAGCATTCGTGTATTTACATATCTAATGATGACGGTATACACATAGTTTCCAACTAAACACGCATATAGGTACGTGCTAATTCAGTCGCTGTTATAGAATACTGATATTTGGTCAATTAGTATGCTTGGGTACCTAATATTACCTATATTAGGTACCTACTGCATTAAGATCATTATTGCATGGCATATGAATATATCCCCATAAAATACGTTGAGTGATGTAATGCTACAAGCGCTTGGTACATAATTTCAGCCGAAAGATGTCCTTTTGTTGAACTTAGTCCCCCAAGTGTCGCCAAAACGACCGGTTCTGTGCGTCTCGCATCCATCGGATTCCGGCGACCGTCATCAGGTCATTGACCAACGCTGCTGCCGCTCCAGAACCTTTCAGCTGCATCGACCACATGTTCTGCTAGCAATGTGCCCTGCCCATTGCCACTTAAGGCTAATTCTGGCGATTCTTCAGGCTATGTTGGTAACCTTGGTTCTTCTGCGGATATCTCCATTTCTGATGCGATCACGCAAGGGAACTCTAAGCATAGCTTTTTTAAGATTACTGTTTAGTATTTCATTAAGGTTTGCTGTGAGAAACCTCATTATTGGGTTGACCTCGCCTTTGTATAAGTTGTCAAATCACTGTGTTTAATAATAAGTTTTGTGTAAGAATTAAGAATTACAATCTAGTCACCTTACCATATTTACGTCATTTAGCCTAATGGAAATTTATGTGCACACCTACTTATTGCACGTGCCTACATGTCTGACTAACCTTTCGAAGATATCTGGTATGATGTTATAAAAATTCTTAGCTCTACTCGGATATTTCGCATTCAAAGTGCATTTTACAACGATTGTCAATTAATAAGTCAAGAAACAAAATTTTAAAGCATTTTAAAAGAAAAGTTTGCCTGCAGTTACTCAAAAATAGATCGCGTCTAATACCTGGCCCGGTAGCGAAACGTCCATTCTCTACAACATTTCCACACAATGACGAGGAAAAGTTCAGATTTTCCACATATAAAAACGATCGCAGCGCCTTCGTGAATCAGCGGAAACACGCGGAAGTTTTACCAACTCACTGTAAAGAAAGCTCTTTAGTTCTTGCGTTTTTATACAGATGGCAGTGTAATAAGTTATATGAAAAAATAAAGTTTTTGCTTTGTTTTTTTTTTCAACAGTTTAGTTTTTCTTTTATTTTGTTTTCTCTTATCAAGAAACAAACGGAATTTTTGTGTAATAATAACTTTTTCGTTGTTAGTTTTCGATAATGTAATTTTTTCAATGGATATTAGGATTACCTACTTACATTAGGATAGATAAGTAAATTGCCTATTATATAAATAAACAAATACTGCAGAAATTATATAATACATCAAATGTTCGTACATTTTTCACAGTAGAGCTTTAAATATAACACTTATCAATACAATTTTGATATTTTCAGCTCTTCTCATAATATAAAATGAAATCTGTACATAACAATATTAACCTACTGACATAAATTATACATTAAACAGCTCAGGTGAGTAGATACATTTACTTATGTAGTAATAAACGAGGTTACTCATACTGCTTCCAAGTATATAAAGGTGCAATTATGTGAAGTATATAAGGTGAATGTACGTGAAATCATTAGTTGTGGCTCGTTTTATATTTTATTCGTTGGTGGACGCGCTAAAAAGCGCCCATGCATAATTACCTCCCGCGAGGATACGAGCGCCACTGGTGGACAGCGACGCCAGTAGAGTTGACTCGATTTTATAAAGATTATTTTATTAATTATTTTTTTCACGATTTTCAGTTCGTGTGTTTTTTTGTTATTTTCTTAAATTTTTGTACCATAAATCTTGGGATTACACATAGTTAACGTTTAAGATTTTGACAAAATTACAAAGATGTTTTAGAATATAGAATCATTTCTGCCTATCATTTGTATCTTTAGTTGCCACAAACAATTTCACACCTGTTGCACAATCATGATCTACTTCTCTGCATTCCGTATTCAGTCTGGTCTAGAGTAGGTACTTTCAAATTTTAGCTGGACAGTGGTGGGTTTGGTTGCCAATCAGTAAATGGTCTCCAGGTCTTGTCTGTTCTAACAATTACTTATCTGTTATACAACAAATGGGCAGCCCAGTTTCAGCTTATTAACTGGGAACACGGCCATCATTTTTATCTACAAATGATGGCAGTGGCAAAGATATCTTTGACAATCCTTAAACCAGCCAGGAAATCTGCCAGTCTTGCCAGGGGGGTGTGTCGTGTTAACCAATTACTGAGAAGAAAAGGTCAAATAGGTAGCCATTCCATGTAAAATACTGGACTTCTACTATATCTTTTTTATGGTGGGAAAATCATCTAATGACAACCCCCGCTTTTGGGCGGAGCGGGAGATAGTGTCAGACTCTTACTGACTAAAAACGCCAAACCACCCCGTTCCTTCGAGCCTTCATACCGGGGCTGAGCTACTCTTTCGAAACTAACCCTAGCCCCAGTAGGCTTCGACCCTGCTGGGCCCCTGCTGTTGCTGACAACTTGAGGCGCACGGGAACAGTGCGCACCGTCGACGACTTATTCTACTGTATCTGGATTTGAGTAATCGACGCGACAGTCACATACACTGACAGCCTTAATACACAACTCACTGGTACTCCCATTTCATGTTCAATGTGGCATCTATGACCCACTCTAAAGAAAACAAAATATCGTTAAACAATACCTATCACATTGTAACGCGATACTGTAAACTACCCACTTCTTGTGATATTATACTATCCTCCAGTGGATATGCTTCACCAGTTGTTAGCCGCAAATTAGCGAGTCGCATTAAGCTAGAAACTGGAATAGGGCAGCCGCCATCACTACATGAGCAATAACTCCAACTTGTACGTTTAACGTGTTGCAAAAGCTTTCTGAGTAGGATTTTCTCAGAAGTCAATGTAGCTGACAGTAGATGTGAGCTGTGGAAGAACTTATACCCTAACTCTTCACATATTATCACTTGGGTTGAATATCAGTCTGTCCCCTAGACAAGATCTACAGTGGCTAATCTGGAAAACTTTCAAGCCTGCTGGCTTAACAATCTGGGTAAATAGAGCGTTGCAGAACCACCTTAAATACATTGACAATGTGGAGTTTCTTCACACATACCTCACCTAGTTTCCTGCTTTTGACGCAAACCATATGCACCTTCTGAACTCTAAATAAGTTCTAGTAAAATTATATCCTGATGCTATACTCACTCACTGCAGCAGTCTCCTTCTATTATCCATTTCCCTAATCCCACTGGTCCATCCTGAGCACTCGAAGTTGATATAATAATCAGAAGAAAACGCTTCATGTTAAACCAGGATAAATTGTATCAAATAAAAATTTGTTTCCCACAGTTTACTAACTGCTAAAGGGACATTTTAAATAAAATAACGGAAAAAAATAATAATTATACAACAAATGTCATCTCCACTTACCTCGCTGTCCGCCACCGGACTCTTTTATATGCGTTTGTCAGTGAATTACAACGACAGGCCTGTAGCTAGTGAAAAACTGTTTAAACACCTACCTCATGTACTTATTTACACTTCGCTCTATGTACAGCACACACGCATATTCATTATGTATTGAACACTCGGCTGCACAAAGCAATTCAGTGATTATATCAACGGTGTAGTTGTGGTCTCATTTTGGTTTTATTACTAGAGAGATTCTTGATCTGTTTGGTTTAAGTAGTCAACAGTGTAAATTCTTTGTTCATCTATTTTTTTTAAACTTTGCTCTATACTAAGAATTACTCCTGTATCGTGAGAGCGTTCATAAACATGCCAAGAAGATATCGGAAATGATTCACTCGTCAAGTCAAAATTCCAAAGTCTTGAGCATCGACGCAGAGTTACTCGTAGTAGCGTAGCGTAGTAGTTTTCTATCGTTAATATTTTAGGTCAGATCAATTCAATCAGATTCTGCAAAACCTGTCTTTGGATCATTGCACACGCAGCAGTGCACCACCGGTACATGGTTGACATCCCACCCATACATTCAAAGCAGTTTTGGGAAAACATTTATTGTACTAAAGAGTGCCCTGCCGGTGTCTGTGTTTCCTGATAGCTATACCTAGCCTAGTAGTCATTGAGTCAAGAGTGTTATAATATTATAGGTCTGGGCAAGCGTGCTCTATCCTTAACATCATCACTTTCCATCAGGTTAGATAATAGGTAGTGCAAAAAAAAAAAAAAAAATGCAAGCCTATTAATAATTAAAAAAATAAATAAAGACAGAATCAGGTTGTTATTGTTAAAAAATTGGTGGATAATCACTAGTGAGAATGTTTCAACATAATTCAGCATTACCGATTATACCAAACTGTTTTATTATTTATTCAATCACTTCGTATAAGTTATAGTTATAGGCATAAGCATAGCATAACCGGCCTCATAATGTTCCTACTGCTGGGAGGGCAGGCATCTTCTCTAGGATAAGGTATCTCAGAAAGAGTCTTCGATTTTTTTATTTTATGACATGGCGGTTTCCTTACAGTGTTTTTTTTTCACCATTTCGAGAGCGGTGGTGATGAAATAAATTACACAAAGTTATAAGAGTTCAGCAACTCTTATAATTTTGCCCATTTCTTGAGGATATCTGGTTTTACCCCAACTAAATATCTATACTCGTCACTCTCAATAAAGCCAGTTTAACCGAAGCCGTAAAAATAACAGTATTTTACGAGTACCAAACTCTGTAGACTGAATAATGATACTGACTCGAAAAAAATGGATTGTGAGGGTGCTAGCCGCGATCGTAACTAAGTTATCTGATACTGGCTGACGGTACTGAACCCTAGACGTGCTGTGTCCATTAATTACTAACCTTAGACCACAGCTTCGCCCATCATCATCATCAACCTTTTTAATGTTCCCACTGCTGGGACTCAAGCTCTCTAGGAGAGGGAATGGGCCGTAATCTACCACGCGGGCCCAGTGCGGGTTGGTGAATGTCACATGTCTTCGAATTTTTGATCCTAGGACATGCCGGTTTCCTCACGATGTTTTCCTTTACCGTTTTGGGAGCAGTGGTTATGAAATAAATTACACAAAGTAATGCGCCTGGCTGGGTTTGAACCCGCGACCTACAACTCGTAAGTTGGGGCCGTCACCCGCTCTCGCTCTCGCTCGCTCAGCTTCGCCCACGAACTCAAAATATGACCTATATCATCATTATTTCAACCGAACGTCTTCCACTGTTGAACATAGGCCTCTCCAAGCGTCACCTATAACAATTAGGAATAGCAGCTTTCTATTGGTAAAAAAATTTTAGCAATCGGATCAGTACTTTCAGAGACTACCTCCTATAAACAAAAAAAACAAACTTAACCTCTTTATGATAGCGGCGAGCAATGGGTAGCTCGCTGTCCGACCGTCCGCAAGAGAACCACGGTTACTAACATAACCCGAAAATTTACCAAACCAGTGGCTACTTTAGTTAATTAATCTTATCTTAGAATAAATAAATACTAAAACATATTTCATTAAAATTTTACAAAAAATACTCCAACGCAACTAAAAAGAGCACCGATAAACCAATACCCAACTTCGTAGACAGGAAAAAAAATGGATTGTAAGCGTTCTACCGCGATCGTAACTAAGTTACTGGTGATTGGCGTGCCGCGTTCATTAGTGATGTTTGCATAAAGAATTGGCTCCTTAGATAATCAATCTTTCAATAAAAGTTAAATTTTAGACATTCTTAATAAAATAGCATTGAGCATTTTGATTGGTTAACAATCAAAACGTTTCTAATGTACAACGCTTTGTATGTGTATGTATTTTTAAAGTTATGTGTTTCCATAATTGTTATTTCATTGTGTGTTTTAAGTGTCAAATAAACGTGTTTTCTTTCTTTCTTTCTTTGGTCATAGCATAAACATAATCTACAGCCTTATAGTGTTCCCATTACTGGGACTCTGGCTTCTTCTCTAAGAGAGGAATTGAGCCGTAATCGACCAAGAGGTCCCAGTGCCGATTGATGGATGTCATATGTCTTCGAATTTCTGGTCATAGAACAAGCCGGTTTCCTCACTGTATTTTCCTTCCTTCACCGTTTTGAGATTTCAAAGACGCTCTGCTCATTTTGGCGAGAACTCGTCCCGTATTAATATGTGATATCACTCAATCTGAACACCTGCCATGTTTGAAATACCAGCAACATTTACGAGTACCTTAGCAGCTTATAAACTCACAAAAGTATTAAAAAAAGTAAGAGTAATTCTTGAGGGCACGCCACAATTATGGCGGTAAGTCCTCTCTTTGAGGCGTGGCTGGAAAGACGTCACGGCGTCCTCACCTCCCGCATGACGCAGGTTCTCACCGGTCGAAGCCTACTGGGGCCAGGGTTATCCGAAAGGGAAGCTCGGCCCCGATACGAAAGGCAAAAAGGAACGGGGTGGGTTTTTTAGTCAGTAAGAGTCTGACACTAACTCCCGCTCCGCCCAAGAGCGGGAGATGTCAATTGGATGACTTTACACACCAGAAAAAAGAGTAATTCATGTTACTACTTAATAACTTTCCAGAAAAATATAGAAAAACAAGATTTTACTGAAAATCATTTTTTCATAGCAATCTTTTATAACTCGGTATACCTATATAATTAATGCTCGTCAAGACGAATCATACGAGCCCAAACTCGATGGGGTTGTGTCGTTTAACTACCAAGTTCCTATAGCCACCTTCCGGTTGCATCATCAGATCAGCTCCATGGCATAATGATTTTGCATTGTCATCTGATTTACATATACATGCAAAATTTCAGCTCAATCGGTAACCAGGAAGTGGGTCAAATTTAATTTCCAAGATTTGATTACAGACAAACATGACAGGGGCAACGGGACAGGTGAAACTAAATAAATGCTTGTAACAGATCGAACTGAATATAACAGCGTTCAACTACATAGTTATCGATGCCGTAAATTATAAAATAAAAAAAGACGTGTGACACTCGGGGACTGCCGCGGTAAAGCTATTGCATAGCATTTTTATCAACTTATGCAATTATAATTATTTATTTATTTTATTTATGCAGTATTTTTTTCCCTTTGTTTTTTTTTCTTTGATATTAATTGAAGTTACACTTTCACACATTGAATTGAATTTTGATTGATTGTTCACTCATTTGCTTTCTTATCGGTCACCACGCTCAAAAAACAAATGAGTGCGGGGTTTTAGGTTATTTTCGTTACAGAATTTCTGGATTCGGTCTCCACGCTCAAGGCCGCGATAGAAGCTATGCAATAGCTTAAAATTTAAGCGCTCCACCATAATGGCGCACCGCGTTCATTAATGATGTTTGCGTAAAGATTTGGCTACTTTAGCTAATTAATCTGTCAATAAAAACTAATGTTTAGCGTAGCCATTCTAATAAGTACGAGCTTCTCATAATTTTGGCAAACAGTCGTCCCGTAATTTGTGATCTAAACATTGCACATTCTAAACACTGTTACGTTTAAAATACCTACAACATTTAGCGACAGATAAACTACCTAACAAAAAGGGTACCTACATGTAATCCATTTTGTTATCTAATAATTCACTTAGCAGGAAAATATACTAACGGAACTGAATATAGCAGCGTTTTACAGTTTTAACAGCTTAGACACAGTACACTGGAAAAAATGGATTGTGAACGCGTTACCACGATTATAACTAAGTTATTGATGGCGCGCCGCGTTTATTAGTCATGTTGGAGCAAAGAATCGGCTTCTTTAGCTAATCTATCTGTAAATACAACTTTTAGGATATTTTGATGTACAAGCCTCTAGTGATTTTGGCTAATACTCGTTCCTTAATTTGTGACCTAAATATCGCACATCCTCAGCACTGTCACGTTTTAAATGCCTGTAACGTGTACCTTAGCGACACATAAACTAGCAAAAGGGTACATACATGTAATCCATTTTACTATCTAATAATTCACTTTCCAGAAAAATACACTAACGGAACTGAAAATAACAGAGTTTAACCAACACCGTACACTGGAAAAAAATGAATTGTGAACGGGCTACCGCGATCGTAACTAAGTTACTGATGGCGCGCCGCGTTCATTAGTGACGTTTGTAAAAATAATTGGTTACCTACTTTAATTTGACTGGTTACAATGTTCAGCCATTCTGATGTACGACGCTCTTGTAATTTTGATAAACACTCGTCCCGTAATTTGTGATGGCGATGCGAAGTTTAAAATCGCGCTTCCTGAGCGCTGTCACGTTTGAAATGCCTATAACATGTACCTTAGCGACACATGGAATAACAAAAGGGTACATGTTATCCATTTTACTATCTAATAATTCACTTTCCAGAAAAATACACTGACGGAACTGAAAATAACAGTGTTTAACCAACACCGTACGCTAGAAAAAAATGGATTGTGAACGCGCTACCGCGATCGTAACTAAGTTACTGATGGCGCGCCGCGTTCATTAGTGATGTTTGTGTAAAGGTTTAGCTACAACGAATAGATTTATACGGTAGCTATTAAATCAAGCCGATGCTACCGTCTGTGTTTGCTGAGATATGCAGTAATTATGATTATAGGTAGGTGGTTACAGGATTAAGAGCGGATGAGAGTGAAGGCAAAGGAATAGAGGCGCTAGAAATTAGTTTTTCAATAGAGGGAAATAGAAATGAGGAACACTTTCTGCCACGTAAAGTTTGTTTAAGTAGGCAAATTTTCATTGTGTAGCGTCACAGATGCAATTTCTTGGTTCAATTTTATATCACACTAGCTTTTGCCTGCAGCTTCACTCGCGTACATAAAATATAGGCTAAGTCACTCAGGAATAGAGCAGTTTTCTAGCAGTAAAAGAATTTTAGCAAACGGACTAGTACTTCCAGAAAATAAAAAAAAAAAAAACAAACTTTAACTTTATTATATTATAAGTGTAGATGTAGACTAGTATTATAAAAGGTCAAAGTTTGTACGATGCATGTATATGTGTGTATAACTTTGTTACTCCTTCACGCTCAGATGGATGAGCGGATATAGGTGAAATTTGGCTCACAGAAATTCAATGCCCTGAAATATCTATAAGTATATGTGTTTAATACTTTGACATCAATAATAAAATGGTTAAATGACAATAATTTAAAAATTAATTTAGATAAAACAAAAATCATACATTTTAGCCAACGTTTGACTATAGAAAATATGGACATAAATATTGATAATAAAACTATTGAAGTCGTAAATGATACTAAATTCCTTGGATTAATGATTGATAAAAGACTGGATTGGAAATCGCATATAGAGTACCTTTGCAAAAAAATTTGTAGCGCTGCATTTGCATTGCACTCTCTAGCTGCAGTTGTGAATGCAGATACATTGATTACAGCCTACCATGGCATAGCTGCGTCTCACCTAAGATACGGCATTATATTTTGGGGAAATTCTACTGACGCTGACACGGCATTCAAGGCCCAAAAGAGATGTATTAGATTGTGTTTGGGTTAAAAACGATTGATACATGCAAACCATATTTTAAAAAATACAAAATATTAACTCTTCCCTGTATGTACATTCTGGAAACCGCAATGTTTGTTAAAACAAACCCAAAATTGTTTCCACGTCTAGAAGACGCTGTACCGCGTAACAGAAGAGATATGACGATTCTACGCATCTATCCAGCAAAAACGGCTCTAATGCGCAAGAGCATCGTCTGCATGGCTCCTACTATATTTAACGTATTGCCTAAACGATGGAAAGAGTTAAATAGTAGTGCACTCAAGCGTCGATTGAAGGCATTCCTTTTGCAAAGAGCATATTATAGTGTCCCCGAATTTCTAGCCGAGAAAAGTTTTTTTAATTAAAATTCTGACATTAATGCTCGTGATTGTAATTTTGACATGGTTCTTATAATATTGACATTCTTATAATTTTTACATTTCTATACTTAGTGTTTTGAGATTTTATTGTAACTTTGACATTTATATTGTAATTTGGACATTTATTCGGTAACTGTGACATTTATATTGTAATTTTGACATTTATATAGTAATTTTTGACATATATATTATAATTTTGATATGTATATAGTAATTGTGACATTTATATTGTAATTTTGACATCCATACTGTTTTGACAAAAAACTGTTAATTTTGACCTATAGTTTGTAACTTGGACATAAATCTTCTAATTTTGACATATATTTTGTAGCTTTGACATTGCTCTTGTTTAACATCACTGTTTTTAATTAATTTCGAATGTTGACATGATAAGATAAAAATAATAAGTGAAATCCTGGCTAAGTTTTATGTGTTAGGATTTATTATCAATATTATTATTTTTAGTTCTCAATTTTATAAATATTTGTACGCCGATACTTATGGCATAAACATGACTGGACTCAAACAATAAACCTATATCTTGCATGCTTTTGTATGTATACAATGTTTAAACAAATAAAGAATATCTTATCTTATCTTATCTTAACATATTATATACTTTTTATCCTGAGCGTACCCTTAGGATCATTTTCAGGCAGCCGAAGCCGCTTGCAGAAGATAGATACTTGTTTTGTAAATCTTGCCTTTAGTCTAGTTGAAAATCGTGCTAAAAAAAGCTATAGAGTCCCGAAATTAATCAATCTGGATTCCTTTACTCAATACATTTGAAAAAAAGGGCAAGCGGAAAAATCCCGCATTCTGTTGACACGCGAAATAGAAAAATCTCAATAAAAAAGAGGAAACACGACATTTTTATTCGAACAGACCACCTACAACTAACTGGACACAGACGCACCGCAAACCCGAAAACCTACATACGTCCGATTTCATGAAAAATAAACGAACGGAATCGGATGCAGCCGAGCTAAATCGATACGGTATCGAACGACTCGGCCGACAAACTTTTGTAATACAACCACCGCGTCAGACTGGCCGTACGTACCTCTAACAAAAAACTGCGATACACCGTCGTAACTAAATACCGCTCACTAATACCCCACCGACAAAAGAAAATATTACTTGCATTCAAAACCATAAACGCGTGATATCTCAAGAACGTTTTTAGGGTTCCGTATCCAAATGGCAAAACGGGATCATATTACTAAGAATCCGCTGTCCGTCCGTTTGTCTATCTTTTTGTTTGTCACCAAGTTTTATCTCATGAATCGTGATAGAAAGTTGAGATTTTCACAGATGATCTATTTCTTAATTGCCGCTCTATCAACAGATACTAAACAAGTTTTTTAATGAAAATCTTTTTTCATAGCAAGCTGTTGAAACGCAGTATATATAATATATATCTGTATAATTAATACTCGTCAAGACAAATCATACGAACCCAAACTCGATGGGGGTGTGTCATTTAACTACCAAGTTCTTACGTCCACCTTCTGGTTCCATCATCAGATCAACTTCATGTCATAATAATTGGTGAAACTAAATAAAAGCTTGTAAAAACAGAATAATATAAATATTCAAGGGCGGTTTTTTTTAGATGGGCAATTATCCTATGAGTTCTCCCGCTCTTGGGTGGTGTGAGAAGGTGTGTCAGACTTTTACTGTTTACCTAAAACCCGGAGTGGGTTCCAGGGCAGGGTGTACACTTTCGTACGGAACCTTTCGTGCCCGAGTTCGACTCGCTTTTGGCCAGTTTTTTTTTTTTGCAAATATCCCCAAAACTAGGTTAGTAATTCGGGTTCCACAAAAGCATCGATTGAACAATACACGTTACATGGTGGATATAATTAGTTATGGTGTATGGATTTAGATCTCGTTGTTGCGATAATATTTGTTGAATGCGCTGAATAAACATCTGCTCGAGATTCTGCCATTCGACAAGCGTATCGTATTGAAATGTCATGTAGAAAACTGATACGAACGCAACAATGGCGCTCAAAAAATGGTCAGCGAGGTATTTATCCATGTGCGTTCGGTAATACGCTTTGCATTCATAATAAATATTTATATTTGCAATGTTTTTTATAGCATAATTCAAGATGGTTGCTAAACTCGTTCATTGTTTGCGTGTCTAAGTGTGAGGTCCCAGATTTCAGACTTACACTATATCGTCTAATAGTCTTTTGGTATTCAATAGAATGCATTTTGGAGAGTGTCCTCGTAATTATGACTTAATTCCACAATTGCCTTTCTGTCATCGGACAACCCGACGTACAGCGAGTGTGCGAGTGTCCATCCATGCATTGTTGATTCTCTACGGTCCGGATTAAGCATTTCGCATCGTCGGTGTCATTTATTCCGCAAATATTGAAGGACTGGAACAATTTGCCTGCCACAGTCTTCACAATCCCATCCGATTATAATTTAGATATCTTCAAAACTAGAATGAAAAGGCTGTTAAAAATCATGTTTTGGCGGAATTCTCTCGAGTGAAGTTCCGTGGTTATTTTTATTCGCAATTAAATTTCTAGTGGACATTGTGATAGTTTTATATCTAAAGTGTCTACGCAGCTAGAAAATATGTGGAATCATGGAAACCGGTACGATTTCGAGAACTGAGAATTATTGTAGTAGTAACTATAACAGCAAAGCTTGCCGAAAAGGCAAGACTCGATGCATTTGCTGCTAAACTTAAAGTGACTGAACACTTAAAACTTTCTAAACTTGACACTGGTTAAATGCACAAAGCGTGCAAAGCCAAAATAAATAAAAAAAAAACTGAAAATCGTTCGACTTTATCCATCTCGCTTCTCACCTCCTAACCGTCTATCATCCACACGCATATTTGTCACATTTAACACGTTTCAAAAAAGGAACAAATCTCGTCATATCCGTGTCCGGGCACGTGGCCAGTCTCGGCTTGTGACCTTCGTCAAAGTGACACATTGTGCATATCAGTGTTATGCAGTGTCTGGCCATTCGCGCGCACTATGATACGTGTCAAACATTTTTGAATTTGGAAAAAAAAAGTATAACGCGGACGCGACGGTCGTTTATGGTGATGTTGCATGTTTTTTTTTTTATTATAGACGGCGATCTTCAAAATTCAAGCATTGAATTACTTAGTAGGTTACAGGATGTGCGGATTATTTCAATTACAGAATAGAATAATAAAAAGATCCGTAATACGTACGTACTGCTTTTGTAGCCATCTTGCTTTAATACGCCCAATTTTTTTTCCAGTTCTGTAAAGCGTAAGAACCGAAACTATAGGCGTATGTCCTGTTAATAATAATTGAAAACAGCTTCCTTTCATCAAAAAAATCGACATTTTCATCCATTCAATATTCAAACATTTATTTTATATCGTAAAAGCCGCGCAGTGAGATAACATTGGATCGCTGAGGCCCCAATCCTGCAGCTTCGTTATCGCTGCTATAAAGTCGCGCGGCGCACGGATGATAGTTTTTCCCGGGTTTTTTTCCGCTGACCACACGAAAATCTGGTCGAGTTTTTTTTTTATTCGCTTCATATGCACGGTATTCCTTTCAAAGGTCATTTAGCTGCCACGTAAGTGGTGAATACTTTTTATTTTATGTTTTTTTTTTTCGTATGTTGGTTAGTCTGTTTTTTAGTTTAGTTCGGTTTTTTCAAAGGAAATTCGTTATACGTGTACTTTTTTTTACAACATTTCCGAACTAGTTTGTTAAATTATATGAAACATCGTAAAACAAAACCTCAATTATTTCTATGTAAATCAGGAAATATTAAGTATAACTTTATTCATGACTCTAGCCGGATAACATATTCACACTAATGTAAACAAGCTTCCGATACTAAGCATGATGGCTGTTGTTACCTTCTAGAAGTTTCAGTTTTCCAAGGACTTCAACATATGGGTCTAATTCTTGCATGTTGCGTTTAAGAATTAACTCAAAACTCTGATAAAGTAAGAAGAAACATGATAAGCCGCAACCCAACAGTGACCGAGAGAAACGAAGAGTCAGGCATTGACTGACTAGAACCTACCCGCATTCCTTCAGTTACTCTTTGCTTTTTAAGGCCTAAATGACTTTCAAACAAATACGAAGCCCTGGCAGTCATCGGTCCTAACGGTAAAAAATCCTGGCGACACCAAATCGAACTCAAAATTAACTCCATACATTTCACGTAAGGTACCTTCTAACGTTCAATATTATTCGTCTTTATCCCTATGAGACTCATAAAATGGTGCGGGAAGAACGCGGTTGAGTCGCGGGTTGAGTCCACGGCTGAGCGCCTCGAAGCAATAGCTCGGCAGATCCCATAAATGGGATTCATCCTTATCGCCGCTGATAAAACAACTTTGTTGGAACCCGCCTCTTTCAATATGCGATAGCGACGTCCGTGCTGCTCCATTTGATACTACATTATGTTAAGATGCGGGATTTTCTTTCAGATTTTTTCTTGGGTAAGCGTTGTGGAAGTTTGGTGGAATGTAGGACATTTTTGTCACAGCTAAAACAAACCCTTTTGTGAGGTAAATAATTGTGTAATTTACTATCGCTGGCAAATGATCAAGCAGTGGTTAATAGACCCGTTTCTCATGATGAGGTTGTGGATTCGAAACTTTGAAACTATCAGTATGAATTATCAATTCATTAGTACTTTTCTAACTTCTCGGGTCTCGGAAAGTACGTGAAACCGTTGGTCCCGGTTATCGTCCTTCGTAGATCTTGACTGTCGTCACTGGTATCTGACCATCAGTCTATCCAAGGAGTATCGTGTTGCCCAGGAAACGGGTTGTGGAGGTCTGATAGACAGTCGCTATATGTATTTGGCAGAGCTATCTTATCATTCACATACTTTATTACACAGAAGGCAGTATGTAGTCATCATTTTTAGGGTTCCGTACCTCAAAAGGAAAAAAACGGAACCCTTATGGGATCACTTTATTGTCCGTCCCTCTGCCTGTCAAGACCTTTTATCTCAAGAACGCATGAAATTAAAACCATATGCTCAAATCTGCGGTCCCTTCAAGCTGTGAAAAAATCAAACTTTTAAATTAAGGATTATAAAAGATACGCTCGTTTATGTCGCAAAAAAACGTAATATTTTGATACTCTCAAAAATCGAAATTCATAAAGTACTTACTTCCCTTTGACCCAGAGTTTGCAGCACAGGAAAAAATCTGAAAACAGTAAATTTGTTGTTACTTACGTCACAAAAAAAAAATGCGATTCGGAAAAATCTTTGAGACTCCATTCGGGAATTGTGGTTTGTACGGAACCCTCAGTGCGCGAGTCCGACTCGCACTTGCCCAGTTTTTCTTAAAGAAAAGCACATAGAAGTGCTGATACATGCTCACCGTTCAATAGGTTGGCCCCGGTCGTTCGGTTGTGACCCGAGCTCAAGTAGTAAGCGAGCTCGCGCGTAGTGTTCTAAGCACGCTTCAAAGAGATGTCAAGAAACCGTTGAGACCGCTGCTCGCTAGGGCCACATGTAATTTTTAAAAGGGAAATCGTGGTTCTAAAACGCGAAAGGCAACTGAAAAAGACAGACGTAGTTTTAGTCACCCTAGAGCGAACCGATTTCCTACCAAATAAAAAACTTTTTACAAAAAATTAAACCGACTTCAATGTTAAAAAACACTGAAAAGTACAAAATAACTTTAATTTCGGAAATCGGTGTTTCTATAATAGATAGTTTTGTCTCTTCGTTATTTAACACCGACTTCCGAAATTAAAGTTATTTTGTAGGTACTTTTCAGTGTTTTTTAACATTGAAGTCGGTTTAATTTTTTTTTTGTAAAAAGTTATTTATTTTTCACTTTTTAGTTATGGTACTCGTACCACCACTAAAAAGTACCTCTCAGCCAAACTTAATACTTTATAGCCAGAGTGCATCTCATAAGGATTCTAATAATCCCAAATATGGTTAGATTACATTAATTTACCTTCCGGCTTCATCACCAGATCTCATCGATAAACTCCCCCCCCCATTTCTTTCAGTCAGTCATCGACTACACGTATAAACAAAGCAATTGTACTTGTTACGACAATTCTGCTGTGATCCTATGAGGAGTTATGTTCCATATCTTCGAAGCTCATGATCAAATCAATCAGAAAAAAAAAATTTGAAATCGGTCCACAATTATTGACCGAGATATCGGTGAACATACATAAAAAAAAAACATACATTCAGCTGAACATAGAACCTCCTCCTTTTCGAAGTCGGTTAAAAAAGCTGTGCCATTAGGTTATTTAGCTGTATACACACAAACCAACTGAAAGTACTTACAAACCAACCTTCACCTACGCTCATACGTTCCATATCAAACGCAATGAACCCTACGAGTCGTATAGGAGGAACAACGGTCGGTCGAACTAACGGACCGTATAATTTCGAGTTTATAGCGTCATTAGGCAACAGGCCGGCCAGACTTTTTGTTTAAACGCATCGCAATTAAGCCGAAGAACGATAATCGATCGTTTCTTGCAGACGGGAGGTCAATTTGAACTGACATGCGTTAATTCTGGATGGGAGTCGCATTGCAACTGTGCATTGTACGAGTAAGTCCAATGTCTGTCTGTGTAGGTGTACCTACAAGCGAATTTTCTGACTGACTTATCAAGAGCTCGGTAGTCAGGTGAAAAATGTGAGTAATGAACGAATTGCTCGTTAAAGTATGAAGGATGTTGAAAAATGTTTTTGTTGAAAACGATATTGTACACGAAATTACCAATTTTACGCAGAATGACTTTAATTTCGGAAGTCAGTGTTTCTATAATAGTTTTATTGTCTCTTCGTTATTTAACACTTAGTTCTGAAATTAAAGTTATTTTACACTTTTTTAGTTTTTTTAGGGTTTCGTACCTCAAAAGAAAAAAAACGGAACCCTTATAGAATCACTTAGTTGTCCGTCCGTCCGTCTGTCGGTCTGTCTATCTGGCTGTCCTTCTATTCGTCTAAACTTTATCTTTTTTTTTTTATAATGGATAGGCTCGCGTTTGACCACAATCTCACCTGATGGTAAGCGATGATGCGGCCGACGATGGAGCACGCTTGCCTAGAAGCAATCTATTCACTCTCGCGTGGAGGTATCAAGTTGAATTCAAAACGATATACTCAGGTCTGCGGTCCCTTGAAGCTGTGAAAAAAATCAAACTTCTGAGTTAAAAAAAAAAAGATACGGCCGTTTAGGTCGTAAAAAACGTATATTTCGACACTATCATGGGAATCGAAATTCATAGAGTACTTCCCGTTGACCTAGAATCTTGAGCAAGGTCTTATAGCACAAGTATAGGAAAAAAACTGTAAACTGTAAAGTAGTGACATCATAAAAAAAACATTGCCGTTCGGTAAAGTCTTCGTAACTCAATTCGGGAATTATTACATAGGTGACTTTGTACGGAACCCTCAGTACGCAAGTCCGACTCGCTCTTGCCTGGGTTTTTTTTTAGTAAAACAAATAAAAAATGCCATCCGTTTTCCTTCAGTTACCCGCTGCTCAACAATAGGTGCAGCCTTAAAGTCGGCTGGTTGTAGCAGTTTCAAAACTACAGTCATACTGGAAATTGGCCACCACACCAGTTGGTAGCAAAGCTCGTGATCCATAGATACCGTGAGCTTCTACTAATATTGCCAATTATAATACGGTTCCCAAAAAATGCCACCCCATCAGCATTCCTATCATCGTTGCAGGATTGTGTTTTCACACAAAGATTATCAGTTTCATGAAATCGGCGGAAACATTCAATCACGTTCTTTTTTCCTCCACTCCGAGATAAGACGACTTTAGACGACGTTGGGAGAACGAGGGGGTGTGTGGGGGGGTGTAGATCGGGAAGTGGCATTTGGCACGGGCAATTGACGCTACTGATAGGATCGCGAGCTGACTTAGCAGATATATAGGATAGGAGCTAGGTGCTTCACTTGTTATGTGATTAATTTTATTGAGTATGCCAAAGAGTGGAAAAATATCTCGGTAAGTAATTCCTTATATATAATACCCTTTTTGGGAAGAACATCGTAAGCTACAGTTTACGATCCTTTTTTCAGAATTAAAAATAGTTTTGACAATTACATTATTGTTATAACTATTTTACCTACTAATCTATTAGAATAGATATTAACATTAATATCAGTTGTAATAGATTAGTAGATCTGTACTTAGTTGTATGAATAACTAGAAAGTCACATTTTTTTTAGAAAAATATTACAAAATACTTTTGTAAACCTCTGAATATTATAGTCCATCTTGGTTCAAATGATTATTTTGTTAATTGGGAAGGAAACCATCAAATGACTTCTTCCACTCTGAGTGGAATGAAAAGAAGTGTCAAACGTTTCCTAACTAAAACCTTCCATTATTCTTTCAGTTACCTTTTACAGTCCAAGGCCACATCCTTTAACCCGTTGTGTGTCTAAACGTGGATCCACACGAGACACAATGGCTTTTTAATTGTGTCTCTAATTACGGCACACGAGAGGTTAAACTATTCCGAAGCTCTCATTGTCAAAAGAAAGTTTTACATGTCAATATTGTATAAAAATTTTTGATGATTTGGTCGTCAGGCAGTGTATCTTACCCGCTATCTCCAGGACTATCCTCAATGTACGGCGGCGGTATCGGCTTCCCGCGACACCGCTTCCGATCCACGTGAGCGATATTCCGCAACCTCACTGTCTTTTGCGTCTACCTACTTCGAGAAACAATGTTGCTTTTATAGGGAAGCCTCTTAACTTCGGTACTGGGAAGTCAAATTGTGGAGGAGATGTTTTGTAGAATTTTTCCAGCAAATGTGTTTTAGACAAGTTTAATCTTGAATAAGCAGTAAGGTTTATGAGTTGTAAGTAGGTACATCTATAGAAATAAAAATGAATTACCGAATATATGTAAGCTCATCACTTTAGAATGGTTATCATTAGGTATATTTTGCTAAATTCTTATATAATAGCTTCAATCAGTAGATAAACAATAGTAAATCTTTTGAGATTGCTACAGTCGCATGCCTGTTTAGTTTACATAATGACATTACGCTTTACAGGAGTCCCGCACATGTAAGTAAATAAATATATAAAGTTCATTTTGCCGAACTGGATGCAGCTTTATCAGCATTCTACGTGGAACGACTGTCTATCTGACCACTAGAAACCAATAACTGGGTAACACCATACTCCTTGGCAAGACTAGTGTCAGATTTTCAAACTTGTAACAACTGGCAAAGTTTCTGCAAATAAGTAACTTGGGAAACTTCATACACACTAGACTTAGACCATGACGTTTAACGTAAGATTGTTTTAATCTTGTTTCAGTGGGTAAGAGACAGAGCTATACAGGTTGTCTAGCGCCATCTCTTACTCACACTGAAACAAGATTATAACAATCTAACTTTAAACGTCATGGTAACCCCGATAGTCATATGACAGCCTTTATACGAGATATAGATATTTTTTTCTAGCTTCCTTAAAGTTAAACAAAGTTAAGTCATCGATCTTCCAAGAAAAAAACAAAACCAAATTAAACAATTTAATTTAAAAAAAAACTTCGTTTAATAAATTGACACATAACAGCAGGTTGGATGCTAAACGTTGATAATTAGTCAGGGCTGCCTCGCCAACTGACACAGAGTAATAAAAAAAACAGATAATCCACCTGTTACAAATATATTTCACAGTTCCGGAACGTTTTATTTGTTTAGAACGGTTACAGTGAGCCCCGCCATTAGGTTAGCCGCAGGAGATGCGGACTTTATGACTTTATTGAACTTTTATTATTACGACTCCTAAATAAGGCGATACGACGCCTAATGTTGCGCAGCTGACGGCTGACTTGAATTTGTTTTGGCGATCTTATCTATACTACTCGTAATACTAATATTATTGTTTTTTTTTTGTTTGAATACGCTAATCTCAGGAACTACCTACAGGTTCGAAAAAAAAAAAATATATTGTTCGATTACCCATTCCATCTATCAATCGGAGTCTGGTTTTCGTACTTAGTCTTATGTGGACCATTGTGCGTGGGCTAAATTGACTACTTCTCTCCAAAAACTGTCGTCTGTAGTCTGTAAGGATTCAGGAATCCTAAGGTTCGTGTGTGTGTATCAGTGACGCCTGTGCAGTCAAGGAGCACATGCGCAATTGTCTCTCCTCCGCCAAGCTTGCTCTGTACAGTGAACTGTCTATGATGCCTATTGTATAGCGGTGCTTATTCAGTGTGCAGTGTGCAGCGATGGAACCCGCCACCAGGCGCAGGCTGCCTCTGGAATGCCCATTTATCGAGAAAGGTCATAGATCATCACACTTCGATCAATAGGAGTGGAGCATTAACCAAAGACTCGGTTGTAACCGCAGAAGAAAGCTAGAAAGTTTATATACTTACCTACGTATGTATACGCTTATGTTCCGATTCATTTGACAAACAAAACATATCTTCAAAAATTGCATTCACGCCCTCAAAAGCTATATACCACATACATAAGTAGTTTCTTATATGGCTACAATTAATAGGCCTGTGACCAACAGTGCGAGGCAGCCTGGTCACGTACCATTACCTCTGCCCACCATTCTGTGTCGGTTAAAACATAATTGTACGATACCAATGGATGCTATTTATTTTTATTTTAGTACCTATCTGGGTTAAGAGAGGGTCTTTTGAGGGGTAGGTTCGGTTACGGTAATTTTGCGATAGTTCGAAACTGATTTCATTTCATGTGTAATAAATCTACCCATCCTTGAAGTTGGGTTTGTAGATGTAATTTGAAAGGAAGAAAGAAAAAAGTTTATTTGTGTTATGTATTTAGTTGCACAGGATAAAAAATAAACTTTGTTGCACATAAACAGCAAACTTTGAGAATGACTAGACCCACATAGATAAATAGAAAAAACAATTACATGCCTGAAAAGTTGATATTTAGATAAATCTGTACTAATATAATAAAGAGGTAAAGTTTGTTTTTTTTGTTTGTAGGAGGTAATCTTTGGAAGTACTGCCCCCCTAGCCAAGTAACAACCAGTTTGTATCGAATTCCGTTCTCTAATCGGTAACGCCTCGGTGACAGCAATTGTAGAAAACGATAAGTTGGTAGCCATGTTGACGCGCCTTTTTTTTTTTTTTTTTTTTTTATGGTGGGAAAAAATCATGCATTGACATCCCCCGCTCTTGGGCGGAGCGGGAGATAGTGTCAGACTCTTACTGACTAAAAGACCCACCCCGTTCCTTCTAGCCTTCATACCGGGGCTCGAGCGCCCTTTCGGATAACCCTGGCCCCAGTAGGCTTCGACCCGGCTGGGTCCCTGCTGTTGCTGACAACTCCTTGAGGCGCGCGGGAACAGTGCGCGCCGTCGACGACTTGGGCTTGGTCCGGACAGTTACCGGACTGCCGGACAGCGAACTACCCATTGCTCACTGTCCGCAAGCCCGCGCCTACGGTGGCCGGAAATCGGGATCAGAATCCCGGCGGCGGCGGCGGAGGCGATAACGCCGTTGCCTGATGCGTTCGGCCTCCTCCTTTGCGAGCATTACTGCTTCGCAGAAGTCGGCGACCGCCTGCCACTCCTCCTCGCTCCGGACCATGGCCTCAACCAAGGCCCGGCGCGAGAGGTCTCCGCCGCCGATCGCCCCCACGAGGGCACGGCGATGCTCCGCCCAAGCAGGGCACACCTCGACTGTGTGCTCCACCGTGTCCTCCGGGCATTCCGCACAGTGGCGACACCCGGGCGTCACTTCCGCACGAATCCGGTGCAGGAAACTCCCGAACGAACCATGTCCGGTAAGGACCTGCGTCATGCGGAAGGTAAGGACGCCGTGAGGTCTTTCCAGCCACGCCTCAAAGAGGGGACTTACCGCCACGACTGTGGCGTGCCCAATGTTGACGCGCCTGAGTCGGCCGCTCGTTCTACAATGTAGCGTTTGTATAACAAAGGATGTAGCGTTAAACATTGTAGAAACGATTTTGAACGATGTGAACTTGGCTACGAATTGTATATTCGTTTGTTCTGACCACGCGACTTTACGTTGAGATGACGTCATTCCCATACGTTTCATCGCTTTTCGACAGCGTTAACGATTGCAGAATAACAACTTGGCTAAGCGTGCTGGTCCGATATTTCACCGATAGAAAGCTACTTTATTCCTGAGTGACCTATGCTATTTTTTATGAACGCCTGCGAAGTCGCGGGCAAAAGCTAGTTTATAATAATTGCACGAAAAACCGTAAAAATAACACAATTTTTGTTATTATGTTCAAACTTTGTTGACCCTTATTATGAACTTTAATTTATTCATAGGTTTATCAATTTTTCTTATTACTGTTCGCAAGTCAGCTAGTTATCTAATAAAAAAAAAACATAAATGATTACTTGATTATACTTAATATAAACATAAATTTTTCTTTGGGTTCTTAATTCAAATGTTTCTGTAGAGAATTTGAATTTAGAATCCACTAATAAGTCTTCAAACCATTCATAATGCTATTGAGTTTTATAAATAAGAGTGTTTATATTGTATAAGTAGGCGCATTCGACCACATCATCGCTTTTATCACCATTAGGTGAGATGGTGGTCAAACGCAAGCCTATCAATAATAATGTCGGAAGCTCTAGGCATCAGTATCACTGGCATGAAGCAATCGTTGAGGGAGCGTTTCTTTGGACGCCTGAAAAAGGTATTCAATAGCCTTCTTTCAGGCGGAAACAAGGTGCGTGCCTTCAACGGTTGGGTCATGCCGGTATTGATGTACTCTTTCGGCGTACTCAAATGGACTCAAACAGAACTTGACGCCCTGGATAGGCGGGTCCGTACACTGCTGACTGCATACCGAATGCATCACCCACGATCGTCGGTGATGAGGCTGTATATCCCGCGGAAGTGTGGGGGGCGTGGCTTCTTAAATGCTAAGACCCTACACAACCGCGAGGTATGCAGTCTCAGGGAATATTTCCTAGCTGCCGACGTGGGTATGCATCGAGATGTAGTGGCAGTGGACAAGGGACTCACCCCGCTCTCCCTGGCTAACGAGAACTGGCGCAAACCGATAGTGCTTGACACTAACGATCGCAGGGAAGTATGGCAGAGCAAGGAGCTTCACGGACGCTTTTTTCGGGCCCTTCATGAGCCCGATGTAGACCAATTGGCGTCCGTAGCCTGGCTGCGTTTCGGTGACCTCTTTGGGGAAACCGAAGGTTTTGTCTGTGCAATTATGGACGAAGTTATCATGACGAATAACTACCGGAGATTTATTGTGAAGGACGGCACGGTTGACATCTGTCGGGCATGTCACCGTCCGGGAGAATCAATCCGTCACATTATCTCTGGTTGTTCCCGTCTAGCTAACGGAGAGTACTTGCATAGGCACAACCTTGTAGCCAGGATTATCCATCAGCAACTTGCTTTGAAATACTCTCTTGTGGAATCGGAAGTGCCATACTATAGGTATGAGCCCGACCCAGTTCTTGATAACGGTCATATCACTTTGTACTGGGATCGGCCCATCATCACTGACAGGACTATTGTGGCCAATAAGCCTGATATAGTGGTGGTGGACCGAAGCGAGAGGCGTGCAATGATTGTTGACATATCCGTTCCGCATGACGAGAACCTCGTGAAAGCCGAGAAAGATAAACAAATTAAGTATATCGACTTGGCTCGCGAGGTTGTCGACATGTGGGAAGTGGATTCAGCGGTCATTGTACCGATAGTTGTTTCAGCCAATGGCTTAATAGCCAAGAGCCTCGACCAACATCTTAGGAGGCTCTCGTTAGGCGACTGGATCAAGGGCTTGATTCAGAAAGCAGTATTGCTGGACACGGCTCGTATAGTCAGGAGGTTCCTTTCTCTGGAGCCCTGACCGCCGGTAGCTTGGACCCTGTTCCCGATACCGGTGGGCTACTATTTTTTATATTTTTAAATGTTTTTTATTTTTATTGAATATTTAAAAATATAATTTATATGTTAATGTTTAAATAAACGAAATAATAATAATAAAAAACGTCACAAGAATCTGTCAAGACTGTCATACATGCAGCTGGTAACCATCAAACCTCCAGAAATTAGTAATTAAAAAAGTACTTACTTACCACATTTAGTAGAACGTTTTCGCGTCCATAAAAATGGTGTTTCTCATCTACTAATATAGCAATCACTCCATCACACTTGTTCTTAGTCTGTAACATGATCTGGAGCTCAATGAAACCCTAAAACCAGTGGCTTTCTCATTGGATATCAATCTAGACTTCACATTAACTTAATTACACCAAAAAACATAACAAAACGACTTCTTTCACACATCAAAAATACACGAAACGGTAGGTACTTTGAAATTAAAGCAAAATGTATGAAGGATCCACATCCGTTAAATAAATTCGACGCTCCTAATCAAGATAATTAAGGGCTGTGCAAAACAAAGTCACATTCAAAGGCGTGACGTCATATGGTGCGGACTTACAATGACGCGACGGGGCGCCGCGCCGCGCTTGCCCACATTACACCAGGGTCCTAGGGTTGGCACGAGGGAATTAGGCGTGGTGACGTCACATTTGATTAGCGATGTGGATTGGGTTTTAGTGTGGCTGTGTAGGTTGGTAGCTTTTGTTAGTGGATTGAATAATGTTTTATCGGATTACTTTATCATGTCCGGTGGTCTAGTCTTCTTTCAGGTGAACTTTCAGTAGAAAAAAAAAATACTTATGTGGACAACTATTTTTTTCTACTCGCTGTCTTTTTTTGTATAAAGACTTTCTCTTTTTACTTACTCAGGATGTTGTGGTTTAAAAATGAAGTTGGTTAAAAATAAGTTGAAGTTGACTGTATTTAAGGGCCAAGCGCCCGAAAAGTGCCATAAAACAGTGATTTTCTGAGGCCTACTCCTCCGTACCGGCTAGGTCAATTGGTTTGAAAAAAATATATGTTTATTATAAATTCATAAACAATAATATCAACATTTGATTTTTTCGTGCAATTAATACTTTTGTCAAAAAAAATATTTAGCAATTTCGCAACTTTTCGCAACTTTTCCCTACTCCTTCGAAACGGCTTGGACCTTTAGAAACATTTTTACACATAAAAATTGGTGGTTAAATATTCTTCAAAGTGAACATTGCATATGTAAATCAATCAATATCTCGCAGAGAAAATGGATTTAAAGCGCTTTCCCACCGAAGACAAATGTTTGTGTAATGAGCACGATCATTCTTTCTGTGTCTGTATGTGATTTGTAAATGTATGTATTTAGAAATATTTAAGTATGTTTATCAGTTGTTTAGTACTCATAACATAAGCTCTGCTTAATTTAGGACTAGACGGCGTTGTGTGAAAGTTGTAAAAAAATAAATAAATTGGCAGTTTCATGTTTTTATTTTCGCTAACCAGATCAAATAAGAACAGCACCAACCCTATCCACCAAGTCACTAGGATACGAACCTTACAGTACCACCACACACACGGAACCAGTGACATTAGGGGTGTCAGCTTGTCCGCGTGCTTCCAGTTTTGTTGGTGGCCAGCGGCACGGAAACTGCGCAGCATTGTGACAACCCTGGGGAGCCGCACCCGCCCCGACACAGGATTTATTTGCAAAAAAAAAAACAAAATGATTCATTATTTTTATTATTTGTTTCAATAGATTTGTCAAATAGAATGGGACAGACTGCTTAATGTTGAGTGTGATAAAATTAATACAAGTATTTGTTGTTGAGATAAATGTAGCCAAAATAAAATCCTAAAAAATAGTTTTTATTGTGAATAAGTTATGCACTAATAACATTAAGTATATAATCCTTATAATGTTCCCACTGCTGGGACCCAGGCCTCCTCTCTCAAGAGGGAATCATCCGTAATCCACCACGAGGGCCCAGTACAGATTGGTAGGTGTCATATGTCTTAAAACTTTTGGTCCTGTAATTACATTCATTAGAATTAGGATACAATAAAAAACTTAACAACAGATAACGGTTTTTAGATAATTTTAAAATCTGTGTAAGGTCAAAAAGGCGCCCAACTCAGCACGTGCTGCGACATTAAATAAAAATAATAAAATAAATAATAATTATTAATAATAATGATTAATAATAATTTTGTAAATTTAGTTTCTCAGTCAGTGAATTAGTGGTGGGGTAATTACAGTGAAATGTGCCTCAAAGAGGTATTCCTATGTTCTTCTTGCTATAGTTTTATTATGCGTATAATCGCAAAATACATCACAATATGTGTAATACTTAATAAAAATATTGTATCATTAGTTACCAGTTCCATGTGTATACCATCTGTAGCAAATTACTGTAGCAAAAATAAAATAGCCAAAATTGACATTGATATTTCGCGCTTCTAGTATTAAACCAGGAAAAATTAAAATACAAATTTTGCATTTGAATTTTTCTTCGATGAGTATAACCTACCTGTCTTCATACAAAGTACACAAAACCCTATGTTATCTACACTAGTATTTTTAACCCTTTACACTGCACTCACGCTATTCTAAGGTACAACAGCATCCATTTCTGGGCACATAACAATGGAAGTGTCGACAATGTGCGCACGGGCCGGATGAGCACAACTCTTAGCTGATGAGGCCGAGATGAGAGTACCCGGATGCTGTGTCAGGGAGCTTTGTGTAGGTGGAGAAATGGGTTAAAATGATAGAGGTGATGTTAGTGTACATAGTTGTGTAGCTACATAACACGAGTGCACATAATGGTAAAGACAAACTGAGAATATGCAATATAAACTGCACTCGCCTTTTTTGTGTTGTGAGTAAAAATCATCCAAATGACATCCCCCGCCCTTGTGCCTTGGGCGGTGGAGGAGATAGTGTCAGACTCTTACCTACTAAAAAACCCATCCCGTTCTTTCTTGCCTTTCATACCGAGGCCGAGCCTCCCATTCGGAACTAGACCCTGGCCCCAGTAGGCTTCGACTCAGCTCCCTTCTGTTGCTAACTACTCCTTGAGGCGAGCGGGAACAGTGCACGCCGTCGACGACTTGGGCTCGGTCCAGACATTACCAGATGGTCGGACAGCGAGCTACTTATTGCTCGCCGTCCGCAGGCCCCCGCCAACGATGGAAACTGCACTAGTCTCAAAAAATTTTCAACAGGACACTTAAAACAAAATAAAACAGTCAAAACCATTGAACAAGGTAAAAAAAATCTGACGAATTGAAAACCTTATTAATTGTTGGAAGTCGATTAAAAACAAAAAAGCAACGATTTTTGTTGATATGCGGAAACTCGCGAAGGATAGGTGGCAGAGCCTAAAGCTAAAGACAAACTGAGCCCACGTATTGTACCATCAAAGTCACTTCCGCCTGACCACCACTAAGTTCATTTTTGCTTGCACTCGAAACGAAAACTTCATAGGGCTTAGTTTGACACTACGCAGCAGGATTCAAGCGATTTTTTTTTTAAATGTTCAGGCAGAAATGACCACTATGGTACACATTATGACATCTAGACCCATGAACATTCTTGAAAACCTATGACTTATACTATGATATGCTTATGCAATGACTTAAAAACCTACAACGTTGTCACAGGCATACCATGCTTATTTTTGTCATGAGACTTTTTTAATTCTGCCAAACATAGCTCTCAAAACTAACAATGACTTAAAAAAAAACAATCCTAAATCTCAGTCTCAACAGATCTATTTAACGTTATAACAACGCGTCACGTCCAATAAACCGCCAAAAAAATCGATTACTCACTTTAATAAAAATCGTACAGAGGGGAGGTCGGGGATCGAAGCAGCAGTTAAAAAGCGCGGATGCGAACATTGGACATTTGTAGCAATAATTTGGCCCGCAAGCCCATGGGGTGAGCCGCGGCTGGCGTTGAAAGAATGATACATCATCAGACCAATAATAAATCACACATGATTCAATTAGAAAAATACGGCGGGTGTGAACGAAAAACGTCGGGTTTTGTCGCAGTCCGGGCCACATTTGTAGGGTAATTTGACGTTTTGTATTGCATCATCAATCAAATGCAATTAACAATGACTGTAGTTGAAGTGGCGTGCTGCACAAAATCGTTGCTCGACTATTATGATATCAAATTCTGAATGATTGTTTTTTTTTGGTAACTTTAGAACCGTTAATTGAATTCCCATAACATTTAAAACTAAATACAGGAAATATCTAGTAAAAAATATCAGCCTGCATAACATTTTTTTTTAATTGTTGATAGGTTTGCGCTTGACCGCTATCTCACCTGATGGAAAGCGACGATGCGGTCGACGATGGAGCGCGCTTACTTAGAAGTAACCTATTCACTCTTGACTTAAAGATTCCCGGGTTGTAGCATCAGAAAACACAGACTTCGACAGGAAATTCCACTTCTTAATTGTGCACACAATGAATGTATTCCCAAAACGTTTGCAGATTATTACGTATAACATAACATAATCAGCCTTATAATGTTCTCACTGCTGGTATTCGGGCCTCCTTTCTAGGAGAGGGAATAGACCGTAGTCCACCAGTGCGGGTTAGTGGATGTCACATGTATTCGAATTTATTAGTTCTAGGATATGTCAGTTTCCTCACGATGTTTTCCTTCACCGTTTTAAGAGCAGTGGTGATTAAATGAACTACACAAAGTAACGCGCCTTTCTGGGTTTGAACCCGCGATCTACTTCTCGTAAGTCAGGGCCGTTACCACTGGGCGACTACTGTTCTTGATCATTACATTTACAAGTAGATAAAAGTAAATTACACAATGCATTTCTTCTTCTTCTTCTTCCTGCTCGTATCCTATAATATACTTGAAGTTGGCGCATCACATTTTTTTCTTCCATTCTGTCTTATCACCCGTCGAACTATCACTAACTCCCATTTAAGCTTCTTAAAACCGTCATTAATTGAAAAAAGAACAGAACTCTAAAATCTCTGTATTCCAACAAACATTTTTAATGTTTCATCAGTCAGGCATTAATACCGTCGGGTTAACACATGAGCTTTCGGCGCACTCAATAACTCATTGGCGAAATATAACTGTGTCGGGGGAGAGTGGGCGCGGTGAGGCCGTGTCACGTGCCAGTAATGAGTTCCACTCTGCCCCGGCCTCCCCGATATGTTACTATGGAATTTCGCACATACAATGCATACTTCTGATTATTTGGATTTATGATGTCACATTTTTTACTGGGTAGGTATGCGAGGCACTTCATTGAACCACGATTTTTGTTCTATTTTTATTAAGCTCTTTGTGAAGATTAAAAAATGTACCTAATAGAGTGTTTATAAGTTATTTTAGAGTTTATTTCACATTTGACACAGGATATCTTTCGTGTTAAAAAAAGACTCATGTTTACAAAGTTCACAAAGAAAACTGAGGTTCTTTCTTATGACAATCATATCCTGAACCATCTACTTCATACTAACATTATCATATTTATATCAACAAGCTCTGAACCCTGGTTTCATCTCCCTAGAAGATGAATCTAGGAAAATCTTAGTGTAGGTATATGTATAACTAGCTGTGCCCGCGATTTCGTTCGCGTGGACCACAGGATTTAGAATTTGTTTTTCTAAAATAAAATTAGCCTAAGTTACTCCTAATACATCAGCTACCTGCCAAAAAAAGTCCCGTCAAAATCGGTCCAGCCATTTCAGAGATTAGCCGGAACAAACAGACGGACAGACAAAAATTGAAAAAAATGTTATTTTGGTGTATGTACTTACCGTATATATATTCATATGCATGTAGTAAAAAGCGTTATTTTAATATTACAAACAGACACTCCAATTTTATTTATATGTATAGATGTATAGAAGAAACCTTTTGACGTTCCTAGTCCCAGTAGGTATTGCTGTGCGTCAGTCAGTCAGTTTTGTCTTTTGTACATATTATAGGGACAGGGACTTGACAGGTCTCTGGAAACTTTAAGGGCTTGCTCAGTTGACAAGTATTTTTTTCAGGAAACGGAAACTAAAATCGGCCTCTACTTACAAAATTTTAAACTTGATTGGACAGTTTGTATGGAGACGGACAAAATATCTCGTGGAAGGTTATTCAGTTTCGTTTATTGAGCAAGCCCAGACTTAAAGTTTGCGGAGACATGACCCTTACACCCTGTAGATTCCACACTGAACTATCTACTTCATTTATGAACTAACATCTTGTTTTATTTTTTAACACTAACTCACATTAGAAATTACTCCTATATCGTGAGTGCATGTACAACAATCACATATACTAGACACGCAGACTCGCAACCTCTATCTGTAGGCTAAAAAATATTTTTTCCGTGTGTCGCAATCACGCATCCACTGCACCAACCATGACGTCACAAACGTGACGACACGTCAACTTGGTAACGAGATTTTTTCTGAGATCGAACGTAAAAGCGGATACACAAAATTATATTTACAAAAAAAGTTGCATCAAGAATTATGAAATTATCGGATTAGCGATTCCAGAAATTTGCAGTAATTATGTACTTCCTTTTCAACAAAATCGTCTCAGAATTCACTTCCTACAACTATTGTTTGGTCCCTTCACCTGTAAAGGACTTGGCACACATCGCCGCGGGCGCTTACCGGATTTACTTTATTTGCACAATACTTGCCGCTAGCTGGATAATGCAGAGTTAAGAATTACATAGAATAGGCGAAGATAAGTATTATTTGAATTGTGTCAAAACAAAGAGTCTTTCTAAAGCTTATTATTGGGAATGAACAAAGAAAGTTTTAGGAAAACTAATACTTACTAATATTATTATAAGTTTGTGAGCAAGTTTGTTTCTGTGTTACCTTTTTATGCCTAACCCATTGAATCGATCGTCATAAAATTTTGCATAGGTATACGTGGGTGGTCTGAAAAGTTTTCGACCTCAATGTGAAGATAGCAACACTCGCCAATAAAAGCTAGTGAATGTAGTTGTACATATATTATGACTGTTACTCACAAAAGTTTCAGCCATTTTGCAAGCGTAATTGTTATTTGACAGTCATTTGAGTGTTTACTAAGAGGCTTAAATGTAATCCACAAAATTTTTTGTTAGCCACATGGCTAACACAAATACAAAAGAACAAAACTAGTTACG
Organism: Mythimna ferrago; assembly: GCA_910589285.2. NCBI lineage: Eukaryota > Metazoa > Arthropoda > Insecta > Lepidoptera > Noctuidae > Mythimna > Mythimna ferrago. Next base: position 9,266,280 of record OU342691.1, on the reverse strand, counting down.
TGTACACATGTACACGTAACTAGTTTTGTTCTTTTGTATTTTAAACTTTTCCCCTATAGCATAGACGTAGGCTGTGGAATTGTTCTAAAAGGCTACCGCAGCTCTAAACGTGAATTTGGGGTGGCAGCAGCGGGACCTCATCGTGGAATGGCGACAGCGACAGTAACCCAGTGTCTGGCACGCACGCCTTAATTATGTCGGTAAGCCCCCTCTTAGAAGCGTGGCTGAAAAGACCTGACGGGGTTCTGACCTTCCGCATAACGTAGGTTCTCACCGGATATTGTCAGTCCGGGAGGTTCCTGCACCAGATTCATGCGGAAAAATCGCCTGGAGGACACGATGGAGCATACGGTAGAGGTGTGTCCTGTAGGTAGAGCAGCGACGTGTCCTCGTGGGGGCGATCGACGGCAACGATGTCTCGCACCGGGCCTTGGTACAGGCCATGGTTCGAAATGAGGAGTGACAGGCGGTCGCCTCCGTCTGTGAAGCAGTAATGCTAACAAAGGAGGCGGCCGCACGCACACGTGCTAGGGCACGGCCCTCACTCCCCAGCCACCGGGGTCCTGATCCCGATTTCCGGTCACCGTAGGCGCGAGCTTGCGGACAGTGAGCAATGGGTGGCTCGCCGCCCGACTATCCGATAACTGTCTGGACCAAGTCCAATTCGTTGACGATATGTATTGTTATACGGGCGCCTCAAAGAGTCGTCAGCAAACAGTAAGGGCCCAGCAAGGTCGAAGCCTAATGGGGCTATGAGTTCGTTTCAGAAAGAAAAAACCCGGTCCTGGTATGAAAAGCAACGAAGGCACTAGAAGTGGGTTTTAGTCAGTAAAACCCACTTCTAGATTGACACGAAGGGCGAGAGATGTCATTGGATGGTTTCCCATTTTAAAAAAAAACCTAAACGTGAAAGAGTAACTATATGAAATGTACGCAGATTAATTTAGCCAGTAAAAGCTTGACACTCCCATTAGTACCACTACCCGGAGCGTGAGAAGTTATTTGATGATTTCTCAGCCAAAGCAAAAGCATAAACTATAAAAACATGATAATGATAATCATAATCATATTTACTATATACTTTTTTTATACGCATACCAAACATTATATGGCTTGTATTATAATAAAAATAAATATCCATTAAATCATTTTAATACCATCTATACCTTCCTAACTCTACATCCGGAACGGTTTCCCTTAAAAATTCAAGTGGCCAATTACAAAGCTGCGATTGGTCTTCATACGTGCGTACTCAAGCACCATTCAAAGTTTTGTGCGAGCTCAACGTTTAGCAACATTGTGGGCCACTAGCTCAACAACTCAGCAGGACTAACTCAAGGACTAAATTGATGTTGAGCTTTTGTGTGTGTGTAACGTACTTTTTGTGACACCTCTTGAGCTTTATAAAGTTGAGTAAATGTTTATGATTTTTTTTTTGGTAAGTATTTTAATGTATTTTAAGTAAAAAATACTTTGAGTGGTTAATTAGGTATTGAATTTCCACAGTTTTGATAATAAAAAAAAATAGTGATCCCAGCTGTTGTCAACCTCGGTTAAAGAGAAAAAAAAAAATCTTTTTACCTACACAATGTCACAATGTAACAGATTCAAGTCGATTAGAATTGTTCGAAAGAGTAACCGCGGACCTGAAAAGCAAAGTGCAACTGAAGAAACACGGTTAGAAATTAGCCAGAATTAGGCTGCCCGCCTACGTAATACTACGCCCGATAATCGGTGACCGATTTTTTGTAGGAGACAAATAGAACACACTGATAACAATAGTGCAACGCACACGTCCTGCAAAAAGTTGGTCAGAAATACAGAACAATGTTGCAAATAATATACAAAATCGGCCCGATTATCTGTCCTACAAAAAGTCGCACGTGGGTGGGCACCCTTAAAAACAATTGGATTTAATTTTAACCCTCTATTACTACTCAAGTGAGATGGTGGTCAAATTGAAGCATAGATATCAAAAATAATAAAAAAAAGAAGTACTTGGGTTTTTTGTAGACGAAATAATGGCCAAAAAATATATAAGTATGTATTTCAGGATTTTTCATTTAACTAAGTAATTTTAATTAAAATTTCAGAAAGGCGTATATGACCAGAAAGGTATGTAATCAAACTTTTAATTGATTCAGAAACCTTTGCCTTCTGCAAGATTGTAGCACAAAATAGATAGGTACAGAAGTCAATCTACATACAAAGCGCGCTCGAGCAACGCACACATAGACACCGCTCACGGACACTATATCTCGGTCGCGTCTCGGACCACTCGTCGAACGATTCCGGCTCAAACGCTCATTAGTGTGCGTCCACCGAGCGTAGGTATAATAAACCCTTCTTACAGTCGGGTAAAAAGTGAAGTACATACATGAGATTGTCTTCTGTACCAATCTATTTTGTGGTTGTAGTTTCTAAAACTTCAATAACGATCGCTCTATTATTTTTCAAACACAAAAAACTCGCACGCTCTACATTTTTCAAAGAACCAACAGTTGAAAACTATACTTCAATTTGCGATAAGTAATCATCTAATATAAGTTTTTGGCACTAGTTCATTATTTCCGTTTCTAAACCAAGAGCCAATGCTTTAAAACTTTGACGGCACAGTTAGCGCAGTGGTTGAACGATTGGCTGCTGCGCTGTGTGTCGCAGGTTCAATTCTCATATAGAACAAATATTACTATGGCTTACAGATAGATGTTCCGGGTCTGGATGTCTTATATATGTGAGTTTACAGGTTTGCGAATGCGCCCACGATACAGGACAAATTCCTAGGGTGAAGCAACGATTTAAAAAAAACACTGAACAGTATGTTGTCTACTCTATATCATGTTATAGAGAGTTAGAATAGTCACCTTACTAAAAACTAGCTTTTGCTTGCGGCTTCATCCGTATATATAAAATATAACCTAAGTCACTCAGGAATAAAGCATGTTTCTTTTCCGTCGGAATCACTTTTGATAGAGTGGTCGTGGTCATCACTTTAGGTGTTGGTGGCAACCTTCACTACACGCCGCCACTCATCTCTGATGGCCGATTTCTTCATGCATTCGTGTAGTGATGATGAGCAGGTTTCTATCGGTGAAAAAATTTTAGCAATCGGACTAATACCTACTTTTAGAGATTATTTCCTACAAACAAAAAAATAAACTTTACCTCTTTATAATGGTGAAGAAAATTTTATTATTACGAGACCCTACATAAAATTAATCTCAAATTAACTAAAGGCGTAACCTCATTTAAATAACCCACAACTGCCTTCCTTACAAGACCGTTTAAAAGTATTTAACCCTTCAGTTCAAAAGAAACATTTGTAGGCAATTAACCGATCGTTATTGTTCCGAATCGAACCCTAAACTCCGCAGTGGAACTTCCGTCCAACGATTATGTTGTAACCTACGCTTCGAACACATGTTACCAGGTACCATAGTTAAATGTGCGTGGATTTCTTATGGTAAATGAGGTTTTAATTTGTTAACTATTTTGGTCGAAAAGAATGGCTTCATGACATTTTTTATTCTTATTTCATTTTAGAAAAAAAAAAACTTTGCCCGACGCTAGGAATTAAGATAAAACAAAACTGCGCTCACGTTTGCCATGTACCATCTGGATGCGTTGGTCTCTGTACATTTTATATAGAGACTAGACTTGTAGAGCTACACTAGATCCACGCCACGCGACGTCGTTTTACGTACAAATTAGGCGTGGTGCACGTTTGCGTCGGTCCAACGCAGTTCTATCTTTACTCTGTTATCGTAAGTGGGTCCACAAAATTTATTTGTTGAATCTCTCGCATCAGAATGTCTTGTAGCAATTACTTATTACACCAATGAAGCACAAGTTAGTTCAGAATTTGCTACATGGAGAAACGTCAACAATTACACCAATGAAGCACAAGTTAGTTCAGAATTTGCTACATGGAGAAACGTCAACAATTACACCAATGAATCACAAGTTAGTTCAGAATTTGCTACATGGAGAAACGTCAACAATTACACCAATGAAGCACAAGTTAGTTCAGAATCTGCTACATGGAGAAACGTCAACAATTACACCAATGAAGCACAAGTTAGTTCAGAATCTGCTACATGGAGAAACGTCAACAATTACACCAATGAAGCACAAGTTAGTTCAGAATCTGCTACATGGAGAAACGTCAACAATAACACCAATGAAGCACAAGTTAGTTTAGAATCTGCTACATGGAGAAACGTCAACAATAACACCAATGAAGCACAAGTTAGTTCAGATTCTGCTACATGGAGAAACGTCAACAATAACACCAATGAAGCACAAGTTAGTTCAGAATCTGCTACATGGAGAAATGTCAACAATAACACCAATGAAGCACAAGTTAGTTTAGAATCTGCTACATGGAGAAACGTCAACAATAACACCAATGAAGCACAAGTTAGTTCAGAATCTGCTACATGGAGAAATGTCAACAATTACACCAATGAAGCACAAGTTAGTTCAGAATCTGCTACATGGAGAAACGTCAACAATTACACCAATGAAGCACAAGTTAGTTCAGAATCTGCTACATGGAGAAATGTCAACAATTACACCAATGAAGCACAAGTTAGTTCAGAATCTGCTACATGGAGAAACGTCAACAATTACACCAATGAAGCACAAATTAGTTCAGAATTAGCTGGGTGGAAAGACGTCAAAAGGGCGACGCGACGATGGGTCCTTCACCTTGATGTTGTCTTGCATTGTATGGTCTGTTTCAGCCTAAAGCTTATCTGATATGTGGCAGACATGTCCAGCTTAACTTAAGCTACAGAAATTGGTACTTTAATTGATAGTTGACTGGCAGGGAATGCCTAAGGCATTAAGTCCGCCTATGTACTTTGTATTGCATGAAGATTAAATAAATAAATAGGTTCCTACCTCAGAAATAAAAGTTATGGAATCTATGGCAAACAATCTAAACTTTCCTTGGATTAATGAACTTTCTTTTACTGCTTTTTTGATCCTTAAATACATGATTAACCAGCAATTGAAACACGCATAAATCGCCTCCACTGGACATTTATTGTCTAAGATATATATTTTGTTTCCTAAAATATTAATCAGTTCGTTCCTTTTCGGGCTGAAGAAATGGAATATGTCTGTAGATAGAACGTCAAACAAGCCGTATTAAATAAAAAGAGAAATGTAATATTATTAGAGATCGTATCAGAATCATTCCTTCCTAATTAACTTAACCAAAAAACTACCAACAATCGCGTTCCTAAATAGTACAACTCAATTAACTTGTTACTTAGCCGTAGATGAATCTATTCACAACACAGAGATCGAGAACATTTTTTCATCGAGTTACCGAGCCGCTTTGTGCCAGCATCCCCTTGAATGTAACAACCCAAAAGTCGGTAAATAGCTAACAATAGGACCCACAATGCGCCAATGCCAATGTTTGGCCCAACATAAAAGGTGTCTTAGAAGCCGAGCCTGCATTGTGCACAAACGCATTGTTTGCGGGACTTAGTGCGCTTGCACAAAACCGCTCGGTAGCTACCGGCGCAAACTTCAAAGCGGCCGATGTTTGGCTACAATATTATTTTTATTGCCGTAATTGAGTGAATTTCTTTGACTAGCCCTGTGAGAACAGAGGTGTCATCAGCCCCAATATTTGAACTTTCTAAATTTTATGACGTTCTTTTTATTGAAATGTTGTTTTCAAACTTGATTATGCTCTAAAATCGGCTTTTTATGCATCGTTTGTGAAGATTGACTTTTTTGGTGTATTTCACACCTTCATGGTTTGGGTAAATAACAATAGAAGGATGTTTGATACTTTGATTCTCACAAAATGTTGTCCGTTTCATGGCACTTAAGAGTAACAACTAAAGACTCTAGCTGCCTTTGGTATATATAGTCCTAACTACTCCTAGGCTTCATGGTACTCAAATAAGTATGTGAAATATAATAAAAGACAGCAAATGTTTCTTGAGGAAAAAAAAAAAAAAAAAATGTATATTAATCGACAAATCGGCGAACATGCATAAAAAATACCGAATAGAATCTTTTCATTTTTGAAGTCGGTTAAAAATAATTAGGTAAAAAGACGACGATGACGGTCTTAGTTTTCATTTAGTCAAAATTAGAAAAAAAAAATATCTTTGTTCAGTACAACGAAGTAGATAATAAAAGGGAATATTGCAACATGCCACCCGAACTTAGGACACGCTTACTCTTTTTGTTGCATAACAAGAATACGGCGCTGGTAGCTGATTTGGTTTCAAGCGATTTTGATGACTGCAAAGATCTCACTGATACACACTTAATAACGTGTGACTGCAGTGGCATGTCGTCGCCAAGTGATTCAAATTTAGTTTCGCTATTTATTGATTTAATAATATTTCACTATTACTTCGTGGACACTATTACTAAAAAAATAGTTTTAGGTATATAATTTATAAACTCGTCACCCTAATAAACTAAATGATTATACAACATTCAGCCATCTGGTTAAACGTTGCGGTCAACGACATGGCTAGTTGTTCTTCAGCCATTTCATTAGATTCCAGCGTTTAACGAAGGCCCTAGGCGTCCAATTGCATGGCTAATTTAACCAGATGGCTGCGACATATATATCTCGTATTGGTAGAGCCACAGCACCCAATGGCAAACTGGTTTGCGTCAGAGAGGGCTACACTCCCTCAGGAGTAACTTTCGTTAGCTAACGTAATTCTTGTTGTGCGGCTGGATCAAGGGCGTGCTTCAGAACGTGACACTCCCTGGACACTGCATATGTTATGAGGAGGTTCCAGTCTTTGGAGCCCAGACCACCGGAACTTTGGACCCTGTTCCCGATACCGGTAGACTTAGTAATCTTTATATTTTTAGGGTTCCATACCTCAAGAGGAAAAAACGGAAGGAACCCTTATAGGATCACTTTGTTGTCCGGTCGTCTGTCTTAGTATCTGTCTGTCAACACCTTTTATCTCGGGAACGCGTGGACGTATCGAGTTGAAATTAAAATCATATATATACTAAGGTCTGCGATCCCTTGAATCTGTGAAAAATCAAACTTCTAAGTTAACAGAAAAAAAGATTTGGCTAGGTCAATGGTGGTTTTTTGCGACGTAACATGTTGCAAAAAACGTATATTTCGAAACTCAAGGAAACCAAAATTCTATATTCAACTAGCTTTTGCCCAGGGCTTCGCCCGCGTATATAAAATATAGCCTATGTCACTCAGGAATAAAGAAGCTTTCTATCGGTGAAAAAATTTTAGCAATCGGACCAGTAGGTACTTCCAGAGATTACCCCCTACATACAAACTTACAAATTTTGCCTCTTTATACTATTATTAGTATAGATATTCTATTTATTATATTCTATTCCGTTGATTCAGAATCCTGAAATTTAGCATAAAGCAAGGTCTTATAACACAAGTATAGGAATAAATCTGAAATCATAGTTGTTACCTACATCACAAAAAATTTGGAAAAAGACTTCAATCAGGAATTGAACTCTTTACATAAGTACGTAAGTTTGCATGGAACCTTCAGGCCAGATTTTGACCAGTAAATATTAAAAAATAAAAATACTATGAGTAATCAGTTTGTAAATGTAAAAGTATCTTCTTTCAATATAGAATGCACGTAAAAGCTCTATTTACTCTATGCAAATAACTTATTAGCTAGAAAAATATACATTTTTTCTCCTTACATGAGCGACAAGTCACGACTGCTAAATCATATTATACAATAATGAAACTGTTATGTATAAACCCCACTATAAATTGAAACAACATGGACACCAGCTTAGGAATAAGAATTTATTTATTCAATCTTCATCAAAAGTACAAAGGCAGTGGTGATAGTTTTATTTAAAGATGTTTCACACTAAGAATTACTTATTTTAGAACTTGTAAGTTTTACACTAATTTCACAAAACATCTATTAATTCATTAAACCCCAAGCGAACGCCGGCCGTTCGCGCACCCATAGTCTTTCTATTGTGTCTGTAATTCCCACGATTGAAAGGTTAATCAGGGATAGCACAAATTAATATCACTACATATATTTTGTCTCAATTGTTTTCCCATTTGAAATGTACTCCAATGATATAAAATGGTTTTATTTACCACCATACGAGCGAGAAGTTGATGTTAGTGCAGTGGTTGAGCGATTGGCTGCTGCGCCGCGTGTCGCAGGTTCTATTCTCACACGGAACAAATATTTGTACGGCCTACAGATAGTTGTTTCGGGTCTCGGTGGCTTGTGTATGTGAGTTAATATGTATGTGAACGCACCCACGATTCAGAAGTAATTCCTAGTGTGGGCTAAAGTGGTGAGCAGTAGCCCGATTCACGTAATGAAAACCGTAACGATATCGTAGCGATTTAGTCGTTTAGACCATTTCCGTATTCACATCCATCAATCGAGTTTGAACGACACCGATTTTAAAGTCGTTTGAAATTCGTCGATTTAAAAAAAAATCTGTATTACATTATCCTGGTAGAATACTTATTAATGTAACTGGAAATAAGTCGATACTTCGTGAATACCGCTTCTGGATAGGACTTTGATCGAACGACTATAAAACTTCAACGATATTTGGTTTGTTTGATTTTACGTGAATCAGGCTACAGACCGTTGAAAACTAAGTTCCACCCAACGTCACTTTGGTTGGAGCTTGGTTTGTGTTGCGGCTAAATGGATGTAAACCACGCGCCAACACGTTCGGTGGTTGGGAAAGCTCGTCTCCCAACCAAAGGCGTTGAAGATCATGGATTACAACTGCTGTCTACACTGATTGAAATTAGCAAGTTCACCTTGGTCGGGACGTTAGTTTGCAACTATCTGGCCAACCCTTTATAGTTACTCTCCTATAAGACTAAACCACCCACCACATAAACAACTAAATCATTTAATAACCCCCACAAATATTAAACCCAAAAAACCGAAACAGCCGTCCAAAAATGATTAAAAAAAGTAATAAAATAATTACAGAACTCTTTTTCTCTAAACCAAACACCAACATAATAAAAAGAGTTACAAACCATAGATACAACTGATACTAACACCCACAAATGTGCATAGCAATTAAAACCGAATACCTACCGACTTTACGATAGTTGCAAATTGTTTTATTCGCAAACTTCATACCATAAAGTACAAACTTTACAGCAGGAGCATAGACAATAGTCTTGGCCATATTATTATATTGGTACAATAGACGGAACATCAAAGGCACCGCTTCCCATAAAAACCATAAGTTTTCGTAAAACAATGGATTGTTTTGGGTATACCTCGTTTTAGATAAAAGCCATAAATATTTATTGCTTTGATAAGAAGAGTTTGGCGTAACCAAACTAATAATATTATTTAGTGCAAGATGGGTGTTATGATAAATGGAGCTTTAACAACTGATAACATAAGCAGGTAATTATGGATAAAAGGTTTTCTTAGAATAAGTTTTTATCTTTTTAGTTTAGGTATAAAAACTTAATAGATAAGAACATTATCTATCCGTATGAGGAAAAATACTAAACTAAATATATCTAAAGGACATTTTACGCACTACGTCTAAAGCTACATTCGGACTACCTACACACAACTTTCTTAGAAAACTATCACACTAACTTATTTATAAGGGCCACACAACAACATTTGAAAAATCACAATAAAACAGTTCCAACAATATTTTATTGCAATTGAAATACGCAACTTGTTCCAACAACGCGTGCATTGCCGCGCGTCACTTCGCGAAAAGCGCGGGAAACTCGGGAAAGTTCAGCGCCAAGTTTCCCGGCCGGCCCGCCCTGGCCCCGCCCCCTCGCCTGCCGTCTCCCTCGCACGCCGCGCGCTCTCGCTCACACCGCAACACGGCGGCTAACCGCACGTGGACGCGGCCCGTATCAACTCTTTGTAGTTACGCGAATTTTTTGACTTCTGTTTTAATCCTTTAATTTTTGTTTTTTGTGTCTTTGTATTAGTTGCTTGGTAGAAGTAGATTCATTATAATTAAGGCGAAGACTTTAGAGCAGATCTGCTTCGTATTCTATAGCAGTTCATCTTTCTCGAGATTTGGAATATCACATGATAAGCACTAAAAATTTTATAGCCCGTCAAATAAAGTTAGCTAACAATATGCTCCTAGGTATATTAACAAAATTGAGCTAAACTTCTGTATTTCACACTCAGTTATGTTACAAAAATAATCCACCAAATATCAGGCGTGATTAAAAGTGTCAGTCAAAACCCCTGTCATCAAAATTCCTCGCGTGCTTTAGCGAAAATGAAGTGCCACCCCGCGAGCGGCGCCGGCTCCAAACATGAAAATCATAATTTTTCATGAGCTCGTTGATAGGTTTTCGCGCCGGCCGCGGTTTCCCGCCGCCCCGCGGCCTAATTACCGCCGCCTCGCGATACGTCACCGCGGTGATTCAAAAAAATCCACCCATCCCTCTCCCACTAGGCGGCGGTGAGCGCCGGCGTCCCACTCCAACGAGCATTTTTATAAAAACGCAGACACCGACCGCGGCCGTCCCGCTCGTTCCCGCCGCGACACCGCATCACCCGCACCCTTCGTCTCCTTCCCGCTTTTTACGAGACGTAGGGGCCGCCACCCGGGTGGGGGCGGCGACCGCGCGAACGCAAAATATTGACCATCGGAAAAAGTCGCGTCGTATCACAGTCATCAGTTGAAACTGAGTTCTCGCGAGCACGCGTCCCTTCGCCACGACTTCGGTGCGCGTCGTGAGTCTTCGGCTTGCGGTGTCGGCGAGTCACCCGGCCGCCGTTTATTTTTCCGAGTCCCCTCCCGGCGTCTTGCGCGCCCAACAAGTGGTGGAGACGCTCTCGCCGCCGCGGCTCACACGGAGTCTCGCGCCCGTACTTCGCACAACTTTCCGGAGCTCCGCGCACGCGACGCTCACTTCCCGCGAGTTTGTAACCGATCGCGTGTTTTGAAACTTTTACCAAAGTGTTTAGAGACTACAGTGGCGTGACAGAGGACTTCAGTGGCGTGTCGAGAGTCGGTGCGGTGTTTGTAGAGGGTAGACTGAAGTCGATGCACCTCCCGCACGCGAGCCCTCCGGCCCCCAGCATGGCGGACGTTTATGCTCATATCCATGAGTACTACCGGCAGAGTCACGGCGAGCTGGTGCAGACCGGCTCCCCGGCCGTGCTCTGCTCCGTGCTGCCCGGACACTGGAGGTCCAACAAGTCGCTGCCGGTGGCTTTCAAAGTGGTTGCTCTGGACGATGTGCAGGATGGCACTCTGGTCACCATCAAGGCTGGCAATGACGAGAATTCCATGGCGGAACTGAGGAACTGTACGGCGGTGATGAAGAATCAGGTCGCGAAGTTTAACGACCTGAGGTTCGTGGGTCGCAGTGGACGAGGAAAGTCTTTCTCGCTGACCATCACCATCAGCTCGTTCCCTCATCAGGTCGCCACCTATATGAAAGCCATCAAAGTCACCGTTGATGGCCCGAGAGAACCCAGGACCAAGCAAAGTAAGTTTCAAAATATTCACTTACTTTCAAACTGTTTTCTTGGTACTTACAATCATTTATTATGTAGACTCTACGTATTATAGTGTAAAAAATGTTGTATGATACTTGTATGTTAATATAGTTTTCTGTTATGTGATTTCTAATATAATTTTCAAATCATTAGCTTCATAAATCCTAATAAATAAATAAATCCTAAAACCTTGACATCAAAAAAGCTGAAAGTAAATTATCCTTCAAACGTAAAATTCGGAACTACTACTTGAAGTCCTCTCAACCTTAGTTCGGTCTTCGTTCAGTATTGTTATTAAGTTCTCATAGTGATTTCATATTTTTCATAGTATTTATTAGTTTATTATTTTAGCATATATATATGTATTTTATTATTATAAATAACTTATTTTATATTGTTCCATTTGAACTATTTGTTATTATGTATTTGTTTATTGTGCAAACCTACCACAGTGTTGTCTTTTTTAACCCAAAGGTTGACTGGTAGAGAATGCCTTGTGGCATTAAGTCCGCCTATGTACCACTATTGTACATGAAGTTTAAATAAATAAATAAATAAATAAATAAATTCTTAAAAAAAAAAATGTTTATCTACTTAATCATCTCTGTCATTTTCATTTATCGCGTTATTATTTTCAATTATTTACACAATATAAGTTATAGTACATTTTTTTTCTCAACTATTTTCCAAAATTTTAAATTAATAAATTAAAAGCAATTTCTTCTACATGTAACCAGGTCCACGCAAAGTACACTAATCTAAAAATAGTAAACGCAACGTCCTTCATAACAGCTTCCTACACTCAGAAGATTGACATTTATCACCATTTGTCCGATATCAAGCAGAAACAATAAAAAAAAATGATCAATTTTTAAAGCGTTAGTTGGCTGCGCGTGCGCGAGTCTCTGGGCGTCGTGCCAGTCCACAGAGCCGAGGTCGATTTTGCGGCGCCGCAACATTCAACCACATTCAAACGAGTTTTATTTCTGATACATTTTAAATCTAACATTTTTTTCTACTCACGACAAAAATACTCCCATTTTTACAAGCTTTTATTTAGTTTCACCTGTCCCGATGTATGTTTGTTTGTCTACAATCAAATCTTGCAAATTAAATTTTGTTCCACTTCCCGTTTACCGACCGAGCTGAAATTTTGCATGCGTGTGTAAATCAGATGTCAATGCAAAATTATTATGACATGGAGCTGATCTGATGAAGGAACCGGAATGTTGCCATAGGAACGAATAACTCTATCATGTTTGAGATTTTTGGAATGCTCTTGATGAGTATCAATTATTAGCGCGCTGTAGAAGCTTGCTATGAAAACTTGTTTAAACTTCAATGTATATTGATAGGCTGGCGTTTGTCCACTATATCACCTGATGGTGCGTGATGATGAGAGCGACGATGGAGCACGCTTGAATAGAAATAATCTATTCACTCAAGTGACTTAAAGACCACTAGGTTATAGCTATCAGAAAACACAGACCCCGGCATAGAATTCCCACTCCTTATCTGTATGGTAGATTTTATTTCAAACTAACTTTTGACTGTGATTCCGCTCGCGACGGTCAACAATCCCACTGGAACGTTTCTAAAACCGAATTATGGAATATCTTATATCCCAATCCAAGCCGTGGTTTACCAGTGTACTAATTTCATATTCGTTCAAAACTCAAAGCTTTAAAAGGTAGCAAAAAAACGGACAGGTAGATCTGTACCGTATAGTTGCCAACTTAGGGGTATTTAAGTCAAGAGTGAATAGGTTAATTACTTCTAGGAAAGCGCCGCCATAGTCGACCACGTGATCGCTTACCATCAGGTAAAATAGTGGTTAAACACAAGTATTAAAGAATTCAGAATCAAAGCATTTATTTCAAATAAACCATTAACGGACACTTGAATTCTCAAGAAGTTTTTCAGTTAGAAAAATGATTCTAATTGCACATTCCGAAGCCTAGATCTCTTAGAGAAGACTGTGCAAGAAACTTGATGGACACTGTTTGAAAGTGCAAACATATGAAAAAAAAATAGTATGTATATAGTATAAAGTAAGTACTTACATACTAATAGTGTGAGGAAAAATTCATCATCATCATAATTTCAGCCGAGACATCCACTATTGGACATAGGCCTCCCCAAAATGTCACCACAAAGGACGGGTCCATACGTCTCTCATCCATCGGATTTCCACAACTCCTTACCAGCAGGCTTACTCTTGAGTTCAATTCCTTGAATTGAATGCTAGCGCCAAATTGGTTCAAAATTGCGTGACCATTTTGAGAACTAAGTGAAATCGTATATGTTGACAATATTGTTTTCAAGAGTACCAAATCACGTAACGTCAAAATTGTCATTGCAATCGGATTGACTTTAGATTGAAATTGAAATTGATTTGGAGAGTAAGCCTGCAGGTCATCGGTCCACCTTATAGGAGGCCTTCCAACACTACGTCTTCCGTTCCCAACCGCCATCTGCACTGCGAACATATGAATTTTTTTCGGCCAATTTTGCACGTCGCGGGGAAAAATTGGCCGAAAAAAATTCATGAAGTGCGGATAGTGCGGGGAAAAATTTTGGCCGAACGAATTAACATCTGCGTGAACGAAACAGAAACACTCAATCGTTTAGACATTAATTGCCTACTCAGTTTAATCTTCGTTTAAGAATTACGGCTAAGACAGCTCTCGCTCAAAATAACCCAGATTGTCTGCTTTTATGTGAGAAAGGAGTTAACATTAAGAAGTCATGTTTTGACGTGGGGCTTATAAATGGTTATTGGTGTTTACAAGAACACGCTTTTATACTTTTCGTGTAATGTATAAATGTCTAAATATACAAGTTAATTAATATGAGGATGGTGAAGGTCAGTGCTCATGTATTGTTGCTTGTTGCGTGGGGGAGAGATTTGCAGATTATAAATTAATTTTATCATCCAAAAAAAGGAGAAGAAATGTTACAATTGGAAGGTTTTTAGGGTTCCGTACTCGAAAGGTGCAAACGACTTAGTAATAGGATCCTATTACTAAACCTTAGCTGTTCCTCGGTAGGTCCGTATATCAGCGGGCTGTATCTCATAAACCGTAAGCGGTAGAGAGTTGAAATTCACAGAATGCTTATTCTAATGGCTCTACAATAAACAGTAATAACATTTAAATAAAGTGAAAGATTAAAGGGTGTTCCTATACAAGAAGCGTTATTTTTCAGCGTTTTTAGCTCGATGTTAAATATTGTAGTACGGAACCCTTCGTATGTGAGTCCGCCTCGAACTTTCTCAGTTTTTAGTTTTTAGTGGATTCAAAATTTTAAGGCAAACTAGATACAGATACCGGCACGGATCTTGAGCGCTGACTTGAACTTGAAGTCGCGTAGACTTGAATGAGAAGTGAAATATTGGTTATGAAGTGAGACGCGGGAGTTGGGAGTACATCTTTGTAGTGACAGTGATTGGTTCGACGATGTGTACGATGCGCAAATTGATCCTCACTTTTTCGCCGAGCGCTCTAGATTCGTGCTGGTATCTGTAATATGTTAGTTTTGGAATGGATTGAAAACACTTTTGAAACTGTCATAAACTTTTTTCTGATGGTACAAAATCGTAGAGCGAAATGGGAGTGTCAAACTTTTACTGACTAAAATCCACTTGCATTCCTTCAGTTACCCTTTGCGTGCCAGGGCCGCGGTAACTTTTTCAAACAATCTCGCAGCCCACGTTTGGGTACCTAGAAATAGCAATAGCAAAAAGTCGATAAGACCAGTACCCCTAGCCAAGTTGCTAATCTGCAATAGTTAACGCTTGTAGAAAGCTTCAAATGTACGGGAATGACGTCGTCTTAACGCTCAGTCACGTGGTCAGAACAAAAGAATTGGCGGCAAGGTCAACTCAAAGCGTTCGGTGCAAATGAAACGGTTGTAACTTGGCTAGGGGGGCTGACGGCTTAAAAATATAAAAAGAATAAGACCCCGAAAATTTAACAAATTAAACTCCTATCATTCATATTCTCCCCGGGCGTCAGGAGTTGCAAGACGAATAACGGCCATCGATGGCGCGGGCTTGCGAATGACGAGCAAGGAGTAGCTCGCCATCCGACCATGCGGTAACAGTCCGGGCCGAGTCGTCGTCGGAGCGTAATGTTCAACGCGTGCCTGGAAAGTGTAAACCATAGGAGCTCAGCAGGGCCTATTTCTAACGAGGAAACCCGTAGATTTGCAATGGAAAAGGCAATTGAAGGACAGGTGTGGGTTTTAGTCAGAAAAACTTTGACACGCGCTTCCACTTAGGGTGTAGTGGAGCGAGAAAAGTTATTAGATGATTGCCCACATCAAACACAAAATCTTTCATTCAAATTATCAAGCAAATGCTTGCGAAGATTCTAATACCTACTCATTTTAATCAATACGTATAAAATCATACTAGAAAAACAACTAGGTATTTAACCAATTGAGTTGGCCAAAAAATCGACCGTTAAATCTGCGACAGATGTCATCAATCACAATCAAGCGAAGCAAATCATAACCATTCAACTACTTGCAATCAACAAATTAAACTACAATCATAATGTTTTCACACCACAAATCTATTTTAGATGTTACAACGTTTACTGAGACGTCTGTGTAAATAAACAGTTGCGCCCAAACTTCGACCAATAATAAAAAGACTGTATGCGGAAAAACTAACATCCTTGGACCATAAACTTCAAAGAACACGAGTTCATAAAGCGATCAATGGAGCTGTCTTAATGACCGTACGCTCTAATTAACATGTAGTTAGTAAAATAACTAACATTTAGACACATTATCAAAGTAAATAAACTTTTTGACGTGGTCTAGCGCTCGGTATATTTAGATTTCGTTTTAGTGCGGATATAAAGATTACATTTTTCACATCACTATTTTTTTTTGACGTAAGATTTATCAAAAATTTCTTGCGGATTACTATCTCAAATATTTTTAGACATAAACTGTTTATGAAACGTTTTAAATAGTACCAAAACTAGTCCAAAGTTCATCAAATATACATCTGTTTAGACAATCAAAACACAAATGTCGAAAAATGTGCGTGCAGATTGTAACAATGAAACAGAATTTGCAAACTGCGAATATCATTTCTTTTGAATCGAGTTAAATATTTATTTGCGTCACAATTTTACCGTTCAAAATAATTCAGGCATTTTCTAGAATCTTGTCAGTACGGTACGTTGGTGTTAGTATAATAGTTGGTGTACCAGTGGTTACCAAGTTCGCCGGTTCGGTACAGCGGTGGCTGTAACAGATGTAAACAATCTCGGGCCGCGTCGTAAACTCCGTTTGATCTCCCGCCTGCACCCCAGGCCTCTAAAATATGGATTTTATGTCTCTGCTAGCTGCTAAAATACCGCATCCATAGCAGTGACCCTCATAACCACCCGGCTGCCAGGACCTTGCCAACATTACTAAACGACTTATGGAAAATTTGAACTAAAAGTCATTGAAACTACTTGAGAAGTTTGTCCATATATTTCCTTCCTTACCCTCAGTATACGGACCGGTTCTATATTCTGTGAATTGTTATTCAAAGCTGTCTTGACTAATATTCCTTTAAAACTTTTCTTATAGAAAGGACAGATAAAAAGCGGTCAATCGCTAATCAGAAAACCATTACAATTATTATAATTATATGCTTTATGCACCCAAAAGTACAGAGGCCGATTTAATGCTTTAACATTGCATGAAAACTTTCATGTTATAAAGGACAGATCAAAAGCGATCAATCGCTAATCTGAAGGCAATCACATTATTTTAAATATATACTTTGTGCACACAAAAGTACAGAGGCAGATTTAATGCTTTAAGCATTTTCTAACAGTCAACCTTTAACAATTCTGCACTTTATTTCCATACTTACAACATCGCGTGTTTCTTTCTACCATTTCCACATTCAGATCACGAACTGATAACACTAAATCGTAATAAACCAGACAATTAAACGAAGACGTATAAATGCGGTGTTAGTTATGGAGCATCGTCGCCACCCTCCAAATTATGAGCCATAACTCTGATTCCATTTATTCAAGAGACTCCTTAACATTAATTTACGAGTGACAACCGGTTCGCATCTCATCCCGTCGAGATATTTAACGCTCTTTCTGACACTTATATGTCATATGGTCCGTTTATTGTCTGGTGGTACGAATTCGGCCACGACGCGCTCTGATCCGAGCCACATTCTTAACCATTGTACATTTTTAGGTCGGCGGTGATTAACGGGCGCAGAAATAACTTTATAGATACAAAACACTTTCACACTGCGAGTGCAGTATTTTTGTTTGGAATTCCGGTTCGAATATTTGGATTTGGATGTCGTCGGAAATTGGACGGCGCGTTTCTGTTATATTGTATCGAAGTTCGGTGACGGTTGTTATATGAAACGCTACAAACTTTGCTTTGGGTTATCCGTATATTAAAAACAATGAAGCAAATCTTTCAACAATTCTACAGAAAATACTATAATAAGCCTTAAATGTATTCCGAACAAAGTCAGTGTCGGTTAACGTCCCCACTTACCCGAATTAATATTAATTCAAGCACTCAGTAATCATATACCACTTCTCAACATTAGAAATGCTCTCTTTACCGCGTTAATATTCAGAGCCCCGCATATGCAAAGGGTCGGGGAACTGAATTTAATTGAATACTGGCATTAACAAATGGAGCGGCCCGTTTCCGAGTTCTACATTTAACTTATGGAACACTTGGGAATGCCGGGATATACGGAGCCAGGGAATAAAACAGCTAAGTCCGAGTACACGTATATTGCGACTGAGCGGTTAAACAAAAGACTTAACACTATGTTGGTTTACCCACAGAATGTGTAACATAACTTATAAACAGTATTATGCAGGTACTTTAGTCCTCATACATCACACCTCACCACTTAATCTCATCTAAGATCTCATTTATTCTATGTTACTTGAAATCTAACCACTGGTTTACGGATGCGTTTGAGTCGACCCACCGGCGGAGACGATGGAGGGGAATGACGGGCTTCTGCCACGATTTGAGAGTCACTAACAATATCTTGCCTCTCTTCTTCACCCTCACTAATCGGCTTCTGCTTGTTCTCCTCCACTATATCGTCGCGTGCCTGAACGACATCCTCCACCCCTGACGTTCCGATGGACGTTGGTGGCGTGCTGTCTGAGGCGATACTATCAGAACCCATGAAGTCTGATAAACGGGATCTACGTTTCAGCTGGTCTATGTGTTTTTTGGATAGTCGACCGTCTCCGTTATTTACGAGATACTCACGAGTCCCTGCCCTAGCTTGAACTATACCTTTCACCCATTTATCTCCCGAGGCACAGTTCCTAGCCCACACTTCGTCTTGCGGTGCTAACTCTCGGTATACGCCCCTCGAATTTTGTACCTGCCGTTGTTGTGCTGCTCGCACCCGATCGTCCAGCGCGCGGTCGGCGCGTAACAAGTCTAACCGACTACGTAATGCCCGTCGTTGTAACAACATTGCGGGTGTTTCCCCAGTCGTACATTGTACTGTGTTTCTGTAACTGAGTAGAAACGTTTGCAAGGCTGCGTCTAAATCTTTGTTCTCCCTATAAGCTTTTTTAATAGCTGCTTTGCACATTTTAACAGCGTTCTCTGCGGCACCGTTTGACGACGGATGATAAGTCGGCGAAAAGCACTGCCGTATGCCATTGCTTTTTAAGAAAGAACTAAATTCTAGACTTGTGAAAGGAGGACCTTGGTCTGACACTAATTCTATCGGAAGACCGAATCGGGCAAAGATGCTACGTAATACTTTAATTACCTGCTTGGCGTTTGTGCGTGCCATTTCAAAAACTTCTAACCACTTGGAGCTTGCATCAATTATAACCAAGAACGTGCTACCATGGAAGGGCCCCAAGAAGTCTATATGTACCCTGCTCCACGGCTGTGTGACGTAGGGCCATGGTTGCGGCGGCGCTCGCGGCGGTGCGTCGCCCTCTATCGCGCATGTCTCACAACTATTGCACAGCACTTCTACGTCACTATCAATGTGCGGCCACCAGACATAACTACGCGCTAATGCTTTTGTTTTGACGATACCCATGTGGCTAATATGTAATTGTTTCAGAATATCTTTTCGTAAGATTTGTGGTATTATCATCCGATATCCCCACATTAAACACCCACAATCTATATACAATTCATGACGCCTAGAAAAATAAGGCTTGATTTGCTCATCTGTGCACGATAAAGGCCAGCCAGACTGCACGTAAAGTAGAATTCTATTTAATAATGTATCTTTCATTGTCTGTTTCCTAACTTCATTGTGCGTTACCGGTAGAAAATCCTCCACAAAGTTAACATACGTGATCTCCGTACTCACGCTCGATGGTCTACCTTGTGGGAGCCTGGATAAGGCATCAGCACAATTTTTCTTTGATGACACATATTCTATTTCGTAATTATAACCTGACAATAGTATTGCCCACCGTTGCAAACGAGAAGCTGCCATTATCGGAATGCCTACCTTATTACCGAAAATATACGTTAGCGGTTTATGATCCGTCCTTAAGATAAACTTTCGTCCGTACAAGTATTGATGGTATTTCCTTATACCATAAATGATCGCGAGTGCTTCTCTATCAATTTGTGAATATGCGCGCTCGCTTGTACCTAATGATCGCGACGCGTACGCTATGGGGCGCTCCCCGGCCGCGGTGATGTGCGACAGCACCGCGCCCACACCAACGCTGCTGGCGTCGGCCGTCAACACGAGCGGCAAGTCCGGCGAGTAATGTATCAGCACCTCACTTGAAGCTAGCTGCTGCTTAACCTTTTTGAATGCTTTTTCACACTCCTCACACCAGTTGAAAGGTACATCCCTCTGAAGCAATCTATACATTGGCGATAGAATTGTACTGACGTTCTTAAGGAATTTAGCATAATACATGGTCATGCCTATAAATGCCCGCAACTCCGAAACATTGGAGGGGGACGGTGTATCAATTATTGCCTTAACTTTGTCAGTGCACGTCTGCACCCCTTCTTTACTAATTATATGGCCTAAATAACTTATTTTCTTTGCAAAAAAGCTACATTTCTCCTTTTTTACTTTAAGTCCACATGACTGTAAACGATCAAAAACTTTATTTAAATTCCTGATGTGTTCTTCGGTTGATGTTCCCGTTATAATAATATCATCTAAAAATACGCCCACGCTAGGCAAATCGGCAAATAACTGTTCTAAACGTCTTTGAAATATACCGGGACTAGACGACAAACCGTACACTAAACGATTGAACATAAACATGCCTTTATGTGTATTTATCACGGTGTATTTCTTGGTTTCGTCAAGTTCAAATTGCGCGTATGCTTGGGATAAATCAATTTTACTAAAATATTCCCCCCCATGTAGGCGTACCAATAAATCTTCTACCCGCGGTAAAGGATAACGATCGACTTCCAAGACTTTATTTAAGGTTAGCTTATAGTCAGCACAAATTCTGATAGTACCGTCTTTTTTTACCACGGGCACGATGGGTGTGGCCCAATCTGAGCGGTCCACAGGCGTGAGGATGCCGTCCCGCACGAGCTGGTCCAGCGCACGCTCCACCGGCTCGCGCAGCGCGTACGCCAGCGGGCGCGCGCGCATGAACACAGGCCGCGCTCCCTCGCGCACATGTATGCTGACTGCGCCGCCGGTGAATCGACCCAAACCATCTTCAAACACCTTACAATATCTGGAACTAAATTCAGAAATATTAAACTGTTTGTCTTGTAAACTATTAACAGACACTACCCCGTCCTTTAAGTAACAAGATAATTGTATTTTTAACTCTGCCATCCACTGTCTGCCCATCAATACAGTTTTTCCACCTTTGATGACAAATAAGTCTAACTTTTTACACTTATCTTTATACCTAACTTCCGGTTTTATGACCCCCATAGGATTTACTATTTCTCCCGTATAGTATCTTAGAGCGATATTACAAGTATTTATGCGTAAATCGCTAAACAATCTCTTGTATGTTTCATAATTTATACACGATATCGCACTTCCTGTGTCGCATTCCATTTCTAAATCTCTGCCATGTACTTTTAGTATGAAGTATATTGGTGGACACTGAGATATGGATAAATTATTTATGTCGACAATCATTACCTCGTCGCTTCGCGCGTCATCTGAGAAGCTAGCGTCCTGACGCACTTCACGAACATGATGATGTCCTACTTCTAATGGACACACGTTTTTTTTTTTTTTAAAACAGTCACCACAACACAACACGTCAACACGTAAGTTCTTTATAGTCCTCGTCGCCACTGGAACACTTGGGAATGCCGGGATATACGGAGCCAGGGAATAAAACAGCTAAGTCCGAGTACACGTATATTGCGACTGAGCGGTTAAACAAAAGACTTAACACTATGTTGGTTTACCCACAGAATGTGTAACATAACTTATAAACAGTATTATGCAGGTACTTTAGTCCTCATACATCACAACTTATTATTGTTCCATGATGGCGGCTCCTCGCTCCTCAGCTCGGGATCGGCGTGACAGCGCGACGGGCCATCCATCAAATGCCCGCGATCTGGGAAACGCTCTCACGAAGCACCCGCTAATCTCCCCGCGAAAGGGCTACGCTTTACGCAAATAAACTAATTGTTTCGTCAACATTTTACTGCGTGATAAAAACGTCATCTATGTAAAAACAAAAGACTGTTTGCCTCATCATGTTTAGCTTACGATATAATTAGGCTACTCAAACAAAACTCGCAACAACAAACTTCGTATAAGAGTCACTAAGAAGCACCGCGTATACAAAGTTCAAAACAAAGTAGACAAAGTGCTCGTAAACAGTTTAATCCGGTAATAAAAACGTTACACCTGATCGCATCAATTGGGATGTCTCAAGATTGGATTAAAAATGTAGTAAAACCCCGAAAATAGACGATGGCCGCTGTCTTCAGTAGTGTATCGATTAAACAAATAAAAAGAGCGTTTCGCTATGAAAGGCGAAAGCAACGTGACGTTGGAGGGTCGTAAAAACGTATGGCACAGAGGAGCCGGCTAACTGCAGTAGTAAACTGGCTCGTTTTGTATACAGTGCCCTTGTTATAGTCATCGGGCGATAAACAGAGCGCGGGCCGTGTGTCGCCGCCTTTACGGCCACCCTTTGTGACTTTAGTGCTTGCGGACGTGGCTCAAGACGTTAGTGACCTCGCCACGGCAATATCTACTTAATAAGCTATTCCTCGGATCCGTACTATGACTTACATTATCGGTTGGCGGCGACTGCGGATTCCGGTTGTGATAAACCAGATCAATAGGTCTGACTAGACTCGTAAAACATGTTTGGAAGCCCAAATGCCTAACTGTTGACGACGGCTGGTGCTGAAAATCAGCGCCATGGCTCTGTCCGATACGAGCTCCAGCATTATGCTGAGCGCAGCATTATGCTGAGCGCAGCATTATGCTGAGCACTGGCCGTTTTGAGCAGATGTGACGCATATTCTATTTACTTGCTAGTTATAAGTCGTTATTGTTATTTGTTTTATTTTTTTTAAGATATGCGCCATGTTTGACGCAAATAAACTCTTTTTCTTTCTTTCTTTTTCAAATACAAGTTT
Organism: Mythimna ferrago; assembly: GCA_910589285.2. NCBI lineage: Eukaryota > Metazoa > Arthropoda > Insecta > Lepidoptera > Noctuidae > Mythimna > Mythimna ferrago. Next base: position 9,243,169 of record OU342691.1, on the reverse strand, counting down.
CGGAAACAACCATATCCACGTCAAAAGGCAGAGAAAATTTTTCTCTGTCTTTGTTTTCTGCTCAATGATTTCAACAAGACATTAAAAGTTTTTTCTTTTGTCGCAGATTATGGCTACGGTCACCCGGGTGCATTTAGCCCGTTCCTGTTGAACCCCGGCTGGCTGGATGCGGCCTACCTCAACTATGCGTGGGCAGACTACTTCAGACCGCCGCAAATGCGAGACCAGACCGCCTCACTTGTAAAAGGTATCGTATATTTTTGGTGTCGCTTCCAGCTAGGTTTTTCAATTTATTTTACATGGAAAAACTTTATCGGTGATATTGTTTAGATGGAAGCTACCGTCGAATTTAAAGAGTACGATGCAAAGTTTGTGTGGAAAATCATCTAAAAATGTTTGTTGTAAAACTCCCATCAAGCGCTCGAGCAAAAGAATTGTATTACAAAATCAGAACATTCGAGTACCTCTTAAACTTCCGATCAGCGTACAATAACGGTATTTGTTAATTTAAAAATTCCCGATTTAGCAAACAGCACTCAAAAACATGTTGCTCGAAACAGTACCGCCCCTCAAGGCCGTACAACGCAAAAGCGGCTCAAATAAAAGAAGCGACTCTTGAACTCTGCAAAACAACACCGGCCCGACCGAAGCAAAACCACCCGCTGAAGTCCGCACCACGGGGGGAAGTGGGGGGTGCTACTGAACGTACAAAAAAGCACTGCCTTCACGTTCGAGAGAGTGTGGAGTCAATTTTATTCCAATGTAGGCGACCGCGCCACCAGCCACTTTTTGTTTCCGACGCTGAAACGCGAGGAGCGATGTACTCAAACACCTACAGACTTTTATTAAACCTACGTAGTAGCGCGCTCACAAACGTGAGACGTACTCTGAAAATGTGTCATTGATTGCGCTTTTTTTCATCAGGGTATTGAGGAAATAAAGCAAAAGACATCGGATTACATGAACTTCCCTGGCGAAGCGTATCGATCAAAGAGAACAGAGATATTAGAACATGAAAATTAAAAGTAAATTCCACACATGTACTTGCTTGCCATTCGTACAGAGCTGTGCACACTTGGGACCAGACCCGGTTAACCCAATAAATGCTAATTAAAAATAACGGCCAAAGCAGAACAGAATCAAATTCAACGATCGGGAATCACCTCAATCAGGCGCGACGCCGATATTGGCCCCCACCTCGCCAAATTACCCCCTAGTTACGACCCCTCCCACCCCCGTTGCCTTTTAAAGTGGTCTGCGCACTGCCACTGCTGCAAACAGAAAAAGTGCAAAGAGAAACGAACGTAGCACCACCTCCGAGCTCTTTGTGGCCCAATCTGCGCCTCCGTCGTGTCCTTTTTATGCGCCAGCTTCTCTTACACGCTATCGAGAATCAAAGCTTCCCCGGGAAGAACTTTTTGAACACAGCTGCTAATGAAAATTTCACATTTCGAGCTCTCTTTGTCCGGCGTGTGCGGAGATAGGTGTACTTCCTTATCGCGATGCTCTCGGCTTTGTGGAGTGCACACGTATACGCTGCAACACCGACACACGTGCCCTGCATCAATAATGCGCTGACAGATACTCTGTGTCACAGAAAGAGTCGTATCGTACCGAATTACGGAATGCCGTGTCCGTGTTGCAAAGAAGTACGCCGTGTTCGGATAAATAAATATTGCACCCTCACCCTCCCGATATCGCACTAAAAAAACATCCCTTTCGGTGATGCCGCCTTTAAACGCCTACAGATTGTACATTATCCTTAGTACGATTATGCACCCCCGTTGTTCAGGGAATAGACGGAGTGCCCGAGCGCCGCAGGCCATCCCCAGGGGCTCGTCTCTCATATTACGTCATGTTAGCAAATCAGCCGAGCTACGGTAGCTCGACATATTATTTCAATATTTTAACTATCATCATCGGCTTACTATCTTACAATAACAAAGGAAATTTTAAAAATGACATCATCACTAATGTTTTTTTTTATTTGTCAACAGGTGCTCCAGGCACAATACCAACGCCTCCAGTGGCGCTACCTGGAGTAGAACTATTTCCATTCGGGCCAGCGATGGCAAATCTGCCTACCGGGGGACTTATCCCACCTCCTGGTGCATTCTTACCACCCAACGGTCTTCTGCCTTTCAGCCCACATCCAGCAGATCTAGCAATGAAATCGTTACCACCTGAACTATCGCTGAAGAATGGCATCAATCCGTATGAAGCGTTGAGACACTTACAAAGCAACGTATCTTCAATGGACACATCAAGCGCTCGACTCTCGCCAACTAGCAGCAGACAAAGTGGTAGTCCTAGGAGCATAGTCAATGCTAGCCCTGAAAGATCGAAAGCAGATTCAAAGTCTGAAGTCAATTCAATGCATGACGCAACTATTACTGATGAATCTGACGAAGAGCCTATTGAAGTGGTGAAGTCCGCTTTCCACCCGACGCGACCAGCGAATGTGGAGTTGCAAGAGATGAAGAGGGTTCAGGCTGCTGACTCTACAGTGTCAGACAAGCCACGAGTGCGAAATGAACTGAAGGCTCCATCACAGCGTACCACGAGAGTGTTGTCATCTAGTCCCACATCTACGAAAATCTCGAACGGCACGATACCAACGCACAAGTCAGTCTGGAGGCCATATTGACTTTATAGTGCTAGTGCTAGAGTTCTTAATTAAAGTATCCCTCGTGATGATGGATCTGTTGAAATGTGATAAACCAATGAGCTTGTACATAATATAGGTATTAAAAATCCCTTGATTTATATCAGATATTTATTGTTAGATTTATTTTAGATCACTAGAAAGTAGATTAGCAAAGTAAATGTTGATAGATTACTCGTTACTTTTATTGCAGATGTGTTCAAGCTTATCAATGATAATTATCACGTAAATATAAATGTATAAAATTATTTGTAAATGTATAAATGAAAATTTTAATATTCTTTGAGAAACGACTGATTACTTTAATGAATAATAAAGACAAATGTATAATTGTAAATAGTTTAAGAGGGTATTTATTAAACGAACGAAATGTACAATAAATGTCTGCCAATCGGCAATGTATAATCGAAATGTATATATGTATTTAGAGGTAACGAGATAAAAGAAAGATTCTGAGAAATTAACACTGATTTTATTACTTAAACCAAAATCCCTACTTTATAAATAGTTTATTTAATTCGCTGCACATTGGAAGCGATTTTGATTTATAACGGAGATAAAAATAAATATTCTGGTGATCTTGAATCATTATAAAGATGTACCATTTTTAATTTTGTAAGTAGGGAATAATCTCTGAAACTACTGAACCGATTCTGAAAACTCTTTTACTAATATATTGCTGCACTATCAATTTTTTACTTTGACACAGGCAAAGCAATGGCAAAAGCTATAATAGTTCTAGATAAATATGGCTCACACATAACATAAATAAAAGATTATTGTGAAAACAGTTTTTCTATTTCAATATCGGTTTTCAATATGTCAGCTTTTTAGAACTTCTTGATCATGGCCAATTATACGGAGCGGTGGCAGGTATTAGAGCGACTGTAGTAATAAGAGCAACTCAGTTATGCGTAACACTATATCCGCTCTATAAATATTTATTTCATTAAAATTATATAATTATATGCATTAATGAAACACTGTATAAAGGCGGATATAATGCTTTAGGCATTTTCTACCCGTCGATCTTATGGTGATCAGAGACTTAACATGGCAGGTAAACTTAATAGAAGACAAACAGAAAGAAAATAAGTACAAATAATAAGTATGTACTTGGATACACACATACAAATAAATATTGTGAAAAAAAACAAATCCAACAAATCAAGAGTGTGATGATTCTACCAACCTCTTGCAAATGTGTTCTCGTGCCTTCACTTTAAAGACAAACCGACTGAATAGTGGGTTCCACTAAGGTAAAAACGCTTGGTATGAAAATCATTAAGACTCTTCTCATTTTGAACTTTTTTAAACCTCTGGAAATCCACAAATATAAAAGATAACACTATGAAAAATTATTTGTATGACCAACCGCCGGGAAATAAATCAAAACAGGATAAAAATCAGTTGTCTCGATAAAAATAAATCGCGATTCTGACCCGAACTTACAATTTCAAACGTTACGAGATTATGGCACGGAAATATTTTGAAAGTTACAATTTTTTTTTAAATTCTGATATAAACTAGTGCTTAACTGCGATCCCACCTGATGGTAAGCAGTGATACAATCGTTAATGGTGAGGCGCACTAGTTTATTAAAAGCCACTCACTCTAGCCTTGAAGACACCCAAATCATAATCAGACGGGAAGACCGCAGCAGGCAAATTGTTCCAGTCCTTCGATGTACGCGGTATAAATGACGAAGCGAAACGCTTAGTCCGGACCGGATAATAAAGCTTGTTTTTTTAAAGTGCATTTAAAAAACAAAAATCTTGAATAGTTATTTTTTTTATATATAATTAAAACCGCTGCTACGGGGCCGCGAAATCGACATAAACACTGGGTGGAGTTCATAAAAAATATTCAATGACTTAAGGCGTATAGTCCCTTGAACCATCTGACCCAAATTATGTGAACGCAACTCTCGCACTCGCCTGGGCGGCAGTACGCAAATCTGTGTATTTATTTGCGGCCAGCAGCGCCCGGAAAGCGCTTTAAATCCATTTTCTCTGCGAGCTATTGATTGATTTACATATACACCACCAATTTTTATATGTAAAAATGTTTCTAAAGGTCCAAGCCGTTTCGAAGGTGTAGGGAAAAGTTGCGAAAAGTTGCGAAATTGCTAAATATTTTTTTTTTGACAAAAGTATTAATTGCACAAAATAATCAAATGTTGATATTATTGTTCATGAATCTATAATAAACATATATTTTTTTCAAACCAATTGACCTAGCCGTTATGGAGGAGTAGGCCTCAGAAAATCACTGTTTTATGGCACTTTTCGGGCGCTTGGCCCTTAAACCGACTCTTAAACAGAATGAACACTGCAAATTAAAATTCACCTTCAACACATTTACATGGAAATGCAAGTTTATGAAGGAACAGAATCTGCATCGCACATGTTATTGTTATCTTAACCGTGAACTCATCATAAACACTCGCACACTGACGCAGGAAGCAGGATGAATCAAATCTGTACATTCATTGTTCAAATGCATAATGAATGGATTTTTATAAGTAACCTCTTTGGTGGTCTTATTTTCGACAAAGACAACACAAAAGCAACTAACACAAAGAAAAAGATAAGGATTATACCTACATTATCTATACTAATCCTTATACATATTATAAAACAAAATCTCCCACTGCGCAGCGTCTGTATGTCTGTGGGTAATGTTTCTGATAAGCTCATAAACTTAAGAACAGATTTTAATGCGGTTTTAACAATAGGCACATTGTTTCATGAGGAAAGTATTGTATTTAAGTAATATTAATACATATGCATTATTATACTAGAGGAAAGAAGTGAATTTTTATTTTTTTTAACACCTGTGCTATAACTTAGGCGGGTCGCAATTGTATATGATAAAGCTGAAGTGTTTGGTTGGTTGGACGAGCTAATTTTAGGAATTTTACATTTTGATACTAGTGGAGAAAGTTTGTTTTTGCGACTTTGGCGGCATTCATCCGAGTTTTCGCGAAGGTGTCATGGAACCGACGGCTACAGTGACAAACCACGTGTATCAAACGACATTTTTCAATACATTTACGAAGACATAAATAAACAGGGGTTGACGCGTGACTCGTGGGGGTCGACGCATGCTCAGCCTGATACGATAAATGTAAGAAAATTGTGGCGGGCAAACACATGCACTTTTCTGCACTAGTGCGGAAAACAGTACATTGCATGCCTAAAAGCGATAAGATAAGACTGAATTATCTTTTAATATTAGATGGCCTATTTATCGAGGAAGGCTATATGGCAATAGGTGTGATAAGCTATGATATAATAAAATTGATCGGAGACCTCAAAAAAAATAAGAAAGGAATAATTAATTGATTAATTGACAGCGCTTGTTCAGTAAGCGTGTTTTAAGTTCTGTTTTCTTTACTGATGAAAATTTTCTTTTTGTGTTGATACTCACGTCTTTAAATCTTGTCCGACTGTTTGTAGCTACTCAGATATCTGTCGTTTACAACTTTTAAAACCTGAAAGGTACATGAAGGCCTGTACAGATGAAAATAAAAGAAAGAAAGAAAGGAAATTGCATTTACTGGCATTATAAAATGGAAACATCTTAAAATTAAGATAGTGGTTCATATTCTGTGTAGGAGCTCCACACTTTTTCTTTGAGGTGGGAAATCTTCAAAAAACCTTCTCCCACTCTTGTTCAAAAGAGAGAGACCAAGTTTCAGACTTTTGCTAACTGAAACGCCACTGTGTTCTGGTAACTCTTTCGAACAATCCGGTGTGAATAACTACACCATTTTTTTTGACGATATAAACTAGGGTTTGACTGCAATTTCACCCGATGATAAGCAGTGATGCAATCTTTGATGGTGAAGCGCAGTAATTTATAAAAAGCCTATTCACTCTAGCTGTGAAGACACCTAAATTATAATCGAACAGAAAGACGGATGTTCCAATCCTCCAATGTACATGGTCTAAACGATCAAGCGAATCACTTAGTCAGGACTGTAAAGATGTTAACAACGTAAGGGTGGACACTCCCCGGACTTTTGGGTTCGGGTTGTTCGATGGTAGAAAGGTAATGGCAGAATCAAGTCACGTAATTCCTGCGGACAACCTCCAAAAATGCATCCTGTAAAATACCGAAAGGCTGGTTACCCTACGCCTGTGCTACTGGCTTTCTAGATAGGTGTTAAGCAGATCTGGATCACCAATCAGCCTCTTTACACGTCTTTCCACTGAGTTCAAAGCTGCCTGATGGTATTTTGCAGCACCAGCCCTTATGTGGCTGCAGTATTTTATACACAATCGGACCAGTGCTTTGTTTAAAATTAGGAACTGTCACGGTGTGAAGAGCCGCCAGACTTTCAGGATCTTCGAGTCTTAAAAACCGTTTTCAAATTTCAAGTGTTTTTATTTTACATGGGCACTTATAAAACGTCAGAAGCTACTGTTCCCAATTGATTGTTTCCTATGGAAAAGCTCTAACTCCTGTAGCAGCTACCTTGGCTTTAGACTCAATAAACCACTGGATAATATCGCTTAAAAAATCAAATTTTAATGGTATACATTATAAACCACCGGAGTGACAAAAAGATTTAAATCGACATCTAAATAAAGAAATATCAAAACAATTTGCAAAACAACTAAAATAAAGTTTTTCCAAATTGTTAACGTGGGGATCGGCCTGTACAAGTGTACATGTATAAATGGTGTAAGGGACAGCCCTCCACTAACTTTAAGGGCATGCTCAGTAGACGAAACTGAACAACCCACCATTAAAAAAATTTACAGGAAACGAAAAAAAAATTCAGTCTCTCCATACAAACTGTCCAATCAAGTTAATAATTTTGTATGGTGAGGCGGATTTTTTTTTTTCGTTTCCTGAAAAAAAAAATTATGTTGCGTTGTTCAGGTTCTACTGAGCAAGCCCTTAAAGTTTGTGGAGGGCTGTCCCTTACACCTTGTATAGTTAAGTCAGAAAATATTTGGCCTTACCATGACGTGTTAAGTCGTCAGACATGCGAGTGAGAAAGAGGGATGGAGCTATCCTTATATAGCTTCATCTCTTTAACAATTCAGTTTAGGTCCTCAAATGGATCGAGTTAAGACCTCATGGTAGTGCCTCAAGTCGCAGTTTTACGGTGAAGCGCCTATGTATTTCGGTACTGACTTCGTTAATTTTCAATCACAATCCAGTGGCCGTGTGCTCGGCCTCTGATGGCACTATAAGTGTTGGAAAGGGATAAAAATTAAATCTCAAAGCTACGGCTGGCTTTAAAGTCAGTTATAGGCTAATAGGCGTTCGGAAAAGGTAGGTGATAGGCGAGAAAATGTAATGTTTCTAAAAATTGTGTTTGATGCGACGGATAAACTGCCAGGGTTTCTGCATTGATGCCCCGGTTATCGTAGGCGCGGGCTTATAGATGGTGAGCAATGGGTAGCTCGCTGTCCAGCCGTATGGTTAGGAGCAAAATCGTGTCGACTGTTCATTATGTGCCACGCGTGCCTCAAAAAGATGTCAGCAAAATTGTAGGGCCAGTAGGACATCAGCCCTATTGGCCTTACAGTTGCAGTCATCATACCTGCTAAGGTTGCGAACGTTTGAAGGAATTACCACGGCTATAGAAAGTAAGAATACTACAGTACTGCACAGTAAAATTTTATCTGATTGTAGATTTCAGCTAGATTACAGCAAGAATTCATCATTTCAGCCGATACACGTCCACTGTTGGACATAGGCCTCCCCCAAGCGTCGCCACATCGAACGTTGCTGTGCGTCCCGCATCCATCGGTTTCCCGCTACCTTCACCAGGTCATCGGTCCACCTTGTAGGAGGCCTTCAAACGCTGCGTCTTCCGATACGCGGTCGCCACTCCAGAACCTTTCGGCCTCAACGGCCGTCTGTTCTGCGAGCAATGTGCCCTGCCCATTGCCACTTAAGTTTGACAGAAAGAATTAATAAAGAAAAATTCAGTGGGTTCCTACAGAAGGAAAGCGCCGTCGAGGCCGACCTGGAAAGAGGTGGGGGGACGATTTGGACACGTATCTCGAGGACTGGTTAGAGACGGCGCGGGAAAAGAAAGTTTGGAAGGACTTAGGGGCGGCGTTTGCCCAGCAAAGTATTTTCTGCGGCCAACCCAAATGTCCTGTCTTTGGTATTGTTCGTCAAGTCGTTGAGCTCCTTAGTAGTCTTGAGTTGAGCTTTGCAAACACGGACAAGTGCTTGCACTAATTGGACAGGTCCACTCAAATCTGTATGGTCCTTTCTTTAAAAGACCATCTCAGATAAATCTGCATAGTTCTCACGTGATTTGACCATTACATATTAACTGTATGGACTTTAAAAGAGATTTTGACCCCTGATTGTTTCGGTGTGTCTTCTCAGGGTAGTCAGCCAGAAAACACCAGCCTCATCTAGTTCAAACAAGGGAACAAGAAATTGACGTGTAAAAGTGTTTTTTAAAACCTTTTTCAAAATAAATATCATTTAGCAGTAGGACAGTAAGGACTAGTTGAAAAAAATGAGAGTAATTAGCTTGAAGTTATAAACCACCATTAGGAAGAAAACAACAATAATTTAATTTAAACTTTAAGCTCTACCCACTGCCAAGCCAGCAACATACAATTGTGATATCGAAAGGAGATCGCATGAGTTAGTTTTTTATAAAGCCAACGAACTGACTTGTGAAATATACTTCTAAGAATTTTGTATTCTAGAAAAGATTTGAAAAGTAGAAAAAAGAATGTGTGTTGTTTTTTCAGTGTTGAAGTGATTTTTGTAAGAAAAGCTTGAGCGTGTTTAACTAAGAAAATATAGTAGTGTGCAGGCCCGTGTCTTTCATTTATAGAAAAATCCCAACACGAAGCCTACCGTGAGCTGAGCTACGTGACACAATCTACAAAACCATATTTATTATACTCGTATTCTTTATTGTACTCCACATAAACAAAAAATACAGGACAAACACCATATCCATAGGTGGTATAAAAGACAAAGCAGCCTCACATAGGTGTAAGGGCATCAGTACCTAGATGCGTATGGGTCGCTGGCTGCTATCAATTGTGTTTGCTCCCATCTGATCTGGTTAGCTGATTGCAGGCACCCGCGGTCGCGCCGCTCCTCAAACAACCGCTTGGATACCTCAAACTTTGGATATGACTACGGTTTTATTCTTATATTTTTATTGTACACAACTTTTACAATCAATAAAAATAACACAGGTGTGTGCAGCCGCTGTGAGGGTAACTGGCATAAATGCATAACTATACTTAAACTAGACAGATATGTGTAGGTACAGCACACAATATACACCGTTAAATTTTGATCGTTTTAATTCGTCAGCTGAGCGAGTCCAATGACCTGTAGGTAGTTTGTACGCAACGCCGACTATTACCCACAAGTCATTGGACCCGCTCAGCTGACGTTTTATTAAAGAAATTATTTTCGTACATGCGTAAATTAATACGAGTTTTGAAAAAAAGGTACCTTATTTTTTAATTTTATCTTTACAAATCGATAGTGTTTCATGTGCCGGATCGACCCTCCATGGGATTAAAATGATCAAAATTTAGCGGTGTATAAAGACATACTATTATTTTTATAGGTCTTGTTAACATGCACTGTTTCCTAATTCTTCCCCTGAAAACCTTCACCTCCGTTGGAGGAGGGTTAGCCCTTAACGTGTGTGGAAGAGAATTCGGCTTGAACAGTAATAGATCAACTGAATGACTTGAGAAATTGTAAGACTAAGGTATGATTTAGGTTTTAAGTAAGTCATTGTTTTTTTTTGTTTACGCCTATGAAACTACGGTTTTACATTCCACTGTACTACTTCTTTATGTACTATGTATATAAAGAAGGTCCACGCAATTTTTCATTAAGTGATTAAAAACACTTTCTATATGCTTCCTAAATAGTTAATTATCTTATTACATTTTAAATAATGATACATTCTTGGTTTTATAATATGGTTAATGTCTACCCTATAAAATACCTAAATAAGATGTAGTTTTAAATATTATTTTTTATTTTTTTAGCCTTTACTGTCTCACTGCTGGGCCAATATAGTACCTATAGGGCCAGTATTTTTTTTTAATAATATTATAGTTAATATTATTACTAATATTATACATATAAACACTAATATTATAAAGGCAAAAGTATGTTGGTAACCCCTTGTTTATCTGCAACAAAATAAATACAAAACACAAACTACATCCCGCTTCATATCCTCCGTTGTCGCATACACTAGTGAATAGAAGCACCTCATTACATAAACCTTTGATTCGCTCTCTCGTTACGTCATGACTTACTTTTTGGTCCAACCATTTTCCATACAGTGTACAACCATCCTATTTGGCCGTATTAAAAACTTGTGGCCAGACGGCTGCATCACTGAATATATTCTAAATTTGAAATTTTGTTTGAGCCAATGGACGTATGTTTTCAATGCGCGAGTGATTACAGTATGAGGTCTGTCTCTGTGTGAGTGGCGGTCTCATTCAGTCTGTTTATAACCTGGCGATGTGTTTGTGAAAACGGATATCAGAGGAAAATTAACGAAGAGTCCGATGAGTGCCTTTATACTTTTTAATTTTGTTTTATTGACTCAGAATGAGTTAGTCTAAAACAAAACTCTAATTTACTTAGTGTCATTGCATCGGCATGTGTTCATATCTACTTTTCTCTTTATCTTCCTTATTTTGAGCGCGCTATATATGTAATATACTTACTTACTTTGACAGGCCTGTTGGTCTAGTGGTTAGTGGCCCTGACTGCTATGCCGCAGGTCGTGGGTTCGATTCCCACCCAGGACAAATGTTTATGTGATGAGCATGATCATTTGTTCTGTGTCTGGGTGTAATTTATCTATAATATGTATGTATTTAGAAATATATAAGTATGTTTATCAGTTGTCTAGTACCCATAACACAAGCTCTGCTTAGCTTGGGACTAGACGGCATTGTGTGATAGTTGTGAAATATATTATGTGGAATATTATATTACTTAAAGTATTTGTGGATATACCTATTAGGGTTTCATTACTTCATAAATTCACTCGATTTTTGTTATCTGATATAAACTAGTGCTTGACTGCGATTCCACCTGATGGTAAGCAGTAATGCAATCGTTAACAGTGAGGTGCACTAGTTTATTAAGAGCCTATTCACTCTAGCCTTGAAGACACCCCAACTATAATTCTATTATCCACCGATAAAATAATGCAAGCGACGGACCGGAATTCTTCGTGGAATTGATAACAGTAGACTACGCTTCATGCTAGGAGGTATCTATTGTTTTATTGGTCTGTGTTCGTAGGTACCTATTATTGTATGGTTCCTGGAAAAATTCCTTATCTCTAATGTTGTTTTTTGAAGTAAAGTCGAAGATAAGTCTTCTTCAGATAGACCACTTTTGTGTTGGTCTTTATATTAAAGTTAAAAGAAAATCAGAATATGTTTTATAATAGAATAAATTAATACTAAACTTCTGCTAGTTTTCATAATGGAATTCTGTTGAATAGTAATCGTTTTTTTTTTTACTGTTGATAGGTTCGCGCTTGACCGCTATCTCACCTGATGAAAAACGACGATGCGGTTGACGATGGAGCGCGTTTACCTAGACTTAAAGATTGCCGGATTGTAGCCATCAGGAAACAGACTCCGGCAAGGAGTTTCACTGCTTAGCTATACGCACAATAAATGTGTTCCCAAAACCTTTTGTGCGTATGTGTGGGATGTCTACCATGTACTGGTGGCGTAGCGCCATCGCCGTACACATGGTGGTCTGGCGATAGAATAGGCTAGGCGGAATTATGCTATACAATTCCGACGCACACTCCCCGAAATGCGACCGGTAGAAAACCGACAGGCTAGCAACTCGGCGTCGATGCTCAAGACTTTGAAGCCTCGACTTGACGAGTGCATCATTGGCAATGATCTTTCTGGCTCGACTCTCAATTGTCTCAAGTTAAATACTGATGAATACTTAAATGTCGTCACGAGAATAAATCATTGTAAAATCTATCTCATTTAGCGTGATGGAGCAGCGTTAATGCAACTTACCCTCATTATCTTCATAACCTTTTCCCCAGTATATGGTTAACCGACCCCAAGACTAACCGTATGCGGCTGTATACAGTTATACTGTATGTTTTATATGGAGCGATTGCCAATCGGACTTCCAAAACTCTTCGGATTATACGCCGCTGGACTCAGACTTTTTGGCATCTAACTGCCTATAACGACTATCAAAGATCTACGAATTACCACCAGGACCAACGGCTTTACGTCACGCACTAAACCCTTAAGGATAAAATCGAAACCATGCCTACGTAACGTAAAATTAAAAACGTTTTATTCCCACCGTGTCGCAATGCAGGAACCGCGGCTTAACCCGCCGCCGCCGCCGGCTAGCGCGCGACAGCACATATCGATAAGATCGACATCGCACCTGCTTTTATTGTTTTAACCCGTTCGAGCCCGTTGTACCCGTTCAATCCGCTCGACGGAAGATCGCCGCGGGCTCGACCCGGCAAAAATTCTAAATGGAGGTATCCTAAATGCCGACGGATTTATCGTACAGATATCACTTAGCACCCATTAGAATGTAAGGTAATGTTTTATTTTTTTGGGAGTGTTTAGAATGAAATGCCTATCTAACTGAATTGAAAAATACAATTTGAACTACGCATGAATATAACCATCGTTCATAACTGTCATAATTTCATGTCATTATGCTCAACTTAACTATTCAATCAGGCTTAACGTCCATTCTGCCGATTAGAATCAACAAAAAACTTTGCGAAAATCCCAAAAATATAACATACAAATCCCTCATCATCCCACTCGAAAGTCAAAAGGGGCGACAGAGCCATACTGGACAATTCAGAAAGAAATCTCGCTGATAAAATTTTAATGCCTGTATAAAAAGGCTATAAATTTGATTTACGCGCCCCCGGCCGCTGTAACGGGGTAATATCGAAAAATAACATGAGATAATGTTGGCTTACAGAGTGGGGCCAGGGTTGGCTTAGGTAATATTTGCGTTGGGAATGTGAAGGCAGCCCGCGAAGCGACGCGGTGGCCGCGTGACCGCGCGCGTTGACGCGGCGGCGCGCGGTTTGGCACAAATGAACTGGAGTTGTGGATTGGTGCGTGATGTATTTGTGAGATTTAAAAGTTAATAACTCGTAAACAATGCGGTCATAAAGTACCTACCATACATTGCATAATACTTGTTCAATAAAAGCGTTCCGAGCCACGAGGGGAAAGTAATGTAATAGAATTTAAATGCAAAAAATAATGCTATGTTTCTAAAAAAAACAAGCGGGAGACGAGAACTTACCTCATGAAACACATAAAATATTCGCAAAGAAAGCACTTGGATATAATAAATTCCTTATTGGGCCGCGGCAGGAACACAAAATGAGTAGAAGAAGCCACTTTAAAAGATTGGCACTCAACGAACCGGCATAATCTATGCAAATTACGTCAAATTAGGAGTCGTCAACACGTTTTGCCTCCTCTCCGTAATTTTGAAGGCAAACCCTCCTTTATTATTAATATTTATTCCTCTCCTTCCGTCCGACATGAGGAAAAAATAAATCTCGACGAAACACTTCGATCGGCTAATGAATAGAATAAATAAATTGATGGAAACATTTTGCATGTATGCAGGTTTTTCTCGTAAGTATTCGGAAGTCATTCGGGAGAGTTAATTGGATATTATGAATCTGTATTCCGCAAACTGTTGGTGCTGGAATAATTATTAAATAACAGAAGGAAGTCAAGAGTGAATAGACTTCTAGGCAAGCAAGCTCCATCGTCCACCATATCATCGCTTTCCATCAGGTGAAATAGTTGTCAAATGTGAACTTATCAACAGTAAAAAAGAACCTGGAAAGCACGCATTATCTACGAGGAACATCACAAGAACAAACACTAATTAGAACTAATGTCTTCCGTGGTTTCATCCGCATCTTTAGTTACTGCTTCGCTCCTATTAGTTGCAGAGTGATTTTATTTAGCCTGTAACTAATACCGCCATCTTCTTTCTACCACCGCCAAACCGTCGGACGGCGAGTATCCACCTTTACATTGTTGAAACTTCTACAGTTCGGACTAAGCGGTTCGCTTCGTCATTTATATCGCGTACATCAAAGGACTGCAACAATTTGCCAGCTGCGGTCTTCCCCTCCAATATAATCTATGTGTCTTCAACGCTAGAGTGGATCCACCGTAGGCGCGGGCTTGCGGACAGTGAGCAATGGGTAGCTCGCTGTCCGGCCGTCCGGTAATTGTCCGGAAAAAGCCCAAGTCGTCGACGGCGCGCACTGTTCTCGCGCGCCTCAAGGAGTTGTCAGCAACAGCAGGGACCCAGCTGGGTCGAAGCCTACTGGGGCCAGGGTTATCCGAAAGGGAGCTCGAGCCCCGGTATGAAGGCTAGAAGAAACGGGGTGGGTGTTTTAGTCAGTAAGAATCTGACACTATCTCCCGCTCCGCTCAAGAGCGCGGGATGATTTTTTCCCACCATAAAAAAAAGGCTAGAGTGGATGAGTTCTTAATAAACTAGTGCGCCTCACCATCAACGATTGCATCATTGTTTACCATCAGGTTGGATCGCAGTCAAGCACTGGTTTATATCATTTAAAAATTCGCGTTCCTTGATCATTTTTGTGTTGGATAGCCCATTTATCGAGGAAGGCTAAGCCCCAAGTACTGACGATAGGCTACTATTCAGAGAATGCTTGCTTCAATATTAAGTTTTGCGTTCAGATGCGATTATTTGCTTCGCTACGGTAAACATATAGTTTAATGGTGCATTTTTCTTCACTGATTTTCGAAACTTTAGGATTGATCACTACTCTAGTTTTTCTGTAGTAGGTAACTACCAAAACTTAAACAACAAAACATTCTGATACCTACCATATTTTTATTTTATTTTTATTTAGTGTATTTTTTACTATTTACTATTTTGGTAATTCTGTAATTGGTTGTGATAATGATTGTTAGCATCTCGCTATCACTGTGCAGCGTATGTAGACTTCACTTTTACTTGCTAGTAACTTTCACGCAACTGCAACGGGCTGTTCATTGATAATAGGATGGGCCTTCTTAACTCACGTAACTTAATTAATAAGCTGTCCTAAAATAATTGGTGTACAATAATGTTAATTCTATAAATTTTTACCTATTCCTATATTTACACACAAGCCATTTTTTTTAGTTCATCATCATATAACTCCTTCCGCTCCTTGTGAAGCGAGGGGGAGTGTTAGACTTTCACTTGCTAAAACACACCTATGGTCATTCAGTTGCCCTATGGGTTTCAGAAACGCGGTTACTCTTTTTAACAATCCTCTCTGGGACTCAATTGCCTAAAATAAGCTAGTTGAACGCTCATTTAATCACAATTAATTAAATTATAAAGGTAAAAGTGTGTGTGTAAGTTTGTTACTTCTACACGCTGGAACGGCTGCACTCTTTTAGTTGAAATTTGGTACACGGGTAGACTATGTCCTGGAATAGCTTTTAAGATACTTTCTATGCCGTAACTATGTTCCTGTGAGATAATTTTCTGTTATCACGGGAGCGAAATTGCTGGCAATCATGACCAAAATACATAATTATTTCAGTCTACCAAAAACGGGGCACTTTGAGATAAATTGGAAGTTTTTATTCAAAAAATTTCGTAATTTTCGCCCTCGTTTAATAATGTCATATTTACATATTTAATGTTAATATTAATATCATTATATCGCGAAACTTAATGAGAGCATCAACTTCGGCAGCGCTGTGACCAATTTATTGAAATTATTTTTAGTAAATACTTTATATTAAAATTGTAAGTTGAATATTAATCAGTCCTGCTTATTATATTATCGGTGAAGTAACAATTTTGATATATGTATTTTCATTTTAAATTATATAAAAAATGCAACTAAAATTAATATTCTTGCTCATATTTCACGTAATTTTTCAACGATTATAGGCAATCTTTTTTAAATTAACTGTCTATTGTTTAATCTTGACATTAAAAACAGTTTAAAAAGTTTAGACATTTTACGCAATAACTTTTTTATGCTTTGTAAGTAGGTACGTACCTAATCTGCCATTCTTATTAATTTTTTTAAGATCGCTTTCCCGATTTGCCCATTTTTCCCGTGTGCTCAATTTTATCCAAATCTGTTCAGCCTTTCGAGCGTCAACTACCGGAGTCTGTGTTTTCTGACAGCTGCAACCTAGGGGTCTTTAAGACAAGAGTAAATAGGTTACTTCTAGCCAACCGTGCTTCATCGTAGACCACATCATCGTTTACCATCAGGTGAGACAGTTGTCAAACGCGATCATATCAATAAAAGTAAAAAAAAAGATACACTACATCTGTGGGTTTATGACCTTCATCAAAACAAAACACGGTCTTACATAACCAAGAAATATGTTTAAAGAAAGTCGGTAACAAACTAGCCGACAGCGGCAAAGATAAAAGGGCCGGCGCAATAAAAAATCCCCAAAATATTGTTTGTATAATACCCGTAGTTCAACAGTGTTATAAAAATATTCCCTCAGCCCCACAAATGCTACTGGTTCTGGTAAAAACTTACCTTTGTGGTGGTACAATATTTTTTTAAAACAATTATTTTATTAGGCACTTTCGTAGGTAGAAATGGTTTTTTTTTCGAAGCTAAAACAATAAAGTAATGAAGAAATGTTGTTTTAGGACAAATAAATAGATTCTTTTTTTATTATTATAAGCCCCACTGCAGGGCAATGGTCTCCCTTCCGTTATTTCACTTTTTCTGTCCTTACTCACTTCTGGCCAATCCTTAAGGTAGGAGTCCAAATCGTCACGCCATCTCCTTCTGGGCCTACCGCGTCGCCGGCTCCTGATGTTTGGAATCCAGTCAGTAGTTGCTTTCCTTTTTGGAAATATATATTTTTTGGCAATTTCGAAGTTATTAAGTATTACATATTATTTATGAAATCATAGATCAAGATTTTAGTAGAGGCTACGACAGCTACGTAGGTCCTTGCTACGCCGCCTACGCGCGTAGCAGGTCAATCTTATCGACATGTTCTAATGTTTACTGTGTGTGAAATTGCCGATTACTATTGAAAATCGTATTGGCCACTGACAATACGAGTAAGTGTTTTGAATATGATTGTAATTTCTATATTGTTTTGAAATTATCTAAAATGGAAAGCACGTTTCTGACTTAGTATTTTCCTAATTTATTTATACCAAATTAGTTTATGTTATATACTAGCTTTTGCCCACGGCGTCGTCCGCGTGCATAAAATATAGCTTATGCGACTTAGGCATAAACCAGCTTTCTATCGATGAAAAAATTTTACCAAACGGACCAGTACTTCCAGCGATTACCTCAAACAAACTTTACCTTTTTATAATATTAGTATAGATTTAGTTTTTTAAGCTATTGCATAGCTTCTATCGCAGGCCTTGAGTTTGGAGACCGAATCCAGAAATTCCGTAACGAAAATAACCTAACACCCCCCACACATTTGTTTTTTGAGCGTGGTGACCGATAAGAAAACAAATGAGTGAACAATCAATCAAAATTCAATTCAATGTGTGAAAGTGTAACTTAATTAATATCAAAGAAAAAAAAACAAAGGAAAAAAAATACTGCATAAATAAAATAAATAAATAATTATAATTGCATAAGTTGATAAAAATGCTATGCAATAGCTTTACCGCGGCAGTCCCCGAGTGCCACACGTCTTTTTTTTTATTAGTTCAGTATATAATTACTTAAGTATAAGACTACACTCAGACCTCATAGTAAACTATAACCCTCTGCCGCCACATTAACCATCCCCTTTAATATAACAACCAAACTACCACTAAAATCTTAACAACTCAATTCACATAAACCTCGATTCCGACGATCTCTGAGCCGCAGTTCATAACCCTATAACTACCGCGTCACCAAATCCTCGTCTACACGTTGCACATACGCAAATTGCACACGCCTAAATGGGTTTCGGCGTCCATCTACTGGGCGGCTAGTCATTAACTCACGGAAGCAAGTATAGCGGACCAATTTCCCCAACCGGTTGCCAATTAACAGCACTTGGGTACCGGCGAACTGCCCGCCGGGTTAGCAAGGCGGTCGAAGGGTTAGCAAGATGTTTGTTATGATTTACGATTGAGGAAAGAGGGTTCGGCAGAGTTCGGTTCGTTTCGGAGTTCGTGTCGTGTTCAGGTTTGTATGTTGTAAGTTTTGAATGTTGTAGGTCTTGGGGAGAGGTTAATGTTATTGTTATGGGGTAAAGAATTAGGTAAAGTGGGGTTAACTTTGGACCAAACTTATTAACCAATAGAAATACAGTAAACACAATTTATTTTTTCTTTTTTTAACTTTGCCCCATAATAAGTATAACTCCTGTATCGTACTTCACTTATCTTTAGGCCACACAAATATTTGTTCCGTGCGGGAACCGAACCCGCGACCCGCAGCGCAGCAGGCAATTATTCAGCCATTGAGCCAACCGTGTAATCAAAGTTTCTCATGTTCCTATTTTTTTTTATATTCCACAACTATCACACAACGCCGTCTAGTCCCAAGCTAAGCAGAGCTTGTGTTATGAGTGCTAGACAACTGATGAACATACTTATACGAGTACATAAAATAGATAAATTACACCCAGATACAGAACAAATGCTCATGCTCAACACACAAACATTTGTCCTGGGTGGGAATCGAACCCACGACCTCTGGCATAGCAGTAAGGGCCACTTACCACTAAACCAACTGGCCAGTAAACAGGTCAGTACTAGTTAATAAGTTTGCCAAAGTTATACCAGAGCCAAAGTTATCCCACTTCACTCGGTACCTACTAATATTATAAAGAGGTAAACTCTGTAACTACTGAACCGATTCTGAAAATGCTCAAAAGCAAATCACGAATATGTAACTGCACTATCCCTGAGTCATCACCATCATCATCATATCAGCCGAAAGACGTCCACTGTTGGACATAGGCCTCCCCCAAGCGTCGCCACAACGACCGGTCCTGTGTGTCACACATCCATTGGATTCAAGCGACCCTGACCAGGTCATCGGTCCACCTTGTTGGAGGCCTTCCAACGCTGCGTCTCCCAGAGCCTTTCCCTCTCCCCCTCTTTTATCCCTGAGTGTTGTTTTGCATTTTATACTTTTAAGCAGGCGAGGCCCAGGCGCAGACTTAGGTAAAATGAGGTGAATAGAGACTTAGGGATGAATAGAGACAAAACTTTAAAGGGTATTTTCTCGATATTTGAATATTTTTTGCAGCATTGAACTATATCAATTTTTTTAGGAATTGTTATTCTAAAAAATCGATGCTTTGTTAGAGGCCGATATTAAATTATCAAAGTGAAAAACCAAACCAAAGTTTTGTCTCTATTCACCCCTAAGTCTCTATTCACCCCGTTTTACGGTACGAGGTCATTTCTAAAACCGAATTCGGTTATAAAAATGTTTCATTCATAGACAGCTATTTGGCTAAAGAAGTAAAAAGCAGCTGGAGCCTGAAACAAATCGCAGTTTTCATCATCATCATCATTTCAGCCGAAAGACATTCACTGTTGGACATAGGCCTCCCCCAAACGTCGCCCAACGACCGATTGATGTTTCATCATACATCACTATAGGCTAGTTGCCGTAAAAAATGTAATTAGTCCGTCTTTTAGATTATTCAAAAATAAGGGACACGTATTTTTTTATTTGTAAATTAAACCAAAAATAACAAAGATATAGCCCAATAAAAATACGTGTAACGTCACGCCGTGCTGCATTTTTTCGCACAGGGTGACGTCACACGAAACTTTAATAGGCTATATCTTTGTTATTTTTTGTTTAATCGAAAAAAGAAAAAATACGTGTCCAATATTTTTTTATAATCTAAAATACGGACTAAATAAAATGTAATTATTTCGGCCCTGGAAACTACCCTGTTCTTTGCATGTGTAGAACAATAGAAATACTGTGTACTCTTGAAATTGAATATTTTTAATCGTGATAAGCACTAACAAGCACAATCAGCCTTATTATGTTCCTATTGAGACTCAGGCCTCCTCTCTAGGAGAGAGAAAAGGCCGTAATCCTGCGGGCCTTGTGCGTCACATGTCTTCGAATTTTTAGTTGTAGTACCTAGTAGTAGGTTTGAACCCGCGACCTACAACTAAGTCGAAGCCGTTACTACTGGACCACTACTGCTCTCATAAATAACTTTTTTTTTATTGATATAAACTAGTCTAGCGATCCCACCTGATGGTAAGCAGTGATGCAATCTCTGATTTTGACTAGTTTATGAGCCTATTCGCTCTTGCCTTGAAGACACTCAAATTATAATAGGACGGGAAGACCGAATTAATAACTATCCTAAATAATAAAATATATATCTTTCCATTTAAAAAAATTAACTTAATGTTTTATATTTTATATCTACACTATTTTAATAAAGAGGTAAAGTTTTTTTTATGTTTTTTTGTTTGTAGGAGGTAATCTCTGGAAGTACTGGTCCGCTAAAATTTTTTCAACCGTAGAAAGCTGCTTTTTATCTAATGGGGTGGTTACGAACACATATAGAAAGAAGAAGTGTTGTACAGATACATTAGGCGTCAAGGAATCAGACCAGCTCCTTGAGCACTAGCTTACTGAGTAGATAAGGACCACCTTAGAAAGCTGCTTTATTCCTAAGTGTCATTGGCTATATTTTATGTAAGTACGCGGGTGAAGCTGCAGATAAAAGCTAGTAATTTATATAACAAGATTAACTTGCCAATTCAGAAAATTATGACGAAATTCAGTTTTAATTCCATTAAATTATAACGATATTTTAAGTTCCGATGTTAAACTTAAAGTAAATACGAACATTTCTACCGATTTACAACGTAACATTTATTCCGGCGTAGTGCGGTAATTGGGCTCGTATAAACCTTAATTTACTTTTAAAACAAGTTTAAATAAAATCCAACGTGTTTGCGCTCGACTAACGGTGAACCTTTTTAATGCAAATTTTTTACTGTACCATATAAAAATGTCTTTATTGACTTAGTTTAAAGTCGGGTCCGAAGCAATTGGCCCAAATCGGTAAAAAGTAGAGCCCAGAATTGCCCAAAAGTAATGTATTTTTTTTTAAGAATTTTCTACGGGTACTGTTATAAACTATGTAAATATTATGCAACTTAAATGGGGCCAGGGAGAAATGGCTGCAAAAAAAAGTTGTAACGGTATTAAGACAATGGAAGTTCGCAGTAAAGAAATGCAGTTAGAAATGATTATTGTGTAACTGTGTCATTAATTTTTTTTACTAAAAAAAAAGTAGATCTGTAACATTGCTTTTTAGAGAACGCTCATATTTTTGTAAACAATTAGCGACCGGCGAATTTTACGCTACTTTCTTAGAACATTAAATGCAGACCTATTGTAAATCACACCGACTTTCTCTAAGTTTATTTTACAAAGAATTTGTTTAAATGTTTTATAAAAAGCATTTCTTATGAGCACGTGACTTTCCTCAATACGTATGTTTAATCAAACTTCATTTTTATATACAGAAAGTACATGAAAAATAAAATCACAACTAATTAAAACTATATATATACACTATAACTCGTACCTAAAATATGGCGTCAAAAAATTCCTGCGCATCTCAATACTTAATTTCTGACCAGCCCTTGGGTCGCGCGAAGTGTCAACAAGGCGTTTGGATAAATTAAGGAATTTATTTACTCATATTAAACAAGGTTCACTTAAAATGATTTTATATTAATAACTTAACTTTTTACTACAGCAGCAGAAGGATTATAACGACTTCCTTTCCTTCGTTTAAATACCTCTAGAAGTACCCTTGTATCGATTTATAATTACATATGTAAACTCATACTCGAAACACCCAGACCCGGAACAATTGTCTGTAAGCCATACAAATATTTGTTTCGTAAGCAAATCTAAACCCACAACACGCAGTGCAGCGGCCAATCGTCCAACCATTGCACAAACCGTGCCGTTTGCCACTTTGTTCATTAGGTACCTATCTACGTATCTTTATTATGAATGCTCAAAACAAATCAAACTAACAATTCTACCTACTTAGTGGAAAATTCTCGCGTGTACCGCCGCTACCCCAAGCGCGGTTGACAAGTGGGCAGGATGTAAACCCAACACTTTATAGTAAGGCTGTCTCGTACTGAGGCAGTTCACAGACCGCGCAGCCATTTAAAAAAAAGAACTCGTAAAAAGAGTCAAAAATACAAAATGTGGCTTAGAAATACAGAAAAGACAATAAGCACATTTTGATACAAGTGGAGAAAGTTTTGAGTATTAAACAACCGAGGCGGAATTCGCCTGAGCCGCAAGCGAGGGTGTTAGGGAGCCGAGAATTGCAGAAACAAATTTCCACGTGCATCAAACGACGTTCTTTAATACACTTATGAAGAAATTATAAACGGCGGTTGACCGGCGATTTGTGGGAGCTACGTGGCTTCGCTGATAAATTAATCTAACCTAACAAATGCAAAAACAAATAAAATTCGGCGTTGAAGTACTCCTTCATATCGCCCTCATTTAGGTACTCTAGAGACGTCTGGCAACACTGCCACGTTGAATGCAATGCTATTTCTTTCAACAGACTACGTGCCTGGCCTCCGGTCACCCTAAGTGAAGAAAAACGTCTTTGAACAGTAAAATGCTTTCAGAGCCCATAACCCAAACATTTTACGACGCATAGTGTTCCACGCGCTCCTCAAGGAGATGTTAGCAAAACCGTAGGCGAAGGCTCAGCAGGGTCGAAGCCTACTGGGGCTATAGGTTGTACAAAAGTGAACCCGGGACCCTGGAACGAAGGCAAAGAAAGAACATGAGTTGGGTTTTGGTTAGTAAAATTCTGGCACGCCATCTCGCCCCGCCCAACGGCAGGAGATATCATAAGAAGATTTCCCACCTAAAAAAAAATAATCCAAGTATTTCGTTTCTTTGATTAAATAAAAGAAAAGCTCAGGCGCAAATCTATTTTATTTAAAAGTACTTTACCATTAGTATTTTTCCATTTTAAGGCACGTGGGTACTAAAAAAACAATTTCAATTTAATTCTAAAAAAAAATGCATTTACATCAGCCATCCATCTTTAAAACCACGTCGCAGCCCTAAGCCACCACTTCTTACGACTCGCATTATGATAACTTTCCTTTCACCTTCCATTATTCAATTTAGTAACAGGTGTGTTCACGAATATGAATGAGTTCTTCACGGCCTTTCGCGGTTCCTCGCGTTTGTGGCAATAGAATTCAGTTTTATTTGCGTATTCACTCAAGTAAGTGACTGAGAACACGCGAGAAGTGTGAAAACAATTTTTGGGTGAAGGGTTGGGACTTTGGGAGACGGTTTTCCCATTCATTTATGTCGTAAAATAGTAGTGTGGTTTTTTTTCCTGTGGGAAAAACATCTAATGACATTCCCCCGCTCTTGGGCGGAGCGGGAGATAGTGTCAGACATTCACTGACTAAAAACCCACTCCTGTTCCTTTGTTGCTTTTCGTACCGGGGCTGAGCTTTCTTTCGAACTAACCCTGGCCCCAGTAGGCTTCGACCCAGCTGGGCCCCTGCTGTTGCTGGCAGCTCCTTGAGTTAGTGTGTGGTGCTGGTAACGTCAGGGTCAACTTATAACTTGAAGGTTGTATGTTAAACGTATGTCGGAGCTTTACTTAGTATATTTCTTAACCATTCGCTCCGTGTTAACTGACTTAAAAAGACGGAAACCAACATCAATCTTTCTGGAAACAAGCTAGGGAGATAGATATTTCACAACCACTGCACATCATGAAAAAAACCAGCTTATCCTAGAGCTAAAAATTCTAAGGCACGTGACTTCTATCGACATGCATTGGGCCTGCATGGTGGCCATACTCTCTCAGAAAGTGGAAACCTATGTTCCAGGAGTACAATCAGTCAGTCCCCAATGTACCCAATATTGGGGACAGGCTAATGGAGATGATAGCAAGAAGAATATCAATGATAGTCTTTTTTATTATTTTAGTTTGCACAATTATAGTAAGTATTCATAGTTTTTAGCCAGAGTCGCACATATTGACTGATGTTAGCACCTTAATTTGCTTGATAATAGAAAATGATCTCAAGAGAACATTATTTGTATTCTCTTGAAAAAAATTCTCGGGATAAAAGCCCTATGTCCTATTCTTGAACATGGTCTACGCGTGTATTAAGTTTCATCGACATCCGTTCAGCCGTTTGAGTGAGAAAAACACCTTTGACATTTTTTTTTTCCGATATCAAAAGTCATCCAATGACAACCCTCGGTCTTGGGTGGAGCGGGAGAGAGTGTCAGACTCTTACTGGCTAAAAAACCCATCCCGTTCCTTCAAGCCTTCATACCGGGGCTCGAGCGCCCTTTCGGATAACCCTGGCCCCAGTAAACTTCGACCTGGCTGGGCTGGGCTGCTGTTGCTGACAACTCCTTGAGGCGCGCGGGAGTGCGCGCCGTCGACGAGCTTGGTCCGGAAAGTTACCGGACGGCCGGACAGCGAGCTACCCATTGCTCAATGTCCGCAAGCCTGCGCCTACGGTGAGCGGAAATCGGGATCAGAATCCCGGCGGCGGCGGCGAGAACGCCGTTGCCTGATGCGTTCGGCCTCCTCGTTTGCGAGCATTATAGCTTCGCAGAAGTCGGCGACCGCCTGCCACTCCTCCTCGCTCCAGAGCATGGCCTCAACCAAGGCCCGGAGCGAGAGACCTTCGACATTTCGCCGACTGTATACAACATTAACAGCAATATTGTAATGGTTTTATGTATGTTTTATTAACCCTCTTAACGTGGTAGTGGTAACGGCCCCAACTTACGAGTTGCAGGTCGCGGGTTCTAACCCGGGCAAGCGTATTACTTTGTGTAGTTTATTTCAACACCACTGCTCTCAAAACGGTGAAGGAAAACATCATGAAGAAACCGGCATGTCCTAGATCCAAAAATTCGAAGACATGTGACATCTACCAACCCGCACTGGGCCCGCGTGGTGGATTCCGGCCCATTGCCTCTCCTGGAGAGGAGGCCTGAGTCCCAAAAGGGGGAACATTATAAGGCCAACTATGCTATGCGTTACTACAAGGTAAGTACCTCCTGAAAACCAACGCTGGTGTCTACCAACCAGCAAATAACGAGATGGCAACCCTTTTGGTACGGGCAAGTTTAGCGAAATTTCTATTTATCATTGTACTACGTACCTACTATTCGTCGGTTATACTTTGTGTTTATTGCTGTTATGTTATTTCTTTTCATTCCATTATAATCTAATGTAAGAAATTAACTTCTTTTTTGAGTTGGCAAATCATCAAATGACTTCTCCGGCTCTATATTGGAGCGAGAGCCCGCTTATTATACTTTTAAGTTACTAAAACCCCTTGTATCCTTTTTTTTTTCCTTGTGGGCTTTAGTTGCCCTTTGCGTTCTAAGACAACGGTCACTCTTTAAAGCGTTCCCGCAAAGAAATTAATTCCTAGATTCAAAAAATAATTCCATTTCAGGGGTCCTTAATGTTTCTATATTATGACCAGTGAACCACGTAATTTTCGAAGTCCGAAATGAAATACATTGCGCCCCAAAATAAAACACGAACACACACAGGGCAGAAGAGCAGCGAATGAAGCTAGCGAACGAATTAGTCAAATAAACACCTAGTGAGCCAAAACAGTCGACGGCCGGGCAAAATTTAAAAAAAAAAAAACCTTGTGCTTTACGGACTCGGAACTCGCTTAGTAAAGGGTTCCGTAGTCAGGATGATTTATTTACATAGCATAGCATAATCAGCTTTATAATGTTCCCACTGCTGGGACTCAGGCCTTCTTTCTAGGAAAGGGAACGAGCCGTAATCCACCACGCGAGCCCAGTGCGGATTGGCGGATGACACATGTCTTTGAATTTTTGGTTCCAGAACATGTTTCCTCACGATGTATTCTAAGAATAGCCAAACTTAAGTGGCAGTGGACAGGGCACGTTGCTCGTAGAACGGGTGGTCGATGGGGCCGAAAGGTTCTAGAGTGGCGACAGCGCACCGGAAAATGCAGCGTTGGAAGGCCTCCCACAAAGTAGTGATGATGACTTCAATCTGTAACACATGAGCGAATGATATAAAATCACTGGAATATTAATTAGTGGTACTAATTAATATTATAATGATTTTATACCATTAATAATTTGTTAATTTTCACTTTATAAAAGGTGTAAGGGACAGCCCTCCACAAATTTTAAGGGCTTGCTCAGTAGACGAAACTGAACAAACTTCCACAAAATTTTTTTTCAGGAAACGAAAAAAAAAATCGGCCTCGCCATACAAATTGTCCAATCAAGTTTATCATTTTGTATGATGAGGCTGTTTTTTTTTTTTGTTTTTGGAGGGCTGTCCCTTACACCTTGTATACAGTAGTGTTACATAGATGGATTTAATGCAACAAAGTATTCTCTACCAATGAAGTAGGTTGTGACTTTGTGAATGACTAGGATGAAATAATAACGCTTACCGTTTTAGCAATTTAGCAAACGGAACCCTAAAAATATACCGCCTAATACTCAACTGCAACGATTTTTTTCACAGTCGTCCGCGGCGAACAAATTGAAATTCATTAGTACGTGGTACGAGGCTCAGTGAGGGCGTTAAGGAAAATTAACGAGCTATATATGATTTAACACTCATACCGTGACCCGGCTGCAGATCAATACGGAATCAGCGACAGTTTTTTGAAACAGTTAACCGTATCGAGCTTAAAGGGGATAACGAGAGCGTTGATATATTTTTGTGAAAGTTGATCGTACGTAGTAGCCAAGTAGAGACTTTTTTTAGAGACAGTACATATTCCTAGATACTTTTTTGATGGGAATTCACATTAAGTTACTCCCGCTCTAGATCCTAAATCATCTAATGACTTCTCCCATTCTAAAGCGAGGCGGGAGGATGTCTGTTTAAAACCCACTCCTCTGTTTCTTCGTTGCCTTGCGTTACATGGTTCCGGGTTTTCCATTCAGAAGCGAACTCATGTCCTAGTAGGCTTCGACCCTGGTGGGTGGGCTACTACGGCTTGAAAACTCACAAACTCACGCTTCTAGATATCGGGGTCGGGATCCCGGTGGCTGGGGTATGAGGGCCGTTTCCTTGCGCGTGCGGCCGCCTCCTTCGCTAGTATTACTGCTTCGTAGAAGGAGGCGACAGCCTGCCATTTCTCCTCGCTCCGGACCAAGGCCTGTACTAGGGGCCCATCTAAGTCGAAGCCTACTGGGGCCAGGGTTATCCGAAAGGGAACTCGAGCCCCGATATGAATGCTAGAAGGAACGGGGTGGGCTTTTAGTCAGTAAGAGTCTGACACTATCTCCCGCTCCGCCCAAGAGCGGGAGTTGTCATTGTATGCTTTTTCCCACCATAAAAAAGGGCCTGACGCGAGAGGTCGTTGCTTTGAGATCTAAGGCTGCGGTAACTCTTTAGAACAAGCCCTGGCAGAGTAATATCTAGGCACACCTACTAATACTAGCTATAGAATATTGTCCTAAGGAAACATACTGCCGAGATAAAAAGTATCTTGTGTACCATTCTAGGACATTTATTTATTTTGTAACAGGTACTCTGCACTAACAGGCAGACCAACACGGGCAGAAAGTACCTGTTAAATTAAGCAAAAAAAATATTTTTTTATTTTTTTATTACGTAAATCGCTGTGAGCAATGGTGGCCAATGGGTAAAGGCCCCGACTTACGAGTTGTAGGTCGCGGGTTCAAACTCAGCTAGACGTATTACTTTGTGTAGTTTATTTCATCACCACTACTCTCAAAACGGCGAAGGAAAACATCGTGAAGAAATCGACATGTCCTAGAACCAAAAATCCGAAGTCATGTTACATTCACCAACCCGCACGGAGCCCGCGTGGTGGATTACAGCCCATTTGCTCTCCTTAAGAGGAGGCTTGAGTCCCAGCTGTGGGAATATTAAAAAGATGATTATGCTATTATATATGCTACATAAATTGCATAATAGAAATTCGAAAATCAACACACGATAATAATATAATATAATAATAATATTCCACAACTACCACACAATGCCGTCTGGTCCCAAGCTAAACAGAGCTTGTGTTATGGGTACTAGACAACTGATAAACATACTTATATATTTCTAAATACATACATATTATAGATAAATTACATCCAGACACAGAGCAAATGATCATGCTCATCACATAAACATTTGTCCTGGGTGGGAATCGAACCCACGACCTCCGGCATAGCAGTCAGGGCCACTAACCACTAGACCAACAGGCCAGTCAAAGGTCTACCCGAGGGCCAAATAAGTGTGTAAAGTGTCCATACGCCGATATTTATTGGTTTACTTTCATAACTACATATGTAATAATCTCCTTTGCCCACTGTCCATGTTTTAAAACCACGTTAACGTGTAAGTAGATACGATTTCCATTGTTGACGTATCTGATCAAAGTTAATTTAAATTCGTCATTACTCTTAATTAACTTAATTAGCGATTTTCAACTGTTGGGACTTTCAGAATATTATCCGATTTTGTATAGGTAGGAGATAAGTCATAACTTTCAGTCTGCTCTTGTATTTTCTACATATAAACATATATTTTTTTAAATAGTAAAATCAATATTTGCCCAACGAAGAAGACGAGAAATGTGTATGTGGTGTGTACCACAAACACACTTCTTTCATAATTTCAATTTTCATGCAAATGAAAGCTTAGCGGAGTTGTTCGAAAAAGTTGCAGTACTGAAACGCAAAAGGTAACTAAAGGAACAGAAGAGAATAATAGCCAGTTAAAGTCTCATACTTCCTCTTACTCCATCCAAAGCGGCAGAAATTATTTCATGATTTTTCACAAAAAAAAAAGGAAACATGATGAAAGCTTTTTAAAATATCTTAAAAAAATCTTTATAATCATCATCATCGTCACCTCCTACGTTACAAGATGTCGGCACAACATGTTTTGTTCTTCCAATCTGTCCTTTTAACCGTTACGCTGTCACTCCATCTTTTCTTTGACCTCCCTCTCCATCCATACACATGTATAATCATAACTCTTTCAATATGTAACATGCGTTTCATCCCTCCTCTTTACATGACCATACCTACCAAGATAAACGATTCTCTTTCAACTTTTAGATATCAGGAACAAAGCAGCTTTCTATCGGTGGAAAAATTTTATCAATCAGACCAGTATTGTTAGAGATTGCCTCCTAAAAACCAAAAAAAAAACTTTACCTCTTTATTACGAGTATATTAATGTAGGTTTATTCTCATCTTCCTGCCCTAATCTCATATTCTTTGGTATCGGTTCAACACGTCTTTTCTTCCTTTCTAGTCAGTCAGCGGTCACGCTACCATTACTCCCTTTTCTTTCATATCCATTAATCTTTTCTTTGGCCACTCACTCTCCATCCATCCACGTGTATTATATCATAACTTTTTGATTAACAAGCGTTTCATCCCTTCATTTCTCATGACCATACTAAGACAAAAGATTTCCAAACCTACATCTATAATAACTACAGGATTTATTCCCAAATCTGAATGGCATTAAAAGATCAGAAAACCATTAAACAAACAGTAAATAAAAAAAAAACACAAAACAAGATCATTAACAAGTCGTAAGATTGCTTGATACATTTATTTTTCAGCCCGTTCACAACAAGATTACGGGTACAAAAAGAATCCAGAGTCGCACGGTGAATGGGGGCCTTTAATCTATCCAAATCCTTCCCCAAATAGCTGAGATGGTGTATAGACGGTGCGGATTAGACGCGACTTTGTCTTACTCAACAGCTTAGACGTTTAACGCAAGTCAATCTGTTGCTGGGAGCTGGGACATGACTCCCCCTTGTACCGACTAAGGCGAAACATTATCTCACAGTTAATGATTTTTATTAAGAGGTTTGAGATGGTTTGAGAATATCACTAATCGCACGACTAATCTTATACAAAGAAAGAAGAAAAAAGAAAGAAAGAAAAACATTTTATTTACTACTACCACACTTACTATTATATTATAATGGTGGAAAGTATGCGAGTGAACAAATGTCTTTACAGACAATTATCTAAACTCTAAAGTTTTGTCCTGTGGTATAGACTAATCCTTGCTAATAATTAAAAAAAGCCAGAGGTGTAGTTACACCTCAATATACAGCAATAATTGTAGTTACAAGCTTTAATGGCTTCTCCTGAAAAATAACATAAATACAGTGTTCGTAAGTGATACAAAATAAATCTAGACACAACTTTTTAAGGGTTTTATTTATTTTATTTGTATTAATTTCTTTGTGGTGTCTGCTATTAAGATTATCTACTTTTTGTGTCATAAAAATATTATTTCCAAAATAATAATCTGACACATTTTTTTACATTATATAATTAATATATAATTGTATAGCATTGACTTGGCAGGCAAACGTGTCATCTTTTCAAATCAAAATTTGCGTATGTCGGTCAGCTTTAGAGCAGATTTTCTAGAAACATCATAAAGTCACAGTACTAATCTATTAGTCCTGGTTGTGGAAACCCTGGATGGAACGTAATGTCATCTAGGTAATGTGCTACAGTGCTACCTGTGGTAAGCTCGTCTAATCGCGCCGTCACATCGGACTTTAGATGCGTCTGTATTATGCTGATGCTCATTACAAACTCATGTGCAATGCGATACAAGGGATTTTGACACCGAAACGACTCATGTAGCCACGTAAACATATATTTACATTTATATTTTCGGTAAATGAAACGACGTTTACAAGATAACCTAGTTTAAGGGACAGAGTTTAACATATTATTGTGTTTAGATTTCTGAAGAAATCTCAAGTTTTATGTAAATTCATTACCATAAAACCGTATATAAAAACAAATTCTCCACATTCTCAGCGAAAACCAAAAGAAAATAGGAAAAATGACATTTTACGAGTATATATATATTTCAATTGTAAAAAAGCATCAAACGTTCTAAACTTTAGGCAGACCCTGACAGAAGCCCACTATTTTTTTGCCCCAGCAAAAGATTTAAATTTCTATAATATTTAGTGATACCTCATTCGTAATCAGTAATAATATTAATAAAATGTTTTTAGGGTTCCATACCTCAGAAGGAAAAAAAGGAACTCTTAAAGGATCACTTTGTTGTCCGTCCGTCTGTCTGTCTGTCAGTCTGTCTGTCAAGACCCTTTATCTCGAGAACGCGTGGAGGTATCGAATCGAAATTAAAACCATATACTCAGGTGCATAAAATATAGCCTATGTCACTCAGGAATAAAGCAGCTTCCTGTCGGTGAAAAAAAATTAGTAATCGGACCAGTACTTTCAGAGATTACCTCCTACAAACAAAAAAACAAACTTTACCTCTTTATTATATTAGTGTAGATTTTGGAGATTTCTGAACCTTGATATTAATGGCCCATTATACGCCATTAGGTACAATCCTCTTAGCTAAACTTTAATGTTTTAGTTTTAAAATTGTGAGTGCATAAGCTACAAACTTATAGTTTTTATTTCACATAACAGTAAAATTTCTTCTGTGACTGTAAAACTTCTCATATCCTTAAAAAAACAACAAGTTTTGAATTAATTTTTAAGAGATTATTTACAACCACTGTTATGTCTTTTTGCTTATTCTTTCTTTTATTTTTTGACCATCATGAACCAGGATAGCTACCTATTTCTAAATCTACAGCACCTTCACCAGTTGTAAAGTCATCAGATAGACTCGATACAGACAGACGGTAATCCCGTCTAATCGCTGTGTCAAATAGTCATGTCAGATCTACGCAATGGTGTGATTATGTGCTTGAATCAGGCTAGTGGTGCTATTCTTAGTAAAGATAGTGTTTACAACGCTGGTGTTGAAAATTATTTTAATAGTAGATTAGGTGACTAGGGAATAAAGCAATGTCTTTAAGTCGCGGGCGGCATGTTGAATTCCGAACGAAAGGAAGGTTGCTGATTTTAATCCCGAACGTTAGTGAGGAATTTATATAATTAACTCCCGAGCATTGCGAGGGAGTTAATAAAGAAATCTGAGTGAAGTGAGGAATTCAACATGCCGCCCGCGACTTATAAACATTGCTTTATCCCCTAGTCACAATCTACTGTTAAAATAATTTTCAACACCAGCGTTTTTATGCAACACGGGGATAAAGACAGCTTTTAGTGGTCAGTTTGAATTTTGAATAAACTTTTTTATTCCCTAGGGATCGCCCATACTGCATTATCTCCCTAGGGATAGAATGACTTGCTATAAGTGAGGTTTGTATGACATATAAAACGACATTATCGAGCAGGTGGTGTAAAAAATCTTTAAGCTCTCACTTTTGACTCAACTTTCTTTTGATCCTACGGAGTATATACCTACTGTCGTAAGTTGTTATTAATTTTTATTTATAATCATCATTAATTGTGTGTCCAAGGAAATGGTCGCTACTCCAAAACCTTTTGGCTTCATCAGCATCTGTTCTGCAAGCAACGTGCCCTACCAAGTGTTACATAAGTTTAGCGATTCTTCAGGCTATATCGATAGACTTGGTTCTTCTGTGGTTATCTTCATTCGTGAATAGATCACGTAAGGAAATTGCGAGTTTGAAGCGTTGGAAAGCTTTCCACAAGATGGACTGATGACCTGGTGAATCCTTAATGAAATTAAGCAATTGCTTAGGGCATCACGTCTGGAGGGCCACCAGAAGAAGCACGAAAAAAATCCGTCTTTAGGAGTCACAGAGTTCGATATGTTAAAAACATTAGACATCAATACAATACTTTCTTGCGTGAATTCAATGCCCGGAAAAGCAGCAAGACGCATTTCAATAAATAGATTATGCTTTGGTTTTTATTGTTGTCGCACCTACTCCTCTTCTAAGGTACGTTACATCTCATCATCATATTTTACAAAAAACTAATGTTTAGGCGGTAAAGGCATAAAGGCCGATTCTAGTTGACATACGGATAGGGGGGCCCACTGGCGTATGATGACTTAGGGCATCAAGTAGTCTTAATCCGTCACTGGGTGAGAGACGCGGGACCCGATGGAATATGAGATGCACAGGACCGTTATTGTAACGACATCTGGGGGTGGCCTATGTCCATCAGTGGGCATAATGATGATGTTATCATTTAACTTATCAAATACTTTTTAAATTGCAAAAACAAATTGTTTGAGTATAATAACGTAGCTAATTGAATTTTAGGCTCATGTAGCTGCCTTGCTAACAGTACTAGGTATTATTGAATTCCTCGACTACAAGATGGTATTAAAATTTCTCCGGTTCCTTTATCCCAAACTTAACTTTCTTCTTTTCAAACCGGGAACCCATTCGATCACTTTCAATAAGCTCCCAAATAAAGTAACTGTGGTACAATTTGAAGTAACAGAACCCAACAATAGTGGCAGCATTGGTCACGCTCACAAGGAAGTGACAAAACCCTTTCACGGAGAAAGTCTTTTGTACTTTCTTTCTCAAGGTTAACTATCATTACTCTTTGTGTAACCGGCTTAATTGAGTTACGGTGCCTTGTGTAATTATGTATTCAAAGGGTTGCTCGAAAATGGTTCATCTTACCGTTATATTTACTTTTATGAGTAACGGTATGTGATCTAGTGACGTCAGGATACAATGTTTTCCGTTAACTACAGTTATGGTAAATGTAAACAAATACAGTTTTGAGTAATGAGTGAAACGTTCTTTTGGTCTGATTTATGAAGTCTGTCTTTGTGTAGAGGGAGATAGGTTGAGGCATGATTGTAAAACTGTTTTGTAGGAGAGAGTTTTGAAGATGTTTTGGATCTTCGAAGTAACGTTATTTTGTTGGTACAGTTATTTATAGGACTGGCTTTCTTTAGTTATAATTTACTAATAAAGAAATACAAGGCGTATTATAGGAACAAGAAGAGAGGGATCTTTAATCTAGCAACATCTAAAACACTAATAATTTCATCAATACTCATTGTAAAATCACAATGTTCATTGATATCAACAAAGCTACAAAGGTTTTTTATTCACGCACCCTTTTTTACTTTCACGTAAAAATTGTGAATTACCTAATTCTCTGACAAAACTCGGAACATCACAATTTTGCGTTTCGTCACATATTTTTTGCTCGTAATTTTATTGTCAAACAGCTTCTGTTGTCATAAATAATATTGTCTTTGGATGGCCACTGGTGTTACCCAGTATTGTTTGCTTTTGTTAAATTGGCAACACAGTCCTGACTTTAGGTTGGAGTAAAAACATGACCCATTTTTACAGCTATTGTTTCTTCGTCATTACGGACAAGGCCAAAATTATGCTCTTATGCTTTTAAAGAAATATGCTCCGTTTCTTCATGCTTACTCTATTTAAATTTTCTTTGGGAAACTCTTATATTCTGAAAGTGCTCTCAGTAATTTTGATATTTTTAGAAAGTGAAGCAATGTTTTTAAACTGTAGGATTGTTTGAAAGAATCACTTGGATTGCAAAGGGCTATTGGAAGAACACCGGTAGATTTTAGTTAGAATAAGTTGATGATTTCTCAAACAAAAAAACAGCAATGGTGACTTTTTGTAAGCATTAGTAATGATATCGTATAACAGCATCGAAGAATGCCAAATATAGAAGAAAAAATCAAAATTATTTTCCATAATCAAACATTCACATTCCGCCAATACCTGGCAACTAATTAACCGCATACAAACCTGTTCTTACTTCAAAATTCATAGATAACAAACACAAACGCATTATCGCACCGTAGGAAGTAATACACTCCAACAGAGATGACTAATAAACGGACACCTCAATCACTCGGACAGGTCCCGTCGTCACTAATAAACAGCGATTTAAAGACGGACTCTATGCAACTACACCCAAAAAACGACTCCATGAAATCGAAACACAAAGCAAACAATAGACTTAACTACATTTAACTTCCTAACAATTATACAAAGAACAAAATAAAAACAATGCGACAATATGGAAACTGGACAAAGGTTTACGTTCTCGGTACCATAGACACAATGACAGATTTCTTTGGCTAATGACATCTCAAGCCCGCCGCATTGTGGGCCTTTTATGGCATCCACGCGACACCATAACACCCATTAGTTCCAGTATTTTGCCAGCACTGTTCCCTCTGGATGTGTCAATTCTTCGAATGGAGTGAAACTGGGACGAATGGACGATGTTTGTCCTAAAAAACGTTGCGCGTGCCTCGGATGCCGATTCGTGTTATTGGTTAACTTCCAGTAACTACTCGGTGGACGAATAAATGTGAAAAAAATCTGTGTTTCATCTGTTCTATCAAAGGCCTTTGTTGAGTTTTTTTTTTTTTTTGTAGCAGCCAGTTGAACATACATTGCACTGTCCTGTAGATATTCATTTAATGTTTCTAATACTTTTTAATGAACCTCGCATTGGTTAATTAAAAACGAAATATTTCTCTACGATATTTTCCAATCATAATCATAAAAGCATATTTCGAATATATCGTAGCATCGTATTAGTAGGAAATATTGGCTTCAGTTCATTTAATTTTGTTTCCATTCTCCGTTTGGTTCGTGAACAGCACTTGTAAAGCATTTTTCCGTTTTATTATCTCCTATTTCGAGAGAGATCTAGATGTTAATGAAAATATTAAGCTTTACTGTCGTGTATATAGGTACAGTTCTATATGTTATTTTTTTTTTATTGATAGATGTTCTCCTCTTGTAAATACATATGTAGGTATTAAAAAAGAAATAATACCATCCTACTACAAAGACAGAATTTTTGTTTTCAATATTTTAATTTTTAAGAGAAAGTTGCAGTATTCATTAAAAGGTACTGTGGTATTTCTGATAAATGATAAATGTATCACTTACGAAACATTCAAAGAAACGAAACCAACAAGTAAACACTTTTGCGTTCGTATATCCGTAAGGTTCCAAACACAAAACGTTCTTCAGGGTTCACAACGGTACAGTCGTCTGCAGACTTTTTACGTTCATCCCGGAATGACCTATGACGTGGACATTAAAGCTCGCCGGTAGCGCGTGTAATTTTCGACGCGCTGCACTCGTTAACCCCCGGCCTTCCGAATGTTTGTCGGGTGACGGCGACGCATGTCGAAAATACTTAGTGGGGCTGCGCCTCATTATAATCCCTGCATCCCGAGTCCCGACCTCCACCCTCTGAGCTTGATTCGACCGATATATTAACACGTTCACATTCGATATATCTGCGTATGGATATGGTAGGAGAATATTTTTGCATGTTGCTTTGTAAATTTTCACTTTTATGATTTTCTCTCTTCGATTTGTTTTGTGACAAGCTTCTTAACTCTCATCGAATCCCGAATTTCTAATCCATTTTCAGGATGCTCTTTATAATTTTTTGACGTAGGTATAAGTTGAACAGTTATTTCATTCTCACTAGATTTCTTAAAGACACCTTCACTGGTTTTCCTTATTATCTCGCCAAATTCGTTTCGAAATAAAAACGAAAGAGCTGAACGAAAGCGATCGTAAAGATCCTATCTACACACACATCAGATTCTAATAACCATTACCATTGTTCTTTTCCACTAGCGCACCATTTTGGTGTCTATACATATGTATATTAAGCACAGCTTGACTGAGGGTATTTCAGAGTTGTTTAACGCCAGATATGAGTTTATTAAAGTTCATATTGAATATTTTATTTTCGAGCATATCCATAGTGTATTGCCGAAATCAGTGAGTGTTAAGAGGGCGCAGAGAGCGCGGTGTTCCATTGTTATAATTTTCAATAAGGGGCGCGATGAGGGGCATCTATCGATCCAGCACTACACACGGGGGGCATACAGCCGAAAGCATCATTCAGCTTCCTTTCTGTGGTGTGCATCCAACTATAAATATCCGCAGTTAGTAAACAGTGACTGGAAGGAAACGTTAGCAACTGCTCATATATTTCTTTCTTTGGAGAAGCATATAAATTAAAGTCAACGCAGTAAAATATTTTGATGCATTTTATTGTGACAACTATAAATCATGTTAAGTATAAAACGAAACAAAATAATCTTAAATATTCTTCTAGCTATGTTAAATAATTGAAAAGACTCCTTTACTATCCTTATCGGGGTTCAAAAATCATGCAATATACATATTTGATTTGGTTTGGTAATCAAATTAATGTCATTCTTTATCTTCTTTACTCCTAACTGTTCTTTTTGATTTCTTTATTTGCTCTGGGTTGCCGCTTTGCTGCTTTGGGTAATTGACGGCAAAGTTCGTGCACTATAGATATTTTATATTTGATTATTGTTCTCTGGGTACCTAGACATGTCTGTCTAGTCATGTCATGTCATGTCATGTGTGTGGGTGTCATGTACGCACCCATAATACAGGAATAATTAATAGTGGGGAGTAACGTTTAAAAAGAGGTAATTTATCTATGCCATTCAGTACCCCTAGCCAAGTTGTTAATCTGCAATAGTTAACGCTTGCAGAAAGCTTCAAATGTACGGGAATGACGTCGTCTTAACGCTCAGTCACGTGGTCAAAACAAAAGAATTGGCGGTAAGGTCAGCTCGAAGCGTTCGGCGCAAGCGAAACGTTTGTAACTTGGGTAGGGGGGCAGGTCCTAAAATAAAGAATATAAAACAATTGAAGAATAATCATCCTCATTCTGTAGTCCTTATCTCCTCTCAGTATTCACCCTTTCTAGCCATATCATCTACACATGGTCCATCCACCATTTCTGTCATCTACTCTTATGTCCAATTCATGAGTGATTAAAGAATTTCCAAAAACTTTAACCTCATATCCAAAATTTACATGAACCTCCGTATCCGCATTCAAATTGATTTCCGATCAATCAAGCAAAGTTCATTTCAAGTAATGTACAAAATTCGACACATCAAGACCAATAACGAAGCAATAACTTTTCCGAATCAATTCCAAACACATGCGTCAAGGTACCGCATGTCGTCTACGATGAACAACAAACGTGTAAGTGTACCCAACCGCCCGGGGTGAAGCCGAATTCTATTAAAATCCAAACAATGCCGACATCCCCAACTAATATCTGGACTAAATCCCTAATAAGTATGCCATTGTGTGAGAGGGACGTGGCTAAAGCGACAAAGAACACGTTATAGCGATTTGGTAGAACCCCTAATCAACATCCAGCGTATATAGCAAAATTTTGGTGATGTAAAATTGACTTTAGTTACTATCGATAAGGTTGATTTTGGGTTGTGTTTTTTAGTGATCTTAGGGTGTTTTGCTAATGTGTTAAGCGGGAATAGTACACGCCGGAGTGTGGTGAACGTCTGGCCATGGAGGCTCACCGTACTTCCCGCACTCCCCTTCCAAACTAGATTTGCAGTCCGGTTATAATACTGTGGCCATTCATTACACTCGCGCTACTGTTTGTCGTGAACTTTAAAGTTTTATTGTTACGTTTTTGTAATTTGTTTGCAGATTAACGTTAATGGGTATAATTTATCAACGGTTGTTTTTTTGTTATTTTGCGAATATGTATGGAATAATGACTGGATTGGTTACTGGGCATGATAATAATTGTGTAATGAAAAATTGGGTCATGATTTCTGGTTATTATCCTGTCAATCAACGTTGTCAGCCCGAGTATGTCTGTCACACTGTATATCATATTATTATTTAATATTATAAAGGCAAAAGTATGTGTGTAATTTTTTTATATTTGTTACTTCTTCGCTTGAACGTCTGAACAGATTTCGATGAAACTAAGTACATGGATGAACCATGTCCTAGAATAGCATATAGGATTCTTTTTATTTCAGGAATACCTATGTGCTCTTGGAATATTTTTTTTATTTTCACAGCAGCTAGTATACTATAAAGGCAAAAGTTTGTATGTATGTCTTTGCTACTCCTTTATACTCAAATGGCTGAACGGATTTGGATAAAATTTATTACAGGGTAAGCCATGCTTTAAAAACAGCGCACAGGATACTTTTTTGTCGCGGTAGTATTGTCTCTTAGGATATTAGTAGCCAGGAAATTTATATAATATTCGTAATTATCAAAAGTTATTAATAAAAATTTAGGCATAAGTGATGGCGATCTTTTTATTTGGGTAACCATGCTTGGAGCTTTAACTTCGTTATTTTAAAAGTAAAGAAAAAAAAGTTGTGGAATTAACCCTGTCATTTTGATTAGTAATTAGGTATTTAAACAATATAATTCTGTAATTGCATTGTTTAGTCATAGTTATTTTAATTGCAATATGTTATCATACTCGTATCTACCTATTTATTACACCTACAAGATTGTCCACTTAAAAAAAGGATGTCAGTAAAATAGAAAATTAATGCTCATTCTAATAACTAAATGTAATTTAACAGTCATAAGTAAATTGCAACGGTAATAATTGCCGAATCTTCTAGCTTTCTTGTAGAATTTGAGACAGCTTTGTGGTACAATTGCAAAAATAATTTATTTTCCGTCATCATTAAACTTTTTATTATAAAACGCAAGACATCAACTGCTGTACATATGCCTCCCACAAGTGTCACTTCAACGACTGGTCGTGTGCTTCTAGCATCTATCAGATTCCTCGTGACCTTCACTAGGTCATCGGTCCACCTAATAGGAGGCCTTCCGACTCTGCGTCGTCCTGTACGCGGTCGCTACTTTAGAACCTTTCGGCCCCATCGGCAATTTTTTTCTGCAAGCAGTGTACCCTGCCCGGTGCCCACTATCTCACTGATTCTTCGGTTTATAGGCCAAAGAAAATAATAATAAATAGATATTGAACAATATTTTAGATAAAAAAAAAATTAAAACCTAGAATTAAAGTTGAAATCTCAAAATACACCTTTAAAAGGGTTTTACGGTGTCAAAAGAAGCGCAGTTCATAATAATTCAAATAAAGCAGTTCATTAACACTGTTTTTAATTACAAAATGCAAGTTGACAGCTTCAAATAAATCGCATTGACAATCGTAGAATCAAAGTGTCGGGCCTCGAGTAGAATCAGTGTAAAGTGTAGTGTCAACAAGGCTAAGTGTTTTCCGTGTCGTCTTTGTGGGGAGAGCGGGGCACCGCGCACCGTGCACACTCCCCTATTGCTGTAACACAGAACTGGGTATCGCCGTGTAATAATAATTACTTTAAAACTAGTTATTTCTCGTTGGCGTTTTGAGAGTATTTTTTTATGACTTCTGAACTTGAATTATAGGTCATTTTGCTGTTTTTGTGTTTTTTTTTTTATGATTTAGGTCTCCTCTGATTATTCTGTAGTGAGGTTGCACATAGTTTCTTAGGACTGCATGATTTTTTGGGGTTATTAAAGTAAAAATAGTATAAAATATACTCTAGGAGTAATATAATTAAGCTAGTAGGTTATGACTAGGTGATATGCACTATTGTATTTATTTAGTAGTCTTAATTGCATACTTATATTCATTAATAATATTTAACATTAGTATTATCAGAAAACACTGCTCATGTTTGAACCCTCTGCGACTGAGATGCCTTAATTTTTTTTAAAGATCAATTACATTATAAATAGTTCATTCAACATTCAATTGGTAGACCGTCACTGAAGCAATACCTACTACTTTACTACGAAAACTCCATCACTTTCAATATATTCAGTTTAAAAAAAAAGACCGAGTCAAAACTATCAACAAGGTTACTAAACTCATCCTCACTTTCCTCGTCTAACCGCAAGCTTTTGGAAGTTCTCGACGACGTTTGTTAGAAATTACAATTGATGAACTTTCAATTAATTTACATAATATCTATTGAACAAAAAACACTTATAATATGACAACTTCTCTATCATGATTGTCTACCAGACACGTCATATCCTATGATGCGAAGGTGGTGTGACTGTCAAAAACTTACTGATCGATGTGTGGTCACCTTTACCGCTCCACCTCTCTAACCTCAGAAAAAGCTTTTGTTTAGTTACGAGTTCAGTAGAAAAAAATACCCAGATAACTAGAGGTTTGTTAAAAATTTTATCTTATATATCACAATGTCAGTTTTCTATACGTACATTTTAGTCTGTCAGAGATACTTTCACATCAAAACCTGAAAAAAAATCGTTTTTGTTTACAATCGCCAAACTGTAACCAGACACTTTCCTAAAGAACTCTTTAACTAAACGCTATATCCAATTTCAGCCGCAAAACTACTTAAGGACCTAATTATATAGTTATTTTGACGTTTAAAAAAATGTCACTTATCCGGTTCTGTAGTGGTAAAGCGGAATGCAGCCGTATTGGGCAGGAGGGCTGGGGTCGGAGACAATGGCGGCTAACTACCCCTTTCTTGTAAGCCCGCCGGCCGCGGGAGGCGCGGGCCTAACCAAGCATACACTGCGTTTTGGGGTACCACTGCGGGGACGCTCGTGCGCTAAGTGTTAGTGTTGTACTAGTTTAAAGGATATTATTTTTTGATGGTTAATTATTTTGTGAGATTAAAAGTCATTTAGATTGCTTTTGTTGTAATGGTCTTTAAACTAACATTATAAAGAAGAAAGATTGGTATTTTTTAAATTTTGTTTGTAATTTATTAAACACTCAAAAATTACTTTTAAAAATCAATTTTAAAAATTCTTACACCGGTTATTCAAATTGATGTAAGAATTTAGCTACTACGTGACATAGGCATGCATTGACGTAGACTTTTATGCGGGCGCATCTAGCCGCTGGCAGGAGCTAATTAGATTTAAAATCTATTACCTATCTCAGGTCACTTTCTGTTTTTAGATCATCGTCATCATTTTAGCCAAAGACGTCTACCGTTGGACATAGATTTGCCAGTTCATCGGATTCCCGTAACTCATTTATTCATCGATTAATTTGTGAATAAAAATTTGAACTACGAAGTTTTAATACAATTAATTAACATATAAACACTTCAAATGATACAAAGCATAACACAGTCATCTCACATCTGTATACATAATCTATAGATTTACAAAATCATGATTCCGATCTGAGGAAAATTATTTACGTACAAAGGAAAGCAAATTAACATCGTAAAAAACAAGCAAAAAAATACACAGAGAAGCATTTTTAAAGTACAGAAAATGAAATAAGATATCCGACTTTCCGCGCTACTTTGCCGCGTGCATTTTTAACGAAAATGAAAAAACAAAAATCGCAATTGAAAGAGTTTACAACGCGACAGTACCCAAAACTACTAGTGTATGGGGTCCCACAATGCAGATTTGAAACGGGGGCCGGGTAGCCGGATCACCAAATTGAAATGTTTTATATCAGCCCCTTGCAGCATTATGCGGATAATGCCAACTTTTAAATTGATAACCAACCCAAGCGTATGCGCTCACATGACAAATATTCTTTCTTTTTTTTGTTAAATATTATTTGGTTAAAAGTTTAACCGTATCGCTGTTCAAAACTTTTATGCTCGTCTCTGTAATTTGCATACGCCTGTGTTGTCCTTTGTTGCCTTTTGCTTATCTTGTTTGGCAACGTTTTACTACGAAGATGTTTTACTATGATTGATTGATCTTAAATGGCGTTTTGTACTTCATTTTAAGAAGGTATGTTTTGACAGATCTTTATAACTGATGTCACAGTACGGAATATTGAGATGAATTTTTAAGTGAGCATTGGTGACACCGACTTACGAGTTTGCACGTTGTGGGTTCAAACTTTGTGTCATTTACTTCAACACTGCTCTGAAAACGATGGGAGAAAACATCGTGAGAAAACCGGCAGGTCCTAGAACCAAAACTTCAAAGACATGTAACATTCACGGGCTCGGGCCCGCGTGGTCGCGTGGCGCTTTTCTTTGAGAGGAAGCTAAGTCCCAGCAGTGAGAATATTACATGGCTGATTATGCTATACTAATTGTTAAGCGCCGTGTCCTCGTGGAAGTGATCGGCGGAGATCTCTCGCCTGGTTCAGGCCATAGTCCCGAGCGAGAGGGAATAGAAAGCGGTCACCATCTTTTACGAAGCAGTAATGCAAGCAAAGATGGCCGCAACCGAAAAAAAAAGTCGCAGGGCGATTCCCGGCCACCGCAGTCGCGGGCTTGCAGACGACGAGCAATGGGTCGCTCGCCGCCGTCCGGTCATCCGGTAAGGACCGAGCCCGAGTCGTCGACGACGCGCAGTGTTCCACAAGCGCCTCAAGGAGTTGACAGCAAACTCGTAGGAGCCCAATGGGTATACAACCAACTTTAGGGAGTCCAATCAAGTGTGAAGTCGTTAAATGTTATAACAATAATAAGTACAGCTGGAAACACGCCTACATTTAGGCTGCCATCAGACGGACTGCATCGCAGCAACCGCGCGCGGTCGATATATTTAACTGCATGCAGTTGTACGTTCGACTTCGTGCAGTCATGATGTTGTGATATCGAAAGGACTGCAACTGCATGCAGTCGTGCCTTCATCTTCGCGCGGTCAGATATAGTTGTGTAGTGTCTACTCCATAAACTTCTCCCATTTACTTTAAAATCTTACTACAGTACGGAACTCTGTTGTTTATTTTTATCTAATGTACAAAAATCTCGTGTCAGAGTGTTTGTTATCAAATTCCTCCAAAACGGCTTGACCGATTTTTATGATTTTTTTTTGTGTAAATTTGGTATGTTTGAGAATAGGTCGTAGATTAGTTTTTACTCTCCTATCTCTACCCCCCATATATTTTTCTTAGGATAATTTGTGTGGCAGAAAATGTTTGCGAATTTTAAGGTTAGGTTAAGTAATAGATAATATTAGATTCTTATTTGATATTTCCACGTCATTAACGACAAATATAATTACAGTGCGAAATCACTCCATAAGTTGCTTGTTGTTAAACACACTTAGTTTCCCTACATTTTGGAAAGTGTGTAGTCACTGAGATAGTATGACTTGAAATGGAACTTT
The DNA here is from genome assembly GCA_910589285.2 of Mythimna ferrago. Taxonomy (NCBI): domain Eukaryota; kingdom Metazoa; phylum Arthropoda; class Insecta; order Lepidoptera; family Noctuidae; genus Mythimna; species Mythimna ferrago. Next base: position 9,198,648 of record OU342691.1, on the reverse strand, counting down.
TTAAGTACAAAAATTGCCCTTGAGGAATCAAAGAAGGTGTAGGCCCATACCTAATCATATTCTTTTACTCGATTCTTTCTCATATCAAATTGACAGTTATAATTTATTATTAATTGACATTCATCTGGGGTTTTTTATTTGTCTTAGCTATTGTTGCACTTCCATAGCTTATAGGTATAAACTTTTAATGCACCTGTCTGAGTAATAAAGCTGCGCTTACGGTTAATCGGGCGCATAAGCCTGCCATAACTTTCAATGGGTTGTATTTTTGAACGTTTTGTAGGAATTGCATCATTTGGGAAACCGCAGTTATGACTATGCAGCAGGAACATTGTCAATCTGAGGATTTTAAGACTTCACCAATATCGTAAACTTTAGTTCTTTTACAACACATATCCATGTTATAATTTAGTTGAGCTCACGGTTGATTGAGCGCAGTAGTCGGCCATATTAATGTACTAAGTATTTAGGCCAAAAACGGGTTTAGGCGCATTAGGGCTAATTCTCATTTTGGCAACCGACTCCCCAATGGACTACTTCTCATTATGGCCACTTCTCATTTTGGCTACTTCTGATTAGGGCTACTTCTCACATGGGCTACTTCTCACTTGGGCGACTTCTCACTTGGGCTACTTCTCATTAAGGCTATTACTCATTAGGGCAACTTCTCATTAGGGCTACTTCTCAAAATTTGGAAATGTTTATTGAAATAAGTACTGTCTTTATGTATATAAACATGTATATTCATTCCTAAGAGATCAATTACATTGACGACACGAACCAATGTAATAGGTAAGTATACAATATTATAAGTATTACCTCTTGTAATTACTTTAGTCTGGTTTAAAATAACATTTATTTATTTATAACACACACAAATCAATATGACGGCGCGTAGTACACGTAGCGCCATCTGTTATTTCCTACCCGATTTTCTAGTAAAGGCACAATACTGCCATCCATCTTATACGCCCACAATAAATATAAGTTATAGATAATAAAGTATATACATCAGGAAATCATTGTATTTGATAATTGATTACTTCTAGATACACGAGAGTAATAATTGTCATTATTAATGCATTATTTAAAATCAAAAGTTACATTCTTGACTAAGATTAAAATGTGGGTACTAAGGGTGAGTTGCACCATTTAACTATAACGATAACCAAACCATAACCAGCCAAGAAACGACCGCCTATTGGTCAATTCGACGATTTGACAACTGTTAACGGCTGTTATGGTTATAGTTAAATGGTGCAACTCACCCTAAGTAATTTATGTTATCAAAAATGTGGGTGCCTTAATTTTATTTTTTGATCGATCGTAAAACGGTGAATTGTCTCAATTATTCTTGTTTATTATTCGAAAAGATGGAAGAAGAACTTGTGTTTGTGAAAAATCAAAGAGGTAACGACGCTCTGTTGCACAATTTTCAAATTTTCAAATTATAAATTAATAAATGTTATTTTAAACCAGACTAAAGTAATTACAAGAAGTAATACTTATAATATTGTATACTTACCTATTACATTGGTTCAATTAATGTTGATTTATTCTTAAAATAATGTAAATGATCTCTTATGAATGAATAAACATGTTTATATACATAAAGACAGTACTTATTTCAATAAACATTTCCAAATTTTGAGAAGTAGCCCTAATGAGAAGTTGCCCTAATGAGTAATAGCCTTAATGAGAAGTAGCCCAAGTGAGAAGTCGCCCAAGTGAGAAGTAGCCCATGTGAGAAGTAGCCCTAATCAGAAGTAGCCAAAATGAGAAGTGGCCATAATGAGAAGTAGTCCATTGGGGAGTCGGTTGCCAAAATGAGAATTAGCCCTAATGCGCCTAAACCCAAAAACGCTCATGTTGGAGAAAGCCTCCCCAAGTGTCACCGACTGGTCCTGGTCTTCCTCATCAGGTCAACAGTCAACTTTTTGGCAGGCCTTTTAATACCGCGACTACCGGTACGTGGTCGCCACTCCAAAAACTTTCGTCTTTATGTGTTTCTCAGTTGGTAGCAGAGGCGTTTTGATAATGAGAAATTAGTCAAACTTCATTTCTTCTTCTTCTGGCTAGACCTTGTCCCATTTATTTGTGGTCGGCCCTCCTTCCATTGTGCACGATTTTGTGCCATGTCGATGTCGAGATGAGTTTCATATTCCTTTTTATTTCTTCGTAAGCTTATTTTAATGTTGGAGCCATCATCATCATCATCATCATATCAGCCGAAAGATGTATCTAGAGAGAATCGTCAAACTTAAGTGGAAATGGGCAGGGTACATTGCAGGCAGAACAGATATTGGAGCAATAATGAATAATTATCTTGTCATCACGGTTGATCGGTCGCAGCACTGTCACGGTAGCAGTCCGCCATATTTCTACGCGGCTGCGTGACGGAACCGCGCGCCGTTTCCACTGCCGCTATTATCGCAATGATATCGCGATCAATCGAACGGGGGTAAGCAGAGTATGGGGAGGTGGAAGCAAATAAATGTATCGCTGGGCGGCGGGCGGATAAATACGCAAATAATACGAAACTACAAAAATCAAAACCCATCCGCCACTCCGATACAGTTCGAACGGTTTGGATGGTGCTCTACTTTGATTTTTTTGTTTTAGTTTAAAAAAACAGTATTAATTCGTTGTATCGAGCGCAGATTTACGTGGGACACAATGGCTTATTAATTGTGTCTCCAATTACGGCATACGAAAGGTTAATTAAATGTTCGTAACAAAGTGTCTACAGCAACGGTAGGTTATTCTCGTCATGATTTTTTATACATTTCGTCAGGAACAGGGTCATCAATAATTGGATGTCTTTTCTGTCATGAATATTATTATTTCTTTATTTCGTTACATAAGTTCTACATAGAACCGATTCAGCTCTTGCAGAACCGTAAAGATCTTTTGGCTAATTGATTGTTTTGTGTGGTTTACAGTTTTAAATTTATACACTACGAAAATAGAAAAAATAAATAAATATTACAAGAGATCCTGCAGCTAAGCCGTCGCAATTCATTAACTTAACCAACTCCATTCATAATTATCACCAAAATAAACAGAGCATCCTGCATATCATACCGCAGCCCGCGAGGCCATTATCAAGCCTATAGCTATTTGCCCCGAAAAACAAACTCTCGCGGGATGTGTCGGGTCTGTGCGGGGGTGAAGCGGAGCCGCGGGGCGGCACAATGCAGCCAACTGCGCGTTCACAGTACACCCCACCCAACATTTGCATTCAAGCTGCATGCCGCTTCGAACGGCTTTGATTTTGACTGGAACTATATACTGATGGGTTATTTAAATATTAAATAGGCATTTTACTTGCTAAGCTTGATGGGTAGTGTGAGTAATGCAGGAGGACTAATCTGATAGCCTGATTCAGCAATGGACATCAGAGCAAAACCACTGACATGAATATAAACCATACCAAAAGCCATTTTTTTTTTTTCGATGGTAAAAATCATCTTATGACAACCCCCGCTCTTGGGCGGAGCGGGAGATAGTGTCAGACTCTTACTGGCTAAAAAACCCATCCCGTTCCTTCAAGCCTTCATACCGGGGCTCTACCAAAAGCCATCAAAAGTTTGTGTGAATTGAATACACTTCGTAAATCTTCGTGGTTCGTCGTCGTTTAATCTTTGTCGGCACGGTTGGCGCAGTGGTTGAGCGATCGGCTGCTGTACTACTTGTCGCAGGTTCGATTCCCGCGCGGAACAAATATTTGTATGGCCTATAGATAGGTGGTCGGAGTCTGCGTGTCTGGTGTATGTGAGGTTACATGTTTAAGATTGCACCCACGATATAGGAGTGAAGTTTATTATATTGTCGTAGTGTTAATAGGTTCTCGTTTAACCACTATCTAATATCCAATAGAAAACCGACAGGCTAGTAACTCGGCGTCGATGCTCTGAGACCAGAGTTTAGCTCCGAAAGGAAAGGTCGGCCCCGGTATGACAGGCAAGAAGGAACGGGGTATGTTTTTTAGTCAGTAAGAGTCTGACACTATCTCCTGCTCCGCCCAAGGGCGGGTCAACTTTTTTTTATTATTATATTCACTCTAGTGCATGAAATTGGTATTCAGTAGATCTATCCAAAAAAAGAGAGTGCTGTCTGTCCTGTGAGTCTGACAAAGGAGAAAGGTCCTGTGCTCATCCATCGCATTCCCGTGTCTCACCAGAACACTCGTCCACCTAGTAGGAGACCTTCCAAGGCTACACCTTCCGGCGCGCAGTCGCTACTTCAGAACCTTTCGGCCCATTGACCATCGGTTCTACTAACAATGTGCCCTGCCCATTGCCACTTAAGTTTGACAATTCTGTGGCCTATGTCGGCAACCCTGGTTCTCCTGCGGATATCTTTATTTCTGATGCGATTACACAAGGAAACTCCGAGCATAGCCCTTTCCATTGCCCTTTGTGTATTTTTAAGCCTTGTGATGAGGCTCAATGTATGCTAACACATTTCAGTCCTATATTATTATGTCGTTACTGTCATCGCACACTGGTCATAGACCTGATCTAGTGTATTTAAAAATCGCGCCTTTTTTAAAATTAATGTAAGCTAGTGCTTGACTGCTTTCTCAACTGATGGTAAGCAGTGATGAAATCGTTGATGGTGAAGCGCACTAGTTTATTGAAAGCCTATTCACTCTAACCTTGAAACACCTACATAGCAGGCCACAAAACTTAAGTGGCAATGGGCAGGGCACATTGCTCGTAGAACAGATGGCCGTTGAGGCCGAAAGGTGCTAGACCGAAAGGTTCTGGCCGAAATGTTTAGAGGTGGCGACCGCGTAGCGGAAGACGCAGCGTTGGAAGGCTTCCTATAAGGCGGACCGAAGACCTGGTAAAGGTTGCGGGAATTCGATGGATGCGAGACGCACAGAACCGTTCATTGTGGCGACAATTGGGGAGGTCTAGATATCCAGCAGTGGACGTCTATTAACTTAAGTTATGGTGGTGACGATCACAGACAAGATGGAAGAAGTTAGAATGGCCTTGTGGGAGAGGCAGGCGTGCCACAAAATGTGATCATGATCATAATTGACACAACCAATCGCAAACTTGCGGTCTAAGTGTGCGCGGTCTGTTCTAGTTACGTAATGCGCGTTCGTATTGGTTTATTGCCTGTAGCGGTGTTAAAGGGTGGGAGACAAGCGGCGACACTCGTTGTAGTACAAATCGGAAAGTATTTCCTTTCTAACCTCTTTCCCCTTTTCTGTGATGACGATGTCGAGGCCACAAAGCAACACAGTTACCCATTTTAGACATTAAAACAAAATTCCCATTTTACAGGTCGATAAATTCATAAAAAGCTACAATAAAACGGCTGACAGCGACCGAGTCGCGTGTCGCAGCGACAATTCGCATGTCAATTAATTGGAAGCGAATGCTAAATAACTAGTAGGTTCATTTATTTACTGCGAACAAAACTGCCCACTATTATTAGAGGGCTATTCTGAAACACGCTGTATATAAATATTTTGGAAGCCTGTGAGCTTTCCTGTTTGGAGTAATTTAAATGTTCGATGGAATTAAATTAAGTGCTAATAATATAATTAATATAGAGCATTGGTGGCTAAGTGGTAACGGCCCCGACTTATGAGTTGTAGGTCGCGGGTTCAAACCCAGCCAAGCACATTACTTTGTGTAATTTATTTCATCGCAACTGCTATCAAAACGGTGAAGGAAAACATTGTTAGGAAACCAGCCTGAAAAAAAAAAAAGCCTGTCCTAGAACCAAAAAATTCGAAGACATTTGACATTCACCAATCCGCATAGGGCCCGCGTGGTGGATTACGGCCCATTCCATCTCCTAGAGAGGAGGCCTAAGTCCCAGTAGTGGGAACATTAAAACGCTGATTATGCTAATTAATATACAATCTAAGTAAACCATGAACACTAGAATTATAAAATTGAATGTTTGACGTACTTATGCGTCTATTTGTTACTCTTTTATGCTCAAACAGCTGTACGGATTTAGAATAAATTTGGCACAAAGGTAGATTAAGTATGTCTATAGAACATAGGATACTTTTTAATCTGAAACTATGTTTCTTTGTGAGAATTTTACACTTTCACGTGGGTAGGTCAAGAGCTAAATTATAAAGAAAAATAAAAAACATAAACATTTTAGTAAATCCTACAAATAGAAAAGGTTGATTTTAGTTTTTGAGAGATTTGAACATTTTTTTTTCTCGAAATTAAGCATTGGTTTGCAAATTGTCGCAGTGAAACTGTTGGAACATCTATTTAGGTTTTTCATTATTAATATTTTTTTTTGTGTTTTTTGTTTGTTTTAGAAATTTTGAAAACTGTAAGAGGTGTTTCTGGACTCTCCCCTTAACCTTTCGAATACCGTAATTAGAGACACAATATAAAGACAATAAGAGAGCGAACGATCTATCTATCTCTATCTATCTATCTCTATCTATCTCTATCTATCTCTCTATCTCTATCTATCTCTATCTATCTCTATCTCTATCTATCTCTATCTATCTCTATCTATCTCTATCTATCTCTATCTATCTATCTCTATCTATCTCTATCTATCTCTATCTATCTATCTCTATCTATCTCTATCTATCTATCTATCTAACGCGCCGGTTCGCTTGGGGTTTAATGAATCGCCAACCAATCGCCAACCGTGCTGCAATAGTCTTTTGTAGGTTTCAATGCCACAAACGTTAGAAAACTTCCACACAAAACAAATCCAAAACCCCGTAACACCCAACGAATCCCGTCAGATTTGTCTAAAAGTATTTTAAGCTGTAAAACCCGCACTAAAAGTGAAAAACACTTTTCAACTTATATATCCTGCATTTTTTTTATCACAAAGGAAATTCATAACAGTGGCGGCTGGAAAAAAAAATGTCGCGCTGAAATTTGTCTATCGGTAGTACTGTGTTGGCCATAGGCGGTTCAGTTATGGGTGCGTAAAAAACCTGGCTCAACCGATTCCATTGCAACGAGCCGAGTCGATATGACGGCTCAGCGGCTTTGGTGGCCACAGAGGCAGAGTGTGTAGTAGGTCAAGTTAAAAATACACAGAAAACATTTTAACTAAAAAAAAAAATAGTGATAAAGTCATATGACTAGCTTTTGCCAATGGTCAACCGTCCAATGACTTCTCTCGTTCTAGGGCGGAGCAGGAAGGCGTGTCAGACTTTTACTGACTAAAACCCATTCCTATGTTCTTTCTTTGCTTTGCGTCCCAGGACCCTGGTGTTCCCTTTTCGAACCCATGGTCCCAGTAAGCTTGGGCTCTACTAAGCCCCTACGGTTTTGCTGACATCTCTTTGAGGCACGCACTGCTCGGTCCGGACGGTTACCGGACGGTGAGCTACCCATTGCTTGTCGTCCGCATGGCTCCGTTTCCAAGCTATGTAAAACAAAAAATATAATATTATTTGTCTTTTAGCTTTCAGAAAAAAAAAAAAACCATTTAAAAGCTAAACTATTATTGTCATACCACTCATGCCATCTATCGATATTCATCAAAACTATCAACGCTTAAAAGAAAGATCATTGAACTTTCGTCCCCTATGAATAAATTAGCAAGAGGAGATAAACACATATTGATATATGTACTTAGGTGCACGAGGACTTACTCGTATAATTTCTAAAAATTACACTGTTACTATTACACGAGTGCATTGTCAAATCCATTCAAAGTTTTCTAATTCAAAATATATATTTTCTTTCCCGTAGGCTTACTTGAGCACTTATAAAACAGATGTTAGTTATGACACGTTTCGAAATGGTCGTTTTATATAGAATATAACTGGCACAAAACTCCACGGTTATACAATATTTTAATAATACAATAGGTATAAATTCGACATTCCTGTTGGTCTAGTGGTTAGTGACCCTGACTGCTATGCCGGAGGTCGTGGGTTCGATTCCCACCCGGGAATGTTCGTGTGATGAGCACGATCATTTGTTCTGTGTCTGGGTGTAATTTATTTATAATATGTATGTATTTATAAATATATATATATGTTTATCAGTTGTCTAGTACCCATAACACAAGCGTTGCTTAGCTTGGGACTAGACGGCGCTGTGTGATAGTTGTGGAATATTATTATTATATTATTATTATTATAAAACCACCAACCAGCAACCAACCGCAACCAGTCCTCATCTAACTAATAGTTACATGAGGACTGGTCTCCACTATGCACTATATAAACAATTTTATAGAAAAACTGCGAATTGAATTCGAATCGTTTAATAAACCTGACTTCAGTGCACAGTGGTAATAAAAGAAATAGAAAATAATCTCTTAGCATAGCATAATCATATAGCATAGCCTTTTAATGTTCTCTAACAGAGGAAATAGGCCATAATCCACCACGCGGGCTCAGTGCGAGTTGATGAATGTCACATGTCTTCGAATTTTTGGTTCTAGAACATGCCGGTTCCCTCACAATGTTTTCCTTCAACGTTTTGAGAGCAGTAATAAATTACACGAAATAATTTTTTATTTATTTATTTATCTTCCTTACAAATTCCATTACAGGTAAATACCTAATGCGATAGTGCCGTCTTAAAATTAACTTTAATATAATATAAAACGTGAAAACAAAAAATAATCTAGTACCTACTTACCTACATCGATACTTAAAAACACAACACTTAAAATATACAAATATATACCTATAGCCTACTTTAATCAACCCAATAACATAAAATAAACAATAGCATTTTTGCGAATTCACTCGAGCTACCTGTAAACCTGGCATTGTTTGAACCTGCGATATACTAACCGTAAATCAAGGCCGTTACCACCATCATGACTCTAATAATCTCTAATACTGTTCAAATTCCACATTACGCTAGAATCCAAAGAAAAATCCAAGTACCTATTACGATCGACGTGCATAACAAGATACCTCAGACCTCTGAAGATCTGCTATTTTCCGTAAACTTTGACCTTTCGTAATGTACTCATAAATTTAAAAAAAGTACCCTCTCACATTTAACAAAAAAACTGAATGACGAAACATTTTTCCGAAACCTTTTATGGCTTTAAAAAAAACACGTATTTCCTGAACCAAGTTTTGTGAAATATTCGAGTAAATAACGTAATTACCATGAAATAACCAGCTTTTAAACCATGATCACGTTGATGATAGACGGGTTGATAAGAACCTTCTTACGTCCAATATGTACCCATATCTTTGATGTCCGCTACCGAAATATCACATGCTTACACAATCTCGAATATTTTATACTTTTCACAACAGTTCTCACTGAAAGAATGTTCTTTCATCTAAAATCCAATCATAAGCATAATCAGCCTTATAATGTTCCCACTGCTGGGACTCAGGCCTCTTCTCTAGGAGAGGGAACGGGCCGTAATCTACCATACGGGCCCAGTGCGGTTTGGTGGAGGTCGTTTGCCGTTTCCTTCAGCATTTTGAGAGCAGTAAATGAAACAAATTACACAGAGTAAACTGCTTGCCTTGGTTTGACCCCATGACGCTCATAAATCGGGGCCGAATTAACCACGAAGCTACACTCATGCTATCCATGAGTGTGAAAGTGCGCCCCGCTTGGGCTTAGCACCAACATTTACTCTTGCAAGGCCTCGGTTCACGTCTGGTCTAGGGTAAAAGGAATTGGGATAAGGCCGCCGCCTTCTGCGAAGCAGTAATGTCAGCGAAAGATACTGAACATACATCCTCACACCCAAACCGCCGCGACGGAAATCACAAGGCAATCTTCGGTCGGGGCTTGCGGACGACGAGCAATGATAGCTCGCCGTCCGACCGGACGGCGCACAGTCTTCCATCCATGCCTCAAAACATAAAATAGAATGGAATGCAAGCAAAACCGTAATGGCTCAGCAGGGTCGATGCTCACAAGTCCCACGAAGAATTTCTGAAAAGGAAACCCATGGTACAAGAACAAAAAGGGCAACTGAAAGACACAGTATAGTTTTAGTCTAAAAAAAGTCTAACACTCTCCGCTAGAGCGGAAGAAGTCCTTAGATAATATCCCACCTCAAAAAACATGTAGCATGAACAAGTATGGAGTTTCACGTCAGATCGTCTCTAGATTTATTTATATACTAGCTGTGCCCGCGTCTTCGTTCGCGTGGACTACAGGATTTTGAATTTATTTTTTCTAAAATAAAAGTAGCCTATGCTACTCCTTATTACATCAGCTACCTGCCAAAAAAGTCCCGTCAAAATCGGTCCAGCAATTTCAGAGATTAGCCCAGATAAACAGACAGACAGACAAAAATTGTAAAAAATGTTATTTTGGTGTATGTACCGTATTCATATGCATGTAGTAAAAAGCAGTTATTAAAATATTACAAACAGACACTCCAATTTTATTTATATGTATAGATTTATTAATTTATGCAGTCATGTACAGATGCGAACTTAATGCCATAGGCATTTTTTTCCAGTCAACCTTTGGGTGATGCAGAGAAAAAGTAGATTGTCATTGTGTGTTCTGTTGTTATTTCTAGATTGTCATAGATCTTTGCGAATGGCCAACTTGTCTTTTTTTACTATAAAGAAGACTTTGCCATACTTGAGCTACTGTTAGTAACGCATTCTGTGTCTCGACAGTTGAAGCCCAGCAGTATATTTACGGTATAACGCGGCTTGATCTTATGGTACATCGGCTGCTCTCAACGTATTCGGTTTGACGAATAAACCAGAAAAGTTGAATCGAAACAATGATACTCGCAAATTGTTTTTTGATACTGCTCAATATACAACCTTGGTTTTAAGTATATACGAAACCCGAAACAAGTGTCTAGTATTTTTATGTAAAGAACCCATGTACACAATTTCATAACTGTATCATGAAAAATCACAAAGTTATAAGCTTTTTATGTCAGCAAAAATATAGAGTCACTGGGACATCCAAGCGACTGAGGGGTTGTTTTGAACTTGCACCCAGCTGTTTGCTGGCTTCTCATGCCTGCTGTGACCTGCCGTGACCTGTGTTGTACTTACTGTTAGTGGTGTCCAACGTGTGACCTTTTTAAAAAATTTTGGAAAAAAAAAATAACGTGGTATAAAAACTATTGGAATCCATTCAGTTTATATTCTGATTCTGAACAAACTATAAAATAAAGAGCGAGATAACTTGTAAATAGTCAAGAAGCGTCTGCGGTGATAACAAAGGCGTCTCGTGTGCGCAGGAGTCTTCTAGAGATTCGGCCCATATGACATGATGTCAGTGGGGCCATGGGAGATTGGTCGGATGCTCAATAGGTTTATAAAACCTAGTGCGCAGTGATCATGTCTAGGGGGTAAATCAAATCATCTGTGCGATAAGACCGAGAGTTGTCTTACTTGTTTTTATTGGCACTATTATCATTTGGCTCGAGCTATTAAGTACCTATCAATACTTTCTTAGTTAACTAAATCACAGTAATATTGTAAAGGAGAAATTTTGTATGTACATAATCATAATCGGGAATCTTTAAGTCGAGAGTGAATAGGTTTCTTTTAGGTAAGCGCGTTCCATCGTCGACCGCATCGTCGCTTTCCATCAGGTGAGATAGCGGTCAAGCGCGAAGCTATCAACAATAAAAAAAAAAAAAAAAAAAAAAAAAAAAAAACATAATGTTTGTTACTCCTTAACGCTCAAACGTGCAGATAAGTTGGTTGGCAGTATCAACTCATCATTATCATGATGATGGAAAATAAAATTGAGTAAAGTACATAAAATGTAACTTTAGCACCGTCGTATTCATCAGATACCGATAAATTTACTTTTGCCGTTAACCTAAGCTGGCAAGATGCATACGTTCAAATTGCCTTCATACTAAAACTACTCAATCTCACACAAATTGTTAGTCAGGATATAAGTGATGTCTAACGACTCTTTAATCTTACTGTACAACAAAACACAATAAACATAGCAACAAAGCGTCCATAAACCGCCCTCTCCACAACATTCAATAAAGGGAAACATACAAATATACATAAATCGGGACGGTTTACTTTCCTTGTACCAAATTATGCCATCAAATCGTACCTCCGGATGACTGCGACACCCGTTCAGTGAGACGTTTCATACAAATTTCCATACAAATCGGTTCGCTCCGGTCGAACGTCCCCGCTGCGTCACACTTCATAAATTTTCATTTTAATATTTGGATTCCACCCTTGGTTGTTGTCAATTCACTGTTGTGCGACAAATCTTTATACTCGTATGACGCGTGATTGTTATTGAAAATTAACAGTGATTTGGTAGCAATTTTTAGATAATTAGTAGAACAAATAGTTGGTATATTTGTCAAATTGCAATGCTATCATTGCAATTTGATATAAAATGAAATAGAATAGAACAGAATAGAGTAGAATAGCATAGAATAGAATAGAGAATAAAATAGAATTAAACTATATTGTTTACCAAAATATAGTCTGTCTAATAAGTCAACCGACTTGGGAATTTTGTATAATATTTAATTATTTAAAAAATAGTTATATTCGATACTTTTTTTAAGGTTCTTCTGTTAGTCAACAATGATCTCTATCTCTTAATCAACCTTGATTATTGAACTCGTGTTGACTACATCAGATTTCATTAAATCCTAATAATTACCCAAGTCGTTTAACTTATTAGACAGACTCTAGTAACAATTTTACAGAAAATAAAATAATGATAATAATAATAATAGTAATATGGGTACAATGGCGGTCTTATCGCTGACAGTGATAATATATCTACCAGACAACCTTAGGATGGATACTCACAAATAGTGTTTTGATATTGCTCAATATGTATGGAGTAATAATGTTCAGTTTTCCGGATCAAAAAATCTTAGAATCGTTTTATCATCATCATCATTTCAGCCGATATACGTCCACTATTGCACATAGGCCTCCCCCAAGAGTCGCCACAACGAACGTAGAATCGTTTAATAAGTTTGTATTGCAATCAATGCTTGAGCTTTATATAAGTATCATAATCTGCATGGTTTTCTGAGTCCAAAACTATTCATATAATGCAGTCCTCATATTTTGCACACTCAACTTCCTTTGGCACTTGCACTAACATAATACCAGCTGAAAAAATCAAAACAAAAGACAACATAGATAAAAATCACTGCACCATATTTATGAAACCTTTCCACGACAGTTGCAATCTCACATTCAAAGAGAGTAAATCAGAAGAGGGATCTTGTTTAAAAACACCTTATTTCCTGACGCCCCAGTTCATTTTCCTCCCGACCATAAGCCGTGTGCACACAAGCAATAACAAAGATAAGGTGCCGGGTATAGAGGCGACGGTATCTGTCCTTATTGCTATGTAAATAACCTCCATTGAGACGTAGATCGCAGATACGCCGCCGATGTGGCATCGCCTTTATAGCTCTCATTATTGTCCCGACTTCGCTGGGACGGTCATAAACAATTCCTATTCACAAACATATGACGTAGGCATTTTAGTACTGGCTTTTATGGATTTGTGCTGTAAGAAGCTGGCTACTTGGTCTTTGATGATTTTTGAAGATTAATAGACTGTTTTTACGGGGATTTTTAATGTAAGCAATTATGTCATCGTAGACGTATTAGATGTTGATTCAGTATCTTCTCTTTTTAAGAAGAAAAACACTAGCTATTTTTGCTGGAATGGGTTTTCACTTCCATAACAAAATTAATAATTATTAAAAAGAAACGTCAACTTTTTTTCCGTATTGGTAACTGCTATACACATATTTTGGTAATACTTATTTATTTATTTAATTATATTTGACAATTTGACATGATAATAAAAGAAAAGACGAATAGTACAAAGTTGATGGTGGTAATGGAACAAAAAGCCTGTTTACGATATATCTTCCTGAGATGGCTCATCCGTGACGCATCAGTCGTGCAAAAAAATATCTTTTTTTGGGGTAGAAAATCTTTATTAGCTCCTACCTCTCTGAGAGGAGTGAAAGAAACTGTCAGACTTTTATTGATTTAAATCCACCTGTGATCCTTTAGTTGTCTTTTCGCTCCAGAAGCGTGGTAATTCTTTCGAGTAAATCTGCAGTCTTGGCAGGGGCAAGACATAGGATATAAAAATATAAGTAAAGTAGGTAGTAGTTAAATGCTACCATTTACTACTACCTTCTTTACTTATATTTTTATAGTAGTAACATATTTTTTATCTTCCCTATAACATCGAAAACTGAACTAAACGCTCTATCAACGCCCAAAAAATCTACAAACTCAAACAGACCCCGCTTATTCATACCGCATATCTCTTCATCACTGTAGATATTTACGATAAAAACCGTATCATTTGCTTAAAATATCCCATAAAATTAAACAACGCAACAATGACACGGAATACAGACTGCAAAAAAATATTACAATGGTCCCGTGTTTTTTCCCGTCCGCATTACGGGATGATCCGTCATTGTACGAGGACAGATGCGTTGATAAGGGCACATCGCTTTATTAGTATAATACAACCATTTTGTTATGACCTGCAGAAACTATCGCAACACCCCTGGAGTTGTCTTAAATATTTCGCCAGCGAAGGGGGAGGTAGACCATCAAATATTGGTGTGATCTTGTAACAACACTATCGGAGGACCGATCAGTACACCATTGAGTACGCGGTGTGCACTGATTCGAGATATAATACCTTCCCACGAGGACTGTGGCACTCGCGCGCACGTGGGAAGTGAGTGCGTAATACCTATGTTGCAACCTCCCCTAAATTCTGACGTAATTTGTTTGGACACTCACCTTTGAAGTGGCACAATTTAAGCATGCTGATTTCACGGTCATCGGTCACCTCTAGTATTCCCGCGAGTCCTATATTAAAATCGACCCTTCATTTCTGTAGGGTAAACCAGCCATAAATACCCCAGTCGATAATGTGCCCCACTTGCGAAACTAAGATACGCATTTAAAATTACAGGGTCTACCTTTTATAGCAGAACTTTTTACGTCATAATATTGTTTTGCATAACAACGGATAGCATAAACTTCATTTCGCAGAAAATCATTTCGCATACACTCAGTTGTCATACATTCAAAACTCATAATTTTGTTAGTCAGAATCATCTTTAGGCATAATGTTTATATCCATAATAATTAAAAAGCAGAACCATCATATCGCAGAAAATTCACAGTCAGAATCGTCTTTTGGCATACATTTTATATCGATAGTCATTAAAATGCATGTAGCATGCAAACAGGCATACAACATGCAAGCAGGCATGCAACATGCAGCATGCATGTAGCATGCAAGCAGGCATGCAACATGCAGCATGCATACAGCATGCATGCAGCATGCAAGTAGGCATGCAACATGCAGCAGGCATGCAGCATGCAAGCAGGCATGCAACATGCAGCAAGCATTGTTTCTGTCACGGCTCCGGCGCTGCGGGGTTTGGGCGGCGCCACGCGAGCTTATCGTCACAGATGGTTTTAACGCTCACCACCGCAGCTTCGGCTTGCTGGCCGGCTTTGCCGGCCAGCCTCAGCCGCGGTGGCGGGCCTTCAAACCACCTGCTCCTCAGCTCGCGGGCCGCCCTACCCCTCCGCGCCTACGCGGGTTTAAATTACACTCTAGGGGTAGGGCAGACAAGACTGCGTAAAGTCGGTTTCGCAGCGATTCGTTTCTGTCACAAAATTTTGCAGCACAACGTATTGACTTTTTATGACACAAATTTAATTTAATATTGAAAATGCTACCAATACATGCTATATTTAGAACATTCTATGTCACTTTTGCAGACCATTCGATTTTAAATACATTGCACGTAGGTTATCTAACCATTCGACAGCATAAATTTACTTTATTTAAATTATCAGTTTTATTCCATATATTATAAGTTTTTGATGTTTTGAACACTAATTTTTACAAGAAGATACATCTATTTTAATTTTTGATGTTCAAATATGCACCCATACCAAATAATATAGTATCTCTAAATAATTGTTATGCTAAACAAAATTATGCATAATATTAATTATGGCAAAGGTAATTATGCGAAACAAAATTCTGCCAAGATAAAAGTATGCCATTGTAAATTCGGACACGTAAATATTCTGCCAAACAAAAGTTATGCTAAATAATTTTTATACCTTAAAAATATTCGATTAAATAAGATTATGCCATGTGAGTTATGCCAAATAAAAATCGGAGTATCAAGATTCTGCCAAATAGAAGGAACCCAAAATTACATCTACACTCATAATATAAAAACAGGGAAAATTTGTATTTTCGTGTATATGTTTGTAATGAATAAACTCAAAAACTACTGTGCCGATTTTGAGTACCATAGGCTATATTTATTGCCCGTGCAAAGCCACGACGGGCCGCTAGTAAACTTTAAAATGCAAGTCAAACTTGCGTTGTATAGACTTACATTGCCGTCATGTTTAAAAACTAACCAGATCGACTCAAATAAGCTCCAAATTTTAAATATATGGCTTAGTTGCCTATTACCAAATAGGGTATTTATGCTTGGTTTACCATATAATTCAAGAATGAACGAATGAGTTTTTCCTAATATAATTTTGACATAATAATTTAATCCAGTAAAAGTTTTATCAAAAAAAAACGCTGATGCGGATAAAGTATCCCCAAATGTAGGTGCCATCGTATAATCTCTACCTACACATGTATATCTACATAGGCTATGTAAATGGCGCTCTTCGAACATTTATTAAAAGTTACAGGGGTTGTAGGGTAGCCGCATGAGGCCCTAATTAAGCCAGTTTTTACAAAAAGGCCGATGCGTCCGAGGGCCCAGACTTTTTACCCTTCTGACTCCTTAATGAGCTGTTGCCAACCACCTAGTGTGGATTTCACGGGACAGTACCTTTGTTTTTGATATTATGCGGTGAGTACCTACCGACAGAAATTTGTAATAATAATGCTGGCCGGAAAACCTGGCCGCAGCCGTCGGCGTCGGTCTCTTCACTAGATGTACGAAACAAGGGGAGGATGGAAAAAGTAGATGCACGTGGATATAAAAAACCTTTTAATTGATGCTGACTGTTTTTTACAAACTTTTAGATAACTTTATGTAACATGCATTTAGAGTTTAGAGGAAAATTTTCAAATACCTGTAACCAATTGAGCTGTGGTAGGTCATACCTACTTATTTTTTAATTAGATGACAAATACAGCTGGTCTGTTGACAGAGCAATCAGTTACGTAGTAGCCATAGAACTACTGAGTACAACGAGAACTCATAGAAATGGTCTTGGTGAGCATTGCACCGCGCGATAAAATCATGTGACGGAAAAAGGTATTTCATTAAAAACTTAAATATTCTATAAAAAGTGTTTCCTGAGACTGTTTATGTAGTCCGCTGCCGTGACGTTTAAGCATTCATTGATTTCTTTTTTTGGCAAAAAAGTGAACCTCGATCAATCCAATTGGAATTATTGATATCGTCTGTGCCAGTTCCAACTTGCGTTGCAGAATCTCAGACAACCAAAGCCACAACAGACCAGCGTAAGCTTCTTCTAATTTGCTTCCCAAATGCCATGCCTACCAAGCCACCTAAATTAAGTACCAAAGTACACAGGACTGACCATGCCAAAGGCATCTCTCTGTTTAGTTTTGGCCGGAGATCCGTTTAATTGCGTACGACGTAAGTCCGAAGCTAGGCGGAGAAAGCCGAATTAGGCCGGACATCGGGCCTCGGCCCTCAGGCCCAAGGATTAACTTGAGCTCATCTTATAATTAGTCGCATCAGTCGTTACTGTAGGATTATGCGCCGTACCTATGGAGACGATACGTGGAAAAAGTGATTCAAATATCTTTATTTTGGCCCTACTTATTTGAGTTTTGTTTGGGGAAAGAATTTTGTGGGGAGGAAGATCCGGTTCGATTCTGTATATTTTACTCTTGTTATTTTTGTTTTTTTTTTAAATCCTTTATACATTTATTTACAACTAAATAACTATAATTTCAGTAAATTTAAAAAATAAAATAAAATAAAACCCTACGCTAATTACAACTAACTAAAATCAAACTATAATGTGGCGTCAAAAAACTCTTCCACATCGCTGTCCATTGGTAGTGTGAATACTCCAATGAGTAGGCCTTATCTCATACAACCATTTGCTGCAAAATTAAACTGACTGTATTCCGTATCGAAAACAAATTAAAACTTTTTAAATTATTATATCAAGACATAAGTTTTAGTCATACGAAAAATGGTTAATCAAAATTGATAAAAGAAAAACAGTAATAAAAGTTCCAAATCCGCAGGTTTGTTTAAAACAATTTTCGATCCCGCAATTTTACTGAAATAAGCCGAAAAACTAACTTGAAACATACATGAAACAGTGGCGGCGTCGAGAATTGCAAGTCACGCCCCACTATTAAAGAGAATGTGGCCAAAGTGTTGGTACTTTGGCCACAGTCTCTTCAATATTTTGTTAGAAGAAAAGAGTCGCATTTCTAATAGATACCAAAATATTTACTATGAACATTGCACAATAGACGCTTCCATTCATTTAGTACCATCACTCCAAAGTAATTTTACCTTTATAGAGCTTTATATAGCTTCCTGATTTTTTCTTTAATTAATAATATTTATTTATTTACCCAATAACTTCAAATTACACTGATAGGTATGTGTTAAGTGAAGTTATTGGGTTAAAATTCAAATTACACACAATTAAACGATCTAAAATTATAGGTACCATCAAAGACACTTTCGCCTGACAACCGCTAAGTTCATTTTAGCTTGCACCCGAAACGAAAACTCAAATTGTTTGATTTGGCGCCACGACGCAGGATTCAAGCGAAATTTTTTTAAGTGATCAGGCAGAAATGACTGCGATGGTACATAGTATTTTTAATTGAGTATTATGTGCTATGAACGTCTCAAACCTATTTTAAAGCCATTAAAGGTTTTCAGTCGAAAGTAGAGTTTAAGAAACACTCAACTTCAAATGCTTAAATCAAAAATTGAGGGGTAACTAATTGTAAAACGCATTAATGTCAACTCCCAAGCCGCCAGACACAGAGCTGCATGATGTCGCATCGCGAGAAAGGTGGTGGCGCGGGATTCGACCGAGACATGACCACGACCACTCTGTCAAGAGTGCACGACTTAGAAGATGAGAAATATAAAACATTTAAAAAACCTCTTTACGTGCAAGAAACTAAACTAACGCACAAAATAGTCTTCACATCAATCACAATATCAATTTAAAAACCTCACTAAATAAAACAACGTAAAACTTACATAAGACGGCGCGGTCCGGGCGTCAAGACTCGCGCAGCCGTCGGGGGAGGTATCAAACGTCTTGCCCCCACTATTGGGCTGAATGTGGCCAAATTGGCCGGCCGGAAGCCGAGAGCGCCCGCGACTTGACCGGAACTACGCCGCGCCCGCCCACGACCTGCCCGCCTTGTGGCAAGTGTCCATTGTACGAGGTGCTGGATTTATTATTTTTTAGATATTTATTTGTTAGAGATAAAACCGTCAATTTTACGTGACGGCATTTTTTTAGGAAACTAATACGCGTCATCATCAGAAATTGCATCACTGCTTACCATCAGGTGGGATCGCAGTCAAGGACTAGTGTAGGTTTCAATTTAAAAAAAATAAAAAATTGTGTAATTATTAATTTCTATCTGTTGCTGTTGTTTATTGTTTACTTACTCCTGAATTTTTATTAGTAGATCTACGGGCTAGGTACAAAACGCTTGAAAAACTATGTTAGTACTAAAAAAGTAATTATACAAATCAATACAAAGCTCAGGTCCGATCGTGTGTCAGTTCTGCAGCCACAAATGGGCTCGTGTTGCCAAATGCCATCTAGCAGCTTTGGGCTCAGTGAAAAGGCGTGCTAAGAGGCTGATTGGTGATCCAGATTTGGTTATGTCCAATCTGCAAAGCCTGGATCACAGGCGTAGGATAGTCTGCAGCATGTCGGTATTTTACAAGATGCAGTTTGGAGAGTGTGTACATGACTTGATCCAGCCAACACCTTTCTACCATCAAAAAACCTGACATACGGCGAGTATCTACCCTTATGTTATTGAAATCTCTTCGGTTCGGACTAAGTATTTCGCCTAGTCGTTTATACCACGTACATCGAAGGCTGGAACAATTTACCTGCTGTGGCGATACCCCATCCGATTATAATTTGGGTGTATTCAAGACTAGAGTGCTCCTTATAAACCAATTTGCCTCACCATCAACGATTACATCACTGCTTACCATCATTCTCTTTTCTTCTTCAATTCTGCTCAACTCGTGGCCATCATCACGCTCATCTAACTCGTATACTTTTATGGGTTGAACATTTCCTTAGCTATTCGCAATAGGGGCAGTAGGATCTCGACAATACTACAACTTTATCCTGAGAAATTGCTTGTTAGATAAATTGCTACCCCTCTTGTGAACTCGCCATTTTGGAAGCACTAACAATTTTGGGTTGACTTAGTCCATGTACCCTCAAATCTTCAAAATAATTATTTCTTTGTCGTACCCCAAAATTCCCGTGTCGTACGCCAACGTACCCGCGCGCTCCACCCTCGCTGGGAGGCAGTTTGCTCAGGTGAAGTAAGCGAGTTAACCAGTCGTAGACAAGCGCCGACTTATTGAGGTAGGGTAGTGCCGCCATCATGGCTAATCATATCACCACTGGCTACTGATTTGTGCCAATTTTATTGCAAAATGTGGGTGTGTTGTTGGGTATATTTATTTTGTGAGAAAGAATGCGAGCTATGATTCGGGCTTATTGTTTTTTATCCTATTCTCTTCCGAAACAAATCATAGACAATGATACACTCGTCGTGTCACAACTCTAAAGAATTAAGTATCAGCGCCGCAATATTTGTTAAGGTGCTTTGTCACAACATTGAATTGAAAAAAGTTATTTTAAATGATTGTGGTTCTATACATCTCGGGGCATGTGAAAATTTAGTCTCATTCTACACTCGTGCGAAACTGGAGACAGCAGCTAGTATCTTTTCCATTTCGACAGGTTTTTGACATTGCATCTCGCCAGGTACCATCATCCACTAGACTTCGTTAGTTCTTCTTTTTTACCATTTGTCGGCAATCGCTTGTCCCTTCGATAATGTAAATATCGAATTTTTGCTTGACGTTACTCAATTCTCTTTTATTTTAAGTTTATTACTATAATATGTACTCAAATTCAAAGTTTTAAATTGTAAAACAATATGTTATTTTTTTTTGTACATTCAAGGGCTTTAAATTGGATTACAATATTACTTTTTTTAATTTTCTTGTCAGATTGGACAAAATATACCTCAGTCACACTTTTTTTTATCCCAAATACGACAGCTTTACGTCTTTTAACTTTTGTAAAATCATATTTTTATCGTACCCGTAAACTCTATTCAAAATTGTTGAAGAAAAAACTACTATAACTCAGTCACAAGAATTATCAGTCTAAACATATATAACAAACAACTTTATCACCAAGATTTAGCTAAACCCCAGCAGATAGCAAGCCAGATATCCTTCAACGCCTTTATTATGGACATAAATCGGGTCTATAGTCCACTCACAAAGATCGTTTAAACAGACCGGACCTCAGTGAGTAAAGGCCCGTCAAATCCTTGCAGCTATTGCTTGGCGCACGATCCGGACAGATGTACGACGATGGACGGCAGCGTACGACCGTACTCTGGCCTGTGCTTCGACCATTCAATACACCCACTTTTAATTGTGGTCCACCGTACTTATGGCTCTTTAGTAAAGTCTGATTTATTCGAGGATTAAATGTTGGTGACTTTTGTGTGTGATAGAAACTATTGAGTTTTTAATAAGAGCTCCTATAGTTCCTGTAATAAACGCTTCTAAGCATTTATAGTTACCTATAGTAGACTGGCCTGTTAATCTTGGTTAGAGGCCCTAACTGATATGTCGGAGGTCGTGGGTTTGATTCCCGCCTAAGATAAATGTTTGTGTTATGAGCACGATTTTGTTCTATCTAGGTGTAATTTATCTAAAATAAGTATGTATTTAGAGATATATATATAAGTAGGTTTATCAGTTGTCTAGTACTCATAGTACAAGCTCTGCTTTGTTTGCGACTAGATGGCGTTGTGTAATAGTTGTGGAATATTATTATTATTCAATACACCCACTTTTAATTGTGGTCCACCGTACTTATGGCTCTTTAGTAAAGTCTGATTTATTCGAGGATTTAATACTGGGGACTTTTGCGTGTTGATGGGGACTATTGAGTTTGTAATAGGACGCTTAGAAGCGTTTATTACAGCTGTAGTAGACTGGCCTGTTGGTCTTGGTTAGTGGCCCTGACTGCTATGCTGATGGTCGGGGGTTCGATTTCCACCCTAAACTATTTTTTTATGAGCACGATTATTATGCTGTGTCTGGGTGTATTTTAACTAAAACTTTTCGACTGCTTTCACAATTTTCGAAAATAAATATTAAAATTGTAAGGGATAAACTATTCAGTTCAATGAAATACAGACAGAGGCCATTTCTAAAGTGACCAATGGTGCTCACTCGGCAGTCAAAAAGTATAATATATATGTATTTAGAAATATAATTACGGTTAACAGTTGTCTAGTATTCATAACACAAGCTTTGCTTAGTTTGGGTCTAGATACTGTTGTGTGAGAGTTGTGGAATATTATATTATATATTATTATATAGAAGTCCGTGTTGTGTCTTTACAATTTAGTCGTTAGATCGGTTTTTTTTTTTTATTTAAATATCTTTGCCCTACATTATGAAATACTATCATGAGTGCGTTCGCAAACATGTAAAGTAACATCCTCGTCATAAACACCTATAATGAAGGAATTGAACTCACGACACGCAGCACAGCAGCCAATAGCGAAACCACTACGCCAGTCGTACCCCAATATGATTTTGCTAGCCATTCAAATATTTTTTTGTAATGGTAGCGATCGTCACTGGTCAGACAAAGTGATATTCTCAATGATAAAGATTGCTGAAAGGCCAAAAATGTATTTGGTATTCAAATATCAAGGTCAATCCCAAACATGTTGGCATTTAAACAATAGTATTTTGTCTACATCCCCTTTCCTTAGCAGTTGTTTTCTTAATGTTTGAATCTAATAAACCATGAATAAACCCGAAATCAAATGTCAGTTCATTTAAATTAATTTTGTCTTATTTCAATCGACTTTTTTTTAAATTACTTATTACTAAATTAAACTTCAACGTATTTTTTGTAACGCAATGTATTTTTTTTATGACGTATCTAACCATATTATCTTTCATAAGTTAATTTTGTATCATAATTTTCAATTTTAATAATTTTTTTCCTGACATTTTTATTCCATACCATTTTAATTATTCATTAAACCCCAACGCGCTGTCCTTGTCTTTCTATTGTCTCTAATTGACTGCATTAGAAAGGTACCTGGCTGGTATTTACCAGCAAATGTTTTATTCTAACGTTGAGTATATCTCTAAGAGTTACAGTACTTGAATAGTATTAAAACAATCTATTTATAATATTCCAGTGTCTTCAATATCAACTTAAAAAAACCTATTTTATACCTTGTAACAGCTTTTACAGCAGATATTTCTAATACCTGCCTCATAACCTCATTGCCCGCCGGCCGTATATTTACATCACCTTCGTCCACAGCTCCCGTTAAGCCTAAAAAGCAAGCAAAACCTTTATAATACTGTGATAGTGCGTCCGAAACCCTTTTAGCGCCGGCGATGGACACAAAAGCCCCTCATCAAACGTCCATCTCCCGCCTAGGAGTTGCCATCTTCGTTTTGGACGGCCCGGGCGCTAGCGGTAAAAAGACTAAGAGTATGTGCTGACCCGATCATTAAATAGATTGATGGCACCTGGGCGCACGGTTCCAGCGATAAATAGTGGCGATTCGGGTAATCCAGCCGGCGGCCGGTGGCGTGCGATGGGCGGCATCCATTCTCTTTATTGCGCCGTGCTTTATAGCAGCCCAGGCGGCCAGGCGGCCAGTCGGCCCAGGCGATGTCGCCTTCGTGCGTCGGACGTGGAGGTGCGCCTAACTTATTGCCCAGGCGTTATGCAAATACAGCCCGGGGACTAGTCGCTTCCGATATGTTGGTGGCGCGATGTATTGAGATCTTTTGATCGTTAAACTTTGAGCTTTCTATGTGGATACGGTTTTGAAATTGTGTTTGGTGGCTTTGATACGTCGAAATGTCTAGATGGGTTCACGTATGTGTTTTAAGTACTTAATCTACACTTAGATTCTACACTAATATAATAAAGAGGTAAAGTTTGTTTTTGTTTGTAGGAGGTAATCTCTGAAAGTACTGGTCCGATTGCGATAATTTTTTCACCGATAGAAAGCTGTTTTATTCTTGAGTGGCATAGGCTATATTTTATATAGGCAGGCGAAGCCGCTGGCAAAAGCTAGTTTAATAACAGAGTGAATATTAAATAAAGTTTTGACAATCGGTCTACACAAACATACATTTTTATTAGACTAGATAATAATCCCATAACTGAATTCTCTCGATGTAAGTGTAGCGAGAGGGAGTGGGGGGAGGCGAAACCTACCTGTGTTTCTTCAATTGCTCTTTACATCTCAGAGCCACGATGTGTCTTCGAATATTCCCGTAGAAACAAGCTTTATGTATTGTTGTGATTGAATGTGTAGGTAAGTTGTGAAAGTTTTTTTCTCTTAGCCTTCACATAAGGACCGAACTAATATTAATAAAATCCAATCTAAAAATCAACTTCATATTTCCACTTCATTAAATAAACAGCGAAACAATACTCCACTCCAAATAAAACCATAAAATAAATGACTTGCTAAAAATATGTGAAGATAAATAACACCCAACATGACCCTTACACTAGGATGCATCATCTAGCAGCGCCTTAACGTTTATAATCAATTAAGGATGCCCCAAACGACAAAAAAACTTTATCTATTTTATGGTTTTTAGCAAAAAAGGTGGCGTCATGGGCAAAACAATGGCAAATTAGCGCTGACGGTTAAAAATGACGAGAGTATTGGTCGGCCGGTTATAAATGTCGGACTGAGCGACGCGACGGCAGGCGGGTAGTTATTAATTTATAACTTTTGACAGCCCTGCGACTGTTTGTATTTATTAATGTTTGGGTATATGAGGGTAGTGTAGGTATTGATTATATCGTTAATTAATTCTAAACATTTCTTAATAAGAATAAAACTATTTTTTTCCCTGGATCTGACTGTCCCACAGCGGCATCCACAAGTCCATTAATTTCTCTGTAATTACTCACTTGTTCTTGTTTCAGCAGACTTCCTTTTCTTTCTTTATTATATCGTGCATATGACTATGACACTAGTTTCTTAAATTTTATATTTTTTCCGTATGGAAATCGAATCCGCGCCACGCAGTGCGCAGTTAATCGCTTAACCACTGCGCCGTGCGATCATTGGATCTCATAGACAGATACACTTTTCTTTTCATAAATCGATGGTAATTTAGCTTAACGTACAGTCATACACGCAAAATAAAAAAAGTATCAAACAACCCTCAAAAAAAAAAAGCATAAAATTCAAAATTCGAACACATCAGTGTTTGAATTTTGAATTGGATGACCTTCTATTTCTTTTTTATTCTTTAGCTTTTACTTTTTGACTTAATAGTAAAAAAAAAGCTAAGGGCACAAACGTTACCTCAAACAGCCAAACAATATCATTCAATGCAGAAGTCCGCACCTTAATTAATGACCGGCGCATTACTGCGACTTTTCTGTCGCGATCGCACGCCGATAACGGAATGCAGACATCAAGATCGTCGCATGTCGTCTTATTGATGTCGCCTCTCGACTACCGTGTGCGGAAGTATTTGTCTATTTTTTTTTTATGTTTATCATTAAGTTTATGGAGTAACTTTGATTTTATAAGGTTTTAAAATTAGATGAAATTTTATTTGAGCAGAGAATTTTCTTCCTGTGTAAGTTTAAAATATATAAAGGAAAAAACTGGGCAAGTGCGAGGCGGAGTCGCACACTAAGGGTCCCGTGCAAGCTAACTTTTGTAAATATTTCAATTCCCCAATCGAGTCTCGACGATTTTTCCAAATAGAAAAGAATATTTTTCAGATTAATTCCTATACTTGTGCTATAAGATCTTTTTTAATACCAAATTTCAGGGTTCTAGGTCAACGGGAAGTACCATAGGACTTTCGATTTCTTTGAAAGTGTCGAAATATACGTTGTGCGACATAAACGGCCGTATTTTTTATTCAGAAGTTTAATTTTTTCACAACTTCAAGGGACCACAGACCTATATGTTTTTAATTTCAACTCGACACATCCACGCGTTTCCGAGAAAAAAGGTCTTTTCAGACAGACATACAGATAGACGGACCACAAAGTGATCCTATAAGAGTTCCGGTTTTTCCTCTTGAGGAGTACAGAACCCTAAAAACGAAGTATGGACTCATATTCCTCGTATTCTTGTTTGAAAAAAAGTCTAGAATCCTTAATAATAACGAAAATCAAATCACAACATACAAAATACATTTAATTATATTTCAAAGTAAAAAAAATAAATAATTTATTATGCACTTCCTTAAAAGTTAGACCAATTTTGCATTTTATATAAATATCTTTATTTATTGGTTATTGGTCGAGTTGTAGGTCGCGGGTTCAAACCCTATCAGGCGCATTACTTTGTGTACCTAATTTATTTCATTACCACTGCTCTCAAAACGGTGAAGGAAAACATCTTGAGGAAACCGGCATGTCCTAGAACCAAAAATTCGAAGACCTGTGACATTCACCAACCCGCACTGGGCCCGCGTGGTGGATTACGGCCCATTCCCTCTCCTAGAGAGGAGGTCTGAGTCTCAGTAGTGGGAACATTAAAAAGGCTGATGATGATTATGATGATGATGATGATTGGTTATTGGTATTAATAAATACCTACTCTATTGCTTATTTTCAGAAAAATCATACAAACACCAGAATTTTCTATTGCACTGGAAACCTTTCATAAATAACCCGGTTCACGTATTCACAACGAGTCCTTTATTTACCCAGCTATATCTCATTTTTCGACCGACTATTGTTCGATTGCAGCCCAAAAAAAGAGGAACTAACAACGTTACGATTTGATTCTCTTGTCGGAATTCCCGATCGCGGTCAAAATAGTACGAGAGCAAGTTGCAAAAGCCTGCACTAGGATACATATTTTATAACTTAGCTTCGATTGTTCCGACCGCGGGCTTTTTCTTTTTTTTTTCGTATCATACACACGCCACCGATGTGCGTCAATCGACACATGGCTGGAATTTTTTCTTGTTTTAAAAATGTTCCTTTTTTAAATGTCGACCGGATTGTTTTTTATAAGCCAGCTTTTATAACGTTGAATTCGTAGTGAGGCGACTTCTATTTCAGATTTTTAGCTTTACGGTTTTCCGGAAAATTGGTGTTTTTGAATCGACGTTTTCTTCTTAAGAATTCTTTTTTATTCAATAGGAATTTCACAATGATTTGAAAAAAAAAGGAAAGCGTAAATTGAGTTATATAAAGGTTAAATAAAACACGTATGGTGATACCTACGCTTTATCCAGATTTTTCGCATTAAAACTTCTCCATATTTGTGTATAATAAAAGCAAATACATTGCACATAACAATGTGTGATTCTTTTTATTTAGTTCAGACTGGATTTATTATTCAGAACCCTATCATCGCACTGGTAATTAAACTCAATATTTTATGAATGAAGAAACAAAAATAGTTTTCAA
This sequence comes from Mythimna ferrago, assembly GCA_910589285.2. Taxonomy (NCBI): domain Eukaryota; kingdom Metazoa; phylum Arthropoda; class Insecta; order Lepidoptera; family Noctuidae; genus Mythimna; species Mythimna ferrago. Next base: position 9,170,963 of record OU342691.1, on the reverse strand, counting down.
CGACGAGGCAAAAACGAGCAATGATTTAAAAATATAACATTGACGTAACAAATTGAGTACTATTTTTTGTTAGTTTGGAATTTTGAAGTGAAATATTCGTAGTTTGTAAGTTGAGAACGTCAATGAATACAGTATAGCTATCAATTTTAGATAAAAAAAACAACAATGGTAGATATCGATGGCAAGATATGGCCGGGGGCATCGATCCCGGTGGATCCAATGCACCGGAAGCTCTTCCTTCTCACGCGGCATTCATCGCCCAAACAAAGGATGCAGTTACATGACAAATTCGACGCGGCCGATTGTCGCCTTCACAATTGCACCAAGCTTTGTATATCTTTAATAAAATTTATTAACAACTATATGCGTATTTTTTCATATTTCCAAGTTTTTACAAGTGTTTACTCTCTAGGTGGAGCACAAAGACTAAATCCGGCTTTTGTTGCGATCGCGATACCAGCCAGATATTAAAAGCACGTGTGGCCAAACAAAGGTTGCGTTATGCGGGGGATTATTTGCCAATTTATGGCGCTTTTTGTAAATTCCGTTGAAAGCTCGCCCCGGAAATTTGGCTCCAATTCAACAAAATGATCTTTTAACTATAAATATTACGTAAATTGTATATTTGTGTGACAAAAACATTCGGAACCATCGTTCACCTTACTCGTGAGATTATTTCTTTTGTAAAGATTTGTCGAATTTGATAAATTAGCAATCGAATAATCAGCCGAATTTAAAAAAATCTAGAATATCATCAAAATGTGATACTACATTCACTCCTCGAAAAATTGTAATGACATGCAGTTCACACTTCTTTAATATTTCCCTATAAACAAAAGTTAAAAGATCGTCCTGAATATGACATATTATTGACCCTTCAAAAAAATTCCTGACCCGAGCAGCATATTACAGAATCTGAAGGTTACCTTTTTGTCAATATTTCAGCCGATACATATATGTACAACAACTACGTCCGTCGTCAACATGATTTTAAATTAAACGCTACTCGTTTATACCTGCAAATTAACAATGTACCTGTCTGTTCGAAAATAGATCGCCCCTGTCGTATCAAAAACAATACATTGAGGTTTCACGTGAAGTAGAGGGCGGTGTCGGCGCGGCTACAAATCAGTGGCATGCGCCCATTAGAGACGATAAAATTTTACGATTCTTCGCTACTTTTGAACGCGTCGCGTCGCTCTGCCGACGTCGCACCGTGTGTCGCTAGACTTATTAGGATTTAAGCGTGGTTTATATGGTATGATGGCGTAAGAGAATTTATAAGAGTAAGGTTAGTTACTAATAATTGGGCTATAGGAGTATTCTCCACATTTTAAAATCTTGACCAGTGCTAAAAAAAATTTCAGGTCCTGCTTCATCCTCTTTCATGTCAATTTGACCCTGTCCGACCAATCTGTAACCAGGAGGGCTAGCTGTGTGGGAAAAGAGTTGACGCATATCCTGATAAGGGACTCCACAATGGCACCGAGCCTGCGATGGATCAAGGATACTCCATTTGGACAGATTGTATCTGCAGCGGCCAACCTGAGCTCACAATTGTTTCAGATATTTCCAGGTTAACTTCTGCAGTCCGTGTTCCGGGAGAAGTGGAATATCTGTTTTTGCACAGTTTCGTTGTTCTCCGAGGAGATCGTAAGTCTTAGGATAGCCTTACGACTCTTCCACTTCGCTGGTAGGAGTATGTGTCCGTATGAGTAGTATCGGTGAGGATTGTCAAGTTCCTGTTTTCTTTTTTCAATTTGTTGGCTGTTTCACGGTGAACGTCCGGTGGAGTAATACCAGCTAGTGGATACAATGGCACAAGTTCATACAAATAAATTTTCAGCTCCTGAAAAATTAACAAAGACACATCTCGTAGAATAAATATTTCCAACCGGACCTTCAGGCACTAAGAATAATCCATTTTTTTTTTAATTTAGAACAAAATAGAGACGCAAGAAAATCCTAAAGAAAACGTCCAATATAACAATCAAACATATATAGAACAGTTATACTTGTATACGAAGACCCAGTCAAGACCGTAATACCCAAAGCATTGAAACTCAAAGTGAAACAAACACTCAAAAGACGTCATGTGAACACCTCCGTTTAGTACGTCACACTAATTCGAGAATGCATTTTAGTCGGCGATTATTTCGGTAATCGGCGTAGCGATTCACTTAATTATACACAATTGTTTACACCATTCATCTGAACGGTCTCCGTTTTAATGCTTTTAAATGTAGCTCCAAATAGCTCGGAGGTGGTCTTTGAATAATGGTGAAATATTAAAAATAATGTCGTTCACAGGTCTGTTCTACATTCCATTGCTGGCTGTCTACGACTTCTCAAAGTTTTGAAGCAAACTATCCAAAGTTATGCAGCAATGTATTCGGAAACACTGACTTCTTTCTCACATTTCTGTTTTAGGAACCTTATGGGTGGAGCTACCGCGATCTATGTTTTCCGAGTCGCATTAAATTTTATGTTATTGAGCCGTGATTATAAGGTAAAAACTTCACTTTCGGTGTATTTATGAATGAAAGCAAAAAGTCGAACGTAAAATTTTATTGTTAGTACCACTAATGTTGGATTTGAAAACCAAATTATGTGATTTAAATGGCTCTCTTTTTAATTGGATAGAGAAAAGAGGCCTTTTTTAGAGTCTCATCCAAAGGTTATAAACAAAACTGTAATTTCATGGTTGAACATTTTGACTGAAAGGTATGTAGGTGGGTCTTCTTCTTGGTTTTTTTTTTTTTTTTTTTATTAATGATAGGCTTGCGTTTGACCACTATCTCACCTGATGGTAAGCGATGATGTGGTCGACGATGAAGCACGCATGGTTGTTTCACTCTTACCAGAGTGGTCGTGGTTATCACGAAGGTAGCTCTTCGGAAGCCGTAAGGGTACGCTGCATAACTGTAGGTAGGTAGCGTGGTATTTTTTTCTAATAGTTTCGGAAATAGAACGTGAAGGGAATTGCGATCACTCAAACAAGGTCTGTTGGTAAAACTGAATATGTAATAAATTAGTGAAAATTTTTTAAATAAGAAGATGGACTTATTATTTTACAATAATAAAATCAATAATAATAGATATACTCTTTATTGTACACCATAAAAATACAACAGGAGCTTAAAAGAACAAAGCCGAAAGCTTGTGTGTGGCTTGAATCAAGCTTTTGATCAATATACTCGAACAAAACGAATCAAAATACATATACTACAAACTCTCAACTCAGATTCAAACAGCAGTGGACTCTAAATTACAGGTTACCTAGACTAGAAATATAAGTCAAATCTTCCTATTTGTATCATACTTCTATAATTTTAAAATTTTAATTTCCGGAAATAGTAGATAATCTACACTAATATTATAAAGAGGTTAAGTTTTTTTTTTGTTTTTTTTTTTCTTTGTCTTATATGCAATTTTTTTTTCACCAATTTAAAGCTGCTATATTCCTGAGTGACATAGGCTACATTAAATGTATAGCGGAAGACGCGAAGCAAAAACTAGTCCGAAATAATTTAACATCCAAAACCTGTATAAATTATTCCTATAACCCTATCCAAATCTGAAACATCTCTAGTGCATACACTTGTTGACTTACATCTAACCACGGATCCATTGTATTAAACTTTCTCAGCACTTACATATCTTTATCACGTCCCCTACTCGACATATCACCAACAACACTTAATCACATTGACAACTTCGACGAAATTGTCGGAATGCGAAAAAAGTCTAACAATCCGACATTCGGACGCAAGTCAACCCCCTACTGCTAAGGTCTTGCGGTCGCAAAATGTCTCAATCTAGAAGCAAGCCATTAAAGAAAAAAAAACTATACTTATGATAGTTTGCTTTGGTATCGCCGTTCCAGTGAACATACCTGCTGTGCGAGTAGATTTATTAGAACTTTTTTGGGGTTAAGTGAGACATCAATTTGGTGTTCGACATTTGAAAGTTGGATAATTAGATTGCTGTTTAAGTGATAAGATTGTCGCCGATTTGATTTGCGAATCTTATGGTCTTTGTCTATTGTGTGAGCGTTACTGTTTTTAAAATTGCTTCGCAAAAAAGAAAGCCATCCATATCCCGTTACAAATTTTATTTGCAATTTTTTTACAAAACACTAATAAAGGGATTCGCACATTGTTTTAAAACTGTTTATTTATATCGTCTTTTTATTTCCAACCCTAAAATGAAACGGTTATGTTATTTGCTAAAAAACGCAATTTGCTGAAGTTCAACAAAGAAGTTTTTTCGCAAAAACTGCGATTTCTACTTTTTTTGCTCAGCCCTGACAATTATGAAGGGGTGGTAGGAAAGAAAGTCACGGCAATAAAAATAAACCTTTCGGCGGCAAACGCGCCGCCACCGAAGGGTTACTCTTTATTTCTATTAGCCGACGATTTAGGGTACGACACATTCCGGTAAGGTCCTCGTAAAATCAGAAAGGCATCTGAACGCGGCCGGGTGACTTCGACTGTTGGACGTTCAACCTCGCTGCAATCGTAAACGATAAAAAACTCGCAACTCAACATTGAAAGCGCTCATAAAGTAATTTGCACAAATTTGCAAAAGGGTGAAAATTTTGCAATAGAGTTAAACTATTATTACAAACAGCCGTTATGTATAGAATGCGCGATAAAAAACACACGACACCGTTAGACTTTTAGTTTAGTAACTCGTTTACGTTGTTCGTTTCTGTGTAATTCCGCGCCTTTGTCCGAAGTTTGGCTCGATCGTGATAGAGTTTGAAAACGGCTTATGTATCTGGGAATAATGAGGGTACATTCGCGGGTTAATCCGACATAATTAGGGGTAGGTAGGCAGCGTCCTGAAAAAGAAATAAACCGTTTTATAACTTGGACTTCTTTAGCCCTGGGTAAGCCGGCAGTAAAACTCATAGGAAGATGGGATCAGCGATATGGGGCGGAAATAAATCGCCATTTAAAATCAATTTGTGTAAAGGCTAGGAGAGAGTAGTTGGGGTTTGGGGTCAGTGTGGGCCCGGGCGGCGGTCACGCGCGCACAGAGTCACGCCGATATTGTAACACAATGTCATTTGAGATAATAGAAGCTGATAACGATACGCCGTCGACATTTTATTGCTAATTCGATCTGGATTTTTCTTTCGAATTTACGAGTACGTAGATAATAAAATTTCTGATGCATTATTTAATTTCACATAAGGTTTTAATTGGGTTTTAAGTACTACTTAAGTACTTACATTAATTTTACACGGGATTTTCGCATATAATATCATAATATTTTTTTTTTACCTTATAATGTGTTTAATTAATTTTAATAATATCTAAATGACACGTACAATTACCGGAACGGATCTTGAGCGCTCGGCGTCAGAGTGGGGATTGCTTTGCGCATTCCATACATTGGCGAGCCAATCGTCTTCGTTGTTAAACGCAGTTCAACGCAGGGAACAAATCAGGAGTAACGTCTATGACACGATGGCGCGGCAAGCCAATCACTGACACTCTCCGCCCCCACGTCTCACTTCGCACCACTAAAGAGACCGAATATTTGACTTCTGCGCAACTTGAAGCCAGCGCTCAAAACACTTGCCGGTAATTGTAGGTAGCGGCTAAGTAGTATTTGTTTTTATAATAATAACTGTTTATTTTCAGGCATCAGAGGCCCATAGAAAAATTACATAAAATAATCTTAAACAATAATAAACTAATGCATACTTCTTATTATAACAACAAAACTTATATTATTATACACGTAGCATCGGCGTCGTGTTCCGCTGCGTGGAACACGACGCCGATAACCTACTACTCCTATATCTCTTTATATCTTTACTTATAAATGATACTTCTACTACTCCTTGCGGCCTCACACAAATAGTATATTGGTCAACATCATTATCATTTCAGCCGAAAAATGTCCACTGATCTGAGAGCTCTCACCACATCAACCGGTGTCGTGTAATCAAGATGCATTAAGTATCTCGTATTCAGCGGACTCCCGCGGTCCTAGCTAGGTCCTTCTGTGAACTCTTCCAACGTTGCGATCGTTGCTTGTGTGCGTTCGGTACGTGGCCACCACTAGGTACTACAGTTTCTTTCTGCCCCATCTGCCAATCATTCTGCAAACAATGTTTTAAAAGACAGTTACGAAAAAAGTTATTATCAACTTAGGTCCGGACCAAGCGTTTCACCACGTCGTTTACCTACCGAAAGATTGGAACAATTTGAAGCGGTCTTTTCATCTGATTATAATTTAGGTATCTTCAAGGCTAGTTTGTTAAGAGACTTAAGTCTTAACAAACTAGTGCGATTCACCATCATCGATTGCATCACTGCTTACAGACAGGTGGGATCGTAATCAAACACGAGTTTATATCATTAAAGAAATGACTATAAAGCAGTTAGGTTACTAGTGTCAGTCAAAGAGTTACCTGTGACTTTGCTTGCGGTGTCTGTCTATATCGTCTGAGGAACTTTTTCACGACCTTTGCAGGCAAAGTCAATGTTTGTGTTAAATTTACCTTATCATCATCGTACAATTACCGGCACGGATCTTGAGCGCTGGCTTCAAGTTGCGCAGAAGTCAAATATTCGGTCTCTTTAGTGGTGCGAAGTGAGACGCGGGGGCGAGGATTGTCAGTGATTGGCTCACCGCGCCATCGTATCATAGAGGTCACTCGTGATTCGTTCCCTGCGCTGCTTCATGTATCTAACAACGACGACGATTGGCTCGCCAATGTATGGAATGCGCAAAGCGATCCCCATTCTGACGCTAAAGATTCGTGCCGGTAATTGTATATTATGGTAACGTACCTATGCTACTGTACCCCCAAAGTAGTTTGCTGGATAAGCTTGGCTCCTCAACAACTGCATCCGGTTCATATTTAACTTGAGAAAATATTATATCCATGTTATTTTTTAGGTGGGAATTCATCCAATGACATCCGGCTCAAGGGCGGAGTGGGAGGACGAATTAGATTTTTACTGACTAAAATTTACTCCTATGTTCCTTCTTGTTTTTATCTGATGTTCCAGGACCTCAGGTTTTCCTTTCATAGGCTTCGCGACCCTGCTGGGCCCTACGGTTTTGCTGACATCTTCTTGAGGCGCGCATGGAAGTACAGTACGCGTCGTTGACGTCTCGGCAAGTTACCCATTGGTCGCCGAGACAAAATACCACCATATTGAGATAAATGATATTTATTTTGTAAATAGGTTTTTAAAAAACACTTTTACACGTAATTTTTTTTTTACGTCAGTTTAAACTAGATGAGGCCGGTGTTTCTTAGCTGACTAGCCTGAGAAGAAACACCGAAACAAACTCAGGGGTCGAAGTCTCTTTTAAAAGAGAGAGTACAGATTAGCAGCCTTGGCAAATGACTTGGCCTTTCAGCCTTTTAATGTTCCCACTGTTGGGACTTAGGCCTCCTCTCTAGGAGAGGGAATGTGCCATAATCCACCTCGCGGGCCCAGTGCGAGTTGGCGAATGTAACGTGTCTTCGAATTTTTGGAAACGGGTATGTTCTAGACATTGTCGTTGACGTTTTGTCACAATGTTTTCTTTCACCGTTTTGAGAGCAGTGGTGATGAAAAAATGACTACAATCGAAGAAATCGAGGTTACTATTTCCACACATGATATCATTTAAAAAAAAATTAACCTAAAAACGCGAATCCCACAAGAACGTTACCGCATCAAACGTTCCCAGTAAACAGTACGCGAGAAATCTCGCGTCTCGTTTATTCCGGCCGGAATATCGCCTAGGTGAACTTAAAGGGGATACAAGGCTTACCCGTGGCGTCGCCCCGCGTATTGGGGCTTACAGTGATTTACTCGTTATACCCCCGTTTCTTTTTTTTTCTGTTTATTCGACGGATCAGGGGTTACCCTTTATTGGGTAAAGTCGGAAAACTGATATTCCTACGTTAACTTAGACGCGAGTTTATTGGCGGGGGCAGATTTGTATCGGATTTGTTTGTCGTTCTTTTGTTTAGTGTCTTACCTAATGTGGGATGGAATTTATGGTGGATCTTTAAGAAAATAGTGCGTCTATGAGTCCGTTTGCTAGGGCTGAAGATTGTTTGAAAGAGCCAGGTACCTAGAAAGGCTCCAGGTGTCACCGTTGTGCGGACCGCCCGAAGGACACAGTAGAAGTGTGCCCCGCAAAGGCAAAGCACCGCCGTGTCCTCGTGGGGCGATCGTGGACAGCGACCTCTTGCGCCGGACCTTGGTACAAGCCATGGTACGAAATGGAATGGACAGCAGATAAATCCTTCTGAGAAGCAGTAATGCTAGCGAAGCATATAGTCGTTCGTGTGAGGGAACGGACTTCCTCAAGCCCCAACCGCCAAGTTGCCGAGCTCGACTACTAGCCACCATAAACGTGGACTTACGGACGGATAGCACGCCGTCCAGCTGTCCGGTAATCGTCAAGATCGAGCCCAAGTCGTCGACGGCACGTACCTAGTGTTTTACGCGCACCTCATAGAGATGTCCACAAAACCGTAGGGGCCCAGCAGGGCCGAATCCTACTTGGACCATGAGTCGACTTCAGAAAGGGTTACTCGAGGTAATAGGACGCAAAAGACTACTGAAGGAATGGGTGTGGTTTAAGTTAATAAAAGTTTGACATTCGACCCTCGTGCTCTGCCCTAGAAAGGGAAAAGTCATTAGATGATTTCCCACTTTTAAAAAAGAGGGTTGTTGTCAGTAAAAGCCTGACATTTCTCGCTTCAAAAAGAGCTATTTGATGATTTCAAAATTGTTGGCAACTAGATAGCCTGGAACTGCGGATTTGTTCCAAAGAGTTACCGCGGCCCTGGACCACAACGGACAACTGAAGGAATACAGGTGGATTTTAGTCAGTAAAAGTCTGACACTCTCTCACTCCACCCAGAGCGCGAGAAGCTATTTGATCATTTCAAAACTGTATGTCAGGAGACAGCTTGATGCTGCTATAATAGTTGGCAAGTTGATAGCCTGTGACTGCAGTATTACTCGAAAGATTTACCCCGACTCTTGAACCGCAAAGGGCAACTGAAGGAACACAGGTGAACTTTAGTCAGTAAAAGTCTGACACTCTCTCTCTCTCCACCCAGAGCGCGCGAATATATTTTAATGGCTTCAAAATTGTTTGCTTCTAGATAGCCTGGACCTGCGGCATTTTTCTGCCGTCCGAAAACGCAAAGGACAACTGAAGAAACAGATGTGAATTTTAGTCAATAAAAGTCTCTCTCTCTTTCGCTGTACCCAGAGCGCGACAATTCAACAAGCCCTTCCTATAAAAAAGTTACCAGTACATCCAAAAACCACAGTTGACACAATAGTACCGGTGAACTAAAAGTTATAAAGTTGCACATTCGCACTGTGCTCACTGTAATGGACTAACGACTTGTCAGTGAAGTGACGGTCAACCAACCAGTTAACTGTCTATTAGTTTAATTCTTTTACTTTAGATATCGCTCTAATAATAACATAGAAGCGAAAGTTTGTTAGTCTGTATGTATGTTAATTCTTCTCACTCGAACGGTGGAACAGATTTGGATGAAATTTAGCACACGGCTAGAGCATCCTGGAACAGCACATACTTTACTCCAGGAGTATGTTAATTTGGAACAATTTTGTACATCACACAGGCAAAACCACTGACAGCGAGTAGTTTCTAAATAATATTATAATAATAATCATCTATTTATTTCATGAATAAAGTTCATATATTTTGTTATATCATAGCAACTTATTAGCTGTATCACTCAGTGATAAAGTAGGTATAGTATTTGGGCCACGCGCAAGCGAAGGGTCTTTGTATAACTGACTAGCTTTTGCCCACTGCTTCGTCCGCATACATAAAATATAGCTTTAGTCACTCAGGAATAAAACAGCTATCTATCGGTGATTAAAATTTAGTAGTTCTTTCAGAGTTTACCTCCTACAAACGTAAAAACAAAAAATATTTGTGTAGCTCGCGTTTGACCACAATTTCAGCTGATAGTGAGCGATGAAGTGGTCGAACGCTGTGTTGCAACAGTTACAGTCTCGTTTTCGAATTTATGAAAGAAAATGGCCTCGCTGATGTGCTTTCGCCGACGTCTAAATTAGTCCACGCTACGCCTCTATACGCATGTACTAATTTATACATTTAAATCGTCCTAAAGAATTACTCTGCCTATTAAGGGGCCGGCGACGGACAAACGAATATGCTCCAACTGCAAATGAGCGTGGTATTACGTTTGTATGGAAATTCATCCGTCGCCGGCCCCTTAATGAAAATTGCTTGAAAATCAGTTCACTAGTTTTTGACGAATGCTGTAGGAGAGTTCGTTTTATAACATGTAAGGATATAGTGTAATACACTACATATTAAAAGTGTTATACACTTAATACGCATAATAAAACAATTTTGCTATAGTATGTAACAAACAAATAGACGTTAGTAACATAATAATCATTATAATCAGGCTAAAATTGTTTAAAAAAAATGTATACTGCATGTCACTGCCATTGAAAATCTTTAAAAAAAAGACGTGTGGCACTCGGGGACTGCCGCGGTAAAGCTATTGCATAGCATTTTTATCAACATATGCAATTATAATTATTTATTTATTTTATTTATGCAGTATTTTTTTTTCCTTTGTGTTTTTTTCTTTGATATTAATTGAAGTTACACTTTCACACATTGAATTGAATTTTGATTGATTGTTCACTCATTTGTTTTCTTATCGGTCACCACGCTCAAAAAACAAATGAGTAGGGGGTGTTAGGTTATTTTCGTTACGGAATTTCTGGATTCGGTCTCCACGCTCAAGGCCCGCGATAGAAGCTATGCAATAGCTTAAAAAATACTTTTCAAACTGTTACTATTTAAAAAAATTTATACTGTTAAAGAATATCTAGAAGACAAGTCAATAGAACCTGTAATATGCAAGTTAGATTAATTGACGACACTGACTGTGAATATATTTGCACGCCATGTTATGGCAGGATATGCTGAAACATATATATGTCAATGACTGAAACAAATTTACTGGAACACCTTATGTACCATATTCTAGCATATAAATGATTTGATTGATTGATTGAATAATTTTTTAAGCTATTGCATAGCTTCTATCGCGGGCATTGAGCGTGGAGACCGAATCCAGAAATTCCGTAACGAAAATAACCTAACACCCCCCACTCATTTGTTTTTTGAGCGTGGTGACTGATAAGAAAACAAATGAGTGAACAATCAATCAAAATTCAATTCAATGTGTGAAAGTGTAACTTCAATTAACATCAAAGAAAAAAAAACAAAGGAAAAAAAATACTGCATAAATAAAATAAATAAATAATTATAATTGCACAAGTTGATAAAAATGCTATGCAATTGCTTTACCGCGGCAGTCCCCGAGTGCCACACGTCTTTTTTTTAGTTTTACTTACCTAATTTTTGAGGTAAATGTAAAATGTGTATTTTGAAATATCGAGCTCAGAAGGATTGCAGAATGTTTTTACTCAGCTAATTACTGTCTAGTGACACGGATGACCTATTCACAGTAAAGGTAATACCTAACATTATCCTCCTTAAACGACCAGTAATCTAAAGTAGCCACATAACTATCAATCACACATAATAGCAAAACGTCGTACAACAAGTAAAACACGTCATTAATCACAGAATACACCCTAAATTGCCCATAAATGGCCACAATCTTTATTTACATTGAAGAGTACCGTGAAATTCCTTAGAAAAACTTCAAAGATATGTTCGCACGATTTTAGGAGGCTATTGAAAGGACACAATGATATTCGTACACACGTAACGACTGCTTCATGACATAAATCAAAGTTGAACAAGATATTAACGAAAAGGGAAGAGACATAGAGCAGACAATTGTCAGAAGTTCAAGTCAGACAGTCGTTTTTATTATTATATATTTATTTTTAAGTTACTTGCTATACTTATAGTATGCACCAAAGTGTATTGCGTATTGTGGCTTCGTTCCCATGTTTTTCTTTTTACCGGACTATGCCAAAAGAAGGGTTATGTTTTTAGCATACGTGTATTTCTTTGGCACTACCTTTTCTCTAAACGGTAAGTTGCACTTTAGCTTGAGAGTGGTGTCGTTAGATTTGTCTTAGTCGTGAGAGTAATTCTGAGTACATCTTAATTATGAAATGGCAAATTATGGGCGCTAAATTATAACATTTTTTTTTTATGATAGGGTTCCAAAATAGACTAAACAAACTTTTGAAGGTAGTTAGAAAGTGTAGGAGGAGGCCTTTACCAGAAGGATCATAATAAAAATAATAACAAAAAAAAATTGGGGCGGTCCATACCCGGGCGATTCTTCCTCATGAATCCGGTGCAGGAATATCCCGAACTTACCATGTCCAGTTAGAACCTGCGTCATGCGGAAGTTGAGAACGCCGTGAGGTCTTTCCAGAGATGCCTCAAAGAGGAGACTTTAAAAAATTAAGGGATTCTGAAAGAACGCTATAAAAAAATATTTAAAAAAATACTTTTGCTGTGCAGCAATACACCCGTTGCTCTACTTGTACTTCTGACAATTACCTGTCAAGTGAAGGTGACAAAAACTATTGTAGGCGGTTTGAATAGGGTTTGCCACTGACTCTGCGGTCGTCCGGCCTTTACGGGCGGCTACAGCCTGACATTCTATTCAACACCGACTGGATTACCGTGGGTACCTACTAATGAATGGATATGGACGAAATGGGATTAGTTGTATATAGCTTATAATTTATGTGACAGCGATCGGGGATTTATTAAAAAAATGTTTGATATTTCTACCAAAGGACAACCCGACGTATGGCGAGTATCAACCCTTATGTTATCGCGGGCTTGCGTACAGTGAGCAATGGGTAGCTCGCTGTCCGACCGTCTGGTAATCGTCGACGGCGCGCACTGTTCCCGCGCGCCTCAAGGAGTTGTCAGCAACAGCAGGGACCCTGCCGGGTCGAAGCCTACTGGGGCCAGGGTTATCCAAAAACCACCATAAAAAAAAACCTTACGTTGTTGAAACCTCTAGCACCCAGACTAAGCGTTTCACCTCGTCTTTTATACCGCATACGTCGATGGACTGGAAACATTTTCCTGCTGCGGACTTCTCGTCAAAAAATTAAATGTTTTTATCAAATAATTCTGAGTAACATTTGAAACTTCGAAACAGATGTTACGGATACGGACCAGGGTTGATGGAGTGTTCGCAAGAACCACCGCGGCCCTGAAATACAGGTGGGTTTTAAACACTGATATACCCTTCACCTTCACCCTTCAAATCAAATCAAATCAAAAACATTTATTTCAAATATGGTCTATTTTTGAATAGTCAATTGTCGGTCAGTCCAAGAAAAGTGAAGCTAAATTGATTGCTTCAGCTCCACTCAGAGCGCGAAGAATTATTTGATAATTTCACATAAAGAGTTAGATAACATTTAGACTTTAATTAGATTTTTTAAAATGGCAGAAAATGGGGAAGGGTATTAAGCTTGCTCAATTGACAAAAAATAATACCGAAAAGTGACTGCTGTCAGTCACCCAACTTTAATACCAGTAGTTAGAAGAATATTGCCAATTACCTCAAAACTATTAATTTAAAACATTGCCAACGCTAATAAAAAAAGCATTCGCAAAAGTCAACCCTAAAAAGCGAATCGCTCCAAAACTTTTCCTGCCACTACGGCTAACGCCATCTATCGGACGTACTGCGTCCTCATAAAATCAAGAACGTCACCCATCATCCCCTTGTTTGCTCACAACGGAAACCCTGCGGCGTCACTCTTTTAACAAATCAATCACAATACGTACCGCTGCAGCATAGAAAAACACTTTTTAGGGTTCAGTACCCAAAGCGTAAAAACGAAACTCTATTACTAAGACTCCACTATCAGTCTGTCTGTCTGTCACCAAGATTTGTCTCATGAACCGCAATATCTAGACAGTTGGCATTTTCAGATGATGTATTTCTGTTACCACAATAAAAAAAAAAAAAAAAACAGAATAAAATAAATATTTAAGTGGGACACCCATATGTACAACAAACGTGATTTTTCAACAAACAAACACCGGTATAAGTAAAATTAAAACAAGGTGTTTTTTTTTTTACGTCGACTCTATTGTACACCTTAAACAATTTTGATACTCTATATTAAATGTAACAAACAATACCGATCATAAATTACTGCTAGGCTACAAAGTTGTTTTGCTAGATCAGACTCAAACTTAAATTCGTTAATGATAATCTACCTAAACATTTAAAGTTAACTAAATTCTATTGGAGTGCTCAAAAAAAAGTTGTAATACAGTGTTTAATGTTGTATTTGGTACGGAACTCTTGTGCGAGGGTCCGAATCGCACTTGGCCGGTTTTTTTTAAGGCGACATGCCTCCTATAATACCTAACATAAGTGGATTATACCTTCTGTACATTTCACGTCACATTTAACCCCTATTGTCTTCAATGCGTAGGAGTTTGAATATAAACTTTTTATCCGCACCTTTTTTAGAAGTGAGATAAAATTTGGACATCTGTCTCGCATTGTGGAGACCGTTTGGCCAGGATCTTTATCTAGTGACGCAAAAAGAGCAGTTTTCTATTGCTGTTTTTTATTTGCTGGATGTATATTTTTCTATTGCTGTTTTTTATTTGCTGGGTACATTTTTGTCATAGGGCGCAATGTTTGGATCAGCTAATCGTCTTAAGATAAGCTGGGGTAAAAGAATGGATTTCATTTGAAGTAGACTTGTTTGCCGATAAGTTTGAATGGGTCTAGTTAAGGTAGGTTTTTGTGAACATTTTTTTTGTTATACGGATACAGTTTCAAGATTCACTTCTTTAGTAACTGTCACAGCTAGTGTTTTATTTTATGATGTAAAGTATATGTGATATAAAATCTTCATAATTCAAAGATTAATTTCTTCTTCTTAGTCGTACACTCTTGACAGAGTGGTCGTGGTCATGCCTCGGTCGAGTCCCGCACCACCACCTCTCTCGCGATACGACGCCATGCAGCTCTGTGTTTGGCGGCTTGGGAGCCTTCATTTACGCTGTAGAGTGTCACGGTTTTGATAAGATCCGTCCATCGTGTTGGAGAGCGTCCACGAGATCTTTTGCCTTCGACTTTCCCGTGCACCACCAAACGTTCCATCGAGTCCTCCTTACGGGTGATATGGCCGAAGAACTTGATTATTCGTATTTGCACAGACGACGAATTATTAATTTCTTTAATAATATTCAAATATTCACATTTTTTTTAGCCAGTGTTATTATTTTATGACGCATTATATGATAAAATAAATCTTTAAAATTTAATTATTTTTAGACTGCCCCACACTAGGAAATATTCCTAGGAACTAGGTCCTAACTAAATAACTGGCAAATGTTGAGACAAGAGACAATAATGGTAATGAGTTGCACAAAGGAGAATTTATCTGCCTATGTTCAGTACCGGATTTAAGCATAGGCAACATTGGCAGTTGCCTATGGGCCGCCACAAAAAGGGGGCTGCCACCACATCACAAAAAAAAATCTATAAAGGCTCAGTAGAAATAAAAAAATACTAAATTTTGTAACAAACAGACGAAAAACTTATTTTTTTTCTATGAGCGGGAAAAATCAACATTTAAAAATCAGCGAGATCAAGTAGCACGGAATATGAACACAAATAGCGTCTTCCGCGCATTCTACCGCGCCGCGCTTAACCAATAGCAACAGCGGAAAATGGCGTGTCACACGGGCGTGAGCATAATTTTTGCCATGAAAAAAGCAGGAATTTTCCCATTGAGAAATCGAGTGAGACGCATTTATCACTCAACAGTTAACCACAAATGGTTGGAAGGCCTCCACCACATGCTCTGCCTATGGGCCGCCGATTTTTCTAAAGAGTAAAAGGAGGAATGCATCAAACTCATTGAAACGTGATTTGTTAGGAACTGTTTAGTATTTTCATGTAACTAGATGTGTTTTTACCTACGTCTTCGTCCACCAAAAACTAAAAAAAAAATCGGTACAACTCAATCGAAGACACATTGTATCTGATACCATTTTGACACAATACCACGCTACCATCGCTTTATTCAGCACCCAAGATATAAATACATCAGCCTCTATATTGGCTGGCATCCCGAAGGCGTACCAACGCCAACACGTGCAAAACAATCACAATTTTCGCGGTGATCTGCTATAAATCACTTATTATTATAAAAGGGCATGTTCGAGTGGCTGCTTTGTCGCTTTATGGATGTTATGCCATTCATTACAGACCATTAAACGCATTATAACACACTCACCAACACAACTAAATCTCCCTCGCCCTTCTCTATCACCAAAACACTGAAGTAAACATGATCTCTCCGATAGAAATCGAAAGGTCTGCCTAAAATGGTGGTGTGATACCTCAGAAAGCTTTGTTTGGGCGCGATGCGACAAGCCATTCATGTAGTTATAATAAATGGCGAGTGATGATAGAATGGCGGACAATGATTGTGTGATGATACACCGAATCTTGGAACCAGGAGTTTTATATGAGAAACTGGAAGAAAATTTTATATTTATTGAAAGGTATCGCCAGCCCAGTCCAACATTTGATTCTGAATTTAAAATTAATCAGAATAGATCGTGTGCCAAATTTTATTCATATCCGACCAGACGTTTAGGCATGAAGAATTAATAAACGTGGGCACGCCACAATCGCTGCAATAAGTCTTCTCTTTGACGAGGTACCATGAGGTCCTCATCACCTTTTGCTTGACGCAGGTACCTACCGGACATAGCCAGTTTGGAAGGTTCCTGTTACGGTGTCCCAATTATCCAGACCACTTGGTGGATACGGTGGAAGTCTGCCCCTTTTGGGCGAAGCACCGTTGTCTCCTCGTGGTGGCAATCGGCGGACTCTCGCGCCCGGACCTGTTTCAGGTCATGCCAACGGATATTCTCACGCCCTAGCCGCGACCGTAGGAGACACCCTGGGCTTCGGAAATCTCAGGGCAATTGCCGGCCACCGTAGGTGCTGACTTTCGGACGACGAGCATTGGGTGGTTCATCGTCCGATTGCCCGGTAAAGACCAAGTCCGAATCGTTGACGGCACGTAATGTTCTACGCTTACCTCTAAGAGAGGTCAGCAAAACCGTAACCCAGCAGTACCGAAGCCCATTAGCACCGCCAAACATTTTTGAAAGATTTACCGTGGCCCCGGAACGCAAAGAGCAAAGAACTGACCTGAGTTTTAGTTATAAAAAGTCGGTCTCGCCCCCTTGCTCCACCCCAGAATGGAAGAAGCCATTTCATCACATAAGTACTGTAATCTGCCCTTCAGTGTAATACATAATTACTTACTTTGACTAAAACTTTACCTTCGCTTTTCTGCTTGACCTCAAGGAGCATTCCTGATAGTGGATTCCTAAGGTGTTGAAATTTTAATGACTGGTGTTTAGCATAGCATAGCAAAATCAGCCTTTTAATGTTCCCACTGCTGGGACTCAGGCCTCCCCTCTAGGAGAGGGAATGAGCCGTAATACACCACGCGGGCTGGTGAATGTCACATGTCTTCAAATTTTTGATTCTAGGACATGCCAGTTTCCTCACGATGTTTTCCTTCACCGTTTTGAGAGCAGTGGTGATGAAATAAATTACACAAAGTAATGCGCCTGGCTGGGTTTGAACCCGCGACCTTGAACTCGTAAGTCGGGGCCGTTACCACTCGGCCTCCAATGCTCTGATAATTCCTACATAGATAGTTATTTTCGCCGATACTTTGCTTATTGGATTACCTTTACCGACAGACTTATAAAATATTTCTCTAAGTTTTTAATTCTAATAGCTTGTGTTGGTTTTCCTCAAAAAATAAGATAAAATTACAAAAGCAAAGCACCGAATAAAAATCGTAAAATTCACAATAAAACACGACTTTTCACATCTGCTTCCATTGACAAGATTAATAGTTGACGCAAGAATCCATTTCATTCATTTTAGCATTTAGAAAAGCACTTTAAAAAAAAAAAGCACTAAAGCACTTTTAGAAAAGTTTATCGTGTGGAAATAACAATTTGCAGTTTTGGTGGACCTAAGGAGAAGAATAAGGCCTTTTTTATTGTGTCGACAGAGGGCGTGACCGAGTGAGCCCAGAGACATGGCCTTACAATGTTGTGAGAGCCACTATCCAAATATTTACTTACACAGAATCCTATTATGCATTTATGGGTATATCTTTTCATAAAATGTGGGCGGGTTTGATTTGTTATTTTGATTTTGTTACACAGGTGTGATTATTTATTTAATGCCTTGTGATTTGTGAATGCATTTGTAATAAAATAATCTCATCCAGTAAGGCGGTTATTACACTGCCACGCATCACACTGCATATTGCGTGTCAACGCACCTACGCGCGTAATTGCGGGAGAGCAGATCTGCATCGTCGTGCGGGTTTTTTACGCACTCACGCGCGTAGGTGTGTTTTGTAAATTCACGCACACTCATTTCATACAAAATCACGCACGGCACCCACGCGCGTGAGTGCATGTTTCTCCGCATATACGCGCGTGATCTGCATGAACGCGCGTGGACACAGTTTCGGTGTGTTGGATTGTGCGTGTTTTCTACACAAACGGAGATACTTACAAGCAACGTTCAGCACGCATTCATGCGCTACGCTGCGTGGTGCGTGGCAGTGTGATAACCGCCTAATTGTACCTACTTGTCTTCTCAACGATATCACAATTTGAACTAAAGTTGAAAGCTTGTGTGTATGTTTATTAAGCTATTGCATAGCTTCTATCGCGGGCCTTGAGCGTGGAGACCGAATCCAAAAATTCCGTAACGAAAATAACCTAACACCCCCCACTCATTTGTTTTTTGAGCGTGGTGACCGATAAGAAAACAAATGAGTGAACAATCAATCAAAATTCAATTCAATGTGTGAAAGTGTATCTTCAATTAATATCAAAGAAAAAAAAACAAAGGAAAAAAATACTGCATAAATAAAATAAATAAATAATTATAATTGCATAAGTTGATAAAAATGCTACCTATGCAATAGCTTTGCCGCGGCAGTCCCCGAGTGCCACACGTCTTTTTTATTTTTTCACGCAAGAACGGCTGAACGGATTTGGATGAATTTTGGCCCACGGGTAGACCATATCCTGGAATAGCACATAGGATACTTTTTGCCAAGAGATTTTTTTCTAATTGATATAAACTAGTGCTTGACTGCAATCCCACCTGATGGTAAGCCTGAAGGTAAGCAATTATCCCCATAAGTGCCCATAGGTATAGGCCTCAGTTGGTATATTTTGATTTTGATTATGTTCCCATCGGACAATTTACTTTCACACGGGCGAAGCCGCTGGCAGAAGCTAGCTATAAGTAATTTTAAATTATTCGAACAACATTATCTTCACTGTGAGAGTTATTTTTTGAGATTTTTTTTTTGAGTGTAGGCGCAGTGGCTGCTTTTGTAAATTGATTCCTAATGAATATTGTGATGTAAGATTGGTGTAATTTGTATTGAAACTGGACAATAAGTATGGTATGTGGAATCATTGAAAGAAACGCGATCTTGGTAAAACGGAGCTGAGAATTTTGTTACAGCATTGACTAAGTACTTACCTCAGCAAAGCTTGCCGAGAATGACTCAGCACAAAATCGAAAAAAAAAAATTAATTAGGCAACATTTGTTAGTAAACACTGTTTCAAACAGTTTATAAACAATGTTTCTCAATGTTCATCATCTCTGGAAGCAGTTTATAAAAAAAGGTGACGAAATATTGTTTAAGAAACATGTTGCACTTCGATTGGAGAGCAAGACGAAACATCTAGTATATAAGCAAAAGTCAACAGGTATAGACGTGTGTTGCGCGTGTTTATAAACATGACACTTCTATGTAAGCAACCAGGTTTCAATAGCGTCTTGTACTTTGGGATTCTTCAACTAATTATCAAAATTTTTAAAAAACGTTATGCTTGGTCCGACATTGCTGTAGTTTTGAATTCACCACCGTTTCGTGCTTTTTTTCTTGTAACACTCATATAAATTAATAATAATAATAATAATAATAATGATGAACATTACCGCCCCGTCGCAACCTGTGGTGCCAGTTGTGGTACCACCGCCCAGCCACATATCCTTTCACACTGACGAGGTGAGTACTGACACGGTCACTAACGTAAGTACCCAGTGCAATAATGAACTGAGGAGTGCTTTGGAGTGTGCTATTCGGGAGTATCGCAACATGCCGCTTGAGTTTAGGCCGCGTTTACCTCGTTTGCCCATGCGTAATAAGAATAAGGCGCTGGTGGCTGCTCTGGATTCGCAGTTGTCAAACTATTTTGATGACTGCGAAGATCTCACCGATACACACTCGATCATGTACTGCGCGGCCGTAGCGGCATGTCGTGTAGCTCACGTAAAATTTCCAAACAGTGACGTAGCTACACGACCAAAACCAGCTGTGCCGGCCTGGCAGTGTAGGATCGAGCGTCGTATTGGTGGGGCCAGAGCACTCATCGGCAAACTAATCTGCTTCAGGGAGGGCAACACTCGCCCACGAGTGATGCGCTTTGTGAGGCGGGCGTTTTCGGGGACTGACATCAGCCCCCGAGACTATATGTCCCGAGTCACAGAGCGCATCGACTTCCTGAAGCAGAAGGTGTATGCATGGGCAAACCGTATACGAAGGTATAAGCGGCGGGTTGAAAGATACACTCAGAATAGCACATTCCGGAGTAATGAAAGGTGGGTATATAGGGCTTGGGAGCGACCGGACCAAGGTGTGACTGACACGCGCCTTCCGGATGATGACGCCATGTGTTTGTTCTGGCGCAACATCTGGTCGGTGCCTGTCAGTCATACTGAAGGTGGTTGGACTCGAGAGGTCGAACGAGCGTGCGAATCGATAACAGAAATGGGGGCAATCACAATCAGCCCCCAAGATGTGGCCCGTGCAGTCCGTCCGTTGCCTAATTGGAAATCTCCAGGGCCGGACGGACTGCACAACTTTTGGATAAAGTGGTTACAAAGATCGCACGCTCGTTTGGCATCTCAGTATCAGGCCGCCTTAGAGTCTGGCTCGCTACCCGAGTTTCTTACAACAGGAGTTACCCACCTGCTCCACAAATCTGGTAGCACCGCGGAACCCAAAAACTATCGGCCGATTACGTGTCTGCCGACGGTTTATAAGGTTCTTACATCCATTTTGAGAGCAAAGATTAACCACCATGTTGATAATAACGCTATCATGTCTGCCTCTCAAAATGGATGTAGGAATGGGTCCCGCGGTACGAAGGAGCTACTCCTCATCGATATGGCCATTAGCCAACAGGTTCGGCGTTCCCGAAAGGATCTGTCGACATGTTGGATAGACTATAAGAAGGCCTATGACTCAGTTCCTCATACATGGCTCATGAGGGTGCTGGAGTTGTATAAAGTTGATGCAACTCTTCGCACCTTCCTGATGTCATGTATGAGGCAATGGAGGACAGTCCTTCGCTATCCAGGATGTCGAAATATCCAGAGGAACAGCGAACCGGTAAGGATCGAGCGAGGTATATTCCAGGGTGACAGTTTGAGTCCGCTTTGGTTCTGCCTAGCCTTGAATCCTCTGAGCACATTGCTGGAGAATTCAGGCCTAGGCTATCGGTTGAAGAGAGGTGGTCAGGCTATATCTCACCTCCTTTATATGGATGACTTGAAGCTCTTTGCCCCCAACAATCTGCAACTGATGGAGCTACTGAAGGTAACGGAAACCTTCAGTAGTGCCATCAGGATGGAGTTTGGTGTGGACAAATGTGCGGTCATGCATATAAAACGAGGGGAGATTGTGGAATCCGTGGGTATCCAACTCTCGGATTCCATACACCTGAGATCCCTCTCTCCAACCGAAACCTACAAGTATTTGGGTATGTCGGAAGCGTTAGGCATCAATGCTGCTGACATGAAGCAATCGTTGAAGGAGCGCTTCTTTGGCCGCCTGAAGAAGGTACTTAACAGCCTTCTGTCAGGTGGAAACAAGGTGCGTGCCTTCAACGGTTGGGTCATGCCGGTATTGATGTACGCTTTCGGTGTACTCAAATGGACTCAAACGGAACTTGACGCCCTGGATAGAAGGGTTCGTACACTGCTGACTGCATATCGAATGCATCACCCTCGGTCGTCGGTAATGAGACTGTATATCCCGCGGAAGTGCGGGGGTCGAGGCTTTTTAAATGCTAAGACCCTGCACAATCGCGAGGTATGCAGTCTCAGGGAATACTTCCTAGCCGCCGACGGGGGTATGCATCGTGCTGTAGTAGCAGTGGACAAGGGACTCACCCCGCTCTCCTTGGCTAACGAGAACTGGCGCAAACCTGTAGTGCTTGACACTAACGTACGCAAGGAAGTATGGCAGAGTAAGGAACTTCACGGACGCTTTTTCCGGGCCCTTCATGGGCCCGATGTAGACCAACTAGCGTCCGTAGCCTGGCTACGCGTCGGTGACCTCTTTGGGGAAACCGAAGGTTTTGTCTGTGCAATTATGGACGAAGTTATCATGACGAATAACTACCGGAGATTTATTGTGAAGGACGGCACGGTTGACATCTGTCGGGCATGTCACCGACCGGGTGAATCAATCCGCCACATTATCTCTGGTTGTTCTCGTCTAGCTAACGGGGAATACTTGCATAGACACAATCTTGTAGCCAGGATAATCCATCAGCAACTTGCTCTGAAGTACTCTCTTGTGGAATCGGAGGTGCCATACTACAGGTATGTGCCCGACCCAGTTCTCGATAGTGGCGATATCACGTTGTACTGGGATCGGTCCATCATCACTGACAGGACTATTGTAGCCAATAAGCCTGATATAGTGGTGGTGGACCGAAGGGAGAGGCGTGCAGTGATTGTTGACATATCCGTCCCGCATGACGAGAACCTCGTGAAAGCCGAGAAAGATAAACAAATTAAGTATATCGACTTGGCTCGCGAGGTTATCGACATGTGGAATGTGGACTCAGCGATCATTGTACCGATAGTCGTGTCAGCCAATGGCTTAATAGCCAAGAGCCTCGACCAACACCTTAGGAGGCTCTCGTTAAGCGGCTGGATCAAGGGCTTGATTCAGAAAGCGGTACTCCTGGACACGGCTCGTATAGTTAGGAGGTTCCTTTCTCTGGAGCCCTGACCGCCGGTAGCTTGGACCCTGTTCCCGATACCGGTGGGACACTATTTTTAATATTTTTAAATGTTTTTTTTTTAATATATTTTTTAAGGAATATTTAAAAATGTAATAAATATGTTAAAATGTATAATAAAGGAAATAATAATAAGGAAGGTACTTACAATTTTATGAGGTTCAAGATGTTACCTCTGATACCATAAGCATTGAGTTAATTAAGTAATATTTCATAATGGACACAATCAAACGCTTTGGTCATATCAGTAAAAATTGCGCATGTATGTACTTTATTATCGACGTTTTTCATGACAGTGTTAAGTAATTTGTATACTGCCGCATTAATACCTAAATTTTTCCTAAAACCCATTTGTTCGTCACATAAGATATAAGATTGATGCAGGACAGAGCATCACTACCTCCTCGGGTGACATCCTCTAGCAACAACTGACAAGTGTGGACGGCCAAGTTTCAGAAATAGTGTTTACTGTAAACTTGGTGATAAACACGTCGTAAACTGTTTATCAACAAATATTGCCTAATAAATACCTACCTGACTTTACTACCAAACACTGCACCTATGAACATTAGAATCAGTTTCGTTCGCATTCTTTAAGAACTCAAAGTAGAATAGAATAAACGTAGGTGCACAATTTAATGTACAGAAAACTTTTACACAAACTTAAATCTATGGGTATAATGGTAGTTAAGTGACTGTAAAAACTAAATTGTTTCTAAACTTGGCACTAATTAAATGAGAAACAAATTTTAAAAATATATTTATATATGTACCTACATACTCTTTAAAGTACACATAATTTTTAAGTTGGTAGTGATGAATTAAGGATAGTAGGGTGCAGTTTCCATTCCCATTCAAAATTTCTCATAGAAAACCATAGACCAGCGCCATCTATATGCACATCATTTAAACAATGCATGTGCTGGCATCTACATTTTCACGGTAGAAAAGACAAGAAAGAGGCCACTTTGCAAGGTACCCTGCTACGTAGTATTGAAATTTGACAATAGATGGCGTTCTAATCAAATTGAGTGAAATATTGGTGATGATAAAGATGGCGTTACTACTGCATATTTAAGATATAATTGCCTTACAATATTATTTAAGTCGTCTTCCGGTTTATATTTACGAGTATACCGAAAAAAAATAAGAATCATCCACACCAGCGACCCGTTCCCACTTCGCACAGTCACAGGCGAAATATTACAAAATCCTGCCCAATATTAAAATTGGTAACTTTGTTCACATTTTACATCCGTAAATGCTTTAAATGTGAATATGTTGCCATAAAAAATCAATAGGTACCTATTTACTAATATTATAGAGCTGAAGAGTTATTTGTCTGTTTAAAAGGGCTAATCTTGGGAACTACAGGTTCGAATTGAAAAATTATTTTAGTGTTGGCTAGCTCATTTATATGTAGAGAAGAGGAAGGCTACATAATTATGCTATAAAAATCACATTATGTATGACCCACGGGACAGGAGCAGTAAGCAAAGAAACTGCGGTGAACAGCTAGTTATGAATAAAATGCGATTAGGTACTTACCGTTATTCACTTACACCATAATTACGATTATTCTGTGATCAACATTAATGCCGCTTGTGCTAATGGCAAAGCATTTACTTTTATTCTTGATACAACAGGGTCAGATATTGCCAAAAGCCTATGGAAGATATCTTGTCCGCAAAGCCAAAGGAGGGTTATGATTTTGACAGGCTATGTAGCTATGTACCTACCTAAACGTATGTATGTATTTTCATCTGCTCCCTCATAGTTTCTAACTTTTATCGGAACTCGATAAATAAGGTTTCGTTAGAACCGTTCACGTCTGTTAGAACCGGTGAACATAGTGAAGTGTCACAAAACTCAATGTGGCACCCTCTAGTGGACAAAAAGTATTGGGCTAAAAAAAAGATAAATACGCCATAAAGTACAAGTGGAGCCTTTTGCTTGTGTTAATTCGCTGTTTTGATTGTTTTACAATTTAAGAACGTGTCTACGGCTTTTCTTTTTGTTCTGTTCTTGTTTCTCCAGGAACCTTGTTTATTTCAGCATCCTGAAAATCTTTTTTCATACTTTTCCAGCGTCGTTTTTTTTTTTTGTCGCGGTCTGGTTTTTTGACCTTATAAATAGTGGTAGTCATATTTCTGCATTTTTTATAATATCCAATTGGTATGTAACAGTAGCTTGACTGATAGGTAGGTATAGAGTCTATAAAAAATAAAGGCATTAAATATCATTTTTACACCATTATCTTAAGTTAGTAATTAATTATTTTGAGGCTAATTGGTGATTCAGATTTGGTTAAGTCCAACCTTCAAAGCCTTGAGCACAGGCGTAGGGTAGCCAGCCTTTCGGTGTTTTACAGGATGCATTTTGGAGAGTGTGCGCAGGAATTGCATGACTTGATTCCGCCATCGCAATTCTACCATCGGACAACCCGACGTACGGCGAATATTCACCCTTACGTTGTTGAAACCTCTACGGTCCGGACTAAGCGTTTCGCCTCGTCGTTTATACCGCATACGTCAAAAGACTGGAACAGTTTACCTGCTGCGGTCTTCCCGTCCGATTATAATTTGAGTGTCTTCAAGGCTAGAGTGAATAGGCTCTTAATAAACTAGTGCGCCTTACCATCAAAGATTGCATCGCTACTTACCATCAGGTGGGACCGCAGTCAAGCACTAGTTTATATCAATAAAAAAAAAAAAATATCCAACTACCTAAGTAGCAATTTGAAGAACTTGCTAATGTGTATTGTGCTTTTAAGTGGTTAAATATTTATTATTATACATTATTATCTCAAAACATAAAAAGCCGCAAACATTATATAAATATAACAACTTGACTTACTGCGGTTACGGAAACTTTACTTCGAGAGTCAATGGTCGATTAACAAAAAGTCGACTGAACGATTAATGGAATAGAATTTATTGCGAAATTATAACCTTTTATCGTCAAACGATACTTCGACTGAAGTATTTATCGAAGTCATGCCTTTCGGGATCAGATGGGTTTCGAGATCAAAGTCAATTTAATCAACTATACACCCCTACTTTTTAATTAGTACACAAAAAAATGGGGCTCTATCTGTACCCGCCACTCATATTTTTGTAGTCAAGAGTAGAAAAAACCGAAATCCTAAAATTGACCACGAAAAGGTAAATTCATCATAGAATCAATCAAACATAAGAATTGCTAGTAGAAAATACTGCGGGCAGTGTTTTTCCTTAATAATTGTCACTTATTCATTCATTAATCAATAGTCTGCACAATATTTCTATAAATAGAGTGATATTTTGGGACATAAACCAACGCTAATAACCTTGCTGTTTACGAATATTATTTATTGAGATTTTACTTATAAAATAACAAGGGCTTTTCTAGTAAGCCCTTTAAGTATGTGTACTAATTAAAAAATTGTGGTATATATATGACAAAATAGGTACACAAGTCAATCTACATACAAAGCGCGCTCGAGCAACGCACACATAGACACCGCTTACGGACACGATATCTCGGAGCGCCTCGGCCCACTCGACGAACAGTTCCAGCTCATACGCTCATTAGCGTGCGTCCACCGAGCGTAGGTATAAAAAGCGAAGTACATACATGAGGTTGTCTTCTGTACTTATCTATTTTGTGACTAGACTATCAAGTCACTTTCAACACAAACTTTCATAATTCTAAAACAGATTTTTTTTAAACTTTGTCCCACTCTAGCTCATGTATCGTGAGTCCGTTCACAAATATGTAAACTCACATACACAATACACCCAGATCCGGAGCCCCATACAAAGATCGGATTGAACCCGCGACACGCGGCCCAGCAGCTTGAGCGCTCAACCACTGCGCCAACCGTGCTGTCAATATGTGAGCAATGGGTAGCTCGCTGTCCGGCCGTCCGGTAACTGTCCGGACCAAACCCAAGTCGTCGACGGCGCGCACTGTTCCCGCGCGCCTCAAGGAGTTGTCAGCAACAGCAGGGTCGAAGCCTACTTGGGCCAGGGTTATCCGAAAGGGAGCTCGAGCCCTGGTATGAAGGCTAGAAGGAACGGGGTGGGTCTTTTAGTCAGTAAGAGTCTGACACTATCTCCCGCTCCGCCCAAGAGCGGGTGATGTCATTGGATGATTTTTTCCCACCATAAAAAAAAACCGTACTGTCAATATAATAAAACAATAAAGCGTACAGTCTCTTGGACATCTTGATTGAACATTTTAACAACGAGTACAATAGTATGAGTACGTCGCCTAGGCGGCAGTACGAGTACGTGTGCATTTAATTCTGGCCAGCAGCGCCCGGGTAGAGCCCCGCTTACCTCTAAGGCCCGTATTACAGAACATCGCTCAAAACTCAAGCATTACTTAAAACTAGATTCAAGCCATTTGATTGGTTGAAACTAGTTTTAAGTAACGCTTGAGTTTTGAGTGACGTTCTGTAATACGGAACTAAACCAGTAGACTAAACTATGTACATTCTGAAGAACACTAAATCAGCTATTTTTTTGGTAGCTATTTTTTTTTCAAACCTATTGACCCTTTATCTAGGAGTACCTATTATAGGCAACACCAAACAAACTTTAGCCTTAATAATATTTGTGGGATTGCGGACGACAAGCAATGTGTAGCTCGCAGTCCGGTCCGCCTGGTAACCGACCGAACCGAGTCCGAGTCGTCGACCGCACGTCTTGTGCCATACACACCTCAAAGATATGTCAGCAAAACCGTAGAGGCCCAGCAGGGACAAAGCCTACTAGGGCCATGGGCTTCTGAAAAGGAAACCCGGGATCGTTGGATGGCTTGTGAAGAAATATAGGAGTGAGTTTTATAGAGTAAAAGTCACACCCGCTCCGCTTTAGAGCGGGAGAGGTCATAGGATTATTTTCCACCTAAAAAAAAAACCGACCAAGAGCGTGTCGGGCCACGCTCAGTGTAGGGTTCCGTAGTTTCCCGTCCGTCAAAATAAGTGTACCCACTAATGAGTTTAAAAAAATGCTTGCATATACGATTATACTACAAACTTAGTCCAGAAATTATTTTGTACAACCTTTTTGTCTTTTTTGTACAAAAACTGTTCTTTCCATCAAGATCAAAATAATTTTCCTAGAAAGTCCTTATAAAGTTCTACTTTTCAGAATTTTTTCATATTTTCTAAACTTATGGTTCAAAAGTTAGAGGGGGGGGGACATATTGTTTTTTGTTTTTTTTTGCGATTATTTCCGAAATTATTGACATTATCAAAAAATGATTTTAGTAAACCCTTATTCATTTTTAAATCCTATCCAACAATATATCACACGTTAGGGTTGAAATTAAAAAAAAATCACTTCCTACTTTACATATAGGGGGGCTACCCTAATAAAACATTTTTTTCCAATTTTTATTTTACCACTTTGTCGGCGTGATTGATATACATATTGGTACTAAATTTCAGCTTTCTAGTGCTGACGGTCCCAGAGATTAAGCGTGGACGGACAGACAGACGGACAGACAGACATGGCGAAACTATAAGGGTTCCTAGTTGACTACGGAACCCTAAAAAGGACACGATTTACCCATGTGCCCTTTGCTCCGTGCATGTGCCTAATATCGAAATCCTTTTAGCTGTTTGAGCATAAAGGATCGACTAACAAACAAATACACACACAGATATAACTGTTGCCTTTATAATATTATTGCGCAGACAACAAGCATAATCAAACAAAAATC
This sequence comes from Mythimna ferrago, assembly GCA_910589285.2. Taxonomy (NCBI): domain Eukaryota; kingdom Metazoa; phylum Arthropoda; class Insecta; order Lepidoptera; family Noctuidae; genus Mythimna; species Mythimna ferrago. Next base: position 9,142,090 of record OU342691.1, on the reverse strand, counting down.
CCCTAGGACAATCCATAATCTTACACAAACGGCATCCTCTAAACATAAGCACATTACTTACCAACGAACATAATATTTCATAAATCAGACTTCATTACAGCATCCCGCTGCATTGTTTTACCGTCAATGAGATTAGTCTGGTCCGAGAGTTCATTAAAAACTTAAACCGATTAGCTGGCCAATGGGCGACGCAAGACGGCTCGCTAATAACAGGGGACAGGGTACAAAGGGGAAACACCGAATCTTTTTGTAACCGAAAAGACAGAAAGAAAAACATTTTATTTGTCGGAATAAGCAGAAACGCGGACGGCGAGCAATGGGTAGCTCGCTGTCCAACCGTCCGGTAACTGTCCGGACCGAGCCCATGCTGTCGATGGCGCGCACTGTTCCCGCGCACCTCAAGTAGTTGTCAGCAACGGCAGGGGCCCAGCTAGGTCGAAACCTACTGGGGCCAGGATTAGTTTCGAAAGGTAGCTCAGCCCCGGTATGAAGTCACGAAGGAACGGGGTAGGTTTTTAGCCAGTAAGAGTCTGACACTATCTCCCGCTAAGCCCGAGAGCGGGGGATGTCATAGATGATTTTCCCACCGAAAAAAAAAGACTAACATATTTCGAACATTTTCCATGACAAAATAGAGATAAAGATTTATGCGCCACGTCCGAGCAAAACGGCCGTACGCTCAGCATAATGCTGTGTCAACACGCAAAATGCGACGAGTCCACAGCGCTGGTTTTCAGCGTGGGCCGGTGACGGTATCGACTAAAAGAAGCCACCGAGGAAGCACTACTCATTCATATGGCCTATTTACCATGGGTTGTGCAAAAGTATACCCCAGGACCCTGGAACTGATCTATAACTGATGTGTGCCTGTGCTTATACACCGTTAAATTTTAATCGTTTTAATCCCGTGGAGGGTCGATCCGGTACATGAAACACTATCGATTTGTAAAGATAAAATTAAAAAATAAAGTACCTTTTTTTCAAAACTCGTATTAATTTACGCATGTATGAAATTAATTTCTTTAAGAAAACGTCAGCTGAGCGAGTTCAATGACCTGTAGGTAGTTTGTACGCAACGCCGACTACTACCTATAAGTCATTGAACTCGCTCAGCTGACGTATCATCGATTCAGGTGAAATACTTCCCACTCTTGGCCTCTCCCCAAGTATCACCATAACGACCAGTCCTGTACATCTCGTATCAATCAGATTCCTGCAAAGGGTCACAGGGATCTGATTGATAAGGGGACGCACACAGTACGCAGACAAGTAGGTACACTCTTGTAATAGCAGACTTGAGGCCCTGGTGCCCTCATCAGGGCCTCAAGTCTGCAATTACAATAGTGTCAGAATAGTTTATCATTGATTTCATAATTGCTGATTTTGACAAGTTTGGTAACCTACTAATATAATGCCATCATTTATGACTATCCAATGGCCAACCACTGACACTCCATTGAAAGAAATGGCATAGAATGGTTATCTTATACATAATGACAAATGAATGCCTGACGTATGCGGTAATCTGCAAAAATTTTGACAGTTACTTTGATCAGTGGCTAGTGGCCTACCATTAGAACGTCGTTGTGCAGTCATTGCTTTTAATTTGTTACGAGACAGCTCGATATTGTCATTAAAATACCACAAGGACCAGTGACCTGCAATCAATGATCGATCATTATGAATTAGTAGATTACGAACTTTAAGCAAAATTACAATGGGATCATGTTGGAATGACGAATTTATAAAACTAACAGACTTGGGCTGCAGATCATCGGCCCACGTTGTAGTTGGTCCAGGTCATCAGGCCACGGCCATCGCGGTACGTGGTCGCCCCTCTAGAACTTTTCAGCCCTATAGACCATTTGTTCTGCGAGGAATGTGGCCACTACCTAGCTTATGGTTAAAATAAATACGTTTATTACTACTCCCCTAAAACTGCCAAAATACAGATAACACCACGTTACGTATGATCGCAGTCTGTTTCCGAAAGGGAGGCTCAGTCCCGGTATGAAATGCAAGAAGGAACAGGGTGGGTTTAATAGTCTAAGTAGAAAGAAATAAACAATATTATTTAAATGACTCATAATAAAACATAATAAAGACAAAAAAACATGCTATTCCTTATAAGTAAATGAGTGATTCACAAAGCATTGACTGCCAACGATTCATTGTCAATGGTAGGTAAATTTTATTAATATTAACTTTATAATACCTACCTAACGTTACACAATAACCACTTGTACCTACCAACAAATATGGTATTAATTATATTATTCAAACTTATTAGAAGTACTTAGAAGTTCATTGAAGTAAACAAAGTTTCCTTTCAGTGACATTTTTAATTTGCTAGTTACACAAATGAGTAAGAAAACATACAATGTAAATACCTATGTATCTAAACAAGTGTGACGAACATAATGAACTTAAATCTTCATTATTATAGTTAAAGGGTGAGTTGCACCATTTAACTATAACGATAACCAAACCATAACCAGCCGTGAAACGGCCGCCTATTGGTCAATTCGACGATTTGACAACTGTTAACGGCTTTGTTATCGTTATAGTTAAATGGTGCAACTCACCCTAAGTCTTTTTCAATAGGTAGGTAGGTACACTATAAAAATGACTCCCACTTCACCGCTTTTATGCACGTAATGCTACAAGCCTTATTCCATGTATTATACCAGGCCACTCAGAAAGTTTTGCGAAAAAAAGTTTATATGTATAAAACACTGGCCACTTGTAATTATTTTGAAAACTTTGGTTTTTCAAAAGTAAAAATAACGTTGTACGAATTTTGAATTCCCCTCTACATTTTTTCGAGAGCCAAATCAAATTATCGTGTCTCATTTAAAAATGGATCTGCATCAAAAATATTTATTATTAGTACATTATGATGTAAGTGTGTAATGTTAGTGATAACAGTCGAGGCGGTATTTAGACCCGAGCCATGGCGAGGGTCTTAAGAGAGCCGAGAACGGTAGTCATTAATTACTCACGTGTATCATACAACGTTTTTCAATACACTAATTGTGAAGAAAATAACAGTAAAACTACAACTAGTAATTTTTTTTGTAACATGGCGGTAAAAATCTGTTTTCATATTATGCGCGTGCATAATTTTTTTATTTACCCCTAGAGGAAGGCTAAGGTATTCTGATTATACTGCCTGGTCTTACGTTTATGTTTTTTGGGTGAATTTTTTTACTATAATGTCTTTCGTAGTGACAATGGAATCCACAAATAACATTTTCTAATGATTTTGTAGTATTTAATTTTATTTAATTAACTCTTTGAATGTCGTAATTAGAGACACAATAGAAAGACAATTACCTTATGTCGGACTGTGTAACTTAAGACATTCGAAAGGTTAATACAGCCACTGAATTACACTCGCTTAAATCAAGCCAAAAACCGCGCGCATCTTAAAATGGCGGCCATAGACCACAAAAAAAAAACATTTTTATTTGAATGTACGATTTATTTACTAAATGTTTGTTTTTTATTAAATAAATCGTTTTTTATATTATTTACTCAATGTTTTAAATGTCTAAATATGTATTTACTCTAAATTAAATAAATCGTTTCTACAAGTTAAAATGGTCAAAATTGCATGAAATAAGTAAGACACTATTTTATACCATTGAACGCAATACCTTATGTGAAATTTTTTCATACTCAAAATTTGTTTTGCGAACAAAGAGGTTGAACAAAAAGGTTTTAACTATATTATAGCACGAGTGCGTAATGGTAATCAAAATGTCACAGTTTGGTAAAAAGTGCCTAAAAATACCTAAGTGCATTGCAAATAAGAGTCACTTTCTGAGCAAGTGTATTGAAAAATTATTTTATCCATAGAAGTTAGTTTTTGAGTTTCTCAAAATTTTCTGAGTTTTCCACGTACATAACTACTCGTATCTTCTGCCAGCACTTCGCTCGCCTAAAAGTAAATTTCTCCATACAAACTTTTTAAGTTTCATCCATTTAGGGCGAAATTTTTTGGAAATCCTCTCTTAGTACCTACTCGCCTACGTCACAAAAGGAAACCTTGTGAAAAAAAATAGGTAAGTAAATGAACTGTACACCCGCCTACGTAGTTCGGTTAGGTAGTTATGTAGCTGACTGCCTACCTACCAGTGGCGTAACTATAGGGTGGCAAGACTGGCAAAATGCCACGGGCCCCTGGCCCGGTGGGGCCTCCGATCTGAGAGACCACGAAAGAAGTAACCTAACATTTTATTAAGGTATTTAAATACAATTAAAATTACACACAAGTAAGTACCTAAAGACAAAATCAAATAAAGTATTAAGGTTAATTAAACACATTCACAAGAAAAGGATCAATTTCCCGTGGCATTTTACCAGCTAGTCACTCTATAGTACCGCCATTGGAACGTACACCTTCAGAGACGAAACAGAAAAGTCTTCGTGTATTAAAGAACTTGCAATTTATTAATATAATAATAAAGATTCGTTTTATGCGTGCAATTCAGCTTCACTAAACAAGTGTGACTGACCGACATTTTGACAGTTCAAAAGTGCCTGTAATTGGTCTATTTGAAATAAACGTTTCTGATTTCTGATTTCTGATTATGCCTGTACTTCAGTGATTTATCCAAATCAAATTACCTACATCATAACAAGTTTTATGGGGCCCCATCCAATGATTTTGCCACGGGCCTAAGATGGTTTAGTTACGCCACTGTTACATACATAAATGTGTATATATACTTAAGATATACACAATTAGTATTGTTAACAAACAATCAGGCTAGTTAGACTACGGACTATTGTCGTTACGTCTATTAGAATTTTGGAACTATCGAGCTACGATCTCTGAAAAGGACACCCGTGGACCTAGAACGCAAAGGATAACTGTAGAACAAAGGTGTGATTTAGATCAGTAAAAGTCTGACACACAACAACAACAAGAAAACAACAACAAGAAAAGTCATTGGATTACTGGCCACATCAAAAAAAAAACCTATAAAATCTCTTTGTAAATATTTTTTTTTAATTGGGTGAATTAACTTCTTTGAAGTGACAGATTTTGCGGGTCTTGTCAGTAACTTCTGCTATTAACATAATAATATATCATATATAGCTCTTTGAAGCGCTCGTGGGACACAACACGCCATCGATCCTGTCCTGGTCTTTACCGGACTGCTATTTAAAAGGGTAGATACGTTTATTTTTAAAAGCAAAGGCAATTAGCACACACATAATTATTAAAATAACAACAAAAACGTATACAATTACAATTGCAAAGACCAAATCCACAAATTAATTATACACAATGTTACAGACGCCGATTTTTTTTTATACAGTATCCTTTAACGTGACTTATATACAATAATAGGTCGATGTGCATAACAGCATTACAGTAAAAAGGCACCAGTCATCAGTCATCTTTTATTTAAAAGTGTGTTAGAACACACAGTTGCTGTGTGATTGCTCAGTAAGTGAACCACACAGCAATGATTCAGGTATTGATAATCAAACCTCTGCACTAATGCCTTCAAGATGCCAAAGAGCAGTTAGTATAATTTACGAGGCTCGCAATGGTGGATATTTCATATTTGTCAGGTCTGCGGGATATTTCAAAAAAGTCATCACGACCCTAAAATATAAAGGGCACTGAAGTTGTGTTACTTCTGGAATAAATACGGTTGTGGTGTTTTTCCGGAAAACGACTACTACTTGCTACTGTTGCTGACGTTATGAATAGGAAAAAATATACTTCTTTGTTACACAGGTAAATAACGTGTCCTATATCATGGAATTCATTGCTGCCTGACATCAGAGGCTGCCAAACTCTTGCAAATTTTAAAGGAAGAGTGAAAGAACACCATCTTACTATTTCGTCATAGTTGCATTTATACTAATATGTATTATTTTATTATAGGTATGTATTTATTATGTATTTTTTCATTAACCTCGAAAAGGGATATGACCGAGTACCTTGTGAGGTTCTGTGGTGGGCCCTTATGGAGAAAGGTGTGCCTGGGAAGTATGTGCAGTTGATCCGAGCGATTTACATTCAGTACAGTACCCAAGTCCCGTCTACGGTGGGCAAACTTTGAATCAATCCAGGATCCGACATTAATGTACACCGACATCTATGCACCATATTTTGACCAGCAGAAGCCAACCGTATGTTAATTGTGCTTTATATATTGCTCAAATGAGACGACATTCTTTTGTAGTTGCTAAATTCCGATCTGTGATACAAGAATAGATTTATCCACAGCAAGTAAGAATTATTTAATTTGTAGTAATAGTTCTGTGCATCTGTGCATTTGGGGGGTGTTAGGACCGTAACCCGCCACGCTGGTCCAGTGCGTGTTGGTGGGTCGCCAGAGTCGCCGAAAGGTTCTGGAGTGGCGACCGCGTACCGGAAAACGCAGCGTTGGAAGGCCTCTTCTCAAGGTGGACTGACGACCTGGTGAAGGTAACGGGAATCCGATGGATGCGAGACGCACTTGATCGTTCGTTGTGGCGACGCTTGGGGGAGGCCTATGTCCAACAGTGGACGTCTATCGGCTGAAATGATGATGATGATAATGAGTAATAGTTAAAAAACTTTTTACAAAAAAAAAAAAATCGACTTCAATATAAACAAAAAAATCGGGCAACTGCGAGTTGGACTCACACACAAATTAACCTATGAAAACAGTTCAATTCTCGAATTAAATTACGATTTTTTTTCCGAATAGCAAAAAATGTGTATTTTGTGACGTAACATGACCCATAGAAAATTAAAAAAGTTATCTCAGATTTTTTTGTTAAATCAGTTAAAATAAATCTAAATAGTCCTCAACTCCGAAATCAAAGGCAAACACTTTGAAAAATGGCTTACACATTTTGTTTAGGCGACTTTTTTTACCTTGCACCTTAGTAAAATATCGTGATCATTTAAGGTGGGTTGGAGGGAGATCGGCATTGGGGTAAGAACGTATAAATCAATATACCACTTATTTAGCTTTATTTTTAATGCCAGCCACATTGCTGGGCAAGGTGGAACATTATGACGCGGCACGCAATATGACTAGTATTAAAAATAAAGCTAAAAAATAAGTGGTACAATTTATATTTATACGTTCTTACCCCAATGCCGATCTTACCTCAACGCACTATATTTCTGGATGTCTGTAAAGCTCCATTTCGTAAATGCCAGTGCGTTTCAGATGCTCACCACAATAGGAGCGCGCTATTTTAACATGGTACGTACCAACTGAAAAGGGGGTTAACTCCTCAATCGTGAGGCAAAGGAAATCTGCCACTTCTGGACTATCGGCCACAAGTCTTGTGAATATTGCTCTCTGTCTATTCAAGTTATTATTCTCCACATACTTAAAAAATATATGCAAAATAAAATACTGCGCCGTATCATAAACACTGGGCAATTTTAATATGTTCACCACTGATTTCAGACATGCGGACTTTTTATTAGATTTAATTTACCTAATTTTACGAAAATTCTGACATAAGTTCATTTGTGCCGTGGGGCTCAGATGACCAGTCTTCTTTACAGATATTTATTCCTATACTAGTGCTATGCTTGCTTCATGAAATACAGGATTCTAGGTCAAGAAGAATAAGCCCTATGAATTTTGATTCCCTGGATAGGGTCGCAATAAACGATTTTTGCGACTTATGTTTTTTTTTTTCGTTAACTTAGAAGTTTGATTTTTTCACGCGTTCCCGAGATAAAGGATCTTGATATGCAGACTGACAGACAGATGGACAACAAAGTGATCTTATAAGGGTTCCATTTTTTCCTTTTTAGGAGCCATAGGAACCTTACCCCTTAGGAACCCTAAAAAAGACTAAAATATGCCAAATAACTTTAATTTCTGAACTTGTTGTTAAATAACAAAGAGACAAAAGTACTATAGAAACACCGACTTCCGAAATTAGACAATAAAAACAGACGAAGTATTAAACGATTTAACTAAACAACTTAAATACCTCACATTCATAATTTACTCATTCATGTTGTGGTAGCCAATAAACAAGTTAACAGAAAAATCGTTTGTTATTCTAATCCTAGATGATGACAAATGAGCGCAAAGCGTCAGAGTTTTAAATTCGCAAGATATTGGTTAACCGCACTATATTAAATGCGTTATTTAATTAAACGATAAATTATAAATAATTGTTATTGTAGGTCAATTGATAATCCCTGATGTAATAAGAAAGAAATAATGCGACTATAAAAAGCTGCACATCAATTAAAGCTAGACAGTTTTCCTTCAAATGTTGACCGAATAGCTACACTTTACCTTCTTAAACATGCTCTGTACAGTAGCATGGAATATAATTGGAAAGCCACAGGACAACTTTGTTGCTTGAAGTGGTTCTTAGCTGAACTGCTGCTTCAATTGAGAGTCAAAATAAGTCTTCATCGTCAAACAAGCTGAATACTCTTGCCGCTACAACGTGTTTGGCTGTCAACCTGCAATCTCATGTGTGAGCCACATCAGCCTCCTACACCATTGGACTAGAAGCCTGTTCATCAACATCGGACAGTTGATTCGCCATCATCACCAGTTCCTGAAGACCTTCCACGTCACAAGCCTCCGCAGACGTGATCTCAAGGATCTTCCCGAGTTGCTGAATCGCCGAGCACCTGAAGTTTTATCGACATCATTGCTGCACCACCAGCCACTTATTACTCTAACAGTTTTGGAAAAGTCTTCAACATGTTCGTGAGTGCGTTCTGTATTATGTTATGTATCTCATCCAGCTTCTCTGAACCTATCGATCCTATCACAAATAGTCCGGGAATTTATTTCGACCCGGTTACTGTAGCTTATTTTTACAATGATTACTGGAGTGTAATCACTCACATAGAATTTGAACCTATCAAGCCTTATTCGGATAAAATTGAAAACTCCCTCTCAGATATTTTTTTTACATGTAATAAGTTTCAGGAATACTCTTCATTACACATAGACTGTAATGATACTGTAAGTCCTTTAAAAATTTTAATCGATGCTAATAAACTTAAATACGATTCTCTATCTCATCTAATTTCGGGAAACGACCCAAACAAACAAACAAAGCGATATAAAAGAGCTCTAATTGATCTTGGCGGGCATGTTCTTAAATTTTTATTTGGCACGTTAGATGTAACCGATGCCAAAAAATATGATGAAGCGCTTGCTACTGTCGCTGAGGACGAACAACGACTGTATTATTATATGAAACAAAACATCCAGGTTGTGCGATCCACTATTAACGCACTTAACGAAACCATTACGAAATTAGACGAAAACGATAAAAGAATAAATAAACGATTACAAAAACTTAATAAAATGTTTATAAACGTGACTAAAGATATCGATGACTTAAAAAATTTGGTAAAAATTAATTCTATATTTAATCTAGTCGAAAGTTCATTGATGTCTGTTTCTAATATTCTGGACTCGGTTTTAAATTCCATTTTGTTTGCAAAGAGCAATATTTTACATCCCTATGTTTTGACTCCCAGTGTCTTAAGTAAAACACTTTCAGAAAGTCAAATAACCCAAGGAGATTTAAGATTTCCCGTTGGGATAACATTGCAGACCATTCACAGTATTATGGATCTCTCTAAGGTGACTGCTTATTATTATAACAATAAAATTGTATTTGTAATGCAAATACCTCTTATTAGTTCTGTTAGGTATAATATCTATAAGAATTTGGCGTTGCCTACACCACGCGTTGAGTCTGATGATCTGAACTCATATGTTCTTATTAATCCTACTAAACTGTATACAGCTATAACGGATGACAAATTAAATTATGCGTTATTAGATAGTATTAGCGATTGTCAAGATGTTAATGACGAATATAGAATATGTCCGTTACCTACTATTTTGTCTACAACGTCTAATCCTACTTGTGAAACTAAGCTTATATATGAAATAACTCAATCAGTTCCTAAAATTTGTGAATCAAGAGTAATTTACGGCGATATTAACTTGTGGCAAAAACTAATTGATGGTAGATATATTTACGTACAATCAAAGCCCAATAAATTAAGTATTAAATGCTCAGATAATAACCAAACTAAAGACCACATCATAAAAGGAACTGGAATTTTAACATTGGGTAAAGATTGTGTTGCGTTTTTCCAAACTTTGCGGTTTAAATCATCCGTAACATATATGACAAAATTGCCAAGTCAGATTACTATCGATTTCAATATTACTGAAGATAATTGTTGTAAATTTAAATTGGTGAATAGTAGTACTCAAATGCTTCCTCCGATTACATTAAACGATGTTAACTTAGAGTCCTTAAAATCGGAGTCCGCTAAACTAGATCTAATGGAACAGAATATTATACAACATCAACAACAAGTTGGAATATTGCCTCACATTGTCAAATATGGGGACTACTATTCTACATCTACTATAATCATAATTGCTGTTATTGTGTTCTTCATTATATACAAGGTTGTGGTCAAAGTGAAAGATTCATCGGCACCAGTAATCTTACATCAGAGGTTCCCGTAACTTTTATAATAGATTATATATTTGACTCTTCCATTGAAGAGTATATGCAATCATACCATCGAAAAAAATACAATAGGAGCTTAAAATTAATATGGCGTAACAATGATTGGGATCACAATACAATCGATATAATTATTTTGTGATTCTGCTATATCTATACATTGTATATTTACATACACTAGCTTTTAACATATGACAAATTACTTAAAAAGTATAAATTACTTAGTTTGTAATCAAGAGGTTCTCTCTTAGAGACGGTATTCTTGTTTGGTTTGTATAGCAATGTATATGACTGCATTGATATCCGCAATAAAATATGTTATGTAGTTCCTAGGACAACATTTCGTTGCGAGATGCGCGTACGCCCCCTGTTTGCAGTGTCCTCTTGTCGCACTAAAACAGGTGAGCGCCACGTCTAAGTCGACTTGCCACAAACTTTAATAAGAATTTCCTTCATATTGATATGTTTGCTCTTTCTTCCCATAAACTTAAATATAATCTATTAAAAACTCTAAATCAGTAAGTAGCCATTTTCATCAATTATTATATACAATATTATATACCTATCTATTTTTTATGTTTTCTTTAGAATTTTCACATTTTTCTTTCTTACCCATAAAAGCAGCATAAAATAATGTTTAATTATCTTTATTTAATAACTGTTGTAGTAGTGTAGGCTTTAGTTTTAAATCGCATTCTTTTCAAATGTTTGTTTTTGTGTTTTTCGTGGAAAACGTTGTTGGTCACACGTTTAACCATATTGTTTTGTATTTTGTTGTTCTTTAAATTGTAATGTGTCACTGTTTTTTTTTCCATAGTAAATAAATAAATAAATACATAAGTAAATATAATCTAACAATCGGTTACTGAATTGAGTACTTTAAAAGTGCATGCTTTAACGCTAATGTGTGAGAAGTTCTCATTCTAAGATACGATGAAAGGTATCAACTCCAAATTCTTGATTCAGTATCCGATCATAAGTTAAACTTTTACATAGTTGTAAAAAAAAAATTAAAGATATTATTGTTAAGTTATACTTATAATAATAATATAAACATAAGTAATTTTGTCCCACACACTGTAATCTTCTATTTTAAATAAATATATAGTAAAATTGTTAAGTAGATTGAAGTGTTGTTTTTATTGTTAACTAGCTGATCCGGCGAACTCAGTACCTTAGAGTTAATGAATATTGTGATACCTTTTAGCTGAACTGTCAAAAGTTAACGCCATCTGGCATTACCGGAACCAGCTTAAAGACGGCGTTGTATTCGGTTATTTTTTTCCGTTCAATCGTCTCCTAGACAATCACAAATCTTTCAAGACCAAAAATTAGCCAAATTGGTCCAACCATTCTTGAGTTTAAGCTAGACTGACGAATAGCTCTATATTCAGTAGTATCTATTAATAGAGAAACTGACTGAGTGACTTATAAACGCACAGCCGAAACTAGTGTTATTAGAAAAGTGAAATTTTGCACAAGGTTTCCATTTATGAAGGCAAGCACTAATATATGATTGAATGAATGGATGTCTAAAGTTGGTATGGAGAAACCTACTTTAACTTACTTACTTACTTAAGCTCCTGTGTCCCCTAGATAGGGCAGAGGGCGTCCGATAGTGCGCCGCCATCCCGTGCGGTCTTGAGCTTCGCGTCTCATTTCGCTCCAGGTCTTCCGTATGTTCTTTGCCTCTGTGATGACCGTTCATCGCCAGGTCTGCTTAGAGCAACCACATTTACGCTTTTCTTTCTTGTCGCTCCGCTCCTCCTTTCCTGGGTTCTCCAGCCCCCCTATCCAAGTTACAACCGTTTCGCTTGCGCCGAACGCTTCGAGTTGACCTTGCCGCCAATTCTTTTGTTCTGACCACGTGACTGAGCGTTAAGACGACGTCATTCCCGTACATTTGAAGCTTTCTATAAGCTTTAACTATAGCAGATTAGCAACTTGGCTAGGGGTACAGGTGTTGACTTTTAGTCCCGTCTCTTTTGCCTGTCGTCGTAGGCCGTCCAGATTGGCTTGCATGTCTGCGCTTGTGTGGCTCAGTAAACATAGGTCATCGGCGTAATCCAAATCTTCCAATTCTTCGTTGGATAGTCCATACTCTATGCTGCGGCACTTGTAGTTTAATACATTGCTCATGATGCCATCCAGAACAACAAGAAAGAGGAGAGGTGAGAGAAGGCAACCCTGTTGAACACTCCTGCATGCACCTGTGCACCAGTATGTCTTACGAGAAGAGGCCGTCGTGTGTCACTGTACAAAAGTAATTCCTGTAGAATGTCCTAATTAGGTTCGTGTTTTTCTCGGGGCCTCCAATGTCACGTAGTCAGTCCCAAATAGATCTCTCAGAGGCTTTTTCGTAGTCCACGAAAGTCAAACACATTTCTTTTTGCCATTCTGATGCCTGTTCGTTAGGTATTGATCTGGCCCGTATACGATCGATGGGGCCGAAAGCCAGCCTGGTCTTTACGAAGAAGAGGTTCGACGGCCCTCGACAGCCTATTTAGGATGATCTTGCAGAGCACCTTAGAAGGTATCGAGAACAAAGTGATACCTCTCCAATGCCAGTTTCACTAAGGTCTCCCTTCTTGGAAACGGTGATGAGGAGGCCTTTATTCCAGTCGTCGGGTAACTCTTTAAATCACAATAATCTAACTAATATTATAAAGAGGGAAAGTTTATTTTTATGTTTTTTTTTGTTTGTAGTATTCTCTGAAAGTACTGCCCCCCTAGCCAAGTTATAACCGTTTCGCTTGCGCCGAACGCTTCGAGTTGACTTTGCCGCCTATTCTTTTGTTCTGACCACGTGACTGAGCGTTAAGACGACGTCATTCCCGTACATTTGAAGCTTTCTACAAGCGTTAACTATTGCAGATTAGCAACTTGGCTAGGGGTACTGGTCCGATTGTGAATTTTTTTTTCAATAATAGAAAGCTACTTTATTCCTGAGTGACATAAGCTTCATTTTATGTACATGTGCGAAGCCGCGGGTAAAAGCTAGTTTGAAATTAAATGCTTTGATTCTTTAAATTGGGTTTTGGCATAGGTATATTATAATCTACGTAAATAGCGCTGAGTTTTTCTTGTTTTAATCCGGAGATACTAATGGCTCATGTAATGCAATCCTGATCACTATTTCATAAGATGGTGCTAAGTATTTTGACTTATCCAATGCCAATCTCATTCAAGTTGTAATGTGATAGCAACGATACGATCTGCCCATTTCGCTGCCGAACGAATAGCCATTTACCAGTCCTAGGATGCCACTCGATTTCTGCCTTACTCCACCTGTCATCATCAAGCCTTTAAGCCACATAGTTATTATTTATTACATTGGCTATTATTTAAAAAAATTGCGCAATTTAAGCCGGTTCCATCTTCGAATCCTACCAGACTTACGATGATGTCATACCGTAAATGTATGTGGTGGACATCTCAACCCTGCGCACACAACGTTTTGAAAACACATTCATTGTGCATATAGCTAACTGTGGGAATATTTCTAGCAGTCTATAAGTCAAGGGTGAATAGGATACTTCTAGGTAAGGGTGCTCCATCGTCGATTACATTATCGCTTACCATCACATGAGACAGTGGTTAAGTGCGTGCCTAACATAAAGAATAATAATAACAAGATGGAAATACCCAGTAACACTGCATGACCCCCGTAACCTGCAGTGTTATTGGTTTACTATCGATTCTCGAAACGAACCCGTTACCTCAAGGTCCACAGTAGCGCCTGCAACGATACACCAACAATAATAACAATTTAAATTAAGTTCAAGGGTTACACGATGTGACCGCTGAAGTTCAAGAGCAGTAAGAGCACAGTTTGATGCTTGTTGCGGGCGCACCGCGGTGGTTGCGGCCGATGCGGTCGCTTCCTTGCCGCCGCAAAAATCGACAGCGTTGCGGTTATTGGGTTGTGGATGACGCAACCGTTTTGTCATTACGTCACGTGGTTCCTTTGTGTCTCGACGATGTGTTAATTAGTCATGTTATGGCTGATTCTAATTATAAACTTAAGAACCGTTATTGATAAATGGTGGGTAGAAAAGTAGGGGAAGGCCCTAGGAATGGATAGTTGACCGAGAAATTTTTATATATTAGAAATTATTGATAGGCACACGTTTGACAACTATCTCATCTGATGGTAAATGGTGATGTGGTCGACGATGGACCACAATTACCCAGAAGTAACCTATTCACTCTTGACTTTAATACCTACCTATCAGGAAACACCAACTCCGGCTGTAAATTCCACTTCTCAGTTGTACATATAAATAAAATTCTTTTAATTGTATAATTTCAGACACTCGCCAAGAGGGTTTTCAATAGGGACGCTCGAATTTTGACAACGTATGGCGGCTATCTTGATAAGCTCTCAAATCAATGTAATTGATTAATGATTATATATTATAGTCAGTAATCAATTAAGCTAAAAAATCATAACCCTCCTTAGTCGGGTTAAAACGATTAATAAGTTACTTTTCGAAAATAAATAATTCATAACATAACATTTTTTTTCTCTTGACTCCTGGGACAGATTTTGGAGCGCTTCAATTAGTGATTGGTATTCCTCAGGCTAACACCATTCTGGGCAATACTTGGTCCAACTCTCATACGAAGATTGGCAATGTCCTTTGGCATTAATAAATAATTTACAGGCTTCAATAGGTAATGCGAAGAAATTGTTAAAACTTGTTATCAAAATTCAGCGCATTATTCGCTTAACGTCGAATCTTGCGTGGTAGCGACATCAACTGGCCGCCGAGATAGTGTGACTTATCACCGCCCGTTTACTGTTGTAAAGCCACGTGAACTCTCTAGTTTATGCAGACAAACCACAGTCATTTGCTGTTTTAAAGGCGTAACTCGCGTTCTTCGCGAATTTGAGAAAATGTCCAAAATTGGTCCACCATAATTTCTGCAGCGGAGTCGCGGTGGCCACTTGGCTGAAATTATTTTTCATACAGCCTATGATTCCTAATAGCTAAAACTTACGGGTCTTTAAGTCACGAGTGAATAGGTTACGTCTAGGCAAGCGTGCTTCATCCTCGACCACATCATCGCTTACCATCAGGTTGCTCAGATGGTGGTCAAACGTGAACGATAGGTTCGCGTTTGGTTCGCGTTTGACCAAAATAATAAAAACATTTTCTAGGCCTTTAGTGAATCTATTATTTCTTTTTAGTTAAGTGTTTTTTATAATTTAATAATTTGTTTAATAAATATTCTGATAGATTAAATAATAAAAAAACATAATGTCATCGAATATTCTTTAAAATATTATTGTGGTAATTTGTTTTATTTTATTTCAAAGTTCGAACGCTCGCTATAACCGCTAGAAAACCGACAGATAAAATTGAAGTTATGTAGTGACATCTGTACCGATATGTACGAACTATGTACAATAACAGACCTGACGTAAACAAAGTTATCTGCGCTACTAGCATATATAATAGCCATAAAGCCTGTTAGTCTAGTGGTCCTCACTGCTATGCCGGACGCCGTGGGTTCGATTCCCACCCAGGACAAATTTTCATGTGATGAGCACGATCATTTTTTCTGTATCTTGGTGTAATTTATCTATAACATTTATCTATGTATTCAGATATATATATATATATATATATATATCTATATATCGATGTATGTTCATCAGTTGTCTAGTACTCATACCACAAGCTCTGCTTAGTTTGGGACTAGATGGCGTTGTGTGCAAGTTGTGAAATATTATTACGACATCATGCGTAAGAAAGCGGCTTCCTTACTGCAACTCTTGCGCAACACTCGTAACAGCATTCTGAAAATGATTGCTGATAGTCCGAATTGCCTCATCCAGAAACACTGGGTAGAATTAGTTATAGGTTACTAACAATACAATAGTATATAAGCACTTTCTGTTACTAATACACTAACAATTTATGGACTATTGGGTCCGAAAATAAAGACTTTTAAAATTATTATTATTATGTCAGTGAGACCCTTTATAACGACGGACTAGATTTATTTTATGTAGATAAAAAAGTAATACTTTAACGCCATGGTTGGAGAAGTTGAGCACACCACAATCGCGACACCACAGCTTCTCCACTTTCTGTCTAACGTAGATCCATACCAGACATGGCCAGTTCGGGAGATTCCGATGTCGGATTCAGGCGCAAGAAACGCTCATATGTTACCATTGTGCGGATCCTCTGGGAAACGCGGTGGATCAAATTGTAGGAGTTTGCCCCGCTTGGGTGGAGTACCGCCGTGTCCTCGAACGGCGGCGGCAACCTCTCATATCCGGCTCTGGGTAAGGCAATGATCCGCCTTGGGTGGGCATGATCGAGAACGACCGTCCTCACGCCCCAACCGCAAAGGCATGGAAAGGCCAACTGAAAGCCACAGGTGGATTTTAGTCAGTAAAAGTTTGACACGCTCCCTCGCTCCACTCAAGAGTGAGAGAAATGCACGATATGCGCGTGGAGATGCAACGCCGGGGTAAAAGTCCGCTGCCGCGACAGGTCACGGCATGGCGGACAGAGCTCCGGCGGGATCTTATGGTGAAGTAGCGGTAACGACTATCGCAACCCAGTGCTGGGTACGCAACAATCATGGCGGTAAGTTCTCTCTTTGAGGCGTGGCTGGAAAGACCTCACGACGTCCTTACCTTCCGCATGACGCAGGTCCTCACCGGACATGGCACGTTCGGGAGTTTCCTGTTCCGGATTCGAGCGGAAGAGACGCCCGGGTGCCGCCACTGTGCAGAACGCCCAAAGGACACGGTAGAGCACACAGTCGAGCTGCTTGGGCGGTGCATCGCCGTGCCATCGTGGGGGCGATCGGCGGCGGAGACCTCTCGCGCCGGGCCTTGGTTGAGGCCATGGTCCGGAGCGAGGAGGAGTGGCAGGCGGTCGCCGACTTCTGCGAAGCAGTAATGCTCGCAAAGGAGGAGGCCGACCGCATCAAGCAACGGCGTTCTCGCCGCCGCCGCCGCCGCCGTGATTCTGATACCGATTTCCGGCCACCGTAGGCGCGGGCTTGCGAACAGTGAGCAATGGGTAGCTCGCTGTCCGACCGTCCGGTAACTGTCCGGACCAAGCCCAAGTCGTCGACGGCGCGCACTGTTCCCGCGCGCCTCAAGGAGTTGTCAGCAACAGCAGGGACCCATCTGGGTCGAAGTCTACTGGGGCCAGGGTTAGTTTCGAAAGACAGTTCGAGCCCCGGTATGAAGGCTAGAAGGAACGGGGTGGGTCTTTTAGTCAATAAGAGTCTGACACTATCTCCCGCTCCGCCCAAGGGCGGGGGTTGTCATTGGATGATTTTTTCCCACCATAAAAAAAAAAGGTTGGGAGAAGAAATTTCACGATTTCCTTCCTCAAAAAAAAAGCCGATACAGGAGTAGGTAATTCCTAGTGTGGGACAACGTATTTTTCTAGTAAAAATTAACTACATACGTAAATGTCATTAAACTTACAAATAACTTTATTAACATAAATAATTACCATACTAGCTTGTTTAATTTAAACGGAAATTCCTACTGTTTTTTTTTCCTTTCTATTTTTAGCTTACAAACATTATTAAGTACGGGTTTTATAGAACAAGAGTATATCATATTTTTTATTATATTCATAAAGTTAAGATATTCATGTTGCTTTTTGTATTAGATACTATTAATATTCATAGATCTTCGAAACTGACTCACAGTGGGATTTTTATTTTTTTGATTTGGATTAAATATTTATCACACGTCCAAGAACCTTTGATTAGTAAATAGTAGGTTTAGGTTCTTTTTATTTTATGTGGTTTCTCACGATGTTTTTAAATTAATTTAAACTAGTGCTTGACTGCGATACCACCTGATGGTAAGCAGTGATTCAACCGTCGCCTAGTCTATTAAGAGCCTATTCACTCTAGCCTTGAAGACACATACAATTATAATCAGACAGGTATACCGTAGCCGGAAAATTTTCCGGCTCCATATCCATATTATTATTAGACAGTAGACTAACACATAGAATTGGCATTGAAATGCATACTACCGAATAATCTAGCCCAAAATCTCCCATAAGGCCGGGCGCGCACCACACTACTCGACGCAACAAGTGCGCGGGGCCGCCCGCGCGACGCGGCGGCGACACGAGCACGACGCCGAGGCGACGCGGTGCGGTGCGCTTCACAATTTTTCCGACCGCGAGCTCCGTCTTCGCGACAGTAGGCGGGGCCGCCCCGCCCAGCCGCGCACACGCCCACCCCACTATCTCAAGACCACTGAAAAATACACCCACAACATTGTAACATTATACTTATCAAAACGCAATGTACCAACAAATTAAGCCAATATGTTAATGAGTATATAGTTTATTAGTACAAACGTGTCAAGTTACATACAATTTGGCTGCCATCAAACCTCATTAGTTCCATTAATTCGGAGCGGCATTACCTTCTAATGTGATTGTTGCTATGTTATCGAATTTCACAATAGGACATGTTTATAACATAGATTTTCAAATAAATGAACTATATTCTATAATTAAATATTTTGAAAACTTTCATAAAAATAGGATGACATCTACTGTTATAGACGTCTCTCTCCATTCTAACCACAGCTAGCGAACCGAAAGAGGGAGATACGCAACCACGCTTTAAAATGAAAAAGCTCATAATATTTCCCTTTCAACAATAGGAATAAACAAAAATGTTTAATGGTACAAAACTTGCACGGGTCTCTCTCGCACGCAGCGGGAGAGGTGCAAGTGCGAGCAGGAGAAGAACACCGCACATTTTCCCGACAAATGAAGCGTGGCTAAACCGCAGATTGACCGCAGAGAATGGAGGCAGCGAGTGACAGAATGGCGGCGGTTCAGTAGTACTGAGTCGCGCGGCAAGCGAACACGCGTCAGCCTCCGAGCGCTGACTCACGGAGCACGCGACGAGCGTCAGACGTGGCTCACACTCGACACAAAAAAACCGCGCCAACAGCCAGCCCACGCTGCGGCACATTATCATAAATATATCGGCTCTCAGCTGATGTTGACATAACACGGACCGCGACAGTGTACAGGTGTTCTTAGAACTAAACCGGAACTGTTCATGTATCAAATAGTTCCCAGTGAACCCCGGACTAGTGTTGTGACTCATATAAAATGACGAAAGTTAAATTCAAGAAATGCTGCGCTTGTATAGAATGAACATCGTTGGTTTAAGGAAATAATACTAAAATATATTGTTAGTGCGACATACGCGGACAATTTGTGAGTGAAACGGACGCATTTGTTTATAATACGAAGTTTTAGTTTAATTGTAACATTACGTTGTAAACGCTACGAAGAGACTGACCAAGTATTAGAATCCAAAGAATTCCTAATCATAGTAAATTATCACGTCAACGCTAACGAAATACTCACTCACGAGTCGCGTACGAGAAACCTTCTTGGAGTAACGAAGACGAAGCATTGTCAAGGTGTATAATAAAACTTTTTGGACGTTTGCCAGAGCGAAGAGACTCGAAGGTCGTGAAGAGTACGGAAGCGTTGGCATTTTGGTATCCAAACGAGCCCTTACTTGCTTCAGTTAGTATCGTAGTGTATGTTGTCCATTGCTGCGCCAGTGGGACAGTGAGGACTCACAGACCGCGCCCGAGCGCCAGTGAATGTGATGGTGTGAAGGATGCATCTGCCGTATGAGTCCCGAGGCCGACGGCGGCGAGAGATGGCGGAGCTGGAACCCTACTGGTTGCAGTCCATCGTGGATGAGACTCTGCAGGAGTACCCTGATCTAGGTAATGTACCGGTTTATACTTTATCACATTCAGTCTTTAAAATAGCCGTTTATCTTGCCACCCAGTAACTGTGTTGTGAGGTCAGATAGACGTACATCACATGTAAACTTTTGTTGATGAAACTTAGCATAGAAATAGTGATGGCTTCATCATACAGTCCAAAGAGGTCAATGATAAACCAGAACAATCATCACATCAGCTAGAAGACGACTCTTTAAACCTTCACATTGACCTACATACAATAGATTTATGAACTTATAAGCAAAAACCTGATGAATAAGTCGATAAAGAAGCTCCGCTCTTTCCGGTCTGCGTTAAGGTCAAATCTTGTTTATCTTAAATTTGTTACGGTTACTAAGAAACCATTAAGTACTATATATATAGGGATTTTTAAACAAGTTTTGTGTGGATTTGTGTGAACAGATTTAGGAGAATTGTTCATGAAAATAAATGTTGTATATAATTTTAGGTGCCCATTTAAATAAATTATCAGAATTGACATATATCACAAAATATATCCTAAAGGGTAATAAATAAGGGGGATAAGTATTTAGTATCTAAGTAAAAATAAGAAATTTACTTAAAACGATAAAATGATGCTCAAGTAAAAGACATCAACGCGAATGTGAGAGAAAGTTCTAGTGAGAATTTTACTAAATTGAATTGATACTAGTTCAATAACATTCTATATCTATGCATTATTAATCCAATAAATAATAATTATTCATTTCACTTCTGATTGTTATGCAAAGTCGTTTGGAATTTTAATGGTAGTAAATAATGTGTTTGCTAATTGCATGTTTCTTAATTATAGACCTATTATGCAATTATGTTTTTTTAGTAAATTTTAAATAACGGTAAGAGCACTGGGCATTATGTTGCATGTTCAATAAAATATTTACGTGACGATAGGAAATGATAAGGTTAATTCCGGACGGAGATAAAATTTAAATTAAAAAAAAACTTTTATATTTGAGGATAAAAAATTTCGTGGAAAAAAGTTTCGTAGTTAAAAATGGTTGAAAAGCAATTTCCGAACAAAAAATATGTTTTGTGTAAATGATAGCGCGAGCGCAAACAAAATGTCTTCCGATGGACTTGTTAAGTGCAGTATTTGTTTAGACGGAGATCAGTAAACAGACCGGTGGCCACCTTCAGTTTCAATAAAAAGCATTAAATACAGGCAGTTTTGTTAAAAAAAAACGGGCAACGATGTCTCTTGCCCATATTTTGAAAAAAAAAATACAATAAAAACAAGATAAATTATTGAAAACATGCATCTATCTTCTAAACTTTTAATTAGCCAGAAAATGAATTAGATTTGAGCCAGTCTTATTAGAATTTAATTTAAATGAATGAATAACATTATTACGCAACTTGTTTACGTTAACGGATGAAATTGAAATTTTTATCCCGAAAGTATATACCGTTGGGACTTTCTAATTTCACGCGAGTGAAGCCGCTGGTAGTAGCTAGTAGTTGAATATTTCAAAAAATTTTACTTTGAAAGTTATATAAAAAAATTTTTTCCTAAAATCATGAAACAAACATTTAAAAGTAACACACACTGAATAATTTTCATGCAAGCAAAGCCACTGTTAGTAGTTGAATATTTCAACAAAGACTTCTGAAGTTTTCAGTAATCGTGAAACAAACAGTTTAAAGTACAATGTTCACTCCACTAAATGTATTTCACACTCAATTCCCGCGAGATGAAATATACAACACCTCATCATTAATTCTAATGGTGATTTGATATACTAATGTAACAATTTGAAAGCTGCGGAGCAATTAGATGTAAGGGCGGAATACACGGCGTGCACTCATTGTAACGAACCTGTTCAGGTCAGCTCAGCATTCAACACTTTCAATGATGCCTAATGAACGCGGGATGAGTGCAATTGGCGAACTAGGCTAGCAATAAACTTTAATACTTCTAAAATCACTGACTTAGTTACTACATAGATTTTAGTTCTTTTAACACTATATATATATATTATGTACATCTATAGACGTTAATAAATAATACACATTGAGTGTGTATGTTTGATACTCCTTCAGGCTGAAACTGCTGAATGTATTCGGATGAAATTTGACAATAATAAAATACTTTTTAACTTGTGCGTATGTTGTCTTGGGACAATTTTTTTTTTACTATTATCATGCGGGTGAAGTAACTGGCTAGTAATAAATAGTTATATTTTTGAGTTTATTGAGCCGCCATTTCTTCGTCCTAATAGTATCTTTAATGTGATGATGGGTAGCCCGTTTCGGCGTCCTTTTTTTAATGAAAAATCATCAAATAAACCTTCTTGCTCGGAGCGAAGCGAGAGGGAATGTAAAACTTTTACTGAACCCATCTGTGAAACCCATCTTAGTTACTTCAGTTGCCCTTTTTATCCCAAGGTCGCGGTAACTCTTTCAATTATACCCTAGAAAGTCGTTTATAATCGACACTAGAAGATTATAGTTATCTTACTTCTCCGCTGTTTTTTTCTGACTAATATATTTGTGGGGATTCAAGACAACTGAATTATTTCGCAGGGACTTGTTATGCTTCATTACGTTGGCGCTTCTCTTGTCAAACTCTGTTGGTTTTGACTTTCAGCAGTTTTATTGTTTGAGAACAGTAACGGTCTTGTCAACAACAGGATCTTTAGTACCGATCAAAGTTCTTCCTTACAAAGTTTCAGAGGCATATTTACGGAGCCGTCGTCTTGTGTTCGCAAATATGACTTGATTTAACGCATCGTCTCTTTTTCCTGTGACATACTTGACTTAAGTTCTTGTCACCTAGATCGGGGCCCTATCTCGTTACGTCTTGAGTTTCACGCTTCATTTCGCTCCAGGTCTTCCTTATGTTCTTTGCCTCTGCGATGTCCGTTCGTCACTAGGTCTGCTGAGTGCGGCCTTACTTTCCTTTTCGTAGTATCTATATTATATCATCATCATTTCTGCCGACATAGGCCTCCCCCAAGTGACGCCATAATGACAGGTCCTATGCGGCTTGCATCCATCGGATTCCCGCGACCATGACCAATTCATTTGTCCATCTTGTGGGAGACAGACCTTCCAATGTACCTAAGTAGCAACCACGTACTCAAAGACGCAACTTTGAGTACACGGTTGCTACTTGATGTTGACACTGCAAAATGATTGATTCTGCGAGTGTTTATGTTGTGTAGCTAATAGAAAGGGCTATGCTCGGAGTTTCCTTGAGTGATCACAACAGAATTGAAGATATCCGCAGGAGAACTAAGGTCACCGACACAACCCGAGTAATCGCCAAATTTTTTACAAGTACAGATTAATATATGTACATCGCTAAGGTCATCGTCTATAGCGTCTACAATATGCGATTACTGTATAATAGCGTTTCGATACAGTTTACTATTCCAAAACTAGTTTGTCAACTCCAAATCTCGTGTCAAGACATGAATGTCTAAAACCTGTTTGATCTAAGACGTATTTTCTGTAATTTGCCAATAATTTGTGCATGGGGACTTTATTTTCCTCGGGTATTTTACTATCAGTCCTACAGTTTTTTAACCAATAGATTGATAGAGTTAGTATTGCACAAGTTTAACACATCAAACAAGTTAATCATTCTAAAGATCAAGCTATCAACGTTTTAAATATCAAAAAACTATAAGAGAAAAGATTACCATGAAGTCCGTCCTTCGGTTTTCCTATAATTATACACATATAAATTTGATGACTACACTGATTTGTACGAGCTTACGAGTTGTAGGTCGCGGGTCAAATCCAGTAGTAATAATAATGTGTAATTTATTTCATCACCACTGCTCTCAAAACGGTGAAGGAAAACATTGTGAGGAAACCGGCATGTCCTAGAACCAAAAATTCGAAGACATATGACATTCACCGCGTGGTGCGTGGTGGATTACGGCCCATTCCCTCTTCTAGAGAGAAGGCCTGAGTCCCAGCAGTGGGAACATTAAAAAGGCTGACAATGATGATGATGACACTGATTTGTATAGAAATACTACTATTTGCAAATTGTGATTTCATCGAGAATCACACAAAAATCGCTTTTAACGATAACACTGATTACATTTCGGATAGTGTGTATTGGAATTGCACAATTTAATTCCACCAAGTCCGTTCCATCATCTGACCACTAGACGTACGGCGTTGCGCCATCGGTACATGGTGGACATCCCACCCATACGTAAAAAGCGTTTTGGGAATACATTTATTGATCGTAAATCTAAGGAGTTGAATTCCCTGCCGGAGTCTGTGTTTCCTGATAACAACAACCTAGGGGTGAATAGGTTGCTACTAGACAAGCCACATCACTATCATGCGAGCTAAAAAAAAAACTTTAGTTGTTTTAAGTATATTACACGTATGTTCCACACTATGTTACTTTTCGAATATATTCGTTTTAAATATTTTAACATCAACATCATTACATTTAGTAATTTAATTGTTTGACTAGCTTCTACTAGCGGCCTCGTCGGCGTGAAAGTCTGTCATTATCCCAAGGGACTGTACTCCCAAGATGTTCTCTCCACTGACTCTCAAAAACGGTGAAGAAAAAACATCGTGAGGAAACCGGCATGTAGACCCAAAAATTGATATTTGACATACACCAATCCGCACTGGGCCCGCGTGGTGGATTACGGCCCATTCCCTCTCCTAGAGAGGTTTGAATCCCAGCACTAGAAACATTAAAAAAGCTGAATATGCTATTTATGCTCCGTTATGATAATATTATCGGTATGATGATTTAGTCCAACTCATTACAAATATTTGTCTTTGTCATTGTAAGTGCGTATAAGCTTACTGTTGGGGAATCCGCGTCAACACATGTTACTCTATTTTTTACTTATATTGTTAACAGTGTTAATTGCTAGCGTGAGTGGTTCCAACTATATTACATGGCTTGTTCAGTTTCCATTAGTGATGTTCATTTTGTCCAGTTTCATTCATTGTGCGTACAGCTAAGGAATGAAATTCCATGTCAGAGTCTGTGTTTCCTGATGGCTAAAACCCGGGAATCTTGTCAAGAGTGAATAGGGTACTTCTAGGTAGTAATGTGCCGTTGCCAGCAATTGCCGTGAATTTATTTATTTTTTTTTTTTTTAATTACAACGGTCGGACAACCAATTACAGTAACTAAACAAAAAAAAAACAAGAAAACAAATAGTGTATGTAAGTAAAAGTATAAACAACATGTAGGTACATCAATCCCTCTCACAGTACTTCTGACATGCCAACAAAATCATCTTCCATTCATCCGCAAACAAATCGTTTGTTCGATAAGAAACCAAGAGATCATTTAGTGCAGCCAAAGTGCGAGGTATTGGAGACTGAGCACGTGAAGTGGGAATATTGGTGGGAATATTGTCAGCAATATTCCCATATTGCCGGCAGCAGCACATATTCTCTACTTCTAGGTAAGGGAGCGTTCAAGTATTACGTAACGCAATTTTTGAAGATTTTAGACCCTCCCTCCCCCCATGTAACGCACCGTAACGTTTTTCTGTACCCCTCCCTCCCCCTCCCTAAACGTTACGTAACATTTAAGTGACCATTAAAGTCTCAATTATGTTAACGAAAGGTTTGCCAACTTAGGAAACAAAAACAAAAGTAACATACAATACTATTGAGGGCTTCCCCGTAAACGAAAAGGGTTGCTGATTTGGAAGAGCCTAATTCCCTAGCTTTTTTATAAAAATTAAAAAAATGTTACGTAACGCGTTCTTTAAATACTCCCCCTCCCGCCCTTGTAACGCACCGTAACGTTTTACAGGACCCCCCCTCCCCCCAAATTGCGTTACGTAATACTTGAATGCTCCCTAAGCGCGCTCCATCATCGACCGCATCGTCGCTTTCCATCAAGTGAGATAGCGGTCAAGCGCGAACCTATCAACAATAAAAAAAATGTTCTTGTTGTTTGCTTTCTATAACACTATGCGATAACAGCATGGTGGCGATGATGAGAGCTGGAGGTCATGAGTTCAAATCAACTGGAGATTATTTGACGTGTACTTTCACATATCAATAATATCATTTAAAAGGTAAAATGAATTAAAAACTTTTTGGTTTAAAAAAAACATCTAACATATCCGGAACGGCGATCAAGAATCTTACTAACGTTTATATTATTTCTAAAATGCTTTTTTTTACGTGATATAAACTAGTGCTTGACTGCGATCCCACCTGATGGTAAGCAGTGATGCAATCGTTGATGGTGATGCTTTCAATAATCTGAAATCTGTTTATCTTTTTCTACTGAACCTAATTGCTCTAATTCTTATTTTGTTCTAAGATGGAGCGGGAGGGTGTCAGACTTTTACTGACTACACATGAAACTGTGTCCTTTAGTTACCCTTTGCGTTTTAGGACTACGGGTTTATTTTACAGAAATTCCCCGTGGCCCAAGCGGGGATTCCTCAAGGGTTAAACCATTTAAATTGTATGTATGTAAAGTACAGCTATATTTGTCCCTTTCACGTTGAAAGGTACATATATACAATACATACATACATACCCGCGATATAGTAGGAAATTATTCCAAGGAAAAATAATCCCAAGATAAAAAAAGTTACCCAGTAGTCACCCGTATACAGGTACCGGCACGAATCTTGAGCGCTCGGCGTCAGTGTGGATTGCTTTGTGCATTCCATACATTAGCGAGCCAATCGTCGTCGTTGTTAGATACATGCAGCAAGCGCAGCGAACGAATCACGAGTGACGTCTATGACACGATGGCGTGGCGAACCAATCACTGACACTCCCGGCCCCCGCGTCTCACTTCGTACCACTAAAGAGACCGAATATTTGACTTCTTGAAGCCAGCGCTTAAGATCCGTGCCGGTATCTGTACCAAGTTTTATCAAAATGCACTCACCCGTCCGAGTAAGTAAGTAAGTAACAAAATATATAAAATATACACAAACAAACTTTCGCTTTTTAAATATTAGTGAGTGATATATCTATGACTTTATGAGTTACTAGCTTTTGCCCGCGGCTTCGCCCGCGTGGCATTAAGTACTCAAGGAATCGGGATAAAAGGTAGCCTATGTTCTCTTCCATGTCAAAGGCTACATGCATGCCAAATTTCATCCACATCCGTTCAGCCTTTTTCGCGTGATTAATTAACAAACATCCAAACATCCACACTTTCACATTTATAATATTAGTTAGAATAATATTGTGAACAACCAATTACTGCATATTGACTATTAAATACTATCCTAATTTATAGTTAAATTTTAATGATCAAAACTCGAAACGGAAAAATATATATCATAATAAATAATTATAATTATTTGACCCTATATTTTCCGTACGTTATGTTGACGGATATCGCACTGAAAAAATGTTTTAATTACTTTTAAATGGAACGGTCAAAACCTTTGTATTTCTATAACACTTTAATGGTCCTCATTCGTAAAAACTAGTAATTCAATTATGACAAAGTAATTATAAATTAATTATTTATAGCAGTGTTAATGTGAGTAGTATTCCGGTTACGGTATTAGCAAAATGTTAACAACTTAATTTTATTAGAAAACCGGTGTTTTTGATCATCTTGTTTTGAAGTGAGAAACAACAAAGTAACACTTTTTTTTTGCATAAACTGCCAGAATTATCAAAAACGTTTCCCAAAATAATAAAACAAGCCATCTACACTTATATTATAAATACGTAAAGTTTTTTTTTTTGTTTGTAGCAGATAATCTCTGGAAGTACTGGTCCGATTGCGAAATTTTTACCACCGTTAGAAAGCTGCTTTATTTCTGAGTGACGGGCTATATTTTATGTACGCGGGAAAAGCTGCGAGCAAAGCTAGATAGGTATAAAAAATAAGAACACAAATATATTGTATTTTTTTAGATAGATCTAATCATCATATGGGGCTTCTTTCACTCTAAGTGTCAGACTTTTACTGAAACTACGGTATGTCTTTCAAACAATTTCTCATCCATGGCAGGTATCAGTCCTAGTGGACACTGTCCAGTTCTCTGTCTGATTCCCTGTCGAACAATTTGCCAGCTGCCGTCTTCCAGTACGATTATAATTTGGGTGTCTTCAAAGCTAGAGTGTATAGGCTCTTAATAAACTGTTGCGCCTCATCAAAGATTGCATCACTGCTTACCATCAAGTGGGATCGCAGTCAAGCACTAGTTTATATCAATTAAAAAAATAAAATTCGCTGACATCTCTTTGAGTAAGTATCATGATACTGGGTTAAAGTATTCTATCGTAATTCAGGTTCAATTCGAGTCTATTCAACAGTTCAAACACATAGGCTTTCTGGGTAAAAATATCAATGGTTAAGATTAAATGTACTATGTACCGGTAGACACAACCTTGGAAGGTCTCTCACAAGGTGGACCGATGTGCTGATGAGGGCCGCGGGAATCCGATGGACGCAAGACGTAGAAGACCGGTCGTTGTGGTGACATTTAGAGGAGAACTATGTCTAACAGGGGGACGACTGTCGGCTAAAATACTGATGCTGATGATGATGATCAAGACTTTTCACCCACCTCCAGAATCCAAGGGTTACTTCATTAAACCCCAAGCGAACGCGTTCGCTCTCTCAATTTCTTCATATTGTGACTCTGATTACGGTATTCGAAAGATTTTTAAAAGAACTCATATCATCGGAACGCAAGCGCAATCCCGTGAGTAACCCCTGACTCTTCGACCGCACCTAACCCGCAGTTTGCGGCTCCATAATTCCTATATACCATCAGCTTCCGTAAATAGTGAAACCGCATTTACACTATTAATGTTTTTATGATACCTCGTGCCGTTACTCCGTAATCTTTTGAGATAGTCCGTGAAGGTAACGGTGTGACCGCATCCTAATTTGAGTGTTGAGTTGACGTTTGATGAGTAGTATTTTTTTTTAGAATGTAGATGAGTTTCTTTATGTAAGAGTTGAAACAGTTTTTTTATCGTCTTCAAGAGATAATAACTTAATAATATATACGAGTAACTCGTACAACATTATTTTTAGTGTGTGCAAAATTTGAATACTTAATTTGTTCAGTATCAGTAACTGAATCGATTCAATTTTACGCCATGTTACATTTTTCTCAAAAATTTTAAATTAAGTTCACAAGTTGGACATCACCGACAATAAGTACAACACAGGTCACGGCAGATCATAGTGGGTATTAGGTGCCAGCGCACAGCTGAGTGTTGAAGCAAAACAACCAACCGGCAGTCCGATAACCATGTATTTGTGCGGAAAACCAGGTAAAATAACAAGCATATAACTTAGTCATTTTTCATAATAAAGTTACGAAATTTTACACATAGATACGATGATGATGATTTTTCATGATGGTTTCCATTTTATTTTTTTCCTCTTTTTCTGTTTCTGTCTTCTTTTATTTTATAAGTTAAGTGTGTACATGAACTGATAAATAAATAAATAAATAAATACCTAAATAGATTCTTTTAAGAGATTAGTATATTATGTGCCATTCTATGACATGTTCTGGAATAGATTTAGTCTGATCCAAATCCATTCCGTTTGAGTGTAAAGGAGTAGGTAACAAACACACACACTCACTTAAAAACTTTCGCCTTTATAATATTATTACTTGTATAAAAAACTTTAAACAAAATATTTAAATATCAGGACAGCTGATATACATTGTATATGTGAACATAAACCACAATTGAGTTTCCATATACATATCTTTAAGTTATATCAAAACTTTTATAATAAACTAATTATAGTTTAGTAAAACCAACATAAAGAAAACTACTCAAATCACTTCCACACTCTCTCATATGCCACACCACCACTCACTCCACCACTCCATCACTCTCTTCTCTTTTCTATCTACTACTCCCTCTTCGTTTTACTCAAATTAATAAATAGCAAATTAGCAATTATTAAAATGTTCAGAGCCTATGTTCTGAAAAGATAATTACTTACAGACGCGTCTGACTAGCGAGATATCATTCGATATAATTAGGTACATCTACGAGTATTTACTCGATTCGAAATCGTTACGAATCGATTTGAAACGTCTAATCATCATCGAAGTCAGCTCGCGGTGCTCAGACCTGCTTAAAGATTGTCTTAGACACTATCGCTATCGTGCTATGAAAATAACGATGTCAGGGAGGTACTATCACAACAAAACTTTCGTGTTTTCTGTTTTGACAAGGTGAAATTGTTTTGACTGTAGTGTGCGCAGTCTGTAATCATTCCTTTCAACACTATGACTATACAAAAAATATAGGTATTCATAGGCTAAAAATTAAACATTAAAACCACATTATAAATTATAAAATATTATAACTCAGCCCCGCTTTTACACAGTCATTACATTTAGTTGTTAACTTGTTATAAATAACGGTTTTCCTCGTCCAATCTAATATTTTTTACAACAGACGCGTAACAATTTATTGGCTGCCGGCAAGCCGTATGATAACTCAGTTTATATTAATTCTGGCTCATTAGTAGTTTATCCGGTATTCCGGTATTTATCATTACATTGTTACCGACGTGTGACCGATGAGGATGCTAAGTAAAACAACTAATTAATCAGTAATACCCCGAAATGCGTATTTAAAAATGTTACTTCAATATACGTCGAACTGTGTTATCATTTCCATTCCATCACAATAGAGAATGCTACGTCAGTACAGCTCAATCTGTGACGTATTTAGTTGTAAATTACGCATTTAAACTCATCAGAAATCCAGTGTTATTCGACGAGATTGAGTGACGTATTAGTTGTTAGTACTTAGGTTACTACTTGCAAAGTTACATTTACATATTACAGACATGTGTATGTCTGTGTACATAGATATTTAATTATATAGGTATATCACGATCAAATCGTAGTGGATTATCACTAGAAAAGTAAAGGTAGGTATCTATACCTACCAAAGTGTAGTCATTCGGTATTGTGTCGGCTGTGGTCATTGGTTTTTACAATTAAAACATTTACCACTGTAGTTCAAAACTTTGAATCAACAAGCTCAATCAATTACTATTTTACGTTCTTTCATACGACGAATTGATTAATTAATTTATGTTCACAAAAACACATGAAAACAAAAAGAACAAATAGAGATAGAAAAGCACAAAGAAGCTGCTTTTTTTGAAACAAATTATAAAACTATATACACATTGATTGAAAAGATGAGTGATTAAGAGTGACCAAAGATCAAGATATGTACATAATTATACAGAAGTCCTGTAACCAGACACGTCTAATCTAAGCGATGTTGAACGAAACCTTAAAGTATGGAATTGTCATGCTCTATTGAAATGACACGTGGTGCCGAACCATTTGGCATTTGGACGATCGCAATTGCCGATAAAATGTCACTTGGTCTAGCACCCCGGCGTTGAGACTATGACTTTTTTATGTGAGAAGTTATCTAAATATAATGACTTCTCACAATTTATGGTGAAGCAAGGAACATACTTGAGCTATATCTCGTCTATCAGTATACTAGACGCCAGATAAACTTAAAATAAAGTACAATGACCTTTTTCTAATATCTCCAATATATCGAAGGTACCCGAAAAGCGATCAATGAACTGTTTTTCAGAAAAAGTAAAGGATCACGATAGACGTCGATTCAAGACAGCTATGTCTTTAATTCCGTTTTTGAAATTAAGAATATAGATAAATGCAGGAGGGTCAATAACTGTCATTCCACGTTTATTTGGTGCCTACTTTAGTCAAATCTGTAACACATCTTTCTAATCAAAATCCCTTTGTCGACAGTAAGAACGGGCAGCCCGGACTACATGTGTTCAATGCTGCCACAACACTGGCGCTCGAACAAGACGCTACCAGGCGGCTTCAAGGTGGTAGCACTGGGGGACGTCCTCGATGGGACCCTGGTCACCGTCCGGGCTGGCAACGACGAGAACTGCTCCGCGGAACTGAGGAACAACTCAGCGGTGATGAAGAATAGGGTCGCCAAATTCAATGATTTGAGGTTCGTCGGAAGAAGTGGGAGAGGTGAGTGTTTCATTTATTGTTTTCAATTTTTAGGGTTCCGTACCTGAGGTGTCTGTCCGTCTGTCTGTCTGTCCGTCAGTCTGTCAGCGGGCTGTATCTCATAAACCTTAAGAGGAAGAGAATTGAAATTTTCACAGAATGTGTATTTCTATAACCACTCCTATTAAAAATAAAATTAAAGGGAGACACTACCGTATAAGAAACGTAATTTTCCCAGCGTTTTATGCTCGATTTTAATATCGACATTGTTGTACAGAACCATTCGTGTGCGAGTCTGACTCGCATTTGACTTGTTCTTTTTTTAATCTTTGTTTTTTTTTTGAATGTGATGAGCCTTTTAATAATACCACTTCGAACGTCGCTCAAGTGACCACACACTATTCGCAAACTTTTAATATTGTTAGAAATCAAACAAGCCTTGTATTTAATCATAAAAATCTGTTTTCATGTGTGTGTGTGTTACGACGAAAACCTACTATAGAAGTTGCCAGATAACCATGGAATAAAGTACATTTACCTTTTCCTAATATCTCTGCGTAGGTACCCGAAAAACAAACAATGAATTGCTTTTCATTACTAGATCATTTAAAGGATCACGATACATGTCGATTGAAGACAGCTTTATGTCTTTAATTCCGTTTTTTAAATTAAGAATGTTAACCAATCTAGGAGGGTCAGTGACCATTATCTCACGTTTATCTGGCACCTTAATTTAAACTGACACTTTACTCAAGATCAGCAATTTACTTGTAGTGCGAAAAGCTTGCTGCGGTCTTCCCGTCTGATTAATTTAGGTGTCTTTAAGATAAACTAGTGCTATTCACCAATAACGATTGCATCACTGCTTACCATCAGATAGGATCACAGTCAAGCAATGTTTTATCTGTATCATTAATTTAAAAAATAAAATGGGAGATTCCTAGCTTTACTTAGTAAATAAAATAAAATCTGATTAGAAGGATTTCCGGCAAAACCCGACCAGTTAGTGCATTATATGTATTTATATTGGAAATACCACTCTTGTCAACCCACTTCTTACAAGATCAACTCATTACGCAAAAATAGTTACATCATACAATTAGCAAGGAGACCTAACGTTTATATGTTATGACTCATTTTTTTTTTTTCTAAATCAATCATTACATCCATAAAAAAAAAAAATTTCAACGATAGACTACGCATGATATAAAAACACTAAGTACTGAAAAAAACGCTTAAAGCCGATGATGGAACAAGACTAATAAAAATAATCACACTTCAGATATTTCGTTCATTTACAACAAGGATGACACAGCTCAAAAAGTATGAGGAGAATATTTTTTAAGTTTGAATAAAAAATATATCCTTATATTTAACATAATCATTGTCTAAGACCTCCGACCTCATCTAGCTTACATTGACCAAAAAATTAACGTGTAATAAAAGTGTTTTCAAAAACCTATTTGCAAAATAAATATCATTTATCATTTAAGGGAAGGTTTTTGTCCAAAAACAAAAGAAGTAATTTCTAACTTAACGATATCAAATTATTAATTCGATGTCTTTAAATTATATTATATACTTTTGATTTCAAACTCACTACTACACTACTCGTTACTTGATGATTTTAAACTCAGGAAAGGAATGATTTCGATATAAAATCACATCATAAGATGTTAGCAGCCGAAAACACAATAAAATAGTTCAATCTGATGATTAATCGGTCAATGAACGGGGTTTTACCCCATAGGAAATGGCTTCTAGGTGTCGTTGACCAATATTACTGGGTGACTGGGTCAGATATATCAAGTACTTAAAAGATTTTCGTACCTCCTGGGGTGTACGAAAATCTCTCTGTCTCTCTCTCATCATGGTAAGGCGACCAGAGGTTCTGGACGTGAACCTCTTCTAAGTTGAGATGCACCACCTGATCATCCGCCTTTTGAATTCAATATAGCCCCTTACGCGATGTGGTGTGACGATCTAATCATGTTCACGGAGCAAACTTGGCCAGAGATGGACCTTAGAGATATTTGGAAGAAGAAAGGGTTGGCCCTTTCTATTTTTAATTACCTTTAAAAAAAAAAAAAACATTATAACTTATTATTATTCCGTATCTCTACCTACATTGTGCTCACATATTAGAAGCGACAAGAAATATGTAACCAAGATCTATGTAACTCATAATATGTTTTAAAAAGAGTGTCCATGGAGTTTCTTGCACGTTCTTCTCCATAGAGACCTACGCTTTGGAACGTGCAATTTAGCTTCACTTTTCTTGAACTGACCGACATTTGACTATTCAAAAGTGCCTGCAAATAGTCTATTTGAAATAAATGATTTTGACTTGACTTTTTGCCCATTGCTCACTGTCCGCGGGCTTGCGGACAGTGAGCAATGGGTAGCTCGCTGTCCGGCCGTCCGGTAACTGTCCGGACCAAGCCCAAGTCGTCGACGGCGCGCACTGTTCCCACGCGCCTCAAGGAGTTGTCAGCAACAATAGGGGCCCAGCCGGGTCGAAGCCTACTGGGGCCAGGGTTATCCGAAAGGGAACTCGAGCCCCGGTATGAAGGCTTGAAAGAACGGGGTGGGTTTTTTAGTCAGTAAGAGTCTGACACTATCTCCCGCTCCGCCCAGGAGCGGGGGTTGTCATTAGATGATTTTCCCCACCACATAAAAAGGCCTTTACCCAGCGGTGGGACATACAGTAGGCTATTAAATATATGTTCATATTTATTATATACATAATATATATGAACATATATCCCCTGGCCATATTTGCAAGACCATCAAACCTAGACAGGCATACCGTGCCCTCAAATTAATCGTCATGCATATTAGTTTTGTTGTTATTAAGATTGATCCTTATACACCGTTAAATTTTAATCGTTTTAATCTCGTGGAGGGTCGATCCGGTACATGAAACACTATCGATTTGTAAAGATAAAATTAAAAAATAAAGTACCTTTTTTTCAAAAATCGTATTAATTTACGCATGTACGAAATTAACACTGAGACAACAACTGAGCGAGTTCAATGACCTGTAGATAGTTTGTACGCAACGCCGACTACTAAGTACAGGTCATTGAACCCGCTCAGCTGACGTTTTCTTAAAGAAATTAATTTCGTACTTGCGTAAATTAATACGAGTTTTGAAAAAAGGTACTTTATTTTTTGATTTTATCTTTACAAATCGATAGTGTTTCATGTACCGGATCGACCCTCCACGGGATTAAAACGATTAAAATTTTGCGGTGTATATGTAAAGTATGTGACGTCATTGCCTTACATAATTTAAATAAATACAAAAAATAAACAAACACCAGTCTTTCCGGATATTTTTCTAAAAATTCAAGTAGGCTAGGCTCTAAATATTTGTCTGACTGTAGAAAACCCGTCAAGAAACTCCATATACGTCATTCTTCGCATATAATTAAATTAAAAAAACGTTGAGTACATATTAGGTAATGTATGTTTTTATAGCGTGCAAAGATTGTAGTATTGATTCAGGTGTTTCCAAGCCAGTCAAAATGGACTCTAATCGTGACAGTTTAACCTTTTTTTACTGACCTGTTAAGAGGTCAAATATACTACATTATTTTTAGTATATATGCGAAACCTGAATTTAATTTGTACAGAATCGGTAACCGAATTGATTCCAATAATTTTTAAACCATGTTATATCTTTTCCCAAAAATATTTAAAAAAGATCACAAGTTGGACACCACGGGCACTAAGTACAAAACAGTTCACGGCAGGTCATAGCGGGCGTGAGGGGCCAGCACACAGCTGGGTACGGAAGCAAAACCACCCCTCAATTGTCCGGGTTGACCGAAGACCATGAATTTATGTCGTCAACTAGGTACCGTAACTGGCGTATAACTTTGTAATTTTTCATAATACAGTTTTGAAATTTTGTACATAGATTCTTTACAAAAAAAAAGACGTGTGGCACTCGGGGACTGCCGCGGTAAAGCTATTGCATAGCATTTTTTATCAACTTATGCAATAGACCTCGCCAACAGCTGCTTAACCCCACCCATCCAAAACCAGACCTCGCCAACAGCTGCTTAACCCCACCCATCCAAAACCAGACCTCGCCAACAGCTGCTTAACACCACCCATCCAAAACTAGACCTCGCCAACAGCTGCTTAACCCCACCCATCCAAAACTAGACCTCGCTAACAGCTGCTTAACCCCACCCATCCAATACCAGACCTCGCCAACAGCTGCTTAACGCTTAACCTCTTCCATCTAAAACCAGACCTCGCCAACAGCTGCTTAACCTCTTCCATCAAAAACCAGACCTCGCTAACAGCTGCTTAACCTCACCCATCCAAAACGCCGACAGTTGCTTTCACTCATTTGTTTTCTTATCGGTCACCACGCTCAAAAAACAAATGAGTGGGGGTGTTAGGTTATCTCGTTACGGAATTTCTGGATTCGGTCTCCACGCTCAAGGCCCGCGATAGAAGCTATGCAATAGCTTAATAGCTTTTGCACGCTGAGAGAGAAAAATGAGAAATGGACTAAAATAATATCAGAGTCTTACCATAGGGTAAAGAAGTAAAGGTCGATAATGAGTAAAACGTTAGGAAAATGACCTCAAAAGAGTTGCCGGTCCAGAATGGATCTGAAACACAAGAGATAGACATTGGTCATGGTTAATCCAACAGGAAACCCAGGAGCCATGGAACAATGCCAAAAAAGGAAAAGACTGAGTTTCAGTCAGTAAAAGTCTGACACGCCTCTCGTTCCACCCTAAAGTGGGAGAAGGTACTGGATAATTTCCCACTGCGGGACAGAGACCTCTTCTCATTCGCAGAAGGCACGATAGTTAATACGACGCTTAGTCAAAGCAGACAGACGAATTCAGTACCAAATAAGGAAAGTTATTTTGTAAATAAATCTATGTAAACAGGAAGAATTGGCATTGTTTACTTACGTAGTAAGAAGTAAGATCATATACCTACATTTTTTCCTATTTCACACGAGTAGAGACTACGTATTATGTTTACTAAAATTCGCCTAAACTAGTAAAACCAGTTATTTTAGCTGAGTTCAATAAGCTGGATACGGATAGACTTGTAACCTCCTGTTGAACTTACTTGACTCAACGAACTACTGACCTCGCGACATTCTATAGGTACTTTTTTTTTATATAATGGATAGGCTCGCATTTGACCACAATCTCACCTGATGGTATTGATGATGTGGCCGACGATGGAGCACGCTTGCCTAGAAGCAATCTATTCACTCTTGACTTAAAGACCCCTAGGTTATAGCTATCAGGAAACACAGACTCCGGCAGGGAATTCCATTCCTTAGCTGTACGCATAATGAATGTACTCCCAAAACGCTTTGTACGTAAAGGTGGGATATACTTTACAAACGTGTGAACATATCTGTAGTATAATCAATTAATATTGATAAACTATAATGCTATCAAAAACATAACTTGTAGAAAAACCAAGGCACGCAAATCACTCTTCTTCGACCTTAAAAAGTTGTGAGATCAATGTAATATCAAGTCGGTTAATTTATGCCGTACTTATGGGACCTTGATAATCTAGATTGACTTGGCAGTCGCATGTGTGTCACAAGTAATACGTATTATATTGAATTAGATTGTTTATTCCGATTGTCAATTCAATTTTGGTAATATTGCATGTTATACCTTTAAGTAAATATAATGTAATGTGTCTCAGCAATAAAAAACTTTTTACAAAAAAAAAATAACGACTTCAATGTTAAAAAACACTGAAAAGTATAAAATAACTTTAATTTCGGAAGTCGGTGTTTCTATAATAATTTTGTGTCTTCGTTATTTAACACCGACTTCCGAATTAAAGTTATTTTATACTTTTCAGTGTTTTTTAACATTGAAGTCGTTATTTTTTTTTTTGTAAAAAGTTTTTATTTTACACTTTTTAGTTATAGTACCACCACTAAAAAGTACCCCTCAGACAAACTTAAATAACTTATAGCCACAGTGCATCTCATAAGGATTCTAATAATCCCAAACACGGTTAGATTACATTAATTTTTTCTTTTTCCTTCATCATCAGATCAGTTTCCGCACCGATTTTCAAGCGGTTCTCACCACTCGATAGCGTGATTCTCGAGGAAGCTTTTAGTACATAATTTGTTAAGTTTCCCCCCCCCCCCCCTTTTTCTGTCAGTCAGTCATCGACTACACGTATAAACAAAGCAACTTTACTTGTAACCACAGTTCTGCTGTGATTCTATGAGGAGTTCTGTTCCATATCTTAGAATCTTAGAAGTTCATGATCAGATCATAACAATATTTCTATGGGACCAA
This sequence comes from Mythimna ferrago, assembly GCA_910589285.2. Lineage (NCBI taxonomy): Eukaryota > Metazoa > Arthropoda > Insecta > Lepidoptera > Noctuidae > Mythimna > Mythimna ferrago. The sequence continues at coordinate 9,103,520 of OU342691.1, read as the reverse complement.
TTTGGAAGCATAATATTTAATAAAAAAAAGAATTTTTAAAATCGGTCCACAATTGACCGAGATATCGGTGAACATATATATAAAAAACAAACATACATTCAGCCGAACATAGAACCTCCTCTTTTTCGAAGTCGGTTAAAAAGAAGTTTGGCATACGTCAGTCTTCAACCTGTCCAAAAATTTAAACACTAATAGTAGAGGATACGGTTAAGAACGACCTTCACCGGTTTGTTTAATGGATGAAACATATTTTATGATAAATTTAGTATATTAAAGAATATAACGCGGGTGGGTTGCCTGAGAAATTCCTGGCCAAACAATTTTTTTTTTTTTTTTGAAAAATGCACCGGTGTGTTTAACGAATAAATTTAATACTAACCGAAAGATGAAGCCTTTAGAACATAAAAATGTTGGGTTGCTTATTTATTTCCTGGCATAACTATGGGTTGCCAGGTATAAACAGGTATGTATAAACAGGTGTGTTTATTTTGATATACAACAAATTCTATATCAATATAAACGCTGTTTCATTACGAATACGATGTTATATTGTTGTCTGCAAAAAAATCTGGTATGAATAACGGTTGTGCATTTTTCTATAAAAAAAGTAAATTTTCAATTTTTAATTAATAATAGTCTGGCCAGGAATTTCTTAGGCAACCCACTCGCGTTATATTATTTCATACACTAAATTTATCATAAAATAAGTTTCCTCCATTAAACAGACCGGTGAAGGTCGTTCTTAATCGGATCTTAGACTATAGTACTATGTAGATTGTAGACTCACACATTCACCCGTGTCTAAGTAACTGTAACCAGTCGGCATTACTACGTGTATAACTATTAGCAGGGTCGCATAGTAATTGGTTAATCTGGCGCTCAGCGCGGCCGACCGCCATGATTTGCGTTACCACCCTGTCTAATAAACGGATTACTGATTTTATTGTCAGCGTCAACCCAATTGTCGGGTCAGTTGAATTCAAAGTGACGTCAAAACAACATGTTTATAGTATTCTAATCATATTCTACTGTACGTGTGCTTGTCAGTTAATTCCTCAAAGCGATTAGTAATAATAATAATTATTAATAATAATCGTAGGCACGGATTTGCGGACAACGATCAATAGGTAGCTCGCCGTCCAGCTGTCCTGTAAGGAGGATATGTCAGCAAAGCCGATACCGGCAAGGACTACGAGGAATTTCTGGACAGGAAACCCTCGATCTTAGAACGCAAAGGGCAACTGAATGACACAGGCTAGGCATGCTTTTAGTCAGTAAAAGTCTGACACGCCCTCCCACTTCACCCTAAAAAGGGGGGGATCATTGAATGATTTACTACCTAAAAATACAGGGTGTATTTTTAGGCTCGCTCAAAAAAAAAAACTTGTTAATTTCACACTGTTTAAAAGAAAATAAAATGGACATTCACTAAGGATAATGAAAGACTCACGCAAACGAAGCCACGGCAGAAGCTAGTATACAATACACATCCTACATATAAAGTCTTTTTCTAGTAGGAACTAGACAAAAAACTGCGGACCGGTCAAAATAAGTACTCGCGCACCGGCTAATACCGACCGAGCAATCAAAATAATCATCGCTTAGAGACAAGAAACCGGTAAAAAAATGAATAAGGCTGACCTTGAAAGACCGAATACTAATTTCACATCGATGTCTCACCTCTAACAAACTCGGCTAAAGATATAAGACAGTTAATTTGTCCGTCATAATAAAGAAGAAAAAGCAAATTAAAACCTCTTCCGATTACAATCGCGTGAATCATTAATTATAATTTCTATTATCTAACAGTGACTCTAATTGATTGATGCACATCTTATACACATCTTATTGATGTGTCACGACAAAAAAAAAACAGCAGACGAACGCAAGCGCATTATTCGTAACAACTATGACAATCATCAACTCAACAATAAAAAAAAAAAATCATTACGCAATCAATCGCTTGGTGCATAGACCATGACCTTTCTTGAACTTATTGCAAGTCCTTGATTACTGAAACAGCTTAAAAACTGGGGCAATGTTATTTCCCGATTATCGGAACAAAGAAAAAACGACGTCATTGAAAAAGTTGGAAAATTGAAGTGAGGTAATGACGCATTCGATTGAATCGCTATAACGATGACGACACTAGCTGCGCGGACGCAAACCGGCAGGCTGATTACGTATGGAATAGCGATCAGCGAAAATTGCGCAATGATCGCGCAGTCGACGCGCGATCAATCGCTTAACGTCAAAAAAATCCGTATTATCTAAAAATGGATTGCTTATCGTTCGCCGATTGTTGACATGCACTTATTGCTGCGTTCCCAGCGCCAACAGCAATTGAGTAGCAATCTCTAGAACTAATTTATTACAATTTAGAAACGTACAGCCACTTAAAGCTGTCGAACAGACGTGATTTGTTTTGGGAAAGAAAAAACTTTTTTGACTTAAAATCCACTTCAATCCACTTGAACTTTACTAAAAATAGCTTGGCGTCGACCATAAGATGGCTAAGGGAATGAAATCAGTGTTTATTTGGACTCCAAACGATATTCTACTGACTGCTATATCGACAAGTAAGTTTTAAAATAATATTGTAATATTTTTATGTGATAGTACAGTAAAGTTACTTTGAAGAGTAAAAGTACCTTATCCTGTTTCAGTAATGGCAAACCGTGTTTCCAATGAGCAACTGGAAGAGCTTCTGGATTATTTGGCAGAACACACCACTCTGGCCAGAGGTGTAGGCCTTGGCGCAAGGTCTAGAGAATCCACAGACAGGCAGTGGAATGATCTTGCCATGAAATTAAATTCCTTTGGCTCTGGATCATCAAAAACGGGTGACCGATGGAAAAAGGTAAATAGATTTCATTTGCATGATTTTTACCCCTCAAACCCCAAGCGAACGCTGGCGTTCGCGCGTGATTTCGCGCCATTCGGTTGAACACTAAGATTATTAAAAGTCCGCTTAGATTATTAAAATTTTGAGCGTTTTATTTATTGGTTATGTATCTAATGTTCTTCATAAAGTAGTCTGTAAATTTCGTAAATAAGCAACCTTTCCATTTTTACCGTATTTATACCTATTTAAATGCTTAGGGTCTCAGGGGTACAATTTTAACCAACCGCATGCTTTAAATTATAACTTTGATATATTTACTAGTTATATTCTTTTGATTTTATAGTACTGGGCTGATTTGAAACACAAAACGAAGACCAGATTAGCCAAACGGAGGCAGGATGCTCTGGGTACTGGTGGTGGTCCAAGTACACAAGAAGATCTATCTGAAACAGATAAAAAAGTCTTGGCCATCATAGGGGAGCAAGCTGTATATGGTGACAGTCAGCATAGAGTCCCTGTATTTGTAAGTTACTTTAAATTTACCATTGACTTGTACCTAGTAGTTAAAAGATTTATATTTTAATTAACAATTTATGTTTTTTAGAACATTCAACCTGAAGTGCCTGTCCTGCCTCCTGGGTCACCATGTGATGTCATGGTATCAGAAGAAGTGGTCGTAACAGGTAAGAAAAATAGGGTTCCATGAATAGAATTACTAATTAACGTTCCACATTGTTGTAATTAATTCTCTGCTTTCTTTGCCTCTATAATTTGATTTTTTTTATTGATGCCAGACTTCTGTATATTTACAGATAGTTTTGAACCTTTACCTGTTGCCAATTTGGTCGAAGGTCTAATGGAATTACCATCGCAAGCGCCTGAACCACACCAGATAGGTAATATACATCAAATACTCTAAATAAAAGTACCTTTTGTAAAATAAGTAAGCAAAGCTTTTATGACCCAAATCTTAATTTTCAGTAGCAGAGAGTCCAGTGAATCAGCCTGCCAGAAGTCGCTCTCGCCGCAGCCATAATAGACCCAGTCTAAGCTCGAATACTACCACTAGTGAGTATATTATATTGACGTATAGGTATTAAATCAAACATTTATAGCCCGCAGCTTTATACTATATTATATTATACATGAGCCCTAAATTAAATTATGATGGTGATATTAAAGTTAATATTTATTACAGGATCTAGAATTGACCCTGAATGGGTCATGGAATTAGAGAGGAGCCGAGTGCAGGCGGAGAATAAGTTGGCTGAAGCTAACCTGCAAATGGCCGCAGCTGCTACAACGTCAGCTGAGGCTTTTCGTATGATTGCTGAGACCTCTCGCCGGCAAGTAGAGGTTATGGAAAAATTTACGGAGGTTGTAGCTCAGCTCAGCAGTGCTTTAGCTGCTAGAGACTCACGCTAAGTTAGCAAGGTTTTGATTATTTTATTTTGTTATTATATTTTTAAGTGTTGATATTATGTTTTAAGTATATTAGGTAAATAGGTAATGTCTAACGTATCTTAATTTTAATTTGTAATTAATGAAAATATTTTCGTATTTATATTGTGCATGCTTAAATTGATAGAACATAGTGAACTGACATAACACCCACAAATGTATTTTATGTATTGTAATAAAATACATAAAATATATTTCTGTGTGTTATGTGAACACAAGAGTTAAGTAGAAATAAAATATTTTGTATAATTATACCAAATGTGTTTTTATTGTAAACCACCTTAATTAAGGAATACATCTTACATGCTACAATGCAATATATAAATCAAATCAATACTTCAATTAGTAAAGATAATAAATAATCTACTTGCACATTTATGTACTCACTACTATTATTTTTTACACACTACTTAATTGCTATTAATACTTGAATTTAATCTTAAACTTACTACATTAATTACACACTGAGTTCAGTACATTAATAAAACAATATAGAAATAATAATTTCTATATTGTCTTATTTAACATACACTTAATATAAAATTATACACACTTAACATTATTTAATTTATAATAGTCTTCTAGTTGACCACAACCTTTGGACGATGCGATCTCGTTGTTGTCGGCCTCTAGCTAGGAGCTGTTGTTCAACACCAGCACCCGTATCCTGCTGCATTTGTGGTGTGACTTGGTTGCTGAGATCTCCTTCAGTATCTGCACTTGGCAACTGTGGTACTGGTAGCCGATGTTTGTTGCAGATGTTATGTAGTACAGCACAAGCATTTATGATCATAGCCACCATGAGATGATCATAATGCAGTACTCTGTGTGCTAATAAACATCGCCAACGTGCTTTCAGAACACCTATGCAGCGTTCAACAGTATTCCTAGTTAGACAGTGAATATTCGTATAATGCTCATCTGGACTGTCAGGTTCAGCATTTACAATTGGAGTCAAAAGCCATGGTCTCAGTGGATATCCAGAATCACCTTAAACATAAAAAATGCATTGTAAACTTAAGCAGTAAATTTATTATTGCATGTAAAATTGGCTCAATTTTATATTACCTAGCAACCAGATAGTTTCTCCTCTACGGTGTAATTCTTGGAGATGGTCTTGTATCTCACAGTTTCTCCAAATATAAGCATCATGTGTAGCTCCACCAAATGATGCATCAATATTTATAATATTCAGATCACTGTCACATATCTAAAAATAAACATTACAAATAAACAAATTGATGCAATTACATTACAATCCTTAACAGATATAAAATATAAATTATACTGTTTCAGAATTTTTGCAAAACTAGACATATCTGTTTCTATCGTGTATTCTTTATAGTCCATACAGGACCAACGAAATTGTAAAAATAAAGGTTAATAATAATGCATGACTTACTATTTGAACATTTCTGGAATGGTAATGTTTTCTGTTAAGAAACCTTTCCTCATGGTCTGTGGGTTGAATTAAAGCTACATGAGTACAATCAATGCAACCTAGAACACCAGGAAATCCAAATTTGTTTGAAAACCTGAAAAAGTATTAAAATATATTAACATTTAACATTGACTCAGATTTCTGTATAGATACTGTCTAATAAGTTAAACGACTTGGGTAATTATTAGGATTTAATTAAATCTGATGTAGTCAACACGGGTTCAACAATCAAAGTTGATAAAGAGATAGAGATCATTGTTTACTAACAGAAGAACCTTATAAAAAGCATCGAATATAAGTATTTTTGAAATGATTAAATATTATGCAAAATGCCCAAGTTGTGACTTATTAGACAGACTTTAATTAGTTATTGTTCTCTTACCCATTTATAATTGTGTTTCTTTCTTGCTGTGTTTGAGGGAATCTAATATATTTACTTAAAATACTTTGTGTATTCATAGCAATGGTCACCTCGTTTACAGCTTTGGATACACTGGCTTGGCTAAGCCCATGCAGATAGCTCATGCCCACAGGTTTTTGGTATGAGCCCGTAGCATAGAAAGAAAGTGTTGTTAACACCTGTAATATCACAATATATTTTGATTAATAGTACAATCAAGCTCCTAGTTTAAAGGACAGACTTCCACATATTAGTATGTAGGCAGGTACTTACTTTGCATTCCACAGTAACTTTTGTTTTCCTTCTTGTTCCAGTCAAGAAAGGTCTAAGTTCATTGCACAAATCTATAAACAGTTCCTTAGAAAGGCGATAGTGAGCTTTGAACTCAGCGTCAGGTAGGTTTAGAGCTTGGGCTTGGTCTCGAAGGCAACGTCGCAACCGTGCTGTATTACGATTTTCAATCCTTCTGGCTTCAACGTCAAGTGCTTCAAGCAAGAGAACAGCACGAGCCATCGTTGTTCGAGTAGGTTATAATCAACTCGAAACAATATTTGTATGTTGCTTGAATGCACTGAATAAAGTCATAGACAGCGTACACAATAACTTTGTACGTTAATTAACACACGCTACAGATATAAGTACACAATTTAATTGATAAAATACTCGATAATTAAAGCTACTTTCTATTCAGCAATCAGAGAGCAATAAGCAAACGATCAACAATCAAGAAAATGGTTAACGCAATTTGACAGCTAAATTTGCTTGCTGATCGCTATCGCATTGCTGTCAAAAATCATACATAATACGAAGTAAAACGCGATCGCTATGGATTCACTATGACAATGCACATTTTAGTTACTTGATTGCTCCATAGAGGCAGCACTGTTGCGAGATTGCTATGGTATGGTTTTTGCTAATACGTAATACGAATTTGCGATTAGAGAGCAATTTTTGTGCAATTTTTGCTATCGCTCGGCTTTTGCAAGATACGTAATCAGCCTGCGGTTCTCATTCATCGCACGATCTGTTTGTTAAATCACGTCAGGCGTTGGGCTTATACACCTATTATTGGAATCAGTAATTATCTCGTGGTGGGTCTTTTATCAATTTACATTGGGAGGTGTTTGTAGCAATATTGTTTTGTATCATAGGCAGAATAGATTTGACTTGTTTCTATGCAGGTTTTTCAGTACATGTTATTAAGTTTGACCGTGAGAATTTCTTGCTTTTTTCTTTATTATGCATTGGTTCGCGTTTAACTACTATCTCACCTGATGGTAAGCGATGATTGTGACCGACGATGGAGAAGGCTAGCCTAGAAGTAACCTGTTGTGTGTTTGTTGTTGAGTAACCTGTAGAAAGGACATTTGGGTAGGCCACATCAAATACTCAAAACTGCCAGACATCATGTGAAAATAAAAGAAAAGGAAAGAGTAATCCACATAGTTCTCACATTCACAATAATAAAATTTACAAAAGTGTAAATATTGCAAATTGTAAAAAAAGTACATAAATAAAAATTCAGTCAAATAGTAAAAATTAACATGTCATAATTGTAAAAAAATAATAAAATATATTATTGTTAGCATCTTTAATACACCCTCCTTTTTTTTTTATGGTGAGAAAAATCATGCATTGACATCCCCCGCCCTTGGGCGGAGCAGGAGATAATGTCAGACTCTTACTGACTAAAAGACCCACCCCGTTCCTTCTAGCCTTCATACCGGGGCTCGAGCGCCCTTTCGGATAACCCTGGCCCCAGTAGACTTCGACCCGGCTGGGTCCCTGCTGTTGCTGACAACTCCTTGAGGCGCGCGGGAACAGTGCGCGCCGTAATACACCCTCCTGTCATTCAGAAACTTTGAGAAGTTCATTTATTTTTATATACATATATATCCGTTTACCGCATTTTTTTTTCCTGGGTCCATCGTCTGTGCAGTCCAAGTATAAATACCTTCTTGACGTACTAACAGCTTTATTGATTAGAGTTAAGAATTTTTTTTTATAAATGATATAAACGTGCTTGACTGCGATCCCACCTGATGGTACGCAGTAATGAATTGTCGATGGCGAGGCGCACTAGTTTATTAAGAGCCTATTCACTCTAGCCTTGAAGACACCCGAATTATAATCGGATGGGAAGACCGCAGCAGGCAAATTGTCCAGTCCTTCGATGTAAGCGGTATAAATGACGAGGCGAAACGCTTAGTCCATACCGTAGAGGTTTCAACAACGTAAGGGTGGATACTCGCCGTACGGTTTGTCCGATGGTAGAAATGAAACTCTTGTACAAACGTTGATACTGTGATTACCGACTACTGATACTTTTATTAGTTAGTAAGCATATTAGATTGGTAGGTACCTACTTGTGGTCTTGTGGTAGTTGCAGGTACATAAGTCAGCGGTTAAGAAAAAAGTCTGATTGAGAAACGTTGAGCTTCTTGTTAATATAATTAAGAAGGTCAATCATCATGGTCTTTGTAATTTATCGTTTTATCAGGTTATTTTTTTCTATCTTTGTGGGACTGTCCCATACTTGTTGCAAGTTCTTTTTAATGACTCATGGTGTGGTGGCGCCTCCCAAGCCAGTATACTACTACTACACAATAATTGTGACATTCATTGTCTGGTCGAACTTTCGGCTTCGACCTGGTTACGGCTAAAATATGAGTTTCGGCTTCATTTAGATTTCGGCATTCTACAAATCCTGGAGCACAGGCGTAGGGTTGCCAGCCTTTCGGTATATTACAGGAAGCATTTTGGAACGTGTGTTCGGGAATGACATGACTACAACCAGAAAAAAAAACAAAATTAAATTTATATTTCCACAAAACTGTACACAGAAAATCGAATAAAAGAAAACTAAACGATCACGCTATTAAGGCCCCGTTCCACGAGTCCCCTACCATAAACAAAATAATCGTTTGTGGTAAGAAACGAGCGTTTTCTAAATCACGAATGTGAAAACCCCTGTTAGCCGTCAACTTGCAGCGTCTATTCATAGACAATTTATTACCAATTTGCGTGAAAATTAAATTATCGATAGTTAATCGGGATAACACCATTTTTTACGTAGACCGTTTGGGTATTATAAAGTATCCACTGTAATGTTATTGACTTAATAATTGAGTTTTTTTGTCTTAATTACGATTTGGACACAGTATAAATCAAAACCATTTATTTCAAATAGACCATTTGCAGGCACTTTTGAATAGTCAAATGTCGGTCAGTCCAAGAAAAGTGAAGCTAAATTGCACGTTCCAAAGAGTAGGTCTCTATGGAGAAGAACGTGCAAGAAACTCTTTTTTAAATCATATTATGTGTTACATATAACGCTTGGTTACAAATTTTCATGTTGCTTCTATTGTGTAAGCACAATGTAGATAATAAATATATATAATAGGACACATTTTTATTTCAATATTTTTTCGGTGACGATATTAACACACTGTTTAGTACAGTCAGACAATAAGTTTTAAAATATAATTTATGGGGAAAAAAGCGTTTTCAAAACTATTTTAGGTTGGATTTAAGGCGACAACTTTAAGTTTGTTTATAATTATATTTATTTTAAGACTTTTTTATCTGACGGTACTAAATGGCTTCAATAAACTTGATAGTGTCTGACAGTTTGAGTCGTCAGTGAAAAAATATTGATAATATAGGTAATGTGTTGATTTGAACGCTGTGTCCGAATATATTGCGTCCAAATCGTCACTAACTTATTATAACGTACCCAATAAAATGTTATTGACATAGTTTTTTTTGCGTGGGAATATAAAATCTGGGTGTCCAAGTAATTATCGTGTAAACGTGAGTCAATATAGGGATTTCCTCTATTATAAAAAATAGTTTTATAGACACTACAGACAGAGACAGTGACTAGGTGTTTGTTGAATATGTAAAGACGTTTGTGTATATGTTTGCATATTTGTTCACGCTTGGATGGCTGGATGGATTTGGGTGAAATTTGGCACACAGAATTCCTTTTTATCTCAGGAGTATGTTCCCTTGGGGCAATTTTGTACATGCAGTTGGGAAAGCCGCTGGTAGCAAGCTCGTCAATTATAGGCCAAAAATGAAACATTAATTCCATTTTGTGGAACTGTTTTTTTTCTGTAATTTTTGTCTATGACACGCCTTTATTTTATACTAGTTGTCCCTCGCGGTTTCACCTGCATTATTGGTTACTACTTCGCTTACGGAGGTCGTTGCGTGAAGTTATGTAGCCTAAGATAGTATTTTTTTCCAATCGACTGAGTTGTTCCAAAGATTTACCGCATTTAAGCATACAACAAAAAAAAAACTGTTTTATTAAAGATATTTGTGTCAGGGATTCTTTTAGCTGTATGGAAATGTAGAACTGCTTTATAGAACGTAAAAATAAATAAACACAAATGACGTCAAACCTCTTGCATTATAAAAGTACATAAAATGTTTACAAGAGGAAAACTACGGGAAGTACCTACCTAAATTGTATAATTACACAATGTAGTAATTAAATCACGTATCTGTTAGATCATACTGTTGTAGAAATATTCATCATCTTCCTGACCTTGTCCCGTCTTATTTGGGGTCGGCGCAACACATTTTTTACTTGTTCCATTTTAATACCACTTAACTAATAATCAAATCAAATCATATTAAAATCATTTATTTCAAATAAAATTTGCAGGCACTTTTGAATAGTCAAATGTCGGTCAGTCGAAAAAAAGTGAAGCTAAAATAATACTACTGGTATTTCTATGAACCCGTGTTTCTTGAATCATCATCATCATCATCATTTCAGCCGATACACGTCCACTGTTGGACATAGGCCTGCCCCAAGCGTCGCCACATCGAACGTTCCTGTGCGTCCCGTATCCATCGGTGTCCTGCTACCTTCACCAGGTCATCGGTCCACCTTGTAGGAGGCCTTCCAACACTGCGTCTGTTTCTTGGATACCATTATTTAAACTAATACTTAAATAAATTCAAAGATCTAAAGTACAGTCAGCAAAAATGCTTTGTACCTTTAATTGAAATAAAATTCACAAAATACAAAAAAAAAATATTTAATAAATATCTAGTTTAATAATAAAATATGACTGACAATAATCAGCTTTGCTATAACTTTTTGTCAGTTTTGTCACGCTATCATTTCCTACTTCCTTTTCTTTCATATCACTCCACTCACAATCCATCCATCTTTTCTTTGACCTCCCTCTCCCTCTCCACCCATCCCCATGTATACCTACTCATAACTCTTTTATTAACACGCGTCTCATCCCTCCCTTTTACATGACCATACCAAGACAAACGATTCCCCTTCAATTATCAGTCACTAGCGACACTTTCATCATCATCATCATCATCATTTCAGCCGATATACGTCCACTGTTGAATATAGGCCTCCCCCAAGTGTCGCCACAATGCACGATCCTGTGTGTCTCGCATCCATCGGATACACACAAACACGGCGACACTTTCAAATTTCCCCTAATATACTCATTTATCACTTTATCCATTCTCGTATCACACCACACATCCATCTCAACATTCTCATCTCCGCTACATACAATCTTTTTTCATCCGTCTTTTTCACAGCCCAACATTCTGATCCATACAGTATGACTGTAGTAGAAATATTAATAAAATAATTTTGTTAACAGGTATAATGAAGCCCCTCATTAGATACTTAAAATTATTGAAATCTAATAGTGAACATAACAATACTGTATTTAAATGTAGTGTTCCCAAATGCCACTAACATTCTTAATACAACATTTTTAAGTACCTTCATTATTTTTTTACAATGGTAATTATCAATTGACCACCTACTCTGGTTGGAGACAGAGGGAATGTCAGACTTTTACAGACTAAAACCCAATGTTCCTTTAGTTGCCCTAAACGCCAGTAGTGGTAAAATATGTAAATGAAAGATTGTTATTTTATAGGCGATGTAAGTTCACAATTTTCCATTTATATTTAGAAACAAATATTTCTTTCTTTCCTTACGAAGGCAACGGTAACTCTTTAGTCGATGCATGGACGTACCTGTCTATGTGGGCCTGCCTACAGTTCATTCTGTACCTATCCTGAACTACAGATACATAAAGTTCTTACTAAGCACAAAACAAGTTACCCGAAGCGATACAAGTCCCCGAAATAAACGTCATCTATGCTAATGTAATTCTGAGAAAAACTGTGGGTAAATACGTTTTATAATGTTACAAATGATTTATACATAACATCAATTGAATTATAAATTAAATAAACCTCTTACAAGTTAGAATAAAATATTAAATGATGCTTACACTTTGATTCCAACACCAATTTTTCCTAGACAAGATATGTATATCAATACAATCCAGTATGCTATCATAGTTTATGTAGGTATGAATTTTTTTAGGTGGAAAGTCATCCAATGACTTCTCCCGATCTTGGAGGAGAGTGAGAGCGTGTCAGACTCCACACCTGTGTCCTTCAGATACCCTTTATGTTCTAGGATTACGGGTTTCCTTTTCAGAAAATACCCACGGTCCTAGCATGGGCATGTAAAGCGCAGAAATGAAAACCACATGACCCTACACAATACAGCCATAGAAGAGAACAAAAGAGAACCAGGTCAGCCAACGAATACTTGGAGACGAACCATCGAAAAATGACAAACGCCAATTATGACGCAGAATCGCTTAGAAAGGCGTAACAGTGTCAGAAGGGCTGACCCCAAATTGGGAACAAACCAGGGGATTGATTGATCCCATCATAGTTTATAGTATAATCCAATTGTGTATTCTAAGTACCTATACGCCACATACATTTCTAACTTAGAAATAAAACAAGAAAGCAACGTAAACGTGGTTACCAATATGAAGCAAAGAATCGCGAAAATTTTCCAAATTAAATGCATTGATGTGTCATTGAAAAAAAAATCATTTATTTGAGACTCGCAAAAGACAAACCACAGAATCATATAAACTTAGCATAAATAAAAACTAAAGGACGACATGGAGTTTCCAATAATCTACTTAGACATGTAAAATGGGGAAAACTGCTTTACTGACATATCCATGCACAGTCAATACTGGGTACTGGGACTAGGAGCACGAAATAGATAGATAGATAGATAAATCTACAACTTAGGGGTCTTTAAGTCAAGAGTGAATAGGTTACTTCTAGGCAAGCGTACTCCATCGTCGACACACATCATCGCTTACCATCAGGTACAAAGTATAGGAACCTAGATAAATATTGTCTATAACCGAATATCATCATAATATGTTGGAAATATGCTCCAACTGCAAATGAGCGTGGTATTACGTTTGTATGGAAATTCATCCGTCGCCGGCCCCTTAAGATCCTAAGTCCCCTAGCTGCGGCAGAGGGCGTTGACAGTAGTCACCCATCGCGATCGGTCTTGAACTTTACACTTCATCTCGCTCCATGTCAATCCGACGCCCGTCGCTTCTACCAACACGGTACGTCCCCAGGTTTGCGGAGGATGGCCACGCTTTCTTTTCCCTTGGGAATTTCAGTCCAACGCCTGCCACTCTGATACCGTGATGCAGGATAATTCCTATGTAATAAACATAGATGTAGCTACAAAGTTATATAAGCAAACGTAGCGAAAATCTTTGAATATGACAGACACAAAAATAATGAACACAGTCATAATCCAACAATTTTCCCGACTTGAATGCCACGACAAAGTCGGATCAGCAAGTTGGATTTTAATTTCCAAACCACAGTTGGCTATAAACGACGCTGGAACTTTAGTGTTCCATTGTGTTGTATGCGCAGGCGCAGGCGGCCGCCATTACGGCCCACATGCACCTACAATATGGAAGGGCAGTAAAATCACGGAGATCGTTTTAACACACCATCGGAGATGTGACTGGTCGGTATGGTGATGGACTATTATGTACCTACATAATATGTATACCTATATAGAATACCTACCTATATCTATATATCTATACATCTATACATATAAATATTTGGAGTGTCTGTTTGTAATATTGAAATAACTGCTTTTTACTACTTGCATATGAATATATATTTATGGTAGGTACATACACCAAAATATTTTTTTACAATTTTTGTCTCTCTGTCTGTCTTTTTGTCCGGGCTAATCTCTGAAATGGCTGGACCGATTTTGACGTGACTTTTTTTGGCAGGTAGCTGATGTAATAAGGAGTAACATAGACTACTTTTATTTTAGAAAAAATAAATTCAAAACCTGTAGTCCACGCGAACAAAGTCGCGGGCACAGTTAATTATACTATACATTTACTTATACTAGGTACAAATATTCTTCGGTTCTTATGCGTCCTTAGCGTTTTCCGAAAGGATAATGTAGCTTACAATCAGTCACATATCATTATTTCAGCCGAAAGACGTCCACTGCCCGACATAGGCCTCCCCCAAGTGTCGCCACAATGACCAATCCTGGGCGTCTCGCATCCATCAGATTCACTAAGTCATCAGTCACATAATATAGATACACATTTCATTTTTTTAATTCGGTGGCACACTAGGGCGAACTGCAGTGTGGCGGGTTTTTAGGTGGGAAATCATCGAAGCCTTCTCCTCCTCGAGGGTGGAGCGAGAGGGTATTTCAGACTTTTACTGGCTAAAACCCACTCCTATATTCCTTCTTTGCCTTGCATTCCAGGACCTCGGGTTTTCCTTGAGAAGCGAACACATGGCCCTATCTATACATGGGTACAATTGCCGTCACGGATCTTGAGCGCTGGCTTCAAGTTGCGCAGAATTCAAATATTCGGTCTCTTTAATGGTGCGAAGTGAGACGCGGGGCGGGGAGTGCCAGTGATTGGCTCGCCGCGCCATCGCGTCATAGACGTCACTCCTGATTCGTTCCCTGCGTTGCTGCATGTATCTAACAACGAAGACGATTGATTCGCCAATGTATGGAATGCGCAAAGCGATCCCCACTCTGACGCCGAGCGCTCATGATCCGTTTCGACAATTGTATTATAGATAAATTAAACATATACACAGAAAAAATGATCGTGCTCATCACACAAACGTGTCGTGGGAATGGAACCCGTGACCTTTGGCTTAGCAGTCAGGGCCACTAACCACTAGACCAACAAATTTATTTATTAACTCTTTAAAAAATTTGTTGCAAATTAGTTTCTTGGTATCAATCTGTAGGCGTCGCAATATGTTTGGATATTTCCTCTTGACTTAAATTCGTGATTCTTAGAATATTCTTAATTTGCACTTGTTTGTACTTTTTAGAAATTATAGATAGGTACTGTGGCTTTTTCTAAATAAATATTGTGTTTTTAAACAAATGTGCAGAAGTGGACTTAATTTATTCGGGCTTTACCCATGAAATCGTCGTTTTATGAAACTGTAAACCTTCAGATTTACTTGGAATTGTAAGTTTAACCTTTCAATCGTGTAATGAATTAAACCCCAAGCGGCGTTCACGCTGTCATTGTCTTTATATTGTGTGTCTAATTGACACGATTGAAAGTTTAATGAATTAAATAAAAAAACTATATTTAAGTTAGTAATTCACTTGTTTATTTAGGTTCTGTTCTTGCTACTACTTATTATCTACCTAATTCTATCTATTACTAGCTGAACCGGCAAACATTGTTCTTTCATATAAATTATTTATGAAAAAAATGGGTGACGAGGGCAGAAGCACAAATATTGGTCAAACCTTCTGATAAGAGTTCGATAACAAACATAATAATAAATTAATAGTTAAATATAAGTAATCGTCGTAATAAATGTACCGTCAATAAAAATCGTATTCTAATTTAACTATACTACCCTCATAAATGAAGTAAACATTAATGACAGTAAATGCTCAACAATTAAGAAATCCTTTGTCAAATCTGAAGACAAGACAAACAAAAAACAAAGTCTGCCAAGATATTCGTTACTCAAGACACTCCAGACAAACCAAAGCCAAACAAAAAAGCCATAATTTCTGACCGTAACACAGTGATGACCGCCACACAAAATGATTTGGTCACATTCTGGTCATGCCGTTTATGTCTCGTCCCTAATCATCTGTTCAATTTGTCAAATACGAAGGTACTCTCTCTCTCTTTCGACATAACGCATTACGATCAAATTACTGATTTCGAAATATCAAAATGTGGTGTAATGTTTTGATTATATTTAGTTGGGTTGTGTTGTTTGGCAAGTTTGCTGAATGTCTTCATAAAATGAGCTTTATGTTACCGGAATTACGCTGAGAATAAGATTTTGTTGTGCAGATTTTATATCGGCTACATTGGATCTGTGGAGTATAATAGTTCCAGAAGCAGCTTGAATTATAATATTTAGCTTCACTTTTTTTTTGGACTGACTGACATTTGACTATTCAAAATGTTTTTGATTTTGATTTTAAACTCTAAGTGCAGTTTTGATTACTTACTTGCTTACTTAATTTCATTTAACTTCAGTTTTTGCGTAAAACACTTCGTCACCATGTCAGCCAGTGCAATCAATTGTTTAAGGTGATAGACTTGTAGATACTCTCACAAAGGACATAAAATCTTCAGAATATTTTCCGAATGACATTTATGATACCACAAAGGGACTAAAATTCAAAATCCTGTATCGTTATTAGAGATTAGAACATTATACAAGGTGTCGTTTTGAAGCTGCAAAATATTTCAGGAGGTAATTATGTTAGTGATTCTCGACCCGAATCAATAATAAAATAAGTAGGTAATTTTTTTTTTTTTTTATAACCGCGCTTTTTTTCACACACACAAACACGGAACAATAAAGGGCGTTTTCACACACACTAACTCGCAACGATAGTTTCATAAATAATGTATCATCCAATCATCATCCCGCACGCCACACCCTAGCCACGCCCCCGCGGCCATCGATCAATCGATTTAGTTTAGTGTAATTAAAAAATTAAATAACAAGTATTACTGATTATTGACCAGGTATCGTTTTTTTACATGATTATTTATGAGTTTTATTACAACCTCCTGAAATATTGTGCAGTTTTAAAACTGCACCTTGTACAACAGTTCGAAGTCAAATATCGGGCAGTTGCCTGGACTAGACACCACACCTGTCTGGTCGAAGGATCCTCCTTTTTTAAAGGTGGTTGGTGGGATTTTACAGTCTGAATACTTCTTTAAAAATAACTTAAGCATCATTAAAACTTTTTCACATTTACTCTTTGAACATCAAGGTTTTAAAACAACGTCTCATACCCAAAAATTCTTCCAAGACCATGATACTCGAACAAAAAGAATGTAATCTCGCCACTGGACCAGTCCACGCCTGTCACGTCACATCTCGTCACATTATCGATGCTCTGTTGTGATGAGCCCGTCACAACTAATGGTAGTTCACGCACGGTGGTGTCTAGTTACATCGTATTAATAGCTGCCGGGGTACTGCGGACAGTAGCGTAACTATGAGTGGGCGAAAAAGGCCCTCGCCCACGGCCTCGCACCCAAAGGGGCAGTGCCAGATTTAAGCATAGGCAACATAGGCAGTTGCCTATGGGCCGCCACCACCACAACACAAAAAAAAAATTTAAATCGGTAAAGGCTACTGAGCCTTTACCGATTTAAATTTTTTAAAAAGAAATATAAAAGAGTTTAGTTACAAATAGTTGACGTAAAACTTTTTTTTTTATTTGAGCGGGAAAAGTAAACATTTAAAATCTGCGAGATCAAGCAGCACGAAATATGAACACAAATGGCGTCTTTCGCGGATTCTACCGCGCTGCGCTAAATCAATAGCAACGCATCAGCGTTCCACAACAGCGGAAAATGACGTGTCACACGGCGTGAGCATAATTTTTGCCATGAAAAAAGCAGGACTTTTCCCATTGAGAAAGCGAGTGCGACGCGTTTATCAGTTAACAGTTAACCATAAACGATTTGAAAGCATCCACCACGTGCTCTAGGTCCATGGGCCGCTGAAGTCTAAATCCGGCGCTGCAAAAGGGGCTACGCACAAGCGAGGGCTCTTTGAGAACGAGGGTTTTTTTTATATAATTGATATTACCACTATTTCACCTGATGGTAAGCAACGATGTGGTCGAACACTGCGTTTCGACAGTCGCTGTCTCGGTTTGAAAGAAAAAGGCCTCTCTGATGTACCTTCACCCATGTCTAAATTAGCCTCGCTACGCCACTGACTGCGGATGAGGAGATGCCGAGGAAGCCGGTTACACTGTATTATATTGAATCGAGATTTTGTTATTCGCTCTTGCTTTAAAGATCGATACGAAATCTAATATAGAACAGAATAAACTTTATTGTAGACAAAATATATAGTAACAAGACTTTTATAACTTCAATTTTTGGGTACAATGACGGTCTTTTAGCTGAAAGCACTTGAAAGCGATATCTGCCAGATAACCTTAGGACTGTAAGAACTTAAAATAAAAAGGGAGCAAGTAAATAGTCTTCGGTACCTGTGTTTTTGGTAATTAAAACCGTATTTTTACGCACTGTGAAAACCCGGCTTAATACCCTTATTTTTTATTTAAAATGTTCCAATGACTTCTCACGCTCTAGAGTAGAGTGAGAGGGCATGTCAGACTTTTACTGAGTAAAACCCACGTATATCCTTCAGTTGCTATTTGCGTTCTAGTGCTACGGCCACTCTTTCAAACGGTCTCGTAGCCCAGCTTAAGACCCTAACTATCCTAATGTGTTGATCGAGATAGAACGTGAATAGATCCACATTAAATGCGAAAAGACGAAACATAGAAAGGAGAATCATGGTGAATGAATAACCAGGATAATGAAAGGAAGAAAAAGAATGTTTGATGCTACAGAATTTCATCTGTTTATAGTTTTCAGATAAGGTTAACTAGAATGCAACAGTTACAATATTTGAGTGGTTCACAATTTCAGTTCAACGAAACTCATCTTTCAAGCGACAACTTGTAAAGTCAAATGTTTAAATCAAGTTCTTCCCCAAAGCTGTGAGAGCATTGACAAGATATATTCGTGTCTCGACAGGCACATAACGTCTTATATTTATGCTCGTTGGGCGTTCCACACAATAGTGAGAACTCATGATCAGACTAGAGCTCTGAAACGACACATTACCATCACCTGCTTTCCATTGCCGCTTCGAATCCGTGCTATACGATGATGGGATGTTGGAGACAGCAATAGAAAGCGACCGCAGAAATATTTTCCTGAAAATCGTGTCATCGTTGCATACATAGGCGGCGACGGTTTGCGAGTCGTCTTCACTCACAAATGTCACGCAGGATTTACGTTCCATCGTAAATCAAGATGGCTGCCATACCCCGCACCCCTCACCCACCTGCGTCTGCGCACAATAATTGAATATTTCACGCGCCTCTCTCAACACCTCCGGGAGATGGCCGATACAATGTTATGTTTTACGGCTTTGCTCGTATTGTGTTAGGTCCTAAACTGTTGATGAGTGATCATGTGGAGTGTATTAAGTTTAATAGCGACTTAAGAAGCAATATTTCACATCGTTCGAGGCACGCCTTTAATGTTTAGCGACCAATGTTTTATGATGATTTGTTTCCGTATTGAGTGGGGGTTTGCGAAAATAATTTTGCTTTACCTTAACTAAGTTTAGAATGGTGTAAATGATATTTCAAATATCGAGCTTTTTAGGACGAATATTATAAGGCCGCTTTGATAGCGGCCTTATAATGTTTCCACTGTTGGGATTCAGGCCTCCTCTGTAGGAGAGGGAATAATATGCTTTTTTAAGGAATGGGTTAATACACTCACTCGAAAACCCGCTCTTATCCCTACCGCTTTTTAGGCACGCAATTTTCTGTTTTCCGCACTAGTGTGGAAAAATCTAGCAAGGCTAGCTTACAGTATGAACCAAAGCATATAGCAAGCCAACAATCTACCTAAGTCATCGACGGCGCGTAGTGTCCCGCGCGCGCCTCAAGGAGTTGTCAGCAAACGTAGTGCCAGCTGGGTCAAAGTCTACTGGGGCCATGGGTGATGTGAAAGAGATCCCCGAGGCCCTGGAACAATGGCAAAGAAGGAACATGAGCAGTAAAAGTCTGATACTTTCTCCCGCCTCGACCAAGAGCGGGTGATGTCTTTAGAAGATTTTTCAAACTAAAAAAAAAGAAATATAAGGTGACTGGCAATTACTGTACGATACTTAAACACGTGATTGTGCTCATGATAACAAACAATTTTTACTATAGGAGCAAAGCCGAAATCGCGAAAAAAATATCAGCTGTTCAGTACATTAGGGTTCCCATAGTTAAAGTTGTTGGTTATCATGAGCACAATCACGTGTTTAAGTATCGTACACTAATAACTAGTCACCCTATATAAAGCCAACAATGTACAAACTAAAATTAAGCAACAATTATATTATACCTAACTGCTTCGTCACAAATTGTACAAACATGTCTTAACTTGTTACTAAACTGGTACCAGCAAACTGAATTCCCTTATCATAAAGAAGCGTGTATTGTGGGAAATATTAATTCAACAACTGACATTAATTTAGAACACATAATTTTATTCATATCGTTATAAATAAATGTATATTTTTGGTTATCATTTTTGACGTTTGATAAAGTGTAGCGAATTAACACAAAAACTAACCTTACCTAACTATAGGCAAAAGAAGCTATTCAAATATACCCGTTTTTTTTAGGGTTCCGTATCCAAAGAGTAAAAACGGGACACTGTTACGTAGGTCTGTCTATCACGAAGCTGTAAATCAAGAACCATGATAGCTAAACAGTTGAAATTTTCACTGAAGATTTATTTCTGTTGCCACTATAACAAATACTAAAAATCGAATAAAATGAATCGTGTAAAAGTAAGTTATATAGATAATAAAATATAATATAAATATAATATTCCACAACTATCACTCAGCGCCGTCTAGTCCCAAGCTAAGCAGAGCTTGTGTTATGGGTACTAGACAACTGATAAACATACTTATATATTTCTAAATACATACATATTATAGATAAATTACACCCAGACACAGAACAAATGATCGTGCTCAACACACAAACATTTGTCCTGGGTGGGAATCGAACCCACAACCTCTGGCACAGCAGTCAGGGTCACTAACCGCTAGACCAACAGGCCTGTCAAATATAATGGTACGGAATCCTTCGTGCGCAAGTCCGACTCGCACTTTATACTACAAGATTACGCTTTATAACTAGAATAGAGTAGGTTCAACATACTGACTTATTTTTTTAGGGTTGGAATTCATTATAAACTCTTCTGTATGTCAGACACGGTATTTCGAACATTTTCGCAGGCCATCTCACCATTGCGTCCTTACACCATACACCACACCATTTAATCCAAACTGTGTCGAAAATAAACAAAAACCAATATCAAAACGCACCTAATCTCGCAGGCCGGGCACGTTGGAATCAGTCATTTATTCCGAATCGAGTGCTTTACACACGAATTATCTGCATTAGACATGTTAATCCACTCATTTTAACTGTAATTTTATTCGGTATTTATCGGTGCATTCATTACTGGCGACCGCAAATCGGACGCCCAAAAAGCTCGCCATTTTCCACTATACGCGATCCACATTAGTAGCTGTATTCCCACACTACCACACTTGTACACACTAGTGCATAATGTAGAGAATAATAACATTGTACACTAACCTTAATTTTACAACATACGGAGAACAATTGTGTGTAAAAGTTTACCTCTGGGCTCTGGAAAGAAGGCAAAGAAGAAAAGCACAGGATTATAGCCAGTAAAATTCTGACAGGTCTTCTCGCTCCGCCCAAGAGTGTGACAAATCATTGCATAATTTCCCATCTAAAAAAAGGGGGAACAATTAGGCTGTATGGAGACTAAATGCCTAATAGAGAAGTGCCTATAAGAAGGAGACTACAAATGATAAATGATATTTATTTTGCAAAAAGATTTTATTTAAAACACTTATACACGTCAATTTTTTCGTCAGTTGATGAACTAGATGAGGCTTGTTTCCTAGCTAACTAACCTGAGTTGAAACACCGAAACCAACTCAAGGGTCAAAGTTCATACAGCAAACATGTAATGGTCAAATCATATGAGAACCATGCAGATTAGTATCTGAGATGGGCTTTTGAGGAAAGAACCACACAGATTTAAGAATTTACAATACGTTGCATAACATCAAATAAATTACACTAGGCGTCAAGAGAAAGGCTAATAACACGAGGTAAAAATTAAATTGAAGAAGTCAAATGGAGCTAAGTATCAGAATATTTGCTGTCAAACTTTAGCTTAAATAGGAAATTGTATCCATAATTTTGAAATCAGGTAATTTATTGAAAAGGTTAATTTTTAACATTTGAACCTATAACTCATTATATCTCTTACTTTCATACATTACTATGTAAGTAAAGAAAGAGACTTCATGGTAGAATGGAATAGAAAATATTAAATTTGATACAAACACAAGAGCAACAAATAGAAAGTAGAAGAGAAGATACATAACATCACTATAAGAAACAGGAAAGCAGAGCAGTAACCAATGATGGGGGAGGATAGCTGGTAAATGTTTAAAGTATGTAGATAGAAAGTCAGACCGCCGACTTACAGACGTACACTATTTTTTGAGGATCCCTATTTACTTCTCCCTCTCAAGGGCACAGCAGGAAGGCACAAAGGATCTTGAGCGCTCGGCGTCAGAGTGGGGATCGCTTTGCGCATTCCATATATTGGCGAGCCAATCGTCTTCGTTGTTAGATACATGCAGTAACGCAGGGAACGAATTAGAAGTGACGTCTATGACGCGATGGCGCGGCGAGCCAATCACTGAAACTCCCCGCCCCCGCGTCTCACAAACACTACGCCATGTCGACGACTTGGCTCGGTTCGGACAGACGGCGAGCTACCCGTTGCTCGTCATCCGCAAGCCCGCACCTACAGTGACTGATGGTGGCAGACGGCTGGGGCGGAAAGATATCAGACAGTACACCTTGACGGTCCCTTTTTAGACATTAAACCTTAAACATAGGTACCATAGAAGACACTTCCGCCTGGCCACCGCTAAGTGCATTTTTGCTTGCACTAGAAACGAAAACTTCAAAGGGTTTAGTTTGGCGCCACACCACAGAATTAAAGGGAAATTTTTTTAGTGATCAGGCAGAAATGACCGCGATGATACACACTATTGAATTGACGCAACATAATGGATAATGCAGATAATATGGTTACAAAATTACGTTGAATATCCCAACTAATAAGTTGATTAATTTGATTGAACCTAGCTCGAGCACTATGTAGAGTGATTGTATTTGAATGTGTAAATTAGTGGTCGGTTAAATCGGTATTATGATTTAATATATTATAACCTACATTTGTGTAATTGTGTTGGACTAATGATAATACATAAAATACATAATTGTAGAGGATGTACCACAGACCCAACCCTATAGTTTAGTAATGGGGACAAAGGCAGGTTTTAATGACCACAAAACAGTAACGTTTTAATGTTACCAAAGGGCAGTATACTCGTAGCAATAAAAATGTAAAAGAAAAGACTCGCGTACGAAGGGTACCCTCCGTAGTAAAGAACGGGCAAAAATTCGCGTTTTTTGTATGGGAGTCCCCTTAAATATTGATTTTAAATTGTTTTTTTAATATTTATTGTTATAACTGCAACAGAAATACATCATCTGTGTAAACTGTCAAACTATCACGGTTCATGAGATACAACCTGGTCACAGATAGACAGACGGACAGCGGAGTATCCCGTTTTTATCCTTTGGGCACGGAACCCTAAAAGTCCACTTTTGTATAGTGTTAGTGTTATTGACTAGTGCATAAAGTTTAAATAAATAAATAAAATAAAAATGAAGATAAAAATATATGTAGGTTATTCTTCATTTTGTTGTTAAACATGTTGACACTGATATGTTTATGTAGATTTAGCATGGTGTACAATAAAAATTATCTATTTTCAATAGTTAGTTACACTTGGAAAATTAAACCTCACGTTTTAAGCTCAGTATTTTAATGTTTCTATGACATAATGACCATCACATGTTTACTGTATGGACTTTAAAAGAGACCCTTTTAAAGTCCATACAGTACCTTTGACCCCTGAGTTTGTTTCGGAGTTTCTTCTCAGGGTAATCAGATAGGAGCCACCGGCTTCACCTAGTTAAAACACACTGAAAACAAAACTGTTTTTTTTTAAACCTATTTGCAAAATAAATATCATCATCAGCTTTTATAAATGTTCCCACTGCTGGGGTTCTGGCCTCCTCTCTAGGAGAGGGAATGGGCCATAATCCACCACGCGGGCCCAATGCGGGTTGGTGAAGTCACATGTCTTTCGATTTTTTGGTTCTAGGACATCCCGGTTTCCTAACAAGATAAACATATCTTCACCGTTTTGACAGCAGCGGTGATGAAACAAATTATACAAAGTAATGCACCTAGCAGGGTTTGAAGCCGCGACCTACAACTCGTAAGTCGGATAAATATATCATATGTGTCTTTTGTTCCAGGGAAGAGTTTCTCATTAACAATCACGATATCAACGAACCCACCTCAAGTTACTACGTACCAAAAAGCCATCAAAGTCACCGTCGATGGACCCCGGGAGCCTCGCTCCAAAACTAGTGAGTATAATTTTTTTGACATGTGAAATCATCAAATAACTTCTCCCGCTCTGGATGGAGCGAAATGGCGTGTCAGATTTATATTGACTAAAAAACCTACCTGTATTCCTTCAGTTAATCTTTGGGCCACGGCAAATCTTTCTAACATTCGCGCCGCCCTAGTGAGTATAACAAACTTTAGATTGACAAGAAAGTCGAGTATACATACTTTTTATAGATTAGTCAATGACAACTACAGAACGTCTAAAGTAAAAATAAAGCATGCGCATGTTCCTCGACTGTCGCATGTCGAGGACCAGTCACCGAGCACTGGCGCTGACCAAAGTGCCTTACGACTTGAGTCTTCGTTTTTTTTTGTTTTTGTTTTTTGGAGGTAGAATTGACTGAATAATCCCGCAGCCGCTGTTGTCTTAGAAGTTCGTAATATTATACAAATAACTAGAGTAGGTAATTAATATCGCACCTATATTGACTTTGGCAATGATGACATAAATGGATCTGAAACGTGGTCACACTATGCCTCATCAGAAGGCTTAAGTCTGGAATGGAAAGAGCTATATTCAGAGTTTCCTTGTGTGATCAAATCAGGAATGAAGATATTCGCAAGAGAACCAAAGTTATCAGAGTAGCCCAAAAAATCGCCAAACTTAAGTAGTAGTTAGTGGGTACATTGGTCGTAGAACAGATACTTGATGGGGCCCAAAGATTCTAGAGCGAAGACCGTGTACTGGAAGACGCAGCGTTGATAGTCAGTGGTCCCACAGTGGACCGATAATGACCTGGTGAAGGTCGCAGGAATCAGATGGATGCGAGACGAATAGGAGTGACAGTCGTGGACGTCCACTTTGTGACGTAGTCGTCAAGAGTCACGTCTGTCAACTGAAATGATGAAGATTAATATTTGGACATGTTATTTTTTTATTCTGTAAACCACCATTCATGTAAGTGGCCTGCGTGAAAGTAGATATTATACTGTCGGATCATATTCTCAGGTTAAAAAATCATTAAGTCCATCCAAATTTTCGCCTTTATAATATTAACGTGATTGAAAACAAGAATTTATTTGGAAGAAACTTAGCAATAAAGAGAAGCAATCCATCTCGCCTCTTAGGACCAACTATTTGCCTAACCTGTAGCTTCCTAACCTCACTTAGTAACCGACATATTCTCATTGACTGCTTCCATGTCACACAGGGTGTTCCTTCATCAATGATTCGTAGACACTCCGCACCACAATCTTGTGGGTGAAATCACATTGTCGAAGTTGTCAACGTGAACCGACAACGTTCGGAATTCGAAAAATTTACTGAATAAGATAGCGCCAGTTTTACCTACTAGTTAACCGACAACGTTCGAAATTCGAACGCTTGAACGAAAATAGCGTTAGTTTCACCAATGTTTCTTATTCTTAGTGGCCTGTATTGTCTCAAAACTGAGCGAAGTTCTTCCTCTGTATTTTTCAGCTGTTTCGGTACAGTCTGTCTAATAAGTTAAACGACTTGGGTAATTATTAGGGTTTAATGAAATCTGATGTAGTCAACACGGGATCAATAATCAAGGTTGATTAAGAGATAGATATCATTGTTTACTAACAGAAGAACCTTATGAAAAGTATCGAATATAAGTATTTTTTAAATGATTAAATATTATACAAAATTCTCAAGTCGGTTGACTTATTAGACAGACTATACAAGGTTATTTTTTTTTTGTAAATGTGGAAAATCATCAAATAACTTCTTACGTTCAGGGCAGAGTGAAAGTTTCAGACTTTTACTGACTAAAACCCACCTGTGTTGCTTGAGTTACCTTTTGCGTTACAGCTGGGTTGAGGTAAATGTTTCGAAGAATCCTCTTTACGTACAGGGCTAGTATGGTACTTGTTTATGAAATTTAGCTCATCCTACCATCATATTCTGAGATAAATTCTATGTAGGTATTCTTACAGACACAATGTATAATTGTATATGTCTTCTATTTTTATCCAAACTAATTAACAAAACTACTCTATTTTCTGATAACCATCACATTTACAAATACAAACAATGCGGTCATATCGGCTACAAGCAACAATAAATACATTTACAAAATACAAAATTACAACTTACCAATTAATTAAAAAACTAAAATTGAAAACATAATTCGATCGCGCATATCCTGAGCTCGACCCAATTTGTTATTATTCGACGTCGCGCTACGAAAACCGCGAGCATAAACAATTAAAATAATATATTATAATATTGTGAACTGTTTCTATTATTATCGTGTAGTTTTCATATATGTGATAGTGGTGGACGGGTGACCGCGATATCACAATTCGTAGATAAACCATTTTCTTCCCACGGGAGTGGCGCTGATATGACGTATGTCGCGTGTTTTTTTTTACCTACAGTATTGTGGTGAGTTGCATAACATTTATGTATCACCAAGGTCGTATTTTGTATGTAGGTTATCATATTTAAACTGCCTATTTTTATTAACAGTATGTATGCCAATAGCAAGGCAACAGAGATAATAAACATATTTTTTTAAGTTCTTTATTTCAAAAAAGTATAACTTAACACAATTAATGTTCAATATAATTAAATTCATATTCATTATTATTATGAAAAATACCTTTATTTACAAAATAAAAGTCAATCATCGGCGTTCTGTCGAAGTGTCTGACGAGCTCCCTAATAAATATTTTTATCGAAAACTGAATTATTTTGCGTCCCAGAGTTAAATTTTGGGACAATGAGACAGGTTCCTGAGAAAAATGACAGTTTCATTCAACACGGACGTATGGTCAATATAATTGAAATCACAATTAAATTGTAATGCATAGGTACTCAATTCAATAAACATCATTTTAGTATAGTTTTGGTCCTTCCACCCGGAAAGGACCAAAAATGACTTCAACCATTCACTTAATAAAAATTGGGTATTCAAATTAAAAAACCAATATAAAAGGTTCCTCTAAATATCTGCAACCACCAGCTTAACCTTTACCATCAAAACAAAACTAATAAACATTCAATTCCCATCAATTCCACCCCACATTTAACCGATATCTAATTAATATCAGAAAACGTTGTCTTCCGCCTGTCAGTCACGCGAAACTAAGGAGTTGTTCCAAAGGAGTTCAAACCTTCGAACTATCGACAAAATTGGCCGAAAAATATAAAAAAAAAACACGTTACGCCATATGGAGCGGCGGAGCCGGCGGCATACAATAGTGAAATTATTATCAGTAATAAGTCCAACTCACGCACTGCACAACTGCTGGGACCTTTGTGCCTGCTGCCGCCGAGGCGATGCAACACACCCAGGGACATATCTTTATACGTTCATATGCTTCAAAAGTACTGTTAATCGTACCATAATCAACGTGATATTGTAAAGCTTCTGTAAATTCTTCGGACATTACTCAATTGAACGTACAAAATTCAAAGTGCCGCGTTTTGTTTTTTTCTTTACGATAAATCAATGCGGTTTTGCTAGTGATGTTTAAAAAATAGCAAAGCTGATTTAAGAAACTCTTTGGTGAATTTTCATAGAAACAGGCATCCATGTATCAACACTAATAAATCGAGTTTTCAGGATTCCATACAACAGATATTTAGACAATACAATGCCCCTTTTTCACTCGTATGAGCCCTCTTCATTAAATACAAATGACCCTCGTTAGCAATCACGGCACTCTCATCAACATCAGATCTTTATCAAACTGCACGAACACCAAAAATCCTTCCACAATATCAAACAAAGAGTAGAAAGGGCACAAAAGGCTCGTACTTAACGAATAAGCCCCAAACTCTGGGGCACAAGAAAGGAAGATATCGTATGCTGGGGGACTTAAAAGTTTGACTTAATAGACTTAATTTGTAGGTAGAACGTAAGCCGCTTCGCAGTGACCCTCGCTAATTGCGCTGTACTCTCACATTACACGGACTATCGACTATCGATAAAATGCAATTTATTTGTAGCGGTCGAAATTGCGAATGATGCTTAAACAGTGTAATCATGTAATGCAAACAATAATTGCGTCGCGCTTGGAAGATTTCAATTTGAGGTGATAATATTGTCTAAATAACAGTTACGAAGGTTTTTAATTTTAGACACTTAATTCAACCTTAAAACAACACCTACAAATATCTGTCATAGGTAAAAGTGTAGTTTCAGATATTATAATATGAGCTCATGTAATTACAACAGTGATGGCATAAGAATATAATCAATACTAAAGAGTTTTATAATAAGCATCAATCACGTAGGTTTTTGGAATATAAAAACATTATTCTATACAAACATCGACATCTAACACCACAGCCCATAACAACCCTATTATTGTAAAACAACAAATAATAATTAACTGGCTACATTTGTTTGCGTCGATTCACTACATAATTGCGGTATACGACCATCTTACATTGTTTGTGCTCATAAAATAATTATCTATGTAATTTTTTTCTAACACGACATCAAAATAATTAGGGCGGTACCTTTTTACTCGCCCGACAGAAGGACCGCCAATTTTGGCCACGATTGAAAAAAAGGACCAACCTTTTTTCGGTAATAAGGTGATTGACACTTTAATGTTTAATTGAAGACTGGTCACCGGAAACTTAATTTTTGGGCCTGTTAGAAAATTAAATTAAATATTAACTGTATTGGTGCGTGATAAAAGTAGAAGAATTGTTGCATTTTTTGGGCCGTGTGTGGATTCATGTTTATACATGTACATTATTTTTTTTATATTCCTTCCATTTCTCTCTGTTTTGTGCTTACCTAAATCTATCAAATTCTCATGGAAGCCATATTATAACTATAAGATATTCCGTCGTCCTCTCGCCTTGACGCAACTTTGTCAACATGTTTTAATAGATTTTGCGTCTTTTTGCTTCTAATTTGCCAAAAGCCCAAAAAAAAAAGCCCAAGCTGAGATTGATCCCTTATTATTATTTTAATTATTTTTTTTCAGCGTCATAATTATTTATCAGCTGATTATGGATGAAGAGAGACCATTTCTTTTTTTCGGAATAAATTCCCTATGACTTCCTTGGCGAAAGTTCTTTTTGTCTATATGACTACGTGTTTCCGTTACATCCGGAAAGATTAAGATTTTTGTAAAAGGCATGTGTAACTATTTGACATAAAAAAGTATTTTTTCTCTATATAGTACCTTCTCCTCCACAGGTACAAACGCGTCTCCGCACCAAATCGGTCCATTCCGCC
The DNA here is from genome assembly GCA_910589285.2 of Mythimna ferrago. Classification (NCBI taxonomy): domain Eukaryota; kingdom Metazoa; phylum Arthropoda; class Insecta; order Lepidoptera; family Noctuidae; genus Mythimna; species Mythimna ferrago. The sequence goes on along the minus strand of OU342691.1, from coordinate 9,073,573 downwards.
TGCAGCGGTCCCTAATCACGTGTGAAAGCGCATCCCTAGCTCTTCGAGAAATGGAGTACAAGAGCGCCTCCTCTGTGAGGAGTTTGCGCTCCCTCTCCCACGAGGAACGAGAGTACAAGACTAACGCCAACCTGCCCGCGGGAGGTATGTACCTAGACGGTTAGTCAAGCTTTTATACTTTTTGTAGCATAAGCATCAAAGAGATTATAATATTCCCACAGTTGGGACTCGGGCCTCTTCTCTGAGTGACAGTGTGGACTGTAATCTACCTCACGGATCCAGTGTAGATTGGTTACAGTCAAAATATGTTGAACATTCTAATCTTAGCGTTCCAGACTATGCTCATATTTAAAAAAATACGCAATATGCATTCGCTGTAATTATGATTATTAAAAAGAATTAATGTAAAACTACACTGCTCACCACGTGTGCCACACACGCCGCGTCGGTCTCCATACATTTTATATGGAAATTAGACTTGTAGAGCTGCATTTGATACACGTCACGCGACGTCGTTCTACGTACAGATCTGGCATATTTCACGTGTGCATTGGTAGTTTCTAGCTTTACTGCGCAGCCACTTGTTCGAAGTTCGGAGCGGTCGAGATATTTCGGCCGTTATGCACATCAACAATCCTCGATTTTTTTTAATTCTAGAATATAATGTCGGTTTCCACTCTTCTAATCTTCTATTACTTTTACCAGCTACCCAATTGGAGAATAAGCTAAAAAGCTATATTAAAATCTATTTCTTGATCATAATTTAGAATAATCTCAAAAGTAAAAAATGTCTAAGGTATTAAGTCTACCTATGTACTTTTGTGTGCATAGAATATTATAAGAATATATTAACAAAATATATAATTTAGAAACAAAAATGTTTGCAACATTTAGAAGCTATTAAATCTAAACCTATTTCAAATAAACATAGATACTTAACAGTTACCAAGATAACATATTATGATTATTATTTGTTGAAGGTGCGTATAAAATTAAGTATTTATTAGTTTAACCTTAATACAACGGTTAACCACATGCATTACTGCTCTAAATTAATGATATTTTCCTTAAAACTTTGATAAAAACTAAACTAATACCGATACAGGCATTTGTACACTTCCTGTTGACCCAAACTCGACTGGTCATGTGTCATTAGTTTGTGATAAAAGTCGTTTGAATCTGAATCTTATCATTTGAGCTTAGAAAAAATTATTATGTGTTTATTTCATGGATAAATTGAAAGCAGTATTGTTTAAGACACTTTTTTTTGTATGGTAAATCATCAATCAAAATCATGCGCAGAGTACTGGAGTTTTTTGGCCACATTGCCAGGAAAAATGGCCACAACCTTGAACAGCTCATCGTAACTGGCATGGTTGATGGCAAACGACCAAGAGGCCGTAGCCCAATAAGATGGGCAGATCAGATCCGCTCCATACTGGACACCCAATTGCACGTCGCACTTCATGATGCTAAGAACCGTCACAGTTGGTGAGATACCATCAATAAGAAGCTAGTCCATCGGGAACTTCACGACCCTCAGTAATGAAGAATACGACACGAGGAGGAGGAAATCATGAAATAACTTCTCCCAATCTAGGTGAAGCGAGAGGGAGCGTTAAACTTTTATTAACTAAAACCTAGCTGTGTTTCTTTAGTTGCCTTTACGCTTCAGGGCCACTTTTTTGGAACATTCTCGCAGCCCTAGTCGGTGTAGGGTCTAGTGGGCCTCTTCATTTTTGTTGACGTACCTTTGAAACGCGCATGGAACACAACGAGCCGTCGGGCTTTTCTCTTATCGGATGGCCGGACGGCGAGCTATCGATTGCTCGTCGACCGTTATCAGGAATCGCCTTGCGACTCCCAACGCTTGGGGCTTCTTTAGCGAGAAACCTAACAAGCGATTTTATAACAAAATCGTACATTTCAGCAAACCTCCCTAAATCTAAACAACAGTCTTACTCTAAACACCAGCCCAACAAATCATGTAACAATAACAGCAGACAGATAGGTAATTTCCTGACGTAATTATGGCCTAAATAACTGTAAAGTGTCCCGGAGTTGGCTGCGTTAAATTTATTAATATCCGTGCTCATTACCCGGCGCTCACAATCACGACCCTCTAAGTGACTACCGCCTTATTTACCGACGAGCTGCTGTGAACGAACTTGGGTATCTAGTAGACGAGGTCAAACAGAAAAGGGAAATGATTTTTCTTTACTTTAAATATGCATTTTTTTTGGAACTGTCAAAGGGTCGATCAGTAAGAAAGATCAAAGAGCACAATCGAAAGTTTCAAAACATAAATATAATCTTTAGTTTATGCGGATTCTTTTTTCAAACTACCCCCAAGTAATCAAAAAACGCTCAAAATTAATGACAGATTTTGTGTATTCTTGTGTCTTCATGTAACTTTAACTTGTGTTCTCATGTAACTTCGAAAAGCGTCTTAGATATCAGCTTATACATTCAATGCATGTACATATTTAAATCAAATATTTTACAGACATTTTCAAAGTGTCAAGAAGTCAATCAGCAAGAAAGACCTAAGCACGATCGAAAGTTTCAAAACGTAAATATAATCTTTATGCGTCTTCTTTTTTTTCAAACTACCCTAAGTAACAGAAATACGCTCAAAAGTAATGATAGATTTTGTGTATTTGCTTTGAAGAACTTCGTCTACTCTCAGCTCATAATTCAAAGCATGCCTTACTATGCCGTATTAAAATGTCAAGCGTACGAGCGAAAAGAAGAGGTGGAGCTATACTCACTATATAGATCCATCCTTTTAACAGTTCAGTTTAGGTTCTCAAATGAAACGCGTTAAGAGATCGTGGTGGGGTCTCTAGTATTTAAATCAAACCTTTTACAGATACTTTCGAACTACCAAATAGTCGATTAGTAAGAAAGGTCTAAGCACGATCAATTTTTCTAGTAATTATCTTACTAATTGTTTCGGCTTTTGCTAAAAAGTGGCGTTAGAAGTTATCCTTTAGTTTTGGTTTAAATTCCGATTTAAGGTCAATTAAAAACTACCACAAATTGCTTCTGACAGAATCCGTGAAATTAATAACAGAAAGCAATCAGGAAGGCAGATTATTATTTACTGTTAATAATTGTTTGATCAAACACCTTTTTTGGATACTTCTGCAATTAAACAATCCTCACGGAAACTATTAACAAATTTTTTTAGATAAATCTTTCTTCCTATATTAGTACTTGTAGGATTTTTTTTAAAATAAATATTTGTATATATACGTAATATTCTCTGCAAACTTTGAGTTTAAAAGGAATTAGGATTAGATCAATTAAAGTAAATCATAAGTTATCTGAAACCAAAATTCTTGAAGCCAATGAAAAAACGACACGGACTCTTAAAACCTGCCCAATCTACCCGTTCTAAGTGCACGTTCATACTCGAGGCGTTTACAAGGCAATCCCAGCGGGTTTCATCAGCGTTGCCGGCAATCTGCGCGCGCGCCGCTAATGACGATCCGCCATTACGCACGTTATTAGCCGCCTGCGCTGCCGACAGCCCATGTCAACTCTAATGCTTGTTGCTAACTGTTGGATTGCTTCGTGATGGCGCATCTGCATTAGAGTTAATTATTTTGGTAGTTATGAACCTTCACTTTTTGGTCTTTCGAGCCGAATCATTAAAGTGGAAGGCTTGTCATCTCAGTGAAACAGCGAATTACATTCGCAATTATTTTTATTCACTTCAAAATTAACTGTTAAAAAATAATCTTTTGAACAGCCAACGTCAACTATGATTTAACTGTTGGGTTGCTTCGTGCATCTGTATTAGAGTTAATTATTTTGGTAATTATATATACCTTCACTTTTTGGTCCTTCGAGCCGGATTACTAAAATGGAGGATTTGTCATGTCTCTCAAGCTAATTTTGGTTCCAACATTGGGTTTATTCTTAATTTAAGCTTTTTAGATAAGTTTAAAGTTTCTCGTAAAAGGGGAATCTTAAAAAAATCTTTTTATCCTTCACCGACTACGTTGATGCGTTACCGTTCCCATCATGATGACCTGTAAAATTGGTTAGGCAGTATTATTATAGCTTATAAATTACAAGTTGTTGAATGGAACAAAATACTTAAATAAAACGATCGATGTTGCATCGGTAATGGTTTGTTTCCTGTGTAAGAAATATCTTCGTAATGGTCCAGTTCGATTGCGTTGTGATTCACGGCTGTACTGGTAATTTAATGACATCTACGTGGTTACGTGTACATAGCTTCCTTGTGTTCTCAATTTTAGCTTGGAATTTCTTTTACTGTATTTATATTGACCTGTTGGTCTAGTGGTTAGTGACCCTGACTGCTATGCCGGAGGTCGTGGGTTCGATTCCCACCCAGGACAAATGTTTGTGTGATGAGCATAATCATTTGTTCTGTGTCTGGGTGTAATTTATCTGTAATATGTATGTATTTAGAAATATATAAGTATGTGTATCAGTTGTCTAGTACCCATAACACAAGCTCTGCTTAGCTTGGGACTAGACGGCGTTGTGTGATAGTTGTGGAATATTATTATATTATTATATTATTATTATATTGATTCAATAGTACACCCAAGACCATTTTTTTTTTTTTTTTTTTTTTATGGTGGGAAAAAATCATGCATTGACATCCCCCGCCCTTGGGCGGAGCGGGAGATAGTGTCAGACTCTTACTGACTAAAAGACCCACCCCGTTCCTTCTAGCCTTCATACCGGGGCTCGAGCGCCCTTTCGGATAACCCTGGCCCCAGTAGGCTTCGACCCGGCTGGGTCCCTGCTGTTGCTGACAACTCCTTGAGGCGCGCGGGAACAGTGCGCGCCGTCGACGACCTGGGCTTGGTCCGGACAGTTACCGGACGGCCGGACAGTGAGCTACCCATTGCTCACTGTCCGCAAGCCCGCGTCTACGTTGGCCGGAAATCGGGATCAGAATCCCGGCGACGGCGGCGGCGATAACGCCGTTGCCTGATGCGTTCGGCCTCCTCCTTTGCGAGCATTACTGCTTCGCAGAAGTCGGCGACCGCCTGCCACTCCTCCTCGCTCCGGACCATGGCCTCAACCAAGGCCCGGCGCGAGAGGTCTCCGCCGCCGATCGCCCCCACGAGGGCACGGCGATGCTCCGCCCAAGCAGGGCACACCTCGACTGTGTGCTCCACCGTGTCCTCCGGGCGTTCCGCACAGTGGCGACACCCGGGCGTCACCTCCGCATGAATCCCGTGCAGGAAACTCCCGAACGAACCATGTCCGGTGAGTACCTGCGTCATGCGGAAGGTAAGGACGCCGTGAGGTCTTTCCAGCCACGCCTCAAAGAGGGGACTTACCGCCATGATTGTGGCGTGCCCAGCACTGGGTTGCGATAGTCGCTGACGCCATTTCACCATGAGATCCCGCCGGAGCTCTGTCCGCCATGCCGTGACCTGTCGCGGCAGCGGACTTTCACCCCGGCGTTGCATCTCCACGCGCATATCGTGCATGTGTGCAAGGACTGTTGCCTCCAGATCCCACGGTGGTAGGCCAGCCAGAAGGCTCGCCGCTTCGCGGGAGACCGTGCAGTATCCCCGCACCATCCTTATCGCCATGACCCTCTGACAGGCGTTCAGTATGGCCGAGTACACCCAAGACCATGTGATCACAGTTGTATGTGATCTACTATAAAAGTGAACGTTTGTATGTGAATATTCTGTAACTCATACACAAACTTGGTATAGGAATAAATCATATCGTAAAATAGAATATACCTAAGACTCATTCCAGGAATATGTTCCTTTAAAATAATTATTGACCTTCCTGCGTGCGATGTTAGTAGGCGATAAAGAATCAAATTTTAATATCTATAATATAAAAATGAATCGCAAAATCTGTTGGTAAGCGCATAACTCAACAACGCCTGGACCGATTTCGCTAATTTTTTTTTTGTTGTGTTCGTTATTATGAGGAGAAGGTTCTTATGGAAAAAAAAATAGGGTAGTGTAGGGTAGAGTAGGGTAGTGTAGGGTAGAGTAAGGTAGAGGAGGGTAGAGTAGGATAGAGTAGAGTAGGGTAGGGTAGAGTAGGGTAGAGTAGGGTAGAGTAGGGTAGAGTAGGGTAGAGTAGGGTAGAGTAGGGTAGAGTAGGGTAGAGTAGGGTAGAGTAGGGTAGAGTAGGGTAGAGTAGAGTAGGGTAGAGTAGGGTAGAGTAGGGTAGAGTAGGGTAGAGTAGGGTAGAGTAGGGTAGAGTAGGGTAGAGTAGGGTAGAGTAGGGTAGAGTAGGGTAGAGTAGGGTAGAGTAGTGTAGAGTAGGGTATAGTAGGGTAGAGTAGGGTATAGTAGGCTGAAGTAGGGAAGAGCGGGAGCGAAGCCGCGCGGGTGCAGCTAGTATATTATAAAAATCAATACCACTTTTCGTTGTAATTTTATAACTCAAGAACGGGCTCACCTATCCAAACCAAATCTTTAAGCTTTGTTCGGACTATTTAGTAGATGGTTTATGTGAAGTTTGGTAGGGTAGAGTAGGGTATAGTAGGCTCTACCCTACTACACCCTACTCTACCCTACCAAACTTCTTAAACTTTATAAGGTACAGTAGAGTAGTGTAGAGTAGTGTAGAGTAGTGTAGAGTAGGGTAGAGTAGAGTAGAGTAGGATAGGGTAGGGTAGAGTAGGGTAGAGTAGGGTATAGTAGGGTAGAGTAGGGTAGAGTAGGGTAGAGTAGGGTATAGTAGGGTATAGTAGGGGTAGGGAAGAGCGGGAGCGAAGCCGCGCGGGCAAAAGCTAGTTATGTAGGTATACAAATCTTTCATTGCAGCTTCATTTTGAAAGATCAATGGGACGATTTTTATATTACTGACTAGCATTTGCCCGCGGCTTCGTTCGCATACAAAAAATATAGCCACTCAGAAATAAAGCAGTTTTCTATCGATAAAAAAAGTTTAGCCGTCGGACAATACTTTCAGAGATTGCCTGCTACAAGCAAAAAAAAACATAAAAACAAAAATCTAACTTTTCCTCTTTAGAATATTATTAAGTGCAGATAACCAAAGGTTACGTCACTGTTGAAATGATCTGTTAACTAATTTACTAATCAAGTGTCCAAATCAAGTGTCAAGTGTGTAAACAAGGACATAAAAAAAAAAATTAACTAATCAATACAACACGGGCTGTACGTACTTTTCAATAAACCTTATACAAATATTTTAAAATGTAAGATCTCATCAAAAAGCCTGAAAACACATTCTGAAAATGTTTCCCTAAATAATAAAAACAGTGCGACACAGACAGGGGCAAACAATGCGGTCATCGGATGATGACGTAGACGGCCGATAGGGGGCTGCCGTGGCTCCCGGACAATCGGAACCGGCCAATTATGCGCACTGATGGAACACCTTGCAAGCTTGCGCGCGCCAAACTACGCGACGGACTTCGAATAATACGTTATTATGACGTCACGATTCCGTCGTGATGAATAAGGCGTGCATCTGTCTCTTTAGGTAATATATAGTAAAAAAAAAATAGTACATTTTGATACAAGAGGAGAAAGTGTAAAGTGTTATGGAGCTGCATTGAAAAAATTCCATGTATATCGGAAGACATTTTTCAACACACTTACGAAGATATAAATAAACCTGATACAATAATTGTAACAAGTTGCGACTTTTCCGTACTAGTGCAAAAAACAGTAGATTGCGTGCCTAAAAGTGGTAGGGACTAGAGATAAGAGCGGATTTCCGAGTAAGTGTATTTAAAAAAATATTTCGTATTTGGATCTAAGGTAGGCACCACTGAAACTTGGCATAGCAGTCATTGATCCTCCTTTTTTTTGACTTTTTAATTTCAAAAACAGAAATAAAGGCATTGTTCTTCATTGTAAACTTATTCTTTAGATAGAATTATTACAACGCTTTTTGCGTTCACAGTAGTTGCCATCACGGATCTTGAACACTTGCGCAGAAGTCAAATATTCGGTCTCTTTAGTGGTGCGAAGTCATCGCGTCATAGACGTCACTCGTCATTCGTTCACTGCGTTGCTGCATGTATCTAACAACGAAGACGATTGGCTCGCCAATGTATGGAATGCGCAAAGCGATCCCCACTCTGACGCCGAGCATTCAAGATCCGTGATGGCAACTGTACGTAATTCGAATTTTGAAAATTATTTAGTCAATTAGGTAATTTTATTTCGTTATAGGACCGATGTTACAATCTTAAACGGTAGTTAATCTTTTTTAAGCTATTGCATAGCTTCTATCGCGGGCCTTGAGCGTGGAGACCGAATCCAGAAATTCCGTAACGAAAATAACCTAACACCCACTCATTTGTTTTTTGAGCGTGGTGACCGATAAGAAAACAAATGAGTGAACAATCAATCAAAATTCAATTTAATGTGTGAAAGTGTAACTTCAATTAATATCAAAGAAAAAAAAACAAAGGAAAAAAATACTGCATAAATAAATAATTATAATTGCATAAGTTGGTAAAAATGCAATAGCTTTACCGCGGCAGTCCCTGAGTGCCACACGTATTTTTTTTTTAGTTTCTCAAAGTCTGATCATGTAGCTTAAGAGTATGTAGCTTACAAACAAATCAAATACCAAGGATATGTTTAGAAAATCATTTTATTTCCTTAATTATACTTAAAAACAAACAAATACAAATGGACTAAATTTCAGAAGTCGGTATTTTACCGAAACATAAAAATATTTAATGAACTATGAAACACTAGTAATCAGTTTTTAACCTAACAATATGACCAATTATTTTTCCTTTTCTTTTTCCTTGCGTAATAACTTTAATAATATTATATACATTATATTTTGCATCATTGACGTAACCATAACCAAATATGGTCAATTCATTATTTTGATAATTAATTTATTACATAAAACGAAACGCTATCAGTCCTACATGCGTATTCAGGACAACTTTTGGAAAAACCCTAAGGATATAAATAACTAGTGTAAGTTTTCCAACTTCCTTATCCTAAACTAGGAAAGAGTTAGTATTTCTAAAAAGTCAAACGAAATGTGAATTTTGTAAAATATTTTATCATTAAAAAAAAATACTTACATTTGATACTTAAGGTTCTTCTATTAGTAAACAATGATCAAGATCTCTTAATCAACCTTGATTATTGAACGAGTGTTAATTTACTTGAAATATGAAGTTTGAATGTTTAAAATATAGTATATGTCCCAAGGGAACATATTACCGGTATAAAAAATATTCTAAGTGCTATTCTAAGACATGGTCTACCTACCTGTGTACCAGGTTGAATCGTAAACCGTTCAGTTGTTCAAGCTTGAAGAAGTGACAGAAGTGACAAACATACACACACGTGTCATATAGCGTGTTTTTAAGGTTAAGAAAAATCCCCACCTGTCTGAAAAAGTCTTATTATCTTATTCTGGTTTTACGTCAAAAACTATCTGTTAATATCTAGATTTTATTAAACTTCGATACTAATCGATAGTCTTTTCAAACCACTAACATTTCAACTTTTTTCCAGCCTTATGACTTATAGAAAAAAAAACATGACATTATGACATGACATCTTGCATACATACATAATCTGCATACCAACTTTTCACCAACAACCGACCATCCGACTCTCCACTATCGAACCTGCAGAAGCTAAGACAAATGTCATCGACCTCTAGATGGGCTACGTAGGAAAATAATAACAATAACATCAAATGCGATGAGGAGAAAAAACGGACGCGGGCACAATGTCATTACGTCGGCGGCTTAACATCGTGCGCCATAGACTAGAGAAGACCTAGACGGATTTGAATTTAGAACGAGAGAAGAGTAAACGGCTTTTAACGGCCGTTCACAGTTATTTTACCTCTGATTTTGTACCAGTGTTCTTTATTTTCTTAGTCCTATGGTTATCAGAGGTAAAATAAACTGGGAAGGGACTATATGAGAAAAAGAGATGGCAACCCAACAGTAAAATAGGTTCACTAAAATTCTTGCTAAGTGCAAAGAAAAATCTATTTGTCGTTAGAATTATATCTGGATAAACCCCGACCACAAAATTAATTGTTTAAAATTGAATACTTTTCATACTTTTCAAACTTTACCGCAGCCTGAAAACCTGTTAAAAGTAGTTTTGCCGTTACATTAGGGTTTTAGAAGTTCTTAACTCAAAATATTCAATTTTGTAACCAACTTTTATGTTTTCCTAAAAAACTCGTAAACGCTCGTAGCTTTTAAAAATGGAACACTACGACCGCCTACGACATTTTTCGTAGTTAAAATAATAGTTAAAATGACAGAGTCAAAATATAGATGTCTGAAGTTGTGTTTTGTTTATAACAGTTTTAATTTAATCTGTCTACGCGTAACATAGCGCTACATTGTGCGCTTGTCTATCACTATTTGAATCCAAAGTAATCAGAGTGGCGTCCATTCACTGACGGCTGCTATTGCCAATGGCACACCATGTAATCACTTCTACGTCAAATACTATCAATTTCAACGGCTGCCAGCGCGGCCCAATAATTACTCAACTGCCGATACATTGTCTGGAATTGTAGGGAGACTCCGAAATTAACACAAATATACATAACCACAAAAAAACTTACCAATTTCGCTGTTTTAAAATAAATACAAAATACATTTTTTGAAAACATTCAATTCAAAGAACAACGTAATATAACATCGCGCCTTATTTCCGGTAGATATTTTCGATTTGATTGATCAATTTCGATGATCAATATCTCGGGTGCCGTGATTGGCTACCGACCGACAACCTATCGCATTATAACGATACTTTTCACTGTTTCACACTCCAATACCTTTAATTCAGTTGAGGGGCAATTGAAATATGGTATCGGGACGGCTATGTATTGTAAAGCGGAGTCAAAAGCGTCGGTTATCGCGTGTTAGGTGCAGTTGGCGCGTAGCTCTGCGGTTACACTTACTCAAATAAAGTCAATCTTGGTGCTGCTAGGGTCCGTGTGAAAATTTGATAACGAAACTATAGATCGATGGGGCTGCAGAAATCAGGGGCCGCTGGCTGCGGTTTCAATCGGTGTGCTACTGTGGGATGTAATAAGCGGCACCGGATTAGCCTCCTACGCACCGCCCGACGCCGGGCCGTACGCGCGCCATGCTAGGTGTTGCCACCTCACACCTGGCCTGATTGTATTGGGTCTTTGTGCACCTGAAAGTAATCATTTTTATTTTTTTACTAAGACTATAATATGATTGCTACAAAGGCGTTACAGCTTCAATGATTCTCTAATTAAGTCTTCAGTCTTCTGGTTACGTTATAATTCGAAATTATAATCTGAAACTCTACAGAAAAGCTGGTAAACTTCCAGTAGGACAGGCCTCGCCTAGTGCAAGAAATCTTTGGAAATTCTCTAATTTTTAATTCTGTAATGAGAACAAAATGTTCTAGCATAACATGAACATACCGTAACTTTATTGTCGAGTTTATTTTAATTAGTTATTATTTTATTCTTATTCCAATTGTTTAAAAGTAAATTAAGAAATAATATAGACTAGCTTCTGCTAGCGGCACCACCCGCGTGTAAGTAAAAAAATATTCCAAGGGAACGGGAGTCCTGAGATATTTCAGAAATTTAGACAATTTTGTCTAAATTTCTTCAGAAGTTTCAACGCAATTAAGGAACAAACATACACAAACACTTACAGACTTTCATCTTTATAGCTTTAGTGTGATAAAATACAAAACAAAAATGCGTCACACAAGAAAAACCCGGCTGCTAATCACTGACACCGGATATCAAAAAATTTGATTTCAAACACTTTGATCTACGAAATTGAGCAATAAAATGGTGCCACCCGCATCTTAACCCTATTCCGGCAAGCTGCGTCCATTGAAATGATTACCAACGAATCCTATGACCTCACACGATTTCCGACCTTCGGAAATGAATCACGTGCGATGTAACATCTTCATTTTTAGTATATCATAACTAGCTGTTACAAAAAACTCATTGGAAGCATTCTATAGGTTGTTTTATTGGCTACTGCAGATAGCTTCTTGGGGCATTAAAACTATTAAAATGTATGGGCGGAGAGCGGGTAGAATTAAGTCCGGCCACAAAACCACAGCTTCTGGATCGGCTGGTCGACTGGTCGGCGGGACAGTTAACCCGCGACGTGCTGAGTATTATCGATACGTCAATTTTATAATTGCCTTTTTAAAGCGATGTAAATTCTTATATGGTTATCTTGCAGTTTGATGTAGATTGCCCGAAGTATTAATATTTGTGGGATTATTGCCAGCAAAATTCCCATTTCGGGCAATATTGCCGGCAGCACATATCTAGTTGGATGTTTATGTGACTAGTAATCGGCAGTAGCAGATTTATTCTTAGGGCGCCGTACCCGAAGGAAAAGCAACGGAACCCTATTAGGTACTAAGTCCGCCACTCTGTCAGAGGGCTGTATCTCATGAAGCTTAACTGGGTGACAGTTGAAATAACAAAATTCCTGGAGCGACTCCCTCTGCGATTCTTCCGTACGTGTGATTGTTATCGAACTCTTCCTAAACATTTTGACAGATTTTGATGAAACGTGTGTATAATTAATTGGGGTCCCTGGATGGTTTAAAAATACAATTAAATTCGACGGTGATGCTGCAATTGGGTTCTGAATTTTTTTATTTAGACTAAAATCTAGTTTACGTCTGCCAGGACCACAATTATAAAAATAAATAAGTATCGTACTTTACTTATTTTTATTTGCGTTATCTTAAAACTGTGATCTTAATTGTTTCTGCGGGAACGGGAGGAGCTATTTGATAACATCCTAATTCAACAAAAGTAATTAATGGTCATTATTGTTGAGAGCTTCAGACCGGACCAATGCCAATTGCATATTGGTTTTACTTTTCATGAGAACCAATTAATATTTTCTGAAATAGACTGTATTTAAAACTATCGTTTACTTTTACTTATATAAAAATTGTCGTGAGGCTTCATACTCGTACAAAATCTAAAAACAAAATAATGTTACGAAAGAGAAACAAAAATATCGACATCAGCCGCCCATCGTGATCCCAACCCTCTCCGCATCGCTACAAAAAGCACGCACAAAACTTCTAAACAGTTAACTTCTGAATGATTTTATCGACGTTTCACCGACAACCACTTGTATTATTCATCTAAATTCGTACGTCCGTATGTCTGTATGTCCCCCAACTCATTACAGGCACTATTTTCCAATGTGGCAATATTCGCGCATTTTAAATGTACCAGCAAAGTGCACTGTAAAAGCGCTAACCACAAAGATTCGACTGATATTTTAGTTGCTTTAAAATTAACCCTAAAACATGTTTCGGCTCGAAGCACTAGCTTTAAAATGTAGACAGTGCTTGAAAAAGTTACGTATTTTCGAAATGATATTTTCTACTTCACTTTGGCCTGAGTTGGGTTCTGCTGAAGTTATTAAATTAATCTTACAGTGTCCTTCTCGTAGCTCTTGCTTAGCTAAAGAAAAACCTTATAATAATAATAATATTTTTTAATGCAGACTTAAAAATCCATAGAGTGTTAGTAACATAAAAATAAAATCTTATTGCCTAGTGTATTATACCACCCTTCAATTCAAAGAACAACGTAACTTAGTGTATTTAGCTTCAAATAAAGACCGTTCGCTATGGTCCTCACTGTGGACGTTCTCTGCCTTTTTTAGGGATATAGGACATAAAGTCAGTCACAGCACCCTTCAAACAAGTCATTCTGAATTTTTGCGCTCTATAATTGTTATTATATAATTCCAATTTTCAACATTCCCGGAGTTTTTTAAACTTTTAATTCATCTAATCCTATTCACATTGTCCCTCAGTAGTTAAGGCATTTCAGAGCTCGTCCTTTCATGCAGTACCTAAGATTTCTGAAACATCCTAAAAATTATTCATCAAACCCTACCTCTTCAAAACTACACTAGTTAGTAGTAGTACAGTAATCTTTTGCCCAATTTTTTCTGATATGGGAGTCGTCAAATATCTCCTCCCGCTTTGGGTGGATCGAGAGGGAATGTCAGACTTTTAGTTTCTAAAACCAGCCTATTGTTGATAGGTTCGCGCTTGACCGCTATCTCACTTGATGGAAAGCGACGATGCGGTCGACGATGGAACGCGCTTTTAGTTCAGTTGTTTTTCGTTTCAAGGCCGTAGTAACTTTTTCGACCAATCCCACAGCTCACATTTTTTGCCCACAACTCTCACATCATAAAACGATTTAACAAATACGCCACAAAATCCCGATACCCACACACCCTTCACCCACTTTACATTGATTTGATTAAATCATTCACTCATTCATTCGTCTAGTCCCGGCTATCAGATAAGTATTTATTGTTCGGTCTGCGGTTCGGTGGTAGCGGCCGCCCCAAACTTTACCGCAGCCGCCATTTAAATAAGTTCATTCACCAAGATTTCTTATGGTTCTTATTAGTAAGGGGATCTTTTTGTTAACTTCCCGTAAAAAATAAAATATTGAATATGGTCTTAGAGGTAAAAGCGCCCTAAAGATGACGGTTGTCATAAGTCAAAAATATGTAGCGACATCTATGGCGCCACGTAAGAACTAAACTACGAAATCCTGCATCGCGCAATTAAAGTTCTCCGCGTGATTTGAACATATACGACCGCCTGAAATCATTTATCGGGCAGTTGCCCACCAGACAACTTACTTCAGATCGGAAGATTCTTCCTTTTCAACGGATGTTCGTGGGACTTTACACTCAGTTTCGCATAACTCCAAAAATACTTTACTGTGATCACATGACATTGTGCATTGCGGTAGGTTATATCAATCACATTTATTTTTTATTTTTGACAACAATTATCGCTTACTGAATGCCACTATTTGTAGGGTTTACGGCTAAAGGTTTTGGCTAGTAAATTAGTTTTTTTTTTGTTTGGTAATGTTTGTACTATCCAGTATGACGTTAAGACATAAAATACAGTCGCTTTGTTTTACAATCTAATGTTTTTGCAATATTTGGCAGCAATGTCGAGTCGGCCTTCTCGGCAAGCTTCGCTGAGGTAATCTTTACATACATAATTCTTCTGTGCGTGTGATTGTCACCGAACTCCTCCACAATGACTCGATGGATATGGATAAATTTTTGTGTGTATATTTGAGTGGGTTCCTGGATGGTGCAAAAATACAAATGAATCCGGTAGGTGACGCTACAAAGCCAGTTTTCGCGACGGTTAATATTGCTATAAAATTCTCATCTCTATTCCACCAAGCTCGCGCCTGTTTCAATGGCTCCAGTAGTTTAGACACTAAAAAAACTATACCAATTTTACATCACAATTACTACTAGGAATCAAGTTGCAAATAATCAAAATCTGTAATGTCAAAAATAAATAAATAAAAAGGTGTTTTTTCAGTCAATATTATCGTCTTTTTATAAAACAAAAACATCCATCTAAACTTTTGCTAAGACTGTAGAATATTTTTAACTTACTATCTATAAATTCCTGCACGGTTTTAGCACCTGTAAGTCGATAAACCTTTTGTTTTTCAAAACGCAACCTCTAGTGTCGGGCACGTCGCACGTATGAAGCACTAAGTGCAGAAGCATCGCTCTCGCATCCCGCTCCGCTCGCTCGGCTCAGGTGGCTCCTCTGATCCGTAATGTCTCGCATTTGCGGTCACGGCAGGATACGCGCTTGTACAGTAATGAGCAACACATAACGAAGCCTTACAAATAATTCAACCCACGAAAAAAACACACCGAATCACGTACTCGTATAGTATCCTTCAGAGGAAAACGCATATCGGATAGCATCGTACACAACTCCTTTCTCTTTTCTTCATACTTAAATCTACGTGAGAGAGCAAGATGCAAAATTAATATTCGCTCCTCATACTTACCGATACATTTTTGAGGTGTCGGCCAGGCTCAATACAATCAATTATTGTTCTACGTGCCACGGCTGCCTTCTGTCGGTGATGTGTTTGAGTTTGTTACTAAAAAATATTGTAAAAATCGTGTCGGCAATTTGCGTTTCTACTTACAACATGATGTTCCAAGGTTCGACTGCAATTTAAAAGTGGATCATGTAACTGACTAATTTGGTATCGAACGAGCTCAATAAACGGATGCAAGGACACTTTATTTTATTTAAGTTTAGCTCTAAATAAGTGCCCGTTGTGTTGTCAGGCGGTAATGATTTGATTATCTCCCTGAAAGAGCACGGGCAATGCACAAAGCTTACAGCACACTGCTCTACTCGCCACGGACATACAAACTGCTAATTTTAGTGTAGTAATTTTCCTTTTGTACGAGCTTGGTTAGATGAAGAGAAGTTAGTGGAAAGTATTCGAGGCAATTTGTGAGCTGATGATTGGGTATTATTTTTATGATGGTTCTTATATGGAGCAGTTTCACAAATGATATGAACGGTCGTTAATAAGTCAGTAAAGATATCGATAAGTGTGGCTGGGTGTGCGCCGGCGCTGGTCGGTGGGTATGTAGCTGCCTAGGCGCAAGTAGGTACCTATGTGCGCGAGATAGGTAACGCTAACCCGCGTATCGCGTGTACGGCGGATAATGTTACGCGCCCGGCCGGCTGTATCAACGATCGTCAATCGGCCGGATCCATTCCGTGTAACAATACCTTCGGTGGAGCCACTAAAGTAGCGATGTTGCATAAGCAAAGGGTTATTGCGGACAAACTCACTAAACCATACACACTAAACTCTCTACCTACATATTTGTTATTTATATTTCCAGTTTCCTGTCAAAGTTGTCACTTTAGAGCGTAGCAATTTGTGTTATATTTGCTGCATCCAATACTATTTTTTATTAGCTTTCCAATCCTTATTAAACTCCTATGAAAACAAGCCAAAAATAATTATCATCATCTCCCTAGCCTTTTTCGAAACTGTATTAGGGTCGGTTTCCAATCTTACTGAATACAGCTGGATACCAGTATTTGACATGAAGCTACTGCATATCATATCTCCATCCACAACCCAGTAACTGGACAACACGATACTCCTTAGGTAGATTGCCGGGCAGACTTTTAGACTATAGTACGCGACAAATAAGTTGGACCCGTTGCTATAGTTACGCGCATCCCCCCGCTTCGATTTAGACCTGAAAATCGGTTACTGCGCATTCAAGGTCGACCGCTATGATGATTCAACTTATGTGTCGAGGATTATACCCATCATCATCATCACACCATCACCAGCCTTTTTAATGTACCCACTGCTGGGACTCAGGCCTCCTCTCTAGGAGAGGAAATGGGCCGGAATCCACCACGCGGGCCCAGTGCGGGTTAGTGGGTGTCACATGTCTTCGAATTTTTGGTTCTAGGACCTGGTTTTGAGAGCAATGGTGATGAAATAAATTACACAAAGTAATGCGCCTGGCTGGGTGAAATATAATATATATAAATATTACATAGTAAAATAAAACTTCGTGTTTAGTGGCCACGCATCTAATCTTGGCAACTAACATTACCCACAGTGGACGTGTCTAAGATTCGAACGCATTGAACCGGCGAATGTTACCGTTTGTACTTATTTACACAACTTTTTGCTATTATCGACTATTACTATTTTTTGTGTATTATTATTATTTGCATAATAGTAAGTGTGGGTGCGCGTAATTTGGCGGCCTATGTTTTTTTTTTGTGGCGATATTTTTGATAGTTATGCCACTGTTAGATAAATGCCCTAGATTTCGAATGTTATTACCAAATAATTTGCAATTTTATACGATAATTCAGAAAAAAAACAACAACTGGAATGTTAAGTAAGCAGGGGTTTTAGAACAATATTTTAATAAGCTCGTCTCAAAGGACCGAATAATCCGAATATGTATCCACATCTTTACAAATAAAACAAACTTTAAAAAATAACTTAGAACTTTAGAAGTCTTCAATCTTCAATGTATATTATTATTTCTCACTAAAAGACTTTTATTTTGTCCACTTTTAACCAAACTTCATAAACAAGTCTTGTCAAATATTCCAGAATCAGATAGCGCTGGTTACCGCTAAGCGTTTTCCGGAAAATAAAGCTGATTCTGCCATTTTGAACCTCTATACAAGAAATGCTGTTAGTGTAAGATGAATAAATAAAGCCGGACATCCGGTTGTCCGGCTGTCCGACGTAAGTTTAGACCGGATTTCCGTCATCCGGCTAATAATTATTGTCAATACCGTTGCCATTCGATCCCGATGATGTTCTAGAGGGATGAATATACCAAATCGCCAATTGGTAACAGACATTTTGCCACCGATTTTCCCGTTTGTCATTTTTTTACTATAATCTTTGCTACTGCTATAGTCTGTCTAAAAAGACAAACGACCTGGAAATTTTTAAACAAATAAAAAATTCTGTTATATATATGTTACATACAATACTTTTTTATAAGATTCTATTAGTAAACAATGATTATCTCTTTGCAACCACATCAGTTTGTGACTACATCAGATTTCAAGAATAAAATTATTTGAATAGTTTACCTACGATAAGTCTTTTGACTTTTTAGACAGACTCTACAAGGTGTAAGGGACAGCCCTCCACAAACTTTAAGGGCTTGCTCAGTAGACGAAACTGAACAACCTTCCACAAAAATTTTTTTCAGGAAACGAAAAAAAAATTCGGCCTCTCCATACAAACTGTCCAATCAAGTTTATAATTTTCTATGGTGAGGCGGATTTTCTTTTTCGTTTACTGAAAAATTTTTTTGTGGATGGTTGTTCAGTTTCATCTACTGAGCAAGCCCTTAAAGTTTGTGGAGGGCTATCCCTTACACCTTGTATAATACACTTCCAACTTCGAGTTCTGCTGTCTAAAGACAAAAATGCACATCCGCCATTTTAGGCAAAATTGAGTTAAATATTGGTATTGAGTTAAATATTGGTAATCTGCTACCGCCTTTGACTTAGCAGTAGCCAACACTTGGTTTAAAAAAAGTGAGGAACACCTTATCACGTACAAAAGCGGTCACCACAGGACCCAAATCGACTACTTTTTAGTTAGGCGCAACAACATAAAGCACGTCAAAGACTGCAAAGTGCTGCCAGGAGAAGATCTAGTATCACAGCACCGACTCCTGGTTATGGAATCGCTAGTCGAAATAAAACGTAACAAAGGCAAAGAGCGTCCTCCCCCCAAAATAAAGTGGCATATGTTAGAGAAGAATGATTGTGCGAAAAAGTTCAGAGAGCGAGTGGTGGACAAAATGATAGAGATGGGTGACATGAATGATCGAAGTATAAATGAAAGCTGGAATGAGATGGCAGAGTGTATTAGACATGCAGCGAAAGATATTTTGGGAGAAACGAGAGGAAAAGGCACAATAGATAGGGATACATGGTGGTGGTCGATAGAAATTCAGAATGTGTTGAAAGAGAAGAAAAGAAAATTCAAGGAATGGCAGCGTGTAGAAGCGGGAAATGTTAGTCTGAAAGCTGAGAAAAAGAGTGAGTATGATATTTTGAAGAAGAAAGCTAAGAAAGCCGTGGCATTAGCAAAAGCAAAAGCCCAGGACAAACTGTACGACACACTAGACAGTCCTGTAGGCCAAAAAGAGCTGTATCGGCTTGCTAAAAGAAGAGAGAGAATGACGAGGGATGTTTGTCAGGTAAGATGTGTAAAGAATGAAGCTGGAATGGTCCTATCAGACGATGAAAAAATCAAAGAGAGGTGGAAGGACTATTTTGAAAGACTAATGAATGAGGAAAATCATTGGAATGGAAATTTAGAGAGTAAACCAGTGAATGTAGGGTTAGTGAGAATGGTTGGTATGGATGAAGTCAGAATAGCAGTGAATGGAATGAAAAATGGTAAAGCCATTGGTCCAGATGGAATACCAGTTGAAGTGTGGAAGTTATTGCGAGTGGATGGTTGGACGTGGTTAGCTTTGTTCTTCAATAAGTTGTTGCAGGCAGAAGCCATACCAGATGATTGGTGCAGCAGTTTCTTGGTGCCCATCTTTAAAAACAAAGGTGATGTGCTTGAGTGCAACAATTATAGAGGAATAAAGCTAATGTCACATACTATGAAAGCCTGGGAAAAAGTTATTGAAAGGCGTCTGAGAGAAGAGAGTGAAATTTCGCAGAACCAATTCGGTTTTATGCCGGGTCGGGGTACAACGGATGCCATTTTTGCTATACGCATCCTGTGCGAGAAATACAGAAGTGCGCATAAAAACTTGCACATGGTATTCGTTGACCTCGAAAAGGCATACGACCGAGTACCTCGTGAGGTTCTGTGGTGGGCCCTTAAGAAGAAAGGTGTGCCTGGGAAGTATGTGCAGTTGATCCGAGCGATGTATAGTCGATGTAATACCCAAGTCCGGTCTACAGTTGGCACCACTGGCAGCTTCAATGTGGCTGTCGGCTTACATCAAGGGTCGGCTCTCAGCCCTTACCTCTTCCTGATGATAATGGACGCTCTGACGTCGGACATTCAGGAAGAGGCTCCCTGGTGTATGTTGTTTGCCGATGACATTGTGCTGGTTGCCGAGAGTGGCCTAGAGGTCCAGAACAGATTGGAGGTGTGGTGGCACAGACTGGAGAGTGTTGGCCTGAAATTGAGTAGAACCAAAACGGAGTACTTGTTCTGCGATTTCGGCGGTGTCTCCAATCCAGTGCCTTTAGCTCTCGCCGGAACGCCCATACCGATCTGTTCCGACTTTCGGTACCTCGGGTCGCTCGTCCAAGGGGATGGTGAGGTGGACCGGGACGTAACACGTCGGATCAACGCAGGATGGATGAAATGGCGACAGGTCACGGGAACCGCTTGTGACCCACGAATGCCCCTCAAGTTGAAGGGTAAAATCTACAAGTCCGTGATAAGGCCTGTCATACTGTATGGATCAGAATGTTGGGCTGTGAAAAAGACGGATGAAAAAAGATTGCATGTAGCGGAAATGAGAATGTTAAGATGGATGTGTGGTGTGACGAGAATGGATAAAGTGAGAAATGAGTATATTAGGGGAAGTTTAAAAGTGGCGCCAGTGACTGAAAAGTTGAAAGGGAATCGTTTGTCTTGGTATGGTCATGTGAAAAGGAGGGATGAAACGCATGTTGCTAAAAAAGTTATGAGTTTACATGTGGATGGATGGAGGGGAAGAGGGAGGCCAAAGAAAAGATGGATGGACTGTGTGAGAAGCGATATGAAAGAAAAGGGAGTTAGTGATAGCGTGACGAGTGACAGGACAGAATGGAAGAAAAAAACGTGTTGCGCCGACCCCAAATAAAACGGGACTAGGGCAGGAAGATGATGATGAGTTAAATATTGGTAATCATCTGGTACCAAATTT
Source organism: Mythimna ferrago (assembly GCA_910589285.2). NCBI lineage: Eukaryota > Metazoa > Arthropoda > Insecta > Lepidoptera > Noctuidae > Mythimna > Mythimna ferrago. The sequence goes on along the minus strand of OU342691.1, from coordinate 9,052,305 downwards.
TTTGCTACATGCTAATTTTTTTTCTCTCACTTTCTTTTGAACTTTGGTCTGATGCGCCCGTTTGGCCTATGGCGACACAATTAAAGATGAGCCTGTTCAAATAAACCGCAGAAAAAAATCTATGGTTTCGTTGCTTTCAACTTTTCTTTTACTAGAGTAGATAGTCCATGGTTTCAAGGATAGGTTTAGGTTGTCTTATACCCCAATTTACACACTAGTTTTATATGAGATGATTCGGTGTTTCTTCTCAGGGTAGTCAGCTAGGAAACACCGGCTTCATCTAGTTTAAAGTGACGAAAAAAACTGATATGAAAGTTTTTTCAAACCTATTTGCAAAAATAAATATCATTTATCATATGCACATGCAAACCTAAGTACCCACATGTCTTTAAATAAAAACAAAAATTACTACTACAAGAAAAAATCCTCAACCTTTCCCATTGCCCATATTGACCTGTACCTAAAACTGGTACACAATAAGCGTGTTCCTCATTTTTTTTTTGGAAACTTGTCAGTTAGGCCCTTTCGCATTGTGCAGCATCCATCGCCGGCCGTCCAGCACAGGATGTATCAAATTACGCCAACTTACGACGTAAGTGATCACCAATAAAAACAAAACGTTGGACGCCGAGGGGTGAGAATATTCTTATAGGCAGTATAATAAGATTTATAAAGCTTCACCCAAGTAGTCTCTGTTTTGTTTTATTTCGATACTTGTAAGGATTTGCTTAACGATAATATTAGTTAGGTGGATGATTTTAATTTTGATGTGGTTTAGGGACTTTTGGAAGATGCTTATAGTGCTTTTGTTTTTTTTTAGGTGAGACATCATCAAATGACTTTTTCCGCTCTTCGTGTCAGACTTTTACGTACTAAAATCCATGTTCCTTCTTTGCTTTGCGTCTCAGGATCCTGGGGTTCCCTTTCGGACAACCCATGCCCCAGTAGGCTTCGGCTCTCTTGGGCCCCTACTACGGTTTTGCTGACATCTTTTTATCGCGTGGAATTAGTAGGTACTTTCCACAAATATATAACACTTTTATTATAAAGGTAATAATTAAGTGTATGTTTGTTACTCACAGGACTTCCATGGGGAGGCCTATGTCCAACAGTGGACGTCTATCAGCTTTTTTTTTTTTTTTTTTTTTTTTTTTATGGTGGGAAAAAATCATGCATTGACATCCCCTGCTCTTGGGCGGAGCGGGAGATAGTGTCAGACTCTTACTGACTAAAAGACCCACCCCGTTCCTTCTAGCCTTCATACCGGGGCTCGAGCGCCCTTTCGGATAACCCTGGCCCCAGTAGGCTTCGACCCGGCTGGGTCCCTGCTGTTGCTGACAACTCCTTGAGGCGCGCGGGAACAGTGCGCGCCGTCGACGACTTGGGCTTGGTCCGGACAGTTACCGGACGGCCGGACAGCGAGCTACCCATTGCTCACCGTCCGCAAGCCCGCGCCTACGGTGGCCGGAAATCAGGATCAGAATCCCGGCGGCGGCGGCGGCGGCGATGATAACGCCGTTGCCTGATGCGTTCGGCCTCCTCCTTTGCGAGCATTACTGCTTCGCAGAAGTCGGCGACCGCCTGCCACTCCTCCTCGCTCCGGACCATGGCCTCAACCAAGGCCCGGCGTGAGAGGTCTCCGCCGCCGATCGCCCCCACGAGGGCACGGCGATGTTCCGCCCAAGCAGGGCACACCTCGACTGTGTGCTCCACCGTGTCCTCCGGGCATTCCGCACAGTGGCGACACCCGGGCGTCACTTCCGCACGAATCCGGTGCAGGAAACTCCCGAACGAACCATGTCCGGTGAGGACCTGCGTCATGCGGAAGGTAAGGACGCCGTGAGGTCTTTCCAGCCACGCCTCAAAGAGGGGACTTACCGCCATGATTGTGGCGTGCCCAGCACTGGGTTGCGATAGTCGCTGAGGACGTCTATCAGCTGAAATGATGATGATGATGATGGACTGCCAATGCACACTCCCCGAAATGTAAACAATAGAACACCGACAGGCTAGCAACTCGGCCCATGCTCGATGCTGAAGAATTTAGAGTTAACAAATCTTAGAGATTAGAATTTAGAGTTGACAGAACTTAAAGATTAGAATTTAGAGTTGGTCTTAGAGGCCCAAACCAAACCACACCAAGATCTGATCAGCCAATAAAATTACCACGATTTCCTAGACAGCTCCGAAACCGGAACATCACATCCGCCATAGTTCATACCGCACACTACGTCGATTATATGTCTAATTATACGTTAAACAAGAACAGACGCTGTGCGATCAAAGGGGGCTAATTACACTCCCTCCGCCCCTAATCAAGGCCCTTGATTGGCTCCAAGACGTGTTTGCATACGACAACCGTGACTTGATAGTGAATAGGTGATTATTATTATTTTATACCTAAATACCTATGTTAAATACTCGTAACCATATTAAATACCGGTGTTAAATACTCGTAACCATATTAAATACCGGTGTTAAATACTCGTACCTATATTAAATACCCATGTTAAATACTCGTACCTATGTTTTAAAAAACCGGGCAAGTACAAGCCGGACTCGCGTACTAAGGATTCCGTATAAACTTACCAGTAAAAACAGTTCCATTCCCTGATTCAGTTAAGAAGATTTTTCGGAATCGCCAAAAAAAAGGATTATGACATAACAACTTTTCAGACAACAGTTTTCAGATTTAATCCCATACTTGTGCTATAAGACCTTGCTTTATTCCACATTTCAGGATTCTGAAACAATTAAAAAGATTCTGGTTGACGGGAAGTACTCTATGAATTTTGATTTCCTCGAGACTGTTGAAGTTTTGCTACATAACTGAAGTATATTTTTTCTCGTTAACTTACAAGTTTGGTTTTGACCGACGGACGGACGGACAACAAAGTGATCCTATAAGGGTTCCGTTTTTAGGGTTCCGTAGCCAAATGGCAAAAAACGGAACCCTTATAGATTCGTCATGTCTGTCTGTCTGTCTGTCTGTCTATCTGTCCGTCCGTATGTCACAGCCACTTTTTTCCGAAACTGTAAGAGCTATACTGTTGAAACTTTGTAAGTAGATGTATTCTGTGAACCGCATTAAGATTTTCACACAAAAATAGAAAAAAAAGCAATAAATTTTGGGGGTCCCCATACTTAGAACTGAAACTCAAAAATTTTTTTTTCATCAAACCCATACGTGTGGGGTATCTATAGATAGGTCTTCAAAAATGATACTGAGGTTTCTAATATCATTTTTTTCTAAACTGAATAGTTTGCGCGAGAGACACTTCCAAAGTGGTAAAATGTGTGTCCCCCCCCTCTAACTTCTAAAATAAGAGAATGATAAAACTAAAAAAAAATATATGATGTACATTACTATAAAACCTGCCAACGAAAATTGGTTTGAACGAAATCTAGTTAGTAGTTTTTTTTAATGCGTCATAAATCGAAAAAAATACACTATTATTAAAACATCGATCAAAGTTACAACACATTACAAGAACTTTTATATTATGTTACTTGCTGCTACGGAACCCTTAATGGGCGAGTCCGACTCGCACTTGGCCGGTTTTTTCCTTTTGAGGTACGGTACCCCAAAAAAAATGATTAACGTTTTTTCTGTCTTTCTTTTTTTCCTTACTTTATATATTCATTAAACCCCAAGCGAACCCGGCGTTCGCGCATCTATTATCTTACTACCTATTGTGTCTCAAATTGACGGTATCTGAAAGGTTAATAAACTAGCTGTAACCCGCGACTTCATCCGCGTGGAGTCCGACTTCATTCCCTTTTTGGGGTAATCGTGTAAAAAAGTGTTATCCATATCAAAGATGTTCTCCGAATCGAAGAGACAATCCCGGAAATTGAGATATCGCCTCCTTCCCGGGTATTAAATTCCATCACGCGGTAAAGTAAAAAATGGAAACTCATTAATAACATTATACTTAGCTATATCCCAGTGAAAGTTTTGAGATTACTCGAAACAAACAGACAGACAGAAGATACAGATAAAATTGAATTATATAATCTCATTATTGTAAACCAATTTTATTTTGATATTACAAATAATATTTCAATTTTATTTATATGTATAGATGTTTGTGGAGGCCCTCTTCACTCCGTTACCCAGATCCATTTCTTCAATTTTGTTTTGTTACTATAAAGCATCATCTATCTACATAACGAGTTTCAACTCCTGGAAAATAAAAACCTAATCTAGAAAAAATGCTCCTAACGTTTTTCGACAGTATAACTTTAATAAGGGATCTATAGTGCGGATTGCATCACGCATGCGGATTTGCCCCGCATGCAGAAACTTTTAAAATGCAAAAACGCGTCCCGTATGCGTATTCCACGCATTACAATAAATACTTGTATGAAATGGACATTTGTGGATTTACGCATGCGGAGCAATCTCGCATGCGTGATGAAAACCGCACGATATTGGAAATATACAAATTCTAAATACGAACACAAAATCGCAATTACCCCACCTGACCACCGCCAACACTGATTCAGTCAGTACAAATGGCCAATTTTAATCGCTATTTTCATTTATTTCATATTCGTTAAACACGACGCGATGTTTTGACAGTTTGCACGCGGACGCCCGAGGTAGAAGTGTTAATGTGACATTACCGTGGGTGTCGCAGGGGGGTGTCGAGGGTGCGAAGTGGGGGGGAGTGGGGGGGACGGCCGGTAATTATCCCACGTCACCGGCAGGCCTAGGCCCCCGCTTCGTGCCTATGTTAACAGCTAGCTTTCATAACTACCTTGCTATGGAGTCGGTAAACAGAAATATTTTAAGAAAAAATTTCCCTTCGGATTTCAAGAGCGAATGAAGTCGGTTGATGACCAAAATGAGTTCTTAAGAGTTAAGAATCTTCCAAAAAATTTAGTCGTTTGTAATTTCAAGTATTTATTATCTTTACCTCTTAATAAATCATACATAACAATCCATTTTTCAACCCCAAATCCGGCATGACAAAACGCTGTTTAACAGCACATAATTTTACAGAGCAACATTATCGTTACCGCAGCGAGCAACACAGAGCGCTTTTATTTAGACACCTAATTAAATATTAATTAAGTGCATATCACATTTATACATTAAACCGATTTTAATTTCATGTCCGAGCGCACAAAATTAGGACTGTTTCGCGTTTGCACCACAAAATGAAGTGGATATTCGTAGTGCGGCGGAACCCGTTCGAGTGGTATCGACTAGGGAAAATCATTATCGAATACACTTTTGATTAATAAACTGCTGGCTGTAATTATTCCATATGTGCTGGTTGTTTTAAGCTGGTTAAAATGAGTTTGAGTGGGAGTTTGGACTTGATTAGAGGGGAATTTCAAGTTACATCATGAACAGAATTTCCAACAGCTTATTAATACAAAATCGATAAAGGAACGCTCCTCTCTATTATCGATAACCGCATGTCCCCACGAAAAAATATTTATCGTGTTTACGCTTGAATTTTTTAAGTTTCTCAATTCTCTTAATTTTGTTTGTTAGTAATGAAATACATATTATTATTCAATTTCGTTCGGGAAAAGAATCAATTGATGATGAACTGCGCCTAGAAATCATTACGGATGAAAACATCGTAAATGAGACAGTACTGGAAAACAGACGACTAAAAACTAAATAATTAGTAGGAATAACAGTGCTCAAAATCTAACATAAACATTTGGATATGAATAAAGTTAGTACAAAATGGGTCCGAAAACTTTTTTCAGCTGCTCAAAAACAATAACGAGTGAAGCGCTGTAGGTACTCTACGCGGACCCTAACGGTACAAATGAGTGAGTATCCATTTGTTAGGGTCCTAGCAGGCACGATGCCTACTGGGGCCATGGCCGGCCATGGGTAACCTTTTGAAAGGGAAACATGTGATACTGGAATGCAAAGAATAACTGGAAGATCATAACTGGTTTTAGTCAGTAAAAGTCTAACGGACATATTCACAGATACTACAAAATTACGCATTCGTTTTTTGTGAGTGAGAAATCATCAAATACCTCCTTCTGTTCAATGTGGAGCGAGAGGAAGTGTCAGTCTTTTACTAACTAAAATCCAACAGCTGTGTTCTTTCAGTTACCCTTTGCCCCAGCGTTCCAAATTACGATGAGATTTTTATAAATTTAATAGTCACAAAATATAAGAGCTATTGAGGTATAATTGTGACGTTGCGCGTTGGTCGGATTCGCGATATTATCGTAATTCGGAACGTACGTTGCGTTATAGGGTCGCGATGACTCTTTCGAGAATGTAATGAAGAGTGTAAGTTGACTTGCACAATTTTTTTATAGACTTTTATCCAATGACAACCCCCGCTCTTGGGCGGAGCGGGAGATAGTGTCAGACTCTTACTGACTAAAAAACCCAAATTGTTCCTTCAAGCCTTCATACTGGGGCTCGAGTTCCCTTTCGGATAACCTTGGCCCCAGTAGGCTTCGACCCTGCTGGGCCCCTGCTGTTGCTGACAACTCCTTGAGGCGCGGGGCAACAGTGCGCGCCGTCGACGACTTGGACTTGATCCGGACAATTACCGGACGGCCGGACAGCGAGCTACCCATTGCTCACTGTCCGCAAGCCTGATCATGGATAGGCTCGCGTTTGACCACTATCTCACCTGATGGTAAGCGTTGATGTGGCCGACGATGGAACACGCTTGTCTAGAAGCCATCTGTTTACTCTTGACTTAAAGACCCCTAGGTTATAGCTATCAGAAAACAAACTCCGGCAGGGAATTCCACTCCTTAGCTGTACGCATAATGAATTTGACGCTGATTCAAATGTATAACTAATGCGCCAGATTAAAGTATTGCACAGAGTCGTATCTATACAAGACCAAGGCTATAGATACTTGCCTTGGAGTTCTGGGGAATACCAATTATTTACTACATCTCACCATATAAGGCTCAAGTAGCTATGTAACAAATATTCTGGCGTATGGTGAGTCAGCATTAGAAGATGTGCAATAGTGGAAAGATAAATAGGCTATCGTTATTTACTTGTGGTTAGTAATTAACTATTTCTCAATTTATTCCTGGTTTCTACTACGTTATCATCATTTCAGCCGATAGACGCCCACTGTTGGACATAGGCCTCCCTCAAGCGTCGCCACAATGCACGATCCTGTGCATCCATCGGATTCCAGCAACCTACTATGCCTTTTTTCCAACAAAAAACACTAAATATGCATTAAAATAAATGCTCTTCTGAGTGGTGTAAAAAAAAATAACCGCGAAGGTGTCCTTCTGTCCTCTTCTAACCTAACCTGTCCGAATCGATTTGCCCGAAGTCCTTTCATTATCAGTTCAGCCAAAAGACGTCCACTGTTGGACACTGTTCGCCACAACGAACGGCCATAAGCATCTCACATCCACCGAGTTCCCACGGCCCTCACCAGGTCATCGCTCCACCTTGTGGGAGCTTTTCTAACGTTGCGTCTTCCGGTAGATACGCGGTTGGTACTCCAGAACCTTTCGGCCCCAACGACCATATGTTCTGCGAGCAATATAGCCCACTGCTTCTTAAGGGCCAAGCGCCCGAAAAGTGCCATAAAACAGTGATTTTCTGAGGCCTACTCCTCCGTAACGGCTAGGTCAATTGGTTTGAAAAAAATATATGTTTATTATAGATTCATGAACAATAATATCAACATTTGATTTTTTCGTGCAATTAATACTTTTGTCAGAAAAAAATATACAACTAATATATATATAATTTCGCAACTTTTCGCAACTTTTCCCTACTCCTTCGAAACGGCTTGGACCTTTAGAAACATTTTTACATATAAAAATTGGTGGTTAAATATTCTTTAAAGTGAACATTGCATATGTAAATCAATCAATATCTCGCAGAGAAAATGGATTTAAAGCGCTTTCCGGGCGCTGCTGGCCGCAAATAAATGCACAGATTTGCGTACTGCCGCCTAGGCGAGTGCGAGAGTTGCGTTCACATAATTTCGGCCAGATGGTTCAAGGAACTATACGCCTTAAAGGCCATTCTTCAGACTATGTCAGTAACTCTGCGACTATCATCATTCCTGATGCGAAAATTAAACTCCGAACATAGCCCTTTCTATTGCCCTTTGGGTAACTTTAAGCCTTCTAGTGAAGTCCGTTGTAATTGCAAGTCCCTTATTAAAAGTAAAAATCCCATTGATATTTAGTGTACAATTGGTATTTTTAATAAAGAATAAGACTTGATGCACATTTTTTTTGTGTTTTCTGTGGGTAAAAATCATTCAAACGACATCGCCCGCCCTTGGGCAGAGCGGGAGATAGTGTCAGACTCTTACTGACTAAAAAACCCACCCCGTTCTTTCGTGCCTTTCATACCGGGGCTGAGCCTCCCTTTCGGAAACAGACCCAGCCCCAGATCACTTGAAATACAAGCTTTGAAAGTTGGCGTTTGAGAGGTAATATTGATTAATGCCTTTTTACATAGCATGAGTAGGATGAGAGCAAGATGAAAATATGCATCTTAAAGATGAAAGAAAAGGGTAGGTTGATGACAGATGTCTAGCTATCATGGTTCAAGAGATACGGCCTGCCCCCTTAGCCAAGTTACAACCGTTTCACTTGCGCCGAACGCTTCGAGTTGACCTTGCCACCAATTCTTTTGTTCTGACCACGTCACTGAGCGTTAAGACGACGTCATTCCCGTACATTTGAAGCTTTCTACAAGCGTTAACTATTGCAGATTAGCAACTTGGCTAGGGGTACTGGTGACAAACCAGATCGACAGCGGATCATTAGGGTCCCGTTTTTACCCTTTAGTTACAGAACCCTAAAAACCACTCGTAATTTCTACAAAGAAAAATGGGTCAATGTCTCGCTTCACAATTTTCTTTGAATTAATTACCAAAGACGTTTACCTTGAACACTATCGAGTGACTCAGGCGCAGATGTCACACCAATTGACGTAAATCACTTACGTTCTTATGTACAGTCATGCGCATAAACAAGATACACTTGCGCAAAATTAAAAATTGATTTAGTTTCTTAACCATCTAACCGCCGACGTCTACGTCGTGTACGGATTAATCCGAGAAATATATTCGTGTCCAATTCGCCAAGGTCCTATATTTACAACCAAATAATCCATCTTTTTTAACTTTTCAATTCATATTCATAGATGACAGAAGAAATTTAGGATAGGTTTGAAAATATCTCACGGGGAAACTTTTGACACATCTATTTGGGTTCTTAATTTTTTTTGTGTAATTCAGAGGGATGTATTTTTAAAAATTTTGAAAACTGTAAGTGCCTTTTTGCTGTCTCTTAAGGAATCTCCTCTTAACAATTTACCACCTGAACAAAGGTATGGTGTTTACGCTCCTGACTGTACACTGGTACTATGTACGTAGTAGGATAATCATTAAATACTCAGTCATAATAGAATTATGTTATAAAAATCATTTCTGACGCGGTGTCTGTTGTGTACTTTGTTTATTTATCCTGCATCAAATATGTAGTACCTTTAATGATTATTGAGAGCACTATATTGTATATCTGTACCATTTTTTAATATTATTATCTTATGTTGTGGTATATTGTGTTGCTTGCGCCGAATAAATGCTATTCTATTCTATTCTATTCTATTCTATTCTATTCTATTCTATTCTATTCTATTCTATTCTATTCTATTCTATTCTATTCTATTCTATTCTATTCTATTCTATTCTATATACAAAGAGGTAAAGTTTTTTTTTGTTTGTAGGAGGTTATCTTTGGAAGGTACTGGTCCGATTGCTTAAATTTTTTCACCAATAGAAAGCTGCTTTATTCCCGAGTGACATATATTGACAATCCAACTATAATTTTATGAACGCGGGTGAAGCTGCGAGCAAAAGCTTGTCTTATAATGAATAGATTCCAATATTAAGAATGTAATGTGATGTAAAATTAATAGGTATATTTTTTTTTGTAACGATCTCAACAGCAGTGCAATTATCGTTGATGAGGAAGGCACTAGTTTATTAAGAGCCTATTCAGTCTAGCCTTGAAGGCACCCAAATTATAATCGGGTGGGAAGACCGCAGTAGGTAAATTGGTCCAGTCCTTCGATGTGCGCGGTAAAAACGTATCAATGTTTTATCATTTATCTCTTCCCGATGCAACCAATTGGAACTGTGCACTAGGTGCTGACGTCTTATAAGAGCTTTACCTACTTAAAAACACTTAAATAAATATAATTTACACCCTAATACACTAAACATAAAAATAGATCATAGAATAAAAATATAAAAGAATTATATAATTGAAATTATTAATATTAGAATTCTCAATAAATACGAGCAATGTGGAATTGTTCTATCTACAGGATGTGGTTACGATTACTGTAGATAAAATAAATAAAACTGTCTTTACACTTATTATTTTAGAAAATAAATTAAATACTATTCTGCATAGCTAAAGAGGCCACACTCAGAGAATATTAAATGCAAGGAATAATAAAATATGAAACTAATTATTTCAATTACAAAATACTGTAGTAAAAACATTAAAAAAAAAAATGTAATCTACACAGTTTACACAGGTAATAATTATTATAAATGTTGTACGGTATTCCTTCAGAGAATCCATTACCATAATTACATAAAGTTCTTATTAATACTCTTATTTCCAAACATTATTATTTTAATAATAGAATAGAAAGGAAGATTTATGAATGTTGGGTTTTACCAGGGTCACTAGTCTGCGTCAATGGATAACTAAGTTCTAGTTACGACAGTTTTATTTAATTGCTAGAATTCATTTACAAGTATTTTGTGGAAACTGGGCGTGTATTAGTCATTTTATATGACTAATGTAACCAATGTTTACATTAAAATCTTAGTTTTTATTTACGATCATCACTGTCATCATCGTTTCAGCCGAAAACAATCCATTGCTGGACATAAACCTCGTCCAAGTGTCGATGCGGCTCTAAAATTTTCGGTCCCGTCGGTTATGTTCTCTGCCCACAGTCACTTAAGTTTGGTGATTCTTTGTTTTTCAACCTTGTTTTCCAACAGATACTTAATTATAAAGTATAAACCTCTCCATTGTCCTTTAGGTGATTTTACGCCTTCTGATGAGACCCAATTACGAGCAGCTACAGGTATAATATCAAGTACTAGCTTTATTTCGCGTCATCATTCCAGTGACTTATTCTGTAGAAACCTAGATTCAAGCGGAATAAAAAGTTACTCATCGTCTCTAAAAGTGGTTAAGTCAATATAGGCTATTTTAGTGGTGAATAAAATAACAACAATAAATTATAATAACCAACATTCATTAGAACATCCAGTTTGGGAAGAAGTACCAACTAAATAGAAAACTTTTTGTTTTCTGCTTAGTTGAAACAAAACACTTAGCATAAGATTTTTCTTAACAAAATGACAACGTTCTTCAAAACGTTCATAGTTAGATAGATCTTCACACCACCAATACTGAATTAAAAAATTGTTCATAAAAGTTGTTAGTAACAAAAACAAAAGAGAGAGAAAGTTTTAGTTTAGGTTTTTAGACCAGAGTAAGCTACTCATTAGTATAACTTACCAAGTTGTAGAATTCACGTGGGACATTGTCTTTTGATTTTCACGGAAGAAAGAAAGCTATAAGTAAAAACGAGTTTACCTATAGTTTTATATAAATTAGGATACTTAGATATTATCTACTATCGCAATATATGAACGTCACACCATGTAATTACCTATGTTTGTATTAGGCACTTGTGGTTTGTGGCATGTACAAAGAGTTGAATTGTTAATTAATTTACTGGCTTGCCGCTGTCTACAATACAGGTGTTTATGACAATCATTCTTAACAACGGAAATTGTGCAAATATACCACAACAATTGATTTTTTATATTTGTTGAACTGGCAGTGGTTTTAATAAAAGCTAGTGTCATCAATCAAAAGGAGTACTAGTTGATTCATACATCAACTAGGAAATTAAGTCCTTTTCCTGTTCACGTGCTTCAAAAAATCCGACCAACTGTGGCACGGAAAAATAAAAGAACCGCACCGAATACTTGGAATGCCTCCAAAAATACATTCCTTCTAACAGATTTTATATCCCTTGATGCCCTTATACACGATAAGGATTTGACAAGCCTCGTAAATCATGACCTACGGCTACGTGACTCATCAGAAGTATAAAGAATTCCGCTAATGAATAATTGCAGTGCATTAACACTACTAATTTTAAACATAAGATTAATAGGTAATTTTTAGACTCATGTAGTATATTTAGATTCATGAGAATATGTTAAACCGAGTTCCGCTAAGAAAAGGGAACTGAATGGCGACCATCACTAAGTCTGTAATATAAAACGAACTATTGGGTGTCACTTGAACCATTCATAATTCCATATACGCAAATAAGTACAAAAATGCCTATTTAGAAAAACCACCTATAACGGCATTTAGGTACATTTTAACTTCATTTTTGCTTTTTTCCTCGTAATAATGCCAAATACAACACCAGAATTGAAATTAATAATTAAAACCAAGTTATTGAATAAACAATCAAAAACCAAACAATCGCTGTCTGGCTAAACAAAACACAGACGCTTCAAAAGTTGAAGCAAGATAAATACCAGTGTTCTTTAATGGTTACGAATACAGCATTATGATTACTTCGAAAGCGCCAAAATAAGTCGCGAATTTGAATAACATGTGTGTACGTGCCTCGTGTCATGTGGACAAAGCTAGCATACGAATTAACATAATAATGATTTGTTTTTATCAGTACCTAGTACTGCACAGAGTACTGACTTACGCGTGCTGAGTCAGTAGGACTGAGGTCTGTCGGAATAATAACGTAAACGACGCACGTTTTGGAAACACCCTCTAAGTTGTGCATCATCGTCGATGTAGGTATTTATTTTATAATGTTTGTTTTTTTTAGTGTATGCGTGTTCTATTTGTTATTCATGGCGATTAGTCGTAAGACCTAGTTGGGTTTTACTACCTATAAAATTAAAAAATAATACAAAAACATTTTTTTTTATTTTGTGAACGAAGAGACGCTTCTTTTAAAATCACAGATATTTTTTGCATATTCTGCGAACGTATGAGTAAAGAAATATATTCAATATTTGTTGTTTTGTTAGAACTTTCTATTCTTGCCAAGGGCCATCGTACTAGTCAGCTCATTAGCCATTGAGTTCTGGAGTTCATCTGACTAGACTTACCTTTCTTAATTTACTTGGGGTGAGGCTAGGTACTTATATCAAGTTTTTTCTACTCTAATATAGTAAAGAAGTAAAGTTCATTTGTTTTTTTTTTTGTAGGAGGTAATCTCTGGAAGTACTGGTCCGATTGCTAAAATTTTTTCACCAATAGAAAGCTGTTTTATTCCTGAGTGACATAGGCTATATTTTATGTACGCGGGCGACGCTGCGGGCAAAAGCTAGTATTTGATAATTTCATAACACACTGACTGACCTTAGGCAACTTTCACCACAGTTACAGCACCAGTGATGATGAACAATCCTCTCTTTCAAATCGATACCAAAGGGCTAAAGGCTGTCGCATAGTTCGAAAGTGTCCCCGGAGCCCTGGAACGGAAGGTCAACTGAAGGAACACGGGTGGGCTAGTTGAATGATCATTTTCTAACCCAGAAAAGGGCCATAGCAACTACATAATACTCATCATCACGCTCCCGACCCTGATATCCAGCCACCGCAGCCGTAGGCTTGTAGCCGGCCAGCAATGGGTAAATCGCCGTCCAAGTCGTCAACGGTGCGTAGTGTTCCACGCGCGCCTCAAAGAGATAGATGTCAGTAAAACCGTAGGGGCCCAGCAGAGTCGATGCCTACTGGAGCCATACGGCAACGACGCCAATGAAGGAACATGGGAGTGGGTTTTAGTCTGTAAAAGTCTGACACTTCCTCCCGCTCTGCCCTAGAGCGGGAGAACTAACTAGAAGATTAGAACCTAAAGCAAAAGCCTTGGAACGCAAAAGACAACTAAAACACAAGGGTGGGCTAATTGAATGATGATTTCCTAGCCCAAAAACAGGGATAAAGCAACTACTTACGTACCATCAAAGATACAATTCCACCTGACCACCGCTAAGTTCATTTTGGCATGCACTCGAAACGAAAACTTCAAAAGGTTTGGTTTGGTTTGGCGCCACGCCGCAGGATTCAAGCGAAAATTTTTTAAAGCGGTCAGGCAGAAATGACCGCGATGGTACCTATGTAAGTGTGTTTATAAATAAACATCACCAAAATAAAGGGACAATAACTAATAACAGAACGAAGTATTCAAAACATGGTCACTTGGCAGTAAGCCAAGGTCATAACGATTTACAAATAATGCACTTTCACCAGGATTTCGATGTACTTACTCATAAAAGCATGTGTCAGAATAAATCTCAGAAATAATTATGTGGAAATTTTATTAAGAAAACGAAACTTTGGGAACTAGAAAATGTTGAGCAATCATGACTTGGCATGACATTGAAATACATATTTATTGGCGGTTTTTTGCACGGTTTTTACAACTTGTAATAACATCGACACGTCTTTTGGCGCCATTCATTTATTACTACATATAGAGCGAGGATCGTTACAGGTAGTAAGCCTTTTTTTATGGTGGCAAAACATCATTCAATGACATCCCCCGCTCTTGGGCGTAGCGGGAGATAGTGTCAGACTCTTACTGACTAAAAGACCCACCCTGTTCCTTCTAGCCTTCATACCGGGGCTCGAGCGCCCTTTCGGATAACCCTGGCCCCAGTAGGCTTCGACCCGGCTGGGTCCCTGCTGTTGCTGACAACTCCTTGAGGCGCGCGGGAACAGTGCGCGCCGTCGACGACTTGGGCTTGGTCCGGACAGTTACCGGACAGCCGGACAGCGAGCTACCCATTGCTCACTGTCCGCAAGCCCGCGCCTACGGTGGCTGGAAATCGGGATCAGAATCCCGGCGGCGGCGGCGGCGAGGACGCCGTTGCCTGATGCGTTCGGCTTCCTCCTTTGCGAGCATTACTGCTTCGAAGCCTGACCATCAGTCTATCCAAGAAGTATTTATACAGGGTTATTTTTAAAACACTAGCAACCTCTTAGGACTATGTTACTAACATCATAAAAAACAACTTTTGTTCTACGACTTTAAAAATTGATCATATTTTAGTTCATCAGATTTTCATACAAAAATAAAAATATTTGAATTGAACGTTCTAAATATTACAAAGTCTATGCGAAGCAAGCGATAGTACAATAGCGGAGGGTAGCTGAACGCTGAACATGAACTTGACCTATTTACGGGCGACCCTCACTAGTCGGTCGATCGCATAGATTGCGTCGCATCATATGTGATCTAGTAGTGAAATTCGGCAGTGCGGACGTAATTATCTTTACATGATGATGTATCAATATTCTAATGTCGAGTACATGGAAATAGTGCGAAAGCTTGTTAGGTGTAATTACAATATTTCGGAAGCCTACTTACTATTATTACGAGAACAGTGCGTGAGAGCCATAAGTAGATACAGTAAAATACAGGGTTGAAATGTGTTAGATAGAACAACAAAATCTTGAAGGTTTGTTTTTAGTAAATGTCATATTTTGTACAATGTCATAGAACAAAAGTTGTTGTTTATGATGTTATTAAGGGCCAAGCGCCCGAAAAGTGCCATAAAACAGTGATTTTCTGAGGCCTACTCCTCCGTAACGGCTAGGTCAATTGGTTTGAAAAAAATATATGTTTATTATAGATTCATGAACAATAATATCAACATTTGATTTTTTAGTGCAATTAATAACATTGTCAAAAAAAAAAAAATAGCAATTTCGCGACTTTTCGCAACTTTTCCCTACTCCTTCGAAACGGCTTGGACCTTTAGAAACATTTTTACACATAAAAATTGGTGGTTACATATTCTTCAAAGTGAACATTGCATATGTAAATCAATCAATATCTCGCAGAGAAAATGGATTTAAAGCGCTTTCCGGGCGCTGCTGGCCGCAAATAAATGCACAGATTTGCGTACTGCCGCCTAGGCGAGTGCGAGAGTTGCGTTCACATAATTTCGGCCAGATGGTTCAAGGGACTATACGCCTTAATACAGTCCTGCAAAGTTATTAGTGTTTTACAATTAATCCTACAATAGTTCTGATAGGCAGCATGTAAAACACGGGTATTAAGCCGCATCCGGTTTGACTGGAAACCGACCCCAAACTAGTTGGGAAAAAGCTAGTGTAGTCCGGTAACCGTTCGGACCGAGTCTGAGTCGTTGCCGTAATAATAAAACACTACCTATCCCACCAATACGACTAATACTTATCACTACCACTACTACCACTACTACTACTAGCACCAGTACTACCACTACTACTACTACCACTACTACTACTACCACTACTACTACCACTACTACTACCATTACTACTACCACCACTATTACTACCACTACTATTACTACCACTACTACTACCACCACTACTACTACCACTACTACTACCACTACTACCACTACCACTACTACCACTACCACTACTACTACTACCACTACTACAACCACTACTATCTGTATTTTTAGTTCCTTTTTCCATCCACATTTTTTAGTTCACTGCACCGTTCCGGGGCGTCTTTATGTCGATACAGCGACCGGCCCACACTGAAAACCAGTGCTGTGACCTCATCGCACTATACGTGAGGCCGCAGCTTTATGCTGAGCGTTCGGCCGTTTTGCGTGGATGAGACGCATATCTTCCTTATCAATTGCTGTAATGTTATGTTTTGTTAGCTAGTTTCAAGATAGCGTCTTTTTTGCGTAAAGAAACTGTTCTTTCTTTTATTACTGCCACCACTACTACTACCATTACCACTACCACTACTACTACCTACCACTATCACTACCTTAACCACCTAACTTATTTACCAGTGTTAAAAAAGATAGACCAGCAACACTTCACTAACACACTAATCCATAATCAAAATCTAATCTAAACGCAACTACGTAGAGTTCGCAGCCAAAGGCAGGTGTCACCAACCTTGAGTGCGCCAATTCGCATTGTTTGGGTGGTGGCCTCACTTTCATTGAGTTCCATCCACTGATGAATCAGCTGGCAATCCCAAACCGTTACGACGAGTTCCGTACGCGTGACTTACATAATAATATAAGTTGATAATATTAGTCTACTTTATGGTGTAAATGTATGGTGTATATTGACTGTTAATATTTTTAGGGGTATCAATTCACACTGTAATGACCTAAGTAAATAATTTATTGTGTTTCCAAAGATGATTTTTATGTTATAACAAAACAAAATCCGTGAACTTATGTATCCCCATATCTCAACTATTTATGAAAACACATCAACAGAAGTGGTTTCGAACAGTAAATAATCTTATCATCAAACTTAACAATTTCTATAAAATCACGTAAGCGTACCCTAATTTCTCGTCGCAAAAACATTCTCAACCAATATTGTCTCGTACACAAACCGTAGGGGCCGATGCCCCGCCAGGGACACGAAAACGGTTTTGAAAAAGGACTAATGGTCCTGGAACCCAAAAGGCAGTTGTAGGAACATAGCCGTGCTTTTAGGCAGTAAAAATGACACCCTCACCTGACATCTCTAGAAAGAAAGAAGTCATTAGATGATATTCCGATTTAAAAAAAATGTATACCGTACAATATATTATAATTTTAAGAGAGAGATTATTAAAGATACGGGCAGTAAATAATTGACAAGCACAGACTAAGCTGAAGACAACATGGGACTTAGGAAACTGTGTTCTTAGTAATATGTCCAGTTCACATATGGCCCGATTGATTGTTGTATTTTATTGTTTGTCTATTTGGGCAAAATAAACATATTTTATTTCTTTCTTTCTTTACGAGTACAAGCGCCATTAACGACCGCCATTAAAGAAATCACCCAGCCCTTGCTTGAATATTAATTTCGTTTCACTTTCAATATGACTAATCGTACAGAAATGTTGCATATCTCTGCAATAGCGTTCGGTCAACGGTTCCGGTTGGTGTCAAGTGCAAGTTGCAACATTGAACCTTTCACTAGAAGAAGGTCTAGGGTTCTCCCCATGTCTTGGAAAACAAGTTTTTTTTTATCTGATCTGATGGTAAGCGATGATATAATAATGTCCGACGATGGAGCACGTTTGCCTAGAAGTAACCTATTCACCCTTAATTTAAAGACCCCAAGGGTTGTAGCTATGAACCAAGTTCGGTAGGGAATTTAATGATTTCCCACTGAAAAAGGCATTACAGGCCTACTGGGAAAATTCCTAATGTATAAACCCAGTATGCCTTGCTTGATCATCTCTTGCGGATCATCCTCAACACAATGAACTAGGTAGGTATAGTAGCGTGTGGAGCCGCAAATGAAAGGCTTCGTGTTCAATTAAATGCTTATTATATTGTTAGAAGCCTATAAAACGTATTTTAATATAAAATTATATTTAGATTTCTTTGTGACATTGCTAATCAAGCTTTTTTCAAATCTGATTCGAATCCCCATCAAGGATTAGATCACTGCTTACCATCAAGTAGGATCGCAGTCAAGCACTAGTTTAAGATATCAAATAAAATAAAAAATCTGAATCCCTAATCTTTTTTAACATACTTAAATCTTAAAACCTAACACTATCTTGGCAATTTGCAAATTAATGAATATATGACCTTCTTAGACGCCACAGTATCTAATAAGAAAGGTTGGAAACCTTAAACCGTAAATAAATACTCATAATACTATGAGGACGATACCACGTATATATAATATGTACTAGCGTATTCAGAATACTAATAAGGAGCGATGAGTATTCTTGGATTTAGGGTGCACATGTCTATGGTTAATTTACAATGAATTTCGTTTTGCGTAGGTAAATACGTACAATGTTGAATAGTACCTAATAAGATACTTATTCATATTATTATGTATTAGGAAAATACGTCGTTTGTTATTGAATTGTGTTTAGTACCAATACAAGTCGCCGAAACGACCGGTCCTGTGCGTCACGCATCCAGGCAGATCACCGTTCCATTTTACTTTTTTATAAATATAGGTCAATAGGTACCTACTAATTAGCGTTAAATCAGACTTGATATGAACCACAGAACAGTATGGACGAAACAAATCCCAAAATGGTATTTGCTAAAATCGGACATTGCACTTTATGGAACCAAGTCAATTGCCTTAAAGTCTACCTAATTCTGACTGTTCCTGTAATATAGGTATAGTGCTTAACGATATGCTATACGCGAGTCCAAATTCACAGTTGGACTGACATGGGAGATAAATGCAGACTGAGTCCATGTTCACAGTGGGGCTGACAGTGACGAATAACGTACTCACAGTCGTCGGCGGACCCATGGGTTGTGTAAAAGTGTACCCCGGGGCCCCTGGAAAGAAGGCAAAGGTGCAACAGGAGTGGGTTTTAGTCAGTAAAAGCCTGACACGCCCTCCCAATCCGCCCAAGAGCGATGGAAGCCATTGGATGATTTGGTGTAAACGGTGCCTTTGTATCCCGACGTCATATGATTGAGTATGATTGAGGCTTGGCTCATGCGACGCCATTTATGTCCGTCTCGATTTCTCGAACGTCTTGATAAATGATATTTATTTTGCAAATAGGTTTTTAAAAACACTTTTACACGTCAATTTTCTCGTTAATTTAAACAAGATGAGGCCGGTGTTTCCTACCTGACTACCCTGAGAAGAAACACCGAAACAATCACAGGGGTCAAAGTCTTTCTTAAAGTCCATACAGCAAACATGTAATGGTCAAATCATATGAGAACGATGCAGATTGAAGTCTGGATGGTCTTTAAAAGAAAAAAACGATACAGTTCTGAGTGGACTTGTCCAGTCAGTGTAAGCATTTGTCAGTGTGCGTGTATATAACACAACTCAGGACTACCAAGGAGCTTGTTCGTGTAGTCCCAATATTTTTATGTCCTTTCAGACATTTATCTTCCAGGTTCTTTGGGACCTTCCTCTCTTTTTTGTAGCGACGGAAAGGCACTTTTAATCATATCGTCTGAACTTGAACTTCTAAGGGTTTTTAGAAATTTTAAGGAATTGGTGTTCATTTTGAAGCTTCCCCTTTCATGTTCATTTCATTACGCACTTTTTCCTTAAAAGTAACCCTGCCTGACCAGCCCCCCTAGCTAAGTTACAACCGTTTCGCTTGCGCCGAACGCTTCGAGTTGATCTTACCGCCAATTCTTTTGTCCTGACCACGTGACTGAGCGTTGAGACGACGTCATTCCCGTACATTTGAAGCTTTCTACAAGCGTTACTATTGCAGATTAGAAACTTGGCTAGGGGTACAGTGCATCGTAGGTACGCATCTCCGTTGTATGTAGATTTTGCTCATGGTTCTTAGTAGGTACTCTTATTATTTTTAATCAGAAATTAACTGGGTTTTTCTCGAATGTTTATGGCGAATGTACATTTCATGATGTTATTTCCTTTTTATTGGCGAAATCATTAGGTTGTTGCATTGTAAACCTCAATCTCACTCGCCCAAGCTTATCATGCATTGGTGAAACAAACATCCTGGATGACCATAAGTATTTAGTGAAAATAAAGGTTTCCTGTTCGATTAAATAATATTTTTTTTCCTTTAACTTATTTTTCATTCACATTGGAAAATAATAAAATTATGTAACCATATATTTTGGGGAATTTCGCCTTATTGTTTATACGAATCGAAGGATTGGAACAATTTGCCTGCTGCGGCCTTCCAGTACGATTATGATTTGGGTGTCTTCGAGGCTAGAGTGCATAGGCTCTTAATAAAGTAGAGAATAAACGAGAGGCAAAGTTAGCGACATTTGTATCTGTGTAATATGTAAGGAAAACACCTTCTCTTTGACTGACAGACCTCTTAGACTGTATTATATCTTCACAAATCAAGCAACGTATCTAATTGTACAACATGATCTATTTCAGAAACGAGCGGGAATATCCTAGGAGCCAGCGAGTGGAACACGGGCTACCCGTCGACGGCCTCCATGTACCCTGCGTACCCGCCGCTACAACCGCCCTACTACAAGCCGGACCCTACTATACATATACCTACAGGTAATCTATCTTTCTTCTATACAGAACTATTTGTAAAACACTAACAACTTTCCAGGACTATATTACTAACAGTCATCATAAACAACAACTTTTGTTCTATGACTTTTTACAAAACAGAACACATTTACCAAAAACAAACCTTCAAGATTTAGTTGTTCTATCTAACACATTTCAACTCCGTATTTTGCTATACCTACCTACGTCTGTATGATGCGACGCTAGCGCATCTAAAATCCCCGCCACCCGATCCCCACTACCTTCCGCTATTGTACTATCGCTTGCTTCTCATAGACTTTTTCATATTTAGACCGGTCAATTTAAATAATTTTATTTTTGTATGAAAATCTGATGGACTAAAATTATTTTTGTATGCGATCAACTAAAATAATTATGATCAATTTTTAAAAGTTATAGAACAAAAGTTGTTGTTTATGATATTAGTAAAATAGTCTTGAGAGGTTACCAGTGTTTTACGAATAACCCTGTAAACCTAACTAGGCTACCAGCAGTTTCAATCGCATGCAATTAGGTTTCTCCATACAAACTTTGGACCTACATTTCATCCCTTAAGGCGGTGAATATAGGAAAATTCTCTCTTAGTGCTCACCTTTAAAAGGAAACTGTGCAAAATTTTATTTTTCTAGTCCCAGTTTCGACTGTACTTTGATATATGTCAGTCAGTTTAAATACTTAACTAACTTCTGCCAGCTGTTTCGACCGCGTGAAATTAGGTTTCTCCTTACAAACTTTGGACCCCCGTTTAAAATCTCTTCTAAAACCCTTTCTTAGTGCTTGCTTAAGTTGTAAAAAGGATTTTTACCATCGAAAAAAAAAAAAGTTTCGGCTGTGTGTTGATATGTCAGTCAGAGGGCCCGGTTGGTGCAGTGGGTGAGCGAATAGCTGCGCTACCTACATGTCGCGGATTCGATTGCCGTACGAAACAAAAATTTGTATGGCTATTTCGGGTCTGGCTATCTTGTGTGTGCAACTTTACATATTTGTGGACATACAGTACAGGGATTTCTGTATACTCATATTTTATAAGTACCTATTTTTTTTTTTTTTAACTTTGTTTCACACTAGGAATTACTCCTGTGTCATGGGCGTGTTCACAAACGTGTAAATTCACGTACTCAAGACACCCAGACCCAAAACAACAGACTTCTATCCATCAATTCTCACGTTGGCACCGTAAATTTCTTTATTGCTGGAGAAAAATGAAGGTAGAAAATTCAACAGACGCTTTAGACATTCAACTATACAAGGAGCCTGATAAACGTGAAAT
Organism: Mythimna ferrago; assembly: GCA_910589285.2. Classification (NCBI taxonomy): domain Eukaryota; kingdom Metazoa; phylum Arthropoda; class Insecta; order Lepidoptera; family Noctuidae; genus Mythimna; species Mythimna ferrago. Next base: position 9,029,963 of record OU342691.1, on the reverse strand, counting down.
AAAGTACATTGACCTTTTCCTAGTATATCTGCGTAGGAACTCGAAAAACAAACAGTAAACTGTATTTTATTGCTATCTTAAAAATGTAAAGGATCACGATAGATGACGATTCAAGACAGCTTATGTCTTTATTTCCGTTTTTTAAATTAAGAATGTCAACAAATTTAGGAGGGTCAATGACCGTTATTCCAAGTTTATCTGGTGCCTACCTTAGTCTACCAGCAGATAATCAATGGAACTGCTGTCTCCACTTGTTCAAGTTCATCGTGCTGTAGCGACATCTATGACGCCACATAAGAACTAAAATTAAAAATTCTTGCATCGCTTTAGAGCATATACAACAGATCGAAATCATATAACGGGCAGTTGCCCAAACCAGACACACGTCTGGTCGGAGGATTCTCCTTTTGCAAGCTTTTATTTAGTTTCATTTTTTTTTTGGTGGGGTCAAAATCATCCTATGACAACCCCCACTCTTGGGCGGAGCGGAAGATAGTGTCAGACTCTTACTGACTAAAAAACCCACCCCGTTCCTTCAAGCCTTCATATACCGGGGCTCGAGTTCCCTTTCGGATAACCCTGGCCCCTGTAGGCTTCGACCCGGCTGAGCCCCTGCTGTTGCTGACAACTCCTTGAGGCGCGCGGGAACAGCGCGCGCCGTCGACGACTTGGGTTTGGTCCGGACAGTTACCGGACGGTCGGACAGCGAGCTACCCATTGGTCACTGTCCGCAAGCCCGCGCCTACGGTGGCTGGAAATCGGGATCGAAATCCCGGCGGCGGCGGCAAGAGCGCCTTTGCCTTATTACTGCTTCGTAGAAGTCAGCGACCGCCTGCCACTCCTCCTCGCTCCGGTTCATGGCCTCAACCAAGGCCTGGCGCGAGAGGTCTCCCCCGCCGATCACCCCCACTAGGGTTTATTTAGTTTCACCTGTCTCGATGTTAGTTTGTTTGTAATCAAATCTTGCAAATTAAAGGTCCACTTCCTGGTTACCGATTGAGCTGAAATTTTGCATGCATGTGTAAATCAGATGACGATGCAAAATTATTATGACATGGAATTGATCTGATGATGGAATAGGAAAGGTGGCCTTAGGAACTCATAGCCCTATCGTGTTTGAGCTTTTTGAAATGATCTTGATGAGTATTCATTTTCATTATACACCCCTACTTTTTAATTAGTACCTACACAAAAAAATGGGGCTGTGTCTGTACCCGTTACTGATCATATTTTTGTATTCAAAAGTAGAAAAAACCGAAATCCTAAAATTGACCACGAAAAGGTAAATTCATCATAGATTCAATCATACATAACAATTGCTAGTAGAAAATACTGCGGGCAGTGTTTTTCCATTTTAATCGTCATTTATTCATTCATAATCAATAGCCTGCACAATATTTCCATAGATTGAGAGACATTTTGGGATAAACACAAACGCTAATAACTTTGCTGTTCATGAATATTATTTATTGAGACTTTACTTAAATAATAACAAGGGCTTTTCTAATAAGCCCTTTAAGTATTTGTACTAATTAAAAATTTGTGGTGTATAGGTAGCAATATATACCACGCTATAAAAACTTGCTATGAAAAAATGATTTTCATACAAAACTTGTTTCAATTAATGTTTACGGGACTTTACACTGCATCCCGTCTCGCAAACCTCTAAAGTGCCATAGTTTAATTTCCCCCATCTCTCACTAAGATATACAACATTTCTAAAATATCATTACCTATAGATTAACCTATGACTCTGAAGGGGCAATAACGTATTATAATAGAAGATTACAATTTAATGCTTATGTCGTGACCATTCATGTAGCTACACACAAACCTACATAATATTATATTATGGTGTAGTATATGTAGGTACATGATTAAATGATATTTATTTTGAAGATAGGTTTTTTAAAAACACTTTTACACGTAAATGTTTTCGTCAATTTAAACGAGATGTGGCCGGTGCCATAGCGGCGCAACCATAGATATCCGGGCCCAACTGGTCAAGCCGTCTTGGTGTCCCGGTGAAACATACAGGGTGTAAGGGACAGCCCTCCACAAACTTTAAGGGCTCACTCAGTAGACAAAACTGAACAACCTTCCACAAGATTTTTTTTCAGGAAACGATAAAAAAATCGGCCTTTCCATACAAACTGTCCAATCAAGTTTTTAATTTTGTATGGTAAGGCCGATTTTCTTTTTCGTTTCCTGAAAACATATCTTGTAGACCATAATATAATATTATGTAGGTTTGTGTGTAGCTACATGAATGGTCACGACATAAGCATTAAATCGTAATCTTCTATTATAAAACGTTATTGCCCCTTCAGAGTCATAGGTTAATCTATAGGTAATGAAAATTAAGACTCTGAACTCGGAATGAAAAATAAGACTCTGAATATCGTGTGCACTGTACACTCCTTTTTTGGGGCAGACGTGTACCTAATTATAATTATAGATAAGTCTACTACACGACTTATGACGTGCGACGTATGACAGATTGTCCACAGAGTCATTCTACATCTCTAACGTTTTTGGCGGGCATAAAGCCTAAGGACTTTAGGCGTTTGGTAGTTTTTGATCTACACCATAGAGAAAAGCTGTCAGTTTATGGTACGATTGCAAATGTTTTCCACGGCATCTCATTATAACTGTTATTCTAATACCATTACATTCGCTTCACACATTGTTAAATACTGATACACGGACTTCCTCCATTCAAGCCGTGGTCAGCCGTAATGGAGCGGTTGACCACATGATAGGGACCAAACCACCACATACCTATAATCCTTGTATTATTCAATTACTTTATGAACTAGAGCCCTCACACCTCATAACTTGATCTAAACAAGAGCGCATAATATAATTGTTCACGTTTATTTGTCTTATTTTCCTATATGGCAAAGATTATCAGTCAGGGAACACAGTATAAGTATTAACCGCATTCCGAAGTTGTTCCTGTTTATATTTTGCCGGGTCTTAAATAGTTGCGGTTGTTAGTTAAGCATGTCAGTTGTCAACAGTTGAAGTTTTGGTCATTAAAAATAATACAATCATTATGTTATCCATAAAAAAATGGCTCAGCGGCCTTACCATGACGTCTTAAAATTATGTATTATATAATGTGAGAAAGGGACAGACCTACGGCCTGTATAGTTCCATCTCACTCTCACACCGGAATTATGATATAATAGTTCATGGTAGAGCCCTAGTTTACCTACATTCCTCCGTCTCATCGATACTGGAACTTATAATAATGAAACACTTTTCTTTCTTCCGCAGTGCTACCTGAAATCCCTCTCGGCCACTCCGAATACAGCGGCTTCCAACCCAGCACGACCGGCTTCGTGAAGGGCAGTCCTAGCGGCACCGGGTCGGCGCTCACCGAGCTCAACTCACCGCCCGCCATGACGCCGCAGCGATACGACCCCAACTACTACAACTCCTGGCCTAGCAACACCTACAACTATAACAACTATCAATACAACAACATAAACAACAACCCTACCTGTCTACAATCACACGCGCCATACATCAATCCCAACCCTCAGATGATACTCCCGAACCTCTACTCCACAGTCAATCAAAACCAAATACACGTGCATCTACATAGCTCCGGCGATAAACACAATCTAGATCAATGTTTCCCGAGTGAAATTAAAATTAGCGATATAGACGGTGGTATCTCTATAACAGCCACGGAGTTACAAGGGTCTGGCGAGGCTAGTGGTATGGTCCAGGGTTGTGAAGCGAACGATGAAGTCAAACACGGCCTCTACGGAGCAGCAAACCAAGAAGTGTGGAGACCATATTGACATTTCCCAATATCGTTCCCTCGCCAAACAAAAAAACATTCCATTGTACATATTGTGATATAAATAAATGATCTGTTCCATGATTCTTGATAGTGTATTATAAGAAATTCCAACTAAATTAATGTTAAACATTAATTAGATGTTAATTGTTAAATTAATTGATTAAGTAATAAAATATTAAATTAAAAATGATACTGGTGTTGTTTAATTATTGGTGTTGACTGCCTAACATCATAGAGTTTTGAGTCGTCTCAAGGTTCTGTCCTATGTAGGTACTTACCCTACTATGATCTGGTTCTGAATAAAGCATGCGAGTGTCGGGACCCTTTGCAAGTTAAGGAAGCAAAACACAGTAAGGACACCTCAGTGACCCACTTCCTAAACTTTATCCTCTTGCAAGATTGTTTTTGTTGGGTTACCATGACGTTCGAAGTAAGATTGTTTTATTCTTATTCCAGTGTGGGTAAGAGACAGAGCTATACAGGTTGTCTAGCGCCATCTCTTACCCACACTAAAATAAGAACGAAATAATCTTACTTTGAACGTCATGGTAACCCACCAGGCTTGTAGTGCCTATAAATATATAATAGGCGTGATGCGTCGAGTGTCATTTGCAACTGCATAGACATAATGACGGACGCACGTGGTAGGTAACCAGGGCCTATCAATAAACTATTTGTCTCTGGGTTTTGCATATTTTTTATTAGATTGATTACCTAAAAGATTTATTTTTTTGAACAATGTTTTGACGAGCTTCAATACTATTAAAAACTTGCAAAGTTCATGATCAGTATTGTTAAAAATATTAAAATAACTACAAACGTGATTCTGCTCCTCCCACGAGACACTTATTAGATGAATTACTTGTGGCACTAACCCCCTTGAGTTGAGTATTTTTCAAACTCAAGGCTACACAGTTAAAAGCAGGTAGATATAGACGGTATAGACTTATTTTAGTGACGTATCTAGATATACCACTGTGCCTGCCTTTCTACCGAAAAATTATGAAAGACCAAATGGATCAAATTTCAAAATTTGAACATCGTGCCTCGGATAAATAGGTATTTTTTTTCCACCTGTCATACTTCAATCAGATCGAAGACTACTTTTGTATCAAACGTAAGACCCTTGTAGTCATACGGTTAAAACGCCACTGGCTAATTGCTACAAATGGAAGAAAAAAATAAAAAATTAGCCGACTTTTATAAACTCAAGAATGTGCCCCAAAGACCTTTTAGATATTAATAACTTTATTATAAGTAATATATGAATTAGGTACAATGGGTACATCTAAAAATAATTATACTTACTTATATCAAAATAAACAGACTAATTTAGTCTTTCTAAAAAGTTAAACAACTTGGGTAATTTATTAGGGTAAAATGAAATCTGATGTAGTAAACAGCAATTAAACAGAACAAATAATTATTACAAAGAAACAAAACTAATAATAAAATTATTCAATTGATTATAATCAAGGTTGACTAAGAGATAGAAGAACCTTACAAAAAGCATCGAAAATAAGTATTTTTAAATGATTTAATATTATTAGGGGACTTTTTAACAATAAAAAATGCAAAAGATTTTCGTTTAAAATATGTACCGTAAAACGGGGTGAATAGAGACTTAGGGGTGAATAGAGACAAAACTTTGGTTTGGTGTTTCACTTTGATACCTTAATATCGGCCTCTAACAAAGCATCGATTTTTTAGAATAACAACTCATTATTAAATTGATATAGTTGAATGCTGCAAAAAATATTGAAATATCGAGAAAATACCCTTTAAAGTTTTGTCTCTATTCACCCCATTTTACTATATAAGTCTCTTTAATGATATTCTTATTACAAAAGTAGGATACATATTTTGCAAAGATATAATAGTGTCATAAGTAAGTATAAAGTAATAACGTAAATCTGGAATCGTAAGAGAAATCTGATGTTAAATATTCTACTCCGCTTATTAATTCATCTAGCCACATTACGATCAACACCTGTTGTAGAACTATTATCATCTCAAGAAACAAATGTTGCTCATTTGTTTCTTGAGATGATAATAGTTCTAATAATAGTTCAACTAAAATTCGCGTTGCCAACAACAGATTTTTTATTTATTTCAAAAATTCCCAAGTCGTTTGACTTTTTAACCGATTTCGAAAAAGAGGAGGTTCTATATTCGGCTGAATGTGTTTTTTTTTTTTGTAGGTATGTACGTTCACCGATATCTCGGTCAATTGTGGACCGATTTTGAAAATTAGTTTTTTGATTGAAAGGTTATGCTTACAAGTTGGTCCCATAGAAGCAGTGTCGTAATTATAGAAAAATGCCACGGGCCCCAGGCCCGACGGGGCCCCCGGTCTCAGAGGCCGCGAGCTCAAAAGAAGTAACCCAAAATATATAAAAAAAAATATATTAAAATGAAATCACAACGTAACGTGATTTATCGGGGGCCCCATCTAATGAATTTGCCACGGGCCTCAGATGATATGGTTACGCCACTGCATAGAAGTATTGTTACCTATGATCTGATCATGAACTTCGAAGATATGCAACAGAACTCCTCATAGGATCACAGCAGAATTGTCGTAATAAGTAAAATTGCTCGGTTTATACGTGTAGGCGATGACTGACTGAAAGAAAAGGGGGGCGGGATGTATCGAACCGATCTGGTAATGAAACCGGAAGGTAAATAAATTAGGTAATGTAATCTAACCGTGTTTGGGATTATTAGCGTTATGAGATGCACTCTGGCTATAAAGTATTTAAGTTTGGCTGAGGGGTGCTTTTTAGTGGTGGATAACTAAAAAGTGAAAAATAAAAAACTTTTTCCAAAAAAAAATCAACCGACTTCAAGGTAAAAAAACACTGAAAAGTACAAAATAACTTTAATTTCACAATTCGGTGTTTCTATAGTAGATAGTTTTGTCTCTTCGTTATTTAAAGATACCTTGAGATATACTCGTAGGTACTATACCTACCTATTAAATTATTTGAAATATTACACTGACTTTACTGTTGCTCAGCGCCATCTGTTACAGAGTTATAGTCTCAGGGGCTTAACTCAGTACCTACAGGTGTCACTGAAATCAATTGGGTACGACTAAATATTGGGGATTAAATTTTAAATTATTGCTGCTTTTATCAGGACATTAGTAGTTTATAAAAATATTAACGATAAAATTAAAATATATTAAAAATATTGATGGCAATTCAATAAAACGCTGCAGTACCTAACAAAAATGCGCTTTCTTGAAGCTCCAATTATTGTTATATTTATAGATCTATTAAAAAACTATATTAATTTAAATAGTAATCAACATTTCTAATTCCACGAACTGATTATCTATATAGTAAATTCCTACTCCAATTACGTACCTACAACATATTTGTAAAGGTGTCACACACCCTACTAGGTAGTTACCTACTTATTTTATTATACAAATGAAATTACCCACTCATCTCAATTTGCATAAAATAATACAGATAAGTAGGTACCTACTTTGTTTACCATTTTAATACGGATGCACACAACACTTTTTAATGTTTTTTGCAGTATTTGGCTTTAGGTACGAACGGCGAGTATCCATCCTTATGTTGTTGAAACCTCTACGGTCCGTACCAAGCATTTCGCCTTGTCGTTTATACCACGTACCTACATCGAGGGACTGGAACCTACCTGCTGCCGTCATCCTGTCCGATTATAATTTAGGTGTCTTTATGGCAAGTGTGAATAGGCTCTTAATAAACTAGTGCGCCTCACCATCAACGATTGCATCAATGCTTAAGTACCATCAGGTGGGATCGCAGTCAAGCACTAGTTTACATCAATTAAAAGAAAAGTAAGCTTGGCTGCTTGGCTGAAGTAGTCAATACTATAAAAAAAAACTTAGCTTCATTTTACCGAGGTCGTGCCAGTTTCAATAAGTAATCCCACATATTGTCCAATTGTGCAGACGTTTATGATACGAAACTACACCTATTTATAAAATAGGTTTACAGTGTCCATTATGAATCGATTTACGGTTATTTAAAGCAACTACTGAACTTCACTTGTAGTAGGGTAGGGTAAATACGCCAAACGTCGGCCACCCCCCAAATTTCGGACGTCTGTACATTTTCAGCTTGCATTCATCCAAAAGGTAATTAATTGTCAAGTTTGCTTCTCAAATTGCAACCTTAGTTCGTACTCTATACGTACAAACCGTTACTATCGGATTCCGTCACTTGTTCTTCTCATAATGAGCGTCAGTAGCGATAGCGCCGTTGAAGCTTCAAATTCGCATGTAAAGTAGCTTACTTTAAGTGAATACTCACATTTTGGGGATTGATATTACAACGATAAGACATTTATTTATTTTTGTTTTAAGCCTTATTATCACTAAAGGGTTATTTTACTATATTTTAAGATAGTTTTTTCAACGATTTGCGTATATTTTTCAGGGCAAAATAGGAGGCCGCCATTAGGGTAACAGTTTTGACTTAAAACCGGATTCTCGGCCGTGGCCGACTTAAAGTAAATGCACTCTGTTTTATAAAATTTCAATTATACCAATTCCGTTGGCTTAACAAGAGGATTTGCAAAGCTTATAGGCAAATAAATCTATTTTACGTTTAATCGCCAAATAACGGCCGGGATAATATCAGTCGAATCTCGAGAAATAAGGTACAAGAAATAAGGGCCGACATTACAAATATTAAAGATCGTAATGTCGACCAGCCTCGAATTCGAGAGCCACTATACAGGCTGATAAAAAAATACTTTTATATTTTTTAATTGATTGGTTGGTCATTTTTAATTTATTTATCAATCTTATTTTCTCAAAATGAAATATTTATTATTATAATTTATTAATATTGTAAAGAAGTTAAGTTTAAATGAAGGAGTTGACAGTATTGAAGACATATTTATGGTAGGTAGCTTTTTGGTTTGGGACTTGCTACTAATCTTTAAACCCTCAAAGCAGGGAGATCTAAGGCCTTCACGGAATCAAAGAAAATTATGCAGTTACGATTTTTATTGTTAAGGCGAAACAAAAAAATATTTTACTATTAAACAAATACAATTACAAATGTATACTTAGTGTTACATTAGAATTCTGCCAAAATAAATCATGTTAATAATTTTTGTCACTGTCTTAATTTAAAACACCCCCATACCCGGCCGACATTTGGGAAAAACGCGACCGACCATGGGCCGTGAATGGCCGACTTTAGGGTTTTTCTGTTCTCGAAACATTTAAACCTAATTACTTTTTTCTTTTAGTAGAAATGTCGATCTTATGCCTATAAACATGAAATAGATTAATCAAACTATCTTAAACCGCATCAGAAGCTAACTTTCGTTGGAAACTGACGGTGCTAGAGATATCCGCAGTCAGAAAATCGCTAAGGGGGCCGACATTTGGCGTATTTACCCTAGTACAATGCGATTCAAACACTGACCTCTATTAAGTAATAGAGGTCAGTGGATTCCAAATAAGAATTAGGTACAACGCTGCAACGCCAGTAACCTCTACTATCCGTCAAATGTCCCTTGCAGTGTTGCCAGACCTCCTGATTTTCCAGGAGATTTCCTAATTTTGCCAAGTTTCTCCTGATCTACTAATTTTGTTAGTAAATCTCCTGTTAGTTGTGTTTTTAATAAATATCTAAGTACTGATTGAACTAAGCGTAAGAAGGACAGGAAGAAACAAGTTCCTTGGAGTCTCCTTACAAAACTAGTAATTTATCTATACCTATCTACCTTAATTCTAAGAACTAAGAGTATTATTGACTAAAAAACCAACCCCGTTCCTTCTTTGCCTTTCATACTGGGGCCGGACTTTCCTTTCAGAATCCGGTCCATGGCCCCAGTAGGCTTCGACCTTGCTGGGTATATACGGTTTGCTGACGACTCCTTGAGGCGCGCGGGAACAGTACGCACCGTCAATGACTTGGTTGTAATAAAATAAACGAAATTTAAAAATATTTTATTGATCTCCTGGTTTTTCAGATCAGTCTTCTGGTTTTTTTATTCTTATTTCCTGGAATTTACTGTATGTAGACACAACAATTGTTTCATGCCTTCACTTTTAATTCCACGCTCCAGTTCTAACCTGTTGCTTCTTCCTGTCTGATTATAATTGTGTCTATAAGGCAAGAGTGAATAGGGTCTTAATAAACTAGTGCGCCTCACCATCAACGATTGCATCACTGCTTACCATCAGGTGGGATCGCAGTCAAGCACTAGTTTATACTGATTAAAAAAAAAAGAATTATAGGTACCTAGGTATTGTAAGTTAATTTTTTTTAATTTGAAATAATAGAGGTCAGTGGCATCGATTGATTGATAAACCGTAACTTGTCGTTATTAGGACACCACTATTAATGTTACCAAGTTAGTAAAGTGGAAAAGTTAAAATATATTTCTGTTCATTTCCAATTCTATGTAATCGAAGTATGTAGTTATACATCCTTATGCAACCACAATTTCTAAAACACAAAGTTAAAATTAATAACATTTTCAAGATAAAATAAAACAAAGATGAATTTAACAGTTATTTTATATTGGTCACACTGTAGTGGTATGTGATAAGATGGCGTCTGTCTTGTCGTGTTTCGTTTGATGACCTCGTAAAATATTAGAGATAGTTTTAGTGTGTGATAGTTATTGTAAATAATAGTAATTTCTAATTAAAATAAGTCTCTATCATTACACTAATCAGCTGTAAGTAGCCAAACCTCTCGTTGATAACCACAGTTTGCAATAGACTACAGGTTTCTGATAACGACGGAGAAATGCAAATTAATCTCTTTGTAGGATTTAACTGTGATTATTTGCTTGCAGTTGAAAAGAGACTCCCAAAGTTATAGTAAGAGTGAAATGTCCGAGGAGACAGAGCGGCATGGCGAGGCGTCGTGTGAAGGCGGAGCAGGTGGCGGAGGGTCGAGCTTAGCCCGCGTGTTATTGACCCCACACCAGCTCGACGCCGCCGCGGCTGACTCGCTCCGCACCGCGTGGAGAACCCAGGACTTGTACATTGACCATCTCGAAACTTTGAACAAACAGTTGGAAGGTATTTAAGAAAGTTACATCGGCTTGGTAGCGTCAGGTCGGCGACGTTACGACGCACGACCCGCGAGTTGTTATGTTATCTCTATATCGACAATACTTTAACTAAAATTAACTAGTGATACTGTTATGACATATTGAAATGTTACTGTGATACTGAAAATTGTTTAGTTATAAAACGATTGTGGTACGGGGTGTATTTAGGTGTTTTAAGTTCTAAAAGGTGAAGACGAAGAAATGGTGTTTTGCTGTGTAAGAGAGGTGCCAGTGGAGTGTTTAGTGGAAGTGCAAATATCGGCACAAGGCCGTGTGATGTCTCCAGATGATCCTGGAGCTGTGTCCATGTTCAGTGGTGTTCTGCTACTCTCAGTAACTGAGAATGTTGCAGGGTTGTCCAGTCTTTGCTCATGTGAAAAAGTAAATATGTTTTCATCACTACTTTTGCTGTATAGTTAAGATTTTGTTTTGTAAAGGCTTTATTTACCTTCTGTCTACAATTATTGTTAATTGTTATTTATAAAACTTGTTTATATTTTTAATATCTTATCTGTTTATATTTCTACCACCAATCTGGAGTTGTGGATTAAATATTTGATGAGTCTTTTTGCTGTCTTTGATAATGAGATTGATAGCAGAAGATATATCAAATATTGTTTCTATAGGTAATGTATTTCGAAAGCGGGCTAAAATAGTAAACAAAACAGCAAGTTTAAAATAAATTTATACCAAATAAGCTTGAAAATATTGAGGTCTTTAGCCTGCCAATCCATTTATATTTCTATCTGATCATAATAAATTCAGTAATTTAATTCCTCTTGCCAGCTTACCAACTAATGCTCTACATTGCTACTGGGCTTAAGTCATTGCATGTAACTCATAAATAAATACTTACCTGACCCATGTTCATGGCTAATCATCGATTATGACTAACACATCTCAATTTAGATTCCTACATACTTATTTATTTCTGTAAGTTTAAGGCTTAAACATAATATTATTTAAAAAAAAAAGTAGATAATATTTATATGATAATAATTGTGTAAAGCATTTTTTTAATGTATATAATGTATAGAAGACAACATGGAATCTAAAAATAGACTAGAAGCCTAGACTTGCCTGTGCAATCAATTATTTTATATTTCTATTATAGAAAAGTTTTAATAATAGGGAATGGTTTGTTTATGTGACCAAAAAACACTAGTTTAAGATGGTCAGTTAAATTCTTATTTGATATTAGACATCAGTATTTAAAAAAGATTAAATTAAAAATATTGCCATTGCGACAAGTTGTTGTTAATAATTTTCTCCATTTTGGAAAACAAGATTTAAATTGTAGCATTATTTACATAGTAAGAATTATATGTTGACGTGTGCCTAAGATAATCATAATAGGTTCCTTCGTAAGTTCAAAGCCAATTATAAAAAAGGACTTTTACTTCACATTCAATAAAAATTACAATTCTCAATTCACAAAAAAATGTTTGTTACATAGAATAATTTGAAAAAGAATATAGATACATATTGAAATGAAGTGAATATTGGCATTGACCATAATAGGTGTAACCTGCAAAGCCTAAAAAAATAAGACTTAGGATGTGCAGACTCAGGTACAACATAATTTTTTATGCAAAAAAGGGTTTTGTAAAATTTCCTGTTAATTGTTTAAACAATCACAACTGCTGAGATTCCTCAGCAGGTATTATTAGAAAGTTGGGTAAAACATCATAACGGATAACAGAAGCATACTAAGAGTAACCATGGAGTTTCGTGCCGGTTCTTCTCCATAGGAAACAACCAATGTGGAACCTTGCACTAGCTTCTAATGCTAATATTTGGATTTTGAATATTTTATCTATGCTCAGGGTATATTATAGGATGAACTGAGACCAGAGCTAACTAGACCAGATGGTTTATGAAGCACTGATTTTAGGAGTACAATTTGTGACCTTTATCATTTTGTGATAATAATAAAAAAGTTGCTGTTTATTTTATCAAACAACAAATTAAATATACCTGGTATCAATTTAAAAATTCAAATAGTACATTATTGTTTTGCAACTTATTAAAGTATTATAGTCCTAAAATACTGTATCCAGATAATTTAATATTTATGATAGAAAAAATCTCGAATGTTAAAAAAATGTATTTAGGATTTATTTTATTTGACATATTAAAATGTCCTATCCCTTCAAAATCCAATTTACATTTGGTGATTACACCTAAAAAAACAGTCATACAAAAAGATTTTGCTAATTCATAATAATTGATAGCCAAATCAAATTTAATTAGGACTTTTAATTATTCTTATTGTTTGTATAATTTAGTTAAGGTGTTGTCGATTATAATATTGTAATCTTTTAAACAATATAAACCATAAAAAATGCATATCATTCTGTCGACAGTACCATTACTTTTGAGATAACCTTTTATCTTATCATTTGTGGAACATAAAAATATCTCATGGTAGACAGAATGTTATGCATTTCAAAGTGGGTTTACAGATATTAGGTAAAGTAAGTTAGCAACATTATAATGATATCAAAAAAGTACTGTATGATTGCAGGTACAAGAAATTCTAATGTGAAATCCTCACCCTATGTAATGGTTGCCAAAGCCCAGTTATTAATTTGTATAATTGATTTGTACAGGAAGCCTGGAAAAGGCGAAAGAGGTAGAAGATAGGATAAAACAGCAGTATGCTGAGTCACAACATAGAGAGAAGGTGTTAGTTAGAAGGCTTGCAGCTAAGGAGCAGGAAATACAAGATTATGTAGTGAGTATTCATTTTGTTCGAATGCAAAAGCCCCCTTAGAGCAATCTTATAAGAAAAATGCAATAAGATTGCCTGTAAGACTCAATATTCATAATAGAATTATTCTCCATTTTCAGAGTCAAATAACAGAATTAAAGTCGTCCCACGCCAGTCTCAATGGACGACCGACGCTGTTAGATCCAGCAGTTAATGTACTAATTTTAAGGCTCAAACAAGAACTTACATCAACTAAAGCGAGATTAGAAGAAACTCAAAACGAATTATCAGCGTGGAAGTTCACGCCAGACTCGAACACAGGCAAAAAACTTATGGCAAAATGCAGGTTACTACACCAAGAGAATGAAGACCTTGGCCGAATGACTTCAAGTGGCCGGATAGCGAAGTTAGAAGGCGACTTAGCGTTACAGAAGAGTTTTAGCGAAGAAGTTAAAAAGTCACAATCAGGTGTGTATGCTTCCAGATCCCTTAACCTTTTAACTGCTTACGTTGGATATATCCAAGAAACACTTGCTTATATTCCACCAGGGTGGCACATCCATGACCAAGTACTCCATTTGTCAGCTCTTCTGTCACATAAGGGGATAGGAGAGCTTAACGAGATGACCCAGTCGCAAATGCACGACTCTGGCGAATAGGGCACGAAAACGCTCGTCGGATCCATCCGATGCAAGCAGTTAAAGGGTTAATATCAGTATCTGCTGGTTTCGAGATTGTTAATACTGTAACCTATAATTCCAGAACTGGACGAGTTCCTGCAGGAGCTAGACGAGGATGTGGAGGGCATGCAGAGCACGGTGCTGTTCCTGCAGCAGGAGCTGCGCGCCACGCACGCCACAGTGAACGGCAACCGGCCGCCGTCGCCCGTCGAGAAGCGCACGTACTCGGGCAGCGACTGCAGCGACACGCCGCTGGGCAAGAGGAGGCGCGCCTCCGTGCTGTCGCTGGACTACAACGAGGACGAGGAGCCGCTCACCGTGCCCAACGGCGACGCCGACTAGCGCAGGGGCCCGCGCTTCACATACAGAACACGCTACTTTCATATCAACTAGTGACTTGTGAAACGCTCTCCTCTCTATCTAGCCTTACGGCCATTTCGTTGACTCGAAATTGTTATCGATGAATTATTGTGAGTGATCATTGATGTCCAATATGAGGTGAAACGCTGGTTCGGTGTCTAATCACATTTCATAACATGTGACATGCTTATTTATTAGCATATAAAGTGTATTCTTTAAAAATCGATGTACTTTCATTAGAAGACATAATAAATAGACTAATATGTGTCATTTCAATTGACAATTAATTGGTGATGATTGTGTCTATCGTGATATGAGACTAAGGAAACATTTGGTAAAGCATAGTTTGCGTTTTTATGCACAACAATGGACCATGTGATCAGATATAATAGTGAATCGTTTTTGACATTGTTTTTACACTGAAATATTAAGACTAGAAAGTTGACGATTTTATAATTTATTTATAATAAGTGAATTTATTGTGATACTTATTAGAGACCCAATATGGAGTAATGCAATGACTTGTGTTGCGAGAATTAAACGTTTGGTGGCATTTATTTTATTTATATGCCGAGTAAGAAATGGTGTCGAGTCTGTTGGTAGCAATAATGTGTAACACCAAGCCTAATGTTTTAATGATTGTCATGTTTTTAATAAATTTATGTGAGTTTCAATATGAAATGTTTCTATTTTCAAATTACAATGATTGTATATAGTAATGTTAATAAACATATATAACTTGCATCATCTTTGGTGTATTATTTGTGTATAACTAAAATAAACATTTTCACTAAGCAAAACTATTAGGAATAACACAATCGATAAAAACTTTTATCGAGTAGTAACATATACAATAACATTTATTCAATTGTAATAAAATGAAATGAAATGCCTTTTGTAAAAACATATTGGATTTTCTTTTGTGTAGGTAAGTGAAATAGCTGGAAAAAATATTGGAAAATGGAATAATACTTTGGATATTGATTGTAGTGTTTAATTCAAGCAATCCATGTGACGTTTGCACAAGTAGACGAGGACAAAGTGACGTACGATGGCTCGCAAGTGTGGCAGGTTGACCTTCGTGGCGCCGAAGATATGCAGTACATCCAGAAACTCATCGACAGCCAAGGTTTTTCTATTATTTTATTAGACGTATTTATCTAGTTAGAATGTACACTCCGTGAACTGTAACAGTCAGTAACACCAAGGCGCTGCTGGTGTTCCTTGAGGAGCTGGGTGGATCGAAAGACACCTTTGTCCTACCCGTACGCAAAATAAGCGCTTTAGTCGTGGAGTTGCGGACCCCAGTGAAAAATACCTACATATACTACAATTACAGAATTGATATTCCAGCCAGAAATACATAAACTAGTTAGAAAATTTTAAAAATTACAGAAGTGAAATTCTTTTTAAATTTCGTTTGAAAGAGGAGGTCTAGAAACTATGCAGTGTAGACAAGCTTCTTCATTATTGAAGTTAGTAAGCCCTAGGTAATCCACGTAAATGGAATAAGGCTTAGTTTCTTATATGATAGTAAATTAAAATATCGACTGTATTTAGTATCTGTCTTTAGCACTTGGGTACGTCAGCAATTTGTGTAGACTTGTGATAAAAGTTCTGCCACTGGACTAGAATAGCTACCTAAGTGCCTACACGCCTACCTAGGCTGCTTAGGTGTTATGTTTGTTTTAAATCTTTTATCTTATGAAATATACTTTGTGTAATTTATTTCATCACCACTGCTCTCAAAACGGTAAAGGAAAACATCGTGAGGAAACCGAAATGTCCTAGAACCAAACATTCGAAGACATGTGACATTCACCAACCCGCACTGGGCCCGCGTGGTGAATTACGGCCCATTCCCTCTCCTAGAGAGAGCAGGCCTGAGTCCCAACAGTGGGAACACTATAAGGCCGACTATGCTATGCTATTAAATAAGCGATTCTCTCATCATGGAAAGCAAATAAAAATAACTGATAAGTCAATTTTAGGCACAATTTCAATGCCACATATGACTTTTGACCTGCCATTAAGACGTACCTATACCATGTTTCACTTTTCCCACAAATATAAGTGCAAAAGTTATGGCTTTTAACGACTATGCGCAAGCGCAGCCGTTTCAACAGCTAGTAGGTAAGCAACATAGACTGACAAACACACCGGCTAAAGGGCCTATTACACTACGCGTTATTCAGCACACGATATTCAGACTCGTCTTATTTTTCATTCCGAGTAAGACAGTCTGACCCTTATTACACTACGCGACATCGACTAAACCCTGAGACCCCAAGCATTTAAATAGGTATAAATAGGTGCGGGAAAAATGGAAAGGTTGTTTATTTTCGAAATTTACAGACTACTTTATGAAGAATTTCTTATTTACATTCTTAGATACATAACCAATAAATAAATCGCTCAAAATTTTAATAATCTACGCGGACTTTTAATAATCTTGGTGTTCAACCGAATGTGGCGAAATCATGCGCGAACGCCGGCGTTCGTGCGAACGCTTGGGGTTTGAGGGGCGACTGAATATCGAGTGGAGTAATGTAATAGGCCCCTGAGTTAACCAGGCAGACACGAGCTGCTAAACTAGCGTAGCTTGGCGTGGGCGAAGTGGACTAACACCCACGGCCTCACACTCAAAGGGGCTTCGCACAAGCAAGGGTTCTTTTGAAAGAGGGTTTTTTTTTGTAATTGATAGGCTCGCATTTGACCACTATTTCAGCTGATGGTAAGCAATAATGTGGTCGAACACTGGGTTGCCACAGTCGCTGTCTCGTTTTCGAATTTATGAAAACAAAATAGCCTCGCTGATGTGCCTTTGCCCAGTCTAAATTAGTCCACGCTACGCCTCTGACAAGCAGCAATATAATTGTGGGTACATAATATAATGGTACATCGGATAACTGCCAAGCTTATCGGCCTCGGTTTGAGAAATGAATTAGGTAGGTTTGTAAGATACTTATATAAAATATTTAGGTAAGGCTTTGAGATTATCAAGGTTCTTGTAAAACTATGAATAATCAAGGGTGTAATAATAATGTAATAATATTCCCCAAGTTTCGCCATCCAGTCCCAAACTTAGCAGACCTTGTGCTATGAGTAGATACTAGACAACGTTCTGTTAAACATACTTAAAACAAAACTCGTATTAATTCACGCATGTACGAAATTAGTATCTTTAAGAAAACGTCAGCTGAGCGAGTTCAATGACCTGTAGTTAATAGTCGGCGTTGCGTACAAAGTACCTACAGGTCAGTGAACTCGCTCAGCTGATTTTTTCTTAAAGAATAATTTCGTACATGCGTAAATAAATACGAGTTTTGAAAAAAATGTACTTTATTTTTTAATTTTATCTTAACAAATCGATAGTGTTTCATGTACCGGATCGACCCTCCACGGGATTAAAACGATTAAAATTTAACGGTGTAGATATATAATTTAGACGTATGCGGAACATGAAGTAAAGTCACGTAGGTATACCTCTTTTAAAACGGCGGAATCCTCCGACCAGACGGGTATTATGTCTGGTTCGGGCAACGGCCCCAGAGATGATTTCAGGCTGTTGTGAGTTCCGAGAAATCTACTCATCAATCCTCCATCGCGCAGAGAACTCTAATTGCGCGATGGAGGATTTCATATTTTTTTAGTTCTTATGTGGCGCCACAGATGTCGCTACACGGCCAGACAACAAAGATCGTACTGATAACATAAACATTTGTCTTGGGTAGAAATTGAACCAACGACCTCCGGCATAGCAGTCAGAGCCATTAACTACTAAGTCAATAGACCAGTCAAAAATGCTCTTGGCTTTCAGCCTTAAGGGCCTATCACACTACGCGATATTAAGTACACGATATTCAAATTCAGACACACAGAATCTTATTTTTTCATTCCAAGTCAGATAGTCTGACCCTTATTACACTACAAGACATCGACTAAGACTGTCTGAATATCGAATGGTGTAATAGGCCCTTTACCTGGGTAAATACCCACCAGGTATTTAGTCTATTTATTCCTTTAAATTGTTCTTAATTTATTTCAATTTGGCACTAGATATATCAATATGGAGCCTAACACCGACTAGAGCTGATTTCCTGGTACGCCACCAGAACAAACTGAATGTACACAGGAGGTTGGCCGCCAAGAAACTCGACCACGCGGTTCTTATCATGGACGTCCAGCGAAGGATCGATTTAAACACCCATCAGGTAGTACCCGCCCTTTGGAGCGAAAACACGCTTCGAGTCGGTAAGTTTGAATCAGTACCAACTTCCATAAACTAAGTACGTTACAGCCACGAGACATCTAAAAACAAACGACGCATGTCTGTCAATACATATGACTTATAGATCTGATGTTAATTTGGAAATATTCTGATAATGACTTATAGATCTGGTGCTAATATGTAATATTCTGCAGGTCACCGAATGAGCTGGAAGAAGTTCCCTACTTTGGATATTATTGAAGAGTATTACAATTTCTTGGCTGAAGACTATTCTTCATTATGTAGAGTACATACAATTGGGTATACTGCCGAAAACAGAACAATAAAGGTTAGTGAATCTGTGACCTTTTCTTCAACTTTATAATTATGCTGCAGAATGAATGCAGTACCTAACGAATTTAAAAATTACAATCTACGTAGGTAGTTGTTCATGAATCCTGATGTATCTCAAGATAGATCAATGGCAATCAAGATAGATCACGTGCACATTGTGACTATGTGCGTAATCAGTAGGTACATACCTATACATGACAGACAAGTCTACTTCTCATGTACTTATAGGTACTGATAGCCACACATCGTCAAATTTACCGGACGCCGTTTCAAGCGCGCGTCAAACTTGACGGTAAACTGAATCGTGTGTGGCGTCCACTTAAAGCGGCATCCGATAAACTAGACGATGTGTGGCTACCTTTACCCACGCATGACATTGACGAGCGCAGTAGTTTACTAGTAGGCTGGAAAGCACGTGATATACACATAGGTAGGTACATCCGAGACCAACCCGCCTTGGTGACATAGAATAACTTTCCCCTGAAGCTGATAAGTAACACAATTAACATCTAGGCGCCTTAAAACATAGGTATCTACACTACGCAGCGTCTCACACGTCAAGCCTAGCGTGCAAAAATTGGTAGGTATAAGTAGTAGGTACCTCTACCTAGGCAAAAGAAATAAATTCCTAACGAATGGAACGGTGACAGATAAAAGGAGGAAAGTTAGCACTAGGTGGGTAGCTCAATGCGGGCTTTCCCTTTATTTCAATAAAATCTAAGCCAAGGCTTTTCATGCAGGTATGTAAAATACATAGATAATATACCTACCTACTCTTTTTTCAGCTCACTCCATCTAATAGAACAACTTATTCTTTTTTCTAGATGATCAACATTACAGATGGAAACCCGAAAAACAAAATAATATTGATAACAGGAGGGTCACATGCTCGCGAATGGGTCTCGGTAACATCTGCGTTGTACATAATACATAATATCGTCACAAAGTTTGACATACAAAGCAGTTATATCAAAAACAAGAATTGGTAAGTACCTAACCTTGGATCTCACTGAATGCTGTAGGTTAAGGATTAGGTATATTTATTAAAAACTTCCTTTCAAAAAAGGCATTTTTAAAAGGAAGTTTTTAATAATTTTAGTTGTTTGAGTTTTTAATTTGTACGCAACGCCAACTACTACCTTCAGGTCATTGGACTCGCTCAGCTGACGTTTTCTTAAAGAAATTAATTTCGTACATGCGTAAATTAATACGAGTTTTGAAAAAAAGGTACTTTATTTTTTAATTTTATCCTTACAAATCGATAGATAGTGTTTCATGTACCGGATCGACCCTCCACGGGATTAAAACGATCAAAATTTAACGGTGTATCTACCTAATTGTTGCAATATTATTGGAAAAACCCTGTAATACCAAGAACTTTAGACCCAACAGAACCCAAAGATTCAATTAAGTCTAATCATATAGGTAGGTACTTAAATAAAAAATATCCAGGCAGACATTTATTGTGTGTTGGTTTGTGTTGCGGCTTTAAGGATGTATTTCACGCGCCAACACTTTCCGTGGTTGGGAAAACGCGCCTCCCAACCAAGGGCGTTGAAGGTCATGGATTACAACTGATGTTTACACGGATGGCAACTAGCAAGGTCACCATGGTTGGGACGTTGGATTACAACAATGTGGTCACCCCTTTGCTGTGCGAGGAGAAGTGGCAAGCGGTCGCCTCCTGCGAAGCAGTAATGCTAGCAAAGGAGGAGGCCGGCCGCATCAGGGAACGGCGCTTAAAGCGCCCCAGACGCCGCCGAGATTCCGATCCCGATTTCCGGCCATCGTAGGCGGCTTGGGGACGGCGAGCAATGGGTAGCTCGCTGTCCGACCGTCCGGTAGCTGTGCGGATCGAGCTGAAGTCGTCAACGGTGCGCATTTTTCCCGCGCGCCTCAAGGAGTTGTCAGCAACAGCAGGGGCTCAGCTGCGACGAAGCCTACTGGGGCCAGGGTTAGTTTCGAAAAGTAGCTCAGCCCCGGTATGAAAGGCAAGATGGAACGGGGTGGGGTTTTTTTAGTCAGTAAGAGTCTGACACTATCTCCCGCCTCGCCCAAGGGCGGAGTTTGTATGATTTTTACCCACCGAAAAAAAAACCCCTTTGCCGTTACAAGTTAGGAACGACAAAATTATAATAATCAAAGGACCACGCAGTCTTAAATTACCAATGGTTTATCTGTTACAGGTTGATAATTCCAGTCCTGAATCCAGATGGGTACGTGTACACACATACTGTTGATCGATTGTGGCGTAAGAACCGGCGCAACTTCACGCGCTGCAACGGAGTCGATATCAACAGGAATTTTGAGTAAGTCATCATCATCATTTCAGCCAATAGACGTCGACTGATTCATGTTTATGTGCCGCAAAATGCGATTATGTTTAAACGGTGTGAGCCTGGAACTCTGTCATAGTACCTCTACTATGAGTTTAAAGCAATAGTATTTGTCGATACTCGATACCGACTACCTACGTAAATATTTTGTATGGCAAATTTTGGTTCCGTAAGTGACCGCTAGAGGCGCTGTAAAATTTGCCATACAAAATATTTACGTAGTCTGTATCGAGTATCGACAAATACTATTGCTTTATACTCATGGTAGAGGTACTGGATCTCACAAAAGTTTTAGTGTCAGAAATTTGTTTATACTTTTTTGAGAGAAGTTAAATGATATTTATTATTAAAAAAAAAAAAAAAACTGTTGGTTATAGGCCTCCCACAAATGTCGCCATAACGACTAGTCCTGTGCGTTTCGCATCCATCGGATTCTCGCGACCCTCATCAGGTTTTCGCTTCAAGGTGGACCGAAAACCTGATGAGGATTCGTCGGGTGAGTTACGTCTCGCATCCACTGCATTCCTGCGACTCTCTGGATTTTCATATAATATGAATTTATGGAAAAATATAAGAAACCTGAATGATGTTACTTCATTTGATTTCCGACCTGAACTCCTATCAGGACATTGGTCCACTTTGTGGAAGGCCTTCTAACGTTGCGTCTTCCGATTCGCGTTCGTGGTCGTTTACCAAAGTGACTTTTTGTAAACCTCAGAACAAAAGTCATTTAGTAAATTTGTCTACCTGAGCTTTCACGGTTAAACTACTAAACCGATTTTGATGTTTGGTACGGTGTAAGCGTGAATCACAAAGGAGGATATGGGCTACTTTTTATTTGGCATTTATGCGAACGAAATCACTGGAAAAATCTAGTATACCTACCTAGTATACCTATTATCTATCTACTTACAATGTGATTAAAGGTGCCGCTTATTTAGAAAATCTTGTGGGTACTCAGCTTATGCCCATTGTTCTCGCATTCTTTATACCTACCATACATGTAGATAAAGTAGATTTCTTTGCACAAAGAAATAAAAGGTAAGAAAGCGAAGCGAGCTGGAAAAATTGTAGCTCTCTTTTAACAGAGTGCCAAGTGCGAGTTGATGTTATGACGTTCGGTGCTCCGATGGGCCCGCTTCAAGCTCGTAACCAATCAGAGAGCCAAACGCGGTAAACGTTTCGAACGCGCCAAACAGTAGCGTAGCTAATCTTGGGCGAAGTGGGCCCTCGGCCGCGGCCTCACAACCCAAAGGGGCCTCACACATAAGGGCTCTTTAAGAACGTGGTTTTTTTTTATAATTGATAGGCTCGCGTTTGACTACTATTTCACCTGATGACTGTCCACTGAGTTGCAACAGTCGCCGTATCGTTTTCGAATTTATGAAAAAAATCTTAGAATAACCTTGAGGGCGGGGCAGGCGTGCCACAAAGTAGGGCAATGCTCATAGTTCAACTACCAATAGCAAACTTGCGATCTAAGTGTGCGTGGTGTGTTAGTTGCGTAATGCGCGTTCGTATTAGTTTATTGCATGTTGTGGAGTTCAAGGGTGTGAGACAAGCGGCGACACTCGTTGTAGTAGAAATCGGAAAGTATTTCCTTTCTAACCTCTTTCATCTTATCTGTGAAAAAATCCCTCGCTGATGTGCCTTCGCCCACGGCTAAATTAGTCTACGCTACGCCTCTCGCGCTAACAACTTGCACTCGACCACAAAATAGATAGGTAAGTACAGAAGACAATCTCATGTATGTACTTCACTTCTCTTTTTATACCTATGCTCGGTGGACGTCGTCGTCGAACAGTTTCGGCTTTTTTTTTTTTTCGATGGGAAAAATCATCCTATGACAACCCCCGCTCTTGGGCGGAGCGGGAGATAGTGTCAGACTCTTACTGACTAAAAAACCCATCCCGTTCCTTCAAGCCTTCATACCGGGGTTCGAGCGCCCTTTCGGATAACCCTGGCCCCAGTAGGCAGTTCCGGCTCAAACGCTCGTCACACTAATGCCGAGGCGCTCCGAGGTATCGTGTCCGTGAGCGGTGTCTAAGTGTGCGTTGCTCGAGCGCGCTTTGTATGTAGATTGACTTCTGTACCTATCTATTTTGTGACTCGACACTTTGTGCGAGTTGTTTTTACGTCGATAGCGTTATCGTACTAACTCGCACTAGGCACTCAAACTATAAAATTTGGTTTTCAGCTCGAACTGGGGTATAGTTGGCATAACAGAAAGCGATGAATGTAAAGTTACCTATTCAGGCCCTTTTGCTTTTTCTGAACGGGAAACGAAGGCGTTACGCGTAAGTAAGCTATTTTAATAAACTTAAATACTTTGACGTTGGCGAAACCGCTAGTAGGATGCTATTGTATATGTAGCTATATAGATTATATCCGAAATTAAATAAACTTTTTACACCACCTGCTCGATAATGTCGTTTTATACGTCATACAAACCTCACATAAAGCAGATCATTCTATCTCTAGGGAGATAATGCAGTATGGCCGATTTGAATTTGGAACATCAAAAATCGTCAACATTGTGAATTAAAATGTACATGCATCGAGTACAAGTATTTATTTTATACAGAAATACACACAATATACAGAAGAAGATAACATTATATAAAGCATATTTTATTGAAATTATAAGATTATGTTATTAATCTAATAAATAATCACTAGTATACCTAGTGATTATATAAATACAAACTTAAAATAATAAAATGTACAAACGAGTAAAAAAGGCTAAAAAAACGGGGAAACTCAGAGGGCATCAAAAAATTCATCCACTCCATTGAAGAATGGTAATTTCATAAATATTGACAAATGAATGTCTGACGTACTTATGCGGTACTCTACTGCTGGTTCGCGATTTGTCTTCCTAGGCAGGGCGCAAACGTGTGTCTTGTGCCAGATACAAGCTACCGATGAATATTTGATTTCTATAGAACCAGTATGAAATCATCCACTTCCTGCGCTAAAGTCATCATTTTTTATGTCCAGTTTCTTCCACTTTTAACACATCTCGTGACGATCAAAAAGTGTTCGTTGTCGGTAACTGAAAACCAGAGTCTGTGTACATTTGCGCAGTGCAGTCAAATCTTCATGTTATAGGATTTACGCACTTACGTTAATAAAATGAATGTGTTTTAGGAACTAGTACGATCGTTAAAGCGAAAACCCGTCGCCTTGTTGGATCTACATTCTTACGGGAACCTGATTCTGTTTCCCTGGAGTGCGCGGACCCAATCTACAGAAGATATCGATAAACACAAGGAAGTAGCCGAGTTAATGCGCAGCGTAAGTTATTTGTATTCTAAGCAGTGTGAAACAGATACAGAAAGGATACGGAATGCCTAGTGCGAGTTGTTTTTATGTTAACGCGATTGACACGTTTATGACGTTCGGCGCTCCAATTGGCCCACTTCATGCTCTTAACCAATCAGAGGGCCAAACGCGGTAAACGTTTTGATATTGTTAACGTAAAAACAATTCGCACTCAGCGTAGGTAGGTACCTACAGAGCTATCAGAGCTATAGGTAGATAACATGACCGATAGGACTATTACGTTTATACAATGGATTATGATGACATTCATACTTCTAAAATAACTCCTGTTCATCGACATCTGTTTAGATTTTCAAAAAATATCGGGGTCGTCTGCCATCTGCCAAATTGAGGCCTTACGTCTTACCATGACGATGATGGATGGAGCTATACAATCTACCTATATACCTAGGTTCATCCCTTTTAAAGTTCAGTTATGGTCATCTGGTAGGGCCTCTGATCTGCATAAACCGGTAAAGTCAGTACTTTACCGGTTTATGCAGATCAGAGGACCGATCAATTGGTTGTCAAAATTTTGAGTTTCACAAGCTTTAAGCAAACATCCGCAATTTTAGTGCGCAATCGCAGCGTCCAGCCCTGGT
This sequence comes from Mythimna ferrago, assembly GCA_910589285.2. Classification (NCBI taxonomy): domain Eukaryota; kingdom Metazoa; phylum Arthropoda; class Insecta; order Lepidoptera; family Noctuidae; genus Mythimna; species Mythimna ferrago. The sequence continues at coordinate 9,004,484 of OU342691.1, read as the reverse complement.
GCGTTAAAAAGCGCACCATTAAAAGTTACGTTAAAAAACGCATGGACGGCACGATTGACACAGTTGTCAAACAATTGACCCGGGTCTGGATGTCGTGTTTATGACGCACCCACGGTACACATACCCAGCGTTCTGGTTTTCTGTCTTTATCTATTTTATTATTATTTTACAGGCCATATTCAAATCGAGCAAAGAGAACTACACATACGGAGCAACCTACCATAAAATCTACCCAGCCACCGGAACCTTCCTAGACTGGGCATATTCCGAAGGGGTGATACATTCCTATGTCATTGAAATAAAAGATAAAGGTAAACTAGGTTTTCTAATACCGCCAAAGGAGATCGAAGACACTGGCAAGGAACTTTTTGCTGCTACCCGTACTCTGGCGAAATATGTCGACAATCATAAAAGACAAACAGAAAGTGATGATACTCGAAAAACATGGTTTTGATATGCGTCCTAAAAAAATTATAATCATTTATATTATGTTAAGTACTTACACAATAAAAAACTAAAGTAGGTAATGAAGCTATTTTATTCAATCTTGTACTATTTTATTTTCTGCAGGAGCTCATGTAAAAAGTGTTACCTATTACCTTTTTTTTAGGTGGGAAAATCATCCAAAGACATCTCCCGCTCTTGGGTGGTGCGAAAGGGTGTGTCAGACTTTACTGACTAAAACCCCAATCCTGTTCCTTCTTTGCCTTTCATACTAGCGCTGGCCTTTTAGAAGTGAACTCATAGCCCTCATAGTTGGTTTCGACCTTGCTAGGCCCCTACGGTTTAAAGAAAATAAGAAAAAAAAAAACATGTTTATTCCGCCTAAATAGACGCACAAATCATCACAATAATACAAAAACCAGTTTCCCTGTCAGGCCATGTGTGTATCGGGCATAACAGTATTGCAGTTTGCTGACATCTTGAGGCGCGCGTGGAACTCTACGCCACAAAATAGATAGGTTCAAAAGTCAATCTACATACAAAGCGCGCTCGTGCAACGCACACATAAACACCGCTCACGGACACGATACCTCGGAGCGCCTCGGCCCGCTCGTCGAACAGTTCCGGCTTAAACGCTCATTAGTGTGCGTCCACCGAGCGTTGAATAAAAAGTGAAGTATGTACATATATGAGATTGTCTTCTGTACCTATCTATTTTGTGACTACGCGCCGTCAGTAATTTGGGCTTGGTCCGGACGGGCGGACAGCTACCCATTTGGTCACCGTCCGCAAGCTCACGCCTGCGGTGGCCGGAAATTGGGATAGAGATCCCGGCTGCTGGGTCGTGAGGGCCGCTCCCTGGCGCGTGCACGTTTGGCCTCCTCCTTTGCTAGCATTATCTACTGCTACGCAGAAAAAGGCGACCGCTTGCCACTCTTCCTCGCTTCGGACCACTGCGCATTGCCTGTACCAAGGCCCAGCGTGTTACCTGTTACCTAAAGGAAACTTCTAGATAGGTACTGGGACAAAAAGTATAGGTCCTATCCTTTGTCCTAATTCAGTGCATAGAGTTTCTTAGGCCCTTATTACAGAACGTCACTCAGAACTCAAGCATTACTTAAAACTAGATTCAAGCCATTTGATTGGTTGAAACTAGTTTTAAGTAACGCTTGAGTTTTGAGTGACGTTTACGGCCTTAGTTCACTCAGGCAGTCATCAGTTCAGGCAGGCATCGTGCGCAAGCGGCTCCCTTCTTTACTAAGCAGAGTCCGGGGTAGCACGTCCACAGGTCATTGTAAATAAACAGGACTCTCCATCTAGTTTAGTGCAACGCAGTTATAAGTAGGTAAATGGTATTCGCGGAAATAGGAAGTTTAATTTTATTGAACTTAGTCAATAATTCCCTCGAAATCCACCAAATTCTGACTGCACACGCGTCTAACTATAGCGCTTAAATATAGTACTGTAGTTAGATGACCTAAATAAATAATATCTAATATTTTTAATAACTATCACACAACGCCGCATGCGAGCTTGTGTTTTATACAATTGATAAACATACCTACTTTTGTTAAACAGATTCAGGACAAATGATCATGCTCACAAACATTTGTCCTGATTGGAATAACCCTTTTTTCAAGCAGCTTTTGGCACAACTCTCAATTAGTTTATAGGTTTATCTCACGACGGAAAACTTGTTTCTCTCTGCTAATCTAATTATTCCTCAAGAGAAACGCAGATGCAAACTAGTGAAATGTGGGTATTGCATGCCTAGGTTCATTTAACACTTTCTTTAATAACGGTTTATTTTTAAATACCTAGCAACACCAGTTAGATATACTGGAAATAAAACTAACGGGCCTTTTTTCTATAAATATTGCACACAGGCTCCAAAAATAAAACTTTCTTTTGTTGTTTCAATGGCAATAGAATGAGAATACAATAGAACACGTATTTTTATTATAAACTTTTATGTAACTTACAATGATACCGGGTACCTAAATCTTACAATGACATCATTCTAAGGCTGACCCCACATTAGGCGTGCGCGATCCTCGGGCGTGTGAGTAGCACATGCGCCAGCGCCGCGCGCGCTGCGTGAGCGTCGCGTTTTGCTGCCCTGCGGCGTGTGTGGAGAGTGCACGTGGCGCGCACGCGGCTCTCGAGTCGCGTTCTTACCCCTTCGCCCGCTATCAGATTGAATACACCGTTAAACGCCAAGGCGAGCGCCGCGCGCTCGCTGCATACACCGCATACACGTCACACGGCGGCAACACGCGACGCTTCTGCAGCGCGCCCGCGGCGCCCGCGTCGCTCACACGCTCGAGGATCGCGCGCGCCTAATGTGAGGGAGGCCAATAAATGACGGACTATTTTCAGGGTTCCGTACCCACAGGGTAAAACGGGACCCTATTAATAAGGGAGTTTTTAATATCTATCGTGCGGATTTCATCACATGAAATATCCATTTCATACAAGTATTTATTATAATGCGTTGAATACGCATGCGAACAGATTTTCGTTAGAGACCAACTTTAACAAAAACAGGGGCCATAACGTGTTAAAATGTCAGTCATGCGACAGAGAAAGAGGGATGGAGCTATATGTACACCCTATATCCCTATACCAATTCTGATTAGGTCGTCAAATGGATCGCTTTAAGTTACTGAAATAAAAGGCAGTGTTACACAAATAAACTTATTTATTTAACTTTACAATTACGAAGGCACCACAGTATGACTCGCTTAGTGGTTTAAAAGCTTTATAAACACTCACGAAAATATGACTAGAATTTTTTATTTACTCTTAGGAACCTCTCAGTTTCGAGTCTATGCTATTGTGCGTTAAGTATCTAATTTTGCTAATCAACAACCAACGATCACAATAATCTTAAGTAGATACTTCTAGGCACTCGAAGCTAAATTCCTTACAACTAATAACATGGTCCCAATGTATCATCTACGTATAATAAAACCTTGACATTGTTTCACACAATAATTATAAAAATACAGCAAGTAGGTAATCAAGATTGTCTTCTTTTTACACGATAGCTAGTGCTGCTATACTGTCGCGTAAAAATAAGGTTAACAAATCAAAACACAATTTAACAAATCATAATTTACGATCTACTTCTGCATTAAAAGTTTTGCTCAGTAGGTACAGATACCGGCACGTATCTTGAGCGCTGACTTGAACTTGAAATCGCGCAGACTTGAATGAGAAGTGAAGTATTGGGTCTCTTTAGTGGTATGAAGTGAAACGCGGGAGCTGGGAGTACAACTTCGTAGTGACAATGATTGGCTTGACGATGTGTACGATGCGCAAATTGATCCTCACTCTTTCGCCGAGCGCTCAAGATTCGTGCCGGTATCTATATTCCAATAATTCCCCCTCCAGTTCGCTGAGCGTTAGCATCAAGTTCGAAAATAATGTTTTTATTTCTACTGTGCAAGTAAGTAGGTTGCACGCAAGAGCTACATTACTTTGAGCTGCAGGGCTATTAAGATAGGCGCTAAATAAACGAGGAATAACGGTCATTGACCCTCCTATAATTATTGACATTCTTAATTTAAAAACGGAATTAAAGACACAGAGCAGTTTGGAATCGACATCTATCGTAATCCTTTACCTTTTCTGAAAAACAGTTCATTGATGGTTTTTCGGATACCTTCGTTATATTGATTCGTTATATGATTTATTTATTGTGATTTTAATTTATTGTTTTATTTATTTTTACTTTAATTTATAATGTGAATTGATTTGTTTTGATTTTAATTTATATTTTTAATTGATTTATTTTATGATTTCACTGTTTTTGTTTTAATTTCATTTAGTTTTGTCCTGTTTTAATATGTGATTGTACTTGCTTACTGGCTATGGACTCTTGTCTGATAATAAATGATTTTTATTTTATTTTATTATTTTATTTATTATATTGGAGATATTAGGAAAAGGTCACTTAAAGTTTGTCTGGCGCCTCGTATAGCAACTACTATTGATAAGCGGTATTGCGGGGCTAGCTGTGACCAGCCAGAATTCCCTGCATTGGACGGGATGTAAATGTCGATTATTGTTTTGGAGATTATTTAGATGCACAACTCTTTACGGTAGGCCACATTCCAATGTAATTTTAAAGTAATGGTCCATGCAATTTGACTTCAGGATGTCTCCTAGCAAGATGGGGACAACGCGCTTTGCGCATTAAACTTGCAGCTTGCGTGCACTCTACCAGCACAAAAAAGGTTTTAAGAATGAAATCCATCATTGCTCTCGTATACAAATATTTTATCGAATCAGTAGCAAGAATTCGATGTCTCTCACAAACGTTGATCATCAACGCTCGATCGTGAGTATCGCCTGAGTATCTATTAAGCTGGGTCCGCTGCGCCGTGTTTTCGTGTTTGCTAACAGAATGACATTGTTCGCCAACCGAATAGGGGCGTGGCGTAACAGTTTTTGTTTCGTTAGAAAATTGGCGCAGCAGACCCAGCTTTACAAATTAACCGAACAAGGTACGTAACTATGTTCCCGTATTTATTAATCACGATTCGATTTAGTAGATAAAATATATATCTTTTCTATTTATAACCGTGTTCACACCAAACGTATTGTTAGCTGCCGACTGTGAGCTACGCACGTTACGCAGTCTAAAGCTTTCGATACATATTCATTCATCACACCGAGTCGACATTTTATCATATTTCATCATAACGCGCGTCATGCTCGTGAACGGGGGTCGTTAGTTGGGACTGGTCATCTCTTAGCTGCCAGTGGCTTAATTCTAAAAAAAAAATGTATTTTTTAATTAGTTTTTTTTTTAAATTATTTTTACATATTTATATTGTGTTCATTTCTTGATAAGCCTTCTTCTCCTTCTTATCTGATTTCAGAAATTCAATTTCTCTGCTCTGGGCACAATAAAAATCTTCGGTCTAAAATTAATAATCGTCTTCTACGATGTCCCTCACACCGCTCTGGACTTATCTACTCCTCCTTTTTTGTCCACGTGATATCTCTCTGGAATGCGCTCCCTCTGAATATCAGGATGGCGACCAGCCGATTCTGCTTTAAGGTGATGGTACGTGAGCATATTCGCAAGAAGTTGGTAGAATCATCACAGCATTGATTGGTAGGATTTGTTTTTCACCACAACATTGTTTATTTGTATGTATTTATCTAAGTATGTATTTACTATTGTATTTGTCTCTCTTCTGTTTGTCTATTTATTAAGTTGCACCTACCATGTTGTTTCTGCACCACCCTAAAGTCGACTGGTAGATAATTCCTATGGCATTAAGTCCGCCTTTGTACAGTGTAATATGCATAAAGCATTAATAAATAAATAAATAAGAAAACATGTACTTAACCAAGATTTATGCAACTCGTAATATGATTTAAAAAAGTGTCCATGGAGTTTCTTGCACGTTCTTCTCCTTAAAGATCTATGCTTTGGAACGTGCAATTTAGCTTCACTTTTTTTTTTTGACTGGCCGACATTTTGACAATTCAAAAGTGCCTGTATATTTGAAATAAACGTTTCTGATATTTGAATTCAGACGCCAACTAACAAACTTTGAAACAATAAACTGTATGTGATGAAAGATAAAGTTCAAATTCCAATGCAACACGTCTTGTTATTAGTTACAAATGATCGATGAGCGTTCTCACAATCGGTGGCCGACTATATTTGATATGAACGAACCCTAAAATGCAGTTTGAAATTTTTTATAAATGAGACAAAAGACACAAACAAGGCACATCAGTTTGTCTAAAATCTTCTAATACTTACTAACATTTTAATACTAATACATATAAACCTATTGTATTGTAAATGCAACAACTAATTTTATATCATAACTTATCAATAAAAAATACAAATTGATTTTATGCAGAAAATCTGGTACACATTTTAGATTTTGACATTGAAATCATTAAATAGATTTATGTATGTAAAATAATAGGAAATCTGAAAAAAAAAGCAATTGTGACCTGTCATTGTTCTAAATAAATATTCCCATCATCAGAAAAAAGTATTTCCTTTACATTTCGTATATATCCAAGTAATTACGTCATGCTGCCATGCTCTCCTATGCTAATGGGTCATGACCCCATGGTCAATTTTACTGTTTATAAATTCATATTAAAATTGTATGTACTGAATTAGTACATTCTTAAAAAAATAAGAACCTTAACAGGTTAATAAGTACAAGAAACTGAATTATGGTTTACTGTAAAACATCTGTCCAGCAACCGCAAGTAAAATTTGAATAAATTTTACGTAGACACTTCCATAATAGGCAAACAAGGGCTTTATATCTATAAAATGTACTCCTATTTTTACTACTGAAAGTGCTAGCTATGGCTACTTATAACCTTTAATTTGAATTTCATCATCATGTCAACTGAAGGACGCCTACTGTTGGACATAGGCTTCCCTCAAATGTTGCCATAACGACCGGTCCTGTGCGTCTCGCATCCATCGGATTACCGAGACCCTCACTAGGTCATCAGTCCACCTTGTGACAGGCCTATCAGCGCTGCGTCCATTCCCAAACCTTTCGTCCCCATCGACTAGATGGGAAGATAGTATGGGTCAATGTTCCCACTGCCACTAAGTTTGGCAATTCTTCGGGCTGTCGTTAATTAGGGGGCATGGCAGTGCCTTAGCCAAGACGAGCAAAAAAGTGGCGGCGTTTTCTCGAAAGAGTTCTGGCCATATAAGTTTACATGTATTAATAAAAAAATATTTATAATAATATGAATTTATAAACAGTAAAAAAGATGATGTGGTGTCTAACGGTGGAGCATGACGTGAATAATTTGCCTATTAGTAACGCGCTCAATTTCTTTTCCGGCCATTGACTGTACCACGGCAATATTTAACACTTCAACGTGTCTTCATAAACTATCACCAGGGAATCGCTGCGCCTGCGTCGATCGCATGACCAATTCCGATACAAACAAACTGCTCACAATTTGCCACCTCCATTAATAACAAAAACGGTACTTTATTTGCTAACTCACTCTTTGTAACTTTGGTATAAGTAAATATTATCTTAGAAGCCAAAAAAAACGATAAATATGAGTGTATAATTTTCTAATTTGTGACAATTGACTTTCTGTGCCAGACAGACCAAATCTAATAATTTTTATTTCATTAAATAAACTTATCAAAAGTACCTATGCTTTGCTTTACATCGCTTAAACGGCCTAAACCTCACTCCCTATACCCTATTCGCGTTAAGAAAAGAAATCTTTTTACTGTCTGTTCAACCGATTTTAACTTCTATTTCGTAGGCATAAGGATGGCATAAAAATGGTTACAACACGAACTATTTATTGCAGCCGCCTTTTGCCATGCCACCAACTGCAACGTAATAAAAGTCAAAATCTGTTGAACGGATAGTAATAAAAGGTTGTCATAAATTTCTTATGTTATTTTGAACAGAGTATAATTATTGCTGGTTTATACTCTATTCAATTACACAAACCTTTTTTACTATCCATTCAACCGATTTTGACTTTTATTACGTTGGTGGTATGACAATTGGCAACTGCAGTAAATAGTTGGTATTGTAACTTCTTTGCTTTTAATGCCTTCCTTACGTCAATGGAATAGAAATCAAAATCGGTTGAACGGACAGTAAAAAACGTTTGCTTAAATGTCTAATCTTATTGTGAATGGAGTATAGACAAATGACTTCATTATCAGCGTTCAAACCAAACGCTAAATATAAAACGTAAGGCAATAATATTACCTGCGGAGAAATCCCGCGACAAGTGCAGCGCTAATTGAAAAGTCATTTGTCTAAGGCCTACTGTCAACGGACGCGTAGCTTTATAGACGCATATTCGACACTATACGCTTGGTGTACGCCTGCGTGAAGCTTACATACAAAACTATATACTCTGTCGACGAAGCGGCAGTTGTGGCATCGTGTCGCGTCAAGCTACGCGTCCATGGACAGTCCATAGTTTTGTAGGTATGTAAGCTTCACGCAGGCGTATACCAAGTGTATAATGACGAAACAGTAATGCTCGCAAAGGAGGAGGCCGAACGCATCAGGCAACGGCGTTATCGCCGCCGCCGCCGCCGCCGGGACTCTGATCCCGATTTCCGGCCACCGTAGGCGCGGGTTTGCGGACAGTGAGCAATGGGTAGCTCGCTGTCCGGCCGTCCGGTAACTGTCCGGACCAAGCCCAAGTCGCCGACGGCGCGCACTGTTCCCGCGCGCCTCAAGGAGTTGTCAGCAACAGCAGGGACCCAGCCGGGTCGAAGCCTACTGGGGCCAGGGTTATCCGAAAGGGCGCTCGAGCCCCGGCATGAAGGCTAGAAGGAACGGAGTGGGTCTTTTAGTCAGTAAGAGTCTGACACTATCTCTCGCTCCGCCCAAGAGCGAGGGATGTCAATGCATGATTTTTTCCCACCATAAAAAAAAAGTGTATAATGATGAATACGCTTCTATGAAGCTACGCGTCCGTGGACAGTAAGCTATAGCCTGCAGTCAAGACGAATGAAGGCACTTCACGTATAAATTTATTTCGCAATGCTACAAACAGTTGTACCAGTAATCCATAACTGACTAGGAACTCAAACTTAGCGATCTCTTTTGTTCTTAGTATTATTATTGTCACCTCCAGCAAGCACATCGTCTTTTATGCCTGCTTGGTACCTCAACAGCTTATCATCCGCAGTACGCACGCGCTCCTGAAGGATCTCCACGGTTCTGTTAAGGAGTTTGATCTCTTCTTGCAGCGGGTAGACTTGCATGTTCATCTGCATGAGCTCCTTCTCGTGTGCCAGTTGTAGAGTGTGGAGCTGCCGAAGAAATAAATAAATAAGTAGGATCATAAAGTTTAATTTTATAGACTTTATTTACACATGTTAGGACCTCGTTACGAATTAAAAAACCATTTCCTAGAACCATTTTAATAACTATAGGAATACAAATAAAAGTATTTAGGTAGACTTAGATACCTACTTGTGATAATGCGCCACATTTGATCTTAGTCATAAAAAGTGCTGTAACGGGTCAATTAAAAACTATCAATGAAAATGCCGATGGAAACCGCTGCGCAAGGCTCCTTCATCTGTCTGCTAGATTTAAAGGAACTTAATATGAAGGGTTAAGTTTGTTCGCTTTACTCGCTCACTCCAGCCCCGACATCTCCTTCAAACTATACCTATCTTACCTATCCGTGTCGGAGTGCCTTACTTTCCCGGATTATAATATCCCGCTGACTAAATAATAATTTTCCGATAAACTAATATTAAAAAAATACCATTTCATTAGTTTCCCACAAAAAGCGTTTTTTATACCATATATGTATACTAGGCCTTAAGTTATTAACTAGCATCAATATTACAGAGTGCCTAATATAATATCCAGTAGTAGTTAAATACGACGACCTACCAGACGACCTACCAAAACATTCATTTTAGCTTCAACAAGATAATTCAACGCCTAATTTTGAACCGGATAACTTTGTTTACGGACCCAATCTTGACAAAACGACTCGTCATATGATAGCTACGTCATTCAATCATTTGCTACTGCTTCAAACACAGCTTATTAGGCTCTGAGTCATCATCCTTACATAAAGTATATTATTGTCAAACTAAGTCTCCCCACTGCGTCTACCTGCAAAAACTACGAACGAATTATCATGCAGTTTACACTAATGGTATACAGAGTGATTCATGAGGAAGGGTTATGTGTATTCATTCATGTTTTTTGTTAACTGTGGTTCAAATATGAAGACGATTTTTAAAAATGACGGAAAAAAGCTGATTGGAAGCTTTTGTTGAAAACGCTGCTTTTGTTGAAATCCCTTTGAAATATTATATGACAATATAATGGAAATAGGGAACATTTCGTTTTAAAGATCTACCTACAGAAAATCGAGAACAGAAGAATAAACAAAATCAGAAGTATTAGAAGCAGTAGAACATTGTTAGAAAAACGCAGATTCTTATCGTTCGAAGAACAAAAATATTGGAAGTGAGATAAAAGATTAGGAGGGGTCGTGTCGAGAAAAAAGTGTGGTCAAAACGCGCAAACTTCTCCTCTGGCGAATGAACATACCACCCCGTCTACATCTCTCTGATATAAAAGTAAAAACTATCCTGAAAATATATGTATAGGTACTTACAACATTAGTATAATATGCGAAACCGTCCTGAATCAGTAAGTGAATCGATTCCAATATCATTTTTGCACCATAGAGGTCACAAGTTGGAGACCACAGGTCACGGCAAGTCATAGCTGGGTGCGAGAGCAAAACCACCTCTCAGTCACCCTGATGGCCCGGTGACCATGTATTTGTGCGGACAAGTAAACATACTAAAACTAATGTTGTATAATCGGAAACGGAAATCGTACTTAGCTGTAACTTTTATTTATGTGACATTACAATATCATTCACTTTGGTTACGCACTGACCGACCGAGCAGAAAGAATGTGGTGAAAATTGTATTTTTCATAGTTACATGTTCTTTTGTGTTATTGTGCCATTATAGGTATTACTGAAATTATTTGTTATACAGGTATAAATAATCTGTTATAACGAGCTAAACGTCCGGATTTCATAATACTTACATATGTGGACATTTTACTTTTTTTTAATTTCATAGTCATATTCATACAGATATATATGAAGTATCTGTTTGTAGTATAAAAAAAAATGTAATAATTTTTACAATTAATGTCTTTTTATAAAAGTTTGAAAAAAATTTGTCTATTTGTTCCAGTTGATCTCCGAAATAGCTATACCGATTTTAACGATATTTAGAGAGAGAGAGAGACACTGATAGATAGCTGATGTTATAAGGCGTAACTTAAGCTTTTATTTAAAAAAAATAATTAGGGTTCCGTGCAAAAAAAAACATCATGAAATTGTGAAAAAACGGCAAGGTGCTGTTTTACGAGTTTGACGCGGACAAAGTCGCGACTATCAGCTAGTATTAAATAAACTTTCAGTAGGAATTATTGGTGTGCAATAGATACACGTTTACTGACACATATAGACACACACATTTATGAAAACCTTTTATTACTGTCCGTTCAACCGATAAAAAAATTAAATTTTATTACACCAAGCATGACAAATGGCGGCTGTACTTTTTTGCTTTTAATGCCATCCTTATGTCTACGAAATAGAAATTAAAATCGGTTGAACAGACAGTAAAAAAGGTTTCTTTAAATGTCTAATCTTAACGCGAATAGGGTATAGTTGTTAGGATTAGGGACCAAAGAGAAACTTCATTTTAAGGATTTCAATAATAACTGTTTATTATCCTTTTCTTTATATTGGGAAGGTGTGTTTCAGTAACATCACGTGAGACGTGTGCTCCTAAGCAAGGCTAGTGGAATACAGTAACTATAACCATACTAGGGATTTCAGTCAAGTGGTCACGGGGCGTTGTCCATTAAATATAATATTTATTGCTTAGAAAGAGAAAGACCATAGTGTTGAAGCAGGATGGATTTGTTTTTGTTATATTCCAACACGCCCCCCTCAAAAATAAATCCCTTTTTCTTTAATCGCAATATAATATCTATTACATAATATCTACTATATCAAACACCTTTATACAATAATAAAAACACACACCTTCCTTCTTTCTGGGAATACAATATCATCATGGTCCAACATTCGTTGCGCAGGATTAGGGAAAACCCAGTAAAACCTAATCAGACCAATCAATCATTTCACTTATTATTGAAACTATGAATCTAATTCGTCTACTTATCATAACCAAGCTCTTATTATTAACAAAATATAATAACATATTCTTATGCACACTGTATCTATTTACTACGTCACCCTGAATTTCATTCTTATCTAGGTGTAACGCACCGTTGGAAATTTCACAGGACACCAGCTATCTGGTTAAGTTGTAGAAACAAAATATTTTAGTAACATATTTCTCAACCTGATACTTAATATCTATGTGTTTGTTTGTGGCTGGTACACGGGCTGGTAGGATTATTCGCAATGCTTTTGCATCCATTATTATTATTATCATCTAAAACAAAACAGCATTTGCTACAGTAATGAATATAAATAATACTTAATATGTAATGTATGTCTATGTCATTTTCACCAAATACTTTAATCACAGTATCTTCAACTGTTTTACATTACACCGTATTCTGCTTTGCTACAGTGTACTATCTTGCCTAAGCTAACAATTTAGCTGCCAATTTATTTGTTAGCAAATTGTACATTGCTTAAATATTTTAAACAATTAACCCACATTTTATATTTATTCATCATTACCACTTCAGTCACAATCAACAAACACCCACCTATATATTTTATTAAACTTGAGATTTATAGTTCCCTTTGAATATTTTAAGACAAAGGGTCTTGTATCTAAGTGTAACCAGTACAAATAGCCTTTTTGTTTGCATATCGACTCGAGATGTAAACAGTAAACTAAGATTAGGCTCAATTGCATGGCATGATTCAGCATCAAGCACCTCATAGGATTTCGTCAAGGGGCTCTTATAATTTCTCATGAACTCAACGTTTTGTTATCAACATATTTAACTTTCAAGGAGTGTTTGGGCAGATTTATTGCCCCTAAAGCATTCCTCAAGTTAAACATTTCAAGAACTGTTATTTATTTACATTTCCTAATCCAAAGTAATTTTGTTTTCTGACCTATTTTATTTTTTACAGAAAACATTTTATAAATTTTATGTCAACGATTTAATAAAAAAATTGGTTGGGTATGTTTTACTCAACTGCTAGGTTACACATTATAACATAGTTGTTAAAATGCAATAACATAGACTTAAACTACCTAAATAAAAAAAAACTTTTTTCTTAGTCATATAACATAAACATCACGCCCTTATTACCCAAAGGGTCAGAGAGGCAGAAATGTACCTATGTACCAGTACACCAACATTTTATCAGTTATGTTTAGGTCCCTTATTTATTTATTTATAATACTTTATTGTACACCAATATAATAAATAACGAACCTTATAATAGTAAGCAAACTTATTGCCATCAACTAGATACCAGACTTCAAGCATCATCATCTTCCAACTGTTTTGGGGTCGGCTTCTAGTCTGACCAGATGCGTCTAAATACCAGTATTTTACACGGAGCGACTTACTAGACCTCCATAATCTCCATTTAAAATTTACATGAACTGGTCCCCCTGATGAGTATTAGAAACACCTTTTGTCTAGGCTTACCGAAACATTAGGAACCAATAATATACAGATTACATACATGTAATGACTTCATTAGTATATAAACCACTATTTGTCAGCCAAAATAACTTTGCTATTCTTTTAACTAATACAAAGGTTTCATTAACATTTATCTGATTATAACCACGAGCCACTAAACTCGTTTTACAACTTATTTTCAACTGTACTTATTTACAATCAATGAGTTTTCTTTATTTACAATCAATTTGATTTAATCAAATTAATATTTATTTTATCTCTCTTTAGAACTATATTTCCAGGTATCATTTTCAATCTGTACTTAATTGAATCAATTATTTCATTGAAAACATTCTTCATTTAAATGCCTATCATACCAGCATTTTTTTTTTTTTTTTTTATTATGGTCCAGTACACAATAAGTAATAACATATTATCAAAAAAACTTTTGCCATCGTATTCATTATACGAAACAGAAAAATAAGTTTTGCATCCTACACTTCGTCTCTAAGTATGTGATGTTTCTCGATCTTAAAATAAAGTTAACTTATTTCCATTGTGATATGACAATCTCGAGCTCTCCATTGTTTCCCAAACAGATTTATTTCCAATTACGCCAGGTATTGTATCATGTTTGTTTACTTAAAACTGATTGATTCTTATCAGATTTACACCTCTTTTCAAACGGGTGTACCAAGTCAGAGTTACTAAGTTATGCTATTTATAGCTCATAACCCATTTAGGCTCAAGTCTTACTGGCCTATTTGATAAGAACTTAATCTCATCCATTTCACATCTCTGACTCCCACAAACATTTTGGTTTACCACATCCCACACTTTATAACCATTAAATTTGATTCATCATCAACGGAATTCCCTTTGACAACCTCTTTGCCAAATTCCGTTTTAAGACTTTTACTAACTTAGTAAACAGTAGAATCAAAAACTTTAAAATATACCGTTTTGGCTTATTATTATGCCATAACTCATCAGGTATATTATCTAATGTCAGTGCTCCCCAGAACAATCTAACTCCAGAACGATTTGTCTTATTTAGACTCGTTTTATCATCGGCATTGTTCATCATACATCAAACGTTCGGCCATACCATTTACAGCCAGTGTATGCGGCACTGTTTAGGGATGACCATGCAATACCTTCCCGAGCTCAACTCTTACGTTTAATTGGATATAATTTCCCTTTCATTATCACAACATAAAGTTAACAATTCTCAGACCAAAATGAACTTCACATTTTGCAATGTAATTCCGAAACTTAACAAAAAGTTTTGATATATCCTCAAAATCACAACATAGTTTTAAACTTCAATAGACGAGAATAAAAAAAAAACTGTTAGGACCGCAAAACATCTGTGTGCACTTGAGATTAAACGACATCTCGTTTCAAACCCTTTTTTTTTTTTTTTTTTTTTTTTTTTTTTCAATTTATCAAATAACAGACAAGTTTTTGTCATCTACAAACTTCACACTGATAATATTAGACAATAGTTTCAATCATTTAATCTATTCTGATTTGCAATTATTTCATTCCATAATAATTCATAATTACTATTACTATTTGTGACTTTATATAACGAGCATTTGCTATTTAAAACATTTTCAAGCACTAATCAGTGACCGCTCAGTAGATTGTTCAAAGACTTACCCTTATTATCGGCTTACCATCGTTGAACATATTGACCCCGCCGTTTTTACCAAAAACGACAGTCATTCCCGATTGCTGCTGTTTCTTCGCCGACGACGTCCATTTTACTGGTCACCTGGTAATTCCCTTTCTTCGACGCTTGTATAGCCGCACCAATATAGCAACTGAATCGTTTCTTGGCTCCTTACGCTTATTGAAGTTTAGTTTCAATTTTTTCTTGATTTTCAAATGATTTGCTCCAGATTACCAAACAAAATTAATTCGTTTGCTCATCATATCACGGCCCGCCATAAAAGCAAATCCAGAAGTATGTATTTGAGTAGTTTGGTTTTGAAGTAACCAACTACACCGTTTTATTGTTGGCTCCATTGTTTTCACTAGGTAGCGCTTTTGTAATTCTTCAAATCTCCCTTTTTTGCCAGAGATAACATTTCCTGGGTTCCAAATTGTTCTTTATTGACTTTTGTTTTTGTCGATGCTCTCTTGAATTGTTTGGAGGTGTGACTTGTGGTCTCGTAAGTTTCAGCCTGAAGTACTTTAAGACTAAGATTTCATACATATCTTGTAAGTTTGATTTCATGATCTCGCAATCTCGTTTTCCAAAGTTAACGTTATATTGTCTTCAGTCAGTATCTCGATTGCGGTGACAATGCTGCTCCGGACTCGTTTGGTAGAGTCATGTTTGGCAGATCACTTTATCGGATTCTAATTATGCAGCTGCAGCCATAGGTTCAGAGACGATTTTATCAAATGCTTGAAAATATTTGGTTAGTGTGGTGTTTCTAACCAATTTAAAATTCAGCAACCTTTTACTAAAAGACAGCTTCGTCGCCACATAATGTTCTTTACTCACTCGGTACTTGTTTCTTCCATAACTTCAATGTCGACAACGTTCAGTAGGTAATTCACTTGATAATTTTTGAATTCGAAATGTCCACACACTGCATTTATCACCATCAGATTGTTTAATGTCCCATTTGTTTAATTTGATGCACAAAACGTTTTTTTTTTTTTTTTTTTATTATTTAATGTTCGTTTATTTTCACTTTATATTATTTGCACTTTGGTTTAGCGCTCTGGGCCCATAACCTGTTAGGATTAGGGACCAAAGAGAAACTTCATTTTAAGGATTTCAATAATAACTGTTTATTATCCTTTTCTTTATATTGGGAAGGTGTGTTTCAGTAACATCACGTGAGACGTGTGCTCCTAAGCAAGGCTAGTGGAATACAGTAACTATAACCATACTAGGGATTTCAGTCAAGTGGTCACGGGGCGTTGTCCATTAAATATAATATTTATTGCTTAGAAAGAGAAAGACCATAGTGTTGAAGCAGGATGGATTTGTTTTTGTTATATTCCAACAATAGTTTGGTATAGATTCAAGTTCTGTAAGTAGTTTTGATCCACAGCAAAGTGGATATCTACTTGGCTTCAAAATCGTGATTTAGTTACTATCCGATGCTAGAAAGTAATTGCTAAGATCAGCGGCGGATTAAGGCAACGCGGGGCTTGTAGCAAATTCGACCAAGGGGCCTCTGTGTAGACTTATTTAGTACTGATTTTTACTCTCAATCGCCAATAACCCAGTGGTTTTTAAGATTGGGTAAGGTACGTGGAAAGTACGGTAATGAGGGAAATCTAAAAATTTACCGCAAATAATCCGCAGTATTCGGATTTCAATAAACATACTTTGACTATCTAGATTTGTTTTTTGTGTTCAATTGCAGGATCCCCAAACGCGCGGGGCCCCCGAATGCGCGGGGCCTGTAGCATTTGCTACTCTTGCTACATGGCTAATCCGCCACTGCCTAAATCATTCAAGGTATAGGTAGGTAAATGTTACTCTTCAATCCTCATAGGTGACAGAAGAGCTAACGAGATGGAGGTATTTGGTCGTGGATGTGCGACCCTAGCGGAATACCTAAACGCGAGAGTGTTTGTCGGATTTAATTATTCGATATAGGCAGAAAAGGTGTAAATGATTCATACGAATTTAATCGATTAGTGGGGGAAATTGGAAAAATGTTTCAGAATTAAATAATTGTTTACTAATGGGACAGCTAGGCCCAATTAATGCTAACAGCATTCTAAAAAATGTACTAAACAAAAAACAAAGACCACTACCTTCGCAAGAGACAACCAGAGTGCGTTGAACCGATCGACTTAGTAGCAGTCAGTGATACCTAATCTAAACAGTTGATTTTAAATCAAAAGGCGAAATTACTGCGGTCTACCGATTATAATTTAAGTGTCTGTGAATAGGCTCTTAAAACTAGTGCGCCTCACCATCAACCATTGCACATTGTAACTAGTGATTACAGTGACAGCGTAAGTGATCGCAGTCAAGCACTAGTTTATATTATGGCACAAACGAATGTAACCTTTTTGTGTTGTACTAATAAAACATTTTATTAGTTAAATGTTTCATACGAATTTTATAAACCAAAGGTTCGAGGTCGCTCAAATCAGGTTTCAAAGTTGATTAATTGTTTACTAATAGGGTAACTTAAGCCCAATTAATACTATGAGTTCTTAAAAAGTGTTACCATACAAAAAAAATATACCAAAACAGGCCCGTGGATTTTCTGACCTGCAAGAGACAACCAGAGTGCGTTGAACCGATCGACTAAGTAGCAGTAAGTGATAATGTAAACAGTAGATTCTAAATCAAAAGGCGAAATTACTGCGGTCTTCTCGTCCGATTATAATTTAAATAAAATTAAGGTGGTATAAGTTTTTGTAATTTAGGTGGGGGTTTATTTATTTTTTAGGTTTAGGTGGTTTAAGGTTTGTAAATGGGTTTTGGGGGGAGTTTAGGTGTGTTTAGAATAATCAAGGCTAGAGTAAAGACTCTTAGTAAACACCTCACCATAAACGATTGCATCACTGCTTCATCAGGAGGGATCGCAGTCCAGCACTAGTATATCAATAAAAAAATAATTGAATGCACTACTCACATCTTGAATCCTCTTTTTCTTCAACAATATGAATTCCTCGTTCGTACGCTTCAGTGAATCAAGCAACGTGTTCCGTTCTTGCATTAGCACTTCCTTTTGTTTCCTTATTTCCGTTAGTTCGGCTTCCATTTCCGTGTTCATCCTTGCCAATATATTCTCTGACGACTTTGATCTATTCACTGTCTTCTTATGTGGATGGAAATTTAGCAGCACTAGAATAAATAAATTATATAGTCACTAAGTGGACAGTGAGTCATAGTTCCGTTAGTGATTGATTCATTCATCTACGAAATTTTGATTGATCCAAATCTGCGTGGGATATTTCCAGATAACCTCACATAATCAATGTAGAAAAATTGATTATGTAAGGTTAATCTGGAATGATCAATGATCTAGAAAGAGCATTAAACTATATAATAAACAGAACGAAAATTGTAGTAAGTAAAATTTTTCAACGTTTTTTTGCGATCATTGTACCGAAAATCTAAACAATGTCAACAAATACTCAAAGTCATACGGTTCACAGAGATGTGCCGATTTCACAAATTTTGTTACCTACAGCCAATGTTTTATATGCTAAAGATGTCATGTGAAAAGCACATGCGAGCAACACCGTTGACGAACGCTAATTTATTGTATGTAAATTAAATCAAAGAGGTTCCACGAAATGTAAAAGTGAAATGGAATTATTTTATGTCCACTGTTTGTGAACAACTAAAAGAAATCATCAACATACACATCGCAGAAGTTGGAATGAACTCATCGTTGTTTACGTACCTTCTTTTTCCTTTTGCAGGTTGCGCAAATTTTTCCTTAGCTCCTCAGTCTCTCTGTTGATCTTAGCAATAGTCCGTTGTTTAACTGTCAGTTCAGATTGTAAACCTTTTATTGTAGCTACTAAGTAACTATCTTCTTTCAATCTATTCAAAATTAATGCTGAATTTTGTGACAATCGGCTAACAGCTGACGACGCTCTGTCTGGCTTTATAAATGTTTGTGTCGATACAGTATGTTTATTCCTAGTTACTGTTTGAGTTGCTGCATCGTTCCTATGTACGCCATTCAACTTGTGCTTTAACTCTGTGTTCACTTTTCGGTCATCCATCAACTGTCTCTCTACGTCTATAATGTGACTTTCGTATTTCTGTTTCATGTCACCAAACTTTTCTTGTAACGTCATTAATATTCCTTGGAAGTGGTCCTCTTTGTCTTTGAGCTCTTGCTCCAGTCTTGCAATGCGTTCTTCTAATAACTTTTTCTTATTGTCTTCCACTGTTGACGATTTAGAAGCAACTGCAAATATTTTGATCATCAAACAGCTTAAAATAAAATGTAACTATAATTATGTTCGCAACTAGTCCTACTAAATACTCACCTATCAACGCCGATACAGAATCAGGATGCTTCCTTCTTAATATCATTTCCATTTCTTTGACTTGTCTTTGTAAATCATGTATAACCACTAAATCCTTCTCATGCTGCTTAGTCAAATTTTTCCTATCATTACGTTCTTTTTGTAGTTCCGCAAGTATTCTATTTTCATTTTCCGTAACAGACTTCAGCTCTGTATTCTTATGCTCGTATTCTTTACTAAGTCTACTTACAAACTTTTCACATTCGGCTAATTTCAAATCAACCATATGTTTTTCTTCAGTGACTTGGTTTAATTTTTTTCTTAAAGCTTTATTATCGTCGTTTAACTTAACATTTGTTAATTCCAAACTTTTAGCCCTCTCTGTCGTATCTTTTAATTCTTCTACTAAGTTTTCGTGTTTACAATTAATTATTGTCTTTTTAGGTGAATTAGTCACTGATTTGATAATCTTATGTGTCTCTCGTTTCTTTGAATCGATGACGCCTGCGGAGAAAGGCCTTAACTTTGGCTTACGACGTATTTCAGTGTTTTCCTTAGCATTTTGTTTAGCATACTGGTTGGCCTACAAACATATTTTAAGATTATTACAAGTATATATCTTCTCAGCTTTCTTAACGTTACGCTTTATTTAAATCGGCGTAAGTGGGTGCTTCTAGCATCATTTACACTCCTGATTTATAATATGAAATCTTTCATACTACATACTAAACACAGACTTATGTACTAGATACAGAGTATACCAGATATACTCAAGTCTAAAGTAGACCTATCAAGATAACGCAAGCTCCGGAACGGTCATAACCGTGAAAAGAGCATTAGATAAATAAATCGTTAAAAACGTGTTTACAGTAAACAAAGTTTGTCATCAAAGTTAAATAACTGCAACTTGGAGGCAACGACCGGGCACGGCGCCAGCGCCGGTCGAGAGAAAAGTTGTCAGGCTGGTTCTAAACGAATACTGTACCTGTAGGCGATGTGACGCATTTTTGCAAACACTAAACGAAACTAATGCGTTTATTAATAATTTTAATATAGTCGATTACAAATAAATGTAAAAGCTTTAGGTCGTAAAATGGAGAGCCCTTTAAGTTTCTCATTTTATGAAGCTATTTAGTGATCATGTAATTAAGTTGTAAAAGATCTGGTTAACCGATGACGAAGCTGATGGAAAGGGTTCCATATCTAAAGTACCTACATTTAATGAGTTAAAATATTTTAGAACTCACATTCATCCATTGCAAATAAAAGAAACCATAATAATTATAAAATAAGAATTCAGGTCTGCTGGAAGAAATTTCATTTCTCTTTTATATATATTTGTCTTTTTTTTAAGTGTTTGTGTGTACATAAATTAATTAATTAATAAGAATTTCGTGGACCAATACACACACCTAGCGGTAAACCTATAGAGGAACCTAAAAATAATTCTGAGAAATCTCCATAATAACCAAAAAAACAAAGGCTTTGAACTTTGAGTCAGACGAACATAACGTTTTTTCACAATCATTGCATTACAATACATAACAACAAATGATTTGAACTCAATATTCTTACAATATCTAGGTCTCTACAACTCCATTAAGTCTATCAATATTATTAAGTAAATCTCATCAAGTTAATTTCGTATATCGAGCTATCAATACCAACAGCTCGTTTATCGGAGCTTAAAAGAGGCAATCGTTGTGCGCTAACGCATCAGTGTGATCACCTGCGGCAGAGCGTCCGCACCGCAGTAGCCATGGGGTCTTTGACGAAGACAGTCGTGCTCCTGTACATCGCATCTTCAGTTTTATGTACGCCGTTCATCAATCAATTACAGCCAGGACAAGGTACGGAATGTTTTTTTTTTTGCGTAAAGTCAATTGATGAGTAGATTCTTAGAAACAACTATTACTGGCACATCCTTTAAAATTCTTGAACGGTGCATTAAGTGCGCTAGTAAATTGTTTTGTTTAAAGGTTTTTTTTAGGCCGGCAAAGATTGTTTGTATTCTCTTTTTTTTTTACATCACCATATTTTACCAGCCTATCACACTAATATTATAAAGGTTAAAGTTTGTGAGTATGTATGTATATTTGTTTGGTACTTCTTCACGAACCGATAAACCGGTTTTCGATGACACTTGGTAGACAGGTAGGCTTTGTCCTGAAATAGCACACAGAATACTTTTTATCCCGGGAGCATGTTCCTTTGGGATAATTTTCTAATATCACGGAGGTGAAGTCGCAGGCAGTAGTTGGTCTATTATAAATTCTATTTTAGAAACTAACTGTTCACGTTATAAAATTTTCCCGTTTATCAAATTTAAAAATATAGGAAACGAATGCACACCCTTTATTATTCAAAAGTCCATTTCGATTCCGCACGCGAAGTCGCCTTCGAAATGCGTGATCAAAATCAAATATCGAAAGTCGCGGAAACCCTTGGTGGACCGACAAGATCAGTTCAAGTTCAACATACAGCACCGTTAGACCGACAAAGATATTGGCCAAGTTAGACCGGCCAGCCGCGAATGGAAAACAAGCCGTGGCCAGAGAAAGTCATTAAAACATGTCATGGGAGACACGAGCGTTGCATTTAAATCTATTCCATTATCAATTCGCTCTGTGTCGCTATCGATACTTCAAAACTTAACACATAATGTGTGAATGTGAACGCGTATTCGTATCCGCAGTAAATCATTGTAGAAATCGCTCATTAACTTTTATGTGCGCACTTACATTAAAGTTGATCGTATTTCTTTTATTTAATGTATTCTTAATGCATACTCGTTGTAGGAGGTAAACTGTTTAATATTTTTTCTGTGAATCATCAGAATTGATGTCTAGACCTGTTAGTGTTTTGTTCTCGATTGCCTGCAATATTATATCAACATATTTGCGTTTTTTTTGTTAAGTCTCAAATATAAAAGCTCAAATTGACCTTGTTAGGCACTGAATCCATTATTGTATTCAAACATAGTCAACATCAAATGTATACTAGTCATATTGTTTTAAAACAATGCTCATACAGAACTATGTCGCCGTGAAAAAAAGGTTAGGACGCAAACAAAGAGTATGTAATCTGTCCATCTATCACACAATTATATCTAAAACATGTTTATGAACGGTAAAAAACGACATTATTGCAATTTTGCCACTCATCAGGATTGAATCAAACGTAAGATAAATTGATGATACATAATAAGTCACGATTGTAAATCACTTAGACGCAAAAATGCATACGTAATCGTAATTATTGCTATTATGTATGACCTACTCACAATAAAGGTACTGTACTGTATTAATGACTTATTTCAGAATGGCCTACACGTAGTTCAGTTAAACAACCATATAATTTAGCTCAAAATGAAACCGACTCTAAATCAGACTCGGTTGCAACTGAAGTGAAATCTGAAGGAGAAAAAGCGCCTGAAGATCCTGATGACAATAAACCTAAGATCATATTAGCAGACGACGTAGAGAGGATTGACTACAGTGGTGCACAAGTGTGGAAGGTCTCCACAAAGAAAAGTAGTGCTCAGCGTGTCATTAACCAACTGGCTTCCGAAAAACGTAAGCTGACCATTTCAATATGAAAGTAACTGAAAGCTTAGCATTGATTTTTGGAATTCGTGTCATTAAATCTTAAATTATTTTCCAGTCATAGCATCTTGGGGAGGCAATCACTCAGCTATCGATATCCTCGTCAAACCGACAGCCCTTGAAAACGTTACAGCTGCCTTGAAAAGGAAAGACATTGCTTACTATGTTATAATAGAAGATCTCCAACAAAGAATCGACGAAGAAAACCCACCTTTAGATGAAAACGAATTGGAACTACAAGACAGACGAGGTTCGTATTAATAATGAAGTAGTTTACTGAAGCTTTTGAAGACAAATTAACAATATTCCAAGGGTCGATATAATTTTGTTCCAGCAAGAGCTTACAATTTTTGGCGTTACAGGGAATCTCATCGCCGACTAGGTTTCATAAGTGCCTACATGGGGTACAATTCTCTCAACCTTCCCATGGAGTATTGGCCAAATGCAAATTGGGGTTCGTTGTTGTTGTTCGGCACCGAATCTTTGTTGTAATGCACTATCTTTGTTTTAATACAATTGGTTTTAAATGCTCACTTGACGTGTCTCTAACCTTTTGGATCTGGATTGTGTTGAATAACATTATTGAGTTTTTTATTAACTATTGAAAGGCCAAAATATTCCTTTTGTCACTAATCCGGAAGCAAAAGAACATATCTGCAAATTGGGAGAACCGTGTAATTAAACAGAACTTATGGATAATGGTAAGGTAAAATGTTTTATAGTAATTTTAATAAAGGATCTTATTTCAGGTCACCGTATGACATGGAAGCAGTATCATAGACTAGAAGATATTCACGGATTTATGGACTACTTGGCAAAAACGTATCCTTCTATTGTCAGTGTTAACACAATTGGAAAATCTTACGAAGGCAAAGAACTTAAGGTAAATGGGTCGTTCAAAGTTTTTCCTTGAAATAATTATTTTGTCATAACCGCCCGGTTTCATCTCCATACGAGATGAATTTTGGAAAATCCTTTCTTATTCTTTGTATACATTAAAGGTACCTCTATACAAAATTCCAATATCTTAGGAAGGTTTGGCCTGGGCGTTGATAAATCAGTGATTAAGTCTAGGACTTTTCCGTACAAATAATACTGTTATAGTTAAAAATTTAAGTTGCTAGCAACTTTTGCGTAACACAGATTCGATATTGACAATCAAAGGTTCATGAGAAGTTTTCACTTTTCATACATCACCTTATTGTTAGCATGACGAAACATCAATCACATTAATTCGCAGTATTGTTCATTATTACAGTACTTTATCAAATCAAACCATATCAACAGAGGAACGAATTTGCTATACGTAATTTTTAAGACTTGATAGGTGAAGAAGTGGCTGACCGTACTTTTTTTTGAGGTGAAAAATCATCCGTTTTCACGCTCTGGGGTGGAACGAGAAGCCGTGACAGATTTTTATTGATTAAAATCCCCCTTCGGTTCTTTTAGTTACCTACCATTTGCGTTTTAAGGCCACAGTCACTTTTTCAAATGTTCTAGCTAAGGCTTAGCAGACGTCGGCCCTACTTAACTTAATTCATAAAACCCCAAGCGAACGCTGCTGTTGTCTTTATATTGTGTCTCTAATTGACGGTATTTGAAAGGTTAAACCATCAGGTTTACTAACATCTTTTTGAGGCGCGGGCGGAAAACTACGCGTCGTCGATTCGAGCCTGGCCGCAGCGACGAAATCCAAATAAGTGCATTGGATTAACAACCCAATGAACCTTTACATTGGATTGTTAATTCAATGTACTGCGCTCTCGACTCGTCGCTGTGGCCAGCGCTGCGCTCAAGGCTGTTTTCTTAGAGAACAGCCCCTGGTCCTTACTCGGATCTGTCATCTGCGGGCTTAGAAAACATTACATTTTGATACAAGTGCAGAAAGTTAGTCATTGCGACCGAGGCGAAATTCATACGAGCCGTAGGCGAGTGTGTTAAGGAGTCGAGGGCTGCTTTGTCTAGATTTATATTTAAGTATCTAACTATCTCATATCTTCGGATACTTGATCGCTTGAGTCTTGGGTTTTTCTATCGATAAACCCCAATTATCATCAATATGCTACCGATAAATGACAACCAGGTTTTATTATGTCACGCAAACTAAATTACTTAACCGTACTGGAGTTTCAAAAACGTCAATGTCCACTCGCTAATAGCATTCTCTGATATTTTTTTTATATTTTCCAGGTTCTACGCATTTCAGACGGTAAACAAAGTAACAAAGCAGTGTTTATAGACGGTGGCATCCATGCGCGGGAGTGGATCAGCCCTGCCGTCGTCACTTACTTCATCAACCAATTCGCAGAAAACTTTGATGTTGAATCTGATGATATCAAGAACATTGATTGGTAAGAATTTAGCATCAATTTCTTCTCTCCTATTCCTATTTTCTCATATATTCCTCAAATTGACTAGACTTCCTTATCTCATTCTGGCTTTATATTTTTAATTTCGTTTCCAGGTATTTCTTGCCGGTAGTAAACCCTGACGGGTATGAGTACACGCATAGGGGGGACCGTCTGTGGAGGAAGAATAGGAAATACGGATTGGGTCCTAGCACATGCACCGGCGCGGATCTGAACAGGAACTTTGGGTAATCTAAACATATAATAAATCTTTAGAAGTTTTTAGTTGTGCGCGCATGACGTAAAATGTACGAAATCGATGTAGATAACTTTTATACATTACTAGCTGACCCGGCAAACGTTGTTTTGCCATATAAATAATATTTAAGGGTGGACAACCCTTATCACTAAGGGGTATGAAAAATAGATGTTGGCTGATTCTCAGACCTACTCAATATGCTCACAAAATTTCATGAGAATCGGTCAAGCCGTTTCGGAGGAGTACGGGAACGAACATTGTGACACGAGAATTTTATATATAAGATAATTATTGGTATATTAGTTAGGCGTTGTTTCATCGCAATCTGTTGACTATATCGAAATATACTACATTCATTGACTGCTAGGCGGTACGAAATCCGACAGTTTACAAATATAAATCACAATAGTGTTTTGGAGTTAAAGATCGGAAAGTCTATCTTAGGTTGCCCGCATAACAGAACGGATCGACGATTTTGTAATGCTAAAGGTACAATTCCGAGAGGGGCTCCAGACTGCAACCGCAGGCAGCACTGCAGCTAGCGGCTGCGGTTGACTGCAGTGCTACCTGCGCGAGCAATTGCTTCTGTTCCAACATGTCGCGGCTGCACAATGCATGGTACCACGCTTCAGTCACTCCAGTACCTTCGTGCGAGACAGAATATCCAACAACGATATCGATACCTTACTTTTATTAGAAGAGGAAGACGATGACGATTTGTGTGGATTATTAGTAACAAAGTTAATTAATTTCTCTTCATAATCTTCTGAAAAATTCGACATTTTTGAACGTGTGAACACTGCGGTACGCGACACCACTGGTGCTGCAGTTTGCGGTCGCTTCATGTAGCGGCTGCAGTTTGCGTGCCGCGGCTGCAGGCCGCAGTGTTGCCGTGCTCGGAATCAATTTCAAGAGATTCAATGGAAACTAGTAGTGTCGCTTGCAGTTTGCTGTATGCAGTTCGCCTCAGAATTGAACCTTTAATGGGATACATTGGGAGCGGAAAAAACAACACCTGGTAGTGTCGTAGCGCATCATTTATAAACATTTGTCCAGTAATGTCGATAGGCTGGGATGATTGATCAGAATCGATCCGATAATATGGCGGGCCAAGGCTAACTATGAACACAGGCCAAGGGCAACTATGGACTATGAAATAGGGCACGATAGAACGATGTACCTAATTAATATAGAAGTTTTGCTGCGAAGGAAACTATTTTGCCTTGTCACGGAATACGGAAATCAGCGTGCATTAGACGCATTAAACATCTGCCAGTTAGTTCTAAAAGAGACATTTAGGTTTTTCGTTCCATTATTATACTTAGGGGATAAGATTAGATTCAGCTTTTTCCAGTCAGCTACAAAGGTCTTTGAGAACTAGAGATTCTGTGTTATCCACTAAATTTTCCGCCATTCTGCTTCTCGATCTATAACAACAGGTAAGTTCTTAACCAAAAATGTTTTTTTTTTTGTCTTTAGACACCGTTGGGGAGGAAAAGGAGCTTCAAGTTATCCGTGCAGCGACATTTACCGCGGCAGTGGACCGTTTTCTGAACCAGAATCTAAAGCAATCAATGTTAGTGGTTTTTTTTTTGCAGTCATTTGCTAACGCCCTTTCAAGACCACTGCCAGTAATGGTTGGAGCTTTGTAATTCGCCATAGAATCAGATAAAAACCAAAACTGGATATTGCACACAAGATATTCAAATAATAGGATGTTGTTTTAAACTATTTAAACTTTAATTATAAAGACTTATTTTCGACTATTGGTAGACCGCGAAAACAAAGCTGCTCTATGCCGTAAGGTCATATCATAGACATACTAACTTCTGTCAGCGTCTTCACCCACGTGAAAGTAGAAAATTATCCCAAGGAGACATATATTATCCCTGGGGGTAGTCAGACAGAAAAGTCTATGTGCCAAATTTCATCAGTCGTTTATACGTGAAGGATTAACAAACATACAAATAAGTATTAAAAATATTCACATAATTATAGAACATTAGTCTGACTGTTAATGTGTCCACAAAATTTTCACCTAAATAATTTTAATGTTGTATTGGAATCCAATTAGTTTTATCATGCAAGCACTAAAAACCTTGACTATACATTCTAGCATACGTAATTGCCCTAGATATGCTAGATAGGTATGCTTGCGTTTAAACGTAATTAGGGCAAATGACTGACACTAGCTCCCCATAGCCATTCACACCCCCTTGGAATTGCAATTTTATACAAAAACTAGAGTTTGCCCTTACAGGCACGGGACACTCGAAACATGAAAAGTGTTGTATTATCCCAAGGGAGCTTACTATCACATAATATGAAAAGTAATGGTACGAGCAGTGGTAGCCGAGTGGTGACGGCCCCGACTTACGAATTGTAGGTCGCTGGTTCAAACCCAGCCAGGCGCATTACTTTGTGTAATTTATTTCATTACTACTGCTTTCAAAACGGTGAAGAAAAATATTGTGAGGAAACCGGAGTGTCCTAGAACCAAAAATTCGAAGACATGACACAACCCGCGCTGGACCCGCGTGGTGGATTACGGCCCATTCCCTCTGAGGCCTGAGTCCCAGCCATGGGAACATTAAAAGGCTGATGCTATGCTACAAATTTCAGTCATGAAAGTGTAACAGTTACACAATAATAATTTTAGTATTTTATAACATTATTCTATTTCCACAGGACTTCTTCAGCAACACACCCACAAAATTCTCTGCTTATCTCACATACCATAGTTACGGCCAGTACTTGCTGTACCCATGGGGTTACGACAACGCATTGCCCCCAGACCACAAGGACCTTCAAAATGTTGGCAACCTGATGGCTCAGGTAAGACAATATCTAAACTAAGGACTATCTACATCATCTAGTCATCATTAGTAGTCTTTCCCCAACGATGCTGATGACTACTACAGTCTTTTTTACATAGCATGGGTAGGCTGACAGCAGGGCGAAAATATGTATTCTATAAGCAGAGAGAAAAGGATAGGTAGCTAACCTACAGCAAACCAACAGCCAACAAACAGCCAACCAACAGCTGTCACCTGCACCATCCCATAGCGATTATAATTGTAGTGTAGTCTAATCAGAAGCAGGTGAATACAGTGTACATGGGCTAGTGGCCTCTATGATAGGTTATTACTGAATAACCTATCATAGAGGCCACTATGATAGGTTATTACTGAATAACCTATTATAGAGGCCACTATAGAATCGCTATAGCTACAGAGTCGTCCGTCAAGGACTAACTGCAGAAACCAGACTACAAATATAAAAAAAAGATAACTTATCAAAGTAGAGATTTTGGAATATAATACGGGCAACAATATCCTTTTGTGCAATGTAGAAAAAATGTGTTATGCATTTCTTGAAGCTTCAGCTTCCTGATAATGATAAACAGTTAAAACAATAAAAACCACGCTCTCTAAATATATTTTTTTACAGGCAATCCGAAAGACTGGAGGATCAGAATACAAAGTTGGATCATCTAGCGGTCTCCTCTACCCTGCATCTGGGGGCTCTGATGACTGGGCCAAGTCTTTAGGCATCAAGTACACATACACTGTTGAACTCAGTGACACGGGACGTTACGGTTTCGTATTACCGGCTTCATACATCGAGCCTGTAGCACGGGAGAACTTGGCTGGTTTAAGGGCTTTAGCCAGTGTGGTGAACAAATTACAATAGGTCACTTTATTTGCATACTAAGTATGTTTAATTGTTTACATTATTTATTTTAAGTTTTAAGTAAAGCATTTTTACTCAGAATGTACAAATGATACTTAAGTTTAATAGTCTCATTAAGACTTATTACAATGTAATAAAAAGAAGGCTGATGCAAGAAATCTATGGCTGTTCAGCGGCAGCATTATTTTAAAGAATAAATACTTAAAAAAATTTTTGTCTTTCATTGAAAAATAAAAATCTTTTCCCATTTAGCATACAGAAAAGAATGATAGATTGTATGAGAAGTGATATGAAAGGAAAGAAAGATAGTCAAGACGGAAAACAGGTCAGAATGCAAGAAAAAAAATGTGTTAGACATAGCGCACACTGGCGACATTTGTCACGGTGACAATCATTTTTCTACCCATTTTTTGTAACTGTAACGTCACAAAGTGCACGCACTACATGTTGGGTTCATAAACACGGTGTCTTTTTTGTCAAAAGTCACCAGTGCTATTTTGGCTTACTGATGATGATGATACTGAAATATGTGCAACAAAACCATTGAGGGTAGTTGAAATTTTTTTAACCTTTCAATCGTGGAAATTACAGATACAATAGAAAGACAATAGGTGCGCGAACGCCGGCATTTGCTTGGGGTTTAATGAATTAATTGCTTCTGTTATCAGGGGATTAGTAGTTTAAAATAATTACAGATTATATTTAGCGTCAAATAGGATAAGTAGAGCTTAGCAGTAAAACTAAAATATAAAGACCATCATTTAACAAAATTATTTTTCATATAACAGTTGACTGGTGGATACCATTGGAAATGAGCAGGCATCCAAGTATTTAGTGGCAAGTATTAGGGATATAGTGATTACTTACAGAAAACATAGTACTACTTTTTTATGGTGGGTAAAAATCATCCAGATGACATCCCCCGCGCTTGGGCGCAGCGGGAGATAGTGTCAGACTTTTACTGACTAAAAACCCACTCCTGTTCCTTTGTTGCCTTTCATACCGGGGCTGAGCCTTCCTTTCAGAAATAGACCCTTGGCCCCAGAAGGCTTCGACACTGCTGGGCCCCTATGGTAAACATAGTTAGCTACTACTACTGTTTTATAGTGTTATGACAAATAAATTACCTTAGTATTATTGAATTCCTTGTGCTCCATCGAATCCTTTTCATTCTCATTAGGTTTCGTCACTTTAATTTGAGGAATAGCACCAGATTCACTTTTGTTTGGACTGCTAGCATTCAATGCAGCCGAAATAGGGCTGCTTTTTAACAAATTCTTAGTTTCCTGTGCAATATCTTCTGCCCTTTTGAGAATCAAATCTACATCATCAATATCTTCACTTATTACTTTCTCCTCCTTGTTAGCTGCAGACAACTTCTTGATTTCATTGAAAATCATTCTAATTTCTTCATCATCGTCCTTGTAAGCTTCACAACTCTTTTCAAATTGTAAAAATTCTTTTGTCGAGATGCTATTGTCATTTGACCCTAAATCCTGAGCCATTGCAATTAAACTTTGTGCCATAACTATAAAATAAGTTTTCTTATAGCGCAACAAGATTCGCTACATCCCTACGCTACGCAATTCTTATTTAAATTCGCCGAATTCTTCGATTATTTTCTTCTGTTCGAATACAACTTTCGGTTGCTAGGCAACAATCAATCATAGACAAACAGTTGTCAGTTCTTTTTTTTTTATTTATTTTTTGACTATGGATACAAAGTCTTTCAGTCGAGTGTCAGTCAGTTCTTAGCAAGACTGACACTGCTGCCAGCAGTGTTGCCATTTGAATTTGCTGTAGCTCCTAATTTAGTTATTTATCCTTATTTAGTTAATCATCTTGTTGCCTTGTATTGTTGTTATTTGCTGGCACAAAGGATTTTCATCTTTAAAAACAGCAAAATAATGATTAAAATAGCTTATCAAAATAGTGGGTCAGCCGTCTTAGGGCACCTATAGTACAAAACAACCGAATGAGGAACAAGCAATGAACATAAAAATAAGTTTCTTGTGAACAATTGACAGCTTTTTAATCGACTTCGAAAAGGAGGAGGTTCTATGTTCGACCGATATCTCCGTTAATATTGTGGACCGATTTTGAAAATTATTTTTGTGATTGAAAGGTGGTTAAGCTTCCAAGTTGTTCCCATAGAAATATTGTTATGGTCTGATCATGAACTTCGAAGATAAGAACAGAACTCCTCATAGGATCACAGCAGAACTGTCGTAATCGTAGAGTGCGTCTACTGAAAGCGTAACCTGGAGTTTTTTTTTTAAATTAAATTGGCAACATTGTTTTGCCGAAAAAATCACGTCAAAGTCTATGGTTGCAATTGTCAGTTTTTTGGAAACAGATATTTATTTTTCAAAAATAATTGCTTAATTATGGGAAAAACAATAAACAGTAACGTGCGAAAACTGCTACACACTATGGTTCATCTATTCAAACAAAAACAAGAAGAGAAAAAAGGTGTTTTCAATAAAAACCAACAATGTTTATATACGATTTCTGTATTTTTAAGTTAGTATGACGTTATAATCTTGATCCTTGTTGACAAATATTATTATATAGTTATATTTATGATGTAATGATTTTTTTTTTCTTATATTTTAGATAATCTGGCATATTGCGATAGTGTTGTAAAAACGCTCGAGTCGGCGCTAAAACGCTCGAGTCCGGACTCGAGCAGCGTAAAGACGCTCGAGTCGGGACTCGAGTCGGATCGAAAACGCTCGAGCGCTGGCTTGAGCGTTTAAAAACAAAACTCCATAAATAGCGCCGACTCGACGCTCGACTCGAGCTCAAGCACGAGTCTTTACGAAGTATGTGAAGAAATCAGTTTATTAATTACTACTTATTGTATACCTATTCTACGCCCGCGGTTTTACCCGCGTGAATTTTATTTGTTATAGAAAGTTTTAAGACTTCCCTCGGGACTTTTTGGCCTTTCATGGGTTATCACACTTAGGTAGTATATTTAGTTAAACAACAGGCATTTATTTGTATAAACTTTATTTATTGTTATCTTAAAAAGAAACTATTAATGATTTAACAAATGTATGTTTATGTAACGACTAAACAAATAAAAAAAAAGAGCTTATATTTTTGTTGTACTGGTTTACTAATCATGTTAATAAACCGCAGCTTATTATGAACTTTAAAGTTTTTTAACTTAAATGTTTTTTTGTTAACCATGAAGAAAGACACATACAGGCCTGAATATTTTTATTACTCAATCTGTTCCTTCTCTTAGATATAATGAGGCCAGCTTTTGAAAATGCCACCTCGCTTGGCACACTTGTACTTGGAATAGATAAAATTTTATATGCCATTTTGGTTAGGTTAGGCAAAGCGGATTCTTTATTTTTCCACCACAACATAACATCTGTGTTTTCAGGTTCAATTGGCGAGGTTAAATAAATTTCAATCTTATCTATGCAACTCCTATCAGTTTTTTGTTTGTATATTGAAGAAAAAAAAGACTTCTTGATCTGAATATCCGAAGTTCCCGGACTTTCTGTGTCTAACGTATCTTCATGAGTTATTGGTGTGTAATACTTTTCGAGATAAACTTGTTTCAATTTTTTTAAAGGTCCTGGATTACCTCTATTCATGAAATAATTATTATTCAAACGGGGATCTAAGATGGTTGCAATTTCTGCAAGATAAATTTGTATTTTTGAAGAGTATTCATTTAATTTAGTTATCATTGCTTTAGCACTATCTCTTAATATATCAACTTCTTCAAATTTATTCAAATGATCCTGCAGCGAATCTATGATTGGGAAAACATAGTATATACTCGGATATTCATGTATGGATAACATTACTGTGGCTTTATAGAATGGTTGTAAAAAATCGAGGATTACTTTTATGATATCCCAATTTTGAATCAAATATGCATTGAAATCTGCTTTTTCAGAACAAATAAAATCCAATACTGTTTTCATCGAATAAGCTCTTTCCAACATTAGAAATGTGGAGTTCCAACGTGTGAGCACATCTTTTATAAGATCTAATTTTTTAACGTTAAGCAAAATACAGCATTCTTCATAAACTTGTTTTCGTTTAGGTGATAGGGTTATATATTTCACTAAATTTGATACGGCATAAATAATTGATTCAACTTTATTCACGCCTTTTTTAACAACTAAGTTGAGCACATGTGCCAGGCATCTTACATGTACTACATCTGTATATTCATCATGAAAGAGTGTTAAGAGATTAATACATTTTACGTTTGTTGCATCATTATCTGTCGTGATAGCTATTATTTTGTCCTTTAGAGAATAATCGGAAAGAATTTGAGTAATCTTTTGCAAGACCTTCTTCTTCAAAAGAATCTTTTGCGGATATGGAATAAGATCAAACTCTATTATCATAGAAATTAGTTGGCCATCATTAGTCACAAAATGTGCAGTTACTACTATATAAGGTTTATTCGTAAGTGATGTCCAGAAATCAAAAGTCAGTGACAGTTTCTGTTTAGAAGACTTGATCAAATTAATTACGTCATTTTTCTTCTCTTTATATAAATTTTGAATACCTTTAGTTAATATGTAACGAGACGGTAGGGTATAATTTCCATTTAAAGCGGATATCAATTTTTGAAAAAGTTCTTCTTCAACGATGTGTAATGAATGATTTCCGTGAATAAAGTTTTTCAAAAGGGTGTCGTAATCTGAGTGTTTTGTACAACATTTTCGTTTTACTAATAAGTTGCTTGGGCGAAATGGAGTACCAGATGTGCTTGCAAGACTTACATCTGGATCTGCGAAGTTAGTAGTCGTATGCTGCGACGAATGTTTTTTGAGAATGGATGTGGAGGTTTTTGGCGAAAAACTTCGATTACATATTTTGCATGTAACCCAACCGGCGATATTTTTAAAGTTGATCCATTTCCAACTCTTCTGTCTTTTTTCGGTACAATCCGACAATTCACTACTAACTTCCACTTCTTCTTGAAATTCACTACCACTGACGCTGTCGTTTTCCATTTGTGAGATGATAAATTTTAGAAATATTTTCTGAATGTAAAAGATTTGAGTTGAAATGAATCTAAGGCACGTCATACCTCATAATGATTAAAGATTACCCTCTACTCAAATAAAATTATTAATATACCCTCATTATAAATGTTAACGCTTCGACGCTCGAGCGCGCGACTTGAGCGTCGAGCGCCCGGTTTTTCAACGCTCACGAGTCCTAAACGCTCGAGCGTTTAACGCTCGAGTCTTGAACGCTCAATAGCGTCGACTCAGCGCTCAACGCTCGACCTTCAGCGCTTATTTTTACAACACTATATTGCGAATTTCATATTTGACAAAAACATCGAACAAAGAAGGCTTTTAGTGAATCGACTTAATCAAAAACACGTGGTGGTGGTAGAATGCGTTCAAAAGCGGTTGGATTTAATAAAAGATTTGCCTCACTCAGTCTAGTAGTGCATCAAAGTCTTCAACTGAAATTAAAATTGCGAATGTGAAGGAAAAAGTCACTGAAATCCTAGTTCAAGTTTGAGAGAGATAGCTGCTGAACTTTCTGTGTCTCACAACACGAGTCGATTCGTATCATTTAAAACAATCACTGGAGTATAAAAGATGTTCCCGCTTGACTAACCCAAAAAGATCTGAATTTTCTCTGTGCTAAAACGAATCGATTCCAACCCAACAATCTTGAAACACATTATTAGTGTTGGCGAGACGTGATGAAATTGAAATCATGTTGACTATTGCGGTGTTGTACACTTGGTATTCTTGCCAGAAGGCCAAATGGTAAATAAAGAGTATTATTTGAATATTATGTAGCGACATTTGAGAGATCAGATAAAATAAAATAATTTGGAATAATAACTAACATTTTATGTGTTAATGACCTTTACCATACACCCACCATTAATTAAAGGTAGAACTACACTGCTCACACGTATGCTACACACGCCGATTTATTTATTTATTTAATCTTCATGCAACACAAAGTACATAGGCGGACTTAATGCCTTAGGCATTCTCTACCAGTCAACCTAGGGTGGTGAAGAGACAATATGGTAGGCGCACAAAAGGAAAATTTTGGTATTAAAACAAGCCGATCTGGAAGCTTCGGTCTCCATATGGAAAATAGACTGTTAGAGCTAAACTTGATCCACGCCACGCCATGCGACGCTACGTCCGCGACGCCGACACGTTGGTCCCAGAAATTTTAGAGGAAGGTGGGCGGGGCTATCCACGCGTCTGATCGCAGTGGTCAGGCGGAAAGTGAAAGTGTCTTCGATTGTAAATGAAAATGCGAGCTTGATCTGTAATCGTGTTTTTAATCCTCCGATGAAATCAAAGGTTGTAATGCGCATCACACATGTTACGCGTTGCGTCAGTGTAGTGTGCACACCTACCACACACGGCTGAGACGTCTCACACGTGTGCGTCGGTGTAGTTTAGTTCTAGCTTAAGTCTACACACGTTTTTGACTAAAATTTAATTTCATAGTACAACTATTAGACAATTGTCATAAATACAAAAAATACTCAAGTATCAAAACTTTTTTCTCCTACTATTTCAATAATACCACATTCAAAATTTTTGGTTTTAACCTCCTTTTCTCAGGTCACGCTTTCGTTAGACGGACTCTAACAAATAAATTGCTTTGTATAAATAGGTACGCGTAGTCGACTGACTGACTGAAAGAAAAGGGGAAGGGGATATAGCTTTATAACTGATCTGATGATGAAGCCGGAAAGTGAATTAATGTAATCTAACTGTATTTGGAATTATTAGAATCGTTATCAGTTGTACTCTGGCTTTAAGGAATTTAAGTTTGGCTGAGGGGTACTTTTTAGTGGTGGTACCATAACTAAACATTTTTACAAAAAAAATACAACCGACTTCAATGTTAAGAAAACACTGAAAAGTACAAAATAACAATAAATTCGGAAGTCGGTGTTAAATAACGAAGAGACAAAATTATTATAGAAACACCGACTTCCGAAATTAGTATTTTGTAGTTATTTTGTACTTTTCAGTGTTTTTTTAACATTGAAGTCGGTTGTATTTTTTTTTTATACTATTAGGTAGATTCTGTAGGTATAATAAGTTATACGACTTGGGTAATTATTAGGATTTAATGAAATCTGATGTAGTCAACACGGGTTCAATAATCAAGGTTGACTATGAGATAGAGATCATTGTTTACTAACAGAAGAACTATATATAAAAAGAATCGAATATGAGTAGGGTAGACCGGGGACAATTGAAACAGGTCATGATTGCAACAACTTCAATTTCTCGTAAACTATAATACCTACGCTTGTGACGCGTCGTTGGTTGCATCGTCGGTTATGTTCGGTTTTATGTTTAACATGGCTCGAGCCAGCGAGCGACACAGTCGTGCACAGGACGCTTCGACGAATTTCGTGCCAAAAAGTAAATATTCCGGATCTTTAACTTTTGTTGTTTTCATATTTAAGTCTTGTTTTTTTGTCAATTTTCCTTATTTTAGGGTATTGTTTATCTATTTAAGATTGTGTTTATTACTGGTAGGGTAGACCGGGGACAATTGAAACAGGTCATGATTGCAACAACTTCAATTTCTCGTAAACTATAATACCTACGCTTGTGACGCGTCGTTGGTTGCATCGTCGGCTATGTTCGGTTTTATGTTTAAAATGGCTCGAGCCAGCGAGCGACACAGTCGTGCACAGGACGCTTCGACGAATTTCGTGCCAAAAAGTAAATATTCCGGATCTTTAACTTTTGTTGTTTTCATATTTAAGTCTTGTTTTTTTGGCAATTTTCCTTATTTTGGGGTATTGTTTATCTATTTAAGATTGTGTTTATTACTGGTAATTAATGTTTAAGTCAATATATACCAAAATATTGAGTATTGAATTAGAAGATGTGACATGGGTACATTTGAAACGACTTATCTGTGGACGTTTGAAACGTTTCAAACGTCCCCACATATTCCACGTTTTTATCCGACTGCACAGAAAAAGGTTGTGTTTATTAAAATATCAATCACAAAAAAATATAAAAACGCACAGAATTAAAAAAAATAACAGTATTACGATGAAAGAAAATAATCATTTAAAACCACTTTTTACTCACAATCACTAGGTATTATAAAATTAAAATACCTAATGGTTACAAGTAAAAAGTGGTTTAAATGGTTATTTTATGTTGGGGTTGGGTTACCTATTAGTTAAAATTACATCTGATGGGCAACTCGATAACTCTGACGACCCTAAAATTGAACCCATGACATTAAGTTTGATCTATATTTTTTCATTATAATAATAATAACATAATATATGAGGAATTGCTATTCGGTAAATCGATTGATTGATCTTGAATGATGTTGATTGATCTCCTTTGAAATTAAATTTCACAAGAAGAGTTAAACCTATACGGGTCAATAAACGATGGTTATGATTGAAACATTTTTATGCTTGAAACATTGTCATGATTGAAACATTGTTAAGATTGAAACAGGCTGTTTTGTATGAGACTGGAATACTTTGTTTTCTCCCCCATGTAAGTGCTATTATAAGCATAATAACATATTAAGTCATTTAATAATGTGAAATAGTATTCAATAGCACAGATTAGAGCTCTTAAATTATTTAAATAAGATATATTTTTAGTTGTTTATACTGAAAAAGTTTTTGCATGTATAATTTTTGAAATATTTATGTTACGATGACGGATTTATCACGATCTCAATAAACAATTTAGTGGCATGTTAACTTGTTAAGATTGATTAAAAAGCTCCAGTAGTTCATAAAATATTTCCAGTGTTTCAATTATCCCTACATACTGTTTCAACCGTCCTTAGGGTGGGGTCAATAGAACCACTGCGCCCGGTCTTCTTAAATAGGTGATTGTAGGTTAACTATTTGAAATAGAGATACAGATTATGTTTAATTTAGGAACTAGATAACGACCCTTTCAGCGGTATAAATAAGAGGGATGTAGGTACAATAGATAAGTCACTGCACACGGTTTAAGTAAAATTGTTTCAATTGTCCCCGGTCTACCCTAATTAATGTTTAAGTCAATATATACCAAAATATTGAGTATTGAATTAGAAGATGTGACATGGGTACATTTGAAACAACTTATCTGTGGACGTTTGAAACGTTTCAAACGTCCCCACATATTCCACGTTTTTATCCGACTGCACAGAAAAAGGTTGTGTTTATTAAAATATCAATCATAAAAAAATATAAAAACGCACAGAATTAAAAAAAATAACAGTATTACGATGAAAGAAAATAATCATTTAAAACCACTTTTTACTCACAATCGCTAGGTATTATAAAATTAAAATACCTAATGGTTACAAGTAAAAAGTGGTTTAAATGGTTATTTTATGTTGGGGTTGGGTTACCTATTAGTTAAAATTACATCTGATGGGCAACTCGATAACTCTGACGACCCTAAAATTGAACCCATGACATTAAGTTTGATCTATATTTTTTCATTATAATAATAATAACATAATATATGAGGAATTGCTATTCGGTAAATCGATTGATTGATCTTGAATGATGTTGATTGATCTCCTTTGAAATTAAATTTCACATGAATAGTTAAACCTATACGGGTCAATAAACGATGGTTATGATTGAAACATTTTTATGCTTGAAACATTGTCATGATTGAAACATTGTTAAGATTGAAACAGGCTGTTTTGTATGAGACTGGAATACTTTGTTTTCTCCCCCATGTAAGTGCTATTATAAGCATAATAAGATATTAAGTCTTTTAATAATGTGAAATAGTATTCAATAGCACAGATTAGAGCACTTAAATTATTTAAATAAGATATATTTTGAGTTGTTTATACTGAAAAAGTTTTTTGCATGTATAATTTTTGAAATATTTATGTTACGATGACGGATTTATCACGATCTCAATAAACAATTTAGTGGCATGTTAACTTGTTAAGATTGATTAAAAAGCTCCAGTAGTTCATAAAATATTTCCAGTGTTTCAATTATCCCTACATACTGTTTCAACCGTCCTTAGGGTGGGGTCAATAGAACCACTGCGCCGGGTCTTCTTAAATAGGTGATTGTAGGTTAACTATTTGAAATAGAGATATAGATTATGTTTAATTTAGGAACTAGATAACGACCCTTTCAGCGGTATAAATAAGAGGGATGTAGGTACAATAGATAAGTCACTGCACACGGTTTAAGTAAAATTGTTTCAATTGTCCCCGGTCTACCCTACTTTTTTAATCATTAAATATTAAACAAAATGCCGAAGTCAGTTGACTTATTAGACAGACTATATCTATGATTGATTAAAACTCTTCGTAACTTGCGCTAACGAATACGTTTCGACTTGAATATCAGAGAGTGTTAAAAGTCAACATCGATTTCTAATAAACTGTGCAAATGCGAGTCGGAATCGCGCACGGCGGAGGCATGAGGGTTCCCTCTATAATTGAATGCTCAAAAAAAACCAGCTCCGGCAGAAACAAGATGTCTCTCAAATTATCAATAATAATACGTAGGTAGGTAATAAAACAATAACCAGCTATTATCGTGATCCTTACTTGCAAACATATAAAAATTGCCAGTTTAATTAATCAGGCGTTGACTTTAATATTCATTCTTTTTAACTGAATTTGAAAAAAAGGAGGTTCTCAATTCAGTTGTATTTTTATACTTATTTTGTTTTTTTTTTTTTATTTTGTTTTTATGTTGTTACCTCGGAACTCTTTCTTTTTAGGTATCGACCGATTTGCAATTTTGTTTTTATTTTTAAAGGATATGCTTCCAGATTGGTTTTTTTTTAAAATCCAGTTCTGATGATGGAAACCATGAGGCATCGAGGGAACTCCTCAAATATTATAAGCAACTTTATGGGGATTTTGATATTTTCATCGAGAACTCAAGCATTTAGAGTCAAAAAGTAACATTTCACGAAGTGAAACTGATGAAGATCAGGAATGGCCAATGGAGCTAGATATCACAATGAAGATAGTTAAAGCAACTAGACATTACTATAAATAAATGGTTCTGACTAGTTTTGTTGAAAATAATATCATTGAAGTTATGATGATGATGGAGCCGGAAGCCGGAACTCCGTAGTTAAGCAATGTATTCTATCCGTATTTGGACTTATTAAAATTATCATGAGCTGCATTTCAGCCATGTCAACATCACACTGATAATTATGACCTGGAAGTTGAAAAGTAGGCACTGGAAATTTATTATAAAACAATGTTTCCTGGCGGTGTTTGTTATATATACCTAATAATTTATTTCAGATTTCTCCCTATAAATTGTTAGTAACATGTTATACTACAGTACCAAAGGAAGATCGCTGACCAGGCGTTTACCCCATTACACCTAGCAACACATTGCATCAGCCACGGGCACGAGGCAGGCCACGAGTTGCTGACTTCGCTCAACGTCAATCACGCCACCGTTTCCCGGCCAGCGGAAACGGCCACTTCGGTTCCAACCTCGAACGTTGTCAGATTTTCTTTAGTCATAATCATTTATTGTAATCTTTTCCATTTTTAATTAAAATTATTTTAAGTAAATTGTTTTTTTTTGAGTACTCCGCCTGTAGCCTCCGTAATTGGCGCAGTCGGTAGGATACTCGAAGCAGTGCGCGGCGCGTAAAAGGACTCTAAAATCGATCCTGTCGGCTCCGCATAGCCGCTGCTTGTGCTCTCAAGCCTTCATCGAGTATCCTGAACCACGGAAAGCTGCAGCGGTGCATCCAGACTTTGATGCAGACTCAGAGGTACCAAGAAATGAAACTGTGAGTACACTTGAATCGTT
This sequence comes from Mythimna ferrago, assembly GCA_910589285.2. Lineage (NCBI taxonomy): Eukaryota > Metazoa > Arthropoda > Insecta > Lepidoptera > Noctuidae > Mythimna > Mythimna ferrago. The sequence goes on along the minus strand of OU342691.1, from coordinate 8,963,166 downwards.
CTTGTGTTGCTTCCTTATAATTGTAATTTTCCTTTCCGGTCTTACGCTAATCCTTCAAGATTTTTCATCCTAGGCAATCTGGTTCTTGTACCCCTAGGGTCGTAAGGCAAGCTAGATTAGATCAATTTAGAGACTTAAGTGAAGTAGAACAAACCAGCGCAATGGCTCAAGGAGACCAAATTGACGCTATATTGAAATCCCTTCGATTACTCCCAGAGTTTGATGGAAACCCCAATACATTAACTAGATTTATTAATTTAAGTGATCAATTAGTTGGTAGATTTCTTAACCCTAATCCAGGAAATGAGCTGGAGAACCAAGCCTTGCTTAATGGAATTCTGAATAAAGTTACGGGTCCAGCCGCCCGATTTATTAATTCAAATGGTATCCCGACTGACTGGATGGGCATTCGTACCGCGTTGATTAATAATTTTGCAGACCAACGCGACGAAACTGCACTCTATAACGACCTCTCATTGTTAACACAGGGACAAAGTACTCCACAAGAATTCTTTGAAAAATGCCAAACTTTATTTAGCACCATTATGACATATGTAACTTTGCACGATAGTCTGTCTACCACCGTAGAGGCAAAGCGTGAACTTTATAAAAAGCTTACGTTGCAGTCCTACTTGCGCGGCTTGAAGGAACCGCTAGGCTCGCGTATTCGGTGCATGCGTCCCGTATCTATAGAGAAGGCGTTAGAGTATGTGCAGGAAGAAACGAACACTTTGTATTTGCAGCAGCGGAATAATAATTTCTTAGATAATAAAAAGCAACCAAACGTTCCAGCGGGCTCTCAAATTAAACCCCCAATTAATCAACCGTTCACTATGACACCAATTAATTTTAGTATGCCTGGCCCCTCACGCCATCCACCAATGCTGGTTCAACAGTCGTGGCGCCCTAATGATAATAATAATTCACCTCAGTTTAACCGAGGGCCGACACGTACCCAGCAAATATTTAGGGCTTTACCACCAAATTATAATGATAGGAATAATGCATTTAGAATGATCCCACGTAACGTATCCGGAAATTATTGGCAAAGATGGCATCAAACCAAATCCAGATAAGATATCAGTCATACAAAATTATCCGTTGCCGAAAACCGCTACCGAAATAAAGCGCTTTCTTGGCTTACTTGGGTATTACCGGAAATTCATACCCGATTTCGCTCGCTTAACAAAACCTCTTACACAGTGTCTTAAGAAAGGCTCAAAAATTACCCTAGATACAAACTACATAAACTGTTTCGAAAAATGCAAAACTCTTTTAACTAACGACCCCATACTTCAATACCCTGATTTCAACAAGGAATTTATTCTGACCACTGACGCATCTAATTTAGCGATTGGCGCCGTACTATCACAAGGTCCGATAGGCCAAGATAAACCTATAGCTTATGCTTCGCGAACATTAAATTCCAGCGAAATAAATTACAGCACGATCGAAAAGGAGTTGCTAGCCATTGTATGGGCCACTAAGTATTTTCGCCCTTATTTATTTGGTCGAAAATTTAAAATTATCACCGACCATAAGCCACTCCAATGGGTGATGAATCTCAAAGAGGCGAACTTTCGATTAACGAGATGGCGATTAAAATTAGGCGAATACAATTTCACAGTAATTTACAAACAGGGAAAAACAAACACTAACGCTGATGCATTGTCTAGGATAGAAATATGCAACGAAGAGACAAGTTCCGTGATAGCTAATCCTACAGTCAATCCGCCAACGCTAGATGAATCTAGAACACTCACAGCTCACACCGATGCAGAAAAACCTATATTAGAAGTACCGATATCAGACGATCCGCTCAATAAATTCAATAGACAAATTCATTTTACAGTTGTAGGTGATTTTAAGGGCAGAACAGTCGTTGCAAAACCATTCGACACCCACACACGTACGGCTATTCAAGTGTCTAAATCCAATCTTGAAACAGATGTAGTGAATGCGATCAAAGAATTCGTTTATCCTAGAGTAAAAACAGGTATATTAATTAACCCGCCTCTGGAAATGTACTCAATTATACCTATAATTCAAAACCACTTTAAGAATTCCTCCATGAATCTTGTACTTACAAAAACAGAACTAGAGAACGTTAAGGAATATCTACGCCAACAAGAAATCATTCGGAAATATCACGAAGGAAAAACTAACCATCGCGGTATTAACGAATGTCACCTTGCATTATCTCGGCGTTACTTTTGGCCTAAGATGAAAGAACACATCGCAAAATATATCAATGAGTGCACCATCTGTGGACAGAGTAAATACGATCGTAATCCAATTAAGCAACAGTTACACATAGTTCCCCCTCCAACAAAACCATTTGAAGTTATCCATCTCGATCTATTTACAGCTGAAACTGAGAAATTCCTTACAATCATCGATTCCTTTTCAAAGTATGCTCAAGCATACCATTTAAGGGATGGAACTGCAATAAGTGTCGTTCAAGCTTTATTAATATTTTGTACTCACCACGGAGTACCCTTAATGTTAGTAACTGACCGAGGCACGGAATTCACCAACCAGTTATTCTCAGAATTCGCAAGGGTCCATAAGATAAACCATCATAAAATACTAGCACATACACCCAATGAGAATGGAATGGTTGAGCGTCTCCATTCTACTTTGTTAGAACATTTAAGAATACTAAAACTACAAAATCGTGGCGAACCAGTTATCAATTTAATGCCATATGCCATATTAGCATATAACAGCAGTATTCACAGCTTTACCAAGTGCAGACCTTTAGAACTAATAAACGGACACTTTGACCCCCGTGACCCATTAGACATGGACGCCACAGAGCACTTAATGCAACAGTACATTCAAAACCATAAGCTAAGAATGAATAAAGTATATGAATTAATAAGCGAAAATTCTTTAACCCATCGCACTGAAATTATTGATAACTTTAACAAAAGTCGTGAACCTGAAAAAAATTATAATCCCGAGCAGCAAATATTTATAAAGAATCCCATGGCTAGTCGTCAGAAATTAGCACCCCGGTATACACAGGATACGGTGTTGGCAGATCTCCCAATACACATCTATACAAAGAAAAAACGAGGTCCAATCGCTAAGTCCCGTCTAAAAAGAGTGCCTAACAGTGCACAATTGTTACAGGATAGTACTGATGTACCTACTACAAGCAGTGGCTGCTCAAGAGATAACACTTGAGAGTCTTGAAGATGGACCAGGACTTCTCCCTTTCAAGCTAGGCACTGCAAGGATCATAACCCAACACCATTTCTTTTTACAGCCTATAGATTTAGATGAAATTAGATCTAAGGTAGTATTAGTTAAAACCCAGATAGACTATATTCAGCCTCAGTTAAATAATAAAACTCGTTTCTTGTACGAACCACATATTGCACATCTTAAAACCAAATTAGATAAAATTTCAAATCAATTACAAACATTTGATTCCCATCGTGTTAAGAGAGGTCTTATAGACGGCCTAGGCTCAGTAATTAAAAGCATTTCAGGAAACTTGGATGTTACAGACGCTTTACGTTATGACAATGCCATCAAAGTCCTTCAGGATAACGAACAAGAGATAACCTCGCAATTCAATCAGCACATAAGTTTAAGCAAGGACTGGATGTTACGGCACTCAAAAATCCTTGAAAGTATTGTAGAAAACCAGAAAAACATATCCCAAATAGTTAACGTAATAATCAACACCACTGCAATTACTAATATAGACCTTCTAAATTATGCTCACCTTTCACAGTTACTCTTAATCATGGGGGATAATGTCGAAAATTTATCTGAAGAATTAGTCAGGATAGAGAATCTTTTAGCTTTCATTCATGCAAAAAGCACGCACCATTCCATGCTTAGTTTAAACGCGTTAAGAAATATGATAGATAGAACACGTAGTTTATATAGTAAGGAAGAAATACTAGATATAAGCATAAGGGAATATTTCGATATCATAAAATTGAGTTCATATTATAGTAGTAATAACTTAGTTATAGTATTCAAAGTACCGATTGCCCTGCGTAACACCTATGACCTATACAAACTCTCCATAGTTCCCAATAAAAACCATGAAATCCTGATACCATCCTCTCCCTATATTGCAATACATGAAGACGAATTCATGTACATGGAGACAGAATGTCCGAAGGCAAACAATTGGTATCTCTGCGAGATGAAAACCAGCTTCAAACCCCGGGACCAAGTGGACTGCATTCATCAGCTGATCACGACACAGAAAATCGACTCTACTTGCAACCAGATCCCAGTTATACTTACCAGAGCAGCACTGGAGCAACTAGATGACAAGCACTACACCGTCACGTTTCCAGAAGCCACCAAAGTCCAGACGTCCTGTGGAAGAAATGAATACACTAATCTACAAGGGAGCTTCTTAGTAGTCTTACCTCACAACTGTTTCCTGCGATCTCCTGAGTTCACCCTCATCAATATCAATGACCATGCAAGAGGACAAGTTATCAAGATAACTGACTTACCTCCACAAGACCCCAATTTGAGACCATCATCGCAACCAGTCTTAACTCTAAATTCTATAAATTTGGAGAATCTACATGCAAGCAACGCTAAGATAACGCTTCAGCCGCCAATCAACTTAAAGAAGCCTCAAGATACAACCTTATATCATACTACAATACCGTTGTACGCTATCCTATTAAGCGCAACTGTAATAAGCAGTTATTTCATCATACGAAGGCTCATAGTAAAACGACGATCTAAGGAAATATCAGTAACTGAAACGAAGCAAACGGCATGCCGAGATGACAATACTGAAGCTGCAACGCCAGATCACTACTCAGCATTATTCTCGACGAAAGTACTCAAATAATTGCTGAACTGCGGCGGGAGGTGTTATACTACAGTACCAAAGGAAGATCGCTGACCAGGCGTTTACCCCATTACACCTAGCAACACATTGCATCAGCCACGGGCACGAGGCAGGCCACGAGTTGCTGACTTCGCTCAACGTCAATCACGCCACCGTTTCCCGGCCAGCGGAAACGGCCACTTCGGTTCCAACCTCGAACGTTGTCAGATTTTCTTTAGTCATAATCATTTATTGTAATCTTTTCCATTTTTAATTAAAATTATTTTAAGTAAATTGTTTTTTTTTGAGTACTCCGCCTGTAGCCTCCGTAATTACTTATGAGCTAATGTTAGTAAACAAAATAAAAGAAATGAGACAAAAAATAACAAAATAACATAAAACACTGATTATAGGAGAATCCGACTCCAGAATACTACAGCACAGTACAGCATAGGTACAACTTGCTATTTCACTGCGTGCAGTCGTATCCAGCGCTCAAGCATCGGAGAATCCCACCGGTCCGTCATACGCTCAAGATGCTGTTGGAACTCGCATGCGAGTTAAGAAAAAATTAACAAAAAAAAAATAGCTTCACTACAAAAAAAAAACACAAACTTTTAAAATAACTTTATTTTTAGAAGTAGGTAGGTTCTAACAAACCTGAAAAACCAAAAACATCAAGTTATTTTGAACGTTTTATAATTAATTTATCGGTAAAAAAACTGTGTGCTCCGGGCGTTCCGAACAGTGGCGACACCCGGGCGTCACTTCCGCACGAATCCGGTAAGTACAAGGAACCTCCCGAACTTGCCATGTCCGGTGAGGGTGTTGTGATTCCTGACCCGACCACGACATGGAACGGAGATTTTACTATGGCACAAAATGATTATTTTAATTGTGCTTTATTGTGCCACTTATCCCAGGAATTTGTGCCTTGTACTTTTTGAGTAATAAGGGTACGAATGTAGTCGGGCTGGGGATCACGGTTCCTGACCCGACCACAACCAGATCTAATAAAATATCAATAGTGGGAAGTTACTGATTATGCCAAAAATATGTGCCAAATTGTGCCTGTGGCACACGAAATTCTTTTACTATTCATATCACAGAATATATCTTGGTTCGGATAAAATTGAATAATCAAGAAGTAAAGTGTGTCAATCACACGCTATGCAATTTTACTACGACTGCAAGCAGTTTTATTTTGTGAAATTATGCTACATATAAAGCACTTTATTATTTTATTTTACTGGATGTGTTCACGACTTCGTACGCGTATATATGTAATTTATAAAAAAATTACAACCACTATATTTTGTAGCATTATATTAGTGTGTTAAACTTGAATAAAAAAACAGTCAAATGCGAGTCGGGTTCGAATCCTGCGGGTTCCGTAGCACATACGAGCGATTTCCATAGAAATTGACCAAATAAGCGTCCTATGTAGTCATATCTTTTAATTGCGTTGACTTAGAAATTTGATTATTTTTTGCCGCATGGGATTTCCGCATTGTCGATTATAATATTTTCTAGATCTATGATTCACTATTTAACGGAAATGCACTTATCATATGTACAACTATTGTTATTTACGTAACGAGGTAAGACATTTTTTGCTTTCAGTTTTAAAGCTAAAATGTGGGTAGTTGGAATAAATTTTTCGTAAGTGCCTTATTTGAGTACTTATATCAGTGATGATGACTGAATGCGTTGTGTGTGCCATAGGCACAATTTGACACATATTTTTGGCATAATCAGTAACTTTCCACTATTGATATTTTATTAGATCTGGTTGTGGTCGGGTCAGGAATCGTGATCCCCAGCCCGACCACAAACGTACTCCTATTACTCAAAAAGTACAAGGCACAAATTCCTGGGATAAGTGGCACAATAAAGCACAATTAAAATAATCATTTTGTGCCACTTATCCCAGGAATTTGTGCCTTGTACTTTTTGAGTAATACTACACTTCGACTAAGTAAACCAAACTTTGAAACACTGAAGATACACCACAGTGGATGTGATGGCCTGCCTAGGGCGTCTGTCTCAGTCAACAGTTGTAACTGCAATGTCATCCACAGAGTAGACTGCACTAGGTATCTAGGCGTCATTATAGATCAGAATCTGTCCTTCAAACCACACATTCAAGCACTCGCAAAAAAGACGCGCAAATTTATCTATGTAGCGAAACTACTACGAACTTGTGCTTCTAAAAACATTTGCATCCTGGTGTACACTTCCCTGTGTCACTCTGTTCTACAATACTGTGTCGGTGTCTGGGGCGGCGCTTCCAAGACATACATGCTGGAGCTAGAACGGGCTCAGCGTGCTGTTCTTAAAGTACTTCTGGGGAAGCCAAGGCGCTTTTCTACAGATGAACTATACAGGGAGGCGGGAGTTCTACGCGTTCGACAGCTGTTCATCCTGGAGTCTCTATTAAAACTAGTTAAGGACAAGACAGCACACACTGGCTGCAGTAGAAGTGGCAGGATAACATACGATAGAATCCGCCTTCCAAGACTAAAGACCTTGTCTGCAGCCCGGTTTTCGACTTATCTGTCAATAAGTATTTTCAACGCCGTGAGCAGAATATTCGCAATACCGAGTGAGTTCTCTGAGGCTAAAGTACAGCTAAAAAAATGGTTATTGGTCCGAACATACGAGGAAACAGAATCCTTGCTTTGTTGTACTAGTTAATACAAACTGACAGACACAAACACACCACAACACTCACTTACACTTTACACTTACACACTTAACTCTTCGTTTGCTAACAGGTAGTATAATTTATTAGTATAGTTTTTTTTTTTTCTTTTCTCTCAATTTACATTCTAAATTGTAATCTTAGAAATTTGTACGTAGCGCAGGCTAGATCATCTGGCTAATTCTGCACAAACTATTGGGTCACCAAGATACAGGCTATGCCTAGTTTGGGACCCATCGATAACCTGTTAATGTAAAAAAAAAAAAAAAAAAAAAAAAAAAAAAAAAAAAAAAAAAAAATAACCATTTTGTGCCATAGTAAAATCTCCGTTCCATGTCGTGGTCGGGTCAGGAATCACAACACCCGGTGAGGACCTGCGTCATGCGAAAGGTAAGGACGCCGTGAGGTCTTTTCACGCCTCAAAGAGGGGACTTACCGCCATTGTGGCGTGCCCATGACTACAATAACTCATTAATTGGTCAATTATTTTATTTTTTTGTTATCTTTTTTACTCTTGTTTACCGAACAGTCAGAAAATATCTTTTTAAATTAACAGTTTGTATAAAAATGAAACAAAGTCATTGCATGTAAATAAAATGTTTATTAATTTTTATAGGTAATTTATTAACAAAAGATATACCTAGTACCTACTCGTAAGTAAATGCTCATAGTCCAAAATTAATATACATTTTTTAATATCATGTTCAAACCAAAACATTTATGGACATTTTAAAAGAGTTATTAATTTTTGACCCCTCGAGTGCCGCTTGACTTAAATGACCTTGAAAAACGCTTAATTGTCGTTTTGTACGCACGTTTGTACGATTTTTTTTAGCTGAAAGTTTCTATATCTTTGTTTTTCTTAGAAAAATCCATAAAAAGTTTTTTTAGCGATTTACGTAAAAACGTGCAATTGTGTAATAATAATACCCCAGGGCACCTGAGGGGAAAAAATATTACTTATTATGCAATTTGGATTCTTATGCATCAAAACTTAAGTTTATTACAAGTATTTTGTACATACTAGTGTCATTGCTATTTACAGTTTATAAACAAACCTTTAAAAATAAAATTAATGTTATGTCCCATTACCAACTTAAACAAAAAAATCAAGCTTAACATTAGTAGATAGTTTTATATTCTAACTGCTTTCATATATTTTGGCTTTACATATAATTATGTAAATGGTGATTTAAACACATATTTTTTTAAAGGAAATATGAATTAGGTATATTGAATGAATCGTCACAATCTTTCATTATGTTGTTTCTTTCAGTTACAAATTAATTTAAATTGACTATTTTAACTTCATATAAATAATAGAAATTTGAATTCAAAAAACATAATTAAATATTGTAAACACAAAGCTGCAAAAAGTGGTAAGTTTTTGTGAATTAGGCGTATCGAATCACTGAACATGTTACGTATGACTTGCAGACTTTATTAGGTAAATTGACTTTATCAATAATTCGTGCATATACGTAGCAGATATCTACAGTACATTTAAATGATATTGAGAGGTTTGCCTCGCTCTAATCGGCCATCACTCCATCAGTGAATTGAGCATCGGTTAAGCCAACGAAATAGTGAGTGAAAGTTGTAGTTTTCGTTTGAGACGAAAAGCCGCTGAAATTTCAGTGTTTCAAGATTACCATTTTAAGCGATTGTCTGGGTATTAAACGCGTTGCCGAAAGATCTGAATTTTCAATAAAACCTCAATTGCTTCAAGGGCACTGAAGATATTATGTTAGATCTGACCCCACATTCGGGCCTGCTTTGGTGACTAAATAATTTTGAATGACTAGATACCTATTCTAAATTTTGTGCTTCATTGACCAATATCCGGCCCCTTCTTGACAGAGTAGTATGCAGCTGATGTGTGTTATATTAAAAAAGTAATAAAGTTTACTTTACAGGTTTTTTACAGACTCCTTTCTAGAAAACAGTTACTTACTTCCAAACCTCAAAAGATTTTAATTACGTTTTACAATGATAAATTAATTCATAACATCATTGATTAATCCGTTGAAGAGGTTGACGGCGACATGTTTTCGTCGTTTTGATCCTGAGCCTTGCGAGCGTTTTTTTGTTTCAACCTTTTACGACGTAACCTTGCTTCTTCTGCGCAATTTTTTGAAATACAATTTCTGTAAACAAAATAAGTTAAATATTACTTATATTGAATAAATTGTTGCCTATGAGAATTCCTTATGTTGATATTTTCATTTAAAAAAATAATTTAAAGTGACTATTTTAACCTAATGTAATCAATAATTTAAAGTCACATGTGCAAAAAGTGGCAAGTCACTTTTGAACTCACGACCACGTTGACATAATATGTTTACTGTTACAACCATTATATCAATCTGGCTTATTAGATAATGATGAAATTAATAAGTGCATCATGTAATACAAAAGCTTACCTACCCTAACGTTATGTGTTATAGATCAAATTGACATAACTGTATTCTATAATACTTTCCTAACTTGTTTTGTTGCTTAATATTATTGAGGTCCGAATAGAATACACTTCTACTGCTTATTACAGAACGTTCAAGTTCGTGTAACTTTTAAGATGTCTTACATTATTCTCTACTTTCAGGTGGGTCAAGGACTTCATTCCACTACGCGTACAACAGTGTGACATTTCAATTATGCCGAAGGAGAGAAGTGGGAATAATGTGTGACATTATGTTGGTTAACCAAAGAGATTTAAAGAGATACAATAGAGCGGCTATCAGGAGAAATGTCTTAGGAAAACTGTCATCCTATCTCTCAGTGACGCCATCTAGCTTTGAATAGCAATCACGCGAATTAAATTTGTCAAAATTTGTGTAAATTTAACTATTGCTCGGTAGGTGGCCAGAGGTTTTACCACGATATGTTAAAATGTCAGTAGTATGAACGAAAAAGGATCTAACAGTTCGGTTTAGGTCGTAAAATAGATCACGTTAAGATCTCATGGTAGAAGCTTCAGTGTGTGCCAGTGGCGTAGCTTGGGAAGGGGAGGGCGGGCCATGGCCCCAGGCGGCATACGAAAGGAGGCGGCAGAAAGCGCCAATTTATTTATTTGGAAAAAAAAAACTTAGATATTCGAAATTGCAAGCGCAATGCTACGTACGTGCCAAGCAAATTTTGATGTCTATGTTAAGTCTACACTCATGCTGCAGCAGGTATATTGCTTTTTATTATTAATCCAAGTTCATTCTCTGACGTAACAATGTCGGAAAAAAGCTCAACCATAACTTGGCACTGAGTGTGTTCACGCTGACGCGATTAAACACGCTCATACCTTGGGCCAATGCTCGTATGCGCAAGGCAAGTGACGTGACTCTTAAGGTGTTGTGGAGGTCTCAGTTTGACCACATTGGCCGAATAAGGAACAAACCCCGTTGGTAGTAAAGCGTTTTGGTCCCCGGCAAACTCGAGTGAATCGAACTTCTGCCGTCCCTCACCTGCACCACTGTTGAAACCCGACGGGTCCCTGGCTCACACCGCTGAGGAGAAAGCAAACTTAATTGCCTCTTGCGTCTGAATTCCGGTGACGTAGGTACCGCGCCCTGTTTCTCTTGATGGTTACGTGACGAGTATGTCGGATATTCGTATCCATCAGAAAGACGTACGTAAGAATAAAGCTAGTGGCCCCGAAGGGATACCTGCAGTCGTTCTTAATACTGGTGTTCTTAAACATAATAAACATCAAAGTATTTCTGATCGACCCCAAGCGGCGAAAACCCACGCTACGCCACTGGTGTGTGCTAGGTAAGGTTAAACTTTTCAGCAATAGATGGCGTTATCATAAAATCAGCAAATGTTCTAGAACTATTCATGGAAATTGTTGAATTTTAATTAATTAATGCGTAAATACCAAGAATATTTACGAAAATAAACCGAAGTTAGGTCCAAAAATTTTACCATAACAAGATTAGCAATAGCGTAATGCGCAACTCGGCATATTTTCTCAGAAAATGATTTTCTTTTAGTGCCTAAAGCGGATACAAACATGACTTGACGTGTAGAGGTGTCATACTAGACTGAGAGACTTGTTACTCACAAGTAACAAGTTTCGGATTTTGACTTTTGTTCGCTTTGTCCTGTCTATTGGTAGTATATATTTAATGTCTTTGTGGTTAACCCATTTTGTCAGTTCATCTCAAGTAATTTTTCGCCGGTCTGATTCGCGAAACTGATAATTAAGCACAATTTTACAAAGCAGAATATAACCAACGAATTGAGATATTTATACGTAGTGGTCTTTAGAATAAAAATAATTAGTCCTAATAAATAATGGGTATGATTTTATCAATTAGGTACCAAATAAATGTATTTTCATTGATCTAAATATCTGTTAAATAACATTTATTCCTAAAATAGTAGACTTAAATTGACCAAGTAATCAAAACAGGAATCTAAATCTTAATTAAGAATTACCTACTTGGAAATAATAACAGTCATCAAATAATATTCTTTTACGATTTTCCGGTGACATACGCATTTGTTTGTTTGGTTTCACAACAATTTGAATTTGTAGGCTCATAAACTAGTGCGCCTCACCATCAGAGATTGCATCACTGCTTACCATCAAGTGAGATCCCAGTCAAGCACTAGTTATTATCATAAAAAATTGAGTTCGTGAATTAACAAATTGTCAGTTTGGGTTCGGCCGACCCTAGTGGTTTCGTTCTTTTGCAGGCTAGGTTAGTGTGAGCAAATCACACTAACCTAGCCTGTCTAAGTCGGGTGCCTTAAAGTTCTGAGCTCGCTTTGCTCGCTCTTGGATTTAATTTCTAATTCATTACAGGAATGTAATAAAAAAAATAACAATAAGTTGACTAGACTTTAGGGCTCATAATTATTAAACGAGTAGATGAAACCAACGTCAGTTTATATCCCAAAAGTCACTCAGTTTATGAAAATATTATACAGGTTATGAATGAATGAATGGCGATCAAAATGGAAAAAACCGAGGCGTAGTAGATATTTTCTAGTTGCAATTGTTATGAATGATTGGTTCAATTACGAAATTACCAATTATGACATCCGTAAAGATTACAAATGTCAATTTATTCATTCCTGTCCGAAATAGCTGATTTGCTTGTTAAAATATTTGGTGTTTTTATCTATGTAATAAAAAAAAAACTTTTAGAATATAATGTGTTTATTTTTTCATATACTTAAAACATTTTTTTTTTTAATTTACTGTAATTATAGTTATTAAGTTGTTTATAAGTAGTAATATTATACAATTTGTATGTAAGTGCTTGTAAATAAAGTTTACTGTTAGTCGTCTATTACAATATGATATAGAATTTGTGCTGGTGCATTAAAATTGTTTCCATAGCCTTAAGTACTATCAGATTAACATTTTTTTTTTCGTATCTATTCTACCGCAGACATGATGTGTCGTGTGATCTTGGCAAATATTCACTTAAAACTGAGCTTAAAAACCTCCTTTCATTCCAGCTCCAAAACCGTACGTCTTCAATGGATCCCGTCCCATGTGCAGTTAGAAGAAAATTGTATATTTTTGACCTACTCGCCAAACAAGCGTATGTTAAGTTGAGAGATATTCGGATTACTTTGGGAAAGCAAAAAAAGAAATGTTTAGAACTTTGGCAGGAATATTTTAACAACAGGTCAAAAGAAAAGGGATTTGGTACCGAACTATCCAGCCAGAGATTTCCCGGGTTCCATGGATTGACGTAATCTCAATAGTTTAATAACTATGGCCGGAAGACTTCGTTCCGGACATTTATGTCGGCGCATGATCGCCATCGGAGTTGACGTCACACAAAATTCACAGTCACAGTGATATCAGGAAACGTTTTAGAGTGATAATAAAGAAATACATTGCTTCAGTTCAAGTGGTTTATTCTATGGTCGGTCAAAAAGTGCCTTTCTAATCACATTACAACGGTTTTTATATTCAGAAATTGACAAGCACAAAAATTCACCATGAAGGTAGAAAAATACTTTAAATAAATTAATAGAACGGAAATTGTCACAGTAAATTCTTATTTAAATATGACCGGATGCTCTGATATTTTTTTTTAAAGAAATAAAAATGAAGTGGTCAAGTTAAATCCTCACAAATTCGACCGGATGTTTAATATTTTCTAGAAAGGAAGTTGTCATTTAATTTGTTATAAATTCAACAATATTTTAAAATAATTCGAAAGGAAGTTATCAAATGAAATCCTTTTATAAATTCAACAGGATGTCGTAATATTTTAAAATAATTCGAAAGGAAGTAATCAAATGAAATCCTTCTATAAATTTAACAGGATGTTGCAATATTTAAAAGAAATAAGCCGGAAGTGATCGAATTAAATCCTCATCAAAATATTCAAATAATGGTTTTGCGCCCACATATACCATCAAATAAATTTAACTATTTAATGAAGAATGTTTTGTCTCCGAATTGTGATGACTGTGGTGTGGTTGATGATGTTTTCCATATCTTGATGGAGTGTGTTCGGAATGAAAATACTAGGATCCTTAGTTTTGGACGCTGTAAAACTTATGATATTGGCATTTGTAATACAATCCTCGCTTCTCCAATGTCCGATACAGCTAAACAATTGTTTGAGTTAGAAGGTAGATTGTAAGTTTTTGTGGTTATACTGGGCGATGTGGTCGCTAAGCTACAAATCCCTATAATTAAATTTAAAAAAGACGTGTGGCACTCGGGGACTGCCGCGGTAAAGCTATTGCATAGCATCACTCATTTGTTTTCTTATCGGTCACCACGCTCAAAACAAATGAGTGGGGGGTGTTAGGTTATATTCGTTACGGAATTTCTGGATTCGGTCTCCACGCTCAAGGCCCGCGATAGAAGCTATGCAATAGCTTAAAAAGAAACTCCTTTATATACTTACAGATAACAAATTTAACATAAAATAAAACTTCAAATCGTACTCCTGTAAATAAGCTTATTCACTTCCGATAGTTAACCTAGGGACAGTCGATATGTATGATAAAGTTTCGAATTAAATTCTTACCTAACGGTTTTTTTTGTTACATTACAATTTGTTGAAACAATCTCTATAATATCCTCAACCAGTTTGGGATCTAACATCTTCTTAGCGGCTTTGTTCAAATACGCCCGAGACCGCTTGCCTGTCAGAGAGTGCGTCGCCAATACCCTAAAATAAAAAAGAAATAGAACTTTCAACATTTTTTGAAATGAAATAATTATTTAATCAACAGGAAAATAAAGTTAAGGGCCAAGCGCCCGAAAAGTGCCATAAAGCAGTGATTTTCTGAGGCCTACTCCTCCGTAATGGCTAGGTCAATTGGTTTGAAAAACATATATGTTTATTATAGATTCATGAACAATAATATCAACATTTGATTTTTTCGTGCAATTAATACTTTTGTCAAAAAAAAATATTTAGCAATTTCGCAACTTTTCGCAACTTTTCCCTACTCCTTCGAAACGGCTTGGACCTTTAGAAACAATGCCAATGTATTCTAGCCGTGTTTGGGTTTATTAGAATTGTTATGAGATGCACTTTGGCTTTAAGGTACTATCGAACTGATCTGATGATAATGATGGAGCCGGAAGATAAGCACCGGAACTCCGTAATTATTACATGTATCTTAGCCGTGTTTAGGCTTATTAGATTTGTTATAAGATGCATTTTGGCTAGTGATGCAACGGAAGTGTCTTAACGGAAGCGGAAACGGAAACAGAAGTCAAAAGTAAATTTTAGCGGAAGCGGAAACGGAAGTGTTACTATGAAGAAAAACCACAATTTCATTTTTAAAATTTGGTTAAGTACCTAATTGAATATTAGAATTATTATTTGTACTTTTAGTACTCGAAATTAAATAAAGGTAAATTATATTTTATAAAACGTAATTTCGCCGCTTTTACACCTTGCAGCCTGTTTCTGTGTTCTTTTTTTAATAGACCAGATCCGCTAAACAACTGCTTACTGGATACACTGCCGGGGGAGCTGATAAATACTGATGATCAGATGACCCGGCTACTGAATCAATTTCAGCTATTTTTGAAGTAGGTATTTTTTATCGTTAAATAAATGATTGATTATTTATTTAATCAAATACCAAAATAGAATTATTACTAATACAAAATACAATAAAAAAGAATTATCACTTTATAATTAAATAATCCGCCCCTAATCGTTCCCGGTGCAAAAGTGCCCATAACACTCGCTGCATTACCTCGCGATAAATAGCGATAGCCATCCTTTGCACCAAGAACAACCCGGCCCGGGAGTCACCCGTTGCCTCCCCGAGCCTACGGCCCACATCCCCCACAAAACGTTTTGCCTCCGTACTCCAACCACCCAGAGTCTCCACAGCAACCGGCACAAAATGGTAAAACTGATCTAAGGAAGCGTACTTCAGCTTTATTTCTAGAGCAACCGTCTTCAGCGGCGGCTGAAGCAGTGTGCATGGTGCGACTCAGGTGACTGGCGGCGACAGTGCTGACGCAAGTTGTGACCCAGATCAGCACTTCCCATTTTTCCATGGCACCAGAGTCAGCCCATCCGACCTCTTACCGTCAGGCTTACCGGTCATATACCGGTCTCGTACCCGTCCGTCGTGCTGCCCGACGAGGTGAGCAATCTCTTTGAAAGAGTAATTGCAGACTGCATCGTCGCGCAGCTGGTGCGGGTGGGGCCGGATCTTACGGACCGCCAGTTCGGCTTCCACAGGGGGCGCTCTACGGTGGACACCAACATGCGCGTGCGAGCCCTTACGATGGGAGATTCAGTGTCCCGGGGCAGGGTTATCTTGGTGGTGTCTTTAGAAGTTTAGACATCTCCAACGGTTTCAATACCCAGCCCTGGAGTTGCATTAGGGGGGCACTCCATCACCATGTGCTGGGTGCCTACTTCCGTCATGTGATCGCGACCTGTTGTGGAGGCAATCAGCGAAAGTGATCTCTCGCCCCCGGGCCCTTGTTTAGAATATGGGCCAGAGCAAGGACGTTCCTACTCCCAGTAGTTTCCGCTATGCTTTGATTATGTCAGTCTGTCAGTTTCTCTTTTTATATTAGATAAAAAGTTAATTGTTAGTACTTGTTCACGTTGAAACGCGCGGACGCGGTGGCGGGTGCGGTCACGAAGACATGGCGAGTTCGTGTTCATATTGGCCGCCAGGCGTTTACGCAGGTTTCGATGCGCAAACGCCTGGCGACAAGTTTATACCGTTTGGACTTACTGACGTCGCGGGTGGATCGCGCGCTTCGCCGCTAGTTCGACGTGAACACAAACATTTCAAGCGTTTGTTATAGACGCGAGCTAGCCGTGCACGCCACTCGCTAGCATGCCCGCTATTTAGACCGCACGTACGTTTCGTACATGAACACTTGGATATGACGCCATATGTTTGATATTTCGTGATCGCGCCTTCCACCGCGCTCCTAAAATAATTTAGGTAGGTAACGCTTTTTTACCCCGTGTATTTTTTTTTAAGTTTTTATCTGACTGTACTTAAAAGTGTGTGTCCGACTCATCAAAAAATATTGAAATAAAAATGTGCTAATTCGGACACTGCGTTCGAATCGTTAACAACTTAAGTATGCACAATTCATGCGTTCCCAAAACTGTTTTGTGTGTTAATCTTCAACTATTATTTTATTAGTAACGGTCTTTAAATTTTTATTTACCTTCGTGGGAAGACCGCCTGCAATAACAGTCTCGTAGCGGGGGCATGCATGCTCCAGTCAATATCATTCAGCAATCTTTCAGACACCCTAGCGTGGCCATGTCCAATCGGTACCTGAAAGAATATGATGATAGAATGAAAATTACTTCGCTTGACGAGAAAAAGTTTTCTTTCTTCTTCCTTGTCGGTGATGATTACCTAACAATAGAATAGCAAGTAAGTATCTTGAAGGCCATACTGCGTAATAAATCCATCGTTATGAATATATACATTCAGTCAAAAAAGTATCGGGAATGGATGATTTGTTTATGGTTCCAAATTCAAATTTTAGATTTTTTTGTTGTTGCTAGATTGGCACAACTGTTTTCCATTTTGGCGCGGAGTTTGAGTTGTATCTGCAGTGCTGTTTTTAATCGACTTCTAAAACAGGAGGAGGTTCTCAATTCGGATGTTTGTATTTTTTTTTTATGTATGTTCGCGCATAACTTCGTCGCTTGCCGACCGATTTGAAAAATTCTTTTTTTGTTGGAAAGGGTATACTTCCCTAATGGCCCCATAGTCACCAAGTTGGAATATGATGGAATTTTGGTGAAATCGAGGGAACTTGTCAAATATTATAGGCAACCATATAGTTCTTTTGGTATTTTCTTCAAAGACTTAAGCATTTACAGTCAAAAAATGACATTTGATGAAGTGGAACTGGTGAAGAAGACCAGAAATGGCCAACGGAAGTTCAAACTCACACAGATATCACAATGAACATATATATATATATACGACTAAGATATTACAAATAAATGAATGGTTCTGAATAGGTATGTTGAAAATGGTATCATCGAAGTGACCTGATGTTGATGATGGAGCTGGAAGATAGGCACCGGAATTCCGTAATTAATCAATGTATCCTACCCGTATTTGGGCTTATTAGAATTGTCATGAGTTACACTTTGACTATAAGGTACTAACGAACTGATCTGATGATGATGATGAAGCCGGGAGGTAGACACGGGAACTTAATAAATTAAACGGAAAAACAATGATTCCTAGCAGGGTTTGAGTTAATTGGAATTTTCATGAGAAAAACGTACTCTGGCTGTAAGTGTATTGCAACTAAAAAGTGTGAAATAAAAGCCTTTTTACAAAAAAAAAGAAATAACCGACTTCACTAAGAAAATACACTAAAACCATCAAAATAATTTTAATTTCGGAAGTCGGTGTTAAATAAGGAACAAACAATATCGAAAAACACCGACTTCCGAAATTAAAATTATTTTGATGGTTTTAGTGTATTTTCTTAGTGAGGTTATATCATAACTAGTGTGTATTGCGAATTTCATAATGGACAAAAACATCGAAAAAAGAGTTTGTCTTAAATTTTGCATCGCCAATGGAATTTCGTGTTCGGAGTCACTGAAAATGTTACAGAAGGCTTACGGTGAATCGACTTTATCAAAAACACATGCTTACGAGTGGTACAAAGAATTCAAAAGCGGTTGAAATGTGATGGAAGATTTGCCTCGCTCTGGTAGGCCATCAACCTCTGCAACTGAAGTTAACATCGCAAAAGTGAAGGAAATAGTGACTGAAAATCCTCATTCAAGTTTGAGAGAGAGTCTGACCAGCGAATGATGGCACAACAAAAAAGAGTCCGAATTTAAAAATTATGAAGCTGTTCACCCTGACCGTACGCTGCTTAAACGATGTTGAAACTTTTGATTATTTATGATTATATGCGATGCATGTTCATTTCACAACTAGCCTTTTCCCGTGAATTCGTCCGCGTTGAAGTCGAAAATGTTACTATTAGGTTTTTTGATTGATTTTGTTTTAATAATCAATATCTCTTGCCCGTGACTTTGTTCGCGTATAAGTTGTAAATATTTGTAAAGTCTATAACACCGTTAGGCAGTGAGTACTGTACTTAAAAAACATTCCTTATTACAATTCGACTCAAAACTCCATATGGATAAGCGATGGAAGGGTAGAGTATGCCAAACTCAAACTGTTAGAACAGCGCACTCGCATGATTTCTTCCTCTTTCTTGGACCTTTTTTTTTTAATTTTTAAGTTAAAAATACTAAGAATTTAGGTACGCATTTGTGAATGTTGTGCACGCCTGTAATTGTTTTGTTTGCACTGTACAATCTTCTGAATGTTAAATGGAAAAATATTGTAAACAAATTGTTGGTGTGCCTTAATAATAAAATAAAAAAAATAAAAAATAAATTATAGAGTTATAACGTCCGTTTACTTACGACACACAACTCTACCATTTTGAACTGGCGCGTGTGTCGGATCATTTGGTTTCCAATGATCCAACACACGTGCCACTACTAGTGATTTCAAATTTCAAACTAACAATTTGTGCACCCTAGTGGTAGTGGAGCTAGACCAGCAGTCAAGCATTTTTATCTTCAATATAATCAAAACCCAACTTATATGTCAACTGAACTGAACTTTTATGTGGCTTGCCTGCATAATGTGCGTTTAACTTTTCGAATACTATTAGATACACAATAGAAAGACAATGAGAGATAACGCTGGCGTTCGCTTGGAGTTTAATGAATTAACGCAAGATTTAAATTTCGTTTATATAATTTATTTACTATAACATTCACAAACAGAACATCAAAATTATCCAAATTGGAAACTGTTGCACAACGAGGGCACTTTTTTTCCGGGAGTGTTCCACTTTCCTTAATTAATAGACCCTTCTTTTTTATTCTTTTCAGTGTCCTCACTCTTGACTTTGAAAACGGAAATCACAATTATTTCGAAACAGTTTAATGATACCACTAAAAATAACACATAATTAAAACAATCAAATGTCATAATATAATACAACAATATGCCTATTATTTAATTTAGTCATCCATAAGCGTCTCCTTTAAACAATAGTAAATGATTGTTAAATCTAAAATAAAAGGTTTGAAAGGAGAAAAATACCTGTCATTGAAAATATTTTTTTTTTGTTTTGTGATTCAGAAGTCGATATGTCAATTTCTTCAAGAGTTCTCAATGCCTTTGCCGTTCTGGTAATTTAAAGTTTCACCTGCTTATTGTCTGTATCTCCTAAAAAGTATATTAAAGTATTACTCGTTGCAATTTGTTATAAGTAATCGAAAAGTATCAAGCTGTTTTACTAGATATTCAAAACACTAACCTATATATGAACTTATAGTATCTAGCCGTCGTATTTTCTGTACAGATTTCCGATTAATCTCACTTTTTTTGGTTTTGTCTTTATCAATCATTTTGAAGAGAGGCCTCCTCTTCGAATTATTTATTGTTTTAAAGCATTATTATAATAAAATAAACGAAAATAAGATGCACGTAAACACAAGATGAATGAAGTTTGAAATGTCAACGACACATTTTTGACAACGCTTAATTTTTTTTTAAATGCTGCCATATGGACTTTAATAAATAATTCACTCCCATCTTTCGCAGGTCAGAGTCTAGCCGCCGAACTTTCTGTATCTCACGAGTCGGTCGACGTACCATTTTAACTAATCATTTGGGTATGAAACATGTTGCCGCTCGGCTAGTCCCAAAAGACCTGAATTTTCTCCAAAAACTCAATCGCATGAGAGTCGCTGAGGACATGCTAGAACGAGTCAATTCTGACCTAACATTCATGAAACGCATTGTTACTGGCGACGAGACGTGGGTTTACGAGTTTGACATGCAAACAAGTCAACAAGCTTCGGAGTGGCGCCTTCCAACTGAACCAAAACCGAAAAAACCACGCCATAGTCAATCAAAAGTCAAAGTCATGTTGACTGTTTTCTTTGACTATCGCGGTGTTGTGCACTCGGAGTTCTTAACGGAAGGTCAAACGGTAAATAAATAATATTATTTGAGCGTTATGCGGCATTTAAGAGAGCAAATTCGACGAAAAAGGTCAGATTTGTGGAAAGAAAATTCTTGGATTTTGCACCACGATAATGCGCCTTCGCACAAGGCCATCATTGTGAACGAATTTTTGAGCAAACACTCTACAAATACCATCGAGCAGCCGCCATATTCGCCAGATATGGCTCCAGCCGACTTCTATCTTTTTCCTAAACTCAAATTACCATTTCGTGGCACCTATTTTCAATCTGTAGAAGACTTAAAGGAGAATTCGCGGCGAGAACTGAACTCAATTTCGGAAACAGCGCCAGCGTTTAATAAATGTTTTGATGATTGGATTATTCGTTGGCGTAAGTGTATCGTTTCTGAAGGGGCATACTTTGAAGGTGATAAAATTTTGGATGAATAACAAAAAAATTGTGTATTATTGACATTTTCCCGGTACTTTCTTGACAGAGTAGTATATATGGATTCATACAGTTGCATTTCGTGTCCAAACAATCTCTGCCCACTCCCGGATGCTAGAATGGTCTTGAAACGATGAAGCTGCCTTTTGTTTATTGAATACATATTTTGTCTTCGTACATAGTATTTATAGTACCTACATTTTGATACAAGTAGAGAAAGTCTGTTATCGCGACCGAGGCGGCATTCGCCCGAAGCCAAAGACAAGAATAATATGGAGCCAAGGGCTGCAATGACTTCTCACGTGTATCAAACGACGTTTATCGTAATATAGTATTTATTACTATAAATGTAATAAAATTGAGGCAGCTGCAAGTTCGAATACTAATTAAAAATACGGAAATCTAAATAATTACCATATTATGTTCGATATTGCCAGAAGTTTGTGCTGTTATCCTGCGGACTCGCCGCGTGTTGGGATTGGATTCCTGTTCAGCATTAACCATCCAATTTTGATCCAAATCCAAATCCGCTTGTTGCTCTTCATCATTATTTTCTATTACCTCTTCAGCACCAATTTCGTCATTATCGAAATAATTTGGTTCTATCACACCTGCATTCTGTTCACCTACATTCTCTTCACCTAGATTCTGTTCACCTACATTCTTTGCACCTACATTATGTTTACCTACATTCTCTTCACCTACATTCTCTTCATCTACACTCTGTTCACGTATATTCTGTTTATCTACATTCTGTTCTTTTAAATTCTGTCTAACTACATTCTGTCCACCTACATTCTGTCCACCTACATTCTGTTCACCTACATTCTGTTCACCTACATTCTGTTCAGCTACATTCTGTTCAGCTACATTCTGTTGACCTACATTTGGTTCAACCACATTCTGTTCACCTACATTCTGTTCACCTACATTCTCTTCACCTACATTCTGTTCATCTACATTATGTTCGATATATGGTACTTCGTCTGCTACGGGCGTCGCGGTGGATTCACGAAACTTAATCAAGTTTTGACAGATCGTCATCGCATCACAAATCTTTTTACTGAAATCAATAAGCTCTGTTTCAAGAAGATTGACTTCAGATCGAGACATTACAATGCGATCTGTTTGTGATCCTTGGTTGAAATATGTTTTTTTGTCTTTTTGAGCACTATTGCTAGGGGGTGGTGTACTACTGACGATAGATTGGTTATCATTTGCATGCGACGTCTCTCGTGTTTGTTTACTGGTTGATTGTTGAGGTCTATTCTGAGGATTACATTGTACATATGTCCTACCACTAGTGCTAGGGAGTGGTGTACTACTGATGATAGATCGGTTATCATTTGCATTCGGAGTGCTTCGTGCTTGTATACTAGTTGATTGTTGATGCTTATTCTGAGAACTATATGGTATGTCTGTCCTAGCACTACTAGTGCTAGGGTGTGGTGTACTACTGATTATAGATAGGTTATCATTTGCATTCGACGTCTCTCGTATTTGTTTACTAGTTGATTGTTGATGCTTATTTTGAGGAGTATATTGTATGTCTGTCCTAGCACTAGTGCTAGGGAGTGGTGTACTACTGATGATAGATCGGTTATCATTTGCATTAAACGTGCTTCGTGTTTGTTTACTAGTTGATTGTTGATGCTTATACTGAGGAGTAGATTTTGATTTGGTGTGGTCGCCCGATTTGGTACTGTCAATTTGAACATTAGCCTGAAAATATGAGCACACGTATTTTTGTCATATTATTCAAATCAAAGACATGTAGTAACGGGGACCTGGGTTATTGAGAAAGCTCCAAACTTACATCTGAGTCGATACTGCTGTTATTGTTGTTACTGCGTACATCCAACGCCATAAGTGTAGAGTTATGACCACTCGTTTGTTTTTCAGCTAACTGAAAATGAATAACAGAATCATCAATAAAAAAAAAAACAACATTTCATGAAGGTAAGGACCAAAGTGCTTTAGCAATGTCAAATTAAAATATTAAAATCATAATTTTATTGACAAAAAGTAAATAAATGTCGATAACGATATGATGGTGCTAACACAATGAAACGCATTTATAATGTAATTCGAAAACTCATAAAAGATACTCGTATTTATATATTTTATGAGTTTTCGAATAAAAAACAAATTAAACAATAACTTAAATAATTAAAAATAATATATACACATTTAGTGTATTTAGCTGGAACGCCGACGGTGACAAGGGCTCGTCGGATGATGTCGTTAATGTTCGCGTGCCGCGCTATGCGTCCAGCACTTCGACTGCATGACAGGCCGTGGTGACCGAGGCTGTTGACAACTTCGCCACAGTGGCAGCGATGAGGAGAACAACAAGGAGCACCTAGACGTAGGGCAACAGCTAAGCGGAAAGTAGTATCGTCGAACAAGGTGCCAATATTCGACGACGGCAGTGCGTGAAGCCAAAGACCTGACTCCCAATTTCCCACAGCCAGCAGGCGCGCACGCTCCACAGCAGTAGCAGATGTTACGATTAGGTTTTCCTGAACTACTTTGCAGAACGGCTCATCCCACCGTCTCTGGGAAGCCGGGTTGTTAGGTGGATTTGTATTCGGGCAAGCGATTCTCCAGGCATCCAAAGTCTCGGCGAAACACGGCACTTCTAAAGGAATCAGTGTAGAAGTTAGGATGTTCCTGATTAATTTATCAGTGCCGTGGACCGAAGATATGAATGCCGGTAAACTAATACTGGTAATTTTTCTGGAACGTTTTCGAATTACATTATAAGTTAGTACTTTTTGGCAGATTTCTTTGTCTAGTGATAGACGTGTATAACTCCATAAGTAAGAGATCTCAAGGGTTTAACTTAAAACAACCAACATAATTTAATTTTTTTGGTTACCTACTAATTATTTGATTATGTTGTTGTGCAATTTTATAGTTTTTAGCCTACATTTAATCCTGTTGACCTTTGTGATAAAATTATGTGGACTCTTGTTTGTTTTTGTTAAGCTTCAATCCTGTTTCCAATTTTAAAAACGAATACCTTGTAATGATCGAGAATTTTGTTCCATAAATATAAAAAGATTGCGTCACTAGGCTCGCCACTTCGTATGAACATCACTTACAATGACCTTGAGACAAGACAGAATGAAAGAGAAAAACGTGTGAATCAATGCCAAGTAATATGGGACAAGGCCAGGAGGATTTTTGAAGGGTAAAAATCGTCCAAATGACATCCCTCGCCCTTGGGCGGAGCGGGAGATATTGTCAGACTCTTATTGACTAAAAAACCCACCCCTTTCCTTCTTGCCTTTCATATCGGGGCGGAGCCTCCCTTTCGGAACTAGACCTTGGCCACAGTAGGCTTCGACCCAGCTGGGCCCCTGTTGTTGCTAACAACTCCTTGATGCGCGCGGAAACAGTGTGCGCCGTCGACGACTTGGGCTCGGTTCGGACAGTTACCGGACGGTCGGACAGCGAGCTACCCATTGCTCGCATCGAGATCGGAATCCGGGCGGCTGCTCGGGCGTGAGCGCCGTTGCCTTATGCGGTCGGCCTCCTCCTTTGCTAGCATTACTGCTTCGCAGAAGGAGGCTACCGCCTGCCACTCCTCCTCGCTTCGGATAATGGCCTGTACCAAGGCCCAGACCGAGAGATCGCTGCCGCCGATCGCCCCCACAAGGACACGGTAATGCTCTGCCCAAGCGGGGCACACTTCTACCGTGTGCTCCACCGTATCATCCGGGCGGTCCACACAGTGGAGACATCCGGGCGTCGCTTCCGCACGAATACGGTGAAGAAACCTCCCGAACTTACCATGTCCGGTGAGAACCTGCGTCATGCGGAAGGTGAGGGCGCCGTGAGGTCTTTCTAGCCACGCCTCAAAGAGGAGACTTACCGCGACTTGCGACAGTCGCTGACGTCATTTCACCATGAGATTTCGCCGGAGCTCTGTCCGCCATGCCACGACCTATCGCGGCAGCGGACTTTCGCCCCGGCGTTGCATCTCCACGTACAAATCGTGCATGTGTGCAAGGACTGTTGACTTCAGATCCCATGGTGGCCGGCCAGCAAGGAGGCTCGCCGCTTCGCGGGAAACCGTGCGGTATCTCCGCATCATCCGTATTGCAATTACCCACTGGCATGCGTTCAGCTGGGCCTTCGGTTGCTGACACAGCGACGGCACCCACACTGGCGCCCCATAAAGGGCCATGGACCGAACGATTCCTGCGTAGAGCCTCCGGCAGGAGGCATCTGGACCCATCAAATTGGGCAGGAGCCGCTTGAGAGCAGCCCCAGTCCGGTTCAGTTTGGTAGCCAGACGTCGGAAATGCTCCACAAAGTTCCACCTGCTGTTGAAGACGAGCCCCAGGGACTTCATCGTCGACGACTCTTCCTACAGTTAATTGGGAACCTGGTGGTGGCGCGTCTCGAGGGCCGTGGAAACACATAGCCTCGGACTTGTGCAGCACCAACTCGAGTCTCAATTGCTGGATCCTATCAACGACTATCGCAAAACCGCGTGTTGTTAGATCGACCGCCGATACTGATGATGATGGTGACGTTAAACAGCTAGTCTTTGTTTTGGAACTTTTACGTAAAGTATTGGGAAATATACACCTAACCGCAGATTTAGAATAATGTTCTACCCTTTAAATTCATTTTTGTAGTTGTTGTTCGTGAGCCGACGTTGACTAAAGGAGTGGCCAGATGGATGTAAACCAACCTACCAACCAAGGTGACCTTGCTAGTTTCAATCCGTGTAGACAGCAGTTGTAAACCATGACCTTCAACGCCCTTGGCTAGGAGGCGCGTTTTCCCAACCATCGAACGTGTTAGCGCGTGGATTACATCCATTTAGCCGCAACAAAAACCAAATATACTAACCAAGTTTATAATGGTTGGAACGCTTGTTTGCAACCGTGTGACCAACCCATAATACATATTTAAACTCATTCATCAATCTAGCTACTACCTAACTGCCTTTCATCATCATCATATCAGCCGAAAGACGTCCACTGTTGGACATAGGCCTCCCCCAAGCGTCGCCACAACGACCGGTCCTATGCGTCACGCATCCACCGGATTCTTGCGACTCTGATGAGGTCACTGCCTTTAGACCAGACAGACTGTGATTACCTATCCCTCCAAAAGTGTGCAATGATGATAACTCCTATCTCGGTCAGATAAGGCCGGGAGAGCGAGAACCCCAGACGGAACGAGATGGGCTTCTACTTACTAAATTATCTGATCTCAAATTATCTCTGTCTTCGTTATTCCCCACAAAACTTCGTACGACTCTTTGAATTTGTTGGTCCACATGTTCCATTTTCACCTTTTGTTCCTGGACCTCTTTCTTGCTCTCTGTAATTTAAGAAGTCATGTTTTCTGATTCGGTTCGGAACGCACAATCATTGAAGGGCTGATGATTTCAACTTTATGACATTTAGGTACATTACAATAGAAATGGATTTGACTATAAACCATACAATTGACAGGATAGGCAAACATTTAACAATTGAATCGAAGCTTTATGTATATTTTTATATGTTCTAAATTGGGTTGCCAAAAAAACCTTCTTAACGGTTTTTTTGGCAACCCAATTTAGAACATACATAATTCATGAGTGAAAATTTTCATGGTGTAATCGTTAAAGATACTGTTGGAAAGTATTAATGACTAACTTTTACCCGCGGCTTCTCCCGCGTGCATAAAATGCCTATGTCACTCAGAAATAAAGTAACTTTCTATCGGTGAAAAAAAATTCGTCATCAGACCTGTACTTTCAGAGATTACTTATCACCTACAAACAAAAAAAACCGACCAAGAGCGTGTCGGGCCACGCTCAGTGTAGGGTTCCGTAGTTTCCCGTCCGTCACAATAAGTGTACCCACTTATGAGTTTAAAAAAATGCTTGCATATACGATTATACTACAAACTTAGTCCAGAAATTATTTTGTAGAACCTTTTTGTCTTTTTGTACAAAAACTGTTCTTTCCATCAAGTTCAAAATAATTTTCCTAGAAAGTCCTTATAAAGTTCTACTTTTCAGATGTTTTTTCATATTTTCTAAACTTATGGTTCAAAAGTTAGAAGGGGGGGGACACACATTGTTTTTTACTTTTGGAGCGATTATTTCCGAAATTATTGACATTATCAAAAAATGATTTTAGTAAACCCGTATTCATTTTTAAATACCTATCCAACGATATATCACACGTTAGGGTTGAAATTTAAAAAAAATCACTTCCCACTTTACATATAGGGGGGCTACCCTAATAAAACATTTTTTTTCCAATTTTTATTTTACCACTTTGTCGGCGTGATTGATATACATATTGGTACCAAATTTCAGCTTTCTAGTGCTAACGGTCACAGAGATTAAGCGAGGACGGACAGACGGACAGACAGACATGGCGAAACTATAAGGGTTCCTAGTTGACTACGGAACCCTAAAAAAAGACGTGTGGCACTCGGGGACTGCCGCGGTAAAGCTATTGCATAGCATTTTTATCAACATAGGCAATTATAATTATTTATTTATTTTATTTATGCAGTATTTTTTTAAGCTATTGCATAGCTTCTATCGCGGGCCTTGAGCGTGGAGACCGAATCCAGAAATTCCGTAACGAAAATAACTTAACACCCCCCCCCACTCATTTGTTTTTTGAGCGTGGTGACCGATAAGAAAACAAATGAGTGAAAGCAGCTGTCGGCGTTTTGGATGGGTGGGGTTAAGCAGCTGTTAGCGAGGTCTGGTTTTTGATGGAAGAGGTTAAGCAGCTGTTGGCGAGGTCTGGTTTTGGATGGAAGAGGTTAAGCAGCTGTTGGCGAGGTCTGGTATTGGATGGGTGGGGATAAGCAGCTGTTGGCAAGGTCTCATTTTGGATGGGTGGGTTTAAGCAGCTGTTAGCGAGGTCTGGTTTTGGATGGGTGGGGTTAAGCAGCTGTTGGTGAGGTCTGGTTTTGGATGGGTGGGGTTAAGCAGCTGTTGGTGAGGTCTGGTTTTAGATGGGTGGGGTTAAGCAGCTGTTGGTGAGGTCTGGTTTTGGATGGGTGGGGTTAAGCAGCTGTCGGCGTTTTGGATGGGTGGGGTTAAGCAGCTGTTAGCGAGGTCTGGTTTTAGATGGATGGGGTTAAGCAGCTGTTGGTGAGGTCTGTTTTGGATGGGTGGGGTTAAGCAGCTGTTGGCGAGGTCTGGTTTAAGATGGGTGGGGTTAAGCAGCTGTTGGCGAGGTCTATTGCATATGTTGATAAAAAATGCTATGCAATAGCTTTACCGCGGCAGTCCCCGAGTGCCACACGTCTTTTTTTTTCCTTTGTTTTTTTTCTTTGATATTAATTGAAGTTACACTTTCACACATTGAATTGAATTTTGATTGATTGTTCACTCATTTGTTTTCTTATCGGTCACCAGTTCACCACGCTCAAAAAACAAATGAGTGGGGGGTGTTAGATTATTTTCGTTACGGAATTTCTAGATTCAGTCTCCACGCTCAAGGCCCGCGATAGAAGCTATGCAATAGCTTAAAAATATAAAAACAAACTAAATTAAGTATAAAGGGTTATTTGTAAAACACTAACAACCTTGCAGGACTGTATTACTAACATCATAAACAACAACTTTTGTTCTATGACTTTTTACAAAACAAATCCATTTGCCAAAGACAAACCTTCAAGATTTCGTTGTTCTATCTAACACGTTTCAACTCTGTACTTTGCTGTTTGCGTAGGTGAGTTACCTACGCAAACAGCAAAATACGCCTACGCCAACGCCACCCGCACGATCCCCGCTCCCCTCCGCTTTTGTACAATCGCTTCCTTCGCATAGACTTCGTAACATTTAGAACGTTCAAATATTTTTTTATTTTTTTGTATGAAAATGTCATGAACCTTGAATGATACATTTTAAAAAGTCATAGAACAAAAGTTGTTGTGTATGATGTTCATAACATTTTTTTGCGTATTTCAAATTGAGACAAGAAAAGTTCAAATATTTATTATAGATTAGTTAACAATAATTAAACAAATTAAACAAAAAAATAAACTTAAATAATTAAAAATAATATATACACTAAATGCCTAGCTAAATATGACCTCATAAAACTCCTCCGCATCGCTGTCGACTGGAAGTGTGCTCAAAAGGCTGGCGGCATTGCCACGTTGTATGGCAATGCTTATTCTCTGACCGAGGTAGAAGCCAGCCCTTGGGTCACGCGAAGCGTCAACTAATCGTTTTGATAATTCTTTAAAAAGCATATGAGCACTCGGACCCCACGGCCCGAGAGTTTCAACCCCAAACGGCTCAAAAATATAACTGCCGACGAGGCTGTTATATTTCCGCCGCTTGAGGTTCTCTGCAGCCGCCGCGGCAGCACCAGCACAGCACGATGAGCTAGGAAGATGGGATGGCGCAAGAGTATCGACACAGGTAGCGTCCCACACTAAAGGCCTACCCATCTTCCAAGGAAATAAAGACATACCGTCTGGTCTCTTACCATCGTCGCCTGCCAGGCCATGAGGTTCCAAAACAGCCGGAACGCCGACGGTGACAAGAGCACGTCGGATGATGTCGTTAATGTTCGCGTGCCGCGCTATGCGTCCCGCACTTCGACTGCATGACAGGCCGTGGTGACCGAGGCTGTTGACAACTTCGCCACAGTGGCAGCGATGAGAACAACAAGGAGCACCTAGACGTAGGGTAACAGCTAAGTGGAAAGTAGTATCGTCGAACAAGGTGCCAATAACATAGTTCTGAGAGGTTGCTAGTGTACTGTAAAGCTAAGATATATTTGTTGCATTAATAAATTATTATTATTATTATTATTGTTTTACAAATAACTATGTATAAGTATAGATGTGTATCGATCTAGTGGGGCCACTTGAGCACTTTTTTTAGGTAGGAAAATCATCCAGTTACATACCCCGCTCTTGGGCGGCGCGAGGTGTCAGACTTTTACTGAATAAAAACACACTCCTGTTCCTTCTTTGCCTTCCCCCTCATGGCCCCGGATTTCACTTTCACACTATAGTCCAAAATCCCAGGGCCGCCAGACGTCATGTATTTTCTGACGAAAGAAAATGTGGACGATTGAGTACTGTTAGTATGTACTAAGAACGCATGCCTATCTGCTAGCTTGCTTCGACGGCCAATTTTCAGGTATCAGGTAATCAAGGTACATAAAAACAGTACTAACTTCACTTAAATTTTCCAAGCTGATTTTTACGTATATTTTAGGCAATATCTTTAAAATCAAGTTGCCAATACTCCCAGACACATTCCGTGAGCCGTATTGCTTTACAGACGCTAAGCTCCCAAAATAATAAATTCTCCCGTAAATTCTCATGCTTGATTTATTATTTATTTGTTATTATTTTTAATTTTTTTTATCAATGAAGATCTGAAAAAACTAAAGAGAAGAAGGAAACGAAACTCACTAAAAATAAGTTCAAGTACATATTTAATATGATGAGTAGGATATATTGTGCTGTTTTTGGTTACATGAATTTGTCAAAAACGCATCGAGAGATAACTTTTTTTAGATTACCTGGAAACTCTGAAAGGTACAGTAAGGCCGCAAAAGTCCATAGGAACGCTAAAGATTACATTGCTACGAACCGAGCGAGCGCGATACTGCCGTGCGTATGTGTGCGTATGTATGAGTATCCACATTCCACAGATAACACACACTAAGGAACTGTCGTCGCAGTGAGCTGTTCTTACCATAGCATTGATAAAATTCGTGCCAATACGTCATGTGCTGGTAGCCGTGTGAACTAAGTGTTGGATTCGCAAATCACGTAACCCGAGTTCAAATCATGGTCGGTCCGTTGCAGTTATTTCTTACTTTGAAAATTCCTAATCTATATTGATATAGTTGTTTTTTTATATTTCTATGAAAAATACTATTGCATTTTTTGCACTAAATAGTTGCAAATTACGAATGTGATCTATTAACCACAAGAAGAATCACATTCGTAATTTGCAATTATTTAGTTGTTACATCTTTTCGATGTTATAAGGTGGAAATAAAAAGACGTGTTTAATAAAAATGTTTATTCTTTATATTTACAAATTAAACATTTATGAGAATTGTGACGTCGAATTGTTACCTAGACAAAAAGTTATCTTGTAACCGTTATCTATGTTACGCCTAAGATTGTTTGTTGGAAGTATACCCACTTAGACCATTCATAATATGAATAACGTAACAATGAACGGATATTCAAATTTTAATAAAATAAAATATAGGTAATTGTTTATATCCAGTTATTTATTGAAAAGTGATATATGATTTGGAATTTGTAAACATTTTATTTTTGTGTAACGTCACAATGAATGTATTGAGGTCATAGCTTAATTGTTCATTTTCTTGACGAAAAGAAGATTGAAACCAAACCTCAATTTCTGTTAAAAGAACTTTAGTTCTCACAAGATAATCGTCAATTAGATGAGAAAAATAAATTGAACTATAGTATTATGTTAAAACAGTGCGGGTAGAAGAATAAAAAACGAAATAGACTCATGATTATTGTCAACAAAATTGATAGCGAGTTCACTGCATTCTTAAGATGAGGCGATGGCACAAGTTAAAAGATATAGCTGTTTTAAACGAAAGTAAACACAATATAATACAGTGTTTGTTAACGAATAATCACAGATATGTTAAAATAAAATGGTAGGCCATTTAGTTTAGTTAACATTAAATATTTAGTGCGAAACGTAATCGTTCTTGTTTGTGCCTCTCTGTCAAGTACGGCTTTTTAGCAGGTTTTCTGTGATGCACGCCTTCAGCGTGAAGTGCACGGCGAACAGTATCCATCGAGGTGTCATATAATTCCGCAAAATGTCTCGTTGGTGCGAAACCATTCGTTTCGTATACGTCCACCATATGTCGTCGCTGCGCCTCGCTAATAAGCTTCGGTCTCCCACTTCTCTTTCGACTAGCAAGGCTACCTTCTTCCTCATATCTTTTTAGCCAAAGATTTACAGTATTTTTCTAAAATAAAAAAAAAATATATATTAGGCAGCTATACCTACTTCACTTCATTTTCATTATATAAAATGTTAATAATCATAATTATTGAATATAATTTTAAAATAAAACTGCATTTATTAATCCAATAACCAATCCAATAAACCCAACGATTTACGTATTTCTCTTTTAAACCTCATAAAGATACGATGAATGGATTCATAAATGGCATACGTTTTAATTAGAAGATTAATTTGTAATAAAGTTACAATTCATTAATAGCTATTATACTCACATTCAGTCCGGTTTCTTCAGATATTTGTGTTTTATTAAGACCAATTTTATGCAGCCCAATGATAGTCGCCCTCACTTCAATACTAATATTAGCCTGCATTTTGCGAATATTACAATACTGTCAACCTCACGTCACTAACCAACAACTACAACCAAACGACAGTTCATTTCGGTTAAGTTAAAACTCATGTCTACCTCGCAGAAATCTAATTCTTTATTTAGTTTTTTTGTGATCTACCTTTCTAACTCTAAGAAATGTGTGAACAAGTTAAAGAATAATTTAAAATATGTAATGCAAATACATAACTTCCAATCGGGTAAGAACTTACAAAAAGTCAATAATTGCGTGGGATTTGAACTTGCGGCACACTGATTTGCGCTTCAACCTGTGTGCCTATACCACTGGGCCATCTTGACTTATGATAAGTTGATGAAATTGTGGATTTGAATCATTTGTTGGCGAAACTTGAAAATAAAAGGTCGTAAGTCAAACTAAACGTCAAACGAATAAGTTTTAAGAATTCTTATGGACTTTTGCAAGTGATAGTACTTACTAGTAGGTCTGTATGTCTTTTTAATGTCTAGGTATTTCCTTTTATGTCCAGAAAAAAAAGATTTCTGGATTAATAAATAAAGTGAATAGAGTAAAGGAAAGTGATTGACACGAGTGAAATAAATAGTTATAGGCGGTTCATGAATCATGATACGGTAGGTACGCTTGTGTTAAAACCTCGGGGCATGTGTTTTGTTTTGTTAGTTTGTATTTATTCAAAGTAAAGTGGTATTTTTAACAGACTTCGAAAAGGAGTTGTATGTTTTTTTTATTATTAATAATAGTTGTTTATTGTACTGTGAGTATGAATAAGACTAGAAAAAATAAATTTGACCGTCTGTCTGTCACTAGATAGTTGAAATTTTCTCAACTTAAGTATTTCTGTTGCTGCTATAACAACATATACCACTAAAAACCGTTTTTAGGCTTCCGTAGCCAAATGGCAAAAAACGGAACATAAAACAACACGCATTTTTATTGAAAACTTCCTATTCAATTCACGAAGTTTTTTTTTTTTTTTATAAATAAAAAGGTATATTTACAATCATGAAAACACAAAGTAGGCAAATGTAATTAGAATGTTGGAGGCGGGCAGCCCTATCGCATGTTTACGTACCACGCGGCTGTAGGCATTTATTTCAAAAATACGGCCGACACACATTACTGTATGATATCATTACCATGGCTTGGGGTTTAATTAATCAATTTATAAATACAAATATGTTAGATGTATAGCTACCTAGATCATACGTTTGACCTAGCTGCGAATGTTCTAAAGATCTACGGATCTAGTTAATTATTATAAGTACCTACAAAGTCTTTGTAGTACATTATACCTACTACATAATATACATAACAATGGTGTGCTTTTTTGCACGTAAGAATTCAAATTACAAAGGGCCGGCTGAGTAGACAATTTTTTCTTATTGAATTTCTCTTGATCTTTTGATCATCCCTTAGAATATGAATCAAAAGGTACAATAACCCTAGTTACGGATAAGTTTGGTGCCAGATAATCGTGGAATAACGGTCATTGACCCTCCTACATTTGTTGACATTCTTAATTTAAAAAACGGAATTAAAGACTTAAAGCTGTCTTGATTTTGAATCGACATGTATCGTGATCATTTACATGATCTAGTAATGAAAAGCAATTCATTGCTTGTTTTTCGGGTACCTACGCAGAGATAATACTTAGGAAAAGATACTTTATTCTGGCGTCTTGTATAGTATTATTATTATGTATTCCGAGTGTATCTAATACAATCCTGGGCCCCGCTGGATGGCGGATGGATGAGAGATGGTTTACTGTAATCGCAATAGTTGAGGTACATTGGATTTTGTAAATAAATTCTTGAGGTAGGTACTTTGAACAAACAAAGCATTACCACTAGTTCTTTGATCTAGCTTGAGTGTCTCCGCTAGATCGATACACATATATTGATGTAGCTAAAAAGAAAAAAGCATAAGTACTGAAACTTACCGGATATGTACAAAATCTTTGCTTCTTGTGGAGCATTTTCCTGTCTAACACGAATTAAAGTTCTTTGCCCAACTTCCAGGCCTGCATCATTGAATGCCTGGTTGTTCACGCTCACCACACCATAGGAACTGTAGGCAGAGAACCCACCATTGTCATCTAACCATTGAACAAGGAGCCAAAGTTTTGAAGCCATATCACACAGATTTTACGTGCCCACTTTGCGATGGTTAAAATGCAACTGAATCTTATTAACCCTATTACACGCAACTCAGGTAAAAAACAACTATATAAAGTGTAGATTTGCCCTAATGTTAGTTGAATCTACCCTTCGTTATTCATTTGAAATGAAAGTAGCAACATTCAAAAGTAAAATTGTATCGCAAATGAAATAATATTGCAAATTAATGAAATCAAATTTAGTAAATGAATTTTTAATGGTTTAAAAGTTTTTAACTAAGTGATTACCTATATTTGTTATTTGGAAGTAAATCAAGTAATTCCTTAAGTCACAACCAAGTATTCTTTTTAAAGTGTTTTAATGAAACCCCTCAGCTATTAAACTTTAAAAAAATATGTGTATATGTTGTTTTTTATCAAAAATCAGTTATATTCATCTAAATAAGTAGATTGGTACACAAAAACAATTGAGTGACTGTTCACTTAATTAACATACACTAGACATTACAATATAGTGTACTCGTAGTAACTCAATTTCTGATCCACATTTTTTTATTATTAGATAATGAATTTAAAGATTACCCTAAAATTAAATTCGTATCTAATGTTTCTTAAGACGTCCGACGTCCATTATTAAGAGAGTACATCGTCTTTTTCCATATTTTCTCTCGAGATAGTTCTATCTTAGCTAGGTTTAATTTATTAAATAAAAAAAAAATATTTGGACTTCTAATCATAGTCTTTGGAAACATAATACTTGTATGAGACCTGATAAGTTTATTGTAAGGTTGACTTAATACATTTGCTGCCAAATACTCGTACTACAAACAAATACCTAACTTAAAATATTGACTAATCCTTCTCAAAAAACTTCGCTGAGGCAGCCAAAATTAAAATAAACTTCTCAGCTTCATATTACTGGAATCGCGCCTGTTTCAATGATTCCACATATCATTTAAAAATTCTTCTTATTACTTCTCGTAGAGATTTGTGTGATCTGCTCCCCTAGCCAAGTTACAACCGTATCGTGTCTAATTCCGTTCTCCAATCGGTAACGCTTCGGTGTCAGCAATTGTAGAAAATAATAAGTGGGTAGACGTGTTGACGCGCCTGAGACGGCCGCTCGTTCTACAATGTAGCGTTTGTTTATCAAAGGATGTAGCGTTAAACGTTGTAGAAATTCATTCTATCATTTTGAACGATCGCGATGTGACCTTGGCTACGAATTTTCTATTCGTTTGTTCCGACCACGTGAATTAACGTTGAGATGATGATATCATTCCCATACATTTGATTACTTTTCGACTAGCGTTAACGATTGCAGATTATCAACTTGGCTAGGGTGCAGGTCTATCGAACTTGAATTCGATTCTGATGATCTTGACTCACTAGAAATAATCACGCATACCTACGTAACTAGACAGAATGTTAATTTTAACGCCCTCGAGGTTATAAACTTCGTCCATTTTAAAAACGAACGAAATAATTTTACGTAACGGAAAATAAAAACCAACAACTTTCTACTTTAATCTCAAAAATTATAACAAGCATCATAAAACTTAAACAAAATGGAAGTTTGTAAGTTTTTCTAAATTAAAAATCTAGCGAACGCTACCATGACAAACGAATGGCTTGATATGTGCTGTGTGTGTTCGTTTCTAGATGCGGCGGGCGTGGCAATACGGGCGGCGCGGTGGTCGATTTACTTAGCGGTAGTAGACGATGTATTTAACTCTCTTAATAATGAGCTTCGGACGACAAACGGAATGATCATCAATAATGTCATTTATCTTTTTTACCTATTTACCACCATCAACTACCATCTCTACCACCATACCATCAAATCAAATCAAATCAAATCAAAACATTTATTTCAAATAGACCATTTACAGGCACTTTTGAATAGTCAAATGCCGGTCAGTCCAAGAAAAGTGAAGCTAAATTGCACGTTCCAAAGAGTAGGTCTCTATGGAGAAGAACGTGCAAGAAACTCCATGGACACTCTTTTAAATCATATTATGTGTTACATATAATGCTTGATTACATATTACTTGTTGCTTCTATCATGTGAGCACAATGTCGATAATGAAATAAAAATGTAAAATAATTAAAAGATAGAAACTGAATTAAGCTACTGGCAGCTAAGAGATGACCAGTCCCAACTGACGGCACCCGTTCATGAGCATGACGCGTGCATCAGCCCCACTCAGCTCAACCATTTTGAAGGGAACTGAACGACCCAATAACACGTGCCACCAACAGCGAGACATTTGAGTGAGCATGACAAACTCTCAACTGCCATGCTCGTAATGTCAAAAAAAAAAAGTTGTAACCTAATAAAAATGCTCCATGGTGCTTCACATTCACAAACTTGAAAAAAGTGCTTCTACATTATACAATGCTAATGTGTCTTTCAAATTAAAAAATAATAATATTAGTTTCCAACTAATCAACTAATTAGTACGCCCTAGTGGTAGTGGAGCTGGACCAGCATTGAGCCAAGCATTTTTATCTTGAATATAATCCTCCAACTTATAATATGCTTGCCTGCATAGTGTGCGTTTAATACAAGATTTAAATTTCGTTTCATTGAGTTCTAATATTTGGGGTGGTATTTTATTATAACATTTCAAACAGTACCCCATGAAAGAAGAGGCCACTTTAGCCAGTCTGAAACCTGGTTGAACTAATTGATCCCTATTTCTTGTAACATAATTATGTCTATCGCCTCTTTTGCTAAAAAGATGAAGATTTTTTCTAACATACATGATGTTTTCATAGATATATTGACAAGGTACCGTCATTATGTTAATATCTTTAAACAGTTCCCTTAAAGAATCGCACCGGCGGAGATTGTAAATAGCTCTGATGGCTCTTTTCTGTAATATAAAGATTGACTCGATGTCTGCAGCCCGTCCCCATAGTAAGATACCGTACGACATGACACTATGAAAATAACTAAAATAGACTAGTCTAGCGGTATCAACATCCGTAAATTGGCGGATTTTTTTAACAAGAAATGTTAAGTGAGGACCCCATTGTAGCCTTGAGTCAAGCGTAATCCCCAGGAAAATCGTTTTATCAACAAATTCTAGTTTTTCATTATTCAATACAATGACAAACATCTCTTTTATAGACAAAATAAATCAAATTGATTGTGTATGGAAATATTTTTGCGAGTGTTGTGAATTGTTGCTATTGATTAACAGGACAGGCGGAATTAAAACAAATACATAATTTATCAAATTTTAACATGTTTATTAAAATCATTTCAAATTATAATCTTACGTGTCGTATAAAAAATATTGAAAAATAAAAGTAAAATCAAATAGGTAAGTACATTAATTAGAAACTAAGATATCTTAGTTTTGATATTTAAAATTAAACCTTAACTATAAGTTACAACAGTCTAAGATTCGTTAAATACCGATGATTTTACATTTTTATAATATACTAGTCAAAGAAGGGTTTAATTTATTTAACAACATGTGAAATTATAACAAATATTTTATCACATTTTGAAATATTAAAATTTTTACACTATATTACGTGTCGTATACAAAATT
The DNA here is from genome assembly GCA_910589285.2 of Mythimna ferrago. NCBI lineage: Eukaryota > Metazoa > Arthropoda > Insecta > Lepidoptera > Noctuidae > Mythimna > Mythimna ferrago. Next base: position 8,924,705 of record OU342691.1, on the reverse strand, counting down.
AAATTATGTACATAATAAAATTAAAACTAATTTAAAAAAAAAAAAACATTGATTAGAAACTAAGACATTAGTCTTTTTTTTGTACAAAAAAAAACGTTATTCGTACAAATAGGCTCCTATAAGGGTAACTTTTTAACCAATTAACAATGCTTCAGGAGGTGAAAGTTCTTAATAACCTTTCAATTTAATTTCATTAATGAATTAAACAACTATTTTCGGGTTTAACCATGAAATGCTAATAAACCCTTTTTTTATGGTGGGAAAAAATCTTCCAATGACATCCCCCGCTCTTGGGCGGAGCGGGAGATAGTGTTAGACTCTTACTGACTAAAAGACCCACCCTGTTCCTTCTAGCCTTCATACCGGGGCTCGAGCTGTCTTTCGAAACTAACCCTGGCCCCAGTAGGCTTCAACCCAGCTGGGTCCCTGCTGTTGCTGACAACTCCTTGAGGCGCGCGTCGACGACTTGGGCTTGGTCCGGACAATTACCGGACGGCCGGATAGCGAGCTACCCATTGCTCACTGTCCGCAAGCCCGCGCCTACGGTGGCCGGAAATCGGGATCAGAATCCCGGCGGCGGCGGCGGCGAGAACGCCGTTGCCTGATGCGGTCGGCCTCCTCCTTTGCGAGCAATACTGCTTCGCAGAAGTCGGCGACAGCTTGCCACTCCTCTTCGCTCCGGACCATGGCCTCAACCAAGGCCCGGCGCGAGAGATGCTAATAAACCCTGAAATGCCATACAGCGTAGCAATATACAGGATTATTTGTAAAACACAACCTTGCTGGACTGTATTACTAACATCATAAACAATTTAACAACTTTTGGTCTATGACTTTTTAAAAAACATCATCATCATCATCATCAGCCTTTTTAATGTTCCCACTGCTGGGACTCAGGCCTCCTCTCTAGGATATGGGAATTTATAAAACATAATTCATTTAATAAAAACAAACCTTCAAGATTTCGTTGTTCTATCTAACACAATCATAGTTCTATTTAGTTTCAACTCTGTATTTTGCTGTATCTACCTACCTACGTCTGTATGACGCGACACAAGCGCATCAAGCATCACCGCCGTTCGATCTCCGCTCCTCTTCGCTATTGTACTATCGCTTGCTTCGCATTGACTTTGTAATATTTAGAACGAAATCTATGTGTGAAAATCTGATGAACTAAAATATATATTTTTTTTAAAGTCATAGTACAGTTGCCAAAACGGATCGAGCGCTCGGCGTCAGAGTGGGGATCGCTTTGCGCATCCATACATTGGCGAGCCAATCGTCTTTGTTGTTAGATACATGCAGCAACGCAGGGAACGAAACAGGAGTGACGTCTATGACGCGATGGCGCGGCGAGCCAATCACTGACATTTCCAGTCCCCGCGTCTCACTTCGCACCACTAAAGAGACCGAATATTTGACTTCTGCGCAACCGCTCAAGATCCGTGATGGCAATTGTACAAAAGTTGTTGTTTATGATGTTAGTAACATAGTTGAGATGTTGCCAGTGTCACAGTGATAGTAGTTGTAGGGCACAAATAACCCTTTAGAGACGTTTAGTTGTTTTATTCTCGCGTGTTTTCTCTCTCGATTGCCTAGCCTAGACCTTTCACATCCTGAAATATTGCTAATGAATTAAAAGTGACCCACACAGCCCACAGGTTACAGCCAAATATTATTATTTTTCAATACACTTGCTCAGAAAATGACTCTTATTACACTGCACTTGGGTATATAAAGGCACTTGTTACCAAACTGTGACATTTTGATCACCATTACGCACTCGTGCTATAATGTACTATAGGTGCCCTAAGTCGGCTGACCCACTATTTTGATAAGCTATTTTAATCATTATTAAGCAGTTATTAAAGATGAAAATCCTTTGTGCCAGCATTTCGATAAATTTTGCTATCCTAGTGTGAGGGTAGATTGATAAAAGAAAATGGCACGTCAGTGACAAAAGTTAACTTAGCTAATTCCATGAGTCTTATCAACTGCTTATAAATGGGCCATAATATTGCGTCCAGCATTACAAGTAACGTTGAATTTCGATACTGTCTACAAGAATACATTTAGTCCAGTGGCAATATCAGCGACTTGACACGCAGGTGTAGCTGGTTCAAATCTCAGTTTAAACGCCTAACTTTTTGTTTTCCATCTTTTGTGTTTTAGTTATATTTTTTTACTTTTCATTAACGACAAAAGTCGAGAAATGGAGTTTGTATAGAAATGAAACAAAATATTGCAAGTAAATAAAATGTTTAGTATTTCACTATATTTAAAATATATATATATATATAAAGTAAGTAAATGTCAAAAATTAAAAAAAAACTGTTTTTTAATATTATAATCAAACAAACACATGTATAAACATTTATAAAGGGATATAATAATGGTATAAATAACTACTTATTAAGCAATTTTGATTCTTATGCCCTTAGACTTAAAGTTTATTATTGGTATTTTAAAATGTAGTGACTAATGATAGCTTATTTTGGTATTCTTAAACAAGATAGTATGGCTTATTGATCTGTGTAAAGACTTTGACGCAATAAGGCATGAGTTCAATTCTCATACCCTGTATATTGTTTTGCTTTCCATTCAGAATTTTTTTATTATTTTAAGTAACAATCAACGAACTAAATATTCTTTGAACATATTTGGAATAATTTGGCCTGACTTGTAATAAGCGGGTAGTCAAGATAAATATGCGTATTCATCATAAAACTGGTATTCAAATGTTACTTAGATTAAGGGTAGAGGAATAAAAATGAACCGTTTTAGTAAAGCAAAAACCAGTCGACGCTCAATAGCAGTGACGTCGTGCAAACAATTTTTACGTTGCCTTACTAAATTGCGTAAAACAATATCTTTATTTAGAATATTTTTATATACCTAGTTCTAAAATACAAAATAATCTATTTACATGAGGAGAATGTTGGTTTTCGGAGAGATTGATAGGAGACATCTTAATATAGCAGTAGGTAAGTGTCTTTTTTTTCATTTAATTTATACTTCTTTTTTAAACTTACACATTTTTATGCTGTGGCGTAATCAAACATCTTTTTAATTATACTACGTTTCTTTGTTTCAGAGAAATACAGTCAGATTGTGGTTTAAAACTATAACAAACAATACAAGTCAGGACGTAAAATTGAAATAACTGCTGGTCATCCGTCAAGTCCAGTTTCCCCAAGAATATCTGGATTTCTATCTGTGAAAAAAACATGTTATTATACTGCCGTATGGAAGTGGCGGGTATAACTCTGGGTTACTTGTGTTGAATGTCTTCTGTGGAACCTGGTTATCTTGTAGAAATTGGCCTATTCAGTAATAAATATTACGTGACGTAATGTCATCAGTGCGTGTAAGCAACAATGGATAATTATTTACTTCTTGTAAGCTGCCACAATACCTTCTTGTCAGTGCTTATGTGTAGTGTATTGGTTAAATAAATCATAGTAATCTTAATTTATTAGGAAGTGTTTTTAAAATAAATTAACTGATCTTTATTTCTTTCATAATCAAACTTAAAATGCTACATAAAACCTGTCAAGTAGTTAAAATGTCAAAATATTAAGGGGTATTTTCACTTTGATTTTTTGAGCAGATAGGACAGTTAATGCAGTGATGCTATTGTTATAAAATAGAAATATTATATATTTCTTATCATGTAACATGTTGATTCACAGCATTAAACTCTTCTTTAAAAATAAAATTAGTATTTTATTAGCACTATGTATTGAAATAAATAAATAGTTTTTTCTCCTGCTCAAAACTGTATTACGAATAATTCTACCATATCAGAAGCAGTTTAATATTGTAACTTCTGTTATATGTTTTACCTTTATATATAGTTATTTAAATTATGTCTATTAGACGAGTAAATATTTTTTTAAGTAAATTGTAAATATTACTTGAATAAACCGTTACCCATCCAAACCACTTTTGATTTTTATTCATGTTGCTTTTATGTTTGAAAAGTTAATTTAAATTTATTTATTTAACTTAATATAAATTATAATTTGATTTCAAAAATCATAATCCAATATTGTAAACACAAAACTACTAAAAGAAGCACAACGGATTTGAACTTACGACCATGTCAATATAAGTCTACTGTTATGACCATTAGACTAACTTGACTGATGATATTTTGTTGAAATTAACAAGTGGATTATGAGACAAAATCATATTCAAAGTTTACCAACCTTAACGTTACCTCTTAAAGATCAAATTGACGTGATAGTATTCTATAATATTTGACTACCTACCTCTCGTTATATTCGTTTAAATTATTATGCTCCGAATTGATTATCATGTATCTTCTGCTAATTGCAGAAGGTTCAAATTCGTCTAACTTTTAGGATATCCTTATATTACCTTCTGCTGTCACGTGGGTCAGATTTCTTGGGTCTTTGTGTGTACTTAAAACCTTTTTGTTCAACCTCTTTGTTCGCAAAACAAATTTTGAGAACGAAAAATTTTTACATGCGGTAGGTATTGCGTTCAATGGTATAAAATAGTATCTTACTTAGATACTTATTTCATGCAATTTTGACCATTATTTTTTTTTTTTTTTTTTTTTTTTATTGTTGATAGGTTCGCGCTTGACCGCTATCTCACCTGATGGAAAGCGACGATGCGGTCGACGATGGAACGCGCTTACCTAAAAGAAACCTATTCACTCTCAACTTAAAGATTCCCGGGTTGTAGCTATCAGGAAACACAGACTCCGGCAAGGAATTCCACTCCCTAGCCGCACGCACAATGAATGTGTTCCCAAAACGTTTTGTGCGTGTTGGTGGGATATCCACCATATACCGGTGGCGCATAGCCGTACGTCTGGTAGTCCGATGATGAAACGGGCTAGGCGGAATTAGGTTATGCAATTCCGACGCACACTCCCCGAAATGCAACCGGAATTTTAACTTGTAGAAACGATTTATTTAATCTCATCAGATGATGACTCGGCCTCCTTCTTTGCTAGCATTACTGCTTCGCAGAAGGCGACCGCCTGCCACACCTCCTCGCTCCGGACCATGACCTGTAGCAAGGGCCGGCGCGAGAGGTCGCCGCCGCCAGTCGCCCTCACGAGAGTACGGCGATGCTCTGCCCAAGCGGGGTACACTTCTACTGTGAGGATTATATTCAAGATAAAAATGCTTGGCTCAATGCTGGTCCAGCTCCACTACCACTAGGGCGTACTAATTAGTTGATTAGTTGGAAACTAATATTATTATTTTTTAATTTGAAAGACACATTTGGATTGTATAATGTAGAAGCACTTTTTTCAAGTTTGTGAATGTGAAGCACCATGGAGCATTTTTATTAGGTTACAACTTTTTTTTTTTTTTTGACATTACGAGCATGGCAGTTGAGAGTTTGTCATGCTCACTCAAATGTCTCGCTGTTGGTGGCACGTGTTATTGGGTCGTTCAGTTCCCTTCAAAATGGTTGAGCTGAGTGGGGCTGATGCACGCGTCATGCTCGTGAACGGGTGCCGTCAGTTGGGACTGGTCATCTCTTAGCTGCCAGTGGCTTAATTCAGTTTCTATCTTTTAATTATTTTACATTTTTGTTTCATTATCGACATTGTGCTCACATGATAGAAGCAACAAGTAATATGTAACCAAGCATTATATGTAACACATAATATGATTTAAAAGAGTGTCCATGGAGTTTCTTGCACGTTCTTCTCCATAGAGACCTACTCTTTGGAACGTGCAATTTAGCTTCACTTTTCTTGGACTGACCGACATTTGACTATTCAAAAGTGCCTGTAAATGGTCTATTTGAAATAAATGTTTTGATTTTTGATTTTTTTTTTTTTTGTGCTCCAGGCGTTCCGCACGGTGGCAACACCCGGGCGTTACTTTCGCACGAATCCGGTGCAGGAACCTCCCGAACTTGCCATATCCGGTAAGAACCTGCGTCATGCGGAAGGCGAGGACGCTGTGAGGTCTTTCCAGCCACGCCTAAAAGAGGGGACTTATCGCCATAATTGTGGCGAGTCTAGCACTGGGTTGCGACAGTCGCTGACGTCATTTCACCACGAGATCCCGCAGGAGCTCTGTGCGCCATGCCGTGACCTTTCGCGGCAGCAGACTTCCACCCCTGCGTTGCATCTCCACGCGCATATCGTGCTTGTGTGCAAGGACTGTTCCCTCCAGATACCATGGTGACAGGCCAGCAAGGAGGCTCGCCGCTTCGCGGGAAACCGTACGATATCCCCGCACCATCCGTACTGCCATGACCCTCTGGCATGCCTTCGGCTGGGCCTTTGGCTGCTGACGCAGCAACGGTGCCCACACTGGCGCCCTAGAAAGGGCCATGGACCGAACGATCCCTGCGTAGAGCCTCTGGCGGGAGACGCCTGGATCCCCAAGGTTGGGCAGGAGCCGCATGAGAGCAGCCCCAGTCCGGTTTAGTTTGGGTGCCAGTCGTCGGAAATGCTCCACGAAGTTCCACCAGCTGTCGAGGACGAGTCCCAGGTACTGAGAGAGCCTCTGGTAACACTACACGCTATTTTTTCTGTACGAATTGACATAGTCGGTCAAGCGTTACGCGTTACGGCCCAAGCGCCCGAAAAATTCCATAAAACTGACTTTCTGAAGCTTACTCTTCGGTAACGGCTAAGTTTATAGGTTTGAAAAAAATATATGTTTATTATAGATTCATGAACAACATTATCAACATTTGATTTTTTCGTGCTATTAATACTTTTGTCTAAAAAAAATATTTAGCAATTTTGCAACTTTTCGCAACTTTTTTCCTACTCCTTCGAAACGGCTTGGATCTTTAGAAACATTTTAACACATAAAAATTGGTGGTTAAATATTCTTCAAAGTGAACATAGCATTCGCATCCCCGGTGCGACACTGTCACTTATGCAAAATTGTAGTTTTTCTGGAGAAGCATTTAAAACTTTCACACCTTGCTTTTGGATCATTTTTAGTTATTTAACTCATTTTTGCATTTTTTGCAAAAGTGACAGTGTGGCTCCGGGGTGCGAATATATAAATCAATTAATATTTTGCAAAGAAAATGGATTTAAAGGTCAGCCGTGCGCTTTCCGGGCGCTGCTGGCCTCAAATAAATGCACAGATATGCGTACTTCCGCCTAGGCGGGTGCGAGAGTTGCGTCCATTTAATTTCGGCCAGATGGTTCAAGGAACTATAAGCCTTAAAAAACTCACGCTTAGTACTTTGTTTATTTATTTTATAATAATAAGAGATAACATTAACTCTTCGAATGCCTTAATTAGAGACACAATAGAAAGACAATAGTCTAGTGGCCGTAAAAAATGTAATTAGTCCGTCTTTTAGATTATTCAAAAATAAGGGACACGTATTTTTTATTTGTAAATTAAACCAAAAATGACAAAGATATAGCCCATTAAAGTTACGGGTAACGTCACGCCATGCTACGTTTTTTCGCACGGGGTGACGTGTACCTGACACGTATTTTTAATGGGCTATATCTTTGTTATTTATTGTTTAATCGAAAAAAGAAAAAATACGTGTCCAATATTTTTTTATAATCTAAAATACGGACTAATTAAAATGTAATTATTTTGACCCTGGACACTACCCAATTGCTTATGTCCAACTGTGTTACTTAAGACATTCAAAAGGTTAATATGAAACTACTACTACCATCATATAAGTCAATGACTACTACTTTGTTTCAAGAACATTAATGTTCTTACTGATTTTCATTTCCTTTAATCGAGCACAAACAATGTTTGTGTCAGGCGCCATATTCTCATCGTTCTTTGGTTTCTTCTTGTTTATACGCATCTTCATCATTTTATGTTCGTCAGCACATTTTTTTATAATAATGTTCCTGCAAAGAGAGTTCAATAAATTATTATTATATTATTATAACAGGGTTAATTGTAAAACACTGGCAACCTGTCAGGACTTTGTTACTAACATCTTAATTAAACAACAAATTTTGTTCTATGACTTTTAAAAATTTATCATATTATTTTAGTTCATCAGATTTTCATACAAAAATAAAAAAAGACGTGTGGGCCACACGTCTTTTTTGCACTCGGGGACTGCCGCGGTAAAGCTATTGCTTAGCATTTTTATCAACTTATGCAATTATAATTATTTATTTATTTTATTTATGCAGAATTTTTTTCCTTTGTTTTTTTTTCTTTGAAATTAATTGAAGTTACACTTTCACACATTGAATTGAATTTTGATTGATTGTTCACTCATTTGTTTTCTTATCGGTCACCACGCTCAAAAAACAAATGAGTGGGGGGTGTTAGGTTATTTTCGTTACGGAATTTCTGGATTCGGTCTCCACGCTCAAGGCCCACGATAGAAGCTATGCAATAGCTTAAAATATTTAAATTAAACGTTCGAAATATTACGAAGTCTATGCGAAGCAAGCGATAGTACAATAGCGGAGTGAAAAGTCTTAGATAGAAAAACAAAATATTGAAGGTTTGTTTTTTGTAAATTAATTATATTTTGTAAAAAGTCATGGAACAAAAGTTGTTGTTTATGATGTTAATAACAGAGTCCTTCAAGGTTTATTTATTTATTTAACTATTTATGTACACACATGGAAATACAAGAAAAGAAGAAGGAAACAGACAAAATAGTTCAAAGGTGATATTTCTAATGAAATCTCTTCCAGCATACCAGCAGCAGCAGGTTATTAGTGTTTTTTATACAACCCGGTTCAAGTTTCTATAACTGCGCCCCATATGAAATTTCTGCGTCCCTCCCGGAACCGCGCCCTGTGCCTGGGCTCCTCCGGCTGCGCCCTAATTATGGCACTGAATATGGGTTCCCAGATTAACTTTAATTTTCACCCAGAATAGAGAAGTTCGATAATATGAGTATGGCAATGAAGATCTCATCATTAACATAAGCCTCATCACCGATTAAAAAAAAATTAACGAAGTATCTTGTGCCTACGTGATCTGTAAATGCACAAATAGTAGGACATTCGTACCTATACCGAATTCTTAAACTGACAAGATTCCAGTAATCCAAAAAAATATTTATGTTGTGAAAGTTTTCACTATTCCACAAAACATCTTCTCAACAAAAAAACTGTCGATCACTAACTCGCTGGTTTACGATCACCGTTCATTTGTGTCAAAGGCATTCGAGGAGAAAGGAAATCTTTTAGAAATGCTAACTTCCTACAGATGCTATGCAGCCATCTTCAACATTGTCAACAATCTCTGAATGTTTAAACCATCTTTGTTTTGAGTTGCTGAGATTCGGACACAATATATGCGGACACAGTGTCCGAATTGATATATTTTTATTTCAATATTTTTTTTCACTGACGATTCGTACACACTATCACATAAAATTTTAAAATACAATATAATGGAGAAAAAGCGTTCCCAATACTATTTGAGGCTGGATTTCGAAAGCGGCAACTTCGGTTACTATATACCTTTATATTTTTAATCTTTTTTTTTTTTACTGTTCCAAACTGTTTCATTAAATTTGGTGGTGTCTGAATAGTCAGTGAAAAAGTATTGAAAATAAAATGTGTCGATTCGGACTCTGTGTCCGAATATATCGCGGGTCTCAAACCATAGGGGCGTATATGCAAAAATTTGATTTTTCATTTTTAATGCCATTGGATTCTACTATAAGCAATACATTAACTGAATTTTTCTTATAATTTAGTGTTAATTACTTTTTGCATAAATTAAAAAATATTATTTGCCGTATGTTGGAGAGTCTAGAATTATTTTTAGACCAAATAGCCGTATAATTGACGTAAGAGCAATATTATTGCGTATTGGGGCAGTTTCGACGTGCCATAGAGACGTACGCACGTACCTACGACTTTCAATTTTATCGTGATCCAAGGAAATCGCATCGGACCATAAAGGCGTATGAATATACGACTGTTTATTTTACTTTAACCTGAAATCATTTTGTCAAGCTATATAGACGTAAGTAATGTAACAAATATTCGCATTCGCGAATATTCGCACATTTTTTGATATTCCAATTCGCATTTGCGAATATTTGAACATTTTTTGATATTTGTTTTATGCGAAAGCATTCGCAAAAAACATGCGAATATTTGGCGAATGTTTCTGACAAACAAAAAGGAAATAATATTTTAATATTTTTCCATCACACAACTTTATTTCACATTTTATCACAAATTGTGAAACAACATATTAACCTCAAATCATAACAAATTTTTTCAAATGAATTTAACTGTTTCTCCAGATGGGTGCGTGACGAGTATTTCGGATATTCGTATCCATCAGAAGGACGTTCGTAGAGTTCTGCGTAACTTTGATGTGAATAGAGCCAGTGGCCTCGACGGGATACCAGCAGCTGTTCTTAAAACTTGTGCACTTGAATTGTCTCTAATCTTGACCCGCCAATTTCGCCTCTCTGAGACTGAATAAGTGCCGTTCAGCCTGTGCCCAAGAAGAGCAGTCGAGCTGACCTGGCAAACTACCTATCCATCTCCGTTACGTCTATCCTCTGTAAGAGTATGGAACGGCTGTTTAAACGATAACTCCTGGCATACCTAGAAACAAACGATATCCTCATTGTCCGGCAATACGGTTTTCGCCTAAATCGGTCTATTGGGGATTTTCTAGCGTATGCCATTCACATCTAAAGCAAGGCCATCGAGAAGCATGGGGAAGCGCTTGCAGTCTCCCTTGATATCTCGAAGACTTTCGATAGGGTCTAAGCTGAAACTATGTAAAATCTTATTGCTAAGCTTCCTTCCTCTGGTCTAACCACTGGTCTGTGTGATTGTCGTAAACTTCTTGAGGGATCGATCCATCCGAGTAGTTATTAATGGCTGCTCGTCGGGTCAAATGGATATTAATGCCAGGGTCCTTCAGCGGTCGGTACTCTTGGCAACACTGTTCTTGCTGCACATAAATGACCTACCTAAAGCCAGTACCTTTGGGTATACAGACGATAGCACTGTTGTTGAGAGTTACATGTCTGGCGAGCGAGCTTATGGATCTCAGATCCAGTCTCTCCGAGATCTCTCTCAGATCTCAGAGATTCTTGGGGTGTCGCTGTCGACTACCCTCAATTTCGGCTTCTACATCGAAGCAAAAGCCAAACTGTCCACCAAAAAATTCGGGATCTTAGCGAGGACGAGACGGTACAACCTCAGTCAAGCACAAGTTTGATCGTGTATGGTCTTTTGAGCATCCTCGCCGAGTTGTTAGCCTGTCGGGTTTTTATTGTTTACATTTCGGAGTGTGCATTGGAATTGCAGAATTTAATCCCGCCAAGTCCGTTCCATCATTGACCACAAGATGTACGGCGTTGCGACACCGGTACATGGTGAACATTCCACCCATACGTACAAAGCGTTTGGGAACACACTCATTATGCGTATAGCTAAGGAGTGAAATTCCCTGCCGGAGTCTGTGTTTACTGAAAAACTTTTTGTGTTAAACTTCATTCAATTAGTCTGTTAAGGCTCTGTTATGTTCGGTTTAGATTTGGCTGATACGAAATGTGAAAACTGTCTTATATTTTGCGCGCACTTTATTTTAAAGTCAATATTCGCGAATATTGAATTTGAATATTCGCATTCGCATTTTCGAATGTGAGAAATCAGACATTCACACAAACATCACTAATGCCTTCCTCACCGTGTTTCCTCACGATGATTTCCTTCTGCGTTTTTGAGAGCTAAGTTTTGTTTCAGCTCAATTTCAAATGTTTGTGATTTTAAAGATATTTCTAATAATTATGTTCAGATTTATCAATAAATTTTATTTTTATAATACTTATTTATCTTTTCAAACACGAGAATATTGTGTTTATTTAATTACCTATTAATCATTTCCTTTTTTTAAATTGTGGAACAAAACTGGATTATACTTCCTCTTTCAGTTAAAACACCTCTTAATATTTATGACAAGCCAGAAAGGCGTATGATTTCTTGAAATTACGTAAATAACGTTAATTTCAATGGGTTCTCATTCCTAAATAGCAATATTTTAAGTCAACAATTAAGTAATAATAAATATTGGTATAAATATTAACAATCTGAGAAAAAAGATTTTACGTCCATAAATTTCATACATTTCAGGGAGTATTTTGACGGAATTTTACAGTATAGTCGTCATGTAATATAGGCGTATCAACCAAAAACTAGTGTTATAGAGGAAATGCCCTAAAATTAAGAATTCTAAATTAATTGCAGTAGAAATATATAGCTACATGCAAAAAAACAACGTTTTTTGTCTCTCCTGAAAAGTAGGGGTTTTGTGGATACGCCCCTATGGTTTGAGACCCGCGATATTGAGTCCGAATCGTCTGCAACTCTTTATTTGTGAACGAACTTTTTTATTATTTTTGTAATTTACCTACTCATTTTATAACTATTTGTTTTGAACCAGTTACCTGACTAGATTTTCTCTCACGTCGAATGTGTCCATGATTTCCATTATTACGTCAGCTGTTACTTTTTGGGCCAGGCACATCTTCGGAGGTTTATGCTTGAAGGATGGTGAAATTTTCCCTGTCAGGGAATGAGTTGCCAGTATCCTGTGAATTTAAAATAAGATAACTAACAAGTTTTACTTACTAACTTTACTGTGATGTCACATTTTTGGCTAAACAATGTGACATCACAGTAAACGTGTGCACGCAGTTTACTTGGGATGCCGAGTCAACAGTATTCTAGAATTGTCTTTTGTAATACTAATGTATGTGCCAGATTAACTTGGAATAACGTCATTGTTCCTTCTACATTTGTTGAGATTCATAATTTAAAAAAAACCGGCCAAGTGCGAGTCGGACTCGCCCATGGAGGGTTCCGTAGCAGCAAGTGACATAATATAAAGTTCGTTGTAACTTTGATCGATGTTTTAATAATAGTGTATTTTTTTAGATTTATGACGTATTAAAAAAAAACTACTTACTAGATCTCATTCAAACCAATTTTCGTTGGTAGTTTACATAGTAATGTACATCATATTATTATATATTTTTTAATTTTATCACTCTCTTATTTTAGAAGTTACAGGGGGGGGGGGGGGACACATTTTACCACTTTCTTTGGAAGTGTCTCTCGCGTAAACTATTCAATTTAGAAAAAAATGATATTAGAAACCCCAATATCATTTTTGAAGACCTATCCCCATAGATACCCCACACGTATGGGTTTTGATGAAAAAAACATTTTTGAGTCAGTTCTAAGTATGAGGACCCCCAAAATTTATTGCTCTTTTTCTATTTTTGTGTGAAAATCTTAAAGCGGTTCACAGAATACATCTACTTACTAAGTTTCAACAGTATAGCTCTTATAGTTTCGGAAAAAAGTGGCTTTGCCATTTGGCTACGGAACCCTAAAAATGGAAATAAAGACATAAGCTGTCATAAATAGATATATATGATCCTTTTTACACCACCTGCTCGATAATGTCGTTTTATACGTCATACAAACCTCACTTAAAGCAAGTCATTATACAAGGTGTCGTTTTGAAGCTGCAAAATATTTCAGGAGGTAATTATGTTAGTGATTCTCGACCCGAATCAATAATAAAATAAGTAGGTAATTTTTTTTTTTTTATAACCGCGCTTTTTTTCACACACACAAACACGGAACAATAAAGGTCGTTTTCACACACACTAACTCGCAACGATAGTTTCATAAATAATGTATCATCCAATCATCATCCCGCACGCCACACCCTAGCCACGCCCCCGCGGCCATCGATCAATCGATTTAGTTTAGAGTAATTAAAAAATTAAATAACAAGTATTACTGATTATTGACCAGGTATCGTTTTTTTATATGATTATTTATGAGTTTTATTACAACCTCCTGAAATATTGTGCAGTTTTAAAACTGCACCTTGTATAATAAGCCTAGGGAGATAATGCAGTATGGCCGATCCCTAGGGAATAATGAGATTTGAATTTGGAACATGAACAATCGTCAACATTGTGAATTATTTACGTGCATCGAACAAGTTGACTCGAAATTTAAACTGGCCACTAACTAAAAAGAAAATAGAACAAAACGTGCTTATGACGGGAGCGTTATAGATATAGAAAATTGAAACTATAGAATCTTGGAGTAGTGAATTTTGTTTGTTTGATGAACTTGTAAATATAATACTTAGGTATATTTTTCTAATATATGATTTGGTCGACCAAATTGTCTTTTAATTATCTCACAGATGGTGTAAAAAGGAGAGTATGCAACACGGGGATAAAGCTGTCTTTGTCTTGGGCGGCTTGAATTCCTCACTTCACTCAGGTTTCTTTATTAACTCCCTCGTAATGCTCGGGAGTTAATTTTATAAATCCCTCACTGTCGTTCGGGATTAAAATCAGCAACCTTCGTTTCGTTCGGAATTCAACATGTCGCCTGCGACATAAAGACACTGCTTTATACCCTAGTCACATAAACTAACTAATACATTTTCTAGTACTTAATGCAAAACAGTCAATTGTTTGTTTTTTGGGTTTATATCTATACTAGCTGCTGCCCGCGACATCGTCTGCGTGAAGGCTCTACAGCACCAAAAATACCTAAGATGCCAGTGTCGCTATAGTATTATAAGTAAACAACTTTTAAAATAGCATTAAAATATAGGTTTTTTTTGCAAACGAAGCAAGTGAAGAGAGTTATATGGGAATCCTGCTGAGTTCAGTCATAGGATGAGACTGAAGGAAATAGAGAAAATAATACATTCCAGGACACAAAAGAGTAAAAATACGTACAAAGGTATCATACCTTACAACACTTCCCTATAAACTACGTTGGTAGTTTGCTGCCAGGAGCCAAAATGTAAAGAGAGTCAGTACTGGTGACGCGGGAGCAAGCGACGTACATTTGCCCGTGTGAGAAGCAACTCGTCCTGAAGTCGACACCCACTGCCCTCAGTGTCTGCCCCTGTGACTTATTGATGGTCATCGCGAAGCAAACACTCACGGGGAACTGTACGCGCTTGAACTGGAACGGGAAGTTGTGAGGTATGAGGGGAATGCGTGGTATAAATACTGAATCGCCGACGCCACAACCCGTAAGAATTTCCGCCTCAAAGGTGTCTGTGGAGCGAGATGACTTTAAGGCGGGTCCCGTTACACAACTTCGGAGGAGATAGGTTCCAAAGAAGCATAATCGGGACACCGACCTTCAGCTTGATGGTATGCGCTGGAAGTCCACTTGCTGACATCAGTTCAGAAATTCCACGGAATAATGTGTGGCGTCATCTTGCTCGACAACAGTGTTTATCGAGGTGTAGACCCTTTCATTCCCCTCAATTTCCGAGAGAATGCATTCGTTATTTGCTGCAGCCTGATCATTTTTGGGCGTCGGCGTCATCGCTCACACACCCAAGAAGCTGGTGCGGTATTCGACTGATGTCCCCGTACACACAGCAAATTAGTTCTTCTAAGCTGGATACCACTCTACCGAGAGACTCTGGAAGCACCACCTGTCAGAGTGCCTTCGCCAAGACTTAGAAGGACATTGGAGAATTCTTGCAATGCACGTGCATTGCCGCCGAGCCGAGCTCTCATATTAATGGTCAAGTGCAGCGTACGAACTCGTGACCACAACGAAGATCGTTTCAACGAAGCATTCACCTCGTCAGCCCTCGATTCCCACGTCACCACGGGAATTGTTTGCCGGAAATCGCCACTGAACAGAACTGTAACACCACCCATCAAATGTTCGTTCCTTTCTGTCCACGGCCTCAACTGCCTTCCTGTTGGCCATCGTACACTCATTCCATACGATCAGAGAGCAATCCTTGAGCACGTGTCGCTTATCGCTGTTACGTGACACACCACAAACAGGCGTTTCGGCACTCTCTAAACATGGCATGTGCTGTCTTGCCACCCGGAAGCAGTATGGTAGCGATTCCCGACGACGCTACATCAATAGCAATTTTGCCTTGCCTCCTGACCTCTGCAAGTATGGCAGTGGTAACAAATGTTTTTCCTGTTCTACCAGGAGCATCCAAAAAAAACATTTTACCCTGATTTTGCCCAACGCTTTCAAGGACGGTGTCATTTGTTTTTGCTCTGAAGAGAACACGGTGACATGGTCATTTCGTAAAGTGGTCAGTTCGCCCGGCTCGTAATTTGTCTCAGCGTTATACTCCCGATTTCCACGGCCTTGATGCGGTGATGTTTGGGGAGCTGGTAACTCATATTCGATAAGCGGATTGCCGCCCATAGAAATTACCACATCTTGAAGTGAACTGAGACAGGTGTTCAGCACGCGTTCATCAGTTACTTCGACTTCGTCTCCAGTAGCACGCCTCAAAGCTTGTAGAAAATCTTCAGACAGATGATGGCGATACTTCTTCCAGGAAGCTACCGGGTTCGCGACTCCGCAAAACACCAAGATGACGGCAAAAAGATGATGCATGCGGCTGGGACTGTCACTGACGCTCGCCTCCGCGAGGATCCCAATTTTGGTCACCGTCGAGAAGGTGACGTGGTAAGTGGGATACTCCACGCCATCAAATGTCCTCAGAAAGGCGAAAGACGTTGGGCCTCCGACAGTGTGAAGTAACAACCGCAGAAAATAGCATTCGCCATTATTTGGATGCACGTAAAACCCTACCCAATGCGGCGTCCTTGAAAATTCCCGGAATTCCCTTGACATCAAAAAAGCTGAAAGTAAATTATCTTTCAAACGTAAAATTCGGAACTACTACTTGAAGTCCTCTCAACCTTAGTTCGGTCTTCGTTCAGTATTGTTATTAAGTTCTCATAGTGATTTCATATTTTTCATAGTATTTATTAGTTTATTATTTTAGCATATATATGTATTTTATTATTATAAATAACTTATTTTATATTTTTCCATTTGAACTATTTGTTATTATGTATTTGTTTATTGTGCAAACCTACCACAGTGTTGTCTTTTTTAACCCAAAGGTTGACTGGTAGAGAATGCCTTGTGGCATTAAGTCCGCCTATGTACCACTATTGTACATGAAGTTTAAATAAATAAATAAATAAAACCTTCCACAGCACCTCCTCGTCGATGTCGGTTAAATACACCCCTTTGCTTGTCGTATGTGTAATATGAAGGCACCTCGTCATACGTAAGGGATCTCGCAAACTGGTCGACTTCACAGAGTAGTAGTAATACTGAACACCGCATTTTTTTTTAATTGTCTTCCTCAACTCTACTCAAGTTTTTTCAGGGTTTTGTTGGAACTTGAATTTGTCAAAACGAACTATATGATACAACTTTTATGAAGAAAATGCACATCACATCACATCACCATCTATGAATTTTAAGGATAACTAACTACATGGTCAAATTTAAATTCTTAATTTCCAAAAAATTTTAACATGTAACTTGATTTGATTTTTATGAAATCTCATAGATGGCGCTGCTTTAATTTCATTCATTAAACTATGTTTCTCTGCCCAAGTTACTTAAATGGCGTAGTTTTTATGGTGTAAAGCTAGGTAATAGCATGGCTTACTCAAAAACAACATTTAAATATGCATCGTTAGATTACACGCTGTCACAGAATGCTTAAGAAAAATAAAGATTCACAGCTCCTCCCCCGTAGGTGATAGCGTGATAATATGTAGCCTATATGTTGACCCGACCTCTTAGTAATATTCATGCAAAATTTGAAGTAAATCCATGCAGTACTTTTTGAGTTTAGCCCGGACATACATACAGACAAACAGACAAACAGATAAACAGACAAACAGACAAAAATTCTAAAAACTATATTTTTGGCTTCGATATCTATTGTAGATCACGCCCCAAGTATTCTTTTTTAAAAATATTCAATGTACAGTTTTGACTTTCCTACGATTTTATTATATGTGTAATGAAATGGCCTCCTTGGAAATGACATTTCATTAATTTAATTTTTAAGCTGTGAATACGGGGTGACGTATGATTCAATGACAGATGATGTTTAACAAATAAAATAGATGAAATGTCTAAAGATAACAGAAATGAAGAAAAGAATATAAAAACATTAGCAATAAATTTTAATGAACATATAGAAACAGAAGAGTTTGTAAGTATGACAGACCATTTAGATAATGAAAAGAAAATTGAGATCGAGAAAATAATAAAGGAATATAAAACAATTTTTGCGAAGGACAAGTATGATATAGGAACAGTTAGAGATTATGAAGCTCACATAGATTTACTAGTAAATAGATACTGTAGTAAAAGACCATACAGATGTACAATAGAAGATAAATTAGAAATTGAAGAGCAAATATCCATGTTACTAAAGAATAATTTAATAGAAGAATCCTACAGTCCTTTCGCTGCTCCAGTGACATTGGCATTTAAAAAGGGTGAAAATAGGAAATCCCGCTTGTGTATAGATTTCAGGGAACTAAATAAAATTGTTGTTCCACAAGCTCAACCTTTTCCGTTAATAGATGATTTGATTGTTAAAACTAGAAATTGTAAGTATTTTACTACACTGGATATAAACTCAGCATTCTGGGCGATACCATTACGGGTGGAAGATAGATATAAAACAGGATTTGTCACACAAGATGGCCACTTCCAGTGGACCTGCCTTCCCTTTGGCTTGAAAACATCACCAGCAATTTTCCAGAGAATTTTAAGCAATATTCTAAGAAAGCACAATCTCACAGGATACTCCGTAAACTATATTGATGATATTCTGATATACTCGAACACCTTTGAAGAACATATAAAACACATAAGAAATGTATTAGAGGCAATAATACAAGAAGGCTTTAGATTGAAGTTTACGAAATGTAACTTTGCTTCAGACTCAGTAAAGTACCTCGGCCATGTAATTCAGAACAATTCGGTAAGACCACTAAAAGACAATTTGATCTCGATAAGACATTTTCCAACTCCTAAGACACAAAAGAATATCAGACAATTTTTGGGAAAAATTAACTTCTACCATGAATACATACCAAGAAGTGCAATAATTTTAGACCCATGTAACACTTGTGAATCTTTGGACAAAGGAATTAGATATCATCCGGAAGAGTCATGTTGGTTCAAGAAAAATAAAAATGAATCTGAAAAAGTTTTTAAACCCAGAAATGTAAATAACAACTCCATTATTGAAGTAGATATAAATACTGAGAAAAAAAACGAGTAAGTACACCATTAATCAAAATCAAGCTCTTATTAGAAAATAATCTAAACATCATCTGTCATTGAATCATACGTCACCCCGTATTCACTGCTTAAAAATTAAATTAATGAAATGTCATTTCCAAGGAGGTCATTTCATTACATATGTATAGATTAGGAAAAATTCAGTGTACTTTATTCCATCTTGTGTAGAAAATTGGACAAGTTTTTTTTTTTAAATTGGGAAGAATTAGGTATTCAGATTTCAAATTCAAAAATGTCAGTCTTGTCCTGTCTCAGTCAGAGTAATCCTATTTACAAGCCTGGTCTTATTTGGTAACAAAACAATCCGGCACATTGCATAGTTAGGATGAAAAACATATGCAGTTAGTGTAACTATCTCATTCGTAGCCTATCGGACGGCTCCATCAAGTTAGGGCTCCAATTCATTTCTTTGCTAGTAGGGCCTATTTACTAAAAATATATAAAAAATAAAAGCTATCATAATGTTTGACACAGGGCCCCTGTGGGACTGGCTACGTCACTGATTAAAGGTTACCTTCTAGGGAATACAGCAACAAGTAGCGTCCTGGTAGCTGTGATGTACGACGTCCAGTTCACTCTCTTTAACTTGGCTTTGTGTACCAAAGTCTTGCCACTGCCAATAGGTACCTGAAACCAGCATTGCCATATTAATTTCCGACAGGATTTGTCTAAATGCATTAAAGACAATAAGAAGATCTTAAAATCGATGAGAGCAAGATCCAGATCAAGGTTAATCTGCAGTTAAAATTAATAAACATTAAAAAAAAAATTACCTACAACTATCTTCAGCCAGCGACTTTGCCTGCATGAGAGTAGACAATATTTAGCCTATGATACTCAGTGATAAAGTAGCATTCTACTGGTGAAAGAGTTTTTAAAATCGACCCAGTAGTTTTTGAGTTTATTTATTACAAACAAAAATAGAAACACAAAAAGAGTACATATCTTATTACAATATTATGGCTGGTTTACACAGTGCGAGCTAGTGTACGAGCCAGCCTGCCGAGTAGCTGCACTGCAGTAACTCGCACTGTTTGGACGTTACTCACCAGTACCTCACTCGCGAGTTGGACAGTAGCTCGCATCTGAGTTACGCCTGAACGCCCGGCAGCAACTCGTTACATGGCAGCAGCTCTGCCGATAATCGCATCATTTGGATGCGTTCGGCAGTAGCTCGCCAGTGCCAGCCGGACAAAGAGTGGAATCCGTGTTTTTTTTTGTTAGCTGCGCCTACGTTTCGAGTTCAAAGTTCATCGCGAGACGATAAACTTGCTAGAAGACTGGACAACTACTATCATTGTGAAAACAGCTAAGGCGAGCTGAGCCACTGGTATACGAATGGACAATACGAGTAGCTGCGTACTGTCTAGTCAGTAGCTTGCATTGTGAAAACCAGCCATAAATACTAATTAATAAATAATAACTAATAATAATACTAATAATACTAATTAATAAATAATTACTTAAGTATGTAAAACTTCTATAAAATAATTTATTAATCAGTAGTTGCCTTGAAAAAATTAAAACATCGTCACTGGTCACGCCAGTTATTATCTAAATTTCCTACAATTTCAACCCCGTTTGACAAACGAACGTTTTGTAAAATAAAACTTAGTCTATCTATACGTATATGTATATATACCTAAATAAAATTAAAATGTCCGTTTGTAATATAAAACATTTTTTTACTAAATGCTTATGTAAAAAAATTTAATGCCTAAAATAAAAATGTTGTAAATTTTTTGTTTTAAATAATGTCTGTCGGTCTGATGGTTTGTTTCGACTAATCCCCGAAACGGCTGGATCAATTTTCACGAGACTTTCACAAGTAGATAACTGATGCTATAAGGAAAAACAATTAGGACAAAAAAAACTTATTGAAATTGTGACCGAATGGCATTGTGATAAGCTATGTTTTACAAATTTGATACGAACGAGGTAGCAGGCACCAGCTCTACTAGTTAAAAAACATAAAACTACAGAAAGCAACATACCCATTCATCTTCTACTTCTACAACTTCATCTGTTTCAGTATCGTTAGTCATCAAAATATTATCATTTTGGTCTTCATATTCACTGTTTTCTTCACTATATTCTTTCATTTCTTCTTTATCAGATTGTTCTATTATGTTAATCTCTTTTACAGCTTTTAACTTCTTTTTATGTTTCTTTGATTTCCGTTTTTTCGGTATTTGCCTCTTGAGATCGTCAATAATATTTAATACATTTTCAAAATGAATATTTGTTTGGTTAATCACAGCCTCTATTTCCGATTCATCAAATTCCACTCCGTTTAGTCTGCGTAAGAATAAGCTTTCGCAGATGTTTTGTCCTGCTCTTGTACTTGGAGTTGCTACCTGGAAGGCGTGATTATTCTTTTATTATCATTTACATAGTTCGAAATTATATTTTTTTTCCAAATCTACCCTCAGAAGCTAAATTGGCTCCAATGTAGAAATACTCCTGTATCGTGGGTGCGTTCACAAACATGTAAACTCACATACACAAGATCCAGACGCGGAACAACTTGAAAATGAGTATGAAACTATAAACCTGTAAGTACCTTAATACCTACATGGACTTAGCAATGACCTACCGTGTCAGAATCAACAGATATATCTTCGTCGTAGCTGGAGTCCCTCGACGATCTGCTACAGGAGTCGTCTCCTGCTTTTTCGACACTACTGCAGCTGGATTCATTCTTACAATTGGGTCCGGCTTCCACCTTGACCGACTCCTTTGTCATCGCATCCAACGTGTTCCGGTCTGCTTCTTCTTCATACTTCGTACTGGGACCGGCTTCCTGGTTTGAAGTAGGACCGGCTTTATACCTCCGATTAGGACCGGCTTCATACCTCCACCTAGGACCGGCTTCATACCTCCGCCTAGGACCGGCTTCATACCTCCAACTAGGACCGGCTTGGAGCATGTAACGTTCTTCTGTAACATAGAAAAATATAAATTAAACCTTAACTATAGAAAGCTTTCTTTAATTTTTTTAATTCGATAATTAAAGAAAGCGTGTCGAAATTTTTAAAGCGTGACTTAAACGCCTTTCTATATTTAACAATTCATGTACACACTTAACTTATAAAAGAAAAGAAGACAGAAACAGAAAAATAGATACATAGATGATGCTTATTTCTAAAGAAATCTCTTCCAGCATACCCGCGAAAGGAGAATTGGAAAAAAAGAGATGTAGACACCGTGTGTAAAAGTGAAAGGAAAAAGAATATAACATATTCTAAATCTTTATAAGTATAATTCTTCTGTACATGTGTCTGTCACTAACACTTCCTAAACGACTTGACCGATTTGGTTGAAATTTTTCTTCGAGATTTAATATGGCGGCTGACATATATGGTTTTTTTTTAATTTTTCAAATAGAAGATAAGAGTGCAATGAAATATAGTTAATAACGACACAAAGTTACGTTATCGCGCAGCTGTTTTGTTATTATGATGAAACTAATGAGTATAAAAAAAAAGTTTCTTTGGGAATGTTGTCTGCAATCATGAGTACAATCACGTGTATAATTATCGGTCACTAATTACCAGTCACCCTGTATATTTACTTTATTGCACACCAAGATTTAGAAAGCATTTTTTTAAATATGCTATTGGCCGCCAATTGTATATAAGTATTTAATACAATTGGCGGCCTTATTGCGCCAGACGATTTCTTCCAGGCAACCTAGAATGGACAGAGATTACCTGGACACAAAATGGGGTTGCACTTGGTGCAAACAAAAAAAGAAATGGCCGGTCACATCATGAAGTGATCAATAGGATATTTTATTATGTATTAGCTTTTGCCCGCGAGTTCGCCCGCGCACATAAAACATTCAGGAATAAAGTCTTTCTAATGTTGAAAAAATTTTAACAATCGGACCAGTATTTTCAGAGATTACTAAGTATCTATATACAAAAAACCGGCCAAGAGCGTGTCGGGCCACGCTCAGTGTAGGGTTCCTTAGTTTCCCGTCCGTCACAATAAGTAACCCACTTATGAGTTTAAAAAAATACTTGCATATACGATTATACTACAAACTTAGTCCAGAAATTATTTTGTAGAACCTTTTTGTTTTTTTGTACAAAAACTGTTCTTTCCAACAAGTTCAAAATGATTTTCCTAGAAAGTCCTTATAAAGTTCTACTTTTCAGATTTTTTTCATATTTTCTAAACTTATGGTTCAAAAGTTAGAGGGGAGAAGGGGGACACATTGTTTTTTATTTTTGGAGCGATTATTTCCGAAATTATTGACATTATCAAAAAATGATTTTAGTAAACCCCTATTAATTTTTAAATACCAACAATATTTCACACGTCAGGGTTGAAATTAAAAAAAAAATCGCTTCCCACTTTACATATAGGGGGGCTACCCTAATAAAACATTTTTTCCCAATTTTTATTTTACCACTGTCGGCGTAATTGATATACATATTGGTACCAAATTTCAGCTTTCTAGTGCCAACGGTCACAGAGATTAAGCGAGGACGGACAGACGGACAGACAGACGGACAGACAGACATGGCGAAACTATAAGGGTTCCTAGTTGACTACGGAACCCTAAAAACCATATAAAAAAACTTTACCTCTGTATAATAAGTGTCTAGATGAGATGAAATGTAAAATTAAACAGTTGAGACAATTTAAGCAATAAGCAGTCGGTAAATGTTCATTTTTGTTCACGAACAAGGTTGCGAATCTAAGCGCACGGCAGTGCGCAGGCCAAGTTCCAGCAACAGGCCGCACGCATGCCGTACACTATTTACACGAACGGTTTCGAACCACTTTTGACCCCACTGTAGCTCAGTGCCTATTGCAAGTACAAAAATAAAATTATACTTACGTAATCATATACTAGTACTAAAGCAGTATGCCAAATTTCATAAATATAACTTTGAAATATGACCTGAAATATGACCCTGTGAATATTTTGGCACTGACTCGCTGAGCGGTAATCAAACCGTTATGAAATTTAGCACATAGGTTGTGTGTTATATGTAGATTAACAAAAAATTAAGAAATTTAAGAAATCCGTCAAGCGTGAGCTGGCTCAATCTAATATCGAATTTTTAATAAACATATTTATGCACCAGAGGAGGGGGGAGGAAAGGGGGAGGGGGTATAAAATATATCATAAGAAATTTAAGTAATCGGTCAAGCGTGAGTTGGCTTAACCGAATATCGAATTTTTAATAAAATATTTATGAACCAGTGATACAATGAGAATACGATCTAAGGTTAACAACGGACGCGGGTGTGGCACAAAAAGAAAAAATAGGCACGATTTCTTGAAAACAAGTATTGAAATCCCACCAAAAACATACCTGTATTCATTAAACCCCAAGCGAACGCCGGCGTTCGCGCACCTATTGTCTTTCTATTGTGTCTGTAATTTCCACGATTGTAAGGACAAAAGGGGGCCAAGTTCCTATCGGCTAATTATTCGCCTAAAAAAGGGTTGAAATCCAATCCAATGCCAAGTATGCACTTTAAAATCGATCATAATCATCTTCATCAACAGCCAGAACATCATTAAATTTGAACTTGGCAGGTTAATTTAATTATATAAATAATAAATTTAATTATACAATTAATCAAATGTTCCGTACAGCACGAAAACCTGCCAAGTAGCGATTTAGTCGTTTAGACCATTTCCGTATTCACATCCAACAATCGAGTTTGAATAACACCGATTTTATAGTCGTATGAAATTCGTCGATTTAAAAAAAACATCTGCATTACATTATCCTGGTAGAATACTTATTAATGTAACTGGAAATAAGTCAATAGATCGTGAATACCGATTTTGGATAGGACTTCGATCGAACGACTATAAAATTTCAACGATATTTGGCTTGTTTGATTTTACGTGAATCAGGCTACTGGGCACGTCGGTCTCCATACATTTTATACGGACTTGTAGGACTACACTTAATCCACGCCACGCGACGTCGTTCTATGTACAAATCAGGCATGTTACACGTGTCGGTCTAATGTAGTTCTAGCTTAATGAAACTCATGTTTCTTGCAAACCGTTACAAAGACAAAAAATAAATTATTATAACAGCAATTACTTACGTGCGCGCCCAATCAATGTCCCCATCTCTTGCTCCCCACGCCTGGTGACCGTGATCACGTCGCCAAGCTGCGGCTCCATGTCCGACGATCTAACCACCGATGCAATGTCCACAACATCGCAACCTCCGTTCTTCCACCTCACCAGCAACCACTTGAAACTATGAGAAGACATGTCAGATAGAACCGTGTTAATACTCCGAGCTCTTGGAGATTACTAGTGCTCTATCGCATTGCACAGCTCCTCAGGTAAAATTTTCATTACAATTGACCCTTACAGCCAGGGCTAAACAAGCGTTAGATACCTAAATTACACTACAAGTATCGTATTCATTAAACCCCAAACGAACGCGCACCTATTGTCTTACTATTGTGTCTCAAATTGACGGTATTTGAAAGTTTAAAAGTAACGTTATTTTCATAAGGTTAACATTTTAGGTAAAACGGGTAACGATATTTTGGCATCGAATTTATAAAATGATGTTACGAGTACCAATATTAGTATCGATACTTTTGTAGTTACTTAATTACGTATACTTAAGGCCCAAGCGCCCGAAAAGTGCCATAAAACAGTGACTTTCTGAAGCCTACTCCTCGGTAACGGCCAGGTTAATAGGTTTGAAAAAAATATATGTTTATTAAAGATTCAAGAACAACATTATCAACATTTGATTTTTTCGTGCTATTAATACTTTTGTCTAAAAAAATATTTAGCAATTTCGCAACTTTTCGCAACTTTTCCCTACTCCTTCGAAACGGTTTGGACCTTTACAAACATCTTTACACATAAAAATTGGTGGTTAAATATTCTTCAAAGTGAACATTGCATATGTAAATCAATCAATATTTCGCAAAGAAAATGGATTTAAAGCGATTTCCGGGCGGGTACTGCCGCCTAGGCGAGTGAGAGAGATGCGTCCACATAATTTCGGTCAGATGGTTCAAGGGACTATAAGCCTAAGTACCTACCTACTTTTTGACATTTTATAAGAATAAAAATGTAGTACCTCATTCCTAGGAATGAAAAATATTGCATCGTGGAAGTGTTGTTGAATATACATACATATAACCGAATAGTATTTGTAATATGTGTACTGTATTTTATTAACCAATCCAAAAGCAATGTGTAAATTGAGATGCCTTGATTGCGTTGCCTTAGACCGCGAGGAGTAACTAAAATAAAAGAACATAGTGGGTATTTTTGGTTTATGTATGCACCTACCTTGATGATTCTATTTATGTTGGATTACGATATAACTGTAATCCCATTAGTGAAGAAACAAAAAAATAAAAAAAAGGGCTCCTGTGAGACTAACTATACGTCACTGGATTTAAACGTAAACTTAAAATTAACTGGCTAAACTACGACATGAATCTACCAGTAACTTGTATATAGATATCAGTAAAAAGGGGTGAATAGAGACTTAGGGGTGAATAGAGACATAACTTTAAAGGGTATTTTCTCGATATTTGAATTTTTTTTGCAAATTTATTAATGAATGTGTTACCTATTCTAAAATATTGATACTTTTTTAGAGG
Organism: Mythimna ferrago; assembly: GCA_910589285.2. NCBI lineage: Eukaryota > Metazoa > Arthropoda > Insecta > Lepidoptera > Noctuidae > Mythimna > Mythimna ferrago. Next base: position 8,897,965 of record OU342691.1, on the reverse strand, counting down.
CCGATATTATGTTATCAAATTGAAAAACTAAACTGAGGTTTTGTCTCTATTCACCCCTCCAAGTCTCTATTCACCCCGTTTTACGGTACACAAGTTGTTGGTACCTATGAAATGATTGCTTTTTACATGATCTAGAAATACACGCGTGGTGTTTTATATCAGTGATTAAATTATAAGTATAGTTCTATAGTCTTTTGTTTCATTAAAATGAGTTTTAGAGTAAGATCCCATGGCCGCCAGACGTCACGTATTTTCTCACGAAGAAAATGTGGACGATTGAGTACAGTTAGTATGTACTAAGAACGCATGCATATCTGCTAGCTTGCTTAGACGGCCAATTTTTAGGTATCAGGTAATCAAGGCACATAAAAACAGTACTGAATTCACGTAAATTCTCCAAGCTGATTTTTACGTATATTTGGCAGCAATATCTTTAAAATCAAGTCGCTAATTCGAGACACATTCCGTGGGCCGTATTGCTTTACAGCTCCCAAAATAATGACAAAACTTCACGTCAATTCTCATGCTTGATTTTTACATATGTTTACCAGACAACTATTTTAAAACCTTTTACAATAAGACAGACCGATCCGTGGAGCCAATCATCCCCTAAGCTCAAATTAATATTCAAAATAAAACAAAAAAATATCTGTGATTTAAACAATGTTCCTGGAATAATTGAGGTAAATGCTGCCAGGCTCTAACTGTTTATTAACAATTATATGGCCCCTTGGATCGGTCTGTCTTCTTGTAAAAGGTTTTAAGCTAGCAGATAGGCATGCGTTCTTAGTACATAGGTACTAACAGTACTCAATCGTCCACATTTCCTTCGTGAGTAAATGCGTGACACATGGCGACCCTGGGATCTTGGACTATTTCTGCTAAATATGGCCGGTCAAAGATGCAGCGTAACAATTACTATTTTAACAATTACTATAATTACTATTGTCATTGTTCTATAGATTTTACAACTGAGGACTATTGATGGGAGGTTAAGCTTTCACCGGTAACCAAACCTTAAAGTTGTAGAGAATAAAATTTTAAGGTATTATGACGTAAAAGTTTGTATTATATTTAGTCTATTTAGGCTCATGCATTACATTAGGACATGCAAGACGGCACGGTTGACATCTGTCGGGCATGTCACAGTCCGGGAGAATCAATCCGTGACATTAACGCTGGTTGTTCTCGTCTTGCTAATGGAGAGTACTTGCATAGGCACAACCTTGTAGGCAGGATTATCCATCAGCAACTTGCTCTGAAATACTCTCTTGTGGAATCGGAAGTGCCATACTATAGGTATGAGCCCGACCCAGTTCTTGATAATGGTCATATCACTTTGTACTGGGATCGGCCCATCATCACTGACAGGACTATTGTGGCTAATAAGCCTGATATAGTGGTGGTGGACCGAAGCGAGAGGCGTGAATTGATTGTTGACATATCCGTTCCGCATGACGAGAACCTCGTGAAAGCCGAGAAAGATAAACAAATCAAGTATACTGACTTGGCTCGTGAGGTTGTCAATATGTGGGAAGTGGATTCAGCGATCATTGTACCGATAGTTGTTTCAGCCAATGGCTTAATAGCCAAGAGCCTCGACCAACACCTTAAGAGGCTCTCGTTAGGCGACTAGATCAAGGGCTTGATTCAGAAAGCAGTATTGCTGGACACGGCTCGTATAGTCAGGTTTCTTTCTCTGGAGCCCTGACCGCCGGTGGCTTGGATCCTGTTCCCGATACCGGTGGGCTACTACTTTTTATATTTTTAAATGTTTTTTTTTATATTGAATATTTAAAAATATAATTTATATGTACTTAAGCTGAATAAACGAAATAATAATAAATTGATAATTAATCGTAATTAATTTTAATGTATTAATAATAATAATTAACTGATAATTAATCGTTTATAATTAATAATATAAAATCATAAATTTATTTAAAATGGTAAAAGGTAAATAATAATAATAATAATAAAAAATGCGTATTTAAGGAAAGGAAAAATTATACAAAATACTTGTAGATATATGTAAGAATATGTAACAATATTAAAAAAAACAATTCAATGAGTCGCTTATGCTCTGCACTATGTCGTAGGCCTTAGTAAACACGCATCAACAATAAAATTGCACCTACCCTCATCACTAGTTTTTGTGTATGGCTTGCATTCTGTCTTGTCTATTTTATAAAACGATCTAAGTTCATTTTGAAGTGTTAAAATATTAGTTTTAAGATAGGCACAAAATTGTTTTTTGTTCTTTTTTTTTATCAACGTTTTAAACTACATAGAATGTTTTTCTCTGTAAGTGAATGTGTAATTCTTTTGAGAAAATAAATATCTTTAACCGTATTTTGCAGACTAATTTGCATCTTCAACTACATGTAGTAAGTAACAAATTTTGAAATCGAATATGTTGTGTAGGGATTTATAAAACAAACACGACATTTTTTTATGTATTTTGTTATGTATATAACTTTTATTTTATAACCATTTCAGCTAATTCAAACCTTTTCGTACGACGTACGTGACGTAACTGCTTTTACTGTATTTTAGTTAGTATTAAAATGTATTTCGGCATATAATGTTGAGTTACGGCGTTAGTAAATTTGGTTTTTCTGCCAAGTAAACCGTCGAATCAAAAACGCGAATGTGTCCCTTATAGTAAACCTGTTCAGATTTAATATTTAAATCATAAACGTAAAAAAGCCTGTAACTGCGTTTTAGTGCCTGCATTCTGCACGGTAGTATAGTGCTAGGTTTACTTATCTCAATAAAAATACAGTTCCTATAGCAATAAAAGCTGATATTTCAAGTGTTTTTTTTTATATTTTTGAAATATTCGAATAGCACTGAAAAAATATTCGAATACTCGAAAATCAAAACTATCGAATATTTGCAATCTTCTGTTGCCATCCGTCCTGGTTTTCCCGGATTTATCCTAGTATAAAGGGCGCGGGCGTCCGGGAAGCGTCCGGGCCGGATTCATTTGTAGGAGTATGAAATCGTCAGGCGTCAGCGAGTCGCGCGTGCTAATACCGTGATTAACCGAATCGCTAGATATATTTTTACAAGGCATTGTTTTACAACAGAGTATAATAATTTGTGTTTAATTTCAAGAATTAAACTCTTTTTTTTTAATCTCGTCTGAAAACGCTCGTTTGATAACTTATAATGTGAGAGAATAAATACTCAATTTGCGATAGCATTAGACAGAAGTTAAAAAGTTGTTTTACACTTTGTAATAAAAGTACAATATACCTAATAAATAAATGTATATTGTGCTATGTTAAGATTTTATGTTGGATTTAATATAATTAACTTATAAACCAACTGTTATAATTATGTATGTAAATTAAATCACTTGAACTATTACAACGCGCATACGTGATGACGACGCTTATCTCTTTTTGTCATTTTAAATATTATTCCGTGTCATGCGCTTGTCACTTCCATGGCGTAATTGCTCTTTGGCAATTACTACAATACTAGAAAAATATATGTTCCTTAAAAAAAAAAACTCTAATTTTTTATAGGGTGCAAATATAAAGGAAACCAAATTAATATGATTGTGATGATTTTCAAAACTACCAAAATTTCCCCCGAACTACAGCAGCAGATAATCGTGAAAATCTAATTCCCATACGTCGCACTAGGGTGCGAAACAATCATTGTATTTAGGACAAAATGTATAAATCCTTTCCTTAGTTTACAAAACTACACTATTTTCCCTAAAGCCACAATGACCAAAAATAACATTTTTTATTTTTTTTCTAACGCTGCGTTGGTCCGATTAAAATAAATAAAATGTAATAATGTAGATTGAGGTGTAATATACCATATAAAAATTACGCTGAGCACACCTGTATTCTGTGGTTAGTTATGACCAATTTACAATTTTCATCCCCTTCCGTAGGGCTGGTATTTTTTTTTTTTTATACATGATTTTTCAATCATACAAAACCATCAGAAACATTTTTGCCTCTCCAGAGAATTTAATCCATTCTTTATTAAAAAAACCGGCCAATGCGTGTCGGGCCGCGCTCAGTGTGTTCCGTAGTTTCCCGTCCGTCACAATAAGTGTACCCACTTATGAGTTTAAAAAAATGCTTGCATATACTACAAACTTCACGGAACAGACAAACTTAGTCCAGAAATTATTTTGTACAAACTTGTTGTCTTTTTTAATACATATTAAGTAAGATGTATACGGTTGATACCTTTGCTTCTCCTTCAACCTGCAAAGGTAAAGCGCGGGAAAAAGTCAATTGTGTTATTTGTGAAAAAAAAATTGAATCTAAGAAAATTGGAATTTTCAGAGAAAGTATTTCTTTGGAAGTGTATTGAGAAATCTCGTTTGATTTACGAGCAAATCTGTCACTGCAGAGTGCTGCCCTCGGCTCCATAACTCAGTTACCTACGGCTCGTGAGAATTCCGCCTCGGTTGCAATGACAAACTTTCTGCACTTGTATCAAAATGTTATACTATTTTTTTTTTGTATTTTTTATTATATTATATATATTAATATATATATAATTTATTAATTTATTATTATATATATATTAATATAACGTTTTCTAATGAACAGGGAGTTCAAAATCGTCTTTATGTCTAGCCTATCTCAGATAAATACCCTATGTGGGTAGTCTGAAAAGTTTTCGCCCTCAATGTGAAGATAGCAGCACTCGTCAATAAAAGCTAGTGAATGTAGTTAGGTATGCATCTTTTGATAGTCACCAATGTGAGTCAAAGTGAGATGCAGAAAATTGTTGTCTTGGTGAAAGATCCTTTTTCACCGAGACAACGCGCTGTCTCACATCTCAGCGGTTGCCTTGTTTTGTTTTCTTGGTGAATATTTACAAGTTTTTATTTGAACTGCTTGATCAACCACTTTACTCACAAGATCTAACCCCAAACGACTTCTTTTGTGCTTTTGTTTCTTTTGTGCGTCACTGCGGGGTGCCAACTGAAAACCAGCGCTGGGTGTCTAACGCCCAGCAAATGCTGAGGTGGTCACCCTTTCGGTGCGGGCACGCTCGGCGTACTTTGTACTTTTATTCTTATTTACTTTGTGTATATGTTATGGACCGGGTGATTAATGCGGGCATTATAAATAATGTTCGAGCATTATGAATAATGTCTAGCTCTATTGGACCAAGTGATTAATTACTATCTTAACTTCAAAATTTATCACATTGCGCGGTCATTATTATAATGCTACATGACAATTGGGCAATTTGATAATAAATCTAAAGACTTGGTGCGAGGGCGGGGAGGAAAGCACGCAGGGTGTGACGGTTGCATATTAGAAAATCAAAACTTTCCTAAGTAAATTTCAAAAGAACAACGTAGGTACAAATCAACAAAGTTTAAAAAAAAACGATGGTCATTTGATCAAAAGTTCTGCTGACCAAAGTCTGGAATATCAATGTTTAAATTATTTATTACACTATTGACCAAATCGTTCAAAGGTCAAAATGGATTACTGGATAAATTATTAATTATCAAATGGATTAACTGAAAAGGTAAAAATCTCGAATGGACGAAAAACTTGGACATAGCGTTCGCCGGCCGCTGCCGCGGCACCGCTCGCTACGCTCGCTCGGCTCACGCGCGGTTGGTCACAGTTCTAACCTAACCTAACCTATTTTACCCAGTTCAAAGTGCAATCAAAATACAATCACATTTTTACGAGAGATTGTAGGTATTATTCGTTATTTCGAACTGGCAGAGTTTTAAGGTAGATAATAGACTCCTTGATATAATTAATCCAAATAAGAGAGTCTGATTATTTTAATGGTTTAATATTTAGTTTATTTTAAGTTAAATGACAATATCATTAAAAAAATGGTAATTAAATATGTTTGTATTACTCTGCCCAAAAGGTGATGGGCCGTATGTACATATAATGCCCGGTCAATTTGATTATTTGAATAATTATTATCAAATCGCACTCTCTTAATGGATATTTTTCATAATGACATGGCATTATGTATAATGCCCAATTTATCATTTGGTCCATTCATTTTTCATTCATCATTTGGTTGGTAAAAGTATTTACATTCTATTCTATTTGTATTCTATTATTTTTGTTCAATTATCTAATTATTGCGCTCGGAGGATAGATATTTCCGTTAAATAGGGAGAAAATCGTGATCAATTATTTTTCATAGTAATTGACTGGCCTGTTGGTCTAGTGGTTAGTGGCCCTGACTGCTATGCCGCAGGTTGTGGGTTCGATTCCCACCCAGGACAAATGTTTATGTGATGAGCATGATCATTTGTTCTGCGTCTGGGTGTAATTTATCTATAATATGTATGTATTTAGAAATATATAAGTATGTTTATCAGTTGTCTAGTACCCATAACACAAGCTCTGCTGCTTAACTTGGGACTATACAGCGTTGTGTGATAGTAACGGAATAAAAAAAAAAAAAAAAAAAAAAAATAAACTTCCTCGAAAACTGACTCTTATATCGGCACTACGATTAGGTTCAACGTGTCATGTATCGTGTTATTTATTTTTTTAGTCATGATTAACCATTTCATGAAATGGTCGTACTTCGTGATATAGAACAGTGCTCGCTAGCCACATTATGAAATGGTCGTACTTCGCGTTTCGATTCGTTTCACGATATCGTAAAACATTTGTGATCAATCATATCGTATAATTGCGACAGACAAGTGTTTTGATAACAATATTCAAATGAATGAATGATACAAGTGCAATTACATCACAACAGTAAACATTCGAGTCTTATTCATCATCATCATCATCATTTCAGCCGACAGACGTCCACTGCTGGACATAGGCCTCCCCCAAGCGTCGCCACAACGAACGATCATGCGTGTCCCGCATCCATCGGATTCCCGCTACCTTCACCAGGTCGTCAGTCCACCTTGTAGGAGGCCTTCCAACGCTGCGTTTTCCGGTACGCGGTCGCCACTCCAGAACCTTTCGGCCCCAACGGCCATCTGTTCTGCGAGCAATGTGCCCTGCCCATTGCCACTTAAATTTGGCGATTCTTTGTGCTATGTCGGCAACCTTGGTTCTCCTGCGGATATCTTCATTTCTGATTCGATCACGCAAGGAAACTCCGAGCATAGCCCTTTCCATTGCTCTTTGGGTGACTTTAAGCCTTTTGATAAGGCCCATTGTGAGCGACCACGTTTCGGATCCATATGTCATCACTGGCAACACACACTGGTCATAGACTTTCGTCTTGAGACACTGTGGTATGTTGGATGAGAAGATACCGCGTAGCTTCCCGAACGCTGCCCAGCCGAGTCGGATTCGACGGTTGACCTCTTTCTCGAAATTAGATCTACCCAACTGGACTGTCTGCCCGAGGTAGACGTAATCGTCCACAACTTCGAGTATAGAGTCTCCGATCTTGATAGGAGTGGGTGCTACATGGTTGTTTATCATGACTTTAGTTTTGTCCATGTTCATTTTAAGACCCACTCTTTCGGAAGCTCTACTGAGGTCATTGAGCATTGTACTGAGCTCTTCTGTAGTCTCAGCCATGACTACTATGTCATCGGCAAACCGAAGGTGAGTGATGTACTCGCCATTGACATTAATGACTAGTCCACTCCAGTCCAGAACCTTGAAGACATCCTCCATTGTGGCCGTGAACAGTTTCGGAGAAATGACGTCTCCCTGCCTCACACCTCGCTGCAGGAGGATAGGTTTCGAAGTCTGGTCCTGAAGTCGGACTGACATAGTAGCGTTTTCGTACAAACACTTCAGCACCTCGATGTACCGATAGTCAATCTGGCACCGTTGGAGAGACTGCAGTACAGCCCAAGTCTCGATCGAATCAAAGGCTTTCTCGTAGTCCACAAACGCTAGGCACAGAGGCAGATTATACTCCTCGGTCTTCTGTATAACCTGTCGTAGCGTATGTATGTGGTCCACGGTGCTGAAGCCTTTTCGGAATCCGGCTTGTTCGGGAGGCTGGAAGTCGTCGAACCTGCGCGCGAGACGATTCGTGATGACTCTGGAAAACAGCTTGTAGACATGGCTCAGAAGTGAGATGGGCCTATAATTCTTCAGTAGGGCCTTGTCGCCCTTCTTAAAGAACAGTACCACCACGCCTCCGCTCCATGCCTGTGGCGTTTTTCCCTCGAGTATGACGGAATCAAACAGCTTCTGAAGGGCCTTAAGGATCGGTTTTCCACCCGCCTTCAAAAGTTCGGCCGTAATTCCGTCGTCACCCGGCGCCTTATTGTTATTAAGCTGCTTCAGAGCCATCCTAATCTCGTACAGGCTGACGTCCGGGATATCTTCGGTATAGTGTCGGCTCAATCTAGCTCTTGGGTCGTTTGCTAGATTTACAGTGGGTTTAGTGATTGACGTGTACAACTGTCCATAGAAAGCCTCGATCGCTCCTAGAAGCTCTGGTTTGGCGGATATGACTCTGCCATCTTCGGTCTTCAGTTTCGTGAGCTGGCTCTGCCCAATAGACAGATCTCTTGCAAACACCTTGGAGCCCTTATTTCGCTCAATCGCGTCTTTAATTTTTCCCGTATTATAATGACGGAGATCGCGTTTCAAGGACTTAGAGATCCGTTTATTGAGCTGCCGATATGTGTACGAATCGTCTGAAGACTGCAGAATCATCTCACGCCTCTCCTTCATGAGCTGGAGAGTTTGATCGGTGACCCTCTTGCTCTTATTTGTGCGAGTCTTAAAGAGTTTAGAGCCGACCGTATGGACAGCTTCCACGAACCCATCGTTGTATTCGTCCACGGAGCTTCCTAGGCATTCGAAACGATTTTGAAGTTCGAACTGAAAGCTTTCGGAGTTATGGATTTGGATCTGTGCAGGACGGAGCGTAGACTTCATCAGTCGAGATCTTTCAAGCTTGACATTGATATTCAATGTGCCTCTTACCATGCGGTGATCACTTCCGGTTTTCACCCTATTGATCACGGAGACATCATTGAATATTTGCTTCTTCGTCGACATGATGAAGTCAATCGCATTTTTAGTTGCACCATCAGGGCTTTGCCAAGTCCACTTCCTGTGCTCACGCTTGCTGAAGAAGGAGTTCATCATGTAGAGGCCCTCCTTCTCCATAAAACTGGCCAGTAGATGTCCCCGGTAGTTCCTACGTCCAAATCCAAATTGCCCCACTCGCAGCTCGTCGCCGTCTCGTTTGCCCAGTTTCGCGTTGAAGTCCCCCATGACCACGGTGAAGTGACTCTTAGAACCATGCATGGCTCTGGATACGTCCTCATACATGGTCTCTACTTCGTCGTCAGGGTGTGTCGAGGTCGGAGCGTAAACCTGTATAACCTTCAGCGAATATCTTGATGATATTCTGAGTATAAGGTACGCTACCCTGGTCGACACACTCTCGATCTTCACAACATTGTTCACGAGGGACCTGTGGACGATAAACCCGACACCACCTTGGGACTGCTTGTCCCCTTCCCGGAAATAGAGCAGTCTTATTGTATATTTATTTTTTAATTACTATTGTATCACCAAAACACTAGGTAATCTATACACACATACATATAAATAAAATTGGAGTGTCTGTTTGTAACATTGAAATAACTGCTTTTTACTATGCATATGTATGAATATATATACGGTACATATACCAAAATAACATTTTTACAATTTTTGTCTGTCTATCTGTTTGTTCCGGCTAATCTCTGAAATGGCTGGACCGATTTTGACGGGACTTTTTTGGCAGGTAGCTGGTGTAATAAGGAGTAGCATATGCTACTTTTATTAAAAAAAATATTTAAAATCCTGTAGTCCAAGCGAACGAAGTCGCGGGCACAGTTAGTATTAAATAAATTTTGTGGGCGTGCGATTGATAAAGAGAATGGAGCTGTACAATACACCCTGTGTAGCTCCATCTCTTTAACAGTTCAGTTTAGGTTCTCAAATGGATCGTTAAGAGCTGGTTGTAGCGCCTCTGAAGTTACATTCGTGTCCATTCGGCCGTTGAGGCGTAATAGACTAATGAAAATTTAAACATCGAAGCGTATATTAAAAACATATATTATTAGTATCTAGACTATGTAGGATAGGATGGAATGCATCAAACTCTGAAAAGATATATGTTGCATTATTGCGATATAAACCCATTTGAATATCACAAACTAAGTTTGCTGATTTTGATGTGGTGTTTATTTGATGGATGTGGGACGCACAGGAACGTTCGATGTGGCGACTCTTGGGGGAGGCCTATGTCCAACAGTGGACGTGTATCGGCTGAAATGATGATGATAGTGATGATGAATGACCTTGCCTGTCAGCAAAACTTCACCAGTAACTTGTTAATTTACTTCTACGTGATCTAACGCACGCGCACGCGTGGTATTTTCTGTCAGTGATTATTTAGTTGTACGGAGACTTAGTTCCTATTGTTTCGTTGTGAACGAAATATTTGTAAAGATCATATCCCTGGGAGTTTCTGCTAAAAATGGCCAGTCAAAGATACGGCGTAACAATTACTTATATTTACTGTCTTTGTTCTCGGTTTTAAAATTGAGGGATTTTGTTTGTTAAACTTTCACAGGTACCTGAAGATGTAGACAATAAATAGTACCTTCAGGTAATAAGCTGGAGAATAGATTTGCTTTTACAAGGTACCTGAGTAGGCCCATTGAACTGACAACATTATATAAATAGAACGTTTTAAAAATTTTGTCAGTTTACTTTGGTTCCTAGTGGTGTGTGTTTCGGCCTACTCTGCTCAAGAAGTGTGCGCTGCGCAGCCACTTTTTCTGAGATGCTAAATATATCTCAGAAAAAGTGGCTGCACAGGACCAAAATTTTCGGCCGAACAAATTTCGTTACCCGTGTGTACAGTACGACTCACAGCGTTTTTCGAGGTCATTTAAGTAGTACAGACGTATGTAAAACCGGCGCGTGAGGAGTGCAACAATTTAGGTAAGAATTATGAAAACTTTAAATACTTTTTTTAATGTTAAATGTTTATTTTAATTATAATCCAGATTTTATTTTTCTTTCATTGTTATTATTATTTGCCAGATGGTTTTAGATTACCTATTATTTTTTAATTTACGCGAATATAAATTAATTTATAATGGCTTATTTTCTTTTGATGATCTTAACCTCTGTTACCAAAATATATGTCGTTGTTTTTCTGTTACAAATAGAATAGGTACGTACGTTTCGAGATATCGGAATTTTTATTTTTAAATTGGATGCGAATTTTTAAAAGAAAACAAACATTCAATAACAATGTAGGTAAGACCAAGTTAGGTATTGGATTCGTATAACATAAGAACATAACATAAAAAGATAGCCTCTGGATGACATGTTTTTTTTGGCAGTGTCTCTTTGCACAGTATGCCAAGATTTTATTAACACGTTGACAGCGGCACTCATATTTTTCTAGGTTAGGTCTCGTTTAAAACTTCATTTGAAAAATATTGTTATGGTGGTAAGGGTCATAATAGACCTCGTAATGTTTAACAAATCGGTAGCTTTTTCTTTGACTTATTTAAAAGAAAACACATAACATTTTCAGTAGATACCGTACGTAACCAGCCTTTTATATGCCCAGTGCGAGCTTCTATAACTGCGCCCCTAGAAATAGTACAATTCAAACAAGAAGTACTAGGTATATACATAATTTTTGCGCCCCTCCGGGAACTGCGCCCTGTGCCTGGGCACCGCTGGCACCGCCTTATTTACGGCACTGAACATTTTATTTCTTTAGTGTGGTACGAGGTCTAAGTGTCCCCGTATTAAAGTAGATATATGTAGGTACCCTTGCATCGAAGCTTTTGAGGTAAAATTATAATTATAGTACTACATCTACCAGTAACTTGTATTCCTATTTACTTCTACGTGATATAGAATGCACGCGTGGTTTTTTATGCCAGTCGTGTCAGTGTGATTATACAGTCGTGTGGAAACTTAGTTTCTATTGTTTCATTACGAACAAAATATTCGCAAACTTTAATCCATGATAAATGAGTTTCTGCTAAAAATGGCCGGGCAAAGATGCGGCGTAATAATTACTTATATTATTGTCATTGTTCTATGGATTTTACAATCGAGAAAGGAGGATGCCAGGATTTTGTATGGGCACCGTCCCCACCCTCCAACAGACATGAAACATGTGTCACTCGAAGCGTCTAGTTAAATAGAGTATATTTTTATTATGGCGACACATCTCTAAAATATGAGGTTTAGGTTTTATAAAGCATTATATTTTGACCTAACCTAACTGTTTTGGACCTTAAATATACTTATAATATACGTAGTACTGTCATATCGTCAGCTTACTGCAAGAAATCATTAACTGCCAAATACAAAACTTTTAATATAGCCACTTTTAGTTACTACTATTTCTACTAAGTTATTACTACTACTACTTTTAGTTATTTTGCACTTTTTTGTGTTTTTGAAACATTGAAGTCGGTTTTATTTTTTTGTAAAAAAGCTATTTATAGTAACTAAAAGTGGCTTTATTCAAAGCATCACTAACACTGCACGCAAAGCACTGCAAGAACTCATTTTATCAGTTAATGAGTTCTTGCAGTAAACCGACGATATATTTTTGAATGTGACTTTTAGAGCTCTGTACGATGGTGCAAAAACATTGCAAAGGGCATTGCGTAAAACTGTCCCCAAAAATTACATCTGTTTCAAATCTGTTGGTACCCCAACATATTTAAAGCCGGTGTCATTTGAAAAGTCAAGTTAAATACAGTTTCTTTTGTTATAGCAACATACCTCAAAAGTATGGGGTTTAGGTTTTATTACATATTACATTTTGATCTAACCTAAGCCAAGTATTTTGAACCTTAAATATATTCATAATTTAGTACTGTCATATATTTTTAAATGCGGCTTCTTGAACCCTGTACGATTTTATAAAAATATTTTAACAAAGGGTATTGCGTAAAACTGTCTCCAAAAATGACACAAAAACAACAGCAACAACAGCAGGTGTTATTCGAAGCGTCTAGTTGAATAGTTTTTTTTTGTATCGTGATATACCTCAAAAATATGAGTTTTTTTTGGTAGGTAAAAATCATCCCAATGACATCACCTGCCCTTGGGCGAAGCGGGAGATAGTATCAAACTCTTACTAACTAAAAAACTCACCCCGTGCCTTCTTGCCTTTTATTCCGGGGCCGAGCTTTATTATATATATTTTGACCTAACCTAACCCAAGTGTTTTAAACCTTAAATATACCGATAATGTATTAGTACTGTCGAGCGACGTCGATATCGGCGAGCTCTAGACGATTCTATAAAAATATTTGACAAAGGTCATTGCGTAAAACTGTCTCCAAAAAAATGACACAACCACAACGGCAACAACAATAGGTGTCATTCAAAGTGTCTAGTTCAATAAAGTTTTTTATGGCGATATAACTCTAAAGTATAGGGTTAAAGTTTTATAAACAATTATTATTTAGTATAGGTTGGGTTAGGTTAGGTTGGGTTAATATAAAAAAAGGGATGCCTATAACCACAATTGCAAAACTAAACGTTGCGCTTGCGACCGGACTAGTCATTGACGTTTATTTACACTAATATATATATATTTTTAATTGATGATAATTTTATTAATTTTCAGCTTAATACAGAACAAGATATGATTAGTCAGTTTTCAGGCTAATAGAACCAGAACGAAAAGCATGAAAACTGTAAAAAAAATATACTAAGACTCGACAATCGTCCCGCAAGCCTGCTTACTAGTAAACATAAATAACCCCAGACGTAACAAAACTTTCACAAGAGCTAAACTTGAACAACTGGAAGAAAATATATTATGTTACTTCTTTATAAAATATTTATGGTCATTGTATCGCTGTTCGACAAGCGTATAAAACAAAATGTTGGTGAACCATCAATCAGAAAAAGAAAGGTATTATTATTTGGTGTATTTTAACAATATTTTATATGGGATCTTATGTATTTTTAATTTAATTCAAGATTTTCGATAACATCAGCGATGATATTAGTTTTTTTTTTTATCTTTAACAAGTAACGATGACAGTTTCGTGAGTATTCTGTCTCTTGAATATAGTCTTACTGGGCAGTTTTCCGATGTTACTAATAATTTTAACGTTATTCATATTAATGCTCAGAGTATTTCGGCTCACTACTACGAGTATGTAATTATATGGTGGCAAGTTTTGATTGTCAAAATGTTTAAGCTATTCTTATTTCCGAGTCCTGGCTTAAACCCGGTTGGCCGTCTACTAGCTACTCTCTTCCTGGCTTTGTACTGATAAGAAATGATCGGGTCGCTGATGGTGGAGGCGGTGTTGCCATGTCTCCGTGCAAATACTCTCTTCTCCGTTGTCAATGTGTCGGCACAGCCACCGCTATCAAACGCTGGTGAACCCTTTGAACCTCTTTCTTGAAGTCAAACTACATCATTCGAAATTACTTCTTGGTGTCTTCGTGGCTTTACTTATTATTGTTGGATAATGATCACCAAACGTGTAAAAAGTGCATCATGGTCCTTCGCTGTAGACAAAGAAATTTGCAGAAATACTGCTACATTTCTTTGTCTTCTGTGATCGGAAATATATTTGCTAAGTAATTAGGTAATTGATTATTGAGCACAAGAAAAAGAAAGGAATGGCTTATTAGCATAATTGTAGAACAATACGACCAGCTTATATGTTTTATGTTATTGATGGTAATCTCATTAATTTTCAGTTTAATGCAGAACAAACGAGTAGTAAAAGCCACGTTCTTATTGTGGAAAGTGCAGACAGCATCTGCTTAGAGGTGAGTTTGGAACTTTCTCAACAATCCTGACATCCAGACACATCATCATCAGCTTTTTTAATGTTCCCACTGCTGGGACTCAGGCCTCCTCTCTAGGAGAGGGAATGGGTCGTAATCCACTACGCGGGCCCCGTGCGGGTTGATGAATGTCACATGTCTTCGAATTTTTGGTTCTTGGACATGCCGGTAGAGACACACCCTTGACTATTTTCTTTACTTTAATTAACATGATAAAAAATTAATCTGTTCTTATTTTCAGACTACTGCTAATGAGAGTTCCTTAACGAGCAGCTTCATTCGACAGTTAAGTCCCAAACAAATACTAGGCCCGTTGAATGCAAACAACGCAAGATGCAGAGCTAATCTCGTAAATACCTCACCAGATCAAACAAAAAAATTAGTTGTTAACGCAAAAAATTTTCACAAAAGATTGATGGCGCTGTTAGCATTATTCATGCATAACAAACGTACTAAACAGAAGTTATGTAGTCCAAATGATACGGAAAACTTTAGTTCAGATGCTGAAGAACCCAAGACGACTAGTAATGTCACAGGAAATGATGATGACTTGGTAATTATATTGGTATTTCGTATTCAAACACCCACTTCTGATCATTGAAATATTGTTCACAAAGACAATACCTATATTGTATTCAATAAAGGAAACCTTGACCTATAGATATACAATAGGCAGCCTCATGGTATTCCTCGATCATTCCAAGCAACCAGGGCCCTAAGTCTGCTATTTTTATAAATTCGTTATTCCAACACGATCCCATTGTCATTTTGACAAAAGTTTGTAATCTGCTAATTCATAATGATCGATCATTGATCGGTCACTGATCTTAGAATAGAATTGTGGTAGAATGATAATTTTGAGCATATTAAAACCAATAACTGCACAATAACGTTCTAATGGTAAAACACTGATCAAATTAACTGTCAAAGTTTTATCAGATAACCGCAAACGTGAAATATTCATTTGTCAATATGTACGAGATTACCATTCTATGCCACTTCTTTCAATGGAGTGTCAGTGGTTGACCATTGGAAAGTCATAATAAAATAATGACGCCATTATGTTAGTAGATTACCAAACTTGTGAAAATCGACAATTATGACATCAATGATGGACTATTCTGACACTATTGTAATAGCAGACTTGAGGCCCTGGAGTGGGCAAAGATTGCCTGGACACGAAATGCAATTGCACGAATCTAAATATTCGTAACGACGTATTTATTGCGCTGTATGGCCGTCAAGATTCGTTACTTGCTTCTGTTGGGTCACATAACCAACTGAGTAAATTGCATGGTCGTTTGCTGAAGATATTCAGTATTTTCTTTTTATTTCATATAAATATTCAATATTCCTGAAAGCAAAGTTATAATTAGTAAGACGATAAAGCTTTTATCTCGCAAAATGAAGTAATTATCACTCAATCACCATGTTTTTCCAGGTGCCGATTGGAAAAGGCAACGGTAAGGTGTCTGCCAGAGTGCTGAAAACCATAGACTGGAACTCATATACATCCGCTACAAGGAAGATGTTGTTGAATTTTGAGTGACTGTGACTTAGTTTTGATACCCATGCTATTCACCGCTTATCAAAACAATTAACCTGAAATCGCCGCTTGTATCTGCCCCTATGGAGTCCACGTGCCGCTAAAATGTCTTCCAAGGTCAACGTTGATCTCCGCGATGGGCTCTCTGCAGCACAGATCTTTGAAAACCGGGAGGGACTGACCTACAATGATTTCCTGATGAGGTAGACCTGACGTCACCGCTTACCAAAAAAATTAACCTGAAATCGCCGCTTGTATCCGCCCCTATGGACACCGTGACCGAAGCCGACATGGCGATAGCAATGGCGCTCTGCGGAGGCATCGTCATAATCCATCATAACTGCACACCGAAGTAACAGGCCAATGAAGTACACAAAGTGAAGAAGTATAAGCACGGGTTCATCAGGGATCCCGTATGTATGGGCCCAGACAATATTGTGGCTGATGTTATAGAAGCTAAGAAAAAATATGGTTTTATTAGATATCCAATAACAGAAAATGGTAAGCTGGGAGGGCGACTAATTGGTATAGTCACTTCTCGAGATATAGACTTCAGGGAGGGAGATCCTCAACGAGTCTAAAGGAAGTCATGACACCAATTTATGACATGATTACTGCCAGTCGTGTGTCACTTTACAGGATGTTTATTACATTCTGGAAAAAGTAAATTACCGATTATTGATGGAGATGGTGAGTAGGTTGCCCTAATTTGCAAGAACACATTTAAAGAAAGCTCGCAGCTACCTTAACGCTTCTAAGGATTCCAACAAGCAGCTTTTAGCTGGAGCTACAATTGGAACTTGGGTAACAGACAGAGAACGACTCCAGTTGCTAGTCAATAATGGAGTGAATGTAATTATTCGTGATTGGTCTCAAGTAAATTCAGTATACTAAATTGAAATGACAAAATTTATTAAAAAGAATTACTCTGACATCCAAGTAATTGGAAGGAATGTTGTGACAAGAATACAAGTCAAAAATCTTATTGACGCCGGGGCTGGGGCCTTGAGAGTTCGCATGGGTAGTGGCTCCATTTGCATAACCCAAGAATTAATGGCCTGTGGTGGTCCTCTAGCCACAGTAGTGTACCAAGTTGCATCATATGCTCGTCAATTCAATGTACCAGTTATTGCAGATACAATCTGTCGTCTATATTGTCAAGTCATTAGCGCTGGGAGCCACCACTGTCATGATGGGTTCTCTACTAGCTGGAACATCAGAAGCACCTGGATAATGCTTCTTCTCTGATGGAGTCAGGTCAAAGAAGTACAAAGATTCCTTTGGGCAGTTTAGAAGCTATGAAGAAAAAAGATGTAAAAGGGTCTACAATGAGCATGTACTTCCACAAGGAAACGGACAAGCACCGAGTGGCGCAGGGAGTGAGTGGCAGCATTGTGGACAAGGTCTCAGTCCTGCGGTTCCTGCCATAACTGCCGGCAGGTATGCAACACAGCTGCCAAGACATTGGAGCACACTCAGTTGCCATTTCGCGTGAAATGAGCAACTCCGGAGATCTAAGATTCATGAAGCGAACTTACTCTACACAGTTAGAAGGCAATGTGCACAGATTTTTCTCTTATGAGAAACATTTTGAGTGTCATTATATCTGTAGGACATAGATTAAAACGATATAATTATACGTATAGTATATCTGAATGTAAAAGGTCTAGTTATTTTCTAAAGAAAATATATTTTTTTTTTACCCTGGAGGATTCAGGTTAAAGAAGTGCCTACAGAGGAATGGGCAGTTTAGAAGCTATGGAGAAGGATGGAAAAGGGTCTGCAATAAGCAGATATTTCCACAAAGAAACTGACAAGCACCAAGTGGCGCACTCCAGCGCAGCGCCGTTTGTATATACGTCTGTACACCTTGAATGACCTTGAAAAACGCTTAATTGTCGTTTTGTACGCTTTTAATATTTTATTGATAAATGATCTTTATTTTGCAAGTAGGTTTTATAAAAACACTTTTACTACCCTGAGAAGAAACACCAAAATAAACTAGAGGGGTCAAAGTCTCTTTTAAATTCCATACGGCAAAACATGTAATGTCAAATCCTATGAGAACCATGCAGATTGAGCCTGAGATGGTCTTTTGAAGAAAGAACCATACAGTTCTAAGTGGACCTGTCCAGTCAGTGCAAGCATTTGTCAGTATGCGTGTAGCTCAATTCAGGACTACTAAGGAGCTCAACGACTTGACGAACAATGCCAAAGAATGGACATTTGGGTAGGCCACATCAAATACCCAAAACTGCCAGACATCATGTGAAAATAAAAGAAAAGAAAAGAGTAATCTACATAGTTCTCACATTCACAATAATAAAATTTACAAAAGTGTAAATATTGCAATTTGTTAAAAAAGTATATAAAAAAAAAATTCAGTCAAATATTAAAAATAAACATGTCATAATTGTAAAAATAATAATATATATATAAACAATATCATAATTGTAAAACAACAATAATCGTCAATAAAAAAGGCAGTTAAAACAAAAAAAAAAAAACATTCAAATGATAACAATTATAGTGAGTAGGTACTGGAGCAGGTCAATCCCAAGCCGTTTTATCCTTAAGATACTTTTTTACAGTATAAAAAGCCTGCAAAGTTTTCGCTTTACAAATTTTATGAATTTATTAATGCTAAGTTCCTGAATAGGACTTGGGAAGCTTATTATAAAAATGTATACTTTGGCTTCTAAATGAGCGTCCTATTATTTTTGAGCCTGTTGGCAGGAACCATTAACTTGTGTTTGTTCCTAGTATTAACGTTATGAATGTCACTGTATTTTTTAAACATGTTTTTATTTTTATGAACATACAAAATATTTTCATAGATATACTGAGATGGCACAGTCAAAATATTAATATTTTTAATATTTTGACTGTGCCATCTCAGATTTAAGCTAGATTTTTTTCATTGATTAAATTTAAGCTAGATTTTTACGTATTTTGACCTTTTATTTCCCTTGACACATTATTCCTGCTTCTCCTCCTTCGAGATAGGTAAAATGCCACCTATAAATCACAAACAGAACACGCACACAACACAAACACACACATAACACAAAAAAGTACATAAAAAAGAGACAAAACAGGAGATTTTTTTACATTTCAAAATGTAACTGTATGGTAGTCTTAGTGTGACTGCCTATTTGCATTTTATATTATGAGGTCAAACGAGGTGTCTCAATGGAACATACCTAATAGAGTAGATATTCTTGGTTCGAATACAGTGTATTCATGCATTTTTTAACGTGAGTTTTTGCAAACAAATGTTCAAAAATTGATTGCTAAAAGAAACTCGTTAAGGCTCCCTTGGCTTATTAAAATTTATTATTCAGCCTAAACTAGAGAAAAACTCACTCAACGTAGTCATAATCATAATGTTAAGATTTTTTTTCTGCCATAAGCAATGCTTTTGTGAAAGAATTAAAAAATGTCAAGTTAAAGATTTTCAAATTTAGGTTTCTTGCCATAGGAAACAATGTAAATAAATGTTGATATAGATGATTGTGTAAAGGACTTTGCTTTAAAAAAAGCATGCATTGTACATATTGCAACTTCAGTGCAACAAAATCACAACAGCTCAATTTTAAATTATACAGGAGAAGACGTTAATTTTTTTTTCGCATTTATTTCCTCATTTCTGGATTACCATTTATAGTAGGTTTGAAATCTTTATAAATTTAATTGTTCATTTAGTTTGCTTATATTGAATTACCAAAAAAATCCTAATAAAACACAACAAAAAAAGTGTCCTGAATTGTGACTTTGTTGCACCAGGAATTATGACTTAAGCTATATTATTTATAACAAATGTCTTTGTAGCTCCAAAATTTTTGTAATTTCATACAAACACTCGCGGGTGCTGGGGCACTACTGTACAATGAGACATTGTCGCCCCATTTAGTACAATTTTGAGATACTTTCGCGGATGTTTTTGATGCCCCAAATATAGGCATGGTTCAGAGACAATTTGGCATACTTAGCTCGATTTTGCAGTTTTGGCTATTTGTGACTGTGTTGCACCGAAGGTGCGATATTATCAAATTTTTGTGCAAAGAAACACTGTAGAGTGTTTCTTTGCACAAAAATAATAAGGATAGTGGACTGGGTACTAAGGATCAGTGCAGATTTCATCAAAATAGGTTGACGGATATACCTGATCTCTTTGATGTCGATATTAATTATGTCGATATTATTAAGTACGTAGACTTAATATCGATAGGGCTAAGGCTGCAGTTAGCCTTTTTTTTATTGTTGATAGGTTCGCGCTTGACCGCTATCTCACCTGATGGAAAGCGACGGTGCGGTCGACGATGGAACGCGCTTACCTAGAAGAAACCTATTGACTCTCGACTTAAAGATTCCCGGGTTGTAGCTATCAGGAAACACAGACTCCGGCAAAGAATTCCACTCCCTAACTGCACGCACAATGAATGTGTTCTCAAAACGTTTTGTGCGTGTAGGTAGTAGTCTACTTCTTTTTATTAAATCCAAGTTCATTTCAATGGCTATTAAAAAATCGTTGAATCCTGGCTAAAGGTCATATTTGGCGGTAATCTGAATTTTGAATAAAGCTCTTGATTATTATTGGCAATATATACTTTAACCTTTCGTGTGTCCGGAACGTGGATCCACGCGAGACACAATAACTTTTTAATTTTGTCTCTAATTACGGCATACGAAAGGTTAATAGGGTTTTGTTTGTTTTTTTACTGCATGTACCTAGTGTTAAGTTAAAATGATCTTCCTGTGAATTTCTGATGTACATGTATGGTTCCTTCTGAAGCAGTGGTATAAGTTTATCTTGACTTGCAATAAGTTGTATCTACGAATTACTATCGACGTCTGTTAAATAAAATGTTTAGTCAAAAAAAAAAACAAACGACTGGGTATTTCCGGCCCCAAGTGGCGAAAACGCACGCTACGCCACTGATCCGTTCCAAAAACAAATATTACAAAAGGGAATGTTTGTATGCATGTGTGATGGTGTGTATGTGTGTGTGTGGGTTCAATAAACCGTAGTTATTATAATTTCTTAGGAAGTATTTTACACAATGTGTATAAACTAGTCCTTTTTACTTTCTTAACCATATTTAAAACTCAAAGAACCAACGAAATATTTAGTGCTTTGATTTTATGATCAGCTGGGACAGATTCAGATTCAGATTCAGATTCCTTTATTTGCTCAAATATGAGTGTACATACAATTATTATGGAAAAACAATGCATGCAAGGTGTTACAATGAATGGAGTTTGCTAACATATTTACCATATTGTCATGGCGTGCAAATATTATATAATATGTTTAGGATTAATATACGTAAAAAAGACATTACTGACAGATAAAAACATTAAATAAAAACTGCTTGACTATAAAATCAGTTACACTATACTAGAAATAGACAGCGAGCTAGAATAGACAGAAGATTACATCAAATTTGCAAAAATATAAAATTATACAAAAATAAAATTATAATATAATGCCAGTGCTAGTAGAAGAATATTTCTATTTATACAATAATATTGTTGACATGTAATGTGTTTATGTTATTGTTATGATGACTACAATAAATCCTTCTCATTATTGAAACAAATACTTAAACTGTTTTTTGTCACAGCACCAACTAATAAAAAAAGTCATATTTACCATAAGCACTTTAATATTATAATTTCTTTTACGTTTTAGCTTTATATAAATTAAGTGACGAGTGGTGTTACGAGTAATTATTTTTGTAAATAAATATTACTTAAATTGAATCCATCTTTACCTATCATATTCATTGTTATTTGATATTAATGTTGTTATTTTAAATTAAATAATTTATTTTAATTGTCAATTTAAACTTAATATTGTGATGAAAAAAACTTCAAGTTTTAGTCATATAAATATTTTATTATTCACTTTGATCAACACAATTTCATATTTATCATTCTATTAACAATCATTTACAAATATACGGATTGGTAGGACATGTTCACTGTTCAACAACTCAAAGCAGACAAAATAACACAATGCAATGTTTCCCACCACAAACTTTTAGAAACACTCGGTTGAACAACCGACCAATCAGTGCAAAGTAAGCGGTAGGTAACATTAATTGACTCACTTATTCATTCATCATCATCATCATCATTCCAGCCGATACACATCCACTTTTGGACATAGGACTCCCCCAAGCGTCGCCACATCGAACGTTCCTGTGCGTCCCGCATCCATCGGTTTCCCGCTACCTTCACCAGGTCATCGGTCCACCTTGTAGCAGGCCTTCCAACGCTGCGTCTTCCGGTACGCGGTCGCCACTCCAGAACATTTCGGCCCCAACGGCCATCTGTTCTGCGAGCAATGTGCCCTGCCCATTGCCACTTAAGTTTGGCAATTCTTCGTGCTAATTATTCATTGTTTACTTATAATTAACTGCGAGTCAATATTTCATTTTAACAATTATGATATACATATTTATACAAAACAAATGCATAAAATCTAATACACACTACAAATTATTACTTAATGTCTACAATGAATACCTACAGTTCATACTAATGGCACCTATCGCTTATTGATGGGAGTCGAACGATTTATGAATATAATCTTTAAAAATCATTAGAATATTAATAACAAATTGGACATAATAAATCATTATCATGATAAATATTATTATAATTAAAACTGGCAAGTTAGTTAACTCACGACCACGTTGACATAAATGTTTATCTAGTATTACAACCAACAGATTTGTTAATATTCGACTTATTTTATAATGTTAAAATTAACAAGTAAATGATGTGACAAAATACCTACCTTGATCAAATTGACAATAATTTTATAATATTTGCCTATCTTTTTTTTTAGTTTTTAAGCTCCGAATCGAATAACACTTTCTACTGCTAATTGCAGAAGGTTCAAATACGTCTTACTTTTAGGGTGTCTTATATTACTCTCTGCTTTTAGGTGGGTCAAGGTTCTCTTTCAACCATGTGTACAAACAGTGTGGCATTTATCTATACCTAAATAAAAGATCTGAATAAGTTTTACTTATTCCCTCGTCAGACTTTAATCCATGCAAGTCATAAAACCAAAATAAAATATTATTTTCATTAAAAAACTCAATTCTAGAGATAGTACATTCTGTCAAGAAAGTACCGGAAATTCTTAAAATTCTTTTAGTAGGCCCTAGTTAAGTTAGCACAACTATCCTCTATTTTTAGGCAGAGTTAGAGCGGTAATTGTCATCCTGATGGATCACCCATTTCGTCAGTTCATCTCAAGTGTCTTTTCATCGGTCTAATTCGCTAACCTGCTGTAATAATTAAGCATAATTTTATAAAGCACAATGTTATCAACCCATAATGATATTTACACATAAGAGTTACCTACTGATGAATCGGACACAATATATTCGAACACAATGTCCGAATCGACACACTGTCTATTGGGCACCACCTTTATTGAAACTGTTTAGTACAGTCAAAAAAGTCTTAAAATATAAAATAAAGAAAATTATACGAAATTGCCGCTTTAAATCCTGCCTAAAATATTTTTGGTTATCTTATTTAATTATCATTCATTTTATGCAACTCCAAATTATGCGAAAATAAATTAGACCAAGTGATAATAATTATGCTAAACTTTACATAATGCCAAACGTATGCGTAGCAGATACCTAATAGTGCATTAAAAATTGGAAAAATGAGATCGAGATGTAAAGATCGGCCTCGCTCTAGTCGGTCACCAACGAACTTAACATCGATAAAAGTTAAAATCAACGAAAAGGTAGTGCGTCGTTTACCTAAGTTTGAGAGAAAATTCGCTTAGACATTAAACGCGTTGCCATTCGACTAATTAATGAAGGATTCGATATGTCTTTACAAAAAACTCATTTGTTTCAAGGTTTCTGAAGATATTCTTTTAGATCGAGTCAATTTAGATTTATTATTTAGATTTTCATAGATCGCCCTATTTCGGAAAGGGCCTACTAAGTTATCCAAAGTAGTACATTAGGTACATGGTACACTAATATATATTTTGTGTTTTTCATTGACCTATTCCCGGCACCTTCTTGACCAAGTAATATGCAGATAATGTGTTGGTATAGTCTGTCTAAACAGTCAAACAACTTGGGGTAATTATTAGGGTAAAATGAAATCTGATGTAGTCACTTGAATACAGGTTGAATATCAAGGTTGATCACAAGATCTTGATCATTGCTTACTAATAGAACGTTATAAAAAGTATCGAATATCAGTATTTTTAAATAATTTTAGGATC
This sequence comes from Mythimna ferrago, assembly GCA_910589285.2. NCBI lineage: Eukaryota > Metazoa > Arthropoda > Insecta > Lepidoptera > Noctuidae > Mythimna > Mythimna ferrago. Next base: position 8,873,370 of record OU342691.1, on the reverse strand, counting down.
TTTTTAACAATATAAAATACAACAACAAATATTTTTAATACATACATATTAAAGATAAATTACACCCAGACAGAACAAAATATTCTTATTACAAAAAGTAGGACACATTTGTAAAGATAAAATAGTGTCATAAGTATAAAGTAACAACATAAATACAAAATTGTAAGAGAAATCTCATAATAATTCATCATCATTAGTCATACTACGATCAACACTTGTAATAGAACTATCACCATTTCAAGAAACGAGTGAATTAAAACTAAAATTCGCGTTGCCAACAACAGATTTTTTATTTCGTTCAAAAATTGTTCGTCCCAAGTCGTTTGGCTTTTTAGGCAGACTATATTGCGAGTATATCAATTAAGTAAACTATACTGAAGGTCTTTTAGAGACTCCATTGTAGAAAACGTTCACTTACTTCAAGACCAAGTTTTACAATGAGAAATTCTTTCAGAACATCATTCATCCGATGAAGACGCATTAGGCGAAATGTTTTCTCCGTTTTCATCCAGAGTCATGCGAGCTTTCTTGATTTCCTGCTGCTTGCGAACGCGAACTGCCCTTGCTTCTTCTGCGCATTTTACAGAAATACAGGTTCTGTGAACAAAGGAAAAAAAAATATGCTTGACATTTTACTGGAGCTTGTCGTACTACCGCTCGACGTCTAGTCACTAGCAAGTGATAAGAATTAGTTTTTTTTTTATATATTATTATTAAATTAATTATTTAATAATAATATTTAAAAAAAAAACTAATCTACCATTTAAACATGTATTTAAATAAATAAAGAAAAAAGATTTAATAGTTCGTCTAGTCGCTAGCAAGTGATAAGAATTAGTTTTTTTTTTTAATATTATTATTAAATTAATTATTTAATAATAATATTTAAAAAAAAAAACTAATCTACCATTTAAACATGTATTTAAATAAATAAAGAAATAAGATTTAATAGTTTATTTACATGACCTCTATTTCAATAATATTTTCCATAAGAGGGGCCCATGGCGACTTATATAGCGATGCTGTAGTGCGTTAGTAGCGCGTTGGCATTTTTTCTATAGTGCTTGCAAATGCGACTAACGCGTGTTAGTAGCGATGCGGTCGCGCGTTTCGTAAGCGCGCATCGCCACAAAAAATCGTCGTGGGTAAGGTGTATGAATCCCCTAGTCCATAAACTTGTAATAACGGGTCATATGGACCAGTGTCTTCGCCTGTTTTCGTAAAAACAATAAAATTACGTCTGAAATACTTTGGTATTAAGAAACGATTAAAAAGAGGAAGTAGATATCGCAGCTTTAGACTTAATTCAAAATTTTAATATTTCAAATTCCAAGTCACAAAATCACTTAAATTAACATTCCTATCAACTTCTAATAAAACGTAGGTTACGTAGGCATATTTTTGTATAACGAACTCTACGTGTATAATTTATTTCGGTCTCTTTGGACGTCCAAATATTAAAATTTTTGGATTAGGTCTCGTAGCGACATCTATGGCGCCACATAAGAACGTTTGCGGGACTTTACTCTCTGTTCCGCCTACCTCCAAAGGTCTTTTTAATTGTAAAGATAACTCATCTTACAACTGTACAGGTAAATCTGAGCGTGTATGTTGCACAACATTGCAGGTTTCCACCCAAGCTTACCTGACAGGTACACCTAACTGTGCTGGCAAACCTGTCACGTATACTTTAGCGCGTATGGCGGGCGTAAGGGAGCGTATTAATATGTTAACGGCAATCTGTATAATTCAAATATTCTACACAATACCTAGGCAACGTATAGAATACCTGAGTCGTCCAGGTAACGTATGAAATACATATATTATAAATATATATTGTCCATTACATACTTTAACTAGGTAATTTATAAAATTCCTAGGGATTGTATAGAATACCTGCTGGTTCACCGGCAATGTGTAAAATAAATAGATTTTGGTCTATACGTCATATCAATGTTAACCGACCTATCGGCGACGGGTAAATGAAACGTGTTCTATTACTTAAAATCAATGTGTTTCAAAGACGAGTGCAGGGTAAGAATTGACATAATTTTAGGACGTTGACGTATGTTTTTTTCCAACGACTCGGAAATAGGACCTTTACTTTAAACCCAATAAAAAAAGGATCTGAGCACCTGTAAACAATAAAATTAACGTGATATTAAACATTTTTTGGCTGTAAGTAACATAATGTACTTTGCTTACAATCACTCAGGTCTTATTTATGTCTGCAGAGTTTTTAAATCTTACCTTTCACAGGTAGTTTATAATTGTTAAGCAAATTTAAAGTAAGGCTTTTCATTGTGTATTTTTAGTTTATATTATGATTGTGTGAAGCACGAAAAAACGTTTTTTCTTACTTTTCTTTCTTTTTTTCTTTATTCCGGGTGGTTATAAAAAAATAACCACGAAGGCTTATCTAACTTGCCACGACGAGGTGCCTTAAAATTACAGTTCCTCCTTCCCTGCTCCCATTTTTTACCCACATTAGCGGTTGTGCATTCGTTACTATATAGAATACCTTATCAAAGTATAAAATAAATAATATTCTCTACACCTACATGTTTTAGGTAACCTATGGCATTGCCTAGGTATTGTATAGAATACCGGATTATACCGATTGCCGGTAACAATATACAACGTATGTATGATGAAGTTTCGAATCAAATTCTTACCTAACCAATTTTTTTGGAACACCACATCTTGTTACAACTGTGTGTACAATATCTTCAATAACTGTGGGATCTAACATCTCCTTGGGGGGTTTGTCCGTGAATGCTGGATTCGGCTTGCCTGTCAGAGTGTGCGTCGCCAATACACTAAAATAAATAGAACCTTTAGCAAGTTTTGAAGTAAAATTGTTATTTAATCTACAGGAGAGCAAAGTTATACCTATCACAAGTAAGATAGTAAACGCATATCCTGGAAATAATATTTTCAGGATTTAGGCAATTCTGAACATATTATTTCCAGGATTAAATTAACCCGTTGTGTGTCTAACTAAACGTGGATCCACGCGAGACACAATGGTTTTTTTAAATGTGTCTCTAATTAAGGCACACGAGAGGTTAATTATTAATTATTAGCTATTTTTGAAGTAGGTATTTTTTTGTTCTAAAATAATTAATTAGGTAATATAATAATAATAATATAATAACATATATTTATATTTTTAAATGTTTATTTATATGTGTATTTTAAGAAATATATAAAATATGTATAAAAAACAAAGGAGTTATAATAATAATAAATTTATTAACTGAAAAGTAGGTATGTCTTATCTATCCTAACTATCTATGGGCCCACATTAATGTGCATCCAAAACACTTGTGTGTTAACCTTTACCTACATATTACTTTATTCGTAACGGGCTTTAAATTAGACAGGCCTGTTGGTCTAGTGGTTAGTGGTCCTTACTGCCATGCCGGAGGTCATGGGTTCTATTCCCACGCAGGACAAATGTTTGTGCGATGAGCACAATCATTTGTTCTGTGTCTGGGTGTAATTTATCTATAATATGTATGTATTTAGAAATATACAAGTATGTTTATCAGTTGTCTAGTACCATAAACACAAGCTCTGCTTAGCTTGGGACTAGACGGCGTTGTGTGATAGTTGTGGAATAAAAAAAAAATGTTTTTTTTCAATTACCTTGGCGGGAAGACTGCCTTCAATAAATTTCTTGTAGCATTAGTATGCGAGTTCCAGTCAATATCTCTCAGCACTCCTGCAGGCACCTTAGTGTTGCCAAATCCAATCGGTTTCTGTAAGAACATGGTGATAATTACTTCAATTGGCGACAAGAAACTTTATCGTCCTACCAATTACAATTTTCCTTTCATTATGAAATATAATATTGAATATATCTATAGTGAATGACCATGCACTTTACTCCCTTGCTGGTGATGATTATTACTGGACAAAAGCAAATAACGAATCCATCGTTACGAATATTCGTACAAATGGATTTTGTCTCCAGACAGAGGTTCTGTCTACTCCAGGTTGCTTGTAATGGTCGCGGAATACAATGAAGCTGCCTTTTGTACAGTTTAAGGTTTCCATTATTGAATGTATTATATTGTCTTCATGAACAGTATTTATTTTGGTAAAGTGGAAAAAGGTTTGTCATTAAAACCGAGGTGGCATTTGCTCGAGCCGTAGGTGGGATCACTTAGCGCCCAGCCTAATACGATAAATGCAATAAAGTTATGGCGGAGGCGAGCACGCACTGTTATCCGTACTAGGGTGAAAAATATTAAATTCGGTGTCAAGAAGTGCTATCGTGTCGGATAAGTATATTGAAAAATAATAATTAGAAATAATATATGAAGGTTATAAAATAATTACCATTTTTATTCTGATATGTTGAGTAGTTTGTGCTGACATCCTGCGGACTCGCAGCGTGGCGGGACTGGATTCCGGTTCAGAATTGACAGTTGAACTATCCACTTGTTGATCTTCATCATTATTTTCTATTACCTCTTCTGCACCAACTTCCTCATTGCCGTTATTTGCTATTACCTCTTCTGCATCAACTTCCTCATTGCCGTCATTTGCTATTACCTCTTCTGCATCAACTTCCTCATTGCCGTTATTTGCTATTACCTCTTCTGCACGAACTTCCTCATTGTCGTTATTTTCTATTACCTCTTCTGCACCAACTTCCTCATTGTAGTTATTTTCATTTATCTCTTCTGCACCAACTTCCTCATTGTCATTATTTTCTATTACCTCTTCTGCATCACCTTCCTCACCGTCATTCATTTCTATTACCCCTTCTGCACCAACTTCCTTATTGTCGTTATTTTCTATTACCTTTTCTACATAAACTTCCTCATTGTCGTTATTTTCTATTATCTCTTCTGCACCAGCTACTTCATAGTCATTATTTTCTATTCCCTCTTCTGCACGAACTTCCGCATTGCCGATATTTTCTATTACCTGTTCTGCACGAGCTTCCTCACTATCGTTATTTTCTATTATCTCATCTGCATCAATTTTCTCACTGTCGTTATTATCTATTACTTTTCTTGCTTCAACTTTCTCATTGTCGTTAGTATCTATTACCTCGTTTGCACTAACTTTCTCATTGTCTTTATTATTTGGTTCTATCTCACATACATTCTGTTCAATATTTGATGCTTCCTTGTCTTGCTCTGTTTCAAACATCGAGGTTAAATCATCACAGTTCGTAATATTTACTCCAGTCACCAGATGTTTGAGGTTGTTGTGAACAACACGAAGGTTTGCGCCCAAACTGTCGAGTGTAGAAATGGATAATAAAGAATTGTCTGTTTGTGATCCTTTATCGCAACTTGATTTTATGTCTTCCTGAGCACTAGTGCTAGGAAGTGATATAATACTGTTGGTCGATCGGTGACTTAAATTATTGTCTTCCAACGTGGCTCGTGTTTGTTTACTAGTTGATTGTTCATGCTTATATTGAGGAGTATAGTTTATGTCTTCTTGAGCACTAGTGCTAGGGAGTGATGTAATACTGTTGGTAGATTGGCGACTTAAATTATTTTCTTCCAACGTGTCTCGTGTTGGTTTACTACTTGATTGTTGATGCTTATACTGAGGAATATAATTTATGTCTTCTTGAGTACTAGTGCTAGGGAGTGATGTAATATAGTTTATGTCTTCCTGAGCACTAGTACTAGGGAGTGATGTAATACTGTTGGTAGATTGGCGACTTAAATTATTTTGTTCCAACGTGTCTCGTGTTGGTTTACTACTTGACTGTTGATGCTTATACTGAGGAATATAGTTTATGTCTTCTTGAGCACTAGTGCTAGGGAGTGATGTAACATAGTTTATGTCTTCTTGAGCACTAGTGCTAGGGAGTGATATAATATAGTTTATGTCTTCCTGAGCACTGGTGCTAGGGAGTGATGTAATACTGTTGGTAGATTGGCGACTTAAATTATTTTGTTCCAACGTGTCTCGTGTTGGTTTACTACTTGACTGTTGATGCTTATACTGAGGAATATAGTTTATGTCTACATGAGCACTAGTGCTAGGGAGTGATGTAATATAGTTTATGTCTTCCTGAGCACTAGTGCTAGGGAGTGATGTAATACTGTTGGTAGATTGGCGACTTAAATTATTTTGTTCCAACGTGTCTCGTGTTGGTTTACTACTTGACTGTTGATGCTTATACTGAGGAATATAGTTTATGTCTTCTTGAGCACTAGTGCTAGGGAGTGATGTAATATAGTTTATGTCTTCTCGAGCACTAGTGCTAGGGAGTGATGTAATATAGTTTATGTCTTCTTGAGCACTAGTGCTAGGGAGTGATGTAATATAGTTTATGTCTTCTTGAGTACTTGTGCTAGGAAGTGATGTAATATAGTTCATATCTTCTTGAGCACTAGTGCTCGGGAGTAATGTAATACTGTTGGTAGATTGGCGATTTAAATTATTTTCTCTCAACGTGTCTCGTGCTGGTTTACTACTAGATTGTTGATGCTTACACTGAGGAATATAGTTTATGTCTTCCTGAGCGCTAGTGCTAGGGAGTGATGTAAAACTGTTGGTAGATCGGCGTCTTAAATTATTTTCTTTCAGCGTGGCTCGTATTTGTTTACTAGTTAATAGTTTATGCTTATTTTGAGGAGTATAGTTTATGTCTTCCTGAGCACTAGTGCTAGGGAGTGACGTAATACTGTTGGTAGATCGGCGACTTAAATTAATTATCTTCAACGTGCTTCGTGTTTCTTTACTAGTTGATGGTTGATGAGGAGTATATTTTGAGGTTGATTTGCTGAAGTTGTCCGATTCGAAATGGTTCATATTTACATCAGCCTGAAAATATGAACATACGTATTTTTGTCATATCTATCATCATTATCATCAGCCTTTTTAATGTTTCCACTGCTGGGACTCAGGCCTCCTTTCTAGGAGAGGGAAAATGAGGGAGAGGGTGTTTATATCATATTAACCAAAGTAAAGAAATATAGTAGAATCATACAAAAAAATTGAAAAAAAGTGTTCGATTGTTGTAATTTTGTTTGGTAAAGAATTTACTAATTTGAATTATTTATTTGATTACATTGATATTATTAATGGGCCAACCCTTTTCATTCCATGCAAATAAAGGTGTTTTCATAACGTTTTTATTATTTTTATTCGTTGTTTAATGAGAAAAATCTCTCCTGTAGATTTATAATAATAAACATGTATAATAATAATAGAATATTCGGATACTGACTTCTGGGCTTTAAATTACAATTTAAAAAATTCAACATTTACTTTTTCCATTGATCGTTTTGGTAAAACTTTCCAATATAATATCAATTATTTATCAAAAATATTCACCGTATTTATTAATGAAATAAAATTAATAAACATGATTGTGTTCTCAATTTCTTGGTCTCTTCTTAAGGACGCATAAAATAGGCCAAAAAAATCTTAGTTTTATTTTTTTATGCTGGCTGCATTGTTTTCTGTCAGTTACCAATCAAAAGTTTTACAATAGCATATGTAAATAATTACAAAAATAGATTTTTAAACAGTAACACAAGTTTTAGTCATAGAGTCTGTCTAATAAGTTAAACGACTTGGGTAATTATTAGGATTTAATTAAATCTGATGTAGTCAACACGGGTTCAATAATCAAGGTTGACTAAAAGATAAAGATCATTGTTTACTAACAGAAGAACCTTATGAAAAGTATCGAATATAAGTATTTTTTAAATGATTAAATATTATACAAAATTCCCAAGTCGGTTGACTTATTAGACAGACTATACCTCAGTGCGTCTTTCCTTCGTGACGTATTAAAAAGTAAGCACTATTAAAAAAGTTTGCTTAAAGGAAATATGTTACATTATTTCGGGGAGTGGTATGCAAATCGTTTGTTGAATTTCTGATCTCAAACGTTAGCCAGCTATCTATTATTAACTATGTGTCTATCTTTCCCGTACAAATCTTTCCTTTTCATGTCTACAAATATTTTTTTTTATTAATTATTGTTGATAGATTCACATTTAACCGCTATCTTACCTGATGGATAGCCACGTTGCGGTCATTGTTCGAATTTGATTCCGGTGATGAAGCCAAAGGAGACAGACACCCTTTCATACAATCTAGGTCCTGGTTAGTAAAGAAATGAAAGTGATGTCAGTTAATAGCTAATAATAATATATTTTCAACCATTTACTGAAAATAACCGTAATAAATACAACGGTGGCCAAGTTATCTTGGTTCATCAACAGACAATCTTTGAGCCAAGTCCCAGCAAGCTTGGCAAATAGGTATAGTTATAATTATCTGAAATTTTGAATTAAAATTATAAAAATTATGAAAAATTCCCGTGAATAGATAAAATATATTCAATAACGTATATTATGTCAATAATACGTACGTACCTCCGAATTTTAAAAACGCATTTTTGAACGAACGGCAAGATGTCATGTCAAAAGTTTTTTTTTATGCCATTAGGCTGGATGGCAGTTGAAATGTCTAATGCCATGTTTTTTCTGGTGATGATTTGAATTGTTGAGACAACATCATATATTGTGTCATTTAGGCACTATATTCTAAGCACAAACAGTTATTTTCATTTTTATGTTTATTATTTAATTCGGAAATTATTTCCCAAGTATTTATTATCAATAAATAAAACCAAGCATATTATGCATTAGTTGTGTATTTAGAGTGAGGCTGTGGTTAAAAAATAGTGATATTTTACGTGAACTATTGGTGACTAGAATTTTTTGCTTTTATATTTAATAGGTCGTTATTAAGTCAGCAATCTCAGAATCACTATATGTTTTTATTTTTTATTTTTAATCAATTTTAAGTTAAAATTTGCTCGAGGTCACTATTATTACAATTGTGAGCGGTACTCTCTGGAAAAATTATGAATCTGTTTACTGAATAATATTAGTTCCTTACCCATTTGGAATTATTTACTAAGACTTTACTTGGAATTAATTACTTTTATAAAAACTTATTATTGTTTTCTTTGGTTTTTGTATTTTCTGTAATATCGCTGTATTTTTAACCATTTTTGTATGAAATGTAAGAAAATTTGCGTTATTTTGGCATGTAAGTTCTACAGTGGAAACAATGTGTCTCAAAAAGTATGTATTATTGATGACATATACAAACTTTCACTGCTAATAAATGGGAAACCTAACGAATATATTTTTTCTCTGACTGACTACGGAGTCATGGCAAAGTCCCGAAAAAAAAATTTGACCGCATATTTTTTTAGCGTATAGTGATGAAAAATAAACAGATTTTTTATATTCAATTTGAACACTAATGTGGTATACCTAATAAAAAAGCTTATTTATTAAGGTTGATCATGACTAAATATGAATTTTTCAATCCTCTGTTTTTAAACAAACCTGAAAAATGTTTTGGTAAAAACAACACGCACATTTGTTTTTATTTATTCGTTCTTGCACAATGCTGATATTTAAATTGTGGCTAAAATTGCTAACATTTAATTATGATTTCAATTGTCGAAATAAGGTGAAATTCTTAAATGTCAGATTGACGATTTGTCAATTTGACATTTGACGTCGGAATAAACGTAATACGTCATTGAGCTACACACACACAAAGAAACAAAGTTATACCATCACGTCAATTATTACTGAGTTGCTAACCCTATAAAATAATGTATAGTGATTGATACAAGATATTTGGCCGAAAATTTTGGTTAAGATCGATAGATAGATTACCTATTTGATTTTCTTAGAAAAATTCAAAAAAAGAAATATTTTTACAATTGTTTTGGTGATTTAAAACAGTGCAATTTTCCGGGTTACGTGTTCCCCTGGCGCTCGAGCGGACTCTAGGAGACTTCAAATAATTTCAAATCAATACGAAGATACATAACATAACAACACAGTTTAGAATAACGCATTTAAAAAAACGGCAATTTTATAGGTAAAAATCTATTATAAATTAGTGTACATAAAACTTTATACTACTATACTACTACTATAGGTATATTTTTTTGCTTTCAGTAGTAATAATATGAAAATTTGCCATCAACTTCAAAGAATTCCCATCAATGTATGTTGGTATAGTACTGTTGATTGTTATATTTGATTAATACTATTTACTACGTTAATTTATATAACTTTATTTATGGACGTTCTTTTATCTGCCTATGATTTACCGTATATATGTTCCATATAATTTAAAAAGATTGTAGAATTTGATTGAGAATAAACGTTCAAATCTAACTGAATTGCGTTTTATTATATTTTGACTTACCACTTTTGCACTTGACTGTATCCACCAGTAGCTTTAAACAATGGATTTTTTTAAACTTGTATATGGGCCCTATCGACCACCAAAAATAAATAAAATAAATTGTGTGGTCGTTTGGGCCCGCGGGATCAACATCGAGCGGGCCCAAACGACTACAGACCCGTTGTTTCGAACCGCTAACTTACTTTTATTTTTTTTTACTTTTTGTGACTCGATATTGTGTATGATCTAGGAACGGGGATCAGTAGCCTGATTCATGCAAAATCAAATAAGCCAAATATCGTTGAAGTTTTATAGTCGTTCGATCGAAGTCCTGTCCAAAAGCGGTATTCACGTGTTCCATAATCGGGATTGGATAGAACGACAACTCAACTGGCTCGAAACTAAACGATCTATCGACGAATTATTTCCAGTTACATTAATAAGTATTCTACCAGGATAATGTATTACAGATTTATTGTTTTAAATCGACTCTTCACCAAACGACTTTAAAATCGGTGTCGTTCAAACTCGATTGATGGATTTGATTGAATACGGAAATTAAATGGTCTAAACGACTAAATCGCTACGATATCTTTACGGTTTTCAATACGTGAATCGAGCTACTGGGTTGATGAGAAAGCTTCTAACTTACCTCTGAGTCACTGCTGCTGTCACTGCAGTCACTTCGTACATACGTCACTGTAGGTATAGGGCTATTTTTATTCCTTTGTGGTTGATCAAGCTGAAAATTAACATTATCATCAATAAAAAAGTTTATCCTTATAATACTTTTTAAGACTTCATGAAGATACTGATATGATGGTTGGTTGTGATCTCTCTCTATACTCAATGGTTTGCTGGAAACTCAACTTTGATTTCGGCTGTAGTAAAAAGTACCTAATTAAATGAATTCTAATTTGATTGAAATAATGAGTTAACTTAAATAGAACTGAGCTATCAATATCTGCATATTAGAGAATGATCGATGGACAAAAAAAAGTAACCGAGTGGATTCCACGTAGAAAAAATAGAAGTCTTGAAGTCGACCAAAGAAAAAGTGGGAAAATATTTTTTGGGATAAATTTGGATCAGAATGGATGACTATGGCTAGGGAGAAGAACCATTTTAAGTTATGGGGGCAGCCAAGCCAGCAAGAGGCGACTGCTACATACAGGCATGATTTATACCTATTATAAACTAGCTGTGCCCGCGACTTCGTTCGCGTGGACTACAGGATTTTGAATTTATTTTATCGATTCTGAAACATTTCTCCGACGTTCCTTTCGTCGTTGAACGGTTCACCGACAGAACCATTAACTTTTCATTTTTTCATCGATAGCACGTTTCAATGACGAACGTTTCGCCGTCAGAACTATTCACTTTTGAGAATTTCATCGACAGAACTTTTCACCGGCGAACGATTCGCCGACAACTGTTCGTCTGCCCTTAGGGTATATAACATAGGTAGGTATTCGACAAGTAGTCTTGATTCCATATTGTTTACACCTGAATCAAGTTTGTATATAATAATAATATATACCTATGTTTTTTAAAAGAAATATTTAAAAATGTAAATTATCCTTACTAATATTATAAAAGCGAAAGTGAGTTTGTTTATTTGTTACGTCTTCACGCCTAAATGGCAAAACCGATATTGATGAATTTTGGTACAGAACGTCGGAGAAATGTTTCAGAATCTATTTTTTCTAGAATAAAAGTAGCCCACTCCTTATTACATCAGCTACCTGCCAAAAAAAGTCCCGTCAAAATCGGTCCAGCCATTTCAGAGATTAGCAAAAATTGTAAATGTTATTTTGGTGTATGTACCGTATAAATATTCATATGCATTAGGGTGTCCCAAGCTTTAAGGGCGAAATTTTTTTTTCCGATTTTGAATACGCATACTCTCTATTTTTTTTCTATTTGACCCTAAGAACTAAAATAATAAATATTATTGGTATCGGATGACGATAACCCGTGCCGACTTGATGTCAAACTTTTAGGAGAAAGTTTGTATGAAAACTACAGAGGACATTTTAGAACTTAATTTTTATTCAGCAAATAAAACATTGCTTTACCTGTTCATACATTTTTCAAGTATCTATTATTACTAGGACTTCATTTTTCCAAAGTTTAGTTTTTACAGTCAGGCTAAACCTATCCATCTGTTCTTGTACACAACATTAGAAAATATGCTTTTGTCCGTTGTTCCTCTTCAGTAGTGATTTTGCTATGAAAGTGCTCTCAATGTCAGCACCTGTTTTGTAGGATGTTGTAATGCATTACTAGACCACGAACTGCATTCTAAACTTCTGATACCTATTTACTTCCTGTAAAGTTGTCCTGTTTTGGCACCACGAAAAATTTTTCTTTATGACTATGCCATTATGCGAAATAACTATCGAGAGGCATTATTCTTTATATTTGCGCACATCCAAAATCGAAAACAGTTCATCATCCATGTTAATCGACAGTTATAACAGTACCAGTACCTACCTTGTTTTGGAAAACGACTTCAATAGCTTCTACGCGCTCTTTTTGGATTCTCCGTACGAATTATTTGAATTGAGGACTTGCTTATGGGAAATTCGTCAGAGTTGTATGCAAGTGCCTCAACAGTAGCTTTTATAGCAAAATTCTGTGTGTAAACACTAAATTGCTGCCCAAAGCTGCAACTGTCTTTGGAGTGATAATTTTTTTCCCCATGGAAGTTTTATTCGTATGGGTCTGTGTACTCTTAGTTGGTATGGGTAGATTTTCTTGTAAATCCTTCATTTCAGAATAAAAAAAGGTGATTACAAAGCAGTTAAGGAGAAACAATTAGTAGCAAGACGGCCTTGTTCCTAAATATTTCTAAGGCGCTTTTTGGTGTTGTGCTCTGTAGCAACGCCACCGTATATTTTATTATTATGATAAACCCATCTTTATGTACGGCTGACGTACATAGCGTACATGCATTGTTTGTGAATGTACGCCTTTTAATTTAAAAGAAAAAAGTAAATTAATGTGGCGTTGCTGCGGAGAATTCTCACTAGCAACGCCACCTGTAATCAACATTTGTAGACACAATTTCAGCTATTTCTCTAAAGTTATGTAATGTACGAACGCTGTGTATTATGTACACGTGATAAGTATGAAAAAATATGTTAATTCTAAACTTTAATTCTAAACTCACTTATTGTCCCTTATAGTGCATTAAACTAAATGTATTTTAGCTAGCTACAGATTGGCAGGAAAATTTAACAAAACAGATTTCATTAATAGAAGTTTATTATTACGAGTATAACAATGGTTACAACAAAAAAATACCTATAAAATAAACAAAAAAAATTAAACAGAAAATACCTCTCAAAACAAGAAAAATCTGTAAAAAATACATTACACTAGATTTACAGTGTATTTCAAGGGCGGATCCAGGGGGGGGGGTCATGGGGGTCATGACCCCCCCTGGGCTAGATCCAGGACGTACATAGGTGGACCACTGATTAAAATTGTTAAACATAATGTTTTATATTTTTTTTTGGCACAATATAGATTTTATGTACCTACTTTTTACCTGTATTAATTATTATAAAAATTAAATAATAACTTCGTGTGACTTGACCACGACTATTGTGACGGGGCTGCTCTCAAGCGGCTCCTGCCCAACCTTGGGGTCCAGACGCCTCCTGCCGGAGGCTCTACGCGGGAATCATTCTGTCCATGGCCCTTTATTGGGCGCCAGTGTGGGCGTCGACGCTGCGTCACCAACCGAAGGCCCAGCTGAACGTATGCCAGGGGGTCATGGCAATACGGATGGTGGGGGATACCGTACGATTTCCCACGAAGCGGCAGCCTCCTTGCTGGCCTGCTACCTTGAGATCTGGAGGCTATGGGAGGATCTGGATTTGCGCGTGGAGATGCAATGCCAGGGCGAAAGTCCGCTGCCATGACAAGTCGCGGCATGGCGGACAGAGCTCCGGCGGGATCTCATGGTGAAATGGCGTCAGCGACTATCGCAACCCAATGCTGGGCAAGCCACAATTATGGCGGTAAGTCCCCTCTTTGAGGCATGGTTGGCAAGACCTCATGGCGTCATCACCTTCCCCATGACGCAAGTTCTCACCGAACATGGTAAATTCGGGAGGTTCCTCTACCGGATTCGTGGGGGACGTGACGCCCGGGTGTCGCCATTGTGCAGAACGCCCGGAGGATATGGTGGAGCACACAGTGGAGGTGTGCCCCGCATGGCCAGAGCAGCGCCGTGCCCTCGTGAGTGCGATCAGCGGCGGCGATCTCTCGCGCCGGGCCTTAGATACAGGCCATGGTCCGGAGCGAGGAAGAGTGGCAGGCGGTCGCCTCCTTCTGCGATGCAGTAATGCTACCAAAGGAGGAGGCTGACCGCATCAGGCAACGGCGCTTACAGCGTGCCAGCCGCTGCCGGGATTCCGATTCTTATTTCCGGCCACCGTAGGCGCGGGCTTGCAGACTGCGAGCTATGGTTAGCTCGCTGTGCGACCGTCCAGTAACTGTCCGGATCGAGCCCAAGTTGCCGACGGCGCGCTCTGTTCCCGCGCGCCTCAAGGAGTTGCATATGGCATACCTGGAAGCTAATGACATCCTCAGTGATCGTCAATATGGTTTTCGCCGAAATCGCTCAACTTGGGATCTTCTAGCGTATGCCATTCACATCTGGAGCGAGGCCATCGAGAAGCATGGGGAAGCACTTGCAGTCTCCCTTGATATCTCGAAGGCTTTCGACAGGGTTTGGCATGATAGCCTTATTGCTAAGCTTCCTTCCTTCGGTTTGCCCACTGGTCTGTGTAACTGGATCGCAGACTTCTTGAGAGGGCGATCCATCCGAGTAGTTATTGAAGGCTGCTCGTCCGGTCAAATGGATATTAATGCCGGGGTCCCTCAGGGGTCGGTGCTCTCTGCAACACTGTTCTTGCTGCACATAAGCGAACTACTTAAACCTGGTACCTTTGGGTATGCAGACAACAGCACTGTTGCTGAGAGTTACGTGTCCGATGCACGTACTAGTGAGTCACAGATCCAGTCTTTGAGGGAGGCTATGGTTGAGCGCTTGAACTTGTCCTTGAAGGCAGTATCCGATTGGGGCGATGCCGACCTGGTCATGTTCAATGCTGCTAAAACCCAAGCGTGTCTTTTTCCCGCCAAACGGAGCCAATTTTACCCGGCTCCTATATTCCGGGGTGTGACCGTGTTGATAACCGGCAGCCTTGAGCTTCTTGGGGTAACGTTATCATCTACCCTCAATTTCGGCTCTTACATCGAGGCAAAAGCACAACAGGCTGCCAAAAAACTGGGGATCTTAGCTAAGGTGAGGCGGTACTTCACTCCGGAACAGCTGCTCAACCTATACCAAGCGCAAGTTCGATCGTGTATGGAGTACTGTTCTCATCTTTGGGATGGGTCTGCCAAGTATCAGCTTGATGCTCTGGAGTCAATTGAGAGGCGAGCTAAGAGGATCATCGGTGATGATGCGCTTATTGAGTCAAAGCTCCAAAGCCTTGAGCATCGACGCCGAGTTGCTGGCCTGGCGGTTTTCTATCGATTACACTTCGGTGAGTGTGCGTTGGAATGGAATTGCACAATTTAATTCCGCCAAGTCCGTTCCATCATCGGACAACTAGACGTACGGCGTTGCGCCATCGGTACATGGTGGATATCCCACCCACTCGTACAAAGCGTTTTGGAAACACATTCATTATGCGTACAGCTAAAGAGTGGAATTCCCTGCCGGAGTCTGTTTCCTGATAGCTACAACCTAGGGGTCTTTAAGTCAAGAGTGAATAGGTTACTTCTAGGCAAGCGTGCTCTATCGTCGGCCACATCATCACTTACCATCAAGTGAGATAGTGGTCAAACGCGAGCTTATCAATACTAATAAAAATAAAAAAAAGTTGTCAGCAACACCAAGGGACCAGCCGGGTCGAAGCCTACCGGGGCCAGGGTTATCCGAAAGGGAAGCTCGGCCCCGGTACGAAAAACAAGAAGGATCGGGGTGGGTTTTTTAGTCAGTAAGAGTCTGACACTATCTCCCGCTCCGCCGAAGGACGGGGGATGTCACTTGGATAATTTTATCCACAAAAAAAAAAATACGACTATGTGACCCCCCCCCCCCCCCCTGGTGTTAAAGCTGGATCCGCCCTTGGTGTATTTATACACTCGAGTGCAAAAATTCGCACATCATCACTTGTTATGTTAAGGCAGCCATTATCATGAATGTGAATAGAGTGAGTTTAGAATTAAAGTTTAGAATTAACATATTTTTTCATACTTATCACGTGTACATAATACACAGCGTTCGTACATTACATAACTTTGGAGAAATAGCTGAAATTGTGTCTACAAATGTTGATTACAGGTGGCGTTGCTAGTGAGAATTCTCCGCAGCAACGCCACATTAATTTACTTTTTTCTTTTAAATTAAAAGGCGTACATTCACAAACAATGCATGTACGCTATGTACGTCAGCCGTACATAAAGATGGGTTTATCATAATAATAAAATATACGGTGGCGTTGCTACAGAGCACAACACGCTTTTTGTTTTTCGAATTTTTGGTCCACTCCACCTAAGTAACCACATCAACCTGGCTTTCTCTGGCACTACAAGAAGATTTTATCTTTTATTAATGGAAACGCTTCGGCATGTGCAAATATCAAACAATTTTATTAATTTTATTACAAGCTCATGTCTTTGCTTATCAAATACTTCTTGCGTTTTACTGGCACTTTTTGGAGTTTTCTCCAAAATTCCAAACTTGGAATAATGCAACTAGTTTTTTAACACAGATAATGCTTTAATTAGGAAATGTCACGTATATTGTGCCTTTCCCAATAAATAACGCACTTTCGAATAGTAAGATTCACGATTTTCAGTGATACATAAATTAAAACAGTACTGCCAATACTTGTCAATTAGAGGGTAGTTTTGTACCCGTAATTTCATTTAATACATCCCCTGTTCAAAATATTCCTTTTGTAAGACTTCGTAAGCATAATTTCCATTCAGTCTACATGTCAGTAGACTGAAAGGAAATTATGCGTTTACTGATTAAATAAATAAATAATAACGAGCACTTGATACGTTAGCTGCGGCGCGCCAAAGTACTGAATTTCTGATATTTATCGATGCAAGTCGGCACGGGTTCCCTTGGTCCTAAGTACATAAAATTTTATTTACAATTGTTTTGACACAATTCAAACAAAATTAGAGGGTATGCGTTGTAAAAAAAAAGAATTTGATTTTTTTGGGACACCCTAATATGCATGTAGTAAAAAGCAGTTATTTCAATATTACAAACAGACACTCCAATTTTATTTATATGTGTAGATTATAATTATTTAAAAACCGGGCAAGTGCGAGTCGGACTCGCGCCCAGAGGGTTCCGTACAAACTTATTAATGTAAATAGTTCAATTCTGTCAATATTCGATTTTTTGGAATCGCAAAAAAAATAAAAATCGTTACGTAACAACAAAACAGTTTTCAGATTTATTTCTATACTTGTGCTAGAAGACCTTGCTTTATTCCAAATTTCAGGATTCGGAGTCAACAGGAAGTACCCAATGAATTTTGATTTCCACGGGTGTCGAAATGTACGATTTTTACCATAGAAAGTATCTTTTTTTCTCGTTAACTTAAAAGTTTGATTTTTTAACAATCTCAAGAGTCCGCAGACCTGAGAATATGGTTTTAATTTCAACTTGATACCTCCACGCGTTACGAGATAAAAAGGTTTTTCTTGACAGACAGACGGACGGACGGACAACAATCCAATAAGGGTTCCATTTTTTCTTTTTGAGGTACGGAACCCTAAAAAATAGTAATAAAGAGCAAAGTATAATATAATTATAATAAGGTCCGGACCGTTTCGCCTCGGACCGTTTCGCCTCGGACCGTTTCGCCTCGTCTTTTATATCGCGTACATCGAAGGACTGGAATAATTTGCCTGCTGCGATCTTTCCATCTGGATGTAGGTGTCTTCGAGGCTAGAGTGAATCTTAATAAACTAGTGCGTCTCACCATCAACGATTGCATCAATGCTTAACATCAGGTGGGATAGCTGTCAAACATTAGTTAAATTATGTATATCAATAAAAGAGTGGAAGGGTAACTTTTGTAGTGTAACAAGACACTATAAAAATTAGTAAGTGGGTAGTTTAAAAATATCTCTGTACTACTGCTCTGTAGCTACTTTGCGTCAAAAAAAAAATTATTTCCGCCACTAAAGGTGTGTGACCAGACAGTTGCAAACTAGCGTTGCAACCAAGGTGACCTTGGTTTATGTGTTTGGTTACATGGATGTAATTCACGCGTCAACACGTTCGGTGGTTGGGAAAACGCGCCTCCCAACCTTTTTTTTTTATGGTGGGAAAAAATCATCCAATGACAACCTCCGCTCTTGGGTGGAGCGGGAGATAGTGTCAGACTCTTACTGGCTAAAAGACCCACCCCGTTCCTTCTAGCCTTCATGCCGGGGCTCGAGCGCCCTTTCGGATAACCCTGGCCCCAGTAGGCTTCGACCCCGCTGGGTCCCTGCTGGTGCTGACAACTCCTTGAGGCACGCGGGTACAGTGCGCGCCGTCGACGACTTGGGCTTGATCCAGACGGTTACCGGATGGCCGGACAGCGAGCTACCCATTGTTCACTGTCCGCAAGCTCGCGCCTACGGTGGCCGGAAATCGGGATCAGAATCCCGGCGGCGGCGAGAACGCTGTTGCCTGATACGTTCGGCCTCCTCCTTTGCGAGCATTACTGTTTCGCAGAAGTCGGCGACCGCCTGCCACTCCTCCTCGCTCCAGACCATGGCCTCAACCAAGGCCCGAAGCGAGAGATCTCCGCCGCTGATCGCCTCCACGAGGGTACGGCGATGCTCCGCGCGCCCTGCTTGGGCGGAGCATCGCCGTGCCATGCGCCGTGTACAAATTAACAGTTTTCAGATTTTTTCCTATACTTGTGCTAAAAATATATAAAAAAAAAACTGACTAATTTCAATGTCCATATTATGTTAGTGACTGAAACTTGAAACTACGTTAGTATAAATATAGTATTCCAATGCATTAAATTATAAGTTATCCAGACCTATGAGACCTTGTTTCATGCAGGCCAACGGGAAATGCCCTATGAATTTTAAATTCCTTGAAAGTGTCATAATACACTTTTTATTCGACACAAGCCGCCGTACCTTCTTTTTTCGTTAACTTAGAAGTTCGATTTTTTCAAAGCTTCAGGGGTCCGCTGACTTGAGTATATAGATTTAATTTCAACTCGCTCGATACCTCCACGTGTTCAGACAGACAGATAAATAGACGGACAACAAAGTGACCCTATAAGGGTTCCATTATCCTTTTGACGTACGGAACCCTGAAAACGTGCGCGTCGACCTCAATTAACATGGGACAAGGGCAGGAAGATGATGATGATGATGACGTTAAATTGTTAGTCTTTGTTTTGGAACTTTTACGTAAAGTACTGGGAAATACATTGACACAACCGCAGATTTAGAAATATGTAGGTACTTGTAACTAATTTCATTTTTGTGTCTTTTGTCGACCCAACGTTGACTAATACATACCTATTTTAACTCATCCCTTATTCTAGCTACTACCCGTCTTTAAATCAGACAGATTGTAATGTCCAATCCCTTCCAAATTTGCAATGATGATAACTCCTAAGTCTCGCGCAGTGACGAAATCCAAATAAGTAGGTACATTTAATTAACAATCTAATGTATAGGAATATTGGATTGTTAATCCTATGTACTTATTCGGAATTCGTCGCTGCGCCAGCGCTACGCTCAAGTCTATTTTTTTTGGAGAATAGCACGCAGGGCGGGAAAGCGAGAACCCTAGACAAAACGAGATGAACTTCTACTTACTAAATTCTCCGTTTTAATTTCCTTTAAAGCCTGTATAAAAACTTGCAGGACATTTTGCATTTTCTGATCCTGCTGCTCCAAGATCTTCTTCTGTTCCTTAACATCTTTCTTGCTTTCTGTAATGTAAGGGGTAACGTTTTCCAATTCGATTGAGAAAGATCAATTGAGCTGGTTGGAATTCCTACGTTAGAAATGAATTTGATTTTCTCAATGTCAAGGTTTAACTTTATGACATATTCATTAATCTTTCGATTACCGTACTAATGCCTTGATCACACGTACCGAGTAAACGGGCGAGACAGTGCTCTCGGCCGAGTACTCGGTACGTGTAAATACAGCGCCGAGTGCTCGCCCGAGCGCTTAGCTCTACAATTCGCACACATCACTGTTTAGGCCGAGTATATGAAAGAAAAGGGAGTTAGTGATAGTTTGACGGGTGACAGGACAGAATGGAAGAAGAAACCGTGTTGCGCCGACCCCAAGTAATATGGGATAAGGGCAGGAAGAAGAAGACTGTCTCGGCCGAGTAAAATTTTACTGTCTCGCCCTTTTACTCGGTACGTGTGATCAAGGCATTAGAGACACAATAGAATAAGAGATTCATTAAACCCCAAGCGAACCGTGTTAGCTCTCTCATTGTATTTCTATTATCTTTACTTACGGCATTCGAAAGGTTAAAATACCCACTAAAATACCAACTAAACAAATATGAATGCAACTTCGAAACATACTATTGGCAGGACAGGCAAATTTTTTAACAACTGAATCGGAGCTTTATGTCTTTTTGCATGTTTGATATTGGATTGGTTTGCCAAAAAATAACCGTTACGAAATACATATATCTATTAATAAACGAACATTTTGTTAAGCCTGCAATACACGTTGGCCGAGCTGAGACCAACGCGAGCCTTGGCGAGCCTAAGCAAATATAGGCAAATTGACACACGGCAAGCGCCTCTACACGTTCGGCAAGCGCCTCTCTACACGTTCGGCAAGCTTGAACCAATGCAAATGGCCAATAAGACGAGTTTTGAGGAGACGCCCACATGTCAGTTGTTATTGTGCATTTAAACAATATGGACGACGTAGAAGTCATCGCGGCTGCTGCTATTTTTTTAATAAGCGCTTATAATTATTATTATTAAACGGAAAAGTATGAAAAGAACCGAAAACTTCAAGTTTGTTTTTTTCAAATGCGTACTTTTTTTAAAATGAATATAAACTAGATGACGCAATCTGATGGTGAGGCGCACTAGTTTATGAGGCCTATGTCCAACAGTGGACAGCAATTCTTATAGCGCCTAAATGGTGATACTTGGGGGAGGCTTATGTCCAACAGTGGACACAAGTAATTATAGCGAGGGGAGACTTATGTCCAACAGTGGACATCAGTCATTATAACGCCTAAATGGCGATACTTGGGGGAGGCTTATGTCCAACAGTGGGCATCAGTCATTATAACGCCTAAACGGTGATATTTGATGGAGGGTTATGTCCAACAGTGGGCATCGATCATTATAGCGCCTAAATTGCGACACTTGGGGAGTCTTATGCCCAACAGTGGGAATAGGTCATTATCGACAGGAGGCATATATCCAACAGTGGGCATCAATTATTATAACGCCTATATGGTGACACTAGGGGAGACTTATGCCCAACAGTGGGCATAGGCCATTATCGCGAGAGGAGGCATATGTCCAACAGTGGGCATCAATTATTATAACGCCTAGGTGGTGACACTTGGTGGAGGATTATGCCCAACAGTGGGCATAGGTCATTATCGCGGGAGGAGGCCTATGTCCAACAGTGGGCATCAATTTTTATAACGCCTAGGTGGTGACACTTGGGGGAGGCTTATGTCCAACAGTGGGCAGGGGTCATTATAGCTAGGGGGAGGCCTATGTCCAACAGTGGACAGCAGTCATTAAAGCCCTAAATGGCGATACTTGGGAGAGGCTTGTGTCCAACAGTGGGCACCGATCATTATGGTGACACTTGGGGGAGGCTTGAGGGAGTTCGATTCTGATCAAGCTGACGACAGTGAAATCGAGATATTGGCTGAGGAATACCTATTATTATTATTATGTGTATAGTGGGCGAAAATGTACCACTCGTACATTTTCGCCCACTATAATATTTCAATTTCAATAAAACTTGTTTTTTTTTTCAATTTTTCATGAAATTAACTGGAACAATGAATAAAACATTCGAAAGATTTCTATTTTGTTCCCAAACGATTTTTTCCGCAAAATTTCAATGCAACATGTGAAAAAAACAACAATTTGTTTTTTTCATTGAAAGAAACAATTGTTTCTTTATGAGGTCTATACACGTTGGCGCACATTTGCGAGCGCCTTTGATTTGTGCAGAAAAACCGACACCGCTCCGAAGTGAGGCAAGTGATCGCGAGCGGCTGCGAGTCGTGACAAGCTACTCCAAATGAGGTCTATACACATTGGCGCACATTTGCTTTGATTGGCGCAAGTCTACTCAACCAACTAGGCGAGCGACACCGAGCGATGGCAAGACAAGGCAAATATACTGTCTACATATTGGTATTGGCCTTCACTCGGCAACGCTCGGCCAACGTGTATTGCAGGCTTTAGAAAATATTAATCTAGGGAAAAATATAAAAAGAATAAGTTTTGAAGCTTACCGAATAGCCGCAAAATCTTTGCTCGACGAATATCTTGTTGAACACGAAGTAAGGCTAGTTTTCCAGGCTGAAGGCTTGCTTTATTGTAAAACTGTGTGTCCACCCTCACCACACCGTACGAAGCAATCATACTAATCTCATCTAACCATTCGACGAGGAGCCAAAGTTTTGAAGCCATAGCACACAGATTTTACGTAACTATTTTGCGATGTTTAAAATGCAACTGAATCTTATCGACCGTCACGTACCGTACCGCAGAATTGCCCCACCGTTAGTTGAATCTACCTAACGTGTAAGCCAAAAAAAAAAGTCAATAAAAACGGGTAGTAGTATTTTAATAGTGAATCTTCTTGGAACTCAATATTTGAAAGTAGCAACATTCAAAAGTAAAATTGGAATGCATACCAAATAATTACAAATAAAATAAAAATAAAAATCTTTTATTTCAGACAGTCCATACAAATTACATTATGCACATTAAATCAAGTTTAGCAAATAAGTTTCTTAAGGAGCAACGAAGAAAGGTCTTTTATAAAAGATTCTATCACTTGAACGTAAATACTAATTCTTTAAGTCGCAACAAAGTATTGTAATGTGATTTATTGAAACCCCCCCTCCAAAAAAAATCGCTACACAAATAAACAAAAGTGTTAACTTAATATTTTAATATACACTAAACATTGCAATATATTGAAGTAAGTAACTCAATTTCTGATCCATATTTTTTTGTAATTATAATTTTTTTAAACCGTTAAATTAAATTTATATTATGTTACCTAAGACGTCCGAAGTTCATTATTGAGAGAGTACATTGTCTTTTCCGATAGTAGATTCCTCGATAGTTCTGTTCTACCTCCGCTAGTATCGAGCTCAGCGCCGCCCGTGGCCTAAGATGGATATAAGCACACCATTCCTTTGTAATTTAATTGCTTTGTTCTACTAGGAAAAAGTTATTTGGACTTACGATGTCTTATGAAGTATAATACAAATTATTAAATTATTATTTTTTTGTTGTTAATATTTTTGGCTTGATTGGACACTAAGTTCTTTAATTCATTAAACCCCAAGCGAACGCCGGCTTTCGCTCCCTCATTATCTTTCTATGTGTCTCTAATTACGGTATTCAAAAGGTTAAGCCATGTCACAAAATAGATAGGTTAGGATAAGACAATCTCATGTATGTACTTCACTTTTTATACCTACGCCCGGTGGACGCACACTAATGAGCGTTTGAGTCGGAACTGTTCGACGAGTGATCCGAGACGCGACCGAGACATCGTGTTTGTGAGCGGTGTCTTTGTGTGTGTTACTCGAGCGCGCTTTATATGTAGATTGACTTCTGTACCTATATATTTTGTGGCCATGTCTTCGTATGAACAGTTCATTAGTTTACCGTTAGGACGTAAATGTACACATTCAGTATCACACAATTTATAACCAAAAATTCGAATAACAAAAGCGCGTTTTCGTAAAAGGAGTTCCAACGTAGAACTAGAAACCATGCATCTCCAAGGGAAAGCAATATCAATAACAATATACCTACCACTTTCTTATAACAAACAAACTCTGTAATTCTATATTATTATTTTTGGTTTAATGCCTACTTTTCGTTTTAGGAATTTAATCCTGTAGCCGCCCAGATTTATTTGTGAGTTATAATTTCCCAACATAGAGTGATTGAAAAAAATACACATCCCATGCATTAACCGTTCCACGACGACGATGTATACGTCTTAAATATATTATTACAAACCGTTTGAAACACATTGATTCCATGATAATCATAATATTCCAAAATACTAGGTACGAGTTTTCTGAGAAAATCTCGTCGGTGTATCTATAATAGTTTTGTCCCTTCGTTATTTAACACAGACTTCCGAAATTAAAGTTATTTTGTACTTTTAAGTGTTTTTTTAACATTGAAGTCGGTTGTATTTTTTTTTTGTAAAAAGTTTTTTATTTTACACTTTTTAGTTATTGTACCACCACTAAAAAGTACCTCCCAGCCAAACTTGAATACCTTATAGCCAGAGAGCATCTCATAACGATTCTTATAATCCCAAACACGGTTAGATTACATTAATTTACCTTCTGGCTTCATCATCAGATCAGTCCGATACATCCCCTCCCCCTTTTCCTTCAGCCAGTCATCGAATACACGTATAAACAAAGCAATTTTACTTGTTACGACAGTTCTGCTGTGATCCTATGAGGAGTTCTGTGCCATATCTTCGAAGTTCATGATCAGATCATACCAACTTGGATGCATAACTTTTCAATCAAAAAAATAATTTTCAAAATAGGTCCACAATTGACCGAGATATAGCTGAACATACATAAAAAAACATACATTCAGCCGAACATAGAACCTCCTCCTTTTCGAAGTCGGTTAAAAATTACAGAAAATACAAAACAAAAAGCAACCAATAAATAACTAATTACAAAGAAATATCGTGCCCATGTAGTTTATTTATTCTAAATCAATCTAAATCAGAGTCCAAACTTGATAAAGACCGTTAAAGATGACAGAAGAAATTCATATTTATACCCAAAATTGGCTGAAGAATTAAAATAATATATAATAATAATAATAATCCTTTATTTTCAGGCAACTAAGGCCCATAGATAAAATACACAAATAATCTTACAAAATAATGAACTAATACATAAAAGATTCTGTAACTAATTATTAAACTAAACTATTGTACACGAAGTATAACCACGTGTGCGGTCAGTGCTTGGGTGGAACTTTTTTACCTGGTCTCCTTTCCCATCTCTAGTACCTATAGGCATACGAATAACGAAATACACAAAAGATTGAAGGTATAAAGGACCAGTTAATGGTTTCATGGTAACTTTTGAGCCCACCACTGGAATGAAGAACAATACGGATGCGGATTTACTGTTCTGAGAAATGAGTTAGACAAAGTCGTGCGAACGACTAGCATTGTCAATATCCATTCTTATGACACTACTTAATATTACAAAAGCGAAAGTCTGTATGTGTGTGCTGCTTCTTCACACTCAAAACAAAACAGATTTATATGAAAGAAGAATGCTCACGAAGTATGAAAAAAAACTCAGACTTAGCACAAACGAAATGTATTTCAAATTTTTAGTATAGCCGTGTACTTAGTAAAATGCCACGTGCCATCATTAAAAATGGAAATAGATGGCCAAATGAAAGAAATTGCTATTTCAATATTTACAATTAGCATTTTTATACTAGATAACAAATATAAACGTTTATATTGAAACGGATGGTTGAATGTATGATTTTTTTTTTATATAGCAGGGGTAACTGTTAGAGGCAAAGGTTGTCCAAAATCGTATTTGTTTCTAGTAGCCTATTCCAGATACATATCACTGTACCCTATACTCACTGTTCTCTTTCTAATTAATAGAGCAGAGAGTAATAATGTTACGTCATGCAATTCCTGCCACTTTCTTTTTTAAGTATATAAAACTAGGTGACCCGAACATGCGAACTGTTAAATACCGTGAAAATTAAATACATAGTTATTAAGAAGATATTTGTATATTTTTTTTAATGTTCCACTCAACTGTTCTTACAACAACAAATGTAAGAATATTGTTAAATGCGTAAAAATTAAAATAATTATTAAGACATTTGTTTTTGTTAATGCTCCGCTCAACTTTTCTAACAACAACAAGAATCTTCTCTTAACAACAACAAAAAAAGAATGAATGAAATTTGTCTAGCCGTTCATGCGTAAAGCGTGATGATTTTGACATAACCAAGGCAATAGGGATTCATTTTAACATAGATAAGACGTGTATTAAGTAAAGAAAGAAAGATAACCAATACAATACGTCTAATACGTCTTCCTCCTTACACGTCTTTACTGTATGGAACATCTAATCAAATCGCAGGGAATGGAGGTGGTCGCGAACATGAGGATTATGATGTCCTCACGACCCAGTCGCCGGTTACCGTAGCGGGCTCGCAGGAGACGAGCGATAGGTTTCTCGCAGTCCAGCCATCCGATCAGGGCCGAGCCCGAGACGTCGAAGGTGCGTAGTGTTCCATGGGAGCATCTAAGAGATGTCAGCAAAAGTGCAGGGACCCAGCAGGGTAAATACCCGCTAGGGCCATGGGAAACTTGAAAAAAAATTCCTGTGATTCTAAAATGAAAAGGGCAACTGATGGACACAGGAGATCGTGTCAGACTTTTACTTACTAAAAACCCATTCTTGTTCCTTCGTTGCCTTTCGTACCGGGGCCGAATCTTCCTTTCAGAAGTAGATTCTTGGCCCCAGTAGGCTTCCACTGCCGGGCCCCTACGGTTTCCTAACAACTCTTTGAAGCGCGCGTGGGACAATCCGCGCCGTCGACGCCGTGGACTCAGTCCGGACAGTTACCGGACGGCGAGTTACCCATTGCTCGCCAATCGCAAGCACGCGCCTACGGTTGCCGGTAATCGGGATCCCAGCGGCGGCTGGAGCGTAATTGCTGTTGCCTCATGTGTGCGGCCTCCTCTTTTGCTAGTATTACTGCTTCGCAGAAGGAGGTGACCGCCTGCCACTCCTCCTCGCTTCGGACCATGGCCTGTACCAAGGCCCGGCGGGAGAGATCGTTGCCGACGATCGTCCCCACAAGGACACGGCGGTGCTCTGCCCCTACGGGGCACACCTCTACAGTATGAGGTCCGAGGACATACTATATGTAATGGATAATAAAATTAACAATATTTCATAATGTATGAACGCTCCAGGTATTATAAACATTGCCTATTTTATAATCTACCTCTAACTTGTGTACCTACATATTTACTTCTTCGTGATCTAATGCACGCGTGGTATTTTTTGTCAATGATTATTTAGTTGTACTGAGACTTAGTTCCTATTACTTAGTTGTGAACGAAATATTTGTAAAGATAAATAGATATAAGATATCCCAAAAAGAGTAGTTTTTAGTAAAGATATGGTTACAATTACTTATATTACTGTCATTGTTCTATATTGACCTAGCTCGGGAAAGTCCCTATAAGTTGTAATGGTAGTACGAGTACATAGATGCTAATACACTATTAATAGGTCATTATAAACATGTGTTAATTAAATTGGTTTTTTATAATAATAATTAGTAAAACTAATTACCTAATTGACTTATTACCTGATTGGCTTAATTACCTAATTAGGTAATTAAGCCAATCTGTTAATAAGTCAATTATATATTTCTTTGTAAAAGTACTTAAATAAAATAATATTATTATTATTTATACTTTACAACTGAGGATTTTTCTTGGTTACGCTTTCACAGGTACCCAAACCTTGAGGATGTAGACAATAAATCTTTCTTTTTTTCTTTCTTTTCCACAACTATCATACAACGTCGAGACTAGAGTCTCAAGCTAAGCAGAGCTTGTGATATGAGTACTAGACAACTGATAAACTTACTTATATATTTATAAATACATACAAATTATAGATAAATTACACCCAGACACAGAACAAATGATCGTGGTCATCACACAAACATTGCACAACAAACACAAACCCAGGGTGGGAATCCAACCCACGACCTCCGGCATAGCAGTCAGGGCTACTAACCACTAGACCAACAGGCCAGTCAATAGTCAAATAGTACGTTCTTAATTCATTAAACCCCAAGCGAACGGCGCCGGCGGTGTTTGCTCTCTCATTGTCTTTGTATTGTGTCTCTAATTACGGTACTGGAAAGGCTAAATGGTTTTTTAGATAATAAGTTTGGGGGTGAAGAGATTTCTAAGGAATTTTATAAGGTACCTGAGTAGAGCAATGGGTAACCATTGAACTGACATTACTATATAAATGGCACGTTATCAAAAATTTTGTCAGTCTACTTTGGTTACTAGTGGTGTGTGGTCGTTCCTCCCATTGCCAGGCAATTAGAAGTTTGGCCTACTTGCTCAAGAAGCGCGTAAGTGTGCTTTTAGAGTTAACCCTTCGGAAACCCGAAGATATAGAATTTACAATACTGTACAGACGTATATTTACAATCGACGCGTGAGGAGTGCATCAATTTTCATCATTAGGTAAGAATCGTAAAAACTTTAAATACTTTTTTTAACGTGTTTTTTTATTAGATTTGTAAATTTTACATTTTATATTTCTTTAATTGTTATTTATTATTTGCCAACAGTTTTTTTTTAATTTACGCGAATAAAATAATTAATTTATGTCTTATTTTCTTATGATGATCCTAGTCTCTGTTACTAAAGTAAATATCATTGTTTTTCTACTAAAAATAGAAGGTACGTACGTTTCGACTATTATAACTTAGAAAAGCCATATCTGTTATGGTAGCAAAACATATTTTCATGAGAAGGGAATCTGACACTGACTTACGAAATGTAATAAACTTAAAAAAAAATTGATTACGAGGACTTTCCTAGGCTAGCTAGGCTATAAGGATGTGTTTTTATCTGTTGGATAACATTTTTAATTTGTTATAAATAAATATCACATGTCTAATTGTTAAATAAATAATCAAAAGTATCAACACCGTTTAAACAGCGTACAGCCAGGGTGAACAGCTTCATATTTGTTTTAAGTTTGCGTTCTTTTTGTTGTGCCAGCTTTCGATTGGCCAGAGTCTATGTATGACTATTAGAGTCTGTGCGGAAAGTAAACCATCGTGGGATTTGAGGGCGCTGCTGTAGATAAATATCGTTTTTGTTATGTAAGCAACATTGTGACGTCATTATAGTGCGACTGTTAAATCTTGATATTTTGAAACTATGTTAGACTAGCTTCTTTCAGCGGCTTCACCCTATAATAAAAATTATCCTATTGGCTGAATTTGCTCACCTAATGAAACTGCAAAGTTGTAGCTTATGTGCTATATTATTGAAATGTTTATGATTAACTTCATCTGTCTTGTAGTTTTTGCGCGACACATCCATACATACGAGTACCTTCATCCATCTTCACAAACTTTCGCATTTATAATATTAATAGCCTATTTATTGAACTTGCTCACGTGATGAAACTTAGCAAGAATATAGGTTATAAGCTATATTATTGCAACGTTTATCATTAAATTCATCCGTTTATAAGTTTTTGCGTAATGAGTAACAAACCGATAATTGTGGCGACACCTGGGGGAGGCCTATGTCGAACAGTGAATGTCTTTCGATTGTAATGATGATGAACATTTAAATGCAAACACGAACCGGTAAAGGAAAATAGCGTGAAGAAACTGCTGTGCTGCCTATCTAGGTAGGTTTCACCAACGACCACTTACCCAGTTCCAACGAAAATGGTTCTATCACTTTGACTGGGATCGGTCTATTATCACTGACTGGAATATTGTAGCTAACAGCAAGTTTATATTTACCCTAGTTAAATATAAAGGTAAAAATGAAACACACTACCACTTTCTCGTTGTCTTCCTCAGTACATTTTTCCCTTATGCTAATCAATGAAAAATATGAACATAATGACTATGAAAATATAGTACACTTCAGAAATTGTAATTTTGTTTCGTAAAAAATCTATTTAGCCTGTAAGGGACCATCTCGTATATAATAACTTTGGGATCACTTGGTTGTCCGTCTGTTTATCTGTTAAGACCCTTTAACTCGAGAACGCTTGAAGGTATCGAGTTAAAATTAAAACCATACGCTCAAGTCTGCGGTCTTTTGAAGTTGTGAAAAAATCAGACTTCTGAGTTAACGACAAAAAAAGATACGGCCGTTTATGTCGCAAAAAAACGTATATTTCTATACTCAAGGGCATCAAAGTTCATAGGGTGAATCCCGTTGACCTAAAATCCTGAAATTTGGCATAAATCAAGGTCTCATAGAACAAGTACAGGGAAAAATCTGTAAATTGTTAATTGTAGATACGCCACAAAAAAAAAAATGTAATTCGGAAAAATCTTCGTAACTCAATTCGGGAATTGATTTCATAGGAAAATTTGTACAGAATCCTCAGTGCGCGAGTCCGACTCGCACTTGCCCTTTTTTATTTTAGTTACTGTACCCGTACTCAAGCCTGAAAAGAAATATTCTAAGTTATAGTCGAAACGCATTATAAACTTAAAGTATCAATACTCTTTATACTAGCCATAGAAAATATTGACCAAAACAAAATAAATAAATATCGTCATGTTTAAATGAATTTCCGTTTAATTTATATATATTTGGAGATAACAGGGACAGGAGTTTACCTAGGAAGTCTAAAAACATTAAAATAAAAGTGTTACGTACCAAAAAAACAGCATGCCAATGTTTCCCAAGTTCGTGACTTTGTTTTGATCAATAATGGTGTGATTTGCCATTTGTTATCTTTGGCAAAACTGTAATATATTAAATATTATTTCCCTTGCAGCTCAGTGAAATTTTTTATCACATTTCTGAAGATTTCAATTAAAAATCACAATAAAATAACATAATAAACAAACCGGTGTCATTATCATATGACGTTTGGCATTTGACGGATGGCTGGGTTGGGTTGCTACTTAAAATCTTTAATGTTGTTTTCACTTTACGCCACGACGGTTCTTTTATCGCACAGACAATACCTTCTCAATAGCAGTAATGTCAATTAATACATTTTTTTTAAAGAAAATATTTTTATTTATGCACGCTTATTTATAATACATACCTCTGTTGCTCTGTCAGAATTGTATTTTTTATTAACCTAAAATGATCGTTATTGTTAACTAAAATAATAAGACTCTTACAGAAGAAAAACAAAGAATAAATTGATTACACTAAAAATGTTTCTATCTGTAATTTTATAGAAATATTGGTAACACTAGAAATAATAGTCCATGTTATTTCAACAGAACGTGGAGTAGCCGGCAGAACGACGCTACAGATAGCATCCCAAAGTCCTCGTGCCGCTAAAATGTCTGCGAAGGCCGAAGTAGATCTTCGCGACGGGCTCTTTGCATCACAGATCTTCGAAAACCGGAAGGGACATAAGAAAGGACCTACAATGATTGATTCCGCAACCGTTCTTCTACGAAAGATTCATTATTGGACGTCTGGCAACCATCCAGAACGACCACGGTTCTACCTACTCAAAGCAAATTTTTGTAATATCGCTTGTTTTAAGATTGAAAACTATATGCGCCCAACAATATCGTGGCTGATGTTATAGAAGCTATAAAAAAAAAAAGATTTTACTGGATATCCAATAACAGAAAGTGGTACGCTGGTAGGGCGACTAATTGGTATAGTCACTTCTAGAGATATAGACTTCAGGGAGGGAGATCCTCATTTGAGTCTAAAAGAAGTCATGACACCCATTCATGACATGATTACAGCCCGGTCTGGTGTCAGGATGTCAATTGCATTTTGGAAAAAAGCAAAAAAAATAAGTTACCGATTGCTCTTATTGCAAAAACAGCTTTAAAGAAGGCTCGCAGCTACCCTAACGCTTCTAAGGATTCTAACAAGCAGCTGTTGGTTGGAGCTGCAATTGGGACTCAGGGTAACAGACAGAGAACGATTCAAGCTGCTAGTCAATAATGGAGTGTCTCTGAAGAAGAAGGCAATGTGCACAGTTAGTTCTCATATGAGAAACTATTATTCTGAGTGTCATTTTGTCTATAGGACGTAGACTAAAACAATAAATGTGTATCTGTTCCTAGACCATGATGTTTAAATTAAAGTGAGATTGTTTTAATCATATTTCAGTATGGGTAAGAGATGGCGCTAGATAAACTGTATAGCTCTGTCTCTTACCCATCCTGGAATAAGAATGAAACAATCTTACTTTGAACGGTTAATGTAAGAAAAGATCTTGATATTTTTTAAAGAAAATAATCCTTTTTTTAATAAAACGATCGAACGACGAGTTTGAATTTAATTAGTTAGGTATTAAAAATAAATATATTATACATAAATGTATATTGTCCATTACAAAAGAGTATTCCATTTTGATAATATGTAAATTTCTTGATATTTTAAGATATAAACTATTTGTGATGTTGCTTTGTGATAAAATTCAAGTTTTAAATAAAGTGTGAATTAAAACCTTTTCGTTTTTTTTTTAAACATATACACTATACACACTGACTCAAAATCTACTGTGCCGTTTTCAAAAATTCTTTCACCATTGCAATGGAAAGCTAATAATTCACCCTTAGTAACATAGATAGGCTATATTTATTGCCCGAGCGAAGCCGAGACGGGCCGCTAGTTCCCTATATAAAGGGTTATTATTTTGTAAAACACTAATAACCTTGTAGGACTATATTACTGACATCATAAACAACAACTTTTGTTCTATGACTTTTAAAAAATTATCATATTTTAGTTCATCAGATTTTCATACAAAAAAAAGACGTGTGGCACTCGGGGACTGCCGCGGTAAAGCTATTGCATAGCATTTTTTATCAACTTATGCAATTATAATTATTTATTTATTTTATTTATGCAGTATTTTTTTCCTTTGTTTTTTTTTTTCTTTGATATAAATTGAAGTTACACTTTTTGAGCGTGGTGACCGATAAGAAAACAAATAAGTGTGGGGTGTTAGGTTATTTTCGTTACGGAATTTCTGGATTCGGTCTCCACGCTCAAGGCCCGCGATAGAAGCTATGCAATAGCTTATTAAAAATATTTAAATTGATCGTTCTAAATAATACGAAGCCTATGCGAAACAACTGATAGTACCACGGGATAGTACACTGTACAATAGCGGAGGGGAGCGGGGATCGGGCGGCGGGGGAGCTTGATTCTCTTTCGCTGCGTCATACAGACGTAGGTAGGTATAGCAAAACACAGAGTTGAAATGTGTTAGATAGAACAACGAAATCTTGAAGGTTTGATATTGGTAAATGAATTATGTTTTGTAAAAAGTTATAGAACAAAAGTTGTTTATAATGTTAGTAAAACAATCCTGCAAGGTTGTTATTGTTTTACAAATAACCCTTTATACCTACTGACTCTTTTAGGGGGGTGGGGGGGGGGCTTTCAAAAGGAAACAACAGAATATAGTTAAGGTACTATTTAATAATAAAAAAACTTAATTAAAAATAGAATTAGGTACTCTCCTTACCTAATTAGGCATTCGAAATTACATAACATCTGCAATGCTAATTACTTAAAACGGCAAACAAATTCCGAATAACACAGAGTAAATCAAAGTGCATTCAGTCTAATAATTATTAATTGACTTATTAAAATGTCAAATTTATAAATTGCAATCATAACAATATCTAGTCATTTAAATAAAAGAATTAAGAAGTACACTCTGTTCAAAATAACATTAGACATTTATGAAAACCTTTTATAATTCTTTTAATATTTGACTGTCTGACTATATAATTATAAAACGAATTTAATTTAATGATAATCCAATCTAAATGATAATAACAATCTAATGCAATTTAAATTAATTTAATTTTGATATTGACATTTCAGTTTTTACGTAATTTTATTATACATGTATATGTATGATTGTGCAACTGA
The DNA here is from genome assembly GCA_910589285.2 of Mythimna ferrago. NCBI lineage: Eukaryota > Metazoa > Arthropoda > Insecta > Lepidoptera > Noctuidae > Mythimna > Mythimna ferrago. Next base: position 8,839,176 of record OU342691.1, on the reverse strand, counting down.
AATGAGTCTTTGGTACTTGAAATAAATAAATAAAATAATTAATTGACTTATTAAAATGTCAAATTTATAAATTGCAATCATAACAATATCTAGTCATTTAAATAAAAGAATTAAGAAGTACACTCTGTTCAAAATAACATTAGACATTTATGAAAACCTTTTATAATTCTTTTACTATTTGACTGTCTGACTATATAATTATAAAACGAATTTAATTTAATGATAATCCAATCTAAATGATAATAACAATCTAATGCAATTTAAATTAATTTAATTTTGATATTGACATTTCACATTAATTTAATTTTGATATTCACATTTTTTTGGGGTGTATACGGGGTCCCAACCAACATCTGTCGGGACCCAAGCCAACCTCACCTGCACGTGGTGCACCCTGCTGGAAAACGGACGAGGATATGGCGACCCGCCAACACGCACTGGACCAGCGTGGCGGGTTATGGTCCGAACCCCCCCCAATGCAACATAGAAATACGCACAGGCCCCAAGTGCCCGGCGACCCCAGTGGTTGTGTTGACGTGGACGGGCGTGGGCGCAGCCCTGGGGTCAGGGGTGCTAAGAATCTCCGGGCGGGAACGTTTAACCGTCGACGACTGGACCTGGCAACCTATAACGTACGTACACTCCGGTCCGACGAGAAGATCATCGAACTGGAGGAAGAGTTGAGCGGGTTACGATGGAGTATTGTGGGATTATCCGAAGTCCGAAGACAGGGGGAGGACACGATAATTCTCAAATCCGGTAACCTGCTTTACTTCCGGGAGGGTGATCAGCAGTCCCGGGGTGGTGTCGGGTTTATCGTCCACAGGTCCCTCGTGGACAATGTGGTGAGAGTCGAGAGTGTGTCGACCAGGGTGGCGTACCTGATACTCAGAATATCATCAAGATATTCGTTGAAGGTCATACAGGTTTACGCCCCGACCTCGACACACCCCGATGACGAAGTGGAATCCATGTATGAGGATATATCCAGAGCCATGCATGGTTCTAAGACTCACTTCACCGTTGTCATGGGGGACTTTAATGCGAAACTGGGCAAACGAGACGGTGATGAGCTGCGAGTGGGGCAATTTGGATTTGGACATCGGAACCGCCGGGGTCACCTACTGGCTAGTTTTATGGAGAAGGAGGGCCTCTACATGATGAACTCCTTCTTCAGAAAGCGTAAGCACAGGAAGTGGACCTGGCAAAGCCCTGATGGCATAACCAAAAATGAGATTGACTTCATCATGTCGACGAAGAAGCAAATATTCAATGATGTCTCTGTGATCAATGCGGTGAAAACCGGGAGTGATCACCGTATGGTAAGAGGCACATTGAATATCAATGTTAAGCTTGAAAGATCTCGACTGATGAAGTCTACGCTCCGTCCTGCACAGATCCAGATCCAAAACTCCGAGAGCTTTCAGCTCGAACTTCAAAACCGTTTCGAGTGCCTAGGAAGCTCCGTGGACCAATATAATGATGGGTTCGTGGAAGCTGTCCATACAGTCGGGTCTCAGTTTTTTAAGACCCGTACAAGTAAGACCAAGAGGCTCACGGATCAAACTCTCGAGCTCATGAAGAAGAGGCGTGAAATGACTTTGCAGTCTTCAGATAATGCGTGCACGTACCGGCAGCTCAATAAACAGATCTCGAAGTCTCTGAAACGCGACCTTCGCCGATTTAATACCGAGAGGATTAAGGACGCGATTGAGCGGAATAAGGGCTCCAAAGTTTTTGCACGGGATCTGTCTATTGGGCAGAGCCAACTCACGAAACTGAAGACCGAAGATGGCAGAGTCCTATCCGCCAAATCGGAGCTTCTGGGAGAGATCGAGGCATTTTATGGACAGTTATACACGTCGATCTCCAAACCCGCTACAAATCTGGCAAACGACCCAAGAGCTAGATTGACTCGACACTACACTGAAGATATCCCGGACGTCAGCCTGTACGAGATTGGGATGGCTCTGAAGCAGTTGAAGAACAACAAGGCGTCGGGTGAGGACGGAATTACGGCTGAGCTCCTGAAGGCGGGTGGAAAACCGGTCCTAAAGGCCCTTCAGAAGTTGTTCGATTCCGTCATACTCGAGGGAAAAACGCCACAGGCATGGAGCAGAAGTGTGGTGGTACTCTTCTTTAAGAAGGGTGATAAAACCCTGCTGAAGAATTACAGGCCCATCTTACTTCTGAGCCATGTCTACAAGCTGTTTTCCAGGGTCATCACGAATCGTCTTGCGCGCAGGTTTGACGACTTCCAGCCTCCCGAACAAGCCGGATTCCGAAAAGGTTTCAGCACCGTAGACCACATACATACGCTACGGCAGGTCATACAGAAGACCGAGGAGTATAACCTGCCTCTCTGCCTAGCGTTTGTGGACTACGAGAAAGCTTTTGATTCGATCGAGACTTGGGCCGTGCTGCAATCTCTCCAGAGGTGCCAAATTGACTATCGGTACATCGAAGTGCTGAGGTGTTTGTACGAAAACGCCACCATGTCAGTCCGACTCCAGGACCAGACCTCGAAACCTATCCTCCTGCAGCGAGGTGTGAAGCAGGGAGACGTCATCTCTCCGAAACTGTTCACGGCCGCAATGGAGGATGTCTTCAAGGTTCTGGACTGGAGTGGACTAGGCATTAATGTCAATGGCGAGTACATCACTCACCTTCGGTTTGCCGACGACATAGTTGTCATGGCGGAGACTATGGAGGAGCTCAGCACAATGCTCAATGACCTCAGTAGAGCTTCTCTAAGAGTGGGTCTTAAAATGAACATGGATAAAACCAAAATCATGATTAACAACCATGTAGCGCCCACTCCTATCAAGGTTGGAGACTCTACACTCGAAGTTGTGGACGATTACGTCTACCTCGGACAGACAGTCCAGTTGGGTAGGTCTAACTTCGAGAAAGAGGTCAACCGTCGAATCCAACTCGGTTGGGCAGCGTTCGGGAAGCTACGCGGTATCTTCTCGTCCAACATACCACAGTGTCTCAAGACGAAAGTCTTTAACCAGTGCGTGTTGCCAGTGATGACATATGGCTCCGAAACGTGGTCGCTCACAATGGGCCTCATCAGAAGGCTTAAAGTCACCCAAAGAGCAATGGAAAGGGCTATGCTCGGGGTTTCCTTGCGTGATCGAATAAAAAATGAAGATATCCGCAGGAAAACTAAGGTTGCCGACATAGCACAAAGGATTGCCAAACTTAAGTGGCAATGGGCAGGGCACATTGCTCGCAGAACAGATGGCCGTTGGGGCCGAAAGGTTTTGGAGTGGCGACCGCGTATCGGAAGACGCAGTGTTGGAAGGCCTCCTACAAGGTGGACCGATGACCTGGTGAAGGTAGCGGGAAACCGATGGATGCGGGACGCACAGGAACGTTCGATATGGCGACGCTTGGGGGAGGCCTATGTCCAACAGTGGACGTGTATCGGCTGAAATGATGATTGACATTTCAGTTTTACGTAATTTTATTATACATGTATATGTATGATTGTGCAACTGAAATGAGTCTTTGGTACTTGAAATAAATAAATAAAATAATTAATTGACTTATTAAAATGTCAAATTTATAAATTGCAATCATAACAATATCTAGTCATTTAAATAAAAGAATTAAGAAGTACACTCTGTTCAAAATAACATTAGACATTTATGAAAACCTTTTATAATTCTTTTAATATTTGACTGTCTGACTATATAATTATAAAACGAATTTAATTTAATGATAATCCAATCTAAATGATAATAACAATCTAATGCAATTTAAATTAATTTAATTTTGATATTTACATTTCAGTTTTACGTAATTTTATTATACATGTATATGTATGATTGTGCAACTGAAATGAGTCTTTGGTACTTGAAATAAATAAATAAAATAATAATATTATTACTGTCCGTTCAACCGATTGTGACTTTTAATACGTTGGCGGCATGACAAATGGCGGCTATAGTAAATATTGTATTGTAACCACTTTTTGATTTGTATCCCATCCTTAAGTTTACGAAATAGAAATTACAATCGGTTGAACAGACAGTAAAAAAAGTTTCTTTAAATGTCTAATCTTAAAGCGAATATGGTAGGGTTGTTGAAACAAGAGTGCGGGGCGAGACAATGTGATTTGAGATCTTTTAAGCTCTTCAACTTGTACGTGAATCAGCTTATAGTTGGACTCAGCAGCACTTGAATATGATGGTCTACAATGTATCTATAATATAGGTAATTTAGCCTAGGTTTACCATATAACTTAATTCTAAGAGTGAGGAGAGTACGTTTCACATAAGAAGTTCCTTCACCGTAATGTTGCCAATACGGAAAATCTTACTTAGATAATATTAGGGAGATTAACTGATATTTTGTTACTTTTGACAATTGCCTAATTCTGTTTTTTTTTCTTTGTTTCGGGAACTGTAATAGTACATTGTTACACTAGGGGTGAAAGTAACTCATTTCGTCCCGAGAAGGAGTTGGCGGCCGAGCGCTAATTCGAGGGGTTAAATGGGTTACTTACACCCCGAGGTAAACACTGTGCTTTTCATTACAAATACGAGGAAACCTTATGAAATTAGGCGTTAAATCACTATTTTAATCTGATAACGTGTTAATACAAATCTCGTTGTACGGAAATGTAAACAAAACTCGAAAAAACCAACGACTGATTTCCACTTTCCCGCCATTTTGTTTTTTTTTTCTGTGGCCGGCCAGCTATTTAGCCTCATTAATGAAAAATTAGAAATTAACTGTAATCTTCTAAAAATAAAGTATTTTAAAGAAATAGTTGAACAAATAAATCACTTAAAATATAACATTATTTAATTAATACTTGTCTTTAAGTTATTTCAATTTTATATCGCGCTGTGATTGACTGGCCGTATGGAAAATTGGAACATTTTATATTTCATGGAAAATTGGAATAGAAATGTGAAGATAGAACTAGTTTTTTATAATAATTTGACAGCTGTCAGTTGTAAAGTAAAACTCCCTAGGAATGAAAAGTATCACTTTCAGCCCGCTCCTCAGGCAACTTCAGACCTACATACTTTAAGAGTATGAGTAATGAAAAAACTATTTTTGAATAACGCTGGGCTCCATTTCGATTGTCTTGCAATTCTTTCGAATACCGATAACGCCACGCCACAATATCGTACCTCTCCATTAACAACTTCCTTTTAGAACGGCTTTCTATTTAAAAAAAAAAGCCATTCCCCTCATAAATCTCCATAAAGTGGTGCGGCTACCATTAAAATCGATTTTGTTTCGTATTTCGTGCAACAATTATTTTGATAGAGTAGGCAACTCTTTTCATTTTTCTTTTCTTTTTTCTGTAGATAGACAGAGGAGCGAACACGGAGTAGAGAAAGAAGTTCTTTCTCTACTCCGTGAGAACGGACATTACGGCGAAGGAACTTATAAGTGAATCGAAACTTAAAAACCTTATAAATGAAACTTAACTTATAAATGACACGAAACATAAGTGAATACATGGTTTTCAAGGTCTCCGGTAAGTGTCCGTCACATGTGCCTGCTAAAACTGAACGTTACTGAACGAAGCAAGTACCTACAATAAGTGGACATTTTAATACATATTTAACCTAATTGGTATTTTTATTACTTAATTCAATGTATAATCTTAATTTAATTCTTGATTATTATTATTAATTGTATTCAATTTAATTGTTAATTTTATTACTAAATTCAATTTTACTCTTAATTTGATTTTTTTTTTCTGTTTTTATTATTATTTAATTTGATTTAATTATTGATTTGAATTTTATCATTAATTTTGGTTATTATTTATTTAATTTTTTCCTCAATTATTATATTTTATTAATATACTTTTTCTGTGCCATCATTTACGTTGTACAATGGCTGCTGAATGATGTAATTTGCTTATTTTATTTGATTGTTGCTACTAAGGATCACTGACTCCCAAGCCACCGGGACATACACCTAGTTTGGGAGTCAGGGCGTTAAAAAGTGACCTTAATTATTATAAGCTTTTATGTAACTTAATGTCTACAAGTTTTGTAATGTAAGGCTTATTTGTGGAAATAAATTATTATTATTATTAATTGCTCAGGCATTACGATACTGAAGGCCTTGACTACCAAGATGACATAAAAAAGAACGTAGGACATTGGCTCTCAAAAGCAATATACTGGGCCAAAGGTTTGTGCATTGTAGTGATCAGGTTAAAGTCGCACTATTTAGAACCGAATGTCAAGACTTTCTATACGTGCAGCCTGTGGTCCAGGTTTAAACAAGAGGCGCTCAATGTCCCACGTATACAATACAATAATGGATCTAGGATGTTGTTAGGGCTACTCCGCTTCTGTAGTGTCTCCGGTATCTTTGAGGAGGCCAGGGTTGATGGCTTCCATACCATCATACCATCGTTGTGAAAATGCCTCGCATCGTTGTTAAGCAGAGTTCGGGGTAGCACTAACAGCATCCGAATCCTGAAAAAAAAAACTTACACAATTTCTACTTATAACTAACCATTAGAATAATTGAAATGCCCTTAGGCACTTTTCATGAAAAGAGGTACCAACCGACGATTTTTGATTTGCACTTACATAGCGCATACAGGCATCCCTGTATGCGCTATATAAGTGCACACAATACAACCCCTGTTTGATGGGAAACTATTGCGACATAGGTAATTATCGGAAAAACAAGATACAGAGTTATGGCTTTAGGAGCTTAAGTGGACTGGTTACCAAAAACTATCTAAAGTCAGTCGTGTGAACAGAGGGGTGACTTGCACACTCAATAAATATGCCCATAAAAACAACCGCTAGATTGGATTTGGTGATGTCGGTACCAGACTAGAGGCAGGCCTCTGCGGATCTTATGCTATTAGTCTTATGCTATTAATGTTACGCTATATAGATAGCATAAGATTATTAATCTTTAAAAATGAAAATGAATTTTACGTTGGTGGCGAAATGTTTTCGCCGTTTTCATTTTGAGACTTGCGTGCTTCTAGTTTTTTCTGGCGAGCGCGATATAACTTTGCTTCGTCTGAGCATTTTATTGTAATACAATTTCTGTGAAAAAAAAGAAATATAAATAAATAATGAGTGACAGTTAAACCTTAAACAACGAATGTTTATGTTAGGACTACCATTCGGTAGATGTGTCTAGAGAGTGAAGAGAACACAAGTGTAGTAGTAGAATAAGATGTATGATAAAGTTTCGCATTAAATTCTTACCTCACCAACTTTACTGGGACATCACACTTTTTAATGACCGTTATAATGATATCATCAACCAGTTTCGGATCTAAAATCTTCTTTGCGGGTCTGTCTGAAAACGCCGGAGACGCTTTGCCTGTTAGACAGTGTGTCGCCAATACGCTAAAATTAAAAATAAATGGTTAGCAACTTTAATATTTTTTGAAGTGAAATACTTCTGGTATCACTGCTGTGCGCCTAACGCACAGCAGTGATACCACGAGCATTTAACGCGATCCATTTCACGCCCTAAACTGAATTGTTCAAGGGATCGAGCTATAAAGACTATATAGCTCTATCACTACAGCTCAACTTGTGCAAGCGAGAAAGAGGGACGGAGCTATACGTTCAAAAGAAAAAATATGAATCTGGCTGAACTTATACAATGGGTATTAAAACTAAGTGAACAAAAATTCAACAACATCTTAACATTTATTCTGTAGTAGCTGTGCCCGCGACTTCGTTCGCGTGGACTACAGGATTTTGAATTTATTTTTTCTATAATAAAAATAGCCTATGTTACTCCTTATTACTTCAGCTACCTGCCAAAAAAAGTCCCGTCAAAAGCGGTCCAGCCATTTCAGAGATTAGCCCGGACAAACAGACAGACAAAAATTGTAAAAAATGATATTTTGGTGTATGTACCGTATATATATACTTATGCATGTAGTAAAAAGCTGTTATTTCAATATTACAAACAGACAATCCAATTTTATTTATATGTATGTATAGATGTATAGATTTTATAATAAAACCAATTTGCACTTTCCGCTTGACTGGTAGTAAACGATTCACTCTTGACTAACGGCGGGTTTCTGAATTGAGTATTTTGATTTATGAACGTCTTAGACCATACTTAAGAGCCAAATTTTGACAGGTTTTAAGGCTAAAGTAGAGTTTCAGAAATACTCATTTCCAAATGCTTAAAGCAGAAATCGTGGGTTAAACACTATAACGGTATCATGAAAAACTGATCACGGCAGGAAACGCCTTAGCCGTACGAACATTGAATGTATTCCTAAAATGGTTTTGTGGGTTAGCCTTTACTTATTTTTTATTAATAAAGGACTTTGGATTATACCTTCGCGGGAAAATCGCCTGCAATAGTTTCCTTGTAGCGCAAGTATATGAGTCCCAATTTATGTTTTTCAACACTCTGGCAGGCACCCTAGCGTAGCCTTTTCCAATCGGCACCTGGAAAAACATGGTGATTGAGTGATAATTACTTCAATACGCGAGACAAAAGTTCTATCGTCTTACTTATTACAACTTTGCATTCATTAGGGAATATTGAATACATATGAAATAGAATGAAAATACTGAATATCTTCAGCAAACGACCATGCACTTTACTCAGTTGGTAATACTCAATCTTTGACCACTCAGGGGTCTCAAGTCTGCTATTACAATAGTGTCAGAATGGTCTATCATTGATTTCATAATTGTTGATTTTGACAAGTTTTGGTAATCTACTAATAATGGCGTCATTATGAATTTCCGATGGTCAACCACTGACACTCCATTGAAAGAAATTGCATAGAATGGTAATCTCGTACATAATGACTAATGAATATCTGACATATGCGGTAATCTGCAAAAATTTTGATAGTTCCATTGATCAGTGACCTACCATTACGACGGACGTCATTGCGCAATTAATGCTTTTAATAAGCTCGATATTGTCATTCTACCACAATTCTATTACAAGACTATTGACCGATCAATGTTCGATCATTATGAATTAGCAGATAACAAACTTTTAGCAAAATGACAATGGGATCGTGTTGGAATGACGAATTTATAAAAATAGCAGACTTAGGTCCCAGGTTGCTTGGAATGATCGAAGAATACCGTAAGGTTGTCTATCGTATATCTATAGGTCAAGGTTTCCATTATTGAATACAATATAGGTATTGTCTTTGTGAACAATATTTTAATGATCAGAAATAGGTGCTTGATTAAGAAATACCAAAATAATTACCAAATCATCATCATTTCCTGTGTCCACATTACTAGTTGTCTTGGGTTCCTCACCATCTGAACTAAAGTTTTCCGTATCAGTTGGATTACATAACTTCTGTTTAGTACGTTTGTTATCCATGAATAATGCTAACAGCGATATCAATCCTTTACGAAAAATTTTTGCGTTAACAACTAATTTTTTGGTTTGATACGGTGAGGCATTTACGAGATTAGCTCTGCGTCTTAAGTTGTTCGCATTCAACAGGCCTAATATTTTTTTGGGACTTAACTGTCGAATGAAGTTGCTCTTTAAGGTACTCTCATTAGCAGTAGTCTGAAAATAAGAACAGATTAATTTTTATCATGTTAATTAAAGTAAAGAAAATAGTCAAGGGTGTGTCTCTACCGGCATGTCCAAGAACCAAAAATTCGAAGACATGTGACATTCACCAACCCGCACGGGGCCCGCGTAGTGGATTACGACCCATTCCCTCTCCTAGAGAGGAGGCCTGAGTCCCAGCAGTGGGAACATTAAAAAAGCTGATGATGATGTGTCTGGATGTCAGGATTGTTGAGAAAGTTCCAAACTTACCTCTAAGCAAATGCCGCTGTCTGCACTTTTCACAATAAGAACATGGCTTTTACTACTCGTTTGTTCTGCATTAAACTGAAAATTAATGAGATTACCATCAATAACATAAAACATATAAGCTGGTCGTATTGTTCTACAATTATGCTAATAAGCCATTCCTTTCTTTTTCTTGTGCTCAATAATTAATTACCTAATTACTTAGCAAATATATTTCCGATCACAGAAGACAAAGAAATGTAGCAGTATTTCTTCAAATTTCTTTGTCTACAGCGAAGGACCATGCACTTTACACGTTTGGTGATCATTATCCAACAATAATAAGTAAAGCCACGAAGACACCAAGAAGTAATTTCGAATGATGTAGTTTGACTTCAAGAAAGAGGTTCAAAGGGTTCACCAGCGTTTGATAGCGGTGGCTGTGCCGACACATTGACAACGGAGAAGAGAGTATTTGCACGGAGACATGGCAACACCGCCTCCACCATCCGCGACCCGATCATTTCTTATCAGTACAAAGCCAGGAAGAGAGTAGCTAGTAGACGGCCAACCGGGTTTAAGCCAGGACTCGGAAATAAGAATAGCTTAAACATTTTGACAATCAAAACTTGCCAGCATATAGTAGTGAGCCGAAATACTCTGAGCGTTAATATGAATAACGTAAAAATTATTAGTAAATCGGAAAAATGCCCTGTAAGACCATCTTCAAGAGACAGAATACTCACGAAACTGTCATCGTTACTTGTTAAAGATAAAAAAAAAACTATTACCATCGCTGATGTTATCGAAAATCTTGAATTAAATTAAAAATACATAAAATCCCTTATAAAATATTGTTTTATTACACCAAATAATAATACCTTTCTTTTTCTGATTGTTGGTTCCCCAAGATTTTCTTTTATACACTTGTCGAATAATGACACAATGGCCATAACAAAACTATACAGAAGTAACAAATATTTTTCCAGTTTTTCAAGTTTTGCTCTTGTTAAAGTTATGTTACGTCTGGGGTTATTTATGTACAAGCGTGATGTTGGCTTACGGGTCGATTGTCGAGTCTTAGTATATTTTTTTACAGTTTTTATAATTTTCGTTCTGGTTCTATTGGCCTGAAAATAAAAACAGACGCATTTTTTATCATAGTAATCATAGTAAAGAAAATAGTAAAGGTTATCTGGGTTGTTAAGAAAGCTGACAAACTTACCTCTGTGAGGCTGCCACTGGCTGCATCTAGCAGATTAGGTTTAGGGCTGGGACTAATCATTTCTTTTTCTGCAATGAGCTGAAAATTAATAACAATATCATCAATTAAAATATATATATATATTAGTGTAATATAAGTATAAATGTCAATGACTGGTCCGGTCACATCATTTATTTTTGCAATTGTGCTTATAAGAATCCTTTTTTTGGGTTTCGTGCCTCAAAAGGCAAAAACGAAATCCTTATAGGATCACTTTATTGTTCGTCTGTCTGTCTGTCAAGACCTGGAAACATGAATAGACGTAATTTTTATCATTATAATCAAATGAAAGGAAATAATAAAGGGTATCGGGGTTGTTAAGAAAGCTCACAAACTTACTTCTGAGTTGCTGCCGCTGGCTGCATCCAACACATTAGGTTTAGGGCTGTGACTAATCATTTCTTGTTCTGCAATGAGCTGAAAATTAATAACATTATCATCAATTAAAATATATAAATATATTAGTGTAATATAAGTATAAATGTCAAAGACTGGTACGGTCGCATCGTTTAGTTTTGCAATTATGCTTATAAGCATCCTTGTTTTGGGTTCCGTGCCTCAAAAGGCAAAAACGGAATTCTTATAGGATCGCTTTATTGTCCGTCTGTCTGTCTGTCAAGACCTGGAAATATGAACAGACGTAATTTTTATCATTGTAATCAAAGTAAAGACAATAGTAAAGGGTATCTCGGTTGTTAAGAAAGCTCACAAACTTACTTCTGATTGGCTGCCACTGGCTGCATCCAACACATTAGGGTTAGGGCTGTGACTAATCATTTCTTTTTCTGCAATGAGCTGAAAATTAATAACATTATCATCAATTAAAATATATATATATATTAGTGTAATATAAGTATAAATGTCAATGACTGGTTCGGTCACATCATTTATTTTTGCAATTATGCTTATAAGAATCCCTTTTTTGGGTTTCGTGCCCCAAAAGGCAAAAACGAAATTCTTATAGGATCACTTTATTGTCCGTCTGTCTGTCTGTCAAGACCTGGAAATATGAACAGACGTAATTTTTATCATTGTAATCAAAGTAAAGACAAAGGGTATCTCGGTTGTTAAGAAAGCTCACAAACTTACTTCTGATTGGCTGCCGCTGGCTGCATCGAAAACATTACGTTTAGGGCTGTGACTAATCATTTCTTGTTCTGCATTGAGCTGAAAATTAATAACATTATCATCAATTAAAATATATAAATATATTAGTGTAATATAAGTATAAATGTTAAAGACTGGTACGGTCGCATCGTTTAGTTTTGCAATTGTGGTTATAAGCATTCCTTTTTTGGGTCCCGTGCCTCAAAAGGCAAAAACGGAATTCATATAGGTAGGATTACTTTATTGTCCGTCTGTTCGTCAAGACTTGGAAATATGAACAGACGTAATTTTTATCATTATAATCAAAGTAAAGAAAATAGTAAAGAGTATCTGGGTTCTTGAGAAAGCTCACAAACTTACTTCTGATTGGCTGCCGCTGGCTGCATGCAGCACATCAGGTTTAGGGCTATGACTGCCCGATTCTTGGTTTGCATTAAGCTGAAAATTAATAACATTATCATCAATTACAAAAAAAATATATATTACTGTAATATAAAGGTGTCTACACATCGAAGCCGCCGGCCCCACCGGCATGAACCCGGGGCGCTAGCTAGCGGACCAATCTGTGCGCTCCACTGGGCGTAGGAGCTGCGCGGCTTCGGTGTGTAGACTACTGTACTGGACTTTCTAGGAAAATCATTTTGAACTGTGTTCAAAATGATTTTCCTAGAAAGTCCTTATAATGTTCTACTTTTCAGATTTTTTTCATATTTTCTAAACTTATGGTTCAAAAGTTAGAGGGGGGGGACACATTGTTTTTTACTTTTGGAGCGATTATTTCCGAAGTTATTGACATTATCAAAAAATGATTTTTAGTAAACCCCTATTCATTTTTAAATACCTATCCAACAATATATCACACGTTAGGGTTGAAATTAAAAAAAAATCACTTCCCATTTTACATATAGGGGGGCTACCCTAATAAAACATTTTTTTCCAATTTTTGTTTTACCACTTTGTCGGCGTGATTGATATACATATTGGTACCAAATTTAAGCTTTCTAGTGCTGTCACAGTCACAGAGATTAAGCGAGGACGGACAGACAGACGAACAGACAGACATGGCGAAACTATAAGGGTTCCTAGTTGACGACGGAACCCTAAAAACGTACATAATATCTATATATTTCGACACTCTCAAAGGAATCAAAATTCATAGAGTATTTACCATTGACCCAGAATCCTGAAATTTGGCATAGAGCAAGGTCTTTTAGTCTTATAGGAATAAATCTGAAAATAATAAAGGGAGTGGCCAAGATACGGCCAAAGATTGACAATGTCGTGGTCAAGATTATTATTTATACTAAAAATCTTAATAATTAACAGGAATAATTGTTAAAATAATATCACGTCAGTTAAAGTTCAGGTAAGTAATATTAAACAATAAGTATATTCATTAATTCATTGCTTCCGTGGTTCCTGCAACAAATTTTAAGTTTTTTTTTTTAATTATTTCCGACCACGGATACAGTCTTTCAGTCGGAATAATAGAGATTACATCGAATTTTCAATTTAATAATCCAATAGAAAATATATCAATATTATGCATTTTGTTCATTGATAGAAATGCATACGAAACATAATAGTAATTATTTTTCTTATATTATCTATTAAAATCAAATATTAGTTCAAAATAATTCGCCGTTTTTGGCGGGAGTTATAAATAACTCAGCGATGCTTGCCGAGAGGGCTGACTGGATATATTTGCTGCTAAATACCACAAAAACATTATGTGTTGTACCGGTACCCGTATTGTAATGTAACTCAAAAAAATATTTACTACTTATGACGAGGCGATATGGTATTATGACCTTAGCCTACCGTGCGAAGCAAAAACACGTCATATTTTGCCGCGTTACATTTGAATTGTGATATTTCAGTTTGTGACTATTTTAACTATTCGCTTTCATAATGAACTCTGCACTCGCTTTTCCCGTCGACCCCAGCCGGCCTATGGATTCTTCTGATATATACGACAATGACCCCGGCCGCTTTATCTCTGACTCTGTTTCTAGCTCTTTGAATCACTCCAGCATCCGACAACAGGACACCGACCCTATGTACCATTGGGCACGCCACAATTATGGCGATAAGTCCCCTCTTTGAGGCGTGGCTGGAAAGACCTCACGGCGTCCTTACCTTCCGCATGACACAGGTCCTCACCGGAAATGGCAAGTTCGGGAGGTTCCTGTTCCGAATTAAAGCGAAAGTGACGCCCGGGTGTCGCCACTGTGCGGAACGCCCGGAGGACACGGTGGAGCACACAATCGCGGTGTGCCCTGCTTGGGCGGAGCATCGCCGTGCCCTCGTGGGGGTGATCGGCGGCGGAGACCTCTCGCGCCGGGCCTTGGTCGAGGCCATGGTCCGGAGCGAGGAGGAGTGGCAGGCGGACGCCGACTTCTGCGAAGCAGTAATGCTCGCTAAGGAGGAGGCCGACCGCATCAGGCAACGGCGCTCTCGCCGCCGCCGCCGGGATTCCGATCCCGATTTCCAGCCACCGTAGGCGCGGGCTTGCGGACAGTGAGCAATGGGTAGCTCGCTGTCCGGCCGTCCGGTAACCGTCCGGACCAAGCCCAAGTCGTCAACGGCGCGCGCTGTTCCCGCACGCCCCAAGGAGTTGTCAGCAACAGCAGGGGCCCAGCCGGGTCGAAGCCTACTGGGGCCAGGGTTATCCGAAAGGGCGCTCGAGCCCCGGTATGAAGGCTTGAAGGAACGGGATGGGTTTTTTAGTCAGTAAGAGTCTGACACTATCTTCCGCTCCGCCCAAGAGCGGGGGCTGTCTTAAGATGATTTTTCCCATCGAAAAAAAAAAAAAAATCCCTATGTACCATATTTCGTCCAGCAGAAGCCAACGCTGTATTAATTGTGCTTTAAATATTACTCAAATGAGACGACATTCTTTGGAAGTTACTGACACCGACGTATATAAGGGGGGGGTTTTGGGGGTCCGGACACCCCCCATTCTTCAAGGATGCGTGTAATTTTTACAGCACCGCGCATCTTGTAGTGAATGGTACTTGCGGATTTAGACAGAGTTTCTACAAAAGCAAACCGTACCTCATCGTCGCATCGCCTCCTTCTGCGAAGCAGTAATGCTAGTAAAGGAGGAGGCCGATAGCATCAGGCAATGGCGCTCACGCCCGAGCCGCCGCCGGGATTACTAACCCGATTTCCAGCCACCGCAGGCGCGCGCTTGCGTACGGCGAGTAATGGGTAGCTCGCTGTTCGAACTTCTGGTAGTTACCGGTCAGTTGTCCGGACCCAAGGAGCCCAAGTCGTCAACGGCACGTACTGTTCCCTCGCGCCTCAAGGATTGTCAGCAACCGTAGCACGTAACCAGCAGGGTCGAAGCCTACTGGGGCCAAGGGTCTATATCAAGGGGATGTCATCTGGATGATTTTAACGGAATCTGGATACGCAGGGATGAGGTTTGAGGAGGATTGAGGTTCGATAGCACTGGTGCTATCGAAGTTATCACTCCACAGGAACAGATCAGAGGCATATCTCGCGTGAAAAATGGTAAAACAACTGGTACCGGGCGATGAAATACCAATAGGACTTTGAGAGAAAACGGGTACTGTTGGAGTCAGGTGGCTGGCAGACCTTTTCAATCTCATCCTTACATCGGGGAAGATGCCAGATATGTGGAGACTCAGTAAAATGATCCCATTCCGAATAAACTAAATATTGCGGAATGAGAAAACTATTAAGGGTCATTAAGTTAACTTCGCACACCTTAAAGATATGGGAAAAGATCCTTATCGATAGACTTAACAAATTATGCACCATAACCTGCATACATGGACGCCATACTTGGCATATTTTAAAGCCTTAAAATTATCTTTACCTTATCTTTATAGATTTAGAAAAGACTTTCAACCGAGTACCACACAAACTCATATGGTAAGTACCTACTGATAGCCCAATTGATACCGGAGTATCTTACAAGACATGTATAACAACGTGAGTTGTCTTTCCAGCAGGCACAAGTGATAGTCTCGAGGTCGGGTCGGGGTCCATCAAGGGTATCCTTTAAGCCCCCTGTTTTTCAACATTACCATGGACTAAATTACTAAACATTTTCAAAAACCGATCCCTTGGACACTATTGTATGCGGACCATCTAGTAATAATAGAGGAGTCTTTGCCAGAAATTCAAATCCATCTCTATATGGCATAAAATTTTGGAAGACAGTGGCAAATAGACAAAGTACACGCATTGCAATTTCTCTCGAGAAAACCACAACACGGCGACACCAAGCACAGAAGGCACACCATTGAACTAAATAGAGGATTTCAAATACCTCGGGTGGGTGGTCAATACTAAGGCAACCACGGACAGAGACTTGGATAATAGAATCAGGATGGGCTGGCTCAAGTGGAGGTCGCTCAGCTTCAGCATCCGCTGTGACGTAAAAATGCTTATAAAAATTAAAGGTACCGTATATAAACGAGCCGATAGACCTGCTGTTGTACGGTTCCGTCCGAGTGCTGTGAAATCAGAAAATGCGAAGAGCAAAAAATGCATGTCACAGAGATGAAGATGCTGCGATGGACGGGTATCACGAGATTGGATAAAGTTCTAAATAAGCTGATCCGAGGGAGCTTTAATGTAGCTAAAATACAACATAAGACGCAGGAGAGCCACTTGCGATGGTATAGGCATGTGATACGCAGATACAAAGACCACATGACCCGACGCGTTTTAGCCACAAAAGAGGACAAAAGAGGAAGAGGTCGCCCACCGAATACTTGAAGGCGAACCACCAAGAGCGACCTGCTGACAATGGGCCTTACTCCAGAAATTACGTAAAATCGCCTAGAATGGCGTAATAGTATCTGGAGGACTACCCCAAATAGGAAACAAGCCAGAGGATTGATTGACAGACGTATACACTTCTATAATTTTTTATTTTATTTTTTTTTTGGAGTACATACCTTTTTTTTTGTAGGTGGGAAATCCTTCAATGACATATTCATGCCCTTGAGCGGAGCTGGAGATAGTGTCAGACTTTTATTGACTAAAAATCCACTCTGGTTCCTTCGTTGCCTTTCGTACCGGGGCCAAATCTTCATTTCAAAAGCAGTCCATTGACCCCAGTAGGCTTCGACCCTGCTCGACCCCTACGGTTTGCTTTGATGCGCGCGTGGAACAATTCGCGCTGTCGACGTCTTGGGCTCGGTCCAGACGGTTACCTGACGGTCAGATGTCGAGCCACCCATTGCTCGCCATTCGCAAGCCCGCGCCTACGGTGGTCGGTAATCGGGATCGGGATCTCGGCGGCGTCTGGGGCGTGAGGGCCATTGCCCCACGCGTGCGCCCTCCTCCTTTGCTAGCATTACTGCTTCGCAGGAGAAGACCGCCTGCCACTTCTCCCCACTTCGGACTGTGGCCTGTACCAAGGCCCGGCGTGAGAGATCATTGCCACCGGTCGCCCCCACGAGGACACAGTGTTGCTCTGACCAAGCGCGACACACCACCAGCGGGGGACGCCGTGAGATCATAAATTATGGCGATGCACACGCCATAATTTATGGGGTATTTATGGAGTACATACCTAACCCAAGTTATAATTATAAATTACGCGCGACCATATTTACTTAATTTTATTGACTTTGTTGATATATGATAAAGATCAAATCTATGTTTTTTTACAATGGGAGACCCCCCCCTTTTCAAAGCTATAGCTACGTCCGTGGTTACTGAAATACGATCTGTGATAGTTACAAGAATGGATTTATCCAGGGCAGTTAAGGACTATTTAATTTGTACCAATGCTTCACTAACAAAAAAAAAATGTAAATAAAATACTAGAAATATTGACGTCAAATGATACTTGTTGATAAATAAATAAGTTAATCCTTAGAAGTCAGTTGCATAATGTTTTTAGACTGTTCTAATTTTAAACGACGAAAAAAATGATTAACCAAATGAATAAAAAAATGTTTTCTTCCATTACTGGTATGATTTAATTTGTTGTGCTACATGCGCCATTTTGAATCTAACCATAAAATAATATAACAATTAAAACTGATCTAACTCATTTCCTCTAACTTTTAGTTAATCCTGTAATAGCTGTAACAGGTTTATTATTTCATAAACTATGAATATATGTCCACTGTTGGTCAAAGTTTGTATGAATGGTGGGCTCCATTCAAAGCTTTCAAAACTTACTTCTAAGTGGCTGCCGCCGGCTGCACCCAGCTTATTGGGTATAGGGCTATGACAATCCATTTGTTGTTCCGCTTTAAGCTGAAAATTAATGACATTATCATCAATAACAAAAAAAAATAGTGTAATATAAATATAAATGTCAATGAGTGGTCCGGTCGCATTATTTAGAAGCGAAACAGCTAACATAAGATAGTAAATTTTAATACAAGACTACTGTAGCCAATACGCCTGATATAGTGGCGGTACACCGAAGTGAGAGGCGTGCAATGATTGTTGACATTTTTGTTTCGTATAAAAACAACCTCGTGAAAGCGTACTGAACAAATTAAGTATACTGATTTAGTTCGCGAGGTTGTCGGCATGTGAGATGTGGACTCAGCAATCATTATACCGATAGTCGTGTCCGGCAATGGCTTAATAGCCAAGAGCTCGACCAATACCTTAGTAGACTCTCGTCAGGCGACTGGATCAAGAGCTTGATTCAGAAAGCGGTACTTCTGGACACGGCTCGCTTAGTTAAAAGGTTCCTTTCTCTGGAGCCCTGACCGCCAGTAGTTTGGACCCTGTTCCCGATACCGGTGGAATGCTAGTTTTTATATTTTTAAATGTTTTTTATTTTCTATTGAAACATTTAAAATTATAATTTAGAAGTTAATATTATTGAATATACACAAACAAAAACATCTTTAATAATCTCTATCTACCCACGCCTTCACTTTGCGCCAATACAATGGAACTCCTCCACTAAGACGACTGACCATTTTGATTTTTCCAGGCGACTCATATTGTAACTCACTTTTCATTCTACCTACTATCTAACTGTCTTTAGACCACACACAGGCCATGATCTCGAACTCTCTTCAAAAGTGTGAAATGATGATATTATCTCCATGTCTGAAGATCAGTCTGACATTATCACGATTAGGCAAGACCGGGAGAGTGAGAACCTCAGATCTCATTCTATCTATATATAGGGTGTCTCAATAAGAGTGCACTTTTTAAAATTGGAATCTTTTTTTTCTCATGCAAGTGGCAACTCTGAAATTTGACAGCTGTCACCTCTGTTTATTCCGATTATTAAAAATGGAGCTCTTTTCTAAAGAACAACGCGTTATAATTGTGAAAACTCATTACAAAAATGGAGAAAGTTACGAACGGCATTCGTTACAGGAATATGATAACGGAATTCTTGTGGCCTCAACTGGACGGCATGAATCTGGACAACATGTGGTTTCAGCAGGACGGCGCCACCTGCCACACCGCGCATGAATCAATCGACTTATTGCAACAACGATTTCCAGAACACAATATCTCACGAAATTCTGATGTCAACTGGCCACCAAGATCGTGCGATTTAACGCCGTGTGATTTTTTTCTATGGGGTTTTGTGAAATCTCGGGTTTATGCGAATAAACCCGAAGCAATTCCTGAGCTCAAATCGGAAATCCAACGCGTCATCGGTAAGATACAGCCACATCTCTGTGCTAAAGTCATGGAAAATTTCATGAATAAAGTAATGGCTAGTCATCGAGCCGTGGGGGTCATTTGCCGGATATTTTATTCCATACTTAATCGGAACATGTTTTCTTTACAAAACAATAAAAATATCACAAGACTATCATAAAATACTTGTTTTTATTTTAAAATGAAAAAGTGCACTCTTACTGAGACACCCTATATATTATATATCGGGTTTTTACTTACCGGATCTGTCGATTCCATTTTTGGTAGAGTCCCCGTTGTCGTTTTTCTGTCGTGTCTTCGTTCTGTAATTTAAGTTGGTAATTCACACCTTAAAAATTGATCTTTGTTTATAAATAACTCTCTCGTAGTACAGAAGAAAATCTACATTCAAAGCGCGCTCGAGCAACGCACACATAGACACCGCTCACTGACACGATATCTCGGCTCAATCGTCCGGTCGCACACGCACTCGTACAGTTCGACCCTAGCGCGATCGCCTAGCGTAAGTTTAAAAAGTGAAGTACATAATATATGAGATTGACTTCTGTACCTATCTATTTTGTGCTCGTAGTGCTCAGGATATTATATAAATCCCTCACTGGCGTTCGAAATTCAAACTTAGCAACCTTCGTTTCGTTCGGAATTCAACATGCCGCCCGCGACTTTATAACCCCTAGTCATTTAATCTAAGTACTATTAATAACGTATTGGTATTTGCTAACAACAAATATGTCTAAATATAAGACAATGTAATTGATATTAATTCTGAACAATTGTTTCTCTAATAGTTTACGTAATTTCCATACAAATATTGCTGCACTTTTAAACAATTCTAATCTTTTAATTAGGTACCAGCTTTTGCTTTGGCTTCACCCGCGTACGTAAAATATAGCCTATGTCACTCAAGAATAAAGCAGCTTTCTACTGGTGAAATAATTTCAGCAATCGGACCAGTACTTTCAGAGATTACAAACTTTACCTCTTTATAATATTAGTAAGTAGTAGATACACTTAGGGTCTTTGAAAATTACTAATGCAATGAAATACATGTAACTTTCCAGATTATATGACTATGGAGTCGAGTAGAGCAATGGTGGCCGAGTGGTAAGGTAACGGCCACGACCAGGGACTTAAAAACACCTTCATAAAGGTTACAGAATTATAAGTGTTACATGTTGAATGTGTAACAGAATCAAATATGTAACACTTATTAATGTGTTTTTAATGTGTTAACCCAAAACAGTTACAAAAGTGTAACCCTAACATATCTGTAACAGATATAAAAGTGTTAACAGTGTTAATAAGTGTAACAGGTAAACGCAGCGTTGCCAAAGTTATAATTTTCAAAGCTATACTTAAACAGATTATTTCAGTTACACATATTAACACTTATTAACACATATAAACAGGTTACAGTTTGATTCGGTAGCACTCCATAACACACATAAAAGGTTACAGTTTCATTCGGTAACACTATTGTATCTGTTACATTTAAAAGTGTTTTTCTGTTAAAACTGTTTTAAAAAACAGTGTTAAAACACATTATTACGGTTACAGTTTGAGTCCCTGGCCACGACTTACGAGTCGCGGGTTCAAACCCAGCCAGGCGCATTACTTTGTGTAATTTATTTCATCACCACAAAACGGTGAAGGAAAACATCGTGAGGTAACCGCATATCCTAGAACCAAAAATTCGAACACATGTAACATCCAACTACTAGGCAAAAAAAAAACATTTTCATAATTTATTACCTGTCCTTAACTCCAACATCCAACGCGCTGCCTCCTCATCAACGGGGGTGACTACCATTTTTCTTATACACGGAACTGATAAAAAGAAACAGAGATTAAATACTATACTGAAAACTCAATCGATTCAAATCAAGTTTAACAACACACTTATAATGAATGAAACAGACAACGGTGAAGTTAAAGAAACTAAGTACTTATATCACATGCGCAAGTGGGTCAAAACTAATATTGGAGGATCGACTACACATCACTAGTAGGAATCAAAATAGACAGACAAAATTAAAAATAATATTAGTTCAATGGCTTAACTCCACTCAGGTACCTTGTAAAAGTAAATCGGGGTACTTATTACCTATAACTATTTAATTCATTAACCTTTCAATCGTGGAAAAGGACGCCGCCGGCGTTCGCGCACCTATTGTCTTTCTATTGTGTCTGTAATTACCACGATTGAAAGGTTAAGGAGGTACTATTTATTGTCTACATTTCTACATCAAGGCAGCTCAAGTTTTTTAACAGTCGGGCCAAACGGATGATTCGGAAATTTTTGGCGGGCCATGAACGACTTAATACTAGTGTCCAACTCAATGTTTGGTTTCGGTTTCGGTCGAGTTTCGGCAAAAAAACTACCCTCGGTTTAGTTTCGGTTTCGGTGGTAAACCTGCCGAAACTACGACCGAAACCGAAAGTGCACTCGGAAGTTCTCGGTCGCGCTGTGATCGGTCATGTTCAGCGCGTTAAATTCCTTCCGAGCGAGTAAGCAACGAAGACATTTTGCCGTGCCTACGTGCCTAATCATGTCGTGGCTGGCTTGTGTTTGCAGTTCGTTTTACCTACTCCCAAACATAAATCGAGTGCAGTAAAATTAATGATAGTCAACGAATATAAATACCTAAATAAATTTTAAAATATTAAAAAAAAAAAAAAACATAAGGACTGACTGATTATAATAACGTTTTCTTTATTTTTCCCTTAAAACATGTTCCTTGTAAGGAAGTTTCGGCTTCGGCCGAAACTGAGACTGTTGCCGAAATTCGGTTTCGGTTAAAAAACCAGTTTCGGTCAGACACTACTTAATACTAATAAGTAAGCCGTTGATGATCCGGTAGCGCGGACAATATGGCGAGCGGCTGGGGCTAGGTACCCCCAGTACCTATCAACATTTTCAACTTAGCGGGAATCTGACTCGCCTGCGCGGGCCATACGAAATGCGTCCGCGGGCTACTTCGTGGGCCGTAAGCCTATGGTTGAGTAGCCTTGGTCTATATCTTAAAGGTTTGGGTACCGGTGAAAGCTTAACAAACAAAATTCCTCAGTTGTAAAATCCATAGAACAATGACAGTAATATAAGTAATTCTTACGCCATTTTTTTGCCTGGCCATTTTTACCAGAAACTCATTAAACAGGGATTAAAGTTTGCGAATATTTTGTTTATAATGAAACAATAGGAACTAAGTTTCCACACGATGACACTACTGTATAATCACACTGACACGCGTGCATTCTAGATCACGTAAAAGTTAATAGGATTACAAGTTACTGGTAGATGTATTACTATAATAATTATAATTTTACCTCGAAAGCTTCGCTGTAACTGCTGCAAAGGCATATCTACTTTAATACGGGGTTACTTAGACCTCGTACCGCACTAAAGAAATAAAATGTTATGTGTTTTCTTTTAATTTAGTCAAAAGAAAAGCTTTCGGTTAGCTAAACATTACGGGGTCTAATAAGACCCTTACCACCATAACAATAGTTTTCAAATGTCAGTCTTGAACGCCCCTAGAAAAATATGAGTGCCGCTGTCATCGTGTTAATAAAATCTTGGCATACTGTGCAAAGAGACACTTCTCAGGAAAATCTTGAAATTTTGATACAATTCAGTTTTATTTTGGCCATAGGGGGGGACTGATAAATAAAAATATCTAATCTTTTGGTTAGTTTGTTTATCATTAGTTTGAGCAATATTGCGCTAGTAACATAGTCTAAAGAATTATTAGATTTTTTTGGTTTATGTTTATCAGTTTACACAAAGACAACCTTATAGGTGCAAAATAACATAACTTTACTTGTATCATGTATCACGTAATTTTAGTACATATTAGTAATACAAAAAACCGGCCAAGAGCGTGTCGGGCCACGCTCAGTGTAGGGTTCCGTAGTTTCCCGTCCGTCACAATAAATATACCCACTTATAAGTTTAAAAAAATGCTTGCATATACGATTATACTACAAACTTAGTCCAAAAATTATTTTGTACAACCTTTTTGTCTTTTTTGTACAAAAACTGTTCTTTCCATCAAGTTCAAAATGATTTTCCTAGAAAGTCCTTATAAAGTTTTACTTTTCAGATTTTTTTCATATTTTCTAAACTTATGGTTCAAAAGTTAGAGGGGGGGGGGACACATTGTTTTTTACTTTTGGAGCGATTATTTCCGAAATTATTGACATTATCAAAAAATGATTTTAGTAAACCCCTATTCATTTTTAAATACCTATCCAACGATATATCACACGTTAGGGTTGAAATTAAAAAAAAAATCACTTCCCACTTTACATATAGGGGGGCTACCCTAATAAAACATTTTTTTCCAATTTTTATTTTACCACTTTGTCGGCGTGATTGATATACATATTGGTACCAAATTTCAGCTTTCTAGTGCTAACGGTCACAGAGATCAAGCGAGGACGGACAGACAGACAGACAGACAGACAGACGGACAGACAGACATGGCGAAACTATAAGGGTTCCTAGTTGACTACGGAACCCTAAAAAGATACAACTCACAGATTTTCTTGGATTACTTTAAAACTATAATATTTACTATGAAAAATATAATCCACTGTGAAAGAGCATGTTTTTATCCCCAAAAAAACCGACAAAAAGCGTGTCGGGCCACGCTCAGTGTAGGGTTCCGTAGTTTCCCGTCCGTCACAATAAGTGTCCCCACTTAAGAGTTAAAACAATGAACGACAGACAACGAGCAAGAACAAATACCACCAATGCCAACGAGAGACCAACCGAACAAATCGACAATATAAATAGCTTGTACCCCCCGTCCCAACCCTATCAACTCTGGAAAAATCTTAACAGCATGAAGTAGCCCAACGTAAAGTGCCATCATCTAGGTTACTAATTTATACAAACAAGACGGGAAGATGTATGTTAGGTTTTCGGTGGTAATTTTGGATTGCGTGAACCGATTTCAATAATACTTTTTTTATTTGAAAGAAGATATGTTCAGGATAATATAATATGTAAACCAAGTTAAAAAAAAATGCTTGCATATACGGTAAAATTACAAACTTAGTTCAGAAATGATTTTGTACAACTTTTAAAAATTGTTCAACTCATAAAGTTCAAAATAATTTTCCTAGAAAGTCTTTATTCTAAACTTGCAGATCAAAAGTTAGAGGGAGGAACACACACATTGTTTTTTACTTTTGGAGCGATTATTTCCGAAAATATTAAAATTATCAAAAAAAAAATATTTTTATATCACACGTTAGAGTTGAAATGAAAAAAGGGGGGTACCCTAATAAAACATTTTTTCCACTTTTTATTTTACCACTTTGTTGGCGTGATTGATATATATATTTGTACCAAATTTCAGCCTTTTAGTGCTAACGGTCATGGAGATTATCCGCGGATGGACGGATAGACAGACATGACGAAACTATAAGGATTCCTAGTTGACTACGGAACCCTAAAAATGTACTCAAGTTTAACCTAGCCCACTCAGTTCACGATTTTTTTTAAACTTGTTTTTGCTCTCCTGTAAAATGAAGATTTTTGACACAGGAGACACAGAATTATATCCACGTAAATTAAAATATATTGCTAGATTACATCGACACTAAAATCTCAAACACCTAATTAAATATAAAACCGTCTGGCAAACAATAAATGAGAAATCTTTCAATCTTGGAAATTACAGACACAATAGAAAGACAATAGGTGCGCGAACGCCGGCGTTCGCTTGGAGTTTAATGAATTAAAGAATAATAAAATCTGGAATATAATTTCAGAAATTGAATCAAATTAAAAAAAACAACTTTACAATTTTATATTTTTTACCTGAGCTTAACTTCAACAGCCACTGCGCTGTATTCATTTCCAGGTCGGTGTGCACCATTTTGTTTTAAATACGACAGTTTATAAAGAAACTGAGAGGAATGAAGCAGACTACGCTAAAGTTAAAGACACTAAGTACTTATATCACTCGCGCACCACACACCACTGGAAGTCAAGGTACACTGACAAAATTAAAAATTTAGTTCAATGGGTAAGCTCCACTCAGGTACCTTGTAAAAGTAAATCCCCCCCTACTTATTACCTACAACTATTTAAGGAAGTACTATTTATTGTCTACATTTTCATTTAGGTTTGGGTACCTGTGAAAGCTTAACAAACAAAATTCCTCAATTGTAAAATCCATAGAACAATGATAGTAATATAAGTAATTGTTAAGCCGGATCTTTGACTGGACCCTTTTAGCAGAAACTCATTTAACTGGGATTAAAGTTTGCGAATATTTTGCTCATAATGAAACAATAGAAACTAAGTTTCCACACGACTGTATAATCACACTGACACGACTGGCATAAAATACCACGCGTGCATTCTATATCACGTAGAAGTAAATAGGTATACAAGTTACTGGTACATTTATTACTATAACTAGCTGTACCCACGCGGCTTCGCTCCCGCTCTTCCCTACTTCAGCCTACTATACCCTACTCTACCCTACCCTACTCTACTCTACCCTACTCTACCCTACTCTACCCTACTCCACCCTACTCTACCCTACTCTACCCTACTCTACCCTACTCTACCCTACTCTACCCTACTCTACCCTACTCTACCCTACCCTACTCTACTCTACCCTACTCTACCCTTCTCTACCTTACTCTACCCTACTCTACCCTACTCTACCCTACTCTACCCTACTCTACCCTACTCTACCCTACTCTACCCTACCGTACTCTACTCTACCCTACTCTACCCTCCTCTACCTTACTCTACCCTACACTACCCTACACTACCCTACACTACCCTACACTACCCTACTCTACCCTACACTACCCTAATTTTCATTTTTTTTTTTCGGTAAGAACCTTCTCCTCATAATAACGAACACAACAAAAAAAAAATTAGCGAAATCGGTCCAGGCGTTGTTGAGTTATGCGCTTACCAACACATTTTGCGATTCATTTTTATATTATAGAAGATTAGGTACAGTTTTACCCTAAAAGCTTCGCTGCAAGAGTATATCTACTTTAATACGGGTTCACTTAGACCTCGTACCGCGCTAAAGAAATAAAATTTCATGTGTTTTCTTTTAATTTAGTTAAAGGGAAAGCTTTCGGTTTGTTAAACATTACGGGGTCTATTAAGACCCTTACCACAATAACAATAGTTTTCAAATGAAGTCTTAGGGTCAGTGCGTACCTAGAAAAATATGAATACCACTGTCATCGTGTTAATAAAATCTTGGCATACTGTGCAAAGAGACACTTCCAAGGAAGATCTTGAAACTTTTAGAAATTATCTCCCGGCGATCTGTTTAATTCAGGTATTTTATATCGTCGTACCTATCCTACGAATAGAGGCATAATAGTAACTTTTCAAGAGACACTTTTTTGTTTAATTAAATTAAGAAAAGAAAAGAAAAGAAAAGTATTTATTTTGGCGCAAAAAAAAAAAAAAAAAAACATTGTAGACAACAAAAACTTAAGACAAACTTTGTGTTACAAAAAATAAAAAATAAATAAAAAGTAACATTGTCTGTCACACGTTTGCGCCAAAAAAGGTCCAGTTCAGCGAAATGCCAGACAACTACGAGGTAGTTTGTCTGACGCTGGTTTTCAACTGAACCTTATTTGGAGTGAACAAATAAAAAGAAATTTACAAATAGTGTCAACACTACATTAACATTAAAAACATAATACGTGATAAAACAGTAAATAAGAATATGGTATATGTTCAGTGTACAAAAAAACAACATAAAACATAACAGAAACCGGTTTGAAGCGATTTAGCCTCAGTCAACACAACACCGTAACTACGCGCAGTGCAGCGACGCATAAGTCCACTACGCCCGGGGGGGCCGAGCGCAACGGACGATTTGCAAACAGCTAATTAAATAAATTAAATATTATCAGCAAATTAAATATTATCAAATAATTATGTATTAGTGTAAAGTGTATTGATTTCTTAAAAAATCACCTTTATATTTTATATGCATTTTGTCCTTTAAATCCTTATTCTCTGCTGTGTTAATACGAAGTAGTGCTGGACTTGAGCAACAAGATACACTATGCTTTTAATCTGCGGAAGAATAAAAGACAAAAACATAATTAGAACATAGAACACCTAGTGTTCTTTAGAATCATTTGCTTGCTCGGTCATCAAAATTGAGCACGCGGTTAAAAAGCACCTTGCACTCTTGTATAACAAATAATTTGTAATTCAGAAAAATCTTCGAGGTCCATTCGGAAATAATTGAACTATGTAATTACATAGTTAAGTTTGCACGGAACCCTCAGTGCGCAAATCCGACTCGTTTTCTGTAAAGTGAGTAGTGTAGGCGCATCGCATCAGTGCTATTTCCCCATAATGTAATTCCATATTTGAGACATACAAATGCTTAATAGTAATATGTAACTAATGCTGGTTTAAGGTCTGTACTAACTTCTACAAAATAAAGAAGAAAGTTATCTCAATAGCATTACTCTCGAAATAAAAGTGTCCCATTCCTGGTTTACTGCGATCCCACCTGATGCTAAGCAGTGATGCAATCTCTGATGGATTAAAAATATAAATAATTCTTCTACTTCCTGCCCTTATCCCATGTTACTTGGGGTCGGCGCAACACATCTTTTTATTCCATTCCGTCTTATCACCCGTCACACTATCACTAACTCCCTTTTCTTTAAAAATATAAATAACTAGCTTTTGCCCGCGATGTCCCCCGCATATATAAAATATACGCGGACGACGTCGCCTATGTCACTCAGGAATAAAGCAGCTCTCTATTGATGAAAAAATTTTAGCCACCGGACCAGTAGGTACTTCCAGATTTACAAAAAAAAAAAAGACGTGTGGCACTCGGGGACTACCGCGGTAAAGCTATTGCATAGCATTTTTATCAACATAATTATGCAATTATAATTATTTATTTATTTTATTTATGCAGTATTTTTTTTCCTTTGTTTTTTTTTCTTTGATATTAATTGAAGTTACACTTTCACACATTGAATTGAATTTTGATTGATTGTTCACTCATTTGTTTTCTCATCGGTCACCACGCTCAAAAAACAAATGAGTAGGGGGTGTTAGGTTATTTTCGTTACGGAATTTCTGGATTCGGTCTCCACGCTCAAGGCCCGCGATAGAAGCTATGCAATAGCTTAAAACATAAAAACAAAAAAAAAAACTTTTCCTCTTTATTATATTAGTGAAGATTAATTAAGTAAAGTAAGTAATTAAGAATTAAGTAGTAAGGAATATCTATCTAACAATTTAAATAATTTATCATTAAATATTTATTTTTTATATTTTTTTTCATTATTTGAATTTCATCCAAATCACACACATTATACATACCTACATTAATTCGCCTTTAAATATTACGTGTCTATAACAAATACTCAATATTTTAGCAACTGTTCACTAGTTTCTCGGAATAGTAATCCGTATTGGTATTGGTATTGTTATGTATTTCAATAGTTTGCTCTAAAGTCGCAATAAAACCATTTACTGATCCTTTGTACTTTCTATCTTTTGTTTTTGTTTCCGCAAATTGTGTTTCGCATGCCTGTACGAGCTATGGGAAAGGGGGTAACAAAAGATGCGCCCCTAAGCCGATCCTCTGACGCACACATGGCTAGATACTATTCTTCAGCCAATTTTAAGCAAAATATTCATTTCTACTACCATCTTTATACAATATTTATTTATTTATTTAAACTTCATGTACAATAGTGGTACATAGGCGGATTTCATGCAACAAGGCATACTCTACCAGTCAACCAACAACAACAACAACAACATCAACAACATTATTTTTAGTTTTTTGCGAAAACGGAATATAATTAGTTCAGAATCACAGAAGTTTTTACACCATGTTCTATTTTGTTCCCAAAAAATATTTAAAGTAGGTAAGTACAACACAGATCACGACAGGTCATAGCTGGTATTAGGTGAGAGCAAGTAGCTGGGTGCAAGTTCAAAACAATCCTTTAGTCGCCTGAATGGCCCGATGACTATGTATTTTTGCTGAAATAACGAGTTTCTATAATAGTTGAGTCTCTTCGTTATTTAACACCGACTTCCGAAATTAAAGTTATTTTGTACTTTTCAGTGTTTTTTAACATTGAAGTCGGTTGTATTTTTCTTGTAAAAAGTATTTTATTTTACACTTTTTAGTTATGGTAGAACCACTAAAAAATACGAGAGGTACCTCTCAGCCAAACTCAAATACCTTATAGCCAGAGAGCATCTCATAACGATTCTAATAATCCCAAACACGGTTAGATTACAGTAATTTACTTTCTGACTTCATCATCAGATCAGTCCGATACATCCGGAGGGGATGTATCCCTTTTCCTTCAGCCAGTCATCGACTACACGTATAAACAAAGCAATTTTACTTGTTACGACAGTTCTGCTGTGATCCTATGAGGAGTTCTGTGCCATATCTTCGAAGTTCATGATCAGATCATAACAATATTTCAATGGGACCAACTTGGAAGCATAACCTTTCAATCAAAAAAAAAAATTTTCAAAATCGGTCCACAATTGACCGAGATATCGGTGAACATACATTAAAAAAAAACATACATTCAGCCGGACATAGAACCTCCTCCTTTTCGAAGTCGGTTAAAAATACTAGACTGTTGTTTCAGGTTTTACCTATATATACTTGTACTAATGTTGTATAATTCTCATTCTGAATGGTACGATTTCCCCCTATTTTATAGTAGAACTTAATTCAAGAAAACTCTTATTCAATTTGTTTATTCGCGGCGGCCTCAGGTCCAAGGTTTTCTGATTCATGGTCCAATGTTCGGTCCAGGTCCAAAGATGATTTATATCAAGGCATTAGGTCTCACAGTCGCCAAAGACATAGGTGACCGGCTCCTTGACAATTTTATTAGAACAACTACGACTGACCCAAACCAGAAATAACCAGAGCGATATAAGAACCTAATGACAATATTTCATTTGTAAGTCAAGGAAATTGCCACCGATGGTAATACTGGTATTGTACCAAAAAAATAGTAGTTTATGTGACTAGGGGATAAAGCAGTGTCTTTAAGTCGAGGGCGGTATGTTGAATTCCGAACGAAACGAAGGTTGCTGATTTTAATTCTGAACGACAGTGAGGGATTTATAAAATTAACTCCCGAGCATTGCGAGGGAGTTAATAAAGAAACCTGAGTGAAGTGAGGAATTCAAGCCGCCCAAGACAAAGACCGCTTTATCCCCGTGTTGCATACTCTACTTTTTACACCATCTGTGAGATAATTAAAAAAAACAATTTGGTCGACCAAATCATATATTAGAGAAATATAAGTATTATATTTACAAGCTTATCAAACAAACAAAATTCACTACTCCAAGAATCTATACTTACTTTCAATTTTCTATAATGCTCCCGTCAGTAAGCAGGTTTTATTCTATTTTCTTTTTTTGTTAGTGGCCAGTTTGAATTTCGAGTCAACTTGTGCGATGCACGTACATTTTAATTCACAATGTTGACGATTTTTGATGTTCCATATTCAAATCTCATTATTCCCTAGGGATTGGCCATACTGCATTATCTCCCTAGGGATAGAATGACTTGCTTTAAGTGAGGTTTGTATGACGTATAAAACGACATTATCGAGCAGGTGGTGTAAAATAGTACATTGTTACACTAGGGGTGAAAGTAACTCATTTCGTCCCGAGAAGGAGTTGGCGGCCGAGCGAAGCGAGGTCGCTAATTCGAGGGGTTAAATGGGTTACTTTCACCCCGAGGTAAACACTGTGCTTTTCATTACGAATACGAGGAAACTAAAGATAAAATAAAAAGTTTGTAAAACCTGAGTCGTCGTACCTATGATTTTAAGTAGGTATCTTTCTTCTGATTTAGGCGGTAAAAGGTATTCCACTACTGCTTTAGCCTCTTTTCTTATGAAATAAGACGTTATTCACTATTTTAATCTGATAAACATGACGCGTTAATACAAATCTCTGTTGTACGGAAATGTAAACAAAACTCGAAAAAACCAACGACCGATTGCCACTTTCCCGCCATTTTATTTTTTTCTGCGACCGGCCAGCTATTCAGCCTCATTAATGAAAAATTAGAAATTAATTGTAATCTTTTATAAATAAAGTATTTTAAAGAAATAGTTGAACAAATAAATCACTTAAAATATAACATTATTTAATTAATACTTGTTTTTAAGTTATTTCAATTTTATATCGCGCTGTGATTGACTGGCTCTATGGAAAATTAGAACATGGTTCAATAGAAATGTGAAGATAGAACTAGTTTTTTTTTTAATAATTTGACAGCTGTCAGTTGTAAAGTAAAACTCCCTAGGGATGAAAAGTATCACTTTCAGCCCGCTCCTCAGGCAACTTCAGACCTACTTTCAGAGTATGAGTAATGAAAAACTTATTTATTAGCTCTTATTTCAGTAATACAGTTATGCAACTAGTATTTACTTGCGGGAACTTATGTGTATAATTTTTCATATAATGTCCTCGGGTTGGTAGCTTTTCCAGACAGTGTGTGTGTAAGTTCTCCATAAAGTCCTCACATGGGTAGCTTTTCCGAACAAGTGTATCTAAGTCTCCTAGATCTAGAAAGATATTCCATGTGTATTGATTTTTAAATGTCAACTTTTCCCGCTCAAAAAAAAAGTGTTTCATATTTGTAACAAAACTTATGTTGCCTATGCTTAAATCCGGCACTGCCTGAGGAACCCTCAGTGCCTGAGACCAACTCGTACTTGCCTGGTTTTTTTTCCAATACTTACACTTACTCAAAAACCCGCTACTATCTCTATCGCTTTTCGGCACGCAATTTACTGTTTTCCGCACTGTATTCTATTTATCACATCAGGTTGAGCACCAAGCGTCTTCAACGACTCACTGGGTACCTTATTTCTTCTTAAGTGTATAGAAAAATGTCGCGTCGTTTGATGCACTTGAAAAGTCACTGAAGCTTTCCACTCAATAATACCTTCACCTGCGTATCTTTCTCCACTTGTATCAAAATGTACTATTTCCAACTCAGTAGATTTTTAAAAAATGGATTTTTACATAAAAGTATGTAATTTTTACTAGGTATGCGGAGAGATGAGAATTTGTATTTTTTTTTTAAGAATAGCGTTTATAAATATAAGTATGTCAGGTATTAATAACAACACACTAAGTTTTAGGATTTCAGTTTATTGAACCAAATTTGAGTTCTAATACATAGTTAAAGCCCAGAAACATGGGTTTGGGTACAATTATCTTGAAAATACATATTTGTCTTTTTAATTAAATCGGTTTTGAAATCAAGATGGTTTTTAGCATAAAATCACTTTAAAATACTAATAGGTCATTAATATTTGGAAGATTTCATTAACTGCTATACTCACTTTTATTAAGTACATAAAGATGGTTAGTTAACGTATCAATTATTAGCTGCCCGCCCCGGCTTTGCTCGGGCACAACTTTTTTTTAGTTTCTGCCCATTTTTTTTTTTTCATAATAAACCTTGTTCTGATATTTACGAACACAACAAATAAATATTACAGACGTTTTAAATTGTTGCGTTTATGTACACATGCATTCGTAAATGAATATTTATTAACAATGCGAGGCGACCAAAATGTGGCACGGCCGCACCATCCTTTTCTCGAAACAGTATAGACAATTTTCGATCCCTTGTAATTTCTTTGTATATAAAAGTAGAAGCCTGAATTTTCAGTACCTAACCAAGCAGGCATAATATACAAACACTTAAAATTCCATTCAATTTGAACCGTACTTTAAGAATTATAACTAGTCGAAGTTTTTTAATATTGTCACTTACTGAGTGACCGATCATCAAAACTCTGAGATACTTCTAGCAGCAATTTAGCAAATTTAGAATGCAATTAGTGTTTAGTGTATAAATCATTGAAAACTTAAACATTTTGCAATTGCGGTACAGTTTTCTAGATACACCGACTGTATAAATAACTTTGTAACTCAACTAAACTCTTAAATACAATTTGATACCCTACAACTACCAAATAAAAAAAGGTATTTACTTACAAATGTATTTTAATAATAAATTAAAATACAACAACTTCATTTCTAAAACACATCAGCTCATAAATACAATTTGATACCTCCAAGCTATTACTAAATAAAAAAATATTTACTTTTTTTAATACATCAAATTCCGTTTTAAAACACATCACTTTAAATAAAAGGTGTAAG
The DNA here is from genome assembly GCA_910589285.2 of Mythimna ferrago. NCBI lineage: Eukaryota > Metazoa > Arthropoda > Insecta > Lepidoptera > Noctuidae > Mythimna > Mythimna ferrago. The sequence goes on along the minus strand of OU342691.1, from coordinate 8,805,172 downwards.
GGACAGCCCTCCACAAACTTTAAGGGCTTGCTCAGTAGACAACCTTCCACTAAATTTTTTCTCAGGAAACGAAAAAAAAATCCGCCTCACCATACAAAATAAACTTAATTGGACAATTTGTATGGAGAGGCCGATTTTTTTTTTCGTTTCCTGGAAAAAACTCTTGTGGAAGGTTGTTCAGTTTCGTCTACTGAGCAAGCCCTTAAAGTTTGTGGAGGGCTGTTCCTTACACCCTATATAGGGTAAATTCATTATATTTATTTACAGTATACACAACTTAATTAATTTTTAGAATCCATATAAGCTCATAATACAATTTGATACCCTACAATTACCAAGTAAAAAAATATATATTTAAGTACATACTTTTTTAAAATACAACTAATTCAGTTTTAAAACACACTACTTTAAATATAATAAATACAACACAAAGAACAGTAAAAGAACATAACACAACATAATACTGCTTAATAATAACTGACTGAACAGAAAAATATATCTACAAATATTAACTAAGTATTAAGTTTTACGAGTATATAGGGAAAATACTTTATATTTATTTACACTATATACCAAGTAAAAAATATATTATCTAACATACTTTTTTTAAAAGACAACAAATTCATTTCTAAAACACATCAGCTCATAAATACAATTTGATACAAAGCTACTAATAAAAAATGTATTTACTTTTTTTTTACATACAACAAAAATTTAATTTTAAAACACACCACTTTAAATACTTATAATAAATACTACACGAAGAACAGTAAAAGAACGAAACAGAAAAATATATCTACAAATATTAACTAAGTATTAAGTTTTACGAGTATATAAGGAAAATAAATTATATTTATTAACACTATATACAACTTAATACTTAGTTAGGAGCCCACCGGAATTTATCACAGCATCGCATCTGTTCCGCATTGAATTGACGAGGACTTCACACAGATCCGAGCCACGGAATCCCTCCCACACCTGGTCAACATGTGCGACCAGATTTTCCTTGGTGCACTCGCTTTTACTATCCCACTTCTGGACCATAATACCCCATAAGTTCTCTATGGGGTTGAGGTCTGGAGATCGAGAGGGCCACGACACCGTGCGGATATCCGGTTGTTGCTGGAGCCAATTGCGGACCACTGTCGAAGTGTGTATCGGACAATTATCCTGAATGAACATTATTTCAGGATTTTTTTCTTGCGGATACACATCTCTTTCAGTGGGCACCATTGTCTCCTGCAACTCGTTCTCGTTTGCCCTCTCAGAAATGTAGACAAGCTCACCAGGGCCACTAGAGCTCATCCAGCCCCACATGTCAACAACGACTCTGCCCGACTCGTTATTGGGGATAACATTCTGCGGCTCGTGTCGCGTGTTAGTCAGACGCCATAAATGCCGACGACCTTGGTGACTAGACGTGAACGATTTTTCGTCGGCAAAGATGGCGTTTGAAAAATTGAAGTCCCTGTAATCCCTTGCGAAACGGACCCTCGCCGCTTTCTGGGCTTCTGTTAGTTGCATTTTTCGGGCCGGTCGTTGATAGTTACAACCGGCCCTCTTCAACGCCTTCCGCACAGTCTCGGTGGTGCACTCGTACAGCGCAGCAAACGTTCTGGTGGGAGTGGACGGTTCCTGCTCGTAGACTTCCACCAGCCGCTGCAACCGCTCCGGAGTGAAGATTCGCGGCTGCACATTTCGCGCCCTGGTATTGACGTGCCCCTCATTGTCGTAACAACGAATCCACTTCCGGACGGTATTTCGCTGCAAAGGAAAAATAAATCGTCAGAAACATCATAAACTGCTAAACTCAAAACCATAAATTAAACCCAAAAGATGATACTTAGGGTGAGTTGCACCATTTAACTATAACGTTATCCAAACCATAAACAGCCGTGAAACGGCCGCCTATTGGTCAATTCGACAATTTGACAACTGTTAACAGCTTTGTTATCGTTATAGCTAAATGGTGCAACTCACCCTTAGAAAACTTATTATTTAAGAAAAGCGTTCAACAAAGTTTTTCTATAAAATAATACTAAGAGAACACTACTTCTATTATATTTTAAGAGGGTCCTGTTTCACCCGCTTATTGTCATTGTCTACATCGAGCATGGTTTTAAAGCGTGTTACTTCCTAAAACGCAATCCAACGCGATGTGTGACGGAAAGACAACGCGAAAAAAGCGAGATATTTTCTTTTTAAACTCTTAAAAGTTATTGAAAAATTTTGTCGTCATTTAGAATCTTGATACAATTTTTAAGGCTTCTATTGCTATACATTTTTGACTTTTAAAATTTTTGAGTAAATTATGAAATGTGTTCATGCAAAATAGCAGATTTTCAGAGTTCTTTACTGGATTAGTTTTACACAAATTTATAAATTGATATTAATAGAAGCCTAGATAATATCGACTAGATACTGTGTTTCCAATATATCTAACGAAAAATGTGTAATAACGTCATAATCGCGTAAGAGCAGTTGTATGAAAAACAGTGAAAATGTAGGTTGGGTTGCGTCCCCTAAATTAATCATTGATTCTTAGACAATGTTAAAACAAAAAAAAAATGCATTGCAATCAATTATGTCATATAAAAAAAAAGATTTCATTATACATAACAGTAAAAGTGTAACTTACCGTCATATTCAGCTCTCTAGCTATTTCACTAATGTTGTACCCGGAGTCCCGGAGAAAAACAATTCTGCTCCTTTCCATGACACTTATATTTGCGTGGCTACTCATCTTGACGACGGCGACGGCTGACAACAGATTAAAGCTCACCGACAGACTCGGACTCGACTTAAATATGTGTCTAGTTAATAAAAAAACAGTTGAGATTTTGAAAAAAAAGTTTCCTCGCTTTTTATTGGTCATTAAGAAAAAGGCGGGGTTAGGCACTGTGGTAGCTTGCAAGGGATACATTTTAAAAATGATGAAACAAATGAAATATAAAACAAAAAACAGATGTATTCTTTTGACCTTTCTATCAAAGTTGTATCTGTTATCTATTTGTGAAAAGAAAACATCAAAGGCAAACTTACCGGCAATTGTTGGTTGTTTTACAAAAAGATTTACCCCAGACATCCGATACACGTAGAGATGGGTTTCTACCCGGTAAATACCGGGTTAATACCCAAAATACACAAATGCAGGGTTTTTACCCGGGTAAATGCCAAAATGGTGGGTATTTACTATTTCGACTTTTTTTTTTGTCTCTTAAACATTTTTAGCAATAAAAAAGGTTTCAGGAATGTATATGTTATATGTTTTATGAATGAAATTTACATGGTGTCGGCAAAGAGTACTTTTCTACTAACAAATCATTAACAAATGCACGTCCGTATTTTTTAAGTATTATATTTGCCGGTTTATATTACATTTGATTGTATTAGCTTTAATTAAAAGACCATTTGAATATCACAGCATGTCATAAAAAAATATTATTGATAAAATACATTAGTTAAACGTGACTTAACAAACTCTTGAGCGTGTGAGATGAAGAACAAAACGGCACAATTGTGACAATGAAGATCTTTATTATTAACTAAAAATCTACTATATTTACTTCGTTATAAGATTTAAATTAATGTTTAAAAACATGCTGAATTGTCGCCTTATGTTAAAGAAATACATTCTGATTCTAAATTAAGTAAAAAGAGCAAAGGAAGAAAATATTTTATTTGGTACACAGATGCACACGATGTAAAAACAAAGTGTAAAAAAATAAAAAATAAAAACAAAATAATAATAAGGATTGAGCGTGGCATATTCCAGGGCGACAGTCTGAGTCCACTGTGGTTTTGCTTAGCTTTGAACCCTCTAAGCACACCGATGGAGGGTTCTGGCTTGGGCTACCAGCTGAGAAGAGGTGGTCAGGTTATATCTGAAAGAAAGAAAGAAAAACAGTTTATTTACGTGAAAAAGACGCAATCTTAAAACTAGCTAACAAAACATAACATTACAGCAATTGATAGGGATGCTATGCGTCTCCTCCGCGCAAAACGGCCGAACGCTCAGCATAAAGCTGCGGCCTCACGCATAATGCGTTGAGCTCACAGCGCCGGTTTTCAGCGTGGGCCGGTCGCTGTGTCGACATAAAGACGAACGGTGCAGTTAATTAAAAGATGTGTATGGAAAAAGGAACTAAAAATACAGATAGTTAAAAATAAAAATTAAACAAATAGATAAGGTGACAAATACATTTTAATAAAGTGGCAACACCACGACGCGCCCGTAGCTCAATTTGTGCAACTCGTTTTTGTAATCTGTGGCAAGTGCATTGACTATGGCATAAACACTAATACAGTGCGTTTCACTTAAGAGGTTCCTTCTATCTCACCTTCTTTACATGGATGATCTGAAACTTTTTGCTTCTAACAACTTACAACTGATGGAACTACTGAAGGTAACTGAAACCTTCAGTAGTGCCATCAGGATGGAATTTCGTTTGGACAAAATAATGTCCAGTCATGCATGTAAAGTGAGGTGAGATTATGGACTCCATGGGAACCCAACTCTCGGATTCCATACACCTTAGATCTGTTTATACCCAAATTAGGTATTTACCCGGTAAATACCCGATGGGTACCCATCGCCCATCTCTAGATACACGTGCGCATTGGAATACTGGCGTAATTAGGTAATTATGTAGTTTAGGTTTTATGGTATACCATACAACTTTTGGCGTTTCTTCTTTGATTTTTTGCTCGCAATAGAAACGGTTATATGGGTTCAAAGCATTTATGTTTGAAGTAATAAAATACCTAGACAATTTGTCTAATTTCATTACATTTTCTGTCTGATCGTGAATTTCCTTTCTACATTCCGAAATAAGGTTAAGGTTGCCGACATAGCACGAAGAATTGCCAAACTTAAATGGCAATGGGCAGGGCACATTGCTCGGAGAACAGATGGGCGTTGGGGCCGAAAGGTTCTGGAGTGGCGACTTCATAACCGTAAGACGCAGCGTTGGAACGCCTCCTAAAAGGTGGATCGTTCATTGTGGCGATACTTGGTGTGGACAGTGGACTTATATCGGCTGAAATGATGATGATGTTTCCGAAATAACAATACCTTGAATTTAACAATCGCTTCCGGTCACCATTTGCAAATTATATTTCTATTAAAGAGTCGCTTTGAAATACAATTTTTTATTACTTAAATATTACATACTTCTTAATAGGCTAGTTGCCTTAAAAAATGTAATCAGTCCGTCTTTTAGATTATTCAAAAATAAGGCACACATATTTTTTATTTGTAAATTAAACCAAAAATGACAAAGATATAGCCCATTAAAGTTACGTGTAACGTCACGCCGCGCCGTGCTACATTCTTTCGCACGGCGTGACGTCACACGTAAATTTAATGGGCTATATCTTGTTATTTTTTGTTTAATCGAAAAAAGAAAAAATACGTGTCCAATATTTTTTTATAATCTAATATATTTTTTTATAATCTAATATGGACTAAATAAAATGTAATTATTTTGACCCTGGAAACTACTCTATTGTGAATGCGTAAATGAATGGTTTTTACGAAAACAAAATCTAGTGAACAAGAGCCCAGCCTCGATAACAAAACATACAATGTTTGCAGTGACATGTGGTATCAATTTCCTTTTATTTATAGGTTGGTCGTAGTAGCAGCAAAACACGGCCCTTGATATAGGCTCTTAAAATACGTGAAAACAGCTTAAAACACATGTACCTACAATCAAATTTTTAAGTTCAGGAAAAAAGCACTAACCACAATTTCTTAAAATCTTACTAATTAATTTAAAATAATCAGTTTAGGCAAAGTTACGACAGGTAAACCAAAGTATAGCATTTGACGGTGATGTAAAATTTATCTATGTATTTACTAAGATATCTCAAAACGCACATACCTACAATTTGTAGCAGAAAAACAACGGCATTAAGTTGGCAACGATTATTAAAACTATTAAAAGAAAATAAGACATTACAAATTAATTATATCCATAAAATTTACGCCGAAATCGCAAAAAAAAAACCTAAAAGAGCCTGGCAAAAAAAGTAACAATATAAGAAAAATAAATCTGGAATAAAATTTACGATTCGGAATCTTATTAAAAAACCTGTAAAAAAGTACTTAAATTTTCATGATTCTTACCTTAAGAGGCCGGCGAATGTCACTCGCAACTGCAAGTTGACGCGTATTCAAAATTCGTTCGTGGAATATAGCTATCTCTGTTTGACAAAAACAAGTGACGGAGTGCAGCTGTGTGTGTGTATGTGAGCGTCTTACAATTTATTGTTAGTAAAATGAGGTATATTCATTATTTGCTTTATTTTTGCCGAATACTTCGGGAATTGTTTGTGAATGTACGAACTAGTAATGCGTTTTTTGGAAATTTTATTACCGCGCCAATATCTCAACATATTATGATAACAATAGCAGATATGTCATACAAAGGTGGTTTTTTTTACGGTGGGAAAATCATCTAATGATATTCCCCGCTCTTGGGTGGAGCGGGAGATAGTGTCAGACTTTTACTGACTAAAAACCCACTCCTGTTCCTTCGTTGTCTTTCGTACCGGGGCTGAGCTACCTTTCAGAGCTAACCCTGGCCCCAGTAGGCTTCGACCCGGTTGGACCCCTTCTGTTGCTGACAACTCCTTGAGGCGCACGGGAACAGTTCGCGCAGTCGATGACTTGGGCTCGATCCGGACAGTTACCGGACGGTCGGACAGCGAGCTACCGATTGCTCGCCGTCCGCAAGCCCGCGCCTACGGTGGCCGGAAATTGGGATCGGAATCCCGGCAGCGGCTGTGAGCGCCGTTGCCTGATACGGTCGGCCTCCTCCTTTGTTAGCATTACTGCTTTGCAGAAGGAGGCGACTTCCTGCCACTGATCCTCCTCGCTCCGAATCATGGCCTGTACCAGTCTGGCACGAGAGATCGCCGCCGCCGATCACCTCCACGAGGGCAAGGCGATGCTCTGTCTAAGCGGCACTGCGTGCTCCACCGTGTCCTCCGGGCGTTCCGCACAGTGGCGACAATCGGGCGTCACTTCCGTACGAATCCGGTACAGCCCGAACCTACCGAACTTACGTGTCCGGTGAGAACCTGCGTCATGCGGAAGGTGAGGACGCCCGCGCCGTGAGGTCTTTCCAGCCATGCCTCCAAGAGGGGACTTACTGCCATAATTGTGGCGTGCCCAAGGTGGTCTTCTTGTGGTCAAATCAGAAAATGTTATGGAGGCGAGAGCTTTTTTCATAGGTGGGAAATTATTCAATGACTTCTGCCGCTCTTTTAGTGTCAGACTTTTAGGGAAATGAAAACTGTTCTTTCGTTTCAAGGCCCCGATGTTCTCTTTCGCTCAACCCTTGGCCTCAGTAGACTTCGAACCTGCTGGGCCTCCTCAAAGATTGGATTTATCGCCATAATTATGGCTTGCCCCGAGATCCCGCCGGTACTCTGACCGCCTTCGTCAGTGGTTTTTTACCCCGGCGTTGCAACTCCATGCGCAAATTGTGCATGCGTGCAAGGACTGTTGCCTCTAGATCCCATGGTGGCAGACCAGCAAGGAGGCTCGTCGCTTCGCTGGAGAACGTGCGGTATCCCCGCACCATTTTGATGGCCATGATCCTCTGGGATGCGTTCAGCTTTGCCCCCGGTCGCTTTCACAGCAATGGGGCCAACACCGGCGCTCCGTAATGAGCCATGGACCAAACAATGCTGCGTGGAGCCTCCGGCAAAGGGCTAAGGACCTCTATGATGGGTAGGAGCCGCTTCAGGGCAGCCCCAGTCCGGTCCAGTTTGGGAGCCAGACGTCCGAAGTGTTCTTCGAAATTCCAACGGCTGTCGAGGACAAGTACCAAAAACAGTCCGACCCATATCTTGGTACCGATCCTTGGGGAACACCGCCCGACATCTCTCGGCGTTTCCATTCTCCACGGTGAGCGGGGCAGATAATGAACCTGTCCTTCAGGTAGGCTTCGATCACACGAATGAGGTAGACCGGCACCTGGTGATACCGGGGTCCAAATAGAGCGCTCCCTGCTAAAGCCAAACTGGCCATCCGCAAGATCCGGCTCCACCCGTACCAGGTGCGTACGAGGAATAAAGAACAGCGAAGCGCACCCTCAGAGCGGAGATACGGCTGGCCAAACTGGAGGCCCGCGACGTGTAGCTGGGGACTCTGGACAGAGACCCGTGGGGACGACCCTACGAAATGGTGCGTAACAAGCTCCGTACCTGGGCTCCCCCGCTGACACAGAGTACCGGCCCCTGTTTATGAAGGGTGTGATGAACGCTCTATTCCCGTCAAAAGGGGAGCATTCTCATCCGCTCATGGCTCCGCCACTAGTTGTAGTGTAGTTTATATTTTTATGTCACCGTTTTTTGTAGCCATATTTGCATACTATGTGCTATGTGACCTCCCCAACGGGGTCAGCGTGGTCTATTATACAGACGACACGCTGATCTTAACGAAGGGAGAGTCGTAACAGGCGGCGGTCGAACTAGCGGAACGCAGGGTTGCAACAACCTCCAACCAGCCTTGGCCCCACCGACATCATGTCATATGGGCCGAATCGAAATGAGACGGCTGCGGACACAGCCCACCCATATAAATATGAGCGCGCTATCACCGCAGCCGCTTCTTGACTCCTTTACAAACTTCTTCGTCTTGTCCCCATGTTCCCCATGTTGCCTTTCTCCCCATCCTGGGGCGGCGTACTAACGGTCCCCCCTCACGTGGGTAAGACAAACACACAGTACGGGTTCGCTGCTTGCTTACTCCTTAGTCTGTGCCATTCGTGTTCGAACTCTTTTGAGGCCATGAGATTGCAGTAGTAAGCCGGTCTCTCATCCAAGCGAGTGATCCCGTCCATCACATTTCGTCGCTGTTCGTCATAAGGGGGGCATCGCCACAGAACGTGATCAAAATTTTCGTCCTCATCACCGCAATAGCACACGCTAACCTCACATAACCGCATATCATACAGTTTCTTCCAGAAATATCCATCTCCAGTCAGGATCTGCGAGACTTTGTAGTCCGGCTCGACCCAAGTTGCCTTGAGCCTAACCGCCACGTCAGGGAGGAATCGATGAAGTTCCATCACCTTCTCTTCCTGCTCCCATCTCCGCTGCCAATTAGCCACAGGCTCACTTGCAAGAACCCTGCTCCCTGTCCTGAACCGCAACGCAGAGTTGCAACAGTCGTGAAGAGGATCCAGCAGTTGGGACTCGAGGTGGCACTGCACAAGTCCGAGAGCATGTGTTTTCATGGCCCTCGGAACGAGCCACCGCCGGTTTCCCAAATTACAATAAAAGTTTACAAGTATCTGGGACTCGTCCTCGACAGTCGATGGTATTTTGAGGAGCACTTCCGACGTCTGGTTCCCAAACGTGTTACTTATTGTTTATTTTGTGTTACGCCTTGTGCTGTACCAAATAAATTATTTTTCTTTCTTTCAAACTGGATTAGACTGAAGCACTCAAGCGGCTCCTGTCCAACCTGGGGTGTCCAGACGCCTCCTGCTGGAGGCTCTACGCAGGCATCGTTCGGTCCATGGCCCTTTATGGAGCGCCGTCGCTGCGAAAGTAATCAGTTGCCAAGCTGAACGCATGCCAGGGAGTTATAGCCATCCTAATGGTACAAAGACAAAGCACGGTTTCCTGCAATATACCTGCATGGTTTCCTGCAGGCTTGCTACCATGGAATGTGGAGGCAACAGTCCTTTGCACGCATAAGCATGATTTACACGTGGAGATGCAACCCTGGGGCGAAATTCCGCTGCCACGACAAGTCGCTGTAAGGCAGACAGTTCCGGCAGGATCTCAGCGACTGTCGTAACGCAAATACTCACCGGACATGGCAAGTACGGGAGGCTCCTGCGTCGGATTTAGGCGGAAGAAACGCCTGGTTATCACCATTGTGTGGACAGTCTGAAGGATACGGTGGAGCATACGGTGGAGATGTACATATGTGCCCCGTTTAGGCGGAACACCGCCGCGTTCTCGTGGGGGCCATCGGTGGCAACGACCTCTCGCGCCGAGCCCTCTTTTGCGAAACAGTAATGCTAGCGAAGAAGGCGGCCGCATGGACGAGGGAATACCCTGACGCCCCAGCAGCCAGGATCTCGACCCAGATTTCTAGCCACCCTGGGCTTGGAATCGCCGTCCAGCCATCCGGTAACCATCTGGACCGAACCCAAATCGTCAACGGCGCTTTTTTTTTACTCTTTTTTTTTAAGGGGTTTTTGACGGCGCTTTTAGTCAGCTAAAGTCTGACATGTCCTCGAGAGTTCTGTATTCCTTTTATTAAACTTTAAATGCTTACGTACTATTTTATTTAAGTCAATAGTGTCAAAAATATTACAATAAAATTTATAACTCGACCTATGAACGCAACTGAAGTAATGACAGCACGCACACAATGACACTGACATCCCGCTTGCCGCGATAGCACTAGTAACTCTTGGAAATTTGCGATAAATTGGACGTATTTCGTAATACCAAAAAAGATTAATGAAAACTTAATGTTTTTCCAATTTGTTTTCTATCATTTGTAAATTGATAATATAATCTGTGTTCCTACATTGAGAATATTGGACATTTTGTTATTTTTAATACAGGAAAAGCCAAATGAAAACATGCCATTTACGTTGTAAAAAAGTGCGAATTATAATTCGCTTTAATTTCGTTTTAGGCAAGTTTTTTTTAAAAAGAAAGATGTAGGAACCTAGATAAGTATCGTCTATAACCGAATAACATCATAATATGTTGGAAATATACTCCAATTGCAAATGAGCGTGGTATTACGTTTGTATGAAAAATTCAACTGTCGCCGTGCTCTTAACAGTCGTAATAGTCGTTCTGACCCCCAAACGCCATTTTGTTTTTTCTTAATGGCCACGAATCTATTAAAAAGAAAGTGGGATTACTATATTGAAAACTCTATCGGAACATTTTATGTTTAACACACACACACACTTAAAATAAAAATAAGAAAGGCAGACTATGGTAAAGTCAAACTAACTAAGTAAGTACATACCTAAGCCCCAAGTCTACTTTTTTTTTACTAGGAGGAATAATCATTCCAACACGATCCCATTGTCATTTTGCTAAAAGTTCGTAATCTGTATCCCGATTCACGTAATGAAAACCGTAACGATATCGTAGCGATTTAGTCTTTTAGACCATTTCCGTATTCACATCCATCAATCGAGTTTGAACGACACCGATTTTTAAGTCGTTTGAAATTCGTCGATAAAAACAATCTATATTACATTATCCTGATAGAATACATAGTAATGTAACTGGAAATAAGTCGATAGATCGTGAATACCGCTTTTGGATTGGATTTCGATCGATCGACTATAAAACTTCAACGACATTTGGCTTGTTTGATTTTACGTGAATCAGGCTACTGATAGTTCATAATGATCGATCATTGATCGACCAATGGTCTTGTAATGGAGTTGTAGTAGAATGACAATATCGAGCTTATCTAAAGCAATAACTACACGATGACGTTCTAATGGTAGGTTACTGCTGATCAAAGGTATTGTCAAAATTTTGGCAGATTGCCGCATACGTCAGACATTCATTTGTCAATGTGTACGAGATTACCATTAAAAGCCACTTCCTTCAATTGAGTGTCAGTGGAAAGTCATAATGACGCCATTCCATTATATTAGTAGATTACCAAACTTGTCAAAATCCACAATTTTGTAATAAATTTATTTATGTATCCTTTATTGTACACCAAAATAATAAATTACACATTTGAGCCTTAAATTTAGAACATACAATTGGCGGCCTTATCGCATTCCGCGATCTCTTCCAGGCAACCTGGTATGGAAAGAGATTGACTTGACATAAAATGGGGTTGCACATGGTGCATTACAAAACAAGTTAAGCAATTATTGATGAAGAAAAAAAAAAACAAAGTACTATACTTAACACTAAAATACATACTTAAATACATACTAAATAATAATTATGTTGGCAAGAAAACAAGTGACAACTACAATTAATACAGCTAAAAACGAAACAAGATTACAAGGACAAGTAATATTCCTTCACAAGTTTTTTGAATATGTGTAGTGACTGCGCGCGTTTTATTGGATCTGGCAGAGCATTCCAGAGACGAGTGGCCTGGACAGTAAAGGACTTGTCCAAAAACGTGGTGGAATGCATCGGCATTTTGAGTCTCAAGTTATCTGATGACCTAAGAGATTTCGTATGCGAATCACAAAGAAATTCAAACCGTTTCTTAAGATAAAGAGGGGTGAAAGGGGAAAAGAGCACATTATGCAAGAGGGATAGGATATGACATTCCGGCGAAGGTGGATTGGCAACCACTTCAGCTTAACACGGAACTCGGAAACATGATCATATTTGCGTAAATCAATGGCCTATCATGCCATTCTGACACTATTGTAATAGCAGACTTGAGGCCCTGTTTAGCAACTTATGTTCTTATAGTGGAGTGCCGTAAGATTTATACCTCGGAATCCAGGGCCAGTCAATGAATCTTTATACAAACTTGAAATGTGTTTTTAACAATATATGTAAAAATGTGAATGATCTTCATTTTTCTATTATTTTTCAATACTCGACAACTGACTCTATCGCACTACGATTCGTATCGATATTTTAATTATTATTATTCGAATCGTAGTGCGATATAGATACCTATAAAGGTAGCTAAATTTACTACAATTTGAGCGAAACTTGAGCAAAATTTATCCATTGGTTACGAAGATACAGCAAGTCTAAGATAGGCAATTCTATCGCAGTAACGAAAAACTTTTACAGATTTATTGTATGGGGTAGACGAACCCGATATTTTTGTAACTTTTGAGAAAACTGTGTGCATTACTCTCGTATCAAGTTTAAGCTAATTTAATTTGATACAAACTGTTGCCTCATACTTTTCTCTAGGACTATTAGTTTAGCCAGTACGTGTATTTGAATTAACGCAAACACAAAATTTTCACTTTTTTTTAAAAAAATGCCTACTTTGACTTTTTTTTTTTTTTTTTTTTTATCTGTTATAAACTAGTACTTGACTGCGATCCCGCCTGATGGTAAGCAGTAATGCAATCGTTGATGGTGAGGCGCACTAGTTTATTAAGAGCCTATTCACTCTAGCCTTGAAGACACCCAAATTATAATCAGACGGAAAGACCGCAGCAGGCAAACTGTTCCAGTCCTTCGAAGTACGCGGTATAAATGACGAGGCGAAACGCTTAGTCCGGACCGTAGATGTTTCAACAACGTAAGGGTGGATACTCGCCGTGCGTCGGTTTGTCCGATGGTAGAAATGAGATGGCGGAATCAAGTCATGCAATTCCTGCGCACACTCTCCAAAATGCAATCTGTAAAACACCGAAAGGCTGGCTACCCTACGCCTGTGCTCAAGGCTTTGAAGATTGGTCTTAACCAAATCTGGATCACCAATCAGCCTCTTCGCACGCCTTTCCACTGAGTCCAAAGCTGCCAGGTGGCACTTTGCAGCACCAGCCCATATGTGGCTGCAGTACTCCACACACGATCGGACCTGTGCTTTGTATAACATTAAAAGCTGTCTCGGTGTGAAGTACCGTCGGACTTTTGCGAGAACGCCTAGTTTCCTAGCAGCCACTTTGGCTTTGGACTCAATGAACCGCCCAAAATTGAGGTCGGAGGAAATTTCGACACCCAAGAGCTGAAGGCGGTCGGTACAATCCAATGATACATTCTGAAAAGTAGGAGCCGAGGTGAACGGGCTCCTTTTGGCGGTGAACAGACACGCCTGTGTTTTGGCTGCGTTGAATCCCACCAGATTGGTTTCGCCCCACTTGGAGACTGCCTGAAGCGAGATATTCGTACGCTCTACCATAGCCTCTCGTTCGGACCGGATTTGCTCTTTACTAGCCCGAGCACCTGGCAGGTATCTCTCTACAACTGTGCTATCATCTGCATACCCATAGATACCGGGCATCAGCAGATCATTAATATGCAGCAGGAAAAGAGTTGCAGAGAGCACTGACCCCTGAGGAACTCCGGCATTAGTCATCATGGGCTCTGATGAGCATCCATCGACAACAACTCGAAGAGACCGTTCTCTCAGGAAGTCTTTTACCCAGTTAATCAGACCAGGAGAAATGCCGTATGCTGGAAGCTTACTCAAGAGGCTAGCATGCCATACCCTGTCGAAGGCCTTCGAGACGTCTAAGGAGACAGCAATTGCTTCCCCATTCTTCTCGAGGGCCTCGCCCCACAAGTGGGTGGCATACACTAGTAGGTCCCCAGTAGATCGATTGCGGCGAAACCCGTACTGTCGGTCACTGAGGAGATCGTTACCTTCTAGGTATGCCATGAGGCGCGAGTTCAATACACGCTCCATAATCTTGCAGAGTATGGAGGTTACCGAAATCGGCCGATAGTTGGTAGGATCGGCACGACTGCCCTTTTTGGGCACGGGTTGCACGTTGGCAAGCTTCCAGGACTTGGGCACTATTCCAGTCCTAAACGAGAGGCGATACAAGCGTGTCAATACAGGAGACAACTCGGGCGCACAAGCCTTGAGAACAATCGCTGGTATACCATCGGGTCCACTAGCTTTATTCACGTCTAGACGACACAGTGCTCTCAGAACTTCTTTGTTCCTTATGCGAACCTCGGGCATCGAAGTGTCGCAGTGAGGTAGAGTCGGTGGAGTAGCACTGCCAGTATCAAGACGAGAATTATGGGCGAAGAGAGATGCAAAGAGTCCTGCTTTCTCTCTCGCCGAATGAGCCAGTGTTCCGTCAGGTTTAACCAGCGGAGGCAATGTGGGCCGACAGAAGTTCGCTTCGACCGATTTGGCAAGGGACCAGAAAGCTCTGCTACCGGATGGCTGTGCAGAAAGCTTTGTGCCAATATGGGCAATGCGGTCAAAGCGAGCCTTCTTTAGTGCCTTTTTGTAGGACTTGGCAGCACGGTTAAAGGCTCTCTTTGCTGAGCTCAGATCCGGAGATTTGCGGTCACGAGCGTCAACCCAGGCTAGAAACGCCGAATGCTTACGCTCTTCAGCTTGAACGCAATCAGCGTTGAACCATGGGTGAGCTGAGCTTCCGATGGGTACGTCACTATAAGGAATGAAATACTCCATAGCTTGACGCACCACATCGGACACAGCATCCGCACACCTCGACGGATCTTTAAAAGAGAAGCAGACCCGCTGCCAAGGATAAGACGCAAAAAAGTGACGCATCTCATCCCAATCTGCTGACTTGTATCGCCACATTCGCCGTTCACCACGAGAGTCGCAGTCAAGTGGGGAGAAGGACGACACAGACTTCACCAGACAGTGATCTGAAGTTCCAAGTGGTGAAGATACTGTTACGATACATCTGTCTGGGTCGGTGGTCAGCAGAAGGTCCAGACAGTTGGCAGTGTGACCAGCTACATCAGGCACCCTAGTCGCTTGCTTCACCAGCTGGGACAGGCCCATCGATACCGCAAAGTTTCGGGCTTCTCTCCCAGCATGGTCGGTCTTCTGGTACGGGAAAAGCCAGTCTTGGTGACAGGCATTAAAGTCCCCCAGAGCGACGAGCTGCGCATCAGGGTGCCGATGTAGAGCCTTATCGGCGGCCTCACTGAGGTGGTCAAACATTCGAGTTGTCTCCTGATCACCGCTGTGCGATCGATAGACACAGGCATAGACAATTTTGTCCATGCCAGTGTCCACCAACAGCCATAGCGTGGAAAGAGTTGTGTCCTCAAGGTGACGGAGATGCTGACAGCAGATGTCATTACGGACGTACACACAGACCCCAGCACGTTGCAGGAAATGATGCTCCAATGAGTATCCCGGGTAGTTGAGGTACGCCGCATCTAAACTAAACCGCACTAAACCGCATCTAAATAAAAACTAAACTGTATCTCTGCAACTAATGAACCTAGAATACTGAGGTTAAGCACAAATTGTAGTATATTTAGTTAGCTTTATTATATTTTAAGCAAATATACTTAAAAAATGCTTTCTTTGGGTAGTTTTTTCAAAAAATCTAAAAAAAGTGCCAATATTTCTCAGTTTTTCGAGCACCATGGGGGTAGCACAGGGTGTTCAAGGTTACAAACTTGGGTGTTAAATCTTTTTTTTTTCTCATGTCCCTCTTATTTTTCAGTAAATTGTTGTTAACAATTGTTGGGATCGCAGTCAAGCACTAGTTTATATCAGGTAAAAAATAAACAAGAGCGCATAATTTTTTTTTTTACTTTTTTATTTGAGCTTTTAACAATACAGTCCAATAGTTTATATTAAGATTCATTGACTGGCCCCGGATTCCGAGGTTTTACTAATTTAACGCCTGACGGCACTATTACTTGAGCAGTAAATATTTATATTAGTTTATTATGCCATGACTACTATTCGCCTGGCAATGGGAGAAACAACCACACACCACGAATCAAAGTAGACTGACAAAATTTAAAATAATTTTAGTTCAATACTCCACTCATGAACTCCTTACCAATCCACCCCACCCCAAACTTATGACCTATAACTATTTAAGTGGGTACTATTTATTGTCTTTATCTTCAATCTCTTCATCTCTTGTTCCTGAAGATGACTATCAAAAATCTCTATATTGTACTGAGTTACCATCTCAGGTTACAATTAAAACCCAATTCCCGAACGAAATGGTATTATGAGTCCGGGGACTACGATAATATTATTTATTAAAGGATTACTATGGGAAGACCACTTGCTTGACAATTCAGTGGACGACGCAGTTGTTTTTTATAACTACCTTCAGAATTTAATTATTGATAAATAAATAAATGATTACATACCTTACAAAATTTATTTATTTTTATCCTTCAAACTACTCACCATGCTAGCAAGTTAAAAAAATAAGGATGTATTTTAAGTATAACTTTTGAGTTTTGCAAATATCTTTTGACATAATACGAGTATATCATAGAATGCATATTCAGCTACCCAGCTGGCCAAAACTACTAATTCCAATGCAGGAACAATCACACTAAGAACCAAAGTAGGCTGACAAAATTTTTGAAAACATCCTATTTACTTATTTACAAATGTCATTTCAATGGATAAGCTCCACTAAGGTTCCTTGTAAAAGTAAATTTATGTTTTTTCTCCCCGAGCTTATTACCTACAACTATTCAAATACCCTTATATTTATTGTCTACAACTCCAAGGTTTTGGGGGGTACATGTAAAAGCTTAAGGAACAAAATTCCTCTGTTGTAAAATCTATAGAACAATGACAGTAATATAAGTAATTGTTACGCCGCTATCTTTGCCTGGCCATTTTTAGCAAAAACTCAGACAACAGAATAGGGAATGACTTGCAAATATTTTGTTCACAACGAAACAATAGGAACTATGTCTCCATAGAACTCTAAAATCACTGACATAAAATACCACGCGTGCATTCTAGATCACGTAGAAGTAAATAGATACACGTTACTAGTAGATTTAGGAGGCGGCCTGATGGATGCAAACTAGCACAAACCAAATACATAAACCAAACACATAAACCAAGTTGACCTCAGTTTGTGTGTTTGGTTTGAAATCCATAACCTTCAAACTAGGTTGGGAGGCGCGTTTTCCCAACCACCGTACCTACGTGTTAGCGCGTGGTTTATGTCCATGTAGCCCCAACACAAACCAAACACACAAACCAAGGTCACCTTGGTTTATGTAGGTATTTGGTTTGTGCTCACCTTGGTCGGAACGCCAGTTTGCAACCGTGTGGTCAACCCTTTATTACTATATAGTTTTTACCGCAAAAGCGTCGCTTACAGACAAGCTCATAAATGCACACACTTCATAAAATTATTTCCGTAATATTCAAATGGGTTCGCATCACAATAACGTGAACCCCGCGGGAATTAGAGAAAAATGCCCTAGAGTTGTGGTAGTTTCCACTGGCAGAAAAATGCTCGGAGTATCGTGGACTGAATTCCGTACCAACGAGTCTATACTTCGAGAACACGGCATCAAGCAGCATTTATCATCTTTGGTATCTTTTTTGGTCTTGTATGCCGCCTAGGAGAGGTGACTATTGAGCAATTTGTTGTCCAGGGAAAGGTTGAGGGTACTAGGCTACTGACCAGATAAAAGCGGCAGTAAATGGCTCAATATCACTACATGAATACACAGGAAGGCGGCCATCACAGAGTAGCAACGGCGTGTCGTGAAGTTTTCTACCAGCACCTGAAGTGATGACCACAACCACTCTGTTATTAGTGATACTGACAAAGAAGATCACAATAATCCAAATAATGAAACATATCTTTTCGGATATTGATGCATTCCAAACTGTCCTATACGTCCTAATAATATATGCAAATAATATATGATATTATATGCTTGGATGTTTAACCCGTTGTGTGTCTAAACGTGGATCCACACGAGACACAATGGCTTTTTAATTGTGTCTCTAATTACGGCACACGAGAGGTAAAATGTTTATTAATCGATTACACCTCAACGGTCAAATGGATTCGAATGAAACTTTAGGGCTTTTTGTTTTCTAGTACTTTCATATGCTAATTGTAAATATTTTAATTAAGTACCTTTTGAAATATTTGAATTTTAAACCTGCCACTAAAACTTCTTACATTTAGCCATGTATTTCGATGATGCCACATGGCATTTTAGGTACATGGTTATACAAAAAATTTGAGATATATTTCATTTGTGCCAAGCCTGGGTTTTTTTTTTACTTCGTGAGCATTCTCCTTTCATGCAAATCTATTTTGTTTTGAGTATCAAGATGTAACACAAACACACACACCATCACACATACATACAAATATTCCCTTTTGTAATAAGTATTAGTGTGATTAGGACGGATCATAACAATGCTAGACGTTTTACGACTTTGCCTAAGTCTAACTCATTTCTAAGAACAGTAAATCCGTATCTGTATTGTTCTTCATTTCAGTGATGGGCTCAAAAGTTACCATAAAACCATTTACTGGTCCTTTGTACCCTCAATCTTTTGTTTAATTTTCCTTAAAATGTATATTTCGTTATTCATATGGCTGTAACAGCGATGAGAAAGGAGGTAATAAAAAAAATCCCCCCAAGACCATCCACTGAATGCACACATTGCTAGATATTTTATTTAAATTCTTCAGCCAATTTTAGACAATATGAATTTCTTCTATCAATTTTATAATAATAGAAGAGAAAAATAGTACTAAATCTACAACCGAATTGTATTGTAGTAGGTAATAGATATTGATATACATAAATAAACAAAGCCCCTATATTAGGCAATACAAAAGCAGAGCTCGATTATAGTCTTATGGACAGCACGTTGTGATCTTTCTTCTTATTTCTTAGGTTTAAAAAGATTACAACGTGAAAAAACCTTTCCGATTCCCTACCGTTCTCCTTTACCAAGAAACACAGGTACTAAGTGGTAGAAAATTATACTTATTAAAAATCACCGTTCTTATTTATAAAGAAGTACCTATTAAAATTGCCAGACTTCGTAGTCTGGCAATTCTAATGGATATGGAGATGGTAAGGAAGCGTATTTTTAAGCTAACCATAATTCCCGTCAAAACAGAATTCGCCAATAGGTTCAGTACTTATACATGAAAGCACTTGTTTACAATATTTTCACCTAAATTCTTAGTTTAAGAAACTTATCGCTTTGTGACGTAAAACTAAAATAACCAAAGAATTGATAGATTGGACGTATGATAGCACAGAACATTTTATGAGACAGTTATTATGATAAGAAATGATCTCATAATTTAAAATACATAACAGGCATTAAATTCAATTAGTTCTAAGTGTTTCATTATATAAATTTTATAATAATAATTAGTAATGTATAAAAATCTTCGTAAGCTACACTCTAATGATAATTTTAACTAGTACTCTAACAGCTTTTTTAACTCTAATTATTTTTGTAATTATAGTTATTCTAAGAGGTAGAAGTTGGAAGGCCGAACAAAAGATGGATGGATTGTGTGAGAAGTGATATGAAAGAAAAGGGAGTTAGTGATAGTTTGTATATAACTAACTCTATACCTATGTAACCTATTTTTTCTTAATAAATTATTATTATTATTTATTTATTTATTTATTTATTTATTTTTAAAGAAAGCTTACAGACTAATAACATATTTGGTTTTATTTTTTATAGGTATGGAAAATTGCTAATTAAAAGCTTCCACATATACATATCTTATATTATACTGCGTTGACTTTTGATTAAAAATATCAATAAAAATTTAAGTTGGTACCCAAAGAAGGATTATGCCTATCCTTGTCATTTAAAATCATAGATAAAAAGCAATTAACTAAGTACAATCAATATTAAATAGTTATTCGTGACTACTATCTCCAAAATATTCCTTATTCAGGATTTTTCTAATATTATGTACACTGGTGCAAAATAAGTCGATTCCTAGGTGCGACGGTAAATTATTAAAGGCTGTGACACTACGTATGGAGAAGGCGTTACGCCTGTACTTTGTGGATGTGCGTGGTGCCTGTAATAGAGGACGCATACGTAGGTTGTTCTGATTAGTACGAAGAAGTATTTTACTGAGTAGATCAGGACAATCAATCGAGCCATTTGCTATGTTTGCCAAGAAACATATGTCGTTAATATTACGCCTTATGTGTAGTGGTAAGAAATGATAACGCCTACAACGGTGCTCGTAGTCGACCGAGAATTGTTTGGCTTTAAAATCAAGATATCGCAAAAATTTTCTCTGAACAGATTCAATACGAGATTTGTAAGTCTCGTATTGTGGGTTCCAGACCTGGGAAACGTACTCAAGATGGCTGCGTACGAGGGAACAGTAAAGAACTTTGATTGGTTTTAAAGACCGAAAGTTAGAACATGCTCTAGTAATGAAACCTAAGGTTTTGAAGGCTTTCTTGACAATGGTTTCTATATGATCATCAAAAAGTAATTTGCTGTCGTGTATCACTCCCAGATCTCTGATACTGCTTGTTTTACTTATGTATGAACCATCTAGCGTGTATCCTGAGCCGATAGTAGTTTTCTGACGAGTGAATACTAGGTGAAAACATTTGGATACGTTTAGTTGTAACTTATTAATTTTACAGTATGCTACGAATTTATCAAGGTCAGACTGAAGTAGCTCGGTATCAGACACTGTTCGTACAGACTTAAGGACCTTCATGTCGTCAGCATAAAGTAAAATTTGCGAATTAGCAAAGCAGCTTTTAATGTCCGAGATAAATATGATAAACAATAAAGGTCCCAAGATTGAGCCTTGGGGCACCCCTGATGGGACAGATTTCCATCCAGAAGTGTAACCACGCAAGACAACAGCCTGTGTCCGATTATCTATGTATGATGAAAACCAACGAAATAGGTCACCGTGTATTCCTGCAGATAATAGCTTCTGAAGAAGCACACGGTGATCAATTCGGTCGAAACACTTGCTGTAATCCGTGTAGATAACATCGACCTGGCATCGTTCATCCATCCCAGCGGTAATTAGTTCGTTAGACAATACCAGATTGGAGGCAGTCGACCGTCTACTAAGAAACCCATGTTGTTCGTCGCCAAAATAACGTTTGAAGGCTGAGTAAACTTGAGTGTGTACCACGCGTTCGAGAACTTTAGAAAAAAGACAAAGTTTAGATATAGGCCGGTAGTTCTCTATCTTAGATTTGTCCCCCTTTTTAAAAACAGGTGTGATAAATGCTGATTTCCATATCTTGGGGACGATACCCTCTCTTAGCGACCGTTCAAATAACAAGCAGATTGGCACCACGAGGCTCTTTGCACAATTAATTATGAAAATAGGGGGTATCATATCTGGCCCTCCAGATTTGGAGGGATCCAAATCTTTAAGAAGCTTAAGCACAATGTCAGGACACACGCTAACGGTACTCAGGTTCACTGAGCTAGAAGAATGAATATCCTGATCTAAGTCATCGGAGTCAGAGTTATAGTCAGGTTCTTGGAAAGTGGATTGAAAATAAGAAGAAAACAGCTCAGTGATACCCTCGCCGCTGTCTGCAGACTGGTCCATGTAATGTAGTACGTTAGGTAACGAGTTAACGCTTCTTTTGCTTTTAATGTAAGACCAGAAACACTTAGGGTTTTTGGTGATTGAGGTTTCTATCTTTTCCATATAAGAATCAAAACAAACCGCTTCTAATTGCTTAACTCGGTTTCGCAATAGTGAAAAAGAGTGGTAATCGGATAAATTGCCGTAGTTTTTATATTTACAATGATATTTGTGTTTTTCTTTTAAGATTTTAATTAAAGCACTCGTATACCAAGGGGGGTGTGTCGATCTTTTTGGTGGCTTAACGGGAATGTGCAGGTCCCTTAACTCATAAAGTTTACTATAAAAGAGATTAAGGGCTTGGTCCAAGGACCCTGCAGATAACAATGTACTCCAGTCTATAAGATCTAGTGCCGACGTAATTGCAGTGTAATCACCTTGATAAAATTTGTAATTTACGCTATGTTTCTCAATGTATTTATGTACTTCGACAAAATCAGCGTTAATAATTAATGGTTTATGGTGTACATCAACAGGTAACGCCAACGGATCGCCACACTCACTCACTTTTACAGCGCCATTTGAAAAAACAAGGTCCAACAACCTACCATTGACATTGCGCTCACCATTGAACTGGGTCAAGTTACACGCATTTATCGTGTCAAAGAAATCCAAAATACATCGGACATGTATTTTCTCAGGATATAGTCCAGGGCTATCGACAGAATCTTGCCATATCACGTCGCCACCGAAGTTAAAATCACCCGTGACAATAAATGTATCTAACGGGTGGGTGGTTACTAAATGGTTAAGTTTGTGGTGAAAGTTTTGTAACTGAACTATGTATGAATTACCAACATTTTCTTTGCACAAATACAGGCCGCAAATATTGATATTGTAACTTACCGCTGGTCTAGACCGCTTCAGAACGATGGAAACCCATATATCCTCAGCAGAAGTACGCCAGTCACATCTTTCCACCACAGTCAGATCATTCCTCACCGCGATCACCACTCCACCTCCCCGGGTTTGTGCTGTTCGACAATAGTCCCGATCCCGCCTCCAAACAAGATATCGTCCGTCAAACAACTCACTATTACTAATATCGTCCACTAACCACGTTTCCGTAAATATAACAACGTCGTAGGAGTTCATAGAAATATTACGGTATAACGCGTTTATTTTAGAGCGCAATCCTCGTACGTTCTGATAATATATATTAAGCATTTTTAAGTTTAACAATAACACTATTAGCACCGTTATAGGGTTTATCATTTGGTAATAATTGGCTCAGTAAATTACTTAACAAAATTGAAGATAAAATGCACCAACAATAATTAAGTTTTGAGGAGGTAGAAAACAAAAACTGGTAGGAATAATTTAAGCACAACGGTGCACAGTGTCTAATGACATCGATCTTTGAGACAGTCACAAGCAATGGAACAAAAGAAACGATATAGGTTCTATTAGTCATAACTGAGTAGGTAAAACAACTTAAAATGCACCTTAGTGTAGCGTACATATGGTCACAATTAGCACAGCGGTGACAGGTAATAAGACAATCACAATTTAACACGAGTTTATACACCTCTAATGAACGACACAGTGACAGTTGGAAAACTGCAGGGGCACACAACTGCGTGTGGTTCTCAACCTTTTGTACACTCTTTGGTTTAGCACAACTAAAAACTTCATTATTGGCAAGTTTAAGATATTCACTTGAGTTTACTTTATTTTTATGAGATCTTTTTCGGATTTTAATACTATTGTAGGAGATGTATCTGCCTTTCTTGCATGTATTTTGGAATGCTTGACCCAGACGTAGCGAAAATCCGTTTCTGCGGCCGCTTTTTTAGTTTTAGACAGTAAAGCCTTATTCTGCAATGTCAGGTGATCGTTGATATATATCCGTTGGTTTCCGGCAAGACCGATTTGTCCTGCAGTTAGGGGAGCTGCTTTAAAAAGTAATCTTGCAGCGGCAATAAAGTCCTCCTTCACGTAACGGTTACAGAAACTCACGATGATAGGTTTTGTATGATCTTTCTCACGAGTTGGAACTCTGTTTATAAAATTTATCTGGGCCTTAGACACGGGATAAGCAATTTTGGTGCCGATTTTGCCAACTATGTCAAACAGGTTCTCGTGATTATTCTGTGGTATGCCTTTTATCTCGACGTTATTCAAACGAGTCCACTGCTCTTTGGCGTTATTTTCGTCCTCTAGTTTGTCTAAGCGAGTCTGAAGGATATCCACCTGCTCCTGAACCTTCTCCACGTGCTTGAGGCGCGCTTCCATGTCTCTGATCTTCGCATTAAACTCCTTAAGCTCCTTGTTCGTCTCACCAAGTGATAATTTTAGATCCGCGAACTCTGTTCGTAGCGCTGTTATCTCTTCCTTTAAAAAATCTAGAGGGGCTAGCTTTTCAGCGAGTGCTCTTATTTCCAAGAGGATAGCCGACTCAGACTCCGGCCTTGGTGACACTGGTGGTTGAGTACTGGCACTTATTTTACATTTGCTGCAACGCCACGTATGTTTTCTGTCACCTAGCTTCCTATATCCGGCTTCAGTTATTCCTGCACAGTGGAAGTGTAGTTCCCGATTACATTATGTTCAAACTTGGTACAAAGTCGACCATAACTCAGCGTTATTAGTAATGTAACAGCCGTGTGCAGCACAAGAATTTGATTTATTCCATTTTAATACCAAACATCTATTACCATCAGTATTTCTTTGAACGCATTTTTAATGCTATTCTGAACGGAGACAACTCTTTAAATAATTTAATTTCGTGTAGGTACAAACCCATACCAGTAACTTGAATTTAGCACAGTCAGCTCAAGTAAAACCTAATCAAACGGTTTCCTAATATTTTTGTACGATGGTAATATACCTACAAAAACTTTCACTAACTAATCACTTTTTTTAAATATGTCTGAGGAAGCTATAATCAACCCTTAACATCTTGGGGTAAAACAGAAAGCTTGACTTTCATAAATGAAATGGTGACTTGTTGTTATTTAAAGCTGGTTATCAGAATTTATTATTATACTGGGTATTTTTGTTAAATAAATACGTTTTTTGGTTTTAACTGAATTTTATTTCAATTTAAGGTCTTAGACAAAGCATTTTGGCTGACTTTACTTAAGATCCTTGAATTTCTTTTAATATTCGGAATAGACAATAAACACGTGCTCAAAGAAATACCAGTAGTATTAAATTAGTAGTATTAAAACGGAATAAATCAAGAATTTTAAGGTTTATAAGATCATAAACGCCATCTACCGGCTAATCAAGACACCTGGTGTAACAGCATCAGCCACAGAGTATTTTGTAAAGCAGCTACAGCGATTAATTTATATGATCTTTACAAACTCACAATAGCGCCATCTATCAATTCTTTGAGTGTATATGTGACATGAAATAATTATGTCAGTTATTTCAAATTCTACATTGTCTTTGCATTAATTGATTACCTTGGAAATAGTCTGTCTAAAAAGTCAAACGACTTGGGTAATTACCTAGTAGGGTAAAACAAAATGTGATGTATCAAGACTAGTTCAATAATCAAGGTTGATTAAGAGATCTTGATCACTGTTTACTAATAGAAGAACCTTATATAAAGTATCGAATATAAGTATTTTTTAAATGATTAAATATTATACAAAATTTTTAAGTCGTTTGACTTTTTAGACAGACTTAGGTATATAAAACACATCTGTTTACAATATTTTAGTTAGGGATTTTGCCTTCCGGGTGAGAATGTTTTTAACATGGGTTGGACGACGCTTGTGGAGTGGCTTTCCACATAGCGTGAATTTGTGAAACCTGAATGATGTCACTCCGTTTGATTTCCCACCTGAACTCCTATCACAGTATTAAGTTACTATTTGCCCTACATAAATGATGATATTTGTTTATTTTGTTTCGGTCAATGTTTTCGATGGCTAGTATAAAGAGTGTTGATACTTTTAATTTATAATGCGTTTCGACTAACTTAGAATATTTCTTTTCAGGCTTGAGTAAGGATACAGTAACTAAAATAAAAAAGGGCCAGTGCGAGTCGGACTCGCGCACTGAGGATTCCGTACTTACCTATGAAATCAATTCCCAAATTGAGTTACGAAGATTTTTCCAAAATGCAAACAATTTTTTTTTTGACGGATCTACAAATTTACAGTTTTCAGATTTTTTTCTATACTTGTTCTATGAGACCTTGATGCATGCCAAATTTCAGGATTCTAGGTCAACGGGATTCACCCTATGAACTTTGATTCCCTTATGTATCGAAATATACGTTTTTTGCGACTTAAACGGCCCTATCTTTTTTTTTTCGTTAATTCAGAAGACTGAGTTTTTCACAACTGTAAGAGACCGTAGACCTGAGTGTATGGTTTTAACTTAACTCGATACTTCCAAGCGTTCTCGAGTTAAAGGGTCCTAACAGATAAACAGACGGACAACAAAGTGATCCCAAAGATCTTATATACGAGAGGGTCCCTTACAGGCCAACTAGATTGATTACGAAGCAACATTACAAATTCTGAAGTGTACTTTATTTTCATAGTCATTAAGTTCATATTTTTCATTGATAAGCAAAAGGGAAAAAATATACCAAGCAACACAACAATAAAGTGGTAATATGTCCCATTTTTACCTGTATGTTACAGCACTTATAGCTAATAGCTGAATTGCGGCTGTACCTAGTTTTAGCCGGCTACAACTAGGTGTAGCCGACCGTGTGGGGTTAAACTTAGGTGTATCCTACTTATCTTCGGTTAAACCTAGGTCTAGCCTTCATCATAGTGGCTAGAACTAGGTGCAGCCACACAGCGGTGGTTAAACTTAGGTATATCCTATTTATCATTGGCTAGGAGGACTAGGTTTTCAGTGCAATTAAGTATTTTGCTTTGATTTCCTTCCATGTAATGGAATGATGTTTAAACATTATTAATGTAAAATTACAGAAATAATTAAGGCTTTTAACTTAACCTATCCCAAATGATTCAGTGACATTAGAACATATGGCTTTAATGGTCACTGTTCTAACCTAACCTACCACATGTGATCGCTTCATTTGTTCGCCATCGTGTTGTAATGGTCACTATTCTAACCAGATCATTACTAGACACGACTGTTCTGAACCGTACTGACACTATTTATTATAGAATTAAATTAAGTAGTTAGATCACTACGAAGTATACGCGAATATTTGCGTACTACTCTTGTATAAATTGAAAGACCTTAGTAAAAAAGTGATTTACAATCCATATGCGATTAGTTTCTCACCCTTTGCGTTCTGGCCTGGTATAATATAGAAATACGCAGCTAAGTAAAATTAAAACTTTTTACAAGGGGCGTAATTATAGAATCTCGCAACAGGCGTATAAAAGGCTAGTTACGGCACTGCTTGGCGTATCTATTAAATTTTTTGCATTGCTTGGGCAGCGTAGAATTAACTTTATTTACTTAAATGAGATTAGGTAATAAGTGTTGCCCACGTGGCGTGAGTTACTTTTAGGAAAAAGTATTAGAAAGTAAGGTTAATTGTTTTAATTTTGACTTATCATCTATACATTATAATAAAACAGTAAAATTGTGGATCGATGGGTTTAATTGGCTCAAAAACTACTGATCCGATCCTGTTCAAATGCATACATAATCTTTATAGGCCAGGTCAATTGTTAAGCTATACATCATCACGCTATCTGCTATGGAGGGTGAGCAATATTCCAAAATTGAACGTCATTTGCCGTGAGTTCGACTCCCAGCTACAGTTACAAAAAATGACATTATTTTATCTTCGTATTTTGTAATAAGAATGACTTTTACCATTTTTTTTTTTTAACAAATCGACAGTTTTATTCACTATCTTCCAAATAGTTTGTAAAAACTAATCAAAACTCATAATAAAATAAAAGCGGCGTTACATCATTCCATTTAGCTGCAAATTCATCTTCTGAAACCAAAATCATCACGCTATCATCACGCTATTATCACGCTATTATCGATAAGGAGCCAATCAGTCAATAATGTCATTTATATAAGAACGTCTATTTTGAACGAAAATCGAAGACCATAGCACAGTGGTTTCATAATTTTTTAACTATCCGAGTTGGGTAGCGTATTTCCATTCTATAAAAAGTCTAAACGTAGCCCTAAGAAACAGCCCGCGTATACTTTGTATTGCTATTTTTTAAATCTGCACAATTACAATGTTTATGTTACAGCACTTAAAGCTAATAGCTGAATTGACTTGCATGTAACACAAAGGGTGTTCGAATCCCACAAGGCTTTTTTAGAAAAAAGTTTTGTTTTATTTTTTTCACTGTTGATAAGATTTTTTTTTACATATTTTTGCACGCTTACATTTTTTTTTTGTCCATAATAAAACGTGTAAAATGAAACCCAACAGTAGAAGACTCGGTTCGGGCCACGCACAGTGGTCCGGATCTTCAAAAAAGTGGACATAGGACCGAAAATGCATATTTCGCGTAACAAAAAATTGTTTTGTGTATAAAATTTAACGCTGATTAATACTTATTACTACAACTTTTCAAAAAAATTGCTCCTTCAAGTCTAAAAAATATATTGAAAAAAAAAATGTATGGGAAAAAATCTATTTTATTTATTTTCTCCATTCAGTATCAAAGTATAGCAAGCAAATCTTATATTCTGGTAAGAAACTATTGTCCTTAACACGACAAAATATAAATTACTTGCGTATCCCTGCGGCCTTGGCGCCTATGATGCTTCAAAGTTTGAAATTTTAATGTTAAATTATCTCAATATTACTAATGAGTTTTTCAGTTGAAATAAACGCAATTTGAGCTTAAATGTTTGTTAAATAAATAAATTATCATCTGCTGAATATTTTTTCGTTAGTTGATATTTCCTATTAATAAATCATAGTTGATCTTGTTGGTTAAACTACTAACGCGACTATTCTTAAAAGAAAAAAAATAAAAGTAGATATAGCCCTGAAAAGGGATGTTTTCAGTAGTCCTGAAAACGACTATTTTAAGAAGTCCTAAAAAAGACTATTTTATTAGAACAACTTATAAAACAAACTCAACTCAACATCATCATCACGAAATAACATCATTAAATCTGTCACATTTACACTAACGGATCTTCTTCGGACTGCAACTCGGAGTATCCATATTTTCGGTTTCTTCTGTTACTACATCAGGCAACAACAAAAGTTCTTAAACATCTGGTAAAAAATCGAATTGCTTTGTGTTGATGTATTTTGGTCGAATATGGGATAAATATTATTTTAACTGTATTATTTTAAGTTCTTATCCATCTTAGGGTTGTCTGGAAGAGATCGCTCTCAGCGATAAGACCGCCATTGTGCCCGTTAATCTAAGTTTTTGTATAAGCTGTATTAGTTTTTGGTGTACAATAAAGTTTATTCTATTCTAAATATGGGTCTGAACTAATTAAAAGATTATGGAGCAAGTCTTCGTTGGTCAAGTCAAGTCCTTTATCCTGTTAAATTTTCTTGTGTCACTTTCACGAACTTTTCGAAATTCTTTATTTCTTGCTTCACCCGCTTCTTTGGAAAGAATGTCATTTGGTAGGAGGCCAAAGTGATGACATATGTCCGCACCATGTATAAGTAGTTTGTGTACACTGTGTCAATATAAACCCACGGGTATAGATGAACAAAGATCTCAGCTGTTTTTCTGCAATACGTCCTGAATTTTTCAATATCTGTGGCACATTCTGATGAAATTGTTTGAAGAATAACAGCAAAATGCTGCAGTAGGTCTTTGTCGATATTGGTTATTTCGACAGATTTCTCATAGTCGCTGAAAAATCTTCTGGCTTTGTTTCCGTCATTTGTGGTTCCAAAATCTACAAGTATTCCCATTTGCTGTTTGTATTCTTCTTGTGTCAATTGTTTCTTCGGAGTTTTCAATTCTTTGTCAGCACCTCGTGCTGCCCACATCTTAAAGTCAGTGTAAGATATGTGTAGAATACACTCCATACAACGGATCCACATGTAAAGAGTAGAAAGTCTATATTTATAAACATTTTCTATATCTGTTATCTGTTCTATTAATGGCTACTTTATCGACGATCATTGTCATATGAAGGTCGTGACTAATCTCCAGCCCGGCCAATTTTGTAAGATGGATATTTTCTATTTGCACTTTCAATGCAGCTTCTTCTTGCTTCATGTATTCTGCTGTCTCTTTACAAAACTCGAACTTAATGGGTCTGCAATAATGTGTTGAAGGTTTTGGGTTTTCCCATACGGTGATATTATTAGAAACTAATTTAAGAGGGACATGAAAACCGATGAATCACTGAAATCCACATCTTCACTTCTTGGTTGTAAGTGCTTTGTGAAGAAGCCCAATCGAAACCCCATTTACTAATTAGCTTCAGTCCTTCAGTTGACTAATCAACCTGGGTATCAGTAACTTGAAGAATCTTCTGAACAGTCAGATCCAATAGGCCTTGAAGCTTCCTCTGGCTCCTCCTTCAGTAATTTCTATATCATGTGGATATCATCTCTTTTTAGCTTCAAGGAGTTTGTGATACGATGGCAACACTAGAACTTCATAATTTAACAGCACAAGTATTTCCACTTTCACAGGTTCAAAGATGTATAAAGTCCTAGAGCTTGATCTTCGTCAAAAGATTTTTTCTTATTCTTAAACAATGTGGTTTGAACAATTGTAACACTATCGGGGTCCATCGTTGATCAATAACATTATCTAAGTCATTTTTATTTTCTACACTAATGCAAAACTGAGCTTTTCTGGCGAATAGTCCAAAAAAGACCCCAAACATCTTTTTTATGGATGGTGGTGGGGGTAAATGATTGTTTTATTAGAGGAGTAGTTCAGTCAGTTACAAGCAGTCAACAAAACAGCACGCGTCTTCGATTACGGAGATAAAGTTAAATATTTTTATTACTTTTTTTATTAAAAATACAAGGTGCAGTTTTAAAACTGCACAATATTTCAGGAGGTTGTAATAAAACTCATAAATAATCATGTAAAAAAACGATACCTGGTCAATAATCAGTAATACTTGTTATTTAATTTTTTAATTACACTAAACTAAATCGATTGATCGATGGCCGCAGGGGCGTGGCTAGGGTTTGGCGTGCGGGATGATGATTGGATGATACATTATTTATGAAACTATCGTTGCGAGTTAGTGTGTGTGAAAACGCCCTTTATTGTTCCGTGTTTGTGTGTGTGAAAGAAAGCGAGGTTATAAAAAAAAAAAATTACCTACTTATTTTATTATTGATTCGGGTCGAGAATCACTAACATAATTACCTCCTGAAATATTTTGCAGCTTCAAAACGACACCTTGTATAATGTAAAATAAATAAGTACCTGTCTATATGCGTATGTTTTTATTATTATTTTATTAAAAAAATATATCTTAAATCCAATTTAGTTGGAAAACTCGTCAATAATTAAGAATATTAAAAATTAAAATTTCATACTTTGAAGCATCATAGGCGCCAAGGCCACAGGGATACGCAAGTAATTTATATTTTGTCCTGTTAAGGACAATAGGTTATTACCAGAATTATTATAAGGTTTGCTTGCTATACTTTGATACTGAATGGAGAAAATAAATAAAATAGATTTTCTCCCATACATTTTTTCCTTCAACATTTTTTTTTTATACTTGATGGAGCAATTTTTAAGTTTTAGTAATAAGTGTTAATCAGCGTTAAATTTCCTATTCAAAACAATTTTTTGTTATGTGAATTATGCAATTTCAATCCTATGTCCCTTTTTTTGAAAATCCGGACCACTGTGCGACGGTTCGACCCCAGATACAACAGTCTGTGCCTCCTGTTACGGCTAAGTTGATCGAAGTAAAATGTTGAAATAGTTTGACGTGTATAGTTTAGGAACTACTATGAATTTCGATCTTTGAGAGTTTCAAAATATACGTTTTTTGCGACATAAACAAACGACCGTATCTTTTTTATTCGTTAACTTAGAAGTTTGTTTTTTCACAGCTTGAAGGGACCGCAGACCTGTGTATCGTTTTAATTCGATACCTCCACGCATTCACGAGATAAAGGGTCTTGACAGATGGACAGACAGATAGACAGACGGACGGACAACAAAGTGATCCTCTAGGGGTTCTGTTTTTCTTTTTGAGGTATGGAACCCTAAAAAAGAGGCAGCCGATACTAAAGGCTGCGGGTATTGCCCTCAGGATCACCTCCGCACTGATTTTTTATACATTTTGGTAACTAAAATTATTTTTAACCGACTTCGAAAAGGAGGAGGTTCTATGTTCGGCTGAATGTATGTTTTTTTTAATGTATGTTCACCGATATCTCGGTCAATTGTGGACCGATTTTGAAAATTCTTTTTTTTTATTGAAAGGTGATCTGATCATGAACTTCGAAGATATGGAACAGAAATCCTCATAGAAACACAGCAGATCTGTGGTTACAAGTTAAGTTGCTTTGTTTATACGTGTAGTCGATGACTGACTGTCAGAATAGGGGGGGGGGGATGTATCGAAATGATCTGATGATGAAGCCAGAAGGGAAACAAATAAATTAATGTAATCTAATCGTGTATCGGATTATTAGAATCGTTATGAGATGCACTGTGGCTATAAGTTAGTTGGGTCGTTCTTCTTTTTTACCAACAATCGCTTGTCCTCTTGTAAAATAATGTAGATAACGTATTTATGGTTGATATTTTCAAGTTTCTCAATTCTCTTTTATTTTAACTTTATTAGTACAATACATACCATTTTTCAAGGGCTTTAAATTGGTTATTGTAGATATTTTCCTTTTTTTAATTCGTGTGACAGAGTGGACGAAATACACTTCTGTCACACTTTTTTGTACTGATCAATTGTCGATAAAAAAGAAGAACGTCCCATTTAAGTTTGTCTGAGGGGTACTTTTTAATAGTGGTACCATAACTAAAAAGTGTAAAATAAAAAACTTTTTACAAAAAAAAAATATAACCGACTTCAATGTTAAAAAAACACTGAAAAGTTTAAAATAACTTTAATTTCGGAAGTCGGTGTTTCTATAATAGTTTTTTCTCTTCGTTATTTAACACCGACTTCCGAAATTAAAGTTATTTTAAACTTTTCAGTGTTTTTTTAACATTGAAGTCGGTTATAATTTTTTTTTGTAAAATTATTTTTGTATCCACTTTTATACAGCCTACTTTTTATTTGGTGGGAAAATGATCCAATGACATTCCCGCTCTTGGCCGCAACGGGAGATAGTGTCGGACTTTTACTGACAAAAAAACCACTTCTGTTCCTTCGTTGCCCTTCGTACTGGAGGGGCCGAATCTTCCTTTCAGAAACAAATCCTTGGCCCCAGTAAGCTTCGACCCTGCTGAGCTCCTACAGTTTGCTGACAACTCATTGAGGCGCGCGTAGAACAACCACACCGCCGAAGTCTTGGGCTCAGTCCGGACGCTTACTGGATGGTCGGACGGCGAGCAACCCATAGCTCGCCGTCCGCCGGCGGCCGGAAATCGGAATCTAAATCCCAGCGGCGGCTGGGGCGTGAGCGCCGTCACCTCACGCATGCGGCCTCCTCACGGAACAGTTTTACTGTTCTGTGGGCCTCCTCCTTTGTGAGAGATCGCCGCCGCCGATTGCCTCTGCCCAACTTGTCAAGCGCTAACGAGTAAACAAGATACTGGAAATGGCGGGTCATACATAGCTGGCTAAACACTAGCAATAATGATTACTGGCAATCTTTGATAGATAGATAGATAGATATAGCATTTATTTGATGCACTCAGAAAAACAAACAGAAAGTAAGTACAAAAGCACTATAAAAATACAAACATGGGTTCTTACTCATGTTAAACAATAAAAATAAAAATAAAAAATAAAAAAAACAAGAAAAACAAGTCAATCGTGTAGTGCGGTGTGCGCCTCAAGGCTGCATCAAATGGGAGCCCAACTCAGCATGTGTCAGGCAAATATACCTGACGCTGGTATTCTGCTGGGTCCCTTTAGTGGCATACGGACGTCGAGCTGAATTCGTGGAAGAAGTGCTATGTGTGTGAAGTGTTATGTGTGGAGTAAGTTGTGTATATATTTACAATTTATTAGATTTCGCGTTTAATTCTGTATGTCCAGCGTTGGTGGTTTTGCATTGTGAATTTATCTTTAAGGGGAAAAGTGCAACTTATTTGCTATTTAACTAAAACAATGGTGTATATTGTGTTGAATAGTTGTTTATAGATCTCCAGTGTGTGAAAAATATATACTCGTATATATATATGTAATGAAATATAAATCATGTGTATTTAAAATCAATCGTTCATTATAAACAGGCTATTAAGCTTGTCTTTTAATTTTTGTCTACAGTTTGGTGCTCGCAAGACACATCAGGTGGAATGACTCAGGAACACAAGAACACGCCAACCAGTTATATGATAGACGTGTTCGATACAGTCATACCCAGTTCCTTTTGCGAGGAAATCAGAAACTGCCGTAGTCGAGTCCTGAAGATATTGAGACATTTGATATTCCTTATTGGTGGGGGAATGTTATTCCAACATTTGGTAGCTGAGTACCTAAAACTCCCTCTAAAAGCCGCTGTCTTATGCGGTTGCGTACAAAGCTGCTGCGAGCACTGCCTGCTGGCGCATTCTCTTCTACCAGCGATCCAACTCAGTTTGGCGTACAAGTAGGTCGGTTGCTTGTACTTTATGACTCCAAAAAGTAGGCAAGCCAAGTGTAGTTTACGACGCGACTTCATCTTCAGGATTGAGTGCTTATTTAAAAATGGTGTCACGTGAGTTCTTGGTGGAATGTTAAAGCAGAAACGGGCGCAGGCGTTTTGCACTCTCTGAACTAATTTTTCAGTTCTTGCCAACAGTCGAGGGCCAATAACTGTGTCCGCATAATTTAAATTTGAGAGTACGAGCGACTCGACCAGCTGTATTCGTAGCTCCTCGGATAGATAAGGCCTTATTTTATATAGAACCTTTAACCGATAGAAACAAGTGCGCACCGCTGTTGCCACGTGCGCTTCGTACCTCAATTCCGCGTCCATAATCAGTCCCAGATTACGCGCTTCACTGACTTGACTGACCGTCTCACCCAGTAGAGTAACGTTGAGTGTTGCCGGTACTGAATTGATTTGGCACTTGGTTCCGAAGAGCAAGTATTTAGTTTTGGTCGGATTAAGTACCAAACCATTGCTCTCAGCCCAACATGCTATACTGTTGAGATCATCGTTGAGATCCTTTAACGCGCTGCCATAATCACTAGGCTTAAAAGAAATATATATTTGCACGTCATCAGCGTAAATATGATACCTACATCGCTTCAGAGACTTTATAATGTCTGCGCAATACAAAATAAATATTATGGGGCCCAGTATAGAGCCCTGTGGAACGCCTCTTTTAACCGGGGTGAGTGACGACTCAAGGGATGAGCCATTGCTCAAACGGATTTCCACACGCTGCTTACGGTTAGTAAGGTAACTTCGGAACCAGTTTATCGCATTTTGGTCAAATCCGTAATAGTTCAGTTTTGAGAGGAACAAGTCAATATTAATACAGTCAAAGGCTCGCGAGAAATCGAGTAGCACCAGCAGTGTACACATGCCCTTATCCTGTGCCGCCAAAATGTTATCTGTAACATCCAGAAGAGCCGTAGCAGTACCACGCTGTTTTCGAAAACCTGACTGTAGTTCTGGGAGTATTTTCTGTTTTTCTAAATATTGTGTCAACTGCTGACACACGGCCCTCTCGGCTATCTTGGATAGGCAGGGCAGAATACTGATAGGCCTGAGGTCCTTCAAATCTGTTGGATTCGTTTTTTTTGGTAATGGTCTAACGATTGCAATCTTCCAGATATCAGGGAACGTTGCTGAGCCCATCGAATAGTTTATAATGTCTGTTATGGTGTTAAGTGTGTATGGAAGGGTAGATATAAGCATATTCAGGGTAATCATATCACAGCCTTCAGCATTAGACTTAAGTTCGTGAAAGTATTTCAAGATTTGATTGGCGGTAACTGGTTTCAATGCGAATGAAAAGCTATCGTCACCGAAATGATGGGACTCAAAGAAGTTTTGTTGCTCAGCATTGCAGACGTGGTTGCCAGGGACATTTAAAAAGTGATTATTTATTTGTTCTGGATCTCTAAAGTGAGCTGGTAGGTCTTCAGCTTGTTTACTTGGTAGAATCGTGTTTTTTAAGTTGTTCCATAAAGTTTTAGGGTCTTTTATTTTATTATTAATGTTATATTTAAAGTAAGCGACTTTTTCCCTAAATATAGAACTAACCACTAACGATTTCAGCTGTTTATAGTATGCCCTTTTAGAGTCTGACCTCGTCTTGCGATACTTGGTTAGAGCGTCATTTCGTAAGAGCATCATAAGCTTGATAGTCTCAGTAATCCAAGGATATGACGGCTCCTTTATCAAGCATGTCTTCACAGGAGCGTGCGCATCGTACAATTTCAAAATGTTTTTATTAAATTCCTCAACCATGTCATTTATATTATGCATACTACAAATGTTGTCCCAATGTACATTCGATAAGTCACTGTCAAAGATTTCACCGTTAATGTTCTTAATCGGCCTGTACCTTATTGTATGGGGTTTGTATCTACTACGCTTAATATTAAGTTCACAGACGACAAGCGAGTGTCCATTAATTGAGCCATAGGGCTCAACTGACACACTTTTGTGATTGATATTGGAACATACTAGGTCGATCAAAGTTTCACTATGGTCTGTAAAATGGGTAGGAGAACTTACAAGTTGTTTTAGGCTCAAACTATTCAGGAACTCGGATACTCTTTTAGTTTGCCCGTTAGCATTTAATAAGTTGACATTAAAATCGCCTAGTAGTATGTAGTGGTCACACTTTACTAAGGAACTAATGGAGTCGGTCATGGCATCGAGAAAAAGGTCCAAGTCAAATCGTGGAGGGCGATACGCTGTACCTATTGCGATTTTATTTCCATTTAAGGTTAAGGTAATCCACATTTGTTCAACGGTGTCGTATCTTGGGTCACCTGGAGTGGACCAGGTACGAACGGTCAAACCGCGTTTTACATAAAACCCTACACCACCCCCGCGACCCCCGTGTACAGTCAGCGGCCGCGGCGTGTGGCGTAGGCGGTAACCTGGCACAGTGGGCGCGCGCGCCTCCTGTCCGGCCTGCAACCAAGTTTCGTTGACCGCCATTATATCGAAAGAATGGTTTTCAACTGCAGCTATAAAATCATCGTGATTAGTGCTAAGAGAACCTACGTTCAACAAACCAAGTTTAAGGTATTTTTCAAGCATAATTAACTGTATAAATTATACGAAAGTATAGAGACCTAATTTCGTAGTCATGAAATGTTGAAACTATCATATTCAATCTAACATTGCAAAGTATAACCCAACACAAATAGCGCAACTGATAACAACAAATATAATTAAAGGCTAAAGATAAACATACTGTGGATAGATGTGTAAA
This sequence comes from Mythimna ferrago, assembly GCA_910589285.2. Taxonomy (NCBI): domain Eukaryota; kingdom Metazoa; phylum Arthropoda; class Insecta; order Lepidoptera; family Noctuidae; genus Mythimna; species Mythimna ferrago. Next base: position 8,767,713 of record OU342691.1, on the reverse strand, counting down.
CAGAAAAACACCATTGTGAAAAATAAAACATGTATAAGATAATTTAGTAAATATGGTTTCAATTAATTGTATAAAAGTTATTGTATAAAATATTTGTGTATACTTTTTATTATATAATAATTGCAGATTCATTTTTACTACCATGAAATAGCGAAAAAAAAAACATGTATTAAAATTATAAATACTGACCAAGTCATTGTAAATAATATTTGTGCGTGTTTTGAAAATTGAATAAGCTATGCATGAAAATACTACCAACTTAAAAACACCATTGTAAATAATAAAATATGTAAAAAATAATTCAGTTAACATAATTATAATTAATTTGCCAATAAAAATATTTGTAAATAATAATTGTAAATAAGTTATTGTATAAAATATTTGTGTATAATTGTTTGTATATAATAATTGCAGATTCATTTTCACCACCATGAAATAGTAAAAATAAAAACGTGTATTAAAATTACAAAAATTGCAAAAATTGTCTTTGGAAGAGATGATTTTTAATTTTTTACTTTTCACTACTATCCAACAGTTCCCCACATAACTACCCTGCGGATTCTATCTCTCTTATGCCTTGATCACATGGACCAAGTAAACGGGAGAGACAGTGCTCTCGGCCGAATACTCGTGATGCCTTGATCACACGTACCGAGTAAAAAGGGCGAGACAGTAAAATGTTGCTCGGCCGAGACAGTGATATAAGCGAGTTGTAGAGATAAATGATAGGCCGAGCACTCGGCGCTGTGTTTACACGTACCGAGTACTCGGCCGAGAGTACTGTCTCGCCCGTTTAATCGGTACGTGTGATCAAGACATTAGTCTGGTGTAGATATGTCGTGACAAAGTAAACTACCGGCACAGACTTAGGGTTACAGCCCCACCGCGACCACCACGCCCATCAACGTAATGAGGTGACCAAACGGTCGCCATGTAGCGTTTCAACCTAGGTGACCTTGCTAATTTCAATCCGTGTAAACAGCAGTTGTAAACCATGACCTTTCAATGCGCTTCCCAACCAACGGATTGAAACTAGCAAGGTCACCTTGGTTGGGACGTTGGTTTTCAACTCTCTCTATATATTTATTGCACTCTGTGTTTTCAACAGTCTGATCACCCCTTTCAGATTCGGCGATAAGGTTATTTTTATCATATTTTTGAAGGTAGATGACTCAAGAATCATTTCGTTTTCTAACTAACGGTTATACGGGGAAATTAACACGATTGACGACGTCACCATAAAACAAGTTTCTATTCATTCTATTGGCAGTTTTTTCGCTTGCGTTTTGGTCTACGAACGTGGGGGCAAATTTACGCTTTGTACTGTTTTTTTTTTTTACCTGAGCAGTATGCAATAGGGACGTAATAACGTTCAGTTGCACTTCGAGCATCGTAAAGTAGTGTACTATAACATCTGTAAGCCATGGATTCAAAGGTTTGGCTCCTCGTAGAATGGTTAGGTGAATCTAACATCGCTAGTTTATATAGTGTGGTGGACTTGGAATCAGCAGCTTTTCGCGTAAATAACCTACAAGCTGGGAATATAATTTTCTTGCATAAAGAAGGAAAAATTTGTCAAGCAAAAATCGTGCTGTCTTCCGGTAAGTTTAAGCTTTATATATTTGCCTAGCGTGGCCAAAGAAAAGATGGATGGGTTGTGTGAGTGTGATAGGTTAGAATGGAACAATAACACGTGTTGTGCCGACCCCAAGTGTCAAGGACAGGAAGATGATGATGGTACATGAATAGCTACTTTCCAAAAGTAATGTTACGTTAGAGTCGTCCTTAATGTTTTCACCATAAAATATGAATGTTTCATAACGAAATATATATGAAATATGAGTATTTCATAACGAACTATGAGTATATTAATATTTCATAACGGTTTTTTTTTTTGCAAACCAATCCAATTTTGAACACATGCTTAGTCCTGCTAATATTGTATGTTTCGAAGTGAAATTAACCTTTATTGTAAATGACATAAAGTTGAAACTTGAAATTGAGATACTATTATTCATTACATAGCAGCCCTTTACGGGTGGACCAGACGACAAATAAACGTCCCCATAGAGGTGACGTTGCTAGTTTCAACCTTTTTTACTCGCCTATCGTCAACATCGAGAATGGTTTAAAAGCTTGTTACTTTATCTAACGCAATCCAACGTGATGTTTGATAAAGAGGCAATGCAAAAAAAGGCAGATAACGCCTGAAAACCCTATTAGCATTCGGTAATTCCGTGATTTACTCGAATATTTTACAAAACCTGTTCCAAGAAATACGTGTTTTATTTAAAAACTTAAAAAAAAAATATCATCATTTAGAATCATGATAAAATTTCAAGGCTTCTATTTTATAGTTTTTGGATTTTTAAAATTTTTGAGTAAGTTAATTATAAAGTGTCAAAGTGCATGCAAAATAGCAGATTCTCAGAGGTCTTTTCTGGATTAGTTTAACACAAATTTATATTGATTGATTTCAATAGAAGTCTAGATAATATGCACTAGATACTGTGTTTCCAAAATACCTAATGAAAAATATATAATAACGTCATAATGGCGTAAGAGCGGTTGTATGAAAAACAGTGAAAATGTATGTTGAGTTGCATTCCCTTAATTGCAGAGAACAAGAAATATGTCGAGGATCAGATGGAGATTCTGAAGCGTCAAGATGAACGAGTCCTATCAGTTTGTTTAAAGACCATAAATGAAGTAGTAAAATATCGTAACCCAGTAAGTAGAAACGCTATTATTATTATTTTATGTCTTATGTTTAACTAACCACCAGATTTGACTGGCCTGTTGGTCTAGTGGTTAGTGACCCTGACTGCTCTACCGGAGGTCGTGGGTTCGATACCCAACCTGGACAAATGTTTGTGTGATGAGCATAATCATTTGTTCTGTGTCTGGATGTAATTTATCTATAATATGTTTGTATTTAGAAATATATAAGTATGTTTATCAGTTGTCTAGTTCTCATAACACAAGCTCTGCTTAGCTTGAGACTAGACGGCGTTGTGTGTTAGTTGTGGGATATATTATTATATTCTTATAATAAGTATTTATTATTATTTATTTATATACTTTATTGTACACCACTACACTTACAAAAGGAAACTAAAACACATAAGTACATACAGTGGACGGCCTTATCGCATTCCGCGATCTCTTCCAGGCAACCTGAAATAAATAGTAATTGCCTGGACAAGAAATGGGGCTGTCATTGGTGTGACAAACCAGTATTAAACATATATATTATACTAGCTGTGCCCGCGACTTCGTTCGCGTGGACTACAGGATTTTGAATTTATTTTTTTCTAAAATAAAAGTAGCTTATATTACTCCTTATTACATCAGCTCCCTGTCAAAAAAAGTTCCGTCAAAATTGGTCCAGCCATTTCGGAGATTAGCCCGGACAAATAGACAGACAGACAAAAATTTAAAAAAATGTTATTTTGGTGTATGTACCGTATATATTGACATCTTTAGGTTCAATTGGCGTATAAACCATTTTGCCGAAAATAATAATAAACAAACTAAATATCTTGACTTGGCTCGCGAGGTTGTCGACATGTGGGAAGTGGATAGAGCAATCATTGTGGCGATAGTCGTGACGGCCAATGGCTTAATAGCCAAGAGCCTCGATCAACATCTGCGGAGGCTCTCGTTAGGCAGTTGGATCAAGGGCTTGATCCAGAAGGCAGTACTCCTTGACACGGCGCGTATTGTCCGGAGGTTCCTCTCTCAGGAGCCCTGACCACCGGTAGCTTGGACCTTGTTCCCGATGCCGGTGGGCTACTGTTTTTTGTATTTTTAAATGTTTTTTTTTTTTAATATCCTTTTTATAAGAAATATTTAAAAATATCATTAATATGTATAAATATAAATAAATGAAATAATAATAAAAATCTTTATTTCCAGTTTTACAATTTTACAAGTGGCTCCGTACTTTACATAACATTAAGCATAATGTGTTAAATCGTAAGTAAGCACCGAGTTATACACCTCTGACACCCTAGCTAAGATTGAACTTGTGTTAAGAGTGTCAGGGCTCTCTAAAATTTAAAACAGGCAGATGTATCGAATCTTCGGAAACCTAGTTATTTCAAAAGAAAACAAGTTTTTTTTTTTTTTTTGAACATGCAAACCACCAGTGATATTGTATGAAATAAGTGTGTGTGTAAGTGTATGTATGATGATAATTGGGCAGGGGGGGTCGGATTTGGGAAAGGGGGAGGGACAAAAGGCTACGTTTTGAGGATACTTTCGACCTCTTCATAACCGAGGGTGGTGATCCATTTACTGACTCGAGCTTTGCAGTCAAATTTATTTAATTTCTAGATGCAACATTTTTTGTTAACAAAATTGTAAATGCGACTGCTTAGAATTTTAAAATGTCGCTTTGCGAGTTTTGTTCTGTGCCTTGCTATGGAGCACACGTTCGTGGCCCTACGCTTGGTCAGTTGAACGAAGTCCATCTGTAGTAAAGCATGTTTCCGCAACGTATATTTTAGCACAAAGAGCTGTCTCACTGTCAGGACCTGACATTCTTTGTACAATTGTGCGGTACTATGCCGGTAGTGTTTAAAGGTCATGACCTTGAAGACAGCCCTTTGCGCCCTTTCCAACTGTAGCATCAATGTCTTCGAAGCACCACCCCAAACCGTGATGCAAAAAGTTAATATTGACTGGCAGAGTGAAAAATAAACCATGCGTAAAATATCCGCATCAGCACTATACCGCAGATTTTTAAATACTAAATACTAGTAATCAGTTTTCTCACTCTGCCGACCAAAACCTTAATTTGGGCATTCCACGATATGAGATCGTCAATAAGTAAGCCCAGATATTTGACACTGACTGTCCTTGTCAGAGGAGAGCAAGAACATTGGTTCGAGTTAGTATTGCAAGTATGAGCCTTGACTACAAAAGAGTTGCCAGGTAGTAAGGAAGACATTAAAGAAAAAGTTATGAAGGTGGTCTTTTCTACATTTAGAGTCAGAGATTTTGCCGTTAGCCAAGACATGACAATGCTAAGGACAAATTCTGCTCTTATCCGAGCCTCGTCCCAACTTTCAGCATATACCAGAAGGGCCGTATCATCTGCGTATGTATAAATAGAACAGTTTGGGAGCGCTAAATCACATAAGCTGTTAACATACACTAAAAAAAGTGTAGGCCCCAAAATGGAGCCTTGTGGTACTCCGTATGCCAGTTCACACTCATCACTGACGTATGTTCCGATTTTAACGCACTGCGTTCTCTCAGACAGGTAGGTCGTAAAAATTGCCAGAGCAGGCCCTCTGACTCCTATTTGTTCTAATCTTTTTAGAAGGATTGGAACAGAAATAGTGTCAAAAGCTTTGGACAGGTCGAGGAACAAACCTAGTCACTTAGACTTTTTATCTAAAGTCTCATCAACATTATCTATCAGGGCTGAGAACGCATCTTCACAAGACTTTCCTCTACGAAAACCTAATTGATTTTTGGAAAGGATGTTATTTTTTTCTAAGAAAGATATGAGACGAGTATTGAGCACAGCACCCTCTCAAGAACCTTCGATAATGCCGGTAGGACCTAAATAGGTCTGTAATTATTGACACTGCCTCTGTCCCCTCCCTTGTGGATAGGATGTACGACCGCTCTTTTTAAAACTCTCGGGAATACTCCCTCAGAGATACATAAACAGCATAATTATGTGAGTGATGAGGGGCACAAGAGTCTGTCTGCTTAATTTAAGTAACTTTGAACCGATTCCATCCCATCCTGGGGCAGAATCAGAACGAAGACCCATAATAATATTTTCAACTTCGGCACAATCGGGAGAGAGCAGGACCATTGTATTCACCTGCGATTCATCCCTTACATATAACTCATGTTTCGTACAAACACTTGTAAGCCTAGCCGCGAGTTCCTTACCAATATTTGCAAAAAAGCTATTGATTAAATTCAATGAAGACTTGCAGTCTAGACTGGATAAAGACAACAACTCCGTAGGAGGTGATGTAGAGGTTTGGTTATTGATTATATTATTTATTACGTGCCAGGTTTTTTAGGGTTGTTTTTCGCTTTCTCAAACTCATTTTTTTCATAATTATTTTTAAGCCTGTATAAAAGTTTATTACAAAAATTACGATAGCGTAAATAGGTTAATTTTAAGATATAATTTTATTGTCTGGTGCCTTTTTATGTTCTCTATGCATGTTATCCCTATTTCTAATGCATCTTAGTAGTCCTGGGGTAATCCAGGGCTTGATTATTTTTAGTCTAGAAGGAATACAAATAGTTGAGGTATTACTGTGTATGATAGATGCAATAGTGTTAATAAGAAATTCAGCAGCCCAATTAGCGTTGCTAGATGACAAAATAGGACTGAAATCAGTACTTGCAATTTCCGAAACAACTTTAAGAAAATGAGTTATATATACCATTCTTCTCAGATTTTTTTCTCTATCGATCTGTATATTCGAAATGTCGAAATTCGCAAAAAAATGTTTATACGACCAACAAATATTCGGACAAAAACTCATTCGACGCATAAAATACTGGTGTAAAAGTCAAATTGATATATTTTCTAATTTTGTTAAGGCGTACTAACCATAACTTTTTTAATTCGAGGTGTAAAATCGTCCACTAAACCAAAATGGTTTTTACGCTATGATCTGTTAAAGGTTTCTCTAAAATATATAATGTGAATTCAACGTGTTTGACGTCAGCTGAGCGAGTCCAATCACCTGTAGGTACTAGTCAGCGTCGCGTACAAATTACAGGTCATTGGACTCGCTCAGCTGACGTTTTCTTAAAGAAATTAATTTCGTACATGCGTAAATTAATATGAGTTTTGAAAAAAGGTACTTTATTTTATAATTTTATCTTTACTAATCGATAGTGTTTCATGTACCGAATCGGCCCTCCACGGGATTAAAATGATCAAAATTTAGCGGTGTATGTATAATGCCCAGTCAATTTGATTATTTGAGTAATTATTATCAAATCGCACTCTCATATAGGGCAGTTTTCATAATGACCAATTATAATGCCCAATTTATCACTTGGTCCATAACATAATTATATTCTGCATGTAGTAAAAAGCAGTTATTTCAATATTACAAACAGACATGTTCCAATTTTATTTATATGTATATATAAAAAAAAAAACATAAAACGTTTATTTTCTCATCACAAAGTTTCACTCCAATTCATAATTCATATTAAAAAAATGTACTCTATTTTATGTCTGAGTATGGTTTTCGCACTTAGTCCTATGCGGACCATTTAGCCTGGGCCATGGCAGCCAAAATCTTTGGTGGGACCTTTGGTGGATAACATAGGGTAGGTACATTTTTGTTAAATGATTCGAAATGGTAATTTAGAGATTTGGTTATTCGAGATCACATAACTACGGTATCTAGTTTTTCGTGGTAGCGTGGTTTCGTTACTTTTGTTCCCTATTAGCAAAGTTACAGGGCCGTTTTATACGACATTCCATGTTTCTGAATCATGTTCTTCGAGATCGCATGGCTACGGCGTTAAGTTTTTCGTTGTCGCGTGAATTCATTTTTCATTTTTCGGAATCATGTAACACACCCCAAGCCATGTTTTACGGTCACAATGAGCAATTCAATATCACTTTTGTCACTAGAGCTCATTTTGTGGACGCGTGACGTTTGCGCACTCTTGGCCTTTTTTGCAGAGAACTGATTATAATATGGCGTAAGCACCACGCCAGAACGTCACCACCCGTCTACGGCTGCAGTAATATCCACCATCAACAAAGTACCGATTTGACCAGACCACGCTCATTTGCAGTTGGAGCATATTTCCAACATATTATGATGATATTCGATTATAGACAATATTTATCTAGGTTCCTACGTCGAGAATATTAGAAATATTGTTATTTTTAATACAGGAAAAGCCAAATTGCATGTTTTGCCATTTACGCTTTAATAAAGTGCGAAATACAATTCGCTTCAATTTCTTTTTGTTTTTTTTTTAAGAAGAAAGACGTAGAAACCTAGATAAATATTGTCTATAACCGAATATCATCATATTAAGTTGGAAATATGGTCCAACTGCAAATGAGCGTGGTATTACGTTTGTATGGAAATTCATCCGTCGCCGGCCCCTTAATAGAAACATATATTTATATTTTTTTGTCATTGATAAAATGTTATGAATTTTCAGCATAATTTAGGACCACGAGTGAGAAATCAAACCCCTATAACCAATGTGCTGGATGCGGAAAACAGTAGTGACTCCGACGAGGTAAGTTTGGACCTTCCTCAACAAACCAGGTGGGTTACCATGACGTTCAAACTAAGATTGTTTTATTTTTATCCAGTGTTAATAAGAGACAGAGCTATACTGGTTGTTTAGCGCCATCTCTTACCCACACTAAAATGAGAATGAAATAATCTTACTGTGAACATCATGGTAACCCACCAGATCCCCGTACTACATTAATTAGATTTAATTAATAACGAATTTAGAGACCCCAAACGTTTAATAACAGGCGACGCATATCTGCCAACACATATGACCATTATGTATTTAATTTAGATCTGATGTAAACACGTCCGCGATAGTTAATAAAAATATGAGAAAATAGGCGATTACACACTACCACGCATCACGCTGCATATTGCATGTCAACGCACCTACACGCGAAATTGCGGGTGTGCAGATCTGCATCATAATGCGAGTTTTTTACGCACTCATGCGTGTAGTTGTGTTTTGTGGATTCACGGCGGCTCTGACTCATTTCATCCAAAATCACGCACGGCACTACGAGTGTGGCGTCTCGCTCCGCACGCACGCGTGTGTGCGCATGTTTCTCCGCTTTTAGGCGCGTGGATATGCATTTTCTGTGCGTTGGACTGTACGTGTTTTCTATAAGTACTTACTTACAAGCAACTTCACGCGCTACGCTGCGTGGTGCGTGGCAGTGTGATAATTGCCTAAATGTAACTATGGTCCCCTTGTTCAATACGTTGGTGTGGTAACCACAGCCAGACTTCGCGTATTCGAAAAGATAGCATAACATTTCTATCGGTAAATTAATTACAATTATATAGATTTTCTGTTATTATTTATCGGAGTTCAACTTAGGGCCTGCGCTCACTTGAGCTATGACGGCTTAGACAAAACAGTTTTGTCTGTGTGTATTTGTTTTGTGACTTGTTTACGACGCGCGACGTCTGCGACAAGACTGTTTTGTCTACGACACGGGGCGCTAAGGCTGTTGATAAAATATCGATATATCGAAATAATCTAAGACATGTCTAACTAAGACGTCTAGTCTCAAGTGTGCGCAGGCCCTTATACTGGTCATAACTGTAGGTTTGAATCAAACTATGAAAGTCCAATTCTTAGGACCACCTCTTTTATCGATAAAGTAAAAAACCTATTTACAGTTTTGAAAATATTGGTCTATACCACGGTTCTTATATATTTTAGATAAGAGTTTTTGTGTATTTACATTTAGTTTTAATTAGTTAAGTGTTTTAATTTTTCATGTTTTTCTATGGTTAAATAAACTACCATTGATAATTTGTGCAGAAAAGGAAAATGCAAAGTAATAAAGGGCTAAAGATGGATTAATACCGATTTAATCAGTATTCGCTAATATGAATATATTCGTCTAGTAATATTATAATATTTAAACTAATATTTGAGTATTAGCGATATTTGAATATGATGGAATACGTTGTAGATATCAGTGCCATATTCGTATTCCATACATGTATAACATTGTTTCAAATAGTATCTAGGTATATAATATTGCTAAGTAGACATAATTAATGTTAATACTGTTGCTGATGAATGATACAGCATTTTTATGATATTGCATTACATTTTTTTTATTCGTGTTTGAAAAAGTAATAAGTAATTGTGAAATAAACATTTTTTGAGATGGATTTGAACTGAAATAAATTAATATTATCGATTAAAAAAAAAATGTATAAACAAAATTTTTAGTTTCATAGTTAGTCGATCTGAAATCAGCCCCCCAGATTTCGCAAAAAATCACATATAAAGCTTTGAAGTTGCCAATATGATCCGCGTAGTGAATATGATCCGCGTCAATCGAATGAATCCCGATCCCGAGTGATATAATATATTATTCGACCATGTTGAATGATCTTTACGTATTAGGTGAATATCAAATATAATGTAATATTCCACAACTATCACACAACGCGGTCTAGTCTCAAGCTAAGCAGAGCTTGTGTTATGAGTACTAGACAACTGATAAACATACTTATATATTTCTAAATACATACATATTATAGATAAATTACACCTAAATATTAGCTTAACAGAGTTAGTCGGATTACTAATACATGAATCCATTGAATATCACTAATATCTTAGCGAATACTAATATACCTATCAGTCACAACTCTATAAAGGGCCTATTACACCACACGATATTCAGACAGTCTTAGTCGATTTCGCGTAGTGTACCTAATAAGGGTCAGAATGTCTTACTTGGAACAAAAAATAAAACGAGTCTGAATATCGTGTGCTGAATAACGCGTAGTGTAATAGTCCCTTAAGACCTGACTGTTCATCGAATCGTATAATAATATATATTTTTTGTTATTGATAAAATGTTATGAATTTTCAGCCTCTTGCACAACAACAGACAAGAACTCGCACACAACAACAAACAAGAACTCGCACACAACAACAAACAAGAACTCGCCCACAACAACAAACAAGAACTCGCGCACAACAACAAACAAGAACTCCAATCCTACCTGAAGTGCTGCAGGTGGACAGCAGTAGCGACTCCGAGGTAAGTTTAGACCTTCCTCAACAAACCAGAACCCCGTACTACATTAATTAACTTTGATTAATCTTCTTCTCTCGAATCGATGGTTTTCGTTTCCCTCAAAGCTTTTGGGCCCAATAGGTTGCGTTTATAGCGGCGTTAGTGGCGTTTTTTAGATCCTCCATAGTGCAGATGTAGGGACACTTTGGGCACTCCAAGTGAGCCATCGTCTGGTCAGGAGCACCGCACTCGCACTGGATGTCGGAGAGGTCTATTAGCCCCTGCTTTGCCAGGTTGTGTTTGCAACGGCGTACTTGCGTGCGTTTAGTCTATTGATCGCTTTCCATAAAAGACATTGCGAATCGCGTCCGAGTGACAGATGTTCTTGGTTTTGATTAAGGCCCAAGCGCCCGAGAAGTGCCATAGAACAGTGACTTTCTAAAGCCTCGGTAACGGCCAGGTTAATAAGTTTGAAAAATGTTTTTTATAAATTCATGACCAACATTATCCTCTATTGATTTTTTCGTATGATAAAAAAATATTACATTCATCAATTCACATTCGCAACTTTTCCCTACTCCTTCGAAACGGCTTGGATCTTTAGAAACATTTTTAGACATAAAAAAATGGTGGTTAAATATTCTTCAAAGTGAACATAGCATATGTAAATTAATCAATATTTTGCAAAGAAAATGGATTTAAAAGTCAGCGGGGCTCGGGTGCAGCTGGCCGCAAATAAATGCACAGATAGTCGTACTGTCGCCTAGGCGGGTACGAGAGTTGTGACCGTTTAATTTCGGACAGATTTTCAAGGGACCTTAATAATAATGATAAAAATGCGTACGTTCATATTTTCAGATTAATATTGACATTGAGCGTAACAAACGGAGGAAATCCAGTAAATCCACACCAAAACAAACTCAGAGGCACCAACAATCAAATAATTCAAGACGGTATGTCATCAGTAGCTCACCAATCCCTGGCACGAGTGCTCAAGAAAACATAATCCTTCGTACAGACCAGGCAACACAAACAGATGAACCTTTTGTAGAAGTCTCTATAACTGACATGATATTGCTTAGAGAATCCTTTAAGTTTATTTACAAATCTTATATGGATTTCGTAGCCTTTGCAAGGTCGAAAGGAATAGTCCCAAGATCCAGATCAGAGCGCAACAATGAAGTATCAATTGTCGAACTAAATAATACCGATGTTGCCGAAGTCAGTGATTCGACTGTTAACGCTGAAAGAAGAACTACTCCCAGGAGACCGCGGGTCCGCAGAGTGTCAGCACAAATTACTGATAATTTCGATGATGATACGGTAATTATATTGCATTTCGTATTTAAGTATTTCTTATTATTTAAATATTCTTCACTAAAACAATATATTATGTATTCAAAAAAGGAAAGCTTAAACAATATACGAAAGGCAGTTTAATGCTACGCCACGACCTGTAGCCTGATTCACGTAAAATCAAACAAGCCAAATATCGTTGAAGTTTTATTATAAAGTCGTTCGATCGAAATCCTATCCAAAAGCGGTATTCGCGTGTTCCTTATTTCCAGTAACATTAATAAGTATTCTACAATAATAAAACACAGTTTTTTTTTTTTTAAATCGGCTCTTCGACCCAACGACTTTAAAATCGGTGTCGTTCAAACTCGATTGATGGATAGGGAAATGGTCTAAACGACTAAATCGCTACGATATCGTTACGGTTTTGATTACGTGAATCGGGCCACTGAGCCCCTACCATGCGATCCATTTGACAACCTTATCTGAACTGTTAAAGGGACTTTGCTGGGTTATTTGTATAACACTAACTACCTTGCAGGACTGTATTACTAACATCATAAACAACAACTTTTGTTCTATGACTTTTTACAAAACATAATTCATTTACCAAAAACAAATCTTCAATATTTCGTTGTTCTATCTATCATATTTCAAATCTGTATTTTGCTATACCTACCTACGTCTGTACGCCCGATCTCGCTCCCCTCCGCTATTGTACTATCGCTTGCTTCTTATAGACTTTGTAATATTTAGAACGTTCAATTAAATAATTTTATTTTTGTATGAAAATCTGATGAATTAAAATATGATTTTTTTTAAAATGTCTTAGAACAAAAGTTGTTGTTTATGATGTCAGTAACGTGGTCCGAAGAGGTAATGTTTTACAAATGCCGTGTATAGTTAAATTACACTCAGACACAGAACAAATGATCTTGCTCATCACACAAACATTTGTCCTGGGTGGGAATCGATCTCACGCACAGCAGCAGACCAACAGGCCAGTCAATTTAACGTATTTAACTAACGAATTGAAGTAATTATCACTCAATCACCATGTTCTTACAGGTACCGATTGGGAATGGACACGCTAGAATACCTACAAGCGTAATGAGAGATATTGACTGGAGCTCGTATGATCTCGCTACAATACAGTTATTGCATGCGATCTTCCCGCGAAGGTAAATGAAAATTAAAAATCTGTTATTAATAAAATAAGGTAAAGACTGACGCACAAAACCGTTTTGGGAACACATTCATTGTACGTACCACAGAATAGAACAATTGCGTACAGCTAAATTTAAATTCCCTGCCGGGTAGAGCACGCTTGCCTTCTAGACAAGTGTCGAAACCATTGTCACTAAGGTGGTGAAATGCGACCCTTAGGGCTATATTTTACCGGGACACCATGGCGGCGGAACTGATCGCGCCGCCATGGTGTCCCGGTGAAATATACTCGTAGTACTACGCTACTAAACCATACAAACACTGGCCACACGCCACACGCCACACGTCCGAGCAGGGGCCCGAGCATAGATATCCGTGGGCCCGAGTCTGTTATTTTTATAAACTTGTCATTCCAACACAATCCCATTGTCATTTTGCTAAAAGTTCGTAATCTCCTAATTCATAATGATCGATCATTGATCGGTCAATGGTCTCGTAATAGAGTTGTGGTAGAATGACAATATCGAGCTTATTAAAAACAATGACTGCACAATGACGTTCTAATGGTTGGTCACTGATTAAAGCAACTGCAATTTTAGTAGATTATCGCATACGTCAGTTATTCATTCATCTATATATACGAGATTACCATTCTATGTCATTTCTTTCAATGGAGTGTCAGTGGTTGGTCATTGGAAAGTCGATTTTGACAAGTTTGGTAATCTACTAATATAATGGCGTCATTATGACTTTCCAATGGTCAACCACTGACACTCCATTGAAAGAAGTGACATAGAATGGTAATCTCGTACATATTGACAAATGAATATTTGACGTTTGCAGTAATCTGCTAAAATTTTGACAGTTCATTTGATCAGTGTTTTACCATTAGAACGTTATTGTGCAGTGATTGGTTTTAATATGCTCGAAATTATCATTCTACCACAATTCTATTACAAAACCATTGACCGATCAATGATAGATCATTATGAATTAGCAGATTACAAACTTTTAGCAAAATGATGATGGGATCGTGTTGGAATGACGAATTTATAAAAATAGCAGACTTGGGGCCCTGGTCGCGCCACCAAATTGGTTGCGCAACCAAACGGACACCAGGTTTTGTTGGTAGCGGCGATTGGTCGCTAGTCGCGCTGCCATGGTGTGCCGATGAAATATACCGCTTATTAAGGTCACCCGCCCCGACTCGATTAGCACAGGATCCGATAGGGTCACGTTTGACACAATTATATATAATAAAAATGAAATGCTGAGGGTTATTTTTTTTTTTTTTGATTTGGTAAATCATCTAGTATTTCTCTGCGTCTAGGATTGAGTGGGAGGCTGTATAGATTCCGTTTCCTCGCGCATGGGGCCGTCTCCTTCGCTAGCATTACTACTTTGCGGAAGGTGGCGACCGCCTCCCAATGCCTCTCAATCCGAATGGGACGGCTAATTGGCCGGCGAATGGGACGGCTAATTGGGCGGCAAATTATTTAAAAAAAATGTTGTAACTTCTATTTATTTTTCATTATAGAGTATTAGCGACGCACGTTCTGATATTCAGACCGTCCCGGAAATTACCTGACGAACCCGATGGGAAGATTTTAGATCCCAAACTAATTGAAGATATTGTAAAAACAGTTGCAAAAAAGTGTCATATTCCAAAAAGTTTGGTGAGGTAAGAGTTTAATTCGAAACTTAATCTTTTTTTATTATTATTATATTATAAACTAGTGCTTGAATGAGATCCCACCTGATAGTAAGCAGTGTTGCAATTGTTGATGGTGAATCGCAAAGTTTATTAAGAACCTGTTCAGTCTGGCCTTAAAGACATTTATTATAATCGGACGAGAAGACTGCAGCAGGCAAATTGTTCCAGTTTCTCGATGCACGCGGTATAATCATTTACACTAAGGTACTTCTTTTGTTCCACCGGTTTCTTCCTTCCACTTGCTAGTACCATCTACTTAACGGTAGTTTAAACATCAAAAAAAAAAAAAAAATTTTTTTCTTTTTTCACAGATATATTATAAGATTAAGATGCACAGATGAAGCAGAGATTTATCGTAATCGGCAGAAATTAAGAAAAGAACTCAAGCGTCAGCGACAGCAAAACGACGAGAACATTTTACCATCGCCTTCATCGGAAGAATCTGCTTCTAAATATCCCCCTAGAAAACGTAATAGAAGAAGGTCAAGTTCATGAAGTAAGTACCCTACTATGTAACTACGTTCCAGAAAAAAATCTAGAACCTAGTCTGTAAAAATCTTTACTATACTTATCTCCTTTTGACATCATGCTCAGGTCATCATCTAAATCACCAGCATCTTCCTGCCCTTGTCCCGCGTAATTTGGAGTCGCGCAACATGTTTTTTTTATTCATTCTACCCGTTATGCTATCACCAACTTCCTATTCTTTCATATCACACTATTCAGTCAACAGGACGCCATCGTTTATTCGTATAAAACAATAATCATCATAAAATAAAAACAATTCGCAAAAGTTACACAAAGCCTAAACATACGTCAAACTTACACTTGTAACATTGTTATTACGACAAAATGGCAAGACAGAGAGCGGTTTCACATTAGGTCGAACCGACAGTTTTATCGGACCGACAAAAGTGTCGGATCCATATTGGCATATTATTTATTTCAATAGCGCCGTTCACATATGGGCGACCCAACAGAACTAACAGAGCCGACACTTTTACCGGCCGTTCAGCCACGATTTCTGTCAGATCGACGTAATATTGGCGTACTCTGTACTGGCAAGTATGGCGCCGTTCACATTGGTCGACGCGAAGCGGCGGAGCCAATTAAAGTTTGAAATGTTCCAATTTCATTTCGCTGGGCAATAATTGGATGCACCCAATAAGTATTTCCTTTTTCTTTTTTTCTGCCTTCTATTTATATACTACATTACAATTAAAACATCGTCGTCGTGCATCGTTTACAAAAGTCAACTGACAGCTTTGTGACGATGCGGGCAGTAAAACGACTGTGCCGACGGTAGTGTTCACATTAGGTCGGGTGACAAAATGACATAGATTGGGCTTCTTGGGTTAAAAATGGACACCAAGGAACTGTTGCACCAATTGCAATCGTCAGGTATGGCTTCTTCCCGCAACAACTTATTAAAGAGTAAAGCTAACCACGTTCATTCATCAATCCACTCGCAATAACTAAAAATTATTTATAATAAATTATTGAATTATATGAATAAATTAATTAATAAAATTTTAATGTAAATTATTATTCTTATTATCAATATGCTTGAATAGCATTAATAAATCAATAAAATTAACAAAGTCTAAGCAGGTAGGCACACACCATGGAACACTTCGATTACTATCATATTTTTACACCGAGTCAATCGAATCAGGAAAGATGCCTTGAGTCTTCTCAAGAGCCCGTGAAAAGAAGTAGCTCTGTTCTCAACGAACATGCCAGTCGCATTACACCGCCAGGGCAGCTTAAGCATAGCTCTAAAAGCGTTAAAATATTATTATACAGTGAAACTTGGTTAAGTGGGACCTGGATAAGTGAGAAACCTCCATAACTGGAACTCATGCTGAGGTCCCAACACTTTGGCACTGAATTACCTCTGTTAGTGGGACGAGGTAAGCCTCTATATCTGGGATTTGTTCTTTCGATTTATCATCATAGTTACCTCTATAACTGAGACAGCGAGTAAATTTTATATGCATAAACCTCTGTAACTGAGATAACATTGTTTGTTTAAAACTCATTTACATACATAACACGTTATTTTATTTAATGATCGCACCTGTATAACTGAAATAACCTGTATTCTCACCTCTATTAATGGAACCCTTTGTAAATGAGACAGATATTTATTTATACCTGTATATCTGAGACACTGGGTAAGTGGAATACCTCTATAAGTGAAACGACATTGCAGGTCCCTTGATGTCTCACTTAACCAGGTTTCACTGTAATTATGTATATTGTACACGAAGAGTGTTATACGCACTCTTCGTGTACCTATAACAGAGTTGACTGGTGTAAAACAACTGACAGTAAGCCTTGAACAGAGTTATTTATTTATTTTAACTTGTTTAGAGCAGTGATAAAAGCGTCTAGCCAACATATTACGGCGACATGCGATACTACGCCCCTGTCGTTCCCGATCAGCGTCATCTGCATAATCATCTTTTATTATGTGACCCAGATATCTAAACTTATTAACAATGTTTGCTCAGGCATAGAGGTTGCATTGACTTGGATCCCGAGTTATTCTGGAATCGTTGGCAACGAGAATGCAGATTCGATTGATAAGTCTGCAGTTCGGAACGGAATCGAGCGAGGCTCATTCTGCTAAACCCGATATGATAAAGAATTTGAACACCCATTGGCAAAAAACTCGAATTTTGAAGGGAAAATTTTATGGCTCTATTCAACCATCCGTCCCCTCTAAATATTGGTTCAGCAAACTAAAGTTTTCAAACAAATTAGCCACCTCTGTTATAATTTGGCTCCGGCTCGGTTTTGTTTACACTCTTGTTTTTTTTATCCAAAATCCACGTGAGAGACAATTCTTTGTGTGAATGTGGCCTGGAAGAGGGTACCTTGGAACACTTATTTTTCTCCTGCCCTCGTTTAATAATTCCCCTTTATGACTTGCTTCCTTCCGATATCCCTCGCCCAGTTAACATTCCTTTCCTTTTATCTATAACCCATACCCCTGCAGTAAAAATTCTTTATAAATTTGTTAATGTTAATAAAATCCAGTTGTAGCTAGTATTTTTATTTAAATATTTGTATATATGTCATGTTTCAATTTTTATTTTGTTTTGGTCTAAATGTGTACTAACCAAAAAATGTTTTGTCCCTTTTCAGCACGATGACCAAATAATGGATGCCATCTCTACAAAAACTGATCAATAGACAACTATATTCTTGACAAAGTACCGATCATTTCCATCTCATACCTTGACATTGGCAAAATCATCGGACGTTCGTCGATGGAGCCATATACTTAAAAAATCGAATTGAATTGAATTGAATGTTTAAGGCAGTTCCGCATAAATTGATCGGTGAAATTTTTGTAGGACCTTTGCTGTATTTAAATATCATAATCTCCGATTTTTTCAAATTATATGGGAGATAATGCTCATTTGCATATTTCCACAAGTCTCCTTCACAATCAATCTCAATTCAATTTAAAAAATTGTGAATAATTCGATGAAAATTTTTAAAAGTACTAGAACAAATGTTGTTATTTATTACTCGTAGTAACATAGTTCTGGAAGATTGCCAGTGTTTTACGAATAACCCTGTATATATATACTTTTTTAGAAATATATGTATGTTTATCAGTTTTCTTGTACTCATAGCACAAGCTCTACTTAGTTTGGGACTCGATGTCGTTATTTACCAGTCATGGATTATTACATATATATTATTATTATAACAGGTGCATTTCATATCATATGAAGTTAATAGTTAGTATAATTTTATTTCAAACGTGATAAATAAATGTTGAGTAACATAATTTCTTTACATCTAACGTTTATTAACTGGACATTTATTATGGACTCGAAAACTTTTTTCGTATAACGTTATTGGATAACGTTTATTAATTCAATCGAAAATCATTAGGTATATCGTATAATACATTGACACCATCATTATGGTTAACATCCCGATTCAGAGCAATCCGACTCGGATAGATTAATTTAGGAGGCTAAGGCGGCATGCTGGCTGGATCCCTGACCTGGCGTGCTATTCTTTAAGAGCCTTGAGCGCAGCACTGGCCGCAACGTCGAAATCCAAATAGGTACATTTGATTAACAATCTAATGAACATATACATTGGATTGTTAATTCAATGTACTGCGCTCTCGACTCGTCGCTGCGGCCAGCGCTGCGACATTGGATTGTTAATTCAATGTACTGCGCTCTCGACTCGTCGCTGCGGCCAGCGCTGCGCTCAAGGATGTTCTTAGAGAATAGCACCCCAGGGATATGGAGGCGAAAATACTCGCGGAAGCGAAGGCACGGCGCGAGAGACTGGCGCAGCGACAGTTGGGCGGTAGGAGTTAGTACCCATAGCCAAGTTGATAATCTGCTATCGTTAACGCTAGTAGAAAACTTCAAATGTACGGGAATGACGTCATCTCAACGCTCAGTCACGTGGTCAGAACAAAAGAATTGCAGGCGTGGCTAACTCGAGGTTCGACGCAGGAGAACGCGGTTGTAACTTGGCTAGGGGGCAGGGTCTCTGGTTTCATGCAGTACCGCCGTTGAACATAGATATGTTGTTCGACGATTCTATTTATGACTCAGTTTAGCACTAACAATATTTCGCAGCTCACATGCCTGTAGCGACACCCAGTTTTGCCAAAACAGGATACATACCCATTTTATTGTTGATTCGAGTCGAAAATCACCAACATAGTTAATAATTTGCCCACTGAATTTCTTTGCAGATTCAAAAGTGCACCTTATAGTTTAGGTACTTACCAAGAATCTTGTATTCAATCCTAGATAAAATCTTTGGTACTTACATAATTATGCTTTTTTTCCTTTATATAACGTAATGATCTCATTTTTGGGAGGTTTAATAAAGCCTCTTTTTACAGTGTAAATGGGAGAACATTGAGGACTGTGGATTCATAGACCACTTTCTATTTCGACTCGTTTTATTATTATTTTTTATGTGAGTTTGGGTAGGTTTACCTACAATTTTGACTGGTCTAATCTGTTTTCTCATACGTACTTATATTATAATATGAAAATATTGTACAAACTTTAATTAAAAAAAAAGAAACTCGATAGAGTTTCTTGCCGGTTCTTCCCTATGAAACGACCAATTGGAACCGTGCACGTTACACATTGTACATATATGGGTTCTCATGGGCACTTTTAAAATTTCAGAAGCTACGGACATTTTAAAAGTGTCCAAAGCCTATGTGATATAAAATATTTTGAATTATTTTAAGAAAAAGTAATGTTTGACATCATTAAAATTTGTTCCACTGAGCATTGATTAAAATATTTTGAAATGTAAATAATAATTAATTGTAAGAATTTATAGGTAATGTGGCCAACGGTTTAAACCGAAAATCTATGTTGCATGCCTTTTACGAATCGTAAGTAATTAAAATTGTATTAAATTTAAAACTTGTAAAAACATTTAGAACTGTATCGTCTGTATCTGTCTTGTTTGTCTTATCCTCGTAAGGCCCATCATCGGAAAAATATTTAAACATTCCGGCCCAAGACACGTTTTAAAATCATATACCCTACAGCCCAGCACCCTATTTTTTTATATCTATCAAACAGTCAAGTTTAGATATAGGGAATATAATCGCTTAACAGAATTTAGCGAAAAGCATTAAAGAAGAAAAAAGAAAGAAAGAAAAATAAAATCCTGGGCTAGAACTACTTATGACTATTTTAGTATATTGGGTCGTAGAGTCTGTCTTAAAAGTCAAACGACTTGGGTAATTATTAGGACAAAATGAAATCTGATGTAGTCAAGACTGGATCAATAATCAATGAACAGTTTACGAATAGAAGGATCTTATAAAAAGTGTCAAATATAAGTATTTTTTAAATGATTAAATATTATACAAAATTTCCAAGTCGTTTGACTTTTTAGACAGACTGTTATGTAGGTATCTATCATCCTAAACTTATGTTGGGCCTTACGAGATCTGAATAAAATGTCATATTGCAAGTGCGTTTTAGTATTAGAATTTGGAAGCTACTTTTCTTTGAAATTTGAAAACAATATTGTAGTATTGTTTAACGTAGAAAGCATTTGTTTCAAATTTTGTAGATGTAGGTACCATGAAGCAATTTATGATTTAGTTGCTACTTGTTTGACATACATGACAGTTGAAAGTTCGTTATGCTGTGCAAATGTCTAAAGCCGGCCATTGACGATCAGTCCAAACATAAAACTGCGGCATAAAACTAGGGCGTCACTCCAAATGGTTTTAGATTTGCCCATTCACTGGCGTCAACTCTGGAGTGATGATTCGCCATTGACGATCAAATTTTGGAGTGACGCCCTAGTTTTATGCCGCAGTTTTATGTTTGGACTGATCGTCAATGGCCGGCTTTACTATTGGAGGTGATGGATCATTCAGTTCCCTCCAGAATGGTTGAGCTTGCCGATAATGCGTCTTGTCCGGTCATGGATGTTGTGTTGTTGAGACCACATAAAGATGAAAGAAGTTAGAAAGGCAATACTTTCCGATTTGTACTACAACGAGTGTCGCCGCTTGTCTCCCACCCTTTATCTCCACTACAGGCAATAAACCAATACAAACGCGCATTACGCAATTAACAGACCACGCACACTTAGATGGCAAGTTTGCTATTGGTTGATTGGTTGTGTCAATTATGAGCTTGATCATATTTTGAGGCACACAAGGCCATTCTAACCTCTTTTATCTTTTCTGTGGTTGAGGCTGATGACCTTTTGACTACCAGTGGTTTTATCTTATGACTTTGTAGTTTCTATGGGTATGATTTTTTTTTTTTTTACTTTATTTACTTAATATACCTATTTACATTGTTGTCAAATAAAAGAAGGGCTTACCAAAAAAAAAACTAAAAAATAAATAAATCTTTAAAATTAATCATTGTATTTTTATTCATTACAAAGCATTACAAGTCAAAATTTTGGGTGATATACTTACTTACAGAGTGGAATAAATCTATGGGCCCTGGAAGGGAACTATCTCAAATCTTGGAAATCTATTTAGTTAGAAGCGAAATACCATTCACTCATTAATTTCGAAATCCTAAAAACCTAAAAACTTAAAATTTTGCAGTTAGTTTCCTTATAGGATGTAGTCATCCGGTAAGAACGGATATTCCGAAATTGACCCCCTAAGGAGATGAAACGGGGGTCCAAAGTTTGTATGGAGAAACCGACTTTCGCGTAGGCGAAGCCGGTAGCAGAAACTAGTAGCTATTTTTAAACAGGAAAAAAACTGAATTCACAGATTTCTGGACAAGTTTACCCCAGACCCGGATCAGAAATTTCTGAAAAAAAAAATCTGTTTTATTCCAATTGTCGATACAATTTAGACTTCTATACTAGAATAATACACCGTTAAATTTTAATCGTTTTAATCCCGTGGAGGGTCGATCCGGTACATGAAACACTATCGATTTGTAAAGATAAAATAAAAAATAAAGTGTTCCTTCCTTAACTGACACTCTCGTTTCTTCTTTTTCCGATGTATCCAAGAACTTCAATGTAGTCCACATAAATGCCCAGAGTATTCCGGCTCATTTTCCCGATATGCTGGCCACTTTTGACTGTAAGAATATTCATGCAATTCTTGTTTCTGAATCATGGCTTAAACCTTGTTTTCCCTCTTCCTCCTATTCTCTTCCAGGTTTTCAACTCATCCGGAATGATCGAGCCAGCGGTGGTGGTGGTGGAGTGGCCATTTATCTTCGTGACAACATTTCTTTTTCTATTGTTAACATGTCCTCACAGCCACCCCCACCAAACGCTGGTGAACATCTGTTCCTTGAAGTTGAACTCCATCATTCTAAAATTCTTCTCGGGGTTTACTACTGCCCTTCCCTTCGAATAAACTACTTTTCTTCTTTTGAACGCATTTTAGAAGCTTTAATTCCCTCTTACAGTCATAGCATCATCATGGGCGACTTTAATACATGCCTTCTTAAAAAGACTCGCGCAGTACTTCTCTTTGCAATATTATTGAATCTTCCAATCTCTCTATTCTGGATCTTAATGCCACTCACCATTTTCCTAACGCTGTCCCCTCTCTTCTCGATCTTATTTTCGTCTCGTCTCCCGGTCACGTCGCAAAACATGGTCAATGTTCTGTTGACGCCTTTTCCTATCATGATCTTATTTTCACTTCTTATAAAATTCGTCCACCTAAGCATAAGTCCAAAACTCTTCTGCTTCGCAATTTTGATGGGATGAACCTTGATCGTCTTCGAGAAGACGCCAACAATATTGATTGGACGCCTTTGGTCACTTCCACGTCCGTAGATGAACAGGTTGAATTCTTGACTTCAACCTTGATTCGGCTTTATGACACACATGCACCTATTCGAGCTATAAAAGTCAAACATCTTCCAGCGCCATGGCTGACTGATGACATTAAGCTTTTGCTCCATAAAAAAGCGGCTGCGAAGTTCAAGTTTAAAATTCGGCCCAATGACATTAACAGGGAGAAATACGTCTCTATTAGGAATCTCAGCAACAAGGTGTGTAGGAACGCAAACCGCCAATATATCCACAGTTCCGTTCAAAATGGTGATCCAGCCAAAGTCTGGAACTTCCTTAAAACATTAGGTATCGGGAAAAAGTCTCCTGACACGATTCCTAAAGACTTAGACTTCAACCTACTTAATAGTCATTTCTCTTCTTCGCCCTTATTAGATAGGGCCACTAAAACTGCTACACTAAGTCATCTTTCAAACCTTCCGATACCTGATTATTCCCCTTTTGTCATTAGTCAATTCACAGCGTGTGATGTTAAAAGGAGTATTATGTCGATAACATCTAACGCTGTGGGTAGTGACTGTGTCAGTCGTAAGATGATTATTCCTATCCTTGATATCATCCTTCCTGGCATTCTTCACATCCTCAATTTCTCTGTTTCCAGTAAAGTCTTTCCACAAGCCTGGAAAGATGCCCAAGTTATCCCTTTACCTAAAAAATCTCATCCTTCATCTTTCTCTGACTACCGTCCCATTTCAATTCTTCCATTCCTATCCAAAGTCCTTGAAAAGCTTGTCCACCAACAACTAAGCACGTTCCTTAGCAAGCATAATCTTCTTAATCCTTTCCAATCTGGTTTTCGACCTGGACATAGCACTACCTCAGCACTCGTGCATATCACTGACGATATTAGGTCGGGTATGGAGATGGGGAAGTTGACGGTACTTGCTTTACTTGATTTTAGCAATGCTTTCAATACCGTTGACTTCGACATCTTACTCGGCATCTTGTACTCTTTTAACATATCTCCATCGGTAATTGACTGGTTTCATAGTTACCTGTTTGGCCGCCGGCAGCGTATTTGTATTGATGAAGCTTTCTCGTCTTGGTGTGAAACCTCTGCCGGTGTGCCGCAGGGTGGCGTTTTGTCTCCTCTACTCTTCGCACTTTTTATAAACGCTATCACTCAACGACTATCTTCTTTCTACCACCTGTATGCTGATGATCTCCAAATTTATGCTCAAGCCCCTATCGGTAAATTATCTGAGGCCATTGATACTATCAACATAGACCTGGCTCGAATAGGTGACTGGAGCGCTGAGTTTGGGTTGAAGATCAATCCAACTAAGACACAAGTGATTGTTATTGGTAGTCCTCGGACTGTGTCTAAAGTGGATTGGTCGAAACTTCCCCAGGTTTCTTTCAATAATACCATTATTCCTTTAAGTTACACTGTGAAGAACTTGGGGATTTATTTCGATCGCACTCTTTCCTGGACAAAACAACTGCAGGAAGTCAGTCGTAAGCTATTTGCTTCAGCGGGCTCCCTGAGACGTCTTCGTAATTTTCTTCCCATCAATACCAAAATTGCGTTAGCCCAATCTCTTCTTCTTCCAATCCTGGACTATGCTGCTGCCAGCTATCTTGATCTCACCCAGGTCCAATTGGATAAGCTTGAGCGACTTCAAAATCTTTGTATCAGGTTCATATTTGGCTTGCGCAAGTATGACCACGTTTCTGAATTTCGTACTAAGCTCAAATGGCTTCCTATTCGCCTTCGCCGGAACGCCCATATACTTTCTTTGCTTTATAATGTGCTATTTAATCCTTGTACCCCGTTTTATCTTAAAGAACGTTTTCAGTTCCTTAGTGACACACATAGTACTTAGGTCCTTGAGATCATCGGAGAACCTAAAATTAAGTATTCGCACGCATTCCACTACCTTCGTTGACAAATCTTTCACAATTCAAGCTGCACGTTTGTGGAATGCGTTACCCTTAGAAGTAAGGCGTGCCTAAACGCTACCAACATTTAAAAAGATGGTGAAGGAGCATTACCTTTCTCTTTGATATATTTTTCTTCTCCTGATTCAACTATATATTTGATATTTATTAGTATATTTTTTTTTTTTTTTTTAGTATTGTATGTATGTATTTGTGTTAATGTATCTTGTTAGTATTATATCTGATGTTTGTACACTGACAACCCTTAATCTATCTCCTTTCTCTCAGTCCATCCAAAGGTTGTCTGTAAGAGATCGCCCTGTGCGATAAGACCGCCCATTGTGCACTTATTCTTTTAAATGTTTGTCCTGTATTTTTGTTCTTTGGTGTACAATAAAGATTATAATAAATAAATAAATAAATAAAGTACCTTTTTTTCAAAACTCGTATTAATTATTTACGCATGTACGAAATTAATTTCTTTAAGAAAACATCAGCTGAGCGAGTTCAATGACCTGTAGTTAATAGTCGGCGTTGCGTAAAAACTACCTACAGGTCATTGAACTCGCTCAGCTGACGTTTTCTCTCTCTCATGAATCATGATTCAGTGGCGTATTAAGGGGCTAGGCGGGGCAGTGTTGAGGGACGACACTAGTAGTGATGAATGGTAACACTCATAGAGCCTTTTGTCGATGGAATTTGGGCGGCGACGTTATGAGACTTTGTCATTCTTTTTTTTTATTGTTGATAGGTTCGCGTTTGACCGCTTATTCGCACGTAGTATAATAATAAAAAGTACTTATTACAGTGAACAAGACTTAATGTCGGAGACAACCAACATAAACAGGTAGTGCCCTGGGGCCCCCAAGCAAGGGAGCCCCCAAAACCCGATTAGCAACCACGTATTTAACGAGCACAATACAACACAACAACAACTCAACAACATTTCTATATGTGGTACCTACTTGAGATTTATAATAAACTAGCTTTTGCCCGCGGCTTCGCTTCCACTCTACCCTACTCCACCCTACTATACCTTAATCTACCCTATTCTACCGTACTCTACCCTACTCTACCCTACTATACCCTATTCTACCCTATTCTGCCCTACTCTACCCTACCCTACTTTACTCTACTCTACCCTACTCTACCCTACTCTATCTTACTCTATCCTACTCTACCCTACTCTACCCGACTCTACCCTACTCTACCCTAGACTACCTTACCCTATCCTACTCTACCCTACACTACCCTAATTTTCATTTTTTTCCCATATGAACCTTCTCCTCACAATAACAAACAACAAAAAAAGAATTAGAAAAGAAAAGAAAGAAAGAAAACATGTTTATTTGGCACACAATGAACATAACAAGTATTGAAACATTAATATAAATAAATAGCTTATAGGGTAGACCGGGGACAATTGAAACAATTTTACTTAAACCGTGTGCAGTGACTTATCTATTGTACCTACATCCCTCTTATTTATACCGCTGAAAGGGTCGTTATCTAGTTCCTAAATTAAACATAATCTGTATCTCTATTTCAAATAGTTAACCTACAATCACCTATTTAAGAAGACCGGGCGCAGTGGTTCTATTGACCCCACCCTAAGGACGGTTGAAACAGAATGTAGGGATAATTGAAACACTGGACATATTTTATGAACTACTGGAGCTTTTTAATCAATCTTAACAAGTTAACATGCCACTAAATTGTTTATTGAGATCGTGATAAATCCGTCATCGTAACATAAATATTTCAAAAATTATACATGCAAAAACTTTTTCAGTATAAACAACTCAAAATATATCTTATTTAAATAATTTAAGTGCTCTAATTTGTGCTATTGAATACTATTTCACATTATTAAAAGACTTAATATGTTATTATGCTTATAATAGCACTTACATGGAGGAGAAAACAAAGTATTCCAGTCTCATACAAAACAGCCTGTTTCAATCTTAACAATGTTTCAATCATGACAATGGTTCAAGCATAAAAATGTTTCAATCATAACCATCGTTTATTGACCCGTATAGGTTTAACTCTTCTTGTGAAATTTAATTTCAAAGGAGATCAATCAACATCATTCAAGATCAATCAATCGATTTACCGAATAGCAATTCCTCATATATTATGTTATTATTATTATAATGAAAAAATATAGATCAAACTTAATGTCATGGGTTCAATTTTATGGTCGTCAGAGTTATCGAGTTGCCCATCAGATGTAATTTTAACTAATAGGTAACCCAACCCCAACATAAAATAACCATTTAAACCACTTTTTACTTGTAACCATTAGGTATTTTAATTTTATAATACCTAGTGATTGTGAGTAAAAAGTGGTTTTAAATGATTATTTTCTTTCATCGTAATACTGTTATTTTTTTTAATTCTGTGCGTTTTTAATTTTTTTTTGTGATTGATATTTTAATAAACACAACCTTTTTCTGTGCAGTCGGATAAAAACGTGGAATATGTGGGGACGTTTGAAACGTTTCAAACGTCCACAGATAAGTCGTTTCAAATGTACCCATGTCACATCTTCTAATTCAATACTCAATATTTTGGTATATATTGACTTAAACATTAATTACCAGTAATAAACACAATCTTAGATAGATAAACAATACCCCAAAATAAGGAAAATTGCCAAAAAACAAGACTTAAATATGAAAACAACAAAAGTTAAAGATCCGGAATATTTACTTTTTGGCACGAAATTCGTCGAAGCGTCCTGTGCATGACTGTGTCGCTCGCTGGCTCGAGCCATTTTACACATAAAACCGAACATAGCCGACGATGCAACCAACGACGCGTCACAAGCGTAGGTATTATAGTTTACGAGAAATTGAAGTTGTTGCAATCATGACCTGTTTCAATTGTCCCCGGTCTACCCTACAGGGAAATTGAAAAAATACCCGAAACCTCTTAATCCTGCCTTCATATCATGACCCTGAACAACATTTGTTCTACGACTTTTCGAATTTCGAAGCATTTTTTTTCCATACAAAAAAAATAAACATAGTCTAAATTTTGCTTATATCATTTATGCGGTGACCGACGAAAGGCCGCCGCCCGCCCGGCGCGGCTAGATCAAAAGGAAGCGAGCGCGGGGTCGCGGGGTGACAGTCGCATGAGTGTGAGTGCCTTACTCGTAAGAACACGCGTGCGCGTATACCGCTATCGAAATTCCCGCGTATTAGTAAATTAAGTACATACATATTAAGTATTATGTCTTACCACTATACCAACATTGAGTACACGGAGATGGTGCGGATGCTTGCAAGGTGCGATGATAACGTGTCGTTGGCCTGCCGTGAATACGCAATACGTTTCCCTAACTCACGTAGACCATGCTATGAAACAATGTTATCTGCAACACAGCGTCTACGTGATCACGGTCAATTTCGACCTAGGTCCAATGACCGCGGTCGTCCGCCAACCCATACAGTGCGTGAAGAAGAAGAAATACTGGACTTCTTTGCAGCAAATCCGTCAGCCAGCACATACGACGCAGCAGCACGATTCAACGTTCCCCAACACTTTGCTTGGAGTGTCATACACAATGAAGGCAAATACCCGTTTCATTTCCAACGTGTTCAAGATATCATAGACTTCTTAAGATTCTAACTAAATTGGTCGCCACCAGCTCGCTAGATCCTGAGCACGGCGCAGAGTTTCAGAGTGGACACGAGGTAAAAAAGTGGGGTCCTGGACACACTCCTCACGCAG
This sequence comes from Mythimna ferrago, assembly GCA_910589285.2. NCBI lineage: Eukaryota > Metazoa > Arthropoda > Insecta > Lepidoptera > Noctuidae > Mythimna > Mythimna ferrago. The sequence continues at coordinate 8,738,812 of OU342691.1, read as the reverse complement.
CATTGTAAACACGTTCACAATACGATTTTTCATTTCAATTCAGAACATCAAATACACACACACAGACAAGACACTCAGAGAAAAGATTGTTATTCTGATAACTTATCAATTCGAATTTACGACTAACAGACACAGTCCACATCATAGAAATATGTGGTCCACATCGTTTTGCGATAAACATAAAAACCGAACTGACAAAAATCTTTTAAAATCAGCCTGCGAGCTGTTTCGATTTTGTCGAGCGCTCTCGTAGGTATAAAGCTAGTTGACCTCAAACGTGAACTTTTGCGAATCAGCTGTTTGAAGTTTTATTTACACTGTTTTTTTTTTTGTTAAATAAGTGAACATATTGTTTTTTAATTAAAAATCTCATTGGGTTAGGTACCTTCCACCAGATATAGGTATGGCCTGTAACGCTTGTTCACAGTGCTAATACAATCCTTAGCGTGCACTTCCGCTTACTGTACCCTTCTATTAAAATAATAATTTATGATCAAAATAATGGTTCTGGTGCACAATGACGCGCCGCGTAACACAATGTTTTGTTTTGTCGCGCAAGGCCTAGCGCTTTGACTCCGCCCAGATGTTTAAGATCGATGACGGCAGGACCTCGCGCTTAGTAGCCGCGCTTGCCCACACCACAACACCAATGAGGCAGAACTTAGTCGTGTAGGTACTTATTTTCGCTAAAACGGCCATTCAGAGTAAATGGCACTGCACTTACCTATCATAGATGAGACACATTTTTTTTTTATTGGATGGGTAATCATCAAATGATTTCTTCCGCTCTGGGCGGAGCGGAGGGGAGTGTCAGACTCTTACTGACTAAAACCCACCCGTGTTCCTTCGTATGCCCTTTGCGTTCCAGGGCCACGGTAACCCTTTCGGACAAATTCCGCAACCCTGGCAGGAGACACACTTATCAACAAGGCTAAGTAGTCCATCAAAACAACTGTTTTAAGTAATGTAGGTACTTCATCCATCTGTTGATATTGAAGAATGACACTTTGTTATGTAGGTACATACTTATTAGCGTAGAACCATGCGATGAAATATTCTGGGGTCAATGTACCTACTAGGTACTTGTATGTTGCCTACATTTATTATTTCACTCGATTTTGTTTGCTTGCACTTAATAATCGCCAATAATTGAGCAAATCAGCTGTAGGTACGGTACCTACCTTGTTAAACGCAAGTCGACAAGGTCCAATTTAACATGCGCGCGGCGCGGACGCCCGTTAATGCAAAATGGGTACGCGCGCGCGCGTAGTATACGCAAATTTTACAGACGACAAATAAATGAAAACAAATTGTTTTTGGCTACGTTGTTTAGTTGAGGTCAAAGTCGTAGAACAAATGATGTTCAGGGTCATGATATGAAGGCAGGATTAAGAGGTTTCGGGTATTTTTTCAATTTCCCTGTATAAAACTTAAAAATAAATATGAAAAATTAAATAAAAACTATCAGCAATAATGTGTCTCACGGTAGTGCCAAATAGGTTCAGTTCAGCATTTTGTCAGACAACCGTGGCAGTTGCCTGACGCTGGTTTTCAACTGAACCTTAATTAGCGAAATCGGTTCAGCTATTCTCGAGACTTGCGCTTAGGAACACATTTAGCGATTCATTTTTATACATGTATACAATAATAGATCAAGGATTTTATATAGGTATCCTATAAATATAAAAGATTCTTGGCCGGTGCCGCTATGGGCCGATACCTACTACCGGTACCGGTAAGCAAATACGTGTTTAGTTTTATTGTCAGTGCCACTTTCTTTTTCTTTCTAACACAACAAAAACACATACATTCAGCCGAACATAAAACCTCCTCCTTTTTGAAGTCGGATAAACATTCCGTAAGAGTTCTCTTTTACTTTCATGATGATCTATATAATACTAAATCCATGGTTTGATCCACAGAGTACCTACTTTGTAACAAATATTAAGAGATTTTATGATTGATTGTTGTGAGTTGTTGCCAAGTAATAAGGGTCAATTTATACTAGCGCAGAGTCGAAGCGCATCGAAGCGTCTATCCAAAACTGAACATAACAAATTCAACCTTAACTCCACAATGTAACGCACACATTACTTCTGAGATTTTAAAAAGACGCGCGCGTTCTTCGGAATTCGCGCGTCTGCGCGTGAACAACGCCCATTGGTGCGCGCGCATTCTCACGTATCCATGCGCCCATTAGCGAACCTACTACGCATCATCAGTCGGAAATTGGCCAATTCAATAGCACTGCTGTTGATGCCCATTACCACACGTAAAAGAGTGCCTGCGTATTCTGGCGAATACGCGCGCATTCGTGCGGCTTCGTTTTAGTTGTAAAGTATTTGACGCTTCGATGCGCTTCGACTCTGCACTAGTATAAATTGACCCTAAGTATTAAACACAGAGTCCAAAACTGACCACAAAAGCAAAGTGTAAAGCCACATTTACACATTCGTGAGAGTGGCGAGGCGATTGGCAAAGCGATCTAAAAGTCTCAGATAACAGATAATGAAATCCCAAAAAAAAATAATTAAAAAGTTTGAAGTGTCAAGTGCAAATGTCAAACAAGATTGACAAAAATATGTCAAAAATCGTTTATTGTAGAGCTGGGAAAGTAAAAGCTATTCAATAAAAGACGAGTTAATATTAAATTATTATTGAGTGGCATTAGTGTGTGCATAATTCCAGCATGTCGGTGCCTCCACAGGCATTTGTAAACAAAAACAAAAAACATTTCCTGGGGATCCCAGCACCCTTAGGTTATGTTGCTGGTGTTGGTCGAGGGTACGTTATTATTGGACATCAATATAAACAGTGTTTTTAACAAAGGTTGTAGAAGTGATCATATAATTTCTATTGCAGTGCCACTGGTTTCACCACACGATCTGATATCGGTCCTGCACGAGACGCTAATGATGTTTCGTAAGTCATTCTTTTTATTATATTTATTACAACGCATTTAGAAACAGTACTAAAATATCAGACATTAAGATTATCTGCTGACATCATATTACTATACAAAGATGCTGTTGCGACAATCTCTCACTCTCCTGAGTAGCAGAGCGCTTTTCTTGCGAATAATCGCATGAAACCTGTCGGCTGCGCAAACAGCTCCGACGCACTACAGAAGTGAGGCAGTCTCAACAACATCCTGAAGGCATTATTATATTGGACTATGAATTTTATTATTCTATGATTTTATGAAATAGGAAACTTTAAATTGGTTGATTGTATTTCTTGTTGTATTTTAAATTTGAAGTCCTTTTACTTATCTTTTCTTCTAGGGATGACCGTCATGCCCCTCCGGCGGCTAAACGCAAGAAAACCGAGGAAGAAGATGATGATGAAGATTTGAATGATTCTAATTATGATGAATTTTCAGGCTACAGTGGTTCATTGTTTTCTAAGGTTTGTTTAGATCTTGCTTTTTGCAATAATATTGTTGTTTTAATTAAAAAAGATTAAATAGCTAATTTAACCTTTCAAATACTGTCAATAATAGATACAATAGAAAGACAATGAACGAGCAAACGTCGGCATTCGCTTGGGGCTTAATGAATTAAGTATACTGCTGTTGTTATGGAACAAAAAAAATGTTAATGTTTGTCCTGTATTTTTGTTTTTTATGTGGTGTACAATAGAGAATATAGTAAATAAATAATCCTATAATGTACCCCACTATATTAGTATCTTCTTCGGAAGCCAAGTCCCAAGCCAAAAGTGTAGTAAGTGATGTAGTTAGTAATTGAAAATGTAAATATTTTTCAGGATCCTTATGACAAAGATGATGCTGAAGCTGATGCCATTTATGAATCAATTGACAAAAGAATGGATGAGAAGAGGAAAGAGTATAGAGAGAAACGCCTTAAAGAAGACTTGGAGAGATATCGTCAAGAGAGGTATGTTAACATTAATGAACCACCAAAGAGAGTTCATGTGTAGCTCAATCCACTAGTGGTAACAGCCCGAACTTACCGAGTTGTAGATAGCGGATTCAAAACCGATCAGGCTCATTGTGTAATTTATTTACTCATCGCTGCTCTCGTAATGGTGAAAGATTTTAAGGAAACAAGATGTCCTAGAATCGAAAATTTAAAGACATGTGACATCCACCAAACAGCACTGGGTATGCGTGTTGAATTACGGCCTGAGTCCCAGTAGTTGGAATATTATAAGGCTGATTATGTTAAAAATATCTTATCTACACTCTAAGTCAACATCAAAACATAATCATTTAAACAAAAATTCTGGTTCTGTACAAGTGTTTATTTCTTAGAAATGTTTTTATTTTAGGCTATTTTTAATTTATAACTAATCAAAATCCGATTTTCAGACCAAAAATTCAGCAACAGTTCTCAGACTTAAAACGTGAATTGAAATCAGTATCGGAAGATGAATGGTCAGCAATCCCAGAAGTTGGTGATGCACGTAACAGGAAACAACGCAACCCTCGGGCTGAGAAGTTCACGCCATTGCCTGATAGTGTGCTGTCCAGGAATCTGGGTGGAGAATCGTCGTCTTCTATTGACCCGGGATCTGGGCTTGCATCTATGATGCCTGGCGTTATGACTCCAGGAATGTTGACACCTTCAGGTATGTTTAGTTTAATTTCTTCCCATAAAATATATATTTTTAGTAATAAACACTATGGATGTTCTCGTAAAAAGGCCTAAGGCTTGCTTTGTAGTTTTTGGAGGCATCTAATTTTGTCAACACAACACAAATTTTAGATCAATGGTTCCTTACATTACATATTACTTACTTAAAAACAAAAAGTGTCAAAAACTACTGAACAGATTTTCATATGGTTTCCGCCATGAAAAAATGGAAACAACATTAATTGTAATAAAATAAATTCAGGAAAAAACAGTACAAAGAAAAAGAAAACAAAAGGGTTGTTGTTGTTTGAATTTTTTTTTTAATACGTAAATTAAATAAGTCTTTTATTCACAGGTGACTTGGATTTAAGAAAAATTGGTCAAGCAAGAAACACACTTATGACAGTGAAATTATCCCAAGTATCCGACTCAGTCACTGGACAGACAGTCGTAGACCCCAAGGGTTATCTGACAGACTTGCAGTCCATGATACCGACGTATGGCGGCGATATCAATGATATTAAGAAAGCCCGATTGCTGCTAAAGTCTGTGAGAGAAACTAACCCTAATCATCCGCCAGCCTGGATTGCTAGTGCGAGATTGGAAGAAGTTACAGGTTGGTGGTTTTTAGTAAATTGCTAACTTTTGCTCATGGCTTCACTCATTATGCTATCTACTTATCTATCCTACGCTAACTTACTTACCTACCCTACCCTACCCATCGCGTAACTTACCTACGTACCATCGCGGTAATTTCTGCCTGATCCCTTAAAAAACTTTTACTTGAACCCTGCGGCGTGGCCTCAAACCAAATCCTTTGAAGTCTTCCTTTCGAGTGCAAGCAAAAATGAACTTGGTCATGGCGGTGGTCAGGCGGGAGTATCTTTGGTTTGGTACCTACCTATCTACGTACCTACCTAGCCTACCCTGCTTACCTACCTACCTACCTACTCTACCCTACCCTACCTATGTATTATTTTTTTGCTGTATGCAATTTGAACATAAACAACAGCTAGAAATCATCACTCTGGCAGTTGCCCAGATCAGGCATAAAAACCGTCTGGTCGAAGGAGATTAAATATTAATAATGTTTTTGTAATATTATGTAAGTTCGGTAATGATAAATCATAGCTAGATAACAGTTGAAAAATTATAAAATAATTATATTATGAAATTATAATAGGGTAGTTTCCAGGGTCAAAATAATTACATTTTATTTAGTTCGTATTTTAGATTTAAAAAAAATATTGGACACGATTTTTTATTTTTCCGATTAAACAAAAAATAACAAAGATATAGCCCATTAAAGTTACGTGTGACGTCACCCCATCTTGGTTATTTTTGGTTTAATTTACAAATAAATAATACGTGTCCCTTATTTTCAAATAATCTAAAGGACAGACTAATTACAATTTTTACGGCAACCAGCCTATTATAGTAACACATTTTACTTATTTCAGGCAAAGTCCAATCAGCTCGTAACCTAATAATGAAAGGCTGTGAAGTGAACCCGAGCAGTGAAGAGCTCTGGCTAGAAGCAGCTCGCCTGCAGCCGCGCGACACGGCTAGGGCTGTCATCGCGCACGCCGCTAGGAACCTGCCGCATAGTGTCAGGATATGGGTGAAGGCTGCTGACTTGGAGCAAGAGACTAAGGTAATGTTTTTGTATGAGTAAAGTAAACCCGAGAAGCGAAAAGCTCTGGCTAGAAGCCGCTCGCCTGCAGCCGCGCGATATGGCTACGGCTGTCTTTACGCACGCCACTAGGAACCTGCCGCATAGTGTCAGGATATGGTTGAAGGCTGCTGACTTGGAGCAAGAGACTAAGGCATGTAATGCTTTTGTATGAGAACTTTAAACTTACGTTCTGATAGATTTATATTATAATTTTGTATAACACTAATACAAATCTCTATAGGTGCCTACTTAAATTAAATCTTATCATAAATGTTCCTAGTCAATGCAATTTGTAACTAGATGTATTATGTCGTGGCCAGATCTTTAAATTGATCACTTCATGATCGATATGTGGAAGTATTATTAGTCATTTTTTCTACTTAGGTATGTAAAAACATTTCGCGGGTATTTTCTGAAAAGGAAACCTGTGGTCTTAGAACGTATAGGACAACTGAAGGACACAGGTGTGATTTTAGTCAGTAAAAGTCTGACACGCTCCCTCGTTCCACCCAGAACGGTAGAAGTCTTTGAATGATTTTACATCTTAACAAAAATATATATTTATGTATAAATTCGTCTTTTATTAGTCTGTAATAATTTTAACATTCCACAGGCAAAACGCCGAGTCTACCGCAAAGCCTTAGAACACATTCCCAACTCTGTCCGTTTATGGAAAGCTGCGGTGGAACTTGAAAACCCAGAGGACGCCCGCATCCTTCTCTCGAGAGCCGTAGAGTGTTGTCCTACTAGTGTGGAACTGTGGCTGGCGTTGGCTCGCCTGGAGACTTATGAGAACGCCAGGAAAGTGCTGAACAAGGCCCGCGAGAATATTCCTACTGATAGACAGATTTGGGTGACGGCTGCTAAACTTGAGGAAGCACATGGTGAGTACATTTAGCTTTTTAAGCCTTTAACCTCCTTCATCCCACAAACACTCCCGTTTATTTAGCTAGGATCGCACATACACGGCCAAATACTACGTGTGGTCAATTCGGCCGAATACAATCACTTTGTTATCCGTCCGTCTGTCTGTCTATCTGTCTGTCTGCCAAGACCCTTTATCTCGGGGACGCGTGAAGGTATTGAGTTGAAATTAATACCATATACTTACTCAGGTTTGCAGACTCTTGAAGCTGTAAAAAAATTAAACTTGTAAGTTAACGAGAAAAAAAGATATTTTGGTTTATGTACAAAAACGTATATTTCTACCTTTTCCAGAAAATTAACCTTTCAGATACCGTCAATTTGAGACACAATAGTAAGACAATAGGTGCGCGAACGCTGGTGTTCGCTTAGGGTTTAATGAATTAAAATCCATAGGGTACTTCCCGTTGATTCAGAATCCTGTTTGGCATAAAGCAAGGTCTTATAGCACAAGTATAGGAATAAATCTGGAAACAATACATTTGTTGTTACGTCACATTTATTTTTTGCCATTCAGTAAAATCTTCTGAGACTCCATTCTGGAATTGAAATATTTACATAGGTAAGTTTGTACGGAACCATCAGGGCGCGAGTCCGACTCGCACTTACCCAGTTTTTTGTTGAGTTTCAAACTGTGTGTCCATCCATAGATGTAACCAAATCTCAATTTCTCATTGCCAGGCAACACCCATATGGTTGAGAAGATCATAGACCGTGCGATCACATCTTTAAGCGCCAACGGCGTGGAAATAAATCGCGAGCACTGGTTCAAAGAAGCTATGGAGGCTGAGAAGTCTGGCGCCGTACATACTTGTCAGGTAAGATAGTCAAATAAATAGATGGTGTTAACCCTCACTAATATGGTGTTTCCATGGAGAATCGAGTTCCCCAATTAGTTCTATGGTGGAGGTGTAGAATCGCAGGTTTTCTGTAAAGGAAACCTGCGGTCCTAGAACGCAAAGGGCAACTGAAAGACACAGGTGTGGTTTTAATCAGTAAGGCCTTCTGTCCACGGACGCGTAGCAATTCAGAATTTCATAATTTTGTATGTAAGTTACATGCAGGCGTACACGTAAAATGAATACGTGTCCTTTGGATGAAGTGTATTTAAAATAACACAATACATACTCTATCACACAAGTGCCTACGGGAGAGTCACCAGAGCCGAGGGCGAGTGTAAACGTAGAGTATTGTGTACGCGTGCATTGTCGGGCCAGTGATCCTAAGTGGTAGGAGAGGAATAAACCAGACACAACAAAGCTAAACGGCCGTGGACAGTACGCCTAGGTCAGATACCCTCGCGCTCTTTTGTAATGCAGGAGAAATCATTGTATGATTTCACACAAGAAGAAAATCTAATATTGAGTTTACAAATAACATTTTGGACACTTAAGGATTGACCATTTCCTGAAATTTTAAATTGCTTCTAAAATATCAGAGACTATTTTTGTTTACATATGTCCAATTTTCGATTTTTCTCAGTGAATTGGCTGTGTTTGAAATCAATGCATTTTGATATTTTTATTTTATCTTACCAGGCCATTATTCGTGCTGTGATTGGTCATGGTATTGAACCTGAAGATCAGAAACACACATGGATGGAAGATGCTGAAGCTGTAAGTATTTTTATCCTAATTTTAATATCTCAACCTAGAAAAACTTCAATGTAACACATTGCATTTGATTCACAAATAGAAACATCGACTTTATGTAGCAAAAAATAAGGTGTTAGGTTGAATTATGCTCCTCCTCGAGTCGTATTCCTCATTACTGAGGGTCGTGAAGTTCCCGATGAATCCCGATAGCTTCTTATTGATGGTATTTTATTTATTTTATTTTATTACTGTTCGGAAAACTTACAGCTACTAGTTACAAATAGGTAAAAAACGGCTATTTACAAGTTTTCACATATACTAATGTGTGTGTATCTCGCCATCTGTGACGGTTCTTAGCGTCATGAAGTGCGACGTGCAATTGGGTGTCCAGTGTGGAGCGGACCTGATCTGCCCATCTTATTGGGCTGCGGCGTCTTGATCGTTTGCCATCAACCATGCCAGTTACGATGAGCTGTTCGAGGTTGTGGCCATGTGGGTTTAATTGTACACAACACAGATTATGCTTTATTTCGTTCTAGTAATCATCTCTTTGTACAATATATATTTTATTTCTTCACTAGTGCGCAAATGAAGGTGCTTACGAGTGCGCTCGCGCAGTCTACGGGTACGCTCTATCAGTGTTCCCGTCAAAGAAATCAATATGGCTGCGCGCGGCGTACCTGGAGAAACAACACGGAACCAGGGCCAGTCTGGAAGCGCTGCTGCAGAGGGCGGTGGCGCATTGTCCCAAGTCCGAGGTGCTGTGGCTCATGGGCGCTAAGTCTAAATGGTTGGCTGGTATGTCGGTTCGATTTATTTTCGTGAATTTCACGTCGCTGACCTTGATAAGCTTTTATTATTGATAGATTCGCTTTTGACCACTGTCTCATCTGATGGTCGACGAAGGAACACGCTTGCCTAGAAATAGCCTATTAACTCTTGACTTAAAGACGCCCAGATTGTAGCTATAGTTTGTCTGACATAGTAGGAGAAACACGTTTTGATACTTGAGTATTTTTAATATTTATGACAGACGGGAATGAGAAAGCAAGGAATTGTGATTGTTGCAAGACACAGAAAATCTAGCAGCTATATCTCTCAAACTTGAATGAGTTCAGTCACTATTTCCTTCACTTCTGGGATGTGATGTGGGCTCACGAGTGGCGCATTCGCCAAGTCTGGCCACCCCTTACTTACAAACACACCACACTTAATTTTGAAATAGACTCCGGCAGAAATCCACTCCTTAGCTGTTCACTGAATGTGAAAATACATATCTACGAAATAAAAAAGGAACCATATAATAAAAATCTGTATGAGGCCAAAAAGGTGCTATAACCTGGGGATCTAAAATCAATGAATTGGTGATCTAAAAGTCAATGAATAGCAGTGAGTGAATGCAGGTAGGGTTGAATGACATAACAATCTTGATATTATGTCTTTTATTTAAAATAAATCGTATAAAAGACGTACAAAGATTATTTAAAAGTTGATTACTTAACATCGGTTTAGGTAAATACCTATTTGTAACATTTTTAGACATTTTTTTAGATAAAAGACATGATAAGGTTGTTTACGTCTAGTGAACTACCTAAACAGATTGAGCTTAGTCAAACGTGCTTCATCGTCGACCACATCGTCGCTTTCCGTCAGGTGACATACTGGTCAAGCGAGAATATGTCAAAAGTAAAACAAAAAAAAAAAACATAAGTTGGCACAAATAAAAAAAAAATCCTCTTTTTTAATTGCAACTATAATGAAATTGTTCCTATATTCTTAAGGTGACGTGCCAGCAGCTCGAGGTATCCTATCACTTGCTTTCCAAGCTAACCCGAACTCCGAAGAGATCTGGTTGGCGGCCGTCAAGCTGGAGAGCGAGAACAAAGAGTATGATAGAGCGAGACGACTGCTCTCTAAGGCGAGAGCTTCTGCTCCTACGCCACGGGTAAGTTATTTATACGTCATTCGTAAACATAAAACTTTCACTGAGGTAGGTGCCAGATAAACATGGAATTACGGTCACTGACTCTCCTACATATTTTGTTTTTTTTTTTTAATTTCAAAAACGGAAATAAAGACAAAGCTGTCATGAATCGACATGTATCGTGATCCTTTACATGATCTAGTAATGAAAAACCATTGTTTGTTTTCCGGGTACCTACGCAGATATATTAGAAAAAGGTCAATGTACTTTATTCCACGATTATCTGGCGCTTTCTATAGTCCAAAATTCCCTTCATCATCATCATTTCTGCAGCAAGATGTCCACTGTTGGACCTCCCCCAAGTGTCGTCACAATGAACGGTCCTGTGCGTCTGAGGCTTAAAAAAATCCTCTAAATAATAATAATAATTAATGTAGATCAACTAGCGTCCGTAGCCTGGCTGCGTGTCGGTGACCTCTTTGGGGAAACCGAAGGTTTTGTCTGTGCAATTATGGACGAAGTTATCATGACGAATAACTATCGGAGATTTATTGTGAAGGACGGCACGGTTGACATCTGTCGGGCATGTCACCGACCGGGTGAATCAATCCGCCACATTATCTCTGGTTGTTCTCGTCTAGCTAACGGGGAATACTTGCATAGACACAACCTTGTAGCCAGGATTATCCATCAGCAACTTGCTCTGAAGTACTCTCTTGTGGAATCGGAGGTGCCATATTACAGGTATGTGCCCGACCCAGTTCTCGATAGTGGCGATATCACGTTGTACTGGGATCGGTCCATTATCACTGACAGGACTATTGTGGCCAATAAGCCTGATATAGTGGTTGACATATCCGTTCCGCATGACGAGAACCTCGTGAAAGCCGAGAAAGATAAACAAATCAAGTATATTGACTTGGCTCGCGAGGTTGTCGACATGTGGGAAGTGGACTCAGCGATCATTGTACCGATAGTTGTGTCAGCCAATGGCTTAATAGCCAAGAGCCTCGACCAACACCTTAGGAGGCTCTCGTTAGGCGACTGGATCAAGGGCTTGATTCAGAAAGCAGTTCTTCTGGACACGGCTCGTATCGTTAGGAGGTTCCTTTCTTTGGAGCCCTAACCACCGGTAGCTTGGACCCTGTTCCCGATACCGGTGGGATACTGTTTTTTTTATATTTTTAAATGTTTTTTTTTTTTAATTGTTTTTTAAGAAATATTTAAAAATATAATAATAATAATAATAATAATAATAATAATAAGTACAACCTAGTGGACTCTGAGGTACCGTACTACAGGTATGTGCCCGACCCAGTTCTTGAAAATGACCATGTTACGTTGTACTGGGATCGGTCAATCATTACTGACCGGACTATTGTAGCCAATAAGCCGGACATAGTGGTGATAGACCGATCAGCGCGCCGTGCAATGATAGTCGACGTCACCATCCCGCATGACGAGAATCTCGTGAAAGCTGAGAAAGAAAAACAAATAAAATATCTTGACTTAGCACACGAGGTTGTCGACATGTGGAATGTGGACTCGGCTATCATTGTGCCGATTGTTGTGACCGCTAATGGCCTTATAGCCAAAAGCTTCGACGACCATCTGTCGAAGCTATCGTTGCACGGGTGGATCAAGGGCCTGATACAGAAGGCAGTACTCCTCGATACGGCTCGCATTGTGAGGAGGTTCCTGTCTCTGGAGCCCTAACCACCGGTAGCTTGGACCCTGCTCCCGACACCGGTGGATAACTATATTTTTATATTTTTAAATGTTTTTTTTTTTCTTGTATAATTTTGTTAAAAAATATTTAAAAATGTAATTTTATATGTAAAAAAGAATTGAATAAAGAGAATAATAATAATAATAATAATAATATTCCACAACTATCACACAACGCCGTCTAGTCCCAAGCTAAGCAGAGCTTGTGTTATAGGTACTAGACAACTGATAAACATACTTATATATTTCTAAATACATACATGTTATAGATAAATTACATATATATCTAACATGTAAAAAAATTAATAAAGGAGATAATAATTAATTCTTCGCCCGCCCTAAGCTGAGGTCCGTACCCCACAGGGGGTGCCCTTTGCATGTAATCGCCTAGTTTTTATGTTTAGTAAAGTATGCCCTGGCTGGAGGCTTTGATTTTCTAACGACATGGCACTTGTAAACTTTCCTAAAAATGTTACTAAAAAAAAAAATATCAAAAACGTATAGATGTTATCACGTAATAAATATTAAGGGAGGGTTTTTATTTGGTGGGTAAAAATCATCCAAATGACAACCCCCGCCCTTGGGTGGAGCGGGAGATAGTGTCAGACTCTTACTGACTAAAAAACCCCCGTTCCTTCTTGCCTTTCATACCGGGACCGAGCTACCTTTCGGAGCTAACCCTGGCCCCTGTAGGCCTGTGGCCCAGCTGAACCACAGGGGGGAGAAGTCAATCTATTCTTATTTTTTTCGTATTAAGGGAGGGACAGGGGTCAAAAACTTGTAAAAATCGTCTTAACCCAAGTAGCAAAATAGTCAGACTAAACTACTAATAGGAATCTAATAGACGCTTTGAATAAGAGCACTGAACAGCATCTCCTAAGATGTTTTGCGACACAAGTTCTTTCGATCCTATTACTCAATTTTTTGTAGCACCTATTTCTGCAACGTTTATGGAAGTGCATGTCATAAAGAAGAATGAAACAAGACGTTAATAAGCATAAACAATGTTATCAAATGCGTTTATAGGATAAAAATGCAATACTTGCTAATTAGTTTTATATTATGCGCTTAAATAAGCGTAATAAGCGCGTTCCATTGTCGACCGCATCGTCCCTCTCCATCAGGTGAGATAGCGGTCAAGCGCGAACCTATCAACAATATAAGTTCTAGTAAGAATCGTATCTAGATAGCATGCAGGACACATATAAGCAGATTTTACCTATAAACGTTCTGTGGTTTAAATGAATTTCGCAAATAGATTAGGCATTCTTTACACAAAAAGTAAAAGACATAATTTGCATATGCTAAATATTATAATGTGGATAACTTAAATTAATCTTTTATAATATTTCTAGTCAAGACACTCAATACGGCACCTTTACAAAAAAAAAAAAGACGTGTGGCACTCGGGGACTGCCGCGGTAAAGCTATTGCATTGCATTTTTATCAACTTATGCAATTATAATTATTTATTTACATATTTTATTTATGCAGTATTTTTATTTTCCTTTGTTTTTTTTCTTTGATATTAATTGAAGTTACACTTTCACACATTGAATTGAATTTTGATTGATTGTTCACTCATTTGTTTTCTTATCGGTCACCACGCTCAAAAAACAAATGAGTGGTTAGTGTTAGGTTATTTTCGTTACGGAATTTCTGGATTCGGTCTCCACGCTCAAGGCCCGCGATAGAAGCTATGCAATAGCTTAAAAAGAAAAACGATTGCTCTATGAATAACATCATGCTGATCAATATGAGATCAATTGCACCAGTAGTGGCACGCGCTATATCGTTACAGGATCAATTACTCCAATTCGCGTCACGCATTAGTTTGTTAGAGGACTAATTGCGCTTAGCCAGTGTGTTTACCAAACCTTTAGAAGACAACGTATCCTGTAAAAACACCTAATAGGATTATTATTAGATCAGATTGCACTTTAGCGGACTGTAACAAAACGATCACAGCGCGTAATAATCGTATAAACTGCGCCCAAATGCGATTCTATAAACGTTTGTAGGATTTCTATAGGGCTAATAAATGTATGCTCCTAGAACAATTACAGGACTACATTTTGTTACTTGGGACTTAATTAATGAATGGCCCCTAAAAAGCCAATATTGTGTGAAGGCAAATTGTACTACAACATGAAAAATAATCAAATTTGCTAAAAAAAAAAATAACATACAAGCTTTTATTTAAATACTCTAAAGATAAGAAAAGGAGCCATATATCTAGTATTACGTAAGTGCTATAAGGGGATGGGGGTCTTTCCTTTGCTCATTTTTGATGACATAAAGATGGGAGGACCTGGATGTTGATTATGTCAGCCTGCAGTATTGATTTTTAAATTTTTTAATAGAACGATAGCGATGTTTCAAAATCACACTAAAGTGAGTAGACGCACATCATTGAGTAGCAAACATCCAATGCCATTGAAGACTTAGAGTCATGGTTTTTATGTTTTATGGACTGAGCAATGTTAATTTGAATTAATATGCGTATTAAACGAAACAAGACACATTAAAAAGTGCATGCACCAATGTTGAATAAGGGGAGAGGGAAGTTTTGCCTACTTTCGCTGACGAGGGAGAGAGAGGGTCCATATTTGGAAAAAATCTGCTTACGTAATAGTACTTCAATGTTCCCAAAGATTTTGATGTCTTAATAATTTTGTTCTGAAGGAGGTGCAGATTTTTTCAACCTTGGTACTAAATAGTACATTTTTATGATACATACGAGTCATTAGTTAAATTTCTTTCACAATGGTGCACCCGTCATTTTGACAGTACTAAATAGTACATTTTTATGATACATAATTAGTTAAATTTCATTCACAATGGTGCACCCGCCATTTTGTCTCACCAAAATGTATTCAATTTTAAAATTGTAAGCGACTTCCTAGTATTGTTAACTTATCATTGTTCTCGTAAGTCGAAAGACTTATTGCAATAACAATACAACTTTCTTTTGTGTTCGTACAGGTAATGATAAAATCCGCCAAGCTAGAATGGGCTTTAAATAACCTGGACGTAGCACTAAAGTTGCTTGAAGAAGCTATTAAGGTTTTCGCCGACTACGCTAAAGTGCACATGATGAAAGGACAAATTGAAGAACAGATGGGCAAGGATGAGGACGCACGGAATACTTACTCACAGGGGGTAAGAAACCATGAATATTTATTTCTTTTTGTTTTCTTTATCTAACTTCGGCTGGTGGTCTATTGTTGCTTAATCTCCGGAACTCTCACGACGCTTTGAAAATTAGTTGAAATTGATTACTGGTACAACCTTACTCATTCATTTGAATATTCGTGGATTCCTTAGAAAATTTATGTGATTATTTATTTATAATTTATGTACACACAGATACACAGAAGATGAAATATCATTATAAACATTTGTACAAAAGTACTGCTTATTTTTTTTTAAAATAAATTTCTTCCAGCAAAGCTGCGAAATGAGAAATTAAAAGAAATGTAGATAATAGTATCTATAATTTCCGTAGTACATATTTATAACCATGAAATGTAATTAAAAAAGTGTTTTTTCATAATAGGAGTTCGAATGTAGAAACCATAGTTTCTTAGGTCATTTCAAAGGGTTTTTTTTTGGTGGGAACAATCATCCAATAACAACCCCCGCTTTATGTGGAGCGGGAGTACCTACGTATTTTTTAACCTTATTTTTAGGGTTCCGTACCCAATGGGTAAGACCTGACGGGGAGTAAAATAAATATTTAAAGGGGAGCCTTTAAATATTTATTTTATTGGCAACAAACGTGATTTCTAGACTATCGTACGCGAATCCGACGTATGCTTTTTCTTTTTGATTTTATTGCATAAAACATATGTGTGTAATATTTCATGCAAAATTGATAGAAGACACTGGCTCCTGTATCAGTATAGCCTATTCATCTGGGCTTGAGACAAAATGTAAACAAAGTAAACAATGTAGCTTCGGACAAGTTTCTTCGACGTATTTGAATACATTAATAACAGTCTCCTTTTTTGTTGAATGTATTGGCTTTTTTTTTGCACACTGCTTCTTCGGTGAATAACAACGAAAATATCTGAAAGCGGCACTAGTTACCCCGATCGTCGTCTCGTCTCGTTGGTCAACAACAACAAGTTGGTCGATAGGGAAAAAATATGACGGATTATTATTACCCGCCCTATGACAAAATGTCACATTTTGATGCAAAATATTTTAATATCTGTGGTCTATAAATAATAGTATATACACCCCTACTTTTTAACTATTACAAAAAAAATGGGGCTCTGTCTGTACCCGTCACTGATCATATTTTTGTAGTCAAAAGTAGAAAAAACCGAAATCCTAAAATTGACCACGAAAAGGTCAATTCATCATAGAATCAATAAAACATAACAATTGCTAGTAGAAAATACTGCGGGCAGTGTTTTTCCTTAATAATTGTCACTTATTCATTCATTAATCAATAGCCTGCACAATATTTCCATAAATTGAGTGACATTTTGGGACATAAGCCAACGCTTATAACTTTGCGGTTTATGAATATTATTTATTGAGATTTTACTTATAAAATAACAAGGGGTTTTCTAATGAGCCCTATAAGTATTTGTACTAAATAAAAAATAGTGGTGTATATGGTTTGTTTACCTTTTGTCTCATGGTTTCTTGAATACGATATAGGTAGACAGAGACTCATACATTGGTCAAAGCTTAGCGCAGGAGTCATGGCCTCACTATTTTTGTTAATATTATTACTTAGCGTTTAGCGGGGATGCTAACAGAAAAATCTCTGACCTCTCAGTTCAATTGTTTTAGCTCAAGAAATGTGCAACCAGTGTGCCAATGTGGATATTACTGTCGCGACTAGAAGAGAAACTAAAGAATGTCACCAAAGCTAGATCAGTATTGGAAAAGGCTAGGTTAAGGAATCCTAAGAATGCAGAACTGTGGTAAGAATACCTATCTTCACTTGTTCCAACTTGTTTAGGTTCGACATAGGGTATCTTTCAAACTTCTTCAGGCATCGTCTCAGTTTTTTAGCTTCCATATCCAAAGAGTGCCGACGGAACCTTATTACTAAATCTCCGTTATCTGACTGTCCGTCCATCCGTCCGTCTGTCATAAGAGTTAGAAAATTGCAATTATTTTCACAGAATGTCTATTTGTATATTTCTGTTGCCGCTATGTTATCAAAAAATAAAACTTCAAATAATGTTAAAAGTTTAAATTGGTTAAAATTCCCATACAAGAATCTTTATTTTGTCGGCGTTTTTTGCTCGATTTTAGTTTTGTAAGTAGTACGAAGCCTTCGTGTGCGATCCCAGTTTTTTTTTACCCTTTCAGCATAGTTAGGAAAAGCAGATTGTAGCCACATATTATGTGTTAATTAAGAATAATATCATCGAAATAAAGAACATTACAGTTGCCATCACGGATCTTGAACGCTCGGCGTCAGAGTGGGGATCGCTTTACGCATTCCATACATTGGCGAGCCAATCGTCTTCGTTGTTAGATACATGCTGCAACGCAGTGAACGAATCGTGAGTGACGTCTATGACGCGATGGCACGGCCAGCCAATCACTGACACTCCCCGCTCCCGCGTCGCACTTCGCACCACTAAAGAGACCGAATATTTGACTTCTGCGCAAGTGTTCAAGATCCGTGATGGCAACTGTACGAGATAATAAATTAAGAATTGAGCTCCTTAAGTAGTCTTGTGTTGAGCTACACGAATACTGACAAATGCTTGCGCTCACTAGACAGGTCCACTCAAATTTGTGTGGTCTTTTCCTCAAAAGACCATCTCAAACACTAATCTAAATGGTTTTCATATGATTTGACCATTACATGATTGCTGTATGGACTTTAAAAAATATTCTCAGAGTAAGTAGTTAGCTAGGAAACACCGGCCTCAACTAGTTTAAATTGACATGTAAAAGTTTTTTAAACACCTATTTGCCAAATAAATATCATTTATCTAAATACAATTTATTTTTTTGCAATGAATTTTCGCCAGTCAAGAATGTTTTAAATCGAACTTTTTTTATTCAGGTTAGAGAGTGTAAGACTCGAAAGGCGAAACGGCAGCGTTGAAATCGCTAACGCAGTGATGGCTAAAGCGCTACAAGAGTGCCCCAACGCTGGACGCTTATGGGCAGAGGCCATATTCATGGAGTCGCGGCCGCAGAGGAAGACGAAGAGTGTAAGTTCCGGTGATGAAAATTGTAACCCTTTCAGCTGTTTTTTAGGGTTCCGTACCTAAAAGGAAAAAAACAGAACCCTTATAGGATCACTTTGTAGTCCGTCTGTCTGTCTGTCTGTCTTCAGATCTTATAGCACAGGTATAGGAAAAAATTTGAAAATAGAATTTTTTTGTTAATTTTTTTTTTTGCAATTCGGCAAAATCTTCAAGACTCCATTCGAGAATTGTAGTTTGCACAAAACCCGACTCGCACTTGCCCAGTTTCTTTATTTTAGGGAATAAAAAGAAGTCGCACTGTGCCAGATCAGGACTGGAAGTTGCCCCAAGATTGACCGGTGTGGTGTCGAGGAAGTCCATCGTTTTAAGTGCTGAGTGCGTGAGCGCGTTCTCATGGTGAAGTAGTACCCCGCTGAGACCGGTGCTCGGTCGCTTGTTGCACATTGCAGACAAATCTTCTGGCAGGCATTTTGTGGTATACCATTCGGCGTTGGTGCTGTCTGCTGGTCTCGTAATGTAGTTGACATCAGATACCCCGTCAAAGTGAAGAAACTAGCGATCAAAATTTTCCTTGCGCTTCACTCTAGTTGGTTCACTCTAGTTTATATCATTGAAAAAAAAACCTTATGTTGTAATGAAAATTATTTTTGTGCAGGTGGACGCGTTGAAGAAATGCGAGCACGACGCGCATGTGCTACTGGCTGTGTCCCAGCTGTTCTGGACTGAGAGGAAACTCAACAAATGTCGGGAGTGGTTCAACAGAACGGTAAGTCTAATAACATGTACTCATTCCAAGCAGAACATCTTCATTGACTGATGGCTAAACACAGCGTTCAGAGCGTCATGTTTTTTTTTTTATTGTATACTAGCTTTTGCCCGCGACTTCGCCCACGTACATAAAATATAGCCTATGTCACTCAGAAATAAAGCAGCTTTCTGTCGGTTAGAAGATTTTAGCAATCGGACCAGTACTTCCAGAGATTACTTTCTACAAACAAAAAAAAAACATAAAAATAAACTTCACCTCTTTATTGTATTAGTATAGATAGCCTCGCGTTTGGCACCTATCTCGCCTGATGGTAAGCGATGATGTGGCTGACGATGCAGCACGTTTGCCTAGAAGTAACCTATTCACTCTTAAAGATCCCTTAGTTGCTAACAGGAAACACAGACTCCGAAACCAGACAGGGAATTCTAGTCTTTAGCTGTACACACAATAAAGGTGTTTCCAAAACGCTTGATACGTATGGGTAGGATGTCCACCATGTACCGGTGGCCCAACACCATACGTCCAGTAAGTAATCCAATGATGGAACGAACTTGGCGGAATTAAATTGTGCAATTCTAAAGCACACTCCCCGAAATGTAAACGAATATCCAACAGGATTGTTCAATAGACTTACCGCGGCCCTGAAACGCAATGGGTAACTAAAGGAAGACCTGTAGGTTTCAGTCAAAGTCTGCCACTCCTTCTCGATCACTCCACCCTCACACATGCACGACATGTGCGTGGAGATGCAACGCCGGGGTGAAAGTCCTCTGCCGCGACAGGTCACGGCATGGCGGCCAGAGCTCCGGCGGGATGTCATGGTGGAATGGCGTCAGCGACTATCGCAACCCAGTGCTGGGCACGCCACAATTATGGCGATAAGTCCCCTCTTTGAGGCGTGGCTGGAAAGACCTCACGGCGTCCTAACCTTCCGCATGACACAGGTCCTCACCGGAAATGGCAAGTTCGGGAGGTTCCTGTTCCGAATTAAAGCGGAAGTGACGCCCGGGTGCTTGGGCGGAGCATCGCCGTGCTCTCGTGGGGGTGATCGGCGGCGGAGACCTCTCACGCCGGGCCTTGGTTGAGGCCATGGTCCGGAGCGAGGAGGAGTGGCAGGCGGTCGCTGACTTCTGCGAAGCAGTAATACTCGCTAAGGAGGAGGCCGACCGCATCAGGCAACGGCGCTCTCGCCGCCGCCGGGATTCCGATCCCGATTTCCAGCCACCACAGGCGCGGGCTTGCGGACAGTGAGCAATGGGTAGCTCGCTGTCCGACCGTCCGGTATCTGTCCGGACCAAGCCCAAGTCGTCGACGGCGCGCACTGTTCCCGCGCGCCTCAAGGAGTTGTCAGCAACAGCAGGGGCCCAGCCGGGTCGAAGCCTACTGGGGCCAGGGTTATCCGAAAGGGCGCTCGAACCCCGGTATGAAGGCTTGAAGGAACGGGATGGGTTTTTTAGTCAGTAAGAGTCTGACACTATCTCCCGCTCCGCCCAAGAGCGGGGGTTGTCATTGGATGATTTTTCCCATCGAAAAAAAAAAATCACTCCACCCTGAGCGGGAGAAGTTTTATGTTTTTCCACCGAAACGAAAACTGGACTGTCATATCAATATCAACATGAAGTTTTTGGATACTTGATCCATTTCCACGACATATTCCTTGATAAAATAAATTCGTAATACGAAATATTCAAAGATCGGAATAGGTAGACTATATTTATATTTACCTGAAATTCGAAGAAGTAATTAACATAGAGTATGTTTGAATCCGGTATTTTAAAGGAGATATTGTCAACTGCATGTTACTTCTTCCTCGACCTTTAGTTAATTATATTAATAATATAATTTAATAACCTATTCCGATTTCTGGTAATATCACTTTTAACGAGTAAATCAGATTTAAGTTTCAGTAAAATGGTTACTATTTTGGTGCACAGTAAAGTTTATTCTATTCTCGGCCTTCGGTTTGCCGCTTTATTGTAGAAATTCTATTGACTCAACATCAGTGTCTGAGCTATAGGGTCTTCATTGTCTTCTCATATAATGCTATGTATTGTCAGAAATCATACCCGCATTAGACACGAGTTTTGTCATTGGTAAAAAAACGCCATTCACAAACAGTACCTGTTGGCGACTGACTGGGGCCTGGTTATTAAACCTTTTTTAATTTTTATACTATGGTTTGTTTTTTTTTTTATACTCTTTGTTTTACAATGACAGTTTGATTGTCTTGTGTTTCTGTCGTGTTTGTCTATTTTGAATTGTACGTAATATTTAATAATTTGCGTAATTAAATATTACTTTAACCACCATCGTCATTTTTATTTCATAGTTAGATACAGTCCACACGCTCACCAACAGTACCCCTTTTGTGAAGGCAGCAACTTTTATAACAGCAATAAACAATAAAAATTACAGGTAAAAATCGACCCAGACCTCGGCGACGCTTGGGCTTACTTCTACAAGTTCGAGCTTCTTCACGGTAATGAGCAACAGCAAGAAGATGTCAAGACACGCTGCAAAGCCGCTGAACCTCATCACGGAGAGACATGGTGTAAGGTGTCCAAGGATATCGCCAACTGGTGCTTCAGCACCGAACAGATCCTATTGCTAGTGGCTAAGAACTTACCTGTACCTACGTAAGGTATGTTTAAAATTCGATATCGTCAGGGAAACAAATTATTTTGAAACTTATTTGATACGGAACAAGGTATGTTATGTGTCTATGTGGTCGCTCAGATTACAGCCAGTATCATTTTTTTTTTATTTGTATGTAATTCTTTCAAGTAATCAATGTCATATCTTTTAAACCTGTATTGTCTTTAGTGTTCCTACTGTTTTTTTTTTTATGGAGTAATCAAGATAACAGCTGAATTGAGTATTTTGAGTTAAGAATGTCTTAAACCATACTTTATTGCCAATTTTTGACAGGTTTTCAGACTAAAGTAGAGTTTGAGATATACTCAACTTTAAATGCTTAAATTAGAAATCGGTAGTAAGTTTTTCTCAAACCCTAGCCTGGTGAAATATTTGGCATTTAAGTAGGATAGGATTTGACTAAAAAAATACTGAATTCGGAAACCCACCCTATATTTGAAATCGATGGTTAATTATAAAGAGGAAAGTAAAGATTTAAAGATTAAGTAGTTAAAGATTTAAGCTTTATAGCGTACATAAAGGTTTTATGTTTTCTCTTTATGGAGTTGTGGGAGTTAGATAGGTACCTATATAGTCTCAGTGTAAAATAAATCGGTGTCCTGAGTTGCCACACTGCAGCTCGATACATTACACGCATTTTATCTTTCATCTTTGTATCAATAATACCACATGATAATAATAGTAAACGATCAAAGCATCAGCTACTATTTATTCATATAGGTAATTTAAATGTACTCAAAAAAACGGAATTAGTAAATTTTGTGAATTTGTTTCTTGTTAGAATTATTATAAAATCAAATAAGACATAATTTACTCTAGAATTCATTATCACGCTGTTGTAAGTTGTAATTCTGATATGAAATAAATTTATTTAATTAAGTATGTCGTCTGTTATTTCGACCCTAACTGTCTGAATGTTAAATACTAATTTATGCTTTCCTGTATGACATAGTGCTTCGTCTCCATATAACTGTTGTGGAAATACATCAGATGCAATACTAATAAAACACACATGTCTCACACATCGCAATAACAAAGATAGTACCTACTTCAATGTTTATGACACTGCCGTTTAAAATTATAAATTTAAACATTACACATGCAAAAGTGTTACAATATGTACTAGTAGTAATGTTGGCGATCCTAAATAAATAAATAGGCAGTAAAATACATGTTTATATTTTTTAAACTACTTCCGCTTCATTATTTACGTCAATAAATAAATGAACGCAAAACACAGGACGATTAAAATTACAGTAAAAGTCAATCGTAAAATTGTATCATTAATGACTCGCGCGCAGTATGCGTATCGTTCGGTAGATCTCAATTTTTATCTACGAAATAGTTTATAATAACAATTGCATACCCCAGTAGTCGTAAACACCTTTTATAAAAGTTCTAAAAATACGGCCGAGTTGTGTGAGTTTGAATTATAAACGTGTGCTGGCGGCGTGCCAGCCGCGCGGGCGCATGCGCGAGCTAAATAGCACAACCATTTTCCACTTCTTTCTCTTTCCAAAACTGAAAGCCGCAGCACTGATACTGCGATGCTCAATTAGTACGACTTAGTGCCGATATAGTGAAAGTGATATTTTATAGTAGTTGAACGTTCATAGTTTTGTGCAAACATGTCGCCAAAGATACCCGTGCCGCCTCTACAGGAGATTACACTGTCGTTAGTGGCCAGACAGTTGATCCATGCCCTCACTCGGGTTTCATCCGAAGAAGATTCTGAGCTGGAGTTTGCAATGGTCTCCTCCTACTACGAGAGCATGGGCGCAACCAACGACATATTTCAAGATCTCGTTAACTTAATACTTAGTTCAGAATACCTAGAACCATCCGTTAGATTCTACACAATGAAACTTCTGCTCAAAGAAAACGTCAAGAGTTTAGCGACAGGGATCTTCCCCCTTCCCTATTATAGAAAAGTCCTTGAGCTCATTATGGAGCAAGGCCACCACTTGACTGCTCTCAATTTGAAAGGCGTGTGGGTTAAGGACGATCATCTTACAATATTTTACCAGCTGCTTAAAAACCTACCTAATTTAACGTGTTTAAATATTCCCTACATTGCTAATGATGAAGTGCTCAAATATATCGGTAAATATAATAAGGTGTTGAAACTGTTGGACGTTTCTGGTGAAACGGACATTACAGAGATTGGTATAGAGGCTATGTTGTCTGGGAATCCGCAGTTGACTCAAAGTCTGACCGTGGTGAACATAGGAATGTACGGCGAGGAGAACATTGATCACACAGACATCGCTTTATTAATACGGCGGCTGCCAAACCTCACTAATCTTGGCAGTTATTCGTTTGTTGGTAAAGCTGTTTACTCCATATACAGGACTGATCCAGATTTCAAAAGCAAACTGCAGTACATGCACGACGTGCAGACAAATATGCGCACAATGAAAGCTATCATTGCGCTGTGTCCGATGATAGAGACCATATACCTTGAAGAGCCAGACCAAGGAGTTTTACAGCAGATCAAGGAGTTGAACTACGTAAATAAAATCAAATTAAATAAATTCCAATGTCACGAACTCCACCAGTTGTTAGATAAGATTGGTCATAGGGTATCAACGTTGATGCTCTCAGGATCGAGTGGGTCGTTCAACTTTACTAGGGTAGCAGAAACATGCAGGAACTTGGAAAGCTTAGAGTTCTACCAGATTCAGACGGCGACGCATGAAGAGGAGATACCGTTCAACAATTTGGAGCATATTGAAATTATTCATGGTAACTTGTCATCGTCGTGTCTCAAGTACTTGATGACTGGGAGTCCTAAGCTAAAGAAATTGATCATCGGCGATGAAATTAAGCTGGACGATAATGATGTGTCTCGGTAAGTGTCCTTTTATTTTCTCACTTGCTTCTGCCAGCAGCTTCGCCTGCGTGAAAATAGGCTCCTGCCCCCTGACCCCTGCTTCAGCGCCTTAGGGCGCTTTCAAATCAGCCGCAAAGTACCATGCGGCGGCAGTGCGGCTGCAGCGCTGCTGTGCGGCACTTTAAGGCGCCCTCAGGGGGCGAATTTAAAAAAAAAAAAATCCTTTCTTATACTGTCATTTCAGTGTTCTAAGTCTAAGGTTTTGGGCTGGGCGTTGATAAGTCAGGGAGTGATTCAAGACATGCCTTTTGTGTGTGCAGATTTCATAAATAAACTACCACCACAGAAGGAGAACCGAGTGTTGTTGTAGGTACACTCGCCCAGTCACCCAGTCTCCCAAATAGACCCAAAGATGGTTTTCACCCATGAATAGAGTGATTCGTGAAGCAGGGTTAAGTGTTTAATCTATATACATATATATAAAAGGAGAAACTGACTAACTGACATATCAATGTAGCTAAAGTCGAAACTGCGGGGTTTTAGGAATATAAAATTTTACACAAGGCAAGTTTTATATATTTTTTTTATTATGGATAGGCTCGCGTTTGACCACTATCTCACCTGATAGTAAGCGACGTAGAACTAAAGACGGGTTTTTAGAAAATCAACCTTTTTAAAGAAGTGAAAAAGAGGAATTTCGTCAGTATGCAAAACCTCATTCCATGTGCAAATACATATATTTGAAAGTTGGCACAAATAATAACGTTAATGTCATTATTTGTTTTAAAAACTACCCCTAAAGAACAAATTAGGGGCTTTTAAAGATTGTGTGCAGAATTCTTATTTCTTGGGTTAACAAACTTGAAACTTGACACGAACTGTAATCGAAATAAGTAACATAGACTGTCATTATTAGTTTTTCAAAACTACCCTCAAAATACGGTTTAAAGATGTAACTTTTTGTGGAAAAATTCTCGCGAACGTATTCGCTTTCAAAGTACTAGTATGTACATGAATATTAGACACAGTAGAGACAAGCCGAGAATTTCAAAGGTTTCTACCACCTGTTCGAAGTTGGAGCGGTTAAAATGATATAATTTTCGAACTAAACCTTCATCATCATAGCCATTTTATGGTGTTACCTAGGTATATTATATTAACATACCGAATAGGTATACCTACTGTAATATCATAAAATATTATTATTATATCTTATTATATCTAGCCTATCCTGTCCCATTGCTAGGCACATTGTTCCTAGTTCTGTGCCACTTCTTGCCAATTCTAAGGAAGACATCTGTCCCGCCATCTCCTTCGAGGTCTGCCGCGATCCTGTCGTGCATTGTCAGGGTACCATTTTTTTGTTTTAAAAGATATACTCGTATGTCAAAAAATACAGCAAATTATTCTTATTTTCCTAATTTTGAAATTCTTAAGAAATTAAACATTTTTCTATTTCAGTTTTTGGAAGTTTTTAACTTTAAATATGTATTTAAGAGTTATTGACACTTCGTCATTGATCAAAATAAATAGCCTGTTCTGTCCTTTGTTTGACACGAAAGTAAACTTACCTCTTGAATTGATTCCAACTTCGTCATCTTTACTCTATGATTGTACGTTTCCCTTTCCAGTATTCTTCGCCGACACAAGTTCGAGAACCTCGAAGCCATTTGGTTCCCCAACGCCCCTCGCTTAACAAGTGCCACAGTGGACTTACTGATCGAGTGCTGTCCCAAACTCCAGAGCCTTGGCCAGCTGAGCGGCTGGCAGTTCACTCCGGATGACATGATGCTGATGAGGGCGATCTTAGCGAGTACTAACACAGATGTCGTGCTATCACCTCTTGGTATATTCCAACAAGGGCATTAAGTTTAGTTACTGTAGGTATAATTTTGTGCATTTGTTTTGTGTATACTGTAACTGTTAAAATGTGGCATCACTAAGTTGGAAAAAAATGTTTCTCAGTAAACACTAACTTCGCGTCTATATTTTTGGAAAATGAATGGATTTATAAATATATGTATGTGTAAAATTATTCCTTTACTGTACAACATTCGTTTTAGTAATGTGAAATCCCAAACACACGTGTCTAGTACTTTTATGTAAATAATCTATGTACAATATCTGTATCATAAAAAATCACAAAGTTATTAGCTTCTTATGTTAGCAAAAATACATAGTCACCGGGCCATCCAAGCGACTGAGGTCGTTTTGCACTTGCACCCAGCTGTTTGCTGGCTCCTAATGCCCGCTATGACCTGTGTTGTACTTAGTATCGGTGGTGTCCAACTTGTGACCATTTTAAATATTTTTGGGAAAAATAATAATATAACATGGTGTAAAAACTATTGAAATCCATTGAGTTACTGATTGTGAACAACTATATTCTGGAAACTCATTATTTTCAGTTTATGTAGCCTTTAAGTTGAATACTGATGCTTTTACATTTTTATAAGATTCTAGTCAAAGAAGGGAAATTTAATTTATCGAACATGTGGAATTAAAACAAATAAATATTTTATCACATTTTGTACATATTTTATTAAAACTATTTTATATTACAATCTTAAGTACTTATCGTATAAAACTTATTTTAAAAATAAAATGAAAAGAAAAAAAACATTGAAAAGCTTCTTGAAGTAACTAATCTAAAATAAACATTAAATAAATAAACTAATAAATAAACATCTTAGTTTTGATATTTAAAATTATATTAAAATTAAAATTAAATTAATTAAAAATTATATTAATTATATATATTTATAACTTAACTGTATTTTACAATAATCTATGTGTTAAATATCGGGTGCTTTTACATTTTTCTCTAAGTATATAAGACTCTATTCAAAGAAAAGTTTAATTTTTTCAACAACATGGGGAAATAGAACAAATATTTTATAACGTTTGAATTGAAATATTTGAAATCACATTACTTATATTGCAAATTATTATTATTAGATACATTTATTCACTAGAAACACATATTATCATTATAACATTATACACACAAATCAAATTTTTTTTTGTTTTTTTTTTATATTAATTTTTTTTTTATTATTGTTTTAGTTTTATAGTTTTTTTGTTTTTTTTTTTTTTTTATATTACTTATCGTATACAAAATTAAATTATGTACATAATTAAAAATAAAAGTAAGTACTTAAAAGAAATAACATTGATAAGAAACTATGATGTTAGTATTTTTAGGGTTCCGTACCTCAAAAGGAAAAAATGGAACCCCTATAGGATCACTTTGAAAACCATAATACCATATACTCAGGTCTGCGGTCCCTTGAAGCTGTGCAAAAATCATCAATCCTTAAATTTGGCATGAAGCAAGGTCTTATAGCATAAATATAGGAAAAAAACTGAAAACTGTAAATTAGTTACAAAAAAAAATTATAATTCGGAAAAACTTCGTAACTTCGGAAATTGAACTGTTTTCATATCCGGAACCTGAACCTTCCTTCGGAACCCTCAGTGCGCGAGTCCGACTCGCACTTGACCTGTTTTTTGTTTGCTTCGCGTAATGTTTAGTTGACGTTATTCGTATAAATAGGTACCTAGGGTAACTTTTTAATCAACTAGCAATACATCAGGAGGTGAAACTTCATATTAAACAACTATCTATGGGTTCAACCCTGTATTGCTTGCAAACAACTGTTTAGTACAGATGCGCAGTAATAGATAGACGTTTAGATGTTTCATATTCTCGAGTTTTCTCTCTCGATTCATGACTAGGCCTACTTTCACATCCTGAAATATTGCTAATGTATTAAAAGGTACCCTGTAAACATTTCACGGCCAAATAAATTGTTATTTTATTATACATATATTTGCGCGTTTTTCAAGGGCGGATCGGGGGGGGGGTCATGGGGGTCATGACACCCCCTGGGCTAGGTCCAGAACGTAGGTGGACCACTAATTAAAATTGTAAAATATAATGTTTTTTTTTTTTTTTTGGCACAATATAATTTAGATTTTATGTAGGTTATGTACTTTTACCTGTATTTATTATTAAAAAATTAAATAATAACTTAATAACTTCGTGTGACTTGACCACGACTATGTGACGGGGCTGCTCTCAAGCGGCTCCTGCCCAACCTTGGGGGTTCAGACGCCTCTTGCCGGAGGGTCTACGCGGGAATCGTTCGGTCCATGGCCTTCTATGGGACGCCAGTGTGGGTGCCGTCGCTGTGTCAGCAACCGAAGACCCAGCTAAACGCATGCCAGAGGGTCATGGCAATACGGATGCGGGATGGTGCGGGGATACCGTACGGTTTCCCACGAAGCGGTAAGCCTCCTTGCTGGCCTGCCACCCTAGAATCTGGAGGCAATAGTCCTTACACACATGCACGATTTGCGCATGGAGATGCAACGCCGGGGCGAAAGTCCGCTGCCGCAACAGGTCGCGGACAGAGCTCCGGCGGGATCTCATGGTGAAATGGCGTCAGCGACTATCTCAACCCAGTGCTGGGCAAGCCACAATTATGGCGGTAAGTCCCCTCTTTGAGGCATGACTGGAAAGACCTCATGGTGTCCTCATCTTTCGCATGACGCAGGTTCTCACCGGAGATGGTAAGTTCGGGAGGTTCCTGCACCGGATTCGTGCGGAAATGACGCCCTGGTGTCGCCACTGTGCGGAACGCCCGGAGGACACGGTGGATCACACAGTGGAGGCGTGCCCCGCTTCGGCAGATCATCGCCGTGCCCTCGTGGGGGTGATCGGCGGTGGCGATCTCTCGCGCCGGGCCTTGGTACAGGCCATAGTCCGGAGGCAGGCTGTCGCCTCAAAGGAGGAGGCCGACCGCATCAGGCAACAGCGCTCACATCGTCCCAGCCACCGCCGAGATTTTAACCCGATTTCCAGCCACCGTAGGCGCGGGCTTGCGGACCGCGAGCAACAGCTCGCTCGGAGTTGTCAGTAACAGCAGGGACCCAGCCGGGTCGAAGCCTACTGGGGCCAGGGTTATCCGAAAGGAAAGCTCGGCCCCTGTACGAAAAGCAAGAAGGAACGGGGTGGGTTTTTTAGTCAGTAAGAGTCTGACACTATCTCCCGCTCAGCCTAAGGGCGGGGGAAGTCATTTGGATGATTTCCACCCCCCCCCCACAAACACGACTATGTGAGGGGGTCACGGTCACATAGTCGTGTTTGGCGCCAAAACTGGATCCGCCCTTGGCGTTTTTATCGTACTTGATCGCGTTAAAGTAAACGTCAGTTTGTATCACAGGTGTAGGATTATAAGCGCTACCTTACTATTGTCGTCTTACTGCAAGAACTCATTAACAGAAATTAAAACTGTGAATAAAGCTAATTTTAGTTACTAAAAATAACTATTCAAAGTATTCTTTACACAAAAGATAGAACAACTAACAAACTAGATGGGGCTGGCATGGTCTTACTGTGACCAAGAGTCCTTAAAATTTATAAAAGAATAAAAAAAAACTAACAAACTAAAAATACAAAACTTTGGAAAGTTAAAAAAAAAACAACAAAACAAATCTCTACTACGGTTCAGTTTAGGTACTTTTAAAAGTAGCTTTATTAAAAATATAACTTTGATAAGTTAAAAAAAGCCAAAACAAAACTCAAAAAAGCTACTACGGTTCAGTTTAGGTCGGCAAATAGATCACGTGAAGGGCTCGTGGTAACACTAATGAGTTTACGACACGCACAAGCTTTACCGCAGTTTTGCCTGCGCAGGCAGGTTTGTGCCTACACGCATTTTTTTCAGTACAAATTGACATAGTCGGTCGAGTACCTACGTTAAAAAACTCACGCTTGGCTTGGCTTCATTAAGATTCTTATTTACTCATTTTCATTTTCTTTATCCGAGTTATCGTCTGTGTCAGGCGGCATATTCTCATCGTTCTGAGATTTTCTTTTGTTCTCTCGCATTTTCATCATTTTGCTTTCGTCGGCGCATTTTGTTGTAATAATGCTCCTGCAAAAAAAAGAAATAAAATTTAGTAAGTATATTAATAAAACACCTCCAGTCCTAAGATTAGTTAATCCAGGGTTGGATAATATAAGTAGTGCCGTAAGTAGCCCCTTATTACACCCGGTGCAAGCTTCTATAACTGCGCCCCATATGAAATTTTTGTGTCCCTCCAGGAACCGCGCCCTGTGGCTGGGCACCGCTGGCTCCGCCTAGTTACGGCACTGAATATGGGTTCCCAGATTAAGTTTCATTTTTACCCAGAATAGAGAAGTTCAATAACATGAGTGTATGGGGCATGGGCAATGAAGATCTCATCTTTAACTTTGATTTCGCTGGACATAAGCCTCATCACCGTTTAAAAAAAAAATGAACGAAGTATCTTGTGTCTGATCTGTAAGTGCACAAATCGTAGGACATTCGTACTTATACTGAATTCTTAAACTGGCAAGATTCCAGTAACCTAAAAAAATATTTGTGTTGTGAAAGTTTTCATTCCACAAAATGTCTTCTCAACAAAAAAAACCGTCGATCACTAACTCGCTGTTTACGATCACCGTTAATTTGTGTCAAATGCATTCGAGGAGAAAGAGAATCTTTTAGAAATGTTAACTTCCTACAGATGCTATGCAGCCATCTTCAACATTGTCGAAAATCTCTGAATTTTCAAACCATTTTTGTTTTACTGAGATTCATTTTAGGGCACAACACACGCGGACACAGTGTCCGAATTGATACATTTTTATTTCAATATTTTATTTTCACTAACGATTTCATACACACACTGTTTAATAGTCAGACAAAAACTTTTAAAATTAAAAACAATATATGGCGGAAAAAGCGTTCCCAAATAACAATAGGAAATATTCTTGTCTAAATAATTAGACAGGATTTTATTTAAATTAAGAGCACGGTTTTGTACTATGTTCACATTGTAAATAGAGTTTTTTCAATTTTTGTTTCTGAGTCAATTTCGAAGCTTCAGAACTTTTTAAGTATGTACCTACTAATAGAATTAAAATTTCATCATTATAATGAATTAATGATGTATTTAGGCAATATGATGTAAGAAATTATGGGTAAATAAAATGATAATTTGCACTGATATAAATTCCTTTTATAATTAAAATGATCGCTTATTTAAATAGACAAACATTATTTTAAAACATGTAATTTAAAATTTGAATTAAAATATCGTTATCAACTTTTAAGAAATATTTAAACAATACCATAAATCTCGGCGCACGAGCATCGCAAATTCAGTCGCCCAACAATACCTAATCATCACGCTCGCGCTCCTAGATTTGTGGTATTTATTAAAAAATGATAAAGCTATTTTAATTCAAATTTTAAATGGTAAGTTTTAAAGGGCATTTTCTTCTATCAGAATACGCTATTAATATTATGATAATAGGAAATTAAATCAGTGCAAATGATCATTTTATTTACCCATAATTTCTTAATAATTTGACATCGTTATTATTATTATTATATAACTTGTTTTATTTTCTTAATTAGTAAACTAAATCAGTTAATCTTTTTCTATAACTATTTTGTTGAGGATTCTAGCTACAGGCTTGCATTTTTTGTTTTTTTAGTTCTGTAAGAACTTTAGACGTTCTCAAGCTTCGAAATTGACTCTAAAAGTGAAATAAAAAAAAAACTCTTGACATATCGATGCCTTAGTTCACAATTGCACTAACTACAAAATTTACATTTTTGAGGAGAGAGCTTTAAAGTTTTTTAAAGTTTAGACGAGAACAGTAGAAAATCCAAGTAAAATAACAAAAAAAATATGCATCTATTCATAAGACTAGTCCTTTTACTCCATCATATCTCAATATTGTAATATTAGTTTAAACGTTACCTTTTCAAAATGGCCAAATAAACATAAAACCCCCCATTTAATACATTTGTGCACTAAGATTGATTATGCTGACTGGCATTAAGTGAAAAACTCAAAAATATTTAACAGCTTTACCAGGCTGGTTCAAGGTCCAAGAAGAAGGATAATGATAGTTATAGATATTGCATTAAATAGACAAAATAATAAACCAGTGATCCATATTCTTAATGTTTATTTTTATTATAAAACACAAACAGTTTTTATCCACAATCAAATAAAATAAATTTCAAAGTCACAACAAAAAAACTGAAGCCCAATTACAGGCCAATCTTTAGCTATTTCACAAAACAATTAGTTTCTGAATCATTAAAATAAGATTTTTTATAAGAAAATTAATAAAGTCAGTCTTCAGTTTCAGGTAACAATTATTCATTTTTACTAATTGGTAATTAAAAATTGAATCAAAACTTAAATTTCTTCAACAATGGACTCTTCATCTGGATCATCATCAGACGATTCAGTGTCATCACAATTATTGTTAACAATAGCCGCAGAAGTGGATGGAATACCTTTGTAATAGTGCTCATATTCTGGTGGTAAAACCCCATCATTTAAAAGTGTTATCAGATCTTTCTTTTTAGTTTGTGAAACTGCAATTAGTGATTTATATGCTACTTTCAGAGGTTTCTTTAGTTTGCTTATACATATGTCTTTATTTTTCTTCATTGTTTTTGTCTTACAAATGTCTATTTCATTGAAATCTGGATCGGTCAAATCGTATTTGTAAAAAATTGAAGTGGGCGATTCTTTCTGCAGCCGCAGCCACTTAATTTTCAGCCACTGTACTGGCTCATTTTTTGTATTTTTGTACCACCACAAGTGTCAGAAAATGATGCGACATGAGTAACAGTTTCGGGTAAACTACTAAGATATTTTAACAATATCGATCCGATTTCAGTAGAACCATTTTTGCCATTACACTCGTCCCATGAATAGCAGTAGCCAGTGTTAGCATGACAATCTAGGATAGTAAAATTGTACATCGATAATTTACGTAAATAATAGATTTTGCAGTCTCCGGTAAAAGGTACCGATATATCCTATCGGTACCTTTTACCGGAGACTGCAAAATCTGAGACTGCAGAAGCTTGAAGGTCAAATGTTATAGCCCGGAAAGCTCCATCTGAATTCAAGCATCTTTGCTTATCTTCTTTTTTCATAGTCAGTGCATCATTTTCGCGTTTTTTGTGGGCATCATAATCCTCCTGTAAGGGAGCTCTATTGTCGGATCGTTTATACACGTTGCATTTGGTGCACTGGTCTTTCTTTGGCTTGTAAAATGCTAGTCTTGGATTATAAGAGTGGAAAATCTTTTGATACACATAAGGCGATACAGGAGTTATCATCTTTTCGGGGCAAAAAAAATCTTTGTACATTTGATATAAGCGACTCAAGTTGAGATCACTGTCTAAATACTGTTTTTTAGAACTTTTTCGGCAATAGTGGGATTCAACGCGAGGGTATAGGTTAATATGCTCTTTTACAAAGTTAGTAGACTCCACTGAAGTAATGTTTGCGGGCATTTTTCCTATTCGTTTGTCAGTGCCCATAAATATGCCGTTGAGCCCTCTATTGTTTGAACAATTATTAATGATGCTTGAACTAATATTGAATGTATTACAAAAAAACTTTTGGCAAACTCGTTTTTTACCTACAGATTGGTGAAAAAGCCAATACTGACGTGACATAGTGCGATTTTTTTTTGCCTTCGTATAAAGACGTAAGACTTCAGCGTGAGAAATCAGACTACTGAGCATCATTTTTTGTTGTTTTGTATCACTTAGGCTCCAGTACTCTTCAAAGATATCTTGTCTCAGATTTTCTGGAAACAAAGAATTGCACTGATATCCCAGTAAAAGTACTTAGCACACTTGGACATCAAACTTTCTTGATCCTTTTGTACTACCAACACATAATACACTCTTGTAGCACTGCTAAAAAGTATGAGCAGATATTGCAAATGTATATAATACGTTTGTGTTTTGAAATTTCCTGCAGTTGAGAAACTTAAAATCAGTTAAAGTATATCTTGATTGGTTTTACAAAAATAAAGACCATTAGTATAATACCACATTCATGGAACATTAAACGAACTCATTTAATACAATTGTGACCCATGGTTTTGGTAGAAAGAGACGGAATAATGGTATTTCGATGCGCGGAAACGAAAGAGCATGAAATTTAGTGTATTTGGCATTAAAAAAGTAAAAATTGAAAATTTTGTAGTTAGTGCAATTGTGAACTAAGGCATCGATATGTTATACTACACATACATATGTATTACTCTGTTTACATATGTGAATATAGTTCACAAGTGTGCTATTAATTTAAATTGAATCGTGTCTAACTATTTAGACAAAAATATTTCCTAATGTTATTACGAGTAGTAAATCACATGTTTGTACAATAAGTCATTTATTCATATATGCAGGTTGCATGCAGGGAAAATCATAGTTTTTGAGCCAAATAAGGCTCTTAATAAATATCTATTACATTTTAAATCTTTTTTTTATCTCTAAACAGCTTCAATTTTGGTGGTGTCCGAATCGTCAATGAAAAAATATAGAAAATTAAACTCTTCGTCTATCTACGTCTGCAACTCTTTGTTTTATTTGTTAACGAACTTTTTTATTATTCTTGTAATTACTTACTTATGTTATAACAAAAAATAGTTTGGAACTAGTTACCTGACTAGATTTTCTGTCACGTCGAATCTGTCCATGATTTCTATTATGATGTCAGATATTTTCTTTGGGTCCAGGCACATCTTCGGAGGTCTATCCTTGAAGGCTGGTGAACTCTTCCCTGTCAGGCAATGAGTTGCCAGTATGCTGTGAAATTAAGAAAAAAATAAGTAACAAGTCTATCTTTATAATTGTGACGTCACATTTTTGGTTCGACAGCTGGTGTGTGCGCTTTTTACATGGGATGCCAAGTCAACAGTATTCTAAAATTGTATTTTGTAACTAAGTACTAAACTAGCTGCCAGATAAACTTGGAATAACGGTCATTGACCCTCCAACATTCGTTGACATTTTTAATTTCGAAAACGCAAATAAAAATATAAAGCTGTCTTAAATCGACATCTGTCGTCTACTAGATATTACTACCAAAAATGTCACGGTTGTATTATATAAAAAGAAGCCGCAAAATCTCCGACTCCTAAGATACAGATCTGCGTACCTAGTATAGGAAATCAGGGATTCGACAACAATTTTGACCAATCTGTACAACCTACTGTTACTCTATGCTATGTTCTGTACTGTTTAATAAACTATTACATATTATTAATATGGTGATCCTTTATAGTCTAAGATCCGATTAAGAATGACCTTTACCGGTCTGTTTAATGGATGAAACTTATTTTATGACAAATTTAGCATATTAAATAATATAACGCGGGTGGGTTGTCTAAGAAATTCCTGGCCAAAATATTATTAATTAAAAATTGAAAATTGACTTTTTTTTTTAAATGCTCTACTGTTATTCATGTCAGATTTTTTGCAGACAACCCTATATCATCAACCCACCCCTACCCCCCCACCCCTACCTACCCCTAACCCTATATCTAGGATTTTTTAGATTTTTATTTTATTATTATCTCCTTTATTTTTCTTATAATACATATTTTTGATATTTTTAAATATTTTTCATAACAAATATATTTATAAAAAAAACATTTAAAAATATAAAAACAGTAGTCCACCGATGTCGGGAGCAGGGTCCAAGCTACCGGTGGTTAGGGCTCCAGAGACAGGAACTTCCTCACAATGCGGGCCGTATCGAGGAGTACTGCCTTCTGTATCTGACCCTTGATCCAACCGCGCAACGACAGCTTCGACAGATGGTCGTCGAAGCTTTTGGCAATAAGACCATTGGCGGTCACGACAATCGGCACAATGACAGCCGAGTCCACGTTCCACATGTCGACAACCTCGTGTGCTAAGTCGAGATATTTGATTTGTTTCTCTTTCTCAGCTTTCACGAGATTCTCGTCATTATTATTATTATTATTATTATTAAATTAAAAAAATCTCATAATTCTAGTAAATCATCCACAATTCGAAATTTGGATTCGAACAAGCCTCCAAAAAGTAAAGGCCCATTAAACAACATTAGGTAGTTAACTGTTGTTTTCATACAATAAGTAGTACAATTAAAGGTTACCTTCTAGGGAATAAAGCAACAAGTAGCGTCCTGGTAGCTATGGTGTACGACTTCCAGTTCACTTTCTTGAACTTGTCTCTGTGTACCAAAGTCATGCCACTGCCAATGGGTACCTGAAACAAGCGTCACCATTTTGATTTCTAACACGATTTGTGTAAATGCTATAAAGTTAATAAAAAGAAATCTGCAGTTCAAATCAACATATTAAAAATATACTACAACTATGTTCTACCGACAACTTCGCCCGCATGAGAGTAGAAAATATTTAGCCTATGTCAATCAGTAATAAATTAGGGATATTCGTTCTATTTATGTATAAAATAGTTCGACGTACTCCCTTAGAGATAAATTTAAAGACATTGATTTACTAACTATACCCTCTCAGTTTATTTACGAGAATATTTTGTATGCCCATAAAAATAAAAACGTTTGAGAAATACAGTGATATTCATGATTTTAATAAGTACTAGGAACAAACATACAGTGGTTCCAACCAGGCTCAAAAAAATAGGAAGCTCACTTAGATGTCAATGTCATTTAGATATCACTTTTGTAATAAACTTCCTAGTCATATTCTATACAGCTTAGCTTTAATAAATTCAGATCATTTGTGAAGCGAAAACTTTTGCAAAAGTCTTTTTACACTGTAAAGGACTATCTGGAGGATAAAAAGGCTTGGGATTGAGGCTCGTTATTGTGCAGTTATTGGTTTTAATATGCTCGATATTATCATTCTACCACAAATCTAGTACGATACCACTGACCGGTCAATGATCGATCATTATGAATTAGCAGATTACAAACTTTTAGCAAAATGACAATGGGATCGTGTTGGAATGACGATTTCATAAAAATAGCAGACTTGGGCCCCTGCTCTAGTACGCTCTAAAATTGTTGTAATTTCTTTTTCTTTTTATTGAGTTTTTTTTTATATTCTTTTACAATTTGACATAGATAACACTAGTTTACATGTTTTTTTTTAATTCATTTTTGACTTAAATATTTACTTTGTTAAATATTAAAATAATGTAAGCCCAAGAGTTTCTTTGTTTAAACGCGCTTATCCTCAGGCAATATAGATTCGAATTGATAAAATATTTTAGTGTTACATAGGTAACTCATTTATCGAGAAAGGTTAGGTATATGCTACAAAATATTATGCAACACGTCATGGGAGCGGAGCAGTACCTAAAGACACTGATGGAACCGCAGGAGACAGTGAGTAAAACATAAAAGTAGATAAAACTACATACCCATTCATCTTCTATCCGTTCATTTTTTTCAGCAAGGTTTTGTTTATTAGTTATCAAAACATTATCTGTGGAACGATTAGAATCATCACTGTCCTCTTCTTCATCTTCGTGAACAGATTTCTCGTTTGATGTTTTGCTCAACTCTGCTTTTAACTGATTTTTTACATTTTCCTCCGAATTCTGGATTTCATCATATTGCTCCTTGAGTTCGTCAACTACATCAAACATGTTCGTAAGTGCGTTCTTAACTACGTTCAGCACACCCACCACATATTCTTCATTTTGAAGGTCCTCTACGTTTAGCCCCTTGAACTTGAACGAATCTGGCGAAATGTTTCTGATAGTCATGCGTTCCGTCAAACTTTGGTGTCGCCTTTTATTGCACTTTCGAATCTTTTTTGAGGTATTACACGTCGGTTGCCTCATTTTCGGCTTCACTGGAGTATCTCCCTGCAAAGATGTGGTTGTTATTGTATTGTCGTTTATATCGTTCTAATTTGCATATTTTCTTGGTCACCTGCAATTTTTATATTCTATCAAATCTACCCTCAGAATTGCATTTTTTTTTCGTTTTTTAGGGTTCCGTACCTCAAAAAGATTAAAAAACAGAACCCTTTTAGGATCACTTTGTTGTCCTTCCGTCTGTGTGTCTGTCTGCCTAGACCCTTTATCTCGGGAACGCGTAGAGATATCGAGTTGAAATTAAAACCATATACTTACTCTGGTCTGCGGACTTTTGAAGCTACTGTACGAACGAAATCAAAATTCATAAGGTCCGTCCCGCTGACCCAGAATCCTGAAATTTGGCATAAAGCAAGGTCTTATAGCACAAATATAGGAATAGATCTGAAAACTGTTTTGTTGTTAATCACATTTTTTATGCGATTTGGAAAAATCTTCCGAGATTTCATTCCGGAATTGAACTACCTGTATATTTACATAGGTAATTTTGTACGGAACCCTCAGGGCACGAGTCCGACTCGCACTTGCCTACTTTTTTTTATTTGCTCTATAATAGGAATTAGTTGGTCTGTCTAAAAAGTCAAATGACTTGGGAATTTTGTTTAATATTTAATTATTTAAAAAATACTTATATTCGATAGATACTTTTTATAAGGTTCTCCTAGTAGTAAACAATGATCAATATCTCTTAATCAACCTTGATTATTGAACTAGCGTTGACTATATCAGATTTCATTTTACTTTAAGGCGTATAGTTCCTTGAACCATCTGGCCGAAATTATGTGAACGCAACTCTCGCACTCGCCTAGGCGGCAGTACGCAAATCTGTGCATTTATTTGCGGCCAGCAGCGCCCGGAAAGCGCTTTAAATCCATTTTCTCTGCGAGATATTGATTGATTTACTTAAGCAATGTCCACTTTGAAGAATATTTAACCACCAATTTTTATGTGTAAAAATGTTTCTAAAGGTCCAAGCCGTTTCGAAGGAGTAGGGAAAAGTTGCGAAATTGCTAAATATTTTTTTTTTGACAAAAGTATTAATTGCACGAAAAAATCAAATGTTGATATTATTAAAAATAAAAAAAAAATAAAAATCGTTTATTATCAGACAAGAGTCCATAGCCAGTAATCTCATATTAAAACAGGACAAAACTAAATGAAATTAAAACAAGAACAAAAAACAATGAAATCATAAAATAAATCAATTAAAAATATAAATTAAAATCAAAACAAATCAATTCACATAGTAAAAATAATTAAAACATTAAATTAAAATCACAATAAATAAATCAAATTTAAATTAAAATCAACATTGTTCATGAATCTATAATAAACATATATTTTTTTCAAACGAATTGACCTAGCCGTTACGGAGGAGTAGGCCTCAGAAAATGACTGTTTTATGGCACTTTTCGGGCGCTTGGCCCTTAATAATTACCCAAGTCGTTTGACTTATTAGACAGACTCTACTTTATTTTTATTTCTGAGTTATAATAAATAATGACGTCAATAGGCTAGTTGCTGTAAAAAATGTAATTAGTCCGTCTTTTAGATTATTCAAAAATAACGGACACGTATATTTTTATTTGTAAATTAAACCAAAAATGACAAAGATATAGCCCATTAAAGTTACGTGTAACGTCACGCCGCCGCGCCGTGTTGCATTTTTTCGCACGGGGTGACGTCACACGTAACATTAATGGGCTATATCTTTGTTATTTTTTGTTTAATCGAAAAAAGAAAAAAATACGTGTCCAATATTTTTTTATAATCTAAAATACGGACTAAATAAAATGTAATTATTTTGACCCTGGAAACTACCCGATTGTCTAGCGTATTCCGTTTATGGTAAACAAATCTGATATGTAAAGCGATATTATAATATTAATTATTAACTTTGTTTGAACTACCCAAGTCGTTTGACTTTTTAGACAGACTATACTCTTGTATCGTGGGTGCGTTCACAAACATGTAAACTCACATAAGTACACAAGACACAACTATCTGCAGACTATACAAATATTTATTAGGTACGTGTGGCAAACAAACCGTTGACACGCAGCACCAGGCGTCATAAATAACATGTACATACATATGCACTCGAAAATGAGCATGAAATTATAAACAGACACAGTTTGGCGCGCGTTTTTTGGGCATAGAAAAAAAACATTTACAAACCCATTTCTAATGTCTTTTTTTTTTTTTTAACTGTCACACAACGCCGTCTAGTCTCAAGCTAAGCAGAGCTTGTGTTATGAGTACTAGACAACTGATAAACTTACTTATATATTTCTAAATACATACATATTATAGATAAATTACACCCAGACACAGAACAAATGATCGTGCTCATCACACAAACATTTGTCCTGGGTGGGAATCGAACCCACGACCTCTGGCATAGCAGTCAGGGCTACTAACCACTAGACCAACAGGCCAGTCAAATTTTAAACAGAGTATACATGTTATGACCTAAAAGTACCTAACCTACCTTTTTTTTGTGGTTAAAAATCATTTAAATGACATCCCCCGCCAGAGCCGGTTTATGCATGTCGGGGCCCCTAGGCAATGTACGTCTCGGGGCCCCCTACCCTCTTCTAACTTCATAAAATATTATGTGTCTAACACAAATTTATTCATAATTACTTTGTTTTTAGGTTTTTGTGGTCAGCTAGGAATTCTTATAGTTTCACCAAGTCTGTCTGTCTGTCCGTCCGTCCGAGGATAATCTCAGTGACTGCTAGCACTAGAAAGCTGAAATTTTAAAGTAAAAAAATGTGCCACCCCACCCTCTCTAACTTTTGAACTATAAGTTTAGAAAATATGAAAAAAAAAACCTCAAAAGTAGAAGTAAAGACTTTCTAAGAAAATTATTTTGAACTTGATGGATTGAACAGTTTTTGAAAAGTTGTACAAAATAATTTCTGAACTAAGTTTGTAATTTAACCATATTTATAAGCATTTTTTTAACTAAGTTTACATATTTTATTGTTTTTCCATGTAGTTGATTGATTCAATTTTATATTATGTAAATTGATATAAACTAAATTATCAGCAAAAGCCAATGAATATGCTCTACACTCACACGTTGCTAATGGAAGATTGTGTTTTATTAACTTCTTCTTTTGACAGCTTTTCGCATAATCCAATGCTAGTATGCTAGTTAAATGTCATGCCATCGAAATTTCTAATTATTTTCTTTACTGTTTATGAAACATAGTCTATTTTTTTTCCTGAAGCGCGGGGCCCCTGAACCTGGCGGGGCCCCTAGGCAGTTGCTTACAGTGCCTAATGGATAAAACGGCTCTGTCCCCCGCCCTTGGACGGAGCAGGAGTGTCAGACTCTTATTGACTAAAAAACCAACCCCGTTCCTTCTTGCCTTTCATGCCGGGACCGGGCCTCCCATTCGGAACTAGACCCTGGCCCCAGTAGGCTTCGACTTAGATGGGCCCCTGCTGTTGCTAACAACACCTTGAGGCGCGCGGGAATAGTGCGCGCCGTCGACGACTTGGGCTCGGTCTGGACAGTTACCGGACTACCCATTGCTCGCCACCCGCAAGCCGTGGCTAGAAATCGGGATCGCAATCCTGGCGGCGGCTGGGGTGTGATCACCATTGCCTGATGCTGTCGGCCTCCTCCTACCTAACCTACCGTGTCAGAATCCGCAGAATCCTCTTCGTCGTGACTGGGCGTCCACGACGATCCGCTGCTGAGGTACTCTTCTGGTTCTTCAGGAATTCGGCTGCAACTGGGTTCACTCTTACTACTGGGTCCGGCTTGCGCCTTGGCGTCGTCGGTTCCCTTTATCATCGCGTCCAACGGTTCACGGTCTCCTGTACCATGGAAAAATATAAATTAAAGCTACCCTTATACGACTATGTACCTATAAGGGAGCTTCCATTGAATCATTTAGTTCTTCAAAACTTCACTATATTCTATATCTGCAATAGTCCAGTCAAAATCGACATCAAACATCGCAAACGCGCATGTAGTGCAAGCTGCATGATAGTGACAACAACATTTTAAAGATGATTGCTGCCAAACCGGATTATCCCTTGCAGAGACACTGGGTGGCGACAGTCATAAACAAGATAGATTAATTAAATGGTAAATACCATAGAAATATAAAATACTAACAAAACTAACCTAATTATTTAAGCACTATTGTTACTAACACTCCAATACTAACAAAACTATGGACATTATGTAAGTCTGAAAATAAACTTATTATTATTATTTTCTAAGAAAACATTCTTGAGCGCAGCGCTGGCCGCAGCGACGAAATCCAAATAGAGTACAGACAGAGTTGGATTAAAAAACCAACGTAGATACCTATACCTAAGCCCATTGGATTGTTAATCCTATTGTCCTATTGTTGTACTATGTACGTATTTGGATTTCGTTTTCAAGGCTGTTTTCTTAGAGAATAGCACTGCTGTACAGTACCCTTACCATGAGTTACTATCGAAAAACTACACCATGTTACCGTAGTCGATATCGAATAAACGCGTTTTGTATAGTTTACAATTAAACTCGTACCATGAGTCGTACGGACTCGCTAGCGAGAGCTCGATAGTAGTTTATACCGCGGTGTCGAGTGCTTAAGGACCTATTACACTGCGCTGAATATCACGTGCGATATTCCGACTCGTACTATTTTTCATTCATAGAAAGACAGTCTGACCCTTATTACACTACGCGATACGTCGAACCATAGACTAGACTGTCTTTCTATGAATGAAAAATATTACGATCGCACGCGATATTCAGCGCAGTGTAATAGGTCCTTTACGTCTACAAAAATCGCATCGTAGCTAACTTCACACTTATGTTTGCTCTCTTTCTAGCTACAGTGAAAGACAGAGTAAGACAGATAGACCTAAAAACCCCTACCGATTTACGAACACAGATTCTTTGTGCTCTATAACCCCGGCCTATTGAAAATGTAATGATGTAGTTAAATGTTGTAGTTGTACAAATACTTTGATGGTTAAGTGCAGTTGTGAGTTAGTGAATTCTTGAATGAAAAAAACGCTAATAACTTCCATGTCCGTAAAATAACATTGTGCATATTG
Source organism: Mythimna ferrago (assembly GCA_910589285.2). Lineage (NCBI taxonomy): Eukaryota > Metazoa > Arthropoda > Insecta > Lepidoptera > Noctuidae > Mythimna > Mythimna ferrago. Next base: position 8,695,117 of record OU342691.1, on the reverse strand, counting down.
AAAAGGGGTATTTCTATAACAAAATAGATGTAAAAAAGTAAGATTAGAACCTTATTCGTAACAAACCTACTTCAAATTTTTCTTACATTACCTAAATAATACCTCTTTGTGTAGATTTAAAATCTGTATTAATCCTTAGGTATTTATTGAGCCTTTATTCTTTAATGAAATTATTTTCATTAATATGTTCAAATGCCTTTCGTATAATATATAGCTTGGAAATTTCTTTTGAGGCATCGTTTGTCTTCAAAATCATCCTTATCTAACATATTCCACGTTAAATTATTTTTACCGTACATATTTATGCAAAAATAAATGAAGTATTGTTTTACTCGACACTCTTCACAACACTTTCACCCTTCAATATGCTAGTGAGTTACTTTACTACTGTAGTAACGGTTTGTTTCGATAGCGCCTATCAAATTTGTTACTCATGGTATCGATTTTCTATAGGAAACTACAAAAAACTTTAGTCGCTAGCGAGTTCCTACTCGATACGTTTTGTACTTGATGACTCATACTACCGATTTTAGTTCTGCAAGTGACCGCTAGATGGGCTGCAAATTTTGCCATACAAAAAAGTTACGCCGCTATAAACTCATGGTATAGGTAAAGGATGCCAAAAAGTGGTGAACATTAGATATAATATATTATATTATTATTATGAAGACGAACGACGCCTTAAAAGAAATTCCCAAGCTATTATACGAAAGGCATTTGAACATGTTAATGTAAAAAATTTCAATAAATACCTAAGGGTTTATACCTACAGATTTTTAATCTACACAAAGAGTAACATTTGAATCTATCAAAAATTAAAGTAGGTATGTTACAAATAAGGTTCTAAACTTAATTTTTTATGTCCATTTCGTCATAGAAATACCTCTTTTCAATATGCACACTGTTATTTTACGGACATGGAAGTTATTAGCGTTTTTTTCATTCAAGAATTCACTAACTCACAACTGCACTTGACCATCAAAATATTTGTACAACTACAACATTTAACTACTACGCGTTCCAAATGAGAATAGGACCGATTCCTATGTTTTGACGTCTCGTCGTACTGTCAAATCGAAGAAATTTTTGCAAAATTGAAGTACTTAGAAATGAATAAAATTTAAGAACTGGATTCTAATTAAACTTTTTTCGTTCACAGTTCATAAATAAATTAAATTTTTCGTAAATTATTAATATTAAAAAATTTATTTCCTCGATTTGACAATAAATCGTGACGTCACAACATGGCGGGCGATCCTATTCTCATTTGGAACGCATTGTACACTATTACATTTGCATTAGGCCGGGTTATAGAGAAGAGAGAATCTGTTTTCGTAAATCGGTAGGGGTTTTAGGTCTATCTATCTTACTCTGTCTTTCACTGTAGCTAGAAAGAGAGCAAACATAAGTGTGAAGTTAGCAACGATGCGGTTTTTGTAGACGTAAGTACTCGACACCGTATAAACTACTATCGAGCTCTCGCTAGCGAGTCCGTACGACTCATGGTACGAGTTTAATTGTAAACTATACGAAACGCGTTTATTCGATATCGACTACGGTAACATGGTGTAATTTTTCGATAGTAACTCATGGTAAGGGTACTGGCTACAGTCTTAATCCGAGTCTATCGACTGATTTCTACGGGACTTTAAATGACGGATAGCTGACGTTACTAGGGGAACGCGATTCCAAAGTATGAAATACGTCTTCAAAATAGTTAAAAAAAAATTGACGGGACCCTCCCTTAGTAATAATTAGCTATAAGTACCTACCCTACACTAGCAGCTGGGATAATTAGGTACCTATATTAAATTAATTTTAATTTTGACAAGGGGTAGGCTTATTTTATTATTTAATATGTAATTACTAAATTTACCCCCCAAAAAAGGTGAGTACCTAATGTTCATAAACCCCACACGTACAAGGTTGTGGGTAAAAGCTAATTGTAAAATAAATAAAATCACAATATTCCTAATTCGTAACATATATCTCTATTTTAGAGTCTGTCTAAAAAGTCAAACGACTTGGGGACCTAATTATTAGAATAAAATGAAATCGAATGCAGTCAACACTCGTTGAATAATCAAGGTTGATTAAGAGATGTTGATCATTGTTTATTATTAGAATCTTATAAAAAGTATCGCATATAATTATTTTTTAAATGATTTATTATTATTAGGAGACTTTTTAATAATAAAAAATACATAAAATTTTCGTTTAGAAATTAGCTATATCAGTCTCTTTAATGATATTCATAGTACAGAAGTAGGATACATTTGCAAAGATATAATAGTGTCATGAGTAAGTAGGTATAAAGTAATAACATAAATCTGGTATCGCAAGAGAAATCTGATTCTAAATATTCTATTCCGCTTCTATTCATCATCACTAGCTATATTACGATCAACATCTGTTGTAGAACTGTCATCATCTTAAGAAACAAGTGATTGACAACTAAAATTCGTGTTGCCTAAAACAGATTTTTTATTTCGTTCAAAAAATCCCAAGTCTTTTGACTTTTTATACAGACTATACAAATATATACGTGAATTATTTCAAAAACAAGAAAGAAAGATAACTCTACAATAAATAAAATCAGAACATTCTTAACTACTGACATATATGATAGATCAATATATATTCGTAAATTATTTCAAAGACAACACTCATACTTCTTGAAACATGAGAAATAAACCGTTACAGACATTCAAGGGCAAAAAAAATAATAATCAAAAGAGCAATTACTCACGTGCATGCGCAATAATTGTCGCAGTTTTCCGTTTCCCGCACCATAGGAGTTTGATTACATCCCCAGGCCTCAGGTCCTCGTCCACCGGAGTAACCAACGACTTCACATTTACCACATTGCGACTACCGTTCAACAACTCTATAAGCAGCCAGCGTAAACTATCACTATTCTTTAAACCGGACATGTTACTTGTCAGATAAAGTCCTGTGGCCACTACGAGCTCCACGATATCACTAAATGTTTCATAGCATTGCAGATTGCAGACCCGGAGAGCCCCTCAGGTAAAAGTTTCATTACAACGGACCCTTACTGCAGTTATCTATTACATCCCCCGCCTTTCAGAATGAACAATGGTTTTCGCCAACGGAGCGGGCGCAGGGTCGAACAAAAAAACGCATCCTTTTTTGCAACGTACAGGCCGGCGCACTGGCAACGTACCTATTTCCTTGTAATTTTTACTTACCCTATTGTGTTCTAAACCCCAATTGTCTTGCCGAAAGTCATAAAACCTTTTGAAACAATTGTCTAGCCTCTTTTCCTGTTTCTTAAGAAATATTTTGTTTTCGGTAGGAATTCATCCATCCAAAAAGACTGACTCAGGTACTTAAATATATTTTAAATTTTATTAAGTATATTATTAAATAAACTAACACACACTACAGTAAGTTATCTATATAAAAAATCAAATAATAATCATAATAATTATTTATTATTTCAATAAGTACATATATTATTATTTATTATCATTGCAATAAATGTTTTATGGAACAGAAAAAATATCCTTGTAACAATATTTACGGCAAGGATGATAGAAATCTTTGAAAATAGCAACCACGCGTCGTCAGTTACTTAAATCATGAAGTTAATAAGCCAAAGTAGTAGTATCTTGCCGAGTGGTCTTCTTCTTCCTTTTAATTAGGTAATATTCAGTGCTTGAAGTTGAAGAAAGACAATATTATGCCAAAAGCGTCTAAGTTTATGAAGTCCACGATCATCATTAGGTACTCAACTGGATTGCATTCAGTCAAACATCTTTTAGTTGAGTGAAATACGCCAAAGTAGCACATTTTGTCACGTGGTCTTTTTCTTCCTTTTAATTTATATTCCGTGCTTTAAGTTGAAAAAGACGATAGGTAGGTATACCAACAGCGTTTATATCAACAATTTGATCGAAGTTCATCATCATCTTTATTAGATTCCAATCAGGCAAACATCTGTGAGTTTAATGCACATAATCGTCGAATAGATACTACTATCACGTCTTTTAGAATATTGTTAATAAAGACTTGACATCACATTAAAACGTAAAACTGTATGAAGTTGTTTACCTAATTCGGTTAGCTTATTTTATTGCAATTCTAATAATATTAGTTTTACACATTACGATCATAAAAAACATTAGATATATCTTAATTTTAATGTCCGCATCATCATACGACGTAAGCGCCATTTTGGAACTTAGAATAGCTATTCTAAAGGAGCCAAAATGGCGCTCGTTTGCCTGTTTGCGTAAAATCCCGCGTACCCGAGTACATTAAAATGACGACATGTCTGAAACTTTCAATACGAGATTTCCACAATTGATGTATTTCTGTTGCCGCTATACCTAACAACATAATACTAAAAACAAAACAAAATAAAATAAATATTTAAGTGAGGCTTCCGTACAATAGACGTGATCTTTTTACTATTTTTGACGAACACTTCGCGCGTGAAATCCTGCACGCCGCGCCGCTCTGGGACATTAAAATAAAAACATAAGTAGGTACCTAAAATTTTGTATGAAAGTTATGTACAAAACTAATGTCATTGCAATTGCAATAAAATAACCTCACCGAATATATACTACTTCTTACAGTTTTACCTTGTAATGTGTTGTCAAGTTTGCAAAAGATGTATAACTAGTACCTATTCAAAGACTATGTGCACTAAATAAAAAAAATTAAAAGATTTTTGCTGGTTGGAATCCAATAAAGAATATCTTGGATTTAGATCAAACTGTTGGTATAAACGCTGTTGGCATAATATTGTCTTTCTTCAACTTCAAGCACTGAATATTACATAATTAAAAGGAAGAAAAAGACCACGCGGCAAAATGTGCTACTTTGGTGTAATATTTACTTCATGATCTTAAAGCATTAAACCATGATGCAGTTAACTTATGACGCGTAGTTATTGTAATTTCAATGACATTACTTTTAGGTATACATAATTATCATTAAAAATAGATATATCGTCATTTTAATGTCCCCATCATCATGCGACATGAGTGCCATTTTGGAAAGTCGAATAGCTACTTATTCCACGTGTGCCAAAATGGCGCTCGTTTGCGCGAAATCCCGTAAGCTAACCGAATACATTGAAATGACGACATATCTTAAGTTTGAATACAAGATTTCCACAGTTGATGTATTTTTGTTGCTGCTATAACAACAAATACTAAAAACAGAATAAAATAAATATTTAAATGAGGCTTCCGTACAACAGACGTGATTTTTTTTTATCGTTTTTCGGACGAACACTTCGAGCGTGAAATCCCGCACGCTGCTCGGGGTCATTAAAATGAAGACATAGGTAGGTATCTAAAATTTTGTATAAAAGTTGTATAAAAACTAATGTCATTGGAATTCAATAAAATAAACTAACTGAATATATAGGTACCTACCTACAATATCATACAGTATCAAATTGTAAAGTCTTAATTAAAAACAGTAACATTATTGCAAACGCCGTGGTAACTAGTAGTACCTACCTATTCAAAGACTGCACTAAACTAAAAGATGTTTGCTGGTTGGAATCCAGTAAATAGGATCATTGATTTCGAACAAAATGTTGGTATAAACGCTGTTGGCATAATATTATCTTTCTTCAACTTCAACCACTGAATATTACATAATTAAAATGAAGGAAAAGACCACACGGCAAAATGTGCTACTTTGGCGTATTTACTTCATGATGTAGGTAACTGATGACGCGTGGTTGCTATTTTATTGTAATGTCAATGACATTGGTTTTATACATAACTATCATATAAAAATAGATATATCTTCATTTTAATGTCATCATCATGCGACACGAGTGTCATTTTGGAACGTCGGATAGCTACTTATTCTACGTGTGCCAAAATGGCGCTCGTTTGCGCAAAATCCCGTGCGCTAAGCGAGTACATTGAAATGACGACATATCTTAAGTTTGAATACAAGATTTCCACAGTTGATGTATTTCTGTTAAAGCTACAACAACAAATACTAAAAACAATAAAATAAATATTTAAGTGAGGCTTCCGTACAACAGACGTGATTTTTTTACCGTTTTTCGGACGAACACTTCGTGCGTGAAATCCCGCACGCCGCTCGGGAACATTCAAATTAAGAAATGTCTAAAATTTTGTATGAAAGTTAAGTATAAGCTAATGTCATTGGAATTGCAATAAAATAAACTAACCGAATATATACGTACAACATCATACAGTTTTACGTTGTAAAGTCTTAATTAACAACAGTAACAATATTGCAAAAGCCGTAGTAACTAGTAGTGCCTACCTACCTATTCAAAGACTATGTGCATTAAACTCAAAGATGTTTACTGGTTGGAATCCAGTAAAAAGGATAGGTAATGGATTACGAAAAAACTGTTGGTATAAACGCTGTTGACATAATATTGTCTATCTTCAACTTCAAGCACTGAATATTACATAATTAAAAGGAAGAAAAAGACCACGCGGCAAAATGTGCTACTTTGGCGTATTTACTTCATGATGTAGGTAACTTACGCGTGGTTGCTATTTTATTGTAATGTATTGACATTAGTTTTATATATAACTATCATATAAAAATAAATATATCTTCATTTTAACGTCCTCATCATCATGCTGCATGAGTGCCATTTTGGAACGTCGAATAGCTACTTATTGTACGTGTGCCAAAATGGCGCTCGTTTGCGCGAAATCCCGCGTGCTAACCGAGTACATTGAAATGACGACATATCTTAAGTTTGAATACAAGATTTCCACAGTTGATGTATTTCTGTTAAAGCTACAACAACAAATACTAAAAACAGAATAAAATAAATATTTAAGTGAGGCTTCCGTAGAACAGACGTGATTTTTTTACCGTTTTTCGGACGAACACTTCGTGCGTGAAATCCCGCACGCCGCTCGGGGACATTAAAATTAAGACATGTCTAAAATTTTGCATGAAAATTACGTATAAAGTAATGTCATTGGAATTGCAAAAAAAAATAAACTAACCGAATATATACGTACAACATCATAGAGTTTTACGTTGTAGTCTTAATTAACAATAGTAACAATATTGCAAAAGCCGTGGTAACTGGTAGTACCTACCTATTCAAAGACTGCACTAAACTAAAAGATATTTGCTGGTTGGAATCCAGTAAAGAGGATCGTGGATCTCGAAAAAACTGTTGGTATAAACGCTGTTGGCATAATATTAACTTTCTTCAACTTCAACCACTGAATATTACATAATTAAAATGAAGGAAAAGACCACGCGGCAAAATGTGCTACTTTGGCGTATTTACTTCATGATGTAGGTAACTTACGCGTGGTTGCTATTTTATTGTAATGTCAATGACATTAGTTTTATATATAACTATCATATAAAAATAAATATATCTTCATTTTAACGTCCTCATCATCATACTACATGAGTGCCATTTTGGAACGTCGAATAGCTACCTAATCTACGTGTGCCAAAATGGCGCTCGTTTGCGCGAAATCCCACGCGCTAACCGAGTACATTGAAATGACGACATATCTTAAGTTTGAATACAAGATTTCCACAGTTGATGTATTTCTGTTGAAGCTACAACAACAAATATTAAAAACAGAATAAAATAAATATTTAAGTGAGGCTTCCGTACAATAGACGTGATTTTTTTACCGTTTTTCGGACGAACACTTCGTGCGTGAAATCCCGCATGCCGCTCGGGGACATTAAAATTAAGACATGTCTAAAATTTTGCATGAAAATTACGTATAAACTAATGTCATTGGAATTGCAAAAAAAATAAAATAAACCAACCGAATATATACGTACAACATCATACAGTTTTACGTTGTATACTCTTAATTAACAACAGTAACAATAGGTATTGCAAAAGCCGTGGTAACTGGTAGTACCTACCTATTCAAAGACTGCACTAAACTAAAAGATGTTTGCTGGTTGGAATCCAGTAAAGAGGATCATGGATTTCGAACAAACTGTTGGTATAAACGCTGTTGGCATAATATTGTCTATCTTCAACTTCAAGCACTGAATATTAGTACTAGTACCTACATTAATAAAAGGAAGAAAAAGACCACGTGGCAAAATGTGCTACTTTGGCGTATTTACTTCATGAAGTAGGTAACTGATGAGGCGTGGTTGCTATTTCCAAAGATTTCTAACACCCTTGCCATATAAATAAATCGAATATAAATTAATCGAACACTTTACATCGAACACTCAATACGTCGACTGTAAGAAATATCGAATGTTTGTTGGTAATTATACCAACAAACAATAGTGCGAGGCGTTGGCCGCTCGATTTTATGGTGTTACCTAGAAAAGAAATATGGTCTACTCATACGGCTAAGTCGGGATCGAACCCGTGGTAAGGGAATGCCAGTCCGCAGGCTCGGCCTCCAAGCTAATCCTTCCTTATCAACTGCGGCGAATATGATGATCTCTAGTGTTACAGCAAGTCAACGAGTCCTTTGTAGTTTGAGTAAGGTCGAAGCCCTGGATCAGTGTCCGGGTAACAAGGGCGTTTCCGCAAGTTGAGAACAATAAAAAATGCGTCGGCATTGTAGAACCGCGCCCGATCACAAAAGATCCATTTTTGAAAAATAGACGCAAACACTTACGCCGTTTCACAAATGGCACTCAAAGGTACTACAACTGCTCAATACACCACTGACACTCGCATAGCACGTAGGTATTACGTTAGGTTAGATTTTCAATAAAATTACTCAATTAGCCAAAAAACATAAAATAATTATATGGAACAGCTTTACACGATTGTTCGAGTCTCTTTATTCTTTTTTTTTTTCATCATAAGCGCGGTCTTACTATTTTCCCGCCACCGTCACTTGTCAAATAAAAAAATTTATAAGTTATGTTCATATGAAGTGGCGAGCCTAGTGACGCCATCTATTTTAAAACTATGGAACAAGATCCTAGATCATTACAATATCCCCTCTCCTCTAAAGAATCCAACCGGATTCAGACATAACGAGGCTATGGTAGAGCGTACGAATATCTCACTTCAGGCAGTCTCCAAGTGGGGCAAAACCAATCTGGTGGGACTCAACGCCGCCAAAACACAGGCGTGTCTGTTCACCGCCAAAAGGAGCCCGTTCACCTCGGCTCCTACTTTTCAGAATGTATCATTGGATTGTACCGACCGCCTTCAGCTCTTGGGTGTCGAAATTTCCTCCGACCTCAATTTTGGGCGGTTATATTGAGTCCAAAGCCAAAGTAGCTGCTAGGAAACTAGGCGTTCTTGCAAAAGTCCGGCGGTACTTCACACCGGGACAGCTTTTAGTGTTATACAAAGCACAAGTCCGATCGTGTGTGGAGTACTGCAGCCACATATGGGCTGGTGCAGCAAAGTGCCACCTGGCGGCTTTGGACTCGATGGAAAGGCGTGCGAAGAGGCTGATTGGTGATCCAGATTTAGTCAAGTCCAATCTTCAAAGCCTTGAGCACAGGCGTAGGGTAGCCAGCCTTTCGGTGTTTTACAGATTGCATTTCGGAGAGTGTGCCCAGGAATTGCATGATTTGATTCCGCCATCTCAATTCTACCATCGGACAAACCGACGCACGGCAAGTATCCACTCTTACGTTGTTGAAACACCTACGGTCCGGACTAAGCGTTTCGCCTCGTCATTTATACCGCGTACATCAAAGGACTGGAACAGTTTGCCTGCTGCGGTCTTCCCGTCTGATTATAATTTTGGTGTCTTCAAGGCTAGAGTGAATAGGCTCTTAATAAACTAGTGCGCCTCACCATCAACGATTGCATCACTGCTTACCATCAGGTTGATTGCCATGTTTTGACTTCGGAAAAGGCCCCATCAAATCCATGGATATGATTTGAAGAGAGAGCCCGTTACTTTACGTAGGATGGACTTATCCAATTTCGTGATAAAACTAAATATGTAATAAAACTTCGATGTTTTTGTAAAATCTTCTTTATTATTTTAATTAGGAACATAAATCAGTCTTTCAGTTACATTAATTAGGATAGTAAACTTATTTAGGACTACTATTTTTGGACTAATAGCTAATTAATCGAAACCTCGTTGACTTTGACAATTTCGTGATAATCACTTAGGCCCGGCGCCCACTATCGGTGGGCATCGGTGCGGCTCGGTAGAGCTCGAGCGCTTTACGCCGGCTTCGGGCGGCTTTGGGCGCCTGAGAGCTGCCTCGGCAGTCGTAAACACGCCTAAGGACGCCGTAGCTGATTTTGGGTAGCCTAAGAATAGTTCTGGCTGCAGAAACATCGCAGAGCAGTCACTCGTAACGTTCCGTGAAAACAGTTATGTGTGTGTATTTATAATGGTGGATTGGGACTTACTTCTCATTGTTCATCTTGCTGAAGAAGAAGAGAAACTTGGAGCCTTAAGACAGAGTATTAGGACATTTTTATTAGTATTTTGGTTAAAAAAAAAAAATGCCAATAACAGTTTTCTTTACGAATGTACATGCGCAGAAGTTCGCAGAGCCTATGTTCAGGACTGCCAAGTTATTTTGCGTCTACTTGTACGATACGATAATGAAGGCGCGTGCGGTGATCGAAATGACTGTTCTGCGACGTGTCTGATCCGAAAATGCCACCCGAGCTACCCGAAGACCGCCTCGGCATCCTTAGCCATGCTTACGGCTGCCGAGGCCGCCCGAAGTCGCCCGACGGAGCTCTAAGGCGCCCTAAGCCGCTCGAAGCCGGCGTAAAGCGCTCGCGCTCTACCGAGCCGCACCGATGCCCACCGATAGTGGGCGCCGGGCCTTAAAGTCCGTGATACATACTCAACTAATTACGTTATCACGGAATTGCCTAAGCTTTTAATTTTTTATACCACAAAATTAGAAAAATATTTCCTGATTATAAAACTAATATTTCAGGATATTCTTTATGCTGTGGATAGGCATTTAAGATTAATTGAATAAATCAACATAAGTTGAAACTATTGATCATCCTCATCATCACTATCTTTCTTTCTTTTTTTTTTTTTATGGTGGGAAAAAATCATTCATTGACATCCCCCGCTCTTGGGCGGAGCGGGAGATAGTATCAGACTCTTACTGACTAAAAGACCCACCCCGTTCCTTCTAGCCTTCATACCGGGGCTCGAGCGGCCTTTTGGATAACCCTGGCCCCAGTAGGCTTCGATCCGGCTGGGTCCCTGCTGTTGCTGACAACTCCTTGAGGCGCGCGGGAACAGTGCGCGCCGTCGACGACTTGGGCTTGGTCCGGACAGTTACCGGACGGCCGGACAGTGAGCTACCCATTGCTCACCGTCCGCAAACCCGCGCCTACGTTGGCCGGAAATCGGGATCAGAATCCCGGCGGCGGCGACGGCGGCGATAACGCCGTTGCCTGATGCGTTCGGCCTCCTCCTTTGCGAGCATTACTGCTTTGCAGAAGTCGGCGACCGCCTGCCACTCCTCCTCGCTCCGGACCATGGCCTCAACCAAGGCCCGGCGCGAGAGGTCTCCGCCGATCATCACTATCTGTCACACTGCAAGCATCACACATGAAAATTTGTTGTTGGCTTCCTTTTGGTATATCTTGACTTTGGCAGTGCACATGATAGGGTAACGTGCAATAATAGAACAAGTTATCCATTCAGCTCCGTTTTTGACACCACATCGTTGGAGTATAGTCCATCACACGAGTGACATGTCCAATCGTCGTCTAGTAGTAACATTCTTCGCTTCTTTTGAGTAACTGATTTAGCTTTTCCCTTGATTGCAGATACAGACATTTTTCTTGTAGGCTTTTGCTTTGGGAGTTGTGGTGTGTGGTTGGTTTGCAGGTCGGTAGTTGACGGCTGGACTGGTGTTAAACATGTAGCTTTTGGAACAGTCCTTTTCAAACTTTGCTTGTTCGCTTTAGGTATCCATTTAGGTAGTATCAGAATATCGTGAATTTCAATTTTCTTTGGTTTAGGAAGCAAAAAAACCTGTTTCGCCTACGGAGGTAATTTCTTGTGATGTCGAATCAAAGAGGGGGTCGCTGTTAATTGTTATGGTGTTCAAGGTCAAGGTCTTCTTCGATCAGAATTTTTTGTATTGGCTCCGTGGGAAAGGGTTTGTCTGTAAGTCGGCAGGGCGCGATTGCTTCTGGACACATTGCAGTTTTGTTTAATGGATAGATACCCGTCTTTTCAAAGCCTGCTCTTAATTTTGATGGAGTGAAACTTCTTTCATATGCTGGAGTCAAAAAATTATGAAAGTCAAAACGTGTCGGCACGGAGCTTGGATGTTGCATTTTGTACTTTTGTAATTCAGCACGCCAAGCTGCTTTAAGCAGTCGGAAGACCCCAAAGTCGAGTGGCTGAAGGATGTGACTTGTATGTGCAGGCATAGTGAATAATATGATCTTGTTAGATTGAGCATAAGCTAAAACATTCGGGGAAACGTGGCTAGCATGTGAATCCATTATAAGCAAAACCGGCCTTGCTGGAGGAATGTTTTTGGAGAAAAACTCCAACCATTCCAAAAACAGATCCGCATTGATCCAACCTTTTGGAGAAAGTCGCGTCAAGCTGTTTAGAAGAGAACCAGAACTTAGTTGTGGTATATTTCGTACTCCTTTGAAAATAGTCATCGGTGGTAGAAAACACCCAGAAGCATTGATGGCAGCCAGAACTGTAGTGGTGGTACCTTTTTCAGCGTATGTACGATTATATACATACTGTTTTCCAATCTTGGTTACAATTTTGGAAGGTTTGTTGACGAACATCAAGCCTGTCTCGTCGCAATTCCATATTTTATCCGGGGATTGTAACAAATCGTGCTCAGTCAGGATCTTCTCTAACTTTTCATAAAAGTCAGCAAGGATAGCAGGATTGGAACAACTAGCTCGTCCAGCAGACAAATTCTCCGGTGTTCGCAAAGATAAACCATAGCGTTGTTTAAAACTGACCCACCAGTTCCAACCAGCAAAACCTTAGTCTGAGCTAAAGCTATGTTTAGGATTTTTTGCTTCTGCCAACGAAAAGGCAATTTTTCGAATTTGGTTCACTGTGAGGCCAAACCCGAGCTCCTGCATTTCAATTATAGAAGAAACTATTTTTTGCTCTAATTCAACCGGTAGTGAAAACGGTCTTCCAATTTTAGTCATAATAAATTGAGTTTCGACCCCTTTGTCCTTTTCTTCTTTCGCACGACGAACATTATCTTTGAGAGTAGTCCATGGAATACCGAATTCTTTAGATGCGCGGTAAACAGTCATATTGTTTTCTAATACATTTTCTACTGCGGCTCTCAGCGTGGTTTCATTGTATTTTCTATATTTTCTATTACCTATCTTCTGGTTCCCCCATTAGATATATCTGTAAAAAAGTCATTGAACATTAATAACAGTTCAAAATTTCAACTCATTTAATTCCGTGACAATAATTCTGAGAAGTTTTTCTATGGATATTCAATTTTTTTTTATTGGTCTTACTTGACATAAACGTTCACATTAACTTAATAAATCACAAAAGTCAATAGTTCTTAACTCAGATTTTGACGTACATCACATTTGCCTACGTTACGAACTGCTATCGCCACGGTGTGTTATTAATGATTAAACAAAACAAAAAAAAAACTTTACAACGACTGTTAATCAACTTTGAACATCTTTCATTCAGTTAACCCATAGGCGCTAATGTAATGCTCAGGGTTCCAGATGAACTAAATAAAAGATGAACAAGGTCGGTTTAACAATGTATGCATAGATTAACAGGTTATTCAACAAAATAACAGCAACTTAACAACCAAAACAGAATCCTTAAAACGATAAGAAATATGGTCTACTCATACGGGTATGTCGGGATCGAACCCGTGGTAAGGGAATGCCAGTCCGCAGGCTTGGCCTCCAAGCTAATCCTTCCTTATCAACTGCGGTGAATATGATGATCTCTAGTGTTACAGCAAGTCAACGAGTCCTTTATAGTTTGAGTAAGGTGAGAACAATAATAAATGCGTCAGCATTGTAGAACCGCGCCCGATCACAAAAGATCCATTTTTGAAAAATAGACGCAAACACCCCGTTTCACAAATCGCACTTAAAGGTACTACAACTGCTCAATACACCACTGACACTCGCATAGCACGTAGGTATTACGTTAGGTATATTTCAATAAAATTACTTAATTAGCCAAAAAACATAAAATAATAATATGGAACAGCTTTACACGATCGTTCGAGTCTCTTTGTTCAGATTTTGACCAGATCTTTAAACTGATTGGACACAAATTGCTTTCCATTGTCGCAAACTATTACGCTAGGGGTCCCAAACATTAAAAATATCTGTTCTTCCAATATTTGAGATATCTTTGATGACTTTCCGTTCCTGAGTGGATTGCATGTCCTGTGAGGTATATACTTGTCCCATTCTTTGTGATTATTTTCAACATAAGAAGCTATTGCCGAACCAATGACTTTGTTCACCCTTTCAGTAGGGTTAGCCTGAGGATGATAGTAGGGGGAGTACCATAATTTCACACCGTACCCTGAGACCAGATCTTTGGACACAAATTCTGCCGTCGTAATCAGAAAAGGCACAACTAACATTTTACAAATGTTGAGAAAATCGAGATTAAAATATTTTTTGAATTTTGTAAAAAAAAACACGTTTAAAATATGTTTTTCGAAATTGTGTAAATGTAAAAAGTTGCATTTTTTTAGTATGTATACAACGACAGCAATATAATATTTTTAATTTTAATGGATATATTTAATAATTACCATATTTCTTTTTAACTTAACATAAAAAATAACATGAAAACAGCAATATTATGTTTAAAAGGCACATATAACCAAATATGCCTTTTCAATGTAAAATTTTGAGTAAAACATTTAAAATTTTCCGATAAAAAGGCATATTTACTCAATTGTGCCTTTTCTCTGTAAATTATTAAAATAAATACATAGGCGTGTTCCATCGTCGGCCACAACATCGCTTACCATCAGGTGAGATAGTGGGTAAACGCAAGCCTATCCATTACAAAAAAAAAAGGTACAGTAAATATTAGAATTAATTCCTAATATTTATATTTTATACTTTGTGAGTGTATTAATGTGTCTCCGCAGTGGGATTGTATATTTTAAAAGAGGCTGATAAATGTCATTGTATAAGAAATAAAATAAGGCAGTTGTAAGCAGGGACCGTACAACCCCGGTTAAGAGTTAAGTCTTTGGAAGGGTAACCCGTTTATGAGGTTACCTTTATCATGATGTAACCCCGTGAATGGGTTTTAAGCTCGAACCCATTAAAAGGGCTACCTTTATCATGATGTAACCCCGTGAATGGGTTTTAAGCTCGAACCCATTAAAAGGGTTACCTATTCAATATGGGTAACCCATTGAATGGGTTCTATACTTGAAACCCAGTGAAAGGGTTACCTATTCAATATGGGTAACCCATTGAATGGGTTCTGTACTTGAAACCCAGTGAAAGGGTTACCCTTATCGAGATAACCTTTATAGGTAAGGGTTTTCTTCGGGTTACCATTATTATTATGGTTATTCAATAAACTTGTGCTAAGTAGGTGCTGGACGGACCACCACACACACACCATATCGCTAGCGCACTGATTTCACTAGACATTGCAGATTTGTAGACAAAACACGTGTTACTAAAAATATTTAGATTTTAGATACTCTCTTATTATCAATTGATCTATTGGCACTCAAGTAGAACGGACGTGTTTCTTATGTTTCAATTATTTGACGTTTAAATATCTACTAGTGATTTGTGACCTAGAAAATATATCGCGCATTTTTGCTAAGTTAGTGATTAACTTTAAGTAAATAATTATGAGCAAACAATAAGTATTATGTCAGATATGGAACAGAGCCCTCGGAGTTTCCCAACTCCTTCAACCCATGCACTGGAAGAAAAATTTGAAACGGTGGACACCTGTGACATTAGTAATTGGCTGATATCTATAGATAAATGTTTGAGTGAAGTGTGTGCCATTGCTCAAGAAGGAAAGTTAAACTCCGATCAAAAACTGAAGATCAGCTCCTTGTCGCGCAAGATAGGACATGGCGTTTCGCAGATGGCAGTTTTCTACCAGGACTTAAAATTAAAGGCTCAGGAAGTGGGAAGCTCTGTTCGAGCGATAAGAGAAAAATGTGACCTAACCAACTGCCTTGAAAATTTCCAGCACACCATACAAACAAGCATACAAGAAAACTGGACCAAACCAACGATAGCAGAAAAAGTTTCGTTCGCTGACATGGTAAAAACCAATAAAAATAATTATTTACGTCCCAATAACCTCAGCTCTCTTGCAATTTATCCAACGGATAAGAATAAATCGAGTGACGACACTAAATCTCTTGTCCAAAAAATAATACGCCCTGAGGAAATGAAATTGCACGTTAGAGGATTGCGCAAGACAAAGAACGGAGGTGTTATCATTAGCACGGAGACCAAGGATGACATAGAGAAACTTAGGAAATCATCTCAACTAAGTGGTTCCGGTCTGAAAGTGGAAGAGCCCTATAAGAGAAGACCAAGAATTGTAGTAATAGGTGTACCGACCGAGTTAAGTGCCCAGGAAGTGTACGATTGCATTTATGAGCAGAACTTAGCTGACAAGCTACCTAATTTACCCCGTGACTCTTTTTTGGCCTCTATAAAATTAAGTCACAAGTCGGGCAAAAAAGAAGGACCAACATGCAATTATGTTCTAGAAGTAACGGCTAGCATAAGAAAGGCGCTTATAAACCAAAGCCGAGTGTTCATTAATTGGACATCCTGCGCAGTGAGGGACTTCACACTTGTGACCAGGTGCTTTAAATGTCAACAATACGGGCATGCAGCGAAGACTTGTCGCGAAGCAGTCTATACATGTGCACTTTGTGGTGAACAAGGCCACCAGTGGATGCTGTGCGATAAAACAGCTGATCAGGCACAGTGTGCAACATGCATGCGTTTTAATAAGCCGAGTAATCACAAGACAGGGGATCAAGACTGCCCGGCTAAGAAAATTGCTGAGACAAGACTCATAAATTCGATTAATTATAATGAGGACACGTAAATAGCGGCATCATATTTTCTCTTACATAACTTATACGAGTTTTATAACTTCTTAGCATAATAATTTACTTAGGAACAATATTGTAACTATTTATTTATAATTTTACTGATTGTGCTAATCGACCTAGTTTATATACGAGTAACTGCTACTTCGCAAAAAAAAAAATATAATGGAATGTTGTGTCACAATAATGTCTTGCAGTGATGCAGTTTTGATGATTAAGCGAAGTATTTGTCAGTTTTAAACTAAATAATTTTGTTCATATGTTATTTACTTTTTTGTTTAATGAATTTTAGTTTATATATTATTAACATATAAGCACTTAAATAAGTTACCTGAGATACAGGTTTATATATACCTAGTTCAGGTAGAACGCAATTTTGCAACTTTAGCTCTAGTTTAAGCCCTTATTGTAGAAATATTTATGTAAATCAAATAATTCAATAAACATTATTATTATTATTATTATTATTATATTAAGGTGTGACAAAGACGTTAAAAGTTTAACAAACAATCAATTTCGAATTACTATTTTAATCCCTTAGACTTATTTAAAATTCATTGGAACGAAGTTCCTTATCGCGCGTTGTGAAAGGGGGCTAGACGGAAAAAATTCTCACGAAAAGTTGTAATTTTGCACTTTTTTTTTTATAATGTTTTTAGCTTGGAAACTAAATTTTTATCTAATAATGGAAATTCAAGATGACGGCTGCAATAAATTATCAATTTTTTCGATATGGGTGTCGTTTTCATGGTTTTCGAGGGTGTTGAAACCGATGGTACTGTCAAAATATAAATCCAAGATGGCGGCTGCAAGAAATTATCAAATTTTTCGTCATGGGTGTCGTTTTCATGGTTTTCGAGGGTGTTAAAACCGATAGTACTGTCAAAATGTAAATCCAAGATGGCGGCTGCAAGAAATTATAAATTTTTTCGATATGGGTGTCGTTTTCATGGTTTTCGAGGGTGTTGAAACCGATAGCACTGTCAAAATATAAATCCAAGATGGCGGCTGCAAGAAATTATCAAATTTTTCGTCATGGGTGTCGTTTTCATGGTTTTCGAGGGTGTTGAAACAGATTTTACTGTCAAAATGCAAATCCAAGATGGCGGCTGCAAGAAATTATCAACTTTTTCGATATGGGTGTTTTTTTCATGGTGTAGAGGTTGCTGAAGCCGATAGTGCTGTCAAAATGTAATTCTCTCAATTTTTTTCTCGAAGTTCCTTATCACGCGTTGTGAAAGGGGGATAGATGGAAAAAAATTCTCACGAAAAGTTGTAACGACACTTTTTGCTATAGTAAGCTATTGTAAGCACGGACCGTACAACCCCGGTTAAGAGTTAAGTCTTTGAAATGGTAACCCGTTTATGAGGTTACCTTTATCATGATGTAACCCCATGAATGGGTTTTAAGCTCGAACCCATTAAAAGGGTTACCCATTCAATATGGATAACCCATTGAATGGGTTCCAACTTGAAACCCAGTGAAAGGGTTACACTAAAAATATGATAACCGATTGAACGGGTTCCAAACTTGAAACCCAGTGTAATGGTTATTTCTACATCAAGTAACCTATTAGTATAGGTAAGGGTTTTCTTCGGGTTACCATTATTATTATGGTTATTCAATAAACTTGTGCTAAGTAGGTGCTGGATGGACCACCACACACACATCATATCGCTTTCGCACTGATTTCACTCCCTTAGACTTATTTAAAATTCTATTCTTAAAGTCATTAATTTTTCTTTTATTTCACTTTACTTACTTTGTTATAATTTTAGAACCTAATATTGTTGAGAGGAAATAAAAAAAAAATACTACTATACAAATACAATTACAAATATATCCTTGTGTGACTCCTGCCAAAAAAAAATCATTTATACGTGTGGCGATTAGGTTATCACATTAATTAAAGCCACGTACTCTATATTAGGTATTTTATCATAAACGGTTAAAATAATTTAATAATAAACCATATTATAATATACTACTACGGGTATACACGTGGAAGATTTTTTTTCCATTTTAATCATTCACAACATCATATATTGCACAACTTCAAACGTTGCAATTCCGTATTACCTACAAGCACTAAACTATCATTTTATAAACTGTTTACGTTAGAATTGTTTATGTTTCTTCTAATCATTATTACAAACGCAAACAATTCAAGCGAAAAATGTCCTTACGACTAATAGTTGAAGACGTTTTTTGTACGCCCAATTAAAAGATGAAAAGGGACCGCATGTGAGGTATAAAAAAATATGCAACAATATTCTTACATTTAACGACTTAAGGTTTAAATCTCTATGCGCGAAATGTTATGGGGTACGGAGGTGTTTATAGGCATAATTCTAATTTCTTTGGTGCGTCTAATAAATGAGTCTAATCCACCGCCAAAATACTTGAGGGATAGTTGACGAGTTAACTATCTGCGCGCGCGCCCTTCGCGGATATTATTGTTGTTATTATTTTGTCGACATTGTTCTATGTTAGCCTTGTTTTTGTAATAGGAATAAGATAGACTGAAGTGACGACTTTGAACGATTTAAAAACTCGAATAATTCGTGCCTTCGACAATTTAAAAAAATTAGCCGCAAATGGTGACCTACTAAGAAAAGTCCGAAACAATATCGTAAGACGACGTCATTTGTGTGTACAGAGCATGGTAGACATTTTGGAAATGTGAAAAATTAAAATGCCTAATTGAACATTTAAGTGTATATTTTCAAAGTTTACTTGTGATTATTTCATAAAACAACATCATTAAGTACCTATGTTGTCAAAATGTTAATGTCGCACCACGCGCGCGTGCCCACAAGTAGGTATTCGTAACTCGCGTAGGTACGGCGTGTAGTCGCCGGCGCCGTGGCGTTGCCGCTTTTACAGGTCAGTAAACTATTATTAATATATATATAATAATAAAGGATGATTTATTTTTACCAATTATAACGCTATTTATTTTGTTTGAAAGATGCATTTTCTTAATTTTAGTAAAATTGTTTATTTTATTATTTTACCGGAATAATAACAACTTGAAATGTCTGCTGCATAATTTAATGTGATAAATTAAATGATGATGTGATGATGAGTGATCACCACGCGGTATATAAAATGAATCCCTATTTCCCTTGGTCACGCCATCACGCGTGAACGGCTCTGGACCGATTTCGCAAAATCTTTTTTGTTGTGTTTGTTATTGTGAGGAGAAGGTTGTTGTGGAAAAAAAAATAAAATTAGGGTTGAGTAGATTATCGTAGTGTAGGGTAAAGTAAGGTAGAGTAGGGTAGAATAGGGTAGAGTAGGGTAGGGTAGAGTAGGGTGGAGTAGGGTAGAATAGGGTAGAGTATAGTAGGGTAGGGTAGAGTAGGGCGGAGTAGGAAAGAGCGGGAGTAAAGCCGCGCGGGCAAAAGCTAGTTAATAATATTTGTCTTAATTTAAAACACCCTATACCCGGCCGGCATATAGAAAAAATGCGACCGACCATGGGCCGTGAGCCCGTGAATGGCCGAGTTTAGGGGTTTTCTGTTCTCTCTATCTAAACCCTATTACTTTTTTCTTATAAGTAGTAAAAATGTTGATCTTATGCCTATAATAAACATGAAATAGATTCATCAAACTATCCAAAACCACATCAGAAGCTATCTTTCGTTGGAAACTGATGGTGCTGGAGCGACCCGCAGTCAGAACATCGGTAAGGGGGCCGACATTTAGCGTATTTACCCTACTCCACTGTTTATACCTACGCTCAACAGTCAAGCTAGGGTTTTCGTACAATCGTGAGATGCGCGCGTCTGGGTGCGCTGGCAGTGAGGCGGCTGCGCGGGCGGCCGGCTCGCCGAACAATGCCTGTTTAAACACATTGACCAGACGGTTGCAAATAGGGAATGCAAAAACCGCCAAAATTACAAACCGGTTTTTTTTTCGGTTTTCCTAAAAAAAAACCGGTTAACCGGGTAACCGGTTTTAAAATTAGTTTTTTTTTAAATTAATTTTTAAGTGAAAATTTTAATTTTTTTTGGTTGTGAAATTCTAAATAAATATTTTTAAACTTATCTTGGAACTTATCTATTAAAAAATATATTGTATACCTAATATGAATCCTGTTTAAAATAAAAATAAATGTCTAAAAACGAATGTCTCAGAATAATGTCACACATAGAGAATCTCAGCTAGAAGTTAATATCTGTGCCTCCTGTGAAAAGTGATATAACTCGACTTATATCATTCTTGAGTTTTTTACACAAAACTTATCAAAAAATAAATTACGTATTTTTTGGTCTAAATCAAGTTCTTTAGAAATATGATTAGAAGAACGTGATTTAGACCAAAAAATTCGTAATTTATTTTTTGATAAGTTTTGTGTAAAAAACTCAAGAATGATATAAGTCGAGTTATATCACTTTTCACAGGAGGCACAGATATATACTTCTATTCAAAATATTCACCACTAGCTTTAGCCCGCGGCTTCGCCCGCGTACATAAAATATAGCCTATGTCACTCAGGAACAAAGCAGGTTTCTATCGGTGAAAAAATTTTAGCAATCGGACCAGTACTTCCAGAGGTTACCTCCTACAAACAAAAAAAAAAAACAAAATAAACAAGCTTTACCTCATTATTATACTAGTATTAGTATTAGTGTAGATTAGCCCTATCACAGGCTTCAAAGCGTTCAGGCCACGCGTCATCTGTTTACGCACGGTGATCATTGGAAAGTTGTCCACTGCTGATAGTAAAGAATTTTTAAGGATTTTGAATTATTGTTACATGCAGCCCATGCTCTCTAATATACATTTCAATTTGTAGTTCACGGGTTGAGGTCAGGGCTAGCCAAAGGTCAATCATTGGCCTTAATGAAGCCCGAAACGCTCGTTGCAAGGCAAGCCTGGGTAGTGCGTGCCTTGTGACCGGAGCTGAGTCTTGCTGAAAAACCCCTAGTATATTATCAAATAGAGAGAGGCTGTAAGAGGCTTTGCTATGGCGTTTAGGATAGTACTCGTATCTTGATACTCTTTAGCTGAAATTAGAGTAGCCCATTTTCACGAAAATGAACCTTGGTCATTCCGTGATACCCTCACCAAACCATTACTGATGCCGCATGAAGATCATTCAGGACTCTGATAATCTATTGAAAGTGTTCTTTGGAGTTAGAAGCTTACATATCATCATCATTTCAGCCGATAGACGTCCACTGTTGGACATAGGCCTCCCTCAAGTGTCGCCACAATTATCGATTCTGTGCGTCCCGCATCCATCGGATTCCCGCAACCTTCACCAGGTCATCGGTCCATCTTGTAGGAGGCCTTCCGACACTGCGTCTTCCGGTACGCGGTCGCCACTCCAGAACCTTTCGGCCCCAACGGCCATCTGTTCTGCAAGCAATGTGCCCTGCCCATTGCCACTTGAGTTTGGCGATTCTTTGTGCTACGTCGGCAACCTTGGTTCTCCTGCGGATATCTTTATTTCTGATTCGATCACGCAAGGAAACTCCGAGCATAGCCATTGCTCTTTGGGTGATTTTGAGCCTTCTGATGAGGCCCATTGTGAGCGACCACATTTCGGCACCATATGTCATCACTGGCAACACGCACTGGTATATTAGACGAGAAGATACCGCGCAGCTTCCCGAACGCTGCCCAGCCGAGTCGAATTCGACGGAGATTAGATCTACTCAACTGGATTGTCAGTCCGAGGTAGACGTAATCGTTCAAAACTTCGAGTACAGAGTCTCCGATCTTGGTAGGAGTGGGGCTACATGGTTGTTTATCATGACTTTAGTTTTGTCCATGTTCATTTTAAGACCCACTCTTTCGAAAACTCTACTGAGGTCATTGAGCATTGTGCTGAGCTCTTCCGTAGTCTCAGCCATGACTATTATGTCGTCGGCAAACCGAAGGTGGGTGATGTACTCGCCGTTGACAGATAGAAGCAGTTAGAAGCTTACATCCGATAATTTTGCTTGATGCAATATTCCTTGATGGTGAAAATTTTCTCATCGGTAGCAAGAATATCCCCGAGTTTTTCATCAGTGTAACGAACAAGCAAAGATTTTGATCTTCTCACTCTTTCTTCTTTAAAAGCGACTCGTTTAAGCTGATGATGTTATGATGAGTAACAACGGTGATTTTTAATGATCGTAAACAGAAGAACTGTACAATTGGTGTAGCTATCTATGGTATATAAATATTAATAAACAAATCTACGACTGATATCAAGCCTCAACAGCGTTTTAAAACAATGTTTGCTAAAAAATAATGTCATTTGTAAGTAATAAAAAAAACTCGAAAAAACCGGTTACTTGAAAAAAAAACCGGCTTTTTTAATCATTGAAAATATGCCGAAAAACCGGTTTTTCGGTTTTCGGGTTAACCGGTTTGCATTCCCTAGTTGCAAACTAGCGTTCCGACCTGTGTGTTTGGTTTGTGTTGCGGCTACATAGATGTAAACCACGCATCAAACCCCTGAGACCCCAAGCATTTAAATAGGTATAAATATGGAAAAATGGAACGGTTACTTATTTTCGAAATTTACAAACTACTTTATGAAGAATTTATTATTTACATTCTTAGATACATACCCAATAAATAAAACGCTCAAAATTTTAATAATCTACGTGGACTTTTAATAATCTTAGTGTTCAACCGAATGGCGCGAAATCACGCGCGAACGCCCGCGTTCTCGCGAATTCCGGCGTTCGCTTGGGGTTCGCTACTTAGGATGTCATGTTTTACAACTGCAGTCTACATGGATTGAAACATGCAAGGTCACCTTGGTTGGGACGTTGGATTGCAACCATCTGGTCACCCCTTAATTGTTTACCTACGGGCGCTTACATACCTATCTACCAAACTGTTCTGTGAGTGTTAAATACCTACATAACTGTCAGAAATACTAAAACAACTGGTACTAGCTTAAAAATGATAATTCACCATTTAATATTGAATTTAAACAACTGTCTAATGAACAGTTGAAATAACTTTTTTTTATTTAAAAATTATACAAAAATGTTCACAGACGCGTATCTCAAACGGATAACACTCGAGGTCGCATTGAACTGAATTCAGCCAAGATATCGTGTCGGTGAGCGGTGTCTATGTGTGCGTTGTTCGAGTGTTTTACCTTGGAGCACAATTTCAAACTATATAAGCCCGGGACGATATCTGCTATCAGCGTCTCCAGTTCCATTACCCAGACTCCAATTTGATGCATCCAAGATGCATCATATAAATAGTAGTAATGTACAGCGTCTCGTTTCGTTTTGCCATCTTTTTTATATTAATTTCTAGGAACACCCGGATGGATATATAAGAGAGAGAGAGACAGACAGAGAATCATGCGCACGCGGCACGGCTTACAATAGCTTACTATAGCAAAAAGTGTCGTTACAACTTTTCGTGAGAATTTTTTCCGTCTAGCCCCCTTTCACAATGCGCGATAAGGAACTTCGAGAAAAAATTGAGAGAATTACATTTTGACAGCACTATCGGCTTCAGCAACCTCGAAAACCATGAAAAAGACACTCATATCGAAAAAGTTGATAATTTATTGCAGCCGCCATCTTGGATTTACATTTTGACAGTAAAATCGGTTTCAACACCCTCGAAAACCATGAAAACGACACCCATGACGAAAAAGTTGATGATTTCTTGCAGCCGCCATCTTGCATTTACATTTTGACAGTACTATCGGTTTCAACACCCTCGAAAACCATGAAAACGACACCCATGTCGAAAAATTTGATAATTTCTTGCAGCCGCCATCTTGGATTTATATTTTGACAGTGCTATCGGTTTCAACACCCTCGAAAACCATGAAAACGACACCCATATCGAAAAAAATTATAATTTCTTGCAGCCGCCATCTTGGATTTACATTTTGACAGTAAAATCGGTTTCAACACCCTCGAAAACCATGAAAACGACACCCATGATGAAAAAGTTGATAATTTCTTGCAGCCACCATGTTGGATTTATATTTTGACAGTGCTATCGGTTTGAACACCCTCGAAAACCATGAAAACGACACCCATATCGAAAAAGTTGATAATTTATTGCAGCCGCCATCTTGGATTTACATTTTGACAGTAAAATCGGTTTCAACACCCTCGAAAACCATGAAAACGACACCCATGACGAAAAAGTTGATAATTTCTTGCAGCCGCCATATTGGATTTAAATTTTGACAGTACTATCAGTTTCAACACCCTCGAAAACCATGAAAACGACACCCATGACGAAAAATTTGATAATTTCTTGCAGCCGCCATCTTGGATTTATATTTTGACAGTACCATCGGTTTTAACACCCTCGAAAACCATGAAAACGACACCCATGACGGAAAAGTTGATAATTTATTGCAGCCGCCATCTTGAATTTCCATTATTAGATAAAGATTTAGTTTCCAAGCCAAAAACATTTAAAAAAAAAGTGCAAAAAGTGTCGTTACAACTTTTCGTGAGAATTTTTTCCGTCTAGCCCCTCCCCCTTTCACAACGCGCGATAAGGAACTTTGTTCCAATAAAATCGCAAAAGACGGCATTAAAAACTCAAACAACAAAATTTACATTAAAGTAGTAAACAAGTACAGACATGAAAAATCGAAATGATTTAATTTTGATACCTATCCGGCTAGCAAAGCTCTATACTACAATATACAAGAATGATCATTAGACTAGATGGGACCAAAGCTCTCGGTAAGTAACCACAAAGGCGCCACCACTGCTGACGCTTAACACGCGCTACGCCATTTTGCAACGTATGCCTACCATCGAGAGATCATATCACAATGCTCCGAGTTAGAATGTTACGCTGTTATCGTTTTCAAGAGTTGAAAGTGCAAGAAACCCTTTTGAATGACTTAATTTAAGCCGTTCAAAAGTGTTACCCACATCGTATGGGTTTTTGTTTAACCGGATTAGAAAAACCCTATCGAATAAAGGTTACCTTTATCGTATGGGTTTTAGATTAACTGCTTAGAAAAACCCTATCGAAAACCCTTTCTATAAAAAACCAAAATGATCCTTTGAACCCTATAAAAGGGTTACCTATATGTTATGGGTTTTTTATTAACTGCTTAGAAAAACCCTATCAAAACCCCTTTAATTAAAGGGTAACCAGAACGGTCCCTGGTTGTAAGAAAATAAAACATTTATTTAAAAAAGTTTACACAAACAAATTTTCAAAAGTACTATCATTATTAATTATATCAATAATTGAAGGATTCAACAAAACAAAAACAGAATTGTTTACAAAAATTACACTTCAAAATCTCTCTTAGTTAAAAATTAAGTAACACAGCCAGTTAGGAACTTTAATATATTTATCAAAAAAAGAAAACGAAGTTTACAAAAACAATAATTATCATAACAATTATGTATCAAACATCTAAGCAGTTTAATT
Source organism: Mythimna ferrago (assembly GCA_910589285.2). Classification (NCBI taxonomy): domain Eukaryota; kingdom Metazoa; phylum Arthropoda; class Insecta; order Lepidoptera; family Noctuidae; genus Mythimna; species Mythimna ferrago. Next base: position 8,668,695 of record OU342691.1, on the reverse strand, counting down.
TTTTATCACAATCCAATGAATGGAATTAACTTCTTATTACTGAAAATGGCACTATGCATCTCTCTATCACAATCTTGACAAGGTTACAAAATTAGTTGGAACTTTTTATTATTAAAGTTAAACAAAAAAAAAAAAATCTAAACCTGAAAATTAGAAACTTCAAAGCCTAATATAATTCTCATAATAATGAAATCGACACTAAAGTGAGTATAAAAAACCAGTCTTGCATTATTTCAGTCTTCTTGGTTTTGAAACAAATCGACTGCTCGATCGTTTTTATGTAGTTTACCAAAAAACCCTCCTGTTAGTGGGCATAAGTGGACCAAGCTTTTTGAATATAGCAGATTTCCTTTCACTCATGATACCCCTCGGAACTAGCTGCACCGACAAGCGTGGACTCGCCTCGACACATCAGGCACAACTGACCACAGATGAAAGAGAGTAGCAACTGACGGCATTCCCTGCATACTTTGCCCCCCTCACTTCATCTCCGTTCAGAAATGTTTAGTAGTAAAGGCACAAACGCCAATGTGCCTTTTTTATATAACATTTATAAGCGTTAGGGGTAAATAGAAAGGGCATAACTGCCAGTTGTGACTTTTCTTTCTACATTAATTGCTAAAGTGTTAGTATAAAAAATAAGCACAATTGCCACATAAGCCTTTTATATTTGACGATGCCCTTTCCATTAAATATATCACTAATAAAAGGGTGAAATAAAAGTCATATCTCACAATATGCCTTTTTATTGTAATAAAACTTAAAAAATGATGCAGTTGTGCCCTTTAAGCTTATGCTATCTCTGTTTATTTTGTAGCTAAAAATCCACAAAAAATCAGGCAGATAGGCCTTTTTTCCTGATTCCGAATATATATATATAACTCATTTTGACAAAAAGTGTTAGTTGTGCCCTTTTTCGGTAACACGGCAGAATTGCTTTCCACTGTCGCAAACTATTACACTAGGGGTCCCAAACATTAAAAATATCTGTTCTTCCAGTATTTGAGATATTATCGTTGATGACTTTCCGTTCCCGAGTGGATAAAGAAAACAGAATTTACTGAACCAACACGTTATGACCAGGAGCATAGTATTGCCATGTTTTGACTTCGGAAAAGGCCCCATCAAATCCATGGATATGATTTGCAAGGACTCTGTTAATAATATGGAACAGCTTTACACAATCGTTCGAGTCTCTTTGTTCTTTTTTTTTCATCATAAGCGCGGTCTTACTATTTCCCCGCCACCGTCACTTGTCAAATAAAAAAATTAATAAGTTATATTGATATTCATATGAAGTGGCGAGCCTAGTGACGCCATCTATTTTAAAACTATGGAACAAGATCCTCGATCATTACAATGTTAACTTACCGAATAGGTATTATTGTTAGGGTAGTATTTAAACGAGTGACTGTAAATTAAAATTTTAAGTGACAAAAATAATTATTTTCGGTTATAGAAATAATAAGTGAGCGACTGACTGCGAGTGACGAGAAATCAATAGAACAGCGACTTACCAACTTTAATTTGAGTTACTTAAAATACAAAATGAGAAGCTTCATAATATTTGAGCGACCTAATATTTTTTGAGTGTCAATGTTTTGTCCTGCCTTTTTTCCAGATTTGGCCAATGATTTATTTATACTGAGCGGCATTTTATCTTAAAAGTGTTTCGAATGTCCTAAATATAAATAATATAAATGTACACAGTATCGAATGTCCTAAATACCGATATTTATGTATTATGTATTTTTTTTTTTTTTTTTTTTTCCGATGGGAAAAATCATTCTATGACAACCCCCGCTCTTGGGCGGAGCGGGAGATAGTGTCAGACTCTTACTGACTAAAAAACCCATCCCGTTCCTTCAAGCCTTCATACCGGGGCTCGAGCGCCCTTTCGGATAACCCTGGCCCCAGTAGGCTTCGACCCGGCTGGGTCCCTGCTGTTGCTGACAACTCCTTGAGGCGCGCGGGAACAGCGCGCGCCGTCGACGACTTAGGCTTGGTCCGGACAGTTACCGGACGGCCGGACAGTGAGCTACCCATTGCTTACTGTCCGCAAGCCCGCGCCTACGGTGGCCGGAAATCGGGATCAGTATCACGGCGCCGGCGGCGGCGGCGATAACGCCGTTGCCTGATGCGTTCGGCCTCCTCCTTTGCGAGCATTACTGCTTCGCAGAAGTCGGCGACCGCCTGCCACTCCTCCTCGCTCCGGACCATGGCCTCGACCAAGGCCCGGCGCGAGAGGTCTCCGCCGCCGATCGCCCCCACGAGGGCACGGCGATGCTCCGCCCAAGCGGGGCACACCTCGACTGTGTGCTCCACCGTGTCCTCCAGGCATTCCGCACAATGGCGACACCCGGGCGTCACTTCCGCTTTAATTTGGAACAGGAACCTCCCGAACGAACCATGTCCGGTGAGGACCTGCGTCATGCGGAAGGTAAGGACGCCGTGAGGTCTTTCCAGCCACGCCTCAAAGAGGGGACTTACCGCCATGATTATGGCGTGCCCAGCACTGGGTTGCGATAGTCGTTGACGCCATTTCACCATGAGATCCCGCCGGAGCTCTGTCCGCCATGCCGTGACCTGTCGCGGCAGCGGACTTTCACCCCGGCGTTGCATCTCCACGCGCATATCGTGCATGTGTGCAAGGACTGTTGCCTCCAGATCCCACGGTGGTAGGCCAGCCAGAAGGCTCGCCGCTTCGCGGGAGATCGTGCAGTATCCCCGCACCATCCTTATTGCCATGACCCTCTGGCAGGCGTTCAGAATGGCCGCCGGTTGCTTTTTCAGCGACGGCGCCCACACCGGCGCCCCGTACGATCCCCGCGTAGAGCCTCCGGCAGGAGGCATCTGGACCCCCAAGGTTGGGCAGGAGCCGCTTGAGCGCAGCCCCAGCCCGGTTGAGTTTGGGAGCCAGACGTCGGAAATGCTCCACGAAATTCCACCGGCTGTCGAGGACGAGTCCCAGGTACTTCATCGTCGACCCGACACCGATGTGAACTCCTCCTACCGTTAGTTGGGAATTCAATGGCGGCGCGTTCCGAGGGCGGCGACCGGAATGAAATGAAATTAAATTTAATTTAATTAAAAATGAATCTCGAATTATGTATTATGTATGTCACAAGGTAATTTGATAATCCGGATATTGCGAAAACCCGAATAATTAAAAAATGGTGAAATAAAATCTGCGAGCAACTTGGCCGGCCGCTGCCGCGGCACCGCTCGCTTCGCTCACTCGGCTCACGCGCGGTAGGTCACAGTTCTAACCTAACCTAACCTATTTCACCCAGTTCAAATGATGAATCTACCTGCGACTAGATAATTAGACAATGATGAAAACATTTGCTAGCGTAAATTCCTTATTTAAAACCTCATTTTTATTTCTAGTCGCTCACTTATTATTTTAGTCGCTCACATACTAATTTAATCGTTTAACTAGGATTTCAATAACCCACTTTTAGTAAGCTCGTTCTGGATTTTATTGTTAATCAATATTTGTTGTTAGTTTAGTTAATGTGTCGCTTACTCAAATTCATACCGCTCAAGTTATTAAAACAGTATCTCATCATCAGTCGCTAAGTTTCTTTTTTAGTCGCTCGTTTTATAGTTCCCCTTATTGTTATATCTAGCCTATCCTGTCCCATTGCTAGGCAAAGGCCTTCTTTCCATTGTTCCTAGTTTTGTGCCACATTGCCAATTCCTAAGGAAGAACCCTGTCCCCTCATCTCCTTCAAGGTCTGCCGCGATCCTGTCGTGCATTGTCAGGGTACCATTTTTCTGTTTTAAAAGCCCACCGCTCGATCGGCATATGCGGCAGATATATGTCAAAAAATATAATACAGGTATACAGCAAATTATTCTTATTTTCCTAATTTTCAAATTCTTAAGAATTTCAACGTTTTTTTTTTTCGTTTCAGTTTTTGGAAGTTTTTAACTTTAAATATTTAGGAGTTTATGACACTTCGTCATTGATCAAAATAAATAAACTAGACTATTCTGTCCTTTGTCTGACACGAAACTAAACTTACCTCTTGCATTGATTCCAACTTCGTTATCTACACGTGTAAACAATTTCACCCACCCCATTGGCAGCGCTTGGGAACCCAATAATTTACCCAAAAAAAATAATAATTTAAAAATTTCTTCTGGATTGTTGAAGATAAGGCCGTATACAGAAAGAAAGCTGGCAGCCTGCGCCGATCTAACAGCGCCTATCGAAACCGGCCGGCGTGAGTAACCTACGCAGGTAATAGGCGTCGAGTTTCTATACAATGCACAAAACCAGTACCGATAAGCTTATTTATTTAAATAAAATATTTATTCATTTATTTTACTATGTACAACACGAATATTGTTTTGTCGTTATACATAAGTAAATGTAAAAATGGATAGTGACATGTTGGTTTCGTTAGTATTTTGTAAACCACCTGTGTGGGGCAAAACAGATAAAAGGCATTGCAATAGAGATTCCAGCTTTAACCTGCTTGCTTTATGTAGCTGTTATTTGAGTGGACCAGCGCCGATAAGCGCTGGTAGATCGGCGCAGGCTGCCAGGTTTATTTCTGTATACGACCCTAATCTATAAACTTTCTTTACACATACTCCATACACCATTGTTTACATTATCATCTCAAATCGTCGAACCCCCTCATGTTATTACACTTTTTAAAACATAACGTTTCTTATATTGCTCCGTTTTTAAAGTAAATTAAATCTTTCTTTATTTGGAATTTGCCTAACTTTTTTTGATCATCTAACTTGATTTTAAGCGTGTTACTCATATTAAAAATGTATATAAGTCCAACTGAGCTCGTTTAAGTAGTGGTACTAATTCAGGCTGGCTTGAGTCAACACGTCGTGCCTAGACGTCCATAGTTAAGTCGATCTGTAGTAAGACAAGTACGCCAAAGGTTTGTTGGAGACTGGAAATTTCAATTGACGATCGGGTTCATGCAGAAATCAAGCGACATCAGAGCGCGATGACCGCTTTATCGTATCGATGTATTTGCGTAATCGTCATCTCACGATCTCGGAGTTCAGGAGCAACAAAGACTTCGCTGTGCCCGTGGAGTCTAACCGTGGAGTCTAACTATGTGAGTAGACTGTACGACAAAGACTCGCAGAAAAGAGATCCACAAAAACCTGCCAATGATCCTAAATTATCTCCTGCGCATTGACGAGCGTGGTTTCAATTTGCTCGTGCACACGTTGACTGGTCACCAGTTCTCGGGAGAGAGTAAAATTAATCTTCATGGAAACGACGGACGCAAAAAACTGTAATGAAGAAATGGAGAGCAATTTACACAAGCCTGCATAGACGAACGAGTGGTATTTGGCAGAGGTTCGTGGACTGTTTGGGGTGTATGTATTTTAATTCCCTTGAGAGTTCAAGGGAATCAAAATGCATAGGGTACTTTCCGTTGACCTGAAATCCTTTAATTTGGCATGAAGCAGGTCTTATAATACAAGTACAGGAAAAAACTGAAAACTGTAAAAGACATTTCTCTGCGCCCATACATTGTTCGCCCTGGAGTCAAGAGCATCGGAAAATTATGTATTGTATTCTCTAACATTAGTAAACTCTTAAAAGATCTTACTTTTATAGCGGACTAGCTTCAGAAGAGATATATTTTTAAAAAAAGTATCCGATTTTGAGATTATAATCGAACCATAACAATGAATATTGGGTATAATTTTTCATACTTCCAAGTGATTTTTAAGAAACTGAAAAACAATGTCAAGACCTTATCTGAACCGTGCCCATTTCTTTAACGGTTCAGTTTAGGTCGTCAAATGGATCGCTTTAAGAGCTCGTGGTAGAGCCTCTGGTAACACTAATGAGCCTACGACAAGCACAAGCTTTACCACAGTTTTGCTTGCGCAGGCAAGTTTATACACGCTAATTTTCCTGTACTAATTGACATAGTCGGTAGAGTACGTTAAAAACCTCGCGTTTGGTCCTTTGTTTTATTAAGAACATTAGTAATATTTATACTGGTTTTCATTTTCTTCTATTGATATAATCAAAACAGCGGAAGATCGGTGACTCCCCTCTTCCGCATGGACCGCTGAAATCAGGATTATTTGTCATAGTTTCACTCAGTCGTAATCGGCGAGTGACTGAAGTGACATGAACGCAAAAATATATTTTTTTTATTTTAAGTGGGATAAAGGTTATCAAAATGTCTTCTTGTGCTTTTATGCGTTGTACAAATTCATCAAATAAAAAAAACAAATCACATGGAATCACATTTCACTCCATTCAGTAGTAGTAGTAGTAGTTTTCATTTCCATGTGAGTACATGGAAACTTAAAATGTCTGATATTTTTAATTTCGCTTATTGTTTTGGTCCCCATTTGCGATAGATAGATTTGTTTTTCGTAAACATTCGGCGGCTAACACTTTTTCACTCCCACGACAGCGCCGGTTCTTAACTCTATCCTTGTCGGTCAGTGAATGTGTGTTTGCGACTGTGATGACACTGATCATAGATGTGTGAGTTTTGAGTCCAGTTCTTAGAGCCTAAGTATTACACCACTCGATATGCAGACCGACCGACTCCGAGTCGGAGACTCCAGGCGTGCTTCAAGACTGTCCGACTCGGAGACTCCGAGTACAGAGCCTTTTCTGCATTACAACCATTAACCTTCTTTTTTTCCTTTAAAATTAATCCTGATGCAATAGTAATATAATAATAATAGGTAATATAATAATATAGGTACTTTTAACATGTACTTATTTTAACTACGGGCAGGGAAAATTAAAAGACAAAAGTTTTAATTCACTTTTTTATTGTTTTCCCACAGTCCTCCCGCTGGCAGATTAATTGTTCAATCTCTTACTCGACAAAGTTATTCCGGTTAAATTATGTCCACTACGGTGCCCGAATTCTCTATTTTTAGTAAAAACACATTAACTTGTCGCGTCGTGTCGTGTAGTGTAAGAAGGATCAGACTGTCTTACTATTTATGAAAAATGAGACGAGTCTGAATATCGTGTGCAGTAATAGGTCCTTTTCTGATTGCAATGTTAGCGCGTGACGTATCTTCCCCTAAAATAGTATATCAATCTCTTCTTCATCCGAGTTATTTTTTGTAGCAGGCGGCATGTTCTCGTCGTTCTGAGATTTTCTTTTGTTTTTACGCGTCTTATACATTTTGCACTCGTCCGCACACTTATTAGTTATGATTTTCCTGCAAAAAGAGTTCAATAAGCATATGTAAACAATCCGGGATAAGCTTATCATAGGAAAGGATAATACGGGTGGTAGCGTAAGTAGCCTTTTGTACTCCCAGTGCGAGCTTCTATAACTGCACGGCACTGAACATAGGCTTCCAGGTTAACTTTCATTATTACCCGGAATAGAAAAGTTCCATAAGTAATACGAGTACTTATAGTCTGTCTAAATAGACAAACGACAAGTAATATGTAACCAAGCATTATATGTAACACATAATATGATTTAAAAGAGTGTCCATGGAGTTTCTTGCACGTTCTTCTCCATAGAGATCTACCTACGCTTTGGAACGTGCAATTTAGCTTCACTTTTCTTGGACTGACCGAAATTTGACTATTCAAAAGTGCCTGCAAATGGTCTATTTGAAATAAATGCTTTGACTTTGACTTGAGTAATTATTATTAGGGTAAAATGAAATCAGATGTAGTCAACATTAGTTCAAAGACCAAGGTTGATTAAGATATCTTGATAATTGTTTACTAATAGAAGAAACTTATAAAAAGTATCGATTTTTTAAATGATTTCATATTACTAGGCGACTTTTTTACAATAAAATATACTAAAGATTTTCGTTTAAAATATACCTAGGTATTTCAGTCTCTTTAATGATATCTATACTAATATTATATAGAGGAAAGATTTGTATTTTTGTATGTAACGAATAAACTCAAAAACTAGTGTGCCGATTTAAAAAAATCTTACACCATTGGAAAGCTACATTCACATATTATATTGCCATATTTATTGCCCGTGCGAAGCCAGGACGGGCTGCTAGTTCTTAATACAAAAGTAGGATACATTCGCAAAGACATAATAGTGTCTTATGTAAGTTTAAAATAATAACATAAATCTGAATGTTCTACTATCTATCTCTTTATTCTACTATCTATCTATTCTAAATGTTGATTCATCATCACTAGCCATATTACGATCAACATCTGTTCTCAAGAAACAAGTGTATGACAACTAAAATTCGCCTTGCCCAACAACAGGTTTTTCATTTCCTTCAAAAAATCCCAAGTCGTTTGACTTTTTGATAGACTACACAAAACGCGGCACAGAAATTGAACCAAAATGGCGATCGAAACTGATTTACGGGTCTCAATCGAAGCCCAGCTGCGCATAACTATATCAACGGGTACACCATATTTGCCGCGTACTATATGGACAATGAAGGTCTAATCTTTAACTTTGACTACGCTGCTAAGCCTCATCGATTAAAAAAAATCATAATGAAAGAAATATATTGAGTCTACCTGATCTGTAAGTCTACAAAATTATTTTGCAGAATATTCGTAAGTATACTGAATTTTAAAACTGGCAATATTCCAGTAACCCAAAAAAATAATTGTGTTGTGAAAGTTTTTACTTTTTCACAAAAAATCTTCTCCATCACCGATCACCCATCACAAATTCGCTGTTTTATGATCATCTCACATTCATTTGTGTCAAATGCTATTACTTATTCCTTCCTACACATGCAAGTATTTGTTCAACATTGATAACTATCTTTGAATGTTCAAACCACCTTTGTTTTATTTGCTATGGAACTTTTTATTATTGTTGTCTACCTAATTAATTCGTGACAAAAAATAGTTTTGAACCAGTTACCTGACTATATTGTCTTGCACGTTGAACCTTTTCGTAATTTCGACGATTACATCAGAAATTATTTTTGGGTCCAGACACATTTTCACGGCCTTCGTCTGAAAAGCCGGTGACTTTTTCCCTGTCAGGGAGTGGGTGGCTAGTATACTGTGAAATTAAGAAAATATAGTTTTAGTTAATAACTGTGACGTCACATATTTGGTTCAACAGGTGTCAGTCAACAGTATTCTAAAACTGTCGTTTGTAACTGCTACAAGTTTGTACAAGTTCTTCTTGAAATTTTTAAGCATTAGATTCAGATTAAAAAATGTATCCTAATTCTAGTAAATTATCCATAACTTTCTATAATTGAAATAGCAAAAATGTGAAAAAAAGACCAAAGCCATAAAATTCTTCGATTGATACAGTTGAACTTGATCGGTTAGTAATTCGAACTTTGAAATCGAACAAACCTCAAAAATAAAAAGGCCCCTTGTAATATTCAACATTAGATAGGTTGGTGGGTACCTATTGTTTTCATGCAATAAGTAGAACAACAGACTTAAGATTACCTTCTCGGAAATAACGCAAGAAGTAGCGTCCTGGTAGCAATGGTGTACGACCTCCAGTTCACTTTCCTGAATTTGTCTTTTTGTACCAAAGTCTTGCCACTGCCAATAGGTACCTGAAATCAGCATCACCATTTTGATTTCTAAAACGATTTGTGTAAATGTAATAAAATTAATAAAAAGATCTTAATATCGATAACAGAAAGATCATAGGTATTAAATTTAAGTTAATCTGCAGTTCAAATCAACGTAATTAAAAATATACTACAACTATGCCGGCGACTTTTCCCGCATAAGAGTAGAAAATATTTAGTCAGTGATAAAGCAGCATTCTACTGATGAAAGAATTTTTAATATCGGTCGAGTAGTTTATTCAGTACACACTGAATTACAAAAGTACTAATCTATTCTCATTAAAATATGTACTTGTCTATGTGAGTGATTACTTCTATAAAATAATGCCTTGCCTAGTTATCATCCAAAGGTAAATGTCCAAAAACGCCCTGTGCAATAAAGAGTATCGGAATACACGATAATTAATATAGTATTTTTTATTATACATCTAAGTTACAAATACTTCTGTAACACGGACTAGCTGTATGCTGAAATGTACATTTTACAGTATTTTACTTATGTAAGTAATAACGTCCGCCAGCCGCCATGCATACGCAGGTTAATGCCAATGATCATGTCGTGTCGAGAATGATGAATGATGATCGATTGAATTTTTAATCGATCAATTAATGTTGTTTTCTAATAGTGTTATTTAAAAAACCTAATAAGTATATTTTACAAATCATGTTATACTTGATTTTAAATAGGTAGGTAGGTAGTTAGAATGATGATGAAGTGACCAAAACTTATTATTTCATCATGATCATTTTTTAGGGTTTTCTAATGATCGTTTAGAAAAGTGTGTGTACCTTTAACTAACTAAACGATTATTTACGACACGTATAACAAAAGAAACCCTCCCTTTGGACTTCATTAATTATGAAAATATTTATTTTTAATGAATACATTACAAATGTTTTATAAAAAAAGCAATATTGCAAACTAGATACAGATGTTATTGGGTATTACGAGTAATATGTATTAACAAGTATAGAAGTGTTATTATAAGAAAATAAGACATCGCCATACTTGTAATGGTATGAAAAAAGTTGGCGTAAGGCAGTTTGTAACATATTGCCATTGTAAATCTTAGAAAATATCGGTCAAACGTATCGTATTTGCCATCCCTATTTTTGAAGTAGCTATGGTCTTTTGTTATTGTTAAAGTCACAGTCTTCAATCCTAAGTGTGCTTGCATTATCGTCATTTCCTCTTTGTAATTGTATCGGTGTGTTTTAGTGACTTTAGGGCCTTTTTGTATATGTTAACGGATTTCGATTGCTTTAAAAAACAAAAAATAGCTATAATTTATTATGATTCAGTATCATAAAAATCACTTGGAAGTATGAAAAATCATACCTAATATTCATTGTAACGGTTCGATTATAACTTCAAAATCTGATACTATTTTTGAAATATATCTATTCTGAAGCTAGTCCGCTATAAAAACAAGGTCCTTTAAGAGTTTATTAATGTTAGAGAATACAATACGTAATTTTTCAATGCCTTTGGTTCCAGGGCGAACAATGTATGGCAGCAGGGCAATGTCTTTTCTTACAATTTCAACCTTGTGTTACAAACTAACGGTTTATCGAATATACCTTAGTCTCACCTAACATAAAACATTTTTTTTATGAAAGTATATTCAATACCAATAATGTTTTAATTTTGTCTGTACCGGGTTTCCGGCTTATCACCAAAACGGCTGAACCGATTTTGACGCGACTTTCACTGGCAGATATCTGATATTAGAAGAAGTAACTTGGGCTACGTGGGCTTATGGAAAAACAACTAGAGTTCCGTGCAAAAAAAATAACTTATTGAAATTGTGACCGAATGGTATTGTGTTATGCTATGTTTTACAAGTTCGACACAAAAGAAGTCGCGGACATCATCAAGTAGAACATAAAACTAGAGAAGGCAACATACCAATTCATCTTCTACCCGTTCATTTCTTTCAGCAAGGTTATGTTTATTCGTTATTAAAACATTATCTGTGGAACGATTTAATTCATCATTGTCCTCTTCTTCATCTTCGTGAACAGATTGCTCGTTAGGTGTTTCGCTCAACTCTGCTTTTATCTGATTTTTTACGTTTTCCTGCATTTATTAAAAGAAATAAAAAAGAACGTCATAAATAAAAAACCAACATTAGATAAATTGGGACCAATAGCCAGAAGCTTAATTTTACAAAGAAAAATCTTTATTAAAAATAAAAGTTCTAACAGACAGGAGATAGCGAAAATAAGTAAAGAAATAAAATTACAAATACGTAAACATAGACAGAATAAAAGGAAAGAAACAATAAACTTCTACATAGATAAAACAGGTGGTGTTAAAAAAGCATGGTAACAAATGATAGACAGCGCAGATTGGATCGGAAACATGATGCACCAACAAACCAAAAAGAATAAGACAAACAGAATCGAAATATTAAAAATCGCAACAGATTATTACCGCGAGCTGTATAGTGATGAAAGATTACAAACTGTACCAAACCAATCAATTACTTACAAGATCAAAGAAGAAATCCCAATTATAATGCGAGAAGAAGTTTTAAAAGCAATCAATTCACAGAAAAAACGGAAAAGACCGGGCGAAGACTGTATATCTAACGAACTTTTAATAGGGACATCAGTCAAAACATTAAACACCATCACAGATCTATTCAATGAAATTTTACAGACAGAATACATACCTCATCAATGGAAATCATCAACCGTAATACTTCTGCATAAAAAGAAAAATGACATCACTAACTACAGACACATTAGCCTGATCTCCAATATATACAAAGTATTCTCTAAGATATTACTAGATCGACTGACAAAGATTCTGGATGAAAATCAACCAAAGGAACAAGCAGGCTTTCGCAGTGACTTTTCAACACTAGATCATATTCATACCATAAAACAGGTTATCCAGAAAAGTAATGAATATGGTATTACTTACTATCTAGCATTCGTGGATTACAATAAACCGTTTGATTCACTAAAACACGCCAAAATATGGGAAGCGCTAGAAACGCAGAGTGTGAATGGGAAATACATACGTCTTATCAAAAATCTTTATATGAGCATGACAGCAAAAATAAGAATAGAAAGGGTGGGTGAAGAGTTTCCTATAAAAAAGGGAGTTAGGCAAAGGGACCCAATATCACCCAAACTCTTCTCGGTAGTTCTAGAATATGTGTTTAGTCGTCTTGAATGGGACAATTATGGAGTGAGTATTAACGGAGCGCAACTGAATCACCTTAGATTTGCAGACGATCTAATACTTATTTCATGCGATGCAAGAAGCCTGCAAGAAATGCTCGAACAATCAATATATGAGAGTGAAGATGTTGGACTATCAATGAATACCTCAAAGACGAAATTAATGTCAAATGCAGAAAAAATCCCCATCACAGTCAATGGTGCAACGATAGAATATGTTGACGTATACGCGTATCTTGGTCAAATAATATCTCCAAAAACCTTAAAACAAAAGAGATTAACAACAGAATCAATCTGGCTTGGAAAGTATACTGGTCTTTTAAGGAAGTAGTGAAAAACGCTGATGTACCACTTACATTTACATCCAAGAGAAAAATATTTGATTCGAGCATTCTACCGATTATGACATACGGATGCCAAACATGGAGTTGAGTTGGACAGAACAAAATATACGCAAACTGGAGATCAGTCAACATAGCATAGAAAGGAGCATGCTCAACATCAAACTCAGAAACAAAATAAAATTAGAAACAATTCGCAAGCAAACTGGAGTTACGATTGTGACGTATTGCATTAAAAAAATAAAATGGAGGTGGACAGGCCACATAATGAGGAATAAAAAAGAAAAGTGGGCTAAGGACGTAACGGACTGGTGTCCAATACAATATAAATGAAAAAAAGGAAGACACCGTCGTAGATGGGAGGACGACATCAAACGTATTACGGGCATTACGTGGAGGAGAAAGGCACATGACCGCACTCTGTGGCAAGCTTTAGGGGAGGCCTATGCTGGGAAGCAACACAATCTTCGAGAATCTGGTGTCCAATAATAAAACTTAACATGTAAGAAACATTGTATATAATAATAAGATTGTTGAATAAAGGCTATTATTATTATTATTTCATTTATTCAGCTTTATGAACATATAAATTATATTTTTAAATATTCAATATACAAAAAAACATTTTAAAATATAAAAAATAGTAGCCCACCGGTATCGGGAACAGGGTCCAAGCTACCGGTGGTCAGGGCTCCAGAGAAAGGAACCTCCTGACTATACGAGCCGTGTCCAGCAATACTGCTTTCTGAATCAAGCCTTTGATCCAGTCGCCTAACGAGAGCCTCCTAAGGTGTTGGTCGAGGCTCTTTGGCTGAAACGACTATCGGTACAATAATAGCTGAATCCACTTCCCACATGTCGACAACCTCTCGAGCCAAGTCAATATACTTGATTTGTTTATGTTTCTCGGCTTTCACGAGGTTCTCGTCATGCGGAACGGATGTATCAAAAATCTCTCGCTTCGGTCCATCACCACTATATCAGGCTTATTGGCCACAATAGTCCTATCAGTGATGATGGGCCGAACCCAGTACAAAGTGATATAACCATTATCAAGAACTGGGTCGGGCTCATACCTATAGAATGGCACTTCCGATTCCACAAGAGAGTATTTCAGAGCAAGTTGCTGATGGATAATCCTGGCTACAAGGTTGTGCCTATGCAAGTACTCTCCATTAGCAAGACGAGAACAACCAGAGATAATATGACAGATTGATTCTCCCGGACGGTGACATGCCCGACAGATGTCAACCGTGCCGTCTTTCACAATAAATCTCCGGTAGTTATTCGTCATGATAACTTCGTCCATAATTGCACAGACAAAACCTTCGGTTTCCTCAAATAGGTCACCGAAACGCAGCCAGGCTACGGGCGCCAATTGGTCTACATCGGGCCCATGAAGGGCCCGGAAAAGGTGTCCGTGAAGCTCTTTGCTCTGCCACACTTCTCTGCGATCGTTAGTGTCAAGCACTATCGGTTTGCGCCAGTTTCGTTAGCCAAGGAGAGCGGAGTGAGTTCCTTGTCCACTGCCACTACATCTCGATGCATACTCACGTCGGCAGCTAGGAAATATTCCCTGAGACTGCATACCTCGCGGTTGTGTAGGGTCTTAGTATTTAAAAAACCTCGACCCACATTTCCGCGGGATATACAGCCTCATCACTGACGATCGTGGGTGATGCATTCGGTATGCAGTCAGCAGTGTACGGACCCGCCTATCCAGGGCGTCAAGTTCTGTTTGAGTCCATTTAAGTACGCCGAAAGAGTACATCAATAACGGCATGACCCAACCGTTGAAGGCGCGCACCTTGTTTCCGCCTGAAAAAAGGCTATTGAACACCTTTTTCAGGCGTCCAAAGAAACGCTCCTTCAACGATTGCTTCATGTCAGTGATACCGATGCTTCCGACATACCCAAATACTTATAGGTTTCGGTTGGAGAGAGGGATCTCAGATTTATGGAATCCGTGAGTCGAGTGCTCACGGACTCCACAACCTCACCTCGCTTTACATGCTTGACTGCACATTTGATCCACACCAAACTTCATCTTGATGGCACTTTTGAAGGTTTCAGTTATTATTATTATGAAAGTATGTTCAATACCTATAATGTTTTTTTGTTTTAATTTTGTCTGTACCGGCTTATCACCAAAACGGCTGAACCGATTTTGACGCGACTTTGACTGGCACATAGCTGATATTAAAAGAAGTAACTTGGGCTACGTGGGCTTATGGAAAAACAACTAGTTCCGTGCAAAAAAAAAAACTTATTGAAATTGTGACCGAATGGTATTGTGTTATGCTATGTTTTACAAGTTCGACACAAAAGAAGTCGCGGGCATCATCAAGTAGAATATAAAACTAGAGAAAGCAACATACCAATTCATCTTCTACCCGTTCATTTCTTTCAGCAAGATTATGTTTATTCGTTATTAAAACATTATCTGTGGAACGATTCAATTCATCACTGGCCTCTTCTTCATCTTCGTGAACAGATTGCTCGTTAGGTGTTTCGCTCAACTCTGCTTTTATCTGAATTTTCATGTTTTCCTGCATTTATTAAAAGAAATAGAAAAGAACGTCATAAATAAAAAAAAGCTTAATTGAACAAAGAAAAATCTTTATTAAAAATAGAAGTTCTAACAGACAGGAGATAGCGAAAATAAGTAAATATATAAAATTATAAATACGTAAACATAGACAGAATAAAAGGAATGAAACAATAAACTTCTACATAGATAAAACAGGTGGTGTTAAAAAAGCATGGCAACAAATGATAGACAGCGCAGATTGGATCGGAAACATGATGCACCAACAAACCAAAAAGAATAAGACAAACAGAATCGAAATATTAAAAATCGCAACAGATTATTACCGCGAGCTGTATAGTGATGAAAGATTACAAACTGTACCAAACCAATCAATTACTTACAAGATCAAAGAAGAAATCCCAATTATAATGCGAGAAGAAGTATTAAAAGCAATCAATTCACAGAAAAAACGGAAAGCACCGGGCGAAGACTGTATATCTAACGAACTTTTAATAGGGACATCAGTCAAAACATTAAACACCATCACAGATCTATTCAATGAAATTTTACAGACAGAGTACATACCTCATCAATGGAAATCATCAACCGTAATACTTCTGCATAAAAAGAAAAATGACATCACTAACTACAGACCCATTAGCCTGATGTCCAATATATACAAAGTATTCTCTAAGATATTACTAGATCGACTGACAAAGATTCTGGATGAAAATCAACCAAAGGAACAAGCAGGCTTTCGCAGTGACTTTTCAACACTAGATCATATTCAGACCATAAAACAGGTCATCCAGAAAAATAATGAATATGGTATTACTTACTATCTAGCATTCGTGGATTTCAATAAAGAGTATGATTCACTAAAACACGCCAAAATATGGGAAGCGCTAGAAACGCAGGGTGTGAATGGGAAATACATACGTCTCATCAAAAATCTTTATATGAGCATGACAGCAAAAATAAGAATAGAAAGGGTGGGTGAAGAGTTTCCTATAAAAAAGGGAGTACCAGTAAAGGGAGTAAAAAAGGTAGTAAGAGTTTCCTATAAAAAAGGGAGTAGGCAAGGAGACCCAATATCACCCAAACTCTTCTCGGTAGTTATAGAATATGTGTTTAGACGTCTTGAATGGGACAATTATGGAGTGAGTGTTAACGGAGCGCAACTGAATCACCTTAGATTTGCAGACGATCTAATACTTATTTCATGCGATGCAAGAAGCCTGCAAGAAATGCTCGAACAATTAATATATGAGAGTGAAGATGTTGGACTATCAATGAATACCTCAAAGATAAAATTAATGTCAAATGCAGAAAAAATCGACGATAAAAAGTGCAACGATAGAATATGTTGACGAATACACGTATCTTGGTCAAATAATATCTCCAAAAACCTCAAAACAAAAGAGATTAACAACAGAATCAATCTGGCTTGGAAAAGATACTGGTCTCTTAAGGAAGTAGCGAAAAAGGCTGATGTACCACTTACATCCAAGAGAAAAATATTTGATTCGAGCATTCTACCGATTATGACATGGATATTGAGAAACATGGAGTTGGACAGAACAAAATATACGCAAACTGGAGATCTGTCAACATAGCATGCTCAACATCAAACTCAGAAACAAAATAAAATTAGAAACAATTCGCAAGCAAACTGGAGTTACGAGTGTGACGTATTGCATTAAAAAATTAAAATGGAGGTGGACAGGCCACATAATGAGGAATAAAAAAGAAAAGTGGGCTAAGGACGTAACGGACTGGTGTCCAATACAATTTAAATGAAAAAATGGGAGACAACGTCGTAGATGGGAGGACGACATCAAACGTATTGCGGGCATTACGTGGAGGAGAAAGGCACATGACCGCACTCTGTGGCAAGCTTTAGGGGAGGCCTATGCTGGGAACCAACACAATTTTCGAGAATCTAGTGTCCAATAATAAAACTTAGCATGTAAGAAACATTGTATAATAAGATTGTTGAATAAAGGCTATTATTATTATTTCGTTTATTCAGATAGATATGAACATATAAATTATATTTTTAAATATTCAATATACAAAAAAACATTTTAAAATATAAAAAATAGTAGCCCACCGGTATCGGGAACAGGGTCCAAGCTACCGGCGGTCAGGGCTCCAGAGAAAGGAACCTCTTGACGCCGGTCTCGAGCCGTGTCCAGCAATACTGCTTTCTGAATCAAGCCCTTGATCCAGTCGCCTAACGAGAGCCTCCTTAGGTGTTGGTTGAGGCTCTTTGGCTGAAACGACTATCAGTACAATAATAGCTGAATCCACTTCCCACATCCTCGACATACACACACATCACACACATCCTCTTTCGACAACCTCGCGAGCTAAGTCAGTGTACTTGATTTGTTTATGTTTCTCGGCCTTCACGAGGTTCTCGTCATGCGGAACGGATATATCAACAATCAATGCACGCCTCTCGCTTCGGTCCATCACCACTATATCAGGCTTATTGGCCACAATAGTCCTATCAGTGGTGATGGGCCGAACCCAGCACAAAGTGATATAACCATTATCAAGAACTGGGTCGGGCTCATACCTATAGTATGGCACTTCCGGTTCCACAAGAGAGTATTTCAGAGCAAGTTGCTGATGGATAATCCTGGCTAAAAGGTTGTGCCTATGCAAGTACTCTCCATTAGCAAGACGAGAACAACTAGAGATAATGTGACGGATTGATTCTCACGGACGGTGACATGCCCGACAGATGTCAACCGTGCCGTCTTTCACAATAAATATCCGGTAGTTATTCGTCATGATAACTTCGTCCATAATTGCACAGACAAAACCTTCGGTTTCCTCAAATAGGTCACCGAAACGCAGCCAGGCTACGGACGCCAATTGGTCTACATTGGGCCCATGAAGGGCCCGGAAAAGATGTCCGTGAAGCTCTTTGCTCTACCACACTTCTCTGCGATCGTTAGTGTCAAGCACTATCGGTTTGCGCCAGTTCTCGTTAGCCAGGGAGAGCGGGGTGAGTCCCTTGTCCACTGCCACTACATCTCGATGCATACCCTGAGACTGCATACCTCGCGGTTGTATAGGGTCTTAGTATTTAAAAAACCTAGACCCCCACATTTCCGCGGGATATACAGCCTCATCACCGACGATCGTGGGTGATGCGTTCGGTATGCAGTCAGCAGTGTACGGACCCGCCTATCCAGGGCGTCAAGTTCTGTTTGAGTCCATTTGAGTACGCCGAAAGAGTACGTCAATACCGGCATGACCCAACCGTTGAAGGCGCGCTACTTGTTTCCGCCTGAAAGAAGGCTATTGAACACCTTTTTTAGGCGTCCAAAGAAACGCTTCTTCAACGATTGCTTCATGTCAGTGATACCGATGCTTCCGACATACCCAAATACTTATAGGTTTCGGTTGGAAAGAGGGATCTTAGATTTATGGAATCCGTGAGTCGAGTGCTCACGGACTCCACAACCTCACCTCGCTTTACATGCTTGACTGCACATTTGATCCACACCAAACTTCATCCTGATGGCACTTCTGAAGGTTTCAGTTATTATTATTATGAAAGTATATTCAATACCTATAATGTTTTTTTGTTTTAATTTTGTCTGTACCTGGTTTCCGGCTTATCACCAAAACGGCTGAACCGATTTTGACGCGACTTTCACTGGCAGATAGCTGATACCAGAAGAAGTAACTTGGGCTACGTGGGTTTATGGAAAAACAACTAGATTTCCGTGCAAAAAAAAAATAACTTATTGAAATTGTGACCGAATGGTATTGTGTTACGCTATGTTTTACAAGGTCGACACAAAAGAAGTCGCGGGCATCATCAAGTAGAGCATAAAACTAGAGAAAGCAACATACCAATTCATCTTCTACCCGTTCATTTCTTTCAGCAAGGTTATGTTTATTCGTTATTAAAACATTATCTGTGGAACGATTTAATTCATCACTGTCCTCTTCTACATCTTCGTGAACAGATTGCTCGTTAGGTGTTTCGCTCAACTCTGCTTTTATCTGAATTTTTACGTTTTCATGCGAATTCTGGTTTTGCGCACTTTGCCGCTCGAGATTGCCAATTAAATTAAAGATTTTCTTAAATGCGTTCTCAACTTCGTCCATCTTACCCATCATTACTTCTTCATTTTGAAGTTTCACTCTGTTTGACCATTGAGTCGAATCTGGCAAAAGGTTTTCGCTAGACATGATTTTCGCTAAATTTGTGCGTCTTCTTTTACTGTACTTTCGAATCCCTGTTGGGGTTTTATACGTTTGTTTCCTCATTTTCCGCTTCACTCGAGTGCCTCCCTGCAAAGCATATACGTATTGTAGGTACCTTTAGCGTAAGGATTAGTTCAAGGAATATGATATCAGATGACGACACTGTTCAATTTAGGTGACAAAAAATCTTTCAAGAGGGCTCTCTATTCCCCTTTACTGTAGTCTTTGCAGGGAAGGTGTTTTTTTTTTTTATTATTATATTCTTTAAAGCTAGAACTACATTAGACCGATGCGCACGTGTAACATGCCAGGGGCCCAAGTCTGCTATTTTTATTAACTCGTCATCCAACACGATCCCATTGTCATTTTACTAAAAGTGTGTAATCTGTTAATTCATAATGATCGATCATTGATCGGTCAATGATCTTGTAGAATTGAAGTAGAATGACAATATCGAGCTTATTAAAAGCACTGACTGCGCAATGACGTTCTAATGGTAAGTCACTGATCAAAGAAACTGTAGAAATTTTAGCAGATAACCGCATACATCAGACATTAATTTTTCATTATGTACGAGATTACCATTCTATGCCATTTCTTTCAATGGAGTGTCAATGGTTGACCATTGGAAAATCATTATATTAGTAGGTAGATTACCAAAACTTGCCAAAATCAACAATTATAAAATCAATAATAGACCATTATAACACTATTGTAATAGCAGACTTGAGGCCCTGAGGCCCTGTGCACGTTCTCTCAACGCGATTTGGGCGCACTTCTGTCGCCTTTAAGTGATAAAGGTAAATATCGTAAGAATATCTTATAAATAGCCAAATAGTTGAATGATAAAAACTGTTTTTATATATGTTTTTGAAATAATAGGAGCTTTTATACAAGTCTTTTTCGATCAATAGTCCTAAAAGTAATTGCTTATATATTACGTTCTTTTTGCTAGTTGGGCTGTACGACTATCTAATTAATACCTACATGTTATGACATAAAAGTAACCTACCGTGTCAGATTCAGCTGAACCTTCATCGGCACTGGGCACCCACGACGATCCGCTGCTGGAGAAGTCTTCTCCTTCTTCATATGTTCTGCTGGAACTGGCTTCGCTCTTACTACTAGGTCCGGCTTCGCTCTTACTACTGGGTCGGGCCTCGCTCTTACTACTGGGTCGGGCTTCCGCCTTGACCGACTCCTTTACCATCGCATCCAACGTATCACGGTCTCCTGTCCCATGGAAAAAAATTAAATAGGTAGGTGGCGCTGCCATTGTGTTCTCAATGTTTTATTCTGATCTAACTTACAGTAAAACATCTATCGGGACCGCTAATTATATACACCGCTAAATTTTGATCGTTTTAATCCCGTGGAGGGTCGATGCGGTACATGAAACACTATCGATTTGTAAAGATAAAATTAAAAAATAAAGTACCTTTTTTCAAAACTGAGCGAAACTAAGCGAGAGCATTGATCTGTAGATAGTTTGTACGCAACGCCGATTACTACCTACGGGTCATTGGACTCGCTCAGCTGACGTATTCTTAAAGAAATTAATTTCGTACATGCGTAAATTAATACGAGTTTTGAAAAAAAGGTAAGTACTTTATTTTTTATTTTTTTATTTACAAATCGATAGTGTTTCATGTACCGGATCGACACTCCACGGGATTAAAACGATCAAAATTTAATGGTGTATAAGCCGTGGTCAGATCTTAGAACTGGACCTAGACCATGACGTTTATAGTAAGATTGTTTTAATCTTGTTTTAGTGTGAGTAAGAGATAGAGCTATACAGGTTGTCTAGCGCCATCTGTTACCCACACTGAAACGAGATTAAAACAATCTTACTTTGAACGTCATGGTAACGCCGCTGATCGCTTCATGATATGACCGAACATTTCATGAAATGATGGCATTTCAAAACATAGAACCTCGCCCCTTGGCCACATATTGAACTAGGCAAATCAATAAATACTGCCATTATTATAATATGATCAAACATGGGTTATCATATCGTGATGTAGTTATGTTGTCCACCGGTGGAGATGCTAATTTCGCTTTTTCTTCGTGACGTAAGTAATATGAAATTATTTTTTTACTACAATTTTTAAGTGGAAGATAAAAGTGCACTAAAATATAATAACGACACAAAGTAACGTCATTAATAATTGTTATAAATAATAGGGGCCTGTTTAATCAACAGTTCGAAAACAGTTATGATAAAATTTTGCCAGCGACGTACCTAGATACTTACGATTTTAATTATATTATTTTTTTATTTGAATGCAGACTTTGAGAATACACATTTTTTAAAGCTTATTGTTGTATAAATAAGTTCCAACTTTATTTAGACATTCGTCTAGTACCTATCATGGAAATCCTACTTTAATTATAATATGATCAATCGTGGATTGACCTATCATCAAACGTTAACGTTTAAACGATTTGTTCAGTTTTAGTTGATATGTCATGAAATGCAGACGTAGGTAAGTATCTCCCGCTCCGCCTAAGAGCGGGGGTTGTCATTCGATGATTTTTCCCACCATAAAAAAAAACTGTAGTTAAGTACCTACCTACCTCAATATAATATAATTGAGATAAACTAGATAGTGTTCTGTGGCACGATCTACTGACTGTCAATAGAAAAAATATATAACTTGATTAGGACTTATAGTCCTTTGAACATCTAGCCGAAATTAAATGGACATAACACTATGGAAATGTACAGTACACGTATAGATGCACAGTTAAATGCACAGATCTGTGCATTTAATAGGGTAGTTTCCAGGGTCAAAATAATTCCATTTTATTTAGTCCGTGTTTTAGATTATCCTAACTAATATTATAAATGTGAAAGTGTGGATGTTTGTTACTTAATCACGCAAAAACGGCTGAACGGTTTTGGATGAAATTTGGCAAATGAAAAGAACATAGAAAACACGTTTAGAATGCGTTAACCGAAGTACACGCGGACGAAGTCGCGGGCGGACAGCTAGTAAAAAATATTGGACACTTATTTTTTCTTTTTTCGATTAAACAAAAAATAACAAAGATATAGCCCATTAAAGTTACGTGTGACGTCACCCCGTGAGAAAAATGCAACACGGCGTGAAGTTACACGTAACTTTAATGGGCTATATCTTTGTCATTTTTGCTTTAATTTACAAATAAAAAAATACGTGTCCCTTATTTTTGAATAATAATCTAAAAGAATAATTACATTTTTTACGGAAACTAGCCTATCGCAGCCAGTTGCGCCCGGATAGAGCCCCACCTTTTAAAATAATATTCTTTGCAAAATATTGTTTAATTTACATAATTATGCTATGTTCATTTAGAAAAATACCTATTTAACCGCCAATTTTTATGTGTACTTAAAAATGTTTCGAAGGATCCAACCTGCTTCGAAGGAGTAGGGAAAAGTTGCTAAATTGCTAAATATTTATTTTAGACAAAAGTATGTATTAATCGCACGAAAAAATACAAAGTTGATAATATTGTTCATGAATCTATAATAAACATACATTTTTTTCAAACCTTTTATCCTGGCCGTTACCGAGAAGTAGGCTTCAGAAAGTCACTGTTTTATGGCAATTTTCGGGCGCTTGTACCTTAAATGGACTATAACACTATGGAAATGGGCAGTACACGTATGAATGATGCACAATTAAATGCACAGATCTGTGCATTTAATAGGGTACCTAGTTTCCAGGGTCAAAATAATTCCATTTTATTTAGTCCGTATTTTAGATTATCCTAACTAATATTATAAATGTGAAAGTGTGGATGTTTGGATGTTTGTTACATAATCACGCAAAAACGGCTGAACGGATTTGGATGAAATTTGTCATGCAGATAGCCTTTGACATGGAAAAGAACATAGAGAACACGTTTAGAGTGCGATAACCGAAGTACACGCGGACTAAGTCGCGGGCGGACAGCTAGTAAAAAATATTGGACACTTATTTTTTCTTTTTTCGATTAAACAAAAAATAACAAAAATATAGCCCATTAAAGTTACGTGTGATGTCACCCCGTGCATAAAATGCAACACGGCGTGAAGTTAAAGAAAGAAAGAAAAATATTTTATTTGGCATACACAGTCGTAGATACACACGATGTAGTAACAACATGTAGACACTAATAAATTATTATATATAAAAAAAGATACAACTAACAATGTGTGTCTCACGGCGGCGCCAAATAGGTCCAGTTCAGCAATAATGCCAGACAACTACATGGTAGTTGCCAGACGCTGGTTTTCAACTGAACCTTATTTAGAGTGTACGGTTGAAAATTGGTTTATTTTTAGTACTCAGTTATTAGTGATTAGGTGTACGGTAAATAAATTATCATTTATATTTGTTTATGTGCAGTAAATAATAAATAAATAGGTGTTCAGCATACAAAATATATCAAATTAAAAAAAAAAGAGAAAATAAATAAAATAAAATAAATTGTAATAGGTCTATCATAATTACATTACAAACAATCATAATTACATGCGCAAACAAAAAACCGGCTTTGAAGCGACTCAATCTCAAAACACTGC
Source organism: Mythimna ferrago (assembly GCA_910589285.2). NCBI lineage: Eukaryota > Metazoa > Arthropoda > Insecta > Lepidoptera > Noctuidae > Mythimna > Mythimna ferrago. The sequence goes on along the minus strand of OU342691.1, from coordinate 8,644,307 downwards.
CACGCCCGTCAGGTTGCGCAGTGCAACGGGACGCCAATTCATTATGCCTAGGGCAGCTAGGCGCAATGGACACAAGTTACACGTAACTTTAATGGGCTATATCTTTGTCATTTTTGCTTTAATTTACAAATAAAAAAATATGTGTCCCTTATTTTTGAATACCTAATAATCTAAAAGAATTTTTATTATATATAATTACATTTTTTATGGAAACTAGCCTATCGCGGCCAGTTGCGCCCGGATAGAGCCCCGCTGACCTTTATAATCATATTCTTTGCAAAATATTATGCTATGTTCATTTAGAAAAATACCTATTTAACCGCCAATTTTTATGTGTACTTAAAAATGTTTCGAAAGATCCAACCTGCTTCGAAGGAGTAGGGAAAAGTTGCGAAATTGCTAAATATTTATTTTAGACAAAAGTATGTATTAATCGCACGAAAAAATAAAAAGTTGATAATATTGTTCATGAATCTATAATAAACATTTTTTTTTTCAAACCTATTATCCTGGCCGTTACCGAGAAGTAGGCTTCAGAAAGTCACTGTTTTATGGCACTTTTTGGGCGCTTGTGCCTTAAATGGACTATAACACTATGGAAATGGGCAGTACACGTATGAATGATGCACAATTAAATGCACAGATCTGTGCATTTAATTGCGGCCAGTTGCGTCCGGATAGAGCCCCGCTGACCTTTATAATCATATTCTTTACGAAATATTGATTGATTTACATAATTATGCTATGTTCACTTAGAAGAATACCTATTTAACTACGAATTTTTTGTGTAATTTTTTTTTAAAGAGCCGTTTCGAAGGAGAAGAGAAAATTTGCGAAATTGCTAAATATGTTTTTTAAACAAAAGAACTTGTTAATCGCACGAAAAAATCAATAGTTAATAATGTTGTTCAAGAATCTGTAATAAACTCATATTTTTTTCAAACCTATTATCCTGGCCGTTACCGAGAAGTAGGCTTCAGAAATTCAGTTTTATGGCACTTCTCGGGCGCTTGAGCCATAAACAAACGAAACAATTATAACATGATTATAACCTATAATATCAGTATGTTCCACACACATTTTGTATTTTTCTGATTAAGTACCTAGTACCTATTAATTTCTTAGATCGATCTGTCTGACGAGAGAATCTTAAAAAATATTCTGATCCGAAATTCATTATGAATTATTAAAAGATTATGATTTCATAACGCGCTTATTTCCGCGCGTACCCGCGGTTCGTCATTCAGGAATAAAGCAGCTTTCTACCGGTGAAAAAATTTAATAATCGGACCAGTACTTCCCGAAATTACCGCCGACAAACAAAAAACAAACTTTATCTCTTTATTAACGGAATCACACATTTAAAAGGGCAAATCCGAATAATTTGCCCTTAAAATGTGAGTTATGTTCTTAAACCACGAATAAGGTTGCGGATCATTGATGTACAAAAAAGGCTAACTTTACAATAAAATCACAACATTCTTAATTACTTACAAATATGATAGATAAAGATATATACGTAAATTATTTCAAAGACAACACTCATGCTTCTTGAAACATGAGAAAGAAACCGTTACAGACATTCAAGGGGAAAAAAAATCAAAAGCGCAATTTACTCACGCGCATGCGCAATAAGAGTCGCAGTTCTTTGCTCCGCGCGCCAGTTGAGTTTGATTACATCCCCAGGCTTTGGCTCCTCATCCAATGCACTAACCACCGACTTCACATGTATCACATTGCGACTACCATTCTTCCACTCTATAAGTAACCAGTTAAAACTAACAGATTTTTTTAAACCGGACATGTCACTTGTCGGATTGGAACGTGTTAATATTCCGAGCTCTAGGATATCACTACATACTTCATAGCACTGCAGAGCCCCCTCAGGTAAAAGTTGCATTACAAGGGACCCTTACTGCAGTTACCTATTACTTCCCCCGCCTTTTAGAATGAACAATGGTTTCCGCCAACGGAGCGGGAGCAGGGTCGAACAAAAAAACGCATCCTTTTTTGCAACGTGCAGTGCCGGCTTTAACTATATAGTTAAAGCCGGCACTGCACGCCGGGCTCCTATATAGGAGCCCCGGGCTAGTGATTCTTTTGGCGCCCTTCTATCTAATTAATATTAGGAACGTCTAGTTTCTAAGGTATGTTAGGTAGGACGTATGGATAATGTTTGTTACGCAAAAATTAATAACGAAACCAGAACACAATGAAAAATGCATGTAGGTACGCGCCACGTGGCAAGTCCATTTGCTGTGGTTGCGTGCAGCCCCCCACTTCGATTGAGACCCGAAAATACATACAACCTAATCTGCCTCTCTGCTTAGAATTTGTAGACTATGATAAAGCCTTCGATTCTATTGAAACTTGGACTGTACTGCAGTCCCACTAATATTGCCAGATTGTATCGCTACATTTATGTGCTGAAGTGTTTATTTAAAAACGCCACCGTGGCAGTCCGATTTCAGGACCAGACCTCAAAACCTATCCTCCAACAGCTGGATGTGGGGCTGGGCGACGTCGTTTCTCCGAAACACAAAGTCGCACTATAGGATGTCTTCATGGGTGACTAGACTGGAAATGATTAGGCATTAATTTCAATGTATATCACTCACCTTCGATTTGCCGACGATATAGTAGTCATGGCTGAGATTAAAAAGGAGCCCATTAATTTTAATGGGCTCCATATAGCTTCAGAAAGAGTGAGTCTTAGAAATGAACATGAATAAAACCCAAATTATAGTGTCAGCGTTAGCTTTTTTTTTTTTTAATTGAGATAAACTAGTGCTTGACTGCGATCCCACCTGATGGTAAGTAGCGATGCAATCTTTGATGGTGAGGCGCACTAGTTTGTTAAGAGCCTATTCACTCTAGCCTTGAAGACACCCAGATTATAATCGGACGGGAAGACCGCAACAGGCAGACTGTTCCAGTCCTTCGACGTACGCGGTATAAACGACGAGGCGAAACGCTTAGTCCGGACCGTAGAGGTTTCAACAACGTAAGGGTGAATATTCGCCGTACGTCGGGTTGTCCGATGGTAGAATTGCGATGGCGGAATCAAGTCATGCAATTCCTGCGCACACTCTCCAAAATGCATCCTGTAAAACACCGAAAGGCTGGCTACCCTACGCCTATGCTCAAGGCTTTGAAGGTTGGACTTAACCAAATTTGGATCACCAATTAGCCTCTTTGCACGCCTTTCCACCGAGTCCAAAGCTGCCAGGTGGCATTTTGCAGCACCAGCCCATATGTGACTGCAGTACTCCACACACGAACGGACCTGTGTTTTGTATAACATTAAAAGCTGTCCCGGTGTGAAGTACCGCCGGACCTTTGCAAGAACGCCCAGCTTCCTAGCAGCTACCTTGGCTTTGGACTCAATGAACCGCCCAAAGTTAAGGTCTGAGGGAATTTCAACCCCCAAGAGCTGAAGGCGGTCGGTGTACTCCAGGGATAAATTCCGAAAAGTAGGAACCAAGGTGCACGGGCTCCTTTTGGCAGTGAAAAGACACGCTTGTGTTTTGGCGGCGTTGAATCCCACTAGATTGGCTTCACCCCACTTGGAGACTGCCTGAAGTGAGATATTCGTTCGCTCTACCATAGCCTCTCTTTCAGATCGGATTAGCTCCTTACTAGCCTGAGCACTGGACAGGTATCTCTCTACAACTGTGCTATCATCTGCATACCCATAGATACCGGGCACCAGCAGATCGTTGATATGCAACAGGAAGAGAGTTGCAAAGAGAACAGACCCCTGAGGAACTCCGGCATTAATCGTCATGGGCTCTGATGAGCATCCGTCGACAACAACTCGGAGAGACCGTTCACTCAGGAAGAACATAATATTTTCTCGGCAAAGCTGTATCTCAAAACAAAAGTCTATGATCAGTGACGGCTCTGAACCATGGTCGTTCACAATAGGCCTCATCAGATGGCTTGGCAAGGGATAGATAGGACTATGCTCGGAGTTTCCTTGTGTGATCAAATCAGGAACTATCGTTATTTCTCCGAAACAAAGTCGCAATAGAGGATGTCTTCATGGGTGACTAGACTGGAGAGGATTAGGTATTCAATGTATATCACTCACGTTGACGATATAGTAGTCATGCCTGAGATTATAAAGAAGCCCATTAATTGTAATGGGCTCCATAGAGCTTCCGAAAGAGTGGGTCTTAAAAATGAACATGGATAAAAAAAAAGTTATGGTTACGTTACGGAAGCTGCGCGATATTTTCTCGTCAAAGCTGTGTTTCAAAACAAAAGTCTATGAACATGCAGTGACAGCTTTAAAACGTGGTCATTCTTATTAATAGGCCTCATCAGATGGCTTGGCAAGGGATAGGACTATGCTCAGAGTTTTCTTGTGTGATCGAGTCAGGGACTACCTTCGTTCCTGATTCAATCTTAAGTGGCAGTGAGCTAAAACAGCTGAAAATGCGTAAGTTGTCCTAAGCATTATTGTCGGCTTTGGTTTTTTTTTTTTTTAATTTTAATAACATCGTTTAGGTTCTTACAAAAGGTATAGGTATTAATTAGTATCGTTTAAAGAAAGCAATTTTGTTGAGTGTTACCAAGTGTTAGGGTAAATGCGGAAAATTACATCTTTACTAAATCATTTCGCATTTTTTTTTTTTTTATTTATCTTTTGCCCTACACACGGGGCCCCTTGATCGATTTGCTACAGGCCCCGCGCTGGCTTAATCCGGCACTGTTTCAACCGGCCGCCCGTGTCTCGCCACCTTTAAACCAGCACCTGGCAACGTATCTACTTCTAGTAGGTTTCTAAACAGAAATGTTTACTCAGCCTATTGTGTTCATGTGAAAACGTTATGCCAAACAATATTATGCTTAAAAATTTTATGCCAACAACAACCTTCGGCCATAACCATAATTAGTTTCTGCTGTTTCGGCCCTTCCTTCGCGCTTCTTATTTATGGTGTATATATTTAAACAACCCCATCTTTTGAAAAAAATGGCCGGATAATTTATCCATCATACTCTTACGTCAGTTTTAAACCTGGCTATGGATGACCAAACTTGGGCTCTGTCATGCTGCCGAAGTGCGGGTCGCGACACGCGAATAGCAACGACATCATCAGACGCGCTCTTGTCACCGTCCGCGTACCAGCCGTATTGGAACCCTATGGCCTGGCATGAGACCGGATGGTATGTCGTTATTCCCTTGGAAGATAGGTAGGATCAAAATCAAAATCCCTTCCTTCGTGTACTTTTATGCGTTGTAAAATTAAAAACAAATCAAATGGAATCACATTTAACTCGTGCATGTAATTGTGCAGAGTCTAAGTTTTCTGATTGGAATGTTAGCGCGTAACGTATCTTTCCTTATAATGTACACATCAATGGTTACAAGGATTTTTTTTTGTTGTATAAAACATGTATTAGGTACTGTAATGTGTGTTAATTCACGTCAATATAATAAAATTAAAAATAGATTTAGCGAATTCAAAATGATCTCCATTAGAGTGAATTTTAGTCAATAATAGTCGGACGTGCCCTCTGGCTCCGCCGGGAGAAATGATCGAATATACATAATAACCATAGATATTCGCGAAAAAACCATAGGAACACTCTTCACTGCTAATCTTGTGGATTGTTTCAGGGATTCCAAAGTTTTCCAAATTATCATGGCATTTTAAGCATGTTGCTCTCTAAAACTGATAATGACTAGATGACGCTGACGGGCAGTCTTCAGCTCTAATAACTCCGAAACGTTCGTTTCCAACCTCGCGTGTGTGGATCGAGCTTTATAATCTGATGCTGAATCTCACTGAAACGAGCTTAAACATTTGTATAGCCATGCGACATGGTGTTTTGAAGAGACTTTACCGCCTTCCCAAGAATCGTATCTCGATAAACTTAAGCCAGCCGATGTTTTAACACCTTTTTAATAAAAATAAACTATAGCCCTCCATAATGTACTAATATGTATTAAAAATATAAAAAACCGGACAAGAGCGTGTCGGGCCACGCTCAGTGTAGGGTTCCGTAGTTTCCCGTCCGTCACAATAAGTGTTCCCACTTATGAGTTTAAAAAAAGGCTATTTGTTACGTTGACATACTAAGTCCGGAACTCTAATAAATACGGAACCCTAAAAACAGGGCCCACAATGGACGGTGATAACTAAAACAGTATGCAAGTAGTAGAAATTTCAGCGATTGTGCACTCGTAAAATTACAAATATATTTAAGAAGCAACGATTTTTTACCACGGTAGGTCATGAAAGCACGGAAAATCTTAACATCTACTTTTAAAAAGATGACGTTATTACGCAACGCCATCTATCGAACCATTTATGAACTAGTTTTTACCTTAACATTTTGATAGATGGCGTTAAAAAAATGAATTTTGGTTTTGTTCTAAATTGCCTTAGCATGTTCCTGATAGAAGTTTTATAATGTAGTTCTAAGATAATACCGCCAATGCCAAGGAGAGACCAACCGAACAATTCGATAATACCCGACCTTGATGGGGTCAGGAAAAATCCTAACAGCGCGAACGCGAAATCAAAGTACAGCGCCATCTCTCGGGGAATTGGGTTACTAATTAATACATAGGTACCAGAAGAAGTTTTCGGTGGTAATTTTGGATTGCGAGAACCGATTTTAATAATTCTTTTTTTGTTTGAAAGAAGATACGTTCAGGATGATAAAATATGTAAACGAAGTTAAAAAAATGCTTGCATATACGATTATACTACAAACTTAGTACAGAAATTATTTTGTACAACCTTTTTGTCTTTTTTGTACAAAAACTGTTTTTTCCATCAAGTTCAAAATGATTTTCCTAGAAAGTCCTTATAAAGTTCTACTTTTCAGATTTTTTTCCTATTTTCTAAAGTTAGGGGGGGAGGACACATTGTTTTTTACTTTTGGAGCGATTATTTCTGAAATTATTGACAATATCAAAAAATGATTGTAGTAAACCCCTATTCATTTTTAAATACCTATCCAACAATATATCACACGTTAGGGTTGAAATTAAAAAAAAAATACTTCCCACTTTACATATAGGGGGGCTACCCTAATAAAACATTTTTTTCCAATTTTTATTTTACCACTTTGTCGGCGTGATTGATATACATATTGGTACCAAATTTCAGCTTTGTAGTGCTAACGGTCACAGAGATTAAGCGAGGACGGACAGACAGACATGGCGAAACTATAAGGGTTCCTAGTTGACTACGGTACCCTAAAAATTAAGTACATAGAAGCCTTGCACATTTAATCAAGAGATTCGGAATGACGACATTTTTAGGGCTCCGTAGCCAAATGGCAAAAAACGGAACCCTTATAGATTCGTCATGTCTGTCTGTCTGTCTGTCTGTCTGTCTGTCCGTCTGTCCGTCCGTATGTCACAGCCACTTTTTTCCGAAACTATAAGAGCTATACTGTTGAAACTTTGTAAGTAGATGTATTCTGTGAACCGCATTAAGATTTTCACACAAAAATAGAAAAAATGCAATAAATTTTGGGGGTCCCCATACTTAGAACAGAAACTCAAAAATTTTTTTTTCATCAAACCCATGCGTGTGGGGTATCTATGGATAGGTCTTCAAAAATGATACTGAGGTTTCTAATATCATTTTTTTCTAAACTGAATAGTTTGCGCGAGAGACACTTCCAAAGTGGTAAAATGTGTCCCCCCCCCTCTAACTTCTAAAATAAGAGAATGATAAAACTAAAAAAAATATATGATGTACATTACTATAAAAACTGCCAATGGAAATTGGTTTGAACGAAATCTAGAAAGTGGTTTTTTTTTAATGCGTCATAAATCGAAAAAAATACACTATTATTAAAACATCGATCAAAGTTACAACACATTACAAGAGCTTTTATATTATGTTACTTGCTGCTACGGAACCCTTCATGGGCGAGTCCGACTCGCACTTGGCCGGTTTTTTAACTACTAAGGGTTTAAAAAAAAAGAAACACGTATTTTCTGAGACAAGTTTTGTGAAATATTCGAACGGAACTACGGAATGTCAACAGAGTTTTCAAGCGTTATCCCTATTTTTTGCATTGCCTCTTCATCAAACATCGTGTTGGATTGCGTTAGATGAAGCAACACGCTCTTAAATCACGCTCGATGTTGACCCTAAGCGAGTGGGAAAGGACCTTCTTAAATGGTCTTTTTTTTATAGGTAAGTAATGGATAGGCTCGCGTTTGACCACTATCTCACCTCGTCGATCGGTGTACAGTGTTTACCCATAATACGAGTAAATACGAGTATATAGTGCAAATTGTGGGTTCTTTATCTACTAGCTTTTGCCCGCAGCTTCGCCCGCGTATATGAAATATAGCCTACGTCACTCAGGAATAAAGAGGCTTTTTATTGGTGAAAAAATTTTAGCAATCGGACCAGTACTTCCAGAGAGTACCTCCTACAAACAAAAAAAAAAACAATAAAACAAACTTTACTTCTTTATTATACTCGTATTAGTGTAGAAGTGTAGATGTAGATTTATGTAGTTGCTTACTATTGCCGGTTCTGCCACCGGCGGAAGAACCTGCTCTTGATGAAGATAAGCAGGACCTATCAAATTACTCCTGGCCTCTGAGGGCCTCGCCTCTACTCTACCTGTCTGTCGGCCTCTGAAGGATGTCGCTGGGCTACTGGCTGTAGATGTTTTGCCTCTGCCTGGCGGTCTCTGAAGGCTGTTGCGGGACTTCTACAGGTCTCCTCTACTTTTGGTCTCCTTGTGTTTCCTACTGAGCTGTCGCGGAACTTTTACCCTTTCACCCTACACTCCCTCATTTCAACGTTACAGGATAACACGTTATTACACTATGTTGTTACGTATTGCGCAGTTCCGCAATCACCGGCAACCACCAGTACACCTGGCTTCAAGCACGGCTTGGACGAACTGCCTGCCTGCGACGTGGCCTCCTGGAACTACTCCACCTCGAGGACAGGCCATTCCGGTGTTTGCACCCAGGCCTGTACCGCCGCGGCTTCCAGGTGGAGCTCCTGGTCCATCTGCTACAACGCCCACCGCGGACCACGAGGGCTCTGTCGAGGTTTGGGCGGAGACGTCAAATCGGATGTAATGATTGTCTGAGTACATCTCCACCCCCCCCATGATGCGCCAGTCGACGACACGTGGCAATAGAGCTGGGCTGGTGAACGATATGTCCACCACGGACTCGCCCTGCATCTGCACACAGGTGGGGACAGAACCTCTGTCTGTCCTCAACCATGCGACCCCGCCGGTCTGTGTACCGGGAACCCCAAGCCAAGTTTTTTGCATTGAAGACCCCGCAAACGACCACAGGGAGGGAACCATACTTAGTGACGACGGTATTCAGCTCCATAAGGGAGATGTGGAGATCGGCGAGAGTTTTGTTCGGGGACAGGTAGGCGCCTACCACTGCAATGTCCCCAAACCGTGCTGCGTGCAATAACTCAACCCCGTCCCATCGTGACGGCCTCAAGGGATGGAGTACCGGCGGTGGCCGACGAAATTATCTCTCAGTCTCCCCTAGGCAGGACATAGTACGACTCGGAGACCAGGGCGATGTTGATCGACCACTGCACCATGCTCTGGAGCAACTGATCCAGAACGGGGGCGCAGCGACAGTTGATGTTTGCCTGGATAAAGATATATGTATATAATGGAGCCGTTATTGACAGTCCATTACAGTCTCTTCTCGAGCCCTACGTAAGGACTATGAGAAATTAATTCCAGCCTAGTGTGAGGCGGCCGCGGGGGAGCGGCGACAGCACTGGCAGCCCAAACAGGAGGCTGCGACGGTGAGGACATTAGCGGTTATGGGCCTCCGGACCTTGCCCTTGGCCTTGGCGGGGGGGTCGCAAAACCTGCTCCTAGCCCGGTGGTTGGCTGGATTGCTTGCAGCCGCACATGCGTAGCAGTGTGAAGAAGCACGGCATTCTGCAGCCTTATGACTGGGCTGACCGCACTGGAAGCAGCGGTCAGCTGCCACTACCACGGGGCAGCTCACCGTCACGGCTCGCATACCTGTGCTGTCAGAACGAATGGTGCCCGCCCGAACCTATTCCGCAGTGCACTCTCCCACACTGACGAATATGCGTCTGGGGACGCCCTGATCCTTGCAGCCATATCTCTCTCCCTGCAGCATTCGGGCTCAGGTTGCGGTGCGCCTCATGCAAAGCCCCCAGGGGCTCCGAGCTCGGAAGGGGCAACACCACCTGCCTCGTCTTCTCCATGAAGGCGTAGTACGTGACGCCCTACTTTTCCGCATCCGGCTGTATTGTAATTACTACAGCCTCGGAATTCGGGGCGCGAAATCTGGCGGCCATGGCCCGCTTCTTTCCCTGCTGTCGTTGCGCACGCTTTTCGGCCGCAATAGCTGTCTTGCCCACCTTCTTCTTGGCACCGACAAACGACAATTCGGCGTCGGCTGAGGATTCTACAGGCGGAGCGGGGGGTGGCAGTGGCGGCCTAGTCACCGTCACAGCAGGAGCCTTCGCCGCTTTAGCAGCAGGTGCCGCCTTACAGCGAGCAAGCCCGCCCTGCCGCTGCTGCTGTTTGGCTGCCGGGGCCGGCCTCGCGGGCTCCAACGCTACGTTCCAGCGCCCGGTTTGTTCCGACGGACTCTTGGGTGCAGCAGCTGTGGCCGCGGCGGCAGTGGCATATAACGCCGCCTTCCGTTGGCTGCAAGCTACGAATGGAGGACGTAGTACGATGCTTTCCAGCACGGACAGCTGCTGCTGCATCCATTGCTGGAACTGCTGCTGCTGCTGTTGCTGTCGGAGGGCAACCAGCTCCTGCCGCACCAGCGTCAGCAGCTGGCTTTCCGGCTCGGGCTGGGGCTGCTTTTGCCCCTGCCTCATTCTGGTGGTCGACTTTTCGGGTACCCAAAAGCTCAGCCCGCAGCTTTGCGACCCTCTTCTCGAAACAGGCATCCATAACCTCCAAGATAGAGGTCGCGAACCGAGCAATGCCCCTTTTCTTGGAGCCCTTCTCCCTCTTCCATGACATGGCCGTCAAGGCATCGACCACCAGCACCTGAGCATTCTGCACGACTCCTCGACGGAATCTTCCACGGCGTCTGGCTCGCTGCCAGTCGGCTATGAGGGCTAGCTCTACCGCTGGTCGCTGCTGGGTGGCGCCCCTCCGCAGCCTTTTGGCTCGCTCAGCAGCCTCCTTGGAGGCGAGTCCCCTCCCGCACGACCCGCACCCCGCCCACTGATGGGGATTTTTCGGGCCGGGCCCCTCTCTACATCGGAAGACCACCTGTCCCCCAATATGGAGCGCTTCCGGGAGAGACGCAAGTCTCAACCTAATAATTTTTCAACTACATAAAGACCCCTAGTTATACCTAGCTATCAGGAAACACAGACCCCGGGCAGGGAATTCCACTCCTTGGCTGTACGCACAATGAATGTGTCCCCAAAACGCTGGAATTAAAACAAATAAATATTTCATCACATATTTATTGACATATTTATTCAAATGAATTCAAATTATAATCTTACATTATAATCTTACTTAAAAATTATTAAAAAAGAAAAAACAAAGATTAAAAACTAAGATGTCTTAGTTTTGATACTTTTTAAATGTGTTAAATACCGATACCGAACAACGGTTTAATTTATTCAACAACATGTTGAATCAAAGCAAATAATTTTTTTTATCACATTTTGACATTATTACACATTACACATCACTTCACAATATTATATGCCGTATACAAAATTTAATTATGTAGTACAAAATTAAAAATAAAAGTAAAAATAACATTGATTTTTTTTGGCTTCGCGCAATATAATTACGTAGGTACCTGGGGTAACTTTTTAACCATTTATCAATACTTCAGGAGGTGAAAATTCTTATACAACTATCTATGGGTTCAACCCTGAACTGCTAACAAACAACTGTTTAGTACAGATGCGCAGTAATAGATAGACGTTTAGATGTTTTCTATTCACGAGTTTTTTCTCTTCATTCATGTCTAGGCCTACTTTCACATCCTGAAATATTGCTAATGAATTAAAAGGCACCCTGTAAGTAAAAATTTCACGGCCAAATAAATTTATATTTTATTTTATATTTGCGCTTTTTTAACGCACTCGATCGCGTTAAAGTAAACGTCAGTTTGTACCACAGATGTAGAATTACAAGCGCTGCCTGGAGCTTTACTATCGTCGTCTTACTGCAATTGAACTCCTCAACTGAAATACAAAACTCTGAATAAAGCTACTTTTAGTTACTAAAAGTGACTTTTTTCAAAGTTTTATTTATACCAAAGATAAAAAAACAACTGATAAACTACAAAAGTTTGAATAAAGCTAGGTGTAGTGACTAAAAACTGGGCAAGTGCGAGTCGGACTCGCGCCCTGACTGAGGGTTCCGTACAAATTTACCTATTTAAAGCGTTCATTTCCCAATCTGAGTCTCGAAGTTTACCGCATTTTTTTTTGGGATGTACCTAAGAATAAATTTTCAGTTTTCAGATTTATTCCTATACTCGTGTTATATTTAAGAACTACTTTATGCAAAGAGTCATGGAAGATTCTCGAACAAAATTTTGCTGGCATATTTTTTTAGCGTGCAGTGATGGAAAATATACAAAAGTATATAGATTTAATTTCCAAATATGTAATTTTGTCTTAGACATTACTAATAGACTCTGTGTATTATAGTGTAAGGAGAATCCTCTCTTACGTCAGTAACTCCCCTTCCCTCGCCTATAAAAGCAAGGTGCTGGGATAGTTCGCCCCTTTTTGCTGCTCTGCGCTCGGACTGGACGGACGTGTGAATCATCGCTTGTCGCAAAGTTACGTAAGACATTTTGAGTTTAGTCAGGTTTAAAAGTTATAAAGTGACATTTTGTTTAGTGGATTTTCAGTGTTAGCGAATTGTGTTGATTGTGATTAAATTAAATTATTATTGAGAATAAAAAAATGGTTCTTTTGTTGTAATTTGTTTTTTTTTAATGATTTTCCACTTCTGAAGCTTATATCAGAAGTGGGATAGAGAACTTTTTAAGCCCACTTAGAGAACATTTCGTAACTATAAATTGTCGTAAACAGAAAAACCATTTTTTTTTATTCTTACTATTTTTGCACATCTACCCACTTTATCACTTTTATTTTTATTCGATCATTTTGTTTGCTTATTTTTTGTGATAATGGGGCGTGAAGGCTCGTGTACTCGTGACAGACGGTCACATACTCGGGATAAGTCACGCGGCCGCAAACGACGTCGATCTCGTGGATCAAATGATCGCAGTAGTGGTAGATCGTACCGCGATTCAAGTAGGAGTCGTCGTACTTCGCGAGATGTCTTGCGTAATCGAGATAGGCATGATTCTCGTAGTCCCGAAAGGCACCAATCGCGTACTAGGGATAGGCGCGATTCGCGTAGTAAGGATCGTTCGCGTAATAAGGATCGTTCGCGTAGTAAGGATCGTTCGCGTAATAAGGATCGTTCGCGTAATAAGGATCGTTCGCGTAATAAGGATCGTTCGCGTAGCAATATTGGCAATAGAAAACGCACTTATACTCCGTCGCCCCCGGTTCAAACGAATTCTACCCACAAGAATAGCGAGGTTTTTCAAAAAACTAAGGAGCCGATAGTCCTTAATACGTCAGAACAACATCGGTCTATGGAGTCTAGTGTCCCCGGCTCCGAGGTATCCACTCTCGCTCATGCCTTGATGCAAGCAATAAAAACGGTGCAACCAGCAAGATCACAGCACTATTATGTGTCGAACTTTGACCCATCAATTAACAGCATCGAAGCATGGTGCGACGAAGTGGATCGTGCTAGAGAGGCTAACGGTTGGAGTGACCAAGAATGTCTGTCGCGTGTGGCTACTTGCCTTAAGGGTGACGCTAAGGTCTGGTTAGGGGAATGGGTGACGAACGATAGGACGTGGTCCAATTTCGTACGCGGGTTCAAACCCCTTTGTCCGAGTAAATTAGACTACGCGAATATTTTGTTAGAAGCTATGAATACTACTTCGGACAAGTATTCAACTTACTCGGAATACGCCCGTCGTACCTTATTGCGGTTGAGGATAGTCCAGGGGCTAAGTGATGAATTACGAACACTAATAGTTGTACGCGGTATAGATAATCCACAGGTACGTGCAGCTACTGCTAACGCAAACTTAACCCCTGACACTATTGTCTCGTTTCTGTCAATTTACGCGAAACCGTCGAAGTGCGATAGGGTCGTCGATTCTAAGAGGCAAGGTCAAATAAAGTTAAACCACCGTTCTGGGCCAAAATGTTTCAATTGCAATCAAACTGGTCATATCAGTCGCAATTGTAAGAGACCTAAGGTAAATACAACCAATAGTAAGCCTGCTAACGTGGCTTCGGACTCGTCTTCCAATACACAACCCTCCTCGAGCAAATCTTGTACGTTCTGTAAGAAGTCGGGGCACACTGAGGACAAATGCTTTACTAAAGCTAAATCTGAGCAACGAAATCCGCGTAATGTCAACCTTTGCTCTTATCGATCAAGCATTGCACAAAGTAATGACATGACTACCGCGATAGTAGATGGAATACCTGTAGACGTGCTCATTGATAGCGGAGCCCTCGATGTGTCCCTTATTTCTTCAGATATTTTGAAATATTTTACGTGTCAGCTAAAACCGAGACGTTGTGTTTTGAAAGGTTTGAGTGAGAAAGAAGTGGTCGCAACATCTTACGTCACGCTCACGGTGGAATTCAGCGATATTGCTATTGAAGTCGACTTAGTAGTAGTTCCATCAACTTTTAGTAACACTCCTATCATAATAGGCACTGATGTTTTGAACCGCGAAGGCATTACCTACATTCGTACTAAAAATGAGCAATATCTCGCGTGTTGTGATAAAATCGTCGATGACGTCCTTCTGCTAAGTAATTCTGTGACCGAAGGGATTGAACTGTTACGTAATGTACTCGGGACGCTTACATCAGCCGGTCTTTCAATAAATTTAGCTAAATGTTCGTTCCTTGTCACGGAAGTAGAATATCTAGGGAGGTTAGTTAGTCAGGGTCAGGTTAGGCCGAGTCCACGAAAAGTGGAAGCTTTGGTTAACACCTTGCCACCTGAAAACGTAAATCAAGTACGCCAACTCTTAGGCTTGGCGGGCTACTTTCGGCGGTACATAAAAGATAACTCCACTAGAACCGCTCCCATCGCTCATCTAACCCGTAAAAATGTCAAATTCAATTGGACTCCCGAATGTGAAGCCATTCGCCTCGATCTCGTTAGAGAACTGACCAATGAACCAGTCCTTTCCATATTTAATCCTAGCTTTCTCACCAAAGTCCATACAGACGCTAGCAGTGCTGGATACGGTGCGGTACTCCTACAAGTACACCCAGATTCAAAAAAACACGTTGTGGCCTATTCTAGTAGATCCACTCAGGGTGCCGAAGGAAAATACCACTCCTACGAGCTGGAGACCCTTGCCGTAGTTAAAGCCCTCCAAAACTTTCGCCACTATCTGGTTGGTCTGAAATTTGTGGTGGTAACAGACTGTAACGCCCTTAAGGCAACCGAACGAAAGAAAGACCTGTTGCCTCGAGTGGCCAGGTGGTGGATCTACCTCCAGGACTTCCATTTCTCAATCGAGTATCGAAAAGGAGTGATGATACCCCATGCTGACTACTTATGTAAGTCGCAACCCCGTTAGTGTCAATCAAGTTTCTAGACCCAGAAATTGGGCTCGGATTGCACAAGCAGCCGACAACGAGACGCAAAATCTCATTCAAAGACTTCACGATGGCAATCTTGATTCTGATCGTTATTCCGTCCGAAATGGAGTCTTATATTACAAGTACACCCCAGTAGGCCAAGATCCACGCCTACTCTGCTATATACCCAAAGGGCACAGACTTAGTCCTTTGAGAGTATTTCACGACGAGCACGAACACATTAACGTAGAGAAGACTCTTGACCTTATTCTTAGACATTTTTGGTTCCCCGGACTCAGACCGTTCGTTAGCAAATATATAGCCCACTGTCTCGTGTGTGTGTCGCAAAAGAGAGTTCCACGGGCTCCATTGCAAACAATTACTTCCTGGGAAAAACCCGATACACCGTTCCACACCATTCACGTGGACGCCTTGGGCCCTCTGCCTGTGTCTGAAGGGTACAAATTCATTTTACTCATCGTCGACGCTTTTACCAAATATACCCTTCTCTACCCGATTCGTAAACAAGATGCTAGTGAGTTAAAACGTGTTGTTTCTCAAGCTATTTCTTTGTTCGGAGTGCCTAAGCTTATGGTCACTGACAAGGGACGAATGTTTGAGTCTAGTGAGTTCGTGACTTGGATAGATGAACTCGGTTGTAATCTGCATTACATAACGCCGGAAATGCACCAGGCGAATGGCCAAGCTGAGCGTTACATGCGTACCGTCCTCAACATGTTACGCATCCAGGCGAACTACAAGAACGTCTCCTGGTCAGAAACGTTGTGGAAACTTCAACTGGTCTTAAACATTACAAGACGGAAGACTACGCAAGTATCACCATTGAACCTTCTGATTGGCACCGAATCTACGACCCCTGTGATTCAAGCTCTGGTGCGCGACATAACAGTCGAAGGATCGACACCGAACAGAGAAGCCCTACGTGAAGTAACCAGAAGCAGGGCCCGCGAACTTCTAAGGACCAACCAAGCCAGGCAGGACGAACAGGTTAACCAACGGCGACATCCACCTCGCCAATTTAACGTTGGTGACTGCGTGTTCGTTATTAAATTTTCTCAGTCAACAGGAAAACTTGACTCTGGAATGCGTGGTCCGTATAAGGTAGTAGAAGCACTGCCTAGTGGACGCTATACGCTGCGTTTGCTCAGCGGTAGCTATGGAAAAATTACACAGGCTGCTGCCCAGTACATGGTGCCGTGGCGCGGCGAGTGGTGCCCAGAAACGTGTGCCGCATTCTTTGAGAGTAAGTAAATCACTAATGTTTGATTTACAAAAGTAGCATCATGTGTTTGTTTGAATTTACAGACAGGAGTGATGTGTTGGCTGCTGCGTTGTACTGCGGTACCACCGGTAGCAGGCGCATTTGTGTCGCCGATTGTGTTGGCACCTGTTGCCGAGTCACAGGAAGCCATATTAGTTTGACCATGTACAGTCAATTTGTGGTCTCACACGCATGAATATCATCAGCGTGTTGAGAGAACTCGTGCGTATGAATACGGTCTGCGTATCGAGTGGGCTCTTACGCATGATTGCGGTCAGCGTATGGGTCGGCTTACACGTATGAATACGGTCTGCGTGTTAAGCGGCTTGCACGTATGAATACGGTCTGCGTGTCAAGCGGGTCTACGGGTTGGTAGACCATGTTGCAGGTGGCGGAAGCTGAATGCTGGCCGCAGTCGCTGACAGCAGTATGGCAGCGAAGAACCAGTACTTGCGCGTTGGACACATACAGGACAATGCTTTTGCTTTGCTTTTGATTTGAGAAAGATGGATGTGTGTGTCTATTTACAAACTTATGAAATATTTGAAAGAACGATGAATGAATTAATTGGCTGAAGACGAATGGAACTTTATGAGAGGCTGAACGCTTCTATAGAAATTGCTTGAATAGCTTCTAATTAAATTTTGTTTGCAGATGAAGATACTGATGAAGACTCTGAACAAATGGAGTCCTCTACTGTGGTCGGGCCGTCGACTCGACCAGTTGGCGAAGTGGAAGTCGAGCCGCTGACCTCCCCCATCGCAGATCCTAGCCGGGCCACACCAGGAGTTTGTGTCGAGGACGACACCTCGTCAGGAGAGGCCGTGTAAGGAGAATCCTCTCTTACGTCAGTAACTCCCCTTCCCTCGCCTATAAAAGCAAGGTGCTGGGATAGTTCGCCCCTTTTTGCTGCTCTGCGCTCGGACTGGACGGACGTGTGAATCATCGCTTGTCGCAAAGTTACGTAAGACATTTTGAGTTTAGTCAGGTTTAAAAGTTATAAAGTGACATTTTGTTTAGTGGATTTTCAGTGTTAGCGAATTGTGTTGATTGTGATTAAATTAAATTATTATTGAGAATAAAAAAATGGTTCTTTTGTTGTAATTTGTTTTTTTTTAATGATTTTCCACTTCTGAAGCTTATAATAGATATTCCAATTTAAAATTAATGAGATGACGTATATTGCATTTTTGACCTAAGGACAATCAAGTCAAATGTTATGTTTTCGTTTTCTCTATGTCATTAGGCTGGATGGCAGTTGAAATTGTCTAAAACAGGTGATGTGATTCTCAATATTGTATTTATAGTACCTAGTCATTTTGTGTCATTTTAGCCATTTATTTTAATTATTTTTATCTCATTCGGAAATGTATTTCCTAAGCATTTATTATCAATAAATAAAGCTAAGTATATTATATTACTTGACCAAGATTTATATTAGTAACAGCATTAAAAGTTCAATTTAGCCAAAAGAAGTCAAGCCAGCAAAAAAAAACTAAGCCATGATTTTTTATTTTCATAAAAAATCTAATCAATTCAGTTTCCAATTATGACGATTTTTTTGCAGTCCTTAGACTGGCCATAATCTTGATTTGATAAAACTAAGTTGTTAGTATATTATGTATCACAGTAACTTATGTAGACACTTAATATAATAATTACATCAAAAATTTCCTCGCCATTGTTCTTGCAGGATTCTGGGTCAACGGGAAAGACTCTAGATTTTGGTTCCATTGAGTGTCGAAATATACGTTTTCTGCTACATAAATGGCCATATCTTTTTTTCCGTGAACTTAGAAGTTTGATTTTAGCACAATTTCAAGTGATCGCAGACTTAAGTATATGGTTTTAATTTCAACTCGATACCTCCACGGGTTCTCGAAATAAAGGGTCTTGACAGACAGACAGACTGACGGACGGATAAAAAAGTGCTCCTATAAGGGTTCCATTTTTTCCTTTTGAGGTACGGAACCCTAAAAACGGCTTTATTAATTTAAAATAAAACTAAACAAAACAAAAAAATACAAAACAAACATAAAATAAACATAAAACAAAACATAGAATAAAGCTACTTTTAGTAACTAAAAGTGGCTTTATTCAAAGTCTTAGAGTTCTTGCAGTAAGCCGGCCCTATGATTTATTAAAATGTCAAGCGTGCGAGCGTGAACTAGGGTTGGAGCTACACACCCTATAATTATAGCTATACAGCTATACTGACGACACAAACTGAACCGTCAGTTTAGGTCGGCAAATAGATCGCTTTAAGAGCTCGTGGTAGAGCCTCTGGTAACACTAATGAGCCTACGACACGCACAAGCTTTACCACAGTTTTGCCTGCGCAGGCAGATTTCTACACGCTATTTTTTCTGTACGAATTGACATAGTCGGTCGAGTACGTTAAAAAACTCACGCTTGGTACTTTGTTTCATTAAGAACATTAATGTTGTTACGGATTTTCATTTTCTTTATCCGAGTTATTGTTTGTGTCAGGCGGCATATTCTCATCGTTCTTTGGTTTCTTGTTGTTTGTACGCATCTTCATCATCTTGCATTCGTCTGCGCATTTCGTAGTAATAACGCTCCTGCAAAAAAAAAAAAAACTTTATTATGAATACACCTCCAGTCCTAAGATTAGTTAATCTGGGATTTATCATAGCAATGAATAATATGAGTAGTGCCGTAAGTAGCCTCTTTTACGCCCGGTGCAAGCTTCTATAACTGCGCCCATATGAAATTGGGGGAACCGCGCCCTGTGGCTGGGCACCGCTGGCTCCACCCTAGTTACGGCACTGAATATGAGTTCCCAGATTAAGAGTAATTTTTACCCAGAATAGAGAAGTTCGATAATATGAGTATAAGCAATGAAGGTCTAATCTTTAACTTTGATTTCACTGCTGAACATAAGCTTCATCACCAATTTAAAAAAATCCAAATATCTTGTGTCTACCTAATCTGTAAGTCCACAAATCCATTTTGTAGCACGTTCATATACCTAGTTAATTCTTAAACTGGCAAGATTCCAATAACCAAAAAATATTTGTGTTGTCAAAATTTTCACTATTCCACAAAATGTCTTCTCAACAAAAAAAAAACTGTCGATCACTAACTCGCTGGTTTACGATCACCGTTCAAATGAACGGTGATTCTCCTCGAATGTATTTGACACAAATTCGCATTCGAGGAGAAAGAAAATTTTAGAAATGCTAACTTCCTACAGATGCTATGCAGCCATCTTCAGTATTGTCAACAATCTTTGAATTTTTCAAATCTTGTTTTTGAGTCGCTGAGATTCGGTCGAATACTATATTATACGCAGACCCAGTGTCTGAATTGATACATTTTTATTTCATTTTTTTTTTCACTGACGATTCGTACACACAATGTTTAATACACCACTGCCGAAAGCAAACTTAATTGCCTCTCTTTTTGCAGAATATTCTCGTCTGAACTCTGATGACGCACGGCCACCTGCTCTTCCTAACGGATGCGTGACGAGTATGTCAGACGTTCGTATCCATCAAAAGGACGTTCTTATGGTCCTGCGTAACCTCGACGTGAACAAAGCCAGTGGCCCCGACGGAATACCAGTAGTACTACTTAAAACTTGTGCGCCTGAATTGTCTCCGATCTTGACACGCCTATTTCGACTGACCTGTTGGTCTAGTGGTTAGTGGCCCCAGCTGCTATGCCGGAGGTCGTGGGTTCAATTCCCACCCAGGACAAAATACTGTTTATGTGATGAGCATGATCATTTGTTCTGTGTCTGGATGTAATTTATCTATAATATGTATTTATTTAGAAATATAAAGTATGTTTATCAGTTGTCTAGTACACATAACACAAGCCCTGCTTAACTTGGGACTAGACGGCGTTGTGTGATAGTTGTGGGATATTATTTTGCTTCTCCTATGAGACTGGTAAAGTACAGATTGCTTGGAAGCAAGCTAACGTGCAGCCTGTACCTAACAAAGGCAGTCAAGCACTCGAGCTGACCCGGCAAACTACCGATCCATTTCTGTTACGTCCGTCCTCTGTTAGAGTATGGAACGGGTGCTTAACAGAAAAGCTTCTGGCATACCTAGAATCTAACGACATCCTCAGTAACCGGCAATACGGTTTTCGCCAAAATCGGTCTACTGGGGACCTTCTAGAGTATGCCATTCACATCTGGAGCGAGGCCATCGTGCATAGGGAGGCGCTTGCTGTCTCTCTTGATATCTCGAAGGCTTTCGATAGGGTTTAGCACGAAAGCCTTATTGCTAAGTTTCCTTTCTGCGATCTACCCACTGGTCTGTGATTGGATCGCGAGCTTCTTGAAGGATCGATCCATCCAAGTGGATATTGATGGCTGCTCGTAAGGTTAAATGGATATTAATGCCGGGGTTCCTCAAGGGTCAGTGCTCTCGGCAACATTGTTTTTGCTGCACATAAATAAACTACTTAAAGCCGGTGTCTTTGGGTACGCATGTGACAGTACTGTTGCTGAGAGATATATGTCTGAAGCTCGAGCTAGCGGGGTCACAGATCCAGTCATTCCGAGAGGCTATGGATGAAGGCTTGGACTCGTCCTTGACGGCGGTCTCCGATTGGGGCGATGCCAATCTGGTCAAGTTCAATGTATGTAGCTAAAACCCAGGCATGTCTTTTTTCCGCTAAACGAAGTCAATTCCACCTGGCTTCATCTTTCCGGGGTGTGACCGTGCCGATAACCGACCATCTTGAGCTTCTTGGAGTTACTTTGTCATTTACTCTCAATTCGGCTCATACATCGACGCAAAGGCTCAATAGGCGGCCAAAAAATTGGGGATCTTAGCAAGGGTGATACGGTACTTTACGCCGGAACAGCTGCTTCATCTTTATCAAGCCCAAGTTTGATCGTGTATGGAGTTCTGTTTTCATTTTTGGGATGGGTCTGCCAAATACCAGCTTAATGCCCTGGAGTCGATTGAGAGGGGAGCAAAGAGTCGAAGCTCCAAAGTCTTGAGCATTGCCGCAGAGTTGCTAGACTGTCGGTTTTCTATCGTTTACATTTCGGGGAGTGTGCACTGGAATTGCACAATCTAATTCCGCCATATCCGTTCCATCATCGGAGACGTACGGCGTTGCGCCACCGGTACATGGTAGACATTCCACCCATACGTACAAAGCATTTTGGGAACACATTTATTGTACGTACAGTCAAAGAGTGGAATTCCCTGCCGGAGTCTGTGTTTTCTGGTAGCTATAACTTAGGAGTATTTAGGTCAAGAGTGAATAAGTTACTTCTAGGCAAGCATGCTCCATCGTCGACCACATCATCGCTTACCATCAGGTGAGATGGTGGTCAAAGACTATCAATAAAAAAAGGAAAAAAATGTTTTAAAATACAATATACGGGCAAAAGAAGCGTTCCCAAAACTATTTGAGACTGGATATCGAAGGCGGCAACTTCGATTAAAACATATAATTACATTTTAAATCTTTTTTTGTATTTCACTGTAGGTACTAAACGGCTTAAATATATTTGTTGTTATCCGAATCGCCAGTGAAAAAATATTGAAAATATAGTGTGTGGATTCGGACTCACGACATATTGTACCCGAATCTTCTGCAACTCTTTGTTTTATTTGTTAACGAACTTTTTTATTATTCTTGTTAAGTTCAAATTTAATGATGATTAGGCTGTTGATGAAGATGATTATGATCGATTTTAAAGTGCATCTAAACTTGGCATTGGATTGGATGTCAACCCTTTTTTAGGCGACCAATTAGCCCATAGGAACTTGGCCCCATTTTTAACAGGTATGTTTTTGGTGGGACTTCAATACTTTTTTTCAAGAAATCGTTCCTATTTTTTTCTTTTTGTGCCACGCCTGCGTCCATTGTTAACCTTAAATCGTATTCTCATTGTATCACTGGTTCATAAATATTTTTATTAAATATTTGATTGTAGATTCAACCAACTCACGCTTGACCGATTTCTTAAATTTCTTAATTTTTTGTTAATCTACATATAACACACGACCTATGTGCCAAAATTTCATAACGCTAGGACAATTGGAAGTGGCCTAAAGGTTTTGATTACCGGTCAGTAAGTCAGTGCCAAAATTAGCTATATTCACAAGGTCATATTTCAAGATCTACTGAAGCTTTATCTATGAAATTTGGCATACTGCTTTAGTACTAGTATATGTTTATGTAAGTACAATTTTATCTCTGTACTTGCAATAGGCACTGAGCTACAGGGGGGTCAAAAGTGGGTCGAAACGGTTCGTGTAAATAGTGCACGGCATGCGCGCGGCCTGTTGCTGGAACTTGGCCTGCGCACTACCGTGCGCTTAGATTAGTTTTGAACTAGTTACCTAACTAGATTTTCTCCGACGTTAAATCTGTCCACGATTTCCATTATGACGTCAGATATTATTTGTGAGTCCAGGCCCATCTTCAGAGGTTTATCCTTGAAGGCTGGTGAACTTTTCCCTGTCAGGGAATGAGTTGCCAGTACGCTGTGAAATTAAGATAAGATAATTAAAAGTTTTACTTGGTAAGTTTACTGTGACGTTACATTTTTGGCTCAACAAGTGTGCGCGCAGTTTACTTGGGATGCCAAGTCAACAGTATTCTAATAGTACATTATGATATAAGTGTGTAATGTTAGAGATTACCGTCGAGGCAGTATTTAGGCCCGAGTCTTAACTCTTTGAATGTCGTAATTAGAGACACAATAGAAAGACAATTACCTTATGTCGGACTGTGTAACTTAAGACATTCGAAAGGTTAAGAGAGCCGAGAAAGGTTATCATTAATTACCTACTCACGTGTTGATACACGAGAGTAATTAATTATAGGTGTACTAAAAAACGTCGTATGATTACGACGTTTTTTAATACACCTGTAAAGAAAATAGCTGTAAAACTAGTAACATTTTGTGGCGGTAAAAATCTGTTTTCATATGCGCATCCATATTTTTTTTTCCTCTTGGGGGACGACGCGCTCCCATCCCGATTCGATAAATGTAATAAAATTATGGCGGGGGAGAGGTTGAACAAAAAGGTTTTAACTACATTATAGCACTAGTGTGTAATGGTAATCAAAATGTCACAGTTTGTTAACAAGTGCCATTATATAGGTACCTTAAGTGCAGTGCAATAAGAGTCATTTTATGAGCAAGTGTATTGAAAAATTGTCTTTTTAGTCTGTCTAATAAGTCAACCGACTTGGGAATTTTGTATAATATTTAATCATTTAAAAAATACTAATATTCGATACTTTTTAAAAGGTTCTTCTGTTAGTAAACAATGAACTCTATCTCTTAATCAACCTTGATTATTGAACCCGTGTTGACTACATCAGATTTCATTAAATCCTAATAATTACCCAAGTCGTTTAACTTATTAGACAGACTCTACTAATGTACCAGGCCACGCAGAAAGTTTTACTAAAAAAGTGTTTATGTTTATGGCCCTGGCCACTTTGGTTATTTAAATGTAAAAATACTATTTTGAATTTCACTCCACATTTTTTCAAGAGCCAAATAAAATTATCATGTCTCATTTAAAAATGGATCAGTATCGAAAACATTTTCCCCCTGTGCCTGTGAGAGATTACCTTCTAGGGAATAAAGCAACAAGTAGCGTCCTGGTAGCTATGGTGTACGACCTCCAATTTACTGTCTTGAACTTGTCTCTGTGTACCAAAGTCTTGCCACTGCCAATAGGTACCTGAAACCAGCATCATGGTGTCACAAGTCCTGTCAGGTATTAACAAGATCTTAAAATCGATAAGAGCAAGATCCATATTTAATGTTAATCAAGGTTAATCTAAAATTAACAAAAATATACTTCTTTTCTTTTAATTTTTGTCTGTTGGTCTGACTGTTTGTTTCGATTAATCTCCGAAATGGCTGGACCGATTTTTACGGGATTTTCAGTGGTACATAGCTGATGTTATAAGGAGTACTTTTTGTAAAAACAATTGGAACTCCACGCCAAAAATAACTTATTGAAATTGTAATCTAATGGCATTGTTATAAGGTATGTTTTACAACTTTGACACAAAGTCGCGGTCACCAGCTAGTAGAGCTGAACAACATAAAACTAAAGAAAGCAACATACCCATTCGTCTTCTATCAGTTTATTATTGGTTTCAGCAACGTTACACTTTTTAGTTATCAAAATATTATCTTTTTGGTCTTCATTTTTACTGTTTTCTTCACCATATTCTTTCACATTTTCTTCAACAGATTGTTCTGTTCTTTTAACCTCTTCAGCAACTTTTGCCAGCAGGTCTAGGTTTCCATGTTCCCACGATGTCTGTTTTTTCTCAAAGTTCCCCATGAGATCCTCAAAATAACTGAGTGCTTGGTCATAAAGCTTCTTTGCTTGGTTCATGTTAGCCTCTGTTTGCGGGTCAATTTCATATTTCTCTCCATTTTGCCTTTTGTTTCCCATTTCTCTCATTCTAGTTAGATTTAGATTGCGTAAGAATGAGCTTTTGCTGCTGTTTTGTTGTGATCTTGTGATAATTCTTGATTGTGAGCTCATTTTGACGGGAGTTGCTTCCTGCAAAACCGTGATTATTCTTTTATTGTCATTTACATCGTTACAAATGAGCATATTTTCTTCGGTACCCGCAATTTTTATAATACCAAATCTACCCTCAGAATCGTTTGTTTTTATTTGCTCTAGAAAATATCCTGTATCGTGGGTGCCGAATACACAAGATCCAGACTCGTAACGTATTCGTGGGGTTTGTTTGTAGTTGCATGCTCATTTTCGAGTTTGTCGTGAGAGTCAAAATGTCGAATGCACCACAGCGAATTAAATTAAAGTAATTACCGATTACCGATAATATGTACCTAAATAAGTTTTCGAAAAATATTAAGCCTGCAATACACGTTGGCCGAGCGTTGCCGAGTGAAGGCCAATACCAACATGTAGACAGTATATTTGCCTTGTCTTGCCATCGCTCGGTGTCGCTCGCCTAGTTGGTTGAGTAGACTTGCGCCAATCAAAGCAAATGTGCGCCAATGTGTATAGACCTCATTTGGAGTAGCTTGTCACGACTCGCAGCCGCTCGCGATCACTTGCCTCACTTCGGAGCGGTGTCGGTTTTTCTGCACAAATCAAAGGCGCTCGCAAATGTGGGCCAACGTGTATAGACCTCATAAAGAAACAATTGTTTCTTTCAATGAAAAAAACAAATTGTTGTTTTTTTCCGTTTTTTTCACATGTTGCAATGAAATTTTGCGGAAAAAATCGTTTGGGAACAAAATAGAAATCTTTCGAATGTTTTATTCATTGTTTCGGTTAATTTCATGAAAAATTTAAAAAAAAAACAAGTTTTATTGAAATTGAAATATTATAGTGGGCGAAAATGTACGAGTGTTACATTTTCGCCCACTATACACATAATAATAATAATATTCCTCAGCCAAAATCTCGATTTCACTGTCGTCAGCTTGATCAGAATCGAACTCCCTCAAGCCTCCCCCAAGTGTCACCATAATGATCGGTGCCCACTGTTGGACACAAGCCTCTCCCAAGTATCGCCATTTAGGGCTTTAATGACTGCTGTCCACTGTTGGACATAGGCCTCCTCCCGCAATAATGACCTATGCCCACTGTTGGGCATAATCCTCCACCAAGTGTCACCACCTAGGCGTTATAATAATTGATGCCTACTGTTGGACATATGCCTCCTCTCGCGATAATGGCCTATGCCCACTGTTGGGCATAAGTCTCCCCTAGTGTCACCATCTAGGCGTTATAATAATTGATGCCCACTGTTGGACATATGCCTCCTCGCGATAATGACCTATTCCCACTGTTGGGCATAAGACTCCCCAAGTGTCGCCATTTAGGCGCTATAATGATCGATGCCCACTGTTGGACATAACCCTCCATCAAATATCACCGTTTAGGCGTTATAATGACTGATGCCCACTGTTGGACATAAGCCTCCCCCAAGTATCGCCATTTAGGCGTTATAATGACTGATGTCCACTGTTGGACATAAGTCTCCCCTCGCTATAATTACTTGTGTCCATTGTTGGACATAAGCCTCCCCCAAGTATCACCATTTAGGCGCTATAAGATTTGCTGTTCACTGTTGGACATAGGCCTCATAAACTAGTGCGCCTCACCATCAGATTGCGTCATCTAGTTTATATTAATTTTAAAAAAAGTACGCATTTGAAAAAAACAAACATGAAGTTTTCGGTTCTTTTCATACTTTTCCTTTTAATAATAATAATTATAAGCGCTTATTAAATAAATAGCAGCAGCCGCGATGACTTCTACGTCGTCCGTATTGTTTAAATGCACAATAACAACTGACAGGGCCCAACATGTGGGCGTCTCCTCAAAACTCGTCTTATTGGCCATTTGCATTGGTTCAAGCTTGCCGAAGGTGTAGAGAGGCGCTTGCCGAACGTGTAGAGGCGCTTGCTGTGTGTCAATTTGCCTATATTTGCTTAGGCTCGCCAAGGCTTGCGTTGGTCTCAGCTCGGCCAACGTGTATTGCAGGCTTATGGACCTCATTTGGAATAGCTTGTCACGACTCGCAGCCGCTCGTGATCACTTGCCTCACTTCGAAGCGGTGTCGGTTTTTCTGCACAAATCAAAGGCGCTCGCGCGCGCTCGGCCAATAGTGTTCACATGTTTTTCCGCGCCAGTGTTGCCAGACTTCCTGATTTTCCAGGAGATTTTCTGATTTTGCCAAGTTTCTCCTGATCTACTGATTTTGTTAGTAAATCTCCTGATATTTGTTTTTAACAGTAGTTTATGTGAGATGATGATGATGATGATGATGATGATGAATGAATAAACACAAAAACAACTGCACCGATCTTAAAAATTCTTTCATCAGTAGATTGCTACTTTATTTCAGTTTGATATAGGCTATATTTTCTACTTTTACACTGGCGAAGCTAGTGTTTAATAAACTAAGCCAAGTTTTCTTGATTGCTTGCTTGCTTAACTGCAATTTGAAGTAATTTCGGTAACGGTTATTTTTAGTTACCATCAAATCTCCCGCTTTTACTAACTAAAACTTCGTTTAACTCCCGAATGGAGTCTCAAAATTTTTTCGAATCATAGGTAGGAACCCTAAAAACGGGCCCACAAAGGACGGTGATAACTAAAACAGTATGCAAGTAGTAGAAATTTCAGCGATTGTGCACTCGTAAAATTACGAATAGGTATATTTAAGAAGCAACGATTTTTTACCACGGTAGGTCATGAAAGCACGGAAAATATTAACATCGACTTTTAAAAAGATGACGTCATTACGCAACGCCATCTATCGAACCATTTATGAACTGGTTTTTACCTTAACATTTTGATAGATGGCGTTTAAAAAATGAATTTTAGTTTTGTTCTAAATTACCAGCATGTTCCTGATAGAAGTTTTATGTAGTTATAAGATAATACCGCCAATACTGTGCCATCTCCATAAATAAATAAATATATATATATATATACACATATTCTATATAAATATACATATATATAATATATTTATACATTCCTCACCCTTTTGTCTATCTAACGACTCTTCTACGCTGTAAGCTCTTAATTTTTTCGTTTCACCATAAATATGCGAAGACACTGCCTCCCTAAGATACAGGATCTTCCTAGTTTAGGAGGCAGGGTTCAAATGTTTATTTTGACCAGTGTAATACAGTTTTTTCTTTATTTTTATTACCTAACTTTTGTGTCAAAATTGTTATTTTGGGCTAATAAAAATATTATTATTATTATTATCTCTCGGGGAATTGGGTTACTAATTAATACATAGGTACCAGAAGAAGTTTTCGGTGGTAATTTTGGATTGCGAGAACCGATTTTAATAATTATTTTTTTTGTTTGAAAGAAGATACGTTCAGGATATTAAGATATGTAAACGAAGTTAAAAAAAATGCTTGCATATACGATTATACTACAAACTTAGTCCAGAAATTATTTTGTACAAACTTTTTGTCTTTTTTGTACAAAAACTGTTCTTTCCATCAAGTTCAAAATGATATTCCAAGAAAGTCCTTATAAAGTTATACTTTTCAGGTTTTTTTCATTTTCTAAACTTATGGTTCAAAAGTTAGGGGGGGGGGGACAAATCGTTTTTTACTTTTGGAGCGATTATTTCCGAAATTATTGACATTATCAAAAAATGATTTTAGTAAACCCCTATTCATTTTTAAATACCTATCCAACAATATATCACACGTTAGGGTTGAAATTAAAAAAAAAATCACTTCCCACTTTACATATAGGGGGGCTACCCTAATGAAACATTTTTTTCCAATTTTTATTTTACCACTTTGTCGGCGTGATTGATATACATATTGGTACCAAATTTCAGCTTTCTAGTGCTAACGGTCACAGAGATTAAGCGAGGACGGACAGACAGACGGACAGACAGACATGGCAAAACTATAAGGGTTCCTAGTTGACTACGGAACCCTAAAAACAATTTGGTCGACCAAATCATATTATAGAAATATAAGTATTATATTATTTACAAGTTCGTCAAACAAACAAAATTCACTACTCCAAGATTCTTATTGTTTCAATTTTCTATAACGCTCCCGTCAAGCACGTTTTATTCTATTTTCTTTTTTGTTAGTGGCCAGTTTGAATTTCGAGTCAACTTATGCGATGTTTGTACATTTTAATTCACAATGTTGACGATTTTTGGTGTTTCAAATTCAAATCTCATTATTCCCTAGGGATCTGCCATACTGCATTATCTCCCTATGGATAGAATGACTTGCTTTATGTAAAGTTTGTATGAGACGTATAAAACGACATTATCGAGCAGGTGGTGTAAAATGTTGTTTTATACGTCATACAAACCTCACTTAAAGCAGGCTTAACATCCACCACCGTCTTTTTTGTCTTTTCATTTTCACAACTTTAGTGCGGTATACAGTGACATAATAAATATAAGCGCTTATTAAATAAATAGCAGCAGACGCGATGACTTCTACGTCGTCCCTATTGTTTAAATGCACAACAACAACTGACAGGGCCCAACATGTGGGCATCTCCTCAAAACTCGTCTTATTGGCCATTTGCATTAGTTCAAGCTTGCCGAACGTGTAGAGAGGCGCTTGCCGTGTGTCAATTTGCCTATATTTGCTTAAGGTCTCTGCACACAGCGGGCGCGGCGCGGCGGGACGGCACGGCGACGCGACACTGAGCAGTTGTAATGTACTAGATATTACGGACGACGCCACACAGAGCCGTCCCGCTCGACGCGACGGTAACCGCCGCGCCGAGCGGGAATACAAGTCAGAAGCGGCGGGGACGGGCGATTTATTTCATGCACCCATTTCCGTTTACGTTGTTTTTTCTTAGCTAGCGCAAATAAGAGCAAGAGCGTTTCCACGTCTGAATTGCTCAACATCTTTTTGATGAATGAATAGCGTCGCGATACGGTCGGCGTGATCGCGCCCGCAGTGTGACCGATGCCGCCGCGCCAGCGCAGCGTCGCCGCCCCGCCACGCCGCGCCCCGCCGCGCCCCGCCACGCCACGCCGGCTGTGTGCAGAGACCTTTAGGCTCGCCAAGGCTCGCGTTGGTCTCAGCTCGGCCAACATGTATTGCAGGCTTTAGAGATGGCGCTGGATGTTTAGAATGTCAATGACGTGTGTCACGTGACTGGCAGAGATACGATTGTTTTATTTCTTCGGAACTATCCAACTGATCAAATGTATGGTCGTTTCTACTTGAGGTAATTTTTAGGTACATTTTTTTGGTGTAATTATATTTTATGAGTAATGTTTAAATAATAAAATATTACAAAACACCCGCCATCTTGACGTCAGTATGCCGAGTGTACCTTAATTTTGAAATAATTTCATTCTCAAGGAAGTATAGATATTTTAGAGCTTGGTACTGAATAGTACATTTTAGGTACATTTTATACGTAATTACTATAATTTAATTCGTTCGGAGCGCGTTTGTTTGGCATAGAAAAAGACCTGTATGTACCTAGTACCTTAAAGCTAGAATTACATTAGAACGAAGTCGCCTTGCGTGGATCTAGTGTAGCTCTAAAGTCTAATGGAATTATATTATTATCTACATATGTGAAGACCGACGCGCACAGATCAGCGTACGTAGCACACGTGTGCGCCAGTGTAGTTCTACCTTTATATCTACATGGACATAACAATAACTTACCGTGTCAGATTCATTTTCGTCGCTGGGGACCCACGACATCACGTCATCCACTCTTTCTCCATTT
This sequence comes from Mythimna ferrago, assembly GCA_910589285.2. NCBI lineage: Eukaryota > Metazoa > Arthropoda > Insecta > Lepidoptera > Noctuidae > Mythimna > Mythimna ferrago. The sequence goes on along the minus strand of OU342691.1, from coordinate 8,613,144 downwards.
TGAATACTGGGACCGGCTGCCTGGCCTGAAGTAAGACCGGCTTCCTGGCTTAAAGTAGGACCGGCTTCCTGGCTTGAGGTAGGACCGGCTTCATGCCGCCGACTCCGACTAGGACGGGCTTCATGCCTCCGACTAGGACGGGGTTCACACCTCCAACTAGGACCGGCTTCAAGCATTTCACGGATTTCTGTATCATAGAAAAATATAAATTAAAGTTACCCGTATACAACTATATGAAGCTTTCATTAATTTTTTAAATGCTTTAATCGTGGAGTGTCGACATTCTTAAAATAGTGACGTCAACACCTCTCTATGTTCTATTTCTTTATAAGTATAATCTTCCGTACGTGTGTTTTTCACCTAACTCTTTCTAAACAGCTTGACCGATTTGTATGAAATGTTGTGTGTACTTATATTGGTGGGTCCCTAGAATGTACTTAGATGGTTTGAAAACACAATTGAACCCGATGGTGGCGCTGCAATTGGGTACTCAATGTTTTATTCCGACTAAAATCTTGCTTACAGTACAACGACTATCGGGACCGCTAATTATGTATAAGCCGCGGTCAGATCTTAGAGCGAACGCTTTATGATATGACTAGTGACTAACCGAATATTCGTTTTCGGCAAGTTTCGGCCAAAAAATGGATATTCGGTTATATTTTCGTTTTCGGCCATAAACCAGCCAAAGCTTCGGCCAAGCCGAATACTTGCCAAAAATCCGAGTAAAAAAAGTGCGTCTTGTGTAACAATTTTCTACAAGAAATACCGTTTCCAATGATGTATCATGCACACTTGTTATACACATAGCTATCGAAAAACAAATAAAGAAATATTATAAATCGGAAGAATTAGGTGGGCGGCCATTTTGTTTGTTTATATTTTTGTTTCGCTGATCCCCTTGCAATTAAAAAATTCATCTTAACTTAAATTTCGTACCTATTGTATATTTTTTGGCTGTAAAACTATTATCGAGTACATATTCAATGCGATAGTTATTACTTTTTACATAGGACTGGTCTCAGAATTTAATAAATTACGGTAGTATTTCTAGTACCTGCATAAAATATAATGGGTATAATCTATGACATTCAGGAATAAAGCAGCTTTCAATCGGTGAAAAAATTTTTACTTTCACAGATTACCTCTTAAAAACAAAAAAAAACAACATAAAAACAAACTTTACCTCTAAGTATAAAATTAGTGTCAGATCAGATAAAATGTAAAAGTATACTTTGATACTGAAAGTACTTATTTAAGTGATACTTTGATTTGCAATCGGTGAATGTTTATATTTGTTCACGAACATAGTTGCGGGTAAAAGCTAATTCTACAATAATGAATTACGTAGGTACCTAAGTAATTCTGTAGGTACATATAATTATACTTATATAGTTTTTTTTTTCGGTGGGTAAAAATCCTCCAAAAGACATCCCCCGCCCTTGGGCGGAGCGGGAGATAGTGTCAGACTCTTACTGACTAAAAAACCCACCCCGTTCCTTCGTTGCCTTTCATACCGGGGCCAAGAAGCCTCCCTTTCGGAAGTAGACCCTGGCCCCAGACTAAAAATAAATACGTAAATTGTTACATATATACAACACTAAATAATACTCTTGCTTCTTGCAAACCATCCAAAAACAAAAAAAAAAAACATAATTACTCACCTGCGCGCCCAATCAATGTCCCCATTTCTCGCTGATCCCCTCGCCTGACCTTGATCACGTCGCCAAGCCGCGGCTCCTTGTCCGGCGATCTAACCACCGATGCAATGTCCACAACATCGCAATCTCCGTTCTTCCATCTCACCAACAGCCACTTGAAGCTATCAAAAGACATGTCAGATAGAACCGTGTTAATACTCCGAGCTCTTGGAGAATACTGTGATCTATCGCATTGCAGATCTCCTCAGGTAAAAGTTTCAAAACAACGAAGTAGATACTTCCCCCGCCTTTCAGAATGAACAATGGTTTTCGCCAACGGAGCGGGCGCAGGGTCGATCAAAAAAACGCATCCTTTTTGCAAAGTACAGGGCCGGCTCTATACATTTAAGCGCCCCGGGCGAATAATTACTTGAAATACCGGCTTCCGAAATTAAAGTTATTTTGCACTTTTTAGTGTTTGTTTGACTGCTTACTTGTGTTTTGTTTGCTGAAAGTGAGCAGTCACACTTCATTGAACAGTGAACATTCAATGTCATTGAAGACTTAGAATCATGATTTCGTGTGTCATGGACTGAGGACTGTTAATTTGAATTAATATGCCAAAATTTTAAATAAAATTTGAAGCCTATTCCTTATTTTTAGACTTAAAACTACTACTCATAAATTAATAACGAAACCAGACGCATTGAAAAATGCATGTAGCTACACTAGCTACCAATGTCTACGTAAGCACTGGGGGCAGGAGAGAGAGTTTTGCTTACTTTTACTAACAAGCTGTGCTTGTGGAACATCAGTCACAACTACATGCCACATGGCGAACTCCCCAGCGGCGTCAGCGTAATTTGTTACACTGACAACAAGTGGGTTTTGGCGTAAAGGGGTGGACAGATGGTTGCAAACCAACATCACAATCAAGGTGCCCTTGCTAGTTTCAATCCGTGTAGACAACAGTTGTTAATCATGACTTTCAACGTCCTTGGTTAGAAGGCACGTCTTCCCAACCACCGAACGTGTTGGCGTGTGGTTTACATCCATGTAACCGCAACACAAACCAAACACACAAACTAAGGTCACCTTGGTTGGAACGCTAGTTTTCAACCGTCTGATCTCGCTTTAGGGGAGTCACATAAGGCGGCGGTCGAACTAGCAACACGTGGGTCGCAACAGTCGTGGAAAGGAATTAGTACGGTAATAAGACTCAAGGTCCCACACAAGTCCGAGGCAACGTGTTTTCAAGGCAGTCGGAACGCGCCAAAACTGGGTTCCAAAATAAGGTTCACATCTGCGTCGAGACGTGTGAACTCCACAATCCCTGTGTATAGCCTCCGCTCTACACAGAGATTGTGGAGTCCATAGCCTTTTACGGGGTGCCACAGCTGCGGAAGCAACCAGTCCGCAAACTGAACGCATCCCAAAGGATGGCCATCCAAATAGTGCGGGGATAAGCATAATACACGTTCTGGGTGTTTCGCGTAGTTCGTGCAAATTCGAAGCAATCCTACATTTTATATTTATTGTCGAATTATTTTGTTTTTTCTTACTAATATCGTTAATATATGGATAATCTTTGAACATTTCGTCGTTTCTACTTGCTTTTTATTAGTAACTTTGAATTTGATAACATTTCTAAAATCGAACTGAGACGGTAATGAGGACGATAGGGAAGGAAATTATATTGAAGCCTTTAAAGCCCAAGCGCCCGAAAAGTGCCATGAAATAGTGACTTTCTGAAGCCTACTCCTCGGTAACGGCCAGGTTAATAGGTTTGAAAAAAATATATGTTTATAATAGATTCATGAACAACATTATCATCATTTGATTTTTTCGTGATAATAATACTTTTGTCTAAAAAGAATATTTAGCAATTTCGCAACTTTTCCCTACTCCTTCGAAACGGCTTGGATCTTTAGAAACATTTTTACACATAAAAATTGGTGGTTAAATATTCTTCAAAGTGAACATAGCATATGTAAATCAATCAATATTTAGCAAAGAAAATGGATTTAAAGGTCAGCCGCGCGCTTTCCGGGCGCTGCTGGCCGCAAATAAATGCACAGATATGCGTACTGCCGCCTAGGCGGGTGCGAGAGTTGCGTCCATTTAATTTCGGCCAGATGGTTCAAGGGACTATAAGACTTAATAAAAGAAAAGGTGTGCGAAGGTAATGAAAATAAAACAGAAGGCAATGCTGTTAAATTAAAGAAACGACGATAAACGAACGGAATAAGGAAGAAGGTAATGAGTTTTAAATCCTTTATTCAGTTTTTATTAAAAAATATCAAAATTATAAACCTAATACCTATTCCAAACTTCGAAGGGAATCATTGAAATTGATAATAAGCTAAGTAATTAACAAAATCATATATACTCACGTTATAATACGGACGATAGGAAAGAGAACGATTCCAGAATAATCACCTCCCGCGACACTTAACACGAAAATATTTTTTTTTCACAAGCAAGCATACACTCATCTCATCTTATCTCATCTCTGATGTTCACTGGCAGACTGAGACGTGCGCGGAGCTTGACATCGCAGTAGAGTAGCATTTATGGTCAAGCGCAAACTATAATGTGGATTTCTTTTCATAACGAGGGTAATCAGAAAAAATAAAAAATAAATATTCATCAAATCATATTTTAATATATTGAGAAGATAGCATTATTTAATTTAGGTGTAAACGTTGTGTTTTTTAATATACTTAATTAATATGATTATTTTGTTTCTATTTACTTCGATTTATTTGATTAAAAAATACATTTATTAAGGATAGTAGTAAATGGACACCGAAGGAAATGAGAATAAGTAGAGTTTTTTATTTATAATTAATTATTTGTGCTAATTACTACTGTAAATATTACATGCATACACGCATAACTGTATTACATTTGGTATCCGTTGGAAAGAATATAGATATTTATGGAATAAATGAATGTTATTTTACTGGACGCATAATATGCACGAAAAAAAATAAACACCCTTGAACTCCCGTGAAGAGATGAGCCTCCTTGCCGGTCTGCCGCATTTAGAGGCATCAATTCTTTGCCCGCATACTCGACCTGTGCATGGAAGTAAACGCCGGGTCCAACTCCGCTGCCGAAAGGAACGGACATGCGGCCACCGCAGGCTTGAACATATGGACGTTTGACGTTTGGTAAGGACCTAGCCTGGAGAGATGGCGCATTGTGTTCTACACGCGCCTCAAAAAGATGTCAACAGTAGGGCCATGGGCCGATGCCCGTTAGAAGTCCAGGGAATTTCTAAAAGGGATACCGTGGTTTTGTAATGAAAAGGAGGATTTATTCAGGAAAATTAAATCATTGAAAGACAAAATTAAAATTTTGGTTTTATTAAATTGGAGCGAGTTGTGCGGTTGTGCCCTGTAAAAACCAGAGCGGTGCAGCGCAGGGCGCCCCGGGCGGCCGCCTGGTTCGGCCCACCCTAAAGCCGGCACTGGCAACGTACTTACTTCCTTGTAGGTTTCTAAACAAAAAATTATACTCAACCTATTGTATTGTGTTCTAAACCCCAGTTGTCTTGCCGAAAGTCATAAAACCTTTTAAAACAATTGTGTAGCCTTTCTTTCCTTGTTTCTTAAGAAACAAAGTGAATAAGTAGATAAAGAGAAATATAATAGTCTAAAACCTTGAATATTATTTAATCTTTAGACAAAGAAATATGTCTTAGATATTTTTGTTTTGTTACTTTTCTCGGTAAGCAGAAAACAAGACGTGTATTTTTAAAATCATCAGAATATGTGGGTAGTCGTGACTAGCAAACTTCACTTTGCAATAGGGTATTTGTATTACAAAGACATGGGTCACAATTATGGATAAAATGATGGATGGCCTGTTGGTCTAGTGGTTAGTGGCCCTGACTGCTATGTCGGGGGTCGTGAGTTCGATTCCTACCCAGGACCAATGTTTGTATGATAAGCATGATCATTTGTTTTTTCTGGATGCAATTTATCTATAATATGTATTTATATATAATATACGAATATATTGTAATGACAACTGTTTCCCCTGATAGATTTTGTTGAAGTGAAGGTACGATATGTAGACGTGAAATAAGATAGATAACTTATTTTCGACCAATGTGTCATGGCGATTAAGCGATTTTACCATCCCACTGTCAACATATGGTTTCCAAAAAAAAATGAGAGAAACCTAAGCTATTCATTACATTGGCATAAAAGTGTCACACTTATTTTTAACTATTGAAACCTTGCAATTTTTTTTTCTGGTCGGATACAAGCAAACTGAGCAGGTACCTGCCCCTACTACACCGAGGAAAAATGGTGCTCTAGAGGGGCGCGTCGCCTATTTATTTGAAGGCAAAGATCGTTACATTCAAATATCTCGATGAATAGACAATACACTGTGTGGCTTTTCAACAACAAGCTCAACGGTTTCGACTCCTGGCTAGAATTTTATTTTTCAAATATCCAAGGATTTAGTTTTAGTTTTAAACAAAAACGGGCCTGAGAATCCTTTGAGCATTTTTCGTTATTTCGCAAATTTTTAGATTTGGCCATTGACTCCCACTTGAAAAATTCACTCGCCGCAACATAGAAATAAATTAAAAAAATTAAAATTAAAAAATAGTCGTCTTATTATAAATATTAAACTTTAAACTCCTTTGCTGTTCATTATCCCAAGCGTTTGGCGGCTTTCGCTCTCTCCCACTTCATTGTAGACTTTATTGCCGATTTTTACAGACATACTAAAGTAATATAGAAATTTGATTAATTAAGTACGTTCTTGGATAAATTTACTACAATTTGAACACAATTTGCTCTGCCATTTTATTTTTCTGTTTCATTTTAAGGAATATAATAGAATCGACACTATTGATAATAAAAACGGTAAAACAAAAGCCTCATCGACTTAGCAGGTGCTAAAATTATGCAGGACTTTATACCTAGGAAAGATTACATATTCTATGGTCTTAGATAATAATAGTTTAGATGGATGTATACAATAAAAAATTGTAATGATTCTTCTTCAATATACAGATATGACAACAGATAACATTAATTATTGTGAAGTTGCGCTGCCTTACTCGACGCAAAATAATAAGGTTAGGTATACATAACTACTAAGTAATTCTTACTAGAGTCTGTCTAATAAGTTAAACGACTTGGGTTATTATTAGGATTTAATGAAATCTGATGTAGTCAACACGGGTTCAATAATCAAAGTTGATTAAGAGATAGAGATCATTGTTTACTAACAGAAGAACCTTATGAAAAGTATCGAATATAAGTAATTTTTAAATGATTAAATATTATACAAAATTCCCAAGTCGGTTGACTTATTAGACTATAAGAGCGCATGTTGTCATAACGGGTAATAAGTTAAATAGAAGCGTCGCACAACAAACACACAAAGTGGTGGAATGCTTCTTAGATTAACATCCCTTGGGGGTTGGGGCGGGAAACATCCGGGACTGTTGCCATGGAAATCGTTTACCTGAGCACCCAAGTGCGCCTGCGCACTAAACCTCTAGCTGAGTGGCAAAAGAGCCAGGTACATGTGCATGCGAATATGACATCTGTTTCAAAGGAATAGATGTCATATTCTAAAATACTCCTACCATTGGCTACAGTGCCTAGCATGGGAACCAGTGTTGCCAAACTCACACATTTGCAAATCAAATTATCCATTACACACATAAAATACAGTGATATGATTGGCTACAATTGCTACAAATTACAAACGCAACTTTTACGAATCATCGAGAATAGACTAGGTATTATAACTGACGACTCGCCCCAGTTTCGGGTGTTAAAAATCTTTGGAATAGCAACCACGCTTCTACAATTACATCATGAGGTAAATACGCCAAAGTAGCTTATTTTGCCACGTGGTCTTTCTTCCTGTAGAATTCAGTGCTTGAAGTTGAACAATGACAATATGCCAACAGCGATTATATCAACAGCTTGTTCGCAGTCCATAATCATCTTTATTGCGATCCAATTAGACAAACTTCTTTTAGTTTCGTGAATATGTCTTTGAGTAGACCGTACTTTTTATAATATTGTTACTGTTTTTAATTAAGACTTGACAACACATTACAAAGTGAAAAGGTGTTTATATTCGGTTAGCTTTTTAAATTACAATTCCAACGACATAAGTTTTATACAGAGCTTTCATACAAAATAAATTTACAGAGTAAGTGCCGTTATTTTATTATCCCCGGGCGACGCGGTGGCGCACGCGCCACTTTGACAGTTACTACTACCACTCAAACTAAAAGTTTAGTGAACATAGTTTTTGAATAAACTATCACGTTTTTGCAATATTGTTAGACAGTGTTTTTTTATGAAGACTTGACAACACATTACAACTTAAAATTATATGTAGTTGTATACGAGTATATTTGGTTAGATTTTTTATTAGACAATTTCAATGACATACCTTTTATTTTTACATATAATTACCTACTATAGCTTTCCGTCTCCTATAGAGGATGCCTGAATCCCAACAGTGGAAACATTATAATTCCGAGTAAGTATATACTATAGCTTTCATAAAAAAATTGCGGGCCTTTGCGCATTAGCATGCAACATCATGCGACATGAGCAAAATTTTGGCCATCGTAGAATAGACGAGACCAAGCCACGGTAAAAAAAAATATTTTTATTTTTCTTATAAGTCCTTTTGTATGTTACCTCTATAATTATCATCCCACTTAATTACTGTAAAGCGTGAGATAGGTACATTATGAGATAAATACGCAAAAGTAGCCCATTTTGCCATGAGGTCTTTTTCTTCCTGTAATATTTAGTGCTTGAAGTTCAAGGAAGACAATAATATGCCAACAGCGATTATCTAGACCTATTAACAGCTTGTACGAAATTCAAATCTTTTAGTTTAGCGAACATAATCATTGAATACTGCTAGTTAACATATATTTTGCAATATTGTTACAGTTTTTAATTAAGACTTGACAACAAATAACAACTTAAAATTATATTATAGAACTAACTATAGTATATTCGGTTAGATTATATCATTGCAATTCTAATGACATTAGTTATGTATACACAGTTTTTTACACAAAATTTACTAAAATGTTGTGTAAAAAACTGTGTATACATAACTTAAAATAACGACATTATAGTAATGTCGTTATTTTAAAAATGTCCCCGAGCGACGCGCATCTTGCGTTGTTATGTAGCAAGGGCGCCATTTTGGCACTCATAGATGACTGCACTTCCGAAAAAAATACTACCGAATCTATCATCATCATCATTTCAGCCAAAAGATGTCCACTGTTGGACATAGGGGCCCCCCAATACACATAGTAGGTAATAGGTCATAGTTCTACTGAATTACCGATACTTAAATATAAAATGTAGTTTGACCACGTGGCAAAATAAGCTGCCTTGGCAAAAAATATTACGCTCAAAAACGAGCTACCAACGAACGAATTTTTAATTTTCTTATTAGTCCGTTCGTATGTTACTTAAACAATTATTCCACCTGGAAAAAAAAAGTCTGTTATCTATTAACCATAAATTACTGTAAACATCATGAGATAAATGCGCCAAAGTAGCACATTTTGCCACGTGCTCTTTTTCTTCCTGTAATATTCAGTGCTTGAAATTGAAGAAAGACGATATGCCAACAGCATTTATACCAACAGCTTGTTCGAAGTCCATAACCATCTTTATTGCGATCCAATCAGACAAACATCTTTTAGTTTAGTGAATATGTCTTTGAGTAGGTAAGTACTTTTTATAATATTGTTACTGTTTTTAATTAAGACTTCACAACACATTACAATGTGAAACTATAAATATGAAGTTGTACATATTCAGTTAACTTTTTTTTATTACAATAGCAACGACATAAGTTTTATATAGAGCTTTCATACTAAATACGCAAGTGCCATGACATTTACTCTGTAAATAATAAAATCTTAACTTTATTTATATATACATACTTATACTTATAGGTAATGGCTCGTGAACACATTCGCAAGAAGTTGGCAGAATCATCACAGCAGTGATTTGTTATATTCATTTCTCATAATAATTTTGTTTATTTGTATGTATTTATCTATGTATTTATTTATATATTTTTGTATTTATGTTGATTTTAATTTTCTTTTTGTTTGTTTGCCTTGAAGTTGCACCTACCATGTTATGTCTCTGCACCACCCTAAGGTCGACTGGTAGATAATGCCTAAGGCATTAAGTCCGCCTCTATACAGTTTTTTGTGCAAGAAGTGTTAATAAATAGAATAAATAAATACTTTATTTTTGACCAAGATAATAAATGATGAATAAATGATGAAACGATTACGTCTACCTCGTAGAGACAATCCAGTTGGGTAGATCTAATTTCGTTAAAGAGGTCAACCGTCGAATCCGACTTGGCTGGGCAGCGTTCGGAAAGCTGCGCGGTATCTTCTCGTCCAATATACCACAATGTCGAAAGTATATGACCAGTGCGTGTTGCCAGTGATGACTTATGGTGCCGAAACGTGGTCGCTCACAATTGGCCATTCATCAGAAGGCTTAAAATCACCCAAAGGGCAATAGAAAGGGCTATGCTCGGAGTTCACTTGCGTGATCGAATCAGAAATGAAGATATCCGCAGGAGGACCAAGGTTACCGACATAGCACGAAGAATCGCCAAACTCAAGTGGCAATAGGCAGGGCACATTGCTCGCAGAACAGATGGCCGTTGGGGCCGAAAGGTCCTGGAGTGGTGACCATGTACCGGAAGACGCAGCGGCGAAAGGCCTCCTACAAGATGGACCGATGACCTGGTGAAGGTTGCGGGAATCCGATGGATGCGATCGATCATTGTGGCGACACTTGGGGGAGGCCTATGTCCAACAGTGGACGTCTATCCTGCACCTAATCACTAATAACTGAGTACTAAAAATAAACCAATTTCAACCGTACACTCGAAATAAGGTTCAGTAGAAAACCAGCGTCAGGCAACTACCATGTAGTTGACTGGCATTATTGCTGAACTGGACCTATTTGGCACCGCCCTGAGGCACACATTGCTAGTTGTCTTTTTTTTTCAATTATAATAATTTATTAGTGTCTACATGTTGTTACTACATTGTGTGTATCTACGAGTGTGTATGCCAAATAAAATAGTTTTCTTTCTTCTTTCTCTTTCTTTCTTTCTATCGGCTGAAATGATGATGATGATAAATGATGCAATTGGCGGCTTTACCGCACTCCGCAATCTCTTCCAGGTAATCTAGAATAGTCAGAGACCATTCATTAGAATACCTATCTATACAAAACGCATCTTGACCCAGGCAAATTATATTTTAATAGTGATTTATCGGCAAAGAAGTCTTTCATAGAATAATAGCATTTACCTATAGTTCAGATTCCTTTGTTCTGTGGTTCAGGGTGTGCGGTGCACACGAGCGCCGGGTCTTAGGAGGCGCCGAGCGCAACCGGTGGAATTTCGTGGAGCGTTTCCGACGTCTGGCTCCCAAACTGAACCGGACTGGGGCTGCTCTCAAGCGGCACCTGCCCAACCTTGGGGGTCCAGACGCCTCCTACCGGAGGCTCTACGCGGGGATCGTTCGGTCCATGGCCTTTTACGGGGCGCCGATGTGGGCACCGTCGCTGCAAAAGCGACCGGCGGCCATGCTGAACGCCTGTCAGAGGGTCATGGCAATACGGATGGTGCGGGGATACAGCACGATTTCCCGCGAAGCGGCAAGCCTTCTTGCTGGCCTACCACCGTGGGATCTGGAGGCAACAGTCCTTGGACACATGCACGATATGCGCGTGGAGATGCAACGCCGGGGTGAAAGTCTGCTGCCGCGACAGGTCACGGCATGGCGGACAGAGCTCCGGCGGGATCCCATGGTGAAATGGCGCCAGCCGACTATCGCAACCCAGTGCTGGGCACGCCACAAATATGGCGGTAAATCCCCTCTTTGAGGCGTGGCTGGAAAGACCTCACGGCGTCCTTACCTTCCGCATGACGCAGGTCCTCACCGAACATGGCAAGTTCGGGAGGTTCCTGTACCGGATTCGTGCGGAAGTGATGCCTGGGTGTCGCCACTGTGCGGAACGCCCAGAAACACATTCATTATGCGTACAGCTAAGGAGTGGAATTCCCTGCCCGGAGTCTGTGTTTCCTGATAGCTACAATCTAGGGGTCTTTAAGTCAAGAGTGAACAGGTTATTTCTAGGCAAGCGTGCTTCATCGTCGGCCACATCATCACTTACTATCAGGTGAGATAGTAGAATCATGGCGGTAAGTCCCCTCTTTGAGGCGTGGCTGGAAAGACCTCACGGCGTCCTTACCTTCCGCATGACGCAGGTCCTCACCGGACATGGTTCGTTCGGGATTTTCCTGCACCGGATTCGTGCGGAAGTGACGCCCGGGTGTCGCCACTGTGCGGAATGCCCGGAGGACACGGTGGAGCACACAGTCGAGGTGTGCCCTGCTTGGGCGGAACATCGCCGTGCCCTCGTGGGGGCGATCGGCGGCGGAGACCTCTCGCGCCGGGCCTTGGTTGAGGCCATGGTCCGGAGCGAGGAGGAGTGGCAGGCGGTCGCCGACTTCTGCGAAGCAGTAATGCTCGCAACGGAGGAAGCCGAACGCATCAGGCAACGGCGTTATCATCGCCGCCGCCGCCGCCGCCGGGATTCTGATCCCAATTTCCGGCTACCGTAGGCGCGGGCTTGCGAACAGTGAGCAATGGGTAGCTCGCTGTCCGGCCGTCCAGTAACTATCCGGACCAAGTCCAAGTCGTCGACGGCGCGCACTGTTCCTGCGCTCCTCAAGGAGTTGTCAGCAACAGCAGGGGCCCAGCCGGGTCGAAGCCTACTGGGGCCAGGGTTATCCGAAAGGGCGCTCGAGCCCCGGTATGAAGGCTAGAAGGAACGGGGTGGGTCTTTTAGTCAGTAAGAGTCTGACACTATCTCCCGCTCCGCCCAAGAGCAGGGGATGTCAATGCATGATTTTTCCCACCATAAAAAAAAAAAAAAAAAGGTGAGATAGTAGTCAAACACGAGCCTATCAATAAAAATAAAAAAAGGATTATTAAAATTTCTGTGAGGTGCACTCTGGTTATAAAGTAGATATCATAGAGCTAATTTGATGATAGAGAAGCATAGTAGTAAAAGAATTTTCACAATTGGTTCAACTTCAGAAATTACATACCCCACATACAATTTTACAAATTTTACCTCTATTTAACAATAATAATAATAATAATCATTTATTTGTAAACATGGGTATTCACACATAGATGTAGCCATTAGGCATAAATTCTCCATATTCAAAATCATCATAATTCAAAATGAAATAATTTTGCAATATGCTATATGAAATGGCGAAGATTAAAGTTGCATACGTTATGCACAATTAATTAAATTAATGGAGAGGTACTAGCTCTCTTAAATTAGTTTTAAATGACCAAATTAGTGCATTTAAGCTCAAACAATATATAATATGTGATCGATACATCCATTACTATTCCTCATTTCTATGAAATCTTTATGCGTAATGTCTTACACTTTCTGATACTGCCGTAGATGTTGTATGTATTTCATTGTGTATTAATTTCGTAATATTTTTGTCAATTTATGTTGATTTTTTTAAAATTTACATTCTTGTAGTCATGTTGTTTTTGTGAGAAATTAAACATTTTTCAATATTGACAGAAACTAGATTGCATGCTCATCATTACATTGGCATAAAAGTGTCACAGTTATTTTTAACTATTGAAACCTTCCATTTTTTTTGTCGGTCTGATACAAAGAAACTGTAGCCCGATTCACGTAATGAAAACCGTAACGATATCGTAGCGATTTAGTCGTTTATACCATTTCCGTATTCTCATCCATCAATCGAGTTTGAACGACACCGATTTTAAAGTCGTTTGAAATTCGTGGATTTTAAAAAAAATCTGTATTACATTATCCTGCTAGAATACTTATTAATGTAATCGGAAATAAGTCAATAGATCGTGAATACCGCTTTTGAATAGGACTTCGATCGAACGACTATAAAACTTCAACGATATTTGGCTTGTTTGATTTTACGTGAATCAGGCTACTGAGCAGTACCTACCCCCTACTACACCGAGGAAAATGGTGCTCTAAAGGGGCGCGTAACAAATTTATTTGAAAGCAAAGATCGTAACATTCAATATCTTGACGAATAGACAATAAACTGTGTGTTTTTTTCAACAACCTCAACGGTCTCGACTCTCTTCTTGGCTAGAATTTTATTGTTCAAAAAACGGACTCAGTTTTAGTTATCATCAAAATCGGGCCTGAGAGTCTTTGAATATTTGGCCATTGACTTGGAAAATTCACTCGCTGCAACATAGAAAAATCAATAAACTCGTCTATAAATAAACATTGTTCATGATCCGCAAACATTTCGCGGCTTTCGCTTTCTCCCACTTCATTGTAGACATTATTTCCGATTTTTACAGACAACTTTTGTATGAAGAAGTTTGATTATTTAAGTACATTCTTAAATTATTTTCCTACAATTTGAACACATAATATTTATAAAATATTATGTGTTCAAATTATCTACGAGTATGCTCTGCCATTTTTTTTTCGGTTTTATATTTATGGATAATTATAGAGTGGACACTATTGACAATAAAACGGTAAAACAAAGAGCTCATCGGCTTACAGGTGCTAAAATTATGCAGGACTTTATAACTAAGAAAGATGTCAACATATATCATGGTCTTAATAAAAGTTTAGATGGATGTTTTTTATTAAAAAAAATTAAGTAATGATTTTTCTTTTTCAATTTTAGAAATACAGACATGAAGTTTATTGTGAAGTTGCGCTGCTTTACTCGACGCAAAGTAATTAGGTAATAGATATCTAATAAATAGGTAATTCTTGCTAAGAGCGCATCTTGTCATAATGGATAGTAAGTTGGATAGAAGCGTCGCACAAACAAAGATACAAAGCGATCGGACGTCTAACATCCCTTGGGGAGGGAGGGAGAAAACATGAGCGACTGTTGCCATGGAAATCGTTTACCTGAGCACCCAAGTGCGCCAGCGCGCTAAATCTCTAGTTGAGTGGCAAAAGAGATTAGGTCCATGTGCATGCGAATATGACATCTATTTCAAAGTAAGTAAGTCGTGATTATTCCGTGAAATAGAGATACAGGTGGAAATACCCTTACACTGGCTAAGCACAGGAACCAGTGTCGCCAAACTCACAAATTTGCGAATCAAATTATCCATTATACTCATAAAATACAGTAATATGATTGGCTACAATTGCTACATTGCACAAATTACACACAGCTTTCACGAATCATCAAGGCAAGACTAGGTATTATAACTGGCGACTCGCCCCAGTTTCGGGTGTTAGAAATCTTTGAATATAGCAACCACGCTTCTTCAATGACATCATGAGGTAAATGCGCCAAAGTAGTACATTTTGCCACGTGGTCCTTTTCTCCCTGTAGTATTCAATGCTTGAAGTTGAAGAAAGACAATTTGCCAACAGCGATTATATCAACAGCTTGTTCGAAGTCCAATCTTTTAGTTTAGTGACCATAGTCTTTGAATAATAATATCACGTTTTTGCAATATTGTTATATACTTACTGTTTTTATGAAGATTTCGCAACACATAACAACCTAAAATTACATGAAGTTGTATATATTAGGTTAGAATTTTATTAGACAATTCCAATGAAATACGTTTTATCTTTACGTATAATTATTAAAGCTTTCATACAAAATTTGCGCGCGGGCTTCCTCGTTTAGCATGCAACATCATGCGAAACGAGCAAAATTTTGGCCCTCGTTGAACAGACGAGGCCAACCCACGATTAAAAATAAGATTTATTTTTCTTATTAGTCCTTTCGTATGTTACCTCTATAATTATACCACTTAGAAAATGAAACCTGATATTAACTAAACGTAGATTACTGTAAAGCAATTAATTCATGAGATAAATGCGCCAAAGTAGCACATGTTGCCACGTGGCCTTTTTCTTCCTGTAACATTCAATGCTTGAAGTTTAAGGAAGACAATTTACTAACAGCGTTTATATCAACAGCTTGTCGAATCTTTTAGTTTAAAGAAAATAGTCTTTGAATAATATTAGTTATCACATATTTTGCAATTTTGTTACTGTTTTTAATTAAGACTTGACAACACATTTCAAGGTAAAACTGTATAAAGTTGACGGTTAAATTTTGTATTACACAATTCCAATGGTATAAGTGTTAGACAAAGCTTTGATACAAAATTTTAGTCATGTCGTTATTATAATGTCCTCGGGCAATGCGCATCGCGCGTTATCATGCGTCATGCATGCCATAAGGGCACAAGGGCGCCATTTTGGCACTCGCAGATCGTAACCTGTAGCAAATGCTACCATTTGCTACCTTGTTAATCTGCCACTGATTTCTGACTATTCCAGGTTACCTGAGAGAGATTGCGGAATGTATCATTTATTATCTTGGTCTAAAATAAAGTCAAGATTATATTACTCACAGAGTGAGTGTCAAAATGGCGCGCGCGCCGCTGCCTCGCTCGGGGACAATAAAATAACGGCACTACTCTGTAAGTGTATTTTGCATGAAAGCTCTGTATAAAACTTGTGTCGTTGGAATTATAATAAAAACACTAACCGAATATATACAGCTTCACATAGTTTCAAATTGTAATGTGTTGTGAAGTCTTAATTAAAAACAGTAACAATATTATAAAATACGTACTCAAAGACTGTTCACTAAACTAAAAGATATTTGTCTGATTAAATCGCAATAAATAAAGATGGTTATGGACTTCGAACAAGCTGTTGGTATAAATGCTGTTGGCTTATCGTCTTCCTTCAACTACAAGCACTGAATTTACTTAAAAGGAAGAAGAAGATCACGTGGCAAAATGTACTAAATACTTTGGCATATATATTTCATAATGTACTTAAGTGATAATAGGTAACAGGTTTTCTTTTCCAAGTGGAATAACATACGAACACACTAATAAGAAAAATCGATAAAACGTACTGTTACAGTATTAAGTTGGAATCAGAATTGTATTAGAAACAAAGTATGTAAGTACCTAGAATAGATTAAGTTACCTTTAAGTTTAAAATCTGATTCTTTGGTAACTCGTTGTTGAGCTTCCTTACGTTAAACCAGGAGTTATTTTTGGCCAATGCAGCTTACTTTGCCACGTGGTCAAACTACATTTTAGATATATGATTCGGTAGTATTTTTTTACTGTGGAGTCATCTACGGGTGCCAAAATGGGGCCCTTCTGGCATGATAACGCTCGATGCGCGTCGCCCGAGGACATTAAAATAACGACATAACTAAAATTTTGTGTGACAGCTGTCTATAACACTTATACCATTGGAGTTGTGTAATACAAAATTTAACCGTCAACTTTATACAGTTTTACCTTGAAATGTGTTGTCAAGTCTTAAATAAAAACAGAAACAATATTTTAATAAAAAGAACGGTCTACTCAAAGACATATTCACTAAACTAAAAGATGTTTGTCTGATTGGATCTCAATAAAGATGATTATGGACTGCGAACAAGCTGTTGATATAATCGCTGTTGGCATATTGTCATTCTTCAACTTCAAGCACTGAATGTTACAGGAAGAAAAAGACCACGAGGCAAAATGTGCTACTTTGGCGCATTTATCTCATGAATTAATTGCTTTAAAGTAATCTATGTTTAATAACAGGTTTCTTTGAGGTAACATACGAAAGGACTAATAAGAAAAAGAAAAACTTTTTTTATCGTGTTTTGGTCTCGTCTATTCAACGAGGGCCAACATTTTGCTCGTGTCGCATGATGTTGCATGCTAACCCGAAACCTCGCGCGCAAATTTTGTATGAAAGCTATAACAATTATATAAAAAAATAAAACGTATGTCATTGGAATTGTCTAACAAAAAATCTAACCGAATATATACAACTTCATGTAATTTTAAGTTGTAATGTTTTGCCAAGTCTTCATAAAAACAGTATCTAACAATATTGCAAAAACGTGATAGTATTATTCAAAGACTATGGTCACTAAACTAAAAGATTGGACTTCGAACAAGCTGTTGATATAATCGCTGTTGGCATATTGTCATTCTTCAACTTCAAGCACTGAATGTTACAGGAAGAAAAAGACCACGAGGCAAAATGTGCTACTTTGGCGCATTTATCTCATGAATTAATTGCTTTAAAGTAATCTATGTTTAATAACAGGTTTCTTTGAGGTAACATACGAAAGGACTAATAAGAAAAAGAAAAACTTTTTTTATCGTGTTTTGGTCTCGTCTATTCAACGAGGGCCAACATTTTGCTCGTGTCGCATGATGTTGCATGCTAACCCGAAACCTCGCGCGCAAATTTTGTATGAAAGCTATAACAATTATATAAAAAAATAAAACGTATGTCATTGGAATTGTCTAACAAAAAATCTAACCGAATATATACGACTTCATGTAATTTTAAGTTGTAATGTTTTGCCAAGTCTTCATAAAAACAGTATCTAACAATATTGCAAAAACGTGATAGTATTATTCAAAGACTATGGTCACTAAACTAAAAGATTGGACTTCGAACAAGCTGTTGATATAATCGCTGTTGGCATATTGTCTTTCTTCAACTTCAAGCACTGAATACTACAGGAAGAAAAAGACCACGTGGCAAAATATTGTGGTTGCTATTTTCAAAGATGTCTAACACCCGAAACTGGGGCGAGTCGCCAGTTATAATACCTAGTCTAGTCTTGGTGATTTGTATAAGTTGCGTTTGCAATGTGTGGCAATTGTATCCAATCATATCACAGTGCTATATGATTGTAATGCATAAAATAATTGGTTTCGCAAATGTGTGAGTTTGGCGACACTGGTTCCCGTGCTTAGCCAGTGTTCTTTTAGCATATCCACCTGTATTTCTATTTCACGGAATAATCACGACTTACTTTGAAATAGATGTCATATTCGCATGCACATGTACATAATCTCTTTTACCACTCAGCTAAAGATTTAGCGCGCAGGCGCACTTGGGTGCTCAGGTAAACGATTTCCATTACAACAGTCGCTCATGTTTCCTCCCTCCCTCCCCAAGGGATGTTAGACGTCCGATCACTTTGTATCTTTGTTTGTGCGACGCTTATAGTCAACTTACTATCCATTATGACAAGATGCGCTCTTAGTAAGAATTATTTAGTATGTACCTAATTAGCAACTTCACAATATAGGTACTTCATGTCTGCATTTCTAATATTGATGAAGAAGAGGAATCATTATTTTTTTTTATAATAAACTTCCATCTAAACTTTTATTCATCATAGAATATATTAACCTGTCGATAAGCCTTTTGTCTTACCAGATTTTATTATCAATAGTGTCGACTCTCTTTATGTCCCAAATGTAAAACCAAAAATCAAAATGGCAGAGCACAGATTATAAAATATAATGTGTTCAAATTGTAAGAAATTTATCCAAGAACGTACTGTTTTTTTTATTTTCTCTTTATTTTTTTGGGTTTTTATCTAACCAGATATGTCAACCCAATCGTACCTTTTAACATTGCCTAATTTTATTGCTTTTAATTACACAAACTATAATAATATTATGTGTTATATGTATATAACACTGTAACAGAAAGTCAGTGATGAAGGGCTGTTATTAACTGACATAAGTTTTTGTCATCATCTGAAGTTGGTCGAGATGAAATTGACTGGATTAGTCCCACGTTATGTCTGTTTAGGCCTAATTCCCTCAACAGTGACTCCCTCTCATTCCTGTTCCGGACACAATCCATCAGCAAATGTTGCACGTCCTCAATGCGCAATGCAATTTGGCGAATCAGTTTTCTTCATAAGGAATGTAAACTTCGCTGATGAATAGTGCCCCAGACGAAGTCTTAAGACTAATTTGATATAATTTTTACTAAGCCGACCATCATCATCAAACCAAGACGCACGAGGGGGCTCACTTTGTATAGTTCTATACCAAATACCCTTTTTTTGACTGACACTAACAAAGTATTGTTTTCAGGAGTCATAACATCGCACCGGGCCTTGGTTGAGGCCATGGTCCGGAGCAAGGAGTGGCAGGCGGTCGCCGACTTTTGCGAAGCAGTAATGCTCGCAAAGGAGGAGGCCGAACGCGTCAGGCAACGGCGTTCTCGCCGCCGCCGCCGGGACTCCGATCCCAATTTCCGGCTACTGTGGGCGCGGGCTTGCGAACAGTGAGCAATGGGTAGCTCACTGTCCGGCCGTCCAGTAACTATCCGGACCAAGTCCAAGTCGTCGACGGCGCGCACTGTTCCTGCGCTCCTCAAGGAGTTGTCAGCAACAGCAGGGGCCCAGCCGGGTCGAAGCCTACTGGGGCCAGTGTTATCCGAAAGGGAACCTGAGCCTCGGTATGAAGGCTAGAAGGAACGGGGTGGGCTTTTATTCAGAAAGAGTCTGACACTATCTCCCGCTCCGCCCAAGGGCGGGGGTTGTCATTGGATGATTTTTCGCACCATAAAAAAACCGGCCAAGTGCGAGTCGGACTCGCCCATGGAGGGTTCCGTAGCAGCAAGTAACGTAATATATAAGTTCTTGTAGTTCATTGTAACTTTGATCGATGTTTTAATAATAGTGTATTTTTTTAGATTTATGAAGCGACGTATTAAAAAAAAACTACTAACTAGATCTCGTTCAAACCAATTTTCGTTGATAGTTTACATGATAATGTACATCATATATTTTTTTTAGTTTTATCATTCTCTTATTTTAGAAGTTACAGGGGGGGGGACACACATTTTACCACTTTGGAAGTGTCTCTCGCGTAAACTATTCAATTTAGAAAAAAATGATATTAGAAACCTCAATATCATTTTTGAAGACCTATCCATAGATACCCCACACGTATGGGTTTGATGACAAAAAAATTTTTGAGTTTCAGTTCTAAGTATGGGGACCCCCAAAATTTATTGCTCTTTTTCTATTTTTTTGTGAAAATCTTAAAGCGGTTCACAGAATACATCTACTTACTAAGTTTCAACAGTATAGCTCTTATAGTTTCGGAAAAAAGTGGCTGTGACATACGGACGGACAGACAGACGGACAGACAGATAGACAGACAGACAGACAGACAGACAGACATGACGAATCTATAAGGGTTCCGTTTTTTGCCATTTGGCTACGGAACCCTAAAAAGCAGTTATAACATATTACTTTACATCTAGGTGTGTTCCCAATGATCAAGCAAATAGTCAATTGTTGTAGGTACCCTCTGTCGCTGCTAATTTAGATACAAGGTCAGCCTCCTCATTTCCACGTAATCCAATATGCGCTGGAACCCAATGCAACTTAATTTCTATATTATTCTTAGATAATAAAATAATATTTTCAAGAATATCATATGCTATCGATGCACCTCTGCCACCAGAGGCGCATCGAGCAATATGTTGTAGTGCGCTTTTATTGTCTGAAAGAATAACAACTCTTTTTAGGTTCTGAGTTAGTGATTTCGACTGTAAAATATCGCTTGGTGAATTGCAATGAGTTCCAGATTCATTATTGATACATTGCAGTTTACTTTAAATCCGATATTAGTTCCAAAACTTTGATCAAAAAGCCCTGCGCCTTGACTAGAAGTACCCTTTGAACCATCGGTAAAAAAATTGTGCCAACTGCCATACATAGAATTTAATTCAGATAAGCCATCGAATACTAATAAGCTTGGATTATAATTGGATTTGGGTGTCTTTACACATTCAAGATTAACATTAACTCATCGAATGTCGTAAGACACAATAGAAAAACAATTGCTTATGTCAAACTGTGTAACTTAAGACATTCAAAAGGTTAATTATACCTATTTTTATTTAGTCTCAATAGCAGTGGTCCACGTTTCCAAACTATACATCTTATTTACTTCAGTCGAAAGAATATCTATGTGTTTCACATCATTATATATTTTAACTAATAAGGGTATTTTCTTGTTTTCCCAATATTTGGTACTACACAGAGCACTCAGATCTGCAATTATGTAAACTGTCGTATAGTTTGACCACGAAGATATTTTTAGACCATATTTATATGCCAAATACTATCTTAAATGTAAAGGGGGAATATTCAAATCAGATTCCATTACATGGATTGGGGAACTTCTGATATATCCACCTACGATTCTTAGAGCTTTTTTTTTTATGGTGGGAAAAAATCATGCATTGACATCCCTCGCTCTTGGGCGGAGCGGGAGATAGTGTCAGACTCTTACTGACTAAAAGACCCACCCCGTTCCTTCTAGCCTTCATACCGGAGCTCGAGCGCCCTTTCGGATAACCCTGGCCCCAGTAGGCTTCGACCCGGCTGGGTCCCTGCTGTTGCTGACAACTCCTTGAGGCGCGCGGGAACAGAGCGCGCCGTCGACGACTTGGGCTTGGTCCGGACAGTTACCGGACGGCCGGACAGTGAGCTACCCATTGCTCACTGTCCGCAAGCCCGCGCCTACGGTGGCCGGAAATCGGGATCAGAATCCCGGCGGCGGCGGCGGCGATAACGCCGTTGCCTGCGTTCGGCCTGCTCCTTTGCGAGCATTACTGCTTCGCAGAAGTCGGTGACCTCCTGCCACTCCTCCTCGCTCCGGACCATGGCCTCAACCAAGGCCCGGCGCGAGAGGTCTCCGCCGCCGATCGCCCCCACGAGGGCACGGCGATGCTCCGCCCAAGCAGGGCACACCTCGACTGTGTGCTCCACCGTGTCCTCCGGGCGTTCCGCACAGTGCGACACCCGGGCGTCACTTCCGCATGAATCCGGTGCAGGAAACTCCCGAACGAACCATGTCCGGTGAGAACCTGCGTCATGTGGAAGGTAAGGACGCCGTGAGGTCTTTCCAGCCACGCCTCAAAGAGGGGACTTACCGCCATGATTGTGGAGTGCCCAATTCTTCGGGCTTGATTCTGTAGCTTATCTAAGTTTGAAACAAATAACGTACATAGGTACTTAAATAATTTAACTTCTTCATACTAGAGTAGTGTGTAAAAATCGAAAGTAAGGTCTACAATGAAGTGGGAGAGAGCAAAAGCCGCGAAACGCTTGCGGATCATGAACAACAAAGGAGTTTAATGTTTGTTAATGAATGAGCTCATTGAATTTTTCTATGTTGCGTCGAGTGAATTTTTCAAGTGGGAGTCAGTGGACAAATCTGTAATTTTGCGGAATAGCGAAAAATACTCAAAGGGCTCTCAGGCTCGATTTTGATGAAAACTAAAACTGAATACTTGGATTTTTGAAAAATAAAATTCTAGCCAGGAGTCGAAACCGTTGAGGTTGTTGTTGAAAAAAAAACACACAGTGTTTTATCTATTCGTCGAGACATTTGAATGTAACGATCTTTGCCTTCAAATAAATCGGCTACGCGCCCCTTTAGAGCACCATTTTTCTTCGGTGTAGTAGGGGCAGGTACCTGTTCATGTTCAGTGTCTTTGTATCAGACTGGCAAAAAAAAATGCCAATGTAATAATGAGCATGCAATCTAGTTTCTATCAAATATGAAAAATGTTCATTTGCTTACGAAAACAACACGACTACAAGAATGTTTTAAAAATAATTAACAAAAATTGACAAAAATATTGACGAAATTAATAGACAATGAAATACCTACAACGGCAGTATCAGAAAGCGTAAGAAATCCCGCATACAGATTTCACAAAAATAAGTAATAGCTATGAATGTATCGGTCACATATTGTATATTTTTTGGGCTTAGATGCACTAATTTGGTAATTTAAAACTAATTCAAAACAGCCAATACCCCACTATTTTAATTAACTAATCGTGCATGACGTATGCAATTGCAACTTTATATCTTCGCCATTAGATATAGCATTTTGTAAAAATTATAATTATACCTATTTCATTTTGAATTATGATGATTTGCATGCCCCTATGTTGGCAGAATATGGAGAATTTATACCTTATGACTACATCTATGTACGAATACTCATGTTTACAAATAAATTATTGTTTTGATTACCTATACTAGAGGTAAAGTGTAAACACATTTGTTGTGTAGTACAATTGTGAAAATTCTTTTACTATGCTTACCTTTTAACATCAGATCAGATCGATGTCCCTTCTCCCTCTTACATCAGTCAGTCATCTACTACACTTACGAAGAAAGTTAATTTGTTACGACATTTTTGCTGTAATCCTGTGAGGAGTTCCGATTCATGTCTTCGAAGTTCATATGTTAGTCCGTTCGTATGTTATTCCATTCGGAAAAGAAAGCCATTACATATTTACCTATTATCACTTAAGTACATCTTGTCATAATGGGTAGTAAGTTGATAGAAGCGTCGCACAAACAAAGACACAAAGTAATCGGACGTCTAACATCCCTTGGGGAGGGAGGGAGGAAACATGAGCGACCGTTGCCATGGAAATCGTTTACCTGTGCATCCGAGTGCGCCTGCGCACTAGATCTCTAGCTGAGTGGCAAAAGAGATTAAGTACATGTGCATGCGAATATGACATCTATTTCAAAGTAAGTAAGTCGTGTTTATTCCGTGAAATAGAAATACAGGTGGAAATGCCCTTACACTGGCTAAGCACGGCAACCAGTGTCGTGAAACTCACACATTTGCAAATCAAATTATCCATTACACTCATAAAGTACAGTGATATGCATGGATACAATTGCCACAAATTACAAACGCAACTTTTATACGAATCATCAAGACTAGACTAGGTATTATAACTGGCGACTCGCCCCAGTTTCGAGTGTTAGAGATCTTTGAATATAGCAACCACGCTTCTTCAATGACATCATGAGGTAAATGCGCCAAAGTAGTACATTTTGCCACGTGGTCCTTTTCTCCCTGTAGTATTCAATGCTTGAAGTTAAAGAAAGACAATATGCCAACAGCGATTATATCAACAGCTTGTTCGAAGTCCAATCTTTTAGTTTAGTGACCATAGTCTTTGAATAATAATATCACGTTTTTGCAATATTGTTATATACTTACTGTTTTTATGAAGACTTCGCAACACATAACAACCTAAAATTACATGAAGTTGTATATATTAGGTTAGAATTTTATTAGACAATTCCAATGAAATACGTTTTATCTTTACGTATAATTAGGTATACAAAATTTGCGCGCGGGCTTCTTCGTTTAGCATGCAACATCATGCGAAACGAGCAAAATTTTGGCCCTCGTTGAATAGACGAGGCCAACCCACGATTAAAAATAAGATTTATTTTTCTTATTAGTCCTTTCGTATATTACCTCTATAATTATACCACTTAGAAAAGGAAACCTGTTATTAAGTAAACGTAGATTACTGTAAAGCAATTAATTCATGAGATAAATGCGCCAAAGTAGCACATGTTGCCACGTGGCCTTTTTCTTCCTGTAACATTCAATGCTTGAAGTTTAAGGAAGACAATTTACTAACAGCGTTTATATCAACAGCTTGTCGAATCTTTTAGTTTAAAGAAAATAGTCTTTGAATAATACTAGTTATCACATATTTTGCAATATTGTTACTGTTTTTAATTAAGACTTGACAACACATTTCACGGTAAAACTGTACAAAGTTGACGGTTAAATTTTGTATTACACAATTCCAATGGTATAAGTGTTAGACAAAGCTTTGATACAAAATTTTAGTCATGTCGTTATTATAATGTCCTCGGGCAATGCGCATCGCGCGTTATCATGCGTCATGCATGCCATAAGGGCACAAGGGCGCCATTTTGGCACTCGCAGATAGTAACCTGTAGCAAATGCTACCATTTGCTACCTTGTTAATCTGCCACTGATTTCTGACTATTCCAGGTTACCTGAGAGAGATTGAGGAATGTATCATTTATTATCTTGGTCTAAAATAAAGTCAAGATTATATTACTCACAGAGTGAGTGTCAAAATGGCGCGCGCGCCGCTGCCTCGCTAGGGGACAATAAAATAACGGCACTACTCTGTAAGTGTATTTTGCATGAAAGCTCTGTATAAAACTTGTGTCGTTGGAATTATAATAAAAAAACTAACCGAATATATACAGCTTCACATAGTTTCAAATTGTAATGTGTTGTGAAGTCTTAATTAAAAACAGTAACAATATTATAAAATACGTACTCAAAGACTGTTCACTAAACTAAAAGATATTTGTCTGATTAAATCGCAATAAATAAAGATGGTTATGGACTTCGAACAAGCTGTTGGTATAAATGCTGTTGGCTTATCGTCTTCCTTCAACTACAAGCACTGAATTTACTTAAAAGGAAGAAGAAGATCACGTGGCAAAATGTACTAAATACTTTGGCATATATATTTCATAATGTACTTAAGTGATAATAGGTAACAGGTTTTCTTTTCCAAGTGGAATAACATACGAACACACTAATAAGAAAAATCGATAAAACGTACTGTTACAGTATTAAGTTGGAATCAGAATTGTATTAGAAACAAAGTATGTAAGTACCTAGAATAGATTAAGTTACCTTTAAGTTTAAAATCTGATTCTTTGGTAACTCGTTGTTGAGCTTCCTTACGTTAAACCAGGAGTTATTTTTGGCCAATGCAGCTTACTTTGCCACGTGGTCAAACTACATTTTAGATATATGATTCGGTAGTATTTTTTTACTGTGGAGTCATCTACGAGTGCCAAAATGGGGCCCTTATGGCATGATAACGCTCGATGCGCGTCGCCCGAGGACATTAAAATAACGACATAACTAAAATTTTCTGTGACAGCTGTCTATAACACATATACCATTGGAGTTGTGTAATACAAAATTTAACCGTCAACTTTATACAGTTTTACCTTGAAATGTGTTGTCAAGTCTTAAATAAAAACAGAAACAATATTTTAATAAAAAGAACGGTCTACTCAAAGACATATTCACTAAACTAAAAGATGTTTGTCTGATTGGATCTCAATAAAGATGATTATGGACTGCGAACAAGCTGTTGATATAATCGCTGTTGGCATATTGTCATTCTTCAACTTCAAGCACTGAATGTTACAGGAAGAAAAAGACCACGAGGCAAAATGTGCTACTTTGGCGCATTTATCTCATGAATTAATTGCTTTAAAGTAATCTATGTTTAATAACAGGTTTCTTTGAGGTAACATACGAAAGGACTAATAAGAAAAAGAAAAACTTTTTTTTATCGTGTTTTGGTCTCGTCTATTCAACGAGGGCCAACATTTTGCTCGTGTCGCATGATGTTGCATGCTAACCCGAAACCTCGCGCGCAAATTTTGTATGAAAGCTATAACAATTATATAAAAAAATAAAACGTACGTCATTGGAATTGTCTAACAAAAAATCTAACCGAATATATACAACTTCATGTAATTTTAAGTTGTAATGTTTTGCCAAGTCTTCATAAAAACAGTATCTAACAATATTGCAAAAACGTGATAGTATTATTCAAAGACTATGTCCACTATACTAAAAGATTAAACTTCGAACAAGCTTTTGATATAATCGCTGTTGGCATATTGTCTTTCTTCAACTTCAAGCACTGAATACTACAGGAAGAAAAAGACCACGTGGCAAAATATTGTGGTTGCTATTTTCAAAGATGTCTTACACCCGAAACTGGGGCGAGTCGCCAGTTATAATACCTACTAGTCTTGGTGATTTGTATAAGTTGCGTTTGCAATGTGTGGCAATTGTATCCAATCATATCACAGTGCTTTATGATTGTAATGCATAAAATAATTGGTTCCCGTGCTTAGCCAGTGTTCTTTTAGCATATCCACCTGTATTTCTATTTTACGGAATAATCACGACTTACTTTGAAATAGATGTCATATTCGCATGCACATGTACATAATCTCTTTTACCACTCAGCTAGAGATTTAGCGCGCAGGCGCACTTGGGTGCTCAGGTAAACGATTTCCATTACAACAGTCGCTCATGTTTCCTCCCTCCCTCCCCAAGGGATGTTAGACGTCCGATCACTTTGTATCTTTGTTTGTGCGACGCTTATAGTCAACTTACTATTTACATTATGACAAGATGCGCTCTTAGTAAGAATTATTTAGTATGTATTACCTAATTAGCAACTTCACAATAAAGGTACTTCATGTCTGCATTTCTAATATTGATGAAGAAGAGGAATCATTTTTTTTTTTATAATAAACTTCCATCTAAACTTTTATTCATCATAGAATATATTAACCTCTTTCCTAGGTATAAAATCTTGCATAATTTTAGCACCTGTAAGTCGATAAGCCTTTTGTTTTACCAGATTTTATTATCAATAGTGTCGACTCTCTTCTTTATGTCCCAAATGTAAAACCAAAAATCAAAATGGCAGAGCACAGATTATTAAATATAATGTGTTCAAATTGTAAGAAATTTATCCAAGAACGACCTTTTTTTTATTTTCTCTTTATTTTTTTTTATTTTTTTGGGTTTTTATATCGTACCTTTTAACATTGCCTAATTTTATTGCTTTTAATTACACAAACTATAATAATATTATGTGTTATATGTATATAACACTGTAACAGAAAGTCAGTGATGAAGGGCTGTTATTAACTGACGTAAGTTTTTGGCATCATCTGAAGTTGGTTGAGATAAAATTGACTGGATTTGTCCCACGTTATGTCTGTTTAGGCCAAAGAGATTTAAAGAGATACAATAGAGCGGCTATCAGGAGAAATGTCTTAGAAAAACTGTCATCCTATCTCTCAGTGACGCCATCTAGCTTTGAATAGCAATCACGCGAATTAAATTTGTCAAAATTTGTATAAATTTAACTGTTGCTCGGTAGGTGGCCAGGGGCTTTACCATGATATGTTAAAATGTCAGTAGTACGAACGAAAAAGGATCTAACAGTTCGGTTTAGGTCGTAAAATAGATCACCCGAATGAATGAAACCCGACGGGTCCCTGGCTCACACCGCTGAGGAGAAAGCAAACTTAATTGCCTCTCTTATTGCTGAATCTTCGCGTCTGAATTCCGGTGACGCACCGCCCCCTGTTTCTCCTGATGGGTACGTGACGAGTATGTCGGATATTCGTATCCATCAGAAAGAAGTACGTAAGAATAAAGCTAGTGGCCCCGACGGGATACCTGCAGTCGTTCTTAATACTGGTGTTCTTAAACATAATAAACAACAAAGGGCGGCGTATTTCTGGTCGACCCCAAGCGGCGAAAATCCACGCTACGCCACTGGTGTGTGCTAAGTAAGGACTTTTCAGCAATAGATGGCGCTATCATAAAATCAGCAAATGTTCTAGAACTATTCATGGAAATTGTTGATTTTAATTAATTACTGCGTAAATACCAAGAATATTTACGAAAATAAACCGAAGCTAGGTCCAACAATTTTACCATAACGAGATTTGCAATAGCGTAATGCGCAACTCAGCATATTTTCTCAGAAAATGATTTTCTTTTAGTGCCTAAAGCGGATACAAACATGACTTGACGTGTAGGGGTGTCATACTAGACTGAGCGACTTGTTACTACAAAGTAACAAGTTTCGGATTTTGACTTTTGTTCGCTATGTCCTGTCTATTGGTAGTATATATTTAATGTCTTTGGTTTAGGCCTAATTCCCTCAACAGTGACTCCCTCTCACTCCTGTTCCGGACACAATCCATCAGCAAATTTTGCACGTCCTCAATCTGATTACATTCTCTGCAATTTAGCGAATCAGCTTTCTTTATAAGGAATGTAAACTTCGCTGATGGATAGGTAGTGCCCCGGACGAAGTCTTAAGACTAATTTAATATCATTTTTACTAAGCCGACCATCATCATCAAACCAAGACGCACGAGGGGGCTCGCTTTGTATAGTTCTATACCAAATACCCTTTTTTTGACTGACACAAACAAAGTATTGTTTTCAGGAGTTATAACATCGCGCCGGGCCTTGGTTGAGGCCATGGTCCGGAGCGAGGAGTTGCAGGCGGTCGCCGACTTTTGCGAAGCAGTAATGCTCGCAAAGGAGGAGGCCGAACGCGTCAGGCAACGGCGTTCCCGCTGCCGCCGCCGGGACTCCGATCCCAATTTCCGGCTACCGTAGGCGCGGGCTTGCGAACAGTGAGCAATGGGTAGCTCGCTGTCCGGCCGTCCAGTAACTATCCGGACCAATTCCAAGTCGTCGACGGCGCGCACTGTTCCTGCGCTCCTCAAGGAGTTGTCAGGAACAGCAGGGGCCCAGCCGGGTCGAACCCTACTGGGGCCAGGGTTATCCGAAAGGGAACCCGAGCCTCGGTATGAAGGCTAGAAGGAACGGGGTGGGCTTTTAGTCAGAAAGAGTCCGACACTATCTCCCGCTCCGCCCAAGGGCGGGGGTTGTCATTGGATGATTTTTCGCACCATAAAAAAAACCGGCCAAGTGCGAGTCGGACTCGCCCATGGAGGGTTCCGTAGCAGCAAGTAACATAATATAAAAGTTCTTGTAGTTCATTGTAACTTTGATCGATGTTTTAATAATAGTGTATTTTTTTAGATTTATGACGTATTAAAAAAAAACTACTTACCAAATCTCGTTCAAACCAATTTTCGTTGGTAGTTTACATGATAATGTACATCATATATTTTTTTTAGTCTTATCATTCTCTTATTTTAGAAGTTACAGGGGGGGGGGGACACATTTTACCACTTTGGAAGTGTCTCTCGCGTAAACTATTCAATTTAGAATAAAATGATATTAGAAACCTCAATATCATTTTTGAAGACCTATCCATAAATACCCCACACGTATGGGTTTGATGAAAAAAAAATGTTTGAGTTTCAGTTCCAAGTATGGGGACCCCCAAAATTTATTGCTCTTTTTCTATTTTTTTGTGAAAATCTTAAAGCGGTTCACAGAATACATTTACTTACTAAGTTTCAACAGTATAGCTCTTATAGTTTCGGAAAAAAGTGGCTGTGACATACGGACGGACAGACAGACAGACAGACATGACGAATCTATAAGGGTTCCGTTTTTTGCCATTTGGCTACGGAACCCTAAAAAGCAGTTATAACATATTACTTTACATCTAGGTGTGTTCCCAATGATCAAGCAAATAGTCAATTGTTGTACCCTCTGTCGCTGCTAATTTAGATACACGGTCAGCCTCCTCATTTCCACGTAATCCAATATGCACTGGAATCCATTGCAACTTAATTGCTAGATATATTATTCTTAGATAATAAAATAATATTTTCAAGAAAATCATATGCTATCGATGCACCACTGCCACCAGAGGCGCATCGAGCAATATGTTGTAGTGCGCTTTTATTGTCTGAAAGAATAACAACTCTTTTTAGGTTCTGAGTTAGTGATTTCGACTGTAAAATATCGCTTGGTGAATTGCAATGAGTTCCAGCGTCATTATTGATACATTGCAGTTTACTTTAAATCCGAGATTAGTTCCTAAACTTTGATCAAAAAGCCCTGCGCCTTGACCAGAAGTACCCTTTGAACCATCGGTAAAAAATTTGTGCCAACTGCCATACACAGAATTTAATTCAGCTATTACATCGAATACTAATAAGTTTGGATTATATTTGGATTTGGGTATCTTGACACATTCAAGATTAACATTAATTATACCTATTTTTAGTCTCAATAGCAGTGGTCCACGTTTCCACTTATTTACTTCAGACGAAAGAATATTATGTGTTTCACATCATTATATATTTTAACTAATAAGGGTATTTTCTTGTTTTCCCAATATTTGGTACCTACTACATAATAGAGCACCCAGATCTGCAATTAAGTTAACTGTCGTATTGTTTGACCACGAAGATATTTTTAGACAATATTTATATGCCAAATACTATCTTAAATGTAAAAGCGGAATATTCAAATCAGAGTCCATTACATGGATTGGGGAACTTCTGATATATCCACCTACGATTCTTAGGGCTTGATTCTGTAGCTTATCTAACTTTAAAACAAAGAACGTAAGTACTTAAATAATTAAACTTCTTCTTACTAGAGTAGTGTGTAAAAATCAAAAGTAAGGTCTACAATGAAGTGGGAGAGAGCGAAAGCTGCGAAACGATTGGGGATCATAACAACAAAGGAGTTTAATGTTTGAATTTTTCTATGTTGCGTCGAGTGAATTTTTCAAGTGGGAGTCAGTGGACAAATCTGTAACTTTGCGGAATAGCGAAAAATACTCAAAGGGCTCTCAGGCTTGATTTTGATGAAAACTAAAACTGAATGCTTGGATTTTTGAAAAATAAAATTCTAGCCAGGAGTCGAAACCGTTGAGGTTGTTGTTGAAAAAAACACACACAGTGTTTTGTCTTTTCGTCGAGACATTTGAATGTAACGATCTTTGCCTTCAAATAAATCGGCTACGCGCCCCTTTAGAGCACCATTTTTCTTCGGCGTAGTAGGGGGTAGGTACCTGTTCAGTGTCTTTGTATCAGACTGGCAAAAAAAATTGCTAGGTTTTAATAGTTCAAAATAACTGTGACACTTTTATGCCAATGTAATAATGAGCATGCAATCTAGTTTCTACCAAATATGAAAAATGTTCATTTGCTTACGAAAACAACACGACTACAAGAATGTTTTAAAAATAAATAACAAAAATTGACAATAATATTGACGAAATTAATAGACAATGAAATACCTACAACATCTACGGCAGTATCAGAAAGCGTAAGAAATCTCGCACACAGATTTCAAAAAAATAAGTAATAGAGCTATGAATGTATCGGTCACATATTGTATATTTTTTTGGGCTTAAATGCACTAATTTGGTAATTTAAAACCAATTCAAAAGAGCCAATACCCCATTAATTTAACTAATTGTACATGACGTATGCAATTACAACTTTATATCTTCGCCATTAGATATAGCATATTGTAAAATTTATAATTATACCTATTTCATGATGATTTGCATGCCCCTGTGTTGGCAGAATATGGAGAATTTATACCTTATGACTACATCTATGTACGAATACTCATATTTACAAATAAATTATTGTTTTGATTACCTATACTAGAGCTAAAGTGTAAACACATTTGTTGTGTAGTACAATTGTGAAAATTCTTTTACTATTCCTACCTTCTATCATGAGAACAGCTCGATGGTATCTACTTTATACTTTTAGAGTACATTTCACGGCAATTTTAATAATCCCAAACACGACTACGATACGTTGATTTATTACAGAGCTCTGGTGCTTACTTTCCGGCTTCATCATCAGATCTGATCGATGTCCCTTCTCCCTCTTACATCAGTCAGTCATCTACTACACTTACGAAGAAAGTTAATTTGTTACGACATTTTTGCTGTAATCCTATGAGGAGTTCCGATCCATGTCTTCGAAGTTCATATGTTAGTCCGTTCGTATGTTATTCCATTTCGAAAAGAAAACCTATTACATATTTACCTATTATCACTTACATCTTGTCATAATGAGTAGTAAGTTGAGGGCACGCCACAATTATGGCGGTAAGTCCCCTCTTTGAGGCGTGGCTGGAAAGACCTCACGGCGTCCTTACCTTCCGCATGACGCAGGTACTCACCGGACATGGTTCGTTCGGGAGTTTCCTGCACGGGATTCATGCGGAGGTGACGCCCGGGTGTCGCCACTGTGCGGAACGCCCGGAGGACACGGTGGAGCACACAGTCGAGGTGTGCCCTGCTTGGGCGGAGCATCGCCGTGCCCTCGTGGGGGCGATCGGCGGCGGAGACCTCTCGCGCCGGGCCTTGGTTGAGGCCATGGTCCGGAGCGAGGAGGAGTGGCAGGCGGTCACCGACTTCTGCGAAGCAGTAATGCTCGCAAAGGAGGAGGCCGAACGCATCAGGCAACGGCGTTATCGCCGCCGCCGTCGCCGGGATTCTGATCCCGATTTCCGGCCAACGTAGACGCGGGCTTGCGGACGGTGAGCAATGGGTAGCTCACTGTCCGGCCGTCCGGTAACTGTCCGGACCAAGCCCAAGTCGTCGACGGCGCGCACTGTTCCCGCGCGCCTCAAGGAGTTGTCAGCAACAGCAGGGACCCAGCCGGGTCGAAGCCTACTGGGGCCAGGGTTATCCGAAAGGGCGCTCGAGCCCCGGTATGAAGGAACGGGGTGGGTCTTTTAGTCAGTAAGAGTCTGACACTATCTCCCGCTCCGCCCAAGAGCGGGGGATGTCAATGCATGATTTTTTCCCACCATAAAAAAAAAAAAAAAAAAAAAAAAAAAGTAGTAAGTTGAAAAGAAGCATCGCACAAGCAAAGTTACAAAGTAATTGGACGTCTAACATCCCTGGGGGGGGGGGGTAAACATGAGCGACCGTTGCCATGGAAATCGTTTACCTGTGCATCCGAGTGCGCCTGCGCACTAGATCTCTAGCTGAGTGGCAAAAGAGATTAAGTACCTACATGTGCATGCAAATATGACATCTATTTCAAAGTAAGTAAGTCGTGTATATTCCGTGAAATAGAAATACAGGTGGAAATGCCCTTACACTGGCTAAGCACGGGAACCAGTGTCGTGAAACTTTTACGACGATTACACTCAAAAAGTACAGTGATATGATTGGATACAATTGCCACAAATTACAAACGCAACTTATATACTAATCATGAAGACTAGACTAGGTATTATAACTGGCGACTCGCCCCAGTTTCGAGTGTTAGAAATCTTTGAATATAGCAGCCACGCTTCTTCAATGACATCATGAGGTAAATGCGCCAAAGTAGTACATTTTGCCACGTGGTACTTTTCTTCCTGTAGTATTCAGTGCTTGAAGTTGAAGAAAGACAATATGCCAACAGCGATTATATCAACAGCTTGTTCGAAGTCCAGTCTTTTAGTTTAGTGACCATAGTCTTTGAATTATACTTGCAATATTGTTAGATACTGTTTTTTATGAAGACTTGGTAACACATTACAACATAAAATTACATAAAGTTGTATATATTCGGTTAGATTTTTTGTTAGACAATTCCAATGACATACTATTTATTCTTACATATATAATTATTATAGCTTTCATACAAAATTTGCGCGCGTTAGCATGCAACATCATACGACACGAGCAAAATTTTGGCCCTCGTTGAATAGACGAGACCAGACTTCCGTAAATAAAAAAAAACGTATTTCTTTTTCTTATTAGTCCTTTCGTATGTTACCTCTATAATTATCCCACTTAGAAAGGGAAACCTGTTATTAAACATAGATTGTAAAACACTTGCTTACACTTCGTTAGATAAATCCGCCAAACCTGCATATTTTGCCACGTGGTCTTTTTCTTCGTGTAATATGCAGTGCAGTGCAGTAAGGAAAACAATATGCCAACAGCGATTAGATTAACAGCTTGTAAAATAATCCAATTTCTTAGTTTAGCGAACATAGTCTCTGAATACTACTATTTATCACAAAGTTTGCAATATTGTTACTGTTTTTAATTAAGACGACAACATATTAAAAGGTAAAACTGTAAGAAGTTGTATATTCGGTTAGCTTATTTTTTTACAATTCCAATGACAATTTTTATAGGCAGCTTTCATACAAAATGTTAGATAAGTATGTCGTTATTTTAACTGCGGGCGCCATTTTGGCATTCTTAGATGACTCCACGGTAAAAAAAAATACCATCGATACATATATCTAAAATGTAGTTTGACCACGTGGCAAAGTAAGTTGCATTGGCAAAAAATATATTTTCTAGTTTAACATAAGCAAGCTCAATAACGATTTACCAAAGAAGCAGATTTTAAACCTAAAGGAAACTTAATTCAATCTATTCTATTCTATTTTGATTCCAACATAATACTGCAACTGTATGTTTCTTTGATTTTTTCTTATTAGTCCGTTCGTATGTAAGTCCACTTGGAAAAGAGTGAGATAAAATTATACTTGCGCCAAAGTAGGTAGCACATGTTAAGCGACACATAATCTGATGTAGGTAGTCAACCCTGATTCAATAATCAAGGTTAATTAAGAGATCTTGATCATTGTTTAAGTACTAATAGAAGAACCGTAAAGTATATGTATTTTTTAAATGATTTAACATTATACAAAATTCCCAAGTCGTTTGACTTTTTAGACAGACTTTACCTTATTTTAGAGCAAGATAATAATTAATACAATTGGAGCCATCAATTAAAAAACATACATATGGCGGCTTTATCGCATTCGGCGATCTATTCCAGGTAACCTGGGATAGTCAGAGATCAGTGGCGGATCAGCCACGTAGCAAATGGTAGCAATTCTACTACCCTTGCTTGGCCCAACGCTTTAGGACTCGCAAAATAGATAAAGAAGGCAATATACGATAACCGTGGAATAAAGTACGTTGACCTTTTCCCAATATCTCTACGTAGTTACTCGAAAAACAAACAATGAACTGCATTACTGGATCATGTATAGGATCACGGAACAGTAAAAACAGTATAGGATCACTGTACATGCCGATTCAAGACATATTTATGTCTTTATTTCCGTTTTGAAATTAAAAGTGCTAAGTGGAGTTCACTAACCCCCCACAGAAAGGGGAACCGTGTTACCCCGAATTTAACGCGAGCTAAGCCGCGGGCAAAAGCTAGTAGTAAATATGTCGGGACCAATTCTTAAAATTGGTCACTTTATGAATAAAATCACGAATATCGAATGAAATGGATGGTTTTTATGACATGGAGCTATTTCAGCTAGACGCATGATAATTTCATAATGCGGTCAAACTTGGCTGATCATATTGTAAAATAGTTACATTGTCCATCAGTAGAGTCCACTATGACTCAATGTATTCTTGTTTTCTTACTTTAAAATATTCTTTTCGTTCAAAAATTTTCATTGTGCATTATAAGGATCATAGCGAAGCAAAGACGTTAAACTACATAAATCCATTCAATCAATGCTTGAATAACCTTTTGTTTGATAAAAACATTCGAATATTCGCGAACGCGAATATTCGTTACATTCCATCCAAAGCATCCATACTAATAATTCTCACTAAACCTACATTCATTGGTTTATTCTCTAAAATCCTATTCCAGTTGTTTTCCTCATTCATCAGTCTTTCAAAATAGTCCTTCCACCTCTCTTTGATCTTTTCATCTTCTGATAGAATCATTCCACATCATCAAACATCTCGCGCTCTTCTTTCTTTTGCTCTAGCAAGCCGGTATACATACCGTAGGCGCTGGCTTGCGGATGGCGAGCGATGGGTAACCGTCCGGAGACGTGGGCTCGGTCCGGACTCCGGACCGAGCCCATGTCATCGACGGCGTGTAGTGTTCCACGCGCGTACTACTAACCGCGTAGGGGTCCAACAGGGTCGACTACTGGGGCCATGGGTAATGCGAAAGAGATCCCTGGGGCCCTGGAACAATAGCAAAGAAGGAACAGGAGTGGGTTTTTAGTCAGTAAAAGTCTGACACTATCTTCCGCTCCGCCCAAGAACAGGGTGTCATTGGACGATTTAACCACCTAAAAAAAGTATAGATGGACGGCATAGATTTTTGACCTGCCGGACTGTTTAAAGTTTCTTATTCACTTTTTTTATAGATTTTAAGCTAGCGTTTTCCGAATCGATACATGCCATTCCTTAAACCAATTTTAGCATGGTTACAATCGAGCAAAATAACAATGACGAGTTATTCTTTGCGTTTTTGACGTGAGCATGTAAAAATCATGAAGAATCTAACGTAATTAAAATAGTAATTTCAGAACGGTAGGATCTATACCTAATTTGTTACAAAATTAACCTGCAGCATCAGAAAAAGCTCTCTCTGCCTCTATGCTGCTACAATGGCATAAAAATTTTGAGGTTTTAGTAAATCTTATATTCTAGGTCTTCTTTTGCAGTTAAACCTACCCTGTGGGTATTTAAATCAAGAAAGAAGTATCCTATACTTCTAGGCAAGATAAGATAGTGGTCACGAACCTTTTTGTAATAGAAAAATATGTGAGCCAAGCCATTGTCCCGTTATAATTTGGAATACTTGCAGTAATATTTCTTCGCAGTCAATCTAGTTTATCCGTAGGATATAATTATAAAATCTTTGGACCCAACTTCCTATAAATAAAATTGAGTAGGATTGTGCAAATGTATACTTTATACGTTAAAAACATCTCTGGAAATCTAATTTTTAACCGACTTCTAAAAAAGGAGGAGGTTCTTAATTCGGATGTTTGTATTTTTTTTTTATAACTTCGTCGCTTGCCAACCGATTTGAAAAATTATTTTTTTGTTGAAAAGGGTATACTTCCCAGATGGTCCCATAGTCACCAAGTTGGGATCTGGAACTCTTCAAATATTATAGGCAATCATATAGTTCTTATGGTATTTTCATCAAAGACTTAAGCATTTACAGTCAAAAAATGAAGTGGAACTGGTGACGAAGACCAGAAATGGCCAACGGAAGTTCATACTCACACAGATATCACAATGGACATAGTTATATGATTACGATAATATAAATAATGAATGGTTCTGAATAGATATGTTGAAAATGGTATCATCGAAGTGGCCTGATGGTGATGACGGAGCCAGAAGATAGGCACCGGAACTCCGTAATTAATCAAAGTATCCTAGCCGTGTTTGGGCTTATTAGAATTGTCATGAGATGCACTTTGGCTATAAGGTACTATCGAACTGATCTGATGATGATGATGGAACCGAAAGGTAGACACGGGAACTTCATAATAAAACAATGTATCCTAGCAGGGTTTGAGATAATTGGAATTGTCATGAGAAAAAGGCACTCTGGCTGTAAGTGTATTGCAATTACAAAGTGTTTACGCCTGCGTTAATATTAAGAAGTGCAGTGTGTGTGATTTTTTGTCTTTCCAAAAGACTAGGAGCTCGCGCCGTACTGAATATGATTTTTTGTTATTCGTCCACCTACATTTTTTTTTTCTAACTATCTCGCGCTCCGCTTATAAACTTGTTAAAAATCAGTAAAACCAAAATATATTACCATACCTCGATACGGAAGTTTCATTGAAGTTCCATTGGACCCCCAACATCTGGCGACCGTGACAGGACCTGCAATTTTATCGGAACAAGTTCGCGACAACGTAACCACGCGCTGCTGGCGTAGTCATTGCGCCGCAGCCACCTTTGATTAGGATCAAGGATCATACCTGGGTTCCCTGGAGGTGCACGAGTCATTGCAGCCACCGCCGGTCAGCGATCAGCATTCAGCATCGTACCGCAGCCTCGGCCAATGCAGCTAAGTGCCCATTTTTCCTTGTGAAATCCCTGTTACCTAACCTTACCTTTTATACCCTTATCCATAATCGATCTATCCTGTACCTATTTAAAATAGCTTTTTCCATGAGTGTATTGGTGTCTTTAGTCAATGTAGTGTCTCTAAATATTCATTAAAGTAATTTACGTCATTTATAGATGGAACCATAGTTTTTCATTCGTGTTTCCTCACAGGCTTATAACTGTTATAAAAGCATTTAGTTCACCATTATCGCCGAACATTCCAGGTCGATTTCTCCGTGTAACGCAAACGCGGGACGCCTGCCGTGTCACCGTGTGACAGCGGGACTGAACGGGAGCCCTACTTCTGCGCAGAGCCGGCCTCAGGTGACGTTAGGCGAGAAGCGTGAGCTAAGATTTTTAGTTTTTTCTTTTTTACATATCGTGAACTAGCTTGTGTCTGTACATTTCCATAATCAAACAACTTATTTATTACATTTACAATGGGAAAAGACTATGGAAGTGAAGCTAGCACAAACGATCCTCGTGAACTACAGGATCTCTTAGTGAAACGCAGCTCCATAAAAGGTCAAATAACTAAATTTAGAAACTTTTTATCAAAAATTACCTCTAAAGTAACGCTTTCTCAGATTGAGTTAGCTGAGTTAACATTAAAATTAAACAAATTTGAATCTTTAAATAGCCGTTTTGACGACTTGCAAAATCAGATAGAAGTGTTGCACTCTGAAAATTTATCTAGTGAGATTGATGAGCGTGATACTAGCGAACAACTACTTATATCCAATATTGCAATTGCTCAAAGTGTTACACAAAAACATAACTCAAACCGTCATGATGAAAGTAATTACAAGGACTTAAATTCAAGTCAGATAACCACAGGTCCGTGTAATCATGATCATCATGATATAGGTTTTAAATTACCACAAATTCAAGTCACTAAGTTCGACGGGTCTAGTTTTCGTTGGCTTGAGTTTCGTGACACATTCCTATCTATAGTACATAACAACGACCGCATCGCTCCCATTCACAAATTTCATTATCTTATTTCGTACTTGACTGGCGATGCAGCGCGCATAGCTAACTTGGAGGTATCAAGCGCAAATTATGCGTGTGCTTGGAACTTACTATGTGACAGATATGATAATACTCGCCAATTAGTAACTCATCATATAAATTCATTATTACATATAAAACCAATCGCAAATGAGTCTGATAAATCATTAAGATTCCTTGTGGATCATGTTAATAAAAATTTACGTGCCTTAACTAGTCTCGGTATAGGTTCGCGTGACTGGGATATTTTGCTTATTCATATTATGAGCCCCAAGCTTGATAGTTGCACTAGAGCCAAGTGGGAAGAGTACCGCATTGGATACCAATATACCTAACTTGCAACATTTTTTCAAGTTTCTTATTGATCGCGCTGACGTACTTGAGTCAATTAATAGCAGCCAATCGTATTCTAAACCTAAGACTCAGACAATTTCGAAGCCTATAGATACTAACCATAATATAAAATCTCATCAGTCATACACTTCTAATAGTGAAGACAATAATATTGCTGAAATATCATGCAGCGTTTGTAATGGTAATCATCGTCTTTATGATTGTCCCACCTTTTTGGCAATGAGTGTGGATGACCGCATCACTGAGGTAAGCAGATTACAGCTTTGCCATAACTGCTTAAGGTCAGGCCATTCCGCACGCAATTGTCGCATGCATCCGTGTCGCATGTGCAATGCAAGGCACAATAGACTCGTGCATAAACAACCCACTAACAAAAATATTTCTAGTGTTGTCACTATTTCACCCGACACCACTGACGATACTATCGTTAATCTTGCAAACCAAAATACCCATCAAGTTTTACTGTCTACTGTTTATATTGAGGTAGCCAATCCCACGACCAATCAAACACTGAAGGTTCGTGCTCTTTTGGATTGCGGTAGTCAGTCATCATTTATCACTCAATCTCTTAAAAGGAAACTACTTTTAGAACCGACTACCACTTTGCATGTCAAAATAATTGGCATAGGCAATAAAACTACCACTCAGGTTACAGAAACTTGTGTAGTCCAGCTGAAATCCTTGATGAAACATTTTACCATCACTTCTTCTTTTCTGGTATTGCCAGTATTAACCGGTAATATACCTAGAATGCCCGTTGACGTAAAAAAACTTAATATACCAAATGATTACTTTTTAGCAGACCCTCACTTCTACCAACCAGCACCCGTTGATGTTGTCATCGGTGCCGATATTTTCTAGAACATTATTGGCCGTGATCAACTCTCTCTCGGTCTTAATTCACCTGTATTGAGAAGTTCTCAATTTGGTTGGCTGATAACTGGTCCTGTGTATTTTAATTCACCTACAAATAATAACTTAAAGGAAAATACTACAGATTCTAATCATTCAGTCGTATCTTATGTGTCGTCTGTTGACAAAATACATCAAGAACTCACCAAATTCTGGGACTTAGAAAATATTCCCCAAACTCAACCACATACGAGTCATAGCGAGAAGGCATGCGAAATGCATTTCTTATCGCACACTTTCCGTTTAGAAAATGATAGGTTCTCAGTTAGTTTACCTTTAAAAGATACACCTGATTGTCTAGGTGAATCTTATTCACTCGCTAAAAAACGCTTATTAAATTTAGAAAAGCGATTTCGCAAACAACCACAAGTGAAATCGCAATATTTAGAATTCATGCGTGAATACGCAGACTTGGGTCACCTTTCAGAATCTGCTATACCTATACCTTCTACATCTTACTTCCTCTGCCATCACGCTGTCTTCAAAGACAGTAGTGAGTCTACAAAAATTAGAGTAGTGTTCGACGGTTCAGCTCGTACTTCATCAGGTCAGTCTATAAATGATATCCTCATGGTCGGGTCTAATATGCAGGACTCACTGTTCTCCATATTAATAAGAGCTCGACAACATAAGTTTCTCCTCACGGGAGACGTCGAGAAAATGTACCGTCAGATCCGTGTCCATGAGGAAGATCGCAACCTTCAACTTATTTTATGGAGAGAGGATGAGTCTCTGCCCATCAAAACGTTTCAACTAGGCACTGTGACTTACGTAATGGCAAGTTCCAGTTACTTGAGCACTCGTTGTCTATGGCAAATTGATGAAGAATGTGCTGATCCTATGGTTAAAAATATAATCCAACATGATTTCTTCGTGGATGATCTCATTACCGGTTCTGAAAGTGAGGACACCCTACATTATATTCACCAATCTGTAACCGAAGAATTAAAGAAAGGATGCTTAAATCTTCGTAAATTTAAGACTAATTTACCTTCATTGTTTGACTCAAATACTCAAATTAACGATAATCTTTTAATAATTGAGTCAACTAGTACTCTAGGCATGGGATGGAACCCATCAACCGATCAGTTACATTTCCCTATAAAATTTCCACTTTCTACTAATAATAATTTAACTAAAAGATCTTTTTTATCGTCTCTTTTTAAAATATTTGACCCTTTGGGACTGATAAGTCCGTGTGTAATAAGAATGAAAATGTTATTACAACAACTATGGCTGCATAATTTAAGTTGGGACTCTCCAGTCCCACCTGATGTTCAAAGAGACTGGACCAACTTTATGCACTCTTTACCTTCCCTTTCAACTCTAGAAGTTCCGCGTCGTGTTCTTTGTAATGAACCCGCATATGTAGAATTACATTCTTTCAGTGATTCATCTCAACATGCATATGGCGCTTGCATTTATTTACGTTCCGTCAATGCTGGGAACGAGGTTACAGTCAAGCTGCTTTGCTCGAAGTCCAAAGTAGCTCCAATTAAAGGTACAACTATTCCTCGTTTAGAATTGTGTGCAGCCCTACTGGCAGCAAGGTTATGCAAGGCTGTTAGGGAGTCACTACGATATGAATTTCAGCATCAAGTACATTGGTGCGATTCGTCAGTAGTACTTGCCTGGCTTCACACTAGTTTTATAAATTTAAAAACATTTGTTGCTAATAGAATTACGGAAATCTGTGAGCTAACCGATGCCTCCTCGTGGCGCTATGTGCCCACATCTGTTAATCCTGCTGACCTCATATCTAGAGGAATTAGCCCAGACAAACTCAGCGGTACCAATCTATGGTGGTCA
The DNA here is from genome assembly GCA_910589285.2 of Mythimna ferrago. Lineage (NCBI taxonomy): Eukaryota > Metazoa > Arthropoda > Insecta > Lepidoptera > Noctuidae > Mythimna > Mythimna ferrago. The sequence goes on along the minus strand of OU342691.1, from coordinate 8,570,246 downwards.
GGCCCTTCATTTCTCATGGAGCCTGAATGTAATTGGCCTATCTTAAAACCCAATAAAATTAATATTAATGATTTACCGGAAACCAAACCTAATTGTACCGGGTCTCATGTTGTTTCTCAAAATGAGCCTATAATTAATTTTAAAAACTTTTCTAGCTTAACTAAAATAAAACGGTCTTTCGCTTACGTGCTTAGATTTATCAATAATTTAAAACCTAATAATAATAAAATTTATGGTAATCTAACGGTTGATGAATTAAATAATTCATTTTTATTTATTTGTGTCGTTTCGCACAGCAAGAATCATTTCTCTGTGAATATAATTTGCTATATAATAATAAGGTTTTAAGTACTAAATCAAACATTTTATCATTGACTCCATTTTTAAGCGATAACAAGGTTATACGAGTTGGTGGCCGACTAGGTTCATCTGACTATAATTACAATAAAAAACACCCGATTCTCTTGCATGCTTCGCATCATTTTACGAAATTGATTTTCGAATATGAACATAAACGTGGATTACATGCTGGTCCACAACTATTGTTAGCTATTGTTAGAGAATACGTTTGGCCGATTAATGGCAGAAACTTGGCTAGGCGCGTTTTTCATAGCTGTCCCAGGTGCAGACGCTTGCAGGGCAAGACTATTGCGCCACTCATGGGGGATTTACCATCCCAACGTGTCACGCCCGACTTTCCATTTCAAACAGTAGGTAGGAATTGACTTTGCTGGCCCATTCTTAATTGTAAACAAAAGGGGGCGTGGTGCCTCGCTAGTCAAGTGCTATCTTTGTTTTTTTATTTGCCTTCGATATAAAATTTCTCACCTTGAAGCCGTGAGCGATCTATCAAAGGATGCATTTATCATGACTTTCCGAAGGTTTGTGTCACGAAAAGGCAGGCCAGCGGAAGTTTTCTGCGACAGTGGACGCAACTTTGTCGCAGGAGCAAAGGAAATTAATAACTTTTTTAAGATTTACCAAAACGATTTATCAGATTTTGCATGTTCGGGTCAGTGGGCGGATTCAGTTTAACTTTTCACCTGCTTACGCTCCTCATTTTGGCGGCTTAATTGAGGCCGGCCATCCGTTCACCAAAATATCATATTAGACGAGTAATGGGTAATTCCCACCTAAGTTTCGAAGAAATACAGACTCTTTTCGCTCAGGTAGGTAGCTGTTTTAAATAGTAGACCTCTCTATCCCTTATCCGCTTCTCCTAACGATTTCCAGTGCCTTACTCCTGGGCATTTTCTCATTGGCCGGGCTCTCACCGCTCTGCCTGAACCAGCTGTGGCAGATTGCCCCTCAACAAATTTGCAGCGTTATGCCAGATTGCAGCAAATATACCAACATTTTTGGCAACGCTGGCAAAAGGAATATATCGCTAAGTTGCAACTGCGTCGAAAATGGAAGACCAACACCGCCTCGGTCAAGATTGGAGATCTGGTTCTACTGCAAGAAGATGGCGTTCCACCCCTTTGCTGGAGACTTGGGCGCATTGAAAGACTCTTCCCAGGACCAGATGGTGTTTCACGAGTGGCCGACATCAGGACGATTAGGGGAACTTTACGGCGCCCTCTAGTTCGTATCTGCCCCTTACCAACCGAAGAGGACTTTCTGAAGGGTTGAAACTTCGGAAGTTTCAACGGGGGGAGGATGTTTACGCCTGCGTTAATATTAAGAAGTGTAGTGTGTGTGATTTTTTGTCTTTCCAAAAGATTAGGCGCTCGCGCCGTACTGAATATGATTTCGTCCACCTACATTTTTTTGGTGTGTCAAAATTTTGTCATCCTTCTAACTATCTCGCGCTCCGCTTCTATACTTGTTAAAAATCAGTATAACCAAAATATATTACCATACCTCGATACGGGAGTTTCATTGAAGTTCCATTGGACCCCCAACACAAAGTATGAAATAAAAAACTTTTTACAAAAAAAAAATAACAGACTTTACTAAAAAAAACACTAAAACTATCAAAATAATTTTAATTTCGGAAGTCGGTGTTAAATAAGAAACAAACAATATCGAAAAACACCGACTTCCGAAATTAAAGGTTTGTGTTTTTTTTTTTAGTGAAGTCGGTTATATTTTTTTTTGTAAAAAGTTTTTTTTTAATTATTAAATATTGTACAAAATTCCCAAGTCGATTAACTTTTTAGACAGACTATAACATAAATGTTAAGATGCCGTCATATGATTAGTTCCAATTTCGGTCGCGCGCCGACTAGCGCTTTGAGCTTCCCATGGATTTTTCATTTGTTTCAATGTCAAAAACACATTGACAGTTGACACCATAGCGAATCCGACCGAATTTAGTAATCACAAAATATAAGGACTATTTAGTACTGTTTGTGACGTAGCGCGTCAGTCGGATTCGCGATATAATCGCTTTTGACGCAATTCGGAACGCAGGATATGTTGACACTTTGACCATAGACTATACACTATAAACAGAGACTTTGACTTGACAGTCACATTTTTTAGGTTATGGTTAGAGTGTACTGAATAAATCGGGATAATTTTACAATTAATAAAGGTTTTACGCATAAAAAAATATGAATGCGACTAAAGCTAAGGAAGCTACTACTCTACCAAAGAAGAAAAACACGATTAGTAAGGGTAAACTGAAGAAAACTATAAAAAATGTCTTATGTCGGCCTGATCCAGTGTTTTGGTAACTTTGCGCCATCAATATTGTTAAATTTGGTTACTTTTCTGCGCCACTGTATTGTTACAAATAATCGTTGCATTCATTACAGGCCAGAGCTAACGGAAGAAGAAGGAAAGAGGTTAGAATCGGCCTTGAAAAAACATAAAATTTCCGTACCAGATTTCAAGAAACCTCACTGGAAGGATCTGAAACTTATTCCTAAGGAAAAACGTCCCAAACCACCGAAATTACAGTAAGGAACATTTCTAGTTTTGTTATATTTTTGCTCATTTTAAATACAAAAAAGTCATAATTTAAAATAATAGAATTTTTAATAACTAAGCCCTTTTCTACAATTTTATTTTCAGAAAAGTTGATGGACTATTACTTGGTATAAGAGAATGTAGTGATGCTGTACAAAATGGAGAATGTTCTGCAATAATCATTGAAGCTAAAGTAAACCCAAGAATGATAGTACAGCCCATTTTAGAAATGTGTACAACTAAAGATGTACCTTTATTATGTTTGAGTGAACTAAGGAAGATAACTGCAGCCAATTTTGGTGTACCAACTAGTTGTCTAGGAATAAAATACAATAGCCTATTAGATGTTAAGAAAGAAATAACTGAAATAGCTAAAAATCATCCAAGACCGGAACTAACTAACCAGCAAAAGGAAACAAATGACAGCATAGTAGTAAAAATGGATGTTGAAAATATAGAAACCGAAGAAAGAAAAATTAGTGATGTCCCTACTTTTCAATTCTTATACAGGACTAGTAAAAAGAGTAGAGTATTTGTGCCAACTGCTTTAGAAAATGTTGCAAAACCGACAAAACAATTCATTGGTCAAAACTTTATAGAATTTTCCGAAAAATCTGACCTAAAGAACAGCAAAGCTTTCATGAGAATGTTAGTAAAGAAATTTGCGAACAATCCAGATAGGTTTAAAAAGAAATAAACAATTTTTTCTAATGAGAGAGATGCTTTATTTTAAAAATATTATAACTATAATGTCACAATAGACATAATATTACGTTAAACATTCCACAAGGAATGTGAATAGTAATCAGAAATGTTTGGGATGTCTTTATAAAATTAAGCAAATAAATCGAAGCTATCCCTTAACACTTCTTATTACTTGTCATCAAATTTTACCTTTTGAACCTTGCACTGTCATGGTATACAATTCACCAATATTTTGTACCTACTTATCTTTCTGTTAATGACAGTACATATGTTATTTGTTTCCAAAATTCATCCAGGTAAAACTTGATAAACTAATTAAACTAAATTATCATGCCATACATCATATAATGAATCTATACAAAAATCTAACAACTGTCATTGTATGAAGTATTGCATGAGAGTAGATATATGTATCTTACATTTTCAATTTATGCATTGCATTTAAGTTTTTTAACAGTTCAATTTAATAAAAATCAAACAACAGATTGGTTCAATGTTATACCTACGATAATGACTATATAAGTCAATTACAGCTGGCCATTGCTTACATCTATACATACTTAGTAAACCGAGATAGTCAATAATAACATGAAGAGTTTTTCGATGTTCCCTCAAATAGTCAATAAATGAATGTAGCCATAACCATGGTGCAATATAATCTACAGAACATTCATACAAAAAACAACTCATGATATACACTTTTAATTAAATATAAACTCAACTTTAACGACTTTATGTTTTTAAACAATATTATAGTAATGCTCAATATTATAACATGTTAACTATATTAGTATAAAAATAATAATTGGTACATAGTACCAATAATGATTTATATGATCACATATTTAGCTATTTATATCAATAATTAATTGTCTTAATTCATGTCACTACATGCAACAATTTTATAATCATCACGCAAAAAAATAAATTGTGAAATTATTCACTGGAAGATTACAGGAATGAAAACAAGAAAGCAATAATTGCCATACTAGTCAAGTAACAAGTCATAATTAACTGTACACGAAAATATGTATTTGTACATCTCTAGAATCTATTTAATGCATATTAAATACCAGCATATGCTTCTCAGAAGCATATGACAGAAATCATAGAATATGTACAAAATATAAATGCCTATTTATCAGTGATACGTGCAACGCCGCGCTCGCCTCGTCTGGCGCGCGTGCCGGCCGCAGCGTGTTCCATAAACATTTCTTCCCGACCGTTGCCTAAGCTGGAACCTGTCCCGGCTCGATCAATCATCGTCAGAGCTAGCGGAGATCTACTGGTCCGGTTTTTATTGCCAAAAACCGGCAGTGAGACGCGGATGAGCGCTCCGTCGCGCTCAGTGCGGCACGCGCGCCTCGCTGGGCCTGTAGCGCGCTAGGATGATGGCGCACATCTTCTGCGCGTCCGTCTCCTCCGGGTACGCCGCCATGGCCTCCGCCACCTGCGACTCGGGGAAGATGCCCGCCAGGTGGTAGTGCATGCGGCGCCTCTTGTCCCAGTGCTGCAGCGCGCCGTCGGACGCGCACGGGGACGTGAGCGGCGCCAGAAGCGCAGCCGCGGCCGCCGCGCCTCCCGCTGCGCCCGGCGCGCTCGCCACGCGCGCCGCCAGCGCGTGCGGCTGCAGGCGCGGGTCGCACATGGGGTTCAGCGTCAGCTGGCGCGCCAGCTTGCGGTGCGTGTTCACGTCGGCCGGCGGGCAGGGGGCCACTAGCGGAGGTTGTACCGGCTGCGACGGTCCCGCCACCTGCGCGCGGTCGAAGTGTGTGGCGAGCGTGGCGTCAGCGAGGCGCGGGGCAGCGGACTGAGCGCGCGCCAGCTGCCGCTTCACGTCGGCGGGGCGGCCGCCGGGCGGCAGGCTCACGGTGTGCAGGTCGCGGCGCAGCGTCTTAGCAGCCGCGCGCTCCGACAGCTTCTCCGCTACGGACTTGTGCGGCCGGCCAGCACGCTCGGGGTGGTGGAACTTGCACTTGTTGCCGTACGTGCACTTACGGCCGTACGGGCACGCGGGTGGCGGGTCTGCGCGAGACGGCGGCGCGCGCAGGAAGGCGTCCAGCGTGGGTCCCGAGCGGCCCAGCGGGTCGTCGGGCGGCATGAAGCGGTCGTTCACGAACGAGTACATGAGCAGTCGCTCCTCCACCACTTTCCGGAAGTCGGGGTTCTCGACAGCGAGATCGCGGTAGTTGTCATTGGAGACGACGATGCCGTCGGTCTCGGCGGCAAGCCGCAGTATGTAGCGGTCGTCGTAGCACACGAGGCGCTTGCCGCCCAGCAGGCGGCTGGGCGTGTACACGAGCACGCGGTCGCGCTCGAGCCGCTCCAGCGCGTCGCGCTCGGCGATAGGGTTGTCGGGGCGCGCGGACTCCTTGCGCCACTTGGGCACGAAGGCGGTGATCTCGCGGTGTCCGCGCGCGCGGAACCACTCCACGCAGATCTCGATGCCGCGACACGAGAACACTTCCTTGTTTCCATGGCTGAGGACAAAAGAGCGAGCATATTGTATAAAGTGCCCCACAATAATTTAAACTTATATAATTAGGTTAGAATATTGAACACTATCAATAATAAAGTATTGTTAAGATAAGATTGTGACAATTCGAGTTATCAACCGGAACTCTCGGGGTGATTGATATCTAGGAACTCGTACGATGTTGAACGTGAATTGTTTATCTTTCTTTGGCTTATTATGATTATTATTTACAATAAACAAAATATTTATTCGATTGCTGAAATAAAACAGTATTCAGTTTCTTTCGGTTTCTAAGCTATGTTTAGAAGACATGAACATATTACATCAAAGGAGATAGCGGGATGAATGAGACCAATTTCGCACGAAGTGGAAGGAGGAAGCGTGGGTCTGCGAAAGATGGAAGGGGTGAAAGGAGGCCTTTGCCCAGGAGTGGGACAGAATAGACTAGTAAAAAAGTAGAGTAGTATCTTGAGTAGTCTTCAAGATATCAAAATATTACTAATGTAAAAGTTACGTGCCGAGGCTGTTTTAAATTTATAATACTTTTAAATAGCTAAAGCAACTAAGCCATAGTCATCTGTATCTGTAACGTACCTCATAGCGACATTGCTGCCATCTATAACGATGTGTCGAAGCGGGGCTCGGTCGGGCGGCGGGTCCGGCTCAGCCGGTGGAGCAGGCGACAGTGCCCTCGGCGGTTGCTTGGCAGCCAACTTGATCAGCTCGGCCAACAACTCGTTGCAAGGCGGGTCAGGACCCAACCGTTGGATAGCCGTCCGCGCCAACCGTTCCGAGTAACCTAACTTCATGGCAAACTCGATCTTTGCCTAGAATAAAGACAGAAATTGCGTTTAATATAAATGTTCGCTAAATCCTGGAGTGTTGATGTCAAACAGAAGCTAAGGTGCAAAAGCAAGATGATTCAAAAGACTTGGGGAGTAACGGCGGAATCAGACGATTTATTACTTGTTCATTTGCGTCTTTCATTCAGTATCTTTCTATCGAAATGAAAATTTTAACATGAAATTTAATGAATGCCGAATGAATTCATAAGTGTTGGCCCAATGAAAGAACTCTGAACAGTTTGGTCACAAAGAGAGAAGAACGTTCACTCGGGTTCGCCCATTTCGTCTCGAGTTCCGAAGCCCTACCACGAGCTCTTAACGCGATCCATTTTACGACCTAAACAGAACTGTTAATGTTAAAGGGATGGACCCACAATCTACATAGGATGTATAAGCTCCTTGCTCCACCCCTCTTTCACGCTCTCACGACATGTTAAAGCCCCTGTAGTAGACAACAAATTCCAAAAGAGGTACGACGGGATTCGACGAAATTTTGATAGAAAAGAGCAGGTGAATTTTCACTTTTATGTCGTTCCAGCTAAGCCATGTGAACATGGCGCACTCTAGTGAACTGTCAGATTCCATCTTTAGCAGTTATCCTTCCCGGTCTGTCAAAAACAATAATCAATGAGGTTGCAACTCGGGAATTCCCATTTTCTTTGACTACCTACATATAAAAGAATGGCATACGCAAAACTACTGTTGAAGCTCATTTTGCATTTCTCTATAGAATTATATGCCAAATATGCATTGCTTGCGACCTAGGGGTTAAAAGTACACTCCTTTTAACCTCTAGTTTCCCGCAATCAGATACAATAACCATTGTGTCTCGTCTAGATTTACAAAGGAAGATACACAGGAAATAGTTGTTAGCCGTTACATACTCTGCTTTGTCAAATAATTCCACTGCAACTCGGCAGGCATGCCGTGCATATAAATAGATTGCTCAATAAAACGGTGAAGGAAAACCATTGTGGCGAAACCGGCATATCCAACCATCAATTTGAAAACATTCTGATATCTATCAAACCGCACTGGAGCCTCCGTAATGGATTACGGACCACTCCCTCTAACAGAAAGGAGAAGCCCCAGCTGTGGGCAAATCATAGGCTGATTGTAGTATGCTTATCCTAAGCTCAATAGCTACTAATCTTACCTGGTTGGGTTGTGGTGGTGTAACAGTGACATATTCAGCGAACTCCGCGGCGAGAGTGTCGGAAGGGGTCCTGGAGGCCGCACGATGTGCACTCTCCTCCTCACACTCCGAGTCATAGCTGGAATCTTCTCCTCTCTCGCCAGCCCATCCCACTGATGACTCCACATATTTCTGAAACAATACACACATTTTTAACATGCATGGTTTTTTTAACACAGCAAAAAATCAACGCCGACTGATGACCAGTCTGTGCCAAATTATTATGTCAGCAGGTTGTTCGTGTTTCAATGTCAAATTACTTTATTTAAAATCTATTGTAATTTTCGGCATAATTTATTAATGGTGATATTTTAATTGCTCAGATTTGAATTGATTAGAACGTTGCCTAATGTTCAATATAGGGAGAGGCCTACATCCTACTTCATATTTGCATATAGAAACGTCAGCATGAAACCTTTAAAATAACAAATGATTGTAATAATCTATCCTTTCACATATGACTTGCATTCATACCGGATGTAACGAGAATGCAGTTAGAATTTTCTAAGATTAGCGTTGCAAGGTGAGCAGTTAGCTGTAGACGGATCTAATCGAACAATCCCCGCAGTTATGTGTATGATATTTCTAATAAACCATCTTTAAATAGCTCTAGTGATGAATAATGTATTTGCAATTTCAATAGGCCTGCGTGATATCGTTGTCGAAGAAGATCCAAAAACGTTAAATAAGCGTGTGAGTGATGATTATCGATCAATAAGCAAATTTGATATTACAGCGACCGCCACCGGCTCAGCACAGGGTCACGAGGGCGCCGAAGCGGATCTACAGATGATCATTGACCTTTAGCGTGTGCGCAACTGACGGCCGTACCGGTTGGAATACATTATTCTTGAATTGACAAAAATATTTCTGAATTAAAAATTCAAAAATAACCTACCAACAAATGCTAGTACCATCGCGCACTGGACACACTTACAGTTAGAAAATTTACTTAATAATGTACAAAATAGCGGTTAGTCATACCCGCAAGATCCGCGTCGAGACCTAGTTGGCTGAGAAACTAAAACACAAATCTAGATTTTGGTTTAATATAGGTGGATAAAATAACAAACAGGATATTAAGGTAATCGCTTTATTATCTTTGATCATTACTTTTACTGAGAAAGATAACTGTTCAATAATCGCACCAGCTTTGCTGACAATGCCAAATACATATTTCCAAAAAAAAAATAAAGATAAAATCAATATAAATATTGAAGTAGTAGGTATCTAATAGGTAGTCATAAAACGTAAATCTTTAATCACTATAAAAAATTCGAAGCAAGAATTGACAATCGAAACGAACAACGAAATTGACTCGCAACAAAATTTTGTAGTCCACGGCAACTGCCCAGTTCCTGTTAGAAAATCGGTGGCTAAACGTATAGTCGTGTAAGACCAAGGCGGTAAAGTTTAGTAGGTCTTGGGAGCCTACATCCGGGCTGGGCACAGTACGGAAGCGCTCCGCCTACAGCGCGCAGCCGGATGCGACTTTCTAAAAAAATCGAGCCAAGTTATAGTTGGCGGTTAGAGAACGATATTGAACTATGTTGATTATGATGAGGCGAATGATTTGGAAAATTGGCGGTATCTTCATTTAGATTTTTTAATTTATTTTTTGAGTGTAATCTGCTTTTATTGCATTCTATAGCATCGACTCTTTCATATCAGAACATAAGGCTTGAGGAATTGTTGATATTTAAGTAAGTATTATCATAGATTATTTCACTCTCCTAGAGAGGAGGCCTGATCCCTAGCAGTGGGAACATTAAAAGGCTACGCTATGCTATTTTCCAAAAAATCTGTGGCCTGCGTTTAGAACTATTTTCTGATTCTCTAGACTAATAGACAATTACATATTATTTATGGGCTAAGCCGTAAAAAACGATAAAAACGAAGGTAGGTAAGACAGTCTTATCATTGCACCGTCCTTCTTCATTGAATAAGTTTATTGTGTCTGTGATATAATAAATGTCCTAAATGCTTCCTACGATAGTGCGTGTTACGTCAATGGATCATACGATGTACGCATTTGGGGTCATAATGATTATTGTGTATTTCATTAAACAAACAACTTATTAATAAAGCGTTATCCACTTCAATCTTTGCTATCTTGGACTTGGACAAATGGACAGTACCGTTGATATGATTTCAAAAGGAGTCAAGGGTTTTGTAAGTCAAAGAAACCAAAATATTGTAAGTATAAAGCTAAGAATTCTACGTTCTAACTGATTTCCTCGTAACAATAGCAGCAGTTTTAGACAAAATAAAAAAACCCATCGGATTATCCCGCCGCCGCCGCTGTTTGCCACGCTCGTTTACGTTAGACGAACTATTTGTTTACGTTTTTTAGATCCAACTTTTAGAATCTGGAAGTAAACACGCTAGACTTCTAGCAAAACACCAACGAGTCCATAATATAATAAACAAATAACAACTCCACTAAAAGAAAAAAATAAAACAATCTTCTCGACCCACTTAGGACATGGAGGTCGTGCAAATCAACCGAATCATTCAATTCATTAGTGTTCTTAGATTTTGTAGATAACTAGATAATTGGTTTAGAAGGTCTTATTGCATTAGATCACTGCAGTCATTAAAAGAATTTCCGTTTTGTTTAACCAGTAGCCATATCTACTATGTACTAGTTTGTTAGAAAATTTAGCTATGCTAATTTCTTGAATTCTTGATTCAAGACAGGACCTCCAACCAAAGAAAGGACGTAACCAGTTTACTCGTGATTGTGACTTTTTTCCAATAAGCATTCGCATAGCATTTACATTTTCTCATAAGCTTGGTTTGGTTTGTTACATCACTTGTCTGTCTCTCTGCTTGTGTCCTCGCTCGCACACCTTGTTTCCGCTCATTACCAGTCTGCATCGCCTTGTTATGACTAGGTATTTGTTTTTCGAACCTTGTCACCTCATTTCGAACTTTGCTCGCAAAACTTAACTCTTCCTACATATTGACGTCCCAAGAGTGACTCCATTGATAGTATTGACGTCAGTACAGATCGTTTATCTCGTTTAGACGCAAATCAAGGAACTACTAATTACGTAGGAAGGTTTATATCGTATTTATATCGTATATTTGCAAAGGTTATCGTACTGCGCAATCTTAGAAATTCAGATGCTATTAAAATTTGTTTACGATATCTGACGGTAGTTACTTATCTTTCTATTAACTTTCGCAACGTACCAGTTCCCGACATTGATCTACATGAAGACTGTAATTAGATAGCCAGCTCACAGAATGAAGAAATGCATACGCTTTTATACCATGAATGCTATGTATATGCTTTAGTTTCCCGAAAACGATCCCATAATGCCGACTATCCTACTACTTCGTAGTACCAGGAAATATTGGCTTGTTCCTACCAGCCAAGCTACCGAAAATTAATTTACATTGAGGCATGTCTGTACGCCGATAAGTTAAAGTCTGGGTGAGTGAGTACAATTAGTTCCGTTTGTAGAGGAGAAATTCTATCGTTGGTTTGTTGAAGAGATAACAACAGCCAATAGGGTGGGAGCATTCGGGCGACGTCGGCGCACGCCACCTCGTGCGATGTGGCGTCAGCGACGAACAGGATGCGGGCACGCGACATACTTTATACAACACATACACACACACGCGTATCATACAACTGCACTCGACTCAAACATTCGGTTGCCATAACAAAAGTATTGTCTCTCACTCGACACAGTATAGTCTAGTCAAATTAGGTCATTTTTTAATAAAGATTGGAATAAATTCTCTGGAGAGGCAAAAACGTTTCTGATGGTATTGTATGAGTGAAAAATGGAGTATAAAAAAAAAAATCATTTGGCACCCCTACGGAAGGGGGTGAAAACTGTTTATTGCTCATAACTAACCAGAGAATATAGGTGTGCTCACCATTTTTTTTTTTTATGGTATATTAAACCTCAACCTACATTATTGCATTTTAATTATTTTAATTAGACCAACGCAGCATTAGAAAAAAATAAAAATGTTATTTTTGGCCATTGCGGCATTGGGGAAAATTGTGTAGTTTTGTAAACTGAGGAAAGTGTTATACATTTCGACCTGAGTACATGATTGATTTTGCACCCCAGTGCGGCGTATGGAAATTAGTTTTTCACGTTTTTTTGCTTCTGTACTTCGGGGGAAATTTAAGTAGTTATGAAAATATCACAATTACATTAATTTGGTTTCCTTTATATTTGCACCCTATAAAAAATTAGCATTTTTTTAAGGAACATACGTTTTTCTAGTGTTGTCTTAATTGCCAAAGAACTATTACGCCATGGAAGTGACAAGCGCGCGACACGGAATAATAAACTGACAAGAAGAGATAAGCGTAGTCATTACCTAGGAGTGTTGTGGGATGTATTTTACGACGAAGGAGTACTTTCTGATTGTAAATGCTCTGTTAGTAAGTGTAAGTAAAGAAACCTAATTTTGTTTTTATAAAAAAAAAAAAAAAAACAGTTAAGAAAACCGTCTATGTTTAAACAAAAAAAAAACGAGAGTGTCCTGCAAGCATGTCCTTTATTTATCTTCTATACATGCATATAAATAAAATTGGAGTATATGTTTGTAATATTGAAATAACTGCTTTTTACTACATGCATACATATATACGGTACATAGAGTTTGACCATCGAAAGAAGAGAGTCGTACCAGGCGGCGGTCGCTCTAGCGACACACGGGGTTGCGATGGTCGTTGATAGGATCCAGGAGTTGGGACTCAAGGTGGCGCTTCACAAATCCGAGGCGATGTGTTTTCACGGTCGCCGCCCTCGGAACGCGCCGCCATTGAGTTCCCAACTAACGGTAGGAGGAGTTCACATCGGTGTCGGGTCGACGATGAAGTACCTGGGACTCGTCCTCGACAGCCGGTGGAATTTCGTGGAGCATTTCCGACGTCTGGCTCCCAAACTCAACCGGACTGGGGCCGCTCTCAAGCGGCTCCTGCCCAATCTTGGGGGTCCAGACGCCTCCTGCCGGAGGCTCTACGCGGGGATCGTTCGGTCCATGGCCCTCTACGGGGCGCCGGTGTGGGCGCCGTCGCTGCGTAAGCGACCGGGTCATGGCAATTCGGATGGTGCGGGGATACCGCACGATTTCCTGCGAAGCGGCGAGCCTTCTGGCTGGCCTACCACCGTGGGATCTGGAGGCAACAGTCCTTGCACACATGCACGACATGCGCGTGGAGATGCAACGTCGGGGTGAAAGTCCTCTGCCGCGACAGGTCACGGCATGGCGGACAGAGCTCCGGCGGGATCTCATGGTGGAATGGCGTCAGCGACTATCGCAACCCCGTCATGGGCACGCCACAATTATGGCGATAAGTCCCCTCTTTGAGGCGTGGCTGGAAAGACCTCACGGCGTCCTTACCTTCCGCATGACACAGGTCCTCACCGGAAATGGCAAGTTCGGGAGGTTCCTGTTCCGAATTAAAGCGGAAGTGACGCCCGGGTGTCGCCACTGTGCGGAACGCCCGGAGGACACGGTGGAGCACACAATCGCGGTGTGCCCTGCTTGGGCGGAGCATCGCCGTGCCCTCGTGGGGGTGATCGGCGGCGGAGACCTCTCGCGCCGGGCCTTGGTCGAGGCCATGGTCCGGAGCGAGGAGGAGTGGCAGGCGGTCGCCGACTTCTGCGAAGCAGTAATGCTCGCTAAGGAGGAGGGCGACCGCATCAGGCAACGGCGCTCTCGCCGCCGCCGCCGGGATTCCGATCCCGATTTCCAGCCACCGTAGGCGCGGGCTTGCGGACAGTGAGCAATGGGTAGCTCGCTGTCCGGCCGTCCGGTAACCGTCCGGACCAAGCCCAAGTCGTCGACGGCGCGCGCTGTTCCCGCGCGTCTCAAGGAGTTGTCAGCAACAGCAGGGGCCCAGCCGGGTCGAAGCCTACTGGGGCCAGGGTAATCCGAAAGGGCGCTCGAGCCCCAGTATGAAGGCTTGAAGGAACGGGATGGGTTTTTTAGTCAGTAAGAGTCTGACACTATCTCCCGCTCCGCCCAAGAGCGGGGGTTGTCATAAGATGATTTTTCCCATCGAAAAAAAAAAAAAAAAAAAAACCATCGAAAGAAGACAACGAATTATTAATCAAACGTTATGTATGGCAGCATTTAAAAAAATTAAGAATTGTCAAAATTGTTTTCCTGTATCTTATTATACTCATTTTGCTTAAAATAATGCCATAAACAATCACTAGTTCGATGGAAAGGCTACTTTTAATATAATGGACAAATTTAAAGACGCAAAAAGTGAATAAAATTAAAAACATGCAGATAAAATGCGACGGTTGGATACAATAATATCATTTCTAGGTTAGTTTTTTAATTACTATTATAAAAACTTGATACTTTTTGACTATTTAATCATTGTAATTTTACTCACACGGTGTATTATACTTTTCAGGAGGTTTCGGCAATGAGTAGACGAAACTCCTAATAATTAAAACAGTAAAGGACATGGAAAGTTGTATATTTCGTATGCGCGCTATCTAGCAAAGTAGCGGCGGACATTTGAACGATATTATATTCCATACATAATGACATCAATCGTCCATCCAAATTAATAAAAAAAATCGATAACACACAATATTTTGTTTTATTCAAATTTAAAGATTCCAGGGAAGTGTTCATTGAAAGGCCCACTGGCTCCACAAATGATTGGACCTGTGCTTTGTATAACATGTTGGCCTGGTATAAAGCGCCGTCAGTGCCGGATTAAACCGACCTGGAGTCTATTGCTAATTCGACCAAGGGTAGCGTTGAAAATTCCGGAAAGAAACAATTGTTTCTTTCAACGAAAAAAACAAATTGTGTTTTTTTTCCCGTTTTTTCACATGTTGCATTGAAATTTTGCGGAAAAAATCGTTTGGGAATAAAATAGAAATCTTTCAAATGTTTTATTCATTGTTTCGGTTAAGCCTCCCCCAAGTGTCACCATAATGATCGGTGCCCACTGTTGGACACAAGCCTCTCCCAAGTATCGCCATTTAGGACTTTAATGACTGCTGTCCACTGTTGGACATAGGTCTTCCCTCGCTATAATGACCTATGCCCACTGTTGGGCATAAGCCTCCCCCAAGTGTCACCACGTAGGCTTTATAATAATTGATGCCCACTGTTGGACACAGGCCTCCTCTCGCGATAATGACCTATGCCCACTGTTGGGCATAAGCTTCCCCCAAGTGTCACCACCTAGGCGTTATAATAATTGATGCCCACTGTTGAACATAGGCCTCCTCCCGCGATAATGACCTATGCCCATTGTTGGGCATAAGCCTCCCGCAAGTGTCACCACGTAGGCGTTATAATAATTGATGCCCACTGTTGGACATAGGCCTCCTCTCGCGATAATGACCTATGCCCATTGTTAGGCATAAGCCTCCCCCTAGTGTCACCACCTAGGCGTTATAAAAATTGATGCCCACTGTTGGACATAGGCCTCCTCCCGCGATAATGACCTATGCCCACTGTTGGGCATAAGCCTGCCCCAAGTGTCACCACCTAGGCGTTAAAATAATTGATGCTCACTGTTGGACATAGGCCTCCTCTCGCGATAATGACCTATGCCCACTGTTGGGCATAAGTCTCCCTCTAGTGTCACCACCTAGGCGTTATAATAATTGATGCCCACTGTTGGACATATGCCTCCTCGCGATAATGACCTATGCCCACAGTTGTGCATAAGCTACCGCCAAGTGTCACCACCTAGGCGCTATAATGATTGATGCCCACTGTTGGACATAGGTCTCCTCTTGCTATAATGAGCTAGGCCCACAGTTGGGCATAAGACTCCCCAAGTGTCGCCATTTAGGCGCTATAATAATCGATGCCCACTGTTGGACATAAGTCTCCCCTCGCTATAATGACCTGTGACCAGTAATGGACATAAGCTTCCCCAAAGTTTCACCATTTAGGCGTTATAATGACTGATGCCCACTGTTGGACATAAGCCTCCCCCAAGTATCGCCATTTAGGCGTTATAATGACTGCTGTCCACTGTTGGACATAGGCCTCATAAACTAGTGCGCCTCACCATCAGATTGCGTCATCTAGTTTATATTAATTTAAAAAAAAAGTACGCATTTGAAAAAAACAAAACGGTTCTTTTCATATTTTTCCGTTTTTTTTCGGTTTTATTGGAAAAATACATGAAATTTATAATTTATAAATTTCTTGAAAGTTTCGAATGTTACATTGAATAAAACAACAGTATTTGAAAGAAACGGGAATATTCCCTGTTTTTTTCAACGCTAACCAAGGGGCCCCTACCACTACCGTTATAATGATAGTATCCCCTCGCTATAATGACTCGTATCCACTGTTGGACATAAGCCTCCCCCAAGAATCACCATTTAGGCGCTATAAAGATTGCTGTCCACTGTTGGACATAGGCCTCATAAACTAGTGCGCCTCACCATCAGATTGCGTCATCTAGTTTATATTAATTTTAAAAAAAAATACGCATTTGAAAAAAACAAACGTGAAGTTTTCGGTTCTTTTCATATTTTTCCGTTTTTAGGGTTCCGTAGTCAACTAGGAACCCTTATAGTTTCGCCATGTCTGTCTGTCCGTCTGTACGTCCTCGCTTAATCTCTGTGACCGTTAGCACTAGAGAGCTGAAATTTGGTACCAATATGTATATCAATCACGACAAAGTGATAAAATAAAATTGGAAAAAAATGTTTTATTAGGGTAGCCCCCCTATATGTAAAGTGGGAAGTGATTTTCTTTTTAATTTCAGCCCTAACGTGTGATATATCGTTGGATAGGTATTTAAAAATAAATAGGGGTTTACTAAAATTATTTTTTGATAATGTCAATAATTTCGGAAATGATCGCTCCTAAAGTAAAAAACAACGTGTCCGCCTCTAAGTTTTGAACCATAAGTTTAGAAAATATGAAAAAAATCTGAAAAGTAGAACTTTATAAGGACTTTCTAGGAAAATCATTTTGAACTTGATGGAAAGAACAGTTTTTGTACAAAAAGACAAAAAGGTTCTACAAAATAATTTCTGGACTAAGTTTGTAGTATAATCGTATATGCAAGCATTTTTTTAAACTCATAAGTGGGTACACTTATTGTGAATTTTGCTTAGGACTTTTAGGTTTTCTTCTGACAAGTAATACAGAATTAAGGAGTCTTTTCGATGCTGATGGCGAAGCCTTTGTGAATTTATACAGAAAAGCTGTACAGTTAAGATTTACTTAGGATTACCTAGGACGCAACATTTATTTTTCTTTGAAGTAGTCTGATTTAGCAAATTTTTAAGTGTAGTAATCTTTCTGAGTGATTTTTCTCATCAACACGCCAACATCGATAGTCTTCATCATTTCAGCTGAAAGGCTTCCATTGCTATACAAAGGTTTTTCCTATGTCACCACAACGGCCGGTCCAGTTTATCACGCCTCCATCGAATTCACGTAAACCTTACTAAATAAAAGGTTATTCTTACCCTTGTTGCGAGACCTTTCAACGTTACGTCTTCAGGTATCCGGTCGCCATTCCAGAACCTTTTGACCCCATCGATCATCTGTTCTGCGAGCAATATATGTACCCAGTTTACTGCCACTTAAGCTTATCTTCCTCTCCATTGCTCTTTGTGTTACTTAAAACCATCTGATGAGGCGCATTGTGAACGACCACGTTTCAACGCCAAATGTCACTACGCACAGGCAATATAATATTCACATAAACTAATTATGTAATTATGTCTAGATATGTAATTCCCTAAAAACCTTGTCTAAGCTTATTCTTAGTAGTAGTTAGTAGTTAACCTTCACATATTAAAATTAAGTGGTTTTAGCTAGCGCTGCTAGAAGCTGCTGGCTAAAGCTACCCTTTCTAAAATAAGCTTGAACAAGGCTTATAGTTACCAATAACTCCGTGGATTTTAAGATCACTTGCGTAAAAAGTACGATGATGGGATAAATTCTAAGAGATCTTCTATTCTGTAGTTTGCTTGCAGGATAGTCTGAAGTAAAGTGACTATCTCATCACATTCAAAAAAATCAGCTGTATTTAGGTTTCACGCAGTACCAATATTTTGACTAGTCTTTTTTATGTTCAAAAATGCGGGATCCCTGAACGCGCGGGGTCCCAAAATGGGGGGGGGGTCTGTAACATTTGCTACTCTTGCTACATGGCTAATCCGCCACTGAGTGCCATCTAACCTTTGCATGAATGTCGAGTTTCCTAGCAGCTACCGTAGCTTTGTGCTCAATGAACTGCCCAAAGTTTAAGGAAATTTCAACTCCCAAGAGCTGAAGGCGGTCAATACACTCCAAGGATACATTCTAAAAAGCAGGTGCTAAGGTGATCTGGCTGCTTTTGGCAGTGAACGGACATGCTTGAGTTTTGGCGGCATTGAATATCGCGGCTAAATAAGCAGCACATGTTTAATTGTTAAATAAAGATGGCAAAATTTTTTGTTTTGCCATCTTTCGTTGGTCAGAGTCTACACCAAAATAACATTTTTTGCAATTTTTGTCTGTCTGTCTGTCTGTTTGTCCGGGCTAATCTCTGATATGGCTGGACTAATTTTGACGGGACTTTTTTGGCAAGTAGCTGATGTAATAAGGAGTAACATGAGCTACTTTTATTTTAGAAAAAATAAATTTAAAATCCTGTAGTCCACCCGAACAAATTCGCGGGCACAGCTAGTTTCAAATAAATTAGTTGCATTTCGGTTGTCTTTAGAACTATAAATCGTCTGACAGCGCTGATTATTCTACGGCATTGGGTAAGGTAGGAACATTAAAATATTTGTATAAAAAATGTGGAGTTTTAAGTATGCGCCTCAAAAAGAAACTGGGTAAGGGCGAGTCGAACTCGCACACTGAGGGTTCCGTATCAACTAACCTAAATACAATAAATATCAAGCTTTTGCCAGCAGCAATTATTCCTATACTTATTATATACTTAAGACTTGCTTCGTGCCAAATTTCAGGGCTCTAGGTCAACGGGAAGTACCTTTATGATTCCCTTGAGTGTCGAAATATATTTTTTTTTTGCGACGTATCTTTTTTATTCGTTAACTTAGAAGTTTTTACTTTTACACAGCTTTAAGGGACCGCAGTCTTGAGTATACGGTTTAAATTTCAACTTGATACTTGCACTTGTTCCCGAGATAAAGGGACTTGACAGACAGACGTACGAACAACAAAGTGATTCTATAAGGATTCCGTTTTTTCGTTTTGAGGTACAGAAAGAAATAAAGATCGACAGAGAATTGATATGATTATCATAATTTCTTGTTAAATAAATACTTAATACAGGGGCAGGTCGGGAGGTCACGACAAACAATGCAATACACTCCATAATCCATTTTCACAACACAGCTAATAAAATAGAGGAAATTATAGTTATTAATTTGTATAGCGCAGGGATCGCTTCTTGCCACAAAAATGATCTAAACGCATACACATGCACGCACTTACTTACTCTCGACCCCGCCGCGCGCGCGCCGCGCGACCCCGCGTTCGCCCTCCGAGTGCCACGAGTCGCAGTATGTATTCACGTTAACTCTACATTAACTTCCAGTTATATATTTCTTATTTTTATTACGTGCGAATGTTTTATATATAGAATACATTATATATTAAAAAATCCATGACTACACTAATTTGCCCCGAAGTACAATCTACAAATATTGTAAAATGCTGTTTTCCTAGGGGTGCAAAAGGGTGCAAAAATAACTGGGTGTATAGGATGCTTTAAAAAGCTTATTATGAGTTTGCACCAACTGGCTAAATTTCCCTTGAGCCGCAAAATAAAAATAATGATTTATTAGTGTTTCATACACCTCACAGTTTTTTCGTGAAAAGTAATTATACGCCAAAGGGGTATCTACATATATCTAAACTTACCACAACTAAATACTTATGATTTTTTTAAATTTTGGGACTTTAATGTTAAAACCTAATATTAAACGATGTTCCGTGCATAACAGGAATGGTGCAAACTCAGAGAAGACTTATATTCATGTCTTCTAATGATTCCACAAAAAATTACAACTACACGAATTAGGTCCAATCTTTTTGCTAATTTGACTAGACTAGTAGCGTTATATCCACAATCAAACGTACGTGAGGTACAGAAGTCAATAATATTCAGTCTTGATTATTACTTTTCCGATAAATCATCGACCCGTTGTCTAAAACAAATCATCACAAGTAGCAAGTTGTTTTTATAAGGTTATAAATTGTATTCACCAGCTTGCAATTAATTCGTGACGTAGTTAGATGTTATGACTTGTGTTCACAATAATAATGACAAGTTTAGATGAAAACGGAATATGACGTCAGTAGATCTTATCAGGTATTAAGACCGAGTAACTATGAATTAATTAAAGGTTTAACAAAAAACATTTGGACAAGGATAATTGTGTGAAATCAAACATGTAGATTTTAGATCTCAAATTAAGATGATAGATACAAATTAGTTGGCCGTTAGAATAGAGTTGAGACAGATTCTTTGAGAAAGGCATTTGCCAGTAACAATTTGGCGAAGGCTGTTGACAAATCTAAATTAATTTTAATGAAAACCTCCTCCGCGATTCAGTTCGGATTTAAAGTAATGGTGGCACAAGCCAAGTTCCAGCCATAATTTCAAGCTTTAAAATTCCGATCATAACAACATTCTAGAGGTCCACTAATCTTAATAAAATGTAGAAGGGGCGTGATGCGGTGGTTGCAGTCGATTTGTCGACGCGGCTAGCGACATTTTTCCACAAACGTCACCACTTTTACGTGCGTATTCTCTATTGATACTTTTATAAAAAAAGCGTAAGTACGTTAAAGTCTCTAATCTAATCTAGTTAATAATAAACTTCATTATGAAATATTTAAGCTACGAATTATTTGACATATGGAGTATGAGGACTTGATAAAGTCAAAAGGCAAGTAGGTAAGCATTAGTAGTTTCACTTATATCAGAAAGCAACGTTAAACACATATTGATCAATATTTCACAAAATTAATAGGCCTTCTAATTTCGCGGTTAAAAAGCAATCCTGACCACAAATTAGCATTATCATACGTCACGTAGGTAGCTTCGTTGAGTGTCGACCGAATTCGTCTTTACACGGATTCTGGCAGTTTGTCATTAGAAACCGCAAGTGGGCCCCTATCGTCACTCGCTCGCTCAGCCTGCCTACCTATTGACATTCATTACATCAGAGCATAATCATACCGGATACTAATACGTTTCAAGTAACATTAGAAGGTTGCCTGTGCACGCCACTCTTTTTATTATCAACCAAACCGTTTGTTTATTTGACTTTGGAAAGAAAACTTGGAAGTACTTGAAAAAAAAAATACCCTTTTATTGTCATTAATTAAAACTGGCTGTAAGTATATCTAATAACATAATAACCATCTTAGGGTTTCCCTATTTAGAATAGATATTTCCCACGTGTCTCTGTTTTTTTTTAATTCTCAAGAAACATCGCTAACATTGTACTAAAATAAAATGAAAGTGACGTCTTTTGTATTCAGTTTGTTTACTTGCGAAACATCCGTGAGTGTTTAACGTAACCTTCGCATGTAGTAGATATCTATGGAAAGCTAACAGAAAGGAAAACAGATCAAAGATATCCTGAAAGTGTCGATGCTCCAGCTAGTGTCGATAACTGATATTCAACAGACAAACACTTAAAACATCCGATTAGAACAAAAACAGCAGCAAAAAGCTTCAATGGAGTTGGGTCAAGCACATCTGAAATTCTCAGAAACGTCCTCACACTTATTAAATTCAAATCCGTGATCAGATGTAGATAACGCAAGAATATAAATCACCAGTGCTCTCGCAGGCGAAGTGAAAGTTTGCCATGATACCCGAGCAGTGCCGGACCTGCGACACTTCGTATAATACAGGCTGCAGATGAAGACATGCACATTGATTAAACATTGCTTTCACAAACTGTTACAAAAACAACAACATTGCAACGTGATGCTGCAAAGTGTCTGATGACTGATGACGAACGACCACTATCACATCCACATAATCTACGTGATGGCATGCCACCCACACTAATTATGTTCACTGCAATAGATCCATCTTGCTAATGTGCATCATCAACAAAACATTTTCATTTTCTCGCAACAAACACTGACGTACAATCCACAAAAAGTAAGTTTGTAACAATTCACACTCGCCCACAAGCACAACAAAATCATCTCAAAAAAGAATCCTAGGCATTTCGTCTGTGTTTGAGCACTGTATACAATAATTAGCATACCTACATGACGTTAACGAACCGGCTCTACTTCCGGGATCGTTATATCGGCCGATCGTGAATGAACATCATTACAATGCGATGTACGCAAAGTCGCGGCTCACTGTGAAACTCGCGAGGAAACAAGATCCGTATTCGCAGGACAAGCCTGATGCGCTAGCCGGGTGCAACAGGTGTCCTAACGGAGGATATGAGAGTCGCGCTCACCTGGGAGTTGTCGATCGCGTACATAATATTGTATTAATGCGTGCGCGCGTCGCATGGCATCACGCGCGTGTGCGAGCGCGGCGTGCTTCGCGGCAAGACTATTGACTAGCGTATCATGTGGCGCAAGCGCATGCACACCTCCACGCACGAGCCCGCTGAGTGAAGGGGAAGCGGGGCACCGCGAGATCCGGGTTGTGCGCCCACTGCACCCGGCGGGCGGCCCCCAAACAAACCGCGCACCGCTGACCTCTGCCACTACTAACCAATATCATTTTGGATTTGTCGCATCCATACGCGACACTGCGATGAATTCTACCCGGAAATGATATGACCTGAACTTTCTAACACCATTTTTGTCAACGAGATGTTATACAATCTGCGATAATATTCCTCACAGTTGCTTTAAGTGTCGAAGAGTTTATCTGTGAATCAATCGAAACAGTTAACGTTTCGGTAGAGTCTTTGGTCGAGTCCTATGATAAAGTTTCGGGGTAGAAATACACAGGTAGAGAAAATATTGGCAAGATATAAAGTCAAATATAAACTCCTCTAAATTCTGGAGACAGGGAATTCATAACAGTTATTTGTGGTCAGACAACGAATATAAATTTTCACTTTGTGAGTTTGATCTAATTATTCTCCTGATAGTCTTCGGACAAGCGCTTGTCCTGCGCTTTTTGTAACGTTTACGTTAAACCTTCGGGAACGTGAGCATTATGTTCCCAAAGGCTTTGCTAAGGTCTACAAATATCGTAAGGGTGCTTTCTAGTTTCACAAAGAATGAAAGAGTTCTAAATTCGTAGTGTAAGAAAGTATAGTAAACACTTTTTCATTGATTTGTGGATCTATGTAAGGCCTTTGACACTGAGCCTATGAAAACTTAAGACAGTAGTTAAACACTAGAATAATAGAGGATTAGGCTGGCCTTAGACTACAGTAAGATGCTTCTTTTTTTAGGTGGGAAATCAGCAAAAAATCTTCTTCACACTCACAGTCACACTTTAACTGACTTCAAATCCTCCTGCGTTTGATCATTAGGCCTTTGCGTTCCAGGGCCGCAACAACTCTTTCGAACAATCCCAAAACCATAGTAAATTGCCCTAACCGCCATATCACAAACATAGATAGGTGACACCTGAGTTAATTAGAGCGTGATTAGAGGGCAATGTTGGGTTAGGTTAGGCTTCTTTGTGAATAAGCAAACATTTAAAGCAGCTGTTTTAATAGGGCAAGCCTAAAGAAAGCAAGGCGACACGGATAAAAACTCTGGACCAGGCTGATGGATATCGAAAAAATCTCACCATCGAAATCAGTGGAAAGGTCCAAAAAATCACATTAGTTTAGACGAGGAAATATTTAAATGTCAGTTAATCCTTTTTTCCTTAACATTACGCTATCGTTAGCCAATTTCACTTGCTACGCATATCGTGCGGCCAACTGAGCAGTGACCTTGCGATTGCTTGACTTGC
The DNA here is from genome assembly GCA_910589285.2 of Mythimna ferrago. Lineage (NCBI taxonomy): Eukaryota > Metazoa > Arthropoda > Insecta > Lepidoptera > Noctuidae > Mythimna > Mythimna ferrago. The sequence continues at coordinate 8,546,196 of OU342691.1, read as the reverse complement.
CAGCCCCGAAAAAAACGACGTCTAAACATTCTAGCAAACAGCTGTTAGGTTACTTACCGGCTATACCGCAGGCAGAGAAGAGCATTTAATTGAGATTCAAAAGTTTCAAACTTTCTAAAAATAACCACCCATTTTTTCAACAATTTGACTGCAGTTTTTTATTTTATTTTTCAAAATTAACTTATTGCTTCCATATCGTGTTTACCCTTAAGCCTAGAGAGGAATATTTCCCTTTCTCATTATTTTTTCCCAGTATATCAATATTTTCCCTTGCAAATTAATTGCGTTTTCATTATTATTATTTTTAGCTTTTTATTCCTTTGACGAATTAAAGATCTGAACTTTGACATGAATAGGGAATCCAATCCAAGAACAAAATCGTGATCCCGCATGCTTGCGGGACTGAAGTCAGCAATCCCGCGGATCCTGCGGATTTGGATTTTTAATTTCTTTTCGTTTTAAGTAGTGATAAATAAAGCATAAAAATCGATCAACTGCGAGTCGGACTTGCACACTGAGATTTATAATTTTGCCTACCGTTCGATTCCCGAATTGACTTTCGAAGATTTTCCGAATAGCAATAAAAAAGTTTTGTAATCAAAATCAACTGCTTATAAAGAACAATATAATAAGATATTTATCGGACCTTCATCTAGGAAAGTAAATTCACGTGCTTAGGGGAATCCCGGGTCATAGAGTACCTAAACTGACATTGATTACGTTCCATTCCAGTTGCGATACAGGACTCGCCCAATAATGTGAAATAGAAATTCAAAAAGTATATAGCTGCAAAGTAAAATCGAAAACAAAATAATGATTTTCAATACAAATTCTATAAAAAATGTCACGAGTTCCTTATGTAAAGTTGTTTCATGACTTTTTAATGAGGATGAACTGGGTCTAATAAATAATCTAAATGACTGCAGGTCGTCGCAATCCAATTTTCTTATTAAAACTTCAATCCCGCAGACGTGCGGAATTCCGCATGAGTAATCCCGCTTATCTGATCCCAGAAAAAAGGTGCGGGATCCCGCGCTTGCGGGATTGGATTCCGTAGACATTAATATTAATTTTAACTAGAATTTAGACTTTTATTATTTTTTATTCATTCTTTTTTGTATTTTTTTTTTTGCTTGGAATCTTTTATTTATTTTAATGTAACATATTTTAATTATTTGTTGACTGTAAATATAATATTCTGTACATTATGATGACTTGTAAGAATCCCTTACAAATAAATTATTATAAGTATTTAATATATTCTCCCATGCATTAATATTTACCCCTGCATTCATCTTTGGTGTCAAGTAAAAAGAAATGAGTCATTAAGCAATAAAATTAGACGATTATTAATTATTATGCCCTTCTAACACTTTTTGTTTTTTTTAGTACATATTTTGCTGTGACTGGACTCACTTTGTTCTTTGACTGTCACCTCATAAAATGAACTAAATCGCCTTGTCTCTTTTTTACCTTGTAAGATATTATATTTTGGACATATTTGTATAAGTAACTCATTTATCAATATTTTTTATTCATCACCTTTTACCTTAACACAGATTTGTCACCTGCACCATATGAATTTGAGTATAATATCATATAGCATAATCAGCCTTTTTAATGTTCACACTCCTGGGACTCAGGCCTCCTCTCTAGGAGAGGGAATGGGCCGTAATCCACCACGCGGGCCTAGTGCGGGTCGCCGTCGCCGTCTTCGAATTTTTGGTTCTATGACATGCCGGTTTCCTCCCGATGTTTTCCTTCACCTTTTTGAGAGCAGTGGTGATGAAATAAATTACACAAAGTAATACGCCTGCCTGGGTTTAAACCCGCGACCAACAATTCGTAAATTGGGGCCGTTACCACTCGTTCACCATCAATTTGATTACATAAAATTAATAGATATAATATTAGTTTTCTATTAAACACAAGTCTTACCTCAATAGTCAAATGCTGCTGCTCGCCTTGTTATGTTCAAGGTATGCAAGTCAGGCAGCTTGCAAATCAAAAGATTAATTCATTGTTTATCCCATTACTGATTCTGAATAAATTAACGAATCTATTGTGTTGTCGCTTGGTACATTTGTGTTTCTAAAACCTACATCATTATCTACATTAAATGATAAATGATGATAAATGATATTTATTTTGCAAATAGGTTTAAAAAACACTTTTACACGTCAATTTTTTTTTCGTCAGTTTATGCTAGATGAGGCCGGTGTTTCCTATCTGACTACCCTGAGAAGAAACACCGAAACAAACTCAGGGGTCAAAGTCTCTTTTAAAGTCCATACAGTAAATATGTAATGGTCAAATCACATGAGAACCATGCAGATTTGTCTGAGATGGTCTTTTGAAGAAAGAACCATACAGATTTGAGTGGACCTGTCCAATCAGTGTAAGCATTTGTCAGTATTCGAAAAGCTCAACTTAGGACTACTAAGGAGCTCCACGACTTGACGAACAATACCAAAGAAAGGACATTTGGGTAGGCCGCAGAAAACACTCAAATTGCCAGACATACCTTAAAATTACTGAATAGAAAAGAAAAAGCAATCAACATAGTCCTCACATTTACAATGATCTAAGGAAATTAATAGTTTACAAAATATTTAGCAAAGTAAATATTTGTGTCAAAGAAAAAAAAAATACTTTAAGTACTTAAAATGTATACACGTCCATTTGTAAAATGAAATAAAAATAATCTCCAATGTCAAATTGTATAAAATTAAATAAAATAAAAAGAAAAGGCACATTTGAAAATAAAAATAATTAAAAAAAAAATACAAAAAGAAGATAAAAATAAAAATATCAACAGTTGTAGTAGGTACTGGAGCAGGTCAATCCCAAGCCTTCTCGTCCTGAATATAGTCCTTTACAGTGTAAAAAGCCTTTTGACAAAGTTTACGTTTTACAAATGATTTGAACTTAATTAAGGCTTAGTTGTTGAATATGACGTGATACATTGGCATCTAAATGAGCCCCCTATTTTTTTGAGCCTGGTTGCAGGAACTACAAATTTATGTTTGTTTCTTGTATTAAAATTATGAATATCACTGTATTTTTTAAACATGTCTATATTTTTATGGGCATACAAAATATTCTCGTAAATATACTGTGAAAGCACAGTCATTACATTAATCTCTTTAAATTTATCTCTGTGGGAGTATCTGGGACTTAATTTATAAATTGAACGAATAGCCATTTTCTGTAAAACGAAAATTGTCTGTATATCGGCGGCATTTCCCCATAATAGAATACCGTACGACATGACGCTATGAAAATAGCTAAGGTAAACTAAACGGGCTGTCTCTAAATCAGTTAAATTTCGAATTTGTCTTACAGCATATGCTGCTGAACTAAGTTTTTTCGACAATTTGTCTATATGTGGGCCCCACTGAAGCTTAGCGTCTAGAGTAATGCCCAAGAACACAGTAGTATCTTCAGGACTCAACTCTTTACCTTTTATTAGCACACTGGTTTCTACTTGCCTCACATGAGGCATGGTAAACTTAATACATTTGGTTTTTTTTTAATTAAGAAGCAGGTTATTTACATTAAACCAGTGTACTATTTTTGAAAGAGCGATATTTATATCGTCAGTAACCTGCTGCTGAAGTTTAAGTTTAAACAAAAGTGAAGTGTCGTCTGCAAACAACACTATATTATGATTGTCTTCTATGAGGTAAGGTAAGTCGTTTATGTAAATTAGAAACAAAAATGGGCCAAGAATTGAGCCCTGGGGCACACCCATTTTTACAATAGATCCGGGAGATCTTTGTCCGTTTACGTCAACTCTCTGAATCCTTTCACTCAGATATGATGTAAGAAGATCCAGGGAGGAGTTCCGGATCCCGTAATGGTGTAGTTTCCTGATTAATGTTTCATGGGGAACGCAATCGAAGGCCTTGGACAAATCGCAAAAAATGCCCAAGGCATCGCATTTATCTTCCCATGCATTATAAATATGTCCTAAAAGTTCAACACCAGCATCGGTTGTCGAACGACCCCTAGTAAAACCGAACTGTTTGGTATGCAACAATTTATGTCTATTAAAAAATCTCTGTAATTGCCGTAGAATGAGCTTTAATGAGATTATTATAGTCAGAAACATTTTCGTTTTTTATGGAATCAAAGTAAAATATAATTAGGTACTTAATTATTGAAGTTACCTAGCAAAATCAGGCAATCAAAGAAAAAAAAAAACTTTGTGAAAATAAGCCAAGTTTATTACTTAATGTTTATACTTAACCTTTCAGATACCGTCAATTTGAGACACAATAGTAAGACTAAAGATGCGCGTCATTTCACAAATTCAAAAAAGATTGCCAATAAAAAAAAAATAACTAGCTGTTGGATTTCTTTTGTCACTGTCACTGTAAAATTAGAAATACCGTTAGATTATAATTTTTCTTGCCAATCCAATTTACTTTTGACATTGACAGAATAGTCGACATCGCCTCCTAGTCGACATCCGCGACCGCTCTATTACTCTATTTGCCATTAATAAAAAATAGAATAGAATAGATTATAATAATTTATCTCGCAAGATTGTAAACAGTCGAAAGATTGTGAACTGCTTACAATTTAACGCATTATTTTTCGGTAGATTATAATGTATCAAATTGAACCTTAAACTACAATTTATCGCACATTATATCGTCAACTGTCTAAAGGCCGTCCCTGATTGGTAGGTCTTACTTTAGGCCGTTCTGAGCGTCTTTCGATAGTTTACAATCTCGTGAGATAGATAATCTAACAGTATTTTTAATTTTATAGTGACATCAGCTTTTTTTAGTGGCATTAGCTAGCTGGAACAATTGTATAAACCCTGGATGTTTTACACAATCGTCCCGTCCCCCCCCATGGGAATTAAGCCCTGTTATCATAGGAAAATAACAAATAGTTTAAGTTACTCATTATAATATTAGCTATCAGTTTGTGAAAGTTTTTTCAAATTGGTCCAGCTATTTCTGGCATTAACTGGCAGAAACAGACAGACAAAAAAATTACTTCTTTGTATAGGTACTGTCATAAAACAGTACTGATATTTTTTTTTTATAACATGAAATAAAGTTTTTAAAATAACAGTTATGTTGATAAAGTTCATTAACGTTAAGGAATCCAATCTCGCATCAAAATCGCAATCGAAAAATATTAATAAACACAAAAACCGGTTAAGTGCGAGACGGAAATGCACATCGAGGGTTTTTTATAAAACCTACCTATGTAAAGTGTTCGATTCCCCAATCGAGTTTCTAAGAATTTCCAAATGGCAAATAAAAAACATTTTCATATAAAATCAGAACATAAGAAGAACCTTCATCTTTTAGAAATTCACGTGTTGTGGGGAATCCCTGGTCATAGTATCTAAACTGACATTAATTAGGTACGTTCCGTTTCAGTAGGGATACAAGACATACACAACACAAAATAGATATTCAAAAATTATTTAACTGCAAGGTAAAATATAAAACAAAATAATTATTTTCCAGACAAATACTATAAAAAATGTCACGAGTTCCATGTAAAGTTGTTTCATCACTTTTTAATGAAGACGAAACGGCGGCAGGTCTTTGGAATCCAATTTTCTTTTAAAAAACTTCACTCCCGCATTTATGCAGGATCTCACATGAGTAATCACGATTTCCGATACCGCAGAAAAGTTGCAGGCCAATCCCACACTTTTTCTGCCCTAGATGCAATTCTTCCAGTGTCTTTGCCCATTTAAATGACAAAAACTACCCCAAAGGAACATACTAGAAGGCTCAATAGCTATAAAAGTCCTTTATACAAGTAATATCGATACCAGAAGTATAAATTAACGTAAGGGAAATTATTAGGTTTAGCGTATAATACCCTTACACCAATTAAGGAACATTTTTGCATTGTAAGTAAAAGTCCCTTACATTAATTCATACTTCTGGTATAGATATAATAAAGCTTTATACAATAGCAGTCAAGCTCTAGTGAGCTTGACTGCTATTCCACCTGATAGTAAGCAGTGATGCAATTGTTGATAGTGAAGTGGACTAGTTAGTATACTGTTACAACCATTTTTTTAATTAAAATAAATTTAAATGGTAGCATTTGTTCAAGGTAGAGTTCCATTTGTTTCTGATAAGTTTTTATCTACCTGTGAACTAAAAAAGTCAAAGTCTGAAATGTGTGATTCCTCATAGTTTTATGAATTTTATAAAATTCTATGTTAAGATTCCTAGTATTCTAGCTATAGGCTTTATAGGTACAAAAACCCATATCAATCAGATAATGCTATATTACTAATTAGTAACAATGATTCACTTAGTTATCTCTATATTACATCAACTAAAATGATGAATATATGTAGTGCAATAATAATTTGTATTTATTAATTTTATAAATACCATAAACTAAGTTAATCTACATTGATAAATTCATACACATCTCCAAATATGAACAAACTGGGAAATTGGCTCTAGGAAATGAGGTCATTCATTGAATTTGGAGGTAGTTTATGTAAATATATCTAAATATTTAAATAAATATTAATGAAGACATTCACCAGCCACACACACACAGACAGAATCATCTTTACTACTCACTTTAAAGGTAATAATAAAATCTTGCTATCAACTAGATCCTAATAGGATGCAGTATGTACTAAAAATGATGATGACGGTACGCCTTAATTATTCAATAGATCCTTTGTTACATTTCTTTCGAGAACAGTAATAGTTGACATATGTGAAACTATTTGAAAGTATTTACCTGTATTCTTCCTGCTAATTCTTTCGGATTAAAACTTCCATCTGCTGGATTCAAGTTGAATGTGACGTTAAAATACACATAATCAGGTTTTTCATTCGCGAGACACAATTTACTCTCCGACAGAGTGACACAGTAAAATGTTTCAACCAAATTGTAATATTTACAATAAAATTCATTAATACGAGAACGCGGCACCGATATTATAAGATCCGTATCGTGAGACATTGTTTGCTGTGAGTCGCAATAATAGTCACACACGACTATCGCAATTTTATTGCATAATTCGTATCAAAACAACTGCGACAGACTTCCATTCCAACACTGAACGAACACAATTGTCACAATTTTAATCTGACAGTTCAGTTATCAATCAGGTTGTCATGTAACAGATAATAAAAGTCGACTATTCAATTTACAAAACTAGTCGAGTTCAGTAAAAAAAAATCCATCATGATGTTTATGAGAAATTCAAACAAAACCTCTATATTCTGTAAGATTTTTTTTATTCAAATGGCTTTGTAAACTAATAAGCTGTTTAGTGTGGATTTTTATTGTCATACCCAGGAATTTCAGAGAAGCGTAGGTAATCAATCATTACAAAGCTGAGTTAAAAATAGGTATCGTAAGTTTTGCAAAAAACTCAAAAACCTGTATAGAAGTTATTCTAGCAGCAAGGCCCTTGGTCATACATCGAGTGGTCAAAATGGATTTCACTAGGCACAATTTTTGCTCAATAATTTATTAGGTACGACTTCCGTTGCGGCATATTCAACAACACTTATATTATTACGACAGACTTCGATTAGCATTTTATGACGGAGCTCCATCTCGTGTAATAAATGATCTCATGCCTGTTTAATGAGTTTCTGTTTGTTCCTGGTTTAATGAGTTTAAACGTAGTCGAGGTATACTCCTGCCTGACAACGACCTTACTGCCACTAGATTCCTATAATAATAACAGGCAATGATGCATGTCGGCCAACACATATGACTTATAGATCTGACGTAGAATAATTTCCAAATAGTTTCGACAAATCAGAACACAGTACCCCGCTCCCCCGTACCTCGGCAAATTGACCGCATTGTTTTGGTGCACTAATTCAAGCATGAGGCGTTTAGTGGCTGTAAGGTCTTTGAATCCTGATGATTCGCGAAAAGGACGTCTATCTACGGTGACTGCTGAAGGCAACGTGATTATATGAGTGCCGTGCGGTTAATTTTTTATTTATTTATTTATTTCAAGTAGGTACCAAAGACTCATTTCAGTTACAAAATCATACGTATACAGGTATTATAAAATTACATAAAATTGAAAGGTCACTAACAAAATTAAATTAATTTAAATTGCATTAGATTATTATTATAATTTAGATTGCAGTATCATTATTTTGCATTGATCCGATGATTATCATTAAATTAAAGAGAATTAATGATTGAAGCTGTTAAAAGAGTGACCCTTCAACACATTCGAACACATGAGCAAAAAAAAATTTTTCAAGACACTCGAAAACTGGCTCTTAGAATAATTATGTTTTATATCACCCTCGTGTTTTTTTTTAATTTCTCACACTATGCTTTTTTCATTCCTATTTCGTCACGGTCAGCGGTGATTTTTTTTTAAAAGCAGTTGTACAGATTTTTAAGGTTTTTGTAAGTACTTAGGTAATTTAAATCGTGCTAATGAACAAAATAACATAAATAAATATGATTATTTACACAATAATTCGTTATTATCAACAAATTAACAATTATCTGTGTTCTGAATTCAATCATAATTGAATTTCTATTTTTATTAATATTAAGTAGGATTTATAAAGGTCTGATACTTTTGCTTCTCATTCAACCTGCAAAAGGTAAAGCGAGCGCGGGAAAAGGTCTATTAAATATACAGTATTATTTTATATTTGTGTTATTTGTGAAAAAAACGTTAAATCTAAAATTTAAAGAGTGAAGAGAATTCGTTAGATGGTACGCCGCCGCCGCCAGATATTGTGAAATACTTGAGACACCTAACTTGCTGCCATCTAAATCAAAACTAAAATGTATGGCAACTTGGAAAATTTTCTTCAGTACAAAATGAACAAAAATTCGTCGTAATTTTCAGAAAGTATTTCTTCGTAAGTGTATTGAAAAACGTCGTTTAATAGACGTGCAAAAAATGTACTATTTTTTTTTATTTGATCTGAGTATTGGTATGAGTCAAGTTGGTACAAAAAAACTTACATGAATATTTAGGCATCAGAAAGCTTTGTACTTATTACTGAAAAAAACAGACCTGTTGGTCTAGTGGTTTGTGACCCTGACTGCTATGCCGGAGGTCGTGGGTTCGATTCTCACCCAGGACAAAATATGTTTGTGTGATGAGCACGATCATTTGTTCTGTGTCTGGGTGTAATTTATCTTTATTACGTATGTTTTTAGAAATATATAAGTATGTTTATCAGTTTTCTAGTACCCATAACACAAGCTCTGCTTAGCTTGGGACTAGACGGCGCTGTGTGATAGTAGTGGAATATAAAAAAAAAAACGCCGTCGCGTCATTTAAATTAGTGGTCCTCATTGCGTGAAAAGTATGACAGAGGTGTGATATAGCTGATCGATGCTAGCAAAAATATATCAGAGCAAAAGTTAAGAGGAAAAGTATTAAAACCCGACTACGACAAAAAAAAAGACGATGTAAAAGTATGAAACAAGATTTTCAGGATGTTGAAATAAACAAGGTTACTGGAGAATAAGAAAAAAAACAAAAAAAAACCGTAATCACACGTTATTATGGTGTCTACACACCGAAGCCACCCGGCCCGCTACGTGCTGGCCCGCCGGCACGTAGGTACCTGGCGGACATAATTCTATGTGGCGGACCAGTCCGCGCGCTCCACTGGCATAGTGGAGCGCGCGGATTGGATTGGTATGTTCATAATTATTGTAAAGAAATATTTTTTCAGTAATTCCTAGTGTTAGTTTCTGTCCTAACAGTATTAAAATTTGATTAATTTGTTCAATATTTGACATAAAATTTATCTTCGCATCCACGGTACGCAATTTAATTAACAGCCTTTATAGGTAATCTTATATAATTTTTTCATTAATATTGGCAAAAATACAAAACAGGAAACCTATCATGCGGAATACCTATTCGGTAAAAAAATATAAACAATAGCTAATTAAGGTTTTGTTATTAAAACATACTTACCTATACTAAATATTGTTCCTACTTATTAAAAGATTTAATTCAGAAACCAGCAATCTAAGCCAGTACACAGTGATTGTACCAAAGAAATCATGAATCATCGTCAAATTTTTTTTCGTAAGTACTTTGTTACTTTTACATCACTGGGTCGTGCACGTAAAATTATTTTGGGGGTATTCGTGGAATTCTGTGTCTACTTGAAAATAATTTCGTATTCGAAATAGGGTTATTTTAGAAAATTAACACAATTGACGATGTCGCTTACCTAAAGCAAGTTTCTATTCATTCTATTGGCATTTTTTTTTATCTACGAACATTATGGCTAATGTACATTTTGTATTGTCGTGTTTTTAAACCCTGACAGAAGAGAGGGGTGTTATAAGTTTGACGTGAATGTTTACTTGAGTGGTGTGTGTGGGATAGGAATATTTCGTTACTTTTTGAATATCGTAAAGTAAGTGAAATATGAATGCTACGCCTCCAAAGGTTTGGCTCCTCGTTGAATGGTTGGATGAGAACAAGAAGACTCCTTCCTATGGATTGGTGAACCTGGACAACCTGGTATACGATCCACCAGAGCTCCACCTGCAGCCTGGGAGTACCGTTTTCGCTCATCGAGATTTCGATACTGCTCGTCGAGGAAAGATTTTGCTAATTTCCGGTAAGCTTTAGTAGATATTCCTTTTAAATGTTTATTTATTTACTTATACAAGGTGTAAGGGACAGCCCTCCACAAACTTTAAGGGCTTGCTCAACCATACCTCACCATACAAAATTATAAACTTGATTGGACAGTTTGTATGGAGAGGCCGATTTTTTTTTTTCGTTTCCTGAAAAAAATTTTTGTGGAAGGTTGTTCAGTTTCGTCTACTGAGCAAGCCCTTAAAGTTTGTGGACGGCTGTCCCTTACACCCTTTATAGACTTTAAATTAAGTACATCGAGATAATAAATGATACGATATTTTCCACAACAGTAGGTATCCTTAACATTTTCGCCTTGAAAATGTTAACAATATGTCAAAAATTAACAAGTAGGATTTTTAATTACCCTGTATGAATCTATCCAATGATGTACGAAAGTACCCCCCATAGGTGGGGAGCGTGTCTTAAAAAAGTCGTACTCATCCGATCATACATTTATAATTTAATTTGTTTAATAAATTTAATTATTTAAGTATATAGTTATCATGAATTGAATTATTTATGCATGGAAATGTAGCGTTCTCAGTAATTATTCTTCAATTTTAATAAAACATTTACACGTAACAATATTTCTAAAGAGTTTTTAAAAATACATGTTTATATGTTCAGCTGTTTGAGTACTGCGATTTTATTAGGCACTTAGAGATTGATTGTAGAAGCAATTCGTTCAGATGCTACAGATGTAGCAAATAAATTAACTATAACAGGAAAAACATAATATAGTGTAAATAAAATACTTACAGTAGATTATGTTCACGATAATGTTGAAGATAAAATTCAAAAGATTGAAACTTGAAATTTAGAAACTAGGTAACATTAAGTTGTAACGTGTGATTTCCCATCAGCCATTCTTTAGTTGTTTGTTCCCAACCGAATTATAAAACTTGACTTGTAAATTACTTACAGAGAACCAGATGTATTGTATAGAACAGAAGGAGATCCTGGAGAGAAAGTATCAGAAAGTTAAGAAAGTTAAATCACGGTATCCGGTAAGTAGCAACCCTATTCTCATCTCGTTTTATTTAGGGTTCTCACTCTCCCGGTCTCACCTAACCATAACAATGCCAAACTAATCTTGAGACTTGGAGTTGTCATCAGTCCACACTTTTAGAGAGAATTGGAGATCAGTCTGTCTGGTCTGAAGACAGTTAGGCCATTGCCACGCTTAACGGAAATCCTGTCGCGGAAGATCGGCTACCATGGATATCGTCGGCGACGGAACGCCAATCAACGGGCACACTAGGTACGCGGAAGATCGGTTGCTCGGCGTAGTATGCCCGTCAAGTGTGGCAAAGGCCTTAGGCATCATTCACACCAAACGTATTTTCCGCCGCCGACAGTGAGTACCTATGCTCACTGTCAACCTCAGTGTGAACGCTTAGTCTTCAGCATGCGTTCTCATCAAACCGACAGGTACTATACCATAGAATGCGTTACTAGAGTGAACAAATAGGCTAGCTACGCGTAATAAAGTAATCGGCCACCGAGAGTCAGTGACAGGACTGGAGGAGTTCACATCGGCGCGGCGTCGGGTCGACGATGAAGTACCTGGGACTCGTCCTCGACATGGCAAGTTCGGGAGGTTCCTGCACCGGATTCGCGCGGAAGTGACGCCCGGATGTCACCACTGTGCGGAACGCCCGGAGGACATAGTGGAGCACACAGTTGAGGCGTGTCCTGCTTGGGCGGAGCATCGCCGTGCTCTCTTGAGGGCGATCGACGGCGGCGATAACTCGCGCTGAGCCTTGGTACAGGCCATGGTCCGGAGCGAAGAGGAGTGGCAGGCGGTCGCCGACTTCTGCGAAATAGGAGGCCGACCGCATCAGGCGACGGCGGCGCACAAAGCGTACTGGGGCCAGGGTTAGTTTCAAAAGAGTAGCTCAGCCCCGGCATGAAGGCACGAAGGAACGGGGCGGGTTTTTAAGTAAGAGTGACACCATCTCCCGCTCCGCCCAAGAGCGGGGGTTGTCATTGGATGATTTTCCCATCGTAAAAAAAGTAGTATTAGATTTAAGAGTCTCGAGCAAAACTATAACAGCGTAAACTTATAGTGATCTGAGCTAAGTATGTTATAATAATTATCTTGTTTACTCACAAAATGCTACTATAGAATCAAAATGTTATACTGGATTATTTAGCTTTACTGTAAACAATTATAGGAGACTTATTCCTAAAAGTGTTCTAAAAGAAAATTTTGTAGCTAACTATATGACTGAGATGTAAAAGCAAATGCACTTGAGAGTATCTACACTTGTGAAATGCTATTATTAGTAAAAGTGTCCTGTAAATGATTTATAGGTCATTCTTGTAGCGAGCTATGAGACCGAGATATTAAAACTAATGCACTAGAGTATGTAAAGGCTTGGCAAATGCTATTATAAGTTATATAGTCTACGCAATGCCTTTTAAAGAACGTTATTAGTAGTGACAGACATACCTATAATCTTTCTTTATTGGATTACTTTGCTAGTTGAGGAGAAGGTAAATATATGGAAAAGCCTTAAACTGCTTAACGTCCGCTCACAATCAGCGGCCGACAATACGTTTGGTCTGTAAAATACCTTAGTACATACTAGTAGTTGGCAGTTAGAATGACGACTGAGTTAGAATAATATATGTAGGTCCCTACCTACATAATCTAACCGTTTCAGGACCTGGCAACTCTTTGTCAGGTCCTGAAACTGAAAATCCGGAGAGACTATCCTATTTAGCTGGACATTTGGCCAAAAAGGTCAAAGTCTAACATGTCTTTTTAATAATAATAAAATTAATTTAAAATAAAATCTAATGAAAAAGCAATAAAATTGAGTGATATGATTGCTAGACTAATTGCATGTCCGCTTTGCTTATGCTAGCGATACAAGGTAAGGCAAAACTCAAATGACAATTCTAAACAAAATTGCCAAATGCCTAACAAAAGCCAAAAGTTGTCGAATTTGGCCGGACACGCAACTGAAAAGCCTGACCATGTCCGGCTTCATTCGGACACCAACGCTATATGTAGGTAGGTATTAGTCACGGGTCGCTAACAACAACCACAAGAATTAAGACAAAGCCTGGTATTTCTAAGTGTTTCCCAATATTTCACGTAAAAGTTCCAAAACAAAGACTTGCAGTGTAACGTCAAGTGATTGTCTTATTGACGTAGGTCGTACATCCCCACAGCCTTTTTTTTGTTCTTTATATTTTCATGGCTTCTAACGTGGTTTTTTTCCCATTGTTGTGGGCACAACGCAAAGTGAAGCAAAACATAACGAATTAAACGTATAGCAGTAATTTAGTCCAATTTTTTTTTTTTCGCAACTAAAATAAAATATCAGCAAGTTGTTCCTAATTTATTAAGTATTAAGTAGGTATAGACGTGTTCATAAAATTTTAAGCGCTGTTTTTGTTATAAATCATCGTACTTACATAGATGGAGTGTGTGTGTGTTCGTATTACTATTCTATAATTTCATATTGCTCATCAAAGCATTTCTAACTGCCGCAAATGATTGAACGATTCAAATAAACCATTCACAAGCTCTTTTGAAATGTCAAGAAGTCAGAAAAGTGATGCTAATTTAATAGATGTCTATGAAGAAGAATGTGCAAGAAACTCCATGGATACTCTTTTCAGTCAGGCTATTACAAATATCTCGGCACATCTCGATTACATCTTTGTTGTCACTACAACTATTATGTGCGAACAATGTAAATAAAGTGAAAAAAAAAAAACAAATTCTAAATGTACCTACATAGATATCCGTTTGATAAGGGAACCGAATGATCCAACACTTGCGAGACATTTGAGAGAGCATGACAAATTCTCAACTCTTATAGTCAAACAAGACCAACTGTTGGTGATACATTACAAAACAATTTATTGCTCATAATGTCTCAAATCACAATTTACTAACTTTAAAAAAGACTTCTACATTAAACAATACATAATATAACGAGTTGCGATGTTGAATGTATTTTATTAATGAAAATTCTTCTATTAACTCACAGAATGTACCTATTACTAATTAAAATAAATCTCGGCAAACATCTTTTCATTTTTTTCTACTCTGATGGGAAAAAGTGAAACCGCAGAAGGCTGTCAAAGTTTCAATTTTATGTTTTGACACAATAGCGTCTAGCCCTTACAGTTACGATGAGAGTTATGATGAGATAAGTAGGTACCTATAACCTAGCATACATTTTAACTTCGTCGTCTTGAGTTCGAGCCGCCGATTAGTGCAGCCATAGAAGCATATGGCGAAGCAATACAACTGGACTATTCATCATATACCTACAATTTTGTTATTGATGATAATGTTATTTTTCAGACTCGCGCACAACCACAAACCAGTAGTCGTAGGTTTATACCTAATGTGATGGATCCATATGATTACAGCGCCAGCACCTCACAGGTCAGTTTGGAGCTTTCTCAACAGCCCAGTAATCAAAATAACAGCGATTTGTTTCCTTATACTGGCTTGGTATGGAAGCAAAAGGGTTTGACGCATTTGGTGTACATCTCAACTTGTAAACCATGCTCAAATGGTGAACTTAGCAACTGGTGCACTTCTCATATGGCACACTTCGCAACTGGTGCACTTCTTAATTGGTGCACTTCGGAAAAGGAGCACTTTTTAAGATTAGTGGAGATTTGGAAAAAAAATCTATAAATGAGAGAATCATTGGTTTAGTTTGGTTGATTTGGTTTTAAGATATTGCATAGCTTCTATCGCGGGCCTTGAGCGTGGAGATCGAATCCAGAAATTCCGTAACGAAAATAACCTAACACCCCCCACTCATTTGTTTTTTGAGCGTGGTGACCGATAAGAAAACAAATGAGTGAAAGCAGCTGTCGGCGTTTTGGATGGGTGGGGTTAAGCAGCTGTTAGCGAGGTCTGGTTTTTGATGGAAGAGGTTAAGCAGCTGTTGGCGAGGTCTGGTTTTGGATGGAAGAGGTTAAGCAGCTGTTGGCGAGGTCTGGTATTGGATGGGTGGGGATAAGCAGCTGTTGGCAAGGTCTTATTTTGGATGGGTGGGGTTAAGCAGCTGTTAGCGAGGTCTGGTTTTGGATGGGTGGGGTTAAGCAGCTGTTGGTGAGGTCTGGTTTTGGATGGGTGGGGTTAAGCAGCTGTTGGCGAGGTCTGGTTTTAGATGGGTGGGGTTAAGCAGCTGTTGGTGAGGTCTGTGTTTGGATGGGTGGGGTTAAGCAGCTGTTGGCGTTTTGGATGGGTGGGGTTAAGCAGCTGTTAGCGAGGTCTGGTTTTTGATGGAAGAGGTTAAGCAGCTGTTGGCGAGGTCTGGTTTTGGATGGAAGAGGTTAAGCAGCTGTTGGCGAGGTCTGGTATTGGATGGGTGGGGATAAGCAGCTGTTGGCAAGGTCTCATTTTGGATGGGTGGGGTTAAGCAGCTGTTAGCGAGGTCTGGTTTTGGATGGGTGGGGTTAAGCAGCTGTTGGCGAGGCTGGTTTTGGATGGGTGGGGTTAAGCAGCTGTTGGCGAGGTCTGGTTTTGGACGGGTGGGGTTAAGCAGCTGTTGGCGAGGTCTATTGCATAAGTTGATAAAAAATGCTACGCAATAGCTTTACCGCGGCAGTCCCCGAGTGCCACCGGTCTTTTTTTTTTTGGTATAATTATCATGTCTTTATTATGAACTTTTTGCTACAGCAATAATATAAAAATAAGAAAAAAACTAATTTTTTCTTATTTTTTTATATAGACAATTTGGAAAAATTGTCTAAAAATTGAAGAATCTTTGGTTTTGCGTAGGTATTTTTCTTAAAGATACAATCAACAAATATCTTTCAAGTAGGTACACACTTAAACTTAAAACAAATTTCAATAATACTTAATATAAAAAGTCACACGAAAGTAATAAAAAAAATATGTAAGAAAGATTTAGCTACTGCCAAATAATTATAACAAAACAAAAATAATTTTAATTAAACTCT
The DNA here is from genome assembly GCA_910589285.2 of Mythimna ferrago. Classification (NCBI taxonomy): domain Eukaryota; kingdom Metazoa; phylum Arthropoda; class Insecta; order Lepidoptera; family Noctuidae; genus Mythimna; species Mythimna ferrago. The sequence goes on along the minus strand of OU342691.1, from coordinate 8,529,623 downwards.
ACATAATCACTATAACATTTTAATCTTTTCAAAAATAAAAATAGTTACTCGGAAATAATAAAAATATAATTATGTAAGAAAAAATTAGATTTACAGCAAAACGTTCATAATAAAGACATGATATACCAAAAAAAAACCAAATCAACTAAACAAAACCAAAGATCTCAAACTAATCAAAAACAAAATCTCTCCTTTATAGATTTTTTTTCCAAATCTCCACCAATCTTAAAAAGTGCTCCTTTTCCGAAGTGCACCAAATGCGTCAAACCCAAGCAAAACAGTACAAAAAATAATATATCTAATTAATTTTTGAAGATACGCGCGTCGAAACTTTCGTTTGCGCATCTTTAGGTATAAATAAATAACTTATCGAGTGCGAATATGGCTCAATAGTTTCCATACAGAGATTGACTGTTTAAAAATTCAATTCATTTTATTTTGAACTAGCTGTACCCGCGCGGCTTCGCTCCCGCTCTTCCCTACTTCAGCCTACTATACCCTACTCTACCCTACTATACCCTACTCTACCCTACTCTACCCTACTCTACCCTACCCTACTCTACTCTACTCTACCCTACTCTACCCTACTCTACCCTACTCTACCGTACTCTACCCTACTCTACCCTACTCTACCCTACTCTACCCTACTCTACCCTACCCTACTCTACTCTACCCTACTCTACCCTCCTCTACCTTACTCTACCCTACACTACCCTACACTACCCTACTCTACCCTACACTACCCTAATTTTCATTTTTTTTTTTCCATAAGAACCTTCTCCTCATAATAACGAACACAACAAAAAAAAATTAGCGAAATCGGTCCAGGCGTTGTTGAGTTATGCGCTTACCAACACATTTTGCGATTAATTTTTAGGGTTCCGTAGTAAACTAGGAACCTAACTGTCTGTCCGTCTGTCTGTCTGTCTGTCCGTCCTCGCTTAATCTCTGTGACCGTTAGCACTAGAAAGCTGAAATTTGGTACCAATATGTATATCAATCACGCCGACAAAGTGGTAAAATAAAAATTGGAAAAAAATGTTTTATTAGGGTAGCCCCCCTGTAAAGTGGGAAGAATTTTTTTTTTTAATTTCAACCCTAACGTGTGATATATTGTTGGATAGGTATTTAAAAATGAATAGGGGTTTACTAAAATCATTTTTTGATAATGTCAATAATTACAGAAATAATCGCTGCAAAAGTAAAAAACAATTTGTCCCCCCCTCTAACTTTTGAACCATAAGTTTAGAAAATATGAAAAAAATCTGAAAAGTAGAACTTTATAAGGACTTTCTAGGAAAATCATTTTGAACTTGATGGAAAGAACAGTTTTTGTACAAAAAAGACAAAAAAGTTCTACAAAATAATTTCTGGACTAAGTTTGTAGTATAATCGTATATGCAAGCATTTTTTAAACTCATAAGTGGGTACACTTATTGTGACGGACGGGAAACTACGGAACCCTACACTGAGCGTGGCCCGACACGCTCTTGGCCGGTTTTTTATATTATAGAAGATAGATACCTATATTTAGCAGGTTTTTCGCAATATTTAAAAGCCTAAAGGTCTGTTTCTAAATTACGGGCCCTTTTCTTTATAAATCATCGTATATGGGAGTGTGTATTCGTATATGCTCACGCTTCTTATTGCTCATCAGATTAGACTTCATCAGATGTTGGATGAGATAGCAATATAGCATGCATTTTAACGTTACTGTCTATGGAGTTCGAGCCGCCGATTATGCGAAACAATACGTGGGACACTCAGAAAGTTTTGAAAAACTACAAAACTAACATCTATGGATAAAATATTTTTATTAAAGTTTCATGCATCTGGACCAATTATTGGAACATTTTTTCGAGTCTGCCGCAGACTTCCACGGCTATAACGCACGCTGCTAATGCGTCTTCCGGCGATGAAAACTGGATCCCTTTCAGATGATTTTTTATTTTAGATAAGCAATTTGAAGTCGATCAAATGACTCAGGCTACAATTAAAATCGTAGAAAATCATCGCACGAAAAGTTCTATCAGCAGATCTATTTTTAATTGAGTTATGATCATTTGGTTTGGCTCTCGAAAAAATGTACAGGGAAATTCAAAATTCGAACAATGGTGACTTTTTAATAACTAAAGCTTTCAAAATAATTACAAGTGGCCAATGCCTTAAACATAAAACTTTTTTTCGCAAAACTTTCTGAGTAGTCTGGTTCAATTGGACTATTCATCATATTCTTACAATTTTGAGATTGATGATAATGTTATTTTTCAGACTCGTGCACAACCACAAACCAGTAGTCATAGGTTTATACCTAATGTGATGGATACACATGATTACAGCGCCAGCACCTCACAGGTCAGTTTGGAGCTTTCTCAACAACACAGTAATCAAAATGACAACGGTTAGTTTCCATATTATCTAGAGCGGTATGGAAACAAAACAGTATAAAGAATAATATAAATTTTGAAGTTATGTGCGTCGAAACTTTCATTTGCGCATCTTTTGGCAAAAATTCATAACTTATCGAGTACGATAAGGCTAAATAGTTTCCTTAAAGAGAGAGAGTATTTATTTGTTTAAAAATTCAATTCTTTTTATTTGAATACATCTGTATGTTCAGCAGGTTTTTCGTAATAGACCCCTAAAGCTCTGTTCATAAATATTACGTGTTCTTTTCTATATAAATCATAGTATAGTAAATATGGGAACACTCCTAAAACGAAGCAAAAAGAAACTGGAGACATGAATCGTCTGTCAAAAGTCAAACGACTTGGGTACCTAATTGTTAGGGTAAATCAAAAACTTTATGCAAAAAAAAAAACCGACTTCACTAAAAAAATACACTAAAACGATCAAAATAACTTTAATTTCGGAAGTCGGTGTTTATTTATTTATTCTAAGGAGAACCAACAGCTATAACTAATGAATAACGACAGTATTAAGAAACATTGAGCCAATTACAGGTTCTCACAGATAGAAATATACAAAGTAGTAGAAAACTTACGATCACTAACAAGCACGATAAAAAAAAAGAACATAATAAAACATCACTCAAATACAGTCAACACTATGCACTTTTGAAGAAGTCCGCATTCAGCTGGGTGCGTACAGAGTAGGTTTTAGTGTTGAATGGGTCAAAAGAGAACTCTTTACATAGAACATTAAAGTTCTTACTCGCTCGCACCATGTACGAGTTTCGCCTGTTGTTAGAAGAGGAAGAAGGAATAGAGATAGGCGGATTAAATCTAACCGATCTCTGAGGGACATTAAAGCGTAATTTATGTAAAAGATCAGAACAGTCTATTTCACTAGATATAATTTCTAGTAGGTAAGTACAATCTGCTAATCGACGACGATTTATCTGCTGTAAATGAAATTTCTTACAGAGATTTAAGTAATTAAATATATATATAGGTATTAGAGGAGATCTACTTCGCTGGTTTACCAGCTTTAGTTTAGCTGGTTTACATCTATTTTTTTTCAAATCGGTGCTTTCCCTCTACTTTTTTTATAAACAAGCTCATACATTAATAAAAATAAGTAGGTAAGTTAAGTATATAACTTATTCTATTTCATAGAATATTAGTTTTGTTATTAATATATAGCATATTTTATTAAGTACATAAGTTTTACTTTCAACTGACAGCTGTCAAATTATTAAAAAAAACTAGTTCTATCTTCACATTTCTATTAACCCTGTTCCAATTTTCCATAGGTACAGCCCGTCAATTACAGCGCGATATAAAATTGAAATAACATAAAGATAAGTTTTAATTAAATAATTTTCTTTTTTTACATAAAGTATTTCATAGAAATAGTTGAACAAAGAAGTTTGTTAACTATTTCTTTAAAATACTTTATTTTTAAAAGATTACAATTAATTTCTAATTTTTCATTAATGAGGCTGAATAGCTGGCCGGCCACAGAAAGAAAACAAAATGACGGGAAAGTGGCAATCAGTCGCTGGTTTTTTCGAGTTTTATTTACTTAGTTTTTAATACAAATCTCTGCTGTACGGAAATGTAAATAATTTCCGTACAGCAGAGATTTGTATTAACACGATAAGTTCATCAGATTAAAATAGTGATTTTACGCCTAGTTTCATAAGAGAAGAGGCTAAATCAGTAGTGGAACCTTTTACTGCCTAAATCAGAAGAAAGATACCTACCTAAACTCATAGATACGACGACTCAGGTTTTACAAACTTTTTATTTTACTTTTACTTTCCTTGTATTCGTAATGAAAACAATTTTTTACAAAAAAAAATGTAACCGACTTCACTAAAAAAACACGAATAAAACAAAAAAAAAATTAGTGAAGTCGGTTATTTATTTTTTTTTTGTAAATTTTTTTTTAAATGATTTAATCTTATCAGGCGACTTTTTAACAATAAAAGTACAAAAGATTTTGGTTTAGAATATACCTATTTCAGTATCTATAATGAAATTCTTATTACAAAAATTGAATACATTTGCAAAGATATAATAGTACCTATATCTAAGTAACTCTAAGTAACAACATAAATCTGGAATCGTAAAAGAAATCTGATTTTAAATATTCTACTCCGTTCATTGATTAATCATCACTAACCAATTAACCATATTATGATCAACATCAGTTGCAGAACTACGAGTAGGTATAATCATCTCAAGAAATAAGTGAATGACAACTAAAGTTCGCATTTCTAACAACAGATTTTCTATTTCCTTTAAAAATTTCCAATTCGTTTGATTTCTTAGACAGACTATTGTCCTATATGCTTTTGTTTCTTATTGGTTATCAAAGCATTTCTAACTGTCGCATAGGTATAAAGTGGAATGTGTTACCTAGCATTCATTTTAACGTCGCCATCTAAGGAGTTCGAGCCGCCTATTAGTACAGCCTTAAATATATGCTTTTAATATGCGAAGCAATACAACTGGACTATTCGCATCATATAATATTATGTAGGTACTTAAAATTTTGCTATCAATGATAATGTTATTTTTCAGACTCGTGCTGCTCGTGCACAACCACAAACCAGTAATCGTAGGTTTATACCTGATGTCATGGATACATATGATTACGGCGCCAGCACCTCACGGGTCAGTTTGAAGCTTTCTCAAAACCCAGATAATCAAAGTGACAACGTTTAGTTTCCTTATTATCTAGTCCAGTATGGAAACTAAGGGTCTGTAGTTAATTGGACACGCTCGATTTTGAGGCCGCGGGTCCACTTGACCACATCATTTATTTTCTGTATTTTTATTGGTTAACTGGACCCACATTCAGATTAAAATAAACTTTGTTTAAAGCTACTGGTAGATACAGTTAAGCTGAAAAATGGTTATTCAAAATATAATAAAACGCAATTCAGTTTAGAGCATGCGAAGCAATACAACGGGACTATTCGTCACATACCTACATTTTTGTTATTGATGATAATGTTATTTTTCAGACTAATGCACAACCACAAACCAGTAGTCATAGGTTTATACCTAATGTGATGGATACACATGATTACAGCGCCAGCACCTCACAGGTCAGTTTGGAGCTTTCTCAACAACCCAGTAATCAAAATGACAACGGTTAGTTTCCATATTATCTAGTCCCGTATGGAAGCAGAACAGTACAAAAAATAATTTAAATTTTATGTGAGTCGAAATATTCATTTGCGCATCTTTAGGCGTAAAAAAATAACCTACTGAGTACGAATATGGATAAATAGTTTCCGTACAGACATAGACTGTTAAAAAATTCAAATCATTTTATTTTGAACAGATATATTCAGCAGGCTTTTCTTAATAGGTATACAGACACCTAAAGGTCTGTTCATAAATTAGGCCAACTTTTCTATATAAATCACCGTATATGAGAGTGTGTATTCGTGTATGCTCCCGCTTCTATTTGTTAATCAAAGCATTTCTAACTATTGCACACGATGTTGGATAAGATATCAATATACTCGTAGCCTTCATTTAACGTCAACTAAGGAGTTGGAGCCGCTGATTAGTGCAGCCTTAAAAGCATATGCGAAGCAATACAACTGGACGATTCACCATATATGTACCTACATACATTTTTGTTATTGATAATAATGTCATTTTTCAGACTCGTGCACAACCACAAACCAGTAGTCATAGGTTTATATCTAATGTGATGGATACACATGATTACAGCGCCAGCACCTCACAGGTCAGTTTGGAGCTTTCTCAACAACCCAGTAATCAAAATGACAACGGTTAGTTTGCTTATTATCTAGTCCGGTATGGAAACTACGGGTCTGTAGTTAGTTGGATCCGCTTAATTTTGGTCGCGCGGATCCGGTTGACCACACGTTTTATTTTCTGTACTTTGATTGGTTAACTAGACCAGCAAAGAAATTTAAAAAAAAAAAAACATTGTTTAAAGCTACTGGTGGATACAGTCACAGCTCACATTTTTATTATTGATGATAATGTTATTTTTTAGAATTATGCACAACCACAAACTAGTAGTCATAGGTTTAGACCTTAGGTGATAGATACACATGATTACAGCGCCAGCACCTCACAGGTCAGTTTGGAGCTTTCACAACAACCCAGTAATCAAAATGGCAACGGTTAGTTTCCTTATTATCTCGACCGATATGGAAACTAAGGGTCTGTTGTTAATTGGACCCGGTCGATTTTGGTCCTGCGGTTAACTGGACCCGTAATCAAATTTAAAAAAAAAAACATTGTTTAAAGCTACTGGTGGATACAGTCAAGCTCAAACGTGATAATTCAAAATATAATAAAACACAATTCAGTTAGAGCATGCGAAGCAATAGAACGGGACTATTCGTCATATACTTACATTTTTGTTATTGATGATAATGTTATTTTTCAGACTCCTGCACAACCACAAACCAGTAGTCATAGATTTATAACTAATGTGATGGATACACATGATTACAGCGCCAGCACCTCACAGGTCAGTTTGGAGCTTTCTCAACAATCCAGTGACAAATGAGATCGTTTTGTTTCCATGTTATCTAGTCTGGTATGGAAGCAAAAGAGTAAAAAAAATATTAATTTTGAATTAGTTATGTGCGTCGAACGAAACTTCCACATCTTTAGGCGTAAATAAATAACTTATCGAGTATGAACAGGGCTAAATATTTAGTTTCTTTAAAGAGATAGATTATTTGTTTAAAAATTCAATTCGTTTTATTTTGAATAGATAATATACCTATTCAGCAGATTTTTCATAATCTTAAGACGCCTAAAGGTCTTTTCATTGAATTTTACGCGCTCTTTTCTTCATAAATCGTCGAATATGGGAGTGTGTATTCGTATATATATGCTCTAGTTTCTTATTGCACATCAAAGCGTTTCTAACTGTCACATTTAATGTTGGATGAGATACCTAGCATGCATTTTAGGGCCCTAGCTCTCGAGCAGTGACTCAAAGCAGTGACTTTCTGAACCCTACTCTTCGCTAACGGCTAGATCAATAGGGTTGAAAAAAAAAGTTTATTATAGATTTATGAACAACATTTTCAACAAATGATTTTTTCGTATGATTAATAATTTTGCAAAAAAATAAACCATAATTATGATATTTCGTTCGCTTGTTTTCTCTATTCTTTTCAAATGGCGTAGATTCTTAGAAATATGTTTACATAAAAAAATTGCTAGTTAAGTGATCTCCAGACTGTACATAGCGTTCTTCTCGAAATATGAATTTGATTTACATAATATCAATCCATATTTCGCAATGAAAATGGTTTTAAAGGTCAGGAGGACTATAATATGCGGGCGCAAGTGGCAGTACGAGTATGTGTACATTTAACTCCGGCCAGATGTTCAAAGGACTATACGTCTTAACGTCGCCTTCTAAGGAGTTCGAGCCGCCGATTAGTGCAGCCTTAAAAGCATATGGGAAACGATACAACTGGACTATTCATCACATACTTACATTTTTTTTACTGATGATAATGTTATTTTTCAGACAAATGCGCCACCACAAACCGGTAGTCGTAGGTTTATACCTAATGTGATTTATACACAAAATTACAGCGCCAGCACCTCACAGGTCAGTTTGGAGCTTTCTCAACAACCCAGTAATCAAAATGACAACGGTTAGTTTGCTTATTATCTAGTCCGGTATGGAAACTAAGGGTCTTAAGTTAACAGGACCCGCTCGATTTTGGTCCCTCGGATCCACTTGACCACTCATCTATTTAAAAAAAAAGGACAATCTCAAAAGTGGTAATTCAAAATATAATAAAACGCAATTCAATTAGAGCATGCGAAGCAATACAACGGGACTATTCGTCATATACTTACATTTTTGTTATTGATGATAATGTTATTTTTCAGACTAATGCACAACCACAAACCAGTAGTCATAGGTTTATACCTAATGTGATGGATACACATGATTACAACGCCAGCACCTTACAGGTCAGTTTGGAGCTTTCTAAACAAACAACCCAGTAATTAAAACGACAATGGTTAGTTTCCATATTATCTAGCTTGGTATGGAAGCTAAACAGTCCAAAAAATATATAACTCTTGAAGTTATGTGCGTCGAAACTTTCATTTGCGCATCTTTAGGTTGTAAATAAATAACTTATGGACCATGAATATATCTAAATAGTTTCCATACAGAGATATATTATCTACACTTCTACTCTATTTTTATTATTAATGTAATAAAGAGGTAAAGTTTGTTTTTTGGTTTTTATGATTTTTTGTTTGTAGGAGGTAATCTTGAAATTATTGGTCCAATTGCTAAAAATTGTTCACCGCTAGAAAGCTGCTTTATTCCTGAGTGACATAGGCTATATCTTATGTACGCCGGCGAAGCCGCGGGCAAATGCTAGTGTGTTTAAAAATTCAATTCTATTTATTTTGAACAGATAATAATACATTCAGCAGGTTTCTCATTTTCATTGGACTTAGCAGCCTTTTTCAAGCATTGCAATTATTTATTATACGCCTGCCCTTTTATGCAATAATAATGAGCTACTTTCATTTAATTATTTTATATTATTACAATTGAATTAAAAGAAAAACATATACTGCATGTCAAAAGTAATGGATTTAATACAATAAGTACTTATTACAATTAATGTCATTGAAGTTATAGTTAAAACGGCAAAAAAAAACCAATAAGTAGTAATTAAAAATTTCATGTCAAAAAATTAAATAACAATAGAAATTAATTTGATACAATTATTTAGCAATATTTGTCAAAATAAATGTCTTCCTTTTTATGTAGTACAAATTAAAATTTATCAAAAAATCAAAATCTAAAGATAATTTTCAAATTTCAATTATAATAGTACCTACATTATGATACAAGTGTATAATGTTGGTGATTACCGCTGAGGCGGTATTTAAATCCGAGCCGAAGGCGAGGATCTTAAGAGAGCCGAGGACGGTAATCGCCAATATTCACGTGTATCATACGACGTTTTTCGACACACTTGAGAAGAAAAATTGTACAAATTAATTAATTATTGCTTTATCAGCAAAACTGTTTTTTTTTTATAGTATGGCGGCATAAATTTGTTCTTTCTTCATAAGCGCGCGCATCCAAAATGGCGGCCATAGAGCATAGACTAGCTACTCTAGCTAGGTTGTTTGTTGTTGTTTAAATAAAAATAAGAATGAGGTTGCATAATAATATGTTTATAAACAGAAAAAATGTTTTTATTTTATGAAAGGTTTTATTTATTAAACATGTAAAAGTTAAAATAGTTTATTTAAACACAAATTAGCATAAAATAAGCAAGCAGGACACTAATTTGTACTATTGAACGCAATACCTAATGTATTTTTTTTTCGAATTCAATGTTTGATTTGAGAACAGAGGTTTAACAAAAAAGGTTATCACTACATTATCACACTTGTGCATAATGGTAATCAAAAAGTCACAGTTTGGTTACAAGCTACATTATATACCTAAGTTTAGTGCAATAATAGTCACTTTCTGAGCAAGTGTGTCGAAAATCTTATTATTTATATAGGACCGATCGCCACTTGTGTGCGTGAGGGAAAGTCGTTATTTTAAGCTACACTCTAAATACTATTTTACTAAGTAGAAACATGTTTGGTTGGATTATGTATAGTTTTAGCTTTTTTGGAATATTATTACCGATCTTTTAGTTTTGAACATGTTGGACAACTTATTATATATTTTTATTGCCATATAATATTTATTACTTAACATTTTTATTCTTGAGGATGGAGTGTATAACTCTTTTTATGACGAGTGTCAACGTTGCGCGTGTCTTCTGCTTTCTTTACTTTACTTCATCTAGCTTGGTATGAAAGCAAAACAGTAAAAAAATAAACAGGGTAATTTGTAAACACTAGCAACCTCTTATATGTGCTAATTAAGAACGTAATAAACAACAACTTTTATTCTATGACTTTTACAAATGTATCATATTTTGGTTCGTCAGATTTTCATACAAAAGTAGAAATATTTAAATTGAGCGGTCTAAATAGTAGTATATAAGTCTATGCGAAGCAAGCAATAGTACAATAGCAGACGGTAGCTGAACATGAACTTGACGTATTTACGGACGACCCTCACTAGTCGGTCAGTGCTGCCGGCGCTTGCGTCGCGTGAGCGTCATACGTGTTCTTGTAGCGAAATTCGGCAGTGCGGATCTTTACATGATGATGTATTAATATTCTAATGTCGAGTACACGGAAATGCTTGGTAATTGTAATTATTATTTATTTTTTTTTAATAAAAAAAAAAGTGTAATTACCATGTTTCGGAAGCCTGCTTACTATTATTACGAGAACAGTGCGCGAGAGCTGTAAGTAAATACAGCAAAATAGAGTTGAAATGTGTTAGATAGAAAAACGAAATCTTGATGGTTTGTTTTTGGTGTGTGTTGAGTATATAGAGTTGAAATGTGTTATGTTTTGCAAAAACTCATAGAACAAAAGTTGTTGTTTATGATGTTCTTAACTAGCTCCTAAGAGTTTGCCAGTGTTTTACGAATAACCCTGTATTATAACTCTTGAAGTTAAGTGCGTCGTACATTTTTGTTATTGATGATAATGTTATTTTTCAGACTAATGCTCAACCACAAACCAGTAGTCATAGGTTTATACCTAATGTGATGGATACACATGATTGCAACGCCAGCACCTCACAGGTCAGTTTGGAGCTTTCTCAACAGCCCAGTAATCAAAATGGCAGCGGTTAGTTTCCATATTATATTATCTAGAACGGTATGGAAGCAAAATAATTATAATTAGTTTTTAGTAATATAGTTAATTGTTTGTGATATTTTTAATACGTATTTAGTAAGATTGTAAAGTCATGTATTTTATTTATGGGCATTAGTTGCTTGACAATAAATAAATAATAGTAATAATCCTAATATTATAAATGTGAAAGTGTGGATGTTTGGATGTTTGTTACTTAATCACGCAAAAACGGCTGAACGGATTTGGATGAAATTTGGCATGCATATAGCCTTTGACATGGAAAAGAACATAGGCTACTTTTTATCCCGGAAAAACATCTTATTCCTGCGGGAAAACACGTTTAAAGTGCGATAACCGAAGTACACGCGGACAAAGTCGCGGGCAGACAGCTAGTAGATAATAAAGCTTTCTAACTGACGCATCGCATGTAATGTTGGATGAGATACCTAGTATGAATTTTAACGACGCCCTCTAAAGCGTTCGAGCCGCTGATTAGTGCAGCCTTAAAAGCAACACAACTGAACTATTCATCATATACTTACATTTTTGTTATTGATGATAACGTTATTTTTCAGGCTAATGCACAACCACAAACCAGTAGTCCTAACTTTACACCTAATGTAATGGATACACAAAATAACAGCGGCAGCACCTCACAGGTCAGTCCAGTGTTTTCTCAATAACCCAAGTTATCAAAATTATAACGGTTTGTTTCGATATTATCTAGCCTGGCATAGAAGCCAAACAGTAAAAAAAAGACGTGTGGCACTCGGGGACTGCCGCGGTAAAGCTATTGCATAGCATTTTTTATCAACTTATGCAATAGACCTCGCCAACAGCTGCTTAACCCCACCCATCCAAAACCAGACCTCACCAACAGCTGCTTAATCCCACCCATCTAAAACCAGACCTCGCCAACAGCTGCTTAACCCCACCCATCCAAAACCAGACCTCACCAACAGCTGCTTAACCCCATCCGTCTAAAACCAGACCTCGCCAACAGCTACTTAACCCCACCCATCCAAAACCAGACCTCGCTAACAGCTGCTTAACCCCACCCATCCAAACACAGACCTCACCAACAGCTGCTTAACCCCACCCATCCAATACCAGACCTCGCCAACAGCTGCTTAACCTCTTCCATCAAAAACCAGACCTCGTTAACTGCTGCTTAACCCCACCCATCCAAAACGCCGACAGCTGCTTTCACTCATTTGTTTTCTTATCGGTCACCACGCTCAAAAAACAAATGAGTGGGGGTGTTAGGTTATTTTCGTTACGGAATTTCTGGATTCGGTCTCCACGCTCAAGGCCCGCGATAGAAGCTATGCAATAGCTTAAAAAAACTGGGTAAGTACGAGTCGGACTCACTGAAGGTTTTGTACAAACTTACCTATGTAAATATGTAGACCAATTCAAGAATGAAGTCTCGAAGATATTTCCCAACGCAAAAAAAAAAATCTCTTGACGTTACAACAAATTTCTTGTTTTCAGATTTATTCCTATACTATAAGACCTTGCTTTACACCAAATATGAATTTTAATTCCTTTGAGTGTCGAAATATATGTACTTACGTTTTTTTTTTTCGATATGAACGGCCGTTTTTTTTTTCTCAGCTTTGAGGGACCAAAGACCTGAATATATGGTTTTAATTTCAACTTGAAATCTCTACGCTTCTCACACAGACAGACCGACAGACGGACCACAAAGTGATCCTATTCCAAATGGTTCCGTTTTATTCCTTTTGGGGTATGGAACTCTAAAAATATAAATTTTGAAGTTATGTGCGGCGAAATTTTCGTTTGCGCATCTTTAGACGTAAATAAATAACCTAAGGAGCATGATTATGTCTAAATAGTTTCCATACAGAGACAGATTTTGTTTAAAAATTTAATTTTGAACAGATATATTCAGCAGGTTTTTCATTAATCTACAAGGTGAAAATCTTTGACATCGATGCAAAAACGAATACCATGGATCCAGTTCATGATTCTGGACACCCCAGTGGTGGAATTTTTTGTTGGTTTTTTCCTATTTTTTTTTTTAACTTTACATTTTTTAATTTAAACTGTACAAAATTGTATATTTAAAATAAAATCGTACCATTGCCGTAAAGTTTGTTTTTGACGTTATAGCAAAACCTGTTAAATAAAAATATACTAAAAATAAGATTTTATAAGTATGTATAAATGTACTCATTGACTAAAAATAATATATTATGCGATGAACAATTCCGAAAAAAAGAAAAATATTAATTTGGCTATTTTTGATCAGAAAGTGATCATGAATAATGTAGATAAGAAATACTCTGTACCTACGTGCAATTTTCTCTGACATGACAAAAGCTTTTGATTACGTGAAATATGACGTATTATCAACTAAATTAAACTACTACGTTACGCTACCTTAACGTTTTAAAACTTATAAAATCTTACCTCATGGGTAGAAAACAGTACAAAAATTACGAAAATATGTAGTGGAACTAAACGTGAAGTAAAGTATTTATCAAATTGCAGTATCATTAAATTCGGGGTTCCACAAGGAAGTGTCTTTAGGCCTTTTTTATTTTTAATTTATTTTAATGACCTGACTCGGAAAATTACTCAACTGATGATATTATTTGCAGACGACAGTAAAGCCATAATTGAATGCAGTGATAAAATTCAGTATGAAAAGGAAATAAACAGTACACATAAATCCAGCAATTTTGGCAGCGGCTTCAGCCACAGAATATAAATATCGAATATAATGGTCAAACTGTAGAATCAATCTTAGAAGCAAAATTCTTAGGAATAAATATTGACCAAAAATTAACATGGGAATCTCATGCAAATATCGTATGCCAAAAAAAGTTAAGTAAAACCTGTAAAACTGCATTTTTACTTTACAATTTATTTAAAAAATGAATTTAAATGTTTTGTTGACAGCCTATCATGATTTGGTTGCCTCATTTTACACAGTTTAAATTTTAAAAAAATGGGCTGTTGCGAGTCGGACTGAGGGTTCCGTGCAAACAATAATTACCGAATGGAGTCTCGAAGATTTTTCCGAATTGCAATTTTTTTTTGTGACGTAGGTAACAACAAACTTATTGTTTTCAAATTTATTCCTATAACTGTGCTATAAGACCTTGCTTTGTGCCAAATGGGATTCTGGGTCAACGGGAAGTACCTAACCTATGAATTTCGATCGAGTATCAAAATATACGTTTTTTTGCGACATAAACGGCCGTAACTTTCTTATCCTTTAACTTAGAAGTTTGATTTTTTTCGCAGCTTGAAATGACCGCAGACCTGAGCATATGATTTTAATTTCAACTCGATATCTCCACACGCTCTCGAGATAAAGGGTCTTGACAAACAGACAGACAGACAGACGGACAACAAAGTGATTCTATAAAGGTACTGTTTTTTCCTTTTGAGGTGCGGAACCCTAAAAAGTACAGATTTTTTTTTATTTGGAAAAAGCCGACCAAAAATTCCACTACTGTGAGGTCCAGAATTATGTACTGGATCCATGATATTCGACACTGTGTTTAGATACCTAAAGTCTGTTCGTAATTTTTTACGTATTATTTTCTTTATAAATCATTGTATATGGGAGTGTGTATTCGTATAATATGCTCTAGTTTCTTATTGCTCATCAAAGCAATTCTAACTGTCGCATACAATGTTGGATAAGATACTTAACATACATTTTAACGTCGCCGGCGCACCGATTAGTGCAGTCTTAAAAATATAATTATACGAAGATATACAAAATACAACTAGTTTATTCATCATACTATTACTATAATATAATAAAGAGGTACCTAAAGTTTTTTTTTTCTTTTTATGTTTTTTTGTTTGTAGGAAGTACCTCTGAAAGTACTGGACCGATTTCTAAAATTTTTTCACCAGTAGAAAGCTGCTTTATTCCTAAGTGACATAGGCTATATTTTATGTAAGCGGGCGAAGCCGCTGGCAAAAGCTAGTTCATCAAATACCTCGTTTTATTATTATTTATGATAATGTTATTAATTTTTAGATTGTTGCACAACCACAAACGAGTAATAGCGGCAGTGACTCAGATATAAGTTTGGCGCTTTCTGAACAATTAGATACATTTCTTCACTTTTATTCTGAAGACAAAAATATGTAGGTAGGTGTGTTCATATTTTCAGGCTAGTGTTAAATTTGAGGGTGAGCCTGAGGACATTCGTCAAAGATCAAAGGCTGTAGAAACACAAGGCTCCTCTGATTCAAATAATTCCTCCTTTGATTCACTCGCTAGCAGCAGTGTTCAGGAAAATAAGAAACAACGTTACAGAGAAAAATCACCAACAGAGGAAGAGGTGAAAGAAGCAGTCTTGAGTTCTATACAACACATTATAGATATAATCGAACGCGACACAAAACTTAAAATGCCATATATAAGACGACCAAATAATGGTGAACGAAGTCCAGATAGAGAGCCGCCAGTGGATACTCCGCTGCTTACCCACCTGTTGTTGACACCACCAAGTCATGATTCTGAAAATGATGATGATAATAATCGTGATGATAATAATCGTAATGATAATAATCGCGGTGATAATAATCGCGGTGATAATATTCGCGATGATAATAATCGTGATGATAGTAATCGTGATGATAGTAGTCGTGATGATAATAATCGTGATGATAATGGTAATAATCATGACGAAGATGATCATGATGATGATGATCATAATGATGATGATGACGATGATGAAGATTATCATCCTGATGATGATGATGATCTGGATGATGATGATGATTTCAATAACGAAGTTATGAATGATATGGTAATTATTTTGCAATCCTTCTTCCTTCTCAATTTCTGATTATTTCAAAATTGTTCTCAAAAACAATATACATAATAGGTAATACCTATGTATTGAAAAAAGAAAACCTTAAACTATACAAGGTTATTAGTAAAACACTAGCAGCCTCTTAGGACTATGTTAAGAACATTATGAACAACAACTTTTATTCTATGACTTTTAAAAATTTATCAATTTTTTAGTTCATCAGATTTTCATACAAAATTAAAAATATTTAAATTGAACGTTCTAAATATTACGAAGTCTATGCGAAGCAAGCGATAGTACAATAGCGGAGGATAGCTGAACATAAACTTTACCTATTTACGAACTACCCTACCCTCACTAGTCGGTCGATCGATGCGCTTGCGCCGCGTCATACGTGTTCTTGAAGCGAAATTCGGCAGTGTGGACGTAATTATATCTTTACATGATGGTGTATCAATATTCTAACGTCGAGTACACGGAAATGGTGTGAATGCTTGCTAGGTGTAATTACAATGTTTCGGAAATCCGTTCCATCATCGGACCACAAGACGTACGGCGTTGCGCCACCGGTACATGGTGGACATCCCACCTATACGTACGAAGCGTTTTGGGAGTACTTTCATTATGCGTACAGCTAAGGAATGGAATTCCCTGCCGGAGTCTGTGTTTCCTGATAGCTATAACCTAGGGGTCTTTAAGTCAAGAGTGAATTGATTGCTTCTAGGCAAACGTGCTCCATCGTCGGCCACATCATCGCTTACCATCAGGTGAGATTGTGGTCAAACGCGAGCCTATCCATTATAAAAAAAAAGCCTGCTTACTATTATTACGAGAACAATACACGGGAAATCTTGAAGGTTTGTTTTTGGTAAATGTGTTATGTTTTGTAAAAAGTCATAGAACAAAAGTTATTGTTTATGAACCATCATTACCAATCAATACAGTCCTGCAAGGCTGTTAGTGTTTTACAAATATCCCTGTATACGTACTTAGGTACAAAAGGCAGCCTCATAATATTCCTCGACCGTTCCAAACAACCTGGCGTGCTCTATTCTCTAAGAAATCCAAACGACGAAATCCAAATAGGCGCATTGGATTAACAACCCAATATGCCGTGTGCATCAAAATGGCGGGTGTAATTTCCAGATTTGCCTAAATTAAATTACAGTTATTTGGTACCTTCTGTGTACCTTTACGTACCTCTTTTGAAAATCTGTGTACCTAAACCCATACAATGATATTTTAAAAATTAGGTACACTCGCCATCCTGACGTCAGAACCGCGGGTGTACTGTTTACCAAGATATGTAGCCAAGCGTACTGTATAAGTAAATTTGGTACCTCTTGTGTACCAGATACAAGTATTAAATAAACGAAATACTGTAACGTTGCTGCGAAAAAAAATATTCTTTCTTTAACGTATTTATCTTTAAAAAAACAATCTTCGTACTTACACAGATTGTTATTTTTAACACACAGTACTTACTGATAACTTAAGTTAAATATTAAAAAACCTATATGTAGGTATACATAATTACAAAAACTAACAACATATTGCCTATTTTAGAATTGTGAAGGATTAATGGAATTAGAAAGTTTGTCTGTCAGTGTTTCCAGAATCAAAATAAAACGAGACAGTTTTAAAATATATTTTAATTGATTTGAATGATAACGAAATAAGTAATGATTAATATGAATAACGCATTGATTTCATGTGCATTAACTCGGCCTTCTAATTTGTTACAAAACTATAAATCAATGTAATAAAAATAAGACTAGTGTATAATTAAAACATCCTCTATTAACTACACAGTATATTAACGTAAGTCATAGTATTAATGAAAGATCCATTAATTATGTTACAGACATGATTTTAATCCGTACATGACACATTCTGCAATCATACGACCTGTGCCCATCCTGATACGATAATGTAATAAAATTATGGCGAGGAAGAGGTTTAACAAAAGGTTTTAACTACATTATAGCACTAGTGCGTAATGGTAATCAAAATGTCACAGTTTGGTAAGAAGGGCCATTATGTACCTAAGTGCAGTGCAATAAGAGTCACTTTCTGAGCAAATGTATTGAAAAATAGTGTAGTTCTACAGTCAAATTAGGATGGGCATGGAAATAACGATTATTTTTTCCATGCCCATCCGATACAATAAAAATTGCTAGTTCAGAATATTCAAAGAGATATTTTTCTACGAAGTTATTTTAATTTTTTCAACCAAAAAAAAAATGGTTTAAATGTGGACTACCAGTGGTCCAGTGGTCGTAGTATGCGACTGATGAACACGAAGTTGTGGGTTTGATCCCCACATAAAACAACAATTAGCGGATCACATAAAGTGTTCTCCTTAGTCTGTGTGTAAGTTGTGTCCGTTAATTTCAATTCCGACTCTCGGTATGGTCACGCAATAGTGACTAAATGATATACGGAGGTTTGGAATTCCTGATATTAAACTTATTGCACATTAAACGTATTGTGTCCCTAATGTTTAATGTAGATGTTCCTTTGACGTCGTTACTATTTTTAGTTATTAAAATTAGTATTATAAAATAGTAACGCGCCTTCTAAGAAAAATCTTTTCTTTTTTTCGCAGAAACGTTACAGTATTTCGCTTATTTAATACTTGTATCTGCAGGTACACAAGAGGTACCAAATTTACTTACACAGTACGTTTGGCTACATATATTGGTTAGCAGTACACCCGCGGTTCTGAAGTCAGGATAGCGGGTGTACCTAATTTTTAAAATATCATTGTATGGGTTTAGGTACACAGATTTTCAAAAGGTAAAGGTATACAAAGGTAAAGGTAGAAGGTACCAAATAACTGTAATAAATTTAGGCAAATCTGGAAATTACACCCGCCATTCTGATGCACAAAATATGCCTATTCATTGGATTGTTAATTCAATGTAGGTACTGTGCTCTCGACTCGTCGCTGCGGCCAGCGCTGCGCTCAAGGCTGTTTTGTTAGAGAATAGCACCGTGGAGTGGGCAAAGATTGCCTGGACACGAAATGCAACTGTACGAATCTATACAGGGTTATTTGTAACACTAACAACCTTGCAGGATGGTATTACTAACACCATAAACAACAACTTTTGTTCTATGAATTTTTACAAAACATATTACATACTTATACCAAAAACAAATCTTCAAGATTTAGTTGTTATATCTATCACATTTCAATTCTGTATTGTGCTATACCTAACTACGCCTGCTATGATGCGACACAAGCGCATCAATCACCCCCGCCGCCCGATCTCCAACTCCCTTCCGCTATTGTACTATCGCTTACTTCGCATAGACTTCGTAATATTCAGAACGTTTAATTTAAATACTTTTATTTTTGTATGAAAATCTGATAAACTAAAATACGACAATTTTTTAAAAGTCAAAGAACAAAAGTTACTGTTTATGATTTTAGTACCATAGTCCTGCGAAGATGTGTTTTACAAATAACCTTGTATATTCGTAACGATGGATTTATTACGCAGTACATTCCGGTCAATTTAGACATCTAAGGTTACAATAATTCGCACCCAGCTAAAAATTGGTAAGATTGTTCAAAACACCATCTTAAATGAAATCTAATATGTCTTCATCGATCCAACACCTGGAAAAAGAAGCTCGGGGTCAAATGTCACAAAAACGAGTTTTTCGCGATTTTCAGCAAAACGGTAAGTTTTATAATAAAATTAGCCCAGACAAACATTGTAGATCAGATATTATCTACAAAAATGTTTTAAATTTTTTTCCTAAGAGCCACTGTTTTTGAGATAATGATTCAAAACATTAAAAGAGGTCATCATCATCAGCACACGTTTTGTCGCCACCTTTGAGGTAGTGTACTTAGCGCGTTTTTAGGGTTCCGTACCCCAAAAGGTTAAAACGGAACCCTTATAGGATCACCTTGTTATCCGTCGGTCTGTCTGTCTGTGTCTGTTTGTCTGTCTACCTACCTGTACGTCTGTCCGCCAAGATCCTTTATCTCGGGGATGCGTGGAGATATCGAGTTGAAATGAAAACCATATACTAAGGTAAGGGACCTTAAAAAGCTGTGAAAAAATTAAATTTGTTAGTAATGTAATGTTGCAAAAAACGCATATTTCAACACTCTCAAGGGAATCAAAATTCATAAAGTCTTATAGCATAAGCATAGGAAAAAATCTGAAAACTGTAAATTTGTAATTACGTCACAAAAAAAAACTTTTTTTCGATTCGTAAAGATCATTGAGGCTTGATTCGGAAATTGAACATTTTTTCTTTTTTCGTAAACTTATAAGTTTGTTTTTTTTTTTTCACAGTTTGAAGGGACCGCAGACCTGAGTATATAGTTTTAATTTCAACACGACATCTCCAAGCGTTCGCGAAATAAAGGGTCTTGACAGACAGACACACAGACAGACACAGACCGACAGACAGAGAAGCAACAAAATGATCCTATAGGGGTTCCGATTTTTCCTTTTGAGGTACGGAACCCTAAAAACGCGTTAAGTACACTACCTCAAAGGTGGCGTGAAAACGTGCGCACTTATGACGATTACCTAGCTCTTTCAACTTTTTGAATCATTGTATCACAAAAACGGTGGCTCTTAGGTAAAAAGTATTGAGATATTTTTGTAGATAATTATCTAATCAGTTTTTGTCTGGGCTAATTTTATGATAAACCGATAACCGTATCCGGTTGTGACCTCTGACCCCGAGTATTTTTTCCAGGTGTAGGATCGATGAGGACTTTTCTGATTTCATTTATGTTGGTGTTTTGAACAATCCTAACAATTTTCACTTGGTGCGAACCTTATACCCTTATCTAATTTGACTGGACTAAGTAGTAGCACAACAAGCTGTATATCAACTGCATAAAGCTTCAGGTGTGGCTTTTTGCAGCTTACTGTACATCTTATGAAATGAAATTTATTTATTAGCTAGAATATAGGTACACATAGGTATAATTAACATGTTGAAATATTTTTTTAGACTCACTATATTCGACTTACACAGCTTCGACTGTACCTACAGTAAGCTGTAAAAAGCCATAAGTGCTTATACAGCTGATATAACTGTAAAAACGGTCCCAAATTATACGGCTTTAAGTGCTAGTGGAGAATAGATGCTGCATAACGGTATAGTAGCTGCATAACCACTGCATAAAGGTCCATTTGTACTCTATAAGCTGTGCAGAAGCTGTATATCGGTGTCTAATGGAGCATTAACTCTATAAATACCTATAACTGTGATATACAGCACATTTTTGTAAATTTGTGTTTTATGATAGTATTAAGTACTTATGTAAGAATAAAACTTTATTTTTACAAGACTCGACAGAATTAATATACTGAATGGCGAATACGCCATTATAAATTTATAAGTAAATTATTTTTTAATTGGACTTGTTAAACTTAGTTTAATAGTGACTTTATAGTGCTGATTTTATTTCATTGTGAAAATGTGTATCAATAACCTCGATCTGTAATTTTTTTTTTCTAAAAAGAAACTACCCCAGTTTGTGCTCCAACTCAAAAGTACCGTGGTAAGCACATTTCCTTATGCGTCCAATTAAATTATGCATTAAAAAAAAACTGAAATAATTTTCATAATAGTGTAATAGGTACCAACCAAACTAAAACAGAAGTTTCAGACTTTGCAACGGTGTGTCGGTGTATATTTTATTAATACAGACCTGCAAGATTGTTAGTGTTGACAAATAACCCTGTATAAATACGAAGCATGATACAAAACTTGGCTCTGGTTTGATCATTTTTGCGCCTCCCTAGTGTCTGCGTCCTGTGCCTAGGTATAGCTAGTACCGCCCTAATTACGGCGCTCAATATAAACATGTCTTTTCAGGTATCGGATGAGTACAGCAATGATAGTGTGCCGATTGGAAATGACAATGCTATGGCGCCGTTTGAAAATGGCAATGCTAGGACGTTGACTGGAAAATACAATCCTATGGTGCCGATTGGAAATTGCAATGCTATGGCGCCGATTGGAAATTGCTATGCTATGGCGCCGATTGGAAATCGAAATGCTATGGCACCGATTGAAAATCGAAATGATATGGCGCCGAATAGAAATAGTAATGCTATGGCGCCGATTGGAAATTACAATGCTGTGGCACCGAATGTAAGTGGCAATACTGTGGCGCCGATTAGAAATGGCAACTCTTTAGCGCCGAATGAAAATGGCAATACTATGGCGCCGAATGGAAATCGAAATGCTATGGCGCCGAATGGAAATCGAAATACTATGGCGCCGAATGGAAATCGAAATACTATGGCGCCGAATGGAAGTGGCAATGCTATGGCGCCGGTTAGTAATGGCAATGGTATGGCGCCGAATGAAAATGGCAATGGTATGGCGCCGAATAGAAATGGCAATGCTGTGCCTGCAAGATTGCGGAATGATTTTAACAGGGGCTCGCATAATCACGCTAGAATCCCATTCGAGCCGGCAATCTTCCCAGACAGGTAATTGACAATTTAATCCGTTACTATTAAAATTATAGCGACATCTATGTTGCCACATAAGAATTAAAATACGAAAATATAAGAAATCCTGAATGGTGCAATTAGTTTTTCGTGCGATTTGAAAATAATATATAACAGCTCGAAATCATCTATCGGGCAGTTGCCCGGATCAGACATAACAGCTGTCTGGTCGGAGGATTCTACTTTTTCAACGGAGGTATGTGGAACTTTACACCCTGGACAAAGAACGTAAGTACAGCCTTCGTGCAGCTACTACATCGTGACGTCATAATCATGACTTCTTTATGCTTTCGAGTAGCGAGCCATACAGGACCCTGTGGTATCCTGACCACCAGCCTGCCTACCTGGTCATATCTAGTCATCATTCTCTGCACAAAATAAAGTGCTCAGCGCCTAAAGAAGATTTTACTTCTAAAAAGGTATAGAATATAGTACATCATGATAATATAATAAAAATTATCACACAAATACTCTAGCATCAATATTTATTTTAAGTATAGGTATACCTTTACATATAGGTATTTTATTTACCATCATCCGTGTGGCACTGTGGGTTGCCAGCTGAGAACCAGCGCTGGGTGTCTTATTTTTTAGCTGTGGAAATCCTCCAATGACACCCCTTGGGCGGAGCGGGAGGGCGAGTCCGGCTTTTATTGATTAAAACTAAACCTATGACCTTCAGTTGCCCTTTACGTTCTAGGACTACTGGTTTCCACTTCAGAAATTCCCTGCAGTCATATATATATGGTAGTGGGCATCGGCAATGCTCGGCCCCTACGGTTTTGCTGACATCTCTTTGAGGAGCGCGTGGATCGGCTCAGTCCGATTAATTACCGGATGGCCAGCTACCCGTTGCTCGACGTCCTCAAATCCACGTCTACCGTGGGTGGTGGTCGGAGTCTGAATCTCGGCGTCTGGGGCGTCAAGACTTTAGTTCCCTTATGCGTGCTGCCTCTTCCTTTGCTTGCATACTCGCAGAAGGAGGCAACCGCCTGCCATTTCTCCTCGCTCCGGATCATAGCCTGAACCAGGGCCCAGTATGAAAGGTCCCTACCGCCGATTGCCTCTGGCTGAGCTAATAGTGACACCCGGGCGTTTCTCCCGCCTGAATCCGATGCAGTAACCTTCCGAACATGTCATGTCCGGTGAGGATCTTACGTCATGCGGAATGTGAGGACGCCGTGTTGCCGCTCCAGCCATTTCTCAAAGAAGGGAGCTTACCGCCGTGATTATGGCGTGCACACACGCTGGGTGTATGACGGCCCGCAATTGCTGAGTTGGCGACCCTTTCGGTTCAGGCAACTTTATTGTACCTACTCTTTATTTTATTATTTGGCGTTGTTTCCGTTTTTGTATTGCCTGCTTCGAATAAATTCTATTCAAATTTTTAGATGCAGAACTTGTGGCAGATATTGTAGAGCTTGTTTCAACAATGAGCCGTGTACCCAAAGACGTAGTGAGGTAAGAATTAAATTCGGAACTTTATCATAGGTATAATATGCTTGATACTTTCTGTTTTTATTCCACTGGGTCTCAACTTAACCCTTTTAATGCCACAGTCTCGTATATACCTATGTGACACTAACAAATCAATGTTAAAATACGTAGATAACGATATAAGTGTTGGTTTTCCGCAATTCTTGGATTTTGCTTTTGGTGGATGTTTTTTATAAAAATCCGTGGCGTTGAAAGGGGCCATTCAAATATTTCGTAAGCACTACATGGGGGTGGGGATCTTTGCTTTGCTTACTTCTGATGTTAGGGGGGATGGGGAAGCCTTGCTGGTGATTTCATCAACAGGTTTTTTTAGTTTTTCTGATTTTTATTAAATTTAGTCGATTTTAGTTTGCACACGTATGGTAATGCTTGTCTATGCTTGAAAACGAAACGCATTTTCAGGGATTCCCAAAAGTAATGAATCGGACACGTAACGTATTGTTTCGTTTCAGCACGTTTGACGATTTGACGTATTACAAGTTTATGTTTGTTTTACCATTGATCCACATCCACCAAAGTTAATAAAACAATGCATGTACCAATGTTTACGTAGGCAGGGGGGGGAGAGAGCTTCGCTAACTTTTACTGACAAGGGGTAGGAGGAGGATTAGTATTTGAACAGCCCCAAAGGATTAAACAACATTCGCCGTTGTAGGGTTATTCGTCACCGATCATTTTTTTTTCTTTTTTCACAGAGATGACATTGCAATAAAATACATAGACCAGCATGACTAAGTATATAATAATCGGCAGCAATACAAACAAGCTCGCAAGCTTCAGCATCAAAACTTCGAGAGCATTTCGCCATCAACGCCCTAATAGGATGAATCTTATGCTGTCAGGAATCAATTTTACCCTGTAAAACGTAATTAAGGTCTAAAAACCATGTTCTGGAACAGAGTCTGTAAAAAATTTTCACTATTTAAAGGTAGGCCTACTTACTCTTTTTGAAATCACATGCCATACTACTCTGTCAAGAATACCTTCTTGACAGAGTAGTACGCAGATAAAGTTAGGTAGGTATATAGATACCACGAATTGGTCAATAAATCACAAAATAAAGTAGGCCCTTTAATGCGTTTTATGAATTTGAGGCCGAAATCTTCAGCGATTTTGATGAAATTGAGTTCAAAATATTCAGACCTTTCAGCATTATTGGAGTGGCAACGGGTTTAGTGTTAAAACAATTGCTTAAAATGGTACAAATTAATTCATGAAACACTGAAATTTCAGCGACTGTCTCTCTCAGACTTATACAACAACTTTTACTCCTTATTTCGTTTACTTTAACGATTTTAAGTTCATTTAAAGGTGTTATTGGCCGACTACAGCGAGGAAAATTTTCCACCAGATCTCAATCGAATTTAACCCTTTAACGCTTGCGTTGGATTGGTCCGACGAGTGTTTTCGTTTTCTATTCACCAAGGTTGTGTATTTGCGACTGGGTACTCCATGTCGCTCTTCGATCCAATCCAATTCCATAGGTGACAGGAGAGTTGACGAGATGGAGTATTTAGTCGTAGATGCGGAGTGTCTGTCGGATATTTTCGACGTAGGTGGTTAAAAAGTTAAATGAACATGCACGAGTTTTTGACAAAAATCGATTTATTGTAAACCTTATGTAACATTTTCAGTGGTTCAACACACCTAATTTCCATTTGCAATGCAAATTTTGGAAATATTTTTTGTTCCCTATTAAAAATCGCAAACAATACTGGAGATGAACTGGCCAAATGACGTGCTACAAACATACTTAATGACAATTGCCGCTAAAGAGTATTTAAATCTAAAACTTTGTTGCCGCTCAAACCTTGCCTCTAGAAATACAGCAGTGTTAATTTAATAATTTAAGAACTAAAACAATTGACAATCCCTTAAGGTGAAACCACACTTGTCCGAGCCAAACGCGTCGAACGAATCGAAGTCAAGAAGAATCGACTTCGCCGAAGAAATCGTTACTCCTACCTCGGATAAGTGTACGTTCACCTTAATGCGGGCTTTTTTAATTATTGATTCCCGATATTTTTTGATAAGAATGTACATCTAGGTACATACTCGTGTTTTTAAATGGAAAATAATGTTTGATTTCAATTTTATGACATGCAAGAATTAAATTTTAGACATAATTATTCAGATCTTTTATTTCCCGTGTCATTTCCCATTATTCCAACTTCTCCTTTGGCAAAATATATGTCATACTGTAGTATGTACGGGACTCTTTACAATAATATTATGTAATGTCATCATTACATTACATTGAGACTGGCCTGTTGGTCTAGTGGTTAGTGGCTCTGACTGCTAGGGAGGTCGTGGGTTCGATTCCCACCCAGGACAAATATTTGTGTGATGAGCACGATCATTGTTCTGTGTCTGGGTGTAATTTATCTATAATATGCATGTATTAAAATATACTGTAAGTACCTATGTTTATCCATGTTCATTTTAAGACTCACTCTTTCTGAAGCTCTACTGAGGTTATTGAGCATTGTACTGAGCTCTTCCGTAGTCTCAGCCATGACTACTATGTCAGCAAACCGAAGGTGAGTGATGTACTCGCCATTGACGTTAATGCTTAGTCCACTCCAGTCCAGAACCTTGAAGACATTCTCCGGCCAAAGTCATGACAAAGCCTACATGGTTATGTAGCACCCACTCATAACAAGATCAGAGACTATACTCGGAAGTTGTCGACGATTATGTCTACCTCGGGCAGACAGTTCAGTTGGGTGGATCTAATTTCGAGAAAGAGGTCAACCATCGAATCCGACTCGGCTGGGCAGCGTTCGGGAAGCTACGCGGTATCTTCTCATCTAACATACCCAGTGTCTCAAGACGAAAGTCTATGAACAGTGTGTGTTGCCAGCACAGAAATCTTAATAATAAGGCATTGCAAATTGCCTTATTATTAAGATTTCTGTGGTTGCCAGTATGCCAGTAGTACATAATATATGGATCCGAAACGTGGTCGCTCACAATGGGCCTCATCAGATGACTTAAAATCAAAATCAAAATCATTTATTTCAAATAGACCATTTGAGGCACTTTTGAATAGTCAAATGTCGGTCAGTCCAAGAAAAGTGAAGCTAAATTGCACGTTCCAAAGAGTAAGTCTTTATGGCGAAGAACGTGCAAGAAACTCCATGGACACTCTTTTAAATCATATTATGTGTTACCATATAATGCTTGGTTACAAATTTTCATGTTTCTTCTATTGTGTAAGCAAAATAAAAATACTTAATTAAAAGATACAAACTGAATTAAGCCACTGGCAGCTAAGAGATGACCAGTCTTAACTGACGGCACCCGTTCACGAGCATGACGCGTGCATCAGCCCCACTCAGCTCAATCATTTTTAAGGGAACCGAATGACCCAATAACACGTGCCACCAACAGCGGGACATTAGAGTGAGTATGACAAACTCTCAACTGCCATGCTCAAATGTCAAAAAAAAAAAAAGATGTAACCTAATAAAAATGCTCCATGGTACTTCACATTTAAAATTTTCACTGATGGCTCTTTTCTGTAGTATAAATATTGATTCGATGTCTGCAGCCCGTCCCCACAGTAAGATACCGTATGACATGATACTATGAAAATAACTAAAATAGACTAGCCTAGCAGTATCAACATCCGTAAATTGGCGGATTTTTCTAACAGCATATGCAGCCGAGCTAAGCCGTCCTGCAAGAGATGTTAAGTGAGGACCCCATTGTAGCCTAGAGTCAAGCGTAATCCCCAAGAAAACTGTTTTATCAACAAATTCTAGTTTTTCATTGTTCAATACTATGTCGCAATCACTACTTTTGACATTTGGTAAGGAAAATCTTATGCATTTAGTTTTTTTTCCCATTTAGAACTAGATTATTAGCAGTGAACCAGTTTTGGACCTGCAATAAGGCGTTATTTTCATCGTCAAGATTATTAGTCCTTCTATTTAACTTAAAAATCAAAGAAGTGTCGTCGGCAAACAACACCATATTAAGTTTATTTTTCAACAAACTTAAAGTCACCCAAAGAGCGATGGAAAGGGCTATGCTCGGAGGTTCCTTGCGTGATCAAGTCAGAAATTAAGATATCTGCAGGAGAACCAAGGTTGCCAACATAGCACGAAGAATCGCCAAACTTAAGTGACAATGGGCAGGGCACATTGCTCGTAGAACAGATGGCCATTGGGGCCGAAAAGTTCTGGAGTAGCGACCGCGCACCGGAAAACGCAGCGTTGGAAGGCCTCCTACAAGGTGGTCCGATGACCTGGTGAAGGTTGCGGGAATCTGATGGATGCGGGACGCACATGATCGTGCATTATGGTGACGCTTGGGGGAGACCTATGTCCAAAGTGGACGTCTGTCGGCTGAAATGATGACCTATGTTTTTCAGTTGTTTGGTGCTTACAACACAAGTTCTGCCTATTGTGACTGTCTGTCACTTACTCCAAATTAATAACAAAATATTATATTTTATTTTAAACACCTCGGCACTTTAAACACGTGGCGCTGAACGAAGGGGCATAACCGCATAAATTGCCTTTTTAATGTGAAAGAAACAATTTTTTTTTTTTTTTTTTATAATGGATAGGCTCGCGTTTGACCACAATCTCACCTGATGGTAAGCGATGATGTGGCCGACGATGGAGCACGCTTGCCTAGAAGCAATCTATTCACTCTTGACTTAAAGACCCCTAGGTTATAGCTATCAGGAAACACAGACTCCGGCAGGGAATTCCATTCCTTAGCTGTACGCATAATGAATGTACTCGCAAAACGCTTTGTACGTATAGGTGGGATGTCCACCATGTACCGGTGGCGCAACGCCGTACGTCTTGTGGTCCGATGATGGAACGGACTTGGCGGAATTAAATTGTGTAACTCTAGAGCACACTCCCCGAAGTGTAAACGATAGAAAACAGACAGGCTAGCAACTCGGCGTCGATGCTCAAGACTTTGGAGTTTTGACTTCACAAGAGCATCATTGCCTATGATCTTCTTGGCACGCTTTTCAATAGACTCTAGTGCATCTAGCTGGTATTTGGCTGACCCATCCCAAAGATGAGAGCAGTACTCCATACACGATCGAACTTGCGCTTGATAGAGGTTGAGCAGCTGTTCCGGCGAGAAATACCGTCTCACCTTTGCTAAGATCCCCAATTTTTTGGCAGCTAGTTGGGCTTTTGCCTCGATGTAGGAGCCGAAATTAAGGGTAGACGATAGCGTTACCCCAAGAAGTTCAAGGTGGTCGGTAATTGGCACGGTTACACCCCGGAAAGATGGAGCCGGGTGGAATTGGCTCCGTTTAGCGGAGAAAAGACACGCCTGGGTTTTCGTCGCATTGAACTTGACCAGATTGGCATCGCCCCATTCTGAGACTGCCGCTAAGGACGAGTTCAAGCGTTCAACCATAGACTCTCGAAATGACTGGATCTGTGACCCACTAGCTCGTGCGTTAGACACATATCTCTCAGCAACAGTGCTGTCGTCTGCATACCCAAAGGTTCCGGGTTTAAGTAGGTCATTTATGTGCAGCAAAAACAGTGTTGCCGAGAGTACCGACCCCTGAGGGACTCCGGCATTAATATTCATTTGACCGGACGAGCATCCATCAATTACCACTCGGATGGATCGATCCCTCAAGAAGTCTGCGATCCAATCACACAGACCAGTGGGTAGACCGAAGGAAGGAAGCTTAGCAAGAAGGCTTTCGTGCCAGACCCTATCGAAGGCCTTCGAGATATCAAGGGACACGGCAAGCGCTTCCCCATGCTTCTCAATGGCCTCGCTCCAGATATGAATGGCATATGCAAGAAGGTCCCCAGTAGACCAATTTTGACGAAAGCCGTATTGCTGGTCGCTGAGGATGTCGTTAGCTTTCAGGTATGCCAGAAGCTTCCTGTTAATTACCCGTTCCATACTCTTACAGAGGATGGACGTAACAGAGATGGGTCGGTAGTTTGCCGGGTCAGCTCTACTGCCCTTCTTGGGCACAGGCTGCACGTTGGCTTGCTTCCAAGCCATCGGCACTATTCCAGTCTCATATGAGAGGCGAAATAGGCGAGTCAAGATCGGAGACAATTCAGGCGCACAAGTTTTTAGAACGACCGCTGGTATCCCGTCGGGGCCACTGGCTTTATTCACGTCAAGGTTACTCAAGACCCTACGAACGTCCTTCTGATGG
Source organism: Mythimna ferrago (assembly GCA_910589285.2). NCBI lineage: Eukaryota > Metazoa > Arthropoda > Insecta > Lepidoptera > Noctuidae > Mythimna > Mythimna ferrago. Next base: position 8,499,457 of record OU342691.1, on the reverse strand, counting down.
ATACGAATATCCGACATATTCGTCACGCACCCATCAGGAGAAACAGGGGGTCGCGCGTCACCGGAGTCCAGACGCGAAGATTCCGCAAAAAGAGAAGCAAATAGGTTTGCTTTCTCCTCAGCGGTGTGGGCCAGTGTCCCATCGGGTCTCAGCAGTGGCGGAAGTGAGGGACGGCAGAAGTTCGATTCAACCGACTTTGCCAGGGACCAAAACGCTTTACTACCAGCGGGGTATGAAGCAAGTTTGTTCCCTATTCGGCTAATGTGGTCGAACCGAGACTTTTTCAACACCTTTTTGCAGGACTTGGCAGCCCTGTTAAAGGCCTTCTTCTTAAGAGTCACGTCGCTGGCCTTGCGCATACGAGCATCGGCCCAAGCTTGGTATGCCGCATGTTTTTTCGCGTCGGCGCGAGAACACTCGGCGCCAAACCAAGGTCGAGCTCGATCCGACATTGCTACGTCAGAGAATGGGATGTAATACTCCATTCCCCGTCGCAACACATCCGTTACGGCATCAGCGCACGACGATGCATCCTTCGAAGAAAAGCAAGTGGGCTGCCAAGGATAGCATGCGAAGAAAGACCGCATACCATCCCAGTCTGCTGACCTGTATCGCCAAACCCACCGATAGCCTCTAGGACTAGGATCGGGCGGGGAGTTACAATTACAAAAAAGGAAATATTTTAGCACAATAGTAAAGAAATGGATGCAATTTCTAAAGATGGAACATGTGCACGCCGGGCGCGTCGTCGGTCAAAGACGACCCAAACCTTTTAGAAACTATACAAAAACAAAGCAATAAAAATTAGTTTAGTAAAGCGTGGGAATGGATAAGGGATACTGAGCCGTAAGGCGAGAGGAGGCATGGGGGTTGACTCGGCAGGATAGGACACTGAGCGTCAGGGCCGAGTAGGGGACACACGTCTAGGGACACTTAGCGTGAGGGCCGCGCAGAGGACGCACGTCCGTCCAGGAGGATCCAGCTAAACTAGTTGACTCAGTAGATATTGTAGGGCTATGTCCCGTTGTAATTCTTAGAAGTGCCAACATTGTGATTCAGTTGTCCTCAGTTTGGCTTAGACTGATCTTTAGAGTAGCAAAGTGTGTGAGTGTTTGTTGGTGTGAATGGGTGAGTAATTCATTAATCTAATTTATCCTAGGCTGATATTGTGTTAATATACACAGACCTGCGTGCGGAGCCGCGGGAGAAGCTAGTAGTGTAAAGTTCTTATAACTAAATAGACAGAACTGTGTTGCTGGGGAGTTTGTTCCTCCACTTCTTCTCTCCAGCTCAAACACTAGGAAGTGGTGAGTGGTGGGGGCGCTTTTGGGGCTGTCTATATAGGCATTCAAGAGACTTGAGATGTCCAACTCTATTTATTATTGGAGTGATGGCTCCCGTCTATATTATTTATTAGTATTTGCATTTACTCTTGAGTTTATATACTCTATCTGGGACCATTACTTCGGTCAGATACGAGCATTGTATCTTGCAGACGTAGGTACTTATTGTTCAAAGGGTGCACGACCTGGGGATGGGTTGACCATATCTATCACATACTATACAGTCCAAGGACTGTTAGGGACCATGACTCAATAGGAGCATGATGTAGACGCATTGCACTGGAACTAGCTTGCCCCGTTGCTAGACAAGGACAGTCGCACGGTTTGCAGCAGGGAAGGTTGCTTCGTCACGTTTTACAGTTCGAGAGAACTGCTAGGGACCATGTCTCAAAAGGAGCATGATGTTGACGTATTGTTGCTGAAAAGCGCAGGCGTCACTTATGGAATGTTGCCCTGAGTGCCGTGAGTGCGGATGTGAGGTACCATGTGAGTTATTATTGACCAAAGACCTGATACGCTTGCGTGTGGGTTTCTCACATGATCTAATGTTAATTAATCATAACCTTACATCCCTTAGTTATATTTTATCCTTCTAAAACCACTTCTAATGTATTCCATATCATGAATTCCAAAGTAACACTTGACAATTCTTTCAAGTCTTTCCTTGTCCGAATAATGTGATAAGGTACTGGACTACTTCGTACTTTAAGGAATTCATCTTTATGTCGGTGGAGGTTTGTCCAAGTCTGGGACGAGAGCTACAGGGGTGGGCGGTGGAGGGGCTCGCCCCCTTCCCCTTAGGGGGAAGCCGACCTACATACCTTTATGTAGGTAAATTCAGGAAAAATGAAAATTTTATCAGCCTAGGGTCTTATTGGAACAGTCACACTATCTTGAGACTAGACGGCGTTGTGTGATAGTTGTGGAATATTGCATTATAGTCACAAATACGTTAAGTAAATATTGAATGATAAAACTCCAGTCCAGTGCCCTTAGCTCTCGCCGGAACGCCCATACCGATCTGTTCCGACTTTCTTCGGTACCTCGGGTCGCTCGTCCAAGGGGATGGTGAGGTAGACCGGGACGTAACACATCGGATCAACGCAGGATGGATGAAATGGCGACAGATCACGGGAACAACTTGTGGCCCATGGATGCCCCTCAAGTTGAAGGGTAAAATCTACAAGTCCGTGTTATGGCCTGTCATACTGTATGGATCAGAATGTTGGGCTGTGAAAAAGACAGATGAAAAAAGATTGCATGTAGCGAAGATGAGAATGTTAAGATGGACGTGTGGTGTGACGAGAATGGATAAATTGAGAAACGAGTATATTAGGGGAAGTTTGAAAGTGGCGCCTGAAAAGTTGAAAGGAAATCGTTTGTCTTGGTATGGTCATGTAAAGAGGAGAGATGAAAAGCATTTTTTTTTTTTTTATAATGGATAGGCTCGCGTTGGACCACAATCTCACCTGATGGTAAGCGATGATGCGGCCGACGATGGAGCACGCTTGCCTAGAAGCAATCTATTCACTCTTGACTTAAAGACCCCTAGGTTATAGCTATCAGGAAACACAGACTCCGGCAGGGAATTCCATTCCTTAGCTGTACGCATAATGAATGTACTCCCAAAACGCTTTGTACGTATAGGTGGGATGTCCACCATGTACCGGTGGCGCAACGCCGTACGTCTTGTGGTCCGATGATGGAACGGACTTGGCGGAATTAAATTGTGTAACTCTAGAGCACACTCCCCGAAGTGTAAACGATAGAAAACAGACAGGCTAGCAACTCGGCGTCGATGCTCAAGACTGGAGTTTTGACTTCACAAGAGCATCATTGCCTATGATCTTCTTGGCTCGCTTTTCAATAGACTCTAGTGCATCTAGCTGGTATTTGGCTGACCCATCCCAAAGATGAGAGCAGTACTCCATACACGATCGAACTTGCGCTTGATAGAGGTTGAGCAGCTGTTCCGGCGTGAAATACCGTCTCACCTTTGCTAAGATCCCCAATTTTTTGGCAGCTAGTTGGGCTTTTGCCTCGATGTAGGAGCCGAAATTATGGGTAGACGATAGCGTTACCCCAAGAAGTTCAAGGTGGTCGGTAATTGGCACGGTTACACCCCGGAAAGATGGAGCCGGGTGGAATTGGCTCCGTTTAGCGGAGAAAAGACACGCCTGGGTTTTCGTCGCATTGAACTTGACCAGATTGGCATCGCCCCATTCTGAGACTGCCGCTAAGGACGAGTTCAAGCGTTCAACCATAGCCTCTCGAAATGACTGGATCTGTGACCCACTAGCTCGTGCGTTAGACACATATCTCTCAGCAACAGTGCTGTCGTCTGCATACCCAAAGGTTCCGGGTTTAAGTAGGTCATTTATGTGCAGCAAAAACAGTGTTGCCGAGAGTACCGACCCTTGAGGGACTCCGGCATTAATATCCATTTGACCGGACGAGCATCCATCAATTACCACTCGGATGAATCGATCCCTCAAGAAGTCTGCGATCCAATCACACAGACCAGTGGGTAGACCGAAGGAAGGAAGCTTAGCAAGAAGGCTTTCGTGCCAGACCCTATCGAAGGCCTTCGAGATATCAAGGGACACGGCAAGCGCTTCCCCATGCTTCTCAATGGCCTCGCTCCAGATGTGAATGGCATACGCAAGAAGGTCCCCAGTAGACCGATTTTGACGAAAGCCGTATTGCTGGTCGCTGAGGATGTCGTTAGCTTCCAGGTATGCCAGAAGCTTCCTGTTAATTACCCGTTCCATACTCTTACAGAGGATGGACGTAACAGAGATGGGTCGGTAGTTTGCCGGGTCAGCTCTACTGCCCTTCTTGGGCACAGGCTGCACGTTGGCTTGCTTCCAAGCCATCGGCACTTTTCCAGTCTCATATGAGAGGCGAAATAGGCGAGTCAAGATCGGAGACAATTCAGGCGCACAAGTTTTTAGAACGACCGCTGGTATCCCGTCGGGGCCACTGGCTTTATTCACGTCAAGGTTACTCAAGACCCTACGAACGTCCTTCTGATGGATACGAATATCCGACATATTCGTCACGCACCCATCAGGAGAAACAGGGGGTCGCGCGTCACCGGAGTCCAGACGCGAAGATTCCGCAAAAAGAGAAGCAAATAGGTTTGCTTTCTCCTCAGCGGTGTGGGCCAGCGTCCCATCGGGTCTCAGCAGTAGCGGAAGTGAGGGACGGCAGAAGTTCGATTCAACCGACTTTGCCAGGGACTAAAACGCTTTACTACCAGCGGGGTATGAAGCAAGTTTGTTCCCTATTCGGCTAATGTGGTCGAACCGAGACTTTCTCAACACCTTTTTGCAGGACTTGGCAGCCCTGTTAAAGGCCTTCTTCTTAAGAGTCACGTCGGCTTTGCGCATACGAGCATCGGCCCAAGCTTGGTATGCCGCATGTTTTTTCGCGTCGGCGCGAGAACACTCGGCGCCAAACCAAGGTCGAGCTCGATCCGACATTGCTACGTCAAAGAATGGGATGTAATACTCCATTCCCCGTCGCAACACATCCGTTACGGCATCAGCGCACGACGATGCATCCTTCGAAGAAAGGCAAGTGGGCTGCCAAGGATAGCATGCGAAGAAAGACCGCATGCCATCCCAGTCTGCTGACCTGTATCGCCAAACCCGCCGAGTGCCTCTAGGACAAGGATCGGGTGGGGAGTAAATTGACACAGATTTAACCAGACAGTGGTCAGAACTGCCTAAAGGCGAAGATATCGACACTGAGTAGCGATCTGGATCTGTGGTCAGCAGAAGGTCCAAGCAATTGGCTGTGTGCGAATCCACATCAGGTACCCTCGTTGCCCCCTGGACCAGCTGGGTGAGATTCAATTCCAGCGCTAGCTTCCGCATCTCACGACCAGCATGATCTGTGCACTGGTATGGAAAAAGCCACTCTTGGTGGTGCGCATTAAAGTCCCCCAGTAACACCAATTGGGCGGAAGGGTACCGCTGCTGAGCCGCATCTGCCGCCTCACTCAGATGCTGTGTAAGCCCGGACGTCTCCTGATCTCCACTATGCGCGCGGCAAACACAAGCGTAGATTATTTTATCTAGGCCTGTGTCGACCAAAGCCCAAAGCGTTGAGAACCTGGAGTCTTCAAGATTGCGGAGACGCCGATAGCAGATGTCGTCCCGGGCATACATACATATGCCCGCGTGTGGTTTGAAGTTGTGCTCCAAGGTAAACCCTGGGTATGAAAGATACGACACGTCGGACGGACCTCTGATCTGCGTCTCCGTAAGGAATAGTAGAGCTGGTTTTTCAGTCTCCAGGTGGTGATGGACTGCAACGAGATTAGAGTGCAGACCTCGTACATTTGAGAGGTGCACTTTGTGAGAGAGGGAGTGCAGCCGCTGTTTAACTTTACTCTTTCTATTCCTTTTCATAATTTGAGAGTGAATGGAGGAGAGGAGAAGGAAGTGAAATGGGGAGCCACGCTGCTAACCTTCAGGCACGCACTGAAAGGAAGACATCATTAGGGGACTAGTCTGGAGACTGCGGGGACGCCCGAGCCCCCCGGAGAATTTCCATCGGGCCCTCTCATCTGGTCGCCAACCAGCACGATGGCGCATTCCGGGATTTTTCGACAGATGGCGGGGCAGCCTTTCATGTGTGGCTAGCACATTACTTGGGCCCCCAACTATCTGCGGTCGGCCAGCGGTGCACCGTGCCTCGGATCCCGCTACCCTCCGCGACCAGTCCCCCGATACATCCATATCAGTACGAGCCAGGTTGGTCTGCTTGCGTTAGAACAGCCATTTCGACCCAACTCCTCTAGACTGGCTACACTGAGCATCATACCGGAACACGGCCAGGCCGCTTGGCGGTACGTCTTTGCTCAGTGGGTGGTCGCAAGCCAACGGTCGAAACCTACCACCAGTTAGTGTCACCTGATTAGCACCACCCGGGGACTACGTGTAGGGTCTTACTTTGGGTATTCTCCTACGGACGCGGGTGACTCGGTCCCCAACCAGCATGTTGCTAAAAGAGTTATGAATTTACATGTGGATAGATGGAGAGGGAGAGGGAGGCCAAAGAAAAGATGGATGGATTGTGTGAGAAGTGTTATGAAAGAAAAGGGAGTTAGGAGTAGTGTTGCCAGGTGTCCCGATTTGCGCGGGATGTCCCAATTTTGAGGGGTCTGGGGACACGTCCCGATTTGCGCCTGATCGGGACGCTAAATGTCCCGATTTAACAATTAATTAAAAGCCATTATAATTACATATTACAAAGTAACTTACATATATCAGTAGCATTTGCCACATTGTCACCCATGTTAAGTGCGTTAAAATGACACACGGCATAAGAACATAGTTCCATCTTAGAGCGAGAGAAGTCATTGAATGATTTTTCACCCCAAAAAGAACTTTTTTTTATTTGTCCCGATTTAAAACCCTAAATCCCGATTTGTTTTACCATCAGTCCCGATTTTACTCCAATCGGACCTGGCAACACTAGTTAGGAGTGATAGCGTGACGAGTGACAGGACAGAATGAAAGAAAAAAACGTGTTGCGCCGAACCCAAGTAAAACGGGACAAAGGCAGGAAGATGATGATGAATGATAAAACTTAAAAAAAGTCAAACCAATAAAATTATTACAAATAAATAGAAGTCAAGTCTACACAATTAGAAATAATGTAACTCTATAATCTTAGTTTGATTCCTATGTTTGTATTTTATATTATTACCTACTAGCTTCTGCCAGCGGCTTTGCCCACGTGAAAGTAAGATTCTGCATACAAACTTTGGACCACCGTTTCATAACTTTAGAGGGTGAATCCTAGTAAAGCCACTTAGAGAGGATTTTAAACATACATACAAACATCGTTTAGATACGTATGTAGGTACGTTTCTTTATAATAATAATAATAATTTATTTATTTCAGGCAACATGTACCCATACCATAAATACCTTATAGACTAACATACATCACGTGGTCAGAACAAAAGAATTGGCGGCAAGGTCAACTTGAAGCGTTCGACGCAAGCGAAACGGTTGTAACTTGGCTAGAGGGGCTGGGGCCAAAAGTCTTCTTCCATAGCAAGGTGCAGAAAACAGTTCGGTACTCGCACCACAAATGCCTTAAAATTGACATTCCGGTGCGACTCCAGCAACTGCACCCTCAATGTGTACTTCAACTTTTGGCGCACGTACTCGACGATGTCCTCCACTTTTGTGGCGTAATGCAGGCGGGAGATGTACACCGGCGTGTTCGGCTGAGCGGCACGCACACTCGCACTAGGAGTAGGTAACTGGTGCTTTGCCGCAGAGATTTCGGTTGGCTTGTTTTCGGCGCTTCCTCTTTTGCACCGTAACGAAGCCATCTTCATTTCCAGCCTTATTCATTGCCTTATTAGGCAAAGGCTTCGATATAGGAGCAGCAGGGGCGCTCGCAGTGATAGCGAAATCCCGATGATGCAGATTCGCTGGGGCTACATGTACAGGCAGCGGGGCGGGACGAAGGGGTCGGGCGGCGGCACATGGAGGAGCCGCGATGACTGGCACGGAGCTGCGGGGCGCCCGGGGTGAGCACTCTGCAATCTCAGCAAACGACGGACGTACTGGCGACGAAACTGCTGACACGGGTTCCCTACTTGATTTCGAAAGTTGATGATTCGATTTTTATTATATCGAACATGGTATGTCGACAATTCAGTTGTACAATGTTTTATTCCATCGATGCTTTATTGGTGCGATGTAACGTTTGTGCGAAAAATTCTGTTGCGAAATACCCTACAGCGACTGCTTATTAGTTCGCTAATTTATTAGTTCGATAGTATGTCGGTTCGAAACGCCTACTGTTGTCCGTGAAATTTAATTATAATCTTATTTAAACGTTAAGGAAATACATTAAATACCATACATCATCTTCACGTCTACTTTAGTAAAATGAGGAAGACAGGTAACAATTTCACCACGTTTAGCTGCATAAGCCAAAGATAACGTAGACAGTAGATAAACTTGGACATAATCAGCATCTATAGAACATGAAATAAACAAAACATTAATACACTGATATTGTCTACGTTATCTTTGGCTTATGCAGCTAAACGTGGTGAAATTGTTACCTGTCTACCTCATTTTACTAAAGTAGACGTGAAGATGATGTATGGTATTTAATGTATTTCCTTAACGTTTAAATAAGAGTATAATTAAATTTCACGGACAACAGTAGGCGTTTCGAACCGACATACTATCGAACTAATAAATTAGCGAACTAATAAGCAGTCGCTGTAGGGTATTTCGCAACAGAATTTTTCGCACAAACGTTACATCGCACCAATAAAGCATCGATGGAATAAAATATCGTACAACTGAATTGTCGACATACCATGTTCGATATAATAAAAATCGAATCATCAACTTTCGAAATCAAGTAGGGAACCCGCTGACACGGAGCTTTGCGACAATAAATCGAGGCTAGCTCTATGACGCATGCTTACATTAGACGCATCGGCTGATGATCTAGTTACCGCCGCTGTGTTGCGAAATTCACCAAAACTCTTGGCGTAAATCGGCGACGATTTTCTGGGATGCGTCTAACTTCGCTTGCACATCCGCAAGACTGGCCTTCAGAAAAATGATGTCCTTTAAAAAGCTGGTGACATCGACGTGGTCGAAGGTGACTGGAGGGAACTTGTGCAGCTCTTTGGCCACAAACGTCGGCACGTCGTCAGGGTCGGTCTCCTTGAACAGCGTGATTATATCCTGCAGGCTTTTCTTAGTCCCGTCACGCCGGCGGGATGGCATCTGGTCGCGCTTATTCAGCACGCTGAACAGCAACAGCTTCGCAGCAGCTATGTCCTCCTCGCTGAAGTTCGTTGCGCAGATCTGGACTGCGGACACCTCGTCCATCACATCCAGCTTCTGCTGCAGGAACGCCAACAGCTCGTTCGCCACAAGATTTTCTGTCATGACGAGAACTTACTAGCAACAGCTTGCGCTGCGCTAATCGGTATAATAAAAAAGGAAAGAACACGTCCGCATCGGAACGCGGCACAAGCGAGACTTTTTCTTTATGGCTTGGTTTTTTTTTTCGCAGTGGGAAAATCATCTAATGACATCCCCTGCTCTTGGGCGGAGCGGGAGATAGTGTCAGACTCTTACTGACTAAAAACCCACTCCTGTTCCTTCTTGCCTTTTGTACCGGGACCGAGCTTCCCTTTCGGATAACCCCTGGCCCCATTAGGCTTCGACCCGGCTGGGCTCCTGCTGCTGCTGACAGCTTCTTGAGGCACGCCGTCGACGACTTGGGCTCGGTTCGGACAGTTACCGGACGATCGGACAGCGAACTACCCATTGCTCGCTGTCCGCAAGCCCGCGCCTACGGTGGCCGGAAATCGGGATCGGAATCCCGGCGGTGGTTGGAGCATTGTGAGCGCCGCCGTTGCCTGATGCGGTCGGCCTCTTCTTTTGCTAGCATTACTGCTTCACAGAAGGAAGCGACAGCCTGCCACTCCTCCTCGCTCCGGGCCATGGCCTTTACCAAGGCGCGGCGCGAGAGGTCGCCGCCGCCGATCGCCCTCACGAGGGCACTCTTTATGGCTGCTTAGTTATTCTAAATTAAAGCTTGTAAGAAATGAGTTTATGTATTACTATTTCACGTTTCGTAGGTAATGGTAATTATAAGGATCTTTATTCTTAAATTATTTACTAATGTAATATTTATCTACCACTAAATAATATTTAAAAATTGTTTTATTTTATGTATTTTAGTCGATTTGTAAGTTGTTTTTTTTTAAACTAAGAGCTGTGACATTTCTTCTGACAGCTGACTTATTGGCTGACATTTATGGACATTGACAGTAATGACGTTTGCGTACGGGGTGTTTTTGTAGGTTAGTCACGTTATATTTATTTAGTGCAAAATACTATTTTTAATTGAGAAATCAGTGGTCTTACACAGAAATGGAGGATATTGAAGAAACAGAAATAGTAGCCTCAGAGCACGACCGGTTAGTGAGTGCTATATCTAAGTTAGATAAAACTCAACACATAACTGAACCAACACGAAATGAACCGACAAACCTTAGCTCAGAGTTCAACCTTACAAAGAGAACGAACAGATTAAACCTCAATAACGTCGCCAAGATATTAGAAGACACCGCACAACACGTACAGATAGGCAAGAAATTAAAAAAGACTCAGAGTGTGTCGAAAGTTCTAAGCAAACCGTTAGAGAAGCCACAGGCCGAGCGAATTAAGAGAGCAACAGGTTACGAAGCAACAAAAAAGAAAGTAGGAAGATGGGATCCAGTAGTAGCAAGGAGTCGGACTGTGGATTATGTGGCCTTTCCACTAAAACATGCCTCATCTAAGCTTGAGCCTACAGGAGATTTTTTAACAAAACTTAAGTTGAAATCTGATTTAGAAAAAGAACTAGAAGAAGTAGATCCTACTCCTATGGTAGAAGATGAAGAGGAAGAAGAACCAGTGCTTCCAATGTCTTATGAAGAAATGGTTCAGCATAGGCAACGTCTAGCAAAAATGAGGGCGCAACAGTCATATAAAGCTGCCAAAGCTAAGAGACAAAGCAAAATAAAGAGCAAAAAGTATCACCGGTAAGTTATATAGCATTAGTGTGTCCACATCCCGGTTAAGGTGTCCACTTCTTGGGAAGTCAGGGGAGCTTAAGGTGGTCAGGGAAAGTCAGTAAAATTAAGCGGACACCTGAAAAGTCAGGGAAAGTGGCAATTACACTTTCTCCCAATTATATCTCACTCTTATGTCCCAAAATTACCTACTGCTGTGAAATGTGAGTTTAGGTAATTTAATTTATGCTTTAACCTTTCAATCGTGGAAATTACAGACACAATAGAAAGACAATAGGTGCGCGAACGCCGGCGTTCGCTTGGGGTTTAATGAATTAAGTTCGATGATGACACAAACAAACAAAACAGGTTTTTGGGTCAAGAACTATGGAATCCTACACTTGACCGATTTCTTTAATATCTACAGTTATAGCTTTGCTTTAGTTCATTAAACAGCACCAGTGTTTGCTCTGTCAATGTCTTTTTATTGTCTTTAAATGACAGTATTGGAAAGGTTAATATAGTCAAAAGTTGTACAGGGAAATTTGATAATCTGAGAATAGTTCAGGGATTCTTTTTGAGCATTACAAAAATTGTTACAACAAATACAAAAACTGAAAGTTTCAGATACAGTTTATTCTAACACACAGGAAACATTTTACTTATGTTTTATTCCAGTGTTTTGAAGAAAGAAAAACTAAAACAGGAACTGAAAGAATTTGAAGAATTACAAAAGAATGATCCAGAGGAAGCTTTGAAGAAGTTAGAATCATTAGAAAAAGCTAGAGCTCTCGAGAGACATACTTTGAGACACAAAAGCACAGGGAAGTGGGCCAAAAACAAGCTGATTAGAGCCAAGTATGATAAAGAGGTAAGAAGAATGATACAGAATAGAAGTTCAATGAGATGGGGTTGATGAGCTTGCCTGGGAGAGGTCATGGAATGTGATAAGGCTGCCGTTGTATTTTTTTTTAAAGTTTAACAGAACACTAAACTCATATTTGCCACTTTATAAGCTGTGATGGTATAAAATATCATTGATTATGTACCATAAGGCCATTAGGGCCTTATGATACATAATCGTCGAAAACTCCATTATGCATAGCATAATTGCACAATAATGTTCTCCCTACTGGGACACTCTTTTCTAGGAGGCAATGGGCTGTATAATCAACATCATGCAGGCTTGGTCAGGAAAGACCACAATTTAATTATGACTAAGTATCTTACAAGTTTTCGTTACTGAATTTCAGGTGCGACAGCAGTTAGCAGAACAGCTGGCTGTTGGTAGAGGTCTGACGAAAAAGGTACAAGACGATCAGAGCTCTGATGATGAAACAGATGATGAAGCTGTATCCAACATTCCTTTATCACAAGATCCCTCGAACAATTGGATGTTGCAAAGATCAGACAAGTCTAATATCAATGCTGAATTTGACTTTGGTTATAAGAAATTCATACAAAATAAAATTAACAAACAAAAAGATGACAGTGATAGTGACTCCAATGATGAAAACATTGATGATGAAGACAATACTAAAAATAATGAACTCAATGTTTTAAAAGCAAGTATTAGCAAATTATCCCAAGGAGAAAATCAAAATGAAGAATTCAGTAATGAGGATGTTGAAGTAGAAACAGTAGTCAATACCAATGTAAAAGCTACAAAGAAGCGGAAAATGTGTGAAACAGAAACTCAAGAAATAGAAAAAGAAGTTGACCAAGTCGTAAGTAATCCATTATTCAAAAAGTCAAAGAAAACAGTTGCTAAAACAAAAGTGAGTAAACCAGTTGCAACTTCGAATTGGGAGGTAGAAACTATTGATACTAAATCAAAACTTTCAGAAGATGTTTTGTCAGCTTTTGAAAGCCATGAAACAAGTGTAGCACAGAAAGTGGAAAAGAAGTTGGGAGAAATAAGGCGAAACATTGAAAGATTGGAAAAAGCTGGACGGGTTAACCAAATGGAGACCCAAAAGATTCAAGATACACAACATAGAGATAATTTAGAATATCTTAAACTCAAAAATAAGAAAGTCAAGGCTGTGATAGATGAAAAACTAATTGAAACATCATCAAAAACAACTACAGATGTAGTAAATGAAGAAAAAGATGGGGATTTATCTAAAGTACTGAATACAGCCCTAACACCTGTGCAAGCATCTGCAGATTCAGATATTGATACTTATAGATTTACTGCTGGAAAGCCAAAATACTTGAATAGTGCTATTTCACAAGGTGAAAATGAGTGTGACCAGTTGGATGATGACCAAGTAGTCCCTAGAGTAAATATAGAAGAAGTGTTTGAAGAAGAAGATGTGGTAGAAAGTTTCAGGCAAGAAAAAGAAGACGAAATAAACAAAGATAAACCAGAGGACATCAAACCTACATTACCAGGTTGGGGAGCATGGGGAGGCAAAGGTGTAAAGCCTCAGAAACGTAAACGAAACAGGTTTATTCTCAGAACTCCACCTATAACACCGCGTCGTGATGAAAACAAAGGCGACATTATAATCAAAGAGTTTAAAGACCCAAAACTCGCAATTCACAAAGTAAAAGATGTGCCTTTCCCCTTTGAAAGTGTCAAAGACTATGAAGCATCAATTAGAGCTCCATTAGGTAATACTTTTATACCAGAGAAGGCTCATAAGAAGCTGATCCGTCCTAGTGTCATCACAAAGGCTGGTAAGATCATTGAACCAATGGATGAAGAGGAACTGTTGGTGGCGAAGAACAGAAACTTCAAGAATGAAGGTGTTATTAAACTTTTGGGGCAAAAGAAATAAACAGTTGTATGTAAAAGTAGTTTTATTTAAACTTAAATTAATTGAACTTATATTAGACACCAACTCTCACAGGAGGAGAAACAAGTATAACACCATCACCCCTCACAAATAACATGGGAATGTTCCGTTTAGTAGTTCTGTATACTTCCTCGTAAGTTTCTTCATCTATTTCGACTGTTGTTATAGTTTCTTCTGCATCACCGAGGACCATATTCAAATGTTGATCATAGGCCTGGAAAAAAGACAAAACATTTATTTAACCTTTCGTATGCCGGAACGTACATCTACGCGAGACAAAATGGCTTTATAATTGAGAAACAATTAAAAAGCCATTGTGTCTCGCGTAGATCTATCTCTCTCGATCTCTAATTACGGCATACGAGAGGTTAAAATTTACATCAGAATTTATTTATTTATTGAGTACTGCCACATTTTAAAAAAGAATCAATTTCATCATGATGGTCTGATGAATTGAATGAATTGACGGAGGTGTCTATATTGTATGAATAAATGGGATTATAATCAGCCAGAATTGGGTTAAGGAGTAAGAACCAGGGTAGCACGCGAAATTAAAATTTTCTAAGTTTTTTATTGCATCTTGCAGATCAGTGTCAGGTTCTATGTTTATAAATATGATTTGTGACCATAACATTATTTATTAATGAAATTGAATTTCTTCATTGCAGCCTTCTCAGTTCAGCTAACCCTATTCAAAGACTTTTTGATGAAATAGTCGATCTAGGGCTACCCTGGCACCTCAACTACTAGTAATAGAGGGTAAAACTGATTACTTGTTAAGATTAGGACCATACCAGTACTACTTTGCAGGAGGTGTGTAAATTGAGAAGATGATAAGTATTATAAATAAATTTATTCAGCTCCAACAATACCAATGTTAACTTACTATGGGTCATTTTATCATTTTTGGTACTTACATGTAGCTTTCCTCGAAGTTCACGCTCATTGCGCATTTTTACGTATATCCGCTCATCCAAGCTGAGTCTTATGAGATCCAGAGGCTCCTTCACTGTCATCACAGAAACCTGAAATATTAGATGACACTAAAGTAAGTAATATCTAAACCAGATAGCATTTTATCATGAATCTTTACTATGAATGCAACTGCTTTCCATAGATTCTGGTTATGTTTTATTTGATTATCAGATTAAATGTCCAAAAGTTTAAATAAAATTATTCATATAATACCCTATACTAATGAGGGTGCAATCAAAATCACAAAAATACACTTACATTTTCACCATCATCGGCCATGTCTATCGATTAGCTTATACAATAGTAGAATAATTTTAAAACTAAGATGTTAGATTATGTCGATTAGAGAAGAAATTGCTGCTGTAAATATCTAAAAACAGAAGTAAACAATCCGAAGCGGCTTATTTCATTATTTGAGGTTATTATTTTGACATTACAATGTCTTGCGTTTTTTGACAGCTATACCTTGCGTTCCGAATTGCGCCAAAAGTGATAATATTGCGAATCCGACCAACGTGCAACGTCAAATATTACTCAATAGCCCTTATATTTTGTGACTATTAAATTATTAAATTTGGTTGGATTAGCGAAGCAATCGCTTTTGACGCAATTCAGAACGTAAGAATAGAGTTTTACTAATTCATAAACTGTAGAGTAATCGCCTAAACTCTACTAATTAGTTTGAAAAGCTCGCCATAAATACCCCGTTTTTTGATCGTTTTAATCCCGTGGAGGGTCAATCATCCGGTACATGAAACACTATCGATTTGTAAAGATAAAATTAAAAAATAAAATCCTTTTTTTTTAAACTCGTATTAATTTACACATGTATGAAATTAATTTCTTTAAGAAAACGTCAGCTGAGCGAGTTCAATGACCTGTAGGTAATTAGGACGCAACACCGACTACTACCTACAGATCATTAAACTTTGAGCAGGGTAGGTTGAGGTAAGCGGCAATATGCAGCTTACCCCAACCCTGATCAAAGTTAGAGTTGAGCGCCGAACGTACGATCCATCTTGACGTACGAGGCTTGACGTACGTCAATTATTATTATTGCTTGCTGGATGTGCACGATGACATTTCGATCGTGCGTAGGCTTGCTGTACAGCAGGCCTGTCAGGTGTGAAAAAGGTGTGACCGAACGACAATACAATTACAAAAAAATGTATTCCTAAGAAATTTTGAGATAAAAAGATCGTACAACCAAGAAGTACAAAGTTTTTGATAAAAATAACTGTGGTGTTCACTAAAATCACTAGTTAGGGATTTAGGTTTATAGTAAATGAAACAACCAAATTGTCAGTAAGTAGGCAAACCCGAGCAGTGACGTCTAGTCGAGAGCCTAGTCAGATCGTATCTAATCGTGACGTCCTGCTTGACTTGACCTACATTTAATGTGTATACCACATCTCTTCCTTTTTATAAAATGATTTACATTTCAAGCATAGTTACAATATTTAGCACTTAGATTATAATTTACAAAAATCGCTAGTTTGGTTTTTGAAGTACAATAATTATATTACAATATTTATCACACTTAGATTATAATTTACGAAAATCGCTAGTTTGTTTTTTTGAAGTACATTTATATATTTAGGATTTTTAATGTGTATCCCACATGTCTTCCTTTTTATAAAATTATTTAGATTTTAAGTGCAATTATAATATTTAGATTTTGAAATGAATTGCGTTTAACACATTTTACTATGTTTTGTAGTTAAACACAATTTGAGAAGTTCCAAAACAACAATATTCAATTTTTTTTTATAGACCCAAATTGAAAAATTTCAAAATGAAGATATTTATTTTGCATTTATTTTTTTTACTTTTACTCGATTTTTTTTTTTTTGTTTTTTTTTCTAGATGAGGCCTGTGTTTCCTAGCTGACTGCTCTGAGAAGAAACACAGAAACAAACTCAGAGGTCAAAGTCTCTTTCAAAATCCACTGTAGTGTAATGATCTAATCATTAGAACTGTGTATCTACACAGTTTTGTAGTGTCTGAGATGATCTTTTGAATAAAGAACCACACAGATTTGAGTACATTTAGCATTTGTATTAGGCTTACAAATAAGCCTTTAATAATGTAGTATTATTATTTAATTTTTGAAGAAGCGTATCCAATGCTTCCTACTTTCTATATGCTTTAAATTGATTTATATTGAAGGTGATGCTTCATACTCGGTGGTCTTATGGTGGTCTCTATCAGTCTGATGTTCCTCATGTTCTTTTGTCCAGTTCCGAAGAGGTGAGGCGTATCGTTGTTTTATTTTTATGTTTTGATTATTATTATTTTTTGTGCCTAACTGCTTATTTTGGAAGTATGGTACAAAGGTAACATAAATCGATTAATTTTCTTGTAGGCTTCTTTAATATCTCGACTTGGATATTTCTTAAGGTCTGATGTCCATCTATTTTTGCTTTGACTGTTTTTTAATTCCGGATTCGGAATTCAGTAGGTACTTATTAAAACGCTATTATTTCTCGTTTAATACTGTATAACCTTGATTACAGATTGACTACCGTTATCAGATGTTCTTTTTTTTTTTTCTTTGCTCCACATTATGAGTTACTCTTGTATTGTGTGTTTACAGAAATGTAAATTTCCATGCACATGACTCTCAGACTCAGAACAACATCTGTAAGCCAATTTAAGATTTGCGCCTTCGAAATACAATACATTTTAACTCTATTAGGTATTTTGTTCTATTTAGAAGTTTTACGATTCCACTTGTGAGTTATAAGAATCAACAATTGGTTTCTTTTACCTTAATATGACGCAATTATGTTATTTGGTTTCGATTTTAGCCTAAATTTAATATTCAATGAACTTATGTTTGTGACTTTTTTTTTTTTTTTTTCTAGTTCTTAGGTTTTTGTTTCTGTGCTAAGGAATCAGTATATGACCTAAGCTTTATTAGTTTTTTTTTTTTTTTTTTTATTAGTTAGTTTGATTTCGAAATAAGTGAGTACTAGGTACATCAATTAGTATTACTGGCTGGCCTTTGACTTGGATGTGCTCTGGCAGTTAGAATGTCATGCATGCTCACATATTTTGCTGATGATGACTCGGTTTCCTTCAGAAGAGTTGAGCTGAATTGTGCTAGTACACGAGTCATAGTTAGGACAGGTCATCTCGCAATTAGGCTTGTCATTTTGTAATTGCCATGATTGGTTTTCATTATTTGTATTTGTATTTTTAATACGGATATTTTAAATGTATGCATTATCGATATAAGTAATTATTTATTGATCCAAGTGTCCGTAGAGCTTCTTGTTTGTTCAAAATGCAAATTTGTATTGAATTCAAATCAATTCATGAATTCAATTAGATACACGAACTATACTTTGTTTTAGTCTGACAGAGTTAATTTTTTTTACATCTGTCAGATTCTGTCTCCAAAGTTAACAGAACTATAGTTAGTTCTAGTTGGGTACGATTGTACGATCTCTTGTCATTATAGCCAAGGGATATTTTTTTTTTAAACCCATTGATTTTTAGGGTTGAAAGTTGTAGTTAAATTATTCAATGAAATTGATCCAGAAAACATTGAATTTCATCAACATTTCCATTTGAAAGTCAGACTGACTTATTATTAACTAGTTTGAAACCTGATGGCACTGAAGTTTCAATTGATATACAATATTTCATTTTTGTTTATTGTAACTTTATAGTTGTTTAACTACTTACGGGTTTCTGGAAATTATTTCTGGGAATTATTTCTAATTCTTCCAGTCTTTTTTTATGTTATATCACTATGTTGTAAGTAAAGTCAACAATTCCTTTGCTATGGCACTATATCTTTTTCAACTTTTTTTTTATTTTTAGTTGAATGTATAGCATTTACTGATTGACTTCTTAAGTATTTATGAACTTTGATTTGAAACATGTACAATTGTACATAGAGTTTCTTCCCTATGGTACTATAGATATCTTTTTCGACTTTTTTTTTTTTTTTTTTTATAGAATTTACTGATTGACTTCTTAACTATTCATGAACTTTAATTTAAAACATGTACATAGCGTTTTAAGTAATACTACGCTAGTACTTATTATATTTATCTAGGTCTCACGTATCTGCAGATAAATACGTATACCATCATCAGCATTGATATTTTAGTATAATATTATTGATCATCAGGCATCCGGGATCACCAGAGTTACCCAAAAGATGAAATATTGTTTTATTTACAAGCCAGGTCCTATAAAGTTTGTCTAGCTCGTCTTTTTGCTATTATTTTTTATGCTATTAGGAATCAAATAGCCGTTGGACTTTTGTTGTTAAGTTGGCAATTGAATTCAGATCAAAGCCTTTTTTAAATTTTTATAATAGGTTTCTTAAAACATTTTTGTGACCATAGGCTTTGCTAGTAATACTTTAGAGCTATTTTTTTTTTTTATCTGTATATCAAATAACTCTTGCACTTTATTATTGTATAGCACGTGACCATCAATTCCAATTGTTAAATTTTCATCGACGCAACGTGACAAATTAGATAAGTAGGTGTGAACCTACCTACCATATAAGTGCTAGATGTTTTGTTTAGTACTTTGTTTTTAAACATTTTTACTTTATTGTTATCATTTGACGAGAGGCAGAATTTTCTCTTTTATTGACTCTCGTTTCTCGTTATTCTGCAAATAATACTCAAAAAACCTATTTATGCCATTTGCATTAATTATAGGGCATTAACTGAATTTTCATCAATTGCTCGAACTTATAATCATTTTGAGATTGCCACAATTTACATGACAGGCTTGATAGCAACCAAATTCATTGTTGTTATTTGACAAGAGGTTGGTACGAGTCTCTTTATGCCATTTGCGTTAATTATAAGGCGGGCATAACTGAATTTTCATTAATTGCTCGAACTTTAAGTAATCACTTTTGTGATTACCAATTTTCATGACATG
The DNA here is from genome assembly GCA_910589285.2 of Mythimna ferrago. Lineage (NCBI taxonomy): Eukaryota > Metazoa > Arthropoda > Insecta > Lepidoptera > Noctuidae > Mythimna > Mythimna ferrago. The sequence goes on along the minus strand of OU342691.1, from coordinate 8,479,853 downwards.
CATGATAGCATACAACTCATTGTTATTATTTGACACGAGGTTAGTGCCTTTTTTTCTTATTTGTCCTTGTTTTGCAGTGTTTCTGGAAATATAATTTGAAAACACGTTAGCAATAGATTTACAGGAAAGGTACTTTTATCACGTTTGTGATTTTAATTGCCGCATGGGCAACAGTTTTTTGTTCAGTGTCAACTCCATTATGGCAGGTACTTATTGCACTTTGACTCTGGCTATCGTGGATTAGCTCAATGGCGGGATTGCTGTTTTTATAGGGTTATGATTTTTCATTGTGATAATCTTCCATATTCTTTAGGGAATTTAATCCAAAACTAAATCTACAATTCAAACCATATTTGAACTAGAATCAAGAATTGTACCCACAATTCAAATAAGTTTTTTTTTTTTCATCTTATTCTTGTTTTCAACTAAAATGCAAGAATAATATAGGTACACATCACATCGTTAATTTATTTATAACCCTGAATTGATTGTAGCCAGCTAAGATAAGAGCTCTATGGGCACTGTTCCTATAACATTTAAATAAACAAACTTTAGCTAGCAAGTCGCACAAGGGTCCATTAATAGGTACCTGCGCCGGAGTGCCGCGCCATGCTACTCAGCAAAACGGCCACTTGAAATAGAGATTGAAGAACCAACCACATCGGGGCGTTATAACGTGTGTGACAAATTCTTTGTTTGATGGATAAAGCCAGTGCAAAATGTATTTTATTTAATTAGCCTTAAGGATTTTATGACACTTATTTAGTTTTAACTATACAGTGATACCTAGCCAGGCATCATATTGCTTCGAAGTATCGAAGTGGTAATTGGCGTTAAAACTGGTACTTGACGATAATCACGTTGGTACATTTCATTTTGGGATCTAATAATATCTTTCGATAAGATTAGCATCTATAAGTAAACGTGTTATCGCTGGAAATTTTGATCGAATATTTTTATTTTGTTTCGATCATTTAACGAACACTCGTTGGTACTGATCATTTAACGAACTCTCGTTGGCACTTTTATTTCGATATTATGTAGCCACAAACGAATTTGGTCAACAAACATTGTATTTGGAATTTTTATTTATTTTCGAAATGTAGGGACATTTTTTATGCCCTAATCACATTCCGATATAGTATACGGTACCGTTTATGTATTAAATGACGAAATGATTTCATCGATTTATATTGCGCATCTCTCAGCTAATCACTGACGCAGATCGCTCATACATAGCTAAATAACGACCGAAATATGGACATTTCTATGAAACTAACACTTACTGAATTTCAATTTAATGTAGAAAACGGTCACTTATTTTTATTTTTTCTTTCAAAGCACTTTGTGCTGTAAAATTATACTTTTCTTGCTGATATATGAAATATTTACAGAATTTCACTCAGGTATCGGTCACTTATTTTTTTTTTTTTTTTTTTAAACACTGTTCTGTAAAAATTAATTTTGTTGCTAACCAATATCCGTAAGTAGTACATTATTTGAATTAAGATCACTTTACTTACTGCGCTTTTACTCGTCGCCAATGTGGTGTTCACTAAAATCACTAGTTAGGGATTTAGGTTTATAGTAAATGAAACAACCAAATTGTCAGTAAGTAGGCAAACCCGAGCAGTGACGTCTAGTCGAGAGCCTAGTCAGATCGTATCTAATCGTGACGTCCTGCTTGACTTGACCTACATTTAATGTGTATACCACAATAACTAAAATTCGTTTAAAGAACATCATTCAAGTCTTGAACATTTTGTACCCAAAAATGAAAGTGACGGCCAGAAAAAATTAATACTAGATTCTTAAGCGAAATAATGTCCTGAAGATTTTTTACTATGACAAGAATCGTCTACAATTAACCCCCAAGCTGCTATTTGACTTTGAAAAAAAAAAAATATTCTTTTTCTGCAATGTTTGGATCATTGACAAACAACGGTCAGCTGTCACGCACCTGCGCCGCGCAAATGCCCGGCGGTCATACCGAAACCCGACACTGCGACCCGACTTTCCCGCGTTCACTAAAACGACGATATCTCAGAAAATACGCATCCTAGCTCAACGAACTTTACGTTAGTGAAATTGTTATAAAATAAGCTATCTGATTATGTAGGGTTTTGTGTAGATTCACTTTGTAGAATTTGAACTTGAAAGTAGTGTGATGGACTATTTCCCAACTGGAAAAAAATTTGTGTGTACAAAATTCGTCATATTTATAAAATAAAACCATATTTAACAAAAATAACTGTTGTATTTAATACTACACACATCATCTTACAATAATAAACAAAAAGAACAGACATCTCTCTATATTTTTTTCATACGACAAGCGAAACAAAAACAGGCGTCAAGTGGCCGACCCGAACGCCGGCCAAAAAAATAGGTTTGTTTACACATCGAAACCGAGAACTCGGTGAGTCATGCTGCTCAAGTTAGTATCTTATTACTTAGTATAATATATGGACGTAATACAAACAAAGCTTCAGCTCATAGAAATGTTTGGTTTACGATATCTGAGTAACAATGCAAGCACTTGTTATAACGGGCTAAAAAAGACCCACTCGTACTTTGAATCACAGAGTAAATTTGTGTGCATTTATTTGAAATGTAACTTTACATCGTACATCACTATGATATTTTCGAATGGAAAAACACAAAAAAAAGGCACGTTGTCTAACAAAAACATTGCCAAATTAACAAATGAAGATCACAAAAATCGAACAATTTAGGTAAATAAATGAATGGTCACAGTAAAATATACAGCCAGTGCGTCAAATCTGAACAACAGTAAAATAAATAAAAAAATGAAGTGAGTTTCTAATAATTTAAATTGTTAAATCTTACTGTTTTTTTTTTTATATTTACACTAATATAATAAAGCGGTAAAGTTTTTTTTTTTTTTGAGTTAATCTGAGTGATCCGATTGCTAAAATTTTTTACCGATAGAAAGCTGCTTTATTTCTGAGTGACATAGGCTATGTTTTATATATGTGGGCGAAGCCTTGGGCACAAGGTGGTTTATTATAAAAAAAAAACAGAAGTAAAAAAAAAATGAAAAATGTTCAACGCTCACGCTGTTAGGATGAATACTTTACAATTCGCCGGTGAAACGAACAAAGATATGGTCCAAAAATATATAAAATATATAGATAATACAAAGAATAAGATATATAAAAATATACTGTACTAAAATAAAATTATGTATGAAGGGTCCATACATACAGTTTTCTTACAACCTACACAGTAAGTTTGCACCAGCTTACGACACTGGACACAGACCCGCCGAATGCGCTGTTTACCCGTGAACGGGTATTCAGCCAAACGGTGGTGGTAAATGTTAGTGTTTGTAGGCTCGAGCAAATTTACTGCGGTTGGCTGAAGAATAGATCGGGAATGATGTTTAGAAAGAAGAGATTTAATTAAAGTTTTACGGAATTGTCGATGAGGAAGAGAAGGAGTAGAAGAAGAAGATGATGTTTGGCGATGAATGATGAAGGAATTAAGAATGGAGACATTAAGTAGCCTCCGGAACAGTTTTTTGTACCAGAACTTTGTTCGTTTCCTCTCTATGGGGAACATAGAGAGCAACTGGTCTTTCTTGTCCACCCCACCCATCATGATATTATAATCGTGTACCAAGATGGGTTTGGTGGTACCGTGAACGCGGCTGGCGCCGTTACCATGGTATGTCGAGATCAAAGCAACTCTGTTCTTATCTTTCCATACCATGATATCGACGTCACCCGAAGAAAGACCAGTTACCTCGCCCTACCTCATGTTGCCGGCAGTAAGACTGTGCAGGGCCTGCGGAACAAACTTACGATTGGTCCGCAGGGTTCCTACACAGTCCACACCTACAGACTTCAGATGCCGAGCGAGGCACGGCGAATTATAAAAGTTGTCCATCCACAACGTGTGACCCTTGCCCTCAAGGCCTTGAATGAGCCCAAGGACAATTGCCTTTAATGGGTCTTCATGCTGCTGCGGTGGGGATTTTTGACTTTTACTTTGAGCGTGAATCTCAAACCGCCATAAATAGCCGGTTTGAGATTCACAGACCTCGTAAGTCTCAATCCCCATCGCAGCAACTTTATTGGGAATCGATTGGCTGATATCCAACCGACCTTTCCACAAAAGAAGACTTTCGTCTAAGGCCTTAAGGGCTTTTTGCCCTAGACGATACAAAGATTGAAATTTGTTGTTCAAATGAGACAACACTGGCTGTATTTTAAATAATTTTGCCTCGGAGTAACTCAGCTCTAGCCCAAACATGTCTTCACCGTTGGCAAAGTGCAAGCACCTTTGCAACAACATAAACCGCGAGTGAGACATGTATGTGCTAAAGCCGGGTGTAGCGAATAGATCAGCTTCGGCACACCAGTACTCCTCGAGACGCGACTTCACCACTATCCCCATCCCAATAAGCAACGCAAAGTAGACATACAGTTCATCAGCCGTTGTGTACTTCCAACGGCTGATGCGACTATTGGGATGGAGATTGTGGTGGTCATCGATCATACTGGCTGCCATCTGCTGAGCGTATCTATTCGTCTCCGAGGCAATGTACTCCATAAATTGCCGATCCCATATGTTAATTAAAATATCATATGGGTCGACATTTGGAATTGTCGGACCTACATTAATGTCCGAAAACGATTCCCGCCTCGACACAGGTGAAATCGGGGCTGTCGGAAACGGTCTCCAATCAAAATCATATAGGCTCCTAGGCTGGTCCGTCGCACTAGGAGGAAGATCGCTGTCACCACTGGTGACGGCAACGGCAGTGGCGGCGGCAGCGGCGGCGGCGGCGGCGGCGGCAGCGGCGGCAGTAGCGGTGGTGGCGGCAATAATAGCGGCATCGCCCGTCCCCGCAGGCACGAAGGCGTCGTGATCTTCACCGTCCTCGGGGCTAAGAAAGGCACTGAGACCACCCCTTTGAGTGTAACAGGGATTTGTGGCCTCAATGCCTTCTTCAATGTCACTTCCACCAGAGTCTGATTCGCTTCCTGTGAAATGAGTAGGTACTTCATATCTGGTGGGAGAAATTTGCCCTTAGTCCCATCCCCGAGCTGAAGTTAGCAGCTACTTACCGTAACATAGCGCTGCCCACACGTCGCTGTCACGCAGACTCTGGCGAGGTGGACGAGGACGCTGGTAGGAGGTGCTCGGCTCCTGATAGTCCACATATCTAGAAAAATAAAACAGTTTTGTGGTAACCTATCCACTTATTTAGAGACAAATAGAAGAGTTGTAGTAGTAGATACTTACGTCGCCGGCGAGGGCACCGACATCGCCGGCAACGATGGGGACGCATCAAGCACCTCCGCGACGCCTTCGGTTGATGATGGTGGTGGTGGTGATGGCAGTGGTGCCGGTTGAGGTGGTCGTGGTCGAGGTGCCGAATCTGACATAAATGCACATTTTAAAATAAATATTCTTGTCAGTGTAAAGCAACCAGACACAATTTAAAACTACTTACGGACTCCACCGTCGTTTTCTGTGTGGGTGCAGGGGAACCTCTAGGCCCTGACTTGGCGGCCAACAATCTATATCTATAACCGATATTCTGAAATGAAAGATTCAATTGTAATGCACAACACAAATAATGTATACAAATATTAGTCATAAAAGCGTTAAAAGCTATTTACTCGTCTATCGTGCGCGGTCCAGGCCTGTCAGAGCCTGCTCCCCTGCTACGCCCACCTCGACCACGTCGCGGGCCGCCACGCACACGCGCTGTACGTGGCGGGCGACCACGCGATTCCTCCGCAACTGCCCCCACCTCAGCTGCCTCCCCCACCGCAGCAGCCTCCCCTATTGCAGCCGCTAGGAGCTGCCGTGCTGCTCCTCTTCCTCCTCGCACACGTACTCCACGGCCACGTCGTGGACCACGTGTACGAGGACGACTAATCTCACTAGTTAAAAAAAGCAAAAAAAAAATCATGCAAAAAAAACATGCAGTAAGAAACAAAAAACACAAAACAAAAACCCACCAATCTACCATCACACAAATAACATTAAAAAATAAATTCAACATACAAGCAAAAACCACCCCATCAACCAACACAAACATCAAATAATTCTACTGACCAATTTCACTTTACTGTGGCACACAAGACAAAAAACATGGCGGTTTAAGGTCACGACCTGTCAATGTGTTCGAATTGCGCGCCAATTCAAAAAATGTTGACCGTTTTTTTTTCTTCCGTTAAGTATTTTACGTAAAAGAAAACGAATTTCACAAGTAAAATGTTTTGTATAAACGTAGGAACGTATCTAAATCATGTTTCTAACGACATTTTGCCGTCTGTAGCGTAATTGTAACCCACAACACGTCGAAACGTGCAGACCAGTTGCGTAAAATTTTCAACTACAGCTGACGAAATAACAGATCCTGACTAAAATCTATAACACACACACAATGTAGCAGTTAAAAACTGTTGATTACTTACCGTTCCATTGTTTTCAAAATTATTTCTCTGCTAGCACTCAACAACCACACAACACAACCTCAATGTTCGAATGACAATTGACGTAGGCGCGGGGCCGCGCGGGGCGGGGCGGCTCAAAACCACAGATGAAATAGAGTAGTACAGATAACAAACTCCCGAACAAATTTTCTGGGCCAAAAAAGTACCACATAAGTACCTAGAACCTTGTATGACGTTTGTTTTTTTTTTAAAAATGGCTGCTTAAAATGACAAAGGAAGGCAACAGATACAGAAAGTAATGCCATATTTTTTATAAATGGCTGCTTATAATGGCAAAGGAATGCAACGTATACAGCATATAATGCTGTATTATATTATACTTTTATTTATTTTCTGATCCGATTGCAGGAAAATAATTAAAACACAGTATTTATTTATTTAAACATTTGTTTATTGCACACATTTCACAAGTTACATTTTTAGTTCAAATAGTGAAGTTTTTGAACCTTAGACAGCGTGGAATTGTTGTGAACCAATGATGTAAAAAGGTCCTTAAATGTGGTCCAATCTTCATAACTTCCAGAAAAAACAGGTAATTGAAGAGTAGCATTACTGGAGAAGCAGAAGCGTTGCTTAAACACATACAAGTAACCGAAAGCAATTATGATCAATGTTGGGATTTGTTAAGACAACGGTTCGGTGCCAGGCGACTCATAGTGAATTCTCTCATGCGAAAACTATGTATACAAAAAAAAAAAAAAAATCCGATCCTATAATAGGCGCAGATTTTTTGAGCCATTATAAGTTGTTGGTGGATTTAAACGCGCGGAAACTGAGAGATCAAGTTACTAATTTAAATGTCGTAACATCTATTATAAAGCACGACGAGCGCGAGTTATCAATTAAAACTATTAACTGCAACGATAAGTGGCAAGATTTATTGCTCAAATATCCTGATGTTACTAAGCCGATTTCATATAAGGAAATCCCCAAACACGCTGTATGCCATTATATAGAGACTTCGGGACCCCCGGTATATACGAAAGCTCGACCTCTTTCCCCGAAATGGTACTCGAAAGTCAAGGAAGAGTTTCGGATCATGACTGAATTGGGTATTTGTCGCCCATCTAAGTCCCCTTGGGCAAGCCCGTTACACGTGGTACCCAAGAGGGACGGCGGGATAAGGCCGTGCGGTGATTATAGGCGTTTAAACGCTATCACTAAACCGGACCGCTACCCAATTCCGCGGTTACAAGATTTTAAATATGTTTTAGCAGGAAAAAAAACAATTTTTACTAGATTAGATTTAAACCGTGCTTTTCATTTTATACCAGTGGCCCCGAACGATATTGAGAAAACTGCAATTATTACGCCTTTTGGATTATATGAATTTCCAAGAATGACATTCGGTCTGAGAAACGCTGCACAAACGTTCCAACGTTTTATGGATACAATTGTATTGCAAGGGTTCGATTTTTTATTTAATTTTATCGATGACGTCATCATCGCAAGTGAAAAAGAACTATCTCACAAAGAGCATTTAAATGCAGTTTTCAAAAGGTTTAACGAATATGGCATTACTGTTAATTTGTCAAAATGTGTTTTTGGTGTGTCCAAATTAGAATTTTTAGGTTTTGAGGTCTCCACGGACGGTGTTCGCCCATTAGAAAGCAAGGTACAAGCCGTTGTAAATTTTCCGAAGCCCGAGACAGTAGAACAATTGCGCCGTTTCTTAGGTATGGTCAATTTCTATCGCTCACACATTCCGAAAGCTGTAGAATACCAAATTGAATTAAACAAGTATCTGCATAATTCTAAGAAACGCGATAAGACGCTTATACTATGGACAGATAAGGCGAATCAGGCATTTGAGAAGTGTAAGGAAAGCTTGCAAAGCGCCGCTACACTATCTTACCCTTAGCCAGCATCACCGTTTCCTCAAGGATACCAGAATTTTGGGCAGACCAACCGCGGCTCTGGTTTGTCCAATTCGAAGCCGCCGTGGATAATCAGCGATTGGGCGACGCTGCTAAGCAGAATACATAAGTATAAACAGACTCCTCTGAATCAATTATTAGAAGAAATCACTGAGTATAATGGAGATCGACCAACCAGCACCCGGAGTCAGCAGAAAAAGAACAGTAGACGCAGACAATAATGAAGCAGAAATATCCGACCCAAAAAGACCTAGGATAAATCTAGACAGCGCTACGAAGGAGAAAGTTCTCTTATATATAGTTAGCAGCGCCATTGAACTCCATGTTAAGCTTGCAATATGTGATCATATAGGAAACATAACAGTTAGCCATCAAATAATGAGTATCTTACAGGGGGGTCACAACATCCTTAGAAAAATGGCCAATTTCAAAATGCAATCTCACCCAAACATGTCATTAAATGCAACTGTCTCAATAGGAAGTACAAACTATAACATCACCTATCGAGATGTTACAGACTTGATGAAAGAAGCAGCAAGAAAATCAGGACTGGAGTACACACCCTCTAATCGTACTGACAACTCTCATTGGTATGGGATTGGAAATCCAATATTCAACATATTATCTGCCTTCAAGATGCGTTACGATGAGATTAGAGTGGGGGTTTCACGCATACCAGTTGGAAAGAGGGGGAATGTAACTGATTACGTGGATATTTCTCAGTATGGGTTGACTCCAGCTCACCATGTGCTTCTCGAAGGATCCACTTATAAGCCGGAGAGAAGATCAGCGATGGCTCAGACTCTTGGACCACTGACAGCTGTTATTGCAGCATATAAGTCTAGAGACCCTTACAGAGCAAAGTGGGTGGAAGCAGTAAAAAGGGATCTTGTCCACATACCTAATGCTTTGAACTTATGCAATGCTATGCAAGGAAGAAGAGCAGAAGAGGTTGCTCCTGCATTGAGTGCCTTTGCGGATGTAGTATTAATTGCGGGAGCAAGGAATACACAAAGAGCATTCTTTCCATTATGCTTTATAATATATTGCTTGGCCACAGAGGAACAAATATCTAAATGCAAACTTAATAGGAGTTGTCCTCCACTAAGACCACATGAGATAGATTTCTCAGGCAAAGGCATGTGGATGGTATACAAGCTCTGCTCTTCGGTTTCATGGCAAGTTGAAACGGCTATGGATGACGTTGCTGCTTCTCAGGTAATATATCATGCAGTATTTGGCACCCAAAACGAGGATCTGGGGGTTCTACAAACAGTTACGGACATGAAGACTCCCTGGAAACTAAGATCTGAGATTGCTGATAAGTTTAGAAGCACTGGAAAAGAGATTAAGCTCATCAAACTTCCCAACCAGAGTCGCAATTATACCGGGTTAACATCAAGACGTGTATCATTTCTCTCACGGGTTACCCAACACACCGATATTATCAGACCGAATGTCATCCTTTGGATTATATGAATTTCCAAGGATGACATTCGGTCTGAGAAACGCTGCACAAACGTTCCAACGTTTTATGGATACAATTGTATTGCAAGGGTTCGATTTTTTATTTAATTTTATCGATGACGTCATCATCGCAAGTGAAAATGAACTATCTCACAAAGAGCATTTAAATGCAGTTTTCAAAAGGTTTAACGAATATGGCATTACTGTTAACTTGTCAAAATGTGTTTTTGGTGTGTCCAAATTAGAATTTTTAGGTTTTGAGGTCTCCACGGACGGTGTTCGCCCATTAGAAAGCAAGGTACAAGCCGTTGTAAATTTTCCGAAGCCCGAGACAGTAGAACAATTGCGCCGTTTCTTAGGTATGGTCAATTTCTATCGCTCACACATTCCGAAAGCTGTAGAATACCAAATTGAATTAAACAAGTATCTGCATAATTCTAAGAAACGCGATAAGACGCTTATACTATGGACAGATAAGGCGAATCAGGCATTTGAGAAGTGTAAGGAAAGCTTGCAAAGCGCCGCTACACTATCTTACCCTTAGCCAGCATCACCGTTTCCTCAAGGATACCAGAATTTTGGGCAGACCAACCGCGGCTCTGGTTTGTCCAATTCGAAGCCGCCGTGGATAATCAGCGATTGGGCGACGCTGCTAAGCAGAATACATAAGTATAAACAGACTCCTCTGAATCAATTATTAGAAGAAATCACTGAGTATAATGGAGATCGACCAACCAGCACCCGGAGTCAGCAGAAAAAGAACAGTAGACGCAGACAATAATGAAGCAGAAATATCCGACCCAAAAAGACCTAGGATAAATCTAGACAGCGCTACGAAGGAGAAAGTTCTCTTATATATAGTTAGCAGCGCCATTGAACTCCATGTTAAGCTTGCAATATGTGATCATATAGGAAACATAACAGTTAGCCATCAAATAATGAGTATCTTACAGGGGGGTCACAACATCCTTAGAAAAATGGCCAATTTCAAAATGCAATCTCACCCAAACATGTCATTAAATGCAACTGTCTCAATAGGAAGTACAAACTATAACATCACCTATCGAGATGTTACAGACTTGATGAAAGAAGCAGCAAGAAAATCAGGACTGGAGTACACACCCTCTAATCGTACTGACAACTCTCATTGGTATGGGATTGGAAATCCAATATTCAACATAATTATTATCTGCCTTCAAGATGCGTTACGATGAGATTAGAGTGGGGGTTTCACGCATACCAGTTGGAAAGAGGGGGAATGTAACTGATTACGTGGATATTTCTCAGTATGGGTTGACTCCAGCTCACCATGTGCTTCTCGAAGGATCCACTTATAAGCCGGAGAGAAGATCAGCGATGGCTCAGACTCTTGGACCACTGACAGCTGTTATTGCAGCATATAAGTCTAGAGACCCTTACAGAGCAAAGTGGGTGGAAGCAGTAAAAAGGGATCTTGTCCACATACCTAATGCTTTGAACTTATGCAATGCTATGCAAGGAAGAAGAGCAGAAGAGGTTGCTCCTGCATTGAGTGCCTTTGCGGATGTAGTATTAATTGCGGGAGCAAGGAATACACAAAGAGCATTCTTTCCATTATGCTTTATAATATATTGCTTGGCCACAGAGGAACAAATATCTAAATGCAAACTTAATAGGAGTTGTCCTCCACTAAGACCACATGAGATAGATTTCTCAGGCAAAGGCATGTGGATGGTATACAAGCTCTGCTCTTCGGTTTCATGGCAAGTTGAAACGGCTATGGATGACGTTGCTGCTTCTCAGGTAATATATCATGCAGTATTTGGCACCCAAAACGAGGATCTGGGGGTTCTACAAACAGTTACGGACATGAAGACTCCCTGGAAACTAAGATCTGAGATTGCTGATAAGTTTAGAAGCACTGGAAAAGAGATTAAGCTCATCAAACTTCCCAACCAGAGTCGCAATTATACCGGGTTAACATCAAGACGTGTATCATTTCTCTCACGGGTTACCCAACACACCGATATTATCAGACCGAATGTCATCCTTTGGATTATATGAATTTCCAAGGATGACATTCGGTCTGAGAAACGCTGCGCAAACGTTCCAACGTTTTATGGATACAATTGTATTGCAAGGGTTCGATTTTTTATTTAATTTTATCGATGACGTCATCATCGCAAGTGAAAATGAACTATCTCACAAAGAGCATTTAAATGCAGTTTTCAAAAGGTTTAACGAATATGGCATTACTGTTAACTTGTCAAAATGTGTTTTTGGTGTGTCCAAATTAGAATTTTTAGGTTTTGAGGTCTCCACGGACGGTGTTCGCCCATTAGAAAGCAAGGTACAAGCCGTTGTAAATTTTCCGAAGCCCGAGACAGTAGAACAATTGCGCCCGTTTCTTAGGTATGGTCAATTTCTATCGCTCACACATTCCGAAAGCTGTAGAATACCAAATTGAATTAAACAAGTATCTGCATAATTCTAAGAAACGCGATAAGACGCTTATACTATGGACAGATAAGGCGAATCAGGCATTTGAGAAGTGTAAGGAAAGCTTGCAAAGCGCCGCTACACTATCTTACCCTTAGCCAGCATCACCGTTTCCTCAAGGATACCAGAATTTTGGGCAGACCAACCGCGGCTCTGGTTTGTCCAATTCGAAGCCGCCGTGGATAATCAGCGATTGGGCGACGCTGCTAAGCAGAATACATAAGTATAAACAGACTCCTCTGAATCAATTATTAGAAGAAATCACTGAGTATAATGGAGATCGACCAACCAGCACCCGGAGTCAGCAGAAAAAGAACAGTAGACGCAGACAATAATGAAGCAGAAATATCCGACCCAAAAAGACCTAGGATAAATCTAGACAGCGCTACGAAGGAGAAAGTTCTCTTATATATAGTTAGCAGCGCCATTGAACTCCATGTTAAGCTTGCAATATGTGATCATATAGGAAACATAACAGTTAGCCATCAAATAATGAGTATCTTACAGGGGGGTCACAACATCCTTAGAAAAATGGCCAATTTCAAAATGCAATCTCACCCAAACATGTCATTAAATGCAACTGTCTCAATAGGAAGTACAAACTATAACATCACCTATCGAGATGTTACAGACTTGATGAAAGAAGCAGCAAGAAAATCAGGACTGGAGTACACACCCTCTAATCGTACTGACAACTCTCATTGGTATGGGATTGGAAATCCAATATTCAACATATTATCTGCCTTCAAGATGCGTTACGATGAGATTAGAGTGGGGGTTTCACGCATACCAGTTGGAAAGAGGGGGAATGTAACTGATTACGTGGATATTTCTCAGTATGGGTTGACTCCAGCTCACCATGTGCTTCTCGAAGGATCCACTTATAAGCCGGAGAGAAGATCAGCGATGGCTCAGACTCTTGGACCACTGACAGCTGTTATTGCAGCATATAAGTCTAGAGACCCTTACAGAGCAAAGTGGGTGGAAGCAGTAAAAAGGGATCTTGTCCACATACCTAATGCTTTGAACTTATGCAATGCTATGCAAGGAAGAAGAGCAGAAGAGGTTGCTCCTGCATTGAGTGCCTTTGCGGATGTAGTATTAATTGCGGGAGCAAGGAATACACAAAGAGCATTCTTTCCATTATGCTTTATAATATATTGCTTGGCCACAGAGGAACAAATATCTAAATGCAAACTTAATAGGAGTTGTCCTCCACTAAGACCACATGAGATAGATTTCTCAGGCAAAGGCATGTGGATGGTATACAAGCTCTGCTCTTCGGTTTCATGGCAAGTTGAAACGGCTATGGATGACGTTGCTGCTTCTCAGGTAATATATCATGCAGTATTTGGCACCCAAAACGAGGATCTGGGGGTTCTACAAACAGTTACGGACATGAAGACTCCCTGGAAACTAAGATCTGAGATTGCTGATAAGTTTAGAAGCACTGGAAAAGAGATTAAGCTCATCAAACTTCCCAACCAGAGTCGCAATTATACCGGGTTAACATCAAGACGTGTATCATTTCTCTCACGGGTTACCCAACACACCGATATTATCAGACCGAATGTCATCCTTTGGATTATATGAATTTCCAAGGATGACATTCGGTCTGAGAAACGCTGCACAAACGTTCCAACGTTTTATGGATACAATTGTATTGCAAGGGTTCGATTTTTTATTTAATTTTATCGATGACGTCATCATCGCAAGTGAAAATGAACTATCTCACAAAGAGCATTTAAATGCAGTTTTCAAAAGGTTTAACGAATATGGCATTACTGTTAACTTGTCAAAATGTGTTTTTGGTGTGTCCAAATTAGAATTTTTAGGTTTTGAGGTCTCCACGGACGGTGTTCGCCCATTAGAAAGCAAGGTACAAGCCGTTGTAAATTTTCCGAAGCCCGAGACAGTAGAACAATTGCGCCGTTTCTTAGGTATGGTCAATTTCTATCGCTCACACATTCCGAAAGCTGTAGAATACCAAATTGAATTAAACAAGTATCTGCATAATTCTAAGAAACGCGATAAGACGCTTATACTATGGACAGATAAGGCGAATCAGGCATTTGAGAAGTGTAAGGAAAGCTTGCAAAGCGCCGCTACACTATCTTACCCTTAGCCAGCATCACCGTTTCCTCAAGGATACCAGAATTTTGGGCAGACCAACCGCGGCTCTGGTTTGTCCAATTCGAAGCCGCCGTGGATAATCAGCGATTGGGCGACGCTGCTAAGCAGAATACATAAGTATAAACAGACTCCTCTGAATCAATTATTAGAAGAAATCACTGAGTATAATGGAGATCGACCAACCAGCACCCGGAGTCAGCAGAAAAAGAACAGTAGACGCAGACAATAATGAAGCAGAAATATCCGACCCAAAAAGACCTAGGATAAATCTAGACAGCGCTACGAAGGAGAAAGTTCTCTTATATATAGTTAGCAGCGCCATTGAACTCCATGTTAAGCTTGCAATATGTGATCTTATAGGAAACATAACAGTTAGCCATCAAATAATGAGTATCTTACAGGGGGGTCACAACATCCTTAGAAAAATGGCCAATTTCAAAATGCAATCTCACCCAAACATGTCATTAAATGCAACTGTCTCAATAGGAAGTACAAACTATAACATCACCTATCGAGATGTTACAGACTTGATGAAAGAAGCAGCAAGAAAATCAGGACTGGAGTACACACCCTCTAATCGTACTGACAACTCTCATTGGTATGGGATTGGAAATCCAATATTCAACATATTATCTGCCTTCAAGATGCGTTACGATGAGATTAGAGTGGGGGTTTCACGCATACCAGTTGGAAAGAGGGGGAATGTAACTGATTACGTGGATATTTCTCAGTATGGGTTGACTCCAGCTCACCATGTGCTTCTCGAAGGATCCACTTATAAGCCGGAGAGAAGATCAGCGATGGCTCAGACTCTTGGACCACTGACAGCTGTTATTGCAGCATATAAGTCTAGAGACCCTTACAGAGCAAAGTGGGTGGAAGCAGTAAAAAGGGATCTTGTCCACATACCTAATGCTTTGAACTTATGCAATGCTATGCAAGGAAGAAGAGCAGAAGAGGTTGCTCCTGCATTGAGTGCCTTTGCGGATGTAGTATTAATTGCGGGAGCAAGGAATATACAAAGAGCATTCTTTCCATTATGCTTTATAATATATTGCTTGGCCACAGAGGAACAAATATCTAAATGCAAACTTAATAGGAGTTGTCCTCCACTAAGACCACATGAGATAGATTTCTCAGGCAAAGGCATGTGGATGGTATACAAGCTCTGCTCTTCGGTTTCATGGCAAGTTGAAACGGCTATGGATGACGTTGCTGCTTCTCAGGTAATATATCATGCAGTATTTGGCACCCAAAACGAGGATCTGGGGGTTCTACAAACAGTTACGGACATGAAGACTCCCTGGAAACTAAGATCTGAGATTGCTGATAAGTTTAGAAGCACTGGAAAAGAGATTAAGCTCATCAAACTTCCCAACCAGAGTCGCAATTATACCGGGTTAACATCAAGACGTGTATCATTTCTCTCACGGGTTACCCAACACACCGATATTATCAGACCGAATGTCATCCTTTGGATTATATGAATTTCCAAGGATGACATTCGGTCTGAGAAACGCTGCGCAAACGTTCCAACGTTTTATGGATACAATTGTATTGCAAGGGTTCGATTTTTTATTTAATTTTATCGATGACGTCATCATCGCAAGTGAAAATGAACTATCTCACAAAGAGCATTTAAATGCAGTTTTCAAAAGGTTTAACGAATATGGCATTACTGTTAACTTGTCAAAATGTGTTTTTGGTGTGTCCAAATTAGAATTTTTAGGTTTTGAGGTCTCCACGGACGGTGTTCGCCCATTAGAAAGCAAGGTACAAGCCGTTGTAAATTTTCCGAAGCCCGAGACAGTAGAACAATTGCGCCCGTTTCTTAGGTATGGTCAATTTCTATCGCTCACACATTCCGAAAGCTGTAGAATACCAAATTGAATTAAACAAGTATCTGCATAATTCTAAGAAACGCGATAAGACGCTTATACTATGGACAGATAAGGCGAATCAGGCATTTGAGAAGTGTAAGGAAAGCTTGCAAAGCGCCGCTACACTATCTTACCCTTAGCCAGCATCACCGTTTCCTCAAGGATACCAGAATTTTGGGCAGACCAACCGCGGCTCTGGTTTGTCCAATTCGAAGCCGCCGTGGATAATCAGCGATTGGGCGACGCTGCTAAGCAGAATACATAAGTATAAACAGACTCCTCTGAATCAATTATTAGAAGAAATCACTGAGTATAATGGAGATCGACCAACCAGCACCCGGAGTCAGCAGAAAAAGAACAGTAGACGCAGACAATAATGAAGCAGAAATATCCGACCCAAAAAGACCTAGGATAAATCTAGACAGCGCTACGAAGGAGAAAGTTCTCTTATATATAGTTAGCAGCGCCATTGAACTCCATGTTAAGCTTGCAATATGTGATCATATAGGAAACATAACAGTTAGCCATCAAATAATGAGTATCTTACAGGGGGGTCACAACATCCTTAGAAAAATGGCCAATTTCAAAATGCAATCTCACCCAAACATGTCATTAAATGCAACTGTCTCAATAGGAAGTACAAACTATAACATCACCTATCGAGATGTTACAGACTTGATGAAAGAAGCAGCAAGAAAATCAGGACTGGAGTACACACCCTCTAATCGTACTGACAACTCTCATTGGTATGGGATTGGAAATCCAATATTCAACATATTATCTGCCTTCAAGATGCGTTACGATGAGATTAGAGTGGGGGTTTCACGCATACCAGTTGGAAAGAGGGGGAATGTAACTGATTACGTGGATATTTCTCAGTATGGGTTGACTCCAGCTCACCATGTGCTTCTCGAAGGATCCACTTATAAGCCGGAGAGAAGATCAGCGATGGCTCAGACTCTTGGACCACTGACAGCTGTTATTGCAGCATATAAGTCTAGAGACCCTTACAGAGCAAAGTGGGTGGAAGCAGTAAAAAGGGATCTTGTCCACATACCTAATGCTTTGAACTTATGCAATGCTATGCAAGGAAGAAGAGCAGAAGAGGTTGCTCCTGCATTGAGTGCCTTTGCGGATGTAGTATTAATTGCGGGAGCAAGGAATACACAAAGAGCATTCTTTCCATTATGCTTTATAATATATTGCTTGGCCACAGAGGAACAAATATCTAAATGCAAACTTAATAGGAGTTGTCCTCCACTAAGACCACATGAGATAGATTTCTCAGGCAAAGGCATGTGGATGGTATACAAGCTCTGCTCTTCGGTTTCATGGCAAGTTGAAACGGCTATGGATGACGTTGCTGCTTCTCAGGTAATATATCATGCAGTATTTGGCACCCAAAACGAGGATCTGGGGGTTCTACAAACAGTTACGGACATGAAGACTCCCTGGAAACTAAGATCTGAGATTGCTGATAAGTTTAGAAGCACTGGAAAAGAGATTAAGCTCATCAAACTTCCCAACCAGAGTCGCAATTATACCGGGTTAACATCAAGACGTGTATCATTTCTCTCACGGGTTACCCAACACACCGATATTATCAGACCGAATGTCATCCTTTGGATTATATGAATTTCCAAGGATGACATTCGGTCTGAGAAACGCTGCGCAAACGTTCCAACGTTTTATGGATACAATTGTATTGCAAGGGTTCGATTTTTTATTTAATTTTATCGATGACGTCATCATCGCAAGTGAAAATGAACTATCTCACAAAGAGCATTTAAATGCAGTTTTCAAAAGGTTTAACGAATATGGCATTACTGTTAACTTGTCAAAATGTGTTTTTGGTGTGTCCAAATTAGAATTTTTAGGTTTTGAGGTCTCCACGGACGGTGTTCGCCCATTAGAAAGCAAGGTACAAGCCGTTGTAAATTTTCCGAAGCCCGAGACAGTAGAACAATTGCGCCCGTTTCTTAGGTATGGTCAATTTCTATCGCTCACACATTCCGAAAGCTGTAGAATACCAAATTGAATTAAACAAGTATCTGCATAATTCTAAGAAACGCGATAAGACGCTTATACTATGGACAGATAAGGCGAATCAGGCATTTGAGAAGTGTAAGGAAAGCTTGCAAAGCGCCGCTACACTATCTTACCCTTAGCCAGCATCACCGTTTCCTCAAGGATACCAGAATTTTGGGCAGACCAACCGCGGCTCTGGTTTGTCCAATTCGAAGCCGCCGTGGATAATCAGCGATTGGGCGACGCTGCTAAGCAGAATACATAAGTATAAACAGACTCCTCTGAATCAATTATTAGAAGAAATCACTGAGTATAATGGAGATCGACCAACCAGCACCCGGAGTCAGCAGAAAAAGAACAGTAGACGCAGACAATAATGAAGCAGAAATATCCGACCCAAAAAGACCTAGGATAAATCTAGACAGCGCTACGAAGGAGAAAGTTCTCTTATATATAGTTAGCAGCGCCATTGAACTCCATGTTAAGCTTGCAATATGTGATCATATAGGAAACATAACAGTTAGCCATCAAATAATGAGTATCTTACAGGGGGGTCACAACATCCTTAGAAAAATGGCCAATTTCAAAATGCAATCTCACCCAAACATGTCATTAAATGCAACTGTCTCAATAGGAAGTACAAACTATAACATCACCTATCGAGATGTTACAGACTTGATGAAAGAAGCAGCAAGAAAATCAGGACTGGAGTACACACCCTCTAATCGTACTGACAACTCTCATTGGTATGGGATTGGAAATCCAATATTCAACATATTATCTGCCTTCAAGATGCGTTACGATGAGATTAGAGTGGGGGTTTCACGCATACCAGTTGGAAAGAGGGGGAATGTAACTGATTACGTGGATATTTCTCAGTATGGGTTGACTCCAGCTCACCATGTGCTTCTCGAAGGATCCACTTATAAGCCGGAGAGAAGATCAGCGATGGCTCAGACTCTTGGACCACTGACAGCTGTTATTGCAGCATATAAGTCTAGAGACCCTTACAGAGCAAAGTGGGTGGAAGCAGTAAAAAGGGATCTTGTCCACATACCTAATGCTTTGAACTTATGCAATGCTATGCAAGGAAGAAGAGCAGAAGAGGTTGCTCCTGCATTGAGTGCCTTTGCGGATGTAGTATTAATTGCGGGAGCAAGGAATACACAAAGAGCATTCTTTCCATTATGCTTTATAATATATTGCTTGGCCACAGAGGAACAAATATCTAAATGCAAACTTAATAGGAGTTGTCCTCCACTAAGACCACATGAGATAGATTTCTCAGGCAAAGGCATGTGGATGGTATACAAGCTCTGCTCTTCGGTTTCATGGCAAGTTGAAACGGCTATGGATGACGTTGCTGCTTCTCAGGTAATATATCATGCAGTATTTGGCACCCAAAACGAGGATCTGGGGGTTCTACAAACAGTTACGGACATGAAGACTCCCTGGAAACTAAGATCTGAGATTGCTGATAAGTTTAGAAGCACTGGAAAAGAGATTAAGCTCATCAAACTTCCCAACCAGAGTCGCAATTATACCGGGTTAACATCAAGACGTGTATCATTTCTCTCACGGGTTACCCAACACACCGATATTATCAGACCGAATGTCATCCTTTGGATTATATGAATTTCCAAGGATGACATTCGGTCTGAGAAACGCTGCGCAAACGTTCCAACGTTTTATGGATACAATTGTATTGCAAGGGTTCGATTTTTTATTTAATTTTATCGATGACGTCATCATCGCAAGTGAAAATGAACTATCTCACAAAGAGCATTTAAATGCAGTTTTCAAAAGGTTTAACGAATATGGCATTACTGTTAACTTGTCAAAATGTGTTTTTGGTGTGTCCAAATTAGAATTTTTAGGTTTTGAGGTCTCCACGGACGGTGTTCGCCCATTAGAAAGCAAGGTACAAGCCGTTGTAAATTTTCCGAAGCCCGAGACAGTAGAACAATTGCGCCCGTTTCTTAGGTATGGTCAATTTCTATCGCTCACACATTCCGAAAGCTGTAGAATACCAAATTGAATTAAACAAGTATCTGCATAATTCTAAGAAACGCGATAAGACGCTTATACTATGGACAGATAAGGCGAATCAGGCATTTGAGAAGTGTAAGGAAAGCTTGCAAAGCGCCGCTACACTATCTTACCCTTAGCCAGCATCACCGTTTCCTCAAGGATACCAGAATTTTGGGCAGACCAACCGCGGCTCTGGTTTGTCCAATTCGAAGCCGCCGTGGATAATCAGCGATTGGGCGACGCTGCTAAGCAGAATACATAAGTATAAACAGACTCCTCTGAATCAATTATTAGAAGAAATCACTGAGTATAATGGAGATCGACCAACCAGCACCCGGAGTCAGCAGAAAAAGAACAGTAGACGCAGACAATAATGAAGCAGAAATATCCGACCCAAAAAGACCTAGGATAAATCTAGACAGCGCTACGAAGGAGAAAGTTCTCTTATATATAGTTAGCAGCGCCATTGAACTCCATGTTAAGCTTGCAATATGTGATCATATAGGAAACATAACAGTTAGCCATCAAATAATGAGTATCTTACAGGGGGGTCACAACATCCTTAGAAAAATGGCCAATTTCAAAATGCAATCTCACCCAAACATGTCATTAAATGCAACTGTCTCAATAGGAAGTACAAACTATAACATCACCTATCGAGATGTTACAGACTTGATGAAAGAAGCAGCAAGAAAATCAGGACTGGAGTACACACCCTCTAATCGTACTGACAACTCTCATTGGTATGGGATTGGAAATCCAATATTCAACATATTATCTGCCTTCAAGATGCGTTACGATGAGATTAGAGTGGGGGTTTCACGCATACCAGTTGGAAAGAGGGGGAATGTAACTGATTACGTGGATATTTCTCAGTATGGGTTGACTCCAGCTCACCATGTGCTTCTCGAAGGATCCACTTATAAGCCGGAGAGAAGATCAGCGATGGCTCAGACTCTTGGACCACTGACAGCTGTTATTGCAGCATATAAGTCTAGAGACCCTTACAGAGCAAAGTGGGTGGAAGCAGTAAAAAGGGATCTTGTCCACATACCTAATGCTTTGAACTTATGCAATGCTATGCAAGGAAGAAGAGCAGAAGAGGTTGCTCCTGCATTGAGTGCCTTTGCGGATGTAGTATTAATTGCGGGAGCAAGGAATATACAAAGAGCATTCTTTCCATTATGCTTTATAATATATTGCTTGGCCACAGAGGAACAAATATCTAAATGCAAACTTAATAGGAGTTGTCCTCCACTAAGACCACATGAGATAGATTTCTCAGGCAAAGGCATGTGGATGGTATACAAGCTCTGCTCTTCGGTTTCATGGCAAGTTGAAACGGCTATGGATGACGTTGCTGCTTCTCAGGTAATATATCATGCAGTATTTGGCACCCAAAACGAGGATCTGGGGGTTCTACAAACAGTTACGGACATGAAGACTCCCTGGAAACTAAGATCTGAGATTGCTGATAAGTTTAGAAGCACTGGAAAAGAGATTAAGCTCATCAAACTTCCCAACCAGAGTCGCAATTATACCGGGTTAACATCAAGACGTGTATCATTTCTCTCACGGGTTACCCAACACACCGATATTATCAGACCGAATGTCATCCTTTGGATTATATGAATTTCCAAGGATGACATTCGGTCTGAGAAACGCTGCGCAAACGTTCCAACGTTTTATGGATACAATTGTATTGCAAGGGTTCGATTTTTTATTTAATTTTATCGATGACGTCATCATCGCAAGTGAAAATGAACTATCTCACAAAGAGCATTTAAATGCAGTTTTCAAAAGGTTTAACGAATATGGCATTACTGTTAACTTGTCAAAATGTGTTTTTGGTGTGTCCAAATTAGAATTTTTAGGTTTTGAGGTCTCCACGGACGGTGTTCGCCCATTAGAAAGCAAGGTACAAGCCGTTGTAAATTTTCCGAAGCCCGAGACAGTAGAACAATTGCGCCCGTTTCTTAGGTATGGTCAATTTCTATCGCTCACACATTCCGAAAGCTGTAGAATACCAAATTGAATTAAACAAGTATCTGCATAATTCTAAGAAACGCGATAAGACGCTTATACTATGGACAGATAAGGCGAATCAGGCATTTGAGAAGTGTAAGGAAAGCTTGCAAAGCGCCGCTACACTATCTTACCCTTAGCCAGCATCACCGTTTCCTCAAGGATACCAGAATTTTGGGCAGACCAACCGCGGCTCTGGTTTGTCCAATTCGAAGCCGCCGTGGATAATCAGCGATTGGGCGACGCTGCTAAGCAGAATACATAAGTATAAACAGACTCCTCTGAATCAATTATTAGAAGAAATCACTGAGTATAATGGAGATCGACCAACCAGCACCCGGAGTCAGCAGAAAAAGAACAGTAGACGCAGACAATAATGAAGCAGAAATATCCGACCCAAAAAGACCTAGGATAAATCTAGACAGCGCTACGAAGGAGAAAGTTCTCTTATATATAGTTAGCAGCGCCATTGAACTCCATGTTAAGCTTGCAATATGTGATCATATAGGAAACATAACAGTTAGCCATCAAATAATGAGTATCTTACAGGGGGGTCACAACATCCTTAGAAAAATGGCCAATTTCAAAATGCAATCTCACCCAAACATGTCATTAAATGCAACTGTCTCAATAGGAAGTACAAACTATAACATCACCTATCGAGATGTTACAGACTTGATGAAAGAAGCAGCAAGAAAATCAGGACTGGAGTACACACCCTCTAATCGTACTGACAACTCTCATTGGTATGGGATTGGAAATCCAATATTCAACATATTATCTGCCTTCAAGATGCGTTACGATGAGATTAGAGTGGGGGTTTCACGCATACCAGTTGGAAAGAGGGGGAATGTAACTGATTACGTGGATATTTCTCAGTATGGGTTGACTCCAGCTCACCATGTGCTTCTCGAAGGATCCACTTATAAGCCGGAGAGAAGATCAGCGATGGCTCAGACTCTTGGACCACTGACAGCTGTTATTGCAGCATATAAGTCTAGAGACCCTTACAGAGCAAAGTGGGTGGAAGCAGTAAAAAGGGATCTTGTCCACATACCTAATGCTTTGAACTTATGCAATGCTATGCAAGGAAGAAGAGCAGAAGAGGTTGCTCCTGCATTGAGTGCCTTTGCGGATGTAGTATTAATTGCGGGAGCAAGGAATACACAAAGAGCATTCTTTCCATTATGCTTTATAATATATTGCTTGGCCACAGAGGAACAAATATCTAAATGCAAACTTAATAGGAGTTGTCCTCCACTAAGACCACATGAGATAGATTTCTCAGGCAAAGGCATGTGGATGGTATACAAGCTCTGCTCTTCGGTTTCATGGCAAGTTGAAACGGCTATGGATGACGTTGCTGCTTCTCAGGTAATATATCATGCAGTATTTGGCACCCAAAACGAGGATCTGGGGGTTCTACAAACAGTTACGGACATGAAGACTCCCTGGAAACTAAGATCTGAGATTGCTGATAAGTTTAGAAGCACTGGAAAAGAGATTAAGCTCATCAAACTTCCCAACCAGAGTCGCAATTATACCGGGTTAACATCAAGACGTGTATCATTTCTCTCACGGGTTACCCAACACACCGATATTATCAGACCGAATGTCATCCTTTGGATTATATGAATTTCCAAGGATGACATTCGGTCTGAGAAACGCTGCGCAAACGTTCCAACGTTTTATGGATACAATTGTATTGCAAGGGTTCGATTTTTTATTTAATTTTATCGATGACGTCATCATCGCAAGTGAAAATGAACTATCTCACAAAGAGCATTTAAATGCAGTTTTCAAAAGGTTTAACGAATATGGCATTACTGTTAACTTGTCAAAATGTGTTTTTGGTGTGTCCAAATTAGAATTTTTAGGTTTTGAGGTCTCCACGGACGGTGTTCGCCCATTAGAAAGCAAGGTACAAGCCGTTGTAAATTTTCCGAAGCCCGAGACAGTAGAACAATTGCGCCCGTTTCTTAGGTATGGTCAATTTCTATCGCTCACACATTCCGAAAGCTGTAGAATACCAAATTGAATTAAACAAGTATCTGCATAATTCTAAGAAACGCGATAAGACGCTTATACTATGGACAGATAAGGCGAATCAGGCATTTGAGAAGTGTAAGGAAAGCTTGCAAAGCGCCGCTACACTATCTTACCCTTAGCCAGCATCACCGTTTCCTCAAGGATACCAGAATTTTGGGCAGACCAACCGCGGCTCTGGTTTGTCCAATTCGAAGCCGCCGTGGATAATCAGCGATTGGGCGACGCTGCTAAGCAGAATACATAAGTATAAACAGACTCCTCTGAATCAATTATTAGAAGAAATCACTGAGTATAATGGAGATCGACCAACCAGCACCCGGAGTCAGCAGAAAAAGAACAGTAGACGCAGACAATAATGAAGCAGAAATATCCGACCCAAAAAGACCTAGGATAAATCTAGACAGCGCTACGAAGGAGAAAGTTCTCTTATATATAGTTAGCAGCGCCATTGAACTCCATGTTAAGCTTGCAATATGTGATCATATAGGAAACATAACAGTTAGCCATCAAATAATGAGTATCTTACAGGGGGGTCACAACATCCTTAGAAAAATGGCCAATTTCAAAATGCAATCTCACCCAAACATGTCATTAAATGCAACTGTCTCAATAGGAAGTACAAACTATAACATCACCTATCGAGATGTTACAGACTTGATGAAAGAAGCAGCAAGAAAATCAGGACTGGAGTACACACCCTCTAATCGTACTGACAACTCTCATTGGTATGGGATTGGAAATCCAATATTCAACATATTATCTGCCTTCAAGATGCGTTACGATGAGATTAGAGTGGGGGTTTCACGCATACCAGTTGGAAAGAGGGGGAATGTAACTGATTACGTGGATATTTCTCAGTATGGGTTGACTCCAGCTCACCATGTGCTTCTCGAAGGATCCACTTATAAGCCGGAGAGAAGATCAGCGATGGCTCAGACTCTTGGACCACTGACAGCTGTTATTGCAGCATATAAGTCTAGAGACCCTTACAGAGCAAAGTGGGTGGAAGCAGTAAAAAGGGATCTTGTCCACATACCTAATGCTTTGAACTTATGCAATGCTATGCAAGGAAGAAGAGCAGAAGAGGTTGCTCCTGCATTGAGTGCCTTTGCGGATGTAGTATTAATTGCGGGAGCAAGGAATACACAAAGAGCATTCTTTCCATTATGCTTTATAATATATTGCTTGGCCACAGAGGAATAAATATCTAAATGCAAACTTAATAGGAGTTGTCCTCCACTAAGACCACATGAGATAGATTTCTCAGGCAAAGGCATGTGGATGGTATACAAGCTCTGCTCTTCGGTTTCATGGCAAGTTGAAACGGCTATGGATGACGTTGCTGCTTCTCAGGTAATATATCATGCAGTATTTGGCACCCAAAACGAGGATCTGGGGGTTCTACAAACAGTTACGGACATGAAGACTCCCTGGAAACTAAGATCTGAGATTGCTGATAAGTTTAGAAGCACTGGAAAAGAGATTAAGCTCATCAAACTTCCCAACCAGAGTCGCAATTATACCGGGTTAACATCAAGACGTGTATCATTTCTCTCACGGGTTACCCAACACACCGATATTATCAGACCGAATGTCATCCTTTGGATTATATGAATTTCCAAGGATGACATTCGGTCTGAGAAACGCTGCGCAAACGTTCCAACGTTTTATGGATACAATTGTATTGCAAGGGTTCGATTTTTTATTTAATTTTATCGATGACGTCATCATCGCAAGTGAAAATGAACTATCTCACAAAGAGCATTTAAATGCAGTTTTCAAAAGGTTTAACGAATATGGCATTACTGTTAACTTGTCAAAATGTGTTTTTGGTGTGTCCAAATTAGAATTTTTAGGTTTTGAGGTCTCCACGGACGGTGTTCGCCCATTAGAAAGCAAGGTACAAGCCGTTGTAAATTTTCCGAAGCCCGAGACAGTAGAACAATTGCGCCCGTTTCTTAGGTATGGTCAATTTCTATCGCTCACACATTCCGAAAGCTGTAGAATACCAAATTGAATTAAACAAGTATCTGCATAATTCTAAGAAACGCGATAAGACGCTTATACTATGGACAGATAAGGCGAATCAGGCATTTGAGAAGTGTAAGGAAAGCTTGCAAAGCGCCGCTACACTATCTTACCCTTAGCCAGCATCACCGTTTCCTCAAGGATACCAGAATTTTGGGCAGACCAACCGCGGCTCTGGTTTGTCCAATTCGAAGCCGCCGTGGATAATCAGCGATTGGGCGACGCTGCTAAGCAGAATACATAAGTATAAACAGACTCCTCTGAATCAATTATTAGAAGAAATCACTGAGTATAATGGAGATCGACCAACCAGCACCCGGAGTCAGCAGAAAAAGAACAGTAGACGCAGACAATAATGAAGCAGAAATATCCGACCCAAAAAGACCTAGGATAAATCTAGACAGCGCTACGAAGGAGAAAGTTCTCTTATATATAGTTAGCAGCGCCATTGAACTCCATGTTAAGCTTGCAATATGTGATCATATAGGAAACATAACAGTTAGCCATCAAATAATGAGTATCTTACAGGGGGGTCACAACATCCTTAGAAAAATGGCCAATTTCAAAATGCAATCTCACCCAAACATGTCATTAAATGCAACTGTCTCAATAGGAAGTACAAACTATAACATCACCTATCGAGATGTTACAGACTTGATGAAAGAAGCAGCAAGAAAATCAGGACTGGAGTACACACCCTCTAATCGTACTGACAACTCTCATTGGTATGGGATTGGAAATCCAATATTCAACATATTATCTGCCTTCAAGATGCGTTACGATGAGATTAGAGTGGGGGTTTCACGCATACCAGTTGGAAAGAGGGGGAATGTAACTGATTACGTGGATATTTCTCAGTATGGGTTGACTCCAGCTCACCATGTGCTTCTCGAAGGATCCACTTATAAGCCGGAGAGAAGATCAGCGATGGCTCAGACTCTTGGACCACTGACAGCTGTTATTGCAGCATATAAGTCTAGAGACCCTTACAGAGCAAAGTGGGTGGAAGCAGTAAAAAGGGATCTTGTCCACATACCTAATGCTTTGAACTTATGCAATGCTATGCAAGGAAGAAGAGCAGAAGAGGTTGCTCCTGCATTGAGTGCCTTTGCGGATGTAGTATTAATTGCGGGAGCAAGGAATACACAAAGAGCATTCTTTCCATTATGCTTTATAATATGTTGCTTGGCCACAGAGGAACAAATATCTAAATGCAAACTTAATAGGAGTTGTCCTCCACTAAGACCACATGAGATAGATTTCTCAGGCAAAGGCATGTGGATGGTATACAAGCTCTGCTCTTCGGTTTCATGGCAAGTTGAAACGGCTATGGATGACGTTGCTGCTTCTCAGGTAATATATCATGCAGTATTTGGCACCCAAAACGAGGATCTGGGGGTTCTACAAACAGTTACGGACATGAAGACTCCCTGGAAACTAAGATCTGAGATTGCTGATAAGTTTAGAAGCACTGGAAAAGAGATTAAGCTCATCAAACTTCCCAACCAGAGTCGCAATTATACCGGGTTAACATCAAGACGTGTATCATTTCTCTCACGGGTTACCCAACACACCGATATTATCAGACCGAATGTCATCCTTTGGATTATATGAATTTCCAAGGATGACATTCGGTCTGAGAAACGCTGCACAAACGTTCCAACGTTTTATGGATACAATTGTATTGCAAGGGTTCGATTTTTTATTTAATTTTATCGATGACGTCATCATCGCAAGTGAAAATGAACTATCTCACAAAGAGCATTTAAATGCAGTTTTCAAAAGGTTTAACGAATATGGCATTACTGTTAACTTGTCAAAATGTGTTTTTGGTGTTCCAAATTAGAATTTTTAGGTTTTGAGGTCTCCACGGACGGTGTTCGCCCATTAGAAAGCAAGGTACAAGCCGTTGTAAATTTTCCGAAGCCCGAGACAGTAGAACAATTGCGCCGTTTCTTAGGTATGGTCAATTTCTATCGCTCACACATTCCGAAAGCTGTAGAATACCAAATTGAATTAAACAAGTATCTGCATAATTCTAAGAAACGCGATAAGACGCTTATACTATGGACAGATAAGGCGAATCAGGCATTTGAGAAGTGTAAGGAAAGCTTGCAAAGCGCCGCTACACTATCTTACCCTTTGCCAGACAGTAATTTAGCCCTGATGACAGACGCTTCAAACACTAGTGTCGGTGCAGTCTTGCAGCAAAAAGTTGAGAAAAATTGGCAGCCAATTGGATATTTCTCCAAAAAATTAACGGATACGGAAACAAAATACTCGACTTACGATAGGGAATTGTTAGCAGTCTTTATGGCCGTTAAACATTTTAAGCATTTATTAGAAGGTAGAGTTTTAACCATTTTTACGGACCACAAACCACTCCAATTCGCATTCACAAAAATCAATAGCGATAAAGAAAGCCCAAGGCGTATCCGCCAACTTTCTTTTATCAGCGAATTTTGTACAGACATACGTCATATTAAGGGTGGTGATAACTTAGTAGCGGACGCACTCTCTAGAATCGAAACGATAAGCTGTCCCACGGTACTCGACTTCGCAGAAATAGCAGACAAACAAAGTAACGATGAGTACCTACTGCAGGCGTTGCAGGTATCACATAATAGATTCAAACAAATGTTATTGTCGGATTGTGATAAACATATTTTTTGCGATATTTCTACTAAAAATGTTAGACCGTACTTACCTAAAGAATTTAGAGAATTAGCTTTTAAATCTGTGCATAATCTTAGTCATCCTGGCATAAAAACTAGTAAGAACTTGATGAAACAAAAATTTTTTTGGCCTGATATGGACAGAGACATCGCGAGATGGGCAAGAGCATGTCCGCAGTGCCAACGTGTAAAAATTACCAGGCATACGATATCAGGCGTAGGAGAATTTGAACATGCTGACCGTTTTCAGCACCTGCACATCGATTTGACAGGTCCATTCCCTACCTCAGCCGATGGGTATAGATACCTTGTAACAATGATAGATCGTTTCACAGGGTGGCCAGAGGCCTACCCCGTTCAAAACATTACGGCGGAGACCGTAGCGAGAGTAGTGTTTGAAGGTTGGATTGCTCGTTTTGGATGTCCTGCGAAGCTTACAAGCGACCAGGGCAGACAATTTGAAAGCGATTTATTCGCTAAGTTAATGAAATATTTGGGCATACATAAAATACGTACAACTCCTTATCACCCGCAAAGTAACGCTATGATCGAACGCTGGCACAGGGCACTTAAAGTGGCCCTTATGGCTCGTTTGGATAGCAACAATAGTAATTGGGTCGATGAGTTGCCGATCGTATTGTTAGGGTTACGGACGGCTACTAGAAGCGACAGTGGTGTGAGCGCGGCGGAATTAACTTACGGCAAGACAATTCGTTTGCCAGGAGATTTTTATGACGATGCTAAAATTAGAGATTCGGATTCGGAATATTTGCATAAGCTAAGAGATACCATCAGCAAATATAAACCTCGACCGAAATATCATAGTAAATCGTATTCTTTATTCGTTCCAGATAGTTTAAATTCTTGTAAAAGTGTTTTTGTAAGGAATGATGCAATGCGCAGGTCTTTGCAACCGCCGTATGAAGGCCCATATATAGTTATAAGTAGAAATAAAAAGTATTTTATTATAAAAATTGGTGATAGGGAAGTTTCTGTATCGATAGATAGGCTCAAACCCGCATACACTATCGATATAGATACATCTACAGGTAGTAGCCTGCAAGCGAACCATAATGGTAACCTAGATTTAAATTTAACTAAACATAGCATTCCACAGGATGTTATAAGTCATAAATCAACACGCACCGGTCGCGTTATCAGACCACCGGTACGTTTTGCTTAGTCGACAATAGAAGTATCTCGGTAATATTATACGTACCTAATATTGTCGTGCGATATTATTAACAAGATATGCAACCTTGCTATATTTTTATTTTTAAGCTCAAGTACATTTTTGTCAATTAGTAGTGTGTTATGTGTGGGAAACAAACCATGTATTTATGTAGGTATAATTATTTTTAGATATGGGGTAAACTTTTTTTTTGTGAGGGGGGCTACTGTAGGGACACATATTAATATAAACATATGTAAGTATACATTTTATGCTGAGAGCGCACCTTAGTGGCGGCTGCGCCCGCCTCGTAAGTTTTATCCAGTCGCAATTATACCGGGTTAACATCAAGACGTGTATCATTTCTCTCACGGATTACCCAACACACCTATATATCATGTTTTTTATTTCATTATTTACTTTGTTTAAAAAAAGTAAATAATGAAATAAAAAATATGCTATTTTGGACATGTCTTTATATTACGTACGGACCGTCGATATTACAAGTTACATTTTTATGTATTTACCTATATGTAGTAGGTAATTAACTAAATTTAAACAATCTTTATGTTTTTAATAAAAAGACAGATCAAGATAGTTTACCTTTAGTCAACTACCTAAACAGATGGAGTTTAAACTGTCTACACTAATATTATAAAGAGGGAGAATTTGTATTTTTGTGTGTGTTTGTAATGAATAAACTCAATAACTACGATGCCGACTTTAAAAATTCTTTCACCATTGGAAAGCTACATTCACCCTGGGTAATATATTTATTGCTCCTTCCTTACTAAAAGTTACCACCTGTGCGAAGCCAGGCCGGACCGCTAGAGTAATATTATAAAGAGGAAGAATTTAATTTTTTGTTTGTATGTTACGATTTAACTCAAAAACTACTGGACCAATTTTCAAAATTCTTTCAACATTGAAAGCTACTTTATCACTGAGTAACAGACCTATATTTTTCTATTTTCACGCGGGCGAAGCTGTTGGCAAAAGCTAGCTAAGAACTAACAATTACTTTAAATAAGAGGAAAGATTAAATTTTTGTTTGTTCACTATTAGAAAGCTACATCTTTAACTGAGTAACAAATGCTATAATCGCCTTATGGGCAATATGTCATTAAAATCTTTTAAATATAGGTACGAACTATGCAACATGTATGGATTAGTGATGTAACGTATATTCGCGTTCGCGAATATGCGCAGAATTCACAAGAAACAAGCGAATGTTTGGCAATTTTCTTGACAAACGAAAAAGTATTTATTGATTGAACGGCTATAGAATATATTCGCCAACGCGATTATATTCGCGAATATTCGTCAAAATTTAACATTCTTTATTTCAGTTGTATTATCATTCTATATCCATTCAATCGATATCTAAATACCTTTTTGTTTATAAAAAAAAAATGCCAAACATTCGCATGTTTCTTGTGAATTTTGCGAATGTTCGCGAATGACAATTTTCGTTATATCACTAGTATAGAACGCAAAAAGTAGTAATGACTACCGAGTACTCATTACTTATTTAATGATTTATTTTTCAATTTCTTTTTATATTTTTCAAACGCTTTTAGTTGCATAGCAGGTAAATTACGAGTATGTAACCTATAAAAATATCTGTGCCCTTTAAAATTTTATTTATAATATTGCACCAATTAAAAATAGTAAACCTTACAGTTAATGAAATTAAATGATCCAGAATAACTGCCTTGTGTTCGGTACAATTGATAAAATCAAATGAATACTTTGACAAAATTGTGTTTTTTACATTTAACGCTACATTATTTAGATGGGCATTGTTCTCCAAATATTCATTTGTTTCTGTAACCACTGTACCAAAATACCTTACTACACCTTCAGATGGGTAATTTAACCTTTTTTTTGCCATTGTGTATTCGCGGTGGTTTATCCAGTCGTGAATATTGCTTTGGTCACTTGTAAGACTACTTTTACACAATCTACATTTTAGTTGTAACTTATCAAAAATTTTTCGTACTACCCATCCCGCAGTGTAAGCA
This sequence comes from Mythimna ferrago, assembly GCA_910589285.2. Classification (NCBI taxonomy): domain Eukaryota; kingdom Metazoa; phylum Arthropoda; class Insecta; order Lepidoptera; family Noctuidae; genus Mythimna; species Mythimna ferrago. Next base: position 8,447,490 of record OU342691.1, on the reverse strand, counting down.
CGCGAATGAACATTCAATCGTTCCCTACGAGCCTGCTCTAAAATCATTTCAATATTTTGATTTTTAGTAGAATGACCTGGCTCGACCATTTCTTTTACTTGTTCAATAAACAATGGCTGTAAAGGAATGATTTGGTCTGCCGGATCATCCTCGCAGTTGAAAGTATGACTGTGAAACTTTATCGACTCTAGTTATCAACAATGACTTAAAGGTATAGTTGGAGCTGTGGCAGGTTGGGTCATTATTTCGATAATTATATGCCCTTACCTGGCCAAAAAAGTTTTCAATTGGATCTGAATTAAAATACCCGGGTCTCATAAATTATAATTTAAATTATGTTTTTTGAAAAACTGCCACAGCCTCATGTAGCTTTTAGGTATAACAATAAAATTTTGCAAAGAGGGCACCGATTTTTCCCTTCCATTCATATCTCCATATTTAATTTTCCGTAACTTATTAATTGCCTCTTTCCAAAATTGGTGATGCGGTGACTTTTTTACCACTGCTGTTCTTAAAATTTTTCCCTTGCTTTTAGAGAATCTTGCAGCTCTGCAGCAAAAATAGAACGATCTCCGCTGTATTTGGAAGTGTGCTACTGACGGGTCTCCCATCAGCATAGTGAGCTGAAATGAATAATTTATTTCTATATAAGTACTTTGTTTCCTTCACTATATGTTTAATTTTATTTTTATTATTTATATCTAGCCTATACAGTCTCACTGCTGGGCAAAGGCCTCCTTCCTTTCCTTTCATTGTTCCCGGCTTCTAGCCATTTCTATGCGTTTAATAATACTAATGTTTAATTCTACTTAAAACCATCTAATTACCACATTCATATTTAAATAGAAAATGCAAATTGTGAGGTTATTTTTTTTTTTGTGGTAAAATATAGACCATAAGCATAAGCAGGGATCGAACCTGTTAAGGCTCAAGCGCCCAAAAAATACCATAACACTGACTTTCTGAAGCTTACTCCCCAGTAACCGCCAAGTTAATAGGTTTGAAAAAAAAATATATATTAGATTTGTGAACAACATTATCAAAATTTGATTTTTTCGTGCGATTAATACTTTTATCTAAAAAAATATTTAGCAATTTCGCAAATTTCACTACTCTTTCGAAACGACTTAGATCTCTTGAATCATTTTTAAACAAACATTCGTCGTTATCGGGGCTCTATCCGGGCGCAGCTGGCCGCAATTAAATGCAGATAGATACGCGTACTGCCGCATATGCGGGTACGAGTGTTGTGTCCATTTAATTCCGGCCAAATGTTCATGGGACTACAAGACTACATGCAAAACATTTAGTTTCATATAATGTTACTTACAAAATTTTGCTGTATATGTTAAGGCTGCAGATACAGTTGTGCTGAAGACCTTCACACAATTTTTAACCTGAAAATTAAAAATACAGCTTTTAAGTACAAAGAAAAAATTTGCCATCATAGTCAATCTACAGCAGAATACAAATAGCTGGATTAAATTATATTAATTTTGATTATAGAAATTAATTATTTTGTTATACATGAAGCTTTCGCAGAAGGCCCTGTATTCTATATACTCTTACCACAGTAAAGTTCTCCACCTCTGTTATTCATATGTGTATTACGATGTGGACATTGGATTGGCTTACATGTTTGTGCATCCAGTTTTAAGCAATGTTTTCTTTGAATTTTCTTAGCATGCAACTGTTTTTTGTCCCCAGTAAAATAAAATAAAACAAATTACAAATATAAGTACCTTCATTTTCTTAGTCTTTTCTGGAATTACGTGTTGATCACTCAGTTAATGGAGAAGTCTGGCTTCGGTGTGATGACAATCTGTTTCATAAAGTTATTTCTCAGACCCTTTATCAGGTGAGAGGGATCATACACAATACTCAGATTGACCCCACTTATTGTAACTGTGCCTTCTGAAAATATAAAACATTTTAATGTAAATAATGATAAATGGTTGCCAACAAGTTTTACAGTTGGTAAAATATCGCAGCACAGTCAAAAAGATGGTAAGTATCACAACTTGGTGACGAAGATCCCTTGAACGCTTTTCGTTATTTTAAACCTGCCTACTGCTGGGATCAGTCATGAAAGCAAATTACCCTTAATGGTAATCATTTGAAAAACTTTCTGAATTTTTGAAAATTCACAGCCATAATGGGACAGTTAATTCAATTATACTAACCTGGTTCTCGATCTGCAAGTATTTGGTCACGAGCCGTGTCTGCTTTTAGGCTTCTTAGTGCAGATTGAAAAGAAGCACCTTGGTCACAAATTAATGCAATTGGTTTCAGTCCACATCCAACTACAGCAGAAATCACTTCTTTCAACAGTATTTTGAGTTCCAGGCCCGAGGTAGCTCCTTGGCAATAATAATAAGCCACTGGTTGCTGCCAATTAAAAACTGCTCCTCTCAGCATAAAAACAAGGGCATGATCAGCAAACTGCTTTTTTTTGTGTTTAACTCTACAAAGCCATTAATGGTGTCCTTATTTTTGTTCTAAGTTAAGGCAGTCTCTAGTGACATTTCATCATAGATCACGGAACAGATTTTTTTATTGGTCTTCCATGTTGCAACCTGGAAACAAATTAAAGTAATATAAGTAAATATTTTTTCAGACCCAAAGTAGAAATTTAGACACGAGTATCGTTTCCATTAAAACTACAAATATAATACAAACCTCTTTATTCATTAATTCGAAAACTTGAGGGCAGATTCGTCTCAACATTCAATTTCGCCACCATGTTATTCAAAGTTGACCTTGATGGTGGTATAAATATTTTGTGTAAAAATCGATAACACTTGGGACTTCGCTTCATTACAGATGCGATCAATTTTTCTTCCAGTGAAAATTGACACCCTTGCTTATTTCTGGTACAAAGATTAATCTGCATTTTGAAGATTCTTTATGCAAATGGGTTCATTTCTGCTGTCAATTTTTCGACGTTTCTTTGTTAAATTTCAAAGCTCTCTTGGCTCTTCTGTAAAAATCCATTGGTTCTTTTGCCTTTTTGTACTCTTTGTACAACGTTTTGAATGTTGGGAGATAAATCTGTAAATTTACTTAATATCCTTTGTTTGGATGTTTTTAGTTTTTTAACATTTTTGACTTGACTCAAATCTGAAACATAGGAAAATAGTCTATGTAAAATGTCCGTTTGGATTGAGGAGCCACTTCATGATTTTAAAAGGAAACTTACCCCTTATTTAGTAGGAAAGCAGATAATTTTGTAGACCAAACCCCGAAATTTGTAGTAAAACATATCCAAAGTTATATCAATTTTAAAGTGGCTCCTCAATCCAAACGTCTGAACTGAGGAGCCAGCTGCAACACCGAAAGTACTCAATGAATATTATTGAAAATTTTGTATCATTTAGTAGTAATTGTGTATAGTACCTACTAAAAATTTGAGTCTAAAACTGTTGATATTCAAGAACATACAATACTTTGAATGTGGCTCCTCAATCTATACACAAGAGCGTGAATTTACATGAAAGTAATTGGTCAATTTATAATTCCACTGCAAAAAACATTTAGTAGTAAGTATGTTTAAATTTGTAGCATACAGAGAAAGTAGTAAAACTGATTAAATTTAGTAAATAAATGCATTTTATTTGGCTCCTCAGTCCTGACGTTTTACATAATAAATAATTGATTGTATGTGCCTGATATCACAATGAAATCAAAAACCAAAAACATTAACATTTAGTATAAATGTCTACTAAATACATATGTACAAATCAAAATTGTACATATTCGGTATTTGATAAAAAAATACTTCTCAATATTCATTTAGAATTTGCTATTAAGGGTGACCATGTTGTGATTGTACCTGGGACAAACGGTCAAACTAGGTAAGTCCATTTTTGTTAAATTAGGGAAGTCATGCCATCTTCTTTTCCAAAAACCCGCAGTATCACGAAACAAAATTCTTTGACCAGTGTGTGTAGCCAGTTATGACTCACTCACAATGAATCGTTGCGTTTTACTATAGGCCTCATAAGAAAACTCAAGTCACCCAAAGGCCAATGAAGAAGGCTGTGCTTGGAGGTTCTCGGCAGCAAATCGAGTTAAGAATAAAGTCGGAACTTAAGGGGAGGTCCAACAGTGGATCTCTTTCGGCTGAAATAAAATGAAAAAATAAATGATGTTATATGAAATCACGATAAGTATTTTTGAAATTTAATTTTTAACAACTCGACACAGTAGGTAGGTACAGAGATTCTTCATATGTTTTGGGTTTAAAGGTATTCAGAACAAGGTGTAAAGTCCTACAAACTGTTCAATCAAGTTTATAATTTTGTATGGAGAGGCTGATTTTTAGGGTTCCGTAGCCAAATGGCAAAAAACGGAACGAACGGGCCCCTACGGTTTTGTTGACATCTCCTTGAGGTGCGCATGGAATACTATGCACCGTCGATGACTTGGGATCGATCTGGAAGATTACCGGACGGTTGCTAGCATTACTGTTAAGCAGAAAGAGGCGAGCGACCGCTTACCACTCCTCCTCGCTCCGGAAAACTGTTTGTACCAAGGCTGGAACCTTCCGAACTTACAATGTCCGGTGAAGACCTGCGTCATGTCAAGGTAAGGACGCCGTGTTGTCTTTCTCAACGTTTCGCTTTACTGCCAATCCTGTGTAACACTGACAAAATAGTGGATACTTTTACCAAAAAAAATAATGTTTATGCAGCACAAATCCATACATATTATTTCTATGGATACAGGAAAATAGTGCAATTAACACATACAGCCATGGTTTTCGAACAAACGATAATCCAAATCACAAAGAATATCTGTCCAGTAAACACAAGCGGTAGGTCGATTACCGCACGGTTTCCCGCGAAGCGGCGAGCCTCCTTGCTAGCCTGCCACCATGGGATCTGGAGGCAACAGTCCTTGCACACATGCACGACTTGTACGTGGGTGAAAGTTCGCTGCCGCAACAGGTCGCGGCTTGGCGGACAGAGCTCCGGCGGGATCCCATGGTGAAATGGCGTCAGCGACTGGCGCAACCCAGTGATGGACACAATTATGGCGGTAACCGGACAGGTCAGGTCAGGAGCAAGGAGGAGTGGCAGGCGTTCGCCTCCTTCTGCGAAGCAGTAACGCTAGCAAAGGAGAAGGCCGACCGCATCAGGCAACGGCGGCGCTTACAGCGCCCCAGCCGCTACCGGGATTCTGATCCCGATTTCCGGCTACCGTAGGCGCGAGCTAGCGGACGGCGAGCAATGGGTAGCTCGCTGTCCAACCGTCCGGTAACTGCCCGGACCGAGCCTAATTCGTCTATGGCGCGCACTGTTCCTGCGCGCCTCAAGGAGCTATCAGCAACAGCAGGGGCCCAGCTGGGTCGAAGCCTACTGGGGCCAGGGTTATGTCGAAAAGCCGTCTGATATTTTTTTTGCCGTCATCACACATATATAATATCCGCGTTCCGAAAATCGATATTTTCGATGTTAGCACGCCAACAGTTCTTCCGAATTACCGTACCATACCGTACCGTACGCCTCGCGATTTCTTGACACAGCGGTGATATCATAATTCCGAACGCGGGGATAAGTAGGTACCACAAATGTACACACATAGATACACTTTCACGTCAATTGTCACAGGGTTGCCAACCTATTAAAATAATGTTTGTAGTGATGCAACCTTATAGTTTTAATAAACTTTAAAAAAAAAGGGAGGGCGAAAAATCTTATTTAACCTTTCAATCGTGGAAATTACAGACACAATAGAAAGACAATAGGTGCGCGTTCGCTTGGGGTTTAATGAATTAATGCTCGAAAAAATAAAAATAATTATGCCCATTTAGCCTGTATAAGTCAGATTGCTGTTCTTAATTATGTTTAGCCCAAGCCCCATACATTTATTGAACGTCTCCTTTATGTTTATGTCAATATGTGAGCAAACAAGTGAGTTTCATTGCTAGTGAACGTTAGGTTACTAAATAAATATTATTGAGGGTAGATAATAAGTATCGACATTTTGCAGTTTTGTGCTTCTATGCCATGAAACAAAGATTGTCTTAGTAAATAATGTATTCATGGTCACCCTTCAAAACCATTTCATAGGAAATGAAAGAATAGCTAATAACTTCGTAGATATGTATTTTTTTAAGGCGGGGATAATACGTACATTTAGTAGAATTTTATACTAAATATAGGTGTTTTTTGTTCCAAATTTCATCACAAGTATAGTAGATTAGAGGCCAATTTATTTACCAAAGCATCTCAATTGAGGAGCCACATTAAATGTGCTATAACTCCTGATCCACTCATGTTTGATATCCGGTTCTTATCCTACAAATCTAATATACTTACTACTAAATGATAACGAAATTGCGTATCGATTGAAGTAATGCTTTTCTGAAAAATGACGGGTCATGTGTGTAGATTGAGGAGCCTCATTCAAAGTATTGTATGTTCTTGAATATCAACAGTATTAGACTCAAATTTTTAGTAGGTACTATACACAATTACTACTAAATGATACAAAATTTTCAATAATTTTCATTGAGTACTTTCGGTGTTGCAGCTGGCTCCTCAGTTCAGACGTTTGGATTGAGGAGCCACTTTAAAATTGATATAACTTTGGATATGTTTTACTACAAATTTCGGGGTTTGGTCTACAAAATTATCTGCTTTCCTACTAAATAAGTGGTAAGTTTCCTTTTAAAATCATGAAGTGGCTCCTCAATCCAAACGGACATTATGTAAATGATATAGGTCAGAGATGGCGAACCCAGTGCACGCGTGGTGCACGGTGGCACGTGCACGTGGCATAATAATTCGGGCAGTATAAGATTTACAACATAATTTTCTATAGCAATAATTACACTAAAATATTACGCTACATGACTTTTAAGTTGCAAATTAAGCATTTAGTTTCAATTTGTCCATTTAATTACTAAAGCGAAATATATGAAAAAAAAAATATAGTTTTTATATATTTAGTGGCATGTTAACATTCTCCAATAAAGGTTCGCCATCCCTGATATAGGCCATGGGGGCATGTCTATTTGTATTGAATTACTTGTTGTTTATTTTTATTGAATTACCTGAGTTTTGATTAGTTGATGGATTTTGTGAAGCTTCTGGTAAAGTTTGAAACTCATGTGAGCTAGCAGCACTGACTTCTGAAATGAAGGAAAATAATATCAGAGTTGAGATTTGAATAACAGAAGAGTAATTAATACACAAAGAAATTGGAGAACAGAAGATTTATTACCTGGATTCTGACTTGTTTGTGTACATTGTGGTTTGATCTGGAAAGGAAACTCACTGGAAGTAGAAGCAATCGCTTGAATTTCTGAAAAATATGAGAGTTGAGATTTGAATAACAGTAATGAAAACACATTCTAAGAAATCGGAGAACAGAGAAGATTTATTACCTGGATTCCGACTCGTTTGTGTACATTGTGGTTTGATCTGGAGGGGAAACTCACTCAGTAGAAGAAATCGCTTGAATTTCTGAAAAATATGAGAGTTGTGATTTGAATAACAGTAACTAGCGACCCGCCCCGGCTTCGCACGGGTGCAATGCTGATACTAAATACACTACAGAAAAACTGTGAACGTTGTATATAAAAACATAGCGGCCCGCTCCGGCTTCGCACGGGTATAAAATATATAGCCTATGTGATTAAAATCGATTCAGTAGTTTTGATTTATTCATTACTGCCCGTGGCCCGCACGCGTTAAATTTGGAGTAAAACAATCCCCCTTTCCCTATACCATGAAGATTTCCTGCTATCTTTGGAATATCTAAATTCATACACTACATTTTTACTTATTTACTTTTTACATTTTTAACTATTTATTTTATTTTTACAACATATTACAGAATGTCTTTATAAACAACGTTCACAGCTTTCTTGTCATTAGACAATACAAACATGTTTTCTCTGGAGGTCACTCTTGAAAGAGCGACATACAGTTGTCCATGTGAAAAACAGTCAACGCTCAAATCTAAGCCTGCAACGTTGAAGGTTTGACCCTGCGATTTATTAATGGTCATTGCAAAAGATGTCTTTACCGGAAACTGTAAACGTTTAAATTGGAAGGGTAAATCCGATGGTATCAGAGGGATTCGGGGAATCAATACATCTTCTCCGGTACCACATCCTGTGAGTATTGTGCACTCTCTATTCTATTCAGTTCTTTTTTTTTTTTACTGAAATACCTTAACTTAAACGATTTTAATTAAATTAAAAGTACTTAAAAAATAATTTGCTATTCGTGCGACTAAAAACAAAAGATAATCAACAATCATCAACAACAAAAGATACCTATTCTATTAAGTACTTTTTCTGAACTTACATATCTCACCTTAAATCACGATTTTTGAAAATAATTTCCCTAATATTAAATTGATCTAACTGTAAATTTTAATCAAGATCTTAATAGAAAATTGCAATCCATAAATTATGGTTTTATTTAATCTAATCTTATCTCACCTTATGTAGGTACTTATAATTACTATAAGTGCGATTTAAAAATTAACCTTAGAATAGAATATACTTTATATTTTAAAACTACTATCATACAATTATTTATCGTAACTTACTTATAATTACTGATACGTTGTCGCGCTGAAAAGCACGTTTTTATAATAAACGCGTCCGATCGCTGCTAAATTCAAAGTGCTATAGGGAAAACCGCGGCCTCAGACGCGCTATTTATAGGCACGCTCTTGCCGCACCGGGCGGCCGGCCGGTACCGCCGCAAACGCTACGTCCCGCAATTTTTAAATCTGTAATATCTTCGAAAATATTCACTTAAATCATACGGTGTAAAGGGCCATATAGATCTATATTAAATGAACAATGTATTCAAGGTATTTAATTGGTTAAGGATTAATGCTGTATTGGTTAAAATCGCTTCGAAAATTAGCCATTATTTGTCGTAAAAAGTAAATGACAAAAAAAAGTTATTGTGGGTTATCCATAAAAGATAGACATATACCATCACGGACTTTTCTGTAGACCTTTTCAATGTGTACAATACTTAGTACATTATTTTGATAAAACTCGTAGGGTTCAGCCTGCGTTTGCAATGTAAGCGGAAAAAATGTAATTATTTACGACATCACATTAGAAACCTCAAAAATAACAGTACTTCTCCACTATTTAATGGATGTTATTAGACATATAAACCTTCCTCTTGAATCACTCTATCTATTAAAAAAAACCGCATCAAAATCCGTTGCGTAGTTTTAAAGATTTAAGCATACAAAGGGACATAGGGACAGAGAAAGCGACTTTGTTTTATACTATGTAGTGATGATGAAAACACATTCTAAGAAATTAGAGAACAGAGAAGATTTATTACCTGGATTCCGACTCGTTTGTGTACATTGTGGTTTGATCTGGAGGGGAAACTCACTGGAAGTAGAAGAAATCGCTTGAATTTCTGAAAAATATGAGAGTTGAGATTTGAATAACAGTAATGAAAACACATATATTCTAAGAAATTGGACCAAATGACGAGATGAAATAAAATAGATTTATGTTTAGTTATGTCAGCTAAATGGAAGTTATCCACGCGTTCGGTGGTTGAAAAAACGTGCCCAACGTCCCAACCAAGGGTGTTGAAGGTCATGGATTACAATCGTTGTCTACAAAGATTGCAACTAGCAAGGTCACCTTGGTTGGGACGTTTACCCATTATTTATTATATTGCCTACATAATAATAATATTATAAATTTATCATAGGAATGCGAGGTATCAGCAACGTTTGCCCTACTACTGGACCAATCAAAACTGTGGGACTGTAAAAAAAATTCTGAACTGAAATTCAATATTAAAAGACAATGTTAACACTACTGGAACATAGGTATATTCTCTTTTAAGAAACAGTGAGCTGCAATCAACCATTATAGCCCAGTAAAGGTTGGTGGATTTCACAGTTTTCTCACAATATTTTCCCACACTCTTTTGGTAGCCATGGTGAAACAATAAATTGCTCAAGGCGGCATAGCCTATAACCAACAATTTATGATTATTAAAGCATGTGAAGACTTTCAAAACTTATTATAATATTTGTTTAAATAGGTACCTGAAATATTTCCTGGAGGTAAAATCTACGTGGGAACAACCAATTTGCTATTATTTGAATACAGAAACTGCTTTTCATAGTGCCAACCGCAAATTCTTTAGAGTGTTTTGAACAGTAATGTCCAGACTTGCAATATCACTCTACCAATACTCTTCACCCATACATGGAACTTTACTGCAAATGTTTCAGGATTTGGAAAGTAACACAGGTACATCTGAAAATTTAAAAACCACTTTAGTAACATCCATGAAAAAAGGAGAGGTTGTTCCCAGCTTTATTTTAGAGGTGGTAAAATCATCTAAATGACATCTCCCACCTTGGTAGGAATGGAGGGTATGTCAGACTTTTAATGGCTAAAAACCCACTCCTGTTCCAACACCATAATTAGAGACACAAGAAAAAAGACAATGAGAGAGTGAACACCGACATTCACTTTGGGTTTTATGAATTAACAGAGGTTTTAGGTAAATTGGGTAACATGATGTAGTATCAGAAATTCTGACTTCTAACAATCAGACAAACCAGATGTACAAATCACAGCTGAGACCACATCATTACATAAATATTTATTACCTGAATCCTGCCGTTATTGTGTATGTTGTGATAGGCACGTTTGGTGCTATGGAGGAACTCACTGGAAGTGGAAGCATGCGAATTTCTGAAAAACAACAGGAAAATCCATTTAAAAATAAAACAAGCGTCTTTAACAAATTCAAGTTTCTTGTACACAGAATAATACTATAAATAAATAGTATCAAGACAAAAATTGACCAATAAGTATAAATTAACAAGATTTTGAATACTCCTTCTGAGGAAACCCATTTTCTGAAATATGACCAACAAATCAAAATCGGTATCCATAAAACAGATTTCAGCCCAGAGAAGAAAAATTATTAAAGCAATTAGGTACTTTATGTTACAATTTATTGCATTTTCACCAGTCATGGATTAATCTTATTCTAATGGCTAAACTTTTTGTAGTTTATGGCTGCTTTTCTACCAGAGATTTGCTATGCTGCGAGGATGTAAAGCTATGCTGTGAAACCTGTTTTTTAAACCTATTTACAAAAATAAATATCATTTATGTGACCGTTTCCACTGATACTAAGGTAAGTAGCTATGCAAGTAAGATGTCCTATGAAGATACGCCGCCGCAAAGTAGCTGCGCGAGGAAGATGCGCAGCTTGAGCTATGCGATGTATCTATAGTAGGGAAGCGGCACGTACACACATTACTTGCTACCATCCTTAACAGTATACCTAGCATGTAAGCATGTACCCTTCCTTAGAAAAAAACATATAATAGTTGTATCCGTTTCTACCAGTGCTAAGCTATGTGCACCAATGAATGAATGATTGGTATAGTACAATTCACGAATGATGGCGGGCGTGAAGTTTGCGCAGAAGGCTGCGCAGTAACGTGTTTTAGGAACCAAATGGCGACGTGCGCGAGGCAGGGATATGCTAGGGATTGACTCTATTTAAATACAATCGTTCCTTTGTTCAATCAAAAATTGTAATCGATTTTTATCGATTTGCAATTTATTGATTTTTGTTTATATAAGATACTGAACGAAATAGATTTAAAAACTTATTAAACATTGTCGTTAGTAAATGAGATTTCAAACTTTAATTAAAAAAAAAATAGTAACATTTCATTTTCTTAGTTCAAAGACATAATTTAGTTAAATATCAGTTATTTATTAACTACTACTTCAATAACTACTGTTCGAGAGTAATTTAAACCAAGTATAAAATTGATTATAAATATATTTTTATAAATCAATTTTAATCGATTCGAAAAAAAATCGACTAAACAACATCCTCGGAAATGCATATTGAACATCCCTTTTTGTTGACATCGTATATCTTCGTGCATATTCGGCAACTCTCGGTACGCGATCATGTGTCTCAGTCACACGTTAGCATTGGTGTCGAGTTCGTGTTGTTATCTCTCTCTAGAGTACGGACAGTTACAAAAGTTTTCGATAATTTGTTGTTAATTATTTTGTCGAGAGATGAGTGAATCCTTAATTTATTACGTTATTTTTATAGCTTTCTGTCTCATAGCGTTTTGATATTACTTTTATTTGTACTTGGTTCCTGCATATGGATTTTTTTATTCGTATTTCGGTTTAAAATAAAATGAATGACAATAACAGTTTTTTCTATGAGTGTACATGCGCGAAAGTTCGCAAAGGCTAACTTCAGGGCCGCCATCATTCGTGAATTGTACTATAGATATCAAACGCATCCATAGCAACGTAGCATAGCACATCAATGGTGCAAAAGCACCTTAGCAGTAGTGTTGAATTACTGTGACATGGTCTTATATATGGGCATTTGAAAGTTAGGATTTTCTTCATTCTAGTCTTAGGTTCCACAAACCTAAGACTAGAATCCTTTGAAAATCAGCTAAGCAAGAAGTAATAATTTGATGTATATTTACCAGCTCTGTGCTAAAATGCTATTCCACTCAAAATATCATCTTCAAAACATTCATCTTCAGTATACATGAAAAGATAGGCACTACCGATACGATTTTCACGAAGATTTACAACAGTTATCGCAAAGAACTTTTAGTAAAAGTATAATTAAATTAGTTACCTATTAAATGAAAAAAAAATGGCTGCCAAACTGACTGAACTGACCAAAGAGTATGTAAAGTAGTCGTGACCAAAGAGTATAGAGTCACAACGTATTATTATGACGTACTAATTATTACGTCATATTTAGCCAACAGAAAGAGCAAAAACGTCGTGTACAATTCTTTTTAATATGGCGGCTAGGTCCTAATTTTTTTGTTCGAAGTTAACCGGCCGTGCTCAAAACACGTAATGTTCCAGCGAAAATGTTAGCAGATGTTTAGCTTGTGATGTTCTATGCCTGTCTCGTTTTATATTCTTACATTCTAACCAAGTATAAACGGGATAAATATAGTTTTTATCAACATTTATGACATTTAAAACGACTGTCGCCATACCGCCTTAATAAGGAGGCCAACAGTCAAGCTGTTTTTTCGAACCGCCTGAATAAGTAGGTTTACCAGTCGACCGGTAAGTAGCAAAAATAGCAGGTACTATTTTTAACCGACTTCCAAAAAAGGAGGAGGTTCTCAATTCAGTTGTATTTTTTTTTTGTTTGTTTTCTCAGACCCCCGTCGTTTATGGACCGATTTGCAAATTTTTTTTCTCTTTTACATGATAAATGCTTCCAGAATGGTCCGACTTTTTCAAAATTCAGTTTTGATGATGGGATCCGTGTGGAATCGAGGGAATTCCTCAAATAGGCACAAACAATACCGAGAAACATTGACTTCCTAAAGTAAATTTTTTTGATCGTTTTAGTGTATTTTTTTAATGAAGTCGGTTAGTTTTTTATATTATCTCGCACGGCCGAACCTCCGCGCCCCTTCACCGCGTACCCTCTCCTCCCCGTGTCTGTACAGCGAACGCAAGCAAAGACTAAAAGATCGTACAACGAAGAAGTACAAAGTTTTTTAAAAAAACTAAAATTCGTTTCATTTAAACACTTTTTCTTAGAAAAATGGTTCGATTACATCTATTTATAATTTGTGACATCCAGCAGCCGGATGCTTTGCACGATGGTGCGTATGCTATGTCCAGCACGGACGTACAGCACGGACGTACGTCAAGACGAATCGTGCATACGGTGCTTTAGTTGGGTTAACTCTAGGGTAGCTACTCGAGTTATATAAGAACAATCCTGGGTTGCAATTCTACTCAACTCTGGTTATTTTTGAACGCACTACACCGGTATTTCACGTGAAGCGGACAACGAGAAAGTGAGTTTCTGAAATTCGTTCATATTGGGCATATTTGTACTTCTGTGGGATGTCCTCCACAGAGTACTATGTAACATACTATGTCCACTTCACGTGAAATGCTACCAGATTATATGCCAAATAAAACTTTTGGAAATTAACTTCTCAAGAAAAATTGTCGAAGTCGATTTAATAACCAAAAATGAAAGCGTACCGTATACTAATCGAGTTTGTCCATCACTATAATTGTCAAACATCGCGATCGCGTCAGTCAACGCGTGTCAAGAAAAGATTTTTCTTAACGCGAATGCAAAAGAAAAGATTTATTATTGGTTTATGACAAACAAGCTGAGCTTAATTTATAGTGTTTAATGATATTAGTGTAACAAAATGGTGAGAGGCGGGTAAGTATTTTGTTTACAGCCGTGATGTATTACGATTTTACGCATTGTGTATTCATACATGCAAATGTTTACAGGCGTGATCGCGAAAGAGATCGCGATCGTAGGCGGTCTCATAGTCGGTCGGCAACGCCCGATCGTAAGAGAAGGAGGTCCAGGTCTAGGTCAAGAGACAGAGCTGCGAAATCGACGAAAAGGAAGCGCAGTCGTAGCAGGGAAAGAGAGTCGAAAAGGGAACGGAGTAGAGATCGTAGTCGTGAACGCGAGCGGGATAGGGAACGAGAGCGTGACCGGGATCGCGACAGGGACCGCGACAGGAAAAGGTATGCCAACAAACAGTTATTTATTCCAGTTTAGAACTATTATAGTTGAGAACGCAAAAGTAATACAATAATTCCATTTTTAAATAAATTATAACCAGACAGTATTTTTAATTTTAAATGGCTTAGAGTTAAGATTGCTTTAATCTGATACAAGTCCACACAAAATCGGACATTCCAGTTGGCATCAATTCCCAACAAGTTGGATTTTTGTATATGTTCTAAATACATAATTTCAAATGCTAAATCAAAAGTTCCCATTGATCTCATTTGTGCAATTTTTTTAATATGACCATCACAAGTTCTCCTTTGTTCTGTATATGTCTGAAAAGAAAAGCTTTATTGAAAAAGGAAGAGAAAAGTTTGTAGATCTTGAAATTCTCTACAAAAAAGGTATCAAGACTACTCCAGTGGTGCTCGATTTATGATTATCTTACAGGATCCGAGCACTTTACTGCGATACAGAGTTGCCTACAGCATTTTGACTGGTCCCAAGAACAAAAAAAATCCTATGGGAAATCAAGATGAAATGTATTTTATTACATATTCATATTGGACATATTAGAAACTATATATCAATATTTTTTGTTTAATTCATTAAACCCCAAGCGAACGCCTGTGTTCGTGCATCTATTGTCTTACTATTGTGTCTCAAATTGACGGTATCTGAAAGGTTAATACCCTTTTATTGAAATAACCACTTGAACACTTAATTTATTATTTACACAGAACTTCAAAATCTCATAATATTTTTTTATATACAACTAGCTTTTGCCCGTGCGGCTTCGCTCCCGCTCTTCCCTACTCCACCCTACACTACCCTATTCTACTCTACCCTACCCTACTCTACCCTACCCTACCCTATCCTACTCTACCCTACTCTACACTACTGTACTCTACACTACTCTACCCTACTTTACAAAGCCTAAACATTTGGTTTGGCTAGTAGTATTACAATGAAAAGTGGCATTGATTTATATATATGTACTAGCTTTTGCCCGCGCGGCTTCGCTCCCGCTCTTCCCTACTTCAGCCTACTATACCCTACTCTACCCTACTATACCCTACTCTACCCTACTCTACCCTACCCTACCCTACCCTACTCTACCCTACTCTACCCTACCCTACTCTACTCTACCCTCCTCTACCTTACTCTACCCTACTCTACCCTACTCTACTCTACCCTACTCTACCCTCCTCTACCTTACTCTACCCTACACTACCCTACACTACCCTAATTTTCATTTTTTTTTCCATAAGAACCTTCTGCTCATAATAACGAACACAACAAAAAAAAATTAGCGAAATCGGTCCAGGCGTTGTCGAGTTATGCGCTTACCAACACATTTTGCGATTCATTTTTATATTATAGATATAGATATTGTTCTTGGGACCTGTCGATTTGGTGACAGTGTACTTTGCTCCAGTGGCAGATGATTTAAAAGTATATCTCATAGGTTTTGAAAGCTCAGTGACAAAGAACCTCCTCCTTTTTTAGAAGTCGGTTAAAAAGTAGCCTCCTTGCAACTCTGAACTCTGATCTGAGATTAACATTATTTATTCACTGAAGCGAGTTTGCTTAGATCATTCGGTATTTACTATCAGGGATTACCTCTTAAAAACAAACTGTTTTATCATTTTACAATAATAGTTCCTTTTTTCTTTTCTAATCTAATCAACGCAATTTCTATCTAAATGTATAAATATATGTGGAAGTTTATTATCAGTAGTTTTTCTTACTGTAATCTTTTTAACATTATTTATTTAACCATTTATGTACACACATAAACACGCCTGCGGTGGCTAGTAGTCGCGGTCGGGTTGCGATTCCCTTGGCTAGCGTTAGTGCTTCGTAAAAGAAAGCAACCGCCGCCCATTCTCCTTGCACCGGACCATGGCTTATACCCATCGCCGCCGCCGATCGCCCAAACGAAGACACGGCGGTGCTCCTCCCAAGTTTTCGTCTTGACACACTGTGTTATGTTGTACGAGCATTCAATAAAAACTATAAAAATCCAGCTTGTAAAAAAAAAATGGAAAATTTGGAACTAATGCAAGCATAGCATGTTTAATCTTTTTCTGGGCTATTTTTATGAATGTGATGCTAATTATACCCTATAATGGATTAACAGTGATAAAAGAGATGACAAAAGAAATGGCGCTGGCAAGTCCTCGAGAAAGAAATCACCGGACAAGGATAAAGAAGAGAGGTCTAAATCTAAGGAGAAGACCCTCAAATCTGATGCTGAATATGATCCAGGAACTGTTGATAAGGTTAGTTACCGTTTCTAGTTATAGTTGAGAAAAATAAACTGACTTAATCTTTTGGGGATCAAAGGCACAATACAAGGTGCAGTTTTAAAACTGCACAATGTTTCAGGAGGTTGTAATAAAACTCATAAATAATCATATAAAAATACGATACCTGGTCAATAATCAGTAAAACTTGTTATTTTTTTTTTTTAATTTTAACCGTTTTTCAGAATAACTCTCTAAATAAACTTCTTAAAAAAATACAGAATCACCCGTTGCGATTTATCGCACGCCGTGTCACTGTGTGTGTGAGTGCATCAACCTGTACGAGGCTCCGCCCACTTATTTTACGAAATGAATAATTTAACCTTAGATGTAGATCGAATTCGATGATCATAATGTACATTAATGTCTTAAATTTCGCTATTTAATTACTCGCTTTTAAGCATCATCACAATGTGAAAATCTTTTAAAAGTCACGTTGACGTCGCGTCGATAGGTACTTACGTATCAGCTGATGAATAAAATGTTAGGCCGAGATCAATAAACCTTATGAGACGTCCGTGCCTCCGTCCGTAGGTATCATCGAGCGCGCGCGCTCGAGATTTAGATACGCAGTGGTACATGAACGTATCTACCAGACGCAGTCTGTCGGTAATGTCATTCTCAAGGTCAGTTTTCCGTAATAATTTCGTTTTTATTTGTAGATTAAATTGGTGGATGTGAAATTTCCCTTCGTACTTTTTAATGGGCTGAGGACCGACAAAAAACACTTCAAGATAATTTGTGCTAGTTACGTAGATAGGTAGGTTTTTAAGTGATTTATCTTGCCTGTTAGGTAGGTATTTTTACCGTAGTTAAAATTTTTAAATCAATTTATTTACACTAATCAAATTGATTCGGCTAACAACGTATTTACAAATGACTTTTTATGTACTTACTAATAAAATAAAATAAATACCTAAGCAGGTACTTATGTTACCTGGAGGTGTTGTTCAAACAGACAGCAGTCTAGCACGACGTTGCTGATTTTCTTTTAATTTCGTAGCACAAACACATTCGTTTTAAAGTGTCGAAAGCACTAATCACTAGTGATCACCTTTTCAAGTAACGTACTTGCCGACCGTAGTGAGGAAACCAAACCGTAGACCATCATCCCGCGTGCTGGCCCGTGGCTCTCGCTTGAAGTATTCCAGGATATTTTCCTGCAAGGCGACAAGCAGGCCTTCGTTGCCGCGACCGTCAGCAAGCCGGGGAACGCCGAATCGTCGAAACTCGCGGAGTCTTTGCGTAGCAGCCAGTATTACCCTTTGAGATGGACGTTACGATGTTTCCACTGATAGCATACAAGCGGACTATCTCCACCAACTCTACATTGGAGTATTGGTCTGTCATCTTTCATCACTAGATACCGCAACCGTTAACCGAAGGCGCTGTGGGCGAATATTGCAAGCGCGTGTATGCACACGTCGGCGGCGTCAGTTACACTAAACATGATCGATTGATCGATGGCGCGGGGGCGTGGCTAGGGTGTGTCGTGCGGGAGATTATTGGTGCTTTACGTTGCGTGTATGTGTGTGAAAGCGCGGTTTAAATAATGGTGCGTTTGTGTGTGTGAAAGCGCGGTTATAAGGGAGGTATCAGACTAGCAGAGTTTATAAAAAAGGTAGTTCACACATACCGATTTCCATATATAAGAAAAAAAATACCTACTCATTTTATTATTGATTCGGGTCGAGAATCACTAACATAATTACCTCCTGAATTTTTTTGCACCTTTAAAACTGCACCTTGTATTTTGTGTTATGGCATAAACTAAGCTGACCAATCAGAAGATGGGTCAATTACATAGTCTATAACCTGTATAATAAGAGTAGCATTAACAAAAGTATTATTTTAACCCAAAGTATCAAAAAAAATATCAATCTGATAATTTTTTTTATTCTGAATACAAACATGATGATATTTGAAAATGAATGAATGCTCCTGTAAAAAATAAACAAGGCACAATTTGTTTTTCTCACGTAACACCTTGCTACAAAATATCATGTTGGTATATGATTTTTTTGAGTGTGTTGAAAAACGTCGTTTTTATCACGTGGGCTTGAGCTTTTTCAACCACAATACTGGCCTCGTCTTCTGCTGGGGCGTCTATGCCGCCTTGACTGCAATGACAGTTTTCCCACTTGCATCAAATTGTGCGATTTCCCATTCAGATAACACCTTGAGCATCTACTCTATCCCCCCCTCTGAGTGTCACATAAGGTAATTTACTTATATTCTATTTTCTGCACTCTAGGAAGAAGAACAAGTTCGTTTGGAAGCTGAAATGCAGAAGCGTCGCGATCGCATCGAGCGTTGGCGCGCCGAGCGAAAACGTAAAGAGCTAGAGTCTGCTAAGAAAGAGGTGCAGAAAGGTAGCATCGTCAGCAATATACAGCTGCCAGCCAGCAAGAAATGGTCACTGGAAGATGACTCTGGCGATGAAGGTAAGATGCCAAATATTTTTGATATAAGTTACCTTTAACTGTTTTAGTAACTTCATCTTCGGAGTAAAAGTACTTAGTTTGATTTTTTTATTACATTTTAAAGTCATGACTCCGAATTTACTTTTCACTCAGTCTGAAGTCGAAGTTTATTATACTATTAGCAAAGTTTCATTTTACAATTGATATAAACTTGAGCTGACTGCTTTCTAAAACTGTATTATGTCAGTCACAGTCCTAAGCTTTTTATTAAAAAACACTATTGCCCATTAACAGAATAATAAAATTATTTTTTTGTTTCTGTAAAAAGCTGGTGAAGACCAGGGTGTGGAGTCCAAAGAGAAGCCAGTAGTGGAGGAGAAGAAGGTAGAGGAAGAAGATGAAATAGATACTCTGGATGCTTACATGCAAGAAGTACAACAGGTCAGTGATAGTTATTTTGTCTTAGGTAATAATAGACAACAATATTATATTTTTACTAGTGACTAACTCCAGCTTTGCATGGGTGTTACAAATCTTAGAAATTCTCGACTGTTCTCTAATATAATATGCGGCATGTATATTATACACCTTTTTTGATGTTCCCACTGCTGGAACTCAGGTCTCCTCTCTAGGAGAGGGAATTATACACATAAATCTTATGAATTTCTCATAAATTACCCTGTCATGTATGAAAATTGCCATATGATCCATTCAGTAGTTTTTGAGTTGGTCGCGAACAGACAGACAGACGCGGTGGGGCACTTTGTTTTATAATATCTTGATGACTCTGTTTTACATATTCCTTTTGTAATTTTATATGTGTTCCATTTCCTGAAGTTTGAATTATGAAATTTGTTTCGTTATGTTTGGATGTGAATTTAAATATCGTATTTTTTGTTATACATAGTGATTGAATTATTTTTTTATTGGTCAAAATTGTACCCCACTGTTGGGCAAAGGTCTTCCCTTCCCCTTCCAAACCTCTCAGCTTTGGGTAATCTCCTGGCCAAGTTTGCCTCGCAAACATGATGAAATTGTCATAGCACCTTCGCCGATTTTAATTAATCTAATAAAATATTATTAATGTTATTATTTGCAGGAAGTACGCAAAGTGAATCAGATGGACCAAGCGCGTGGTATAATAAATGTACCGACTACTGCTGGTGGCACAGTCGTCGTGCTAACTGGCACTGCCAAGAAGAAGGTCACTGAACAGAAGAATAAAGGTTAGTCTACTTGTAGTTCTAGTTCGCATAAAGAATAAAGAACCTCCTAACAACAGCTACAGGTACCGGCACGAATCTTGAGCGCTCAGCGTCAGAGTGGGGATCGCTTTGCGCAATCCATACATTGGCGAGCCAATCGTCTGTTAGATACATGCAGCAAGCGCAGGGAACGAATCACGAATGACGTCTATGAAACGATGGCGCGGCGAGCCAATCACTGATACTCCCCGCCCCCGCGTCTCACTTCGTGCCACTAAAGAGACCGAATGTTTGACTTCTGCGCAACTTGAAGCCAGCGCTCAAGATCCGTGCCGGTATCTGTACTGTTTATTTATTTATATTTATTTATATATATATACTTTATTGCACATCAAGATTATAAATTAACAAAAAGGAAACCATATAATAAAAAACACACAATTGGCGGCCTTATCGCACTAGGCGATTTCTTCCAGGCAACCTACTGTTGTAGTTTTTACTCCACTGATTTCATTACCTGTGAATGTACCTGAAGTACTTTACTCTAAGGAGTCGAATTGTTAATCAAATCATAGTTTGCCATTTAAACCTTTGCTAGCTCTTATGTTATTTCTGGATTTTGGTTCCTGCACTGCATCATGTTTATCCATGTTCAGGAGAAGCAGATTAGGCCTTCCAGTTTATTCAGGGCATGAGTGAATTTGGTGATACTAAGTTTCACATACGTTTGTAGGTGACACCCGCACTCAGGGCCCCCGATTGTCCCTTTGCAGAAGAGAGCAGTGTACGGTGATGGCTCCCAGGTGTAGACTGCCTCTGTCCAACGCAGAAAACTTCTTGTTAGGGTGTGTTTAGGGGTAGTATGGCCTCACAGCCCTAACAAACAACACGGAAAGTTCACTGTCACGTCAATAGATTAAGACCGCCTTCACACTTGCGGCGTTCAATTGACTACAGAGGAAACGTCGCGACGTCTGCGTGGCGTTTACGTCTATCGAATGCCTACGCTGGACAAACGCTAGTGTGAAGGCGCTCTTAAACTTCTTCGTAACATATAATCTAAACGTACATCGCTTTTAAATTAATTATTTTCTTGAATATATATTTTTTTGTTCCAGGTGAACTGATAGAACAGAATCAGGATGGTTTAGAGTATTCGTCGGAAGAAGAGACAGAAGATATCAAAGACGCCGCTGCGAACTTGGCTTCGAAGCAAAGAAAAGACTTGGCTAAAGTTGACCATGCTAGCTTGGACTATATGCCGTATAGAAAGGCTTTCTATACTGAGGTAAGGTTTTAGACGAAATTGTTTAAGATGGTAACTACCAGGGCTCGGAATAAAGTGTTACCTTCATCATACGAAAGTAACAAACTTGGATGAACTTTCATTGGTAAACTGACTTAACGTTATTGATGATTTTATCGGTAAATAGAAACGTAACCATAGTCCGAGGCTTGATAACGTTACCAATTATTAAGCTATTGCATAGCTTCTATCGCGGGCCCTGAGCGTGGAGACCGAATCCAGAAATTCCGTAACGAAAATAACCTAACACCCCCTACTCATTTGTTTTTTGAGCGTGGTGACCGATAAGAAAACAAATGAGTGAACAATCAATCAAAATTCAATTCAATGTGTGAAAGTGTAACTTCAATTAATATCAAAGAAAAAAAACAAAGGAAAAACAATACTGCATAAATAAAATAAATAAATAATTATAATTGCATAAGTTGATAAAAATGCTATGCAATAGCTTTACCGCGGCAGTCCCCGAGTGCCACACGTCTTTTTTTTTGTTTCTATATACATATAGGCAGGCAAATACACTCCTAATATATTAGGAATTTTCTGTAGTTTCAATTTATTCATTGCCTTTTCAGGTTAGTGAGTTAGCCAGAATGACGCCAGAAGAGGTGGAAGCATACAGGACAGAGTTAGAAGGCATTCGAGTGAAGGGGAAGGGATGTCCCAAGCCAATCAGGAGCTGGGCCCATTGCGGCATTAGTAAGAAAGAGATGGATATATTGAGGAAGCTCAACTTTGAGAAGCCTACGCCTATTCAAGCTCAAGCTATTCCTGCTATTATGTCTGGGAGGTAAGTGTCATTTCCGTAAAGGGCAATTCCCTGCCACCGTACGCACGTGCTTACGGACGACGAACAACGCGTAGCTTACTGTCCGGCTGTCCGGTGAGGACCAAGCCCAATTCGACGGTGCATTGTGTTCTACGCGCGCATCAAAGATATGTCAGTTAAATGAACGGCCTACTAGGCGACCCATCATCATCATTTCAGCCAATAGACTTTCACTGTTGGACGTAGGCCTCCACCGAGTATCGCCACAAAGATCAGTCCTGTGTGTCTTGTATTCATTGGATTTCGGCGACCCTTATCAAGTCATCGGTCTACCTTTTTGTATCGCCGGCATATGGGTAGCTAGATAACCAACGGCCCTGGGGCAAAAAAAAACTGGGGCCTTGTTTTTACGTGGGAAATCATCAATTTACTTCTTTTTCTCTGTGTGGAGCGAGAGGGAGTGTCCGACTTTTACTGGCTAAAACGAGTTGATATAATAGGCTAGTTGCCGTAAAAAATGAAATTAGTCCGTCTTTTAGATTATTCAAAAATAAAGAACATGTATTTTTTTATTTGTAAATTAAACCAAAAATGACAAAGATATAGCCCATTAAAGTTACCTGTAACGTCACGCCGTGCTACATTTTTTTGCACGGGGTGACGTCACACGTAACTTTAATGGGCTATATCTTTGTTATTTTTTGTTGAATCGAAAAAAAAAAAACGTGTTCAATATTTTTTTATAATCTAAAATACGGACTAAATAAATGTAATTATTTTGACCCTGGAAACTACCCTATTAGTGTTGCATCCTATTTTATTTAGATTTTGAAGGGGGCCTCCGAGTTCCTCCGAGTTTGGGAACTCGGCGCGGTCCCGCCTAGTCCTTCGGTAGCTAGGCCAGTGCTTGCTGGTACGCAGTCGCAACTCTAGAACCTGATAGACTTAACGCCCATATGTTCTGCAAGCAATGTACCATACCCACAATATCAACTCATTCATTTTCAAACCATTATTTATTTATGTACTCAAACACTTAAAAATGAAAAGAACAAATACAGACAGAAAGGTAAAAGGGAAGAAAGAAAAAAGAAAAAAATAAAGAAGGTAGATAGGTAGAAAGGTGCTGCTTATTTCAAATGAAATTTCTTCTAACAGACCTGCTATAGGAGAGTTGGATGGGAGATGTAGACACTGTGTGACTGACATGTTGGTCTAGTGGGGCCACTACCCTGACTGCTAAGCCGGAGGTCGTGGGTTCGATTTCAGGACAACTATTTGTGTGATGAGCATGATCCTTTGTTCTGTGTCTGAGTGTAATTTATCCATAATATGTATGTATTTAAAACTATACAAGGTGTCGTTTTGAAGCTGCAAAATATTTCAGGAGGTAATTATGTTAGTGATTCTCGACCCGAATCAATAATAAAATAAGTAGGTAATTTTTTTTTTTTTTATAACCGCGCTTTTTTTCACACACACAAACACGGAACAATAAAGGGCGTTTTCACACACACTAACTCGCAACGATAGTTTCATAAATAATGTATCATCCAATCATCATCCCGCACGCCACACCCTAGCCACGCCCCCGCGGCCATCGATCAATCGATTTAGTTTAGTGTAATTAAAACATTAAATAACAAGTATTATTGATTATTGACCAGGTATCGTTTTTTTATATGATTACTTATGAGTTTTATTACAACCTCCTGAAATATTGTGCAGTTTTAAAACTGCACCTTGTATAAGTATGTTTATCATTTGTCTAGTACTCTAAGCACAAGCTCTGCTTAGTTTAGAACTACGTGGCGTTGTGTGATTATTGTAAGTACCATTCATTCTTCTTTTCAGAGACCTAATTGGCATAGCAAAGACGGGTTCCGGCAAGACCCTAGCGTTTATCCTGCCGATGTTCCGGCACGTGCTGGACCAGCCGCCGCTGGAGGACACGGACGGGCCCATCGCGCTCATCATGACGCCCACGAGGGAGCTGTGCATGCAGATCGGCAAGGACATCAAGAAGTTCGCCAAGAGCTTGGGACTGAGGGTCGTCTGTGTTTATGGTGGCACTGGGATTTCTGAACAGGTAGACTTTATCAATTTTTTTACCTAAATTTTGTGTTTTATTTACAGTCAGCCATTATAGACAACAATTGTTACTGACATGAGAACATAAAAAAATATGTTTTTTTTTTTATAAAATAATATAAATAAATAATTAGTAAAACTATCCCAGTGTGGGTACACAAAAAATAAGTGTTGTACGGCACAGTGTGCGCGGGCGTAAAAAAATAAATTAAACAAAACGTTTTCGGGGTGACTGCTGTTATTATTTTATTACCTACGTCACTACTGCACGGCAAAGGGAGCGGTGTTTGGGGGAACGTGAGGCGCTCTAATACAACTAAGTTCATTGCCCTCTCCCGATCGCTCGTGAATTTCAAACAGCTGTTTTGTTATTGTGATAAAACTAATGAGTATAAAAAAAAGTTTCTTTTGGAAACTTGTTTGTAATCATGAGTACAATCACGTGTATAAGTATCGTTCACTAATAACCAGTCGCCCTATATATTATTTTTTTTTGTCACAGATCGCCGAGCTAAAACGTGGTGCAGAAATGATAGTGTGCACACCAGGCCGGATGATTGACATGTTAGCGGCTAACTCTGGCCGCGTCACCAACCTGCGGAGAGTCACCTACATCGTGCTGGACGAAGCTGACAGGATGTTCGACATGGGCTTTGAGCCTCAGGTACTACATTAGAATACAATACACTTTATTATACGCCTAAAAATGTAAGAACAAAAACCGGCCAAATGTTTGGATTTTAACTTTTCTTGTTAATTTGATTACGTCATCAAGCTACTGATACGTTTTTATTGGTTTCTGTGCAGGTAATGAAGATTATCGACAACGTGAGACCAGACAGGCAGACTGTGATGTTCAGCGCCACTTTCCCTCGGCAAATGGAAGCCCTCGCCAGGAGGATATTACAGAAACCGATAGAAGTTCAGGTAATACACTTCACACACTACTAGCGGTCCCGACAGACGTTGTCCTGCCTGAAAGCAGACTTTTCGTCAGAAAAAAAACAATTTTAAGTTCCTACTGTAATTTTATTTTTGGTCTACTATAAAAAGTATATCTACCTATTGTTGACTTGTGTTCATATCCAATACACGTTCAGCCATTCTTTACGCGGCGATTCAACGCCGTTGTGGTTGCGAAGAGGTCTGATGCCGGTCACGTGAATTTAACACGACACGCCGGCTGTGTGCAGGAAGTTACTGCTTTATATAAAACGTCACCGGACCGCAAGAACCGCGAAAATATCAATTCAACTAATCGCGACCGCGTCGCTTCTCGACGCCGTACCGCACCCACGTGCGGTCGGTCACGTAGGTTACCTCAATAGAACATCAAATGTTTGTTCCGTTTAGGCCGCATCGCTTTGCGTTCGCGTTGAATCACTTATGACACCGATCATATTGGATCGTATAATTATTGAAATGCTATTCAATAATTATACGATTCAATATGATCGGTCCTAAAAGTGTCAAGGTATTAGTAAAAGATTGATTATAAACATTTTGAATGAATTTGTTTAGGCACATCCAACCCATGACTTCTCCAAGTCTTCAGTCTTCCGTAGCTCGCACTGTTGTAAACTAACAAATCTAGAAAAAAACCAATACCCGAAACGCTCAACAATTATTTAGTGGTTAAATGTTTTTTGATTTATAAGATTAAAACTCATTTCAATACCCCCAGGTCGGCGGCCGAAGCGTGGTCTGTAAAGATGTGGAACAACACGTAGCTATTCTCGAAGAAGACGCGAAGTTCTTCAAACTGCTAGAACTGCTGGGACTGTACAGCCAGCTGGGCAGTATCATTGTCTTCGTGGATAAGCAGGAGAATGCTGATAGCCTTCTCAAAGACCTCATGAAAGCCTCCTACTCATGCATGAGCTTGCATGGAGGTGAGACTTGTAGACTTTTTTTTTTCTTTATTTTCACTCTTGGTATGATTGGGATGGTGGATATGTCCCTAATGCATTGTAGTCGGAATGTGTGCAATTGATAAATCTGCGCAAATTTATTGGAAGTCATGTTACTTAGATATGTATTTTGCGCCTTGAAATTATAGTTAGGGTCATACCTCATTGGTACGGCATGGCGGTGTATACATACAGGTCGTGAGGTCAAAAAAAAATTTTGGTTGACTATCTGACCAACCATAGCCAAGTGAGGTACGGTAAAATGGGGTGAATAGAAACTCAGGGGTAAATAGAAACAAATTTTCACGATATTGAATATTTTTTGCAGCATTTAACTATATCAATTTTTTAATGAATTTATATTTTAAAAAGTCGATGCTTTGTTACAAGCCGATAATATGGTATTAAAGTGAAAAACAATATCAAAGTTTTATTTCTATTCACCCCTGCGTTTCTATTCATCCCGTTTTACGGTATGCAGCTTTATGTTACACCATAGAGCAGCATGTGCAGTTTATGTGGCTGTAGAGTGCGCTTCACTTATGAAGTTCCATCGCCGTAATGTTGGCTCCCCTGTCTGTCCACAGAAAAAAGAAAATAATAAACAAAAAAGTTGCCTACTCTAGCAAAATTGTTGCCCGAAATGCGAAACGAAATTGATTTTAACGGTAGTTGCAACACTTTGGAGAATTATGAGGGGAATGGGATTTTATAAAAAAAAATAAAGTCTAAAAGGAAGTGGTCAATGGAAATGTACGATATTGAGGCGTAACGTTTTCGGTATTTGTAAGAATTGCAGGACAATCGGAATGGAGCCCAGCATTCTACACATTATTCAAAAATATTTTTTACAGTTTCCGAAAGAAAATAATAAACATTATAAGGCAACTGTTAAAAGTAACGAAATGTCAGTTAATCTCCCAAATGTTAAGTAATTTCATTGCTAAATATATTGCAACACTGTTTTTTCGTATTGCCAACATTACGACGAAGGAACTTCTTAAATGAAACGCACGGTACGAACTGGCAGCACCGTCATGGCGTCCCAGTGAGGCGTGGGCCATATTGTGGAACTAAACATTCAAGGAACAATTTTTTATATTGTTGTAACTGCTGTAGAATCATCATACAATATAAATTGTTACAACAATTTTACGTAATTTACGTGAACTTAACCGAACCAAATGTTTATAACATTTAAAAGGCAAGACATGCATCGGAGAAAAAGAAATACACTACAGGCTATTATATTTTCTTTTGCAGGTTACCTCTGTCTTCGTGAATGTATTATTTATTTTTCGTCATGAGAAACTGAAAACATCAATATATTAAATTATCCTGATTTCTCCTAGCTATACTAATAGGTTTTCAAGGAGATTAATTGCTTATTTTCTAGTTACAATTACTTACACCTTTTAATGCTAAAATCAAAATATCAGTTGAGAAACTTAAATGTTATTTATGTAGGTATTTTATTATCAAAATCTACTAACGGACTATTTTCATTTCAGCGACCAACGGATGTGGGGAGACCTCGATTATAAAATAAACATACTTTGAATTGTCGCCAATTATAAGCGTACTGGCTTTTCATAAACACATTAAAAATCGTAATAATAAAGTAACAAATCTAGCCAATTTACTTTGTTAGACTGTGTGCATTTTGGTGTCGATCGAATTTACAATTCAATTTTTCTTTCACCAAATTGGTGAAAGAAAAATAAAGGAACAAAATAAAAGCATTCGGTTTGCGGGAAATGCTGCAATCTTAGGACTACCTTACAAATCATAAATAATCTATACGAAAAATATGCGACAGGCTCTCGCAAAACGGCCGAACGCTCAGCATAATGCTGCTTGTAATCACACGCAATGACGAGTCCACAGCGTTATACTCGGTTCAAAATAACGTTAGAAATTTATGAAAACCTTTTATTACTGTCCGTTCAACCGATTTTGACTTTTATTACGTTGGTGGCGTGACAAATGGCGGCTGCAGTAAATAGTTCGTATTGTAACCAGGTTTTTGCTTTTAGCGTCATCCTTATGCCTACGAAATAGAAGTTAAAATCGGTTGAACAGACAGTAAAATGTTTTTTTAAACTTCTATTCATAACGCGAATAAATAGGGTATAGTTTTCAGCGTGGGTGAATATTTGATTTCAGTTAAAGAAAATTCAGTTTCATTTTAAAGTCTTTTAAGTTCCAAATCAATATATGGGGTCAAACTTTCCCTTGGGAACAATTCCGCGTTTCGAACCATAAACTTGTGTTTTAAAATCATCAAGCAGTACGCCTATACTTGCGACACAAATCCATCTTGTCTAGTGACGAATATATTAATGGTGACCTGTTACAGGGATTGATCAATTCGACAGGGACTCTACTATCGTGGACTTCAAATCGGGCAAGGTGAAGCTCCTCGTCGCTACCAGCGTCGCCGCGCGAGGTCTGGACGTCAAGCAACTGGTGCTGGTCGTCAACTACGACTGTCCTAACCATTATGAGGACTATGTTCATAGGTAAGTCAAATTACTGGTCACTACCTGCGTCAAAGTCGAACAAGGATTTTCTGAACACGGTGACTTGATGAAATTGCTTTTCTAAGCAAGTGATTTTATGTTTCCCATCACTACACAAAATACTGTTAAACCTGTTAAATCGACCTTATTAGGTGGTTAGGAATAAACTTTTTATGGGGGTTGTTAAGAGGTACTATAACCTCATTCTATATCTGCCGCCAAGGAGCGAAGCTTTTTTCGTTTAGAAGTTATGAGGTCAGCTGTAATTACGCATAAGCGATAAGATGGTCAGCTGTAATTACGCATAAGCGATAAGATGGTCCGCCACCTACCGGAAAATATTTTGCGGGGAGGACTCCGTTCAAGTCACATCACACATTTTAAATTTTAATTAGAGGTAGACAAGCTCGACTTGGGTTAGATTTGTTTTTCGTTAATTTAAAGTAATAATTAGTTTCTGCTAGCGGCTTTGCCTTCGAGAACGTTGATTTCTTAGTACAAATAATACCTCGTTTTATCCCTTATGGGGGTGAAAGTTAACGTCATAAAAGGAAGCCTTGTGCAAAATTTGACGTTCCAGTAGTCTCGGTTGTTCGTTAATATATCAGTCAGACAGTTTTTCCTGTACATATTACACATATATGAATGTGTGAAGTCAATATATAGCCCTGTGTGGTCCAGATGCGGGCGCACGGGGCGCGCGGGCAACAAGGGCTACGCGTGGACGTTCCTGACGCCGGAGCAGGGGCGCTACGCGGGTGACGTCACGCGCGCCTTCGAGCTGGCCGGCGTGGCGCCGCCGCCCGAGCTGCGCGCGCTGTGGGACAAGTACAAGGACGCGCAGGAGAAGGAGGGCAAGAAGGTGCATACTGGTGGAGGATTCAGTGGGAAAGGTTAGTGCATAGTCTACCTAGCCTTAGGCGCTGCGCAATCGGAAACACTTTTTGTTCCATTTACCGACACCAAACACTTTTTGATCGTCAGGAGTATGTGGCAAGTGGAAGCAACTGGACACAAAATCGCACCTAAAAACAAAAGTAGCACTATACTAAATTTGTGTTTTTAATTGCCATTTTTTTGTAAACCTTTAACTTTTCAATCTGATTATCACAACCCATTTTCTGATTGTCAAAATTTTTGATCGGATTGTTATTGTTCCTCGGTAATTGATTCGCAACTTCTTTTTGAGTAAATAAGTAGGTACACTGAAAACTTTACGACTGCTGAAGAATCATCTTTTTGGTAGAGTGCCACTTTTGTTTTAAGGGTGCGAAATACGTAATATTTACGTATATGCGCAGGGAGTGGATGATTTTGTAGGTACTGGTACAATTTGTTAACAGATTTTTTTTTGTATGAAAGGGTTTTGTATGAGGTGTTTCTTAAAACCCCAAAGGAATGTTAAAATTCTTTTCCATAGTTTTCCAACCCAACCAGAACATCTATTTTACCCGTTCATTACCATGCTATAATTACTGCCAGGTTTCAAATTCGACGAGTCGGAAGCTCAAGCGGCTACAGAAAAGAAGAAATACCAGAAGGCAGCCCTGGGTCTTCAAGATTCTGACGATGAGGATGTGGAGGGTGACCTAGACCAACAGATAGAGGTTATGCTGGCTGCTAAGAAGATCGTTAAGGAGATCAAGGTTAGATTTATTTTTTTGTTTCTTGATTAATTTATACAACATAAGTTTTAGTATTTATGCAAAACTCAAAACACGTGTCTAGAATTTTTATGTAAACAAAATTTCATAACCATATGTAAAATCGCAAAGTTATAAGCTTGCTATGTTACCTGGTTGACCGCACGAATACATAGTCACCGGGCCATCCAGGCGACTGAGGGGTGGTTTTACTACTGCACTCAGCTGTGCGCTGGATCCTAATGCTTACAATGACCTGCCATGACCTGTGTTGTACTTAGTGTCGGTGGTGTCCAACTGGGTGACATTTTTAAATATTTTTGCGAAAAAGTATACTATGGTGTAAAAATTATTAGATCCGATTCAGTTACTGTTTCTGAACAAATTATATTCAGGTTTCGCATTATATTAGATATACTAAAAATAACGTTGTGTATGGGACACAAACTTGGTATACCAGTAGGTATACCTACTATAAAAATGGCCTAATTTCCAACTACACATTACTAGGTCAAAACTGTTTACAAAAGGTAGTAGTAGGACATACAAAATATTATTGCACGTGCTAGATCGCACTTGCAGCTGATCAAATAATGAAAAATAATTTTCTATTTGAAAAAATTTTTAGTTCAGCACTTAAAATATTTTGTCATTCAATCGTTTAGTTTATAAACATGGACTTCACTCATATCAATACTTATCCATTGCAGTCTTTTTCTCACGGTTCGTTCATAGCCATTAGTACGCTTGCGAATATATTTATACTATTAAATTAAATAATTCATACTTCGGGCAATATTGCCACCAATATATATATATATAATATATGTATATATATATTTTTAATTGTAGATAGGTTCGCACTTGACCGTTATTTAACCTGATGGAAAGCGACGATGTGGTCGACGATGGAACGCGCTTACCTAGAAGAAACCTATTCACTCTCGACTTAAAGATTCCTGGGTTGTAGCTTTCAGAAAACACATACTTTGGCAAGGAATTCCACTCCCTAGCTGCACGTACAATGAATGTGTTCCCAAAACGTTTTGTGCGTGTAGGTGGGATATCCACCATGTAGCGGTGGCGCATCGACGTACGTCTGGTAGTCCGATAATGGAACGGGCTAGGCGGAATTAGGTTATGTAATTCCGATGCACACTCCCCGAAATGGAACCGGTAGAAAACCGACAGGCTAGCAACTCTGCATCGATGCTCAAGACCTTTAAGTCTCGACTCGACGAGTTTATCATCGCCAATTATCCTTCTGGATAATTATATTCCCACTTCTCAGCGCAATATTGCCGGCAACGGCACATTTCTACTTGCGAACGTTTGTACCTATAGCTACGTTTACGCACGTACGGTCAGGCGCACGTCTGTAAAAACTTACATACAAAACTATGGCCAACTGTCCACAAACACGTAGCTTCATAGACTCGTATTCGTCATTATTCGCTTGGTGTACTTCTGCGTGAAGTTTACATACAAATCTCTGGCCTATTTACCACGGATGCGTAGGTTCATAGACGCGACACAAGGGCACGACGCTGCTGCTTCATCGACAGGGTTGAATACCACAAGTAAAAAATATAAAACTTGTTAAAAAAAAAAACTATTTATTATCTTGTTCAGCTTATGTAATATACTTATGTATTATGCTACGGATTATTAAGATTATCCGGGCTTTCGTTTAATACAATGGATCGTAAGTAGGGTTTCCCCCAAGATTAAAAATTATAACACCTAGATTAAATATCTCTGCAATTTTATTTATCGTCGAATAACGCTATTACTTATTTTTTTTTAACAGGAGAAAAGCTATTTAATCTTTTGTAAAGAATGTCACGTAAAGAATGAAGTTTTCGGAGTTAAATTTCAAGAAATGATTGGTTTAAGACACATTGTGTGGTCGTCATACTTATCATCATTTTCCTCTCCATATTACTTGGGCTCGGCGCAACACGTTTTTTTCTTCCATTGTATCGTGTCAATAGTCACGCTATCACTAACTCCCTTTTCTGTCATATCACTCCTTCCACAATCCATCCATCTTTTTATTGGCCTCCCTCTCCATACATCTACATGCATAGTCATAACTCTTTTAATAACATGTGTTTTATACCTCATCTTTACATGAGCATACCAAAATAAACGATTCCCTTTCAACTTTTCAGTCACATACATTGTATCGTCCACTAAGGTTTTTTTTGTCATGACGAATATACACAACTATAGGCATCAGTATTGTATGGATTACTATGAAAAGTTGTTACCAAAAAAAAAGTACATAGGTACATACATATACAGCGCGACGGTGTTATCGATCAACCATTTTTTCGCCAAAAAACAGACCAGGCCTAAGGGCACACAAAGGACACATTTCACCGGGACACAATGGCGGCGCGACCAGTCGCCGCTACCAACAAAGTGTATGCAGCTCTATAGAGAGTCACTCACCTGGTGTCCGTTTGGTTGAGCAACCAATTTCGTGGCACAACCAGCTTGGACGTGTGGCGACTTTGGTGTTTGTATGGTGTCTGGTAGCAAAGAGGTATATTTCACCGGGACACCATGGCGGCGCATTGTATCCCGGTGAAATATAGCTCTTAGACATTGTCCTTGCATTTCTTAACTCACCTGTCAGTCAGTAAAGTCACTTTAATCATTCGTTATTCTTGTAGCCTGGCGTAACCGCTGCCGGTGTGCCAGCAACCGGTGCAGCAGCGGCAACAGGCGCCGACGGCAAGTTGGAACTTGCACGACGCCTCGCCTCTCGCATCAACCTGGCTAAAGGCCTCGGTGCCGAGCACAAGGGCGCTACGCAACAAGCTGCTGAAGCCATACTAAAGGGAGCCCCGTCTGCACATACGCTTATTACAGTGAGTTGTAATAATAATAACAACATGTTTTATCTAATGAAATCCAGATATTCTTGGGCAAAGCGTCAAACATCGTCTTACGTCGTAAGCGGCGTAAAATTCAATTTTACGTGCTGGCTTGTATTGTTTGTTATTTGTTTTAAACCACAATCTGCCTGTATTTCTCTGAAACAAAAAAATGAAACAGGAGTTATTTTAGGCTTATGTTTAACTTACCACCAGATATAGTAACATTTAAAAGACAAAAATAGTAAATGATCACCAAAATTAAACCTACATTTTAATGTAAAATTATAACCAAAGTTTTAACATCTCGCTATCCTATTTAAGCAAAATGAATTCAAATAAAGCATCGGCAGAACCCCATGGTTACGGAGATATCAGTAGTTAAAATTTTGAGGTTAGGTTAACTACCTGCCAAGACAGCTCGACGGAGCCCCGCTACGCGGGGCTCCTACTTCTGGGTGGTTTAAAAAAAAATAACCTCGAAGAAGGTGACAGGGTCTGTGTTCGCTCGCTTCGCTCGCTCACTACGACCCCGCCACCTTCTTCTAACCTAAATCTATCCGACCCGGGGTGCCCTAAAATTCCACTAAGATAGATTGTTGATTAGACAAAGTATCATCCTGCTCTACGGGGCTAAAAAGAGCGCATTAATTTGCTCGCTAAGATTTGGTTATCATTTACTACATTTGGTGTTCGAATACAATTTAAAGCACAGTCTATTGTAACTTTAGGATTTCATTTTTTTGGTGTCAATTTTTGACAAAAGAACTAAGGGTACCAAAGCGTTTTATGGTGGTCATTATATTTAATCCCGTTATTTTATGTGTAAGTATAATTAAAACAACCCACACTGGGCCCGCAAGGTTGATTACGGCCCATTGGAGAGGGAATGATAGAGAGACGAGGCCTGAGTCCCAGCAGTGGGAACATTGAAAGGCTGTTTATGCTTGCTTATGCTATAATTAAAAATATGTTTGCTTACGTCACAGCATAACCAAAAAAAGAAATAGAATGCAAAAAAAATATTTATGTCTAGGTTTAAAAAAGAAGTATGTATAGTTCAATATTTTGGTACATTGCTGTTAGTGTGAACCCTCGCTTATCGCATCCACCTAGCAAAGGGTCTGGGTGCCAAACGCAAGGGGGTCATGCAACTAGCTACTGAAGCCATACTGAAGGGCGTGCTCTGCGCATACGCACAATACGGTGTGTTATGATGAAATAACAAGCTTGAGTTGGCATCTCTCTCGCTAAAAGGGTGCAAGCATTACTTAGGTGATTTATATTTTGGATGAGCAGTGACCTTAACACAGCTCTGTATATCAATCAAATGAACTCATCAGCATAATCACTCATCGTCATGTTTAAAATGAACTCTATATCAGTGTCTTTACGTGGCACTTACGCTGCGCTTATATTCTTCAATTGTTACACAATATAAATAAATATGGCAGCATATTTTTCTCGGTTAAACCGAGAGGTCATAATTAACTATGATTGCCGAGAATAAGAATTGTGCAATATGTTTCCCGTGTAAGCGCACCATGTACTGGAACTTGTATTTATTCATATTAAACCTTTCTGACGTATGTTTAGTGTCATATTCGCCAGAGTCGTGTGCTTGCTAGCTCTTCAATCCACTTAGCTGATAGAAGAGTTGACGAGATGGAATATTTTGTCGTGGATATACGACCTTAGTGGAATAAATGCGAGAGTGTTTGTTGATATATCTGATGTAGGCGGTTAAAGAGCAGTGATGGCCGAGTGGTAACGGCCTCGACTTAAGAGTTGTAGGTCGTGAGTTCAAACCTAGCCAGGTGCATTATTTTGTGTAATTTATTTCATCACATCGATATACACCGCTAAATTTTGATCGTTTTAATCCCGTGGAGGGTTGTTCCGGTACGTGAAACACTATCGATTTGTAAAGATAAAATTAAAAAATAAAGTACTTACTTTAAAAAAAAAAACTTGTATTAATTTACGCATAAACGAAATTAATTTCTTTAAGAAAACGTCAGCTGAGCGAGTCCAATGACCTGTAGGTAGTAGTCGGCGTTGCGTACTAACTTCCTGCAGGTCATTGAACTCGCTCAGCTGTAATTACGTACATGCGTAAATTAATACAAATCGATAGTGTTTCATGTATCGGATCGACCCTCCACGGGATTAAAACGATCAAAATTTAACGGTGTATATGTACTTCGCACAAGATTAGGCGTGTCGAACACTCGCTTCAGTCGACTCAAGTGTAATTTACGTGTATGAACGAAATGCGTAAGTGCCACGAAATTCATGACGCTTAAGACATTTTAGTCGCGAAAAAAGTATCCTCTAAAAGCTATCTTAGCGCTGCATGTTGCAGTTCGCGGCGGGCCGCGCCAGTAGCGACATTGTGTCCGTTACCGTTCCGTAAATAAAATAGAAAAAAGTGGTATAAAGTGATCAGTTAACATTATAACTTATATACTTTTGTTTGTTAAGTACTGAGTAAACTGACTATGTGATTAGTTTGTGTAATAAATTAAGAAAAATAGTTTAAAGTTCAAAAAACATTACAACTGATATACGCATTTCAAATTGCAAGGAAGCGTTCCTTACGCACATTTAGTGAACGCTAAGCGCTGTCAAGTGCTTCAAACTACTTTATTCTGATTAGACACAAACCCGCTACAGCGCTCGCGCTGTGCTTTATTCGTTTTATCGCATGTGGTTGGTGACGGAAGCGCTTGCAGCTACTTTACGCAGTGTTGGTTGACGAAACGGGACTCTACGGCAGCGCTTTGATTAATTCGCTCTACGCGCTTTTTGCACATTGAACACCTGCAAGCTTGTCGCAGTGAACGCAAGCGCTGTCAGCTACTTTGTGCGGAGCTATTTGTTGAAACGCGACTCTATTGCAGCGCTTGATTGTCTCGCTTTACACGCCTTTTGCATGTTGAACACCTGCGCGCCCGACGTTCAAATATTTTAATGTTTTGTTTATTTTTATTTTTAATTATTGCTTTTACAAAATGATTTGCTTTAACTGTGACGGGACGATCGATGCATATGAACAATACCTACATTGCACCATGACTGCATGCAACAATTATTTTCACATTTCATGTATTCGCAATGAAAATGTACACGATGCAGATGTGAACTCTTGGGCTTGCAAGGAATGTTCTTTTTGCCCAGAGAATAATAGCACCCTAGTGTCAAGTGGAAACCCATTTGAAAGCCTTGACCCTAACGTCACACTGAGAAGAAAGTTCTCGTCAATACCTAAGGAGGATGAGATCCAGCAGTCAAACTCTGGTGAGCTAAATTCTGAAATACGTCTTCTACGTCACGAAGTACTAACTCTCAGCGATCAACTATGTCAAGCTATGACCTTAATTACCTGCTATCATGATAAGCTTGACGTTTACTCGAACCAAATGGCCATGATGGACTCCAAGCTAAAAAAGTTCGAAGAGGAACGTCTCCAGAGTAACGTGCAGACACACCTAGAAGATGACCAGAAATCATCGACTGATGAACCTCTGGAAACTACTGTTCCTTCTGCACATAAAAAACGCAAACGGCAAAAGAAGCCAGTTAAACAGCATTTTTTAGGGAAAAGTCTCGTTGCTCCCGTCAGCCCCATATCCATTGTCGATGAAACTACACTAACCCCACCGGAACAATCACAACTGCAGAAAACCACACCTGAGCAAACTTCACTTGGAGACACAGAGGCAGGGCTGAATAATTCTGCCGTTTGCATAGAAACTGCACCAAAACAACATATTGAGACGGAGACTAGTCTAGAATCGTACAATAAGCATAAATCATTGTCCGGTAAGGCTGGGGCTAACGTAACAACTCTGAAAGCTGCCGAAGTAAGGAAATACATACATGTATGGAATATGGAGTCCAATGTTGAAGATGTTCGCCACTATTTGCGCCAGCTATGCCCCACGGCAACTTGTACGGTTGATGAGCTCAAACCCAAAGGTCATTATAAGTCATATAAAATTGGGGTTCCTCTTCCTCACTTTGATACGATTTTTTCAGTCGACGTCTGGCCTCTAAATGCTCAAATCAAACTCTGGTTTCCCTTTATTCGTCGTTATAAATCTAATAAGAAGGAACTTCCGCAGACTCAGCATACTTTTCGTCCCTCACGTGGTAACCAACAGTAAACCTGTCAAAACCACTATCGACATCTGTTATCAAAACGTCCGCGGACTGAAGACCAAGCTTATGACGTGGAGAACTAATCTACTGCTGCTGGAACATGATATAATTGCTGTAACTGAATCATTTCTCGATCACTCAATTGAAGACTCTGAAGTTACGAGTAATGGTTACAATGTTATACGGCGAGATCGTGGAACTCCGTGTGGCGGTGTTATGCTTCTGTCGCGAGCAGGCCTGCTCATGACTCGACGTCGGGATCTTGAAACGGATGGTGGCGAAGATCTCTGGGTTACGTGTAACCTAAATGGTCGCTCGATATTTGTGTGTGTCGTTTACATAAAACCCAGTGCTAGTGATGACGACTACATGTCGTGGTTTTGTAAAGTAGAAAGTGTTATACATACTATAAAGGGATGTATTTTTATATGTGGCGATTTAAATTTGAACAGTGCTTCGGTTAATATTAATAACTATTTTTGTTATTTTTTGTCTTTTTGTGGTTTGACTGAGAGGAACGCTGTGAAGAATTTGCATGGAGGTATGCTAGATGTAGTGTTGGTCCATGAGGGCGTCGAAGTATCAGTTAGCGAAACAGAAGGTATGGTACCTCCCGATAATTACCACCCGCCACTTGATATCACTTTAAAACTTGACACAGCTCCACATGTTCGTGCTATGCCACCTTGTAATAGTGATAGGTCTAAGGATTGGAATTTTAATAAATGTGATCATGAACGTCTTACTGCTTTACTTAATCAGGAAACATGGAGTTCTGTTCTAGAGTCAACTGATATTACTTCTAGCACAAATCATTTTTATGAAACTATTTATAATCTTTTTAATGAGTGTGTACCAAAGAAATTACGAAATAATGCTAGTCGTGCACGATATCCAGTTTGGTATACTCGAGATATTATTACAGATCTTAGACATAAACACAAACTACATCGTATTTGGAAAGCGTCTAAATGTTCTATAGCTTACAAGGCATTTTCTGACTTAAGAGCAAACCTAAAACATCGTATTACTATCGCTTATAACTCACACTTACATCGTATTGAGAAAAATATAAAACTCAACCCGCGACAGTTTTGGAGTCATATATCCACTCTACGGTGCAAAGGAGGCTTTGAACCCACCATCAACTACCAGGGTCAATCACTGTCGGGTATTGATGCGGCTAACGGTTTTGCGGATTTCTTCGCCAGTGTTTTCTTACCCGAAACACCTGACTTAAACGTATCCCAAATATGTTCTCTTGATACACATAGCAACAGCAATTCTGTCAGTTTAGTTAAATTTTTCCATAAGGATGTAGAACGTGGTATAAGTAAACTGAAACCTAGTAGCTCTGTTGGGCCAGATAGCATTCCAGCTAAAATTCTTAAACTATCTGAAGAATCCATAGCCAAACCTCTATGCCATATATTTAACTTATCGTTAAGTACTGGAAAGTATCCGACACAATGGAAGCTCTCTAGGGTTACGCCTATACCAAAGACAGCAGTAAAAACATCTGTTGAGGACTACAGGCCTATTGCCATATTGTCGGCCCCTGCCAAAGTTTTTGAATATATTTTGTATAAAGAAATTCAAAGGCAAGTCGATATTCATATGTGCAATGAGCAACATGGCTTTCGCAATGGAAAATCAGTCAACACCAATTTACTCACCCTGGTTGATTTTATTTCTACCCAAATGGACCGCGGACAGCAAGTGGATGTGCTATATTTTGATTTCCGCAAGGCCTTTGATAGAATTAACAATGACATCTTGCTACGTAAATTAAGTGCCATAGGATTTTCACCCAGTCTTCTTCTTTTTATTTCTGATTATCTTCGGGACCGCCAGCAATTCGTTCGTCTTGGCTCATACAACTCACACACTTATCACACTCGTTCAGGCGTGAGTCAGGGTTCCATTTTAGGTCCCTTGCTATTTTTAATTATGATAAATGATCTCCCACAAATAATAAAACATGCAAAATGTTTACTTTATGCCGACGATCTAAAGATTTTTGCTAACGTTAACTCTGTATCGGACTGTGTAGCTCTGCAGCATGATATAGATGCCCTGAGTGAATGGGCCACCACTAACAAGATGGAATTTAATATCTCCAAATGCCAAATAATGAGCTTTGGCCGCATGCGCAATCCTATACAGTACGACTACAGTATGAACAACGGTCTTATAACTAGAGTCTCTACAGTGAAAGACCTCGGTGTCCAATTTGACACCAAACTAACTTTCCACTCGCACATAATAAGCCTGGCTAAAGAATCATTTAGACGTTTAGGATTTGTTTTACGCAACTCTCAAGGTTTTAAAAACCAAGCAGTTATAAAGCTTCTGTATAATGCCTTAGTTCGGTGCAAACTTGAAACCAGCGCTTGTGTATGGAATCCTCATGAAGTTACATATACACTCATACTGGAGAAAGTTCAAAAAGCTTTTCTCAGGTACCTATATAAACGATTATTTGGATACTATCCATATATGTATCCTACTATGTTTTTATTAGGATGCCTAAATTTCAATTCATTAAAGGTTAGGCGAGCTGTTGACCAAATTACAACAGCCTGTAAAATTATTAATGGTTACACTGATGCGTCCGACTTACATGCGAAGTTGTGTCGATTATTTGTTCCAAATAACTACTCTCGCTCTAGGAAACATTTATTATTTAATGTCCCATTTTGTCGCACTGTAGCTCGATCCACCTCCCCTATACCGCGTATGCTAACGACGCTCAACGCGCTCGTGGAGGCCAACCCTGGATTAGATTTGTTTGCTGATGAATGGAAGACGATATTATTAGAAAGTTTGCGATTCTGTGAGAAGACAGAGTGAAAGGATTAACGTGTTTTAGTATTAATGGCAATTGCTGTACTAAATAATAATAATAAATAAATAATAAATAAATGTTAATAGTTCTGTTAGACGACAAATTGCAAATGTAGCACTGCAGCGATTTTTTGTTTGAAATTTTCAGTATTTTGACAAATAGTTTCCATGAAAGGACTTGTCTATCACTAGAATTTAAGTCGATGTTTCATCACCACTGCTCTCGAAACGGTGAAGGAAAATATCATGGGGAAACAGTCATGTCCTAGAACCAAAAATTCGAAGACATGTGACATTCACCAACCCGCACTGGGCCCGCGTGGTGGATTACGGCCTATTCGCTCTTCTAGAGAGAGGAGGCCTGAGTCCCAGCAGTGGGAACATTAAAAGGCTAATTATGCTCATGATTATGCTAGGCGGTTGTAAAGTCAATTTAAATGTGGTTCACGTTCTGTGTATATATATCACTAGATGTTTAGATCATTCGTAACATGTTTCCATCACATCACCAGGCCAAAACAGTAGCGGAACAGCTGGCAGCCAAGCTGAACACCCGCCTCAACTACCAACCGCGCGACGAGAGCGCGTCAGAACCTGCCGAGGAGGTGTTCAGGAAGTACGAAACGGAACTGGAGATCAACGACTTCCCACAACAAGCAAGATGGAGGGTCACTAGCAAGGTACTGATATTTTAGTTGTTCTGACGTTACGTACAAAGGTCTTCAAATCCTGCCAAATGCATTACGATTGAATCCTATGAACGGTTGAACGATTAGGCAGTTGTGATGACTCTTCGAATTTGAGCTGACTAATACTTTTGATTGGCTGGAGGCCGTGGGTTCGATTCCCACCCTTGGGTGACATGTCTCTGTGATGAGATTATCTGTTCTGTCTGGGTGTAATTTATCTATGTGTGTATTTAGAAATATACAGGGTTACTTGTAAAACACTGGCAACCCCTCAGGACTAAGTCCCTCTCGGTCCATCTAGACCGTGAGAGATTATTTGATGAATTCCCACACTCAAAAAAAAAAAAAGGTTTACGCACGAATATTCATGACTCAGCATACCCAACGCATGCGTAGTCGATGTCATCTTACTTATCACCGACCTGCCCGATCAAGTTTGGACTATGATTACTGCTGACGTGTCATTTCGATTGCGAAATAAATTAGTCATAAATGAAATTCTTATTTCATCACTAGCTGACCCGGCGAACTTCGTACCGCTTAACAGTCAATGAATGTAGTATATCTTTCGATATAGTCAACCGATTACGATGAAACAAAGCCTAAGTGGTAGGTAGGTGGACCGATGATCTAGTCAGGGTTGCGGGAATCCGATGGATGCGTGACGCACAGGACCGGTCGTTGTGGCGACGCTTGGGGGACATAGGCCTCCCCCAAGCGTCCAATCGTGGACGTCTTTCGGCTGATATGATGATGATGAAAGCCTAAGTAATATATCAACTTACACTCAATTAGCACAATTGGACTGACCTGTTGGTCTAGTGGTTAGTAGCCCTGACTGCTATGCCGCAGGTCGTGGCTTCGATTCCCACCCAGGACAAATGTTTATGTGATGTGCATGATCATTTGTTCTGTGTCTGGGTGTAATTAATCTAAAATATGAATGTATTTAAAAATTTATAAGAATGTTTATCAGTTATTTACTTCCCATAACACAAGGTCTGCTTAGCTTGGGATTAGACGGCGTTGTGTGACACTTGTGGAATATTATTATTATTAATTTTAATGTGTAAAAGTTACCTAAGTCGATATTATACGTGATGCGAGCTCAACTAAAAACTTCTACAGATTCATTATATGCGTAGATCATCTTTAGGCACTTATCTCGTGTTATTTGGGGTAGGCGCAACACGTTTTTTTCTTCCATTCTGTTCTGTTACCCGTCCCGATATCGCTTTTCTTTATATCACTTCTCACACAATCCATCCATCTTTTCTTTGGCCTTCTACTCCCTCCCCATTCATCCACATGTACTTATAAAGTAACATGCGTTTCATATTTTATCCTTTCTCTTCACATGGCCATAACATGACAAATATAATTTTCCTTCTATTTTTCATTCACTGGCGCCACTTTTATACTTCTTCTAATGTACTTATTTCTCACTTTATCTTTCTCGACACATCACACATCATTTTCATCTCCGCTACAAGCAACCTTTTTCATCTGACATTTTCACAGCCCAACATTCTTACCCATACAGTATGACAGGTCTTGTAACGGACTTGGAGATTTTACCCTTCAACTTGAAGGGTATCTTTGTGTCATAAGTTGTACCAGTGCAGTATCTGTGGCTATTTCATCTATTCTGAGGTGATCCATAAATGAAAATCTAATTTATTGGTCGTAATATTTTTATTTGTTGGGATAATATACATAAATATGCATAGGCCTTCAGTATGCCCACTTATGATTGTTTCAATCGCTAAGTAACTAGAGAATGATGAAAGTGGAACCTATTCTTAAATCTTGTTAAATCAAATGTAATATTTTTGTTAATTGAGACACCTAACATAATGATGCAACATTTGACGTAAATTTCTGAAGATAACGTTAACCTATATAACTATTGTGATAAATGTTAATTGTTAACATTTTAATTAGCTGCGTACGTCATTTGATACTATTGATGACGTGTTGTTGTGTCTATTTTAGGTTCTTTGATGCGTAAGTACGAGGAAATAGACTGTTGTAGTTATTTTGAAGTTCTCATCACCATCAGCACCCAT
Source organism: Mythimna ferrago (assembly GCA_910589285.2). NCBI lineage: Eukaryota > Metazoa > Arthropoda > Insecta > Lepidoptera > Noctuidae > Mythimna > Mythimna ferrago. The sequence continues at coordinate 8,404,106 of OU342691.1, read as the reverse complement.
GGATTGTACGAAAGTGTTCGCCGGGGCCACAAAATAGATAGGTACAGAAGACAATCTCATGTATGTACGTCACTTTTTATACCTACGCTCGGTGGACGCACACTAATGAGCGTTTGAGCCGGAACTGTTTGACGAGTGGTCCGAGACGCTCCAAGATATCGTGTCCGTGAGCGGTGTCTGTGTGCGTTGCTCGAGCGCGCATTGTATGTAGATTGACTTCTGTACCTATCTATTTTATGCCGGGGCTCTGGAACCAAGGCAAACAATGAACAACAGTTGGTTTAAGTCAGTAAAAGTCTGACACGCCCTCCAGAAGTTATTGGATGATTTTTCGCCTAAAAAAAATCACCATCAGCACAGAATAACCCAGTACAGGATATAGTCGTCCACTTTCTTCTTCCATAGTTCTCAGTTCGTCGGTCCAGGTGTTTCCCGCAATTTTGATGATATCGTTAATCAAATGCACCTAAGGACGGACATGGATTCGGTGGCAGAACCTTTGCCACTACCCTACGCCTATGCTCCACGCTTTGTACTTTGGAGTTAACCTAATCTGGATCCCCGATTGGCGTCTTCGCACGCCTTTTCACTGAATCCAAAGCTGCTAGATGGTATTTTGCAGTATCAGCCCAAATGTGGCTGCAGTATTCCAGACCTATACTTTGTATAATATTAGAAACTATCCCGGTGTGAATTACCGCCGGATCTTTGCAAGAACCGGCGTTTTTGCTCGGCAGCTTCCTAACAGATACTTTGGCTTTGAACTCAATTAACCGCCCAAACTTAGTGTCTAAGGAAATTTCAACACCCAAGAGCTTAAGGTGGTCGGGTGCATTTCAGGGATACATTTTGAAACGCAGAAGCCAAGGTGAAGGGGCTCCTTTTGGCGGTGAACAGACACGCATCTCTCTTGACACTTTGTGTATATTAGTTCCATCGTACCAGACTGGCTTTTTATTAGTCTTGTCTTCTGTTTAATGAATAACTAAGATATTCTTTGATGTATGAATTGGAAGTTCTTTGATGTTTGTTGTTGCAAATTCAATATAATTTTTATCATCTTTTAATATTAGGACCAAAAATAAAGCTTTTTTTTATGTCCATTTCATGCATACAAAAATTCACCCACTATCACGCGTCGATTGATTGCGTCAACTACACATTTACTTTGTCAAAACAAAAGGTTTTTTGCTAGGTATGTTTTCTTCCAGATAAAATGCGACCTATAACCCTTCTTGAATTGCTTTTTTATTGAGAGTAAATAACCTCGTTTTCTTACTTTGTTTATTTACTTAGGTCGCTCCGACCTTAGAGTCGATAACCCGACTTGTGTAGGTGCAAGTACAAGTTATTGCATGTTGTATGCACTCTGTTCAGTGTATTTTCTCTTCCCACTGTGATTAGTTGTCAAGATGTTGCTCAAATTAGCTATTATTGGTGCTTTAATATTCATGTGTGTCAAGCTGCTTAGACGACAAAGGGCGTATCATGGGAAATGTTTCTACTGTCATTAATTAGTATTAATTGAGGTAATCAGACCCTTTTATTCGTAACACTAGCTGTTCTAGTTAAGTCCCGCGTCTTTGGTTATGGTTCTGCTCCCGTGGGTCGTAGCTTGATGTTATATAGCCTATAGTCTTCCTCGATAAATGTTCTATCCAACACTTTTTGAATTTTTTGATTCGGACCACTATTTCCTGAGATACGCGCGTTCAAACAGGGGACTGTTGCTTTGTAATATTAGTATGTATAGTTTGGATACTGATTGCTAGTCTCGTGTTGCTCCCACAATGTTGCCCTACCATTTCTACTGCGCAGTTTTTTCAACGGGTTTAACTGGATTTGTTGTTTTTTTACATCCAGATAAAACTATTTCATCATTCTTAGTTTATCTGATATTTCGACGAGTTCATTATTCACGAATAGGTAGTTTTATTAACTGTTTCTTTGTTTTAATTGCAGGAGGCGCTAGCGTTGATCAGCGAGTATTCAGAGGCTGGTATCACAGTTCGTGGCACGTACGTACCGCCAGGGAAAACTCCACCTGAAGGCGAGCGCAAGCTGTACCTCGCCATAGAAAGTTCCCAAGAACTTGCAGTCGCCAAAGCCAAGTCGGAAATAACGCGCCTTATCAAAGAAGAGCTCCTTAAGCTACAGACTTCAGCTCATCACATGATCAACAAGGCTAGATACAAAGTGTTATAAATGATCGGAATATAACTGGCGTAATTATGTTAACATTGTTTTATTTCCTCGCTGACCTTTGACTGTAGTGCCGTAATATTCACGAGATAGTTTTGTTACGATTAGACAGGCGTTTTGAATACTATCTTCGTAATAAATATTGACGTGACAAAAGTTACGATTTATTTTGCAAGAATCTATCTTGACACTTAGTTGTTTAGTTTTTTACTGTAATGATGTACGTATTGTAGGGGAAGCTTTAGTGCATTAGGTTTTTGGAAATTTATCTTTTAAGGGGACAAAAAGGGGGAATTTTGTTTGCATGTAAAATTTCATTCCGTGTGCCAATATACTTGAAAGTTAGCATGTATGTTTAATGGGTGTAATAGCTTTGAAGAGTATGAAAACCATCTCGCGAATGAATTCGTGGTCAAAGTACTTGTTATTAAAGGTCTCATGGGATCTTATTTAATATCACAGTTAGTGGCGTAGCTACCGAAGGACTAGGCGGAAATTCGGGGGGGGGGGGGGCTCGCAAAATCTGATTGGGAAACCTCTTTCCCACCTTCTAAATCGAAATAAAATAGGTTGCAACACTAATCATGAGAACTCGTTTTAGTCAGTAAAAGTCTGACACTCCCTCTCGCTTCAACCAGAGCAGGAAAGGTTATTTGATGATTTCTTAAAAAAGGGACCCTATTTTTTTTGCCCTAGAGCCGGTGATCACACAGTTCACAGTAGGTATTTGCATATTATCCTCATCATGCTGGTAAATGGTAAAATAGATTATTATATCATTTCAACTATTTCTGTCTAGGTCTAGGCAGGCCAATAAGCAGGCCGATAAGCTGATAGAGACGATATCTTAGCGCACTCGGATTAGACAAACACATGAGTGAAGTGATTGTACTCGTATCTGCTACAATAAGGCGTTCTTAAAATAGCATTGACATTGTGGCCTGTTTTACAATTATTATGGATAATATAATCTAATCATACTTTGACAAACTAGGGGCGGCCTTAAGTTCTGCCGCCCAGGGCTTCATACCGTATAGGCACTGTGGCTTTTTGCAAAGTATGTCAATAAAAACTGTATGTCTTATGATAGGTGAGAAAGGCTAAATTTAAAAAAAAAGCAGCATGCAGCATGGATTTCGAGTTTAAAAATATTAATTTAAATAAAAAATTAACAATCATAAATACGACAGCGATGATAAAGCTAGGTACTAAATGCCTTAAAAAATATTCACATGGATTTGAAAAGTATGTAGACAATTTACAAAATGATTGAAAAACTGAAAAGCAGTAGGTACTTTCACGTCGTTTTCATTTGAATAATAGTAAGAGCTGAATATCGAACTTGTGTCATCGAATTTTAGAAATTAGATAGGTAGGTACTGTGATATCGAAAGGAGATCGCATGAGTTGCTTTTTTCATATAACCAACGAACTGGCTTTTAAATATAATTCGAAGGATTATGCTGTTCTAGAATAGTTTTGAAAGTTAGTAGAAAAAAAGAATGTCTGTTGTTTTTTTCAGTGCTAAAGTGATTTTTATAAGAATAGCATGTATTCGTGAAATATGGAGGAGGGGGTCATGGGGGCCATGACCCGCTCCTGGGCTAGGTCCAGGACGTAGGTGGACCATTAATTAAAATGATTAAACATATTGTTTTTTTTTTTTGGAACAATAGGTATAGATTTTATGTACCTAGTTTTTACCTGTATGTAAAATAAAATAAAATAAAATAATAACTTCGTGTGACTTGACCACGAAGCGGCGAGCCTCCTTGCTGGCCTGTCACCATGGGATCTGGAGGCAACAGTCCTTGCACACATGCACGATTTGTACGTGGAGATGCAACGCCGAGCTGAAGGTCTGCTGCCGCGATAAGTCGCGGCATGGTGGACAGAGCTCCGGCGGGATCTCATGGTGAAATGGCGTCAGCGACTATAGCAATTCAGTGCTGGGCAAGCCACAATTATGGCGGTAAGTCTCCTCTTTGAGGCGTGGCTGGAAAGACCTCATGGCGTCCTCACCTTTCGCATGACGCAGGTTCTCACCGGACATGGTAAGTTCGGGAGGTTCCTGCACCGGATTCGTGCGGAAATGACGCCCGGGTGTCGCTACTGTGCGGAACTCCCAGAGGACATGATGGAGCACACAGTGAAGGTATGCCCCGCTTGGGCAGAGCATCGCCGTGCCCTCGTGGGGGCGATCGACGGCGGCGATCTCTCGCGCCGGGCCTTGGTGCAGGCCATGGTCCGGAGCGAGGAGGAGTGTCAGGCTGCCGCATCAGGCAACAGCGCTCACAGCGTCCCAGCCGCCGCCGGGATTCCGATCCCGATTTCCGGCCACCGTAGGCGCGGGCTTGCGGACTGCGATCAATGGGTAACTCGCTGCCCGACCGTCCAGTAACTGTCTCATTGACCGACTCAAGGAGTTTTCAGCAACAGCAGGGGCCCAGCCGGGTCGAAGCCCGGACACTGTTTCCCGCTCCCCCAAGGGCGGGGGATGTCATTTGGATGATTTTACTCACCAAAAAAAAACATGCTTATGTGACCCCCCCCCTGGCGCCGAAGTTGGATCCGCCTTTGGTTTGTACTAACATTTATCCTAAGTTTCTTTTTATGTATTTGTACAACCACCATATGGACACTAGTCTGAAAATAAAGACATTATTATTTCCAGATTAGTGTCCATATTATAGCTTATTTTTATAATCACGATGATGCGCGAGGCCTCTACAAGAATGAGGCCTTGGGCGGTTGCTCTGTTCGCCACCCCCAAAGGCTTTCATTGTACTTAATAGCAACATAGATATCTTCCTACTTATAGAAATCCCTACCGACATAATTGTTTTGTAGACATGGGCTACTTATTATGATTCTTCCTTAGAATAAAACGAAATCCACTCACCGCATCTGTCTGTTGGATTGCGATAATCTCAGATAGTACTGAACAGATTTTCATGTGATTTGTACCAATACGCGGAGAGATTCACGAGGATGTTGTAAAGTTCTTCTACATGCATATTATTGTAGAGAAGTATAAAAAAAAACAAATAAGTATTTCTAACATTTTTGCGAATAAGGGGCGGGTCGCTAGTCGCTACGCTAGTTATCAAATGATGGTGGGAAGATAGCATTTTTATGTGTTTGTAGATAGGTACATTAAATTAAGCACTCAAAGGCTTAGCTGTTAAACTTTCGTATTTTGTCTTCATTCGATGTATGTATACACACCGAAAAAAATTTTTTTGTCGGACAGTGTTTACCTACATTCAAATATACAGTTCAATACATCTTACTCAAACACGACGAGGTTTTGGTGTTCTGTACCGGTGCTGGTATTAACAAAATAGGTATTCCGTAAATCACGTAGCCGAGACACACACACACACACGCCCAACCCAGCACGTGGCTCACCAATGGAGCAGTGTTTGCCACAATTGTGTCATCCTCTCCACGATAAGTATAAATAACCGCAAGAACAGGCGCGGTCTCGTGCGCGGCGACGCCTGCGATAGCGCGGGTTATCGCCTGCGCGGGAAGATTCCACGGCAAACAACTGACGACAGCACCACGCACAATCGAACTCCACATCTACAAGCGATTTTAGACTTTATTGACAAATCAATATCGAAAGTTTGATAAAATACTTTTTTTTTCTAACGTCCCTTGCCCCTATCTGTGCTGATTAGAACCTTATCTTAGGGTTTATTTAGATATACCAAGGTCAGGCACGATTTCAATTTGAATTCACAAAGATAAGTACAAAAAAATGTACTGTTATCTCCGTCGTCAGGCCACCTATTGATCTCAGATGGATGAATTAACAGTAGGCACTCGTAGTACATCAGATTTTTCTGGTTTTCATGTGCCGTTTGTTGCTAGCTGCTTATGTAACGATAAATAACATGATCTAAGGTCTGCGGCGCAAATGAAACGTCAGGACGCAAGTTGTAATCAATGTGCGTCAACTTTTTGTTGCTCTTTGTACTAATAGGTACCTAATTATGTTGTTGATAATGAAAAAAAAAACAGTTATTAATTTATTAAGGTATTATTATTTCCTTTGTTTATTTTCAGTACTTATTTTACCTATACATTTTTAAATATTTCTTAAAACACATATAAAAAAAAAATTATATAATAATTATTGTTAATCTTATTATGTAGGTATGAAATCAAATCAATTATTTCAAATTGACAGTTTACAGGCACTTTTGAATAGTCAAATTTCGCTCGGTCTAAAAAAAAGTGAAGCTAAATTGCACGCTCTAAAGCGTAGATCTCTATGGAGAAGAACGTGCAGGAAACTCAATGGACACTCTTTTAAATCATATTATGAGTTAAATATACTCTTGGTTACATATTTATTGTTGCTTCTTTATAGTGAGCACACAGACAGGTAATGAAAAAAAGTAATTAAAAAAAAAAAATAAGCCAATGGCAGCTAAGAGATGATGGTATCTACTCGGGAACCTAATTTACATAATGATTGAGTACCTACGTCTGTCATCATCTAGAAACTACGTTATGGTGCAGTGTATAGTTGCAACAAACTTGCAAAACATTAATTATTCCTTGCTGTCATACTTTTATAAATTACTTAGCAATAACCCGTTTATATAATTGTACAATTATAAGAAATATTCCTCTTGTTCGTTCTTTATAATTGCTTTGATAAACATTTACGTTCATTTAGTAGGAGCAAGTAAATAATTACTATCTTCAATCAACGCGCCTACAAGTTCACTAAACGCGGAAGAAACTAAATATTTAAGGAATGTTGTTTTTGTTGTTATTTTAAATGTTTATTGACATAAGTGAATATAAAAAAATATCTGTTATGTGTTGTCATGTTTACATAACAAGTTAAAATTTTCCTATGCGTTTATCATGTTTTGTTGGAGGCAAGTGACATGGCAACAAACGTAGATCTCCGTAAACCTACATCAGCCGTTAACGCGACCATTTGACATGGGATCCGGGTTCGATGCCGAACAAACATAACTTCGTCACTTTTCCTGACTGTTGCTAGTAAATTTATTTAAAACGAATGTGAGGGTAATAGGGAAACTTTTTATTATTATTATCTCCTTTATTTTTCTTATAATACATATTTTGATATTTTTAAATATTTTTTTTATTATTATTTCATTTATTTATATTTATACATATTGTTTATATTTTTAAATATTTCTTATAAAAAAGGATATTAAAAAAAAAACATTTAAAAATACAAAAAATAGTAGCCCACCGGCATCGGGAACAGGGTCCAAGCTACCGGTGGTTAGGGCTCCTGAGAGAGGAACCTCCGGACAATACGCGCCGTGTCAAGGAGTACTGCCTTCTGGATCAAGCCCTTGATCCAACTGCCTAACGAGAGCCTCCGCAGATGTTGATCGAGGCTCTTGGCTATTAAGCCATTGGCCGTCACGACTATCGGCACAATGATTGCTCTATCCACTTCCCACATGTCGACAACCTCGCGAGCCAAGTCAAGATATTTAGTTTGTTTATCCTTCTCAGCTTTCACGAGGTTCTCGTCATGAGGGACCGCTATATCAACAATCATTGTGCGACGCTCTAGCCGATCTATCACCACTATGTCAGGCTTATTGGCAACAATAGTCCTGTCAGTGATGATAGATCGATCCCAATACAATGTGACGCTGCCATTCTCGAGAACTGGGTCGGGCACATACTTATAGTACGGTACCTCTGATTCAACAAGATTGTATTTAAGAGCAAGTTGCTGATGGATAATCCTGGCTACAAGGTTGTGTCTGTGCAAATAGTTTATTATTATTATTATTATAATCTTTATTGTACACCAAATAAATTTTTAGTAAGTAGGGTGTTTTTAGACTTGCTACGAACAGACGCGTAGCGCTACGAACCTTTGGAGGTACACACACAATGAAACACGTCGTGGATTCGGAATATCTTCTATTTGCAGTAAACAGTAATAACTCACACGAAAGCCAAAATTACAACCAGAGCTCACACTGTCTCGAGTAGCGGCAACAGTCTATGTCTTTCAATATGGCGGCAGACTCTAGTCTGGCGCCGGAAACGTTTGGTGTTGTCACACAAAAATATAGTAGGCGGTGTTGCGACGTAATACGCCACAACCACCCCCCTACGGAGAAAATAACAAAAAGTTATTTACAAATAAAAATATACATACACTTGATGACACAAGATAGGCAACAAAAAGTTAAAGAAAAAATAAAACTTAAGCTAAAGATCTAACCTATCCTTAAATCTAACCGTGCGACCTGACCGGGTAGTAACTGGTTGTTGTGCAACAGGGGGCACAGTCGGCTGTGCAGACGCGGAAGGCGCAGGTGGCGCGGGCGCAGGCGCGGAAGGCGCTTGCACGTCAGGCGCGGGCGCTACGATCTGTTGCGGAGCGGTTGCCCGGGAAAGGTCGCTCTCCAAGTCAGGTGCGATGTATGCAGGCTTCACGCGGTCGATACTGACCGTCACGCGTTTACCTGCAATGTCAATGTCGAGTAACTTGTCAGTCCGTGACATTACCTTGTAGGGTCCTGTGTAGGGCGGCTGCAGCGCACGGCGAACAGTATCGTCTCTCAAGAGAACATGAGAGGCATTCTGAAGGTTCTTGAAAATAAACGACGTCGGCCGCATGTGTCGTGAGGCCTGAATTGGACGCAAATTAGCCATTTTCGTGCGCAGAACCGTCACAAAATCGTTGACGTTGTCAATGTTATGGGACGTGCTGGCTATCAGGAATTCTCCCGGTAGGCGAAGCGGCTCCCCGTAAACAAGTTCGGCAGCCGAACACTCGAGATCCTCTTTCAAGGCAGATCGAATGCCGAGAAGCACGATCGGTAAGGCTCGGTGCCAGGTGTCGCTGTGGCACATGAGAGCAGCTTTCAATTGTCGATGAAAGCGCTCGATCATGCCGTTAGCTTGAGGGTGGTAGCTGGTGGTTCGCCTTCGCTCAGTCGCGCCAACATTCATGAGCCGTTTGAAAAGGTCCGACTCGAATTGACGGCCTTGGTCAGTTGTGACTGTGGTAGGAACGCCGAAGCGAGCAATCCAACCTTCGACGAAACGATCAGCTACCTCCTCGGCGGTTATCGAAGTCATCGGCCAAGCCTCAGGCCATCGAGAGAAACGGTCAATCGCCGTCAGGCAATATGAGTAGCCTCTCGATGTTGGCAAGGGGCCGATTATATCTAAGTGGACGTGGCGAAACCTGGAAGATGGAGCGGCAAAAGTTCCAAGTGGCGCGGACACGTGGCGCGTCACCTTAGCTCGCTGGCAATGGAGACATTCTCTTGCCCAGGTGCGGCAGTCGCGTGCAACGCCAGGCCACACGTAACGTTGTGCCACGAGGCGCGCGCTGGCGCGAGCACCGGGATGGCTGAGCGCGTGCAGGCGCTCGAAGGCGGCGCGGCGCAGAGGTGCTGGCAAGTAGGGGCGCGGCTTGCCTGTTGAGACGTCACACTGGACGGTGGTGTCCGTGCCTGGAATTAAAGTACGTTGCATATTGAGAGACGAGTCAAATAAGGTTTTTAATTCATCGTCAGTGTCTTGTGCTCGAGCCAACGCGGTATAATCGCACTCGAGCGAGACGGCTTCGATGCGCGACATCGTGTCGGCAACGACGTTATCGTCTCCTTTTACATGTCGTATGTCGGTAGTAAATTGGGAGATAAAGGTGAGCTGATTAAGTTGGCTGGGTGGCAGCTTTTCTCTACGTTGCTTGAAAGCATACAAAAGAGGTTTATGATCCGTATATATTGTGGCGTGTTGCGCCTCTAATATATACCTGAAATGCTGCACTGCCGAATATACTGCCAACAGTTCCCTATAATACGCTGGCCACACTGACTGAGTTGCCGTAAGCTTCTTGCTAAAGAAAGCAAGTGGTTGCCAGCCCTGTTCAGTCTGCTGTTGTAAGCACGCGCCCACCTGTGTGCCAGAAGCATCTGTGTACAATGCCAATGGGGCGTTAGGTACAGGATGTGCTAACCTGGTGACCTGAGAGAGGCTGTCCTTGCATGCAGTGAAGGCGTGCTCCAGTTCAGGAGTCCAGGGCATGGGTTTGGCTCCCTTAAGCTTCGTAGCTGTAAGGAAGTCAATGAGCGGGGCTTGAGTCTCGGCAGCATTGGGCAGAAACTGTCGATAATAATTTATCATGCCCAAGAACCTGCGGAGACCTTGGGCTGTTTTGGGAAGGGGGAAATCTTTCAAGGCTTGGACTTTTTCTTCCGGGGGACTTATGCCTTTACTAGAGACTTTATAACCGAGGAAAATAACCTCAGATGTGCCTAACACACACTTAGTTGGATTAACTACTACACCGTAGTTAGCCAATCGTTCAAAGAGCGTGCGCAAGTGGTTACAATGCTCCGTGGCGTCCCTGCTAAATATTAAAATGTCATCGACATATGGGAAACAAAAATCCAACCCTCGAACAATTTCATCGATGAAACGCTGAAATGTTTGTCCAGCATTTCTGAGCCCGAACGTCATATAAGGGAATTCATACAAACCAAATGGTGTTGTAATGGCAGTTTTGCAGACATCAGCTGGCTCTACTGGAATTTGTTGATAAGCCTTAACTAAATCAATAGTACTAAAGATGGTAGAACCAGCGAGAGCATGACCAAAATCCCCTATATGGCGCACAGGATACCTATCCGGTACAGTACGAGCATTCAGCGCTCTATAGTCACCGCAAGGGCGCCATGAAGAGTCTTTCTTCGGGGCTAGGTGCAGTGGCGATGACCACGGGCTCTTGGAAGGGCGTGCGGTGCCTGCTTGCACCATATCTGCAAACTCCTTCTGCGCTGCCCGCAGTTTGTCCGGCGCGAGGCGTCGCGGCTTAGACACCACGGGTGGGCCGTCGGTCGTCTTGATGTAGTGCACCGTGTTGTGCTTCACCTCGCGATGGATGCCAGGGGGTCTCGTAATAGCTGGAAATTCAGATAAAATTTTATGAAAATCTGAATCTTCGATTTTAACGGTTTTTACACTGACCTGGTTAAATTTAGCTATGGAGGCTGGAGCAGTAAGACCAGTAACTCCGCAGCGTATTATTTTGTTTCTGCAGTCAGGAAGCAAGTTGTAGAAGGCCATGAAGTCAGCACCAATGATGGCGGTATCAACATCGGCAACTACAAAGTTCCACTTAAAAGAGCGGCGGAGACCAAAATTAAGTGTCAAAGTGTGACAGCCATAAGTTTTTATGGTACTGCCATTTGCTGCGCATAAATTGTAGTTTACATCTGCTATTTTGTTCCCTAACAATTTTTTAGGAAAACAACAAATGTCGGATCCAGTGTCTAGCAAAAATCTGAATTTGGTGTCTTTGTCCACAACAAATAAGCGGCTGCTATTGAAGCAATCAGTCGCCGCTGCTACTGACTGTTCTGTTGGTTTCCCGACCACGAGCATGGTTTGGTACATTTAGTTGCTTTTGCACCGAATTTATGGTGGTACCAACACAGAGGCTGTCGTGCCGCCTGGGACGCAGATCTAGATCTAGGTTGATGGGACCTAGGTCCAGAGCGTCGCCTAGAGCTAGACTCCCTTGTAGTTAAAGCGGCCACCTGACGTGTAAGTTCTTGAACTTGTACCATTATGGCAGCAAGGTCAGGAGCGCTAGCTGTGCTGGGAGAAATGGCATTGACGGAGACGGGGTTGACCTCTAATATTTTGTCAGCCAGTTCGGCAACTTTGTCCAGGGTGAGATCACCTTGGGCAGTCAAAATTGCCTGAACATGTTTTGGTAGACGTTGTAGCCACAGTTCTCTAATTATAGTGTTATCTTTGAACGACTTACCAGCCAGAGACTTCAGATGACGGAGAAACTGAGTAGGTTTCCGGTCACCGAGCTCCTCACCTGATAGTAGTTGTCTGACTTTTTGTGACTCGGAAGTGGAGAAACGCTTGATAACTTCCTCCTTTATCCACTCATACCGGCCACCTTTAGGAGGAGGGTTAGTGACCAGGTCTTCAACGTCATGAGATATCCTAGAATCAAATTGTGAAATGACATAATTGTATTTTGTTTCATCCACCGATATATTACATAAAACAAACTGTGATTCCAAGTGAGCAAACCATCCAGCGGGATGCTCATGCCAAAAAGGAGGCAGTTTAGGACGGACCGCATATGCTGCTGGATTCTGCACACTTTGGGCATTTAGTTGTGCCCGCAGGTCTGCATTTTGTTGCATCAGTTGTTCATTATTTGCCAAAATTTGGTTGAGTCGCTCCTCAATTTGTTGGCTCTCCATGTTGAATGTGTATATAAATATATTATAAAACGAGGTATACGTTTGTTGCAGTTACCACTCAGTCAGGTTGCTTAAAACTATAACAAGCAACTTAACACTGAACACAAGGTATGTACAGAATAAGCAAGATAATTATGCATGTGCTGCAGACAACAAGAATATAAAAATAATCCACAAAACAAATGGGTGCAAATAGCTTAATTTAAAAATACAATACCTTGTACCATTAGCGACTTAAAATGAGCTTCAGACAGAGCTAACTTCTAAGCAAACACGCACACGATAAACCAAACACCAAAAATATGTAAACCGAAAAAACAAAAATGTGTAAAAATAAAGATATAAAGAGATAGATTTGATAAAGTTTTGTTATTAACGTTTGAAACCACCGAGCACACCACAAGTTAGTTCTTTAGTAAATGTTTAGTAGGATCAGTACGTTAAGATGCACATGCAGGCATGCAGTCGTATTTCAATTTTCAATTTCCAGTCTTCAGAATCCCGCGTTGCGATGACAGATGACAGTGACGTATCGGGTTGACGGCAGTTCAATCATTCACTCGATTCGATCCTAACCGAGAAGTTCCGCTACTCCCCGATAGGTAGCGTATGGCGTCACTAGTCGCAGGTCTTCACGAAATTCCGTTTCCGGGTCGATGGCCTCGGAGCATTCCAAACTCGCGAAAACGCGAAAATGATGCGTAGGATGACGAAAACTGCTTGAAAAATGATGCACTAGTTAACACAAACTTTCTGCGAACCGTTGGTACGCCTTCCGATCCTCGGAAAGGCGCGCGTAGCGTGCTGGTGTGAGCCGGTAGGTAGGTAGGTATCTACTCGGCAACTTCTCGTTCGGCGATTTCCCGGCGGTTAGTGATAAAACCAGCCTGGGAACGTTGCGGAGCGTTGTCACATTAAGCAGGCTGAAGATCTCAGCGAGGTTTACTGCTGAAGTCCGGTTCCACGTTCCTGCTGTAGGTACCTTGCTGTGTAGTTGCGTCTCGTATCACGTCGGGGTCACCAATTTGGAGGTACACACACAATGAAACACGTCGTGGATTCGGAATATCTTCTATTTGCAGTAAACAGTAATAACTCACACGAAAGCCAAAATTACAACCAGAGCTCACACTGTCTCGAGTAGCGGCAACAGTCTATGTCTTTCAATATGGCGGCAGACTCTAGTCTGGCGCCGGAAACGTTTGGTGTTGTCACACAAAAATATAGTAGGCGGTGTTGCGACGTAATACGCCACAAACCTATCCCGTGTAGCCGTGCTACGATACGCAACATAAAAAAACTGTTTTTCTTTAAATTAAATAAAGAATTTTGTATTTCTTTTTTTGTAAGTGGGAAATTTATCCAATAACACTCCCCGCTCTTGGGCGGAGCGCGAGGGTGTGTCAGACTCTTGCTGACTAAAAACCCATTCCTGTTGACCTTACTTTGTATTGTAGCGTATGTTACGCAGCTATGCAGTGGAAATATACAACAAAAACTAAAATTTACATACTACAAGTTAACTAAATGACTCAGTAGACTAATTAAATGGTTGGAAGTGCTGCAACTAGTCTTTAATCGCCTGATGCGAGCTTCTATAACTGGCCCTTACAATAGTACATCATGATTAAGTGTGTAATGTTAGTGATTACTGTCGAGGCGGTATTAAGACCCGAGCCATGGCGAGGTAATCATTAATTACTCACGTGTAGGTATCATACGACGTTTTTCAATACACTTGTGAAGAAAATAACTGTAAAACTAGTAAACTTTTGTGGCGGTAAAAATCTGTTTTCATATGCGCGCCCATATTTTTTTTCTTTTCCTCGTGGGGGACGACGCGCGCCCATCCTGATACGATAAATGTAATAAAACTATAGCGGGGGAGAGGTTGAACACAAAGGTTATAACTACATTATAGAACTAGTGCGTCATGATAATCAAAATATCACAGTTTGGTAACAAGTGCCATTATATACCTAAATACAGTGTAATAAGAGTCACTTTATGAGCAACTGTATTAATCTTATTCGACTCGAAAAATAATAACAAAATACTAAAAAAATTCGCGAAATGACCACCTACGCAACTGACTCTGCTGGTAAGGCGCGTCTAAAACCTATGTACACAAAAACAACAGGTATTGTTTTGTTAGCTTACTACTAACTACCAAGCATCCTTCTCCTCAAGTCGTATTCCTCATTAGTGAGGGTCGTGAAGTTCCCGCTGGATTAGCTTCTTACTGATGGTGTTTCGCCATCTGTGACAGTTCTAGGCGTCATGAAATGCGATGAGCAATTGGGGGTTCAGTGTGGAGCGGACCTGTGTACCCCTAGCCAAGTTGCTAATCTGCAAATTGTTAACGCTAGTAGAAAGCTTCAAATGTACAGGAATGACGTCAACTCAACGCTCAGTCACGTGGTCAGAACAAAAAAATTGGGGACATGGCCAACTCGAAGCGTTCGACGCAAGCGAAACGGTTGTAACTTGGCTAGGGGGCTGATCTACCCATCTTTTTGGGCTGTGGCTTCTTGGTTGTCCAACCACCAAGCATACGAGATCCAAAACTTAACCCTAGTTTGACATCTTCTTCGCCCCCTCTAGGGCCTGCGCCTTGTGCCTGAGCACCCTTGGCACTGCCCTAATTACGGCACTGATTGTTGGTACAATGGAAGTCACTGCACTTTGCGTTTGATTACATTTTATATGTAGAACGGCTTCGTGGAATCTAAAAATAAAAGAAAAATAATGATATAATTCATATGAACTTATCAAGAATAATATAGTTGTAATAAAAATAGGTTTATGTTGCTGTCTCATGTGATTTGACACATGATCTACATCTACCCCAATATTATAAAGGGGTAAAGTTTGTTGTTTTTTTTTTGTAGGATGTAATCTCTGAAAGTACAGGGTCCGATTGCTAAAATTTTTTCACCAATAGAAAGCCGCTTTATTCCTAAGTGACATATTTTATGTACGCGGGTGATGTCGCGCGCATAAGCTAGTAAATAATATTTACGTTTTGTGATAACTAATTGCTTTTGCTAAAATAAATTAAGCACTTAAGTACCAATATTTTAATGCAATCTCGATTTATTAAATTGGTTTTTTTCTTGTTTTTAAATTATATAAATAGTGCTTAAGTGCGATTCCATCTGAAGGTAAGCAGTGATGCAATTGTTGATGGTGAGGCACACTGGGGCCAGAGTTATCCGAAAAGGAAGCTCGGCCCCGGTACGAAAGGCAAGAAGGAACGGGGTGGGTTTTTTAGTCAGTAAGAGTCTGATACTATCTCCCGCTCCGCCTAAGGGCGGGAGATGTCATATGGATGATTTTTGCCCATTAAAAAAAAAATGGTGAGGCACACTAGTTTGTTAAGAGCCTATTCACTCTAGCCTTGAAGACACCAACATATTAATCGGACGGGGAGACCGCAGCAGGCAAATTGTTCCAGTTCTTCGATGTACGCGGTATGAACGACAAGAGAAACGCTTAGTCCAGACTAGGTAACTACAAGACCGATCGTTATCGAAACATTCTATCTCACTATCAGTTGGTAAAAACTGTTATTGTGCCAATAAAGGATTTTGGTACGTGATATCATGGCTATCGTGTAGACAATAACATAGGCAAGTCTCCCGTCATGTTCTGATAAAATATTCGCCTCCACTGGGCGTGACAGAGGCGTGAGAAGAGTTAACAGATATCACGCTGGATTATCTTGGAACTTTGCCCGAAAAAACAAGCGTGGTAACAATATCTTCACTTATCTATCAATAACATATGATTATGGCGTACATATACTTACCTAATCTTTAGTAAAATTGCCCTCCCAAGGCGTCGGCGGGACAATTTCTTGAGGCGCGTTGTGTTCCACGCGCGCCCCATGGAATTGTCAGCAACCGTAAGGGCCCCGCAGGGTCGTAGCCTACTGGGGCTATGGGTGGTGCAGAAGAGATCCCCGGGGCACAGGAGTTGGTTTTTAGTCAGTAAAAGTCTGACACTATTTCCCGCTCTACCGTACCACAAAAAAGTAATATTGCCATGTCTATAGTAATACCTTCATCATCAAATAACTTTTCCCGATCTATGTGGTTCGTGAGGAATTGTCTAAACTTTACTGACTAAAAGCCCCCTGTGTTTCTTCAGTTGTCTTTGCGTTCCAGGGTTGCTGTACACTGTTTTGAATAACCTCGCAGCTCTGGCAGATCTACAGCAATATCTACCAAGGAACACAAAATGTGCACATGGAGTGCAATATTTTTAAGGGCTGCAGGAATAGTCGAAGGTTACTATGGCCCTGAAATGGGCCTTTGGAAATGAAATGCGTCAGAGTGGTAGAAGTTATTTGATAATTTCGTACACTCAAAAGAAAAGGCTTACGCACGTATACTAGTGACTCAGCTACAAACGCATGTGTAGTCGATGTCATCTTACTTATCACCGACTTGTCTGATCAAGTGTGATCTATGAATATTGTTGTGTGTCATTTAGATTGCGAAAGGACATATTTTCAAAGAGATTGTTTTAGCGATATTATCTTTAGACATCTAACTTTGGTTATGAAAGCTGATCAATCTTACCTACCAACTGTTATGATGTAAAATTAAGAACGAAAAATGACCGTAGCGATGAGAGGTTATCGTTTCATTTTGAGACATTCTGAGAAGTATATACCTAAAATAACTTAGTAAGTACCTAATACTTACTAAGTTATTTTAAAGGTATGTACAGAAAAGCATAATACTCGTATACAGAAGTTGGCTATATTATAAGAGTTTTTTTAATATCGTGCGGTTTTGATCACGCATGCGGGATTATTCCGCACGCGTAATCCCCGCAAATGTCCATTTCATACAAGTAAGTATATATTTTTCATTTTAATATTTTCTGCCAACAATTCGAAGACATGTGACATTCACCAACCAGTACTGGGCCCTCGTAGTGGGTTACGGCCCATTTCCTCTCCTAGAGAGCATTAAAAGGCTGATTATGCTATGCTTTCTTTAAAAGCAGTAGCGATTTAATTAGTTATAGATAGGCATTACGTTTTCATGGAAACCGATAAATGGATTTTAATTTTCTTTAGTTTTCATGTATAATTAACATGAAAACTTCAACGATATCTCACGACGCTGTTTTCGAGGGAATACCTTCAAAAGACGCCTGCACTGTCGAGCTAAGATAAGTCTGGAGAGTGAGGAATGTTTTACATCTTTATATCACCCTGTAGATCACCATCAGCCCGTCGAAGGTGCCCCGTTACCTCTTAAAAGACTATTTAGATAGGTCACCGTTCGACCATCCGGTAACCGTCCGGACCGGACCGAGTCCAAGAAGTCGACGAGGGGTAGAAAGTTCCGCGCGCGTCTCAAGGAGTTGTCAGCACCCGTAGGGGCCCAGAAGGGTCGGAAGCCTTCTAGGGCCATGGGTGATGCGAAAGAGATCCCCGAAGGATGGGAGATGTCATTTAGATGATTTTCCCACCTAAAAAAAAGATAGGTCAGAGTGCAGCGCATGTTCAGAAGCCACGTTGCGTTGTAGTTTCCTTTGAAGACACTTCTGATATGTAGATCAGCATTACTGACTTTAAGAATTGGCGTGAGCAATATTCTCCTTCCCTTTCTCTTAGATTTAGGAAAGAACATACTTAATTAGTGTGAAAATAACATAGATTAGTTACAAAAACAATGTGTTAAATGCACGAAAATAATTGACCTCGTAGTAGTAATAAAACTGAGTACATACACTATTATCGTTATCTGTTAGTGATTGTGACGCAAGTTTCTTCTATTTAACGTAATCAGGGATTTTCAGCGTTGGCATCCTCTCATACGTAGCAGGCAATGTATACGTCATATAAGGATGTCTATTGTTTTGTCGCCGAGCTAATAATTGCTTTTTATTTTCCTGAAATTCTTTTTACTGTTGTCATGTGACGTATGAAGTACGTTATAGTATTTATTGTATGCGTAGTTAATGCATATAAGGATAGTGCATAGGAGATGTACGACACGTACCTAGGTTAGCTTCACTTAGGTCATCAACTTTATTATTAGGTTTTGTTATGACTTAAGTGGGGTATTACTCATGAACTTCAGTATTGTTCGAAAGCGTTACCGCAGACCTGGATCGCAAAAGGCAATTGAAGGAGCATGCTTGTGTTCTAGTCACAACAGACAAGAATTAAGAATGAAAGAATTTATTTCAGGTAACCCTTTACAGGAACTATTGAATTGGCAAAATTTCACACATTCCTAAGTGTAGATCTCTATGGAGAAGAAACTGCAAGCAACTCCATGGACCAACTTTTGGCCCCATTGAGTATCGAAGAGTGTCGCTAATACGCACAAGCTTCGTGTGATTGGTAAATCTCATACAGGTACAATTACCGGAACGGATCTTGAGGGCTCGGCGTCAGAGTGGGGATCGCTTAGCGCATTTTATACATTGGCGAGCCAATCGCCTTCGTTGTTAGATACATGCAGCAACGCAGGGAACGAACCAGGAGTGACATGTATGACACGATGGCGCGGCGAGCCAATCACTGACACTCCCGGCCCCGCGTCTCACTTCGCACTACTAAAGAAACCGAATATTTGACTTCTGCGCAACTTGAAGCCAGCCCTCAAGATCCGTGCCTGTAATTGTACAGGGTTTGTACACGGTGTTCCGTGTAACTTGTTCGTGTGGTAAGCTTATTAAGAACACCTTTACCTGCAATATTGGAGATACTTTCTTCATGTAGGGCGCCACCCTAACATAAATATAATATAATGTCAATTCAATGCAAATGCAAGTTTAAGAAATGCAGAGCATACTCGTATAAGTGTGTGGATGGTTTGGGGTCTAGAGAATGTGCCGTATTTTTAACTAGGCAACGTGATTCTCAATTTAGGGGAAATGATGAATGATTTATTTTTCACAACGGCTTGAGCTCGGATATCAAGAAATCCACTACGAACTTATCAATGTTGTCTGCCTAGCGAATGCCTACTGATGTTTATCGATAAAATCATGTGTTATTCGAATGAGACTTATAATGCCATGATTAATATCCTTATTTACGCGGCCTTATCTTAGGAATAAACTTTCCATTTGTTCAGTACGTGGGTCTCGTTGTAATGACGTGCATCTAATTATAGCCTGCTATCAGCTTCGGTCTTGTTCTTGTTTTTTCCATTTGTTCTTTTCTTGTAGTATCAACAGGCTTTGTATTGGTCTGTTTCTTTTAGTCCTCTTTTGGCTAAGATTTATGAATAAAAAGTATCTGTTGATACGTGCCGGATGTTTTCTTCTTGACCGCGCTGTTGATGAATTGACTGTGCTATCGATTCTTTTTTGCTACTTGTAGTTGATTGTATTTGTATGAATCATCTCGTAAAATCTACAGATAGCTGTTCTGATGTTGTTCATGGTGTTCATTATAAATAAGGCTTAGAGGAAGATACATTTTGTGTTTGTTAACGCTTATGTGTTTCCTAAATTTTAAAATTTTAAGACATTTGTGACATCCACATATCCGCACCGGCCCGGGGCTCGCGTGGTGTATTACGGCCCATTCCCTCTCCTAGAGAAGAGGACACTCGGGCCTCTTCTCTAGCAGTGGGAATATAATAATAATAAGAGTATGTTAATACTTCACACTTGTACACTTATTTGCTTGAACCTGACGCCCGTCTTTATGTGCTGATGGTCAATGCATTGAGGGATGTTTGACGAGTCAGCTAGTAGCTTTATTTTCCTATGGAGATATCCATGCTACTGTTTGGAGGTATGCAGTATAGAGTGTAACGTCCCGCAAACCTCCTCCGACCAGACGGATGTTTGATCTGATCTGGGGCCCAATGCTGCCTTTTTTATAAATTCGTCATTTCAACACGATTCCATTGTCATTTTGCTAAAAGTTCGTAATCTGCTAATTCATAACGATCGATCATTAATCGGTCAATGGTTTCGTAATAAAGCTGTGCTAGAATGACAATACCGAGCGGTCTCGTAAAAAATTAAAAGCAATGAAGACATAAAGCCGTTTTATTGCCTTTTGGCTCGATTGGTCCAATTCACCTATTCGCGATTGGTCCAATTCGCAGTTGGTCCAATATAAAGTGTTCCCAAAATTAATTTAAGTTTCTGTGAAATTGTTACTATTTTGGTGTAGGTATAATAAAGTTTATTCTATTATGAAATCAATGATAGACCATTCTCATACTATTTGAATAACAGACTTGAGGCCCTGGGCAACTACCCAAGAGGTGGTTTCAGGCTGTTCTTCATGTACAAATCGCGCGGATTATTGCGCGATGCAGGATTTCGCAGTTCAGTTCATCGGTCTATAAAGGTACCAACTTACAGTATCGTAACATCATCTTCATCCAAGCGATATCCCAGGCAGTCAAGGTGTTTCTTCAGGCTTGAAAGAACCATTATCTATGGCCAGCTAACCGTACACTGACTGGTCTCACAGCCTTCTAAGAAAAACACCGTGCAAATGGGAAAAGAAAAACAAGTTCAAGCTTGGTTGCGCGACGATCTTTACGAGACTTTTTTTTTGTGAGAAATCTTCATATAATTTCTCTCGTTCTAAGTGGAGCGAGCAGGAGTAACAGACTACTACTAACTAAAACCCACTTGTGGCCATTTTTTTCGGGTGTGTAAAAATCATCCAATGACATCTCCAGCCCTTGGGCTGAGCGGGAGATAGTGTCAGACTTTTACTGACTAAAAAACCCACCCCGTTCCTTCACTGCTTTTCATACCAGGGCCGAGCCTTCCTTTCAGAAGCAGACACTAGGCCCTAGTAGGCTTCGACCCTGCTGGGCCCCTACAGTTGCTGACAACTCCTTGAGGCGCGCCGGAACAGTATGCGCCGTCGACGACTTGAGCTCGGTAAGGACCGCTACCGGCTGGTCGGACAGCGAGCTACTCATTGCTTGCCGTCTGCACCTGTGGTCTTTCAGTTTTCCTTTGCGTTCCAAGGCCCTGGTAACTCTTTCGAACAATCTTAACTTAACAAAGCTGCTGTGTGATGTGAGAGACCAAGATCTCCGTGTAGCTTATGAAATTAGGATTTTTCTGCCTTTTTTGTACCTGAAGTAGTGATCTTCTATTGGCTGGAAAATTAGTGTTGAATCGACTTGGAGATTTCAAAAAGGTCACTAAGTAATCTATTTAGGATTTTAAAAAATGTGTCGAAAAATATTGTCTAGTCGTACAACTAGACAATATTATTATAATAGGCTAGTTGCCGTAAAAAAAGGTAATTAGTTCATCTTTTAGATTATTCAAAACACGTACACGTATTTTTTTATTAGTAAATTAAACTCACACAGGGACACGTATTTTTATATTAGTAAATTAAACCAAAAATGTCAAAGATAAAGCCCATTAAAGTTACGTGTAACGTCATGCCCGCGCCGTGCTGCATTTTTTTTCACGGAGTGACGTCACACGTAACTTTAATGGGATGTATCTTTGTTATTTTTGGTTTAATCAAAAAAAGAAAAAATACGTGTCCAAAATTTTTTTATAATCTAAAATACGGACTAAATAAATTATTACATACCTATTGTCAGTATACACAAAATGAATGAGAAGAAAAGTACAGAAAGATACAATAAAATTACGCCGAACGTACTGCGCTCGGGTTGTACAACCCGAACGCTCAGCATTTACTGGGTGTCGAACACCCAGCGCCGGTTTTCAGTTGGCATCTCGCAGTGTGGCACTTACGAGGGATCAAAACTTTATCTTTAGCATCCACTGAATACCAATCCGTCAGACTTATTATTAGGTTATCACTGTTAGCGATAATAACGCATAATGTAATAACAACACAATTATAGAAAGGAACTTTCTTTGATGGGTTTTGAGAAGTACAGTTCGTTCATCAGTCTATCTATTAAAATGCTGATAACGCTAATCAGTGTGATTACGGACCTTATTACGATTTGGTTTACACGTGGGGTATCAGGTTGATATGAGTCATGGTTCACTCTAGAAACAGCGTGGATGAAACTAAGTAGATAAGTACTGATAAAAATTATCGAAGGAAATTCTTTCTTGTGTAGGATTGCTTTTTGATCTCGGAACCTGATAGGCTTCTGCTTAATTGATTTAATTTGTTTGTGAAACCTTTCTTGATAACTATGCAGGATGTAGGTACGTAAATGCGACGGAAAGATATGGTCTGGTTGAATGGACTTCAGCATTTGATTATTTTAATGAATTATAATTGAGTTACGTGTTTGCAATTTGTTGTTAACGAAAGTGGATGTTTTTTGGACTTCCATATACAAAACTATAGCAAACTACGTAGGTACTTATTAAAAAAAAGAAAAATGGAGAATCAACCTTATAGTGCCGGATCGGCGAAACGTCTTCTTCTCGGCCCCTCGGCTCCATTTGGACGTACAAATAAGTTACGATATTTATATACTTGTTCCATATGAAAACTAACCAATTCTTGACTTTGTGCGGGGCTAAACCGTCTGTAGCATTTTCAACTCGTGCTACGTGGTAGAACCAGCACTAACCGTGATCAAAATCCAGTCAGGAGGATTATTATTAGTAGGTACGATGGCTGAACTTACTTACTCGCTGCTACAAAGTTGCCCTCTCTAAGGAATAAGTTCATGACGTCATCATCATCATTTCAGCCGATATACGCGTCCACTTTCCCAAGTGTTGTTCTCGTCCGTCGCCACGAACGATCCTGTGGGTGGAACGGTCCTTCACCAGGTCATCGGTCCACCTTGTAGGAGGTCTTCCAACGCTGCGTCTTCCGGTATGCACGCTAATCCAGAACCTGAAGACATGACGGGTCATAACTTAATTCCTCCAAGCCCGTTGCAACATCAAGCCACCGGACGTACGGCTATTCGCCACTGAGTACATGGTTAAAATGTCAATCGTGCGAGCGAGAAAGACGGATGGAGACTTATACCCTATATAGCTACATCCAGTTCAGTTTAGGCTGTAAAATGGATCGCGTTAAGAGTTCATAGTAACGTACGTACTATCATATAACCTGTCATGCACTAAACACTGCAGACAGTGTACTCAATCACAAGAGATTGATTAGGTTGCTAGGTAAATTCCTACGAGACGTGATAACCCATTTCTTAGGTCATTCTCTCAGCACAACTCACGGAGGCAATCAACTGATACCCTTTGAGACCTGGGGCTTTCACATACTTGTGGCATTTAGTAATAATGGATAGAATTGCTGTGATTCTTGTTTTTTTTTTCGAAATTGCTGGAATGAATGATATGATAATCTATACATATAAATAAAATTGGAGTGTCTGTTTGTAATATTGAAATAACTGCTTTTTACTACATTCATATGAATATATATACGATACATACACCAAAATAACATTTTTTACAATATTTGTCTGTCTGTCTGTCTGTCTGTTTGTCCGGGCTAATCTCTGAAATGGCTGGACCGATTTTGACGGGACTTTTTTTGGCAGCTGATGTAATAAGGAGTAACATAGGCTACTTTTATTTTAGAAAAAATAAATTCAAAATCCTGTAGTCCACGCGAACGAAGTCGCGGGCCCAGCTAGTAGCAAATAAACTAAATACATATGATTATTAGCTAAATAAATAGAGAATGCCCTGTTGCATTAAGTCCACTTATGGTACCACTATTGTACATGAAGTTTAAAAAAATAAATAAAACAATAATGTAAAAATAATATAATGGCATTTTGTAGAGTAAATGCTAATATTTGCTCCAATCTAGAGATCAAATTAAAGTTGAAAATATAGGTAAGTAAGTAATAAACTGAAGTACAAGCTAATAAATAAGCGTTATAAATAAACCAATTAAAAAAAAAAATTGTTTGTTTAGGAGATACCTACGAACATTTTATTTAGTATTCAAATAAAATATTTACAATAGAATATAACTACAATATACTTATAAACAACTAGACATTATTGGAAGTCAAGCGCACGAGCCTAACAAAAGTAAAAAAAAAAAGAAATCTGTGAGAAATTCTATCACTGAAAGAATCACAGAAACATAGAAAGTTGTTGTAAAATGTCAGTAAGAGTTACGGGGCTGAAGAATTACAGCTGAAGGAACACAGGTGTTTTTTTTAATTCATTAATTTAAAAGTCTAACACTTTCTCTCACACCACCCAGAGCGGGAAAAGTCATTTGATGAAAAAAGAGGGAAAAAGCGAGTACATCGCAAGTATACCTAAATATAAAATAAATTGCGACGAACACGTCATAGCCACTAAATTTGTGTAAAGATAACATTACTTACATAAATATATTACGTGTGAAATTGTAATGATAACTAATAAAACATAGTAGATTACATAACAAAAACACGCTTCTACAAAATGGGAAATATTTGAAAGGAATTTCAAGAACTTCCGGACCAAACAAAACCGATAAACAAATTAGTCAACTCGTTTAATTCCTTAGAATTTTTGCTAAGACGTTAATCTCATTATAATTAATCACTGGCTTGACGTTTGTAATCAGTGTTAGATAGTGATGCAATAGGAAGACTCGGTGAACTAATACGCTTATCAGTTATCAGTGCATGTAACCGTCTGTCCGGTAAAGTCGCTGGGTTGAGTAATTAGACGATAAATTTAAATCAGTTTATTAGGAAGGATTGCGGTTGACTTTGATCTTAGGTATATAGTATGTCCGGTTATTGTGTTTAAGGGAGACTACACTGCAGGAATTGTTGAAATAGTTACGTGGGCCTGGTAAGCAAAGAACAACTGAATGAACACATAATATAATAAGTTATTTTTAGGGTTCCGTAGCCAAATGGCAAAAAACGGAACCCTTATAGATTCGTCATGTCTGTCTGTCTGTCTGTCCGTCCGTATGTCACAGCCACTTTTTTCCTAAACTATAAGAGCTATACTGTTGAAACTTAGTAAGTAGATGCGTTCTGTGATCCGCTTTAAGATTTTTACACAACAATAGAAAAAAAGAATAAATTTTGGGGGTCCCCATACTTAGAACTGAAACTCAAAAATTTTTTTTTCATCAAACCCATACGTGTGGGGTATCTATGGATAGGTCTTCAAAAATGATATTGAATTTTCTAATATCATTTTTTTCTAAATTAAATAGTTTACGCGAGAGACACTTCCAAAGTGGTAAAATGTGTCCCCCCCCCCCTGTAACTTCTAAAATAAGAGAATGATAAAACTAAAAAAAATATATGATGTACATTACCATGTAAACTACCAACGAAAATTGGTTTGAACGAGATCTAGTCAGTAGTTTTTTTTAATACGTCATAAATCTAAATAAATACACTTATTACAACGAACTACAAGAACTTTTATATTATGTTACTTGCTGCTACGGAACCCTCCATGGGCGAGTCGGACTCGCACTTGTTTTTATTATTGATTAGCTCGCGTTTGACGACCATCTCACCACGCTCGCACGCTTGCCTAGAAATAACCTGTTCACTCTTGACCTAAAGACCCCTAGGTTGTAGCTATCAGGAAACACAGACTCCGGCAGGGAATTCCTCTCCTTGGCTGTACGCACAATGAACTATTTTTACAGTGTGGCAATATATTTTGAAATACAAAAGAATTTAAACATCAAAGATCCAAGTTTCAAAAATTCAAAGCCTGTACTCCTGTCTGTTTTGCCTATCAGCGCCAATACCCTTAAATAATAAATTATTACTATCTACTAACTATCGAGCAGTAATTCTAATAATTTATCACGTTCACTGCGTTATGAGGTGCTGAAAGGTCTAAACGTAATACTAGGAGAAGAATTTACTCATCGTTTCCAAATGTTGATGAATTGAACGGTTAGCGTACTTAACTACTGATTGACTCAAAACTTCTTAAGTTATATTCTACAACAAGACTGAAAGCTTCGAAAGATCGTTTGGATTCTACATTCAAAAGCTTTCCCAAGTTCCGAAGCTTTTTGTTAGATGTCGTGAGGTGAGTCGCGGCCAAAACTTCCCGTAGATCATAAGAGATGGCGCTGCATGTCTCATTTGGTGTTGGTTTTGATTCGAGGTACCGCTGACAATTTTATTATGGGATGTGTTTAGCTGGGGCCAATCGATTTACCTAATGACGATAATGAGGTGATATTATAATGAAGTGTAATGCATTCAATGGTTATTTATTAGTTTCGGGTAGATTAAATATTTTACATTACCTTCGTATTTTATACATTATTTATAATGTTTCCTCTAATTAACCACAATGTTGACGAAAGTGACGCGTCAATGCAAATTGTTTTTATACATTTTCTACCTCACCTTGATCGGCAACCGGGTTTAAATGTATTCATCGATATCTACATTGAATGAGGAATAAAAACACTGGATAATGAGTCTCGTACCTTGGACGTGTGATACCAGACGTAGTTTTCTCTGTACTGCGTAAATGAGGTTGCAGAAGCAAGATATCATCATGTATATTTTTTTCCATCTCAATTACAACTCTGGAACATCCATCTTAATTATGGTGGCGGACGTCTTAATAGATAGCTTGTGTACAAGGCCCATGTCCATGTGTAACTGACAGCGACCAGTCTTTACTGTCAGTGAAATGTAATGGTAGCTCACCAAGTGTGTATCAGTGATGTGCGATGTGTACGAATATTGTAAACAGGAAAGTTACTGAGCACGCGCTGCGGGCGCGGGTCAGAGGTCCGAGTCGCGCCCTTAACCTCTTTTATATTTATCACCGTCTGATTTGTTATGTATCATTTATACTTCGGCAGATTCCAGTGGAATCTATTTATAAACATTTCAATGAATATGTAATTACTTTAATCACATTAGAGTAGATTTAGGGTTTCAAAGGTCAGTGTAATAAAATTCAGAAATAGGGTAGATAAAAGATTTTTATTAACTTACTCTTTTCAAGTATTTTTTTTTCACAATTCTGTGAATTCTTTGCAACGATAAAAATATAACAACACGAACTCGATCATGTTCGATACAACATCTCTTATACAATAATATTTACTCTTTAATATCACAAGTACACTTACAATCTAATTTTTATTAAAGCTTTCAAGTTTGGACTTACGATCTATGATTTTAAACTTATGCTAACTGATTGTGAGATCTATAGTTATATTGATATCCTCCACACCACGATTCACTAAACTTCATATGGATGTCAGCGGACACATTGCGAGCGTGCGACTCCGGCGGTGCTGGAACAGATGTGACCGCGGAGCCGGGTCCGCCAGCTCCGGGCACTGTTTACCAGGGTCTCCACACGGCTGGGGTCTTGCTGAACGAGTTCGTGGAGCAGTCCAGGGGGGTCGCCGTGTGCATGTGCACGGGCGAGGCTGGCGGCGAGGGCGTCACGTAGCCGGAGGTCGAGGAGGCGCTGGACAGCGCGGGGCTGGGCGGGCTCGCCGGAGGGGTGTCCGCGGATGCTGCCGCGCGCTGCATGTCGTTGAGGCGGTGGCCCAAGTGGGTCATCAGCTGAGTGCCCAGCCTCACGTCCACACCAGGAATGGAGGCCAAGCAGCGAGACACTTCGTTGGCAGCATGAGTGAATCCAGCACGAAAGCGGTCAGCATCCACGGTGGGGTTCAGTGACAGGCGCCGCTGGCGGCGGAGCTTGTGAAGGTGGCGAACGGTCAATTCCAAAATATCAGCTTTCTCCAATTTTGCAACATTCTCTCCTTCAGACTGAAGAGCGCTGACCATCAACTCCTTGAGTTCGTCGAGGCAGCGGTTGATGCGAGCGCGCCTTTTGCGCTCAAGCATCGGCTTCATCACTTTGCGATATTGATAAGTACGCGAGACTGGCTGCGGGCCGTCGTCTGCGAGCGAGTACGCGATCTCGTAAGACATGGTGGACATTTGTGTGTAGCGAGTGGAGGTGTGCGTTAGCGCTGAGCGTTGAACGCGGAATGCGGTACGTCGGCCGGGCGGGGGCTTTTATAGCGTGCGGAGGGCGAGCGATCGTGGGAACGCACGGAGCCGTCGAGTTCCCACACGCGCCACCTGTGCGGCGCAGCTGCCGGCGGGGCGCGGGGGGACACGCGCCGGCCGCGCGTGCGCGCCGTAAACAATCGTCGGCGCGGGCGCACGCCGCGACGCCCGGCCCCGGTAACGCGGTAATTGCTGTGCTGCGGACGGATTCTATTCTGCCAGCTACTGACTAAGCTAGGACACTGTTTAGATCTTTTTTTTTTTTTTTTTTTTTTTTTTGTGTGTGGCCTCTCGCAGGTCAACCTAGGAGGTTGTCGGCTGCTTAACCGGACTTGCCTGTGGCGGCCTTGATCTCTAATCAAAGCCTCCAGCCAGGGCTTACTATACTACTTAAAACTAAGCGACTACGCTAAGGGCACCCCCTGTGGGGTACGAGCCTCGGCTTAGGGCGTCGCTGGGGGAGGGCAGCAAAGGGACGGGCTGGATCTAGCAAAATTTTATTATTATTATAGGGGAATTTTAGACTACTGGCTCAGCGGCGCGGGCTGGCTCGAGCAAGGGACGGGGAGGACAATTACGGGTTTGTCGCGGCGGGCCTCGGCGGCGAGGACGGAAGGAACGCGGTCTGTAGTGTTTTTTAACTGTGCTAGTTTCCCTACGGCTCTCTTGGAGCAGGGTAGTGGGGTCGTCGGGGGCGATTAGGGTATGCCTAGGGCGGCGAATCTTGGAGATGCGGGAGGGTTCGTATCGGGCTGCCGATGCGATAAGGGGGTTGCGGTGCTTCACAGCAGTGTCAAGGAAACGCTTGCACAGGCGTTTCATGAACTGCTGGATGGTGGGGACTCTGAGATCTAAGTGTAGATTCTCATTTCGGATGTAATAGGGGGCTCCGAGGATTTTTCGGAGGGTGCGGTTTTGGAGGGTCTGCATCCGGTGGAGGTGACGGGCCTTGGCGTGTGCGAAGATTGCACAGGCATACGTCATGATCGGGCGAATGACTGCCGTGAAAAGGCGCAACTTGCACTTGCGTGACAATTTGCTGCGGGCAGTCAGTAGGTAGTGAAGCCTACCCTGAGCGAAAGCAGCTCGCGAGCGAGCCTGCTTTATGTGCTCGGCGAAGGATAGGCGTTCGTCGAGGATCACTCCGAGGTACTTGGCTTGCTTCTCCCAGGGGATCGGCTTGCCGTACATGGTGATCGGAGGGGGAGGGGGGTCAGATCTCCGCCGTCTCGCATAGAGAACGGCTTGACTCTTATCAGGGTTAACCTCGACTCTCCATTTCCGGAACCATTTGCCCAAAATGTTTGCGGAGGTTTGGAGATTACGAGCGATAACTCTGGGGTCATGACCTGTGTAGTAAATAGCCGTATCGTCAGCGAAAAGCGCCAACTTAGACTTTTTACTTTTGGGGATATCGCTGGTGAACAACGTGAAGGCTAGAGGGGAAACAACGGAGCCTTGAGGGACTCCTGCTCTGATGGGGTGCGGGAAGGACAGAGCTCCCTCGACTCTATAGCGAAAGGTGCGATTCGACAGAAAGTCTCGCATGATGAGCACGAGACGATCTGGCACACCGAGTTGGTATAGCTTATATAATAAGCCATTGTGCCAGACTTTGTCGAATGCTTTCGCTATGTCAAAGTACAAGACGCCCGTCATCGTGTTACGTTGGAAGCCAACGCTTATGTGCTCCACGATGCGGTGAACTTGATGGACACACGAGTGTTCGGTACGGAACCCGAATTGCTCGTCGGGGATGAGACCCTTGGTTTCGGCAAAGTCTTTGAGTCGCTTATAAATAAGCCTCTCGTAGATCTTACCGAGAACATTGAGGAGACTGATGGGACGGTAGCTAGAGGGGTCAGACTTGGGCTTGCCTGGTTTGGGGATGCCGATAACGGTGGCCTGTTTCCACGCTTGTGGGAATATGTTATTGCTTAATGCGCCATTGAAGATGGCGGTCATTAGCATTATGAGCTGGGGGGGGAAGAGTTTGAACACTCTGTTCGTGATGCCGTCGGCACCGGGGGCTTTCCGTGGTTGAAGCCTTTTCACGATGTCCTCAACCTCGTCGGGTGTGACGGGGGCTAGAGGGTTATCGGGGTCTTCAACGGGAGGGAGGGAGGCTCTTCGTTCGACTTCAGCATCCACCATATCAATGTGGGCTTGGTCTACTAGATGAGAGCTAGGCGAGCATTGGGCTTCGAGACTGTCGGCCAGGCACTCCGCTTTCTCGGAGTTGTCGAAAGCGACACTCCCATCAGGGCGGGTGAGCGGGGGCATGGAGGACTCTTCGGTGGAACGTAGCTTCCTTTGGAGTTGCCAGAAGGCGAGATGGGTAGGCTCAAGTTCACTGAGCGTCTTTTCCCAGCGGGCGGAACGCAGCTCGGTCATACGCTTCCTTACAGCACGCTGTAATTTACGCATGTGAGCCTTGTTGGCGTCGCAGGGAAAAGCGCTATACGCACGGATAGCAGCGTTCTTCTCGGTCAACAGAGCCCGTACATCGTCCGGGATTTTCCAGCGACAGTCCTCTGTCACTGGAATCTCCCTTGAACAATCGTTCAGGACGGATTGTACGTGCTCTGTGAGCGAGTCGATCGCCTCCGACGTCTCGGCGACTGAGACTATATGGTCAGGGATGGAGTCCAACTGATGTGACGTAGTAGATTTCAGTCGTTCGCTTACTTTCTTCCAGTCAGTGATCAGTTGGGATGGAGGGGGCTGGCCGGGGTCGAGATTTCCCGAGCGGGAGCCAAGGTGCATGACCACGGGGCGGTGGTCAGAGTTTAGTTCGTGTATTGCTTCTATAGATTGCAAACGGAGGTTTACATTCTTTAGCAGCGCTACATCGAGAACGTCAGGCCTATGATTGGGATCGTGGGGGAAGTGAGTGGGACACATCGGGCCGATGATGTCAAAATTCAGGGAAGCACCAAGGTTGAAAATGACCTTACCTCTAGGGTTGGTCGTGCTGCTGTTCCACGCGGGGTGTTTAGCATTGAGATCGCCCGCTAAGATAACGGAGTCACTCATGCCAAAGAGGGATGTCAGGTCTCTGGTGAGAGCGGTGGCTTCGTCCGTTAAGTTGGACGAAGAAGACGATGGGGGGTAATAGGCGGAGATGACTGTGATCGGCGGGTGACCAGTCATGCCTAGCCGACAAGCCGAGAACTCCAATAGAGATAGGGGCGCGGGTGGAGTTAGGGGAATGCAGTGCAATTCCTTTTTGTAGTAGATGAGGGTGCCACCACCGTGACAGCGGATCCTATCGTTGCGAACTATGCGATAGTTGGCAATCCTAGGATCTTTGAGGTGGGGCTTTAGATAAGTTTCCTGTATAAGGAGAATGTCTAGTTGATGGTCGCGGAGGAAGGCCGCGATCTCATCACGCTGGGAGTTAATGCTATTTGCATTGAAGAAACCTAATTTAAGGGATCGCGGTTTGGAGCAACAAACTTTCAGTCGCTTATCCATTAATTTAATTTTTAAGGGTAACAGCTGGAAGCTTGTCCAGCTCGGACAGTGTTGGCTTATGCTGATTGAAGAGCTCAGCCATCTTTTCCAGGGTCACTGTACCCGTGGCTTTAGCCACGTGTAACTCGTCAGCTAGGTCTCTAGCATCCTGGGTCATAAATATGATGTAATGCTCCAGGATGATTGAGCCAGCTGGGTCGGTCCTGGGAGGAATCACACCAGTGAACCGAGGCACAGCCTTAGGGGCTGCTGCTGGGACTGCGGGTGCCACAGGGGCGGGAGTAGGCGCTGGGATGGGTTTGGCCATCAAAGCTGGAATAGGCTGAGAGACCGCCAAGGCCGGGAAGGCCTTTTGGTGGTTCAGCCTGTTCCAAGGGGACGGGCGCTGGGGAGCGAGACGCTCGGGGAGCTGGGTTGAGGGGGCTAACCCTGAGGGGGCTTCTCTAAGCTGGCGTGCAGCGGCGCGCTTTGCGAGCTTTGGAGAAATTTTAGGGGCCTTGGGGCAACCCCTGTAGTTAGCCGGGTGCCCAGCTTGCCCGCACAGCACACAGCTGGGTGGCTCTGTGCAGAGCGTGCGGTCCTTGGGACGGGGGCATTCAGTAGTGCCGTGCTCACCCAGACACTTTACGCATCTGGGTTTTGCGTAGCAGTTGGACTGAGCATGTCCATAGAGTTGGCAGCGGTGACACTGGCCAACTATCGAGCTTTTATACGGCTTCTCAATTGAGATGCCGGAAAGAGAGCACACCGACTTGATCTTGAAGATCGGGTGGTGCCCTTCTGTAGGGTCGCAGACGACCAGTACCATATCGTACTGTTCTCTGCCACGAGCCTTGTGCAGGCGGTGAACCGCAGAGACTGGGACGCCCTGCGATTGAAGGTCGGACTTGATGTCGTCCGTGGGGATTTCCTTTGGCACACGTCTAATGACCACTCGGGTCGGCGTGTCCTCTGGGAGAGAGTATGTGTGGAAGCACACGTTCCTCTCTCTGAGCGATCGGGTAAGTTCCCGGTAGTCCGCGACTGTCGGGACTACGACACGAATGCCCTGCTGGCAAGCTCGTGCGTTCGTGTAGTTGATCTTACGATCAACACACATCTTGGACACGTCCGTCCACTTCGCCTTGTCCTGGATGTACAAGGGAGGCGGGGGACGTTGCTTCTTTGCAGAAGCTGAAGGATTGCAGCTAGGCTGCGACAGCTGTGACGCTGGGGCGGGTTTGCTACTGAGGGTAGTAGCGGGGGCGGGGGTGGAGACATCAGTCTCAGTCTTCTTGGCCTTACTGGCGGAGGCCTTGGTCTTCTTCTTCCTCTTTCCTTGGACGACTTGATAGTCGTCGTCGGAGGAGGACTCCTGGGCCTCAGAGCCTGACGGCTCTGAGTCGGTGTCTATGGGCACTGTCGTGTCCATAGCCTCACTAGGAGGGGATGGATTGATACTGTTTAGATCTTGCCATATGCAGATACTTATAGCCGTGGTAGATACAATGGCGTGGTAGGTTGATATCTGTACTGTAGCAAGATTTGTTCAATCGATACGATTATAACAGTAGCAAAATAGTATCAATAAAATTAGTCAGTACAGAAGTTTAGAAGTGGATCGATTTTTGCAAAAAGACTTCAAATCTCGTAGTACGGCTATTTGTCCGAGGGTTTCGTAGCGCGTAGCTGCGTAGCACGGGCCCTGCGTAGCGCAGAATTTGTCATCTCCAATTGCTACGATTGTTGCATCAGCAATTAATCAGAGTGTTATTGCTGCATAAACAGAGCTTATATTTCATCAGCACACATTTAATTAAAGCTGCGTCTAATTAAGATCAGATTTATGCAGGTAATGTCGCAACGTAATGGCGGTGTGGAGTGATCAATCAGGCGGGGCGCACAATGGCGGCGTCAATTATATTCTGATCGGTTCTCGGCTACTGTTGGCGTTCATCAATCACGGATTACGCGGCGTAATAATTATTGACAGACAGAATTACGGTCGCGATACGCTGGAGCGCCTTAAATGAGAGTGTCTTGGGTAATGACATGGAAGTTGGAGATCAGAAAGGTTTCTTAACGGGTGTTGTGTTTTGTGGCGCCGGCGCTCGCAAGCGAGTCGGTCGGTAGCTCGGTGGGACGTAGGTGGTATTAGTCAAAGCGTGAGTGGGCGGCGGCCTACGCCTGACGCCGTTGAGATATGTCCACCGCGCGCCGACCGGCACTCCGTATCGACACGCGCTCATGATCGGCGCTTGCGCCGCGTGACTGCATGCTTTCTCCGAACTACACCCACCTCAACACTCCAAATGTTTATGCATCTCATACGATCGTGTAGGTTATGACATTTGCATATTTTATAAACTACATCATGTGTCTGAAGATATCATTTACATAATAATTGATACCGTCTCTTATCACGTTTGCGTGGGCTTTGTTTTTATCAGTACATAACGGCCGCGAATTTATTTTTAAGATCCAAATGTGGAATGAGTCATGTAATGTAAATCATTGTTTTCCCGGAATTGCTTCTAAGTACTTTGACAATTTGCGTCCATTAGTGATTACTACAAATGGTGTTTTACAAAACGTATTAAGAAAGCATAGTACTATCTTGTTATTGAACGGTGATATCGAAATATTCCGCTAGTTAGTGAATGGATGGAAAAATGTTAATTAGTACTAATCGCTAGGAACTGTGTCGGGCACGCTCCACGACCAGATAATATGATGAGTGTGACCATTATTAAACATATTAATTGCTAAATACATTAAAGCGTGGAAAGTTTAGTTAAATATCGAGTATTTGACTAGGGTCATACAAACTTCGTAAATGCAAGTGGCAGTCGGATAATCACACTAATATTTATTTATACTAGCTTTTATCCGCGGCTTCGCCCGCGTACGTAACTTAGTAACTTCGCCTACCTTAGAGTGAATAGGCATCAACGATTGCATCACTGCTTACCATCAGGCGGGATCGCAGTCAAGTACTAGTTTATAATAAATAAAAAAAAAACTTATGTCTTTTAGGAATAAAGCGGTTTTCAATCGGTGAATTTTTTTTATATATGAAGTTCCTTAAATAATACAATAGGTACTTTAAATATAAAAAAAAACCGGCCAAGAGCGTGTCGGGTCACGCTCAGTGTAGGGTTCCGTAGTTTCCCGTCCGTCACAATAAGTCCCACTTATGAATTTAAAAAAATGCTTGCATATACGATTATACTACAAACTTAGTCCAGAAATTATTTTGTATAACCTTTTTATCTTTTTTGTAAAAAAACTGTTCTTTCCATCAAGTTCAAAATGATTTTCCTAGAAAGTCCTTATAAAGTTCTACTTTTCAGTTTTTTTTCATATTTTCTAAACTTATGGTTCAAAAGTTAGAGGGGGGGGGACATTGTTTTTTACTTTTGGAGCGATTATTTCCGAAATTTTTGACATTATCAAAAAATGATTTTAGTAAACCCCTATTCATTTTTAAATACCTATCCAACAATATATCACACGTTAGGGTTGAAATTAAAAAAAAAATCACTTCCCACTTTACATATAGGGGGACTACCCTAATAAAACATTTTTTTCCAATTTTTATTTTACCACTTTGTCGGCGTGACTGATATACATATTGGTACCAAATTTCAGCTTTCTAGTGCTAACGGTCACAGAGATTAAGCGAGGACGGACAGACAGACGGACAGACAGACATGGCGAAACTATAAGGGTTCCTAGTTGACTACGGAACCCTAAAAACCAACAAGATACAGCTTACTAATCTAGACTTTAACATAAAATAAACAATAACATTTTTGCGAATCCACTCAAATGACATGTAATACCCCCACTTACATTAAATTAAAGGCCAACATTTGTATGTGCGTGTATATATTTGTCACTCTTCACGCACAAACGGCTCAACGAAGTATGTTCGGCTTATCCCAGAAATAGGTCCCCATGAGAAAATTATTTTATTAGCACGAGCAAAGTCGCTGGCAGGAACTAGTGGTTAGATAAGTCAATGTAGTGATTACAAAACATAATTTAAATAACTAGATATGTAATTCATTCGCAATAACTAGAAGCAAACCTTTTATCCGATCAACAGATTTTTACTTTTATTGCGTTAATGGTATGACAATTGGCGGCTGTAGTAAAGTTGGTTTTGCGACCATTTTTTTGCTTTTAATACCATCTTTATACTACGGAATAGAAGTCAAAATCGATTGAACGGACGGTAAAAAGGGTTTGTTTAAATTTCTAATCTTCTTTCAAATGGAGTATAAAGCTAGAACTACAGGCATTAAGTTCGCCTCTGTACATGTGAGCATAAAGTATTAAATAAATAAATAAGCTACATAAGACCGACGCACACATGTAATACGCCTAATTTGTAGTAGGTACGTAGAAAATCACCGCGTGGCATAATAATATGATAATAATAATAATATTCCACAACTATCACACAACGTTGTCTAGTCCCAAGCTAAGCAGAGCTTGTGTTATGAGTACTAGACAACTGATAAACATACTTATATATTTCTAAATACATACATATTATAGATAAATCACACCCAGACACAAACAAATGATTGTGCTCATCACACAAACATTTGTCCTGGGTGGTCAGGGTCACTAACCTTTAGACCAACAGGCCAGTCAAAAGCATGGACCAAGTGTAGTTCTACAAGTCTAGTTTCCATACAAAATGTATGGAGACCGACGCGCCCAGATCGGCGTGTGCGGCACACGTGCGCAGTGTGGTTCTAGCTTTAGTGTTTTCGCTACCTGTGACCCAGACACTGACTGATAAGAGATACCAAGAATAGGTTTACAGCTGACACCTATTGAACCTCTTTTATTGTCTGGCACAAGCATTAACACGTCCATTATCAACGGATTACAGTCTGATAAGGTGTTACACTGAAAAAAAACATGTACAACAAGAAGTTATACCTTTTTGTGGTGTAGGAAGTCATGCAATGACTTCTTTTTTTTATTATGCACTAGCATATGCCCGCGGATTTGCCCGCATACATAAAATATAGCCTATGTGACTCAGGAATAAAGCAGCTTTCTATCGGTGAAAAAATTTTCGCAATCGGACCAGTAGGTACTTTCAGATATTACCTCCTAACTATAAACAAAAAAAAAACAAATTGTACCTCTTTATAATATCAGTCTAAAAGCTAGGAGTATTCTTTTCTTGGAAGCCTCCGGGCTAAAAGAGTTACAATAACAAGGTGGCGAGTCACAATAGATCTTTTAGGTCGCAGTGACTACATCCCCTACACTATGGGTGATGCATAGCCCCTTATCTTCTAAATAATAATAATAATAATATCAGTGTAGATAGGACGATGGAGCACACGTGCCTAGAAATAACCTATTCAGTCTTGACTTAAAAACCCCTAGGTTATAGACTTGTAGCTATCTGAAAACAAAGACTCCTACAGGGAATTCCAGTCCTTAGCTGTTCACACGATGAATGTATTCCCAACACCTTTTGTACGTATGCGTGGGATCGGTACCAGTGTACCGGTGGCACAATGCCGTACGTCTAGTGGTCCGATGATGGACTTTGCCGCTCTAAAGATGAGCGGGATAACAGACTTTTACTGACTAAAACTCACTTATGTTTCTTCAGTTGTTTGCAGTCTAGGACCTCGAGTTTCTTTTTCAGAAATTCTCCGTTGGTCTAGCGCGAAGAAGTAATAATGAGTTCTCAACCTGTAAAAGTATATGATTTTTTTTTTTTGGTGGGGAAAATCATCCAATGTCAACCCCCGCTCTAGGGCGGAGCGGGATATAATGTCAGACTCTTACTGACTAAAAAACCTACCCCATTCCTTCAAGCCTTCATACCGGGGCTCGAGCTCCCTTTCAGATAACCCTGGCCCCAGTAGGCTTCGACCCGGCTGGGCCCCTACTATTGCTGACAACTCCTTGAGGCGTGCGTGAACAGTGCGCGTCGTCGACGACTTGGACTTGGTCCGGACAGTTACCGGACGGCCGGACAGCGAGCTACCCATTGCTCACTGTCCGCAAGCCCGCGCCTACGGTGGCTGGAAATCGGGATCAGAATCCCGGCGGCGGCGAGAGTGCCGTTGCCTGATGTGGTGTGCCTCCTCCTTTGCGAGCATTACTGTAAGTATATGAATAGATGTGTACAATAGTATTGCACCCAATGTCTGCTACCTGTCGTCCCTAACGGTGGTTGCAATGGGCCTTTATTGCTCGCCGTTGGAGAAAAAAAGTGCGGATAACAGCATTAGAAATGGGCAGGGCTTTGTAGATTTTTTGGGTTTGAATGTTAATTACAGAGAAGTACTTTATTGGACTTTTGTTCCTTTTTTATATTATTTATAAGTTCGCATTTGGTAATTTTCTCATTTGTTGACTTTGGAATATCGAGCGTGTTAGAAGAAGCAAAAAGCGAGCGTGCATAGAATTTAACTTATTCATCTTTACTAAAATATACTGTTTACTTAAATGACCCCAGGTTGTAGTTTTCAGAAAACGCATACTCCGATAGACATTTAAAAAAAAAAATTGGTTCGTTGTTTTGAATCAATGTTGAAAATAATAATAAAGGTAAAAAATGACGATAGACTTACTAAGTCCGTTTTAGGGTTCAGTACCCAAAGGGTAAAAATGGTTCCCTGTTTACTTAAAATGCAGAATATTTAGTTGTATATTCACTATAAAAAATAATAATTAAATTAAAATCAAGCCATTAGCCTATACAAGTAACGTGATTTTTTGGGCCTTTTTTGCTCGATATTACACTTGGCCAGTATTTACCCAAGCGCTACAGATATTTCTTAAAAAATCTGTGTTGGGAAAACCATATTTCTACAACAAAATAATGTTACGCTAATAAAATTCGTTCTACACCACTCCCAGCTTCGAATTACGTATCAAAAACTTTGTCGTAAAAAAAAATAAGTAAGTAAATAAGTTACTCAATAAGGACATGGCCAAAATTAAGTAACATCCACACCAAATTGGTTTCATCAAGTCATTGGCAGGTCCAATAACATGAGGAACGGGCGTGGGCGGCCGGATGCAAGTGATTGCATTTCATTTGTTGCAACGACATTTTGACTTCATATTACGCACTAAATTGGGAAATAAAAAGGCTATATAAATATGAAGTACACAATTTTTGATTGCCTGTTATATTTAGTGAAGATGTCCTCAGCAGTATTAAAAGGTTGTAAAAAAAAGTGTTACTTTTGGGCATAGGATATTTTGTATTCAGGAAATTAAACGGTACAACCGAATAAAAACTGGTCAAGTGCGAGTTGGCCTCGCACAAGGGTTACGTACCGTCTGTGGCAAAAGAATCACGTTTGTTGTATGGGAACCCCACAACACAACACAAATGTTTATTTTATTCTGTTGTTAGTATTTGTTGTTATAACGTCAATAGAAATGCATCATCTGTGAAAATTTCAACTGTCTATCTATCACGGTTGAAGAGATATAAGTGGTGACTAACGGACAGACAGACAGACGGAAGGAAAGCGGAGTCTTAGTAATAGGGACCTGTACCCCTAGCCAAGTTGCTAATCTGCAATAGTTAACGCTTGTAGAAAGCTTCAAATGTACGGGAATGACGTCGCCGCGTCGCCTCAACGCTCAGTGACGCGGTCAGAACAAAAGAATTGGCGGCAAGGTCAACTCGAAGCGTTCGACGCAAACGAAACGGTTGTAACTTTGCTAGGGGGGCTGTTTTACCCTTTGGGTACAGAATCATAAAAACATTATATTTTACCTAACTGTCCACATCATCGCTAACCATTAGGTAAGATAATAGTAAGTAAAACGCGAGTCTGATAATAATATCTATATTACATACTAGGTTTTGCCCGCGGCTTCGACCGCGCACGTAAAATATAGCCTATGTCACTCAGGAATAAAGCAGCTTTCTATCAGTGAAAAAATTTTAGCAATCGGACCTGTACTTTCAGAGATTACCTCCTACAAACTAAAAAAACAAAAAAATAAAAAGAAACCAACCTTATTTACATATTTATAATATTATAGTATAGTATAGTATAATATAGATAGTATAGATTATGATACAAATATTATAAAGCTAAAAAGTGTTTGTTTGAGTGCGCTAATCTCGAGAATTACTGTTTCGAATTGCGAAATTCTTTCTCTTAGTTTTGGGTAGCCTAATGTAGAGCACGTGGTTTCAATTAATATGATAACCTAATCGCTATATATCTTTAAGTACGAATATAATAAGTCCATCCATCAAATTTCCGGGTTTTGTTCGAATCAGAAATGAAGATATCCGCAGGAGAACCAAGGTTGCCGACATAGCATGAAGAATCACCAAACTCAAGTGGCAATGGGCAGGGCACACTGCACGCAGAACAGATGGCCGTTGGGGCCGAAAGGTTCTGGAGTGGCGACCGCGTACCGGAAGACGCAGCGTCGGAAGGCCTCCTACAAGATGGACCGATGACCTGGTGAAGGTTGCGGGAATCCGATGGATGCGGGACGCACAGGATCGATCATTGTGGCGACACTTGTTAGTGGACGTCAATTTACTACCTTTTTAAGGTAAAAGAAATCATCCAATGACTTCTTCAGCTCTGCGTAAACATGTCAAAGTTTTATTGACTAAGACTACACCTTTGTGAAGGAAGCATGGATTACAACTACCGGCACGGATCTTGAGCGCTCGGCGTCAGAGTGGGAATTGCTTTGCGTATTCCATACATTGGCGAGCCAATCATACCGCAAGGTAGGGAACGAATCACGAGTGACGTCTATGACACGATGGCGCAGCGAGCCAATCTCTCACTTCGCAGCACTAAAGAGACCGAATATTTGATTTCTGCGCAACTTGAAGCCAGCGCTCAAGATCCGTTCCGCTAATTGTACAAGGATTTACCCTTAGCATTTTAAGGTTACTGGTTTATTTTTCAGAAAATCCCCGCGAAATAATTTACTGCTAACACAGTTTTGTGGACCACAGTATTATAAATTTCGACGGGTGCAAAGTAAAGAAAGTTGGTTATCTGCAATTTTGCGATTTTGTGATAGTTGCAATAACTTATAAAATATATATCTAGACATGCCAAATCGTCTTTCAAGCGTCAAAATGTTAAAAAAACAGTTATTTTTTCAATAATATTTTTTGCAAAAAAAACACTAAAAATTGCTTATATTTGCTTACTCGTACACCAAATTGCAAAATTGCAGATAACGTTTTTTATTTTGCACCCGTCGTTATTCAGCAGTAGAACAATCAAAAACTGACACGATAGAGAGAAGGATGATTCACTCACCTCTCTAATATGTAAATACCAACTTCAACGCCACACACATTCCACACAAGGTCATAGCAACACCACCCATGAATTTAAAACCACCTAACCAATGACTGACTCACAGGAAAGGTTAGATCACTTTGGGAACCTCCAGAACTTGTATTTCATCAGCATTTTATGTAAATCACTAGCAATCGTACGTTCAATGTGTCATGGATTGCGAACCAGTTACTGTGGTAGCGCCCTACATAGGTATCTACCTAATGTTATGTAACAAGATCATTATTGACATGCATCACATAGTGACGCGCGCTGTATGTCATATCGAAACAATAGAATATGTACATACATAATGTAATTACGTAGGTAGCTGTTAGGAAATTAGGGGGCACGGTAGTGCCCTCACCAAAGCAAGCAAAAAAGTGACACGGCCGTAACATTCTTTTCTCGAAGCAGTTCAGGCTATTTCTGATCCCCTATAATTTCGTTGTGTATAAAACTAGAAGCCTTTTTTTATGGAGTAGGAGATAGTGTCAGACTCTTACTGACTAAAAGCCCACCCCGTTCCTTTTAGCCTTTATACAGGGGCTCGAGTTCCCTTTCGGATAACCCTGGCCCCAGTAGGCTTCGACCCAGCTGGGCCCCTGCTGTTGCTGACAACTCCTTGAGGCGCGCGAGAACAGTGCGCGCCGTCGACGACTTGGGCTTGTTCCGGACAGTTACCGAACGGCCGGACAGCGAGCTACCCATTACTCACTGTCCGCAAGCCCGCGCCTACGGTGGCCGGAAATCGGGATCGGAATCCCGGCGATGGCTGATGCGGTCGGCCTCCTCCTTTGCGAAAACTAGAAGCCTGAATTTTCAGTAACGAAGTAGGCATTGTATAAACGCAGTATATTTAAAAATACAATCAATTTGAAGCAGTAGTTTAAGAATTCTTAAACTACTGATTGAATTTTCTTATCGAATCAATCTAGGTCATCAAGGTCCCTTAAGTACGGCCTGAATAAATTAACCGACTTGGTATTACATAGATCTCACAACTTTTTACTGTAGAAAAACTGAGTTGCAAGCCTTGTTTTTTTTACTAGTTATGTTTTTGATGTAATTATCTTGTTTGGAGGTATGTTGTAGGCATTATTGCACGCAGTCTATGTGATTGTTCGAAGGAGTTACCGCGGCGCTAGAACGTAAAGGGTAACTTTTTTTTAGGTACTATTAATAGGCTAAGTATTTAGAATTAAATTCGAAGATATTGATATCCACCAGTCCGCTCTGGCCCCGCGTGGTGGATTACGGCCCATTCTCACTCCTAGAGAGGAGGCCTGAGTCCCAGTAGTGAGCGACGATGTGGTCGACGATGGATTTCGCTTGCCTAGAAGTAACCTATTCACTCTTGGCTTAAATACTCCTAGTTGTATCTATCAGGAAAGACTGCAGCAGGGAATTTCAATCCTTTAGCTGTACGCACAATGAACGTGTTCATAAAACGTTTTGTGGATGTCCACCATAGCGTGCCTTATCGCCGTATGTCTGATGGTCTAATGATGGAATGGGCTAGGTAGAATTATGTTATGCAATTCCAACGCATAATCTCCGAAATGCAATCGGTGAAAAAACAAGCTAGTAGGTAACTTGATGCCGATGTTCAAGACTTTGAAGCTTGTGAAGGAACATAAGTGGGTTATTGTCAGTAAAAGTCGGACATTCTCTCTTGCTCCACCCAGAGCTGGACAAGTTATTTTTTATATTTCTCACTTGAAAAAAGGCATCATTGCACGCAAGTGTAATCTTGCGAAAGACAACTGTTTACAGTTCTGGTCTTTTCCAGTTTGCAGGAAATAAAGGAAAACTTGTTCATACGTGTAAGTACCAATTTAAATGACAAAAAATTACGTAAATATGTCTTTATTACACATAATTTCATTTCTTGTGTTTTTTACTGATAAAATGATTATCATATGTGATGATAGTGTGACTTCATTAAAGAATTATTCCCAGCACCGGAAATACACACATACTTCGACTGATAAATAAATGTGTATCTACATGGATGGGTAGTTTTAGGTATAACTACCCAATACCTTCCCTTCCTCCAACGGCTTCACCACTGGTATGAGTTTAGACTCATAATTAGGTATACTGAGCTGACTGTGCCAAATTCAAATTGTTAGTATTCGTTCGGAATGGAAAATAAATATGATTTAAAAAATATATAAAAGTGGTATTAGTTTTATGGTATTAGAACGGAATAAATCTCCTCCTCTACCTTCGTCTTTTCTAGGTTCAAAAGACAAGAAGCCATTGCCAGCTAATTCTGATAATTCCATGTGATAAAAAGGCATTTGCTTTGGTTGTTGTGAAGCCGAATAAGATACCTATCAATTTGTTTGTACCAATGTTCAGCCCACGGGCTTCCCCAAAAGAAGATAATACGCTGTTATCAAGCAATCAGTCAACTCGGTTTAGCTGGCTAGCACTGCTTCGTATACTTAATCCTTTGCTGGGTTTTCGCAAGACGGATTGGTCCACACCTTGTCAACAAATCATTCACCATCTCGCACAGGGCTTATTTTGTTAATTTTTGGTGGGGAATCAACGAATAACTAGTCCTACTTTGGGTGGAGCGGAGGGGAGTGTCAGATTTTCGTTGACTAAAACCCATCCGTGTTCCTTCAGTTGGTTTTTGCGTTTCAAGACCGCGGTGCCAAACTCTGTCGAACAAACCTCCAAGTCGCCTAGGACTGCGTGTGGATTATAGCCCATTCCTTATCAATGAGAAGGGACTAGTGACCTGGCTGGCAGACTATTTCCGGTCGTCTGTCAAACAGACTTCTAAAGTCTGTTCGTAAAAAGTTGATTTTATGATAATAGTCTTGAAAACTACCGTTTATGTCATTTTGGGGAATCGTCCACTAAAACAAGAAAAAGTAAAGTACTCGTAAGTCATAGTCGAGAGACAGTAGAGTAAAATGAGTCGTAGTTTAGATAAAAGTGAATAGGTTAGGTACAAGTACTGGCACGAATCTTGAGCGCTCGGCGTCAGAGTGGGGATCGCTTTGCGCATTTGCGTCGTCGTTTTTAGATACATGCAGCAAGCGCAGGGAACGAATCACGAGTAACGTCTATGACACGATGGCGCGGCGAGCCAATCACTGACACTCCCGGCCCCCCCGTCTCACTTCGTACCACTAAAGAGACCGAATATTTGACTTCTGCGCAACTTGAAGCCAGCGCTCAAGATCTGTGCCGGTATTTGTACTTCT
Source organism: Mythimna ferrago (assembly GCA_910589285.2). Taxonomy (NCBI): domain Eukaryota; kingdom Metazoa; phylum Arthropoda; class Insecta; order Lepidoptera; family Noctuidae; genus Mythimna; species Mythimna ferrago. The sequence continues at coordinate 8,359,686 of OU342691.1, read as the reverse complement.
GGGCAAGCGTCGTCCATAGTCGACCACATCATCGCTTAGTAGATGAGATAGTGGTCAAACACGACAATATAGTGGTAGATAATAATAAAAAATCTTAGTGGTTCAAAAATAAAATTTGTTATTCAATTAGGTTGGGTTTTTACTTCTACTAATATTTTGGAGTGGAAATATTTTAAACGTATTTCCATAAAATGATGTAGGTGTATTAGGGATATAAAACGAACGGGTATCACAGAATGTAAACATAATATCGTGTGATGATAACGATGCGGTTTCGGCAGCGGTTTCTATTACCTAACCCACGTGCGGTTTTGTAAATGTATCCAGTGTGCATGTCATTTGAATATTGTTGTGAATATATTTATATATAAAAAAAAGATTACAACCTTCTTAGTAAAAAAGGTACACTTTTTTTTAATCGATATATAAAATAAACTAGTGCTTGACTGCGATCCCACCTCCCCTTCCCATGCTCGAGTCAGAAAGAGCAGTCTAAAATTCCCCAATAATAATAATAACATAGTTCCTGTACCCCTAGCCAAGTTGCTAATCTGCAATAGTTAACGCTTGTAGAAAGCTTCAAATGTAGGTACGGGAATGACGTCGCCTCAACGCTCAGTCACGTGGTCAGAATAAAAGAATTGGCGGCAAGGTCAACTTGAAGCGTTCGACGCAAGCGAAACGATTGTAACTTGGCTAGGGGGGCTGATAACTGAAGACTCCAAAAACCACAGCCTTATATCTTATTTTTCCATTTGTCGTAATAGTTTCCCATCAACCGGGGGTTGATTAACCGACGCACTAACATAGCGCATACAGGGATAATCACCGGTTGGTACCACGTTCCATTAAAATCGTCTAAAAGGGCCTCTGCGAGTTGGTTTCCGCTCCTCGTATGCCTTCCAAAGGTCCAGGACCTCAGGGTCCTGAGATAAATAAACCTATAAATAATAATAATTTTTTGATTGATTCAGCCTGTCCCTTGCTGCCCTCCCCCAGGTACGCCCTAAGCCGAGGCTCGTACCCCACAGGGGGTGCCCTTAGCGTATAGTCGCTTAGTTTGCAAGTTAGTTTAAGTAAACCCTGGCTGGGAGCTTTGATTCTCGTATCAAGGCCGCTATAGGACCACTATCAGGCTGACTACGTAAAAGAAATGTTTCTTAGTATTTTTAGCTGACCAATACTTTACTTCCTTCATCAAATTACGAAGACTTCTTCCGAATTTGTCATAATTTATGCATCAAGTCTATTCACTCACGTATACACACTCATGTGTAAAGTATTTAGTCTTTTCCTGTCCCCCACGTTTGAGGAAACTTCACAATTAATGACATAGGCCTCCCCCCATGTGTCGTCATAACAACGGGTCCTGTGCGTCTCCCGCTAGTCTCACTAGGTTATCGGTCTACCTTGTGGGTGGCCTTCCAAAGCTATTAAATTAATAAGCTATAAATTATTTCGGTGCGCGGTTGCTACTCTAGATGCATCAAGTAAGTTCTCAAAACCAACTCACGTGTACACACTCATGTGTAGAATATTTAGCCTTTTCCTGTCTTCTACGTAAGTTTGAGGAAACTTCACAATTAACGACATAGGCCTCCCCCAAGTATCGTCATAACAACGGGTCCTGTGTGTCTCCCGCTACTCTCACTAGTCATCAGTCCACCTTGTGGGTGGTCTTCCAAAGCTGCGTATTTCGGTTCGCGGTTGCCACTCCAGATGCATCTAATTAGTTCTCAAAACCAACTCACGTGTACACACTCATGTGTAAAGTATTTAGCCTTTTCCTGTCTTCCACGTAAGTTTGAGGAAACTTCACAATTAATGACATAGGCCTCCTCCCAAGTGTCGTCATAACAACGGGTCCTGTGCGTTTTGCCTCGATTGGACTACGGCTACCCTCATAAATACCTAGTACGAACTCTTAACTTAAACTGAACTGTTAATGGAATGCTGTGACTGACATTATAACACGTCTTTATCAGGCCCCTGGTCATAGATCCACTTTGTGGTAGGCCTTCCAACGCTACGTGTTCTGGTACGTGGTCGCCACTCTAGGACCTTTCGGCCACATTGACCATCTGCAAAGACTGCCACTTTACACGTCGTTCAACGTTGTCACGTTGCGTCTTTTGGTGCGCGGTCGCCACTCTAGATGCATTAAGTTAGTTCTCAAAATCAACTCACGTGTACTTACACACTTATGTACGAAGTATTTAGTCTTTTCCGGCCCACGTGGGTCAAAGGAAACTTTACAATTAACGACCAAAAAGCGATTTTGCTAAATTTTCCTTTTTCTTAATCACCGTTGATGGGCGAAGACATTAAATATCTATTTGCAATGTTGTCATACAGATAAAGTATTCAGGTTAATGGCTGGAGTCATGTTCATATCACAATTATTATCGTGCACTTGATTTTAATAATAGGAATTTTCCTATTTATACCCGAGCCTTTGTTTATTGTTGGTTAGGAAGCACGCGCACATAATTACTGGATAATTACACTAATTATTTAAATATAACTTATCTGATAACAGTTTATAATGCGGTAGTTGTTTAAATGACACGCGGCTCGGTCACAAAATAGATAGGTACAGATGACAATCTCATGTATGTACTTCAATTTTTATACCTACGCTCGGTGGACGCACACTAATGAGCGTTTAAGCCGGAACTGTTCGACGAGTGATTCGAGACGCGACCGAGACATCATGTCTGTGAGCGGTGTCTATGTGTGCGTTGCTCGAGCGCGCTTTGTATGTAGATTGACTTCTGTGCCTATCTATTTTGTGGCTTGGTGTTGCGACCTGATATTCTATTTTAGTTTCGAGTACTGTGTATCTACACAGTACTCGAAACCAACAAGTATATCTATACTTCCTAGTTTTTTTTCTTGGACATTACTGTCCCATAGCTGGACAAAATCCCTTCCCCAAAACCCTCCAGACGTTCTTGTTCTACCTGCGATGTCTCGAAAGAGTTCGGGGAAATTGTGAAAAGGAAACTCGTTATCTTAGAACGCAAAGAAGGAAGGACACAAGTGCGGTTTTAGTCCTCGGTAACCTTCCTGTTCTACCCTAGAACGGGAGAAGTCATTGAATGATTTAAATTCCCACCTTAAAATAAATGAGATATTTCGAGAAAATTCTAATTGACATTGGTGTCAACTTATAATATCTTTTGTATCAAGGTAACGCTCATGTTTATGTAGTGAATCTTCTGCATAATATAAAACAGTGTCGCTTTGCGCGCCTATTTATTTATCTGCTAAGTCCTTCTAAATCATGGATAAAAGCAATAAATGAGGAAAGTTTATCATCATCAACACCATCATCATTTCATCCTAAAGACTTCTAATGCTGCACCTAGCCCCTTCCCCCCAAGTGTCGCCACAACGATCGATCCTGTGCGTCTCGCATCCATCAGATTCCCGCAACTCTCACCAGATCTTCGGTCATCCTTCGGTCCCACAAGGATGACCGAAGATCCGGTGAGAGGGAGGTGGAGGTGGCCTTCCAAAGTAGCATCTTCCAACCCGCAGTCGTCACTCTCTAGAGTGGCGATCTTTATATAGATAATAATAATAATATTCCACAACTATCACACAACGCCATCTAGTCCCAAGCTAAGCAGGGCTTGTGTTATGGGTACTAGACAACTGATAAACATACTTATATATTTCTAAATACATAAATACATGTTATAGATAAATTACACCCTGACACAGAACAAATGATCATGCTCATCACATGAACATTGGTCCTGGGTGGGAATCGAACCCACGACCTGCGGTATAGAAGTCAGGGCCACTAACCACTAGACCAACAGGCCAGTCAAATATGTGTAATATGTGTGTTCGGTTTTATGGTTACTATATGGGTGCTATTGGTTGCCTGAAATAAATACTTTTTATTTTTTTCGTTGCTAAACAACGTGGGTCAACTAGTTACATGAATAAAAATAACTTCGATAATAAGGCATTTTGTATGTTTTTGTCTTCAATAAAGCTGAGGATGCTGGAATTGGAGCAGTCGTTAGGTCGTTACTGTCAGGGTCGGCGCCGGCGTTGGTTTTCCCGCGAGGCGGTAATAACTTATGTCGTTCCATTCCGCCTGAGACTTGTGTCACACGGACTTGGGCTCTAATTAGGCTAGTAAGCTATAAATAGTAGAGAACAACCAGAGATTTAGTTTCGGTTTCAGTCACAAATTATTCAATCAAATTATTAAGTCAATTTTTAAGTCTATCGAGTTCATACAGACAGACATAAACGTTATCACATTATCCTATTGGAAACTTTGTTTTATAATATGTTTTTTATTAGGTGGGAAAATCATCCATTGACATCCCCCGCTCTTGAACGGAGCGAGAGGGTGCGTTGGATTTTACTGACTAAAAACCCACTCCTGTTCCTTCGTTACTTTTAATATACCAGGGCCGAGTCTTTCTTTCAGAAGCAGACCCTTGGCCCCAGTAGGCTTTGACCCTGCTGGGCCCCTACTGTTGGTTTTATAATAGGTATGTTGGGAAAGTAAAATTGTGTAGACTAGTTTCTATCACCGGCTTCGCCTATGTGAAAGTAGAACATGTATATAGAGACCTTATGTCATTGAGTGATAAAGTCCAGTAGTCATCATTTCAGCCGATACACGTCCACTGTTGGACATAGGCCTCCCCCAAGCGTCGCCACATCGAACGTTCCTGTGCGTCCCGCATCCATCGGTTTCCCGCTACCTTCACCAGGTCATCGGTCCACCTTGTAGGACGCCTTCTAACGGTGCGTCTTCTGGTACGAGGTCGCCACTCCAGAACCTTTCGGCCCCAACGGCCATCTGTTCTGCGAGCAATGTGCCCTGCCCATTGCCACTTAAGTTTGGCAATTCTTTGTGCTATGTCGGCAACCTTAGTTTTCCTGCGGATATCTTCATATTTTATTCGATCACGCAAGGAAACCCCGAGCATAGCCCTTTCCATTGCTCTTTGGGTGACTTTAAGCCTTCTGATGAGGCCCATTGTGAGCGACCACGTTTCGGAGCCAAGTCCAGTAGTATTTGAGTTTATACACTAGGGCCTCTTTATTATTTTTGTACAGAACCCAGGGATCCTAGAAATCCGGATCCTAGGGATCTCTATCTAAAAAAAATTCGTAGAAGCCATTGAGACACTTTTAATGGAATGTGATACCAACCGACGATTATCCTTGTACGCTAGTGCTTAGTATAGTTTTATTATAGTGTATATATATGTATTATATAAATGTTAGGCTGAGTCATCATATAGCTGCCGGGGTAGCCCACAAGCACGGAACGTTGACCTGATGGGGCAATACCGCGCTTACAGAAGGCCCGTATTAATAATATTCAGCCTCTCACTTCATTCACTAATTTATGACGACATTAACAATCTTTAGACATTATGTAACAACTTCCAAGACGAACTGTCAAGACGGATGCATTTGGTTATAAAAGGCATGATTTTCGAAATAATGTTTTTATTTTTTTTGGGAAATTAACCAATTACCTACTTGTTTATTTTGTTGACTGGCCTGTTGGTTAGCGACCCTGATTGCGAAGCTAGAGGTCATGGATTCGATTCCCACCCAGAACAAGTGTTTGTGTGATGAGCATGATTATTTGTTCAGTGTCTGGGTGTAATTTATCTATATATGTATGTATTTAGAAATATATAAGTATGTTTATCAGTTGTCTAGTAGGTACTCATAACACAAGCTCTGCTTAGCTTGGGACTAGAAGGCATTGTGTGATAGTTGTGGTGGAATATCAACATACATAACACATAACAACATAACACAGTTTCTAACATAGTTTTTGAGTGTTACTAACATTTTATGGATGTAAAAATCTGATTTAAATAAATAATAATAATATTCTTTATATTTTTAAATGTTTTTTATATTGAAATATTTAAAAATATAATTTTGATGTATTTAAGGAGAATAAAGGAAATAATAATATGAATGGAATAATAATATTACTTATTTTATTAAAGTTACTCCCTGCACTAACAGTAGAAACTAACACGAGTAGGGAGTCATTAATTATTAAATAATAATACAGAACAAAAAAAAGAAGTTGGTCAGATAAGTTCTCCCGACCTAGGTTGGAACCAGCGGGCGTGTCAGACTTTTACTAATACTTTAGTCAGTAAAAATCACTCCCTTTGTCATTCGCTCTACTCAAAGCGGGAATTTTTTTAATGATTTCCGAACAAAAAAAGGAAGTAAGGAGTACCTAAATATGGAAATGAATCAATTAGTGAAGTAACCTTTTGTCTCACTGCTGATACCTACATATTAAAGACAGTTTCCTTATCAATCTAATACCGAACCAATCACAATCTTCCTCATCCTTTCAACTCGCCGATGAGACAGCAAAAAAAAAACCATTTACCTCCAGTCCAGCCAATCATATGATGTTGTAACCGATAACAGTAGTATCTCAAGGTCATACAATCGCGTGCTACTAACGCTACATTAAATTGAGAATATGAATGACCTCAGCAAAGCATTGTTCACAACGGAACTGATAAGGTTGCAAAGCAATGTTAGGGCCATCGGCCACAACCACAAAACGGCACAGCTCAACCATATTTCCTATAGTTTTCGTACATTTTATATCGATTCGCCGCACACAGTTGACGCCGGTGGCCGCTACACGCTACAAATCACCGCTGCTTGCTTCTTGTGGTCTGTACCGGCCACTAAACGCCGATACAACATGCCGTCACACGCTATTCGTGCATTTCAACCCTACTTCGTTAGAGTCTATTATGATATCAAATGATATGGTCAAAAAAGTAGCAGCCACTGGCCACAAGTGGCTGTCGCACGCTTCAGCTACCTTTGTAGCCACTTCTAGTTTCCTGTGGCGCCGTTAGTAGTTGTGGCATGTGGCCTGTATGCGTCGTCCCTTAGTAACACACATTGCCAGCACGCGCGTGATCGATTGGAATCACACGCTGGAAAACACGTGCGATAAACATATCATTTATACGCCTAGTGGAAAAGTCTACAAGTAATTTTAGACTGGTTTACAGCACCTTATCTAAAGTACATAATTGACTTGTTGTTAAGTAAAAATAGTACCGTTACAATTACGTAACGTACATTAAAAAACCCATGGGTTTTGGTGTAGCTAGGAGAGCGTGTGACGGAACCGTAGTGATGTTTTTTGACTGCGATCCCACCTGATGGTAAGCAGTGATGCAGTCGTTGATTGTGAGGCGCACTAGTTTATCGAGACCTTACTCACTCTAGCATTGAAGACGCCTAAATTATAACCGGACGGGAAGACCACAGCAGGCAAATTGTTCCAGTCCTTTTTCTTTTTTTTTTAATTAGCCTATTATTTCCCATGGCTGGGCAAGGATGACTTCTTTCAAGTATCCTTTTCACAAGCCACCTCGAATCAGCTCTTGCAGTAGGCGTCCAGGCTATATAGGCTCGAGCCACATCAAATCAAACTTAATGTAGGCGTCAAGATCATCTTTCTACATCTTCCCAGGCAGGTCTCGGCGGCGGCGGCGTCGTGAAGATTCTTCCCCAAGAGTCTCTAACAAATTGGAACATAGTGACGACCTTGCGTGGATGTGGTTTTATTATCTACATTGTGCTCACATAATAGAAGCAACAAGAAATATGTAACCAACATTATACTCGTATGTAACTCATAACATTGTCTAAAAGAGTGTCCCTGGAGTTTGTTGTACGTTCTTCTCCATAGAGTTTTACGCTTTGGAACGCGTAATTTAGCTTCACTTTTTTTTTGGACTGACCGACATTTGACTATTCAAAATTGCCTGCAAATGGTATATTTGAAATAAATGCTTTTGATTTTGATTTTGACCATTTCTCTGTTAGTTTTAATAACAAATATCCGGTAGTTATTTACATTCACCATTGTCTATTTCTGAAATAATGCAAACAAAGTAGGTTTAATTTTGCTTGGCGCGGTATAATTATTTAGGTTGTGGCGACGCTGATATAGTCACGTAGCCATAGTGTGCGATTTTGCGGAGGTTTATCCTGTAAACAACGATTCTGCGTGTTGTTGTGGTCGCTTAACATAATGTTACGTGCCATGCCAGACGTGTGTAGTTGCCACGCGCTCTGTGCCACTATGATACGTACTAATAGGGCTGGTGACTTTGATATTTGTAAGTTTGGATTAAACTAGAGCTAATTCTGTCACTTCATGACACTAAGAAACGTCACAGACGGCGAGACACCATCAGTAAGAAGCTAATCCAGCGGGTACTTCACGACCCTGACGTGGAGGAGAAGGGGGAGGAGAAGTTCTGTCTTCAAAGCAAAATGTGAGGAAGCTATGCTTTTTAAGTTTTTTTTTTAAGGAAAAATAGTGTTGTTGACTCAGATTTTTTTCACATCAGTAAACAATTTGATTTTGAGTCATGATAGTAAAAGAATTACTCAGTTAGACTGTTACCGAGTGTTAGATGTCCAGGGAGGGCCAAGTGTTTAGAATAGCTGTACTATAAGAGGTTTCTTTCAAGATCTATTATAACATGATTTCATTCTAGAACACCTCATAATAACCAGTTAAGATCTACGACATGTTCTCATAACATTAATAAAATAATTTCAAAACATGACTAGACATAACACCGGCGCGGCGCAGCAGGCGCGCGCGCACACCGCATAATGAGTCAACAAGTTGACAACCCTATCAGTGACGCATGTGCATGACTTCTGACACGGTACTTCGCACGTGCCCCTCCGAACATTGCCACATTGCGCTCGCGCATGGGGAAACACCTACTTTACTCAATTTTACTTTATCCGCGGTATTTTATGGCATCTAAGTACGTTAAAATGTGAGTCATCATTTTTATTTAGGTTTCATATGCGTTTATATTTTGAAGTGCGGTCGTCGTGAGTCATTTAATTTATTGTAGAAGTTACTTATATGTTAATATTTTTACTTGATGTTGTGAGTAATCAGCTTTGACTAATTAGCTTGCTTAGTATGCTGTATGAATGCTATCTCTGTCACCGATCGACCATCCCATATTACTCAGTATTACTAGCTGCACATTGCTCACAAAACGGTTGGTTGTTGGGGCCGAAAGGTTCTGGAGTGGTGACCGTGTAGAACTCTAACAAGATGGTCCGATGATCTGGTGTCAGCCGCGGAAATCCAATGGATGCAAGACGCTTCGATGCTTGGGAAAGACCTATGTCCAAGAGTGGACGTCTTTTGGGTGAAATAATGTGATGACTGGCTGCCTTACTTCCTCTTACTAATATGGTTGGCTTGTCTCAAGATCTCTGGTATAGTCATCTAGATACCGCTTGTCAATCGTTATTTTTTATATTTTTTTTTAAGAACTTCTTTTGCGTTTTTCCCTATAAGTCAGTAATTTCATGGGCTGTCATGAATCTGAAGTTATGCAGAGCAGGACAAGTTACAAGATGATTTCCCACAAACAATAAAGAGTGGTGGTCCGTGTAGATTTGAATAATTTCCTATTTGATCTGCTCTTTCAAGAGCCTTTGCCTTCATCATGAATTGAGTTGGATTTATCAACAAAAACAATGTATAAAAAAAAACAATACATTACTTACATACATATACCATAATAATTACCGCGCGCGATGAGACTTTTATTGACTAAAAACTCACTCCTGTTCCTGCGTACCGGGGCCGAATCTTCCTTTCAAAAGCAGATCCTTGGCCCCAGTAGGCTTCAACCCTGCTGGGCCCCGACGGTTTGCGGTTTGCTGACAACTCTTTGAGGCGCGCGTGGAACTGCAAGCTATCCATTGCTCGCCGTCCGTCTTCACTTGCATACCAAATTCTTTGATCCTTTAGCTATCCAGTGATGTCATTAAATTTTGGATGGAGATGATAGTTTTATGCAAATGCAAAATTGCAACACCAAACTGTATCCCCCGACTTTTATATCACTCGTTTTTTAAACTACCTCCCATTAAGGAAGCAATTTTAAAAGACGTATTCACCACAAAAATCCATAAAATGGTTATCACATGATATTCGATCAGCGGACTTTCCAATTACCAAGGCGGACCTAATCATGAGCGGCTCATGGTTTTTCTTACGTTCATATAAAAAAAAATATATTTCACTTAGTCATCAAGATATACTTTTTAAAATTCTGGCGTTTCCCCGTTTTTGCCATAGACATTTTTGCGAGCAGATTTGATGTAGGTATGTTAGTGGTGATGAGACTGCAAAATGTTTTAATATTCAAGATATATATTGTCTAAATTATATTATTTATAGGCAAAATGACCCATCTCAAATAATGAAATTTTTGCAGAATTTTAATCTATGGGTAGGTACAATGGTAGTCTTATCGCTAATAGCGATATCTACCAGGGTAGACTATAAGAACTTACATATACTAAAAAAATTACTCTGTGAACTCATCTAAAATTAAACATAAAGGAAACATTTACTCGTGAAAAATTTATTCATAAGATAGTAACAGAAAAATGTTGAAGTCATGTTAAAACATAAAGAATAATACAAACAGAAAGTACTGCGTTATTGCGAAAATAGAATAAGGAATGAAAAGCGGGAAAAAGGAGAGGGAAAATAACTAGAACTGACTTACTACGCCTTCAGCTACGAAGCTACGACAAATATATCCATACTAGTTGAACCGGTGGGTGGTGGACAGATGACCTGATCAGGGTCGTGGGAATCCAATAGATGCGTGACACACAGGACCGGTCGTTCTGGCGACGCTTGGGGGAGGCCAATGTCCAACAGTGGACGTCTTCCGGCTGATATGATGATGATGGTGACATACTAGCTACTGCTTGTGGTTTAATACCCAAGAATGTCGGTTATTGCGGACATAAAGTCGAAGTCAGATAAAAGCCTAGGTCCGTCCTTGGGGTTGAAGCTTACTTCGTACCAAATTTCATGAAAGTTAATTCAGGAGTTCACCCATGAAAGCATAACAGACAGACAAAGTTACATTCGCATTTATAATATACATACATTTAAAAATACTTATCCAACTATAATTCCCTCTCCTAGAGAGGAGGCCTGAGTCCCAGCAGTGGGAACATTAAAAGGCTGATTTTGCCTATTAAACTCTAATAACAGTAACATAAAAAAAAATAACAATAAAACCCTACGTTAATTACAACTAACTAAAATAAGGCGTTAAAAATCTCTTCCACATCGCTGTCGACTGGTAATGTGCCCAAAAGATTGACTGGATTTATAATATTAGTTCGGATTATAAATTGATAGTATTGTTAGTATTGAGTATTGGATATAATTACACTTAATCTGTAAAATTGTATCCTTCGGATATACATAGGCAAGGTTTACTGAAAATCAAATTCACTCTAGAATAAATTGTGCGATGTAATTCATTAAATTTTATGAAACCATTCGAGCTGCATTCATCTTCAGTCGTGATTAATCGAATACGCGTTTGTTAAATTGATATTCACGACAGCATCGCTCTAAAATCCATAATTTTAAATCTGTATTTACTGGAAATACGTTCTTAAGAAATAATTCCAAGTCAGCGGAATTAATTACCAACTTTATGGGCATTCCCTTCCGGTTTTTTATCCGATAAAAAAATAATCGATTCGTCACCGGTATGAGATGAAACCATCACCTTCGCGTCACTTCGCGAAATTCTAATCTGGTTTGTACCCAGTCCCACGAACCGGTTCAAGCATCGTGTTTATTAACTATTACGGATCTTATGTTTATGTTTGCGAGAACCGAGAACAGGTTTTTGAAGTGACGAGATCGACCATGGACGAGTGACGTGACCTAATCGACGACCTCATCGTTGCACTAGTGACGTGCGTGACGCATGACTCTGATTCACCAGAAATCCTTTCTCGATTCCGTCATAGTGTGTACCTTTCATTTATGACGTAGCTGAATGTGTCATTGTAACGTCATTGACCTTTTGATTGGAAGTCGAAGTTGTAATAGCAATGATGTTTATTTGTTTTGTTGATGTAATTACTCCTAAAGGCGGCGTTATGTAGAATGCGTGTGAGAATCTGTGAAGAAGATAGTGTGAAGAGATGAGTAAAAGTCCAAAGTACGCAAGAAGAAGAAGAAAGTTTATTTTACATAGGCATAGGTTCACATTCATACAATAGTTACACGAAGAAGAGATAGAAGGAGTGGTAGTAAGAATACGAAAGGATAGATAAGCGAAAAAACCAAATATTCTATAAATATTGCGCGCGGAGAAAAGTCACAGAAATGATATAACTACATACGTTAGTGTTTTCACGAAATAGTTAATATTTTTTTTTTTGACAAATCGGAATGACATGACCAGCATGTTGTTCTGTTTTTATTTTGTAAAAGAAGTGTTTAAAGATGAATAAATTTGTATACTTAGAATAGGTCACTATACTTGATTGAACCTGAGGAAATTCTTCTAGTTTAGGGATTTCCCTGTTTATACAACAGTCACGTATTAAAGACACTTGTTACACTTATCATTTTATTGGTACCTACTTAATTAATTCAATAGGTAATTTACATATTTGAAGTATCGGAAGTCCTTTTAATATATAACAATGGCTTCAAGGGTGTTGTTTACGAACTACAAGATAGGACTATTTGAAACAATACTAAGTGTTAAAGTACTGATACTTTGGACTCATTGTTCTCCGTAATTATCCTCTTAAATTCAAGATTTCTTGTCTCCTAAGAATATCTTTTTTGCATTCAAGACGTAAGTAAATGTCAGGTGTGTATTGTTAAATACAAGTACTTTGTTATTGTGATCTTGACATCTGTGCTGCAGGAAAATATGGCTAATATACTAAATCTAATATGTAATGTCTCGTAGAAATAGGATTACAGATTCGGTTGCATCGACCGTCATTCTCTTGTGTAATAGCAGAAGTCAAGGAAATCACGAATTAATAAACCTGTCTTGACAACAACACCGAAAAAGAACATTTCTTATTTTTTACTATACTGATTGGTTTGCCAACATTGATAAACATGATTCATACTACGGATCCGGATTGTTATCGTCTATCTATCAATTACAGATTGTTTCCCAATTGATAGCAAAGATATTCAAAGTTGTGCAATAAAATCTTTTGCGTAAATTATACAAGTGGCAACGTGTCAACAGTCAGGCCGTCTGTGGTTTTGCGATTTATCTGACGTTAGGCCATCAGTTCTGTTTCCTTGATCAAAGTATTTTAGGATTTCCGTACAAAATTCTTTATTTATTTTCAATTAATGCAACACATAGGTACATAGGTCATCCACCAACCCGCACTGGGCCCGCGTGGTGGATTACGGCCCATTCCCTCTTCTAGAGAGGAGGCCTGAGTCCCAGCAGTGGGAACATTAAAGGCAGACTATGCTATGCTATAGGTACAGAGGCGGACTTAATGCGTTAGGCATTCTCTACCAGTCAACTTAGGTTAATATTTTCTCTTAAGAAAATATTTGCCATGTTTTCTTTCTCTGCATAAAAAAAAAAGATTTTTAAGAAAACAAGGGTAAAATTTTATATTATATTGATAAAATAGACACGGAAAAGAAAGGGGCAAACTGTAAGTACATTATTATTAAAAGTTAAGTGCCTATAATATGACTGTACACGAATACAATTTAATGGAAGGCTGAAAAATGTGATGAATCTCAGCATAAAGTCGCTTCGAGAGTAAACATTGAGAGGTTTGTTCGCATGAGCACTTCTCGATACCTAATCCAACAGTCATTTGTGTTCAGGCAGCGTCTCAGCAAATATTGTTTTAGCTGGCGTTCCTTGAAAACGGTGGCGGCATTCGTAAAGGCATTCTTATGCTCCCAGCTTGTCGGTGGCGCGGCAGTGGCGCCGAGATTTGCAACCATCGCCAAATATTTGAGCCGAGATGTCGGCCCTAACTAATGAGTTACATATGCACGGCGTTTTTTGCATTTCAAGAGCGATAAGTTGTGATTTTTTCGGTTTCCACTTGGAGCCATAAAGCTTAAGAGCTTAGTGTTCGTAATGATTGTCGCGCAGATGTACACGATGATATGTCGGAGACGTTGAGAGGCGTTACTGCAAATGATGTTGCCAATGGAAGCTAAATTCTTAACAACATGTTGTAGTAATTTTACATTATGGAATCCGGCCTTTAAACATAACTGCATTTTTGGGATGCCAATAAAAAGCGCTTTACTAGACCGATTCCAGTTATATCATTGTAAAACATAAGTACCTAACGGTACTTCGACCATAAAATTATAGTGGGCAATAAAAGCCAATGTCTTTCCTCAAAGACTTCTCTTTTGTATTATCCTTGTCGGCGTCTCTAAAACCTCTCGAACGAGACAATAGCCTAACACGTGTTCGTAGCTAATTTTCCTGAGAAGTAAACAAAAACTTGACAATGGAACAGCAGAACAGGTACTACAGAGGCAAGTGCATTTTGGGAATAAACAAAGAAGCGGACACTTGAGACAGTAACTGCGCGCGGGGCCGAGATAATACAATACGGCGCCAACTTTTTCTACTACCCACTAGATTAGGCCGGGAGGTGTCGGAACAAACGACGTGAAATGTCTGGCTTTTGTATTACAACTGTCAAGTGTCAGAAGACAGGACACTTGAATGTGGCGGCTAATGACACGCCGAAAATAGGAACGCCCTCGAGACGATCTCCACGTGAAGCGGAGTACTGATAACTGATGGGCGTATGATCTATGGATTTGCACGGACAGTTTTTACACAATGTAAAATGTTTCTCCATCTTCGTAATCACGACATTATTTATAGTTTATGCGAAATCTGAATATAGTTAGTTCACAATCAGTAACTGAATGGATACCAATAGTTTTTACACCATGTTATATTTTTTCGTAAAAATATTTAAAAAGGTCACAAGTTAGACACCGCCGACACTAATTCATACTTTTTCATACATACACTAATCCGGTCATAGCGGGTATGAGGCGCCAGTAAACAGCTGGGTGCAAGTGCAAAACATCCCCTCAGTCGCCTGGATGGCCCGGTGACTATGTATTTTTGCTATAGAACAAGCTTATAACTTTGTAATTTTTCATGATACATTTATGAAATTTTGTACACAGATTCTTTACATAAAAATAAAGCATAATAGCACGTGTTTCGGGTTTCGCATATACTAAAACTAATCTATACATCTATACACATACACATATAAATAAAATTGGAGTGTCTGTTTGTAATATTGAAATAACTGCTTTTTACTACATGCATATGAATATATATATACGGTACATCAAAATAACATTTTTTACAATTTTTGTTTGTCTGTTTGTCCGGGCTAATCTCTAAAATGGCTGGACCGATTTTGACGGGACTTTTTTTGGCAGGTAGCGGATGTAATAAGTAGTAACATAGGCTAATTTTATTTTAGAAAAAAATAAATTCAAATCCTGTAGTTCACGCGAACGAAGTCGCGGGCACAGCTAGTGTTGTATATAAAAGGAGAAACTGGCTGACTGACATATCAATGCACAGCCGAAACTACAGATTGGAGCGTGACATTTTGCACAAGGTTTTTTTTTGTGGTGTAGGCGAGCACTAAGAGAGGGTTTTCCAAAATTCACTCCTTAAGGACATGAAAGGGGGACCCAAAGTTTTTATGTAAAAACCTACTTTCATCAGAGTGAAGCCGCTGGGAGAAGCTAGTTCATTTATATTTATTGTGTACCGCACAACATAATAACATACAGATTTCCAACGTGAAATTAACTTATCTTTTATCCTGTACCGTTTCAAAAGAAACATACTACCGGATTTATTGGAAGCCAATAATTGCACGCATTACAATGCAAGAGAGCGCATAATTTCCGACTTCGCTTACAATTGCTAGTTTACTCAAATTGAAAGGATTTGTTGTGTTCTGCGGCGCACTGTTCAAAAGGATACATTGTTAGTTTTGCCATAAAATAATAGATTCTTCCAAAATACGTGAACCTATCAATGAATAGGCGCTTTTATGTTTTCGGACCGACCGACGAGGCGTTACCGGGATTCCAAGAAAGATAAAAACCCTTTTTGTGTAAAGCACGCGAAACCGTGCACGCGCTGGTGGCCGACAAACGTGAATAGTTTAGGGTCTAATGCTCATAATTTTGAAGGACGCACTAGAAATAATACAATCCTTTAAAAGGCTTTTTGTGTGGTACTTGAAAGCCACTAGAGAGCCTCTCGGCAGAACCCGTTCACAGAAAACGATGTTTACGATTTTAAAAGTCATATTTTATTGTGGTGTCTAGTTTGCATTTTACGGGCGATTTTAGTTTTATACTCTTTTGGCCTTTATGTCGGCCACTTTGTGGTGTCACCGCAATTTTATGGTTCCTATAGAAGTAATTATCATGGACAGATACGACGTTAATGTGCCTCTATTAGATGCTTTTAACGTGGCCGCGTGGCATTAAATAAAATTTAACATTTATTATTGTTAATTTATAGAGTTCGAAATCTAGCTGTAAATATTTCTTTTTTTTTATGTCTAGTGGAAAGAATTTCTGGACTGTTTTTTTGTTGTTAACCTATTCTGATTTACTCCTTGGCAAAGACCACCCTTCAGACCTTCCATCCTTCCCGGGCCCGTATTTCTACCTTTCAGTTCTGGCAAAATTGGTTGTCCTACCATCTCCTTTGGGACTGTAGTGCTAAACATTGTTTGATATGCGATGTGAAGTGAAAGCACAATTACACAGACTTTGCTGCAGACGTTGGCGCAGTGCGAAGTGGTTGATCGAAGCGCAAATGTTATTATTATTATTATATTCTTTATTGTACACCACATATACAAAAAAATACAGGACAAACATAAATGTTGTAAGTTTATGGGTAATTACAGTTGTGAGCGCCATTTCCAGAATAT
The DNA here is from genome assembly GCA_910589285.2 of Mythimna ferrago. NCBI lineage: Eukaryota > Metazoa > Arthropoda > Insecta > Lepidoptera > Noctuidae > Mythimna > Mythimna ferrago. Next base: position 8,342,793 of record OU342691.1, on the reverse strand, counting down.
TTCCCGCCAACTGATCGACACCTTGTGTGATCAGGGGACTTCCCAAGACATGTTAAAATTTCAGTCGAGCAAGTGAAAAAGAGAGATGAAGCAATACAGGTTCGTTTTGTTTAATAATTATTAGTTATAGTATCTTTTTATGTATTAGTTTATTATTTTGTAAGATTTTTTTTGTATTTTATCTATGGGCCTTAGACGCCTGATGATAAAGGATTATTATTATTATTATACACCCTATATTGCTCTATCCCTCTAATAATTCAGTTTAGGTCGTAAAATTTAGCGTTAAGAGCTCGTGGTAGCAATACAAAGGGCTGCCTGTTCTATGAAGACAGTCTTCTGGGCACGCTTCTAGATGACAAGCGTGCAATGCAATTTAATTTTTTTTTTTTGTACTGACCGACATTTGACTATTCAAAAGTGCCTGAAAATGGTCTATTTGAAATAAATGCTTTTGATTTTTTTTTAGATATCTGATACCTATTATTTTGTTTTTGTATACAAATTCATTAAACTCCAAGCGAACGCCGGCGCGTTCGTGCTGTCATTGTCTTTCTATTGTGTCTCTAATTGACGGTTACGCAGTTCAGTATACTCTACATATTTAAGTTTCTTATGTAAATAATTGTAGATTTACATTTCACTAGCTGTGTCTGCGACTTCGTTCGCTTGGACTACAGGATTTTGAATTTATTTTTCTAAAATAAAAGTAGCCTTTTTTTTTTTAATTGAGATAAACTAGTGCTTGACTGCGATCCCACCTGATGGTAAGTAGCGATGCAATCTTTGATGGTGAGGCGCACTAGTTTATTAAGAGCCTATTCACTCTAGCCTTGAAGACACCCAAATTATAATCGGACGGGAAGACCGCAGCAGGCAGACTGTTCCAGTCCTTCGACGTACGCGGTATAAACGACGAGGCGAAACGCTTAGTCCGGACCGTAGAGGTTTCAACAACGTAAGGGTGAATATTCGCCGTACGTCGGGTTGTCCGATGGTAGAATTGCGATGGCGGAATCAAGTCATGCAATTCCTGCGCACACTCTCCAAAATGCATCCTGTAAAACACCGAAAGGCTGGCTACCCTACGCCTATGCTCAAGGCTTTGAAGGTTGGACTTAACCAAATCTGGATCACCAATTAGCCTCTTTGCACGCCTTTCCACCGAGTCCAAAGCTGCCAGGTGGCATTTTGCAGCACCAGCCCATATGTGACTGCAGTACTCCACACACGAACGGACCTGTGCTTTGTATAACATTAAAAGCTGTCCCGGTGTGAAGTACCGCCGGACCTTTGCAAGAACGCCCAGCTTCCTAGCAGCTACCTTGGCTTTGGACTCAATGAACCGCCCAAAGTTAAGGTCTGAGGGAATTTCAACCCCCAAGAGCTGAAGGCGGTCGGTGTACTCCAGGGATAAATTCCGAAAAGTAGGAACCAAGGTGCACGGGCTCCTTTTGGCAGTGAAAAGACACGCTTGTGTTTTGGCGGCGTTGAATCCCACTAGATTGGCTTCACCCCACTTGGAGACTGCCTGAAGTGAGATATTCGTTCGCTCTACCATAGCCTCTCTTTCGGACCGGATTAGCTCCTTACTAGCCCGAGCACTGGGCAGGTATCTCTCTAGAACTGTGCTATCATCTGCATACCCATAGATACCGGGCACCAGCAGATCGTTGATATGCAACAGGAAGAGAGTTGCAGAGAGAACAGACCCCTGAGGAACTCCGGCATTAATCGTCATGGGCTCTGATGAGCATCCGTCGACAACAACTCGGAGAGACCGTTCACTCAGGATGTCTTTTACCCAGTTAATCAGACCAGGGGAAATGCCGTACGCTGGAAGCTTACTCAATAGGCTAGCGTGCCATACCCTGTCGAAGGCCTTCGAGACGTCTAAGGAAACGGCAATCGCTTCCCCATTCTTCTCGAGGGCCTCGCCCCACAAGTGGGTGGCATAAACCAGTAGGTCCCCAGTAGACCGCTTGCGGAGAAACCCGTACTGTCGGTCACTGAGGAGATCATTACCTTCCAGGTATGCCATGAGGCGCGAGTTCAATACACGCTCCATAATCTTGCAGAGTATGGAGGTTACCGAAATCGGCCGATAGTTGGCAGGATCGGCACGACTGCCCTTTTTGGGCACGGGTTGCACGTTGGCAAGCTTCCAGGACTTGGGCACTATACCAGTCCTAAATGAGAGGCGATACAAGCGCGTCAATACAGGAGACAACTCGGGCGCACAAGCCTTTAGAACAATCGCTGGTATGCCATCTGGTCCACTGGCTTTATTCACGTCTAGACGACGCAGCTCTCTCAGAACTTCTCTGTTCCTCATGTGAACCTCCTGCATTGAAGAGTTACAATGAGGCAGAGTCGGTGGAGCAGCATTGCTAGTGTCAAGACGAGAATTATGGGCAAAGAGAGATGCAAAGAGTCCTGCTTTCTCTCTTGCCGTTTGAGCCAGTGTTCCATCAGGCTTTACCAGCCTATGTTACTCCTTATTACATCAGCTACCTGCCAAAAAAAGTCCCGTCAAAATCGATCCAGCCATTTCAGAGATTAGCCCGGACAAACAGACAGACAGACAGACAAAAATTTAAAAAAATGTTATTTTGGTGTATAATATTATTCATATGCATGTAGTGAAAAGCAGTTATTTCGATATTACAAACAGACACTCCAATTTTATTTATATGTATAGATGTATAGATTAAACTATTAAAATATTGTGTTTTAGTTCCGATTTCTAAATTGCCAAGGTAGCTGGCCTTTTGGGAAAATGTTGTTTCTTTATTTCTAGGTATTTTTGATCGGTTCTGCTTTGATTATCTCACCTATGGTTAGTAATGATGTGGTCAACGATAGGCCACGTTTTCTTAGAAGTAACCCATTCAATTCACTCTTGACTTAATGATCTCCCAGCCATATATGTTGGGAAACACAGATTCTGGAACGGCTTTCCCATCTTTAGCAGAACATAATGTAAATACTTTTTTAAGTCAATTTTATAGTTACATATTTCCGTAGTATTTAAGAGAAATTGTTTTATACCAGATTTGTACTGGATGCAAGCTAAACGATCTTTTTTATTACAATTGTTGGGCTCGCGTTTGACAACTATCCATCTGATGGTAAGCGATGATGTAGCCGACGATGGAGCACGCTTTCGTTGAAATCCGACATTTGGTTTTTTTTAATGTTAGATCAGAGCCACTTTACTTTATTATTGATTTATTGCTGTAAACATATATTCTCTTTTGTATAATGTGAATGTGAGAACACTGTTCACTATGTGTGTTACTCCGCGGATTCATAGATTATATTCTTTTTTGATCCACAATTACAACAAACACACAATACTACTTTACAATTTGATTTGATTTGATTTGTTTTTTGATTTACAATTTTTTTTATTGCAGTCTTGTTTACAATGTTGACTGGTTTACACTGTCCTCTCATACCTATTACGTGTTTTATTTTTATTTTGAAAATCTGTTATCAGTTAGCATTTGTTTGAATTGTATTTTTGAATATGAATTGCATGTCCAGGTGACTTAATATTGTTCGGACAAAATTCAAGTCAAATAGATACGGAAAGAAGAAGAGAATAAGAAGAATAGAGCATTAATTACATATTATGATAATTATCCGATATTTTGTCTCTTAGTGGCTTACATAATCCGTTTTTTGTTTAAGCAGTAAGTATCTTATCTAGAACCGTTGTTAGATTTTGGTTCTGCAGTACTCACAATTATTAAGAATTAATTAAGATATTATCGCGTCTATGTAATTGTGTTACGTTGTTTTTTTATTCATAACAATAACATTGAAGGTAATTATTGTCCGCATTTGTTTCTTGGTTTTCCTTAGGATTATCTCGTAAATTAAAATTTGTTTTGAAGATTCTGTTTAAATGATTAGGTACATCGCTGTTGGTAGGTAAATATAAAACGAGAATTGTCTTAAAGAAATACATTCTGATTTAAAAAGGACAGCATCAAAGAAAAGATAAACATTAAAAAATCAAAACTAGTTACTGAGAAAAATACAAGGTTTGTTTATCAATAAAACTACCTAACAAAAACGACCAAGTATTTTTGGATAAGCATAGGTATAATGCTTATAATATTTAGGTAACTTCTACGTCACCGGCTGATGCGGTTGACGAGTGACGCTGCGGGAAAACGCTTGTTCAAAGTATTCTTCCTATATGCTTACAACAATACGAAATCTTAAACGACATTATGTTCCTAGTTCTACAATTGCTTCCAAGCCCTACTCCTATAGCTTCGCTAAACAATAAGAAGCTTCTCGTATCTTCGATTAATATCAGTACCGGTTATCGGCTGACGTATTTACGATACGGTATTAATTCTCCACAATCACGCCCCGACTACCGCTCGCGGGCTAACCAAACACCTATCTGAGTAATCTCTTTAATGACTACCGGTCATGTTCGGTATTTGATTTTTGTATCCGTTTTTTATTCTGTCTTATGTTTTGAATTTGGAATCTTCATGACTGGCATCAGGGATTTTTTAGGACCCGTTTTTTGTTTGTGTCTTTTGTTTTGAATTTAGAAACGGGTTTAGACTGATTGGGATTTTAGGTCAGTAGGAGTCTTTTTCTGCTTTTGTTTTAGGTTCATAATTTTTAAGAGATTATGATTGATATGATGAAAAAAGATTATAAGCCTGCCCTTTGGTGCTGGTCTTCTTTGCTGGTCATGGGTTTTGTTATTTCTCATACACGGCCCTACTACTAACTGGCTGATTAACCAAACACCTATCTGAGTAATCTCTATAATGACTACCGGTCATTTTCAGGGTTCGATATTTGATTTTTGTATCCGTTTTTTGTTCGGTCATATATTTTGAATTTGGAATCTTCATGACCAGTATCAGAGATTTTTTAGGACCCGTTTTTTGTTTAAATAAAAAAAAAACCGATTTAGTATAATTTGGATTTTAGGTCAGTAGGAGTCTTTTTCTGTTTTTGTTTTAGGGTTCATACTTTAAGGCAATCAAAATAGTGTCTCGACTATTTTGATTGCCTTTTGATAGACACTGGTCGTATTTGCTGGTCATCATTTTTATACTGTTCAAACAAGGTCCGAATGCCACTCGTGGGCAAACAAAATACTTATGTGAGTAATGTCTGATGTCTCGTGCACTGGCTTCTGACGTTTAACAAGTGCCCGTGTTGTCTATGCGAAAATAAAAACTATTCTGAATTTGAATCTAATGACAGCCTGTTATATGTTTACGGTTCGATACTGGGTTACGAGTCGACGGATCCCAAAGAACCATTTTTTGTTAGGTTTTATGTTTTGAAATTAGAAAACGGTGTGCAGTGGTTGGGATTCGAGTTAGTAGAACTGTTTTCTCGTTTTAATTTTAGGGATGAAAATTTTTGAGAGAATATTTGCTTATTTCAAGACAGTACCTATGTATGAGTGGTATTGATTTCAAGCAATAATATCGTAAAAAGAGAACTTGTTTTGGGCGGGAAAATTTAACTGTATGTATTCATAATGGTATATACTTAGGGCGCACTGTTCCCGCGCGCCTCAAGGAGTTGTCAGCAACAGCCGGGTCGAAGCCTACTGGGGCCAGGGTTATCCGAAAGGGCGTTCGAGCCCCGGTATAAAGGCTTGAAGTAACGTGATGGGTTTTTAGTCAGTAAGAGTCTGACACGCTCCCGCTCCGCCCAAGAGCGGGGGTTGTCATTGGATGGTTTTTCCCATCGAAAAATAAAAGGTACAATCGTGAATCTCACCGAGAGATACATTGATAATATATACTCTTCCTTCCTTTGGTCTCCTTTAAACTTCCACTTACTTATCAAAAGATACATTACGGAACCTCACTTTCTCTCGCGTTTCCTCAGCACTTTTTCCCACCAAACTTCTTCTTAAACAAGCCGCAAGATAATCAAGAAGTCTGCGGTTTTTCTAACAAAACTTGACATTCTCAGGGATAACAGTGTGCTCGTGACCTTTGCTGTAGGTATATGTGTTTGTGCGCTGGTTTTCCGCCTCGTGCTGCGGTTTTTGCGATTAACGGTCTGACGTCATTCTGTTAATACTTATGATTCTTTTGTAAGTACGTAGGTCTACAGGATGCATTTAGAGATGTGGTTTCTAGAATCTTTATTTTTATCCACACCTTATAACTATATGATTTCTTAACACTACAGTGTGATTAGTTTAAAAAAGTCGAAAGTTTGTGAGTTTGTTACTTCTTCACGCTCAAACGGTTGAACGGATTTCGATAATCTTAGTATACGGGTAGACCATAAAACTGGAGTAGGACATATGATAATTTTTATGCCGAGAGAATGTTCATCATCATCATCATCATCATTTCAGCCGATAGACGTCCACTGTTGGACATAAGCCTCCCCTAAGCGTCGCCACAACGAACGATCATGTGCGTCCCGTATCCATTGGCAGTGGCAATAGGCAGGGCACATTGCTCGCAGAACAGATGGCCGTTGGGGCCGAATGGTTCTGGAATGGCGACCGCGTACCGGAAAACACAGCATTGGAATGCCTCCTGCAAGTTGGGCCGATGACCTGGTGAAGGCTGCAGGAATCTGGGAGTAAGTTCCTTTGTGATAATTTTCTTCTATTATAAGGGCTTAGTCGCTGGCGGAATCTTATTATCCATAATTATGTAAAATATACAGAAAATGACGCAGGAATTTGCTAGGTGCTAGTAGCATAGGAGTGGTCGATGTGGCGTCATTTGAGGAATGTCAATATCCAGCAGAATGCGGCTTTCAGCTGAAATGAAACCTATGAGGTAAAATATTGTTGTAAACTATTAAAATATTACAAGGAAACACCTAATTTGTAATGCAGTTCATAAAGTAATCCTGTTACAAAACAATGGAACTACACAGCGGGGTATCAAAACATTGCTAGAGATGTAAGTGGATGTAATCACTGTCAAACGGTGGCGTGTTCAAGAGACAATAGTAATTGCCACGTTGAATGCCAATACTAACTAACTCTATGTCAAAGTAAAGGTCGAACTTTAGGTCACGCCAACTAATCTAGTGCCTTGGAGTATTCTTGAAAATGAGAAAACATGGTTACTCTAGATAATGATCGATTGAAAGAAAAATGACATTAATGTCAAAGAAGAAAGCGAACACGAGTATGCTGGAAAGAAAAGAACAAACAAATAGAACAAAATAAAATAAGACCTCTGTAACGCCAAAAAGACTCCTGTCTAAGCATATAGAGTCTGTCTAATAAGTTAAACGACTTGGGTAATTATTAGGATTTAATGAAATCTGATGTAGTCAACACTGGTTCAATAATCAAGGTTGATTACGAGATAGAGATCATTGTTTACTAACGGAAGAACCATAGAAAAAGTACCGAATATAAGTATTTTTTAAATGATTAAATATTATACAAAATTCCTAAGTCGGTAGACTTATTAGACAGACTATACTACGGTATTTAAAACAAAATACAAAAACAATGGCGCTGGTATTCTGATAGGCGTACGGACATACTCACGGAACACAAACTAACGATAATAAAGAAAAAATTACAACTATACTGATGATGGCTGATAGAGATGTAAAGATAAAACTTGCGCCCTCTTTACATTAGAATAAGGCTAGCAGTTGAACACGCTCCAAAACAGGAATCACCGATGTTGGCAATAAGTCTCATGTGTAGAATGTATCAGGATTGATAGACCAGACTCGTAACGCAGTAAGAGTTAGAGGACTGGTATCGAAGCCTAGGAAACTCAGCTGTGCTAGCATTATGATAGATTGGCTAGTGAAAGTAAAAACTCGGAAAGAGTAATGGGAGGTCATGGAGGAGGCCTGAAAAGTCTCAGAAGTTCCAGTGTTTTTGAGAGATTGGGTAGTGAAAATAACAAGTCGGAAAGAGGGCAGACTTTTATCCAGTACTGGAATAATACTGGTAACAAACAGACGAGAGCATATCAAAATACAGCACAAGCGGGTTGGCCTTGGATATGTCAAAATTCAAATGCATATTTTATTCACACGAAAACAATGTAGAGTGTACTACTTACGCATACAGTTAAAATCAATCCCTGTCCGTAAAATAGACAATTATCAAAAGACTATAAGTAACGTCTCATGGTACAAAATAGGCAACCAGTTTACCAATTAGCTCAGCTGGATATAAACAATCATGCAGTGCAAGTAATTGTAAGCATCAGCCTGTCACCTTCAGATAGCAGTCGCTGTAGTTGTTTGAGTGGCGCCTGCGCAACTTACTGGTATCGGCATCGGTTCCGTTACATGTTCCGCTAAATAACAAGTACCTACATGTGTACGTATATTATACGTAGGTATGTATATCTAGTAGAGTAACCTTGATGAGGAAAACAGTAGAATTAACCTTTTCAATATGTTTGTAGGTAAATGCTTGCATAGGATTTGAAGAAGATTTACAAGAACCTGAACAACAAAGATTTTCCTGTCCTGTGTCTGGGTGTAATTTATTTGGCGCGGGCTTGTGGACAGCGAGCAATGGGTAGCTCGCCGTCCGACCGTCTGGTAACCGTCCGGACCGAGCCCAAGTCGTCGAAGGCGCGTAGTGTTCCACGCGCGTCTCGAGGAGTTGTCAGCAACCATAAGGGTCCAGCAGCAGGGTCGAAGCCTACTGGAGCCATGGACCCTGAAACAAGAGCAAAGAAGGAACATGTGTGAGTTTTAGTCAGTAAAAGTCTGACACGCCCTCCCGCTCATTCATCATTCATCATCATATATCATTAGTTTGGGCCTAGATGACATAGTGAGATGGTTGTGGAATATTTGTGTTATATTGTCATTTATTACCTACCATAGGTACCTCAAAAGTTGGATACCCACTGGTTGATTGGTAACCGAATGCTTTGCCTCGAATACTTTGTAGCTAATGTAACAAGGCTTGTTGTTGCCTTGTTGCAATGCAAGAATGCTTTAATGCTTTGGCTTGTAAACTTAATGGAACAAGGCATTCTTTACACAAAGTATAATAAAGTTTATGTAAATAATCTATACATCTTCTTCTATACATCTATACATATAAATAAAATTGAGTGTCTGTTTGTAATATTGAAATAACTGCTTTTTACAACATGCATATGAATATATATACGGTACATACACTAAAATAACATTTTTTACAATTTTTGTCTGTCTGTCTGTCTGTTTGTCCGGCCTAATCTCTGAAATGGCTGGACAGATTTTGACGGGACTTTTTTTGGCAGGTAGCTGATGTAATAAGGAGTAACATAGGCTACTTTTATTTTAGAAAAAATAAATTCAAAATCCTGTAGTCCACGCGAACAAAGTCGCGGGCACAGCTAGTAAATAAATAAGAGGCAATACTACATTTTAAATCATACGTATCTTTTTATAGGAATGGCGGCAGAGTTCCTTCTGTTACCCTTTCCGTTTCAGAGGCACAGTAACCCTTACATAATCCCGCAACCCAAATCATACACAATTTACATGTTATTAATGTACGAGTATTACAGAACGGTGTAGTTATTTATTATTTTTTAGTTACGGTTTTATAGTAACATTTAGAATTGATTTGCACAACTTCCCAAACCTAGTTCTGCTCAATTTGGACTCCAATGCAAACTATTTGCGGATTAGTTCGCCTTCTTGCTAAAGGCATGTCAGTCAACCCTCTCTTCAGTCTACAGACGTTGTCACAAGTGGCAGACACCAGATTAGGGCCCCCACAGACGAGACTCCAGCGTCGCCGACTCGCCGACATTTGTCGCGACGCATTTAGCTTGTTGCCTGCACAATTTCTCTCACGCGTCTCGACTCAATGACATCTCGCTGGGTCGAGACGCGTGAGAGACCATTGTGTTAAAGTAATTCCCTTCAGTTATCGTTGCCTTTTATATTTGCCATTTATCATCAGATAAAATTGCTGATTCAGTTACAGTGTGTTAGACAGTTTCTGATTTTTATTTTGTAACTGGCTTTTTTATTATTTTAGGGTGGGTTATAGCGGATAGTACCTACCTAGAGCGAGGGGGACTGTCAGACTTTTACCATCATCTCACATGATGGTAAGCGATGATGTGGTCGAAGATAGAGCACGCTTGCCTTGAAGTAACCTGTTCGCTCTTAACTTGATGACCCCTAAGAAGAATCCCTATCAGGAAACACAGACTCTGACAGGGAATTCCTTGTGTTCCTTTAGTAACTATTTCATTGTAGACTAACTTCCAATTTTAATTACGTAACAGTATCTAAAAACTACAAGTGGGATTTTGTTAAGTGTTTCGTCAATAAACAATCAAATTGAGAGTAATAATGGTTGTGTTACACTGTGCCTATAATAAATAATATGAAATGTAATTAATTCTCATTAAAGTCTTTGATGTGCCCAACAGGGTCCACGATTGTTCTAAAAAACGTTTTACTAATCGTCTAAGCAAGTACATTGTAGAATGTTATAACTACTCAAGTATTATTGAATATCATCACTTCATACTCTACATAGTATAAAACAAAATTGCTTCCCGTCTGTCTGTTCCTATGTAGGATGTTTAGATCTTTGAAACTACGCAATGGATTTTGATGCCGTTTTTTAGATAGATAGAGTGATTCAAGAGGAAGGTTTGTTAAATATTTCAGCATTGCACCCAAGTTTATTTTAGACGGCAAACAAGATAGATGCTCTTTTGTAAGAAAACAAGTCTTATGCCGCAAAGATTCCTAATAATTTTATTTATAAATTAATAAATCAAACAGTCTAACACAGAATCATAAATATAATAGGCGTTCACTAAGTCACAAAGACTGAATGGAATCAATAACGAGTATGTCGAGTATTTGCGAAACTGTATAATTACCGCCACCAATCTATTCGCTTTGATTGCTCGCTCAGCTCAGCTCATTTCCGCTCGACGATAGAAAAATTAATAGTTACACGAAACGGGTAAAGTAATGAGAACTTTAATGATGTTATTTATTCTGTTCGAGTAATTTAAAGCCGCGTCCGAAGGTTTTTTGTAGCACTTTATTAGTTTAATGGGATATCACCTTTATACCGTGTTCTATTAAATTATGGCGTCGGTTTTGTAATGGGGTTTTAAATTTTAAGGTCAGTTTGATGGTACAGATGAGATTATTAAAAGTGTAGAGTAACAAAAAGACGAAAACTACATTTTTTCAGTTATTTCCATGAATTGATTGTGCGTCGATATTTTTTTTTTTTGCAATTTAATTTTAGTGTTGTGTGTGAACCTATGGATTATATCAATTAAAATATTGTACTTTCTCTTTTTCAAATTAAAATAAAAAAAAAATGGTTTTCAGATATTTCAAGAATTTTAAAAATGTATTACAATTTTTTTCTTTTTTTCTCTGGGATATCATCACATGGGTTCTTCCACTTTGAGTGGGGCGAGAGGGTATAATTTTACTGAATAAAATTCACCTATTTTCTTCAGGCAGGGCGCAAACGTGTGTCTTGTCAGAAACAAGCTACCGATGAATATTTGATTTCTATAGAAGCAATATGAAATCATTACCTCGTGAAAATTTTTTTGACGATAAAAAAGTGTTTGGTGTCAGTAACTGTAAACTAAAAGAGTCTACATTTGTACAGCGCCTCAGTATTTTAAAGCCACGGAAACTCTTTTCAATAATCATGCAACCCTGGTGGATCTGATCGCTGACAATCAAGAGGCTTGTGTGTTTCATATAGGACGGTGAACAAAAATGGATTACCCTGGCTCACCTAATAATATGGGCACATAAATGAATGCAATTACTAAGTTGTAAGCAAAGAACAGAAGTATACATTAATTAATTACATACAAATAATATACTGCTAATGGCATTTTATAATTCCGTTGATAGCAGGCTACCAGACAAGTTTCTAAGCGTGGAACGGTACTTACTTTATATTAAGATATGGAATGGTTTTATATCCTTTTATTATTTTTTCTTTGGTGGGAAGTCATCTGATAACTTCTTCCGCTCCATCTAGGGGCGAGAGGGAGAGTCAGATTTTTACTGATAAAACTTCACCTGTGTTCCATTTCATTACATGATAAAATAATATTTTTTTTGGGTGTAAATATTTTATTTGATTTATAATGACGATTTCCCACTCTAGGATGGAGTGACAGGTAGCATCAGAACCTACTCGTGTTCCTTCATTTGGTCTTTGAGTTCCACGGTGAGTCTTTCGAAAAATCCCAAACTATACTACCAGTGAATTGTTAGTAGTGGCTTTAAAAAAACCCCTAAGACCGAAATCACGTTATTAAGTCACTCAATTACAAAAATAAATTAGTTCCTCCATCTTTACATAACAAGCAACGTTTTTATCGCTCAACAAGATATATGCGATCAAATCGTTAACACAACGTTGAATTGAAACGTTATTTTCACCGTTTCTCGTTAATTACGACGTAATCAAGAGATGATATCGGGCGGCCGACATTCATCAAAGTGTCGCCGAACTTATTGCGATTCTTGATTCAGTGCAGACGAGACGGTTAAGGTGTGGTTTCACTGAGCATTAATCTATATAATAATGTATAATGTAAAAAATATATCAAATTTTAACTTTGACAGCAAGAAAATGTTACTAGCTTGTAAAAATAAAAATATATCAAATTGAAAGTTTTAGAGCCTTTACTAAAAAGTTGCCAATTTACACATTGGCATATCATCCATCGTTATACATAGCACCCATTGATATATATACACCACAATTTTTTTATTACTAAAAATATTTAAAGGGCGTATTAGAAAAGGTCTTGTTATTAATAAAGTAAAGTCTCAATAAATAATATTCATAAACAGAAAAGTTATCAGCCTTTGTTTATATCCCAAAATTATCACTAAATTTATGGAAATATTGTACAGGCTATAATTTATGAATGAATGAAAGACGATCAAAATGGATTTAGTAGCTATTGTTATGAATGATTGTATTATGAAATAACCAATTATGACTCGTGGATTGTTTTCGAATTTCGTTTTTTTTTTTTTACTTTTGACTGCAACAATATGATCAGTAACGGGTACGGATAGAGCCCTATTTTTTTGTTGTAATTAAAAAATAGGGGTGTGTAAAAGTAGAAACTAACTGACTAACATATTAACGCACAAGCAAAACAACTGGGACTAGATGCGTAAAATTTTGCACAGGGTTTCCTTTTGTCGTGGGCGAATGAGAGAGCATTTTCCTATTTTATATATATTTTTTAAAATGTTGACCATTGTTTGACTGCGATCCCACCTAATGATAAGCAGTGATGCAATCGTTGATGGTTTGTGAAAAAATTGCACTAGTTTATTACGAGCCTATTCACTCTAGCCTTGAAGACACCCAAATTATAACTAGACAGGAAGACTGTGGAAGAATTTTTATAATTTATTTTTAAGCCACTATCATTTGTGAAACTATAGGGTGGCAAGGCTGGCAAAATCGCCTCAAGGAGTTGCCAGCAACAGCAGGGACCCAGCCGGGTCGAAGCCTACTGGGGCCAGGGTTATCCGAAAGGGCGCTCGAGCCCCGGTATGAAGGCTAGAAGGAACGGGGTGGGTCTTTTAGTTAGTAAGAGTCTGACACTATCTCCCGCTCCGCCCAAGGGCGAGGGATGTCAATGCATGATTTTTCCCACCATAAAAAAAAAGAAAAAGGCTGGCAAAATGCCACATGCTCCCAGTTCAATGTGGGCCCTGGTCTGAGAGGCTGCGAGTCCTGAAGAAGTAACCAAACTTATTCTTCAAAAAAAAATTACAACGAGACGATTTTCCTGGGATCTTCCACGGGTCTTCCCACGAACTTCCCAGATGATATAATTACGCCACTGGCCAATATAGTGTTAACTTGATTCGTTTGGGACCATCTACATGGGAGTCGGTATGAATCATATAAACTTCTGTGTAAACAAATTATGCAATTGTTCTTTAACGCCCTTTTTAATGGGACCGGACATCCTTTAGACTTGAGAGGGAACTAATTGAAGAAAGTATGTTATTAGTACTTTAAATTAATATGGGCTTCCTCAGAGGGGATCCGATCCTGTAACTTTTTTTAAGCTATTGCATAGCTTCTATCGCGGGCCTTGAGCGTGGAGACCGAATCCAGAAATTCCGTAACGAAAATAACCTAACACCCCCCCACTCATTTGTTTTTTGAGCGTGGTGACTGATAAGAAAACAAATGAGTGAACAATCAATCAAAATTCAATTCAATGTGTGAAAGTGTAACTTCAATTAATATCAAAGAAAAAAAACAAAGGAAAAAAAATACTGCATAAAAAAATAAATAAATAATTATAATTGCACAAGTTGATAAAAATGCTATGCAATAGCTTTACCGCGGCAGTCCCCGAGTGCCACACGTCTTTTTTTTTACTGTTGATAGGTTCGCGTTTGGTCACTATCTTATATGATAGAAACTGACGATGTGGTTGAAGATGGTAGTCTGAGGTTCCCCAAGTTGTCTTCCTCCTCCCTCCTCATCTAGTCGTATTTCTCATTATTGAGGGTCATGAAGTTCCCAGGTTCCAGCTAACAGGAAACACAGACCCGACTCCGGCAGGGAATTCCATACTTTGGCTATACGCACAATAATTGAATAAAAACTTGCAGATAAAACAATTTGGTACCGAAATAATTGTGATTAGTTTTTGCACACCTTTGTACCTATGGAAAAGTGGACTTTAACTAAATAAAAAATAGCTTACAAAACTCAGTGATGGTGTATCTTTTAATAGTTTAAGATTTTTTACTACAAGCCAGTTGTTTTCTTACTCTATACTTCTTTCTTTTTACATCAACATACGATATTATTTAAATAGATAATAGTTTAGATGATGACTTGAGTGGGTCATCAAAACACCTTACTTCACCTGAGATAGTAATTTGTATTACAGCAATTTATTTTTTAAACGTCTTGTTTTCTAAAACCATTATTCTCAAGCAAGAATCATCTGAAAGAAAATTAAATTCAATAAATATTTTACAGTTAGCGAGACGTGCTATTAAATGAGTCCAGTCTCATACTCGGCGGATTTCAATATTCAATTATGTGAAGCTGTCGACGCATGACTGATCATGTGATCTTACTCTTATTTCTTGTCACGAACCTGCGCCTGCGCAGACTTCCAAAGAAATTGATATTTTCGCATAATATTAATCTTAATTACCACCATTTTATGTAAACTTTTCTTCAAATATCACCCTTATTTTCTTTATAATAAGAAAGAATTGTAAATTCCTAAAGCGGTGCCAGTAAATTGGTTTCAATGATTGAAAGTCAATAACTAAGTTGAAAAGTCGTTAATTGCTCACGAGAGTAGACTGCGCCAAAATTGAATATTACATTAAATTAAATGTCACAGAAAACTCGTAAAAATCAATTAAGGGCGACAATGATTAATGTTTTAATTGAATGCGTGTTTTAATGCGAAGTGCATCACGCTATGATCTGTAACAGATTAAGAGGAATTTTATAATGGATGATGGCAATTAACCCTGGCTTGTATTATAGATAAAGCCATATAAGGCTAATGGCATACCTTATCCAACAAAAAAAAAACTATCAGTTGCATTCACAATTTTTCTTCATCAAAAGTTGCCATGGACATTAAACTATAATTACATATTTTGCACAAAACATATTATTAAGCTGCAGATTCATTAAAATTCAGACGCATTGAAGTTTTAAAACAAAACACAAACGTGAAATAACAAGACATAAGTAACTGTTGAAGATTAAAAGGTTCGAATGGTTTAATTTGAAACCGTATAAGTACATTAATTGAGCAATTTACCTATCTTGATCTGGTCGACTAGGGTAAGTACGAACGTGTGTATTACTGTGAGTTTACTGAGGGCATGAATGGATGGGGCTATTCAGCCTGCGCTAGTAACCGTTGAAGCATTCACGCGGACAGACGCAATCGCAATGCAATTACCAGCGTAGATCCGATGCATGAATGAATTACAATTATATTGAAATTCTTATTATTGTTGTTTGGAGATAATTGATACTGTTTGCTTTTTATGAGTTTCTGTTCTTGGTATTGGTTTAGTGCAGAAATAATTGAGCAAGAATGGGTTTGGTTTTGCAGTAAACTGTTAAACTTATCAACACGTGTTAAATTACGAGTACATAGCATAGCATAATGTCATAAATTACGAACCTAACTTTAATGAAAATCACTGGTGTATTAATGAAAGGTTTTTAGTAGTGATAATAATAATCATTTGGCATTGAGGAATTTATCTGTCTAATTTAATTAGCAACCTATTACCAATATTACGCAGTTTTTTCGATTAGCACTGCATAATACGTCTGTAAAAAATAATGCGTCAATCTATTCAAAGATACAGGGTCACACAAAAATCAATTAGTCGAAACATAAAAAACATATCTCAAAACAATTAACGAAAGTTAATCCAAAGTTAAATCCGTGACGTGCGCCCGCCCACATGAAGCGCCCGTAAAAAAACTCGCGTCCACTACCAACTCACGTCTCTCAGACACTCACATGTAAGGGCACGCACACACTCACGCGCCACCCATTAGTATGAGCGGCGCGGCGAGGACGTTGCGCGTGCTCGCCACTCGTTCCACGGCTTCTTATTATTATTATTTATTGTTGAATAATGTGAATGGTAATGCGTGGTTGTTCACGATCCCGCATAACACCTGCCGTCTTTTCCCACAGTCGAGCTCGGGCTGGAGGCGCGCGCAGGAAGTGTGCGGGAGTGAGCGAGAGGCTTGACTCGCGTGCACTGCACGTGCGTCACGGTGCCTACGCCTGCGTGTTAGAATGAGACGGCACGAGGGATAGATTTCGTAGTAGCGTAGCGCGCGTAGCACCGTAGCAGTGAAAAAAAAGGCGCAAGATTGGGACGTTACTAATATTCGTAGCCTCATTTTCGCGTTAATCGATTGTGGAGCTACGCGCTACGCTCTATTACTACGACGTAATTAAATGAGATTTAGATTACAGATTATGTCGATGATTAGACTTACAAATTAACTAATTGATTGGTTATTATATTATGTTAATTTACTTATTAATATGTTGATTATTTTTTAGTTTAGTAAACACGGATGTTATGACAAAATGTCATAATGATTTGGCTGCACACGTGTGCACGTGGCTACATACTGAATATTTTAAAGAATTGCGTTGGTTGCAAGAAGAACTTGACCATTTCGGTGTAGAATACTTACGGCAAAATATCAAAGTAGAAAAAAAATCTTAAAGTATAATATGATGGAAACTAACGAGTTTTTAATAACATTAACCTTCGTGCCCGCGGCAGTGAAAGCTCTTAATACCACTAAGTATTATGATCGCTTAATTTGGACCCAATGGTAATGCACCGGAGGGTTGGATGGTGCATTACAGAATAATGACGACCTGATTGGTCAAATTACTTATTGAGTGGTACGTTTTGGGATAAGACGGACCAAATCTTTAGTAATTTTTGGTATTTTATGCCTTAATATGGACAAATCTTTGGTACTTTATGTCTTAATATGGAGAATGAATTTGGTGTAGTGGATTTTAAGTTTAAATGAAGTTATGCCGGGTAACTATACCTACTGGGATCCTGCTGAGTTAGTATTATCAGAGCTGTGGATGCCCCACATGTGTTTGTTTCACGAAATGCTTGGTTAGTGTATCTTTTACGCTTGGACATGTCATGTAAAATGATTACGTCCTAAATTATGAAACCAATACCAGCGAATGTTTTTTTTATTATTGATTTTGCAATAATTTTAATTTTTAGTAACAGTTTTACGAAAGAAAATAGACATAATTTGAAACATAGTCAAACACGCGTTGGCTGCTACGAGTAAGTAATCGTTTGACTATTTTTCAAAGGACAATAATTGAATAATATAATAAAATCAGCCTTGTTAGTTTATTTCCCACTAGACTCCCGTGGTGGTGGGAGTCAGGTTTCATCTGTAGGAGAGGGGAAGGGCTGTTACCCATCACTTGCATCACTGCTTACCATCCGGTGGGACCGAAGTCAAGCACTAGTTTCATCATCATCATCATCATTTCAGCCCAAAGATGTCCACTGTTGGACATAGGCCTCCCTCTAGTGTCGCCACAATGGACGGTCCTGCGTCTCGCATTCATAGGATTCCCGCAGCCTTTACTTACTAGGTTATCTTATTTTTTTAAGTTAAATACTTTAAAAAATTAAGAAATTAGAATTCAAACTAGATGTAAATTTTAAACACAGCGAGCAGCATTGACTAATTAAACATTTGCATTGACGTCAGTTGCATTAGTAGTTGCATTGTTACAACTAAATAACACTAACGAGTTTAATTGACAGTTATTAGCACAAGACAGCCATGAACTGGGAAATGAAGAGCCATGACGATGCAAAAAATTACATTTGAATTTAGAATCTCTTCCCTTTTTGCTGTCGGTTAAAATATTTATATTATATTTTAATCGACAGCAAAATCGGCTTCTTAGCAATCAGCCTTAAAAATGAGAGCTGAAAAATGGAATGATGAAAATCAGCCTTATGATGTATACTTCGGGACACAAGCCTGCTTTCTAGGAGAGAGAATGCCCCACGAAAATCACCACGCAGGCCCAGTGTGGTTAATGGATGTCATATGTCTTCGAAGTTTTGATTCTTGTCGTTTCCTTACGAGGTTTTCCTTCAATGTTTTATGAACAATGGTGATGAAATAAATTACAGAAAGTTATTCGGTTGACGTGGTATGCACTCGCGACCTACAACTTGTAAGTCGGGCCAGTTACCATAGGGCCACGACGGCTCTCACACGTGTATTAGCACAACGAGAATAATTGACAGTTAGTACAAGACATCCATGAACTGTAAAAAGCCTTCTTTTGAAATTCTTTTTTTTCTTTCTGCCATGATGATGCAAAAAATTACATTTGAATTTAGAACGTCTTCCTTTTTTGCAGCCAGTTACTAAAATATCATATTACTTCTTATTTCAAACTACATCTTCGCCGTTCTTCGACAAAAGATGAAGTAATTTTCTTGTTACGCCGTTCATCTTGTCCAATAGTAGTTTATAGAATGGCCCGTGCATCAATAGACACCCCGGATGTTCGCAATTTGGTTATGTTCAAGCCATTGAGTGTTATAGTTGAATTAACAATAAAAATTGCTCATCCTTCGTCTTTGGTAATACACTCTTCATAAACCTTCCACCATTCAAATTCCAATTCTATCTTTCTACAACTAAGGTTTAAAGTGCTATTCTTTGATAATATTTTCCTCAAGATCTTTCCATCATTCAGATTTCAACTCTATGTTTGTTACGTCATGGTTTAAAGTCCCATGTATGGGTGTGTGGTCAGTTTTTGTTCAGCAGAGATTGTCAACCGTGTAGGTCAGTCTATTAAATCGGGTTGCACCGGATGAGGCGCTCGTGTTTCATTGATTTTAACAAAAACATCTTATGTTACGTCACTTTATACTTTGTTTACTTCGAGGGTGGTTTTGTTCTTAGCATGGATTAGAGCTTAGAAGGTTCGTGTAGGTTTTTTTTTATGGTTGCAATTTTGCAACAACAAGAAGTCTTGTACTTTTAAGTGCCATACATATTGTTATTTATTTCTTGTTTAAATTTTTATACCGTTTTATTACTAAGTTGTTGGAAACCGGTAGTTAAGTTTTGTCATCACCATTTTCCTGCCAGTTTTATTCTTTTCTTACTTATTAATACTAGCTGATGTCAGTGGCTGCACTCGCGTGACAATAGAAAATTATCCTAAGGTAACATAATCCTGGAATAAAATGTTCTATCCCAAGATATGGTCTATGGTACCTACCAAGTTTCATCAAAATCCGTTCCGCCGTTCGAGCGTTAAGAAGTAACAAACATACACACACAAACTCAAAAACTTTCACCTTTATAATAAGTATTATGTGATACGTATTTAAATCGGCACAGCATGTCTTCATTTGCACATCTTTGTGAGCAATAAGCTCGACCTTCTTATCACGCCGCATGTTGTCTTAAACTACTCATAAATCTCGTAAGGTTACGATTTCCAGGAGCGGCTTCACGGCTCAATGAGCGTCGAACCTCAATGGCTAGGTTTTTGCAGCATTTGGCCAACCCCCGCCAGTGTGGCCGCCAAATGTGGCCGCTTGGCCTGTAACCCGACCTCGGGTAGCCGATACCTTTCGCCGAGATTCACGCCACATGCTAAAACACATGGCGTGCCAAAGGTCGACCAAGGAGGTATTTTTTATAACCTTCCTTGTTTACGTCATGTTAAATCAAGCAAAAAAGATTGTTATTATTCAATCATTCTTTGTAACGACCGTTTTAAAATAGCCGCAAGTTATCACACTAACAGACAGCTAATAAACGACTCGCCACCAATTTATTTCATTGTAATCATGGCTCTCGAGGCGGCCGCAATTGCAAAATAACAAACGGCTCTTAAATACAGTAGCGACGAGTCTGGCCGGCAACACCTCGCAGATAAATCAACGTCTCCATTACAATTTTGTTCATACTTTCGAATAAATAATACTCGCCTCTGTCCCTTTCACGCTTTGAATTCGAACGCTCACAAATTATTGTTGGTTCTCGATATTTTATTGTCGTATTACTTTTTTTTGCTTTCATTTGAATGTAGAATCTCGTTGCGTCCTTGTCAGGCTCGTGGCCGGAGCGCTGTGCGTCTCGTTTCTGCTCGCGGCGCGGTAGTAGCGTCTCGAGCACGTGCGACACGTTAAAGGCAGATCGTTCCCACGGTCGGGCTCGAGCCAGACGCCCCCCCGCGCACCTCCGCCGCCCGCTGCGCGTGATTCGACTCCGGACACTCGTGCCAATGAAATAAAGTGCCCGCACAGCACGTTCCAATTGCAAAATGCTATTTGAAGACTTGAAGCAATGAAAGTGGAGAAAATGCCAGCTCTTTCTCTGAAATTTCTCTGATCTAGGTAGACTGACTTTTAGGCGAAAATGGAATGGCAAAGTTCACGAAGAAAGTCTTAAGCACGTACTGACAGAGTGTGCTCAAATGAGGCGATCATACTTCAATCAGTCACTTGACCGGACAGCTTATCACAGAGCCACGCATGAAAGTGAAAGGACATGAGAGCTCAAATGATATGCAATCTGCTGATCAGAGCGCACAGAAAGGTGATCAAGTGATCAGGTTGCGCAACAAGGAGCCGCGTTGTCCCAGTCTAGATTATCAGGCAACCTGTCAGCATTTCAAACAATAATTAATCGTGTTGATTGTGTAAAATTTAGAGGCTTGTCAAGTGTGGGCGTAGGAGAAATTCCAGAAGCCAGCATAGTAGCAAGTATAGTAAGGCAGTCGTTGTTAGCATTATCTAGTTCAGTACCTACTAGAATGTCGTTGTTCCCAACTTTCTCGTGTTTTGTTGCCTTGCTTATCTGAGAGCACCAGTTTCTCCTTTTATGGGCAAATTTCTTGTACTGTTAGTTTCAATTCCAACTGACCACTGCTTCCTTAAACAAATTGGCAGGTTTAACAAGAGCCGCTTTTATACACGGAAGGCCATTACTAGAGACACTGGTTGCTTTAAAATTGACGGTTCTGTTTTTACGTCTTAATTCCTTTTATGGAAAGTTACTTCTTTAAGTAACAATTATTCTGAATGTTTATATTTCTGGAGAATATTCGAACGGCATTATCCTTGATGTAAATGCTAACGGATAGATAGATTGTCGCGAGATTGTGAGTAATTTACTTATCTCTATTCGGTGATTTATGTAACCAGAATATACGGGTGATTTATCACATCCTCCACAACTAATTCTATTGTTGTACAGAAACAAGTCTATTTATAAATTATAGGTTGTAACATTGTTGATGTAACTCGAAAAAAAAGTCTGAAAATCAAAATCTTGGTAAAAAAAAAACACCAAAAATATTTTTTTTTATCGTCGAAATTATCAGCAAAAAAAGTAAATAGGTATCAAGTAACGATAATAAGTATTTACTTATTGATAAGGATTTCCTTAATACTCAAACATTTATAAACGACTCAATATTATGTCCATAAGTACCAACTGCAACAAAGTCAAAAGTTAACCCTTGCAATGCTTAGGTCGCGTGCGTTCTCGTGCCTAGTGACATTGCGCGCGCGACCCTGCGACCGACGACGCCGCGTGTGCCCACAACGCAAGCGCCGCGCATTACACTTCACTACCTTATGCGGAAAGGCGAGCCTTATTTCATAGAACATCATAAGTATAAGTAAAGTCGTATAAGGTAAGCTTTAAAGTGAGAAAAAGGTGGGTGAGCTAGCCAATGGATTAATGATACAGAATTGCATCTTTATTCATGAAGGCGCCAAGAAAAGTTATGGACTAGAATGATAACTGTTGATAAGTAATGTGATGATAAAATCTAGCACAAATCCTTTTACTATAGATTGAAGATTCACATGGAAATTCCTAAAAAATCTTTTGATCATTTTGACAGACACACAGATTAGGTATATAACAAGTTTTATAAAAAAAATGCACATTTTTTTTTTTGCATTTTTATGACTTGGTCACTTGGACCTTTAAGTCAATATGCACAAATCCAAAGCAAGAATTGCGGAAAAATATTTTAAATACGTGTCTTTTGAGATTCGAAACACAACTTCTAAATAATTTTAGTAAGTACTTTACCTGTTACTAGCGCCATGCTTTTATATCCGTAACTGTATTTTAAGTGGCAAGATTATGTAAAGGAGATAGCAATCAGAAGATTTGCGCGCACGCATACATAGTGCGCTCGTGCTATTTGACCTCAAGTGCGCGTGCGGCTGTCTACGTCGTGAATACTGCAACACATGCCAGCTATTTCATGGAATATCATTAAGTTAATTCGCACACGGATGTCTTAAACTGCAGTATAGACGGTTTTATGTAAAACGCTGGTGAATGCAACTGATTTTTTTAACGTTAACTTTTTAATCCATAGGTATTTCTATAGGATATAACGGAAAGGTTTGCTAGTTTTCGATATTAACAAAATACTTTATGAAGAACTTCTTATTTACGTGGATAAACACCCTGTAAAAAAATGCTCAATATTTTATAATCTATGTGGACGCAGGCATTCGCTTGGTGTTTAAGTAATCGAAATGGCGCGAAATCTCACGCGCACGCTTGGGTTTGAGTAGTGTGCTTTGCAAGTCTTCATCATCCTTTTTCCTGTCGGGAAAAAGAATGGAATACATTTTTCAGGTGATACTGATGTTTAGTGCCAGTGCAGTTTTGATTTATGTATTGTATTCAGTACACTTGGGGGAGGCGTATGTCTAACAGTGGACGTCTATTGGCTGAAATGATGATGATGATTCAGTAATCAGAATTGGGTAAAATCATTGTGGTCAGTTATAATGGTTTAGTTTCGATGTTCATTCAACATCGTAAGAATTATGAATATCCATGTTGTTAATTTGCAAATTGGCATTTGTGGTTGTATTTTAAAATTTTGAAACCAGTTTTTGTTGTAGCATTTTTTTACATTAATTGTTTTTCTGTATGGATCAGAATGTTGGGCTGTGAAAAAGAAGGATGAAAAAAGATTGCATATAGCGGAGATGAGAATGTTGAGATGAATGTGTGGTGTGACGAGAGTGGATAAAGTGAAAAATGAGTACCTATATTAGAGGAAGTTTGAAAGTGGCGCCAGTGACTAAAAAGTTGAAAGGTAATCGGTTGTCTTGGTATGGTCATGTGAAGAGGGGAGATATGAAGCGCATATTACTAAAAGAGTTCTGAGTATACATGAAGATGGATGGAGAGGGAGAGGAAGGCTGAAGAAAAGATGGATGGATTGTGTGAGGAGTGATATGAAAGAAAAGGGATTTAGCGATAGGTTGACGAGTGACAGGACAGAGTGGAAGAAAAAATCATGTTGCGCCGACCCTAAGTAATATGGGATAAGGGCAGGAAGAAGAAGAAGATTTGTTTTTCTTGAGGAATTTTCATATTTGGTACTGTCTGGTTTGGGTACCTCAAAATTTGATTCATAAATACTTTAGTTTCTATAAAATTACTATGGATCGGTGCCATCTGCCATTTCAGTTTAATTTGCTTTTGTTAAAAGCCAAAGCACGTGTTGCTTTATCAGTAACCTCTCCTAATAGCCGTTTTTCTTTAAGCACCTGAGTGTTTTTATCTTCTGGACCTAATTTACTTTAAATATTTTCTTCTGTATGATTTTTTTTTCATTTTACGATTCTTTTTGCTTTGTTATACTTTCTTGTAAATAAACACTAAATCAATAATAAGACTTAGAAATAAAATTATTTAATACTAGCTGTGCCCGCGACTTCGTTCGCGTGGACTACAGGATTTTGAATTTATTTTTTTCTAAAATAAAAGTAGCCTATGTTATCAGCTACCTGCCAAAAAAAGTCCCGTCAAAATCAGTCCAGCCATTTCAGAGATTAGCCCGGACAAACAGACAGACAGACAGACAGACAAAAATTGTAAAAAATGTTATTTTGGTGTTTGTACCGTATATATTATTCATATGCATGTAGTAAAAAGCAGTTATTTCAATATTACAAACAGACACTGCAATTTTATTTATATGTATAGATTGGAAACAAAAAAAAAGTCTATGCTGTTAAAAATTAATAAGGTCCATGAGGAAAATAGTCACAATGATATTTTGCCTACTTCTTTGCAGTCTTGTATGAGGTCAGTGAGCGTGTGCGCAGTCGCAGGCGCCGCTATCAGCGGAAGCGATGCAAAGAACGTTCATTTGAAGCCGCATTGTTCTCTTGCTAATGCGTTTTGTTTTGTCTTTCAATTTAGTTTATCTTGGTCTGTTACGTAAATTGTTTCTGGTAATCTGTGTACTGTTCTTAGTCTAATTTCCTTCAATGTTACTTATCTAACAGTTTTTGTTTTGACAAAAATTATGTCTTGAAGGAAAGTTTTTGAGCTGATGACATGTAGCAAGAAAAAAGTCAAATCTGGCTGAACTCAAGTAAAATCATGTTTAAAATCATGTGATGACATCCCCGCTCTTGGACGGAGCGGGAAATAGTAGTTTTACTGACTAAAGTCGTGTGTTTAACACTAATCGCCTCTAAATGATGATGTGCAATACTAATCACACTACTAGCTGGTATTCTCAGTACAGCGCCTTTAGGAGAAGATCTGATAAATACTAGGACTTAAGAGGAGACGTTCATTTGTTAAGATTAGCCAACGGTGCACGTCCCGCCTTATAAGTAGCTGGTAGCACTCATTACTATACTGTGCTAATAGCATCTCCGATAGCGTCAACTTACACCGTGCGCACAATACGGTACCTTTATCTACGACTACTACACCCTATCAACACCACAATCATATTTTAATTAACGCACGAACTTGCCCCACCATGATTCCATATCGCTACTTTCTTAATACAAAAGCAACCAACTAATTTGCCTGATGCGGTCTTCCCGTCCGTTTTTGTCTGATGTCTATAAGGTGGGATTGCAGTCAAGCACTAGTTAAAAACATAATTTAAAATCTTGTATCATAAAATAATTTAAAAAACGAATGCACACAAACTGATGTGAACGTAACAACAATACGCTTCCTACGCGTGTACGCGAGGAAATCACAAAAGAATCGAATAACTAACGGAGCGAGATCGATTATCATTTTCATACAATCGACTATCTAAAGGTCACGCGTAATGCTATTCAGCGTACACACAGCTTACATTATTCCATACTGAAGAAACCATCCATAAATTATGAAGAAAACGACGTAAGGAGACATTTTGTGTACTGAAAATCGATCTGAATCACTCAAGATATAGAGCAGATATTCCGTTAAGAATAGATTCCAAAGTAACTATTTGAGACTATTTGTAAAACATCAAAATGTGAACGTGTGTTATCGCAACTTCGCACGTTTGTGTTAAGTATTAAGAACTAGAATGATATGTCCCTTTGATGAACAGAATGTATCGTAAGCCAGGAAGCGCATTGTTAGGTCACGTTCTCACAACTCCCCTTTTCTTCGAGGGGGAATAAATAATTGCACTTTTTTCTGTCGCATATGGCCAAGGAAAGGGATTGTGCAAGATCGTTCCCACGGTTCGCCCCTTGGGCATAAAGGCCGATCGAGGTCAAGAAAAAATACGTGCCGCCATAATGTGGGGGTACGCTATTGTGCCGGCAGATGCGCGCCATTTCTAGGGTTAAGTGTGGACTCGTTTGAAAAGTGAATTGATTGACGTCATACTGCTTGGGAATCTTATTGGATACTTTTTTAAGCCATGTTGATTAACATGCTTGACATTAGTATAGGAATGGGATGGTTTTTGGACAGTCGTGGAACACCGGAAAAGATTATTTTTTTTGCAAAACGACATGACACAAAACTAAAAATATAAGACCATTAGTAGTTTTGGACGAATTATTACTGGGTATGATTTATGTAGATACCTAGCTATCGAAAATTTTTGCAATGTTGTTCCAGACATATAGAAAATGGAAAAACTTATTATACAAAACGCAAAGAAGTTAAACTTTTATACACAGTCATAATGGACAGTTTTATCCTCATTAAAGTTTTTGCTGAAAATGTGAAGAATCTGGAATGCTATTTTCGTGAAACGCCTAATGTAACTTTCATGTCATCACTAAACCAATCGTATGACGCTTTTTTTTGCTAAACACATTCAAAATACCCCTAAACATACGGGTTCCAATTTCAAAATCCATTCGCGTTGCAAGACCACTATTAATAAGAAAAAAAAAACTACTCGAACAAAAAAGGAATTGCACCTTTTCTAAGGCGTTCTATATTTGAAAACTGGTCGCGTTCCCACGATCGCTCGCGCCAGTTGCGCGCGTCTTCCCCGCGATCTTTTTTTTTCTCTATTATTATGGCGATATTTTGTGTGACAAGCGAATAGGAACGGTATTATGTGTTTTTTCTTATTAATTATTTTTATTCAAGTTTAAATGTTATTATTTCTACTGGATAAATGATACAAAGTATGGATATGGAAATTGAATATTTTTTTAGTTGATTATAGAGCCTTTTTCAGGGAAAACTTACCTAGATGTTTCTAAAAAATCGTTCTCATAAACCACCAAAAGTAAACAAACCATGTTCTAGACGAATGTTATAATTAAAAACAAACACTTCAGTTTCCAAATAATGTTTTCACGCGTAGTTGCCCTGTGAGTAATCATAATACACATTCAATCAATAAGGGGCATGTGCATAAAAAGTTTTCTTACATCAGATTACCAAATCCATTCAAAAACCTATTCCAACTTCTTGTCACTAAAGTAGAATTTTGAGTGAAGGGGTTTTCAATGAAGAAGGACACACATTCGAAAATAGAGCTCTATGGTCCTGTTTTCAAATTCGTGTTTGGAACGCGTGGGTTCGCGCCGGGTGACGACAGTTGAATCGTACACATTGCGTTTTACGCGCGGATCCGTTCCCACGATCCACGCGACATATGGCGCGCGCTGGCTGCACTTACGCGTGATCAACGGTGACGCGTGCACAAAAAACTCACTCGGACTTAGCGGATCTATAGGATGATGCTCTCCCGTAAATAGAGATAAGAAACCGGTATAATGCGACGTCGTTTACCGGCTTTTTTTTGAAGTGATAACGCTGTTTGTTGCTTTTGATGATTTTAGCTAGGCAGTCAGGCCGGTAATTAGAAATTGCGGGTTTTGTAACTGTACTGTTAACTGTTTTTTGTATATCAAGAATTGGGTAGGAAAAGTTGTGCAAATTATAAAACGCTTAGTTAAATATTGATAATTCCTGAAAAGTATAATCAGGAATTTTCATTTACATATTTAGCTCAAAAAGAAGAAATATCTACTTAATTTCATCTAAGATATCTACTTAACATTCATTGCAACAGTTTTCCAATTACTGTAACACATAATATTAAATCAACCTAAATTCCAAAATCAAAATACAAAGAAACATTACAAAAAAACAATGACTTCAAAACACCAAGGTCGAGCGATTCCGAAATTCAAATTCGGAATAGTATGTTTTTTTTATTTTTTTAAGGCGGGGGGCAGGTGGTGGCGCGCGCAACTGTCGTTGTTCCCACGGCTCAACTGAACACCGGGCAACACCGGCCGTCTACATACATTGCCATGTGAAACCGTGTCATGATTGCCAATTAACAAAATTATTGAGTTACTTTAATATGTAGATGTTCTATTTATTGTGCGGTGATTATTAGAGCGTGGACAGTGGTTATTTGGGAGTTGGTGTTGCGATTTTTATTGTTTTTGGTCAGCTTATGTTTATAGGGAAAATAGAAAAACCTTCTGGTTTATCTTGATCGTAAAAAATATTTGGATAGAAAAATATGAAAATCTTCAGGATTAAATTGCAACTTGAAATAAAATATTGATATTATAGGAAAACCATATTAGGGTGTTTAATGGTTCTTTTTAAATGTTAGTTTTTGTGTACATATTGTCATAAATACGATATTTTTATTCAAAGAAATTACTATAATCCATAATTACCTAACGTCTTCTTGAAGTTAAATAAAATGAGATCGTCACTAAAATTAGACTTTAAATGAAGCTGTCAAATGATTTTTTGATTCGAGTGAGTGTTCATTTTAATTATTCGCAAATTGATTACTAATAGATATTGTTATGTAAAATTAGTGTAGTTTTGTGTCTCAAGTGTCTGTTTAAGTAGACAATATGTGTAATCATTGAAACAGAGTGAATCTCACTAAAATGGAGCTGAGAATTAATGTAGTATTGACGACTACAGCGAAGTTTACCGATAAGGTTCATCCGATACATTTGCTGCCAAATACTGCAAAAGCATTAGAATGTGTTACATCTGCGTTCTAATAGAACTCAAAGTAACTTGAAGTGACTGAAAACTAAATACTTTCTAAACTTGACACTTTTTTTTTTAACTTGACACTGGCTAAATGTAAAAACGGAGCAGAAAAAAATAAACCTTGTTATTGCAAAACCGTAGATGATTTGTTTAGTTGTTACTACTGAAACAATATGCTATTAGGGCATTGTCATATAAATTGTTAAGTAAACACTATCGCGTGCGGGCAAGTCCCTTGCTGTTATGCTTGCTACACTAAACATCAGGAAAAAAACTTATGGAAAACTAAAGGAAAATCGTGTTTCGTTATTTCAGAAAATACACGTAGAAATATTCTTTGAGTTGTTAGTTATGTTTTTTTTATTACTGTAAAATTATTATTATTATTTATTAGGTATAGCTAGCCCGTATTGTCCCTCTGTTGGGGAAAGGCCTGCCTATATTCTTTCCAATGATTCAGCACAGTGCCTTGCTCTCTCATTCCAATTCCCAAGGAAGACATCCAGCTCGTCTCGCCATCTCTTTCGTGGTTACTGTAAAATATTATAATCTAAATTTTTTTTTATAGTCTTTCCGTTAAGTATCAATTGATACAGTATCGTACCGCAATATATCAGTTGTATAATAACAATACCTACGATGTTAGGGCATTGTCACACTAATTGTTAAGTAAATGTCAGCGCGTGCGCAGCCCGCCGCTCTTGTTGTGCTTACATTACACATACTTCACTCATGATATCATAATTTTATCGAGCTGTTTGTGCTTTACCTAGGTGTGACTTTAATTTGTTTTTGATGTGCACACACAAGTGTTTCTGTGTACATTTGAGTTGGTATCTTCTTTTTTTTGTTGGTTTATTGAAATATTATATTATTATATCCACCTAAATTTCTGCGGCTCGAAATATTCTGTCTTTTTTGTCTTGTAATTTAAAACATATGAAAAGAGTTATTAATGTAATTATTGAGAAGTTAGGTAAATTTGAAATTGCTCTTGAAATGATTTTGCTATCAAACATATATAACATACCTGCCTACTAATGACATGGTTTTTGTTTTCACATTTTTTCGAGCAATTTTTATTCTAAACCAGATCGAAAGTTCAATTATAATATTTTCCAAATTTAAAATTTATAAAAAAAAACTTAGTTCTACCATAGAGTTATATCATCCTCAAATCAGAGCCATCTATCGCGCCACGGCTGCACTAAACCAGAGAGATTCCCTTTCAAACAGACAGGGGTGTCGGAATTCGGAAGTATTTGCAAGACAATAGATTCGCAGACAATGTCTTCAGGTCAGAGTGCATTCATTCCGTGGGAAATATTGCAAATATTGGAGGGTGATTCCTGTATATAAAGTGTACGTTACAATTTCATGTTCAGTTATTTGAGTGTCCTCGACCAGGAAGTAACGGTACCTTGTGATCTAATTGTGATGTGATTTCAGTGCTTCAAAAAAGTTGAAATGAAGTGTAAAAAAAGATTATGAAGTAGGTTATGTGGTGGTATCTAAAGTGCAGTGCTAAAGTTGAAAAGTGTGTTTTGTTTTAAATCTTGATTTGTGAAGATAGTTGTACAATATGGGACTGATATATACAATATTTTTTGTGCACTTTATTCTAAAAACATCGCGGAGAATGTGCTTTCCCCTTTTCTAGGCATTTTGTGGGAAAGATGAAATTTGAGTCATCTTCTGTGCTCAATGCTTTAAATAGTACTTTTATGTAACTATTATACGATACGAACACTAGATTTTAGGTACTTTTACCAACATTATGGATCTTTTGTTAAATGTGAAATAAAAAATAATAATAAGGTTTTAATAAATATAGTTAATATTTTAGATAGATATAAGATATAAGATAAGATTTTCAAAATTCATTCCTTAATCGTCTGGATCCAAAGATACATATAACCAGAATACTTAGTAATTATCTCACAATTTTAAATAATAATGTAAGTTGGATCCCACCATCAACGTGACTCATTTATAAAATTAAGTATGTACATGTGTAATTACAACGCATTATTTGGAGTCGAGCAGATAGTATATAATATAAAATGAATTGTATCAGTTGTGCAATTAATGGCGTGTGTCGCTAACAAGTGCGGCTTCAATGACTCAGTGTTTGTTACTGTTAAGGCGAGTTGTTTTATTTTTAATTTACGGCGGCAAATGAATTTTGACACATGAAATTTTAAAGAAAAAATACACAAGGTTATGGTTACCACAGAATACACAAAATACGTTTGTAAATTATGCTATTTAAAACTAAAACCTAACCAATTCTTCAAGCTATAAAAAATAATTCAAGCTGTTTTATGAGCGCTAAGAAGAAAACAAAAAAATTACATTTAAAAAAGGAAACAAAAATTGTAGTGATTTTTTGTCAATAGGTATAGGTAATAGATAATTTAGGTACTAGAATCTGTCTAATAAGTTAAACGACTTGGGTAATTATTAGGATTTAATGAAATCTGATGTAGTCAACACGAGTTCAATAATCCTGGTTGATTAGGAGGTAAAGATCATTGTTTACTAACAGAAGAACCTTATAAAAAGTACTTAATATAAGTATTTTTCAAATGATTAAATATTATACAAAATTCCCAAGTCGGTTGACTTATTAGACAGACTTAATCTTAATCACTATGACCGAAAAGTTTAGGGTGGTGTTCAAAGTTCTAATATTTAAAAAATATTCTAATAATTATGTGTATGTTCCATAAAGGTCTGATCTTAAAAAAGTTTTAATGTAAGTTTCTTCATTCTATGTCATAGATAAGTATCTAATATAAACGATATGCTGAAAGTAAAAAT
The DNA here is from genome assembly GCA_910589285.2 of Mythimna ferrago. Taxonomy (NCBI): domain Eukaryota; kingdom Metazoa; phylum Arthropoda; class Insecta; order Lepidoptera; family Noctuidae; genus Mythimna; species Mythimna ferrago. The sequence goes on along the minus strand of OU342691.1, from coordinate 8,311,106 downwards.
ATTATAAAGTGAACCTTTTGCAACATATTTCTGGTACATAAACAATAATACCCAAGCTTATGTACGAGAAATAATATATGCTGCAGCTTTTTTCAATTCCAATTTGTATGTAACTATGTGTGTATATGTTTGTCACTCCTTCACGCTTAAACGGTTAAGCAAATTTGAATGAAATTTGGCTCACGGGTAGGCTATGTCCTGCAATACTATACAAGATTTATTATGCATGGAGTAAGCTCACTTGGCATAACTTCCTACTTTCACGTAGGCTATGCCACTGACAGAAACTAGTTTTACATACATTTTTTACAGTAACTAGGTCCCTAGAAAAATCAAATGGAATATGTCATCCAGAAGCATTGCCGTAAACCTAAACATTACCAGTGCACTACTATCACAAGTACTTTCCTTGCTTAAAAGGTTAGAAGTCAATATTTGTCATCATCAACGCAATTAGTCCTTAACAAGAGGGCTTACCAACGATTCTCTTTCATTAAACCATGACCCACAGTAAGCTCTATTGCATGCTTGCCTTATATTAACCGTTACTGCATGCATGTTCTATTTTCAAATGTCGTAAGGACCATTATTTACGACATTTGAAAATAGAACCGGAGTTTTTTGTAGTTTATGGTCATTTTTTTTTTTTTTCAACCTTATGAACATAGCCTAGCAACTTTAATTGCCAGTATTTTTTAGATTTCTCTTGTAGATGAATAACAAGTATTTAGTCCATGTTTTTAGTATGCTATTTGTGTTCATTTTAACCCTAGTTTTTTCTTTTTGTAGATTATGGTCATTATGTTTCTAGAGGTAATTAACAAAACCGTATGTAGTTGCTTATTAACTGCCTGTGTCTCTATCTCTAGATTTCTGTAATCTATGGATAGTAAGTGCTTTAATGTATGTTGTTCGATTTTTGTTCTGAATGCTATCTGCGTTAATTTTCGCTTAAATTTTCCCTTTTTATCGTTTTCGATCATTAGGTTTTTTTAAGTTGATTCTGCTTCATAGTTTAAAATCTGCAAGTAGTAAGTAGTCTTTTGATACAAAAACATGTTAGATCTCAGCTCTGTGAATATTTGCTATGTTTATTTTAACCTCAATATAAGTAACATAACTCTTAAGAATCCTCGAAATGTCAATTGAAATTGGCAATGTTGACATAAATGACAATGTATTGACCATTGCTTCAATTGTTTAAAATAAACGATCAATTTTTGCATGAATTAATGTCAATCAAGTAAATATTGGGGTTCATAATCGACCCCCATCGGGGACCCTTCACAGTTATATACTTAATGGCGACGCATCCAAACAGTGCTACCGTACTCAGCCTTAATAAAACCCCGCCTTAATTAAGCACAAGCCAGCTCATCATTGACGCAAGTAGTTTGTTGACTCGATCAGTGTGTGCCATCATCTGAACAAACAGCCACTGGATGATATCACCACTGGTGTGGACCTGGCTTACACAGGTGTTGGGTGTTCCACGTTTCTGTGCTACTCTTGATCATGTGACTTACTTTTGTAGAAGGCTGTAAGGTGGGTGCTTTGCACGTGTTTTTTAATCATTTTTTAGAGTTGGCATTAACATTATCGACTAACCTATATTGTATAGCTTTAGTAAGATTGAAAGAAAATTCTACTAAGTATAAGAAAGACATGTCAATAAAAATACTATGCCAAAATAGCGCTGAAGCATTGTTGGAAAGAGTTATCTATCAAATCATGGGGGAAGAATGTTAAGGGCAACCGCAGAAACACAGGTGAGTTTTCGTCAAGTTTTACACTTCTTAATTACACCTATTATTTGATGATTTTCTATAGAAAAATTAAAAAAAAAAATTCTTTAAAGAATTAAAGATTTCAATCTAAAAAAAAAATGCCTCAATGTCTTTATTTAAATTTGCATATCGTTTACAATGTAACCAAGAATGGACGTTTCTAGTACTTATAGCTATTTAGAGTTATATATCAAAATAAGAATGAGAAAGAACTCCCGTATTATCCAGATGATAGTCCCATGAAATGGTTTTATATTCCGTTCTAATTGCTTTTATCGCCTCTATAGCATCGGCAGCACCCTCAGCAATTTAATTGTAATTGAAAACTAATTAACTCTCCCGTCGAGCACAATCTTCAATTAGCTATAGATCATAATAATTATGGACTTATAACACGCCATCCAGCCCAGATTCAATTACAGAATGACCCTTCCCTTCGATTCTAAATCCCTGCACGTGCACATAAAATCGCCAATTTCTTCTAAAAGTAACAATGGTCATGCACGTGTACAAAGAAAATTCCGCATTCGAAATTAGAACGAAAAAAAAAGTTAACCCAAATTTTGCAAGAGTTGCGGAATTCGAAATAAGGGTTGCAAAAAAATCCTTTCTAACCCGAACGTCCGACGCGCGATGCATCGAACACGTGCATGAGGTAACAATGCGTCGATGACTCACGAACGAGCCTCGAAACGTCGATACAGAACGCCGTATTATTAAACTGGAAAAAGAAAAAAAAGAGATAAGCGTTCACTCGTCGTACCGCGTCAAGGAATTGTACATCTGCCGAAATTTCTCACGGATCCGTCGCTCGAGCGAGCGTCGAGCGCTATATGTATGGTATTATTACACCGGACCACTTCGCTATCTCAACCCGCGTATTATAGATCTTGTAGTGGTCTGTTCTGGTAATTATGACGACTGGCCTAGCGGTACCTCACGCTGGGTACTTTTTAATCAATAGTAACAATTAGCATATCTGGTTTGAGTCATTTAGCGCGACGTGAACAGAATTATCCAAGCTTGAGATGCAAATTATTACAGTTGGGTTGTTATTGATACTGAATGGGCTTTAAGATATGAAAAGATCTTTTAATTGCGAAATTGCCAGTTGTTTTTATGGGTAGTAAAGGATAGCTGGACATTAATGATTTTATTATGTTTATCTTTCTAGGCATCATGTTTTACGATTCGAAAAGTGTTTTGCAATGGTAAGACTTGGGTTTTTTTCTTGCCTCTATAAAATTTTCCATGCTTTACATAAACTAATTACCTGTCTTTGATTTTGCATGCTAGGTTATCTTTCCCAATAGCCATTTAGGGTTCTCCAAACTAGTAGGCGGGTTTTCAACGGTATTGGTGTCAGGTTGCACTGGCGGATTGCATCATCGATATTTCCTACTTGCGTCGCGAAAATCGAGACTAGAGACCTGGAAATATCGGGAGATCCTGATTTGATTTTTCCCGGAACTTTTTGGAACTTTCCGATTGTTTTTTTTTTTATTGTTTATTGTTGCTTGGAGAGCACACATAAAAGACACACATAAGAGCATGCGTAAACTCACTATTTTTTTTCTTGAGTGTTAATAACAATTACTAATAAGGTTATGAAATTTTAATGCGTTTGATTCTCACTAACATGTTTGATACTAGACATAATAGCATGACAAATTGATTTCGTTTTTAAAAAGTCTATCTATATCTTGTGTAAATTGATTAAAAACTAATTCTGGAGTGGTTTTCTTGAATAACAAATTAACAAGTTGATGTTTTCATTTGTATTGATTTTGACAAGGATTTTCTTTTTACAAGCTTTTATTTAGTTTAACCTGTCCCAATGTTTGTCTGTAATCAAATCTTGCAAATTTTTAATCCATTTCCCGATCATCGATTGAGCTGTTTTGCATGCATGTGTAAATGAACCTTTCAAATACCGTTAATTTGAGAAACAATAGTAAGACAATAGCTGCGCGAACGAGATTAATGAATGGCAATAGAAAATTTATGACGAGGACCTAGCTTATCTGAAGATGGAACCGGAAGGTGGCCATAGGAACTCAGATAACTCTATCGTGTTGGAGCTTTTTGGAAAGCTCTTGATGAGTATTAATTATGTAGTAAAAAAAAATCATTGAAAGCTGGTTTATCATCTTTTCTGCATGGTATAATAAATCACAGGTGTTGTGTTTTTGGACAGCTCACACTAATATTATAAATACGAAAGTTTGTTTTGGCATTTGGCATAAGGGTAGGCAATGACCTTGAATCGCATATAAAGGAGATGCCGGAGTATATTCCTTTGGGATAATTTCTAACTTCACGCGGGTAAGCTGCAGTTAGAATCTAGTAATTTATAATTTGCATCGGATAACTTCAAATTTAGTTAATAATCGATCATTAATCGTAGATTAGAAATTATTTATCACTTGCATGATTTTCTCTGACAAGTTTGTTTTTTTTCTAATACTAATAAGTATTGTTTTTTTTTTATCTTTACCACTTTACGTATTCTTGGCATTATTATGCATCATGTTTTGCAAGTCTTTGGACCCACGCACGTGATCTGATAGCAATAAATCTGAATAGTAGCAGCTTCTTTTATTACACTTTTCTTTTACTAATACAATTGCAAAGTTCACTAACAATACTAACAAATGAATGGACTCTACAGTAAATGCATTTGCGTAGTGCCTTGAAAGTTGCACGTGCTTCGTGCATAAATAAATTTCTTTTCAATGTCACAATTCGATTGTTCATCTTCTTTCTTTATTTATCTCTATTATTTAATTGCACAATGCGTTGCGAATTTAAATGGTTCGATTTTTAAACTTTTCCACGACTTGTTCGAACGTGTTCTCGTGGTTTAATGTTCGCAACAGGTTGAAACTTGTCTCCAGGGTGGTTTGACTTTTAACTATACCTTTTTATGTTGTAGGTAACCTTTTTTCATGGAGAGATGCTTATACGTGGCTTTGCCTGGAGAGTCTGTTATTATCGTCTTGACTACTATGTAAGGTGCTGGTATTAAATTGAAGGTTTTTACATGAATAATGAAAGTAGTTATGTTGATGTGATGTATAATGCATGTGCGATGTGGGTGTTTATTACTGAGGCTGCATCGAGAAATGTCTTGGCTTAGCTCGGTCGTTAATGATCGCATAATTTGCGTAGATGTATGATAATATTATAAGCATAATATTTTTTTTTTATTGGATTGGTTTTCGTTTTGATTATTTTGGGCAAACGCATTTTTGTATTCATCAAATATGTATTTTTTTAAATTGATTTTAATAAAATGTTGCCAATCCTTATAATATTAGTATTTTTGTGACTTGGACTCTCTGATAAGACTCTCTTGGCCTGATATAAGATCATTACTTATATAAACATGAATTTTAAACCTATTTCAGAAAACTACAAAACTGACAATTTAAAAATCCTAATATATAAATTCTACGTACAAATATCATAATCAAATCTTTCAACTTATCATAATATCTATACAGACTAGACCCCATTAAATTTTACGACCGGCACGTAACACATCACAGTACGTGCCTAATTGTATAAAATAAATAACAGTTCAAAACAAGAGAGTTAAGTCCGGCGTCTTAAAAAAAAGAGACCATTAAATGTCCGGTAGCCGTGCCTCGGGCTTGCACGTGCGCAGCCGCACAAAATGTTGCTCTCCGAGTATGGCGGGGTATGGAGGGCCGGAATGGTGGCTCGCGCCATCGCCCGCGCCACGGCCCGCGACCAACTCGTCCGACCACTTTTTGGCTCGAAACCAAGAAAGCCCAAGCATGTTTTATACGATTCTGTCTCGTCTTATTAGTACTGAACCTTGCGGTTTTACTTCGCTACTGTATTTTGTGTTTTAAAGTGTTTGTTTTTTGTGTGGTGTGTAAAGGTTTGGGAGGTAGTCATAGTAAAAGATAGCAAATTCATTTCAATTCGTATATTATCATATAACACGAGTAAACGTCAATAAATTATCCCTAAAACAATTAAAGCTCGATAAGGAAGATCACAATACTAAAGCTCACTAATTCCCTAAACTAATAATTTATACAATACAAAATATTTTCAAAAAATATCACAAGACACTATCGAAATTACAATTAAAGCTTTCGAGGAGTTATCACGAGTATTGAGCAGGCCTAACCTAACTTAACCCTATATGGCACCTTGAACTAAGTTAAAGCTAAGATCACAGACGGTTGCGGAAACCAACGGAGCAGGCACTGGTTTCACGGAAGACACTGATTGTTGTCAAGTTTTGAGTTGCAGATTAGGCTTGCACCCAGCGGTCCTGCAGGGTTGGGTACTGCTGCTCCGCGGTCTGGCACTCAGTGTAGCAGTGTGCTGCTGCGAAGTCAGCCTCAGCTTTGGAGACGGTGGTCCAGAAGAAGGTGCCAGCGTCGGTGCGCGCGAAGTGGACCGGTACGTAGAAGTTGTCGGGGGTCACTGGCACAAGGTCGCACGTCTCGTCCTCGTTGTACACCAGGAAGGCAGCGCCCGAGGGGCACGCCTCCATCTCCTCGCACAGCTTGCGCTCCAGCATCTCGTTGCTCGAGTTCTGCTCCTCCTCGAAGCACGTGTCGCAAGTTTTGACAGGAGCACGCTTTGTGGACTTCTTGATCAGCTTCATCAGAGGCCTCAGCAGCGCTTTGATGCCACTGTTCTTCATCTTTTCACTGTTGTATCTGTTCTCGTTGATCGAGTTGTTTGTCGCGATGATGTATTCGTTGTTAGCGTAGTAAGACATGTTGAAAGATTTGATAGATAAATAGTATTAGTAGAGAGCGTGTGTCGCTAGTGAGATCACAGGCGGGAATGTGGGGCTGCATGGGCCGGTCGAGCTTTTATAGCCGGCTCGCCGCCCCCGGCACAAAAGGCCCCGCGTACGTGAAAAGCTCCCCTCTGTATGTGTGGGTGAGTCAAGTGGTTTATTCGATACCCCGATATGCATTTCGTATTTCGTGACAGGTCTTCATAATTTTGGTAGAGTTGAGACAAGTTTTTTGGACATCATATTTTTGGGGATGAGTAAATTACTGTCAGCTTGTTTGCGACTTAAAACAAGTATACTGAAGAGATTGTAGGAAATGTAAATGCTTTTGGAATATGGCATACATTTAACTTAACGAGTTGTCTTAGATATGAGCCAAGCAACTAAGATTTTCTAACAACTTTGTAGAGGTAATTTTGCTGTGTTTATTTACATCTGTGAATCATCGAGCACTTGTCGGTTAATTTTCACATGTGTCTATTTGATTCTTATTATCATATCAAACAAGTGTGTGAAAGGGTTTCATGGGAAAATTGGTCACGTGCCGTCCACACGCCCAAGTGTGGGCAAATACAACACATGTTGATTGCCCCCCAGTTATGTGGCCCTCGTGGGCTCCAGTGGCCGTGACAATGTGATTGTTATCCCTTTACCGAGGTCACTAAGTCAGAGGGGCCGACCCTCGCGCGGCCAGTTCACGCGCTACTCACGCGTACGTCACGAGACCCTAATAAAGCCTCTGTTTAGGGTAACCTCAGTTATTAATTGATACATTCTTGTTTGTTTGTACTTTCATTAAGCCTTATGATAATATATAATCGCCCACAAGAATAGGGCGCAATAAATTCATGTGTTTCCATTTGTAATTCTTACACGTAACCCTATCTTAGATCCGGAATTTGAATCATCCAAGTTAAAGTTCATTAGCATTTTGTTTACAAAAAGAATTATTAAAGTAGGATGCCACCTACACACAAAATATTCGGCTCGTACCGGTCCAAACATGTAGGATTTTTTCTTAACATGTCCGAAGAGAGTATTACAAAAAAATTAAGTTTAAAAGAAATCAGTGTAGCGGTGATAGTGGTTGTTCGGCCAATGGGGTGCGCGCGCGCCAGCAGGTGCTACGATCCGAAGGCTCTTGCACACACACGCTCGCAAGCCAAGTATACGATCTTGGAACACGTGCATTCGAGGAAGACAAACATATGCATCGACAGGGGCTGCGAGAGAGACATGCGATATTTTTTATCGATATGAATAGATTCACGACTCCCTCATATCCGAAATAGGGTAACGCAAAGGCTAATTTGGTTATTGAAAATTGAGGGGTTGTTCGTGGGAATGCTCCTCGTTCCTAGGTTCCCAGGGTTGCTCGCACATTGAGTTTTTTTCGGCGATTCGAGATTCGGAACGACGACAGATGGCAAGCGGTGGATCGTCCTCGTTCTGCTTTGTTATAATAAATCGTATGGGGTATTGGAATTAAACATACCATTTTGATGGCTCAGCGCGTTTGTGCGGGGTCGAGGGGATGAAGATGTAAACAAGTGTAAAAGGGGTCAGTGGAACTCGACCGGGTCTATAATTAAATGTCTATTAGGAGCATTTTGAGATGATTAGGAGATATTGTTAGGGGTTGAAGTTATCATTATAATGACGGCGATCAAAAGATCTTTAGATGATTTGAGAGGAAGATTTACGATGCAAATTAGAATGAAGTTGATTCTTTTAAATTACTCGAATAGGTTTTATTGCTCATTAATTATATGTCTTTAAAACGTAAACGAGTAGAGTCGAATTAATTAACTCTAACAATTCTTACCATTTCTCACCTTTTGCGTAATCATTGCAGCGTGAAAGAAACGTAGCGAATTTACCATGAAATAATACATATTCCCATACTTATCTACCTATAAATTTGTCATTTTTTTCAGGGCATCGTACGAGTCCAGATTCCCACGTTCTGAAGATGCAAAAACTACAAAAGAAAGAATAGATACAGGGAAGAGACTTTGCGTGATTTAAAAAGCAAAGCATTGTGCCCTTCGGCGTGACAAGTGAGTGTGACGTCAGAACATAGTAGCGTGGGGTGCATAATGACGAGACCCTATTGTTAGCTGTTTGTGATTCCACTTGTTGCGTTAGAGGGTGAGGTCAGATTGTATAGGATTTTTTCTCTGGTTTGAAATATGACTTGCTTGAGTTCAGTTTTTAATATATGACAAGTGACAATAGATACGTAGCGTCGACATTTAAAAATGTAAATACTCGTACTCGTAGGATTGAAAATAAATTATATTTTTAGTACTACGAGTATGACGAATGTAAAAATATTTAGGTATCTACTTTGAAAATAGTGGAAATTGTTACTAATTAACTTATATTACTACAGTGTAAAGAATACTAAAAGTAGTACTAGTTATAGTGGGTATTGTTTTCGCAACACTCTCGTTACGATACAGCACTGATTTTCCATTTTCAAAGTAGTGTCTTACCACTTTGACACATTTTCAAAGTAGCGTCTTACCACTTTGACACATTTTCAAAGTAGCGTCTTACCACTTTCACACATTTTCAAAGTGGTGTCATTTTGAAAATGGAATGATCATTGCTGTTGTGCTCACATTACCTCATCAGTAGGTACATATGTAGGTACTCTTGGAATACCAAATATTCCTTTTTTATAAGTTCAAATAAATTTAAGAGATTACTTAATTAAAAAACAGTATCACAAAATTTTTTGCACCTTTAAACAATTTCGAAAAGAGTAAGTTTAGTTTAGGTGTCCATTAACTTTGTAATCTGGAAGTTTTGGCAGTACTTTAACATATAATATATATATTATAAAATTTAAATAATAAGTGAAGTTCAGAGGCTGTTTCAGTTATTCCTAAATTGATTTCTATTTTTATATTGTGATGTTTGATTAATGTATGTTTGTGTTTCAAGTTTCTATGTACCTAACTAGATAAATATGTGGAATTAATGAAGCAGTCGCGATTTCGGTAAAATGATATTGGGAATCTTACTGAATTGTTTATTCTCTAAGAGAAGCTTATTAAGAAGGCCAACTCGGAACGTTTGTTACCAAATACTTAAGAATGTTTTATATCCGTATTATAAAAACAAAAGTAACTATATTTTGTAAAGAAACATAAAACTTTTTGAACTTGACACGAGCTGACCAAAAGTGTGAAATAAAAAAAAATCTATATAAACTGATTGAGAATTTAGTAAGTTCTGTAGGTATACGTAAGAACAGTGCCTTTTAATTCACATCGAACTATTTCCTAATGATACTCATGTTAATAAAACTAGTGAAACTATTATACAGTTGTCCATATGTATATCCTAGCATAGCTTGTACACGAATATTTGTCGGTTGATATCACAGTCCATGCAAAGTGTCTAAAGGAACTCCGCGAGCTAACTTTGGTTCCTTGTACGCCTTATAAATGTTCAGAAAACCAATTTTAATTAATAATTAAATAAAACTAGTTTTAATTTTATAAATACCTACATATTCTTATTAGAATTTGTGATACACATACGAGTATTTATATATAGTAGATAATGCCCAAAGATGTGTCGTTTTGTTTTATTATTTGTATATTTTATAGAAGTTAGTTAATATTATCAAATAATAGCGTTACTTTGACATAATGTTATCCTTGTAAATACATATTATAAAAGTTTAGTACTGTTTTATATTATTTTTAAGTTTTAGCTACGTTGATATGTAGATATTATCTAAGAATGAAAAAAAATGAAGATGAATGAAGATGTTTCGAAATTATAGATTGACAGTGCCTTGAAAACAATTTTGCCTTAAAATGTAAATGCTTTATAAAAATATGTATAAATGTACATAACAAATTTAGTTAGTTCTTAAAAATAAAAATAAATCCTGTATAAAACAAATACCTATATGTATAGATATTATAAGTATAAATGTAAATAATGACGTCCTATGTTTTTTTTTGTACTAATTTAAATTTAGTTAGTTGTACTAACTACCTCAATCATACTATAATTATCACAAAAAACTATCCTTCGTCTAAGCTTGAAAAACGACAGTTTCCAACTGTCAAAAATAGAAAAAAATCACTACGCTCCCCTCGATTGCGTGCGTGGGAATTTCAGTTACGGTATCACTTGAACTGAACTCGGGGGTGGAAAATAAAAGAATGTATAAATCACCCCTAATCGCTTCTTTTGTTGGCTTCTACACTTGTTGCTTCACCACATTGTATGAGATTTTTGTACCAAGATATTACTAACAACCCTAAAAATTTATCTGCACTTACATGCATCTTATAACGTTGAAATAAAGCTCAATGTGATCTTATCATGTATTTTGTGACGTGTTGGGTACTATTTGGTAAAGGGGCGAAAGAATATGGGGGCGGTAAATTTTAGGGGTTGTCAAACAATTAAGTGAATCACAGGTAAACTTATATACAATAAATTAGAAAAAAAATATGATTTGCGTGAGCCTAAACCAATGTGAATAATGGATAATGTATTAAATATAATATAATATAATAAGTTATTTCATTCGATTTTATAAAATAAATAATAAAATGTTTTATTATAGTAGATTATGTTTCCTTTATTTCATTTAAAATAAATTTCCATTTGAGTGTCTACTATTACGCAATTTCAACCATTGTTTTCATAGAAACATAGGAACAAAATTTTAATTTATATCATGCAATTGCATAAATGTATTACCTTTTCTAATCTTGTAGACAACAAACTACATTTTAATTTTAATTATCTCGTCTTTAAAATAAAACCAAAAGATTTTTAGATAAATATTTTTTTGTTTCGTTTCGTTGATTGATACAATCTCCATAGTAACAACTTGAGTTAAAGAAAAGGGTAAGGATTATGAAGTTTTGTTTTTATTTCAAATGTAAGAAACTTCGTCTAATGAGGAGGAGGCAATCATTAAAGGAGCTAAAGGGGAGGGAGGTGATAATAAGCCTCCATTTTCGGATACTCTCGTTAGAGCTACGGTGCGACTGCGAGCGATTTGATAATAAGATAAAGATAATAGTTTAGATATAGATAATAATTTCTTGGACTAAAACATTTTTACAAGCAAAGAATAAAGACACATTACAGAATAACAACAGTTAGAGTGAGAAGTATTTGTAATGAATCTCTGGTACCCAAGGAAAAAATTATGTGTTTATGTGTTTTATGAGCACCGGAATTTTTCTCTAGTTTTAAATATCTTACAACTAATGTAGTGTTTTTTACTGTAATATATTAGCTGTAAGTTTTCTTAAAAATAATAATAATAAAAAATTATATTTAGTCAAAAAGTAAAAAGTGAGAGTAGGTCTTTAATGAGCGTAAGTGTAGTGTATGTGCAGTTGTGACATTATGAGGGTTTATATTTGTTTCATGAGAATTTATACATAGGTCGTGTGTGAAACTAGGTGGTGGAACGTCAAAGAACTATTGTGAAATATCAACAGGTTCAATACCATACTATAAATACCTAATAATCTGTCATAGTAACACTTTCTGGGTAAAAGAGATAAAATCCACCAGTTTAAAAAAAGAGGTTATGTTAAATCAGTTACAGATATTTGGCTTAAATTGTCATAACGTCTAATTCATAGGCCTTGTAATGAATAATATAAGAAAAAAAGACCAGCAAATTGCTTTTAAATGCTACACGGAAAAAAAAGTTTTATTCAAAACAAATTCGTTAACAGTGAGACGTAGCCTTACATCAGTATTTTATTTTGAAACTTCGGGAAGATGAGTTCGGGAGTACTGCGGCTTAATAGCCTGGGAGTTGTACTCGGATATTAAGTTTAATAATGATACTCAGTAAAAAGGATCGTTATAACTTTAGAGTATTCATTACAGATTCGACGCGCTCTGTTTGACGGTACAATAAAAATCAAACTCGTACTTTGTCTTTTTTCTATTCCACATTTATAGAATTGCCCTAAGTTATTATGAAGACATATTATTACACGATATTTCTGTTTTATTGTTAGTTGCTATTAACTTTAGTTGGTGTCGTAAAATAGTTCATTTTGTTTTAAGATGTATAATGTATGTTCATTAAATGTTCATTTTTCACCTGTTTTGTTAACGTCTGTTATAGAAATGGTTCATTAACGTTTTTATTATTTTGTGAATAGCACTTATTATTTGTTAATCACAATATTATTTTAATAACACTCAACTGTTAACTGTTTTCTGTTCTTGCCTTACACTATCTACGAATACACTAGTTCTTACTGTAAGAATTTTCATTATTAATAATAAAAAACAAATTATGTGGCGTCACTTATTACGTATCGCTCATTTAGTGCAACAATAACGTTTTTATATATAATTGTATCTACTGTTAGAAATTTTACAGGAGATGCTAAAGTGATGACATTTTGAAGCGACTTATTTCAATCGACTAAATTTTTAATAGTACGGTTAAATGGGTCACTTTCACCCCGAGGTAAACACTGTGCTTTTCATTACGAATACGAGGAAACTAAAAGTAAAATAAAAAGTTTGTAAAACCTGAGTCGTCGTACCTATGATTTTAAGTAGGTATCCTTCTTCTGATTTAGGCGGTAAACGGTATTCCACTACTGCTTTAGCCTCTTCTCTTATGAAATTAGGCGTTAATCACTATTTCAATCTGATAAACATGACGTGTTAATACAAATCTCTGTTGTACGGAAATGTAAACAAAATTCGAAAAAACCAACGACTGATTGCCACTTTCCCGCCCTTTTTTCTTTTTTTGCGGCCGGCCAGCTATTCAGCCTCATTAATGAAAAATTAGAAATTAATTGTAATCTTTTAAAAATAAAGTATTTTAAAGAAATAGTTGAACAAATAAATCACTTAAAATATAACATTATTTAATTAATACTTGTCTTTAAGTTAGTTCAATTTTATATCGCGCTGTGATTGACTGGCTGTACGGAAAATTGGAACATGGTTCAATAGAAACGTGAAGATAGAACTAGTTTTTTTTTTATTAATTTGACAGCTGTCAGTTGTAAAGTAAAACTAGGGATGAAAAGTATCACTTTCAGCCCGCTCCTCAGGCAACTTCAGACCTACTTCCAGAGTATGAGTAATGAAAAAGAAACTACATCATTTTGAATTTACTTTTAAAATCATGATCAAAATGCCAGAAATCTTTGATTGCATTTTCTGTAAAATTTATAACAGTACGATTATATAAATATAAAAACGTCATTTTGCACCAAATAAGCAATGTGTGAAAACATTTTAGATTTGGTATTGTATGTCAACATATGAGTCAAGATTTTAGTGACAGTAGAAGGCAGTTGAGTGGTAACACGAAACCTTTAGCGCATCCTTTAGCGTCTCTCACTTTCCATTTTGTCGACCATTGCTAGGCACGGTCTAGATTTTTTTTTTCGTTAGTCCAATCTGTCAAAACTAGTGACACCTGCTCACTATTGCTTATTACTACCAATGTGCCACTGTATAATAAATACATTATTGTTAATTGTAAGTTGAAGTTTTACTTCCGGTTCCGATCATCATCACCTTTCCATCTGCGTTTCCAAAGATACATTGATTGCATTTGCTAGGTACGGTAGTTAAATCCATTCTGCTCAGATTTTTTTTTGTCACGTGGTAAGTAGGATGTGAAGTTGAAGTTGAAGCCAAAATAAATTAGTCTTGACCTTTCTTAGAGTTCAAGCTTACCCTTTACCAAATTTCGTCAAAATCTAGAAATAGAGTTATAATATTATTAACGTGGAATAAAATTTAAATATAAGTTTGTATGTAGGGGATAATCTCTGAAACTACTGAACCGATTCTGAAAATTCTTTGACAAAACGTAGTCGCACTACCCTTGAGTGTTACAAGCTATTTAAATAGCATTCGTTTTGTGGGCGAAGCCGCTGACGGGAGCTAGTACACAATAAGATTAGTGAAGAAGCCGATATTGACTATTCACCCAACTATAGTAATATTTTACTAATGAATAACGTAACGTACACAGAGCCAAAAGCCCGCTAATACCTCCTAATGACCATACAACTAAACTTGATTCGTAACCTTCACTAATTTGACCAACAACAATAACCCAAACCACTAATTACTCACACTAACACTTCCAAACTGCTCCATCACTGGCATCAAGTGTAAGGCTGCGTCCTGATTGTTCCGGTCAAATCATTTGGTGCCGGCAACCAGCGGTAACAACAAGAAACGGCTGTAAATAAATATCTAAGGGTTGTAATCCAACGTCCTAACCAAGGTGACCTTGCTAGTTGCAATCCGTGTAGACAGCAGTTGTAATCCATGACCTTCAATGCTCTAGGTTGGGAAGCGCGTTTTACCAACCCCCGAACGTATTGGCGCGTGGTTTATATCCATGTAGCCGCAATACAACACATAAACCAAGGTCACTTTGTTTGGAACGCTAGATTGCAATCCTCTGGTCACCCGTTTAGGCTGCGTCCTGATTGTTCCAGTCAAATCATTTGATGACGGCAACCGGCGGCAACAACAAGCAACGACTATAAATAAATAGTTAAGTGCAACGGACGGTTAATTCCAGCAATTTGTTGTTGGTACAAATAATAGGGCGTAAGGTGTAGGCGGGTGGCGATTTGAAATGATAGGCGAGCTTTCTTCTTGTCAAGAAAAAAAGTTTTAAATTGTCCTAGGGCACTTAATATAATTTTTAGTTATCGGACCTTTATAAGATCACTGTATACAAATATTTATTTATTAAAACTTTATGCAACACTTCAGAGGCGGGCTTAATGCCTCAGGCATTCTCTACCAGTCAACCAAGAGTGTGATAACAAGGGTACAATAGTAAACAAGTTTTAACCTTCGCGAAAGTAGAAAATTATCACAAAGAGACATGGGAACTCTCGGGATAAAAATTATCCTAAATGCTAATTCAGGAAATGGTCTACCAGCATATTAATTTTCATAGCAATTTGTTCAGCGGTTTGGCCGTAAAAGAGTTACAAACATACACACACTTACAAACTTTCACCTTTACAATGTTGTGATCTTTCTAGTGTTGTATAGTAAATTATTATCTTTTTTTTTACAGACTTAAAGTACTAGAATACTGCCATGTTATGTTTCTGCACCACCTTAAGTTCGACTGGTAGACAATGCCTATGGCATTAAGTCTGCCTTTGTACAGTAATATGTTCATAAAGCTTTAATAAATAAATAAAATATACATACATACATATACATTTAGGGTAAGGCTAGTTGTACTATTACTAAATACTGTCTCAGCTTGACTTAGGCTGTCTTTAATTTTACATTTTAGAATTTGATGTTTTCCAAATTATAGCATACAACATAGCATATTAAGCCTTATAATGTTCCCACTGCTGGAACTCAGGCCTCCTCTTTAAGAGAGGGAAGGTTTTCCAAATGAGTTTATAGTAATCGTGCACCATTAAGTTTGGAAGTAAACTGACTAACCTCGCAACTAATGAAATCGTTCTTCTCTCATCACTTACATATCGTGCGCACACGCAGTAGTCTGTAATTGTGGCTAATAGTTGTCGCAGGCCGGCCATTACACCGCCCGACCGGGATAAGCGGCGATGACCGCTATCTACTTACGTAACAGAATTATAATTGTTTTACATTGTACTGTTAATTTTTTAATTAAGGCTTTTCATCGACCTGGTTTTCTGAAAGGGTTTACATCACGTGCATGTCATGTTGAAAATTAAGTAGCAAATGTACCATCAAAGACATTCCCGCTTGATCTCCGCTAAGTTCATTTTTGCTTGCAATTGAAACGAAACTTTCAAAAGGTTTGGTTTGGCGCCGCGCCGCAGGGTTCAAGCGATTTTTTTTAAATTGATTAGGCAGAAATGACCGCCATGGTACCTATACCACTTTATTTTTTATTTTTTTGTGTGTTGAAAATTATCAGATATTTTTTATAAATATAGAATAGAATAAGCTTTATTATAATAAACTTAATTGTATTGTTCAGAGGATGGGCTCGCGTTAGACCACTATCTCACCTGATGGTAAGCGATGATGTGGCCGACGATGGAGCACGTTTGCTTAGAAGAAACCAATTCACTCTTGGTTTATAGACCCCTAGGTTGTAGCTATTAAAAAAATAATTTATTTTATTAATGACTATGAGTTAAATATTAACTAATTACGAATATGTATATCCTAACTACGTAGTACTTATACTATGTGTATAATTATATATGCAACTAGTTTTGCCCATAGCCTATGTCACTCAGGAATAAAACAGCTTTCGATCGGTGAAAAAATTTTAGGAATCGGACCAGTACTTCCAGAGATAAACTCCTACAAACAAAAAAAAAACAAACAAACTTTACCTCTTTATTACGAGTATATTAATGCAGATATTTCTGAAAAGTAGGTTATTAAAATAATTTTTTTAATCACACACACACATTAATCACTTTCAGTTGTTAAATACTAATCATGATGAAAATATGATGATGATCAAGACACTGCGGATGATGAATACAGAACTGTGATGTGTTTACTAAGGAGAGAATTTAACTTTTAGGTGTCGACATCAAGTCCAAGTACATGTCATTTTTTCTAGGATAATTTCCAGTGACTGATGCATACTGCGTGAGCAGATGGCTTGATTGAAGTTCCATCCATTAGAAGAACATAATGAAAAGATTTTTTTTGTCCGTTAGAGTAAGAATAAGTCGCTAAAACACCGGATAATTATAAATTCCGTCCACGACCACACGTAGTAGGTAATTGTGGTGTTTAATAAATTGTCGCAACTTGGCCCCTTGGACATCGACTGTGATTAGTGACAATTATTTCTGTTTATTTCTTATTTGCTTAGTTAAAAATACTAAAGCTTTTATG
The DNA here is from genome assembly GCA_910589285.2 of Mythimna ferrago. NCBI lineage: Eukaryota > Metazoa > Arthropoda > Insecta > Lepidoptera > Noctuidae > Mythimna > Mythimna ferrago. The sequence continues at coordinate 8,293,640 of OU342691.1, read as the reverse complement.
TCGTGCTTAGAAACGAAAGAGAAGTATAACTTCGAAAAGGAGGAGGTTTTATGTACAGCTGAACGTATGTTTTTTATTGAAACATAAATATCTTGTGTCACAGTGGTTGTTTTCGAATCCATACGAAACGCCTTGATTGATTGCGTATACTTGGTAGGTCTTAAAATAAATAGTAGCCTATTTTTTACTCTCGTATCACACCCTTAATTTTTTTCTTTGTTGAATTATGGCACAGCAAGGTTTGCACGATTATCTTTCTTTTCTGACTACTCATCTGTGTTCCTTCAGTTGCTTCTTGCATTCTAGGACCGCAGTGATTCAAATTCAAATTATCTAGCAGATTTTGTTTAAACCGTAAGTTTTAGTAACCTTATTAGTTTACTAAAACTTGCTGCTTGGGTATCGGAGATTCGGCACGGAAAAAACCGATTCTGTTTTTCAGCAGAAACTCAGGATTTGGTACGTGTAAGGGTACGTTGTCTCCAGTAGAGAAATTTGCCCCATATCATAATTATATTATTTTGTAATATCATTTTTATCAAGTTGAATCATGGTACGCTTCTGAAAGTAGATCTAAATTCAACTTTATTAATCGTCATCGATCATTTCATTGTTGCCAGACAATCCACTTAGCAACTTCTTTCTCTCCTCTGATTGGAGGTCGTTTCAGTGACTCAAGTGATATGTCTACCAAAATTCGCTACCTCTCATACCCTGAGCCCTTCCTCGCACGTACCACGTAATTGTAGCTATTAGATGTCGCGAGCCGGCCAATAAGGGTCGCCGCCGCACGCAGGCCACCGGCTATTGGTCACAACTACAAAATGCCGCCACCGGCATATTTCCTATAGTTCTCATACATAGATGGGTTCGCTGCATACGGATGACGCCGGTGGCCGCCACACGCTACAAATCGCCTTTGCTCACTTCTTGTGGCCCGTACTGGCCAATAAACGCTGATACTTAGCGCTGTCACACGCCACTCGCGCACTTAAACCTTCTTCGTTAGAGTCCATTATGCTGCAAGTATGGGTTAAAAAAATTAACAGCCACCACAAGTGGCTTGTGGCCGCTTCAGTGACCCATATGACATGTCCACTACAAATCGCCGCCTCTCATACCCTGAGCCTTCTCTCGCACGTACCACGTAATTGTAGCTAATAGATGTCGCGAGCCGGCCAATTAGATCGACTGCTGCGGATTAGAGTCGCCTGCGCAGCCTAGTAGGTACATTCATTACACTAGTCTAAAAGGCGAAAGTTTGTGTGTGTGTTTGTTACTTCTTTACTCTCGAATGGCTGAACGGATTTGGCACATGGTCAACCCATGTCCTGAAATAGTCTATAAAATATTTTTTTTATCTTGGACGTATGTATTTTGGGATAATTTTCCTTATTTCACGCATTATAAAGGCGAAAGTTTCTGAGTGTGTACCTATATTTGTTACTTTTCCAAGCTCGATTAGCTGGACGGATTTCGATGAAACTTGGTGCATAGGTGTACCATGTGCATGTTTTCTTGGGATAATTTTCTATTATTACGCAGGTGAAGCTACTGGACGCAGCTAGTATTATATAAATATAGAAAAAACTGCGACTCGCGCTGATTGAATGGGATTATTAAAAGAAAAACTGTCGGTAGTGTCCTTTGATTCTTGTAAGGAATTTTCTTGGGTACTGAAGTTTAGTTGGCTAAAGAAAAACCTGTGATTTTAATGTTCAGTATGTGAATAAGTGTGCAACTACGTAGTGCTTGTTGCTTACTTCTTATTTAATGCGGAGATAATGTTAGTGATACAGCAATAAGCAGTTAGGAGAGTACGCAAATCGTCTCCTAACTGAAGACTCTTTCGTATTTATGAGGTTTTCACCTCATAAATATACGAAGGAGGTAATTTTACAGGAGAAAGAAAAACGACTCTGACAATATTATTTTTATTATTAACATGAGCTTGTTGTGTGCCATTGCAATGCAAAGGCCTCTCTTCCATTCACACACCACAGTAACTCCAGAACGTTTCCGAAGACGCAGCCTTGGAACTCCTCCCACATGATGGATCGAAGGCCTGGTGAGGGTTGCTTGGAATCCGATAGATGGGAGACACACAGGACTGGTCTTTGTGGCGACGCTTGGGGAACGGCTATGTCCAACAGTGGACTTCCTTTGGCAGAAATGATGATGATGATAATGAGACACTCTTTCAAAAATTCCCATAGTTGGAATACTAGATGGAAAAACTGGTGAATATTGCGACATTGTAAGAGGAATAGTCATTGCATTGTCTCAAAAAGAAAAATCATATTCACAGTCTATTTAGGCACGGTGCAATACGTCTTGTGTCAGATACAAGCTACCGATGAATATTTGATTTCTATGGAACCAGTATGAAATCATCCACTCCTTGCGCATACGTAAACATTTTTCGTGTCCAGTTTCATCCACATTACACATACTCATGACGATCAAAAAGTGTTCAGTGTCGGTAACTGAAAACTAAAAGTGTCTACATTTGCGCAGGACACAGGAACAGTGGTGGCTGAGTGGTAACAGCCCCAACTTGCGAGTTGTAGGTCACAGGTTCAAACCTAGCCAGGCACATTATTTTTTGTAATTTAATTCATCACCACTGATCTCAAAACGGTAAAGGAAAACATCGTGCATGTCCTAGAACCAAAAATTTGAAGACATGTGACATCCACCAACCGGCACTGGGCCCGCGTGGTGGATTACAGCCCATTCTCTCACCTAGAGAGGAGGCCTGAGTCCCAACAGTGGGAACATTATAAGGCCGACTATGCTATATGCTATGCCACATTTGAGCAGCAGTAAAGGAAAATAACCAAAATAAGGTTTCATGTAATCAGCAAGCAGATGAGCAATATCTGAATAATTGCAGCGTACAAACTACCCGAGACCTGTATACCTTACTATGTTGCAGTATCAATCAACTCCATCATTACGCAGCTTGTTAAAAAGTAAAAAACAAATCCTACTAGACAGATTGAAGGCATCGCGTTATTAGTTTACAAGTTGAGGAGAAAAAAACTCACTAATGACGTACACGATGGTTATAAAATGATGAAAAGAAATATCGACTAGTCGCTCTAGTCTGGTGTATGATGAGAGAAAATATTGATTGGTACAATCATGGGAAGAGATGTCGATTTAATTTGTTTAATATTTATTTATTTCTGTGTCTAGGTGGAATTTATCTAAAATATGTACATATATTTATGACCAGCGCGTGTTGCCAGTGATGACACATGGCTCCGAAACGTGGTCGCTCACAATGGGCCTCATCAGAAGGCTCAAAGTCACCCAATGAGCCATGGAAAGGGCTATGCTCGGGGTTTCCTTGCGTGATTGAATAAAAAATGAAGATATCCGCAGGAGAACTAAGGTTGCCGACATAGCACGAAGAATTGCCAAACTTAAGTGGCAATGGGCAGGGCACATTGCTCGCAGAACGGATGGCCATTGGGGCCAAAAGGTTCTGGAGTGGCGACCGCGTACCGGAAGACGCAGCGTTGAAAGGCCTCCTACAGGGTGGACCGATGACCTGGTGAAGGTTGCGTGAAACCGATGGATGCGAGACGCACAGGAACGTTCGTTGTGGCGACGCTTGGGGGAGACCTGTGTCCAACAGTGGACGTATTTCGGCTGAAATGATGTACATATATATTTAGAAATATATAAGTATGTTTATCAGTTGTCTTGTACTCATAGCACAAGCTCTGTTTAGTTTGGGATTAGATGACGTTGTGTGCAAGTTGTGAAATATTAATTGTTGGATTCTTTTGCTTATTTTTTGTTAGAAATATCTCAGTTTATGCTGAGTTAAGTGCCTTTTTTGTCACGCACAGATTATAATTTTAGGTTTATTTACGTAACCTCAATTGGCAAAAATGGAAAACTTATAGGGTCATTTTCTTGTCCGCTTGCCCGACTGTCCGTCTGTCAATACCCTTTTTATCAACAAGGTGTGGAGTTATGCAACTGAAATTATTACCAAATACTTAAGTCTCCTATCCCTGGAACCAGTCATTATCATCATCTAGAAATTTTCCACGAAGCACGCTTGAATGACGCTTGGGGGAGGCCTATGTCCAGCAGTGGACGTCTTTCGGCTGATATGATGATGAAGGTCTATTTAAACTTTTCAGACTTTTAGGTAAAGGAAAAAGTCTGAAAAGTTTAAATATACAAGGTGTAAGGGACAGCCCTCCACAAACTTTAAGGGCTTGCTCAGTAGACGAAACTGAACAACCTTCCACAATACTTTTTTTCAGGAAACGAAAAAAAAAATCCGCCTCACATTACAAAATTATAAACTTGATTGGACAGTTTGTATGGAGAGGCCGATTTTCTTTTTCGTTTCCTGAAAAAAATTTTTGTGGAAGGTTGTTCAGTTTCGTCTACTGAGCAAGCCCTTAAAGTTTGTGGAGGGCTGTCCCTTACACCCTTTATAGTTACGTCACAAGATAATAACTTTATGTGATTCGGAAAAAAACTTCGAAACTCGGTCCAGGAATTGAACTATTTACATAGTATGTAATTTTATACGGAAGTTTTGGTGCACGAGTCCGACTTGCATTTTTAATAAATATTCCGATAGAATTTGTAAACAATTCAATATAACGGAATGTCGGTCAATATCCCATTTCCTCAATAATAATATCAATCAATCACAAAAACAATTAACAGCCAAACTCCCCGATAAGGTTTCAACAAGAATCAAACTCGAATAAGATACCCTTAATTAACGATTTGGCTTAAAATTAATGGTCTCAAAACATCACAATTCAAATTCCTTTATCACCAAAAAGGCTATGCAGGCTTGCACAATATTGACTTGTGCATAAATATAAACCTTACCATATTAATCTAACCGAGTTGCCCAACAAAGGACGAAGTTGGTTGGCTGGCTATCTTGAAACTTATGTATGAATGGTCATTCAGGTATTTTTGTTTTATCTGGGTCGTTTTTTGGTAGATTTGGGTACCCTTTTGGTAGGTTAGGTCACCATCTTGTTTTGAATGGGTCGTCTTTGGTAGATTTGGGTACCCTTTTGGTAGGTTAGGTCGCCTTCTTCTTGTTTTGTGGTTTCCTAATATGCCAAAGAAGCCGGTTAAGCGTTAAACACGAAGAGGCTTGGTTTTCTGTGAACAGGATTCATTCAAATTCTGTCCAAATTCTTGGGGATCTTATGCTAGTCATACTATTTATTTTCTGGAGGTAATATTGCAAAGTTTTTGTTTGTTTATATGCTTGCAATAGGCAATCATCGCCAAAACATTTATGATTGATTGTTTCGAATTTGACCACTATCTCACCTGACGGTAAGCGATGATATGATCGACGTTGGAGCAGGCTTGCCTAGAAGTAACCTATCAATTCTTGAATTATACTCTTGGGTTGTAGCTAACACGACGCACAGGATCCGGTAGGGAATTTCTCTCCTTAGCTGTGTTTTACCTGTGTGTATCGCGAGCCTCAACAACATAAACACTATTTTTTAATTCACCTAAGGTAAATTTCTAGTAAGGAAAAGATGGAATTTAAAAAGAAAACTACTAAGTATTGCTTACTGCGATATGAAATTGCAAATAAGAAAAAAACTAAAACAATGTTTAGCAATTCTATCACTAAGCTTATACCTGCACTTACGAACAGCAAATATGCACTCACTGCAGGGAACAAATCGTGGTGACTCGCACTAATGCGTATACTTACATTACAAAGCAAAGCTACAAATAATCGTATACCAATCTAAACGCGGGTTCATTATCTTGTAATTGCAATGCATTGCAGAACTCAACACAGGGCAAACGTAAGCAACATCACTAATTCGTTTTTAGTCCATTGAAGCGTGAGTTAAAGCTCACATTTTGCGGCGTTGAACAAAACCGGCAATGGATTTGTGACATTATAATGTTATCGCTAAAGTTATAACCATTTCAGTAGGGTTTAAAGTAGTAGCAGGTTGAAGGCGCCTTCTTTTTATCCGAAGCCGGCGTTCAATAAAATTAGAAATAATTACAGTCGTTAGCGACTCTGAGAGAATCTTAAGCGATTCACTCGTGCTTCTTTACAAAATTAACTAATTTAAGCGAGTCTAGTTTGTGCGGTTTTATTATGATAGATAATCGAACTACTTTGGTGGTCCATCGGAAGAGGTTGATAGAAAAAGATCGTTCATCGTTGGCGGTAATAAATTAATTTCAGATACATAGTACAAAACAAAATCTGATTTAGATGATGCCCTTTTAATTTAAGGCCTACCATCCATGAACGCGTTGCTTCATAGACGCGTATTTGTCATTACAGACCTAGCGCATGATGACGAATACGCGTTTATAAAATTACACGTCCGTGTACTGTATGCCTAAATAATAAAAAGTTGAAAGCATGATCTGACAACATCATCTATATTTTGATTAAGAATCAGAACTTAAGAGTGACTTAGTATTAAAATTTATTTAACATCCATATTATTGTAACTAATCAAGTACCTACATTAAGCAGGCGCTGCGTTCCATAGGGATAGCGTAGATGCAGCGTAGCAAAGATTGAATGTATCTGCTATTCGTAGACAAGACGTAACCGGGTATTATAGATGTAGCAGCGTTAGTAGACGCGTCATAGCAGCGATTTGTGGACGTAGCGTAGCATTGTCTCGTAGATGAGGCGTAGCAGCGCTTTAGTGTATCTGCGATTCGTCGATATGACATAGCTGTGTATTATACACCACTATCTTTTAATTAGTACACATACTTAAAGGGCTTATTAGAAAAGCCCTTGTTATTTTATATGTAAAATATCAATAAATAATATTCATAAACAGCAAAGTTATTAGCGTTGGTTTATGTTCCAAAATGTCACTCAATTTATGGAAATATTGTGCAGGCTATTGATTAATGAATGAATAAGTGACAATTATTAAGGAAAAACACTGCCCGCAGTATTTTCTACTAGCACTTGTTATGTTTGATTGATTCTATGATGAATTTACCTTTTCGTGGTCAATTTTAGGATTTCGGTTTTTTCTACTTTTGATTACAAAAATATGATCAGTGACGGGTATAGATAGAGCCCCATTTTTTTGTGTACTAATTAAAAAGTAGGAGTGTATATGTAACGTGGCCTTGCTACGTAGATGGAATGTAGCAGCGCTAGTTGACGTGTCATGGCAGCGATTCGTAGACGCAGCGTAGCATTGCCTCGTAGACGCAGCGTAGCAGTGATTCGTAGATATGACATAGCAGGGTATTATAGATGTAGCGTGACATTGCAACGCAGACGCGATGTAGCAGCGTTGGTAGACGCGTCATAGCGGCGATTCGTAGACGCAGCGTAGTAATGCCTCGTAGACGGGGCGTAGCAGCGCTTTGACGTATCTGTGATGCGTAGATATGACATAGCAGGGTATTATAGATGTAACGTGACATTGCTACGTAGAAGCGATGTAGCGGCGTTAGTAGACGCGGCGTAGCAGTGATGTGTAGACAATGTGCGATGTAGCGGCGTTTCGTAGACATATTGTAGCAGTGTATTATAGACGCGGCGTAGCAGAGCTGTGTAGACGTAGCGTAGCAGTCTAATGTGGACGCAATGTAGCGCTTCATAGAAGTAGACTGACAGCGAATCGTAGACACAGGCGTTTCGTTAGCGTGGCGTAGCAGCGTGCAGACGTGGTAGAGCAGTGTCGAAAAGTATACGACACAAAAAAATCTCCGTGCATCGATTGGTTTTTATTAAGAAATTGTTTTCATCCCTTTTACGTTTTTTTTTATATTAATACAATTTTTAATGCTTCATTTAAAAGATAGAGCATAAAAAATCTCCTTTTACCTCGATATTGTTATTTATTACGATATTAACACGTCAATAAAGGGTTGTTCGTGATTTGGAACAAAATTAACCCCTTTGTTATGAAGGGAGGGCAATTTAACCCTTCACGTGCGTTCAGGGTTCGGTTACCTGGCAATCAATCGGTTAAAAGTTAAGGATTACTACAATTAAGAAACAATTTGTCAGGTTATGGAGGTAAATTGGGTATTTAAGTTAATTTGATGGTTCGCTAACACTGTCAGGTGTGTTTTGATTGGAACTATTGATTTTTGTTATTTTATGGTGGAATAATTATTGTCAGAGCAAAAGTGATTGCGTTATCATCATGATCATCATTAGCCTTTTTAATGTTCCCACTGCTGGGACTCAGGCCTCCTCTCTAGGAGAGGGAATGGACCGTAATCCACCACGCGGGCCCAGTGCGGGTTAGGGATCGGTTCAAGGACATGCCTACAACCGCGACCTACAACTCGTAAGTCGGAGCCTTTAATCCACCATTGCTCCTCCTTAATGTGATTGTGTATGAAGTAAATATTATAAATAAGTGGCCACCAGTAGCCTAGCGTAGGTAGCGGCGGTAGGTCTTGTGTGTAGCGGTTACTCCCCCCTCTTTGGTTTCTGATTCTCTCCCGTGGGTCGTAGCGTGATGTTTTATAACTTCTTATGACTTTCTTTTTAAAGACACTGCCTCCTAATCTCCTTATAACAATTATTATAAGGAGATCTCAAAAAGTACTGCTCCGATTGCTAGAAATATTTTCACTGATAGAAAGTTACTTTATTCCTGAGTGACATTGGCTAAATTTTATACAAATAATAATAAGATAATTGTTCAAATTGAACCAGTAGTTTCTGAGATTAGAGTTTTTGAACAAATAAACTCTTCAGCTGTACAATATTATTAAAGATATGGTTGTTTCCTCAATTTCTCAATTTTTGTGGCAGACTTAAAGCCACGTTTGGTATACAGAGACCATAATTAAATTCGAATCCGCAAAAAAAGATGATGTTCAAGTTATGCTCAATCATGTCTGATTGCCTTAGGTCTCGGTACTTCAACGACTTCTTCCCCATAATTACATTCAGTGTGACTGCGAAAATTTCCTCACTACTGTAACCGTCTACACTTAGAGCACCTGCTTGTAATGGCACACAAAAATTTCCACGCATTGCCAGATCATTACGAATAATTGCTTTACAAAATGTATCCAAACCACGATTCGCGCTCTCTCCTCCCAATCTCTCCCCCACATTTCTTCCTTGTTAGCAAACCACAGCAATTACGTGTCCTTAAACGATATTTTTAGTATAAATGATACACTTAACCCTCCGTCCACTCATATATGAGTTTTTAATACACGAACGGGTTTAAAAGCCTTGAGTATAACACCTTTTTGCGCTAATGCAGTCCCGGAACACCTAATTTACGATGATTGCCATCGTTCAGCTTGATTTGTCTTAATGATGGTAAATTACAGCAGTAAAATATCAACCGCCCGGGCCGTTCAGCCTGGAAGTTGTGCTCGAAACGTTCACGGAGAATTTTACTTGTAGAGGCCCTACCATGAGTGTTTAATGCGATCCATTGTACGACCTAAACAGAACTGTTAAAGGGACGGAGCTATAAATCTTTATTTTTTAATTAGTAAAAAAAAAAAATAGGGCTCTATACGTACCCATTACTAATCAATTTTTTGAAGTAAAAAAAAAACTAAAACCTACAATTGTCCACGACAATTTGTTATAATTGGTAAATTCATAATTGAATCAATCATTTATAATAATTGCTACTAGAAAATACTACGCGCAGTTGTTTTTCTATTTTGATCGCCATATTTTGTTCATTCATGCCTGTACAATATTATTAAATTAATAAATTGAGTGAAATTTTGGGATATATCCAAACGCTAATAACTTTGCTTTGAATATTATTTATTTAAACTTTTCTTATATAATAACAAGACCTTTTCTAATAAGCCCTTTAAATATTTGTCATCAACATCATTCATCAGCTTTTTTTAATGTTCCCTGGACCTGGACTGCTGGAACTCAGGCCTCCTCTCTAGGAGAGGGAATGGGCCGTAATCCTCCTTGCGGGCCCAGTGCGGGTTGGTGAATGTCACATGTCTTCGAATTTTTGGTTCTACATTTGGTTTTCTCACGATGTTTTTCTTCACAGTTTTGAGAGCAGTGGTAATGAAATAAATTACACAAGGTAATGCGCCTGGCAGGGTTTGAACCTTTTAAAATTGGTGGTGTTTAGGATGTATACCTACCCCCATTCCTCTTTTTCGCTCGTGCGACTGACATTTTAACACACCATGGTATGGCCCGTGACCATCATTAGCTTCACTATTTTATTAAAACGAGCGTTTTGCTTTAATTGACAATAATTATGTCGTAAGCTGTTGGCACTTAAGACTAAATTGAAATCTTTTAGTATAGCTTTAGATCTAATCTAGATATCCGCAGGAACCGTGTCATTAAGGGCTTTTAAAGAAATAATTGTGTAGTTCATCTTTGTGCAAAGTTTTTGCACGACACAACGTTTATTGTTAGTGTTAATTTAGGTTTTAATGCGATTTTTTTATTTCAAACTATTACTGCTTTAACCCTTTGTGTGTCCGGAACGTGGATCCACACGAGACACAATAACTTTATAATTGTGTCTCTAATTATGGCATACGAAAGGTTAATTATTACATATTAATATGTATATATACATATATATGTATTTAAAAGAAGAACTTTACTGACAATTGAACGCACAGTTGAAACTAGAAGACAAGGAGGGATTAAGAGCGTGAAATTCTCTACTATGACGTAAGTGAGAACAGAGAAGTGATAGCAGAGAAGAATTTCCAAAATTGGTGTGAATTTTGGAAATTCCTCTCTGCTATCACTTTTAAAGGGATGAAATGGCTCAGCCGTGAGACAGACAATGATGTTGTATTTAAAAAAATAAGTAGTTAAGTTCCTATAATTGTTATCTCATTGTGTGTACTTGTGCCAAATAAACGTGTTGTCTTTCTTTCTTTCTATCTTTTTAAATGCAGGTCTAAGTTTAATCTATACACATAAAAGGCAAAGTCCTGACTCATCAACATCCAGTCTAAACTTTTGAACCTAGAACGCTAAAATTATGCATCGGAAACAATTTTCAAAATTCATCAGGCAATGAAACGGGGTAAATTTTTTTTATGTAGAATCCTAGTTTCATGTGAGTGAAGCCGCAGAAGCTCATATTAATATCAACTTGCTTCTGCTGCGTTATTCAAAAAGAAGGAAAGAAAGTGAATTTATTTGGCACAACACAAGTCATACAAACAATAGTCAGGTAAAGACAAAAGAAAGTATTTATCCTTTTAGACCCACTAAAAAATCTTCTAAAAAATCTATATTAACACTAAAGTTAATTTCAGTTACGTATGCTGATCAGGATTAAATTCCTCCTTAATTAAGCATATTCACTTTAATATCCTAATCCTTTTACACCACCCCAATAAAGAATAAGGCTTAGACATATTTTAGCATTTTATCACGCCCCTAAATAATAGTGATAAAGTGCCGAATAAAAAAAGATTTCTAAAGATAAATAAATGTCGTGTCTCCGTGGAGGAATTTTATCGTTGTGATAATAAAATATCGTTTAACACTACAATAAAACAAGAAAGGGAGAGGGCCAAGTTATCTCGGATCGAGGGAGGCCACAAAATATACCCTTATCGAGGGTTCTAAGGTTGTACTCGTAATCTGCTAACTTATTAAATGTTCGGACCGAAAGACGGAACATTTATTTATTTTCGTTTGTGGCAACACAGGACAGAATATTTTTATATTAGCTGGGAACACTACATCAGATTTTGTGCAATAGAGGTTTGGCGGAATTTTTTCACGTAAATTCAGTGTTTGTTTGAATTATTCGATAATTGATTCCTAGTTGATATTGTGATATAAAATTATTATACCTACTTTTGCATCTCAAGTTACGCAGACACGTAACTGGACAATATGTGGAATCATTGAAACACGGCGATCTCGGTAAATTGGTGCTGCTGACTACTTCAACGAATTTTACTAACATGGTTGACTGGATACATTTACTGCCAAATACTAAAAAAAAATAGTTAACAATAGTATTCTAATGATAAATAAAATAACTATTCATACGAGAACATGGCTTAAAGGACTTATTTAGTACCTAAGCCAAAAACATTACACAAGCAAAAAAAAATTAGGTGCCTACAATATAAATCACGATACATAATTCATGAACCCCGTCACAATGAACTCTTAATCACATCCAAACATCCGACAACCCGTAAAGCTCTATAAACAACCAAATCGACTTACGTATGAACCTGTAAAAACAAAGAATCATCATCGATCATTTCCTAGACCCGTTCCGTTGTCCAATTCGTTTGGTAAACCGAAAACTGTGCTCCAAAATTACGGGCCTAAGAAAACAAGAAAAAATATCCGAAGATTTATTTAAGGGAGCGTAAAGATCTGTTTATGGTATGCGTCGGTAATTAAGGGGCTGCTCGCACACGTGCGCACGCGCAAAAACGTAAAAGAAAAAACTAATACCTGTTTCTGAGAGTCGAGAGCGACAGGTCCGCTGACACGATCTTTTGAGGGTAAGTTCTCAAAGTTTTGAGGACTTGGGAAGTGGTGGAGTTTAAAGTTTAGAAGCGCATTGGGAAAACGGTAGTCGAGTTGTGAAAAATACTTTGAAAACTTTAAAAGGAAAGCGTGCGAAGTTAAGTGGAAAGTGAAAATTAAATCTAGTACAATATTTGATTGATTTATGAATCATTTATAATTATAAAAAACCTTGTTAATAAAATAGAGATTTTTTAAATTTTGTTAAACGTCATCCCACACTAGGAATATCGTGGGCGCGTTCACAAACATGTTAACTCACATACATAAAACTCCCAGACCCAGAAAAACTTGAAGCAACCAAAACCTTTAAAGTTTCCGTTTCGAGTGCAAGCAAAAATGAACTTAGCGATGGTCAGGAAAAACTGTCTTTGATGCTATCAGTAGGTATTTTTTTTTGTCATTTCGATTCAAAATTATACAATAATTAAAAGCCTTCTTTAACTTTGAGCACCGCTGTCCTCGTCTTCCCTTAATGTTATCTTATTATAGCTAAAATGACTTCGGTGTTCCGAGATAATAGCCGGGGCCAGGGTTCCTCACCACAGTTTTTTACCAGATTTTTTCAAACTGCCTCGATAATGCTTTTAGATATTGTGTGTTAGAATATTTTGATTTCAGGAGCGTCGTTAAGAATACACGTGATTATGTTTCGACGCTTTTAGAGTATCGTAAATGTTATGTCTCATTTCCTGTAATTATTTTGCATTTAATTTAGGTACTGAACAGTCCTTGAAGATGGCTCATTAGGTGTCAACGCTTGTCTGGTGTTCTGTGAGACAACAATATGTTTTCATATTTCTATGTCAATTAATGTACGAGTATTTGGAGCCCAAGTTTTTATTAACTACTAGCTTTTGCCCGCGGCTTCGTCCACCATAATATAAAGCCTGTGTCACTCAGGAATAAAGCTTGTTTCTATCGGTGGAAAAATTTAAACAATCGGACCAGTAGTTTCAGAAATCACGTCCTACAAGCGAAGCAGAAAAAATACAAACTTTACCTCTTAATTATATTAATGTAGATAAATAAATAAATAGAGGCATTTGCTATGATATGAATGGTAGTTTAACGCGCTAATTGGTAGTTTAGTAGGCGCTTTGCATAAGTATAAATTGCGAGATAAAACAAAAAAAAAAAAATAGACATTAAACTGTTTTTTTTATGGATAAGCTTGTGTTTGACCACTATCTTACCTGAAGGTAAGCGATGATGTGGCCGACGATGGAGTATGCTTGCCTAGAAGTAACTTATTCACTCTTGACTATCACACTAATTCTCTAAAAGCGAAAGTTTGTTTGGTACTCTTACAGGCTTTAGCGGCCAAACGGACTTGAAAATTGGCAAGTCGGCAGGTAGGAAATGTCCTGAAATAGCTCATAGAGAAAACCTTACATAATAAAAATCCTGGGTGAATCCGGTGGCTGAAATCAGTTACAATTATGATTCAAGTTTTACTTAATAGAATAAACCTTAGCAAGTAGGCAACTCTTCAGACAAACACTCCACAACTCGACTCTTCATAGACTTCATACCATTTACCATTTATTACTATCATAAAACTGATAAAAACGATAACAATAACTTCAACAAAAACCCCTAATCTACACTCCCATTCATCATACCCCATTGTCATTTGAAAGCACAAAAATATAATAAGCGCGTGTCCAAAAAACGCCATTGTTTTGAAATTCATATCACTCAGTAGGCGATTATAAAGTGTTCAATAAAAAGGGCATTGTTATGCCACAGTCTACCTTTTAGGACTTACAGTATGTCAACTGGTACAAAGCTTGTCGAAAAGCAATCGTTTCTCTTGTATTCTTAAATTAACTCAGCCCAGTTACTCCTCATAAGTGGGCCGAATTAATTTAAGAATACAACCGTATCACTTTTGTCTGCCTCTAATCCTTTACTTGTCTAGTCTTCTACTAGTTTTAGTCAGTAAAAGTCTGACACACTCTTTCGCTCCACCCTAGAGTGGGAAAAGTCATAAGATGATTTTCTACCTTAAAAAAAATCTGCCTACCTTGTTTAAACTTTGGTTTATTTTTGGTTTCCATTACTTTCTCTTTGATCCAGTTCAATCGAAATGTTAACACTAGCCAGTGTTTATTTACAGAATTGATGATATCATAATACATAGTATAATATTGACAGTTCGAAGTATCAAAAAACAAGTGGCGGTGCAGTGGGTATGGAATGTTGCTCACAAACAAGCGACCACGTACTGGTAGAAGCAGCTTTGGAAGGCCTCTTAAAAGGTGAACCCAGGGGGAAGTTCGCACGCTTCTGATGAATGCAAGATGCACATGACCTGTTGTTGTGGCGACAATTGGGGGAGGCCTATGTCCAGCAGTAGAAGACATTTGGCTGAAATTATGATGCTGATTGATGAGTGCTTACCTTACTTCAAGAACTCAACTTCAGGGACTCAGGAATTTGCGACATGTGTAGGTTAAATGAAGAATTGGATCATCGAAAGACTGGATCAATTTGCCTGCTGTGGTCTTCCCATCTAATTATAATTTAGGTATCGTCAAGGCTAGAGTGAACAGGCTATTAATAAACTATAGTGCGCCTCAGCATCAACAATTAGATACACCATTGTTTACCATCAGGTTGCATAATCAGCGTTTTAATGTTTTCACTGCTAGGACCCAGGCCTCCTCTCTAGGAGAGGACCATCAGGTGGGATCCCAGAGATTTTGAATCTTCTGAAGCCATGACAAACGTATTATTAGCGTTAGAACACTGTAAGTAGTTAGTCTGTGGTGCACTACATCCAGAACCACTGCAGTACAATGTTATCTCACCACGATCGGCACGTGGCGGCCACAATCATCTGTTTTTGTTTATAAATTCCTTCGTGATTTTTTGTGAAGATAATGTTAAAGTTTTCTTAGACAATAGGGTTGTTTGTAACGCATTGTTTAGCGTTATTCATTGTTGTGTGTTGATAGGGAGGAGACAGGAAAATTCTAATCGTTAGGGATTTTTTTTTGGTGGGAAATCATCCAATGACTCCTCAGCATGGCGTGTCTAAAACTCACTGGTGCGAGAGGTCGTTGTCGCTGATCGCCCCCATAAGGATACGGCGGTGCTCAGCATTAGCGGGGCTCACATCCACTGTATGCTCCACCAGGGCGTTTCTTCTGCACCAATCCGTTGCAGAAACCTCCCTAACTTACAATGTCTGGTGTGGTCTTGAGCAGTGGAAAAGTTGTAAGATAGGGTTTTTACCACAGAAATCTTAATAATAAGGCAAGTTTTTACCCTTGGGCCACCAAGGGTAAAAACCCTAACTTACAAATTTTACGGTCGTGGGTTCATATACCTACAGTGTAATTTATTTTATCACCACTGCCCTCAAAATGGTAAATGAAACATCGTGAGGGAACTAGCATATCTTAGAAGACATGTAACATCCACCAATCCGTACTTGGCCCGCGTGGTGGACTACGGCCCATTTCTTCACTTAAAGAGGAGGCCTGAGTCCCAGCAGTGAGAACATTACATAGCTGATTATGATATACTAGTCTTGAAAACGTTAAAGTCTATGTTTACGGTTACATATTAAATTAAAGTAAATACTAGTCGACTTAGGTTTACAAGAAACATGAATTCCTTTCGAAGTTCACTTGGTCCTCAAAATGTACAGAAAATTAACTGCATTAGTATTCATGGCAGCATTAAGTCCGCGACCTCAAACGGCCTCGAGCCTTGATCGTGACTCGCGTCGTGACTCGTGTCGCGAACTCGTGCCGGGGGTCAGAAGTCGTGGGTGTGACAAAATTGTTATGTGTACTAGTACGTGAGCTTCGTGATTCAGCTAACACGATGTTAGTAAGCTTAGTTTGATTTTTTTTTGTATGTTGTTCATGTAACGGAATAGATAAGAGATGAATTAACTTGGATTGCTGTTCTAATTTTGAACTACCGCTGTCAAAGCCGCTGATAACACTTACCTGACTTGTTGTTCTTCATATTAATATTATAATATATAAGATAGATAAGTAAACAGCAGTCAAAATTATAATCTCCAATAAACAATAGGGGGTCCGGAGGAAGGTGACGGTATTTGTGATACAGGGTATATTCCAGTGCTTAGGAGTTTCAAGTACAAGGCTTTAATGATGTTAACGCCCCGAGCACTGGACTAGTAATTCTAGTACAAATGCCAGAACACTCTTTTGACACCTTAAGAGGCTGCTTTTCCACTCGCGTACCGTCAACATCGAGCATGGTTTACAAGCTTGTTACTTCATCTAACGCAATCCAACGCGATGTTTGACAAAAAGGCATCGCAAAAAAAGAGATAACGCCTGAAAATTCTGTTAGCATTCGGTAATTTCGTGATTTACTCAAATATTGTACAAAACTTGTTCCAGGAAATAAATACGTGTTATTTTTAAACCCTTAAAAGATTTTGAAAAAAAATTGTAGTCATTTAGAATTTTGTTAAAATTTGCACAGCTTCTATTGTTATACTTTTTTAAATTTTTGAGTAAATTATGAAGTGTCAAAGTGCATGCAAAAAGCAGATTTTCAGAGGTATTTACCAGAAGCCCAAATAATATCCACAAGATACTGTGTTTCCAAAATATCTAATGAAAAATGTGTTATAACGTCATAATCGTGTAAGAGCGATTGTATGAAAAACAGTGAAAATGTATGTCGAATTGCATCCCCTTAAGAGCGCATTTACTTATGTCATTTATGTTAGAAGATCTTCGCATTAAAATTTACTCATACATCCATAAAAACTAACTTTTTATACTAAAGCAATAGTTTTACCTGTTCTCGTCTAATTAAACAATTCCAGTTCAGAAGTCATTATTCCCCGAACTGCATAAACAATACAATTGTCCCACTCACTTAGTTAATTGATTAAATCTTTCGTTCTATACGTTACTGCTGCAAAGAGCACGTGGCCTAGGTGTGGCCCCTGTTAAACTCCAATTTTATATCAGTTCAAGCTTTACTGTTCTATTAATTGATCTTTTGAGCAGCCAAGGTGTTATATCAAGACATTTAAATGAATTACTAAGTGTTGCGAAGTTAATAAATACAAAGCATTTATTTGATTGCAATTCATTTGCATTCGTTATGCTACTGCCACATTTGGGTTAGTGTTAACGTTAATGGCAATGGCCAACTTCTCGTTAATTAAGGCATTAAAATTGCGCGTTGGCTGCATTTGGATGACAATGCCAATAGTTAATTTTTCAAGATGTCACGCTTTAATACACAAAAAGAGGAGGTAAAAGGTAGACACACAATGGAGCTTGAAGCAGCTACACTGGTTGCAACCTCGCTAAGCATCACTAATTGCCGAGCAATTTTTATGCGATTGTAGCTTTGGATTCCAAAGGCACGGCTCTAATTGAAATACATAGTTCTAAAAACTCTAAAACTTTCTCATTCGACCACTCCATTGCCGTTCTCGTAAATGAAGTTCCCACCTAAAACAAAATACCTAGAGTCGTCCATGCAGTGCGTGCGCGACCCGCGGAATTAGAGTAATGAGACGATGTTAATGTAGCCAACATCGTTTAGCGCATTAAGGCGTATAGTCCCTTGAACCATCTGGCCGAAATTATGTGAACGCAACTCTCGCACTCGCCTAGGCGGCAGTACGCAAATCTGTGCATTTATTTTCGGCCAGCAGCGCCCGGAAAGCGCTTTAAATCCATTTTCTCTGCGAGATATTGATTGATTTACATATGCAATGTTCACTTTGAAGAATATTTAACCACCAATTTTTATGTGTAAAAATGTTTCTAAAGGTCCAAGCCGTGTCGAAGGAGTAGGGAAAAGTTGCGAAATTGCTGAATATTTTTTTTTTGACAAAAGTATTAATTGCACGAAAAAATCAAATGTTGATATTATTGTTCATGAATCTGTAATAAACATATATTTTTTTCAAACCAATTGACCTCGCCGTTACGGAGGAGTAGGCCTCAGAAAATCAATGTTTTATGGCACTTTTCGGGCGCTTGGCCCTTAAACTACGCGCTAAAATCCTTTGATGTATCCAAAAAACCGCCACCCTAGCTATCGTTTAATGTTTAATACTGTTAGTAAAGCCGTTTGTAATTTAACGCATTAAAACGTTGGCCAAATCTACGTAACGCCTAAATTAACGTAACAATTTACGCGTTAGGACGCAGGTGGAGCAGCAGCTTTATGCGAACAGCTAAGCAGTGGAGTGGTCTGTTTCCTGATAGCTACAATTTGGGGATCTTTAAGTCTGAAGTGAATAGTTTACTTCTAGGCAAGCGTGTTCTACAGCCGACCACATCATGTTAGCTTACCATCAGGTAAGTTAGTGGTCAAGTGTAAGCCAATTTAAAAATCTAATCATTATTTTTATACTTGCTTCTACTAGCGGCTTTATCCGCTTGTCAGTCAATAATGAATACATTCCCGAGATAAAAAGTGTCTTATGTTAGGACATGAAACACTTTATTTTCCGGGGGTAGTTACTGGAATAGGTCCCAGGACATGGTCTACCCATTGCATTCAGATCCAAAATCGTTCAGCCGTGAAGAGTCATATACAAAAAATAATTACTATCTGATAATAAATAGAATCTGCCTTTGTATCTACAGCATGTTTCACGGTTTCATCACGTGCAAAAAGTTTTTATAAACAAATAAACATAGATACCTAATACGGTCAAACAATGATGCGTTGGTTAAGCATAATCTTATCTTTTTAAATGGAAAAAATATTTTCCTCTGGTAAAGAATTTGGTTGCAGTGTGTACGAGTATTTTGTTTAATTCTTTTTTCGAATGACGAATTTCAGCTCTTGAGTCAGCGTGTCAAATTTTGACTGACTAAAAATCCACTTATGTTCAATTAATTGCCCTTTGCGTTCCTGGGCCACGGTTACTGTCAAATGTTCCAGCAATAATTTTTGTTATTTCAGAGTGCTTTGTGATACAAAGAAGACTTTGGTCAGTGTATTCCAAGGATCACGAGCTAAGCTTCTTTTGACAGAATATGTTGTTTTTAGGGATTTGCTGTTTCAAGCAAAAAACAAAGCTGTTGCATCCTTATAATCCCACTAATCTCATAAGCTTCTGGTTGAACTCCAGTTTGTTTTCATCAACTTATTAAGCAGCTTTTGGGCAAGGTACAGATGAATAAATGTAACATCTACTAAGCTGTCATCATTACTTTATGAGAATTTATAACAGAGTTCGTATAAATCTATGAAGATTGTAAGATACAAAAGTGCTGTGATTGGCAGGTATAGTAAAATTACAAGTAAATAATAGGTATTTGGGTGAATATAGACATTTTTCAAATTATTCAATTTTGGTGGTCTAACTTTTTCCTCAGTTTTCGTGAAAATTAGGGACCCAGGTCCTCATTTTTCACGAAAGCTGAAGTAACGGTTTCGCCACCAAAATTGAAAAAAAAAATTATATTTAATCATTTACTGTACCGGTTTTGGCAAAGCTATGATGAGAAAGGATTACTTTCTATTTTTGGCGTAGAAGATCCTTTTTTTTGGTGTAGTAGATCATTGAGTAACTTCTCAAGCTCTGGAAGTGTCAGACTTTTATTGATTAAATCCCACCCGTGTTCATTCACTTTCCCTTTACCGCTGCGCTACCCAAGCAGTGAACTCCTACAGTTTAAAGTTGTCTCAAGCAACATCACGCCAATCACAATATTCTTCCAAGAATTTCACCTAAATCGACTATAAATAACGCGCAGTTGACATAACAACTTATCAAACATCTCAGACCCATGTGTCACCATCTTTGACACCAGATTCCGATCCCGTCCCTCTAACCCTGACTTCCTGTCGTTACTCCATGATATATTACCCCAGGACTCCGGTTTTCGTGAGCACAATGATGACAGATAGTCTCGACTTAGTTAATTCTAATTTGATTATTCTGCTTGTCCCCTTGGGACAGCAACCCTCGTGTTTTGTTTCTTTTCTTAGCTTGCTTTTGTTTTTAAGACCCTATTAATGATACAAGATTGAGGGATTCTTGTGTTTAGTTTGTTTTAATTGA
Organism: Mythimna ferrago; assembly: GCA_910589285.2. Taxonomy (NCBI): domain Eukaryota; kingdom Metazoa; phylum Arthropoda; class Insecta; order Lepidoptera; family Noctuidae; genus Mythimna; species Mythimna ferrago. The sequence continues at coordinate 8,273,082 of OU342691.1, read as the reverse complement.
TTTGGAATGGTTTTTGATTATGTAAGTACAGTTATACATGTTAGAAGAATGTGAGGTCAGAAATGGTGACATAAATAGATATAATAGGTCTTTACCTAAGAAATTTATAAGACACGTTTTATAAAACGTGTTACTTTGAAGTATATCTTTGGATTGACTTAGAATTATAAGTGGAAATAAATTTTATATAACGTACCTTACGTTATTGTTTTTTTGTGATAACTATTTATTGGTTTCTTTTGGTTTTGTATTTTCTATAATATCATTGTATTTGTATTCTGTATGAAATTTCAATGTATCCTTTGTAAAAACAGCGATTTCATAGGTAAAGACCTATTTTAGTTTGTAGAATCGATTTTTCTACTTTTTTTTACCTAGCCACTATTTCGAATAAGGGTATTTAATACCTAACATAAAAATTTATAGGAAGTGGTCGCCCTATTTATTTCAACCTCAAACCGTCTAAAAATACTCAAACAAATAAGACCCCCACGGTCCATTTTTTTAATTATCTCAAATCTCTGGGTCTGTGGTGTTGGTTACACCGAGCAGGCGAGTTTACGGCAATACGGAGATCTTCGATGATGTCTCTTTATCTGATCCCGAGTCTGTATGTCGACAACTTATCGTTCGAGACGTCTTATCAGATATCTCAAGACTGAGTGATTTCTGCTCCAGTGATCCGGGATTCGGTTTGATTGCATTAAAACTGGTCGATGAGTCCAATGATGCATTGACGGGTCCAGTTTTTATTTGATGCTGTTTAATTGTATTTGTTGTATTGGGCTATTTTGTTTCGGTTTATTGGCTCGGGTTTTGGTCCTTTATTTGGCTCGTAGAGTTACAACATTAGTTTTATGGAACCGGTACAAATAAAATTGAAGTGTTTTTACGCATGTTACTTTTCGGGTAAACTGATAAAGTACCTACATTGTTGCGGCACTAAAAATACTTAAACAAATTGCAATATTTTATATCCAATTAAAGGCTTATATAGGCGTTCTTCCACAGTAAAAAACATTTTATGATGTTTGTTAATATTATTAATGACAGGCACCCTGAAGATTTTCCTCTGAATTACACTTATTTTTGGATATAACGGGTATAAGACCACCTCAGAATACAGCAAAAACAAACCAAGTCGCTGATGAGGATGATACTAAACTATAAAAATATTATTTATATTCAAATAATTATTTTTCGTGGAATCTTAAGATGGTCCTAAGATATGAATACCAATATTTGTATCTCATCCTCAATTTTTTCAACTATTTCGCAAAAATGAAATGTCATGCAAAATTTTTCTTCTATAAGTTGTTGTACAATACCGAGATTATATATCAGCTATACAAATATTATGTCATTGTCGTAAGATGTTCGACACACGGGTTTATGGAAGGTATCTCTAAATATTTGTTAGAGAAATATTGATAAACATCTAGGTGGTAATCCTTGATGAATGGCAACGTTATTGGTGTCAAGTGTAGCGTGACGAGATTATAGCATTGTGCAAATATGTGAGGGTAATGCGTGGGCGCAGTTTGCGCATTTAGCTTCATAGGTTTATATGCTGTTGGTTGGTTTTTGAGATGGTGTTCTAAGATTTTTGGGGTTGGTTTGCATGGTGAATAACTCAGTCAGAACTAGATACTTTGTAAGGTCCAGAAGTTCTCGAGTTTTTTTACAAATGTAAGTTTTGTTTTAGCTCTACTACATACATGAAATCTAGTATATTGATTAAAATTGTTCCACTTTTTTTATTATGCATAGGCTCGCGTTTCACCACTATCTCACCTGATGGTAAGCGATGATGTGGCCGACGATAGAGCACGCTTGCCTAGTAGTCGATTTTTGACTCTTCAAACGTTACAATTACATTTAAGTGGCTGAAGTCAATTATTAAGTTCATTTTGGCGAAAATCTAAAAATTTGTCAAAAACTCCATTTACTTCTAAATACATAACTGATCCATTTACAACAAATATATATAACACTACCATTAAATCTCACAAATAATAGTTTATAGAAACGCGGTGTAAATCTGCCACAGCCGGTACACTCGTCTTAAATCCTTCCTTATCTTGCGGACACCATCTTTATACGGTGTCCTGTTACAATGAGACATTCTACTAACTGCCAATTCAATGTAAACCTTAAGAATAACCCTCCTGTTTTGTATTATCAATGCAAAATTCACGCGTGAATTAATTTGAAATAAGAATAACATTTCTTTTATGTGTTGCCAGGTTTTTTGATGTAATAATCTAAGGTTTTGTTGCCATGTTTTATATCTTTTTGTGTAAGTATTTACTTTTTTGTGAATGTGCGTTTTTGTTTGTAATTATTTGGTTATAAGTTTAAGACGTCATTCGATGGTTGGTTGGTTTTCTCTCATCATTAATATCATTATTATAGTGTTTGTCACTGCTTTTTGTTGATTTGCGTAATGTAAATAATTTTCAGAGTGTAACTTGCATTAAGAAAAATACTCTGAAACTTTAGGTTACACCATTTTTTGTTAGTCCTAACATTTTTTAATAAAACCCAATCAATTTCTGTCTACATTTTCATACACTAGATTTTTTCCAGAATCTGAAATAGGCTTTGACAATTAAATTATCTGTATTATTAACAATTCTAGAATTATGTATGTATTTTCATAATTTCGTACTACCAAATACATAACATAAATATTACTTAGGTCATAATTCATGTTCAAAATTGTAATTGAAGAAGCTACCATTTTTTCCAAGCGCATCGCTTTTTTCGCAAACTTGAAAAAAAAGCGGTTTCAAGTTCATAATATTCAGCTATTCAGCGGATGAATTCCGGTACCTAGTGCGCCCTCCCTACCCGCCCCCGGGCGGTCCCCGGCTTCACTTACAAATATTTTGGAAATATTTCTCCAACTTGTCGCCGTTTTATCTACCGCTTCTTTCCGTTTAGTTGCCTATTGCATCGTGACTACCTCTTCAAAATTATTCTCCATAACCAACATTTTCTTACAAATTAATTTGAACTTAAAACACATAAGACATAGTGCATTTTGAATTGAACAGTAGTTGGTAGTTACGACTTTGTGGAACTGTTAGCATATTATTATCTGCAGCAAAATCTTTACGAAAAACTAAAATGGATGCGCGCAAAAAGCGATGCCAGTTTAGGGATGCAAGGGCTGTGAAATAAATTTAATTTAATTATATCGTTAATTTTATAAATTGATGGGTTTTAAGTTCATTAAAATATTATGCGTGAATTTATTTCTTTTCAATTTAGGGATTTATTTATAGCGATGCATCGGTTTTTGATTTAGAGACCTTGTCGAGTTTTATACGAGCTTCAGTGTTTTTTATAGTTGCCAAACTACTGATAAGTAGGTACGAATTAAAAAGAGTTTTTTTTTCTTTCTAAAAAACTATTATTGCAGTAATAGTTATATACTAGTATAATAAAGAGGTAAAGTTTTTTTTTTGGGTCTGTAGGAGGTAATCTCTCGAAGTACTGGTCCGATTGCTAAATTTTTTTATATTTTATGTACGCGGGCGAAGCTGCGGGCAAAGCTAATTTAAAATAAAAATGAATTTTTCTGTGCTGAGGATATTAAAATGTATTTTTTATTATAAAATCTCTGTTCAAAGATTCTCAATAAGAATAGCAATAAGTTCAAAGCACATTTGAGAGCCAGCCCTAATGTTTATCTGCCATCTCGTGCCACGTAATTTGACACTTTTCACTGACAAAGCCCACATTTGCTGCAAGACATACAGACAGACACAAAAACCTACGCGGCGATACAAAAAGCAATTAGTATTTTTTGCTAACCTATTCCGTCCGAAATTAATTTTTAGTGGAATTTGGTGTGAGGAAAAAAATGAGAGCACGTGTTAACTAAAGACACGTGAATTGTAAACTATGTCTTATTTTTCATAATTAGGCTGTGAAGTTTTTGGCAGGATCTATTTCGAGTGCGGAACGAATCGGGGTGGTCGGTATGCCACAGGAACAAGAAAAATTCCGGAGAAATTCTTTCACGTTTTATTTCCCATTAATTAGTTCCTATATTAACAGTTGATGGAATGAAGATGCTTTGTAAGTTTTTAATTGAGTGAAGAAGGTTATTTTCAACGTGTGAGATGAAACTAAATAACCGTGTCTAGCGTAAAAAAGAGACAACCAGTTTTCAAGCTTTGGAGAATAATTACCGATCTACTGTAATTGCTTGAAAACCCGTGAGCTTGCGGATTGCGAGCAATACCCATTGCTCGCAGCCCGCAAGCTCGCGGGTCGCCATCCGACCGTCTGGTAACTGTCCAGACCGAGCCCAAGTCGTCGACGACGCGCACTGTTCCCGTGCACCTCAAGGAGTTGTCAGTAACAGCAGGGACCCAAAGGGGGGGATCGAAGCCTACTGAGGCCAAGAGTCTGTTTCCGAAAGCGAGGCTTGGCCCCGGTATGAAAGGTAACGAAGTAAAGGGGTGGGGTTTTTAGTCAGTAAAAGCCACTATGTCTCGCTCCGCTCAAGGGTGGGGGATGACATCTGGATGACTTTTACTCAGCGAAAAAAAATAGCTGTTATCTGCCTTTCAAAGACAGGATGTCTATGAACATGAAAAGAGTCATCAACATCATCATCATCATTTTAGACAAAAACGTCCACTTTCGGACATAGGTTTCCCCTGTACGTCTCGCACCCATCCGATTCCCGTGAGCCTCTCCGGGTCATTGGCCTACCTTGTGAGAGTCCTTCCCACGCTGCGTCTTTTACTAAGTCAAAAGAGTTCCAAAAAAATATCTTAAATATTCCTAGTTACATTTATACTAATTTCAAAATCACAATAGAACCAACAACAAAGATCACGGTAGCGGAACATCATCAATCAAATCACACTTGCAAATTGACGGTCCGATAAAGTAAATTGTATAAAGGCACCGTAGCCTAAGGCAAGATACCAATCGCAATCTAGTAATCCGAACAGGAAACTCTTTGTGCGAACAGATGCGAAATACCTCTAACAGTGTACTCTACTATAATAGTACATTTTATGGGCGTGGTCGATTGTACACAGAGAATTTAGGTCCTATCTAACGTTTCGGGTTTTGTTAAGGTTGGTAGCACTGGACAAAAAACTGTTTTGAAGTTTCGCTCGGTTCCGCAATAAATATTGCGTTGATAAAAACTTGTGGGCGGATAACTGTGTATTGTATGGAAGGAACTTAAGTAGGAAATATGAGGATGCTGCAGGAAGGAATGAAGCAGCTTCAGTTGAAGTAAAGATAAAAATATCTTTAGTCAGTTATCGCTTAGTTTTCTAATTTAATTCTATGTCAAATTGAGACAAAATCGTGAAATCACGATATAAAATTAATACCTATAATAAGACCAGGTACACGTTGTTATCCTTATTGTACAATAAGTACAATATTTACCTTATCAAAGGCACATTACAACACAAATAGGTAAAAAACCATATAAAAGGCGGTAAACGATTTACCGCCATATTTCATTTACATTTTTCGCAAACAATTCTTCAACAATGCGAAAAGGAAATGTGAAAAAAACTCGTTCAAAAAAGGAATGTTTTTAAAACACGAACGAAGTCGTTGAGGCGGCAAATTGATACCGAAAAGGATTTTCTACTGTTTTGAAAATACTTTCGGTATGTCGGTACACTTTGTGAAGGATTAAATTCGGGGGTAGACTGAGATTGTTTTTACAGCTTTGAAACCCTTTGTCGGTTAGCGGAATTACATTATAACGCGGGCCGGTGTTATGTGGCATAGAAGCACCCATTTTACGGTTCTTGAATGGGTTCCGTATGGTCCTTGTATCCTTTGACGCAGAATCTACGTGATGGTGAATGGGCTCGTTTCTGTTTCATGCCTTAAGTTCTCAATAGACTGAAAGAGCTTTCAAGTTCCGCTGCCATGCGCTTTGTTAGATCTTGTTGAGTATTAGTGGATTTTTTATTTGAGTATCTGTAGTTCCTTGTAACACAACATTCGTTAAATCGTCTATTGAGCAGTTGCAGGCAAAGAGGCTGAGATAGATAGCACATTATTAAATATCTAAACTACTTTTTAGTGTCCATTTTGACTTAGAAGAATGACAGAGAGGAAACTAAAGAATATCGATCTATACCTAACATATTATATAATATAATGTTATAGGAGAAACTGACTGGCTGCCAGATCAAAACACAGCCGAAACTAAATTTTACTCAAGGTTTCTTTTTATAAATCAGTAATTTTTCAAAATTTAACGCCTGAAGAGGATGAAATAGGGTTTCAAAGTATGTAAGGTGGAATTTACTTTTAAGCGGGCGAAGCTACTGACAAAAGCTAGTAAAATATATGAGTGTCCTCAGACGTACTCGATGATGAACCAGCAATTCCTCTCCTTATCTCAATTAATTAATGAACTAATGAGACAAACCTTCAACCAACAAACACGCAGTTTCCTTCCTCTGTAATTTTCTCAGAGGTTTAAGCAGAATTAACTTATAAGTAATTTACTTTTTCCTCATACATTTATAACGCTTTCTGTGAAGCTTATCTGATGGAGATAATATCTTAATACAGCATCACGTCGGCAGGTAGCTGTTATGATCGTAATCTCGCGTAAATTGCGCGTCTGGTGATAGTTCAACACGATAGGTCACCGTGTATACTCGTTAAGAGACGGTTTCATGAATATTTATTGGGAAGAAAGTCGTATTAATTTAAACTTGTAGCCAAAAGGTTTAAAGACCAGTGGGTTAGAGGAAATCCCGAAGCAGAAACCACACTAACTAAAAGAATTAATTTTATTTTAAATCTACTTTAAAGAAAGAAATGAATTTTATTTATTATTTCTGTCTTTAAAATATATATTAGATATTTATAAGATCGCAATTACCAAATATTTAAAGTATTTGGTATATTGCGATCTTATATTAAACATTGATACACATGTGGTACCATTGCTACGTAGAAATATTAAATAAGCTAACTGAATGCAAATCAAAGACATTACAGGAATTATAATGAGTAAATTAATGTATATTTAGTTTATGAATTTATAATTTTAATTGAGGCCGAAGTTCCAGCAGTGGGAACATTATAAGGCTGTTTATGTTATGCAGATTAATTGTAATGTCGGATTTATTAATTTTATTATAATATCAAAAATAAAATTCAATAAAGAAAAATGAGTCAACTAGTCTTTTTTACAGAGGCTCTATAAATATCGATCCACATTTTTACAATGTGTGATGATGTCGTTTGATGCAGTTACCATATGAAATTATTAATTAGTAATTTTTTTTTTAATTACCCTACCTTAGGAATTACTCCTGTATCACAGACATTTAGACTAACACAAGTAAAACACGCAGACCAAGAACAACCATCATCAGTAGGCCACACAAATGTTTGCTTCATGCGGGAATCGAACACGCGAATCATAGTGCAGCAGCCAATCACCCACTGAGTCAACCGTACCGTCGAAAGTACATCTATAGAATAATAAACCTTATATTGTTCCCACTGCTGGTACTTAGGCCTGCTCTCCAAGAGAGGCCTAAGTCCCCAGTTCTCCACCATACGGCCACAGTATGGATTGGTGAATGTCAATGTTTGGTTCTAAGACATTTTTCTTTATAATGTTTTCCTTCAGTGTTTTCAGAGCTATGAATTTTATATAGAAGTAATACGCCTGGCTAGTTATGAACCCGCTATGTTTACACATAAGTAAATATATGCCAGCACTGTTAGTTAGTCAGAATATAGTGACTACCTGTTATGTATAGGGCTACTATTTCGGCAGTGGTACGCAATAATTTTCACTGTATTACGAACTGCAGTAGGCTCTATTAGAGTAGGCACACGATATTTCACACAGCCTTGTCGAAGCTACCTGCACTATGCAGATATGAGGTTTCTCATCATTATAACATTTATGGTTTACTTCATTATGTTATGATAAATAACTGAATGATTTAACAATCATTAAACTGGAGGTGTGATATATCATTATGATTTTTTAAGTTTTTTTTATTGCTGATAGACTTGCGTTTAACCTATGTAAGAGATGATGTGGTCGACAATGGAGCATGTACTTATGTTCTTCACAAAATTTAAGAGTTATTACATTGGTAATTGTTTTTAATTGACCTATCTATGCATGGAGAAGTATACAACATAAGTTTTATTTGCGAAACCCGAAACACGTGTCTAGTATTTTTAAGTAAAGAATCTATGTACAAAACATAACTATATCATGAAAAATCACAAAGTTATAAGCCTGTTATGTCAGCACAAAAAACACAGTCACCGAGCCAATCCGACTGAGGGGTTGTTTGGCACTTGCACACAACTGTTTGCTGGCACCTAATACCCTGCTATGACCCGCCGTGACCTGTGTTGTACTTAGTGTCGGTGGTGTCCAACTTATGAACTTTTTAAATATTTTTGGGAAAAAAAACACAGTGTAAAAACTATTGGGATCTATTCAGTTACTAATTCTGAACAAACAATATTCAGGTTTCCCATATACTTAAAACAATGTTATATGTGGTCCTATATCAGATTTATCCTATAAAAGAAACAAAACATTTTTCCATTTTATGATGAATCTTGATTTATTCGTTAACCATAAAAAGCTAACCTATTCAAGTGTTTAATCCTTCCTTAAAAAACAAGTTGAGGCATCTCCAGAGAGCCAGGACACAGATAATTCCTGTAATATCACTTTATAGCTTAAATCCCGTAAAAAGTGGAACGTGAAATTACATAGAATCATAAGCCTTTTGTAAGGACACATGAAAGCTTCTCACTGACTAAAAAACCTTGTAAATTACAGGACAGTCATATATTTGGATTAGGGATCTATTCACAAGTTCGGACCGTACCTAATCTTCCCTAAACCTCTCGCCTTTTCAATCCAAAAGGAAAATATATCATAGGACATTCAATTCATAGTGATATAAAAACCAAGGGACTAATGCATTTTTTAGCATAACCCACTCGAAATAACCGGAAGCCATATGCGCACAAATATTTAAAAGTGGTCTACCTACAGGGCTACGGACAATTTTTTCTTCGACTTTTTTGTATATAGAATTTATTTAATGGTTACTAAGTATTAGAATTGGACCCTTTTTTGGTTTGACATGCTTCGTTCGTGCCTCGTAGAGATTAGCGTCAGTATTGTGAGTCACTTTTTGGAGCGGGCTTTTTTATAAAATTCGTGACGGGGACATTTATAAATAACAAATAGAAGGACGAAAAAGTTTCTGTATATATTAATATTTTTATAATGGCGACGGGAGTTTTTGTTGTCCTCTGAAATTGATTTTGGGTAGAAAAAACTGTTTTGGCATTTATAGGCAGTTGGGTTTCGGATGGTCGCCTGTGGATAATTGTCCAAAATGGTATCCAATTTGGTCAATTTTCAAACCTATTAATATCTTTACAGAAATGTTTCCGTTAAAAATCTTATTATCAACCTGTGTTGACTGCTAGTTTTTTGTCATTTACTTCAAACCGAGTAACCGCGAATTTTTAAGTCTATTTATGACCAAAACTAATCATATCCCTGAGTGTCCACTAAAGTTCTTTAAAAGGAAACCATTTCAAATCACAGTTCTTTCTTCTATTCCACCAACGATACTAAACCTAACTTATAACAAGCCAAACAATATTGTAGCTCAATTGTTAAGAAATAAAACCATCTGATGGATGATACAGTGGACGTACAATTTAGCAATGTCGAGTCTTCAATACTCGACAATACACATTCATGGCCCCGTATGTGCCTACCGACTGTGTCCTATAAATAATACATTATACACCTCTTTGTTACACTCAAAGAGAAGCTTTAAGGGTGGATGATCTCTTAAAATAACAAGTGTTTGCTTCACTGATTATTGACAATACGTATACCTTTAGCTACCTCTGAAAGCCCTTCCAATAAAAGTAAATTTTGATAAATGTTTGCTAATTGAATTTGAACTTTATAACAGTGGATGTGGAATTCAATTTCAGCTGGGTAATTTGTATTCGCAGTCTTGAAATGTGTTTTGGAATTTAAGTTTTATTGTGGATGCATTAAAGTTCAGTTTTCTGTTTCGGAAATTTCAAGACAATTCCAATAAAATCTTCAAATAAAATGTGCGTGAATATCACGGCCAAGTTGGTTCACCATACAAAGAATAATTCATCTATTGATACTTTGCTATTTAAATGGTTTTACACATTTATAATATGAGTTACGGTAAATACGGTTGCATTGTGTGGAGATTCCATTTTGTCCCGAACATATTGTATGAAAATAATGCTTTTAATGCTATTTCAATATTTAGACGATGTCTTGAGGATGGTTGGCGTAATTTTTGTAATAGGTATTAAAGGTTTAGTGATTTAAATATTTGCGGAACTTAAATTGGGTCAATGAGGACCTTTCTGGGACTTATTCATTGAGCTTTAAATGGTAGTAAATATTTGTCAAAGTATCCCATTTTTTGAATGAGAAGTTTCAAGAATTTTAAGTGCCTTAAAAAGTTAATTTATTTCTTCAACCACTTTTTACTATAACATAATTAAAACACCATTGGTCTATTAAATATTGGAGGCATATCAAATCCAATATCAATTTAGATCTAAAAAGGCTATATTGCTTACTAAGCAAACCTCTTAGAAAACCTAGTTAAACAATCCTGATTAAAAAGGTTCAGCTGCTTTAAAACCACGCCCCATAAAATTAATTATGTGAGTCACTGGGCTATTGAGGAGAGGTAATAAGGGGCTATAAGAGCTCATAAGTGGGTCAGTGATAGGACCCCGCCCAAGGATGGTTCTCCGCCCAGAACCGCCCTTCAGGTGGATGTAACAAGTCTCCCGCGAAATAGGCTGGCCTGTTTGTTAGAGAAACTATTAATTTCCAGCTATTATATTTGTTCGTATTAAGATTTTTTTTGGGTGATTGAAGAAATACAGAGTGGTGCCTCAGTGTTAATGGCCTCCATTTAGTTGTATGTCGTGAGTTCATACCCAGGCATGCCCTTTACTTTGTGTAATTTATTTCCACATCAGTGTTCTCAAAAGGTTGAAGAAGTCATTGTGAGGAAACCGGCATGTTATAGACCCAAAACTTTGAAGACACGTGATATTCGTAAACTCGCACTAGGCTCGCACCTCCGCATGACTCTCCTAAAGAGGAAGCCTGAGTCCTGGCAGTGGTAATATTATAAGGCGGACTATGAAGAAGTGATGACTAGGCTGAACATTTTTCTCTCTTGACATTTAACTCCTTCTTAATTTATTTATTTATTTACCTAATGCTTTATGCACACAAAAGTACAGAGGCGGACTTTAATGCTTATTATCAGTGCTGAATAGTAAAAATGTAATTGATATGAATCAATATCACCTATAAAACTTCCTATGACACTTTTTACATAATAAAGTTATTGTGGACTGATCATACATATTGGTTAACTGATATGTTTCAAGATATGTTTAATAAACGAAAATATTAAAAAAGGAAACTTCGCGAAAAAAAAATATTCGGCAAGATAACCCATCTTTAACAAAAATTACAAATTGCGTGCTGTCAAATTTTATCATTGCCGATTATAAATCTAAAATATTTATTTCTTGAATGACTCGACATAAACCTGAGGTTTGCAGCTTGCGTCGGCTTTTTTGACGCACAGAAATTAATTTCACAAATTGGTGTGGTTCTGAGAAGTAGTTATGAGTTCAAATATAAAGTTTAGAGTTCTCCGCCTTAGGACAGAGTGCCCCGCCCTATCACGCCTAGCGCGCGAACCTTCGTTTCGCCCCAACACTAGAGGTGTTCAATAAGGCTGCGTCCACACAACCCGCTAAGTATTTTAAGGCGGTGCTTCAGTCACAAGTTGACATGTAAATTGTTTGGTCAAGATTGGTTCTTTTGTCAAAAGTTTCTATGCTTGTACCTCTTTGTGACTGAAGTGTAATGTCGGCACTTTCGATGGCGGTCGTTTGTTGTCTGTTTGTTTGATTCAAGAGATTTTCTTAGAAAACGGCTGCATAAGATTGGTACTTTAACGGAAATGAAGTACGGTAGTTAGACTGACGGTATCTCATTGAGATTAAAATTGGTCTGTCTCCTCTAGAATGACACTTATTTTCATTTCTTTACAGTGACATTATAAATGCGAAAGTTTCGGTGCACCTATATAATATGTGTGTGTGTATATTTATTACTCCTTCACATCTCACCACACACACGCTACCGCTAATCTTTCATTATGAACATTACTTTAATTTCTTTTTGTTTTACAGTGAGTTTTTGGCAATTACTTTTTTTTTGTACTTTAATCTAGTTTTGCACCGTTTTTTACATATCGGATCATTTTAATCGGGGATACCTCAATCCCTATCATACAAGTTCTAGTTCAGGTGTTGAGATCACATTGATGTAATGTATGTTAAGTTTTAGAAATACATTAGTGTGGAAAACGAGGCATGACATGCGCCTGTCGGTAATGTACCACTCTTGCAAAACTAAGGCACGTATTTAAAATTTAGTGCTTAATACAAGGCAAGTTTAACATACGTTTTATAGTTTATGTAATTATTTATGTAGCTATGTCTGTCTTAGTTTGGTAAGTGGGACACGTTACCGATTGGGGCACATGTCACAGGCACAACCTAGGGGTCTTTAAGTCGAGAGTGAATAGGTTACTTCTAGGCAAGTGTGCTCCATCGTCGGCCACATCATCACTTACCATCAGGTGAGATAGTGGTCAAACGCGAGTGGTTTACTCTATTACAAATTATTACTTCTTTATAGCTGAGTAGATTTAGATGCAGTTTGGCACCACGAGTACCTATGCTATGTCCAGGAGAAGGATATAGATTTTTTTTTAAGCCGAGAGTGTGTTCCGTTCCAATAATTTTCTGAACCGCTGAAAAATATAACACGCATTCTTCATTGTCAAGTACGTTTTTATAGTCAAATCAGATGGGAATAAAAAGTAATGATGACCATCATTGTATTCTAAACAATACGGTCACAAACAAAAGTGCTCGTCAACTTCAAGTACCGATGACCAGCACATTTTTTACGGAGCACTAAGGCGCCATCATTTGACCAAACTTGGGAAAAACTCGTGACAATCGTTTTCAAAGTACAGTTAAACAGAAAAGGCGAGACAGTGGAGTAGCTCATTTTTTCAGTGCATCCATTCTTTGTCCCATACAATAAGTGCTCAATGTTTATCTCAGCATCTACGTCTTTCGTTTGAAAGGACGAAGATGTTATCTCTGATCCTGGGGCCTTAATCCAAGTGCGGGGCGAACAATGGGCCGAATCATCGGGACACGTGGACTGGGACAAATTGGGCATTATGATCGTGATTTTTTATTTTTAGTCGTATTAGTGTATTGTTTTTGAGACAGTGATGTATTGGGTTGCTGTTCTGTGGTTTTTTATTTGGAATGGTATTAGATGATTGAAGATGGTGCAGTTTTATTGAATGTTAAAGCTTATGGAAAATTGTATTGTGGGTTTTTTATCAAAGGTTCGGATGTAAATTTTCTATTTACTTTTCTGTTTTTCCGTATCTGGTAAAATGAAAGAAAAATGAATAGTGAGATATTATTTACCATTACGTAAAACGGATGAAAACTATAAAATAAAATATTTTCAAACAATACCAGATATTATTTTACAATAATCAATACATCATCGATCTCAAATATTGATGGATGGACTGATGAAGATGAAACACCCTCTACCTCTTTAGAAAACTAATGGCATAAACGTAAATGCTATTTGCAGTTTTAAAATGAAGCAATATTAATAGTATCTATATTTAAAAAAAAAAATGCTTAAAAAAAAAGGTTTTTTATTTTAATTGTCTGTCATATTATGCCGATTTGTTGTAACATTTTTTTTTTTGATAACCCTTATCATTGGGGTGCATAAGGGGAATGAAAGAAAGAAAGAAAAGTAAGAAAATATGTTTATTTGGCACACAGTGAACATAACAAGTATTAAAACATTAATTAATAGCTTTATTTAAGCTATTAATTAATAGTATCTATATTTAAAAAAAAAAATGCTTAAAAAAAAAGGTTTTTTATTTTAATTGTCTGTCATATTATGCCGATTTGTTGTAACATTTTTTTTTTTGATAACCCTTATCATTGGGGTGCATAAGGGGAATGAAAGAAAGAAAGAAAAGTAAGAAAATATGTTTATTTGGCACACAGTGAACATAACAAGTATTAAAACATTAATTAATAGCTTAAATAAAACTTTAAAAAAATAATTAAATAAACACAATCAGCAATAATACGTCTCACGGTAGTGCCAAATAGGTTCAGGAATGGACGGCTCTTGCTTCCTTCTGCGAAGCAGTAATGTTACCGTAGGAGGCGGCAGCACGCGTGAAGGAATGGAGGTCCTTACGCTCCAGCTGCTGGAATCGACGACTCGTAGTGTTCCACGCGCGCCTCAAACAGATATCAGCAAAACCGTAGGGGGCTCAGCAGGGCTGACATTTACGTATGTACCTAAAAATTGTGATATTTTCATATTAATATACGAGAATAATTTTGAAATGAATCTTTTAGTAACACGGAAATAAGGCTCTAATATATAATTTATATTATCTCCATTTTCTACAATATCGAGAGTATCAGACCCATTATACTATACAACACGTAACGTTAAATGTGAAAAACCTGAAAATAGCTTGATCAGAATCATTTTAACCACTTTTTAATATAGGTTACATATTTCAAAAAAAAAGAAACATTAAAAATGTTAGGTACCCTGTCTATTTATTAATAGGTCATGCCATCATGTGCGCAAACCCGTCCAAATAGGTAAATAAACACAAATGGTTCAGTAGTCCAATCAAATTTTCTCATATGCGGGACAATAAAAGTTTTTATTTAAATGCAGATATGAATTTTAAACAAACTAAAACTGCACATAAAACCTTTAATTTTTTTAAATGTTTTTTTTTTTCTGGTCTGTCGAATTAAAAATCATTTGGGGTGTCAGAGGTTTTGCGCATTTAATGTTACACGTTGTATATAATACGAAGAGTTTAATAATGTACGATAAAATGCTTCAAGAAGTTCCAGTAAAAAGCGTGCGCTGTCTTACTTCATAAATAGTCACAAAAGAAAATAATATATTTATTAGGCACGCTTTATATTTCACACAATGCGAAATACTTCAATTTATTCGCTCAAATGAACTGGATATCAAGACATTTGTCTTCATTGTCGCTAAATTTCTTCATCATTGTCAATCGTTTAAAGGTGTGTTAAAATTTATTAAAGTCGCTATTTAAAGTTTCTAAAAGGCTTCAAGTTAAAGGCTTCGCTCAAGCGAAAGAATTGAAGTCATTATACGAGTCAGTTATTGATGTTATTAGTTCTTTTGTCGTTTACACGGTTCAAGTTTTTGCTAAACGATCTTGGATATACAGGGTGTATGTAAAAGATTTGTGGGAATATTGTTTATTTGGTCTTCGTAGTAGATGTTATAAATTGTAGATACTTACAAACAGGTAGTGGTTACCACAGAAATAAAACGATACAAAACAAAACCAAAACTTATATCATAAATATGTTTTGATTTTATTTTATATCTGAGATTTATTTGTTGAGTTGACATTTGTATGGAAAGCCACTTTTTGTCTTCATGTTATTTAATCAATATCTATTTCGCGCACGGCGCCAAATAGATGTGTTTCCATTATTTTCAGTATATTAACCTCTCGAATGCCGTAATTAGAGACACAATTAAAAAGCCATTGTCTCTCGCGTAGATCTGCGTTCCGGCAGTCAACGAGTTAAACTGAATAAGATATAAATATCTTTTTGTATCGTTAAATGTAATATTACATAAAAATTAAACAACCTGTATCTCGTTCACGGTTTGTCTCCGATTCACCTACAAATCAATAGTCAACAAAAGGCGATTTAATAGACCTTTTAGTAGTCAAAAACGAGACAAATTCACTTTAAAAGCCAATTCTATAATGTTTGTGAGACCAATAGTGATAAATATCACACAATTTCAAAAAAGATAACATTCTCTGTCACATTAAAATATATCTTTTTATGAACCATGGAGCTAAAATGGTGTTCAAGCCATTAAAGATGGAAATTAATTAGTAATAAAATATTTTAATGCTGAATTATTTTGACATTTTGTTAGATGGTATTGTATGGTTGGTGATAAATGTTTATATTTACTGAAATTGATTTCTTTTTTGGGGAACTCGATTCCAAACAGCGACGTTTTTAAGTAAATGGGAAATTAATTCTGCTTATTGATCACATAATGATTAATTTAACTGAGGTAGGTATTTATTGAATTTAGATGTATGTACTTATTAAATATAAAGCGATAGTTCAGTTTTTAACTGTTTGCATAAGGTTAGCGTTGCGATTATATTTGGAAATTTATACAAGGCAAACTTTGCGTAATTGGTTACAAAGTTCCACGAAACTCTCTTTTTGTCAAGAGTTCACAAAGATAATATTTCTATTCCAAGTTCTTTCTTATTTATACAAACTAATTGATGTCGATCCGCTTAATTGGTTTCACAAACATATCTCAAGACCTCACTTCATTTAATATCAATACAAATATTCTCAACATCTGCTTATAATCTGAGAAAACATCCTTTGACATGGCTCCCGTCAAAACCTTTCGCGTTCCGCCTAATATCTTCCAAGTTATGGTCTCCTTTAATATAATTATTGTCAAATGCCATCCGCGCGGGCGCATATTCTTTCGCACCAATGAATTTCTTCGCAAAATAAAATGCGATCAATGGTCCAAATCTTTTGGAGGTAGTTCTACACAATGGGGTAGAGGATAAAGCATCATATTTATTTCATAATAAATGACAATTATCGTAAATTGATTCCGAAGTCGACAATGTACTCATGCACCTAACCAAACATTGGCCGAAAAGGATCGACCGTTGTCATTGTTAAGACCCTGTATCGTTTAGAAATATGAAAAGTGGAATTTACAAAAGGTTTGTATTTATTGTACTAGGTAACGTAACAAATATTATGTATGTATTCCGATCCTTTTTCTGAACACTTTTGGAAAAATAAATAAGTATGTTTTGCATGCCTTTTTGATTTTCGCATGAAATCAAATCAAATCAAATCAAATCAAAACATTTATTTCAAATAGACCATTTACAGGCACTTTTGAATAGTCAAATGTCGGTCAGTCCAAGAAAAGTGAAGCTAAATTGCACGTTCCAAAGAGTAGGTCTCTATGGAGAAGAACGTGCAAGAAACTCCATGGACACTCTTTTAAATCATATTATGTGTTACATATAATGCTTGGTTACATATTACTTGTTGCTTCTATCATGTGAGCACAATGTCGATAATGAAATAAAAAATGTAAAATAATTAAAAGATAGAAACTGAATTAAGCCACTGGCAGCTAAGAGATGACCAGTCCCATCTGACGGCACCCGTTCACGAGCATGACGCGTGCATCAGCCCCACTCAGCTCAACCATTTTGAAGGGAACTGAACGACCCAATAACACGTGCCACCAACAGCGAGACATTTGAGTGAGCATGACAAACTCTCAACAGCCATGCTCGTAATGTCAAAAAAAAAAAAGTTGTTACCTAATAAAAATGCTCCATGGTGCTTCACATTCACAAACTTGGAAAAAGTGCTTCTACATTATACAATGCAATTGTGTCTTACATATTAAATAAATAAACACTTACATATTCGCATTATTAAAGTAAGGACAAAAACAACAGTTAACAACGTAAACAACGGTTAAGTTGTACAGTGTAACTGTAAACATGGTAGAGGCCACCCAATTTCATTGCCTGTGCAAGCAAAAATATGTTTTGGAAAATTAAGGCACCTAATCCTGGCATTTTGGCTGAAATAATCATCATCATCATCATCAATCAATCAAATCATTTATTTGCTTGAATATGGTACATAAGGTGTTACAGTAAATTTGTTTCAGCGTATCCTGCCATGACATGGCTTGCAAATATATTCACAGTCAGTGTCGTCAATTAATCTAACTAGCACATTACAAGTTCTATTGACTTGTCTTTTACATAGTCTTTAACAGTATTTAAATATTTTGATTTTCGATTGAAAAGCGTTTTTGTAAACATTGTCAGTGGTAAATCTCGTGAACTATTTGGTAAACAATTGTAAATAATCATTTTAGCTGAAAGACGTCTTCTGTTGCATATAGGCCCCCAAGTGTCGCCATAGTGACCAGTCCAGTGCGGTACTCATCTATTGGATTCCCGCGACCCTCATCAGGTCATCGGTCCACCTTGTGAAAGGCCTTCCAACGCTGAATCCTCCGATACTTGATCACCACTCCAGAACCATATCATGATACTTCTGATTAATCATATTGCGGGTTCTAATCCCTTCATCAAACGTGCTGGTTTTTTTTTCATAGCACATTCTACCATGGTTATCTATAAGTTATGTATGCAAAAGTTTAACCAAAGCTGTTGGAAGACTCATGCTGGTTCAAGCTGAAGACTTCTTAAGACTACAGATGACGGTTCCGTAACAATCAAATAACACAAAAGAGAGCACTGCAGAAATATTTTGACACGTTAACGAACATGTTTTAAAGGGGTCCTCTTCATAAATTTCCAACCTCTTACAAGCAGATGTTTCCTCGCAACAGCACGAATTTCCTCATGTTCGCGACTTGTTCCACCAAGTACAATACGTACCATCAATTAGATGCGACAGCTCCATTTAAACCAATACACAAAATATGTCGTTCACGCTAAAAACTATATAAAAGTCCAGGTGTTTGTTTACAATTAGTGTATAATCACTATATTTGAAGTGTTGTCACGCAGTTTCTAAGAAAGTCATTGTGTGTCGCCACCCAGTAGGGCAATGTTTGCAAACGGCCTGAATAAGCCTCGACCAATATTTGCCTTAGGAATGAAAGAAACAATGCCTCCGGTGGGACAGTTAGCGTTTTCTTGTGAGTCACGGGACAATGTTAAGGTGCGGTTTCTTTAAGGCGACTGGGGTGTTTTAATTTTAATTTGTTAGAGGATAGTTTGAAAATATTTGGACTCTAAAAAATAAGTAAATCCTATAAAAAGCATGTTTTGATTTACTCATCAAAACTTGATTTAATTTCTTGTATTTAATTTGTTTTTTTTTTCTAGAAAAACTTTTCGCACATGACAGATTTTTCAAAGTTGTGAAAATTTATTTCGTAATTTTAAAAATTTCTGACATATTTGTACCGACATATTGCAAAAGCCTTAATATTATATATTGCATATTGGTCTATATTTTATTTATAGCAGAATTCCATACTATATGTTTAAATATTCAAAATAATTTAACAAGCAAATCGCATTGTTGAAACTGCACCTTAACAAAAATTTTGGCGACTATGTTTGCGCGTCCGCGAAGCTCACCGCGGGAGGTTCGACCACCGAGCATTTATTGTGTGTGCCTCTATTTACCCGTCTTACTTTAAAATGCTCTTAACAAAGTCGTTTGCAAGCACGAGCGTGATTTGCAACGAAATGTCGAGCATTTGTCTCCTTAAGTCGTCTTTTGTTATTTTTGGGAACGCACGCGAATTAGAATTAATTGCTTTGAAACGTGGCTTGATTTAATACCTACGAGTAGTTGATGTTTTATTTATGCTCGCTTATGTATAATGGAATTGCAATATATGGTAGACCGACGAAATGGGCGCTTTCGAAGCGCGATGGACCTTCATTATCATTTAATGAAGACTAAAAATATTCTTTGCTTGGACCATCTGACTCTACATGATCACTGAATTTTAAAAGCGCGTTTAAGCGTGAATTTCCTCTTTTGATTTTTTATTTTATTTTAGTCTAATTTATTAAAAAAAAAAAATATCTTATTGACTTTTTAATGTGGTGTTTTTTTACGTAATTTATTGTTTATTTTTTTAATGTGCTCTTATGAATAATATGGTCTGAAATAAAAGTTATTAAAAGGAATGCAATTTTCTCCATTAATCATTTTCAGTTGTCAAATGCTGAAAATGATGAAAATATAAGGCCACCCATTGTATGTATGTGTTTTAGTTATAGTTTCCTTTTTGTATGTGTAATGGTGTACAATAAAGTGTAATAATAATAATAAATAAAATATGATGATGATGCTAAAGACGCTGCTGATGATGATGACGATACAGAACTGAGTAATATTTGAACTGAAATTTTAGTTTATTAAAGAGAGGATTCAACTTAAATCTTGGAAGAATACAACTGTGATGTCATATTAATGTAAATGTGAAGATTCTTTATTTTTCTTATGAAAATGGTCATTGATCTCTGACCTTAAATCCTATAAGGGCAGACACAAAACTTCCAGGGTTGAACTACCAAGGCCGCGGGATTTTTCAAAAAGGTCGCCACAGTCCTGGCACGCAAGGGGCATCAAAAGAAACAGAGACAAATTACTCCTTCTCGCCCTACTCACAGCAGAAAAAGTTATTTTTAATAAATTTTTACCCTCAAAAAAGAACTTTATATAATAGCAGTGGCATTTGCGACCAACATATCGACTAGTAAGTTTAAAAGTCTAGACAAATCGACATAGCTTACACAACTCCTTATCTCAAACATAAGAAACACCAGCCGCCATCGTGACTACCTCATAACTTGCACCGACACATAACACAGCCTTATCACATATGCACATAATTGTTTATAATAAGAAGGAACACCGCATTTGAATACCTAGAAGGAAGTGATAAAACCCGTTAACAACCTTGCATCCTGTGTAGATACTGTCGGTTTACTTAAACAATACTTGACTTAGGTTAAGAATGCCATCTTAATTTACATATTAAACAAATGATATTCAACTCTATTTTGTAAGGATCAAGGTTGGGAATAAGACTGAGTTGTCAGATAAGTCTTAACCCGTTAGTGAAGAGTTGTCGCCCAATATTGGTGTTATGGGACCAATATTTAAAGTTGATTAGGTTAAGTGAATGAATGGTTGATTATGTAGCGGCTAGCAGTGAGAAACTGGGGTACTTTAGATAGATATATCTATAGTAGTATATCACTGCTTTTAAGAAAACACCTCACGAATTTGGAGTTTTTTTTTTTCAATTATAGAAACTAGCAGGGACTTAAAAACACCTTCATAAAGGTTACAGAATTATAAGTGTTACATGTTGAATGTGTAACAGAATTAAAAATGTAACACTTATATATGTGTTTTCAATGTGTTAACCCAAAACACTTAAAAAAGAGTAACCGTAACATATCTGTAACAGATATAAAAGTGTTAACAGTAACAGGTAAACGCAGCGTTGCCAAAGTTACAATTTACTTATTTATGGTACTGTGCAATTATTTCAGTTACACATATTAACACTTATTAACACATATAACAGGTTACAGTTTGATTCGGTAGCACTTCTTAACACATAAAAGGTTACAGTTTCATTCGGTAACATTATTGTATCTGTTACATTTAAAAGTGTTTTTCTGTTATAACTATTTTAAAAAACAGTGTTAATACACATTATTACGGTTACAGTTTGAGTCCCTGGAAACTAGTGCTTGACTGCGATCCCACCTGATGGTTAGCAGAGCTCACTAGTTTATTATGAGCCTATTCAATCTAGCTTTGAAGACACCTAAATTATAATCGAACAGGGAGACCGCAGAAACCGTAGAGCTATCAACAATGTTAGGGGTCTTTGCAGCACTTTGTATGTCAGGTTTTCTGAGATCAGTTCTCGGTATAAAGTAAGTACAACATAGATCTTTCAAGTCCATTGATGATCGTGGGCTTTCCTTAGATAGAAGCACGTTCATTTATAGGAACCATTCTTAAACATGACAAACTGTAAAAAATGGATTGTCGATACATTATAAAGAACAAGTCAAGTACGAGTCGGAATTGTGCGCCGAGGGATTTATACAAAGTTACCTAAGTAAATATGTAGTTTTACGATTTCCAAATCGAGTCTCAAACTTTTTCCTGAATTAGGAAAGTAATCATTTTGTGATGTAAGAACCCATTTATGGTTCTCGGATTGTTTCCTTCACTTGTGATACATGGCATAGCTTTTTGCGAAATTTCATGATTCTAAATCAATAAGAAGTGCCCCGCTCGGCTTTGATTCCATTGTAAGCCTCAAAATATAGACGGAGTATAATCTGTCTTATCTTTAGATTGCATTGACTTAGAAGCTTCATTGGTGAAAGTTTTTCTGATCCCTATTAATATCGACCATATTATACCTCCACGCATTTCTGAGTAAAAGAGTTTTTACAGACGGACAGTTGAACAACAAAGTGATTTTATAAGAGTCCGTTTCTACCAATTGGAGTACGGAACCCTAAAAGCCGAGCTCTTCAAGGAATCTCTTCTTCTTCTACAAGCAACTATCAAAACTGCCAAACACGCCAACATCCACCAAACACCATTGTGCCCCAAATAGATTCACCGCGAACAAAGCGATCAGCAATCAGTGCACAAATCAAGAGCCCACGAATGGGCTCACACTGGGACATTATCCTTCAACCGTCACACCGAACTTCAATACTTTGACACTATTGTGAAATTTCTCACTTCGGTCTTGGCGACCCGCAGCGCTTGTCGGGTTAACCAGCTATTGTGGGCACACGTGCGCAATGAATGGGCCCTTAGAAGGTATCTTAGATTTGACAACCCTATTTATGTTTGGTCTCCTAATTGAATTATAGGGCGCGGCCTTATGAGGGCGATAGCGATCCGATTTTGTAATTAGTGTTGTGTGCTGTTTCTGAATGCGGCGGTATGTTGTGGGGAAATGGCTGGATACGGGCTCGTCAACTAATCTTGATTGGAGTTATGTTTACGTAAATGTGTAATGTAATATTGTGAATTGAAATTATTGGTATGTAAATTGGTGATAAAGTTAAAGGAAATTAATTTATAATTGGCCGAATACGCATAGCTGAACGTGTGAGTTTTGATAATAATAGATTTCGGTACGTAAAAGTATGGCTAAATAATTTTTGTGGTTGTAGGTACTATCCAAGATTAAAGAAACTCCATACTGTATTTAACGAATACCGTAATAAGAGATACAATAGAAAGACAATGAGAGAGCGAGTTCGCTTGAAGTTTAATGAATTAAAGCATATTCCGGTATTGATATGACATTTTTTTTGTTGGTTCGAATCTTAGCTCGAATCTCAGGACAGAATGGAAGAAAAAAACGTGTTGCGCTGACCCCAAGTAATATGGGATAAGGGCAGGAAGAAGAAGAAGAAGGTTCGAATCTTAGCTGTATTTTTATTTTAGCAAAGTTCACACTTAAATCATCGAAATCTGCTGCATGTAAGCTGTAATAATCTAACAAACTCGGTTCCTCAGCTATCAGACTCACCTAAAAAACTAAAATTCGCTTGCCTATCTTTCATAATATTCAAAAATACAAAAACATCTTCATTCACCATTCTATCCAGGCCCACAAACCAAACACTATCCAACCAAGGACTTGCACTTCTACGGGGCTACTTATGCTGGTTGTTCTACCACCAAACACGGCCGTCCTTGAGAGCTAAGTACATATTTGTTTTGGTCTCAGGACCGTGTTATCTTTGCAAACAAGTGCGGGGGCGACTCCAAGATGGCGGTATACGAGATACGGTTTAATGTTTGTGTAGGTTATGGGAAGGTTTGGAATACTTTAGAAGTTATTTTAATAGTAGGAGTGTTTATTTTTCTATTGGATCAGATAAGAAGTTTAGTGGATGATTTTTGGGCACTTGGTATGCGTTTGTAAGTAAACTTTTACGTGATACCACCGTGATGCGATTAGTTTCTTTGCTGATACTTCTTTTAAGGGTGGTTAGTTATTTTCAATCTTTTCTCACCTTCTCTTCTCGAACAGCTCATTGTAACTGGCATGGTTAATGGCAAACGATCAAGAGGTCACAGCCCAAAAAGACGGGCAAATCAGGTCCGCTCGAAACTGGATGCACGTCGCACTTTATGACGCCAAGAACCATCACAGATAGTGAGAAAATATCAAGAAATCTAACGAGAACTTCATGACCCTCAGTAATGAGGAATATGACTCGAGGAGGAGTTATTCTAAAAATGCAAAATGTAATTGCCTCCTGAGCCAACAAACGTTGGCTCAGGAGGCTGTTCAGCTCAAGTGTGACCGGGCTGGAGATATCTGGCGCATGCCGAACGAGCGATGGGCCCATAAAACAGAAAAGTGGTGTCCTGAAATCGCGAGATGGTATCGCAACCCATCTAGAATAAGATGGTGGGACGACTTAGGTGTATTCCGGTTTCCATAGGAATTAATATTTAACCTTAATTAATCATATTAATTCATTAAACCCCAAGCGAAAGCGTTCGCGCACCTATTGTCTTTCTATTGTGTCTATAATTTCCACGATTGAAAGGTTAACATTTAGTTGCAAAAATAAATTGCACGATTTTTATAATATTTGTTTTTTTAATAAAAATAATTACCAGGGATTACTTCTGTGTCGTGGATGCATTCACAAACGATACAAGATTTGGAACAATTTATCGATAAGCCGTACAAAGACTTGTTCCGTGCGAGAATCCAACCCGCGACACGCAGAGTGACAACCAATCGCTCAACCACTGCGCCAACCGTCAAAGAAATATTTATCTTCAAAGAAGTATTACACATTTCAAAAATATTCTAAAAATTATTGCTGTCCATGCTTCTTACGAGTCGCTATTTATACAAATTAACAAATATGCGGTCGTCTACGTACTTAATGGGTTGCTATTTAATGTATCCGTCCATCCTGCGCTAGAAAGGAAAGTGGAATGTATCAGTTACACATTGCCTTTGTCCTTATACGTAAAACTAGTCGTTTACGTGAGTTTTGGTATTTTAAAACACATTCTACTAATAAGTATCTACATTTAGGAAAAGTGGAGTTGAAACATCATCATCATAATCATCATTTCAAGCGAAAGACGTCCACTATTGAACATAGGACTCCCTCAAGTGTCGCCACAACGACTGGTCTTGAGTGTCTTGAAGTCATCGGATTCCCGCGAAACCAGGGCCTCAAGTCTGCTATTATAATAGTGTCAGAATTGGTCTATCATTGATGTTTGAATTGTCGATTTTGACAAGTTTGGTAAACTAGTAATACTCGTATAATGGCGTCATTATGACTTTCCAATGGTCAACCACTGACACTCCATTGAAAGAAGTGGCATAGAATAGTAATCTCGTACGTATTGACAAATGAATATTTGACGTATGCGGTAATCTGCTAAAACTTTGACAGTCTATTTGATCAGTGTTCTACCATTAGAACGTTATTGTGCAGTTTAAAACCAATAACTGCACAATAACGTATATGCTATGCTATATATGCTCGATATTATCATTCTATCACAACTCTGTTACGATACCATTGACCGAACAATGATCGATCATTATAAATTAGCAGATTACGAACTTTTAGCAAAATGACAAGGGTATCGTGTTGGAATGAAAAATTTATAAAAATAGCAGACTTGGGCCCCAGGTCATCAGTTCACCTCGTGGGTGGCCTTAACACGCTCTGGGTGGAGCAAGAAAATCCTTCTGCGTTCCTTCAGCTACCATTTGCGTTCCATCACTGCGGTAACTCTTTGGAATAATCTCGTAGTCCTATCCTTAGTGGGGTACGTCACTTACGTTAACGTCTTTTTGAGGCGCGTGTAAATCACAACGATTCAACTCAGGTTTGGCTAATCTGACAGTGATCTATCCATTGCTTACCGTCAACAGGCCCGCGCTTACGTTGGCCGAGAATCACCTAGTGACTCCCAACGGGTATGTACTCTACTTAGCTGCATCAAATAGTACGTGCAAACTTCGCAGAAATAGCATACACAAACTTGACATTAAAACAAGATAAATGGCTTCTATAAAATACAACAGAAAAGCGTTAAAGTGACATAAAATGGAACTCAATGAATATTGCCAACAAAAGATCCAAAGATTTACAAAGAATTATAAACGTGCGCGTATCTAATCTACACTATACGTACTGATGTACTTTACAGTCATTCATGAATGTTCCAACACAATGTACTTCAACCTTATATAATTTGTATGAAAGATACTTAGAAGATAATAAGGAAATGCCGATTACATGCTTCTTCATTCACGTGGTTTACAAGGACTCTCTCCGATGCTCTTTTCATTAAAAAAAAAAACATAATACAGGCACAATGGCGTAGTGGTTGTTGCGCTACGTCTTACGGGTTCAATCCCGCACGAAACCAATATTTGTACGATGGTAACCTACCTGAGAGCAGTGGTAGCCGAGTGGTAACGGCCCCGACTTACGAGTTGTAGGTCGCGGGTTCGAACCCAGCCAGGCACATTACTTTGTGTAATTTATTTCATCACCACTGCTCTCAAAACGGTGAAGGAAAACATCGTGAGGAAACCGGCATGTCCTAACCAAAAATTCGAAGACATGTTTTTTTTTTTTTTTTTTTCGATTGGAAAAATCATCGTATGACAACCCCCGCTCTTGGGCGGAGCGGAAGATAGTGTCAGACTCTTACTGACTAAAAAACCCATCCCGTTCCTTCAAGCACATGTAATATTCACCAACACGCACTGGGCCCGCGTGGTGGATTACGGCCCATTCCCTCTCCTAGAGAGGAGGCCTGAGTCCCAACAGTGGGAACATTAAAAAGGCTGGTGATGATGATGAACCTACCTGATGGTAAGCGATGATGTGGTCGACGATGGAGCACGCTTACCTAGAAGTATTAAAATTTATATAACTTAAAATTAGCCTATTCACTCTTGACTTAAAACCCCTAAGTGGTAGCTATCGGGGGGGGGGGGGAACCCCACTCCTTGGCTGTACGCACAATAAATGTGTGCCCAAAACACTTTGTGCTTATAGGTGGGATGTCTACCGTGTACCGGTAGATAGATGTTCCGAATCTCAAAACATCCATTTTGTTAATGTGAGTTTACATGTTTGTAAACGCACTCACGACACAGAACTCATTCCTAGAATGAGCAACGTTTTTATGTAAAAAAAAAATAGTCTTGATCTTTTCCTAAGCTCGCTCAAAGCATTTCAAGAGGCTCTAAGAGGTTTTAACAAACCCTTTTGTCTGAGTTGAGTGTCCAACTTAATCTTCATATTGTTGCACGGATGACAATTATCATCATCCTATCTTTGTTATACAGCAAAGCACAGTTTCCACAGAGAAATCCCAAGACAGGATGCAAATCATGGGCCCACTTTCCAATAGTTATGTGTGTTATATCGTTGGATAGACATTTTTAAGCTGAACAAAAGCTAAAAAGGCTGTAAGATCCAAAACCAACGAAGGCACAAAAAATATGCATGTATCCAAAGATGTGCGCAAAAAACAAATAATATAATAATGTTATAAGTATAGTCTATTGTGCCATTACTGAACTGAATATTTATTACCATAATGAATGTTTCTGAACGAAGGCTAGGGGCATAAATTTTTAAGAAAAGTATTGTTAAAAAGAATGTATACACTAAATGCCTAGCTAAATATGACGTCATAAAACTCCTCCGCATCGCTGTCGACTGGAAGTGTGTCGAGAGGTGGTCACAGCCGTTTGCTCTTTCCGGAGTGGCTCTGCTGGCGGCCTCGATGGCCTCAGTCCTCAGCACCTTAAGGACCTTATCAGTTCAGGCGCCGGGGAAGCTGGTGAGTTACTCTTGAGGGAGCTTACGGCCCTGATTAACCTTATGCTCTCTGGCAATGTGAACGAAACCGTCATCGACGTCTTATACGGGGCTAACTTATGTGCCCTGCGCAAGAGAGATGGCGGAGTTCGTCCCATTGCCGTGGGTACCACCTACCGTCGTATGGCAGCCAAGATTTGTTGCAAATTCTATGGTGAGGTGGTTTCGGAAAAATTTCAGCCCCTGCAGCTTGGCTACGGCTCCAAAGGGGGCTGTGAGGCTGCCGTACACGCGTTGTCGACCTATCTAAATTCAGGCAAAGGAGAGGCTATTCTTAAGGTTGACATAAAAAATGCATTTAATTCTGTTAATAGGGACACCTTGTTGTCAGAAGCTAAAAAAGAAATACCTCAAATTTTTAGTTTTCTCTGGCAATGTTATAGACAACCATCGAAATTACTGTTTCGGGACAAAGTTTTGGAATCCGCTGTTGGCTGTCAACAAGGTGACCCCCTCGGGCCAGTGATCTTTAGCTTAACTATACACCCAATCATTCGAAAACTAAATTCCAAATTTAATGTGTGGTACCTTGATGATGGGACCTTAGGAGGCGATGTAGACACCGTTTTCAACGATCTACAATTCTTAAAAAAACAACTTTCTTCTATTGGACTAGAACTCAACTTTTCTAAGTGTGAGTTATTCCTATCTGAAAGTATTGACAAAAATCTGACTTATTCAAAATTCAATGCAATAGCTCCTGCAATCAAACTTATCGACAAAAGTTCACTTCGCCTCCTTGGGTCTCCAATTTTTGAGGATTCCTTTCCCAGTTTTGTGGAGGAAAAAATTAAAAATTTCAATGATGTTTCGGAAAGATTGTTCGAAATTAATATGCATTCGGCCATTACCCTAATACGTTATTGTTGTTTCGGTCCTAAATTAATATATTTCCTTCGTGCTTCCCACTTATGGAAGCACCCTCACCTTTTGGAAAAAATGGACCAAATTATCCGGCACACCCTAACTTTAATTTTAAATATGACCTTGGACGATCGAGCTTGGGCTCAAGTTACTCTTCCCATCCGTATGGGTGGCCTCGGCGTCCGCAAAATTACCAGTATTAGTTTACCGGCATTCATATCTTCGGTCCACGGCACTGATAAATTAATCAGGAACATCCTAACTTCTACACTGATTCCTTTAGAAGTGCCGTGTTTCGCCGAGGCTTTGGATGCCTGGAGAATTGCTTGCCCGAATACAAATCCACCTAACAACCCGGCTTCCCAGAGACGGTGGGATGAGCCGCTCTGCAAAGTAATTCAAGAAAACCTAATCGTAACATCTGCTACTGCTGCGGAGCGTGCGCGCCTGCTGGCTGTGGGAAATTGGGAGTCAGGTCTTTGGCTTCACGCACTGCCGTCGTCGAATATTGGCACCTTGTTCGACGATACTACTTTCCGCTTAGCTGTTGCCCTACGTCTAGGTGCTCCTTGTTGTTCTCCTCATCGCTGCCACTGTGGCGAAGTTGTCAACAGCCTCGGTCACCACGGCCTGTCATGCAGTCGAAGTGCGGGACGCATAGCGCGGCACGCGAACATTAACGACATCATCCGACGAGCCCTTGTCACCGTCGGCGTTCCGGCTGTTTTGGAACCTCATGGCCTGGCACGCGACGATGGTAAGAGACCAGACGGTATGTCTTTATTTCCTTGGAAGATGGGTAGGCCTTTAGTGTGGGACGCTATCTGTGTCGATACTCTTGCGCCATCCCATCTTCCTAGCTCATCGTGCTGTGCTGGTGCTGCCGCGTCGGCTGCAGAGAACCTCAAGCGGCGGAAATACAACAACCTCGTCGGCAGTTATATTTTTGAGCCGTTTCGGGTTGAAACTCTCGGGCCGTGGGGTCCGAGTGCTCATATGCTCTTTAAAGAATTGTCAAAACGCTTAATTGACGCTTCGCGTGACCCAAGGGCTGGCTTCTACCTCGGTCAGAGAATAAGCATTGCCATACAACGTGGCAATGCCGCCAGCCTTTTGGGCACACTTCCAGTCGACAGCGATGCGGAGGAGTTTTATGACGTCATATTTAGCTAGGCATTTAGTGTATATATTATTTTTAATTATTTAAGTTATTGTTTAATTTGTTTATAAATCACTTAAAATATATAAAAAAAAAAAAAAAAAAGAATGTTAAAAGCTGAAAGTTGTGCAAAATATACAAGAATTATAAAAGTTATGAAAAGGTGTTTCTTTTATGCCTTAGCCCGAACCGAAAAACGAAGAGTACTATTGGAAGGTGTGACCTGATTTTATAGAAACCCCATCATTCTTTAAAAAAAACCGAGAATACGTGCCGGTAATCATCAATACTCAAACCTAATACGCAGAGCATGACTAACTCTACTCATTAGACCTTACATCATTTTCATTCCTACATAAAACGCTTACTGGACCCATCAAGGAAACGCCGATTACATGCTTAAAATTGACACGGAATTCTGAAGAAGCAATTTCACGAGGTTCTCACGGAATGCCGCGAAGCCTTTTTGTCAGTATCCGCCATTCACTGGACTGAGTGACCGTTGCGCGTTGTGAAATCGATTGCGCGTGCGCGTCCATTCATGAGGCGGTGGTACGATCCTTAAGATTGAATGAACGTGTCGTTTAAATGGTGTTACGTAAAAGAAGAGGGGTATTGATTTTTATTGTTGTTGACGATACAGTGTACTTGAAAAGGTTTAACAATACACAAATATACATTTCTTAGTAATGTTGCAAATGAGAAAGTGAGCATGGTTTTCTACCCGCGGTTTTTTTTTAATTAGTTACCGTGGGTCTGGAATTCAAAGGGCAACTGACCTAGGAAGATTTTTGTTAGTAAAATTTTGGTAAGACCTCTCGCTCCATGTTAGAGCGGGATATTTATGTAAAAATTTCCCACCTTTAAATAGGCACATTTTGGCACGTTGTCAGCCCGATGGAGCTGAGAATATTAGAGTCGCATATACTACATAATATGCGACTCTAATATTCTCAGCTCCATTTTACTGAGATCGCGCATGTTTCAATAATTCCACAAACTGTTCCGCATATTGAAGAGAGAAATACTAATTTTATATTTCGAATAAATTAACACAGCCGCTGAACTTCACTCAAAAAATCTCGCCAAAAAAGGCCTTCCTAGATCTTATTGTATGAATAAAGAAAGAGTAGGAGTAGTTACTAGATTATTTGCTGGAATACCGCCAAAAATCCAGCAGAACACCAGCGTAATGTCAAACTGCTGAACGAATTTAGATGAGATATGATGACGTGATGACGCTGATGGTCTGACACATGCTGAGCTGGACTCCCATTGCTAACATTGAGGTGCACACTCTCTGTTGTGTTTAATATAAATGTACTTTTTTATCATTTTAATTTTAATGTTTTCTTTATTTTATGTTTCTGTACGTGTAGGTATCATTTAAAAAAAAAATGTACATAATTTATTGATTTTCATTATCTATTTTTATTCCCCATGTCTTTATAAGTACTTACTAATTATACAGAACGGATGATTTAGTTGTACTCTGTAATACATTTTTTTATCTATCTATGTACGAGTACCTAAATTAAGTATTTTATTTGGGATGAAAAGTTCTCACTTTTTTGGTCTGCTAAAAATTAAACCTACATATCAAAAAACGTAAATAAACAAGTACGTCATGGGTAAAGAAGCTGCTGATTAATTCAAACTTTAAGCAAATTGACAATTGGTTAGCGAAACGTAAACATGAAGAGATGTGCTCGAGCGCAATTGTTAGAGGTTTGTTTTACGGTTGATGTATTCAATAACAGGAGGTTGAGAATTAGTCATATTTGAATTGTATTATTATCTTAAATTTTACATAGTGTGAGACTAATGATTGCTTTGCCACTCCCTATGTTATTGTAAGTACACGGTTAACGGAAGATGCAGCGTTAGAATTCCTTCTTCAAAGTAAGTATTGCCTTAGTATGTTTGATTCGAGAAACACGAGATTGATCGATGTGACGACACTTGAGACTGAGTTAAGCCCAGGAATCTATTCTAATATTAATTATAGAGAGGTAAAGTTGGGATTGTTTTTGTTTGTAGGAGGTTATCTCAGAAAATACTGGACCAGCCAACTGCTTTATTCCTGAGTGACAGGTTATATTTTATGTATGCGGTCAAAACCACGGGCAAAAGCTAGTCAGTAATATATATCTTTTGTCTGAAATGACGATGTTGTCCTATTGACATAGATAACTTCTTTGACACTTTGTTTAAAATAGTAGCTAAGTGCTGTGTGTAATTGCTTCAAACTCTTTGGATGCGTTCCGATTGACGTGGAGCTAGGTGGAGTGGAAAGGACCAGATCGTGAATTGACCAATCACACCGCTTGAAATCTCCACTCCGTATCAGTGAAAACAGCGTTGGTAGAGCGGAGTAGAGCTGAGTAGACTTTCAAATAAAACCAAGGACACGTGTTCATTGATTTACTCGAGCAGGCCAGAACAGAGTCGAGCGGAGGGCACGAAGCGGAGGGTAGCTCAGCTCCACTCTACTTCGCTCCACATCGCTGGAAACACTTGCCACTTTTCACTGCTCTTCTCCACTGCACCCCACCTATGTCAGGACGGTGGTTGTAAAGTTTGGAAAAAATTAGTGCTTGAGAACCCTGGGGCTAAGGATTTTACGAAAGAGAACCCAGGGACCCTGGAAAGAAAGCAAATAAGGAGCATAGGAGTGGGTTGTAGCCAGTAAAAGCCAAGTCTGACACGCCCTCCCGGCTGGCTCTAGAACGAGAAAAGTGATTGGATGATTTACTGCCTTAAAATTTTTCAAATACTTGTTTTTCCGAAACAATACAACTTCAACACTGAAGATATTGAATATCAGTTGAATCCAATAGCTACTAATACAAAAGACTTCAACGCGCTCCATTTAGGACAGTCGCCAACAGATCGTTAGACATCATAAAATTGACCTAAAAAAATAATAACCAATAAAAAATTACGAAAATATCGGGACTATAATGAGCCCCTATACTCAGCATGGGTCCGAAATTCAATCAAAAGGAATTTATTGCCCAGATTCGCAAAGGCTACGCTTCGTTTCGAATTTTTGAATTGTACGAGGCGGGGTTGATTTTTTGTTAGGAGATAATAGGCCGGCGCGAGCTAAGGCATCACCTATTATGCGCTAGCGCAGGAATGACAGTAAAAGTTACGCCCACTTTTTAGATCCTTTTTGTGTAGTCTTCAAAAGTTTTTAAAGATTAAAGAATAAGTTTATGGTTACCGTTTTTGTGGCAGTGAGGTGAGGCTTTGAGTGTATAATAGGTTCTATGCACGTATTATGTATCATTTTATTGTGATAGTGTAGTTATGTGTTGATACCTCTTATATGTCTTAGAGTCTATGAAAAAAGTTCGTCTTAGACTTAAACCAACTTATGTTAAAATGCCTTTTCAAAACACACATACAATTACACCATAAATAATGAATTGTCAAATATTAGTTTCAGTAGTCCTAATTATTGTCTTAATATTTTTTGAGGGGACTCTATTATCATGATGTGGTCACCCCGTAATTCTAATCATAATATACCTACTTCTATGGTTAGGTGCCTCTTCCAAGTCCTGACTGACCTGTTCGTCGGTCCATCAGTCCTGACCGATCCAACAGTCCATCCAAAGAGTATTGCTCAGTGACAGGGTCGAGGAGGTTTGATAGGTAGTCGCTTTGTGTAAAACACGGGTTTTCAGTCGACTTCAGTTAGACTGGAAGATGATCTCATGCTGGCTGGGAAAAGGCTATGGAGACGATGATAAGGGTTTTTTTTTGGTCGGAATATCATCTAATGACATCTCCTGCTCTTAGGCGCAGAGGGAGATAGTGTCAGTTTCTTATTGATTAAAACCCACCCCGTTTCTTCGTGCCATCATACCGGGGCTGAGCTATCTTTCGAAACTAACCCTGGCCTCAGTAGGCTTCGACCCAGCTGGGCCCCTGCTGTTGATGACAACTTCTTGAGGCGCGGGAACAGTGCGCGCCGTCGACGACTTGGGCTCGGTCCGGACAGTTACCGGACGTTCGGACAGCGAGCTACCCATTGCTCGCCATCCGCAAGCCCGATGATGATAAGGGTTAGGCTACACCTTCACGTCCTTCACTTTCTAAAAACTCATCTAAGCTATGGGGTGAAAGCAACACCCAGACGTTGTTGGATGGTGTGGTATCTCCGTTCTTGGGTGTAATTTCTTCTCTAAAAAAATATTTCCCATGCATACAGAATATTTAAGTTAAATATATTCAAATAAGACTTTCATATCTCTAAAACACACTTCAATTTTCCAAACTTTAAACTCAAAAAGCAGCCATTATACCAAACAATTAATCTATAGGTCACTCATATTGTTTGTGGCATCCGTTCTACTTGCGATAACAACTCCCCATTATCTGCTGGATACACACAAACAAGCCCCAATGCCTTCTAGTGGCCATCTAACACGTGTTCAAAATGCTTTGTTACTTTAACTGTATTGACACAATAACCTGCAAAGGTTCAGAGAAAATTCAACTCTGGCTGAAATGAGATAAGGTGTGAATTTTATTGAGAAAATTTTTCGCACTTTTGAAAAGTTTTCGCAGTGAAACGTTGTAAGTGACTGTGATTGTATATTTGCATTTGTACTGTAAGTAGAGTTAATTAAGTTTGTTTTTGGTTGTGTATTGTACAGGAAGATACAGGGTTTCAGTTATCAATAAAAGTGAAGAATATCTCTTGATTTTTAAGGGGCACTTTAAGGCTCTTCTAAGTTCTCTCGTAAAATGATTGTGTTACGGCAATCCATCAAATCGAAGACATTTCGAAGACTTCTATTGAGCTTTTTGCCGCCCCATCATTTCCTGTGCCCGGGGCCAGGATTTCGACCAAATTTTTGCGAGAACAATTAAACTTTTTTCAGTTTTTTTTCCTTTTTCGGTCAGTCGGCAAGTATTAAGTTACCGAATCTTAGATAAAATAGTTTTTTTGAGAAAAAACCGTTTTGCAGTATACGTGAGTTTTTGGGGTTTCTTTAGCAATTTTTTTGTATAAATCTATCTTTTGGAATGGACACGTTTTGTTGGAGATAAGTAGCCATGGTTTTTATTGGACGTCTCAGTTTATTGATAAAACGCACCTGCCACCAATGTATTGTCTTCAAATTACATGGCTCAAGTCTTTCGGTGATGACGTAATTTTACTTAATCTAAAGGAAGGCCTCTTTACAAGGCAGACCGATGACCTGGTAAGGGTTGCGGGAATCCGATGGATGCGGGACGCTCAGGACTGTTCATTGTGGCGACACTTGGGGGATACCTAACAGTGGACGTTTTTCGGCCAAAATGATGATGATGATGACTTAATTTACTCTTCCACTCACTTCGTTTCACGCTCCTAGAGAAGTGGCTTGAGTCCCAGCCCATAGCTCGAATATCATAAGGCTGTTTATGCTATGCCATCTACTGCTATGCTGAATTACTAATACACCCAAAGGCTAATGGCTGAGGCATGAGGCTGAAATGATTGCATCACTGCTTACCATCCATATCCATTGTACGTATTATTAAAAAAAAACACATAGGTACTTTTGATGCTTTTTTTATCGAACCTGCCTTGCTCTACTTACTCTTAACCAGCATTCTTTCCAGTTCTAGTTTCTTTTTGAGGTCTCCTGGGAATCCTTATGAATGTCTCAATGCATCAGTTTTGTGTTGCTTTGATCTACAGCTTGTCCGGTAGATATATTCTTTCTTGACAGTTTTATAATAATAGAAGTCTTACATACTAGCGAAAATTGTTAACTACTCGAAGTATGTTGTTCGGATCTCCATTTTTTTTAATTTTTCCTACTAGGAATTACTCCTGTGTCGGGGGTGCGTTCACAAACATGTAAACTCACATACACAAAACACCCAGACCCTGAACAACCATCTGTAGGCCATACGAATATTCGTTCGGTGCTGAAATTGAACCCGCGACATGCAACGCAGCACCCAATTATTTAACCACTGCGCCAACCGTACCAAATAAATCGGATGCCTTAATTTAAATTTTGATCAGAGAACCAATTACATAAATGTATGTGCTCCAGTAGTTAGGTACTCGCTAACTGTAAAACCTGTACTTAATCGAAATAAGTGCATGATTGTTATAATATTGAAACTAAATCAGAATTCTTCCAAAGTAAATTAAATAACGGAACATCACAACATCCAGGCAATTTTCAAAAAACTGCAATAACGACGTTAACAGTCTTCGTCAACGCTTTTTTCGTGAACGCACAAAAATCTGCAGTTTCCGGTAAAAAAATGGAATGCGGAGTAATTTAAAACCGCACGAAATTGCCGCCGTTACACACACGTGCAAATAAAAATACCACTTGATGCTATAGAAAAAATATTGGTAAGTTACAAAAAAGTTATGCGAAAGTAACAAAAAAGAATGCGAAAGTTACAAAAAGGAAGAAGAAACTTGGAATCCGTAGGTATGTGTTTTTATGGAGTATTTTGTGACACGTGTTTCTGATTTGTGTCTATTTGTGTTTTGGGCTAATGGGGCTGTGTTGTCGCCACATTTCCTTTCGCTGATTGCGTCAAATATTGCAGCTTAGGCGCCTGGCTTGTTGTTTTGTCGTATGACCAAAAGTTTGGGTTAGATTTGAGATTAAAGATAAAGTTTTTCAATATTTTTTCGTTATATTTATTGATCGATTTATAATTTGGAAGGGTACGTGGTTTATAGTTCGGGATTCAGAGTGGTATCAATTGTTAAATGAATTGTTATATAAATTCCAGAACTAATCTCAAAGCGAAGCTATATTTTGCTTCCAAATATAAGAAGATACGTAGTACATATCACGTTATAAACGTAAAATATTATCGTCATCATTCATGATTATGACGCTATTTAGAATTATTTGTGTAACAACGTTGTTGATAGGTACTTAATAACTGTATTGCGATCATCAACCTGCCTGTCAAGCGTGACGATTATAGCGACCTCCTATATGATAAGTACAAAGTTCTAAATCAACTCGTATCCCTACCGCTTTTAGGCACGCAATTTACTTTTTTACACTAGTGCGGAAAAGTATGCAAGCTCACCCCATCATAATATATTGTATTTATTGTTGCAGGCTAGGCATCGCGCAGCCCCCACGAGTCGCGAGGTAGCCCCTGTTTATTTGTCTTCGAAATTATCTCGAAAAGCATCGTTTAATACACGTGGAAATTTGTCACTGCAGCACTCGGCCCCGTATCATTCCGCATCGATCGCAATGACAAAAGTTTCTCCACTTGTATCAAAAATGTAGGTACTTACTTATTAAATACAATTTCCACCTTTTCTTGCCAGGCCTGATCAATCCATCTTCATAAAACAACATATCGCTTTTTCGCAATACCACAGTCACCCTACACTCAAATCGGATGCTCGTAAGTGTTGCCCAACGCACCTAATTATCTACGTTCAATAATAGCTTCCTGAACACGCGGTGCTTTGCGAAAAACAAGCCTCTTCACCACTAATGCGAGTTTCGTGTCAATGGCGGGCAATTGTCTACACAGTGGGAACCACTTGTAGCTGATGCGGTAGAAATGACGCTTTTTTTATTTTCTTACAATTGTCTGGAGTGTTATTGGTTTTTGAGATTTTGGCACTTGATCTAATGTCTTTAAGATCGTTGTCCATTTTAGTTTTGGTTTCTTTTTAGATCCAGGAGGAAGTTATGCTCATTGTGAATTATGGACAGATGTATGAGAGATATAAGGGCTCTTCAATTCTCACTTTAGGTGTTAGTTAGAAACACCATAGTCGCATTAAGTGCTTGTGCACTACGATTATGATTGTGAATGCATAAGGATTTATATATTGACTTCAGATGAGTATATTATAATCTGCGGTATTGTTAGAAAGAGTTAATGTGGCCCTGGAAAGCAAACAGCAAGTGAAGAAACACGGTTGGATTTCAGTCAGTGAAAATTTGACACTCTCGCTCTACCCTAATACTCACTCAAGATTGGGAGGAGTTATTTCATGATCCCCTCCTTTCCAAAAAACTGAAGTTTTTTTTTATTCGGTGGGTAAAAATCATCTAAGTGACATCGGCACTTGGGCGGAGCGGGAGTTAGTGTCAGACTCTTACTGACTAAAAAACCCACCCTGATCCTTCGTGCCTTTCATACCGGGGCCGAGCTTCCCATTCGGAACTAGACCCTTTTTTTTATGGTGGGAAAAATCATCCAATGACAACCCTGCTCTTGGGCGGAGCGGGAGATAGTGTCAGACTCTTACTGACTAAACGACCCACCCTGTTCCTTCTAGCCTTCATACCGGGGCTCGAGTTTCCTTTCGGATAACCCTGGCCCCAGTAGGCTTCGACCCGGCTGGGTCCCTACTGTTGCTGACAACTCCTTGAGGCGCGCACTGTTTCCGCGCGCCTCAAGGTGTTGGCAGGCGCGCGGGAACAGTGCGTGCCGTCGACGACTTGGGCTAGGTCCGGACAGTTACCGGACGGCCGGACAGCGAGCTACCCACTGCTCACTGTCCGCAAGCCCGCGCCTACGGTGGCCGGAAATCGGGATCAGAATCCCGGCGGCGGCGGCGAGAACGCCGTTGCCTGATGCGGTCAGCCTCCACCTTTGCGAGCATTACTGCTTCGCAGAAGTCGGCGACCGCCTGCCACTCCTCCTCACTCCGGACTATGGCCTCAACCAAGGCCTGGCGCGAGAGGTCTCCGCCGCCGATCGCCCCCACAAGGGCACGGCGATGCTCCGCCCAAGCAGGGCACACCTCGACTGTGTGCTCCACGGTGTCCTCCGGGCGTTCCGCACAGTGGCGACACCCGGGCGTCTCTTCCGCTTGAATTCGGAACAGGTACCTCCCGAACGTGTCATGTCCGGTGAGGACTTGCCTAATGCGGAAGGTAAGAAGAACTAGACCCTTGGCCCCATTGGAGTTCACAATTTTGTATACATTCATATCCATGCAGAGTCCAAGTCAGATTAAGGCACAAAAAGAATGTAATAACTTCTTGTAACAAAAACCTTGTTCAAAAGCCTTATTATATTAAAGGCATATCTCAATCCAGTGTTATCTAATCTCTTTTGGCCAACAAAATAAAAGCTGTATTGAATTATTCCGATAACCACCGGTTTCTTAAAGTAAAATTCACGCCTTGACCATGAATCAATATTAGCCTTATTTCTTAACAAACCAAGACCCGTGAACCAGTCATTGGCACCCTTGGAAGCTTTGAGGACTTGTTAAATACGGCACTTTGGCTAGCTTCCCTTGTTGAAATATTGAAGCGTGAAGTGGTAAAACTAACTTACCTTTGTCGTTGCTGAACTCAAATTTGGCAGACCTTGATCTTTATCCCAAAGAACTAAAGGTGATTTCAGATGAGTGCGTAGTTAAGTAGCAACTAAAAAATAAGTTGGTATTTCAACAGTTTTACCAACAATATTATCTGAATTTCACGCAAGACTTATTTGTTTTAGATGAGGCTGTTTCTAAAGGTATTGTGTGGGGCCGTGAATTTTAACAAGCCAAGTGGCGGTATCGTTTTGGTCTTCATAGACTTGTGATTCTGAACGGGTGTTTGGTCTCATTTTGATGCAGTTGATGTGATCGGTGTTAGTTGCGTCCTTGTCGGGTAGTGGTAGCAAATAAGGCTGTCATATTATAGTTAGGTAACTGCTTTAGTTTTTTTTTTCTTAATTGACTTCGCGCTAGGAATTACTCCTGTATCGTAGGAGCGTTTACAAACACTAGATACCCTTACCCGAAACCGTCTGTGGGTCACGCAAATATTTGTTCTATGCGAGAATACAACTTAGGACCCGTAGAGCACCAACCAATAGCTCAACCACATCTTCTAACCTAAAATAAATAGGTTATTTTTTGTATGAGTATTTTAGTTTGGATTGAAGAGAGCAGAGAGCAGCCTATTAGGCTAGTTGCCGTAAAATATGTAAATAGTCCGTCTTTTAGATTATTCAAAAATAAGGGACACGTATTTCTTTATTTGTAAATTAAACCAAAAATTACAAAGATATAGCCCATTAAAGTTACGTGTAACATCACGCCGTGCTGCATTTTTTCGCACGGGGTGACGTCACACATAATTTTAATGGGCTATATCTTTTTTATTTTTTGTTTAATCGAAATAAAAAAATACGTGTCCATTATTTTTTTATAATCTGAAATACGGACTAAATAAAATGTAATTATTTTGACCCTGGACACTACCCCATTGTATGGTAGCATAGAATTTAAGGAATTTCTTTTGAAGAAATTATGTAGATGACTATATATTTTGGAATACCTTACCTGTTTTTCGGTTGATGGAGCCCAAAGGCTTTCGAGTGACGATCAAGTACAAGAAGACGTAGTGTTAGACCGCCTCCTTTCCGGTCCACCTTTTAGACCAACGACTTGGTGTGGGTCACGGCAATCCGATGGAAGCGAGACGCACAGGACCAGTCATTGTGGCGACACTTGGGGGAGGCCTATGTCCAGCAGTGAACTTCTTTCGGCTGAAATGATGATGGTGACCTCAAATAATTTATTTTTCTCAGACTTGTGTCATAGCTTCTGTAAATACGTAGGTATGTAACATGATCATATTGTCTTATTGGCATCACTATCAAACGAAACTTATTTTTTTAAATCTTAACCAACACAATCTTTTTTGTCAACCATACAAAACCGCTCTAAATAACTGCGTGTCTCAGTCGGATGACACAAACGCGCCGACAAAGAGGCGGCGGTCCTCACACAGTGGTCACAAACAGTCACGGGCGCGCGGTGTATCTGTGCCACACATGAGCGTTTGATCCTTATGCGGCTTATCTGGCCATGGCTTTACTTTATGTAATAGCTGGAGGCTTACTATGACACGTGATTGTAAGGATTTCTAATGCTTAATAGAGTTTATTTGTCCGGATTTTTTCGAGTAAACTTAGTTACTGTTTTATATAAAATTAATTTTATTACTTATATGCGAAACTCCAAACATGTGTTAGTTTTATGTAAAAAAAACTATGTACAAAATTTCATACCTGTATCATGAAAAATCATAAAGTTATAAGTTTGTTATGTTACCTAATTGTCCGCATAAATACATGGTCCCCGGGCCATACGGGTGACTGAGGGTTGTTTTATTTTCACACCCAGCTGCGTGCTAGCGCCTATTGCTCGCTATGACCTGCCGTGACCACTGTTTTGTTTTTGAACATAGTAAATGTGGATGTATAGGTACTGTTATTATGTATTATTTGTTGATTTTAATGGCCGTAATCATATGACTCCGAAACAGGCATGTCCTGAAACCAAAAATTTGGAGACATGTGACATCTACCAATCCGCACTGGGCCGTGTGGTGGAATATGGCTCATTCCCTCTCCTAGAGAGGAGGCCTGAGTCTAAGCAGTGGGAACGTTATAAGGCTGATTATGCTATGCTGTATATACGAAGACATCATAATGCCTTACACCGTACATAAGGAACAATAATAAGCATCTTCTACCTATGTAATTTTTATGGGACATGAGGCATACCTACATAGTAAACATGAATAATGACACACCTCTATTATAAGGATTACAGATTCTGCAAAACTGCCAACTTTAAGATACATAGCGAGCAGCTGTGACGGAAGGTAAGTCAACATCAATGTAACGGCTAGAAAACCATGAAATCGCGCGAAAATCTAAAAGCCGTGTCACATCTTTCAATGGCTTATACACCCTGAATCAAAGGCCATGTGTTTGTAATACTGACACCCGTTCAGTGTGTCGAATCAACGAAGAAAGCCCGTACAAATCTCTAAGAAATAACCGAAAAACCGAAATTTTTCAGCGATTCGTTCCGCGCGCGATTTCACGGTGCCCTATTACTGTATCCTGCGATCTATAAAACCTTTGCCAGTGTGCGTGGGAGTTGTCAACCTTTTTCGGTACGTAACGCGTCCGTTGTGTGTTTTTGAGCTAGGATTTTTGTTGGTGGTACATGGTTTTTTATTTTAACAGTGGAACGCAGCTTTATGGTTGTCTGGTAGATAGCACTATTTATACTATTGTGTACCCTATTTACGCTATTGTTTACCCTGTGATTTAAGTTAGTGTAACAGTTTTATCACTATATTGGTGTACAATAAGGTTTTTCTTTTCTATTATCTACGAGAGAGAATATGAATACTAGCATACGAAAGGTTAAGGCAGAACCGCCACAGTTCACATATAGTTCACAGTGTTCACATAGTTCAGCAAACCCTGTTGAAGAACTTTCAGCCATTCAAACTGAAAATTAAACTGTAAGAATAGATTCGTCTCTAAATCTTAAACCCCCCACGCAACAGGTTTACAACCCCTGTCTACCTAAGGTGTCGCACTTTTGCGAGCGCCGACGAATCGGAACGAATCGCGGACAGAATAGCGACCGATTTATCATTCTTAACCGCTGTTCGCTGGCCGTCTTTGTAAACGCGAACTAAATGGACATCCTTCGTCCTTAGTAAATGTCACGTATTCTGAACTATTGCTTGACACGTAGGTCTCTTTTTTTATAGAATACGTGATAGAGAAGAACGGAGTGCTGGTGACCCCCCGCGATTCAGTTTCTACCCATAAAACCTTGTATAAGATTTTCGAAGATATACTCGTACTTTTGCCAATTTTTTTGCCTATTTTGTATTTAATTTGCCTTTTTTTTAGGTTAAATAAGCTTATCTGTTATATTGTATCATTAATATCTACTTATTTGCCAAAACTAGGTCAATTTCTAACTGAAAACAGAAAAAGCTCTGAACTTTGCAAATTACTTCTACTTCAAAATATATTTTTGAAGAACTCTGAAAATATTTAGTTAACAATTACTACATATTATTTACATATTTAATAAATTCAAAGTATAATTAGTTTATACTAAAATGGAACAGTAAGAACTTTTTATAAATTAAACGAACTAAAAACAATCTAACTTAAAATATGTACGAAATGAATACGTATGATTGAGTGCCAGTAACATTGAATAGGTGTTTTTCATTTCAACCGTGGCCAAAACCTGGTTATCATTTTAAATGCGCAAACGCAGAACCATCTTAAGTACTTACAGGATAAACGGACAGCAGGCTCCAGCCAGCATTTTACGAGAATTTTAATACGAAATAATTAACAGAGAAATTAGCGAGCAGAACCAATTTATTTCTGAAATATACCATTTAAATGCAAATCAAAATTTTATGACGAAAACCTTTTGAAGATTATTATAATTATTTAAAATAATGGATAACGGTATGATGGTACAAGAAAACGCATTTTATTTTATTGCGAAACATTCTTTATTTTTTATAATAATATTGGTTTTTTAAAGTAATATTAATTGGGAATAATTGGCATTCAGAAAGGATGGTGGATGTAACTTATGTTAAGAAAAAGTTTCTGTGCTAAAAGGATTGCAATTAAGGGGTTAATTAAGATGGGAGATAAGTTTGGATTTCGATTATTGTACCGATGGCGGTATCATGATGATGATTAAAAGTTTATTTGCACAGTTGGTCGCAGAACATAATCAATTTTTGTTTTTTTTTCCAAGTAGTATTGAAAGTTAATTTAATGCATTATGTTTTTTTTTAAAGCACCAGGTATTTTTATAAATAAAACTTATGTTTTAATTTTCTATTTAGTATGCACAGAAAAGCGAAATAATGTTCCAAATGGTCAAAATGAAATCGAGTTGCCAATATTTGTGTATCGCCAGATAACACATAACATTAATCAATTTTAATTAATTGGATAACTTTTTTATTTCAAGTTCTTACAGTCCATCCTAAGTTGGTCTGGTAGACATCGCTGTCAGCAATAAAACTGTCATTGTACCTATTTTAATTTTGTGTAAAAGTTTTGTTAATATATCCAGTGTACAATAATGTTTTTTTTTATTATTATTATTGATAGGCTCTATCCTATTTTGTTTTAACTAGAAAGGGGTAATTATAATATTATATTGTACTCAGATGATTAAATTCTGTAGATCAGCTGATCTGCACTTGAATTGAGGCTGAAAATGGAAAGGTTAGGTTAAGTTACTAAGTCTTTGATAGAAGAACTCATAGGATCTGATTCTTTTCTGTTCCACTACGAGTCTACACTCATTATAGTTGATGAAACTATACGAGTATATAGGTATCATCAACATCATCATCAGCCTTTTTAATGTTCCCACTGCTGGGACTTGGGCTTCCTCTCTAGGAGAGGGAATGGGCCGAAATCCACCACGCAGGCCCAGTGCGGGTTGGTGGATGTCACATGTCTTTGAATTTTTGGTCCTAGGACATGCCAGTTTCCTCACGATGTTTTCCTTTACCGTTTTGAGAGCTGTAGTAATGAAATAAATTACACGAAGTGATGCGCCTTACAGGGTGTGAACCCACGACTTACAACTCGTAAGTCGGAGCCATTACCACTCGGCCACCACTGCTCTCTACTCTCTCTATATATAGGTCTATAGCAATTAAAATAAGTCAAATGATAAACGACTAGTTTTTATTTAGACACGCATATCATTGAATATTGTAATAGAAACTCAATATCTTTACCTATGCTTCCTTTTTTCTTAAAATAATAAGATACCTTACGTAAAGTTTAACAATATATTATAATAATACATCAATAATTTTCTACTCACCCTTTGAACTACGCAAAATGTGCCACGAGACGTCACAATACGAGGGTCACGACCCTTTCAACTGACCTTCCACTGAGTGAGTGAATGAATGCACACCCCAGCTCTTGTACTATTGTCGCCCCCCCTGTCTTAATACAACATTATTACAATCTTTCAACAACTTTTATTTAAAATTTTAGGGGTGGTCAAGCTAGTTTTTCTTGTTTCGGAGATGACGGTGAGAAAAAAATAAGGTTCCCTTTACGATCAGATTTCTTTTCCCACTGAAATTCCCAATATAATTATAAATTTTTTATTATGAATAGGCTCGCGTTCGACTATCTCAACTGATGGTAAACGATGATGTGGTCGACGTTGGAGTGTCTTTGTCTTGAAGATTATGTT
The DNA here is from genome assembly GCA_910589285.2 of Mythimna ferrago. Lineage (NCBI taxonomy): Eukaryota > Metazoa > Arthropoda > Insecta > Lepidoptera > Noctuidae > Mythimna > Mythimna ferrago. Next base: position 8,228,216 of record OU342691.1, on the reverse strand, counting down.
GTATATTGAATGAATTTCGTCATAATTTCGCTAATTTACTAAACCGACTTCACTTGTCTTTAGTTTGAGTCATCGTGGTCAAATACTGGTCGGACAAAATTTGAGTCAAATCGACACGAAGAAGAAGAAGGTTTGTCTTTAGTCACAATTCATTCAACTGTTCTTTTCAGCATTTAGTTTGGTTAAGTTTGGCTTATTTCTTGCGTATTGACAAAAACAAGCATGTTCATAATTATGATACCAAAATACGTTTTGGGAATACATTCATTGTACGTACAGTTAAGAGTCTGTGTTTCTTGGTATCTTAAAACCTAAGGGCCTTTAAGTCAAGAGTGAATAAGTTATTTCTAGGCAAGCGTGCTCCATCGTCGATCACATCATCGTTTACCATCAGGTGAGATAGATAGTGGTCAATCGTAAGTCTACCAAAAAGTAAAAAAGATGTTTCCCTTTTCCAAAACTTAAAATGGCAATTGGCTCTCAAATCGAATGAATAACTATAATATTTATGCATACCAATAAAATAAAACTTCCATGTATACGATAAGTAAATGGGCTTTAAATAACATAATTATTTGGTTGTAAAACTTGATGGCTGTCGTTCTTTTTTATGGCTTTAGCGAGTGGAAATAAGTCAGGGTTGTCTTTAAGATAAGAAGTTTTCTTTACTACGATTTAATGTAACCGACAATATATACGTATCTTCATTGTTATTACCTTGAAATGTATTTTGGACATTATTTTAAATTTTATCTAAGGTGGTGAGAAAAATATATCTACTCGTAACTGAGTAACGGTTATGACCCTATTTTACCGTTGATTAATTTTGATTGTAGGTGTTGTAGACACTACTGATATCATTGATATTGTGAAGGTGCCGATACAAAGAAGTACTGTAATATGGAAGGAGATTGCATGAGAAAGTGTTTTTGTTAACATACTGTAGCTCGGTCCGAATGATTTCCCGCTTAAAAAAACCCTACTAAATAACTTTATCATGATTTTGCAAAATGTAAAAATCTTAAGAAAATTCGGAATTCACGGGCTATCCTGTCGATGTTACATATCCTCCTTGTGATGAAAAGAAAATCTGTTCAGTAATCGATTTTCATAAAGATACGGAGTTACCTACTTGCTTGCTTGCTTCTAATAAGGAACGGTCGTTGTGGCGACACTTGGGGGAGGCCTTTGTCCAACAGTAGTCGGCTATCGACTGAAATGATGGTGACGGAGGTATGTGACGTCACACTAGGGAGGGAGAGTCCCATGACTGTGACCAGCTGTGACAAGGACGGTAAAAAAATCAAGAAGTTTGTGTGACGCAATTTATGGGTGACACCTACAACAAGGATATATAAATGATAAATGATCTTTATTTTGCAAATAGGATTTAAAAAAAAAAAAAACAATTTTACGCGTCATTTTGTTTTCAGTCAGTTTAAACTAAATGAGGCTGGTGTTTCCTAGCTAACTACCTTGAGAAGAAACACCGAAACAAACCCAGGGGTCAAAGTCTCTTTTTAAGTCCTTAAAGTAAAGAACATGTAATGGTCAAATCATGTGAGAACCTGCACGCAGATTAGTGTCTCAGATGGTCTTTTGAGGAAAGAACCACTGTGAACCATATGCTAAACGTAAGCGGTTCGATGTAAACTGCGGAATTGAAACTAGGTTTACAATAGTGGGCACAAGTAACTGTCCCTTGTCATTTAGTATAGTCCAGTTTATACAGGAATTGTTGTGAATAATTCTAACATTATCTAGTTTTCTCCTTGTTAGTATATACTAGTACTACTCAAGTTGGCGGATTTAAACGCAGACTACTGTCTTAGTTTCTGAACGGAAATCAGAGTGGACTGTGTAAATGAGTGAAAATGCTTCTGTTTATTTAGCAATAGCTTTATGCCATTTATAAACTAATAAAATATTTAACTAATAATAATAAAAGTAGCTATAACCTGTTATTAACTATCCTAGGCAAGCGTGCTCCTTCGTTGACCACATCATCGCTTACCATCAGGTGAGATGGTGGTCAAACGCGAGCCTATCAATAATAATAATAATAACCTGCGGTTTCGCTCTCGTTTTCAGTTACTGCTCAGTTTTCACTTAAAGATCTTTTCAATACTGAGTAAATAATACTATCACACTAATATAAGAAAGGCGAAAGTTTGTGAGTATATGTTTGTTACTTATTTACGCTCGAACGGCTGAACGGATTTCGATGAAACTTGGCACACTGGTAGAACATATCCTGGAATAGCGCATAGGAGACTTTATATCCTGAAAGTAGGGACAATTTTCTACTTTCACGCTGCCGAAGCTGCTATTTTTTTTTTTTTTTTTTTTTCAAATATCTGTAATAAGCAAAAATATTTTATTAAGTGTAGGTACATTCTTCTGTCCATTTTATATTTATTCCAATTTATTTATTCTTATTGACTTTAATTACATACTTCTAGTTTGGTTTTTTATCACCCTTACCTTTGTTGATATTCCTCTTTATTATACCTCCTGCTGGTTTGCCAATTTCATCTGACCGTGTCTGTCATCTATGCGCACTCAAACATCTCCTTAGTATCTTTACAACTCACTAAAGCTCAACATTTCAACGACTTAATTCACCCATTAACACATAGGCAAACAAATCGATTGCGTAAGTTACGTAGGTCAGGAATCTTATTTTTTTCATAATAATTACGTAACTTTACCGTAGTTATCCATCGATCAGCCATCTTTTTTTTTTTTTTTTTTTTTTTTTTTTTTTTTGTTACCACAGACTCAAAATGTGGCTAAGTGACTGCGCACTGACAGTTCGACCGGTCATTGATCGATTAAAAAAAATCGACTAGTTCCTATTAGTTAGCCAACTTGTGTTTTTTCTATAACTTTATTTTATGTTTAATGTTTAATTAAGTTAAGTTTGTTGTTATTCTGTTTTAATTTGTTTATTTTATTAATTCATTGCAATGTAATAAATCTTGCTAACCGATCGGCGTCTCATCGTCGACGACGGCTGGTGCTGAAAATCAGCGCTGTGGCTCTGTTTTTCATGAGCCCCAGCATTTTGCTGAGCGCTGGCCGTTTTGCGCGGATGTGACGCATATCTTGTGTGTTACTTACTTTTAGTTCGATATTGTTATTTATTTTTTATGGTATGCGTCATGTTTGACGTGAATAAACACTTTTTCTTTCTTTCTTTCTTTCTTTCTATTAGCAACTAGTGAGATATTTTTATAACAAATTAAATTAAATGATAATGCTCTTTGCACCTTTCCTTTCAAAACTATGATAGATGGGCAGTTCTCTCATAACAGTAGCGACCAGAAAAATGTAACCTAAATATTTCTATTAATAACAAAATCGAAAAGAGCGTCCATGGACTTTCTTGCACATTGTTCCCCATAGAGATCTAAGCTTTAGAATGTGATCATTTTTTTTTTGATTGACTAACTTCTTGGCAATTCAATAGTGCCTGTAAATGTGTTATTTGCAATAAAAACTTTAATTTGATTTGAGTACCTAATGTCAGGCGGTGAGTTCCTCATTCGTACTGAGATACGTATACGTACGTTTTTAGATAAATCTCAGACCTTATTCCTACTTCAATTACAATATTGCCCATCAATTCTGCTCAAAGAACAAGTTTCATGCCTTAATTGGATTTATAAAAAGATATTGAATGTGTCAGGCGTCTTACAATGTTTTTTTTTTTTCATATTTTATTAGCTGTAGGTAGCAGGTATGATGTGTCGCAGGCGTTGATTGCAGAACTTGTTGCGACTTGTTGATACAAGTCGATGCCTGTATCGTGTTGCCTCTATACTGAAGTAAAGTTAGCGTGTGCGGTTTGCTAGTTATTTTGATAAATATAAGTATTGAGAGTTGCTTATTATAGTAATTCTTTAAACTTGAGATAACTGTTTATCAATAAGATATTTTATACAGTTTACAAATATTTTTTGAACCTATTTTAAAATAACTTTTGCCCACGGCATTGTTTGTGTGAATGTCGATTATAGTGGATACGCAGTCGAAGCCTAGTAAAAAGTAGCCTATGTCCTTCCTTCAGCTTCAAGTTTACCCCGAGCAAAGAAAAAGAGACAGTTACTTTCACATTTATAATATTAAGTCTATGTATTAAGTATAGATATTATGGATTATTATTTTTAATTGGGATGGTCAATAAAGTTGTGATATCACTAATTACCTCAGGTACTTGTACTTATTTCTTCGAAATTCATGAAGGTCTCTCATGTTGACGAACGTTTTCGCGCGCAATTTCAATACGCTTGCAGAGGCTTTTACTACAAAATGTATTGAGTATTGCACACCTAAATGAATACATACATAAACGAAAGCGTGTTTAATTTTAATTGATACATAAATTCACAAAATGTCATAGAATTGATTGACCTTTTGTTTCTTGTTCGTAACGTAACACGTGGGACGGACAACATGAACTGTAATTGTGTGAAATAGTAAAGTCCATTACTATTACACAATATGGCTATTTAAGGCCCAAGTGCCCGAAAAGTGCCATAAAACAGTGACTTTCTGAAGCCTACTCCTCGGTAACGGCCAGGTTAATAGGTTTGAAAAAAAGATGTATGTTTATTATAGATTCATTAAACAACATTATCGTAGCGGTCCTTTCTCCCTGATCACTTAAAAAAAATTCGCTTGAATCCTGCGGCGTGGTGCCAAACCAAACCTTTTGAAGTTTTCGTTTCGAGTGCAAGGAAAAATTAACTTAGCGGTGGTCAGGTGGAAGTGTATTTGATGGTACTTAAATTGGACGTCATAACAACGCAAATGAGAAGTAGACTAAATATTACGGCACTTGTAGTAGGCAGTATGTAGTTTGTTCTTCTCTTTTGCTCTACTTCTTTTCTAGTGGGTCCCAAAATGCAATGATCCCAAGAAGGCAATGCTCGGAGTTTCCTTGCGTGATCGAATCAGAAATGAAGGTATCAGCAGGAAAACTATGGATAGACCATACATAGCTCGACAAATCGCCAAACTTAAGTGACATTGGGCAGGGCGCATTGCTCGCAGAACAGATCGATCGATGGGGCTGAAAGGTTCTGGAGAGACGACCACGTACCGGAATACGCAGCTTGGAAGGACTCCTACAAGGTGGACCGACGAATTGGTGAGGCTTGCGGAAATTCGAAGGATGTGAGATGCACAAGACAGGTCATTGTGGTGACCCTTGTGGGGGCCTTTATCCCGCGCAGTAGCCGTCTTTCCGCTGAAATAATGATGACAGTGAACTAAATTCACCTCTATCACATTTTTTTACTGACCGATTGTCGATGACAGAGACCGTCACGTGTACGACTTTTGTATGGTCTCTGGTTTCAAAGCGCGGGAAGTCTTGCCTTCCCGCGCAAATTATTTGTCAATTAAAAGTTGTTGTTGTTAGTGTTCATTGATCATGAGGTGTGATTGTGTGTGTATAATACTGTTGTCAATCTAGTTTTATAATTTTGTTTACTATTTGTTTTATGTCTGTATTTACAATGACTTTATAAAATTGTACGGCTGCATTAAGCACGTGTTTCACAGAGTTATTTGTGTGTATGTGTGTGTAATCGTTTTACGATGTATGTGTTACAATTAACATTCAAAGGGTAATAAAAATAAATAATCATGTTTAAATTATACGTTAATGTTTATTAAAAATCGGAGATCAAACGAAAGTCTTGAATTCATAACGATATCAGTCTACGATACGAGTGCTTATCTAACTTAATTACTTACTTAACATAATTATTATAATAAGAGTAAACAAAAAGGTACCTTAAACATCAATATAAGCTTAATACAAATGTATTAAAAAATGTGTGTTTAAAATTTTACACAAAATGTTCTTTTCATAATTTACTTGGTTCTAATGTTTGTGTGTACTTTCAAACACCCTCATTATACAAATTAAACGCGTAACTTAATTTAAACTTAATAAGTAAGGAGTCCTTAGTAATAAATTAAACTTAATTAATTAAGATTGGCACATTCGGCCCACATCCACGAAACTTAAAATTGTTAAAGAGAATTTTGAAAAATTTATCTAAATATTACACAATGTAATAAAAATGGAAGTTCGATGATTTTACTTAACCTAAGTCTTACCAACCTTAACTTAACCTAAAAGTATTAAAGCTTCATTTCACGATATGTTTCTTTTAAGTCAATGTCTATCAACTAATAAAATTCACTCAGATTTACGATTATCACATGAAAATGAACTTAATTTACTTACACGACATTAACAGTCACTTATTGAATGAATCTAGAGCTTAAATAGGTACTAATAAATATTTCTTAAACAATAATAGACTTTACTTAAATCTAGTTAAAGCTTTCAATTATTATATAAACTCTTTATCACAGGCAAAACTTAACAATACTGGAAGACGTTGGATTCAGAATGAGAAACAAAAGCAGAATGGTTACGCATAAGTTCAGTGAATAGCCGGAGATTGGTGCAATGATAATTACAGTGCAGTTCAATTAAAGCTGTCTACCAAAACTTGTGACAATTTATTGTTACAACACTAATTTAAAAGGATGACACAACGCCTCACTATTATCTACCAGAGATCACGAATATTAGGCTACATCACAGGCAGAGGCGCTGCACCAATCACATCACTAAGTCTAGTGGAAGACATTGGATCTGTGCTGCCGATAAACAAGCACGTTTATAAACTAACTGGAGGAAGACGCGATTTTGTTTTCACTGCATTTTAGTATCGAAGGAAGAACTGAGGTGAAATTTAAAAAATAACTAATAACAAAGTTTACATACGAAGCAGTTTTTAGTGGCCGTGTAGCAGATCTCGCGCACTTCATTGGCCATGTTGTCGCTGATCTCCGGCTCCTCGCTGATCAGCTCGAAGCGCTGGTTGGCGATGTTCTGGTTCTCAGCATTGTCGTTTTCCTCCACCGGTACCGGTTTCACCGGCTCCACAGGGTAGAAGAAGCTCGAGACAGGTATAAGAACAGGTTCCTCGGGGTGTGCAGTCTTTTGCGAAGGTAGGTCAGTGCGGGGGCCCGTGTTGGAAATCAACTCTCCCAACTTGGACCAGCACTTATTAAGATTAACCCGCGTGGAGGTCGTCACTTTGCGGGGAAGCCGAGGTTTGGAGCTCTGTAAACAAAGAAAACATAATAAGTACCCATGTAACTGGATAACAAGTCGTGCGCTAAGGGAGGGACAGGTTACAAGTGGTTAAATCAGAGACGGTTGAACTGAAAGCTTACCTGACGGCTTAGAAGCTTCGCCCAGGGCGACCGAGGTGACGGGACCTCCTTCTGCGGTGATTGCGTGTCATCCTTAGCCAAACACATGTTAACTATTTATTTACTACTATTATACTAGGAACTTAAACTAAACAAATTACGACTACGTATTTACAGGGCTACTGCGGTGAGATACAGAGCGACATGCGCGCACGATGCGTCAGTAGGGAATGATTGAATCAGGAAGGGCGAGGGGGTTTATATAGCAGGGCCGGGCGCGCACGCGTGCGCCAGGAGCGGGGCGACGCGCGCACAGCACGCGAGCGCAGCGCGCGCGCAAGACCCGTTTTTACGAACAACTTCTACGAATAGAGGCTTTGACGTGCCGCGACTTCGAATAGTTACGGAGTACAAGATTGTGCTCGTAAAGCTTTATTGATGACTAACTTGCTCTGATATGGGGCTCTCTTCTCCACAAAATGAGTTTGATACATTTTGTTTTTCTTTACCATGATGACTTGTAGTTATTTTAGATTCCGTGTCCGATAGCGTCACGAATAAATCAGTATTCTCGCTCGGTGGTGGAATGTCGCGCCATTTTCATAAATTATGGCTGCATAAACTAAGCCATATATGGAAGTTTGAAGATTGCCAGCGAAAAAAGAATTAAAGTGGCCATTGAATTAATTTGACATTAGTTTTCTAGCCATAAATCTGTTGGTATACAATAAAACTTGACGTACAAAGAGGCCGATGTCTGGCATAGGTAATGGTGTACACTAGTTTACCGAGCCGTCACCTAAGGCGGTTCCTAGGAAAATAAACAGCAGTATCGCTGCATTATGAATCACGGGCCGCAGCTGGCCATCGGATAGATAAGTTCCTGCAGATTTATCACGGCACGCCGGTGTTGCTTCCTGTGATTAAATCGCATGCGCCCGCGCTCGCAAATCACGTACACAGCACTGATAAATCATTTCCTCCGGTCAGTTGAGCGAGCGACGGCTAAATTATAATAATGTTAGATATGTTATAATATTAGGGATTTTCTTGACTTACAAGAAAAGAACAGGTCTATATGAATGGTTTATCATATACTGGCGGTACGTCCCAGCTTCTCAAGGGTGTTACAAATAATTGAAATCAATTCATTTTCTGAACTATAAAATCCTAAGCATTCTCATTAATATCTCTGTTATTGGTGAAAAACGCATGAAAATCCATTTAGTAGTTTTTGAGTTTACCGTGAACAGACAAACAAATAGACAGATGCGACTGGGAACTTTGTTTTAGAAAATATAAAGATGGACTAGTCTCTTTTAAGAGGCTACACTTCACTGACATTGGAATGCGTCTAAGTATGCATGTATTATATGAAGCAACTGTCATCTGTCTTCCTTATCCGGAAACAGGACATAGGCTCTGTCGGTATTTCAAGTCCTAAAAACGTACTGTAGCTAATGTAAGGTAAATTAGGCAAGAGGAATTTTGACTTCCGTTTTTGTTTTAGGAACTAAAAACGGCATGTTTTTTAATTAGCAATAAAAAGAAACTTAATTTAATTAGCGTAACCTGCGGTCTTCCTGTCCGGTTATGATTTAGATGTCTTTAAAGCTAGAGCTAATAGGCTCTTAATAAACTGTGATGGTGATCAACGATTGCATCACTGCTTACCATCAGGTGGGATCACCGTAAAGCTAACTAGTTTATGTCATTAAAAATCCTTATTTTCACTAGATTTTTTCAAGTTATGAGATAGTACTAAGGGACGTCAATTAGAAATCAGTCTTGACTTAGATTAGAACCAGTATGTTCTATATGATTCTTCATCGATTCCGAGTACAATTAACAATAACTTCTTCAAATAGCATTTCTAGTTCCAAGTTTAACTGAACAATGTTTGCGCCCGCGCCGCCGTGTGAATGAAAAGACCGTTAAAGGTAGCGTTTATTGTGTGTGACGGTTAAATGGGCACGTTCTATATTGTTAGGTTTAGAAACTAGTCATGTACTTCGAAGAAGACACGGAAAAAATGGGTATTTTTGCCGAACAAATTTTGTTGGTCATGTTAAAAAAAAAACGGTCGAATAAGCTACTATTTTTTTTTATAAAATAAACTAGTGCTTAACTACTATCCTGGCTGATGGTAAGCAATGATTTAATCGTTGATGGTGAGGTGTACTTACCTACTTATTCACTCTAAACTATAAGACACTTAAATTATAATCAGACGGTAAGACCGCAGCAGGCAAATTGTTCCAGTCCTTCGATGTATTAAAGCCTGGGTATATAACATGTTACTTTTTACAGTAGCTACCATTAGCATCAATAAAGAAAACGAATCAAATGACATAAAAAACATTAGGAAAAAATTGTTCTACGGTCTACGCGTGCTACGAGCTCGTAGCACTTTCGTAGAGCCAAATCTCGTAGACCTTCACTAAGATAATGTCATGATCTACTCTACTTTAAAATAATATGTATCTTGCAGCCAGCTTTAGTTTCGAATGTTAGTTATCATTACAATTTAGTATGGCGCCATTCGTCCCTCTGTTTACACTAGTTTACTTACTTAATGTTGTTTATATTATACGAGTTTCTTTGGTGATATGATTTTTTCGTGACTTACTTTAAACATACTTTAAGCAAAAATTTAAAAACGGTGAACATCTTAACCGTAAGCAAAAACGTTTAGGAAACACATTAACTGTGTGTACAGCTAAGGAGTGGAATTCACTATCGGAGTCTGTGTTTCCTAGTAGCAATAACCTGGGGATATTAAGTCAAAGGTGAATAGGTTACAGCTGTAATACAAACCTCCATAAGTTCCCGAGACGCCGTAAACCGTAACAAGTGGAGACGCACCGCGGGAGCCTTACTCGCCAACGAAAATGCAATACATATTGTCGAATACGACCACTCTGTCAAGAGTGAACCGACGGAGTAGGGGGGAATAGGTTAATTTATTCTAGACAGGTATGACGTGCCATATTGATCAAGCACGACCCTATCTACACCTAATATTATAAAGAGGTAGTTTGTTTTTATATTTTTAAGCTATTGCATAGCTTCTATCGCGGGCCTTGAGCGTGGAGACCGAATCCAGAAATTCCGTAACGAAAATAACCTAACACCCCCCACTCATTTGTTTTTTGAGCGTGGTGACCGATAAGAAAACAAATGAGTGAACAATCAATCAAAATTCAATTCAATGTGTGAAAGTTTTATATCATTAATATCAAAGAAAAAAAAAAAACAAAGGAAAAAAAATAAATAAATAATTATAATTGCATAAGTTGATAAAAATGCTATGCAATAGCTTTACCGCGGCAGTCCCCGAGTGCCACACGTCTTTTTTTGTTTGTAGGAGGTAACCTCTGGAAGTACTGGTCTGCCTGCTAAAATTTTTTCACCGATAGAAAGCTGCTTTACTCCTGAGTGACCTAAGGTATATTTTATGTACGCGGGTGAAGCTGCGGGCAAAAGCTAGCCAATAATAAAATTATTTAGTCAGTTGAAAATTTTCTTAGTCATTTTTCGTTGTCTCAATATATTTATCATGTTTTTCTACTTAAAAAATATAGCCCTATGAAACTTAACCATCATTGACCTTCTTAGTTAATGAAAATCATATGTAATTATAGTGAATCGTATAATTCAAACATTTGAATTACGAATATCCAATTCAAACTTCGCCTCATTCAACTTAAAGAATACCAAAAATATTTTTGAACTGATGGTTATCAACTCGAATAGGCATTTTACATAAATGATCGCGCATTTGAATCGCTACTGATTATTTTAATAATAATAAGATATAATCTCACCGATTGTCCGGATATCATGCGTATAATATGCAAAACGAATTGCCCAAAAAACATTTTGTAATAGGATACGGTTAAAAACACGACAGTTTTCGTTAATCGTTGACATTTTATCACGGAATCTGTTGTTTGATTTTTATTTTATTGTTTTAATTGTTTGTTGTAATAGTGTTGTTTTTAATATTGTTTAGCCGAAAGTTATTTTAAGAATTTGGGAACGTTGGTCTTGTAATGTGATTTTAGAAATGAATATATTTATTCATATGTTACGCATATGAAAGTTTTGTAACAAATATTTTATTAATTTAATTGGTTTTATTTTTGTTCATTGTTTTGAAAAGACTATATCGGTACTCATAATTACTTGCTATAACTATATTTTTTATAACTTTTGTTTAGGTTAGAATTCATAAAAAATCCTTCCGCTCTAGATGGAGGGAGCAGGCGTGTCAGACTTTCACTAACCCATGTGTGCTCCTTCAGTTGCCTTTTGCCTCCTAGGGCTGCAGTAACTCTTCCGAACCATCTCACATCACCTTATTCCACATACATTCTAGCACAAATAGCATAATCTGCCTTATAATATTCCCTGCTGGGACTCAAGGTATTGGGTCGTAATCCACCACGCGGGCCCATTGCGGATTGGTGGATGTCACATGTCTTCGAATTTTTGATTCTAGGACATGCTGCTTTCTTCACGATGTTTTCCTATCATATATTTTTGATATTTATTTTTCTTATTAGACTATTTCTAATAAGTCTTTTAAGATTTATTTAATACTAGCTTTTGGTCGTGGCTTTGCCTGCGTGCATAAAATAAAGCCAATGTTTTTTTTTTTCGGTGGGAAAAATCATCCAATGACAACCCCCGCTCTTGAGCTGAGCGGGAGATAGTGTCAGACTCTTACTGAGTAAAAACCCCATCCCGTTCCTTCAAGCCTTCATACCGGGGCTCGAGCGCCCTTTCGGATAACCCTGGGGATGTCACTTATGAATAAAGCAGCTTTCTATAGGTGAAAAAATGTTAGCAATCGGCTCAGTACTTTCAGAGATTATCTCTAATAAATAAACAAACAAACTTTACCTCTCTATAATATTAGTGTAGATAGGTAAACCTTTAACTCTTGTAATTATTAACTTAAGATCCTTTAAGAGTCGCTATAAAACTCAACATCGCAATTAACAACGGACGATGATATTCTTTATTATTTTCTTTGTGATTACACGAGTACGTAAACAAACATTAAAAACTTATTCGCTATAAGACAACATTATCGTATTTTATTGACATTATTAGCCTGTTTTAATAACATATGAAAAGTGCGATGTTTTGCACTAAAAACAATTTTTATGAGACTAGCGTTAAACTCGGGTCTTACCACGACGTATTAAAATGTCATCATGTGAGAGATGAGAGAGCAGTGGTGACCGAATGGTAAAAGCCCCGACTTACGAGTTGGCGCTCGCAGGTTCGAACCCAGCCAGGCGCATTACTTTGTGTAATTTATTTCATCACCACTGCTCTCAAAACGGTGAAGGAAAACATAGTGAGGAAACGGGCATACCCTAGAACCAAAAATTCGAAGACATGTGACATTCACCTACCCGCACAGGGCCCGCGTGGTGGATTACAGGTCATTCCCTCTCCTAGAGAGGAGGCTTGAGTCCCAGCAGTGGGAATATTAAAAAGGCCGATGATGATGGTGATTAAAATATCAGTCGTGCGAGCGAGAAAGAAGATGGAGCTATACACGCTAAATAGCTCCATCCCTTTAACAGTTCAGTTTAGGTCGTAAAATGGATCGTGTTCAGAACTCGTGGTAGGGGGCTCTGGTCACATTTTAGTGCCGACACTGAAATTAAAATGAAAAAGTAATACTCTCAAATTGAAATATAAAAATTAAATGCCGTTTTTAATTGCCACACTTTAATACAGATATATAAATATAAAAAACTGGCTAAGTGCAAGTCAGAGTTGCACACGAAGGTTCCGTATTGTAATATTAAAATGAGCTGAATAATGCCGTTTAAAAAGTGTAGTTTCTTGTTTGAGAACCCCCTTTAAATTTATTAGTTGATGTTTTAACGGCAATAGAAAAACATATTCTGTAAAAATTATAACATTCTTCATCTCTTATAAGATTCAGCGCGCTGACAAACTAACAGATAAATAGACAAGCTGACGGACCAACAGACAAACAATGGAGGTTTAGTAATAGAATGTTGTAGTGGCAATAGAAATACACATTGTGTGAAAATGTCAACTTTCTACCTCTTGCGGTTTATAAGATACAGCATACTGACAGACGGACGGACAGACAGATGGATGGATGGTCAGTGAAGCTTAGTGATAGGGTCCCATTAGTACGGAACCCTAAAAAAGACAATCAGACTATCTTTTAAACGTACGCAAAGGCAACATTATTTTAGTTATTTAATGATTAATAAAACTAAATATTTATTTGGTGTTGATAAAATTGTTTTTAATCAATATCTGGAGTTGGCAGTTAGTTTTAAGTGCGCTATTGCATATCTGATGTACTCTAATGGCTTTCCTCTTTAAATTAGGTATTGCGAACGGATGCGATAACACTTTAATGTATTTAAATATCAGAGGCCGATTTTGATTTGACGCATTTTTGCACTCGATTCTATAAGGTCTCAATGTTTTTTTAAAACTAAAATATTACTGGTGAAAACTACCAATTTTTTTCTTTCTTAATATTATTTATTTATTTAATATTCATGCAACTAAAGAGTACAAAGGCAGACTTAAACTTTCAAATACCGTAATTAGTGACATAATAGAAAGATAATAATAGCCGCCGGGGTTTAATGAATGAATGCCTTAGGCAATCTCTACCAGTCAACCTAGGGTAGTGTAGACATATATGGCAGGTTCATCAAAAATGCCTATACTTTCCCATTACTGGGCAAAGGGCACCCGAACTTCTTCCAAGTATTCTTGCCTTGACCCACCTCAAACCAGCTCTTGCGGTAGGCGTCTAGGTCATCCCACCAACTCTTCCAAGGTCGACCTCGGCAGCGTCGTCCATCCTCAGGTAACCAACCATCTTTATGGAGACTCTTGCCCAGTGGTCAGTATGTATGTGGCTAATATGACCCGCCTAATTCCAGATCTATGTGTTAACTATATACTCCCTCGTATTTTTTTTAGCTGAGTTATCGTTGAATATATTTTTTCACTCTCTAGGTGGAGTGATAGGAAAGGTTAGACTTTTATAGAACAAAACTCACCTGTGTTCTTTCTTTTGCCCTATTCGTTCCAATGCTGCAGTAACTCTATCAATATACTCGCTCCTAAGGTTAATTTAGATGAGAATTGTCAATATCGTTACTGATAAAGGTGAAGTAGTTTTTTAGAGATATAATCTAATGCTTGAATGTGATTCCATCTGATGGTAAGCAGTGAAGCAATCAGTAATGGTGACTCAAGATCATTTAAGTTTTTGATTTTCTTAAAAACGGATACTAATGCACATTACAATTCAGCACTTATAAGGGCTTTTATTAGTTTCAAAAATTTTATGTTTCTTCGATACTAAAAATCCAATGCTCTTTGTTTTTTAGCTTTAATTAAGACGTCCACAAACACAGTACCATAAAATGAGCTAATTAACGAAATATATTGGTCCTTCCACTTTATTGTAATTACTTTTTATGGTCCTTAATTTTACATGGAGGATCTCTGAGCTAAAAACTGTGATTGGTCATTTTAATACCACGATTAAAAAAATCCAAATCAAAAGCATTTATTTCAAATATACCATTTGCAAGCACTTTTGAATAGTCAAATGTCGGTCAGTCTAAAAAAATGAAGCTAAACTGTTGAATTGATTCTAACTAATCTTAAAAAAGATTATTGATTTATATCTATCTGAAGACAAAGTTAACCATCCCCGTCATCACCATCAAGTAACCACGAATAGATTCGGCACACTCGTCACACTGCGTGGCCACGGTATTATGCTGAGCGTTCAGGGGTTT
The DNA here is from genome assembly GCA_910589285.2 of Mythimna ferrago. Lineage (NCBI taxonomy): Eukaryota > Metazoa > Arthropoda > Insecta > Lepidoptera > Noctuidae > Mythimna > Mythimna ferrago. Next base: position 8,213,136 of record OU342691.1, on the reverse strand, counting down.
TGCGTGAACTTGGCGCGTATAAATCATAAACAATCTAGGAAAATATCGTACAATGTTTATAATTTATAAGCTAGTTCTAATATAAGATTGTGTCATTACCGACAGATAGAATGTTTCTCTTTGTTTCTTTCCTTTTCTAATTTGAAAAGTAAAAAAAAAAAACCTGTTGGACTTATTCGGGGTTAATTCTTATAAGCGACGCATGTAGGTACTACATATTATTTTATTTAAAATGCGAACAGTTTTCCCAGTATTTCAAAAATTTTCAGAGAGGTAATTTGGGAACTGCGGTTCAGGTTCGAGGTGTGGGCTTCTGAAGTTTGGTGTGTATATAAAACAAACGCTCTGCCCACGAGCGGAATAAGTCATTGGATCATTTCACACCTAAAAAAAAGTACATTGCTTTATATTTTCGCCAGTTACATGGTCTATCAAAAGCTGACTAAAAATTCAATTATTTTTCTATAAAATTCAAATCCTATTCTTAATTCAAATATATTCATCCGACCAGTACGCATAACAACAAAGTACAGTGTCCATACGATCTCCTACGATCTCAAAACATTCAGGACAGAACACGAAAACAAACTTTCACACAAAACTCACTAGAAACATCCAAAAAGTTAATCTACTCATGTTACTGAAGTAAAACTAAACAAAAATCCAGTTCAAACTCGAAACCTAAAGGGTAACCGATACCCTCCACTCTACTGAAGAATTTCACAACGTAATACTTTCTTTAAAAGAAAAAAAAAAGCTTCGACCACAACCCGACCACGTGCAGCGATTGCTTAAAAAAAAACTGTTCACTTTTTGCCCCGTCTCCCCGGGGTAGGGTTACAAAATGGAACTTTGTATGTACCAGGAGTACAATGGTATTTATGAATATGTATTGTATGTGTGTGTTTTGTGTGTGTGTGTGTATGAAGTGTGGACAACACACGCCAGGGTACTGTTGACTTAGTTTAAGGGATTTGGTGTCGGTATAGCGTGATAGTGTGAGCTTATTACCTTGTTTGATGAAGAGTGATGCTTGATATTAATTGCGCTTGGTTGGGGACGTTTTAGTGAACTTTTAAAGAGGTTTTAAGGTGTTACTTGCGTAGGAATTTGGAGGATTTATCGGTACAATTTACGACACAATTTTCTTCTGAAGCATTCGTAACATTTTTGTAGATAATATATAAAACTAGCTTTTGCCCGCGGCTTCGCCTACGTACATAATTTATTGTCTATGTCACTCAGGAATAAAGCAGCTTTCTATCGATGAAAAAAAAATTTGCATTCAAAAGCCAGTACTTCCAAAGATTACTTCCTACAAACAAAAAAAAAACAAACTTTACCTCTTTATAATATTAGTGTAGATAAAATGCCTTTTTTAAGATTGTAAATCATTAAATAACTTCTTTCGATCAGAGTGGAGCGAGATCGAGTCAGACTTTTACAGACTAAAAGCCAGTCGTGTTCTTGCAGTCGCCCTTTGCGGTCTAGAGGTGACTGTTTTGTTGTCTGTTTTGTTCTGTAAATTCCGCAGCCCAAAGATTCAATACATAGAATACATGATTCTACATTAATCATAAAGAAATCTTCATCATCAGCCTTTTTAATGTTCCCACTGCTGGGACTCAGGCCACCTCTCTAGGAGAGAATGGGCCGTATAATCCACAGCGCGGGCCCAGTGCGGGTTGGTGAATGTCACATGTCTTCGAATTTTTGGTTCTAGGACATGCCGGTTTTATCACGATGTTTTTCTTCACCGTTTTGAGAGCAGTGGTGATGAAATAAATTACACAAAGTAATGCGCCTGGCTGGGTTCGAACCCGCGACCGACAACTCGTAAGTCGGGGCCATTACCATTCGGCCACTACTGCTCTCTATGAAATACATAGACTACAAGATTCTACATTAATCATAAAGAAATCTTACCATGTTGTTAAACAATAGAATGTGCCATAAAGATAATGCTGATTTTGTAATAAAATTATTATTCATTTTCTCATCTATAGTCTATTTATGGTTAAGAAAATTATCATTTCTAATAAGATTTTCCTTCACACAACTTACCATACAATAGGGATATTCTTTTCACTTCATAGTTCCATGCATCTCAGAGCTATTAGTTACCAAAACAATGCTATTCGTTAAATCATTATGGGCTATAATTATTCAAGAGGCAGTGGTGTCAATAAAACAATCACGTTTAGATAAGTGCGTGTGCGCATGACACGCGTCGTCACAATGACATTCCATAGACGATGCGGGTTGTCATTGGTGATGTGTTGCTGTGATTTTGGGTATCGGAAAGTTGTGGAAATGACTGGATAACAGTTTATTTTACACAGCAACAGTTTATTTTTTCCACAATTTTTTCACAACAATTCCATTGAATTGTTGTAATAAAATTGTTTTTCTTACAGTAAGGACGAGGCCAATCAGTGAAATATTTTTTTCTAAAGAAAAAATGATATCAGAAGATCTTCTAAAGACATGTAAAGCGTTTTAGTTTTTTTTCAGATAAATTTTCTGTATTTTTTTTACTACTGTCGCGCGCTTTATGTTGCCAAATTTAAACGACTACCCTTGCTGAAAATTGTCATCGTCATATCAGCCATGTACTGTTAGACATAGACCTCCCCAAGTGTAACGACTGGTGACATGCGTCTCGCATTAGTCGAATTCCTAAGACCGTCACCAGGACATTGTCTACTTAGAGGAAGGCGTAGCAACGCTGCATCTTCCAGGACGCGGTCGCTATTTTAGAACCTTTCAGCTTCATCGACCAATATTTATATTTACATCGTCGGCCACATCATCGCTTACCATGAGATTGTGGTCAAACGCGAGCCTATCCATTATAAAAAAAAAAAAAAACGTTATTAATATTTATATTTTCATTATTTTTACATTTATTTATTTATATTTTTTATTTTTGGAATGTTCTGCGAGCAATGAGCCCAGGTACCTACTGTCACGTAAGTTTGGTGATTTTTTGAGCTATGTCAAACTTTGGTTCGTCGGTGGATATCCTTATTCCTGATACGATCACGAAATTAAACTAAAAGCCTATAAATAAGTTTTTTTGCAAGACTTTCGTTTGCCCCATCTTTACTTTTATCAAAAAGTTGAGTCACTAATTAAGATACCAAAAGCTGATAGTTGTTTTATTTAATCACGCTGATAACCTGTTTTCTGAACCGTGTTACTCACATTTATGTCTTAATCTGTAGGACATTTCACAGTTCGCCCACACTTACAACTAAATTGTGTTACGAATTACCATCACTCAGAACTTAAATAAACCAGAGGTCATCCGAATGGGAACCCCGGGGTGCTGGGATACAAGGCAGAGAAGGAACAGAGGAGTGGGTTTGAGTCAGTAAAAGTCTGACGTCGTCCCACACCACCCTAGAGCGCGAGATCATTGGATGATGTCACACCTAAAAAAAAAATAAGAGCGTAAATAAAACTGTCACGTGGTCAGCGCCTGCGTGTACGCACGCCATCCCTTTGCGTGTGGAGGGACAATAGAGCGGCGAGTTACGGGTTAATTTAGTTCTAGATGAGCTGCTGAGATATTTTTCCAATATGTTTTTTTCTTATAGCCGCCAAAGTAAATGTCTCGAACCTAATCGCTCTAATATTATAAAGGCGAAAGTTTATGAGTGTATGTATTTATTACTTCTTCGCTGTCGGAAGATTAAACGGATTTCGATGAAAGGTACACAAATGTAGACCATGTTCTGGAATATTACATACATATAATATTCCGGGGGTATGTTCCTTTAGGATATATTTCTACGATGTATTTAGTTATTTATTTATTAAAACTTCATGCAACACACAGGTATAAAGACGGACTTTATGCCTTAGGCATTCTCTACCAGTCAACCAAATGTGTACTATCATGCGGGTGAAACCACTGCCAACAGCTAGTTAAAATTATCCGATACCATTAAATATTTATCAGTAACTTATGTTTTAGCGTGCAAAAACCATATATAATTAGTTCGCACCTTCAAAAGAATGCTACCAGGATTAATAAATTAGTAAATAAAGCGCTCACGTGGCCAAACCCTGCGCGTACGCACGCCACGCAGCCCTTTGCGTGTTTCGTGACAATAGAGCAGCGAGATATGGGTTAATTTTATTGTTGTTGGGTTTCTGAAGAGTATTGTTGTAAAAGGTAAGAAAAATAATGGTAACATGCTTGTCTTTGAATATCAATTTAATTTTTTTTTTGTTAGATGGTAAAGAAATATTCTGCCTTTCTAATGCCTACAAACGCTTGAAAACATATCTTTAATATTGAATCCCTTATATAAGATTAAAAAAAAAAAAATATTTTATTATGGATAGGCTCGCATTTGACCACTATCTCACCTGGGCCTCAAGTCTGCTATTACAATAGTGTCAGAATGGTCTATCATTGATGCCATAATTGTCGATTTTGACAAGTTTGGTAATCTACTAATATAATGGCGTCATTATGACTTTCCAATGGTCAACCACTGACACTCCATTGAAAGAAGTGACATAGAATGGTAATCTCGTACATATTGACAAATGAATATTTGAAGTTTGCGGTAATCTGCTAACACTTTGACAGTTTATTTGATCAGTGTTTTACCATTAGAACGTTATTGTGTAGTTATTGGTTTTAATATGCTCGAAATTATCATTCTACCACAATTCTATTACAAGACCATTGACCGATCAATGATCGATCATTATGAATTAGCAGATTACAAACTTTTAGCAAAATGACAATTGGATCGTGTTGGAATGACGAATGTATAAAAATAGCAGACTCGGGGCCCTGATAGTAAGCGATGCACATCATCGCTTATCAACCTTATATCAGCCTATAATGTGCCACAGTCTCCTTTCCACCAGTAAACACCCCATAGGAAGGTAATGACTTGAGACCCTACTAAAAAGAAGACATTCCCCGACTCTCCCATATTAGTAGTTTGTCAGCAACAAAACACGCGCCCACACGCTTTCATATTAGTAAGGGCGATCATGAGCAACAACGCCGCGCGTCGCTCATTTAGATCGCAGACCCCATTGTCTACGGAAGGGCACCCATCAGTATGCATGCCTATCATGATAACTACGATAAGCCCCCAAATCTATATTGGTTATTAATAAAAAGTACCTACGTTAATAAAATAACGATGCTATCTCATTTAGGACGTTGACACTTCTTTAAGCCGTCAACATACCTGCGCTTAACTTTTATTGAATATCTCATGAATAAATGCATACACTTATTAATGATAAATTCCTCACTGAATAGATATTGGCTTATTTAAAAAAAACTTTTAAGGTGTAAATTGTAAAACCACCACTATGTATACGAATATTATCATTAACTTCATATAAAAGCATAATGAGACAAGACTTTCAAGGAAAATGGCATTTGCATTATAGTTTCTTCTCTACTGAGGACATGTATAGCTTCAGATAGTCGCTCGCTGAAGATTTTATGTGACAGCCTCCGTTGATTGTATTGAAATTTAAAAAAAAATATTCTGCGGGTACTTATCATACAGATCACTCTATAAAAATAAATTACAGGAGCAAAAGAAAATGTAACAGGGTCGTCGTTATCATAAAGCTAACATAAGCGAATAAATCAAACGCAAACACACACAGGGCTGTGAAAACAGAAACACATACACGACGTAGAGGATAACGTAAACAGCCCTTCCACGGGCACTTAGTCGAGTAGTTCGTGTAAGTTGAGTCGCGCGCACACTGACGCAGGCGCGTGGGTATACATTGGCGCGGGCACACACGCGTGGCACTTCTAATCGGCGCTTTCCTTCGCGTGGCGGGCGTGTGTGCACATCCCCGTTAAGGGGCGCAGGTGTGGCGTGGTGAATGACGCGGCCGTGGGAACTCGACTCAACCCCGAGTTCCCATGCTCGCACCACCTGCCACCTGCCGTACTACGCATAATTCGCGTTCGTAAATGAACGGTAGTGACCACGTGTGCCCAGTTTTTTCATCTCGTCGAGGACGCGGAAGCCGATGGAGCCCAATTAATTTTATCTTAATGATAGCGAGGCGATGCTGTTGGGACGGGGGTGTGTCGATGAAGATTTCTCCGAGATAATCGATTGCGTCAATAATTTCGTGTTATAGAAAAGTCATTAAATGTTTATTGGCGGTGACCAGTTTGTGTTCTTTGAGCTGTAATAACCCTCGAACGTTCTCGGGAATTCTGTGGTCATTTACGGTAATTAAGCATTTAAATTTCATTCCGCATTATGCACCAGTCAGTAAGATTCCAGTTTATGTTTAACTTGTTTCATGTGCTGGAAAAATTATATCTTACTGAGCTTGTTCGTACAAAACCTCCCTGTGCAACTAGACTAGATTACTTCTGATGTTATCACCTTAATCAGTCAATTGCCTCTAGCGTATCATGTCATCTGTAAACGTGTTTCTCTTTTCCACGCCCAAGTTCAACACGCACATGACTTGCTGATTTGCTTCCAATCTTATCACACTACACCCGACACATTGGACTTGTCTGTCAATAGAAATACCCTTAATGATAAGCCTGTAATTGACTGACTGCTTTAAAAGTGGGCTTTTATGAACAGTCATTATTTTTATGATATACTAGCTTTTGCCCGCGACTTCGTCCGCGTATATAAAATTTTGCCACTCAGGAATAAAGGAGCTTTATATCGGTGAAACAATTTTAGCAATCGGACCAGTACTTCCAGAGATTACCTACTACAAACAAAAAAAAACAAACTTTACCTCTTTATTATATTAGTGTAGATCAATACGGTGTACACGACTGGTATCTTTTTCTAATTTCATCATTCATCGATCTAATCATAGAACAGCATTTCATAAATATAGTTATTATTACCAACAAAAACAGTAGGTAAAAGGCTTTGCAAACCTTTTCGTTACTTACTTAAAAAATCAATCGATCTAACTTGATTCATATTTAAAACAAAACAAACGAATTACTAACATTTTGAAATAGGAAAACAGAATGACAAGCTTTAATTCTTTTAAAAATGTTAAGCCACCACAGCCACCTGCCCAGCAGTGAGACAGTATGGGCTAGATAAATATCTATCTATCTAACCCACCCCAACAAAATCAATTTGAAATCAAGGGACAGCATTAACTAAAAAAAAACAAAAGCAAATCAAATATCAAAAAGTCAGAGCACTAAGATTAAAAAAAAGAACACTTGTATTCGAAATTCAAATCTATACAAACATTTGACCTTCAAATCCATACAAATGTCGTTACATGCTTGCCACACTTTTGATAACAATCGGTGTTCACCGTTGACCTTTCCACTTGTTCCGGTATACCTGTTCCGGACGGGTACGGACCGTTCCGGCCCGTGCGTTATGTCCGTTGATGCCACCCCTAACTCGATAAGTGATTGTTATTATTACGTTAACTTTTTGTTAGTGCTAAATGGGGTAATTATTTCTTTGATAATCACTTTCTGGGGTTAACATTTTTAATAAATGCTTAAAAGGGTTAATGAGAGTCGCATTTGACGTTAGAAAGAATATAATGTTTACAATGATAGAGACGTACTTTGCTCATCTTCCTTGAGAGTGGCAAATCTTGATTGAAATTCAGTCGAGAAGGTTACTAATATTATTGTAAACATCTATCCTTTCTAACGACAAATTCGACCCTCATTAACCCTTTTTTTGATAATCTCTGTTTAGGGTTAACATTTTATAATGAGTGTTTAAAAGGGTTTAATAGAAATTAGTATTCGTTCATTTAAACACTTAATCAGTTTATGTATAATTGCGTACATAAACTGAATAAACGTAAATTTTGATAACATGCAACTGAAAGAACACGGTGAATTTCTGTCAGTAAAAGTCTGGGTCTCCCTCTCGCTCTACTCGAGGCGAAAAGAGTTATTTGATTCCCTTTCCCTTCTCTCTTTTTTTTCGTTTTATTTTATTTTGACCTTACAACGTATGTATCTATGCATGCCATGTCTTTTTTCTTTTCGCTCTTAAAAAAAATACACCAAAACAATCAACCTCCTTAATCTTCATCCTCCGCCTTTTCCCTTACAAAATGACATATGTACAATGACATTGACACTTCGCAGTAATTGATAACCGATCTCCTCTCGCTTCTGGGGCCTTACCATGTGTCAAACTGTCAGTCGTGCGAGCGAGAAGGAGGGGTGAAGCTATTCACGCTATATAGTTGAAAGACCTTTAAAAGTGCTGAAAGAAAACATTGTGAGGAAACCGACATGTCCCAGAACCAAAAATTCGAAGACGTGTGACATTCACCAACCCGCACTGGGCCCACGTGGTGGATTACGGCCCATTCCCTCTCCTAGAGAGAAGGCCTGCCTCCCAGCAGTGGGAACATTAAAAGGCTGACTAAGCTATGCTATGCTTTAAAACACTTCAATTTAGGTCGTTTAGTGGATCGCGTAAAGAGCTCGTAGTAGGGTTTCTGTCCTTAGGCGAAGTGACATTTTCCTCCAGTGATTATATATTATGAAGTATATCCATGGACGTGTTTCTTAAGCGTAATTTATGAGATGGACAGCCCTGGGGCTGTAATCATCGCGTCTTGGCGCACTTGGGCTACTGTGCGACGCGTCATTATTATCAGTTAAAGACAAGAAGAGTTCTCTTTAAAAGGACAGAATTTGACATTAGTGTAATTTTTAGGGTATCGTAACCAAAGAGTAAAGACCGGAACCTATTATTGCATTGTCGGTCTTTCTATCACTCTGTCTCCAGGCTGTATCTTATGAACTGATATTATTACTATGATTATGATAACTATTTAATCAGAAACGTTTATTTAAAATAAACCAGGGTGTTTTTAATATTGTGCGGTTATGATCCCGCATGCGAGATTGCCCCGTACGCGTAACACCCGTAAATGTGATTTCATACCACTAATTAATGTAACGCGTGGAATACGTACGCGGGACGCGTTTCGTTTTTTCATTTTGAAATTTTAAGCATACGGATATTCCGCATGCGTGATGAAATTCGCACAATATTAAAAACACCCATAGGCACTTTTGAATTGTCAAAAGTGAAGCTAAATATTACGCCGTCATCAATATCTTCCTTGTCCCGTTTTATTTGGAGTCGGCTCAACACGTTTTTTTCTTCCATTCTGTCCTGTCACTCGACACGCTGTCATTAACTCCCTTTTCATTCATATCACTTCTCACACAATCCATCCATCTTTTTTTTGGTCTCCCTCTCCCTCTCCATCTATCCACATGTGAACTCATAACTCTTTCAGTAACATGCGTTTCTTTACATGACCATACCAAGACAAACGACAATAATATTACGCCGTCAATATTGGAAAAATGTCCCCAAAGTGTCAGATTAAGACGAAAGGCGTGCTTTATACCCAGCAGTACTTATAATTATGAGTTCCTTATTCGTAATTATGTATGGAGTCGGTCCTGAGGCTGTAATCATCGCGTCGCATGTCCTACTTGAGCTGCTGTTGGACGTTTCATTATTATTTGGAAGATAGGAAAGATTATTTTTTAAATCGTTTTTAAATAAAAACGGTTAAGGAGTAGAATTCCCTGCTGGAGTTTGTGTTTCCCGACTGTAACTTAGGAGTTTTTAAGTCAAAAGTGAATAAGTTAAGTCTAAGTCTGGGCGTGCTCCATCGTCGGCCACATCATCGCTTACCATCAGATGAGATGGTAGTTAAACGTGAGCCTATCAATAAATAAATAAAAAATATATAAAACTGCTTTAGGAAATTTCTTTTTAAAGTGTGAGGTAAGTACCATCTGCAGTCGATATTATTAAGAATGAGTTCCTTATGCGTTTTAGTTTTTCTTATTGTTTGGGTATGGTAATAAAATTTATTGTAGAAATAAGTACATTTTTTAAAATGAAAAAAAACTTCTGTGCGGATTATGTGTCTACATAAATTATAAAACTAAATAAATAAAGTCGAAAGCGAAACCTACTTAATTATTCTTTGGTGTAAATAATGTTAAGTTTGAATGTTAAAAAAATGTCTCCATTTTGTCAAATTTATTATTACAAAACAAAAAAGAAATTTTTCACGTAGGTTATAATTTACAAATGAGTTCCTTATTCGTAATTATGTATTGAGTCGGCCCCCAGGCTGTAATCATCGCTTCACTGTCGTACTTGGGCTACCGTTTGTGGGGCTTGCTTGCCATAATATTATGTGATTCTGAAGGTTACTGTGAAGGCATTTAAATAGTTTTGGTTTCCTGGTCAGTGTCATATTCCTTAAATTTTACAAGCTTAATTTGTCTGGACGATACACACATTAAGCTTTTATACACAAGTCCAGCTTTATACAGCCTTAAATTTAGGTACCCGAACAAAAGAGAGGGAGAGGCCGCCCGTCATTATGCCAGTTGCAGACCGAAAATTAAGCTAAGTTAGTTTAGCTTAGCTAGCATAGCCGACGTAGTTTTCCATACTTGTGTGCAGACTGCAAGCTATACGAACTAAGTTATGTGAGCTAACTAAAATATGGGAAGCTAAGTTAGTTGTGTATGCCGATACGTAGCTTGAAAAACTGCATCAGCTATGCGAGCAATGCTTAACTAAGTCAGCTTAGCTCTTGGTCTGCAACCGGCTTTAACCTGGTGGTCTAACATCGAGACAGACTTCAAAAAAGCCTAAAAATTGCCTAAATCGACAACCCAGGGCAGACTGCCCTGGCGCAGATTTGTGAGGAGACCCGAACCCAGATAATGGGAGCAGAAACGGACAAAGGATCTGTGTATGGACGATAAAATAATTTTCATTTATTTATTTATCTACAAATACAAAAAAAAGAAATGCAAGTAGAAGATCACAAAGTTTTTAATATTTTCAAATGAAATTTCTTCCAGCAGACCTGTGGCGTGAGATTTGGTTGAGAGATGTAATGACAATAAATACTTGTTATAAAAGTTAAAATATTTTCAGTGAAAAATTAAAGAAAATCTTTACGTTTATGATGTTTAGACCATAAAAAAGTATTTATGAAAATGAAATGTTTGCAATCAGACACATAATTAAAAAAATAACCATAGATTCACAACATGCAATCGAAATAAATATTAAAAAATAAACTTGTCATAATAACAGAGACGAAGGCGAGAATTCTTAGAAAATACGAAACGCCTATTCCACACCAGTTTCTACGTAAGTCCGAACTCCCATTAGGTTAAATGGTTCCGCAGTGATTAACGATAACATCGCCCGCTCGGCTTCATCAATCCTTCTTTATAATTGGTACAGATGCATCTCCATTTACTTGTTAACTATGTGCTTAATTATTAATGTTGTTCTTAAAGTTTTATCGACTAGATAGATCGACTTTTTAGCTGGAGGTTGGATTACGTGTCATAGTAATATATCGTAGTAATTCGTAGAAAGAGATTAAATGACGCACCTATGTAGGTAACTGTAGTCGTGTTTATCATCTATAGAACTAGCTTGATGAATTTGTTTCGTGAGTTAGGAGATAGTGTCAGAGCTTTTTGTAAACTTTAAGAAAGAAATAAAAAGGAAGAAGAAACTGATTTATATATATCAGCTACGTAAAAAAAATCGTTGAAATTCTTATTAATTTAATTATTTACTTCTAGCTACGATAATAACTTTTACTAACTTAGAAATTAGAGTAAAAAAGTCACACTAATATTATAAAAGCAAAATTTTATGAGCGTGTCTATTTTTGATTGTTATTTCTTCACGTTCAAACAGCTGAACGAATTTCGAAAGTTACTACACGAGTAGACCTATCCTGGAATGGCAAATAAGAAAGCACTTTTTTTCCCGGGATTATGTTCCTCTGGGATAATTTTCTAATATCGCGTGGGCGAAACCGCTTGCCTGTTGCAAGCAGTTTCGATAATTATTTCATGTAATTCAATTTTACAACTCACCTTTACCAACTTAATCCATCAAAAAGATATTTCAATGTATGGTATGGTAATTATATTTTAATTTTCTTACCAGCCCTTAACATACAACAAAATGTCAGATATTTTACTGTGTCCCATTAAAATCGATTTATGATTCAACACAAAGAACCCTAAAATATGACAGTAATTACATTTATTGCTAAAAGAAAATATCCAGTTTAAGGATTGAAATTGCGTTGCGACGGCCATTTTTCTATACTATTTGCGTTCCTAGGCAATAATTTTAAACACTTGGGACATATTATGGGGTGTGCTATATACTGGGCCTGTATTTAGGTTATTATGAAGTATTTTTAGAATCATACTTCTCTGAAGTTGGACGTTTCATTGTAATTGGTTTCTCGTGTTGTAATGATCGGTTGAAGCCTTATGTTTTCTTTTAATGTGTCTTCAGTAAGTTAAGTTGTAGGTTCAAACCCCTAAGGCTCTCACTGCACACCAATCGAAGGAGTGAAACTACTTTTTTAATCCCTGTCGGAGTCTGCGTTTCCTGACTGCTACAACCTGAGGGTATTTAAGAGTAAATAGGTTCCTTCCAAGCGGCAAGCTCAATCGTCGACCTCATCATTACTTACCATCAGGTCAGATAAGTAATGGTCAAACATTAGTCTATCAATAATAAAAAAATGCTGCCGCAAACTGAAAAAAACATTTAAATGTACGTACGTTTTTTTTCTAAATGGAAAATTAAAGACTTACCTATCACGATCTAGGGCGGAGCGGGAGGGTGTGTCAGACTTTTACTGACTAAAACCCACTTTTCTGTTCCTTCTTTGCTTTCATTCTAAGACCCCGTGGTTCTCTTTTGCACATCCCATGGCCCCAATATCTAGGCTTCGACCTCGACCCTGCTGGGTCCTTACGGTTTTGCTAACATCTCCTTGAAGTGGAACACTACGAAGTGTACCTATATCGAATCCGGTGACTGGGACCGCGGGCCCAGTAGCCGAAAACCTCTATGTATGACTGTATTCTATATTAAAAACTATTTTTAAAGTTTCTAAACTCAATACTGGCTCAATACACAAATAAAAAAAAAACCTACACTACTTTTTTATCGTTCATCATCATCATCATCATTATTTCAGCCGATATACGCCCACTGTTGGACATAAGCCTCCCCCAAGTGTCGCCACAATGAACGATCCTGTGCGTCTCGCATCCATCGGTTTTTCGCAACCTTCACCAGGTTATCGGTCCACCTCGTAGGGACCTTCCAACGCTGCGTCTTCTGGTACGCAATCGCCACTCCAAAACATTTCGGCCCCAACGGCCATCTGTTCTGCGAGCAATGTGTTTTGTCGTTCAAATTGTAGCAAATATTAATCCGATAAAAATGAGTACACTTCAAATATTTATATTCGTCTTTATTCATTTTCCATCATGATATACATTCCTCATTTCCATTCGATAGCTCCAACATTGTATGTCCATATGTCCCGTATTAATTCTCATTAACGCACTAGTACTTAGAATCAATGACAGGTCATTAAGTACCGCAGAAATACGTGTTTAAATTAAGTAGGTACAATAATATTAGCCAATTACACGTCACCTGTGGCTTTAAGTAATTGCTTGAAGTAATTAAGGGCTTGTACAACCAGTTTCATGGCTCGTGATTACTGCTCTAAATGTCATGTTATTCTCTCAGAAATATACAGACGTTTCTTGAGATGAATTGCTTGATATTTTCAGGATAGGTAAACAGGTATCTTTGTATTTTATATCGAAACTAAATTAATGTAATTGAAAGACCAATGTTTATGACCTTATTTTTTTTAGAGGTGGGAAATCATCTAATGACTTTTCCCTCTTTAGGGCAGAGCCACACCTATAATCCTTCAGTTACTCTTTGCACTCTAGGACCATGGGCTACCTTTTTAGAAGTCATTACATGCCCCTATTCGGGATCGGCCCTTCTGGGGCCTACGGATTTGTGACATCTCTTTGAGAAGCACGTGGAACCCCACGAAAACGATTCGGGCTCGATCCAGACGGTTACCAGACGGCCGGACGGCGAGCTATCCATTGCTCATAGTCCGTAAGTCCGCGCCTACGGTGGCTGGTAATTGGGGTTAGGGTGTCGGAAGCTGGGGCATGATGATATCCGATTCCTCACGCGTGCAGCCGACTTCTTTGGAACTCCTCAGAAGGTAATTTCTTTAATCCGTTTTCTGTGTTCTATTTTTGAAAGTTTTTGCACTGACGATGTGTTCCGTTTATGAAAATTCTTGCAGAGAACAAAATTTTTCTTTCGGTTTTGTTTTCTTTTTGATTTACACGTTTTGTTCATTCAGCCAGTGTCAAATTAAGAGAGTATTTAGTTTTTGATACAGAAGACAGTCATTTTGGTTCAATTTTATTTTTATTTTCCTTCATGGCCAACCAACGATTGTTTACACTACTTTTTAAAGTACTTATCTACCATAAACTAAGGTTAGTGTATAGTCTGTCTAATAAATCAACCGACTTGAGAATTTTGTATAATATTTAATCATTTAAAAAATACAAATATTCGGTACTTTTTATAAGTTTCTTCTGTTAGTAAACAATGATCTCTATTTCTTAATCAACCTTGATTATTGAACCCGTGTTGACTACATCAGATTTCATTAAATCCTAATAATTGCCCAAGTCGTTTAAATTATTAGACAGACTCTAACAACTATTTTTTTCCATTTTAATGCGGATAAAATTCATTATAATGTTTTTGCAGTAGGGAGCAAATGTATCGTAGTAGCCAGCGTTCTCGACAAGCTTCGCCAAGGTAGTGGTAGTACATAAAATTCTTAGCTCTATTTTACGAAAGTCGCGCTTATTTCAATGATTATTATATATGTATGTAATTGCGAAGTTGTGAAGACACTTGAGACACAAAACTACACAAATTTTACAGTATCCACCAGAAATAAATTTTGGAATCACTAAAACAGAAACTGATCTTTACTCAAAAAAAATCGCTCCAAAAATTTTTGAAAAAGCTACCGTGACCAATGGAAAGAGTGAAAGAAAAAATACATAAACATATTTATTTTACGATGAACATTGTGCACACCAACAAGATAGGTTATCATTGCACAAAATGTACAAATAAAATTGCATTAATATACATCCTTTCATTCAAGGAGCCAGTTCACAATCACAATGTAAACAGAAAGGTCATGCGCACACTTAACTGCACTTCATTTAAACACACCAATTAAGGGTCCTTCAATAAATTTAACTAAAATAAAAACCTGAAACATATGAGCCCCTCAAAACCATCGCAAAAAACATTGTCGTCTGATAACCGAGCCACACCAAAAAAGTAAGCAGTATCATTAAGCACACAAAATATGTTTTCCATTTACACAGACGCTCCGAGGCGGTTATAATTTTGTATACGCTGAATGTTTACTCAGTAAGAAGTGCTACGGATCGGTAACACCTGCCGCGTTTTCCCACGACAGCGTTCGGCCGTCTTCGAGTGTTGTCGGGTGGAGTCGGGCGCGGTCGGGTGCGCCTGCGACGCTTACAGTGATATAAACACGCACGCTTATCTTGTCACGCGACGAAATCTGTGGGGCGACCCTAATGCCTTTATGTGCGTGACATGACGTGACTATGAATAATATTCATTTATTATGTTTAGTTTTACATTCGTTATCTAATTATTCGAGTGACCGTTGATAATAATGTTATGTTTTGACCATTGAGTCTTAAGTAGCTACAAAAAAGGTGTGTCGTGTAGCTCTGTGAGTCTATAATTTCGAAAAAAAAAATCATATGGATTAAATGTATTTTACGTAGTAGGAACACGGAGAATTTCTGGAAAGGAAACCGATAAAGTTAGAAGGCAAAAGTCAAATGAAGGAACACAGGATTTTAGTCAGTAAATGTCTGACATGACCTCCGATTCCACTCTAGTGCGAGAAAAGTCGTTAGATGATTTTGCTCCTTCCAAAAAAAAACACATATTCAAAGATATTCAAAAATAATAATCGAGTTTTGATGAAACACACTGAGATTCGCCACATTTGTTAATCTAGAAAATAACCATTACCTGGTCTATTTTTTCATAAATATGAAAAACGCTAAAAACTGATACTCATATACAAATTAAATAAAACAAACACAACATGAACAAACACGACTGTTGTATATATTTTTTTCAAAGTTAAAAATACATCTACCCAGTTCCCAGAGTAGTCTCAAAATAAACTAACTGAGTAAAACAAAAAAGAAACCGTACCGATCCTTAAACGGTTATAAAAAGTCTAACCTACTATATTTAACTCCGATCCGTTACCATTAAAAAAAAAAAAACAAAAATGGAAGTTAAAATAATCATACTGTCCTCTTGGCTTAAAAGACAAGTTGCTAAACCTGACTGGGGTAGAACCTAGTAGAATAATAAAAAAAAAACTAAAATGGCGAAGCGGTTAACCGTTATGGGTACCGATGCTGCACAATGTTGTGACAAATCATCGGGACTATAAAAGTAGAGGTGTTTTGTACTTTATTTTATTTTGGCCTGATTAATAGGCTGTGTTCGTTAAAATGATGTAGCTTTGGACTGGAAAAAATAGCGGTAAAGTTGATGTAGCTGGGCTGAAAAAAAATTGCGGAAGATTTACTACGCGGTCCAACCACCGCAAAGGTCAATTTCCCTTATTTTAATCAGAAGAATAAAATTTATGAATTTGTATGATTAATTAGTAGGTAGGTACATATATGTTGTATTCATTGTCTTCTAAACAATTTTGAATTTGTAACGCGTGGAAGACGGAGTTAGTTACGCACTTATAAACCTAGATTGTAAGCTTTTGTTAACAGCGTGTGTAATTAATTATTAATTTTCCCTAAAAAAAGATATAACAAAAAACAGTCTTACACTCCCCCTTGCTGCACACAGAGCGGGAAATTTAATCGATGTTTTTCCAGCCAAACAAACTTCAGTTATTGCTATTGTGTCTGCAACTTAGAACTTTTCTGTTCTATTTTCTAATTGAAATATTGAAAACTGTCGATCAAAAGCTAAGAGTATACATAGAATATTTGAATATATTAGGATATATCCTTAATTAAACTTAACTAAAAACCTAATTACATCAA
Organism: Mythimna ferrago; assembly: GCA_910589285.2. Taxonomy (NCBI): domain Eukaryota; kingdom Metazoa; phylum Arthropoda; class Insecta; order Lepidoptera; family Noctuidae; genus Mythimna; species Mythimna ferrago. The sequence goes on along the minus strand of OU342691.1, from coordinate 8,196,065 downwards.
AGTCCTTCTCCCTTGTCGCACAAAATAACCCATCAAAAACAAAATTACCCAATCAAAACACGAAACCCCAAAACGGGCTCAATTTTTCGAAAAGAAAAAAAAACTTAATTCGAGCAGCATTAATTAAAAATCAATATAGTGGGTTGCAAAAAATGTACGCGAGCGATCTCGAGTGTACCCGCTAGCTCACACCTGCCCATTCTCCCACGGTGTAACACAACCTTTTTTAAACAGCCTTTTTGCATTTAAAATAACCACTTTCCTTCCAATTTTGAATTTTCGTGCGAGCACACCTCGTCTTTTATTTTATGGCACGTTTATGGCTGTTGGTTAACGGCCAGTTTTTGCTAATATTTTTGCAAGTCTTTGCTCTTTCTTTTTAATAAAGCATTTGAAGTTGATTATTTTTCAAACTGGCATTGAAATAGACTTTGACATGTTCTTAACTCAAAATACGGGATTTTTTTTTTGTTAATGTTTTTGGCATGGATACTAGTGTCCTTTAAGTCATGTCTTCATATGAATAGAAAAGAGAATTAGGCCAGGGTTTAGTTCAGAAAGGGAAGCTCGGCCCCGGTACGAAAGGCAAGAAGGAACGGGGTAGGTTTTTTAGACAGTAAGAGTCTAACACCATCTTCCGCTCCACCCAAGGGCGGAGGATGTCATATGGATGATTTTTACCCAACAAAAAAAAAACGTGACAAAATATGAAAATCTGCACATAGATTATGTCTGAATCTTGATAAGACTTTGTGGTAGTCATAATTAGTCGTAATTTGATTGTAAATATTAATTTGGTACTTACTAGAACATCATTTGTTGAAAAATATATTTGATATGAGCTACTCAGTGCAGCTCATAGGTTTTTCAACACGGAGCTGATTTTCACATCTTTTTTTATTTGTTCGGAAAAAAGGCTTGAATGCAAATTAGGTACAGCTCAAATTATAACGAATTTGATCTTAAATTATGATTGTTTTGAAGAGATTTTGCCGCTCGGCAGTTTTTAATTTAGCAGATACAATTTATAGAAAGTCTAGGCTAGGAATAATAAATTAATAAGGAATTTTTTTATACAATTTCTTATTCGTCTTATTTTCTTTATGGACTGTCTAATCAAATTATACTTTTGAAGATTATACAAATATAGGATAAGTATTTGAATTAGATAGACAAAAGAAAATATTTTTTTATGTAAGTCAGACGAGAAGACGAGTTTATCATGATGGCTCTAAATCCATTAGGCGAGTTAAATATTAAATAAATAATAAATTAATTAAATAACGTAGTGCTTCTAAAAAAAAACCGATAATTAGTTGCAAAATCACTGCTTACCATCAGGTGGGATCGCATTCAAGCACTAGTTTATATCAGAAAAAAAAATTACGAAGTGTCAGTCTCTTTATCAGTCAATTCCAAAGCATTTTGAGAACACAAATGATAAATGATAAATGATAAATGATATTTATTTTGCAAATAGGTTTAAAAAACACTTTTACACGTCAATTTTTTTTTCGTCAATTTATGCTAGATGAGGCCGGTGTTTCCTATCTGACTACCCTGAGAAGAAACACCGAAACAAACTCAGGGGTCAAAGTCTCTTTTAAAGTCCATACAGTAAATATGTAATGGTCAAATCACATGAGAACCATGCAGATTTGTCTGAGATGGTCTTTTGAAGAAAGAACCATACAGATTTGAGTGGACCTGTCCAATCAGTGTAAGCATTTGTCAGTATTCGAAAAGCTCAACTTAGGACTACTAAGGAGCTCCACGACTTGACGAACAATACCAAAGAAAGGACATTTGGGTAGGCCGCAGAAAATACTCAAATTGTCAGACATACGTTAAAATTACTGAATAGAAAAGAAAAAGCAATCAACATAGTCCTCACATTTACAATAATCTAAGGAAATTAATAGTTTACAAAATATTTAGCAAAGTAAATATTTGTGTCAAAGAAAAAAAAAAAATACTTTAAGTACTTAAAATGTATACACGTCAATTTGTAAAATAAAATAAAAATAATCTCCAATGTCAAATTGTAAAAAATTAAATAAAATAAAAAGAAAAGGCACATTTGAAAATAAAAATAATAATAAAAAAAAATACAAAAAGAAGATAAAAATAAAAATATCAACAGTTGTAGCAAGTACTGGAGCAGGTCAATCCCAAGCCTTCTCGTCCTGAATATAGTCCTTTACAGTGTAAAAAGCCTTTTGACAAAGTTTACGTTTTACAAATGATTTGAACTTATTAAGGCTTAGTTGTTGAATATGACTAGGAAGTTTATTATAGAAGTGTATACATTGGCATCTAAATGAGCCCCCTATTTTTTTGAGCCTGGTTGCAGGAACTACAAATTTATGTTTGTTTCTTGTATTAAAATTATGAATATCACTGTATTTTTTAAACATGTCTATATTTTTATGGGCATACAAAATATTCTCGTAAATATACTGTGAAGGCACAGTCATTACATTAATTTCTTTAAATTTATCTCTGAGGGAGTATCTGGGACTTAATTTATAAATTGAACGAATAGCCCTTTTCTGTAAAACGAAAATTGTCTGTATATCGGCGGCATTTCCCCATAATAGAATACCGTACGACATGACGCTATGAAAATAGCTAAAGTAAACTAAACGGGCTGTCTCTAAATCAGTTAAATTTCGAATTTGTCTTACAGCATATGCTGCTGAACTAAGTTTTTTCGACAATTTGTCTATATGTGGGCCCCACTGAAGCTTAGCGTCTAGAGTAATGCCCAAGAACACAGTAGTATCTTCAGGACTCAACTCTTTACCTTTTATTAGCACACTGGTTTCTACTTGCCTCACATGAGGCATGGTAAACTTAATGCATTTGGTTTTTTTTTCATTAAGAAGCAGGTTATTTACATTAAACCAGTGTACTATTTTTGAAAGAGCTATATTTATATCGTCAGTAACCTGCTGCTGACGTTTAAGTTTAAACAAAAGTGAAGTGTCGTCTGCAAACAACACTATATTATGATTGTTATCTATGAGGTAAGGTAAGTCGTTTATGTAAATTAGAAACAAAAATGGGCCAAGAATTGAGCCCTGGGGCACACCCATTTTTACAATAGATCCGGGAGATCTTTGTCCGTTTACGTCAACTCTCTGAATCCTTTCACTCAGATATGATGTAAGAAGATCCAGGGAGGAGTTCCGGATCCCGTAATGGTGTAGTTTCCTGATTAATGTTTCATGGGGAACGCAATCGAAGGCCTTGGACAAATCGCAAAAAATGCCCAAGGCATCGCATTTATCTTCCCATGCATTATAAATATGTCCTAAAAGTTCAACACCAGCATCGGTTGTCGAACGACCCCTAGTAAACCCGAACTGTTTGGTATGCAACAATTTATGTCTATTAAAAAATCTCTGTAATTGCTGTAGAATGAGCTTTTCAAATATTTTACTAAAGGTAGGTAGTACTGAAATAGGTCTGTAATTTGTGGGGTCCGATGTACTACCGGTTTTGAATAATGGTATTATTTTACTATTTTACATTTGATGATGATGATGCCATCTAGCCGATTTCGGCCACAGCGACCGCATTCCTTGGCTCTTCATGGTGGTTGTGAGCTCAGATCTGCTGCTCTGTTATGTGCCCTCATGTGACTTGCATATCCAACCTTGGCCGAAAAACTCCGATCACAGAGCGGACATGTCAGAACACCATTAATGGTATGATACACTATTGCTGTTGGTGGTATAGCCTTGAGGTCGTCGCGCTTTTGGTCCAATTCCGATCTCCTTTTATTCTCAAAGAACACATTTATTGTGCGTACAACATAAAAGTGGCTTTCCCTGCCGGAGTCTGTGTTTCCTAATAGCTACAACTTAGGGGTCTTTAAGACAAGTGGGAGTGAGTAGGTTACTTCTAGGCCAGCAGCCTCTATCGTCAGCCACAACATCGTTTACCATCAGGTGAGATAGTGGTCAAACGTGAGCCTATCTATACATCTATACATACATATAAATAAAATTGGAGTGTCTGTTTGTAATATTGAAATAACCGCTTTTTACTACATGCATATTACAATTTTTGTCTGTCTGTCTGTTTGTTCCGGATAATCTCTGAAATGGCTGGACCGACTTTGACGAGACTTTTTTTGGCAGGCAGCTGATGTAATAAGGAGTAACTTAGGCTAATTCTATTTAAGAAATTAAAAATTAAAAATCCTGTAGTGCACGTGAACGAAGTCGCGTGCACGGCTAGTCCAAAATAAAAATAGATCTTGATATAACTGTGGGACTTCAATCATCAGCTAAACCAATGGTGTCAATTGGACACCCTTTGCGAAAGTTATGCCTCGTTAGTAAAGTTGGTACCAGCATTGACTGTATCAGACACAACTGTTTTCTAATAACTTTATGCTTGCTGATTGCCATCTGACCCCAGTAACCTTAACAGGAAGCCATCTTTTATTAACAATCTTTATCATTAGTTAATCTGCAAGTAAAGTTGACTGGTTTGACCTATGGTGTGTTAAAGGGTCATAACACCTTCTTGTTAATTTTATTCTATAAGCAATAGAAAACTTTGCCTCTCACTAAGGTTTCTGTATAATGGATGTGTTCAAACATGTTAACTCATATGAAACCCAGAATAGGAACCCTATCAGTAGATCAATTTTCAGTATAAGTACCATATGAATTTTTGTTCCATGTGGGAATGGAACCTGCGACATGTAGCGCAACAGTCAATTTCTCAATTACTGCGCCAATTGTGTTATTGAATCTTTTTACAGAGAAAGAATTTTAAGTTTTTTTTAATGTTTGAGGTTTTGCACATATAATTCACTTTCCATGCAGCGCACTCAACATTTTGGAATTTTAGTATTTCTACTGAAGATTTTTGCCAAGTATGTAGGTATATGTAGGTACTGCAGAACAAATCTCGAAATCACATTTTGAAGTTGGTTACCTACTTACATAAGTACCTATAGAGCACTTAACTTTTACATTTTTCATTCGCATTTACGACGTAATTTTTTACTCTTACACAAAGAAAATCAATCACACTTCTTTCGTCCGTTCGTAATCCTTTTGAAAATCAAAATCACAACGTTAAAAAACTATACCTAAACATTCAGATGGTCTACAAAAATTGTGGATGAGCAAAAAATAATGCTGTGACCAGAATATATGGCAATCCAACAGGTGTGCTATTGTTATTGATCAAATATGCATGGGTTTCGTATTTTTGTGCCCTATTGTTCGCTTCGAGGGCATTAGGGCAGACTTTGGTATTTTCTTTTTTGTGCGCGAACGCAGGATTTGGTCTGTCACGTTTTTTGGGTAATTCGGTTTTGATTTTTTTTGTGATTTGAGAAGGGCAGTTTCGAAATATGATATCGAATATTAAAAAAATAATGCGAATTCAGTTTATGTTACAAGTAGTGGTAGGTATATGAAAGAAAATTCTGTAATGAAAAAAATCCTGGGTCGATAATATTTCAGTCAAGTACTTGACTGAAATAAATATTATCGACGCAGGATTTTTTACACACACCTAGTCAGAAAATATGTAGGTGGGTATTTGGTAAATGCTATAATTATTTTAATGAGTTTTTAGGATTCCACATTTGATTTTATAATTTTTAATTCATTAATCCCCAGGCGTTCGCGCACCTATTGTCTTTCTATTGTGTCTGTAATTTTCACGATTGAAAGGTTAAACTACATCCAGGGATCCCCAGGGTCTTGGAACACAAGGCAAAAAGGAACATAGGAGTAGTTTTAGTCAGTAAAAATCTGACACGCCCTCTCGCACCGCCCTAGACCGGGAGAAGTCATTAAACAGTTTCGCATCTTAAAAAAAAATTAGAAAGTTGTTTTTATTAATTTATCAATATTAAAATTATTGATAAACCAACAATGTAAATGAATCTATAATTATAACCACAAATTAAATACTGCCAAATTCTAACAAGAATCACATTAGCGTAGATTTTCCCAAACGTTAAAACAATTTGCGCGGAAAACCTCATCACGCCTAGGCCAGTGTCGGGCCGTGATTGGCTCACCTCTGGCCAATAGTAACGCTTGTTTCGGCCCACGGGCGTCAAGCGCGAATGCACGCCTTCCTAACTTCTATTTTTGAATTCAAATAGACGTTTGAGGCGTTCTAATTTCGACCGTTATTCAACGATGTATAGATTTTGGCAAGTGTTTGTTTAACTGGTCAGATCTTTTGAGAGCGTTAAGTTTATTTGAATGGTTTGAATAAGTGGATGAAGAGAGCTTTCATATGTTAATTAGATGGTATTCGACTTTTAAAACTTAGACGTTTTTAATATGCCAAAGCATGTACAGTTTATTTTTAGGCTAATATTTTTAATTAAGCCACAGTCTGTTAAAAAAGGTAAATGTTTATTTTGAAGCTTTTTGTTTCGAACTTCAAATTTTTTATGCAAATTTTTACAATATGACGTAATAGTTCTCAAGAGCAGTGGTGGCCAAGTGGTGGCAAACCCAACCAGGCGCATTACTTTGTGTTATTTATTTCATCACCACTGCTCTCAAAACGGTGAAGAAAAACATCGCGAGGAAACTGGCATGTCCTAGAACCAAAAATTCGAAGACATGTGACATTCACCAACCCGCACTGGGCCCGCGTGGTGGATTACGGCCCATTCCCTCTCCTAGAGAGGAGACCTGAGTCCCAGCAGTGGGAACATTCAAAGGCTGACTATGCTTTGCTATAGTTCTTAAGAAATATACCTTTCAAAATACTCTAATTAAAATAAAAGTCAATCACACTTCAACTAACGAGTTCACTCCAAAAGTCCGATACAGACGTAACGATCAATTAACACATAAATCAGAAGATAAATCAACTGAAGCGGAAATTAACATCACGCAGCGATGTGCTATCGTCGGACGAGCGATGAGATGAACGATCCCGAAATCTTGATACACGCACATGATGTAAACCTTTAATCTCATTTAATGTGAAGCAAGTTGTTTTGTTTTTTTTTTTTAAAGTTGATGAGGTAGGTATTTAATGTGATTTTTATGATCATCTTTTAGTTTTGAGACAAGAGAAAAACTGATTTGAATACGAAAACCTGTAGTAGATTTTTCTTGGATTCTTCGGGCCATACAGGTGATGTACCTAATTACATTGTGATGACGCAACTCATCATTTCCAAAATTATTACAAGTAAAAATGGCCACATATTCAAAATTATGCGACTTATGAGTTAGAGGACGTGGGTTCCAAAACAGCCAGGCGCATTACTTTTTGTATTTATTTCATTAGCACAGCTCTCAAAACAGTGAAGAAAAACATCGTGAGGGAAAAAAATCCACGTGTCTTAGAACCAAAAAGAAGACTTGTGACATCCACCAACCCGCACAGGGCCTGTAGGCTATGGTCCGTTCCCTCTTCTAGAGAGGATGCCTGAGTTCCAGCACTGGGAACATTATAAGGCTGATAATCACAAACCTATCATCAAAACCTCTAAAAAAAAGTGAAAAGAAGGAAATATCAAAAAATAATAAGTAAGTATCTATATATAATAATAATTAACAATAATTTAAACTAATAACTGTAAACTGTAAGTCACTTTCTAAAAATATAAAACAAGCATAAATTAACTTTAAATTAATATCAAGTTGCTAGCCTCTCGGTTTTCTACCGGTTGCATTTTGGGGAGTGTGCATTGGAATTACATAATTCAATTCCGCCAAGTTCGTTATATCATCGGGCCTCCAGACGTATGGCGATGCGCACCGATACATGATGGACATCCCACCCAAAACGTATTAGGAACACATTCATTATGCATACAACTAAGGAGTGGAATTCCCTGCCGGAGTCTGTTTTCTGATAGCTACAACCTAGGGGTCTTTAAGTTAAGATTGAATAGGTTACTTCTAGGCAATCAGCTCTATCCTGGACAAAATCTTTGCTTTCCATCAGGTGAGATAATGGTAAAGTGCGAGCCTACCAATAGAAAACCAAAACAAAAAATGAAACTGATAGTTGGCTAGAGTGAATAGGCTCTTAATAAACTAGTGTACCTCACCATCAACGATTGCAACACTGCTTATCATCAGGTGGGATCGCAGTCAAGCACTAGTCTATATCAATTAAAAAAACAGCGCTACTGGTCACAACCAGACGCCAATAAGTAAAAAAAAACATTCAAGTTTACTTAATAAAAATCACACGGTCCGTACCGGAAATTAGAATCAACACACGATACTTCGATCACTAATAAAAACTATTCAGTAATTCTGTCGAACATTCACATAGAATCATTTCGTGATCATTTACAATTTGAGCACGGAAATGACTGTTTTTGTGGGTAAGCGATGAGTGGCACGCGAGATCTTAAGAAGATAAGTTGACACACAAAGAAAATAAGACTAGACATGATCCTGATTTTTTTTAAATTTTTAAAAATTGGTGGCACACTCTAGGATTTTTTTTTTAATAATATTCCAACAACTATCACACATCGGCGTCTAGTCCCAAGCTAAGCAGAGCTTCTGTTATGAATAGTAGACAACTGATAAATATACTTATACATATATTTCTAAATACTTACATATATAGATAAATTATATCTAGACACAGAACAAATGATCGTGCTCATCACATCATTTGTTCTGGGTGGGAATCGAACCCACGACTTCCGGCATAGCAGTCAGGGCCACTAACTAATAGACCAACAGGCCAATCAAAGGAATTACTCATGTATCTTGGGTGCGTTCACAAACATGATAACTCGCATTCACAAGATACCCAGACCCGGAACACATAGGTGTTCCGAGTCTGGGTATCTTGTGTATAATAATAAATAATACTAATAGATGGCTATTCAATTCAATTCGCAACTAATCGCTCAACTAATGAACTACTGCGTTAACCGTGCTGTCAAAATAGGTGTGAAGTCTTCAGTAGATACCCCACTACCTTACCACCATAACTTCAATGATATGGACTTTGTTTGATCCATATTTACATAATACTACTGTAAAATTGCGCAATTTATGCGTTTTGTTCAGTTAATTGGTACCTACAATAGCTTGCTTATACTCGTTTGTTAAAGTACTATGTGCAGCATAATTTAACAATTAAGCATTTTTCCTTGGAATTTCTAAAAAAAATATAGACCATTTGACGCTCAAAAACAAGGCAATTACAGTAGGTTCAAGAAGATATTTGGGTATTATTTTGGATTATTAAGATTACAAGGACCTGAATCAATCTTACTTGATAAATAATCAAATTAAATTTACTATGGTATGTACGTTAAATATATAATTATACTTAATATTAAAGTTTACAACTACATTTAAAAAAAACAATTAATAAATTAATTTTTAATGTTTATCTTTAAAATAAAACTCGTAACGCCATCTATGCGATAATAACGGAACTAACTGTTTTGAGAAACGCCCACGCGAGCGCTGTTATCGTCGTTCGTTACGACTGAACGCGGTTTTCACGCGACAGTGTCACAGAAAATATCGATTTCACGACAAAATCGATGATTTTGATTGAATTTTTACAACGGTAAATATTTTAACTTAAATGAGTCATGCTCGTGACCTGATCCGGTCAAATTGATAATTTTATACTTTTATTACACGCCGTCTATAATAATGAAAAGCTTATAATGTAAACTTAAAATCAACTAAAATTAGGCCATAAAGCATTGTATTAAAACTACACAATAGTTTTTTTTTTCATACCAACGGAAATTCTCCAAAGGAAAACGTTAACCGACAAACCACTTTGTATTTACTAAACTCATAACTGTTTGCAAATTTCACTTTAACGCCATTGAAAACGATTTGTTATTAAACTCACCGGTAACAATAGCATAAAACCTTTCAATACGGCTACTGAAATGTAAACAGCGCCCTCTGTCAACGGAGCGTTGAAGGAGAGCCGGCCCGTGCTGAAACCGCCACGAGCCAAGCTGGTAAAGCTGTCCTTTTTTCACAACGGAGCTACACTATTCGTGTCTCTCTCACTCATTGGTATTAGAGCGCTTGTCGCGCGTCTCGCTCCTATCGCATCGATCATTGATCTTTGAAATTCGAATGCGGTAACTCGAGCGGCGCGCGCGCAGGCCTTCGGCCACCGAGTTCCATCCCGCTCTCGCGCGCGGGCCATCGTTACCGTTGTCTCGTGTTTCTTTTATTGCCGTTTTATTATTTCTTGTAGATGATCACGCGATTGTGAGCTGTCGCTTGGCGCGCACACGTCACGTTCACCGTCTCTCTCTGTTGCTTGGGTGGGTGGGTTTTTTGTCTCGTTCTGTTGAGCGCATGTCGGACTCGCTGCCGTGCGTCGATGTTTTGGGAAGTGCACCCGCCCGGCGTTCCCACGGTTACCTTCGGCCGACTTCCTTACGAAAAAAACAAACAAGAGCACTTTGTTGAAGAAAATCGACGTCTGCCGGTCGCGCTGAATGATTAATACAATTATGATCGCGCACGCTGCTACCTACACAACTTGATCGTAATAATAGTTCTTTATACGGGACACGTGGTCCGCGGCTCGGACTTCACAATTATTGTTGTTCGGACACTAATTTTTCGGTTGATACCGTACGTCGAATTAGGAACATTCTAAACTTGAGAAGAATATAATTATAACATGTTTTTGATGGTCTACGCGCGCGTAGCGAATTTTTTCGTAGCATTTCGTAGCTTTTGGGGAAATCTGTGGCTGTAACACAATTGGACAATGTTTGTTTTTTGCAGTTTTGAGGAAAAAGTAACGCTTGACATGTTTTATTCCCACTTTTTTTTTTTTTTTGGTATGCTAAATAGTAAGTTACGGATTTTTTTGCTTATGAGTTTCTCTCAAAACCTTTTTTTGTGGTATGATGGCATGTTTAGGTATTCTTTTCTGAAAAATGGCTAGAGTTTATAATGAGATTATCGCAAATGAATGAAGAGCTTTTACATTTGAACCATGATCAGATCTTAGGAAATTGGCAGAGAAATTAAAAAATATAAGAATTATATATTATATACTTAATATTATAAAGAGGTAAAGTTTTTTTTTTTGTTTGTAGGAGGTTATCTCTGAATGTACTGGTCCGATTGAGAAATTTTTTTCAACGATAGAAAGCTGCTTTATGCCTGAGTGACATAGACTATATTTCATGCACGCGGGTGAAGCCGCGGGACAAAGCTAGTCTTTAATATTATTGTTTATTATTTTTTACTACATTGAAGCAATAGAATTGAGATTCCCTGCCGGAGTCTGAGTTTCTGGATACAACCTAGGGATATTTAAGTCAAGAGTGAATAGGATACTTCAAGGTAAGCGTGCTCCATCGTTGACCTCCGTCGTCGAATCGTACGCTTTAAAATGTGCAATTTAGCTTCACTTTTCTTGGACTGACCGACATTTGACTATTCAAAAGTGCCTGCAAATGGTCTATATGAAAGCCAAATGATTTTGAATTTTTGACCACATCATCACTTACCGTAAAGTGGTGTGTTGAAATGATATTGAAACGCGAGTCTATAATTGATTTAGCAGTTTAAAAAAAGCAGATTGTAACCAATGCAAAATGACACAAAAGCAACCTTTTTTGATCCATGATTTTGTTTGAGATATTTTTTTCTTGTAGCAAAAGGCTAAACCAACATTTAGAGCACCTAACTAGCTCACTACATGAACAAAGAGATTCCAAAACTCTAATTAAACCCAGATGTTGTAAAAACAAATGAACTTCTCTAGACTAAACAAAAATAATCTAGATTGCACATTTGATTTATCCTGTTTACATACATTTAGGTCAAATATTGAGAACAGTGAGTCGTTGAAAGTGTACATAAATAAAAATGTACATGTAGATGTATTTGTACATTGTATAAAATGTATAGGTATACATTGGTGTCGTGTTATGTTTATGATTGAGTGCGGAGACGCGGCAGATGGCGAATCATCCTTTTATGCGGGACTTATTCAATCAGACGGGAGTTACGAAGGAATATTATGGATACGATGTTTCATTTTTGTGAATTCATATTTTTTTTTACATTTATTTTTTAAATAAATAATTCTAAAGTTATTAATTTAAAAAAAAGTTTTTTTTTTTTTGATTACAGGAACTTTCCTCTCAAATGCCACGGTCATGTTGTTTTTGACGTATAATATACACTGCGAAAACTCCGTGCACGGTATCAGTGCATGCGAATATATTCAAGATATCTCTAAAATTTTGTGTTAGAGATGTAGAAAACTGTTACGTCGATAGAATTGTTATTAAATGAGATAATTAAGTTTGAGTTATTACGGTTTTATCTAGTAATCATTTTTTTTTTAGTTTTTGAAATGAAATTGAAATTCGGGTAAAAGATTTATTTCACATTTATTATTTAAAGTTTCGATAAAGTTTCATATTATGAAACTTTATCATCACGATCATAAATTAAAATTTTAAATATTCAAAAACATATATGCCCAATGTAGTTAGTGGACACATATTTTCGTATTTATTTGAAAATTTGTGTTAATTTGTCAACTTATGAAGTTAAGTAAAGTGAGCTTACTGAGTAAAAGTTTACACTTTTCAATCACAGCAATATTTAAAACAATCAAAATATTTTTCTATAGCGGCGATATAAGTAGACGACATAGTTGTCACTAATTAGAGTATAAAATAAAACACAAACAGCGTATAGAGAGGTCTATGCCTTACACAGGATGAGGCCTTTTTCATATTTCAATGCAATGGATTCTAATATAAAAATATAAAGTCCGTCGTATCCACGTTAAGCCGTACGCGTGTCAGGCATGTGCTCAAGAAACAATATCCCTACTTGTGTAAGATGTCCCGAGGGAGCGGTTCTCACGGTCCGCACACACGTGGCACGGAGATCACACCTAATTACTTTATGTATTTTATATTATATACTAAATGTTTGGCTGAGTTTATTTTTGAAAGAAGTATGTTATGTTTTAACGTGTAACGTAACGCTATTAGGTTTACACAGTCATCATTTCAGCCGATAGACGTCCACTGTTGGACATAGGCCTTCCCTAAGTGTCGCCACAATGAACGATCCTGCGTGTCCCGCATCCATCGGGTTCTCGCAAGCTTCACCAGGCAGTAAGAGTCTGACACTATCTCCCGCTCCGCCCAAGAGCGGGGGTTGTCATTGGATGATTTTTCTCATCGAAAAAAAAAATCGGTTTACACGGTATTACGGGTAATATATGTGTTAGGTATAAATTATCTTATATAGCGATATTGGTAGGTAGGAAAATGTGTTATTATCTAAATAAATATTTGCCTATAACAATTTGCCTGCTGCGGTCTTCCCGTTCGATTATATTATAGTTTAGGTGTCTTCAAGGCTAGAGTGAATCAACGATTGCATCACTGCTTTTCGTTAGGCGGGATCGCAGTCAAGCACTAGTTAAAATTAATAAAAATAAAAAAATGATGAAATTTTCGTTTTTTGTTTTTCCAAAGGTCTATCCAAAACGAAAAATTTCATACAAGAACTTCGTTCATATGACCCAAAACGGATTTTAATATAATATAATTAATATATTATACGGCAACGGGTGACTCCCGGTCCGATCCGATTGCGAAATTTTTCATTGATAGAAAGCTGCTTTATTCCTGAGTGTCATAGGCTATATTTTATATGTATGCGGACGAAGCCGCGGGCAAAAGCTAGTATCAAATAATTTATGATTCAAAAGCTGGTTTTTATCCATCTCAGGCCTTACCACGAGCTCTTAATGCGTTTCATTTGACGACCTAGACTGAACCGTTAATGGGATAGAGCTATCACACCTGACATTTTAACACGTTATATTAAGGCTTATGTACCTGTATTATATGCAAGATATAAAGTGTGTTTAATTAAAACGTTTTTCTAACAAGTGCAGTGTAATTAGCGGCTGTAGGAAGTGTGATATTATCGCTGCGTTTCAAGTGTGTTTCTTTATTTTTATATGACGTCAAGAAGACGAGATAACGGCTCTTCGGTGGCTCTGATGTTATCTGTTAGAAGTAGTTACGGACTTGAAGATGTTTTTTTTAAGTGGGAATATCATCTAATGGCATCCCCGCGCTTGGGCGGAGCGGGAGATGTGTCAGACTTTTACTGACTAAAAACACATTCTTATTCTTTTTTGCCATTGTTTCAGGGCCCCGGGGATCTCTTTCGCGTCACCCAAGGACTTAAAGATGTGATAATAGTTTCGTGTATGTTTGTAAGACAGTCAGATTATTTTTCAATCTGATCAATTCTTTTTTTAAGGTGAGAATCATCAAATAGTCCCTCCCACTTTGGGTTAACTGAGAGTTTCAGAATTTACTGGCTATACCCCACCTGTGTTCCTCCTGAGCGTGAATGACGAGCAATGGCCACCCGTCTTGTCATCCAGTAACCGTCCGAATCGAGTCCAAGTTATCGAAGGCGCGTAGTATTTCGCGAGCGCCTCAAAAAGATATCATTAAAATCTTATAGACCCAGCAGGGCCGATTCCCGCTATGGTCACGGAGAATTTCTGAAAAAGAAACCCGTAATCCTAGAACGCATAGGGTAACTGATGCAGTTTTTGTCAGTAAAAGCAGTTGAGTAAATAAATTTACTCATGTGGTAAAAGTGTGATAGTGATATAGTGTTTAACATTATCTCACTTAATGGTAAACAATGATGTGATTGATGATGAAGCACACTTACTTAGAAGTAACTTATTCACGCTTAACTTAAAAAAGCCCAGGTTGAAATTATCAGGAAACAGAGACTCTGGCAGGGGATTCCACTCATTTTAAAACTTAGAGGCAAGTGAGTAAGCGTGTGACCAACAGAAAATCTCCAAAATGGTTTTTTGCAGCATTTGTCGGGCTTTACGTAAGTTAATACAGAATGTGGATTTTTTTTACACTTTGGACAGATTTCAAGGCCGTTAAGGAAGTGGCGTGGACATGATATTGTGAATTTTATATGGATTCATTCACACGCCAAAATGTTCGGAGAAAGGATATGAATATTGAAAGGGTTCTTTACCTACTATGGAAACCACGTGCGCGTTTAACGGTTTTTGGGGTTCCTTGCAGAACCCTAACACGGGAGTCTATTACTAAGACTCCACTCGTCTGTCACCAGGCTGTATCTCATGAACAGTGACAGTTAAACAGTTGAAATTTTCACAGATGCTGTATTTTTGTTGCTGTTAAAACAACGAATACTAAAAAACAGAATAAAATAAATATTTAAGATAAGACAAAAAATGATTTTTTGTCGTTTTTTGTTTGGCCAGGTTTTAAGATATTTTAAAAAGAAATGAAGTTGTTGCATGCAAAAGGTCATTTTCTTAGTAAAAATGAGAAAGTTTTGACTTTTCGAATTCATTGAAAATATTAATCAACATGATCTTCCTTTAGTTCGGCGCAACACGCTTCTTCGGCCTTTTTTTTATTTTTTTTTCTATGGTTGGAAAAAATCATCCTATGACAACCCCCGCTCTTGGGCGGAGCGGGAGATAGTGTTAGACTCTTACTGACTAAAAGACCCACCCCGTTCTTTCTAGCCTTCATACGGCGGCTCGAGCTCCCTTTCGGATAACCCTGGCCCCAGTAGGCTAACCCTGGCCGGCTTCCATTCTGGCCTGTCACCCGTCACGCTATCACTAACTCTCTTGTCTTTCATATCACTTCTGTCCCTTTCCATCCATCCACATGTATACTGATCATCGTTAAAAACATTATTAGGCTTACAATTTAATTTTTTTAATCCCGTTTAAAACTCCATTGTTTTTTTTTTAATTGATATAAATTAGTGCTTGACTGCGATCCTATCTGATGTAAATCTATGATGCAATTATTGATGGTGTGGCGCACTAGTTTATTAAGTGCCTATTCACTCTAGCTTCGAAGACACCAAAACTATAATCGGGCGGGAAAACCGCAGCAGGTTTTCAGCTTTTTTCATTTCTACATTTCAATAAGCAAAAGACGGTCAAAATAAAAAAAAAGACTTGTGGCACTCGGGGACTGCCGCGGTAAAGCTATTGCATAGCATTTTTATCAACTTATGCAATTATAATTATTTATTTATTTTATTTATGCAGTATTTTTTTTCCTTTGTTTTTTTTCTTTAATATTAATTGAAGTTATACTTTCACACATTGAATTGAATTTTGATTGATTGTTCACTCATTTGTTTTCTTATCGGTCACCACGCTCAAAAAACAAATGAGTGGGGGGTGTTGGGTTATTTTCGTTACGGAATTTCTGGATTCGGTCTCCACGCTCAAGGCCCGCGATAGAAGCTATGCAATAGCTTAAAAACTTAGGAGAAAACAAAACAAAAAAACATAAGGCAATTATTGTTTTTCTTGTTTTGTTTTTATTGATATGATACACTATCATGCAGAATGACTAACCAGGCATAATTAATACTGTAATTCAAAACTCAATGTGCATTAAAAAAAAAACGTGGAACATATCTTCATTTCAATACCAACTGTATTGATACCTCATTGCACTTACTCTTTCATTTGACTTGAATTATCCAGCAACCATATGATCTTATCTCACTCCTCAGCACACACAAAACTGTACCCTTACACTAAGAAACTAAGGTGTATTTTAACTTGTATCGTGTAGGTAATTAAGTCTTTTACGATAGTTTATAAGCGATATGTGACAACACCTGTCTACTTTTCCCACAGGGCAGCGGATGTCAGTTGTCAAGTTATCTGAAAACATATACGTACGTCTTGGAACACCTACGTGTGTTAAATGAAATGCATTTACTGTTGATAATTGTGTGATTTGTTTAGACTTAGTAAGGAGTGTTATGCCTTGATCACACGTACCGAGTAAAATGGCGAGACAGTAAAATTTTGCTGGGCCGAGACAATGATGTAAGCAAGTTGTAGAGGTGAGTGGTAGGTCGAGCACTCGGCGTTGTGTTTACACGTACCGAGTACTCGGCCGAGAGCACTGTCTCGCCCGTTTACTCGGTACGTGTGATCAAGGCGTTAGAGTGGTGACGTCATGGCACAAGATTATAAGGGAAGTTAGAGGAGTGGGTACTTGTCTATACAGTTTAGCGATGGTATCAATATCAGTATAGATAGTGTTAGTATTCAAAAGTAATTAATTAATTAACTACTTTTTTGTTTGGATTAATTTTGTTTTATGTATTTTAGCTCATATCAACTCGATAGTTGGTGTTGTTTTTGAGCGTTCGCTGAATGGCAGTGTTAAGATTTTTCGCGGTTTTATGACCTTGCTTTTATGTATAAGTCTTGTAAAGCTTAAGCTTGGCGTTTGATTCACATCGTAAATGGAGGCTCCTCAACTCTTTTAGGGAAATTGTATAGATACCTAGTATCGTTTTTTTGAGGTGGGAAATCATAAAATTACATACTTATTTCGCTCTAGAGTGGAGCGGAGTCGGGTCAATTTTTTTTTTAAAAAAGAAGCGAAAAAAAATCAGTAAAGGCAGCTGAAAGCTTTCCAAAGACTCATCTTTCATTTCATTTATCGTCATTATCCGCTAAAACTTTCAACTCTATCTTAACCGTTTGCAAGATTAAAAAAATAATAAAAAAAAATAAAAAGAAAGAAAAAAAAAATTATCTTGATTGTAGACCAATAGACGGAACAAAACTATAAATAACACCAATATTTCTAAGCTTAGGCTGCGGTAAAAGAGCAACTGAAGGTACACAGGTGAGTTTTAGTCAGTAAAACTCAGCCATCCCCACTCACTCCACAGTGGGAAAAGTCATTTGAAGATTACCGGCGTAAAAGAATAAAAAGAAAAGAAATACAGCAATATTAGAGGTAAATGCCTAAGGCATTAAGTCCACCTTTGTAAGTACAGTGTTATGTGTGCAACAGCAGTAGTGGCCGGGTGGAATGGTTCCGTCTTACGAGTTGTTGGTCGCGGTTTCAAACCCAGCCAGGCGCAATACTTTGTGTAATTTATTTCATCACCACTGCTCTCAAAATGGTGAAGGAAAACATCGTGAAACGGCATGTCCTTGAACCAAAAATTCGAAGACATGTGAAATTCACCAACCCGCACTGGGCCTGCGTGGTGGATTATAGCCCATTCCCTGTCCTAGAGAGGAGACCTGAGTCCCAGCAGTGGGAACATTAAAAAAAAAGGCTGATGATGATGTGTATAAAGTTTTCAAAACAGAACAAATAAATATTGTCTATGATTTACCCAAGCAACAAAATAAGATTTAAAGTGCAGTGTAGGTGGGTTTTTTAACACAGTGTGGAGTATCCAAATATTATGTCATACTATCTGGTCAGCGTGCCGATACCAGACATAATAATCAATAAAAAATGATCCCCCATAATGAGATCAAACTTGTTTTGAAAAGGTCGACGCTCGTGTCTTTGGTCAATTAAACAAAGACCATAAATTATCTTGTTTGAATTAATTATCGTACAATCTTTTGATTCAATTGTTTTATTTTTATGACTTCTTATATGATTAAGCACAATATTTATTTATTTATTTAAACTTCATGTATAGTAGTGGTACCTAGACAAAATGCATAATGCAACAAGGCACTCTACCAGTCAACCTTTGGGTTAAAAAACAAAACTGTGGAAGGTGTGCACAATTAATAATATCTAGATATTTCGGATATAATGAAGGGTCATTAAATTAAGTTACTAATAATAATAAAATATATTAAACTAGAATTATAAACTAATAAATAGTATGATATAATATCAAATCATTGTAATGAAGAGAACTTAATACAATAATTATGATGAAATCCAAATCATTTTTTCATATTATCGTAGTTTTGTGTATTAAGAAAGAAAATTTGTGAATGAAGAATGTTTTTATATTAAATTTCCAAAAAAGGAATACATTGAGGAAAAATATTCGGGTCGTAATGAAAAGACAAACTGGCAGGTAGTGTTAGTGAGTTTTTTTTTTCTTTTTAATAAGCCTTATGTTACTTCAAATGTTCTCTTGGTTCGTAAAAGGCGGAGCCGTCCGATTTCGCCGCGGGGCAGCGACGCCGAAGCCGAAGATAGAAAATGCTGCCACTGATGCCGCTACTGTTTTTATAATCGTTGTTTTTTTTTACATTTTATATTATAAATGCGAATGTGAGTTCTCTTTAATTATGTTTGTTACTTCTTCATGCTCGAACGGCTGAGCGATTTGGATGTAAGTATACAATGTTTTGGAATAGCAGAAATGATCTTTTATTGCGGGAGTATGTTCTGTTAGGACAATGTTTCATTTCACGCGAGCAAAACCACTGGCAGCAACTAGTGCGACAAAATTTTCAATAATAGGTAGGTGGGTATATAAAAGCTGCGCTCTTCTGTGTAACAATTTCTATTGAAATCCAAAGTAATCTCTTTTTTGGCGTCGATCATGAAATAACTTCTTCCACTCTGGTTGGAGTGAGAGGGAGTGTCAGACTTTTACTGATTAAAAACAACCTGTGTTCCTTCATTTGTCTTTTGCATTCCCGGACCAAGTAACTCTATCAAAAATTCTCGCGATCTTATTCAATATAATCCTAAGAGGAAAATTCTAGCCTCTAGATTCAAATGTTTGAAAATTTAGTCTGCGTAAATGACGCAATGAATTGTGTTTGAATTTCTCAGAATGTTGATTTTTTTTTTATTATGGATAAGCTCGCGCTTGACCGGCTTGGCCACTACCTAACCTGATGGTAAGTGATGATGTGGCCGACGACGGAACACAATTACCTAGAAGTAACCTATTCACTCTTGACTTAAAAACCCCTAGGTAATAGCTACCAGGAAACACAGATTCCGGCAGGGAATACCATTCCTTAGCTGTATACATTACATAATGAATTTGTCCCCAAAACGCTTTGTACGTATAGGTGGGATGTCCACCATGTACCGGCGGCGCAACGGTGGCTGTACGTCTTGTGGTCCGATGATGGAACGGATACAATCACACTTCCCGAAAAGCAAACGATATAAAACCGACAGGCTAGCAACTCGGCGTCGATGCTCAAGACTTTGGAGTTCTGACTAGACAAGTGCATCAATGGCGATGATCTTCTTGGCTTGCTTTTCAATCGACTTTATCCCATTGGGTTTATTTTTGTTATTATTGATAGTTTCACGATTGACCACTATATCACCTGATGATAAGCGATGATGCGGACGACGATGGAGCACGCTTGCCTAGAAGTAACCTCATATTCGACTTAAATACCCCCAGGTTATAGCTTAATGTTGTTGATTTCATTTTAATTCAATATTCATTTCATGAAATATTGAAATCATATTCCCAATCTAACAGCAATCAAACTTCAAATTAATTACAAACAAATTATTAACAAAAAGTTGCCCAATTTTCTGACTGCAGTCCAAATAATCAGAGTCGGCATCATTAACAGTGCTTGGAGCAGGTGTCTGTGTATTATTAATTACTATTATAATAATAAGGTTCTTAAGAGACCACCCAGCTATCGTCGCCGGTATATAAATCATCGGTAGCAGGGAGAGGCTGTAAATCTGTGACTATTAATTAAATAGGAGCCATTTTGTGTTGACTTTTTATGATTAAATGCTTCGTATGTTTGATTGTGCGTGGGTTGGGAGCGCTGATTTTTTTCTGTTGGTCCAAATATTGGTTCACGGTGTATGTTTTCTTTTTTTTTTTTGAGTTAAGTCTAGTTTGGTTAATCTACGAGTATTTAATTATGAGTTTGTGTAAACTAATCTCTCACAAACATAGACATGAAATGGGGTTTCAAAGAATAAGATACTGCAATTTGTCCAATATTAAATTACTTTAATACATATGTACATAAAAAACTTAAATACTAAATAAACTATTTATACTAAAACCTAACTATGTACATATATATAATACAAAATATATTTGTCCAATTGATTTGATTTGTGCAATTTGTTGGTTTTTTTGCAGTTTTTCGCTGATGGTGATTTCTTTGATATCACAAAATTAGTCACCCCTGCTGTAGGGCTCAGTCTCAGGCCTCCTGTTTAGCAGCTAAAATGGACCGTAATCCATCACGCAGGCCCAATGTAGGTTTGTGAATGTCACATTGTCTTCGAAATTGTTGGTGTATCTAGTTTATTTCTTATTTATCTATAGTTTATTTGTCAGGGGGCCCTGACCCTCTTTTTTAGGTGGGAAAATCATCCAATGACATCCTCCGCTCTTTGTGACGGACCGGGAGACAGTGTCAGACTTTTACTGACTAAAAACCCACTCCTGTCCCTTCTTTGCTATTGTTCCAGGGCCCCGGTGATCTTTTTCGCATCACCCATGGCCTCAGTAGGCTTCGACCTTGCTGGGCTACGGTTGCTGACAGCTCCTTGAGGTGCGCGTGGAATACTACGCACCTGATGACGGCGAGCTAATCCCTGTCTTGCCAATTTAAATTTTTTGCATGCTAATTTTTGTATGAAGTTATTAGTAGGTACTTATGTTGGTGAATTTTGAACCGGTGGCCCAATATCTTGGGGTGGGTGCAGGTCACTGGCCTCCCCTTCCCCATAAAATATACGCCTACATCCACCGCTAAGTTTAACATTATCGTAAGGTATTTTCCAATCATTTTCATTAATGCTGCCCAAAATGAACGTGTAATATTGACTATTTCCTATGAATATAAAAGATGCATCTATCTCGTTAATCTCATATCCGTTAAAACTGGTTTTTTAATGAAAAACTCTTCACTTGCACGTTATAAAACCCCATGAACCCGTGTATAGCTGGCTCTTTGATTTTATAGCGTAATATTGGTTTTAAAATGAATATTATTACAACATTAACTCTACACTTCATAAAACTATCAATAACTCTTACGTATAAAAAAATAAAGTCGCATTTTCTTCAGCAATTTGTTGATTTCTGCTAAAGGTAACGTTCTTTTACTGTTGAAATATATCGGACTTCCTCCCAACTCAATCCAATTTGTCTTTACTATGGAGATTAGATTCATAAATCGTGTAAATTGATACAGGAAGCCCTTCCTTATCTTAAATAGATACAATTATGCTTACAAATTAAGTACAATCATTAAATTGAGCAGGAGTAACCGATATTGAGAATTGCAGTAAGGATTATTTATACTAGATCAGCAGAAAAACCTTAAAATGTTCGATTGGCAACTAAATTTCCAGTTTGTATTTTCAGTATGTACGAGTACCTTTTTGTTTCAACTTTATCTCTCAAATTCCGAAAAAAGTTATCAGAAACTGGTAATCGTCGTCTGAAAAATGTCTGTTATATTTATTATTATTACAACTAGCCCGTATTGTCCCACTGCTCGGCAAAGGCCTCCCTCCATTCTTTTCAACGATCATGGTTCCTATATACATCTAAAAATAATATATGAAAAATATCGAATCTATATAAAATATTCATTAAAATTATGACACATATAACCGAGTCTTAGAGCAGTGATGGCCGAGTGGTAACGGCCCCGACTTATGAGTTGTAAGTCGCGGGTTCGAACCCAGCTAGGCGCATTACTTTGTGTAATTTATTTCATCACCACTGCTCTCAAAACGTTGAAGGAAAACATCGTGAGGAAAACGGCATGTCCTAGAACCAAAAATTCGAAGACATGTGACATTCACCAACACGCACTGGGCCCGCGTGGTGGATTACGTCCCATTCCCTATCCTAGGAGGCTTGAATCCCTACAGTGGGAACATTAAAAAAGGCTGGTGATGAAGTCTGACCCGCCCTCTCACTCCACCTTAGAGCAGAAGAAGTCAATAAATGATTTCCCACCTTTACAAAAAGTCCGCTAAGTAAGTGGCTGTAACTCAGTGGCTAAATTAACGTGCAACCGTCAATGTCTACATTGAATGTCGCGCACAGTTTAATTGCAATTACAGTTGTGTTTCAATTGTTGCTGCAAATCATTGAATTATACCTCGTTTATAGGGCTGCTACATCGTTAGTTCAATTTAGTTAATTTTGGTGTAATAAAGAATATGCACGTATTTTATTCATGGGCAAAATAAAATACTCTACCACTGGTGAATTTATATTATAGATTTTTTTAAATATATTAATCAACGACGTGGTCTAGATTGAATAGGTTACTTTTTTGCAAGTGGGCTGACGGGCTCCATCGTCGACCACATCATCGCTTACCTTCAGGTGAGATTGTGGCCTAACGCTTTGCGTAAAAGCCTATCCTAACTAATATTATAAATGTGAAAGTGTGGATGTTTGGATGTTTGAATGTTTGGATGTTTGTTACTTAATCACGCAAAAACGGCTGAACGGATTTGGATGAAATTTGGCATGCATATAGCCTTTGACATGGAAAAGAATATAGGCTACCTTTTATCCCGATTCCTTAAGTACCTAATGCCACGCGGGCGAAGCCGCTAAAAGCTAGTCAATAATAATAATAAAAAAGTTGTAACCGCTAGAGCGCCCGCGCTCCGCCGCAAACCTTATCTCAATTGCCCGCCACTTGAGACGTTTTTTATGGCCTCCCGCCGCGCGGGTTCGAATTTCAAATAAACAATCCATTGAGCGTCAAAATGTTATTGTAACTCGTAAGTGTTATGTTTTTTGTTTATAGTATGAATGAGTCGACCTATTGAAGTGCTTTGTTGATGTTTCGTCGAGTACGGAGTCGAAATATGATACTGTAAACACAGAGATAAGCGCTTTTTAACTACGACTTGTTTTTAAAAAATCATATCTCGAAAACTAAAGCGATGACACTGTGTTTTTATTTTTTAATTACGATATTTAGGGTATATAGATTATGAAAAAAAATAATACCATACACCCGTCCATACAAAATAATTTATTATGGCGCGATGACATTAGCGCGAACGCCGGCGTTCGCGCGGGGATTAAGAGGTTAAATTTTGCGTGTTGATTTACCGTTAAACTTCACATTTAGGCCTAGAATAAAAGTAATACAATAATGTAGGTAGTCTAATATTCTTACAAAATAAACAAAAGTCATAGCAATAGCGTTTACCATTGCTGATGAATATGACAATTAGTGACAACAGTAAATTCAAATTTTTCGCCAAACCGTACCGCCAAGTTTCGGGTTATGACGAGTAAATGTCGTGTTTCATGCTAAAAACTTTATTTCTACGTATTAGTTGTTAACTTACCTTGAAAATAAAACAAACACCAAGCAAATCGAGCCACTTTAACTATTTAAACACACTTTGTTTACACAAGCGTAACACGACACTGACAATTACGCAACATTGTCAACTTCAACTTTTTTTTTTAATTTTTTTTTCCATCGTTCGGATATACAGTTTGGTTTATTTTGGTAGGAAATTTAATGGAGAGGCGAAATAAATTTACACAAATAGACCATAGACAGACAGAAAAGAGTAAACTTCAAAAACTTAACGACTGAGGTGCGGGGCGCCCATGTGCCGCTCAGCGGCACACGGGCACTGTAGGGGCAATCTAGGCTTCAAGGTCATGTGCCGCTCAGCGGCACACGGGCAATCTAGCGGTAACGAGATATATAATAATTAATTTTTAATAAATTCATTTGGGCGTGACGGATTTTGACATCAGAGTCTATGTCGGACTTTTCTTTCAACCTTTGAAGCGTATTACAACTTTTTTATTATTATTATTGACTAGCTTTTAGCGGCTTCGCCCGCGTGGCATTAGGTACTTAAGGAATCGGGATAAAAGGTAGCCTATATTCTTTTCCATGTCAAAGGCTATATGCATGCCAAATTTCATCCAAATCCGTTCAGCCGTTTTTGCGTGATTAAGTAACAAACATCCAAACATTCAAACATCCAAACATCCACACTTTCACATTTATAATATTAGTTAGGATAGGCTTTTACGCAAAGCGTTAGGCCACAATCTCACCTGAAGGTAAGCGATGATGTGGTCGACGATGGAGCCCGTCAGCCCACTTGCAAAAAAGTAACCTATTCAAGGTCTAGATTGAATAGGTTACTTTTTTGCAAGTGGGCTGACGGGCTCCATCGTCGACCACATCATCGCTTACCTTCAGGTGAGATTGTGGCCTAACGCTTTGCGTAAAAGCCTATCCTAACTAATATTATAAATGTGAAAGTGTGGATGTTTGGATGTTTGAATGTTTGGATGTTTGTTACTTAATCACGCAAAAACGGCTGAACGGATTTGGATGAAATTTGGCATGCATATAGCCTTTGACATGGAAAAGAATATAGGCTACCTTTTATCCCGATTCCTTAAGTACCTAATGCCACGCGGGCGAAGCCGCTAAAAGCTAGTCAATAATAATAATAAAAAAGTTGTAATACGCTTCAAAGGTTGAAAGAAAAGTCCGACATAGACTCTGATGTCAAAATCCGTCACGCCCAAATGAATTTATTAAAAATTAATTATTATATATCTCGTTAGTCATTATTGATTTTCATTTTGTTGTTACAGTTGATACTACGGACTCCTCTATGTTTGCAAATTTTTGGAAAAATTGGTAGGTAGTTAACAGACATTTTTTTTCAACACACTAACTGGAAAACTCATTTCTAGTCCTACTATTTTTGGGATTGAAATGAACTGTATTTCGCACTAGTACGGAAAAGAGCGTCAGCTACAATCTGACATTTCTCACAGTAATGGATTTCTATACCTATAGAACATATTATGTTCATGAAGTTTTAACGAGTATTTGCAACAAACTTCATTTCACACACGTGTGCGATTGTTATTTATATTGCAGTTTTGGCTCCAAAACGGCTCCAAATTTGGCTTGGGAATGTGAGTATTCTGCCTCAGCAATGCAAACTTTGCCCACTTGAATCAAAGTGTTCTTTTTTAAGCACATTGCCTACTTATTACCAAGTAGTGGACTCTTAAGAGTGAAAGGTATGCGCTTGAATCGAGAAAAGAGAGCAGAAGTCACGTGCCGCTTGTCATGAATCTCTAATATTTGTTGTTCCGGTACATTGATGTCATTCATAAAATCAGTTCTCCTTTTTGAGTGTCGTTTCTAGAGTTTTGAAGAGGCTTTGTTCATATTAAAAGAATTCGGTATCAGACAGCGCCTATTAACCACAGTGCAGTCGCGCATTTTGACCTTCCTCGGCCATGTATCGCGTCGTAGTAATGACACCATAGAGCGTCTCGTAGTGCAGAGCAAAGTTGAGGGCACCAGGTCACGTAGTAGATCACCAATGAGATGGACAGACCAGATCAAGGCCGCAACTAAGTGCGCGGTTTATGAATGTACCCGGAAAGCTGCAGTCCGCGATGAATGGCCCCGCATTACAAGATGATCACTCATCGTGATTCACAGTGATGACCACGACCACTCTGGCAAGAGTATACCGACTCAGAAGATGTTGGGATTCAACTAACCCGTCTAATTATAATTTAGTTGTCTTCAGGGCTAGAGTGAATTGGCTCTTAATAAACTAGTGCGCCTCACCATCAACGATTTACGATTGCATCATTGCTTACCATCAGGTGGTATCGCAGTCAAGCACTAATTTATATCAATTAAAAAAAAATACGGTACATCTGAAGTTGACGTTGCGAACTAACTCGCTTACTTGTAAAAATACGTAATACGCATTCGCCATTTATAATTCTTAAAAATAATTACTGCGCAGTCTATTGTTCGAAGCAGCCAAGATATTTCGCTTGTACCGATACAGATAGATACAGTATCTACAATTTTATTGTCTATATGCATTGTTTATTGTTTATATTGATGATATGCATCATAATTCAAAGTTAAAGTCAAATTGCGGAAACGCAGTACCTTAAAATGGACCTCATCAGAAGGCTTAAAGTCACCTAAAGGATAATGGAAAGAGTTGAAGTTTCCTTGCGTGATCGTATCAGGAATGAAGATATCCGTAGGAGAACCAAGATTGCCGACATAGCCTGAAGAATTGCCAAACTTAGGTGGCAGTGGGTAGGACACATTGCTCATAGAATGGATGGTCGATGGGGCTGAAGGGTCCAGAACCCTAGAGGCGATTACGTACCTGAAGACGCAGCATTGGAAGGTCTTCGACAACGTGGCCCCATGACTTGTTGAAAGTCCTAGCAGACGCACAGGAAAGTTAATTGTAGCGACACTTGGGAAAGGCTTATGTCCGGAGCAGTGGACGGAAATGATGATGATGATGATGATGATGATAATGATGAAACAGTGTCTTGTGTTACCACGAAGATTTTTAGGTTTAACAGATATGAGTTGCGGGATTGATGGAAAGAATCACCGCGACCGCGGAATGATAAGGACAACTGAAGAAGTACGGGTGGGTTTTAGTCAGTAAAACTCTGACACTCTTTCGCTCCATCTAGCCCAGGGGCAGGTATTTAGTTATTTTTAGTCTGTAAAAGCCTGTCGCTCTGCAGTTTTTTGATGATTTCATAACACAAAAAAGGCCGTTTTGATAGGGTGCCGATTTTAAACATGTTTTAGAACTGTAGCAGCTAGTGTTGCCAGGTCCGATTGGATGAAAATCGGGATAGATGGCAAAACAAATCGGGATTTAGGGTTTTAGATCGGGACATTTTTTTTTACTAAACATTTTTTTGAGTTGGGATATCATTTAATAACTTTTCCCGTTCTAGGGAGAGGAAACTTGTACTAATTAAAACTCAGACTTCTTCAGTCGACCTTTGTATTCTAGGGGCAAGGGCACTGTTTGAAACGCTCTCGCAGCCCTAGCAGGCATCGGCCCTACGAGTCTCTTCAGTTTTCCTGGTATCTCTTTGAGAAGCGTGTGCGGCATCGCCTCGGACGGTACTTATTGGACGGGCGAACGACGAGCTACCATCGCTCGTCGTTTGCAAACGCATGTCTATTGAGGCCGGAAATCACTGTGTGACTCCCGCCAGGGACATCTCCTTCGGAGACGACTTTGGTGTGAAGGTTCTTTTACGGTTGCGGCCAACTCCTTCGCGGTAAGAGGCGACTGCTTCCCATTCCCTCTCGCATCGGATCATAGTCAGAACCAGGGTCCAGCGAGCGAGCGGGCAACCGCCGCCAGAAGACTCTACAAGGATACAGCGCTGCTCCGCTCAAGCAGGGCACACTTCCATCATAAGCTCCACAGTATCACCCGGGCGGTTCACACAATGCTGACACCCGGGCATTTCACGATTCAGGTGCAGGAAGGAATACAGACAAAATAAAAACAAAAAATATTGAAATTTTGAATAATTCCCTCTGTTGTAAAAGTTTTAATATTATATTAAAATTATATTGTTGGTTACATTTTACTGCATATGCATGGAATGGAGGATGGATTATTGAGTCACAGATTACTTATAATTATGTGGATTGAGTAACGTAGAAGACGCTGCGCGAGAGAGACAATTAGAACTTTTAGATTTATCGGGACATTTAGCGTCCCGATCAGGTGCAAATCGGGACGCGTCCCCAGACCCCTAAAAATCGGGACGTCCCGCGCAAATCGGGACGCCTGGCAACACTAGTAGCAGCCCTACATTCTTAGTCATGACCATCCTGTAATCACGACAATTGTTAAACGATGGATGGTCGGTGCATTGAAACAAATGAAAGCTCGTAAAACCAGCAGTTGACGGATCGTTAAACTGCTGTTAAACCGACGATAATATTAAATGTGTGAAATAAGTGTGATAAGTTCTAGGGAGCCCCTTCCTTCAGCTGGTTAGTAGGAGGAAGACACGAGATCTTAGTTAGTCTTTTTTTTTTGGATGGAGCTGGGAAATCATCTAATGACTTCTCAGGGTACGAAGGGCCCCAGAGCGGGAGATAGTGTCAGACTCTTACTGACTAAAAAACCCACCCCGCTCCTTCTTGCCTTTCATACCGGGCCCGAGCCTCCCTTTCGGAACTAGACCCTGGCCCCAATAGGCGACCCAGCTGGGTCTCTGCTGTTGCTGACAACTCCTTGAGGCGCGAAAATTAGTCATTATTATTTCTCTATTTAGAATAATAGTAACTTATTCTTGAATTATGAAAAAAAGATGATTTTAGGAGTTGTCAGCAATAGCAGGGGCCCAGCTGAGTCGAAGCCTACTGGGGCCAGGGTTAGTTTCGAAAGATAGCTCGAGCCCCGGTATGAAGGCTTGAAAGAATGGGGTGGGTTTTTAGTCAGTAAGAGTCTGACACTATCTCCCGCTCCGCCTAAGAGCGGGGGTTGTCATTAAAAGATTTTCCCACCATAAAAAAACCAATGAAAAATTAGAAACGATTTTAAGTTTTATTCTCAGGACCACAGGAAAAGAAGAATTTCACCTAAAACAAATTTCAATATCCATTTCATGAACAGTTTTCCGGTTTTGCCGAAATGCTTTTTGTTTTAACCTACATTAATGAATTGTAATAGGCATAACAGTTTCACGCAGAAACATTTGTGATTTTTATCTAATTCAAAATTTTAGTTTATAAAGTAGCTTACCTTGGTTATTTATACATTTAAATTCAGATGAAATTTGTTGTTATTGTTATATACGTCCAAAGTAACCAGTTCATCTGCTCATACCCAATTCGTTACTACAAATCGAAAATCCGAGTATATCCATGACAAAATCGAGTACCTACCTGTAATATAATGACCACATTAGCGTCACAAAAAGTCATTAATTCGAGTTACTTGTATTTGCCTGTACGTAGATGTACGCAAAAACGCAATAAGCTTGGGGACCAAATTATGCACAGATGCGCGTGGTCAGTTGGATTGACCACAATAAGTCACACGACGCAAGGTATGCCATATTAAAGACGTATTCAGGACATGTCCTGAACGCAAAGTTCTACTAAATTTGCGCATCGCCATACTGGTCCATCTTCTTAGAAGGAAAGTGTGCTGAGTTTTTAGAATGAGGTGGAATATTAGATCCTACTAAAACAGTACTAAAAATCCGTACCTATACTTAAAAGTGATAGTGATGGATAAATTATGGTTCTATCTATATACTTTTTTTTGTAAACCGTTTGAAAAGGCTACAAGAGCGTCAGGGCATCGGTAGGCGCGGGCTTGCAGACGGCGAGCAATGTGTAGCTCTTTGCCGATGAAGACCAGGGTCGACAAAGCACGAGCGCCTCAAAGAAAAGTTAGTAAGATTAAAAGGGTCCGCGAGGGGTTGTTAGAAAAATCACCGGGGACCTGGAATGCAAAGAGTAAATCTCTAGTCTGACACTCCCTTCCACTTCAACCAGGAAACAATTTATGATGACTCAAAAACATAAATAAGAAGACTATAAAGCGTATTTTTCACCATGTTGAGAAAAGTTTATGTGCCGATCTATAAAATTTGATATCATAGAAAAAAACACGTCACTCTTCTTTCAACAAATTTTTATACCAGTCCACCACAACAGATCTAGAAAAATAAATTACGAGATATTTAAAAAATAAAATATTTTAAAATCGTTAGGATTTCTTTTTTTAATTTTAAGAGCTAGTATTAGCTCCTAAAAACTAGAAAGAAGAACATTAAATATTCAGACTGTTTTCTTATAAATAGGTTGAACTCTTTTCCTGTGTCCAAGAGTCTCAATATTCATAGTATCCCTACTTGTAGATTATGGTTCTTGTCGCCCAATCGTTCCCATAGGTCGGCGCAGGTGTCAAACAGCTCGGGGGCCAATTTAAATCGCATTAGTGTGATAACTCAATTGTACGCGGAATATGCCTACAGACCTATGAATCTGTAATTTTACTACAAGAAGCTATGATGAAAGTGACTGGGTATAATGTACCCAACTTCTATTCTTGAAAGCAACCAAAAATTGGTCTGAATTTGGAACGAAGTACCTAGACAGAAATATGGAAAGTAATATTGAGTAGATCCTTAGATTTAGCTACTAGTTTCTACCAGTGGATTCGCCTGCATGATATCCTAAGGGAATATTCCCCCAGGACAAAAACATCCGAACCTAGAACATAGTCCACTCGGGTGCCACGTTTAGTCTAAATTCGTTATGATGGAAAAATTTAACAAATGACGAAGTGTCTCTTGCATTTATAATATTAGTATACCTAGATATATGGATTATTTTTTTATGTAAAAAACTTATATTGTTACGTTAGTAATTTTATAAGTAACAAAGTAAAATCAAAGTTGATCGAAATTTAAGGAAAAAATTATGTCGGTTTTTTCCGAAACAACGTTACATATACAAATAATGGAACTTTTAGACAAACGGTAAAAATCAGAATTCCAGGATCAGTTAATACACCCCCAGCTGCGAAGTTGATACTCAACTATTCACATTATGCCTCATCCACATCTTCGCACCTCCCAACGTAGGACATTCGAATTACTTATGGAAATGGGTTCCATTAAGTCTGATTTAAATGTTAGTGCTGGTGGCTGCCCTGGGCAATTTGTCCAATAAAAGGCCCGCCATTAGCATCGTAACAAATAATATTATAAAGTATTCCAGGGCGCTGATGTACGGAGAGATTTCCTTTGATAGTTCGCGAAGCCATTTTGTTATTAGAGAAAAATGTTGATTGTTCGTGTTACAGATTTGTAAAGAAATGTTATTTGATTGATCTAATAAAAAGTGAACTTTATTGTACACAAAAATAGTAACAAATTCAAAATCATTTATTTCAAATAAACCATTTGCAGGCACTTTTGAATAGTCAAATGTCGGTCAGTCCAAGAAAAGTGAAGCTACTCGTAAATTGCACGTTCCAAAGCGTAGATCTCTATGGAAAAGAACGTGCAAGAAACTCCATGGACACTCTTTTTAATCATTATGGGTTACATATAATGCTTGGTTACAAATTTTCATGTTGCTTCTATTATGCACAATTTAGATAATAAAATAAGAAAACAAATATAAATAAATATACAAACTGAATTAAGCCACTGGCAGCTAAGAGATGAGCGAGATGACACGAGCATGACGCGTGCATCAGCCCCACTCAGCTCAACCATTTTTAAGGGAACCGAATGACCCAATAACACGTTCCACCAACAGCGAGACATTTGAGTGAGCATGACAAATTCTCAACTGCTATGCTCGTAATGTCAAAAAAAAAAGATGTAACCTAATAAAAACTAAAACACTAACTTAAATCTGGGTACAATGGAGGTCATAGCACTAACAGCGATATCTGTCAGACAATCTTAGGATGGAATGTAGGAAGCTGAAATGAAAAGGGGGTAGTCTGTGGTGTACTGCAAATTATTAAAGAATTATAGAGATAAAATATATATATATATATTCTATTATTATGAGAAAGCGCTGTTTTTGTCTTTATGAAGAAAACGATACAGTTATAGTTAAGATGTTGAAATAATATTTTAAATCAACTTTAGTTTAATTCTTTTATAATTGAAAGCAAGCTAAAATACTGAAGAGAAACTAAAATATTGATGCGGCATAAAACTTGTTTTCTTCAAATTATTGAATGTATCCATTAATATATTATCATCAATATATTAAGAAGTACTATCTCAATAATTTATTTTTTACTAAAACGAACCCTTCATTACATACCCTTAGTATGCACAATGTGTCCGTACCTTAAGAACGTAAATAGTACCTACTGTCGATAAGGATCGTTAGCGATTCTGTATTTATTATGTTATTGTTGCTTTATACTTTACGAGCGATATGTCGACTCGCTCTAGGCGCCAATTATAGGGTTTTGTTTTTTCAATTGGTTGGTTTTTGCTCCTTTGGCAAGGTAAACGCTTTTTCCAGACATTTCTGTCTTCTGCTTAAAGATTAAGTCCCTACTTAGTGTTTTGTTTGTGTTCTATTGCTGTGCAAAGGCCTCTTCTTTCTCCTTCCAAACGTTTGACCCGCGAACATGATCAGATCGTCATCGTGCCAGCCCATGGCGCGATGTCTTCTCTCCGGCAGTGAGTGACGATTTTTGTACATTTACGAATAATTTTATCCATGTTGAAATCTACTTATTCGAAAAGAAATGCCTAATAGCAAAAAAAAATAAAACATAATATACAGCTCTGTTTTGTTTCATATAATCATGTAATACACATTCGGTGGTACGGTAGGCACTGTTCGCCTCGCTTCTCGCCATGTCTTGATGTGTCCTGATGGAGATGATCGGCGGCGGCAACCTCTCACTCCGGGCCCTGGTACAGGCCGCGGTCCGGAGCGAGGAGGAATGGCATCGGTTGCCGCCTTCTGGAAAGCAGCAATGCTAGCGAAGGAAGCCGGGTGCACGCGTGGTTTGTTCCCCCCACGTGTGTGTTTCTTCACGTTCCAGCCGCTGGGACCACTAACTGGGACTAGAAACCGGCATGGCATGCGCTTGCAGATGACAAGCAAAGGATTGCTCGCTGTCCAGACGTCCGGTAACAGCCCGGACGTCCGATAACTGTGCGGACCGAGCAAAAGTCGTCGACGGCGCGTAGAGCTCCATGCATGCCTCAAAGAAATGAGACCATGGGTTGGCGCCCGAAAGGGAAACCCAGAGTCCTGGAACATAAGACAAAAAGGAGCATAGAAGTGGGGTTTAGTCAGTAAATATCTGAAACGCCCTCCCGTTCTCCCACCTAAAAAAAAGCTTCTCAAGCAGATTATTATCGCTTAAGCTACTTAAAATCAACACTACAGTATCTGAACCGTTTGAAACAATACAGTTAATTAACCATTTTCGCCAAACCTTCTCAACGTCTGCCAAACACACAAAAAGATGGACACGTCAACAAAACATTTGAAGTAACTCTCTTTTTTAGAACGGATAGCGCACGCGCATTCGGTACATCGCGTTTGACATGCGGTGATTGTTACAGACAGACGAACGGGCCGAGGCTTATAATTATATCTCTTATTACGGTACTTTGAGGTTTACGGTTTGTATGTTTATTTAGAAAAAAAACGGCCATATCACGCACGTAATTAATAAACAGTGTTGAACTTGACGCATGATTGTTTGAAAAGGTTGATAAGTATTTTGGTAGAAACTTTAATTATTTCTTACAAGCTTCTGCCTGTGATTTCACCCGCGTTAAAGTAGAAAAAATATAGCCTATATATTTTATACAAGGTTGAATCACCAAACTTAAGTGCCAATGGGCAGGGCACATTGCTCGTAGAATAGATGGCCGTTGGGGCCGAAAGGTTCTGTAGTAGCGATCGCGTACCGGAAGACGTAGCTTTGGAAGGCCTCCTACAAGGTGGACCGATAACCTGGTAAAGGTTGCGGGAATCCGATAGATGCGAGACTCACAGGAGGTCTATGTCCAACAGTGGACGTCTATCGGCTGAAATAATGATATATCATATAGCCTATATCACGCAGTAATGAAGTAGCATTTTACTGCTGGAAGAATTTTTAAAATCAGTCTAGTAGGTTTGACTTTATTCATTACAAACAAAATCTGTAATCTTATAATATTAGTAAGTATAGATGTTATCTTACTAAACAATGTCCCACACTCAAAACTACTCCTGTATCCGGTTTGTTCATACGTAGATCTAAACAGCCATATACAAGATACCCAGATCCGGAACAACTATTAGGTAAGTATGTAGGACATACAAATATTTGTTCCATGCTCGGATCGAACCCGTAACTCGCAGTGCAGTAGCCAATCACTAATCCACTGGACTGTTACTGTTTGTTGGTTTCGAAAAGCATAGAACCTGTCGATGTGGTGACGTTTGGGGAAGGTCTATGACCAGCATTGTTTAAAATTCGCTGTTTACGAGAAGCTTTTTAGCAAATGCATTTTGGAGAATGTGCCCGGAAATTACATGACTTGATTTCGCCATCTCCTTTCTACCATCGGACAAACTGACGTACAGCAAGTATCCACCCTTACGTTGTTATAACTTATAGAAGTTTCAACAACGCTTAAGGTCAAAGCATACACTTAAACGACACTGCTCCAATACCGCTCCCACCCACACCGCCCTAAACTAAGACGACTGCTCGCAGTCCACGCAGCGTCAGCTAGCAGACAGCCAGCTGTCCACCCGCCGACCGCTTTCGCATTTGTGTAGATACTGACCGAATGAGCGGCGACGGTGGTAAGCTCGCTGACAGCGAGCTGTCTGCTAATTTATGATGCCAATGTAAAATATATCTTAATTGCAATATTTAAAGCCCATATTTGAATGAAATTCTTTTTGCCGGATGGGAGCAGAGCCGTGTAAGTGAGCTATAACCTTTAGTCCTGACCACGACGCTTCGTCGTTTATACCGCGTATATCCAAGGACTGGAACAATTTGCCTACTGCGGTCTTCTCGTCCAATTATAATTTAGGTGTTTACTGCTCTTAATAAACTAGTCACTGCTTACCATCAGGTGGGATCGCAGTCAAGCACTGGTTTATATCAGTTAAAAAAGGCATTGGACCGGTTGATATGGTCACGCTTGGGAGAGCCTCAGCTAGAGGAGACTGTGGAGCACATGGTGGAGGTCTGCCTCGCTTGGACGGAGCAGCACCGTATCCTTGAGGACGCAATTGGCGGTGGCCACCTCTCACGTCCGGCCCTGGTTCAAACCTTGATAAAGATTGAGAAGATATGGGAAGCAGCCATCTCCTTTTGCGAAGTAGTAATGCAAGCTAGGATGGTAGAGGAAAGCGTGGGAGACAGGCAATTAACAAGAACGCTCTGGGCGTCGGGAGTCACACAGGAAGCATGCAGTGTCGAATTTAAGCATAGGCAACACAGGCAGTTGCCTATGGGCCGCCACCACAAGGGAGCCGCCACCAAACCACAAAACAAAAATTAAATCGATAAAGGCTCAGTAGAAACAAAAAAATTAAGAATTTTATAAACGAATTTTTTTCTTTGAGCGGAAAAATCAACATTTAAAATTCTGCGAGATCAAGCAGCACGAAATATGAACACAAATGACGCCTTTCGCGCATTCTAACCCGCCACGCTAGACCAATAGCAGCACAAATGATTTGAGGGCCTCCACCACATATTCTGCCTGTGGGCCGCCGAAGTCCAAATCCGGCGCTGCAAGCTTACACAGTTCGTCGCCCAATAAGAGTCAGGTCCTAGTCGACGGCGTGCTATGTTTTAACCGCACCTTAAAGAGAAGTCAGCATAACAGAAAAATCTAGGCAGATGCTTGCCAGAGCTGCGAAATTGTCCGAAAAAGTTACCGCGAAAGGCAAAGGCCAACTGAAGGATTACGGGTAGGTAGTCAGTAAAATTCTGCCCCTTCCTCTCGCTCTAATGAGAGCAGGAGAATTTGTTTACTGATATACTACCTCAAAAAAGGAGGGAGTTCAATAGGGATCGACTGAATCATTTTAATAATGATATCGTTTCATTTCTTCATGTGTTGACTCGCTTTATAGACATTTTAAACTAAACTTTTAAAAAATCCGCTAGAATGGAATCTTGTCAGTCGAGTCTAGATTAGTTTTTAGTAAAGCTAATCTCAGCTTAATGCAAAATAAAACATTTATTTATCTAAACTAGTGGAAAGGTCAGCGAAAACTGGTTTGTGAAAGACTATAACCGTAAAATATAATTTTAATTTCTAAATATTTCCCACAATATCTTGATACATTGCCAGAGTGAGAATTCCAGTGGTTTTGATACCTAAGATAATGATTATCTGCCTGTTTTATTAATTTTGCTAGTTTTGATATCCAGTTTCCATTAACAGTTTTAAATCACACCAAGGTAAATAGCAATAATAGTGGGAAATAGCAATTTTAAGACATGGTTTTTAAAATAGAAATATTTTTTAAATGTAAATTATTCGTGTAAATAAATAAAGTTTATTTACACGTACTTGTGTCGATACTCTTGCGCCATACCATCTTCTTAGTTCGTCATGTTGTGCTGGTGTTGCCGCTGCGAATGCGGAAACCCTCAAGAACCATTTGGGGTTCAAACTGTCGCATGGTGGGGTGTCAGAGCTCACATGTATTGTATGTCTGTACTCTTTTTTTTCTTATTTTTTATGTTGTTGTATATTGTGTTGCTTACGCCGAATAAATGCTATTCTATTCTATTCTATTATATTCTACATGTTGTATAAAGATCGAAACGTCTCGTTGACTTCGCGTGACCCAAGGGCTGGCTTTTACCTCGGAAAGAGGATAAGCATTACTATACAGCGTAGCTATGCCGTCAGTTTTTTGGACAAACTAACAATCGCCTGCGATGTGGAAGCGTTTTTTGCTGCCATATGAACCTCTGACTAACCTTCCTACCTTAAATAAAAGCCTGAAGGACAATTAAATGTATGTCCAACATTCAGCATTACCTAGAAAACATCAGCAAAATTTGATTCACCCAGATAAAACAATCAAGTACAGCAATTTCCACGAGTAAGCCAAATAGGCACGTGTTAAGACCTTCGATTTGTCATTTGGCATGTGTATGTGAATTAAATTAAACAAAAGTGCCTACTAGATGCACGTGTCGCGGTCTTGCCAAAGAGATACGGCGAAATTAGTGTAACTTAAGACTTGACACGGTGATTCTAAACTGTGGTAACGGAATATTATATTCAGACAATTTGTCTTGTTTATTGCCAATGCACGGACAAACATTTTAGAGTGTTGAACTTTGTTTTTTATCTTCTGAAAAATGTTGTATCGACATTCCTATTTGTAGCATGGTAATTTGTGAATTTCTCAGCAGTAAAAAATAAATAAATTGAAGACGTACGAA
This sequence comes from Mythimna ferrago, assembly GCA_910589285.2. Classification (NCBI taxonomy): domain Eukaryota; kingdom Metazoa; phylum Arthropoda; class Insecta; order Lepidoptera; family Noctuidae; genus Mythimna; species Mythimna ferrago. Next base: position 8,158,471 of record OU342691.1, on the reverse strand, counting down.
GGTTTTAGATAGAGGAAAACGAATAATGGAATTTAAATGGAGCTGTGCAGAACATCAACGATCCTGTGTGTCTCTCATACGATGATTACGAGACGCACAGGATCGTTCGTTGTGGCGACACTTGGGGAGGCCATCTCCAATAGTGGACGTCAATCTGAAATGATGATGTGCAGAACATCTTGCCAAGTACGGTGATAATTGGTGGAGTAAGTCAGTGTCTAAAGAGCGAAAGCAGAAATGTTGATCATCCGGCGGCGGCGGCGAGATGGGTAGATGACATTGTTATCATCGCGTCGTAGGTAGAGCCTGGATGAGAGTGGCATAAAAACGTGGGGATTGGTATAAGAAAAGAAAGGTGTATTATATACACCTTTCATCATCATCCACGTCCCGGATTTTTTTATCATCATCATCCGGACGTGGATGATGATGATAAAAAAATCCAACACGATCATCTATCAGCCAAAAGGCACTGGTATACGGTGGCTTCCCACACGCGTGGCCACACGTTCGGATCTATGTTTTTTTTAAGCTATTGCATAGCTTCTATCGCGGGCCTTGAGCGTGGAGACCGAATCCAGAAATTCCGTAACGAAAATAACCTAACACCCCCACTCATTTGTTTTTTGAGCGTGGTGACCGATAAGAAAACAAATGAGTGAATAATCAATCAAAATTCAATTCAATGTGTGAAAGTGTAACTTCAATTAATATCAAAGAAAAAAAACAAAGGAAAAAAAATACTGCATAAATAAAAATAAAAAACAATTATAATTGCATAAGTTGATAAAAATGCTATGCAATAGCTTTACCGCGGAAATCCCCGAGTGCCACACGTCTTTTTATCTTTATTCCGATTGCTTGGCCTATCTATCATATACACGGGCATAATTTAAGATTTGATTTGTGTTTTTTTTTCTGAAGTCGATTTTTTTTCAACCAATTACAACCTAACAACCCTGCACTTTCGTTTGTTTTTGATGCAAGTTCTTCACTGCGGCCAGCACAAATTAAAATAACTACTCCCTTTTAATAAGGATATTTAAGTAGATATATGTCATCATGATCATTGAAATTAGCAGAGAGGTAGTCCTTTACCCAGCAGTGAAACAATACCAGCTAGATAATAATAATTATACCTTTGAATTACTTACGTTAGATTTCCATTTTCATCTAATGTTTTAGCTACCGATAGCGTAAAAAAGCAATAAACTTACCATGAAGGGTGACAATCACATTCTAAACTAAGATTTAGCACATATCAGATGTAAATTAGCATTAGTATCGATAAATCGCCGTAAAATCGCCACAGCGGTACCGATCATTAATAAACGGGGACATAAATCCTCTTGTCTTCAATGTATTGAAGTTTTGTACCACGGAGAATTAAATATGGAGTGTTAAGTAAAACATTATAAAGGAACTGATCGAAGGTTTCATTATATAGGATTAAGTTTCATAAACACGATTAAATTCAAAATGATAAAAATTTAATCGAAAAACAAGTATCTGGTGTATCAGTATAGGTGGTGTGCTGTCAGCTGTATTGCTCACACGTCACAGTAATAAATTAACCCAAGGGGGGACAGGACAAGGTCTAGTCATGTACCAAGTTTTGTCGAAATTCGAGCGCGAAGAAATAACAAACATAAACTTTAGGAAATATGATCACCAATCCGTGACCCCAGCGATGTCAGCATCGTAATCCCGTTCAGAACCGATTATGATATTAGAAAAGATTTCAAGACATGGAACTTTGCATCTATAAGTTATTTAATTCACCTACAGTGGAAATCTGTTGAGGTTTTGGCAAGTAACGCTAGACCGGAATACATACATTTATTTGACACTTTCAAGTCACTTTCTTGGCTGCGGGTTGGTTCAAAAGAGTTACCGCAGCCCTGGAACGAAATTCGTCAGTTAAAGTCTAACCTTTCATCGCTCCACCCAGATCAGAAAGACAGATTTGATGATTTCTCAATTCAAAAAAACCTTTTTTTTATAGATAGGCTCGCGTTTGACCACTACCTCACCTGATGGAAAGCAATAATGTGGCCCACGTTGGAGCACACTTGCCTAACCTATTCAACCTTGAACCAACAACCTTTTTAGAACGAAAGTTTTTCTGAGCACTCCATTAACTTACTTATCCGTGGTCCTTGCCAATTTGTGTGGCTACCGAGTTTAAGCAAATCCGACAGCCGGACCCTCAACCGGTCGGCGTCGTGTTTTTTCTAACGTGTCTGATTTCACACGGACGTGATAAGTGAACGAACGCCCAATAGCGTGAGACCCGTATCCTGTATTTTATAAAATAATTACTATGGCAACTCGATTTTTGCATTGCAAATTAATTAGGATGCGATAATCAGTAAACAGTTTTTTTTTGTTATTGAAATAGGGTCAACATTCGCAGATAAAAAAAACATTCAGATGATGTCATAGTGATTCAGAATGAGCTTGAAAATTATAAGTTGTCAATTGCACAAACATTAATTTTCGGAATAATAGGTTACTTGCCGTAAAAAATGTAATTAGTCTAACTTTTAGATTATTCAAAAATAAGGGGCACGTATTTTTTTATTTGTAAAACAACTTCACACGGGGTGACGTCACACGTAACTTAATGGGCTATATCTTTGTTATTTTTTGTTTAATCGAAAAAAGAAAAAAATAATTGTCGAATATTTTTTTATAATCTAAAATACGGACTAAATAAAATGTAATTATTTTGACCCTGGAAACTACCCTATTGTCTTTTTATATTTGTTGAGGGTGGGAAATCATCAAATAAGTTTTCCAGCTTGACTGGGTGGAGTGAGAGGATGTCTCAGGCTTTTACGGACTAAAGCCCACCCGCGTTCCTTCAGTTATCCTATGCGTTACAGGGCCGCTGTAACTCTTTCGAACAATCGCACAGCCCAAAATAACATGTGGTTTGTCTATCTCGTGCATATATTTCCTTCGAATAAGTTTTTTACATCACTTAAAACTAGAATGTCGTTTCCAAAATAAAAGTCAGCAAAACCAATTAGTATTTAAAGAATCACTCAGCCTCGTAATTTTAATTAAATCAATTAATCCTTATCTTAAAAAAAAATCACATAGAAAGTGACAATTCCATCACTTTCAATGATACGATCTCCTTTTTGACCCTTTTACGTAATAAACAGGCTCTCAAAGTAGATCAACCACTGGATATTATTCTGTCAACCAATTAGACGCCTCTTTACATAAAATAGTTTGAAGGAAATATGAATATTCATAGTAAAAGAGATATTCTGAGAATGAATACGGAACCTGTTTTGAAAATGTTTTGAGATTGTGTAACTGTATAATCAAGACCCTTTTAGAATTTATGACATAATTTAGCTGGGAAATTAAATTGTTAACAGTCAAAATTATGAGCAAGATATCAAACCGTAAATATATTTTGCAGGACAGAGGTTTTTAATACCACTAAAAGAAATATTGCAATGGTTATATCAACTAAGATTCTTGATAACGTGCCCCTGCATTGTGACTTACCCATGCATTGTGACCAGAATCAAAATTAAAAACTTAATGATTTAATTTTAGAACACGTCACTTTAGAATATTTTACTGTCAAGCGCAGTTTTTGGCGGGACATTTCCAAGTGAAGTTCTGAGGCTATTTTAGTTATTCGCAAATTGATTTCTAGTGGATATTGTGATGTACTACGCGTTCCATATGAGAATATGACCGACTCCTATGTTTTGACGTCTCGTCGTATTGTCAAATCGAAGAAATTTTGGCAAAATTGAAGAACTTAGAGATGAGTTAAATTGAAGAACTAGATTCTGATTAAACTTTTTTCGTTCACAGTTCATAAATAAATTAAATTTTTCGTAAATTAATTAATGTTTAAAAATTTCTTTCCTCGATTTGACAGTAAATCGTGACGTCACAATATGGCGGGCGATCCTATTTTCATTTGGAACGCATTGTAGATAAAATTGATGTAGTTTTATATCTGAAGTGTCTACGCATCTAGACAAAATGTGAAATCATTGAAACAGGCGCTATTTGGTAAAATGGAGCTGAGATTTATTGTAGTATTGACTATCACAGCGAAGCTTAACGAGAAGGCTGTTCCGATAAAACCGGGTCAACCTTCTTGGTAAACTTCGCTGTTCTAATGTTTTTGCAGTATTGCTGCCAAATACTACAAAAACGTTAGAATGTGCTACATCTGCATTCTAATGGAACTCAAAGGAACCTAAACTTAAAAAAAAAAATGAATTCTTTCTAATCTTGACAGTAGCTATATGCAAAAACCGTGTGAAGCCAAAAAAAAACACTGTCAAACTTTAGTAAACGTAAAAAGTTTGAAAATCTTTTGTTATTGAGACTGGCCAGTTACACAAAATGCATTCTAAATATAAAATCAAGCACATTCATTGTGCGTGCAGCTAGGGAGTGGAATTCCTTACCAGAGTCTGTGTTCCCTGATAGCTACAACCTGGGAATCTTTAAGTCGAGAGTGAATAGGTTTCTTCTAGGTAAGCGCGTTCCATCATCGACCGCATCGTCGCTTTCCATCAGGTGAGATAGCGGTCAAGCGCGAACCTATCAACAATAAAAAAAAAAACCTACCTATTTACTACATTTTGAAAGTGAGTCAAAATCGACTAAAAGTGGTAATTTTAGGTACAATTTACGAGCACCGAGATTAATATTGTTCAGTAGAGTGTACTTAAAGTTTTATATTACAGGCTGGGAACTGGGAACTTTGCGTAAGTGTCGTTTAGGACTACGCTGGCAAAACTGACACCTGGCTAGTAGTAACTTACAGAAAACGTGTGATAATTCGCTAAGGTACTTGAGTTATAGCGGAGACTTGGCCATTTTTCAGTGCGACACAATTCGATTGAATATCCAATCAAATAATGCAAATCATGTTCAAATGTATTATCCCGTATTACAGAACATCGCTCAATACTCAAGCATTACTTAAAACTTAAAACTAGATTCAAGTCATTTGATTAGTTGAAACTAGTTTTAAGTAACGCTTGAGTTTTGAGTGACGTTCTCTAATACGGGACTTAGAATGTTAGTCGTGAGAGCGAGAAAGAGGGATAGAGTTATGCACCCTAGATATAGTTCAATCCCTTAAACAATTCAGTTTAGGTCGTAAAATGGATCGCCTCAAGAACTCGTAACATTTTTTTTAGGTGGGAAAATCAACCAATGACATCCCCAGCGCTTAGGTGGAGCGAGAGATAGCGTCAGGCTTTTACTGACTAAAAACCCACTCCTGTTCCTTCGTTGCCTTTCGTACCGGAGCCAAATCTTCCTTTCAGAAACAGATCCTTGGTCCCAGTGGGATTCGGCTTCGACCCTGGTGGGCCCCTACGGTTTGCTGACACCTCTTTAAGGCGCTCGTGGAACCGCTCCTTAATACGCGCCGGTGCCGTCCGGACGGTTATCGAACGGTCGGACAGCGAGCTACCCATTGCTCGCCGTCCGCAAGCCCGCAACTCGTGGTAGCATTACTGTTCTGGAAAGTATTTTCACATTTTTATTCGTTCAGGTTGCCAATGAGGTGAAAGTACATTAAATATCACAAACACAAAAAAAATCCAATAAAAGTGCTAGAGAAAATGATTACTCTCAATATTTACCTTTCTTTCAATAAATCGTAAACCATGAAACTCAACATTCGAATAAATGCCACAAAATATTGTGATAAAACCGAGTCATTTGCCCGTCAAGTGACAGTGACGAGTGATGAACAATCACAGGTATCTGTAAACATTCGAGTTGTTTGTTTAACTCGGCGCAGGCGCAGGCGGGGCGGTAGGCGGGTAGTTGTAAGTAGCAACTGTATATGTGATACTTGTATCAAATAAGTGTTAGGTATGATTTGTTCAGTATATTTGGTCAGTTAGTAGGTGTATGTCATTGTAAGTTTGAAGGTTACTGCGCATATTGTTCGCTCTACCAAAGACTGGAAGTAATGTTCTAAGAATGATGAAAATTTTCAAATAGTCGTCTCCACTTAGCGAAACTATACATGTTGGGTCTTTAGTGCCGATGACAGTCGTGCTGATTGCACCGATTCAATTTGCTGAAGCACTAAGGAATCTCGGTAGGATCACCCATCCACAAGCTGATCTGCACGAGGTAGCGGCCCTCACGCCCCAGCTGCCGGAAGCCGGATCCCGATTTCCGGCCACCGTAGAAGCGGGCTCGTAGACGGCGAGCAATAGGTAGCTCGCCGTACGACGGTACGACCGTCCGGTAACCGTCTGGACCGAGCCCTAGTCGTTGACAGTGCGTTCTCTTTCACGCGCGCCTCATGGAGATGTTAGCAAACCGTAGGGGCCCAGCAGAGTCGAAGCCTGCTGGGGCCAAGGGTTTGCTTCTGAAAGGAAAACTCCTGGTATGAAAGGCAAAGAAGGAACTAGGAGTGGGTTTTAATCAGCAAAAATCTGACAAGAAAGGGCGGGAGATTTCATTGGGTGATTTCCCACTTTAAAAAAAAAATCAATAGCACTATATAGTTCATTCTATATACAGGTTACTTACATAATAGTCTGTCTAAAAAAAAGTCAACCAACTTGGGAATTTTGTATAATATTTAATTATTTAAAAAATACTTATATTCGATACATTTTATAAGGTTCTTCTATTGGTAAACAATGATGAGTATCTCTTAATCAACCTTGATTATTGAACCAGTTAAGGTAAAATGAAATCAGCAGCCAATTAAAGTAAAATGAAATCTGATGTAGTCAATACATCAGATTTCATTTTACCTTAATAATTACCCAAGTCGGTTGAATTATTAGACAGACTCTAACCAAGATATCATTATTAGCGAGCTCAGTAAGAAATAGGCTCTCATAACAGTGTTATTTATTATATGAATAAAAAATTATGTAATTGATATTCGTATCAATTATCCACCGGAGAACCAAAGTTACCGATATATTCTGAAGATTCGTCAAACTTATGTGGCATGTCATGGGGGATGGGGCTGAAAGATTCTGGAGTAGTGACCAGGTAACGGTAGACGCAAGGCTTGGAAGGCCTCCTATAAGGTGGACCGATGACCTGGTGAGGTTTTGGATGCGAGACACATAGGACCGTTCGTTGTAGCGGCACTTGGTGGAGACCTAAGATGATGATGATGATGATGTTACAAAATAATCAACATAGATTCCATCGAAAAAACAGGAAATCCTGTACAAAATACTGATTGATTCTTTATTGTTTAGCCAAACGCTTTCCTGTTTTATAACCAACAGCAATATCTACAAATAAACAGGACATGCCTATTAGGTACCTACTGCTTACTGAAGTAAAGTGCGGATGCGCAATATTTATGATCAATATTTAGTATAGCGGATCGTGAACGAGCCATGTCCGTTGGGACAGTGATTAGGTTGTCTGTTTGATTGTACCATCGATTACACTACCATAGAGATACGTTTTATGAGGTTGTAAGACCATAGACAAGAAGGTTTACACTGTTTTTAAAAATGGAGCTGTCACCCACTTGTTTGGTTAGTGCTCAAAATCGTAGCATATAGGTAAAGCTTTCTTCGATAAATGGGCTATCGTCACAGTAGCTATCGTATAGTAATAGTACATTGTTACACTAGGGGTGAAAGTAACTCATTTCGTCCCGAGAAGGAGTTGGCGGCCGAGCAGAGCGAGGTCGCTAATTCGAGGGGTTAAATGGGTTACTTTCACCCCGAGGTAAACACTGTGCTTTTCATTACGAATACGAGGAAACTAAAAATAAAATAAAAAGTTTGTAAAACCTGAGTCGTCGTACCTATGATTTTAAGTAGGTATCTTTCTTCTGATTTAGGCGGTAAAAGGTATTCAACTACTGCTTTAGCCTCTTCTCTTATGAAATCAGGCGTTAAATCAGTATTTTAATCTGACAAACATAACGTGTTAATACAAATCTCTGTTGTACGGAAATGTAAACAAAACTCGAAAAAACCAACGACTGATTGCCACTTTCCCGCCATTTTGTTTTTTTTTCTGCGGCCGGCCAGCTATTCAGCCTCATTAATGAAAAATTAGAAATTAATTGTAATCTTTTAAAAATAAAGTAGGTATTTTAAAGAAATAGTTGAACAAATAAATCACTTAAAATATAACATTATTTAATGAATCGAATGTCTTAAGTTACACAGTCCGACATAAGGTAATTGTCTTTCTATTGTGTCTCTAATTACGACATTCAAAGAGTTAATACTTGTCTTTAAGTTATTTCAATTTTATATCGCGCTGTGATTGACTGGCTGTATGGAAAATTTCTTTTTTACACCACCTGCTCGATAATGTCGTTTTATACGTCATACAAACCTCACTTAAAGCAAGTCATTCTATCCCTAGGGAGATAAAGCAGTATGGCCGATCCCTAGGGAATAATGAGATTTGAATTTGGAGCATCAAGAATCGTCAACATTGTGAATTAAAATGTAGGCGCATCAAACAAGTTGACTCGAAATTCAAACCAAAGATATGTAATCACTGTGATTCAAACTGGCCACTAACAAAAAAAAGAAAATAGAATTGTGTAAAACGTGCGTACTGACGACACGGGAGCATTTTAGAAAATTGAAACTATAGAATCTTGGAGTAGTGAATTTTGTTTGTTTGATGAACTTGTAAATATAGTACTTATTTTTCTCTACTAAATGATTTGGTCGACCAAATTGTCTTTTAATTATCTCACAGATGATGTAAAAAGTAGAGTATGCAACACGGGGATAAAGCTGTCTTTGTCTTGGGCGGCTTAAATTCCTCACTTCACTCAGGTTTCTTTATTAACTCCCTCGCAATGCTCGGGAGTTAAATTTATAAATCCCTCACTGTCGTTCGGGATTAAAATTCCAACCTTCGTTTCGTTCGGAATTCAACATGCCGCCCGCGACTTAAAAACACTGCTTTATCCCCTAGTCACATAAACTACTATTTCATTACTCATACTCTGAAAGTAGGTCTGAAGTTGCCTGAGGAGCGGGCTGAAAGTGATAGTTTTCATCCCTAGGGAGTTTTACTTTACAACTAACAGCTGTCAAATTATTAAAAAAAAACTAGTTCTATCTTCACAGTTCCATTCAACCATGTTCCAATTTTCCATACAGCCAGTTAATCATAGCGCGATATAAAATTGAAATAACTTAAAGATAAATATTAATTAAATAATATTATATTTTAAGTGATTTATAGTTCAAGTATTTCTTTAAAATACTTTAGTTTTAAAAGATTACAATTAATTTCTAATTTTTCAATAATGAGGCTGAATCCATAATAAATATGAAATGAATCAATAATGAATAATGAAGCCATTCACAGAAAAAAAAAAACAAAATGGCGGGAAAGTGTCAATCAGTCGATGGTTTTTTCGAGTTTTGTTTACATTTCCGTACAACAGAGATTTGTATTAACACGTTGTTTATCAGATTAAAATAGTGATTTAACGCCTAATTTCATAAGAGAAGAGGCTAAAGCAGTAGTGGAATACCTTTTACCGCCTAAATCAGAAGAAAGATACCTACCTGAAATCATATGTACGACGACTCAGGTTTTACAAACTTTTTATTTTATATTTACTTTCCTCGTCTACGTAATGAAAAGCACAGTGTTTACCTCGGGGTGAAAGTAACCCATTTAACCCCTCGAATTAGTGACCTCGCTGCGCTCGGCCGCCAACTCCTTCTCGGGACGAAATGAGTTACTTTCACCCCTAGTGTAACAATGTACTATTTCAATTCAGACCTGTTCCTGAGATTAGCGCCGCAAATATATTATTTAATAGCGATTTTAGTATTTTAAATCGATTTGATTTGGGCTAATGGTTCTGGACAGACAACCATGTACCGGAAGACGCAGCGTTGAAAGGCCTCCCACAAGGTGGACTGATACCGAGACACACAGGACTGGTCATTGTGGCGACACTTGGGGGAGGCCTATGTCCAACAGTGGATGTCTTTTGGCTGAAATGATGATGGTGAATTCGATTTATACTTATGTACTTACGTTCGATTTTGTTGATAATAAAATTTATACGGCAAAACAAAGTTTGGTGCATCAGCTAGTATTAGTAAAGAATAGATTCCTTTTAGCTTTGGAACAAATTCATAGCAGTGGTTGAGTAAGAAAACCCCGCCAATCACAAATCCTCGCCGCAGTTACTTTTAAGCCCCATGTTATTCAAGCGAGAAGAATTATTCGGTAGCTGCCCGGAGTTTGGAAGTTGGTAGTGCAGCACTTGCACGCCTCAGAAGCCACGTAAGCAGTTAGTCCTGCTACTGATGTCATCCCGATCGTGTCGGTTTGCTGTCCCATCGGACTTTGAGAGAAAAGGAACAGAAAGTGCACCTGTGTTTGCGCAAATACTTAAACTTTGTACTACAGTATCTCCTGTGTACTTGGCTAATCTCTGTTATGATTCGCCACAGCACTATAATATATCTCCGGCGTAGGCACTTGGCTATTCTTTCTTCTACATAAATAGTAAAATAAATAAATAATGTTTACGGTTGTCAGTCTCGGTATTGCGTTGTCGTAGATAATTTTATTATACCACCAATTAGATTAAACAGATTAAAAAGAAAAACGTAATCTCAATTGAATCACTGAAGTGTGCTCAGATTTGCTTAACTTGCGATAACAGAGCTCTGTTATCGCATCATCGCCGTTTTTATTTTCTGTGATTTTCACTGGCTGAAAAAAAAATCGTGAAGGTGTGGCATATGTAATATCATCCGACAGTGCTTTTTTCCGTTTCACGGCTGGTTATAGTTTGGTTATCGTTATAGTTAAATGATGCAACTCACCCTTAGAACATGTCCAACAAAGCAGAACCAACCTAGATCCGACTGTTATCAGGACAGCTGTTTGTCTTTGAGTCTCAACATGTTTTAGACCTTAAGACAGTTTGCAGTCGTGATAGTCCTAACCTATAATCCTGACCGGGTCTTTAACACTATCTATGTTAAAGACCCGGTTTTACAAAACAAAGTTGACTTTTACTTTCTCTGTATAGTGTAATTAGTTAAATATTTGTAAGAATGTAAATATAATTGTGAAAATAAACTACTTTCACTGTCAGCAAATCTATCTATTATTTCTTATTTTTAGGGTTCCATACCTTCAAAAGGAAAAAACGGAGCCCTTATAGGATCACTTTGTTACCCGTCCGTCTGTCTGTTAAGACCCTTTATCTCGAGAACTCGTGGAGGTATCGCGTTGAAATTAAAACTAGTCCCTTGAATCTGTGAAAAATCAAACTCTTAAGTTAACGAGAAAAAAAGATAGGGCCGTTTATGTCGCAAAAAATGTCTATTTCTATACTCAAGGGAATCAGTACTTCCCGTTGACCTAGAATCCGAAGCAACGTCTTATAATACAAATATAGGAAAAAATCCGAAAACTATAAATTAGTGGTTACGTCACACAAAAAAAATGTGATTCGGAAAAATCTTCGTAATTAACTCAATTCGGAAATTGAACTGTTTTCATATGTAAGTTTGTACGGAACCCTCAGTGCGCGAGTCCGACTCGCACTTGCCCAGTTTTTTTTTATATTCTCATAACTCGATCCATCATCTCGTTAGCCTTTTCCCAATTAGCTTGGGATCGGCATCCAAACTAACTGGTGGCTGAATACCTTTGGTTTTACATAAAGCGACTGCCTATCAACCGTCCAGAACTCAGTTACTGGGCAACTCGATACTCCTTGAATAGACTGATTTTTACACTTAATAAAGTGTACAAACTAATATTAGGTAAACTTCTAGGCAAGCGTGCTTCATCGTCGACCACATCATTGCTTACCATCAGGTGAGATGGTAGTCAAACACGAGCCAATCAATAATAATAATAAAAAGTATCTTCTACATCGGATAAATCCGACAAATACTCTCACGTTTATTCCACCAGGATCGCACATCCACACGTCATCAACTCTTCCTTTGGATCGCCATAAGAAGAGCCGAAGAGCTAAACGAGATAGAGTAGGTACCCAGTCCTAAACACATGATCCTGGTAAATAGGACGCTAAAACAACGCGGGTAGTTAAAAGGATAACTCCTACGTTCCTTAAAAAAAAAAGACGTGTGGCACTCGGGGACTGCCGCGGTAAAGCTATTGCATAGCATTTTTTATCAACTTATGCAATAGACCTCGCCAACAGCTGCTTAACCCCACCCATCCGAAACCAGACCTTGCCAACAGCTGTTTATCCCCACCCATCCAATACTAGACCTCGCCAACAGCTGCTTAACCTCTTCCATCCAAAACCAGACCTCGCCAACAGCTGCTTAACCTCTTCCATCAAAAACCAGACCTCGCTAACAGCTGCTTAACCCCACCCATCCAAAACGCCGACAGCTGCTTAACCCCACCCATCCAAACACAGACCTCACCAACAGCTGCTTAACCCCACCCATCTAAAACCAGACCTCGCCAACAGCTGCTTAACCCCACCCATCGAAAACCAGACCTCACCAACAGCTGCTTAACCCCATCCATCTAAATCCAGACCTCGCTAACAGCTGCTTAACCCCACCCATCCAAAACGCCGACAGCTGCTTAACCCCACCCACCCAAACACAGACCTCACCAACAGCTGCTTAACCCCACCCATCTAAAACCAGACATCGCCAATAGCTGTTTAACCCCACCCATCCAAAACCAGACCTCACCAACAGCTGCTTAACCCCATCCATCCAAAACGCCGACAACTGCTTTCACTCATTTGTTTTCTTATCGGTCACCACGCTCAAAAAACAAATGAGTGGGGGGTGTTAGGTTATTTTCGTTACGGAATTTCTGGATTCGGTCTCCACGCTCAAGGCCCGCGATAGAAGCTTTGCAATAGCTTAAAAATCTTTGGGTTATTCGTAAAGCTAAGAAAAAAAAGTATTTCAAGAAAAATATTGAAAAAATCACGAGTAAGAAAGAAAGAATATTGAAAGTTAAAGAGAAAGCTACAGAGATATGGCTTGCTTTAATCATCCAATACTTAACTCAAAATACTCTAGAATTGCATACCTAATATTTATTTTTTCTAACAACATAAAAGAGCTCTTAGCAAATCAAATAAAATAGGTATAAATATAACCCTGAATCTGAGCAAAACTTCAAAAAAGTATGACGTAATTCCGCCTCACATATCGCTACTCAGATTTGACTTTACCGGTAACACATAAAGTGACTTCTAAGTCCCCTCAGTACACACCTGTTTACTCCAGAACTTTACTAGTAACTCGTTGATAACATAATTTCAATATCAAGTGCTCAAAGTAAATATCAAATAAGTCGACTGTTGATTTTTTATAGATTAAACGCCGATATTACTCCAATAAGCCGTGTTTAAAGGTCGATACCCCTGAAATTGAAAAATAAATATTTAAGTACGATTGCTGGGAATTATAAGTATTTTATTTTACGTGAATTGCGTAGTTGTATGTTTAAATAATTTTCATATGTAATTTTTTTTTGCGGTGTTCAGTGCTAAAGTTAGCTCTTTTTATTGAAGTAGTAAATCATCAAATAACTTCTCCCGCTCTAGGTGGAGCTAGAAGGAGCGTCAGATTTTTACTGACTAAACCCCACCTGTGTTCCTTCAGGTGCTCTTTGCGTTGCAGAGCCACGGTAATTCTCTCGACCAATCTCGCAGCCCAAGTCTAGTAGTCTGTAGGTTTATTTTTGTTAAACATAATATTAAAAACCACAAAAGAACCCCAAAATTAACAAAATTACAGAAATAAAAAAAACGCTGATGATGTGAAATTCCGTGGCTGTTTCAGATTTCCGCAAATTGATTCCTAGTCGATGTTGTAATAAATTGGCATTGTTTTGAATCTCGAGTGTCTACACAATTGTACAATATGTAAATTTATTGAAACAAACGCGATGATGGTTAAATGTAGCTTGAGAATTTTATTGTAGCATTGAGTACCTCAGCGAAGCTTACTGAGAAAGACTCGATATTGTATCTGTTGCCAAATACTGCATATAAACATTAGAATATGTTACATTCGCATTTTAAGAGAACTCAAAGTGACTACTCCATACAAATACTTGTCTTAAAGGACTTAGTATCTAAATCTTCAAAAACATTATGAAAAAATGGAAACCCGTACTTAAGTTTATGTTTAGCCTCTCTATCATTAATCCGTACACTCCTTTTTTACTCAAATTTCATTTTGTCAATGTCATACCATAATGTCCTTATATTCACATTAAAACATTAACCAACATTTCGTTCCTTTCAATTTCTTTTTAGTCTCTCTATCATTTATCTTTACACTCCCTTTTTGATCAGAAATTAATTTTATCATCTTCAAAGCGATGTGACTTCTAATATTTTTTAATTCACACATTTCTCATCTCATTGCCAACATTCAATTAAAAACTTCACTTCAATGATACATTTACAGTTTTATCCTAAACAAAATTCCTTCTCAACTGCTATCTAAGTAGCCAAAATTTTAGTTCAAAATGAAGTTCACGATACTATCTTGAAACAGAAGCTTCAATAAAATAATAAAACTGAGCATATCTAATCGTGAGGCGTGGCACGACTTAACCTTTCCAGAGCGATGTAGACGATACAGGGAACTTTACTGAAACAGGAGTTACGAGCTACACAGGATGTGGCTGAAAGGAGTAGTCATATTTTGCAAACTGGGTCTTTAAGTCAAGAGTGAATAGGTTACTTCTAGACAAGCGTGTTCCATCGTTGGTGACATCATCGCTTACCATCAGGTGAGATTGTAATCAAACACGAGCCTATCCATACATACATACATATAAATAAAATAGGAGTGTCTGTTTGTAATATTGAAATAACTGCTTTTTACTACATGCATATGAATATATATACGGTACTGTCTATCTGTCTGTTTGTCCGGGCTAATCTCTGAAATAGCTGGACCGATTTTGACGGGACTTCTTTTGGCAGGTAGCTGATGTAATAAGGAGTAACATAGGCTACTTTTATTTTAGAAAAAATAAATTCAAAATCCTGTAGTCCACGCGAACGAAGTCGCGGGCACAGCTAGTCGATAATAAAAAAATAAACAAAAAAATAAAAACTGCTACTGCCCATACGAATGAACAACTACTACGGAAGATATAGCGAATTCTGAAATAAGGATACCTACCTAATTAAAAATTATTTTATATTTTCTCCTAAAGTTAATACACAGAAATAAACAATGTGTCCCAATGTACCTATGTAATAATAAGTGCGCCCCTAATGTCACAGTTCCTACACTATTTTTTTTTGCAACTCGCCTCACAGTTAGTATAAACAGCATTACTTATTCTGTGGTATAAGGTATGTAAGGCAGTGATATGGAAGTGCGGAGTTGTCTAATATGGGCTCTGTTTTGCTTATAAGGAGGCTCCAAATTCTTGTAAATATAAGTATTGTATTTAATTTGCCGTATAAAATTATTATACGTTGATCAAAATTGGGCTTCGACTCCCTTAGAGAACGTTGTTTTTTTAGATAGGTACGCAAATGTAATTATTAATATATTTTTTTACTAAATATTCCAATGACAATCCCCGCTCTTGGGCGGAGCGGGAGATAGTGTCAGACTCTTACTGACTAAAAAACCCACCCCGTTCCTTCAAGCCTTCATACCGGGGCTCGAGTTTCCTTTCGGATAACCCTGGCCCCAGTAGGCTTCGACCCGGTTGGGTCCCTGCTGTTGCTGACAACTCCTTGTGGCGCGGGGGAACAGAGCGCGCCGTCGACGACTTGGGCTTGGTCCGGACAGTTACCGGACGGCCGAACAGCGAGCTACCCATTGCTCACTGTCCGCAACCCCGCGCCTAAGGTGGCCGGAAATCGGGATCGGAATCCCGGCGGCGGCGACGAGAACGCCGTTGCCTGATGCGGTCGGCCTCCTCCTTTGCGAGCATTACTGCTTCGCAGAACTCGGCGACCGCCTGCCACTCCTCCTCGCTCCGGACCATGGCCTCAACCAAGGCCCGGCGCGAGAGGTCTCCGCCGCCGATCGCCACCACGAGGGCACGGCGAGGCTCCGTCCAAGCAGGGCACACCTCGACTATGTGCTCCACCGTGTCCTCCGGGCATTCCGTACAATTGCGACACCCGGGCGTCTCTTCCGCGCGAATTTTGTTACACCCTGTAAACTAGTGGCAAATAGGATTTTAACACTGACTCATTTAAGACAGTAAATCTTTAGTAAACTATTTGACTTTTAGAAAAAATTAAAAGGAATTAAAAAGAAGTTTAAGAATAAGTTAAGTTTATTTAACACTAGCTTTTACTAGCGGCTTCGCCCGCATGGAAATAAAAAAATATATAGCCTCAGTGCTAAAGTAGTATACTACTGGTAAAAGAATTTTGATAATCGGTCTAATAAATCTTGAGTTTAGTATTATAATAAAAAATACATTTTTTTTCTCTTTATAGTATTTGTAGAGACAAAAAGTATGAAAATCCTGGAAAATATATTATTGTAGGTGGAAAAAATTCCAAGAAAAGCATTTCTGAAGTCAAGTTCATGAAACGTAGAGCTTGCCAAACTAACAATTTTTTTTTCTTCTTTATAATAAACCACAATATATTTCTAGCGACTCGGAATTTTCCGAAAGTCAGTTTACCTGGTCAAGTAAGTATTTGGAATGTTTATTATCGATACTACATGATCAGCACATATTTACTCACTTAGCGTTACTTGCACCTTGTACATATTATGTTTTATGTATCTAGCTCAACAACGTGGGTAGAATTCTTGGTTTACTTTTCACACAAAAAACCCAACATTATGGTGTATATCATCACCATATTACGTCGTCGTCACGGAATTTATAGGTCTTGTCATAAAATAGATACGTGATAGAAAAAATTAAAAGGACACCCGCGGGTATCGGCGGCCAAGCGGGAGCGAGGACGAGGATACGCCTCGCTCCTTGCGTCACCGTATCCACAAAGCGGGGCCCACGCGCTAATGTATTCAACGCGGCGATTGATGAAGTATAAAATTTCTTAGTACCGTCTCACTCACAATGGAATTATGATAATTTATCGGTTGGCTTGTGCCGGCCGAGTGTGTGGGAACGCGCGCGGCACGGGCTTTCCCACGACGCCGCGTTACGAAGAAGAACGTCTCATTGGCTGCGATCAGAAGCGTCGCTTACGCCGTTATCCGCTCGCGTGTCAAAGCGCCCTCGGTTCCGACAGGTCGTAAGTCGCAAGTGGCCCGCGCTCGGAGCACGATTCGCCTATTCCGAAGGCAGTGTTGACACATAGGACGTTTTGTTGTCTAGCAGCGTAAGACAGAATTGGAGTAAGTAGCGTCACGGCGGCTTCGACCGCACAATGGGTCGGTGTCGAGTCGACTAGCGGTGCTGGGAACAAACTCACACCTCTGCAAGGTGATAGTCAATGTTATTGTTTTGACTGACTAATTAGGATGATGTTTTTGTAACTCAAGGATGTTCTTTATGATAAATTACTATTTTATGTCGTGTCCTAGGATTAGAGTGAATAATAGCCTTATTAAATTATATTTATAGAAACATCTGTTAGAAGTTAAATGGCTGTCAGACAGTATTAATCATGTCAACTGTAATAAATAATGCTTGTAAGAAATATGATTTTCTCTATAAATGACAGGGGAAAAAAAACTAACAGTAGGAGAAATATTCGTAAAATCTAACTCACATTGCTGGTTTTCAACCAGAGTTGGTCGTGAGCCGTGCAGCTAGTCACGGCAACATTTTTCAAAGTAGGCCACAAGGTACAAATAATAATTAATAACACACGTAAGCAGTAAAAAGTCGGTGCGACAGTAATAATTTCTATTCGTCACTCTGTCTGTATGACCGACGGAGGCGATAACGCGCCTCATGTCGCCGGAGAACTGCGCCCGCGCCGATACCAGGGCTGCCACACACAAAAAACTTACACTTCTTTTAAAAATATTTAAAATTAAAGTATACTTACTTATTTTGTTTTTTTTTTTTTTTGCTTCCTGTTTGCCACGATTTGCACATCAATAGCAAATTCGACACGTAACAAAAAATATCTTTAAGAGGCCGTGCATAAAATTCAGTCATTAGAGTTTAGGCAAACTCGCTGCAAGGCTATGTTCATGCAGCTGTACGCACACGCGCGCAAAAATCGAGCTTAGGGAGCGCTCAAACAATGTTGATCCTTTAGAAGATATTATTTTAAGTTACCAAAATTTAATAGTAAGTATGGTTTATAAATAAAAATCTGTAATGTGTGTATATTTTATATTTATTACAATTCCCACCAAATTTATTCAATTTTGTGTTAGATGATGACATTTAGACATTTAACAAAATGATAAATAAAAAAACGATACAATGATATTTATTTTTTGTAAAATGGTACAACCATACACAAAAAAAAACAAAAACATAAAAATACAAAAAAAAAAACACTTATGAAAAGTGTGTGTCAAAAAAATAATTAAGTTTAAGAGAATTTTCTTTTCTTCTGATATGTAGTCTTAGTAAAGGTGTATAAGAACAGTATAAACTAGTGTCTAAGATGTTTTTTTGAGGATGGAAGCATACACATTAAAGTGGACCTGTTCGGTCAGTGCAACCATTTGTCTGACAATGATTTGAATGAATTAACAAAACAATACAAAGTTGAGGTCGTCGTTAAAAAAGGAAATGAAAAGACCTAAGGGTTATTTGTAAACACTGGCAACCTCGCCTACAAAACTAACTATTCGGCATTGTCGGGTGTCGCAAAGATTATTGAAAACAAAACTGGTCAATTGCTACACATGGCTATTTAAAAAAATAAGAATTGTGTCGTGTACGACCAAGCAAAAGTCAAAAATGAGCAACACGCAAACCAATGCTTTACACCTTATGTCGGATTTTCAACAAGTACGGTGCAAGGCGTCATAGTCGAAAGTTTAACTGCGAGTCAAAACGTGAAATACGGCGAGTTGATAGTAGATGATGATGATGGTAATGCACTTTTAAAAAGATATTGGAAACAGAACATTAAAATGAACAGGCTTAGAAAATTGAATATACTGTTACGTACGTGGGTAATTAAATGCCGATTTACTAACAGAGAACTTTATTCACCACAAACAATAACAAATTAGTCCAGTCAACAATAATCCGAATCGCAATTAACACTAGAGTACCGTTACACTATCGCTTAGGTCGTTAGGTAAAATCACTTCACACACTTAGGTGGTTCGCTCTTGATCGCAGTCGAAATCACAACTGACTCGCTTCCGGTCGGGGGCTCGTATTTATATGCGGAGCCAAGAAAATTCTAGATACCGACATCTCAAGATCGATCCAGAACAGTAAGGTCGCTTCGCAAAGCCATAAATCATTTTTATTGCATGTGTCACTAAGAGTCACTTTCATGCGAATTTCGACTCTATTGTTAATGTCGGAGAGTACCATTTCCCTTATCGATAGATACATACCTAACTACTAGTGGTACCTACATTGTGGATGTTTCGAGATTTTTTCTAAGCCTGTATACGTACAACCATTCTAAACCTTTCGAACAGCAATGCGTTTTAATTATTACGTGCTACTCGTTATTTTCTCGGAGATATGGCGTGTTCACGTTTAATGGCGTAACAATACTCTTTACCTGCTACGACGGAAAAAATCGAAATGGCCATCATGGAAAAAGCTTTACGCGATCGGCAAATGTATAATAAGGTTTCTGAAAGCGCAGCATTCGTCTCCTACCGAGCAGATTAAAAAAAAAAGATCTTAAACAGTTCGGTGCATATCTTTGGTGACCACCACGCTTGTAAGAACATCACTATGCTGAAAATAGGAAAGTAGAAGTGAATATCCTTATAAAACTGCACGGCTCAGTTTTTATTCATTAAGTAACAATAGAACTAAGCAATTTAATCAGTTGTGGCAAAATTATTACGCGGAAATCGCATAATTAAAAAGAAAAAAAATCGTATCCAGCGCAACCTCAGAACGCCATATTTAAAAAAAAAAAATTGAACAAGAGTCCAGGTATCTACCATCATTATATCAGGTTTATTGGCTGCAATAGACCTGTCAGTGATGATGAGTTGACTGTAGTACAATGTGATATTACCATTTTGGAGAACTAGATCGGGCACATACCTATAAAATGGTACTTCCGGTCCCACGTGGCTATATCTAGAGCAAATTACTGATATCCTGGCTAAGGCACGCGGAGAACTAGATCGGGCACATACCTACAACATGGCACTTCCGATACCACAGGGATGTATTTTAGAGCAAATTGCTGGTATATAATCCTGTCTACAAGGTTGTGTCTAGGCAAGTAATCTCTGGTAATTAATCATAATCCAAAGAGTACATCAAAACCTAAAAAAAAACTTCTTAAAATGTTGTCCCTCAGTGGCATGGAGCGAGTTTTTCTCGGATCTATTATTTCTGGTAAAAGACAAGTATTGTAGAAATCTACAAGCCTTTTCTCCATTTTGTTCTTCCAAAACGCATCGTCTCTATATATTTTTTCGATTTTTAGCGGTTGCCCAGGTCCTGTCCATACAGCAAAAAGGCATAAATCTTTTTTTGTGATGTGGAGTTGGCCTTGTACTTGGTACCACCAGTCGTGATTAATATTTATTGTAATTTCATTATTCTGAATTTTCTGAACGTCTGATTCTAAATCCATTGGTTGGGTTTGATTCTCCTGTAAATTTTCTTTATTCTGTAACAAAATGTATATTTTAACACAAAATACTAGGCGCCTTTAAATGTAAAGTAGCTGTAAAATATCCAAACAGTAAGGTAGTTATATAAAAACAGTAAACAATATTTTTAATTTTCTTACCATATCTGATTGAACCTCCTCAACATGGACTGAATATTGCGGAATATTATTTCTGTTCAAATGATTATCATCTTTATTCTGAAAGTAAGTATATGCAAATGTCAAAAGAAACGAATGTTATTTATACTATTTATTAATCCTACTATATATTAATATTTAGGTATATTATAAATACATTATCTATTTATATACGTTGTAATATAATAAACGCAAAACATCCTGTATCTGTGTGTTTCTCGGATTATGAATTTACAAATAATACAAATTTTCGCTGTATGAAAAATTATGAGACTTTCAATATAAACTGACGCAATCAGCTGATCGCCATCTATAGGACAACTGAAGAAAGTTATAAATATCTAAAAGTAGGTCTTGCGTTTATTAATTTACACCCTGTACGTAACACAAAGGTTATAATTACCATGCAATCAAGTTGACACATATTATCAACATTATTAGTATCCACAGTCGTTGTAGAATTTTCATTATCATCAATTTCCTAAAAAATTGCAACATTTGTCAATTAGTATGTACTGGTTAATGCTTTTTCAATACACTTACTAGAAAACCCGCTCTTATCCCCACCACTTTTAGGCACACTATTTACTGATTTTCACACTCGTGCGAAAAAGTGCGCGTGCTCGCCCCCACCATATTTTATTACATTTACTGCGAGCATCTAAGCAATCCCACGAGTCGCGCGTCAATCACCATTTATTTATATCTT
This sequence comes from Mythimna ferrago, assembly GCA_910589285.2. NCBI lineage: Eukaryota > Metazoa > Arthropoda > Insecta > Lepidoptera > Noctuidae > Mythimna > Mythimna ferrago. Next base: position 8,136,899 of record OU342691.1, on the reverse strand, counting down.
CGTAAGTCTATCGAAAACGCGTGATTTTATCAATTAGCGGCACACGGCTCCATAACACCCTTGCTTACAATTCGAGTGAATTTTGCTTCGGCCGCAACGACAATCATTCTGCACTATATCAAAATGTACTAAGTATTTCACTTCTAGTGCTGATCGAAAGTAAAATCTTACATGTTCTGGAAATGAAACCGTAGCCAGTGCATTCGACTTGCGTTCTTGAAGAACTTGTCTTGCACGAGTCAGCCCTATATTTTGTTTTCTTTTCCTTTTAGTAACGCAAGCATAATGCGTCCCTTTTTTTCGACCCATTATCTGCAAAGAAAAGATACGCTAATAGAAAAACTAGACCTTGAATTTCGATCCTAAATTTGTCTTATCCTACATTATTTTAAGTATATGCGAAACCTGAATATAGTTTGTTCAGAATCCGTAACTGAATCGATTCTAATAATTTTACGCCACGTTGTATTTTTTTCCCAAAATGTCTAAAAACCGTCACAAATTGGACACCACCGGCACCGCCACCGACACTAAGTACAACACAGGTTATGGCAGGTATTAGGCGCCAGCATACATCTGGTTGCGGGAGGAAAACAACCCCTTAGTCAGTTGGATGGCGCGGTGACTATGTATTTGTGCGGACAGCTCGGTAGCACAACGTGCTTATAACACGATGAAAAATCGCAATGTTATAAACATTGCGATTTAAGACACAGTTATAGAATTTTGCTTGTAGGTTCTTTGTATAAAAATACTAGATTCGTGTTTCGGGCCTCGCATATACTAAAACTAATGTTGTATAAGTAACCATAAAAATATCAACATTCTGTGAATAATAAAATAGCTGCAATTAACCATCGTCGATGCGTCGAAGTAGAGTAATTCCGCAGATTTACTTTCACATACAAACATAAAACCGTTACCTCTAATATTATTAAAGGCGAAAAAAATTTAATCAGTCTTAATAAACAAACAAAATATATAAAATAAAAAATAATACTTACTTGATCAAAATGTGGTAGTCGGCGTAAAAATTCTGTAAATATATTTACGTAAAACTCCCGAGCGGCTGCGAAGCAAAGTAATACGTGCTGACGCTGGGAGAGCCCGATCGTTACTGACGCGATCGAGTTTGCGCGCTCGATAATATAGGTCAATTTGTTTGTAATTTACGAAATGAAGTTATTGTTTATTTATAAATTAAATTTTAGATTCTATTAAAAGGTTAACTTAAGATTATTGTACATTTTTTAAATTTTCTTAAAAGTGTTTCTAAGGTATAGAAAAAAATATTTATTTGTGTAGATGTTTTCCAAGAATTTGGTTTTTTCAACATTTTTTTTCTGCTATATTTCCTATTGAAGTCAATAATGTTTTCAACCCATATCATTGTTGACCATATAATGATGTTACAGATATTTTTTTTAATGTTGTAAATCTTTCGTAGTTTTGTGTAAAACGTAACCAAACATCACTCGCTCGTTACTTTTGCGATAAAAGGGTTTTGAATATGGGTAATTGCCATTAATACATACATTATTTTTAAAAATCCTCAAGCCATCGGAGAGAATAAGAACTTGACTTTTATTATCTAAAAAAAGTAGGTTCAAATTCTTCTCACCTTTGTCACAAACGATGTTCAAAAATGTTCAAAATGATTTAATTTCATGCACGGCCTCTTAAGCATTGTAAAACGATTGACCAGAGCGTAACAATAAAAAAAATATGACTACAAAACTCGTAATAAGTATTATGCACTCGTAATATGCAAAGACTTATTAAAAAAAACGTGAATTTCATCCCTTGACAGTTATTTAATTCATCGCCACGAGTCACCTTGTGACGTCAGAACATGGTACCTATTCTTTGGCGCGCGAATGGGGGAGCGTCGTCGCGTCTTGGCGTGTGTATGCGCAGGGTGAAGTAAGGAGGGTGCGCGTGGGAACTTGTGCTAGCCAGCTGCTATCAGCTGAGACCCTCACTTGAATGTACAGCTGTTTGATCTTAGCGACTTTGATTTATTTAATAAATAATAGTAATGAAATAAATGGCGCGAAATTTTGATCAAATTGGTGAAGTAACTATTCCTTTCAGGCTCAAAATAACAAAAATCTTGCATTTATACAAAAATACTATAGATTATTATTATTAGATAGATTTATTATTTTATAATTAGATAGATTTAGAGGTTTTGTTCATGGTTTTTAGAAACACTTATATAGAATCCTAATTACTGCTCTCCTAATTTTCAAAGTAAAAAATAAATAACTAAAATATTGCAAAAGGTCAGAAAGGAAGGAAAAGAAAATCCTATTTTCACGTGTTTTTTTAAGCTGTGCTGTGCTGTACTTATAATTTTGTGACCATTTCATGCAAAGTAATACTTAATATTTTAATGTTCTAAATAATCTTGTAACAAAATAAAATTATACATGTTTTAAAAATACAATTGAAGTTACACAATATTTAGGATATATGAAACAAACAACAAAAAAAAAATACCTAGAAATTCTAATCTGTCTTTAAAATCATGAATCATCTAAAAATAATATAAATCTTAACATTCGGAAAGTGCCACCCCTGCTTTATCACGGGCGTTTTGCCACAATCGGTGTAGGGCGCATAAAAGCGGAGCGACGGGCGGCGCGCGCGCCATTCGCTCACAGACCGTCGCGCGCGCTCCAATGATCCTCCCCGCCCGAAGCATGTCGCCGCCGCACGGCGCCTTCCACCCGCCCGCGCACCAGCAACCCGACGAGGAACCCGTCTCCCGAACATACCAGTACCGCAAAGTTATGAAACCAATGCTAGAACGAAAAAGAAGGGCACGCATCAACCGCTGCCTTGACGAACTCAAAGACCTTATGGTTACCGCCCTGCAAGCTGAAGGAGAAAATGTTTCCAAACTAGAAAAAGCCGACATCCTGGAACTCACCGTCCGACACCTCCACAGCCTCAAACGGAGAGGCCAATTAGTGCTGAAACCTGAAATGTCATACCAAGAACGTTTTCGTGCTGGATTTACTCAGTGTGCTACAGAAGTGTCTCAGTTTATTGCGAACGCTACGTTAGCTGCCACCGCCATGCAGCGTCAAGGTCCAGTGGATCCTCAGGCTGGAGCAAGGTTGCTGCAGCATTTAAGTAATTGTATAAGAAGGTTGGAGAATCCTCAAGTGGTGCAGCCTCAGCCTATAGCGCCGAATGGAGTTGCGAGGCCGACGCCTCTGCAGGCTATTGCGCCGGCGCCTCCACAGCAGCAGCAGCAGCAGCAGGTGATGCAGAGGACGTCGTTACCAGAGCGAGGGTTGAAGAGGCTGGCTGAGCCGATGGACTCGGAAGCGGCGCTCGCGAAGCGTGCGTACGCGCCGCCCTCGCCGCCTCACAGCCCCGCCTCCGAGCCCGACTCCGCCCAGTCGATGTGGCGACCGTGGTGACCGAGCTGACCGGTGCCGCTGGTAACTGCTGCAGTAGTGGCTGGTGTGACAGTGGTGACTGCTTCCCGGCTCGCATGTGGACCGTGTGACAACGTGTGATATCATTTATGTTGTTGTTTGTTTCTATTAACGTTCCTAGAACTGATGTGTGTTAACGAAGTATGGGTTGTTCTCGCTTTGCTTGTTGAAGTTTTTTTTTATTTAATAAATTAAGGTTTTTTTTTGTTCAGTAGTAATCTGTTATTTTTGTATTCCTAACTTCAACGTCTTCCGCGTCGGTTAAAGCATTTACTTTTTCGTTTAAGTACCACGTAGCGTAGTTAGCACCTAAGTTGTACTGTGATAAATAGTTAACTTTGATAGGAGTTGTTAGGTTAGTGAATTCGCAGAGGATGTGTACTGTAGGCTATTTGAATGATAAGAAGGAAATAAACAATGTTTGCAGTAATATTTGTTTTGTTTTGGTCGCCACCTTGTACTAACGCTGATAGTGATTTATCTGCATTATTATAAATATTTCTTATTTCATCTCTACCTAACCATTTATTTTTTTTTTTATCAAATAACTCTATTTCATAATCATCTTCAATTTAATAGCACTCTATTTGTTTCATCAAAATCTCAGAGTCCCGCAATATCTCATCTACTAATTATTTCTTAAATGCAACTCTAACTCTACATTTCCTTATCATCTTAATCCAAATCTTAATTAGACATTGCACTAGTTACTCATAACTAAAGGTCTTATTTCCTTACAATCTCCAGTTACTTCAGAAAAAATCTTTCAGCTCAAGGTAAAAGATATCTTATTCGTTTTTCATTTGAGTTTAAATTGCTTTAATAAAACTATCATTGCACATCTTCAGGTGTAATGTAATGGAGTGCTGTTTTATTAAACATTCTTGTACATTTCTTTGTATTGTAACTTGGTGTAGTTCACACGGTATTCAACAACCGTGCCAGATTTTATTGCCCAAGAGCGTCATCTATAAAATGATTCCACTTTAGAACAACGACCCGCTTTGAAAATGTTATATCTATTCAAGATATTAATCCTTACAAAAATTGCCTTAACCATTCGAATACCGAAATTAAAGACACAATAGAAATACAATTAGAGTGAGTTGCACCATTTAACTATAACGATAACAAAGCCGTTAACAGTTGTCAAATCGTCGTATTGACCAATAGGCGGCCGTTTCACGGCTGGTTATGGTTTGGTTATCGTTATAGTAAAACGGTGCAACTCACCCATTAGAATGCGAACGCGTGTTCGCTTTGGGTTTACTGAATTAAATAAAAAAAAAATCGTACTTATAGAACTTTGTCATACCATACATGAGAATAGAGAAATACTGAGTAATTTTTAACTGGGTAATTTTTCTTTTCAAATTACCTTAAAATCACATAGAATAACATCACTATCCAATCGCCGTCTATCTTCTTAAGTATAGTAAAACGTCGAAGTAAACCACGATATATTGAATCAATAGATAAAAACTCATTAGAAAAATTTAATTTTTTTAAATCACCATGGTTCAATCACAAAGAATAATTATGTCATTGTCCATTCATAATCTATCTACTTAGCATTAAAATAAAACGTGGAAGTAAACCACGAAATAATGAATCACAATATTTTATTTTAAAATGTAAACAATCATCAAGTATCATACTCAGAATTATTTAAAATATCGTGATTGAAATTAACGGTCAGTAATTATTGTGCCACTTATTATTCGGACTTGTGCTACTGACATCACTGTGCTACGTAGCTAATTCGATTATTATTTACGTTAGACAAGGAGAATCACTAACAGTAAATCTATAGGTCAAAGAGACTTTAAATTCTTATTGCAAGAGGTCATCTAGGTGTTCCTGTCTGAAAATGGCAACATTCTTCCGCTGTTTGTGTTTCCTGATAGCTTGCTTCAACCTAGTAGTGTTTTTGTCAAGAGTGAAGCTATCTATCTTCTTGGTGAGCTTACTTCTTCGTTGACCACATCATTCCTTACCAAGAGGTGAGATAGTGGTCAAGCTATTATTATTCACCACTATCAGCCTTTTTAATGTTCCCACAGCCTCCTCTCGGGCCTCCTCTTTAAGAGAGGGAATAGGCCGTATTCCACCATGCAGGCCCAAAGCGGGTTGGTATTATTACTATTAAATCTAGCCTATTATTATCTCTGCTGCTGGGTAAAGGCCTCCCCCATTCCTTCCATTGTTCCCGCGTGTGTGCCACTTCTTGCTAATTCCTAAGGAAGATATCGAAGTGGTCCGTCACATCTTGGTCTGTCACGACTCTATCGCGTGATTTCAGGTCACCAACTTAGTGTTTCACTGGCCCACCACTCGATCGACATGCGGCAGACATGTCCAGCCCAGTCTCAGTGGTCAAACTTATCAATAGTAATAAAAAAACAATCAAATCTGCAACAAATTGGTCAAGCTATAGGTTACTTACTTAAAAATATCATATTTTCGCCAATATTTTCATCTTTGTCAGTCTATGACGATTCTCAAACCTTTCCAATTAACCTTTCATTTTAGCTTGCTTGTTTGGCAGACGCATTGGCTAATCGCAGTTTATCAGGATTATCAGATTAGTGGAGACTACAACCTTTCTCATGATATAATCCATAAGTCGTATTTAACGGCATTACATCACATTCATATTATATTGGCGAAAGTTTGTATGTTAGTCATTTGTCACTCTTTCAACCCGAAACCGCTGAATGGCTTGTATCCTGGTTTAATAAATTAATAACAGGGGGAAGTACTAACTTCACGTGAGTTAATCACTGGCAGAAATTAGTAAAGAGTATATACAAGGTGTAAGGGACAGCCCTCCACAAACTTTAAGGGCTTGCTCAGTAGACGAAACTGAACAACCTTCCACAATTTTTTTTCCAGGAAACGAAAAAAAAAATCCGCCCCACCATAGAAAATGATAAACTTGATTGGACAGTTTGTATGGAGAGGCCGAATATTTTTTCGTTTCCTGAAAAAAAAATTTGTGGCGGGTTGTTCAGTTTCGTCTACTGAGCAAGCCCTTAAAGTTTGTGGAGGGCTGTCCCTTACACCTTTTATATAAAAGGAGAAACTGACTGACTTACTGACATATCAATGCACAGCCGAAAGTACTGGGACTAGGAGTGTGAAATTTTACACTAGGCGTTTTATGGCGAAGGCGAGCAATAAGAGAGGATTTTCCAAAATCTGCCCCCATAACGTATAAAACGGGGGTCCAAAGTTTGTATGGACAAACCTAATTTCATTCAGGCGAAGCCGCTGGCAGAAGCTAGTTTTAGTTAAAATAATTATGTTGAAAAGGAAGAGGGAAGCTTTTTGTCCAGAAAACATTGTTGAACGACTGTAGGCGACGATAGAGCACGCTTGTCTAGAAGTGACCTATAGGTTGTAGCTGCTACAGCAACAGCTGCTGTCAAAAACCCTTCATTGCATATTAACTCACACACAAATTCGTTAACTCTGATATCTCTATTTTTTTATTTATTAATATAAACTAGTGCTTGACTGCGATCCCACCTAATGGTAAGCAATGATGCAATCCTTGATGGTGAGGCGCACTAGTTTATTAATTTCACTAAACACTCAAAATTTTGCAAAACAGACAGGAAACAATTAGTAAAATTAACACTAATAAATAAAGCCCCTTCACAATCAAACAAACAGTATTATTTAATTATCGTTGTGACCAAATCGAGCGCATCCAAAAAAGCTGTTCGTGTTACCAGACCTTTAGAGGAGCGATTACGGGCGGAGAGGCGGCGCACGCGCAACGAGATGATACAGAAGCACGACAATGTAGAACAAGTTTTTATAAATAAGAATTGTTTGGTAGAGGTTCCATAAGTTTCAAAGTCTTTCATTATCCCTTTTTTACCATCGGATGGGAACGCAGTCCAGTCTGTCATAAGACCTGTCATACTGTATGGGTCAGAATGTTGGGCCGTAAAAAAGAAGGATGAAAAAGATTGCATGTAGCGGAGATGAGAATGTTGAGATGGATGTGTGGTGTGATGTGGATAAAGTGAGAAATGAGTATATTAGAGGAAGTTTGAAAGTGGCGCCAGTGACTGAAAAGTTGAAAAGTAATCGGTTGTCTTGGTATGGTGAAAAGGAGGGATGAAGCGCCGAGTTCTGAGTATACATGTAAATGGATGAAGAGGGAGAGGAAGGCCGAAAAAAAGATGGATGGATTGTGTGAGAAGTGATATGAAAGAAAAGGGAGTTAGTGATAGTTTGACGGGTGACAGGACAGAATGGTAGAAGAAAACGTGTTGCGCCGACCCCAGGTAATATGATATAAGGACAGGAAGAAGAAGGATGAGAACGCAGTCCAGCACTAGTTTATATAATTAAAAACAAAAGTCGCTGAATGGCTGATATCAGAATATAATCTTAAAAGCTAGTATAACCTATACCAGTGAACAGATAATTTGTGTTATTGTAACTACCAAACATTGTCGGTCCGGACTAAGCATTTCGCCTCGCCATTTTTAACGCGTACATTGAAGGATTGGAACAATTTGCCTGCTGTGGTCATCCCGTCCGATTATAATTTAGGTGTCTTCAAGGCTAGAGTGAATAGGCTGTTAATAAACTAGCGCGCCTCACCGTCAACGATTGCATCACTGCTTACCATCAGGTGGGATCGCATCAAGTACTAGTTTACAACAGATAAAAAAAAAAAACATTGACTCTGACTACATAATCATAGAGATGGATACTCTATAATCTTTTGACAGTTTACCTAAGTAGTATACGCTCCGAGCTCTGGTTAAAAGTAAAGGCGACGTGTTAGGACACGTCATATAATTTAAACATACCTTACATACTTGGACATAGGTGTCCAATGAATAGTTACGAATAGTACGTTTTTCAACGACATTTTATGAAGAGGATCAGATTTTGAGCATAGTGAAAACCAATCCCTTACAAATCCCAAACCACTGCTATGTAAAGTTACACTCATTCCTTCTAAAAGAAATCATTCGCCATTCGCCTATACTAAACCTTCTGCGGTTACCCATTGGCGGCGCATGCGCAGGAATTAGTTCGGTACAGTCTAATTGGAACGGCGGCGTTGCGTGCGCGCAGCCGTGGGAAACGCCCGGTGAAAATACTATGGATCGCCGCAATTTGAGATTTAGTTACGGCGGTAACCTTTTTTTGATACCGGAGAACGTAATTTTGACGTGCGATGAATTATTGGGTGGTATTGGGACGGCTGGGAATCTAGAATAGTTTTTTTTTTTTTTAACTAAGTGATATCTAGGTTTAAAGGGTCGTTGTCTCATTTACAAAAGGCATCGTAATGTAAATTCAAATTTTTGCAAACAAACGCATCCTTTTCAGTGCAATATTAAAATTGCTAATTAATTTGTTTTAAATACTAGATAAGCCTGTTGAGTAAATCTAAAGTATAGACGTAAACATAGAAAAAAAATCTAACAAATATTATCTCAGTTATTGAGGTTTATTATTCTATGTAAGAGAGTAATTTTAATACAAAAGTATCGAGAATTCATTGTAATATGTAATTAATAGTAGCAAAGGTTTCACACGATAACGTGGGCCCAATTAGCCCAGTTCCACTGTATTTGCTAAAAGATTGAGTAGAGTAGACTTTATGTCCTGCTAGTAAGATTTAAAAAAAAAGCTTGTAATAAAAACAAGAAAAACATGTCAAAGATATAGAGGTGTTATGGTTAAAATCAATTGGCACTTATGGACGTTAAATTGGAAATCTCTAAATCGACTGCGAACCCAGGTGGAGCGGCCCACCTAGAAACAATCTGGCCAAATGGGGTTTCCTCGACCCATCACTAACACAGTGCCAGTGTGGAGTCTCCTCACAGGACATGCGCCACCTACTATGCTGCCCATCCTGCGTAACAACCTGCACTTTTCAGGATCTATACGAGGCCAACAATAGAGCTGTACAGGTTGCCAAATATTGGTCAAAAGAAGTATAGTTTGAGAGCATCGACACGAAAAGAAGAAGATGTTAAATCCGTAAGCTTAATATTGGGTCCCATTCGCGTAGTAACTTCCTTTTTTATGACCCTGTTGTGTCCCCAAAGGGCAAAGACCTCCCTTACCGACTTCTACTTTCCTTTGTCCTTAACCAATCCTTGTTGTAGAAATCCAACTCGTCATGCCATCACCATCTGGGCCTACCGCACTGCCAGTATTATTTCTTTAGATCTCATTTCTGTCTCAATTAAGTTGTTCTAAAAAAACCAACATAAACAACATTATCAACATCAACCATGTTAGCAAATAGCAAATATTTATGTGCTTACATAAATATCAATGCTTGCTCACAAATGACAATAGCAAAAATCAAAACAGGTAGGAAGGAATTATGTAATTTACATAACATTATAAAGACAAAACAAAGTAGAGAGTGGTTTAATCAATGTACCAGTATCATTGACAATAATTGTAACAAAAAGGAACACAATCTTGATTGTGGCTGACAATTGCATTGTTAGCAGTCATTATCAATCAAGACAGGCTCTCATAATAGACGCCCACTGTTTAACCTTTTTATTAGCTCTGAATTAACATACCTTCATGACTTGTAAGCCAATTAATTGAGTAGAAAGGTGTCTCGTTTCAAATAGGCAAGCATCAAGAATTTTGTATAAAAACTTGGTATTGTAGGTGTTCAAAGGCGGGATGATCCATTTTTATGTTAACTAATAAATTAAGAACATGATTTCATCTTACAACATTTATTAAAGTATATTTTTTAAGTCTCTAATGTGGTAAACGCACTTATTCTAACTTAAAACAACGTTTTAAACTAATATTAAAAACAAAAAGTGGTAAAAACAAAACTTGAAAATTAAGCTCAACTCATTACGTTTGACAGACAGACTACCTTACTCATAATAGTCTAGCAAGTAATTTAAGTTGATATACAATCCCTTTCATTAAACCAGTACCTACAGGATACTCAGTGACGTGGACAAAGTTGACCATCCCGGTTTTACATCGTGAAGGGAATTTCAACAGAACAGGTCCTAGTATAGTCCCCTGCGTCATACTCGTAAAATCATACTTAAGATGATAATAATACCAGGCTTTTGTAATTTATTTTTGTTCATATTGAACAAGGGTTATCATCTGCATCATCAAAATCTTCAAATTCATGCAAAAAAAACTTGTACTTAAGACAGTTTTTTTTTAAATAATTATAAGAATAAGAATAAGATTGGTACTAAAGGCTTTTTCCTAGTTCATGAACAAAATGTAAAAAAAAATATACAGCACATTCTACTAATTGATATGAAGTGTAACCGGATCACTAATTAACAATCAGTGATCAACTTCTTCACTAAAATGGAGCGATAACCATTAACATTTTAACACTGGCTATTGTCCAGCCATAACGGTACTCTCCGAGACGACCGTGTTTTGTTTTTATTAAAAACACACTGATATATGGATATCGAAAGTGTATACAAGAGTAACTGGTTTGCAACAGATTAATTTGCAATAAAGGTCACAAGGACCAATAAGGACATAATTATAAAGCCCACGTCAATAAAACTTATAAGCCCTTTTTAATTCTGCCAAATTGGATATTATTGGGCTGACTCCAATTTATTCTTGCAGGACTTTTAAAATGCCTTCTTCTTGCTGAATATGCGCTGATACTGTGCGATCAATATTTTCTAAAGAATCTTAAAAGATTTCTTTTTTGAACTCACGGTTCCTCATGTTGCCCTGAAAATATCTATTTTTTTTTTTTTATTGTTGATTGGTTCGCGCTTGACCGCTATCTCACCTGATGGAAAGCGACGATACGGTAGACGATGGATCGCGCTTACCTAAAATAAACCTATTCACTCTCGACTTAAAGATTCCCGGGTTGTAGCTATCAGGAAACACAGACTCCGGCAAGGAATTCCACTCCCTAGCCGCACGCACAATGAATGTGTTTCCAAAACGTTTTGTGCGTGTTGGTGGGATATCCACCATATACCGGTGGCGCATAGCCGTACGTCTGGTAGTCCGATGATGAAACGGGCTAGGCGGAATTAGGTTATGCAATTCCGACGCACACTCCCCGAAATGCAACCGGTAGAAAACCGACAGGCTTGCAACTTTGCGTCGATGCTCAAGACTTTGAAGCCTCGACTCGACGAGTAGATCGACGATCTAGATCCTCATATGTCTGTTGAAGGTCCTCTGATTCGACCTGCCTCGAGGATGAAGTATCTACTTGTCGCAAAATGCTGTTCTAATAAGGTCTTCTACTCAAAAGTTCAGATCTATAAACTAAGCCTAACATCAACAAATTGCATTAATAAGATTATATCTCTTATATCCAATAACCGACTAAGCGAGTATAAAATCTACACAGGAAACTATTTAGATAATAATTAACGCCAAATGCAGGAAGACGTGCAATGTAGACGCCATCATAGATATTACAGCAAGAAACATAAGTTTATATGAGTAAACGGAAATAATACAGACTAAGATTAATCTTGGCTATATAATATGTATCCGCTGCTTATATTCGAGCCGATGAGCTTATCTTAGAAGTGTCTAGTAGACTAAACGTCACGTTAGATGCTTGCTCGGTGTCCATGCAGTTCGTGGTATTTATATTACAAGTAAATGTTAGAGCATAGAAGGGATTTGAGATTTTTTAGCAATATTGTTGGAAGGCTTATTATACTTTACTACCTATCTATAGGATACCTTATCTATCTTATAAGCGAAAATGTGGTCAACGATGGAGCACACTTACATATAAGCAACATTCACTCTTGCAATAATGTTGTAGTTATCACGAAATACAGATACCGGTCGATTGTTGCCATTTTCAGACAGAAAGATGTTTAGATGACCTCTCGCAATAAGAATTTATAGTCACTTTGACTTACAGGTTTACTGTTACTAAGTTATGTTTCTGATCTAACATAAATAAATAATTAATTAAATTCGCAACCTACGTAATGATGTTAGTAGATCCAAGTAATAAGAAGCAAAATTATTGCTTACCGTTCATTTCATTCAAGGTTAATGGTTTTTTTTTATTATAGGTCAAACATTGGAACAAATCTGTAAAAAAATAAAATAAGTTTAAAACAAAGACAAGCGTACAGCTAGGGAGTGAAATTTCCTGCTGGAGTCTTTGTTTCCAACAGCAAATACAGATTCATGGACATTTATCACAGCAACCGAGCATTTTTTGGGGAAAAAAAATAATGTAATGGCACTTAACGATGTTCTAGATTTCTCTCGCTGAGAGAATTTTTGAAATCAACCAGTACTTCTAAAAATTACCCTTTACCAACTTATTTATTTAACAATTTATATACACATAAATATTATGATAAAGGAAAAGAATAAAAAAACAGAAAAAAAAAATAGGCACAAAGGTGATGCTTATTTCTGCAGAAATCTCTTCCAAAATACCTGCGAAAGGAGAGTTAGTAATACACAAAAAAAAAATTCAATATTATCGTTAAGCTTCTACGGAAAACCCTAAACAATCTTAGATCACTCAACAACAAGATTAATTAATAGATTTGACTAACAGTAATGCCTGATCAATAAAATCAAGACGAACTCGAAATGTAGAAATGTAAAAAATAAATTGAACATTATAGAGAAATCCAATCATTTTGTCAGTATAGAAACGAAATAGCAACAAATATTTGGTTCAGTAGCGGATCACAAAGCAAAATAATCACTAGAAAACAACGTTTCATTGCACACCAGATCAATAAAAGATACACATTAACTTCAAAAGAGTTACACAACCTTATCTTGCCACATCTTCTTTAGGATAGACAAGAGTTATTTGTAAAGGCGTTGAATGAGGCAAAAACAAGTGCTTTTGATCGCGTGCCTGTCTCTTTACATCGCAATCATTTAATTACATAAAACAAAATAAGTAATTGAATGTATGACTTCCTATATCAATATTTATGGTAAGTACGATATAGCTTTGATTGTTGAGTTCCGTATCTTTATGGCTAACATTTACTCAAGTTATGGGCTATTATACATCTGTTTGGTGTATAAATTTTCTGTCAAGTTTTCGCCATGTGATGTCATCATCATCAATTCTAGTGTCACCATAATGACCGGTTTTGTGCATCCCGCAATCTACTACGATTTAAACTCATTTGACCACTATGGATAATTTTTTTTTGAGGAATTTTACCAAAACCAAAAACCAGATTCCCGATTGCCAATACCTAATGAGTCAGGCTATAAGTTTCAATTTTATCCTTGTGTATTTCATAATAATCTTTTGTTACAACAAAATCCCATCGGACCCTAAAACCATTACCTTTAAGTAACGAAAGCGTAACTCGACAAAAAGTAAAAGTGTTATTTTTTTCTATTGCGTTGCTCTACGAATCTGCCTCTAGTTTTACGTAAGTCCCTTTCAATTCTGATACTCCGATGTCTCGATCGTCCGTTTTGTTACTTTCCATCGATTCTTTTGTGATATTTGTAATAGATATAACAATTGAATACGGAAACATCACTGGCACGAGATAGTCATAAAAAATTACTATTATTATTGTATCCGATAGATAGAGGACAAATCAATACAGTTTCTGGAAAACTGTCGTAGTTATTTTATTACTATCAGTGTGTTCCAATACTTTCATTGCGTCAATAGAATGTATTATTAATATAATTATAAGTAAATTGCATTTTTATTCATTCTGATTTATTTTCATAACTTGTAGACACTTCAGCTTCAACGTTATCAAGTATTAAATTAGGTCCATTTTAGGAGACGTCAACGCAATCTGGGTTTGCCACTGATAAAATCATTTATTAAACTTATAAATATATCACAATAACTTCTACCAATGGCTTCATTTGCGTGAAAGTAGAAAATATAGCCTATACTCAGTGATAAAGTAACATTTTACTGGTTAAGGAATTTGTTAAAATCAGGTCTATTCAATACAATAAAAAATACAAGCACACAAATATATAAAAATACAAATATTTTATCTTTATAATTTCAGTAATGACAATATAGATTAATTATAACAGTCGTATCAACATTTCTTTCAATATTTTCCATAGTTTACAAAGCTGTGCCTACAAACACAAGCCTATCCTCCAGAGTACCATCTCGGTATTTGACCAGTGGGCGTGTGTAGGAGGACTGAATAATGCATAGATTATTAAGTATTTATCAAAGTAATCGTGAGAATTGATGATTTTCTTCAAAACCTATCGATTTGTCATGCCCACGTGACATACGATGGACGTGTGTTAGCTTTCACTTATGTGGTTATATTTACGTTTCAAGTCAGGCTTATGCGTCTGTTTCTTTTGCTGCCTCATGTTCATCAGTAATATTTTTTAAGTTTCAGTATTTCAGTGTCCATAGGTATGGACTGTGTGAGAAGTGATATGAAAGAAAAGAGAGTTTATCATAGCGTGATGATTGACAGGACAGAATGGAAGAAAAAAACGTTTTGCGCCGACCCCAAATAAAACAGGACAAGGACAGGAAGATGATGATGATGATGATTAGGTATATTAATACTTCCCATCAGGTGGGAGACCCTTTTACAGTCTCTTCAGGGATGTGCCCTAACAGGCGTTGTACAGAAGGGGTTTTAGGGCAGTCTTTTAAGAGTTCACGGGACTTTTCCTATGTGCTTGATGGTGATCACCGGGGTGGTTTCAGTTGAAATAAAAATATCCCTTTGTCTGGTCTATTCCCCAAAAGCCCGGGTGCCTTCTTGAAGACTTCTCCCTGATTTCAAAAAAACAAAAAATTTCTTAATTCCTAAATTCCGACTCCTCAATGGTTGCCTATGAAATATGTACATATTACAGTACACAGTACAATAGAACAGTTCTATTTACTTATACTACCCACACAAAACCAACTAAGCATATAACAGTGTATCCATGAAAAAAATCATATATTGGCAAAATCCTCTAATGACAACTCCCGCTCTTGGGCGAGAAGGTGTGTCAGACTTTTACTGACAAAAAACCCACTTCTATACCTTCGTTTCCTTTCATACCAGCGCCGAGTCTACCTTTCAGAAGCAGACCCTTGACCCCAGTAGGCTTTGACCTTGCTGAGTCCCTACGGTTTACTGACAAGTCTATCTTAATTTCGTATATAATATCTGTACCTACAACGTGAGAAAGAGCAGTGGTGGCCAAGTGGTAATAGCTCCGACTTACGAGTTGTAGGTCGCAGGTTCAAACCCTGCCAGGCGCATTACTTTGTGTGATTTCATTACCACTGCTCTCAAAACGGTGAAGGAAAACGTTGTTAGGAAACCGGCATTTCCTAGAATCAAAAATTCGAAGACATGTATATGACATCCACCAACCCGCACTGGGCCCGCGTAGTGGATTACGGCTCAGCCCTCTCCTAGAAAGGAGACCTAAGTCCCAGCAGTGGGATCATTAAAAACAGGCTGATGATGACGATGATGATGACCTTCTACGTACCTATGTGTATAATTATCTCTCTAACATTATTGATTAAACTAACAATACCAGCCATATTAAATATCAGATCTATCGTACCAATTGTTTACCTAATTATTTTGGTGCTAATTATCTCTGGCAGCTGCGAGTTAATTTTCAATAAACAAATTTTAGTACAACACACTAATTATGCACATTTTAGCGAGGCTTATGTTTGCAGCGGTCTAAAATTAGTTCTGTAGTGCTAGAGGATCGCTTATTAGCTCTAATAAATAATGTTACGTTTCTTACAGACAGATTTCATAACGTGTGTGGCCGATGAATATTATACATAACTTAAAACTTATAATTAACCTTTTTTTTATGGTGGGAAAAAATCATGCATTGACATCCCCCGCTCTTGGGCGGAGCGGGAGATAGTGTCAGACTCTTACTGACTAAAAGACCCACCCCGTTCCTTCTAGCCTTCATGCCGGGGCTCGAGCACCCTTTCGGATAACCCTGGCCCCAGTAGGCTTCGACCCGGCTGGGTCCCTGCTGTTCCTGACAACTCCTTGAGGCGCACGGGAACAGTGCGCGCCGTCGACGACTTGGGCTTGGTCCGGACAGTTACCGTACGGCCGGACAGCGAGCTAACTTATAATTAACCTGAGTAGACAAAAACACAAATAACAGCATGGCTGTATTTCTCAAAGTGAATATAGGCTTATTAATCAAGCTTGCGGACGGTGAGCAATAGATAGATCACGATCTGGTAAGATAGCCTCGGGTTGACGGCGCGTTATATTCCACGGTCAGCTCAGTAAGATTACCAGGGTTCCATTAGAGCTGATACCAGCCACGGCTGCGAGTTCGAAAGAATTACTGTGACCCTTGAAAAGGACAACTAAAGGAACGTAGGTGGGTTTTAGTCAGTAAAAGTCTAACACTTCCTCTCGCTCTACCCTGAGCGTAAGGAATCTGATTCAAGCAGGCATGAGTAAATTGGTGAACATAATTAATTAAAGTAGCAAACTTTTACATTAACTTTCTTTAAATCTTTTTAATATAAAAAACATCCACAATTTTTCAGCAAATAATTTGAGTAATCTAACTAACCTAGATTATCTTGAAAATGGTTCAATAATTATTATCTCAGTCAGTTTTTTTTATTATCTCAGTCTATTCTTCATTTTCGATTAAATTGAAATCTTCTATTTAATTTCGAAATAGGTACTACATACGGTATATCGTAGTTGCCTGTTACGGCTGCAGGGATCTTCGGAAGAATTACCATAGCCATGGAACGCCAATGGCAACTGAAAGTACACAGGTGGGTCTTAGTCGGTAAGTCTGACATACCCTTTCCCTCCACACAGAGCGGGTTTTTGCTTTAATCCTGCGGCGCGGCGCCAAACCAAACCTTTTGAAGTTTTCGTTTCGAGTGCAAGCAAAAAAGAACTTAGCGGTGGTCAGGTGGAAGTGTCTTTGATTGTACCTATAGACAGACTTAAAATTTAGAAGTCGGCATAAACAGCCCTATTATATCCTATATTAAAAATCTATACATCTTATATCGAAATTTTACACTTTCATTACACAAACACACATTTCTACACACACAAACACCCGTCAAAGATCTCGGAAGCGTTTTTACTTCCCACTTAATCCTCAACAGCAATCCATTACATTTCTATTTGCCTATAGATAAGATAAAACATCTCAATTTCAATCATTGACATCATTGTGTGGTTATGAAAACGCAACATTGCACGCGCACTTAAAAAATATAAAAAATAAAATGTAATTAGAATCGTGACGACCTCTCGCTTCAAAGTAAAATGGAGTTAATTGATTGTTGTAAAAAACGCGCAAAACTCTGCTCCGATGAACGTTGAGATGGTTGGTTTTATGAGTTCCGTCCTGCTAGGGTTGGCTAAGGAAATTGTTGGTATTTTAACTAAAGAAGAAAATAAATAAAGAGACGTGTGGCACTCGGGGACTGCCGCGGTAAAGCTACTCGTATTGCATAGCATTTTTATCAACTTATGCAATTATATTTATTTATTTATTTTATTTGTGCAGTATTTTTTTCCTTTGTTTTTTTTTCTTTGATATTAATTGAAGTTAAACTTTCACACATTGAATTGAATTTTGATTGATTGTTCACTCATTTGTTTTCTTATCGGTCACCACGCTCAAAAAACAAATGAGTGGGGGTGTTAGGTTATTTTCGTTACGGAATTTCTGGATTCGGTCTCCACGCTCAAGGCCCGCGATAGAAGCTATGCAATAGCTTAATAAAGCAGGAACACGCGAAACACGCCTGATTTGTACGTAGAACGACGTCGCGTGGTGTGGATCAAGTGTAGACTCGAGCTCGGCCCAGACGGTTACTGGACAGCCGGATGACGAGCACATTGCTCGTCATGCGCAAGCCCACGCCTACGGTAGCTGGAAATCGAGCTCAGGATCCAGGCATCAATTTGGGTGTGATAATGTCCGTTCCCTCACGCGTTGTCGCTTCCTTCGCTGCGCAGAAAAGGGCGACCGCCTGCCATTTCTCCTCGCTCCGGACCATGTTTTGTACCAAGAACTGGCGTGACAGATCGCCGCCGATCGTCCCCACAAGAACATGGTAGTGCTCCGCCCAAGCAGGTCACACCTCCACTGTATGCTCCACCGTGTCCTCCGGGCTAGCCTCACAATGGTGACACCCGGGCGTTTCCCGAACTTACCATGTCTGATGAGGACCTGCGTCATGCGGAAGGTGAACACGCCGTGACATCTCTCCAGCCACTCCTAAAAGAGGGAACATGTCTTACAGAACTTGGTCTACTCATGTATGTATCGAAAAGGCCATAGGCATAGTGAAGAGTGGCATCTCTTCGCACTATTCATTCATCTTTTCTTTGGCTTCCCTCTCTACAACCCTAAACGCAGCAGATTTTTTTTCCTTTATACCGCGTTCATCAAAGATCTGGATTATTTATCTGCTGCGGTCTTCCCGTCCGATTATAAATTAAACATCTTCAAAGCTAGAGAGAATAGGCTTTTAATAAACCAGTGCGCTTCACCATTAACGGTTGGTGGGTCATCGCAGTCAAGCACTAGATTATAACATTAAAAATAAATATACCTGAAACAAAATTTTTGCTAGAGATCGTCAGCCCTGACAGCGCATGCGCCACGCAACAGCACCGCAACACAGTTGAGTAACGCAAGTGCACTGGAGTTTGACAGATGGACCAAACATTTACATAAACGACAGTTCACTCAAGTAGAACATGTCAGAAATGCAGTGGTGACAAAAAGTGGGCCAGTCTGAATACACAAAAGACAAGAAATTGAGCCAAGATGAAAAATGTCGAAGTTTAATGGATTTGAAATTAATTAGGTAACACGGCTTTGCACCTAAAAGTGTACACTCAGTTGTCCAAACAGTATTAAAGAGATCTTACTAGCGTCTGCCAGCGAGAAAGTAAAAAAATGTCCCAGGAGAACATAACCCTGGGATTATAGAAATGATATGTGCTATTCCAAGACATATCCGTACCCTAATACCAATTTTCATCAAAATCTGTTCAGTCGTTTGAACGCGAAAGAGAAACAAACATAGACACATAAATATATAAAATTTCGCTTTTATATTATTAGTGTGATTATAAAAGTCATTGACAGACAACGTAGAGCCTAAAATACAGGCTCTAGAAGCATGAAATTTTGGTCAGAAACTCCATTCTTAACGATTGCAAACACTGAGGAAAGATTTTCGGAAATTCGTCATCTGAAAGGATCAATTGGACATTGAAACTTTGCATAGAAGTCCATTCTGATGAATAGAAATGCTAAAACGCCCGATGTTTTTAGGGTTCTCTAATAGGTACTTAAATAAAATAAAAAAAATATTTAAATGTTTTTTGGCACGGGCGGTACAGAACCTTTCGTCCGACTTCCATTTAGCAGGTTTTTTTCTGATGGATATAAGGGAGCTTATCTGTAAAGAAAACCAACTAAAATAATTTTGCAATTCACTATACCAATAATTTCAAAATCTTAATTGAACACCAAACTACAGACTTCTTATGTATTTATTTTGTAGTAAAAAAACAAAAGTACGCTAGGCATTCGGTACAGTTGCGTCAAAAAGTCGCACGTCAGTACAGTCGTGACGGCGGCGCGCGCCGAGCGCCGTCACGCGCCTGTGGGTCGTGCACGAGCGCGCAGGGTCGAACTGTGCTCGAAATAACTTGGAAGAAATTACGAATAATGCAGGCAAATAAACTGGCAAAAAGAGAATCACACTGATGTAATTATTTGAAGGAAATGAGGAATGATAATGTGAGGTAGACTGGTGTACATCAGATCAGGAATGAAGATATCTGCAAGAGAACCAAGGTTACTGACGTGGCCCGTGTGTGTTAGGCTTATTGCTCGCAGAAAACAAGATTAATGGGGCTAAAAGGTTCTGGAGAGGTAACCGCGTGCCGGAAGACGTAGTGTTGGAAGACTTCCCACAGTGTGGACCAGGCGAGGGTCGCGGGAATCCGGTGGTTAAGAGATGCACAGGACTGGTCGTTTCGGTGCCACTACACAGAGGCCTATTCTGGCTAAAATGATGATAATGATGATGAGGCTGGCATTCATCTGGACGCTACAGTTAGCGCAGTGGCTGATCGATTGGCCACCATGTCGTATAAATATACTTTTGACTTTTACCTTAGTACAAGCTGAGTGAAGAACATTAAGACCTGGAACCTGGACCTCTGGAATCAAATTTGTCAAAGGTAATTTTTTATGGGACTAATTTCCGAATTGAGCGAGAGAAGAAAATTTTTAAAGAAAGTTGAAAACAACAGTTTTCCGTCTCCTCTGCAAATGTATTTTAGATAACTATTATTTATTTATTACATTCTTTATTGTACACCGTATACACTAATAATATAAAACAAATATTACCATAAATAGTTGATGCAATTTGGACTTGCAGAATCATCATAATCTTAAACAGCTTCCAAGTCAAAAACAACTAAAACACAACTACATACCCAAGTTATGTTTTAGTGAGATCAGTAATTAAAACACCCACATTTTTACGGTTATCAAAGACCATCAACCACTTATCATTAGCTTCCCGCCATAACTTCCGTACAATCATCAATCACCTACAATGGCCAATCAAAAAGCCGTTAATCCAAATCCGCGCCTGCGCACAACTCGCCACAGGCGATAGTTTTCCCACGGTCGCGGGCGGCCCGGCTTCGTGGCCAAGTATAGCTCTGCCATTTGCATACCCGCCCCTCACCACCTACCGTATTACACGGCTAAAATAAAACTCCACTTATAAGTCGACACCTCTAACAGATAGCAGACTTCTTAAATTCCCAGCGTAACATTTGCGGTAACGACGTCCAATTCATTTCTTAATAGACCGAGAATGGCTAATGTATACTAGTTTTACTAGATTTGAATAGGTGATGTGATGTTCTTGTCAATCCAGTAGCGTAGCTAACCCGAGAGAGGGCCCTGTATCAAATTTTTTAAAGCTTTTTCGAGACCGGATAGGTTGATAAGTCTAATTCTAGACTCGAGTAGGTTAATTTTTTATTATGATCAAGTAAGAAATTCTAGAACGAGCGGTTCCAGCATAATATTGAAAGGTATATAATTATTAACTACAGGCCTCATAACAAGAAGAGAACTTAAGGTTGTGTGATAACATGTTACGAATTATTGCACAGTTTGGGGTCCTTGTAGCCCGGGGGCCCTATATCTTCGACACCGGTAGCTACGCCCCTGTGTCGATCGCTATTTTGACAACATTGTCATTACAGGACGTAGACCTCCTCTGCATAAAATTACAATTTATCAGCTCTGTGGGAAGATGTATCGTGTTTTGACGTTGATTACTCAATTTACATGAGGTTTCTGGTCGCACGCTTGTTAATTTGAGGAGTCACGTGTGTTATCTATTCTCTATCTACTATACTTACTATAGTATACTGCTGGAGTTAGGTAACTAGTCTGTGAACTAGGACCTGATGATAATGTTCTGAGAAAGCGGGTTTGGTGACCGCAAAGTTGATCCTCAATCCTAAAACAACGCAGACAGTTTTATTATCCGTCATTGAAATTTTAAGTTGATGGCGTTTCGCCTCGTCGTTTATTTTATAGCGCGTATATCAAAGGATTGGAACAATTTGCCTGCTGCGGTCTTCCCGTCTGATTATAATTTATACGTGTCTTCAAGGATCTTAATAAACTAGTACGCCTCACCATCAACGACTGCATCACTGCTTACCATCAAGTGAGATCGCAGTCAAGCACTATTTACTCGTATCTTCTTCTTCCTGGCCTTATCCTATGTTACTTGGGGTCGGCGCCACGATTTACTAATATATCATTAAAAAAAAAAACACTGAAGCAGATATTATTTTAGGTCATTTCTTTTATTATTTAAACTTAAATTAACTTTAGTTATAGTATTAATAATCAACACTTAAATGCAGTTGATTCTATTCGCGACCTAGGTGTTATTATGGACTCGTCCTTGCACTTTGACCAGCACATCCAAAGTATAATAAGCAAGGCTTTTCAAATGTATGGCTTCGTCATGAGATCATCAAAGGACTTCGTGCGACCCTCTACTTTTTTTGATGTTATATAAATGTTTAATACGCTCGCAACTGGAATACGCCTGTACCTATATGGAATCCTTATTACATTAAGTACAGTACAAAATTGGAAATGGTACAGAAAAAATTCTTGCGTGGCATGAACTACAAGTGCCATCATTCGGAGATTCCCTACATACATTTATTACGCAAATATAACATCCTAAGTTTGGAATCCAGACGATTACTTTTGGATGTAATGATGTTGCATGGTTTGTGCCACGATAGATTTGACTGCACGGATATTGCAAACAAAATTTGTTACACAGTCCCCAGAACTGTAATAAGACGCGAGGCTCGCGTGCCCCGCCTGTTCCACGTCGACTCAAGTAAGACCAACGCCGGGGCACGAGTTCCTCTTCGTCGGCTTGTTGAAACTTATAACACACACTTCATGGACATAGACATTTTCACTCATTCTAATAATAAATTTAAATCTCTCGTTGTCAGCTCTTTAGCATCTAAAGTTTAAGTTTAAATTAATATTAATTAACCAATTAAATATCATAAAATCAGTCTCCGTTTTTCACGCATTTGATTAATCCGTGGACAATAGTGTGGGTTATATGTTTACTTATTTATCTAATAATTATTCTGTATAACCTTAACATGTAACTGTTTTTTGTCCCTAATAAATAAATAAATAAATAAACTATGCAGTAGCTCTACAATGCCATTTGATCACAATTTAAAAAAAGTATTTTTGTGTTGAATTTTAATTCTTTTTCTAACGTAAAAGTAGCTTAAATTACTCCTTATAACATCAGCCATCTATCAGAGAAAGTCCTGTCAAAATTGTTTCGAGAGGATTGCTCGAGAGGTCGAGAGCAGGTCGTTATGGAGATTAGCCGAAATAAATTGACAGACAGGTAATAATTTAAAAAAAAATGCATTTTTGTTGTAGGTATTGAACATAATTTCGTGAGCATTTAGTAAAAAATGTTATACACCGCTAAATTTTGATCGTTTTAATCCCGTAGAGGGTCGATCCAGTACATGAAACACTATCGATTTGTAAAGATAAAATTAAAAAATAAAGTACCTTTTTTTCAAAACTCATATTAATTTACTAATTTCTTTAAGAAAACGTCAGCTGAGCGAGTTCAATGACCTGTAGGTAGTTTGTACGCGACGCCGACTACTACCTACAGGTTATTGGACTCGCTCAGCTGACGTATCGACCCTCCACGGGATTAAAACGATCAAAATTTAAGGGTGTATACATATGTATTATAAACAGAAAGCAAATTTTTTTTCTTAGGTAGCTATTTAAACAACATCAGTTTTAGTATGAGCGAAACACGAAACACGTGTCTAGCATTTTTATGTAAAGAATCTATGTACAACATTTATTGACAACTTGAAAACTCAGCAAAAATACATAATCACCGGGCCATCCAGGCGACTGAGGGGTTGTTTTGCACTTGTACACGGCTATTTGCTGGCGCCTAATGTCCGCTATGACCTGCCATGACCAGTTTTGTACTTAGTGTCGGTGGTGTCCAACTTGAGACATTTAAAATATTTTGAAAAAAAAATATAACGTGGTGTAAAAACATTAAGTATGTCTAGTTTAATAAATTACCTTCTACTTCTAGTAAATTCAAGACAAAGCTTAATTTGACGTTGTATCAAGACTTACAACAGTTTACGTCTTGACTTCTCTCCGTAGTCACGAAATGTATTTTAACTTTCACTGTTGTCCCAATACCCCAGAGAACTAAGAAAGCCTAAACTAAAAAGTGTTAAACTTCTGAGGGAAGGCAGAGGCCCTACCACGAGCTCTTAGCGCGATCCATTTGACGACTTAAACTGAACTGTTAAAGGGATGGAGCTATAGGTATATAGGCCCAGTGCTCTTTCTCACTCGCACGCCGGACATTTTAACACATCATTGTGTAAGGCCCCAGGAGTAATATTGTCCATGTCGGTGGGACACCAGAAGAACAGTCTTCAGAACCAAGTTAGTAGGTTCTTGACTTAGTTAAATTTAGAAGAGAGAATGGAAAGTGGATGCCTGAACATGGACAATGCCACCGCTGAGGATGGTCTAGGAAGAGGTGGTGAGATGACCTTGAAGCAAGGACTGGTTCAAGATCTGTAGGATTGTTTGAAAGAGTCACCACGGCCCCGGAAAGGGCGAATGAAAGAACGCTGGGGTTTTCAGTCAGCAAAATTCGGGCGCTCCCTCTTGTTCTACCTAGAATCCATACTTCCATACTAATATAAATGGGAAAGTGTAGGTATGTCTGTGTCTGTTTGTCTCTCTTTCACGGCAAAACGGAGCAACGAATTGACGTGATTTTTTAATTGGAGATAGTTGAAGGGATGGAGAACGACATAGGCTACTTTTTGTCTCTTTCTAACCCGCCACTTACGCGAGCGAAGCCGCGGGCAAAAGCTAGTATTATATAAGTTTATTTTGCCTTTTGATGTTACCTCTGCTAGAACTGAGGCCTACTCTGTATGAGAAGAAATGGACCGTAATCCACCACACAGGTACAGTGCGGATTGGCGGAAGTCACGTCTTTGAAGTTTTGGTTCTAGAACATTTTGTCATGATGTTTTACTTCACCGTTTTGAGAGTAGTATTGATGAAATAAATTACATAAAGTCATGTGCCTGGCTGCGTTTGAATCCACGACTCAAAAGAGTCGGGACCACGGACGGGCCGTTATTACTAGGCCACTACTGCTCACTAAAAAAAAATAAAACAAGAAGAAAGATTGGATCCTGCCTTGTAGGTTTACTAAAACGGTTGACTTGATTAAGAAATATTCGAATTTCGATCATTGTTCACCTAATTCTTAATAAAAACACACACTTCTTTTTAATAACATAAACTAGTGCTTGACAGCGATCCCACCTAATGGTAAGCAGTGATACAATCGTTGATGGTGAGGCGCATTAGTTTATTAAGAGCTTATTCACTCTAGCCTTGAAGACAAATGAATTATAACCGAACGGGAAGATCGCAGCAGGCAAATTGTTCCAGTCCTTCGATGTACGCGGTATAAACGACGAGGCGAAACACTTATTCGGGACCGGACTGATTCACCCTTAACCAGACAAAACAGAATAAAACACCGCGCACTCCAGACCCATTCAAGATTCAAAACTAAAGTCACCATTAAAAGTAATTTACCCAACACTGATTTATGCCGAACTTGATTACGTGCAGTTAGGGTTACCATATCTCAGGATTTGTCCTGAGATTTCAGTATTTTTGGACTCTTCTCAGGATTGTGGCCGGATTTTGCAAATCCAAGAGATTTGCGAGAAATCTCAGGATTTTTAAAATATTCAATAAAATATAGCGTAAGTACACTTAAAGGTTAAACAAACTAAAACAAATTAATAAAAAAAAAACTTAATAAAAAGTTAAATTACCTAAAATTAATCTTCCTATGTTTTGACATAGGAAGATTAATTTAATAAGAAGGGTTCCATGGGTATGGGTTACACATCGCACATCATACATATAAATACTTATTATATTAATACTTATGTATTTATATTATATAATATAAATTATATTATGTAATATTTTACATAATATATGTTATATGTCGGCATGATCTCTCCGTGTGAAAAAAATCTCAAACTGTACAAAATCTCAGGATTTTTCAATGGAAATCGGGCCTTTGCTCCGGACTTTTGATTTTTTCATCTGATAACCCTAGGTGCAGTTGAAGTCGTCGGATTTCGTTCAAAGGGTATAATAATCTGTATACTAAAGTAGCGGATAACCCTCAAACGGTCTACATGTATAATCAATGTCCCGTGCCGCCCATTTCATTCCTTCTTAACCCGTACTTACCGACATAAAATTAAATTAGAGGTCAGTTTAAATTGTTAAAAGTTCATCAATTTTTAACGACTGCCCAAAATTATCTCATTATAAAGCTTTTAAAAATAATACGATTTTGTTAATGTTGTTTTTTTATGGAGTTCGGTGTAGTTGTGTGGTTTTGTATGTAATTATGTGTGACGCTTGATGTTTCTTGAGAAGTTTTCTCGGTCGGGATTTCGTGAAACAAGTAAACATGTATAAATTACATGGTTTTAATTTTAGTGTTGTTAAATTATATTTTTATTTTGTTGTCGTGCTAGCAACATACAGCGACATCGCCCGCGTCATCATCATCACCATATGAGCCGAAAGACGTCCACTATTGGACATAGGCCTCCCCCAAGCGTTGCCACAACGACCGGTCCCGTGCGTCACACATCCTTCTGATTCCCACGACCCTGAACAGGTCATCGGGCTACCTTGTTGGAGGCCTTCCAACGCTGCTTCTTCCGGTTCGTGGTTGCCACACCAGAACCTTTCGTCCCCATCGATTATAATCTGTTCTGCGTGCAATGTGCCCTGCCCATTGCCACTTAAGTTTGGCGATTCTTCGAGCTATACCGGTAACCTTGGTTCTCCTGCGGATATCTTCATTTCTGATGTGACCACGCAAGGAAACTCCGAGCATAGCCCTTTCCATCGCCCTTTGAGTGACTTTGAGTCTCATCGCACGCGTGAAATTAAAAAAAAACCCAAGGGAACACACTTCCGAGATAAAGACTATACCGAGACATGGTCTACCCATGTACCAAATTATCAGCAAGCAGAAGAAGTCATTAGATGATATCCACCTTAAAAAGAACACACGTACAAACTTTTGTAATGTGCATAGTACCTGATATACCTACTTACTACTATAGATGTCGAAAGTTAGCTTTGGCCTAGAGATCAAAACAGAAGTCCATTTTTTTTTTCGGATGACATCCGCCGCACTTGGGCGGAGCAGGAGATAGAGTCAGACTTTTACTGACTAAAAAACCCACCCCGTTCCTTCGTTGCCTTTCATACCGGAGCAAAGTCTCCCTTTCGGAAACAGACTCTTGGCCCCAGTAGGTTTCAACCCTGCTAGGCCCCTACGGTTGCTTGCCTTGAGGCTCGCGGAAATAGTACGCGCCGTCGACGACTTGGGCTCGGTCCGGACAGCGAGCTACCTATTGCTTGCCGTCCGCAGGCCCGCGCCTACGGTGCTGTCACAAGCCATCATCAGCTGATTTTAAACACAGTCGTCTTCTTGGTTAATATCTAGGTTAATATCCAGGTTAATATCCAGGTTAATATCCAGGTTAATATCCAGGTTAATATCCAGGTTAATATCCAGGCTAATATCCAGGTTAATATCCAGGTTAATATTCAGGTTAATATCCAGGTTAATAACCAGGTTAATATCCAGGTTAATATCCAGTTTAATATCCAGTTTAATATCCAGGTTAATATCCAGATTAATATCCAGGCTGTCTTAACTTTCCTTACGCAACATTGTTACCAAAGTGTGTGAACAATTCAATTGAATAGCTCTTTAGACAATATTTAAAGGAGGTCACCTTAATTTATTATCAAGAATATCGACGCTGTCAATTTGCTGCTAGTTTATACAGAAATACTCGTAAAATCTGCAACACACATGCATGTGAGTAAATAAGTACATCATAAAGGAGTACGTGACCCAAACTCCTTTGTAAACAATAAAAAGTTAAATCTAGAAAACCAAATCGAGTAGCACAAACCACATCGAAGGCGTCTAAAATCGGAAAAAATTATCCGGAATAAAAAAATCGATTTCCATTCGCTCGATTCGCGAATCGAATAAAAAATGTATCAAAATGAAAGAGTTATCTTTATTTGTGATAGATATGTAGTTGTTTTTGAGAAAACCGATCGTCCCCGGTTCCCACGGCTAGCCTTCCGGCCGGAGCGAATTTTGACAGATATCTTCAGAATCGGTACTAACTATATCGGTACCGTCAGCAGACTCGATGATAAATCGATCGCAGTTTATTGATTTAGTTCTTTACTGTCGTTAAACTTGTTTGACAACTGCATTGTTGATGTTTCAATAAGATAATGATGTTTGCTTTCAAAATTGCGAATGATTTTTGCTGTTATTAATTTTTTGTAACCTCAATAGTTTTATTTAGTGAGAATAATTTACAACGTGTATGTGTGAGAAAAATGTTTTAGGATAAAGAAAGATTTCAGTTTTTTTTTTATGTCTAAACATTCCCACTACTGGGCAAAAGCTTCCCCCAACTTCTTCCAAGTATTTCTTTTTCGAGCCACGGCAAACCAGACTTAATAAAATTATTTTTCAAAACCTGCTTAATGAAAGTACATGATTGTAACGTCCTTTCAATATTGAAAGGACTTTGACATTCTCAATGAACAAAAAAGATAACTGATAGATATTTTTTTTTATTTCAGAACGAAAACTATACTTCTTTATCTGACACCACCTGTTATTTTAATACCATTTTATAACTTCTCAAGCAAATGATGAGTCTGTCCTATATTATTAACATGAGCTGACGAATTGTCACCAATCTCCCGTAAAAACCTAAGTGTAACTCGGCGCCTTTGACCATCGAGTCCCATTTTTAAATTCATTTACTTACTTGATTGAAAGTGTTTAAATTATTGTCCTTAAGCGACAGCCCTAAAAGTCAAGATTGCAGGTTGACATATGTAGTGAATCATTAATACAGGGCTGCCTTGCACCTTGCAATGATTTAAAAAGTAAAAAGAAATGTAGAAAACTTTTATTGCGAATAATTACCATACTGAAACATTACATGCAGGACGACTATTTTATGGTTAATTAGTTATTTAATTTGTCCTAGATGTTTATTAAGAAGCGTTAAAAGTCTTGTAAATAGTCGGGTAATACGGTAATATAACTTGGTAATAACGTACTGTATTTAGTACGTCCGGTATTTAGTGCTGGTATTTTTTTATATTTTATTTGTATGCAACTGAACGGTGTTATTAGAGTTGAAGACTCGTCCATTCTAATTACGGCTTGGGGGCAAGCTACTTACTTGCTGACTACTAAATAGTAGTCTTAATATATCATGATGATCCTGTGTGTGTGATGCTTTCAGATCTTGACTTTTATTTAACCATTATGCATTGATTTTAGCAAATGAAAATAATTGTAAAATCTGAGATTGTCAAATCAATTTGTTACCACTGCTACATCTGACGAACGACTGCTCCAGATATTTTATTATTGTAATATATTTCATATTAGTATTGTGTAGGTGTAGGCCTGCTGACTATTGTATTTTGATTGCACATAGGCTTTAGTTATTTACCCAAATAAAATAATACTTTTAAACGCACAGGATTATCATCATACAAGATAACATTTTGGATCCATATTTAAATTATAGAGAGCTGTGTCGTATTGTATTTGGGGAAAAGTTAAATTAGGCAGCTATAATCCTCCATTTTTTTGTTCATCATCATCATCATCATTTTAGCCGATAGACGTCCACTATTGGACATAAGCCTCCCCCAAGTGTCGCCACAACGATCGATCCTGTGCGTATCTCATCCATCGGATTCCCGCAACCTTCACCATTTCTGTGTTAGAATCACTTATATAGAAAACAATGCGATGATGATGCTTCTGAGCAACGCGGGCTTGCGGACAGTGAGCAATGGGTAGCTCGCTGTCCGGCCGTCCGGTAACTGTCCGGACCAAGCCCAAGTCGTCGACGGCGCGCGCTGTTCCCGCGCGCCTCAAGGAGTTGTCAGCAACAGCAGGGGCCCAGCCGGGTCGAAGCCTACTGGGGCCAGGGTTATCCGAAAGGGCGCGCGAGCCCCGGTATGAAGGCTTGAAGGCACGGGATGGATTTTTTACACTATCTCCCGCTCCGCCTAAGAGCGGGGGTTGTCATTGGTTGATTTTTCCCATAAAAAAAAAAAATCATCTGAGCAAAAATAATAAATACACGAATCATATTTGACATAGAACTTGACCCCTAAAAAAATACAGAAAAGACTAATCAACATTGATTATTTTGCTATCGCTTCCGCCGTGGAAGACTGCCGTTCAATTAGCTGCGCGGGCGCTGCTGTGAGGCGGACTAGTTCAGTAAACTATCGGTTTAGGGTGCGTGCACACCGGCGGCTGATAAGCGAGCTGATAAACGCTGACATTGAGTTCGGCTTCCGTTTGGTGTCTTTGATCGGTTGGTGGAAAAGGGTCTCTTATATATGTACATAGATTTATAAATGGGGTAATGGTAGCAGATTTTTTTCTTGGTTGTATTTTTTTTTTATTCTTGATAGATTTGCGCTTGACCGCTATCTCATCTGATGGAAAGCAACGACGCGTTCGACGATGGAGTGCCCTTACCTAGGAGTAATTAATTCACTCTTGAGTAAGAGATTTTTTGAGAGCATTGGCTTTGTCTGTTTCAAGTTTAAAGTATCTTGATTTATTCAAAGAGAGACGAGTAAAGAAATGAAACAAGGTTATATTTTTGAAAGACTTATGCCTTTAGAAAAAAAAAAATTAATAACCAAGAAACTTAGTAAGTCTATTTACTTACAACAAAGCTTGAAATTGTCTAACGTAATGTAGGAACCAAAGACTGGCTGCCTGAAGTTAATAGTTAAACATGAAAGAAAATGTAATGCCCACATTTCGGAGCCGACTTCCCTAAAACAATATTTTTTTGATTATTTACAGAAACCAAACAAAGACCATGAACAAAGCATTACTAACGTACCGTTAAACCTTAAGACTTAATGACTATTACCCTAATAGACGCCAACCCGCACGCTCTGAAGGTCATACAAAAACTGAAAAAAAAAAAACGCTCGGGCGGTAAATGCCTTTACCGTCCTCTGCATTAAATAATTTTGAGCCAAACCTAACTGTACTGAATTGTTATAACATAAACTGTGCAAAATTTTATCGCTAGCCTTTATTTTTTGTTCAATCGCTCAATATCTTTGTGATTTCATTTGTTTAAAAATAACGGTTTTTGCACGAAAAGAATTTTCAATAAAACTCGGTACTTACGTAAATTGAATCGGTCAATTGATGGATCGGTACGAATTAAAACAATCGTTGCTAATGTTTGAATTTTTTGTTTTGTTATGCTCTCTTTTGTTATAATTTTAATTGGAATAACTTTGGGGTTTACTTCACGGAACTACGAAAAAAAGAGGAGGTAGTGATAGCGTGACTGTTGACAGGACTGAATAGAAGAAAAAAGATCGTGTTGCGCTGACACCAAATAACTTAAGTAGCACATTAATGGTGTGTCTAGGTATATTATACTTAGTGTGCTACACTTACGAAGATTTCTGTAGAATTTTATATGTGCTACAGAGCCGTGCTAACAAGTGTCTGTGTATAATCTACGTAGGTCTGTCCACTCTGTACCATATGGATACACGGAACATTCCGTGATATGGATACATTCTATATTGTTTGGATGCACCACAGTCTCAGACCTTAAGCTTAAAATCTGCATACAACTTTCTCTTATGACCAAATTAATAAAGATTTATTAGTTTTTAAAACACCATTGGCCATCTGGATGGTGCGGGGATACCGCGGGGATACTGCTTGCCGACCTGCTGCCTTAGGATCTGGAGTAGAGATGTGCCGTTGCCAGCAATATGAGAATATTGCTGGCAATATTATATTCATACTTCGGGAAATATTCCTAAAAATATTCCCACCAATATTCCCAGTTCACGGCAATATTATGGCCGGCAAGGGCACATCACTAATCTGGAGGCAACAGTCCTTACACGCATGCACAATTTGCGCATGGAGATGCTAAGCCGTGCCGGGGCGAAACTCCACTGCCTCCGTTGATTTCCAAACGTCCTGGAACTTAAAGTAAAGAAGGAACACTGGTGTGGTATTTAGTCAGTAAAAGTCTGACACGCTCTCTGCCCTAGAGCGGGAGAAGTCATTGGATGATTTCCTACCTTGACAAAAAAGAGGGGAAGAAGTTTTTAATGCACTTTTTGTTTTTGTTACACACCTGCCATTTTGTCTCTGCACTACCCTAGGTTGACTAGAAGAGAATGCGTAAGGCATTAAGTCCGCCCATGTATGTTTTGTTGCAAGAAGATTAAATAAATAAATAAATGATTTCTCACCTCAAAAAAAAAAAAAAATAGATAGACGCGTATCAAAACAATGAATAAAGTCTGTGAAACAACCTAGCTTGTTTATATTCCCGGGCTTTAACCTCAAACAAGATTCTCTTCTCAGGATAACCATGATTCATCAGCACAATAAGCATTGCTATACATAACAAGTGACGTCACTCCGACTAAAGTAAATAGTGCGGAGTATAAGATAAGTTGGCATGTGTGCATTAGCGTAGCTACCCAAATGCTAGGCGGGGACGGTGCCCCGGGGCCCCCCTTTTTTTTTATGGTGGGAAAAATCATGCATTGACATCCCCCGCCCTTGGGCGGAGCGGGAGATAGTGTCAGACTCTTACTGACTAAAAGACCCACCCCGTTCCTTCAAGCCTTCATACCGGGGCTCGAGCGCCCTTTCGGATAACCCTGGCCCCAGTAGGCTTCGACCCGGCTGGGTCCCTGCTGTTGCTGACAACTCCTTGAGGCGCGCGGGAACAGTGCGCACCGTCGACGACTTGGGCTTGGTCCGGACAGTTACCGGACGGCCGGACAGTGAGCTACCCATTGCTCACTGTCCGCAAGCCCAAACTCGGGGCCCCCTGAAACCTGGTAAGTAAAGCATAACATAGCTGTTGTCTATGATTGTGTTTCTTTTTAATCAGTTATCTTTTTATAAGCTGTAAGTCCGCCAGATGTAATAATAAAATAAAAAAGTAACCATTAGCATAGTCATCCTTATGATCAGTCATATCTTCCCACTGCTGGGACTCAAGCCTCCTCACTAGGAGAGGGAATGGGCCTTAACCGTTTTGAGAGCAGTGGTGATGAAATAAATTACACAAAGTAATGCGCCTGGCTGGGTTTGAAGTATAAGTCGGATCCGTTTCCATTGGGTCGCCACTGCTCTCACCAGATCTCTGATTCAGATTACTAAGCCTCTTATTAAAGTACCGAAAAATTTCCTCACCTTCAAAATCGAAATGATAGTACATTATGATATAAGTGTGTAATGTTAGCGATTACCGTCGAGGCGGTATTTAGACCCGAGCCATGGCGAGGGTCTTAAGAGAGCCGAGAACGGTAATTATTAATTACTCACGTGTATCATACGACGTTTTTCAATACACTTGTGAAGAAAATAACTGTAAAACTAGTAAATTTTTGTGGCGGTAAAAATCTGTTAGGGACGACCCGCGCCCATCCTGATACGATAAATGTAATAAAATGATGGCTGGGGAGAGATTGAACAAAATGGTTTTAGCTACATTATAGTACTAGTGCGTAATGGTAATCAAAATGTCACAGTTTGGTAACAAGGACCATTATATACATAAGTGCAGTGCAATAATAGTCATTTTCTGAGCAATTGTATTGAAAAATAGGTTGCAACACTAATTTAATCGTGGCAGCTCGTTTTAGTCAGTAGAAGTCTGACACTCCCAATTCCACATAGACAAGGCGATATTATTAAATTTAATTTTGATGATTTCACAAGGGGCCCCAGTTTTTAGTTGCTTTACTACGCCACTACATGTGTGGTGGATTGGAGAACTATATTAAGAGAATTAATTTAGGATGATTGATTTGACTTGTGCAAAAATAAACGGTATGGTAGAACATGACCTGTTAGGGACAATAAAAGTATCGATAGATATCGAATAATTGAGATACGATTAAATGTAATGGCATAAAGTTAGTGCTGTACGCACTGACTTCTTTTTTTTTAATGGAAATTTATCAAATGGCTCTTACCATTCTGGCTAAAGCGAGACTAAATTTTACTAATTAAAACCCACCTACTTCAGTTAACTTTTGCGTTCCAGGCAGAGCCACGAAAACACTTATTTTATTTTTGTTTTATTTTTTACTTATTTTAGGAAAACTTACAGACTAACATTATTAAAATAACAATAATAAATATTTTATAATTACAAGCTTTTACAGATAATTAGGTACAAAATGATTACTCCCAGTACAATATCGAAGTTGGTACAATTCGTTAAAAAATGGCGTAAGTGCATAAATGGTAGGTAGGTATTGGACTACAACGATTTGCCTGCTGCGGTCTTCCCGTCCGATCAAAATGTAAGTATACACATATACATTTATAGGGTCTTAATAAACTAGTGCGCACTCTTATGGGATCGCAGTCAAGCACTAGTAAAATCGTCAAAAATTAATCAAGTAATTTAGACGGGAAATCAGACGGAGACATATTCGTACTTTTAGTTTTAAATTCAAACACCATTAAATGACATTTTTGACAGCAGAGATGTTGAATCTGAAGGTCGGAACTTTTGATTTGAATCAGAAGTTAAAACAAGTTTTTATTTAAACGTGTCGCACAAGTACCTATGTAAATCACAGTAGGCACGGGGAGGGAGATTCCCTCTTTATCCTACTGTGGTTTACCTACTCTATTACTTGTTATTTTGTGTATGTGGCATGCTGTGAGTTCACGCTTCATTCATACCTACCTAACCAACATACCTACTTTTCCAAGTTTTTAAGCTATTGCATAGCTTCTATCGCGGGCCTTGAGCGTGGAGACCGAATCCAGAAATTCCGTAACGAAAATAACCTAACACCCCCCACTCATTTGTTTTTTGAGCGTGGTGACCGATAAGAAAACAAATGAGTGAACAATCAATCAAAATTCAATTCAATGTGTGAAAGTGTAACTTCAATTAATGTCAAAGAAAAAAAACAAAGGAAAAAAATACTGCATAAATAAAATAAATAAATAATTATAATTGCATAAGTTGATAAAAATGCTATGCAATAGCTTTACCGCGGCAGTCCCCGAGTGCCACACATCTTTTTGATTAGTTTTAGTGGTGTTTCATTTGATGTTTCTGTCTCTGCCTCCGATTCCGGTTCCGATTCCAATTCCTGTTCCGATACCGATATTTAAAAAAAACTTCGTTTCCGTTACATCCCTAGTTGACAGCATAATTGACGTTTCCCTTTACCGACAGAACTGTCATAGAATCCTAAGTTTAGCTGCACACCGGTTTTTTTTTATGGATGAAAATCATCAAATAACAATTTTTTGGTACTAAGTGGAGCAGAAGGGATTTTCAGACTTTTACTGACTAAACCCTGGGTGTTCCTTATGTTACCCTTTGCGTTCGAGGGCCGCGTGATTCTTTTGAATAATTCCGCCACAGCTGGGTGAGATTGCCAACGAAATTGTCCTAACCCAACATCAAACAGACCACAGATTACTTCTCTCCAAATGACTCAACGATTTTTTACCATAATAAAACAATTACGGGCTCTTCACACATCTTCGGGCCATCAGTTCGATGACGCATTCACTTACTTTAACTTAGTGACGTGAGTGTGAAAGGTTATCGATTGTTGGTATTCGAATACGATGTTCGATGTGAAGTATCGATTAATATGGTACTTACTCTTTAATAACACCCATATTATTTGATTAGAATTAATCGGGGTTTACACTTAAACTTACTTACTTATCGTTTATTTTAGTAATTAAAAAAAAACAACAAAAACACAACTAAAAAAAAGCTGCCAATATAAAATAATAAAAAAAAAATTGAAAAAAAAAATCGATATCACAAAAAAGATCGATACCACTTTTCGTGAATGTCACCTCAGTCGCATCACTATAATTCACGCGGTACAGCGGTAGGTATCTGTCCTCATGTGGGAACAGATCGCCGCTCATTTCCCACGCGTGCCAACGATAAACAAAGGCGCCCACGCACGAGTTTCGGCTGTCCGAAATGATAACGAAGCAATTAGGTATAGGATTTAGATACCTAACAGATTTTTGGCATCCGAAATGATAAGTCGATACCGGAGGATTAATGCTGTATCTTGATGGCTTTTGACGCGACTGATACACATCTTACATTGTTTATTTTGTAGGTAAGTACCCGATGGACTTTTCTTTTTTGATCCTATGACATCTAGCGCCCTTGGGTGGTGCGGGAGGGATCTTAAACTGTCTTCTTTCACTCTGGGTGGAACAAGGACTATCTGACTTTTACTGAATACAACCCGCTCGTTTGTTCCTTTTTTGCCATCGTTCCAGGGCCCCGGAGTTCTCTTTCGCACAACCCATGACCCCAGTAGGCTTGACCCTGCTGGGCCCCTAATGTTCGATAGAGTCATCGCTGCCCTAGAAAGCAAAGAAGACTGAAGAAACACGAGTGCGTTTTAGTCAGTAAAAGTCTGACAGTCCTCGTTCCACACAGAGCAGGAGAAAATATTTGACGACTTCCCATGTAAAAAGAAAGTCACCACGGCCCTGAAACGCCAAGTGGCTATTGAACTAGTGGGTTTAAGTCAGTAAAAGTCTGACAATCCTCGTTCCACACAGAGCGATAGAAGACAGTTCAAGAGATTTCCACCCTCGAAATAAAAAATAGGTAAATAGCCGATCTCTATAATTATCATATCTGACTAGAAACTAGTTCAAACTCTACTGAAAAGTAGGGTTTGGTCTATTAAGAGTGACATATTTACATTTACACAGAGTTGCATGGCGTCGTATCGCGAGAGAGGCGGTGGTGCGGGACTCGACCGAGACATGACCACGACCACTCTGTCAAGAGTGTACAACTAAGAAGATTTAGATATGTCTTGTCTTCTTTCTACCTTTTCTTTAGAGTTGAGATATCCTCCAATGGCTCCTACCGCTCTAGAATAGAATGAGAGAGCGTATCAGACGCGTACTGACAAAAGCTTACCTGTATCCTTCATATGCTCTTTGAACCCAAAGAGCCACGGTCACTCTTTCAAACTTTCCAGCAGCCCTAGCAGGTATAGGAGGAGGCCGACCGCATCCTGCAACGGCGATCTCGCCACCGTCGAAATTCCGATCCCGATTTCCGGCTACCGTAGGCGCAGGCTTGTGGACGGCGAGCAATGGGTAGCTCGCTGTCCGACCGTCCTGTAACTGTCCGGACCGAGCCCAAGTCGACGAAGGCGCGCACTGTTTCCGCGCGCCTCAAGAAGTTGTCAGCAACCGCAGGAGCCCAGCTGGGTCGAAGCCTACCGGGGCCAGGGTTAGTTTTGAAAGATAGCTCGAGCCCCGGTATGAAGGCTTGAAGAAACGGCGTAGGTTTTTAGTCAGTAAGAGTCTGACACTATCTCCGCTCCGCCCAAGAGCGGGGGTAGTCATTGATGATTTTCCCACCATAAAAAAAGCCCTAGCAGGTATCGGCCCTGCTGGGCCTATTCAATTTTATTGACGTCTCTTTGAGAGGCGCAAGGAAACCTACGCGCCATCAACAAGGGCCTGGTTCTTACTGGAGCTTACCTATGATTAAATGTAAAATTTTCCCCACCTTTTATTTAACGCGTAGTCTTGAAACGCAAAGGGTTGCCTTTTAGCCCTGGCCTTTGCGTTTCAAGACAACGATAACTCAACAATACCGCAAAATGGAGAGATGTCAACAAAACCGTTGTGGGCCCCGAGATTTTTTTAAAAGGGTTACGCCGTTTAAGGCCCATGAACGCAAAGGCAACTAAAACACACAAATGGTTTTTTAGTTAGCAAAAGCCTAACACGCCCTCTTACTCAACCCTAAAGCGGAAAAAGTCATTCCATAATTTCCCACCTCCCAAAAAAAAAAAAGAAATATTTGTTAGAATATTCAATGATACCTACCTAATGAAGGCAATTACCTATACCTACCCCATAAAACTTGGCTGTAAACAGTCTTTACACATCAAGAATTCACAATCACACCATTCTCACACATTTTATGCCTGACATAAATATAATTTTATACTCCAACTGTCCGGTACCTACTAATCTCTTGATGGAGCATAAAACTGGCATTAATGGGTCAAAGGTTATAGCGGAGCATAATTCCATAATCAATTCTAAAATAATATAATAGCTGACTTGTCTACAAATGTTGGCCCAAGGTTAGCCAATGTTGGAGATTGGTGAGAATTTTTTTTTTTTCGTTGTCGCTCTTCCAAATTTAAAAAGTATAGTACATCGTCATTACTTCAGCCGGAAGATGTCCTGTATTGGACATAGGCCTCCCACCAGTGTCGCCATAATGACCGGTCCCTTTTTTCTTCGGTGGGGAAAATCATCCAATGACAACCTCCACTCTTGGGCGGAGCGGGAGATAGTGTCAGACTCTTACTGACTAATAAACCCACCCCGTTCCTTCAAGCCTTCATACCGGGGCTCGAGTTCCCTTTCGGATAACCCTGGCCCCAGTAGGCTTCGACCCTGCTGGGTCTCTGCTGTTGCTCACAACTCCTTGAGGCGCGCGGGAACAGTGCGCGCCGTCGACGAATAATGACCGGTCCTGTGCGTCTCGCATCCATCGGGTTCTCGCGACCCTCACCAGGTCATCGGTCCACCTTGTGAGAGGACTTCCAACGCTGCGTCGTCCCCATCGACCATCTTTTCTGCGAGCATTGTAAGGGTAGGTACACTCTGTTTCAAAATGCAAATCGCTGACATATCAACTCAGCTATCAAATTAAAATGCAATTGAGCTGGCCAATGGCCATATCTGCAGTATGTCGAAACAAAATTGGACTGCCGCTGACTGAATCCTGAACAATAAGAAGCGGTGGCGTAGTTGGCCCAGAAGGAGATGGCGTGACGAGTTGGACATTGATGCCATTTGGTCACAATTAGGAAATCCAATCCCACATTAAAATTGCGATCTCGCACGCCTGCGGGATTGAAGTCAGCAATTCCGCGGATCCCGCTGGATTTGCGGGATTGACATTTTTAATTTCTTTTTTTTTGTTTTATTAAGTAATAAACATGAAAACCGGTCAAGTGGGAGCTGGACTTTCACAATAGAATTGGAGTTTCTTATAAATTTACCAACCTATGTAAATAGTTCGATTCCCGAACCGAGTTTCGAAGAATTTCCGAATCGCAAATAAAATAACTTAAATATGTAAATAAAATAAAGACTACGATTTTCATACAAAATCAGTTGCTTTTATGGAACAATAAAATATTTACTGGACCATCATCCTTTAGAATATGATACTCACGAGCTTTGGAGAATCCCCGGTCATAGAGTAAGTACCTAAACTGACATTGATCACGTTCCGTTCCAGTTGCGTTACAGGACTCACACAACACAAAATAGCAATTCAAAAATTGTTCAGTAAAATTCTACAAAAAATTTTACGAGTTCCATGTAAAGTTGTTTCATAACTTTTTAATGAGGATGAGTTGGGTCTAATAAATAGTCAAAACAGCGGCAGGACGACAGAATCCAATTTTCTTATAAAAAACTTCAATCTCGCAGACGTGCGGGATCCTGCATGAGTAATCCCGCATTTCCGATCCCACAGTAAAAGTGCGGGATTCGATTCCCAAGTCAAGAAGTTTTTTTAAACCGCGCGGAAACCTAAATCTTTATCTATACTAATATTATAAAGAGGTAAAATTTGTAAGTTTGTATGTAGGGGGTAATATCTGGAAGAACTGGTCCGATTGCTAAAATTTTTTCACCGATAGAAAGCTGCTTTATTCTTGAGTGACTTATGCTATATTTTATGTACACGGGCGAAGCCGTGGGCAAAAGCTAGTCAGAAATAAAAGTCAACTAAGGTAGGTGCCAGATAAACATGGAATAACGTTCATTGACCCTCCTAAATTTGATGACATTCTTATTTTCAAAAACAGAAATAAAGACATAAAGCTGTCTTGAATCGGCATGTATTGTGTATTGTGTATCGTGATCTAGTAATAAAAAGCAATTCATTGTTTGTTTTTCGTGTACGCAGAGATATTAGGAAAAGGTCAATGTACTTCATTCCACGATTATCTGGCGCATTCTTTTAGTAAATCTAGTTTCTTGGGTGTAAGTCCCGTCCAAATCGATACAGCCGTTTCGGAGATTAGTTGGAATAAACAGACAGATACCTACTTAGATAATCTTTTTTTAACTTGCATTTTTGTCAAAGACATCGATTACATAAATGCATAGGATATCGATATCTTCAAGCGGTAAAAAAAAAAAAATTAAATGTATACATATATGATTTAGATACCATAGAATTACAAAAAAAAAACATGTTTCCTTGATAGACATGAAGGTATTAAATGTAACAATTAATGAATGTTTCCTGTCTACCGCAAAACTCCGTGGTTGGCGACCGTTGAAATTGTTAATAGCTATACTGTAATAGATTGCGTTATCGCGACCGCCGTACGTGCTTGGCTGTTCTGTCTGTAGTAATTGTTAACCTTTATGATGTTTGAGTTAAGAAAGAAATAAAGAAACCGAAAAATGAAAAAAAAAAAAAAGAATGATGAACGAAAGAAATAATACATTCATTGACTGACTTAAATCAAATTTGAATAAGGAAAACCAGAAGATACTAGATATAGACACGATAATATTATCCTCGAGGTACGTAATAAGCTAATTAATATTTATCGCATAATTATCATTTAATCTAAGTTATCACTCATTTTAATTTGCGAATAATATTATGATAAGACTTCGAAGAGTAAGTCAGGGATATAACCGGGGTATTAAAATAGCATCCACGTGTAGACCCTAGGCAGCCATCTCCGATATCTTGCTTAGTAATATTTTTATAGATTTCTCATATATTTCGTACTGATTAGACTGTAGAAAATATGATATATTCAAGATACAGCGATCCGGCCCGAAGGACCAAAATTAACAACTGTTTACTATCCTGCACTGTTTCTGAAGTACTTGCGACAGTAACAAGAGTGATGATACAATAGTAAAACACTACTGATTTACTGATACAAAAGTCCTACTGTAATCAGTACTGATTTAAAATAATATAATCATCGCGAGCCTAGTCACATCACGGACCGTAGGGGCCCATCAGAATCGAAGCCATGGATTGACTTCTGAAAAAGAAAACTTTTGGTCCTACAACGCAAAGCGCAACTGAAAGATAATAGGTGTAGTTTTATCAGTAAAAGTCTGACAGTCCTCAGGCTCCGCTCTAGAGCCAGAGAAGTCACTAGATGATTTCTCACATAAAAAAAGTCACTTAATGAAGATTCTTGAAATCGTGATTTAGAATACGCCACTCACCTAACGCCATCTATCGGTAAAAAAACTAAACAATATTTCCAACAATAATACATAATGCTTATTTAAAATCATGAACCTCTTATAAATCTACATTACGTATGTTTTTTCTGAAAGGGGTGGGCAAAAATGTATCTGCACTAAATTTTTTACCAGACCAAAAGATGCACTCTGTAGCAAGAATCAAGTAGGTAGGAGCCTGCTATTAAACCTAACTAGTTGCCGAAAAAAGATCACAAGGGAACATACTCCCATAATATAAAGTCCTAAAAAAAAAATCTATGTGATGTTCTAGGACCTAGGTCTACCCACGTACAATGCGCTCCAAACGAGAATAGGATCGATCGCCATGTTGTGACGTCACGATTTACTGTCAAATCGAGGAAATAAATTTTTAAACTTAAATTAATTTAACGAAAAATTTAATTTATTTATGAACTGTAAACGAAACAAGTATAATCAGAATCCAGTTCTTCAATTTTACTCATCTCTGAGTTTTTCAATTTTGCCGAAATTTGTTCGATTTGACAGTACGACGAGACGTCAAAACATAGCAATCGGTCCTATTCTCATTTGGGACGCAAAGTACTTATTTCAATTTCATAAAATTCGGTCTGCGGATTAATCATGAATAAGTAACAAACATACTGAAACACACACATATTTATTTATTTATTTATTAACACTTCTTGCACAAAAAAAACTGTACAAAGGCGGACTTAATGCCTTAGGCATTATCTACCAGTCGACCTTAGGGTGGTGCAGAGACATAACATGGTAGGTGCAACTTCAAGGCAAACAAAAAGAAGAAAATAAAATCAACATAAATACAAAAATATATAAATAAATACTTATATAAATACATACAAATAAACAAAATTATTATGAGAAATGAATATAACAAATCACTGCTGTGATGATTCTGCCAACTTCTTGCGAATGTGTTCACGAGCCTTTACCTTAAAGGAGAACCGGTTGGATGCCATCCTGATGTTCAACGGGAGCGCATTCCAAAGAAAGATCGCTTGGACAAAGAAAGAGGATCGGATAAACCCAGAGCGGTGTGAGGGACATCGTAGAAGACGATTATTCGTTGATCGGAGATTTTTACTATGGGCAGAGCAAATGAATTGAATTTGAGAAGTCAGATAAGAAGGAGAAGAAGGTTTGTCTAGAAGAGAAAACAGGGTAGTCAAGGCCCTTAGTGCTCTACGCTGACGAATAGGTAGCCATTTCAAAAG
This sequence comes from Mythimna ferrago, assembly GCA_910589285.2. Classification (NCBI taxonomy): domain Eukaryota; kingdom Metazoa; phylum Arthropoda; class Insecta; order Lepidoptera; family Noctuidae; genus Mythimna; species Mythimna ferrago. Next base: position 8,094,066 of record OU342691.1, on the reverse strand, counting down.
CGAACGATGTTCAGATACATGGTCATACTTACGGAGGTTGAAGACAAATCGAATGCAGTACATATATACTTTCAACTTTATAATATGAGTGTAATGTCTTTTAAAGGTACCGTAGAACCTTCCCATTGATGTAACCTTCCTCAATAGAATACCACACAAGAACAAAACTAGTGAATAGGCACAAGCATGTGTCATTGTTTAGTCTTCAAGATATCTGAGAATGCACTTCTTAGAAAAGACCTCCAGACGAAGATGACGATGAACCTTTTCACATATGCGTCAATATAGTTCTTGTACTAAGAACTATATTGACGCATATGTATTTATTTATTTATGTAGAAACAACACAGAAAAGTGTAAAGAACAAAATTATACAAATAGAAGAGTACAAAATTGCTGCTTATTTCAAACGAAATTTCTTCCAGCCATCGGTATAGATGTACTCTTCTGATCAATATAAGTCGATGCTTCCAGTCATCGATATTAAATTTTAATCGTTTTAATCCCGTGGAGGGTCGATCCGGTACATGAAACACTATCGATTTGTAAAGATATAATAAAAAAATAAAGTACCTTTTTTTCAAAACTCGTAAAATTTACGCATGTACGAAATTAATTTCTTTAAGAAAACGTCAGCTGAGCAAGTTCAATGACCTGCAGTTAATAGTCGGCGTTGCGTACAAACTACCTACAGGTCATTGAACTCGAAATTAATTTCGTACATGCGTAAATTAATACGAGTTTTGAAAAAAAGGTACTTTATTTTTTTATTTTATCTTTACATCAGAATCGACCCTCCACGGGATTAACCTCTCGTATGCCGTAATTAGAGACACAATTAAAAAGGCATTGTGTCTCGCGTAGATCTGCGTTCCGGCATACAACGGGTTAAAACGATTAAAATTTTGCGTTGTACATGTCCACTTGATGCTTGCAGCAGACCTGCAACAGCAGAGTTAGATGGGAAACAGTACAATGAATATATCAGGGGCAACTTTAAAATGGTGCCGATCACCGAAAAGCTCACAGAAACTGCATCACATGGTATGGACATGTTAGCAAGAGAAGCAAGGACCATGTCGTAACTGTTCGGACCCAGCCCAAGTCGTCGACGGCGCGCGCCTCAAGGAGTTGTCAGCAACAGCAGGGGCCCAGCCGGGTCGAAGCCTACTGGGCCCAGGGTTATCTGAAAGCGCGCTCGAGCCCCGGTATGAAGGCTTGAAGGAACGGGATGGGTTTTTTAGTCAGTAAGAGTCTGACACTATCTCCCGCTCCACCTAAGAGCGGGGGTTGTCATAGGATGATTTTTCCCATCGAAAAAAAAAAGCCCCGGTATGAAGGCTAGAAGGAACGGGGTGGGCTTTTAGTCAGTAAGAGTCTGACTCTATCTCCCGCTCCGCCCAAGAGCGGGGGTTGTCATTGGATGATTTTTCCCACCAGAAACAAAAAAGTCGTAAAAATTGCACTAAACTGACCAGAACAAAAGAAAGACAGAGGTCTTCCACCATTGACCAGGGGGTCTAGAATCAAGAGACCGTAAGTTAGTCTATTTATCAATACCGACAACCCAATATAGAAAACCCTGGCGCTGAATAGTGAGGAGACCCGACACCAAATAATGAGAACAGAAGAGGACAAGGAAGAAGATTATTATTGCCTAGCTTTAGCCCGCAGCTTCGCTCGCGTACATAAAATATAGCCTATGTCATTCGGGAATAAAGCAGCTTTCTTTCGGTGAAAAAAATTACCAATCGAATCAGTACTTTCAGAGATTACCTCCTACAAACAAAAACAAAACAAACAATCAAACTTTACCTCTTTATATCATTAGTTTAGATAGGCTAGCCTTTGATTATAATAGTTAGCTGTACTTTACTCATGTGGTACTATACTCATCTCACCAGACAGTAAGCAATGAGATGACGTTTTATGAAGCATGCTTGCCTAAAAGTAATCCATTCACTTACGACTTTAAAGATTGTAGACTGTTCAGACAATAGAAGCGACAAAAACTATACAGATAACTATGATTTTTTAATATGCTTATAACATGATGCAAAAGAGTGTCGATGGAGTTTCATACACATTCTTCTCCATTGAGATCTACGCTTTGGAATGTGTAATTTAACATCATTGTTTTGACTGACTGACTTCTTAGCAATTCAAAAGTGCCTGTAAATGGTTTATTTGAATTGAATGCTTTTGACTTTGTAGCTATTAGGAAACACAGTCCTGTACCCCTAGCCAAGTTGCAAATCTGCAATAGTTAACGCTAGTAGAAGGCTTCAAATGTACGAGAATGACGTCACCTCAACGCTCAGTTACGTGGTTAGAACAAAAGAATTGGCGGAAAAGTCAACTCGAAGCGTTCGACGCTAGTGAAACAGTTGTAACTTGGCTAGGGGGGCTGCAGAGAATTCCATTTCATTTCGCATAAAACTTCATGTCTGCGCTTCACTGCATACAAAACAATAATGATTAGTGAAATTATTTTCGTAATCGGATCAATTTTTATATTTATCTTTGTCTTAATAATAAATATTATAGACTAGCTTTTGCCCGCTGCTTCGTCTGCATACATAACACATAGACTATGTCACTCAGGAATAAAGCAGCTTTCTATCGGTGAAAAAATATTAGAAATCTGACCAGTATTTCCAGAGATTACCTACAAACATAAAAACAAACTTTACCTCTTTATAACATTAGTGTAGAAAAAACTACGATGAAACAATCACATGCAAAAACTAAGTCTTTATCTTATTTTTTAACCGACTTCAAAAAAAGGAGGTTATTCACAATTTGTTTCTCTCTCTTTAGTTTCGTTTTAAAAATAACGTTGCGTTTTTTAAAGAATTAGTTCAGTATCGTAGGAACGTCCACAAGCATGTAAATTCACATACACATGATATTCAAACCCGCAACAACTATCTGTAGGCCTTAAAAATATTTGTCCCGTAAGGGAATCGAACCCGTGATACAAAACGCAACAGTCAATTGCTCAACCACTGTGCCTACTGTGCCGTCATTAATAGTTACTAATATTATAAAGAGGTAAAGTTGTCTCTCAAAGTACAGTAGCCCGATTCACGTAATCAAAATCGTAACGATAACGTAGCGATTTAGTCATTTAGACCATTTCCGTATTCACATCCATCAATCGAGTTTGAACGACATCGATTTTAAAGTCGTTTAGTCGAAGAGTCGATTTAAAAAAAATATATCTGAATTGTCAGCCAGTTGAGTAGTCGTTCTAACCAGGAACTCGCTTTTGGATAGGACTTCGATCGAACGGCTATAAATCTTCAACGTTTTACACGATTACGATTTTACGTGAATCAGGCTACTGGTCCGATTGTAAATTTTTTTTCACTGATAAAAAGTTGCTTTATACTTGAGTGACGTAAGCTATATTTTATGGGCGAAGCCGTGGCTAAAACTAGTTAATATTAATTTAGTGCGAATGAAAGCCACTAGTTCACTATCCCTGCCTTAGCCTAAATATAGGCTCTCGTAGTATTCATAAGGATGACGTCATAACTCAAATATGTAGTGTGGTATGTTACCAAGTGTCAATGTGGTGGGAAAGTTTAATTTTTCGGCTATAAGTATGTGACACCATACCTTTGTTATGGGAAATGAGTGGTGATATACTTAGATTGGTGTTATAAACAATTAAACGGGTCAGTAGATCGATTTTAGAAATCGATAAGGCTGATATTTTAATATGATAGGTACTAGTCAAAAAAATCTATTTGCTATTCCAGGATATGGTCTATCCGTGTGCCAAATTTCATCCGAACTCGTACAGCCGTTCGAGAGTGAAAATGTGACAAACATACACACTTACAAACTTTCGCCTTTATAATATTATCTAGTATGCTGTTGCCAGTGGCTTCGTCCGCGTGGTAAAAGAACATTATCCCAGGGGAACAAAACCTCAGAATAAAATGTCCTATGTGCTATTCTAAGACATCTTATGTGCCAAAATTCATCGACCTCCGTTTAGCAGTTTGATCGTGTAAGAGTAAGAAACATACATACAAATATTCGCCTTTTAAATATTATTGTGATTTTTATTTTTTAATTATCAAGAAGCCATTAGAATGCGTTGTTGTAAACTGCTATTTTTATCCAATAACTAGCTTTGCCCGCGCGGCTTCGCTCCCGCTCTTCCTTACTCCACCCTACCATACCCTACTCTACCCTACTATACCCTACTCTACCCTACTATACCCTACTCTACCCTACTATACCCTACTCTACCCTACTCTACCCTACCCTACTCTACTCTGCTCTACCCTACTCTACCCTACCCTACTCTACTCTACCCTCCTCTACCTTACTCTCCCCTACTCTACCCTACTCTACCCTACTCTACCCTACTCTACCCTACTCTACCCTACCCTACTCTACCCTACCTTACTCTACCCTACACTACCCTACACTACCCTACTCTACCCTACACTACCCTAATTTTCATTTTTTTTTTCCATAAGAACCTTCTCCTCATAATAACGAACACAACAAAAAAAAAATTAGCGAAATCGGTCCAGGCGTTGTTGAGTTATGCGCTTACCAACACATTTTGCGATTCATTTTTATATTATAAGATGCTTATGTCTCTTGTATATTTTTTAGTGAAGTGTAAGGGAATGTCAGACTTTTACTAACCAAAACCCATCCGAGTTCTTTCAGATGCCCTTTGCGTTCTAGGGCCGCAGTGATTCTTTGGAACGCAAAGGGCTACAAAAGGAACACGAGTGGGATTTAGTCTCGCACCACCCAAAGCGGTAGAAGTTATTTGAGGAATCCTAACCTCAAAAAAAAACCAGCCAAGAGCGTGTCGGGCCACGCTCAGTGTAGGGTTCCGTAGTTTCCCATCCGTCACAATAAGTGTACCCACTTATGAGTTTAAAAAAATGCTTGCATATACGATTATACTACAAACTCAGTCCAGAAATTATTTTGTAACACCTTTTTGTCTTTTTTGACCAAAAATTTTCTTTCCATCAAGTTCAAAATGATTTTCTTAGAAAGTCCTTATAAAGTTCTACTTTTCAGATTTTTTTACTTATGGTTCAAAAGTTAGAGGGGACACATTGTTTTTTACTTTTGGAGCGATTATTTCCGAAATTATTGACATTATCAAAAAAATGATTTTAGTAAACCCCTATTCATTTTTAAAAACCTATCTAACAATATATCACACGTTAGGGTTGAAATAAAAAAAAAAAAATTACTTTCCACTTTACATATAGGGGAGCTACCCTAATAATTTTTTTTTCCAGTTTTTATTTTACCACTTTGTCGGCGTGATTGATATACATATTGGTACCAAATTTCAGCTAACGCTAATGCTAACGGTCACAGAGATTAAGCGAGGACGGACAGACAGACAGACGGACAGACAGACATGGCGAAATTATAAGGGTTCCTAGTTGACTACGGAACCCTAAAAAAGGCTCTAAGTTATCAATCTGTCTATCGTGGTGATTATGACAGTGCCTACAAGATTATTTTTGTATTAGTCACTGAGATTATGTCTAGCCCAGGGATTGGAAACCTAAAGCACGAGTGCTAGCCGTGGCACGCAACCATCGATATAATATAGTATGTACATATTTCGGCTCGCCTAATATAGTACCTACTACGCACTAGATTAGGCGAGCCGAACATTCTCTTCAGTCGACTCAAGTGTAATGTCGTCTATACGCCTTGAACATTACACTATGTTGAACGAAACACGTAAGTGTCACGTAATTCATGGCGCTTATGACATTTTGGTCGCAATAAAAGGATTCTCTATAAGCTATCTTAGCGCTGCATGTTTTAATAGTTCTTTTAGACGACATAATGCCAATGTAGCGCTGCAGCGAACTTTTGTTTTAATTTTTCAGTATTTTGACAAATAGTTGCCATGAAAGGGCTTGTCTATCACTAGTATATATGTATGTCGATACACGCAGCACAATGATTCAAGTACCTACGCTAGTTTGTGAAATGTTTGACTTTTGTGTAAGTAGCTAATTTGACAACAGTAATCAGTTAATCACACTAACTTTCACATTTTTGTTAAATTAAGTAAACAAATAAAGGTAATTATTGCGTTACACGAATTTAGGGTTGCAAATTAAGAATTACTATATAGCATATAGTTTAATTGTTATTGTTGTTGTGTTGTTTACTATCTCTTACAAGCTGCTTTGCCCGTGTGAAAGTAGGGTTCCATATAAAAATTTGGACCCCTGTTTCATCCCTTCAGGATTCATTATTGCGTTACACGAATTTAGGGTTGCAAATTAAGAATTACTATATAGCATATAGTTTAATTGTTATTGTTGTTGTGTTGTTTACTATCTCTTACAAGCTGCTTTGCCCGTGTGAAAGTAGGGTTCCATATAAAAATTTGGACCCCTGTTTCATCCCTTCAGGATTCAATTTTGGGAAATCCTCTCCTATTGCTCACCTACATCAAAAAAAGGACCTTGTGCAATATTTCACGCTCCTAGTTCCTGTAGTTTCGACTGAGCGTTGATAAGTCAGTCACTGAATTTACTAAATCCTAGATCAAAAGGGAATTGGAGGTCCAGATGCCTCCTGCCGGAGGCTCTACGCGGGGATCGTTCGGTCCATGGCCCTCTATGGGGCGCCGGTATGGGCGCCGTCGCTGAAAACGCAACCGGCGGCCATGCTGAACGCCTGCCCGAGGGTCATGGCAATAAGGATGGTGCGGGGATACTGCACGGTCTCCCGCGAAGCGGCGAGCCTTCTGGCTGGCCTACTACCGTGGGATCTGGAGGCAACAGTCCTTGCACACATGCACGATATGCGCGTGGAGATGCAACGCCAGGGTGAAAGTCCGCTGCCGCGACAGGTCACGGCATGGCGGACAGAGCTCCGGCGGGATCTCATGGTGAAATGGCGTCAACGACTATCGCAACCCAGTGCTGGGCACGCCACAATCATGGCGGTAAGTCCCCTCTTTGAGGCGTGGCTGGAAAGACCTCACGGCGTCCTTACCTTCAGCATGACGCAGGTCCTCACCGGACATGGTTCGTTAGGGAGTTTCCTGCACCGGATTCATGCGGAAGTGACGCCCGGGTGTCGCCACTGTGCGGAACGCCCGGAGGACACGGTGGAGCACACAGTCGAGGCGTGCCCTGCTTGGGCGGAGCATCGCCGTGCCCTCGTGGGGGCGATCGGCGGCGGTGACCTCTCGCGCCGGGCCTTGGTTGAGGCCATGGTCCGGAGCGAGGAGGAGTGACAGGCGGTCGCCGACTTCTGCGAAGCAGTAATGCTCGCAAAGGAGGAGGCCGAACGCATCAGGCAACGGCGTTATCGCCGCCGCCGCCGCCGCCGCCGCCGCCGCCGCCGGGATTCTGATTCCGATTTCCGGCCACCGTAGGCGCGGGCTTGCGGACAGTGAGCAATGGGTAGCTCACTGTCCGGCCGTCCGGTAACTGTCCGGACCAAGCCCAAGTCGTCGACGGCGCGCACTGTTCCCGCGCGCCTCAAGGAGTTGTCAGCAACAGCAGTGACCCAGCCGGGTCGAAGCCCACTGACCCAGTGCTGGGCACGCCACAATCGTGGCGGTAAGTCCCCTCTTTGAGGCGTGGCTGGAAAGACCTCACGGCGTCCTTACCTTCCGCATGACGCAGGTCCTTACCGGACATGGTTCGTTCGGGAGTTTCCTGCACCGGATTCGTGCGGAAGTGACGCCCGGGTGTCGCCACTGTGCGGAATGCCCGGAGGACACGGTGGAGCACACAGTCGAGGTGTGCCCTGCTTGGGCGGAGCATCGCCGTGCCCTCGTGGGGGCGATCGGCGGCGGAGACCTCTCGCGCCGGGCCTTGGTTCAGGCCATGGTCCGGAGCGAGGAGGAGTGGCAGGCGGTCGCCGACTTCTGCGAAGCAGTAATGCTCGCAAAGGAGGAGGCCGAACGCATCAGGCAACGGCGTTATCGCCGCCGCCGCCGCCGCCGCCGGGATTGTGATCCCGATTTCCGGCCACCGTAGGCGCGGGCTTGCGGACAGTGAGCAATGGGTAGCTCGCTGTCCGGCCGTCCGGTAACTGTCCGGACCAAGCCCAAGGTGTCGACGGCGCGTACTGTTCCCGCGCGCCGCAAGGAGTTGTCAGCAACAGCAGGGACCCAGCCGGGTCGAAGCCTACTGGGGCCAGGGTTATCCGAAAGGGCGCTCGCGCCCCGGTATGAAGGCTAGAAGGAACGGGGTGGGTCTTTTAGTCAGTAAGAGTCTGACACTATCTCCCGCTCCACCCAAGGGCAGGGGATGTCAATGCATGATTTTTTCCCACCATAAAAAAAAAAAAAAAAAAAAAAAAGCCCACTGGGGCCAGGGTTATCCGAAAGGGCGCTCGAGTCCCGGTATGAAGGCTAGAAGGAACGGGGTGGGTCTTTTAGTCAGTAAGAGTCTGACACTATCTCCCGCTCCGCCCAAGAGCGGGGGATGTCAATGCATGATTTTTTCCCACCATAAAAAAAATAAATGATCAAAAGGGAATACTTAAGCATGAAAAAAATATTTGTTGAATATTATCTAACTAGTTTAACAATACAGAAATAAAATACTACCTGTGAAAACGATATCAAAATTGGTAGAAAAGCAAACGATATGTAACAATTTTAAACAACTTATATCCGTCTCTCGCCAAGACGTCGTTTTTACGACAGCTATACGGGCGTGGTGAACTTTGACGTCAAAGTCCATGTCGGACTTAGAGAAGTCAAGAAAGAGTTCTTAGTAGCAACTTTAAAGCTTTATAATTTTGTTGTTGATAAATATATTTTTAAACATTCTGTCATATTTCTTTAATAGAGTCAAAAATTATTTAATTTGGCGAATAAAAAAAAACCGGCCAAGTGCGAGTCGGACTCGCCCATGGAGGGTTCCGTAGCAGCAAGTAACATAATATAAAAGTTCTTGTAGTTCGTTGTAACTTTGATCGATGTTTTAATAAAAAAATATTTTTTTAGATTTATGACGTAGGTATTAAAAAAAAAACTATTTATTAGACGAAACGACACGGGGTCGCGGCATATTACAAAGGAGATAGTGGGACGACCTAGCTTAGCTTTTTAGGGTTCCGTAGCCAAATGGCAAAAAACGGAACCCTTATAGATTCGTCATGTCTGTCTGTCTGTCTGTCTGTCCGTATGACACAGCCACTTTTTTCCGAAACTGTCAGAGCTATACTGTTGAAACTTAGTAAGTATATGTATTCTGTGAACCGCTTTAAGATTTTCACACAAAAATAGAAAAAGAGCAATAAATTTTGGGGGTCCCCATACTTAGAACTGAAACTCAAAAATTTTTTTTTCATCAAACCCATACGTGTGGGGTATCTACAGATAGGTCTTCAAAAATGATATTGAGGTTTCTAATATAATTTTTTTCTAAATTGAATAGTTTACGTGAGAGACGCTTCCAAAATGGTAAAATGTGTATCCCTACCCCCTGTAACTTCTAAAATAAGAGAATGATAAAACTAAAAAAAATATATGATTACATTACCATGTAAACTACCAACGAAAATTGGTTTGAACGTGATCTAGTAAGTAGTTTTTTTTTAATACGTCATAAATCTAAAAAAATACACTACTATTAAAACATCGATCAAAGTTACAACGAACTACAAGAAATTTTATACTATGTTACTTGCTGCTACGGAACCCTCCATGGGCGAGTCCGACTCGCACTTGGCCGGTTTTTTTTTTTTAATTGATATAAACTAGTGCTTGACTGCGATCCCACCTGATGGTAAGTAGCGATGCAATCGTTGATGGTGAGGCGCACTAGTTTATTAAGAGCCTATTCACTCTAACCTTGAAGACACCCAAATTATAATCGGACGGGAAGACCGCAGCAGGCAAACTGTTCCAGTCCTTCGACGTACGCGGTATAAACGACGAGGTGAAACGCTTAGTCCGGACTATAGATGCTGGCGGGAAAAATTCCGAATCTTTCGCGTCGAATACTTCGGAAGTATTCCGAAATATTCCGAAACTTTCGGAATATTTCAACTGTCAAAAAAAAAACCAGGAAAATCGACCTTACTACCTATTTCGCGCTTGGAAGTTGTAAAATATTATCTTTAGTTGTATTGTGAGCGGTAGGAATATGTCGCATCAAGGACAATAGAACCGACTTCCGAACAGTCCGGCCGGCACCTCTTCAATAAAGTCTTCGCTTGGTGGTGGTTTGAAGTGCTCCGGCTTCATTGAAGTCAGTTCTATCTTTTTACTTAAACATTTTTGTTTCAACATTTTTTTATGTCCCGTATAGGTACATATAGTGACTAATAATACTGTTCTGAAAACTGCATCAAATTCGGTTCAGCCAAACGCGAGATGATCGCGGACAAACATACATACATACGGTTCAAACTCATAACCTCCTTTTTTAACACGCTTTTATTAGCTTCACCTATATATTTGTTTGTAATCAACGCCTTTGAGCTCGATTTTGACCAGCTTAGAGCGATCAGATTTTTTTAAAACTTTGCACACCCATCAAAGACTGATGACAACACAATGATCCTTTATTCTATGACCTTGATCTCAAGGGCAATGACCTTTATTTCATTAAAATGTTGGGAATCGCCTGTGACACCCAAAGGCAATGACTTTTACCCCAAGGGCCAGACCTTGACCTCAAGGTCAATGACTGACCCCAAGGTCAAATGTATAAAAAGTTGGATAACACCTGGGACACCATAGGGCATGACCTTGACACCAAAGTCAATCACCTTGAACTCAAGGTCAAATGCAAAAATGTTGGGAAACGCCCGGGACACCAAAGGGCTGCTTTGACCGCCGGCGAGCGCTACTTCTCTAAATAACACAGATCAATTTTTTTTCGATAACATTTTAGGTCAAATAAGTACTTAGGGGTCATGGTCATTGACTTTAGGAAAAGCGTGGGGTGCTCGATTCGACTCTTACGAAACATATGGCACAAAGCGCCCCACCCTTTACAATATAAATATTATATTTACAATATAATATTAATATTTTTCGTTAAAACACACAAACAAAACAAACAGAACAAACACAAACAACAAATTCAATGTATTTATTGACTGGGCTATTTACGCATAATGTTTTTATTGACTTGGTGGGCTATGTGACTCGCGAATCAGAGATCTCTCTCAACCGACTTGGGAATTTTGTATAATATTTAATCATTTAAAAAATACAAACATTCAGTACTTTTTATAAGGTTCTTCTGTTATTAAACAATGATCTCTATCTCTTAATCAACTTTGATTATTGAATCCGTGTTGACTACATCAGATTTCACTATATCCTAATAATTACCCAAGTCGTTTAACTTATTAGACAGAATCTAACCCTTTTTCAAAAAACAAATCAAATAATGCTAGACCTGGTTTTTTAATTCACAACTGACATTAATAAAAATAGCATTCGATTTCGAAATAAGTAGGTACCTACCTAAAAACAAAAGAATAAAAATCCTGTTAATCGCAGGCTAACATTAATCAATCCCATTTATATTAAAATAAACATTTATATTTTACTTACGTATGTGCCACTGAACAATTATTAACTAACAAACACGTTTATTCCGATTGAATTATTCCGGCAATCCGGCGAAATATTCAAGCGAAATATTCGGAAACATTCGGAAACATTCGATTGCGGGGTACGAATCTTTCTCGCGGGGGGCAAAACTTCTCCGGGGAGCATATCCCCTCTTACCGCACCCCGCACCGCCATCGCCTGCACGCACGACTCGTGGCAGTCGGGCCCGCGCGCGCGTCGCGGCGCCAGTGTACAAAGTACTCTGTGGCCAGCGCTGCAGCAGCGGCGGCGGCGATCGACGATCGATGCAAAATACAATTATTCAGCAAAAAAAAAACTTAATTAAATTCATTTTGAATAATTCCGATTTAAAGAAACTTTCCCAGAAGTATTCCGGAATTATTCCGAATGTTTCAGAAGTTTTGCAACTATAGTCCGGACCGTAGAGGTTTCAACAACGTAAGGGTGAACATTCGCCGTACGTCGGGTTGTTCGATGGTAGAATTCTGATGGTAGAATTCCGAAGGTAGAGTCCGATGGTAGAATTAGCTGTGATTTTTTTTATTTTATTTTCCTTTATTGGCCAACCAACAATTGTTTACACCATACATTTTTAAAGAACTTATATCTACCTTAAACTAAGGTTAGTGTAACAATTTTTTACAGGTTAGCACCGCATGCCCCTTAAACATATGTGTTACAGAGAAAAAAAAGAATATCTAACTAAAAAACTAACAATTTTAAATTAACAATATTTGATATTTAAATGGAATTAGTAATCAGCTGTAAAAGTAAAATTTAATAGAACAGAGAAAAAATATTTTGCAATTAAGTACAATAATACAAAAATTAATTCAAATGTCACCAATAACTGTCCTAAGGAACTTGGCATACGAGTCAAAGTGCACATCAACTAGGTCGCTGTAACCATTCAGCAACTTGCAAAGACGAGGAACAACCGAGTTTGCACCGAATATTGTTCTGCGAAGTGGAGGATGCAAAGGAGTAATAGGAGCACGAGGGAGTCTACCAGGGGCCCGAAACTGAAACTGGGAAAGCAGTAGGGGGCAATCAATCTTGCATCGGAGCAGCTTATAAACGAATTTACAATCAATGATTACTCTCCGTTTCTCCAGTGATACCATCTTAAAATAAGATAGCCGGGCTTCGTATGATCGTATTCTTCTTGCATTTCCGCTAGCATAGGCTAGATGCCAGTGATGATGATGATGTTTGAATTCATTTCCTTAAGAATTGGTAAGAGAAAGCGAGGAATCGTAATCGTTGGAAAGAATGGAGAGAGGCCTTTGTTTAGCAGTGATTAATACGGGTTAGCAAAGTCAAGATTCTTTGGCCACATTGTTTTTTTTTTTTCATTGAATAAATCACACGTCTTCCAGTAAAGGTTTGCTATCCCTGGACTAGCAATATACGGTTAGGTAGTGACTGATAGTTGATAATATAATTAGAATGCGATAAGGCCGGTTGCCATGCGTCTAGTGCGCATGAACTTGCCTGAGTATATAAGCTTGCCACACATATCAGATTAAGGGTTTTAGTAGTTTTTAAACATGACTGATTTTCTACACTAATTTTATAAAGAGGTTAATTTTTTTTTTCATTTTTTGTTTGTAGGAGGTAATCTCTGAAAGTACTAGTCCGATTGCTAAAATTTTTTCACCGATAGAAAGCTGCTATTAATAGTCCCGAGTGACATAGGCTATATTTTATGCGCGAACAAAGCCGTGGGCAAAAGCTTGTTTATTATAATAGTAAAAGTTAAATTATTGCCTATCTAACATTAATGGGATTTAGAATTTCATTGATCTTATTCGTTTTTATTTCTTTGAAAAGACTTGTTTTTACTAGCGACTTGCCTTCGTGAAAGTAGGTTTCTTCACAAAAACTTTGGACACCCATTTTATCCTCTTAGAGGGTGAATTTTGAGAAACCCTCTCTTATTGCCAGCGTACGTCATAAAAGGAAACTTTATGATTTATTCCGTTTTAATACCACTCATCTAATACCACTGGTCTTTGTTTGAATCCGTGTTAATTGTCTATTAACACGACAACTAATACCTACTAAAAGAAATTCAAGGATCTAAAGTACAGTCAGCCAAAATGTTTGTATAGGATCTTTAATTGAAATAAAATCCAAAAAAACGTATTTATTTAACAAATATTTATGTAGTTGAATAATAAATTGTGTACTGCAAATTTGCTCTAAATAACAACAAGCCGCCATTTTTTTTTATGCAAGTCAAGGTTTCTGTTTTCCCCCAAGATGTTGAGAGTTGATTATAGCTTCCTCAGATATATCTAAAAAAAGTGATTAGTTAGTTAGTGAAAGTTTTTGTATATTACGATCGTTTAGAAATATTAGGAAACCAAAATTTTATTAGGTTTGACTTGAGCTGACTGTACTAAATTTAAGTCACTGGTATGGGTTAAATTATTTAAAGAGTGGTATCCGTTCAGAATCGGTAAGAAAATTGCGTTCAAACAAATACCAGTGGTTTTAGATGAGTGGTATTAAAACGGAAAAAATCAACTATATGACAAATTTCATGCTCCTAGTCCTTTCGGCTGTGCGTTGATATGTAAAGTCAGTCAGTCAGTCAGTTTCTCGTATAGATAAAATAAATCATCCAATTGAATCATGATTCGATCTTATTTATTAGGTATGTGTACTTACTCGTCTCTATAGCTGTTTATTCAAACATTTGTAAATACGTGCCTTTTTGAATAAGTATATTAACCTAAACCAAACACGGTTGCGCAATTTTGTTTTTGGCCAAAAACCAAAACACGTTTTCTTCATTACCGTAATTGATTGTAATTATCATCCATTGAGCAACTTTACCTCCATAAACCGATCCTAACAAAAGATAAAGACAAAAAATACAAGACGAAGGTAACCCCAGTTTTTGTACGCAAACATTAAAAAATCAAAGGGACTCTAAATGCCGAATAACCTATAATTATATAGTTTTTAAACGGCAATTTTAAGAATGACAAAAGATAAGACCAATCGCGGAATGCCTCGGCTCGCGCCTCACTACCTGGCCGAAAGCGAACGCCGAAAAAAGAAATACCGCACGATTCTGTGCCGGGCCCATTTTTAAACATGTACCCAGATTGGGCCGTGCCATTTATTACACAGAACCTTTTTGAACGCCGCCCTTTGTCAACGTCATTTTTCTTTTAAAGAAAACGCCGACAAAGATCAAATTTAGAAAAGATTGAATTAAAGATAAAACTGTTTTAACAGTGTAGTACTAATTACAGAACGGTTTTGAAATTACAGTACATATGGGTTGTAAAAGTTATTGTGTTTATATTATGTTTACAATGAGTTTTATATACACAATAGGTTTGAGGTAGGAACTGTGAATAGATACCACTAACAAGAAAAGTGGTCTTGGGTGGTACAACATTACTTTAACACCACGATGTATGGTAGGTATTTTTATTTTTATCCTAGAAATGATGTTGCTAAGATTACATTTGACATGACGGTAGCTCAACCTTGGTAAAAGAACATTTAATAAATTGTGTTGATTATTAAGTTGTTATTGTAAACTTAGGTTACGATGGGGCTGACATGCTCTTTGAGATTAAATTAGTCTCTAAAAAATAAAGAGAAAAAAGAAAGTATCAAGGACTAGCTGATGTCAGCTGCTTCGCTCGCATGAAAGTAGATTTCTCCATACAAACTTTGGACCTACGTTTCATCCCCTTAGAGAGTGAATTTTGGAAAATCCTTTCTTAGTGCCCACTTATGTCATAAAAAGAAATCTTGTGCAAAATTTGACGCTCCTAGTATTATCAGTAGTTTCGGCTGTAACATACAGCCATAATATGGCTTATGTCAGTCAGTCAATTTCTCTTTTTATATATTTAGACTAACTTTTGCCCGCGACTTCACCCGCGTATATAAAATATAGCCTATGTCACTCAGGAATAAAGCAGCTTTCTCTCGGTGAAAAAATTTTACCAATCGGACCAGTAATTTCAGAAATTAAGTACCTCCTACAAACAAAAAAACATAAAAACATACTTTATCTCTATATAACATTAGTGTAGATAGTGTAGATTACTTGTTCACTTCCAATTCAATAAACAAGCGTAATAATATCGGCAATAATTTGTTATACAAGATCTGTACAGTGATTTATTTATACAAATTAAATTGTACATTCAGATTCATGTCCTGCATTCGAATCAAGATTAACATTCCATTACAATTTACCTGAGCGTACAAAATCTTGTTGAACGCGACATTCTTTGTAGCGTTACCGAGAAAAAAAAATGCATCCACGTGCCCTTTGATTTAAACAGCCCACATGAAAATACCAAAACTAAAAGTTCTGTTTAACTGCTGGTATTAAAATATTTCATATAACAACAAAAAACCAAAGTGGTCTCAAGAATTCTCTGGGAAAGTATGTTACGCATGGTTGAAACTCGATCGTTGGGCCACACGTGCTTGGCAGTATGAATGGGCCAGGGCGGAGGGCGGGGAAGGGCCGTCGCGCGGGGAAGGGAGGGAAGGAGGCTTTTTTCAGGCAGTTAGAGCCGAGGCGCGGGTGGAGACGCGCGTCCTGTGCTTGCGAGCTCCCGCAGAGACGCTTACGTTAGTGTGTGTTGAGTGTTGTCTTGGACATCCTTTTTTTTTGTCACGTAAGTACATACAAATTTCATTTTTAAGTTTTTTTTCTTGTTTCAATGCTGTTATGGATCGGTTGAATATTAAAGTGTAAATTTATATATTTTGCAATTTATGGTTCATTTTTTCCGTGTTTATGTAATTTCTGTAGAGTTTTCCTTAAATATGTAAGCGTTAGTTTGTTTATATTTCTGTTACATAATTTGTGAGTCTAAATTAAATATACCTGACTAATCAAAACAGTGCAAAAGCTAATTATAATTAATTACATCTAAATATATGTGCTTAATAAAAAAAAACCAGTGATTAATTTAACGCATTATTTATCAGATACAAAATGTCACCGGACCCAGCCCCGCTGTCGAAGACGGCGAAGTACAAGAAGATCACGAAACCTCTGTTGGAACGAAAGCGGCGCGCGCGCATCAACCGCTGCTTGGATGAACTTAAAGATCTCATGGTTGGAGCTTTGGAGGTATGTATTTTTTTCATGTATTATGTAATTAATTTTAAATTTCACATTTTAAATAATTGGTAGATTGATGAAAGTGTTATAAAAACTGTGTGGTTGCCTGTGTATTTATTTTACTACGGAATGGTGGAAAAGTGAAAAGAAATGAGTCAGACACGATTTTCAACAATGTCTAGTCACACGATTATTTCGAGTATCACTATAATTAGCACAAGTGTTCTAAATAAAGCAGAAAACCATTAAAGATAAAAGATAACAACCACATACAAAAGATAACACACTCTATTAATAGCTAATTCCATTACCCATAATATGTTTGCATAAAAACTATCCTTCATTTACTGTTCATCAAAATGTAATCCATCATTCATTCACTCACACCATTTACAATTTATCAAGAACCGGTCGTTCGCGTCCTTCTGTATATTACTAGTACTTATCAAGCGCCATACCGACACCAAACTGGAATATAAAAGTACAAGTTCCATTAACAGGAGTTGCTTATTCACATACGTGTACAGTTATATTAATGTGACGTCTCGCACCGTGAGAACGGCGGCGCGCACCTGCGCCTGCGCAGCGCTACTCTACTCACTTGTTCCTTTTTGTCACAGATCGATGACGACAACCTGAGCAAGTTGGAGAAGGCAGACATCCTTGAATTAACCGTTAACCATCTCACGAAACTACACAGCCCTAGAGACCCGGTTTTGGAAGCCAAGAAGTTTCAAGCGGGATTTGGACAATGTGCGGCTGAGGCGTGCAGATTTATCATGTCTGTACCAGATTTAGATGCGAATGTCAGCCAAAATCTAATCAGCCACCTATCAAGACTTATCACCGCTCAACCTTTAACAATACAAGTACCGGAAAGGCCTAACTTCTCTCCGCCAGTCTCGCCGTCTTCCGTCATATCCGATAGACAACATTACTACAGCGATCACGACAGATCGTCCTCAGACGCGGAAGATTCAGTCTACTCAGGCGATGGTCCTAAACAATGGGCGTACAACAGACCTGCTGCGAGGGTCCCCCATAAAGTACCTCCCACCGGGCTGCTCACAACGGTCGACACTATCAACCATCACAGTCCGCCAGAACAAATGAACGGACAGAGAAACGGGACTTATTTCAAAAGAGTTCCGGCCGAGGCGAAAGATGTTATTCTACAAAAAATACGGCAACACATAATGGACAAGCGAAGCAACGACAGCGTTGACGCGAACATGAGCGCTGAGCCGGCGCCCGAACCTAAATATTTACAGAGAGACGAACCGTACAGAGGCGAGTACTCTTATCAGTACTCACCACCGAACACGAACCACGACACGCTCGATCTGCGGAAGGTTAGATCACCAGCGAAGCCGAGCGAGGCTGCGCAGTCGCCGAAAAAACCCGTCGCATGCCCCGCAGCTAATCAATTAGACGCGATTCCCCAGAGCAAAGTTGAGGTGACACCCAGTCTTCCGGAACACTGCGAATTGCCGATGGATTATAGTAACCTACCGCCTAAAAAGAAAAGGAAATTGATTGAGTACCAGGAGTATAAAAAGCAGGAGGCGGCCCGGCGGCAACTCGAGGCTTTTTACGATGAAAAAAAGGAACGCTCTGGCGAGGGACCACCGGCGGACGAGGACAGCAAATGGCGTCCTTGGTGATGGGTCCCCGATCAGTCGCCTATTGTGATATTAATAGTCTCTTCTTCCATAAAAAAGCTTTAATTTGTTTTAATTTATGTATGTTAGTCAGTAGTGTTTAGCCCCTAAGTGCCTTATGTTTGCTTTAATACTGTTTATTGTGAATCGAACATTATTTATGTGCCATTTATTTGATCTCGATGTCTTCCTATGAAAATGTACTTATGTGGATAATGCAGTCTTCCATGTACAATAACAATTGATGAACCTTACAATAATAAAATGATGTATGTATCGAATTTCGTGTTTGAGTTTCCTTCCTTTGAGATGATAAACGGCGATTACCTACTGAGAAATGAAATGTTTGTAAAAAAACATAATGATCTTTGTCACATTACAAAAGTCATTCAATTTAGCGCAGATAAAAACGAAGTTAACGTTTCAGATGCCGTCAATTTGAGACACAATAGTAAGAAAATAGATACGCGAACGGCCGGGTTCACATGGGTTTTAATGAATTTAATATCGATCAAAATATTATTTATTTATTTTTTCTTTCTAGAACTGCCTTTTCAGAAATTATGATTGTAGAAATCCACATGGTAGGTAGAAAGCCTCGAAAATCAAAAATATAGACTATTTAAGTAAAACAATCGTAGTTTTTCCACACTTTTTTTTTGGAGGTAGGAAATCATCAAAGAACTTGTAGCTAGAATAAATAAACTTTATTCAAACAGAATATGTACCTACCTACTTATAATAAACTTTATTGCACACCAAAATACATAGTAACAAAAACCTGTAGTGGCTTTACCTACTTTCTGATATTTCTTTGTAGAGAATTGTCGGTGTGGTGTAGGTGCGTACATCTCTGCCGTAGGTAGGTACCTACCCCTCGAAAAATACTGGATTGCTGAAATGAATACCTACCTAGGTTTGATAGATTTTTTTTTCCAACGGGTAGAAGTAATCAATCGAAATAAGCATGTGATCTTGAGATAACTTAAATTTCACGACTTCTTCAAATATTTTTTAAAGGTTTGTAAATGTCCACATATTTAACAGTTAACTTGCACTCACTACAACTATTTTGCTAAATTTAAAACTTAGTTATTACATAAATAGTGCATGAAGATAACCATATTTTTACACAATGCTACACCCAGTGCCCTCTATGAAAAGGTTTAGAAAAGTATAATATAGCTTTCCACAATATTTTTACTACGCCATTGTAATTTTAAAATTACGCCATCTTTCAATAGCTTCTATAACGAAGTGATTCGAAGGTACGTTTATAAATCGTCCCTACATTAATCAAAAGATGGCACTGTCAATACAATACAGTGTCTTCCATTTTAACGCCATCTATGTTACATATGTAAAATAAATTACATATTTAAAACTAACAAAATTTTCATAGATGGCAGCAGTTACGTGCAATCACCATTTCTCGTTCACTATTCCATACTAGGTGGCGCTAAACTCAGTCCGATTATTTACCATTTTATCTTTTTATACAGCATTAAATTTACTTATTATTTAAAATATCGATTTACTGCATAAATATTATACCAAATCCTTTTTGCTTGGTTTAAAAAAAATGTTTAATTTTTGCGTAATGTTGTATTTTATCTACTCACCGCTAGATGGCAGTAGCGATCTTTAAAAGTTGTGTGTCGCTGTCGACGCCCCGTATCGTAGTAGTAATGGCGTAAAGAAGTGGGGCGCGCAGCAAATCAACATCATTCATTCATTGATACGCCGGCCGGCCGGCCAGTTGGTAAAATAGTGACGAGACGAGAAGTCGCACAGATTGAATAACAAAATGTGCTGCGCGCAATTTGTAACGAACTTCGAATTTTAAAATACGATTTTGACAGTTATTGTTTTGAGTTGACTTGAAGGGATTGTAAATAAATAATTTGTAAAAACAACTCAAAATACTTAATTACTGGATTGTTTATAGTGAATATTAGTGATGAATTGTTTATTGAGTGTTGTGGAAAGTGTTTTCGTGTGCAATGTTGTGATAAGGCGATGCTTGTAGGAGAACAATCGCCGGCACCGCGGGTGGTGGCCGGTCTAAGAAAACTTCGACCAGAATTAACTCCTGGACCTATTCCTACGCCTGTAGATCCTGATTTTAGGATATCAGGTCAGTAAACGTGAAGTGGTATAACAAGTCCTCGATCTGTGGTAAAAAACGTTGCAACATTCTCATTCATAATCATAACCAACTAGATTTTGAAACCCATTCATTATTTATTCATAAACGGTCGCCTGCCTATCTAAACTGCTAGTTGATAAAATACAAAGTAATAATATCGGATAAACAACAGGCTCCCGCCTAGTTTGAGCCGTTTTTTGTGCTGGACATCTGGCGACTAGAAACTAATGTTATTCGTTGTTTAAGTAACAGTGTACCTACTTAAATAATTATTAGATACCGACATTCGCTATTCTAACGTCAGCTGTTAGGCACATGTTATTTTATACACACTTGCAGATGACTTACAGAGTACATAGCAAAAATAACTGCCATATCTGCACATCCTTTGAATATTTTAGATAAAATATCATCCACAGTACTACCAACTTACTGCACAGTGCACACTTGCAAAGAGGTTGCAGGTTACATTCATTAAAATATGAGATTCGTGTTGTCCGTTTGGTACATACCTATGTTATAGAAAAAAAAACATACATTCAGCCGAACATATAACCTCCTCCTTTTCGAAGTCGGTTCCCAAGTACCGTAAAACAGGAAAAAAAAACTACGTCTAATAAATCACAGGATAAATAATAATATATTACGTTTACCAGTATCTAGTTGTTTACTTCATAAATTACTCACAACAAACGTATGAAATACCTACCTACTAAAGACGCTAATGTGCTCATTGCTAGCGATGTCCTAACAAGGTCTTATATGCACGTGCATCGCTATTCACAGGTGCACTTGGCACGATCATTTGTGTACCTTGCTCAGTTCTATTGGCTAAGTTAAAGCTAAGTACATAGTTACCTATCTAAGTATTTTTTTTTTTTTTTTAATTTGTATAAACTAGTGCTTGACTGCGATCCCACCTGATGGTAAGCAGTGATGCAATCGTTGATGGTGAGGCGCACTAGTTTATTAAGAGCCTATTCACTCTTGCCTTAAAGACACCTAAATTATAATCAGACGGGAAGACCGCAGCAGGCAAATTGTTCCAGTCCCTCGATGTACGTGGTATAAACGACGAAGCGAAACGCTTGGTCCGGATCGTAGAGGTTTCTCTTGCCCGTAGCTAAATTTATTTGTGGCTAACTCAACTTGTCTTCTTTAAATATGGAGAGAATTGCCGAATTACCTACCTATGTACCTACCTACCTTTTACCTATAGTTATTTCAGTTACAGACACAAAGTCTGTCAGTCTTTGGTCTCCTCCATTTTTGGGTGGGAAATCGTCAAATATTTTTTCCCGCTCTGGGTGGAGCAATGAAAATCGATACGACTTTTACTAATGAAACCCCACCTGTGTTCCTTATGTTGCACATTGCGTTCCAAGGTAACTCTTTTGATAAATCGGCCTTTTGGTCTCCCTTTACTCATACAACCAAGTTAATTAAAATTTTCAAAACTCTCCTCACTCATTATGACCTACCTAGATAGGGAGTTAGGCACTTACCTACCAAAAATATCCATTTCATAAATTGAATCGATAATTCTCTTATCTTTTCTGATTTTTCTGTCAATGTGGATTGCGTTGCTAAAAATCAATACAGTTGTTCGATTCTCGACAAGACAATCGCCCATCTAACAAGGTACCTACTAAAATGACAACTGACAGCAACACCAAAAAAAAAACAGTCGTTAGTCTATGCAAACATGCTAAGTCAACAGTCTTAGTCTGCAGTCTGGTCTAGACGCTAGACAGGCAGCGATCGATAGTTTTGAGTCACGGTGTAAGGTTGTTACGAGATTAAAGCACCTTACCTTTCTATTAAGGTCCTACTCCTAAAACAATTACCTAGATATTATTTTTTAACTCATAATAAAAACCAAAAACTCGCCAAACAAAGGTCACCAAAAAAATATAGTTTTTCTGAAGTTCAATTCATTTTTTTTTGTTTTTAACTTTTATTCATCCTTTGACCCGCTACAGTTCAAAAGCCTCGTTCACCTTATTAAAAAAAATCCATGTCATCGCTTAAAAAAAGCAAATTTTATGTTGAAAAATTACCTAACATCAAGACTAAGCTTCTCGTAAAGAGTTGAGCCTTGTTTTACTAGCTACATCAAATAAATACCAAAATAAAATCTCAAAAGCCTTCCTAGCCATGCATTGTCTGATAAAGTTCCCATGACCCTAAGCAAACCTACCTGGAAACGTCACCATATTTCATACCTACACCGTCTTCGGTAGAACCGTGAAGTTTTAGCGTAAAAAACAACAATAGAAACGCACATCAGCTGTTTGAGAGATAAAATCAGCTGTTTATAACGACGATAGTGTAGTTATCACAATAGTAGAGAGACTAGATTTTACAGAAAATAATATTTCCAAAACGTTCTTGCTTGATGGCTTTCCGTGGATATGCACGAATCTAGGGTTACCTATCCCGAAAAGAAAAAAAAAGGTAGGTGACCTATAAGGAGAAACTGACTGACTGACATACCTATCAGCGCACAGCCGAAACTACTGGGACTAGAAACGAGAAATTTTGCACAAAGTTTCCTTTTATGACGGAGGCGTGCACTAGGAGAGCATTTTTCAAAATTCACCCCCTACAGGGGGGTCAAAAGTTTAATGGAGAAACTTAATTTTATGCGGGCGAAGCTGCTGGCAGAAGCTAGCTAGTAAGTTATCTGTAGATAGGTACCTACTCGGTCCAAAA
This sequence comes from Mythimna ferrago, assembly GCA_910589285.2. Lineage (NCBI taxonomy): Eukaryota > Metazoa > Arthropoda > Insecta > Lepidoptera > Noctuidae > Mythimna > Mythimna ferrago. The sequence continues at coordinate 8,070,841 of OU342691.1, read as the reverse complement.
TCCAATTGGAACCATGCACTAGCTTCTGACTTTTTTAAAGTGCCTAAACAAAATATCCGCACCTAAGACCCATTGACCAAATATTTTGAAAAAAGGACGTTATTCTCATTGCGACAAGCCAGGTTGTTAATTAACTAAAGAGAAAGACTTGGGAATCAATCTACTACAATATTATAATTTATCAGACTGACAACCTATACCTACACCATTTTGAGTTTATTAGCACAATGATAAAATGCAATCGATCTTTATCACGCATATTGTGATAGTGTAGCATAGATACGTCGATGGAAAAATACTGTTTTCAATAACCAACTTGCCTACGATGCAATAAGTTCGATGTCATATTCAGCCTGCCTAAAAAGTGGTATTGATTTCTGACATGGCTTAAAATATATTCAAGATCAAAAATTCTCTATAAAAATACCAAAACATTTTACTCAAAGGATATTCGTCTGACTTGAGCGTTCTAAGTTTGTTCTCTATTTGAACGCAATACTATCGTTGTTTTTCATATATTATCTCGGAAATAAATCTTTAGCAAATATTCTCCATATCTTGTGTAGTCCGAATTCAGGAAATTAATGAGATTTCCTTCCAACGTGTTGACACATCGACCACGCAAATACCTATATAATTCCACAATGTAATCCCATTGTAGCCACAGTTACCAACATAATTGATAAGGCTTAAGCCAGAAGCCGGTCAGTACTCATGCTCACATGTCAAGGGCATATTAAATTTCTACAATCATCTAAATTGGATGATATTTCTCAGCCATTACGGGTCATCGAACCGACCCCTCAAGAAAAAATTCTTGACCTGCCTTAGATTTAAGGACCACCCGCTTCTGCTTGACCGTTTAACTTCAAAGGTCTGTCTAAATCTCCGTTAATAATGTGAATACAATAGAAGACCCATTTGTTCAATCATACACGCATTGAGTGGAAGGAACCAAAAGACAGTCCGTTCCCAAACTTTCATCCGATTATCCTCAATACACTGGCATAAAATCGATTAGTTTAATTACTCCAGTAATCTGCCGTGAAGATACAATATTTATAGCCCAAGAAGAGTCTAAAAGACTTCAAAACTATGCATTGTTTGACAACTAAGACCAACAGGGAATAGGCTGTTAATAATCTAGTGTGCTTCACCATCAACGATTGCATCATTGCTTACAATCAGGTGGGATGCAGTCAAGCACTAGTTTATATCAATAAAAAAACCACATTATTTTCAAATTATAACAGAACCTCGTATCGGCTGCTGTTTTTAAATTAGTGATGAGTTTCGGATCGTATTATGATTTTGAGGTCAAAGGGATACAGAAATCCAATGAAACCTATTATGCTTGGACTTGCGTCACTACAGATTATATGGATTATATTGAATTTTCCTATTAGGGGCTTGTATGTATTAGATGTGTGCTCTTTAGTGATAAGCTCTATGTGTAATGGGATTTTGCTTCCAAAATATCTGCGATAGTAGTCTGATTTCTAGGTAAAATGTAAAGCATTGTACATCTCCATTTAGTGTGATCTTAAGTTACCATCAAAACAAAACTTTTACTGGTCAAATGCTATTTGACCAGTCAGAGTTTATACAGACAAGTAGCATGTTGCCAACGACAGAGGTAACTGCAGTCCCCGACACTGGTCGACGGAAACCGTCGCATCGGCGGCAGCCGTCGACTTATAGTGACACTTGACACACACGACTGCAGATGCTGATCTTCATAGTTAGAGCGTACACGGCTGCAGTTGCTTTTGCCGTTAGCAACATGCCGCTCGTAAGTATGAACTCTATCTACAGGTCTGTAGCTTAGGGCTATATTTCACCGGGACACCGTGGCAGTGCGACCAGTTGTGCTGCTATAGTATCCCGATGAAATATAGCCCTAAGATACTAAATTAGACACCATACAGACACTAGAGTCGCCACACGTCCGAACAGTAGCTCGATTCACGTAATGAAAACCGTAACGATATCGTAGCGATTTAGTCGTTTAGACCATTTCCGTATTCACATCCATCAATCGAGTTTGAACGACGATTCACGTAATGAAAACCGTAACGATATCGCAGCGATTTAGTCGTTTAGACCATTTCCGTATTCACATACATCAATCGAGTTTGAACGACACCGATTTTATAGTCGTTTGAAATTCGTCGATTTAAAAAAACATCTGTATTACATTATCCTGGTCGAATACTTATTAATGTAACTGGAAATAAGGCGATAGATCGTGAATACCGCTTTTGGATAGGACTTCGATCGAACGACTATAAAACTTCAACGATATTTGGCTTGTTTGATTTTATGTGAATCAGGCTACTGGTGGCGCGACCAAATTGGTTGCGCATCCAAACGGACACCAGGTGAGTCTCTATAGAGCTGTATACATTTTGTTGGTAGCGGCGACTGGTCGCGCTGTCATGGTGTCTTGGTGAAATATAGCTGTAAAGGAAGCAAAGTGTGTTGTATAGGTATAAGTCACTCGATCACCAGCAGACATTCGGGCTTTTCTACTTTTGACTACACAATACCTGTCACGTAGGCATTCGAACCAGATAAATAGGTAGGTAATTAAAATAATAACAACAAGTCTACATCGTAATGAATGTAACAATGTTAAAATTATGAATAATTGCTGTGGTACGTTGACACGCCTTGCCACAATTTGCGGTAAGTACCCTTACCGGAGTCTGAGCCGTTCTGAATTTGTGATAGCATTGTGTCCAATACAATAACGTCTGACCTCATTAACGTAACCAGATTTATGAAATTAATTCTTGCTTTACTTAAGTAACATATTGTTGTTCATATTAAACTCTGTTTTCTGAGAAATTTCTGTAGAAATAGGCCCGTGACTCCCATTTCGATAAGTAAACCGCGGTACTCAAACAAATTGAGAAGTATTGGCGCTATTTTCTTTGAATAGGCACAAAGTTTATGTTGGTACATATAAATATACGAGTATTGCAATACTCTATGAATTTATTAATTGATTGCGGTGTGACTGAAGAACAAAACAGGAAACGGGTGTCAGCAATTGAACCAGCATGGTTATTTTCATTATATTAAGTTTCTTTCAAGGCCGTCAACTAAGATTAATTATCTGTTTATCGTCTCATTTCTTCTGTCTATCTCGTTAGCACGACTAGTCTTCTTCCATTTCTCTTTTTTGTGTGTGTCGCTATCACCTATGTTCCTTCGGTTAGGTACTCTTTCCTTTCCAAAACCGCGGTACCTTTTTCGAATAATTCCGCAAGATCTCTTTATTAGACATCTCAACTCAGCAATCATGCTCTTTCTAGTTTCACACAATTCTTCCAACCATTATTTTAGTCCCTACACATATCATTTTTAAAATTTTCCTAAGATAAAAACAGCGAAAGACATTCGTCAAAACTTGATAAGGAAAAAACGCAATAACCACGCCATAACATACCTTGTCAGCCATGTGTGATGTTTTTATGAACTTGACTTAGCAACATGACACTTTCGCCTCGGCATTTTGATGCCACATTCATTCACAATCTAAAGCGTTGCGAAATGTCGGCAGTTATATATTATGCCCATGGAATCGCGAATAATTATGACGTAGGAACCGTCTTCATTCGGATTGATGAATTCGATTCACGTAATGATTTCGTATTCAAGATGATCTTAACTGCAGCTAAGTTTAAAGTGGTGACTTTGTTCAAAGTCAAGTGCGTATTGATCGAATGTTTTTTTATGATCTGCATTAAGGATAACGATTTATTTAACAAATTGGTTATAAATAACAACATATTTACGCTTCAATTTAAAAGCTAAACCAGGCTGATGTCTCCTAGCTGTCTACCCTGAGAAGAAACACCGAAATAAAAGTCGAAAGTCTCTTTTAAAGCCCATAACGTAAACATATATAAAAAATTGTTTATTCGGTCTCAAACGGTTACATTACAAAATATTTGAATGAAACAGCCCCAGTAAGTTATTAATAATACTTGTGTTGGGGTAAATATAGGTAATGGTCAAATCATACAAGACAAGAACGATGCAGATTAGTGTCTGAGAAAGTCTTTTGAGGAAAGAACCATTTAGATTTGAGTTGACCTGTCCAGTTAGTTTTATAATAGCATGACCAAGAGTACAATGATAGGAATGAGATAATTGTGCAAGCTTTGCTTTACAATATGAGTCAGTAGAATGCCCTTTTATTGTCCACGTGTCATACAGGAAATACCAATGATAGCACTAATATTATAAAGACGAAAGTTTGTGTATGTGTGTGCGTATGTTGCTTACTTCTTCACGTTGAAACGTTAGAAGGAATTTCTATGAAATTTCGCACACGAGTTGACCGCCAGTAAATTGCTTTTTATTGCGGGAGTACGTTCCCTTGGGATAATTTTCAATGCTCATGCGGGCGATGTTACGGCAGAAGTTCGTTAAACATGTAACAATTTATCATATGATATATTGTCGATATCTATAAAAAATTGTCATGTGGCTTACGTAATACAATATCGGTTGAGTCTTTAAGTAAAGAGTGAATAGCGTGGTCCATCGTCCGCCACATCATCGCTTTCCATCAGAGGAGACAGTGTTCAAGCAGAGCCTATCAATAATAATAAAAATAAATCGGCTGAAGGAAAATCAATAATTTTCTTCTTTACAAGGTATTTCCCGGCTCAACAAACTGCTTGCGTTGTTTGATGCCCGATTAGATTATTTAATCCTTGTTAACCTTGCAATAACAATTGCATCAGAATAAATCGATCAAGAGCATTATCGATGATTCATATATTACGCTTCTAGATAGATTTTATGACATAATTTGCACTTGACTTGACACGGTTATAAAGTTATATTAATTTATGCTGCATATTAAATAAATACCTACATAATACCCTATTAAGAACTTTGCTACGTAACTTATTCAAGCAAGATCTTTTATGTCCGTGATACCATTTAAAATAGGTTTGAAACTTTGACCCTCTGAATCTTCAAGCAATTCTATCACGTAATCTCTACTACCGGCCTGCATCAGACTGCATCTAACCATCTCTCTCTTCTTCCTCAGGCGTCCTCCGCCAGTATTACAATGACGACACTGAATCCTGGGCTTGGGTGCGGGCAGCCGTCCGTGGTGGTTGTCTACTCGCGTGGCGCGATGGCACCCTGCCAAGAAGGGCTGCTGCCCGGCTGCCACTCCGTGACCTGCACCTGCGGACTGCCCACATATTGCCCAACGCCTTCCAACTGTCCCGGCTTAGAGACGACTCTGCCGTCGCCACGTTTCAGGTGAGGATTTGAGACTGTTATGTTAGTCCACGTCACTGATAATTGAAGAAGTCACTTTAATGTAGGAAAGAAGTTTTAGGGCTATACTCGTATATCACCGAGACACCATGGCGGCATGACCAGCCAGTCGCTACTACCAACAAAATGTATACAGCTATATAGATAGTTACTCACCTGGTGCCCGTTTGGTTGCGCAACCAATTTGGTGGCGCTACTAGCTCGGAGGTGTGGAGACTCTCGTTTCTGTATGGTGTCTAGTTTGGTAGCTTAGGGCTATATTTCACCGGGACACCATGGCGGCGCATATTTCTATATTTATTGCTATATTTCACCAAATATAGCCAGCCCTAAGATACCTGTAGAGCTTATACGTGAATTCTCCGCCTGATAGTTCAGCTTCAGATAGTTCTGAAGCTTCCAAAATACGAGTATATACTAGAATTTTTGTACCAAATGGTCTTGCTTTTCTTGTAAAAAGATTTGTCCAGTCGGTCTTTAAGCAGATAATGAGGAACTGTTGACTGAAGCAATTAAACACGGTAGTCGTTTCTTTTACCAAAATCAGTATTTACAAATTCAGCCGGAACTAGCCAAACTAGGAACCATTGCATACTTGGTTAACTGATGAAAATAGACTTCCTTTAGAAGGTCGATTGTACAACAAAAAAAGTGCGAAGTGGTCAAACACGTGAATAGACTGCGGTGATGCAAAATATCACGAGTTTTCGTTTTACATGTCTGGGCATTAAGTCTATCAATATTCTAAGCGTCAATCAATCATGTGATCACTACAAAATGACATCTCGTTTTTAGATTACACTTAATTTCGCTTATTCACGACTGCTTATATTTACTTAAGGATATCTTCGAATGTGTCTTTGATTTTGCATCAGACTTACAATTTATTTGCCAATTAGGCTTCTATTCATTGAATTGATTAATGATTTTCGATAAATCCTACACAGCATCGTCCCTATTTACGATGTTATTGAAAATGCTAATTCATCATATCGACGATGAAGTGACAAGAACCTTTATCTACCAGAACATAATTTTGCAGGAAACGAAAAAAACGTTTTATTTATTTTAAACGCAAGGTATGAAAAATATTATTATTGGTTATATATTATACAAGGAGCGGGTATATATAATATATAACCAATAATAATATTTTTCATACCTTGCGTTTAAAATAAATGAAACGTTTTTTTCGTTTCCTGTAAAATTATGTTCTGGTAGATAAAGGTTCTTGTCACTTCATCGTCGATATGCTGTTTAACCACAATTCTAAAGCAAGAGTAGTGTCATTTGTCAATCCCAACATAATAGGTGTAATAACGCAAAATCAGAACTGGCGGATCCTTGAAGACACGTGAGCTTAGTATAGTATTTCACAGTTCTAATATAACAGTTTACACAGGTATAGTAAATCAGAATAGTACAATACTGTACTATATTCAGTTTTTGCTGTATTTGCGGACATTTGCAGTTCTTATTATCTGAGAACTGCTTTCATTTCCTCGTCGCAAGTGATTTTGTATCCGGGAAGTGCGGGTGGATGCAAAAAAATAGAGTAGCGGGTATTTGTGGTATTACTGTAGCGTGCGTGGCTGGCGGTAATGTTCTGAGTTACCGACTGCTGACTAGTTTCACTAAAACCAGAGCACATGTTACCACGACGATTGTGAAGTCGGAAGATGTGCTAGATATGGATCACACGCTTTGTCATCTAAAGCTGTTTTTGAAACGGTCGTGTAAAAGTCGTTATTTGCAAATGACGTCTTCGTGAGAGTTTTTTTTAGAGTTTGGTCTAGTTTTGTAGCTTTTAAGACAGGAAAACCTAAGATTAGATGCTTTGTAACTGTTACGGTGGGTTTCTCTCCTTGTAGTTTTCAATTGTCATTAAATGTTACGTCAGATTTTAATTACATTTAACAATTTATTTGTTGTTACACTGCCTGCAGTATTTTCCTGCGCTTTGCTCTGATTTATAAGACGTCTAATTATACATTGGCATTTGTTAATATTTTCCTGGTTCTGGGATAATTCTGTAGTATAAAGTCCATCATTATAGCTTAATTGGTCATTAAAGCTATGTCAGTACTCACTTCAAATCGTTTACTATAAGTTATTGTCTCTACAGTGGCTATTAAAAGCCACAAATTATCCATTCCCGTCTGTCTCGATACTAAACGCAATGAATCAATGATTCGTGTTCACAAGATTAGCTTGTAGTATCTGTATTGGACATTATATCATGTCACGTACTCTGTAAGCTACTGGAGCTCGGTCATTGTCCATGAGACAATGCCACATAAATAATTGTCAGCGAACCAATGTTACATGACTGATGAGATATAACTATTTGAGCGTGGAGAAGAAAAATATTTTGACTAAGCCCGGTTGTTTGATTTTGGTTAGTGGGAAGATTTCTTATTGTTTTTCTAAGAAGCCATCTGTTTTGTAAATTCGGTTTTAAAAATAAGCATGTTTGTTATGGAGTTTAATGCTGTGGCAGAAAACCGTCTTGCCAAAAAATAAATTAACTTTTCATAGATCATGCGGTTTCAACGTCTTCCAAGACGTTCTATCCCCCTCAGATAACGCCTTTCTCACGATTCGTACACTTAAATAGACCTCAATAAAACGAAACAACCGTAACTCAAAGGCCTTTGTGCATTGCGATCTTTTGATGTAGCTATTTACCATAAGAAGGGCTAGAACGCGAAGGTGTTGACACGTAAAGGAAACACGTTTTATGAAAACTGCGCTCTATACTACTCGCTCGGTTAAAAAAACATCTATGAATGCAATGTGACCGTGACTAGTTCAGACCTTGCGATCAGATGTTCCATTATTGTCACCCTACCAACCCTACACGTTCATTTTTTATGATTCACGTGGAGAATATCTACCAATTCCATATGAAAAATATACGAGTATTATGCAAATTGTAACGTTTCTTCAACAGATTAAGTCATAAATCTTACTTTCATAATAAGGACTCGTCGCAGTTGAATGTTTCAATTAAGTTTATTGTTACAGACTTGCAACGCCGCGGAATACGCGCGATGGGTGCGCGCGCTCTGCGTCGAGATCCTCGGCCAGACGCCGCTGCCGCAGGTGCGCTTCCTGGACGTGCTGCCCGCCGCGGACACCGCCAGCCGAGAACTAAAGAAAGAGGCTCCTCATCATGAGACACCCTCTTGTCCCCCTAAACCACCCCCGCGAGCTCGTCGAAGGTTACTAACCTCCACGGAAACGCAGCTAACGCGTAGGGACCACTCCCCCGCCGCCACGGATGAGGGCATCGTCGTCGAAGACGACGACTACGACTCATCGTCCGATCGCAGCTTAGACCTAACCCTCTCCCTCGACGCTTTGAAGACCACAGACGTGGTCGATGCGCCAGTACGGAAAGCAGAGGTGATCAAATGTGACAGCTGTAGTAAATTAAATGCGGGTGCGATACAGCATCATACGCTGCCACGCGCCGCGCGATCCGAATCGGAACAAGGTCGCCGATACTTGAAGAGATGGGAGGGTACGGCGGGAGGCGCCGAGCGGGGCCGGTATGCCATGGAGGCAGCCAGGCGAAAAACTTCCTCTTTGGAACATCGGGCGAGATCCTGCTCCCCGAATGTTCATGAAGCTATTGCACAATACGTCCCGGTGCGGGAACGTCGTGCTTTGTTTGAGTCATTGTCGCGGACCAGTGGTGGGCTCGCCAGGAGTAGCGAGCATTTGACGCGCATCGAGCGCTCGCCGGAGACGACGCCGCGCCGCGCCGCGTCGCTGCACGACCTGCAGGCGCCGCCCACGCGTTCTGTATCAGACCTGCGGCAGTTCTTCGAGGCGGTGGCGCGCGGCGCGGGCGGCGCTTGCGCACAGCAGCGGCACAGCGCGCCGCACGTCGCGCCGCGCGCCTTCACCTCACTTACGTGTGCTTGACGCATACTCTGTTGTACATATTGTAGATAGAACCGGCGTGGACCGCTATCTCACTAAGTCGTTTGTTTTAAGACTGTTAAAAGTATTGTTATAGAAGTACCTAATATAAATAAAATGAGATGTATTGTCTATTATATTGAGTCGTTTTATTCAGCCTGTGACCTTGTTTATTGAAGAGCAGTAGGTAACTGTTTGAAGCATGCGAGTGTCTTGCGAAAAATCGATCGAGTTTAATGATTTCTGTAGCCTTGTTCTGTCTTGAGGCATAATTTTATTGAAAATTCGATTTGTCACGAAACAATTGGTGCGATAAGTCATTAAATAACATTTGGAAGGTACTGTGGCGGCGAAATGTCAGTGGGTAAGCAAAGGTCGCGAGTCACGGAGCTCGGCTCGCGTCCTCCAAATTAACTTTGTGTTGTAAGGAACATTACGTTACGAAATGTTTAACAGCGTATTTAACCATTGTTGTCGTGTGTTCACATTTTGCGAATTGTGTCAAAACGGCAACAACTTGTAAGTATAATATAGAGCAGACTTGCGTGTCTGTATGTTATGCAAATCATAAAGATAAACGTTAACTATTGTACAAGTAGGACGTCTTTGGAGTCCGGACACAGGCACGATGTACTTTTGCACAATCAGTACATACAGTTGCTATCTGAGCGTGTTGTTCGGCATCGTGACAAGCTTTGTTTCTCCTTCCTATTGTTACTAAACTGGTCATAAATGAAAGTGGAATGCACGAACTAGTAATGATAAGATTCCAAAAATATAACGAAAGCCTTAAAGTTACGCAAGCCATGATAACAAATGAACTTAGATAAGTAAACTAGGTATGTACTTATTTGTCTTATGAATCATTAAACCAGCTGCTAATGCCCATACTTTGTGATTAATCTCGGGAACGGCTAGTTCGAATTGAAAAATTCTTGTAGTGTTGGATAGCCTATTTATCGAGGAAGGCTAAAAGTAGCATCACCATAGATATATTATATTTCTATGAGCTCACCCTACAACCAATGAGAGTGGAGCCCAAAGACCAAAGACGCGCGGCACAGCTACTGATAGATAATTAATTACGTTTTTAAATTGTGACCCAAGTACAGAATAGGACAAAGTCAAAAATTTTCAATGCCCAAGCAATACTTATAGTTATATAGTCAAGTTTGGGTAGAAGTAGACGAATAGTAGATCATAAGTAGAGACTGTCACAAATTCTATGTCCAATGCCGCTCTGGGTGCAGGTCATAGTTAATCTAAACTGATATGACTTACAAGAGAACAGGACATTTTCAACAACCAAGCAATACCATGCTTACCTTGTTTAAGACTCGAATAGTTTTACATATGAAAGGGTGCAAAACGGCTCAAGAGATTAAAAGAACCTCTGTGGGTAGTCTGCATGAAAGGTCTACGGATTCTCAATGGATCGGTTTCCTGATGGTCCTATAGTAAGTATTGCGTATATCGTAATTGTATAGGTACTTATGGTACCAAACAGTGGTCGGTGATCTGATAACTACGAACCAGATACCAGAAGTGAGGCAACAAATTACAAAAACTCAGGATCAATTGACCTGATAAAATTAAATTAATTGGGTAATGAAATCAAAGCTACACAAAATAATAAGCTTTAAATCAAAACATTGACCGAATTCGGCACTTAGTTGTATTTGATCCATTTTGCGATAGTCTTCGTTAGAATAACAATTGCTAACATTCTAGCGACAAACTAAGCAGTAGGTACCTATTAGTTACGTAAGTTAGTAATACAACAAACAATGGTATAGTAGAAAGGTTTATCCGTTCAAAATCGGGGGTATTCTGTTTAGCAGTATGAACATCATCATCAGCCTTTTTAATGTTCCCACTGCTGGGACTCAGGCCTCATCTCTAGGAGAGGGAATGGGCCGTAATCCACCACGCGGGTCCAGTGCGGGTTGGTGAATGTCACATGTCTTCGAATATTTGGTTTTAAGACATGTCGGTTTTTTTTATGGGAAAATATTCTAATGATGTCATTAAATGATGTCCCCCGCCCAAGAGGCGGAGCGGGAGATAGTGTCAGACTTTTACTGACTAAAAACCCACTCCTATTTCTTCTTTGCCTTTCGTACCGGGGCTGAGCTACCTTTCGAATCGCCGCCGTCGATCGCCCCCACGAGGGCACGGCGATGCTCAGCCCAAGCGGGGCGCACATCCACTGTGAGCTCCACCGTGTCCTCCGGGTGTTCCGCAGGACATACCGGTTTCCTCACGATGTTTTTCTTCACCGCTTTCGGAGCAGTGGTAATAAAACAAATTACACAAAATGCACCTTTTTTTTTCGATGGGAAAAGTCATCCTATGACAACCCCCGCTCTTGGGCGGAGCGGGAGATAGTGTTAGACTCTTACTGACTAAAAAACCCATCCCGTTCCTTCAAGCCTTCATATCGGGGCTCAAGCGCCCTTTTGGATAACCCTGGCCCCAGTAGGCTTCGACCCGGCTGGGCCCCTGCTGTTGCTGACAACTCCTTGAGGCGCGCGGGAACAGTGCGCGCCGTCAACGACTTGGGCTTGGTCCGGACAGTTACCGGACGGCCGGACAGCGAGCTACCCATTGCTTACTGTCCGCAAGCCCGCGCCTACGGTGGCCGGAAATCGGGATCTTGCCTGATGCGTTCGGCCTCCTCCTTTGCGAGCATTACTGCTTCGCAGAAGTCGGCGACCGCCTGCCACTGCTCCTCGGGCAGGTTTGAACAACTTGTTAATTTTCTTATCAATACCCGAATAATACTATGTACTTATCTCTCCCTGTTTAGTACCTTTTTTAGCATCAAAATGTTCAAAGCTTCCAAAGCACATTTTATACATGTGTAGTAGATTACTATAATTCATTCAAGTCCACATCACCAACAAAAATAACAATCAGGCGCACGCTACGACCCATTAAAAATATGATACAGGATAACATTCTCCATCTCTTTCTACTATATAAAATACCCATTCTTCCCATGAGTAAGAAAGAGATAGGGAACCAACATGCTCGTTTCTTTTAATACCACCAAATTAGCAGCCGGAATGCGGCCGTGTCGAATGTTGGCTGCAACCTCACAAACTAGTAATTTGATCTATAAAAAAACTAACAATAGAGACAGTAGGGGAATAGAAAAAGTACAAAGGAAGCCGAGGGATGAGACAGGTAGCGGATCAAAAGGAACAGATATGAACATGTTAGGGGTATCAAGGATCTTTAACGGACATGTCGTAAAGTTACGGGTGTTCGACCTAACTGGCAGGTATTTAGTTGAAACTGCAAATTTAAAAGAAAATTGCAATAAGTTTTCAGTGAGACTGATGATTGTGAAAATGTAATTTCAGTCAAAAAAGCGGATATTGAATCAGTTTAAGAAAAATCTTATCCCACACCAAGAATTACTCCTGTATCGTAGGTGCGTTTACAAACATGTAAACTCACATCCAGACTCGGAACAAAATAGCTGTAATTAAATATTTGTATTTGTAGAACTTAAATTGTTCCGTGCGAGAACTGAACCCGCGACACGCAGTACAGCAGCCGGTAACTCAACCACTGCGCCAACTGTGCCGTCAGCTGTGGGTCGTAGGAATAGGCAGCTAAAAAAAGAAAATAAAGTGAATGGAACATTTCAATCTTTAATCACGTAGGTAAGTACTTACTAGCTTTTCTAAGAACGATTGATTCCTGTAGCATTGATCTTACTGTAGTCTCCACAAAAATAACCTTCGCCTTTGTCAAATTCAAATTCCGTTCATGGCTAATTACGTTTTTATGGTTCACATTTTCAATTTACCATTTTATATAACAGTCCATTGTAGTTTGTCCAACAGCTATTATAATATCAATACGATAACTCGGTCAGTGAATGCTTGGACCTTGAACGTGACTGGCGGTACCGTTTTTTCGAACAAAATCAACTGTTACGGTTTTCGGTTACCGGTATGAAGCTGAGATGACGAATTGGAGGAAGAAACCTAGTTATCTAGTGACGGATCGTGAAGGTCGGATGGTAGCGGATCTGTGAAAATCAGATGTTTAGATGTATCCGGTCTTCTTTTTTATTTTGATTCATATAAACTAGTCACATTGCTCGCAGAACAGATGGCCGTTGGGGCCGAAAGGTTCCGGATTTGGAAGCCCTCCTACAAGGTGGACCGATGACCTGGTGAAGGTTGCTGGAATCTAATGGATGCGGGACGCACAGTCGTTCATTGTAGCGACACTTAGGAGAGGCCTATCTCCAACAGTGGAAGTCTATTGGCTGAAATGATAATATAAACTTGCGCTTGACTGTGATCCGACCTGATGGTAAGCAGTGATACAATTGTTGATGGGGAGGCGCACTAGTTTATTAAGAGCCTTCACTCTACGATAGAAAGACTGCAGCAGTCAAATTCAATAAGACTGCTAGCTTATCTCAATAGACACGATATCTGTGTGAATGGCCTTGTGGCCGGGGCAGGCGTACTACAAAGTAGTGCCAGTGCTCATACTTCAACTACCATTGGTAGCGGTAGCCATCACACTTGCGATCTAAGTGTGCGTGATCTGTTAGTTGCGTAATGCGCGTTCGTATTGATTTATTGCCTGTAGTGGAGTTAAAGGGTGTGAGACAAGCGGCGACACTCGTTGTAGTACAAATCGGAAAGTATTTCCTTTCTAACTTCTTTCATCTTTGTTATTGTTTATGTTTATCAACGTGGAATTGAAGGTTATGATGATAAATAAACGTGGAATCCAACGCACAAGCCAACTGAAGGACCACGGGTGCGTTTTAGTCAGTAAAACTCAGAACATTTTTTTTTTTTATCTGTTATAAACTAGTACTTGACTGCGATCCCGCCTGATGGTAAGCAGTGATGCAATCGTTGATGGTGAGGCGCACTAGTTTATTAAGAGCCTATTCACTCTAGCCTTGAAGACACCCAAATTATAATCAGACGGAAAGACCGCAGCAGGCAAACTGTTCCAGTCCTTCGAAGTTCGCGGTATAAATGACGAGGCGAAACGCTTAGTCCGGACCGTAGATGTTTCAACAACGTAAGGGTGGATACTCGCCGTGCGTCGGTTTGTCCGATGGTAGAAATGAGATGGCGGAATCAAGTCATGCAATTCCTGCGCACACTCTCCAATTTGTCTGTTTATTGTATTTATATGTTTATTTTGCTATTGGGTTACAAATAACACTTTTACACGTCATTTTTTCGTTAATTTAAACTAGATGATGTCGATGTTTTCTACTACACTACCCTAAGAAGAAGCACTGAAAAAAACTCGGAGATCTCTTTTAAAATCTATACAGTAAATATGAATTTCTTTATCTGTTATAAATAAACTAGTGCTTGACTGCGATCCCACCTGATGGTAAGCAGTGATATCGTTGATGATGATGGTGGTATTGGACAAATCGTATGAAAACTATGCAGATTAGTGTTTGAAATGGTCTTTTGAGGAAAGAACCACACGGATTTTAGGCCACTCAAATCCGTGACTAGAGATAGTGTATATGACTGTACAGATGGACCTGTACAGTCAGATACTCCACCCAATGATGGAGAAGATATTTAATGGTTTCTTACACTAAACAAAACGATGATGAATAAATTAAAATTTTAATTACCTTCAAGACTAATATGCCTATGGCATTGACATCGACATATTAGATAGCTAGTCGACATTGAAGTACTCAAAATAGACTCAGAAATGTCTGACTTTACCTAAAGTAGTTGTGACCTAAAAGATGATAGTTTTGTAGTTTTATACATTACTAGCTTTTGCCCGCGGCTTCGCCCGCGTACATAAATTATTACATATGTTACTCAGGAATAAAGTAGCTTTCTATCGGTGAAAGAATTTCAGCAATCGGACCAGTAATTTGAGAGATTAGCCGGATCTTGAGCGCTGGCTTCAAGTTGCGCAGAAGTCAAATATTCGGTCTCTTTAGTGGTGCGAAGTGAGACGCGGGGGCGGGGAGTGTCAGTGATTGGCTCGCCGCGCCGTCGTGTCATAGACGTCACTCCTGATTCGTTCCCTGCGTTGCTGCATGTATCTAATAACGAAAACGATTGGCTCGCCAATTTATGGAATGCGCAGAGCGATCCCCACTCTGACGCCGAGCGCTCAAGATCCGTTTCGGCAATTGTACCCATTATATTAGTGTGGACTAATTGTTACCCACGTCTTCACCCGTAACTTTAGTTACTGGCAAATCACACATCGCTTACCATCAGGTAGGATAGAGGTCAAGCGCAACCCTGTCAATAATAAAAAAAAAACTCTGCAGACATAATGATTATATGATGTGTTGTGTTCCTAATGACGATAAAAAAAAACTTAGTTCTTATGTCAAGAACCTAATCGCCAGCGAATACAGTAGTCACTATTTGTAATTGGCAGCTCATCTTTTTACGGTCTTCAAATTTCGATAACTGGTCGGTATACAGTACCATCATAAACAGTGTGAATAGTGTACTTTTTTTATATTTCGGTGTATTTTGTCTTTGTGTTCTGGATCCAAGTGTATTGGACACTCTGTCTCAAATTTTTCATTTCGTCAATGTCATGCATACCTGTTCTTGCAAGGTTACTGAAACGTCATTTTTAGATGTAAGTTTTATTTAAATTGTAAGTGAATTTTAAGTGTTATTAATAAATAAATAACCGCAGAGTTTTGCTAGCTAAAGAGATTGAGAGCAGAGTTTTGCATAATTATAATCGGAGTGGTTATGTTCTTACTCCTGGGAATGTGGCCTCCTCTCTAGGATAGCAAATGGTCTGACTGGCCTGTTGGTCTAGTGATTAGTGACCCTGACTGCTACGCCGGAGGTCGTGGGTTCGATTCCCACCCAGGACAAATGTTTGTGTGATGAGCATAATAATTTGTTCTGTGTCTGGGTGTAATTTATCTATAATATGTATGTATTTAGAAATATATAAGTATGTTTATCAGTTGTCTAGTACCCATAACACAAGCTCTGCTTAGCTTGGGACTAGACGGCGTTGTGTGATAGTTGTGGAATATTATATTATTGTTAAATGTATCCACCACGCGGGCCCAGTGCGGATTGGTCAGATTGGTTCTAGGAAATAGCGGTTTTCTCAAGATATTTTTCTTCACAGTTTTGAGAGCAGTTGTGATGAAGTAAATTATCTACACAGTAATGCGCTTGGCTGGCTTTGGACCCGTGTCCTATAATGCGCTTGGCTGCGTTTGGACCCGTGTCCTATAAGTTTTAAGTCGGGGTACCACAGGGCCACTACAGCTCTTACAAATTTTCTAATCTCTCAAATTGATTGAATACAGCAATATTCTACAGTATAAAGCCACTTTCGATTGCTCTACTTTAGTAGACGGACCAAAGTTATATTGACAAAAAACCATATGGATTAGAATGTTTCGACTGACAGCAACAGGTGCAAGGTTAGCGTAGAATCAAATAAGGTTGGTTACGTCGTGACCGATACAATCGATTTGCCTGATGCACGCTCATACCCTACCATAGAACACAAGGCCCAAAATCCCTTAGCAAACCTAAATGCCAGTGCCACTCATAAAGCTGTAGCGAATAATGTAGAAAGACAAGACCATGAACTCACTGTTTAGAAGGGTTTAGTGTGCTTATTCGCGTTTACATGTCCACGATTAAGATTTTTCAATTAAACATCGATTTGTGGCGAGCTGCAGTCTCGCTAGCATCGATTAAGTCACGATTAACGATATTTCTTGAAGACAGCTTGATTTTAGAATATCTAAGGACTGCTGTACACGGAAGAGTAGGTAGCTTCATAGGCGCGTATAGAGTTAGTGTACAGTTGCCAAAACGGATCTTGAGCGCTCGGCGTCAGAGTGGGGATCGCTTTGCACATTCCATACATTGGCGAGCCAATCGTCGTGTTAGATACATGCAGCAACGCAGGGAACGAACTATAAGTGACATCTATGACGCGATGGCGCGGTGAGCCAATCACTGACACTCCCCGCCCCCGCGTCTCACTTCGCACCACTAAAAAGACCGAATATTTGACTTCTGCGCAACCGCTCAAGATCTGTGATGGCAACTGTAAGTACGCCTGCTCACAACTTAGATACATGATTCAAAACTATGAAACTGTTGACGAAGTGGAAACGACATGACGGCACGACGAACATTACCGCTTCGGTCCTTCGCTTCTACACCAAGCGTATAATGACAAATACGCGTCTATGAAGCTACGCGTCCGTGGACCGTAGACCTAAGTTTTGTATCAGTGACATTAAATTGAATTCTATAGCAAATTCTTCTTCAATACAGTAACTCGAAATCCCGCTCTTACCCTATTGCTTTTAGGCAAAAAATAGACTGTTTTCCGCACTAGTGAAGAAAAGTGCGCGTGCTTTCCTCCGCCACAATATCATTACATTTATCGTATCTGGTTGGGTGCGTCGACCCCCACGATTCGCCCACATTTATTAATTTCTTTGTAAGTGTTTTGAAATAAATTGTTTGATACACGTGCAAATTTATCACTACATCCCTCGGGTCCATAGCACACTCACCTACGGCTCGAGCGAATTTCACCTTGGTCGCAATGACCTAACTTTCTGCACTTGTATCAAAATATACCTGCTATTCTAAGACAGGGCCATTTAGTTTAAATAGCGAATGCTGGTACATGCGACAACTGATAGAAAAAAAGAGTATCCTGGGAACAACACAAAGAATAATAATATGAAAAACGAACCAGTATTTAAGAAACATTTTGTCAGAAGTGACGAATCCATTCTGCAACTCATAATAGTCGAATGGCTACAGTAAATAGTGACCAGTAGCCGTTGATTCTCAGCATGAAGATCTATGAATCCAATTAAATCCTTCTTTTACAACCAGTTATATCTGTGGGAATCAAAATACGTCTTTAGAAACCAGAAAACTAGAGAAAGGACCATTGTGTCTATGAGAACAGTGTCTAGTTGTTGGATTAAACCAAGTACAAGATACGAACAACCGTAAAGGGGTAAGTTGAAAGGACTCAAAAGGAAGGCATAATTGAATAATTCCTTCGTCACGTATTGAAGATTATTTTTTTTGGGTCGCGTTTGGATAGGTCAGTAGTATAGGGGACGACACAATTAATCTTGTTCCAATTCTTATTGTTCTTAATTAGGTGACCCGTTTGAAAATGGAATGTCTTTTTTTTTGTTGCCGGCCAGTAGTGGATGACATTTTTTATTATTGTTGCGATCTGTCTTTTAGAATGACGTTTTATTTTTGAATTTTATGTAGATTTGAATAATTTATGGATATAGACTTTATATATACAAGATCCCAGAGCTGTCTGACATAACTTATTTTCACATGGATGAAACCTGGTTCTCTCTCAGTAGTGTCTCATGTGCTTTGAATACCTGTGTGCTTGTGGAGCTCCCTCTTGGAAAACCTTCGCAGGTACCAGATGAGAAAGGGAAAAAATAAGAATTACTTACTCAACTTAAATTTTTATGGCTGATTTTTATTTATGTTTCGTAGAATGTTATTTTAAAGTAGTATCATAAGTGTCAGCCTCTTTCCATGGCCCAAAACTTCTGTCAGACGCTTTAAAGCTCCACAAAAAACAAACCAAAACTTATTTTTACATGTCTGATTTTTAAATATGTTAATAAGGAAACTATTACAAAGTCAGTTAAATTGTAGTGTCTCAGGAACTATTGGTTCTCTTAATTGATATTTTAGTTTTGGACAGCCTAATAATCGAGAAAGGTTTTTTTATATATAAGTTCAGACTACTATAACAGGAGTGAAGAAGTAACCAAAGACGCTAGTGAAATCGCGGAAGAATAGTCACTCTCAGTTTTGAATGCAGAGTCCTGTTTGACGATCATTTTTAGAATAAAGGGAAATATTGCAAAAAAAGAGAATTAATTCCTACCATAGACTCCATGGTAATTACTCGATACTGTATGGCATAGAGTATTTTCAGAGAAATTTCCTTCCTATTAGACTGAACTAAGCTAGGGTAAGTAAGGCTGAGCCGATAAACTGTACTGTATGTTGTACATTTTGTACAACATTTTAAACCAGCCAGCTGAGAAGCCAATGGGCAGTCACATCTGCCAAAGGGCGCATAATTGAAGGGCCTTGAGTGGGGACCGTAATCAACGCTGTGGAACGCCCCCAAGCCAGGTGTAGTGGCGATTTGCGCGTTGTGACTGACCCTCAAATCGTAACTGGGATAAAACAAGCCGGATAGAATGTGATGAGATGTATTTACAGTTTTTGCTTTAAAGAATAATTTTTATGAATGCTTTTTATATTGTTTCTGTTTATTTATTTATAACTAGCTTTTGACCGTGTACATAAAATATAGCCTATGTTGTTCAGGACTAAAGCAACTTTCTATTGGTGAAAAAATTCAACAATCGGACCAGTACCTCTAGAGATTCTATAAACAAAACCAAAAATAGAAACTACTTCTTTATAATATTAGGGTAGATTTAACTTTAGTATAGCCACATTACAAAGGTCCTTGCGGGAGGCCTTCTAACATTGCATCTGCAGGTGCGCGGTCGCCACTCCAGAACCTTTCGTCGCCATTGACCATCTGTTCCACGAACAATATGCCACTGCCCACTGCCCACTGCCATTTAAATTTGGCGATTCTTCGGGCTTGGTTTTCCTGTGGATATCTTCATTCCTGATTCAATCAATCAAGAAAACTTGCCACTCAGCATTGCCTTTTCCACTGCCTTTTAGGTGACCTTCTGATGAAGCCCATTGTAAGCACCCACGTTTCAATGCCATAAAATATTCCACTATTGCGTCAATATCCACCCCCTCAACCCCCAACTGCGACTGTACAAACAACATTAATGAAAATAAACAGCCTTGCCATCGATTGATTTCGGTATTTTTAGATGGCCATAACACGTCAATCAATAACGATACGACAAACAGAAACAATGGCCTATTTATCCTAATCAATATCTTTGTCAACGCCGCCTTTACGCTTTCTGGCAATCAATATAATATTTAGGTCAGGAGACGTAATCCTCCATCAATTTGTTATGTCATTCGTTTTGGAATGTTTGGTCGCAATCATTGTGTGTTAGTCGGCCGCTGTGACATCGTTTGATGAAGCTTTTATGATAGCTCGTAATTTGGATGAAATCATTTAAAAATCCGGTCAAGTGTGAATCGGACTCACGCACCGAGGGCTCCCTACAGAGTTGCCTATGACAATGGTTCAATTCCCGAAATAGAAAGAAGAAGAAGAAAAGGAAGATTTTTACGAATCGCAAAAAAAGTTTTTTTTGTTACATTTAGAGTTTTTAGATTTTTTTCTATACCTGTGCAATGAAACCTTGCTTCATGCCCTTCAGGATTCTAGGTTAATGGGAAGTAACCCTATGAATTTTGATTCCCTTGAGTGTCGAAATACAGGTTTTTTTCGACATAAACGACCGTATACTCAGAAGTTTTACTTATTCACAGCTTCAAGGGACCTTAGAGCTAAGGATTTCCTTGGTAATGATACCGGAGCACAAACGATCTAATCTTTGGATTGCTTTCACTTAAAAGTTAGATTTTTCACTAATTCGAAGAGTATAGGCCTTAGTATTTGATTTCAGATTAATATCTCCACGTAGATATTCCTGAGAAAAAGGGTCTTGACAGACGGACAAAAATCTCTTAATGCTGTAAGGGTAAATCTTATACAGGATCCGTTTATATTGAACGAGGAACCTAAAATTTTTTTTTAATAGCATTTATTTGCAAATATTTCATGCAATCAGATTATGACTGCCACTAATTAGTTCGACACCAAATTCAATTAGATATACCTATCTAATCTGATAAGTGAGTATCTACCTGCCAACACAGATTCTCCAGTCGTACGTGCTCATACGAAAAGCGGTAGGTTAGCTAGCAGGTACAGTTATCAAAATCTGTAACGACATTGTAGAGCACATTTTTGATACTTGCGGTATCCGAATGAGACAGCCGTTTTGATACTTGTTTCTTTATTATTTTCGCCTACTACTGAAGCTACTTACGGTTTACATGTGGGCGTATTGTGTGAGACTTTTGCTGTTGTAAACTGAATTAGACTAATAAGTAACACAGTCATTGCTTGAAAGTGTCCGCGCAGTAGGTTCCTGCAGAAGGAAAGCGCTGTCGAGGCCGGCCAAAAAGAGCTGGGACTCTTCACGATACGAAACTGATTAGCATCCGTAGACTCATAGTAAGGTTCAGTTGAAAACCAGCGTCAGGCAACTGCTACGTAGTGGCCTGGCACTATGCTGAACTGGACTTATTAGGCGCAGCCGTGAGACACACAAAGTGTGTGTATTTTTAATGTTATGTGTTTCTATAATTGTTATTTCATTGTGTGTTTTATGTGCCAAATAAACGTGTTTTCTTTCTTTCTATACGCGTCTAGATCACATCTAGATGCGTATCGTGAAGAGTGGTTCGAGACGGTGTGGGAGATGAATATCTGACAGGGCTTGGGAAAGGCCTTTGCCCAGCAGTCGGACAGTAAAAGCTAGAAAAAAAAAGTTATAAGGTCCTAAATATTTGTCCACGTAAGTACCTACAGGTGGCGCCAATAAAAACAATCGTTGCTCGACGCAACTGCCTCGGCTGGTGTCACAAAACTCACTAGAGACTGAGTTTCGGCGGCGGCGATTTGGAGTTGAGTTAAGATTTGAAGTATTGTTATAGTATTTTATCTCTTAAGCAGTTTGCTATCAATAGACTGTGAATATTTTAGATTAAAATAAATTTTAATATGTAAAATGTGAATTCCCTGCGGGCCGAAGTCTGTGTTTCCATAGCTATAAAGGGTCTTTAAGTCAAAAGTGAATAGATTGCTTCTAGGCAAGCGAGTTCCATCGTCGGCCACATCATAGCTTACCATCAGGTGAGATAGTGGTCAAACGCGAGCCTATCCATAATAAAAAATATGCGAAATTAAAAATGTTGAATAAATTATATTATTATTATTGCCAAGTATCTCGTATCCACTTAGCAGCCGTAAGAATTGTATTTTTTTTTATCGTAATGGCGATGTCATATCATTTGTCATATCAAGTTAAGCTTCTATTGAGTTATATTATATAAATATCGAAAGTGTCACCAAAAACATATTTTCAGTTACGTAATTTCCTCCTCCTTCCGTCGTATTCCTCAATGCTGAGGGTCGTGACCTCCCTGCTTCATCACTTTAACCTTTATGATATTCCTCCATCTGTTTCTGTCTCTGGAGGTGTGAAGGGCATTGTACATCGTAGAGTCAAGAGCGGTGCGGATCTGGTCGGACCAACGTATTGGGCTGCGCCTGCGAGGCCTTTTCCCATCCACTTTACCGGTCACAATGAGCCTTTCGAGGTTGCCACCGTCCTTTCTTGCAATGTGACCGAAGTATTGCAGAACCTTGCGAAGACACTCGGACGATAGCCGTGAGGCGATTTTAAGTTCTTGCAAAATAGATACGTTGGTCCGAAATGCTGTCCAAGGGACGCGGAGCATCCTTCTCCAGCACCACATCTCAAAGGCGTCGATGCGTTTGCGGTCTGCAGCTTTTAGCGACCAAGTCTCAGCGCCATACGAAAAGATCGAGAAGACTAGTGTCCGTACCAGTTTGGTTTTTGTCTTTACGGAAATGTTGCGATCCCTCCAGACTTTACTAAGCTGAGACATAGCGCTCTTAGCCATGCCAATACTCCTGCGAACTTAGTAATTTACTAATTTACTTACGATACTTAATTAATTTACTTACTTATTAATTTACTTACGTAATTTAGTCTGGTTAAATAATCTTGGTTAGTGATACCTTGGGTACTTACAGTTGCGTCGAGATCGCGTGACTCATAATTTTCTCTAACACTGCCACCGATTAGTTTAGGACCTCGAACCCATTGGTCCATCTCAGCTCCAGATGATGACACATTCCACTCGTTACCTATTTGTTTTTTTCTAGTTATTACTGTCTCACGACTGGGCAAAGACCTTCCTCAAGTCCTTTCAGATATTCTTCTCCCGCGCCGCCTCGAAGTCTCGCCAACTTTCTAGGCTGCTCTTGATGGTGCTTCCCCTCTGCAGGAAACCACTGCGGGTGAACTCTTGCCCAGCGGTTACCTTCGAAACAAATCAGTCGTTTCTCATACATACTTGTTTCAGAGACAAGGAAGGTGTGATGAAAGAAAAACGAAATATAGGTATATAAGTGTGTGTATTTTAAATATATGTATACTTTTCTAGTCTTGTTATCAAAATGAAATATACTTTTTATGCACCTACCATATTGTCTCTGCATCACCCTAGGTTGATTGGCAGAGAATGTCTTTTTTTTAAAGTCCGCCTATATTTTAGATACTTACTTAGTTTGTGTTGCATGAAGATTAAATAAATAAAAACTCATTACTGTTCCTTTTCTTTGCACTAGTCGGGAAAGAGCAGAGACAATGACGAGCCTACAGGAAAAGTACATTTAGACACATTAAGTGGAGAAAGTTTGTCATTGCGATAAAGGCAGAATTCGCCCGAGCCGTGGGCGAGGGTGTTATGGAGTCGAGTGTTGCAGTGAAAATATTCTAAGTTTTTCAATACGCTTACGAAGATATCAATAAACGGAGGTTGACGCGTTACTCGTAGCGTTTAGCACCCAGAAATTGTGGCTGGGGCGAGCTCGCGAACTGCGGAAAGCACTAGTGCAAAAAACAGTAAATTGCGTGCCAAAAACCGGTAAGGGGGTTTTCTAGTAAGTGTATTGAAAAAATATTCTTTGCATAGGCTACATTCCTTCCAAAGCTGCAGGGTTATTCAAAAGAGTTGCCATGGTCCTGGATGGTTAAGGGCCACCGAAGGAACTCGGGTCTCTAGTCAGTAAAAGTCTGACATTCCCTCTTGTGTCCCAGAGCGGGAGAAGTTACTCGTATTTGATTTTTTCCCAGCCATAATAAAAGCTGCATTTCTCCCGGACGGATACATTCTGAATTTTATTTATCAGCCACCAGAATTAGAAAGTAAATTAGGTAATACATAATGTAACAGAGTAATTGCTACTTACAAAAAATATATAAGTCAAGCGGTTTCTCTGTCCAGCTCACGAGTAGAGTTGCTGAGATTCGGACATAGTGTCCGAATTGGCATTTTTTTATTTTTTTGACTGAACTGTAAGTACACTGACTTTTTAACACTCTCTCTTTCTGCTACAGCTGCTGTTACTGTGGTGACTATTTAGTACAGCCAAATAAAATTATTTTTTCATTTAACCCCTCGCGCGACGAGGGTCAATCACCAAAAAAATAATAAAAACATCTTTTTTTAAGTTTTTTTCCAGGGAAAACGATGATATTGAAGAAAACCAAAATTTTCGGCCGAATAAATTACGTACACCCGTATGTACAATACGGTAAATAACAGTCTTTCGAGGTCATTCAAATTGTACAACCGTATGTGCAATCGGCGCTCGAGGGCGGCCACGGGTAGTATAACCTTTATATAATATTTTAAAACATTTTTTATCTGACTGTATTAAACAGCTTTAAAAATGTTGTGGTGTCCGAATCATCAATGAAAAAAATATTGAAAATAAAATGTGACGATTCGGACATTGTGTCCAAAACGTCAGCAACTCCACGAGTAATTGTCGGATGTTCATGAATCAGTCATGTTATTTTTGTGTCAGTTTTTATTTATTTATGGAAGGCG
Organism: Mythimna ferrago; assembly: GCA_910589285.2. Taxonomy (NCBI): domain Eukaryota; kingdom Metazoa; phylum Arthropoda; class Insecta; order Lepidoptera; family Noctuidae; genus Mythimna; species Mythimna ferrago. Next base: position 8,045,879 of record OU342691.1, on the reverse strand, counting down.
TGCAGCTAATTGATGGAGACAAATGGTGATAGATCGGTCTTCATGTTACAATTTGTTTGTCTAGGTAAAACTAGTAGAAGTACTTCCCTATTGATTAATTTTGACTGGCCTGTTGGGCCAGTAGTTAGTGGCTCTGACTGCTATGTCAGAGGTCGTAGGTCCGATTCTCACTCAAGACAAACGTTTGTGTGATGAGCACGATTATTTGTTGTCATACACAACAGTACTCATAGCACAAGATCTGCTTAATTTAGGACTAGATGGCGTTGTATGAAAGTTGTGGAATATTATTATTAATTGGTAGTCAAGAACAAGTCTTCATGTTAGTATCTGTTTAATTATTATAATTATAAAATTGATAAAGTTGTTTGAAGTTGATGGACAAGACGACCAATGAAACTATGCGATGAAAACGTTTACCACGTTTGGCTCTCTGATTGGTTAGCATCTTGGAGCTGGCCAATCGGAGCGCCAAACGCCTTAAACGTCTCGATCGCATTAACGTAAAACAAACTCGCACTAGGCACTCAGAACTTTTCTCCATATGATACGTGTGTAAATGGCACACACAAGCTCATAAAAGGTTTATTTAATATTAGAACTGTACACTCCAGTAAACAAAGGATTACATCAGGCGAACGCACCGCAGGTATACTTTGATGAACAATTCTCTGCCAAGCGTGATGGCCGCGGCTGTTACCTCCATCGCTACATGCCCCTATGAGCCTTTGTGTGACAAAAGGGGACGGGTGTACCTAAAATTTTACTATGTGGACATTAACGGCATTAACGGTCTGTTGATAACAATATTGTTAGGACATCAATTAAATGATGTAACATATGATTCAGTACTAGCTTTATAGAAAATCATTGCACGGGAACATAATATATACTGCCGGTGGGATACATCATTATTGCCTTTATTTGACTTTTTTAGATATCATTTACATTTTTAAATATAAAAAAAAAACATATAAAAAAACATTATTATCTATTATTATTATGGGTAAACCAGGCATACATGCCCCAGCCGGTAACTTGCCCCACTTGCAAAACTAAGACACACGTTTAGGGCTTATGGTCCCTTGAACATCTGGCCGATATGTTCACTTTGATGAATATTGAACCACTATTTTTTATGTGTTGTGTACAAAAACTAAAAGATTCAACTTTGTTCTGTGACTGCACTTATAATAAAATTGAGCAGTGGGTCTAATTGACCCATTCAAAAGGGGATTGGGTCGAGTGATCCCGCGGGCCCAAACCGAGCGGGTCCAATCGACCACAGACCCAAAAATACAAATCGTAAGTAGGGAAAAGTTGCGAAATTGCTAAACATTTTTTTTTAAACAAAAGTGTTAATCGCACATTATGGGCAGCATTTTAATTCACAATTTCAACACTTTGTCCCATAACATTAATCAAATTAATTGTAAGTCGTTACAGTTCTATAACAGTCAAATATTTGCCAGTCGTGACTGCCGCGTCAGGGGGCGTATTGCCGTACAATTAATGGACAAAACACAGCTGGTTTATGAGTCTATGGGTACTGTGGATTATTTGCGATCCTTTTTAAGGCCCAAGCGCCCGAAAAGTGCCATAAAACAGTGAATTTCTGAAACCTACTCCTCGATAACGGCCAGGTTAATAGGTTTGAAAAAAATATATGTTTAATAGAGATTCATGAACAACATCATCAACATTTGATTTTTTCGTGCTGTTAATACTTTTGTCTAAAAAAAATATTTGGCAATTTCGCAACTTTTCCCTACTCCTTCGAAACGGCTTGGATTTTTAGAAACATTTTTACACATAAAAATTAGTGGTTAAATATTCTTCAAATTGAACATTGCATATGTAAATCAATCAATATTTCGCAAAGAAAATGTTTTTAAAGGTCAGTCATGCGCTTTCCGGGCGCTGTTGGCCGCAAATAAATGCACAGATTTGTGTACTGTCGCCTAGGCGGGAGCGAGAGGTGCGTCTACATAATTTTGGCCAGATGGTTCAAGGGACTATAAGCCTTAACCGCCTACGTTGGATATACTCGTATTAAAATTTAATAAACACTCTCGCGTTTATTCCGCCAGGGTCGCATATCCACGACCAAATACTCCATCTCGTCAGCTCTTTTGTTTGTCTAAGCGAAATGGAGTACTCAGTCGCAGACACACGACACTGGTAATACATGTAGCTACGGTTTTATTTTTATATAAAAAAAAAAACAATAACTATTCAGATAGTTAGTAAGATTTTTGTTTTTGTCTACCTTTTAAATAAAGCATGTTTTTTGCTTTATTATTTTTGTAACTTTCAAATATTTCCGTAACGCAATCTCGTAGACATATACATTTGAAATAGTAAGCTAAGCTCAGATTCGCGATTTTTAGGGTTCCGTAGTCAACTAGGAACCCTTATAGTTTCGCCATGTCTGTCTGTCCGTCTGTCTGTCTGTCCGTCCTCGCTTAATCTCTGTGACCGTTAGCACTAGAAAGCTGAAATTTGGTACCAATATGTATATCAATCACGCCGACAAAGTGGTAAAATAAAAATTGGAAAAAAATGTTTTATTAGGGTAGCTCCCCTATATGTAAATTGGGAAGTGATTTTATTTTTTAATTTTAACCCTAACGTGTGATATATTGTTGGATAGGTATTTAAAAATGAATAGGGGTTTACTAAAATCATTTTTTGATAATGTCAATAATTTCGGAAATAATCGCTCCAAAAGTAAAAAACAATGTGTCCCCCCTCTAACTTTTGAACCATAAGTTTAGAAAATATGAAAAAAATCTGAAAAGTAGAACTTTATAAGGACTTTCTAGGAAAATTATTTTGAACTTGATGGAAAGAACACTTTTTGTACAAAAAAGACAAAAGGGTTCTACAAAATCATTTCTGGACTAAGTTTGTAGTATAATCGTATATGCAAGCATTTTTTTAAACTCATAAGTGGGTACAGTTATTGTGACGCACGGGAAACTACGGAACCCTACACTGAGCGTGGCCCGACACGCTCTTGGCCGGTTTTTTTTTTATCAAGCCTACTACTTTTTAGTATGCTTTCATTTTTGCCCGGAAGTTGGACATATAGTCAATTATAATAAAATATTTTTTCTTGGAAAGCTTCGAAAGGAAACGGGCATGTCCTAGAACCAAAAATTCGAAGACATGTGACATACACCAACACGTACTGGGCCTGCGTGGTGGATTACGGTCATTCCCTCTGCTCGAGAGGAGGCTTGAGTCCCATCAGTGGGAACATTAAAAAGGCTGGTGATGATTTTTTCTTGGTGTTCTCTTTTATATTTGTGGATTTCCAGAAGTTTACAAAAATTCTAAATAAGTAGAACCTGGCCTTAAGGGTTAATTGGTAATACGTGTATTTACTGGAGTATTATCAATCACTAATAGTTATCAAACAACAGCACATACTTATCTGATTGCAGGCTCTGGGTACTTTTGTCATTATCATGGTTTTGATTAACAATAAGTGCTGTTATGATATACGATATTGGCCTTGCCCTTGCTAGCAAAATACTCAATGTTTTTGATAACCTTATCCATAGCAAGACGATATGTCACTTAAAATACAACAGTGCGTTTGCATTTTAGTGGCTTTTTTGTGACATCAACACAAGACTTTTTCTACTAGAGGGTGGGGCGAGAGGGCGTGTCAGACTTTAACTGACTAAAACCCACCTGTGTCCTTCAGTTGCCCTTTTCTTTCCAGTGTTACGGTGAATCTTTCAAAAAATCTCGAGGCTCTAGCGGGTATCCGGCACTTCTCTTCAAAGCGCCCGTGGAATACTGCGCCGTGTATCTGTCGCAGCCATCTGGTTAAATTAGCCATCCAATTGGACGCCTAGGGCGTTCGTTAAACGCCGGCATCCAATGAAATGGCTGAAGAACAACTAGCCATATCGCTGACCGCAACGTTTACCCAGATGGCTGAACGTTGTGTAGTCATTTAGTTTACTAGGGTAAACATGAGTTTATAAATTATATAAAACTACTTTTTAGTAATAGTGTCCACCAAGTAATAGTGAAATATTATTAAATCAATAAATAGCGGAACTAAATTTGAATCACTTGGCTGAGTCTTGATCAGTCATTTCGAAAGGGCTAACTTTCAATACGCCAAGCTGTTTAACATTGAGTGATTTTAGTTGAAACAACTATTGGCCTAGGTATCCAATTGGATGCCGGCGTTTAAAGAACGCTCTAGGCGTCCAATTGGATGGCTAATTTAACCAGATGGCTGCGACATATCTACGACACGGGTTCGGTTATTCCCGGATGGCCGAACGGCGATCTACCCTTTGCTCGTCGTCCGCACTGCAAGCAAAACATTTTTTGAAAAGAAAATACTTTTACATTTTTATTGAATGCGAATAGACAGAAATAACAACAACCTATTCGGGTCACGAATAAGAATTAAGTACAACCAAAGAAAAAAAAGAATCCTTATATAAAAAGCTTTAAGAAGATCGAAAAGGTTTCGTATTTGCGTTCAGGAGCTGTCAATGTCAATACATATTTTAGATTTATATAGGTAGCTATGATGACATAGGTACACATTTTGAAAATGGTTTTGATGACTTGTTGATGGCGTTCAATTTAGCGATTCATTTTTAACTGACTCCCAAAAAAGGAGGAGTTCTTAAGTCTGGAGGCCTGAGTCCCAGCAGTGGGAACATTAAAAGGCTGATTGTGCTATGCACTAAGACCTGACTCGACCAGTCTTACTGATCCATATCTGCTCACAGCTAAATTATTTGTTTGCATAATTTAATCCGGACCGACACGTGCAATGCTGTTGACTAATTTCCATGTAATTAGCTATCTGTAGCCATCTAATCTAATTGAACTGAGTCACTGTATTACATTGACAGTTGTAATACATAGCCTGTAGAGTATGTGTGTACAATCACGAGCAAAAAGATACATACAGGTCGCGCGGTGGTTTAAGATCGCTATTATCGCATTGTTACATTTTCAATCTATCTTAACTTCTCTTATATATAAGAAATAAGTGTATCACAAATGATTATTAAGGGGCCGGCGACGGATGAATTTCCATACAAACGTAATAGGTACCACGCTCATTTGCAGTTGGAGCATTTTTCCAACATATTATGATGATATTCGGTTATAGACAATATTTATCTAGGTTCCCACGTCTTTCTTTTATAGAAAAACAAAAAGAAATTTAAGCGAATTGTATTTCGCACTTTTTTACAGCGTAAATGGCAAAACATGACATTTGGCTTTTCCTGTATTAAAAATAACAATATTTCTAATATTCTCGACGTAGGAACCTAGATAAATATTGTCTATAAATCGAATATCATCATAACATGTTGGAAATATGCTCCAATTGCAAATGAGCGTGGTATTACGTTTGTATGGAAATTCATCCGTCGCCGGCCCCTTAAAGCAATTTCCATAACCGTATCCGACACAGATATAAAAGTATCAGATAGGTTCCGATAAAGGTCGAGTCTAAATGACATGTGACAAGACTTTTTTCGACTAGAAATAAAAATCGTAACTTGCTATTTGTACTTCTTCTTCCTGCCCTTGTCCCATCTTATTTGTGGTCGGTGCAATACGTTTTTTTCTTCCATTCTACCCTGTCACTCGTCATGCTATTTGTACTATACTTTATAATTTTAAAACTCTAATATCCGTTATCGAAACTATCATATAAGCCTACATAATAACCGGTATAATATTATTTCTGTACATATCTCTATTCGTATTCAGCATATCCGTATCTATAAGCATTAAGTCCGCCTATGAACTTGCAGTTTTAATAAATAAATAATAGGATAACAGATTATTATGCACATTAATATACATGGAATTGCTAATTGATTATTGTATTGTAAATCTTAAGATATCATTAATTTTATCTGACAGATAAAATAGAGTTATCAACTCTTTATTTTTAGAAATGACTTGGTCAATAATTTCATATCTTGCTGTGCAGTCAGTGTTAGCTTCACAAAAAATGATTAACTGACATAAAATTGTAAATAAGAGTTAGCGGGCGGCTTTCAGAGGCTAATTCGTCAAGATCATTTTTTTATCAAGTTTAGGAGGAAGTAGGAGACCGATTCCTACATACCTACATCGCACATCATCATACATCATCATCATAGGTACATCGTACGGATTTTACATATCTTTGAAAGTTACGGCTTTTCCCTACTATGTTACGCAATGCGTACGCGTATTTAAATAAAATCCCTTTAGTCGTTTTTGAGTTTATCGTGAACAGATAGACAGACAGACGCGGTGAGAGACTGTTTTATAATGTGTAAGGATATACCATGAAGGAGGACCAATCCACACTGTATTCCCTCTACTAGAGAGAAGGCCTGAGTCCCAGCAGTGGGAACATTAACAAGGCTGAAGGATAGGATTATACTATCACCTAAAAAATAAAGGATGTAATTAGATGATTATCCCACCAAAAAAAAAATTCTAAGCAGATTAAAAAATAATAGATTTACGTACACAAATACTAAATAATAACCTGTATTGTTAAAAATGGTTAGACACTATGATAGTGGATTCATATCCATAAAAAAGCCACAAGTTTATAACAGTGAGACGAGCATATTTCAAAAAACAGAAATTTTGGCAATGATGTACAAATAAGTACATTTTTTTTGGCTTTACAAGTCGGCCAACCGTTGTGTCTTTCATCACATTTGTAACATGTCAAGATTATACAGTTATTTTTCCCAGGCTATATAATAGCTAATAAATAACACAATAGACGATGACCGAAGGAGGTGATGTTATTATAACAGGTCAAATATAGTGGATATATTTGTTCTGATCGATAAAAGATGGTCCTATAAATCAGTGGGTAGTATTTATTTGTTCCTCAATTTATTCCAGTTTTGTACAACAAAATATGACATTGTTCAACCAAAAATATAAATTTTGCACTAAAGTATTGAATAGAATAAACTTTATTGTAACAATAATACAAAACTTTAAAAAATGTAAAGTTATTAAAGTATGCCACAACCTTTACAACCACGTAAGAGATGGTTTTAAAAAACCATGAAGGAGATGGCGGGGTCTGTGTTCCGCTCGCTTCGCTTGCTCACTAATAGGGTAGTAGACCCTATCATCCTCTTCTAACGTAACCTCCCCGCATACGTGGCCACGGTTGTGAGTGCGGTGTTGCTTTCGCTTCCCTGGAAGAGAAATATCCTACCAGAACCACTTTGAGAGAGCAAAAAACGGTTTACCGAATTATTTCCTCATATTCACATAAGCCAACTAAAATGTACTGTTACAAAATTCAACACCTAACTTATTATTAAAGCTCCGTTTCAAAACAAAGAATATTCTCTTTAAAACCTCCATTACAACGAAAACTTAGGCAACTGAATCCAATTTACATACTTACATAATTGGTTGCAGTAGCCCATTGTCTTAAAAAGACAAAACTTAAAAATTCTCACATTAATCGCGCGTAACATAAAAAAAGTAGTATTACTTAAATATACTTTTAGTTCGTTGTTTTAAGAATAATGATTCTCAATGGGGTCGGAAACTTCTGGTTACAGAGGGCGAGTTGTTTTTACGTTAAAGCGATCGAAACGTTTACTGCGTTTGGCTCTCTGATTGGTTAAGAGCTTGGAACGGGCCAATCGGAGCGCCGAACGTCATAAACGTGTCGATCGCGTTAACGTAAAACAAACTCGCACTAGGCTCTGGAGCGGCGACTGTGTCCTGGAAGACGCAGCTTTAGAAGGCCTCTACCACAAAATAGATAGGTACAGAAGACAATCTTATACTTCACTACGCTCTGTGGACACAAAATAATGAGCGTTTGAGCCGGAATTGTTCGACGAGTGATTCGAGACGCGACCGAGATATCGTGTCTGTGAGCGGTATCTACGTGTGCGTTGCTCGAGCGCGCTTTGTATGTAGATTAACTTCTCTGTACCTATCTATTTTGTGCCTCTACTCTCTGATTAGAGTCGCGGGAATCCGATGCATGTAAGATGCACAGTACCGGTCGTTATGGGGCCTCATGGGGGAAGTGTCCACAAGTAATTTTCGGCTAAAAAGATGATCCCCTTTTTTATATTGATTGAAATGCAACTGGTAGAAAAACGCTAGAAAACGGCAAGCAACTCGGCGTTGAAGTCCAAGACTTATTTTATTTATTTATCTAATTGAGGTTCACCAACGGTTGTTACAGATATATATAGATAAGAACTTATAAGTAATCGTGTCTTAAATCCAACTGTACAACCAATTACAGGCAATACATCACATGCAAATTGCTCCATCAAAGCAAAATATTTTTTTTTTAAATCTTGATGTAATACTGTTTTTAACAATTACTCCAACTTGACTCACTTGTATTTGAGACTGATTCTAGACTTTGTTGAAGACCGACTCGACGAGTGACTTTGTTGAAGGCCGACTCGACGACTGCACCATTACTAATGATCCTCTTGGCTCACCTCAAAACTGACTAAAGGTATGATTCCGAACCACGCTGCACGCAGCAGTGCTGCCGCAGCAGTGCTGCCACTAAGGTGCTGCCCAGCAGTGCTGCCTGCCGCGCTGATTCCGAGCAACGCGGCAGTGTCGCTCTGTTCGTGGTGATGCGTTGTTGTGTATTCGTTAGTTTACTTTGAGTTGACAAGATGTCGATTGATGACCAACTTTTATTTATACTGTTGGAAGAGGAAGAAGATGACGATGATTTGTTGTTGCTTTATGTCAATAGTAAAAGAAAAGCAACAGTCTCGTTTTATAAAAGCAGACAACGGGAAGGATATTACAAGACGCTGATTAAAAACCATTTAATAAGTGGTGAAGAAAAATTTACTACTTATTAATAGGTACTCTTGCTGCGGCGGCATACGCGTCACTACTGGTCTGTCGCGGCGGTAGGGCGACACTGACGCGCAGCAGTGCTGCCGCTACATTGCTGCCGCGACATTGCTCCCTAGCTCGGAATGTAATCTCATATAAGCCAATAGAAATTGTACGGGGACCAGTAGTGTCGCGGCAGCACTGCTGCGTGCAGCGTGGTTCGGAATCGTACCTTTAAGCCAGTAACTATTATAGAACAAAGCCCTAATTTTATTTACAAATGGAAACATCGTTCATCTCAGTGAGAGTAAGATTCTACCTGTTAATCGGCGAATAGCTAAAAATAGGCGTTAAGTATGTTTTTAGGAGAAACAAGTTCAACATTCTTCACCCTGTTTTCTTTACCGCTAAATAACGGAATAAAGATAAATAATAAGATACCTAGCCTAAAATTACCTTCTGACACAGTCACAAGTAAATGGAGACAAAATTGTACAGTAACCAACCCACACGCGGCCGAAATGAGCAAAGGAAAAAACCACGTTGCTAAAAGATTTTTTCAAACCATCACACGTTACTTTATGCGGGTTTGTTTATAAGACTCACCGCAATTCAAGTCTGAAACACAAAGGGAAGAACATAGGTATGTTTTGCTCGTTACAAAAATGGTTTTGGTTGTTTAACACCCTTATGAGTATAAAATACCAGCAGCCCGTTCCGGCTTCGCACGGGTGGATAAATATAGCTTATGTTTCTTAGGGTGAATGTAGCTTTCCAATGGTGAAAGAATGTTTGAAATCGGCACAGTAGTTTTTGAGTTTATTCATTACAGACACACACACACACACACACATAGAGAGAGACACAAATAGAGTAAGATCCTAGGCCCGCCAGACGTCACGTATTTTCTCACGAACGAAATGTGGACGATTGAGTACTATTAGTATGTACTAAGAACGCATGCCTATCTGCTAGCTTGCTTAGACGGTCAATTTTCAGGTATCAAGGTACTTAAAATCATTACTCACCTCACGTAAATTCTCAAAGCTGATTTTTCCGTATTTTGTAGGCAATATCTTTAAAATCAAGTCGCCAATACTCCCAGACACATTAGTACTAACACATAAGTACTCAATCGTCCACATTTCGTTCGTGAGAAAATACGTGACGTCTGGCGGGCCTGGGATCTTGGACTAAAATACAAAATTTCCCTCTTTGTAATAGCGAAAAAAGTTAAATGTCGTTTGCTTTTCGATCAATTTTGATTTCTTTTTCACAGTTAGTTATAGATAACAAATATCTACGCTATAATATAATAAAGAGGTATCGTTTGTTTTTTTGTTTGTAGGAGGTAATCTCTGGAAGCACTGGTCCGATTGCTAAAATTCTTTCACCGATAGAAAGCTGCTTTATTCCTGAGTGACATAGGCTATATTTTATATATGCGGGCGAAGCTGCAGGCAAAAGCTAGTTATCTATATTTATGCATATTATTTTCCATTCCTATAACACATCTCCATACAAGGTACTGTCTATTCTCGTCTCTACACGAGCACCACCGTCAAGTTTAATATCTTCCTTCCATTAACTCGTCATTCTTAAATCACCGATAAAAATACCAGCTATTAATTTTTCAATAACTATAAAGGAAGGCATGCATAACAGCTTTAGAAAAAATTCTATCATTCATCTGATAGGAAATGTCGTAAATTTTACTTGACAACACTGGCCCATGGCGTAGCTACCTAAGGGCTTAGTGGTGCAGAGCCCCGGAGCCCCAAGCTCAGGGGCCCCAGAACCTGATTAGCAAATTATTCATAGATCTACAAAAAAAATCTCTCACCTTCGAAACCTAAATAAAATAATTGGTTCCTAAAAAAAAATAACCATGGCAACTAGTTTTAGTTGGTTAAGCTAGAACTACACTGCGCACACGTATGCCACACACGCCGATCTGGGCGCGTCTTTCTCTATTCATTTTATGTGGAAACTAGACTTGTAGAGCTACTTGCCACGCGACGTCGTTTTACGTACAAATCAAGTGTGTTACAAGTGTGCATCGGTTGTAGTTCTAGCTTAAAAGTCTGATGAGGTTATTTGATGATTCCCCATGTATAAAGAGCCTCAGTTTGTTTCTCCCCAGTGGCCTATGGTCACATAATTACGCCACTGGCTAACACATCCCGCTTCACCCTAAGTATAAGAGGTTATTTGATGGTTCCCCATGTATAAAGGGGCCCCAGTTTTTTTTCCCCAGGAGCCTATGGTCACCTAATTACGCCACGGGCTAACACATCCCGCTCCACCCAGAGTAAGAAAGGTTATTAGATGATTCCTCATGTAGGGCCTCAATTTTTTTTCCCCAGGGCCGTTGGTCACCTATGTACCTACGGCACTGGTTAACACATCGTAATAATATAATTTTACGTTGAGTGGATGGGTATTCGGAAACGGATGTTTGATACTTTTATTTGCTTTAACCCTTATCTTGAGTGATAGAGCGACGACATATTAATTGGTTCTGTATCACTTTGAAGATAGAATTGGTAATGTAAATTGGTACAATTTTTATATAGAGAAAGGATGAATCAGAGGATGAGGATGAGGTTGAGGATGGATGAGGATGGATCTTTGTCCAATGGTGTCGAAAAACTGTAAGATGAGGGTGTCCGCACGTGAACAATGGTGCATATACTAAAATGAAGAGTAGTGTAAATGTTTAAAAAAAAACTATAAACCTATCTTCAACAATACCTACTAACAGAAAAAATTTTGAATTATAATTTTTTTTTTGATAATTATGGGTCCCAAAGCGCTGCCTACGGGGTGGGTCGATTTTTTTTACACGCAAGATCTAAGAAATCTAACACAAAGTCAATCAAGTGAACCAACTGATTTATTTTTCTTGCCTATTCGTCAATAGAAATACCTATGTATCCTTTGGGTGGGATTTCATCAAATATTTTCTCCCGCTCTGGGTGGAGAGAGAGTGAGTGTCAAAATTTTACTGACTAAACTAGACTAGCCTGTAAGTCCAGAGTTCTGTCACACAGGTCTTGAACCCAGTATAGACTCCAGGTCGCATAAAGGATAAATTGCTGTAATTACTAGTAAGTTAGTACCTACCTAATGCCTTGATCACACGTACCGAGTAAAAGAGCGAGACAGTAAAAATATGTTGCTCGGCCGAGACGTGATGTAAGCGAGTTGTACAGATAAACGCTCGGCCGAGCACTCGGCGCTTTGTTTATACGTACCGAGTATTCGGCCGAGAGCACTCTCTTGCCTGTTTACTCGGTACGTGTGATCAAGGTATAAGTTTTTTTTATTTTTGAGAGAAACCAATGAAAATATTTTTGCACAGATTGTCGCAGTATTTTTTATTTACGCTTTGAGATTGCTCGAAAGAGTTACCGCGACCCTAAAACTTAAAGGGCAACAGGAGTAACACGGGAGGGTTTTAGTCAGTAAAAGTCTGACACGCCCTCTCTCTCCATCATAGAGCTGGAGAAAATGCTCTACATTTCTATTCATAAACGTAATATGTATACGGATAAATGCCAAGAAGTGAGAAGTTATAAAAACTGATTACTTAACACGTAAGTTATTAAGTAAGGTTATGGTAGAGCAGCTTTCACGCCGCATCAAACACATTATAGATTATCGTCCGACGAAACTTTAGTGGTTTAATACGTATAACGGCAGTTTAAGTGGAGTTTAGTTAATGCTTCGCTTGTTTTATAGTATGTTGCTTCAAAATATAAGTCAAGGTTAGTGAGATTTCAACATGAGTGTTCAATGAACTGTGTCTTGGCCAGCTGTGTTGAGGTAGGTTTCCGTTTTTACCCAACAGCGCCAGAAGGAGGGTTCTGTTTTTAGAATGTATGTATCTTAACAGAATACATTATAGTTCTTCTGTTGGTACGTGTTTGTCACCCAACTTCTCCTAAATAGCTTGACCGATTTGGATAAATTTTTGTGAGAGTATACCTATATGGACCTGGTAGATGGCGCTGAAATCGGGTTCACAAATTTTTATTCTGACGATAAGCCAATTTTCGGGTAAGACAACATCTGTCTGTGTATTTATATTTCTTTGGCACGCCCTAAATAATCAAAGGCTTGTTACATTAGCGTGAGAGGTGTCTTTAGTTTTTTCTTAGCTTTGAGAGTGACACTGGCTAGGTACATAAAAATTATAAAAAAAATAAAATGTCATATTTTTTTTTGGGACGTAGTCATGTAGTTTGTAGGGTATCAAAATAAAGAGCTCAAGGAGATGATTTCGAAGGTATTACGCACAAAAATGTAGGAAATTAAAAAAGTTAACAATGTCAAAAACTCGGAAAGAGCCGCATGCAAAAAAAACGACAAAAAAGTTCGGAACTAGCCACTTTAAGCAGTCTGAGATGTAGTTGAAAATGTCCAATCTATGACTGAACTAAAATAAGTTATACCAACTGCATTGTTTTTGTGCGATTGAGTTTTTGTTTCGGGGTTGCTCAAGAAAAGAATATGTGGAAGAAGATGGGGAGACCTTTGCTCAGCAGTGGGAAAGTATAGACTAAAAAAAAACTTTTTAAGCCATGATGCTAAAATAGGCTAGTTGTCGTGAAAAAATGTAATTAATCCGTCTTTTAGATTATTACACGTATTTTTTTATTTGTAAAGTCAAAGTCAAAGTCAAATCATTTATTTCAAATAGACCATTTACAGGCACTTTTGAATAGTCAAATGTCGGTCAGTCCAAGAAAAGTGAAGCTAAATGACAAAGATATAGCCCATTAAAGTTACGTGTGACGTCACGCCGCGCGCCATGCTGCATTTTTTCGCACGGGGCGACGTCACTCGTAACTTAAATGGGCTAAATCTTTTTTTTTTTTAATCGAAAAAATAAAAAATACGTGTCCAATATTTTTTTATAATCTAAAATACGGACTAAATAAAATGTAATTATTTTGACCCTGGATGCTAGATACCCTAGTATTATATGGTGCCTTTCTGTACATGTTTAAAATGTTGACTAAAGTGCTTCAATATTACCTTTCCGAATATCGATCAACGATATTGTGATACCTTTTCAAGGATTCCTCTCCGAGTAAAAGCTTTTAGGTCCATGGGATAAATAGGTATTTACCTGTTCTAAATGCTGAGTGGCTGTTGATTTATATTCAGATTGTGTAGGAGCAAGACGGTAAATGGTGGATTTCTGAATTGAGAAACAAAATCAAACCTTGTTTTAATGCAAAATGACAGGTTTTCATGTTACAGTAGAGTTTGAGTGAGTTTGAGCAATACTTTACTTTTAATCAGTAATTAGGAGACAATCAGAGGGAGTCGAAGGGAGGCGGGAGGGAAGAGGAGGGTTTTAAAAAAAAATAAAAGAGTAAACCCTACCGTTTGCAAGCTTGGGCCTACAGCGGTAGGAAATATCAAGAAGCCTTACTTCTGGTTACTGAATTGAGAGTTTGAAGTTAAGAGCTAGTTTTACTTCAATTCTACAATGCAAATTAAAATAGAATTCTGGATTCAGAAACCGGGTTTGTTTATTATTACGTTTAGTTACAAACCTCCCACATACCTTTATAATTAAAACTAACTAGTTACAAAACTATCACGTAACTTATGTTAAATACATTCAAGTAAACTTCATTCTACTGAAACCAACCAACATACTCGCAGTTGCACACAAATACCGTAAAACGATGAAATAACTAGATCTAGTGATGCAACCAGACAGCTATTTTAATTGTCTTAAAATAACTGCAATAAACGCAAAAATAGTCGGCGTTTTATAAGATCTCGGGTGTATTCCATACGAAATGCTCTGATAATTCTATTATATCAAAGTAGTAAATCAAAAATTTGAGTGCCTTTAATGTTTTACTTAGTTTGACATATGGCAACTAACACATATAATTATGGTGTAAGCGAAAGTTTGCTTTTGTATGCTAAAACGTCTGATCCGGGGCCCAAGTCTGCTATTTTTATAAATTCGTCATTCCAACACGATCACATTGTCATTTTGCTAAAAGTTCCTAATCTGCTAATTCATAATGATCGATCATTGATCGGTCAGTGGTATCGTAATAGAGTTGTGGTAGAATGATAATATCGAGCATATTAAAACCAACAACTGCACAATAATGTTCTAATGGTAGAACACTGATCGAATAAACTGTCAAAGTTTAAGCAGATTACCGTATACGTCAAATATTCATTTGTCAATATGTAGGTACGAGATTACTATTCTATGCCACTTCTTTCAATGGAGTATCAGTGGTTGACCATTGGAAAGTCATAATGACGCTATTATAAGATTATTAAGTATTAGTAGATTACCAAACTTGTCAAAATCGACAATTATGACATCAATGATAGACCATTCTGACACTATTGTAATAGCAGACTTGAGGCCCAGATTTAAATGAAGCTAGACACGCGGTAAGACCATGTCGTAGAACATAGGACTTTTAGTTCCTTTGGGATACATTTCTGCAGATGCTAGTTCTTTATATACAATTTAATACATGTATATACATAATATACAGTCCATCAATAAATGCAGTCGTTATTTTTGTAATGGAGATGAGCGCTTATTAAGTTTTTTTTAAAACATACTGTTAGGGTCTTTACTTGGACTTGAATAAAAGGCAATGGTCTTAGGACTGTAAAACTGGAAAATGTATATCAGGAGAAATTGTAAAGAAATAGAAATTACTAGGCGCGTGTGTCGTCGGTTCTTACTTGTTTCTGTACAATTATTCTGTACATTTATCAGTTTTACAGTCCACCGCTTTTTATTCAAGACCAAGTCATGACCTTAATGTTTTGATTTTTACGAGGCAATGGTTTCATCATCATCATCATCATCAGCCTTTTTAATGTTCCCACTGCTGCGACTCTAGCCTCCTCTCTAGGCAAGGGAATGGGCCGTAATCCGCCACGTGGGCCCAGTGCGATTTGGTGAATGTCACATGTCTTCGAATTTTTAGTTCTAGGACTTCTCGGTTTCCTCACGATGTTTTCTTTCACTGTTTCTAGAGCTGTGGTGACAATGGTTTGCTTAATTGTAATAAGGTATACTCATCAGGAAACACTATTTTCAAATCCACTAAAGAGAGAGAAACTTTGTATGTAATTCGTCGTTTACGGCAACGACTTGTTACCAAATACTATCGAGATATTTACAAAAAAAATCTGTTTGTTCTTAAGGAATCTCTACCGAAACCGTCTACCGAAAACGCTAAAAATAATTCCCGTTCATCCAGTTGCATCACGCACGCATGAAAGCCAGTGAGACGGAACAAACAATGACTTATAATTTGAGTCACCGCTCAACCAGCCCAATTTAGGAAGGAATATCTTCAAGGCAATGACTCAAGGGGTCGCGCAGACGTAAATTAATCCATTTGACAGTCGATGGTCTAACAGGCGCCTTGTGATTACTCATTCAGGGTTATGAGGCGTTTACAGGAACTGGGGCCTGACTTTGAAGAACCGTGTGTGAGGGAGAGAGATGGAGCTATATGACTCGGATAGCGCTGTCTCTTTTTCACGAAAGAATCATCATGACATTGACTCGTCATAGTAATTAAAATTAGCTTTTTATGAAATAATGGTATATTTTTTTTTTTTTATAATGGATAGGCTCGCGTTTGACCACAATCTCACCTGATGGTAAGCGATGATGTGGCCGACGATGGAGCACGCTTGCCTAGAAGCCATCTATTCACTCTTGACTTAAAGACCCCTAGGTTATAGCTATCAGGAAACACAGACTTCGGCAGGGAATATTTTTTGCACGAGATTGATGACTATCTCACTTGATGGTAAGCGACGCTGTGGTCGACTATAGCACGCTTTATCATTTCACCTGAAAGACATCCACTGTTGGACATAGGTCTTCCCTTAAGTGTCACCACAACGACCGGTCCTGTGCATCTCGTATCCATCAGATTCCTGCGACCCTCACCAGGTCATCGGCCTACCTTGTGGGAGGTCTTCCAACACTGTGTCTTCCAGTACGTGGCACCTTTCGGCCCCATCGACTATCTGTTCTGTGGGCAATGAGCCCTGTCCACTGCCACGTAAGACCCATAGGTGTTAGCTATCAGGAAACACAGTCTCCGGCAGAGAACTCCATTCCTTAGCTGTATGCACAATGAATATGTTCCCAAAACAATTTTGTGCGTCTGGGCTTATTATAGATGTCACATAATATGTGATGTTCTTGGAATATCTTTAGTTAGATTTCTTGGATTGTGACTTAAGTTCCTCGATGATTTTAGAACTAAATATGGCTGCGATAGTAAAAATGTCGGTTTCGAATGTCATCTAGTTAAACTTTGTTTTATTACAGAGGTGAATTTGGTATCCGTTAGAAATATTTAAAAAAAAAAATAATTAGTAAACTAAAAGCTTAGACATATTCAAAAATTTTGGAAAATAATTTTCTAAATATGTTTTTTTACACTATTAATTAAGTTTTGCTGCAAAAGTAATAGTAATTTTTTTTTACACACAATTCATCCATTCCAATTTTACAGAAATTCCAACAATATACCAATCCTTGGTATTAAATATCAATGCTGCATATATATTTATACTTTTATAATTGTAAAGTTGAAGGTGTTTGTTTGTTTAGTAGAACCTGTTCATCTCACTACTGGGTCAAATTGAAGAATCCTTTTAATGTTGGGTAGCCCATTTTTTAGGAAAGCTACTTTCTCGCAAAGATCTACGGGAGCGGAGAACTAACCAAAGATGCGGGAGAAAACGCAGAGGACAGCTAGTCCACACTTCTTACACTAATAAAGGTAAGTACAGTTTGTTTTTTTTGTTTTTAGGAGGTAATCTCTGGAAGTAATGGTCCGATTTCTAAAAATTTTTCACCGATAGAAAGCTGCTTTATTCCTGAGTGACATAGGACATATTTTAAGTACGCGGGCGATGCCGCGGGCAAAAGTCAGTACTTATGAATTACTTAAACTAAATATTATATTATGTAGGTTTAACAAAATGTCTAGCCAAGATTCCACGCGGAAACGTATTCACCATTAACAAATCCTCGTGTAGGTGCATGTTGCTGTTAAAACGAGCTTATATGTCTATTTATAGTCCAGGAGCTGAATAAGGAGTTTGTGTGCGTCATTAAATTTTTATTGGTGTCAAGTGATGTAAGTAACTTGTTTGCAAAATGGCGGGATTTTAGACGGAAGTATAATAAGAAAAAATATTGAACACTATTATTGAAACATGGAACGTAATTTGTCAAATTACGTAAATATTTGCAAGAGAAGTTGAAGTATGCAATACTCTTCAGCCAAATTGATATGTGTAACAATATCTATAATGACCATTACATGTTTGCTACATGTAATGTTTAAATCATACTCGTATGAGAACCATGCAAATTGCAGTAGGGGCCCAGCTGGGTCGAAGCCTACTGGGGCCAGGGTTAGCTCCGAAAGGTATGAAAGGCAAGAAGGAACGGGGTGGGTATTTTAGTCAGTAAGAGTCTGACACTGATTTTTACCCATTAAAAAATAACATGCAGCTTGAAGTCTGAGATTGTCTTTTGAAGAAAGAACCACACAATCCTGAGTGGATCTGCCCAGTTCCGATGCGTGAAGAAGCAACAAATATACTTTAGTAAACACACTCACAAACTCTCGCTTTTATAAATGTTATTGTAATAATAAAAGAAAACAGAAATAGGAGTCACAACATGAGTTACCTGTATCGATTGCATGTACTACAACACAAAGGCACATTACCATACATTTAATGTGATTTAGTCATCTATTACATGCTCAAGGAGCCATGCCGAGCGTGTCCAGACCCAATGAAGCATCATCTCCAAGGGAATGTCTGCTACAATAAATAATCGGGTTATTTCCATACCAATATCTACTATAAATGCAGTAGTAGCCCTGACTGTCTGTCTATTTCTTACGTTTTGTGTGTTTTTACAGTGTATGAAAATAGGTCTTAAAACGAACGCAAAGGAAGAAAGTAATGTCAATATTGGTTTATTTATATTTTTATTCAATAATTGATCTGACATTTAATTATTATCTTTTTTTTTACATTTTAACAATATTAATGAGAAGTTCAATAATTAATTTTATTTGTAAATTGACATTTACTATTATTTTATTTTTGACATTTAACAAAATTCATGGGCATTTAAATTAATTTAAACTGACAATTTATAGTGATAGCAGGTACTGGTATATAACTTCTGATGTCACATTATTATGACATTTTTAATTATTCTATGATTTAGAAATTAAATTGTTTGATCAGACATTTTGTAGCAATTAAATACAACTGAAGTATGAATATGACATTTTTAATAAAAATGTATCCTGTATATGGTTAATTTGCACACAACAAGTTATGGTAGTATGTAAATGGCACTCATTTAAATTAAGATCATAATACTACTTTGTAGACCTGCATTCTAGGAAATAAATAAATAATAATTATTATAATTATTTCATATCGAACCTACTGATCCTATATAATATATTTTGGTAAATTTTAATAAGTGCACAGTTATATAGATTGTACGTTTTTTACCTGAATGCGCGGAAAGACAGTTATTCGAATGTGTTGCGACTGTTGCGAGTTATATGAATGGCACTGGGATGGGTACATCAACATTACCATCAGGTAGGATCGCGGTCAAGCACCAGATTAAATTACTTATAAAAAAATATATATTGCTTACTTTTGGCGCCTAATTATGTGTATTTTTCGTGATATAGTCATATAGGCCATATCGTCGGTAAGTCGGTATAGCCTATTTTGCGGTTTCCGTCTTCTTTTCTTTTTTATGTGAAGTGTGTAGCTACATGGAGTGTTAAATAAATAAATAAATAGGGCACGATGACGATTTCAAAAATATAACTCGCAAAAATGTATCTAATAAATAATAGTTCGAAATATGATGGCATCAAATCCATGATTGAATTAAAATATATATACAGCTTAAAATAAATTGTTTTGTTTTTTTTTTGTTTTTTCTTGATTTTAAGTTTTTTTGACACTGCCAACGTTTTGTTTTTACTACTTATAGAGCCTATGATGACATGATCGACGATTCCGGAACGTCCTTACCTAGAAGTAACCAATTCAATTTTAGAACTTAGAGAAGAACATATTGTATTTTTCATCCCGTTAGTTTATTTCCTTGTCTGTTTCTTTCTACGTTCAAACGGGCGAAGCCACTGTCATAAGCTAGTACAAGACAAATGTACAAATACCACGTAATTAGATACAGTAACAAAACTAATTACAAATCTTAACAACCATGAAATGATGGCAGTTAACATACAAACATCAGTAAATGAACTAAATGATACAACAAAATATAACTATATAAGTTAGATAATACTGGTATTTAAAAAGGTTTATCTAGTTAACTTATTATGTATTTGTATTTCCTTATGGTAAATATGACAAGTTTTGTTTGTGGGTTTAGATGTGAACCAGTTTTGGAACTGATAACGATAGAAATGGTTTGTTTGGATCTCATTCGATTTTTTTTTTATTGCCTGCTCGCTCTTGACCATTGTATCACCTGATGTGTTCGGGGGTGGTGCACGCTTGTCTAGAAGTAATTTAAAACTAAACTCTCAATTTAAAGACCCCGATAATAGTACGGGCTTGCAGAATTAAATTCTGCAATCAGAATTTTAAGTCCTGTTTTACAATATTCTAAACATCATTCAGATGGATACTAAATTGTCATAGCTCATTAATATATCCAATGCTAGTTTTTATGATAAAAAAAAATACATCCATTTTTTTTCTACACTAATATAATAAAGAGGTAAAGTTTGATTTTGTGTTTTTAATTTTTGTGTTTGTAGGAGGTAATCTATGGAAGTACTGGTCCAATTGTTAAATTTTTTACATCGATAGAAAGCTGCATTATTCCTGAGTGGCCTAGGCTATTTTATGTACGCGGGCGAAGCTGCGCGCAAAAGCTAGTCTGATATAAACTAGTGCTTGATTGCGATCCCACCTGAAGGTAAGTAGTGATGCAATCGTTGATGGTGATGCGCACTAGTTTATTAAGAGCCACACCCTTACATAACAAGATTTTAATGAAAATATTTTTTTCATTCCAAGCTTTTATAGTTCGGTATACCTATATAATTAATGCTCGTCAAGACGAATCATACGAGTCCAAACTCGATGGGGTTGTGTCGTTTAACTACCAAGTTCCTATAGCCACCTTCCAGTTGCATCATCAGATCAGCTCCACGTCATAATGATTTTGCATTGTCATCTGATTTACACATGCATGCAAAATTTCAGCCCAATCGGTAACCGGGAAGTGGGTCAAATTTAATTTGCAAGATTTGATGACAGACAAACATCGGGACAGGTGAAACTAAATAAAAGCTTGTAAATTAATGAAATAAGTCTCAGGATCTTAAACTGTTTGATATTCTTTTGAAGATCGAACAAAAACTCAAAGACTTACGACAAGAGCAGGCGTAATTTGCATTTTATATCAACCGACAAAACATTATGAATAAATTCTATGCAGATTATGTACTTATTTCTGCTATCACCATCTTAGATCTGGTTTAATTTCCGCTAGTACAACAATGGCTCGACAAGGGGCAATACAAAATGTTTACAATTACATTACGCTACACACGAGACAAAGGACTACTACACAATAATTGCAATTCAGTGTGACCATACTTTGAGCAAATAGTATATAATATTACACCGTAGAAAATAATATTTAATATTTAGATGTAGAAATATTTTTCTTTTGTATTTCGTATTTTCGAGGGCATGCGGACCACGAGCCTACCTAATGGGTAGCTCATCGTCCACTCTCTCACTGAAACCAGCTCAGTGATCTCTACCTTGAGCTTTTTAAGTACCACCCTGGAACCCCTTCTTTACTTTTTATTTTCCATTAAAGAATTTTAATTCTGGTTTAACTTATTTATATTCTATTCATTTTGTTTTTCACATTTTAGGAAAGCTTACAGACTAATAACAAAAATAAATAACTAAATTGTTAATTACAATTTACCACATAAATAATGTCAAAATTGTTCAAAGTTGGTTTCACAATACCTAAACTATTGATAACTATAAACAAACAATAATACATATATAGTTCAAGTGAAAATAGGTGCTCGTTGTTCAAAAAAGGCTTTGCTAAAAGCTTCCTAACTGTGCCTGCTTTGGTGCAAAATTGTCGTCATAATTTCAGTTGTAAATAGAGATGTGTCACTGCCGGCAATATGGGAATATTGCTGGAAATATAGTCCGAAGTAGTAGTAGTAGTGTTGTGTATTCGTCGTTTATACCGCGTACGTCGTAGGACTGAAACAGTTTGCCTGCTGCGGTCTTCCCGTTTGATTATAATTTGGTTGTCTTCAAGGCTAGAGTGAATAGGCTCTTAATAAACTAGTGCGCCTCACCATCAAACATTGCATCTCTACTTACCATCAGGTGGGATCCCAGTCAAGCACTAGTTTATATAAAAAAGAAAAATCCCACCAATATTCCCGCTTCACGGCAATATTGCTGGCAACGGCACATCGCTACTTTTTTTTTTGTCGCAGGAGTGGGAAATCCATCATGGACACCCAGACTGTCTTGCAGGAATGCAGTCTGAGTAGTGCCGGACTCCCGGTGCTAAAAACCACTCCTGCCATGCGAAGGGCTCCTCTGCCGTCAAGCTGCGCAGGGTAGTTGTCAAGGGCTGCAGGTTGATTGTATACTTGTAGTTGTTTGAAATTTTTTTTTGCACATCTCTACTTGTAAGACCCTTAGCTGCTGAGAGCTAGTCACGCGTCATCAATTTGCAATGTTACGTGGCAGTTTGTAACTTGTAGAATGGGCAAAAAAATTATAGTCATTTTCCTTTTGTTATACATACGTATTTTTATACTGTCGTTCTCACAATAGCAACATTGTTGCAAACGGACTTAAGGAAATTAAATCGCAGTTGCGCGGCTGCGCTTGCGCATATAATTCCGGTGCCTCACAATGACATTATAGATCCACCAGTTTACAAAGATCTCTTCGAACTAAGATTTGGCAGCAAGATTAAGAATTTTGTGAACATTTTGATAATAGGGTAAATGTCTAATTAGTGTGGCTTACAGATTATAGTAGTCACATTTTATATAGGCAAGGTATAAATAACAGCTGCTAAAGCAGACTCCTCAGTGAAGGACGTCCATGATTCTGACATTATTTTATCTGTTTTCTCAGAAAATGAAGTCTACGCAAGTCTTAAGTTGTAGGACATGGCGGTTTCCTCACGATATTTTCCTTCACCGTTTTGAGAGCAGTGTTGATGAAATAAATTACACAAAGTAATGCGCCTGGCTGGGTTTGAACCCGCGACCTGCACCTCGTAAGTCTCTCCATGAATAATAATAAATAGCCAGTCCAGCCCAGTCTAACCGGATGCGGCCGAATACCAGTATTTTACATAGAGCGGTCACCTATCCGCTCCTAGGCCACAACCCAGTTTGTTGGGCAACGTGATACTCCTTGGATAGACAGATGATGAGGTTTCAAAGATCTACGAATGAGAACCGGGATCAACGGCTTTTCGTGATTTCCGAGGTACAGGGTGTCAAAATTATATAGGTAAAATCAATTTCTTAAAACACGTTTCCTGTAACTTAACTTTCCTTTAAAAAAAAAACTATTTTGTAACAACAACAAACATAATTTAATCAAGGACAAAACAGTTCACTAACTCTTGGTCTATATTTTCATTATTCTGAAAACAGTTTATCGAGACCAAATCTAAACGAATATAATAAAGAGGTAGTTTGTTTTTTTTTTTTTGTTTTTAGGGGGTAATCTCTGAAAGTACTCTAAAATTTTTTCACTGTCAGAAAGTGTGTGTGAGTGACATAGGCTATAATTTATATACTCGGGCGAATCCGCGGGTAAAAGCAAGTTCTATATAAATTCAAAAGGGCCTTTCATTTCCCAAGAGTTTTTAATGCGACTTTTTTCTTTGAAAATGAAAGTGGGTAACACCGCATGTTTAGCTTAATAATTACTGGCTAATTACTCAAGAAAATTCACACAAGAGAAAATTCATTTTGAAACCGCCTCTAAAACACATGACGTTAAAAACATAATGAGCCCCATTGTGGATACAGTAGTAGCGTAGCTAGAAGTGGGTGAGTGGGTGAAGTGAGCCCTCACCCACGGCCTCACTCCCAAAGGCGGACTGGCCTGTAGCTCTAGTGGTCAGTGGCCCTGATTGCTAAGCCGGAGGTCGTGGGTTCGATTCCCAGCCTGGACAAATGTTTGTATGATGAGCACGATCATTTGTTGCGTTTGGGCGTAATTTATCTTTAATATTTACATATGTATTCAGAAATATATAAGTATGTTTATCAGTTGTCTAGTACTCATAACACAAGCTCTGCTTAGCTTGGGGCTAGGCGGCGTTGTGTGATAGTGGTGGAATAAAAAAAAATGGGGCCTCGCGTATGCGAGGGTTCTTTAATAATTAGGATTTTGTTTTAAAATTGATAGACTCGAGAGCAGTGGTGGCTAAGTGGTAATAGCCCCGACTTACGAGTTGTAGGTCGCGGGTTTCAACTCAGTCAGGCGCATTACTTTGTGTAAATAATTTATTTCATCATTACAGCTCTCAAAACGATGAAGGAAAACATTGTGAAGTAACCGGCATGTCCTAGAACCAAAAGTTCGCAGACATGTGATATCCACCAACCCGCACTGGGCCCGCATGGTGGATTACGGCTAATTCGCTCTCCTAGAGAGGAGGCCTGTGTCCAAACAGTGTGAACATTATAAGGCCGACTATGCTACGCTATGATAGACTACGCGTTGGACCACTATTTCATCGTCGTACACTGATTTGCGACAGTCGCTATTTCGTTTTCGAATTTATAAAAGAAAAAGGCCTCGCTGATGCGTATTCGCCCACGTGCAAATTACTCCACTCTACGCCTCTGGTTACACGTAATAAGAGAATCTATGATAACTCATTCACATGGTTCGAATAAAAAATATCAACTCGACTTGTGACTGGCATTGTGTAACCGCGACAGTCGCGATTGTAATCACAATTGCGTAAAAACGAAATAATAACAAGAACAATACCAGCTGAAGTAGCAATTGGTTATGGAATAGGGCTGCTCTAGTACTCACCTAAAATCGATTCGTTTAATTAATCGATTTGAAAATCGATTTTATACATTGGTCTCAGTAATTAATCGTGATCGAAATAAAACTAATTCAATTATTGAGGTGATTATTGGATCATAAAATTAATTTATTTACATCGAATGAATCAGAAAAAGAATGCCGGTAAGTCTTTGAAGACCGGAATTTACCATCAGAAGCCAATTATCCTTGAGAATAGGTACATCAATGAATACAATTACAAAGTACCAATTTATCTATAATAGATTTCGAAATTGATTACTAACGTATCGAGTTGCACCGACAGCTCTAGAAATTCGCAGCCCTATCGCAATTCGTGAAAGTGCAGCTTTTTCACGAGCAGGCCCGTCACGACGCGGAGTGGAGGCTAACAAAGCACACCGCAAACAATCGTTGTAGGCCCGCACAGACTACGGAACGTATAGACGAGAAACAGACAAAATAATTATCACAGTTTGATAACAAGTGCCTTTATATACCTAAGTGCAGTGCAATAAGAGTCACTTTCTTTGCAAGTGTATTGAAAAATAATTAAATAGGAGGAGATATTTCCCTAGAGTTTGTGGAAGCGTCAGAGTGGATTGTCACTTCCACAAACTCTAGGAAAATACGCTCTAAATATTCCGGCATCAGAAGCCCTGCCCTCGTGGTAGTGCTTCTGAGGCCTGAATAGTCTCCTAATGCAATCTATTTTACAACTTAAACAGAATATTTCAAGAGATGGAGCTATTTAGGGTGTATAGCTCCATCCGTCTTTTTCGCTCGCACTTTTAATACGTCATGGTGAGGGCCCCTGATCATCGCGGGCTTGCGGACAGTGAGCAATGGGTAGCTCGCTGTCCGGCCGTCCGGTAACTGTCCGGACCAAGCCCGAGTCGTCGACGACGCGCACTGTTCCCGCGCGCCTTAAGGAGTTGTCAGCAACAGCAGGGACCCAGCTGGGTCGAAGCCTACTGGAGCCAGGGTTATCCGAAAAGGAGCTCAAGCCCCGGTATGAAGGCTAGAAGGAAAGGGGTGGGTGTTTTAGTCAGTTATAGTCTGACACTATCTCCAGCTCCGCCCAAGAGCGGGGGATGTCATTGGATGTTTTTTTCCTACCATAAAAAAGGGCCCCTGATCATAAAACAAAGACAAAGTTACAAACTCATCCACACCTACTCTGTGGCTTCAATTTCAATTCCGTCGTTAACAAGCACATTGACGCATCATCATTAACTTCCTACTCCTTGTTACCCATGTGGGTTGCCTTCACCGTTGCAACGTGATTGATAAATTGTGTAGAAATTGCCATTTCTGCAAATGACATACTTGGACTCAATATAAAAATGTCTGTAGCCAAGATCTTGACAGATCAGCCCATTAGGGGGATATACCGCATTTATCACTTTTGATATGGGTTTTGGTGTTGTGTGAATGATATATCCAGTTACTTTCTATTTAATGATCCTGTCGTATTCGTTATATTTTAACGAGTTGCCTCAGGCTTTGTGAGTGTTAAGAACCCTTTTATCTTTGTTTTCCATATATCGCATCGATATCTCATGTAAAAAACTTTACTTAATTATTTAAGGATCACCAACGAGTTACAAAATAAAAAAAAATCTTAGAAATAGAAGTTGGCACACGTGACCTGGTCCTATAAAGAGCACTCAACTATAGGCAACCACGGCTTATGCATAAATGAGTGACCATGGCTTTAAATAATTATGAAAATATTAGATAAAATAAAAGTAATTGGCATGACAATTATGACATAGAAAATAAAAAAGAAAGAAGAGAATAGTAAAGAAAATAAAAATACTTTACGTTCTTATATCGATGATATATCGCAATACTTTTTCATCAAGGGGAGGGGGATCTTATTTAAATGCACTAACTAGCACGCGTACAGGTATAGTCGTCTCTTGGTACCACGCACCATGTCTAAAGGACTTCTGGGAGTTGGTTTCGACTCCTCGTATCCAGAGCTGCAGATTCCCAGAACGAATAATTAATAAATCATTTTATTTCACTTTTCAGAGAGGATACTTATCTATGACAGACTTACTTTTGCAATTAAAATGCCTAAGTAAAATAACAAGCAATGCAAAAATAAAAATATTTTGTGAGAGACTGGAGTCCATACTAGGATTTCTTATGAGACGGATCACCAAAGTTTTGACCCTGATTCGGCCCTAGAACGCAAAAGGCAATGCAAAATGGATAGTTTTTAGTCAGCAAAAGCCTAATATTCCTTTTCGCTCTATCCACAATGACAGAAGTTATTTGATAAATTCCCCCATTTAAAAAAAACGTTACCAATTTATAAGTATTAGCATGCAACAATAGCCACTTAAAATCCGTCAAGAAAAACTTAATGCGATTTGTAAATCCCTTCCACACCTTCTTGCGTCTACAATGCAGAAAGTGAGAGTGATGGGATGCGCTGGCGCAGCGCATCGTTTGTGTCATGAATGGCGTCGATAATTACAAACGGTTGACTTGACGGTTTGGCTGCTCAGCTTGACGGGTCAACTCGCATGCTTTTACTTTCAGATACACGTTCATTCAATTATGCTAACATCAGTCTTGCTTGGCAACTCTTGGTTTTAATAACAAATAAAGCATATATGGAACGTATTTATTTTTATGAAGAAGTGATTTTCAATTGTAAATCGGTTTACAGACAAAGAAACAGGATTCCTTCCCTTTGTCCTATCACGTAGCTATATATTAAACTGAGACACAAATCTGTCATAGTATTACTGCTTCGTAGATGAAGGTAACTGCTTTGCAGTCCCTCTCACTTCGTATCATGGCCTGGAACAGGGCCAGATGCGAGAGATTGCTGCCGCCGATCAAAGAACACGAGTAGCAGTAGGCCGCCTAATCGGGACTGACCTCCACTACATGTTCCATCGTGTTAACCGGGCAATATAGTAATTACAAATACAGTCAAGACCAACAGAAAAGTGCTGGGGCAATGGGCATTCACGCTCGACGAGAAGTTTCCAGAAACACAATTCAGTTTTGGAACCCGCTACGATCAGAACATTGGAGGAGAAAGAAAAAACGTCATATCCAAAATTCAATTTAGTAAAAGTCAAATCAAATCGAACGGCTGAACGGATTTGAATGTGGCACATGGGTAAACCATGTCTTGGAACCACATATAGGATTATTTCACCTTGGGAGTATGTTTCCTTGTGATAATTGTTTACTTTGTCACAGGCGAAGAAGCTGTGCGGGCAGAAACTAGTACCCAAACAACACAACTACCCACTGACTGACATATCAGCGTACCGCCGATATTACCGAGACAAGGAGCCTGTTTGCACAAAATTTCCTTTTATATCCTAAGCAAGCACTAAGAGAGAATGATCAAAAATTCACTTCCTAACAAGTAGAAATGGCAGTATTGGCAGTCCAAAGTTTCTATAGAGAAACCTGCTTTCTTGCGGGCAAAGCCGAATATGATATGACAACACTAAAAATCAGATTACACATGAGATTATTTTTTCTAACAAATTCACATGTACCTACACAAACAAACTGTGCAATTAGTTGATTGTGTTTGTTAATACATTGTTTGTCGCAACAATTAAGTTAACATAAAAAGTAATTATTAACAAAGCCAATTACATTCCTCTCTGTTAATTTAAAACAAAGTAATTTCGTAACATTCCTTAAGAATCTACTCATGTTAGGCAACGAAGCGTTTGGTATAAAAAATTATGCATGCTCTATTATTCTTTATTAAGTCTGTTTACGACCTTAGCTTTATTTTAAACGGCTAAATAAAGTAGATAATATTGTTTGTTTATGAAATACGGAATAAGTACTTCCTAAACATAAACATGACGTATACGGCCTTATAATGTTCACACTGCTGGGATTCAGGTCTCCTCTCTAAGAGAAGGTATGTGTCGTTATCCACCACGCGGGCCCAGTGCGGGTTGATGGATGTCACATGCCTTCGAATTTTTAGTTCTAGTATACGCCGGTTTCCTCACCATATTTTCCTTCACCGTTTTCAGAGCAGTGATGATGAAATAAATTACACTTAGTATTGTACCTCGGTGTTAACTTGCGACTGACTACTCGTAAGTCTGGGTTGTTACCACGATTTATTCCGTTTTAATACCACTCATCTATTACCACCGGTATTTGTTTGAGCTCGTGTTAATTGTCTATTCCGAATGGATACCATTGCTCTAAACAATAATAAAAGGAATTCAAGCTGGGTCACCAAGGAAGTACTAGTAGAGTAGTGGTGGGCCACTACTGACCTATCCAAACGCTTTGTTGACACTTCGCATGACCCAAGAGCTGGCTTTTACCTTAGATAGAGGATATGCATTACAATACAGCGTGGCAATGCTGCCAGCCTTTTGGGAACATTACCAGTCGAAAGTGATGTGCAGGAAGCGTGGAGGAGTTTATAGACACCATTTTTATTTTTTTTATTTACAACTATCATCGTCTAGTCCGAAGCTAAGCTAAGCTGGCTTGTGTTATGAGCACTAGGCAACTGATTATAAACATACTTATATATTTCTAAATACATACATACTATAGATAAATCAAACCCAAACACAGAACAAAAATCATGCTCATCACACAAACATTTGTCCTGGGTGGAAATCAAACTCACGACCTCGGACCTCCGGCATAGCAGTTAGGGACATTAGTGGTTGGTTAGCCACTAGACCAACAGGCAATATTTCGTGTATTGTATAGTATTGCAATAGTTAAGTCCGTTCAAGGGTGAAGGAGTAACAAACGTACACACACACAAACTTTCTCCTTCCGGTCCAATATTAGTGTGATTAACGATCAATGTTAACTACTTATTATTCTAATTGTAAATGAAAAGGAAATTGAAGAAAATTTATCTGCCACACTATAATCTAAAGGGACATATACCGAGGTAAGATTGGTCATCAACGTTAAAATACATATTTTAATTGCAAAAACAACTGCATACTAAAATGTTTATACATAGTTCACTAGTTTTTACGAGAGACTTTTCCCGGGTGAAAGTTGACAATTATCCGAAACAGTTATGTCTTAGAACCAAAAATTCGAAAACATGTGAAATCACCAATCCTCACTGGGTCCGGCACTGGATTTTGTATACTATGTGCAGACGATTTATTCCGTTCTAATACCAAAAACTAATACCATTTGTATTTTCATGAATTTTATTATTTTCCATTCCGAACGAATACCAATATCTTCAATATAGTGCAATCAGCCCAGTCACATCTAAACAAAATAAATTGTTTTTTTTTTTTATATATTTTTACGTAATTTTTTTTCGGGTTTAACTGTTTTTTTTTTTTAATTTAAAACGTCTTATGATAATACAAAACATTTTTACTGACTGTACCACCATCTTTGAACGTGTTTTTAAACACTAGTCTAAACAAATACCAGTGGTATTAGTTTTTGGTATTAAAATGGAATAATTCGTGAAGACGCTGAAGGTCAAACTGAAGAGTCGGAACCACTTTTTGACGTCAACAAAACCAATAAAAAACAACAGGAGTAGGGAAGCAAAGAAAAACCTAGAGTTCCTCAGACGTCCCGGGATTCAATCGACTATGATGAGCTTGCATAACTCCCTGTAAGCCATCAACTACCGAAGCCCCCCTGGAAATCTCCGATGAAATAAAAGCCTGGCAGGTCGCTGCTGGTTCTATTTATTCAGATGAGGGTACTCCTCGGATGGTTATTACATCATCCTCTTTTCGCAACAACCCCATTTTTTTTCAAATCCTCTTCGAGGCAAACGCTGGTCAATTTTGATCAAAAGATAGAAAAACATTGTATCTACGACGTAGAAGAGCCAGAGTAAAATTATTAATACAAAGCGCCAAATAAACGTGGAATAAAGTACATTGATCTTTTCCTAATATATCTTAGCAAGTTACTGTTTTTCATTACTAGAACAAGTAAAGGATCACGGTCTATATCGATTCAAGACAGCTTTATGTCTTCGTTCCCGTTTTTGAAATTAAGAATGTTAGCAAATGTTTTTTTTTTTATTTTTTATTATTGACCACCATTGCGTTTGACCACCATTTCACCGTCCAGATGGTAAGCGATGATGTCGTCGACGATGGAGCACGCTTGCCTAGAAGTAACCTATTCACTCTTGACTTAAAGACCCCTAAGTTGTAGCTATCTGGAAACACAGACTCCGCCAGGGAATTCCACTACTTGGCTATGTAGGAGGGGCAATGAGCGTTATTCCAAGTCTATCTGGCGCCTACCTTAGCAAAGTTGAAGAAGACAGAAATGGCTGCAATACAAACCGATTAAATCCACCCATTTATGCAATAAAGCGCTAAAATTACCCAAACATTATAAATAGAACCGAAATTCAATTGTAAACGGTTCCGTATTGCAACACGCCCGTTTACAGAATAATGGAATCTAATGCTGTAGATGGACAGATGGACGGCTTAATGGACGTATCGTGTATAGTGAATAGGATATACAGTAGGTTGACTCTGTACGATAGAAAAATAGAAATAAAATAATTTATAATTTTAAGTAGTAACATTCTTGTGAATTGGTTAACATGAAAAAACTTATGTTATGTTAGTATACTTATTACCTACTAACTGACGCGGTGAATTTCGTACCACCTAACAGTCAATGAATGTAGTATATCTTTCGATATATAGCAACGATTGCCATGAAACAAAGCCTAAGTAATATATTAAATTAGACACAATTTTAATGTATTATACAAATTATCTACATCGATTTCGATTTAACGTGATACAATTACAACTTTTACAGGTTCATGATTCATCTTTGAACCACATCGCCCAACAGAAGAGAATCGTATCTCCCCGTTATGGTCTTCAGGATAGAGTTGGTGCTAGACCGTTCTCTTCAGAGCAAAGAAAAGTTCTTCTTTTTAAAAGTATCTGACGATGGTGTGAAAGCTAACGACGTATACCTCTGCGAACATACCTGAAGCACTGCAGAAATGAAACAACCCTATCAACATCCTGAACCTATTATTATGTTCAATCCGCAGACTGACTTGAAACATTTTTATGTGATTCTGAGAAGTTATTGGATATTAACAATGTAATTAGTAAAATTAAACTACAAAAAACTAGTTTTACTGTAGACGATGATTTTCCTCAATTGACCAAATCTATCTCCTCATTAGAAATTAGCAGTGAGATAAAGATTTGGTTCTTCGAGACTAATTCGTCTAACGAGGGATACCTCATTATAAGATAAATACGTTTATCTAATAAACAATAACAAAGAAGAGAAGGAACAGTTGATTATTTGTTTGATGTTTTCATTAAACGATATGTTATTGTATTTAGGTTTAGGTTTCTCAATAAAAAATATTACATGTCACTTACTTGAGAACTATAAATATAAATTAAATACTAAGTTAGGTTCGACAACATCCGTCATAAAACAATTAAAACCACCCGAAAACTTGACCCACCCAACGCAATTCATTTTTCGAGTAATGTCCGATTGGCGATTAAATAATGACTCAGCTGGGTTTTGAATGCGTTGAATGAGAGAAGGCTTCTTATGCGTGAGGGTATTTTATTGTATAGCTGTGTTTCTTCAAATGTAAGCATTTTTTTGCCATAGTTGGTCCTGGTTTTTGGTAGAACTAATAAACTTGCTCGACTCGATTTATAAAAGTATAGGTAACTGATATAAACTTGCGCTTGACTGCGATCCCACCTGATGCAATCGTTGATGGTAAGGCGCACCAGTTATTTAAGAGCCTATTCACTCTAACCTTGAAAACACTTTAAATTATAATTGTACAAATTTTAATTGCAAACAGCAGCAGCGGTTCTGTTGCCAGTTGTTGTTGCTGTTGCTGTATTTTGATCCCTTTTCTTTTCAAAAGTCAAAAGTTTTTTATTTTACATAGGCCTACATTGGCACTTATAAAACGTCAGAAGCTAGTGCACGGTTCGAAATTGGTCTTTGTTCGGTTTTTGATAGTCAGTTTATCGTTTAATAGAGAATCTTGTCCTTCTGAGTTCATCTCTACAGCGGTCCTAGCACACTCCTACACGGTTGTTGCCGTGTGATGAATGAGTGTGTGCCAGCTGGGACTTTCACTCGCATTGGAGTTTACATGTCACTACCTCGTTAGCACTGCTGCACATAGCATTGCTTCTGTTCGAGATTTATGAAATAACCGTATTTGGGGTGGCAGGATAATACTTATTTATCCAAGGCTGTAGGATTGTTTGAAAGAGTCATAGCAGCCATGACACGCAAAGGGTAATTGAAGGAATACGCGTTTTTTTATTTTGAGTTGGGAAATCATCTGATGACTTCTCTGGCTCTAGGATAGAGCAAAACGACATGTCAGACATTTAGTGACTAAAACCCACCTTTGTCTTTCCGTCACCCTTTGCATTCTAGGACCACGGTATCTATGCCCCAGAGCAGTAACAAAGCTCTGCCATTACAAATAACCGAAATATGAAGCGTGGCCGCTTCACCTAGCTTAGCTGACTTTCCCTAATAAAACTTCAACAAAACCATCAATTGGTTTATGTAAAATATTTATTATAATATTATCTATGATCAGCCCTACATCTGTAGCAACCACAGGTTGTCGCCACAACGGAACTAACTAAAAACTACCAAGTCCTGCTTCGCGGTATTAGAGTTCACCATGCGATTAGAATGTATTTTATAGTCCGAAATCAACAATCTGGCAGCTGCCCGGACTAGACAAAACACCTGTCTGGTTGGAGGATCCGCCCTTTTCAACGGAGATCTGCGGGACTTTACACCCAATTCTTTATATCTCTAACTAAAAAGGAACAAACACACACACACTCACAATATGAGTGTCGATTGCACCAAGAACTAACTGTAGAAATAGTACTTTTTCAAGATTATGCAGTTTATTTTCCTCTTACTTCAGTTAT
Source organism: Mythimna ferrago (assembly GCA_910589285.2). Classification (NCBI taxonomy): domain Eukaryota; kingdom Metazoa; phylum Arthropoda; class Insecta; order Lepidoptera; family Noctuidae; genus Mythimna; species Mythimna ferrago. The sequence goes on along the minus strand of OU342691.1, from coordinate 8,011,872 downwards.
CATAATGTCATCGCTTAATAGTCTTGATATTCTGTCAAAGACTGACTAAGTTAAATGGCTCGACTGATATTTAAAAAGGTCAGTACTTGATAATGGACTAGTTTATCATGGCATAGTAACTTATTTGCAATTCGATCAACAATGTAATTTTTCGTTTAGCACTAGTGGAAAAAAATAAGAAAAAAAGAGAGAAAAAGTCTATTTAATATTACTATTATTTTTTCGGGTCAGAGAGCAGCGGTGGCCGAGTGGTTACGGCTCCGACTTACGAGTTGTATGTAGGTCGCGGGTTCAAACCCAGCCAGGCGCATTACTTTTTGTAATTTATATAATCACTACTGCTCTCAAAACGGTGAAGGAAAACATCGTGAGGAAATCGGCATGTCCTAGAACCAAAAAACTCGAAAACATGGGACATCCACCAACCCGCACTGGGCCCGCGTGGTGGATTACGGCCCATTCCCTCTCCTAGAGAAGAGGCCTAAGCTGCTGAGGTTCATCATCATCATCATCATTTCAGCCGAAAGACGTCCATTGTAGGACATGGGCCTCCTCCAAGTGTCGCCACATAAAACAGTAGTGTGCGTCTCGCATTCATCGGATTCCCGCAACTCTTACCAGGTCCTATACCTTATAGGAGGCCTGCCAACGCTACGTCTCCCGGTACGTGGTCGCCACTCCAGAATCTTTCGGCACCAACGGCCATCTGTTCTGCGAGCAATGAGCAAGCTGAGGTTGTTGGGTAAGAAAGTAATAGCGAATGATTAATGGCATGACTCAGGCGCAAAGCTGTGGGTTTGGTAACGGATTGACACAAATATCTCGTGTTTTATGGGAAACGAAATCTCTTTAAACATTCATGTACATATGTACTAGATTGTATTACTAGTTCCGTCATGTATGTACCTATCTAAGTAGCTTCTGCCAGCGACTTCGCCCGCGTGAATGTAAGTTTCTGCATACAAACTTTGGACTCACGTTTCATCCCCATAGTGGGTGAATTTTGGAAAATTCCTTTCTTAGTGCTCGTCTACGTCACAAACCTACTGGGGCCAGGGTTATCTGAATTTCCGTTGGCGAGTGAGGCTCCCGCGATGCGTCTACAGTTGTCACGGCTTACGGCGTCTCGAGAACTCTGAACTATGGAGGTTTGTGTTGCAGCTCAGATGAGGTCTGTCCAACGCGTAGGTACCCGCGTGACCGCTTCCCCTCCACTTGTCCTTGGACAACGAGTTGCTCCATGGAGCGTTTTTTTTTTTCGATGGGTAAAATCATCCAATGACAACCCCCACTCTTGGGCGGAGCGGGAGATAGTGTCAGACTTTTACTGACTAAAAAACCCATCCCGTTCCTTCAAGCCTTCATCTCTCGAGCGCCCTTTCGGATAACCCTGGCCCCAGTAGGCTTCGACCCGGCTGGGCCCCTGCTGTTGCTGACAACTCCTTGAGGCGTGTTCGTCGCAAACAACGTGACCAAAATATTTGATGATATCTTTATCTACGCTAATATTATAAAGAGGCAAAGTCTGTAGGAAGTAATCTCTGGAACCACTGAACCGATTTCGAAAATCCGTTCACCAGTACCAAGCTACATTATTCCTGAGTGCCATGGGCTGAAGTAAAAATACTTTGACGGTCAGCAAAGTGGGCACGGGTCAGTTCATCTTGTATAATCTTTAAATTAATAAAATTGGAGTGTCTGTTTGTAATATTGAAATAACTGCTTTTTACTACATGCTTATGAATATTATATACGGTACATACACCAAAATAACATTTTTTACAATTTTTATCTGTCTGTCTGTTTGTCCGGGCTAATCTCCGATATGGCTGGACCGATTTTGACGGGGCTTTTTTTGACAGGTAGCTGATGTAATAAGGAGTTACTGGTGGCTACTTTTATTTTAGAAAAAAAATAGCCCACGAGAACGAAGTCGCGGGCTCAGCTAGTCATCAAATAAAATTTAATTAATAACTGACAGTACGGTTGGTGTAATTATTGAGAGATTGACTGCCGCACTGCGTGCCGCGGGTTCGATTCCCGCAAGGAATTTGTTGCTGATGCCGATAATGGGCGCCAGGCCTTAATGTTTTCAAGCAAGTGTTATCCGAGTTAACGTCATTCGATTTCAAGTAACCCCTAAAAATATGGCCACTCATTTCTGTTACACCTTGTATAATGTAAGGCAGCTGTTATGTATTGATGCTTTATAATTGAATCGGATAAATTGCAATCATCTGAAAGTGTTAACGTAATTTTTTTTATGCTCAATACCACGATGTACCATAACTTATTTATTCGTCTTTATTAATTGATGTAAACTTGTGCTGTACTGCGATCCCAGTTGTGTGTAAGCAGAGATGATGATCGTTGATGGTGAAGCCTAGCCAGCCTTAAAGCTACCTAAATTATAATCGGACAGGAAGAACGCAGCAGGCAAATTATTCCAGTCCTTCGATGCGGTATAAACGACCAGGCGAAACGCTTAGTCCGGACCGTAGTGGTGTCAACAATGTTAGGTTGGACACTCGCCGTATGTCAGGTTGTTCTATGGTAGAACTGTGATGACGGAATCAAGTCATGTACCTCGCACTCTCCAAAATGGTCAAAGTCATATAAAGACAATCTTTCTACCCGCAAAACTCGGAAATAAAAATAACAATACAAACGTAGAATGCTCATAAAAACTTCAAATAAAAAGGAAATAACCTCCGCAATCTATCATTATCTTATAGATAAACGATCTTTCGAATTACCCATGAAGTTTTAATTGGCGTTGCTAAATATCTATGACCATATAGTAATTGTATATGTAGCCGTTTCATTACGCGAAATAGCGGAACCCTAAACTGCGATTTCCGCAGATAATATGGAACTTTTACACAAAATAGACAGGTACAGAAGTCAATCTCCTGTATGTAGTTCACTTTTTATACCTACGCTAGGTGATCACGCTAGGGTCAGCGCATTGCGTCGAACTGTACGAAAGCGACCAGCCCCCCTAGCCAAGTTACAATCGAATTCCGTTCTATAATCGGTGACGCCTCGGTGACAGCAATTGTAGAAAACGATAAGTTGGTAGCCATGTTGACGCGCCTGAGTCGGCCGCTCGTTCTACGATGTAGCGTTTGTATAACAAAGGATGTAGCGTTAAATATTGTAGAAACGATTTTGAACGATGTTAACTTGGCTACGAATTGTCTGTTCGTTTGTTCTTACCACGCGACTTTACGTTGAGATGACGTCATTCCCATACGTTTCACCACTTTTCGATAGCGTTAACGTTTGCAGAATAACAACTTGGCTAAGCCCTCAGGTGATTGAGCCAATATGTCGTGTCCGTGAGCGGTGTCTATGTGTGCGTTGCTCGAGCGCGCTTTGTATGTAGATTGACTTCTGTACCTATCTATTTTGTGACTTTTAATTGAATTATTACGTAATTAGGAAGTGTTACATGGTGCTGCGTAATCTATCTTTCATATCCATCTGTAATATTGCAAATGATGAAGATAAGCGGTTACTTAAACTTTATAAGCATGAAATTAACTATAAGTACTTACTTTAGTTTTATTTTCGCTTTGCAATGATGTGATATCGCGTGAGAACGTTACTGGTAACAGCGTAATACTTTTTGACTGCCTAAGTCTGTGGTTTTAATTTGTTCTTAGTTAGTATATTACTTTTAATTTATTATTTATTATTTAACAATTTATGTGCGCACAATAATAAAAGAACAGAAGTAGGAAATAGAAGAATAGTACAAAGGTGATGCTTATTTCTAAAGAAATCTCTTTCAGCATACCTGCGAAAAGAAAATTGGAGAAAAAAGAGATGTAGACACTGTGTGTAAAATATTTTTTTTCTTCTTCATATCTCAATTTCATAATTATATCAAACAAGCTTCTGCACGCGGCTTGGCTTGTATGAAAATAATTATCTTCATACAAAATATAAACACCCGTTTCATCCCCTTAGTAGTTGAATTTTGGAAAAAAAATTATAGTGCTCGTCTACATCATATAAGGAAACCTTGTGTAAAGTTTCATACTGCTAGTCCCAGTAGTTTCGGCTCTGTGTTGGTATGTCAGTCAGTCAGTTTCCCCTTTTATACAACATGTAACGTTAAATGCGCAAAACCTCAGACACCCCAAATGATTTTTTATTTAATTGACCTAATTCTGTGTGAAAAAAAAACATATAAAAAAAATTAAAGGTTTTATGTGCACTTTTAGTTTGTTAAAAATTAATATCTGCATTGAAATAAGAACCTTTATTATCCCGTGTATGTGAAAATTTGATTGGACTACAACCATTTATGTTTGTTTACCTATTTCGGCGGGTTTGCGCATGCGATGGCTTCATAAATAGACTGGGCGATTTTTTTTTTTGAAAAATGTAACCTCTTTTTAAAAGTGGTTTAATAGATTCTGCTCGTTATTCTGATCAAACTATTATCAGGTTTTGCGCATTTAACGTTACACGTTGTATATATAGATTATAATGAGATTATAGCTACTGGAAACCAGTGACTTTTTTACACAGGATGCCCACTTAAATGTGTTGTGCTCTTTAGCAACGCCACCGTATATTTTATTATTATGATAAACCTATTTTTATGTACGGCTGACGTACATAGCGTACATGCATTGTTTGTGAATGTACGCCTTTTAATTTAAAAGAAAAAAGTAAATTAATGTGGCGTTGCTGCAGAGAATTCTCACTGGCAACGCCACCTGTAATCAACATTTGTAGACACAATTTCAGCTATTTCTCTAAAGTTACGTAATGTACGAACGCTGTGTATTATGTACACGTGATAAGTATGAAAAAATATGTTAATTCTAAACTTTAATTCTAAACTAACTTATTGTCCCTTATAGTGCATTAAACTAATGTATTTTAGCTAGCTACAGATTGACAGGAAAATTTGAACAAAGCAGATTTCATTAATAGAAGTTTATTATTACGAGTAGGTATAACAATGGTTACAAAAAAATTTTAGCTTTATAATAAATAAATAAAAAAAAAACAGAAAATATCTCTCAAAAAAAGAAAAATCTGTAAAAAATACATTACACTAGATTTACAGTGTATTTATACACTCAAGTGCAAAAATTCGCACATCATCACTTGTTATGTTTAGGCAGCCATAATATCATGAATGTGAATAGATTTTATCATAAGTACCCTAAATCTAAACATATAAATAAAATTGGTGTGTCTGTTTGTAATATTGATATAACTACTTTTTACTACATGCATAATTGCATATGAATATAGGTACATACACCAAAATATATATATATTTTTTTTAATTTTTGTCTGTCTGTTTGTTTGTCCGGGCTAATCTCTGAAATGGCTGGACCGATTTTGACGGGACTTTTTTTGTCAGGTAGCTAATGTAATTAATAAGGAGTAACATAGGCTACTTTTATTTCAGAAAAAAAAATTAAAGTCCTGTAGTCTACGCGAACGAAGTCGCGGGCACAGCTAGTGATAATACACTTCTGGACACATCTATTGGCCCACCTTAGAGTTTAGGTTTCGATGGCCCCTACCGAAATATGATTGCTAGATTGAACAAAAACTGTTGATGCAGTTTTAAACCTGATACATTTTACCATCTTTTTCGATCGTATTGTTTTAAATTTGAATTCAGAATACCATACGACATGGAGCTACGCCTAACAAGTCGGATATGCGCCTTGTTAAAAAACATGTTTTATCAAATAAAGGTTTAATTTAATAACGCGTGTTGCCTCCATGGGCATCTACCACAGCTCTCATACGATTAGGCATAGAGTTTATCAACCGCTCTATGAAATTTTGAGGGATCATCTCCCATTCCTCTTCTATAGCAGTTTTCAACTCCTGCATCGTCTGGGCAACTGGCTGACGAGCCCTAACACGTCTTTTTAGCTCGTCCCACATGTGCTCAATGGGGTTCATGTCTGGGCTTCTGGCTGGCCAGTCCATAACTGTGATGTTCACATCCGGTTCATCAGCACATCCACATTAATGTTAAGAATAAGTAATGTTTGTTGCAAAACCAAAGATATCAATCACTTTATCAAGAATTAAATCCAAGTAAACCAATAAAACCAAGTTTTCTTAGTATTCGATTGTTTGATATCAACAAACAGGCTCCAAATTGTCTTTTGTTTCTTTAAATTCTGTCTTCGAAATTCAAAAAAAGACTATTGAATGAAATTGTGAATGTGCCAGGTTCAAAACTGCATAAAAACTTTTTGCTCGACCTAATATAAAATTTTAGCTAGGACCAAACGAAACTGAAAATACAAGGTGGGCCAATAGATGTGTCCAGAAGTGTATATAATTTAAATAGTGTTATTATATTATGTTAGCATATATATGAAATATATGACGACATAGTATAATAAAAAATGATTATTTAGAAAGTCACTCTAAAGATAAACTTGTGTCATTTTGAGTCTTAAGTGTTTGGTAATTTTACACGAATGTTGGATATTGTGCTCTAAAACTTTTCAAGGGAACTTTTTAGGGTTCCGTAGCCAAATGGCAAAAAACGGAACCCTTATAGATTCGTCATGTCTGTCTGTCCGTCCGTATGTCACAGCCACTTTTTTTCGAAACTATAAGAGCTATACTGATGAAACTTACTGAGTAGTTGTATTCTGTAAACCGCATCAAGATTTTCACACAAAAATAGCAAAAAAACAATAAATTTTGGGGATACATAGAACTGAAACTCAATTTTTTTTTTTCATCAAACCCATGTGTGGCGTATCTATGGATAGGTCTTCAAAAATGTTATTGAGGTTTCTAATTAAATTTTTTTCTAAAGTGAATAGTTTGCGCGAGAGACACTTCCAAAGTGATAAAACTAAAATATATATATATGCAAACCGCCAACGAAAATTGGTTTGAACGAGATCTAGTTAGTAAGTAGTTTTTAATACGTCATAAATCTAAAAAAATACACTATTATTAAAACATCGATCAAAGTTACAACGAACTACAAGAACTTTTATATTGTGTTACTTGCTGCTACGGAACCCTTCATGGGCGAGTCCGACTCGCACTTGGCCGGTTTTTTACTCTGTTTTTCATATCATTAGAAAGATAAGTAAGGTCGACTCGGCGAAGACCGTATGGCGGGTAGGACCGTATAGTAAACAAAACTACGAATTCTGAATAGCTACAACAATGACCACCCGAAATATTAAAACTTTAAACTATTTTGATTTCAATAAAATCATATAGATGGCGGTATTTACAATACAAAGAGAAAAAATGACGTCCAAAATTTTGTCGGGTTATCAACTTGCAACATGACCAACACCATGCCAGCAAAAAAATTTTTTTAATTGCTTTTTCTTTGTATAAACCAGGGTTTGTGTAGGTGAGTGGAATAATGATAAGTATCTTGACCTGATTATTATATTAGAATACAGTTAAACATGTTTTTGACGAAGTTATATCTAGTGACAAAAATTTAACCTCAAAGTGCAATAGTGGCGAAGACCGTCTAGTACTTGGAGAGCAAGATCGGCACATGCCGATCTTCGCCGATTCCAGTTGCCTTAAACCTTTTACACTTGAACAAATTTTATAAAGTAATTGATAACTGAGTAAGTTCGAATTTCCAGCGTATTGAGTAACCATGAGGTTATACTCTTAAAATCGATAAATCGATATTCGTGTCACCTGTCGTGTTGTATACTACTTTTAATTACACAGTAGTAAAAACGATTGAATGAAAGATAGGTACTAAAGTCCCTTCCTACCTACTTTCGACTGAAACGTAATATCGCAGAAACGTGCGATGCTAATTCGCAGTTTTGTGTGGAAACAAATATCTGACAAATATTCCAATTGGTCGATAACTCTACACTTGTCAACTTTTTGTTAGTACCTACATTATATAAGTAATATATATTTTTTAAGACTGTATTTGTATAGTTCTTAATGTTTTTTCAGGTAATATATAATGTTTAGGCGAATTTATCAGCACTAGTGGCGAAAATATTACCATAATTATAATTTGCTTGCTGCGGTCTTCCCGTCCGATTATAATTTGGGTGTCTTCAAAGCTAGAGTGTATAGGCTTTTAATAAACTAGTGCGCCTCACCATTAGAGATTGCATCACTACTTGCCATCAGGTGGGATCGCAGTCATAGTTTATATCAATAAAAAAAAAATGTGCACAGAGAGAGAGATCAGAGAATATTTTAGTACCTTCTATTCAATCCCCTTTCTATAAATTTGTTCTTTAAAGAAAATCGTTAAAATAGAAGCTGACCTTGAAAAAAAAAAAGTTTTTTTTAGTTATGAAACTGTTTTTAACCCCTGACTACCGATTTATACCGGTCTTACACGACAAACACTTCTTATTGCAATTTCTACCGATTGAAGCCTTTAATATGAAAAACGACAGCACACATTGAAATGCTTTTGAAATACATACGCGTACACATCGTCTATATTTGAGTAAACCAGCTATTTATAGGTTTTTTTTTCATTAGACGGTCTTATCCGACGTGGTAGGAAATTCCGTCTACTCGGCCATTTTTTCAAAATTTATATTTATGTAATAAATTGACAACCTTAAAGCAATTCTGATAGTTTTTCTTAATAGTCAACTAAATATTTAATCACCTAGTTTAATAAAACTTTCCTAATATATTATAGAAATAGCAAAAAATGCCCAATGAAATATTTTTTTAATGAAGTATGCCGGTCTTCGACTAGTTGACCTTAATGAAATATTCTTTCAATTTTTGTATATTTTTTTTTCAATATCTATTCACATTCATGATAATTGGCTGCCTTAACAATTAACAAGTGATGATGTGCAAATTTTTGCACTTGAGTGTATAAATACACTGTAAATCTAGTGTAATGTATTTTTTACAGATTTTTCTTTTTTTTTGAGAGATATTTTCTGTTTATTTTTTATTTATTTATTATAAAGCTAAAATTTTTTTGTAACCATTGTTATACCTACTCGTAATAATAAACTTCTATTAATGAAATCTGCTTTGTTCAAATTTTCCTGTCAATCTGTAGCTAGCTAAAATACATTAGTTTAATGCACTATAAGGGACAATAAGTGAGTTTAGAATTAAAGTTTAAAATTAACATATTTTTTCATACTTATCACGTGTACATAATACACAGCGTTCGTACATTACGTAACTTTAGAGAAATAGCTGAAATTGTGTCTACAAATGTTGATTACAGGTGGCGTTGCCAGTGAGAATTCTCTGCAGCAACGCCACATTAATTTACTTTTTTCTTTTAAATTAAAAGGCGTACATTCACAAACAATGCATGTACGCTATGTACGTCAGCCGTACATAAAAAAGGGTTTATCATAATAATAAAATATACGGTGGCGTTGCTACAGAGCACAACACCACTTAAATACATAAAATTGATGATGTTTTGTAAATAAAGCATGTGCCTATATCCAAATAAATCAGCTTTATTTATAAAGGTTTTATTCTAAAAAGACCACCAAATTAAAAAAAAAATTAAAAATGTTATACGCTTAATACAAGTCACGTAAGCACTTGACGGCAGTAGTTACAGACTTATATTAGTGATAAAGTTCCTTAGGACTTAGATAATTGGCAAAGATATTAGATCTTCCTAGTTCGATTTTCCAGATAAGAAACTCGCGTCACTTGGGAAATCTGAACGGGGAAGTACCTATTACAAACGGTTCGTTGAGGCTAGGCTTCAATATTTCCTTAAATTTTCTTTATTTGTTCGCCGGGGATTGTATTTTAATGGTTCTACAATGGGCAGCATGTATGTTCAAAAGAGTAATTGTGGCCGTTTTTAAATAATAATAATAATATTCCAAAACTTTCATACAACGCCATCTAGTCCCAAACTAAGTAGAGCTTGTACAATGAGAAGCAGACAATAATAAACATACTTATACATTTCTAAATACATACCTATAATTCTACACATATAGATAAATTGCAAAATACAGCAAATTATCGTGACATCACACAAAAATTTCCCTTAGATGGGAATCTAACACACGGCCCTGACGACCAGCATAGCTGGCAGTCAGGGCCACTAACCACTAGACCAATCACCAACAGCTCAGTGTGTGTGTATTAATTAAACGTCACCTGTGTCCATCCTCCTGGCCTAGAACATCGGTCCCGGGTGCCGACGCTTGCTAGGGCTATAAGAATAAAAACTAGCAATCTAAAACAATGACTATAATACTAAAAGCATCGCCACTAAGAAACATGTGTATCGCCAACAATTACGGCAATTATTGCATAAACACACACAGGTCAGTACACCAGACGATAACGATTACGAAAACTAATTAATTAATTTGTTTCAGTTGACTCGAACAACATGCGTGGGACGCACTTGATGTGAATGCTCACTTAGTACTGTCGTTTACTAGAGCGAGTAAGAGAGCGGGAACGCGATCGCACGCGGCGGATTTGAAGCAACAGAAAAGGATAGAAGCATAGGAAAGCAAGAAACAAAAATAAAGAAGGAAAGAAAGAAAGAAGAGTCTTGACAGACGGACGGACAGCAAAGTGAGCCTATGAGGGTTCCGTTTTTTCCTTTTGAGGTACCTACGGAATAAAAAAAAAACAACGAAGAAAGAAAGATATTTATAAAAAAAACTATTCCTGTTTTAGGTGTCCGTTGTGTCCTTTTTTGTTGGTCTCGTGGGGTCCTGGGTTCGATTCCCGAGTCAGGCAAAAAGTCCTATTCGGTTTTTTTTAAATTAGGAGTCTAGCAGCCCCGAGTTTGGAAGTTGAAGGTATAACACTCCAGTGTCTCGGAAAGCAAGTAAAAAAGCGGTTGGTGTTGATCTCTCTTCGGTCATGTCAGAATGCTGTTCTATCGGACTATGACAGTAAAAGAACAGAGTGTGCATCTGTGTTTGCGCACACACATGTGTTATTTAATATCTCTTGTGTATGGTCGAAATTCCGTCGACAGGATTGTTATAGTTCTGTCTCTTTCTCACATTAGACTCTTGACAGCTTTAAGACATCACAGTAGGCACCCAGTTCGTGTGATTCTTAAAGTAATCCATCTGCTTGGAATGTTGGAGCACTAACAATTCACATAACCTCATTTATTAACGCTGTGACTGTCACCATCTGTTCTAGGCTAATCTTGGAGACGGATATAGAATCCATTATTTTGTAATGTCTTATTGTGTCAAGAGGACCTAAATAAAGTGAAGTGTTGAATTTTGTTTAATGATTTCTTTGCTAAATGTTAACTGATTTTGATGTTTCTTTTTGGGTCTGGAAGAATATTTTCTTCGGCTGTTCCTGGTGGTTGCATTTTGGAGAGTGTGGGCAAGTGCATGCCTTGATTCCGCCATCTCATTTCTACCATCGGACAACCCGACGTACGGCGAGTAACCCCCATTACGTTGTTGAAACCTCTACGGTCCGGACTAAGTGTAACCGCTTAAATCGAAGGACTGGAACAATTTTCCTGCAACGGTCTTCCCATCCGACTATATTTTGGGTGTCTTCAAGGCTAGAGTGAATAGGTTCCTAATAAACTAGTGCACCTCACCATCAACGATTACATCACTGCTTACCATCAGGTGGGATCGCAGTCACGCACTAATTTATATCAAATAAAAAAAAAAGAATAATAAACTTCGGAGAGAGACCGTGGAACTCTTCAATAAGCGATAGCAAATCTTCCGGGATTACTGCTATCGTATGTCGGTTTATTGTTAACACCATTTCAAAACATAACATCACGCCTATAAAATATGCTCTGAAGGGGTCCAGTAGATACCCTGGTATATCGTCATTGCCAGTTTGGGAATAGCTTTTTTGTTTATTTATGGACCGATCTGGATGATTATGTCTATGTTGGAAATTATAATTTTAGTTTGTGGGGAAAAAAAAAGGAAAAGCTTTTTGCATCAAGTCGAAATTGACAAGTTGTGAAACGAAGCTACCGAAAGGATAAATGTCACATCCATATAAATGGTGTAAGGGACAGCCCTCCACAAACTTTAAGTGCTTGCTCAAAAGACGAAACTGAACAACCCACCGGATTCTTTTTTTCGTTTCCTGAAAAAATGTTTTCGGGAAACAAAAAAAAAATGTTTTTAGGAAAGGTGTTTTTGTTGTGTTTTGTGTAGTTTCGTCTACTGAGCAAGCCCTTAAAGTTTGTGGAGGGCTGTCCCTTACACCATGTATAGTCATATATATCGATGGTCTCATCTCTCACATTTAGGCATTTGTCTGATGGTCCTGGACTCCAGGACTGTTCGAAAGAGTTACCGTGGCCCTGGAGCGCCAAAGGCGTTAAAAAGTACAAATGGGTTTTAGTTACTAAAAGTGACACTTCCTCTTGCCCCACCCACGACGAGAGGAGTTATTTGATGATTTTCCTATCCTAATATATAGTCGTAGCAAATTAATGACCTGTGTAACGTACAAACCAAATGGAAAATTGTTATACTAAGAACAATCGTCGAAATAGTATAACAACAGTAAATGCTAATGCATATTATAGAATAGAGAATAAAGCAGGCATAACGATCAAGTCACGTCACAATTTACGACAAATTGCAAACCGCCCACGTTTTCTGCAGTAATACATTAACAAAATTAACAAAACGAACAAATATTTATCACCACTGCTATAATGTATCATTGCTACATTATACCGTAAATGTAAGCTAATGAAGTGCATACCGATTAACGCCTTGTTACTAAACCACGCGTATTTACCTACGCCTCGTAGCCAGTCGCGTAGCTGTCGAAGGGCGAGGGTGGGGCAGTGCCCAGGGGCCCCCAAACTCGGGGGCCCCCAAAACCTGGGTTACTTCTAGGTAAGCGCATTCCATCGTCGACCGCATCATCGCTATCAATCAGGTGAGATAGCGGTCCGGCGCGAAACGACAATAAAAAAACTGATTAGCAAAGCTTATTGAACTAGCGAAAAATTCTTCTACCTTCGAAATTTAAATAAAATAGTTTGCAACACTATTACTTACTACTAATCACGGCAACTTGTTTTAGTCAGTAAAAGTCTGACATCCTAGTCCTCTCACCCTCCTACTCCATTCAATTGAAGATTATTCAAAGAGCATTATCATTTTCAAATAATGATGTTCTTTGAATCTTCAGATTTCTCATGTAAAAATAAGGAGCCCCAGATTTTTTTTGGCCCTTAAGCCGTCGGTAACTGAGCTACGCCACTGCACGTAGTTACAAAACAACGGGGCGTTCTTTGTCCAACACTGCAAAGGTACCGTTTAGATACGGCGGAACAGTTGTATTGTTTGGCAATCATTCATTTACACTGTTTGCAATCATTACTGTCGGCAAAGCTTGTAATGGCAGACAAACATTTGATTAGGCTAATTTGATGAGAGGTCAAAAATGCGATAAAATTCAAGAAAAATGTCTTCCCACAATACATTGGGCCACAAACATAATGGTTCACATAGAACAACAGCTTTACTGCGATGGGTATTTTTGTTGTCATAAGTTAGAAGTATTTTTTTCGTATCTATCTAATTAAAATTAAATGATGTAAAAAACGCGTAATGTATTTTTATTTATCTATCAATCAGCCAGTTAACCACTATATTTTCATGAATTCATTATTAACTATTTAAGAAATTATCGCACTTTTTTGGAGGTGACCCATAATGTTTGCCTCACAGTGGTTTTAAGATAAAAAACTAAGAATAAATTATAAAAAAAAACCTTTACCACAACATTTTAAAACTAGCCCATTCAATATCTCAAGTAATCTTACCTACTTACAAGGGATAATGATAATAAATCAGAAATGAATGACAATGCTTCACTGCCTGGCCTACAAACAATTTTATTATATTTATTTTCAAGGTTATTTCATCATTTACGGTACTGTGACCGCAAGATTTTAGCAACCAAAATATAAATATTCATGAATTCATTACTGTGTAACACGCGTAAAAAAATGTATGAAGTAACGATAGTAAGAGACAATCACCATTAAAGATTACTCAATGTTTAAGAATTTTAATCAGTTGCGTGCTTTTGAAAATTAGAAATAACAATAATAAAAAATCTGGCCTTGTAATTTGGAGATATTTGTGTAACCTTGCAACCTTTCAAATGCATAAGAGACCATATCTTCAATTACCACGGCTAAGCGATAAAAATTGAAAACGATTCTACTTTGTCATTTAATCATAACCATAGTTATTTAAAAACCGGTTCTGGTAACCGCTAAATAACTTCTAACAATAACAACAATGGCAAATATTTCCGTTTCATTACCATCTTCTAAGGAACAACAATGATTTTATTATTCATCGTCAAACGCACTTATAGTACGGGATCTAGTCGATGCATATTCCTTATGGCCTGGGCACATTCGATCATTCCCACGGGTGCATAGCCGACCTTTGTCAGATGTCCCCCTACCATGATATTTGTCCCTTTCCAATTTTTTATCGTCACCGTGTCGCTTTAATGACGCCTTTACTTTCTTGTTTACTTTTGCACTTTTATCTATGTCATTGTAAATTTTTTGGGGTGGTGTCTTTGGACAAGAGATGAATAATAGTTTTTCGGTTTTTTCTATTTTTTAAGTTGATAGTTCGGATTCTCGGATGCTCCTTTAACGGCCGCTTGATGCTTATTGAGATGTGTCGGGAACAATACTTGAATAATTTGTTTTACATATTTTTTTGGGAGATGACTGTTGTCCGACGATTGTTATTTTGATCTGCCATTAGTCATGAAAAGCTCCAACAATCTCTTTTATCTGAATTTTTGATAGTTTGTAACAATGAAGAATTAACCTTCACGGGTCGCACGTTAAACGCTGGGATTTAACGATTATTTAATGATATTTTTGCAATCTGTATTGCAAAAGTCATATCCAACCATTCTTTGGAATCGGCATCAAGTTAGTCAGTTAGTCACTAAATGGTTCTGACCAAAACAATTACAAAACTAATCAATTCAGCCCAACACTATCGGATACTGTTTGACATTTCCCAGTAATGTTCACTGCTATGTATGCAAGCTCAACTAGATATTCACTTGTATGAATCAGGCCATTGATTCAGTTCATGTTAAGTACTGTTTATCGGACTGTTACCATCGGTAGTCCCACATGTGTCCAGCAGACGGTTCCTTTCATCATTAAAACAAGTATATTATGTTTCTTACTTCCTAGGATCTCTTGCTTGTCTTCATTTTGTTCTAAATAACTTGTATCCATTCCACATTCATAGTAACCAAGTGGGTAGACGTTATGTGTAATTTTAATCCTGATAAAATGACCCAATAAAAACTGACATCTAAAGTGATAGCGCCATTTTTACCGGTGTCTTCAAGGCTATAGTGAATATGCCCTTAATCATCTAGTGCGCTTCACCATCACTGATTATAAATCATTGCTTACCATCAGGTGGGATTGCAGACAAGTCAAAAAATGTACAAAACTATTAACTAGAATTAAATGAGTGTAAAGAAATTTCTGCCAATGAGAAACTGTATGGTCAGTAAATAGTCGACATGACAGGTTACTAGACATAATTAATTTGCTAACAACTTTACAACATATCATTTAAGTGACGTAAGTTACATCTTATTCATCGAACCGTTTTCTAATTACTTAACTTTCTCTAAGTTGTATATATCGATATTTATGTTAGATAGTAATAAAAAATACTAGACTTGGCATTTTGTTCTGACTAATTATATAGAAAGAAAGTTAGCTCCTATTGGGCCAATGTTGGAGCCAGTAACGGTTAATCAGGAGACTAACTATAAATATTGGCGCCAACGCACCAGTGTTGTTGTTACAGTTTTTTGTCTGGACAAAAAATTCAATGCGATCGGTCTGTGCTTTGAGTCTTTGACGAGACACGAAAGTCTTGGACGCCAACATTTTATAGTTATCTATTCATTCGGTGCTGTTCCTTTCCGACGAAACTCCAAACTTAGCAGGCGTAAAACTTTTTGATGTATAATCCAATGCATGTCTAACGTTGAAATGTCTGTCATTGACAATGCTTGGAAAAAAATTTGGATAAATGGGATTTTTTGGTTACCGGAATGTCACATGAAACAAGTTAAATTCCGGACAGGATTGAACACAACTATGAAGAACATAGGATTCTAAACTTACCAAATAAAGAAGCTAATAGATCTTCCTAACCAGATAAAATTAAAGGAGATACCGTATAAGGCAAAACTGATGTGCAAATTTAGTTTGAAGTGACTCAACCAACTAATAGTGTTGCATCTCGTCCTTTTAAACCAAATGTCAAAGTCTATCAATAGATTGGTAACTTGTGACATTAACTCGAGCTTCAGCTGTTACGTTAGCTAGTAACAATAAAATATCAACATGTGCAGGTTTTGCCAGGATATTAGCTAACCGCCTATGAGTGTTCGAGTTACCAATTTCCTTTGCAACTGTTACAGCTATGAAGAAAGACTTACTGACACACTTCTTTCTTTTATTACAAGACTGACTAGTCATATTTGGATTACAATTGGAATAATCAAGAATCGTTCGTGTCCTACCTCAACACGTTTATTGACCTCACTCAATGATCCACGTTCATTGAATTATTACTTAGTACCTTGATATACTTTCTGTTAAGTACAGCAATGGATGTTATTTAGACATGTTTCGTCGTTTTTCAATCGTCTATTTAGAATGTATCAGTCCTCAAATTCGACGTTGACGTTTTTAAATGTCCTGATGTGTCTCCCGCCCTTCCTGCATTCCTAATCTAAACCAATTCATCTTAAAGACGTACTATTATGAAGTAACCCGGCGTAACCCGACCCGTATTATGAGATAATAGGACATTCGTATAATAGCTTCTCATTGTGTCTGGAGGTCCCGACGCACCTCGGCTGTCAATCGTAGGACCGATCACCGTGAAATCTGTTGACGCTGTAAGACCTACAGCGAAGTCTAATGGGTTTGGTAGATTAGTTAAAATAATATTGTTTGATGTTTTTGGAAGTGCTTGAGTGTTTTGTAGGTTGGAAGTCCGCTGAAAGGGTTGGTTTGTAAGTTGTTAGAAATTTTATAAAAATCTATTTTCATAAATACATTAAAAAAAAATATAAACCAACAAAATTGCTCTTTGGTTTAGATTTTTGGAATGAACACATTGTAGTGACCCGTTTTCTAAAACGTCAACTTCATAGCATAAAGAACTTTTTGGAACAATACACGCCATCGATGACTCGGGCTTGGTCCTTACCGGACGGTCGGACGGTGAGCTATCCATTGCTCGTCGTCCGTAAGTCGCCCTTGCGACTCCTGACGCCCGGAGCGTTCCCTGTGGGGGTGGCTGGGGCATGAGGAAGTCCGTTCCCTCACGGTTGCGGCCATCTTCTTCGCTAGCAGTAATGCTTTAAATCCAATCTTTCTTTCAATTCGCTCTCACTGCGGACCATGGCATTGAATTAGGGCTGAGCGTTATATGTCGCCGCCGCCAACCACCTTCAAGAGGCACAATATATTATACACACAGAATGTTAAATAATATATTATACAGTATAATAATAATATATTATACAGACTAATAATAATAATTTTCCTTTAATCAGGTATTAATAATCCATAATGGTTAGTAATAATTGTAACTTGTTAGTAACAATTCAATTAGTACAAAATACAATCATAACATATATTTTATTTTATTTTATAATCCTATAATGTCATTGAATAATTTAATCATTTAAAATTGAATAATTTTACAGTAGTCATTTTATAACTTCATAAACGAGTGTTTATGTCTGTCTAACTGTGTGAAATACTGAAATCTATCTATTATACTTCACGCCCCAAATCGTCTTGAATAAAAAAAGAGGAAATTCAAGATTTTCTTTCAAACCGTGTCAGACAGTTAAATCATAACTCTAATGATCTGTGAACAAATTCCGGCGCAACATACAACTCCAGTAATTGTGTGAGCATGACTGTAGTCGGTATATCAAAATATTTTCCCATAATTTAAGACGTTGACGCTTTCTACACGGTGTGATATGAAAATAATGTTAATTCACTTTGGTGTATCAAATAACGTAAACATCATCCAATAAAACTTTTTCGTGTCAATATTTTACTGCGTGTGAAAAAAAGTGACATTTTCACTTTTATTCCCATATAGCTGCTGGCAGCGGTTTCGCCATATATTAATAATAATAGTCGATAGTTGTGTCAGGCAATGGCTTAATATTAATAGCCAAGAGCCTCGACCAACACCTTAGGAGGCTCGCGTTAGGCGGCTGGATCAAGGGCTTGATTCAGAAAGCGGTACTCTGAAGCCCTGACTCTGAACTGTTCCTGCTTCGGTGGGCTACTATTTATTATATTTTTAAATGTTCATGTTTTTATATTGAAGTATTTAAAAATATATGTATTTAAGGGAAATAAAGGAAATAATAATAATAAACCAATCTTTATTTATCAAAAAAATAGACTTGCTCGTCAACTCGCTACTGCAAAACTCGCGCTCACGAGTTGGCACCTTCCGATTTCACCTATTTGTTACATTTTTAGGAACATGGCTAAGTGGGCCAGAGCAAAAAGACCCTAACTTCTAAACTAGGAATAACCTGTCTTTTAGAAATGAGTGTGCCTACAAAATTATGTGCGTACATAGTAGGATACAGTGTTGTACAAAAATAAATAGTAATTATTACAAAACAAGGTAAGCTAATCCAGGGCAAAAGATTATTGATAGATAGATGAGGTGTAAGGGACAGGTCTCCGCAAACTTTAAGGGCTTGCTCAGTAGACGAAACTGAACCTTCCACAAGATTTTTTTTCAGGAAATAAAAACAAATCAGCCTCACCCAAAATTATAAGCTTGATTGGACAGTTTGTATGGAGAGACTGATTTTTTTTCAGTTTCGTCTATTGAACAAGCCCTTAAAGTTTGCAGTGACCGATCCCTTAAAACCTGTATAAAGCATAATCAGCCCTTTAATGTTCCCACAGCTGGGGCTCAAGCTTTCTCTCTAGGAAAGGAAATGGGCCGTTACCTTCCGTGATTCTATATGCGACCGACCGACCATGCAAAACTACTGTTTTACATACACTATTGTGCCTCTCTACTAATCCATTAATTCCGTGCATGTGCTACCACAAGAAATGATCATACGATAAGATGACAGTTCTTGATTGAAACGTCAATGTCTTGACATGCATTGAATTGACATTAGCTGTTGAGCAGTCAGAATTATCTGCAACTCAACTGTCATTCAAATACAATTTATTGTTCTTATTCCTTCTTCTTTGTCTGGTCGATGGTTCGTAATAATGTCAATTTATAGTACCGACCTGTAAGAATGATAGGTTCTAGAGTGGCAATTACGTATCGGGAGACGTAACGTTGGAGGGCCTCAACAAGGTGAAACGATGACCTATTGGGGATCGCGGGAACCCGATGGATACGAGATGCACAAGACCGGTCGTTTTGACAACATTTGGATGAGGCCAATGTCCTACAGTGGATATCCGTCGACTGAAATGATGATGAATGATGGTGATGGAATGATGGTGATGATGAATATGGTTTTGTCTCGTTGTTGGTCGTTGTTGCCCTCGTATATTAGTTCCTTGATTATCATTACAGCCGATATAGTCCACTGTTGAACATAGGCCTTCCCCAAATAACCACAATGAACGATCCTGTGCGGATTCTCGCAACTTTCATCAGGTCATCGGTCCACCTTGTAGGAGGCCTTCCAACGCTGCGTCTTCCAGTACGCATCGCCACTCCAGAACCTTTCGGCTCCAATAGCCATCTGTTCTGCGAGCAGTGCCTTAAGTTTGGCGAATCTTCGTGCTATGTCGGCAACCTTAGTTCTTCTACGGATATCTTCATTTCTGATTCGATCACGCAAGGAAACCCCGTGCATAGCCCATTCCACTGCCCTTTGGGTGCATTGTGCTTTGGGGCCCATTGCAAGCGACCACGTTTCAAAACCATATGTTATCACTGGCATCACGCACTGATCTTTAGTTCCTTAATGTTGTGTTTGTGTTCTTAGTGCAACTTATATCAAACTCATTTCATTCTTGTTGGATACAATTCCTTTTTTTCTCATTATCCTCATTTTAAATACTATGAATCAGTGCACATTCCAAACACTTATCATTCCAAAGAAATGTTATCACAGTTGTCAAAATTCTTCTCATCTTTATCTGCCCTTGCTCTATCAGGCCATTCTCTGTTATCAGCGATTATTGTGTCCATAGTATCATGAAATGATTGATTCTTTTGACGTCATCTCAATGTAAGAGGCTGTAGATTGATTGTGTTAGTTTTATCTTTAATTTTGTGACTTTTACCTTATGATAAGGACCTCAGATTGTAAGAGAAAACTGAATCTTTTGTGTTCTTAGAAATAAGAAAGAAACGTCATTTTTTGAAGGATTATGATCTTGACGTAATAAGTTTTTTTATTTATTTTTTTATTTATGGTTGATAGGTTCGCGCTTGACCGCTATCTCACCTGATGGAAAGCGACGATGCGGTCGACGATGGAACGCGCTTACCTAGAAGAAACCTATTCACTCTCGACTTAAAGATTCCCGGGTTGTAGCTATCAGGAAACACAGACTCCGGCAAGGAATTTCACTCCTTAGCTGCACGCACAATGAATGTGTTCCCAAAACGTTTTGTGCATGTATGTTAATCTATGAATGAATAATCATACTCATGATTGAAAACTATTGTAAATCATGTAGCTTGGCAAAACCATAGCTATGTCGTAGCCATATGGTATAACACGCCGGATTGAAACCGTCGTTGTAATATAATGCGGCTACCTCACGTTTAGCCGGATTATGATAGCGATATGTTCTACTAAGCGACGATATTAGACTGTAATAGTCTGCATAGAGTGACTTAGACTCAACATTGGCCATGAAACAGAATAGCGCAGTCAAATAAGCTTGATACCTCCCTTTTATTTTTAAGCGAGTTAATCATCATCCTTCCACTTTGAGTGGAGTCACAGGGAGTGTCAGACTTTTACTAACTAAATCCTACCTGTGTTCTTTCAGCTCACCTCTGTATTCCAGGGTCGCGACAACTCTTTCGAATAATCGCGCAGCCAGTGAATGATATTATTGAATTGCATTTCAAAGATACCAACCACGTAATGTATTAACCATCTTCTATTGGAAATAATTTCAATCACAATAGAAACTCTCAACTATGTTTATATGCTTAATATGTTTAGACACACATGACAGAAATACAAAGTAAGGAGAGTCAAATGAAGGTGTGATCTGCTCTGCCCCCCGAAGCTAAAAAGCAATATCTCAATCTTTTTGAAAATTATTTTTTTTTCATCGTATAGCTTGAAATTTTCAGGCAGGTTCATCTAAAAACCCATAACTTTATTGGAACAAGGAAAACACTATATATACTTACGTATTTTATAAATGTGAATGTAACTCGTGTTAGTTAGTTTTGAAAGTATGCATTAGCAGACAAAAAGCCCTAAATGAAAAACAGAGATATAAGCTTTAGAACTGGAGAAAGACTTAACATATTTTTTTATCAATATCATACGCTGGCAGTACCTATTTTAATACTAGCTGCTGCCAGTGGTTTCGCTTGCGTGAAAGTAGAAAATTATTCTCTGAATTAAAGTAGAAGTAACCTATGTGTTATGACAGGATATGGTCTGCTTGGGTACAATCACGAATAATAAGATATATATACATAGCCACAGTTTATCCTAAATTACCTAATTATCAAACAGATAATTTAGAACAAATAGTTGTAAACTTATTTTTTGAATGGCAGATGTTAAGGCAGATAGATGTGACAATTTAGATGTCTTACTGATCTTGACTTTACTAAGATTTATTGAAATCCATTCAGAAATTTGAGCAAAGAAGTTACAAACATATACTTAGACACACTTTTGCCTTTAGAATACGTGCAGGTAGTACATACGTGGGACATTCAGAATGTTTTGAGAAATAGGGTTTGGCTCTCGAAAAAATGTGGAGGGAAATTCAAAATTCGAACAATGTTATTTTTACTTTCAAATAACCAAAGTTTTCAAAATCAGTGGCCAGTGCCTTATACATAAAACCTTTTTTTTTACAAAACTTTCTGAATGGCCTTAGTATATTAGTGTGATGACGCGGAAAATATTTTTTTCATAAAATTCCAGTTTTCTCAAAACATACTCTGATTGAGTTACCACTTTCACTTTCGAGGGCAGTAATTACCATGCATATTGTTTCGTGTCTAAAATTAAACATCACGATCACGACAGACTTCACGTTTGACTGACGACTAATGTGGCTAATAAATAATTATACAGAATATGTTACAGAACAATTCCTTTCCTTTCAACTTCCCTGTATTATCGTCGGTTTTAATTGTGGAGGAAATAGCTACTGCGTCATTACTGAATAGTCTAACATTGTAGATACTGTTATTTTATTATTGAGTTGATTCTACAAGCTTGGCTTATTACAATTTAATATTTCGTCATCATCATTTCAGCCCGAAAACGTCCACTGTTGGACATAGGCCTCCCCCAAGCGTCGCCACAACGACCGGTCCTGTGCGTCTTACATCCATCGGATTCCCGCAAACCTGACCAGGTCATCGGTCCACCTTGTGGGAGGCCTTTCAACGCTGCGTATTCCGTTACGTAGTCGCCATTCCAGAACCTTTCTTCCCCATCGACCATCTGTAATGCCTGCAATGTGCCCTGCCCATTACCACATAAGTTTGGCGATTCTGCGAGCTATGATGTGATCGCGCAAGGAAACTCCAAGGATAGTCCTTTCCATTGCCCTTTGGATGACTTTAAGTCTTCTTATGAGGCCTACGTTTCGGAGCTATATGTCATCACTGGCAACACGCATTGGTCATTGGACTGGACTTTCGTCTTGAGATACTGTGGTATATTGGACGAGATCAAAAATCAAAATCAAAATCATTTATTTCAAATAGACCATTTGCAGGCACTTTTGAATAGTCAAATGTCGGTCAGTCCAAGAAAAGTGAAGCTAAATTGCACGAGAAGATAATGTACACATTTTAATATTTCATATTTATTTACAATAATAGTACTTTATAACTACTTTTAGATATTTTAGCTTAATAGGTACGTACAAACTGAAAATAATAATTGCACAAACGGAGAGAAAAGAACCCATTGGGCATCAAAAAAATTCATCCGTATTGATGTCAATGGGAAAAGTGCTGGCAGCGTTTCCACGCAGATTCTTTGACCGAAGTCACGCGAAGATATTGTAGATTATTGCAATATTCTTTACATTGGTTCCGTTTATCAATTACTTCATGAGATTGGACAGCACGGTTTAGGCACTCTGTACCCTCCCCTCTTTCGACTTTTTAATTTGGTAGTGTTCTATTTGACGCTTCTGGTTTCGTCTCCACCTCCGATTCAGGTTCTGATTCCCACCAAATTTAAAAATTCCTAACCGATTCTTATTCCGGATTCGGTTTCGATATAATGCCTTCTGTTTCATTCATGATATCGAATCCATGATGCAGGAGTGATTCCTCCATTGTAGGCATGGGCTTGCAGATGACGACCGAGTCGTTGACGACACGTAGAGTTCCACGCGCGCCTCAAACAGATGTTAGCAAAACCGTAGGGCCCAGCAGGGCCGAAGCCTACTGGGGCTGTGGGTTGGCTTCCGACATGGAAACTCGGGGTCCTGGAACGTAAAGCAAAAAAGGAACATAAGAGTGGGTTTTAGTTAGTAATATTCTGACATGTCCTTCTGCTTCGCCCTAAAGCGGGAGAAGTCATTTGGTATTAAAAAAGAGTACTTCCAAGTCATCGTTTTTCTTAGCACAAGAGTTAGAAAGGCAATACTGAATTCGTTTCCAGTTTTCCTTAAAAAATATTTTTCCGGCACAAGGAAAAAAAAGTAGGTACGTTTCAGAAATACCTAATCTGATATTCTGAGAATGAATATGAATGACAAATCTTATCGATTGTTTATCGACTTTGTCACATCATTCACTGATCATTGTCAAACGTCATTCAATGTCACACTCACATGCAAAAACATGTATAACGTTAATGTAAGTTTGTATGTTTGTGTGTGTGCTACTCCTCCATGCTCGATCGGCTACAATGATTTGGATGAAATTGAGACACGGGTAGACCATTTCCAGAATAGAATATTTTTTATCCTGGGAGTATAATATCATCATCTTCCTGCCCTAGTCCCGTTTTATTTGGGGTCGGCGCAACACGTTTTTTTCTTCCATTCTGTCCTGTCACTCGTCACGCTATCACTAACTCCCTTTTCTTTCATATCGCTTCTCACACAGTCCATCCATCTTTTCTTTGGCCTCCCTATTCCCCTCCATCCATCCACATGTAAACTCATAACTTTTTTAGCAACATGCGTTTCATCCCTGGGAGTATAATAAAATAATATTCCACAACTACCACGCAACAAAGTATGTTTCATTGGAATAATTTTCTACACCACTGGTAGCAGCTAGATGGGAATAAAAGTGAAAATAGCACTTTTTCATAAATATTGTTTCGTGTCTCACGTACTAAAATATTTATTTATTATTTATTATAATCTTTTTTTTTTCTTTTTTTTATATTGACACGGCGAAGTTTTATTGATAGACGTTTACTTTATTTGATACACCAAAGTGCTTATTTTTTTAATTACGTTCCCTTCGGACAAATTTTTTACGTTCACACAGCGAAATCTTTTGATTTTTATTTTACTTTCACCGCTAGCAGTTGCAGATAATTATTAAGTGTTATAATCAAACTCCCATAATTAGCCATCCAAAAAAAAAAACCATTACTTGAATTTGATCCCACCTGATGGTAAGCAGTGATGCAATTGTTGATAGTGAGGCGCACTAGTTTATTAAGAGCTTATCAAATAATTGTATTTATTCTCGTTTTAGTCTATAAAAGTCTCTTACGCTCCATCCAGATTACTTTTCCCTAGGGCCGTTGGTCACTTAGCTACGTCCCTGGATCGTGCAACTGTTTTTAGCACAGTCTTAGGGCTAAACACCGGGACACCATGGCAACGCTACTGGTCGCGCCGCCATGGTGTTCCGGTGAAATTAAGCCCTAAGCTACCAAGCTGGACACCAGAGTCGCACCACGTCCGAGCTGGTCGCGCCACCAAATTGGTTGCGCAACCAAGCAGACACCAGGTGAGTGACTCTCTATAGAGCTGTATACATTTTGTTGGTAGCAGCGACTGGTCGCGACGCCATGGTGTCCCGGTGAAATATAGCCCTTACGACATGGGGGCCCTAAAATGCTGCTGAATGACGAATGGGTGTTTAGAACAGCGGGATTCTGACGAGCCGTTGGTCTTTTGTTTTTTGAATGGGTCGTACACTTTGGGGTGCAGTGTAAATGAAAGTGCTTATTGAATTTATTGTGGAGAAAGTTCTGAAAGGTTTGATTGAAAGGTTAATTGAATTCAATATAATTTAGTTTGAAAGCAATTTATAGTTTTAGCTAGTAAATTCCTTGAAATTCAATTTGAAATGATTGAGTTAGGTTTCACTCAGATATTGGTTTTCGTAGTTGGAATATAGTGCAGTGTGTATTTAGACCTAAAGCTAGAACTAAACTGCGCACATGTGTGCCACACACGCCGATCTGTGCGCGTCGATCTTCATACATTTTATGCGGAAACTAGACTCGTAGTGCTACACTTGATCCACGCCACGTGACGTTGTTCTACGTACAAACCAGGCGTGTTACACGTGTGTGTCGGTCTAATGTAGTTCTAGCTTAAGTTGTATTTACCGGAAGACGTAGCATTGCAAGGCCTTTCACAAGGTGGACCGATGACTTGGTGAGGGTCGGAGGAAACCAATGGATGCAAGACGCATAGAATCGGTCGTTGTGGCTACACTTCGAGGAGCCCTATGTCCAACAGTGGATGTCTTTCGGTTGAATGATGATGATGTTTGTAATTTTACTTTATACCTGTTGATATGTAAGGTAGACATGTATAGGCCAAGACGCCTGATAGTAGACACCTAAATGATTTATTATTTTACTATTATTACATATCAAATATTTGTTCCACTCAATTTATTTTTCGTAGCCCAAAAATCTTTCAAATCATTACACGCTATTTACTGATATGTGAGTCACCCTACAACTAATATTTTACAATTCAAATAAACATAATGCATCTATCATTTTGGGCCCAGCAGGATATTTTAGAAAGAGTATTAATTTGTTCCTACAGATGAATAGGTAGTTACTGATGTTTCTTTCAAACTTTTTATTTTTATTTTTGAACTTCGAACAAGTTCTATAACAAGGTTTGAAAAATTAAAGTTACATTTTAGACAGCATTATTAATTTCGAATCAATAAATAAGTATGTTTGTGTGAATAAATTCAATTATTTTTATTATTTTTCAGGAATCATGATGTGTATTAGATTTTATTTCAATAATAAAAATATTTAAATCAGAAAGCTGAAACTTTATTTCAAAATATCGGTCAGTCAAAAAAAAGTGAAGCTATATTGCATTGGGTTCACAAAAAGTTTCGGGAACACATTTATTTTGCGAATATCTAAGCAGTTTAATTCCCTGCTGAAGTCTATGTTTCCTGATAGCTATAACTTGCAGATCTTTAAGTCAAGAGTAAGGTTACTTCCAGGCTAGCGCGCTCTATAGTCCCTTTCTATCAGCTGAGATAGTGGTCAAACGCGAGCCTATCAAAAGTAAAAAGTACAATAAATAACCTCACTTTTTTTTTTCAATGGGAAAAATCATCCAATGACAACCCCAACCAGATAGTGTCAGACTCTTACTGACTAAAAAACCCATCCCGTTCCTTCAAGCCTTCATACCAGGGCTCGACCGCCCTTTCGGATAACCCTGGCCCCAGTAGGCTTCGACCCGGCTGGGCCCCTGCTGTTGCTGACAACTCCTTGAGGCGCGCGGGAACAGTGCGCGCCGTCGACGACTTGGGCTTGGTCCGAACAGTTACCGGACGGCCGGACAGCGAGCTACCCATTGCTCACTGTCCGCAAGCCCGCGCCTACGGTATAAATAACCTCACTCGTGTTCCCTCAGTTGACCGTGCTAACTCTTTCAAACAATCCGGTAGTCCTGACGTCCATTGATGTTAATAAAATTATGAAAACCGTATGGGTCCTACCGAGTTCAGAACGTAAACTGTACTTTGGTGACTTTGTTTATGGATTTTCCACGAATAATTGCACAGACGATTTTGAATTGAGTAACCAATGTAATGGATTGCCATAAAAGAGGAGATAAAATAGTCAGGTTTTTATGTTTATTTAATAAGAAATTTCTATAAAGCTCCTATCTACACTTATCTATCTATATTATGTACTAGCTTTTGACCACCACTTCGTCCGCGTACATAAAATATAGCCTATGTTACTCAAGAATAAAACAGCTTTCAATCGGTGAAAAATTTTTAGCAATCGGGCCAGTACTTCCAGAGATTACCTCCTACAAACAAAAAAAAAACAAACTTTATCTCTTTAACACAGGATCATGCATTGTGGCGACGCTTGGGGGAGGCCTTTGTCCAACAGTGGACGTTTGTCGGCTGAGATGATGATGATGATGATCTCTTTATTATATTAGTGTAGATGTAGATAAAAGTGAAATACCACTCACTGATTAATTACAAAATCTCAGAAACTGTAACACCCACAAACTTAAAATTTGGTACGTTTTTTTTTTATAGTGGATAGGCTCGCGTTTGACCACAATCTCACCTGATGGTAAGCGATGATGTGGCCGACGATGGAGCACGCTTGCCTAGAAGCAATCTATTCACTCTTGACTTAAAGACCCCTAGGTTATAGCTATCAGGAAACACAGACTCCGGCAGAGAATTCCATTCCTATGTAAGTTTTTTAAAACATCCGCTAAGAACGGATTTTCCGAAATTCACCCCTTAAGGGGATGAAACGGGGGTCCAAAGTTTGTATGGAGAAACCGACTTTTATACGGGCGAAGCTGCTGGCAGAGTAATCTATATAAGTACAGATAAGGAATACACTTAGCATAATCAGCCTTTTAATGTTCCCACTGCTGGGACTCGGGCCGCCTCTCTAGGAGAGGGAATGGGGCGTAATCCACCACGCGGGTCCTTTGCAGGTTGGTGGATGTTACGAGAGCAGGTGATGATATAAACTACACAAAGAAATGCGCCTGACTGGGTTTGAACCCACGACCAATAACTCGTAAGTCAAGGCCATTACCACTTGGGCACAACTGCTCAGGAATACACTTATCATCACGATATTATAAAGGCGAAAGTTTGTAAGTGTTATGACTATGTTTGTTACTTTTACGCTCAAACGGTTGAACGAAATTCGATGAAATTTGGTAAACAGGCAGCCTATCACCTGGAATAGCACCTAAGACTATGTTTCTTTGAGATAGTTTTCTATTAGCACGCGGGCGAACCCGCTGGCTGCAGCTAGTACATAATAAAACAAAATCCCCACTGTGTCTATCTGTCTGTTCGCGATCAACTCAAAAACTACGGAACGGATTTTAATATGGTATTCACCAATAGACAGATTCATGAGAACAGTTTTTTTTTTAGTTATGGAAATCGTCTAATAACATCCCGCGGGGGATGTTATTAGACGATTTCCATAACTAAGATCGGACGGTGCGTGAGTTAGTGTCAGACTTTTACTGACTAAAAACCCACACCTGTCCCTTCTTTACCATTGTTCCAGGATTCAAGGGATCTCTTTCGCATCACCCAAGGCCCCAGTAGGCTTCGACCCTACTGGGCCCCTATGGTTGCTGACAACCCCTTGAGGCGCGTGTGGAACACTACGCGCTGTCGACTTGAGCTCGGTCCGGACACCCAGACTGTTAGACGGCGAGCTACCCATTGCTCGCCGTCCGCAAGCCCGCGTTAGGTCGGTTTAGATCTAAATAAAATACGTACGTATATATGCATATTATAACATGCAGAAAAGCCGAAATACTTACTAGAGATATGAAACACAGATTCAAAGGTGGGCTAAGACTAAGTAATGCAGCGAATCAGACTAAAAAAATATAATAAAGAAAAAATGTCGACCGTTTTACGGTACAATACGGTAGCAGCTGACTCCAGGGACTTAAAAACACCTTCATAAAGGTTACAGAATTATAAGTGTTACATGTTGAATGTGTAACAGAATCAAAAATGTAACACTTATAGATGTGTTTTCAATGTGTTAACCCAAAACACTTAAAAAAGTGTAACCGTAACATATCTGTAACAGATATAAAAGTGTTAACAGTGTTAATAAGTGTAACAGGTAAACGCAGCGTTGCCAAAGTTACAATTTACTTATTTATGGTACTGTGCAATTATTTCAGTTACACATATTAACACATATAAAAGGTTACAGTTTGATTCGGTAGCACTTCTTAACACATGTAAAAGGTTACAGTTTCATTCGGTAACATTATTGTATCTGTTACATTTAAAAGCGTTTTCTGTTATAACTATTTTAAAAAACAGTGTTAAAACACATTATTACGGTTACAGTTTGATTCGGTTGCACTTAATAACACATATAAAAGGTTACAGTTTGATTCGGTAACATTATTGTATCTGTTACACTTAAAAGTGTTTCTCTGTTAAAACTGTTTGAAAAAACAGTGTTAAAACACATTATTACGGTTACAGTTTGAGTCCCTGGCTGACTCTAATCATACTAATCTCCTGGTATTCCCAAAGATGGCGGACAAAAACCAATTTAATATTCAAAACGCAAAACCTAGTCAAATAAAATGTCTACATTTTACACAAGGGTGAAGCAGTACAATGCACTCCAGTTGCTATTGCACAACTTGCGCAGGAGTTGATGCTATCGGCACATTCGCTAGAAGATTAGCTAGATAAAGACATTTCGTGCTCAGCTTGGACGGAGGTTCTTGTAAATGTACGGATGCTGACGTCAGTTAGTTTTGTGCCAAAAAGGACAAAATAAGCATATGGATTACAGTTTGAATGGTCCTGGACAACACTTCTTTGGTAAGAAGAAGAAAGAAGCGCTGTCCCAAAGAAGTGCCGTCTCAAAGAAGAGCTGTTCCAATGAAGTGCCATCTCAAAGAAGAGCTGTCCCAAAGAAGAACCGTCTAAAAGAAGTGCTGTCCCAAAGAAGTGCTGTCTCAAAGAAAAGCTATCCCAAAGAAGTGGCGTCTGAAAGAAATGCCGTCCAAAAAAGTGCCGTCTTAAAGAAGAGCTGTCAAATAATGTTGTAAAATAATGATAATAATAAGAATAAAATAATATTAATGTTAAAGATTTAACATTTTGACGCTAATAAACTATTTTATTTTTCATTTCTGCATGATGTTCCGTAGTTATATTAATTTTGAAGGTTTCGTGGCCAAGATGCTTCTTTGTGTGGTCCGCTTGATGATTTTCCTGAAAAAAAAAAAATATATATAACAATAAAAATTTGACATAGCTCAATTATTTAAAAATACAGGCACGATTTCCCAAGGTTTATATTCTTTAATATAACGTACAAAACCTAGAGAAATATTTTTATTACCTTCCTGCATGCTTGGTAATGTAATAAAATATATTCAATGACAATTCTTAAAATTTCACGTTTTATAACCTAAAAATGATGTCTTTTGCCGACATTTTGATGAAGAGATTATGATGAGTATTCTAATTTAAGTATGTTAGCAGTTAAATCGTTAAAGTAAGTAGTAAAGTTAATTTAAGTGAGGCCATGTTTATTATGTACGACTAGCTTCTGCTTACGGCTTCGCTCGCGTTGTAGTACAAAATTATACCAAGGGAACATACTCACGGGATAAAAAGTGTCCTGTCCTTAGTCTATCAGTGTATCAAGTTTCATCGCAATCCATTTAGTAGTCATTGCGTGAAAGAAATATCCATACATCCATACATCATACATCCTTATATCCATACATCTATACATCCATACATCCATACATCCATACATCCATACATCCATACATCCATACATCCATGCATCCATACATCCATACAATCATACATCCATACATCCATACATCCATACATCCATACATCCATACATCCACACATCCATACATCCATACATCCATACATCCATACATCCATATATCGATACATACATACATACATCCATACTTAAATACATACTTTCGCGTTTAAGTATAATATTAGTAGGAAAATAACATCCTTGACGAAACGGTACTTGGGTTTAGTTCAAGAACAAGTTACAGGAACCATTAACAGCTTAAGTTTAATACTTAATATATTTAATTTTATATACACTTACTTACTGTTTATGTTGTAACTGACATTGCTTACCAACATACGTTGAATTTTAAGTTGCTGACTTGCCGAGGCCATAACATAAAAAATTAAGTGCAGCTAGAAATTCTTGGGTATAGATTAAGTAGCTTAGTGATTCCCAAACTTTTTTAAGCAGCGCCTCCTTTGGATGTAGTAATTTTTTTTTGGGACGCCTTTGTGAAAGTAAATAAATACGCCCCTGTAAATATATACCTACGTTTAAGTAGATGTGTATCTATGGAGTCTTCGAATAGATAAAAATCTCGCGTCAAAGTATTTGTTACCAAACTCCTCCATGAACTCCTCCGAAACGGTTTGACCGAGTAAGTGACCACGTTTCGGACCCATATGTCATTAGGTTCTGGCAACACGCACTGGTCATAGACTTTCGTCTTGAGATACTGTGGTATTAGACGATAAGACACCGCACAGCTTCCCGAACGCTGTCCAGCCGAGTCGAATTCGACGATTGACCTCTATCTCAAAGTTAGACCTACCCAACTGGGCTGTCTGTCCCAGGCAAACGTAGTCGTTCACAACTTCGAGTGTAGAGTCTCCATAATCTTGATAGTATGACGAAATATAGTCTACAAAAAGTTATTCGTCAAGGTCACGATTTTCAGCTTTTAAGATAAATTACGCAAGGATAGGAATCATTAAAAATTAAAGAAGTGAGAGTAAATTGTGAAAGGAAATCAAGTAATAGGTTACTTCTAGGCAAGAGTGCTCCATCATCGCTTACCATCAGGTGAGATAGTGGTTAAGTGCGAGCCTGTCACTAATAAAATAAAGCAACATCAAAAGTGATAACATAGCAGCCAGTCATTGAATTTCCAAACAACATTATATTAATTGATATACTTAAACTAGATATGAATGACTTATTACTACTAACATGTTTTTTAATTAAAATTATTTGTAACATCCGTCGTTTGTACAGTCAACATAGAAGATAAGTAACCAGGTTTATTAGATACACACTACAATAATATTATAAACAGGTAAATTTTGTATTTTTGTTTGTTGGAGGTAATCTCTAAAAGTACTGGTCCGATTGCTAAAAAAATTTCAGCGATAGAAAGCTGTTTTATTCTTGAGAGACATAGGCTATATTTTATGTACGCAGGTAAAGCCGCGGGCAAAATCTAGTTAGATATAAATGACTTTTTTTGTGGAAACCGATGAAAGGGTATTAATGAAATGTAATTAAATTAATAGTAAATAAACAAGTCATTAATAAAATTAAAATTAACTCTTATACATTAATCGGTTTCCGGAGATTCATCGTCCGGTAACCGTCCGGACCGAGC
The DNA here is from genome assembly GCA_910589285.2 of Mythimna ferrago. Classification (NCBI taxonomy): domain Eukaryota; kingdom Metazoa; phylum Arthropoda; class Insecta; order Lepidoptera; family Noctuidae; genus Mythimna; species Mythimna ferrago. The sequence continues at coordinate 7,979,210 of OU342691.1, read as the reverse complement.
CCGAGATGTCAGCAAAATCGTAGGGTGGTTCGCTTCTAAAAGGAAAACCAGGGGTCCTGGATCGCAAGGCAAGAAACATAGGAGTGGCTTTTAGTCAGTAAAATTCTGACACGCCCTCCCGCTCCGCCCTAGAGGGGGAAAGTTATTGGAAGATTTTCCACCTAAAAAAATACATTAAGTGGTTTCCATGAAAATTTCAACGGTATTTTACGACTCTGCCCCCCTAGCCAAGGTACAGCCGTTTCTCTTGTGTTGAACGCCTCGAGTTGACCACGCGCCCGATTCCTTTGTTCTGACCACGTGACTGAGCGTTGAGATGAAGTCATTCCCGTACATTTGAAGTTGTCTACTAGCGTTAAAGATTGCAGATTATCAACATGGCTAGGTATACTGGTTATTTATCACCTCTGTTGACTGTACACAATATGTGGGTTAGTACGTTTTTGAAATTGGAACAAATATTGCATGTGACTCGGCCGCACCTACTCTCATATATTATGCCAAGGTGTGCTAGCGTAAACTCATTGCTGTCCCCTAAACTTAGCGAAATATCGCATTTTTGTCCTTCGTTTCATTCGATAGGTTTTTGCGTTTTGTTTTGCACAGTACTTCACAAGAGTTCTAAGGACGACAAGACGAGAATATTATTTTTCGAAACACCTACTCGAAAACCCGCTCCTAACCCTACCATTTTTAGGCTTGTTATTTAGTCTATTTCGCACTAATGCGAAAAATTGAGTGTTCTTTCTATAATACGCACTAAAGCGGAAAATTAAAAAAAAATATTTTCCATATACCTATAAAGATTACAATTACCGCTTTTAGGGTTGTTATTTAGTCTATTTCGCACTAGTACGGAAAGTGTTTTTTTCTATATACCTATAAAGATTGTGAGTTTGAGTTCTTATTCTTCTAAAAACGTGATCACGCTTCATTAGGTCCAACAGGCCGTAGATTTTCGGTGTACTTTCCCCCAAATTGTCAGTCACACAAAGAATTTACTTCCGAACGATTGATCTTCAATACGGGTGTCATCAATGGCACGTTTAAATTTACTTGCCTGTATTTTTTTTTTTTAATATCTTTAGAATTCTTATCCTATTGGGAGATAGTTAATGCCGTTATTAATATAAGATAATATTATATGGGGAGATCTTCTTCCTGCCCTTGTCCCGTTTTATTTGGGGTCGGCGCAACACGTTTTTAGGGTTCCGTAGCCAAATGGCAAAAAACGGAACCCTTATAGATTCGTCATGTCTGTCTGTCTGTCTGTCCATCCGTATGTCACAGCAACTTTTTTCCGAAACTATAAGAGCTATACTGCTGAAACTTAGTAAATAGATGTATTCTGTGAACCGCATTAAGATTTTCACACAAAAAAAAATAGAAAAAGAGCAATAAATTTTGGGGGTCCCCATACTTAGAACTGAAACTCAAAAATTTTTTTTTCATCAAACCCATACGTGGTATCTATGGATAGGTCTTCAAAAATGATATTGAGGTTTGTAACATCATTTTTTTCTGAGAGACACTTCCAAAGTGGTAAAATGTGTATCCCCTCCTCTAACTTCTAAAATAAGAGAATGATAAAACTAAAAAAAATATATGATGTAATTACCATGCAAACTACCAACGAAAATTGGTTTGAACGAGATCTAGTAAGTAGCTTTTTTTTAATACGTCATAAATCTAAAAAAAAATACACTATAATTAAAACATCGACCAAAGTTACAACGAACTTCAAGAACTTTTATATTATGTTACTTGCTGCTACGGAACCCTCCATGGGCGAGTCCGACTCGCACTTGGCCGGTTTTTTTTTTCTTCCATTCTGTCCTGTCACTCGTCACGCTATCACTAACTCCAACAACAATATGGGGAGTTAATCAGGGTTATTTGTAAAACACTGGCAACCTCCCAGGATTATGTTACTAATATCATAAACAACAGCTTTTGTTCTTTGAATTTTAAAAATTTATTATGTTTTAGTTCGTCAGATTTTCATACAAAAATAAAAATATTTAAAATTAACGTTCTAAATATTACGAAGTCTATGCGATGCAAGTGATAGTACAATAGCGGAGGGGAGTGGGGATCGGGCGGCGAGGGCCTTGGTGCGCTTGCGTCGCGTCATACAGGCGTATGTAGGAAGAGTTGAAAGGTGTTAGATAGAACAACGAAATCAAGAAGGTTTGGTTTTGGTAAATGATTTGTGTTTTGTAAAAAGTCATAGACCAAAAGTTGTTGCCTACCATGTTAGTAATACAGTTCTGCATGGTTGTTAGCGTTTTACAAATAAACTTGTATAAAAAAAAACAGAGTGAGCAACCGTTTCACCCGTTACGGGCAACTGAAGGACACTCCCTCACTCCTCCCAGAGCGAGACAACTCATTCGAAAATTTCCCACCCTAAAAAAAGTTAATAATCATGCGCGCTTTGCATCCGTCCACCATTAACCCATTAATGCAATGCTCACACATTGTGCACTGAAGGGTTAGTGAGTGAAATAGTGACGTTCCCACGTCATTCACTGCTAGTGACGTGACGAATGGCAGTCAGCGGGTGGTCTTAGTATAAGTAGTACTTATAACTGGATTTGTATACTTTGATATTCGTTAGGGCTTCTGGGCTTTGTAAAAGGGAGTTAAGTAGATGTTTATGCGTGAGGACGTTAGATTTCTTCGCTGATTTGAAGAGACATTGGTTTTTTTTTTTTGGTGGGTAAAAATCATCCAAATGACATCCCTCCCCCCTTTAGGCGAAGCGGGCGATAGTGTCAGACTCTTACTGACTAAAAAACCCACCCCGTTCTTTCTTGCCTTTGATAACGGGGCCGACCCTCCCTTTCGGAAAGAGACCCTGGCCCCAGTAGGCTTCGACCCAGCCGTGTATATCATATGCGATGTTTGTTACTTCTGCACGCTCTGGCTAATTGGATTTAGGCGATTATCACACTGCCTCGCACCACGCAACGTAAGGCGTAAATGCGTGTTTTAACATTGCTTGTAAGTATCTCTGTTTGTATAGAAAACACGCACAGTCCAACACACCGAAAATGCATCCACGCGCGTTCAAGCAGATTACGCGCCTGCAAGCGTAAAAACACGGGGCGAGACGCAAAGTATAGCACACTGAGTCTCGTAGTGCCCTGCGTAATTTTTTATGAAATGAGTCAGAGCCTGCCTGAATCTACAAAACGCAACTACGCGCGTGAGTGCGTAAAAAACCCGCACGATGATGCAGATCTGCACTCCCGCAAGTACGCGTAGATGCGTTGACACGCAACATGCAGCGTGATGCGTGGCAGTGTGATTTATTTTTTTATTTCAAAAATTGACACACCAACGACTCATTCACCGAGTAACATTACAAATGATAAATGATAAATGATAAATGATAAATGATAAATGATCTTTATTTTGCAAGTAGGTTTTATAAAAACACTTTTACACGTCAATTTTTTTTTTTTTGTCAATTAATGCTAGATGAGGCCGGTGTTTCCTAACTGACTACCCTGAGAAGAAACACCGAAACAAACTCAGGGGTCAAAGTCTCTTTTAAAGTCCATACAGCAAAACATGTAATGGTCAAATCATATGAGAACCGTGCAGATTGAGCCTGAGATGGTCTTTTGAAGAAAGAACCACACAGTTCTAAGTGGACCTGTCCAGTCAGTGCAAGCATTTGTCAGTATGCGTGTAGCTCAACTCAGGACTACTAAGGAGCTCAACGACTTGACGAACAATGCCAAAGAAAGGACATTTGGGTAGGCCACATCAAATACTCAAAACTGCCAGACATCATGTGAAAATAAAAGAAAAGGAAAGAGTAATCCACATAGTTCTCACATTCACAATAATAAAATTTACAAAAGTGTAAATATTGCAAATTGTAAAAAAAAAAAAAAAAGTATATAAATAAAAATTCAGTCAAATAGTAAAAATAAACATGTCATAATTGTAAAAAAATAGTAAAATATATATATATATATACAATATCATAATTGTAAAACAACAACAATCGTCAATAAAAAAAAGGCAGTTAAAACAAAAAAACATTCAAATGATAACAATTATAGTGAGTAGGTATTGGAGCAGGTCAATCCCAAGCCGTTTTATCCTCGAGATACTCTTTTACAGTATAAAAAGCCTTTTGGCAAAGTTTACGCTTTACAATTGTTTTGAATTTATTAATGCTAAGTTCTTGAATAGGACTGGGAAGCTTATTATAAAAATGTATACTTTGGCATCTAAATGAGCGTCCTATTTTTTTGAGCCTGGTTGCAGGAACCACTAACTTGTGTTTGTTCCTAGTATTAACGTTATGAATATCACTGTATTTTTTAAACATGTTTTTATTTTTATGAACATACAAAATATTGTCATAGATATACTGAGATGGTACAGTCAAAATATTAATATTTTTAAATTTATCTCTGAGGGAGTATCTGGGACTTAATTTATAAATTGCACGAATGGCCCTTTTCTGCAAAACAAAAATCGTTTGGATATCGGCGGCATTTCCCCATAATAGAATACCGTACGACATGACGCTATGAAAATAACTGAAGTAAACTAAACGTGCTGTCTCTAAGTCAGTTAGATTTCGAATTTGCCTAACAGCGTATGCGGCAGAGCTAAGTTTTTTCGACAACTTATCTATGTGAGAGCCCCACTGAAGCTTAGCATCAAGAGTTATACCCAAGAACACTGTAGTGTCTTCAGGACTCAATTCTTTACCTTTTATTAGCACACTAGTTTCTACCTGCCTTACGTGAGGCATCGTAAATTTAACAAATTTGGTTTTCTTTTCATTAAGGAGCAGGTTATTGACATTAAACCAGTGTACTATTTTTGAAAGGGCGTTATTTATGTCATCAGTAACCGGCTGCTGACGTTTAAGCTTAAACAAAAGCGAAGTGTCGTCTGCAAACAACACTATATCATGGTTATCCTTTATGAGGTATGGCAAGTCATTTATATAAATAAGAAATAAAAATGGACCAAGAATCGAGCCCTGGGGCACACCCATTGATACTGCAGACCCGGGTGATCTTTTTCCGTTTACATCAACTCTCTGAATCCTATCACTCAAATAAGAAGTAAGAAGATCCAGAGAGGAATTCCGGATCCCGTAATGGTGTAGTTTCCTGATTAATGTTTCATGGAGAACGCAATCGAAAGCCTTGGACAAATCACAAAAAATGCCCAGGACATCGCATTTGTCTTCCCATGCATTATAAATATGGCCTAAAAGTTCAACCCCGGCATCGGTTGTTGAACGACCCCTTGTAAAACCGAACTGTTTATTATGTAACAACTTATGTCTATTAAAAAATATTTGTAATTGATGTAAAATTAGTTTCTCAAATATTTTACTAAAGGTGGGTAGCACTGAAATAGGTCTATAATTTGTGGGGTCAGATGTACTACCCGTTTTAAACAATGGTATTATTTTACTATACTTCATTAAATCAGGAAACTCGCCACGATCAATACAATTATTAAAAATAAGTGCTAAACTAGGAGCTACAACCTTTATAATGGACTTTACAACATCCACAGAATTTCCCCACAAATCTGTGGTCTTTTTCACATTCAAAGTGTTAAAGGTTTTAATTATATCCACATATGTCACATGTTCGAAATTAAAATCTGAATCACAAACTTTAACATTTTCTTTAAGCAGAGACTCTGCAGCAGTAGGTGATGAGTTCAGAGATTTAGTAGTTAATATGGGGATCTCTGAAAAGAACTTTTCAAAAGCTGCAGCAACTTGTGAGTCCGATTTGATCACACTGTCATTAATTTTAAGGCTATATTCACTACATGGTTTTGTAGATCTTCCAGTTTCACTGTTTATAATATTCCAGGTTGTTTTAATTATATTATTACTATTTTTAATTTTGGAACTCAAGTAGCGCGATTTTGCAACAGAGCATACTTTTTTGAATAATTTTGAATACTTTCTAACATACAAACTAAACTCGGCGGTGTTTACAAGAATTTTTTCATCATACAATTCATAGAGTCGCGTTCTACTTTTATGTATACCAATGGTAGCCCATTCACTGAAAGATACATTACTATTAACCGATATAGTTTTGGGTATAAAAGTGGAATTAAATTGCTTACAGTACATATTAAAAAAAGATTCATATTGTTGATTCAGATCATCTAATGTTGACAAAGCTGGTAAATTATTAATTAGTTTAGTTTTAAAAGTTTCTAAGCGATTTGCAGTTTTCGGGTTAACAGTGATATTCTTTTTAGCCACTATGATGTTTGGAATTTGAAAAGTAATTAATTGCCCACAATGATCAGAATCTAGTAAATTTATAATGTCTTTATGGCTAGGTACAACATCGGTATAAATATTATCTATGCAAGTGGCACTAGTAGGAGTGATTCTTGTAGGCTCTAAAAATAAATTAACAAGATTGTAGGACTGAAACAAACTTATAATTTTGCTACTTAGAGCTGAATTTTCTAATAAATTAACATTAAAATCACCACATGTGATTATGTACTTGTTTGAATTACAAATCTTGTGAAACACTTCATCCATTACCTTTTCAAAGCAGTCATACAATCCGGAAGGGGGTTTGTACACACTTAATATAATAAACTGCTCCAACTCAACACAGGCTATTTCAATTGACCGCTCAACAGATAGACTCACAATATCCTTACGTTCCTTAAATTTAATGTGGTTACTAACTAAAATCAATGAGCCACCACGTAAGGCATTAGTTCTGCTGAATGAACTACCAACCTGGTGGTTATTAAAATTGAACATGAGCTGGTGGCTTTTAAGCCAATGTTCCGTTATACAAAGAATATCAATATCATTACAATTAAGGAATAGCTCTACCTCTAAATCTTTATTCATGAATCCTTGAATGTTTTGATGCACCAGGTTGATACTATTTATTGATTTCAAGATTTGATTTGAATGATTTTTGTTTATCAGTAAATTCGTGCTAGAGATTGACTCTGTTGTCTCAATTTCTAATTTAAATTAATATTAATGTCAATATTTGATGCCAACTTATTGGCATAATCAATTATCAAGTCATTGCATTGCTCAACAGGAGCAAGTTGTTTAGCCAAGTTCTTGGCTGAAATAAAAAAATAATATGATAGCGACATAGCTATCTGTCTCTTACAAAATTTGGAAAGATAGTAATTATCAGCAAGATATCTATCTTTTGTCAAATAATAGTTAGTACCAACATAATTGTTGGTGTCAATTAAATGGAATAAATTATTATTTAATATCAAATTGTACAATGTCATATTAATCTTATATCTAATGCAATTTTCTTCCTGTGGCAAACTTTGGCTGTAGGGGAATGTAAACATCACAATTTTTCCCACACTCAGGTTACTTAAGGTACTATAATATTGGAGTAATTCTCCTCTATTCACATTTCCCCTATTACCAATAAAAATTAAAAGTATAGCATCCTGGTTAAATTTACATTTTATTATTTCTTTCATTATATCATATAAGGAACAGCCAGGCATACAGTTGTTTATAATTGAGTGTCCTGGATATTCGTTTGTCAACAAATGGCCTAAGTCTTTTCCAATTTCATCACAAAAAATTACTATTTCCCTATTTGAGAACTGTTGTGAAAAGCAATTAGTTATTTCAAGTGGCAAACTGACACTAGACTGGGGTAGTAAGGTGGTATCACATATTGACAATGAATGGCCCGGCGCAGATGTAATAGATGTAGTTTGACAATGCTCACAATTGGGTTTTTGTGAGCTCACCAGCTCATTCATTGCCAATACATATTCCTTCATTTGGTTTTCAGACGCTGTATATTTGATGGACATTGAACTAAGTTTGTGTTGTAAGCGGTTCAGCTCACTTTGCAAGTCTTCAGTGTCAGATTGGTATTTCTTAGTACTTTTTTCTAAGTTGGAAGAATATATATCTAATTGCCTAAGTAAGTGTAATCTTTCCCGATTTAATTTCACATTCTTGATAAAATACTTTTGTTTTTTGACCATTTTCTTAGTTTTTACTATATATCTGTTGATTTTTATATATTTTTTAAGTTTATTTTTACTTGTGACTACCCTCACTCTTTTAGTTGATTCAGACTCATCATCACTAGTCAAATCTATAGTATAAGAGGGGTTAATTTGTGATACCATTGATGGAGCAATAGGCACCAACTCGCTGAACAGACTTTGATTCAACGAGGCAGTGATGTTAAGATTAGTCGTCTCGAGTTGTGATATTTGAGTTTTTGCCTCTTGCAGCTGTTGTTGCAATAAGTATTTGTGGCTCAGAGCATTTTCATACTCTGTGCTACATTGGCTGAACCCGTCCACAACAAGTTGGAGCCTATCCCGGTCTTCTATGGCTTCAGTGAATTGAATGTATAACTGAGCCATTTCATTTTTCAACTTTCTATTATTGTTATGGGCTTCAAGGAGGACCTTTTCACTGTCATCTATTTCCTTATTTAGTTGGTCACAGCACTCTTTGGAGGCCTTTAATTGGCTCAAAGCCAGACTGAGTTTGGACTCCAACTGGCGAGCATAGGCGCTACGAGTCAAAGGCATGATTATAAGGAAATTAAAAGAAAACAGAATAGACAAGGTCGATTGAGATAAAGATTTAGAAGATAGTTAGTAAAAGAAAATAAACTTTAGAAATCAAAGTTCTGTCACCAACCAACTAAGGTTATGTTTACGTTTGAATTGTCATTCACAACAATATGTAACATAACAAAAGAATTAGAAATCTAAGTATCACTTACTTAACAGAACGCAAACAATAAGATAGCAAGTAAAATGTAAAAAGAAAATTGTACCTGATAACAGATGACAATGCAAAAATCACAAGTAGATACCGGTAACCTATAACTGTCACAAAGTTTAATTGAATTTTTTACACTTATTTACACTTATTTGCACGAATCTAACAAGTAATACATATAAATACTCTATTTAACTGATGAATAATTGGAATAAGGCTTCGAAAACAAAGAAAATTAATATTTAAAATTAAAATTACAAGAGACTAATTTAAATCAGCTGTTAGCTGTAGTGTTGCCACAGAAAAAAATACAACAAATAAAAGAACATTACAAATAAATATTATGGTGGATTTGTCACTTATTGGCGATAATCGCCTTAGATGAAATTTGGTAGATAAATAGTCTACCTGTATAGTAGACTATTTCCTGGAATAGTACTTAGGATACTTTTTATCCTGGGAATATGTTCCCTTAACATTCTAATTTCACATGGGCGTAGTCGCTAGCAGCAGCTATATGACATAAATTAGCCTAATAATCACAAACATCTGAGATAAGAGATGTTCATATGCCTGATAATCGCGAACTTCTGAGAGGTGCTCATATGTACATCAGCCAATAATACCAACCTATTACATAGACAAGGCTTCAAGACCCAAAAAATACCTAATTGATTGTTGACATGTAAACCGATAACAAATATAGTGGATTGAAAAGTTCACACATTGCATTAAACTGATCAAACAAAGCTCACATAAGTTATATTCAATAAACCATCAAGCGGCACGGAAATTAAAACCTTCGAACCTTTACCTGACAGTTTACTTTTGCTTAAAGAACATGTTAGCCAAAATAAGCTCTCAGCACAGAGATTTGAACTTTGTTTAGCAACATTGAAGGTTTATTTTTTAATGATAAATAAATCGCTCAAAATGGTAAAAGTGGGATGCTATATTCAGTTTACATTAGACCGGTGGGCGACGAAATATAAAAGGCCACGTGTGACGTAACACTTTCTCGAAGTGTATACTCGTATTATGCAGCTGACAAGTTTATGTTAACGCCATGTTGTTGGCGCATGCGCAATGCATGGGCGGTTCTAGAGTTCCATATTTGAATTTTTAAATGCTACAGTTTATTGGGTAAGAATTTGCGCGAGAAATCTGAAGTGTATTTACCTCTTATATGGGTTTGTATGAAAGATGGTATCTGGAATTGTGGGAAAATTATGTTTGCATCATTGTTTTAAAGATCTTACAGTATTGCTATAACAGCCATATTGATGGTGTCGGGCGATCAAGTCGTGTTACGATTCCGTACCTCAAAAGGAAAAATGCAACTCTTATAGGATCACTTTGTTGCCCGTCCGTCTGTCTGTTTGTCAATACCATTTATCTCGAGAACGCGAGGAGGTATCGTATTGAAAATATACTCAGGGCCACCGTGGATATGGTTTTGAAAAAAGCGCTTGAAGTTGTGAAAAATTAAACTGATAAGTTAAGGAAAAAAAAGATACGGCCGTTTATGTCGAAAAAAAAAAACACCTATTTCGACACTCAAGGGAATGAAAATTCATAGCGTACCTACTTCCTGTTGACCTGGAATCCTGAAAGTAGCACAAGTAGCGGAATAAAATCTGAAAACTGTAAATTAGAAGTTACTTCACAAAAAAAATTATTGTGATTAGGAAAAATCTTCGTAACTCAATCCGGAAATTGAACAGTTTTCATAGATAAGTTTTTACGCGACCCTCAGTGTGCGAGTCTGGCACTTGCCTAGTTTTTTTTGAGGAGGTTAGTATTCCTATTGCATCTCTCACTCAAGGGTGGGGACCGCGGGCTTACGACAGTGATCAATGGGTAGCTCACTGTCCGACCGTCCGGTAACTGTCCGGACCGAGTCCAAGTCGTCGACGGCGCGCATTGTTTCCGCGCGCCTCAAGGAGTTGTCAGCAACAGTAGGGGCCCAGCCGGGTCGAAGCCTTCCGGGGCCAGGGTTATCCGAAAGGGAGCTCGAGCCCTGGTATGAAGGCTAGAAGGAACGGGGTGGGTTTTTAGCCAGTAAGAGTCTGACACTATCTCCCGCTCCGCCCACGAGCGGGGGTTGTCATTGGATGATTTTCCCCACCATAAGAAAAAGGTTGGAGACGTTTTTTTAACTAAAATCCACTTGTATCCTTCTGTGGTCTTGCATTCCAGGACCATGGTAAAGTGTTAGTTGAAAAACAAACAATCGCAGCACGATAAGAAATAGTCACAATATCTTTGGATTTTATTATAAAAAACTGCCCTAACACAAATCTCCTACTCGAAATTACCACTACCGACGGGGTAGTGCACAGAGCATACACTTTCTGCATGTACCCTGCACTAAAATACATGAACACAAACAACTGACTAATGGAAACAGCTTGTATGTCAACTAATGCAAACAGAACAAACCATTAGGGCCATCAGCCACAACCACAAAACGCCGCCATAATTCTCATACATTTCATATGGATTCGCCGCACACGTTTGACACCGGTGGCCACCACGCGCTTAGCGTTGAAAAAAGCAGGGAATATTCCCGTTTCTTTCAAATACTGTTGATTTATTCAATGTAACATTCGAAAATTTCAAGAAATTTATAAATTATAAATTTCATGTATTTTTCCAATAAAACCGAAAGAAACGGAAAAATATGAAAAGAACAGAAAACGTCATGTTTGATTTTTTCAAATGCGTACTTTTTTTTAAATTAATTTATACAAGCGCTTGACTGCGATCCTACCTGATGGTAAGCAGTGACGCAATCTGATGGTGAGGCGCACTAGTTTATGAGGCCTATGTCCAACAGTGGACAGTAATTCTTATAGCGCCTAAATGGTGATACTTGCGGGAGGCTTATGTCCAACAGTGGACACAAGTCATTATAGCGAGGGGAGACTTATGTGCAACAGTGGACATCAGTCATTATAACGCCTAAATGGCGATACTTGGAGGAGGCTTATATCCAACAGTGGGCATCAGTCAATATAACGCCTAAATGGTGATACTTGGGGGAGGCTTATGTCCGATAGTGGACACAGGTCATTATAGCGAGGGGAGGCCTATGTTCAACAGTGGGCATAGGTCATTATAGCGAGGGGGAGGCCTATGTTCAACAGTGGGCATCAATCATTACAGCGCCTAAATGGCGACATTTGGGGGAGGCTTATGCCCAGCAGTGGGCATAGGTCATTATAGCGAGGGGGAGGCCTATGAACAACAATGGGCATCAATCATTATAGTGCCTAAATGGCGACTCTTGGGGAGGCTTATGCCCAACAGTGACCATAGGGTCATTCGTTTCTTTCCGGAATTTTCAACGCTACACGCGCTACAAATAGCCGCTGCTTGGCCCTCACTGGCCACTAAACTACGATACAAAACGCCGCCGAATGCTATTCACGCATTTAAACTTTCTTCGTCAGAGTCCATTATGATACTGCGTGCATGGGTTTTAAAAAAGCAACAGCCACCGGCCATAAGTGGCTTGTGGCCGCTTCTAGCTTCTCGTGGCGGCGTTTGTGGCTGTGGCAAGTGGCCTATGTGCGGCGACAGTCTTGACCATCGATATATATGTACTACGCACATATAAGTCAATGGTCTTGACACATGTCTCCTACCCGATATTACCTCTAAGAATCAGAATCAGAAATTAATTATTTCTCTAGTTTTATATTACATTTCACTTAAAATATTTCATTTTTACAATAACGTGTTCCATTTTGTCTGTAGAGTAGGAGCTTTTGAAACCTATCCTGGTCATTTCCTCTGTTTCTAGTGCTTTTATAATTTTACGTATTACCTCTAAGGCCGCTATCCCACTGGCGTTTTACGAGCGTTGACGGTTCTCCGACGCGACGTTAACATCGCGAGTTTGTAGTAGTAAAGTGCCAACGGTGAGCAGATACGTCGTTAACGTCGCGGTTTGACGTGTATGCAAGAAACTTGAGGCGTTAGCGTCGCATCTGATCAATGTAGGCGCTTTAAAACTAGAAACTCACGACGTTAACGAAGAGTCTGCGCAATTTTGGCACTGCGCAGACGTCGGAGAAGCGCCAACGCTCGTAAAACGCCAGTGGGATAGCGACCTAACCATGCCTACTGCACACACTTTTTACATGCACCTACTAAAGAACACAAACAACTAACTAATGGAAACGCCTTCTATGTCAACTGTCGCGTTTTATAGTACGAATCATGTACACTTGCGTGCATCAACACGGGTGAGTCAGTTTGACCTCAGGGCATTTAATGTGCACCTGACATTTGCATAATAAAATGGATATCAGTGTACTGTCATACTTTGCGGATGTTTACACTTTACAGTAAATCTGTGAACGGTTATGTATGTGTGTGTTAAGTTAATTAGTAGGAGGAGTAGTGATGGAACGATTATCAATTTGTTATTGATTATTTCTATTTTTAGATGCAAGTTCAGAGGGCGTTTTGTAGTTTGTTAGATAAATCAAAAGGCGTGATAGTCACTGATTTTGTAATGTCTTCTTATGTAAGAAGTAAAAACAGGTGCTAACTGTATTTGTTTTTGCCATGTTGCAGAATATGAGATTTAGAGTAATGCACTGCAACTAATTATCAGAGAATTAGCTGCTGCCAGAGGCTTCACCTACGTGAAAGTGGGGAATTTCCCAAGGGAACATAATCTCGAGATAAAGAGTAGGTATTCTTTTGGACATGTTCTACCCATGTGTTAAGCCGTTTGAGCGTAAAGAATTAACAAATGCACACTTGCAAAATTTCGCCTATAAAATATTAGTATAACAAAATTTTAAATAACTTGGTTAAGGCGCGTCCCCGTGCAAAACGCAGCGGTAGCCCATTTTTGTGCAGTTTTTAGGAGCCAACTTCTTTTTATCCAATAGAAATACCAAGTAATAAAAAATATATTAAATTTCTACGTAATCTTGACTCCAGAATGGTAGTTTTTTTTTTATATATATGTAACATAATATTTAATTATAGGGTCACAACGAAACTACAGAAATGAGAAGTAATGATTTTTAACACGCATCTCCTCGTAAAGTAACCATTATTCTGATTTGATACTTAAACTAATCGATAGGTAATTTAATAAAGAACATATTGCTAATTTTATTTTTTTCAAAACACGAAAATTTGATTTTATATCGATTTTATTCTAAAATCTGAGCGTATTCTCTACGTTTTTCATGCGCTGGCTCAGTGTGCCGCGAGCTCTCGAAGGTGATACCCGTGCCGTTTGTTGCCGCGTCGACGCGCTCGCGCACTTACTCGCTCACGCAGAATATTATAATATTAGTTTTATAGTGTGTTTTTGTTATTGACGTTTGTTTTAGTTATAGATTTTTTGTATTAATTATTTATTGTTTTATTTATCGCGAAAGGACGCTTTGTGTTTGTATTTTCATACTATTGAGATTTGCGAAAAGGACGCTATTATTGTGTAAACAACCAAAATGCCTAAGTACAAGAAAGTTGTGCGACAAGGACGTGCAAAAGTAGCAATGATGATCGAAGCTCGGTAAGCAGTCTCGAATTTATTTATGATCTAAACCCAAGTTCGAACGAATTTAAAAATATTAGGACGGGATTTTATCGCGCAAGGGGTTTTCAACTCTCGGTGGTTAGCCGAGCGTTCAGAATCCAACAAATGCAGCCTAACGCGTAAAAACATACTCTTGGAATCTCGACTCTCCGTACTTTATTGTGCGTTGATAATCCAGTGCACCAATATTGCACATACGATCGTGGGCTAATGAATGAGAAATATTTTTTTCCTATTTCCTATAATGACACAATATACCTAAGTATATATTTATATGTTTTTAATTATTACAAAAAATCAATGCAATTCGTTTATTAATCTTTTTTTTTTGTAGCCGGGCTAAAAGAGCAGGACAAAATAGTCAAGAAGAAACGCCAACAACATCTAAAGATTCTCAACAAAATGACGTTGATAGCGCGTATGTATCCCTATCAAAAATATAATAAACCCACTAAGTACTGGTCTAACATGTGAGTAGTTAGCGAAGTGAATAACATCTCATCTTTATAATTTTATCGACAAATAAAAATGAATCTTTGCACTAAATGTTCGTTATCATACGCGTGCCATAGAGCTATGAAACTACAGACATGAACATTCACATTGATTCAGTACTTACGTGGTTCAGTGTTTGTCATGTATTCATTTTTAAGTGTAAATTTGAGATATAAAATATTTTAAAATAATTAATCTTTTATAGTTCAAAGGACCACCAAACTGATGCACAGCTACCTCTAATTGAGATTTCTAATATACAATCGAAAGAAAAAAGCAATAATGAGTAAGTATTAGCTAATTATAAGACTGGCCTGTTGGTCTAGTGGTTAGTGGCCCTGACTGCTATGCCGGAGGTCGTGGGTTCGATTCCCACCCAGGACAAATGTTTGTGTGATGAGCATGATCATTTGTTCTGTGTCTGGGTGTAATTTATCTATATATGTATGTATTTAGAAATATATAAGTATGTTTATCAGTTGTCTAGTACTCATAACACAAGCTCTGCTTAGCTTGAGGCTAGACGGCGTTGTGTGATAGTTGTGGAATATTATTATTATTATCCTTTTCTCGATCATCTACAGTCACCAAAACTTAAAAAAAAAAATGATATCAGTCATCTTTATGCAATATATTTCTTTTGTAGTACGGAAGACGATTTTGTACCAGACTTGACGGAGTCAGAAAATGCAGAAAAAACCGATAAAAACATTGAAGAGGTAAGTTTCTTGAACTTTCCGCTCCAACTTTTGCACTTGATGAGAGTTGAAAAAAAAAATTAAAACATGAATTACTCTAATTTGACTTTTTTGGATACATAATAAAAGGTTTTTTTTTTTTTAGTTTCAAATTTCATATGAAGAAGAAGCAGAAAGTTGGGAAAAAGTTATAAACAGAAGAATTATTGATGTCAGCCACTTCCTTTCCGAATTAAAACGTATTTCAAACCATGGACCACTTGGATGCAGTTTCACAGAACTTGACCTCATAGCTGAAACCCGAATTGGTCTACAATCAAAATTTACGTTTAGGTGTAAGCTTTGCAATCAAAAGTTTGTCATAAATGGAGACAATTGCAGTGACAACTACTTAAATATTAATACATGCGCTGTCGCTGGTACTATTGCAATAGGTGGGGGGCATTCACAGCTGGATGAATTTTTGTCAGCAATCAACCTCCCTTTGTTATCTGAGAAGACATATTCAGAGAACCATGATCTAATCAGTAGGAAATGGGAAGAAGTTTTAATGGAATCCATGAATCAGGCCGCAGAAAAAGAAAAACAATTCGCAATTTCTATTGGCAGGGTAAACAAAGACGGAATTCCTATAATAGATGTCATTGCTGATGGCTGCTGGTCCAAACGAAGTTATAAAAAGAATTATAATGCTCTTTCAGGTGCAGCTGCCATAATTGGCAAACATACAGGAGAAATAATTTTTTTAGGCGTTAAGAATAAGTACTGTTTCATCTGTGCCCGTGCAGAAAAACAAAATGTTGTTCCATCAGAACACAAATGTTTCAAAAATTACAGTGGTCCATCCACAAACATGGAGAGTGAAATTATTGTGGAAGGATTTAAAGAATCCATAAAAATGTACAATTTAATTTACGGAAAACTCATATCTGACGGTGATGCTAGCACCTACTCCAAAATATTACAGGCTCGCCCGTATTCTGATGTGACCGTTGAAAAAATAGAATGTCGGAACCACATTCTAAGGAATTTTTGCAACAAATTACAAGCGCTCGCCACAGACACTAAATATAACATAAAATACCGAAAACTCATTACAAAACAAGCTATACTACGAACAAGGTCTACAATTTGCAAGCTAATTAAAAAACATAAAACCAATTCAGATGTTCAACTTTTGTTTGACGACTTATTAATTAGCCATCTTCATGGCTTCGGAGACCATACTAAGTGCCGATCATACATGTGTGACAGTATTGGCAAAACGGACCTGCCAAATGATTTTGTTTTAAGCACTTTATGGCAAAGAATATGTTTTATTATTCAAAATGTTGCAGGGCATGCTCGAAGTCTATTGTATGACGTTGATAGCAACGTAGTGGAAAGATTTCATAGCGTGGTGGCTAAGTTGGTCGGTGGCAAAAGAATAAATTTTTCATTAAAAAATTCTTATCAAACTAGATGTCATGCCGCTGCCGTAGCTTTTAATGAAAAGAAAACTATTTCTCGGCTATACAAATTAATTAACAAAGGCGACAGCCCTCAAGGCAAAATAAAACGGCTAGAAAGCAAAAGAGTGAATAAAAATGTAAAAAACAAACAAAATAGGAAACCAAAAAACCGAGGCTTGCACCTAGAAAGGTCAAAACCGGACCACAATTATGGTCAAGACTGCACTAAACCAGACATACCAATAGATGTTTTTAATAAGCTCAAAGAAAATTTTATAGCAAATTTAAAAAAAACTGATGAAGAAAGAAATATAATCGAACGAACAACCATTTTACAAAGTGAATGCAGCGAGTGGCTAGAGTTGCGTAGGTCATTATTAACCGCTTCGAACTTTGGTAAAGTTGTCACGCGACGAAATGACACAAGTTGTCATAATTTAGTTCGAGATTTGTTGTACAAAACCAACATTGACCATGTATCGTCAATAAAACATGGCAAGGAAAATGAAAAAATTGCCATCAAGCAATTAGAAAGACAACAAAATATTAAAATTGAACCTTGTGGTTTATTTATTGACGAAGAACTGCCATTTTTAGGAGCCACTCCGGATGGTTTATGTAGCGATGAAACAATCGTAGAAATTAAATGCCCAATAACGGCATACAAGTTGGGGTTAGACGAAGCTATAAAAAAAAGGAAAGTAACATTTTGGAAAATAACAAAAAAGGGGCTGGAAATCAATAAAAACCATCATTGGTACTACCAAGTGCAGGGGCAACTACACATTACGAAAAGATCAAAGTGCTTATTTGCAGTTTGGTCAAATGAAAACTCTCCGCTAAAAACGGAATACATCGATAGAGATGATGCATTTTGGAAAGAGAAAATGAAAGAAAAGCTTACATCATTTTATGTAGATTGTTTGTTGCCAGAATTAGTAGACCCCCGCTATCCTCGAGGTATGACAATAAGAAATCCTTCATACGTTGAAGAGGCACTGACAAACAAAAAAAAGAGTAAAGAAAATATAGAACCATTAGTTGAAGAGATTGAGTTATCAACCGATATAGAAAGGAAAAGTGAAGGTGATGAACCTTCTGACGTAAATACGCCTACATGTACTCGATATTTAGATTTTTGTGATATGTAAACTAAAAACAGTACACATTAATATTAATATAGAAGTATACATTTGGTCGAGTAAGTATTGGAATTTTGTATGGGGCAGTTGATTATTTTTTCGAGATTACGATGGTGGTCACATGGAGGAAGTCCTTTTGTTTGATAGTCTGTAGCTCACTCTTCCATATGACTATACCTTTTCTGTTACACGTTGTATAAAAAACAACATAATCAGATGATTTTTTGTGAAGTCATCTACAGTTAGTGAAATATCAGATTAAAACATAAAATTATTGTTTGTATAAACTGATAGGTACTTATATCTAAAAACGATGAAACAAAAAATACAGGGTTTTTCAGTTCATTAACAGTACTAACGGTCGATATCACGTCTGCAGAGTTTCGCTAAGTAATTTTATTTGACCCTGCATAGGTAGATACCTACTGAAATCTAATAAATGATGATAAAACTGACTTTGTTATTTAATTTTTCTACTTTTATCAATCACCCACCGTCTGAATAACAGGTAAATAATCTTAAATCTAAAAAATAAACACGGCACAATGTTTGTTATGGAGTACCATAATATACTCGATCGAATGGTTTCGTTCGGATCCAGTATATTATTCTTGACGTCCCAGTGGTGGAATTTTTCATCGGCTTTTTCCAATTTAAAACAAAAGTCCTTTTTTAGATTTAAACTGTTTAAATTTAGTCGTTATTCTAATCAACTCCGATGACATTTTTGGTAAAAAAAAAACATATTTTTTTTGTAAATTAATTAATTAATTTTTATTAATTAATTAAAAAGTCAAGACATTTTTAATTTTAAAAATAATTCATTATTTTTTTTCACAAGAAATACTAGAATAACGATATTATACAGTTTAAATTAAAATAAAACGTAAATATTGAAAAAAAAAATTAGGAAAAAGCCGACAAAAAATTCCACCCTGAAGGATTCAGAATAGTGTACTGGATCCATGGTAATCGTTTGTGCGTCGATATCAGAGACACCCTCTAGACTTGTATTAGAATAAAAGTTCATGAACGTAGGTAAGTTATATAGTCAATTAGTCACAGAATTCATCATGAC
Organism: Mythimna ferrago; assembly: GCA_910589285.2. NCBI lineage: Eukaryota > Metazoa > Arthropoda > Insecta > Lepidoptera > Noctuidae > Mythimna > Mythimna ferrago. The sequence continues at coordinate 7,959,992 of OU342691.1, read as the reverse complement.
CAAAATTATTTTGGCGAAACATTAAACGTTTCATAAAAAAAGATTTTTTTTATAAGTTGCCATGTCTATGAATTCTTAGGTCTGTGATTTTTACTTGTATTTGTAAGATGTTCGCTAGATGGCGCCAGTACTGCTTGACGAAATATTATAGAGGCGGGGTGCGGCGAAGAGGGAACGAATGCTCAAGGTTATTTGGTGAGGGTACCGCCTTAACTGGTAGAGAATGCCTTGTTGCATTAAGTCCGTCTATGTACCACTACTGTTCATGAAGTTTAAATAAATAAATAACTTTTCATTCACTTTGCGCCCGCGGAAAAGTGAAAAAAGCTCGCTCACGGATTGACCACGCGACATTTTGACATTTCGTCAAACGCCACCGTCGCTTCTAGAATATCACTTTATCGAAAACCCTTAAGTTGCCGTTAAGTAGCATGGCAGTATCGCTAGTCCTTTGGTCAGATTTCTAGCCGACGACACGGCTGTTTTTTTTTTATTTTTCGTTTCCTGAAAAAAAATTTTGTGGAAGGTGGTTCAGTTTCGTTTACTGAGCAAGCCCTTAAAGTTTGAGGAGGGCTGTCCCTTACACCTTCTATACTTTAGAGGAGAAACTGACTGACTGATATATCAATGCAGAGCCGAAACTATTGGAACTAAGGAGAGGGTTTTCCGATTCACCTCCAGAGGGGATGGCATGGGCTCCGAAGTTTGTATTGAGAAATCTACATTTACGCGAGCGACGCCACTGTCAAAAGCTAGTTAAATATAAAAACTAGACTAACAAAACACAGATGAGTCATGAAAACTGTTACCGTGCAAGCTACAAGGTAAGAGACAGTCCCTACCTACAATGTACTTACAAGTTAATTCGTGGCTTTAAAGATAAAGTCAAGGACCTCTAGCGGAGACTGTCTCTGACTCATTGCTAGACTACTTTGTTTGACTATGGAAAGGTTAATTGACGGCACGGTTGGTGCAGTGGTTGTGCGATTGGCTGCTGCGCTGCATGGAGCGGGTTCGGTTCTCGCGCGAAGGAAAATATTTGCATGTCCTACTGATGGTTGCTCTGGATCTGGGTGTCTTGTCTTTTTGTAAGTTTACATGTTTGTGGACGCAACCACGATTCAGAAGTAATTCCTAGTCAGAGTTAAGATTATAAAAATAGAAAAATTACACCCTCCTACAGTGTTTTTTTTTTTTACCCAAAAAAGTGACAATTGCCTTTTATTGATAATTAAGATTAATTAAATAATTGATAAAATGCAACAATGTTCTGATGCTAGTGACCGCCCTATGCCCCAGTTTCAAGTGGGTGAAAATAATACGCAAAAATCTTCCTCGTTTATATCTTAGGAATATTCAAACAAATTTATTTAATGTAACAATAGCCTTATTGGCACTTACATCATAAACAGTATCTATGTTATCCAATTATAATAAAATTATGTCAGACAAATTAAATTAAATCACAAATAAAATAAATTAGGCAAATAAGATTGAAACGATTAAATTTAAATTGCATTAAATTATAATAACATTATCGGTCAGCCAGTATAATTGAAAATAAATTGTATAAAACTAAAAGGCTTTTAAAATATTAGAAAGGGAAACCTAGATATTATTAGGTATACAATCCTGTTACTCAACATACCTTGAATGCCTTAATAAATAATACTTAGTAGGTTAAGTGAATAGGGGATAAAGTAGTGTCTTTAAGTCATGAGAGGCATGTTGAATTCCGAACGAAACGAAGGTTTCTAAGTTTTGATCCCGAATGCAGTGAGGGATTTATATAATTAAGTCCCGAGCACTGTGAGTTTTAGGTGAGTGTTGTATGATACATAAAAGGGCATTGCCGAGCAGGTGGTGTTAAAGTCGCCAATTAAAAAATAGGTTAGGTGGCTTAGAACAAAAAAAAAATTGCGGTTAAACAGATAGCCGTGAAAAGCGACTTCGTTTTAAACCTACATAGTACATAGAGATAAGATTCGTATGAAGGTAGAAATACTCACACGCTCACACGTGCGACACACTCCGATCTGGGCACGACGGTCTCTATACATTTTACATGGAAACTAGACTTGTAGAGTTACCCTTAATACACGCCACGCGACGTCGTTCTACGTAAAAATCAAGCATGGTCCACGTGAGTGTCGATCTAATGTAGTTCTAGTTTTACTACCTACAGGCCTTTGATTTCCATTCACAACATTCATTGACAACCCGATTTACATCACCTAAGTGATATGACAATCACGCACATAAATAACACACATTTCTCCGGTAGTTTCCTGGTCACCTCTAAGATATAGATAGAAATTAATAAGGAAAGAAAGAAAAAGTGTTTATTCACGTCAAACATAGCGCATACCTTAAAACAAAATAAATAACAATATCGACTAAAAGTAGCACGTAAGTAAGATATGCGTCACATCCGCGACCTAATACTAATGTTATCAATCAATTACTAACATATCGCAGACCAGCTCTGGACATGACCTAGATTGGCCATGAACGGGCAAGATGGGCCACCCAAGTTGGGCCACAAAACCTTGTGGTCACAAATTGTAGTAACCAATTAGAAGAACCAATTGCTATTGAGGTAAATGGGTTCCCACCGAAGTACTTATGGTGGTTTTTGATTGAATTGCGAAATCCATCATATTGTGTTACACCATACAAAACTTAAAGCTTATGAATAAACGTGATTTTTGTTTTAACCATAGCGAATGAGTTAAGGCGCGTATAGATTGGTGTACTAGTAGCGTAGTTCTATTTTTATAGTGCTACTAGCTACAGCCAGCTCCGCCGCCGCCGGGATTCTGATCCCGATTTCCGGCCACCGTAGGCGCGGGCTTGCGGACAGTGAGCAATGGGTAGCTCGCTGTCCGGCCGTCTGGTAACTGTCCGGACCAAGCCCAAGTCATCGACGGTGCGCACTGTTCCCGCGCGCCTCAAGGAGTTGTCAGCAACAGCAGGGACCCAGCCGGGTCGGAGCCTACTGGGGCCAGGGTTATCCGAAAGGGAGCTCGAGCCCCGGTATGAAGTCTAGAAGGAACGGGGTGGGTCTTTTAGTCAGTAAGAGCCTGACACTATCTCCCGCTCCGCCCAAGAGCGGGGATTGTCATTGGATGATTTTTTCCCACCATAAAAGAAAAAGCTACAGCCAGCTGTTTCGCCCGCGTGAAGGTGAAAAATTGTCTCAAAGGAACGTGCTTCCAGGATAAAAAGCTATACTATGTGTTAATCCAGTACCAGGTTAACCCGTGTCCAAATTTTGTCAACATCCGTTCAGCCGTCCGAACGTGAAGAAACAAGAAACATACATAATACAAACTTTCACCTTTATAATAATTTATAATAATAGTTTAATGTATTTTTATAACTAAACAAAATTACATTAGTGCTTTTTAGTACTTTTCACTACAAACATGACAAAAAAATAATTATAACTAAAACACATACAATGGGTGGTTTTATCGCATTCTGCGATCTCTTCCAGAACGCCTGAAATGGATAGTAATAGTCAATTTTACTTAGGGCCCGTTCAAATATTACGTAAGCAGATTCTCTGCAAATATTAACTCCCCCTCCCCCTTGTCAGCAAAAATAAGAAAAACTCACTTGCATGCTTACGTAAACATTGGAACAAGCATTTATCAATGTGTTGGTTTCGTTATTAATTTATGAGCACTAGTTGTAAGTCTAGAAATAAAGAAAAAAACAAACTTCATTTAAAATTTTGATATATCAAATTAACATCACAAACAACAACAACAGTCCAACAACCTTGTTGGAAGTTATATTTTCGAACCGTTTGGGGTTGAAACTCTTGGATCGTGGGGTCCGAGTGCTCACAAGTTGTTTAAAGATCTATCGAAACGTCTAGTTGACACTTCGCGTGACCCAAGGGCTGGCTTTTACCTCGGACAGAGGATAAGCATTGCCATACAGCGTGGCAATGCCGCCAGCCTTTTGGGCACATTACCAGTCGACAGCGATGTGGAAGAGTTTTTTGACGCCATATTTTAGTTTGATTTTAGTTAGTTGTAATTAGCGTAGGGTTTTATTATTATTATTTTTTTAATTTACTGTAATTATAGTTTTTAGTTGTGTATGTAATAAGTTAAATTGATTTATGGAAGGAGTAAATTAGCTGAAATTACTTTTAATTTAGAAAAACAACAGTCCTCAACAACAGTCATCCAACAGTCCTCAGATGACTTTGAAGGTTTGCTGTACAATGATGTGTGTCTGTTCACTTTCATGTGATTTTGGAACATCGATATTGTTCTTTTAAAAAAGTGAAAAGAAAAATATATACTGCTGACGTAATCACCATCTAGACCCCCATCCCCCATGTCATCAAAAATAAGTAAAGCAAAGACCCCCACCCTCCTGTAGTGCTTACGTAATACTTGAATGGCCCGATAGGCCTATATGGCTAGTATAAAACCTCAGAAGCTATTGCAGTCGTTCATTGTAAACGCGCCTCAAAATAAAATGCACAAACAAAACATTTATCTTAATTATTGATCAAACCGTAAATGCAATTACATACGAATCATGTACAAAACATTTGTTCATACATCTTGCATTAAGGTCAATCGTGAGTCCAGTGCATCTCTGAAAAATTTACAAATTGCGGTTCAAAGTTCTATGTCCAAAGGATCACGATTGTTTGATTACATGACAGGTGGTATTGTTTTAAAATGATGATGTATGGTCAGGTCCTTGGGTTTTAAATAAAATATATTTTTTTTTGTTGTGGATATACTGGGATTAGGATGTCTGACGAGCTGTGGGTAACGCAGGATTGGTGCCCGGACACAGCGACACGGGGCCGATTCAGACAGAGATGGCGGGATGACCTGGATGGCTGCCTTAAGATTTGTAAGGCAAAAGTAAGGATCCGTGATCATTGGAAAGAATGGGGGACGCCTTTTGTTAGCAGTGGGACAATATAGTCTAGCTATAATAAAAATAATAATAAATAATGGATAGGCTCGCGTGTGACCAATATCTCACCTGACGAAAAGCAATGATGTGGCCGAGGATGGTTACCTAGAAGCAATCTATTCACTCTTGACTTAAATACCTCTAGGTTATAGCTACCAGGAAACACAGACTCCGGCAGGGAATTCCACACCTTAGCTATACGCATAATGTGTTCTCAAAACGCTTTGTACTTATCCATTGGGTGGGATGTCCACCATGTACCGGTGTCGCAACATCGTACGTCTTGTGGTCCGATGATGGAACGGACTTGGCGGAATTAAATTGTGCAATTCCAGTGCACTTTCCACGAAATGTAAACGATAGAAAACCGACAGGCTAGCAACTCGGCGTCAATGCTCAAGGCTTTGGAGTTTTGACTTGACAAGTGCATCATACGATATTCTATCAGTTTTCAATATGGTGACAGAAAACATCGTGAGGAAACCAAACATTCATCAACCCGCACTGGGTCTGCGTGTTGAAAAGCGGCCCTTTCCCTCTCCTAGAAAGGACTGGTTGTGTTTCTATTTATTACACATAGTACCTATTAGTAAACATATTAAAGGCTCAATGATATCTTATTTGGTACCTATTTCGACAATCAGTTTTAGTGCTTAAATCCACTTGGCTTCTTTATTTGTCGTATATTTCTTTGTTCAGAAAAATGGCACACAATTTTCGCCCTAATGGAAAATAACAACATGCTACGATGGAGTGGCTTTTATGTTCCACACAAAGTCTTATGATGGGCTCCAAAAGTAGTCAGACTAATTTAATTTAATAGAATTACTGTTAAGTACGAAATAAGGACTAATTAGCATTATCCTGTTAATGTATAACCGAATAATGACGCCATTAAGTCTGTTAGCAAACATACCTATTGGTAAGAAGTTTATCTACTCTAATATAATAAAGAGGTAAAGTTTGTTTTTTTGTTTGCAGGAGGTAATCTCTGGCAGTACTGCCCCCCTAGCCAAGTTACAACCATTTCGCTTACGCCGAACGCTTCGAGTTGACTTTGCCGCCGCGCTTTCTTTTGTTCTGACCACGTGACTGAGCGTTAAGACGACGTCATTCCCGTACATTTGAAGCTTTCTACAAGCGTTAACTATTGCAGATTAACAACTTGGCTAGGGGTACTGGTGTGATTGCTAAAATTTTTTCACCGTTAGAAAGCTGCTTTATTCCTGAGTGACATAGGCTATATTTTATGTATGCGGGCGAAGCCGCTGGCAAAAGCTAGTACAAAATAATCATATTATATTTGTCGCCTCTTCAATCTACACTAATATTAGAAAGAGGTAAAGTTGTGTTTTTTTTTTGTTTTTCGGTGGTAATCTCTAAAAGTATTAGTCCGATTGCAAAATTTTTTAAGGCTGCTTTATTCTATAGGCTATATTTTATGTACACGGACGAAGCCGCGGGCAAAAGCTGGTATCAAATAAGTCCTCCCGCTCTGGGTCGAGCAAGAAGGAGTGTCAGACTTGTACTGACTAAAACCCACCCGTGTTCATTTAGTTGCCTTTTGTTTCGACCATAATAATTATTTATTTAAATATCAAATAATAATATTACCTTAGTAAGTACATAAATTAATGTGTCTCTTACCAATAAAGTGAGGAAATATAAACATGGAATTTCCAGTCTGCTATGGTAATGACGAAGAATAAAATGGCTATGATGGTTTGAGGAAAATATTGAGGTGTTAGCAAAATTAATAGGATTTGACAGGCAGCAAAAAGTTTTGTGGGCAGAATTTTATAAATTTATTGAATAGGTTACTTCTAGACGAGTGTGCTGCCGCACCATCGTCGACCACATCATCGCTTACCATCGGGTGAGATAGTAGTCAAGCCCTTTCGCTCCACCGCGCGAGAAGCCATTTAATGATTTCCCACTTTAAGAAAAGGTATACGTAACAATAAAAAACGTTTCTGTTGGTTCTCTACCTACAATTACCGGCACGGGTCTTGAGCGCTGGCTTCAAGTTGCGCAGAAGTCAAATATTCGGTCTCTTTAGTGGTGCGAAGTAAGACGCGGGGGCGGGGAGTGTCAGTGATTGGCCGCTCCATCGTGTCATAGACGTCACTTGTAATTCGTTCCCTGCCTTTGTTGCATGTATCTAACAACGACGACGATTGGCTTGCCAATGTATGGAATGCGCAAAGCGACCCCACTCTGACGCCGAACGCTCAAGATCCTTGCCGGTATTTGTATACTGCTACGTTGTGCTGGTTGGTGGATGTCACGTGTCTTCGGATTTCTGGTTCTAGGGCAAGCCGGTTTCCTCACGATGTTTTCCTGTACCGTTTTGAGAGAAAAATAAAGCAAAGCTGCTAAAGCAATTAAAAAATGATGAATCAATGAAGCAATGATGCGGTTGGTGACGCTGGTTGATGTGATGCTGTTAAAGTAATAATGCGCTTGGTCAGTGGGTTGTCTTAGTGGCGGATTTTTAGTAGTTGGAGTATACGCTTTGGGGTACTATGAGCAACATTTTTGAGACAGTCAATTTTCTTAAAAAAAAAAAAACGAAATCTTTTTTTTTTTGCTGTTTCGGTCTTTCAATAAGTATTTCTTTTTGTTAAAAAAAGTTTTGGACTCGATTTACTTAAAAAAACAAAATTGGATAATGTTTTTTTTTGCAGTTTTGGGTTAACCTTGACCATTTAAACTATTTACATTCTGAGATATATGACCCTACGAGTTACGACGCACCGTCTCCGAGTTAGGAGCTTTTCAATTTTAACTTGGCTAGGTGTGAACCCACAACTGACAACTCGTAAGCCGAAGTTGTTACCACTGGGACACCAATGTTCTCGTCAGATGACGAGGTTCTCAGAAGCCTTAACATCTAGTAAAGTTTATCATCATAATTTAAGTCCCCAAAGCCTTGTCTATTATTTGCCTACCGTTTAGACCTCTGCAAATATTAATTTCAAAAATAAATAACGGTATGTATACCGTGTTGACATGCATGATTTAACTACTCACATTACTAACGTAAATATATTCACAAATAATATAAGGAAAATAAAGAACCATATGTCTATATGCTAAATATAGGTGTGGACTGTGTACAATAATATTAAAGGCTTTATTACATTAAATGTAGAACTTTTCAATTTGTTTTATTTTAGTACAGCAAAATAGGCTGGGGCGTAAGGAAATTCGTTGCCTACCATTCCTCCTCGTCCCGGATCATGGCCTGTACTAGGGATCACCGTAAGAAATCGTTGACTCCATGTCCTCATGAGCTTCATGAGTGGTACTCCGCCCAAGCGGGGCAGGCCTCCACGAAAGAAAAATTAAGTTTTTTAAGGTAAAAACTGTAAAAGTAACCGGTATAATGTATAGAGTCAAAACCCTTGCGGCAGAATGCATAAAGTCAAAATGCTTGCGGTAGAATGCATGGAGTCAAAACTCTTGCGGCAGAATGAATAAGTAGAGTCAAAACCCTTGCGGCAGAATGCATTGAGTCAAAACGTTTGCAGTAGAGTGCATGGAGTCAAAACCTTTGCGGCAGATTATTAGAGTCATAGCCCTTTTTACAGTTATAAGTTATCAAAGAACTTTACCAGTTCTGGGTGAACTTTAAGATGTCTCAGAATTTTACTGAGTAAAAGTAACCCGTGTTCCTTCAGTTACCCTTTTCGTTGCAGAGCCGCGGTTATTCCTTCGAACACTCTTGAAATCCTGGTAAAAAAAATGTTGCTCTCAATGACGAGCAAATCATGACTCACATGATTGATTCAGAATCTGCATCAATATTACAAAGTATCGATGAGAAGATTCATTCATGTGCAGTTTTGCACCGTGGGTTATCTGCCATCACGGCCGACTCTTGAGCGCTCACGACTTGACCCTTGCAGGGCGCGTTGCGTGATGCGTCATATTAATACGCCTTCTATATGACCTTTTTTGGAAGTAAATCTTCAAATAACTTTCATCACTCTGGTTGGAACGAGAGGTTGAGAGTATAGAGTGTTAGGCTTTTACTGACTAATCCATTTTATTTTTCTTGGCGGTAACAAAATAAAACTCACCAAATTTTAAATTCTTAAAGAGCTTAAGGGGCCGGCGGAGGATGAATTTCCATACAAACGTAATACCACGCTTATTTGCAGTTGGAGCATATATCCAACATATTATGATGATATTCGGTTAAAGACAATATTTATCTAGGTTCCTACGTCGAGAATATTAGAAATATTGTTATTTTTAATACAAGAAAAGCCAAATGGCATGTTTTGCCATTTACGCTATAAAAAAGTGCGAAATACAATTTGCTTAAATTTCTTTTTGTTTTTTTTTTAAAAGAAAGACGTAGGAACCTAGATAAATATTGTCTATAACCAAATATCATCATAATATGTTGGAAATATGCTCCAACTGCAAATGAGCGTGGTATTACGTTTGTATGGAAATTCATCCTCCGCCGGCCCCTTAAGCCTACAACGAAACATGTGGCTATTAGTTTTGTCTACCAGAATACTGTTTTCTTTTTTGTAGGTTGTCTGCCACAATCCCGATTATTTTTCAAGGTGGGTGTTATTAACTAATTAATTAACTAATTTCTCCCGATCTGTATAGAGGAGAGAGATAGTGTCAGACTTTTACTGAATAAAACCCATTCGTTCTCTTTCAGTTATCCACTACTCTCAAGGGCCGTAACCGTAACAACTCTTTCAAATAATCGTACAGTCCGCCTTGATCAGAATTGGAACTTACGTACCTTCTTGTTACATAATCGTAATTATTTTGTACTTTTTGCAGGCGAAGTCACTGTCTGGAGCTAGTCATGATAAATTTGTTACCATCTTTCATTGAACTATAAAAAAATTACCTATATAAATTTATTTACAAAAAATATGGGAGGGCGCTGACTTCTGACATACCGGCCCGCCTAGTTCGGGAGTCAGGCTTCATAAATTGTACCATTACCTATTAAGCCAATGAAGATTATTATGCGTACATCAAATCATCCAATGACATCTCCCGCTCTTGAGCGGGAGGAATTCCTTTCAGAAGCAAACCTTTGGCTCCAGTAGGCTTCGACCCTGCTGGGCTCCTACGGTTTGCTGACATATCGTTGAGGCGCGCGTGGAACAATACGCGCCGTCGAAGACTTGGGCTCGGTCCGGACGGTTATCGGATGGTCGGACTGCGAGTTAATTGCATCGGTTTGGCTGGAGTGTGCAGGTACAAGTACATTTAAAAGATATTTCAAATTAAACTCCACCTGACCACCTGAAGGCGAACATGGTTTAAGATGACTACTAGACCTAAAAGCGTGATCACACTCGGACTGTATACAAAAGGAAGAGAATATGCGTAAAGACACAATGCTTGCAAAATATGAAGTATTTTAGTAATTTACTAAAACTCCATAGATTTTATTAAAAATTGAATCACCATGTTGGTAAAAAGTTGCATGGCCAGTTTTTAATTGATACCTATAAGCTATTTTTAGAGGCATCTTCGTGATTTTTTTTTTTATCTTAATTATAATTGTGTATAAAGAAAATTCTCATAAAAGACTACAGTCTATTTACATGAGAAACTCGGTTTGGTACAAACACTGCATAATATTAGTTTTTTCGTCGTTCATAAACATATTTTTATGTATGAGTAGGCACTTCTATAATGCATTCAATAATTACTTAGTTGGCTGCTGAACTAGTGAAATATGGTTTGTTTTTTTTGACCACCTGTCGGGCTTTGAATACATTATAGGAGCTTAGATTTTTAGCGGTCGATGTCCACGAAATTAGCTTTATTAAGTTTTGAACACGCTATCTATCTAGCATTTATCCTGAATAACTCTCTCTTAGTTCGGTCTTCGTTCAGTATTGTTATTAAGTTCTCATAGTGATATCATATTTTTCATAGTATTTATTAGTTTATTATTTTAGCATATATATGTATTTTATTATTATAAATAACTTATTTTATATTTTTCCATTTGAACTATTTGTTATTATGTACTTGTTTATTGTGCAAACCTACCACAGTGTTGTCTTTTTTAACCCAAAGGTTGACTGGTAGAGAATGCCTTGTGGCATTAAGTCCGCCTATGTACCACTATTGTACATGAAGTTTAAATAAATAAATAACATATTTTTTTTTAGATTCAATTTACTGCAGTGGATCATATATTTTTGCGCATTATAAAACTATCTAGGACCACCAATATACATGCCAATCACGCCATGCCTATTAGCAACTAAACCTAAGAAGATAATCTGTATCACTTGTTATTTAATCGATTTCCTCATTTAAGTACGAGTAATTATAGATGGATGGTATAATTCTTGGAAATTATGACTAGTTTATTATGACTATGGATACAGTTATCATCTTGATTGAGCATTAACTTTACATTAATTGATCACTTAATTCAATCTGCATTACATAAATATTTTCACGTGTTTCTATGACGCAGGTTAAGATACAGGTTGGTTGAATTTTGGCTTGTTTGGGTTTGTTTTTACTCTCTTTGTCATTTTACGCCTTCCTGACTTTGAGTAAAGAAGAGCATTATTTTCATGGCATATCGTAAGAAAAGATGAAAGTTTAAAATGTATGAGACGCTTTACTTGGTTTGCGGTAATTTTCATAAAACTGCAGAGTGGAGAGAAATGGAACGCGGCTTTTCTTAAATAATATATGAAGCTACACCAAGCTTTTAAGGTATTTAAGATTCCAAACTCGTAGCCTGATTCTGGGCCGACAAGATAAATTCTTCATTCTTCAAGGTAAGACATTCAGAAAATCCATATGAACCCTTGCTTGTGTATAAGTCTGTGTCAGTCTATGAAGAAGAGACCCCATTATGTAGTAACATTGGTAGTAACCTATGCGTATTTGAATTCCCGTTTCATCAAAATGGTAGTCTCAAAAATTTTACAAAATTTTGCAAAGCTTTCAATCAGAAAACCCTGGCGGTAGAGTGCATGGAGTCAAAACCCTTGTGGCAGAATGAATAGACTCAAAACTCTTGCGGAAGAATGTGTAGAGTCGAAACCTTTGCGGCAGAGTGCATAAGCATCGGTTTCGACTTTGCAATCAAAACCGGTGCGCCAGAATATACAGACTAAAAACCCTTGCAATGTATGTTCGTGAGAAAGCATAGAGCACCTTGCGGTAGAATTCATAGACTTAAATCATTTGCGGCAAAATACGTAGTGTCAAAAACACTTGCGGTAGAATGCAACCCTAGAATTAAATTCCTTGTGGTAGAATGCATAGAGTCAAAAGCACAACATTTTTTGACAAATTTACAGGTCAAACATTCCGTTAATTCTTAAAGTGTTTTGATAAATAATAATCAAACCCTGCTGTACATTTGTACAAACGCCAAGCGTGTTCGCAAGCTCGCCACTCTCCTTGCAAAGGTTATCGGCAGGTCAGAGCATTGCTATAATTAGTCCGCATTCGACTGCACCCATTCATTCAGATAATGTACAACACTATTACAATTCACGACACTGTACAACTTTTGCAACGGTTTCCAATTACTTTGTGACACAAAGGAACTTTTGTTAGAGATGTGAAAGAAAGTTTTGCAATTAGAACTCTAGTGAGGCGCCTTTATATTTATTTGAAAGAACGCGTTCAATTGTTTTGACATCTGTGAGTCGATTATATCGCAAAATGGTTCATATAATCTGTATGATTCCTGTGCTCTGTGCAATTGATAGATGAAAGAAGACATTGATCATTTTTAGGGTCCGTTTAGGTAAAGGGTAAAATGGGACCCTGTTACTAAGAATCCGCAGTCCGTCCGTCTGTCTGTGCGTCTATCACCATCATGTCTTTTGAAGCGTGACAGTTACACAGTTGATTTTTTTACAGATATTGTATTTCTGTTGCCGCTGTAACAACAAATATTAAAAAAAGACGTGTGGCACTCGGGGACTGCCGCGGTAAAGCTATTGCATAGCATTTTTATCAACTTATGCAATTATAATTATTTATTTATTTTATTTATGCAGTATTTTTTTCCTTTGTTTTTTTTTCTTTGATATTAATTGAAGTTACACTTTCACACATTGAATTGAATTTTGTTTGATTGTTCACTCATTTGTTTTCTTATCGGTCACCACGCAAAAAAAACAAATGAGTAGGGGGTGTTAGGTTATTTTCGTTACGGAATTTCTGGATTCGGTCTCCACGCTCAAGGCCCGCGATAGAAGCTATGCAATAGCTTAAAAACAGAATAAAATAAATATTTTAGGAGGCTCCCATATAACACCATATAACTTCGACTCGCACTTGGCCGGTTTTTTTATCTTTGTACTTGAATGAAATGAACGACGAATATAAAGACTGAAATATAAAAAGGCATTTTATATTTTTGACCGCAAATTATTCTTAAGTAATTAAATTAATTAGTTTTTAAGTGCATTTAAGTACTAAATGGATTATTGCAAATATTTTTCGTATTGATCACGAAGGTATTTGGTATTGCAAACAATACAATCAATTACAGATAGGTATGCAAATATTATTTATATTAAATAAACAAACCAAATAATATTTGCTTATGTAAACAAACACACGTTTGTTATTCACAATACAATTACAAATGATAGTAATAAACTTAATAAACAGTTATTACTAATACCAAATATTTCATACTTTACAGACCTTTACTAAAACTTCACTGTCTGTCCGTCTGTCTATTACCAGGGCCTCAAGTCTGCCATTACAATAGTGTCAGAATGGTCTATCATTGATTTCATAATTGTTGAGTTTGACAAGTTTTGGTAATCTACTAACATAATGGCGTCATTATGACTTTCCGATGGTCAACCACTGACACTCCATTGAAAGAAATGGCATAGAATGGTAATCTCGTACATAATGACAAATGAATATCTGACGTATGCAAAAATTTTGACAGTTCCTTTGATCAGTGACCTACCATTACGACGACATTGCGCAATTAGTACTTTTATTAAGCTCGATATTGTCATTCTACCACAATTTTATTACAAGACCATTGACCGATTAATGATCGATCATTATGAATTAGCAGATTACAAACTTTTAGCAAAATGACAATGGGATCGTGTTGGAATGACGAATTTATAAAAATAGCAGACTTAGGCCCCAGGATGTATCTCAAAAACCACGATAGCTAGACAGTTGAAATTTTCACAAATGATGTATTTCGGTTACCGCTATAACAACAACTACTAAAAAATAAAATAAATATTTAAGGGTGGCTCCAATACAACAAACGCGATTTTTTTGCCGAATTTTCCTAAGGGCGGTACGGAACCCTTCGTGCGCGAGTCCGATTCCAACGCGCACCTGCTCCCCTAACCAAGTTACAACCGTTTCTCTTGCGTCGAACTCCTCGAGTTGGCCACGCCCCCGATTCTTTGTTCTGACCACGTGACTGAGCGTTGAGATGACGTCATTCCCGTACATTTGAAGTTTTCTACTAGCGTTAACGATTGAATCAATTATTATTCTATAGGACGCTGCATGAGCTCCGTTTCGATTGTCGATATTGTTACCGGCCTACGCTGAAAACCAGCACTGTGGACTCGTTGCATTTTTGCGTGGACACAGCATGATGCCGAGCGTATGGCCGTTTTGCTCGGAGGTGGCGCATATTTGATTATTACTATTTTTGTTTATTTATTTTTTTTTGTTTTAATTATTTTACTTATTTTTTTAATATAAAAATGTAGGTACCTAATAAGTTAGTCTTAAGTGTGCGCCTCTTTCGGGCAAATAACATGTTTTTCTTTCTTTCTTTCTTAATACCGAAAACGCCACGCCATAATATCGTGCCTCTCCATTTACAACTTCCTTTTAGACCTGCTTTTTTTAAAATAAAATCCCATTCCCCTCATAATTCTCTAAAAAGAGATGCAACTACCGTTAAAATCGATTTCTTTTCGAATTTGAAATAATTATGAATTTACCAATTATGACATATCATGGACAATTTTGGGATTCCATTTTTTTTAATTTTTGACTACAGAAATATGATCAGTGCGGCGGTTATTAGGTACACTGCCACGCACCCTGCAGCGTAGTGCGTGTCTTAAGGCGTATAGTCCCTTGAACCATCTGACCGAAATTATGTGAACGCAACTCTCGCACTCGCCTAGGCGGCAGTACGCAAATCTGTGCATTTATTTGCGGCCAGCAGCGCCCGGAAAGCGCTTTTAATCCATTTTCTCTGCGAGATATTGATTGATTTACATATGCAATGTTCACTTTGAAGAATATTTAACCACCAATTTTTATGTGTAAAAATGTTTCTAAAGGTCCAAGCCGTTTCGAAGGAGTAGGGAAAAGTTGCGAAAAGTTGCGAAATTGCTAAATTTTTTTTTTTGACAAAAGTATTAATTGCACGAAAAAATCAAATGTTGATATTATTGTTCATGAATCTATAATAAACATATATTTTTTTCAAACCAATTGACCTAGCCGTTACGGAGGAGTAGGCCTCAGAAAATCACTGTTTTATGGCACTTTTCGGGCGCTTGGCCCTTAACGTTGTTTGTAAGTATCTCCGTTTGTATAGAAAACACGCACAGTGTAACTCACTGAAAATGCATCCACGCGTGTTCATGCAGATCACGCACAGGACCAGACAGGACGGGGCGACACGCAAGGTATGGCACATTGAGTCTCGTAGTACCGTGCGTGATTATGTATGAAATGAGTGCGTTCCCGTGTGAATTTACAAAACGCACCTACGCGCGTGAATGTGTAAAAACCCGCACGATGATGCAGATTTGCACTCCCGCAAGTATGTGCGTAGGTTAACACCGACCGACTGGAGTACACCGACCGCCTTCAGCTCTTGGGGGTTGAAATTCCCTCAGACCTTAACTTTGGGCGGTTCATTGAGTCCAAAGCCAAGGTAGCTGCTAGGAAACCAGGCGTTCTTGCAAAGGTCCGGCGGTACTTCACACCGGGACAGCTTTTAATGTTATACAAAGCACAGGTCCGTTCGTGTGTGGAGTACTGCAGTCACATATGAGCTGGTGCTATAAAATGCCACCTGGCAGCTTTGGACTCGGTGGAAAGGCGTGCAACGAGTCTAATTGGTGATCCAGATTTGGTTAAGTCCAACCTTCAAAGCATTGAGCACAGGCGTAGGGTAGCCAGCCATTCGGTGTTTTACAGGATGCATTTTGGAGAGTGTGCGAAGGAATTGCATGACTTGATTCCGCCATCGCAATTCTACCATCGGACAACCCGACGTACGGCGAATATTCACCTTTACGTTGTTGAAACCTCTACGGTCCGGACTAAGCCTTTTAACCTCGTCGTTTATATCGCGTACGTCGAAGGACTGGAACAGTTTGCCTGCTGCGGTCTTCCCGTCCGATTATAATTTGGGTGTCTTCAAGGCTAGAGTGAATAGGCTCTTAATAGACTAGTGCGCCTCACCATCAAAGATTGCATCGCTACTTACCATAGGGTGGGATCGCAGTCAAGCACTAGTTTATCTCACGACGGGGGCTGCGGTGTCCCGGGGCAGGTGTGTCGTGGCAGTGTCCTTGGACATTGCCAACGCGTTCAATTCCCTGCCCTGGAGTACGATCCGGAGGGCATTCCGGTACCACCGGGTGCCCGAATACCTCTGTCGAGTGGTCGAGGCCTATCTGTCGGACAGGTATATTGTCTACCCCGGTCACCAGGGAGACTGGAAACGTCGAGAGATGTCGTGCGGTGTTCCACAGGGGTCGGTACTAGGGCCACCCTTGTGGAACATCGGGTACGACTACGTGCTGCGCGGCGACTTCCCTGACGGGGTCAGCGTGGTTTGCTACGCAGACGACACGCTGGTCCTAGCGCAGGGAGAGTCGTACCAGGCGGCGGTCGCTCTAGCGACACGCGGGGTTGCGATGGTCGTTGATAGGATCCAGGAGTTGAGACTCGAGGTGGCGCTTCACAAATCCGAGGCGATGTGCTTTCACGGTCACCGCTCTCGGAACGCGCCGCCATTGAGTTCCCAACTAACGGTAGGAGGAGTTCACATCGGTGTCGGGTCGACGATGAAGTACCTGGGACTCGTCCTCGACAGCCGGTGGAATTTCGTGGAGCATTTCCGACGTCTGGCTCCCAAACTCAACCGGGCTGGGGCTGCGCTCAAGCGGCTCCTGCCCAACCTTGGGGATCCAGACGCCTCCTGCCGGAGGCTCTACGCGGGGATCGTTCGGTCCATGGCCCTCTACGGGGCGCCGGTGTGGGCGCCGTCGCTGAAAAAGCAACCGGCGGCCATACTGAACGCCTGCCAGAGGGTCATGGCAATAAGGATGGTGCGGGGATACTGCACGGTCTCCCGCGAAGCGGCGAGCCTTCTGGCTGGCTTACCACCGTGGGATCTGGAGGCAACAGTCCTTACACACATGCACGATATGCGCGTGGAGATGCAATGCCGGGGTGAAAGTCCGCTGCCGCGACAGGTCACGGCATGGCGGACAGAGCTCCGGCGGGATCTCATGGTGAAGTGGCGTCAACGACTATCGCAACCCAGTGCTGGGCACGCCACAATCTTGGCGGTAAGTCCCCTCTTTGAGGCGTGGCTGGAAAGACCTCACGGCGTCCTTACCTTCCGCATGACTCAGGTACTCACCGGACATGGTTCGTTCGGGAGTTTCCTGCACCGGATTCATGCGGAAGTGACGCCCGGGTGTCGCCACTGTGCGGAACGCCCGGAGGACACGGTGGAGCACACAGTCGAGGTGTGCCCTGCTTGGGCGGAGCATCGCCGTGCCCTCGTGGGGGCGATCGGCGGCGGAGACCTCTCGCGTCGGGCCTTGGTTGAGGCCATGATCCGGAGCGAGGAGGAGTGGCAGGCGGTCGCCGACTTCTGCGAAGCAGTAATGCTCGCAAAGGAGGAGGCCGAACGCATCAGGCAACGGCGTTATCGCCGCCGCCGCCGCCGCCGCCGCCGGGATTCTGATCCCGATTTCCGGCCACCGTAGGCGCGGGCTTGCGGACAGTGAGCAATGGGTAGCTCGCTGTCCGGCCGTCCGGTAACTGTCCGGACCAAGCCCAAGTCGTCGACGGCGCGCACTGTTCCCGCGCGCCTCAAGGAGTTGTCAGCAACAGCAGGGACCCAGCCGGGTCGAAGCCTACTGGGGCCAGGGTTATCCGTAAGGGCGCTCGAGCCCCGGTATGAAGGCTAGAAGGAACGGGGTGGGTCTTTTAGTCAGTAAGAGTCTGACACTATCTCCCGCTCCGCCCAAGGGCGGGGGATGTCAATGCATGATTTTTTCCCACCATAAAAAAAAAAAAAAAAAAAAAAAAAAAAAAAAAAAAAAAAAAAAAGCACTAGTTTATCTCAATTAAAAAAAAAAGGTGCGTTTCCACGCGCTACGCTGCGTGATGCGTGGCAGTGTGATAACCGCCTTACGGGTACGGATAGAGGTGTATTATAGCACCAATCATTGCAATGTAAAGTTTATAAACTAGAGCAGCTTAGGTGCTTGCACAGTCACAGACGGCGTCCAAGGCGTTTATGTCTCAACTGACTACAAACTAATCAGTTCAGACCGATCGATCAATTATCTTAGACAGTTTGTCTACACTAATGCTTTAGTAATTACATAAGTTATTTTTTTTTTTTAAGCTATTGCTGAAGCTATTTCTGTCGCGGGCCTTGAGCGTGGAGACCGAATCCAATAATTCCGTAACGAAAATAACCTAACACCCCCACTCATTTGTTTTCTTATCGGTCACCACGCTCAAAAAGTGTAACTTCAATTAACATCAAAGAAAAAAAAAAACAAAGGAAAAAAAAATACTGCTTAAATAAAATAAATAAATAATTATAATTGCATAAGTTGACAAAAAATGCTATGCAATAGCTTTACCGCGGCAGTCCCCGAGTGCCACACGTCTTTTTTTTTTATTTCTTTAAGCAGTACTGGTTGATCAAATTAAACAAAACACGTTTTTGAGAATTATTTCATTTGATTGCAAAGTTATTTGGTAACAAGAAGTCTAAATGCATCAAATAAAAAAGTAATGTAATATATGAGCTAGGCAAACTGTATAGGACCTGGACTGTAAATAAAACAATATTTCTTCTTTTTGGGTACCTCCGGTGATTCTATAAAATTCACGTGTCACAGTGTTGGTTAGTGAACTCCTTCGAAATGGCTGAACCGATATTTATGTTTCTTTTTTGTGTTTAATATTTGATTGGATGGTTAGTTTTTGCCCTCCTACCGCACCCCCATTTTTCTCTTTGATACAGAACAATCTTTGCAAAGATAGCTAGTATTTAGATAAATATTGGATTTTTCATTTTTTGGTTTTTCGTTTTCAGTATAATTTTCTTGGAGAATGCTGTTTGAGGTAAAAAATACAGCGTAGATCACCCAGTACTTTTATACATAAGCATATAACGAAACATCACTTTTATCTGCCAGACTACCAATTTTTTTTTTGAAAGTTGATGTAATAACATGATTAATCTATTAACATCTCGCGCTTTGGATTTTATATAAAGGGGAAAATCATTCAATGACTTTTCCCATTCTAGGCCGGAGCGCAAGGGCATGTCAGAGTATTACTGACTAAAACCACACCTCTGTTTCTTCCTCGCCGGATTCTCCGGAGGATAAGTGCGGAGAGGGAGTGTCAGACATTTAGTGACTGACGCACTCGTGTTCTTTGAGTTGCTTTTTGCGTTCTACAGCAGTGATGTGTCGTTCCAACGATCCTGCTGCCCCGGAGAAAACCCATTACATCACGTTGAAGATGCTTTTAAGTTATAAATCCCATTCAACGAGGATTTAGTCCAAGTCCTTGCTACATATATTGCCCAGTGTGTCCACCTGCGGCCAACCAAGGCCTCGTTACGTAACACTATGGTTAATTCATGTGTGCAGAACGCGAAGGAATGTAGAACTCATTTTATACTCTATGATATAGTCCGGGAGCTAGGCGCTAAGTAGCGTCTTCTATCTATTGCCAATTATTATTATACTAGCCCGTATTTTTCTATAGCTGCACAGTCATCCCTTTTTCGTTTTTATTTTTTAATTTCTTTTTTCCAATTCTTGAATGACATCCTGGCCGTCCCGCCCTCTCTATCTTTATCTTTTTCCCGGACTCACAACTCAATCCTGTGTTTTATGGGCTCACAGCATACAGCAAACATGACCTGCCTAGTCTTTTTTTTTTTTTTTTTTTTTTTATGGTGGGAAAAAATCATGCATTGACATCCCCCGCCCTTGGGCGAAGCGGGAGATAGTGTCAGACTCTTACTGACTAAAAGACCCACCCCGTTCCTTCTAGCCTTCATACCGGGGCTCGAGCGCCCTTTCGGATAACCCTGGCCCCAGTAGGCTTCGACCCGGCTGGGTCCCTGCTGTTGCTGACAACTCCTTGAGGCGCGCGGGAACAGTGCGCGCCGTCGACGACTTGGGCTTGGTCCGGACAGTTACCGGACGGCCGGACAGTGAGCTACCCATTGCTCACTGTCCGCAAGCCCGCGTCTACGTTGGCCGGAAATCGGGATCAGAATCCCGGCGACGGCGGCGGCGATAACGCCGTTGCCTGATGCGTTCGGCCTCCTCCTTTGCGAGCATTACTGCTTCGCAGAAGTCGGCGACCGCCTGCCACTCCTCCTCGCTCCGGACCATGGCCTCAACCAAGGCCCGGCGCGAGAGGTCTCCGCCGCCGATCGCCCCCACGAGGGCACGGCGATGCTCCGCCCAAGCAGGGCACACCTCGACTGTGTGCTCCACCGTGTCCTCCGGGCGTTCCGCACAGTGGCGACACCCGGGCGTCACCTCCGCATGAATCCCGTGCAGGAAACTCCCGAACGAACCATGTCCGGTGAGTACCTGCGTCATGCGGAAGGTAAGGACGCCGTGAGGTCTTTCCAGCCACGCCTCAAAGAGGGGACTTACCGCCATAATTGTGGCGTGCCCAGCACTGGGTTGCGATAGTCGTTGACGCCATTTCACCATGAGATCCCGCCGGAGCTCTGCCCGCCATGCCGTGACCTGTCGCGGCAGCGGACTTTCACCCCGGCGTTGCATCTCCACGCGCATATCGTGCATGTGTGCAAGGACTGTTGCCTCCAGATCCCACGGTGGTAGGCCAGCCAGAAGGCTCGCCGCTTCGCGGGAGACCGTGCAGTATCCCCGCACCATCCTTATCGCCATGACCCTCTGACAGGCGTTCAGTATGGCCGCCGGTTGCTTTTTCAGCGACGGCGCCCACACCGGCGCCCCGTAGAGGGCCATGGACCGAACGATCCCCGCGTAGAGCCTCCGGCAGGAGGCATCTGGACCCCCAAGGTTGGGCAGGAGCCGCTTGAGCGCAGCCCCAGCCCGGTTGAGTTTGGGAGCCAGACGTCGGAAGTGCTCCACGAAATTCCACCGGCTGTCGAGGACGAGTCCCAGGTACTTCATCGTCGACCCGACACCGATGTCAACTCCTCCTACCGTTAGTTGGGAACTCAATGGCGGCGCGTTCCGAGACTGGCGAACCTGCCTAGTCTCATTTAAGTTGGGCTGCCTTGCAGACATAAAACAGTGACTTTGTGCAGCCTACTCCTCGGTAACAGCTAGGTCAATAGGTTTTAAAAAATTATATGTTTATTATAGAGGCATGTACAACATGATCAACCTATGACTTTTTCGTGTGACTAATAGTCCTGCAAAAAAAAAAAAAAAAAAACCACATGATATTTTTTCGCTTATTTTCCCTACTCCTTTCAAAGCGCTTTGATCTTTAGAAATATGTATATACAAAAAAATTGCTTGTTAAGTGTTCGTCAGAATGTACGTAGCATAATATAATGTAAATCAATCAATTTTTTGGGAAAAAAAAAATGGTTTTAAAGGTCAGAGGGGCTCTATGCGCAGCAGGCGCATTTCTAGGCAAGCGTGTTTCGTCGTCGGCCACATCACTGCTTACTATCAGGTGAGATAAATAGTCAAACGTGAGCCTATCAATAAAAAAAAGGCGGCAGTTCGAGTATGTGTACATTTAACTCCGGCGAGATGTTTATGGCATTAAACGCCTTAATAAAAATGTGAGGTTCCTGTGGTCACGAAAACAAAGCTGATGGAATAAGCAATTTATTTATCAATACACTAAGGAGTATGCCAATAAATCAGTCTCCAAGTTGACTGATATTGGCGTAAGAAAATGATTTATTACATTTCTAAAAAAACTGCCTTGATTGACAGCAGTAAGGACGCTGTCGTCAGTCATACGTAATTTTGTGTAGAAAGAAATTATAAATCGGTGGGAGGACTTTGCAAAAACTTTTGTTGAATATCTCTTAAATTATTTTTGAAACTTACGTCTGTACCCTTAGCCAAGTTGATAATCTGCAATCGTTAGCGCTAATAGAAAACGTCAAATGTACGGGAATGACAGCATCTCAAAGCTCAGCTACGTGGTCCGAACAAAAGAATCGGGGGCGTGGCCAACTCGAGGCGTTCAACGCAAGAGAATCGAAACGAAACGGTTGTAACTTCGCTAGGGTAGGGTAGGTAATGATGATGATAATTATGATGACTGCTATGGTGAAATGTCAATGTACTTTATGACAAATTTATGTGGTGCCTATAAATTTGTCATAAAGTATATTGACATTTCTCGATTTATTAATTAAGGATAGTTTTATGCCTTTACTAGCTGTTGTCAGCGGCTTCGCCCGCTTGAAAGTAGAAAATTATCCCAGGGAACATCCCAGGATAAAAAGTATCCTCTGTATATTGTGGATCATGGTCTATCCGTGGGCTAAGTTTCTTTGAAATCCGTTTAGCTGTTCGAGCTTGAAGAAATAATAACAATGATACACACAATCACAAACGTTTGGCTTTATAATATTAGTGTATACAAGGTGTCGTTTTGAAGCTGCAAAATATTTCAGGAGGTAATTATGTTAGTGATTCTCGACCCGAATCAATAATAAAATAAGTAGGTAATTTTTTTTTTTTTATAACCGCGCTTTTTTTCACACACACAAACACGGAACAATAAAGGTCGTTTTCACACACACTAACTCGCAACGATAGTTTCATAAATAATGTATCATCCAATCATCATCCCGCACGCCACACCCTAGCCACGCCCCCGCGGCCATCGATCAATCGATTTAGTTTAGAGTAATTAAAAAATTAAATAACAAGTATTACTGATTATTGACCAGGTATCGTTTTTTTATATGATTATTTATGAGTTTTACTACAACCTCCTGAAATATTGTGCAGTTTTAAAACTGCACCTTGTATATACATAGATGTGATTTCCATTTTTTTTTTAAATTACCCTGTCAATAAGTGGAGGAGGGTCAATGTACTCTAAGCCAAATTTAATTGGCGCCTACTACAGTGTTTTTATTCTATGAGCTATGATGGCAACGCAGGTTCTCTAGTTACATCTTAATGAATGGGGAATTTCTGAAAAGGAAACCCGTGGTCCTACATAGCAAAGGGCAACTGAAGGAACAGGAGATTTAATCTGTAAAAGTCTGTAACGCCACCTCGCTCTACGTCAGAGCGGGAGAAGTCATTCGAAGATTTCCCACTTCCCAAAAAAAAGAGGTAAAATAATCGTTGAAACTGTTAATTTCAAAATTCTTACTTATCAGTAGAGATTAAGAATTACTTTCAGTACTTAAGCTTTAGTGCCCTCAGCTGATTCCCATGCGGTTATTATCTTATCTGTTCTGAGCTTATTTTTGCAATTATTAATTATTTTTCGTATATGCGAAATCTAAATACCCATAGTTGTTCAGAAGCAGTAACTGAATTGGTTAAAATATTTTTTATGGCATGTTATATTTTTTCCCAATGATATTTAAAAAAGGTCACAAGTTGGATACCACCGACACTAAGTACAACACAAGTCACGGCAGGTCATAGCGGACATTAAGCACCAGCCAGTCGCTCGGATGGCCCGGTGACCATGTATTTGTGCGGACGACCAGGTATTATAACCAGCTTATAACTTTGTCATTTTTCATGATACAGTTATGAAATTTTGTACGCAGATTCTTTACGTAAAAATTGGGGATAGGCCCGAATTCGTTTCACATTCGGTTTAACCAAATTATGGTGGCTTGAACCGAACTTCGACATTCGGCCGACTTTTAGTTCAAATGCCGAGCATTCAGTCCAAGATAAGATCTAATTAACTCATCTATTCTTACAAAAAAAAAAAAAAAAACAGAAATTAAACCTGTAAAATTAACAATTAAATCAGTCATTTATTAATCTTTGTAATTAGTTAACACTCCACATTTTTTTTTTATAGAATTAAATAAACTTTTAATTATTATTAACGAAAATATAATTCATATAATAATTATTATTATTAACGAAAATATAATTAATATAATAATAATTATTTTTAACGAAATGGACCTCTTGACATGGACATTGAAATAATTAATAGACAATAACGCACGTGTCGCGAAGATGACGTATCCGGTAATGAGAGAGAGCCCGCTGGAATGCGCGTAAGCGAGTTGCGTCTTGTCCTGACCTATTGCTCCCAAGAAAACGCGCAAAAAATTACCGAAGTTCGGCCGAATTTAAAAAAAATTACCAAATGTTTGGCCGAAGTTCGTATTCGGTACAAACCACATTCGGCCCATCACTAGTAAAAATAAATTTAATTTATTAATTTTTACGTAATTACATAATATAGATACATGTTTCGGGTTTCGCATAAACTAAAATTAATGTTGTATTAGACACAAAATTACGCTTTTCAATTAGCCTTTTATAGACCCGGAGCGAACTTCCATTAGGTACGGCGCCCCTTGAAAAAAATTTTAGATAATGTTTTCTAGCTCTAAATTCTTTCAATAGTACGAACATTTTAACACCCTGCCTAGGATAAGTTATACGATAAATAATAATACCTAGTTGTAGTAGGTATGTATGACTAATTACTAAGCATAATACAGAACTTTAATAATATAAATCTAAAGTAAATGTTTATTTTCTCATCATATCAGTGTATTTAGCTCTCGTCGGAACGCCCATACCGATCTGCTGCGACTGTCATCGAAATAACTTGTAACCTACGGATGCCCCTCAAGTTGAAGGGTAAAATTTACAAGTCCGTGATAAGACTTGTCATACTGTATGGATCAGAATGTTGGGCTGTGAAAAAAGATTATTGAAGAAGAAGATTTTCTCATCACCAAGTTACTTAATACTAAAACTTTACAATTCAAACATCTGAGTTTAACTAAGTGAGAGACAGGTGCCTGAATAAGAACCTGTATTACAGGTCACCAGGCAACCGTAGTGCGATCCCGCGGCTAGAAAATCAGGTATGATCTAAAAATTGTCTCATTTCTGCGCCCCGTGCCTGGGCACTGTTTGCACCGCCCTAGTTACGGCACTGGGTACGTAAACCTAATAATTATTCATTCGGTGTTTACGTACGTACGGTATGCAGGAAATAAACTGGGTTATTGTTTAATCTAGTATATATATTTATATTAAAATATGGGTGTATTGAAGAAGTTTACCTATGTACGTGTTTTGTTATTTATTTTTATCAAACTTTGCCTCATACTAGAAATTTACTCAATATTGTGAGTGAGTTGACAAACATGTAAACTTACATACACAAGACAACCAGATCCGGAACTGTTTGCTAGCCATACAAATATTTGTTCCGTGTGGGAATCGAACCTGTGACACGCCAACCGTGGATTCATTTCACCATCATTTCAGCCGAATGACGTCCACTGTTAGACATAAGCCTCCCCCCCAAGTGTAGCTACAAAGAGCGGTCATGTGCGTCTCGCATCCACCGCAGTCTCGTTACTCTCACCAGGTCATCGGTCCTCCTTGCGGAAGGCCTTCTAACGCTGCGTTTTCCGGTACTCGGTTGCCACTCTAGAACCTTTCGGCTCAACGAACATCCGTTCTAAAAGCAATGTGCCGAAACTCCGATCATAGCCCTTCCCATTGCCCTTTGGGAGACTGTAAGTCTTCTGATCAGGCTCATTGTAAGCGACCATGTTTCAGTGCCATATGTCATCACTGGCAACATGCACTGGTCATAGACTTTCGTCTTGAGACACTGCCTTCCGTGGATTCGTTTAAGGCCCAAGCGCCCGAAAAGTGCCATAAAATAGTGACTTTCTGCAGCCTACTCCTCGGTAACGGCCGGGTTAATAGGTTTAAAAAAAATATTATGTTTATTATAAATTAGAACAACAACAACATTTGATTTTTTCGTGCGATTAATACTTTTGTCAAAAAAATATTTAGCAATTTCGCAACTTTTCCCTACTCCTTCGAAACGGCTTGGATCTTTAGAAACATTTTTACACATAAAAATTGATGGTTACATATTCTTTAAAGTGAACATAGCATATGTAAATCAATCAATATTTCGCAAAGAAAATAGATTTAAAGGTCAGCCGCGCACTATCTGAGCGCAGCTACGCGTACTGCCGCCGAGGCGGGTACGAGAGTTGTGTCAATTTAATTTCGGCCAGATGGTTCAAGGAACTATAAGCCTTAATAATGACTAACATTTCGTCAGTCAGTCACCATGGTTGTTCTGCGTAATGTCATGTAGAGATTATTGGTCACCACATTGTTCATACAAACACGTGTCGGCGATTTTTATTATGTACGAAAATACCTAATAGGTACTTGTTTGTAGTTTAACTCGCCCATATACCTAAACACGTTAATATAATGTATCATCCGTCTGAATACTACATAATAGATATATAAATGTTTATATTTATGGGCAATAAATAAAGAATAGTCTCTGAATAAAACTGTTTTATTTTTAAATAAAAGAGCTTGTGGTCCTCATATCTAAACTTATTATTTTTTACGTGACAGAGAGATACTGTGGTCCGGGAACGCAAAAGGCAACTGTAGGAACAAAGTTTTTTTGGGCGGAGCGGGAGATAGTGTCAGACTCTTACTGAATAAAAAACCTACCCCATTCCTTCGTTGCCTTTCACACCGGGGCCGAGCCTCCCTTTCGAAACTAGGCAGCCAGTAGGCTTCGAACCTGCTGGGCCTCTACGGTTGCTGAAAACTCCTTGAGAGGCGTGGGAACGTGCCGTCGACAACTTGGGCTCGTTCTGGACAGTTATCGGACGGTCGGACAGCAAACTACCCATTGCTCGCCGTCCGCAAGCCCGCGCCAACAGCTACGGGGCTGGAACACAGGTGGGTTTTTTAGTCAGGGAAAGTCTGACATTTCTTCTCACACCATTCAGAGCAGGCGAAGTAATTTGATGATTTAACCACTTCAAGTTTTCAGATTTCTTATACTTATGCTTAAATATTTTTTTTTAATAAAAAAATATTTGTTTTAAGCATAAAAGTCATTTACCTAGCTCTCTCCTTTTAGTCATGAAGACACGTTTATACCTACACGTTTTCAATACATTTAAATACGTAAGTACTTGTAGAGTACAAATAACAATGTGAACGGATTTTCCTGAAGATAGTACTGAGTACGATTGGTCCCAGTCACTAATTAGGTGTGGATACGTGTTAGTGTACTCGTAGCTAACATACATTGTAATAGGACAAAAGCTGTCTTATGCGGTATCACTCAGGTTTCTATAGTAACTCCCTCGCTTGCTCGGGTTTTTTTTTATTAATGATATGCTTGCGTTTGACCACCATCTCACCTGATGGTAAGCGATGATGTGGTCGACGATGAAGCACTCTCGCCTAGAAGAAACCTATTCACTCTCGAGTCTCGACTTAAAGACTCCTAAGTTGTAGCTATCAGGAAACACAGATTCCGGCAGGGAATTCCACTCCTTGGCTGTACGCACAATAAGTGTGTTCCCAAAACGCTTTGTGCGTATGGGTGGGATGTCTACCATGTACCGGTGGTTCAACGCTGTACGTCGTGTGGTCCGATGATGGAACGGACTTGGCGGAATTAGATTGTGCAATTCCAGTGCACACTCCCCGAAATATAAACGATAGAAAACCGACAGACTAGCAACTCGGCGGCAATGCTCAAGGCTTTGGAGCTTCGACTCTACAAGTGCATCATTGCCGATGATTCTCTTGGCTCGCCTCTCAATCGACTCCAGCGTATCAAGCTGGTATTTGGCAGATCCATCCCAAAGATGAGAACAGTACTCCATACACGATCGAACTTTGGCTTGATAAAGATTGAGCAGCTGTTCCGGCGTGAAGTACCGTCTCACCCTTGCTAAGATCCCCAATTTTTTGGCAGCCAGTTGAGCCTTTGCATCGATGTATGATTTAATTATATAAATCCCTCTCTGGTGTTCGGGATTAAAACTAAGCAACCTTCGTATTTTTGGGAATTCGACATGTCACCCTCGACTTAAAGACACTGCTTTGTCCCCTATTCACATAATCTACCTACTATTAATCTGCCCATCTTGTTATTCTTAAGCCAGTCATACACACGTCAGGGTATACCTGATAGGTTTGCCTGTACAGTTGAGTTGTACGGGTAAACCGGAGCATGTATGTTGCACAACTGTGCAGGTTTCCATACAAGCTTATTTGACAGGTATAACTGTGCAAGTAAACCTGTCAGGTATAAGTACCCTATCGTGTATGGCTAACTTTTCATTGCTGAAAGCCACAATCATCTGTAGTAACCACAAGAAAAACGCCGAGGCATGAAGGAGTTCACTGGATGAGATACCTTAGTACAGTTCGACGGTTTTATGTGGCGAAGCTGGTCTATATTCATTAGTGAACGAGTTCCTGACAAGTCTGAAGGTCCTGAGTGAATGATCCACAAATAGTTCTTTTAGTGGCCTGTTGGTCTAGTGGTTAGTGACCCTGACTGCTATGCCAGAGGTCGTGGGTTCGATTCCCACCCAGGACAAATGATTGTGTGATGAGCATAATCATTTGTTCTGTGTCTGGGTGTAATTTATCTATAATATGTATGCATTTTGAAATATATAAGTGTTTATCAGTTGTCTAGTACCCATAACACAAGCTCTGCTTAGCTTGGGACTAGACAGCGTTGTGCGATAATTGTGAAAAAAAAAATTAATATATATATATACATGAGTACTTTGTAATTAGTATATTCTGTTCATTATAATATATGCTATAAATTAAATCAATTACTATTTTCTTTAGATGGGAAAATCATCTAATGCCCATTGTTTTCTTCTTTTATTTCTTAGTTTCTATTGCACAACGCATTAGTTATAAGCTGTAATGTTGTACAAATACATTGTAAATAAATAAATAATCCTCCGCTCTTGGGCGGAGCGGGAAATAGTGACAGACTTTTACTAACTTACCTACTGACTAATAACCCACTCCTGTTCCTTCTTTGCCAATGTTCCAGGGTCCCGGGGATCTTTTTCGCATCACTCAAGGCTCCAGAAGGCTTCGACCCTGCTGGGCCCCTACGGTTGCTGACAACTCCTTGAGGCGCGCGTGGTATACTACGCGCCGACGACGACTTGGGCTAGGTCCGTACGGCTGCCAGACGGTAGCCCGCGCCTAAAATCAAATTACTATGATGATAACACTTGACGAATAAATCGCCTCACATACTAGCGTGCACAAGTGCAGGATTGCGTCAGTAAATAACAGGTTGGTACCTAAAACAATAGCACCAGGAAAAGGGTAGACCTGAAATATATGTATTTATACATTTTTGTGGTCAACAGGCCCATTTGTAGGTAAATATAGTAATTTCCCAGTACTACGTTAATTCTGGCACGTACTACATTAGGCGAAAGTATGCAACTTTATGTAGTATTTACCGATTTGCGGTTTTGCCCCGTGTTATTGAGTTGTTTGGTTTGTAAAAGATAAGGGGCAGCAGTGAATGGGCAGGGCACATTGCTCGCAGAACAGATGGCCATTGGGGCCGAAAGGTTCTGGAGTGGCGACCGCGAAGGCCCCCTACAAGGTGGACCGATAAACTGGTGAAGGTATGCGGGACGCACAGGATCGTTTATTATGGCGACACTTGGGGGAGGCCTATGTCCAACAGTGGACGTCTATCGGCTGAAAAGACGAGGATGATGAAGTGATAGCTATAATCTTAATGTAGGTTCTTACCTAACCTAATTTCTATTTTTAGGGTTCCGTACCTCAAAAGGAAAAGACAGAACCCAGGATCACTTTATTGACCGCCCGTCCGTCCGTCTGTCTGTTTGCCTTTCTGTCAAGATTTTTTATCTCGGGAACTCGTAGAGGTATCGAGTTAAAATTAAAACCATGTACTCAGGTCTGCAGACTATTGAAACTGTAAAATCAAACTTGTATGTTAACGAGAAAAAAGATACTTCGGTTTATGTGGCTAAATACGTATATTTCGACACTCTCAAATCAAAATTCATAGGAGCTTCCCGTTGACCCAGAATCCTAAATTTTGCACAAAGCTAGGTTTTATTATAGCACAAGTATATTAATAAATCTGAAAATCTCAAATTTGTTGGTACGTCATATTTTTTTTTGCGATTTGGAATAATTCTCCGAGACTACATTCCGGAATCGAACTATTTACATAGGTAAGTTTGTACGGAATCCTCAGGGTGCAAGTCCGACTCGCACTTGCCCAGTTTTTTTTTTTAAATAATGTCGGGTACTCCCGATGCGACACAAAGACTACAGATTCGGTATTCCACCCTCACTTCCAAGAGGTGTCAGCAAAATAAATCGTGCAGCCTCGGTGCTTGCCAGGGGCAAGGGACTCATTAAAAGAGTTATTGAGACCCTGGAATGCAAAGGGCTACTTAAGGAAAGCAGGTTTTTTTTTATCTGTTATAAACTAGTGCTTGACTGCGATCCCACCTGATGGTAAGCAGTGATGCAAACGTTGATGGTGAAGTGCACTAGTTTAACCTTTCGAATGTCTTAAGTTACACAGTCCGACATAAGGTAATTGTCTTTCTATTGTGTCTCTAATTACGACATTCAAAGAGTTAAAAGCCTATTCACTCTACCTTTGAAGACACCCAAATGATAATCGGACGGGATTTTGGTTAGTAAATCTCTCCTCTAGCTCCAGCCAGAGTGGGATTCAACAAGAATAGTAACAGTTATTTGATGACTTTGAACCGAAAAAAAGGCTCCTTTTTTACAGAAATTTTTGTGGCATCCCATAATGCATTGTCGTACTATCTATCACATAGCGGTTGTCTGCAAAATAATGTTTGTCTACCAGCTAGTATTTGCTAACGCGAAAATTCACACTATTTGGTAGTCCGTTAGATTTATTAACAAGAGACCGTGCCGTTATCCCATGATAAGTAGGTAATGTAAATTATTAAAAAAACGTGTCTCTTGTACACCACTACAATAACAAATACTTAATAAAATTAAAATAAAAGTTAAAATTAAAGAGGGCGCCATTCTTTAATTTTAATCTTATCTTCTTTTTAACACGCTTATATTAGCTTCACCTGTATGTTTGTAACCGACGCCTTTGAGCTCGATTTTGGCCTACTTTGGGCGATCAGATTTACTTCAAACTTTGCACACCCATCAAAGACTGATGACAATACAATAATACGTTTTTTTTTTAGTGAAAAATAAAAATATAGTTTAAAAAAACTAAAAAAACACGCTTTAAAGAACACGTATATCAAACTAAAAAGTGTAAAATAATTTTCAATATAGGTAGACAGACGTGTGTGGAAATTGTAGAGAAAGGCCTTCGCCCAGCAGTGGGACATAAATGGGCTAGTTAGTCTTAATAAACTTTTATTTCAAATAGACCATTTACAAGCACATTTGAATAGTCAAATGTCAGCCAGTCCAAAAAAAGCGAAACTAAAATGCACGTTTCAAAGCGTAGATCTCTAAGGAGAAAAACGTACAAGAAAATCCATAGAAACCTGCCTTGCGGATTGTATCTCTCTTGGTCTGGCCCCCATCTTTGGCATGTTGCAGCAAAAATCTAAAAACACATATCAAAAATATTTTTATCCGGTAGCTTGGACCCTGTTGTTAATACCAGCGAGAAATAGAGTTGTTATACAAAATACTTAAATATATAAAATAATGTCTGAAACTAATGAATATACGTATTAATAAATTATATTAACACTATCAATAAAAGCCAATGACCATGGATTTGTGTGGTTAAAAACGTCCATAATGTTTGTGTGCGCAGTTCAAATATGACCCTTTATTTTCCGTGTTGTGTCAAGCCCCTTATGGACGATGTTTTAAAAGTCAAGGACATGGAGTAACGAACAGGAATTTTGTATTATCCTTTTTACCTACCTTCTACACTGCAAACAACATTGTGAAAACAAACTATTTTCCTTAACCTTTTATATGTACTATCACTTGCAAAAGTCCATAAGAATTCTTAAAACATATTCGTTTGACGTTTAGTTTGACTTACGACCTTTTATTTTCAAGTTTCGCCAACAAATGATTGAAATTCACAATTTCATCAACTTATCATAAGTCAAGATGGCCCAGTGGTATAGGCACACAGATTGAAGCGCAAATCAGCGTGCCGCAAGTTCAAATCCCACGCAATTATTGACTTTTTGTAAGTTCTTACCCGATTGGAAGTTATGTATTTGCATTACATATATTAAATTATTCTTTAACTTGTTCACACATTTCTTAGAGTTAGAAAGGTAGATCACAAAAAAAACTAAATAAAGAATTAGATTTCTGCGAGGTAGACACGAGTTTTAACTTAACCGAAATGAACTGTCGTTTGGTTGTAGTTGTTGGTTAGTGACGTGAGGTTGACAGTATTGTAATATTCGCAAAATGCAGGCTAATATTAGTATTGAAGTGAGGGCGACTATCATTGGGCTGCATAAAAGTGGTCTTAATAAAACACAAATATCTGAAGAAACCGGACTGAATGTGAGTATAATAGCTATTAATGAATTGTAACTTTATTACAAATTAATCTTCTAATTAAAAAGTATGCCATTTATGAATCCATTCATCGTATCTTTATGAGGTTTAAAAGAGAAATACGTAAATCGTTGGGTTTATTGGATTGGTTATTGGATTAATAAATGCAGTTTTATTTTAAAATTATATTCAATAATTATGATTATTAACATTTTATATAATGAAAATGAAGTGAAGTAGGTATAGCTGCCTAATATATATTTTTTTTTTTATTTTAGAAAAATACTGTAAATCTTTGGCTAAAAAGATATGAGGAAGAAGGTAGCCTTGCTAGTCGAAAGAGAAGTGGGAGATCGAAGCTTATTAGCGAGGCGCAGCGACGACATATGGTGGACGTATACGAAACGAATGGTTTCGCACCAACGAGACATTTTGCGGAATTATATGACACCTCGATGGATACTGTTCGCCGTGCACTTCACGCTGAAGGCGTGCATCACAGAAAACCTGCTAAAAAGCCGTACTTGACAGAGAGGCACAAACAAGAACGATTACGTTTCGCACTAAATATTTAATGTTAACTAAACTAAATGGCCTACCATTTTATTTTAACATATCTGTGATTATTCGTTAACAAACACTGTATTATATTGTGTTTACTTTCGTTTAAAACAGCTATATCTTTTAACTTGTGCCATCGCCTCATCTTAAGAATGCAGTGAACTCGCTATCAATTTTGTTGACAGTAATCATGAGTCTATTTCGTTTTTTATTCTTCTACCCGCACTGTTTTAACATAATACTATAGTTCAATTTATTTTTCTCATCTAATTGACGATTATCTTGTGAGAACTAAAGTTCTTTTAACAGAAATTGAGGTTTGGTTTCAATCTTCTTTTCGTCAAGAAAATGAACAATTAAGCTATGACCTCAATACATTCATTGTGACGTTACACAAAAATAAAATGTTTACAAAGTCCAAATCATATATCACTTTTCAATAAATAACTGGATATAAACAATTACCTATATTTTATTATATTAAAATTTGAATATCCGTTCATTGTTACGTTATTTATATTATGAATGGTCTAAGTGGGTATACTTCCAACAAACAATCTTAGGCGTAACATAGATAACGGTTACAAGATAACTTTTTGTCTAGGTAACAATTCGACGTCACAATTCTCATAAATGTTTAATTTGTAAATATAAAGAATAAACATTTTTATTAAACACGTCTTTTTATTTCCACCTTATAACATCGAAAAGATGTAACAACTAAATAATTGCAAATTACGAATGTGATTCTTCTTGTGGTTAATAGATCACATTCGTAATTTGCAACTATTTAGTGCAAAAAATGCAATAGTATTTTTCATAGAAATATAAAAAAACAATTAAATCAATATAGATTGGGAATTTTCAAAGTAAGAAATAACTGCAACGGACCGACCATGATTTGAACTCGGGTTACGTGATTTGCGAATCCAACACTTAGTTCACACGGCTACCAGCACATGACGAATTTGCACGAATTTTATCAATGCTACCATATAGCTCAGTGCGACGACAGTTCCTTAGTGTGTGTTATCTGTGGAATGTGGATACTCATACATGCGCACACATACGCACGGAAATATCGCGCTCGCTCGGTTCGTAGCAATGTAATCATTAGCGTTCCTATGGACTTTTGCGGCCTTACTGTACAGGTCACGGCAGGTCATAGCGGGTATTGGCAAACAGCTGGGGCAAAACGCTGAAAAGATGGCTCGGTGATCATGTATTTGTACGGACAATCAGGTAAGATAACAAGCTTATAACTTTGTTATTTTTC
Source organism: Mythimna ferrago (assembly GCA_910589285.2). Classification (NCBI taxonomy): domain Eukaryota; kingdom Metazoa; phylum Arthropoda; class Insecta; order Lepidoptera; family Noctuidae; genus Mythimna; species Mythimna ferrago. Next base: position 7,925,342 of record OU342691.1, on the reverse strand, counting down.
ATGATACAGTTATAAAATTTTGTTCATGGGTTTTTTTCATAAAAATATTATGCACGTGTTTCTGGTTTGGCATATATGTACACTAAACCTGGTCTAATGTTGTAATTATTTATTCTTAAATTGATACTTTTTTGAATTTTTTGCTCCATTTATTGACATAGTAGTCAAAAGCGAGCCTATGCGTTTGACCCACTATCTCAACTAATGGTAAGCAATTATGTGGCCAACTCTTGCCTAGAAGTAACCTATCCATGTAATCTAGTAATTTATTCACTTCGCACTAAATAATATTTTATAGGCGTTGAGTATTATGTGAAGGAGTAACTCGGTTACTCTATTACAATGAATTGACTGAACGGATATGGATGAAACTTCACAGGTATCTATTACAGCGTAGTCGTCTGTTGGTTTGCCCGTTTGTCTGTCAGCGAGCTGTATCTCATAAATTTTAGAAATTGAAAATTTTACAGACTGTGTGTTCTATTGTCACTTTTTAATGGCAAATGTTACATTAACGTAAGCTAAAGGGTAATTTTCTTTCGGTTTAGGTATTTTACGGAACCCTTCGTGCACTTGGCTTTTTTTTTTATCTGGTATAAATCAGTGCTTGACTGCGATCCCACCTGATGGTAAGCAGTGATGCAATCGTTGATGGTGAGGCGCTCTAGTTTATTAAGAGCCTATTCACTGTAGCCTTTATTAGTAATATTTTTCGTATTACATTACTTATTTTGTGGTATTACTTATTGAGTAATGACTGAACACTAACTAGGGCAATATAACTGAAGGAAACATAACATTGCGTCAGATCTGACGACATTTTAGGAGCGGGCGGCCAATGTTTGCACATGCACCAATATTTGCAATGTATATTGGATGTAGTAAATGCGTTACGTAAAGGTTAAGCTACTATGGCCCCACGGTTAGGTATTATTAGTAATAGTTACTTGAAGGTGTAGGAATTTGGAGTAAGGAATAAAATAAAAATTATGACAGCTCGCTTTGTTATTTTTAAAGTTATTTTTGGAAATATGTAATAAAATATACAACATTATTTTTAGGACATGCGAAACCAGAATATAGTCACTTCAGAATCAGTAACTGAATCGATTCCAATAGTTTTTACATCATGTTATATTTTTTCCCAAAAATATTTTATACACCACCACCAACACTAAGTACAAAACAGGTCACGGCAGGTTAAAGTGGACATTAAACGCCAGCGCACAACTGGGTGCGGGAACAAATTTACCCTTCAGTCGCCGAGGTGGCCCGGTGACCATGTATTTATGTCGCCAACCAGGTACCATAACGAGCTTATAACTTTGTGTTTTTTATAGTACAGTTTTGAGATTTTGTACATAAATTCTTTACTTAAAAATACTAGACAAGTGTTTCAGGTTTGACATATACCTACTAAAAATAAGGTTGTAAACAATTGAATTAAATTTATACTTATAGTTTTTATTAATATTATATTCTCTTTATTCATTTTTTACACATAGAGACGATTACATTTTTAAATATTTAAAAAAAAAAAAATATACTAAAAAAAATTATATATATTATATTATAATAACATAAAATTTACAATGTTTATGTTATTATAATTTTATATTATTTTATGTTTGTGTAAAAACATTTTATGTTATTTTTACAAGTTTTATTTGTGTTTGTAATGAATAAATTCAAAACTACTGAATGGATTTAAATAATTCTTTTACCAATAGAGTGCAACTACGAATATATATCAACGAGTGATATAGGCTATAAATAATCTCTAATTACAAAACGAGCGAAGCCGCTGCCAAAAGCTAGTCTTTTATAAAATGAACGATTGATTACTTGTATAATTAATAACAAAATATCAATTTAAATGACAAATGGGGAATATTGCTGTCGCAAATAAAATATTGTAGTTTATAATAATATAATTTAATAAGTCAGGCACGGAATTATGGAAGCAATAAGGTAAACCCCGGTTATAGATTTATAATAAAGCATACGGTTGGGACCGATAAAGTCATTAGTCATTTTGTTTATGAAATGAGTGAAAAGAAAAATCCCTTCATATTTTGTTGCTTGTGTATAAAACAGTGAACATTTCATAATCCTTAATATTATAAAAGCGAAAGTGAGTTTGTTTGTTTATTTGTTTGTTACGTCTTTACGCCTAAATAGCAAAACCAAGATAAGGGGGAGAAAGAGGGAAGGTCTTATATGCTATGTACGCGGGCGAAGCCGCGGTCAAAAGCTAGTATAGAATAAAAGGGATTTTGTGCGAGAGGAAAAAAGAAATACGAGTACATTTTTTATCGTTCATAAACAAGTGACACACAAGTCACCCAAATCAATTCAATTCTTTATTGCTATAACACATGTGTTACGTAAGATCATAAAAAGTAGTTAAATAAGTGCACATGGACCCTGTCGGGCAGAGAATTATAATTAAAAAAAAATCGGATATACAACTCAAATTAAATGAAATACAAATATAATACAATGTCACTAACATAGAAGATAAAATTAATAAATGTCATAAGTTCATTAAATCCAAAGCATCTGTAGGCAACACAAATATTATAATATAATATTCCACACTGCCCCGTCAAAATTTAACGAAATGTGGCTAAATTTGATGCGTTCTTAAAAGAAATTCATTCAAAGGTCTTCGAAAATCTGGCCACCAAGTGTTATGTAATGAAACGCACATTGAATTGTTCCATCAATGTTATAATCTTTAACTAATTTGAGTAATATTTTTTATACAAAAAGTCGGCTCATTTTCTGCAGCATTTGGCACTATTATTTGGTACTATCACAAAAAATTAAAGTCTCATGCATCTTTTTTATTATTGATACTTAGAAAAAAACAATCCACGAACTACCACGAACTCACCTGATGGTAAGCAATGGTATGGTCTGCGATGGAACACGCTTGCCTAAAAGTATTCTGTTCACTCTTAACTTAAAGACCCCTAAGTTGTAGTTATTTGAAACAAATCCGGCAGGGAATGTCACTTCTTAGCTGTACGTACTACAAAATAAAACAATACACTCTAAAATCCTATGGGTCAGCGTTAATGACCAAAGCTGGGGCAGGCACTGCATGCTACACACAAAATTGGCCTTTTGGTGATCAACCGAAAAATTTGCTGATAGTACAATATATGTGTTCTCAAAACTTTTTGTACGTATGGGTGGGATGTCCACCATGCAAAATCATTTCCAACATGTTAAATCTAGCAAGAAAAGTGATAAAGTGCCTGTACGAATAAAACCGTACATGTCAATTGTATTAACTTTATGCTGACATCGACGCGCAGCGAATGAATAAAAACACACATTTAAGTAAGCATTTCAGTAGTTGCATAGCATCGATGAAAGACTCATTCACCGCGGGTTGATCATCTATCATTTTCGGGCAACACAATTATCATTTTTTTTTTTATAATTACAATTAATACAATTATAATTATCAATTTATCATTTAAATGTACCTTTACCCCGTACAGTGCCTACGTTAAAGGAAATGCTGAATATATTTATTCTAAGCTTAATATTACCTCTCTACGTTCCTAGTGGTATCGACAATAATTAAAAATCGCTATAAATTTAAAACGTTGTTCTGACACTAAGGAAAACTTAAAAATACAAAGTTTATAATTAGCATAATATATAGAAACGCTATATGCGTTTTCCTCTCAGTTACATTATAAAGATATGAGTTAATTTATATTACTTTGCAAATGTCCTTTATGTAATAATTTTCCTTCCTTGTAACTTCAGATAAAAGTAACAAATTAAAAGAGACAAACAGCACTAATTTATATAATTTTAAACGAACCTAGTGTACGAAACACAACTAATCAATATCATTATCGTTACTGTCGAAATACGTTTATTGCTGGACATAGGCCTCCCTCAAGTGTCGCTATAATGACCGGTCCTGTGTATCACGCATCCATTAGATTTCTGCAACCCTCACCAAGACATCGGTCCATCTTGTGGGAGGCCTTTGTCAACAGCTTAAAACAATCGCATCAGAAATGAAAATATCCGCAGGAGAACCAAGCCCGAAGAATCGCCAAACTTAAGTGGTAGTGGGCACATTGCTTGCAAACAACTGATACTCAAATACATTCCTAGGCCTACCTCAGTGGAGCAATAATATTTTCTTTTTTTTTATGCATCTGCCATTTTGTAGGTATCTGCATTACCCTAGGTTGACTGGTAGAGAATGCCTAAGGCATTAAATCCGCCCTTGTATCTTTTGATGCATGAAGATTGAATAAATAAATAAACTATATCACCATAATAGCAAAACAAAATAAAATAAAAAAAAAAATAAAATAAAAAAGCAGTCGATCGTTCTAATCGTAACAGTTGTTCAAGTTCCTAAAATAAATTTGCAAATGGTAACAACATTATCAGACGAAGGCCAAACAAATCGAATGATAAAGTAACTGCAGTACATTAACCCAATTCAGTACATAATAAACTCAGTGAATCACCGACCTCAATACAAATTGTTAATAAATTAATTAGAATCGACAAACGTGTGTATATTGACATTGAAAGGACCTTAACATGGATAGGAACGGAAGAACGGACGTGAACCAATATAGATATCTTGGGTAAATATCCTGTGAAAAGATATTTGCTTTCTTTAAACAATTAAGTGATGCATTAAGGGTTGGAAATTGAATAGGAATCGTTTGTCTTGGTATGGTAATGTAAAGAGAAGGGATGAAAAGCATGTTACTAAAAAAGTTATGAGTATGACATATGGATGGGTGGAGAGGGAAATCAAAGAAAAGATGAATGGATTGTGTGAATAAGTGTTATGAAAGAAAAGGAAGTTAGTGATAGCAAGACGAGTAACAGAAGATCTCGACTGCATTTTCAAATAAACAGATCCTCTGTGAACCCAACCATTGTATCTCCTTTGTTTTTCTTCTAGGTAAGTATTGGGGACTTGAAAAGCTGAACGGTAATTTTCGTTACCCACAAAATAGTTTTTTTCACAAAAGTAAGTTGTTTGGCATCGCCTTATCTAGTACATTCACCCCTGTAAGCATTCATTTTAGTATTATTTTTCTTATAAACTTACCTGTATACCTGTAACTTACTTGTATTCTCTTTGTTTGTCGTCTAGAAGCTTGACATAATAACTATTTAAGTTAAAGACTTATCCGTTTACTTCTATTGGAAGAAATGGCCATTTATTTATCAGTTTTGTTAGTGGCTACTATAAACATTGAGCGGTGCATATTTCGGATTTGGGGGAAGAACCACCATTGTGCAGATCGCCCGGAGGACGCAATTGAGCATATACCCACCATATTGTCTTCCCCGTTTAGGCGGAGCAATGGCGTGTCTTCGTGGAGGCGATTGGCGAGAGTGACTTCTTGCGTCCGGTTCTGCTTCAGGCTATGGTACGGAGTGAGGGGGAATGGATAGCAATGATCTCTTTCTGCGAAGTATTAATACAAGCTCTGTGTAAAAGTCCCTAATAATAAATAAAAAGAAAAAAAAAAAAAAAAATACAAGCGAAGGAGGCGGAAAGTGTGAGGAGAGAATTCATTATAAAGTAAAAAAAAATTAACACGGTTCAAAAATAGTCCTAACAATAGAAGTCCCCCACTGCGTCTGTCTTTCTGTTTGTTTATTTGTTTACGATAAACTCAAATACTACTGAACTGATTTTCATCAATGGTTATGATCAATAATAGACAAAGTGATTCATGAGGAAGGTGTCTATCATAGAATCATCTAAGGTTAAAAAATAAAGTACCTTTTTTTCAAAACTCGCATTAATTTACGCTTGTACGAAATTAATTTATTTAAGAAAACGTCAGCTGAGCGAGTTCAATGACCTGCAGTTAATAGTCGGCGTTGCGTACAAACTACCTACAGGTCATTGAACTCGCTCAGCTGACGTTTTCTTAAATAAATTAATTTCGTACAAGCGTAAATTAATACGAGTTTTGAAAAAAAGGCATTTATTATTTTATCTTTACAAATCGATAGTGTTTCATGTACCGGATCGACCCTCCACGGGATTAAAACGATTAAAATTTAGCAGTGTATAAAAGGTGTAAGGGACAGCCCTCCACAAACTTTAAGGGCTTGCTCAGTAGACGAAACTGAACAACCCACCATAAAAATTTTTTTCAGGAAACGAAAAAAAAATTCAGCCTCTCCATACAAACTGTCCAATCAAGTTAATAATTTTGTATGGTGAGGCGGATTTTTTTTTTCGTTTCCTGAAAATAATTTTTGTGGAAGGTTGTTCAGTTTCGTCTACTGAGCAAGCCCTTAAAGTTTGTGGAGGGCTGTCCCTTACACCTTGTATGTATATTTACGCTCATAATTATAGTAGAGAAACAACGAATATTCCAAAGATTACTAACATCCCTACAAAATGGCCCGCCCATTTTGTAGGGATGTTAGTTATTAATCTTTGGAATATTCGGTGCTAGATAAAAATAAACAAAAGACAATCGTAAACATTCCTACACGCCTCAGTATAAATCGACAAATAGGGCCAACTTACTAATTTACTAAACTTTGTTGACAGCCAGTGAGTCTGTACCGCATCGCATGCGCAGACAATACAGACATAAGTCTTCATTATCGACTATTTATCAGCGCCGGTCCTCAATCTGTCACGTCTTCATTATCGGTGTGAAGCGACCTTTAGGAGCGGTACAAATTGCAAGGCGCAATTGTTTTGATTGGCTGTTTTTATTGTTATTATTTTATATGACGAGATGGCAACAATTTTGGAATACCAAAACGTTTCTTGTAAGCAAGCGTGCTTCATCGTCGCCACATCATCGCTTACCATCAGGTGAGATGGAGATGGTAGTCAAACGCGAGCCTATAATAAAAAAAAAAGTTCAGGTGTATTAATTGAATTTAAAACCACAGCATTGCAGGCAACTAAACTATAAATTATACTATCGGTTAAGCATGAGAACTGATAATTAAAATCTATTTGTACATACAATCATAAAATATAATCTATAAAATATCATAAAATATATTTTTTTCCACTACACTGCCATTAGAATAGAACAGAATAGCATTTATTCGGCGCAGGCAATACAATATACAACAACATAAAATAATAATTAAAAAAGAGAACAGAAATACAATCCAGTTGCGTTGAGCGTGCCCGAACCGAAAGGGTCACCAACTCAGCAATTGCTGGGCGTCAAACACCCAGCGCTGATTTTATATTGTTAGAGGAATAAATTTAATAATACTACTCAATACAGCCCCAAAACAGTTTAAAATTGTACAGTTAGTTTCTATATTTAGTACAGCTAGTTTCACTGTACTGTTTTTGGCGATAAATATTAATTTTATTATTAATTGTGTGTTTTTTTATTGTATGATTTCTTTTTGTACATTTTTAATTTTGTTGTGTAATAAGGAATATATAAATAAATAAATATTTCTTCACTTCAATTAACACCATGTTTTTTTGGGGTCGGAGATCATCAAATGACTTCTCCCTGTCTAGTGTGGAGGGAAAAGGTGTAACAGACTTTTAATTACTACCTATAATATGTTGTTTCATTTGCACTTTGCTTTTTTTTTGCTGTTTCTAATGTTCCCGCAGCTGTCATGCTGTCATAATTTTAGGAACATCGGACTGTCATAATAGGGTAGTTTCCAGGGTCCAAATAGTTACATTTTATTTAGTCTGTATTTTAGATTATAAAAAAATATTGAACACGTATTTTTTTCTTTTTTCGATTAAACAAAAAATAACAAAGTTATAGCCCATCAAAGTTACGTGTGACGTCACCCCGTGTGAAAAAATGCAGCGTGACGTTACACGTAGCTTTAATGGGCTATATCTTTGTCATTTTTGGTTTAATTTACAAATAAAAAATACGTGTACCTTATTTTTGAATAATCTAAAAGACGGATTATTAACATTTTTTTGCGGCAACTAGCCTATTTTAGACCTAATAGGGTCGGGTCGAAGCCTACTGGAGCCATGGGTTGGCTTCCGACAGGGAAACCCGGGGTTCTAGAACGCAAGGCAAAGAAGGAACGTAGGTGTGATTTTAGTCAGTAAAAGTCTGACACGCTCTCTCTCCCTACCCAGAGCAGGAGAAGACATTAGATAATTCCCCACCATAAAAAAAAAAACTATTATAATTATTAATATTGTTTTTGAGATACTGGCGCAAGATTTTATATTTCGATGTCACAATTAATACTCGGAAGTAAAAGCATTCCTTCGTCAAAGGGAATTCCAGTGACCTGATGACGTAAGTAGGGAATCATCGCCTGCGTTAGAGATAAGTGAATGTCTGTTCATTCTGTCAGAATTTACAGAGAATGACTGTGTATTAAGTCATCTTTAAGGAATTGTGACAAAAGTTAATATACAGGTAAAGGGAACAACGAGGAAACAGTGGTTAAGTATACGTCATTAACTGATTCTGAGAATCAATTAGTACCTAATACATAATCACTGTGTTACGTGTATATGGTTCCGATATTAGGGTAGGCTTCGTAGGCGCGGGCTTGCGGACAGTGAGCAATGGGTAGCTCACTGTCCGGCCGTCCGGTAACTGTCCGGACCAAGCCCAAGTCGTCGACGGCGCGCACTGGTCCCGCGCGCCTCTAGGAGTTGTCAGCAACAGCAGGGACCCAGCCGGGTCGAAGCCTACTGGGGCCAGGGTTATCTGAAAGGGCGCTCGAGATCCGGTATGAAGGCTAGAAGGAACGGGGTGGGTTTTTTAGTCAGTAAGAGTCTGACACTATCTCCCGCTCCGCCCAAGAGCGGGGGATGTCAATACATGATTTTTTCCCACCATAAAAAAAAAGGGTAGGCTTGGTTACAGCAGCAGTTTAGTATGAAGATACATACTATTTCTATAGCATTTATTAGCCTTATTATTTTCCCACTGCTGGGACACAGTCATTTTTTTCATGGATGATTTCCCGTCATAAAAAAATACGTTTAAAGTTGTGTAACGTTGTGTAGATAATAAAATAGCTAACATGCTGTAACCAAATGTCACGTATTTATTCCCGTGTATTACGTACCTACATATGTATAGTAATTAATTGTTATCGCTAATGATAAATGATAATGATAAATGATAAATGATATTTATTTTGTAAATAGGTTTAAAAAACACTTTTACACGTCAATTTTTTTTTTCGTCATTTTATTCTAGATGAGGCCGGTGTTTCCTATCTGACTACCCTGAGAAGAAACACCGAAACAAACTCAGGGGTCAAGGTCTCTTTTAAAGTCCATACAGTAAATATGTAATGGTCAAATCACATGAGAACCATGCAGATTTGTCTGAGATGGTCTTTTGAAGAAAGAACCATACAGATTTGAGTGGACCTGTCCAATCAGTGTAAGCATTTGTCAGTATTCGAAAAGCTCAACTTAGGACTACTAAGGAGCTCTACGACTTGACGAACAATACCAAAGAAAGGACATTTGGGTAGGCCGCAGAAAACACTCAAATTGCCAGACATACGTTAAAATTACTGAAAAGAAAAGAAAAAGCAATCAACATAGTCCTCACATTTACAATAATATAAGCAAATTGATAATTTACAAAATATTTAGAAAAGTAAATATTTATGTCAAAGAAAAAAAAAAAAATACTTTAAGTACTTAAAATGTATACATGTCATTTTGTAAAATAAAAATAATTTCCAATGTCAAATTGTAAAAAAACAAATAAAATAAAAAGAAAAAGCACATTTGAAAATAAAAATTATTAAAAAATACAAAAGAAGAAAAATAAAAATGACAACAGTTGTAGTAGGTACTGGAGCAGGTCAATCCCAAGCCTTTTCGTCCTGAATATAGTCTTTTACAGTGTAAAAAGCCTTTTGACAAAGTTTACGTTTTACAAATGATTTGAACTTATTAAGGCTTAGTTGTTGAATATGATTAGGAAGTTTATTATAGAAGTGTATACATTGGCATCTAAATGAGCCCCCTATTTTTTTGAGCCTGGTTGCAGGAACTACAAATTTATGTTTGTTTCTTGTATTAAAATTATGAATATCACTGTATTTTTTAAACATGTCTATATTTTTATGGGCATACATAATATTCTCGTAAATATACTGTGAAGGCACAGTCATTACATTTATTTCTTTAAATTTATCTCTGAGGGAGTATCTGGGACTTAATTTATAAATTGATCGAATAGCCCTTTTCTGTAAAACGAAAATTGTCTGTATATCGGCGGCATTTCCCCACAATAGAATACCGTACGACATGACACTATGAAAATAGCTAAAGTAAACTAAACGGGCTGTCTCTAAATCAGTTAAATTTCGAATTTGTCTTACAGCATATGCTGCTGAACTAAGTTTTTTCGACAATTTGTCTATATGTGGGCCCCACTGAAGCTTAGCGTCTAGAGTAATGCCCAAGAACACTGTAGTATCTTCAGGACTCAACTCTTTACCTTTTATTAGCACACTGGTTTCTACTTGCCTCACATGAGGCATGGTAAACTTAATACATTTGGTTTTTTTTTCATTAAGTAGCAGGTTATTTACATTAAACCAGTGTACTATTTTTGAAAGAGCTATATTTATATCGTCAGTAACCTGCTGCTGACGTTTAAGTTTAAACAAAAGTGAAGTGTCGTCTGCAAACAACACTATATTATGATTGTCTTCTATGAGGTAAGGTAAGTCGTTTATGTAAATTAGAAACAAAAATGGACCAAGAATTGAGCCCTGGGGGACACCCATTTTTACAACAGATCCGGGAGATCTCTTTCCGTTTACGTCAACTCTCTGAATCCTTTCACTCAGATATGATGTAAGAAGATCCAGGGAGGAGTTCCGGATCCCGTAATGGTGTAGTTTCCTGATTAATGTTTCATGGGGAACGCAATCGAAGGCCTTGGACAAATCGCAAAAAATGCCCAAGGCATCGCATTTATCTTCCCATGCATTATAAATATGTCCTAAAAGTTCAACACCAGCATCGGTTGTCGAACGACCCCTTGTAAAACCGAACTGTTTGGTATGCAACAATTTATGTCTATTAAAAAATCTCTGTAATTGCTGTAGAATGAGCTTTTCAAATATTTTACTAAAGGTCGGTAGTACTGAAATAGGTCTGTAATTTGTGGGGTCCGATGTACTACCGGTTTTGAACAATGGTATTATTTTACTATTTTTCATTAAGTCAGGAAACTCCCCGCGATCGATACAATTATTAAAAATAAAAGCTAAAGAAGGAGCTACAATGTGGATTATAGACTTAACAACGTCCACAGAATTACCCCATAAATCTGCAGTCTTTTTTACATTTAAAGAGTTGAAGGTCTTAATAATATCTACATAAGATACATGTTCGAAATTAAAATCAGAATCACAAACTTTAACATTTTTTTTAAGCAGAGACTCTGCTGCAGCGGGTGATGAATTCAGAGATTTTGTTGTTGATATGGGGATCTCTGAGAAGAAGTTTTCAAAAGCTGCGGCTACCTGTGAGTCCGATGTGATCACATTGTCGTCAATTACCAGGTTAAAGTCACTACATGGTTTTGTAGACCTACCAGTTTCACTATTTATAATATTCCAAGTCGTTTTAATTATATTATTACTGTTTTTAATCTTGGAACTCAAACAACGCGATTTTGCTTCAGAGCAAACTTTTTTAAACAATTTTGAATAATTCCGCACATATAAACTAAATTCAGCAGTGTTAACGAGAATTCTTTCATCATACAATTCGTAAAGCCGATTTCTACTTTTATGAATACCACTAGTAGCCCATTCACTGAACGACACATTACTATTAACTGAAATATTCTTAGGTATAAATGTAGAATTAAATTGATTACAGTACATGTTAAAGAAACCCTCATATTGGTGATTGACATCATCAAATTTAGACAAGTTTGGTAAATTATTAGTGAGTTTAGTTTTAAAAGTTTCTAAACGACTTGCCGTTTTAGGGTTAACAGTGATATTTTTTTTAGTCACTATGATGTTTTTGTTATGAAAAGTAATTAATTGCCCACAATGATCAGAATCCAATAAATTTATAATTTCTTTGTGACTTGGTACAACATCTGTATATATATTATCTATACATGTAGCACTAGTAGGAGTTATTCTTGTGGGCTCCAAAAATAAATTAACAAGATTGTATGACCGAAATAGACTTAAAATTTTACTACATAAACCTGAGTTTTCTAATAAATTAACATTAAAATCACCACAAGTAATTATGTACTTATTTGAATTACAAATCTTGTGGAACACTTCATCCATTACTTTTTCAAAGCAGTCATACAATCCAGAAGGGGGTTTGTACACACTTAATATAATAAATTGCTCCAATTCAATACAGGCTATTTCAACTGACCGCTCAACAGATAGGCTCACAATATCTTTGCGTTCTTTAAATTTAAGTTGGTTACTTACTATGATTAATGAGCCACCCCGTATGGCATCAACTCTACTGAATGAACTACCAACCTGGTGATTACTAAAGTTAAACATGAACTGGTGACTCTTAAGCCAATGTTCTGTTAAGCAAAGAATATCAATATTGTTGCAATTGAGGAATAATTCTACTTCTAAATCCTTGTTCATAAACCCTTGAATATTTTGATGCACCAGGTTGATACTATTTAATGATTTTAAAACTTTATTGGAAACATTTTTATTCATCGGTACATCCATGCTAGAGATTGTCTCTGTTGTCTTAATTTCTAATTTAAATTATTAACTATGTCAACATTTGATGCCAAGTTATTGGCAAAGTCATTTGAAATGTTGCATTGCTCAATAGGAGCAATTTGTTTAGCCAAGTTCTTGGCTGTAATAAAAAAATAATATGATAGCGAGACAGCTATCTGTCTTCGACAAAATTTTGAAAGATAGTATCTATCTACAAGATATCTATCTTTTGTCAAATAAAAATGAGTGCCAACATAATTGTTGGTGTCAATTAAGTGAAACAAGCTATTATTAATAGTCAAATTGTGCAATGTTACATTAATCTTATATCTAATTAGATTTTCCTCCTGTGGCAAACTATGACTGTATGGGAATGTGAACATAACAATTTTTCTTAGCCTGAGGTTACTTAAAGTCCTATAATATTGGAGTAATTCTCCTTTGTTCACATAACCCCTATTACCAACAAAAATCAAAAGTATAGTATCCTGATTGAAGTTAGATTTTATAATTTTTTTCATTATGTCAAGTAATGAACAGCCAGGCATACAGTTGTTTATTATTGAGTGTCCCGGATATTCATTTGTCAAAAGGTGACCTAATTCTTTTCCAATCTCATCACAAAATATTACTATATCTTTATTTACACTCTGTTGTGAAAAACAATTGGTAATTGCAACGGGCAAACTGACACTAGACTGGGGTAAGGTGGAATCGCATATTGTCAATGAATGCTCTGGCACAGAATCAGTAGATGGTAATTGACAATGCTCACAATTCGTTTTTTGTGAGCTCACCAGTTCATTCATTGCCAATACATATTCCCTCATTTGATTTTCAGAGGCAGTATATTTTATGGTCATTGAACTTAGCTTGTCTTGAAGACGGCTTAACTCACTTTGCAAGTCTTGAGTGTCAGTTTGGTATTTCCTAGTACTTTTTTCCAAGTTAGAAGAGTACATATCTAATTGTTTCAGTAGATGTAATCTTTCCCTATTTAGTTTGACATTTTTGATGAAGAACTTTTGTCTTTTGACCATTTTCTTGGTTTTTACAATATATTTGTTGATTTTAATATATTTTTTCAATTTATTTTTACTAGTAACTACCCTCATTCTTTTGCATGATTTAGAATCATCATCACTAGTCAAATCTATGGTATAGGAGGGGATAATATGTGAAACCATTGATGGGGCAATAGGCACCAACTCGCTAAATAGACTTTGATTCAACGAGGCAGTGATGTTATGATTAGTTGTCTCTAGTTGGGATATTTGAGATTTTGCCTCTTGCAGTTGTTGTTGCAATAAATATTTGTGACTTAGAGCATGTTCATACTCTGTGCTACATTGACTGAACCCGTCCACAACAAGCTGGAGCCTATCCCGGTCTTCTACAATCTCAGTGAATTGAATATATAACTGAGACATTTCATTTTTTAACTTTCTATTACTCTCATGAGCTTCAAAGAGGACCTTTTCATTGTCATCTATTTCCTTATTCAGCTGGTCACAGTACTCTTTTGATGCCCTTAATTCGCTCAAAGCCAGACTGAGTTTGGCCTCCTCCTGACGAGCATAGGCGCTACGAGTCGTAGGCATGATTACAAGGAATCGAAAAGAAAACAGAATAGACTAGAAAGGTTGTGATAGAAGTTAAAAAGATAGATGAAAGAAAATAAACTTTAGAAAACTAAGTTCTGTCACCAACCAACTAAGGTTATGTTTACGTTTCAACTGTCATTCCACAATATGCAGTCGATTATAAGAATAAAGTTGTAAGTATAATTATTGATCGCAAACTATATAATAGCAAATCAAAATGTAGTATTTTACCTGATATCAAGATGACAATGCAAAAATCACTCGTACCGGTAACCTCTAACTGTCACAAAGTTTGATCGAAATTATGCAATTATTTACACTTTATTGAACGGTTTTAACACGAAATACACTTAAATACCCTATTAACTTATTGAGTAATTGGAAATAGGCTTTAAAAACATAGAAAATTAATATTTAAAATTAAAATTACAAGGACTAATTCAAATCAGCTGTTAGCTGTAGTGTTGCCACAGGAAATACTACAATATAATAGAATGTGTTATTGTGTACAACTCTTTTTCTGGATTGATGACGCCACACAGGAGCAGAAAATACCTGAGGCATTAAGTACGCAATTGTATACCGTTTCTTACTAAGGTAGGTACTAAATAGATTTAGACTAAAGTACATTGTCATATGACTTATGATATTCTTAATTTAAAAAAAAAAAACGGATATGAAGTTAAAATCGGTCTTGAATCGTCATCTACCGTGATCTTTTACATTTTTAGTAATGAAAAACATTGTTTAATTTTCGTCCTACGTAGAGATATTAGGAAAAGGTCAATGCACTTTATTCCAAATTTATCTGGCGCAGTGTTTATAGCATACAATTTAAATAAATAAATACGATGGTAAAGTTATTACCATGGTTGGCTTCCGAAAGGCAACTAGCCTATTTTAGACCCAATAGGGCCGAAGCCTACTGGAGCCATGGGTTGGCTTCCGACAGGGAAACTCGAGAATCTGGAACGCAAGGCAAATAAGGAACTTAGGCGTGGTTTTAGTCAGTAAAAGTCCGACATGCTCTCCAGCTCCACCTTAGATCGGAAGAAGACACAGGATGATTTCCCGTCTTAAAAACAAAACGGTAAAGTTGTTGATACTACCATTACACCGTTACACGAAAATGTTACCCTAAAGGTAATGTCAAGTAGAAAGGTCACACAGAACTCGATGAAGAAAAAGTGATACAATGTGTTTTGGCTCTTCTACTCCTATATTGACAGGTTTAGATTAGATTAGGCCAGTTATCAGATAAGAGGTATCACTCAACGCAGGTCGACTATATTGACTGATAGCTAGTATCGTTAAGCAAGAGGTTTATTTGATAAATTTGTTGAAATGTGCAAATATTTGTTTTCTAGCTTGATTGAAATCCGTGTGAGAAAACTTGGCATAAGAATATGTTTATTTACTTTTCTTTCAAACGCCGCTGCCCATACTAGGAAGTATTTCTGTACGTATTGTGGATTTTTTTAAAGTGATCTTTCATCAAAGGACTTCTCTCGCTCTAGGTAGGAGCGAGAGGGCTTGACAGACTTTTACTGACTAAAACAACACCTATGTTCGTTCTTTGCTTTGCATTCCAGAACCCCAGGTTTCCAGTAGACTTCGGCCTTACTGGGCCCACACGGTTTTACTGACATCTATTTAAGGTGCGCGTAAAACACTACACGCTGCAGACGACTTGGGTTCGGTCCGGACAGTTACCAGACGGAGAGCTGCCCGTTGCTCGTCATCCGCAAGCTCACGCCTACGGTAGCTTCTGTATCGTGAG
Organism: Mythimna ferrago; assembly: GCA_910589285.2. NCBI lineage: Eukaryota > Metazoa > Arthropoda > Insecta > Lepidoptera > Noctuidae > Mythimna > Mythimna ferrago. The sequence continues at coordinate 7,909,244 of OU342691.1, read as the reverse complement.
TGCGATCATAAACATATAAACTCACTTATACGAGCCAACGGGACCCTGACCCAGGCCATAGAAATATTTGGTCCGTTCGGGATTAGAACCCGCGTTACGTAGCACAGCAACCAACTCACTCTGCTAAGTGTGCCATCCCCTAGCTGGGGCAGAAGGTATCCACAGTAGTCACCCAAGTATACAAAAGTGGTCAAAATAATGCACTGTTTCCTTTATATTTTTTTATTTAAAGTTTTGCTCGCCAACCGGATTTACTAGCTCGATCATAGGTATATTTTATAGCCAAAAAACGAAACGATAGACTAGTATTTTTTCTTTCTCTTCAAATATGCTAATAAAGCAAGTTACGCCCCGAACATTTTTGACGACGCTTGCCTGAGATTTAATTATTATTATTAAAGACTAACAATTTAATTGCAGACGTTTGAAACCTGTTTACCGTGTTCCACACGTGTTTGGAGCTATCTAAAAATATAGGCTGTGGTCCGTATTCTAGGAAATTAAGCTAGGTGGAGAGATGTACCTACTTCAATGGAAAGAAAGAGAGAAGGAAAGAAAGAAAAAAGAAAGAAAGAATGATATAAAGAAAGTACTACTTATAAGGATTGATTTCCTTGCGAGTGTCAAAATAAACGCCATAAAAGAAACAAACATTTTTAACTTTAGAATGCGGTGACTTACATGTTTGAAGTTTGATGTTTTCACTGCTCCAAGAAGATATGATATTTGATACCAGCTTTTGCCAGCGACTTCGCTCGCGTACTTAAAATATAGCCTATGTCACGCAGGAATATAACAGCTTTCTACTGGTGAAAAAATTTTAGAAATTGGTTCAGAACTTTCAGAGATTACCTCCTACAAACAAAAAAACATAAAAACAAACTTTACCTCTTTATTATATTAATTATTATAATTATTATTATTAATTAATGTATTTGATATTAATTTCCGCTTATTACCGTCCTGAGAAAAAAGGTCTTAACAGACGGACCACAAAGTGATTGACTGTTTATGGTGACTAAGGCAGTACCAAAGATTTTATATATGGCAGTACGGCACCCCAAAATTACGTCATCTGTGAGTGTTCCAGAATATGACATACCTTTTAATTTCTGCTTGACGCTTGATTTCAGGAACGTTGAGTCAATGACGCAGGTGGCGCTATATCGACGTCATTCATTCAAGAGATACGTTCGTTGTATGCGAATTGTTCTTAGAAAGTATCACTTTCATTTTTATTAGAGTGGGTTTTCCTTTACGAGTTAAGGTTTTTCCGGTGTTTACCAGCGTCTGTATGTTTTTAGGAAATGGAAAGGTAGCTTACGATAACCGACTTCATACTTTTGATGAAGAAGTGATATTAGAAATAGTAGCAGCTAGTTATAATAGTAATAGCATTCAAGAAAACTGATGGCATTGTCAACCAGGAGAATACCATCGCTCTTTTTTAGTGTGACAAGTCATCCTATGGTATCTCCCGCTCTACGGTAGAGAGAGAGGGCGTGGCAGACTTTTACTAACTAAAACCACACCAATGTCCTTCAATGCCCTATGCGTTCTAGGACCACGGGTTACCTTTTCAGAAAATCTCCCCATTGCTCGTCATCCGCAACTTGTCGACGCCTACCGTAGCTGGTAGTCAGGGTCGGGGTCACGGGGGACTGGATCATGAGGATGTCCGTTCCCTCACGCGTGTGGCCATTTCTTTCGCTAGCATTACTGCTTCACAGAAGGAGGCAACCGCCTGCCATTCCCCTCGCTTCGGACCATAGCCTGAACTAGGGCCAGGCGTGAGAGCCTGCTGCAACCGATTGTTTCCACGAGGACACGGCGGTGCTCCGCCCAAGTGGAGCACACCTGCACCGTATGTAGTATATACCTCCGTATATAGGTATATGGTGAAACTTGTGCGTTTCTTCCACCTAAACCTGGTACAGGAACTATGAAATTTTATGACCACCATGTCCGGTGAGGATCTATGTCATGCGGAAGGTGAAGACGCCGTGACACCTCTCCAGTCATTCCTATTATATGAAAATTAAGAGGTCATCCCCATTATTTATCTCCCACAAGGTGGACCGGACCTGGTAAGGATCGCGGGAATCCGGTGGATGTGAGACGGACAGGACGAGTCGTAGTGGTGACACATACACTAGCTTCTGACGTTTTATAAGTGCCCATGTAGGCCTATGTGAAATAAAATTATTAGTTTTTTTTTTTTAATTTTTACCAGTAGGAGACTATGTCCAACAGAAGCTTTCGGCTGAAATGATGATGTTGACGATGAGGTATCTTATTTTTTTTTAAGTAGGAAATTCATCCAATGACATCCCCCCCGCTCTTGGACGGAGCGGGAGATAGTGTCAGACTTTTACTGACTAAAATCCACTCCTGTTCTTTCGTTGCCTTTCGTAACGGGGCCGAATCTTCTTTTCAGAAGCAGACCCTTGGCCCCAGTAGGCTTTGACTGTACGGTTTGCTCACAACTCCTTGAGGCGCGCGTGGAGCGATACGCGCCGTTGACATCTTGGGCTCGGTTTGGACGGACCAGACCGTACCGGACCGTCGGACGACAAGCTACCCATTGCTAGCAAATTTACTTTAACCCTGTATTATTTTATTCTTCTCATCACTAAAAATCTGCAAAACAGCTCTATAATAGCTCTATAAACGTACTAAAATTAGTCCGCATATCGTTTCCTAACTAAACAAAAAGCTCGTGATATTCAAACAAGGTCTTCAAATATCAAGGCGTGATTCGCGTATTATTCGTTATGTTTAGCAGTTGTCGTCTGACAGATAAACAGACTGTCACGAGAAAAAAGTCGTGTATATACGTGATTTATTGGTTTTTCTAATATTTGATGCGGATGCAACGTGTTAACGACATTGACCTAAGGTTCTAGCCAGACGAAGTAACATTATACTTATATCATTTTACAGTAATCATCAAAATATCAAGAACGAATATAATTTTTAAAACACTTACTCGAAAACCCACTCTTATTTCTACTACTTTTAGGCACACAATTGACTGTTTTCCGCACTAGTGCAGAAAAGTACGTGAGCTTGCACCCACCACAATATTGTATTTATTGTATCAGGCTGGGCGCTAAACGACCCCCCGCTATTTTTTTTTCTATAAGTGTATTGAAAAACATCGTTCGATACATGTGGAAATTCACTGTAGTAGCTGGCTCTATAACACCTTCGCCTGCGGCTCAGGAAAATTGCGCCTTGTTCGTAATGACAAATTTTCTCCACCTGTATCAGCTAAGTGCAGCTCTGGGTTAATCTCCTAGATCGGGAAAAAAAACCATATTGGATTTTCCATTTTTCTCAGAAGCAGCTTTGAGCTTGGACGTTGATGTTGCGACAGCTACGTGCCTCTGAACACCCGTAAAGCCCCCATCGGTCTTTCCCCGATCGTATCGGATTGCCGTTCCATCGGCCTATGAAAGATACGAGTGTACGCACAAACTTGAATGACATTTTTCAGTTAAAATGATGGCGATCAAGGTAAAAGTCTTGCTAACTAATCATAGTGTCATTAGACCTTTAGTTGGACTTGATGATTCTGAAGGAAAACATAACTAAGGTAGGTAAACTCTAATAAACGACGACCAAGACGCTGATAATGAAAAGCACTGTTTTTTTTTCTCTCAATAACAATTGTGGTTTGATTGACATATGGCCAGTTAATTGAGTAAAATTGTTAACAATGGAAGCGGTTGGCTATACACGAGGTTATTATGCGGTCACCAACTATTTGTCGCAAGAAAACAGCTAACAAAGTAGACATAAAGACAACCTTTGAGAAACTTACGACATGGCCATAGTGAATTATGTAGCTAAATAAATATATGTAGCTGGTATTTGTTCGGCTTAAAGTTGCATTTGTGAGTGCCATAGAGTAGGTATTACATGGAATAATCTATAATAAAAGGATATCTTATCTTCTCTCAAAACGGTGAAGGAAAACAACTTGAAGAAACCAACATGTCCTAGAACCAAAAATTCGAAGACGTGTGCCATCCACTAACCTGCACTGGGCCCGCGTTGTGGATAACGGCCTATTCCCTCTCCTAGAGAGGAGGCCAGGGTCCCAATAGAGGGAACATTAAAAGGCTGATTATATTATTACTATTATCTTCCATAGATCGACTTCACCCACTGTTGGGCAGAGGCCTTTCTTCCGGGCCTTGGTTGAGGCCATGGTCCGGAGCGAGGAGGAGTGGCAGGCGGTCGCCGACTTCTGCGAAGCAGTAATGCTTGCAAAGGAGGAGGCCGAACGCATCAGGCAACGGCGTTATCGCCGCCGCCGCCGCAACCGGAATTCTGATCCCGATTTCCGGCCACCGTAGGCGCGGGCTTGCGGACAATGAGCAATGGGTAGCTCACTGTCCGGCCGTCCGGTAACTGTCCGGACCAAGCCCAAGTCGTCGACGGCGCGCACTGTTCCCGCGCGCCTCAAGGAGTTGTCAGCAACAGCAGTGACCCAGCCGGGTCGAAGCCTACTGGGGCCAGGGTTATCCGAAAGGGCGCTCGAGCCCCGGTATGAAGGCTAGAAGCAACGGGGTGGGTCTTTTAGTCAGTAAGAGTCTGCCACTATCTCCCGCTCCGCCCAAGAGCGGGGGATGTCAATGCATGATTTTTCCCACCATAAAAAAAGAGGCCTTTCTTGTTTTGTGTTCATTCCTACATTCCTGTACTTACTACTTTTCATCAAAGTGTTCACTACGTATAAAACTAAGAAACCATATCACCACATCTTTTTAAAATACCTGGTAAAAATACCCATATATTTGATACCTTCACACATCTTGTCATTAACCTAATATCTTTATAGTAACTTTTTCATCATCATCATTTTATCCATCCATCCATGGCGACAGGTCACGGGAACCGCTTGTGACCCACGGATGCCCCTCAAGTTGAAGGGTAAAATCTACAAGTCCGTGATAAGGCCTGTCATACTGTATGGATCAGAATGTTGGGCTGTGAAAAAGACGGATGAAAAAAGATTGCATGAAAGCGTAGTAACGCGTAGCGGAAATGAGAATGTTAAGATGGATGTGTGGTGTGACGAGAATGGATAAAGTGAGAAATGGGTATATTAGGGGAAGTTTAAAAGTGGCGCCAGTGACTGAAAAGTTGAAAGGGAATCGTTTGTCTTGGTATGGTCATGTGAAAAGGAGGGATGAAACGCATGTTGCTAAAAAAGTTATGAGTTTACATGTGGATGGATGGAGGGGAAGAGGGAGACCAAAGAAAAGATGGATGGACTGTGTGAGAAGCGATATGAAAGAAAAGGAAGTTAGTGATAGCGTGACGAGTGACAGGACAGAATGGAAGAAAAAAACGTGTTGCGCCGACCCCAAATAAAACGGGACTAGGGCAGGAAGATGATGATGATGATCATTTTATCCATCTTGTTTGAGGTTTTCCAACATTGCGTCTTCCGGTTCCCGGTCATTACTCCAGAACCTTTCGGCCACATTGACTATCTGTTCAGTCAGTTAGTGGTGACTCAGAATCACCACCACAAACTCCCTTTCCTCAATATTCTCTTTGATACAATCCATTCAAAGTTTCTATGGTCTTTCCCAACTATAAACCGCGTTCATATGAAAATATTTCCTTAAGACATTTTCCTTATACCTTGGTATCATCAGCTTCTGCTATAAAAACATAGTAAATAATGACGAATGTATATCCACGTCATATAAAATTCAACTTTATGTAATATTATTAGAAAGCTTATACGCACCTATTCCATCATTTGTTCTGACTACTTTATGGCAGAAGAGCGTTTTATGTTGAACTTTTTTTACTCTAAGTATAATTACTGAATTTGCAACGTCTGTGCTATACCAAAAAAGCAATCAACTTTCCCTACACCACGGCTGGAGTAACGCCTCTCCCAAGCTGCTTCATGAGATCTTGATCTCTGCTTTTCACATCGTGTCAGCTCCTGCTATTTCTTCAAAGTTGTCTGGGTACTTTTGAAATTATTTTTTATAAATTTCTTAGCTCTATATCAGCAAGACTTGCAGGAATCTTCGAAAGAGCCCTGAAACGCAAAGAGCAACTGACGGAACACAGATGAGTTTATTGAAAGGACCCGGACTAGGCAGGCTATAGGACATCTGACCATCATGGCCGGCCTACTGCCACTGTCACCGAATCAATAGCGCAACCCCGCTTAATATTTTTAGTTTGATCATTAGGTAGGTCTAATGATGATCAAACAAAAAAAAACACAAACTAAGTATCGTGAAACTGCAGAACAACCATTCCTAAATCAGAGGTTTCTCAGACGTTGGATAGAAAGGGTTTCACAAATTCTTTTAAAATTAAATATTACCTACTTCGTTTCTTTTATTTTTTATTATTTTAGCTAAACGCTTGTAATCGCTGTTATAAAAAAAAATCGTGTTTTCTTTAACTTACTGTAAGTCACGTAGCATTAATCTTTAACTAGTGGTCAGTAAATAGTAGTATTGGTTTTGTAATAAATGCTATAATTTTATGTTTGTATGTATTATTTTTTAATTATTATTTATAGGCTCGCCTTTGACCACCATCTCACCTGATGGTAAGCGATGATGTGGTCGACGATGGAGCACGCTTGCCTAGAAGCAATCTATTCACTCTTGACTTATAGACCTGTAAGTATGTTTAAAATATTGTATTGTCCTTAATGAATAAACAATTAAATAAATTTTGTATGTTATCATTGACATTTCTGGTATCAATAGTTATTGTTATTAAAGTAGACAAAAAATAATAGCCCGTTTTGACATTTGATGTTTTTATTATTTATATTACGTAACCGTTTATATTACATTATGTAACCATTAGTAATAATTACATTAAAACACTTTATGTAATTAATTATTATTTTATTGTTTCTTTCAGGCTCGTTCCAAGTTAGATTCCCTACCAAGTTTATGTCGTATTCCTCCATTTTGGTTCACTACTCCGTGCCACCGAGTTAGCGAGAGTGTGTAAACATCTCAACGTGGCTGTCGTAACACGTCGTATGATTATCGTTGCACAGAGAATTGTAACACGCTTCATAATTACTGCATCCATTGTATTCTGTAGGTACGTAATCAGTAGATCGAGTAGTTCTTTAGTCCATTTTCGTAATAGATTTTATGTAGTATGCAATAATTTATCTAGGTAAATAGATAGCCCTATTATGGCTTGAAGTGGTAGGTATTCATTAAACCCCAAGCGAACGCCGGCGTTCGCGTACCTATTGTCTTTCTATTGTGTCTGTAATTTCCACAATTGAAAGGTTAAGGAATCATTCTGTGCTGGGGCTTTTTTTTAGGTAATAAAATCATACAATAGCATTCTTCGCTCTTGGGCAGAGCGGGTGATAATGTCAGACTTTTACTGACTAAAAACCTTCATTGCCTTTCGTACCGGGGCCGAATCTTCCTTTCAGAAGCAGACCCTTGGACAGAACAGAATCTTAGGGGCCTAACCGGGTCGAAGCCTACTGGGGGGCTTTCGACCCTGCTAGGCCTCTAAGATTCTGTGCTAGGGCTGTGGAATTGTTCGAAAGTGTTACCGTGGTATTAGCATGCAAAAGGCAACTTGTTTTTTTTTTCAACAGTTTTGTTTTGGTTTTTACTTTTCGTGGATCACATGTGTGTGAGAAGTGATATGAAAGAAAAGGGAGTTAGTGATAGTTTGACGGGTGACAGGACAGAATGGAAGAATAAAACGTGTTGCGCCGACCCCAAGTAATATGGGATAAGGGCAAGAAGAAGAAGAAGAAGAAGACTTTTGCGTAGATCACATTTTCGTCAGACAGTCTTGTCAACTAAAATGTTCAACCAAACCTGTTTCTGTCTAAAACCATAATTTCAAGTATCATCTTTACTGGTAAAAAATTAAATTGCTGACACTAAATGACGAATCGTTTTTAACGTTTGATGGTATTCACAAAAACACTTAAAACACATATCATTAGACGAACGATTTTCGATTTAAATGGACGGAGCTTTGGAACGACAAATTTTACTTGTAAAGCCGATAACATACATCGTGTTTCATTTCAATGATAACCAACACTGTTGGTTCTGGCTACCTATCATAATCAACCTATAAGGTTGCGACATCAGCGGCCTTTTCTCTGTGAAAGAGAGGACGGGGAGTAATAGGTAGCTCATCGTCAGACCAAGCCTGGGCCGAAGTTGTGTTCCACGCGCGTCTCAAGATCTATCAGCATACTAATTGATGGGACACGATGCGATGCACCATGCAACTAAAATCACAGGCACAATCTATTATATTCATTCATATTCGCATCGCCTGTATCGTCGGCAATGATGCACTTAACGAGTCGAAGCTCCAAATCCCTGCGGGGTTACCATGACGTTCAAAGTAAGATTGTTTCATTCTTGTTCCAGGGTGGGTAAGAGAAAGAACTATACAGGTTGTCTAGCGCCATGTCTTACCCACACTGAAATAAGATTAAAACAATCTTACTTTAAACGTCATGATCTAGGAATTGGGCATTGGCGCAGAGTTGCTAGCCTGTCGGTTTTCTATCGTTTACATTTCGGGGAGTCTAATTCCGCTAAATCCGTTCCTTCATCTGACCACTAGACGTACGGCGTCGCGCTGGCTACCGCTAGCGCACTATGTAGCTACCGCTAGCGCACGGTAAGACATCCCACTCATACACACAAAGCGTTTTCGGAACACATTTAATAGCTAAGGAGTGGGATTCCCTGCCGAAGTATGTGTTTCCTGATAGCTATAACTTAAGGACTTAAGGTTCTTTAAGTCAAGAGTGAATAGGTTACTTCTAGGCAAGCGTGCTCCATCGTCAACCACATCATCGCTGACCGTCAGGTGAGATGGTGGTCAACACGAGCCTATCAATATTAAAAAAAAACATTAAGTTACGCCAGTTAGAAATTTTGGATCGCTATGCTTTTCCGTCAATGTGTATCCGTCCTTACATCGTACGTCGAACTTCAGTAATTACCCTACCATAGTCGACAATCAGGAGAACATTACTCGATCTAAATTATCCACTATACTAATGTTAGTTTATGGAAACGTCTGACAAATTGCTCTTATTATTGGAAAATCGACTTCCTTTAAAAACATAATTGCGACGGAGTAATGTTCTCTTCATTATCAGTAAATGATAACTACCGAACAGGGTTGGAAAGTGAAAGTCTTTTAATTCTGTGTATATAAATATGCGCAGAATTAAAAGGTATTATTCGAAATCTACGTACTTTTCTAACTGGGATTCGACATAGGGTATCCTAGTGTAGGGGCCAGCGATATATCTATTTTTTTTATATTATAGGCAAATTGAGTGATGTACCTATATTTGTGTATAATTTTATTGTACTAACAATTATTATATTAATTTATATACAAAAACCTCGTTACTAAGGAAAACGGAAAACTAACCGATTGGCACCGACACTAATGAGGCATACTTCAGCACTAACACCACAGAGTATAACAACACCAAAATAAAACTCTTAAATGAAAATGAAGTATCATCGCGAACAAAACTCTTTTGTTTCGGAATTTTCACGAATCGTCCCGAAGTCCGGATCATTCTATTGTGATCACGTTTGTTGTTAGATAGATTTTGTCACGGATCATGGTATTTACGTATAACTATAGTATTTATATTGTAGTATAATGTAGGCTGAACCAATCTGGTCTATTGTTTTTGAGTGTCATCAAGTGACCGGTGGTGCGATTCTTTGAGGGGCCCTGATTATCGCAAAACCTTTTAAAAATAAAGAGTCAAAGTTTGTTGAACTCTAAATTGCAAATACAAGTCCGATAAAGGGAGGAGTATTGGTGATATAAGTAATTTGGTGATTTTTTTTTTAAACCGATTAGCACACAGTTCCAAGCAAGCACATTCATGAGACAGCAACAAGGGAATTGTTATGAGCCTGGGAAGAATAAATATCTTCATACGAGTACTAATAACATATTATGCGAAAATATCATCAAATTACTAATATAACCAATTATACCTCCACTTACTATATAATGTTTACCAGAACTATAAATATATATCAAAGTTATATTTATCATTTGACCTCAAAATATGTCACTGATATTTAAAATTATCATATTTCTCCAAAGTACCAAAATCACTAGATATTTGACACCTTTTGCATGGAATAATATTAGAAAGAACCAATATAATTTATTCATAATAGTCATAATAATTATATAATATATTAGCGTCTACCAGCTGCTTCGTCCGCTTGAAAGTAGGCACACAAACTTCGGAACCCCGTTTCATTCCCTTAGACGAGCACTATGAGAGGGCGGAGACCTCTCGCGCCGGGCCTTGGTTGAGGCCATGGTCCGGAGCGAGGAGGAGTGGCAGGCGGTCGCCGACTTCTGCGAAGCAGTAATGCTCGCAAAGGAGGAGGCCGAACGCATCAGGCAACGGCGTTATCGCCGCCGCCGTCGCCGGGATTCTGATCCCGATTTCCGGCCAACGTAGACGCGGGCTTGCGGACAGTGAGCAATGGTAGCTCACTGTCCGGCCGTCCGGTAACTGTCCGGACCAAGCCCAAGTCGTCGACGGCGCGCACTGTTCCCGCGCGCCTCAAGGAGTTGTCAGCAACAGCAGGGACCCAGCCGGGTCGAAGCCTACTGGGGCCAGGTTTATCCGAAAGGGCGCTCGAGCCCCGGTATGAAGGCTAGAAGGAACGGGGTGGGTCTTTTAGTCAGTAAGAGTCTGACACTATCTCCCGCTCCGCCCAAGGGCGGGGGATGTCAATGCATGATTTTTTCCCACCATAAAAAAAAAGCACTATGAGAGGATTTTCTAAGATGGTGTAATTTTTTTCTCTCACAGTGCTCGCCTACTTTATACAAGGTACCCTTGTGCAAAATTTTACACTCCTAGTAGTAGTTTCGGCTGCGCGTTGAAAATTATGTCAGTCAGTCGGTTTTTCCTTTAATTTAAAACGTTACGCCACGGCCTTAACGGCCATATCATTGATGTAAGATTTCTATGACGGAGAATAAAAGGTCTAAAGAAAGTAGGCCAATCGAGGATTGACATATCATCATAAAGGTCACACGTCATATCATATATAACGTTTAAAACGATCTGGCCACGACATTTATATAAATATGTATATGTAGTGCAATTTAGCCTCACTTGTTTTGGACTGACCGACATTTGACTATTCAAAATTGCCTGAAAATGGTATATTTGAAATAAATGCTTTTAATTTTGATTTTTTAGATGTACAAGTTAAACAATACATATAGTGACCATTTACAATGATTTCTTGAATAGTAAATTCAAATACAACGTTGTGTTAAGTATTATTACAAATGAGAAATATTACAAGCATCGAAACAGGAAAAACAAAAAATAAACCTCATAGTAACATTTAAAGATTTTAAACATTATCTCCAATTGACGATCGGCGGCATTTCTGTGAGATATGAACAAGATGGATGCGTACGCGGTGCTTTGTCAAATGACCGTGACCTTCGGCTGTGATCGATCGATCATCTTGAATCTATGTGGGATTCTGAGGCTTTACCATGACGAGTTAAAATGTCAAGCGTGCAAGCGAGATAGAGGGATAGAGCAATACCACAAAATATATAGGTTTGGAGGTAGGCGGAACAGAGAGTAAAGTCCCACATACTTCCTTTGAAAAGGGAGGATCCTCCGACCAGACAGGTGTTATAGTCTGGTGGGCTACTGCCCGATAGATGATTTCGGGCTGTCGTATATGTTTAAATCGCGCGGAGAACTTTGATTGCGCGATGCAGGATTTCGTATATTCTTCGTAGTTCTTATGTGGCGCCATAGATGTCGCTACATCACTCCCCTCCGGAGATCGGAGATCGATGGTTCTTGATGCGCGCCAGGCCAGCGAAGGTTGGTTCCAGTGGGTCGGAACCGATGCCGCATAGTTGTTATCGGCATTGTTATCCCAGTGAGTCGGGATAATACCCCAGTGAGTCGGGGTGATGATGTCCCAGTGAGTCGGGATGATGCCCCAGTGAGTCGGGGTGGTGCTATCCCAGTGAGTCGGGGTGGTGCTGTCCCAGTGAGTCGGGATGATGCCCCAGTGAGTCGGGGTGGTGCTGTCCCAGTGAGTCGGGATGATGCTGCAGGCTCCAGTGAGTCTGAGTAGTGCTGCTGGCTCCAGTGAGTCGGAGCGGTGCTTGTGCGACGTAGGGCTTGACTGCTGGCGTCGACCAGGAGAGGATCTTCATAGCTCTTCATGTGACTGGCCGAAGGTGCGGTGTGCCAAGGTCGCTGATGAGGCTGAGGGGGATGACCAGGTTTGACAAGGTAGTCATGCTGGTGGTCAGGATACCCTTCATAGCCGTAGGTGCTGGCTGTATGGCTCGCTGCTCGAAAGCTTGAGGAAGTGATGATGACGTCACGAAGTAGTAGCTGCACGAAGGCTGCGCTGACGTTCTTTGTCGAGGGTCACTAGTTTGGAGGTATGCGGTGGAACAGAGAGTAAAGTCCCACATACTTCCTTTGAAAAGGGAGGATCCTCCGACCAGACAGGTGTTATAGTCTGGTGGGCTACTGCCCGATAGATGATTTCGGGCTGTCGTATATGTTTAAATCGCGCGGAGAACTTTGATTGCGCGATGCAGGATTTCGTAGTTCTTATGTGGCGCCATAGATGTCGCTACATAGGTATAGAAGTCAATCTACATACAAAGCGCACTCGAGCAACGCACACAAAGACACCGCTCACAGACACGATGTCTCGGTCGCGTCTCGGATCACTCGTCGAACAATTCCGGCTCAAACGCTCATTAGTGTGCGTCCACCGAGCGTAGGTATAAAAAGTGAAGTACATACATGAGATTGTCTTCTGTACGTAACTATTTTGTGGCAAAACAATACACCCTACACAACCTTATTTTTTTTTTTGGTATATGCAAAACCCGAAACAAGCGTCTAGTATTTTTATGTAAAGAATCTATGTACAAAATTTAATAACTGTATCATGAAAAATCACAAAGTTATTAGCTTGTTATGTCAGCAAAAATGCATAGTCACCGGGCCATCCAGGCGACTGAGAGTTTGTTTTACACTTGCACCCAGCTGTTTGCTGGCGGCTACAGCCCGCTATGACCTGCCGGGACCTGCGTTGTACTTATGCATTGATCACACGTACCGAGTAAAAGGGCGAGACAGTAAAATGTTGCTCGGCCGAGACAGTGATGTAAGCAAGTTGTAGAGATAAATGGTAGGCCGAGCACTCGGCGGTGTGTTTACACGTACCGAGTACTCGGCCGAGAGTACTGTCTCGAACGTTTACTCGGTACGTGTTATCAAGGCATTAGTGTCGGTGGTGTCCAACTTGTGACCTTTTTAACACGCTTATATTAGCTTCACCTGTATGTTTGTAACCAACGCCTTTGAGCTCGATTTTGACCTACTTTGGGCGATCAGATTTTCTTCAAACTTTGCACACCCATCAAAGACTGATGACAATACAGTAATCCATAGTTTTTTAGTGAAAAATAAAAATATAGTTTTAAAAAACTAAAAAAAACACGCTTGGGATGCTCGATTTACGAAAAATATGGCACAACACGCCGCAGCCCCACGCTTTTTTCACAATGATATTAATATTTTTCGTTCATTATTATTATTTTCTACCTATATTGAAAATTATTTTACACTTTTTAGTTTGATATGCTATGAAAGCGTGTTTTTTTAGTTTTTTAAAACTATATTTTTTAAATATTGTTGGGGAAAAAATATTGTAACATGGTGTCAAAACTATGGCAACCCATTCGGTTACTGATTCTGAAAAGCCATATTCAGGTTTCGCATAAACTAAAAAAAATAATGTTGTAAAGGGATGGAGCTCATCCCTTTAACAGTTCAGTTTAGGTCGTCAAATGAATCGCTTTGAGAGCTCGTGGTAGGGCCTCTAATTCTCACACGTAGGCTTCAAGGCTAGGTAAGCCTCTTAGTTGTTGTTATGATAGACATAACAATAAAACGGTATTTAAAACGCTTTTAGTGGTTGGTAGATGGAGGTTTCTTGATATGTACTTTGTTTTTCTTTTTTTTTTAACTCTGTATTTGTCCTTTTTTATTGCGTAAACCACTAATTATCTTCTCCCGCTTTAGGTGGAGCGAGAGGGAGCATCAGTGTTTAACTGAGAAAACCTCAGCTGTATTTTTTCAGTTGCCCTTTGTGTTCTACGGCCACGGTAACACTTAGGCTTTGTTAGCACTGTAAAACAATATTTTCCTATCTATAAGTATACTTATTTACTGTGACAAATTTAGCATAACTTAGTCTTGGTACTACGCTAGATCAAATCAAAGTCAAAGTGCTACCATCGATGAGAGGTCTACTGTGTTCTTGTAATGTTTTTTTTTATTTTTTTTATAAATAAAACAGTAATGTGTCTTAAACACATTTCTTACCCGAAAACGTAAAAAAATATTAACATTTTTTTTCGAGGTGTGCTGTCATCTTATGACTTCTCCCGCACTAGGTTAGAGTGGGAAAAGTATAACAAGAAGTAGGTATATAACTACAATAACAACACAATCACAAAAAAAAACAACCGCTACAAGCCGAAGTAACATAACAAGCCTCTTATATATTTTTTGCAGTATCAAAATAACATTATGATAGTGATATTATTATTTCATTTTAGTCATATAAAAACTGCTACACAATTGGCCTTAATGTTATTTTTTGCCATTGTTGAACAAATGTCAAATCAATTTTGACATGGTTGACTAAAACTAGCAGTGCGCCGAGGTTTCGCCTGCATATTTCACTGCTCCTCTCTCAAGCCGTGAGTCATAGCGTGATGTTCAGAGGTCAGAATTTTTTATTTTTTATTGTTGATAGGTTCGCGCTTGACCACTATCTTACCTAATGGAAAGCGTTGTAGAAGGTAGAGTTATTTTAATACTTATTAAATACAGTTAAAGAATAAAGTGGAAATGTCTCAAATTCCGTAATTAATTTTTAAGAGCAAATTTTTTTTATGACACTATCAGAAATATAGCAGAAAAAAATTCTTCCTGCATTAATAACGAGAAAGAGGAAGTGTATTTTGTTAAAATAACGTCAGTTGACATAGAGAGATCTTTTTCAATGAAAAATACTAATAAAAATTGTATGTTAAGGGGCCGGCGACGGATGAATTTCCATACAAACGTAATACCACGCTCATTTGTAGTTAGAGCATATTTCCAACATATTATGATGATATTCGGTTATAGACAATATTTATCTAGGTTCCTACGTCGAGAATATTGGAAATATTGTTATTTTTAATACAGGAAAAGCCAAATGGAATATTTTGCCATTTACGCTGTAAAAAAGTGCGAAATACAATATTCGCTTCAATTTCTTGTTGTTTTTTAAAAAAAGAAAGACGTAGGAACCTAGATAAATATTGTCTATAACCGAATATCATCATAATATGTTGGAAAAATGCTCCAACTGAAAATGAGCGTGGTATTTCGTTTGTATGGAAATTCATCCGTCCCTCTTAAATTATCTTTTTTTATTAAAATTTGTCTTATCTATCTCTAAGGTTTTACATTAGAAATCCCGAAAAGATTCATATTAATATCCTAAATAATTCCGACTTCTAGTGATGTTATATAACCTCCTTCAATGACCTTTTCAACCCTAAAAAAAATTATCAATTCAAACCACCAGTTCCAGAGATTAGTATCTACAATATAGATTGAATTTAAAACTTTTCATAATCATAATCACATGTTTACTAGCCAGTTTTAACATCAGTAATAACAACTTCCTAACATGCTCATTAAGTTTTTATTATTTTTTATTTTTTTTGTAATGGATAGGCTCGCGTTTGACCACAATCTCACCTGATGGTAAGCGATGATGTGGCCGACGATGGAACTCGCTTGCCTAGAAGCAATCTATTCACTCTTGATTTAAAGACCCCTAGGTTATAGCTAGCAGGAAACACAGACTCCGGCAGGGAATTCCTTTCCTTAGCTGTACGCATAATGAATGTACTCCCATAACGCTTTGTACGTATAGGTGGGATGTCCACCATGATTTATTTATCAAGTAAGCGTTAATGAGAGCAGAAGTCACATTGTCTAGTAGAAATAGATACGTCTGTTTACTATGTAATATGCAGTTGAGGCAGGTTATACTTATGTAGGTAATATTATGACACTTTCTGTTAGTGCCTATCGCTTACTTGAGTAAACACATTACTCATTGAGGGGCCGACACCACAAGTAACACAACGCGGGTAAACCAACATCTTGTGGTCGCTATTTCCTAATATCAACTTAGGTAAGGACATGTCAACGCAATTGTACTACAAAAAAGACAATAAAATGGAATTTGATCAGTTTTTTAAAAAATCGGATAAGTCCACAGAAAAGGGACAACACAATTAAACCCTGTTTTATTTATAAAATATTATTTGTATAAAAGTACTTTCAAAATTCAAAAGTTATGACTTCTTATGCTAATCTATGGACTTAAGACTTATCTACGCAAATGTAATTTAATAGGAACAAAACTGAGCTCTATATTTTTTAAATTCAGAACAGAATTACAACTTGATACTGGCGGATGCACGGAAGTACAAGGGTGCTGGCCATAATCTCCTGTCGGTAGACTGGAAGAAAAAAAACTCATTTGAAGTTTTATTTTTAAAAGATTCGAAATTCAAAAAACTGGCGGTAGCTTTTTTTTTTTTTTTTTTTTTCGATGGGAAAAATCATCTTATGACAACCCCCGCTCTTGGGCGGAGCGGGAGATAGTGTCAGACTCTTACTGACTAAAAAACCCATCCCGTTCCTTCAAGCCTTCATACCGGGGCTCGAGCGCCCTTTCGGATTACCCTGGCCCCAGTAGGCTTCGACCCGGCTGGGCCCCTGCTGTTGCTGACAACTCCTTGAGGCGCGCGGGAACAGCGCGCGCCGTCGACGACTTGGGCTTGGTCCGGACGGTTACCGGACGGCCGGACAGCGAGCTACCCATTGCTCACTGTCCGCAAGCCCGCGCCTACGGTGGCTGGAAATCGGGATCGGAATCCCGGCGGCGGCGGCGGTGAGAGCGCCGTTGCCTGATGCGGTCGGCCTCCTCCTTAGCGAGCATTACTGCTTCGCAGAAGTCGGCGACCGCCTGCCACTCCTCCTCGCTCCGGACCATGGCCTCGACCAAGGCCCGGCGCGAGAGGTCTCCGCCGCCGATCACCCCCACGAGGGCACGGCGATGCTCCGCCCAAGCAGGGCACACTGCGATTGTGTGCTCCACCGTGTCCTCAGGGCGTTCCGCACAGTGGCGACACCCGGGCGTCACTTCCGCTTTAATTCGGAACAGGAACCTCCCGAACTTGCCATTTCCGGTGAGGACCTGTGTCATGCGGAAGGTAAGGACGCCGTGAGGTCTTTCCAGCCACGCCTCAAAGAGGGGACTTATCGCCATAATTGTGGCGTGCCCATGACGGGGTTGCGATAGTCGCTGACGCCATTCCACCATGAGATCCCGCCGGAGCTCTGTCCGCCATGCCGTGACCTGTCGCGGCAGAGGACTTTCACCCCGGCGTTGCATCTCCACGCGCATGTCGTGCATGTGTGCAAGGACTGTTGCCTCCAGATCCCACGCTGGTAGGCCAGCCAGAAGGCTCGCCGCTTCGCAGGAAATCGTGCGGTATCCCCGCACCATCCGAATTGCCATGACCTTCTGGCAGGCGTTCAGAATGGCCGCCGGTCGCTTTTTCAGCGACGGCGCCCACACCGGCGCCCCGTAGAGGGCCATGGACCGAACGATCCCCGCGTAGAGCCTCCGGCAGGAGGCGTCTGGACCCCCAAGGTTGGGCAGGAGCCGCTTGAGAGCGGCCCCAGTCCGGTTGAGTTTGGGAGCCAGACCTCGGAAATGCTCCTCGAAATTCCATCGGCTGTCGAGGATGAGTCCCAGGTACCTCATCGATGTCCCGACGCCGATGCGAACTCCTCCTACCGTTAGTTGGGAACCCGACGGTGGCGCGTTCCGACGGCCGCGACCGTGAAAACACATGGCCTCGGATTTGCGCAGCGCCACCTCGAGTCCCAACTCCCGGATCCTACCAACGACTATCGCAACCCCGCGTGTCGCTAAAGCGGCCGCCGCCCGGTACGACTCTCCCTGCGCTAGAACCAGCGTGTCGTCTGCGTAGCAGACCACGCTGACCCCGTCAGGGAGGTCGCCCCGCAGCACGTAATCGTACCCGATGTTCCACAAGGGTGGCCCTAGTACCGACCCCTGCGGAACACCGCACGACATCTCCCGACGTTTCCAGTCTCCCTGGTGACCGGGGTAGACAATATACCTGTCCGACAGGTAGGCCTCGACTACTCGACAGAGGTATTCGGGCACCCGGTGATACCGGAGTGCCCTCCGGATCGTACTCCAGGGCAGGGAATTGAAAGCGTTGGCAATGTCCAAGGACACTGCCACGACACACCTACCCTGGGACACCGCATCCCCCGTCGTGAGGGCTCGCACGCGCATGATGGCGTCCACCGTCGAGCGCATCCTGCGAAAGCCGAACTGTCCGTCCGAAAGGTCCGGCCCCACCCGTGAAAGGCGCGCGACGAGGCGGCTCGCAATCACTCTTTCAAAGAGCTTGCCCACCTCGTCGAGCAGCACAATGGGCCGGTACGCGGACGGAGAGTCCGCAGGGCGCCCTGGCTTCGCGATGAGGACCAGTTTCCCCGTCTTCCAGCGAAGTGGGAACTGGCCCCTCTCCAAGCATGCGCTGAAGAGCCCTCTCAGTCGAGGCCCGAGAGCCTCCATGGCCAGGACCCAGGCTTTCCCAGGCAAGCCATCGGGTCCTGGGGCGGCGTTCTTGGCACTCAGCCTTTGCACCGCCACTCTCATCTCTGCCTCAGTCACCTCTGGAGCATTATCGTCGTCGTCGCTATTGCGGTCCGCGTCAGACACCGCTGGTGGAGGCGGAGCCATAGGCGGGGGGGAGTGTTCCCCTCGCGCAGGGAACAGAGCGCTTACCACACCCTCCACGAGTTGGGGCCGGAGACTCTGAGTCAGCGGGGGAGCCCAGGGGCGCAGTTTCTCCCGTACCAACTTGTACGGGCGCCCCCACGGGTCCGCGTTCAGAGACCCCAGCCACACGTCGCGGGCCTCGAGTTTGGCCCGCTTAATCTCCGCTCGGAGGGTGTGTTTCGCCTCTCTGTAACCTTCGTACAGCTCCGCCTCTCTGGCCTCCGCATCCGGCGGGCGGATGCGGCGCCTGCAGTATCTGGCGTACCGGCGTCGCGCGTGATTGCACGTGTTGCGCAGTGCAGCGATTTCCGGCGACCACCAGTACACCTGGCGCTTAGCACGTCCTGGACGGACTCGGGGCATTGCCGCATCGCAAATTTGCGACATGGCCTCCCGGAACCACTCTGCCTCGACGTCGATGTCGACAGGCCTGTCCGGTGCTTGCACCCAGGCCTGTACCGTCGCGGCTTCCAGGAGGAGCTCCCGGTCCATCTGCTTAAGCGCCCACCGCGGACCGCAAGGGCTCTGTCGGACCGGCGCGGCCGAGGTTTCGGCGGAGACGTCCAACCGGATATACCGGTGGTCGGAGTACGTCTCCACCTCCTCCATAACGCGCCAGTCGACGACACGCGGCGACAGAGCGGGGCTGGCGAACGAGAGGTCCACCACTGATTCACCCCGCCTCCGCACCAACGTGGGGACAGAACCCCGGTTCAGGACGACCAGGCCCAGCTCCAAGGCCCAGTCCTCCACCAACCGACCCCGTGTGTTCGTGCGCCGGGAACCCCAAGCCGTATTCCAGGCGTTGAAGTCCCCGCAAACGACCACGGGGAGGGTACCAAACCCAGCGACGACGGCACTTAGCTCCATAAGGGAGACATGGAGTTCGTCGGGAGTTCTGGTCGGGGACAGGTAGACGCCTACCACTGCAATGTCCCCGACCCGTGCTGCCACGCAACCCCGTCCCCTCGCAACAGCCTCGAGGGGCGGGGTACCGGCGGCGGCCGACGAAATTAGCGTCACCGAGCCGTCTAGGTCCTGAACCCAGCGGGGATGGACGTAGTACGGCTCGGAGACGACGGCGACATTGATCGACCACTGCGCCATGCTCTGGAGCAACAGATCCTGAGCGGGGGCGCAGTGGTTGATGTTCGCCTGGAGGAGACGTAATGGTGTCGTTATTGACATTCCATTACAGTCTCCTCCTGAGCCCCCTGTGAGGGCACTGCCGCGGCGGGAGCGGCGGCGACAGCGGCGGCAGCCAAGGTGGTGGCTGCGGCGGTGAGGACGTCAGGGTGGATGGGCCTGACTTTGCCCTTGGCCTTGGCGGGGGGGTCGCAGGACCTGCCCCCAGCCCGGTGGTCGGCCGGCTTGCCTGCAGCCGCACATGCGTAGCAGTGCGGCTTTGCACGGCATTCAACGGCCTTGTGCCCGGGCTGTCCGCACTGGTGGCAGCGGTCACTGCGGTCCTCTGCGGCGCAATAGGCCCCCACGTGGTGCCCCACGTGACAGCGGTAACACCGCAGAGGTCTGGGCTCCAGCAGCTTTACCTGGGCCGAAACCCAGCCCACCAACAGCCTTCGGCCCTCGGCCGTGATGGCCTTGGCCGCCGACACGGGGCAGCTCACCGTGACGGCTCACATGCCCGTGCTGTCAGCGCGGATGGTGCCCGCCCGGACCTGATCGGTCGTGCACCCTCCCGCCCTGACGATGGCGGCCACCACCTCTTCCACCCTGACAGAGTCGTCCAGACCCATTATGCGCATGTCCATGCTTTTGGTGGGTCTGGACACTCGGGCCTCCTCGACGTCCAGGGACGCCCTAATCCTTTCGGCCAGGGCGTCGGCGAGCTCTCCGCTGTCTGCCCCAGGGACCTCCAACATTCGGGCCCCGGTCGCGGTACGCCTCATTCGGAAGCCCCCGGAGGCTCCGAACTCATCGAGGTGGCCCACCACCGCCTGTTTCGCCTTCGCCATGACTACATCGTAGTTCACGCCCTTCTTTTCCGCAGCTGGCTGTAGTGTGATCACTACAGCTGCGGAAGTCGGGGCGCGAAGACGAGCAGCCATGGCCCGCTTCTTGCGCTCCTGTCGCCGCCTGCGCTTTTTGGCCGCCCTTGCCGCCTTGCTCGCCTTCTTCTTGGCGCCGACGACCGTCCACTCGGCGCCAGCCGAGGGGTCTTCGGGCGGAGAAGGCGGCAGGCGCGACCTAGTCGCCGCCGCGGCGAGAGGTCCCGCCGATTTGGTGGCAGCCGCCACCCTGCCCTTCGGGGGAGGGGCAGGCTTCCCCTGCCGCTGCTGTTGCTTGGCCGCCGGGGCCGCCCTTGCAGGCTCCGACGCCGCGGCCACGCGCCTGGCTTGCCCCGACGGGCCTGCCTTAGGTGCTGCAGTCGTCGTGGCCGCGGCGACAGCGGCATACGACGCCGTCTTCTTCTGGCCGGAGGTCGCGAGAGGGGGGCGCAGAACAATGCCCTCCAGGACGGAGAGCTGGCGCTGAATGTGCCCCTGGAACTGCTGCTGCTGCTGCTGCTGCTGCTCCCTGAAGGCAGCCAGCTCTTGCCGCAGCAGAGACACAACTTCGCCTTCCGCCTGGGGCGAGGGCCGGGATCGGCCCCGCTCCTGCCTGCTCCCCTCCTCGGGACGAGAACCCTGGAGAGCGGCCACAGCCTCCTCGAGCCGGCCAAACCTCCCGCTGAGGGTGCGCTCGTAGGGCTCAAAAACGATCCCCAGCGCCTCCTCAATCGAGGTGTTGGCCAGCTCAATAGACCGCTTTTTGGCCACCCTCTCCCTCTTGTTGGCCACGCTCGTTATTGCGGCTGCCACAACCTCCCGAAACTTAGCCAGCGCCTCCACCATCCCTTCTGGCAAATCCTGAGGGATCTTCGGCACTAAGGCGCTGGCCTGGCGTCCCTCGCTGGCAATCTCGGCGGGGAGCCCTCTTCCTATGCCCGTTTTTCGGGCTGCGCCCCGCCCCGAGGACGAGATTTTCCGGGCAGGTCCCGTCTCGTCGTCGGACACGGAGCGCATGAACGCCCTCCTCTTATTGGACGTGGACTCCTCCACCTCCATCAAATGGAGGGGCTCCCGCACTTCCTCCACCTCCTTCCCGTCTGAGTTGAGTGAAGACGCGGCATCTGAGTCCGATGCCGCGTCTTCACTCACCTCCCTGAGGCCAAACCTACGGCCGGCCTCCACCGGCATCGCGGACGTGCTGGGAACTGGTCCCAGGGACTCCGCGCTGCCGAAGTGTGAGCCACCCTGGCTCGTTGCGTCCACGAAGGACGGTACAGGGTCCGGAGACCCGAGGCGGTAGGTGCCCCCCCCAGAATACGAGGGGCAGCCCGAGCTCTGCTCGGGGAGGGATTCTCCAGCAAGCTGGTACCCTCCTGGGGTAGTATTTTTTTTTCTACTCGCACTCATATTTTGCTGAACACAGCTTTGCCTTTATTAATGGGGTGGGGTCCCCATTGCACGTTCGCCATCCTGGTCATGTCTGCTGAACAGACACGTACCGGAGGCGAACCCTATCTCTTCTAAATCGCTATCCAGAAGGCGCCAACAGCTGTTGGTGCCAGCGCTCCTGGACAGCGCACCCTCCGGGCGGTCCGACTGGACTCCGCCGTATGTTCCTCTTGGTCTGGTCTCTCGCTTGAGGCCTTCCGGCATGAGTAGCTCTACCGGCATAGCCCTCAAGGTCACTGAGACACGCAAGCCCCACCACGACGACAACGTGGGAACACAGTTGGTGGGGACTGGCGGTAGCTTCAAAATCTATCGTCCAATAAGCAAGATTATAGTTTCTTTTTTATTTCCAATTTTCTTTTTTTAAACAGCAACATGAATACACAGCCTATTGACCATGATCTATGTTGAATTTTTACTAACATTTAAAAGGCCGTCTTTTAGGATGATTATTATTTTTAACTGACTGAGAAGATCGATATATCGCTGTCAATCAGAGACGGAAACAAAGAGAGTTATAAATAATAGAAAAGTGAAAGCTCACGGAAGCTAATTGGGACCAAAACTTGAATCTCTAATCTTTATTGCAGTTCATAATATACATATACAGTTGTTAAATATTTATATGTATGTGAAAACAATTAGAAACCCTATCGAGTAGGTACAGCAAAATTCGAAATACTAGGAGGCTAAAACGCTTTAAAAATCCCGTTAGTACTAAAATAATTATTTAAAATTTTCCGTGTAGATCTTAATTTTACAACAGTAAGTTTTAGTAACTTTATATTATACTTAAGTAATTGTTTTTATTCTCTTAAATATTTTGTTCCGCTATTATTATATCAATATTTTAATTTATATACATACGTTTATAAATTAATAATAATATATTCGTTCATTTTAACTCGTTTATTTTTGTGATTATTATCAAGTACAGGGTTTTTATTATTAAATTATCTGTTTTAAACTCGTCAATTACTAATTGTTGTATTGTAAATAAAGAAAGTTTTAACTGACTTATACTAACACATATACACGATCGTATGTATGTCTATTTAATAATATTATATTTCTGAAGATATTTTAGGCTGCCATGTATTACGTAATTAAGCGTACATATTGCGTAAAAGAAACAATAATTTATACATTTTTTGAAGTCGTTTATAATGATCGATCTTTTTAATTTGAATTAAAAATGTATTCTAATTGATTTCTATTTTACTAATAACTTTGAAAGTGTGTCATATGATCTAAAAATGATAACTTCGATTAATATGACCATATATTATCTAAACACTTGAAACGAACAGTATTTGCAAACATTTCAATTATTTAATGTACATTTTTCTAATTAATGACTAAGTATGTATCTACATAGTTAGTGTACAATAGGTAATAAGAAAAAAAAAAACAGTTTTTTTTTTCGTTGGTTAAAAATCATCCAGTGACATCTACCGTCCTTGCGTGTAGCGGGAGATAGTGTCAGACTTGTACTGACATGTGAGAACTTATCGATACAAAATTACAGCAAAATCTACCCTTCATTAATAAGATAGTCAGCAATTCTAAGAGGTGCAAGTTTTTTATTGGATCTACTTAATAATATACTATTTCAGGGCTACATCCTCACGAAATTTCAATAAAATCAGATTTGATGGATACGGGCACAAAAATGCAAGATGAAAATAGAACTATTCCGTTCAGCAAAGACAGCAGGATTAACCGGGGTTATCCTGCCCCTATTTTAATCATCATTATTTCAGATGAAAAACATCCACTGCCTATACCTCCCCACAGAATAGATGAAAGAGGTTAGAAATGAAATACTTTCCAATTTGTACTACAACGTGTGTCGCCGCTTATCTCCCACCCTTTAACTCCAATTCAGGCAATAAACCAATACGAACGGGGCATTAAGCAAATAACGGACCACGCACACTTAGATTGCAAGTTTGCTATTGTGTTAATATGAGCATGATCATATATTTTGAGATACGCCTGCCCCGCCTCAAGGCAATTCTAACTTCTTTCATCTTTTCTGTGGGCCTCCCCAAGTGCCACCACAACGACTCATCCCGTACGTCTACATCCATCGGATTTTCGCGTCCCTCACCAGCTTAAGGGTTTTTTTTTCCGATGGGAAAAATCATCCTATGACAACCCCCGCTCTTGGGCGGAGCGGGAGATAGTGTCAGACTCTTACTGACTAAAAAACCCATCCCGTTCCTTCAAGCCTTCATACCGGGGCTCGAGCGCCCTTTCGGATAACCCTGGCCCCAGTAGGCTTCGACCCGGCTGGGCCCCTGCTGTTGCTGACAACTCCTTGAGGCGCGCGGGAACAGCGCGCGCCGTCGACGACTTGGGCTTGGTCCGGACAGTTACCGGACGGCCGGACAGCGAGCTACCCATTGCTCACTATCCGCAAGCCCGCGCCTACGGTGGCTGGAAATCGGGATCGGAATCCCGGCGGCGGCGAGAGTGCCGTTGCCTGATGCGGTTGGCCTCCTCCTTAGCGAGCATTACTGCTTCGCAGAAGTCGGCGACCGCCTGCCACTCCTCCTCGCTCCGGACCATGGCCTCAACCAAGGCCCGGCGCGAGAGGTCTCCGCCGCCGAACCAGCTTATCGGTTCACTTTTTGGAAGGCTTTCCAATGCTGCGTCAGCACTCCAAAACCTTACCGCCCCATCGACCATCAGTTCTGCAAACTAAGTGTATTGCCTACTGCCACTTACCGATCTTTTGGGCACATAGCTCAACGGTACACTGATCAAAATAGATCAATTAAAATTTAAAATAATAATAATAATTACTGGTACAAAATGCGTATGTACAATGAAATGTCGACACTCTTATCAATGCGATTATTGTCCTGATTCATGATATATAAATGTAATCACGAGGTAGGTCCTTGTGACTCAAACAAGATGTACTTGAAATCAATCATGAAGAAATCTAGTCATCAATCAATGTTAACATAATGTATTAGGACATACACATCAAAGCATAGACGCCGAGCAGAGGGTGTGACATTGACAATTTATTTATTTATTAAATATTTTATGCACATACTTACAAATGCGAACATAATTCCTTTAAGTATGTCTATTACTTAACTTTTGGGTTATGGGTACCATATTAAGAAAGAAAAAAAGCCGATACAAGATATTCCACTAACACAGAACATCTGATATGTGGTGTTCGAAAGTGTGGCCGAAAGGTTCCTGGAGTGGCGACTGCGTAGCGGAAGGCGCAGCGTTGGAAATCCTTCGCCAAGGTGGACCGATGATCTGATGAGGGACGCGGGAATTCGATGGAAGCGAGACGCACAGGACGGGTCGTTGTGGCGGCACTTGAGGGAGGACTGTGTACAACAGAGCACGTCTTTCGCTTGAAATTATGATGATTATATATAACCTAACAAAACTTTTTACCAAACTATGCCAAACTGGCAGATGTTAGATTAAAACTTAGAACTGTATAACTGCGATTAATAAATAAATACAAACTAACCATTTTCTTCAAACTCTTACGCATCTACCTAACACGTAGAAAGCAAAGCACTTAACATTACTCACTTGCTCTATTTACATTTGTACTACATTAAAGGGAAAATACCTGCGGGAAACCGGTCAGCAATATGATGGAGGAATAGACAGAAGACTCACTCTTTGTTATAATTTGTATTAGCTACTAGCTTTTGCTCGCGGCTTCACCCGCGTACATATTACCTATGTCACTCAGGAATAAAGCATCCTTCTATTGGTAAAAAATGTTAGCAATCACACCAGTCCTTTCAGACATTACTTCCTATAAAAAAAAACTTTACCTATATAAAAAATAAGTATATTCATTAAACCCCAAGCGAACGCCCCGGTTCGCGCACCTATTGTCTTTCTATTGTGTCTGTGATTTCCACGATTGAAATGTTAGATACTTTTTTTTATTTTTTTATTGTTGATAGGTTCGCGCTTGACCGCTATCTCACCTGATAGACAGCGACGATGCGGTCGACGATGGAACGCGCTTACCTAGAAGAAACCTATTCACTCTGGTTGTACCTATCAGGAAACACAGACACCGGCAATGAATTCCACTCCCTAGCTGCACGCACAATGAATGTTGTGTGTTTTTTCCGCTAAGCCCGTTCCGTCATCGAGTCACCACGATCGAGTCAGTACGGCGACGCGCCAACCGTACATGATAGACATCCCACTGTTTTTTATACATATTTCTATGCATCCCACCCATTCACACAAAATGTTTATTAGGAACACATTCATTGTGCATACAGCTAAGGAGTGGAATACCCTGCCGGAGTCTGTGTTTCCTGATATCTATAACCCTCCTAGGTTCTTTAAGTAAAAAGTGAATAGGTTACTTCTTTGCAAGCGCCATCGTCGATCATATCATCGTTTATCATAATGTGATATAGTGGCCAAGCGCGACTCTATCAATATTGAAGGAAATATAAAAATAACGATATCCTCGGTCGAATTACCATCATCATCTTCCTGCCCTAGTCCCGTTTTATTTGGGGTCGGCGCAACACGTTTTTTTCTTCCATTCTGTCCTGTCACTCGTCACGCTATCACTACCTCCCTTTTCTTTCATATCGCTTCTCACACAGTCCATCCATCTTTTCTTTGGCCTCCCTCTTCCCCTCCATCCATCCACATGTAAACTCATAACTTTTTTAGCAACATGCGTTTCATCCCTCCTTTTCACATGACCATACCAAGACAAACGATTCCCTTTCAACTTTTCAGTCACTGGCGCCACTTTTAAACTTCCCCTAATATACTCATTTGTCACTTTATCCATTCTCGTCACACCACACATCCATCTTAACATTCTCATTTCCGCTACATGCAATCTTTTTTCATCCGTCTTTTTCACAGCCCAACATTCTGATCCATACAGTATGACAGGCCTTATCACGGACTTGTAGATTTTACCCTTCAACTTGAGGGGCATCCGTGGGTCACAAGCGGTTCCCGTGACCTGTCGCCATTTCATCCATCCTGCGTTGATCCGACGTGTTACGTCCCGGTCCACCTCACCATCACCTTGGACGAGCGACCCGAGGTACCGAAAGTCGGAACAGATCGGTATGGGCGTTCCGGCGAGAGCTAAAGGCACTGGATTGGAGACACCGCCGAAATCGCAAAACAAGTATTCCGTTTTGGTTCTACTCAATTTCAGGCCAACACTCTCCAGTCTGTGCCACCACACCTCCAATCTGTTCTGGACCTCTAGGCCACTCTCGGCAACCAGCACAATGTCATCGGCAAACAGCATACACCAGGGAGCCTCTTCCTGAATGTCCGACGTCAGAGCGTCCATTATCATCAGGAAGAGGTAAGGGCTGAGAGCCGACCCTTGATGTAAGCCGACAGCCACATTGAAGCTGCCAGTGGTGCCAACTGTAGACCGGACTTGGGTATTACATCGACTATACATCGCTCGGATCAACTGCACATACTTCCCAGGCACACCTTTCTTCTTAAGGGCCCACCACAGAACCTCACGAGGTACTCGGTCGTATGCCTTTTCGAGGTCAACGAATACCATGTGCAAGTTTTTATGCGCACTTCTGTATTTCTCGCACAGCTGGCGTATAGCAAAAATGGCATCCGTTGTACCCCGACCCGGCATAAAACCGAATTGGTTCTGCGAAATTTCACTCTCTTCTCTCAGACGCCTTTCAATAACTTTTTCCCAGGCTTTCATAGTATGTGACATTAGCTTTATTCCTCTATAATTGTTGCACTCAAGCACATCACCTTTGTTTTTAAAGATGGGAACCAAGAAACTGCTGCACCAATCATCAGGTATGGCTTCTTCCTGCAACAACTTATTGAAGAACAAAGCTAACCACGTCCAACCATCCACTCGCAATAACTTCCACACTTCAACTGGTATTCCATCTGGACCAATGGCTTTACCATTTTTCATTCCATTCACTGCTATTCTGACTTCATCCATACTAACCATTCTCACTAACCCTACATTCACTGGTTTACTCTCTAAATTTCCATTCCAATGATTTTCCTCATTCATTAGTCTTCCAAAATAGTCCTTCCTCGGTCGAATTACCAACAACAATTATTACAATGTGTATGTGTACAATGTGTACACAACAACAACAACACACAACAATACATTTACAATTTGCCTGCTGCGGTCTTCTCTGATTCTAATTTAGGTGTATTTAAGGAAAGAGTGAATAGGCTCCTAATAAACTAGTGCGCCTCACCATCAACGATTGCATCACTGCTTACCATCAGGTGGGATCGCAGTCAAGCATTAGTTTATATCAATAAAAAAAAATGGAGTAATCGAATGGTGTAATCATCATCACCGTCAGGGTTTTTTATCAACATTTTTTTGAGCTCGATGCCTTTTGTGTTCCTTTTCCATCCATTTTATTAGTCGTCACCATCACAGTAGGTACCTTTTTTCTAGTCATATCATCTATTATACTTTTTTGGTTCTAGGTGGAAACCTTGGAAAAGCGTCTATACTTTAGAGGAAAAAACTAGACAAGACAGACTGAGATCCTTAACTCATTCAAACCACTCCCCATGAGAACCATAAAAGACCACTCCGGAAACCCCATTGTGCAACGCCTGTTATGGCACATCTTTGAGGATACTCTAAAGGATTGTCTCCTGAACTTCGATGTGCTCAGCGGCTCCATCATATTCTCTGGAATCACTCGGTTGGCAATCAAAGTCCCCTCTCTGAGCGCTCGAGACTCCAAAGTGTCGTCTGCATTACATTGCTTCTAAATGAAGGAGATTTTCCTCCAGTTTTCCGTCTCCGTCTCCATAGTTCTCACTACCATTAGCAGAGATAGGTCACGCCTGATCCTGGCGACCATTATCTTTGTACCTACTCTCCATTCATCAGTAAGATTTGCTGCCTTTCTGCAATTGTACCTATGTAAATTTTGTTTGCGCCATAGTTATACAAGCCATTTCCCAGAACTAGTTTGCTTAGTGATTATCTGCGAGAGATCAGCCAACTGTTAGGATTGTTGTTGATTACCTCATCTGATGTCTGTCTGTCAGATTATGGGTTACTTAAGAACCTGCTACAAATGTGAACCTTACGATAATGACGTAGCGATAAATTGTGCAACATGTTAGTAGTTTGACTCATATACTCAGACTATATCTGACCTGTTGCATAATTTATCCGCCTTGCCTTTATCTATAAAAATCCAAGGAATGAAAGAAATAGTCACCATAGGCTTACGGACGACGAGCAATGGTCATCTCGCCATCCGGCCGCCTGGTAACCCGAAAAGCCCAAGTCATCACCGCTGCATAGTGTGCCATGCGCGCCTCAAAGAAATCTCAACAAAACCGTAAGAGGGCCGATGCCTACTAGAGCCAAGGGAAAACTTTTTGAACAGGAAACTCGCGGTCCCAGAACGTAAAGGACAACTGAAGGAACAATGGTTTTGTTTGTCAGCAAAAGTCTTACATCTCCTTCTGGAGCACTTCTTCTGGGCAGGAGAAATCATTAGATAATTTCTCACCTCAAAAAAAGGAAGCAGAGAAAAATTTCTTTTTTAGGAGTTCTTCCTTGTAATTAAAAAATGACACTTGACTTTGTCAGGATAAAAGAGTTCTGAGTATACATGTAGATGGATGAAGAGGGAGAGGGAGGCCGAAGAAAAGATAGATTGAGGAGAGATATGAAAGAAAAGTGAGTTAGTGATAGTGTGACGAGTGACAGGACAGAATGGAAGAAAAATCGTGTTGCGCTGACCCTGAGTAATATGGGATGAGGGCAGGAAGAAGAAGATTTGACTTTGTCAGGATCAAAACCTCTACCATGCTTAATCTTGAACTTTTCAAAAATGAGTAAACTTCGTCAGACTAATCTACTTTTATTCAATCTTACATCATTATCTCACCCAATTATCTCTAAGTCACAAAACCTTATCTCCAATCAAACCTTCTGACCTGACCTCCATAACGTCATCACTGTCATCGTGTTGGCCAATAGGAACCCGTCGCAACACATGCGCGGGCGCAGGTGCGGCGCCGCGCAGTCTACCGGACGGGTTTATGCAATTTTACTTTTATTTATGTAAATTGGTATGTTAACAGTATCTAATGATATTCATAATTGATTTTTGCATTGATTACTGATTCTTGTGTAAGTTGATGAATAGTTATGTAATTAATTTTTATACTTTAGCCTTTTACCCACTAATTATTCTAACCAATTAATTATAATAAGCTGAAGTTAATTTATAGAGGAAATTAATGTCTAATTATGTTATTAATTTTCTTTTTAATTTCTTCCTGATATCAAACTAATATTAATGCAAACGTTTGTGTGTGTGTGCATGTTTGTTATTTCTTCCCTCTCGAATTTGAAGCTTGTTTTTTCTCGAACTTGGTACAGAACGGACCAAATCCTCTGTACCAAGTTTGAGCGTATGTTAACACTTTTACGAGCATTGGCAGAATAATTGCCAAACCACATTTTAAAAGTTGTGCCAAAATGTATGTAGTAAAATTAAATTGGTGAAAACAAGGCATTGGCAACCAGAAAATGGACAATTTCAAACGGGCATTGGCAATTACTTTGCTAAATAAAAGTCACAAACGGGCATTGGCATAGTTCAAACATATTGCCGTAGCAGTATTTTGCAAAAAAATAGGGGGGTGAGGGTAAGCAAGGAGCGGAAATCTATTAGTTTTGTTTTACAAATGTTATTTCACAATGTTTAGGCTAAATAAAACCAAAATCAGAGGTGTATTGTATTGGATTGTATTGTTAATAGTATTCCTCGCGAAAGAGTTAACATTATAAGATGTGTAGCCACATGTAAAATAATAATCAATTTCAATAATGTATTCACGAATCTTTCAATGTCTATTGAAATCCTACGCCATGTCTGTCAGTGTCAGTGAAGGATATGAAGATCCTACTCAATTATGTGTATTGCCGGTGTTACCACATTCAGGCAAGAGCAACAATGGGCAATTACTCAAGGTGGTGGACCCAACAATCGATGCGTAGGTAGATGATGGTACTTGATGTTTTAAACGCACTTAAACAAATAGATAAATGCGTTTATCGGTTTTTATTACCGACATGATATTTAAGGATATTATCAATTATAGTCTGTCTAATAAGACAACCGACTTGGGAATTTTGTATAATATTTTAATCATTTAAAAAATACTTATATTCGATACTTTTCTTATGGTTTTTCTGTTAGTAAACAATGATCTCTATCTCTTAATCAACCTTGATTATTGAACCCGTGTTGACTACATCAGATTTCATTAAATCCTAATAATTACCCAAGTCGTTTAACTTATTAGACAGACTATAATCATACTCGAACAACTGAAGGTATTTCAATGAAACTTGGTACATGAGTAACCCATGACCTGAGACAGCTGATTCTCTTCCTCCTCTTTGAGTCGTATTCTTCAATACTGAGGGTCATACAGTTACCGCTGAATTAGTTTCTTACTGATGATGTCGTCATCTGTGATGGTTCTTGGCTTCATGAAGTGCGACGTGCAATTGGGTGTCCTTGTGTGGAGCGGACCTGATCATGCACGTGAACGGGTGCCGTCAGTTGAGACTGGTCATCTCTTAGCTGCCAGTGACTTAATTCTAATTCTATTTTTTTTATTTTTGTTACTTATCGTCATTGTGCTCACATAATAGAAACAACAAGAAATATGTAACGAAGATTCGTGTAACTCATAATATAATTTAAAAGAGTGTCCATGGAGTTTCTTGCACGTTCTTTTCCATAGAGATCTACGCTTTGGAACGTGCAATTTAGCTTTACTTATTTGACTGACCGACATTTTGACAATTCAAAAGTGCCTGTAATTGGTCTATTTGAAATAAACGTTTATGATTTCTGATCTGCCCATCTGTTTGGGCTGCGGCCACTTGGTCGTTTGCCGTCAACCATGCCAGTTCCAATGTGGCATACATAAATACCAACTTCAAGTCGTTCGTGATACGAGTTCCAACCCACCATCTGGAGACCTTTTTGAGAGAGGACTTTTGGCCAAAAGGTGTCGTGTATCGACGTTTCCGAGGACGGCTACGCGACACCACGCAGCGGAACACGACGCCGACGTTACGTGTATAATTATTAAATAAGTTTTGTTGTTATAATATGTATTAGTTTATTAATTTATAAGATTATTTTATGTATTTTTTCTAT
Organism: Mythimna ferrago; assembly: GCA_910589285.2. NCBI lineage: Eukaryota > Metazoa > Arthropoda > Insecta > Lepidoptera > Noctuidae > Mythimna > Mythimna ferrago. Next base: position 7,876,520 of record OU342691.1, on the reverse strand, counting down.
GGGCCTTCGATGCCTGAAAATAAATGGTTATTATTGTTATTGTTATTGTTATAAATGATATCATTAGGATGACAAAAAAAAAAATAACTATCGGACAAATTACTCGCACATTGCTCGCAGAACAGATGGCCGTTGGGGCCGAAAGGTTCTGGAGTGGCGACCGCGTACCGGAAGACGCAGCGTTGGAAGGCCTCCTACAAGGTGGATCGATGACCTGGTGAAGGTAGCGGGAAACCGATGGATGCGGGACGCACAGGAACGTTCGATGTGGCGACGCTTGGGGGTGGCCTATGTCCAACAGTGGACGTGTATCGGCTGAAATGATGATGATGATGGATAAATTACAAAACAAATCAGTAACAAAAGAAGTAATAACGTTAAAAGGGTAGAGAAAGGCAAAAATAAAACATTAATGAAAGCTCCTTAAATATACCTAATAAAAGACCGGGTGGTCATGCAAAAATGTATATATGTGGTCAAAAGTATTATTGTAGGAATCGACTATTATGTGTGTGTTTATAAATTATAACTGTATGTATAATATTTTTTTGTCTTTTATATTATTTCATTGTTAATTATGTATTTTGTGTGTACTAATTTTCTTTTTACTTTTACACACGGTGTCTACTTTTGGTATTTTCTTCAACTTTCCTTTCGCAGGTATGCTGGAAGGGATTTCATTAGAAATAAGCATCACCTTTGTACTATTTTTCTGTTTAATTCTTCTTTTCTTTTTCATGTGTGTGTACATAAATAGTTAAATAAATAAAGTCACATTTGCAAGAAATGATAATGCAAAATAAAAAAAAATACAACAAAGCACAACATGTGACCTAGATACGTAGATATTTTTACATAAGCCTGTATTCATTGTAAACATTCGATCTATTTACTCAGGAAAATAACTAAGTAAATGGGTAATCACTTCCCCTACCAGGAACCTTCCTGTTATTGTCACTTCCTACCTACTTACCCAGCAATAGGTACTAGGGGAAGATAACAAACAAGCGTGAGTATATCAGTTCTATCTAGTTATATACAGAAGTCAATCTACATACAAAGCGCGCTCGAGCAACGCACACATAGACACCGCTCACGAACACGTTATCTCGAAGCTCCTCGGCCCGCCCGTCGAACAATTTCGGCTCAAATGCTCATTAGCGTGCGTCCACCGAGCGTAGGTATAAAAACTGAAGTACACACATGAGATTGTCTTCTGTACCCACAGCCGTGTCTGTACCTATCTATTTTGTGGTTCTGTCCTCTCCGTTGCGTAAGTTTCCACTGTATTTATTAGAGCCAGCTGTTAAAGAGAATTGAATACTAAATGCAAATTCCTCTTGAATGTTCGTGAAGATTCCAACATTGAATATTGTTACTATATGCGTGAATATATCATTTAGTCGTTCGCCAAATCAACCCTGTTTCCACTCTGAGTGGAGCGAGAGGCAGTATTCAGACTTTCACTGACTAAAACCCACCCGTGTTCCTTCAGTTGCCATTGTCTTCCAGGGTTACGGTGACTCTTTCGAACCAATTTATAGCCCTGGAAGGTAACGGCCCTAGTACCTAGATCTTTTCGGTTTTTATATTTTTGCCTTAAGATCCTCCTTAGTTTAAATGATTGAATGTATTTTTTTTTTAATCGTTACAGGCGTATGGCCAGATCTTATAATTATTTGTTATACTGTAACGGCTGTAACATACCCGTGAAATATTTAAATATGTCAAGAAGTTCAATTTAAATAAAAGAAAACCCTATCTATTTTTACTATATTTATAAATCGTGTGTACAATCCTAACTAATATTATAAATGTGAAAGTGTGGATGTTTGTTACTTAATCACGCAAAAACGGCTGAATGGATTTGGATGAAATTTGGCGTGCATATAGCCTTTGACATTGAAAAGAACATTGGCTATCTTTTATCTCGGATAAACATCTTATTCCTACGGGAAAACACGTTTAGAGTGCGATAACCGAAGTACACGCGGACGAAGTCGCTGGCGGACAGCTAGTACAGAATAAAAATAAGAATAAGAAAGAAAGAAAGAAAATACGTTTATTTGGCACAAGTACACACAATGAGATAACAATAAATTATAGAAACTTAAGTACTTAAAATACTCGTACATCAACATTGTGTGTCTCACGGCTGCACAAAAAAGAAATACATAACTTGTCACATTACACTAGTTACATTAATATTCATATGTTATTTTCAATTAAAATAAAATACATCACTGGTCATAATTACACTGTTTACAATACTTATATGTTATTTTCAATTAAAATACATCACTGATTACTTTTTCGTTTTAGATTGATACTCGTTATAATCATACAATATTAGTCATAATAATAGCATTACATAGTCAATTTAGTTGTTTTATAATGTACTAGCTTTTGCCCGCGGTTTGGCCCGCGTACATATAATAAAATAGCCTATGTCACTCAGGAATAAAGCAACTTTCTATCGGTGAAAAAATTTTAGAAATCGGATTAGTATTTCCAGAGATTACCTCCTATAAACAAAAAAAAAACATAAAAAACAAACTTTACCTCTTTATTACATTAGTGTAGATAATGTTTTAATACATGTAGTATTAAATAAATAAACTTAACTGCATATATTCTGAAATAAAACCGAAAATCGAGCGAAAGTAACATACTTCCAACATATGTACCGATTACGAATATTAAAACAATTAAGTACCGGTAAATACTTGTTCCTTATCTCTAACAGCACTAACAATATAACATCGCGGAATGTATGTACATAAGTTCACTGACCGTGATCGGCACACATGTATGATCGATGTAATTGCCAATCAATAATATTAAGTATCGCGAATAGTTGTGGAGCGACAATGATATGAAGATACGGAGGGAGAGTTGGCTTGTTACTGGCAATGACTTGCTACTTGCGAGAATACCACGGATTGTTTAGAGGATATAATTTATTAAGTGGATACCTATGAGACTCTCCACCATAAGCCAAAAGAGTTCACGTTGCTAGAAAGAAGGACAATAATCTTGAAAGATGAGAAGTAGAAGACATATCATATTTATACATATAGCATGTTATATCAAAACAGTTCCACTGTCTGCGATGCCATCCACATAGTCGAAGATAAGACAACATACAAGATGTTGTCTTCAACGTAGTCATTTGTCGAGGTCACGACCCTTTGCATTGACGACAAACGACGCTTGGAGAAGGAAGAGGTATCTACGGCTTATAAATGCTTGATATTTAGGATGCAGATTACTTGAGTTTAGGTTAAAAGCAGGACATAGTATTCCATGCTTGTATGTATAATGTTGACAGTGAACTAATTTAGATTATTTATAGTAACGAAATTATTACAGACAAAATAAAAAAAGATGTAAGGAAAGAATTGGGTTTAAATGATGTAAAATATAACCTAAGGAACATTATGAACTCACAAATACTAATAAAATAATATAGGTACGCAAAATATACAATATGGATGAACCTTCATATGGGTGCATTGTCTATGGGGCTTTACTGGCCATGCAATGACCTTTAAAGAGGAAACTTACTTTTTAAAGATGTCATGACATCATTAGTAAATGAAAAATAAAATACAGTTGGTGGATTGTAATTCTTAAAAATAAAACTTATACTCCACAAAAATATGATAATGCGCCACGGTTTCACTCTTATAACCTACGATCCTATCCTATAGAACAGTGCATTTTTCTGTTTATAAACGACTTATCCCAATTGCGTCAGTACCTCCCGGAATTATCTCTGAAAAAAAAAATCAATTTCACCTCTTTACTACACTAGTTTAGAAAACCGCAAGCCTTACAATCACCCAACTCATCCTATTCTTCGCTGCAGTCCCAGTCAATCAGTGACGCATTCCGGCGGCACGCCTACAAAGACTTGCTTTTGATAATGAACGATGCACTGGCCTTACCAGCCGACTAAGGAGTAAACTTAGGCTTCCCATGTATGGTTCAGTCAAGCTGAACGAGCAAACCCTACATCAGTTTGTTTTGAAGGATGACGTTATCTTGTCCTGACTGACTACGAAGGTGGGCGTCTGTAGGTGTACAGCTTGGCAATAGGAAAGCTTTGCTGTTTCACAAATGTGACTGTGGAACCGGTCCTGGAACACAAAGGACAATAAGGTCGCTAGCCCTACTGCTGAGCGTAGCTTCTGGTTTCGAGACCGAGTAGGTCAAAAAGTGCTGTTGGGTTTTCCCATTAGAAATTACTTAGCAATTAGGAAGTTGGTGGTTGACGACCCCGTGCCTCGGAAATCACGTAAAGTTGTTGGTCGTATTTTTGTCTTTTATGTACCTATAATAGTATTATTATTAATAGAGTTTTGTATAGCAAGCTGTGGTGGCCCGGTGGTAACAGCAACGAGTTACCAGCCACGCGCTTTACTTTGTGTAAAATATTTTATCACCGCTGATCTTAAAAAAGGGTAAAGAAAAACTTTGTAAAGAAACCAGCATATCAAGCACTAGTTTATATAAATAAACAATGTCGTAGAACCAGAAATTCGAAGACATAAAACGTGTTACATCCTCTAATGCGCACTAGGCCCGCGTGGTGGATTACGGCCCATTCCCTCTTCTAGGCTTGAAGTTGAGTACCAACAATGGTAACATTGCAAGGCTGGTTATGCATAAGCTTTTGCATAAATAGGCATATAGACCTTGCGGCTATGGTATACGTTACTAAGGAGGTAAGGTTGAAACTGAAGGTAAAACTGATCAAATATGGCGAGCTTTTTCTCATCTAAGCATTAAGATGAAGATGGAATAGAGTGGGCGATGGATTTGGAAGGCAATGAGTCATGTCAAGGTGTTGGATCATTAGAACTGTTTAGTTTAATGATAAATAGCTTTATTTGTTCTAATGGGTGCTTGGTAGGATGCCTTTTATGTATTGTTTGGTTTGGGTTTAAGGAAATATGAAATTATATCTGTGTACTAGCATGACACTCGCAGATGATCAATCAAGTCTACATATGGATATCAGATATTTTGGAGAAAATAGAGATTTCCTTTTTATAAATCTTCATATTTTAGACATCTAATAAATCTGTAGAAGTTTTTAGTTGTGCGCGCATCACGTAAAATGTACGAAATCGACGTAGATAATTTTTATAAATTAAAATTGTGTGTTACTTGATTTTTGCTTCGACTTTGTTTTATCGAAATCGGTTGAGTATATTGGAAAGATATACTAAAGGAAAGATGATTTCATTAACTGTTAGGCGGTTTGACGTTCACCGGGTCAGCCTGCTAGTCTAGACTAATATTATAAAAAACTTTTTACAAAAAAAAAAAAAATACAGCCGACTTCAATGTAAAACACTGAAAAGTACAAAATAACTGTAATTTCGGAAGTCGGTGTTTCTATAATAGTTTTATCTCTTCGTTATTTAACACTCACTTCCGAAATTAAAGTTATTTACTATAAATATAAGTTTTATACTATAAATTCTATGGGTGTTTTCAATATCGTGCGGATTTCATTACGCATGCGGAATTGCCCCGCATGCGGGTCTGCTGTCCGGAATCACGCCTCGCATTACAATAAGTACTTGTATGAAAATGTCATTTGCGGGTTATCACGCGTGCGGGGAAATCCCGCATGCGTGATCAAAACTACACGATATTAAAACCACCTTATAACATTAAAATGTAAAACGATTCACGTGTATCTACCGCAGTTACACAAAATAGATAGTTACATAAACGGTGTACAGAACAATTGTGAATAGGTACTTATTTAAATACCTATACGGTTACAATAAACTCGATTACGGAGCGGTTAGTGTTTGGTAAGTTAACTCAAATTCTTGCATAAACATTATCCTAAAACCGTCCGTTACTGCTGACATGAGTAGCAGTACAGTCGCGTTCGGTAAAGTTCGGCCCTGGACCTTTATTATTATTTATTATACCACCATAACTGAGTACCATACCTACTTATTAGTAACCCTACCTATAATCCATGATTTATAACACTATCACACTGATATTGTAAAAGCGAAATGTTGTATGTGTGTGCGTATGTTGGTTATTCTGCCATTATGAAAATTCTGAGTTATTCTTCCACACTGTTAGACTAAAACTATTCTTTAATAGGATACCTACATGGTATATTTTGTATAGTATATTACGAATATAAATGTGAAACTACTTCTGTCTTTCTGTTTGTTACTTTTTCACGTCTTGAACTGTTTAACAGATACGAATTGTGAGACGGTTAAGCTATTTTCTAATCCAGAATAATATCTGCCTTTTACGTAGTCGAAGTGGCTAACAGAAGCTTTTGAAAAATAAATAGAAGTAAAAACCAAGAAAGATCAATAAGGAGATGAGGAATCATTGAGCAGTAATTGCCCAGTACTTTAATGAAGGCTCGTATTTACTTTGAAGTTCAATTAAGCATACCTGTGATGCATAAAACCAACCAATTGAATATAAACCAATTAAAAGCAATGATAGGCCGGATATCCTCAAATAATTGCAAACCTAGACAAAAAAACTATAATTATTCGGAACTAGCAAAAGATGTTAATAGATAGGAAAACAATTAATCGCATTAACCTTTTGTTTCCAACTGTACAAAGTAATTGAAATTCCGTATTTAGCCTCGTCATGTAAACAAGTGAATTCAATTAAATGCTGCTATCAATTTGATTGGTTTTGTTTTGCTGTTGCAGTTTTTATAATACTGTAGGTTGGATGTTAACATTAAATCATGAATGACAATAGAAAACAATACGATACGATTTTGTACCACATCTAACACAGTTATATATATAAATCATCCAATGATATCCCTTGCTCTTGGGCGGAGCGGGAGATAGTGTCAGACTTTTACTGACCAAAAAACCAACCCCGTTCCTTCTTGCCTTTCATACCGGGGCGTTGCCCGGAAACAGACCTTAGTTCCAATAGGTTTCGTCCTAGCTGGGCCCCTACGGTTGCTGACAACTCCTTGAGACGCGCGGGAACAGTGGGCGCTGATAATAGTGTAGGTTGGAATTTAACATTAAATCATGAACACAGAACGACATGATGATTTTGTACCACACCTAACGCACATTACCTAAATGATAATGACAAATGATATTGATTGATTATTATGCAAACAGGTTTACCAACATTTTGTCGTCAATTTAAACTAGATGGAGCCGGTGTTTCCTAGCTGACTACCCTGAGAAGAGACATCGAAACAACCTCAGAGGTCAAAGCCTCTTTTAAAGTCCATACACCAAACGTAATGGTCAAATCAAATGAGAACCATGCAGATTGGACTCTGAGATAGTCTTTTGAAGAAAGAACCACACAGTTCTGAGTGGACCTGTCCAGTCAGTGCAAGGATTTGTCAGTATTCTTGTAGCACAACTCAGGACTAGGTACTAAGGTGCTCAACGACTTGACGAACAATACCAAAGAAAGGACATTTAGGGAGACCGCAAAAGTGCTCAACAGACATTGTGGTAAAATTAAAAAAAAGGAAAGAGTAATCCACAAAAGATAGTCTAGCTTTGTTTACTATCACTATATTTTCTTAATATTAGCTGAGCACACAAAACTGATACCCTTTTTTTAAGATGGGAAATCATCAAATAACTTTCTATTCTAGGATATTTTTTAAAATGGGAAACTATCAAATGACTTATCACGCTCTAGGGCAGAGCGCGAAAACGTGGCAGACTTTTTTCTTTTTTTGTTTTTCTTTCTTTTCGTTACCGACTAAAATCACACTTATGTTCCTGGATCAAGCTTTTCCTTTTCAAAAATCAACCCATGGCTCCGTAGTCATTTAAATCCTAACTAATATTATAAATGTGAAAGTGTGGATGTTTGGATGTTTGGATGTTTGTTACTTAATCACGCAAAAACGGCTAAACGGATTTGAATGAAATTTGGCATGCATATAGCCTTTGACATGGAAAAGAACATAGACTACCTTTTATCTCGATTACTTAAGTACCTCTTGCCACGCGGGCGAAGCCGCGGGCAAAAGCTGGTATAATATAATAGCATAATCAGCCTTTTTAATGTTCTCTCTACTGAGCCTCCTCTCTAGGAGATAAAGAATAATATTTATCTGCAAGAAACACGATAATAAAAGGTCTTACTACAAAAATTAAGTCCAAAAAATGTTTTTTAACATGTTTTGGACTCTTTTGCGGACAACCACGTGAAACCCGTTTAGGAAATGACTAAAAAATCGAACTTACTTAAACGTGTTTATTTATTAAGAGGGGCCCGATCTAAGAGGGTGGGGGGGGGGAAGCTGGGCATTTGCCCAGAGTGCCAAAAAATGAAGGGCGGCAAAATTGACTTTTTCCTATCTTCCAGCCTAGCCCAAGTTGGAAAACTTTATGAGCCACCTTTCAACCTGCTTCAGGTTGGATAGTGGAAATATTTAAGACTTAAGACTTATATGTTTTTGTATATGTAAAGGGCAGCAAAAATAATCTTTGCCCGGCTAAATAGCTAGATCGGGCCTGCAATTGATTGAAGTTCCGATACTAATCGGAGCGGGTACATGAGTAGAACTGTGCGTGCTACAGCCGTGAGAACTGAGAACGATCCTCACGTGTAGATCGGCACATCTTTTCCAAGGTTACACTGAATCAAATCGATTGGTAACAATATTACACTGTTCCGAAGGGTATTTGTTGTACAAGAATTTTATGTAATAGTGTAATAGATATAAAATCTTACAATTTTTTATTCAAAAAAATAAATCCAAAACTGTAAAGGAGAATGACCACCGATGGGCCCCTTATTTGCGGTGCCCGGTGGAGACTATTTACTTTTCAAAAATTAAGTCCTAATTTTATAAGTCCGATTTTATTTTAACTAAAGATGCTATGTAATGTTTTTATTTAATTTTGGAGTCAATTAAATTACTTACTTTAATTTCGGTAATTTTTAAATTACAAAAAAATATTGTTTTGTTAACTCAATTTCATCATCTATAAAAAATAAAATTTCTCTGAAACTAGGGTGAAAAACCGACAATTGTTTTCAGGATCTGAAAATGTAATTGTTGTTCTTCAAAATCAAGTTAAAACCACCATTGCCAGCGTTTTTTTCTAGAGGCCCATGTCTCCTGCTCCTTTGTTGTTACGTCACTTTTTTTTACGATTCCGAAAAATATTCCGAGGCTCCATTCCGGAATTGAACTACCTATTTACGTAGGTAAGTTTGTACGGAACCCTCAGGGCGCAAGTCCGACTCGCACTAAAAAAAACCTTCAAATAAATTCTCTCGCTCTGGGTGGAATCGTCTTCTATGACATGCGACAGTGTTTTTTCAAAGATGCTTAATGTCTTTGGAACCCAATCACTAATTCTATCAATATGTCGGTATCCTGACAATTTCCTAGATTCACAATACCAAGCAAGTACTAGTGCATGTGCCTAGCTAGAATGCGCGTGCGGCGATGTCGTGAGAACGAACCACACGTGCACAAGGTTGCGTGAATCAAATCAATTGTTTGCCATCAATCCTCCTGGTACTGTAGTAAACTGTGCGTGGTTTTATTTCAAACAAAAGGAATGTTCTGTTTACATATTTTATCCAGACGACATTGCACAAAACGTTTTGGGAACACATTAATTGTAGGGTAGAGCTAAGGAGTGGAATTCCCTGGTCTGTTTCCTGATAGCTACAAGCTGGGGGTCTATAGGTCAAAACTGCATAGGTTACTTCTAGGTAAGCATGCTTCATCGTCAACCACATCGTCGCTTCACATCAGGGTGAGATAGCGGTCAAGTGGGCATTCTGTTTTGTTCTGTTTTTGTGTGTTATTCTTACTATTATTTATTCTCTGTTTTAATTATTATTATTATCTGTTAAGGCGTATAAATTAGTGCATGTAGTGCTCTTCTTTAAATGATGGGGCACTTAGACGTAAGATTGTATTGTTTTTCTTTATGTGTAATAGTGCACTCATTGTTGAAGAGCCTAATTAATAAATAAACAATCATTATTTTTCTTTTTCAATTCTATTAAATAAGTTAAAAATTATGTTCTACTTGCAAAGCTGGGGGTTCGCTCTCATCTACACTAATATAATAAAGACGTAATTTTTTTTTTGTCTTTATGTTTTTTTTGTTTGTAGTACTGGTCCGATTGCTAAAATTTTTTCACCGACAGAAAGCTGCTTTATTCCTGAGTGACATAGGCTATATTTTATGTACGCGGGCGAAGCCGCGGGCAAACGCTAGTTAGGTAATAAATGAAATAGATCTATACTTCATCTGTTTAGGTAGTTAACTAAGGGTGAGTTGCATCATTTAACTATAACGATAACAAAGCCATTAACAGTTGTCAAATCGTCGAACTGACCAATAGGCGGCCGTTTCACGGCTGGTTAAGGTTTGGTTATCGTTATAGTTAAATGGTGCAACTCACCCTAAATGTTAACAATCTTAACATGCCCTTTATCTAAAAAAAATGTCTAAAATCGTTATATAAAAATGTTTACAATTAGGTATTTACCTAAACTGATGGTAAACTAAGGCTTGCGGACAGTGAGCAATGGGTAGCTCGCTGTCCGGCTGTCCGGTAACTGTCCGGACCAAGCCCAAGTCGTCGACGGCGCGCGCTGTTCCCGTGCGCCTCAAGGAGTTGTCAGCAACAGCAGGAGCCCAGCCGGGTCGAAGCCTACTGGGGCCAGGGTTATCCGAAAAGGGCGCTCGAGCCCCGATATGAAGGCTTGAAGGAACGGGATGGGTTTTTTAGTCAGTAAGAGTCTGACACTATTTCCCGCTCCGCCCAAGAGCGGGGGTTGTCATAAGATGATTTTTCCCATCGAAAAAAAAAAAAAAGGTACACTAAGGTAAATAATTAAATTTAAATAATCTTTGTATCTTTTTTTTTTACGTTTCGTTAACTACAAGAATTGACTTATAGGTCCAAGTGACCAGGTCATAAAAATTCAAAAAAAAAATTAACTACAAGATGGAGTAGACATAAATGAAGAATTCGCAGGAGAACTAAGATTGCCAACATAGCACGAAGAATGTGGGAATGGGCAGGGCACATTGCTCGCAGAACAGATGGCGTTAGGGCCGAAAGGTTCTGGAGTGGCGACCGCGTAGGTACCAAAACACGCAGCGTTGTAAGGGCTCCTACAAGGAGGACCGATGACCTGGTGAAGGTTGCGGGAAACCGATGGATGCGTTCATTGTGGCGATACTTGGGGGAGGCCTATGTCCAACTGTGGAATATAGATGATGATAGACATGAATAAATACGTTTATCTGTCTTAGAAGAAAAAAATACAAGTTTATTTGCTACTACGTGATGATAGCATTATTCTCCTTGGTTAAAATAGTGATTGGAACTAATCTTTACTGCTCCCATACAGTATCCTACTATGTAGTTTGTTTACGTAAGCACGTGTAAAATAACAACACAGAAGCCATTTGTTGGTTAAACGATAAAACATAACAATAATTCTTTATATTCTTTGTTTATTTTTACTCCAAGTGCACACTAAAATCCAAATAAAAATTAACAATAGTTCCGCATATTTTTCATTGATAGAATTTAGATATGCACGCGCAACTATCCGATTGTTTGTTTGATTGTTTACAACATACCAATCAAATGTTGTGATTTTTGTTGAATTTCTCAGCGATCCTAGTTACTGCCACTCATATTGACTGGCCTGTTGGTCTAGTGGTTAGTGGCCCTGACTGCTTGCTGGAGGTCGTGTTTTCGATTCCCACCCAGGACAAATGTTTGTGTATGAGCACGATCATTTTTTCTGTGTCTGGGTGTAATTTGTCTATAATAAGTACTATTTAGAAATAAGAAATATACACCGTTAAATTTTAATCGTTTTAATCCCGTGGAGGGTTGATCCGGTACATGAAACACTATCGACACACCTATCGATTTGTAAAGATAAAATTAAAAAATAAAAGTACCTTTTTTTCAAAACTCGTATTAATTTACGCATGTAAGAAATTAATTTCTTTAAGAAAACGTCAGCTGAGCGAGTCCAATGACCTTTAGGTAGTAGTCGACGTTGCGTACAAACTAACTACAGGTCACTGGACTCGCTCAGCGGGCGTTTTCATGTACCACACACATACAAATTGATAGTGTTTCATGTACCGGATCGACCCTCCACGGGATTAAAACGATTAAAATTTAGCGTTTTATAAGTATGTTTATCAGTTGTCTAGTACTCATGACACAATCTCTGCTTAGCTTGAGACTAGACGGCGTTGTGTGATAGTTATGGAATATTATTATTATATTATATATTATAGATAGACTAGCAGTCGAAATAGACTACCCAAAACTAAGAGATTTCAATTCGTACCAGTGGTTCTTCCATGCGTTATACGACAGGGAACTTCAGGGTTCTGGGACACAAGCCAAAGAAGGAATATGGGAGTGGGTTTAAACTAGTAAAATTCTGAAACGCCCTCCTGCTCCACCCGAGAGCAGAAGAAGTCATTATATGAATTACCATCTTAAAAAGAACAGTAGTTCCTGAGAGTAACACGTTCAACTACACAAACTCTTCAGCGACCCGGTCCAGCTTCGTACGCATGTAATATTATGATATGCATGTTTTATACACGTAAACCTTTCATTATGATTCACTCTATCCATTGGAAAAGCTGCATGAAGATCTGTCCAGTCGGCACTGAGTTTATCGCATTCATACAGACAGACAGACTCGGTGGTAGACTGTTTAATAATATGTAAGGAAATATAGATTCAACATTGTAATATATTCATACAAACAAAAATACAACATAACTTATGACGATATAACTTTGCCATTTGTCACGGCCAGGTGACACCCGAGTAGAGGACAAGGTTAGCGTAACCAGACACTCAGGTGTCGTTATTTAATACATGTAATACATCTTTATCTTGTTATGTACTATATGATCATAAAAATAACTATACTGACTGCCAGAGTACCTATAGATGAGAAGGCTCTTATAGCAACGAACGTGTGTCGTTTTATGTGAACTTGCTAAGGGACTGATAAACTGTCCCCGCACACAGGCTTCAAAAAAAACGCCGCTTCAAGCTTCATTTTGAGGCGGCCTTTTTTTGTGGCTCGTGTGCGGCGGTGCCGCCACAGAAAAACGCTTGAAGCGGCTTCAAGCTTCACCGGACACAAGAGGTGTCGCGCGCTTCAGCTGTTTTTTGCGGTCGCTTCTAGCTTTTTTTTGTGTCCGCTTCTATCGTTTTTTTGTGGCGGCGTTTTTTTGAGGCCCGTGTGCGGGGACAGTTAGGTACAGAAGGTACGTTTCATGAAGACTGTTACGTCTAAATGTATCAAATAAATTAAACAGCATACATCAGCTTTCACGAGGTTCTCGTTATGAAGGACCGCTATACGAGTATCAACAATCATTGTGCGACGTACTAGTCGGCTTATTGGCAACAATAGTCCTGTCAGTGATGATAGATCGATCTAAGAACTCAGTACCCAATAATTTTTTATCCCGGTGGGTAAAAATCATCCAGACAATATCCCCCGCCCTCGGGCAGAGCGGGAGATAGTGTCAGACTCTTACTGACTAAAATCCACCCCGTTTCTTCGTTGCCTTTCACACCGGGAACGAGCCTCCTTTTCAGAAAGAGATCCTTGGGCCCAGTAGGCTTCGACCCTGCTGGGCCCTACGGTAGTGCCCAATCTTCTCGGGCACGCTACAATCATGGCGGTTATATTCCCCTTTTTGAGGAATTGGCTGGAGAGACGTCACAGCATCCTCACTGGGCAAGTTAAGTTTAGGAGGTTATTGCACCGGATTGAAGCGGAAGAAACGCCCAGGTGCCGCCTTTGTGTAGACCGTCCAGTGGAAACGATGGAGTATGTCGTGGAGGTGTAACCTGCTTGGCGGAACACTGCCGCCGGGTGTTCTCACGAAAACAATTAGCGACGGCAGCGGTGAAAATATACAAAATAGCACAAGGCTCAGACTTTACTTTAAAAATAGCCAATCAGCTAATTGATTATTTCTGCGATCTTAGAAGTGATCTTATAAGTGGTAATCAATGACAATCACGTTGTGGCAATGTGGTAGTGACACCACTACAAAAAAGATGAAAGAGGTTAGAAAGGGTTCCGATTTGTACTAGAACGAGTGTCGCCGCTTGTCTCCCACCCTTGAACTCCACTACAGGCAATAAACCAATACAAATGCGCAATACGCAACTAACAGACCACGCACACTTAGATCGCAAGTTTGCTATTGGTTGTGTCAATTATGAGCATGATCATATTTTCAGGCACGCCTGCCTCGCCCACAAGGCCATTCTAATCTCTTTTATCTTTTCTGTGGACACCACATTGCCACAACGTGGATTGTTTCAGAAAATGATGAGTATTTCAGGAAAGCCCTAATTAATGTTGAGCGTTCAACTAATGTCTTGAATTATACCAAAGACAGTTTTAATTCAATGCGAAATATTTTATTTCATATAAGCCTACATGGGCACTTCTAAAATGTCAGAAGCTAATACTTACTCAGCTCCAATTGGTCCTTTCCTATGCAAGAAACTTCTTGATACTACTAGTCTCATGAAAAAAAAAATGATTTCACAATAGGTTTGAGAGGACAGAGTAGACCAGTCAACATTGTACCCAAGGGCTAAGATATATGCCCCTGATAACAATATCACGTGAATACAAACGAGCATATGATTACAAGTAAATGTGTGTGTAATTCGCATGGGAAATAATATAAATAACACATTGTTTCTTGTTCACCCGGAAGATCACGCAACATCATTAGTTTCCGTAGTGGACAATGGTTTTGTTTATGTACCTTTAGTGTATATGAATGGACTCTAATTTTTCAGGATTAAACATCTTTCAGGTCTTTCATTAACATCTTTCAAGATGGCGCGCACTGTTCCCGCGCGCCTCAAGGAGTTCTTAGCAACAGCCGGGGCCCAGCTGGGTTGAGCCTACTGGGGCCAGGGTTTAGCTTCGAAAGGGAAGCTCGACCCCGGTATGAAAGGCAATAAGGAATGGGGTGAGTTTTTTAGTCAGTAAGGGTCTGACAATATCTCCCTCTCTGCGCAAGGGTGGGGGAAGTCATTTGGATGATTTTTACCTACAAAAAAAAAACACATTTTTCAGGATGTAAGTCATGGGATATAGAAATTTTGTTAAAATTAAATATTAACTTAAGAGAGATTATCTTCGGCTATACAAATATATCGATCAAGTTCTTCGGGCATCTCAACCGTAACGAGAACTCGATAGAACGATTGGTGGTGCAGGGGAAAGTTGAGGGTAAAAGGTCACGTGGACGCTCTCTAACACGGTGAACTTACCCCATCAAATCGGTGACACACTGCAGCGTTAACGAAAACTCCCAAGCCGCCAAACACAGAGCTGCATGGCGTCATATCGCAAGAGAGGCGGTGGTACTGGACTCGACCGAGACATGACCACGGCCACTCTGTCAAGAGTGCACGACTTAAAAAAAGAAAAATTTAATTCTCTACTTAGGCTAAAAAATTGACAAACTTAAGTGGCAGTGGGTAGGGCCCATTGTTCATAGAACAGATGGTCGATGCGGATTAAAGGTTCTAGAGTGGCGACCAAATACCGGAAGACGCAGTGTTGGAAGACCTCCCACAACGTGGACCGATGACCTGGTGAGGTTCCCGGGACAACGATAGATGCGAGACGTACAGGACTGGACGTTATGGCGCCACTTAGGGGAGGCCTATTTCCAACAGTGGACATCTTTTGGTTGAAATGATGATGATGATGATGAAATGATCTATCATGTATCAATAATATTTTTCATGAAAGGACCATTAGTCTTTACATAGTTCTTAGTAGATAATCTTTGTTTTCCATGAGTTGCAATAGTTTTTCCATCAACCAGGGATTACCCATTAGGGCAACACACACCGCAATTTCAATTATTACAATTATGTGGTACCCCGTTTGAACAGTCACGATTTGCCTTTGGTCCCTTGTATGGTCCAGGACGCCAGGGTACTGAGAATTATAAACACATAATAAATAATACTCGTATTTTTGAAATCGTTTCCACAAGCGGAAATAAAATTGGGCCCAAAAATCCGCCATATTAATTAAGTCTTTATAATTTTTATACACCCAGTGCCACTTTAAAAAATAAGGAGAATCTAACGACACCTCTCAAGATAAAATGAAACAACTCCTTTTAGCAGTCGGTTAAAAAAATATCTAATATTATTTATTTGTATACACACAAACATTCAAAAAAGAAAAGAACAAAAAAACAATCAAAAATATATCTCTCGTCAAATATCAAATCTTTTAAAAATTAAATACAAAAACATAACCTTCTTCCTTATGCGCTCGGGTAAAAACCAAATTCATAATAATAAAACCAAAAATAATAAAAAAAAATCTATGAAGCATTGGGTTTTTAAATGCGTCATAAGCAAAATGTAGAGATAAAACACTAGTTTGTTATGTTTTCTTCCTCCATTATCCCTAATAAGGCTAGTTCATTTAACGTCATTTATCCTACGTTTCATTCTCATTACTTCACGTGTTTTACAATTTGTTTTAGGCATTTGTGCTTTGCTAATTAATGGCAAAAAAACAAATTTTCTTCCTCCTATTATCATACGTCTCTACAAAAATAATAATAATTCCTTATGTACGTCATAGAGTGCCTATGACGTAAATTAGGGTAACTGAAGCTAAAGATCCAATTCAAAACATTTTATTGTAAGTAAATAAACACGTATATGAAACGTCACAAGATAGTGCACTGTTCCTGGTTTTAATTACTTAGGCGTTTGCTTTTGAGAAAAATCCATAAAAATCAGCTGAAGCAACTGAAGGAATATAGGTATGGTTTTAGTCAGTACAAGTCTGACACGCCCTCTCGTTCTACCCTAGAGTGGGAGAAGTCATGAGATGATATCCCACCTCCAAAAAGAAGGTAGGTAGGCCACATATCCTCGTATATCTCAATAGTTCAGGAAATGGTCTGTGTACCAAAGGTACTGTTTATCTCAAGAGTCCCTAGAGATAATTTTCCACTTTTACGCGGGTAAAACTGCTGGCAGTAGCTTTTATACACTTACTCGAAAACCCGCTCTTGTCCCACCGCTTTTATGCACGCAATAGACTGTTTTCCACACTAGTGCAGAAAAGGGCGCGTGCTCTCCCCGCCACAATTTTATTACATTATCGTATCAGGCTAAAAGTCGTTTGATACACGTGCGAATTTGACACTGCAGCCCCTGGCTCCATAACACTCGCCTAGATGGCTCGTGCGAATTCCGGTTCGGTCGCAATGACAAACATTCGCACCTACAGTTGGCACAACGGATCTTGAGCGGTTGCGCAGAAGTCAAATATTCGGTCTCTTTAGTGGTGCGAAGTGAGACGCGGGGGCGGGGAGTGTCAGTGATTGACTCGCCGCGCCATCGCGTCATAGATGTTACTCTTCATTCGTTCCCTGCGTTGCTGCATGTATCTAACAACGAAGACAATTGGCTCGCCAATGTATGGAATGCGCAAAGCGATCCCCACTCTGACGCCGAGTGCTCAAGATCCTTTGTGCCTACTGTACTTGTATCAAAATGTAGGTATATGTATTTTGCAAGATATTTTGAATTTTCAAGCGAAATAACATAAAATATACAATGAATACAAAAACAGTAGGTCACACAATTGAGATAAATAACATCATTTCTGCTCCCCGTGGTGTCACTTCACGCTTTTACTAAATGAACTTCCTTATACCATTCATCAATCCAAAACAATACAACTCTCAGTGTCAATTCTAGCACGTCTGATCTATACAAATATGCGGCTAAAGAAAGCGGCAAACTATTGTCAATAGTTCTATTGCAATCATGGCCCATATGTTTACGAAATAAAAAAAAATGGCGCCAAACGTAAAAGGCGTCGGTCTGCTAAAGTCAAAAAATGTTTCTCTTTTCTCGACCTTAGACATAGAGAACTGTCGCATAGAGCGAGTTTTTAACGTAATCGTTTTAAACAGTTGTTAACTTACCTTGACATTTGAACCAGACTGTCAAACAAACTACATATTGTTGTTGTATATATGTAGTCTATATAACATAATGTGTAATTATATTTTACAAACATGTTAGTAGCATCTTTTATGACGCTAAAGCGACTAAGAATTGAGATATTGTTTGCCAAAAACGACGTCAATCAAGAATTTTACATAATGTGACAAATGAGTAGACTGTTTGACAAACATGCCAAACGAATCTGCACACTATCAAATAATTTGACACATACCTACGTAGATCTACCATTTTACAAACAATTTGATCGTTTACACAGTGCCTCTGGACTTGGCATGCCCTTTCTGGCTGTCAAGTGTCAGAGAAAGGATCAAAGAGATTGTACGGTTAGTTGATGTCTTTTTCCTTAAAATTCTAATTAAGCCACGTCACACGTAGTTACTTACTCTTACACCGACATTTCGTTAAAGCAGTATTTAAAGTTTCTGACTTTAATGCTTAGTCCAGTTTTATATGGATGGCGGAAATGTGTGGTTGTATTTTAAATAGTGCCTCTACTCATAAAATTTAATAACTTTCTACAAAGAAAGCAAAGAAAATTCCCAAAAAAATTCAAAACTCTTTACAAAGTTATCATCAGCTTATCAAATTAATAAAATTATGACTTTCTTAAACACGTTGCTCACTTTTATGGGCAGAAGTACTATTTTAAAATATATGACAACTTATTTTCGTTACACTCTGTATATCTACAGGGTTTTAAAGTTTGTAACAACACATCTGTCAAGCTGAACATTATCGTGTTTCAGTGCATTTAAAACAAACGTAGTTTTTATCAGGCAGTTGGCGCCAGTCGGAAACCCGACATATTTGTCGGTGAATTATCACCACGCCGGAGGTCAATACGGTTTCCGTTGGCCACCGGGTTTTTGTAAATACAATGTGCAAATAATGTTTTAGCTATTATTAGTTATTGAAAGTGCGAAATAGTTGGGTATACGAAGACTAGCAGAAGTTGTTTTTTTTTTTTTTTGTGTGGACTTTAAAATATCTTCTGGAATTGTCGAAACAAAGAAACAGTTTCAAAGTTTGCATTGTCCTTAATTTATTACTGCTTAAGTATTCGTAAAGATAATAAAATACATATCGTAAAACGGGGTGAATAGAAACGCAGTATAAACAAAACGTTGTTTTTTTTTAAATTAAAATGCCTATCTTCCGTCGTAATCTGCCCAAAAAACTGGCGCTGTTGGCCCACAGGACAGCTTTTGGATTACACGAAGTGTCAACAAGGTGTGTTTTTATTTTTTTATTAATTACCTGGTCATGTATCGTAGGGCCACACAAAACAGAAACTCACACACATACACAAGGTATCTACAGACAATTACATGAATACAGAGATCATACAAATATTGGTTTCGTGCGGCAATCGAACGCGCGACACGGATCGCAGCAGCCAATTGCTCAACTACTGCGTGTTGAATCTTGAGTCGAATTTAATGTCCCCATCTCTCATGTCAGTTCTCCTAGGAATATCTAATGACTACCAGCTACCAGTACCACGCTTGTCTAACTTCATCAAGTACTTTTGCTAATCATACAGATATAAAACACTTCTTAATGAGACTCTATCCTTACTGGATACCTTTTTGCAAAATCATTCAGACTAATTAATCCGGCCGTTCAATGATTGTTTTAGAAGAATTTTAGCGGATATCGATAAAAACATTCATGGAACGAAAGGTCATTGCCGAGCCGTCCTTCCGACAGATTTTCATTAACAAATTTTCAATGGAGTGTGAAAAAAAATGGTCATTGTCCTTTTTGAATGGACTGGTTCTTTGTGAAAATGATTATTTTTCCGCTAGATTATTTGCTGAATTGTTGAGTCAGGTACCAAATCGTTTACTTTAAGAGGATGTATTATTTCTTGACAGACTAAGTCAGACGCTAATCTGCATGGTCGTTTTGACCAAGACAGTGATACGACTTTTTTTCTTATGGCTTCGCATGGTTTGTGAATTTGGTTTTAGTTTTAGTTTTGAAACTACTTTCCATCACTATAAAAATATATTTGCCAATAATTAAAGTGTGAACTTAACTCGATTTCCTTTTCTTGCCCGTGTGAACCTGTCATACCCTTTCTTATAAGAAGTTTTTTTTTTATTGTTTACTAGCTTAGCTTGTGCCCGCGTACATAAAATATAGACTATGCTACTCAAAAATAAAGCAGTTACCTATCGGTGAAAAAAAATTTAGCAATGGGTCCAGTACTTTCAGAGATTTTTTGATCTTTTAGCTCCTAAAAAAAAAACTTTACCTGTTTATAATATTTTTGTAGATATAGATATAGATTCACGCTTAACCACTATCTCACATAAGGGTAAGCGATGATGTGGTCGACGTTAAAATAGTAAAAATGACAACGTAAACAATATTTTATTGTTCGTAACTGTACATGACAGTTTCTTTATACTCATAGTCATTATTTTTGTAACACTATCATAACAGCTGTATTAATAAAAAAACATATTATAAAATCAACTGCGGACATCACTCTTATCATCAAAGTCAAACAATAAACAAGCAAAACCCGGATTTCCATTTCAGTTCTCATATATATTATGTAAATAAAAACTCAAAAAAAAAGTAAAAAAAAAGTGAAACTAAAGTTATTATCGTTTTTTATTTTGCGCATCTGCCTTTAATTTTTGTTATGGCAACAAATCTGTTTAGCGGGTGGCAACATTTTATTACATTTTAACGTTAGTCCTTAAATTTGAAGTCGTTAAACTTTACAATGTTATTTTATGACTCACTATATTTTATCCTATTATAATGATAATGCTCTGGACATAATTTATTTACCGAGGAATAAAAGTTAACTTGATTATGTTATGTTATCAAATTTTAACGGTTGGAACAGGACGAGATAACTGACAATAGGATAATATGAATCGCCTATTTTGTATTATAATTTATTCTAAGCGATACGGGCTAAGCATATGAATGTGTTTGTGGGGTGTGGAGTTATTTCTCAATGGATACAGACGATACAAGTATCACGATATACGTATTGATATTCTAATGATTTTGTGTCTAATAGTGGCCTTCGTTTTTATTTTACCAAACTTAACGCAAAGTGACAGTAATAATAATGATAAAGAATAATAATAATAATCCACAACTATCGCACAACGCCATTTAGTCCTAAGCTATGTCGAACTTGTGCTTATGAATACTAGAAAACTGAAAAACATAGTTTATAATTATCAATATTATATTATGTATCTCTAATATTAGAGATAAATACATGCAGACACAGAACAAATTAATGATCATGCTCATTACACTAACATTTATCCTGGGTGGGAATCGAACCCACAACCCGGGCATAGTAGTCAGACCGCTAGACCAATAAGCTTTACATACAGTGACAGCTATCAACTTGCGAGCTTCAAATGTCAAAAAAAAAAAACTTTGGCATATCTAACTTATAGTGATGTATCCTAAAATACCACTCCGTCATCCAAACTTTGTACACACTAAAGAAATCCGTCTTTTTGACACCAGATAATGTTTTCGATAATAATCTGTGTTGACATAAGAAACTGGCTACCAACGCGAGTCCTCCAAAAAGAAAAAAATCTACGAACCATAAATCATCCATAGATTATAAAAAATGTAAATAAAAACTCTGATGCTAATCGTTTGGCTGGGTTTCTGGGGCTACCTGTTTTCTATCGACACTTTTTTAGAAAAAGGTCCATCCCTATGTTGAGAACTGAATTTTAAAATTAATGTTTATCGTTATTCAATAACGTTGATCAGGAATTTAGGATTGACTGTAATAGGAATATAATTAAATTAATATCTGACAATTAATTTTTTGTATAGGGTTGCTACCGGAAGGCCGTAGTTGTATCGTCAATGTGGTCACAAATGAATTTTATTGTAAGACTAGCTTCTGCCAGCGGCTTTACCTGCATGTAAGTAGAAAATAGTAAATTATCCTATGTGCTGTTCCATGGAATGGTTTAAAAATTTCATTTAAATCCAAAGTGTTTTTTTACAAATTCTTCTCCATAGTAATCTACACTTTGGAATGTGTTGTGTAATAAGTATCATTTTTCTGAGTGAGTGACGTCTTGGCAATTCAAAACAAAAGTGTATTGCAATAGTTTATTCACGTTGTCCTGTTCGAAAGCTGGCTTCCCGTCAGAAATAAATAAGCCTATTACAGCGCCACCTACCGGGTGTAACCGTTTCTTAAAACCGTCCAAGGACCCATTCATTCAAATATACACACAGTTACATCAAAATCGATGAATCCGTTTAAGAGGAGATAGGTGACAAACACACGTACAGAAGAATTATATAAAAAGGCAAAAGTTTATTTACACTTATGTTAGTATAATAAACGTAGTGTATTGTCATTAAACTCGTTAAAAAATAAAAGACACATTTTGACATTTGAGAAAAACCCTAGAAGGTAAACTTGGAACAAAACTGAAAGAAACAATAAAATAATAACTAGGGGTCCGGTGTAGTAGAAACTATTTTAAATATTTTAGTAGTAGCTAGGAAACTATTTTAAATATTTTAGTAGTCGCTAGGAAACTATTTTAAATATTTTAGTAGTCGCTAGGAAACTATTTTAAATATTTTAGTAGTATCTAGCTACACTACACCGGACATTCCGCTAGGTAGTCAAAATACAAATGTCGAAATGGGTTTTGACCACTTTACTCGGCAGAATTTGTTTGGAAAGACAGATGTGCTTTCTATAACACCGAACTACTCTTTGGTCAGCCACTCATAACTCATATTCCAGAAAGTATAACCAGCTCTTTAATTAAAGGTTCTAATTAAAGCTTGTTATCGTTTAGCAGCTCAGTTAGCGCACAGCTGCATTCAATTCCAAGCACAAACGTGTAACGGTTCAAGTTACATGCACAATGTTTGTTGAAACAATTTACAAACTGTGAAAAATTTTCTTTCAAATTAAATTGATGGTATGGTTGGTGCAGTGGTAGAGAAAATGGTTGCTGCTCTGCCTGTCGTGGGTTCTGTCCCCTCATGGTTCAAATTTTTGTCTGGGCTTCTGATAATTGTTCCGAATCTGGGTGACTTGTGAATGTTTGTTAATCCACCCAGGCCACGACACAGGAACAAATTCTAGTGTGGGGTAATATTTTTCTATGTTACTTTTAAAAATGTACCAAATTTTAGTTCATTAGATTTTCATACGTAAATAAAAATGTTTAAAAACGATTTAAATATTACGAAGTTTATGCGATGCAAGCGATAGGATAATAGCGGAGGGGAGCGGGGATCGGGCGGCGGGAGTACTCGATGCGCTTACGTGAAATGGCAATAATATCACGTGGTATTATACATATATGTACCTAGAACAACGAAATCTTGAAAGTCCTGCAAGGTTGTTAGTGTGTTACAAATAACCCTGTAAAAGTAATCATACTTAATTCGGACAACGAAAACGGGTCTTTGGGTCTTTGTAAAAACAGTGAAGGAAAAAATTATGAAGAAAACCACAATATACCAGAGCCAAAAGTTCAAAAACAGTTGATATCCACTAATTTGCATTGGACTCGCGTCGTAGGAATAGCCCGTTCCCTTTCATAAAAAGGAGGCCTGTATCTTAAGGGCCAAGCGCCCGAAAAGTGCCATAAAACAATGATTTTCTGACGCCTACTCCTCCGTAACGGCTAGGTCAATTGGTTTGAAAAAAATATATGTTTATTATAGATTCATGAACAATAATATCAACATTTGATTTTTTCGTGCAATTATTACTTTTGTCAAAAAAAAATATTTAGCAATTTCGCAACTTTTCGCAACTTTTCCCCACTCCTTCGAAACGGCTTGGACCTTTAGAAACATTTTTACACATAAAAATTGGTGGTTAAATATTCTTCAAAGTGAACATTGCATATGTAAATCAATCAATATCTCGCAGAGAAAATGGATTTAAAGCGCTTTCCGGGCGCTGCTGGCCACAAATAAATGCACAGATTTGCGTACTGCCACCTAGGCGAGTGCGAGAGTTGCGTTCACATAATTTCGGTCAGATGGTGCAAGGGACTATACGCCTTAACGGGGGAGCATTATAGGCCAGTATTTCTCAAACTATGGGTCGCTAGCAAAGATTACATGTGCTCTGAAAAATCCTCCCAAGCTATACCTAATTACGTCTTTTACATGGAAATACAGCTTGTACTTAGCTAAGCATAACTTTGATAGAGATCTTGTAAGCGAACCAATTTTATTTTTATCTTTTTAGTTACTTTAAACAATTCTTCGTTCACACACACTGTAATTCTCCTTTTTAGGGTTCTGTGGGTACCCAAAGTCTTCAGTGAAAATTTCAACTGGCTGTTTGTCACTCACTAGGCTATTTATGACGAACCGTGACAACTAGACAGTTGAAATTTTCACTGATGACATATTTCTGTTGCCGCTATAACAAAAAATACAAAAAAAAAACAATAAAATAAATAGCAATAATAATAATAATAATTTATTTCAGTAGAGTCAGTGAAACAACAAACGTGATTTTTTTTCCGGTTTTGCTGCGTTTGGTACGGAAGCCTTCGTGTGCGAATCCGACTGGCCGGTTTTTTTTTTTGGCTTAGAGGTTATGCGCAATTTGGTATGTTTTTGTTAGGTGGGTCGCAAACTAACCAACTTTGAGAATCACTGTTGTAGGCTAATTATGGCTAATTCTTAGAACAAGGCCACTTGTGAACTTCACACTTTCACGAACATTAATCTTGCTTCTAAACAAATAACCTTCTGATCTTGATTCTGAGAAAGATTTTTCGGAAATCCAACCTCCATCACATGTGACAGTTTCTTGTTTGCTCAAAACTTTCAAATGAGATTATACCTTATCAATATTGATTCAAAGTTGAATATAGAAAATCAGTGAAGTTATAAGTGCATCTTGCGTACGTGATTGAGGGTCCAAATATAAAAGTTATGTCCTTGGGAACGAAGTCCCCTTTCATAGTGGATTAAGGCCCTTGCACCCATTTAGTGTCTTAAAACAGTGACACACACTGACACAGTACTCCATGGTAACAGCTGCATTTAAGTAACATTATCAATATAATATTATGATGGTTTTCGTATGACTAATAATTTTACCAAAAAAAAAATTAAGAATATGATATTTTTCTTTTTTTACGAGTCGCGGGTTCAAACCCAGCCATGCACATTACTTTGTGTAATTTACTGCTCTCAAAACGGTGAAGGAAAACATCGTGAGAAAACTGGCATGTCCTAGAACCAAAAATTGGAAGTCACGTTACATTCACCAACACGCACGAGGCCTGAGTCTAGATTATGCTATGCTTATATGCTATTATAAATATAATATATGATGACTTTCGTATGACTAATACTTTTACCAAAAAAGAAATTAACAATATGATATTTTTCGTTCGTTTTCCCTCCTGCTTTCAAACGACTTTGATCTTTAGAAATATATTTTCTTACACAAAAAAAAAAATAAAGTTTTAGTATTGTTCGAAATATACATAGTTTATATAAATCAATCAGTATTTCGCAAAGGAAATAGTTTAAAAGGATAGGCGGTCAGCAGTACGAGTATCTGTGCATTTAACTCCGTCCAGGTGTCCAAGGGACTATACACCTTAAACACAATAAATAAGTTTTTAAAATCGTCAGAATGTGGTTTTTTCGTAAGTCATAAAGTTTTCATCCCCTTTTATAGTCCGTTCGGCTTTGTAACATTTTGTTACATTTTATTAGGGATGTTAATTTGTGACCTTTACAAAGTTTATAGTTTTGAGCGATAAAATTCTGATCTTGAGTTATGACGTATTCTACTTTATGTAGGTAAGCTGTTGTTTGTGCTTATTATAGGAAATTCGATGATTCAGTGAAGGGTCACATAGGGATGTGAATTGAATGTATCGCCATAAAATAACTGTTAAACTTTTTATGATTTTTTATCTGTAATACGGGCGATGGCAGGATGACCTGGATGGCTTCCTCAAGTACTAGAATGAGAAAGCGATGAACCGTGATCGTTGGAAGGAGTGGAGGGAGGCCTTTGCCCAGCAGTGGGACAGTGTGGGCTAAGTAATAAAATAAAAATAAAATATCTGTAATACCGCTGCAATTCATGGTTGCATGACTCAAAACCATCGCCATCTAGAAAAAAAAACAAAAGACAATCGGTATTTTGCCGAGTTTTGGCAGGATTTTTTCGATTAAAGTTCAGTGACTCTTATAATAATTATTTGCAAATTGATTCGTAATGGATATTGTTAAGTATGTAAAGTTGGTACAGATACTTAGTTTTTGTATAACTGGCTATATCCTATTCACTTTAAGATTAGAAATTTTAGGAAACCTTTTTTTACTGTCTGTTCAACCGATTTTAACTTCTCGTTGGTAAAAGGATGGCATTAAAAGCAAAAAAGTGGTTACAACACCAACTATTGACTGCAGCCGCCATTTGTCATGCCACCAACGTAACAAAAGTCAAAATCGGTTGAACGGACAGATAAAAGCCAAAAGATTTTCATAAATTTCTAATGTTGTTTTGAACAGAGTACAGGTCAAATACAGAGAATTTAAATTCAGCATAAAATTCTACCTACTACTCCATAAGGCAAACCCGAAAGTCTTCAAGACATTGAACGCAATTTACTTAGTCCAAAAATATTCATACATTCATATATTGATGTCTCCGGGACATACATATTAATCATTATGCGAGAAGCATTAAATGTAAAGGGTTACCAAAACCACCGCGTCTTATTTCAACACTGATGAATAACTTTGTCCCCATGCCATTCACAAATACTTTACCAAAGGACAGTGCCATCCAAACTAAGATACACAACCTTTAAATCTAAGAGATAGAGTTTGAAGTTCAATAACAATGTGTTTCCAGACTGTCGTTTATAAAGTTGTAAGACTTGTCCTTCACTTTACTAATACCAGTTGCTTATTCAGATGTTTCCCCTTCATATAATAAATTAAGATTATGGTAGATTAAAGCGTAAGTTCTGAAAGATATGCAGGTATTTGTTATACTAAGTGTGAGATATGGTTGTTATTTAATGGCTAAAGAAACCGAAATTATATTGCCAGCGCTTACGCAATGTAAGGTCGTCAAAATCATTTAAGTACACCGGATTTTGGAAGTTGAGTCGCATTCTATTTGCTTGTAAGTAGATAAAAAACGAAAAAAGAACATTTTTTCCGAAAAATAAGAAGAATTTTGTGAACAGATTATGAATCTATAGTCGTTGGATGGAATGGCTTTTGGTGATGTTTGTATGTTTGTAACGTAAAACGTGAGAACCCAGGCAAGACTAAACTGCTAAAGAAATACAGTAAGGGATACATCCCTAAGCTACCAAACTAGACATCATACAGACACTAGAGTCGCCACACGTCCGAGTTGGTCGCGCCACCAAATTGGTTGCGCAACCAAACGGACACCAGGGCAGTTACTCTCTATAGAACTGTATACAATTTGTTGGTAGCGGCGACTGGTCGCGTCGCCACGGTGTCCCGGTGAAATATAGCCCTAACAGTAACCAGTCTAGCGATTTCATACTAGTGCTAACAAAGGGTTCGGATCATTAAAAGAAATATTTTTGGTTCAGAAAGTCTTTGGTGTTGAAATAGGCTAGATTTGTTTTTGCCAACATCACCATCATTTCAGACGAAAGACGTCCATTGTTGGACACAGGCTTCCCTAAGTTTCGCCATAACGACCGCTCCTGTGCGTGCATTTGTTTCCCGCGATCCTCACCAGATCTTTGGTCCACAACGTGAAAGGAAGCCTTTCAAACGCTACGTCTTCCGGTACGTGGTCGCTACTCCAAAACTTTTCGTCCCTATCGACTTTCTGTTCTACAAGCAATGTGCCCTACCTACTGCCTCGTAAGTTTGACGATTCTAGGGTTATATCGGTATCCTTTTTTCTATACTCCAACAGAGCTACAAAAACACGACACGGTAATACTTAAAAAGATTTCTTTCATTACGAAATACTAAGGCTGTTAAGTAGGTACATTTTACGGAAACAGTGTTGAAAGTAACAACAGTATGGCTAACCAAACATCACTTTCTACCCATTAAGGCACTTACAATGTAGTACATTGTCAGTCCCTTGGATGTAGTTGAGGCTTGGTCTTAGGCCCTTAATACATATATTATTAGCTGACATACTATATTTTTTGCAAAATAATCTTGATGATTACTATAGAAGACGTCAGATAACTGTAGAATAAAGTACATGGCATAGCATAGTCGGCCTTATGTTCCCATATTGGGACTTAGGCTTCCTCTCTAGGAGAGGATTGAGCCGTAATCTACCACGCGAGCCCATGCTGATTGGTGGATGTCATATGTACTGGATGGAACAGGCACAGCATGCTGCACACAAAATTGTAATTTAAGGTGATCATCCGACGCATTTGCTGATAGTACATTGACCTTTTCCTAATATCTCTGCGTTGGTACCCGAAAAACGAACAATGAACTACTTTTCACTACTAGATCATATAAAGGATCACGATACATGTCGATTCAAGACAGCTTTATGTCTTTATTTCCGTTTTTCAAATGAAAAATGTCAACAAATGTAGGAGGGTCAATGACCGTTATTCCACGGTTAACTGGCTCCAACCTTTTTCCGGTGGGAAAATCATCAAATGACATACCCCGCTCTTGGACGGAGCGGGAGATAGTGTCAGACTTTTACTGACTAAAAACCCACTCCTGTTCCTTCTTGTCTTTCGTACCAGTACTGAGCTTCCCTTTCGGATAACCCTGGCCCCAGTAGGTTTCGACCGGCTGGGCCCCTGCTGCTGCTGACAACTCCATGAGGCGCACGGGAACAGTACGCGCCGTTAACAACTTGGGCTCGGTCCGGACAGTTACCGGACAGTCGGACAACGAGCTACCCATTTCTCACCGTCCGCAAGCCCGCGCCTACGGTGGCCGGAAATCGGGATCGGAATCCCGGCGGCGGCTGGGGCGCTGTGAGCACCTCTGTTGCCTGATGCGGTCGGCCTCCTCCTTAACTGGCGCCTACCTTACCTACTAAAATAATAATAATAATATTCCACAACTATCACACAGCGCCGTCTAGTCCCAAGCTAAGCAGAGCTTGTGTTATGAGTACTAGACAACTGAGAAACATACTTATATATTTCTAAATACATACATATTATAGATAAATTACACCCAGACACAGAACAAATGATTATGCTCACTACACAAACATTTGTCCTGGGTGGGAATCGAACCCACGACCTCCGGCATAGCAGTCAGAGTCACTAACCACTAGACCAACAGGTCAGTCAACCGTCAGTCAAAAATGACCGATGGTGATAGTTTTAGATGCTGAGAAATACTTGCTTCTTATTAATAAGCTTTAGTTGAAGAATCGCTGAATTTAAGTAGCAATGAGCACATTGCCGCATAGCAGATGGTTGATGGAGCCTAAAGGTTCTGGAATGCGACCACGTACCGGAAAACACAGCGTTGGAAGGCCTCCCAAAAAGTGGATCAATGACATGGTGAGAGTCGCGGAAATCCGATGGATGCAAGACGCACAGGACGGGTCGTTATGGCGATGCTTGGGGAAGCTTAAGTCCAGCAGTTATCTACTGCTGGGGCCGTATTATGACCTCTTAAAACCATCATGTTTTCGGTGTGAAAAAGAGACGGAGCTATACAGGACGAATAGCACTATCCTTTTCTCACACAGAAAACATGATGGTTTTAAGATGTCATAATACGGCCGCTGGACTTTCTTTAGGCTGGAATGATGACGATGAAACCAATCTTGATGTCTAATAGCTTCTTGAAGTTACTGATAGTGATTGTTTTGGTTGAGAAAACCTACATCGAAATACTTGATTTTTTTATCTTAGCTTTAGTTGAAAAATCACTAAACCCCAAAATGGCTATGGGCATATTGGTCACAGAACAAATGACCGATGGGTCCCGTTTACCGGAAAACGCAGCATTTCGAGGCCCTCTTGTAACTTTCACGAAACCTGTGACGTTATCTGCGTGATTATTCGAAAGAGTTACTAAGACCCTAAAACACAAAAGACAACTGAAGGAACACGGATGAGTTTTCGTCACTAAAAGTCTAATATTCCCCCTCGCTCCACCCTGAGTAAGAGGAGATATTTATTGATTTTCGCTGCGGCGTTTCGCCTCCTCGTTTATACCGCGTACCAACACAGAAAGACTGGAACATTTTGCCTGCTGCGATCTTTCCGTTCGATTATAATTTAGGTGTCGTCATGGTTAGAGTGAATAGACTCTTAATAAACTAGTGCACTTCAGCATCAATGACTGCATCACTAACCATCAGCTGGGATCGCAGTCACGCACTGGTTGGATCGCAGTCACCAATACCACTTGAAAATGAGATTTCCCGGCTCAAACAAAGCCTAATAACGTCATGAAAAATGTATCATGTTAAATATCACTTTTACTACAGTAGGATCGGAATTCTTTATCTGTTCCAATAACATAATTAACTCCAATCGATCGCAAAGGTCAACGCACCAGATCGTAATTATTTTGTAGTGTGCCCCAAATAATAGCCTGAAATTGAGGTGTGGCATAACTAGGTTAGCGTTACATTGTAACCATTATTTATAAAAATACATCAGGCCTTATTAATATCCTTCCATTTATAAAGCCTTAGAAATGCCTTTGATGGATATATTTCGAAGATTTCTGCTTAAGGCATAACAATGACTAAATACAACTTTCGTTTGGAGCAGTGGTTCTCAACTTTTGGTCCGCGGACGCTTGGTAGTTCGCAAAATAAGTTTCTCTCACGGACTATCCGTATCCGTGAATGGTTTAAAATTTCAAATTTTCTGACTAAACAATTAAACTGATTAGGAATTATATTATGGTTAATCAGTTTTTTATTTTAGAATATAGTTATGGGAAGGTAGAATGCATAGGAGTGTGAATGTCATAGGGTAAATGTTTGGCATGAAGCAAGGTCTCATATCACAAGTATAGGAACAATATGAAAACTGTAAATGTATAGTTACGTCGCCAAGAAAAAAAAACTTTGTTTAGATTCGGAAAAATCTTCTTCGTAAATCAATTCGGAAATTGGAGGTTTTCATACACTACGGCACTACCATGGCACTACTCATTGCGGTGAAACGCTTAGCCCGCGGGCCGTAAACAAGGTTTAGTAAACATTCGCCGTACGTTGGATTTTCTGATTCTTTGTCTTTCGTAAGATCAAAGAATCTAAAGTAGTCCAAAACGAAGATTGAGAGACACTGCTTTAGAGAGCAATTCAATCAAATAGGTACATAGTATGGAGTGTTATTAATAACTTGTCTTCCATCTTAGAAATGAAAACAATCAGTGTTTGTTATTGTTTCGTTTCGTAGATATCGATGCTTTCTTTAAAAAAATTGGAAACAAAAAAATGAGATTGTGCTTTTAAAACATTATTTTCTTTTTTTTTTCTTATACCTTTAATACTTTATTAACTTTAAATCAATTTAACTTATTACATACACAACTAAAAACTATAATTACAGTAAATTAAAAAATAATAATAATAAAACCCTACACTAATTACAACTAACTAAAATCAAACTAAAATATGGCGTCAAAAAACTCTTCCACATCGCTGTCGACTGGTAATGTGCCCAAAAGGCTTGCGGCATTGCCACGCTGTATGGCAATGCTTATCCTCTGTCCGAGGTAAAAGCCAGCCCTTGGGTCACGCGAAGTGTCAACTAGACGTTTCGATAGATCTTTAAACAACTTGTGAGCACTCGGACCCCACGATCCAAGAGTTTCAACCCCAAACGGTTCGAAAATATAACTTCCAACAAGGTTGTTATATTTCCGCCGCTTGAGGTTCTTCGCAGCCGCAGCGGCAGCACCAGCACGACACGACGAGCTAGGAAGATGTGAAGGCGCAAGAGTATCGACACAAGTAGCGTCCCATACTAAAGGCCTTGGATTTTTCTTCTTGATTTTACTTTGAATTTTTTTTTTATTATTATTGCTACGTAGGAGGAGGCGACCCCTTGCCATTCACTTTCACTCCAGACCATCACCTGAACCAAAGGCGGTTCTTCCTCCGGAATCCGAAACAGGTAAGGACCAGCGTCAGGCGGACAGTGATGACGCCATGCCTCTTTAGTCACTCTTCAAGAAGGGATTTATCGCCATGACTGTGGTGTGCCCATGATCTGTATCACCATGAGATCCCACCGGAACCCTGTCCGCCAAGCCGCATTGGTCGTGGCATCTATTATCCATGGGTCTTACGATTAGGTATATAATAGAATTTTATCACTACTTGAGTTTCCCATAGTTTTTCATCCATAACTACTCTCTAGGTTCATGAGACATATTGTTATCGTTGATTGCATTTCTTTATTTATTAAAAAAAAAAATAAGTTTGCAATTATTTGTTTATTCATGAATCTTGGTGTGCCAAATAAGTAAACGTGTTTTCATTCTTTCTTTTTGGAAGATACATTTCCAACTTAAAACCAACCTGTCTTACACAATACACAGTCCAATTCTTTGTTCTTATTATGCATAGGCGTTTAACGACTATCTCGCCTGATGGTAAGCACTAAGCGATGCTGTGGTCGACGATGGAGCACGCTTGCCTAGAAGTAACCACACTATGGTTTTTGTAACGGCTCTCAAATTTCGAATATAGTTGTTAGTTCGTAACAAACATAAAATGTAACAACTCTTCACTTTGCCCCCTTAGTTTTAACAATCGGCCCGCTAATAAACTAAGCTGTACATGTAGTTACTTACTCATCAAGAGGATTGGTTTTGGATATGTATGTTCACGTACACTTTCATTTCTGTACGTGTGTGTGCTTAAAGCGCGTGGACCATAGAAAATAGCTTACACACACAGCAACAATCAGTACGTGAATCTACATACATATCCGAGAATAATCTGCCATCATCAAATAGAATATTATATCTAGAATATCCCTTTTTATGACAATTGAGCTGGTTGCGTCTTCAGAGATTTTTTTTACTACTCCAAGTCACGCGAACTACTGGAACCAGTAGCGTGCACAAAGCTTCCTTTTAAGACGTAGCGAGCACTAAGACAGGATTATCCAAAAATTAACCCCCAGAGATAAACCGGGAGTCTACAGTTTTTAAGGAAAAACCTCCGTTTTCGCGGGCGATACTACTGACAGAAGCTAGTGGGTGATTCTTTAAAACGGACAGTGTGTCTCATTCGTCTGACCTAGTTTTTTCTTTACAATTTGATATTTTTATTTGCATATTAGTTTTCCCCGATCACTAAATGTATCAAAGGCACTCATTTGCGCCCAGTGACTTACGACACAAAATAGATAGGTACGAAAGCTAGGCCAGATGAATGAGACGTTCTTTCGGTTTCAAATTACCCTAGTTATGTTATGATTATAAGAGGTTTTAAAATAAACTCGATTTTGCGTTGTACCGAGATAAAATAAACACCATTGTTTTTGTAAAAGGTCACAGGTAAGTGCTAATTCTAAAGAAATGTCATTATTATCAATTCATATTATCGACATTGCGATATTGCTAGAAACGGCCGTAAAAGAAAGTAAGAAATGAAAGGTCCGATATAAATAAATGTCATTTTTATCTCGAATTTTATTGAAGCAGACAAAGAAAATTTTTATTATTGAATCATGAGGCGTTGGAAATGCCAAGTGGCAATTCGAATTCAATTCCATTGGAAATGGAAAAGGAATTGGTTATCATTTAGATGTCAGATAGCATATTAGATGGTGAGTTTTAAGTCAGTAAAAGTTTGACATGCAGGAGAAGTCATTTGATGTTTTCCCTTCTCAAAAAAAGGTACCATATTAAATTCAATTCAGGCACAGATTTGTCAATTCAAGGGTATAAGATTTTTTGATAAAGCTACAGTGGCCCTGGACCTTAAAAGGAATCTGAAAGAACACAGATGGGTTTAGATGTAATACTGCGCACCGGAAGAAACAGCGTTATAACTCCTCCTACAAGGTGGACCTGGTGAAGGTAGCGGGAATCCGATGGATGCGGGATGCACAGGATCGTCCATTGTGGCGACACTTGGGAGGCCTATGTCTAACCATGGTCGTCTGTCGGCTGAAATAATAATAATATAATAATAATAATAATAAATATTGAAATACTATAGCAAAATGAAATTATCTGAAGAAAAAAAAGGCCCCAACATACAATAAAACATTGTGATAAGTGAAATATCTGTGTACCTAACTAAAATGACTTTACGCAAAACACAAAATACAATGTCATATTTATGACAAGAAATTTCGACGACGATACCTACGTAAATGTTGACCAGAGCCGCAGCTCGCCGAGCACGCCCACCACCTCCGGCCTCGTCGCTCAGCTCCGCCTCGCCGCCGCCGGAACCCAGCCTCAACGCGAGTGCTGTGACACCGGCCGTGACAGTTGCGTCGAGCTCCAGCGACGAGTTCTACTCTCCGCCCACGTCACCACCACCTGCGCGTCGACGGAGAGGACGCCGGCCGCCGAGTAGTTTAGGACCTCGAGGCCCACCGGCCTCTGATAGGGTCCCAGCTCCCGGCGGAAGTGTGCAGCGCATGCGATGGACGCAATCCATCAACGAAAACGTCATGCGCTCATACTATGGGGCTACAGAGGGAGGAAACAACTTGACCGCGTACCGTGTCCGGATGCTCTCTTTGTTTCAGGTGCTTGAGCCAGCCGTCAACGTTTCGGCCCAACGACTGTCGGATCAGGTGCGGGTCATCCTGCGTAATCATATGTTGGATGATTCTGTACTTGATCGCCTCCGCACGGAAATGAGTGACCGTGTCATTACCCCTCCGTCGCAGCCTGTGGTACCAGTTGTGGTACCACCGTCCAGCCACATATCTTTTCACACTGACGAGGTGAGTACTGACATGGTCACTAACGTAAGTACCCAGTGCAATAATGAACTGAGGAGTGCTTTGGAGTGTGCGATTCGGGAATATCGCAACATACCACCTGAACTTAGACCTCGCATACCTCGTTTGCCCATGTGTAACAAGAATAGGGCGTTGGTGGCTGCTCTGGATTCGCAGTTGTCAAACTATTTTGATGACTGCGAAGATCTCACCGAGACACACTCGATCATGTACTGCGCGGCCGTAGCGGCATGTCGTGTAGCTCACGTCAAATTCCCAGACAGTGACGAAGCTGACCGAAATCAGCTGTGCCGGCCTGGCAGTGCAGGATCGAGCGTCGTATTGGTGGGGCCAGAGCACTCACCGGCAAACTAATCTGCTTCAGGGAGGGCAACACTCGCCCAAGAGTAATGCGCTTTGTGAGGCGGGCATTTTCGGGGACTAACATCAGCCCCCGAGACTATATGTCCCGAGTCACAGAGCGCATCGACTTCCTGAAGCAGAAAGTGTATGCATGGGCAAACCGTATCCGCAGGTATAAGCGGCGGGTTGAACGATACACCCAGAATCGCACATTCCGGAGTAATGAAAGGTGGGTTTATAGGGCTTGGGAGCGACCGGACCAAGGTGTGACTGACGCGCGCCTCCCGGAAGATGACGCCATGTGTTCATTCTGGCGCAGCATCTGGTCGGTGCCTGTCAGTCACACCGAGGGTGACTGGACTCGGGAGGTCGAGCGAGCGTGCGATCCTATACCACAAATGGGGGCAATTACCATCAGCCCCCAAGATGTAGCTCGTGCAGTCCGTCCGTTGCCTAACTGGAAATCTCCAGGGCCGGACGGGCTGCACAATTTCTGGATTAAGTGGTTTACAAGGTCGCATGCTCGCTTGGCATACCAGTTTCAGTCTGCATTAGAGTCAGGGTCGCTGCCCCAGTTCCTGACGACAGGAATAACCCACCTGCTCCATAAATCGGGTAGTACTGCGGAACCCAAAAATTATAGACCGATCACGTGTTTGCCGACGGTCTATAAAGTTCTTACATCCATACTGAGAAGTAAAATTAATAGTCATATTGATGAAAATTCGATCATGTCACCTTCTCAGAATGGATGTAGGAACGGGTCCCGTGGTACGAAGGAGCTGCTCCTCATTGATATGACCATTAGCCAACAGGTTCGACGTTCCCGAAAGGATCTGTCGACATGTTGGATAGATTATAAGAAGGCATATGACTCCGTTCCTCATACATGGCTCATGAGGGTGCTGGAACTGTATAAAATTGATACAACACTACGCACCTTCCTGATGTCGTGTATGAGGCAATGGAGTACGGTCCTCCGCTATCCAGGATGTCGAAATATCCAGAGGAATAGCGAACCTGTAAGGATCGAGCGAGGTATATTCCAGGGTGATAGTTTGAGTCCGCTTTGGTTTTGTCTAGCCTTGAATCCTCTCAGCACATTGCTGGAGAATTCAGGTCTAGGCTATAGGTTGAAGAGAGGGGGTCAGGTTATATCTTACCTCCTTTACATGGATGACTTGAAGCTTTTTGCCCCCAACAATCTGCAACTGATGGAGCTACTGAAGGTAACTGAAACCTTCAGTAGTGCCATCAGGATGGAGTTTGGTGTGGACAAATGTGCGGTCATGCATGTAAAGCGAGGAGAGGTTGTGGAGTCCGTGGGCGTCCAACTTACGGATTCCATAAACCTGAGATCCCTCTCTCCAACCGAAACCTATAAGTATTTGGGTATGTCGGAAGCTCTAGGTATCAGTACCATTGACATGAAGCAATCGTTGAAGGAGCGTTTCTTTGGACGCCTGAAAAAGGTATTTAACAGCCTTCTTTCGGGCGGAAACAAGGTGCGCGCCTTCAACGGTTGGGTCATGCCGGTACTGATGTACTCTTTCGGCGTACTCAAATGTACTCAAACTGAACTTGATGCCCTGGATAGGCGGGTCCGTACACTGCTGACTGCATACCGAATGCATCATCCACGATCGTCGGTGATGAGACTGTATATCCCGCGGAAAAGTGGGGGTCGAGGTTTTTTAAATGCTAAGACCCTACACAACCGCGAGGTATGCAGTCTCAGGGAATATTTCCTAGCTGCCGACGTGGGTATGCATCGAGATGTAGTGGCACTGGACAAGGGACTCACCCCGCTCTCCCTGGCTAACGAGAACTGGCGCAAACTGGTAGTGCTTGACACTGACGATCGCAGGGAAGTATGGCAGAGCAAGGAGCTTCACGGACGCTTTTTCCGGGCCCTTCATGGGCCCGATGTAGACCAATTGGCGTCCGTAGCCTGGCTGCGTTTCGGTGACCTCTTTGGGGAAACCGAAGGTTTTGTCTGTGCAATTATGGACGAAGTTATCATGACGAATAACTACCGGAGATTTATTGTGAAGGACGGCACGGTTGACATCTGTCGGGCATGTCACCGTCCGGGAGAATCAATCCGTCACATTATCTCTGGTTGTTCTCGTCTTGCTAACGGAGAGTACTTGCATAGGCACAACCTTGTAGCCAGGATTATCCATCAGCAACTTGCTCTGAAATACTCTCTTGTGGAATCGGAAGTGCCATACTATAGGTATGAGCCCGACCCAGTTCTTGATAATGGTCATATCACTTTGTACTGGGATCGGCCCATCATCACTGACAGGACTATTGTGGCCAATAAGCCTGATATAGTGGTGGTGGACCGAAGCGAGAGGCGTGCAATGATTGTTGACATATCCGTTCCGCATGACGAGAACCTCGTGAAAGCCGAGAAAGATAAATAAATCAAGTATATTGACTTGGCTCGCGAGGTTGTCGACATGTGGGAAGTGGATTCAGCGATCATTGTACCGATAGTTGTGTCAGCCAATGGCTTAATAGCCAAGAGCCTCGACCAACACCTTAGGAGGCTCTCGTTAGGCGACTTGATCAAGGGCTTGATTCAGAAAGCAGTATTGCTGGACACGGCTTGTATAGTCAGGAGGTTCCTTTCTCTGGAGCCCTGACCGCCGGTAGCTTGGACCCTGTTCCCGATACCGGTGGGGTACTATTTTTTATATTTTTAAATGTTTTTTATTTTTTATTGAATATTTAAAAATATAATTTATATGTACTTTAATGAATAAACGAAATAATAATAATATTTCACACCTATCACACAACGTCGTCTAGTCCCAAGCTAAGCAGAGCTTGTGTTATGAGTACTAGACAACTGATAAACATACTTATATATTTCTAAATACATACATATTATACATAAATTACACCCAGACACAGAACAAATGATCATGCTCATCACATAAATATTTATCCTGGGTGGGGATCGAACCCACGACCTTCGGCATAGCAGTCAGGGCTACTAACCACTACACCAACAGGCCTGTCAAAATGATGATGATGTTGAGCAAAAGTCTGAAAAATTTAAGATAGCATATTATCAGATAATGCTTAATGTCAATTTTTAAGTACTGCATTATCCTTTTATCAATTTTGGCCAGACGTACTTATTCTTAATCTTTAGACAATGAAGATATAAAAATATAGGTACCTAAATACTGTGTTTGGTGCTATAGACCAATATTTTTATAAAATCAAATGCAGGTCAATATTTTTGTTAATTTTTGGGTAGAAGCTTCTCAAAGAGCTTTTACAATCTCTATTCAAACCTATTTCATTTACATTGTTATCTTGTTTATACTATAATCACTGAACCACCTTTTTGTTAGGTGTGAAGTCATAAAATATATTCTTCCACCTCTAGGTAGCACATTGCACGCAGAATAGATGGTCGATGGAGATAAAAGATTCTACATTGTCGATCGCATGCCGGCAGACGCAGCCTTGGAAGGCCTCCTACAAGTTAGACCCATGACCTAGACCTAGGCCATGACGTTTAAAGTAAGATTGTACTCACACTAAGTAAAAGACAGAGCTATACAGGTTGTCTATCGCCATCTCTTATCCACACTGAAACAAGATTAAAACAATCTTACTTTAAACGTCATGGCAACCCCGCAGGGGTCGCGGGAATTAGATGGATGCGAGACGCACAGGACCGGCCGTTGAGGCGGCGCTTGGGGGAGGCCTATGTCCAACAGTAAACGTCTTTGATGATGATGATGATGCTGATGATGATGATGATGATGATGATGACTCTAGATGGAGTGTGTGAGTGTCAGATTTTTTTCCTACCTTAATAAACCCTAATAAAACCCCTAACCTAGTCTTGTTCTTTGAGTTACCTTTTGTATTCGCAGCCGCAGTGACTTATTTCACTAATCCTTAAGCCGCGGCAGGTATTGCTCCTGGCTAACCTATATTTGTTGCCTAGCAGACATTAACTCTTTGAATGTCGTAATTAGAGACACAATAGAAAGACAATTACCTTATGTCGGACTGTGTAACGTAAGACATTCGAAAGGTTAATATACGAATTTATGAAATCAAATTCCTTGTTATTTAAGTACTTGTCTTATTTAAAATTAAACTAGTATATCATGATAAGTCAGCTTTTATTATGATTTAATATGCTCTCAATAAAACGATTGATTAATTTCAACTTCTGCAGCTTTTAAAAGCTCTTAAACAAATGATTGATTTACTACTTCTGCCAGTGAAAGTTTCCAATTCGTTCAATCGTAAGTCGTCAGAAATAAATCAGATGAGTCATGCTTTGTGTGAGTCTGAAAGTAAATAGAAATCGATTGTTGGTAAACAGAACAAAATAAACAATAAAAAAAGATACATACAATACAATAACAAGTTGATTAAACATTTTAGGAATAAAATAGCTTTAAGGCTAAGAGGAAGAGCAGATTGTAAACAAACTACTAGCTGACCTGGCAAGCGTCGTTCTGCTATAAGTATAAATTATATCAAAGAAAAAACTTGGGAGATAGGGGTGGAAAATAGCCTACAACCAATTTTCCTCAGACCTACCAAATATACACAATACATTTCATATATTTCGGTCAAGACGTTTCAGATGAGATCGATAACAAATTCTGTAAGACGAGATTGTTACAGATTAGAAAAATTTCTCAAAATTAAACTAATCTAGCGAGATACTAAAGCTTCCTTGAACTTATTCGGGTAGGTAGGTAATCTGATACATATTCAATTAGAAAATACATTAACGCATCCTTAAATCCCTTACAAAATTAATAAAGAAAATTAAAAATCCTCTTTATCTGGCCATCCTATCTACAGGACTTTTGAACAAAAAAAAAATCTATTATACTTGTTTCCCGGTTGATTAAATTTTATTGGTTACAAAGTATAATTATAAACGATTATGATCTCATATACATAAATCTTGTATTAAATGCGTGG
The DNA here is from genome assembly GCA_910589285.2 of Mythimna ferrago. Taxonomy (NCBI): domain Eukaryota; kingdom Metazoa; phylum Arthropoda; class Insecta; order Lepidoptera; family Noctuidae; genus Mythimna; species Mythimna ferrago. The sequence goes on along the minus strand of OU342691.1, from coordinate 7,836,165 downwards.
GGTTCTGTACAATGCGATGTTCAAAAATTTTAATAAGGAGTGGGTACTCCAAGGAGTATTCATGAATCTTAGATCAGATTTGAGATAAGAAACTTAATCGATAATGCTTAACAGTTTTTTTTTGTTTTGGTTCTTTTCTGAATAATTTTGTTTTTATTTGTGTGAACAAGTAACGGTTTTTTATTAGGCTTTTGTCTTTGTTAACTTCACAGGATATCTTTTTGAATAATACAGCCATAAAATTCCTTAAGAGTCTGTGTTTCCTGACAGCTATACACTAGGGGTCTTTAATAAGTCAAAAGTGAATGGGTTACTTCTAGGTAAGTGTGCTCCATCATCGGCCTCATCTTCGCTTACCATCAGGTGAGATAGTGGTCAAACAGCCTATACATAATAAAAAAAAATACCTACCAGTTCTTCTGCTTGTTTGGTCTTTCCTGCCTCTATCTATATAAGCATGTTCCATATGTGTGCCACATGTGTTTCTATGTCTAGAACAATGCTTACCTAGCCATCTTCTGCGTGTTTACTCTCTTCTGCTTATATGCATATAAGGCAACAGTTTATTTATTTTCTTGCCAAAGCAGAATCTCTGAATTAGCACCATCCAGAGCTCTGCTGCCTGCTGGGTTGTTTTTTTATTTACCAATCCCCAGACTTCTGTATCATTCTTATGCTAACTGCAACAATGTAGTCTGTATTTATCACCACCGGATTCCTATCTCAAAACTACAATTCAAGTCTCACAATAATTACACAACACCAAGTTGACATCTTTATAGCGTTATTATCCATCTCTATTATGACATTGTGATTTATTACAGTGCTTAAAGGTCTGCAAACCTGTCTGCTACTTAGCAGGTGATTACTATCTGTGTCTGAACACAAAATATTGTCAGACGTGACTTCATTAACTGCCTCACCTACGGCTGTTTGACTTATGTGCTAACTGTCAACTGTTTTTAATGTATTGGATCGTAGAACTGTTAGTTTGTTATTGGGGTTATTAGTATCTTTCACACTATTTGTTTTAGGTTTAGATTTATTGAGTTTTTGCTTATTGTTTGGGACTTCTGTGATACGTTTAGAGACAAGTCTTTTGTCAAAAAACTGCATTCTTCAAATTGTATCATCATCTTTATTAACTTCAGGCATTTTTTGTTTGTCATTTAGTGGGTCGGTTAGTCTCCAGAACAAATATTTTCTCTATATGGTGTTTTAAAATACTTTAAGGTTTATAAACCTATGTGCTACTTAGCTCATGATTATTGTCAGTGCCTCAGTGCAACGTATTGTTCGACGAGACTTCACTAATAGCCTCATCTATGTCTGTCTAAGTTATGTCCTAACTATGGACTGTATTTATATATGATCGTGGGACAGTCAGTTTATTCCTGTGATGATTATGGTTATTTGTATACATACATAATTATAGTTTAGATGTATTAAGTTTCTGTATATCCTGATGATTTAATACAAATATTGAATTCTTATCATCATCAATATGTCTGTATGTCACCATTTTTTTCCGCCGTCAGCTTTTTGGATCACATCGTAGTAGTACATCAGCTAAACACCACACCAACACCAGTTCATTCCTTTGTTTGGTTTGCTTGTAATGGAATTGGTAATATCTCCTGATGGATATCAGGAGATATCCGTGTGGATCAACTGTGTCTCATAGGTATATATGATATCGGGTGATATGATATAACTATGAGCCACAGTTTCCTGCCCTATACTAATTATAATTTAGATTTTACACGCCATTGATCCATCTGATTGCTGGTTTGCCAACATACCAGCTACTTTTAGAGCTTTATTTTCTGTTATTGAATCTTTTCCTTCTAGGTTTTTCCATAGTTTGAGTAATACCGAATAAATAAATCCAATTATTTCTTTTACCATGCTATTTTCGGCCACCACTGCAAAAGAAATTCATAAATCATAACCAAACGTATATATTTTGTCCCCATCCAAGAGAAAACATCGTGTGTGACACACATGCCATGTGCCAGTGCAGAAATACTACAGATATTTGTAAATCTGCATTGTGAAAACCATACCAAACAAACCAACAGTTGGTTTGAGTCACAGCATGACACATTTAGGCCACTGATAGGAACCAATACCGAAACGCAATTGAATAAAGGCGTTTAAATTAAAATGTTCCATTTACAGTGCTGGTTTTATTCTGTAGGAACATTAATGAGGGTGTAGAAAGCAGGCAATGGATACGTAATAGCATCTTTGTTAAGAACGTCCTGGATTTCAAAGTTCAGTTCAACGTTGGATGTACAGACTGGGACGGTCCACGGGTAGACATATTTTTAGACAGCGTATCTTATGTTAGTCATTATTCTGAATAGCGCCACTTGCAATGTTTTAATCAATTTTGTCTATTTATTTTATTGCAAGTGACAAGTGTTCGTGAGTCAGAAATGAGAGTGTTACTGAAAGTATCGATAAGTAATGCATTTGATTGCACTGTTTAAATTTCTTGTAGATTAATTCATTCATATGTTTAATTTTAGTCTCATGTTTATTTTCTTTACAGCAGGCTTAGACGTTTTGGAGAAGTCACGGTACAAATGACATGACAGGTACTGTCATTGCAATACATTTTGTACACTAGCTTTTGGCAGGAACTACGTAGGAACGTTAATAGAAAAGTCATTTGTCTAAGCTCCCAAACTGACTACTTATAGTCAGTTTCGGCTCCTTTTACCACCAAGTCAAACAATGATGCTCCCACCACTGATTATTTTCTTAATAATCAAAATCATGGATAATATTAGGATCCGCACTTCAAATGAATGTAAAAATGTTTCTTCCTACCAGGTGGAGCGATAACCTGATGAGGGTTGCGGTAATACGATGGTTGCTTAACTTGGGAGAGGCCTATGTCAAACAGTGGCCGTCTTTTGAATAAATAAATGTTTATCAATCTTTCATTCATGTAAAAGACAAGTAAAAAACGTACGACTAGTTTTACTGTTACATATTTTTATTTTGTAATCCGATTTCCACGTAGAAATGTATTCGTGAGTTCCATTACAAACATTTGGTGAATTGTGTGGAATTTTATCTGGTTTTCGTCTTTATTCAAAACGTTTTTCAAGCAAAATTTTCTTGAAACAATTTAAAGAATGCGGAGCTGTACAGTTTCAACAAGTTTCAAAACAATTTTGTTTAATTTTTCTAGTTAAGAGAAATAGTGTTACAGAAATATTCAGCTAGTGGGTTTGTTTATGAGCTGACTAAAATATTTTCAACCGCAACAGACTTAGTAGGTTTTGGCAGTGATCCTAGGTTTATCCAGAAATATGTATGTATCTTTTTTGATAAATATTTTTTCAGAAACCTGAATAATGAGTTAAACCATCAATCTATTTTTCAATAAAATCCCACAGCCAACAATCCAACATGTAATCAGAAAACAAATGTATTTTTACGCAGCAATTGTAGTCAGATTTGCTTGTTTAAGGGGAAAATGTAGTTGACCTAATTATTAATTTATTTTTATTTACCCTCGGGGACTAGTACTAGTTAAAAATATTTATAAAAAATTAGTAAAAAAAATGGAACTACTATTATATAATAGAAATGTATTCTAACAGACCTACAAAATGAGGAAGGAGAAATAAATGAATGATAATTAATTGATTTTCGTAATACCCATGTTTTAATTTTTTTTTTTTCATAGATAAGCTTTAATCAATTGTCAATAATTAATTTACAACTAAAATTACTATGATTACAGTAAATTAAAAAAATACAATAAAAGCTTATGCTAATTACAACTAACTAAAATCAAACTATAATATGGCGTCAAAAACTCTTCCAAAAGCTGCCAACTGGTAATGTGCCCAAAAAACTGGTGGATGGCCACGCTGTATGGCAATGCTTATCCTCTGTCCGAGGTAAAAGCCAGCCCTTGGGTCACGCGAAATGTCAACTATACAAGTAACTAACTTTAGTTGTAATTATTGGCAATTGTTTTAATTAAAAAGATGATGAAATTTAATTGTTACAATTAAAAAGATGGCACTCATTTTGTTTTTTCTTTTAATAATTATGGTAATGACTCTGAAAAGTCAAAACTTCAATTTGCCGTTATTCCAACGTAGGAATAGTCATATCAAATAATCATAATAATCTTGTTTAATCCTCATCGATAGATGCCCATCGATTAAAAAAAATGTGCAGAAAAATGACAGCCTCTAAAAACATTTATTACAAAAATATAATCCGCAAACCTCTAGAATACTACCGTCTTATAAATAGAAAGATCAACTCCCCCATCAGTAATTAATCAAACGCGACGAACTTTTAGTCTTATTCTGTCTGGCTTTAGTACGTTTGTCTGTCACTATAGTTGCCCTGCAGACATGACTGTTAACCCCTTTTAAACGTCAAGTTAAACCAAGCCCTGTTGACTTGTTAATTAAGAACCGTCTTTAATCTTTGCTTTTGTTCGAAATTCAAAAGGATGGCTACTGGTATACGTCACTGTCATTGTCAAAGATTTTTTTTTTACGGGCAAAAGTAAACTTTCTTAGTGGCCTATAAGATTAGTTCAACAAAGGAGTTTGTATATAAAATTAGATTTGTTTTTAATTACGCCTCTGATAATTATTGCTTAAAAAAGTATTATGATCTTGTAACATGGTTTATTTTTTGTGTGAGTTGAAATGGTTACACGGAAGGTTTTAATCCGATTAAATTGTTTGATCCTCTAGCAGTTCATTATCATTTAAATACACAGGACTTTGTTCCTGTATTTACGTTGCTTAACTCACTAATTGGATGGGCCTTTGTAAAGTTTACTTCACCATTTCACACAGTAGCCAGGGGACACATTAACAGCAGACCCTTTTAATAATGTTAATTTAAATAAACATTGTTAGTTGACCTAAAGGGTTAGAATTACATTGGATTTTGTGTTTGCTCATTATTTTGAATGAATTTATACTGCGGAAGAGTCCTCACCTAAAGTTATTTTTAGGAAAAAGTACGTAAATTACCTTTATAATTTTTTTTTTTTTTTAGCAAAATTTTGTTCTTGATATCAATCAAGAAGGGATTTTGTTCTAATCTAAAGTGTTATGTTGTAGCTAAGAAACAAGACTCAACGTATATCACCCCTACTTATACAGGGTGAATTTTTCAAGAGGGCGTGGATGGCTAAATACGAAAGATACATGACTATGTAGAGTTGAAAAAAATACTAAGAGTCTCGAGTCAGATTTGATTAACAATTAAAACAGCATCATTGGATTTTCGAAAAACCATCCAATAGTGTAATCTGAATAATGAAGTAATACGGAGTTTTTGTTTTTATTCCAAAATTGAAGCTGGTGTTTATAGTTTTGGCTACCCAACCCCACTTACAAAATTCATCCTGTATTTGTATATACAGGTGTACAGCGGCCAGGTGAGATAAGTATGTTCTCGGCCTTAAAACGGGGCATCCCGTTATGTTTTTAGGGTTCCGGGTTTTAAAACGGGACCCTATTACTAAGACTCCGTTGTCCGTCCGTCCGTCTGTCTCAAACTGTATCTCATGGACTCTGATAGTTAGACAGTTGAATTTTTCATAGATGATGTATTTCTGTTGTCGCTATAACAACAAATACTAATAGAAAACAGAATAAAATAAATATTTTAGGGGAGCTCTTATACAATAAACGTGATTTTTTTGCCATTTTTATAGACAATGGTACGGAACCATTCGTGCGCGAGTCTGACTCGCTCTTGGCCGGTTTTTTTTTTAATATTACAAGAGGTGACTAAATTTGGATTAAGACATACACACACCTGATGGACTGTTAGAATCCACCTGGATGTAAGCAGTCTCTTTTTGTAAAATGATGTTTTAATTTTAATAAGTTTTTGTACTGTTGCCAGGCCAAACTAGTTTGAAGCACATGCTGAATAAATTACTTATTACAACATACAGACGTTTATAGTTGTATATTTTCTTAAGGATATATGCATGCCACATGTTGCTAAGAAAGTATTAGCTTAAAATAAATTTCACATACGAAAAGTTTATTGCCCACCAAATGATAAATGATATTTAATTTGCAAATAGGTTTTTAAAAAAAACGTCAATTTTTTCGTTAATTTAGACTAGATGAGGCCGGTGTTACCTAGCTGACTACCCTGAGAAGAAATGAAGAAATACCGAAACAATCTCAGGGGTCTCTTTTGAAAAATCTACACAGCAAACATGAAATAGTTAAATCATATGAGAACCATGCAGATTATTGTCTTAGATGGTCTTTTGAGGAAAGAGACATATTTAAGAGGACCTGTCCAGTCGGTGTAAGCATTTGTCAGTATTCAAATAGCTCAAGTCAGGCTCAAAGATTTTTACTTGCAGAAAAAAAACAAGGCTAAAAATAAGCGGTAAACTCGTTACCAATGTAACACACAGACCGCAATAAAAACTCAAAATTATAATACATACTTACTTAATAAACAGAGAGACACATTGAAATTGTCCTTGGGTCGGTACGTGATCTCTATTACAAAGAGACAATCATTTTTTTTTTTTCGAAACGGTTGGAAATGGAATGCGGGACAAAAACATCGGCAAAAAAAGACACACGATGTCCGTGCTCTTTGGTACGATTCGAACACATGGTGTTCGCTATTTGAATTTTTGAATGTTCTCTGTAGTAAATGCTCCAGGGTAACGCGCGAAATTCAAATTATTGAAAGATTTTTAGTTTGGTAGCAAAAATTTGATTTCCTGCAACGACATACTTTTTTCCACAAGACGTATACTCGTTAAAAGCATCAATATAACTATATCTAACTTTTAGCTTTAGAATTTTCTTTGAATTTTTTTTTGAAGTGAAAACTTCTTTAGCGGCGTTGAGCACTTTTTCTGTAATGGGTATAAAATCTTAAACTCGCGTCAGGACACGTGACCTGATCGAAAAAGCGTAAGACGGATGGAGAGTAGACAGCTATCCCTTATCGCGCGTTGTGAAAGGGGGCTAGACGGAAAAAATTCTCACGAAAAATTGTACCGACACTTTTACTGTCAAAATATAAATCCAAGATGGCGGCTGCAAGAAATTATCAACTTTTTCGTCATGGGTGTCGTTTTCATGGTTTTCGAGGGTGTTGAAACCGATGGTACTGTCAAAATATAAATCCAAGATGGCGGCTGCAAGAAATTATCAAATTTTTTGTCATGGGTGTCGTTTTCATGGTTTTCGAGGGTGTTGAAACCGATAGTACTGTCAAAATGTAAATCCAAGATGGCGGCTGCAAGAAATTATCAAATTTTCCGTCATGGGTGTCGTTTTCATGGTTTTCGAGGGCGTGGAAACCGATGGTACTGTCAAAATGTAAATCCAAGATGGCGGCTGCAAGAAATTATCAACTTTTTCATCATGGGTGTCGTTTTCATGGTTTTCGAGGGTGTTGAAACCGATGGTACTGTCAAAATATAAATCCAAGATGGCGGCTGCAAGAAATTATCAACTTTTTCGTCATGGGTATCTTTTTCATGGTTTTCGAGGGTGTTGAAACCGATGGTACTGTCAAAATGTAAATCCAAGATGGCGGCTGCAAGAAATTATCAACTTTTTCGTCATGGGTGTCGTTTTCATGGTTTTCGAGGGTGTTGAAACCGATGGTACTGTCAAAATATAAATCCAAGATGGCGGCTGCTAGAAATTATCAACTTTTTCGTCATGGGTGTCGTTTTCATGGTTTTCGAGGGCGTTGAAACCGATGGTACTGTCAAAATATAAATCCAAGATGGCGGCTGCAAGAAATTATCAAATTTTTCGTCATGGGTGTCGTTTTCGTGGTTTTCGAGGGTGTTGAAACCGATAATACTGTCAAAATGTAAATCCAAGATGGCGGCTGCAAGAAATTATTAATTTTTCCGTCATGGGTGTCGTTTTCATGGTTTTCGAGGGTGTTGAAACCGATAGTACTGTCAAAATATAAATCCAAGATGGTGGCTGCAAGAAATTATCAAATTTTCCGTCATGGGTGTCGTTTTCATGGTTTTCGAGGGCGTGGAAACCGATGGTACTGTCAAAATGTAAATCCAAGATGGCGGCTGCAAGAAATTATCAACTTTTTCGCCATGGGTGTCGTTTTCGTGGTTTTCGAGGGTGTTGAAACCGATGGTACTGTCAAAATATAAATCCAAGATGGTGGCTGCAAGAAATTATCAAATTTTCCGTCATGGGTGTCGTTTTCATGGTTTTCGAGGGCGTGGAAACCGATGGTACTGTCAAAATGTAAATCCAAGATGGCGGCTGCAAGAAATTATCAACTTTTTCGTCATGGGTGTCGTTTTCGTGGTTTTCGAGGGTGTTGAAACCGATATTACTGTCAAAATATAAATCCAAGATGGCGGCTGCAAGAAATTATTAACTTTTCCGTCATGGGTGTCGTTTTCATGGTTTTCGAGGGTGTTGAAACCGATAGTACTGTCAAAACATAAATCCAAGATGGTGGCTGCAAGAAATTATCAAATTTTCCGTCATGGGTGTCGTTTTCATGGTTTTCGAGGGTGTTGAAACCGATAGTACTGTCAAAATATAAATCCAAGATGGCGGCTGCAAGAAATTATCAAATTTTCCGTCATGGGTGTCGTTTTCATGGTTTTCGAGGGTGTTGAAACCGATAGTACTGTCAAAATATAAATCCAAGATGGCGGCTGCAAAAAATTATCAACTTTTTCCTCATGGGTGTCGTTTTCGTGGTTTTCGAGGGTGTTGAAACCGATAGTACTGTCAAAATTTAAATCTAAGATGGTGGCTGCAATAAATTATCAACTTTTTCGATATGGGTGTCTTTTTCATGGTTTTCGAGGTTGTTGAAGCCGATAGTGCTGTCAAAATGTAAATCTAAGATGGCGGATGTCAGAAATTATCAACTTTTTCGTCATGAGTGTCGTTTTCATGGTTTCGAAGATGTTGAAATAGTGCTGTCAAAATGTACATAAAATAGGATAGTATTTTTTAGTTATATTGTATTGGCTAGACGGAAAAAATTCTCACGAAAAGTTGTAACGACACTTTTTCTATAGTAAGCTATTGTAAGCCGTGCGGCGTGCGCATGTTTCTCTGTCTTTCTCTCTTTCTCTCTCTTATAGAAAGCAAGCCAGAACGGAACTTCGTTCCATCCGGGTGTCCCTTGACACCTCAGTAGTTTTTCGGAGAGATAAACTTTTTAATGTAAAATAATTGTAATAGTTTTAAAGTGTTAAATTTTTAATGTAATATAAATTGTCATGTTTGTGTACGATAGCGCAATAAATGAATATTGTATTCTACCATATAAATGATAGTACTTTTATACTGATAAAGCAATTGGTGCAAAATTATTCCCTAACCATTCCAAAATATCAAACATGCTCAACGTTAATAATCAAGTTTTCACTTCTGCCGGCACTCCCGGAGTGCAACCCGTCTTTTTTTTTTATTGTTACAAACTAGTGCTTGACTGCGATTCCACCTGATAGTAACAGCAGTGATGCAATCGTTTAAGGCGAAGCGCACTAATTTATGAAAGCCTATTCACTCTAACCTTGAAGATCCTTTTTTTATAATTAGGGATAGGCTCACGTTTGACCACTATCTCACTCACCTGATAAGCGATGATGTGGCCGACGATGGAACGCGCTTGCTTAAAAGCAATCTATTCACTCCTAACTTAAAGACCCGTAGGTTATAGCTATCAGAAAACACAGACTCCGGTAGGGAATTCCACTCCACACCTAAATTATAATCAGACGGGAAGACCGCAGCAGTCAAATTGTTCCAGTCCTTCATTTTTTATTTGATTGGTTTACAGCTAACATTAAAATAGCAAAATCTAATTTATTCTAAAGTCTCGGTTGTCCAAGGAACATTATTGAATTATTTAAAAGTAGAATACACGCTAGTGTACACCTCCTGACTGGTTTGCCTGTACAGTTATACCTGTCAAGTAAGCTTGTGTAACCTGCCCCCCTAGCCAAGTTACAAACGTTTCGCTTGCGCCGAACGCTTCGAGTTGACCTTGCCGCCAATTCTTTTGTTCTGACCACAGGACTGAGCGTTAGGACGACGTCATTCCCGTACATTTGAAGCTTTCTACAAGCGTTAACTATTTCAGAATAGTAACTTGGCTAGGGGTACTGCTCAGTTGTGCAACATACACGCTCCGCACAATTCACCTATACAGGTAAACCTGTCAGGTATACCCTAGCGTGTATGGCGTATGACCTTTAGAAGCAAAGGGGCCCTAAAAGGCAAAACTAAAATTATCCAAAGTGTACACACAAGAGATTGATGATTTGATTGTATTATATTTATGTATTCCAATACCAACACTGGTACGTGCGTCCTTGAGCCACGTTTGTTTTTTGTCACCAGAATGCCTTGTTTGCCCACTGCCTTACAGAAACTTAATAGGTTATTTACTTAGGTACTTAAAAATATTTTTGTGTCGTTGTCAATGTTTGTAAGTTAGTTTTAATATTTCGTGTAATTGAAGAGGAAAGATGAATATGTTTGTAACAATATTTATTTGCTCAAAGACAACTTTTGGTTCAAATTATGAGATGAGCCACAAATTTGTAAATTTAAAATTAAAAAAATATCACACTGACGAGTTTACAATTGGAAAGAACTTCAATATATTAGATACAATCGAAAACTAGTAAGAATACCAGTTTTCGATTGTTTAAGTTTCAATAAAACAAATTACATAGGTACTACCTACTTATTAAATTAAATTACAATTGTCACTAAATAAAATGTCATAGAATAAAAAATGGATAATGATGTAATAAATAAACTTATAGATTGAAGAACCGATTTAAAAAATGTTTTATCCAATTTAATGCCACTTTATCACTGAGTGGCCATAGGCTATATATTGTATATACTTATATAGCTCCTTACAAAGTATATCCTCCACATTTTGCTCAATTCCACTGAATTTAGGATCAGTTTCGTAAAATTGAAAACGTTAGTCATTTCGCTCGACCGCATTTTGATAGTGATTGTAACAATTAACGAGGGCATGTATATTTAGAACAGAATAAACATATTTTACATAGAAAGGCGTTTATTTCGGTTACCATGGAGCATGACTCACTGTTTCAAAGAAGTTTTGTGATAACGTAAATTAAATCCTATTTTATTCAATAAGTATTTCTTACTGAGAACCTTCGAATTCTCTGTTATTTTGATGATATAATACAAACAAACTTGTTCATTTCTTTAGGCAGATGCTTAGGTATTCAAATTATAAGCAACTAGCTTTTGCCCGCGGCTTTGCCTGCGTACATAAAATATAGCCTATGTCACTTAGGAATAAAGCAGCTTTCTATCGGTGAAAAAATTTTACCACTGGAACGTATTTTACTGTCACAAATCTATCGTACTAACTTTTGCCCGCGCGGCTTCGCTTCCACACTTCCCTACTCCACCCTATTATACCCTACTCTACCCTTCTCTACCCTAATTTACCTTACTCTACCCTTCTCTACCCTACCCTACTCTACACTACTCTACACTACTCTACACTACACTACTCTACTCTACACTACTCTACCCTACTATACCTACCCTACTCTACCCTACCAAACTTCACATGAACCATCTACTAAATATTCCGAACAAAGCCTAAACATTTGGCTTGGATAGGTGAGCCCGTTCTTGTGTTATAAAATTACAACGAAAAGTGGCATTGATTTTTATACATCCTTAAATTTTAATCGTTTTAATCCCGTGGAGGGTCGATCCGGTACATGAAACACTATCGATTTGTAAAGATGAAATTAAAAAATAAAGTACCTTTTTTTTTCAAAACTCGTAATTATTTACGCAAGTACGAAATTAATTTCTTTAAGAAAACGTCGAACGTTGGCGTTGCTTACAAACTACCTACAAGTCGTTGAACTCGCTCAGCTGACGTTTTCTTAAAGAAATTAATTTTGTACATGCGTACATTAATACGAGTTTAGAAAAAAAGGTACTTTATTTTTTAATTTTATCTTTACAAATTGATAATGTTTCATGTACTGGATCGACCCTCCACGGGATTAAAACGATTAAAATTTAGCGGTGTATATATAGATTCCCCAAGCGAACGCCGGTGTTCGCTCTCTTATTGTCTTTCCATTGTGTCTCTAATTACCGGATTCGAAAGGTTAAACTCTAACGTATTCTACAGATTTTTCTCAAGGGAAAGTGTTCGTCGGGTGTAAAGTTCAAAGACTCTAACCGGTGTGTATGGAAATATTAAAAAAGGAAACTTATGGTAATGCAATGTTCGTGTAGTGTATTTCGTAATGACAAGCTGGCAGTAATATTCGTAAACCAGGGCTGCGAGATTGTTCGACAGTACCACAGCCCTGGAACCCGCAAAGGACAACAAAAGGAAAACGGGTGGGTTTTAGTCTGTAAAAGTCTGACATTCTCGCTACGCCTAGAACAAGAGTTATTTGGTGATTTACCACATCAAAAAAAAAAAAATTTTATGCGGCAAAATCATCCAATGACATCCCACGCTCTTGAGCGGAGCAGGAGTCGCCTTGATCACACGTACCGAGTTAACGGGCAAGACAGTGCTCTCGGCCGAGTACGTATAAACAAAGCGCCGAGTGCTCGGCCGAGCGCTTATCTCTGCAACTCGCTTACGTTACTGTCTCGGCCGAACAACATTTTTATTGTCTCGCCCTTTTAACCAACGTGTGACCATGGGTAGAGACAGAAACTGATGGAAGAATAACATAAGAGTTAGAGTGATGAAGCAGGGAGGTCACGACCCTCACCATTGAGGAATAATAATATGTCGCAAGGAGGAAGAAAAGTGACCAGGGCAATAGTGTCAGACTTTTACTGACAGATGACCTATCAATCTACTGTGAAGTAAGTAATTAAGCGTCACCCAGCGCGTAGTCGGAAAACTTATGTCTCATACTTGTCAGCGAAACTAGACCTAAAGGTGTATAACCTCTAATTCCACGATCGAACATTCATCACCGTTTCCATTTAATTCCTTACCTTCTACAATATCCTCGGGAAGTGCCGGTCATAACGACTCAAGATCACCGGACATCCACGCTTTCATTATACACTCCGACTTACGTTTAATGCCTTGACGAACGACAGAAGAGAGTGTCTGCTGTCACATTTGATATCAGTGTAAATGTGAAGACATCCTTCCTTAATTAGATAGTTTGTTAGGTACTAGAAAAGTACAGATCATTAAGGCTTCTACAGACAGCCATGACGCGACATTGCAACAACCCTTCTTTGTCTTTAGTTCATTAAACCCCAAGCGAACGCGTTCGCGCATCTATTATCTTACTATTATGTCTCAAATTGACGGTATCTGAAAGGTATTACACTAGCTTTCGCTCGCGGTTTCATCCGCCTATGTCATATTATCATCATCAGCCTTCTTAATGTTCACTGCTGGGACTCAGGTCTCCTCTCTAGAAAAGGGGATTGGGCCGTAATTCACCACGCGGGCCCAGCATATATGTCGTATTTATAGCCTACTAGCTTTTACCCGCGCGGCTTCGCTCCCGCTCTTCCCTACTTCAGCCTACTATACCCTACTCTACCCTACTATACCCTACTCTACTCTACTCTACCCTACTCTACCCTACTCTACCCTACTCTACCCTACTCTACCCTACTCTACCCTACTCTACCCTACTCTACCCTACCCTACTCTACCCTACTCTACCCTCCTCTACCTTACTCTACCCTACACTACCCTACACTACCCTACTCTACCCTACACTACCCTAATTTTCATTTTTTTCCATAAGAACCTTCTCCTCATAATAACGAACACAACAAAAAAAAATTAGCGAAATCGGTGCAGGCGTTGTTGAGTTATGCGCTTACCAACACATTTTGCGATTCATTTTTATATTATAGAAGATGTCATTCAGGAATAAAGCAGCTTTCTATCGGTTGAAAAATTTTAGTAATCGAACCAGTACTTTGAGACACTACTTCCTACAAGCAAAAAAAAATCTCTCTATAATATTAGTGTAGATGTTCTGCATAATTGTACAAATACTGAAAACAGAAGCTAAAGGTTCTGGAGTATCGACCAGGTACCGTAAGTCTCAGCGTTGGAAAGCGTTCCACAAGTTGGACCGATGACCTGGTGAGGGTCACGGGAATCCGAAGGATGCAAGACGCACAAGACCGGTCATTATAGAGACACTTGGGGCGCCTATGGCCAACAGTGAACGTTTTATGAGGGAAATGATGATGATAATGATGTACTAAAACAGCATACTTAACCATCAAGTTAAGAATAATATCAGATCATCTCAGAAACTACTGGATTGAATTTAAACAATATTTTAGTATTGGATAACTATAAATCGAGGAATGCTATAGGCTATATAACGTCACGATACGACCAATACGAGTGAAGCAGTAACCAAAAACGCTTGGGACAACTAGTTCTTAATATAATACTCAAACAGCGATCAAGGAAATAAAAATCACGGAAACAGCTACAGGCCGTTTAGACACTTATTGCCAAAGAAAAGGTCGTAGAAAAAGATTATACGTAACATTACCTACATTTGAGACACGGTTACATAGTTCCTAGTTCACACAATACAATACTAGAACTTTACTATCCACACTATTTAACAACCAACTTAAATTGGTACGTCGTGGAGGCGCCACTTGCAAAGGTTAAATGTCAAATTTACGTCAAACTTAGTACATTTGAAATAGGTTTCTAGTTCACCGCGGATCAATCTGTGTTGGGCGTCGTATACCTTTGTACGGTACTAATCGCCGGTCCAATTACATGGAATTACTATCTCGAGTCGCGACCGGTGTCGCTCCCAAAATCATCACGCGAAATGCTGTGGCTTGGATTAGAGAAACGCGGAAGCGACATGGTCAAAAGTAAATTGCTTTTTTATGTAGATTATCAGGAAGGTTAGGTTGTCTGAGTCAGTGAATGTTGTACAACTTTTATGAATTTACGACTATAATCATCAATATTTAACCTTGTAATGGTGATAATTCCAAGAGATGACGAGCAAACTGACGTTGTGCTAAGTGTCATGTAAGTGTATAACTGATTATTTTTGATCGAAGGTGTGACAGTGAAAGAATTACCATTACCCTGGGATGCAAATCGAAACTGATGGAACACAGGCGGGTTTTAGTTCGTAAAAGTCTGACACTCCCTCTCGCTCAACCTAGAGCGAAAGAAGTTATTTGATCATAAAATCTCACCTCAAAAAAAAGATGTACTCGTAATTATGCCTCATCGTGTATACTGCGTACATTGAAGGATTGCACAATTTGCCTGCATGCGGTTTAAAAATTGCATTGCATTTTATTAAACACTAGCTGTACCCGCGCGGCTTCGCTCCCGCTCTTCCCTACTTCAGCCTACTATACCCAACTCTACCCTACTATACCCTACTCTACCCTACTCTACCCTACTCTACCCTACTCTACCCTACTCTACATTATCCTACTCTACTCTACCCTACTCTACCATACTCTACCCTACCCTACCCTACTCTACCCTCCTCTACCTTACTCTACCCTACTCTACCCTACTCTACCCTACTCTACCCTACCCTACTCTACCCTCCTCTACCTTACTCTACCCTACACTACCCTACTCTACCCTACACTACCCTACTCTACCCTACACTACCCTAATTTTCATTTTTTTTTCCCATAAGAACCTTCTCCTCATAATAACGAACACAACAAAAAAAAATTTGAGGTATTCCTCGTAGCGCTCCCGTTTTGAAACGCTCCCATCTAAGCGCTCCCGTTTTGTTCCTCCAAGCGCTCCCAAAAAGAGCGCTTCGAGGAACGATTAAAAATATTAAAATTTATTTCCTCGAAGCGCTCCCATGATTAACTTTCGGATAGAGATGGGACTATACTAACTGAAATTATCGATAATAAGTAGAACACATTGTTATAATATACAACTAGCGGCCCGTCCCGGCTTCGCACGGGTTTGGTAATTAATTTTTTTTTTGTTTTATTGTAAATCCTTTAGTCCACCAAATAGATGAATATAATCTACCGACATATGTACCTATTTATATTTTTTTATTGTTTAGAAAGCTTATGATTTCTCTCCATTATGTTTCCCATTACTACCCCCTTCCCCGCACACCTCAATGTTTTTTTTCGGAAGTTTTTCGTAGAAATAAGGCAATGAGGTGTCTATCGTTTACGTCAATGGTAGAAATGACTTTCCTTGTCCTAGGCGGGGCGAGAGAGTGTCAGACTCTTACTGACTAAAACCACCTACTGACTAAAATCACCTGCTCTGAGCCGGGATCCAGTAACGTATTGCGCTCAACGGTGATGCTACCTATGCGATTGATAAAATGGTTAAAACAATTTTATAATTAATTTTTGCCAAAAATAGCGATACTAACTTCTTAACTAAGAGTTAAAGATGCGGCGCGCGCGGCGTGTGAGTCCTGCACACACACATACAAACCGTAACCCCGCCTCCCTATTGTATCCTAGAGAGTCGCGTTTACCGAATTCACACGAACCCAGCCGAGCATTGCCCGAACTTGTGTTTACGTAAAATTGCGTTTTGTTGTTATCGCAAGTTGCGCGAATGTGTCACGGAAGCAAGTTTGTTTACTAATAAAGTTTGTGAAATAATTGTGTGAGCATGGAACCAATTGCTGGACCAAGTACTGGAAACGTGCTAATTAAATACGTCCAAAGTAAAAAAGGAAAGAAAGTGTTGTTATGTGATAATTATATATATAGTTTTATTTATAACATCCTCTTTGAATACCTACACAATAACATTGGTCCTTGTATACACATAAGAGTGCCGAAAGCAAAAAGATATTACCTATTCTCTCAATTTCGTAATTTCTAACATCGAAGTTGCTTAACCAGCAACTTCGATGTCGATGATGCACACATGAGTTTTTAAAAATTATCGATATAATTCATTACTTCATGCTTTTCCCTATTTTTAAACGTGGGAGCGCTTCGAGGAAATAAATTTTAATATTTTTAATCGTTCCTCGAAGCGCTCCTTTTGGGAGCGCTTGGAGGAACAAAACGGGAGCGCTTAGATGGGAGCGTTTCAAAACGGGAGCGCTACGAGGAATACCTCAAAAATTTGCGAAACCGGTCCAGGCGTTGTTGAGTTATGCGCTTACCAACACATTTTGCGATTCATTTTTATATTATAGATATCAGAAGAAATACGAGTACAAATCTTAGAGTGGCGAATCGGTAAGCTCTAAAAATGACGTTCGTTCTATTAGTAAAAAAAGCAAACTTCCATTCCAACCTCTATAAATCCAAGCATCGTCTGCCCCCAACACCCCAGTTAGGGCAATTACACACGCGACGGCGAGTCCACTATTATTATGCCATTAAGGCCCCGTTACACTGGCCGTTCAAAACTGGGACTTGAAAATCATTATTGTGGTTTTCATAATACATAAGCTGAGTGGAATTCTTAGTACATCGGGCGCGGTTAGGTCGTTAGGCTGTGTTCATTGAAATTAGGGCAGTCACAGTGATCGAGTGATGTATAACAATGTAAGATAATAGCAAAGTTACGGTGTTTTATTCTTTGTTGTGCGAGCGATGTGCCCTGCCCACTTTAGACACTGGCCGCACGCGATTCTTATATTGTGCTCAAAAAGACGAGAGCCTTAAGTTTGGCGATTTTGAGCTATGTCGGTAACCTAGTAACAGATGGTCGTTGGTGACGAAAGGTTCTGTAATGTGAATGTGAGAACACTGTAGACTTCATGAATTCTTAAATTACTTCTTATTACTCACTGTTTTATTATGATTTTTTTTCTGACTGGTCTACACTGTTCTTACATAATACGACTATCGAGCAGGACAGCGAGCAATGTGCCCTGGCCCACTGTGACATAATTTTGGTGATTCTTCGGGCAATGTTGGTAACCTTGTTTCTCCTGTGAAAATCTTCATTTCTGATGTGATCACGCAAGGAAACTCCGAGCATAGCACTTTCCTTATAGTTTATTTAAAACATCTGTTAGTACTATGATTTAGGTTATTTTATTTACGTAAATCATGATAATTGACTTGTCAAGCCGAATTGAACAAATGTTTAAATTATTCCAAAAGAAAACATTATAACTGGCATATAACAAAAACAACAATAACAACATTCTAAAATATAACAATAAAAAAATAAACTAATTTAACGCCTATTGAAAATTTTAATGATCAATTAAGATTTATTGGCGTATCATAATGAGATCGGATTCCTAAGAACAAGGACAAATTAAATATAAATTTGATAAGATTATCTTCTGTCAGATTATAATTTAATATATTGTCAAATGAAGAATGTGGTCACAAACAATAAAAATTATTCAGCCAAGGTTGGATTAATATTCATATTTCTTGACAGTTATTTAAAGGGTAATTCGTACTTGTTCGTTGTAGACTAACTTGAGAGAACCACGTATTTGTCAATATGAAGCAACTGACATTTTAATGGTGTATTAGATTTATTTTTCAAACGTTACCACAGTCTAAGAATTACTCATGTAAAATAATCATCAATCCCTATACAACTATCTGTAAGCCATAAAAATATTAGTTCCATTCTGGATTCGAACCCCGTGACATGCAACGCAGCAATTCAAGTCAATTGTTCAACCATGGCGCCAATCTGCACTCATAACAAGTATAGAATAAAAGCGGCAATTAATCCCTTTCAGTGTGGGCATACTCAGCACAATTTGATTGTATCACTCTCTTGTCTATTACTTGGGGTACTTTACAAATAAAATTATGATTTTCTTCTTGGTCGTTTCACTCTTGCCAGAGTAGTCGTGGTTATCACGAAGGTATTTCTCCGGAAGCCATCAAGGTACGCCGCACAACTAACCGCCACTTTTGCCTACTGGTAGTCTTCAGGGCGCACTCGTTCAATAGGCCGCCAACAGCCGCTTTGATCTGGTCAGCCCATAGCATCGGTGATCTGCCACGCGGCCTCATTGTCCACCTTTTCTTGTATAACAAGGCGTTCGATGAAGTCACAGCCACGTGGACAAGTATGGACAAAGTATTTAAAATAATTAAAAATACGACTGCACACCAGCGTAGAGAAGCGCTCTTTAACACCCAGTTCCTCAAAATTGTGATAGGTAAAGTTGTCAAAAAACAAAATGTCTGTTTTGACATTTGTATTTTGACTAGCAATTAAGCGGCTTTTCCGGTGTAGTGTAGCTACTACTAAACACCAGACCCCTAATTATTATTCTATTGTTTCTTTCAGTTTAATTCTAAGTTACATTCTAGGGTTTTTCTTTTAAAATGTCTAAAAGTTCCTTTTAATTTTTAAATTTAACGTACAAATATAAGTGATCCTTTACCAAGCTTATAATGATTAAAATAACACTAGCAACTGCGCACCGACGCCGTCAATAAATTCAGGCGACATTGTTTTGATTTGTTTATTACGTTCAATGATTTACGAGCCCAGCCATTAGGCTCCTTGTCCATTAGACTAAACGGCTATGTACAGATAAGAGCCACGCCCATCTTGGTATCTTGTAATATTAATAACATATTTTATAGTCATCGTAAGATTTATGAATATTTAGGTTTAATCTATATTATAATATTATAAAGCTACAGTGTTTATTCGTTTGGACGCGCTAAACTCAGGTAGGTACTACTTTATAGAATTACAAAAATCTTTTTGTATTGGATAGCCCATTTATCGAGAAAAACTATAGGTTACGTATAACATCACGCTAAGATGAGTGAAGCCGTGGGGGACATGTTAATGAGAATGAGAGTTAATGACGTAAACTAGAAATTTAATTTAGCCTAGTACACAGAAACTGTGTATTTTGGCGGAACAGTTAGCGGAGTAACTGAGTGATTTGCTGCTGCGCTGTGTATCGTGAGTTCAATTCCCATATGGAACAAACATTTGATAGTTGTCCTGGGTGTCTTGTGTATGTAAAGTTGTGTTTGTAAAAACGGATTAAAAGTGTACGATGAGGACACTGCGATACCGTGACTTTGTATCAATATACTAATTCTCGTAATTTGACTCAATAATATCAGAGAGTACTAGAAATAAAATAAAATATGTTGTAAACATAATCAGCTTTGTAACGTTCCCACTCCCGAGATTTAATCATCTTATCTAGGAGAGAGAATCAGCCATAAATCCAATAATCCATAATTCTAGGACAAGCTGGTTTCCTCAACATATTTTCTTCATCGTTTTAGAGCAGTTGTGAGAAAATAAATTACGTAACACAAAACGCCTACCTGGGCTTGAACTCACGACCTAAAACTTTTAATTCGAGGTACCTGTTACAAAATGAAAAATAATAAACGAACATATTTTTTATTTTTTTGGTTTATGTATATTATCGCTGTTGTCTCTAAAATTCTGAACAGGCTTAATATGACGTAAGCTATGAATTGTAATATAATATCAAAAGCTTAACTGCTTGATTATAGTTTCCATTGAACAAGTTTTTGAATGGATCTTACTGTTGCATAGCTATGTTAATGGAGCTTTTAGTATGCTAACAAGTGATAACCTGATAATTCTTTCACAATTATTTGACATTCTAAAAGTATATCTTACTTCGATTAATTCATTAACTTGTAATGGTTTTAAGTTTTGTACTCTATTATGCTATTTTTTCTTCTTATCACGTTTTCAATAATTGTAAAATCTCCACGTGAGAACCTTCCCAGCCCTAGAATGCAAAGGACAACTGAACTTGGTTAGGTTAGGTTAGGAATCAAGAGAGAGTGTCAGCCAAATTTTGACACTCTCTCTCGATTTACTCAGAGCGGGAGAAGTTATTTGATAAGTGGAACCCTCAAAAAGGCATACTTAAACCAAAAAATATGCTGTTTATTTATTTATTGTTAAGTTGTTCTATAAATACTTTTGCCCTCAGGTTTGGTACCTACAGACTATGTAGTTACAGAGAGGTGTATTTTTATTGTTACTGCATTACAAGATTACATTATTCTTTTTCCACTAGTAGTCCAGCCACGTTTTACCTTCATACATAAATATTTCTTGCAACAAAACACGTAAAAATCGACATAAAAATTCAAGCACTGTATTTTTCCTAGAAATAACTTAGCCCATTGTCCAGTAGTACAAAACCGGCCGTCCTTGAAGGTCGTCGAGCCACGTGTTCGCTCGTAAAGTCGTAAATAAACACACGCGGCCCTTGCGATGTCCGCGGCCCGCGGCAGACGCCATTGTGAATTTGTGGCACCGTGGTTCCGATACCGGTTTCCGGCGCATTGGATACCAAGGTGGTGCGTGTGTGCCTTTATGATAAAGCAAAAAGTAATTTTAAAAAATCAACTTTTTGTCGATGATTTTAATTTACCACATGACTGGCGCAGTGGCTGAGCTACTGACTACTACGCTGCGTGTCTCGGGTTCGTTTTCCGTTCGGATCAAATATTTGTATGACCTACAATAGGTGTTCCAGATGTGGATATCTTGTGTAGGTATGTGACTTTACCTACATGTTTGTGAACGCACTCACGATACAGAAGTAATTCCTAGTGTAGGGCAGACTAACAAAAAATACCTCGATTGTTGCGTTTTTTGTTGAAGTTTTAATTCAGCTTTTACGTGAATTTATTTATTAATTTTCGAAATAAATTGTTCTGGTTATAATAAAAACATAATGACACCTTCAAAAACAGTATAATCTAAGGAAAAATATTATTTTGATGCCGATGACCTGGTAAGGGTTGCGGGAATCCGATGATCGCCAGACGCGCAGGACCGTTCATTGTGGCGATACTTGATGAAGGCTTATGTCCAACAGTGGATGTTTCTCGATTGAAATGAAGATGATGATGTCGACTATTATTTTGTGTTTGCGTAACTTTTAGAAGCCTACTGGGGCCAGGGTTATCCGAAAGGGAACTCGAGCCTCGGTATGAAGGCTTGAAGGAACGGGGTGGGTTTTTTAGTCAGTAAGAGTCTGACCCTATCTCCCGCTCCGCCCAAGAGCGGGTTGTCATTGGATGATTTTCCACACCAAAAAGAAAGCCGTAAACAATATAATATTAGTTTACATAAACTAAAAAAAAAACATTAAACTTTATTTACTGCTCTCAATTTCACAACAAAATCCTTAACACATTGTTACTTTCACAAACTGCGACACATACATACTAAATCCTTTAAACTTCCTTTTAAGGGTATTCTAAAGGACAGAATGCAAATAAACGGAGCCATAAATAATAAATGTGTTACATAAATCTGTACGCGACTGTACATAAATGGGACGCGAAACATTGTCGCAACGTACGGCTACAGAATCCTAATTTATTTACTAGAAATACAAGGTAAACTATATAAATGCTTCGTAGAGGAAAATAGTCATGTTTTAGAATGTTTTCTGTTAAAATAAGGATAAACGTCACAATACTGCAGGCTTAATCTCCAAATTAATTTCAATTTCAATCTAAAGTCAGTCCGATTGCAATGTCAATTTTGACGTTACGTGATTTGGTACTCTTGAAAACAATATTGTCAACATATACGATTTCACTTAGTTCTCAAAATGGTCACGCAATTTTGAACTAATTTGGCGCTAGCATTGAATTCAAGGGTACGAAACGTCACAATCTCAATGTACACTAATCGGAATTGAACTCAAGAGTAAGCCTGCAGCTCTCATTTTTGGGATAGATCTGCTAACTACCAACTTGATGCGCTAGAGTCGATTGAGAAACTTGCCAAGAAGATCATTGGCAATCAAGTACTCGACTAATCGAAGCCTCAAAGTCTTGTGTATCGGCGCCGAGTTACTAGCCCGTCGGTTTTCTATAGTTTACATTGCGGAGAGTGAGCGTCGGAATTGCACAATTTAATTCCGCCAAGTCCGCTCCATCCACAAAGCACTTTGTAACATACTGAAAGTTCCATCTACCACTAAACGTACCGCAAAATACCACCGGTAAATGGTGGATTTACGCACCCTTATGTAAGTACAAATCCTTTTGCGAACACATTCATTGTAACTTGTACGTACGAGTACAGCTAAGAAGTGGAATTCCCCGGAGTCTGTGTTTCCTGATAGCTGTAAGTTAGGGTCTTAAGTCAAGAGTAAATAGGTTACTTCTAGGCAAGCGTGCTCCTTCGTCAGCCTTATCATGGCTTACCATCAGGTGAGATGGTGGAATATACCAAGAAGATCATTGGCAATGATGTCCTCGTCAAATCGAAGCTTATCTTGAGTTAAGTATCGGCGCCGAGTAACTAGCCTGTCGATTTTGTATCGTTTACTTTTCGGGAAGTGTGCATCGGAATTGCACAGTTTAATTCCACCAAGCCCGTTCCATCATCGGACCACCAGACGCACGGCGAAATACCACCGGTAAGTGGTGGATATACGCACCCTTTCGTACAAATCGTTTTGGGAACACATTGATTGTGCGTACAGCTGAGAAGCGGAATTCCCTGCCGGAGTCTGTGTTTCCAGCTAGGTTTGTACCTAAGTTGTTTAGGGGTCTTTAAATCAAGATTGCATATACCGTAACTTTTAGGCAAGCGAGTTCCATCGTCAACCACAAAACGCGAGCATAGGCGATTAAAAAAAAATGCTCTGCTAAAAATAAAATGTAGTTCGACTTGCATTAAATTACCTATCAGAATCTTAGTAAATTATCATTTTTGTATATTGGTTTAATTAAACTAGGAGAAACCCGTAATGTTTGAAAGGATTACTTTAGCCCAAGAACTCAAAAAGCAACTGAAGGGACACAGGTGGGTTTTAGTCAGTAAAAGTCTTACACAGCCTCTAGCTCAACTCAGAGCAGAAGTTGATACCTCGTAGCAAAGTTATTACTTTACACTCTCTGTTCATGATTTCCCACGGATCAAAAAGGGACAGTGAGGCCACGGTCATGAAATCAGCTGGCGTGGAGGCAGCGGCGGCAGCGGCGGCAGCGGCGCGTTCCAATAAATAGATTTAGATTTAGGGGAAATGGCCACGATGGCAACGGCGTGGCGCGGGGAGCGGTGGCGTAAGAACGATGTACGCCGGTTGAGCGGTACCTGCGCGCCTGCATTGGTGATTGTTATACAAAAGTAACAATACAAAAAAAAGTAAGTATTTAATTATAAACATATGTGCTATTTGATACTTTTAATAATGACTTCACATATTCTTATTTTGCTTCCTACACACTATTGTGTACATTTATTTTTGATTTCTCCTTTCGCAGGTCTGCGGGAATAAATTTCTTTGGAAATAAGCAGTACTTTGGTACTAATGTCTCTTATATATATTGTCTTTTTCTGTTTTATTGTGTGTACATAAATGTACATATTAAAAGATGTTTTTCCTGCTGTTCAGATATTTCATTCGGTCACAAAGCCGAAAGGTTCTAGAGTGGCGACCGCGCACCGGAAAACGCAGCGTTATAAGGCCTCCCACAAGGTGGACCGACGACCTGGTGAGAGTCGACAGGACAGGAATGTGGTGGATAAGAGACGCACAGGATCGGTCGCTGTGGCGCCGCTTGGAGGAGGCCTATGTCCAACAGTGGACGTGTTTCGGCTGAAATGATGATGATGATGAACAAAGACAAACCTGTCATAATACAACACTAGACTGCTGAAGAGCAGAGCGTTCTGCCCGCTGGCTTTGAAACCGGGTCTGCTTTGCCACGCCCCGCTCACTGCGCCACTCACCACACCGCTCACCGCCACCGCCTCGCTACTCGCTAACTTCATGTCCGAGGCCTAAAACCCCCGAGCGTGTAAACCGGCAGGTGTAATGTAGTTGTAAACTTGTAACATGTTACATTACTCACTAGTTGCTACTTAGTAAGCAAACGTGCCGCACCTGGGGTGATGGATTGCGCTATTTGCATTTATATTTAAAACATTAACTGATCCTCTGTGTGTGGCGATGCCCAGATAATGGACAAAGTAATTACTTGGGCTATCGTTATCTTTTTGTAATATTTAATGTTTAAAAAAGTTACTATCTTTATATTATTCTTAGACCACGAGTATGTATTTCGTAAGTTTTCCCTTGGCTCTAGGGGTCTGTAGTCAATTGTACCCGCTCGGTTTTGGGCCCGCGGGATCACTCGAACCAGTCCCATTTTAAATGGGTCGACTGGACCCACTGCTCAATTTCATAATAAGTTCAGTCATGGAAGAAATTCGAATCTTATAGCTATCAGCCATACTGTATGGAATGAGCTACTACGATTTTGTTGACATCTGTTTCATGCGCGCGTACACAACGTCAACAACTCGGGCTCAGTCCTTATAGGACGAGCTGACGGTAAGCTGCCCAATGCTCGTCGTCCGCAACAGGGACTTAAAAACACCTTTATAAAGGTTACAGAATTATAAGTGTTACATGTTGAATTGGTAACAGAATCAAATATGTAACACTTATTAATGTGTTTTCAATGTGTTAACCCAAAACACTTACAAAAGTGTAACCCTAACATATCTGTAACAGATATAAAAGTGTTAACAGTGTTAATAAGTGTAACAGGTAAACGCAGCGTTGCCAAAGTTACAATTTACAAAGCTATACTAAAACTGATTATTTCAGTTACACATATTAATACTTATTAACACATATAAACAGGTTACAGTTTGATTCGGTAGCACTCCATAACACATATAAAAGGTTACAGTTTCATTCGGTAACATTATTGTATCTGTTACATTTAAAAGTGTTTTTTTCTGTTAAAACTGTTTTAAAAAACAGTGTTAAAACACATTATTACGGTTACAGTTTGAGTCCCTGGTCCACAAACCCGCGCCTACGGTGGGAGAAGATCGTTCGTCGACTCTCAATGCCCGGGGCACTTCCTGTCGCAGCAGATTTTAGTCAGTAAAAGTCTGACACTTCCTTTTGCTTTCTACTCCAAAAACAACCTTCCAGCTTAAGCTTATCTCAAATAAAATCTATAAGCTCATGTAGTAATGATTTCATCTATTTGAAATTGACAAAGCATTGTTTATCCGGAGCCTGCACAAATTGGCAATTATTTGCGGATTATCAGCAGCTTACATCCGAGCTTTCGGGGATGTGGGATCATGCCAATCAGAAAAGGCTTTACCGAGCTAGATTGTATGCAAAACCTTAATAAGCTCACTGCATGTTCAATATCTCACATAGTACGAAATATGATTCATTCTTATATTCTTTATTGCACATAAATTACAAATTATAAAAACAATAAGAAAGCCGATGTACACAGGCGAGCTTAACCCAAAATTGGGTTTTCTTACTCAATATGTGTTAATATGCAAAATATTGCACACACATACTTTTTTATTTTCTGTGGGTAAAAAACATCATCCATTATGTGTTCAGAGGTATGCAGAGCAGAATGTGAAGTCACACATACCTCGGTTGAAAAGGTAGGATCCTTCAACCAGACAGATGTTTTACCAATACTGGGCAACTGCCCGATAGATAATTTCGGGCTTTTGTATATAAACAACGCAACACAAAAACATGAATCTACTACTACCTACATATAATGTAGGTAGTATGTAAGTACGCGTCATTGATGTCTCTGTCGTAGCCATCTGGTTAAATTAGCCATCCAATTGGACGCCTAGAGCGTTCGTCAAACGCCGGCATCCAATTAAATGGCTTAAGAACAACTAGCCATGTCGTTGACCGCAACGTTTAACCAGATGGCTGAACGTTGTGTAGTAATTTAGTTTAGTAGGGTAATCATGAGTTTATAAATTATATAAAACTACTTTTATATAGTATCCACAAAATAATAGTAAAATATTAATAAATCAATAAATAGCGAAACTAAATTTGAATCACTTGGCTGAGTCTTGATCTGTCATTTCGAAAGGACTAACTTTCAATACGCCAAGAAACGTTGAGTGATTTTAGTTCAAACAACTATCGGCCTAGGCATCCAATTGGATGCCGGCGTTTAACGAACGCCCTAGGCGTCCAATTGGATGGCTAATTTAACCAGACGGCTGCGACATCTCCACTATGTGACTACGTTAATTTGTTAAGTAGGGTTTATATACCTGTTAAAACAATTGTACCTACATGTAGCTAAAAATAAAAAAATAAAAGACGTGTGGCACTCAAGGACTGCCGAGGTAAAGCTATTGCATAGCATTTTTATCAACTTATGCAATTATAATTATTTATTTATTTTATTTATGCAGTATTTTTTTTTCCTTTGTTTTTTTTTTCTTTGATATTAATTGAAGTTACACTTTCACACATTGAATTGAATTTTGATTGATTGTTCACTCATTTGTTTTCTTATCGGTCACCACGCTCAAAAAACAAATGAGTGGGGGGTGTTAGGTTATTTTCGTTACGGAATTTCTGGATTCGGTCTCCACGCTCAAGGCCCGCGATAGAAGTTATGCAATAGCTTAAAAAACAATAAATCTTCATCTGCATTCTGTAGCTTCGTCCACAATACCCTTTTAAAACTACTACTCAACAATAAAAGCCTATAAATAATTAATTATTTATTCATATTCAAAGTTAAATACCTCATTCCAGTCTATTCCCATTATTCTATGCAGTTCGTGACCACACACAGGACGATGCGAATACCGGACGTAAGGCCCCGGACACACTGTTGACAAAGGAGCTTCCCAGAATCACTTGATTGTTACGAAACGTGCCGTTCGTTTGGCGTGCACCTTTATTTCCGATAGTTGATGGCAGTTATAAAGTTATTAATTGTTTGACAGTTGACAAATGCAATTTTGTTGTTGGTAGCTACAGCTATTAAGGGGCCATCTTTAAATTACGTTACGCGTTAAAAGGAGAATGTTGATAAATTGTGATATTGTGTGACAGAGGTTGGATGGTGGCTATTTTGTTTTGAGTACTTAGTTTTATACGCGCAGGAACGTTCGTGGTGGCGACACTTGGGGGAGGCCTATGTCCAACAATGGACGTATATCGTTGGCATAATGATGATGATGATGATGACTTAGTTTTATATCCTCCATCCAACCTCTGTCACAGAATGTCACAACTTATCAACCCTCGATTTTTAATCACGATTTTTTCACAAAAAGTGTATAAAGTAGCGGCCGCTACTTTATACACTAATTCACTTTCGTCAGAACAAACATTTAAGAACTCGATTACAGCGCTACCTATCGGGTCCAAGTACGCCACACTCAATAATGATGGCGGTAAGTCCCTTCTTTGTGGGGGCATGCAGGGCCTCACTGGACATGGTGAATTCTTGAGGTTCCTGTACCAGAAAAAACGCCCGAGTGTCACCATTCTGCGGATTGTCCGAAGGATACGGTGGAGCAGGTGGTGGTGTGGTATGCCCCGCTTGAGCGGAGCACCGCCATGTCCTCGTCGGGGCAATCAGCTTCGGCGACTTCTCAAGCCTTGCCCAGGTACGGTCGGCTGCAATAGTGGTTGGATAGTACAGAAAAAAAATCGTGTGAAGCGAGAAATGACGCCATCTAGCGTAAAATCAGATTGAAATGTTGTTATCGACAACTTTATATTATACTGCTACTAGGTGGCGTTGCTGCGCTTCAAATGCTTTTTTTTGTAGTTCCTTTTTGTTTCTTTAAACATTGAAATAATTTATATTTTTTTATAAAGAGATGAAAATATTAAAATTGAATATCAATAAATTTATAAATATCTGATTGTCTATGTATCAATTTCAAAACTTGAGAGGGTAGGTTGATTATGGATTTATAAATAATAATTAGTAGGTAGTATAAATTATACTTCGACCACAAAATTGTGACTAAGCTTAATTGATTGTAAGCTAAGTTCATTTTGATTACTTCGTTCGAGCTCCTTTCGTTCAATTTTATTTTTAATCAGGTGAATTTATCACAATGAGTATGAATTGTAATATAGACTTAGTAACAAGAGCTCAAATAATTGCTTTGCATAATCAAGGTAAAAATTTGTCAGAAATAGCCAGAGAGACCGGTGTAAACGTAAGTAATCTTATTTTACACTTTTTATATAACAAAAAAACTCCTTTATAATAATCATTATTTGCTATTATATATTTCTGTTTTATTGTTGCAGAGAAAAACAGTTGTTCTATGGGTACGACGATTTGAAAAATAGTGTTCTTTGAAACACTGTCAAAGAACTGGTAGACAAAAACTTATAAACATGTTGCATCGTCAAACCATGGTAAGGGAGTACGAAGAAAATGGATTTTTGCCGACGAACCACTATGCTGGTTTATTTGACACAAGCGTCGATACTGTCCGTCGTGCTCTTCATAGTGGAGGGCTGTATTATCGGAGGCATGCTGTGAAACGGTGAACATGTGGGGATGGATGAGTGCAGCCGATCCGGGAGAACTAGTGAGAATACCAAACCGAGCAAATAGTGCAAATTATATAGAAGTGCTGGAGGAGACAATGTTGCCCACAGTTCGAACTGGTTTGAACTGTGTATCCAAGCGAAGAATTGCAACAGATAACATTTGTGCAGGATAATTGTCCAATACCTACACCGTTCGCACAGTGTGCAGGCTTGGTTTCGTCAACATAATGACATTTGCGCTATTCCTTGGCCTGCTAGATCACCGGATTTAAATCCAATTGAAAATTTGTGGGGTGTTATTGTTCAACGGTGGAATAATCAAAACGAGCGTACTCCAGATGCGTTAGAGGCTCATTGTTTACAAATATGGGAGAGTATTCGTGGATCAGATTTGTGTAAAAATTTGATTAATTCAATGCGTTCCCAAATGCAAGCTGTTATTTACCAAAATGGTGATTACACGAGATATTGATAAATGATTATTTAATTAATATTACATATTTACTCAGTGCGTACTGGAGACCTCGTTATGTGTGTTTTACTTAATACATACATATATTTGAAATAATTTAAAAAAGTTATGAACACTTAAAGTTAAAACACAACATAATTTTGTTTTTTATGTTACCTACTAAACATTTGATATGTTGTTGTGCAAATTGGTAGGTTTTTTTAAATATCTTGCCTCTTGTTTGTTTTTGTTAAGGTTACATAAGCTTCAATCCTCTTTCCAATTTGGGAAACGAATATTTAAGCTATGGCCTCAATAAAAAATTACAAGTAATATTATACTTATTCGATAAACTGACTGTTGAATAGTAAACTGTAAGAAATAAACATCTATATTATTTTATTATTGCCTTTTTGTTTGATGAGCCTGTTTACCTGCTTTTTTTCCTATTGTTGAGTAACTACCGACTTGAATATTAATAATAATATTCCACGACGGCGCCTAGTCCCAAGCTAAGCAAAGCTTGTGTTACGAGTCCTAAACAACTGATAAACATACTTATATATTTCTAAAAACATAAATATTGCAGATAAATTACACCCAGATTCAGCAAATGATCGTGCTCAACACACAAACATTGTCCTGGTTGGGAATCGAACCCACAACCCCGACATTACAGTCAGGGCCACTAACCAATAGACCAACAGGCCAGTCATATTATATTACAATTATATATCCACTTGTCAGCTTCGATATAAATCCTACCGATTTTTTTTTGTTATTCATAACTTACAAAAAGCACAGAGGAACCAGAAATCTGACCCACCTGGCAGTAGAAGGTAGATAATATAAGACATCCTAAAAGTTAGACGAATTTGAACCTTCTGCAATTAGCAGAAGATAAGTGGTATTCAATTCGGGGCTAATTTAAATGAGTTTATCAAGGTGGTCAAATATTATAGAATACTATTATGACAATTTGATCTTTAAGACGTAACTTTGAAGTAAGGTTGTGAATACGGTCCTGTTACGTAATGCACTTGTTCATTTCAACATTATTCCATAAGTCGAAATAGTCTAATGGTTGTAACTGGAGACTTATGTGGACGTGGTCGTAAGTTCAAACCCGTCACGCTACTTTTAGTAGGTTTGTGTTTAGAATACTGAATTGTTTTTTTTAAGTCAAATTAAAATGTATATTAAATTAAATTAATCAATTTAAATTAATATTTTAAAAATAAATAACAACATTAATGAAAAACAACTAAATATTACTTATATGTAATATTTACAATTTTACATACAAAGATAATTTAAGTATTCGTCTAATAGACGTAATTTAAATAACTATATATATAAAGGTAAAACACATAAAAGAAGTGAAGATATTAAATTGCTTATGAAAGGATAGAATTATTTGAAGGTAATACAATTTTGAACATGACAAAAACAGTTTATTTATTTCAATAGTGCCAGTGGCGGATTAACCACGTAGCAAATGCTACGGGCTAAAAATTGTTTACATGACGTCACTGCAATTAGTGTCGACTGGTTTTTGCGTTATTAGAACGGTTCATTTTTATTTCTGTACCCTTAAATAAGTAACAATTGAATACCAGTTTTATGATGAATATGCCTAATTCTCTTGACTACCCACTTAATACAAGTCAAGCGAAATTATTCCAGATATGTTTGAAGAATGTCTAGTTAGTTGATTGTAGCTTACAATAACGTTTTGAAAATGTTTTAAATGGAAAGCAAAAAAATTTACAAGATTTGCGATTTAATCTCGTGCCTTACTGCGTCAAAGTCTTTACATAGACCACTAAGCCAACTTGTATAAAAATACCACATTAAGCTATCAGTAGTCTTACTGCAAAAGAAACAAAATTGCTTAATAAGTAGTTTTTTATACCATTATTATATCCTTTTCAAAATGTTTATAAATAATACCTAACTAAAACACAAAAGCTGGAAAACAAAAAAAAAGATTTGTAATATATGAGATTTGAACCAGCTACACATTCTTTATAAGTCGCTGTTGTTATTATTAAACCAAATGGACTCTAATGAACTGACTCGAAATTTAACGTTACTTGTTACGCTAGACGCAATATTCGTGCCCGCTTACAAACATTGATAAGAATCACGAAATTAGTTATGCTTGTGTCTCATATTTTTTTATCAATCTACCCTCACATTCAGTTGTTGACGATAATGATGACGCATGTGTATATTTTCTGTCAAACTAAAAGTCAAGTTTATGGTTTGTGAGATTGCCTTGGTCGCCATTTAGCTGGGAAGAAACCAACGCCATCTAGTTACATTTTTGAAAACCTGAATTCTAACGTGCAAGGGAAAATAGACACTAAGGTACCCAGGCAATTTCACAGCTATCTGTACAGTCCATAGTACTGAGCGAGGGGAATAGACGGCGGCCTCCTTTTGCGAAGAAGTAATACTTGCGAGGTAAACGGCGCGGCAGTAATAAAATCATAAAATTCGTGAGACGTAATTTATGTATGGCCCCTAAGTTGGTTAAGAGTAAAGTGACCTTTTGATAGTTAGAGATTTGAACAGTAGAGCTCCTTGATAATTGGCAGTAAAAGCAGCCATTTCAGCCAAAAGACGTCCACTGTTGGACATAGGCCTCCCCCAAGTGTCGCCAGAATGAACAGTCCTGTGCGTCTCGCATCCATCGGATTCCCGCAACCTTTGCCACGTCATCTGTCCACCTTGTAGAAGGCCTTCCAACGCTGTAGATTGTAGTAAGTATTTCTCAAAGCTGTTTATAAACAACTAGCTTTTGCCCGCGACTTCGCCCACGTACATAAAATAGCTTATGTCACTCAGGAATAAAGCCGCTTTCTATCGGTGAAAAAATTTTACCAATCGGATCAGTACTTACTTCTTACAAAAAAAAACAAAAAAAAGAACTTCACCTCTTTATAAAATTAATTAGTACTTACCTGCTCTATACAATAATTACATCAAAGTATAGTAAAAATAAAATAAAAAATATTGATGGGTCTTTATCTCAAAACTACCGAAATATTCCACCACTTTTTCCGAAACTAAACTAGATAACTTTTGGTTAACGAGAACATCGATAAGAAAAACTGTGTCATTTAATTCATTCACTTGTTTCAGTGTGAGTAAGAGATGGCGCTAGACTACCTGTATAGCTCTGTCTCTTACCCACATTGAAACAAGATTAAAACAATCTTACTTTGAACGTCATGTTAACCCCTCAAGTCATCGGTCCTAGAGACCTTCCGACACTACATCTTCATCATCATCTGCATCTTCTTCACTGCATCTGCATCACTGCATCTGGCACGCGGTCGCCACTCCAGAACCTTTCAGCTCCATCAACCATCTGTGTACTACTTATCCTACAAAGAACTAAATCAGCAGGTCATATTCGTTTATGTATTGATTAGCCTCAATTTAATATCAAATTTGAATACCTACTTGTAATCCGAGTGTAGGAGCATAGAATTTCAATTGCAGAAAGAAATCTGACATTCTAAAAGTTTAATTTCAAATATAATTAGTACATAGTTTGATTAGCCACAAAACAGGTAGGTACAGAAGTCAATCTCATGTGTACTTCAATTTTTATACCTACGCTAGGCGATCGCGCTAGGGTCAGCGCGTTGCGCCGAACTGTACGAGTGCGACCGGGCGATTGAGCCGAGATAACGTGTCTGTGAGCGGTGTCTATGTGTGCGTTGCTCGAGCGAGCTTTGTATGTAGATGATCTTCTGTACCTATCTATTTTGTGGATTAGCCTTGTTCTTATATCTAGAATTTTAGTCTACACTACACTAATCCAATTTTTAGTCAGGCTAAAAAAAACTAAAAAAAAAATCTAATTAATATTCCTTTCTTTTCTGAACAATCCTAGAAAGACTAATCTAATAACTTCAATGTTACTAGCACAACAATGTTTTTAAGTTGAGCAAGTCGACTTGCTTGCGTTACTCGACCGTGTTACTTTCCATTAAAAATTGGCAGAGCACAAAAAGCTGAGATATGTAATTACAAGTTGGAGTATGTAATACATTGCGTGTCGTGTGTAGTACTACTCAACTTATATTTTTAACTGTCTTTTGCTGTTACTTTGCTTGAGAACTAAAATAATTTTAATGATGAAGCCTTTTATTCCGAATGATTGCAGTTTTTAATTAAATTCTGAATTTACAGTTATTTATAGTAGTTGTAATAATAGTAGAGTTGTAGGTCGCGGGATCAAACCCAGCCAGGCGCATTACTTTGTGTAATTTATTTCATCACTACTGCTCTCAAAACGGTGAAGAAAAACATCGTGAGGAAACCGGCATGATCTAGAACCAAAAATTTGAAGACATGTGACCTCCACCAACCCGCACTGGGCCCGCAAGGTGGATTATGGCCCATTCCCTCTCCTAGAGAGGAGACCTGAGTCCCAACAGTGGGAACATTATAAGGCCGACTATGCTAATGGTAATGGCCTCCTCCAATGCTTTTCTTTGTTGCCTCTCATGAGCAACCCTTCTCCAGTTTGGTCCTGCTGCTTTAATAAACACAAAAATAAACTTTGTGACTTTTAAGTAGCTTAATTATATAAAGATTTCATTATAAGTTAGGTGTGCTTAAAGGTAAGAAGTTGGCCAATTCCATAACGCTATAATACTATGAAAGAAAAAACACGCAACAGCAGTGAGAGTAGCCACCCTTACAATCAAAATAAGTATCTTCAAAGATTACCATCTCTACTAACGTTTATTCTTAACAAACGGCCAAACCAACCAACAAAACATTTCATTACAGATATCTAATTGGCGGTTCTCTGGTTACCTACCATCATACACATAATAATAACAACATATTTACAATTCAAATGGTACGCAGTAGTTACATGGAGTTATCTGGGAACTTTTTGCTCTGGTTTCCATAACACCTGGTTCGTAACTTGCGCACAATTTAGTAACATCAATGTAACATCGACAGTTACGTCAAAAAAAACATAATTATAGAAAGTATTCTAATTTTGCGTGTTAACCACGAGTGTGGTTTAAAAGTAAGTTAATAATGTTTACAAAAAGGAATCTGGGTTATTATCTGGGATATTTTATGATTTAGAAAATGATTTCTTAATAGCCATTTTCGATTTTGATATTTACAATTGATGATAAAGGGGTATTATTCAGTTTTTTTATTTTAATCTAATTAAAGGTCTTGTATTTTTAATCTAATTTATTGATATAATTTAATGTGCTTTTATGAATCATAATTATGATTTTAACTGAGTCGACCAGAGACTAACTTATTTATTAAGTATAAATCACTAAGCGCCTTAAAAATATGATGACTAGAATTCAGAAAAAGAGATAAGTAAATACGATAGAAAACTTCGGAACCATTTCTTTGTTATCAGTTAATTAGTTCCACCTGATAAACTATTACCAAATTTTTAAGAACTTTTTATTACACTAAGTTCCAATTTAGTATAAGAAAGTTGAAGACTAAAAGGAAGTAGCGCTCTCCTTTAACAATAACACAAACATTTCTAAATTGACTTTCATTTCCATAAGGCAATAAAATAGCAAAACTAAATTGGACACGAACTTGTAATAAAAAAAATTACATTGTCGACCGCGACATTTAGCAAGTACCTAAGTGAATAGGAACCATCAGCAAATATCAAAACAAATGATAATAAAGGAAGTGTTTTGAGAAAGTATGCCGTCACTAATGAGGCAAGCAAATGTCTATTTAGTACAATGCTACTTGCCTACAACGCTTGACCACAGGTGAAAGGTATAAGTCGTTCAAACGAAGCATAGCGTCGTGCGACTGATGGACTTTAATTACTCCCTTGCGATTTTAATGTTGTACTAACTAAAGAAATGTACATTTCTTTTTCAAAAAGCTATTTGTTAATTAATGAAATATACATAAATGGCTTTAATGGAAAGTGTGCAGTTCAATCACCTGGAACTTTTATCTATATGTAGATATGTATCTATTTTAATGTATATCGAGCTAGTGGTCATTACTCAATGTTCGCGCGTATTTAGCGTACGGGGACATTATTAGCTATCCCGTGTGATTGCATGTTTTGTTACTGCCCCGCTCCTAATGATCGTAGCGTGATATTCAATAGCCTATAGGTAGTATTTCATTTGCAAATAGGTTTTTGAAATTCACTCATACACGTCATTTTCTTTCGTTATTTTAAACTAGATGAGGCCAGTGTTTCCTAGCCGACTACCCTGAGACGAAACATCAAAACAATCTCAGGGGTCAAGGTCTCTTTTAAAGTCCATACATTGCTGTAAGAGCAAATTGGTAGATAGGTTTAAGATATTGTATGTCAACGTTCCACAAGTACGTAAATCATATTTCTACAAAGACTTTGAAGCATATGCAGGGTAGAAATCGTCCAATGACTTCTTCTTCTGCTCTGGGTGGAGCGTAAGGGTGTGTCAGACTTTTGCTGACTAAAACCACACCTGTGTTTTTTAGTTGCCCCGCGGCTAGCAGAGCTGCTAGCAGTCTCTGGGACCACTTGGATTTAGACCTCCTCTCTAGAAGAAGAAATGGGCCATAATCCACCACGCGGGCCCAGTGCGGGTTGGTGGATCTCACACGTCTTCAATTTGTTCTTCTAGGACGACTAGGACATGCTGATTTTTGAAGACTGGCGACTGCATATAAAAAACAAAATGTAATGGACATTACTTAATTTTAGTAACTAAACACACGTTACGTACATATGTATGTTGTGTAAGAAAATTTAAATTAAACAACATTCGTCTTAGATAACTAATGGATAAACTGGTCATAACTCGTGCAATAGAGAAAAAAAAACTTGTATCACCCAGACATATTGCACTTATTATGAAAATTAATGTACCTATGCTAAAATAGTTTCTTTTATTGCCTATTAGTGCCGCTTTATTACTTTATTAACTAATAGATAAATTCGCATATTAATGAGAGGAAATTAAAACTTTCTACGTAATGTTTTCCGTATTATAGAATTCAGTCGTAATGTAATTACAAAATTAATTTTATTACTTTGCATATATGGGTACCTTACCTGGAACTTTCTTCTTTTCTATTACGTACATTTTTTTATTATTATTATTATTTATGATACGAATCATTGCTGGCGGCAGGTCACGGGAACAACTTGCGACCCACGCACGCTCCTCAAGTTGAAGGGTAAAATTTACAAGTCCGTCATAAGACCTGTCGTATCTGTATGGATCAGAATTTTGGGCTGTGAAAAAGAAGGATGAAAAAAGATTGCATGTAGCGGTGATGAGAATGTTGAGATGGATGTGTGGTGTGACAAGAATGGATAAAGTGAGAATTGAGTACATTAGAGGAAGTTTGAACCACTTTCAAATCCAGCCAGTGACTGAAAAGTTGAAAGGTAATCGGTTGTCTTGGTATGGCCATGTGAAGAGGAGAAATGAAGCGCATATCACTAAAAGAGTTCTGAGTATACATGTGGTGGATTGAGAGGGAGAGGAAGGCCGAAGAAAAGGTGGATGGATTGTGTGAGGAGTGATATGAAAGAAAAAGGAGTTAGCGATAGTTTGACGGGTGACAGGACAGAATGGAAGAAAAAAACATGTTGCGCCGACCCCAAGTAATATGGGATAAGGGCAGGAAGAAGAAGAAGAGACTCGAATCACTGCTGACCACTACCTCACTTGATGGAAAGCGACGATGTGGTCGACGATGGAGCACGCTTGTCTAGAAGTAACCTATTCACTCTTGACCTAAAGACCTCTAACTAGGTAGTGTAATTTATCTATAATAATATATGTGTGTTAGGGTGTCCCAAAAAAATCAATTCTTTTTTTTACAACGCATACCCTCTAATTTTATTTGAATAGTGTCAAAACAATTGTAAATAAAATTTTAAGTACTTAGGACCAAGGGAACCCGTGCCGACTTGCATCGAAAGATATCGGAACTTCGTACTTTGGCGCGAAGCAGCTAACGTATCAAGTGCTCGTTATTATTTATTTATTTAATTAGTCAACGCATAATTTTCATTCAGTCTACATGTCAGTAGGATTACGAAGTCTTACAAAATAAATATTTTGATTATGGGATACGTATAAAATCAAATTACGGGTTCAAAACTATCCTATAATTGACAAGTATTGGCAGTACTGTTTTACAACATTCCTTTAATGAATTTATGTGTCACTGAAAATCGTGAATCTTACTATTCGAAAGTGTATTATTTATTGGGAAAGGCACAATATACGTGACATTTCCTAATTAAAGCATTAAGTATCTGTGTTAAAAACTTGAACTTGAGAGTTTTGGAGAGATCTGCAAAAAATGC
The DNA here is from genome assembly GCA_910589285.2 of Mythimna ferrago. Lineage (NCBI taxonomy): Eukaryota > Metazoa > Arthropoda > Insecta > Lepidoptera > Noctuidae > Mythimna > Mythimna ferrago. The sequence continues at coordinate 7,798,008 of OU342691.1, read as the reverse complement.
GAACAAAACACAAGATGTATTCAAGAAGCAAAGACATGAGCTTGTAATAAAATTAGACAAATTGTTGGACATTGCACATGCCGATGCGTTTCCATTAATAAAAGATAAAATCTTCTTGTAGTGCCAGAGAGAGCCAGGTTGATGTGGTTACTTAGATGGAGTGGACCAAAAATTCGAAAAAAAAAAGCGCGCCTAAGAAATATTTAGGAACCAGCCACCTGGCTACTAATTGTTTCTTTAACTGCTTTGTAATCACCTTATCACGAAAATGCGTCTTCAGATTCTGAAATTATGGATTTACAAGAAAATCTACTCATACCAACTAAGAGTACCTACACAGCCCCAACAAATAAAAGTTCCGTGGGGAAAAATTTTATCACTCCAAAGACAGTTGCAGCTTTGAGTAGAGAACAGTTAAATATGAGCAATTCTGTGTTAACAATCATAAACACAGAATTTTGCCATAAAAGCTACTGTTGAGACACTTGCATACAACACTGACGAATTTCCCATAAGCATGTCCTCAATTCAAGTAATTCGTACGAAGAACAGAAAAAGAGCGCGCAGGAGCTATTAAAGTCGATTTCCAAAACAAGGTAGGTACTGGTACGATTATAAACTGTCGATTGACACAGATGATAAACTGTTTTCGGCTTTAGATGTGCGCAAATGTAAAGAATATTGCCTCTTCGATAGTTATTTCATATAGTGACACAGTCCTATAGAACAACTTGTCGGGGTGCCAAAACTGGACAACTTCAAAAAATCACTACTGAAGAGGAACAACGAACAAAAGCATATTTTCTAATGTTGTGTACAAGAACAGATAAATAGGTTTAGCCTGACTGTAAAAACCAAAATTTGGAAAGATTAAGTCCTAGTAATAATAGATACTTGAAAAATATAAGATATAGGTAAAGCGATGTTTTATTTTCTGAATAAAAATTAAGTTCTAAAATGTCGTCTGTAGTTTTCATACAAACTTTCTTCTAAAAGTTTGACATCAAGTCGGCACGGGTTATCGTCTTCCGATACCAATAATATTTATTATTTTAGTTCTTAGGGTCAAATAGAAAAAAAATAGAGGGTATGCGTATTCAAAATCAGAAAAAAAAATTTCGCCCTTATAGCTTGGGACACCCTAATGTGTGTATTTGGAAATATACAAGTATGTATAGGTATTTATCAGTTCTCATAGCACAAGCTATGCTTAGTTTGAGGCTAGATGGAGTTGTGTGATAGTAAAAAAAAATGCAGTACCTACTATACTTTGACAAATAAATTAAATAACATTATGCTATGTACTGTGTGTTTCAAATTCTTACTAATATTATAAAAGCGAAAGTGAGTTTGTTTGTTACGTCTTCACGCCTAAATGGCCAGGAGGAGTGGCAGGCGGTCGCCGACTTCTGCGAGGCAGTAATGCTCGCTAAGGAGGAGGCCGACCGCATCAGGCAACGGCGCTCTCGCCGCCGTCGGGATTCCGATCCCGATTTCCAGCCACCATAGGCGCGGGCTTGCGGACAGTGAGCAATGGGTAGCTCGCTGTCCGGCCGTCCGGTAACTGTCCGGACCAAGCCCAAGTCGTCGACGGCGCGCGCTGTTCCCGCGCGCCTCAAGGAGTTGTCAGCAACAGCAGGGGCCCAGCCGGGTCGAAGCCTACTGGGGCCAGGGTTATCCGAAAGGGCGCTCGAGCCCCGGTATGAAGGCTTGAAGGAACGGGATGGGTTTTTTTAGTCAGTAAGAGTCTGACACTATCTCCCGCTCCGCCCAAGAGCGGGGGTTGTCATAAGATGATTTTTCCCATCGAAAAAAAAAAACGCCTAAATGGCTAAACCGATTTTCATGAATTTTGAAAAAAATTTGGAAACGGACATGGGCTATTTTTTTTTAAGTGAGAAAATGGGGAGAAAGGGGTGGGCAAAGCCGCGGGTAAAAGCTAGTATAAACTAAAATTGTATTTCTACTTTTGATGTTCCCAGGTCCCACAGTGTCTGCAGTCTCCAAAAAAAATCCATTAGCGAAACCTAGTGAAGTCTATTACGTTTTGATTACATTTTAAGCGCGTTTTTCACAGACATTTTGATGACATTGCCGATTTGTGGATACTGGAGAGACTGATTTGAATGAATTAAATCATTCATTTCTGTTGATTTACAACGTGCCCTTTCATGTGATGTGAGGCTTGATTATGTTGATGATTGGCTTACGGTTACGTATATAGGGTGACTGGTATTTTAGTGTACGATACTTAAACACGTGATTATGCTCATGATAACACACAATTTTTATTATGGGAGAAAAGCCGAAATCGCGAAAAAAATATCAGCTGTTCAGTACATTAGGCAAACATAAATATACTGAACAGCTGATTTTTTTTTCGCGTTTTCAGGTTTGTTCCCATAGTAAAAGTTGTTGGTTAGCATGAGCACAATCACGTGTTTAAGTATCGTACACTAATTACCAGTCACCCTATTATATCAATTTTAATACATGTGTATTTTTAGGTAAATGATTTTGTGATGGCTCAAATGTCTATCACGGCTCATGAGATGCAGCCTGGTGACAGACGCACAGACAGACAAATAGACGGAAGGACAGCGGAGTATTGGTAATAACCTGTTGATTTTCTACCAGTTGCATTTCGAGAAGTGTGCGTCAGAGTCGGAATTGCATAACCTAATTCGGCCAAGCTCGTTCCATCATCGGATCTCTAGTTCGTCGAGTTGCTTGCGTCGAGAGTTGCGAATGATGCACATCCCATCCATACGCACAAAATGTCTTGGGAATACATTCATTGTGTAAACAGTGGTATTCTCTGCCGGAGTATGTTTCATGATGGCCACAACGTAGGGGTCTTTAAATCAAGAGTATAGATTACTTCTAGGCGAGCATGCTCCACCGTCGATCACATCACCACCCTTCATCAGCCCCCCTAGCCAAGCTACGAACGTTTCGTTCCTGTCTTGCGTCTAACGCTTCCAATTTCATGTTATGACCACGTGACTGAACGTTGAGAGACGTCGGAATAAAGGAATTGGAGGCGTAGCCGACTCGAGGCGGTCGACGCAAAAGAATCGAAACGAAACGGTTGTAACTTGGCTAAGGGGGCAGGTGAGAGTGAGTCAAGTGCGAGCCCCAAAATAATAATTAAAAAGATAAGTCCCAGAGCTAATAAGCTTAAATTTACTAAAGGATTATGATGTATACTCGTACCTATTCATAAATCCTGGTTACTCAACCAGCCGTGCGGGTGTCGCGCAACCTTTTATCAGTACTTTCACTGATATGAACTGAAATTGCGACATTTCATGTCAGTGTCGTAATGTAGGAACTGCGTAAAACATAGATTGATTTATGCGAGCACTAGGAAAATTATCTTCAGGGGTTTTTCCTGTATCGAGTGCTTTATGTTGCTGTAAATTGCAATGTTTGCCTATTTTGTTTGAATTTGAGATGGTCGATGGGGACGAAAGACGCAGACGCAGCGTTGGAAGGCCTCCCACAAGGTGGACCGATGACCTGGTGAGGGTTGCGGGAATCCGGTGGATGCGAGACGCACAGGACCGGTCATTATGGCGACACTTGGGGGAGGCCTATGTCCCACAGTGGACGTCTTTCGGCTGTAACGATGATGATGATGAATTTTGTATTTGTAATAACTGTAACCTTTGTTACAGTTATTACAAATACAAGTTTGTCTTTACAAGTGGGTAAATACTTACGACTGCTAACAGTCTTGATTTCTTTTTACGTTTACACTAGGTATTCGAAAATGTGTACCTACAATATTGGCTTTCATGTTTTTGTTTTTAGAGTTTTGCACCCGAAAGGTGGGTCCCTTTTACCTTTCGGGTGCAAAACTCTAAGCTAGCCGCTTGGTGTCGACAGGTACTCAAAACTTTGAAACTTCAACGAGTACATCATTACCAATAATCCTCTTGGCTCGTTTCTCAATGGATTCAAGCGCATCAAGCTGATATCTGGCAGATTCGTTTTACTGTTATACTGGACATCTAGTCCATTACTTATTAAAATGTGAAATCATCTAATGATTACTATATAATTAGGCCAGTTATATATTATTTTGTATGTAGTTACATCTTGTGAGAAAAAGACAGCGACGCCATGGTAGTTCAATTTTTTTTTTTTTTTGTATCTAAAAGAGGGCGCTAATGTTGCCAACTGAAAACTTTATTACAGACTAGCTGTGCCAGCGACTTCGTTCGCGTGGACTACAGGCTTCTTAATTTATTTTTTCTAAAATAAAAGTAGCCTATGTTACTCCTTATTACATCACCTGCCAAAAAAAGTTCCGTCAAAATCGGTCCAGCCATTTCAGAGACACACAAAAATTGTACTTAAATAATGTTATTTTATTTATTTATTTATTACGACTTCATGCAACATAAAAGTACATAGGCGGACTTAATGCCTTATGCATTCTCTACCAGTCATTCTAGGGTGGCGAAGAGAAAACATGGCAGGTGCATAAAAAAGTAAAAACAAATAAAAGATTAATACGAAAAAACAAGGGTTTGGTATTTTGGTGTATGTTCCGTATATATATTCATATGCATGTAATAAAAAGCAGTTATTTCAATTTTACAAACAGACACTCCAATTTTATTTATATGTATAGATAACAACAACACCAATGGTAATTTAGCAAAGCACCATTTGAGTGCCACACTCGCATATTATATTCCCGCTAAAAAAATAACGACCTTTCATTGTTTTAGCCGGCCCATTAGCTATCAGATGGTTCAAGATAATGACACAATGATCCACTGACCTCAACCATCAAACATTAGCTCTGAATCAAACTTGAACTTTAAAAGCAAATAAGCACCTTGAAAGAAATCATATCTACTTCTGGGAACATCACTTACGAAACAATCAGAAGGAAATTATGAGTTTTGGTTGTTCCTGATGTCTTGGTGTTAACCCAGAAATGAACGCCATGCGGGCTTCGATTGTACCACACTATTCCGACAATCGAAATCCCGACGAACGCTATTTCGACAGATCACTATCCCGACCTACAGTATATCGACAGAACACTAAGTCGATGGAGTTTATCTCGACTGGACGCTATCCCGACAGTCATTTGGTCGACAAAACACTAGATCGACTAACTGTTGGACGACTGAACGCCATGCCGACGTTCAGTAACCCGACAGCACACTTTGCCGAAATGCTTTATCTCGACTAATATCCACAGATAAACAACGGGACGTCAAGACACCACAGCAACAAGCGGAATAACCTAGAATTTAGAAAAATAAGGTTCAATCAATAGAAAAATTTAGAAAAAAAAAAAAAATAATGAATATTTATTGAGATAATGAGAAAACATGTAGGAAAGATAAAACTATTCTCTCAGGGTGAACAAATTATTTAAATGAGTTCAACATACGGACCTCTATTTTTGAGTACCTAATCTATTTTTGGATGAAACACAATAATTTACATATCGCTATATACCTAAATGCGGTGTGTGTTTGTATCACTGTACATTGAACAGTGGTCCATTTTTAAATGATGCGGGCTAATGCTTGACTGCGATCCCAAGTGATGGTAAGCACTGATACAAACGATGATTGTGAGATGCACTAGTTTATTAAGAGCCTATTCAATCTAAACTTGTCTATTTAAAGCCTTTCACTCTAGCGGTGAAGACAGCTAAAATATTATCAGTAAGACCGCTGCTAGCAAATTATTCGTCCTTCGGTGTACGTTGTATAGACAACGAGGCAAAACGCTTAGTCCGGTCCATAAAGGTGTCAACAATGTAAGGTTAATGGATACTCACTATACGTCATGTTATCCGATAGTAGAAAGTTGATGGCGGTATCAAGTCAATTAATTCCCGGGCATAGAAGACCGAAAAGCTGGCTACCACACGCCTGTGCACCAGGTTTGGTACATTAGTCTTAACCATCTTCACCAGCTGGTTCAGCTGAAAAGTATAAGCGTTTGATGTTTCTCACCTGGGTTGACGCTTGTAAACACTAAGTTTCGGATTCGAGCTCAAATAAGAGAGCCTTTAACCATGCTGTCAAGTCCTACAAAAAGCACTAAAGAAGGCACGCTTCGGCAGCATTACCCACATTAGCGTGAAGCTCTCTGCGCAGCCGTCCGGTAGCAAAACATTCTGGTCTCTTGCCAAATCGGTAGAATGTCTGTCGGCCCACACTGCCTCCGATGGTTAAACCTGATAGAACACTGGCTTATACAGTTAGAGAGAAAGCAGGTTTCTTTATATCTCTGTCCACCCATAAATCGCGTCTTGACATGTACTAGCAATACTACTACACCGGTATTGCTTAATTGCGACTCCTCGATGCGTAACTTCAATGGTCGAGGTTCGCATAAGGAATAGAGAAGTTCTGACAGCCTGTGTCGTCCAGACAAGAATAAAGGTAATGCCAGAGTTCCTCAAGGGTACAGACTCCCAGACAGATGAAAACCACAGTTGTAGAGGTTTAAGGTAGTAAGGAGTTAATCCAGTCCGAAACAGAGACTATGGTAGAGCGAACGAATGTCTCACTTTAGGCAGTCTAAAAATAGGGCAAGCCAATGTAGTGGGATTAAACGCCGTCAAAACCCAAGCATGTCTATAAACCGCCAAAAGGAGCCCGTAGTACACCTGGGCATCTGCTTGCACCGACCGCCTTCAGTTCTTGGGAGTTGAAATTTCTTCAAACCTAAACTTTGGGTTCAGTAATTCATTAAGTCCAAAGCTTGGATAGCTGATAGGAATCTCGGCGTTCTTGCAAAGATCCGACGTTACAGACGGACAGCTTCTAATGCTAAACAAATCACAGGCCCAATCGTATGTTGAGAGTACTGCAGTCACACATGATCTGGTGCTTCAAAATGTTACACAGCAGCTTTGGACTCAGTAGAAAGGCATGCGAAGAGATTAATTGGTGATCGCCTATTGTTTGGTATAGACTATACTATAATATAATTACTATAATATAATTTAGAAATATGTAAGTATGTTTATCAGTTGTCTAGTACTCATAACACAAGCTCTGCTTAGCTTGGGACTAGACGGCGTTGTGTGATAGTTGTGGAATATTTTATTATATTATAATATTATATCGTCTATAACCAGTTTCCCAGTTTTGAACTTAGACAAGCAGTTGCTCCATATACCTTATATTCTGGTAAGGCATTGGTCAGCATTTGTTTTTAATTCCAGGCATAAGTGTAGGTAGAAACACTAATTTAAGGAAACCTAAGTTTTATAAATCCATCAAGTCGGTCAGCCAACAGAGCTGGCCAAAGAACGTTTTTATCGTTCATTCACATTTTAGTTAAAGGAATTCTCCCGTTTTTATCCTTATTTTTCTAAATTCTAGGTTATTCCGCTTGTTGCTGTGGTGTCTTGACGTCCCGTTGTTTATCTGTGGATATTAGTCGAGATAAAGCATTTCGGCAAAGTGTGCTGTCGGGTTACTGAACGTCGGCATGGCGTTCAGTCGTCCAACAGTTAGTCGATCTAGTGTTTTGTCGACCAAATGACTGTCGGGATAGCGTTCAGTCGAGATAAACTCCATCGACTTAGTGTTCTGTCGATATACTGCAGGTCGGGATAGTGATCTGTCGAAATAGCGTTCGTCGGGATTTCGATTGTCGGAATAGTGTGGTAGAATCGCGGGCTGTCCGTGATCAAATTCATGGAACTGCGGTATCCGTAATTAGTATTATATCCTTTGCCTTGATTGCAGTCACTGATGGGAGAGGGGGGGGGGAGAATGGTGATACGTACGAGAGACGTCGATTTCGGAATTATCGTAAATGTCAGTTCACGATAGTTTTGTCTTTATTTCCGTTTTTAGAAAATTTTTACTATAAATATTTTATTTTATTTATTAATTTAGTTGGCATTTTATTTTTTATTTATGTTACTATTTATCTACTCATAAAAATAAAGAAAAGATAATAAACATAAAAAAAAATATGAATACATACTTATTTTCAATTCTGTGGTGAGACTTTCTAAGAAGCTCGAATCGGACTGTCAACTAGTGACGGACTCTACTGCCCTTTCGGGAGTACATCTGAATGTCCGCCATTTTAGGCCAGCATGGCGGGAACTGGTTTCCCTCGAGGATGTCGGACCCTTAATTTCCAAAGAAATTTCTTCCAGCACACCTGCGAAAGAAGGATTAAAGAAAATGTAGACAATAGTGTGGAGGAAGCAAAAGAGAAGAGAGAAATCTAATTTGAAGTATCATCACCGTCATCATCATCATTCCAACTGAAAGACGTCCACTGTTGGACAGGTTCAAGAGTGGCGACCGCGCAACGGAAAACGCAGCGTTGGACCTCCCACAAGGTGGACCGACGACCTGCTGAGAGTCGCGGGAATGCGGTGAATGAGAGACGCACAGGATTTGAAGTATCCAATAACACAAATCATCATCATCATCTTCCTGCCCTAGTCCCGTTTTATTTGGGGTCGGCGCAACACGTTTTTTTCTTCCATTCTGTCCTGTCACTCGTCACGCTATCACTAACTCCCTTTTCTTTCATATCGCTTCTCACACAATCCATCCATCTTTTCTCTGGCCTCCCTCTCCCCCTCCATCCATCCACATTTAAACTCATAACTTTTTTAGCAACATGCGATTCGTCCCTCCTTTTCACATGACCATACCAAGACAAACGATTCCCTTTCAACTTTTCAGTCACTGGCGCGTATCCAATAATGCATTTTTTTTTTTTCTAGCCGTTGCTGTCCCACTGCTGGGCAAAGGCCTCCCCCAAGTCCTTCCAAACTTTCTTCTCCTGCGCCGTCTCAAACCAGTCCTCGCGGTACGCGTCCAGATCATCCCGCCACCTCTTTCTAGGCCGATCTCGACGGCGCTTTACTTCAGTAGGGACCCGCTGTGGGGCGACGCTCGCCCAGCGGTCTCTATGCATGCGGCTGACATGACCCGCCCAGTCCTATTTGAGTTTGGCAGCCTTTTACAAATATTAGGAAAAAAATACACGTTTTTCATATTAGCCAATAAACTTCCCCGGATGTTCGAGCCTCCAGATAAAATAGTAATATAGACTTAATTTGAAGTGTTCACGCAGGTTCTGTGGTTGATTGGCAATCGAAATTATGTTGTTATCTACGAATGGGTGGGTGCTTTCATACTTTGTCCTCCATCGATATTACATTGGCAATACTATCTGTATTGCGTCATTTGCAAAACAATTTGATAACAAGTTTCATTCTATGTAGAAACTAGGAAACAGCCGCGACTCCGCCAGTGTTAAATCAGTTGGTACCTTCTACCTTTATAATTGAAAGCCTATTTATCACGTATGCGGACAGTACTATCTCACTGACTGCGGCGACTGTGACACTACTTATTTTCATACATTACCTACGGACGTAGTGTCACAATGCATTGTAAAATTATATGATATGTGGCACAAATCTAGGCGTAAACGTCGTAAGGCGTTAAAAAGGCGAAGCGGCGCAGTACTCGACTGATCGTATGTAAACACGACGTCCGTGGTCGTAGTGTGCGTAGGGATGGGAGTATAAATGTGTGCGTGGAAGTACTTTCTTTGACGATTTTTTGTAAATAATGTAATGACAGTACAAAAGTTGTAATTATACCTGTGGTGACAGTACAACATGCCGTTCTTTATGATAGTATGAAAAATCGGTCGTCGTGTGGCGTACTGATTTTATGCAAGTAAAAAATCACACGTCGACAGGCGTATTGTCGTATCACTTTTAGCTGCCTAGACGCCTGTGGTCGTTACTGTCCGTCAACGTGTTATTAGTCTACAATTTAAGCTATCCAGGTGCCAAATTAATAAGGCGTCACCGCACAGCTGGGTGCAGGAGCAAAACCAACCCTCAGTCGCCCGGATGGCCCATGCAGTTACCAGTTACCTAGCTTATAACTTTGCGATTTTTTATAATGCAATTATGAAATTTGGTACATAGATTCTGTACGTGAAAATACTATACACGTGCTTCGCGTTTCGCATATTAATACAAGTATATTCGAAACGCGAAGCACGTGTCTAGTACTTACTCTAAACTAATGTTGTACCAGGGAAAGCTCCTCAGATTTCCAGGGACTTTCCAGTATATGATAGGTATATTGCAAAAGTAAGTCATCACTATTAACCTTACTGTATTTGTCGTTAGTTCATGCTCAATAATCTTGATATGAAACGTAATCTCGAGTTCACGACTAATTTCATAAGTGGGCTAAACCTTACGGTATCATAGTATCCATAGATCTGTGTTAACGCTTCGAGTAATCTAACGAAGATATGAAGATGAAAAAGTCAGCTAACACTGTTTTTAAACACTTGTGTGATAGAGTTCCGTATCTTTTTATTACAGACTTTTAACTGGAAAAGCAGTATCATTGAACGGGGCAATATGAATGCAGGGGTAAATAGAAACTACTTTGAAGGGTAAATTCACGTTATATAAATATTATTTGCACTATTTACCTGCAAATGATGCAATTTGAATTTACTGATAAAACCTTTAAAAAATCGTTGCTTTTTTACTTATGTTAGATACTTAGCAAAGAAAAAAACTTAATCAAAGTTTTGTTTCTATTTACCTCGTTATTTCCATTAACCCCGTTTGTAGGAAGATTAGGTCCACCAATTAATTAGCGTCATATTGGCCATACAAACTGGAACTATCGAATTTTGTTATAGGATATTTCTTAGAAGACGGCTCAAAAACAAAGAATTTTAAGTCTAGATCAAACACTTTTGGCAAGATTCTGTTTAGTTTTGGTGTTGGTATTGTTGGCAATAGAGTGATGTAGGAAAAACTAAAAGAGAACTGGTGGGTTACGATGTTCAAAGTAAGATTATTTCTTTCTTATTTTACTGCAGGTAAAAAATAGTGCTAGACAACCCTTTATAGCTCTGTGTCTTACCCGCACAGGAATAAGAATAAAACAATCTTATGTTGAACGTCATGGTAACCCACCAATTTGATTCAACGATTCGTGTAGTACCGTATAATAGTAATAACAGTACCTAATGCCACAAATTAGCGTGTGCAGTTACAAATTTAAGGCGAACTGCACACTACAACAATATAAAACATACCTAAGACCTAAAGTTTATCTTGTAAGTTAGTCTGTGAATGGACGAGACGACCATTTGAACACAATATTTTTTCCTCCATGCGTTAGAAAGAACGTTAAACCGTTTTTACTTACTTCCTTACTACCATTTTTAGATCTTTGACAACAAATTATTACGGATAGTTATAAGACTGGAAATCTGATACCAGGCTTACCAAAGTTACCCAATAACTTTGTTGGAACTCATGGATGGCAAATACTCGTAGGCAGTCGACCTATGTAAAAAGAAAAATACAGACAATTTTTTTTTTATTAGAGAAATGAACAAATAACTTCTGGTGAGAGAGGTGTCTCTTTCAAAAATGATCTCGCAGTTTTACCTAAACCTAAACATTATCTTAGTATGTCAAACAAAACAATAAAGCAATACACATCACTGCTGCAACGGAACCCTAACGAGCATGCCGCAATAAAAGCGATACTTAGCAAATTAATTGGAATAACTTGAAATATTTCCTTCAGCAACAAAGATGAATAGTTCCCGCTAATTTTAGCAAAAAGTGTTGTATTCATTAAGACTAATAAGAGTAACAACCGGAGCAGGAAGTTGTGAGATTAGTGCGCGGGCGCCCGTGAAGGCCGGAGATAAACGCTGCCGAAGCACGTGCGATGGCACCCGACGGCTGCCGAACTTGCACGATCATTAGTTGTTGATGGCGGACTCACGTTTAAGTCAGAACAGTAAGCTGATTACACTGTAGCTTGGTACACAAGGAAGGAGTCTGAAAAATGGACCGTATGTCGAGTGATCAGCTTGCTTGTTGTAATGTTCCTCGATAGTAAAATTTTACATATCAGTCAAAAGAATATCCCTGTTTTTTTCCACCAGGGTAATGAATAAGTCCACAATCAAATTTTCTTCAATTTAAGCGATTTGGTTAAGTTTGAATAATAATAGTCAGTACAATCCTTGATCTTCAGTAAAATTCGACATTAATCAGGTTCATCAGTTTTGAACTTTATCACTTAAAATGGTAACTCACAATTATTGATGCAGCCATTTTTATTATTGTGACAAGGTTCTTTAGATGATCAAGGTTTTCATAAACGATACAATACAAACTGACACAACGGAAACAAACGTGACGGTAAAAAGCAGTCGAGTGCGAGTCGGACTCGCGCATCGAGGGTTCTGTACAAATTTACCTATGTAAATACTTACATTGTTCGATACTTCGTTTCCCAAATTGAGTCTTAGAAGATTTTTTCGATGTAACACGGTTTTTTAGACTTTTTTTTTACTTACGGTGTGAGACCTTGCTTCTTGCTAAACTTTAAGATTTTAAGTCAACGGGAAGTACCCTATAGGTTATAATAGGCGCCAAAAACAGAACGTAAACGGCCTTATCTTTTGATGATGTTGACTTAAAAGTTTGATTATTGCTGTAATCCAAGAGAAGGACTTCAGTTTTTGATATTAATTTCAACTCAATACTTCCACGCGTTCTCGAGAAAAATGATCTTGACAGACAAACTTGGATAACAAACTGATCTTATATGAGTTACGATTTTGCCTACTGTGGAACGACGGGACCCTAAAAAAAACAGATTCGTACTACATTAAATGCTTATGTGTATTATCTAACAGCTGAAGGTCGGTATGAAGTGTCAAGGCTTCTATACTGACATTAACCTTCCTGAAGTAGTAAAGTGTATGGTTACGTGGATGGCTTTATTGGTCGTTTGGAGCTATTGTTCTCTTGAAAGGTGGATCCTCGCTCTTCTAAAGAGGAGGGCTGAGTTCCAGCTGTGGGAACATTATAAAGGCTGATTATGCTATGCTATGCTAAGGGTGGTCGCGGTGTTGAGACATTATTAACTTTCTAACACAAAAGACGTACGGTGGTGCGCCATCGGTACATGGTGGACATCCCACCCATATAGTATGTATGGGTGGGATGTCCAAAGCGCTTTGGAGACGCATTCGTTATGCGTACCTACAATTAAGGAGTTGGATTTCGCTGCCGGAGTTTGTGTTTCCTGATAGGAATAACCTAGGTGTATTTGATTTAAGAATGAATACGTTGTGTTTAGACAAGCGTGCTCCAGCGTCGACCACATCATCGCTTACCAACAGGTGAGGTTGTAATGAAACGCGAGCTCATCCATAATAAAAAAAAAGCGAACAAACTTTCTAAGGGCATCAGACAATTTGTGACTTAAAATGCCAATGCGGGCCCCAACTTTCATTGCTAAGTCTATTACTGACCAGGCTGCACATCTTTAAATATATATTACAAAATTAAAAGTTTTAATTACTTCATCGACTTTCCGGTCGTAATTCGACGTTTCATGTTTGAACATATTCTCGGCTGGTGAACGATGATACAGTCAATGGTGGAGCAACCTTACCTGGAAGTAACGTATTCATTTTTGACCTAAAGACCCCCTGGTTGTAGCTGTCTTGAAACACAGACACCGACAATTCCACTCCTTAACAGTATATACGATAAAAATAAGTATTCCCAAAACTTTTTGTGCGTATTCGCAGGATGTTGTACTCTTGTTATTCTAATTTATTAAAGACATTGATTTCTTAGACAACAATTTATTTCATCACCCCTGGTCTCAAAACGGTGAAGGAAAACATCGTGAAGAAACTCGTCCTAGAACCAAAAATTCGAAGACATGTGACGTTCACCAACCCGCACTGGCCCCGCGTGGATTACGGCCCATTCCCTCTCCTAGAAAGGAGGCCTGAGTCTCAGCAGTGGGAACATTAAAAAGGCTGATGATAATGATAAGAAAGACATTGATGTATTAAAAAACCGGGTTTTTTAATAAATCAAAGTAGAAAGGTGAGAGTATTATGCTTTCGTTCAGGAAATTCCACCATTTATATAATTTTATATTTCAACCATACACTTTCCGTGTGTGATATTATTGACATTATAAAGAAAGTTAATGACAGCCCACTACATAATTTCGCTACATTTTTCTCGACAGCTTTACATTTCAGACTTTCTGTAATTTCATCAAATAAAATGACTTTCGGAAATGTGGCAAATTGCCTAAAATTATCTTACACTGAATTATCTATTATTACAATTAACCTTAGAATCATCAGGTGAGTCTCGCCACTGTAGACAAAGATCACTGGCACAAACTATTTAGTAAAATATACTTTACTTACTGTATTTTTATTAAAAGAAAAAATAACTAATCGATCGACACTGCGTGACCAGAGTGTGCTAAAGGGCTGACTCGTTCTTTGGGTTAAGAATTATTAATCTAAGAATTATTTAACTAATGAATGAATGGCAATCGATTGGTCCAAAAAAGTGTGACGAAGACGTATTCCATGCACTCTGTCTCGCTTTAAAAAATAAAGTAAGTCCTATATTTCATATTACCCAATTTAAAGCCCTTAGATAGATAGTGCGAATTTTACTTATAAACATAAAATAGTTTTTATTCTAATATAAAATTTATTAGAATATCATAGACGAAATGATAAATGATAAATGATCTTTATTTTGCAAGTAGGTTTTATAAAAACACTTTAACACGTAAATTTTTTTTTTCGTCAATTAATGCTATATGAGGCCGGTGTTTCCTAGCTGACTACCCTGAGAAGAAACACCGAAACAAACTCAGGGGTCAAAGTCTCTTTTTAAAGTCCATACAGCAACACATGTAATGGTCAAATAAAACATTTTTTCAAAGGAACAACCGGTAAAAAAAGATTAATGTCCCATATATACACAGTTACGTTAGAAATGTAGTACGTACTAGCCAGCTAATATTTAAGGCATTTATGTACAAGGTGTAAGGGACAGCCCTCCACAAACTTTAAGGGCTTGCTCGGTAGACGAAACTGAACAACCTTCCACAAAATTTAAAAAAAAATCCGCCTCACCATAGAAAATTATAAACTTGATTGGACAGTTTGTATGGAGAGGTCGAATTTTTTTTTTCGTTTCCTGAAAAAATTTTTTGTGGAAGGTTGTTCAGTTTCGTCTACTGAGCAAGCCCTTAAAGTTTGTGGAGGGCTGTCCCTTACACCTTGTATATATATATACATAATATTTTTGTTATTTCCATAAATAAAATACCAATGACGATAAAAACGATTGTCAAATACTACACAAACGGAACCAGTAAAACACTCAGTTTCACGACGTTTTTCTGTACCTCACAAAAAAACATTTCCATCTTCTCTTTTAAAGCGAGATACAAACACTGACTGTTTTTGTAAAATAATTGCCAGTGTTAATTATTTTACCGCGCTTAACGAACCTGAAACTGAAACGCCTGAAAGAAAAACATTCATCTTAATTATCCCGCATGGTCCCTTTCACCTAGGGACATAAAAGAGAAAAAACAAAAAAAAACATCGTCTCACACCCGACCACACACATTTGTTTATTTTGGCCAAATAATTTACTGGGACGAGCGTATGTTTCGGCACCAACCGACTTAATGTGGCATCACCCGACTTGTCAACATGTGGACCATCTTAAAAACAAAAGAACCACCCATCCGAATAATAACTCAAAAGATTAACTGCGATTTCTAGGAAGCTTTCGAATAGAAACAAGAATCGTATTACTTTCAAAAACATTGCTCCGTTTTTGTAATTAATGGCTCTAATTTATCACAGGGAAACGGCAATAGAGCCAGAGACACTATAAAAACCGACCATGTGCTAGTTGGACTCGCGCACGAAGGGTTCTGTACCATCTATGGCATAAAAAGGCAAAGAAATCATATAAATAATGGTACATTATGATATTAGTGTGTAATTTTAGTGTTTACCGTCGAGGCGGTATTAAGAACTCTCGCTAATTACTCACGTGTATCATACGACGTTTTTCAATACACTTGTGAAGAAAATAACTGTAAAACTAGTAAACTTTTGTGGCGGTAAAAATCTGTTTACTATACGTTCCAAATGAGAATAGGACCGATTCCTATGTTTTGACGTCTCGTCGTGCTGTCAAATCGAAGAAATTTTGGCAAAATTGAAGAACTTGGAGATGAGTAAAATTGAAGAACTGGATTCTGATTAAACTTTTTTCGTTCACAGTTCATAAATAAATTATTTTTTTCGTGAATTAATTAATGTTTAAAAATTTCTGTCCTTGATTTGACAGTAAATCGTGATGTCACAACATGGCGGGCGATCCTATTCTCATTTGGAACGCATTGTACATATGCGCGCTCATATTTTTTTTTTATTTACCTTTCAATACAGTCACTGAAATGAATAAACGGGGGTTGACCGGCGACTCGTGGGGGACGATCTGCGCCCATCCTGATACGATACATGTAATATAATTATGGCGGGGGAGAGGTTGAACAATAAGGTTTTAACTACATTATAGCACTTGTGCGTAATGGTAATCAAAATGTCACAGTTTGTTAACAAGGGCCATTATGTACCCTATGTGCAGTGCAATAAGATTCACTTTCTGAGCAAGTGTATTGAAAATATAATTACTTAATACTTATTACTACTACACTTGAATATTTATTTTATTCTGTGTTTAGGATGTTATAGCGCCAACAGACATACATCACCTGTGTGGTGAAATACGGACAGCAGAGTTATAGCAGTAGGGTCCCGTTTTTGTCATTTGGGTACGGAACCCTAAGAAACCACATATTCAGATTATTTTTTGACACCCACAACTATCTGTCAATCTTCATAATGTGTTTACGACGACCGAAAGTATCAAATTACTGAAAGAATACCGTAAACGATTCCGTAAAGACGGTGATCAACATAATTACTTGAGCCGAGTGCATTACGCTACTTTCCTTGGAATTACTATAATTTCGTACATCTTAGCTTTTACACGTGAATAAACACCTCAATTGCGGTAACTGTAAATGGCTTCGAAAGAAAGATGAGACGATTCGTGCTGACGCGCCAATTTCGCAATTCGAATTTTGAATATTTTTACCCGACAATAGCAAAGCCAAAGGAGGGTTATGATTCTGTTAAAACACTGATGACTGGCCGATTGTTTATCAGAAGCACTCACTACCGAAACGATAATTTTCTTTGATAGAAAAAAAAAACATACTAATCTGTGTTTTTTTTTATTGTATTGTCTTGTGGTTGTAGCAAAAATCTCTATTTAGTTATTGGATTATAGACTAAGGGTGAGTTGCACCATTTAACTATAACGATAACAAAGCCGTTAACAATTGTCAAATCGTCGAATTGACCAATAGGCGGCCGTTTCACGGCTGGTTATGGTTTGGTTATCGTTATAGTTAAATGGTGCAACTCACCCTAAATAGTTACAGGATAACAGACTACTATCTACTATTAACATTCGTTGTTGTTCATTTGTTTTCATTAGTTATTTTTCTTTTTTATACTTTAAGAAAAATTGTTAATAAATAAAATCATAATGTCTTTGACAAAAAAATACATACAATTGCAATTTCGGTGTTAGTTTGTTTAATTACAAAGTCTATTAGAATACCTATACCAAACTAACGATTTAATATACTTACTAGGTTTTGCCCGCGTACATAAAACTATTAGCCTGTCACCTAAGAATCACATAAGAATACAGCAGCTTTCTATCGATGAAAAAATCGAAATCGAACCAATTCTTTCAGAGATTACCTCCTTCAAACAAAAAAAAAAACAAACATAGTCGAACGAATTCTTACATAGATACGTTATATTCAATGTGATATTTTTCGTTCAATATTTGCCGAATTTCGCGAGTTCAACGACTTAGTTTCCCTCGCAAGCCAAAAAGCGGTAACTCAATCAAGTGAGTTTCGAGAAAACGAATTTTGTAAAAAAAATATTTCCGTCTTCATAAAAAGACTATAACAGCTTCGGTCCACGGCTTCTTCCGCATTAAATGTTGAGAAAAAGTATCATAAATATGTATACAGGTTCAAGGATATGTCTTTGTTTTTCATTTAGATTAGTTCAGCGGCTAAGGCATAGATACTTTCAAAACAAAATAGAGTTACTTTCGCATTGATAAAATAACTAGCTGCTGCCAGCGGCTTCACCCGCGTCATTGTAGAAAATTATCCCAATCTTATGTGCTTACACGATCTACCCGTGTACAATTTCAACAAAATCTGTTCAGTTGTTCCAGCGTGAAGAAGTAACAAACGTACACACAAAGTTTCCCTTTTATGATATAAGTACTAGTTTTTTCCCGCGGTTTCATCCGTGTACATTAAATAAAGCCTATCAATCTTCTCAATTAAATAAAGTCACTCACGAATAAAGCACTATCGGTGAAAAAATATAGCAATCGGACTAGTACTTTCAGAGATTACCTCTTATAAACAAAAAAAAAACATAAAAACAAACTTTACTTCTTTATATAATATATTGTATAAAATTTATTACATAATTATATAATATGAAATATGTGTGATGTTTTTTTCTTTCCATTGTCCCAATAAAATTACGAATTTTTCGCCAACCTACCTGATGCAGATAATTCCAAGTTTTCCGTGTTGGCAACATCGGAAAAGACGAGTGAAGTTGCACCGAGTCGCCAACGCCACCGTCGACGGTCTGCGGCTAATGTCAGACGGTAGCGGTGGTGTGGGCAGTTGTGCCGAGGACTAGGGCCCTTTTTTGCTCGAGCGCTGGAGGACGACGAGTGTGCCTTACTTTCTGCGTGATTTTGTGATCCATAGACATAATCTGGCTTTAATTAATTCGATACGGTTATTTTGTATACAGTGATTCCTATGTACGTTTTTAATGATTAATATATATTTACCTACATAAACTCACTCTTAATTATTGTGTCTCACCCACTCTCTGATGTAAGAAGTTTACATCAGAAGTGGGATTCCACGAGGCCTGTGCTCGCTACCTGACCCGCGTTTTTATTTGTTAAAATTTAAATTTTTCCCAAGTAAACTCTAAATCGTAACTACCCACAATATATTAACATGGGTCACAAAAGAAAACGCAAAAGTAAACAAACACGCAGGAAGAAACGTGTAAATAGTTCATCGTCAAGTAGTAGTTCAAGCTCTAGCAGTGACAGCAGTGCAACCCGGACGCCATCGCCAGCACCCGTGGCTCGAAAACGGAGAAACCAGGTACCACAAACGAACGATGCAGCAACTGTGAGTACAAATAATTCTACTCTCCACAATATGATACCTGACTTCGATCCGTTGCGTGATAATGTCGTTTCATGGTTAAATGTGATAGAATCTTACACTGCTACCTTCTCATGGACCGATAGCATGATTCGTTATCAAGCTCTAAATAAACTCAAAGGTTCTGCAAAGGTTTGGTACGAGTCGTTATTACGAAACGATCATTTATGGACAACCTGGATGTGGAAAGATTGGAGGCAAAGACTCAATGATACTTTTAGGGTAAAAAGAAATATGTTTGAACTTTTGAAAGAAATTATAGATAGGAAACCGGACGAAAATCAATCATTGTACGATTTCTTTTTTGAACAAAAATCGAAAATAGATGGTCTAGGATTGAATTTCATAGAGACGGACATTATATCGATAATATTAGGAAACATAGGTGATAGTAATATTACTGCATCAGTAGAGGCTAGCGATTTTAAGTCTTGCGATAATTTAGCGGGATTTTTACATAGTAGGGTTTATAAGTCGAAATCAGAAAAGCAGGCCATCAATAACAATTGCAATTCTACCCGCAAAGATAGTAATTTAGCTAAACCACTTAACCAAGCGGTGAATCCTTTCTTACGAACATCAACTAGTACAAGTAATACCGTGACGTCCCGTGATAACCCAGTAAATCCTAATCAAATACAAGGTCGTAAACCTTTAGAGTGTTATAATTGTGGCGGTAATCATAAACGGATACAGTGCACAGTGAAATGCGAGTTTTGTGGGAAAAAGGGGCATTCAGAGGCCGTATGTTACCATAAAAAGAATGCAAAAATAGATAAAGATGGACAAGTAGATAAGCAGGAAATAAAATACGTACAAACAAACAGTACTAAAGACAAATTTTGTAAAAGCATTGTTATTAATGGCATAGTTGCAGACGCATTTAGAGACACAGGAAGTAGTTGTTCAATTATATCATCCAAAACCGTAGAAAGCATGAAACTCCAAAAGTACACATTAAATTCACCAGTGACATTACAGGGATTTTCCAAAGATAATCTACGGGTCGTAAATGAATTCGTTAAGGTGAATATCGAGTTAGATTCCGTTAATAAAAATAAAATTGAGATGTATGTGCTTAATCAACTATCGGGTTGCAACATTTTAATTGGACGTAATATAACTGAATTGCCGTTTTTGATGTACGTCAGGATTGGGGAATCTTTGACTTTTAGACGCGTGCCCAGGTTAGATGAAATATGCGATGTAGTTATTGATTCAAATATGGACTTCGATGCAGATTCTCACCACGACGCGTTACTCAAACTTTTTGCGACATACGAGAAATGTATTGCTTTGAATATTAAACAGTTAGGAAAAGTTCGAGGTCACGAAATGGTAATTAATTTACAGAATAACAAACCTGTGCATTTTAAACCGTACAGAAATTCTTATTCCGACAGGCAAATTATTAGAGATATGATTAGTGAACTCTTAGATAACGATATTATTCGCGAAAGCCACTCTGCTTATGCGAGTCCAGCTTTGCTTGTGAATAAAAAGAACGGCGAAAAGCGTTTATGTATTGACTACCGTGCTCTTAATAAAATTACCATTCTTGACAAATACCCAATGCCACGCATCGAAGACTTAATAGATAGGCTTCAGGGTTGTAAAATTTTCACCAGTTTAGACCTCAAAAGCGGGTACTATCAAATCTCAATGTCAACGGACTCTATTGATAAGACTGCATTCATAACGGAAGACGGGCATTATGAATTTTTAAGACTACCCTTCGGTTTAGTAAATGCACCATCATGTTTTCAACAAATGATGAATAGGGTTATGGGTAATATGAGATTTGGCAAAATAATTCTATACCTTGACGATATTTTATTAGTGAGCGAGACAGCAGAAGAGAACTTAGAATTACTTGAGACAGTTTTGCGCATTTTCAAAGAGTATAGTCTTACCATAAATTTAAAAAAGTGCCATTTTTTAAAGACGGAAATTGAATTCTTAGGCTACAAAATATGTTCTCAAGGGCTCAAACCAAGCGAAAATAAGGTTAATGCGGTAAAAGAGTTCCCTGTTCCTAAGACAGTGCATCAACTACGCCAATTCCTAGGGCTAATTAGCTATTTTCGTAAGTTTATCAAAAATTGTGCTATCCTTACGAGTCCGCTGTCAAGGTTACTAAAAAAAGATTGCCCCTGGTCTTGGCAATCTGAACAGGAAAACGCGTTCGTAACATTAAAAAGTGTTTTAACTTCAAATAACGTACTTATATTGTTTGACCATACAAAGCAATCTATTCTTTACACTGATGCAAGCAGAGAAGGTATTGCTGGTATTTTAATGCAAGTAACAGAGCAAGGTGAAAAACCCGTGCACTATTATAGCCGACAGACCACGGAAGACGAAAAGAAATATCATTCCTTCGAACTAGAGTTGTTGGCAATTGTACAATCATTGGCTAAATTTAGGCACTATTTGCTAGGAGCACATTTTTGCATTGTAACTGATTGTAGTGCAGTGTGTTATGCGTTAACTAAGAAAGATATAATACCCAGAATTGCGCGATGGGTTCTATCTACTCAAGAGTTTGCTTACGAAATTATTCACCGGGAGGGTAGTCGTATGCAACACGTCGATGCTCTGAGTAGGAACCCCCCCTTGTCAGGGGAAAGAACAGAAGCTGAAATAGTAATGTCCATAACGGAAGCAGACTGGTTACTTTCAGTACAGCTTCAAGATCCCGCGCTAGTAAAAATTAGGAATATTCTAGAATCAGGTAATGCCGACGAACATAAGGACATATTTAAAAAATACCAGCTTCTAGGAAATAAGGTTTATCGAAGCACACACCAAGGTCGTCGATGGGTGGTACCTAAAAATTGTATATGGCAAATAATAAAGTATAACCACGACGACCTCGGTCACTTCTCGGTAGATAAAACGGTCGAAAGTATTGCGTCGCGATATTGGTTCTCTCGCATGTGGCATATAGTGAAAAAGTATATAAAAAACTGTATCAACTGTATTTTCTATAAGAACAAAGGTGGTCCAAAAGAAGGGGAATTATATCCTTTGCCAAAACATGCTCAACCATTCCATACCTTACATTTGGATCACCTAGGCCCTTTTGTAGAAACAAGTAATCAGAATAAATATATATTAGTAGCTGTTGATGCATTTACGAAATTTGTATTTATTTCGGCAGTCCATAACACTGACAGTGGCAATGTAATTTCAGAATTAGATAATGTAGCAAAAATATTCGGTAACCCTAAAAGGCTAATTACGGATGCTGGTGCAGCATTTACATCTAAATTATTTAAAGACTATTGTGTTTCTAAAAATATAAGGCTTCATACAATAGCTACAGGAATGCCACGTTCAAACGGTCAGGCCGAAAGGTTTAATAAAACTATTTTAGACGCCATGCGGGCCATGGGGGCAG
Source organism: Mythimna ferrago (assembly GCA_910589285.2). Lineage (NCBI taxonomy): Eukaryota > Metazoa > Arthropoda > Insecta > Lepidoptera > Noctuidae > Mythimna > Mythimna ferrago. The sequence continues at coordinate 7,775,346 of OU342691.1, read as the reverse complement.
ATTTAGAGGAGGATAGTTGGGATAATTGTATTTTACAACTACAACAAGCGATTAATAGTACCTATCATAAAACTATTAAGGCAGTACCTAGTGAGGTTTTGTTGGGGTATCGGCTACGTACCAATAATGATAACAGAGGACCCGAGCTTGATAATGATAGCGAATCTGCTACGGACGTGACGGAGCTACGTAAACGAGTCGCTAGAAATATATGCGACAGTGCCGAATACCAGAAACAAAGATTTGATCAGAAGCATATCAAACCTAAAGTATACCATGAAGGAGAACTTGTGCTTTTAAAAATACAAAGCGCAACAAATGATGGTCGAAGTAGAAAGCTGCTACCAGTCTTCAAAGGGCCGTTCCAAATAAGGAAATGTCTGGGCCATGACAGATACGAAGTGAATGATATGAGAGGTAGCGAAAGATCTACGAGAGCCTATAATGGGGTAGCTGCAGCGGAAAATATGCGATCCTGAATAAACATTGACAACTGGGGAATGGATTAATGGACGAAATAAAAGGCGTGTTGGCAAGGTAATAAGAATTAGATTTATTTCATTAATAACATGAGTAATGAGTAAAGATATTGTGTCATGGTTATTGTGAATTAAGTAGGGTGTGTTTCATAACGACTACTTACTAGGTGTCCTTTTTTTTTTTTTTTTTTTTTATGGTGGGAAAAAATCATGCATTGACATCCCCCGCCCTTGGGCGGAGCGGGAGATAGTGTCAGACTCTTACTGACTAAAAGACCCACCCCGTTCCTTCTAGCCTTCATACCGGGGCTCGAGTGCCCTTTCGGATAACCCTGGCCCCAGTAGGCTTCGACCCGGCTGGGTCCCTACTGTTGCTGACAACTCCTTGAGGCGCGCGGGAACAGTGCGCGCCGTCGACGACTTGGGCTTGGTCCGGACAGTTACCGGACGGCCGGACAGTGAGCTACCCATTGCTCACTGTCCACAAGCCCGCGCCTACGTTGGCCGGAAATCGGGATCAGAATCCCGGCGGCGGCGGCGGCGATGGCGGCGATAACGCCGTTGCCTGATGCGTTCGGCCTCCTCCTTTGCGAGCATTACTGCTTCGCAGAAGTCGGCGACCGTCTGCCACTCCTCCTCGCTCCGGACCATGGCCTCAACCAAGGCCCGGCGCGAGAGGTCTCCGCCGCCGATCGCCCCCACGAGGGCACGGCGATGCTCCGCCCAAGCAGGGCACACCTCGACTGTGTGCTCCACCGTGTCCTCCGGGCGTTCCGCACAGTGGCGACACCCGGGCGACTTACTAGGTGTCCTGAGGTAACTTAGGTTAACTCATTGCCCCAAACAAACAAACAAAGTGAGCTGAAACTGCAATCCCCTAAGTGTAAAGGAGAAAAGCGGTAACAGGCACTGGTCAAAAATTTGGAGAATGAGCTGATCACAGGTGTTGTCTAAGCATAAAGTCAACACAACCCTCAGGTCAACCTTAGCGACCCAAGTCTTCAGCAACAGAACTTTAGAGATTACCTAAGACTAAAGGTTCTCTCAGAGTGTCATAAGTTGCTATAGATTGGAGTTGAGAAATAGTCATGATAGGCCGAGAGTTTGTTGGTGCCATGTTCTCGGTAATATAATATAATGTATATTTATTTTAGAGTGTGTCGTGCCTGAGGACATGCACGGCGCAGGAGGGCCGTGTTGGCAACATCGGAAAAGACGAGTGAAGTTGCACCGAGTCGCCAACGCCACCGTCGACGGTCTGCGGCTAATGTCAGACGGTAGCGGTGGTGTGGGCAGTTGTGCCGAGGACTAGGGCCCTTTTTTGCTCGAGCGCTGGAGGACGACGAGTGTGCCTTACTTTCTGCGTGATTTTGTGATCCATAGACATAATCTGGCTTTAATTAATTCGATACGGTTATTTTGTATACAGTGATTCCTATGTACGTTTTTAATGATTAATATATATTTACCTACATAAACTCACTCTTAATTATTGTGTCTCACCCACTCTCTGATGTAAGAAGTTTACATCCGATGCGAACAAAAAGCGAAATTTTCGAAAATTTTGAGATACTGCTTTGGGAGCTTCGGTGGGCAGTAATTTTCTGCAGTCCTACAGATTTATAACCGCCGATTCTTTGTTCTCAATTCTTTGATTTCTTACTTCCTTCTTATTTTCCCAGGGCTACCGTGCGGACAAATGTTTACGTAAGAATCTTGTTTTGTTGTAACTGTTCTTCCTGATAATTTAACTTGAATTAAGTTACATTTTTTATTGTCTTTGACCGGTAGCGTTTTTATTTTGAAATAATGTTTAATAAGATTGTATATTTTAATAATTTTGTCTATTTTATTTTGTGTTGTGGGAATCGACAAATTGTAATTTATTATATTTTTAGTGATGACTTCTGTGTTTTATAATATGTATTAATCAAATAATTATTTTAATCTAATAATATATTTAATGCAGGAAAACATCGTGAGGAAACCGGCATGTCCTAGAATAAAAAAATCGAAGAAATGAGACATTCACCAACCCGCATTGGGCGGATTAAAAAAAAAATCAAAATCAAAGCATTTATTTCAAATAGACCATTTACAGGCACTTTTGAATAGTCAAATGTCGGTCAGTCCAAGAAAACTGAAGCTAAATTGCACGTTCCAAAGAGTAGGTCTCTATGGAGAAGAACGTGCAAGAAACTCCATGGACACTCTTTTAAATCATATTATGAGTTACATATGTCGTGGAGAACGATATTGAACTACAGAGTCTTTGTTTTGTTATTATTATGGTACCTACCAAAGGGTGTAACGCAGTGGCGTCATTTTTTATACGTCACGAGGCCAGAGTCATGAAAAAGGGGCTGCGATCCGATGATGCGAACAGTTTGGCTTGCACAGTTTCAAGGGTCACATACCTCTAACATGAAACTGTCGGTTAACCCGTGTATTCGTGATTATTTAGTATAGGTACTTACAACACTAGGTATTGTGAATTATAAAAGTGACATTATAACTAATTGTGAACTGTGAAACTGACATTATAAGCGACTAAAAAACTCAAGTGTATCGTTATTAAAATTCCATCAAAATGAACCCAGTACCATTGAATCAAAATGACGACGGTAATATCGCTCAGCCACTCCTGGCGCCGTCACATATAATGCCTGGTTACATATTACTTGTTGCTTCTATCATGTGAGCACAATGTCGATAATGAAATAAAAATGTAAAATAATTAAAAGATAGAAACTGAATTAAGCCACTGGCAGCTAAGAGATGACCAGTCCCATCTGACGGCACCCGTTCACGAGCATGACGCGTGCATCAGCCCCACTCAGCTCAACCATTTTGAAGGGAACTGAACGACCCAATAACACGTGCCACCAACAGCGAGACATTTGAGTGAGCATGCCAAACTCTCAACTGCCATGCTCGTAATGTCAAAAAAAAAAGTTGTAACCTAATAAAAATGCTCCATGGTGCTTCACATTCACAAACTTTAAAAAAGTGCTTCTACATTATACAATGCAATTGTGTCTTTCAAATTAAAGAATAATAATATTAGTTTCCAACTAATCAACTAATTAGTAAGCCCTAGTGGTAGTGGAGCTGGACCAGCATTGATCCAAGCATTTTTATCTTGAATATAATCCTCCAACTTATAATATGCTTGCCTGCATAGTGTGCGTTTAATACAAGATTTAAATTTCGTTTCATTGAGTTCTAATATTTGGGGTGGTATTTTATTATAACATTTCAAACAGTACCCCATGAAAGAAGAGGCCACTTTAGCCAGTCTGAAACCTGGTTGAACTAATTGATCCCTATTTCTTGTAAAATAATTATGTCTATCGCCTCTTTTGCTAAAAAGATGAAGATTTTTTTCTAACATACATGATGTTTTCATAGATATATTGACAAGGAACCGTCATTATGTTAATATCTTTAAACAGTTCCCTTAAAGAATCGCACCGGCGGAGATTGTAAATAGCTCTGATGGCTCTTTTCTGTAATATAAAGATTGACTCGATGTCTGCAGCCCGTCCCCATAGTAAGATACCGTACGACATGACACTATGAAAATAACTAAAATAGACTAGTCTAGCGGTATCAACATCCGTAAATTGGCGGATTTTTCTAACAGCATATGCAGCTGAGCTAAGCCGCCCTGCAAGAGATGTTAAGTGGGGACCCGTTGTAGCCTTGAGTCAAGCGTAATTCCCAGGAAAATCGTTTTATCAACAAATTCTAGTTTTTCATTATTCAATACAATGTCACAATCACTACTTTTGACATTCGGTAAGGAAAATCTTATGCATTTAGTTTTTTTCCCATTTAGAACCAGATTATTAGCAGTGAACCAGTTTTGAACCTGCAATAGGGCGCTATTTTCGTTGTCAAGATTGTTAGTCTTTCTATTTATCTTAAAAATCAAAGAAGTGTCGTCAGCAAACAACACCATATTAAGTTTATTTTGCAACAAATTGGGTAAATCATTAATATAAAATTAAATTACGGCCCATTCCCTCCGAGAGTGGAGGCCTGAGTCTCAGTAGTGGGAACATTAAATGACTAACTATTAATATAATTTCAATTTAAAGATTTAGGTACGTAATGGTATAACGTATGGACTGGTTTCAATCATACATGAATTTATTATTATATTCTTATGATAACTTTAAATGAGTTAAAACACAATGAGCCTTTATTAACACGTAAGCTGATGCATCTGTTTGTGAGATGAAGGTATCAATGTCGAATCTGTTTGATCAGCAGAGATGTGAATTTTTATGAGTAAGCGAAATACGAGGAAGTAATGTTACAGTAAATATTATATTTAATATACGATTACAGTCAACGTACCGTGAGTTCCCTTTGTTAGTAGCGTGCCGATAGATTCGTATGTTGATGTTTCAAACTTTGGTTTGAATATGTTCTAAATTGCCATCTAAACACAAAAATAATCTCTGGAATTGGAACTTAATGGTGTAAAGGTATGCAAAACAGGGTGTAAAGTTCGGTAAAGCTCTATTGAAAAGGGGTGATCCTCCGACGGACAGGCTTAGTGTCTAGTCTGGGCAATTTTATTTCGCGCCGACACTGAAATGTAATTGTATTATTTTACATCGTAGTAATATCTCCTTCTGGGCTAAACACGCGAAGTTTAGAGTTTTTAAAAAAATATTTAGCAAAATAGCCTGGTAACACCACTCGACTTACTTGTCACTTATTTTCTTCGCGGGTAAAATAACGCGAGTAGAAAATTTTCTCCTGTCTAATTATGCTTTTAAAATTCATAAAATAGTATTTCTTTAGCAAATTAACAAAATCCAAAGTGATACATCCAATTACCCACTAAAAATACGTGAAACAGTACCTTTTTTTAGCAAATTAACAAAATTCAAAGTGATACTACAAAGTGGTTTGTACATTAACGGATTTCAACGCTGAAGTCTGTCGAAACCTGGAATCTACATTCACACAGGACGAAGAATGCCACGATAAACACATCAAGGAAGGAGTAGAATCTCTTCCGATATCTAGACAAGTTGGATTTATACCCTGAAACTTTCCACAGGTCAAGGCGTGAGAAAGGCCACCTGAAACTGGTCACCGAGGACGCGATCCTCACTGTGCCTGTTCCAAGCACTAGGTGATCATAGTGAACACTGCAGCTAAGACTTGCGAGTTGAAACCTTGTTCAATCTCCAATCAGGGTACGAGATACCATTAGCGACGTCATATTCACGCGCTAAACTGATTGTGACCTACCAGATAGTACGCGATACTCTTAGCGGCGTCATTTTCACGTTGCTACTCTGGTATGAATCCGTCATAACAGGTGAGTCCCATGCTTTAATCTAAAGAACAGAAATAGGGAAAACCTACTTTATCAGTACCTATAAAGGCCTCGGGAAGGCCAAGTTCAAAATTACCCATCTGTGTACAAAACAGTACACCACCTATGTGTAGATCGCTACAAAACATTTAACTCTTAGCGAATACGAGATATTTCAAACCACTATAAGGTGGTAAATTGCACACTGTCTGTTATTCAAATCATAAACTTTTCTAAGCATAAAATGCTAATGAATACGAGATATTCCAAACCACTACGAGGTGGTAACCTGCACACTGTCCGTTATTTAAATCATAAGTAAACTTTTCTAAGCATAAAATGCTAATGAATACAAGATATTCCAAACCACTATGAGGTGGTTAGCAGCACACGGCCTGTATTTTAAATCATAAAGTCTTCTAAGCATAAAATGCTAAGGAATACGAGATATTCAAAATTATCATAAGTTATTCTGCTGTACCTAGCTTGATTGTCGGCAGATACCTACCTGTATCTAGTTGTTGGACTAGAAGCCAACCCAAAAACCATTGAGAGAAGGCAGAATAATTGACATCCTTACCAAGTATGTCTGCAACGCTGATGGAAAACATTGCCACAGTGGGGATAAGCTAAGTGCAAGATGCTTGCAGTATACCACCCCAGCACTGTTATGAGTTAATTGTTAAATTAACTAAAACATAAAAGATACATGTGGTGTAGCGGAAACCTGTCACTATGTATCATCTTATATCAGTACCTACATTGATAGCAAATAAATATATTTGAATTAGATCAATTATCAAAACTGAGTTAAGTCAAACAGTACTAATGGCCATTCAGTAGAAAATATATTTTTTCTCGATAGCTATGTTGTGCACTGACCACGGAGTATGCGATGCTGACAATAATATTACTTATGCACTAAGTAACTTAACTATTTCATCAACAATCTACAAAGGATATGCTTACTAATAGCAAATAACACTATATAACAACTAATACCATTAAGTTTTACATGACCCATACAATAGAATCTATGAAAAATCTTGATATGATTTAAATGAATTAAATTCATAGATACAGCACATCACTCCACACATTTAGTACTTAATTTTATGGTAAAACCTTGCTCAAAGAGCATGCAAGTTGACCTCTTATGGAACCAAACCCTAAGAAAATTTTAAGTTAAGTCCTCTGTGAACACCAACAGCAATTCTGAGAAACTACAAGCTTCCAAAGTTTCAATAGTATAATAATATTCAATACCCCAGCACCTTAGAATACTTGATGTATGAAAACAATACTACAACTGGTGTGGTCAATCGCTGGACTAAGCGGTTTGAGGAATTGCTTACCACTGGAAACAGAAGCGTGAAGCACTGTGTATTACTGTGGTCAGATTGGCTGAAAAAACCACCTGCTCTACTTACTCATATTACACAAGGGAGTAAGTCAGCAACAAGCTTATAATGGAATACAACAACAAAATATCGAAATAAACTTTGATATATTTTTAAACAATTGTTAAAACAAAATGGTATGAGGCTAACCCAACTTAACGTTTAAATCAGTCAATAAAGTGAAAATTCATTATAAATGAATGTCAAACTGCACAAGCAGTGTATGCCTGAAATTTACAATTATAGTGCTATAAATCTGACTACCTAAACACAAAATCTTTTGCAAATATATGGTTGGTGCTCCTAATAAATAAACAAATAAATAAACACCCTATCAACATATTATGTTGAAATAAATAGGGATAACTTTGTTGTTACAAAACAGTAATAACAGAATTCAGATTCAAGTTGATCTGCACCTGTATAATATTTCCAGAATTAATTTGTCATAAATTGGCAATATCTTCTGTGATTAAAACAAGTTTTATATAATATGGAAGGAAATTGTCCTATTATCAATAATACCTAAGAACAATTTTTTCATGACTAGACAACTTGATCACAGAAACACTACTTCTGATGCATTCCATTAAGAACTCTCATACCTCAAACACAAATCTCAATAGGTGCATAGCACAACAACTTCATCAAAACTACCTACTTCAAGCGCCAATGACTCACTTCTATGGTAATCAAACAATCTCTTTAAATGAATCAAGATTGCTGGGAGACATAATATGAATACCACTTCTCAGTGTACATGGCTCCTGAGCCTAAAACTTGAACATGAAAGTAGATAACTATCTACCATTTAATAAAGCAAATTAAATGTTACAATTTATGTCAGATTACTCAGACATTCCCAAAACATGCAATGGAATACCCACCAATTTTGAAACAAAATGTCTCACCAAACATAGCATAATATTAAACCTGTATGCCTATATGTGTATCATATATTAATGAAATTATGTTTTCTCAAATATTGTTTACTTTGTGCTGTCACTGTCAAACGGTGTCAGAAATGCAGTAGACAACCTAGAGTAACTAACATATTTCTATGGTGTAACTGTGTAACACAAGCGTATGCCCGGTCCACACGTGCGCCACAGCAAATTAATTTGGTTTCTTTGATACTTTTAATTTATTTCGTGTTTATTCAGGTAGAATAAACATATTTTATTTCATCGATATTAAAAAAAAAAAAAAAAAAGCACTTACTTGAGGCAGTGACTTATCACATTTGAATTAATAGTATTGTCTGTGCGATAAGAGAACCGTCGTGGCGTAAAGTGAAAACAAGTTTAAAGATTTTAAGTAGCAACCCAACCCTGCCATCCGTCAAATGCCAAACGTCATTATGTTGACAGAGGGTTTGTTTATTATGTTATTTTATTGTGATTTTTAATTGAAATCTTCAGAAATGTGATATAAAAATTCACTGAGCTGCAAGGGAAATAATATTTTAATATATTACAGTTTTGCCAAAGATAACAAATGGCAAATCACACCATTATTGATCAAAACAAAGTCACGAACTTGGGAAACATTGATATGCTGTGTTTTTGGTACGTAACACTTTTATTTTAATGTTTTTAGACTTCCTAGGTGACCTGACCGTGTTATCTCCAAATATATATAAATTAAATGGAAATTCATTTAAACATGACGATATTTGTTTATTTTGTTTTGGTCAATATTTTCGATGGCTAGTATAAAGAGTATTGATACTTTAATTTTTTAATGCATTTCGACTAACTTAGAATATTTCTTTTCAGGCTTGAGTAAGGATACAGTAACTAAAATAAAAAAGGGCAAGTGCGAGTCGGACTCGCGCACTGAAGATTCTGTACAAATTTACCTATGAAATCAATTCCCGAATAGAGTTACGAAAATTTTTCCGAATTGCAAACAATTTTTTTTTTGTGGTGGATTTACAAATTTTCATATTTTCAAATTTTTCCCTATACTTGTTCTATGAGACCTTGATTTATGCCAAATTTCAGGATTCTAGATCAACGAAAACTTTGATCCCCTTGAGTATCGAAATATACGTTTTTTTGCGACATAAACGTCCGTATCTTTTTTTTCGTTAACTCAGAAGTCTGATGTTTTCACAACTTCAAAAGACCGCAGACTTGAGTGTATGGTTTTAATTTTAACTCGATACCTCCAAGCGTTCTCGAGTTAAAGGGTCTTAACAGATAAACAGACGGGCAACCAAGTGATCCCAAGGATATTATATGCGAAATGGTCCCTTACAGGCTAAATAGATATTTTACGAAGCAACATTACAAATTCTGAAGTGTACTTTATTTTCATAGTCATTAAGTTCATATTTTTCATTGATTAGCAAAAGGGAAAAATGTACTGAGGAAGACAAAGAGAAAGTGGTAGTGTATCCCATTTTTATCTTTATATTTAACTAGGGTTAACATGAACTTGCTGCTATCTACAATATTCCAGTCAGTGATAATAGACCGATCCCAATCAAAGTGATAGAACCATTTTCGTTGGAACTGGGTAAGTGGTCGAAGTGGAACCTACCTATAGTATAGGCAGTACAGCAGTTTCTTCACGCTATTTTCCTTTACCGGTTCGTGTTTGCATTTAAATGTTCATCATCAATACAATCGAAAGACGTCCACTGTTCGACATAGGCCTCCCCCAGGTGTCGCCACAATTAATAGCATTGCGCAAAAACTTATAAACGGATGAATTTAATGATAAACGTTGCAATAATATAGCTTATAACCTATATTTTTGCTAAGTTTCATCACGTGAGCAAGTTCAATAAATAGGCTACTAATATTATAAATGCGAAAGTTTGTGAAGATGGATGGAGGTACTCGTATGTATGGATGTGTCGCGCAAAAACTACTAGACAGATGAACTTAATCATAAACATTGCAATAATATAGCACATAAGCTATAACTTTGCAGTTTCATTAGGTGAGCAAATTCAGCCAATAGGATAATTTTTATTATAGGGTGAAGCCGCTGGAAGAAGCTAGTCTAACATAGTTTCAAAATATCAAGATTTAACAGTCGCACTATAATGACGTCACAATGTTGCTTACATAACAAAAACGATATTTATCTACAGCAGCGCCCTCAAATTCCACGATGGTTTACTTTCCGCACAGACTCTACCATCAAAACTGAACTTACCAACACATAAGTAAAATGGCATTTATAAGAAACAAAAAAGAGGGGGGGGGAGCAATTGCATCCCAAAGACCAACTGGTCCCATAGAGGCCACCGCGAAAGGTTAGTGACCTTACAACTTCTCTAGATACCTAATCCCTAGTAGGAAGTTTAGGTAAGTCTGTCGACACTACATGAACCCCTCTAAGCTGTGACATAAAAATGCTATACTGACAGAGGAAAACAATCGCATTAACTAACATTTTGGAAGGCATAAATAAATGACATAAAATTGCCTTCATATGCATAAAATTTTCGTAAATTTAAGTAGATCAGCATACAACTACAAGTGTAAGCATATATACAAGTTTACACATACATGCTGAAACAAATGTAGGTATACTATCTGTATCATGCAGTAGAAAATAAAAAATAATAATAATAAAATTGGTAAGCTATACTTTCATACCAGTCACTACAATGTCAACACAAATGTAACTTAGAGATGAATAGACTTTATTATCTTTAAAACAGAAAATTATGAATGAGCTGCAATGTATAATACACGCACCTAAATGCATTGTCTAATGTAAGGCAAGGCTAAATATATGAAAAATGTAATGTAATTTCTCTACTTAGTCTCTGTAACATTTGATTCTGCTGTAATATTCCGCAATGAGTGTTTTTTCCAGAACACGAGAAGATCATAGCTCTTCCTGATCTCACAATGTAGAATGGACTTGCAACAAATGGCTGCCATAAAACAACCCTATCAACAAAACAGCTTATCACGCCTAAATAGTAAAACATCACTATAAATAAAATAAAAATAACTAATGAGATAACTGTGCTTTAACAAACTTTAACAAATTGTCGCTGTGCTAAATAGGAACAGCACTAATATAAAACCAAGTAATTTTTGGCTGACTACATTTAATTGTAAAAACCTTGTTATACAACAGACATCAACGGCTAGATATAACAATGACCGTACTAATTACCAAGAAGTAAAATATCCAACAGTAATGATATAATACCTTCAAAAGCAAACTGATAAAACATGAGTGACTATTATCAAGAATAATAATAACTACCCTCGTTAAAGATAACATGTCTCACACCTAAATCAGTTACCAATGAATCAAATATATTCTACAACAATTCGAGGACACCTCACACAATGGATAAGTTAGACATATCTTAGCAGCCTCTCAGTAAATCAACTCATAACTTACTATAAAAGAGAAACCGCATTTGAGTTGATAGTACCATTACTAATAACGTAACAATTAATTATTGCAGCAAACTCTAAACATCTACAATGTAAAATAATACAATTACATTTCAGTGTCGGCGCGAAATAAAATTGGGAATCAAACGACTTACCTGTTAAGCGAAGTCTTGATTCTAATTTTATGAGCGCCGACACTGAAATGTAATTACCCACCCGCCACTAGTTTTAGTAGCCCAAAAGCTGCAATAATTATCCTTACCTAACCCACAGTTATCCTTGCAGGAAAACAGTGAATGTAAGTATGTGGGAACAAGCCTGTCCAAAAGACAGCTTGCTCCTTCTCCGATAAATCTCTAAAATAAGTGACAAGTAAGTCGAGTGGTGTTACCAGGCTATTTTGCTAAATATTTTTTTAAAAACTCTAAACTTCGCGTGTTTAGCCCAGAAGGAGATATTACTACGATGTAAAATAATACAATTACATTTCAGTGTCGGTGCTCATAAAATTAGAATCAAGACTTCGCTTAACAGGTAAGCTCGTTTGATTCCCAATTATACATAATATATGTATTTTAGGACTGCTGTCTTTGATTTCTGATTTAAGCATTTTGAAGTTGAGTATTTGTGAAACTCTACTTCAGGCTGAAAAACCGTTAAACGTTTGTATTTAAATAGGGTTTGATACAGTTGCAGTGGCGGAAATACCTATAGGGTGACAAGGCCGGGAAAATGCCACGGGCCCCTGGTCCAATGTGACTCCCGATCCGAGAGATCGCCAGCTCAGAAGAAGTAACTAGTAATCCATTCTATTTAAAAAAAAAATTAAAATTAAATCAATAAAAAAAATATATTATTCATTTATTTCAGGTAAGAACCCATATTTGAGAACAAAATTGAATCGGTTAATATACAACAACAAATTAAAATTAAAATAGGCATACAAAAAAAAAATACAATCCCACTAATAAATAACAATTCCAAAATGTTATTTATTATTTTTTGACTGGCCTGTTGGTCTAGTGGTTAGTGACCCTGACTGCTATGCCGGAAGTCGTGGGTTCGATTCCCACCCAAGACAAATATTTGTGTGATGAGCATAATCATTTGTTCTGAGTCTGGGTGTAATTTATCTATAATATGTATGTATTTAGAAATATATAAGTATGTTTATCAGTTGTCTAATACCCATAACCCAATCTCTGCTTAGCTTGGGACTAGACAGCGTTGTGTGATAGTTGTGGAATATTATTATAATTATAATTCTTTATTCAATTTAAAGCCAATCAATAAAAATCCAATAAATTAAAATCACAACAATGAATGAATTTGCCACGGTCGCGGCTCTCACATAGTTAATATATATATACGCTACTGCTTTGATACGTTCTAAATTCAAAATACCCAATTCAGAAACTTGCCCTGTATTTTCTAATAGCACAGAGAACTTCGATACTGCGATGTAGAATTTTGTCTTTTTAGTTCCTATGAAGTAATGCCGCTCCAATACACGCCACGAGGGTCGTTAAGTTTAATTTAAGTAGGTACTTAACACTTTGTCAATTGATTGCTGACGATTTCTTATTTCGATTTTTTTTTTCTAAGTCGGTTGTATTGAATTGTAACAATGGAATATCTATGATTTAACTCGTTTTCATAGTTTCTTTTCCTTGAAACAGTGCAGCAGCCAATGAGCTCAACTCTGCACCAACCATGTCGACATTGCTCCTTTGGACTGCGGGATTATTCAAAATATATAGTTACCATGCTTCGCAACTCAAAGAAAAACTGAAGAAACATAGTCGGTTCAAGTCCAAGTTCAAGTCCAACATAGTGATACATAGGCGGACTGTAATGTTGAAGTGTTGAAAGTATTAAGTTTTTGATACAGAATACGGTTATTTTGTAACTCTCTTTCATATCCTTTTGATTAAACTGCACCTGTTGCAAAAAAAGTCACAATTATGTAAATTTTCGACAAGATGGTCTCGTCAGTTTTATTAAACGGAGCCACAATCTGCATTCATTGAAAAAAATAAAGAAAAACTTCGGGTTTTATTTAGCATAGTTAAATGTTTTCCCTCACTCGTGAGAGTAGTTATTTAATGAAAACTCACGTCAAAAAAAAAACTCTGACTATTTGCATTTTATCACCAGCCAGCTTCATTATACCTTATAGTCTAACAAGCTACCAGTAACATAGTCATCAATTAGAGTAGCTTCGAATTTCAAAAAACCAAGTAATTAAAATATTTGTTTTAACCAAAGAGTTTAGAGGTTAAACCGAGGTTCATTATGTTGTCATGGTGGCAATGACATGCCACAAGTGGTTGACCTCACCAAATAATGGGTTTATGGTTCAACAAACGATCTCTTTGGTCGCCATTTTAACTGCAAACATCGTTAAGGTTGTATTTACAGCAATAGAGTCTGTCTAATAAGTTAAACGACTTGGGTAATTATTAGGATTGAATGAAATCTGATGTAGTCAATATAGATTCAATAATCAAGGTTGATTAAGAGATAGAGATCATTGTTTATAACAGAAGAACCTTATGAAAAGTATCGAATATAAGTATTTTTAAATAATTAAATATTATACAAAATTCCCAAGTCAGTTGACTTATTAGACAGACTATAATATGGTTATTATTGTTGTAAGTAACCAGTAAAGAGGCAAAAAAAGTAGTATTTGATCAGGGACAAATAAAAAAAACACTTCCATTTGTTTATCAGAAAATAACAGTAAGTACCTAACTAATCATCTAAGAAATAATAATGTAAAAAAAAAAAAACTGGCAGGTGACATCTCACGATTCGAAAATTAAACAACTTTTTTTTACCTCGCACGGTTTGTATATGTAAGTGGCCAGTGTCAAGTGCTTATTTATTACTTATTTATTTAAACTTCATGTACAATATAGTACCAACATAGTGGTACATAGGCGGACTGTTGAAGTGTTGAAAGTATTTAGTTTTTGATACAGAATAGAGTTATTTTGTAACTCTCTTTCATATATTTTCCTTTTGATTAAACTGCACCTTTTGCAAAAAAAATAACAATTATGTAAAATTTCGACAAAATAGTCTCGTCAGTTTTATTAAATGGAGCCGCAATCTGCATTTATTGAAAAAAATAAAGAAAAACGAAACAATATAGTACTTTTTACTCATAAAATCTCCGACTACACTGCCATAGCCTCTCTTTTTCTGGACACAATAATACTAAAGAAAATAAAAAAATACATATACATTTACGCTACTGGCCATATAGAAAGAGCAAGGCCCGTGCTATTGTTCCTCTTAATTTATTATCCACACCTAACTTGGCTGCAATAATTGCTAATTAAAAAGAATTCAAAATCTTCATTTCCAAAAAGGCATTCTAGGATTTAAACAATAGGTGTTTGACTTGAATCATAGAAATAAGATGGACACGGTAGACGATGTATCTTGAAGTCTCTCACATGCTTTGTCAATTTTCTTTGTATCTGTCTGCCTATCCGTCTGTCACCAGTCTGTATCTCATGAATCGTAACAGCTAGGCAGTTGACATTTTCACAGATGATGTATTTATTTTACAGCTATGACCACAATAAAATAGATATTTAAGTCGGGCTCTCATACCACCAACGTGATTTTATTGCCGTTTTTTGCTACGGATAGTACGTAACCCTTCATGCGCGAAACCGACTCACACTTGGTCGGTTTATTATTGATGAGCTAGGAAATACTACTACTTCACCTGATTGTAAGCAATAAAGTAGTGGACGATACAGCGTGCTTGCCTTGAACCTATGCACTTTTTTTCACGTAAAATCAAACAAGCCAAATATCGTTGAAGTTTTATAGTCGTTCGATCGAAGTCCTATCCAAAAGCGGTATTCACGATTTATTGACTTATTTCCAGTTACATTAATAAGTATTCTATCAGGATAATGTAATACAGATTTTTTTTTAAATCGAAGAATTTCAAACGTCTTTAAAATCGGGGTCGTTCAAACTCGATTGATGGATGTGAATACGGAAATGGTCTAAACGACTAAATCGCTACGATATCGTTACGGTTTTCATTACGTGAATCGGGCTACAGGTTGTAAATAAGTATCAGGAAACACCGAGCCTGGCAACGAATTCCTCTCTAAATCTTTCCTTACTTGTGGACAACAAAGGATAAAATAAAACAAATAGTAATTCATCCATTTCACCTGTACCTATTCTCTGTTTTTCATAAGAGCTGATTATGATAAAAAAATTGATAATTATAACCGACTTTGCACTTACTTAAAAATCAGCTAGGGCACTATTGTTCCTGTCATTATCGAATACATTTTATCAGTTTCAAAGTGCTCAAACATTGACAAAAAAAAATCCATACGCCAACTTTGAACATATCAAATCCTCAACCGTCATGCATCACATAAGATCTCTCATTTCAACCATCAGAAGTCTTAGGTCATCGCTCCCCGTGGGACGAAAGTACTAATTACATGCAGTACAAGCATCATACAAAGACATACAACCAACACGTGGGTTGTATGAACTTGTATGATTAAATGTATGGATATAACGTACGATTAGTCATCCATTATTATACTCTGTTCAAAATGCCATTAGAAATTTATGAAAACCATTTATTACTGTCCGTTCAACCGATTTTGACTTTTATTACGTGGGTGGCATGACAAAATAGCGACTGCAGTAAACAGTTGGTATTGTAACCACTTCTTTGCGTTTAATGCCATCCTTAAGCCTGTGAAATAGAAGTTAAAATCAGTTGAATAGACAGTAAAAAAGATTTCTTTAAATGTCTACTCTTAATTCGAATAAGGTATAGCAGGGTACAGAGTGCAAGCTTTTAAATTGAGTGGATTAATTAATTGGAGTGCTTTCGACTTTCAAGTGTTTGTTTATGTTCTAAACTTGGAACAAAGGAAAGAATTGGGTGTTATTAATAGGATGCATTTGAGATCTCCATTTAGTAGATACTTTACACTCTGCGCTCTGACAGTTCAGTAGTTTAAATTCAGAATTGATTAATTGAAAGAAAGTTCTACTAGTCTATGGTTTTGTAACGTCAACCTTTTTATAAAAGAGTAACCATGGAGTTTCTTGCCAGTTCTTCTCCATAAAACGACCAATTTGGAACCATGCACTAGCTTCTCACGTTTTTTATGTTTTGGGCACTTATAAAACGTCAGAAAAGTATGCCTAAGTGAAATAAAAATATTTAGATTTTGATTTCTTGAAGTATATTTTGCCTGCTGAGGTCTTCCCGTGCGTTTATAATATAGGTGTCTTCAAGGCTAGAACGGATATAGGCTCTTAATAAACTAGTGCGCATCACCATCAACGATTGCATCACTGCTGTCCAGCAGGTGGGATCGCAGTCATGCGTTACTTTATATCAATTAAAAAAATATACAAATATCGTCGTGTCACAAATTAAAATAATGGGATTGGCTGTTAAATATTCATTCAACGTTGTTAGGGCGTGCCATGGGTGATTGTTTTTTTTTTCCACAACTATCACACAACGCCGTTTAGTTCCAAGTTAAGCAGAGCATGTTTTATGAATACTAGACAAGAAATAAACATATTTATATATTTTTAAATAGACAAAATAAAGCTACAACTTAGGGGTCTTTAAGTCACCAGGGGTATCCGAAAGGGCGCTTGAGCCCCGGTATGAGCGGGGTTGTCATTGGATGATTTTCCCAATGACAACCCCCGCATTATTTCATATAAATGCTTATTTATCAAACACTAGAGTTTGATTAATTTGTTAGCAGTTCACCGCAGACTACCTCCTGTATTTTTTTAGTCATCGTAATCTATCTGTGGTATACACATTAAATGTAGGATAGGTCAAGCAGGACGTCACGTCAGAAGTGCTCCCACCGGGGTCTCGACTAGACGTCGACTAGACGTCACTCCTTGACTTTGCCTACTTACTGACAATTTGGTTGTTTCATTTACTATAAACCTAAATCCCTAACAAGTGATTTTAGTGAACACCACATTGGCGACGAGTAAAAGCGCAGTAAGTAAAGTGATCTTAACTCAAATAATGTACTACTTACGGATATTGGTCAGCAACAAAATTAATTTTTACATCAGTGTTTAAAAAAAAAAATAAGTGACCGATACCTGAGTGAAATTCTGTAAATATTTCATATATCAGCAAGAAAAGTATAATTTTACAGCACAAAGTGCTTTGAAAGAAAAAATAAAAATAAGTGAGCGTTTTCTACATTAAATTGAAATTCAGTAAGTGTTAGTTTCATAGAAATGTCCATATTTCGGTCGTTATTTAGCTATGTATGAGCGATCTGCGTCAGTGATTAGCTGAGAGATGCGCAATATAAATCGATGAAATCATTTCGTCATTTAATACATAAACGGTACCGTATACTATATCGGAATGTGATTAGGGCATACAAAATGTCCCTACATTTCGAAAATAAATAAAAATTCCAAATACAATGTTTGTTGACCAAATTCGTTTGTGGCTACATAATATCGAAATAAAAGTGCCAACGAGAGTCGTTAAATGATCAGTACCAACGAGTGTTCGTTAAATGATCGAAACAAAATAAAAATATTCGATCAAAATTTCCAGCGATAACACGTTTACTTATAGATGCTAATTTTATCGAAAGATATTATTAGATCCCAAAATGAAATGTGCCAACGTGATTATCGTCAAGTACCAGTTTTAACGCCAATTACCACTTCGATACTTCGAAGCAATATGATGCCTGGCTAGGTATCACTGTATAGTTAAAACTAAATAAGTGTCATAAAATCCTTAAGGCTAATTAAATAAAATACATTTTGCACAGGCTTTATCCATCAAACAAAGAATTTGTCACACGCGTTATAACGCCCCGACGATGTGGTTGGTTCTTCAATCTCTATTTCAAGTGGCCGTTTTGCTGAGTAGCATGGCGCGGCACTCCGGCGCAGGTACCTATTAATGGACCCTTGTGCGACTTGCTAGCTAAAGTTTGTTTATTTAAATGTTATAGGAACAGTGCCCATAGAGCTCTTATCTTAGCTGGCTACAATCAATTCAGGGTTATAAATAAATTAACGATGTGTTGTGTACCTATATTATTCTTGCATTTTAGTTGAAAACAAGAATAAGATGAGAAAAAAAAAACTTATTTGAATTGTGGGTACAATTCTTGATTCTAGTTCAAATATGGTTTGAATTGTAGATTTAGTTCTGGATTCAATTCCCTAAAGAATATGGAAGATTATCACAATGAAAAATCAAAACCCTTTAAAAACAGCAATCCCGCCATTGAGCTAATCCACGATAGCCAGAGTCAAAGTGCAATAAGTACCTGCCATAATGGAGTTGACACTGAACAAAAAAAGTTAAAATCACAAACGTGATAAAAGTACCTTTCCTGTAAATCTATTGCTAACGTGTTTTCAAATTATATTTTCAGAAACACTGCAAAACAAGGACAAATAAGAAAAAAAGGCACTAACCTCGTGTCAAATAATAACAATGAGTTGTATGCTATCATGCATGTCATGAAAATTGGTAATCACAAAAGTGATTACTTAAAGTTCGAGCAATTAATGAAAATTCAGTTATGCTCGCCTTATAATTAACGCAAATGGCATAAAGAGACTCGTACCAACCTCTTGTCAAATAACAACAATGAATTTGGTTGCTGTCAAGCCTGTCATGTAAATTGTGGCAATCACAAAAATGATTATAAGTTCGAGCAATTGATGAAAATTCAGTTAATGCCCTATAATTAATGCAAATGGCATAAATAGGTTTTTTGAGTATTATTTGCAGAATAACGCGAAACGAGAGTCAATAAAAGAGAAAATTCTGCCTCTCGTCAAATGATAACAATAAAGTAAAAATATTAAAAAACAAAGTACTAAACAAAACATCTAGCACTTATATGGTAGGTAGGTTCACACCTACTTATCTAATTTGCCACGTTGCGTCGATGAAAATTTAACAGTTGGAATTGATGGTCACGTAATAAAGTGCAAGAGTTATTTGATATACAGAAAAAAAAAATAGCTCTAAAGTATTACTAGCAAAGCCTATGGTCACAAAATGTTTTAAGAAACCTATTATAAAAAATTTAAAAAGGCTTTGATCTGAATTCAATTGCCAACTTAAAGATCTTTATTGATAAAAAAAAAAAAAAGTC
This sequence comes from Mythimna ferrago, assembly GCA_910589285.2. Taxonomy (NCBI): domain Eukaryota; kingdom Metazoa; phylum Arthropoda; class Insecta; order Lepidoptera; family Noctuidae; genus Mythimna; species Mythimna ferrago. The sequence continues at coordinate 7,755,555 of OU342691.1, read as the reverse complement.
CAACGGAGTCCAACGGCTATTTGATTCCTAATAGCATAAAAAATAATAGCAAAAAGACGAGCTAGACGAACTGTATAGGACCTGGCTTGTAAATAAAACAATATTTCATCTTTTGGGTACCTCTGGTGATCCCGGATGCCTGATGATCAATAATATTATACTAAAATATCAATGCTGATGATGGTATACGTATTTATCTGCAGATACGTGAGACCTAGATAAATATAATAAGTACTAGCGTAGTATTACTTAAAACGCTATGTACATGTTTTAAATCAAAGTTCATGAATAGATAAGAAGTCAATCAGTTAATGCTATACAATAAAAAAAAAGTCGAAAAAGATATCTACAGTACCATAGGGAAGAAACTCTATGTACAATTGTACATGTTTCAAATCAAAGTTCATAAATACTTAAGAAGTCAATCAGTAAATGCTATACATTCAACTAAAAAAAAAAAAGTTGAAAAAGATATAGTGCCATAGCAAAGGAATTGTTGACTTTACTTACAACATAGTGATATAACATAAAAAAAGACTGGAAGAATTAGAAATAAACACTCGCAGCACTTTTAAGTTAATTTGTGATGCGTTGTTAAATAATTTCCAGAAACCCGTAAGTATTTAAACAACTATAAAGTTACAATAAACAAAAATGAAATATTTTATATCAATTGAAACTTCAGTGCCATCAGGTTTCAAACTAGTTAATAATAAGTCAGTCTGACTTTCACATGGAAATGTTGATGAAATTCAATGTTTTCTGGATCAATTTCATTGAATAATTTAACTACAACTTTCAACCCTAAAAATCAATGGGTTTAAAAAAAAAATATCCCTTGGCTATAATGACAAGAGATCGTACAATCGTACCCAACTAGAACTAACTATAGTTCTGTTAACTTTGGAGACAGAATCTGACAGATGTAAAAAAATTAACTCTGTCAGACTAAAACAAAGTATAGTCCGTGTATCTAATTGAATTCATGAATTGATTTGAATTCAATACAAATTTGCATTTTGAACAAACAAGAAGCTCTACGGACACTTGGATCAATAAATAATTACTTATATCGATAATGCATACATTTAAAATATCCGTATTAAAAATACAAATACAAATAATGAAAACCAATCATGGCAATTACAAAATGACAAGCCTAATTGCGAGATGACCTGTCCTAACTATGACTCGTGTACTAGCACAATTCAGCTCAACTCTTCTGAAGGAAACCGAGTCATCATCAGCAAAATATGTGAGCATGCATGACATTCTAACTGCCAGAGCACATCCAAGTCAAAGGCCAGCCAGTACCTAATACTAATTGATGTACCTAGTACTCACTTATTTCGAAATCCAACTAACTAATAGAAAAAAAACTAATAAAGCTTAGGTCATATAGTCCTTAGCCACAGGAACAAAAACCTAAGAACTAGAAAAAAAAAAAAAAAATAGGCACAAACATAAGTTCATTGAATATTAAATTTAGGCTAAAATCGAAACCAAATAACATAATTGCGTCATTTTAAGGTAAAAGAAACCAATTGCTGATTCTTATAACTCACAAGTGGAATCGTAAAACTTCTAAATAGAACAAAATACCTAATAGAGTTAAAATGTATTGTATTTCGAAGGCGCAAATCTTAAATTGGCTTACAGATGTTGTTCTGAGTCTGAGAGTCATGTGCATGGAAATTTACATTTCTGTAAACATACAATACAAGAGTAACTCATAATGTGGAGCAAAGAAAAAAAAAAAAAAAAAAGAACATCTGATAACGGTAGTCAATCTGTAATCAAGGTTGTACAGTATTAAACGAGAAATAATTAATAAGTACCTACTGAATTCCGAATCCGGAATTAAAAAACAGTCAAAGCAAAAATAGATGGACATCAGACCTTAAGAAATATCCAAGTCGAGATATTAAAGAAGCCTACAAGTAAATTAATCGATTTATGTTACCTTTGTACCATACTTCCAAAATAAGCAGTTAGGCACAAAAAAATAATAATCAAAACATAAAAATAAAACAACGATACGCCTCACCCCTTCGGAACTGGACAAAAGAACATGAGGAACATCAGACTAATAGAGACCACCATAAGACCACCGAGTATGAAGCATCACCTTCAATTTAAATCAATTTAAAGCATATAGAAAGTAGGAAGCATTGGATACGCTTCTTCAAAAATTAAATAATAATACTACATTATTAAAGGCTTATTTGTAAGCCTAATACAAATGCTAAATGTACTCAAATCTGTGTGGTTCTTTATTCAAAAGATCATCTCAGACACTACAAAACTGTGTAGATACACAGTTCTAATGATTAGATCATTACATTACAGTGGATTTTGAAAGAGACTTTGACCTCTGAGTTTGTTTCTGTGTTTCTTCTCAGAGCAGTCAGCTAGGAAACACAGGCCTCATCTAGAAAAAAACAAAATAAAAAAAAATAAAAAATCGAGTAAAAGTAAAAAAATAAATGCAAAATAAATATCTTCATTTTGAAATTTTTCAATTTGGGTCTATAAAAAAAAATTTGAATATTGTTGTTTTAGAACTTCTCAAATTGTGTTTAACTACAAAACATAGTAAAATGTGTTAAACGCAATTCATTTCAAAATCTAAATATTATAATTGCACTTAAAATCTAAATAATTTTATAAAAAGGAAGACATGTGGGATACACATTAAAAATCCTAAATATATAAATGTACTTCAAAAAAACAAACTAGCGATTTTCGTAAATTATAATCTAAGTGTGATAAATATTGTAATATAATTATTGTACTTCAAAAACCAAACTAGCGATTTTTGTAAATTATAATCTAAGTGCTAAATATTGTAACTATGCTTGAAATGTAAATCATTTTATAAAAAGGAAGAGATGTGGTATACACATTAAATGTAGGATAGGTCAAGCAGGACGTCACGTCAGAAGTGCTCCCACCGGGGTCTCGACTAGACGTCGACTAGACGTCACTCCTTGACTTTGCCTACTTACTGACAATTTGGTTGTTTCATTTACTATAAACCTAAATCCCTAACAAGTGATTTTAGTGAACACCACACTATCCTAAGGCGATATCTACCAGACAATGGTAGATATCGCTGTCAGCGATAAGACCGCCATTGTACCCATAGATTTAAGTTTATGTATAAGTTATGTTACTTTTTGGTGTACAAAAAAGTTTATTCTGTTCTATCTCTCTGCCGTAAACAAGTGCTCTTCGAGTTCTATCCGGTCAAAACCACACTACATGTACCACATTTTGATGAGTGTGCGAACATCCAGCCACCACCGTCATTGGCATAATGATCGGTCACGATATGATATCCGATTCTCATAACCGTTAGAAGTAACCCCTCGACAAACTGCGCTCTCCACTCTTAATTCGAGTATCCTGTTGCGAAGAGGGGATCTAATGTCATGCGGGATTTGATACGGAAGGGTATTTACGTCATCAGGGCTATAGGATTGTCACGGAACTGATTGTCACGGAACTTTTTAGGGGTTACCGATTTTTAGGGTTCCGTAGCTCAAAAGGAAAAAACGGAACCCTTATAGGATCACTTTGTTGTCCGTCCGTCTGTCTGTCTGTCAAGACCCTTTATCTCGAGAACGCGTGAAGGTATCGAGTTGATATTAAAACCATATACTCAGGTCTGCGGTCTCTTCATGCTGTGAAAAAATCAAACTTCTAAGTTAACGAATAAAAAAAGATACAGCCGCAAAAGCTACATGTCGCAAAAAAAACGTATATTTTGATACTCTCAAAGATTGATTTTTATAGGGACCCGTTGACCCAGAATCCTGAAATTTGGCACAAAGCAAGGTCTTATAGCACAAATATAGGGAAAAATCTGAAAACAGTAAATTTGTTGTTACATACGTCACGAAAAAAAAATTGCTGTTCGGAAAAATCTCCGAGACTCCTTTCGAGAATTGTAGTTTTTTTTTTTTTTTTATGAGAGAAATCCTACGATGGTTTCTCCCGCTATAGAGCGCAGCGGGTGAGCTTGTCTGACTTCGGCTAACTAAAGCCTGGCCTGTTGGTCTAGTGACTAGCCTGTTGGTCTAGTGACAAACCTGTTGGTCTAGTGGTTAGTGACCCTGACTGCTATGCCAGAGGTCGTGGGTTCGATTCCCACCCAGGACAAATGTTTGTGTGATGAGCATGATCATTTCTTGTGTCTGGGTGTAATTTATCTATACACCGCTAAATTTTGATCGATTTAATCCCGTGGAGGGTCGATCCGGTACATGAAGCACTATCGATTTGTAAAGATAAAATTAAAAAATAAAATACCTTTTTTTCAAAACTCGTATTAATTTACACATGTACGAAATTAATTTCTTTAAGAAAACGTCAACTGAGCGAGTCCAATGACTTGTAGGTAGTAGTCGGCGTTGCGTAAAAACTACTTACAGGTCATTAGACTCGCTCAGCTGACGTTTTCTTAAAGAAAATAATTTCGTACATGCATAAATTAATACGAGTTTTAAATAAAAATATTTTTTAATTTTATCTTTACAAATCGATAGTGTTTCATGTACCGGATCGACCCTCCACGGGATTAAAACGATTAAAATTTAACCGTGTTTATTTATATACTAAGTAATTTTTCAGTAACCCATAACACAAGCTCTGCTTAGCTTGGGACTAGGTGGCGTTGTGTGATAGTTCTGGAAAAAAAAAGAAGCCCACTCATGGTCCTTCTTTGCCTTGCTTTCTAGTACCGGGTTTCCTTTCTGACTACCCATGGTCCCAGTAGGCTTCGGCCCTACTGGATCCCTACGGTTTGCTGACATCTCGTTGAGGTGCGCGTGGATTACTATGCGCTGTTGACGTCTCGGACTCAGTACGTAAAATAGGCTAGTTGCCGTAAAAAATATAATTAGTTTGTCTTTTAGATTATTCAAAAATAAGGGACACGTATTTGTAAAGTTGTTTTATATTTGTAAATTAAACCAAAAATGACAAAGATATAGCCCATTAAAGTTACGTGTAACGTCACGCCGTGCTGCATTTTGTCGCACGGGGTGACGTCACACGTAACTTTAATGGGCTATATCTTTGTTATTTTTTGTTTAATCGAAAAAAGAAAAAAATACGAGTCCAATATTTTTTTATAATCTAAAATACGGACTAAATAAAATGTAATTATTTTGACCCTGGAAACTACCCTATTGCCGAAACGGATCTTGAGCGCTCGGCGTTAGAGTGGGGATCGCTTTGCACATTCCATAGATTGGCGAGCCAATCGTCTTCATTGTTAGATACATGCAGCACGCAATCACTAGTGACGTCTATGGCACGATGGCGCGGCGAGCCAATCACTGACACTCCCCGTCCCCTGCGTCTCACTTCGCACCACTAAAGAGACCGAATATTTTGACTTCTGCGCAACTTGAAGCCAGCGCTCAAGATCCGTGCCGGCAATTATCCGTGCGGTATTTTTAACGGACGGCTGTAAGGGTTACCGTGGCCCTAGAATGTAAAAGTTTGATGATAACAAACCTCAATAGAAAGGGCTATGGGATTGTTTGAAGGAGTCACCGCGACCCTGGAAAGTGGAACGCAAGGGACAACTGAAGTAACTCAAGTCAGTAAATGTCTGTACCTCATGAGTCTCAAGCAATAGTATTTGTCGATACTCGATACCGACTATGTAAATATTTTGTATGGCAAATTTTACAGCGCCTCTAGCGGTCACTTACGGAAAATTTGCCATACAAAATATTTACATAGTCGGTATCGAGTATCGACGAATACTATTGCTTTAACTCATGGTAGAGGTACTGATACGCTGTCGCGCATCACACTAAAGCGGTCAAAGTCATTTGATGATTTCCCACTTCAAAAAAAAGGGAAACGGCTTCGGGAATGAAAATGTCACTACGATCCTAGAACACAAAGAGCAACTGAGGAACACAGGTGAGTTTTAATCACTAAAAGCCAAATATTCCCTCTTGCTTCGCCCGAGTGGAATAAGTTATTTGTTGGTATATTCCACCCTTAAAAAAAGGAAAAAGGAAAAAATTACATGAGTTTGATGAGTAGAACTTTTATATTTTGACAAAATATTTGAACATCCTTTTTTCGTTTGACATAATTATAGAACCTACATGTATTCTCTCTTATGTGTTAGGTACTTAAGGGGATGCATCTCGACATACATTTTCACTTTTTTTCATACAACCGCTCTTACGCGATTATGACGTTATTACACATTTTTCATCAGATATTTTGGAAACTCAGTATCTTGTGGATATTATCTAGGCTTCTATGAAAATCGATTTATAAATTTGTGTAAAACTAATCCAGTTAAGACCTCTGAAAATCTGCGATTTTGCATGAATTTTGACACTTAATAATTTACACAAAATTTAAAAAAATCAAAAAAGTACAACATACAAGCCTAGCAAATTTTATCAAGAATCTAAATAATGACAATGTTTTTCAAAACCTAATAAGTGTTTAAAAAAAACACGTATTTCCTGGAACAACTTTTGTAAAATATTCGAGTAAATCACGGAATTACTGAATGCCAACAGAGTTTTCAGGTCTTATAACTCTTTTTTCGCGTTGCCTTTTCGTCAAACATCACGTTGGATTGCATTAGATGAAGTAACAAGCTTTTAAACCATGCTCTATGTTTACGATAGGCGAGTAGAAGAGCAGCCTCTTAACAGCCGTTTCTTTTCATTCATTAATTACAAAAGCAACACATAGCCTGATATCTAAGTAACATCTAAACTATACATACGAATAAATTACTTATAATCTTTCGATGTACGCGGTATAAACGACGAGGCGAAACGCTTATTCCGGACCGTAGAGATTTCAACAACGTAAGGGTGGATACTCGCCGTACGTCGGGTTGTACGATGGTAGAAATGAGATGTCGGAATCAAGTCATGCTATTCCCGACCACACTTTGTATCCTGTAAAATACCGAAAAGCTACCTTACGGCTGTGCTCCAGGATTTAGTTCCTATTTGGCCACATAGATGTCGCTAGCAAACTTCAACTGAACTTATAACTTACTAGCTGTGCCCGCGACTTCGTTCGCGTGGACTACAGGATTTTGAATTTATTTTTTCTAAAATAAAAGTAGCCTATGTTACCCCTTATTACATCAGCTACCTGCCAAAAAAAGTCCCGTCAAAATCGGTCCAGCCATTTTAGAGATTAGCACGGACAAACAGACAGAAAGACAAGAATTGTAAAAAAAATATATTTTGGTGTATGTACCGTATATATATTCATATGCATGTAGTAAAAAGCAGTTATTTCAATATTACAAACAGACACTCCAATTTTATTTATATGTATGTATATATGTATGTGTGTATAGATGTATAGATTACGTAACTTTTGAAGCACTCTTCATTTAAATAAACTTTTTGTTCATCATCAACGGTAAGTTTTTTTGTTCCCAGCTTAAAATTACATCATAGTTGTCGCTTAATGGGATAGGATTAATTAATTTACGCATGCTTCCATAATTAAGTAGCTGTGTACTATAGATAATAAATGATCAATCATCTCACATCTGTCAGATCGATGATTAGCTTGTTTTTTTGTATCGTCATCATCGTCGATAGGGCAGAATCAAGAATCATTAATATTTGTTAGAACGCTTCGGTGAATTTGTTGATTAAATTATGTAGGTTATTGGTTTCGTTGATTGAATCAGTTAGATGGAATGATTCTTTTTCAGTCAAAAAAAACTGGTGTAAATAAAATGTTTTTGTAGGTATTAAAAAAGGAAAATTGACTAAAGTCTAACTTAGTTATAGTTGTGGTGAGGATTTATATGGTATGCCAAAAATCAAAACTAATTATTATATCTTTGCTTTATTTTAAAACCATTTTATAATTTATCAGAAGCTACAGAAATAACTATAATGTTATGGCATTTGTACGGTTTTGAGCCAATCATTATGATACTTAAATAATCGAAGCAAAGAATTTAAAAATAAATATAATCTTTTTTTATAATTCAGCAATATCGGTTCATTCGTTTAGAATTTTTTGCCACAAACGCCGTACCTAGACTGTCAAAACTCAAAACTCTAAGGGTGAGTTGCACCATTTAACTATAACGACAACAAAGCCGTTAACAGTTGTCAAATCGTCGAATTGACCAATAGGCGGCCGTTTCACGGCTAGTTATGGTTTGGTTATCGTTGTAGTTAAATGGTGCAACTCACCCTTAAAGTTGTAATATATATAATAATAATTATATATAATATTAACACAACGCCGTCTAGTCTCAAACTAAGCAGAGCTTGTGTTATGAGTACTAGACAATTGATAAACATACTTATATATTTCTAAAATATAATAAATAAATAAATAATTAATAAATATAACAAACGCCTCGTATCCTTACCAGGGGTTAACAACATTCTACCAACGACACGACATCCTTCCAACTTCAACTTTTCCCGTCAAACATAAAACTGCTGAAATTCTAAAAACGAAAGATCCCTAGAGACTGGCTGCAAGCACGTGCTTGAACCTAGACTTACACGACAACCCCCATTGGCTAGTCAATACACTGTGGCAGGGTTGTCAACCTCTTATTTTGTAGTCCAGTGGTGTTCAGATCTAAAAATCCTTTTCTTTATTATTTTTTTTTTTTGTTGTGGGATGTCATCAAATAACTTTTCCTGCTAGATAGAGAGGATGTATCAGGTTTTTAATTCCTAAAACATGTGTTTCTTCAATTGCTCTTTGTTGTTCTGGACCGCATGAACTAATAAACAAAAGGTCTTAATATATCTATTCGGGGGAACAATGTCTGGAAGGACTTGGGGAGACGGTTTGTACTTTGTATGAATTTTTGCGACTGACTTGGAAAGCGCTCACGATTAATTGGTCAATCGCGATCAACAACTTGAGCACCCCTGTTCTAGTCCATGCGAAGTGGCCGGGTCGTGCCAGCTCGCCTAAATGTCTGGCAGACTTCCAAGTCTAGAGCACTTAAGGACTTACTACTGTGCCAGTTGTTAGGATTCTGTTCCAGTGTTAGCTATGCTATAGATTGCAATAAATGCGATATACTGAATGCAATAAACACCATATTTTACTGTATACTTCCTCAAAACATCGTGTGGAAAACGGCACGTCCTAGAACCATAAATTCAAAGTTAAGTGATATCCACCAATCCGATTTGGGCCTGTGTTGTGAATTATGGCCCATTCCCTCTAATAGAGAGGTCTAATTCCCAGCAATAGAAACGTTACTAGGCTTATTCTGCTATGCATACCTACTCCGTATTTTGCCGAATAATGTCCTTAACTCTTCGAATGCCGTAATTAGAGACACAATAGAAAGACAATGGCTTATGTCGAACTGTGTAACTTAAGACATTCAAAAGGTTAACTGTATTTGTCTCAGCCCCGAGATTACCACGATTTTTACGAGGTCACAGAAGTATGATGTATCAGTTTTGCAACACCTGGCTTTTTTATCTTGAGATGTATGACGTTTATCAATAAGTACCTAATACTTGAAGACGACTTTCACAGTCTTAATAAGTACTCTAATAAAACGCATAAGAGAAAGAGATTTTCCATTAGTGTCACCAGACAGCGCTTATTTAGTCATTAATACTACTACGACTTCAATACAATCGTTTACTGAATAAACTAGGTACTTGTTACTTTAAGGATAGTTTATTATAACTTATATTAAAAAAAAAAAACTGTTGATAGAATCGCTCTTGACCACTATTTCAGCTGATTGAAAGCGGTGATGAAGTTCGCTTGCCTAACACAGACTCCAGCAGGCTGTGTCATACTTAAAAGTTAAGCTACGGAGTAGAATTTCCTACCGGCGTCTATGTTTCCTGATAGCTAGAACCTTTCTGTCCTGTCTTTAAATCAAGTGTGATAGGTTACTAATTCTAGGCAAGCGTGCTCCATCGTCGGCTACATCATCGCTTATCATCATGTGAAATATTGGTCAAACGAGAGCCTATCTATAACAAACAGACATCTCAGCGCCATTATGTTGTAGCTGTCATTTTTATATTTTCGCCTAGCTTCCACTGGAAGTTCACCTTACAACGAGAGTTCATTGACTTCTTCAAACAACCATTTACAATCTGAATTGTATTGTAATATTGGCATGACAGCTACTGTCCTACAGTTGATAAAAAATGGCTTACAAAGACAAAGTAGGAGTACCTTATACCAACATCATGTTCTTAAACAATAGACTGATAGAAAGGCGATATAGCTTGTAGCATCGACTGCAAATCTGTAATGACCTGGCCTATCATAATATGGCATTTAAACTGAAAATCAGGCCAGGTTATAATGGTTTTGTTACCACAGAAGTGCGGCCTACTGTACATAGGTACGGCCTTTTTGTGGTTGACATGACAGTGTTTGTTTTATTTGCATACGATTGCAAATTGGGTTGTCAGCATGATATTGCATATGATATGCGTTCATGTTTATGCATGTGATTTGAGTATGTTCTTTTTTCGAATTACATAAGAATGACATGAGCACTTATCACTGGGATTGTGTGAGAAAATGATTCTGGTGATTTGTAATCACACTATTATTATGAAGACGAAAGTTTGTGTGTTTGTATGTGTGTTTTTTAATCCTTCACGCACAAACCAATGAACGAATTTGGAAGATTTTCATACCATAAAGTATGTCCTTTTTTTATGGTGGGAAAAATCAGCCTCCTCCTTTGCGAGCATTACTGCTTCACAGAAGTCAGCGACCGCCTGCCACTCCTCCTCGCTCCGGACCATGGCCTCAACCAGGGCCCGGCGCGAGAGGTCTCCGCGTGAGCGTAGCCCCAGCCTAGTTGAGTTTGGGATAAAGTATGTCCTGGAATATACTTATAATAATCCCGATAGTATGTTGCCTTGGCATAATTTTTTCTTTGACTGGTTTTTTGGGTGTCTTCAAGGCTAAGGTGAATAGGCTCTTAATAAACTAGTACACTTCACCATCAACGTTTGCTTCAATGCTTAACATCAGGTCACACAGTCAAGCACTGGTTTAAATCATGAAAAAAAAAACTTTATTAGAATATAAAAGAGAAGTCACGAAAAACAAAACAAAAAAACTCCATCAAGCATTCTTGCTTAATTTTGCAAAAGATAACGAAGAAAAATTTAATTGGAGACTTTTACCCTTCAATTAGTGCTGTCAATCAGCTCAATCAAAGAATGGTTTAATTTAATTCTATCTTCAAGACATTCAGAGAAAAGGTCTCTTAATTTGATCAATAGAGGATGGAAGAGGATACTTTTTATTCTGAGTTTATGTTCCCTTGGAACAATTTTTTACTTCCACGCGGATGAAATTGCTGGCAGAAGCTGTAAGCATATAATGTAATAGTATAATCAGCCTTTTTAATGTTCCTACTGCTGGGACTCTAGCCTCCTCTCTTGGAGAGCCAAGAGAGGAGGCTAGAGTCCCAGTCCCGTCCCTCTGGACGGGCTTTAATTCACCACGCGGGCCTTATGTCTTTGAACTTTTAGTTCTGAGACGTGCCGGTTTCCTCACGATGTTTTCCTTCACCGTTTTGATAGTGGAGTGGTGTTGAAATAAATTACACAAAGTAATGCGCCTGGTTGGGTTTGGACCCGCGACACACATAATCTCGTAAGTCGGGGCCATTACAAATGGTGTTGTGTCTGGTTTATTCCTCTCCAACCACTTAGGATCACTGGCTCGACAATGTACGCGTGCACAGTTCTCTACTTCCACACTCGCCAGCGGCTCCTTTAACTCATGTGGCTAACACACACTAACACATGAGCAAACGAGACAGTGTATCGTGTTATTTCACATACAGTACAAATGGGCCACCATCACTCGAATTCGCGGTAGAAGCTATAATTAAGCTGCAAAATACGTAGAAGAAAAACTCAATACTTAATGTGAAGCTAACCTAACTTAACCATTTTTTAGACGAACAAATCGAATCCAGGTCCCTACGTCCATACGGTGTACTTCCAATCCTACTGCCAATGCTAATATTTTTAATACCTAATAAAATAATTCTTATCACTGGTTACTTAGAGAAGTAAATGAGTCTTCCATTAGATCGTCATCTAAAGACAGAAGTCGGTAATTACTCATTGTCTTAGAAAGCTCGTGGTAATGGATCGCTAGTGAATGGCTGCTAGTGTCAATGACACCGCACTTTCGTGACATTGGGAAGCTGTGCAATACTATGAGTACCTACCTAATACAATGGTACCATAAGCCTTACAAAAGAGTGTCGATGGAGTTTCTTGCACGTTCTTCTCCTTAGACATCTACGCTTTGGACCAGGGTTGTTGCTGATGCAGGATTTTGTCACATCAGCGGATGCTGATGCTGATGCTGATTTTTTGTAATTTACATCAGCTGACGCTGATGCTGATGCTGACTTTAAGTAATTTTTTTTTTAATACTGAATTTCATAGTTTTTAGGTAGATATTATAATAAAATAAGTGTATCGAACCCTAAAAAACTACATTATGGTAAGTAAATTTACTAAAACTTTTTTGTTTCTATGAAGGTTAAAATAATAAATAATTAAGTACAAAGAAATTTAGGCATTTACTTACATTCTTTAGTCGAACGTATTTGTACGTCCTTTGCGTGAATAATTCTTCTTGCATATTATACAGTTTGCGGTATCTTGATTCACTAATTTAAAGTACCTACTGCCAAATTCCGCTTTTTAATATGGGAGGCATTTTAAAAATAATAAACACGCACCAAAACAATGCGCTCTGCATTTTCTTGCAATATTGAGAATATTGACTAAATCACAGAGAATAATATTGACGATTTGTTTTGAAATGTACGTATTTTGATTGGCCAAAACTCGGAAGCGACAACGGCACGTGCCATTAACTCCGCCCTCCGTCGGTCATGTCGCGTCACGAACTTTGAACATCAGCATCTAACATCAGCAACAATCAATGCGGATGCTGATGCTGATGGTGATGCGGAAAATAATGCTGATGTTCCGCTGATGCTGATGCTGATGCTGATATTCGCAACAACCCTGCTTTGGACCGTGCAACTTTGCTTTACTTTTTTTGACTGACCGACATTTTGGCAATTCAAAAGTGCCTGTTATTCGAAATAAAATTTCAAATTTCTGATATATAGGGTGACTGGCAATTAGTGTACGATACTTAAACACGTGATTGTGCTCATGATAAAAAACAATTTTTATTATGGGAGCAAAGCCGAAATCGCGAAAAAAATATCAGCTGTTCAGTACATTAGGCAAACATAAATGTACTGAACAGTTGATTTTTTTTCGCGATTTCAGGTTTGTTCCCATAGTAAAAGTTGCTGGTTTTCATGAGCACAATCACGTGTTTAAGTATCGGACACTAATTACCAGTCACCCTATAGATTTATCATTTGTCTAGTACTCAAAGCACATGCTCTGCTTAGTTTGAGACTAGATGGCGTTGTTTGAAAGTTGTGGAATATATATTATAAAGGTGATAATTTGTATGTATGTGTGTCCCACTGGGCTGGACATAGTGCCGCATATCGTTCAAGCGTTGAGCCGGTAAAACACAAGATTGGTGCCCTGAAACCGACCGACGGAGTCGCTGTAGACCACGAAGGAGATGACAGAATGACTTAGATGTTTTCTGTAGGAATTGGTATGAAGAGGCTCAGAGCTGAAACAGTGGAAGGAATGGTGGGAGGCCTGTGCCCAGCGGTGGGATAGTATAGGCTAGATTTAATAATAATCACATTATTTGTGGTATACACATTAAATATAGGCCAAATAAAGTAGTGACGCCGTGGACACTCTGGATTCGACTCCGAGAACGAGTAGACGTGTTTCTTAACTTGTGCCTGTTTACTGATAATTTGTTTGTTTAATTTATAAACCCGAATCCCTAATTAGTGATTCTAGTAACAGAACACTACATAATATTATAAAGCCAAAAATGTGTACCTATGTGTGTGTATATTTGTCACTTTCTTACGCTCAAACGGCTGAACGGATTTCGATGAAACTTGGTACAGGGGTGAACCATATTTCGTCGCCTTAGAGGCCAATGGAGCTAAGCCATATCGTAAAAAATTTGGCTTAGCTCCATTGGCCTCCAAGGCGACGATTTTGGAAAAGCATATAGAATACTCTTTGTCCTGACATACTCAGTACCGAAACCACACTATTGAAAGTATAATAAAATATAGATAAAGTGCATCGACATATTAATCTTATTTTCTACACATCAGATATAATATCAATATCATGACACGATGACATGACTGACATTGACATCTCTATGAGCCATCACGCATATTAAATAGGCACATTCACACCCTTTGTCTTCATATCAAAACTATCAATATTACAACATAGATTTCTTTTGTTTGTAATATCGACCTACTATAATGTATTGTATTATGTTTCCCAATATAACCTTCAGAAACTTAGTATAGGTATGTCTCTTGTTAGCAAAGGGCCCGACTGAATTAAAATTGAACCTTGAAGGTAGAAAGAACATTGTCAATAATGACAACTTTCATCGATGGTACTTATTAAACCATAGATTAAACCGATTTCATAGCCTATTTACTGTAACGTAACTCAGCTCACGGTAGGCTTCGTGTAGGGATTTTTCTATAAAAATGAAAGACACGGGCCTGCACACTATTATATTTTCTTAGTTGAACGCACAAGCCTTTCTTACAAAGATCACTTCAACACTGAAAAAACAACACACATTCTTTTTTCTACAAATTTTCAAACCTATTCTAGAACAGCATAATCCTTCAAAGTATATTTTACAAGCCAGTTCGTTGGCTATATAAAAAAAAAACAACTCGTGCGATCTCCATTCGATATCACAGTACCTATTAGGCGGGTGTAACTCTTTACTGAACCGACTCACTGTTCCGAAACATTTGTGTTCCGAAAGATTGGAACGTCAGTAATCTTCATTTGGAACAACGAACACTTTAAGTGACCTGCAGTCTTTTTATGTACCTAAATATAAATAATGACTTGAACTAAAAACATCTGCTTAAAATTATTCCTAAATCGAAATTCCATTATATAAAACTGTTACGTGTTTATGAAACACCGATGTTCCAAATGTTCCAAATTACTGATAAATGATAAATGATCTTTATTTGCAAGTAGGTTTTATAAAACACTTTTACACGTTAGTTTTTTTTTTCGTCAATTAAAGCTAGATGAAGCCGGAACATTAAGGAACATTTCCGGAACATTTCAGTAATTCATATGCATGCACATGATCCAATCCCAAAAATCTCACTTTGCCCACGCCTAGTACTTACAAGTAACTTTAAACAAAAAAAAGTTCATATTAAAAAGAAAACATTTGAAGTCAAGGGCAGTCGCCGAGAAACATTCTAAATTCAAAAAAAAGAATATAACAGTTTGTTTAAGTACTTCTAAGATAGGTGCCACAAACTTTTTTATCAGGTAAATAGATATTTCAGAGAGTTTTTTCTTCAGACAGCCAGCCAGGAAGCACGGCCTAACCTTCACGGTGCTTACCCCAATTGACAATACATCAATAAGAAATGTTTACCGTTCGTTTTTCTTGAAAATTAAATTGAATGGGCTTGCAAATTACATGGCCGGCCATTTTTCTTTAGTTGATAAGATTAGCTGTTATTTGATTATCTGTATTATAGTAGTTTAGTATTGAACTGAAGGTGGGCTTTGGCCCCGGGTCATAGTCTAGAGCCAGAGGTTATGGGAGGCGATAGCCTCTTCACCATCTTTCTGCCTTTGTCTCATCTTATTTGTGGTCGGCGCAACACGTTTTTTCTTCCATTTGGCCCTGTCACTCGTCATGCTATCACTAACTTTCTTTTCTTTCATACCACTCACAATCCATACATATTTTTCTTGGCCTCCCTCTCCCTCTCCACCCATCCACATGTATACTCATAAGTAACGGATAGGTATAGAGGATAGGCTGAGAGCAGTGGTGGCCGAGTGGTAATGGCTCCAACTTACGAGTTGTAGGTCGTGGGTTCAAACCCTGCCAGGCAAAAATAATAACGACCACTGCTCTCAAAACGGTGAAGGAAAACCTCGTGAGGAAACCGGCATGTCCTACAACCAAAAATTCAAAGACATGTGACATTCACCAACCCGCACTGGCCACGCGTGGTAAATTACGGCCCATTCCCTCTCCTAGAGAGGGGTCCTGAGTCCCAGCAGTGGGAACATTAAAAAAGCTGATGATGATGATGAACGGATAGGTCGCCGTCCGAACGTCCAGTAACCATCTGGAGCGAACCCGAGTTATCGACAGCGCGTAGTGTTTCACGCGCGCTTCAAAGAGATGTCAGCAAAACCGTACAGGTCCAGCAGGGCCGATGTCCGCTGAGCTACGGGGAATTTGACAAAGAAACTAGCGGTCCTAGAACGCAAAGGGCCACTGAAGGACACAAGTGTGGTTTCAATCAATAAAATTCTGACATGTCTGACTTCTCGCTTTACTCTAGAACAGGAGAAGTCATTAAATGGTTTCCGACCTCAAAAAACAAAAACTGCGCACTGAGGGTTGCGTGCAAACTACATTTCCCGAATTTTTATTTTTCCAAATTGTAATTTTTTTTGTGACCTAGGTAACTACTACTACAACAAATTTACTGTTTTCAGATTTTTCCCTATACCTATGCTATACGACCTTGCTTTGTGCCAAATTTCAGGATTCTGGGTCAACGGGAAGTACCCTATGAATTTCGATCTTTTAGAGTATCAAAGTATACGTTTTTTGCGACATAAAAGTAGTTTGATTTTTTCACAGCTTGAAGGGAACGCTGACTTGAGTATATGGTTTTAATTTCATCTCAATACCTCCACGTGTTCTCGAGATAAAAGGCCTTGACAGATAGACAGACAGACGGACGGACAACAAAGTGATCCTATAAGGGTTCCGTTTTTTCCTTTTGAGTTACGGAACCCTAAAAATGATAGGGGTTGATTGCTAAAGATAAACGAGATACCACTACTCTTCAGATAATATCCTGTTGTCTTAGCCATTACGAAGTTAAAATAATCGTACATCTGACACCATACGTGATATTCGCTTCTACAAAACAACATGATGACGTCAACTTGCACTGTAGTATGCATCGTATTCCACAAACATGAACCATAATAGAAAACCTGACCGAAGCAAAAACAATATGACATGACGTGCTGGAAATTTTTTATATTTCCCCCATTGTTGGTATTACAATGTAATAAATCAAAATATTCTATAAAAAATAGGTCTACTGGGGCCAGGGTTAGTCTACTGGAGCCAGGGTTAGTCTCTTGGGGCCAGGGTTAGTCTACCGAGGCCAGGCTTAATTCGAAAGGTAGCTCAGCCCCGGTACGAAAGGCAACGAAGGAACAGGAGAGGGTTTTTAGTCAGTAAAAGTCTGACACTATCTCCCGCTCATTAGATCGATCCCGATGTCATTAGATCGATTAGATGCCGCGAAAAAAAAAGCAATGGGGGAGGCCTATGTCC
This sequence comes from Mythimna ferrago, assembly GCA_910589285.2. Lineage (NCBI taxonomy): Eukaryota > Metazoa > Arthropoda > Insecta > Lepidoptera > Noctuidae > Mythimna > Mythimna ferrago. The sequence continues at coordinate 7,738,023 of OU342691.1, read as the reverse complement.
ATCATCGGACCACAAGACGTACGGCGTTGCGGCACCGATACATGGTAAACATCCCACCCATACGCACACAGAGTTTTGGGATCACATTTATTATACGTACAGCCAAGGAGTGGAATTCCCTGCCGGAGTCTGTGTTTCCTGATAGCTATAACTTAGGGGTCTTTAAGTCAAGACTGCATAGGTTACTTCTGGGCAAACGTGCTCCATCGTCGACCACATCACCACTTACCATCAGGATGATGTGATCAAACAGATGGTGGTCAAACGCGAGCCTACCTATAAAAAAAAACGGACATCTTTCGGCTGATGATGATGATGATGATGATGATGATGATGATGATGATAATAATGATGATGATGATTCCAACAACCACCAATAGTGTTTGTTTCTTTGTGTTGGCAATCGCTGTACTGGCGAGGCTGAGGGTGATCGACGGACGGTGACGGCGTTGGAATGCTGGGTGACGTCACGGGATCGGCATGGAAATTCAAGTGCTCAGTGCGGTACCCCGAGACCCGACAAAAAAACATCCGATAACCTCTTGACTTAAGCATGGGAACTGTAGCAAGACCCAGCGCTTCCATCAAATATTAAGACGATTATCACAGTGCCACGCATCACACTGCATGTAGCGTGTCAATGCACCTACGCGCGTACTCGCGGGAATGCAGATCTGCATCATCGTGCGGATTTTTTACACACTCACGTGCGTAAGGTGCGTTTTGTAAATTCACCCAGCAACGCACTCATACAAAATCACGCACGGTACTACGAGACTCAGTGTGCAATACCTTGCGTGTCACCCGCACCGCACCGCACCCACGCGCGTGAGTGCATGTTTCTCCACATGTAGGTGCGTGATCTGCATAAACGCGCGTGGATGCATTTTCGGTGTGTTGGACTGCGCATGTTTTCTATACAAACGGAGATACTTACAAGCAATGTTAAGACACGTATTCACGCGTTATGCTGCGTGGTCCGTGGCAGTGTGATAACCGCCTAAGATGTTATTTGTTCAGTGTTAAACTAACCTTTGATTATGACAGTCATCGTAATTTGTATTAATATAGTCTAATTCATAATCCAAGTCGTTTTACTATACAGTTATAGTAGTAGCTAATGTTTTCAAATTTCTTTTCTATTCTGAACGGATTTTTTCATTTATGGTCACCAAAACAAATAAAAAAAAAAACAAAAAAAAAAAACCATCTGAAACTCAATTTAACTATAAATAAAACTTTAAGATAAAAATCCTTTTAAGTCAGGAAAGTAATAAAGTTTCTGGACATAAAACTTCAGCGCCTCAGTTAGGGTAGGACGAACAGACGGACATAAAAACAAAAGCATACACTATAACTGGTCGTAAAAGTTGCATTAGAAAGTGATTACTGAACGTAAACAGTATACATGAGCACAAAAGTATTAAAGAAAATTATTCGATGGATGAGTTTTGCAGCGTGATCCTAGTGCATGGAGTTTCGTAGTTCAGTAATGTACCTAAATCTAAATTATTATGTAGACTAATACAGGCAAAAATAATAAATACATTAATAAAAAAAAAAAATGTGCATTTTATTTACAACCAACTAGACTTAAAGTCTGGTTGATGAGTTGTGTGCAACATGATTATTTGTAGAAATCGGGACCAGTGCCTCACAATGACAGAATTGAAGAAAAAAACGTGTTGCGATGACCCCAAATAAAACGGGACAAGGACAGGAAGATGAAGATGGGGACCAATGCCTCACAGTCTTCTTAAATTATATGGTTACTCTTCAATCTTGAAGAAATTTAATTTTAGAAAAAAAAAATGAACCATTACACTCATAGAAAGCTAGAGAATAGAAGATATCCTGGGAATTTTACCGGACTAGTGTTGTCCGGTAAAATGCACGAGTCCCAGGATATAGGCCACGTAAACAAAACTGCGATTAAAAGCTAGTATGTATAGCATTTCAAGTAATTACAATTAATTTGAAGTAAATTATTCTAAAATCCATACCTATCATTTAGGAAACCTACATGTTTTGTAGAACACTTGAACTATAAATATTATTATTTTGAAAGAAAATTAATAATGATTATACCCTACAATAATATTTAAAATATTATTGCATGGTAGCGGTTATTAAGACAGAACTGTTTTCTACTACAACTCAATCACTGTTCATAAAATATAACACTGATTGAGTTGTTATTATTGTGTTCTATTTACACAAGAATGTTAATTCTAGATCTAGGTTTGTTTTCTTTAACTGCAAGTAGCATTTATAATAAGTTAAGTCATGTTAGATACAAAATATATAGCTTAAAAGACATGAAGAAACCGTAGTTATCTATTTATTCTTGTTGTTATTACAGAAATAAATATTCTAGATGAACTTTATTTTTGAGATCAAGCCTTTTACTAATATTAATTGTCTTATTGTCTAAATACATAATATACAGCTAATTGGCACATTAGCATGGTCTGTAGACAGGCACACGGTGGCAACCCCATTTAAAAAACGAAAATATTTTAACACATGGGTGAAGAGATATTTTGTACCCTTCATCCGTAGTCCAACTTTTATTAGACCGTAAGTAATAAGCTAACCTAACCTTTCAAGTTTTTTTTTAGATGGCCAACGGACTGTTAAAAAAAAATGTAATCCACTTACACTTTTGCCAGCGACTATACTTTTATTCAATACCAAAGGCTACAGACTCAAGTGCATGTCTGTAAAATAATACTTTAGAGATGAAACCTCTATGCTTCAGGAACTTTATAGTTATTGAATGTCTATTGTCCTTTAACGTGTTCAGCCATAAAATATTTAAAAACGTTCTTAAAAAAGTAAATAAGATTGCAAAGCCTGTTTGAAATTGTTTGTCTATTATCAGCTTTTGGAAGCTTTTTTGTATGTTTGCCGACGAGATTATTTTTTTAAAAGTAAATACAATGGGCATAGATAAAGAAGCTCTTGGCGCCATAGAGTTTTTTTTTTTATTGATAAATGTGGTTGTGAGTAATTGAGGGTTTTGTAATTGTTCTATGTCTCGTGCTAAAGTGGTTCTTTACGCAAAATAACTTCTATTCCAGTAAAATATTTGTGATAAGATTGGACCCTCCATTTCTGCGTATAAACAATGCTATCTAAACACACAAAGTGAACGTCTAGACGACCAGACCGGCAAAAAACGGGGCTCTATTTGTCACCCCAAATGTAAAGGCACCGTTTTGCTCAAAATCGTAATGGATCGGCATTATTTTCTGTTTGCTTTTGGATAGAGGTATAGAGTCAAATATGATAACTCATTCGAAGTGTAGACGTACAAAACTGGTTCAAATATATTTATCGATATTATACCTGTGACTTCATTCTTTACCTATTAACAACATGACTATTTAAAGATCATTGCATTATGGAACTAAGTAGGTACATAATTATTGTAAAATCAAACCTTTTTTTGACATGCCAAACCATTTACTTTTTAGCCGTTCTTCTTCCTAAGAAACGACCAATTGGAACCGTACACGAGCTTCTGACGTTTTACAAGCACCCATCTAGGTCTCATCATCATCAGCATTTCAATTGAAAGACGACCACAGTTGGAAGTAGACGTCCCAAAAAGTCTCCATAACGGACGGTCTTACCAGATCATCGGTCCACTTGGTGGGAGGTCTTCCAATACTGTGTCTTTCAGTGCGCGGTCGCCACTCCAACCTTCCGGCCCCATCGACCATCTGCTCTCGAGCAATTTACCCTGCCCACACCCAGATAAGTTTGGCTATTTTTCGGGGCATGTCAGCAACCTTGGTTCTCCTGGATATCTTCATTCCTGAAGCAATCACGCAAGGAGCTATAAGTCTTCTTGCGTGTGATTGCTTTCTCTATCTAGGCCTATGTGAAATATTTTGAATTGAATCGTAAATTAAAACAGAACCCAACGTGACAGGTAGGACCGGAAGACGCAGCGTCAGTAGGCCTCCTACAAGGTGGACCGATGACCTGGAGAAGGTTGCGGGAATCCGAAACCAACCGGCGATTATCAAAATTGTGATTATCTAGTCCATCTAAGTCAATACAACCCTCGATTGATGGGAAACTATTGCGAAAATTGGAAAACTAATGTATCTATAGGGCTACAGTTTTATTATTATTATGATAAAATTCTCATTATCTCAAATTATATAAATAAACAATCACAATTAACAAGGAACAAAACAGAGTCGCCAATTCAAGTACAATCCTATTTACAAAATTCCTTCTAATACTCTTCCTTCGCTATTGTTTGTTTATTCATCGACGCGTGCGCAAGTTTCGATCGACGCAGTCACGTACGCACTTCGATTCGAAGAAACATCACTCCACCAGAAACGGATAGTCCATATCGAATGACAGAAAACTATCGAATGAGCCGTATTGAGATCATATCGATAATGGGGAGTACCTATACGTCGTAACTTTATTGCAAAAACCAACAACATATCTACATTTTTTACCCAAATAAAGTTAAGGCCCAAGCGCCCGAAAAGTGCCATTAAACAGTGACTTTCCGAAGCCTACTTCTCGGTAACGGCCAGGTTAATAGGTTTGAAAGAAACATTATGTTTATTATAGATTCATGAACAACATTATGAACATTTGATTTTTCTTGCTATTAATACTTTTGTCTAAAAAAAATATTTAGCAAATTCATAACTTTTCGCAACTTTTCCCTACTCCTTCGAAACGGCGTGGATCTTTAGAAACATTTTTACACATAAAAACTGGTGGTTAAATATTCTTCAAAGTGAACATTGCATATTTAAATCAATAAATATTTCGCAAAAAAAATAGATTTAAAGGTCAGTCGCGCGCTTTCCGGGCGCTGTTGGCCGCAAATAAATGCACAGATTTGCGTACTGCCACCTGGGCGGGTGCGAGAGGTGCGTCCACATAATTTTGGCCAGATGGTTCAAGGGACTATAAGCCTTAAATATAGCAATCGATTTGTATCATCAAGACGAATCCGTGTCCATGGAGTTTCTTGCACGTTCTTCTCCATAGAGATCTACTCTTTGGAACGTGCAATTTAGCTTCACTTGTTTGACTGACCGACATTTTGACAATTCAAAAATGCCTGTAACTGGTCTATTTGAAATAAACGTTTCTGATTTCTGAATCTGCAAGTTAAACTGGTAATTAGCTATGGCATTAATTTAAAAAGATAGCTTCGGCAAAAAGTTAAAAACTTACAGAATTGATATAATAATATAATATAATAATATAACAATCATAATAATACAAAAATGCAGGTAGTTGGTTTTTGCAATAAGGGTATTTGGATATACTACTGTTGTAATTGTTGATGTAATGTGTGTGTGATGTGTCTAGGAGACAGAAAACTATCGAATGAGCGGTGTCGAGATAGTATCGATAACGGGGAGTACCTATATACTGTAAGTAATTGTTGCTGTTTTGATAATATTCATCGGTAATCGGATCACCTAGTGCCCTAGGCTGGTGGGATTAGTTTTATCGGCGTGGCAAAATTAATAAGAATCGATAGATATGTGTATGTGCTACTGCCATAATTATCTCAAGTAGGTAGAGGATTAATATGAAATGAATCTACAAAAGTAGAACAATTTTAGTATTGACTTTGGGTACAGCTATTTCATGCAAACTGGCCAGTCCTTATTCTTGGATATGAAGAAACCATAATCATAAGGGTCGCACAGCGGTATTTTACCGCGCGGTTTTTTTTTTCGTTATTCTGTAAAGCCTGCAATACACGTTGGCCGAGCGTTGCCGAGTGAAGGCCAATACCAATATGTAGACAGTATATTTGCCTTGTCTTGCCATCGCTCGGTGTCGCTCGCCTAGTTGGTTGAGTAGACTTGCGCCAATCAAAGCAAATGTGCGCCAATGTGTATAGACCTCATTTGGAGGAGCTTGTCACGACTCGCAGCCGCTCGCGATCACTTGCCTCACTTCGGAGCGGTGTCGGTTTTTCTGCACAAATCAAAGGCGCTCGCAAATGTGCGCCAACGTGTATAGACCTCATAAAGAAACAATTGTTTCTTTCAATGAAAAAAACAAATTGTTGTTTTTTTCCGTTTTTTTTCACATGTTGCATTGAAATTTTGCGGAAAAAATCTTTTGGTTTGGGAACAAAATAGAAATCTTTCGAATGTTTTATTCATTGTTTCGGTTAATTTCATGAAAAATTGAAAAAAAAAGCAAGTTTAATTGAAATTGAAATATTATAGTGGGCGAAAATGTACGAGTGGTACATTTTCGCCCACTATACACATAATAATAATAATATTCCTCAGCCAAAATCTCGATTTCACTGTCGTCAGCTTGATCAGAATCGAACTCCCTCAAGTCTCCCCCAAGTGTCACCATAATGATCGGTGCCCACTGTTGGACACAAGCCTCTCCCAAGTATCGCCATTTAGGGCTTTAATGACTGCTGTCCACTGTTGGACATAGGCCTCCCCCTAGCTATAATGACCCCTGCCCACTGTTGGACATAAGCCTCCCCCAAGTGTCACCACCTAGGCGTTATAAAAATTGATGCCCACTGTTGGGCATAATCCTCCACCAAGTGTCACCACCTAGGCGTTATAATAATTGATGCCCACTGTTGGACATATGCCTCCTTTCGCGATAATGGCCTATGCTCACTGTTGGGCATAAGTCTCCCCTAGTGTCACCATCTAGGCGTTATAATAATTGATGCCCACTGTTGGACATATGCCTCCTCGCGATAATGACCTATTCCCACTGTTGGGCATAAGACTCCCCAAGTGTCGCCATTTAGGCGCTATAATGATCGATGCCCACTGTTGGACATAACCCTCCATCAAATATCACCGTTTAGGCGTTATAATGACTGATGCCCACTGTTGGACATAAGCCTCCCCCAAGTATCGCCATTTAGGCGTTATAATGACTGATGTCCACTGTTGGACATAAGTCTCCCCTCGCTATAATTACTTGTGTCCATTATTGGACATAAGCCTCCCCAAGTATCACCATTTAGGCGCTATAAGAATTGCTGTCCACTGTTGGACATAGGCCTCATAAACTAGTGCGCCTCACCATCAGATTGCGTCATCTAGTTTATATTAATTTAAAAAAAAAATACGCATTTGAAAAAAACAAACATGAAGTTTTCGGTTCTTTTCATACTTTTCCGTTTAATAATAATAATTATTTAAGCGCATATTAAATAAATAGCAGCAGCCGCGATGACTTCTACGTCGTCCATATTGTTTAAATGCACAATAACAACTGACAGGGCCCAACATGTGGGCGTCTCCTCAAAACTCGTCTTATTGGCCATTTGCATTGGTTCAAGCTTGCCGAACGTGTAGAGAGGCGCTTGCCGAACGTGTAGAGGCGCTTGCCGTGTGTCAATTTGCCTATATTTGCTTAGGCTCGCCGAGGCTCGCGTTGGTCTCAGCTCGGCCAACGTGTATTGCAGGCTTAACACATTGAATCTTAAGGAAGTTTCCGCACAGACGATAAAAAATTCTGTGATTTCTTGCAGATTTGACGCGGTGCGGTGCGGAAATAAATCCGCGCGAATATTTTCCGCGCGGTGAAATATCGCTGTGCGGACAGGCCCTTACTGTTCCCACTGTTCGGACTCAGGCCTCCTCTCTAAGAAAGGGAACAGGTTGTAATCCACAACGTGGGCCCAGTGTGGGTTAGTGGATGTCACATGTTTTCGAATTTTTAGTTATGCTGGTTTCCTCACAATGTTTTCCTTCACCGTTCAGAGCAGTGGTGATAAAATAAATTACACAAAGTAATGCGACTGGCTGGGTTTGACCCGCGACTCGTAAGTCGCGCCGTAAGGGTGCCGTTACCCTGGGCCACCATTGCTCTCAAGAATGAACTAATTCAAATGAAACTCGGTACTTAGACGCTTGGTCTAGGTCGGGTCTAAAAGATTAGTTATGAAGACTGAAAAGATCGTGGAGGATTTAGGTACAAGATGTCAAGACAAGACAAACTGGACTGTTAGAGCTGATCAATTGAAATTGTTCATTCATTAAACCCCAAGCGAACGCCGGCGTTCGCGGACCTATTGTCTTTCTATTGTGTCTGTAATTTCCACGATCGAAAGGTTAAAATTAAAAAAAAAAACTACTTTTTAACGCCATTACATCCCTATCAACACAACATTCCATAGTCCATCCCACAATCTCCCTAACAATCTGAAGCACTATACGGCTTCACCTACCCACTACTTGAGCAAACCAATCACACGGTAGCTCCCACAGAACAGCATATGCTAGAGGCGGTTTTGTCAGCATTTCATCATCGTCTCCCTAGCCTTTTACCCAACCAGCTTTGGGTCGACTGCCAGTCAAAGCAGATCCGGCTGTCTATGTTTTACTATGGGGCTAACGTTTGTCTGAGGAGTGGTATTAAAGTGAGGAGGAGTGGCAGGAGCGAGGAGGAGTGGCAGGCGGACACCGACTTCTGCGAAGCAGTAATGCTCGCAAAGGAGGAGGCCGACCGCATCAGGCAACGGCGCTCTCACCGCCGCCGGGATTCCGATCCCGATTTCCGGCCACCGTAGGGCGGGCTTGCGGACAGTGAGCAATGGGTAGCTCGCTGTCCAGCCGTCCGGTAACTGTCCGGACCAAGCCCAAGTCGTCGACGGCGCGCACTGTTCCCGCGCACCTCAAGGAGTTGTCAGCAACAGCAGGAACCCAGCCGGGTCGAAGCCTACTGGGGCCAGGGTTATCGGACGTGTTGCGCCGACCCCAAGTGATATAGGATCAGGAGTTTCAGTGGCTAAGAATAGCGTGTAGTGGGTTATCAACTGCAAGTTGGTCGCTTCCTAGGTCTGTTTCTCGTCCGTACACCTGCACCATGCGCATGCGCGTCCCCGTGAGGTATTGCGGTCAAGCAGCCCCCGCGCCGTATCACTTACAGACGAGATGCCGTGACAACCGCACTCACGTTGCACGAGACGTGGTCAGCGTCGGTAGTAGTACATACACGATTTTTTCTTTTATTAGGAAGACGTAGGTACTGTTGGAAAGATAAACTTGTTAAAAAATAAAAGGCCTGTTTTGAGATTTGAGAATTAAAGTAACTTGGAAGAAAACTGAAAAAAACAATAAAATAATAAGTTCGGTGTATGAGTAGCTATTTTATTAGATACTAGCTGTGCCCGCAACTTCGTTCACGTGGACTACAGGATTTTGAATGTATTTTTTCTAAAATAAATTTAGCCTATGTTACTTATTCTTATTACATCAGCTACCTGCCAAAAAAAGTCCTAAGTCCGAGATTAGCCCGACAGACAAAAATTGTAAAAAATGTTATTTTGGTGTGTGTACCGTATATATATTCATAATATGCATGTAGTAAAAAGCAGTTATTTCAATTTTACAAACAGACACTTCAATTTTATTTATATGTATGTAGTATGTATAGATGTATTTTAGTAGTCGTTACACTACACTACACCGGACAAGCTCACACCTCTAGGTAGTCAAAACACAAATGTCAAAACGGGCCTTTCATTTTTTGACTACTTTAATCACGATACCTACACTTATAAAGGGTTGCACCTGCCATGTTATGTGTCTGCACCACATGTGACAGACCACCGACTGACAGATAATGCCTAAGGCATTAAGTCCGTCTTTGTACAGTTTTATGTGCGTAAAGATTTAATAAATAAATAAATAAAGGGTGAAAGTTTGTTGTACGATTGTTTTTGTGTTTGTATATGTGTTACTTCTTAACTCTTAACCTTTCGGATATCGTAATTAGAGACACAATAGAAAGAACTAAAAAGAGTTTATTTTTATTTTTTTTATTTATCTCTTGAAGTATTTCAGATTTAGAAAGCACTTTCCAAATCAGTGTGTCGTCGTTAATCGGCACTGTGCATCGGCATTGCTATAAGTTGACGCCGTTTGAAAGGACCCATGATCAACACACTGCTAAACACTCTGCTATGGCTCCGCGTAAAATAAACTTAAGAATTGGATCAAATGGCGGACTAGTGTCTAGTGTGAATTCAGTCAGTTAGTCAGCCTTCTATCCGTAATCAAAGATCAGAGATCGGAGGCAGAGCGAAAAGCACTATCCGAATTCAGTCCGGGATTTCTAAGGTATGCGCGAGATAAACTTGGAACAACGGTCATTGACCCTACATTTGGGGGTTCCATTCTTAATTTCAAACACGGAAATAAAGCTGTTGTGAATTGACATTTATCGCGATCTTTTACATTTTCTAGTAATGAAAAATAGTTACCTGATTGTTTTTCGGTTATCTACGCTGAGATATTAGGAAAAGGTATTTCGCCAGTTAAACTTTATTCCAAGTTTAACTGGCACCTATTGATCCACCCATCTATGGATCCGTATTTTCACGGCTGCGGATCGGATTCGGATCAGACGTAGTCCGGAACTTCTCTTACTAAACAATCAATCTCGGAATTCCATTAGTTCTCTCACCAGTTCCTAATGAATTGACAAAGAAAACTAAATCCGTTGGTCAATCACTGTTAAGAACCTTCCTTCACCGATGTCCTTGAAATCTCTATTTGCGCCCGCAATGTTTGCGAGACTATCACTATGGGAACCGCAAACAAGTAATTCAAGAAAAGCAATAAATTACAACGACTTTAGTGCAGTGGGACAAGTTGTTAGCCTGACTCTGTAGTCATGACTAAGATTTATATTTCCCTTTAATATAGGTGCTGTTAATGAATGCAAGTGATATTATGTACGTTTAGAGTGTGAGGGAGTGAGAACACCTGTCCTATTGGATTCCATCTGTACACTAATACCTCTACGGTCCGGACTAAGCGTTTCGCCTCGTCGTTTATACCGCGTACGTTGAAGGACTGGAACAGTTTGCCTGCTGCGGTCTTCCCGTCCGATTATAATTTGGGTGTCTTCAAGGTTAAAGTGAATAGGCTCTTAATAAACTAGTGCGCCTCACCATCAAAGATTGCATCGCTGCTTACCATCAGGTGGGATCGCAGTCAAGCACTAGTTTATATCAATTAAAAAAAATATATTATAAAAAGTTTTTTTTTTTGTTTATATCCACAGGAGAACCAAGGTTGCCGACATAGCGCGAAGAATCGCCAAACTTAAATGGCAATGGGCAGGGCACATTACTCGCAGAACAGATGGCCGTTAAGGCCGAAAGGTTCTGGAGTGGCAACCGCATACCGGAAGACGCAGCGTTGGAAGGCCTCCTACAAGGTGGACCGACCTGGTGAAGGTTGCGTGAATCCGATGGATGCAGGACGCGCAGGATCGTTCACGTGGCGACACTTGGGAGAGGCCTATGTCCAACAGTGGACGTCTATCGGCTGATATAACGAAAGTTTGATTTTCTGATTGTAGGTAATCTCTGAAAGTACAGCCCCCCCAGCCAAGTTACAACCGTTTCGCTTCCGTCGAACGCTTCGAGTTGACCTTGCCGCCAATTCTTTTGTTCTGACCACGTGACTGATCGTTGAGATAACGTCATTCCCGTACATTTGAAGCTTTCTACAAGCGTTAACTATTGCAGATTAGAAACTTGGCTAGGGGTACTGGTGCTATTGCGATTTTTTTTTTCATTTATCGAAAGCTGCTTTATTCCTGAGTGACATAGGCTATATTTTATGTACGCGGGCGAAGCTGCGAGCAAGAGCTTGTAGATAATATCAATATGAGTAGGAATAGAAATGAAATCTTCCAGTCATGATATCCTTAAATTCCTTTTCAATATTTTGTGCTAGTTCCCGTAATAGTTTTTGCATCATAATATTCCTGCACTTGTCCTGTTTTATTTGGGGTCGGCGCAACAAGTTTTTTTCTTCCATTCTATCCTGTCACCCATCACGCTTTCACTAACTCCCTTTTCTTTCATGTCACTTCTCAAACCATCCTATGGCCTCCTTATCCCTCTCCATCCATTCAAGTCGCAGAGGTTTTTTGTGTAAATATATACCAAAAAGCGCAAACTCTTTAGTCTTTTTACGAGATCAAAATTATTTTCAAATTCTGTTGGAACAGATTCATCAATTAATCATTACCCTTTTTTTCTTTAAATGTTTGTGCAACAAGTCGATAAAATCGCATAACAACAGAAAAGAAATGCGCTCAATCGTGCGCATCTTCCATACAACTGTTACCACTTTTACATTCTTCGATCATTCATACGCAACATGCGTTGTTTACACGTTTTCTGGGCAGAAACTGGACAAACTGGCTGAGCAGCTCCGTGTCTAGTCGTTACACGAGAGATTGTGTAACATCAATTTGTTCATGTCATTAGATCGATTTTGTATAGACATTGGTTTTTGTGTGACCTTGCTGCGTAAGAGTAACAGTTTATAAGCTTGCTCGTCGTTCGTAAGCTCGCGTCAACGCGACTCCCGAAGCCCTAAACGTCTTCTGTAGCGGCTAGGGCGTGAGGATGTCTGTGCCCCTAGCCAAGTTGATAATCTGCAATCGTTAACGCTAGTAGAAAACTTCAAATGTACGGGAATGACGTCATCTCAACGCTCAGTCACGTGGTCAGAACAAAAGAATCGGGAGCGTGGGAATTCGAGGCGTTCGATGCAAGAGAAACGGTTGTAACTCGGCTAGGACGGTTGTTCCCTCACGTTTGCAGCCCTCACGTTCGCTAACATGACTGCTTCCCAGAAGAAGGCGACTGCATCCCATGCCCCTTGCTGCCAAATACTTCAAAATCATTAGAATATGTTACATTCACATTTTAATGGAAAACTTAGTGATTGTATTCTGAATCAAAAACTACATATTTTTTAAACTAGCTAGTTTCAACTATCTATAGGTAAGTACTCTGTTCACTGCAACATTAGACATTTATGAAAACCTTTTGTTACTGTCTGTTTAACCGATTTTGACGTTTATTACGTTAGTGGCATGATAAATGGCGGCTGCAGTAAATAGTTGGTATTTTAAACATTTTTTTTGGTTTTAATGCCATCGTTATGCCTATGAAATAGAAGTTAAAATCAGTAAAACAGACAGTTAAAAAAGGTTTCTTTAAATAAAGAAAAAGAAAAGAAAGAAAACATGTTTATTTGACACACAATGAACAAAACAAGTATTGAAACGTTAATAAAATATAAAACTTAAAACAAAATAAAAAAATGTCTAATCTTAACGCGAATAGGGTATAAATATGCATTATGGTGTTAAAAAAAAAGTAAATCATACATTACATAACTTATGGTGGTATGCTAATATAGAATTCGAGGTACCAACCTAATTAATTATGTTAGCGTACATAACAATATACCGCTAAGCATTATGAATCATCATAATAACAATAACAAGCCTACGCAGATTCCATTACATGATTTAGATCTCAAGTATTTTTTACTAATTCACAATCTAATTGGTAATAATATGTTGCAGTCCAGTGATGCCAATCTAACGAGGAAATAAATATTTGGAACGCATATTATGGCGGGAAAAAAACAAAATGGCGGACTCTTTTGTTTTAGTTTTAGGAAGTTTTTAAATGGACGAACGGACGCACATATTTGTTGGTGTGAGTAACTCTTATTGTTTAGTCAATAAGGTATAATTTATTTATGTAATTCGTGCTTTAAGTGAATCATCATTTGTGTCGATGAATTAATATGAAGAATGGACTGGCAACACGTAAAACGTTTTGATAATGATCTCCTTTGTTTTAATTTGTGATTATAAGAACATGAGGTAGGTTTTAGCAGGTAGGTTGGCAGCATTGATAGATTTTTTCTTAATTGTTTTATATCGTGTACCTACTATAAATATTAGATAGGTACAACACTAAACTATACCACATGAGTAAATTATTTTAGTACTCATGTGACTATAGTACTAATATTTCATTGCCTCCTACGAATAAGGTTGTAACGCAAACGCAAGATGTAAATTTTTCAGAAGAGCCGTTTTTTAAAATTGTTATTGATATGAAGTAATTTGTGAAACACTTTTAACCTATGTTTTTTTTTATTATTTATAATCAGTTGAAGATCCACAGTATCAGAATCTGAATGTAATAAAATTTTATATAATTTTACTCAAAAAATATGTTACGGATCGATTTATAGATAAGACTAGTATTGTTTTATCTAGAATTATTATTGTTTTGTATTCATCTAGAATAAAATTATAGTCTAAAATGCTAATAGAGTCTAAAATGCTAATAGGAAGAGATTGTAAATTTCTTGTTACTGAAATCCGAAATACAGAATCTGCCTAGTTCGGATTCGAATGCTGAAAATTTTGTATAGATACATCATCAATCACACTAAACATCTCATCATTAAAATAAACTTTTAATTAATTTTAATGTTTTATTTTGTCCTTTTAGTATCTGCCTCCGCCTATAATAGCTTTCATTGTTAAATGTTACTGTCACCATGTATTAATGACGCTCCTTTTGACGTATCCCACAGATAAGCTAAATTATGCAGCTGTTTCGACCAAGAGCCAAACATGTACTTAGTTCATGATAGGAAACCTTCCTATTTTTAATGTCATGATGAATGTCATCAAAATCAATTTCCTTCTTCATTCATTGTCTTTTTAATAGGTAAAATAAAAATAAAACCCATTAATTATCTCAACCAATTGATTCAATTTATCGATGGCAGCCGGCAAATTGTAGTAAACAAGTATTATAAAGAAAACAACCACACAAACCTACTGAACTAATAATAGCATCGGTAGTCGATACACCTTAGGTGTATCGTGTCGGATCTAGGCTTGGTACCGTAGTGGAGTAGTTTTACTACTATAGTATCGACAGACCTAAAGAAGTTACGAAAGTGCATCTGATGAGACCAGTGATAGGGTTGTCAAGTTTTTTTTCACATCACTCAACGCCGTCTAGTCCTAGTAGTCAGAGCTTGTGTTATGAGTACTAGACAACTGATAAACATACATAGCATACTTATATAAGTATTTCTGAATATATAAATATTCACCCACGCACAGAACAAAAATAAAACTCGACAACCCTAAAGCTTGTAAATGGCCGTTTTTTTACCTATTTTAAGTGTTTTCCTAAAATTAATAAATTAAAATAAATAAATAATATTAATATACCTACCCGAGGGTTGAGCGATAGTCAGTAACATAAATGGGTTTTAGTCGGTAAAACCGATTTTTCGATATCCCCCTCTTCGAACACAAAACAGCCCCAAGTAGTCTTAAGAGTCGGAAGAGTTTTCTTCGTAGCACACAGGCCATCCTTGACCCACCAACCAAAGCAAGAATCATGTTTTGAGAAGAACATCACCTACCACCATCCCACTTCTTAAAACCCCAGGAACATCTCCTGCCTGGACGTGAATTGCAGTGGTCTATATGGAAAGCACTAAATTGGTTGGTGGTAATTGGTTGGTTGATGTCTTCAAGAGGAAAATTAAAGAGCATTTCCTTTCACAATGACATAGAATATTTACATATATATTTATAGTATATAAAGTATGTGTGTATTTATGTATGTAGGTATATTTGTTTATGTACCTATTATTATTTTATTCACAATATTTCTAATTTTAAAATTGTACACTGGACCCTACCCTCTATTGTCATCTCTCTCTATCGCTCAATGGTTTGCTGGAAGAAAACTCAACTTTGAGTTAAGCTCGTCTATGTACATGAACTTTGCTATCCACTTATTTTTTGTTGCTATAGTGTACAATAAAGAATTAAAGAATTTGGTTGCGCACCCAGGTAGACCGCTGCAAATACAACTTGGCGAAATAGAATAGAATAGCATTTATTCGGCGCAAGCAACACAATATACCACAACATAAAATAATAATTAAAAAAAAAAAATTAAAAAAAGAGTACAGACATACAATACAGTAATGGGGTTTTAAAACCCGTCGGATACTCAATGTTAGTGCGGTGCCCCAGTTTAGAATATGAACCACACGTTAGAGTTCCCCAAGTGCCTATACACTTGCATCTTGAAGGATTGAGTTATTAAATAAATACAGTTTTTTTGATAACTGTCACTTTAATGTATTTTTCCTTGTGGTCTCAAATAAGTACAAAAAAAAATATTGGTGGAAATTGGGACCGCGGTCTCAGTCTAAAGACCCCACGGACCAAAAGTCTGACACTCGCTCTCAGTCCACCCAGAGCGAGAGGACTTATATCAATTTCACCTCAAAACATGCATGCAAAATTTCAGCACAATTGGTACTCATAACCGGGAAGTGGATCAATTTGCAAGGTTTGATTACAGACATCGGGACAGGTGAAAAAAACAAAAGCGTGTAAAAAGGCCAAGACTCAGGGTGTTGGCCTTTTTACACCACCTTGATGCATCAAACAGTGCAGACCTAGACGGTAACAAAACCAGTGATCTTATCAGCAAAATAAATACAACCGATGTCCCTATTTTTTTTTTATTCTCACCGCATGGCCGTGGATATGACAGGTGTCTCAGCAGCCCTAGCAAGGGTCTATATTTAGTAGTTAAGAGAGTCTTTCCGAAGTTACATTTTCTTACAACCGCCTTACACATCTTTCTCTAAATATTTTGGAAACACAAATTTGGGGATATTCTTTAGGATTCTATTAGAATCAAATCATAAATATGTACAAGACTAATTAAGTAAAGACCTCTGAAAATGCCCTATTTTGAGTGAACTTTGGCGGTTCATAAAGTGCTCATAAACAGACAGATTCCACCAGAAATGGAAGGCGTGGATCCGGGAGGTCTTTGCCTTGGAGTGGGACAGAACTGGCTAACTAAAAAAATCAAGATACTGAATAATGAAATGGTTTTTCCAAAAACTTTCAAGGTTTTTTAAAAAACACGTATTTCCTGAAACAAGCTTGGTGAAATATTCAAGTGAATGACGGAATAACTGAATGCCAACAGAGTCTTCAGGTGTTACCTCTCTTTTTTTGCATTGCCTTTTTTATCAAACATTAGCTCTTGCCCACGGCTTCGCCCGCGTACATGAAAATATTGCCTACACACCTAAGTATGTCACTTCGGAATAAAGTAGCTTTCTATCGGTGAAAAAAAAAATGTTCACTATAGGACCAGTACTTCCAGAGATTACCTACAAACAAAAAAAAACAACCTTTACCTCTTTCTAATTTTAGTGTAGTTGTAGCTTGTTGCTACATAACAAGCTTTTAAACCATGCTCATGTTGACGATGGACGTGTCGGGAAGAGCACTCTTAACAGTAGTGTTAATTACGGCTCGTGTTCACAGACAACTGCTGCTAGTTCGCTACAAGCTTCCATAAATGAAGTATTGAACAGCTTTGAGAGCACATGACCACCGTGCGGTTTCTAAAAGTGAAAGGTGAAGTTTGTTTACAATTTTATTCTATGTAAGCAACTGTTTGTTTGCGTTAACAGCTGCATACAAAATCTAATATTTAGAAAAATATTTTTTCTGTACGTGTGTTTGTGTCCTAACTCGTCCTAAACAGCTTGATCGATTTGGATGAAATGTGTGTTTATTTGAGTGGGGGGGGACTTGGATGGTTTGAAAGTAAAATTGGATCCGATAGGCAGCGCTGCTAGATAGGATTTAGAATAAAAAAATCTTATCTCCGACGGTCAACTGATGTGTAGCCTGCTCAAATGATATATTTAATTTAAATTATTAAAAGATATTTGAAAAATATTTGAATGGATTATGCTTCACATTTCTGGTGAAAATAAGTATTAGTAAAAAATTTACGTTCAATTTGAAACAAGTAGCGACATCTGTTGTGGAGTAGCGAAAGCGCTTAAGGCATGAATGATTCCTTAGTTACCGCCACCTATTGTCGAATAGAAAAACTACAATACCAAACGTGTCTTGAGTCACTATCAGTTGATGCGGTATGAAACTAGATGACGCTATGTAAATAATTGTATGAAATAAATAAATATTACATTAGTTATTTTCATGAAATTAAATTTCAATGATCTTGCTCAAATAAATTGGTATTAAATTCAATTCATATAGTTTTTGTAATAATTACATGCAAGTGAAAGTGTTCTCTCAATAACCTTAAATTTATTAAATTGTATATTTTAGTAAAAATTACAATTACTTAAATCAATCAGCGATAGTCACAGTTTTATCTTAGAATTTAGGGTTTTATAACTACTTAATAGTTTCTAAATCGTTTGAATAGTTAAAGAAAACTAAATTATTTATTAAACAATGAATAAGTGTTAATCCATAATGAATACGAAACGATCAATTAATCTGATCAGTTATTTCGACCTTAATTCTATGAGCTGCGGTGTCCGAGTGGTTAAGGAGATGGACTTGAAATCCATTGGGTTCTACCCGCACAGGTTCGAATCCTGTCCGCAGCGTATTCTTTTGGTACTGAACTAAGAATAAATAATTATGACTTTTCGATTGAAACATAGTATTTATTTCATGATTATGTATTCGAAATTGGAAATAGTTTAGTTTATGAGATTTTTTTCAATATTTTTTTTTTTTATTTATGTGGACAAGAATCAAAATAAATCATAACAATAAAACCAAAAAAAAAAAATTAAATACACAAAACATTCCTTCGAGCCGGATTTGAACCAGCGACCTATGGATATCAACGATTTTAACTCTACAGTCCACCGCTCTACCAACTGAGCTATCGAAGGTTGGAAACTAATGTCGAAATAGAAAGCTACACTCCGTTTAATACATAATTTATGACGTACGAATGTTATTTAGATAATTATTATCTAATGTGTATTGAAAAATAAATTTATTGGCAACAGACTAATTTAGGTTTAATGTAAGTTGTACCTGTAAGTGAATTATGTGATATATCAAACCGGCCCTTTTTTTATCTATGGGTCTCAAGAATAAAATCGAATAAGAAAACATACCAATTTTCGGTATGAGGTTTTGAAGTTCTGTGTAAATATCAAGATAGTGGTCGATTGGTTAAAATGATATTAAACAAAAAAAACGTATTCGTATTGTAAGTAGGTATATAGTACATATAAGAAGAATGTTTTTTTTTTATTCATATATGTATAAACTAGTGCTTGACTGCGATTCCACCTGACCTGATGGTATGCAGTGATGCAATCTCTGATGGCGCACTAGTTGTACGAAAATGAAAATTTCATCTTACTCAAAAAATCTTATCGAAAAGATTTTGTTCTTGGGATCCGTCGATATATTTTAAATGAACTAATATCTAGATCAACATGTGTAGTCTGAAATCAGATTACCTACGTACTATAGACTTCGATATGCTGATTGGCTGATATAAAAATTAGTACAATGCGTTCCAAATGAGAATAGGATCGCCCGCCATGTTGTGATGTCACGATTTACTGTCAACTCGAGGAAAGAAAATTTTAAACGAAACATTTAATTTATGTATGAACTGTGAACGAAAAAAGTTTAATCAGAATCCAGTTCTTCAATTTTATTCATCTCTAAGTTCTTCAATTTTACCAAAATTTCTTCGATTTGACAGTATGACGAGACGTCAAAACATAGGAATCGGTCCTATTCTCATTTGGAACGCGTAGTAGACAGTTACAAGATGTGAATACATCATCAAGTCCGCATTAAGTTGTGGCATTAATCCTAACTAATATTATTTATAAATGTGAAAGTGTGGATGTTTGGATGTTTGTTACTTAATCACGCAAAAACGCCTGAACGGATTTGGATGAAATTTGGCATGCATAAAGCCTTTGACATGGAAAAGAACATAGTCTACCTTTTATCCCGATTCCTTAAGTACCTAATGCCACGCGGGCGAAGCCGCAGGCAAAAGCTAGTGTTAAATAAATACCAAAATAATTGTTTATAGCATCATTTCTTTGTTTAAAGTAATAGGTATAGAAGTGTTAGACTTCACAAAACACCACGTACAGAAACAAATAGTTAAATTAAAACTAATGACTGACTAATAACAAATATAATTTGTAGAGTTGCTTTTCAATAAACTAGCAGAAAACAAACATTGTAATAACTTTGTCAGATCTGTGCCATTTCCTGCATATTTTATCGTATCAACTCCAATACTTTCTAGTTTATATCCTCTGTAAAATATATAATATTACGATACTTAATATATGAACGTTAATAAAACTCATAAGCTGTCTGAATAACTAATGTATCACTATCATGCTTATAATGTTATTAGGTAGCAAGGTAAAGTTTGTGTTTTAATGCAATTTGTTGCAGTTAGGTAACTTTGCTCGAGTATTTTGTCAGGCGCTTGGAACTTTGTGAAGTAACTCTAAAATAATCTACATCCAAAATGCAACAGAGTGGCTATTGGGGTTTTCATATTTATGAATGCATGGCAAATATGATTTCGTATTGAGAAAGTCCTTATCACGTAATATTTCTGAGATTTTTGACCTCAAAAACCAAAAAAAAAACGGACAGGTACAGTACTTACTTCACACTTAGGTATAATATTATTTTTACACCACCTGCTCGATAATTTCGTTTTACACGTCATACAAACCTCACTTAAAGCAAGTCATTATATGCCTAGGGAGATAATGCAGTATGGCCGATCTAGGGAATAATGAGATTTGAAATTGGAGCATCAAGAATCGTCAACATTGTGAATTAAAATGTAGGCGCATCGAACAAGTTGACTCGAAATTCAAACCAAAGAGTATGTAATCACTATGATTCAAACTGGCCACTAACAAAAAAAAGAAAATAGAATAAAACGTGCGTACTGACGACACGGGAGCATTATAGAAAATTGAAACTATAGAATCTTGGAGTAGTGAATTTTGTTTGTTTGATGAACTTGTAAATATATTACTAATATTTCTCTAATATGGTGGTCGACCAAATTGTCTTTTAATTATCTCACAGATGGTGTAAAAAGTAGAGTATGCAACACGGGGATAAAGCTGTATTTGTCTTGGGCGGCTTAAATTCCTCACTTCACTCAGGTTTCTTTATTAACTCCCTCGCAATGCTCGGGAGTTAATTTTATAAATCCCTCACTGTCGTTCGGGATTAAAATCAGCAACCTTCGTTTCGTTCGGAATTCAACATGCCGCCCGCGACTTAAAGACACTGCTTTATCCCCTAGTCACATAAACTACTATTTTCGGCTCGTACCTATCCACCTGGACACATTCTCAGTAGCTTTTATCCCGGCAATATGTTCCCTTGGGATCATTTTCTACTATCGCGCGGGTGAAGTCGCTGGTAGCAGCTAGTATGTACCTACCTATGTCATATAATATGTCATAAATCTTAATTTTAGAGTTATGTCAATGCAAATGAGCAAAATTGCTGTTGCAAAAGAAACTGCGGTCTTCCCATCCGATTATATTTTAGGTATCTTCAAGACTAGAGTGAATAGACTCTATAGAAACTAGTGCGCCTCACTATAAACGATTGCATCACTACTCACAATCAGGTGGGATCGCAGTCAAGCACTAGTTTACATCAATAAAAAAATGAAACATGAATTTCATATTCGTTATCAATTTTCGCAAACGTATTGCGTACGACCACAGGTTTTCATCTCGTGGTGAAAAACTGATGATAGAAGCGTCTGAACGGGTTCTGCAAGCATTCTGAACTTCTTATTTGGTGTTATTTTATGTGCTTGTCTGACTAGGTAATATGAACCTAACTAGATGGGTACACTACATACTCGTAAATACGAAAAACTTTATTCTGGCAGACACAAATACAAATTTCAAAATACCGATTGTCATAATTCCGAATTGTCAAAACATTTCTAAAATAATATAACAGCTCCAATTTACCATTCATTCTATTTTTATACTTCTAAAATTTTAATATTCCATAATCTCAAAATGCCATAATAAAAAGTCCAACATAACAATAATTCCCTTGGAAGTATTTTCTATTATATTTTCTGGCGAAGCAGCTTACAGCAGTTAGTATGTAATTAATAGGTTGTGCTAATTTAGAACAGGATTTGAATAAAATAGGAAAATAATGGAATTTTTGTTAGACCTGCATGTAATAGGAGTGCAGAAATTATTGAAAAAATTAGTTTTCATCCACTCCAGATCCCAGAAACCTTACCACGAGCTCTTAACATGGGGTAACAAGCTCAAGCTTTTTAGCTTGCAAGTCAAACAATTTAACACGATAAACGATTGCATCACTGCTAACACTCAGGTGGAATTGCAGTCAAGCACTAGTTTATATCAATAAAAAAAAGAAATATGAATTTCATATTCGTTATCAATTTTCGCAAACGTATTACGTACCTGACCACTCACCTTCAAATCAGTGATATCACAAATCCGTACACTAACACGTTTAAAATCAATACAATCTATTTTCACACCGATCGTAGTGGAGCCGGATCCGGCAGCCGTCTGGTTCAAGTACACTGACCGCACAGACTATGCAAATAAACAAACTGAAATAGACCTCAAGAGTATCCCTCAGATAGTAACATGAGCGATAGTAGTTTGAAAGTTGTGAGTCAAATTTTGTCGGGTTTTCATCTCGTGGTGAAAAAACGATGATAGAAGCGTCAGTACGGGTTCTGCAAGCATTCTGAACTTCTTTGGTGTTGTTTTATGTGCATGTCTGACTAGGTAATATGAACCTAACTAGATGGGTACCTACACTACATACTCGAAAATACGAAAAACTTTATTCTGGCAGACACAAATACAAATTTCAAAATACCGATTTACATAATTCCGAATGGTCAAAAAAAAATTTCTAAAATAATAAAACAACTCCAATATACCATTCATTCTATTTTTATAATTCTAAAAGTATTTTCTATTATATTTTCTGGCGAAGCAGCTAACAGCAGTAAGTATGTAATTAATAGGTTGTGCTAATTTAGAACAGGATTTGAATAAAATAGGAAAATAATGGAATTTTTGATAGACCTGCATGTAATAGGAGTGCTGAAATTATTGAAAAATTGAGTTTTCGTCCACTCCAGATCCCAGAAATATTACCACGAGCTCTTAACATGGGGTAACAAGCTCCATTTTATGACATAAACCGAACTGATAAAGAGACGGAGAGTGTGTAAGTATAGCTCCATCCCTCTTTTTAGCTTGCAAGTCAAACAATTTAACACGATAAACGATTGCATCACTGCTAACACTCAGGTGGAATTGCAGTCAAGCACTAGTTTATATCAATAAAAAAAAGAAATATGAATTTCATATTCGTTATCAATTTTCGCAAACGTATTACGTAGGTACCTGACTACTCACCTTCAAATCAGTGATATCACAAATCCGTACACGTAACACGTTTAAAATCAATACAATCTATTTTCACACCGACCGTAGTGGAGCCGGATCCGGCAGCCGTCTGGTTCAAGTACACTGACCGCAGAGACTATGCAAATAAACAAACTGAAATAGACCTCAAGAGTATCCCTCAGATGGTAACATGAGGGATAGTAGTTGGAAAGTTGTGAGTCGAATTTTCTCGGGTTTTCATCTCGTGGTGAAAAACCGATGATAGAAGCGTCAGAACGGGTTCTGCAAGCATTCTGAAATTCTTATTTGGTGTTATTTTATGTGCATGTCTGACTAGGTAATATGAACCTAACTAGATGGGTACACTACATACTCGTAAATACGAAAAACTTTATTCTGGCAGACACAAATACAAATTTCAAAATACCGATTTTCATAATTCCGAATGGTCAAAAATTTCTAAAATAATATAACAACCCCAATTTACCATTCATTCTATTTTTATAATTCTAAAATGCCATAATAAAAAGTCCAAGTTAACAATAATTCCCTTGGAAGTATTTTCTACCTATTATATTTTCTGGCGAAGCAGCTAACAGCAGTTAGTATGTAATTAATAGGTTGTGCTAATTTAGAACAGGATTTCAATAAAACAGGAAAATAATGGAATTTTTGATAGACCTGCATGTAATAGGAGTGCTGAAAGTATTGAAAAATTGGGTCCGAAGTTTTTCATCCACTCCAGATCCCAGAAACCTTACCACGAGCTCTTAACACGTTAATAGCTTCATTATATGACCTAAACTGAACTGTTAAAGAGACTGTAAGTATAACTCCATTCCTCTTTTTAGCTTGCTCGTCTAACAATTTGACATGTCATGGTAATAAGACCCCAAATTATGCTTATGCTGCAGTATCTATCACAGATCAGCGACTGCCCAAACTCTGGATTGACTCCCACCAAACTGTGACCTGGCCAACCCCAGGCCCAGAGGCAACTCCTAACCGTACGTCGGTAAATTTGTAGAGGACATCAAATATACAAGTACAATTAAATACATTACAAGATTTATTAAAAATCTTACGTGGGTACCTCAATCCTAAATATTAAAGGGTAACAAAAATCCCTAAATCTAAGCAAGAGCTTCTCTAGCTTTCCTCGTCTTTGAACCGAAGTGTGGCTAGGGTAGCATGAGATCTGAACTCAGGATCGCTTGTGGGCTACGGTCTGGACGTCGATCGTCCAGTTACCATCCGCGACAACCCAGTTTCAACTCGATACATAAACTTACGCGTTTCCGAGACAAAGGGTATTGACAGACTGAAAGACAAGCAGACAGACAGGCAAACAGGCAGACTGACAGACAGAGAGACGGACAACACAATGATCCTAAAAACGCTATGAAACCTCATTTTACTGTTCTAAAGTCATAAAAAACCCAGTTTACATAAGTTCCATCGCAACTTCATCACTAAAGGTGGGCAGCGTTAACAAACAACGTTACGTTTGCGGGTTCAAGCCAGCAAAGTTCAGCGGGAGCCGATGATTCATAGGGCAACCATGAAACGTCATAACTGGCGATACCTACGCCAAACTCCTACGCTTGATTAGTGCTCAGGTAAATGAGCGATGAAATAAGATGTTAGTAATGTTGAAGTTGTTACAGGAAATATAATAATGAATCGGTACTTGAATTTATATTTTTGGCTTTGATTCTAAGTCCGTTATGCCATAAAATATAGAATATGTCACTCAGGAATCAAGCAGCTGGAAGCAAGTCAGTGTAAAAATGTTAGCAATCGGACCAATACTTTCAGAGATTAATATAGTGTAGATTTAAAAAGAATACGAAAGTAACATCAATAGCAATTGTTGCCCACAGCTACGGAGGCGTGTGGACAGTTAAGCATCTGCATCACGCTGCATGTTGCATGTCAACGCACCTACGGGCGTACTTGCGAGAGTGCAAATCTGCATTATCGTGCGGGGTTTTTACGCACTCACACACGTGACTGTGCGTGTTCTCTTTACAAATGGAGATACTTACAAGCAACGCTATAACACGCATTCACGCACTACGCTGCGTGGTGGTATTTTGCACTTTTCACTTTTATTTGAAGTAGGTATATTTTTTTTTGTAAAAAGTTTTTATTTTAATTCATTTTCGTCAGATCAATTCGATGATACCTCATAGCCAAAGTGCCTCTCAAGCACAAGAGCACAAAGTATCTACCTATCTTTTACTGACCACTACATACCTACAGCGTTAGTTTATCGCACTAGTGCTGATCCACAAACACGACTAACAGGCTTGTTAGTCGTAGATAGCACAGCTAACGTTTCAGCCGCACAGTCAAAATACATCGCGTCGTTTGTCTCTTTGTTTACACTGGCAGCATCTATAGTCCGCTGTGTGACGCTGAAGAATTGGCTGAACTATGAATACGACATATTTGTGACGTAAGCAACTTTAGGCGGGAGTGTGGGACATTGTGCACAACAACAGTAAACACAACAGTAAGCAACGTAACATGGTACAAAGTGCAAATAGGAAATTACAAAAATGATACAAGTGTAGAAAGTTTGTTACATTTTGATATTATTATAAGTATGTATAGAATACAGAAAGTTTGTCTTTGCGACCGAGGCGAAATTCGCTCGAGCTGTAGGCGAGTGTGTTATGGAGCCGAGAGCTGCAGTGACTTTGCACGTGTATCAAATGACGTTTTTCAACACATAGCTTCTATAGTCCGCTGTGACGCTGAGGAACTGACTGAACTACGAGTATGACGTATTTTTGTGACGTAAGCAACTTTAGGCGGGAGTGTAGGCCATTTTCCAGTTGTAAGAAACGTAACAAGGTACAAGGTGCAAATAGGAAGGTACAAAAATAGTACATTTTGATACAAGTGCAGAAGGTTTGTCATTGCGACCGAGGCAGAATTCGCACGAGCCGTAGGCGAATGTGTTATGGCGTCGAGGGCTGCAGTGACCACGTGTATCAAATGACTTTTTCAACTCGTAAAGATTGACGTGCGTCCTGCCTGATACAATAAATGTAATAAAACTGAGGCGGGGGCGAGTACGCGTACTTACTTTTCTGCACTAGTGTGGAAAACGGAAGTTTTCGAGCCAGCGTATTGAAAAAGTAAATTTATGATTAATTACGGACAATGGTCGATTAATGAGTTCAAAGAGCCCTAGTATTATAAAGCTAATTAAAACAAATCAATTACGAGTACAAAGCTAACTGATTTACATCAGCTGTGATAAACGACCGTGGACCCCACCGGTAATGAACTTCGCATAGCACAAATTAAAGAGCAGTTGAATCATTACTGCCAAACAATTTGCTGATTCACCCAAATTCATCACACACACAAACATACCGGGAAATGTCAAAAAAACGAACATTCAAATTGAAAAAGCTTTTTCCAATTTCAAATGCAAATCACCGTCATTTTTCTCGCTCAGTCGCTTTGAGCGCGGATCGCTCGCAAACTTTCGCAAAGCGGTTTCTACGCGAACGCTCTCCAATGAGCGTTTGAACCATTGACGTCATCAGGAGCACAGCCGCCGGAGCCTCGATACTATTGTCAAACACATATTTAATTACCATCGTGTGCAGTGCGGCACACGCAACTACCTATTCAGAACGCCACAACTACTAATTTCTGACCAATCGAAATTGAACTTTCTTTTATAAGTTATACAGTTTAATTCTATTTGTAGGAAAATAGGTAGTTTAACCGTTCCATGGAGGTGTGTAAGGGTGAATTTCGGCCGATCCTGCTTTGTACTACGCCTGCGCAAAAAACTGTTCGCGAGCGCGTATTTCAGTTAAAGTAAGGCGGCGCGCCGGCTAGCGCGCTCGCCTGCCGGTCGCCCACGAACCCTTAGCGGACGCCGAATACCATTTTCATCAATAAAAATAATGTCCTAAAGTGTTAAAATCGTGTGTGTTGTCTTAACCTGTCAATTTAGCTGTATCTGTGAGTGTTGCGGTAATGTTAGCTGCCCGTAGTGTCTTCCTTAGTATAGACGTGATTGACTGTTAAAAATGTCGTTGTTTTGATAAGGTGAGTTCTTGGTTTAAGGTCGGAGGTTGCCCTTGGTAATGGCAAGTACACACGTATGTAGGTACCATATATAGTGGCGAAATGTTCGCGTGACTCAGCTGAGGTGAAATCATTCAGAAAATTGCTGCCACATACCGCTGAAGGTTTTTTAATGCCTGCAGAGATTTGATACGATAAACGTTGGCGGTATTAACAATGAAATCGTGGAGATGTCAGGCTATAAATTGGTTGAATAATGGTCGGCTACTGGTTGTAATAATGTTGCAGAACGTGCTCATAGACAAGAATAAAGTTATGACTCATAAAACAGCATGGCAATCAAAGACTCGTAAACGGCTTATTAAGTCTGTAATCTTATATCGATGTGTTGTTCTTCGAGTACATTATGCGTTGGATGGAATAACGAAGAATATTGGCGAATATTAGCCAGGTAAAGAAAAAGAGCCGTTATGTAAAAAGGGACAACTTGACATAACCGTCCTTTCCTTCACCCTTGGAAGGCGAAGGGTTGGCTAGGACTGGTTTGTCATAAACTCAGGACTCAAAGATGGAATAGGTAGCTCATTTAGTAGAAAGAAGTTCTTTCGACATTCACCGCCCGGGAATAATTTGACCCTGAGCTATAAAACAGGCTAACAAAAACGCTCAACCACAGATAAAAAAATGGCGCAAACCTATCTATCAAGTTCTGTGACGGCGATCAGATTTATTTATTTATTACATTCATACAGCTGTCATTAAAGTTTTAATAATGGAATCAGTTAAAACTCTTGTGAAACGTAAATAATCTTAATTCGATCAATTGTAAAGTAATTCTAGTTCACGACCTTTTATCGCTTTTTAGTCTCACGCTCTTTGTTATAGAAAATAGTTTACGCACGCAAAAGGTAGGCCTCTAATAAGGTGGACTAATGACCTGGTGAGGGTCGCGGAAATCCGGTGGATGCGAGACGCATAGGACCGGTCATAGTGACAACACTTGGGGGGGCCTATGTCCAACAGCAGACGTTTTCCAGTTGAAATGATGATCACACATAAATAATACGTGGATATATAAAAAAGGCAAAGTTCTGACTCACTCACTAACTTATCTGTGCTCATCCCAAACACTTGAACAAAGGTGTAGGATGTACACAAAGAATTAAAAGGATTTTTATGAATTTATCCCCTAAGGGGATTAGTCCAAAGTTTGCATCAAGTTACCTACAATCATACAGGAGAAGCCACTGGCAGAAGCTAGTACAGGATAAATCTTCTTATCGGAAGGTTTCCTTATCTCTCTCTCCATAATGATCTTAATAATGTTCGATCTAAGGCCGGTCTAGAACAATGATCGGTTACTTTCCCTCTCCTACATCTCCGTTGTCTGCCGCAACGTCTCAGAGGATACATTAATTATTTATTTATGTAAATTAAACAATTCAATAAAAAATATTATTATTATTTTATAGGTTCCTAATATCTTACCTACTAACCATCACACGTGTAGAATCTGGGGCTGCGGAATTGTTCAAAAGAGTAACTATATACGGCCGTGGAGCGCAAAAGACCAACTATTCCTTCAGTTGGTCTCATGGGTATCTTCTTCTTTGTGGTCTGGTTTCCGCACTTAGTCCTTGTCGGACCATTATGCGTTGGCCATGGCGGCCTTTACTCCAACCAGCCCACCTCATTCTAGAAACTGATGAGTCCACGGTTCGTGTTCTTATCTCGTTGACGTGCAGTCGAGGAGCACATGCGCGACAGTTTCTTCATCTGATATTCATTGTGAAAAAGTGTTTTTTTAGGGAGCAGTGTCGGTAATGGTGCCTGTCTCCAGACGCAGGTTGCTTCTGTCCAGTCGTAGAAGGTTGCTGGTTAGGATTTTATTTAAGCTTGGCATGGCTTCTTTAGCCTGCCTACAATCCGGTGCCAGGGACCACCACCTTCCCGCTTGTGCATTTGTGTGCTCTCGTCGGCAACCACGCAGCTGACTAAAGGGTATTGGCGCGAAGGGATCAGGTCCGTAGTGGCTTTTAGTCTGTCAAAGTTTGACAGCGGGAGAAGTTATTTGACGATTTGCCATGCTTTTTTTTTCCACTGCATGAAAGGCTTGTCATTATAAAAGAGAGTGCTAAGTAGGTACTTCACCACGCGGATGATGATAAGTGTGTAACACTTACTGGCTTCGAATTTTTAGTTCCAGGACTTGTCACTATCAGTACGCATGGTTTTTACAGCACCTTTCTAAAATATTCTTTCTTCCGTGTTCATCATCCTAAGTCGTCGTTAAGTCTATAGTGAATATATCTCCATGGTCGGCAACATCGTCACTTACCATCAGATATCAAATCAATAAAAAAAAATAGGCCAGCTCTCTTACTTGCGTATTACTACATTTACATTATCTTACTACTACAATATATATATATATTTAAAGTAACTTATAAGTTATACTTATTTTTCCATTTGAACTATTTGTTATGTATTTGTTTATTGTGCAAACCTACCACAGTGTTGTCTTTTTTAACCCAAAGGTTGACTGATAGAGAATGCCTTGTGGCATTAAGTTCGCCTATGTACCCTATTGTACATGAAGTTTAAATAAATAAATAAGTAACTTCTGTTAATGAGAACCTTGGTGTTTCCAATAATCACATGCTTAAGAAAGCTTGATTCCTATTAAATATGGCTTAATATGGTATTATTTCGCTGGAACGCTTTAGTATATTAGGTGTTCACTGATCGGTTAAGTACGTAACCAAATAGGTAGATTATATTAATAACGTCACCCAGAGGTATACCAATATTAGATTAGATTTACTCATGTCTTTAATATTCCCAATATCAATTATAAGATTTTTTGATGTCTCAAATTAATTTAA
Source organism: Mythimna ferrago (assembly GCA_910589285.2). NCBI lineage: Eukaryota > Metazoa > Arthropoda > Insecta > Lepidoptera > Noctuidae > Mythimna > Mythimna ferrago. The sequence continues at coordinate 7,707,896 of OU342691.1, read as the reverse complement.
AATCAAAGTTCCTTTAGCACATTATTAAATTCTATTTTTTTTTTCTTTTCATTTTGTATGTTTTGTACGTTTAGCCAGTATTCAATTTCAGTATTCAATGGTATTTAGTTTTTAATATAGGTTACAGTCACTTTGTTTTCAATTGCAAAAAAAAAAAAATATCGAATTAGCCTTCTCAACAAGCTTTTTTTGTAGAGTGTAATACTTCAATTAAATTCTAGGAATAAAATTTCAGCTCCATTTACCGATATTGCGCCTGTTTTAACGATTCTACATAATGACCAATTCTATGGACACTTGAGTAAAAACTACCCCTGTTTTACATCACAATATCCATTAGGAGTCAAATTGTTAAAACCGACACTGAATTTAAAAAACTTTTTACAAAAAAAATATAACCGACTTCAATGTTAAAAAACACTGAAAAGTATAAAATAACTTACGGAAGTCGGTGTTTCTATAATAGTTTTGTCTCTTCGTTATTATTTTAACACCGACTTCCGAAAGTTATTTTATACTTTTCAGTGTTTTTTAAAATTGAAGTCGGTTATATTTTTTTTTGTAAAAAGTTTTTTATTTTACACTTTTTAGTTATGGTACCACCACTAAAAAGTACCCCTCAGACAAACTTAAATAACTTATAGCCACAGTGCATCTCATAATGATTCTAATAATCCCAAACACGGTTAGATTACATTAATTTTTTTCAGATCAGTTCGATACACCCCAGTGTAGTCGATGACTGACTGTCAGAAAAGGGGGCTTTTCTGACAGTCAGTCATCGACTACACTAATAAACAAGGCAACTTTACTTGTAACCACAGTTCTGATGTGATTCTATGAGGAGTTCTGTTCCATATCTTCGATATCGGTGAAAATACATAAAAAAATAAAAGTAAAAAAAAAACATACATTCAGCCGAACATATAACCTCCTCCTTTTTGAAGTCGGTTAAAAAACCGCTAACACTAATTGCAGCCTACAGTGTTTTTGACTTTGCAGCAATTCCATTCTAATAACTGCTGGTCATATCCATAAACTACATCTTTTAAAGCAGTCTATCATCGCTTAGTAAATCGTCAGCCAAAGGTCCAATCTCATCTGCACACAATCATAGCGACTGCCTTTGACTGAATATGATATCATCATCTTTCTGCCCTTCTTAATTTTTTATTGCACACAAAACCTAATATTATCACAGTGATTTGACAATTCATGCACAAATGAGTTTTCTCCCAACAAAAAATATACAGAAAGAGATCGGCGCAACACATTTTTCTGTTCCATTTTGGTTTTCATTCTATTTTAACTGAGCTTAATATGAGTTAGTTGAAATCTTCATCGGAAGAACATGATCAAAATCGATTTTACTGCCTACACAAAGTTTCAAATTAAGCCAGTCCCAATTATTGCAGAAGTTTCTCAACACGGTGTAGATTTGGACTACTGATTTGCAGTGTGGATTTCGGCTATAGGTACTGAAGGTACCTCTTGGTATTAAAATGTCTTTGATTAACTAAATCAGAATAACAACACAAACAAGTGTGTGACTGAAACAAGTTTTCAATGAAACAATTTTTTTTCATAGCAAGCTTTTAAAGCTCGGTATTTAGCTATACAATTAATACTCATGAAGACCATTCCAAAAAACTCAAACACGATAAGGTTATCTCAGTTCCCAAGGACACCTTCCGGTTCTATCATCAGATCAGCTCAATGACATAAAAACTTCGCATTGTCATCAAATTTACACAAGCATGCAAAATTTTAACTGAATCTGTAAATGGGATGTGTAAAAATTTGGAAGATTTGATTACAGTCAAACAAACATCGAGACAGGTGAAAAGCTTGTAAAAAGAGAGCTAGATAATTAAAGAAAAACCATTTTATTTGCAAGAAATGACGCAGTCTTAAGACTAGCTTACAAATTATAAACATTTTATAGGGAAAATATGTGCCTCGTTCGAGCAAAATAGCCAAACACTCAGCATAATGCCGCGGTCACAAGCATAGTGTGACGAGTCCACAGCGCTGGTTTTCAGCGTGAGCTAATAGATAATTTATTCTTACCACGAGGCCATCGTTTTGGATCAGAATCAAACTCACCTGTACAGTATTAGATTGCCCTGTTTCTTTGCTATTGTCAAGGGTACGTGATAGCGTAACTAAAGGAATCCGGTCGAAACCAAAAACCAAGTTTGGTGGAGCCTTTCAAGGCTATAATATGGTAAGCCAGGGCTGCAACAAAGACAAAGAGTCACCCCGGTCCTAAAAATGCAACAGAAACGACAACTGAAGAGGAGACGAGTGGGTTTTAATCTGTCAAAGCTAGACGCTTTCTCTTTTTTCTCTCATCAAAAAAAGGCTGTATGATAGTAAACTTTGATTTCTATAAGTCAACTGACCGCCAGTGGAAATGGGCAAAGCATATGAACAAGAACAGATGGTCAAACTGAGAGGTTCTGGAGTAACGATCGTGTACCGGAAAACCTCCATAAAGTTCATGGAGGTTTGCTTTGAGTTTGCACTTCAAATGGAGTTGCGAGCTAAATATGTTTCCAGAAAAGCATTAACTCACTGGAAGTACCAAAGCCGGGAAATGAAAACGCCTGTACCGTGTATAACACAATGGATTTGGTTTGGAAGTCGCAGTGACATGGACGTTCAATAGTACAATACAAAGGAAGTGGACAATGGAAATCGGTTGGCTAATTTAGCATAGTTTGCTAAATGTAGGTGTGGGCCGAATGTAGGTGATTTGGCTCGGCTATTATTATTTGTTCTCTTTTTCTTTTTGGCTAGGCAACAATTTAAAAGGAATTTGTTTCTGATTTTATTGTTTCTGATTATACATATTACTTGTAACGACTGATAGAATATGGAAATATATGATGTTGAAGGACTGGTAAAGACACTATAACAGTAGCCCAATTCACGTAATGAAAACCGTAACGATATCGTAGCGATTAAGTCGTTTAGACCATTTCCGTATTCATATCCATTAATCGAGTTTGAACGACACCGATTTTAAAGTCGTTTGAAATTCGTCGATTTAAAAAAAAATTGTATTACATTATCCTGGTAGAATACTTATTAATGTAAATGGAAATAAGTCGATAGATCGTGAATACCGCTTTTGGTTAGAACTTCGATCGAACGACTATAAAACTTCAACGAAATTTTGGCTTGTTTGATTTTACGTGAATCAGGCTACAGGTCCTTTTTGATTTTTTTTAGGTCGGGATATCATCAAACTATTTCTCCCGTTCTAGATGAAGCGATATGGAGTGTAAGACTCATGCTGACTAAAACCCAACTATATTCCTTTAGCTGTATTTTGCGTTCAAGGTCACGGTAATTCATTTGAACAATTTCATAGCCCAATAATCTCTACTCTATCATCAGCTCAAACATCATCTTCCTGCTCTTGTCCAGTGTTATTTGGGGTCGGCACAACACGTTTCCTTCCTCCAATCTGGCCAGTCACCCGTCACGCTATCACTAACATTTTACCCCCCTTTTCATAAACTACATCTCACAAATGCATCCCGTTTTCTTCCTCCATTCTAGCCTATCACTCGTCACGCTATCACTAACTCCCTTTTCGACCAAATCACATCTCTCACAGTCCATCCAATTATTCTTTGGTCTTCCCTCTCCACCCGTCCACGTGTTATGTTCTCTTAGTTGTTTTAGTATTTCACAGCTCAAATAATACTACTTAATTAAAATGATTGGCCCTTCAATCCAATGGTCGATAGAACTATATATGTATACCCGTAATAAAGCCAGCCTACTGTGATTTCCCATTTCGGACATTACATAAGAATATGGAAAAAATTAAATGGCTTATACATTGCCTGGAACATGCTGCGTTGATTGTGATCCCCTTGTAGTACCGGATGCTGGAATATTAGTAGTATAGTGGAAATAAGCACTGATATTCTCTAGCTTTTTTTAAATTACTATGGGCAGGTGTTGTCAGCGGTTTTATCGTCATCATCATCATCATCAGCTTTTTTAATGTTCCCACTGCTGGGACTCAGGCCTCCTCTCTAGGAGAGGGAATGGGCCGTAATCCACCAGCGGTTTCACCCTTGTGATAATAGATAGTTATCCAAAGGGACACTCCTGGAGTAAAAAGTATCTTATGAGCTACGTATCTACCTAAGCTGTGTATTAAGTTTCATTGAAATTAATTATACTTAAAGGTACTAGGTACCTTTATAATATTAGTTTAATGATAGATACCTAAATTCGCGCTTGACCGCTATGTCACCTGATGGAAAGCGATGATGTGGCCAACGATGGAGCACGCTTGCCTAGAAGTAACCCATTCACTCTTGACTTATAAAGACCCCTAGTCTACCACGACGTCCTCGTGAAAACAACACCGCTCAATCGACGTGCGGCAATTATGTCCAGCCTAGTCCCACTTAGCCTGGGCTATCTGTGTCACATCAATGATTTGTGTTTTGGAGTACAGTATAGAGTTCTGAACGTGATTTGTTAGTTTGACACCAAGTATAATGCACCCACAGCATTTTGATAAACCTTGAATTTAGACTTTGGATGTTTCAAAATCAAAAGTATTTATTTCAAATAGACCATTTACAGGCACTTTTGAATAGTCAAAGGTCGGTCAGTCCAAAAAAAGTAATGCGTTTCAAAGTGTGGATCTCTATAGAGAAGAACGTGCAAGTTTGATCGACACTCTTTTAAATCATATTATGAGTCACATATACTCCTGGTTACATATTTCTTGTTGCTTCTATTATGTGAGAACAATGTAGAAAGGTAATAAAAAAAAGGAATTCTTCTTCTTCTTCTCGTATCGATTCGACTCAAATTTTGTCCAACCAATATTTAGCCACCTGGATAGCTCTGTCGTTGACCTCGTTTAAGTCAAGGAGGTTGCAGGTAGTAAAAAGTATTTAAAAAATTCAAATAAGCCACTGGCAGCTAAGAGATGACCCGTCTCAACTGACGGCACCCGTTCACGAGCAAACATTAGCCTCACTCAGTTCAACCATTTTAAAGGGAACTAAATGACTCAATAACGCGTGCCACCATTTTTTGCTAAAGACTATGCCTACGTACCATCAAAATGGGGAGAAAACACATGTCTATTAGCTCACGCTAAGTGACGTATTATGAAATGCAATTAACTATTTATATAACTCAAGCACATGCAGCCGTCTTTGTGTTGTTGCGGTAAAGGTTGTCTTTAACTATTCATGGCGGTGCTCCAATATTTATATCGATGGAACTGCTGTTAGCGCTGAAAGGAAAACCATTTGTCTTTTAACGTTTAGCTTTCTCGACTTTGACCATAGTGATGCAGTGTTGATGTGCTTATGACTATTCTGGAGCCAATGGCTATGAGTGCTTTTTTTAGGTGGAAAAATCATCTAAATTAGATCTCCCGCCCTTGGACAGAGCTGTAGGGCGTGTCAGAATTTTACTGGCTAAAAACTAACTCCTGTTCCTTCTTTGTCATAGCTCCATCGCACCGGAGATCTCTTTCGCATCACCCTTGGCCCCAGTAGGTTTCGACCCTGCTGGGCCCCTACGGTTGCTGACAACTCCTTGAGGCATGCGTAGAACACTACGCGCCGTCGACGACTTGGGCTCAGTCTGGACGGTTACCGGATGGTTGGACGCCCATTCTCGCCGTCCGCAAGCTCGCACCTACGGTGGCCGGAAATCGGGATCAGAATCCCAGTGGCAATGGCTACCAGGGCTGCGGGTCTAGGGCCGGAGTTACTCTTTTGAATATACAGCGAAAGAGAATCTCCGCCCCTAGAACGCAAAGGGCAACTAACGGAACTCGGCTGAGTTGTAGTCTACAATAGTCTGAGTAAGACCTACCTTAGTTAGTCTGAGATTCATTTCCGCAACATCTAGAGCAAGAAAGACGGTAGGTAATAATTTTTCAAAGAAGAAAAAAGAGGAAGATACAAGTAATCCATAAGGATCACTTATTTTACAGAAGATGCTATTGCTGGTTGATGCCCTTACTTATCTAAGGGCTACGGATAAGCACTCTCTGAAAATCCAGACAACTCGTGAGAAGGTCATTTTATATCAGTCATTCATTCAATATCTCCTGTTCTACTCCTATAAGATATGAATTTAAAAAAAATCTTCACATAAATTAACTCTTTTGCAAAATGACTACACGAACTATGCGCTCTATTCACTTTTATTGCGGTCCCCACGGTCTGGCCGATAGTACTGGTATCTTTCGCGAAATTCATTAAACTAATAATATGTCTTTTAATTGCTGCCGCCCCGAATCGAGCGACTTGTAAAACACAAAATTTTAGATGTTTTCCTTAGGAATTGGCAAGGAATGGTGGGAGCCCTTTGCAGTGGAACAGTAGCTAGATATAATAGTAATTAATCGTTCGTTACAGACGTTGAATGCAATCAAAAATCATGGCACTAGTAAGTACTTTGTTCACGATTACACCGCAAAGGTCACAAGGCAAACGAAAAACGAAGACATCAAGGCCAAGAAAACTACTCTGACTAATTCACACATGTAATTGAAATATAATCATAGTACATTACACAAAACCATAACAAGAGTTACTCGATCCAAATGACTCCCATTAAGTATGTGTACATATGATGAATGAATAATAGCAAAGGAATCGGTGTCGAACACAGAAATAGTTTTACTTGATTGTAAAAGTTGCTAGATATATTTTAACTGTCAAAACATTGGTATGGTGTCGTTGAACTAAGTTCTATTTGGATTTGTAGGTCATTAGTAATAAGAATCACACTTGGATATATAATAAAGGTGAAAATTTGTATGTATGTGCGACGTGGTATGTACAAATGTGTATGTATAGTCTGTCTAATAAGTTAAACGACTTGGGTAATTTTTAGGGTAAAATTAAATCTGATGTAGTCAACACTGGTTCAGAAATCAAGGTTGATTATGAGATCTTGGTCCTTGTTTAATAATGGAATCTTAAAAAAAGTATCCAATTTAAGTATTTTTTTAAATGATTTAATACTATTAGGGGACTTTTTAACATTAAAAAATGCAAAAGATTTTCGTTTAAAATATACCTATTTCTTATTCTCATTCTCTATATCTTATTTCTCTTTAATGATATTCTTATTACAAAAGTAGGATACATTTCCAAAGACATAATAGTGTCATAAGTAATAAAATAAATCTGGAATCGTATGAGAAATCTGATCCTAAATATTCTATTCCAGTTACTGATTCATCATCACTAGCCATACTACGATCAAGATCTGTTGTATAAATATCATCATCTCAAAAAACAAGTTACTGACAACTAAAATTCCGGTTGCCAACATTAGATTTTTAATTTCCTTAAAAAAATTCCAAGTCGTTTAACTTACTAGACAGACTATATTTGTATGTTTGTGTGTTTGTGGGATGTAATACAGCGTCCTAACAGAGGTGACAATGCTTGTTCCTATCCATTTAGCCTGCACATGTAGTCCACCGATCCGATAACAGACAATCAATACAATGATTCAGGCATCGGCACTGGGTCCGCGTGAAGGATTATGGCCCATTCCCTCTCCTAGAGTGGAGGTCTGGGTCCCAGCAGTGGGAACATTAAAAGGCTAATTATACTTATTATACATCGGCATTGACCCTACCGATGCGTAATAAAATAAGCGTGTTTACCACCTGTTGTCCTCTCAGATTCAACCTTCCAAATGCCTGTCTTTTATATTGATTTTGCCCTGATTGCTCAGGAACCGCAATTTGACATATTTATACACAAATACCAGTAAAAAAAATTATAAATGTTTTTATATTTTTTTTAGTTCGTAGTTTGTTGGCTTGCTATACGCTTTGGTGCATACTGTAAGTATAGCAAACAACTGATAAATAAATACATATAGGTCAGGTTTTAGTACAGATTTTTGAGCTACCTTTCCAACCAGCTGATAAAACTGCTAGATTAACATACTTCAATCTCCCTGTTTTCGAAAACAAACTATGTTTCGATGGCTTGGAGTCTCTCTGGGGGACAAACACGAACATGATGTTCCTAAAATTTTCTTCTTATCTTCCAGTTATCAAATATGCCCAGCAACAGTCCTGTACACTGATGATGACAATCTATTAACCATTAACACGTTCGTCGCGGCAGTGATTTTTCTATACTTTCCATTCCTGCAGTACAAGGTATATACACCTGGTAATAAAACTTCCATTGTGGCGGCACAAGGCTTATATACCCTGTAACTTTTAAGAAACCTTAATCTATTTTTGGCTTCATGTAAAAATATACACCTACACCGAACCAAATTGAAGTTATGCCTTCCGCACGACAAGGAACTCTATACTTTTCTTAGCCGCACTGTAAGCGAGACGTATACAAGATGTTTAAACCTGGTAACGCATTCAACGTGTTAAAACTCTTCAAAAACTTCTATTTTTATGTGGGATAACATCAAATACTTTCTCCAGCTCTAGTTGGAGTAAGAAGTCTAGCTTGTCCTAACTAGCTTGGAGTTAGCAACAGTCTAACGGCTCGTTCACGACTTCGCTGCTGTGAGCGGTAGCTAGGCACGGGGAGGCGAGCGGTGACATCAGCCCAAAGCGAGAGATCAAAAGTATGAAAATATTTTAAGCATCAAGAGTTCACAACAAACAAAACAACAATGTTTTGCGTATTGTAAGCAGCTTACTCCGATCCTCAGTTACGGAAGGTCCACGTCGACTGAAAGGATTTGCAAAAGGAAATGATTAATGCGAACGAAGACTGACAGGGCTTTGCAAACCCTTTGTCGTGGAACGAATGGATGGACAATGTATTTTTTTATGATAAAGGAATTTTTCGGACTGGATTAAGTTGATAATTAACGTGTAGATGTTGAGTTGGTTTCGGTATTTCGTTTATTATGAAGTAGGGGAGAAGTGCCATGAAAGGGACTCGTATTGTATTGCGATACCTACCTGCGACAGGAGAGTTGGATGAGAGATGTAGACACAGTGTATACAAATGAGTCAGAAAATTAAGAATATACTATATTACTTATCTAAATTAATTTATATAATACCTATATAAATATAACAAAACCAGTAATTGAAACACAAAAAATAGATACAACACATAAATTAAATTATAAGTATATATATCTATAAAATATAACTTTACGAGATGGTTGAGAGGTAATAATCTTTGACTAGCTATGTGCTTTGCCAGCAACCAAATGCCAAATAATAAATCCTAACTAATATTATAAATGTGAGTGTGGATGTTTGGATGTTTGTTACTTAATCACGCAAAAACGGCTGAACGGATTTGGATGAAATTTGGCATGCATATAGCCTTTGACATGGAAAAGAACATAGGCTACCTTTTATCCCGATTCCTTAATTACCTAATGCCACGCGGGCGAAGCCGCGGGCAAAAGCTAGTTAATAATAAAGTTTTATTTCATTCATTTTGACAAGGTTCAATAAATATACAGTAATGCGATACAAAAAGATTTAAATGCTAGTTTATTACAAATTCCCTGGACCCCACACTAGGATTCACTGTGTCGTGGGATCCAGTGTCTTCCGTAAATGTTATCCAAATCCGTTCAGCCGTTCAGCCGCGTGACTAACATACTCTTAAACTTTTGTCTTTATAATTTTTAGGGTGATTTTCCATCATCGCATTTAACGGTAATTATCGTACCTTTCTTTCTTTTTACGTGCGAAATCATCAAATGATTTCTCCCTTCAGGGGTGAAGTGGCATAGTGTGTCAGCTGCCTGCCTAAAGACCACTGTGTTCCATCGATTGCTTTTTGTAAGGGCAACGGTTTCGAACGATCCGTAGTCCTGGCAGACATGGCCCTAACTGTCACCGTCAATCAAAAGAGTAAGTATAAAGCGTGATAAAGCGCCATATTGGATGGATACAGAGATGCCATGTTAATCACATGGCCCCTGCACATGGATGACACCCAAAATCGTGAAGCGTTTCACATTTTTCAGATCTGGAAACGTGACAGACGGGGTTATCATTCTCAGACGGCAGCGCCCCCAAGTCACCTCTATCGCTGATCGTCGTCCGCCGGGCCTCCTCCGGGTAACCGGAGGTCTTACCTGGCGGTGACTGACCGCCGAGGTATCGCGAAGTAGCAGCACTGATGTGTACAGTGCCGCGGTGCTTCCCCACTGAACAAAACACAATCCACATCACATCCACATAGACAAGCAGCGTTTGCTTGTCACGGGACACAGCCTATATGCCCCCCCCCCCCAACGCTTTGTGCATAGTAACGGGCAACTGTTACCCAACACTTGACTTCCACGGAGTGGTCCTTATCAGACATCAGACTCTGTTCTGTGAGACGGTCGGACGGCGAACTACCCATCGCTCGCCGTTTTCAAACCTGCACCTACGGTGACAGAGAATCGCTCAGTGACTCCCGATGCCCGAGGTGCCTCCAGCGGGGTAATGACCTTAGGTTCTTGACGTAGTAGGTATATGCGGATCGTTAGCAATACTTAGGTATTTCCTTGAATGACGTTATGTAAGTTTTGCATGCAAGTTATGGCAGTCAATTACCTTCGATAAAGGTGAACAACCTCACTTTTCATGTCTAGATTTATAAGTAAATACTTTTCGCTCATAAATCAACTACCTAACATAGGACACTCTTCTTCGATAGGTACCTTAACTTGAGAATCTTTTTTTAGGGTTCCGTACTTCAAAAGGAAAAAACGGAACCCTTATAGAGTCACTTTGTTGTTGTCTGTCTGGCATTAAGCAAGGTATTAGCTTAGGTACAACACAAGTATAGAAATAAATCTGAATACTGTTAGATATTATTACGTCACATTATTTTTTATTTTTTTGTGATTCCGAAAATCTTCCGAGACTCCATTCCGAAATTGAACTATTTGCATAGGTAAGTTTGTACGCACTTGCCCAGATTTTTTTTTTAATTTGGGGCCACTTTATCAATACAGAAAATTAATTGATTTGTTAAGAGCTATTGATCTACGGATCACAAGATGTTTTCTGATTGGTCTACCTTCAACCAAAATTGCTGATTTTTTTTTTTTTTTTATGGTGGGAAAAAATCATGCATTGACATCCCCCGCCCTTGGGCGGAGCGGGAGATAGTGTCAGACTCTTACCGACTAAAAGACCCACCCCGTTCCTTCTAGCCTTCATACCGGGGCTCGAGCGCCCTTTCGGATAACCCTGGCCCCAGTAGGCTTCGACCCAGCTGGGTCCCTGCTGTTGCTGACAACTCCTTGAGGCGCGCGGGAACAGTGCGCGCCGTCGACGACTTAGGCTTGGTCCGGACAGTTACCGGACGGCCGGACAGTGAGCTACCCATTGCTCACCGTCCGCAAGCCCGCGTCTACGTTGGCCGGAAATCACCAAAATTGCTGATCATTTTATTCAGGTTCTAAAAGAACTTGCTATATTTTTTTTCTATTTTTGGACACAAGTTAGGATTCAAGCTAACTCTTTTTTTTTGCTCTGGGTTTTTGAGCAAAAAAATTAGTTTCTTTGTAATTCCTTCCAGGGAATGACAGAATTCTTTTTTCATCCAATTCCCTAAGGTAAAATGACATGTCTTCTTTATGATCTTAAAAATAGTATAACATGAATCCTGTCAGGGACAAAACTCTTTTACATAAGCATTATAAATAAAAAAAAAAGTTAAATAAATTGCATAACACAAATCAAATAATAATAAAATGTCAATTAAGTATTATAATAGGTACATAAATGTCAAAATAAGATCTTTAAATGTCAAAGAATACCACAGATGACATGTAATGAAACCCTTTTATGTCCTGGTTAATTAATTGATATCAAACTGACATCCCCAATAACTTCTGCTATCCAACTTAATCTTCAGACAATACAGTCATGAATGACATGTTCCATATTTGTCACCGGAACTCAATCTAACAAACACACAGCGACCCACGCTCAGTTAATAATACTCAGTTAAATGTTCACCAGTTCTCGACTCTACCCTGAACGATATTTGAAAATCTATTCACAAGTTGAATAGGCCTACCATGTTTCAACCTTGCTACAACTTTTGTACACGCAATTATAACCCTAAACACATAGTGGTAAGGGCTGGAATGGCTTGTACAAATTGATTGCTTGCCTTTTCTATGCGGTATACAGAAGTTGGTTTAATCAAAACTCAAGTTGGTTTTGGATTCAACTGTTGCGAGCTGCTTTTTTTTTTAGTTTTAGTTTTAACTTCGAGTGGAGTTTGATCTGAGGTTTTATGGGGCAAGTTATAAATCTAATTTTTAGTTGGAAATGTTGCAGTTGTTGGAACAAAGTTAGTGAGTGACTTTTGAGAAAAATGGCTGGATTTGGCGCAAGACACAGCCAGGGTCCGACCAACCCGCACTGGGCTCGCGTGGTGGATTACGGCCCATTCCTTCTCATAAAGAGGAGGCCTGAGTCCCAACAGTGGGAACATTAAAAAGGCTGATGATGATGATGACGACAGCCAGGGTGGTTACATGGTAGATCACCAATGAGATGCTGTTACCTGCTCACGTAGGGACCTAATGACAGCACCAGCGTACGGCGTTGCCGTGGCCGAATTTTGAGTTAAATAAGATGGACAGACCAGATCAAACCCGCAACTAAGTGCACAGTTTATGAATGTACCCGGAAAGCTGCAGTCTGCGATGAATGGCGCCGTATTACCAAGATAATCGCTCATAGTGATTCACAGTGATGACCACGACCACTCTGGCAAGAGTGTACCGACTGAGAAGAAGAAGGCCAGGGTGTGTGTGATTCTTACTACCTCAGTGATTTCCATCAGCACATGCAAAGGGCTCCATTACCTCTCAAAAACGGCTTTAGAACCCCGTCTATGAAACGCCTGTTAGGAAACATTCCTGAGGAAACTGTAAAGAGTCTCCACGAGCTATGCTGTGCACTACAGCACGTGATCACAGTACTATCATCGGCACTGGAATCACTCGTGGGCGTTAAGAGTCCTCATTCTGAGTGCCTGTGATTTTGGCCCGCACTCCATTAAATGTGGAATGATGTGAAGTTTCGGCACGTTAGGTCACTCCTGCCTTTTTCTCTGGGATGCCCTTTCACGGTCATGCTGCAGCTGGACCATCACAGTTTTTCAGAAGAAGGCCATTTGATCGTTTTTTTTTCGGTGGGTAAATATCATCCAGATGACATCCACCGCACTTGGGCGAAGCGGAAGATAGTGTCAGACTTTTACTGACTAAAAAACCTACCCCGTGGCATTGCCTTTCATACTGGGGCCGAACCTCCCTTTCAGACATAGACACTTGGCCCCATTAGGCTTCAACCCTGCTGAGCCCCTACGGTTGCTGACAACTCTTTGAGGCACGCGGGAACAGTACGCGCCGTCGTCAACTTGGGCTCGGTCCGGACGGTTACCAGACGGTCGGACAGCGAGCTACTCATTGCTCGCCGTCCGCAAGCCAGCGCCTACGAGTAATTTAGTCGTCAGTATACCTCTCACTATAAAGTAACGTGACAATATCCAGACATATACACGACGATTATTATCATCTCTTTTTCTCAGTATTTATGATGGCAATGACGCCTCCTAATAGACGTCACTACTTCTGACGTAGGATTTCGAAAAGGTGTATTATTGATGTGACATCATTATGTTTTGGTTGACCTACTGAGAAGTACGTCACGTGTTTATAAACATAAACACGTGACGTAGTACCTACCTACTGCAAAATGAAAGAACATACGTTAGTTAGCCCATTTATGTATCAGATCTGGGCGAAGGCCTCCCTCTCCGTTTTAAACACGCGTTTGTCTTCGGCCACTGCGGGCCAGTCCTTCCGGTAGTTATCCAGCTCAGCTCTCCACCTTCGCCTTGGTCTGCCGCGATGTCGCCTTGCGTTTAATGGGACCCAATCATCATCAACATCATCAAACTTTTTAATGTTCCCACTGCTGGGACTCAGGCCTCCTCTCTAGGAAGGGGAAAGGGCCGTAACCCACCACGCGGGCCCAATGCGGGTTGGTGAATGTCACAGGTCTTTGAATTTTTGGTTCTAAGACATGTACCCAATAATTGGCTCTTTTAGCTCACAACATACGTAGGAGCATTTATTATATTTATTAGCCTTTTGCGTTCCAGGATCCCTTTCATGCTTCTCCCTATGGCCCTAGCAGGCATTGACCCCGCTGGGCCCCGACAGTTTTCTGACATCTCTTTGAGGTGCTTAAATAATACACGCTGCCGACGACTCGGACTTCGGACTCGGTCCAGACGGTTACTAGACGGCCGGACGGCGAAGTACTCATTGCTCGTTGTCCGCAAGCCCCGTGGGTTGCCTGGTGGCTATGGTGGCTGGGTCGGAGTCCCGGCTCTTGGCTATTGGGATACGTTATGTGTTTATGTTTAGCATTGCGGGAACGTTTGAAACAATTATCATGACCCTAAAATGCAAAAGGAAAATGAATGCAAATACGTTCAGTCAGTAAAAGTTTGAAACTCTCTTTCACACCACCATAGCGCGTTGTTCTCGCGCGCCTCAAGGAGTGGTCAGCAACTGTAGAGGCCTGGCAGGGTCGAAGCCTACTGGGGCCAGGGTTAGTTTCGAAAGGTAGCTCAGCCGCGGTATGAAGGCACGAAGGAACGGGGTGGGTTTTTAGTCAGTAAAAGTCTGACACTATCTCCCGCTCCGCCCAAGAGCGGGGGATGTCATAAGATGATTTTCCCACCGAAAAAAAGCACCGAACCCTAAAAATCATACCGTACCAACTCATATATGGAAATAGCAAAATTAAGTAATTTGCAGCTGATCAGACTCAATCTTTTACGTTATAATCGCAAAAAGGTTCCCATTTCACATATTGATAGTTCGCAGTATTCACTTTATGAAAGCCATCGTCTTATAAAGGAGTTGTCCCAAAAAGGTTGCGGGCCGCAGAGGTCAATCGATCCCCATGGGACTCGTCCCTTCACGGCTGAGGGAACTACTTACTAGATGAGACTTCTTCTATGTAAAACCAGTTTCCTTCAATAAGCCTAAAGAATTCAAAGCAAAAATACTCAAAAAACTAAACTACAAGAAAAAATAAAGGTTTTTTTCTTTAAACTAGCTCTTGCCCGCGGCTTCGCCCGCGCACATAAAATATGATCTATGTCACTCAGGAATAAAGCAGCTTTCTAGCGGTGAAAAAATTATAGCAATCGGACCGGTACTTTCAGAGATTACCTCCTACAAACAAACAAAAAAGCAAACTTTACCTGTTTATAGTAGACTAGCATTTGCCCGCGGCTTCGCCCGCGCACTTATAATATAGCCTACTAAGACACGGTGGAGCATACGGTACAGGTGTGCCCAGCCTGGCAGAACATCGCCGTGCCCTCGTAAAGCGCTAAGCGGCAGCGATCTGTCGCGCCAGGCCTTGGTACAGGCCATGGTGCGGAGCGGGGAGTGGCCGGCGGTCGCCTCCTTCTGCGAAGTAGTAATGCTAGCAATGGAGGCAGCCGCACGCGCGAGGTAATGGCCCTCGCGCCTCAGCTACCGGGATCTCGATCCTGGCCGATCTGGTGAGCAATGGGTAGCTCGCTTTCCGACCGCCCGGTAATCGTCCGGTCTGAGCCCAAGTCATCGACGGCGCTTAGTGTTCCATGCGCGCCTCTAGGAGATGTATGAAAAACCGTAGGGGCCTAGCAGGGTCGAAGCCTACTGGAGCCATGGGTGATGCAAAACAGAATCCTGAGGCCCTGGAACGAGGGCAAAGAAAGAACAGGAGTGGGTTTTAGTCAGTAAATGTCTGACTCGAAAGGGGGCGGGAAATGTCATTGGATGAATTCCCACCTTAAAAAAAGTGGAGGTGGTGGTACTTAAGAGGCTACTTTTCCACTTGCCTATCGTTAGCATCGAGCATTGTTTAAAAGCTTGTTACTTCATCTAACGCAATCCAACGCAATGTTTGACGAACAGGCAACGCGAAAAAAGAGAGAAAACGCTTGAAAACTCTGTAAGCATTCGGTAATTCCGTGATTTACTCGAAGGTTTTACAAAACTTGTTGGAAATACGTGTTTTTTCTAAATCCTTATAAGTTTTTGAAAAAAAAGTCGTCATTATTTAGATTCTTGATAAAATTTGCTAAGCTTGTATGTTATACTATTTTGACTTTTTAATTGATGAGTAAATTATGAAGTATCAAAATTCATGCAAAATAGCAAATTTTCAAAGGTCTTAACTGGATTAGTTTTATACAAATTTATGAATTGATTTCAATGGAAGCCTAGATAATATACACAAGATATGTGTGTTTCTAAAATATCGAATGAAATATATGTAATAACGTCATAATTGCGTAAGAGCTGTTGTATGACAAACAGAGAAAATGTTAGTCGAGTTACATCCCCCTACGCAGACTTAGTGCAACAAGATATTCTCTACCAGTCCAACTAATGATATGTTTCTTTAATGTTTAATACAGCGCAGATTATACATTCTGTCTCTACAGAGACAAAACAAACAACACAAACGTGACGAACAAACCCGTGACGTGTTTGTAGAGACCATAGAGACAGAAGACTGACGAGACGGGCTGGCATTTAATTTATGTGTCACGTTATTACTGTAGTTGCCTCTGCAACAACGCTGCAACGCGATAAAGAGATTGCTAGGAATGGGAATGAAAACAACGGGAATACCGCAAAAGGAAGCAGAATAAATGAAGCTTTTGTATGTTATCTTTTTACGATTACGTATCCAAAGAGTAAACACGGGACCCTATTGCTCTCATTCCGCTGTTCTTCTGTCTTTCTGTCCGTCTGTCACTAGGCTGTTTCTCATGAACCGTTATCGCTTACTATCAGGTGAGATAGTGGTCAAACGCGAACCTATCCTTACTAAAAAAATGCAATACAGTTGAAATTTTCACACATGGTTTATTATTTTTTTGTCGATATGACAAAAAACAGAATAAAATGAATAATTAATTAAAATACAACAAACGTGATTTTTTTTGCTATGGAATCTTTCGTACGCGAGTCCAACTCGCACTTGGCGGTTTTTAATTCATAGTGTATAAAATGGTTATTCTAATCAACCCTAATGACATTTTTAATTAAAAATCAAGTAATTTCCTTTTTCCATCTGACCTCGACTGAGCAAATAGCTCCTTCTATCTCGGGCCTGTGCACACCACGTTGTTTAAACGCGCCGTTGACGTGCGTTTGTGGCGATACAGACGCGATACGCACGCGAGTTAGATGCAGCCATAGGATAGAAACGCGCTGTCTACGCACGTTTCTAAAACGCGCGTCGACGGCGCGTTTAAAAAACGTAGTGTGTACAGGCCCGGGCTTATATACAACAAACGTGATCTTTAGTCGTTTTTTGTTGCAGTCGGTACGGAACCCCTAGTGCACGAGTCCGACTCGCACTTGGCAAGTTTTTTGAGTCAAAATAAACACTGCTTTCTAGGGAAATAGCACCAGCAATTTAAAAAAAATACCCTACCTATGGCTGTCAACAGTTAATGCATTTAAAAGATTGGCAGGATTACCATCACACTAATAAATTAGAAAGGCGAAAGCTATAATAGGTAAGGTACAAATACCGGCACGGATCTTGAGCGCTCGGCGTCAGAGTGGGGATCGCTTTGCGCATTCCATACATTGGCGAGCGAATCGTCGTCGTTGTTAGATACATGCAGCAGCGCAGGGAACGAATCACGAGTGACTGCAGTCTTTTCAAGATGTGAAAAATTCAAACTTCTAAATTAATGAATAAAAAAGTTACGGCCGTTTATGTCGAAAAAAACGTATATTTTGATACTCTCAAAGATCGAAATTTATAGGGTACCTACTTCCCGTTGACCCAGAATTCTGAAATTTGGCACAAAGCAATGTCTTATAGAACAGGTATAGGAAAAAATCTCAAAACAGTAGTTGCAATTCGGAAAAATCTTCGAAACTCCATTCGGGAATTGTAGTTTGCACGGAACCCTCAGTGCGCAAGTCCGACTCGCACTAGCCCAGTTTTTTTTATTTTAGTTTCATCGTAAACGTAGGTATCGCTTAAGCTGTGCAAAAAATTCCATGAGTGAACTCCATGAGTGTCAAACGTAAAATATCGCCCCTCATGGGGTCTATGGTGTAATAAATGAGAACCTTTTCTTTGGTTCATGTGTTTTTAATGAACATTTCAAGTTTTACAAGTCATACTACCAGCTCATAAATATCTAATAGCCATGCATCATTTCTCACATATTTACATATGAATGAAAGCAAATGACAGCATATTGAATCGCAGAATGGGTACAAAATGAATCGGTACACAAAAGACTTGATTTGTTAATGGACATGAGTTTTTCTTTTGCTTCTCAATACTTATCAATTGTCTTTTTTTTCTGCAAATCTGACAACCATATCCTAACTAATATTATAAATGTGAACGTGTGGATGTTTGGATGTTTGTTACTCAATCACGCAAAAACGGCTGAACGGATTTGGATGAAATTTGGCATGCATATAGCCTTTGACGTGGAAAAGAACATAGGCTACCTTTTATCCCGATTCCTTAAGTACCTAATGCCACGCGGGCGAAGCCGCGGGCAAAAGCTAGTCTGTAAATATATTGATGGCATACTGTTGAATTGAAAGAAGGAGTGAAAAATCGTGATCGTTGGAAAGAATGGAGGAAGGTATTTACCGCTTATTAATATTACTAGAGCATTTTTTTATATATATTTATTTATCTCAGGACCCTGAGTTCCTGGACCTTTGGAAGGCATAGGAGGAGTCGAAACCAACTCGCAGAGGCCCTTTTAGGCGCTTTTAATGGAACGTGGTACCATCCGGTGATTATCCCTGTATGCGCTATGCTTTACTTATTATTATTATTTTTGTTATTTCACAACTATCACACAACGCCGTCTAGTCCCAAGGTAAGCAGATCTTGTGTTATGAGCACTAGACAACTGATAAACATACTTAAATATTTCTAAATACATACATGTTACACTCGTAGATAAATGACACCCAGACACATAACAAATGATCATGATCATCACACAAACAATTGTCCCGGGTGGGAATCGAACCCACGACCTCTGGCATATCAGTCAGGGCCACTAACCACTAGACCAACAGGCCAGTCAAATTTAAATTATTATTACTAGTAATAATACATACATTTGAATAATAAATTCATTCAGATTACGTATATGAGAAAACTCCTGAATATTGCCAAGTGCATGCATTTCCTGCATTTTACTATATCGGTGGTTTCATGGTCTACCCTTGTAGTCAAACTATCGGACATAACTAAGTGAGTGAAAAGAAACTACGATATTTTGCTTTTACATTGAAATTATTTGCATTAGATAAACACTTTTTTTTTAATGTGACAAGTGACTTTCGTTCTGGGTGAGAGGGAGTCTAAGACTTTTACGGGCTTCAACCAGGATCATGGTAACTCTTTTGGACATTCCCGTAGAATTTTTCACATCGCTACGAACGAAACTCTGCCGTGTCCAAAGCAGTAAAGCTAGCGAGGGAGATGGCTACAAGCGTTGAGGGAATGACGTAGCAAATATTGGCCCTACTGCGCACTATAACACTGCATTAGCGTATTAAGTATAGTATCAAAATCACCATCATCATTACAGCCAAAAAACCAATAGGCGTTTTGTCTCAAATCCATCAAGTTCCAGTGTCCCTGACCAGGCCAGTCCACCTTGTAGGAAACCTTCCAACCATCTTGCAACGCTGCGTCTTCCGGTACCTGATCGTCACTTTAGAACCTTTCGGCCCCATCGACCATCTGTTCTGCGAGCAATGTACCCTGTCCACTGCCACTTAAGTTTGTATCAAAATAATGTGTTTTAATACATCCCAAGGTCTCTCATCTCGCCTAATGAATTGCAGCACTGACCTTATTACTTGTCACAGCAATTTAGTCTCGAGATCTTATTACTAAAGTGCATTTACTGAGGCCAAAGACTAGCAGATCCTACGGACCTTGAAAAAAATGAGTTTTACTCAACGCAAGGTCGAGGTTTGTTCTTAAAAAGAGAAAGGGACGACAGTGGCTATTGGGCTTGCTCGTTTATCAGTATGGAAGTCCTCAAGATATGATGGCCATATCAGTTAAAAAAAGGATTAGGCTACTACGCTTTCAAATTAGGTACTCCTTTTCTTATAAATCGGCGAATATATATTATAAGCGACTTTTTTACTTACTTTTTATTTATATACCACAATTTTTTAATTAGTACACATACTTAAAGGGCTTACTAGAAAAGTCCTTGTTATTTTATAACTAAAATCTCAATAAATAATATTCATAAACAGCAAAGTTATTAGCGTTGGTTTATGTCCCAAAATGTCACTCAATTTATGGAAATATTAAATGATAATGATAAATGATAAATGATCTTTATTTTGCAAGTAGTTTTATAAAAACACTTTTACACGTCAATTTTTTTTCGTCAATTAATGCTAGATGAGGCCGGTGTTTCCTAGCTGACTACCCTGAGAAGAAACACCGAAACAAACTCAGGGGTCAAAGTCTCTTTTAAAGTCCATACAGCAAAACATGTAATGGTCAAATCATATGAGAACCATGCAGATTGAGCCTGAGATGGTCTTTTGAAGAAAGAACCACACAGTTCTAAGTGGACCTGTCCAGTCAGTGCAAGCATTTGTCAATATGCGTGTAGCTCAACTCAGGACTACTAAGGAGCTCAACGACTTGACGAACAATGCCAAAGAAAGGACATTTGGGTAGGCCACATCAAATACTCAAAACTGCCAGACATCATGTGAAAATAAAAGAAAAGGAAAGAGTAATCCACATAGTTCTCACATTCACAATAATAAAATTTACAAAAGTGTAAATATTAAAAATTGTAAAAAAAAAAGTAAGTATATATAAAAAAAATCAGTCAAATAGTAAAAATAAACATGTCATAATTGTAAAACAACAACAATCGTCAATAAAAAAAAGGCAGTTAAAACAAAAAAAACATTCAAATGATAATAATTATAGTGAGTAGGTACTGGAGCAGGTCAATCCCAAGCCGTTTTATCCTCGAGATACTCTTTTACAGTATAAAAAGCCTTTTGGCAAAGTTTTCGCTTTACAAATATTTTGAATTTATTAATGCTAAGTTCCTGAATAGGACTGGGAAGCTTATTATAAATATGTATACTTTGGCATGAAATGAGCGTCCTATTTTTTTGAGCCTGGTGGCAGGAACCACTAACTTGTGTTTGTTCCTAGTATTAACGTTGTGAATGTCACTGTATTTTTTAAACATGTTTTTATTTTTATGAACATACAAAAATATTGTGCAGGCTATTGAATAATGAATGAATAAGTGACAATTATTAAGGAAAAACACTGCCCGCAGTATTTTCTACTAGCAATTGTTATGTATGATTGATTCTGTGATGAATCTACCTTTTCGTGGTCAATTTTAGGATTTCGGTTGTCTCTACTTTTGACTGCAAAAATATGATCAGGGACGGGTACAGATAGAGCCCCATTTTTTTGTGTACTAATTAAAAAGTAGGGGTGTATTGTTCGCCCGGAGGACACGGTGGAGCACACAGTCGAGGTGTGCCCTGCTTGGGCGGAGCATCGCCGTGCCCTCGTGGGGGCGATCGGCGGCGGAGACCTCTCGCGCCGGGCCTTGGTTGAGGCCATGGTCCGGAGCGAGGAGGAGTGGCAGGCGGTCGCCGACTTCTGCGAAGCAGTAATGCTCGCAAAGGAGGAGGCCGAACGCATCAGGCAACGGCGTTATCGCCGCCGCCGCCGCCGCCGGGATTCTGATCCCGATTTCCGGCCACCGTAGGCGCGGGCTTGCGGACAGTGAGCAATGGGTAGCTCGCTGTCCGGCCGTCCGGTAACTGTCCGGACCAAGCCCAAGTCGTCGACGGCGCGCACTGTTCCCGCGCGCCTCAAGGAGTTGTCAGCAACAGCAAGGACCCAGCCGGGTCGAAGCCTACTGGGGCCAGGGTTATCCGAAAGGGCGCTCGAGCCCCGGTATGAAGGCTAGAAGGAACGGGGTGGGTCTTTTAGTCAGTAAGAGTCTGACACTATCTCCCGCTCCGCCCAAGGGCGGGGGATGTCAATGCATGATTTTTTCCCACCATAAAAAAAGGGGTGTATTGTTTGCAATTTATTTTATTACTAGCTTTTAACCGCGGCTTCGCCCACGTGAAAAAATTAGCCTATGTCCGTCTCCAGGGTCCTAACTATCTCTGTACCCAAATTCATCAAAATCGGTTTTGCCATTTAGGCGTGAAGACGTAACAAACAAACAAACAAACTCACTTTCGCTTTTATAATATTAGTAAGGATTCTTTATACTATACTAGCGATCCGTCCCAGCTTCGCTAGGGTGTTAGAAATCTTTGAAATTCTCGGCATTAATCTACTATAATATGCATCTATTAAATACGAATACCTTCTTCATAAATCACTTATTGATGAAAACTGCGTGAAAATTCGTTCAGGAATTTTTCACATTATCGCGTTAATAGACAGATGTGGTGGGGGACTTTATGAGAAATAAAAACATAAGCCTATAAAGGCACAAGTTGAACTTCAGAAGCCAGTGCACGGCTCCAATTGGTCCTATGGAGAGGAACCGCTAAGAAACTCCATGGGTACTCTTTAAATATGTATTTGTTAGGATTGTGTCTAAATTCAAATCATAAACGTTTATTTCAAACTAGATTTTGCCTGCAGCTTCGTGCGCGTATGCGGATGCCTATGTCACTCTGGAATAAAGGAGCTATCTATCGGTGAAAAAATTTTTGCAATCGGACCAGGGGCCGTATTATGACCTCTTAAAACCATCATGTTTTCGGTGTGAAAAAGAGACGGAGCTATACAGGACGAATAGCACTATCCTTTTCTCACACAGAAAACATGATGGTTTTAAGATGTCATAATACGGCCGCTGTACTTCCAGAGATTAATTACCTTCTACAAATAAAAAAACAAACTTTACCTCTTTATTATAAATTAGTGTAGATAAACCAATTACAGGCACTTTTGAATTGTTAAAATGTGGGTCAGACAAAGAAAAAGTGAAGCTAAATTGAAAGTTCCAAAGCGTAGAACTCTATGGAGAAAAACGTGCAAGAAACTCCATGGACACTCTTTTGAATCATATTATGAGTTACATAAATCTTGGTTACATATTTTTTGATGTTACTATTATGTAAATTGCATCTAAATTAAATGTACCTAATAAGAGTTAAAACTCACAACGAAGCAATTTCAATGGTACCTACTTGTTTCAATGAGCCTAATTGTTTAAAAAAAAAAAATTGACGTGTAAAAGTGTTTTTATAAAACCTACTTGCAATATAAAGATCATTTATCATTTACTAGACAAATAACGACAAAGAAGACACCGCATTCCAAAAGGTCATATGACTCGCAGACAAACACAATAACCAACCCATTCGAAAAGATCGTATGTTCGTAGGTAGTCTGTTTTTTTTATTTGATAGAAACTAGTGCTTGACTGCGATCCCATTTTTTTTTCTCATTTATTTGTTTCTAAAATACAAGTAATAGGCACAATACAGATGATGCAAATCATAAAAACTCATCACTCACTTGATGGTAAGCAGTGATGCAATCTCTGATGATGAGGCGCACTAGTTTATTAAGAGCCTATTCAATCTAGCCTTGAAGACACTCAAATTATAATCGGTCGGGAAGACCGCAGCAGGACAATTTGTTCCAGTCCTTCGAGGTACGCGGTATAAATGACGAGGCAAAACGCTTAGTCCGGACCGTAGAGGTTTCAACAACGTAAGGGTGAGTATTTGCCGTACGTCGGGTTGTCCGATGGTAGAATTGTGATGGCGGAATCAAGTCATGCAATTCCTGCTCACACTCCAAAATACTACCTGTAAAACACCGAAAGGCTGGTTACCCTACGCCTGTGCTCAAGGCTTTGAAGGTTGGACTTAACCATATCTGGATAACCAATTAGCTTCTAGTCTTCTGACAATACCTACAATAAAATAATTTGTGGCGGTCAATACGATATAAATACCGAGTAAAGTAACCCGGGTTACTTTGACCTTGGGGTATAACTTTGGCACAAGACTATTAAACAATAGGGACACCAGAAACAGTGTTTATTGTGTTTCTGGCTATTGAGCTTGGGTCAAATTCATACCTCAGGGCTAAAGTAACCCCGCTTTACGGTAACCCTTTAAAATATTACACACACATTACACATTACCAGTCGATTGCGATGTGGAAGAGATTTTTGATGCCATATTTTAGTTTAATTTTAGTTAGGTGTAATATTTTATTTTTATTTTACTGTAATCATAGTTAGTTAAGTATTTTTTTTTTTAATATAATTTATTTTAATTTTTTTTATAAATTTTATAATGAGTTTTGTTCTTGTTAATTTATTCTTTTGTAGTTATTAGCTACTGCCTGCGGCTTTGCGCGCAATTGTAGAAAATTACCCCAAGGGAATATGCTCCCGAAATAATGCTATGTGCTATTCCAAGACATGGTCTACCCGTGTGCTAAGTTTCCCCGAAATACGTTCAGCTATTTGAGCGTGAAAAAGTAACAAACAAACACATACACACAGTCACAAACTTTCGTCTTCACACAATAATTTGCGTCGGTTTGAGTTCTAAAAGGTCGCATGTCCGTGGTTTAACAATACAATAATTTGCGTCAGTTTGAGTTCTAAAAGGTCGTATGTCCGTGGTCTCACAATACGGTTTGTTCTAAAAGGTCGTATGTCCGTGATTTAACAATACAATAATTTGCGTCGGACAGTGGGAATGTCCGTGGCTCTAGCGCGATGCGACATGGCCGGCGGATGCGGATGTGACGTCATAGCTTCCCTTCCCTTGGCCCCTACAGCCTAAACACTGGGTGGGGTAAAGAGTCCGCATTGTCGCAAGCAATAAATAATTTGTCTGACAGAGAAAAATTTGTTTTATCGTTTGTGGTTTATCTTGCATAATAATGAAGAACAACTTAATATAAATGTTGTGTCAGCTAAAATTAAAGTAGTTATAAATTAATCTTATTAGGATTAGAATAAAACTTAAACTGTGACTTAAATATAATTATAATATTCCACAACTTTCACACAACGCCATCTAGTCGCAAACTAATTAAGCTGATAAACGTACTCATATATGTCTAAAATACATATTATACATAAATTACACCCAGACACAGAATAAATGATCGTGCTCATCACACAAACATTTGTCCTGGGTAGGAATCGAACCCACGACAGAGCCACTGTGCACTGGACCAACAGGCCTATCAAAAAATTCGTATTAATATTAAATATTCGTATTTTTTAAATTATGGAACACTAGCTTCTGCCTATAGCTCTCAGGAATGGAGCAGATTTCTATCAGTGAAAAAATTTTAGTAATCGGACCAATACTTTCAGAGATTACCTCTTACAACCAAAAAAACAAACCTTACCTCTTTATTATTATACTAGCTTTTGCCCGCGCGGCTTTGCTCCCGCTCTTCCCTACTTCAGCCTACTCTACCCTACTCTACCCTACTCTACCCTACCCTACTCTACTCTACTCTACCCTACTCTACCCTACTCTACCCTACCCTACTCTACTCTACCCAACTCTACCCTCCTCTACCTTACTCTACCCTACACTACCCTACTCTACCCTACACTACCCTAATTTTCATTTTTTTTTCCATAAGAACCTTCTCCTCATAATAACGAACACAACAAAAAAAAAATAGCGAAATCGGTCCAGGCGTTGTTGAGTTATGCGCTTACCAACACATTTTGCGATTCATTTTTATATATTAGTATAGATAAAGTAAGATAAAAGAACATGGTTGAAAAAAATATAAATGGCAGTACATTACTTACTCACATTCAATAAGAAAAGTTGTCAAAGTTAATAAGCCCTGTCAAAACACACCATCCATTTAAATTGTTCGAGACAACCCAACATACATAGAAAATTCAAACTTTCAAACTCAATTATTCTAACAAAATTCCTTTGAAAGTCTACCTCGTTATTTGAAGGCTTTTGTATCAAAGAAATTCGCGCACGTCAATTTGATACACGTAGTTGCACACATTTTCTAAGATATTTCATATTTCGTGAACGTGGCATCTCTGCGAAATTTCCGTTCCGTTAAGTTCCAGTCATAATAAAAGTGTTCAAGATGGGAGAAGGACAAAAGAAACGCGGGTATTTGTGGAAGCGTAGAAAGGATCGATGATTATGTAAACGGTTTTGATACTTTTGGGGACGACGACAGCTCTTCAATGTTCGAGACAAAGTATCAAATCTCATCTCTCTCTCTCAAAGTATCAAAGCGTTCAAAGATTAAAAGGTCATAATTTTCTCTAATTTTCTAATTATTTGTACACAAAGCTACGTCTACCTTTCACGTTCACATATTAGAAGCGCCAAGAAATATGTAACCGAGATATAAGTAACTCATAATATGATTTAAAAAGAGTGTCCATGTAGTTTCTTGCACGTTCTTCTCCATAGAGATCTATGCTTTGGAACGTGCAATTTAGCTTCACATTTTTTTTTTTGACTAACCGACATTCTGAGAATTCAAAAGTGCCTGTAATTGGTCTATTTGAAATACGTTTCTGATTTCTTAGGCAGTTACTATATACCTCGCTAACTAAACATGTAAAAAAACATGAGCTATTCTCGTAGCATCGTAAAATGTCGCTCGAACCAACTCTATATAAAGTCTCATATATATTAAGGGACAAACTGTCCCTCAACACGACGCGCAACACTCAATCTACGTTTAGTAACACTGCAACAATGTCTAGTGCCCCGCAACTTATCTCCCTACATTTAACACCACATTCAATTGACGCGGGGGGTCATGTTGTTGGACAATTTGAAAGCGTTGGGCGTCATGTTGGGGGGCATTTTGACCCTTAATATATTTCGGACTTTAACACAACTTAAACCTTTAAAAAATGCTATTAAATTGAGGAAATGGTGAAACCTTGAAAGAAGTTCTCATTGTAAAGGAATTTTATTATCATTGCTAAGAGGTATCATAATTTCCATTTTTTTCATGTTTGTAAGGAACTTATCTCTTTGATATTTTTAACTGCTTCTAAAATGTTATTTCTTTGTTCAAAATAATCGCAATATGAACTGCTAAATAATGGAATTCCCTGCTGAAGTCTGCGTTTCCAGATAGCTACAACCTATGGGTCTTTATGGGTCTAAATATATACATAACTACGGTTCAACGTCACATAAAAAAAAATCTACGAGTTTGAACGAGGCATCGCAAGAACTTGTGAATTGATTCGCATTGCACATTGTATGGCCATCTGAACCGATGACCGCACGAAATCGCATCGCAAGTTTTTGCGATGTAGCGTCGAATCTCATCGCATTGCTATTTTCTGTGGCTCTTAGTGAAGAGTGACTAGGATACTTCTAGACAAGCATTCACGCTTACTATCCGGTGAGATAGTGGCCAAAAAGCAAGCTTTTTTTTTAATGATATTTAACTAGTGCTCGACTGCGACCCCATTGTAAAGAGTAATGCAATCGTTGATGGTTTGAAGGCATCTAAATTATATAGGCGAATTGTTCCAATCCTTCAATCGGTATTAACGACTACGCGAAACGTAGAAGTGTCAACACTGTAAGGGTGGGCACTTGCCGTACGTCGGATAGTCCGATGGTAGAAAAGTGATTGCGAAAACATGGTGTATACTCTCCAAAATGCATTTTATCAATAATAGCTTTTGCCTGCAGCTTCGCCCGCAAAAAGACCTTCTTTCTCCCCCTTTTCTCACTTTTTTTATAAAAAGTTAGCCTATATCCGTCTCCAGGGTCCCAACTATCTCTGTACCAAAATGCATCAAAATCGGTTTGGCCATTTAGGCGTGAAGACGTAACAAACAAACAAACTCACTTTCGCTTTTATAATATCAAGTAAGGATAGTAACAAAAATACTTCCGTCCTACCGTGTATAATGAGCAAGAAAATAAATGAAGTAATCCACCTTTCCCCTGAATTCATTCACTAAACTGACATACATTCCTCTAACGTGTCCTAATTCCAAATACAGACAACCCAAGCTTGTCTGCTTATGCTTACGATCGTATTTATTTCCCAGCATTACCACACATTACCCCACCTCATACAATAACATGTTTACTTACTAACGTATAATAGTATCAGGTTTCCCTTTCAATATCTTATGTTCCAATAATGGGGATAACATAACGACATAATGGACGAGTGGGATGACATACTTATATACTGACATACATAGATACATATACATATAGGCGTAGATTTAAGCTCCTTACCTATGTCTCATTTTAGAAGGCTCTTAGTGTTTCTACCGAAGTCACTTGAAGTTGAAACGATGCTATAAACCATCAACGGAATCTATACATTGTTGTTGTTTTTAGCCTATATTGTCCCACTGCTGGGCAAAGGCCTCCACTCCTTCCAACAATCACGGTTATTTGCTTTCACATTCCAATCCTTATGGCTTAAAGTCCCTTGAACCATCCGGCCGAAATAATGTGGACGCAACTCTCGCACCCGCCTAGGCGGCAGTACGCAAAACTGTGCATTTATTTGCGGCCAGCAGCGCCCGGAAAGCGCGCGGCTGACCTTTAAATCCATTTTCTTTGCGAAATATTGATTGATTTACATAAGCTATGTTCACTTTGAAGAATATTTAACCAACAATTTTTATGTGTGAAAATGTTTCTAAAGATTCAAGCCGTTTCGAAGGAGTAGGGAAAAGTTGCGAAATTGCTGAATATTTTTTTTAGACCAAAGTATTAATAGCACGAAAAAATCAAATGTTCATAATGTTGTTGTTGTTGTGTTGTTCATGAATCTATAATAAAAATATATTTTTTCAAACCTATTAACCAGGCCGTTACCGAGGAAAAGGCTTCAGAAAGTCACTGTTTTATGGCACTTTTCGAGCGGTTGGGCCTTAAGGAAGCGATCTAGGTCGTCCCGCCATCTCCTTCGAGCTGTGAGCGCGTAAAACGCAGGATTGGTGTCCGGACTCAGCAACGCGGGGCCGAGGCAGACCACGAAGGAATCTTTACATAAAATAAACAAAGCCAAGAGTGAATAGGTTACTTCTAGGCAAGCGTGCTCCATCGTCGGCCACATCGTCGCTTAACATCAGGTGAGATAGTGGTCAAACGCGAGCCTATCAATAATAAAAAAAAGTAAGTAAACGGCGACTGAATTCGTAGAAAACATCAGCTCCCCTAGCCAAATTACAACCGTTTGTTTCGTTTCGTTTCTCCTTCGTCGTTCGCCTCGAGTCACACCTCTGATTCCTTTGTTCTGACCACAACACTGACTGAGATGACGTCAGAACAATCGGACGCGGGGCCGACTCAAGGCGATTGACGAAAGAGAATCGAAACGAAACGGTCGTAACTTTGCTAGGCCTGCAGAGGTAAACCTATCTAATACACTTTTCGTCATTTCCGTTGAAAATCTAGTATGGTACGTCATGCTCACTATTGAACTTCTTGGTTCAATAGTGTTTATTTGTTTATTTCATTAAAAAATACTAAGATCTGATATAATATATTAACCATGTAAAACTCCCGGGTGCCGCCACTGTGCGGAACACCCGGAGGACACGGTGGACCACACAGTAGAGGTGTGCCCCACTTAGGCAGAGCATCGCCGTGCCCTCATGAGGGCGATCAGCAGCGGCGATCTCTCGCGCCGGGCCTTGGTACAGGCCATGGTCCGAAGCGAAGCAGTAATGCTAGCAAAGGAGGAGGCCGACCGTATTAGGCAACGGCGCTCACAGCGCTCCAGCCGCCGCCGGGATTCCGATCCCGATTTCCGGCCACCGTAGGCGTGGGCTTGAGGACGGCGAGCAATGGATAGCTCGCTGTCCGAGCATCCGGTAACTGTCCGGACCGAGCCCACTGTTCCCGCGCGCCTCAAGGAGTTGTCAGCAATGGCTGCGGCCCAGCTGGGTCGAAGCCTACTGGGACCAGGGTTAGCTCCGAAAGGTAGCTCAGCCCCCGGTACGAAAGGCAACGAAGGAATTGGAGTAGGTTTTTAGTCAGTAAAAGTTTGACACTATCTCCCGCTCCGCTTAAGAGCGGGGGATGTCATTAGATAATTTTCCCACCGAAAAAAAAAATCATATAGAGCTGAAATGTTTCTTTTTTGCTCAAGAAAATCTCAATAGCATAATAATTGTATGGAATCCTCTCGGGGCATTGGTCCTGTCGATGGTTTTGGTAGATTGTAACTTTTACAATGAAAACATCAGAAAATACGAGTATAGCCGAAAACAGACGTTAGCTAAGAGATTCAGCCGTAGATTCAAGATTGTGTTGTACAGAAATAAATAAGACGAACAAAACAAAACAAAACAAAAGAAAACAATCGTTTTCACCTAAAAAAAGCTAAGGTCGCTTGAAATAACAAAAGAAAACAGAAATCTTCTAAAAGGAAAGTCGAATATTAAAAGTTGGCGGTGCGATGCTGGCCGGGCTTGCAGACTGCCAGTCATTTTCCGCAAGAGGGCGCCACTAGGCCCCACCACTTTGAGGAAACCACGTCACGTTCCTTTGTGATACTCATTCCACGTTAGAGCTATGAATGTGAGAACGGTTCAGAAAATAAATGGAAAGTAAATACTCACTGAAGTAGTTATAGTGTGAAGCTTTAGATGAAACTGGGCGCCAGTGTTGGATAGCTGCTGTAGCTAGATAGATGCTTTAAATAAAATTGAAAATATATAAAAAAAAATAATTTAAAAAAATCGGCCAAATGTAATTCGGACTTGCGCACAAAGGATTTCGTACCGTCCGAAGAACCATACCAACCGAAGCCATTGTGCGTTGTGAACATCTCGTCCATTCTGACTGGCCTGTTGGTCTAGTGGTTAGTAGCCATGGCTGCTATGCAGGAGGTCGTCATTCTGTAGCCTACTGGGGCCAGGGTTAGTTCGAAAGATAGCCCAGCTCAGCAACGAAGGAACAGGAGTGGGTTTTTAGTCAGTAAAAGTCTGACATTATCTCCCGCTCCGCCCAAGAGCAGGGGATGTCATTAGATGATTTTCCCACCACGAAAAAAAAAACTATATATTATTTAGTCAATTAAATAAAAGTACGACTATTGATTTAAAACCAACGAAGGAGCGAAGGCCATCTGTTCAATCTGAAAAGTGCTATTGCGATTTTCTTAGTTGCCAAGAAAAAGTAAAAGCGTGTCCCATTGATCGTCTGAAAGAAATTGCTTTTAGCGACAAGATTCTGAAAGAAAATATTCTTTTAAGTTCTCAATGAAGTAAAAATATATACATCTGTCACATACATTTGGAATAAATTTTTCGACAATCTGTGATTTGCCCTGTCCAGTTGTTAAATTACAATTATTGCAAAATGATTGTGGCTAACTGGGTAAGTTGATTAATAATAATAAAAATAATAAGAGAGAAATTAAGTAAATATGCAGAACTTAAAGAAGAAGTAACAAGAATCTGGAGTCAAGAAAAAGTTTATGTCGTACCTATAGTTGTCTCTACTACTGGGGTTATACCCAACCATCTTCACCATAGCCTCAAATTAATAGATTTAAAAGATTCCATCTACATTTCGGTCCAAAAAGCAGCAATTTTGAACACCTGCAGAATAGTGAGAAAGTTCATGCAGATAGAGGAAAATGAAATTTCTCCTCATAATACGCACTCTACACCAATCACACACACGCTACATTAACTTGGCTTGGCCCGTTAATGTAGCTTAAAACTAGCCAAAGAGCTAAGCAACAGCCAACGTTTTTTCAAAATAATAATAATAATAATAATTTATTCAAAACACATTTACAAAAATATGAACATTAAGCAACAGTAACAAGGTTTCCTATTACAATAATGATACAATTACAGTGCTTAAAAATATTGTAAAACTAAAATATCAAAAAAAAAGTACAATTAGGAGTGGTTTGGAATTGCATTATTTGATTACTTTATTTATGTTATCATTTTTATAATGTTCCACCCGCACCTCATAGAGATGACAGCAAAACCGTAGGAGCCCAGCGGGGCCGATGCCCACAAGAGCCGCGGGGAATTTCTGAATGGGGTACCTACCATGGTGGTTTTTAGTTAATAAAAGTCTGACACGCCCTGTTGCTCCACCCTAAAACGGGAGAAGTCATTGAACGATATCTCACCTTTTTTTCCGATAGGAAAATCATCTAATGACATCCCCCGCTCTAGAGGCGCGCGGGAGCAGTGCACGCCGTCGACGACTTGGAACGATATTCACCTCAAAAAAAAAGTCTATGTAGGTTGGCCATCTCTCTAGATCTGACATTTGTTTACTCCATATTCACCCACAAATCTAATCACAAAATCTTCATGTCCCCCTCCACTTCTCGTGTTTGTACAACTACGTTCTATTTTCAAAACAGATTTAGTGTTACGTCACAAGACAATATTTTCCTCGGAACTAGTTTGAACGTACACAAACATGTACCGACTTACTCTAATGTCATTTGGCTCCTATTCAGGTTGGCTGTCAAAGCCTAGAGTAGCTTTTAAGCTGATTAGCCTTTTGAATTTTACTCTCTTTTTTTTTTGACATACCGCTACCCTTTTATCAGCTAAGTCTTTGACGATTGGGTGATATAATAGTATGTTATTTGTGTATTTTTTTGTCATTACGTACCTATTTTCACACGACTGCCCCAAAAAGTTAGTGCTTTTTTAAATGAGGTTTTATTGACCCAGCAAAGGACGTCTCTCGGTTTTTGTTTTTTGAGGTAGTTAATTATTATTAATTAACTACTCCAGCTCCAGTAGACCGCAAAAGAGTGTTAGATTTTTAATCACTAAAATCTTACCGTGTTTCTTCAGTTGCCCAATGCGATCTAGAGCCGCGGTGAGTCTTTTGAACAATACTAAATTATGTGAGCGAATAGAAAACGTTATAGGTGGTGTTATTAATAAAAATAAGTTATTTACAACATAATTCCGTATAAAATTGTTGATTAAGCTTAAACTATGTTAGTACCTTATGCCTACTTATTTATTCTAACCAAATCAATTTAAATTATAAATTGATTTGGTTACTACCCCAACTGTGTACCTAATAAGGTACATAGTTCCTATTATGGGACACTTCCTCAACTATGTACCTAATAAGGTACACAGTTACTATTATGGGACACTACCCTATCCTTTGTGGTGTTTAGAATGAAGCTGCCCCGACACGACGCATCAGGGAGACTACTCTCTTACGCGCTGTCGACAAAAAGACATTAAAAAAAAATCTTTCATTTCGAATTAGCTGTTTTCAATAAGTATTTAAAAATCCTCTTCATTACACCATCTTTAGACCATTTTCTCTTTCCTCCCAGTACCTAGATGAGTTAATATGATCAAATGATCTGTAAAGTATATTATACACCATCTTTCTCAAACTTCACAAACATTTAAAGTATTTTGCAACTTCTCAAAATTGTATCTCTGTTGGGAATTAAGGCGTATTCCTAACTTAGAATCAGTAAAGTCAAATACAGGTATCTGCCCTGAATATTGAGTAAGGCAATATGTTACAGACTGTCGATACGGTTGTGCTGAACATTTGGCTTCGTGGATTCTGCTGCAGTGTAGGAACACGTAGTCGTTCTCTACATCTATCATTTTATTTTTTGACAGCTATGTATTTTATTTTGCTTGCGGTCGGTACTGTCAGTTTACTCGTAATACACACTGCACGCTTAGCCAAGTTGTTATTCTGCAATCGTTAACGCTATCGAAAAGTGATGAAACGTATGGGAATGACGTCATCTCAACGTAAAGTCGCGTGGTAAGAACAAACGAATAGACAATTCGTAGCCAAGTTCACATCGTTCAAAATCGTTTCTACAATATTTAACGCTACATCCTTTGTTATACAAACGCTACATCGTAGAACGAGCGGCCGACTCAGGCGCGTCAACATGGCTACCAACTTATCGTTTTCTACAATTGCTGTCACCGAGGCGTTACCGATTAGAGAACGGAATTCGATTGTAACTTGGCTAGGGGGGCTGGTTTATACTATGACTCATGTATTTGTAGGTTTAATTTTTTTTGACAGGTATGTATTTTATCAGTTTTCTTGTAGTACCTACCCACTGTAAATTTTAGTTTATACCATGACTCATGTATTTGTAGGTTTAATTTTTTAATCTTTTTTTTTAACTATCTTCAAATAACCCCTCTTTCTTTCACTCTAGAGGAGGGAGAGGAAGTGTCAGGCTTTTACTAACTGAAACCCACCTGGGTTCCTTCAGTTGCCCTCAGCGTCCAGGTTCTTGGGACCTCTTTCGAACAATCCTGCAACCCAATTTTTTGGGTTTAACATGCATTAATTACTTATTATAACTTTTATCTAAAGAATTAAATATATTATGAAGATTTGATATAGGTACTTATTTTTATACCAAAGTTGTCAAACCGAAAAATGGGATAGAAAGGGCCTTCTGAGTTAAAAATATCTGACTAATGAAAAATCAGACATATAGGCATTAAACAATTTTTTTTCCTCAATGTACTCTTTAGATTTTACTATTTTGCTTAGCGCTGTTATTTCGAACGAGTAAAACACCAAACAAATCCCTAATACATACTAATATGAGATTATACAAATACATATAAATCGTTGAATTAACACACTAAACACCATTAATTAGAATACAACATTGTAACACCATTAATTTGATCCGGCATTAAAATTATTGCATGAATAAAAACGCAATAAAATTAATGAAATCAACCAAAATCTAACAGCTGTGCAAATCCTGTAACATTTAATCAAAATAAGAGTTAATGAACCGTTTTAAATAAAATGTTCTAATCATAATTATCGGTAATAAACAGAAAATTTCACCTACAAACCAACATACATTCGTGTGAAATATTGGGTCTGTGATTTATAATCGAATTTACATATTAATAGGTAATTAGTTTTGTTTAAATCTCATTTTACTTGGAACTAATTAAGGATTAATGGATAACGTTAACCGTGTTAGTTTGTGATTAACAGCTTTTTGAATGTACTAGTAGTTAAACCGAGATCTGCACGCTTAGCCAAGTTGTTATTCTGCAATCTTTAACACTGTCGAAAAGTAATGAAACGTATGGGAATGACGTCATCTCAACGTAAAGTAGCGTGGTCAGGACAAACGAATAGACAATTCGTAGCCAAGTTCACAACGTTCATTATCGTTTCTACAATATTTAACGCTATATCCTTTGTTAAACAAACGCTACATTGTAGAACGAGCGGCCGACTCGGGCGCGTCAACATGGCTACCAACTTATCGTTTTCTACAATTGCTGTCACCGAGGCGTTACCGATTAGAGAACGGAATTCGATTGTAACTTGGCTAGGGGGGCAGGGACTTTATAATTCGATTTGAAAATCTATACAGGGTTATTTGAAAAACACTAACAACTTTGCAGGACTGTATTACTTACACAAAAACAAATACTTTTACAAATCATAATTCATTTACCAAAAATAAACCTTCAAGATTTCGAAGTTCTGTCTAATCCATTTCAACTCTGTATTTTGCTATATCTAACTACGTCTGTATGACGCGACGTAAGCGCATCTAGCACCCTCGCTGCCCGATCTCCACTCCTCTCCGCTGTTGTTCTAACACTTGCTTCGCATAGAAGTAATTATTCATAACATATATGAATAATTATTTAGAACGTTCTATTTAAATATTTTTATTATTGTAAGAAATCTGATAAATTAATATATATGATACATTTTTAAAAGTCATAGAACAAAAGTTGTTGTTTATGATGTTAGTAACATAGTTCTGAGAGGTTGCCAGTGTATACCTATTTGTTTTTGTTGTTATTTGTATATTTGTTTGTGTTTTCATATAAAATAAAATTATATTTAAATTGGACGTTCTAAATGTTACGAAGTCTATGCTAACGTATCAATATTCTAATGTGATGAGTACATGGAAATGGTGCAAATGCTTCCTTGAGGTGTGATGACAATATTTCGGAAGCCTGTTTACTATTACTACAAGAACAGTGTGTGGTAGGCGTAGGTATGCATAAACACAGAGTTGAAATGTGTTAGATAGAACAACGAAATCTTTAAGGTTTGTTTTTTGGTAAATGTATAATGTTTTATAAAAAGTCATAGAACAAAAGTTGTTGTTTATGATGTCAGTAACACAGCCCTGCAAAGTTGGAGCTTGGAGGAGTGGCAGGCGGTCGCCGACTTCTGCGAAGCAGTAATGCTCGCTAAGGAGGAGGCCGACCGCATCAGGCAACGGCGCTCTCGCCGCCGCCGGGATTCCGATCCCGATTTCCAGCTACCGTAGGCGCGGGCTTGCGGACAG
Organism: Mythimna ferrago; assembly: GCA_910589285.2. NCBI lineage: Eukaryota > Metazoa > Arthropoda > Insecta > Lepidoptera > Noctuidae > Mythimna > Mythimna ferrago. The sequence goes on along the minus strand of OU342691.1, from coordinate 7,671,469 downwards.
CGAGCAATGGGTAGCTCGCTGTCCGGCCGTCCGGTGACCGTCCGGACCAAGCCCAAGTCGTCGACGGCGCGTGCTGTTCCCGCGCGCCTCAAGGAGTTGTCAGCAACAGCAGGTGCCCAGCCGGGTCGAAGCCTACTGGGGCCAGGGTTATCCGAAAGGGCGCTCGAGCCCCGGTATGAAGGCTTGAAGGAAAGGGATGGGTTTTTTAGTCAGTAAGAGTCTGACACTATCTCCCGCTCCGCCCAAGAGCGGGGGTTGTCATAAGATGATTTTTCCCATCGAAAAAAAAAGCCCTGCTAGGTTGTTAGTGTTTTACAAATAACCCTGTATATGCGACACCCGACACACGTGTCTAGTATTTTTATGCAAAGAATCTATTTACAAAATTTCACAACTGTATCATGAAAAATCACGAAGTTATAAGTTTGTTATGTCAGCATAGTCACCGGGCCATCCAGGCCACTGAGGGGTTGTTTTGCACTTACACCCATCTGTTTGCTGACACCTAATGCCTGCTATGGTCTTGTACTTAGTGTCAGTGGTGTCTTGTATTTTTTTTAAATACTTTTTGGGGAAAAAATAACGTGGTGTAAAAATTATTGGAATCGATTCAGTAACTGATTCTAAACAAACTATACTAGTACGAGTAGTCGTGTTTCCCACTAAAAATAATGTTGTATAGATAGATAGATAGATAGATAAATTCTTTATTGTACACCAAAAATAAAGCAGTTACATAAGAATAGCTCCTTCTCTTTATTAAATTCAGTTGAATTCGATAAAGGATCGTGTTAGGAGTTCGTGGTAGGGCTTCTGTGTTCTTGTACCTTCTGTTTAAACAGCTGGAAAGTTCTAGTGTGATCGTCAAACGATCCGGTGCGGAGTCGAGATGGCTCTCGGCTGATTGGGCTCCGGGGTAACAAGCGTGTAACCAGCTTATACTCAGAACATCGCCGCTGACTGTTCCATGCAATAGGCTAGTTGCCGTAAAAAATGTAATTAGTCCGTCTTTTAGATTATTCAAAAATAAGGGACACGTATTTTTTTATTTATAAATTAAACCAAAAATGACAAAGATATAGCCCATTAAACTTAGGTGAACGTCACGCCATGCTACATTTTTTCGCACGGGGTGACGTCACACATAACTTTAATGGGCTATATCTTTGTTATTTTTTTGTTTAATCGAAAAAAGAAAAAAATACGTGTCCAATATTTTATTTATTTATTATAATCTTTATTGTACACCAAATAAACAAAATTACAGGACAAACATTACATTATATTTATTATATTTTTTTTATAATTTAAAATACGGACTAAATAAAATGTAATTATTTTAACCCTGGAAACTACCCTAACCTCGTTAGACGTGTTTACGTGTTTTATTTGATGATTCTAGGACTACGGGTTTCTTATTCAGAAAATCCCCGCGAAACACGTCATGGTAATGCCCGCCATATACGCTAGGATCACTAGGGTAAACCTGACAGGTTTGCCTGTACAGTTGAGTTATACAGGTAAACTGCAGCGTGTATGTTGCACAACTGTGCAGGTTTCCATACAAGATTACCTGACAGGTATAACTGTGCAGGCGAACCTGTCAGGTATACCCAGCGTGTATGGCTATCTTAAGGCCCACCTGTGAAGGAGCTCTTCATGTTCAGTTGTCTTTATTTAAATTAGTATTTACTAGCTTTTGCCCGCGACTTCGCCCGCGTGGCAATAGGTACTTAAGGAATCGGGATAAAAGGTAGCCTATGTTCTTTTCCATGTCAAAGGCTATATGCATGCCAAATTTCATCCAAATCCGTTCGGCCGTTTTTACGTGATTTAAGTAACAAACATCCAAACATCCACACTTTCACATTAATTATAATATTAGTTAGGATTTCCGAAACAGAATTGGGTTTTAATATTTATGTGATTGAACTGGAAATGCATGAGAAATAGAATGCATTTCCAAGAAATTTAAGTGGTTTTGTTGACGTTATCAATCCTTTCAATTTAGACATTTCAGACATCGTTCACACTAAACGTATTATCCGCCGCCGACTGTGAGTATGCTCACTATCAGCTCTAGTGTAAACCTAGACTCTACAATGCAATATATAATAGCATACAGTCGGTTCGGTATGAACGAGAAGTTAATTACATATATGGAATATTATAAATGGATAAACTGCGTAACGTGCGCTAACAGTCAGTGGCCGACATTACGTTTGGTCTGAACTATGCCTTACATTTAGGGCTACATTTCACCGGGACACCACAGTGGCGCAACCAGTGGCGCCGCCATGGTGTCCCGGCCTTAAGGTAAAAAACTAGACACCATAAAGCCACCAGAGTCGCCACATATCCGAGCTGGTCACGCCACCAAATTGGTTCCACAACCAAACGGACACCAGGTGAGTAACTCTCTTTAGAGACTCTGCATTTTTTTGGTACTGGCGACTGGTCGCACAGCCACGGTGTCTCGGTGTAATATAGCCCTTAGTTTCACAGAAATTCGATTCTGACATGTTTTGAAAACTGGCAGCAGATGCAAGTTCTAATGCATTAGCATACACTTCAAACTGAATTCACGAATTCAAGAGTTCTGTGTTTGGCGCGCCAAGAGAAACTATTCTAGCGAAACTTCAAATTCGTATTCGGCTAAAGTAGGAAGACTGGCAGCTACGCGGGAGTTCAAAAGATCTTTGATATCGGGAGAAGCTGACTAAATACGTATTCGAATTTTGAATTTTGATAAGATGATAAACTTGTAGGCATCGACCTTTAGAAAAAGTCGGATGAATGGTTGATAGAGACGCCGCTCTATATAAGCGTTCTTTTTTTTAAAGTTGTTAGGTGAATGCTACGGGCCTAAACGCGGTCCTGTCCTTACAACATGGCGCTAAAGTCAATATTGTTAGTTTCTAGGGTATGGAAGCATTATCCAGCCAAGAAAATGGTATGATCTACTAAAATTGGACCGCCACTTTATTGTAGAAGTGAAGAAGAGAAGTATAGTGTTTTCTTTTTTGAGGCGGATAATCATCTAAAGACTTCCACCGCTCTAGGGCGGAGTGGTAGAGCCGTGTCAGGGCTCCAGTAGATTTTGGCCACGCTGGGCCCCTAAGGTTTTATAGACATCTCTTTAAGGCCCAAGCGGCCAGAAAGTGCCATAAAACAGTGACTTTCTGTCTCTGAAGCCTACTTTCGGTAACGGCCAGGTTAATAGGTTTGAAAAAATATGTTTATTATAGATTCATGAACAACATTATCAACATTTGATTTTTTCGTGCGATAAATACTTTTGTTTAAAAAAAAAATTAGAAATTTCGCAACTTTTCCCTACTCCTTCGAAACGGCTTGTATCGTTAGAAACATTTTTACACATAAAAAATTGATAGTTTAATTCTTCAAAGTGAACAATACCTATGTATGTAAATCAATCAGTATTTCGCAAAGAAAATGGATTTAAAGGTCAGCCGCGCACTGTCCGGGCGCAGCTAGCCGCAATTAAATGCACAGATACGCGTACTGCTGCCTACGCGGGTACGTGAGTTGTGTCTATTTAATTTCGGCCGCAGCAGCCGCCTCCTTCGCTAGCATTACTGCTTCGCAGAAGGAGGCGACCGCCTGCCATTCCTCCCCGCCCCGGACTATGACCTGTACCAGGGACTGGCGCGAGAGGTCGTTGTCGCCGATCGCCCCCATGAGGACACGGTGGCGCTCTGCTCTAGCGGGGCACACCTCTACCGTATAAAAAACATAGGTATGGTTTAAGTCAGTAAAACTCTGATATTCCCTATCGCTCCACCTATAGCGACAGAAGTTATTTAAAGATTACCTAACCAGAAAAAATGGTAACTAATCAATGAATCTTTGTAAATACAAGATGGCGACTCGTTTACGTCTTAGGACGCTTGTACACGCTAAGAAATTTCCCCGTGTTTGCGACAGATGCGAACAGCTAAGGATTGGAATTCCCTGCTGGAGCTTATGTTTCCTGATAACTATAACCTAGGGGTCTTTAAGTCAAGAGTGAATAGGTTGCTACTAGGCAAATGTGCTCCATCGTCGGCAACATCATCGCTTTCCATTAGGTGAGATAGTGGTCAAACGCACCTATCCATAATAAAAAAAAAATTACACGATAAGAATTTTGAATTTTTTTTCCTTCACCTACCCCGACCCCCTACCGAACCATAGCAACTTCAGGCGCCGGTCGTGTCTACCACAAGCAAGATTTTTTGCTTTGTCAGCGCCAAAACAGTTTACACAGAGGGCTTAGCCAAGTTGATAATCTACAATCATTGCATAGCATAACACAGTCGTCCTTATAATGTTCCCACTGTTGGGACTCAGGCCTCCTCTCTAGGAGGGGAATCATTGCCACTAGTAGAAAACCTCAAATGTATGGAATGACATCATCTCGACGCGAAGTTAAATGACCAGAACAAAGGAATCGGCAGGCTTAGCCAAGTTGATAAACTACAAACGTTAACGCTAGTAGAAAACTTCAAATGTATGGGAATGACGTCAACTCAACGCCAAGTCACATGGTCAGAACATAAGAATCGGAGGCGTTGCAGACTCGAGGCGTTCGACAAATAGGGTTATCCGAAAGGCAACTCGAGCCCCGGTATGAAGGCTAGAAGGGACGGGGTGGGCTTTTAGTCAGTAAGAGTCTGATACTATCTCCCGCTCCGCCCAAGAGCGGGGGTTGTCATTGGATGATTTTTCCCACCATAAAAAAAGGCGTTCGACAAAAGAGATTCGAAACGAAACGATCGTAACTTGTCTAGGCTTGCTGTTCATCTGTGGAAACGACACAAATTCTTACAAAAGTCCGATAAATTTTCTTATCGTGTACAAGCGCCCTTACACTACCTATACATTTATACGGATTTATTGTAATTAGTTCGATACGCTGACGAGGTATAGAAATGCTTTCCCAGAATACGAATTACTTGATTATTTATTCAAGGTTGTTTTGGCAAAAAGATATTATAGTTGCTTGATCAATAGAACTCTCGGGCTTATGCGTGTAGTACAAGGATATTGTGTGATTTCTATTTGAACAGGTCTTAGCTGAGTTGGTTGGTGGTTGGTTGGTTGGTTGGTTAGTTGGTTGGTTGGTTGGTTGGTTGGTTGGCTGTTGGTTGGTTGGTCTTTGGTCAATCACCACCTCCTTAAAAGCGAAAGTTTGTGAGGATGGATTGGACTTTTTTTTAAATTGATCTATACCAGTGCTTGACTGCGATCGCACCTGATGGTAAGCAGTGCATTTAAGAGCTTATTCACTTAGTTATAAATTATATTTTTGAAGACGCCTAAATTATAATAGGACGGGAAGACAGTAGCAGGCAAATTGTTCCAGTTCTTTTTTATTAATATTTCTAGTTCTGTTTTATTACCATCCTTCAGACTTGAATTGGATCATATAAATAAATTTCTTTGACCAAAAAAAGAGATTTGACCTCTCATAAGGTGGACATGATGACTTGGTGCTGAGGGTGTCGTTGCGGCGACAATTTGTGGAGGTCTATGTCTAGGAGTGGATGTCTTTCATCTGAAATGCTGATGATGATGATGATATAAGTAATACATATCTGTGTATTGATACACACACTTGAAACGCACAGTTTGACTTACCAAGTAACGTTCTAGATTAATAATTTTTTTCTTCACTATAACTATTTTTTTCGTCAATTCTCCAAAAAAACCCATTGACTACAAAGCCACACGCCATAGTGCCTGACTGGCTGTCGATCAGAGTGATTCGTAGCCGTCGTTCCACTACGCCGTCGATACCGTGGACTGGCACGGGCTTATACCGATACTATGAATCTTGAGAGCGTTCGATACTTTCAATTGTGTGACGTAACTGATCAATGACGCCGTTTTATTTCGCATGTTTTGGAGAACCTTCCCAAGGTTGTGGGTTTGCCAAATTTGTTTGGGAGTGTTGTGGGTTAGAATTTTAATTATTGGGTGTTTGCATCAATAATTATATCTATATATTAACAATACTATGAATCTTGAGAGCGTACGATACTTTTAATTCTATGACGTAACTCATCAATGATGCCGTTTTATTTCGTATGTTTTGGAGAACCGTCACAAGGTCATTGTAGATTCACCAAATTTTCTTGGCTGTTGTGAGTTTACAGTTTTAATCATTGGTTGTTTGCATCAGTATCTTTGTATTACCAATATTATGGCTATATACTATTTCGTGTGGTGACAGACTAAGAATATAAATGTCACCACTCATTTTCATTCCATTAATTCGTAAGAGGCGAATAGAGAAACATTCAATACAACCAGTGCAAGAGAAGGAAAACTTGAAATAAAACCCTGTACCAACCCGTCTAGCCAACGTGGTATCAGTAGGCTATATCCTCCTTATTAAGGAGAGGCCTGAGCCCAGCAGTGGGACGTAATGGGTTGTTGTATTACCAATGTTATGAGTCTTGAGAATGGTCGATACTTTCAATTGCGTAACGTAACTGATCAATGCTAGGGCCAACGGGTACCGCCGTTTTGTTTCGCATGTATTGGAGATCCTTCCCAAGGTTATTGTTGTAAGTTTTCCAAATTTTCTGAGGAGTGTTTTGGAATAATTTAATTATTTAAATCTCAGGAGATACATTATCTAAACTAGCTCTATAAAGAACTCGAAATAGTCACTGCCGCACTAGAACCCAAAGAGTAACTGAAGGAACACAGATGAGTTTTGGTCAGTGAAAGTCTGATGCCTCTCGCTTCACTTAGAGCAAGATAAGTATTAGATGACTTCAAATTATGAAAAAAATTGAACTGAAAAAATATGTTATTCCCGCGGTTTCTCTCTTGTGCATTATGTCACAGGAATCGTCATTTTTTTTCTGAAATAAAAACCGTACAGCACACACAATATTTATATTTCGTAAACATATAAACAAAAAAAAAACAACTTTAACTCTTTACAATATTAGCTTTATTTTCGCCTAATAATTGTTTACATGATTACAATAGAATAAGTATTAAATATTCTATCAAAAGATTTTTTTTAAAAAGTAAGGTAAACAAATAAAGAATAGGGTAGCTCCTATAACAACTGGCATCACTGATAGCGAATTTCTCTCACACTTTTTTCCTCATCCAACTCTTTTAGTTGTTTTGCACATCTTCAACACTCAACACAATCAGAGGGCACCCGAGATATTCAGTCCGAACAATGAGATCGGGAATGTTCGTGCGTATTCGGACTGCTCAATGATTGACTTCGGGAGTTGTTCGAAGTTCGTCTGGCATTTTCCTCGACTTTCGGAGTTACGCCACGAATATTCCAATCTCGAACCACAACAAGATTCTTAGTAGATAGTTGTCAAATAGTTTCCTATTGAATGGAAAAAGCTTTCATTGATATTTATCTCTGTTTCAAGATATCTGTCCTTTGAAGACGTTGACCCGTACCTAGGAAATAATTTATTAATTTCTCAGTAGTAGTAGTTAGTAGCTTGCTTTGTCTTTTATTTTCTTCACCTTTGTTACTCTCCTAGAAATTTAACGTGAAGACAATTTATTGATCAAACTAATGATGTAAAGTTGATTGTTTCTTATGATAATTCCAGTTCATATACAAGTATTTTTTTAGGTTGAAAATTATCTAATGACATCTCCCGGCAGTGCAAAAGTGGGTGTCAGACTTTTACTGACTAAAACCCACTCGCGTTCCTCCTTTGCCTTCGTTCCAGGGTCCCAGGGTTCAACTCTGCTGCATGGCCCCTTACGGTTTGCTGACATCTCCTTGAAATTATCAAATAACTTGTCTCACTCTAGGTGGAGCGAAAGGAAAAGGCAGACTTTTACTGACTTAAACCCGCTTGTTGTCCTTCAGCTGCCCTTTGCGTTTCAGGACCGCGGTAACTCTTTCAAACATCCCGTAGTTCTAGCAGGACCCTCTGCAATTAATTTGTACAAGAAGTTTCGTCTAGTAAAGTTTCAAAATTTAATATAAAACTCACAGCAACGTCAGAAAGCAAATAAACCGACTAGCGTTATTATGTATAGCGCATGAAAATGCTATTTTATTATTGCTGCATTTTTGTTCCGAAATGTTTAATTGAAAAGTTCTGTAGCAAAAACAAATATTTTGGAGCACCTTTATTTGAATACGCCCCTATCTGTTGTATGGTATAGAAAAATATCCACACGGAAAATATAAAACTATTTTATAAATATTGACGCGGTAAATACGATAATGTTTTGTTTTTCTGTAGCAATGTTTGCAGTGTTAGTCTTTTTTTTTATTGATATAAACTTGTGTTTGTGTGTGATCCCATCTCATGGTAAGCAATGATGCAATCGTTGATGGTGAAGCGCACTGGTTTAGATCATTTAGGGCATCGCGGGTCTAAAATACTGATAGAGAAGTATTATGAGTTTGAGGTGGGTTTTTATTTGGCTGTAGATAACATGGTTCCCGCTTTTTTATTTATTTTTTATTTTATGCGCACCGTATAGGTAATAAGCAACCGACAATAAATAAAAAAGATTGGCTGCTCTCCTAATGCTAAGATAATATCCCTATCTAGATGAGCTCGCTCAGCGTAATTTTATTGTATCATTCTTCACTATTCCGTATTTTCTATTTTATTCCATTCGATTCTATTCTGTTCTGTTCCATTCTACACTATTCTAATATAATCTAAGTTAAAAGACAAGTATAAACAAAAATAGACTTGCTTTCTCAGCTCGGATAATTCAAGTTTTACATCATATCGTGAACATTGATCGTTTCACTTTTAACCTAATTTCAGTAACCTATATTTAAATTACAATCGTATTAAATAAATAATTCGCCACATATTATTAGGCTTCCATTTTCCTTACTTCCGTCTCATAATGTTTGCAGTTTGACACCCTGTTGAATCTTGTTGGATACGACTTTGTGGCACGAAACTTATAAATATCGAACACGGTATCCTACGAGTATAGGGTTGTTGAATGAAGGTTGTTGGTCGGGAACAATAAAAATTAGTTCCAATGTTCGCCTCCTAGCATATCATATGGTTGGTCCTTTGGTAAGTATTTACCTCGTTACTCCCATGGTTGCAAGCGCGTTTTCTGCGGTTCTGGGTTCGAGTCTGAAAAAAACGCTATTGAGTTGTTCTATTAGGAACTAGCTGACGCTAGACAGCATGGTTAGCGCAGGGTTTGAGAGTTGAGTCTGTGGTTGGGTGCTACGCTGCGTGTCGGGGGTTAATTCACGCAGTTTTAGTCAGGTGCTTTAATTTTAATGACACTGACTGATTAGACTGATAATTGCGTCGTATGTGAATTAAATTGTAAAATTTATTAAAATTATTTAAAACTAATTAAAATGATTCCGGACGGTTGTACATAATCTAATCTAAAACTCTAACATTTCAATACAGGATACTTCCTAAGCGGCGAAATAGATGTCGCTACAAAGGATATCACGAACGTCATGAACGAAAATAATCTACAATTTTATTTTTATGAAATACTAGCTTTTGCCCGCGGCTTCGCTCGCGTGGCATTAGGTACTTAAGGAATCGGGATAAAAGGGAGCGTATGTTCTTTTCCATGTCAAAGGCTAGGTATATGCATGCCACAAATTTCATCCAAATCCGTTCAGCCGTTTTTGCGTGATTGAGTAACAAACATCCAAACATCTAAACATCCAAACATCCAAACATCCAAACATCCACACATCCACACTTTCACATTTATAATATAAGTTAGGATAAACCATTTCGAGGAAGTTGTGGCTAAGTACCTACTCACAACCAGACAATCAATTTTGATACCCAAAGTTAAGCAATACTAGCCTAAATTAGTCAGAAAATGGGTGACCATCTTAAAATGCCGAGATTCTTCCGTGCCTCGCCCCAGCTGTCATTTATAGACCTTTGACAGTCGTTATGGATAGTCAGAAGCCAGAAATAAATACGGTCGACGGTGGAGCATACTTGCCTAAAAGTAATCTATTCACTCTTGACCTAAAGACTAGGTTGTAGCTATCAGGAAATAACTCCAGCAAACTCCAGCAAGAAACTCTACTCCTTTGCCGTACGCACGATTAATTCGTTCCCAAAACGGTTTTGTACGTATGGATGGGATTTCCACCTGTCATCATCATAATCATCATTTCAGCCGATAGACGTCCACTGCTGGACATAGGCCTCCCCCAAGTGTCGCCACAGTGAACGATCCTGTGCGTCCCGCATCCGTCGAATTCCCGCAAATCTCACCAGGTCATCAGTCCACCTTGCAGGAGGCGCTGCGTCTTCCGGTACGCGGTTACCACTCCAGAACCTTTCGGCCGCAATGACTATCTGTTCTGCGAGCAGTGCTCCCTGCCCATTGCCATACAAGTTTGGCGATTCTTCGTCCACCAGTCCCGGATTGAAATTTAAACTTTTCCTCCATGTTTCACTCATTAACACCCCATAATACCACCTATTTTTCTCCGATTAAACCGATACGCTATTAACTACGGTATTACGAACATTTATAGCTATCGATACGAGGAAAATAACCTATTACACTGGCCACATTGCTCCCTAGAGGAAGCTATCAATCGGCTCATTGGCGTCCCACGCTTATTAGCAATGTTTCGGGACAGCATCGCTTTCGCCATATTATCGAATGCTTCCACCAATTTATGATGTCCTGCTACATTGCTGGCTGAAATTTAGTAATTTGGAAAATAAAAATGGACTTTATTTTAAAGGTGGTTGAAGTTAAAAATTTTAAAAACTTGTAGAGTTCAGGACAGCATCATTTTCGCTATGTTATAGTAAGCCTTTCATCGATTTATGATCGCCTGATACATTGCACGCTGAAATTAATAATTTTCAGGTAATTTAGGAAGAAAAAATGGATTTACGTTAAAGGTTATGAAGTTATTTTTTTTTTAACTTGAGCTTTTTAGAAACTTGTACCTAGTCTTTCGGGGCAATATAATTTTTACTATGTTATCGTGAGACTTCCATAAATTCATGATGGCCTGGAACATTGCAGGCTAAAATTGTTTTTTTTTTATATGTAAGTTAGTAGGGCTTTGTTTTAAAAAGTGGTTTAATTTATAGAATTACACTTTTCATCTACCAACTTGAGATTTTTAGAAACTTGCAGCGTTTTGAAACAGTATCGTTTTTAATATATTGTAATTATCTGTTCAATTCTTTCACCAATTTATGATAGCCTGTTGGGTAAAACTACGTTGTAAATTGAAAATAATGTTTTGTTTGAAGCTGTATTAAGATTAGCTTTTTGTAAGCTTACATTGTTTTGGGACAGCATCGTATTCCCTGTTATCAAAAGCTTTCCACCAATTTATGACTGCCTGGTACAGTGCAGGTTGAAATTGCTTTTTTTTGTGGTTTTGTGATAATTTAAAAAAATAATGGGGTGTTGCATTTTAAATTTATTATTTTATTTATTTATTTTTCACAATACAATAAAATAAATAAATAAATAAAAGATATATAAAGTAAAGGTTTTTATAAATTTTCACTCCGTTTTTTACTGTTCTATTACCACAGTAACTCTTTCAAATAATCCCGTAGACTAGCTGGTACCTTGAACACGCAAAATTAATGCAATAAACTTTTTGGTTACATTTATATTATAGCTGATATGCGTACAATCTATTGATTTCACTGTCTTCCTACAACCAATACTTACTGGGCTCGCGTAGAAGATTACGGCCCATCCTCTCTTCTAGAGAGTAACATCATAGAGCTGATTACGCTTATGCTTATGGTATTCGTCGTAGGACATCTCCTGCACCGTATTGTCATTGTTGAATTTATTTCTTTATTTTTTTTTTAATGTTCAATTTAAGTTTGCAATTACTTATTTGTTCATGAATCATGATGCGCCATATAAACATGTTTTCTTTCTTTCGTGCATTGGGTCCGCTAAATGTATTTTTTGATGATCTTCGACTTATTCTTTCTTCTAAGACTTAGTCTCATCAGTGGGAACATTATAAAGCTGATTAGAAAAAGAACTGTGGGTATAACATATAGTCAGATGCTGTGATTAACTTCTAAAGTTCAAAGCTTTCCCCTAAACAAACGGATTGCCAGTATTTGCTACCCTTGAGTTCACTTGACCGCTTAAATACACTTCGACTGACCACAGAAACGATCCTTTACTGCGACTGTTGTTTCTACAATAGCTCTCAGGAAATACAATTTATTTAGTAAGGTACATTTACTTTGATATTAACTCAAGCAGTTAATAAAGTACCTGCATTCTATGATTCATTTGATTGAGTTTGTTTCGGTGTTTCTTCTCAGGGTAATCAGCTAGGAAACACCGGCCTCATCTTGTTTAAACTGACTGAAAACAAAATGATGTGTAAAAGTGTTTTTTTTTTAAACCTATTTGCAAAATAAAGATCATTTATCATTTATTGCTCACGGAGTGTTTTGTTGATAGGAGATTAAGGCGACAAGTAAACTTGAACTACTTACATTTTTTTTTAAGATTTGTTTCTACCCTAGGCGCCAGATAAACTTGAAGTACATTGACTTTTTTATTTATTTATTTTATTCTTTATTGTACACCACATAAACCAAAATACAGGACAAACATTTTTAAAATAGGTGTACAATGGGCGGTCTTATCGCACAGGGCAATCTCCTAATATCTCCAATATATCGAAGGTACCCTTTTTTTTTTTTTTTTTTTTTTTATGGTGGGAAAAAATCATGCATTGACATCCCCCGCCCTTGGGCGGAGCGGGAGATAGTGTCAGACTCTTACTGACTAAAAGACCCACCCCGTTCTTTCTAGCCTTCATACCGGGGCTCGAGCGCCCTTTCGGATAACCCTGGCCCCAGTAGGCTTCGACCCAGCTGGGTCCCTGCTGTTGCTGACAACTCCTTGAGGCGCGCGGGAACAGTGCGCGCCGTCGACGACTTGGGCTTGGTCCGGACAGTTACCGGACGGCCGGACAGTGAGCTACCCATTGCTCACTGTCCGCAAGCCCGCGATATATCGAAGGTACCCGAAAAACCATCAATGAAACCGGGTTTTTAGAAAAGGTAAAGGATCACGATAGAATGATGTTTGATTCAAGACAGTTTTATGTTTTTAATTCCGATTTTGAAATTAAGAATGTCTATAAATGTAGAACGGTCAATGGCCGTTTTTCCACGTTTATTTGGCACCTTAGTTTGACTAAAAACCGATTTTTTTAATAAGTTTTCATAATCATTAGCAACAATTTTGCCGGTAGGACTCAAATCTGATAAACATATGAATGGTGCCCATGGCTCAAATAAATGAAAATAATCTTTTCCTCAAACATAATAATCGGCTCTATATCAGGCTAATGCCAGTAGATAGGGCTGATGCCCGCTAGGTCCATGGAATTTGAAATAGATTTTTGTTATTATTGATAGGCTCTTGTTTGAACAAATATCTTACGTGATGGTAAGCGATGATGTGGCCGACATGAAGCACGCTTGTTTATAAGTAATCTACTCGTATTTTCTCTTAAAGATGTCTAGGTTGTAGCTATCGAAAAATACAGACTCAGAGATACCGTGATTGATCCTGAAACGCAAAGGGCAACTGAAGTACAGGTGGTGGGGTTTTAGTCTGTGAAATTCTGACACGCCCTTTTTGTCCATCCTTAGAACCAGATGATCTCGAATATTTTTGTTAATTAGGTTTGCGTTTTTAATTAGGTTGTAATTAAACACGCAAACCTAATTAACAAAAACATTTTTCATCACATTTTCTAGAAAAGTAGCTCCATCGCACCGCATTTAGGTTCACAATGCAGTGTATTTCAGATACGTGCATTTTAATTTTCAAATCTGCACTCGTGCAGAAAATAATCCAATTTAGTCAGAGATTTCGCTTGTATAAATCAGCAGAAAGCCTCTTTCCCTTCTTATTACCTACATAAAATTATTTCAAGCCTATTTTTCAGTTAGATATATTCGTGTGCTAGTTTTAATTAGCGAAACAGTATGCAGGCATGCGGAAGGTCGGGCCTAATGTATGCACATAAGTTGAGTTCCACCGTTCTTTTTACGTGCCCTGAAATATTTATATATATGATGGCAATGTTTACATAACTTAAGAAGCTTAACTATTTTTTGTAAAGTTTCTTCGCTAGATATTTTACTAGGTAAATAAAGGTAATGTAGAGAATATTTGCATGACTGAGTAACATTTTAAATTCTGGAATGTTATCTACATATTTTTAATATTTTGAAGAGGAAATACAAAAATTAGTTCTGTAGATTAGGTACACGTTTTGCCTACAGTAATTGTAGAAACATTATTTCTAAAAATGTTCTATTTAAATAAAGGTGTTCTCCTTTTTAAGGAAATTTCTCGCCGGCTGATCGACACCTTGCGTGACCAGAGGGCTGGCTCGTTCTTCGCTCAAAGAATTAGCATTGCCATTCAACGTGGTAATGCTGCCAGTCTTCTGGGCACATTCCCGGATGACAGCGATGTGGAGGAGTACTTCGACGCCTGAGTCCACTTTGTGTTTTTGTATTTTATTTATGTACGTTAGGTATTTATTTAGGTTTTAGTATAAATAGTTTAACTTTTTTTTTGTACGTATATAAATTTGACCCAATAAATAAAAGGCCACATTAATAAAGGTCAATCTTATTTATGTATTTTTTTTTTATCGCTGATAAGCTGGAGCTTGACCACTGTTTCACCTGATGGAAAGCGACGATGTGGTCGACGATGGAACATGCTTGCCAAGAAGTAACCTATTCACTTTTACCTTTCAAATACCGTAATTATAGACAGTAAAAAGACAATGTGAGAGCGACCGCCAGCGTTCACTTGGGGTTAGTGAATTAAGCAGACTGTGTTTGCTATTCAGACTTAAAGATCCTCAGGTAGTAGCTTTTAGGAAACACAAAACACAGACTTCCGATCTTTTTTTTTAATTGATATGTACTATCACTTGCAAAAGTCCATAAGAATTCTTAAAACTTATTCGTTTGACGTTTAGTTTGACTTACGACCTTTTATTTTCAAGTTTCGCCAACAAATGATTGAAATTCACAATTTCATCAACTTATCATAAGTCAAGATGGCCCAGTGGTATAGGCACACAGATTGAAGCGCAAATCAGTGTGCCGCAAGTTCAAATCCCACGCAATTATTGACTTTTTGTAAGTTCTTACCCGATTAGAAGTTATGTATTTGCATTACATATTTTAAATTATTCTTTAACTTGTTCACACATTTCTTAGAGTTAGAAAGGTAGATCACAAAAAAACTAAATAAAGAATTAGATTTCTGCGAGGTAGACATGAGTTTTAACTTAACCGAAATGAACTGTCGTTTGGTTGTAGTTGTTGGTTAGTGACGTGAGGTTGACAGTATTGTAATATTCGCAAAATGCAGGCTAATATTAGTATTGAAGTGAGGGCGACTATCATTGGGCTGCATAAAAGTGGTCTTAATAAAACACAAATATCTGAAGAAACCGGACTGAATGTGAGTATAATAGCTATTAATGAATTGTAACTTTATTACAAATTAATCTTCTAATTAAAACGTATGCCATTTATGAATCCATTCATCGTATCTTTATGAGGTTTAAAAGAGAAATACGTAAATCGTTGGGTTTATTGGATTGGTTATTGGATTAATAAATGCAGTTTTATTTTAAAATTATATTCAATAATTATGATTATTAACATTTTATATAATGAAAATGAAGTGAAGTAGGTATAGCTGCCTAATATATATTTATTTTTATTTTAGAAAAATACTGTAAATCTTTGGCTAAAAAGATATGAGGAAGAAGGTAGCCTTGCTAGTCGAAAGAGAAGTGGGAGACCGAAGCTTATTAGCGAGGCGCAGCGACGACATATGGTGGACGTATACGAAACGAATGGTTTCGCACCAACGAGACATTTTGCGGAATTATATGACACCTCGATGGATACTGTTCGCCGTGCACTTCACGCTGAAGGCGTGCATCACAGAAAACCTGCTAAAAAGCCGTACTTGACAGAGAGGCACAAACAAGAACGATTACGTTTCGCACTAAATATTTAATGTTAACTAAACTAAATGGCCTACCATTTTATTTTAACATATCTGTGATTATTCGTTAACAAACACTGTATTATATTGTGTTTACTTTCGTTTAAAACAGCTATATCTTTTAACTTGTGCCATCGCCTCATCTTAAGAATGCAGTGAACTCGCTATCAATTTTGTTGACAATAATCATGAGTCTATTTCGTTTTTTATTCTTCTACCCGCACTGTTTTAACATATTACTATAGTTCAATTTATTTTTCTCATCTAATTGACGATTATCTTGTGAGAACTAAAGTTCTATTAACAGAAATTGAGGTTTGGTTTCAATCTTCTTTTCGTTAAGAAAATGAACAATTAAGCTATGACCTCAATACATTCATTGTGACGTTACACAAAAATAAAATGTTTACAAAGTCCAAATCATATATCACTTTTCAATAAATAACTGGATATAAACAATTACCTATATTTTATTTTATTAAAATTTGAATATCCGTTCATTGTTACGTTATTCATATTATGAATGGTCTAAGTGGGTATACTTCCAACAAACAATCTTAGGCGTAACATAGATAACGGTTACAAGATAACTTTTTGTGTTGTCTAGGTAACAATACGACGTCACAATTCTCATAAATGTTTAATTTGTAAATATAAAGAATAAACATTTTTATTAAACACGTCTTTTTATTTCCACCTTATAACATCGAAAAGATGTAACAACTAAATAATTGCAAATTACGAATGTGATTCTTCTTGTGGTTAATAGATCACATTCGTAATTTGCAACTATTTAGTGCAAAAAATGCAATAGTATTTTTCATAGAAATATAAAAAAACAACTATATCAATATAGATTGGGAATTTTCAAAGTAAGAAATAACTGCAACGGACCGACCATGATTTGAACTCGGGTTACGTGATTTGCGAATCCAACACTTAGTTCACACGGCTACCAGCACATGACGTATTGAATTGAATTTTATCAATCCTATGGTAAGAACAGAAAAATAATTTTGTTTTTAAGCTCGGTGCGACGACAGTTCCTTAGTGTGTGTTACCTGTGGAATGTGGATACTGATACATGCGCACACATACGCACGGAAGAATCGCGCTCGCTCGGTTCGTAGCAATGTAATCGTTAGCGTTCCTATGGACTTTTGCGGCCTTACTGTACTAGTGCTTGACTATGATCCCACCTGATGGTAAGCCGTGATGCAATCTCTGATAGTGAGGCACACTAGTGTATGAGCCTATTCACTCTTGCCTTGAAGACAGTCAAATTATTATCGGACGGGAAGGCCGCAGCAGGCAGATTATTCCAGTCCTTCAACGTACGCGGTATAAATGACTAGGCAAAACGCTTAGTCCGGACCGTAGAGTTTTCTTCTTCTCCTTTTCGAGTTAATGATAAACTCCTTAAATTGTTTGGGCCCAGCAGGCGGCTACGTTTACTGCAGCATCGATGACATATATCTACACTAAGTCCTACAAAATGCAGGTGTTTTTAATTCTCCTTGGAATGGGTACTTGGGGCACTCCGATGTGTGGCTCACATTCTGAACAGGAGCACCACACTCAAGTTGGGTACCCGACGGGTTTTGTGAACCCGTATATTTTATAAACTGTATTTTGTTTTAAAGATGGGGAACTCATTTTTTTGAATTCCCCTTTTTTACCCGTTTGTACATATTATTATCTTAAGTTTGTATCGTATTTAATAGGTATATCTATTAATTTATAATATTTAATAGTTAAGATGTATATTATATTGTAGATAGTTTTGTTTATAATGAATATAAACCAATTTAAAGGTTTTAAAGAATTTTTACTGAAATCAATTTCACTAAAGTTGTGTTCGTTTGTTTCAGATACCATGCCGGTAACGTCCTAAAACATCGCAGTGTAAATAAATAGGTCTATTACTAAAGCAATAATCAGTTTAAAAAACGTAGAAACCCCGTAGAGACGCTATATAAAGTGCTTATAAGCAATAGTTTTAGTGATACTAATAAAAATTAAATCTTCCATAAATATTTTAACTTAAACTAAGTATAAAATGTGGCGTGACTGTAACTGTTAATTCAATAATCAAAATGATCTTTAATATTGAAGTCATAAAGTTTCAATTTCAACAAAAGATTTCGTGGCTCGCTTCGCAGCGTACAGTCGAGGGCAGAAGTGCATAGCTGTGTGGTAAATTAAATAATGTTAAGAAGAAAATGCCGCAGCGCGCGCCTACGTCATCGAACTTGATGCGACCGTTCGTGGTATTGGCCCTGCCCGGAATGTATTTGCTGTATAAGTACAACCAGTACCGTCAGCAGCAAATGGAGACCGCGCGGCGCCGAGTCACGGAGCGCGAGCTTATGCACCTTAACACCAAAATCGTAAGTAATTAGTTAATAGATTGTTTACTTTTCAAGTTTTTAATTAAGGCCTAATTTGTAAAAAAAAAAAAAACTAACTGTATTGATGATGAACGAGCGTTTTAACCTTCAATTACGCGGTATAAGAGAAACGCTGCATATGCAAAATTTTTACTTACTTGTCACATCCATAAGCTATATATCGCACAGAGACTGGAATTTTTTTTTATGATAAGAGCTTCGAGTTCTAAGATACAAGCTCAGACCTAGTTTAAACCCTAGATTTCCCATAAATAACAAATTCATCTTTTCATTTGGTTAAGTACTGAAAAAACGATAGAAAAATTCTTCAAATGTGATGATGTGGATCATCATAAAAAAGCACAGCTAACAAACATAAAGTAACAAACAAAAAATGTAAACACTAATTGATCATAAACAGCAGCCATTAGTCATACAGTAAATAAAACACGGTTACTAAATCAATTCTGCGAGTGCGATGAAAACCATACTATGCCAAACGTCGGCGCGTGATATATTTTTATGGCTGAGCCGTGAAGAGGCGAGAGGATCATAAAAAAACATAAAATAACAGGTAGCTAACGTATAGGGTGAGAAAATGCACTGTTTGCTGGATTTGTGGATATTCACTGCCAATAAGAACCTTTTTTTGTATTTACAGAGGTGTCTTCATAAGTAAATAGACAATTAACCTTAGGCTGGACACATGATATCTCTGCTCAAATAGTGCCAGAACTTAAAAAAAAAAAAAGTATTCGAGTAATATACAACATGTTCCATAATAATCGCTCATCCTGAAAGTAACATTATAAATCGACTTAAGATATTTTTAAAATGGTCAGGGGAATTTTTAAAATGGTTTTTAAAATGGTTTTTTTATCCTAAAATAATCAAGAATTATTTAAAGAATAAAAACATAAAATTCTCGATAAGTCTTGATTACCTTACAAGCGTCTTTGTGTGTGCGTGTGTAGATACCCAATACCGGTGTAGTACGTCGATGCTTTTATCATTTGCCCAGGATAACAAAAATCTTAAAAAAAACGCTACCTAGGGGCATTCAAGTAATATTTCAGTGCTTAAATTATGACTGTAATTTAGTTTTTATCCAACTGTGCATTATTCTAATCTAACGCGCTATTCAACACATACCTAACAGGGATAGTTTACACTTATAGTTTTGTATATACTTTTCACCATAATTTGATTTTTTTGAGTAGTAACACATTTTAACGGAGGTGCGACATGTTTATTACGTAACTTATAATTAATTTATAAAGTTAATTAAAAACAAAACACGCGTGTTAGAGATTAATGAATGGAGTATTTTTTCTTATAAATAAAATAGTACGTCAAAAGTATTGTGTCAACGACTGTACTCGTTATTTGGTCTACTTTTTGTATCGTATTATTGTGATGTTTTTGTGGTGACATTTCAGTAATAGTGGCTTTATTTAGGGCTACTACTTACTCATATTTTAATTACGGTTTTGTGTACGTAACCGTGTATTCTGATGTAAATAACATTTCATGGACAAAAATATCTGACAACTTTTTTTTTTTTTTATGGTGGGAAAAAATCATGCATTGACATCCCCCGCCCTTGGGCGGAGCGGGAGATAGTGTCAGACTCTTACTGACTAAAAGACCCACCCCGTTCCTTCTAGCCTTCATACCGGGGCTCGAGCGCCCTTACGGATAACCCTGGCCCCAGTAGGCTTCGACCCGGCTGGGTCCCTGCTGTTGCTGACAACTCCTTGAGGCGCGCGGGAACAGTGCGCGCAGTCGACGACTTGGGCTTGGTCCGGACAGTTACCGGACGGCCGGACAGCGAGCTACCCATTGCTCACTGTCCGCAAGCCCGCGCCTACGGTGGCCGGAAATCGGGATCAGAATCCCGGCGGCGGCGGCGGCGGCGGCGGCGATAACGCCGTTGCCTGATGCGTTCGGCCTCCTCCTTTGCGAGCATTACTGCTTCGCAGAAGTCGGCGACCGCCTGCCACTCCTCCTCGCTCCGGATCATGGCCTCAACCAAGGCCCGACGCGAGAGGTCTCCGCCGCCGATCGCCCCCACGAGGGCACGGCGATGCTCCGCCCAAGCAGGGCACACCTCGACTGTGTGCTCCACCGTGTCCTCCGGGCGTTCCGCACAGTGGCGACACCCGGGCGTCACTTCCGCATGAATCCGGTGCAGGAAACTCCCGAACGAACCATGTCCGGTGAGTACCTGAGTCATGCGGAAGGTAAGGACGCCGTGAGGTCTTTCCAGCCACGCCTCAAAGAGGGGACTTACCGCCAAGATTGTGGCGTGCCCAGCACTGGGTTGCGATAGTCGTTGACGCCACTTCACCATGAGATCCCGCCGGAGCTCTGTCCGCCATGCCGTGACCTGTCGCGGCAGCGGACTTTCACCCCGGCGTTGCATCTCCACGCGCATATCGTGCATGTGTGCAAGGACTGTTGCCTCCAGATCCCACGGTGGTAAGCCAGCCAGAAGGCTCGCCGCTTCGCGGGAGACCGTGCAGTATCCCCGCACAATCCTTATTGCCATGACCCTCTGGCAGGCGTTCAGTATGGCCGCCGGTTGCTTTTTCAGCGACGGCGCCCACACCGGCGCCCCGTAGAGGGCCATGGACCGAACGATCCCCGCGTAGAGCCTCCGGCAGGAGGCGTCTGGATCCCCAAGGTTGGGCAGGAGCCGCTTGAGCGCAGCCCCAGCCCGGTTGAGTTTGGGAGCCAGACGTCGGAAATGCTCCACGAAATTCCACCGGCTGTCGAGGACGAGTCCCAGGTACTTCATCGTCGACCCGACACCGATGTGAACTCCTCCTACCGTTAGTTGGGAACTCAATGGCGGCGCGTTCCGAGAGCGGTGACCGTGAAAGCACATCGCCTCGGATTTGTGAAGCGCCACCTCGAGTCCCAACTCCTGGATCCTATCAACGACCATCGCAACCCCGCGTGTCGCTAGAGCGACCGCCGCCTGGTACGACTCTCCCTGTGCTAGGACCAGCGTGTCGTCTGCGTAGCAAACCACGCTGACCCCGTCAGGGAAGTCGCCGCGCAGCACGTAGTCGTACCCGATGTTCCACAAGGGTGGCCCTAGTACCGACCCCTGCGGAACACCGCACGACATCTCTCGACGTTTCCAGTCTCCCTGGTGACCGGGGTAGACTATAAATCTTTCCGACAGATAGGCCTCGACCACTCGACAGAGGTATTCGGGCACCCGGTGGTACCGGAGTGCCCTCCGGATCGTACTCCAGGGCAGGGAATTGAACGCGTTGGCAATGTCCAAGGACACTGCCACGACACACCTGCCCCGGGACACCGCAGCCCCCGTCGCGAGGGCTCGCACGCGCATGATGGCGTCCACCGTGGAGCGCATCCTGCGAAAGCCGAACTGACCGTCCGAAAGGTCCGGCCCCACCCGTGTTAGGCGCCCGACGAGGCGGTTTGCAATGACTCTCTCAAAGAGCTTGCCCACCTCGTCGAGCAGCACAATGGGCCGGTACGCGGACGGAGAGTCCGCAGGGCGCCCTGGCTTCGCTATTAGGACCAGTTTCCCCGTCTTCCAGCAAAGTGGGAACTGGCCCCTCTCCAGGCATGCGCTGAAGAGCCCTCTCAGTCGAGGCCCGAGAGCCTCCATGGCCAGGACCCAGGCCTTTCCAGGCAAGCCATCGGGTCCTGGGGCGGTGTTTTTGGCACTCAGCCTTCGCACCGCCACTCTCATCTCTACCTCGGTCACCTCTGGAGCATCGTCGTCGTCGTCGCTATTGCGGTCCGCGTTAGACACCGCTGGCGAAGGTGGAGCCATGGGCGGGGGGGAGTGTTCCCCCCGCGCAGGGAACAAAGCGTTCACCGCACCCTCCACGATCTGGGGCCGGAGACTCTGAGTCAGCGGGGGAGCCCAGGGGCGCAGTTTTTCCCGTACTGTTTTGTACGGGCGCCCCCACGGGTCCGCGTTCAGAGACCCCAGCCACACGTTGCGGGCCTCCAGTTTGGCCCGCTTGATTTCCGCTCGGAGGGTGCGTTTTGCCGCTCTGTATCCCTCATACAGCTCCGCCTCTCTGGCCTCCGCATCCGGCGGGCGGATGCGGCGCCTGCAGTGTCTGGCGTACCGGCGCCGCGCGTGACTGCATGCGTTGCGCAGTGCAGCAATCTCCGGCGACCACCAGCACACCTGGCGCTTAGCTCGCCCTGGACGAACTCGGGGCATTGCCGCGTCGCAGATTTGCGACATGGCCTCCCGGAACCACTCCGCCTCGACGTCTATGTCGACAGGCCTGTCCGGTGCTTGCACCCAGGCCTGTACCGTCGCGGCTTCCAGGAGGAGCTCCCGGTCCATCTGCTTAAGCGCCCACCGCGGACCGCAAGGGCTCTGTCGGACCGGCGCGGCCGAGGTTTCGGCGGAGACGTCCAACCGGATGTACCGGTGGTCGGAGTACGTCTCCACCTCCTCCATAACGCGCCAGTCGACGACACGTGGTGACAGGGCGGGGCTGGCGAACGAGATGTCCACCACTGATTCACCCCGCATCCGCACCAACGTGGGAACAGAACCCCGGTTCAGGACGACCAGGCCCAGCTCCAAAGCCCAGTCCTCCACCATCCGACCCCGTGGGTTCGTGTACCGGGAACCCCAAGCCGTGTTCCAGGCGTTGAAGTCCCCGCAAACGATCACGGGGAGGGTACCAAACCCAGCGACGACGACATTTAGCTCCATAAGGGAGACTTGGAGTTCGTCGAGAGATCTGTTCGGGGACAGGTAGACGCCTACCACTGCAATGTCCCCGAACCGTGCTGCCACGCAACCCCGTCCCCTCGCAACAGCCTCGAGGGGCGGGGTACCGGCGGCGGCCGACGAGATTAACGTCACCGAGCCGTCTAGGTCCTGAACCCAGTCTCCACGGGGATGGACGTAGTACGGCTCGGAGACGACGGCGACATTTATCGACCACTGCGCCATGCTCTGGAGCAACAGATCCTGAGCGGGGGCGCAGTGGTTGATGTTCGCCTGGAGGAGACGGAATGGGGCCGTTATTGGCAGTCCATTGTCTCCTCCCGAGCCCTTCTTGAGGGCACTGCCGTGGCGGGTGCGGCGGCGACAGCGGCGGCGGCCAAGGAGGCGGCCGCGGCGGTGAGGACATCGGCGGGGATGGGCCTACGGGCCTTGCCTTTGGCCTTGGCGGGAGGGTCGCAGGACCGGCCCCCAGCCCGGTGGTCGGCCGGCTTGCCTGCCGCCGCACATGCGTAGCAGTGCGGCGGAGCACGGCATTCTGCGGCCTTGTGACCGGGCTGGCCACACTGATAGCAGCGGTCACTGCGGTCCTCCTCCGCGGCGCAGCGGGCGCCAACGTGGTGCCCCACGTGGCATCGGCAGCACCGCAGAGGTCTGGGCTCCAGCAGTTTTACCCGCGCAGAAACCCAGCCCACCAGAAGCCGTCGGCCCTCCCCGGTGATGCTCTTGGCCGCTGACACGGGGCAGCTCACCGTTACTGCCCCCATGCCCGTGCCGTCAGCACGGATGGCACCTGCTCGGACCTGGTCGGCAAGGCAACCACCCGCCCCGACGACGGCGGCCACGACCTCATCCACCGTCACTGAGTCGTCCAGGCCCATAATGCGCATGTCAACGCATTTTGTGGGCCTGGACACTCGGGCCTCCTCCGCGTCCAAGGATGTCCGGAGTTTCTCGGCCAAGGCGTCCGCGGTGGTGCCGCTGTTCGCTCCGGGGACCTCCAGCATAAGGGCACCGGTCGCGGTGTGCCGCATCCGAAAGCCCCCGGTGATTCCGAGTTCGGAGAGGTTCACCTCCCGCCTCGCCTTCCGGATGACCTCCCCGTAGGTCGCGCCCTTTTTCTCCGCCGCCGGCTGCAGTGTGATCACTACAGCCGAAGAATCCGGGGAGCGAAGCCTAGCCTCGATGGCCCTCTTTTTGCGCTGCCGTCGCTGCTCGCGTTTCTTGGCGGCCCGTGCCGCCTTGCCCGCTCGTTTCTTGGCTCCGGCCACTTGCCATTCGGCTTCGACCGGAGATTCCGTAGGCAGGGGAGCCGGCATAGGCCGCCTGCTTGACGCTACGGAGGGGGCTCCCGCCACTTTGGTGGCCGGCGCCGCTTTGCCCTTCTTGGGAGGGGCGGCAGCAGGGGCTGGCTTCCCCTGCTGCTGTTTTCTGGCCAGTCTGGCCTGCCCTGACGGGACCGACCTGGGCACAACTGCCGTGGTTGTTGCGGCGGCGGCGGCATAAGACGCCGTCGTTCGCTGACCTGAGGCCGCCAGCGGAGGGCGCAGCACTATACCCTCCAGCAGGGACAGCTGCTGCTGCATGCGCAGCTGGAACTGCTGCTGCTGCTGTTGCAGCTGCTGCTGGAAAGCAGCTAGTTCCTGCCGCACCAGCGTCAGCAGCTGGCTCTCCGGCTCGGGCTGGGCCTGGGGCTGGCTTTGCCCGTTCCCCTGCTTGCGCCCCCCCTCCGTCGGCTTCTGATGGCCTGCTTTCGCGAGCTCCGTCTGGATCTCCGTCCGGAGCTCGGCCTGGAGCTCACTCCGGAGCTTCGCCACCCTCTTTTTTAGGGAGGCGTCAAATGCCTCCCTGAGGGACACGACATGGCGCTGCACCGTCCTCTCTTTGGAGGTCTTCTCCCTTTTGCGGCTCACATCCCGCAAAAGGGTGACGGCCAGCCTTTGAAGCGACTCCCCCTCCGAGTCCTCCCCGGCATGCCTCTCACTGCCGGATGGCTCCGAGAGGTCCATCCGGGCGCCGGTCGCTCCAGGGTGACGCCCCTCCACGGCCAGCCTGTCGACTTGCTGGGCAGAGCCTTTGGCCTTAAGCACCCGCCCTTTTCCACGGGCTCGGCCCGCGCCGCGGCTGCTGGTGGCAATTTTCCTCGCCGACGGGTTCTCCCCCTCTGTGTCGGAGGACGATCTGTCCCTCGACACAGGGCGCTTTAAAGAGAGACGATATTCTCTGCCGGGGTCTCCACCGGGGTCTCCACCGGGGCCTCCTCCGGGGTCTCCCACAGCCTCTGCCTCCGAACCTCTACTGGGGTCTCCCCCAGCCTCTTCCCTCTCCGAGCCCTCCGAGCTCCTTCTGGATGCCGCGTCGGACTCCGACCGCGCATCACTCACTGGATTTTTAAAAAATTTTGATTTTTGAGTTTCCATTTCTGTTCCCACGAGTAAGTATATTGTTTTACTGGCTCAAATACGTGGTTCGCACTAGAGACTAATTTAGCTACCCATTAGTCAAGCTAACAACCTCCCTCACGGTGCGCCGCCGCTTGGAGGTTTGGGGTAATTTTTTATAGAGGTTGTCTTCCTCGCGGCCCGGGCGGTTAAGCCAAGACCCTCGTCCCCCATCAAAAGTCAGAAACATGACCTTGGACAATCTCTGGGGCTACGAGACCAACGGTGGCAGAAGGAGGAGCAAGCCTTCCTCCTGCCTGCCCGGCGGCAGTGTGAGTGCGCACCGAGCCCGCTCTTACTTCGCCACTGTGCCCTCTGCTTTAGCAGAGGGACACGCGTTGAAGCGTTCCTACAGACAGAACATTCGCAGACGGCCATCGAGGCCCCTTAGGCAGCAATACCCAAGGGGGTCATTGGCCGCCTCCCAGGGTGCACCGTCCCGCAGACTGGCCTTAGCTCCGGACGTATCCGCAAGGGAACTACAGCCTGCGGGCACTCGTGGAGGTTTTCTGTCGTGGCACCCCAATATCTGACAACTGAGTTAGATGGCCACCGCAGGCGCGGGCTTGCGGACGACGAGCAATGGTTAACTGAGCTAACTTAGCTCGCTGTCCGACCGTCCGGTAACTGTCCGGACCGAGCCCAAGTCGTCGACGGCGCGCACTGTTCCCGCGCTCCTCAAGAAGTTGTCAACAACAGCAGGGCCAAGGTCTAGTTCCGAAAGAGAGGCTCAGCCCCAGTATGAAATGCAAGAAGGAACGGGGTGGGTTTTTTAGTCAGTAAGAGTCTAACACTATCCTCCGCTCCGCCCAAGGGTATGGGTATGGGTAAATATCGTACAAGGGTATGGGTAAATAAAATTTGTTCATGTACACAAGATATATCTGTTATTTATTATAATCTTTATTGTACACCACATAAACAAAAATACAGAACAAATATTTAAAAGAAAAAGTGTACAATGTGTTATATGTAGTGTTTGAAACACATTTATAATAAAACAAACATATAGCAACTTCAGCCTTATAATGTTCCCACTGCTGGGACTCAGGCCTCCTCTCTAAGAGAAAGACTGGGCCGTAATCCACAATGCGGGCCCAGTGCGGGTTGGTGAATATCACATGTCTTTGAATTTTCGGTTCTATGACATGCCGATTTCCTCCCGGTGTCTTCCTTCATCGTTTTAATTTAATAAAATTAGATTAAGGAATATTAAATGTAGACGATACCTTTACTTACTATACCTGGCTGGAAAGACATCAAGGCATCCTGACCTTCCACATGACGCAGGTCCTTACTGGACATACTCGTAGTAAGTTCGGGAAACCTCCCATTTCACTTTAATAGAAACAAAATAAATGAATAGAGGAAAAACTTGGTTCGCTTAATTCTAGTACATAAGTACTTAAAGCTGCCTCCCCAAAGCTCTCAAAAGGAAGACGGTTCTCTTAAAAACACACCAGTTAAAAGTTTCAAGATTAAAGTACTTTGTTAAGTAGAGACTGCTCCTTAAGACGCCGTCAAGAGTTACAGCTTCTGAGTGGAAAGAACTATGACTCTTAATCTGATTACGTTACGGGGTATACTTGCTTGCTGACTGTGTAGGTTTTTTTTTTATTAAGGAAACCAATTGATGGACACACTAGCATTAATTCTTTTAGCAAAAAGTGTAGATAAGTAAGATTTTATCCCTTTCTTTTTTAAAAACGTTACCACACTCTAAGAATTACTCCTGTATCATGGATGCGTTCACAGACATGTTAACTCACAAACACAAGACAGTCAGATCTATCTGTAGGCCACACAATGTGTGTAACATACACCACACACACAATGTATGTTTAACAGAAACGAAGACGAAGATATCCTTTTTTTATTATTGATGGGCTCGCGTTTGACCACCGTCTCGCCTGATGGTAAGCGATGATGTGGTCGACGATGGAGCACGCTTGCCTAGAAGTAAACAATGCTCTCTTGACTTAAAGACCTCTAAGTTGTAGCTATCAGAAATCAAAGACTCTGGGAATTCCACTCCTTGGCAGTACACAATGAATGAGTTCCCAAAACGCTTAAAAAAGTGTAGGCATGTAAGCAAGGAGTTTATCCCTTTATTTTTTAAAAACGTTACCACACTCTAGGTATTCCTCTTGTATCATGGATGCGTTCACTCACATACACAAGACACTCAGATCTGGAAAAAATATCTGTTGAACACACAATGTGTAAACAACAATGTGTAACAATGTGTCAAATAAATAAATGTGTGTAACATACACACACACCATGTTTGTTTGTCAGAAATGAAGATATCCGCAAGAGAACTAACCGACATAGCCCGAGGAATTACCAAACTTAAGTGGCAGTGGGCAGGGGACATTGTTCGCAGAACAGATGGTCGATTGGGATGAAAGTTTCTGGAGTGGCCACCAGGTTGACCGAAAACCTGCACCCCTAGCCAAGTTGATAAATCTGCAATCGTTAACGCTAGTCGAAAAGTAATCAAATGTATGGGAATGACATCATCTCAACGTAATTCACGTGGTCGGAACAAACGAATAGAAAATTCGTAGCCAAGTTCACATCGTTCAAAATGATGAATGATATTCCACAACGTTTAACGCTACATCCTTTGATAAACAAACGCTACCCACTTATCTTTTTCTACAATTGCTGACACCAAAGCGTTACCGATTGGAGAACGGAATTCGACACGATACAGTTGTAACTTGGCTAGGGGGGCTCCGGGCTGGTGAGGGTCGTGGGAACCCGATGGATGCGAGATGCACAGGACCATTCGTTATGGCACATGGGGTAGGCCTATGTCCAACAGTGGTCTTTCGACTGAAAAGATGATGGTGATGTATGTTTATTACTCAGTGTTTCTTCTCAGGGTAGTCAGCTAGGAAAACCGGCTTAATTTAGTTTAAATTGACAAAAAATTTGACGTGTAAAAGTTATTGATTTTAAAAATCTATTTGCAAAATAAATATCATTTATTGTCTAGAAGTAAGGTTATTTTATGTTTGGTTATTTATGATATGGAAGGGTACTGTTTACCTAAAATAAAATGATTCTAATTATAAACCAATAATCGTCGATAGGAAATTAGCTAATCGTCGATAAAGCAACCATCATAGTGAAGAAAACTCCAACAAAAAACTACTTTACCGGCTCCCCCTGACCTCGGCTCATGAAACCGCCTGTCAAACCGGCTGACCATCAATTTGGCTTATAAATCAAGTCGTTCTTCAAAGGCCAGCTGTACAAAAAGTGGCAAAGTGCGAGCCCGTACCTTGGCATATAATATAGCTTCTAAACTATCTTCTGCAAACGGATTTTCCTCTGTGACAGGAGAAAATTTCTCTCTAGAGAGCTTTGGACTCGATGGAAAAATATGCGAAGAGGCTAATTGGTGATCCACATTTAGATTAGTCCAATCTTCAAAGCCTTGAGCATAGGTGTAGGGTAGCCAGCCTTTCGGTATTTTACAGGTTGCATTTTGGAGACTGTGCGCGGGAATTGCGTGACTTGATTCCGCCATCTCATTTCTACCATCGGACAACTCGACGTACGACGAGTACCCATTACGTTGTTTTTCCGGACCTTAGAGGTTACTCTAAGGTCCGGACAAAGCGTTTCGTCTCGTCGTTTATACCGCGTACATCGAAGGACTGGAACAATAGCCTGCTGCGGTCTTCCCATCCGATTATAATTTGGGTGACTTCAAGACTAGAGTGAATAGGCTCTTAATAAACTAATGCGCCTCACCATCAACGATTGCATCACTGCTTACCATCAAGTGGTCCCACCTGATGGTAAGTAGTGATGCAAGTCAAGCACTAGTTTATATCAAATAAAAAAAAACACATTCTGGCATAGAAAGTACATAAACATACTTTAAGTACTATATGATATACTAGCTGACCCGGCGGACTCTGTACCACCTAACAGTCAATAGTCAAAAGTATATCTATCGATATAGTCAACCGATTGCGATGAAACTAAGCCTAAGAGCGCCTTCACACTAGCGTTTGTCTAGCGTAGGCGTTCGACAAACGTATGCGAAGCGCAGACGCCGCAACAACGCGGCGCAGGCGTCTAATTGTTGCGACGTTTCCTCTGGAGTCAATTGAACGCTGCGACAGTGCGACGTAGACGTCCCGTCGTTACGGCGTTTCCTCTGGAATAATCTGGACACCTGCGCCTGTCGCGGCGTCTGCGCTACGTATACGTTTATCGAACGCCTACGCTGGACAAACGCTAGTGTGAAGGCGCTCTAAGAAACATAGCAAGTTACACACAATTTTAATGTATAACAGTTATCTACATTAATTTCGTACATTATACTTGATGCGTGCACAACTAAAAACTACAGATTGTCTATTATACATATATATATATAGATTTTAATTAATTAGTAAAAATGTCTATTAATACTAATTAAATGAATCCATTTATTCTTTGTTCTTATAACTAAAAACATTTTAACATAACTAGCTATGCTTTTTTTTTTTTTTTTTTTTATTCAACCAAATTTAATAGTTACAAACACAACTAAAAACTATAATTACAGTAAATTAAAAAAATAATAATAATAAAACCCTACGCTAATTACAACTAACTAAAATCAAACTAAAATATGGCGTCAAAAAACTCTTCCACATCGCTGTCGACTGGTAATGTGCCCAAAAGGCTGGCAGCATTGCCACGCTGTATGGCAATGCTTATCCTCTGTCCGAGGTAAAAGCCAGCCCTTGGGTCACGCGAAGTGTCAACTAGACGTTTCGATAGATCTTTAAACAACTTGTGAGCACTCGGACCCCACGATCCAAGAGTTTCAACCCCAAACGGTTCGAAAATATAACTACCAACAAGGTTGTTATATTTCCGTTGTTAGCTATGCTTATGTTTATTAAATTAACTAGCTGCTGCCAGCGTCTCCGCCCGCCCGCATAACTGACGACGTAAATAAACTCTTTTTCTTTCTTTCATGATAGTAGGTATTCCAAGGGAACGTACTCCCACGATAAAAAGTATTCTATGTGGTATTCCAGGTCATAGTCTATCCGTGCACCAAGTTTTATCGAAATGCATTCAGTAGTTTTTACGTGAAAGAGTAA
Source organism: Mythimna ferrago (assembly GCA_910589285.2). Lineage (NCBI taxonomy): Eukaryota > Metazoa > Arthropoda > Insecta > Lepidoptera > Noctuidae > Mythimna > Mythimna ferrago. The sequence continues at coordinate 7,640,721 of OU342691.1, read as the reverse complement.
TAGACATCCATACATACAAACTTTCGTGTTAGCATTCCAATATTAGTTTAATCCTATTACATTTAATAGGATTAAACTAGACCATCTCGATGTATACAATTATACCCAGCTATGACAAACAGACAAACATCATCATCATCATCATTTCATTCGATAGACGTCCACTGTTGGTTATAGGCCTCCCCCAAGTGTCGCCAAAATGAACGATCCTGTGCATCCCGCATCCATCGGATTCCCGCAGTCATCGGTCCACCTTGTAGGAGGCCTTACAACGCTGCGTTTTCTGGTACGAGGTCGCCACTCCATACACCGAGACATATAGGGACGTTTTTGCTATTTTGGCTACGGAACCCAAAAAATGAACAAAAGGTCGGTTGTCGACGTAGACCAGACTGGGTGTGGTGCACACGCGATGTGGCACAATTGCTTTCCCATGAGTCAGCCATTCCCGAGAAATTCGTAGTATTATCGTAGACTAGTAGTGTGTACAGTAGTCATTTGCACAAGTGCCTTTGAATCATAGTTTTATAGCTTTTGCAGTACGGTCTGTTCTTTCATTTTATTGTTCCGACAAAGAATCGATTTTTTTTTATATGTTATAAACTAGTAAATCATGTTTTGGCTAGTCACTGATATTATAATGATATGGTATATGGTATGGTATTCCACAACTACCACACAACGCCGTCTAGTCCCAAGCTAAGCAGAGCTTGTGTTATGGGTACTAGACAACTGATAAACATACTTATATATTTCTAAATACATACATATTATAGATAAATTACACCCAGACACAGAACAAATGATCATGCTCATCACATAAACATTTGTTCTGGGTGGGAATCGAACCCACGACCTCCGGTATAGCAGTCAGGGCCATTAACCACTAGACCAACAGGCCAGTCATATATAGTACTTGACCGCGATCCCACCTGATGGTAAGCAGTGATGCAATCGTTGATTGTGAGGTGCACTAGTTTATTAAGAGCCTACTCACTCTAGCCTTGAAGACACCTAAATTATAATCGGACGGGAAGACCGCAGCAGGCAAATTGTTCCAGTCCTTCGATGTACGCGGTATAAATGACGAGGCGAAACGCTTAGTCCGGACCGTAGAGGTTTCAACAACGTAAGGGTGGATACTCGCCGTACGTCGATTTGTCCGATGGTAGAAATGAGATGGCGGAATCAAGGCATGCAATCGATCCTACAAAGGTGTCTTTGGGTAGCTTTCTTTGCATGAACAATTGCTATTTGGACCTTGTAGTGGGTTTTCTGTTATTTGTGTTTTCTGTCTGATTCTATGTATGAGAAGTTTTCAGTTCTCTTATTTTAAATAATCAAATCATAGTGCTCATTAAGGACTATGATAATTTAATATATTATTTCTCTTATGAATATTTTTATTTGAGGTAGAATTCGTAAGAATAAAACCAATGAGATCTAATTTAAAATTGTGTTTCTAATCACATTATTTAAATAAGGATTTTACGAAACTACGATGTTTGTGCTAAAGTTGGTTGAGCAGTGACTGAACCCGGTGGCTTTCTGAATTGAGTAGGTACTTAGTGTTAAAAATGTATCAAACCATACTTATATACCGTACAGGTTTTCAAGTTAAAGTAGAGTTTGAAAAATACTTAAGGCCCAAGCGCCCGAGAAATGCCATAAAACAATGATTTTCTGAAGCTTACTCCTCGGTAACGGCCAGGTTAATAAGTTTGAAAAAAATTTATGTTTATTATAGATTCATGATCACCATTATCAACATTTGATTTTTTCGTGCGATTAAAACTTTTGTCTAAAAAAATATTACATTCAAAAATTCACATTCGCAACTTTTCCCTACTCCTTCAAAACGTCTTGAATCTTTAGAGACATTTTAGCATATGTAAATCAATCAATATTTCGCAAAAAAAAAATGGATTTAAAAGTCAGCGAGGCTCTGGCAAAGGGCAGCTGGCCGCAAATAAATGCACAGATAGTCGTACTGTCGCCTAGGCGGGTACGAGAGTTGTTACCATTTAATTTCGGCGTTCAAGGGACCATAAGCCTTAACTAGAATCTATAATCAGAAATCGGGAATGAGAATTGTGAGTGTCCGATTTCGACCTTCGAACTCAGGTACTCACAATCAATCCCGCAAAACAAAATTTTCTTTTACGGTATTAATCGAAAAAGATACCGAGGCCCTAAAACGTGAAGATCAACTGAAGCAACACAGATGAGTTTTAATCTGTAAAAGTCTAACAAATTCTCCCGCTCCAACGGGTCGTTTGATGATTCCCACTTAAAAAAAGGGCTAGGAAGAAAAACATGAATTTTAGGAGCTAAGTTAAGCCTTGGTCACAGAATAGAAGGTACCTTTCCGTGGGGTACTAATAGTGACTACCAGGGTGATTTTAGTGAGGAAAGAATCCCACACTCCCCAGGCTTATTTCCATGTATTTTAAAACCGTAAAATGCGTAGTTCAAAAGCGCATATTAAAAACTAATTGCTGAATTCAGGACCTATAGCTATTATTTAAATACGAAAACAATACAGAGGAAGTCACCGCGTCACTATCAACTCGTCCAATCACTAAATAGACAGGACAAGGTTTCAGAATGTTAATGAGGATATCTCTTCGCATCTAACACATGCCTTGAACCTACAATACACTACTGAATTTACATACATTTACATTCAGTCCTACCGCATTTTTTTTTGTGGCTGCGGCATTGTTCGAAAGAGTTACTTTGGCCCTGGAACGTAAGGGGCAACTAAAGGAGCACAGGTTCAGTCAGTAAGTCTAATATATCGGCAAGGGAGAATAGGTGGCGGTCGGGCGCCTCCTTCTACGAAGCAGTAATGCTAGCCAAGGAGTCGATCACACGCATGAGGGAACGCACAACCTCACTCCCCTGCCGCTGAGACCTACCATCCACTATAGGCGTGGGCTAGCAGACATCGAGCATCCCCATCTTACTGTTTGGACCAAACCTCTTATTGTTTCATGAGCGCCTCAAAGAGATATCAGCAAACCGTCGAGCTAGAGAGCTTAGTCACAAAATATATAGGTACACAAGTCAATCTACATACAAATCGCGCTCGAGCAACGCACATATAGACACCGCTCACAGACACGATGTCTCGGTCGCGTCTCGGATCACTCGTCGAACCAGTTCCGGCTCAAACGCTCATTAGTGTGCGTCCACCGAGCGTAGGTATAAAAAGTGAAGTAGGTACATACATGAGATTGTCTTCTGTACCTATCTATTTTGTGGCTTAGTAGGGCTGGAGTCATGGGTCGACTTTTACACATAGGTGTGTTTATTCAGTAAACGTCTGATACGCCCTCTTACCCGGCCCTAGAGCAGGAGAAGTCATTAGATGATTTCCCACCTCAAAGAAAAAAGTAGGTTTGATATACCTCCGCACGACCCAGAGCGAGAGAAGAATGATGATTTCCCATCACAAAAAAGTAGGCCTCCTCTCTAGGAGAGGGAATGGGCCGTAATTTACGCGGGCCCAGTGCGTGTTGGTCGTTTGTCACATGTCTGCGATGTTTTGGTTCTAGGACAGGACCAGACATTCATGTATCGTAATGTTTGCAGTTCTTCGTTATTTACTTTTGTGATTACTGCTGTTTCAAAATACCTACCTACATATTAGTCATCCTACATTGCAGGTTGGCCGAATTATTTTGCCGCTTATTGGCACACGTGCCATAGGTTCGCTATCCCTGTACCAGGACACGGCATCATGGGATGGGCATCCTCACGATGTTTTCTTTCACCGCTTTCATGCCCTGAGTTGGGACTCGAGGTGGCGCTTCACAAATCCGAGGTGACGTGTTTTCACGGTCGCCGCCCTCGGAACGCGCCGCCATTGAGTTCCCAACTAACGGTAGGAGGAGTTCACATCGGTGTCGGGTCGACGATGAAGTACCTGGGACTCGTCCTCGACAGCCGGTGGAATTTCGTGGAGCATTTCCGACGTCTGGCTCCCAAACTCAACCGGGCTGGGGCCGCGCTCAAGCGGCTCCTGCCCAACCTTGAGGGTCCAGATGCCTCCTGCCGGAGGCTCTACGCTCTCTATCGTTCGTTCCATGGCCCTCTACGGGGCGCCGGTGTGGGCGCCGTCGCTAAAAAAGCAACCAGCGGCCATGCTGAACGCCTGCCAGAGGGTCATGGCAATAAGGATGGTGCGGGGATACCGCACGGTCTCCCGCGAAGCGGCGAGCCTTCTGGCTGGCCTACCACCGTAGGATCTGGAGGCAACAGTCCTTGCACACATGCACGGTATGCGCGTGGAGATGCAACGCCGGGGTGAAAGTCCGCTGCCGCGACAGGTTACGGCATGGCGGACAGAGCTCCGGCGGGATCTCATGGTGAAATGGCGTCAACGACTATCGCAACCCAGTGCTGGGCACGCCATAATCATGGCGGTAAGTCCCCTCTTTGAGGCGTGGCTGGAAAGACCTCACGGCGTCCTTACCTTCCGCATGACGCAGGTCCTCACCGGACATGGTTCGTTCGGGAGGTTCCTGTTCCAAATTAAAGCGGAAGTGACGCCCGGGTGTCGCCATTGTGCGGAATGCCCGGAGGACACGGTGGAGCACACAGTCGAGGTGTGCCCCGCTTGGGCGGAGCATCGCCGTGCCCTCGTGGGGGCGATCGGCGGCGGAGACCTCTCGCGCCGGGCCTTGGTTGACGCCATGGTCCGGAGCGAGGAGGAGTGGCAGGCGGTCGCCGACTTCTGCGAAGCAGTAATGCTCGCAAAGGAGGAGGCCGAACGCATCAGGCAACAGCGTTATCGCCGCCGCCGCCGCCGGCGCCGGGATACTGATCCCGATTTCCGGCCACCGTAGGCGCGGGCTTGCGGACAGTAAGCAATGGGTAGCTCGCTGTTCGGCCGTCCGGTAACTGTCCGGACCAAGCCCAAGTCGTCGACGGCGCGCGCTGTTCCCGCGCGCCTCAAGGAGTTGTCAGCAACAGCAGGGGCCCAGCCGGGTCGAAGCCTACTGGGGCCAGGGTTATCCGAAAGGGCGCTCGAGCCCCGGTATGAAGGCTTGAAGGAACGGGATGGGTTTTTTAGTCAGTAAGAGTCTGACACTATCTCCCGCTCCGCCTAAGAGCGGGGGTTGTCATAGGATGATTTTTCCCATCGGAAAAAAAAAGGCCCTAGCTCACGAGCAGTGCCATAAAACAGTGATTTTCTGAAGCCTACTCCTCTGTAACCGCTAGGTCAACAGGTTTGAAATAAAAATTGTTATAGATCCACATAAAACATTATCAACATATAAGTTGATTCGTATGACTAATACTTTTGCCAAAACAAAATTTTTGACAACATGATTTTTTTTATCTTGGTCCCTACTTCTACCAAACGGATTTGATCTATAAAAATATATTTACACAAAAAAATAGCTGATTAAGTGTTCTTCAGAATGTACATACTGCATAAGTAAATCAATCAATATTTCAAAAAAAAAAAAAAATAATAATAATAATGTTTATTTAGAGAAACTTGACACAAGTTACAAAATATATTAACAGGCCAGTTTAGATCAATATATATGGTGTAGTCATCTGTAGTCGAACTAGGCAGAACCTGTATTTCGACTATCAGCGCCAAACCCATGTGAGAGTTATACATTATAATTGACTATAACATTTAACATTTAATTTTTATTTTGTACTTACAGAATCATTTTAACAATTTATAATATGTTTAGTTTACTTAGATATTAGATAAGAGAAAAAAAAAAGTCCAAAAAAATATAAAATATATAAAAAGTAAAACAGTTTGTGCAGTGTTTGCATGCAGTGCCTCTTATTTGTGTAAGATGGAAATGTACGTGTCTGGTGTGTAAGAGGATGTGTGTGGTTTATATAGTAGTGTTCTGTTTTGTGTTGTGGTGTGAGTGAGCGTGCGCGCATTTAATTGGATGGTATGAGAGATGTTAATTTGTATTAAAATTATTATTAGGAAGCTACGTACAGAAGAAGTTCTGTCTGTTCATAGGTAAGACTTTTTAGATATTCAGTAAGCTTCTTCTTGCACTGCATTTTTGTTAACGGGTATATATTTAGTATTCGATTTAACTTATTATAAATTAGTGGACCAATGGAGTGGGCAAAACGTTGACCAAATTTAGTTTTAAATAGTTTTGTTTTATCGCATACTATGTCTTTTCTTCGTTTTTGGAGGAGTAGTGGATTGTAGTTCAGCTTACTGTGCTGTAGGAGGACAACGCTTAGTATGTATAACTGTCTCACGGTCAAGACCTCCCATGTTTCGTATACCCTTGTTGTAGAGTATCGGATAGGCTTGAAAGTGGCAACTTTCAGTATAGCACGTTGAGCGACCTCGATAGACTTCAAGGTTGTTTTTGATGTCCCTCCCCAAGAAGAGAGGCAATATGTCAGAAGCGACTGACAAAGAGCACAGTATATCTGCTTCAGCAGTTTAAAATCAGTGGTGTGCCTCAGATTTTTAAAAATATAAATGAGCTTTCGTATTCTTCCGCATAGAAGTCTAACATGTTCCTTGAAGTTGAGATTGCCGTCTATGGTAACCCCTAAATATTTTACTGTGTGCACACGTTCCAGAGAAGGACACTTGCAGTTTGTTCCGGAATGACACTCATGCGATATAATATCATGCACAAAGCTATTTTCAGCTAGTTTTCTTATACTGAAGCAGATATACTTTGTCTTGTCTACGTTTAATGTGAGAATATTGCTTTGAAGCCACTTTTCCACAGTATCGAAGCCCCGCTGTGCAACACTGAAAGCCTCTTCCCATGTGTTAGCAGCAAAAGTAAGGGCAGTATCATCCGCAAAAGATATTATTTCACCATGGGTAAGTTCAAGACTCGTGAGACCATTTATATACACAAGGAACAAAGTGGGTCCCAGTATGCTCCCTTGTGGTACACCATGTGTAATTTGAAGGTGAGAACTTTTATAATTTCCTACACTAACACATTGAGACCGGCCAGTCAGGTAGCTAGTAAAAAGCTGCAGTTGTGTACCTCTAATTCCCAGTTTTTCGAGCCGAGCGATCAAATGCCTTTGCCAGATCAAGAAAAATGGTGAGACATTTTTTCTTATTATCTAAATTGGAAGTAACAAAGTTTAAAAGTTGATTTACAGCTTGCTCAGTTGATTTTCCGTGTCGAAAACCATATTGGTTAGGTGAAAGCAGTTTATTTTTTTCTAAATATTTAACTAGTTGTGAGTTAATAATTTTCTCTAGTATTTTTGATATCGCTGGTAAAATAGATATTGGTCGATAGTTACTGATACGATTTCTGTCTCCACACTTATAGATTGGGCAAACTTCAGCTTTTTTAAGGATATCTGGGAAAACTCCGCTGTGCAGACAGTCATTTATGATCTTTGTAAGTGGTGGTATAATCTTGTGTCTGTACATTTTTAGAAACTTATTACTGATATTGTCACCACCACTGGCACTGTCTGATTTTAGGCTGAGGATGAGACGTTCTACCTCCTCTTCGGATGTGTCTATGAGAGCAAATGAGTGCAATCTGCTGGTAGCTGTGTCTGGTATAATTTGTCTAGTGTGTTCAGATTGCTTTTGTTGTTGGTATATTTTATTTGCTAATGAACTTCCTACGTTTATAAAGAAGCTATTTACTTCGTTCAATGAAGTTTCAGGAGAGGACGATAGCGTCAGTAGCTCTTTCGGATGATTAATTACTTTTGATGTATTTGTGATCTCTTTTATGGTTTTCCATAGTTTTTTGTTATCTTGTTGTGCATTTTGAAGCAGGTTTTTTTCGTAATCTATTTTGACTTTTCTTAACAACCATGGATTTGATCTTTAAAAATATATTTACACAAAAAAATAGCTGATTAAGTGTTCTTCAGAATGTACACACTGCATAAGTAAATCAATCAATATTTCAAAAAAAAATAGATGAATTTAGTGGTCAGCGGGTTTTTTTTTTTGTTGGGGAAAATCATCCAATGACAACCCCCGCTCTTGGGCGGAGCGGGAGGTAGTGTCAGACTCTTACTGACTAAAAAACCCACCCCGTTCCTTCAAGCCTTCATACCGGGGCTCAAGTTCCCTTTCGGATAACCCTGACCCCAGTAGGCCCATGTGACCAAAGGCGGCAGTATGAATATATGTGCATTAAACTCCGGCTAGATGTTTAAGGGACTATACTCCTTAAGAGCAGTAGTAATAAAATAAATGACTCAAAGCAGGCCCTTTAGTTTGTTGCTTAGATTTGAATCCACAAAGTACACACATAAGTCTGGATTGAGCCACCATTGGTACCAAGACCTGCTTTTGTGAAATACAATTTCAAATCAGAATGCCGACAAAAAAACACTGAAGACGTGAAGCGGAAACCAAATGGAAAAAAAATACCTGTCAACGACATAAAAGCTATACAGAATTTTACACTGCCTGTGCTAACAGTACACAGCCTGTCTATTTTTAGGCATTGTTACAGCTACAGCCATTGTTTTTTGGTATTTTATTCTTTTTTTGCTTCATTTGAATGCCTCGTCGTGTAATTACAAAGCTTTGTGACATACATACATACATTTGGATATGTGGAACCCTTTTTTGGGGTAGTGTTTCGAATCAATATTTTGTAGTGACAATTATTGAATTGTATTTGTTGTATTACTATTGAATTGAATTGCTGAATTATTATTGAATTGAAAATGTTTAATTTATTTATTAATTATGTGATTCAGATACAAGATTCTTGTTATTGAATAAATGACTATGACTATGAATCACATTATTATAAAGGTGAAAGGTTTTATATATGTATGTATGTGTTTGTGTATGTTGCGACGGATTTCGATGAAATTCGGCAAACGGGTAGACTCTATATACTCGTACTACAATAGCACAATAAATTTTGGGATAAATTTCTACATCTACATTTCCGCGGGCAAAGCCGGTTGCAGCAGCTAGCCCTTATTAGAAATGCAAACGTTATGTTTTTTTATGTTTGTTAATCTTTTGCACGCAAACGGCCGGACGAATTTAGATGCGATTTGGCAAACGGGTAGATTATGTCCTGAATTAGTACAAATGATGCTTTTTATCTGGAGAGTATGTTCTCTTGGGATAATTTTCTACTTTCACACGGGCGAAGCAGCTGACAGCCGCTAGTGTTAAATAACCAAGAGTGGTTGGTTCGTTTGTTACCGTGTTACTCAATAACCGGGTTGTGGAGGTCAGGTACGTAGTCGCTCTGTTTTACATTCTGGTGTCCAGCTGCTTCTATTCAGACTAAAACTGAGCTGAAGGTGGGCTTAAAATACTTAATAGAGAAAAGGCTGGGTAGATCATAAAATATTCATTAAAACACAACAGACAAATAATTCCTAACATTTTGAATTAGGAAAACACAAATAAACTAGTGCATTTCACCATCAACGTTTGCATCACTGCTTACCACCATCGCAGTCGAGCTATAGTTTATATTATTTAAAAAAAATGGATCTTTTCACACGAAGCAAAAAATATTTGATTATAAACTACCACAAAACTACGAACACGCTGCTTCGCCGTATCGCAGAAAGCTGCGATGTGAATTGCTGCGATGCGATTTTGTACGGCAAAGTGATGTAGCTATAGAGGCCCTACTACGAGCTCTTAATGCCATCCTTTTGACGACCTAAACAGAACTATATAAGTCGTATAGCTTCATCCCTCTTTCTCGTTCGCACGCCGTAAGGTAAGGCCCCTAGTTGTTATACAATGTGCGATACGAATCAATTCGCAAGCTCTTGCGATGCGTCGTGCGAACTCGCAGATTTGATTTACGATGCGAATTCACATTGCAGTTTAGTGTTTGAGCCCTATCTCCAGGAGAAACATAAATATATACGTATTGTAGAATCGTAAGTACTGAATTGACCGATTTTTTAATCAAAATTAATTCAATAGCGTTACCTGAACTAAGAGAGTTGTATTGATGATTTTAATTATTATAATTCCGTAAACAAATACATGTTGCGGCTGCCAATCATATTTTAAACAATAGGACTTGACACTGACCAGCATAATGCAATAGCTTAAGGCAATTTTAACTGGCCTGTTGGTCTAGTGGTTAGTGGCCCTGACTGCTATGCCGGAGGTCTTGGGTTCTATTCCCACTCAGGACAAATGTTTGTATGATGAGCGCGATCATTTGTTCTGTGTCTAGGTGTAATTTTTCTTTAAATGTAAAAATATAAGTATGTTCATCAGTTGTCTAGTACTCATAACACTAGCTCTGTTTAGCTTGGGACTAGACGGCCTTGTGTGATAGCTGTGGAACATTATTATAAAAAAAAAGACGTGTGACACTCGGGGACTGCCGCGGTAAAGCTATTGCATAGCATTTTTATCAACTTATGCAATTATAATTATTTATTTATTTTATTTATGCAGTATTTTTTTTCCTTTGTTTTTTTTTTTCTTTGATATTAATTGAAGTTACAATTTTACACATTGAATTGAATTTTGATTGATTGTTCACTCATTTGTTTTCTTATCGGTCACCACGCTCAAAAAACAAATGAGTGGGGGGTGTTAGGTTATTTTCGTTACGGAATTTCTGGATTCGGTCTCCACGCTCAAGGCCCGCGATAGAAGCTATGCAATAGCTTAAAAAAAATTCCTTAGCGCTTTCACATTAAATACAAGTCCGTAAAAGTCACCCAAAGAAATCCAAAAAAAAAAAAATAGTCAGGTAAACTAGATTCCACAAAATGTCCATTAAAAAGGTCAAGAACCTTAAAAGGCCTAGTTTATGAGCCTACTAAAGTAGCCGTCAGCTTACTTCTAATACCTCATATCACGAACACAGTTCGGTGACCATTAGTTCACGTTCGTCACGCAATTTCCTGGCTCGGACATCTTGACTGATCACCAAACATTCACGATGATTAACATTACTTAACTTTACGTCTGTGTACCCTGAAGGGATGGGCAGATTGGTCAGTCATCTACTATTGATAGACTTGCATTTAGTCATTAGTATAGTAGTTATTTAGTCCGTTCCATCATCGGACCACAAGACGTACGGCGTTGCGCCACCGGTACATAGTGGACATCCCACCTATACGTACAAAGCGTTTTGGGAGTACATTCATTATGCGTACAGCTAAGGAATGGAATTCCCTGCCGGAGTCTGTGTTTCCTGATAGCTATAACCTAGGGGTCTTTAAGTCAAGAGTGAATAGATTGCTTCTAGGCAAGCGTGCTCCATCGTCGGCCACATCATCGCTTACCATCAGGTGAGATTGTGGCCAAACGCGAGCCTATCAATTAAAAAAAAAAAAAAAATTTGACCACTGCATCACCTTGTAGTAAGCGATGTTAACCACCTAACCACTCAACCACCGCATTGTTAAAACCTCCACGGCTTACGGCGTATATCGGCTGCGTTCTTATCATACGATTATGATTTCTGGCGTCTCCGAGACTAGAGTGAATAGGCTCAACTAGTACACTTCACCATCAACGATTGCGTCACTGCGTACCATCGGATGGGATCGCAGTTATGCGCTAGTTTATATCAATTAAAAAAACAAAAAAAAACTGCGTTTTTCGCGCACTGGAAAACGCAGCGTTGAAAGGCCTCCTACAAATCGTGCGTTGTGGCGACGCTTGGGGGAGGCCTATGTCCAACAGTGGACGTCTGTCGGCTGAGATGAAGATGATGATGAAAAATCTAGATGATGATGAAGATGCTGTTATAGCGTCAATAAAAATACATCATCTGTGAAAATTTCAACTGTCTGGCACTCATGACTAATCATGTTTTGCATTGAATGAACCATTGAGTCGATTCAGCACAGTTATTGATTTAGTAAACTTACATTCATTTAATATTCTTGAAGGCAGTTGATATGTCCCTGTCATGAAGGGCATTTTAGTACGACCATGTGTCCTCACTTTTATGCAGAATACTAAATTATTGATACAGTCAATCTTTCTGTCAGCGCATGAAATAGACTTATCAAACAATTTGTTGAAACCATTTGCGGGCTCTAGTTGAAAGTTGTATTTCACGTTTGTCGTAGTGGTTGAGCAATTGACTCCTACACTGCTTGTCGAGGGTTCAATTCCCACATGAAACTAATATATGTATGTCCTTATATGTAGGCCATATAGTTATTCAGCGTCTGCGTGCCTTTTCTGTAGAATTTACATATAGGGTGACTGGCAATTAGTGTAACAAACAATTTTTATTATGGGAGCAAAGCCGAAATCGCGAAAAAAATATCAGCAGTACATTAGGCAAACATAAATGTACTGAACAGCTGATATTTTTCGCGATTTCAGGTTTGTTCCCATAGTAAAAGTTGTTGGTTATCATGAGCACAATCACGTGTTTAAGTATCGTACACTACTTACCAGTCACCCTATATACGTGAATGGAACCACGATACAGGAGTAATTTCTAGTGCGGTGCAACGGTTTTAAAAAAGAAAAAAATAGTAATAACATTTTCCTCGATTTTTTTATTACCGCAACTATAGAAAGACCACCAAAACCGCTTTTTAAATAATAATGAAACGACGTCCCAAAACAAATTAATATTCCAACTACAAGAAGCCACTTCAGAATGCAGTACAAACTCCATTTTATCAGATTATTCGGACTCCGGTATTGCCAGCTCAGCTAAATTCTATAATTGCTCCCTCCATTACGCCGAGCAAACTTCGTCTTAGTCAGCTGTATTTTTTTTACTGGCAAACTTTTTAATTCGCTGTAAAATTGACCGTTGTTGGTGTTCGAAAATTAATTTATTGGTTTCGGGATATAAATTGAAATATGGCTGTGCCAATGTTGTATTAAATTGGTTAAAATTCTTGCAAAATAAGTATTCAGTATACCTATAAGAGTGTTTGATTTAAGTGCTCGATTTCTTGAGACATCTTGTTTGTTTTTTCAACTGTCTAATTAACCTTCGTATTTCTGAGGCCTTACCACGAGCTCTTAATACGATCCATTTGAAGACCTAAATTGAACTGTTAATGAGATGGAGCAGGTGCATAGCTCCATTTCTCTTAGTCCTTTACAAGACTGACATTTTAACAGGTCGTGTATCATACTATATTATAACAACAATAACCACAATTATGATTACACTATATCCCATCCACGTCAACACAATGTAGGCCATAAGCGAATCGATTAGGTGAAACTGTGAATATTTATGTTTGTTAATTATTCACACTCGAACTATTGAATTTATTTGGTTATAATTTGCACTGGTAGACCATATCCATGTGCTTATTCCACAGACCAAAAACATACATATTTATCCCGAGAGTATGTTCCAATTTTTTTTACTTTAATGCAGGCGAAGTCACTGGCAGCAGCTAGTAGTAACCAAATCTGCGTTCTAACTGTCACATCCAATAAAAAACTTCATCAATCGACTTTATCTCAAAAACTCTCATCTCTACAGAAACAAAAGCGAAGGTAAACAAAGGTCCACTGATTGAATGAGACTATTTTAGAATAGCTAGTGAGGAAATAGGCCAATAACAGCCGAGAGTAGACTATAAATACGGCAGAGTCAAGGCAGACCGTTGACGCCCGCTTTCCCTCTCAACGAGCTGGACTATAAATATGCTGCAGGCTTTATATTGGACGATGTTGGTTTAATTAACGAGTTCGAAGTGGACTGGGATATGAATTTAGTCACTGATTGGGTGTCTCGGATGAATGGTTAATTACATTTATGAGCTGATTCTTTCTTTTTTTATTATTATTGATAGATTTGCGCTTGAGTAATGTCTTACCTAATGATAAGCGGTGATGTGGGCGACAAGAGAGCATGATTGTCTAGATAACTCTTGACTTAAAGACCCGTAGGTTACAACTATCAGGAAATACAGACTAAGGCAGAAGATTCCACCACGATCTGTGTTCTCATGCCGTACGTCTGCTTGCTCATGATCGAACGAGCTTGGCGGAATGAAGTTATACATTCCTGACACATATGTGCTTCCCAAATTATTAGTAAGTAATTTTGCACGTAAAAATCTATTTAAAGAGTACGATGAAACCTTCTTACACTTACAAGCAGGCCATCAATAGTGCGTTGTCATATTTCAACAAAAGAATCTAAGTAAAGCAATGAAAACTGAAAACGTCAAAAGTTAAAAATCAATCACAGCGGCAACAAAAGACACCCACATGTTTGTAAATAATTTCTTAATTTAACAAAACAAAAAAAATACTATAATCCCATCAAAATGATGTCCAAAACTCGAGGGATCTGGTCGTATATCATAAATTCCTCCAGGAACTTGAATATTCCGACAGACTGGATGCTTCGTAGAGATTATGCGGATATGAAAGATCCGAAAGGCTGCAGAAGAGCTTTTGTAGACATACCTCCTGAACCAGATCCAAACTGTCCTCTAGAATGTGAGAGACGGAAAAAGAAAAAAGGAGGGATCCTGCACAAGATTAAACTGAAGATAGTTGAGGGTGGAACGAACTTTGGGAGTAAGTTGACCCTTTTCATAATTTAGCGAAAATACACGATTCTGACTACTGGATACTCTACCTGTATAAATGTGCTTCCTCTTCGATAGAACGGAATGTGTATTAGAGAAAACTCAGGCAGGCTTGGAGTATACGCCTTATTTGGTCAATTTAAATAGCTGGACCTATCTAGTGGACTCTTGAGATATGTCCTGATATGAAGTTACTTTGGCTCCTCATCACCATCGGCAATTTTGATTCACCTACTGGAGAATATAGCTCTTTATCTTTTTGTACCATTATTTTTATCTTTTTTTTACAAAGCGCCATTTCGTCGGGTCGAGTGCAAACCGCCAGTGTGTAACCCGAAAAAGCCGCAGATCGCGCTGCCGGCGCCACAGGAGAAGAAACTGCCTCCAATGCCGGCGCCTCGGCCGGGCGTCCAGGTATCGGTGCTTGGGGCAGACACTGCCATAGGGCAGTACGTCGCCTTGCTGCTGAAGCAATGCTCTTGTATTAAAAAGTGAGTTCTATTGTTTTTATCATTAGGTCCAATTTGAAATAGAAAGTATTAGGAGGCACAGTAGTGCCCCACCAAGGCGAGCAAAAAAGTGACACGGCCCTACCATCCTTTTTTTATTTGACAAGTACACACAATAACTAGCCTGACTGACCTGTTGGTCTAGTGGTTAGTGACCCTGACTGCTATGCCGGAGGTCGTGGGTTCGATTCCCACCCAGGACAACTGTTTGTGTGATGAGCACGATCATTTTGTTCTGTTTCTGGGTGTAATTTATCTATAATATGTATGTATTTAGAAATATATAAGTATGTCTATCAGTCGTCTAGTACTCATAACACAAGCTCTGCTTAGCTTGAGACTAAACGGCGTTGTGTGATAGTTGTGGAATATTATTATATTATTATTATTATTATTTACTGAACACTTATGAAACATAAATGGATTTATTTTAAATAAACTGCTCTAAGCGCAAAAATGAAACCAACAATTTTTTTATACACTTTCACATACATACCTTCACCGCGCACTACCTCAGTAATTTCGGAGGATACATTAGCAAAAGTTAATTACTTCCCCGCAGGTACTCCATTACTCTCATTTAAAAGTACACGACTGCAAAGTCTATTGCTTCCCTATTCCGTCTGACCTAATTGGACATTTCCCGCAAACGACCCACTCGAGTAGAAATGACCTTTTGCTTCTATTTTGTTTATGCTGTAAAAAGGGATGCCTAATTAAGTTTTTTTCAGGTCATTTCTCTTCTAACCCTGTTATTGTTATTGTCGCCCTAGTTTTGTTATCGCAATTTTATTTTTATTATTATGTAAAATAGTGCTTTAGGCTAGTTACTTAATGCCTTAGTCAACCTTGAAGCGGCTGTAGACCAGTCTATAGGGTGTTGACTGATGATAAACCTTTCGTTGAAGTAGGTATTACTACTTATAACCTGCCCCCTAGCCAAGTTACAACCGTTTCTATTCAACATCGACGTCATCTATAAAGTATAAAATGTCTTTTTATGTACCTACTATTTAAGATTACCTACTTTTAAGATTTAATTAAGTATTAAATTTTGTACTTTTTTGTTTAACTTAGTTTAAATATTTGCTCGTTGCGACATGCTAAACTCTTCCCTAGCATACGGGCAATGTTTCAGTTATTGGCCCCTATACAGTTATTGGCTATATTAAGACCTAATCGCCCGAAAAGTACCGTAAAACAGTGACTTTCTGAAGCCTACTCCTCGGTAACGGCCAGGTTAATAGGTTTGAAAAAAATATATATTTATTATAGATTCATGTACAACATTATCAACATTTGATTTTTTTGTGTGATTAATACTTTTGTCTAAAAAAAATATTGCAAAGAAAATGGATTTAAAGTTCAGCCGCGCACTATCCGAGAGCAGCTAGCCACAATTAAATGCACAGATACGCGCGCTGCCTCCTAGGCGGGTACGAAAGTTGTGTCCTTTTAATTTCGCCAGATGGTTCAAGGGACAAAAAGGGACCCTTAACTTTGGCGGCCTAAAATATACAATAACGACCAATCAAGAACCAGTTCTGAATGTACTAATGGTAGGTAATACAGGTTGTTGTACATACCTACATCAGGCACCAGTCCCTCACAAAGTTAGCTCTAATTTATAAGCAATATTGAAAGCTAGCATAAGATAACTATATGAAGGCAAAATAAATAAATAAAAAATTAATATATTATTATCTCAACGTTCAATCACGTGGTCAGAACAAAAGAATCGGAGGCGTGGCCAACTCGAGGCGTTCGACACAAGAGGATAGAATAGAAACTATTGTAACTTTGCTAGGGCCGGGGGGCTGGCC
Source organism: Mythimna ferrago (assembly GCA_910589285.2). Lineage (NCBI taxonomy): Eukaryota > Metazoa > Arthropoda > Insecta > Lepidoptera > Noctuidae > Mythimna > Mythimna ferrago. The sequence goes on along the minus strand of OU342691.1, from coordinate 7,623,881 downwards.
ACATTACTACGCCGCGGCGTTATTAACATGAAAAGCATTGTGTATGACTAGGCAACGTCGCGTCGCAAGCAAAGGAAAGGAAGCAAAGGAGGCAGCTGAAACCGTGACCCAGAGACAAGCTTTGTGCCCTGTCCCCCGCCATTTGGGGACGGCGAGCCATGGGTAGCTTGCCGTCTGGCCGTCCGGTAAAGACCAAGCCTGGATCGACGGCGCGTTATGATCCACGCGTGCTTCAAAGACATGTCAGCAAAATGGTAGGGCCCAGTTAGGGCCGACACCTGCCAGGGCTTCGGATTGTTCGAAGGAATTACCACCTTCGTAATAAAGGGCAAATAAAGGAATACTATGGTTTTGTTTTCAAGATTTAACTCGTCATATCACATAATAAACTTAAGTACTTGGGCATATGTATACAACTTTTCGGTTGTTAAAATAAATCTCTACTGCCTCTATCTGAATCTATAATATCCGTGACAATTTAATCACGTAACTCTTAACCAAATTCCAAAATAATAATAATAATCAATTTATTTCAGGCAACATATACCCATATCATAAATACCTTATAGACTGCACTGCGCAAATGTAGACACTTCAGTTACCGACACCGTACACTTTTTGATCGTCATGAGTATGTGTTAAGTGAAAGAAACTAAACACAAAAAATGCGCTGGGAGATACTGGTTCTATAGAAATCAAATTTTTATCGTTAGCTTGTATTTAACACAAGACACATGTTTGCGCCCTGCCTTACACATAACTACTTAATTACAATAAATCATTACAGCTAAAATAAAACACAGCTTCAAAGACGTTCCCTACCTCCTCATGCCCCCATCAATCCAGGATTGGAAACCCATCCACATCCTCACTTTAACGTCGAACCCCGACTCTGATGTGGAGCGATAAATTCTGCCCGGGCAAGTGAACCGTTGCGCACACAGTCGTGTTGTGACATCGGCGAGACGAACGGTCCCTCAGGGCCCGGAGATTTCATGAGCCGTGTAGAGACATCGAGAAAAAATTACGGAGAAAAACAACTCAAAGAATCTACTACTTTTTTACACTAAGAATAACTCACACTCGCACTCTCCTCTCATAGATTAGCTACTATTTTGGTGTACAACAAAGTTTATTGTATTAACTCAACTGTGGAGCTGTACCCGTTCCACGTCCGTCGACCAATATCTATCTGTGAGAGGACCTTCTCTCTCTGTATTTTTTACCGACTAAAATCCACTTAAAGTCCTTAAGCTGTTCTTTGCTTTCTACCGCCACAGTAACTTTTCCGATCAGTCCCACAGTCCCTTGCTATCTGCCTAAGGCTGTTTTCTACCAGATTGAAGGTCCCAGTAGAACACCTGACTACGAAATAATCGATCATTTTGTATAAGAAGCAATTCTGATGGAGTTTTCTAAGCTCACCGCCTCATCTCGAAACAACAAAGACACGACAAATGTTCAAATCATGTTATGGAAGAATATTTTGGGATAATTGCTATAACACCAGTCTTAATACAATAGGGATTCTGGCATCAGCAAATACAACATCTACACGTGTCTACCAAACCAAGTTTTGTCTCTTGAAACACAGCCAATTCTTTGTCTATACTTTTTCGTCTCGAAGGTCTTCTGTGTCTATTTATTTAGTGACAAATGTCTTGAGGGTTCGTGACGTCATACCCGGCTGGCCAGCGGATCACCCATAAACTGTTTTTGTCTGGGGAGCGCGGACGAAGGCATTTTGGCTGTAAACTCTAGAGGTTTAATTCAATTTCGTCTGGGATAACCAGCGTTTTGATTGACTGATGACCGAGTTAGCTGGTCGAGGTTTGATTTGTCTGGCTAGTAAATTATTCAGATTTGGCTTTTATATTATATACTAACTTCTGCCAGCGGCTTCGCCCGCGTCAAAATAGGTTTCTCCTTACAAACTTGTTTCATCACTAAAGAAGGTGAATTTCGAAAAATCCTCCTTAGTGGTCGTTTACGTTGTAAAAGGAAACCTTAGCAAAATGTCACTCTCCTAGTCTCGGTAGTTATTGGCTGTGCTTTGATATGTCAGTCAGTCAGTTTCTCCTTTTATTTATATAAATAAGTAAAAAGAGAGCTGTATTCTAGATTGTATTTTTCTTCTTCGAGACTCTTTTTTTAGCAACCTTTCTATCACAGGTGTCGTATAAATCTTGAAAGGTGCAGGGTGGGCAGTACAGCAGGTGATGCATATCCTGTGAGTCGAACTCCACACCGGCACTGTGTTGAGATAAATTTTACTACAATTTGCTCATAAAAATGGTCCAAATCTGTTGAACAACGAATTTTCTAGTTCAACTAACTTACTTTTCACAAAAAAAAGACAATAAAATTATTTAAGATAGGTACTATTGTCTTTTTTGTGAAGAGTAGAGTCTTTTCTAGGAAAAATATTTTTTGTTTCTTTGAGGAAAGAGGGTTTTCCTTTCGTAATTAAAAACTACTCATGATAACATGTTAATACGAACTATTTTAATAAATGAGCAGTTGTGTGTATAACAAATTAGGGAAGGTAGGTATAGTCGTTATTAGGTACTTTTTAAATAGAGGAAAGAAATTCCTGCAAAATACGCAAACCATCAAATTTTATGAAAATAAATATCGTAAGCGATATTTCTCTTTGAATCTGTTTTTAAGGGACACGCGAGGGCGCATTTTGTAAAGAGCCCGGATTGCTCTCTTTTGCAAGCACACTATGGTAATGTGACGTCTTGTTTGAAGTGATTTTATTATCCACTAGCATAGCAGCTACCACTGATGATGTTGACTTGACGGCGAAACTCATGTTGGTGCAGACAAAGCAGAATATAAAATACCAGAATCCATTGTTCAGCACCGGTTTTAAGTTAAAAAACATCGCTTGGCTATTCCTGTTCTCCTGTTTAATAGCTCGCCTCGTAAAGCCGTAAAATAAGGCACAACGGACACTGGCAGTAAGGTACGGCTCATGAATCCGCTCCTATGGGAGTCTCTTGATGTCTGCCCGCCCGTTTTATGAGCCAAACGGCTCAGCCACAGCTTTGACGACACTAAATATATGAGGGTACTTGAATAAATCATTGTTTTTGCTCAATCGGATGTTTGACGGTAAAACTGCTAATAATATTGCAGCGTTCCATAAACTTCTATTTGATAGTCCGCTCTTCATCATCAGCCTTTGTAATGTTCCCACTGCTGGGACTCAGGCCTCCTCTCGACCCCACCAACTGTGTTCCCACGTTGTCGTCGTGGTGGGGCTTGCGTGTTTCAGTGACCTTGAGGGCTATGCCGGTAGAGCTACTCATGCCGGAAGGCCTCAAGCGAGAGACCAGACCAAGAGGAACATACGGCGGAGTCCAGTCGGACCGCCCGGAGGGTGCGCTGTCCAGAAGCGCTGGCACAACAGCTGTTGGCGCCTTCTGGATAGCGATGTCGGGGAGATAGGGTTCGCCTCCGGTACGTGTCTGTTCAGCAGACATGACCAGGATGGCGAACGTGCAATGGGGACCCCACCCCATTTAAAACAAAAAGGCAAAGCTGTGTCCAGCACCATCATGAGCGCGACTGATAAAAATATATCTACCCCAGGAGGGTACCTGCTTGCAGGAGAATCCCTCCCCGAGCAGAGCTCGGGCTGCCCCTCGTATTCTGGGGGGGGCAATCATCGCCTCGGGTCTTTGGACCCTGTTCCGTCCTCCATGGACGCACAGAGCCAGGGTGGCTCACACTTCGGCAGCGCGGAGTCCCTGGGACCAGTTCCCAGCACGTCCGCGATGCCGGTGGAGGCCGGCCGTAGGTTTGGCCTCAGGGAGGTGAGTGAAGACGCGGCGTCGGATTCAGATGCCGCGTCTTCACTCACTTCAGACGGGAAGGAGGTGGAGGAGGAGGTGCGGGAGCCCCTCCTTTTGATGGACGTGGAAGAAACCGCATCCAACAGAAGGAGGGCGTTCATGCGCTCCGCATCCGACGACGAGACGGGACCTGCCCGGAAAATCTCGTCGTCGGGGCGGGGTAAGGCCCGAAAATCGGGCAAAGGGAGAGGGAGCGCTGAAGAAGCGTCCCGGCGACCCCCGGAGGTCGCAAAAGAGCAGGCCAGCGTCTTGGTGCCGAAATTCCCTGACGAGTTACCAGAAGGGATGGAGGAGGCGCTGGCAAGGTTTCGGGAGGTCGTGGCAGCCGCTATCACCAGCGTTGCCAATAAGAGGGAGAGGGTGGCCAAAAAACGCTCCGTCGAGCTGGCCAACGCTTCGATTGAGGGGGCACTGGGGCTCGTCTTCGAGCCCTACGAGCGCACCCTCAGCGGGAGGTTTGGCCGGCTCGAGGCAGCCGTGGCCGCTCTCCAGGGCTCTCCTCCCGAAGGGGGGAGCAGGCAGGAGCAGGGTCGATCTCGGCCCTCGCCCCAGGCGGGGAGCGACGTCGTTTCCCTGCTGCGGCAGGAGCTGGTTGCCTTCCGGGAACAGCAGCAGAAACAGCAGCAGCAGTTCCAGGAACGGATCCAGAGCCAGTTCTCTGTGTTGGAGGGCATTGTCCTGCGCCCCCCTCTCGCGGCCTCCGGCCAAAAGAGAACGGCGTCGTACGCTGCCATCGCCGCGGCCACAACTGCAGCACCCAGGGCGAGCCCGTCAGAGCAGGCCAGGCACAGGGCTACGGCGTCGGAGTCTGCGAGGCCGGTCCCAGTGGCCAAGCAGCAGCAGCGGCAGGGGAAGCCTGCCCCTCCCCCGAAGGGTAGGGTGGCGGCTGCCACCAAACCGGCGAGGCCTCCCGCCGCGGCGGCGACTGGGTCGCGCCTGCCGCCTCCTCCGCCTGAAGACCCTTCGGCTGGCGCCGAGTGGACGGTCGTCGGCGCCAAAAAGAAGGCGAGCAAGGCGGCAAGGGCGGCCAAGAAAAGAAGGCGGCGAAAGGATCGCAAGAAGCGGGCCATGGCCGCCAGACTTCGCGCCCCGACTTCCGCAGCTGTAGTGATCACACTACAGCCAGCTGCGGAAAAGAAGGGCGTGAACTATGACATGGTCATGGCAAAGGCGAAAGAGGCGGTGGTGGGCCACCTCGACGAATACGGAGCCTCAGGGGGCTTCCGTATGAGGCGTACCGCAACCGGAGCTCGAATCCTGGAGGTCCCAGGTGCGAACAGTGGACAAGCCGCTGACGCCCTGGCCGAAAGGATTAGGGCGTCCTTAGATGTCGAGGAGGCCCGAGTGTCCAGACCCACCAAGTGCATCGACATGCGCATTATGGGTCTGGACGACTCCGTTAGGGTGGAGGAAGTGGTGGCCGCCATCGTCAGGGCGGGAGGGTGCACGACCGATCAGGTCCGGGCGGGCACCATCCGCGCTGACAGCACGGGCATGCGAGCCGTTACGGTGAGCTGCCCCGTGTCGGCGGCCAAGGCCATCACGACCGAGGGCCGAAGGCTATTGGTGGGTTGGGTTTCGGCCCAAGTCAAGATGCTGGAACCCAAACCTCTGCGGTGCTACCGCTGTCACGTGGGGCACCACGTGGGGGCCTATTGCGCCGCAGAGGACCGCAGTGACCGCTGCCACCAGTGCGGACAGCCCGGGCACAAGGCCGTTGAATGCCGTGCAAAGCCGCACTGCTACGCATGTGCGGCTGCAGGCAAGCCGGCCGACCACCGGGCTGGGGGCAGGTCCTGCGACCCCCCCGCCAAGGCCAAGGGCAAAGTCAGGCCCATCCACCCTGACACCCTCACCGCAGCAGCCACCGTCTTGGCTGCCGCCGCTGTCGCCGCCGCTCCCGCCGCGGTGGCGCCCTCACAGGGGGCTCGGGAGGAGACAGTAATGGAATGTCAATAAGGACACCATTACGTCTCCTCCAGGCGAACATCAACCACTGCGCCCCCGCCCAGGATCTGTTGCTCCAGAGCATGGCGCAGTGGTCGATAAATGTCGCCGTCGTCTCCGAGCCGTACTACGTCCATCCCCGCTGGGTTCAGGACCTAGACGGCTCGGTGACGCTAATTTCGTCGGCCGCCGCCGGTACCCCGCCCCTCGAGGCTGTTGCGAGGGGACGGGGTTGCGTGGCAGCACGGGTTGGGGACATTGCAGTGGTAGGCGTCTACCTGTCCCCGACCAGACCTCCCGACGAACTCCATGTCTCCCTTATGGAGCTAAGTGCCGTCGTCGCTGGGTTTGGTACCCTCCCCGTGGTCGTTTGCGGGGACTTCAACGCCTGGAATACGGCTTGGGGTTCCCGGCGCACGAACACACGGGGTCGGATGGTGGAGGACTGGGCCTTGGAGCTGGGCCTGGTCGTCCTGAACCGGGGTTCTGTCCCCACGTTGGTGCGGAGGCGGGGTGAATCAGTGGTGGACATTTCGTTCGCCAGCCCCGCTCTGTCGCCGCGTGTCGTCGATTGGCGCGTTATGGAGGAGGTGGAGACGTACTCCGACCACCGGTATATCCGGTTGGACGTCTCCGCCGAAACCTCGGCCGCGCCGGTCCGACAGAGCCCTTGCGGTCCGCGGTGGGCGCTTAAGCAGATGGACCGGGAGCTCCTCCTGGAAGCCGCGACGGTACAGGCCTGGGTGCAAGCACCGGACAGGCCTGTCGACATCGACGTCGAGGCGGAGTGGTTCCGGGAGGCCATGTCGCAAATTTGCGATGCGGCAATGCCCCGAGTCCGTCCAGGACGTGCTAAGCGCCAGGTGTACTGGTGGTCGCCGGAGATCGCTGCACTGCGCAACACGTGCAATCACGCGCGACGCCGGTACGCCAGATACTGCAGGCGCCGCATCCGCCCGCCGGATGCGGAGGCCAGAGAGGCGGAGCTGTACGAAGGTTACAGAGAGGCAAAACACACCCTCCGAGCGGAGATTAAGCGGGCCAAACTCGAGGCCCGCGACGTGTGGCTGGGGTCTCTGAACGCGGACCCGTGGGGGCGCCCGTACAAATTGGTACGGGAGAAACTGCGCCCCTGGGCTCCCCCGCTGACTCAGAGTCTCCGGCCCCAACTCGTGGAGGGTGTGGTAAGCGCTCTGTTCCCTGCGCGAGGGGAACACTCCCCCCCGCCTATGGCTCCGCCTCCGCCAGCGGTGTCTGACGCGGACCGCAATAGCGACGACGACGATAATGCTCCAGAGGTGACCGAGGCAGAGATGAGAGTGGCGGTGCAAAGGCTGAGTGCCAAGAACGCCGCCCCAGGACCCGATGGCTTGCCTGGGAAAGCCTGGGTCCTGGCCATGGAGGCTCTCGGGCCTCGACTGAGAGGGCTCTTCAGCGCATGCTTGGAGAGGGGCCAGTTCCCACTTCGCTGGAAGACGGGGAAACTGGTCCTCATCGCGAAGCCAGGGCGCCCTGCGGACTCTCCGTCCGCGTACCGGCCCATTGTGCTGCTCGACGAGGTGGGCAAGCTCTTTGAAAGAGTGATTGCGAGCCGCCTCGTCGCGCGCCTTTCACGGGTGGGGCCGGACCTTTCGGACGGACAGTTCGGCTTTCGCAGGATGCGCTCGACGGTGGACGCCATCATGCGCGTGCGAGCCCTCACGACGGGGGATGCGGTGTCCCAGGGTAGGTATGTCGTGGCAGTGTCCTTGGACATTGCCAACGCTTTCAATTCCCTGCCCTGGAGTACGATCCGGAGGGCACTCCGGTACCACCGGGTGCCCGAATACCTCTGTCGAGTAGTCGAGGCCTACCTGTCGGACAGGTATATTGTCTACCCCGGTCACCAGGGAGACTGGAAACGTCGGGAGATGTCGTGCGGTGTTCCGCAGGGGTCGGTACTAGGGCCACCCTTGTGGAACATCGGGTACGATTACGTGCTGCGGGGCGACCTCCCTGACGGGGTCAGCGTGGTCTGCTACGCAGACGACACGCTGGTTCTAGCGCAGGGAGAGTCGTACCAGGCGGCGGTCGCTCTAGCGACACACGGGGTTGCGATGGTCGTTGACAGGATCCAGGAGTTGGGACTCAAGGTGGCGCTTCACAAATCCGAGGCGATGTGTTTTCACGGTCGCCGCCCTCGGAACGCGCCGCCATTGAGTTCCCAACTAACGGTAGGAGGAGTTCACATCGGTGTCGGGTCGACGATGAAGTACCTGGGACTCGTCCTCGACAGCCGGTGGAATTTCGTGGAGCATTTCCGACGTCTGGCTCCCAAACTCAACCGGACTGGGGCCGCTCTCAAGCGGCTCCTGCCCAACCTTGGGGGTCCAGACGCCTCCTGCCGGAGGCTCTACGCGGGGATCGTTCGGTCCATGGCCCTCTACGGGGCGCCGGCGTGGGCGCCGTCGCTGCGTAAGCGACCGGCGGCCATTCTGAACGCCTGCCAGAGGGTCATGGCAATTCGGATGGTGCGGGGATACCGCACGATTTCCTGCGAAGCGGCGAGCCTTCTGGCTGGCCTACCACCGTGGGATCTGGAGGCAACAGTCCTTGCACACATGCACGACATGCGCGTGGAGATGCAACGTCGGGGTGAAAGTCCTCTGCCGCGACAGGTCACGGCATGGCGGACAGAGCTCCGGCGGGATCTCATGGTGGAATGGCGTCAGCGACTATCGCAACCCCGTCATGGGCACGCCACAATTATGGCGATAAGTCCCCTCTTTGAGGCGTGGCTGGAAAGACCTCACGGCGTCCTTACCTTCCGCATGACACAGGTCCTCACCGGAAATGGCAAGTTCGGGAGGTTCCTGTTCCGAATTAAAGCGGAAGTGACGCCCGGGTGTCGCCACTGTGCGGAACGCCCGGAGGACACGGTGGAGCACACAATCGCGGTGTGCCCTGCTTGGGCGGAGCATCGCCGTGCCCTCGTGGGGGTGATCGGCGGCGGAGACCTCTCGCGCCGGGCCTTGGTCGAGGCCATGGTCCGGAGCGAGGAGGAGTGGCAGGCGGTCGCCGACTTCTGCGAAGCAGTAATGCTCGCTAAGGAGGAGGCCGACCGCATCAGGCAACGGCGCTCTCGCCGCCGCCGCCGGGATTCCGATCCCGATTTCCAGCCACCGTAGGCGCGGGCTTGCGGACAGTGAGCAATGGGTAGCTCGCTGTCCGGCCGTCCGGTAACCGTCCGGACCAAGCCCAAGTCGTCGACGGCGCGCGCTGTTCCCGCGCGTCTCAAGGAGTTGTCAGCAACAGCAGGGGCCCAGCCGGGTCGAAGCCTACTGGGGCCAGGGTAATCCGAAAGGGCGCTCGAGCCCCGGTATGAAGGCTTGAAGGAACGGGATGGGTTTTTTAGTCAGTAAGAGTCTGACACTATCTCCCGCTCCGCCCAAGAGCGGGGGTTGTCATAAGATGATTTTTCCCATCGAAAAAAAAAAAAAAAAAAAAAAAAAAAAAAAGGCCTCCTCTCGAAGAGAGGAAATAGGCCGTGATCGTGCGGGTTAGTTCGCTCTTAGATCACTATAAACCAGATTCCATTACGAAAACCCTCATATAGCTTCCGTTATTTACCTGTGTAAAATGGGCTAGCGGTTTCTGCCTATCCGTTTTCCAAAATTTGACCTAATTACACACAGTCTGTTTATAGAACATGGGGTTTTTGGAAAGAGTTACCGTGGCCCTATAACGCAAAGGGCAACTGAAGGGCACAAGCAAATTTTATTCAGTAAATATCTGACAGGGTGGAGTAAACGAACTCCACCCTAGAACGAGTAAAGTCATTTGATAATTTTCCACCTCAAAAAGACCTATTTATAGAAAGCTATTATTAGATTAAAATTTTAACAATCATATTTTTTTTGGCAGTGTATATTTTTGAATAACGTGTTATTTAGTTATTCGTTTGTATTGCAACTGAAAACTTGTAATATGCCTTATTTTTTTATTAGAATAAGTATGTAAGCATATATGTAAAAGCTGTAAAATAAACCTTATATAAACATGTAAGCCAAATAGCATTTTACTTGGCAAAAAATCTCTTCCCGGAAAACACGCCCATGCGCCATAATCCATCTACACGCCCGAACACCCATAAAATATGTATTCAGCAGTTTCATTGTGCTGCCATCAAACATTCCCATCGTAGCTCAGTAATGTACGAGGCATTCAGAGCAAACCCATCAAATGTTAGCACTACTGCCCAGCATTCCTACTGACAGTGATTCGTTCCTCATTACATTTGACAAGACCAGAAAAATGTAAAATCATCATCATCTTCCTGCCCTTGTCCCGTTTTATTTGGGGTCGGCGCAACACGTTTTTTTCTTCCATTCTGTCCTGTCACTCGTCACGCTATCACTAACTCCCTTTTCTTTCATATCACTTTTAACACAATCCATCACAAGAAATGTAAGATAATCCTTAACCTTACTAATATTAAAAAAGCGAAAGTTAGTTTGTCTGTTTTCACGCCTAAATGGCAAAACCGATTTTTAATGAATTTTGGTACAGAGATAGTTGGGACCCTGGAGACGGACATAGGCTAATTTTTTTATAAAAAAAAAGTGAGAAAAAAGGGGAGAAAGAGGGAAGGTCTTTTATGTACGCGGGCGAAGCCGCGGGCAAAAGCTAGTTTTATATTTAAAAAAAAAATAGAAAAAAGCAGTCTAAAAATTGTTTTCCATTTTGGATTCTCTGTTGCTTTGTTTTTTTAACCGATTTAAAAAAGAAAAAGTTTCTACATTTGGCTGAATGTATATGTTTACCGATTTCTCCGTCAATTGTAGACCGATTTTGAAAATTATTTTTTTGATTGAAAGGTTATGCTTTCAAATTGGTCCCATGGAAATGTTGTTATGATCTGGTCATGAACTTTGAAGAAATGGCTTGGAACTGCTCATAGGATCACAGTAGAACTGTTGTAACAAGTAAAATTTATTTGTTATTTTCGATAAGCCTTTTTAGATGATATCCTTATCATGGTGGTGCCAAAAAATAACTAAGTAATTAATTAAGTAGGTAAGTAAAAATAACTAAGTAATCCGACATTTTGAGGAGTCCGCCATATTGGATTTAGAATGATATCTAAATGATGTCAAGCATGCATTGTCATTCAAAACTGAACTTTTTTTGTAACATTTCCGAGGATCTCGGCTAGGATTAACTATTTTAAAAATCCATTCACAATATTTTTGACCAAAACAAACATACATAGAAACATTGCAAGTTAAATAAAAGCTTGTAAAAAAAAAAATAAGTTTATACATTAAGTAATACGTAGTTTGGTTATGCTGCAGCTTAGAAAATAAGGTAGCATGGGAGTTAACAATTTTCTTTCTTTCCTTGTTGCTTTCTTTCTGTCCATCTACATGTCTTTTTTTATTCCTTTCTTTCTGTCTGTCTGTCTTTCTTTCTTTCTTTCTGTCTCTCTATCTGTCTTTCTTTCTCACTTTCTTTACTTAAGCTCCGCCTACTCACGCGGCCGTCTCTCCGCACCGATTTCTCTGCAAAAACACTCCCGTTGAACCTCTGTAAATAGTTTACTATGTAGTTTTAGTAAGAAGGCAGACATTATATGGATCATTCAATGTATAAGGAGAAAAGATTTTACGAGCCGGTCGTGACTACTGCGATCTGCGGCGGGAAATCTTTATCGCCATTTTTATTGTTAAGAAACTGTATTCGTATCCTTTAAATTCAGTTCTAATGACTTTGTTATTAGGTTGTTATTGTATTGTATTTAAAAAGTCTAATGACTTATTAGATACAAGCCGCTGATAGATAGACGAACAGATAGTGGATTCTTAGTAATTGTGGTCCCATCGAATATGATATCTCAGAATGTACGTTTCAGCAACAGCAGGGGCCCAGCCGGGTCGAAGCCTACTGGGGCCAGGGTAATCCGAAAGGGCGCTCGAGCCCCGGTATGAAGGCTTGAAGGAACGGGATGGGTTTTTTAGTCAGTAAGAGTCTGACACTATCTCCCGCTCCGCCCAAGAGCGGGGGTTGTCATAAGATGATTTTTCCCATCGAAAAAAAAAAAAAAAAAAAAAAAAAAAAAAAAAAAAAAAAAAAAAAAAAAAGAATGTACGTCTACAATACTACTAGCGATCCAGCCCAGAGTTACACTTCATGGTTTTTCTCAACTACAATATGCATGTTTGATACACCTAAGCCATCTTCATAATATATTTTCACCAAACAAATAAACTCACAAACAAACAGAAACAAAACACCAATAGACAAACTGATGCTTGTGGTGAAAATCCATTGAGTAGTTTTTAAGTTAATCGCATTCATACAGAAAAGGACTTGGTTACGACTTTGTTTTATAACATGTAAGGACAACTAGATTATTTTCAAAATTATTACCTAACTCGAAAAAATTAAAAGTGTTATAAAACCAAATTTCCCCACTACGTCTGTCTTGTCTGTTCGCAATAAACTCGAAAACAACTGAACGAATTTTTTTTTTTCTTGCGTTTTCGTCAATAGACAGAGTGATTCATAAGGAAGATTTAGGTGTATAAAACATGCATAATAGAAAAAGCCGCGAATTTCAATGATTTGTAACACCCATGTGAAAAAAAAAACACTTTTATTCATAGGTATCGTAGGCCCATAGGGTGTTAGTAGAAGTCGATTTCCTTCCCTCAACGAAAAGCGTAACAACGTAATCTAATCTCTGTCGAAAACGAAATAAAAGCTGTCTTCTCTGATCCAATCAAGTCTGGTAATAATAAAAACAATACATAAATAGTATCCTCGCATTATTGATAAGAAATGTGAGCTTGTTTATATTTAAGATTGGGCCATACTTGGATATTTTTCAATAACAATCAAGTTCCTTTTGAAATAACAAAAGAAACATAATAACTCTTACCTTCATAATTATCCAAAAATTTCTACCATAAAACTCTGGAATGTGTTTCCCCTCGACATAAAAAATCACTAGCTGTAGACAAACTTGGAATACATACAACAAATACTAATGGGTTTTTACAAAGTCGTCATCATTACAAATCACTTTCACAAATCACAAAACAAACAAGAACAAATCACAACCAAAAACAACAAATAAATCACGTTGTGAAATTTTACGGAGAATTATCAGACTAATTTCAGCTGAAACATGTCCACTAATAGACGTAGGCTCTCCTTAAACATCACAACATCGATCAGAGATTATTGCATCCAGTGCGCTTCCGCAGCCCTCCCCACCCGGTAAGACGAATAATATAATCTCATCGATCCACCTTGCGGTAGGCCTTCCACTGCTGCCCCTCCTAATACCTCCAAAATCTTTTGGCCTCATAGCCACCCTTCTTGTGAGCAATATCATCTTTTTTTTTTTTTTTTTTTTTTATGGTGGGAAAAAATCATGCATTGACATCCCCCGCCCTTGGGCGGAGCGGGAGATAGTGTCAGACTCTTACTGACTAAAAGACCCACCCCGTTCCTTCTAGCCTTCATACCGGGGCTCGAGCGCCCTTACGGATAACCCTGGCCCCAGTAGGCTTCGACCCGGCTGGGTCCCTGCTGTTGCTGACAACTCCTTGAGGCGCGCGGGAACAGTGCGCGCCGTCGACGACTTGGGCTTGGTCCGGACAGTTACCGGACGGCCGGACAGCGAGCTACCCATTGCTCACTGTCCGCAAGCCCGCGCCTACGGTGGCCGGAAATCGGGATCAGAATCCCGGCGGCGGCGGCGGCGGCGGCGGCGATAACGCCGTTGCCTGATGCGTTCGGCCTCCTCCTTTGCGAGCATTACTGCTTCGCAGAAGTCGGCGACCGCCTGCCACTCCTCCTCGCTCCGGATCATGGCCTCAACCAAGGCCCGACGCGAGAGGTCTCCGCCGCCGATCGCCCCCACGAGGGCACGGCGATGCTCCGCCCAAGCAGGGCACACCTCGACTGTGTGCTCCACCGTGTCCTCCGGGCGTTCCGCACAGTGGCGACACCCGGGCGTCACTTCCGCATGAATCCGGTGCAGGAAACTCCCGAACGAACCATGTCCGGTGAGTACCTGAGTCATGCGGAAGGTAAGGACGCCGTGAGGTCTTTCCAGCCACGCCTCAAAGAGGGGACTTACCGCCAAGATTGTGGCGTGCCCAGCACTGGGTTGCGATAGTCGTTGACGCCACTTCACCATGAGATCCCGCCGGAGCTCTGTCCGCCATGCCGTGACCTGTCGCGGCAGCGGACTTTCACCCCGGCGTTGCATCTCCACGCGCATATCGTGCATGTGTGCAAGGACTGTTGCCTCCAGATCCCACGGTGGTAAGCCAGCCAGAAGGCTCGCCGCTTCGCGGGAGACCGTGCAGTATCCCCGCACAATCCTTATTGCCATGACCCTCTGGCAGGCGTTCAGTATGGCCGCCGGTTGCTTTTTCAGCGACGGCGCCCACACCGGCGCCCCGTAGAGGGCCATGGACCGAACGATCCCCGCGTAGAGCCTCCGGCAGGAGGCGTCTGGATCCCCAAGGTTGGGCAGGAGCCGCTTGAGCGCAGCCCCAGCCCGGTTGAGTTTGGGAGCCAGACGTCGGAAATGCTCCACGAAATTCCACCGGCTGTCGAGGACGAGTCCCAGGTACTTCATCGTCGACCCGACACCGATGTGAACTCCTCCTACCGTTAGTTGAGAACTCAATGGCGGCGCGTTCCGAGAGCGGTGACCGTGAAAGCACATCGCCTCGGATTTGTGAAGCGCCACCTCGAGTCCCAACTCCTGGATCCTATCAACGACCATCGCAACCCCGCGTGTCGCTAGAGCGACCGCCGCCTGGTACGACTCTCCCTGCGCTAGGACCAGCGTGTCGTCTGCGTAGCAAACCACGCTGACCCCGTCAGGGAAGTCGCCGCGCAGCACGTAGTCGTACCCGATGTTCCACAAGGGTGGCCCTAGTACCGACCCCTGCGGAACACCGCACGACATCTCTCGACGTTTCCAGTCTCCCTGGTGACCGGGGTAGACTATTAATCTTTCCGACAGATAGGCCTCGACCACTCGACAGAGGTATTCAGGCACCCGGTGGTACCGGAGTGCCCTCCGGATCGTACTCCAGGGCAGGGAATTGAACGCGTTGGCAATGTCCAAGGACACTGCCACGACACACCTGCCCCGGGACACCGCAGCCCCCGTCGTGAGGGCTCGCACGCGCATGATGGCGTCCACCGTGGAGCGCATCCTGCGAAAGCCGAACTGACCGTCCGAAAGGTCCGGCCCCACCCGTGTTAGGCGCCCGACGAGGCGGTTTGCAATGACTCTCTCAAAGAGCTTGCCCACCTCGTCGAGCAGCACAATGGGCCGGTACGCGGACGGAGAGTCCGCAGGGCGCCCTGGCTTCGCTATGAGGACCAGTTTCCCCGTCTTCCAGCAAAGTGGGAACTGGCCCCTCTCCAGGCATGCGCTGAAGAGCCCTCTCAGTCGAGGCCCGAGAGCCTCCATGGCCAGGACCCAGGCCTTTCCAGGCAAGCCATCGGGTCCTGGGGCGGTGTTTTTGGCACTCAGCCTTCGCACCGCCACTCTCATCTCTACCTCGGTCACCTCTGGAGCATCGTCGTCGTCGTCGCTATTGCGGTCCGCGTTAGACACCGCTGGCGAAGGCGGAGCCATGGGCGGGGGGGAGTATTCCCCCCGCGCAGGGAACAAAGCGTTCACCGCACCCTCCACGATCTGGGGCCGGAGACTCTGAGTCAGCGGGGGAGCCCAGGGGCGCAGTTTTTCCCGTACTGTTTTGTACGGGCGCCCCCACGGGTCCGCGTTCAGAGACCCCAGCCACACGTTGCGGGCCTCCAGTTTGGCCCGCTTGATTTCCGCTCGGAGGGTGCGTTTTGCCGCTCTGTATCCCTCATACAGCTCCGCCTCTCTGGCCTCCGCATCCGGCGGGCGGATGCGGCGCCTGCAGTGTCTGGCGTACCGGCGTCGCGCGTGACTGCATGCGTTGCGCAGTGCAGCAATCTCCGGCGACCACCAGCACACCTGGCGCTTAGCTCGCCCTGGACGGACTCGGGGCATTGCCGCGTCGCAGATTTGCGACATGGCCTCCCGGAACCACTCCGCCTCGACGTCTATGTCGACAGGCCTGTCCGGTGCTTGCACCCAGGCCTGTACCGTCGCGGCTTCCAGGAGGAGCTCCCGGTCCATCTGCTTAAGCGCCCACCGCGGACCGCAAGGGCTCTGTCGGACCGGCGCGGCCGAGGTTTCGGCGGAGACGTCCAACCGGATGTACCGGTGGTCGGAGTACGTCTCCACCTCCTCCATAACGCGCCAGTCGACGACACGTGGTGACAGGGCGGGGCTGGCGAACGAGATGTCCACCACTGATTCACCCCGCATCCGCACCAACGTGGGGACAGAACCCCGGTTCAGGACGACCAGGCCCAGCTCCAAAGCCCAGTCCTCCACCATCCGACCCCGTGGGTTCGTGTACCGAGAACCCCAAGCCGTGTTCCAGGCGTTGAAGTCCCCGCAAACGATCACGGGGAGGGTACCAAACCCAGCGACGACGACATTTAGCTCCATAAGGGAGACTTGGAGTTCGTCGAGAGATCTGTTCGGGGACAGGTAGACGCCTACCACTGCAATGTCCCCGAACCGTGCTGCCACGCAACCCCGTCCTCTCGCAACAGCCTCGAGGGGCGGGGTACCGGCGGCGGCCGACGAGATTAACGTCACCGAGCCGTCTAGGTCCTGAACCCAGTCTCCACGGGGATGGACGTAGTACGGCTCGGAGACGACGGCGACATTTATCGACCACTGCGCCATGCTCTGGAGCAACAGATCCTGAGCGGGGGCGCAGTGGTTGATGTTCGCCTGGAGGAGACGGAATGGGGCCGTTATTGGCAGTCCATTGACTCCTCCCGAGCCCTTCTTGAGGGCACTGCCGTGGCGGGTGCGGCGGCGACAGCGGCGGCGGCCAAGGAGGCGGCCGCGGCGGTGAGGACGTCGGCGGGGATGGGCCTACGGGCCTTGCCTTTGGCCTTGGCGGGAGGGTCGCAGGACCGGCCCCCAGCCCGGTGGTCGGCCGACTTGCCTGCCGCCGCACATGCGTAGCAGTGCGGCGGAGCACGGCATTCTGCGGCCTTGTGACCGGGCTGGCCACACTGATAGCAGCGGTCACTGCGGTCCTCCTCCGCGGCGCAGCGGGCGCCAACGTGGTGCCCCACGTGGCATCGGTAGCACCGCAGAGGTCTGGGCTCCAGCAGTTTTACCCGCGCAGAAACCCAGCCCACCAGAAGCCGTCGGCCCTCCCCGGTGATGCTCTTGGCCGCTGACACGGGGCAGCTCACCGTTACTGCCCCCATGCCCGTGCCGTCAGCACGGATGGCACCTGCTCGGACCTGGTCGGCAAGGCAACCACCCGCCCCGACGACGGCGGCCACGACCTCGTCCACCGTCACTGAGTCGTCCAGGCCCATAATGCGCATGTCAACGCATTTTGTGGGCCTGGACACTCGGGCCTCCTCCGCGTCCAAGGATGTCCGGAGTTTCTCGGCCAAGGCGTCCGCGGTGGTGCCGCTGTTCGCTCCGGGGACCTCCAGCATAAGGGCACCGGTCGCGGTGTGCCGCATCCGAAAGCCCCCGGTGATTCCGAGTTCGGAGAGGTTCACCTCCCGCCTCGCCTTCCGGATGACCTCCCCGTAGGTCGCGCCCTTTTTCTCCGCCGCCGGCTGCAGTGTGATCACTACAGCCGAAGAATCCGGGGAGCGAAGCCTAGCCTCGATGGCCCTCTTTTTGCGCTGCCGTCGCCGCTCGCGTTTCTTGGCGGCCCGTGCCGCCTTGCCCGCTCGTTTCTTGGCTCCGGCCACTTGCCATTCGGCTTCGACCGGAGATTCCGTAGGCAGGGGAGCCGGCATAGGCCGCCTGCTTGACGCTACGGAGGGGGCTCCCGCCACTTTGGTGGCCGGCACCGCTTTGCCCTTCTTGGGAGGGGCGGCAGCAAGGGCTGGCTTCCCCTGCTGCTGTTTTCTGGCCAGTCTGGCCTGCCCTGACGGGCCCGATCTGGGCACAACTGCCGTGGTTGTTGCGGCGGCGGCGGCATAAGACGCCATCGTTCGCTGACCTGAGGCCGCCAGCGGAGGGCGCAGCACTATACCCTCCAACAGGGACAGCTGCTGCTGCATGCGCAGCTGGAACTGCTGCTGCTGCTGTTGCAGCTGCTGCTGGAAAGCAGCTAGTTCCTGCCGCACCAGCGTCAGCAGCTGGCTCTCCGGCTCGGGCTGGGCCTGGGGCTGGCTTTGCCCGTTCCCCTGCTTGCGCCCCCCCTCCGTCGGCTTCTGATGGCCTGCTTTCGCGAGCTCCGTCTGGATCTCCGTCCGGAGCTCGGCCTGGAGCTCACTCCGGAGCTTCGCCACCCTCTTTTTGAGGGAGGCGTCAAATGCCTCCCTGAGGGACACGGCATGGCGCTGCACCGTCCTCTCTTTGGAGGTCTTCTCCCTTTTGCGGCTCACATCCCGCAAAAGGGTGACGGCCAGCCTTTGGAGCGACTCCCCCTCCGAGTCCTCCCCGGCATGCCTCTCACTGCCGGATGGCTCCGAGAGGTCCATCCGGGCGCCGGTCGCTCCAGGGTGACGCCCCTCCACGGCCAGCCTGTCGACTTGCTGGGCAGAGCCTTTGGCCTTAAGCACCCGCCCTTTTCCACGGGCTCGGCCCGCGCCGCGGCTGCTGGTGGCAATTTTCCTCGCCGACGGGTTCTCCCCCTCTGTGTCGGAGGACGATCTGTCCCTCGACACAGGGCGCTTTAAAGAGAGACGATATTCTCTGCCGGGGTCTCCACCGGGGTCTCCACCGGGGCCTCCACCGGGGTCTCCCACAGCCTCTGCCTCCGAACCTCTACTGGGGTCTCCCCCAGCCTCTTCCCTCTCCGAGCCCTCCGAGCTCCTTCTGGATGCCGCGTCGGACTCCGACCGCGCATCACTCCCTGGATTTTTAAAAAATTTTGAATTATGAGTTTCCATTTCTGTTCCCACGAGTAAGTATATTGTTTTACTGGCTCAAATACGTGGTTCGCACTAGAGACTAATTTAGCTACCCATTAGTCAAGCTAACAACCTCCCTCACGGTGCGCCGCCGCTTGGAGGTTTGGGGTAATTTTTTATAGAGGTTGTCTTCCTCGCGGCCCGGGCGGTTAAGCCAAGACCCTCGTCCCCCATCAAAAGTCAGAAACATGACCTTGGACAATCTCTGGGGCTACGAGACCAACGGTGGCAGAAGGAGGAGCAAGCCTTCCTCCTGCCTGCCCGGCGGCAGTGTGAGTGCGCACCGAGCCCGCTCTTACTTCGCCACTGTGCCCTCTGCTTTAGCAGAGGGACACGCGTTGAAGCGTTCCTACAGACAGAACATTCGCAGACGGCCATCGAGGCCCCTTAGGCAGCAATACCCAAGGGGGTCATTGGCCGCCTCCCAGGGTGCACCGTCCCGCAGACTGGCCTTAGCTCCGGACGTATCCGCAAGGGAACTACAGCCTGCGGGCACTCGTGGAGGTTTTCTGTCGTGGCACCCCGAGCAATATCATCTGCCGTTACGTCATTGAACACCTGTGTAGTCCTGAGTTAAGCTATACGAAAACTGACAAATGCACTACTACTGATTAGACAGGTCCATTCAGATCTGTGTGGTTCTTTCCTCAAAAGACCATCTCAGACACTAGTCTGCATGGTTTTTATATGATTTCACCATTACCTGTTTGCAATCCACAGCACGAGTTTGTTTCGGTGTTTCTTCTCAGGGTAATCAAAAGACAAGTTAGTTTAAATAGATGTTTAAATGCGTGTAAAAGTGTTTTTAAAAAACCTATTTGCTAAATAAATAGCATTTATCATTTACTCTTAAAAAAAAAGCAAAACTGCAAATTAAGAATTATTATTATTCGTAATTTGCGGTTTTATCTATTTTTTATTGACGCACAATTTATTTCCTCGGTTGTTTCAAACATTTCAAAACTCATATTGCTACTTTTTTTCAAGCAAACTTTAAACACAGTCACGATATAAGCCTTTTTCAGACACAAGGACTTTTCAAGCTCCAAATTGAAACATTCCTCACTTAGCCGCACGAGTGTGCGCTTTAGACTGCAATTTTAAAGAGATGAGAAGATTTAGGTCATTCCTTTGGTGTAAAGTAAACCGAGCGCGGGTTGTTGTTTGCTGGCTTTCGGCACTGACCACAAAGAAGACAAGTTTTACGAACAAGTGCCAACATGCGCAGGGTTTGTGTGACACGAAAATTGACTTGTTTTTACAAGCTTTTATTTTATTTATAATGTTTGTATGTTTGTTTCGGTTTAGTCTTGCAAATCAATTTTCATACAGTTTCTCCATGGAGCTGTAATTTGGCAGACCAATGTTCAGTTTAGATGACTTAACTAAGTGACGTCAATCTAAATCCAATATGGCGGAATCCCTAAAGATGGAGGACAAGTTATTTTTTTATGCATCCCCATCATCGATATATATTACGAGTATATGTTGATCCCCATAGGGTTAGTTGAGAAAAAAAAACTACGTCAAAATAATTCCAATTTGGTTAATTCTTTATAGCGCCTTGGTTATAATAATAATAATTCTTTATTTCAGGCTACTATGGCCCATAAACACTATACATAAAATAATCTTAAAAATAATAAACTAATACATATGAATAACATATACTTATTATAAAAAATATACTTTTTTAATTATTTTCTTACACGATACAATGTTAGTCTCTCCATAAAAAATACAAGTATTCTGCTATAATCGGTAGGACAGACCCGTCATAGTTAGACGGTAAGCCGACTCTGAAATTATTAGGAGTAGATTTATTTTCTTAGACCTTTCTGTTTCACTGCTGGACAAAGGCCTCTCCTAAGTTCTTTTAAACAGGAAGAGGTTAGGCAGAAGTATTTTGTATCACACTATTATTATAAAGGCATAAGTTTGTGTGTTGTGTACAGTTGCCATCACGGATCTTGAACGCTCGGCGTCAGAGTGGGGATCGCTTTGCGCATTCCATACATTGGCGAGCCAATGGTCTTCGTTGTTAGATACATACAGCAACGCAGTGAACGAATATTTGACTTCTGCGCAAGTGTTCGCAACTGTATATTTGTTACTCCTTCACGCCCAAGCGACTGAACGACTTTGGCTGAAATTTGGTACACGGGTGGACCATGTCCTGGAATTAGGTACACTTTTTTTTTAATGATATAAAATAGTGCTTGACTGCGATCCCACCTGATGGTAAGCAGTGATGCAATCGTTGATGGTGAGGCGCACTAGTTTATTAAGGCGTATAGTCCCTTGAACCATCTGACCGAAATTATGTGAACGCAACTCTCGCACTCGCCTAGGCGGCAGTACGCAAATCTGTGCATTTATTTGCGGCCAGCAGCGCCCGGAAAGCGCTTTAAATCCATTTTCTCTGCGAGATATTGATTGATTTACATAAGCAATGTTCACTTTGAAGAATATTTAACCACCAATTTTTATGTGTAAAAATGTTTCTAAAGGTCCAAGCCGTTTCGAAGGAGTAGGGAAAAGTTGCGAAATTGCTAAGTTTTTTTTTGACAAAAGTATTAATTGCACGAAAAAATCAAATATTGATATTATTGTTCATGAATCTATAATAAACATATATTTTTTTCAAACCAATTGACCTAGCCGTTACGGAGGAGTAGGCCTCAGAAAATCACTGTTTTATTGCACTTTTCGGGCGCTTGACCCTTAAGAGCCTATTCACTGTGGCCTTGAAGATACCTAAATTATAATCGGACGGGAAGACCGCAGCAGGCAAATTGTTCCAGTCCCTCGATGTACGAGGTATAAACGACGAGGCGATGGACGACGACACATGCAATACTCTTGATCCCGGATCCACAGTCATACCATGACACATTCCTACATTAGACCATGAACATATTCCTTTGGGATAATTTTCTGCTTTCACAAACCAACCATATCAATCTACTAAGCATTGCAGGTTACGTCTATACGAAGCGAAGGACAACCACGGCTGCAACAGGGACCTGTGCTCCGTAGTGCAGGACCTACAGCATATCAACACCAACTGTGTGGTGCAAGCGTTCAGCTGCGCTTGTTATGAGCTTGAACGGTGCTTGCAGGTAGATTTTGTTTTATTTTCTTTGAGGTACAGTTGGTTTTGGATTGACTTTGATTTGGAGAGTCTTGTAGTGGTAGGCTAGAAATATGTTGTGTACTTACGTAAATTTGATGGGTGCAAATAAAAACGTTATTTGCAATTTTCTGTCGTTACAATGACTTACTAAAAACATTATATTCACAATATGACAAATCTCCTATCAAATGTTGAAAGTGCAAAAAGTAAGGCGATATCTGTAATAAATAATTATGCAATATTTTTATTAGTACCTACTTAAGTTATTACCATTTTCAGAAATACGGAAAATTGCAGAATACTCATTTTATCTTACTTTGCACTCTTTATTTCTTTTGCGTCTTTGAAAAGGGTACCTAGTTACTTAGTTATGTATTGAATATTTAAGTAAGTAATTTCACAATAAAAAGTATTTATGACATTATGTTAAGATTAACTGTTGTAAAAGATGCGTAGGTAGTATAAATAAAAACCATATTTTTTAGAAAGTTATAAATACTTTTTAATTAGCAGAGAGAAATACTTACCATTTCTGCGAAAAAAAAAACGCAAATTGTCGCTTACGATATTCCTACTAAATATAGTCGATATTTACAACACCCATCAAACTAGATTATCACACAGAATTCTTTCAAATACTCATTCGTTAAAAAGAAAACAAACTACCAACGTTTGTTCCATTTCCCAGCCAGAAGTAGGTACAGAATGCATCTTTTCAACGAACAGTCGCCATTTATCACTCGAAACACGAGTGCAATAGGTCACAGAGGAACATAATCCAGTTGGCTTCTAGTTCTGCCAGCACAGCTGACATTAGCATATCGGGCGGCGAGTGGTGCAGGCAGCTTCAGTGCTCATGTCAAACTCGGCGGGAACTTGGCGTGTTTTGTTACTATTAAACTTTCTGTTTCAAATTCACTGTGGCACAGCGAGTTTGTAGTTGCGTTTAAACGTTGATGACAGTTTGACAAGTTTGTCATTGAAATTCAATGTTTTGAAGTTTAATTAGATTAAAAAAAAATCTGTCAAATGCGAGTCGAACTCGCGCACAGAGGGTTTTGTAATTTACCAACTACAAATAAGTATAAAACTAGGGTTTCGAATTTATTCCTTTATATTTATTTATTTTTGCTTAACATGATTCTAGGTTAACAAAAGGACCTTAACATAGGTTTTGATTCCCTTGCGAGCGTCAAAATATGCGTCAACAAATGCATCATAAACAGCTTTCTTTAGATTACGTTGACTCATAAATTTGATTTTTTTACTACGCCAAAGGGCTGTAGACCTAAGTATTTGATAATAGGTCCAGTGATAACGGTCGCAGGGTCAAACCCAGCCAGGTGCTCTCAAAACGGTGAAGGAAAATATTATTTTAGAACCGATATGTCCTAGAACCAAAAATTCGGAGACATCCACTAATCTGCACTGGGTCTGCGTGGTGGATTACGGTCAATTTCCTCCTCTAGAGAGGAGGCCTGAGTCCCAGTAGAGAGGACATTATAAAGCTAATTATGCTTATTCTATGTAGATTCCGTAAAGGCAGAATGTAAATTATTCCCTCTAAAAGAATCGTAGCTCTAAATAACTAGGAACTACTTAACGAAACATAATACTACAAGAGAAGTTTTAATTTAGACGTAGTGATTCGTGTTGTCAAAAGCCGCGCCTACCGCGTTGTGGCCGTGAGCCTAATTAAAATTATCATGCCAAATTGTATTTCCACGGTAGCTATTTTTACTAGCATAAAATCTTACGTATTAATACTAACTACGGTACTTTGTTGCTGTTGACAATAAGCTGTACGCTGAATGTAAGTTTTAGGTCTGGTTTTTCAGTAGTCAGAACATTTTTAACTTAAGAATAAATATTTATGATATTTGACATAAGTATAGTAGGTATTTCTAGCACAAGCCGTCAAACCGCCATTTTTGAAAGAGTCGTAATGGGTAACAAAAAGAACACAGGTGAGTTTTTGTCAGTAAATGTCTGACACTCCCTCTCACTGTACGTAGAGCGGGAGAAATTATTTAATGTTTACCAACTCCCAAAAAAAAAGATAAAAATAATCAAACTATTGAAAAATCTGCCCTAAATGAAGCTAGACACCATAACAACAGCTAGGTATCCAAACGTATGACATAACATATTGCCTCTTCCCCGAAGGGATAGGTAGAAATAAGTCTTTTTTTTTTCATTTAAAAGACTATGAACTTCTTCACAAACTGAGTAAATTATCAACACGCAATGTGTGGATAAAATTATTTTATCGAACCAATAACATTGTCGAAACCCGTAAAAACCGGGCATATATTCAAACAAAACCCGGTCATATTCAAACTCAAAATTATTTATTTCATATAGGCCTACATAGTCACGGTTCTATAGAAGCGTGCACTAGCTTCTAACCTCTAATGGAGAAGAACCGGCAAGAAACTCCATGGTTACTTTTTAAAAAAAAAGTCTGTTTCTACAATATTACAGTCAAAAATGCAAAAGGAACGAAAGCTCACATAATTAAAAGTGTGGACACTGAACTTTAAATTATCTACAATTAGTTTTCGTAGTCATGCCCGGAGAAGGAAAAAGTTTCATCAGCCTAAAGGGGCCTCCGGTCGACATGGTCGGTCGCCAGACCGCCGCGAAGCGAGCCGGGCAAATAAACTTTGCTATTTATTTCAAGTCTTGCCTACGTTACCTACTTTTTTGGTAGGATACTTAGTAAACGAAGAAACATCCACTCGATCAAGGTAGGTACTAAGTGAAATAAGAATTTTTTTTTTTTTATATAATGGATAGGCTCGCGTTTGACCACAATCTCACCTGATGGTAAGCGATGATGTGGCCGACGATGGAGCACGCTTGCCTAGAAGCAATCTATTCACTCTTGACTTAAAGACCCCTAGGTTATAGCTATCAGGAAACACAGACTCCGGCAGGGAATTCCATTCCTTAGCTGTACGCATAATGAATGTACTCCCAAAACGCTTTGTACGTATAGGTGGGATGTCCACCAAGTACCATGTAAGAATCAAATAGAAACTATAAATGTTGAGCCATTTCGTAACCACCGTCGGAGTATATTAACCTTCCCTTTGATTTCAAGCAGACAAGTTTTTTTAAACATCATTCAGCAAGATAAAGTATACTATATGGATGGAGAGGGAGAGGGAGGCCAAAAAATGAAAAAGAAAATGGATTGTGTGAGGATTGATATGAAAGAAAAGGGGTCAGGACTAGCGTGACGGGTGACAGCAGAGAGTGGTCGAATAAAACGTGTAGGAACACTTACAAGGGTAGGAAGATAATGACAAAACAGGAGATTAGAATTTTCTTTCCAAATCTTATCACATCATTCAAAATCATATCCTTTCCTACGTCGAAGCCTACTGGGGCCACAGGTGATACGAAAGAGACCCATAGGTTCCTGGAACGAAAACAAAGAAGAAACAGGAGTGGGTTTTAGTCAGTAAAAGTCTAACACGAAAGGGCAGGAGATGTAATTAGATGATTTCCAACCTCAAAAAAAGCTACTATGCCTATCTTGTCACTTATCACGTGACTTCTTTGCAGGTGACATTATTGGCATAAATAGGAACGCTAACAAAAAAAAACATATTTTGGTTAAGCCTGCACGGTAGAATAATGAAATCAGAAGAAATCAGTTAAAACAGAAAATTTCCAAACCAAAAAAATCAAGCAACCGTCCGAGTCACAGCCTAAAAAATAAACAAATCGACGGGCACCAGTAATAGCGGTTGAATCAATGGTTGAAGGGGCATTTTTTTACTCTATTTGGTTACCCTGCCATGCATAGTATTCGCGAGTGGCCCCGGGTGGCGTTGACCTCACCTTGCTAATCAATAGTATTCGACCCACTACACTGATTATATTTTCTTTGGACTGGTTCATAGATGTTTTATATACTCGTAAAATGGGGACTGAATATAACTAGATTAATTTACTTTTTCGTAATGTTTTTTAAATGTGTATTATGAAGGAAAAGAACACTCTAATTTAATTTAAGAAAAGCAATAATTTAAAAAATGTCGTACCTTCTCCTACATAGGATACCTGTCCCATATAATAGGGTAGTTTCCAGGGTCAAAATAATTACATTTTATTTAGTCCGTATTTTAGATTAAAAAAAATTTTGGTCGCGTATTTTTTCTTTTTTCGATTAAACAAAAAATAACAAACTTTAATGGGCTATATCTTTGTAATTTTTGGTTTAATTTACAAATAAAAAAATACGTGTCCCTTATTTTTTTATAATCTCACAAACGGACTATTACATTTTTTACGGCAACTAGCCTATTGTGTAACTGTGTGCAATTTTTTATTACTTAGGCCAATATATTTGAAACTTAGTCAAATATATTGGCCTAAGTAATAAAAATTTGCATACAAAAAAAAATCCTAAGTTTTCACCCCGATTTTCAAAAAGTGCTCGCCTACATCATTAAAGGACATCTTATGAAAATTTCACATTCTTAGAACCAGTAGTTTCCGCTGTTCGTTGATATGTCAGTCAGTCAGTTTCTCCTGTTATTATAAATAGACTTCTTGAGCTTCAGCCAGCGGTAGTGGCTTCACCCTCTTGAAAGTAGGTTCCTGCATAAAAACTTTAGACCCCGGTTCATACCTGGGAATTTTGAAAATTTCTCTCTTTCTTTCTCTCTCTGTGTGTTGATATGTCAGTCAATTTATCAATTTATTCATAAAGATAAAATATTATGAAGCTAAAACCGGATGTCGATATAAACAAAACTTGTAAAATCATGATGTAAGTGACCCATTGAATAAATATCTTTTAATAAAAAATTCAAAAAGAAATATTGTTTCGTCGCTTTACATATATCTTTTAATAAAAAATTCAAAAAGAAATATTGTTTCGTCGCTTTACATTATACACGGTTTACAAATCCATAATTAGTCAACCGCATGAACCATCCACCAAGCCAATCCAATCAATGTCCTGATTCCAAACAAAAGGCTATGAACGAGTGAATGAATGATATTAATTTATCTGTCATCGCATTGTTTACATATGTTTACACATTATGCACACAGAATGTATGATAATGTGAACAGGCATTCCAAACTATTAATCACAAAATTAATGAAAAGATGGTTCGTAGTTTTTATTAAGTATATAATATGAGATTTTTTTTTAGATTTATGTTTAAATTACCGGTAAAGTATAAAATTGAGGCATTTTATAGAATATCACGAGAGAATCAGGTATAAAAAAATATTTAAAAAAAACTCTTAGTCTAATTAGTTAGATTCGAAGACAAGACGGTCTTTCCACCCGTCATTCTCTTCGTGTTAGGTGCCTTTAAACTCTGCCAACAGAAATCTTGATAAATCTTTATCTTAGCAAATAACTGACTGAATAGGTATTCGTTATTGTATTATACTTATATTATGCCTAGGCAAAGTGTTCAAAGTTATTTAATACATTGCCCGAATGTTTTAGTTTTTTTTTTACTGTCAAAATCAGTTATTGTTAGCTCATACGGCAAGCAAAACTGTTGTTTAGCATACTGAAATTACTAAAAAAAATTCATAACATATAGCTCTACGTTACATACGATTTGCGAATCCGAAATGATTAGTCAACTGAATGAATCAAACACTTCAATTCAATCAATGTCCTGATTTCAAACAAAAGTCAATGAATGAATGATTTTCATCCGTCATTTGGCTACACATTTACGAATGTAAAATGCATGACAATGCGAACGAACACACCGAACTCGTATTCGCAAGATTTATATTAAAACGGCGCCCGACAAACGACGTAAATATTTTTTCCACGTTTCTCCTTTACGTGTTTTTTCGTAAAAGGGTACAATACGGCATGTATTATGACTGCCTCTATCCGCGTAGTAAAATGTCGTGCTGGGATTAAGGCGTATAGTCCCTTGAACCATCTGACCGAAATTATGTGAACGCAACTCTCGCACTCGCCTAGGCGGCAGTACGAAAATCTGTGCATTTATTTGCGGCCAGCAGCGCCCGGAAAGCGCTTTAAATCCATTTTCTCTGCGAGATATTGATTAATTTACATATGCAATGTTCACTTTAAAGAATATTCAACCACCAATTTTTATGTGTAAAAATGTTTCTAAAGGTCCAAGCCGTTTCGAAGGAGTAGGGAGAAGTTGCGAAAAGTTGCGAAATTGCTAAATATATTTTTTTGACAAAAGTATTAATTGCACGAAAAAATCAAATGTTGATATTATTGTTCATGAATCTATAATAAACATATATTTTTTTCAAACCAATTGACCTAGCCGTTACGGAGGAGTAGGCCTCAGAAAATCACTGTTTTATGGCACTTTTCGGGCGCTTGGCCCTTAACGAGGGCAATAGAGTTCCTTCAGTTTAACTGATTTCTTCTTTAGGTAAGTTTTACGAAATGAACGAGAATGATTAAGGATACGTGGCGAAATCGACGTGTATTATAGATAACAGAATGCAAATTAAGCGCTTTGATATTTATTGTTTATCTATTTATTTATATTGTTTATCCTTGCATCGGAACGCCTTGCAGCAATTACACCAATGGAGCACAATTAATTCAGAATCAGCTACTTTTAACATAATGGAGATATACCTAGGACTTTAATATTAAAGAACCATTTGAAAAACAGATATGTATTTACAAGCTTTTTATTAACTTGTAATGCTTGTTATTGTATACACCGCTAAAATTTTAATCGTTTTAATCCCGTGGAGGGTCGATCCGGTACATGAAACACTATCGATTTGTAAGGATAAAATTAAAAAATAAAGTACCTCTTTTTTAAAACTCGTATTAATTTACGCATGTACGAAATTTCTTTAAGAAAAAGTCAGCTGAGCGAGTTCAATGACCTGTAGGTACTTTGTTCGCAACGCCGAGTATTAACTACAGGTCATTGAACTCGCTCAGCTGACGTTTTCTTGAAGATACTAATTTCGTACATGCGTGAATTAATACGAGTTTTGAAAAAAAGGTAATTTATTTTTTAATTTTATCTTTACAAATCGATAGTGTTTCATGTACCGGAAAAAAAAAAAAAAACCCTCCACGGGATTAAAACGATTAAAATTTAGCGGTGTAGTCTTAGAATCTTGGTAACTAATTCTTTTTTTATATAAAACGTTTAGAACAGACAGAACAGTCCATAGATGTTTTTTAATTTTACTTATTCTGAATATATAGTTTAGACACAACATCTACCCTTGCACGGTGCACAAGTTTTATCTTGTTAATATGTTATCTAGAATATCGTTCATTCAACACAAACTTGCCTGAGATACTCGCAGTATCTGCGAACGAGGAAAATAGTTAACAAGCTTTCTCCATTTCCGTACAGAATGAATGTTTGATATTTGAGAGAGATGAACTAGGTAACGTAGCTTGATAGTAGCTAGATTAAAAACTAGTCTTATATTTCATTTCTTAGTTTTGAATATTCGTCGCTTCGACGGACTATGAGGGGTATTACAAAGGCAATAGAAATATAAAAGTACTAATCTTGTGTTATTGCAATTTATAGCTACTATTATACTATTTTTAAAGACCAAAAAAAAATAGAACATAATACTGTATTAAACGAAAAAGTATAAGACTATCAATATCAAACAATTTCACAAGTGCGATTTTAGGTCGTATCCATATTTTTGATGTCCGGGTTCGTGGATGTCACAAGTCTTCGATTTTTTGGTTCTAGGACATGCCGATTCTTCACGATGTGCAGAGCAGTAGTGATGAAATAAATTACAAAATGTAATGCACCTGGCGGGGTTTGAACCCGCGACCTACAAACTCGTAAATCGGGACCGATACTACTGGGCCACCACTGCTCTACAGTAATAAAGCTTATAAAGGGTTATTTGAAAAACACTGGTTACCTCTCAAGACTGTTTCTAACAGCATAAACCACATCTTTTGTCCTATGACTTTTAAAAATGTATCATATTTTAGTTCAACAGATTTTCGTACAAAAAGAAAAATATTTAGATTAAATGTTCTAAAATATTACGAAGTATATGCGAAGCAAGCGACAATAAGTAGATACAATAGCGGAAGAGAGTAAGTATCGAGTGGCGGGGGTGCTTGATGCGCTTGCGTCCCGTCATCAGACGTAGTTAGGTATAGCAAAATACAGAGTTGAAATGTGTTAGATAGAACAACGAAATCTTGAAAGTTTTTTTTAATAAAATTATTAAATGTATTATGTTTTGTTAAAAGTCATAGAATATAAGTGGTTATTTATGATGTTAGTACTTAGTAATACAGTCCTGCTATGTTGTTCGTATTAAACAAATAACCCTGTATAAATCAAAATAAAATAACACCTCCAAAATTAAAGATATTTTGCAATTTTTTTGCAATTCGAATCAATTTGTTTTTTTTTTTTTTTGTAAGTTTTTATAGGTACATTCCTTTTCTAACCTCCATCTCCTTAATCCCTTATTCTCCCCCAGAACACAGACATAGTACTGATGCTGGAGAGTGGTTACCTGAACGTGGACATGCCCTTCGATAAGAGGTTCGAGTACCAGGCGCCCATAGTGAAGTGCTATGCGGACGCCATCGCCAACGAATGTCCGAAGGCGTTCGTCATAGTGTGCGCTACGCCTATTGACTGCATGGTGCCTTTGATCGCTGAGGTATATTAATCAGAACAGTATCTGTATTTTGAAATGGGTAGTTGAGGTAGTAGATCATGTTTTGTATTCATAATAGGGCTGAAGAAGGCGCCAGATAACCGTGGAATAAAGTACATTGACCTTGTCCTAATATCTCTGGGAAGGTACCCGAAAAACAAACAATGAACTGCTTTTCATTACTAGATCAATAAAGGATGGCGATACGTGTCGATTCAAGACATCTTTATGTCTTTATTTGCATTTTTGAAATGAAGAATGTTAACAAATGTAGGAGTGTTTACATTAGTAGAATTGAGCCTCTTGCCATTCTTACCCTAAACTCAGGGGTAGAAGGAACTATGACATGCCATCCGGAAAAAACGGCTCAGTAATTACGGAAAGCAAGTGCATAGCTCACAATTAAAGACCGAAGACTATAGCCGAAATTTTGAACCTGGCAGGGGGACACATTTCTTCTAATATTTGTTCCTAAAATTGAAAATTAACTTGCTCTCAAAATAAGACATCTCCAAAAAGAATTAAAAGACAGATGAAATTTTTGTTCTGAATGCTGAAGAACAAATATAAAATTAAAAAAAGGCTACGAGGGAATGAGTTGGATAAAATACGCATTCTAAAAAAAAATTATAATAACACACAAATACTAAGAAAATATATTTCACTAGCTGCTAGCAGTGGCTTCGTCTGCGTGAATGTACACAATAATCTCAAAAAAAACATACTCATAGGCCATGCTAGCTTTCTTCTTTCACTAGCGCAAAATCGCGGACAGAAGCTAGTATTTCCATAATTTCTTCAAGCTGTGTGCAATGTCTTATTTTCTTCCATCATTCATAAATTATCATCAGACCCTAAAGGGTTATTAAATGTATTTGCCATAACGTTGCAGTTTAGAAAATATATCATTCATTTTATAGACTAATAATGTCAGACATCGACAATTTATTAGCTACACGACCCATTAAGATCTTCACGATAAAGCCGCTATCAACTTCCGTGTTGTATTCAATTAGTTGCCATCTCTTTCATCGGTGTTAAGTATTGATGATAGAATAGTAAATTTCAGGTCTTACTTAATTCATTAATCTTTGCAACCTTCAACATTCTATTACGAAAACATCATCATCTTCCTGCCCTTGTCCCGTTTTATTATTATAACTCCCTTCTCTTTTATATATCACTCTTCACACATAAAAGCTAATAATTATTTTAGTAACACAACTAACAAAGAAACGTCAATTACAAAAGCTGCTTCTAAAAATAACCACGGCTCTTTAAAAATATCGTTCAAAAGGAAACCCATTTACAGAAGGCCTTCACTTATTTCTAATATTCGCAAGGCATCTTAGGCCGGCAAACAAACTGTGCCGGGAATGAAATATCGAACAATAAATACTTCTTGAAAGTTAACCGTTGTCCGCTTAGCTTCAAAATAAATTCGCACAATCACAATAAGCAAGTGATAAATATTGTTCGTCCTCCCCTGGGGCCGAACATTCTCAATGTCGAGTTGGATTGCGTTGTTCTCACAAATCCCATTTGTAACTGAAGAGGAATTTGTCAAAAGGTACATTGAAACCGTTGTTTGCTGATCTTGGTATATTGTGGTGGTTATGTGAGAAAAGCTTACTGATAGTTCAGCAACGTTTACTAGGTAGTGTTAGTTTGTCTCTGTTTTTTTTTAACTTGTATGTTTAAGATCTTAAATAGATGGTTTAAAAAATATATATATTCGCGAGTAACCAAGTCGACTCACAAGTACGCACTCATCATCATCGTCATCATCATTGCAGCCGAAAGACGTCATTGTGGAAATCCATGCTGGCCATGAATTTCCACGACCGCGATCATCACTATGTAAAACATTGCTCTACCTTGTGGTAGGTGGCTTACCAACAATGTGTCTTCTGGTACGAGGTCGCCACCCCGGGTTCTCTCTCTCCAGACTCTTTCGGCTCCATCAACTATCTGTTCTATGAGCAGTATGCTCTGCCCACTGCTACTTAAGTTTGGCACTTCTTCGGGCTTGTCAGTAACTTTCTCATAAGCAAATATTTCATTAAAAAATTACAGAGCTGTTAGTAACAAAACGTATTTACATGCATTTTGCCTCGATCAACATTAATGAAAAAATAGTAAAGCTGAAGTTTTAAGCTTTCCAAAAGTGTATAGTTTTTTTTTTTTTTTTTAATTTGCTATATACATCTCCAACAGCGCAAATGTAGGTAGATCCGATTTGGTTGCTCACGAGTGTAATACCTGTCATTGTTGTTTAGAAATGCTAGCTTTCTTTGACACTGTCAGTCTTGACTGTTCCTGCTTCAGAAACTCCAAAAATATGTCTGACATTGAACATCAAGACGTTGGTCATAACCAACTTCAAGATAACTCCAGCGACAGACAGATAAGCCAACTCCAACCGAATCATTACCAGACATCTTTCCACTAATGTGGGTCTTATCTCCGTCCTCTAACGATAATGAAACATTTGTACTAATAAACCAAATTGTTCCTCCTTCTACGTCAGTTCCATATTACTGTTTATCTTTCTCAGTAATTTTGGCAAGTAAATGTTTACTGAACTCAGTAATTGTCTGGCCAAATACGTTGTTGTGCTTGTATTTACTACGCTTCGCTAAAGCTTTCAAATTCATGTTGGCATTAACCATATTTGGTTCCAGATCGAATGGTTACACTAACATTGGCAACGTTTGCGATTGTTGGATTAAATTAATCTTCAGTTCCGTTAAGTTAAGAGCGCCCAACCCTAGATATATTTCCATACAACCGCTCTTACTTGATTATTACGTTATTACACATCTTTCTCTAGATATATTATCTATTTTCTAGGTTTCCTTTAAAGATAAAACATACATTTGTGTAAAACTAATCCAGTAAAGACTTCTGAAAATCTGATATTTTTTGTGAACTTTGGCCCTTCAGAATGTATTCATAAATTAAAAAAAGAAAAAAATATGAATATATATTTAAAGATAACTTTTAAATTTAATTGAGATTTTGATTGACGACCATTTTTTTCAAAAACTTTAAGCTTTTTAAAAAGCACACACCTATTTTCTTGAACAAGTTTTGTGAAATTTTCGAGTAAGTGACATGAATTATCGAATACCATCAGAGCGTTCAGGCGTTATCTCTATTTTTTTGCTTTGTCTCTTTATCAAACATTGCGTTGGATAAAAGAACAAGCTTTTGAACCATGTTCATGTTGACGATAGACGGATCGGGAAGAGCGCTCTTAACGTTTATGGTATCAGCATAATTTGAGACCAGTTTTTATTTGTTTTGACTGCGGAAGAACATACTAAACGTAAACATGAAATAAAAACTTCGATATTAGCAGATTAGTTTTTTGTTTACATCTCTACATGGCCATAAACTTTCTTAGCAAGGGTGAAGCTCGCCAAGAAATTATCTGTTGTTTTTGTTCTTCTAGTAGTTACGTAACAGAGCTTCCTTACAGCAAAAAAAGTGGTGGGTTTTTGTGCGATCTTTATCCAGACTCTTTGCTCTCGAACCGTAGAAAAAAACTTTCATATATTGAAACTTTCTTCACGAACTCTTTCGTTTTATTTCCTTACAACAACTAAGCATGTTTTGTGGCTTCATTATTGCGTTTTCTGAGTTCTTTCGTAAGAAGCCGTACTGGCTTATTAAACAAATAAGTAAGAACAAGTTTGTCACGCAACTTAATATGTATATTTTATCGTTAATCTAAATTCTCGCTTATCTTCAGTTGGTAGCGTACGGTTTTTTGGGTCAAACAACATTGATTTTGTGAATTCTGTCGACACGGTAAAATTTTGTACCCAAAATATAAAATTAATTCTGTTTACTGAGCTGAGAATATTGTGAGGCGCGGTTGGAAAATTATGCATAAATTATTTTATTATATTGATCAGGTAAGGTACCGCAACATTTTCAGCTCGCGTACATCTTTTTGTTGTACTTAAATATACATAAACACAAATATAAACAAAATGAAATCTGTGACTTAAAACTCCATAAGGTTAACTCCTTATCACCTAGCCATATCATTAATTTTCTTCTCTGCAGACGTTTAAGTCACAAGCTGATACTCCCTGAACAGACTCTTTGGTTTTGTAGTGATGCTACAAATACGTGCAAGCATTCTTAATTCGGTACTGTAGGATGCCGTGCAACGGGGAACCCTACATCTACAAACAAGCTTCATAGCCTTAATCTTTCCATCTATATCCCTTTCTTTTCTCTACAGACGTTATCTATTACGCTTTGGCTCGAGCCACGGTGCTATAGGATACCATGCGTTGGAGTCCCGTACCATTTGCGAAGCAATTCTTCCACGAACAAGCATCTTATCCTCCTTACTATCTTCCTATACCTATATCCTTTTCCTTTTCTATACAGACGTTAAAAGAAACAGGCTGGTACGACCCGAACAGGCTGCTAGGTTCGATGGCGGTGCCAGAAATGCGCGCGAGCACTCTCGCCGCGCGAGCGCTCTGCCTGGAACCGCGGTACTGTAGGGTTCCATGCGTCGGAGGCACCGAGGGCGAAGCACTCGTGCCTTTGTTCTCTAAGGCTGTTGAGTACTTCGATTTTGCAGAGGTATTTGAACTGTGTTATTGATAGATACATATGGTAAGAGATAGTTAATACGGCATATCGTCGTGGTACATGCAATATGATTTAGAATGTGAAAAAATTGCAAATTTTCTTCTTTGCGTATAAATAACCAAAAAAATGCTTTCGCGACATTTGCTAAGACACCCGATGTCTACCGTCTAATCAGAAGCGATCATTATATGAGAGTATTACATATATAAAGTAAACTAAAAAGGTCGAGTTTAACGCCATTTAGCGAGACCAATGCCGTGGTTGGATTTACAAATTACAAAACGATTTTATTTCCTTCTGTGAAGTGTGACGTTCCACATATTGCATGAACTGCGATGATATTAGACTTCTGGGTCTTACCATCACGTGTAAAAATTTCAATCATGCGAGCGAGAAAGAAGGATGGGGCTATGTATAGCTATGTATAGCTCCATACTTTTTTCCCGCTCGTGTACCTTATATAGCTTCCCCTTTAACAGTTCAGTTTAGGTCGTAAACTGGATCGTGATAAGAGCCTATGGTAGGGCCTCACCTCTATCGTAATCTCTTGTTAAAATTCAATTTACCATACCTATTTAACACTCGCGTACTGTAGTATGTTATTAACTAAGCATAAATTACTTTAATAAGACGATCTCTGAAATCGTTTCATGCAAAGAAGCACGAAATGCACAAGCACTAGATCAATAAAACGAAAATCACTTTCGCCTTAAATGTACTATTTACTTTCTGCTTTCTGTAATACTAAATCCGATTTAAAATCAACGTGAATCCCTACAACACCGATCAACACAAACTTAAATTCCGACGTACTTAAATCCGCTAAATCCGTTTGATCCTCGCTTAAGCCGTTAATCCAAAGTCCCTTCCTTTCCCAGCATAACGCTACAATGATGACGGAAGCGGTCAGGAATGCTCCTCAAGCGGTGGCCAGGTGCGATGGACCCTGCACCAGGGTTGGAGACCTCAGTGAAGCTCATGCCCTCGCCGGATTGGTGACTGCGGTTGCACATGCACTCTTGTGCTGCGATATTCCAAGAGTCACCGGTTTTGTTGAAACTGATCTCGGACATGTAATATCTCCTGCCAGGTTATTATCATTTTTTTTTTCATCACTATCATCATTCAGCAGTTAGACTCGCAATAGACCTCTCTCCAGTGTGACCAGTTCTGTACTTGTCTCTTTTTTTGTTTCTGGACAGACCGTTAGGGCGCTTTCAATTTATGCATTTTTTGACGGCCTGCTGTGGTGTGGACACGGTGCGTTAGTCGTACTGCGTTCGGACGATTGTATTTTTCATAATTGGGCGCAGTGCGGCAACCGTGCGGCGAACGGTCGACAACAGGACGGCAACGTCACAAGCACCACGTGTTCAATTTGGTATCGAATAGCGCATCACTGGTATATAAACGCACGGCAGCCAGATACGTTTTCAATTTAGGCGCTTGTTGTCGAACTGCTAACGTACTGCAACCGGCCGGCTGCCGCACGTTTACCGTTTAGTTTATAAATTGAAAGCGCCCTGTAGACTAAAACCAATACCTGTTCCATCAATTTGCCCTTTGCCGTTCTGGGGCCGCAATCACTGACGTAGCTATCGAAAGACTACGCAGGGCAATACCCTAGAGCCCCCAAAATCGGGAGGTCCCCAAAATCTAATTAACAATGCCCTTATTGAAGTAACGAAAAATTCTCTAGTCTTCGAAATCTAACTAAAATAGATTGCAACTTGCAACACTAATCATGGCAACAAGTTTTAGTCAGAAGCAAGCCGGAGCAGGAGAAGATTTCCCAAGTAAAAAAGGGGCCACAGTTATATATTTTTTTTGTTTTTGCCCCAGGGCCGTTGATTACCTAGTAACTCCACTGGCCGCGGTAACTCTTTCAAACAATCCCGCAAACTTGTGCTTGTGCGTAGATTTGCCTGCATCTTTTCATGTAACTGGTTTATAGGGACAGCAGGCAAAGCCAAGTTGATAATCTAAAATCATTAACGCTAGTAGAAAACTATTGAAATGTATGTCAATGACGTTATCTCAACGTTAAGTCACGATCAGAACAAAAAAATCGGAGGTGTTACCGATTGTAGAAAGAGATTCGAAACGAAACGGTCGTAACTTGGCTAGGCCAGCAAGTGAGCCTATAAGCTTGACATTACAGTCAATCTTCATTGCTATTGGTGGAATAATATAACCGACGTATCGTGATGTAATCTTGAGCCATCGCGGGGAGAAACGACCTCGTTCGGAATAGATATAAATTTTTCCTGAGTTATGCCTTTCACTGGCAATCTCATAGTGTTCCTGCCAGGACGAATCCTCCTCCTTGCGTCGTATTCCTCAATGCTGAGGGTCGTGATCTCTCTGCTTCATCGCGTTAATTTTTATGATGTTTCTCCATTTATTTCTGTCTCTGGCTTAGTTAAGGGTCTTGTATATAGTTATTAAGTCGAATGCACCCAAGAAAATATGGAAAATTAATCACTTTTGCTCTGGCATGACCTTCAACTCTTTCGTCCGTGACCTTGATACCGTCATTATCCATATTTTGAATAGTGTTGTAAAAAATTGTTCATGATTTCGCAACATAACTTACGTAACTATCTAAGCCCCGCACTTACCTAAATAGTAAGGGTAGTGGCGACTTGATTGATAGACTCATTTATCAACGCCAAACCGAAAAGGTTTGGCGGTAAAATGATTTTGTGTAGTGGTTTTATGTTCTCTGTTTTTTTTCTATTTAGCCTTTACTTTCCCTCTGCTGGGCAAGGATCTCCTAACTTCTTGCAGGTATTTTTTTCTCGAACCAGCCCTTGAAGAAGGCGTCTAGGTCATCTCGCCACCATGGCCGGCCTTAACGATATCATCCATCCTCAGACACCTACTTTGTCCAGACCCTTGCCCTGTAGTCAATGTGTATGCGCCTGACGCGACCAGTACAATCCCACGCTGTATGTTCCTTACTCTTAATAAATCTTCTAGCGTTAGGGTGTTTTTAATATCGTGCGGATTTCATCACGTATGCGGTATTGCCCCGCATGCAGAAAAACTCACGCTTGCCTACGATGTAGCGTGCATATTCCATGCATTACAATAAATAATTAAAATGAAAAGTTTGAAAAGGACATTTGTGAGAGTTACGCGTGCGAAGCAATCCCACATGCGTGATCAAATCCCCACGATATTAAAAACACCTAAATGAAAAAACTATCAGGGTAGTGTAGTATTAAAAAAAAATCTACAAATATAACTGCATTCGGGTTGCATGTTCAACTCGCATACTATCAATCGTGAATACTCGTAAAAATTTTACATCTCAGCTTACAGTCAATATTACGGTCACCATAAAATTTTATTACCATATCAAAATACTACGTTCCGTAGGTTCCAAAACACGGCCATTTGATAGCCAGAATGTGGTTCAGTGTTACGTGATAACGGTATCCTAATGGAAGAATACATCAAGCTCTTCTGCCTCCAGATTCATCGCAAATAAAGTGGAAATTGGCGGGAGTGGCATCAGGAAGAACCTCGGGCTGCCGAAGATGAACGAAAGTGAGACGGTCCATTTGGATAAGGCTTTGAACCAACTGTGTACCAAACAGAGACTGGTGTACGACTGGTACTGTAGGTACCACTGCTCATCTCCTCGACTCGATACCTGCCAGTTCGAGTTCTGGTATCCCAAGCAACATACAAGAATTGACGATTGCGCGTACGCTAACATATGATTTTTTTGTGGTGAATTCGTTTTGTGGGTGTCTTTATAATTTCTTGTTTACAATTTGGTACTACTGTTATCTATACTGTTAAATATGTGAGTATATATTTTCGTTTTTGAAAAATAAAGAGTTTATTCCTATTTAAGATTTTTATTATGGTATAGAGTACCCACTAGTAGTGCACTCATTAGTACCCAATCTATACCTAATATATGTCGCAGTCAAATAGCTTAAATCTCCATTCAGTAAACCGTATCAACACGAGCCGTTTAGTTATAGTCTGTCTAATAAGTCTTGGGTATTTTGTATAATATTTAATCATTTAAAAAATACTTTTAATCGATACTTTTCATGAGGTTCTTCTGTTAGTAAACAATGATCTCTATCTCTTAATCAACCTTGATTATTGAACCCGTGTTGACTACATCAGATTTCATTAAATCTTAATAATTACCCAAGTCGTTTAACTTATTAGACAGACTCTATTCATTGTGTGGAAGTCCCTACTAAAAGGTACAAAAATTGGAATTGTAACATAAACTACTCGCCTCGGGACAAGCTCACGAACCTCGTGTGGCGCGTGGTCAACCAGCAGTCCCCGCGCTTACGCCTCTCCGTTACCACGCTTGCATCTCTTCGTCCACCCTTGAAAAACGAAGGTGGACAAAGAGGAAAAAAAAAGTTTTGCTCTTCGTCCAGTGCTATGGTTATAATAGCGGGACGTAACCGTGCGTAAGGGTAGCCATACACGTAAGGCGTCCATTACACAGTCATACAAGCGTCAATCAATTCCATCGATCATGAGTTTTCGTCAGTCAGTACTAAAAAAACCGTCAATCATCGCATTAGACGGTAGATTTTTCGCCAATTAAAACATTGACTGTATAGTCTGTCTAATAAGTCAACCGACTTGGGAATTTTGTATAATATTTAATCATTTAGAAAATACTTATATTCGATACTTTTTATAAGGGTCTTCTGTTAGTAAACAATTATATCTGTCTCTTAATCAACTTTGATTATTGAACCCGTGTTGACTACATCAGATTTCATTAAATCCTAATAATTACCCAAGTCGTTTAACTTATTAGACAGACTATAGCAAAGTTGACAGCAAAACCTACCGTGTAATGGACACCTTAGGGTGTACCTGACAGGTTTGCGTGTACACAGTTATACCTGTAGGGTAAGCTTTTGTGGAAACCTGAACATTTGTGCAACTTACTCGCTCTGGTTTACCTGCAAAACTCAACTGTACAGGCAAACCTGTATAGTCTATCTAATAAGTTAAACGACTTGGGTAATTTTTAGGGTAAAATGAAATCTGATGTAGTCAACACTGGTTCAGAAATCAAGGTTGATTATGAGATCTTGGTCATTGTTTAATAATGTAACCTTATAAAAAGTATCCAATTTAAGATTTTTTTTAAATGACTTAATACTATTATGGGACTTGTTAACGTTAAAAAACTGCAAAAGATTTTCGTTTAAAATATACCTATTTCAGTAGGATACATTTGCAAAGACATAATAGTGTCATAAGTAATAAAATAAATCTAGAATCGTACGAGAAATCTGATTCTAAATATTTTATTCCACTAACTGATTCATCACCATTAATCATACTACGATCAAGATCTGTTGTAGAACTATCATCATCTCAAAAAACAAGTGAATGACAACTAAAATTCCGGTTGCCAACATAAGATTTTTAATTTCCTTAAAAAAATTCCAAGTCGTTTAACTTACTAGACAGACTATATACCCTAGCGTCTATGGCTATACTACACGTTCGGGTACGGCGAGCCGTAAGCGCGGCGTCGTCGCGTCGCCTAGTTGTAGCCAAGTCGATTTATAGAAGCTGCTAGTCCGCTTTGGAGGCCGCTTTGGCATCTGGTTAGGCGTCAACCTAAAGTAAGCACGTATCGCCTGTAGCCTCGTCAACCTAGCAACTGCGAGGCGAAAGGCGATACGGTGACAATCCCTTTCCGAGTTGATGTGGACCCTTAAACTTGAAACTCCGTACTAAATCAAACAAACAAACAAAACCGTAAAAGCATAACAGACAAACAGAGTTACTTTCACATTTATAATAAAAAAGTTGTCAAAAAATAAAAGGCCATGTTTTGACATTTGTATTTTGACTACCTAGAGGCTTGTCTGGTGTAGTGTAGCTACTACTAAAATAACTAAAATAGCTTCTATACGACCCCTAATTATTATCCTATTGTTTCTTCCAGCTTCGTTTCAAATTACATTCTAGAATTTTTCTCTAATGTCAAAACAGGCCTTTTATTTTTTAACACTTTATTATTATAAATGTGAAAGTAACTCTGTTTGTCTGTTATGCTTTCGCGGTTACACTAGTTGTAGTATGAATATAGCATATTTTATATGATTTTTTTTCTTTTATTTTCACAATGCAGATTTATGGCAACGGACATGCTTCTAAACTATAATGGCATTTGCAAAAGGTTTGTCTTTCCTCCTAAATTAAGTGGATTCGAAATGAACTCGTTAGACGTAGCGTTGTGTAGAGTGACAAGATGCTGTGACATAGCCTTAGAATGGCACAAAGCAAAACTGAAATGCGCAATCGAAACAAGCAAGTCTCAAATTATGGACAATTTCCTTCTACCAAAGCATTATGAACGAGTAGATTATTGTACAAAA
This sequence comes from Mythimna ferrago, assembly GCA_910589285.2. NCBI lineage: Eukaryota > Metazoa > Arthropoda > Insecta > Lepidoptera > Noctuidae > Mythimna > Mythimna ferrago. The sequence goes on along the minus strand of OU342691.1, from coordinate 7,582,236 downwards.
ACAGCAAATTAAACTGCCTTTGCGTGCATAATATTCAGAAAATAGAAGTCGCACCGCAAAAATTAAAATCGAATGTTTCTATATGTTTGTAATTGCTGTCTGTGATAAGTAGTAACCCAAGTTTTATATGAAATTGTAAATCCGAAAAAAAATTGTAAACTCACAGTAAATTTTGAAATATAAGTATTAGAAAAATGTGTACTACTTTATTTTTTAGCATAAGCATAATCAGCCTTTTAATGTTCCCACTGCTGGGACTCAGGCCTCCTCTCTAGAAGAGGGAATGTGCCGTAATCCACCACGCGGGTCCGGTGCGGGTTGGTGACTTTATTTCTTTGCATTACCCAAAGGATGACTGGTAGATAATGCCTAAGACATGAAGTCCACCTCTGTTATTTTGTACAAGTATTTAATAAATAAGTAAGTCTAAAATAGATTAGGTTTTAATTTATTTATCACGGGTAACACTTAAAATTAGATTTAGGGTCCATTTCTTGCAAACGGTGGACTCCCATTCGTTTTGAAGTACATTTTTCCGGCCATCCTGAAAAAAAAAACAAAAAAACACTTCCATTTATTTTGAGAACATAAGAACCGCTGTTCTAGATTTATAAATAAGCTTAAAATTAAGTCGAAAAAAGCCCAAGGAAAACATAATAAGTCTCGCCTGTTGGCGCAAGCCGCAAAAAATGCAATACTATGCTAATCCCGTTGATCCAGAGACATGAAAACGATTCTTTAGGCCACAATATCTGCACGAGAGCAGAAATCTTGTTATTGAGCTCGTGATTGGCATGTCTGTACACAGTTAGATTCAAGCGACAGACGTGCTTCGTACACTTGTCGTAAAACGGCCTCAAATATTGACTTAGCCAGTATGAAAAGACCTCTCGAACGTTTCAATCACAGAAACCAGTCAATCGTGACAAAAAGGGCTAAAAGGTCTATTATAGGTCTTTGTAAAATGGATGTTTAGACCAAGTCCCCTTGACCTTTAGATTAAGGGGACTCTGTTTAAGTGGTACTTAGAACGGGGTGCAAAACTATTTCGGATGCTCAAAAGAATCCATTACATTGTGGATATTATTTATGACGTTGCGACAAAGTACTGCATTGAAATAATTAGATATGCAATATTAATTATTTATTATTTTTTATCTATAGATTTTACTGACTTGTTGGTCTAGTGGTCAGTTGCCCTGACTGCTATGCCGGAGGTCGTGGGTTAGATTCCCACCCAAGATAAATGTTTGTGTGATGAGCACGATTATTAGTTCTGTGTCTGAGTGTAATTTATCTATATTATGTATGTATTTCGATATTACGTTTACTAATTGCCTAGTACACATAGCACAAGCTTGGTAGATTTTGGGACTGGATGGTGTTGTGGGAAAGTTATGGAATATTATACATATATGTATTTTTTTTTTATTAACTTAATGTAATCTAGAGAATAAATATTGAAAGCCTGTGTAAGACATTGAACTTTTAACCCTAGTAAGTGAGAAGCGGGAAAATAGGTTAGTAAAGGTACCCATAGCCACCTCGTAAATGTCTATGGTACCATTCGAGAATTTCCAAACGTGCACAATGGCCGTTTCTAGCTTTATACGGACATTATCGTTTAAGTCTGAACAAACAAAGTAATATGATCATCAGTTTGCTGATCTCGCAGAGGAGGGAACCATGGTCACCTTTTATGAAAGAAATATAAGTAACCCATATAATACTGTATTTTCAGAACAACATTAAGGGACGGTTGCTGAATTAAGAATTTGGATTTTAAAACATGTGTAGCCGTACTTTAATGCTCAATAGGGATAGAAATCAATACCAATCAGGTATTAATAAAGCTCCTTAATAAAGATTTAAAAAAAAACAGGGTTAAGTAAGCTATAGGTACCTATAACTTCTTAGCACATAGGTACGTAAATCCCCCCCCCCCCCCGTCCATGTGCACAAAACGTTTTGGGAACACATTGCAGTTTTTGTGCGCACAGCAGAGCTGAGGTTTCCTGCTAGCTACATTTAAAGGTCTTCCAAGTCAAAAGTGAATAAGTTACTTCTAGGCAAGCACGCTCAATCGTCGAAAAAACGAAAATCATCGCTTACCGTCTGGTGTGTTAGTGGTCAAACGCAAGCTTATCAATAACAAAAAAAAACGATTTTGTTCATATCGCCTATCAAAACTGCAATCAATCTACCAAAAGTGAAAGCTATCATTTACCAATTTCGGTTATAATCAATCTTCTTTTGTTTCTAGATGAGACAAATACGAGATTAGAAAAACTAAGTCCAACCTCCGTTGGAACCCATACTTTTTAGGTCATTTTTAATAAAACTATCCCCTTAAAAATCAACCTAAAATACTAAATAACTTTAATTACGAACTAATAACTATAATTACAGTAAATTAAAAAAATAAAACCCTACGTTAACTAAAATATGAAAACTCTTCCACATCGCTGTCGACTGGTAATGTGCCCAAAAGACTAGCGGCATTGCCACGCTGTATGGCAAATCTTATCATCTGTCCAAGGTAAAAGCCAGCCCTTGGGTCACGCGAAGTGTCAATTAGACGTTTCGGCGGATCTTTAAACAATTAAAATTCTTGTGTATTTTTTTTTTTCCTAAAGTCAAAATTTTACCGAAGTGCTGTCGATGGATTAAAATTATCTCGAACTACAACAAGGTGTACAAATATTACTTACGGTGGCGCAGCAGCGTTCCCCATGTACCCATGGACCTGAAAGGTGCAGGGTCTCGTCGCAGAGGTCCAGTCCGTGCACAGGGTAGCAGGAAACCCCTGAGGGTTGCTCAGAGACTCCGAGTAAAGACGCCACGACCTGACGTGGCTGCAGCCATCTGGAAAAAAATGGCTGCTTCAATAACTTGGTACATGGAATTCCGCTGCGCATGATTTAATTTAATGTCTTGGGAGATCTAATTTTTTATGTTGGAGATGGATTTTTACAGTGTGATACTAGGTTTTTCAATTCTGAATAATATACTCAGCTGATGTTGATATTATGAGTACAAAACCAAAATACTGAACCAAACCCAACATTGTCATCTGGAAAGTTCGGAAACTACTGCTAGTAGTTATTGGAAAGTGTTTTTTATAATAAATTGAGATTATATATGCGGTGAAACCATTCATTTTTCACCATCCCCAGTTAAGTAAATATCAGTCAAATGACATCTATGACGCCATACACAAACTAAAATTCAAAATCCTGCATTGCGTTATCAGAGTTTTCCGTGTGATTAGAACATACACAACAGTCCGAAATCAACCATCGAACAGTTGCCCGGACCAGACAAACTCCTATCTAGTCGAAGCATCCTCTCTTCAAAGGGGACTTTACAACCTGATCCGCATACCTTTAAAGAGGTAATTATCCAACCCACAATATGTTTAAATTACAAAACAACTCTTGTTCTGAACAACGGAAGTTATCCGATAAAACAAACGTGTTTCCAAGTTATTTTCTCTCAAGGAACATTTAACACCCACGCCGCCAGTTAATTCTTAAGTCCCACACGACAAGATCACACGACGAACAACCGAGAAAGAATGTAAGACAATATACTTATTTTTTATCTTTTTGTTTTTTTTTTTTTCTTTAGAAGATCAGCAGGAAAAAGTTTTCCCTAAAATATAAGTCAAGGGGTATATTTCTCAATATTTACATTATATAGGGTGACTGGCAATTAGAGTACGATACTTAAACACGTGATTGTGCTCATGATAACCAACAACTTTTATTATGGGGCAAAGCCGAAATAGCGAAAAAAATATCAGCTGTTCAGTACATTAGGCAAACATAAATGTACTGAACAGCTGAATTTTTTTCGCGATTTCAGGTTTGTTCCTATAGTAAAAGTTGTTGGTTATCATGAGCACAATCACGTGTTTAAGTATCGTACACAAATTACCAGTCACCCTATATATATACTTGAAAATATGCAAATATAAATCATTTTGCAACTTGCCTTCTGCGGTCTTCCCTTCCGTTTATAATTTAGGTGTCTTCAAGGCTAGAGTGAAAAAACTCTTAATAAACTAGTGCGCTTCACCATTACCGATTGCATTACTGCTTACCATCAGGTGGGATCATAATAATTTATAAACGTTGCCCCACCCAGGTAATTACTTCTGAATCGTGGGTGCATTTACATATAACTAGAATTGCTATTTGTAACCTATACAAATATCTGTTCCTTATGGAAATCGAACCTGCCACTCGCAGCTCAGCAGCCAATCGCTTAACCAACCATGCCGACAAATCTGCCAAAAAATTAAAGCCAATCTCGTTTAAAGTAAGGTTTTTTTTTTATTTGCTGTAAATAAGTTCCAAACATCGAGATCCGAAGACATATACCTACAAAGGTTTTGAAACATAGGAAGACGAACAATGGCACTCAAATAGAACTGTGCAGATCACCTGAAAACGTATGGTATTACTGGGTGAAGTAAGATGGTAACTAAGTGGCGTCCAAAGACTGGAACCCAAAATATTAATCGTCTGGCGGCGAGATGGGCTGAACAAATTGTGGTCCAGACCAGGTGAAGACTGGCACAGAAACTTGGGGATTAACTCAAGAAAAAAGAGGCCTATTCTCAGCGGTAGGCGAAGTCGGGCTGTGGATGATGATGAAATAAACTTCTAACTCCCAAATCTCTTCTGTAAAGCCAAGCAGTTCTTCTACCCTTTTTTACTTGAGAAATCACCAAATGACTCATCCAGCACTGGGTGACACGAGAGAAAGTGTCAGACTAAGGGCAGAGTTACACCGGAATAGCAGCGGCTGGTAGCGGCTGGCTAGGCTAGAACCACCAGAAAGACGAGCGTGTCGCGCGGCCGCTCGCGACACCGCGGGCGGTCTTGCGACCTTGTCATGCTTTTCAAGCGATACTGTATTTTAAGGTAGATAAAGTTTAAAATTATTTCACACTGAAAGTGCTCGCCCTCGTCCGATCCGGCCCTTAAGCCTCAAATACGTCACAGGACAAAATGTCCCCCAACACGATGCACAACATTGTCGAATTGTCCAACATGACCCACGTCCCGGAATACGTTGTAAAATCTTGTGGGTCAATTGCGGGACACCGGGTAACGTTATGACAAATAGCTTCGAAACATGGTCGCTTACACTGGTACTCTTCAGAAGGCTTTATGACATATGGCTCCGAAACGTGGTCGCTTACAATGGGCTTCAGCAGAAGACTTAAAAGTCACTCAAAAGGCAATGGAAAGGGCTATGCTCGGAGTTTCCTTGCGTGATTGCAACAGAAAAACACAGACATAACCCAAAGAATCACCAAACTTAAGTGGCAATGGGCAGGGCACATTGCTCGCTGAACAGATGGTCGATGGGGACGAAAGGTTCTAGAATGTCGACCACGTACCAAAAGATGCAGCGACGGAAGGCCTTCCACAATGTAGACCGATAACCTGATGAGGGGCGCGGGAATCCAATGGATGCAAGACGTCCAGGATCGGTCATTATGGCGACACTTGGGGGAGGCATATCTACAACAGTGGACGTCTTTCGGCTGAAATTATGATGTTGATGATGATGGGCAATGATGCAGCGTCACATAGATTGAGCATTGCGCGTCTTGGGGAACTTTTTCTCCCCTAGTGTATTTAAGATTTTACTGATTAAACACACCTTTATTCTTTCAGTTGCCTTTTACGTTCCAAGGGCACTGTAAATTTTTCAGACAATCTCACAGCCCTGATAAGAGTCGTACAACCCTGATAATGTCAATCTATTAGGTTATTCGGAGCTAGTTTTCCATTTATTTGCTGACAGAAAATCCAATGACGTAAGGATCAAACCACAGGATTTAAGCCTTCTGGAGGCGCTACCGGATCAGTGAGCCGCAAAAAGTCATATACATATATTATTTCGTATAGTACCTACAGAGTCTATTATTGTTATTTCTTGACATTTTTTTTAAAAGCTTCTTCTTTTCCTTCTTGCATCATATTCCTCAATGCTGGGGGTCCGCCATCGAATAACTTCTCCCAGATGGAACGAGAGACTAGTTGTAAGGGTGGTGGGAAAGTGTATTGTTTTATAATTTGGGAAATAATGGGTTTTCCCGCTCTTGGGTGCGACGGGAGGGCGCGTTAGACTTTTACAAACTAAAACTCCACCTATGTTCCTTCTTTGTTCTTCGCTTTCCAGTACCACAGGTTTCCTTTTAGGACACCTGGTTTCGTAGGCTTCGGCCCTTTTGGGCCCCTATGGTTTTGCTGACATTTAGTAGAGGCGCGCGTGATATACTACGCGCCGTCTACGACTCGGTCTCGGTCCGGACGGTTGCCTGACAGCTAGATGGCGATCTGCCCATTGCTCGTCTTCGTCGTCGGTGGAGAAGAGAGTGTAAGACTTTTACTGACTAAAACCCACGTAAGTTTCATTTGCCCTTTGCGTCTTTCAAATGTTCCCATAGCCCACCTAAACACATATTCGAGGCTTAGCCTACATATTTCACTCGAAACCTAGTAACATTTAATTCTATTGTATATTTTGTAAGGGCACCAGGGAGGTCGGAATGCGGTGCGCCTGTAAGTAATCTGCTATTGACATTTTCCTCTAACGATCCATCTTTGGCCGAAAGCCAAGTGGCGTACCTACGATGTCTTGGTAAAATATGGGGTTATCGCTATTCTAGGGTTGAACGAACTAAATTGATAAAAGATTCGATAATATGATCTTCTCGCTTCGCTAAGTTAAAAATTTTCGAAAGAGCGTCTTATCAGTAAAGGTGTAGATATGTTTATGAGATTGGAAATCATTAAATTACTTCTTCTGCTTTAGAGTGGAGCGCGTTGGCGTGTCAGCTAAATCTATAACTATGCCCTTAAGCTGTCCCTCTGAGTTCCAAAACAACGATAACTTTTTCAATCGTTCCGGCAGCCCTAGCAGGCATCGGCCCTACTGGGCCCCTGGCTTTTGCCGACTCTCTTTGAGGCCCGCGGAAATTGATTCCAGCAGGGAACATTTATTTGTATAGCCTACAGATAGGTGTTCCGGGACTGGGTGTCTTTATGTTTGTAAACGCACCCACGATACAGGAGTTATTCCTAGTGTAGGGCAACATATTGACTGCTCCTTAAGACGCCGTCAAGAGCTTCTGAGTGGAAAGAACTATGACTCACTGGTTATGTTACGGGGTATACTTGCTTGCTGACGGAGTATATAGGTATTAGGGAAACCAAGTAATAAACACGTTACTTACTATTCATTCTTTTAGCTAAAAGTATACGTAAGTAAGCAAAGATTTTGCCCGTTACTTTTTAAAAAAAACGTTGAACGCATTCCTAATGCATCGCGTGTGCGTGTGAATTATGTGTTCTTATAAAATAAAGGGTTTTGTACATTAATACGAACTCAAAATTCATTAAATTGTTACGAAATAAAGGAAGGATTTAGGAAACAATTGGGATAACTTCATGGGGAAGATAAAACAATTGTGAAATGCACAGAACATAGGAATCATACATGGTGAAATGGATGGGAAAAAAAGTAGTGGTCCTTTAACTGAAACATTCAAACTGCTAACCTGAGAAAACACCACACACTCGTATCTCGAGATATACTAGATATATGTTTAACATTTTTATGTACAATAAATTGTGTTGAAATATTGAAAACTATTTAAAAAAAAATCATTAGATTTTAATAATTGATTTTTAGTGGGTGCGTTAACAAACATGTAACATACATAATTTAATTTCTTCCATCGCTAATCTTTATTCTATTCTTTTCTTTTTCGCTTCCATTTAATTGTAACACATGATATATATATGTATATTGTATATATTTATATATGTATATATGTACTTGCATATTATTATTATTATTTTTTCCCCCTTAATTAATTTGTCCCTTGATATATTGCTTGAAGTACACCGCAGACTACCCCCTTTTTTTAGTTTCAGTTCTTATATTCCATCCCAAGGTTGTCTGGAAGACATCGCTGTCAGCGATAAGACCGCCACTGTGCACATAGGTTTAAGTTTCTGTGAAATTGTTACTATTTTGGTGTACAATAAAGTTTATTCTATTCTATTCTATTCTACATAAGACACCCAGATCCGACCCACTTCTGTTCTGATTAGCCAGTCAGGCCGGCAGAAGCTACTGGGCCACAGCTAATCCATTTGACAATCTCCGGCTTGAAATCGGAGCAGTAAATCTCGGATTACTACTGTTCATTCCCGAAAACCAACCGACGTCCGTTGCCAAAAATCTTTCAGAAAATATGGATAGTAATACTTATTTGAAATATGTTACTTCCTATAAATTCCTCATGCCAACAAAATATGCTGAGCTGCTACCAAAATTCAGAATACATAGTAACTCGACAAATCTCCGCGAGGTTGTGTCGTTCTCTTTAGTTACATATTTATGTAAAGGGGAAATAAAAAACGTTTTGTAGTTTTATGAACAGCCATAGGGGAGGCTGTGACTATTTTATTTATATATATCGAGTCTTTTCAGGAAAAACATCGTAAGCGACAAATTGCATTTTCTGCGGGAATGAGTTTTCTCTACTTCCATAATTAAAAAGTATTTACGAAAATACCTATGTTAGTAGCAACAATTCTATTAGATCGGTAGTTATATGAAGAAATATTTTTTTATAAAGTGTAGTTATCGTGAATACTTTTTAATTATGGAAGAAAAAATCTAGTCCTGCAAAAACGCTCACTGTCGCTTACGACGTTCTTCTTAAAAAGGCTCGATATGTAGCTGTAGAATACTGGCGTGCAACCAACCTAACTTACTTGCTTATACTCGTACCCACCACATAAATATGAAGCTTTATGACATGTCTTTAAAGCAATGTTATAACCTGCCAACACATCGTTCAAAGCTGGGAAACGGGAATGAGAAAGATATACCGTGTCGCACTCTAGTTAGATTTTTTTTATAATTCTCCACATTAAAAAAACACGTTTAACCTTTCGAATGTCTTAAGTTACACAGTCCGACATAAGGTAATGGTCTTTCTATTGTGTCTCTAATTACGACATTCAAAGAGTTAAAGCTCATTTTTTCTCTGTATAATAATCATCATCTCCGCAGGAAGATCCAGCCAATGTTCCGTATTACTTGGAGTTGGCGCAGTCATAATATCACTGAAGTCTATTGTCCATGGACGCGGAGCTTCATAGACGCGTGTTCGTCATGATACGCTTGGCTTATGCCTATGCTCACAGTACGACACGATGGCATGATGTTGCCGGTGGGTCGAGATAGTTTCTTAATTTTGTATTCTGTGAGCAAGTGTATAATGACTAATACGCGTCAATTAAGCTACGCATCTGTACCGTAGACAGTGGACCTAACTCCCTTTTCTTTTACAGCACTCCTCACACGATCCATCCATTTTTTGACAGGCCTGTTGGTCTAGCGGTTAGTGACCCTTTTTTTTATGGTGGGAAAAAATCATGCATTGACATCCCCCGCTCTTGGGCGGAGCGGGAGATAGTGTCATACTCTTACTGACTAAAAGACCCACCCCGTTCCTTCTAGCCTTCATACCGGGGCTCGAGCGCCCTTTCGGATAACCCTGGCCCCAGTAGGCTTCGACCCGGCTGGGTCCCTGCTGTTGCTGACAACTCCTTGAGGCGCGCGGGAACAGTGCGCGCCGTCGACGACTTGGGCTTGGTCCGGATAGTTACCGGATGGCCGGACAGCGAGCTAGCGGTTAGTGACCCTAACTGCTATGCCGGAGGTCGTGGGTTCGATTCCCACCCAGGACAATTAATGTTTGTGTGACGAGCATAATCATATCAGTTGTCTAGTACCCATAACACAAGCCCTGCTTAGCTTGGGACTAGACGGCGTTGTGTGATAGATGTGGAATATTATTATTATTATTATTCATCTTTTCTTTGGCCTCCCTCTCCCTCTCAGTCCATTGACACGTTTTATCCCCGATAACTTTAATATTATTCGCAATTCAACTAACGATTCACTGAAAAGCCTGATACTTATTCGCGGAGAGGCCCACTTCCACATAATTTACCTCATTAAACGAGCCGTTTCATGTCGAAAGTGGAGCTTTACGAGTGGCCCAAATAATTTCGCATTATCACCTTTAATTAAAGTTCTTTTATGGACGTACATAAAGGCTATATTCGTTTGTATGGTCGCTTTATGAAGCTTTCCTTTCTACGGGGACCATTTCGATTTTTATAACGAACGGTGCTTGTTACGGTCTGTTAACTTGGTTTGTCGTACACGAGGCATATTGTGCCTCATATTCGAGTAACGTAAACGTAATTATGAAACGTATAAAGGGCAGTAAGGCTCGAGATTAAAAATCTGTGTTGTGAACGTTTTGATGACTGATATTGAGGACATTTTGGTGTAAAAGTTGTTGGAGTCTACTACCATAATTACTAAGTTATTATGTTACTAACGTGACCGCGTTTGTATATTAATTAATTAAACCCCAACCGAACCCTGGCGTTCGCTCTTTCTTTGACTTTCTATTGTGTCTCTAATTACTGCATTGGAAAGGTTAAATATAGTTTTACTAGGTTTTGCCCGCGCGGCTTCGCTCCCGCTCTTCCCTACTCTACCCTATAAACCCTACTCTACCCTACTCTACTCTACTCTACCCCACTCTACCCCACTCTACCCTACTCTACCCTACCCTATTCTACTCTACACTACTCTACTACCCTACTCTACCCTACCAAACTTCACATAAACCATCTACTAAATAGTCCGAACAAAGCCTAAACATTTGGTTTGCATAGGTGAGTCCGTTCTTGAGTTATAAAATTACAACGAAAAGTGGCATTGATTTTTATATTTAAAGATAAGTTGCAAAGATAATAACATAATAATTGTGAATACAATTTAATTTTGAAACAAAAAGTATAAGGCGTAATAAACTATCTATGTGTATATGGTTATATCCGAATACTGCCCTACCACAATGCAACCGAAGTGCAATGACACAGTTATAACCCCATAAAATCTTATTGAACCAAGCCACTGCATGGCAGTAGCTCAAGGACTAAACGGCAGAGGACAAGCACCTCCTCTTCAGAGGGCTCACGCGTACGAGTCACCCTTTACAGCCACTGAATTCTTACAATTTTAATTAGAAGAGCTAAATAACTGACTTGGAGTAGTAACCTAAGTCCTTTTTTAAATTAACTGTACAAGTGTACAATATACTAGTTGCCGAAAAAAATGTAATTAGTCCGTCTTTTAGATTATTCAAAAATAAGTGACACGTGTTTTTTTTTATTTCTAAATTAAACTAAAAATGACAAAGATATAGCCCATTAAAGTTACGTGTAACGTCACGCCGTGCTGCATTTTTTCGCACGGGATGACGTCACACGTAACTTAAATGGGCTATATCTTTGTTATTTTTTGTTAATCGAAAAAAGAAAAAATACGAGTCCAATATTTTTTTGACTAAATAAAATGTAATTATTTTGACCCTGAAAACTACCCTGAAGTTTTTAGTTGTACGTGCATCACGTAAAATGTACGAAATAGATGTAGATAACTTTTATACATTAAAATTGTGTGTAACTTGTTATATTATTTAGGCTTTGTTTCATCGCAATCGGTTGATTTCGCCGGATCAGTTAGTAATTAATAAGATAAGATTATTATTTGCTAGCGACTTGCTTCAACAGCACACAAGTCTTAGGAATCTTGAAATTCTCGACTTTTTTCTACTATAACATGCATTTGTTATTAAACACTTAAACCTCCTCACGAAACACCCTGTCTACTTGTGAAAACTGTATAAGAATTCGTTCAGTAGTTTTCGAGTTAATCGCGATCATAGTGACAGACAGGCGCGGTGCAGGCCTTTGTTTTTTAACAACAAAAATAAACAGGCTAGCGTTTGATAACTACTTCGCCTAATGGTAGACTCCATAGAGTCTATCTAAAAATCAAACGACTTGGGTAATTATCAAGGTAAAATGAAAACTGATGTAGTCAATAATCAAGGTTGATTAAGAGATTTTGATCATTGTTTACTAATAGAAGAACCTTATAAAAAGTATCGAATATAAGTATTTTTAAATGATTAAATATTATACAAAATTCTCAAGTTGTTTGACTTTTTAGACAGACTCTAGGCGAACCTATTCACGACTAAAGACTCCTAGGTTGGTTCTCAAAACAAAAGGGAGATAGAAGATTCTTTTTTTAGCCATTACTGTCTCAAAACCTCCTCCAAACCTAGTCATTCTTCTCCCGCGTCGTCTTTGGTTTGCCGTTGATTCTTTTGGAGAAGTTTTTTTTTTATTAAGTTATTGTGAAGGTATTTTTTGATGAAGATCTCTTGATCTCAATTTTGTTTGAAAAGCGATGAATGATGTCTAAGATAGCACGAGCAAGTCTAGAAGATGTTGTTTTTTTCTGTTTTTAAAGGCTGTAGATAAAGGCTGGCGGGTTAATTAAAGTGGTGAGGGGCACAGACGCTAGCTGGCAGAAGAGTCAATTGGGAATATGCATGACAATGTTTTTATGTCGCAAAGTAATCTGTGATAGGATTTTTAAAATATTTTCGTCAAGAAATTTTTTAAGCTTTAAAACTTTGACGTCAAAGTCCATCACACTCATATGGCCGCCATGAAAAACTGTGTTTTTACGAGAAATAGAAATATATTTGTTAAAAAATTTTCATGTTTCGCCTTTTCGATTGATTTTCATAATTCGCATTCTGTTTTTATGTATTTATTGAGATAACAAACATTTTTTTTCTACAAACACCATATTCAATTTTGAAGTAACTAATAAAATCTAATAGGTATTTAAAAAAAATACCAATCTTCTTTTAGAATAGTTACCAAGACTTTTTTACAATTTAATAGCAGAGCTTTGTAAAATCGAACCGTAGCAAAAGCAGGGACGACGGCGACGTTGGGCTAATAACCCAAAATTATAGAGGGGGACGCTGAAGCGATAGGCAGATAAAATGCGCCAAAAAATACCGTGTAATTTAATTTCAGCTAAAAACACGAACGCTAATAATAGCTTTTTGAAAGGCAAATAATCGGGGTTGGCGTACTAGTAACGTACCCCCCCCCCCGTGCCTCGTCCTTCGTCGCCCTCTCCCCGCAGCATCCGCGTGTGACGTCAGAGCATCGATCGCCACCCTCCCGCCGAAATGTGCGGTTGTTAGGGTTGCAACATCATACTGTGATCAGCTAACGCGCCAAATTCGACGAGAAATTGTTTTAGTGCAGAGTAAATTGTTTATTGCGGTTTCATTTAGTCCCAGACTGTATCTGATGCAGCATTGTTCGTTATAACACGCAAATTGTCAATTAAATAGAGACTTGATGTAGTTCTGTATTACAACTGGTGAGCTGACGGTGTTATTTGCAAAAACATTTATCAACCTTGTAAAGGTCAATGTAAAAACCCTCCCAAGTAAAAAGGTTGCGTAACGAAGCTCTTATGTTTCTTTAGTAAACGGGCTTTCAGTTGAGAGCTCATGAAGCGAACGCGCCTTTTCATTTTGAATTTCGAATCGTGTCTTTTTTTTGTCAACGATAATAATTTATGCAATCGAGATGCAATTGGTCCATCAAAGTGTCAAAGAGCGAATCGAAACGCATCACTCGTTTCGTAAATTGATACAAAACCCGTATTTTTTTGTTAAGACCACATTTTTGATAGTAAAAAGGTCGTCTGTTATCTCTTTATGAAAGTTTCTGCATTCATTGACACGCAAAATCAGCAATCAAAACAGTTCATATAAGAACTTTGTCTTTTTTTACATTGTTGTATTTTACGCATTACAACATTACCATCCGTCTGCCAAGGGTGGTGATTATAATTTAGTGACTATATTGTGTCTAAAAAGTCAAACGACTGATATCTGATATAGTCAACACTGATTGAATAATCAAGGTTGCAAAGAGATGATCATTGTTTATTAACTGACTGGCCTGTTGGTTAGTGGCTCTGACTGCTATGCCGGAGGTCGTGGGTTCGATTCCCGCCCTGATTATCTGAACACAACTCTGCGTTATCAAGGCCATTACAAACGGATCCCATTTTCAACAACCCTGAGATATGATATTGATATGTGAGGATTGTATTGCTCATTCAACTGTATATTTAACGCGAATTACAATATCATGAGAGTGATCAAGCGTGTAATGAAGTTTTACTAACGTCAGAAATGTAAACAACCAAAAAACTTATCCCTAATGTTTGCGAAGAAATCTTTCTATTTTGAACTTGAATATTATTTTTTATTTACTGTTAGATGATTGGTGTGGTGGCAGAATGGTAACGGCCCCAACTTACGACTTGTAGGTCACGGGTTCAAACCCAGCCAGCCGCATTACTTACTGAAAGAGACCTTGAGGATAGAATAATATATGCATTCCAAGACACACTGAACATTGACCTAACAGGTTATATTGAGGAACTACACCGCATAGGTAGAAATGGGCTAAAACGTCCAATACATATAGAGCTCATCAGCAAGAGAATGACTAAGTATATTATATCACAGGCAAGATTTTTGAAAGGGCAGGGACTCCATATTTCAGAATATCTCGATTCAGACGCACTAAATGAAAGAAGAAAATATAGAGAAGAACGAAACCTGTCACGAAGAAACAACGAAAAATCATACGATGATACATTCGTGAGCCACACCCTGACCGCACCACAAAGCTCATCAGTGGCAACCACGTCCGCTACTTCACAGCGTAGTTTCAGCCACCACGATGTAAGCCACGGTCAACCCAAAGACCATAATTTTCGACTTTAAAGTATTTATACAAAATGTGCAAAGTCTCAAAAACAAAATCCATATTCTTGAGAGCTTACTAGATAGTGAACCTTATAAAGTAATTTGCCTTACCGAGACGTGGATAAGAAATCATCAGAGAGAAACGATTACAGTCAGTGGGTATGAGTTCAGTTCGGCTTTTTGTCGACAAAACCACCGTGGAGGTGGAGTTGCCATTCTCACACGGACGGGATTAAACTGCAAAGAACTACCCGACATCACAAATCTATCTGTTGAATATGTCGTTGAATGTTGTGCCGTAGAAATTAAGTCACCAAAACTAATTATTATCCTTGTGTACAGGCCCGATCGAAATATAGAACAGTTCTTTAACTTTTTAAATCAGCTTGTGAAACTCATTTCACTAAAATATAAAAACAAACGCCTCATTATTACTGGAGATTTTAACTTAGACTATTTAAAAAACACGAAGGAATATCAGAAACTTAAAAATGTCTTGACAGAACTAAACCTACATCAAATTATAAAAACTCCTACAAGAACCACAAAATCAACATCGACTTGTATAGATCTTTTATTTACAAACAATAGCAGCACAGAATTTAAAATAACTGTTAATAATAATGGTATCTCTGATCACAATAGCTTAACATACAGCCTTGGGAATGACGAAAAGTCAAGTCTCAAAAGTTCCTACTATGTTACAAAGAGAATTTTTAACAACATTAATATGACAAAGTTTCAAACGGCATTAAATAGCATTAACTGGAGTGACATTTTTAATCAAAATTTGGACATAGATCAAACTTATAATAAATTTCATGACATTTTACAATCTAATTTGAATAAATACATACCAAAAAAACGGATAAAAATAGTGCAAAATAAAACAAATAACTATCTTACTAAGGGACTAAGAAAATCTTGCCAAAATAAAAGATTAATTAGAATTATTTTGAATCAGCTCAATAGCGTCGTATTTAAAAAACATTACAAAGAATACTCGAAAATGTTGAGAAGATGCATTACAATTTCAAAGAAACTAAATTACATAAAAGAGATGAATGCCTCAAAAAATAAAACGAAAACGATGTGGTCAGTTATCAATAATATTACAAAACCAAATAAAACCAAACAAAATCAAAAAAACATTAACTTAAAATTAAACAATACAATAATAAAATCACCGCAACAAGTTTGTACCGCATTTAACGATTATTTCGTATCAGTAGGTGTAAGTAAGAGTACAAAAGCTTCGGCGCCGCCGCCGTCGTGCGAGCCAGCAGTACATTCGGTGCACACGCCCGCAATAAACTCCATATACATCGAACCAGTGACCGAGCGAGAAGTTTTTAATATTATACGCGCAATGCAAAATAAACGTAGCTTCGGAGTAGACGACATCCCGCCTATTTTAGTAAAAAAGTGCACAAAGGAGCTAACATCACCTATAACTCAATTAATAAATATTTCTTTCGAAGAGGGAAGATTCCCAGAAAAACTTAAAATTGCGAAAGTACGTCCAATCGCGAAAAAAGGAGGAAATTCAGAAAATCCTAGTAATTATAGGCCTATTGCACTATTACCCACTATGTCAAAAGTTTTTGAAAAAGCAATGGCGACACGTATTAATAAATTTTTAGAAAAATATGATATTTTAGATAATAATCAATTCGGTTTTAGGAAAAAACGCTCAACTACTTTAGCGGTATATAATTACGTACAGGAAATATACAGTTGTATTAATGAAGGAAAGTACGCTGTTGGGCTATTCCTAGATATGACGAAAGCGTATGACAGGGTGTCACATAAATATCTATTACAGAAACTTTACGGATCAGGTATTAGGGGTAACGCTTTTAATTGGTTTAAATCATATTTACATAATAGAGTACAATTCGTAGAAATGGAACATTTCGATAGTATCACCCAGGAAATGTACAGCATACGATCTGACATGGCTACCATAAATAATTCAATACCCCAAGGTAGTGTCTTAGGATGTCCCCTATTTATAATTTACATAAATGATTTGCCAAAAAAGATAAGTTCGTCATGTATTTTGTTCGCTGATGATGTTTCCTTATTATTTAAAACACCAGCAAACGTTGACCATTTAACCATTTTAAAAACATTCTCAGAAACCGAGCAATGGTTAAATAACCATAACTTAGAAATAAACTTATCTAAAACTAAAGTATGCCAATTTAGAACTTACCAAAGAACCCCAATAAATCTAAACATATTAACGCAACAATTAAAATTGGATGAAGTCAACGAATTTACACTTTTAGGCCTAACATTAGACTCAAACCTAAATTGGAAGAAACATATTGAAAATACAAAAGCAAAATTGTCCCAATTTATTTATGCACTAAGCTTATTGAAACGCAATACAGACTACAACACCGCCTTATCTGCCTATTATGCGTACGCCTACTCCTGGTTAAATTATGGTATCATTCTATGGGGAGAAAGTACCGACTTCTTGGACCTCTTCATTCAGCAAAAGAAATGTATCAGAGTACTTATGAACATAGATCAACAAGAAAGTTGTAAGCCACACTTTATTAAGCAACAAATTCTTACACTACCATCAATTTATATACTGCAAAGTTGTCTATTCGTTAGGAAAAATAGGCATCTCTTTAAATCTAATATCGAACTCAATGCAAACTATAACCGACGGAACAAATCTAGACTGATAATACCCTTCACAAACTTAAAAGTGGTCGGGAAAAGTCCATACTCAAGACTAGCTAACATATTTAATAAACTACCCGAAAGTTTAAAATCTATACCAAATGACTTAACGTTCTCGAAACAGTTGAAATCTCTGTTAGTAAAAAAAGGCTACTATACCGTGGAGGAATTTAAAACTGACAAATTGTAAATAGATAAACCTTATAATATGCAACAAATATATGACCAATACGAAATTTTTTATATGATTAAAATTAATGACTTAATTGACAATTATTTAATTTAATTTAATTTTAAGTATTGACTAATGTTTAGCATAATTTAAAAAATTTGTAATAATGATGATGATGAATAATAATATTAATTAGAATCAATATAATATAATGTAATTTAATAATTTATATGTAAAATTTGCAGTGCCCTTCCAGGGTGCATGTTAATACTGTGTCATAAAATTTTAATGCATGCTTAATATCCAGTGTTTTACATGTCAGCAAATAAATAAATAAATAAATAAATAAATACTTTGTGTAATTTATTTCATCACCACTGCTCTCAAAACGGTGAAGGAAAACATCATGAGGAAATTGGCATGTCCTAGAACCAAAAATTCGAAGACTTGTGACATTCACCAACCCGCACTGGGCTGCGAGGTGGATTACGACCCATTCCCTTTCCTAGAGAGGAGGCCTGAGTGCCCGTGCCCAAGAAAGGTATTTAATCAATATTAGATACTACTTATTTTTTAAATGGTACATGGTAGACATCCCACCCATACGCACAAAACGTTTTGCGAACACATTTATTGTGCGTACAGCCAAGGAGTGAAATTCCCTGCCAGAATCTGTGTTTCCTGATAGCTACAACTTAGGAGTCTGTAAGTTGAGAGTGAATAGGTTTCTTCTAGGCAAGCGTGCTTCATCGTCGACCACATCATCGCTTACCATCAGGTGAGATAGTGGTCAAACGCAAGCCTATCATTAATAAAAAAAAAAAATTAAAAAAAATGGTTTCTAGTCCCCCATATAAATAAAAATAACTAATTGGTACTTACAAACAAACCTAAACTCCCTGTTCCTGATCAGCTCATCAACCCAGCACCCCGGCTGGATCCAACTCCCAGGGTTCGCATAGAAGTCCACGTCACCGATTGGCCGCAGAAACCCGAACACCCCGGGGTTCGTGTGTAGGACGTCCACGAAAGACGCGTCGCCTTTGGCGAGATGGCCGTCATTGTTGGAGAGACTGTAGCCAGGGTAGGCTGGGTCTAAACCTGGAAGGTAGAACAGGAATGTTAATCTTCCTGGTCGATTTAAGTTCTAATATGTTTCTATGTTTACTTATGATCGTTATAAACTTTAAAATCATCCAACAGATACTTATACTATATAATATACTTATACTTAATTCTTTAATTTGAATTTGTTTCAGTATATTGTCTTTTAATTATCTTACAGAAGGTGTAAAAAGTAGAGTATCCAACACGAGAATAAAGCTGACTTTGTTTTGGCAGCTTGAATTCCTCACTTCACTCAGGTTTCTATATTAAATTCCTCGCTGCGCTCGGGAGATAATTATATAGCTCTCTCACTGAGTTCGGGTTTAAAACTTAGCAAACTTCGTTTCATTCATAATTTAACATACCGCCCGCGATTTTAAGACTATGCCCTAGTCAATAAACTTTATAATCTACTATTATTTTTTTTAGCGTAGCAGCGCACGCCGGGTATAAGTACCTACGCTTCTTGTGCAACATAATAAGATATTCATGAAGTTTGTGCCACCACGCTTGTATCAGCCGTTCGTTCCCTTTATTGAAAATTAATGAGAACTAAATACCTAATTATTAATTGCAAACGCTTTCGTTGCTTCATTTTTAAGTCCACAGCTTTACGTCTGTTAAGATGTTTAATAATTCAGTGTTCTGTGGGAAGTTGTCGAATCGTTTGCAGTTTAATACTGATCAGCTGGCCTAGCCAAGTTACAACAGTTTCGTTTCGAATCCCTTTCTACAATCGGTAACGCCACCGCTTCCTTTGTTCTGACAACGTGACTTAACGTTGAGATGATGTCATTCCTATACATTTGAAGTTTTCTAATAGCGTTAACTATTGCAGCTAATCAACTTGGCTAAGCCCTCAGATGGACTTAAACTACATACAAAGTCATCATCATCTTCCTGCCCTAGTCCCGTTTTATTTGGGGTCGGCGCAACACGTTTTTTTCTTCCATTCTGTCCTGTCACTCGTCACGCTATCACTAACTCCCTTTTCTTTCATATCGCTTCTCACACAATCCATCCATCTTTTTTTTGGCCTCCCTCTTCCCCTCCATCCATCCACATGTAAACTCATAACTTTTTTAGCAACATGCGTTTCATCCCTCCTTTTCACATGACCATACCAAGACAAACGATTCCCTTTCAACTTTTCAGCCACTGGCGCCACTTTCAAACTTCCCCTAATATACTCAAACTACATACAAAGTAAGATTACTTATACTAGCTTAATTAAAATAGCCAAATACAGCAGCAGTACAGTACTTGGTAGCCAATGTATTGAATCAAAAAATGTAACGTAAACGGCTCTTTTATAAAATAAAATATTGAACCCCTGAAATATTTTACGATCTCCTGATAGATAATACGCACGAGATAACTAATTAAATTACAGAAAGTAACAATTTTTTTCCAGCAACATCTGTCCGATATTTTAACGAAAAAATAAGCCCTGTAAACTTTAGCAAAAAATATTCCAATAACTGTTTGATAATGGAATATTTATAATAATAGGCCGAAAACTGTATATACATAGGTTTATGTTTGCTACGCCTTCAGGCCCGAAGGGCTGAACGCATTAGGATGAAATTCGGCACACGGGTAGATCATATCCTGGAATTGGATATGGGATAATATTCTACAATCACGCGGACGAAACCGCTGGTAGCAACTACTGTAAAATAAATAGAAAACTCACCAGTAATCCTGCCAAGCAGCAGTCCTCGAGACCTTAAATGCTTGCCAGCAAACCCTGCTGCTTCAGCTCCTAAGGAGAACCCCACCACGTGGATAGTTGAGGCTGCGACACCGACAGAATCCAGGAATTGGATGAAGTCTGCTAACTTCCTGCCCATGTAACGGGAGTTCTGTACTGCTGATATGTACCTGGGAGATAAAAACAACAGGATTTATAGTGACTGGCCTGATGGTGTAGTGGTTAGTGACCCTAACTGCTTTGCCGGAGGTCATGGGTTAAAGGTCCAGCTAAGACAAATATTTGTGCGATGAGCAGAATCATTTGTTCTGTGTCTGGGTGTAATTTATCTGTAATGTATGTATTTAGAAATATATAAGTACGTTTATCAGTTGTCTAGTACTCATGGCTTTGCTTAGTTTAAGACTTGATTAAATTGTGTGAAAGTTGTCGAATATTATTATTATATTACAGTGATATTCTAATGGGCAGCACAGGCCTTGATGCAGTTTTTGAATGGAAAGCATCAGAAGACTCCCAATGACTAAGATGAAATGAAAACCAGCGCCTTTCCAAAAATAATACTGGCACTGGGGTTTCGAAGTGTAGAAAGTCGGTTTTCCTGTATCATTAGCAACCATGCAACCTTTTTTTTCCCATCTATATCCCACCTATATACATGCATGTACAGTCAATAAAGGAGATAAGTAACCAGGGTCGTCTGATATTATAAATGTAATTATATTTCATTCATTTCCATCTATTGGTTTCCATGAAAACTTCAACTATATTTAACGAACCTGGTTACTTATCACCTTAGTTGACTGTATAGTAGGAAATTATCCTAAGGGTATATACTACCGATTTAAAAACGGTATATTTTATGTGCTATTTCAAAACACGTTTAGACATTCGAGCGTAAAGAAATAACAAAGATACATACACACATACAAATTTTCACCTTTATAATATTAGTATGACGTTTTAGCTTTCCTAATCTTGTGTCAAATTTGTACTCTTAATATTTTTATACCATAAACCTTAAAAGGTTTTTTTATAGGTGGGAAAATCATCCAATAACACCTCCCGCCCTTGGGCGATGCGGGAGGGCGTGTCAGACTTTTGCTGACTAAAAACCCACTCCTGTTCCTTCTTTGCCATTGTTCCAGGGCCCCGGGGATCACTTTCGCATCACCCATGGTCCCAGTACCTTCTACCTTGCTGGGCCCCTGCTGTTGCTGATAACTCCTTGAGGCGCGCGTGATACCTTAAAAGGTTTAACTTGCCAGTTTGTAACTTAGCAGTGTATGTGTGGCTTCTATGGACGCCAAAGTTGCAACCTTTCCGGCAAACCCATTCCTCGTTCCGATTCCCATCATAAGCATTGAACCCACATCGAACGAGTAATTAACGAAAATGCCTGAAATTAATTACAACACTGGCAAAACAAAAACAGCAAAGAAAAACAAAACGGGCCTTTGTGCCCGAACGTGGGAATGAACATAAATCTAGGGAAACGTTGTTGGCTAGTAGCCACTGCGAGCTGCGTAATAAATAAGGGACCTATATAAGGCCTGGGATACACAAACGCAAAAAGAAAGAACCGATGACCTGGTCAGGGTCGCGGGAATCCGATGACTGCGTGACGCACAGGACCAGGGTCTCAAGTCTGCTATTACAATAGTGTCAGAATGGTCTATCATTGATGTCATAATTGTCGATTTTGACAAGTTTGATAATCTACTAATATAATGGCGTCATTATGACTTTCCAATGGTCAACCACTGACACTCCATTGAAAGAAGTGACATAGAATGGTAATCTCGTACATATTGACAAATGAATATTTGAAGTTTGCGGTAATCTACAAAAACTTTGATAGTTTATTTGATCAGTGTTTATAACGTTATTTTGCAGTTATTGGTTTTAATATGCTCGAAATTATCATTCTACCACAATTCTATTACAAGACCATTGACCGATCAGTGATCGATCATTATGAATTAGCAGATTACAAACTTTTAGCAAAATGACAATTGGATCGTGTTGGAATGACGAATTTATGAAAATAGCAGACTTGGGGCCCTGGTCAGGATCGCGGGAATCCGATGGATGCGTGACGCACAGGGCCAGTCGTTGTGGCGACGCTTGGGAGAAGCCTATGTCCAACAGTGGACGTCTATCGGCTGAAATGATGATGATGATAAAAAAGAAAGAAAAGACTATGCTGTATGCTAAGAGAGGAAAGGGCTATGCTGCGTGATTGATAAATGATAAATGGTTAATGGCTGTAATTGCTATGTTTGTGTATGACCACGATCATTTGTTCTATATCTGGGTGTAATTTATCTATAGCATGTATGTATTTAGAAATGTATAAGTATGTTTATCAGTTGTCTAGTAGCACAAGCTCTACTTAGTTTGGGATTAGATGGTGTCATGTGACAGTTGTGGAATTAACCTTCAACGCCCCTTGCTGAGCTTTCCAGCGAATACATCAGCAGCTATCCCTTCTCTTCCCCCTCCAATCTCCGTTTCAGTGTGTACTGTGCCTAAGGCTATAACGTTTTCCTCAGGGGCGAATATCGGGTCGCATTCGCCCTCACGTATGCGGAATCATAACGGTTCAGTAACATGTTAAACGCTGTAACAACTGGATTTCGCTTACGTACGCGGTTTATTCGACCGCAGTCATTTGTTTCGCATTGCTTTGCGGCATTTACTGTTATATTGTAATGTTTGGTGGTTAATAATGGAGTGTATTATGAGAGTATGTTTATGTGATTAGAAACTCGATGTTTCATTTTATATTTGTATTCGTATCTCTTCCAATTCATGTGTGGTTCAGCAGAATTCGCTTTTGTGGATAACGTTTTGCAACAATTGACTGCTACTTTGATCTCGTGGTTGCAAGCGCAATTGTTGAACCTGGGGTCTTATTTTCGATTCTTAGATTAGGTAAAAAAATATTTTTTACATAAAGAATTACTCTGCAGTAGCCCGGAATTTGGAAGTTGATGGTGCGACACCCCTATGCCCAGAAAAGCACATAAAGCCGTTGATCCTGCGCCTGATTTCTCTCCACAAAAATTACAACGATCATATCATCAACATAATAACAGCTGCTAGTAGACAACTACTACGACTCTATAAAAGGCTTCCTATTAGACAAATCACTGCTCAAATATAGTTGTCCTTAGTCATGATGCGTTCGGTGGTCTACTGACGTATACCTACTTTGCTTTAATAGTTACATAGGACGTAGCTGATCACAATTTACAATTTACCAAACCGCACTGGGCCCGCGTGGTGGATTACGGCCCATTCCCTCTCCTAGAGAGGAAGACTTAGTCCCAACAGTGGGAACATTATAAGGCCGACTATGCTATGCTACGTCTGTGTCTGTGTTTTCTTCTTCTTCTTCTATTATGTACAAACCTATGACCCACCACAAAGACGATAAATAAATGATATTTATTTTACATATAGGTTTTTAGAAAACAATTTTACACGTCAATTTTTTTTCAGTCAGTTTGAACTAGATGAGGCCGGTGTTTCTTAGCTGACTACCCTGAGAAGAAACACCAGAACAAACTCAGGAGTCAAAGTCTCTTTTAAAGTCCAAACAGTAAACATGTAATGGTCAAATCATATAAGAACTATGCAGATTAGTGTCTCGAATGGTCTTTTGAAGAAAGACACACGCAGATTTGAGTGGACCTGTCCAGTCAGTCCAAGCATTTATCAGTATTCGTGTAGCTCAAACTTAGAACTACTAAGGAGCTCAACGACTTGACGAACAATACCCGGGTAGGCTGCATCAAATACTCAAAACAGCCAAATATCATGTTAAAATTACAGAAAAGGAAAAGTAATCCACATAACCCGACATTCACAATAATAAAATAAAATTTACATGATGATGTTGAAGTTGAAACTCACCAAGGAAACACGATGAGCCGTGACCAATCAACGGCGATAAAATTGTAGTTGCCTGCTGCTAAGTGAGCTGAAACAGAAACAATGAATAGGTTTATATGTTACCTAGTTGGTTTATATTTTGAGACCAATATTGAAACCCAATAAATGGTATTTTGCAAGGCAAGTGCGGGGTATATACTAATGAAACGCAGAGTCACAGTTCAAAGACACAATATATTTTTCTTTTTTGCTTAAGGTCTGGTACATACTGGTAACCACAGATAATACAGTACATTTATTTTGATATAATTCAACACCACCACTTATCAAAATAATCTAAATTGTACCTTTAATAAAATTTTACAAAGACTATAAATATTATCAAACAACATCCCGGATTAAAAAAAAAAATTGACGCTGAATGAAATATCTGGACGTGTTCAAACTGACAAATACATAAGGCTCCCTATAAGTTGCTGATAAGGATAATTTTTGTCAACACATTCTGCCTTTTCTAACTTTAAATTACACTCCATTGGAGTATCTTTAGCATTACAATTAAACATAGAAAACTTTTTAATAATTTGTTTTACACATTGTTCTTGATCAATAAATATACTATTATCACCATATATTTTACTCCCAAACCTAAACATTTTTACAATTGACCCAGGTCTTTAATTTTAAATTTCAATGCAAGTTTATTTTTTAAAACTTCAACCATACCTTTACTATCTGAAAAAATGAAAAGATCGTCTACAAATATAGCAATTATAGTCTGCCCCTCTTTACTTTTCTTACTGTAGAGACATGGTTCTGACTTTGACTTTACATAACCCATTTCAATTAAACAATCATTTAATTTCTCATTCCATGCTCTTGCAGACTGTTTTAACCCATAAATTGCCTTTTTTAATTTAAGAACACAATCACTTGGACAGTTAAAACTAGGAGGAGGCTGCATGTACACATTTTCAATTAAAGAACCATTTAAGAAAGCTGTAACTACATCTAGATGTGTCATACTAAAGTTAAATCTAGCACTTAAGGCAAACAAAAGTTTTAATGTTGAATACCTGAGAACTGGTGCATAGGTCTCTTTAAAATCAACACCATGTTGCTGGGTAAATCCTTTTGCAACTAGTCTAGCCCTATATCGGATACTTTCATAACTTTTTCTTAAACACCCATCGACATTGTACTACTGTACCTGCTTTGTTTCTATTCACAATTTCCCATGCTTGGTTATCCTCAAAAGCCTGAAGTTCATCGCGCATGGCCATTTCCCATTTCTCTTTCTCTGGACCTTCTGTGGCTTCTTTATAAGTAATATCTTCAGCACTCAAGTCTAATTGATCTGAAACACACAAGTTATTGAAACCATACCTTTCAGGTGGCTTTCTGGTCCGTTTCATGTTGGAAATTGCCGTCTGCAGATTTTCCGACTCCTTATAGTTTAAGTTACTGTCACAGAATTCATCTGAGCTGGAAGTGCTAGTAGTATCATCTGGCACATATGTAATATCATCGGTCATGTAGGTACTTTCCATTGGATCACAAGAGGAATCGTTTTCACCTGTCAGATGTTCTACTTTTTTCTCGCTTTGAACAGTTTCTTTTTCTTCCACCACTGCTTGTGTCATGTCTGAATTTTTTATTTCTTCCATGATAATAACATCCCTGCTGGTGGTTACGCCTTTTGTTTTTGGATTGTATAGCCTATAGCCCTTCGTATTTTCTGAATACCCAATCAGGATGTGAGCTTCAGCCTTTCTGTCCCATTTAGTCCGATTTGCTTTAGGAACATGGACCATCACACGACTTCCAAATATCCGAACATGGCTGAGGTCTGGCTTTTTTTCACTCCATAGCTCATAAGGTGTTTTTTGTAGTCCAGAAGCTAGTATTCGATTTCTCAAGTAGACAGCTGTGTTAACAGCTTCGGCCCAAAACTTTTTATCTAAATTAGCCTCAAATAGAAGACACCGAGCTCTTTCCACCACTGTTCTGTTCATTCTCTCACACAGGCCGTTCTGTTCTGGCGTGTATGGGTTTGTCTTTTGATGCACAATGCCATTTTTCTTCAAATAATTACTAAATTCTAATGAACAAAACTCCCCACCATTATCTGTTCTTAACACCTTTAGGTTTCTTCCTGTCTGTGTTTCTACTAGAACTTTGAACTCTTGAAAACACTTGAATACCTGATTCTTGTTTTTTAAAAAATAAACAAACGCCATTCTGCTGTAATCATCTACAAAAAGCAAAAAATACTTCGAAAGTCCAATTGAGATTTGTTCCATTGGTCCACAGACATCCGCATGAACAAGTTCCAGCACATTTTCACACCGTGTACCTTTGTGTGAAAAAGGCAATCTCGACTGCTTCCCTTCACAACATGTGATGCACTTGGACATATCAATTTTAGCTTTATCCATGTAAGAGATCCCTTCTACAGCTCCGTTCTTCATAGCATTCAAAATTTTGGTGTTAATGTGTCCTAATCTTCTGTGCCATATCTCACTGGTTGTATTTGTTGCCGAGCATGCAAACAAATATTCCGACCTGGTATTCAACTTGTACACACCATTTACTAAATTTGCTTTACCTACCAGCACATTCTGTCTGTTTCGTATATAACAAACTTCTTGTTCAAAGATAACTTTGTTTCCATTACGAATCATCTGACTGACTGATAACAAATTAGTCGACAAGTTAGGCACAAATAAAACATCATTTACTGGTATATCAAACTCCGAATCATTCACTACGGTCGTAATCATTGTATTTCCTGAACATACAACAGGATTTTTTTCTTTATTTGCTACTACTATTTCCTTTACTTCGTGGCTGAGAGACACATTCCTTAAACGACTCTTATCTGTAGTCATATGCGAGCTTGCACCTGAATCTACGTACCAATCGGATTTTTTAAATGATCCGTTCATAAATATTGCACTAAATGCATTACTCTCACGTTTATTTGGTGTATCATTAGGACATTTATTCCTAAAATGACCGAGTTGTTTACATTTGTAGCAGCGGATTGTTTTGACAGAAGTCGAAGATGACGGTGATGACATTTTTGTCTTTGACTTATTATCTGTAGTCTGGCCATTATTATTTTTATAGCGATGCTGCCAACCTTTCGACAAAAAAGCACTATTTGTTTCAGAGCTACCAACTTCCGAGCTCATGTCCAGTAATTTCGACTTGATAACATCCGTACTGATACTCAATCCAGAATGTTCTATGGCCATTATCATTGGAGCAAATCTGTCTGTAAGCCCCGCCAACAATAATGAGCCAATCCACTCATCAGTGATCTGGAAGCCCGTCCTTTTTAGTTTCTGTGCAGTGTCAACCATTTGCGTTACATATGCTCCCATTGATTCGCAACCTTCTAGTCGAATAGATATTAGCTGACGAAGTAGGCTGATGCGACGCGTGAAGCCAGAGTCGTCGTACAAAGACTTCAAACGTTTCCATACACCTTGTACTGTTTGCTCGTTCTTGATGTGAACATAGATTGACGAGTCAATCGTCATGACAAGCTTAGCTTTTGCCTTTTTTTCTTCAATAGAATTTGTAGCATCGGATAATTCTAGCTTGTGAATATCTACACCGTCCAACATCATAAAATTTTCAGCTGCAAACGCCCATTCGTCGTAATTTTCACGACCCTTCAGTTTTGGTACGTTGACTATGTAACTTCCAGCCATTTTGAAAAAATAAATGCACACCGCACCGGTACTACCGTTTGTGAATCACTAATAGTCAATAAAGTGACGAATTTCACAAAAAAATATATAGTTAATGGCGAAACAGTTCACTGATTGTCCACGAGAAATAGTTTTACGCAAATAATACTTTATTTAACCGTAAGTTATGAGTCTGGGCCCATAACCTAATGAAACGCAGAGTCACAGTTCAAAGACACAATATATTTTTCTTTTTTGCTTAAGGTCTGGTACATACTGGTAACCACAGATAATACAGTACATTTATTTTGATATAATTCAACATATACAACCAAATTACAATGAAGTCTGTAACTTCTATGTAATTTGGATGTAACTTACGTTGGAGTTATTTAAATCTTAAATTAATAGTTTCCTATCCTCTGACCTGACAGGTATTGTGTCTGGTCTGGTCATCTGTCCGATAGTTGATTTCAGGCTGTTGTTTATGTTCTAATCGCGCGGGGAACTCTAATACAGTGATGCAAGATTTTGAGTTCCTATGTACTTAATTATCATTGAATTAATGCATGACTATCAAATACAGAAACACCCAAACCAGGAACATCTATAGGCCATACAAATATTTGTTCCATGCGAGAAGTCAACCCGCGATACGTATCGCAGCATCCATTCGCTGCGCCAACTTTACCGTGAATTGAAAGAGACCGATTCGATAGATTTGCCTTTATCTACGGCACGTTAAAATATCAATAAGTATTCAAGATTACCCACTCATATAGAGGAGTCCTAAGTCCCAGCAGTGGGAACATTAAAAAGGCTGATACTCTATACTATTCAAGATTAAAGTCACAAAGTGTAAGTAAGTTATGTAAGTATCGTGTTACTTAGGTACATCATTCACAATCATCATACTATACAAGTATCAAAATTCAAATATAAACAAATATCTTCCTTATTTACAATGTCAATTACTCCACAGAATGACCGCTAACAATTTTAACACTGACACCGCCATAAAGATAGCGTTATTGTCTATGCCGATAAAATCTTTTTATTATGACATTGCCACCATGTTTGCTTTCCATAAATATTATATTATCAGACATCAATGAATGTGTACTATCCATTAGCTATGATTAACACTATAAAATATAGTCTGTCTAATAAGTCAACCGACTTGGGTAATTGTTAGGGTAAAACGAAATCTGATGTAGTCAACGCTGGTTCAATAATTAAGTTTGATTAAGAGATATTGATCATTGTTTACTAATAGAAGAACCTTAAAAAAAGTATCGAATATAAGTATTTTTTAAATAATTAAATATTATACAAAATTCCCAAGTCGATTGACTTTATAAACAGGCTATACTATAGAGGATTGAAGTTGCCTTTTGTGCTTGGTGTTTTAACCGATTTTTTAAAAAGACTGACATCTATGTTCACCTGTATACAGCATTGAACTGTAATATTTCACAATTTTAGACATCAGTTCAATTTCACAATTTTTAACATCCCAATTAGAAAACTAAGTTACAATCATAATCTATGGAGTGAAGTTTCATTTAAGTGCAAGTAGTGTTTTTTTGTTTAAATTAAATGTCTTACCAGCAGACAAATAAAATGGAAATCGACGCACTATAGTCTGTCTAATAAGTCAACCGACTTAGGAATTTTGTATAATATATAATCATTTAAAAAATACTTATATTCGATACTTTTCATAAGATTCTTCTGTTAGTAAACAATGATTTCTATCTCTTAATTAACCTTGATTATTGAACCCGTGTTGACTACACCAGATTTCATTAAATCCTAATAATTACCCAAGTCGTTTAACTTATCTATTAGACAGACTCTACATCGGTATTGATATCTATTACGCTAGCACTAACATGTACGATAATGACGTTATCAAGATTATCAAAGGTTTACCAAAATAGGTGATTTCTGAAATATTTCCTGATTATTTATTAGCTAAGGCCTTCTAACCTAACCTGTCCGTGTCAGGGTGTCCTAAAATTACGTCACCTCCTTCCTTGCTGTCGTCTTTTAGACACGTTAATGCTGCGCATTTAGTATTGTACAGAAAACATAGACAACAAAGAAAATTTACACTAATATAATAAACAGGTAAAATTTGTTTTTTTTTTGTTTGTAGGAGGTAATCTCTGGAAGTACTGGTCCGATTGCAAAAATTTTTTCACCGATAGAAAGCTTTTTTATTCCTAAGTAACATAGGCTATATTTTATGTATGCGGGCGAAGCTGCAGGCAAAAGCTAGTAAATAATATTTCATAAATTACTTACACGTTTAAGTTATTCTATATTTATTGCTTATGTATTCTATAGAATATCGGATTATACAGATTGACGGTTACATAATTATTAAGATAGTAGGTGCTGTCAGCGGCTTCACCCGTGTTAGTAGAATATTATCCCAAGGGAACATACTCAAAGGATAAAAGTATCCTATGTGCTATACTAGGGTATGATCTAGCCGTGATCCAAATTTAAATCAAACCCGATTAGCCATTCGAGCGGCAAGAAGCAACGAACATACACACACTCATAAACGTTCGCCTGGATAATATCAGTGTGATACTTTATGGTATTACATGTACTGCTTCTTTCCTGTAGGTCAAACATTCATGCCCCTTATCTCAGACGTCAGCCACATCTGCATAACTGACTTGACAAACGAGGGTTAAACCTGGGCTGACCACAGGCGTATGGAGGGATGATCCCCACATAAATAACTCTCCATAATATCCATACTTCCAAGGGTAGTGACAGTGAAGCTGCTCAGGTGCAACATAATTAGTTCAAAATGGTAGGTAATAATTTTGATAATATAATCGGTGGAGGGTAAGTCAAAATTAGGTCCCTTTTGAGAGACCTATCTATAACCTGCATATAAACTGTCACACTAATATTATAAAAGCAAAAATGACACTTAATTTAGGGCACAATAAATTGGCGAGGTACAAGATACATGATCTACGGCCCCTGTGCTAGGTAAACCTGCATTACAAAGTATCCATCCGTCCATTGTGTAGTGATAAGACTTAGATAGGTATATAGGGTGACTGGTAATAAGTGACCGATAATTATACACGTGACAATGACCTGTTGGTAGTTTGTATGCAACGCCGACTACTACCTACAGGTCATTGGACTCGCTCAGCTGACGTTTTCTTAAAGAAATTAATTTCGTACATGCGTAAATTAATACGAGTTTTGAAAAAAAGGTACTTACTTTATTTTGTAATTTTATCTTTACAAATCGACAGTGTTTCATGTACAGATGAGAGATATAGGTACCTACATAAGCGCCGTGAATATATCCAATATTCAGTGTTTGGTTCAATTTCCGCATGCCTATGAATCATCGAAATGACACATTCAATGTCCGCGATGTTATCTATTACTGCGCTATTAGCACTATCGATATTAACACAGTTCTAATTGATATTGTCGATGTTGCTGCATTCCGCATGTGGAGTCGACCACAGTTGCCGCATTATTTCAATTATATCTATAAATAAACTTGTATTAATGTTTGCGTATTCTGGGCATGCAATATTGACGTCATTGTAACATTAAACATTATTGAAATGACGATGTTATATCTACCACTAGCTTTTGCCCGAGACTTTGCCCGCATACATAAAATATAGCCTATGGGAATGAAACAGCTTTCTATCTGTGAAAAAATTCTCGCAATGGGACCAGTACTTTCGGAGATTACCTCCTACAAACAAAAAAAAAAAACTTTACCTCTTTATAATATTAGTGTAGATTTCGACACTTGCGAGGAATAAAATTGTAACTCAGTTTTTGATATTTTATGCAACAAGATTATGATTGTATCTCAAAATGTCTCAAAACTGAGTTACAGTTTTATTCCTTGCAGGTGTCAATTTATACGTTAACACAGATTTGAGTGGACTCGTCCAGTCCGTGCAAGCATTTTTCAGTATTTGTGTGCCTCAACTCGGTACTAGCAAGGAGCCAAAAATACCAAAGAAAGGACATTTACGTAGGCCTCAAAAAGTACTCAAACTGCCAGAAAAAAAAATACTGAAGAGAAGAAGGCTCATGGAATAAATTGAAGAATCCCAATGGTCCTCACATGGATTATTCATCATACATTCATAATAAAAAAAGTATATGAAATTGAAAAAAAATCAAAGTAAATACTCATGTCAAACCACACACAAACATCTATTGCTGTGAAAGGTCGACTATTTTTATTCGTTAGGTAAGATAATGAGCTTCTAATAATGCGGTTATCAGTCATTTTAGTATATTTTTGTAAATAAATTTATTATCACTGCTTAGACAATATACAGTGATAATGATTTAGCACACACACTCGCTCACAATTCACTTCCGGAGTAAATCATATATTTGGTTCAGTTTCCAAACAAACCAGCTGTGACAGAACATCTCACAAAATTAATAACTACTTGTAAACTCATGTAACCACTTACAATAATGGTGTAAAATGTAGCGAGAAGCCATTAGCCAACCCACACACGTGAGACGTGCTACGCCGTAGACCCTCGTTATCGCCTACGAGCCTACGACGCCTACGACAGCTACGACAAGTGGTCTCAGTATGCAGGTGTATAAACTACAAATTGAAATACACGATCTTCAAAATAAAATGGTCTTTGTGTTGAAGGTTATCAGAGTCTTGTCTCCCCAAGAAACCTGACAGGTATAAAGTAATTCGAATCTTTACTAAAATATTACAGAAGCGATTTACTTAGCGAGTTCTTTTTTTAATCTACTGCTTTGTTTGCGAAACTTATAATATGTATATCTGTCTAGCCTACTGCAGGACCTCGTTCTCCTTTTTCTACAAAAGCTGATGAAGTGCAAGTCGCACTGCGCACCGAGAGTTCCATACAATCTTACCTAAGTAGGTAAATAGTTCTTACCGAATCGAGTCTCGAAGATATTTCCGAACAGCAAATAGTAATTATTTTGTAAGGTAAGCACGGTTTTCAAACTTCTTCCTTTACTTGTCCTATAAGACTTTGCTTCTTACCAAATTCAGGATTCTAGGTCAGCAGGAAGTACATTTATAGGTGTTGATTTTCTTGCGAGCGTCAAAATATGCGACACAAACGGAGCATAAACGACCTTATCTTTAGATTGAGCTGACTTAGAAATTTCATTTTTTTCTTTACTTTAAGGGAAAATAAAACGGAATTTGTGATATCAATTTGAGCTAAATACCTCCTCGCGTTCCTAGGAAAAGGAGTCTTGACAGAGGGACAGATGGACAAAAAGTGATCCAATATGGGTTCCGTTTTTGTCGACTAAGGTACGGGACCCTAAAAACTAAAAATAAATCACTGTAGAGGATAGCTGAATTTTGTAAAAAAAACCTCTTAATAATTATTTGTGTCTGAATTTTTACATAAAACTAGTTTTATTTAGCTGTGTGCTGACGCCTAATACCCGCACTATATAACTAGCCGTGACCTCTGTTTTACTTATTGTCGGGGGTGTCTAACTTGTGAACGTTTTTACCTTCTAACAAAACACAGCTTATAAAAACCCAATTTTATCAGTCAAGCCATTTTATTTCCACCATACACCATAAACTACAAAATTCTCCTCACCATCTTTAACAGTAGTAGTGCCAACTCCTGCAGTAGACTCGGAAAACCCCATCAGATAAATGACGGTACGGCTCGAGAAGTCGAACGCCGTCGCCCGCAAACCATTCACGTCATTCGGAGGTATTATCTCAAATGTCGTGGGATTTGACCTGTAAACGTAAACAAGAAGTTTTTATTAGTAAAAGGAAAGCTTTCGAAGAGTTTAGAAGGTCAAAAGGCTGTTGAAATGTAAGTGAGTGTCCTGCTTGAGCGGCGAATACGACGCAACGCGATGCAAGACCACGATGCAATGTGACGCGATGCTACACGCGACAAATATTCTACCCATCCTATGTGATTTTGCTTTGCCAACTTTCTTCCAACTTCCTTGTATTAATAAACGATGGCCATATAGACCGCAAGCACCAAGGTAACTTTAAATTTTTTTTAGATTAAACTTTACTAGCTTGACAGGAAATAAAGTACCGGTTCTATCCTCGATACAGGAGTAATTCCTAGTATGCGACAATGTGTTATTAATCCAGGATCTAAAGATAATATTTTAAGGGGTATTTCTTCAGTGGGTTACAAATAAAATCCCCCAAAATATCTAGAAAACTGAAAATCGACCCTAATACTCATATCGTACTTGTTTTAAATTATCACGTTTCCAACAATACCCATACCTCACGTGTGGATGTTTGAAAGGCAGCTATCACGAACATGACATCACACCCTACCCGCTCAGTCCACCCATTTCCTAATAACGAGGTACGATCATGAAACGTGCTAGCGTAGCCGTGATGTTGGCCCAAGCAAAGGTTACAACAATTACGGTGCACGTCAAATGAACTAATGCTTGCATGCGCTGCCTTGCAATTGAACCTTCTCGGTCATGTGATGCCCTGGTACTTTACGGTAATGTTGATCGTAGGATTTTTAACTTGGTAAATTGTTTGTAAAACACGAATGGGTATTTTTATGGAGTTGCTTATTATTGTAATGTGTTCTTTGATTCTGTAATTTAAGCAAACTACAGTAAACGATTTTTGTACTATTTGTACTAGTATATATTTATCTCCAACAACTTTGTGATCGTACTTGTTTTTCTTTATTTACAATTTAAATAGCTTTTGTGGCGGAGTATATTATACATTTTTTTTTTTATGTTGGAAAAAATTCATGCAAAGACATCCTCCGCTCTTAGGCGGAGCAGGAGATAGTGTCAGACTCTTACTAACTAAAAGACCCACCCCGTTCCTTCTAGCCTTCATACCGGGGCTCGAGCGCCCTTTCAAATAACCCTGGCCCCAGTAGGCTTCGACCCGGCTGAGTCCCTGCTGTTGCTGACAACTCTTTGAGGCGCGCGGGAACAGTGCGCGCCGTTGGCGACTTGGGCTTGGTCCGGACAGCTGCCGGCGGCGGCGGCGGCGGCGATAACGCCGTTGCCTGATGCGAGTACGTTATACATGAGTCTGTATAACGTACTATACCAGGATAAAAAGTGGATATCCTTTGTCCTTATCTACACGAGTATTATAAAGAGGGAAAGTTTGTTTTTTTGTTGGTATATAGTAATCTCTGAAAGTACTGACTGACCACCAATCGGACCAGTATCCGATTGCTGAAATTCTTTCACTGATAGAAAGCTGCTTTATTCCTGAGTGACATAGGGTATATTTTATGTACGCGGGCGAAGCTGCGAACAAAAGCTAGTCTAGGATGTGGTCAAACCGTGTGCCAAGTTTCATCCAAATCTATTCAGGCAAAAATCATCTGAACATTGAAATGTACACAATTTTACATTTATAAGGATAGGAAGTAGGATAGAATCATACCCTGTTAATTTGCAGTCATTACTTCTACTGTAAATTCTATCAAACGCACCCATGTATTAATTAGTGGACTACACTAAAGTTCTGTCCTGCTACAGAAATTGAGGCTGCGACCCTGAGCTCTAAATGCGGACTGTTGCGTCATTTTGGAAGAGAGTTACGCTGTATGAGCTGGCCTAAGCCCGAGTCGACGGTACATTTGTTACAGAGATGTCAGCGAATCTGCCTGCTGGGGCTGCAAAATATTTGTAGGAGTTACTGAGGCCCTGGAGAGCAAAGGTTTATGAAAAACAAAGAAGGAACATAGGAATGGGTTTTAGCCAGTAAAATTCTGTACACGCTCTCCCGTTCCGCCCTAGAGTAGAAGAAGTCATTGAATGATTTCCGATCTAAATAAAGGGATACTGAAGGAACAAGGATTTAGTCAGTAAAAGTCTGACACTCTCTCGCTTTAACCAGAGAGACAGGAATTATAGGGAAGTTATGTACAAATCTGTGTCTTCCATGGTATAACCATGGAAGACACAGATTACATGGTATAACCATGGAATAGGGCAGCAGTCCCCCCTAGCCAAGTTACAACTGTTTCGTTTCGATTCTCTTTTGTTGATCCCCTCGAGTCGACCACGCCTCCGATTCCTTTGTTCTGACCACGTGATTGAGTGTTGAGAAGACGTCAGAGCAAAAGAATCGGAGGCGTGACCGACTCGAGGTGACCGACGAAAGAGAATCGATACGAAACGGTCGTAACTTGGCTAGGCCTACTGAGATGCTAGTGCACTATTTAATACAAGAAAAAACATAAATACCTAGTAAATAACTTATATTGAATATCACGGGCGTCATCTCTTTGGCAGCAGTAGCTGCACTGACCAACTGGTGCTGACATGAAACATATTTCGGCAATCCCTGTAACAAGAGTGATTGATTAGTGAATTGAAGTAGCCAGTGTAGCCAGCCACATCATGCTTGCTCAGATGAACCACTGGATCATTCATCAACAGAGAGATCGAAATTGGTAGATTATTAGTATTTTTATTTTATATAAAAATACAGATTTGATTATGTTTTACATAAAGACAATTTGAGTAAGCTTTGGTAATTTTTTTACAGGAATTTAATTTAAATTTAAATTATTTAAGAATTATACAAATATTATTAGATTAATTGGGGGATTTTATATAGATTAAAATGTCTTTGTCAAATGTCGCTTTTTTGGTGTGTAAAGTTTATTCTAATCTATTCCATTCTATTCTATTCCACTCTATACGAAGACATATATCTTAAAGGACTTAGTATCCAAGCCAAAAATATTTAAAAAAAAAACCAGCTGTCATATCACCCCAGATCCCTGACAGAGAACCGTCGCCGTTGTGAGCAGGCTGGCTTAGCGGTCACCGCCCCGTTTACCTAACGAAGCTACACAGGTCCTACCTCCTTTGTCACAAAGCTCTTTGTACAGAATACCACTAAGCTGGGTTGATTGATTGAAACTTACACCACAGAGTTATGTTAGAGGTTGTTCCCTTTTAAACCGACTTCAAAATAGAGGCTGTACGCTATTTTTTATATTTATAGAACTTGCACTCCCTCTCCTAGGGAGGAAGCCTGAGTTCCAACAGTGAGAACATTACAAAGCCGACTATACATAACTTGCACACTACTACCACAACGAAAAAGTGTAAAAACAAAACTTACAAAGTACAATGAAAAGAAAACACTAAAATGTGCAAAATAACTTTAATGTCGGAATCGGAAATCGATGTTAGATACAAAATTGTTGTAGAAACACCAATGTCCAACATTATAGTTATAACTACATTTTTTTTTACGAAGTCTGTTGTTTTATTTTATTATTTTTGAAAAATGTTTTCGATTACTAAAAGGGCTATAATACATTGAAAAATTTGCGAGGTTCTTTCTCTCTCTGTCAATCTGCCCGTGTCATCGGGTCATCTATATGGAACGGGGTGGGTCTTTTAGTCAGTAAGAGTCTGACACTATCTCCCGCTCTGCCGAAGAGCGGGGGTTGTCATTGGATGATT
The DNA here is from genome assembly GCA_910589285.2 of Mythimna ferrago. Taxonomy (NCBI): domain Eukaryota; kingdom Metazoa; phylum Arthropoda; class Insecta; order Lepidoptera; family Noctuidae; genus Mythimna; species Mythimna ferrago. The sequence goes on along the minus strand of OU342691.1, from coordinate 7,544,653 downwards.
TTTTCCCACCATAAAAAAAGGGTCATCTATATCGTCAGTGTTTTCTGATAACTACAACCTGGAGGTCTATAAATCAAGAGTACTTCTAAGCAAACGAGCTCCATCACCACCATATCATTGCTTACCATCAGGTGAGGTCGTGGTCGAAAAAGGGTGAAATTAAGGCTAGACGTTTTTGCCTAAACTGGTCCTGGACAATAGGACCAAGAGAATCATTATTTCAGCCGAAAGACGTCCACTGTTGGGCTTAGCCCTTTCCCAAGTGTCGCCACAACGATCGGTACTATGCGTTTCGCATCCATCAGATTTCTGCGACCCTCACCACCTTCCAACGCTGCGTCTTCCAGACTAAGACCAACAGAACCCTAGTGTGGAATCAAGAAAATTTGTAAAAAATACCATTTTTCACCCTGTGAAAAATACTTGTTTGTTTTATTATAATCAAAAATTCGAAGACGTGACATCCAGCAACTCGTACTGGACTCGCGTGGTGGATTACGGCTCAATCCCTCTCTTGAGAGGAGGCCTGAATCCCAGCAGTAAGAACATTATAAGGCAGATTATGTTATGTTTTATTTATTTTATTAATTAAAACATCAAAGTTTTAGAATTAACATTATTTATTTTCACACGAGTCCCGTCACTCACAAACACAATAAAGCAACGGTTACTAGAAACCGTTCAATAGATCTTTTGTGTCACAAAAAAAAAAAGTATATCTTTATGCCACTGTCCTCACGACTTTTTCCCTTGAACTCGAAGGCCGTTGTTGGTAAAAATTCAATGCCTTTATCGTATTGCGAATCTACATTAAATAGACCACCATAATAGCCATGCCGCAAGGTCATTTCAAGCGAAAAGTGAAAGGTGTGTGTTGACTTTTTCTGTTTGTTTGAAAGAGAAAAAAAATCAACACACGAGAAAGTTTGACATGAGAAACTGTTCTGCAGGTTACCAGGGGCCTACCATGACATGTTGAAACGTCAGGCGTGCGAGTGAGTAAGCGGGATGGAGCTATACACCCTGCATAGCTGCGTCCCTTTCACAGTTCAGTTCTTTCTCAGTTTAGGTCGTCAAATGGACCGTGTTAAGAGCTCATGGTAGGACCTAAGAGCCTAAGGTCTCTTGACAGGGCTGCCGGATGGTTCGAAAGAGTTACCGTGGCCCAGAACCATAGAGTAAAAAAAAGAAACAGGTGGGTTTTAGTCAGTAAAAGTCTGACACTCGTTCCCTCTGTGTTCCACTTATGTTCCCTCAGTTGGTCTTTGCGGCCAAAGGCCACAGTAAATCTTTCAAACAATCCCGTTAGCCTTTATACTGAGATTACTGAGCTACGGACCAAAAAGAGTATACAACTTTTCCATGCAACTACAGAAATATTATGCCTGAAGAAAAATGTCCGACAAAAACAATCTGCGGGTAAAGACCGGCCATGTCCAACCATGTTCACGTTTCCATAATAACATAATGCCATGTAAAACCATTAGTAACACGCGAACAGGTAAGCTAAACAAATTGCAAGCATTTCTATTGTGGTGCCCATTGCTCTTGCAAATTATAGGCGAATTGAATAATTTGAATATTATATCACTTAGTGTTTCAAGGATTTTTCTGTTCTAAAAGAGTACACATACTTACACATGGAATACACGTATTTCCTAAAACAAGTTTTGTGAAGTTTCGATCAAGTAAGTGACGGAATTACCGAATGTCGACAGAGCTTTCCGGCGTTATCTTTTTTTTTTTCATGTTCCCCTTTATCAAACATTCCGTGGGATGAAACAACACATTGACAAAAGATGGATCTGGATGGATCTTCTTAACAATAATCTTGTTTTTTATCACTGACAGAATTTTCGCATTTAGATCCTGGTTTCCAGAAACTAACTTCCACAAATAAACCGTTTTACCTCTATAGGTAAATTTCAATTTATTTAATTTTTATTAGAATCTGAACCCGGCTGAGCCGGCGAACTTCGTACCGCCTAACAGTAAATGAATTAGTATTGAGTTTTTTGACGCCATATTTTAACTAGTTTCAATTAGCGTAGGGTTTTATTATTTATTTATTTTTTAATTTACTGTAATTATAGTTATTTAGTTGATTATAAGTAGTAATATTGTATAATTTGTTTGTACTATCTACCGATTGCAATGAAACGAAGCCTAAGTAATATATCAAGTTACACACAATTTTAATGTATAAAAGTTATCTACATTGATTTCGGACATTTACGTGATGCGCGCACAATTAAAAATTTCTACAGATTTATTATACATATGTACAGATTTATAGGCTCGCGTTCTTCCACTATCTCATCAAAGATCCATAGGGTGTAGTTATCAGGAAACACAGACTAGGTGGCATTGAATTCCCTTAGGTACGCACAATCGGCACAATAAAAGTATTCCTGAAACGTTTTGTGCCCCTAAAATATTTTCTAGGGCCTCAAGTAATATGTATTTACATTATATCCACAATACAAGAGTAATTCCCAGTGAAAGCATAGCTTTAAAAAAATGTACCCCTCCACTTTCTGTGCTGAGACAACATCGTCGTCGGGTCTCCGAAAATTAATTCAAGTATGTTTCACGGTTGACAACTTTGCATATTCTCTGCATAAAATATTAATTTTATACATTATAAATTTAAAAATTTCCTTCGTGAATATGTAAAAAATTCAACTTAATGTGAATAAGTAAAAAAATGGTTTTCAAAAATGGAGCGCCCCTACCAATATTTTAGTTATTGACAAACTAAAGCATCTGCGCTTCTGTAGCGCTTCAGGGATGTTTGCGGAAATGCGTATTGATTGCTTCTATGCGTTAAGGGCCATGCGCCCGAAAAGTGCCATAAAACAGTGATTTTCTGAGGCCTACTCCTCCGTAACGGCTAGGTCAATTGGTTTGAAAAAAATATATGTTTATTATAGATTCATGAACAATAATATCAACATTTGATTTTTTCGTGCAATTAATACTTTTGTCAAAAACAAATATTTAGCAATTTCGCAACTTTTCGCAACTTTTCCCTACTCCTTCGAAACGGCTTGGACCTTTAGAAACATTTTTACACATAAAAATTGGTGGTTAAATATTCTTCAAAGTGAACATTGCATATGTAAATCAATCAATATCTCGCAGAGAAAATGGATTTAAAGCGCTTTCCGGGCGCTGCTGGCCGCAAATAAATGCACAGATTTGCGTACTGCCGCCTAGGCGAGTGCGAGAGTTGCGTTCACATAATTTCGGCCAGATGGTTCAAGGGACTATACGCCTTAATGCGTAAAAGATGTGCATCGCTGGTGCATAGGGAACGATCCAGTCCCAGCGGCATCCTGGGCATGATTGCGGACAGGCTGGACTGCTGCATAGTGAATTGTTGCTCCAGTATCTCAGCTGGGATGCTGAAGCAATGATTCATTGTTTGTTTGTTTGTGGTTTTATGATTTGTAAATGTATTTGTGTCACTAACATAGTTGTAAGGTTGTTTTATTATTACTAACACTAAATGAGTCTTATTGTTACTTGGAAATAAAGATTATTATTATTATTATAGCTTAGAATAACTAGGATGTTTTTTTGAGGTAGGAAATTATCAAATAATTTCTCCAACAATGTGGAGCAAGAGTGAGTGTCAGACTATTACTGACCAAAGTATTAGCTATTATAAATATATATATTATTATAAAGCCCACCCCGTTCCTTCTAGCCTTCATACCGGGGCTCGAGTTCCCTTTCGGATAACCCTGGCCCCAGTAGGCTTCGACCCGGCTGGGCCCCTGCTGTTGCTGACAACTCCTTGGGGCCCGCGGGAACAGTGCGCGCCGTCGACGACTTGGGCTTGGTCCGGACAGTTACCGGACGGCCGGACAGCGAGCTACCTATTGCTCACTGTCCGCAAGCCTGCGCCTACGGTGGCCGGAAATCGGGATCGGAATCCCGGCGGCGGCGGCGAGAGCGCCGTTGCTTGATGCGGTCGGCCTCCCCCTTTGCGAGCATTACTGCTTCGCAGAAGTCGCCGACCGCCTGCCACTCCTCGCTCCGAACCATGGCCTGAACCAAGGCCCGGCGCGAGAGATCTCCGCCGCCGATCGCCCCCACGAGGGCACGGCGATGCTCCGCCCAAGCAGGGCACACCTCGACTGTGTGCTCCACTGTTTCCTCCGGGCTTTCCACACAATGGCGACACCCGGGCGTCACTTCCGCACGAATCCGGTGCAGGAACCTCCCGAACGTGCCATGTCCGGTGAGGACCTGCGTCATACGGAAGGTAAGGACGCCGTGAGGTCTTTCTAGCCATGCCTCAAAGAGGGGACTTACCGCCATAATTGTGGCGTATCCAGACTAAAACCCACCTGTGTTCGTTCAGTTGCTTTTGGCGTTCCGGGATCATGGTCACTTTTTAAAACAATCCCGCAGCTCTAACTAGCATTTCTTTTTTCTTCTTTTGTCATTGGATGATTTACCACCTAAAAAAAACTGTAACAGGCATTTACAAGACTTGTGTTTTAAAATATCATTGAAGCGGAGAAATAAAAACCTAGCAAATTATTTTTAAAATCGTAATTATGTTTTTGTTAGCATCACTGGTATCTATGAAGAAAGAAATCGTGAGGAATCCAAGACTTACAACAGCTCTAATCAAGCGTAGCACAGTGATGCTCGTGCCTTTTCTGAAGAAGAATGCGAGCAGAACAGATACAGTTTTATTTATGTATCTTTATAAATAAAAAATCAACGGCTGTATATCACACTAGCGGCCCGTCCCGGCTTCGCTCGGCCAATAAATATAGCCTATCTTATTCAGGGTGAATGTAGCTTTCCAATGGTGAAAGAATTTTTGAAATTGGTAGTTTTTGAGTTTATTCATTACAAACATACACACAAATATACAAATTTTCCCTTTTTATAATATTAGTGTAGACTAACATTATAAAGGTGAAAGTTTGTAAATGTGTGTGTTTGTTACTTCTTCACGCTTGAATGTCTGATTTCGATGAAACTTAGTAAAGGAATAGACCATGTCCTGGTATAGCACAGGGAATACTTTTTATCCAAATTGTATGTTCCCTTGTGATATTTTTTACAATCGCTGGCAGCAGTGAGTACGATATAAGGAATGGTCTGAACGATTTAACTGATTTGCATGGTCAAGATTGGTATGAACTATTTTGTTTTTAGAAAATCCAATTAAATTGCATCCGTACATAGCCAGGGCCAGTCGCTAATTCATACATTAAATGGTGTATTAATTCTATAGTAAGATACTTATGGAATCTAACCATTTGAAACTATTTATAGCTAGAGTGCATCTCATAATTTTTTTATAAGCTGAAACATGGCTACTACATTGTTTTACTACGGAATTTTCGTACCTACATTCCAGTTTCATCAAATCATTTCGATGTGCATTGTAATTAATATTTGGTGTAACTGAATAGTAACCACGAACAAAAAAAACGAGTAGGTATTACGACAATACAATATGCTTAGCGACAAAAAACCATTCGCAATTTCATTGTAAAAAAAAGTGAAACAAATTTGCAGTTACATAGTAAAAGTAAACAATAAAAAACTGGGCAAGTGCGAGTCGCGCTCGCACACAGAGTTCCGTAAAAAGTTACCCATGTAAATTGTTCATTCCCGAGCGGAGTGTCGAAGATATTTGCGAATCGCAAATATCTTCGACACACTTTTTTGTGACGAACAAAAAATTTACTGTTTTCAGATTTATTCTTATAACTGTACTATAAGACCTTTCAAGATTCTGGCTCAACGATGAAGTACCTACCCATGAAGTTTGATTCACTTTAAAGTGTCGAAATATAGGTTTTTTGCGACATAAACTGCCGTATCTTTTTTTTTCGTTAACTTAGAAGTTAGAAGAAGGCCGCAGACTTCAGTACTTACCTATATGGTTTTAATTTCAACTCGATACTTCCACGCGTTCCCGAGATAAGGGGTCTTGTTGACAGACAGACAGGAAGACACGTCTATCTGGAGGCTCACTTTGTTGTCCGTCAACAACAAAGTGATCATATAAGAGTTCCATTTTTCCTTTTAAGGTACGGTACCCTAAAAATAAAGTAAACTACCTAACCAGTAGTGAATGACTTGCATTATCGTACCCTCGTAAACTTGAAAGTAGAGCGAACACCCACAGATAACAATATTATGTCACCTAATGGCCACTGAACAATGGCAGGTATTGGCTGTTCATTCTGACGTCTTTTTTTTTCTGCGTAAGATCGGGCTCACGAAGACTGATGAAACTTCCGCTGATCTATTTATGGTTTTCAAATATCTATGTCATTATAGTTTCCGATTTTTCTGTTCTATTTGCTTTCTTTTTCAGTAGGTAGGTACTGCGGTACTGCGGAGAAAATTCTAGAAAATGTCTTAGGTCTAAAGTAGAGATATATTCATGTAGGTGCCATAGAGTATGATATGTAATTATAATGATAACACAAGGGAATTTTATCACAAATGGAACAGATCTTTAAACTATTATACTGAAAGAGATATTTGCAAAACCATAAATAAATCAGAGAAAGTCTCATCAGCCTTCGTAAACCCGACCTTACGCAGAAAAAAAAACATTGCAATGAACCGTCAATGTTTTGAAATAGATAAGCGTCTTGATCCCGCATAAACGTTTTCATGTTCTAAATACAAAGTATAAACGTACTGACAAAAGCAATGAAAAAAAAAAAATGTCAATGAATTGCAAAAGTCGGGGAGTTGGGTATAAGTAAGTGTACCTACTAATGCGATGATTACTGTTTTTGGATTACGGGTAAAGTGCTTGAGAGCATTTCAAAACAAAAAAAAAGGTATGTTTTTGACTTCGATACTAAGTCTTTTAAGCCATGTCTTCGTTTGAATCTTTAGTTTATTTGCCATTAGTTTAAACACATTCTAATATTTTTGTTTATTTGGCAGTAAACATTTCAAGTCAACTTGCTCAGCAAGCTCCGTCGAGGTAGTCCACACTACAATAAAATTTTCAGTTCCATTTTACCAAGATCGCGCCTGTTTCAATGATTCCACATATTGTCCAGTTGCGCAGGCAATGCAAAACTATACCAAATTTACAAATGATTAAACCAGCCACTAAAAAAATCCCCTCTGCATGAACTGCCCCCCTAGCCAAGTTACAACTGTATCGTGTTGAATTCCGTTCTCCATTCGGTAAGCAGCAATTGTAGAAAACAATAAGTGGGTAGCCATGTTGACGCACCTGAGTCGGCCGCTCGTTCTACAATGTAGCGTTTATTTATCAAAGGATGTAGCGTTAAACGTTGTAGAAAATCATTCTATCATTTTTAACGATATGAACTTGGCTACGAATTTTCTATTCGTTTGTTCCGACTACGTGAATTAACGTTGAGATGATGTCATTCCCATACATTTGATTACTTTTCGACTAGCGTTAACGATTGCAGATTATCAACTTGGCTAGGGGTGCTGCACTCGAAAAAATCCCGCCAAAAAAAGAAGTATAGAATTTCAGCATGTTCGACACAGAGTGATTAATTATCCATCCAAATCTAGGTATGTACAAGTAACAACCTTACAACACATCTTCCTCTAAAAACACCTCAATTTTTTTTATGAACAAAATCTGCATAACAGGAAGAAATCTACACATATAATAAATCTGTAGAAGTTTTTAGTTGTGCGCGCATCACGTAAAATGCACGAAATCGATGTAGATAACTTTTATACAGTAAAATTGTGTGTAACTTGATGTATTACTTAGGCTTTGTTACAGGTCGCGCGGTGAATTAAGATCGCTCGGTGAAAGTAGTGGGGGCAATCGGCGCATGTGTACAATTGCGCACAGAAATTCTTATTATGTTAGGATTTTATTTTTAATTTCGTATGTTTGAACCTTAGTAACATAACTTATAATAACACTAGTTTTTGCTTGTAATTTATCTTGTAAGTAAGTAAATTCAGAAAAATTTAAATTTTAAAAATTAAAATTAAAATAAAAGAAAATAATTTCGTTAGTTTCTTTCTTAACGTAACAATTCACATCGTAAACCATTTTTCTGGCTAGCCGTTTTAAAACTTTATTTTTAACCATTTTTTTTTTACGACTACGTATTACTAATACGATAACAGAAGCTGTACGCAACAGTACCCAAGTACAACAGTATCCAATGAGACGCGAGAACGCAACGCGGGAATTGAAGAGCGACTGATCTACCAATGACGTGTCGCTGTCGGCGCACACCCGCCCGCACGTCGCCAAATAGACCTTAGAATTGAATACTGCGCATGCCCCTTCCACTTTTGCCGAGCGATCTTGATTCATCGCGCGACCTGTACATCGCAATCAGTTGACTATACCGAAAGATATACTACATTCATTGACTGTTAGGCGGTACGAAGTCAACCGGGTCAACTAGTTTTTAATTATACCTAATCATTTTTTACTAACCAGCCTGTTATTCAAAACATTGCTACTTCATGTAGTTTTATGTTTTATTTGACATTCGTTTTACTATGAGATTGTTTCCATATAATTGCTTTATCTTAATCTCAGAACACAATAGGATTACGTACTTTTGTAAAATTATAATAAACAGACAACAATACAACATTTTAAGTCATTAATGACGTACTTACTTTTAATTGCTGTGTGATAGTTGTGGAGTATTATTATTATAATTTCAACAGCATTTATTCAATTATTTATTTTATTTCCGTAAACAAAGCAAAGTAAACCATTGAATTCACATAGATGGTTTACCATCACTACATAATTACGGCGGAATCTCGGTAACAGTTGCTACTGCGACCAACGACCAAATTAAAGAAGTTGTTTAGAGCGAAACCCTAAACTGTTTTCTAAAATTGAAGTAGGCTTTTTTATGGTGGGGAAAATCCCCCACTCTTGGGCGGAGCAGGAGATAGTGTCAGACTCTTACTGACTAAAAGCCCACCCCGTTCCTTCTAGCCTTCACACCGAGGCTCGAGTTCCCTTTCGGATAACCCTGGCCCCAGTAGGCTTCGACCCGACTGAGCCCCTGCTGTTGCTGACAACTAATTGAGGCGCGCGGGAACAGTGCGCACCGTCGACGACTTGGGCTCGGTCCGGACAGTTACCGGACGGTCGGACAGTGAGCTACCCATTGCTCACTGCCCGCAAGCCCAAAATTGAAGTAGGCTAATATATATTCTCTAAATATACATATATACTCCTTATAACATCGGCTATCTACCAGTGAAAATCCTGGCAAAATCGCAAGTATAGTCTAAAGAATGCCGCGTATAGTCTGTCTAAAACTTCAAACGACTTGGTAATTTTGTATAATATCACAGGTCTGCAATGGTTTTCCTCTTTGAAATCTGAGTAACGTTTTCTATACTTTCAGATGTGCTGATTACGAGAAAAATAATAAAAAAAAAATCCATCACGTCAGGATTTTTTGATATTGAATATTTAAGATTTTGCTGAAAAAGGTCTGAGCGCCTACATTTTAAAAGTTATAAAACGTCATTAAATTACTCCTGCTTAATTTAAATTTAATGAAACAGTGGCCAAAATGATTACTTTTGCTGTAATGGGTTGTAATATGAGCATTAAACTTCATTTCTTAACTTGTGTTTTTTTCCTATTTTCTATCTGTACCTTTTTTGAAAAATCTGGGGGTGATGGAGAAAAACTAAGTACATATTCGTAATCAGTGCACCAAAATACCCTAAAATCAGCTATCAAATTCCCGAGAGGAAGTTATGACCCTCATTTTGCAGGCCTGTGTATTTAATCAATTACAAAATACTTACATTCAATACTTTTTATAAGGTTCTTCTATTAGTAAACTATGATCAAGATCTCTTAATCAACCTTGATTATTGAACCAGTGTTGACATCAGATTTCATTTTGCCCAGATAATTAGGTACCCAAGTCGTTTTACTTTTTAGACAGACTCTACTCTGTATTTTATTTTGATGGCCAGTACCGGGTCGTGAAACACCAAATGGGAAACTCAAGTCTAATGCACTAGAAGTTACAGACTAACTATGGAACAATATTAGCTCATTTCCTGTAGTTAACTGTAGTTAGTTTCACAATAGAGCTCCACGGTAACTGTGTTCGTGTAACCACCTTATTAGCTAGTGTGCCTAACTTTGTTAAGTCTTATTTTTGTTTCGACCTGAGGAAGCTATTTTTTTAGATGGCATATCATCCAACGTAGTTATATTTTATCTTCTACACTAATATAATAAAGAGTTAAAGTTTGTTTTTTTGTTTGTAGGAGGTAATCTCTGGAAGTACTGGTCCGATTGCTAAAATTCTTTCACCGAGAGAAAGCTGCTTTATTCCTGAGTGACATAGGCTATATTTTTTATGTACGCGGGCGAAGCTGCGTGCAAAAGCTAGTTGGTGTATATACTTATAATTTTTGCTTATGTATCGTATCTATTTTTGTGTTTCATTTACCGGTTTTGATATATTTATGTATGTATTATATGGTTTAATTTAGATACCTACTATAGAATGTTTTTAATTTTCTGACTCGTTTTTATACACAGTTGTCTACATCTCACCGGACAAGGAGAACACTCATTTTCAACACATGTCTGTTTAATTCATTAAACCCCAAGCGAACGCGCACCTATTGTCTTTCAATTGTGTCTGTAATTTCCACGATTGAAAGGTTAATTGCTTAAGACTATACAGTAGTTCCAAACTTTCTGAACGTTTTCTGTAATAATGTCGACAATCTTGTCTCGTCTCGAGTGTCGACTCGAAAGTCCCGGGACTCGAGACAACAAAAATCGCAAAAAGTCCCGGGACTTCGAGACACGAGACGTCCCGGGACCCAAACCCTTGTTTAAATTTTAAACTCTGTCCCGTAAACCTCTAAAACCCTTTCGAACAATCCTGCTGCCCAGAGATGCTAATCTTACGGCTCTAGTATCTGCCAGGGCATCTACATATGGACCTTCATAATCTAATTAGTCTATAACCGTCAATGATGCACTAAAACGTCGTGTAAATACTAAAGAGTGTGATAAGTAGGTACTAGTGATGTGCTAATCACCTGTGATGTACATAGGAAGTAAACATTTGTCACAATAATAAGTAAATATCAATAAATAGTGGGTGTAATCGTGAATTGGCGTTTGTGAACGTCAACTATTGTGTAGGTTTGTTTTTTTAGTTATTACTATGGGCTCGTGCTGTATAGTGACAGTGGGCTGAGCACTCTGCTCGCAAAACAGATGGTCATATAGCATCATCTGCCTTTTTTTAATATTCCCACAGCTGGGACTCAGGCTTCCTCTCTACGAGAGAGAATGGGCCGTAATCCACCACGCGGGCCCAGTGCGGGTTGGTGAATGTCACATGTCTTCGAATTTTTGGTTGTAGGACATGCCGGTTTCCTCACGATGTTTTCCTTCACCGTTTTGAGAGCAGTTGTGATGAAATAAATTACACAAAGTAATGTGTCTAGCTGAGTTTGAACGTGCGACCTGCAACTCGTAAGTCGGGGCCGTTCCCACTCAGCCACCACTGCTCTCAGAACAGATGAACAGATGGTCGTTGGCGCCGAAATGTTCTGGAGTGGCGACCGCGTACCGGAAGACGCATCGTTGGCACTGGAAGGCCAGCCACAAGGCGGACCGCTGACTAGGAGAGGGTCGCAGGAATCCGATAGATCCGGAACGCACAGGACCGTTCGTTGTGGCGACACTTTGGGGAGGCCTATGTCCAACCGTGGACGTCTTTCGGCTGAAATAATGATGATGATGATGATGATGATAAGGACCACTATCTCACTTGATGGTCAGCGGCGATGTGGTCATTGGTGGAGCACACTTGACTAGAAGTAACCTATTCAATCTTGACTTAAAAACCCCTAGGTTGTAGCTATTAGGAAACAGACTCCTTAGCTGTACGCACAATGAATACGTTCCCAAAACGTTTTGTGCGTATGGGTGGGATGTCCACCATGTACCAGCAGCAAGTCACTGTACCCAAGTCTAGTGATACGATGATGGAACAGCACGCTTAGCCAAGTTGTTATTCTGCAATCGTTAACGCTGTCGAAAAGTGATGAAACGTATGGGAATGACGTCATCTCAACGTAAAGTCGCGTGGTCAGAACAAACGAATAGACAATTCGTAGCCAAGTTCACATCGTTCAAAATCTTTTCTACAATGTTTAACGCTACATCCTTTGTTAGACAAACGCTACATTGTAGAACGAGCTGCCGACTCAGGCGCGTCAACATGGCTACCAACTTATCGTTTTCTACAATTGCTGTCACCGAGGCGTTACCGATTAGAGAACGGAATTCGACACAAACTGGTTGTAACTTGGCTAGGGGGGCTGGCTTGGCGGAACCAAGTTTTGCAATTCAGGCGATTTCGTTTCTTATTATGAATCTGCATTTGGCAACTATTATCATTTTTCTGCAAGTCATTGATATTGATGCAAAAGTAATATGATAGATCAACTTGCGGTTTTTTACATATGATTGATGTACCAACACGACCTACATTCGGTTTGTGAAGTATGAACATAACTTATATTTAAAAGTAATTATTGGTCAATGACCTTGCTTCATTATCTATGACAACTTAGTATAAGGTGGTCATTAAGATTTACTTTTAGGTTAGACAAAAGAAATTACACTGCTTTCTCCTACTCTTTCGGGAATTATACCAAACTTGTTTCTTTTTTTGAGCTGGGAAAATATTAGATATCTTCTCCCGTTCTGTGTAGAGCAAGATAGATAAGACAGATAAATATATTATTTATGGTACACCAATAATAAAATTACTTATTAATAGGAACTCTTTTTTTTAATTGGTATAAACTAGTGTTTGACTGCGATCCCATCTGATGGTAAGCAGTGATGCGATCGCTGATGGTGAGGCGCACTAGTTTATGAGCCTATTCACTCTTACCTTGACGACACTCAAATTGTAATCGGAGGGGAAGACTGCAGCTGGCAGATTGTTCTAGTCTTAAAATTAAAAAGGTGTCACAATCTTGGGCAGAGCATCGCCGTGCCCTCGTGGGGGCGATCGGCGGCGGAGACCTCTCGCGCCGGGCCTTGGTTGAGGGCATGGTCCGGAGCGAGGAGGAGTGGCAGGCGGTCGCCGACATATGCGAAGCAGTAATGCTCGCTAAGGAGGAGGCCGACCGCATCAGGCAACGGCGCTTTCGCCGCCGCCGGGATTGCGATCCCGATTTCCAGCCACCGTAGGCACGGGCTTACGGACAATGAGCAATGGGTAGCTCGCTGTCCGGCCGTCCGGTAACTGTCCGGACCAAGCCCAAGTCGTCGACGGCGCGCGCTGTTCCCGCGCGCCTCAAGGAGTTGTCAGCAACAGCAGGGGCCCAGCCGGGTCGAAGCCTACTGGGGCCAGGGTTATCCGAAAGGGCGCTCGAGCCCCGGTATGAAGGTTTGAAGGAACGGGATGGATTTTTTAGTCAGTAAGAGTCTGACACTATCTCCCGCCCAAGAGCAGGGGTAGTCATTGGATGATTTTTCCCATCGAAAAAAAAATAATAATAAGGTGTCACAATAGGCGGTCTTATCGCTAAGAGCGATTTTTTACAGAGAGCGTGTCAGACTTTTACTGACTACTGACCTCTGTTTCTTCAGTTGCCTTTTGCGTTTCAGGGCCACAGTGTGTTTTGGACTTTAGCAGCATGTACAAAGTCTTACGTACGTACGTAGGTACTTAACATAGGAGTTTGCAGCTTAGTCAGTGAACCACAGTGAACCTTTTTTAGACTAGTCTGTTGGTCTAATGGTTACTGGCCCTGACTGCTATGCCGGAGGTCGTGGGTTCGATTCCCACCCAGTGTCTGGGTGAAATATATGTTTCTCAGTTGTCTAGTACTCATACCACAAGCTCTGCTTAACTTGGGACTAGACAGCGTTGTGTGATAGTTGTGGAATATTATTAAACCTTTACCATAGTCAGTTTACCCAAGATAGCGTTGTGCATTCACTCAAATGTTAATAGAAACTTCTTATAACAAATAACAGGCTGCAGACGCTACAACTACTTTAAGTTTCTTTATAATGAAACACATTTCGTCATTAATCTAGTAACGAATTAAAATACCTATTCTTATATTTCAACTGAAAACCATAAAATTTGTCGGCACGATTGGCACAGTGGTTGAGCGATTGACTATTGCGCTGCGGGTCGTGAGTTCGATTTTCGTACGGAACAAATATTTGTATGGCCTACAGATAGGTGTTTCGTGTCTGGGTGTTATAGTGCATGTGAGTTTACATGATTGTGAACACTCCTACTTTACAGGAGTAATTCCTATGTGGGTTACCCCACATAGGAATTACTCCATTTTATTAAAAACTAAAAAATAAAGAAAATAAAACTTAAGTAAAATACTTAAATAAATGTTAGATACTCAAGTTTCACTAATCATCTTCCTAACCTTGACCTATATGTATATTTGGAATTTGCTGATGCACCATTACGAATTCTTCTTCCTTTCTCCCCTAACCACTACCATGCTATCATTCACTCCCTTTTCTTTCATATTGTTCCTCCACAAACAATACATCCATCTTAAGTATCATACTGCGGCAAAGGTTTTCAATTAAAAACATTTTTTCAATAATACATGTTTTTATCATGGAGAGTACTGATCAAGGCCATTCAATAGGCCACTATTCCTATGGCCACAATCCGACTCCTTCATCAGATCAGCTCTATGATTGGTACCATATTAATGCATTGTCATCCAAGTTACATAGATATTCCAAATTTCAGCTCAGTCAGATAGGGGAAACTGATTCAATTAATTTGCAAGATTCGCCCCAAACAAACACACAAAAACGTTGTAAAATTAAATAAAAGTTTGTAAGAAGGTCATATCTCACAAGCAAAACACTCACCTATAAAAAACGAAGCTAGCTGACACGATGTAGCATTCACCACCATATTCCGGGCACAGTAACTTTACAACAATAACGATTAAAAACACACTTTACTACTGAAAACCGTCATCTCAGAACGAAGCATTTTCCCGCTGCTAGAGCTGAGACGGGAACACAGCACAATAGAACCCGTACAATGCTTTGCTACTCGTTAAAAACCTTTTTACTGGAGAAACTTCCCGATTAAATGTACAGAACCAGAGCTTATTAGGTTTCACCGGCAACTGATGTAATACATGGATATACGGTCACATATATGCAGTATTCTTTTTTTAAACTAGTCAAAGATCATGCGTGCGTTCAGTCGCATCCGTTCCTTTTTCAAATTCGAATTTTTTAAACTTTTTTTTTTATCGGGATGCGAAGAGGTTACTATTTAAAATTCGAACTGTCCGCACCGAAGGGTATTTGCCAACTGTTTAGTTGTTACACTTAAATTCGACCGCGTTGATACCAATGGCAGCCATGATTACGCAAGGTATTCTGTAAGACAAAAACTCTACGAAATACTGTAGCTGATCGAATTGATTTCACTACTTAAATTATTATAGATAATCAATTTTAAATAAAATAAGTGTGGTCTAGATAAATAGAGTTGTAATGACATATTTTGAAATCGTTTCTGTCCGTAAGGACAAGTGTAATTGCAGATTCGGCAATTCGATAAGTTATAATGTGTTAACAATTACGGTATGACGTAATCAGTTTCATTCAAGATAATCTCATTATAAATCGTGATTTTTATTTCATCTAATAAGAACTTTAAAAGGTTAATTAAACTTACATAAAAAAAAAATTACACCTGCTTACCTTATACCTACTACATTTCAATGCATGAGCAAGTACATTGGTAATTTAGGCAACGAAACGATGTTTTTTTTTAATTTTCCTCTTAACATTATGGCAAATTAGGGACGACCCCACAAAAAAGAAGAGGGGGCAAGCGAAAATAAAATATGAATTTAATGTTGCCTGTTTTTAATTATATTAATTCCTTATACATATACCTCTGTGGTTTCCTCCTCCTCTATGGCTCCTGTATAGGAAAAACTTGCTAGCTCTTTAGCTAGAGTCTGTCTAATAAGTTTAACGACTTGGGTAATTATTAGGATTTAATGAAATCTGATGTAGTCAACACGGGTTCAATAATCAAGGTTGATTAAGAGACAGATCATTGTTAACTAACAGAAGAACCTTATAAAAAGTATCGAATATAAGTATTTTTTAAATGATTAAATATTATACAAAATTCCCAAGCCGGTTGACGTATTAGACAGACTCTAGGTATTATTATTTTTTCAATTTCCCTGCACTGAAAATTACTCCTATATATATAGTAGGTACGTTCAAAAAAATATAAACGCACATACACAAGACACCCAGACCCGGAATACCTATCCGAAGGCTATACAAATATTTGGTCCGTGCGTGAATCGAATCCGCGACCCGCAGCGCAGCAGCCAGTCGCTCAACCATTGCGCCAATCGTTATTCCATTATTATTACAAATTAATAAAATGGACTGCTACCAATATTTCAGCCGCATGTAGAAGGACACCAAACTAATGGAACCGGGAGCTAAGACAAAAGAGGTACATAGCAGTGTGTTATCCGAACCTGACACACTAAAGGTAGAACTGCACTGCTCACACGTATGCCACACACGCCGATCTTGCCGCGTCGGTCTCCATACATTTTATATGGAAACTAGACTTGGAGAGCGACACAAGCCCGAAGAATGCAAAACTAAAGTGGCAGCGGGCAGGGCACATTGCTCGTAAAACGGAGCCGAAAGGTTCTAGAGTGGCAGCTGTGTACCGGAAAACGCAGCGTTAGAAGGCCTCCTACACGGAGGACCGACGTGCTGGTAGGAGTCGCGGGAATGCAGTGGATGCGAGACGCACAGGATCAGTCGTAGTGGAGACGCTTGGGGGAGGCCCATGTCCAACAGTGGATGTCTTTTAACTGAAATGATGATGATGATGAGATGATGATACACGCCACGCGACGCTACGCGACGTCGTTCTACGTACAAATCAGGCGTGTTACACGTGTGCGTCGGTCTAATGTAGTTCTAGCTTAATAGGAATAGGAATATAATATAATAAGATTCTGAAATAAATGTATAGATACGTCTTTACCTATAACAAACAAACAACCAAAGTATGTGACAAGAATAAAAATGTTATTATAAACAACAATAATCACGGAAGTTTCTATCATCGCTATTTAACTACTTATAAACTTAGATGCACCATAATTTAATATAATTATAATTTTTAAGATTATATATAATTTGTCTAACAAGTTGCTAATGACATCGTTAGAGTCAAAAGGCAAAAGTAATAAAAAAGGAAAAATATATATTAAAATACAGCAGCACCTTTGTAATCCTCTATTTGTATTTTAAGTGTTTGTGTGTACATGATTATATACATGTATTTGTATACCTACATCTATCTCTTTGTAACAAAAAAAAATTCTCTATTGTGATCTACACTAATATATCAAAGAGGTAAAGTTTGTTTTTTTTTGTTTGTAGGAGATAAGTAATCTCTGGAAGTACTGGTCCGATTGCGAAAATTTTTTCACCGATAGAAAGCTACTTTATTCCTGAGTGACTTAAGGTATATTTTTTAGGTAAAAGCTAGTTCCTTATAAACTACAATTTTTTAATTAGTCCAAAAAAATATGGGGCATAGAGCCGCATTAAAAAAATGGGGCTCTATCCGTACACATTAATGATCATAATGATTTGTGTAGTCAAAGGTAAAAAAAAAAAATCTCAAAGTCATGATTGGTAAATTCATAATTGAATCAATCATTCATAACATTTGCTACTAGAAAAGAATACGCGCAGTTGTTTTTCTATTTTGATCGCCATTTATTCAGTCATAATCAATAATCTGTACAATAATTCCATAAATTGAGTGACATTTTGGGATATAAACAAACGCTGATAACTTTGCTGTTTATAAATATTATTTATTGAGACTTTACTTAAATAATAATAAGACCTTTTCTAATAAGCCCTTTAAATGTTTGTACTAATTTAAAAATTACTGGTGTTTATAATATACCTACTATGTATATTAAAATCTGTATATAGCAGTGGGGACCGAGTGGTATCGGCCCCGACTTACGAGTTGTGGTCTCGTGTTCGAACCCAGCCGGGCGCATTACTTTGTGTAATTTAATTCTTCACCACTGCTCTTGAAACGGTGAAGGAAAACATCGTGAGGAAACCGGTATGTCCTAGAACCAAAAAT
This sequence comes from Mythimna ferrago, assembly GCA_910589285.2. Classification (NCBI taxonomy): domain Eukaryota; kingdom Metazoa; phylum Arthropoda; class Insecta; order Lepidoptera; family Noctuidae; genus Mythimna; species Mythimna ferrago. Next base: position 7,526,432 of record OU342691.1, on the reverse strand, counting down.
TCGAAGACATGTGACATTCACCAACCCGCAGTGGGTCCGCGTGGTGGATTACGGCCCATTCCCTCTCCTACAGTGGAGACCTGAGTCCCTGCAGTGGGAACATTAAAAAAAGGCTGATGATGATGACCTATTATGTGAATTAAAAATATTACAAGGAACCAAGCGTCAAATGAATAATCGTCAAATAATAAATTGTTTTGTAACTACCATGGCATATTTTATATATTTAGTTACGTACCTATTATAACAATATTATCACACAAATACACTAGCATCAATATTTATTTTAAGTATAGGTTATATCTATATAGGTTATATTTATTTGTTTAAGTATATTTTATTTACCACCATCCGTGTGTCACTGCGGGGTGCCAACTGAAAATCAGCGCTGGGTGTCTGACGCCCAGCAATTGCTGAGTTGGTGACCCTTTCGGTTCAGGCACAGTCACTGCAACTGTACTGTATGTTTATAATACTCTTTTTTTATTACTCTTTTATGTTGTGGTATATTGTGTTGCTTGCGCCGAATAAATGCTATTCTATTCTTCTTCTATTCTAAATGGTACTAACTCAATACGTCTCACCAAAATCTCCACTAGTTGATAATCACCCGTTTTCCTTGTGCATTGGCTACATTAAACGTACTATCGCTGTCTGTCTGTTAAGCTGTATTCCGTAAGCGATTACCGAGCAGTTAATTAAACTGTGGTTAGATACATTCTGGTTAAGCTGGCGGTGGCTTCATTAAGGAATAGGGATGCTTCGTTAAACTCCGCTGCAGATATTAAATACAGCAGAGTTATTAAACTATTAATTTTGGCTGATGCTTCCGTGTATTCTAGTTAAATTAATATAGTTATTTATGGTTAATTAAAATAGTACAAGTTAAATTACATTAATTAATATACATATTAAGAAAAAATATAAAAGTAAGCTACATTATTTCAGCAGTTGTAAATAATGTTGGAATAATTGATTTTGATTATTATTTAAATAACATATAATAATTTTTTGAATGATTCATATGAATTGAATTTGTATTTTAGATTGAATCACACGAATATTATAAAATTTAATAATGAATATGGGATCTATGTACATGATTTGCCAAAAAACTAGGTACTTAACAGTTTGGCAGAAGTAAAGGGTGTTGCCATTAAAAAAAGCGTTTATTAAACTCTTTTTCATTATTTTTTAAATAATAACCTTTAACAATCAAGAATGGTTGTTTTTTGCATACTGTTCTATATAATTGCATCTATCTCACCACTATGAATATTATCATCGGCAACAATGCACGTTACAGTAATAATTATCATCTATTTGGATTGACTTTATCAATGCATTTTTTTTTTAGGTCTTGATCATAATATATTTATCATTTAATATGATCATGCAAATGTATAATAAAATGTCATATTATAAATATTATTATTTTTTTTTTTTTTAATATTTTGAAATGTCATTTATTTGCATGAAAACTTAAGCTGAATATGGTGAAACTGTACTTGTGCAAACATCTTTGTAAGCCCATATTATGCAAATAAAATGATTGATTGATTGATCAGTAATCGTATCATCACCAAGAAATATTTGCTATTTATATCCCTGACAGACGGACTGCATTTACGTGCCTTACATACAAAAGGCCGACCCTTTAGGGTCAGCTCATACCGAGACACGACGCGACACGACCGTACCATACACGTGTTTTGTTACAGTACAGCCTAGCCATGTTACGACCGTTTCGTTTCGAATCTCTTTCGTCGAACTCGTCGAAAGAGATTCGAAACGAAACGGTCGAACCTCGAGTCGGTAACGCCTCCGGTTCCTTTGTTCTGACCACGTGACTTAGTGTCGAGATGATATCATTCCCATACATTTAAAGTTTTCTACTAGCGTAACGATTGTAGATTATCAACTTGATTATTTAATTTCTTCCATCGCTAATCTTTATTCTATTCTTTTCTTTTTCGCTTCCATTTAATTGTAACACATGATATATATATATGTATATTGTATATATTTATATATGTATATATGTACTTGCATATTATTATTATTATTTTTTCCCCCTTAATTAATTTGTCCCTTGATATATTGCTTGAAGTACACCGCAGACTACCCCCTTTTTTAGTTTCAGTTTTTATATTCCATCCCAAGGTTGTCTGGAAGACATCGCTTTCAGCGATAAGACCGCCACTGTGCACATAGGTTTAAGTTTCTGTAAAATTGTTACTATTTTGGTGTACAATAAAGTTTATTCTATTCTATTCTATTCTATTCTATTCTTGGCTAAGCCCTCAGAACTCTATTCTGTACGAATTTAAAATTCCGCGGCATGTATTCGAATTCTCACTGGAATGCGTTTTTAAGCTATTGCATAGCTTCTATCGCGGGCCTTGAGCGTGGAGACCGAATCCAGAAATTCCGTAACGAAAATAACCTAACACCCCCCACTCATTTGTTTTTTGAGCGTGGTGACCGATAAGAAAACAAATGAGTGAACAATCAATCAAAATTCAATTCAATGTGTGAAAGTGTAACTTCAATTAATATCAAAGAAAAAAAAACAAAGGGAAAAAAATACTGCATAAATAAAATAAATAAATAATTATAATTGCATAAGTTGTTAAAATGCTATGCAATAGCTTTACCGCGGCAGTCCCCGAGTGACACACGTCTTTTTTAACCCTCGACGGATAAGAGGGGTGTTATAAGTTTGACTTGTTTGTCTGTCCGTGGTATTGTAGCTACTCAGCGAATGAACCGATTTTGATTCGGTTTTTTTTTTTATTTGAAACGTTAACGTTATCGAGATGGCTCTTAGATACAATTTCTTTTTATTTTCTTTTTGAGTCGGGGCTTTTTATACATTTTAAATTTTATTTATTGCATAGTAGGTTAATAATCATAATGTTGGCTCGCAAAGTTGCAATGTTGTCAACTTGGGAAGTGGATCCAGCTAAGTCATTGTGCTGATAGTTGTGACGGCCAATAGCTAGCAATTGTATCAAGGACTTGATCCAAAAAGCAGTAGGTACTCCTGGCCACGGCGCGTATTGTGTTAGGAGATTCCTTGCTCAGAAGCCCTGACCACCGGTAACTTGGCAGGGTCCAAGCTACCTGGTACCAAAGGACTATACTATTTTTTATATTTTGTTTTTTTTTTGTATATTTGTGTAAGAAATATTTTATAATGTATAAAAATAAATAGGTCTATGGAATAAAATATAACAAATGCCACTCAGTGATATTGTAGCATTCTATTGGTGAAAGAATGTTTAAAATCGGTTCGGTTTTCGTACACCAACATCTTCCAAACTCTATGCTGCTACTGAAAAAATCCAAATAGAAAAAAACTCAATATCACTTTGAAACCCAGGCTCAGCTGTATGGGGTATAGGTAGGCAAATGAAGTTCTATATTTTTATTGCACAAAGTGGCACATAAGGGGGAGTTTCAAGGTAACACCTACCACTGAAAAACTCAGAGTCCAGGTTAGGATGGTATAGACATGTCATGCGGAGACCCGACGACCATTTCGTGAAAAAGTACCCGCAAGGACATGCAAAAGCTTAAACTTACGGATGACAATGCTTATCAACGAAATGTTTTTTTTTTATCTTATGTATACTAGTTCTTGACTGTGATCCCACCTGATGGTAAGCAGTGATGCAATCGTTGATGGTGAGGCGCACTAGTTTATTAAAAGCCTATTCACTCAAGCCTTGAAGACACCTAAATTATAATCGGACGGGGAGACCGCAGCAGGCAAATTTATCCAGTCCTTCGATGTATGAAGTCGCAAGATTAAGAAAGCCGACCCCGCGTAACGGGAAGAGGGGAGGGCAAAGAAGAAAATCTCGCAGCGACGTACTTACAATGGTGTTACATCTCGGTGTGAGTTGACCCTTATGTGGAAGCCCCACCCTGCCTCTGTTGCACGACGAATAATAAATTGTCAATGCAATTAAAACTACTAAGAGTAAGTCAAGCGCTAAAGGAATATTAATTTTAATGTGCCTTCTAATAGCTTTGAACGGGAGCCAACTTTTATTATTAGAGCTGCTGAATTTGGACCTCTTTGGACGGAAGCTTTAAAGTCTTCCAGGGAAGCGGGATTTTCTTATTTAATTTTTTTTTTTTTTTTATTGATTGGCTGACACGCCTTTTTCCTGTACCCGGAGCAGGAGGAGTTATTTAATGATTCACACTAAAAAAAAGGGACTAAGAACATCTGCGGAATTGTCCGAAAGAATCACCGGTGTTCACGAATCGCGAATACCAATGGGCGCGAACCGATGGGTGACCGCGGTGGGTGCGAATTTGCGCGAACAGCTGTTTTTCAATTGTGATAAAACTAACATATACATACGTATAAAAAAAAGTTTCTTTAGGAAAATTGTTTGAAGTCATGAGTACAATCACGTATATAATTATCGGTCACTAATAATCAGTTACCCTATATGCTTGGGACTGCTACAGAAACACTTCAGGTGTTACACCCGGAACCGCATGCGCAACACTAATATAATAATATAATATAATATTCCACAACTATCACGCGACGCCCTCTAGTCTCAAACTAAGCAGAGCTTGTGTTATGAGTACTAGACAACTGATAAACATGCTCATCACACAACATTTGTCCTGGGTGGGAATCGAACCCACGACCTCCAGCATAGCAGTCAGGGCCACTAACCACTAGACGACTAGACCAACTGGCCATTCAAAACAAGACACTAACGCTTGCGACCTCTAAATGACCCAATAAAAAGATTCCATATTAAAACTATTCTTGAAAATGAATAAATCAGCCGCATATAAACAAGCATACCAACATTTATGGGTTTGTTGTTATGTTTCGAAGGTATTTTAATTTGGAATAAGTCGTTGTACTTACCCACACAACACGCCATTAGTAGGTTTTATTGTATAGACCCGAAAAAAAACTGAAAACGTTACGTGGTTGGAATGGAAACAATACTCTCTTGATGAACAAGAGCAAATTGAAAGCTGGGTAATCTCGTTAAAAAAAGGCCCGTTATGACATTTGAGAAAGACCTTGGAGTGTAACTTGGAACGAAATTGAAAGAAACAATAAAATAATTATTATATAATATAGGTAATATACAAGGTGTAAGGGACAGCCCTCCCCCGCCCCCTAAAATTCGGCCTCTCCATACAAACTGTCCAATCAAGTTTATAATTTTCTATAGTGGGGCGGAATCTTTTTTTCGTTTCCTGAAAAAATTTTTTGTGGATGGTTGTTCAGTTTCGTCTACTGAGCAAGCCCTTAAAGTTTGTGGAGGGCTGTCCCTTACACCTTGTATATTTTGGCTATACCATCCAGCGTGGCAATGCTGCCAGCGTTCTGGGCACTTTTCCCATTGACATCGAAGTGGACGAATTTTTTGGTACCTTATGAGTTTTCCCCGTTTTTCAGCCTTCTTTACTCGTTTGTACACATTATTATTTTAAGTTTGTATATATTTAGTAATTGTTTGTATAAATAAAATAAATCACATCATTTTGGCTATATTAGTAGTAGCTACACTACATCGGACAAGCCGCTTGGTAGTCAAAACACAAATGGATAGTAGATGGGCAACAGGATTGTTCGAAAAACTCACTTGCACGACCCTAGAACGCAAAAGGCAACTGAAGAAACATGGGTACGTTTCAATCAGAAAAAGTCTGACACTCCCTTCCGAATCACCGAAATCAGTAAAAGTCATCAGTAGCCCGATTCACGTAATCCAGCCGTAACGATATCGTAGCGATTTAGTCGTTTAGACCATTTCCGTATTCACATCCATCAATCGAGTTTGAACGACACCGATTTTAAAGTCGTTCGAAATTCGTCGATTTAAAAAAATATCTGTATTACATAATCCTGGTAGAATACTTATTAATGTAACTGGAAATAAGTCGATAGATCGTGAATACCGCTTTTGGATAGGTCTTCGATCGAACGACTATAAAACTTCAACGATATTTGGCTTGTTTGATTTTACGTGAATCAGGCTACAGATCACTTCCCACATTAAAAGAAGGAATGGGAATTGTAATCCACTACGGGGACCAAGCGCGAGTGCGTGAATGTCATACACACACACCTAGGACATAAAGCTAAAACTACATTAGACCGACGCACAGGTAGACCACGCCTGATTTGTACGTAGAACGACGACACGTGGCGTGGATCTAATGTAGCTCTACAAGTCTAGTTGCCATATAAAATGTATGGAGACCGAAACGCCCAGTTCGTCGTGTATCCAGAATTTAAGGTAGAACCTTAAATTTAAGGTAGAACCTTAAATTCTTGTAACATGTTTTCACGTTTTCCTTCACCGTTTTGAGAGCAACGGTGACGAAATAAATTACACAAAGAAATTGCTAGCCTAAACTTGATCCCACGACGTATACATCGTAAGTCGGTCCCGTTATCACTGGGCCAACAGTACTCTATTCACAAGTTACCCAAGATAAAAGAAGAACCATAAAATAAACAAGAAGCAAAGTTGTTTTTTATGCTCTTTGCGTTTCAAAGGTAACATCAAGCCGAGTTAAAACTTTTAAGACAGGTTTACATATTTCATGGCGGAGGGGTATTTTTACCCGACTGCGTCAAAAGGGGGGTAATGTTTCTAAAAGGCCATCTCTCTTGTTTCAGGACAAATTGCTCAATAAGCTGGAAGAAAATGAACCGGAACTCGCATCTTCGCCTGATGAGGAAGTAAGTGCCTAGCTGTCTTTTATGCCTAAGTACAAGTCGCAATGTTGGGCACTTGACTCAATTTTTAGAGTTCCGTAAGCAAAGGGTAAAACGTGACCCTATTACTAAGACTCCACTGTCCGTCTGTGTGTCCGTTTGTAACCAGGCTGTATCTTTTTTTTTATGATGGGGAAAATCATCCAATGACAACCCCCACTCTTAGGCGGACCGGGAGATAGTGTCAGACTCTTACTGATTAAAAAACCCACCCCGTTCCTTCAAGCCTTCATACCGGGGCTCGAGTTCCCATTCGGATAACCCTGGCCCCAGTAGGCTTCGACCCGGCTGGGCCCCTGCTGTTGCTGACAACTCCTTGAGGTGCGCGGGAACAGTGCACGCCGTCGACGACTTGAGCTTGGTCCGGACAGTTACTGGACGGTCGGACAGCGAGCTACCCATTGCTCACTGTCTGCAAGCACGCGCCAACGGTGGCTGGAAATCGGGATCGGAATCCCGGCGGCGGCAAGAGCGCCGTTGCCTGATGCGGTTGGCCTCCTCCTTTGCGAGCATTACTGCTTCGCAGAAGTCGGCGACCGCCTGCCACTCCTCCTCGCTCCGGACCATGGCCTCAACCAAGGCCCGAAGCGAGAGGTCTCCGCCGCCGATCGCCCCCACGAGGGCACGGCGATGCTCCGCCCAAGCAGGGCACACCTCGACTGTGTGCTCCACCGTGTCCTCCGGGCGTTCCGCACAGTGGCGACACCCGGGCGTCACTTCCGCTTTAAACCGGTACAGGAACCTCCCGAACTTGCCATGTCCGGTGAGGACGCTGTGCCGTGATATCTACATCTAAACAATTGAAAATTTCACACAGATGATGTATTTCTGTTGCTGCTGTAACAACAAGTACTAAAAATATTTAAGTCGGGCTCCCATACAACAAACTTGACTTTTTGCCGTTTAATGCTACGGACGGTGCGGTACCCTTAGTGCGCGAGTCCGACTCGCAACTGACCCATTTTTTTAAAGTTTGTATCATGTATCAATATAACTTTGTTCAAAATCGCAAATAGAAATATTTTTTTGGAATTCGTTCAATGTTAATTAAGTTATAAACTTTTTAAATCTCTTTCTCCTGTCGTGGTGACCAGTTTCTTCTGCCTGATTACAGGAAAGGCTTTTTTAGAAGTGAACTATTCACTTTTAATTTTGTTGAAAATTCCACTCAGCTGTACGCAAGATGAAAGCGTTTCCAAAACCGTTTTGTACATATGGGTGGGATAGGGTGGGATGTTTGCCATGTCCTTCAGTTGCCCTTTGAGTTCCATGGCAGCGATAACTCTTTCGAACAATCCCGAAGGGAAGGAGTCGAAACCAACAATACCAACCGGCGATTATCCTTGTACGCGCTATGCTAGTGCATCTAAGGACAACCCTCGGTTTGTGGGTAACTATTGCGACTTATGGAGATGCAACGCGACATACATTTTCACTGTTTTTCATACAACTGCTCTTACGCGATTATGACGTTATTACACATTTTTCATTAGATATTTTGGAAACATAGTAAGTACCTTGTGGATGTTATCTAGGCTTCTATTGAAATCACTGTAAAACTAATCCAGTAAACCTACATTCTGGCAAATAAATTATTATTATTATTGTTATTATTCGTTTATTCATTTTATAACATATAAATTATATTTTTAAATATTTCAATATAAAAAAAAAAACATTTAAAAATATAAAAAATAGTAGCCCACCGGCATCGGGAACAGGGTCCAAGCTGCCGGCGGTCAGGGCTCCTGAGAGAGGAACCTCCGGACAATACGCGCCGTGTCTAGGAGTACTGCCTTCTGGATCAAGCCCTTGATCCAACTGCCTAACGAGAGCCTCCGCAGATGTTGATCGAGGCTCTTGGCTATTAAGCCATTGGCCGTCACGACTATCGGCACAATGATTGCTCTATCCACTTCCCACATGTCGACAACCTCGCGAGCCAAGTCAAGATATTTAGTTTGTTTATCCTTCTCAGCTTTCACGAGGTTCTCGTCATGAGGGACCGCTATATCAACAATCATTGTGCGACGCTCTAGCCGATCTATCACCACTATGTCAGGCTTATTGGCAACAATAGTCCTGTCAGTGATGATAGATCGATCCCAATACAATGTGACGCTGCCATTCTCGAGAACTGGGTCGGGCACATACTTATAGTACGGTACCTCTGATTCAACAAGATTGTATTTAAGAGCAAGTTGCTGATGGATAATCCTGGCTACAAGGTTGTGTCTGTGCAAATAGTCTCCGTTAGCTAAATGAGAACACCCAGAAATAATGTGTCGGATTGATTCTCCGGGCCGGTGGCATGCCCGACAGATGTCAACCGTGCCGTCCTTCACAATATATTTCCGGTAGTTGTTCGTCATCATAACTTCATCCATAATTGCAAAGACAAAACCTTCGGTTTCTCCAAAGAGATTACCAAAGCGTAGCCAGGAGACGGACGCTAAAAGATCTACATCGGGCCCATGTAAGGCCCGGTAAAAGCGCCCGTGAAGCTCCTTGCCCTTCCATACTTCCTTGCGTTCATTAGTATCCATTACTATAGGTTTGCGCCAGTTCTCGCTGGCCAAGGAGAGCGGGGTGAGGCCTTTGTCCACCGCCACTACATCTCGGTGCATCCCCACGTCGGTTTCCAGAAAGTATTCCCTGAGACTGCATACCTCACGGTTGTGCAGGGTCTTGGCATTTAAGAAGCCACGACCCCCACACTTCCGCGGGATATACAGCCTCATCACCGATGATCGTGGGTGATGCATCCGGTTTGCGGTAAGCAGAGTGCGGACCCTCCTGTCCAGGGCGTCGAGTTCCGTCTGAGTCCATTTAAGTATGCCGAAAGAGTACATCAAAACCGGCATGACCCAACCGTTGAAGGCGCGCACCTTGTTCCCGCCCGATAAAAGACTGTTTAGTACTTTATTCAGGCGGCCAAAGAAGCGCTCCCTCAACGATTGTTTCACGTCAGCAGCATTGATGCCCAACGCTTCCGACATACCTAAATACTTGTAAGTTTCGGTTGAGCAGAGGGATCTAAGGTGTATGGAATCCGAGAGTTGGGTTCCCACGGATTCCATAATCTCCCCTCGCTTTACATGCATGACTGCACATTTGTCCAAACCAAATTCCATCCTGATGGCACTACTGAAGGTTTCAGTTACCTTCAGTAGCTCCATCAGTTGCAAGTTGTTGGAAGCAAAAAGTTTCAGATCATCCATGTAAAGAAGGTGAGATATGACCTGACCCTCTCTTCTCAACCGGTAGCCTAAACCGGAACCCTCCAGCAGTGTGCTGAGAGGGTTCAAGGCTAGGCAAAACCACAGTGGACTCAGACTGTCACCCTGGAATATGCCACGCTCGATCCTTAACGGTTCGCTGTTCTCCGAAACCCGTCGACACCCTGGATAGTGAAGGACCGTCCTCCATTGCCCCATACATGACATCAGGAAGGCGCGAAGAGTTGCATCAACTTTATACAGCTCTAGCACCCTCATGAGCCATGTATGCGGCACTGAGTCATAGGCCTTCTTATAATCTATCCAACATGTCGACAGATCTCTTCGAGAACGATGAACCTGTTGGCTAATGGCAACATCAATGAGGAGCAGCTCCTTAGTACCACGGGACCCGTTCCTACATCCATTCTGAGAAGCAGACATGATGGAATTTGTCTCAATATGATTATTAATTTTAGCTCTCAGGATGGATGTAAGAACTTTATAGACCGTCGGCAAACACGTGATCGGTCTATAATTTTTGGGTTCCGCAGTACTACCCGATTTATGGAGCAGGTGGGTTATTCCTGTCGTCAGGAACTGGGGCAGCGACCCTGACTCTAAGGTAGATTGGAATTGGGATGCCAAGCGAGCGTGCGAACTTTGAAACCATTTAAGCCAAAAGTTGTGCAGCCCGTCCGGCCCTGGAGATTTCCAGTTTGGCAACGGACGGACTGCACGAGCTACATCTTGGGGGCTGATGTTAATTGCCCCCATTTCTGGTATAAGTTCGCACTCTCGCTCGATCTCCCGCGTCCAGTCACCCTCAGTGTGATTGACAGGCACCGACCAGATGCTGCGCCAAAATGAATACATGGCATCATCATCCGGCAGGCGCGTATCAATCACACTTTGGTCCGGTCGCTCCCAAGCCCTGTAAACCCACCTTTCGTTGCTTTGGAACGTGTGATTCTGGGTGTACCGCTCCACTCGTCGCTTGTACCGTCGAATACGGTTTGCCCATGCATAGACTTTCTGCTTCAGGAAGTCGATACGCTCTGTGATACGGGGTAGATAATCTCGAGGACTAATATCTGTCCCCGAGAACGCCCGTCTCACAAAGCGCATCACTCTAGGGCGAGTGTTGCCCTCCCTGAAACAGATAAGTTTGCCGATGAGTGCTCTAGCCTCACCGATACGTCGCTCGATCCTGCACTGCCAAGCTGGTTTAGCTGGTCGTGTAGCTCTGTCATTATTTGGAATTTTGATGTGAGCTACACGACACGCCGCTGCAGCCGCACAGTACAAGATCGAGTGAGTATCGGAAAGGTCTTCGCTGCTATCAAAACAATTTGATAGCTGCGAATCTAGAGCACACACCAACGCCCTATTTTTCCTATGCATAGGCAAACGAGGTAGACGAGGTCTAAGCTCTGGTGGTATAGAGCGGTACTCCCGGAATGCATCCTCCAAAGCGCTCCTCAAACGTGCATTGCACTGGGTACTCACGGATATAGCCTCGTCATCATCATCCTCACCAACATGGTCGGGTCGCGGTGAAACACTGGGTTGACGTTGCACCGCGGCCGGTGGTGAAATAGGTGAGACACGGCCATTCCGTGATTCTAGGCGCAGTCTATCAAGTACGGCGTCATCCAACATACGGTTACGCTGGATGACCCGCACCTGATCCGATAGTCTTTGGGCCGAAACGTTGACAGCTGGCTCAAGCACCTGAAACAGAGAGAGCATCCGACCACGGTACGCAGTCAAGTTAGTTCCCCCCTCTGTAGCCCCAAAGTATGAGCGCATGACATTTTCATTAATGGATTGTGTCCATCGCATGCGCTGCACACTTCCACCGGCAGCGAGGACCCTGTCAGAGGCCGGAGGGCCTCGAGGTCCCAAGCAGGCCGGAGGTCGGCCTCTTCCTCGCCGACGCGCAGGTGATGGTGTCGTCGGCGGCGAGAAGTATTCGTCGCTCGAGCTCGACGCAACTGCAGCTACCGGAATCTCTGGACTCACGGCTGGCGCTGGTCCCGGCGGCTGCGAGGCGGAGCTGAGCGACGAACCCGAAGATGTTGGTTGTGCGATTTGAGAGCGTGCCCGGCTTCTTGTCAACATTTTACTTCCTTATTGTAGTTCCATTTCGTCGGTCAAATATAGATTCTCTGTATAATTTTTGGTATTGTTATGTGATTTCTCTTCTTTTTTTTGTGTTTTGGCGGATAAAATACATTTTGTTGTTTATTTGGTAAATATATTGAATAAAAATATTGATTGAAAAAAAATTTGATGTCTTTCACCTTGACAGCCGGACCACAGATTATTATTATTTTTATACATTTATTTATCTCAGGACCATGAGGTCCTGGACCTTTGGAAGGCATACGAGGAGCCGAAACCAACTCGCAGAGGCCCTTTTAGCTGCTTCTAATGGAACGTGGAACCAACCGGCGATTATCCCTGTATGCGCTATGCTAGTGCATCCAAGGACAACCCCCGGTTGAAGGGAAACTATTGCAACATGTGAAAAACGAATATAAGGCTATGGTTTTTGGAGTCTTAAGTGGACTGGTTACTAGGAACTATGTTAAGACTATGGCCCCTGCCTAAACAATGTTTTTAATTTCCATCGATAAAAAGGCAAGGGGTGACTTGCACACTCAACAAATGGGCCCCCAAAATGGTCGCTAGCACGAAGTGACGTAGCAACAAGAGGGCAACATATCCTGATGTGCTTGAGGAGTGGAGAGGTATACCACGGCTATCAGGACAATCCCGGAAGTACGGTCAAGATCCCTACCAGCACCTTACTGGATTATACATCCTTCTCCCGAGCGCATTTGCTCTTGCGAATCTCCACTCAAGCCAGCCAATAAAGGCAAGAGAGAGGTAGAAGCTCTGTTCCTCGTCAGTGTTCACTACGGCCGGCCAATAAAGGCAAGCCGGAGATGAAGAACAAGAATTCTCCCGGGAGATCGGGTCCGTGGGATCGCTAATGCCCAACAGTTCGCCACAAAACTGCCCTGCGGATTGTATCTCTCTTGGTCTGGTCCCTCACCCTAGGCATGTTACGGCTAAGCAAGCGCTACCGACACAGACTTAGGGTTCATTGGAGCGCGCAAGCCCCACCACGACGTCAACGTAGAGATACGGCGATGGGGTTATTATTATTATTATTATTCCTTTATTCTTATTTTATGTACATGTTATAATATATTTTTAAATATTCCTTAAAAAAAATAAATTAAAAAAAACATTTAAAAATATAAAAAACAGTATCCCACCGGTATCGGGAACAGGGTCCAAGCTACCGGCGGTCAGGGCTCCAGAGAAAGGAACCTCCTAACGATACGGGCCGTGTCCAGAAGAACTGCTTTCTGAATCAAGCCCTTGATCCAGTCGCCTAACGAGAGCCTCCTAAGGTGTTGATCGAGGCTCTTGGCTATTAAGCCATTGGCTGACACAACTATCGGTACAATGATCGCTGAGTCCACTTCCCACATGTCGACAACCTCGCGAGCCAAGTCAATATACTTGATTTGTTTATCTTTCTCGGCTTTCACGAGGTTCTCGTCATGCGGAACGGATATGTCAACAATCATTGCACGCCTCTCGCTTCGGTCCACCACCACTATATCCGGCTTATTGGCTACAATAGTCCTGTCAGTGATGATGGACCGATCCCAGTACAACGTGATATCGCCATTATCGAGAACTGGGTCGGGCACATACCTGTAGTACGGCACCTCCGATTCCACAAGAGAGTACTTCAGAGCAAGTTGCTGATGGATAATCCTGGCTACAAGGTTGTGTCTATGCAAGTATTCTCCGTTAGCTAGACGAGAACAACCAGAGATAATGTGGCGGATTGATTCACCCGGTCGGTGACATGCCCGACAGATGTCAACCGTGCCGTCCTTCACAATAAATCTCCGATAGTTATTCGTCATGATAACTTCGTCCATAATTGCACATACAAAACCTTCGGTTTCCCCAAAGAGGTCACCGACGCGTAGCCAGGCTACGGACGCTAGTTTGTCTACATCGGGCCCATGAAGGGCCCGGAAAAAGCGTCCGTGAAGTTCCTTACTCTGCCATACTTCCTTGCGTACGTTAGTGTCAAGCACTACAAGTTTGCGCCAGTTCTCGTTAGCCAAGGAGAGCGGGGTGAGTCCCTTGTCCACTGCTACTACATCACGATGCATACCCACGTCGGCGGCAAGGAAGTATTCCCTGAGACTGCATACCTCGCGATTGTGCAGGGTCTTAGCATTTAAAAAGCCTCGACCCCCACATTTCCGCGGGATATACAGCCTCATTACCGACGACCGAGGGTGATGCATTCGATATGCAGTCAACAGTGTACGAACCCTCCTATCCAGGGCGTCAAGTTCCGTTTGAGTCCATTTGAGTACACCGAAAGCGTACATCAATACCGGCATGACCCAACCGTTGAAGGCACGCACCTTGTTTCCACCTGACAGAAGGCTGTTAAGTACCTTCTTCAGGCGGCCAAAGAAGCGCTCCTTCAACGATTGCTTCATGACAGTGGCATTGATGCCTAACGCTTCCGACATACCCAAATACTTGTAGGTTTCGGTTGAAGAGAGGGATCTCAGATGTATGGAATCCGAGAGTTGGGTACCCGCGGATTCCACAATCTCCCCTCGCTTTATATGCATGACTGCACATTTGTCCACACCAAACTCCATCCTGATGGCACTACTGAAGGTTATTATTATTATTATTATTAAAGACCTCTGTAAATCTGCTATTTTGCATGAACTTTGACACTTCATAATTTACTCAAAAATTTTAAAAGTCAAAAAAGTATAACAAGCCTTGCAAATTTTATCAAGATTATAAATGAAAACAATTTTTTTTCAAAAAATTTAAGGGTTTAAAAAAAACATGTAGTTTTGGATAATCACGGAATTACCAAATGCTAACAGAGTTTTCAGGCGTTATCTCTCTTTTTTCGCGTTGCATTTTCGTTAAACATCGCGTTGGATTGCGATAGATGAAGTAACAAGCTTTTAAACCATGCTCGATGTTGACAATAGGCGAGTGGAAAAGCAGTATCAGGATACCTAAGATAAGTTGAATGCACCACCCATTGTTAGTCGACTATGTTCATCAGTACCTAGAAGTTTACTGGATTACACGATAAACAAAAGGAACGTAAGATAATAAACAACACAAAAGAAATACCTAACCAACTTTCTCATTCTGTTAGAACGAAGTTCATTAATACAGCGAGATTAAATTTGAATTAGGAACATTTTCGGGTTTCATTAACTTTTTAATTCCATAGCCAAGCTTTTGTGTACTTATCGCCTTATGCAAAAATGGCACATCTGAGTGAATCACAAAATACTAAATGTTAAACATGCGTTAGACGAATTCAATATTTTCACTATAGGTACTCTGTTCAAAATAACATTAGACATTATGAGAACCTTTTATTACAGTCCGTTTATCCGATTTTGACTTTTATTAAGTTGTGGCATGACAAATGGCGGCTGCAGTAAATAGTTTATTGTAACCACTTTTTTGCTTTTAATACCATCATTATGGCTACGAAATAGAAGTTAAAATCGGTTGAGCAGACAGTAAAAAAAGTCTAATAGGGTATGATGTAAATCGAGAAGAGGGACTCATCTATTCTATAAAATTCTATGCAATCCTCGTATTATAAAATTAAAATTTGTTTTAATTCTGACAACAAGGATTCCTATTTTGTTAGTATTACAAACAGCTTTCAGCATTCTAGTAGTAGTAGCAGTGATATAAAATTGTATTATTAAAAAAAAGGATGACCAGGCAGAAAAAGGTTCTTACCTAATCAACCTTCGCACAAAATGGCGTATATTTGGCTCATATTTGGCTTATTTCAAGAACTACTAGTTCAAAATTAAAAAATATTTTAATATTGGATAGCCATTTATCGAGGAAGGCTCGGAAACAATCACAGAAACCAAAGACGCAGCTGAAACCGCAGACTACATCTAGTAAAGTAATATTAGTAGAAAAGCCATGTTTTCAGATTCCGCATATGTAAATAATTCAATTTTGTGTAAAAGGGCAGATGCGCCCCTTTTTCTTTGGACGGTAGTGTAGCGTTTCATATTTTTGCTTGCGTTGCTCCCGGGATGGTAGATACACGTCCTCTATACCTGTATCGCAATGCGCCACTCTACATTTATACAACTTGAAATATGCGTCACTCTACATACCTGCAATATCGTTTTTTTTTTCCAAAAACTGGAGTAAGCTTAAGGTTTTAAAATGTTTTAAAATGATAGGTTTAACAGTAGGCAGGGTTCAGAAATCTATGGCAAGACTATTCGTATACAACTAGTAGAGAAAAGAGACTAATTGGAAAAGGTAAAGTAACGCATATAAATTATAGCTATAGCTTAGCAACCTCAGACGGCTTAGCCAATTTGATAATCTACAATCAATCGTTATCGCTAGTGGAAAACTTCAAATGTCTGGGAATGACGACATCTCAACGCTCACCAGTCACGTGGTCAGAACAAAGGAATCGAAGGCGTTGCCGCCTCCAGGCGATCGACGAAAGAGAATCGAAACGAAACGGTCGTAACTTTTCTAGGCCTGTTGGGTAGAAAGACGACTGACGACGGGGCCCATTAAAACCGATAGATATTTGCTAGGGTTGCGGGATTGTTCAAAAGAGTTACCGTGGCTATATAGGGCAACCGAAGGAACACAGATGGGTTTTAGTCAGTAGAAATCTAACATTCCCTCTCGCCCCACTTTGAAGAAGGACGAGTGATTTCATAACAAAACTAAAAGTAAGCAGACAGACGATGATGATGAAGCACAAAAAAAGTTAAAGTAAATAGAACTAATTTAGAAACAAAAAAAAAATTGATAAAAAGTATATTTCTGTTATAAAACACCAATTGTTAGTAAACAGTACCTAAAACTTAAATAATTATATAGATACCTAAGAATCTTTAGAAACCTGAAGTTACCTCATCTTAAAAACGCTGCGGTCAGTTCGACACCAAAAATATAACAAGAATACGAGTATCTAAGGCCCATGTGCCCGAGAAGTGCCATAAAACAATGACTTTCTGAAGCCTACTCCTCGGTAGGGGCCAGGTTAATGTGTTTCATAAAAATATTTTCCCAGCAGGGTCGAAGCCTACCGGGGCCAAGGGTCTATTTCTGAAAGGGAGGCTCGGCCCCGGTATGAAAAGCAACGAAGGAACGGGGTGGGATTTTTAGTCAGTAAAAGTCTGACACTATCTCCCGCTTCGCCCAAGGGCGGGGGATGTCATCTGGATGATTTTTATCCACCGGTAAAAAAGATGTTCAAGGGACTATAAACCTTAATCTAGACCTAACGATTTTAATCGGAAACAAGTGAAAGCTAGAACCGGTAAACAATGCCGATTCAGGCGAGAACAGCTAACGATCAACCTTGGCGCACAACAAGGCTTCTGTACCATTACTAACTATAGTCTAATTGCTTAATTTATTTTAATTCAATCAATGAAAAATAAATTAAATAAATGCATAATTAACTTGGTAATAAATATGTTCTAGAACTTAAGCAGGGGCGCAGCTAGCGCCGTATTATATATAACACGGGGTCCCCGCGCTACAGGGGCCCCGACGCGACGTGCGCAAAAATTCGAAACAGTCATCCTCAATCTTCTTGTGTTGATAAGATACTTAGCAGCAGCAGTAGACCTTTTAATGTTCCCACTTTTGGGACTCAGGCCTCCTCTCTAGAAGGAATGAGCCGTAATCCACCACGCGGGCCCAGCGCGGGTTGGTGGATGTCACATGTCTTCGAAGTTTTGGTTCTACGATAAGACACTAGTAGTGAATAAATAATGAAAAGATAATATTTATATTCTAATAGTGTATAGCTATCTAGTTCCGCTCGTTCTTGCATTTTCTATATAAGTATCCTAATCCAGAATGCTCCTAAGATGATAATTTTGTGCTAGTAGGGCCTATTTGTTAAAACAAATGTTTGATACGGGCCCTGTGGGCCTAGCTACGCCCCTGGACTTAAGTATTAGGTAAAGGTCGAACTAATCTAGTCAGAGTGATATTCTGAAGGCCCGAATCACGAAAGTAACGACACCAGGTGAATGTTTAAAGTTCTAGGAAACCTAGATAGGGGCCTAAGTATCCACTATTACGAGTAGTACTAAGTGGTTTCAGTCAGTTCAACTACCACTATTAGGTACCTACCTAACATTTATAATGTCATTCATTTCATAATGCATTTTATTTAATTCGTTTCATAGGAAAATAAAATTAGACCTGCTGAATAATTGACCATCTAGCAACTTACTAATAAGTTTGCAGAGGTCCGGCTTCCCACAAATATAAAATGCAGCCGAAAGCTAACCATACCCCAAAGGAAGCCAGACAGGAACCTACACCCGATCCCTTTTGAGATCAAAGTTTTAGACCACCAACTTCAATATTCTCTAAAGTTTTAAGCCACCAACTAACTTCAATATTCTTCAAAGTTCATTAGCAAATTATGACAATATCTAAAAATACACCGCTAAATTTTGATCGTTTTAATCCCGTGGAGGGTCGATCCGGTACATGCAACACTATCGATTTGTAAAGATAAAATTAAAAAATAAAGTACCTTTAGTCCAATGACCTGTAGGTAGTTAGTACGCAACGCCGACTACTACCTACAGGTCATTGGACTCGCTCAGCTGACGTTTTCTTAAATAAATTAATTTCGTTCATGCGTAAATTAATACGAGTTTTCAAAAAAAGGTACTTTATTTTTAATTTTATCTTTGCAAATCGATAGTGTTTCATGTACCGGATCGACCCTCCACGGGATTAAAACGATCAAAATTTAACGGTATATATATGGTAACAAACGAACAGTGGAATCAATATAAAAAGAAAATAATATAGCTATACAGCCAGAATAGCCGTCTAATCATCTAATTCATTAATTTCCAGTGTGTAATATGTGTGAACGCGAAGGCGACGATGCAGACGTCGCCGTGCGGCCACCGGGTGGTGTGCCGGCGCTGCTTTGTGAAGACCATCCAGATGGCCGTCAGCCAGCGCCTGCTGCCGCTGAGGTGCGTCATCTGCCGGGCCAAGATCCTGAGGCTGCGGCAGGCACCAAGGCTTGTTACCAGTAAGAGCTGGCAGGTGAGAGATAGAAATATTCTACTTTCTAAATGATGACAATGTAGAATTAACACCTTTGAAGTCAATTTTTTAACAAAATACGTTTCGTATGTTATTCAATAGGGAATTGCAAGACGCATCGTTTGTCGAATCAAATACGAGAGTTTGAACCAATGGCGAGCCGTTATTTAAAAAAGAAAAACGCCGCGTATGTCAGTGTGGTACTGTACCTACAGAAAGCCTGAGAAAAACAGTGCCTATCTAACTCTATTGTACTCTCCTGGGAAAGAAGTTTATTTGCTCTCCTTAGAAGTTCTCGATTTTGACTAAAGCGGTGATAGAGCGGTGATAGAACTTTAAGCGACGATATGCTCTGAAGAACTGTAAAATCATCCATTAGGATCCCGTGTCAATCGATATCGAGGATGCAAACCAAAACATCTAAATAAGTCGCTTAGCCATCGACCGTTACGCCAAACTGACAATCCCGATGTTATGGGTAGGCCATAGAGCCACGAGCTCTTATGCCTTGATCACACGTACCGAGTAGGTAAACGGGCGAGACAGTGATCTCGGCCGAGTACTCGGTACGTGTAAACACAGCGCCGAGGGCTCGGCCGAGCGCTTATCTCTACAATTCGCTTACATTCACTGTCTCGGCTAGTGATGGGTAAATGCCCTGGCATTTTGGGCAGATTGGGAAAATTCCCAATAAACGCCCATAAATTCCTGCCCAGGGCATTTATCTGGGAATTTATTTTTTGTTCTAAAATTAATTCAAGACATTAATGTTAGCTTTGGAAACTGGCTTAAATCGATGAGTTAAATAATGGTTAAGTCTATATAGGTGTTTTTATATGAATTTGCACATTCTATTAAAATTTAAGTTTTACAAAACCATGTTTACGAACACAAAGGTTACGAGTTACCCGGCGGCGGCGTAAAAACACTTGCATGGTGAGAGGAGTACGGCAAGAGATGCGTACACTGTTATGGTTAGTTGTTTTAAGTAGGTACGTATATGATTTTATGAATTAAATTGCAATATATTTAATTCATTAAACCCCAAGCGAACGCCGGCGTTCGCGCACCTATTGTCTTTCTATTGTGTCTGTGATTTTCACGATTGAAAGGAATGTCTTAAAAGAACCATTTAACGTCATCAACCATTTCAAATCACTTCTACCTACCATGCGAAAGCACAAAGTGGGGACAGCGCGGTCTGTGTGCGCATCCCTCACACACTCACACACCGTGTGAGGGACGCGCACACACGCCGCGTTGTGCCGCCATTTTATTATTAGTTATCCTGTGTCATTTGTAGATACCGCACGCACGCACGCATATCACTAATCTATTCGAGCATTGTGCCAGGATAATTGTGTTCTATGGTTCCGGTTTCCCAATTTGAAGTAAATACTTATTGGTTTTAAAAACAGTGCTAATTTACAGTTATTTTTGTGGTACCTAAGTGTTTTTGCCGATCAGTAATTTTAAGTAAAAGTAGGTAGATCCATAATTATAATAACTATAAATAAAATGAAAGTAGGTATTCGTAATAAGTAAATTTAGAATAGAATTAGAATGGAATAAGAATATAATACGAATAGAATTAGAATATAATACGATTAGAATTAGAATAGAATTACAATAGTCACGATTAGTTTTATTGGTGAATTTCGCCCTAAAACTTTTGTGAGAGCTGGAGTTTGAACTTAGGTTCGAGACCTGTATGACCAATTTCCAGGCTGACACCCTTTTAAACATTATCGCATTTTGCAGCATATCAAAACGTATCTAATATTTAAAAGAATAACAGCGGTAGAAGTTTGTGAAGTATAAAGGAAAAGTGATATTTTTATTGAATCCTGTTTTTTTGTTAGTGAGTAAAAATCATCCAAATGACATCCCCCGGCCTTGGGCGAAGTGGGAGATAGTGTCAGACTCTGACTAAAAACCCACCCCTTTCCTTCTTGCCTTTCGTATCGAAGCCGAGTTTCCCCTTCGGATAACCCTGGCCCCAGTAGGCTTCCACCCGGCTGGGCCTCTGCTGTTGCCGACAACGCCTTGAGGTGCACGGGAACAGCGCGCGCCGTCGACGACTTGGACTCAGTCCGGACAGTTACCGGACGATCAGACAGCGAACTACCCATTGCTCGCAATCCGCAAGCCCGCGCCCGCTGTGGCTGGAAATTGGGATCGGAATCTCGGCGGTGGTTGGGGCGCTGTGAGCGCCGTTGCCTGATGCGGTCGGCCTACTTCTTTGCAAGCATTACTGCTTCGCAGAAGGAGGCGACCGCCTGCCACTCCTCCTCGCTCCGGACCATGGTCTGTACTAAGGCCCGGTGCAAGTGATCGCCGATTGCTCCCGTGCACGGCAATGTTCTGCCCAAGTGGGGCACACCTCCACTGTGTGCTCCACCGTGTCCTCCGGGCCTTCCGCAGAGTGGCGACACCCGGGCGTGTAGTATAGTTTATAATAAATGTGATTAAAGTAAAACATACCCTTCCAGTGTCATCAATAGTTCTCTAGATAATTATAATTATATTGATGTTGATTATTAAAATTTTTATAATGTTGTCTCTAATAATGCCGAAACTAGTTTTTTATTGTTTGTTTAATACATATTATTTTATTTCTTGTAACTTAGAACATAATTTATTACATTTGATATTAAAGTATAGTCTTTTATCTATTTTTACTTGAAAAAGTATATTAATGTTGTTATTTTAAAATGAAAATATGTTTAATTCATTAAACTCCAAGCAAACGCTGTCGTTGTCTTTCTATAGTGTATCTAATCGACACGATTGAATCATTCACATTTCTTCAAAGTAAAGTCTTTTATTTCTGTTTTACATGAAAAAGTATATTAATATTATTTTAAAATGAAAATGTGTTTAATCATTCGCATTCCTTCAAAGTAAAGTCTTTTATCTCTGTTTTCACATGAAAAAGTATATTCATATTATTATTTTAAAATAAAAATGTGTTCAATCATTCATATTTCTTCTTTTATTTCTTTAATACATACTATTTTACATGAAAAACCACATAAAATCACGTTTAACGAGTCCCATATTTTTATGCCCTACGATCGGGCATTTATCGGGCAAATAAAAATAAATGCCCAAAATGCCGGGAAGTTACTATATTTTCCCGCCGGGCAGAAACACTTTGCCCATCTCTAGTCTCGGCCGAGAAACATTTTACTGTCGACGTGTGACGCGGCCCATTTAACGACATAAACTTAACTGTTAAAGGGACGGAGCTACAGTGTAAGATAGCTCCATCCCTCTTTCTCGTTCGCACTCGTGACATTTTAACACGTCAGGGTAAAGCAAGTTAAAATTCTCAATATCTCTCACTACAAAAACCACTAATCCCATTGCTGTACGTTACAGGTCTCAAGCGGCAGTGCGAAGTCATGGGGCGTGCCAGGCTCCGTGTCCAGTTACTCGGTGGGTGCTCGCTCCGTGCCTGCTTCAGCCTCACTCTACTCAGTTACTAGTGGAGAGTCTTCCCTCTCTGGTAAGTTCACCAGCAGTTAATTTTGTTACAACTTCCTAAATGAGCCGTTACAGCAGAGAGCAAAAAGACGAATTTTAGTCCTAAAACGTCGATCTGTTCTGTATCAGAACTCACTTGACTAATGCTCTATGCGTACAGGATTATGAAAGCTGTACCATGCTCGTAGATTTAAAACCTATAGGCTGTACCCATAGGTTTCGAAGTCACCAGCCTTCATATCTGGCACTGTTACTGAAAAGTATGGTACCCAACTAATAGGGAATAGCTGTACCTAGACATTGTAGGTATAAAACTGCTATGCGTGTGCCAATTTTAGTACCTTTTTTTCGTGGGTAAACCTTCAAATGGCCCTTAAACTTTGGGGATAAGTCCGGGGAGTGTGGAATTATAACATGACTAAAAAGATCCCGGTGATCACCATCGGCACATGCTGCCTGCCTTTACTTCTTAAAAGACCACTCTGGAACCCCCTCTGTGCAACGCCTGTTAGAGCACATCCCTGAGGAGACTGTACAATGAGGTAGGTACCTAAATCACACTAAAAATATACATAGATACCATACGCACACTATTGTCTGTCCTGTAGCCCTACCCTATATATTTCTTTACAGTTACCTACCACATAGCTGTCATTGTTTCTCTGATACTTACCCAACATCTCTGATTCCAGGAGTGTCTTCCGTGTCTTCAAACAGCGGAGGTAACGTCGCCAACAGCTGTTCGGCGAAGCTATGCGGCGGTGCGAAGTGCGGAGGAGCTTGTCTGGGTGCAGTGCCCAGGGCATCGGTACCGCCGCGCACTAGGCAACCCGCTTCGAATTCGCTGAGACGTTCACAGCATCATAGTATGAAGGTAGTATAAGTACCGGCAGGTACAAGAGAACAGAATTAACTAAGCTTTGGCTAAGAGAATAGAATCGCGTTAGAGGTTTTTTTATGTTAGTGGTTAGCGCAGTGGATGGCTGCAATGCGTGTCGCACGTTCGATTTGCACGAAATAAATATTTGTAAGACCTACGGACAGTCGATCCGGATCTGGGCGTCTTGTGTAGATGAGTTAGAACCCCACTATACAGGAGTGCTGGAGTACTGTATACTTGATTCGAATATCATATTATAGTTTTTTCCCAAGAGATCATACAAGATACCTTGAACAATCTCGTCCATGTTTGTTGGCCGGAAATAACCTCAGCGTATTAAGCTCCCATGGGTAAAAGCAGGGGTATTTATTATTATTGTACCGTTTTCTGCAAATAAACACACAAGAAATAATTCGAGATAGGTCTGCAGATACCTACTATCTACTGCATACGAAATGCTGTAGTTAGTAGCTTCATTTGTGCGGTTTACAAACAACGATAATTTAACGTCTTAAAAGATCATTTTTACCGTTCAATTTCGACCAAAAGCCTAAAATATGTTTCTTCCTTTGTACAGGCACGGTTACAAGATTATCAAGTCCATAGCTACACGGGAGGTCCTGCGGCGGGGGAGCCTTCAGGCCGCTTACCTCCTATCAGAGAATTCCAGAGGGAATTCCGCGAGGGACGAAGAGAGAGTGCCGCGGCTGCTTCCGCCTCCACTAGAATAAGGTAAACCTTCAACACCCATACATAACTAATGAAGGTCGCTCAAGAAATTTTGTTAGTTGAAAACAAAATTATGATAATGAGGTATGTGGACCAGAGAGTAAAGTCCCGCAAACCTCCGTTGAAAAGGGAGGATCGTCCGACCAGACGGGTGTTATGTCTGGCGGGCAACAGCCCGATAGTTGATTTCGGGCTGTCGTATATATTCAAATCGCGCGGAGAACTTTGCGCGATGAAGGACTTCGTATATTTGTAGTTCTTATGTGGCGCCATTGGTGTCGCTACAGAGTACATTTCTGAAAAGAAGCGAGGATATGAATTTGAAATTGACAGTAGACTAAACCAAAGGACATCTACCCATTTCTACATATCTTGTAACTCGAAAAATATCTTATTTAAATTGTATTTCGAGATTTTGCATTCTGTATTTTATAACTAATCATCATTATGTATTTGATTACAGGTGTGCCCAGAAAATTGTAACGCAACTAGAAACGTCGCCACAAAAAGACAAACAACACTTCTTCCGGCCACTAAAACCTTCAAATAAAGACGACCCGCCCGATTCCAGAGATCACAGCAAAGAGACTGAACGGAAAAAAGATAACCCCAAATCAAAGCCCAAAAAAGAAGATAAAAAGAAGAAAGATGATGAAAATACAAAACAGGAAGACAAAAGCAAAAAGGACGAAAGTAGTGACAATAGAAAAAACGAATTGGCAGAGAAGAAGAAAGAAGAAAAGTTGAGACTTAAGGCGGAGAAGGAAGCGAAAAAAGAAGCTAAGCTTCAAGCTAAAGAAGAGGAGAGACAGGCTAAACTATTAGCTAAGGAAGAAGAGAAACAAGCCAAACTAAAAGCGAAGGAGGAAAAGAAAAAAGCCAAAAAGGAAGCAAAGCTCGCTGCGCAAGCTGAGAAGGAAAAAAGCAAATAGAATATAATAAAGTTTAAATTTTACATTGTAGAAACTCGTAGCCGTCTTAAATTTTAGATTTGAAAATTGTTATCATTGAGAAATCGTAAAAACAATTTTAAATAGCGTATATCTAACAGTCTATTGTAGTCCATATTACTTACGGTAAATTAGATACTGTTAGTTTATATTTTATTTTTTTACTTCGATCGGATATGATGATTGTGTTTACGCTTTGATACTGATTTTTACAATTTTGTTATAATTATCTAGCTTAGTTGCAATTTCCAATCGAAATTGTTATTTAACTTAGGAATGTTGTAAATATTTTTAAAGTCAAAAAATGTTATTATGAGAAGCAATCTAAGTACATAGTTGTTGGGTCATAATTGGAACTCTACAAACTGCGAAGACTGAAAGAACGGGATAATGAAATCATATCGTTTTGTAATTTAATTGTGTAACAGTATAATTAAGAGCTTCGTGCATACAGCACCGCCGAAGAATTTATTTATTATGTAGTTTTCGTCGATCTTAGTTTGTCTGTAGGAGAAGCTTATATTAGAATATTAATTACTAATTTCAGAATATGTTACCATTTCAATATTGAAATTGAGAATGTAATAATTAAGTGCTAATAAACATATGATTTTCCCATAGTTTTCTATGCTCTCTTGAATGATTCTAAATCTTCATGATACAAAATAACTAATCCCATCTATTCGGATAACTAAAATAATTTTCCTCAATAGTGATAAAATCTTTCCTATTTCTACAGTTTCCATGTGACCACGTTAACATGAATACCTTAACTACATTAAAGTTTAATAAGTAGCATCATATCAGGCATTTAGCATACTGCTAGGTAAGTGTTGACATTAATTTTGTAAGGGTTCCACGAGTCGGAATTTATTATTGTCAATCGTTAGAAATTTCCTGTAAAATAAATAACAATGTTACCATAAGCCTTACTGTTTTATTTATACCCAATATCTTTATTACATTTACAGTTGATCTAATATTATAAAGACATTGTTGGGTGCACAAAAAAAAAGTAAGTTAATAAACAACAACAAAATCACTTAAAAAATGTGCCATAGATTGTAGCAGTACTGGGTTGTCAGATTTAATAATTATATTGAATTGTTCAAATAAAATTGTTAACAAACAATTAATAATTTATTTTATCTACACACAAGTATGTAACAACTCACTTGATTGCTAAATATAAATTCTACGATCAGCACAGCATTCATGGCAGTGCATTTAATCTTTGTAATCATCACCAACACGGTCCCACATTTCTTCACCGGTCTTCTTGTTGATACGGAGGTATTTGTTGATCATAGGCTTATAATAGTAGGCTTGGTAATCCTGGCGCTCACCCATCTTCTTAATGATCTCCTTCTCCAACTTACGAATCTTCTGCTTCTGTTTTTCTTCATCAAGGAAGTGCATGAACTTCTCATAGTCCTGTAAATGACAAATATTACATTTAGTAACATTTATTTGAATCTGGGTTAATTTTCGTCAGGGCTTTTTTTTTAAAGGTGAGAAAATCCAATCCAATGACAACTCCGCGCCCTTGAGCAGAGCGGGAGATAATCACACTTTTACTGACTAAAAACCCACTCCTGTTCCTTCATTGCTTTTCGTACCGGGGCCGAATATTTCTTTCAGAAGCAGACCCTTGCCCCCAATAGACTTCGACACTGCTAGGCCCCTACGGTTTGCTGACCACTCCTTGAGGCACGCGTGAAAAAGTACGCGCCGCCGTCGACGTCTTGGGCTCGGTCCGAACGGTTACCGGACAGTTTGATGGCAAGCTACCCGATGCTCGCCTTCCGCAAGCCCGCGCCTACGGTGGCCGGAAATCGGTATCGATCCCATGGCGGCCGGGGCATGAGGGCCGTTGTTGCTTCTCCTTTCCTAGCGTTACTGCTTCGCAGAAAGAGACGACCGCCTGCCACTCCTCCTCGCTTCGGACCATGGCCTGTACCAAGGCCCGGCGCGAGATCGTTGCCGCCGATCGCCTCCACGAGGACAAGGCGGTGTTCTGCCCAAGCGGGGCACACCTCTACCGTATGCTCCAACGTGTCCTCCGGGCGGTCGACACAATGGCACCCGGGTGTCACTTCCGCACGAATCCGGTGCAGGAACCTACTGAACGCCGTGATGTCTTTCCAGCCACACCTCAACGAGGGGACTAAAGTCATAGCACACTTAAGGCTTATAGTCCCTTGAACCATCTGGCCAAAATTATGTGGATGCACCTCTCGCACCCGCCTAGGCGGCAGTACGCAAATCTGTGCATTTATTTGCGGCTAGCAGCGCCCGGAAAGCGCGCGGCTGACCTTTAAATCCATTTTCTTTGCGAAATATTGATTGATTTACATATGCAATGTTCACTTTGAAGAATATTTAATCACCAATTTTTATGTGTAAAAATGTTTCTAAAGATCCAAGCCGTTTTGAAGGAGTAGGGAAAAGTTGCGAAATTGCTAAATATTTTTTTAGACAAAAGTATTAATAGCACGAAAAAATCAAATGTTGATAATGTTGTTTATAAATCTGTAATAAACATAATTTTTTTTTTCAAACCTATTAACCTGGCCGTTACCGAGGAGTAGGCTTCAGAAAGTCACTGTTTTATGGGACTTTTCGGGCGCTTGGGCCTTAAACGACTCTGCTCCAACACCGCTCCCACCCAACACCGCCCTAAACTAAGACGACTGCTCGCAGTCCACGCGGCGACAGCTAGCAGACGGCCAGATGTCCACCCGCCGACCGCCCTCACTTTTCGCGATAGACACAGTTCGCGATCGCCTTCCATTAAAGCAACTCGTATTTTTTACTATGTCCCGATTCACAACGCGCAAACTAGCAATTATTGCTATTGCACTTGAGGATGAAGAGAGAAGCGCAAGAAATAACAGACAAAGATTGTGAGCGCGCGGACACCGCGGCTACCGCTCGTCTACAACGTGCGGCCAGCGAGGCGTCAACTCCCAAGAGCTGTCTGCTAATTTATGATGCTAATGTAAAATATTTCTTGAGAGCAATATTTAAAGCCCATATTTGAATTATATTATTTTTGCTGGGCGGGAGCAGAATCGTGTAAGTGAGCTATGACCTTTACCGTCATAATTATAACGTGCCCAGCACTGGGTTGTGAGTTGTAACAATCGCTGTCGCCATTTCACCATGAGATCCCGCCGGAACTCTGTCTGCCATGCCGCGACTTGTCGGGGCAGCGGAGTTTTGCCCCGGCATTGTATCTTAGTTTTATGGCAGGCTGGCAGATAACCATAAAACACCAATACTGCCATCCTAATGCTAAAGTGCTATTATGCGGCCTTTGCGAGTTTCCATTTTTAGATGCCATAGTGATCTGCCAAAAATTCAATTGGCCTGTCTAAGAAGTGTTTTTTAATAAAAATTCTTTTCCGAGATAAATAAATAAAGTCTGTCATTAAGTTTTTTTTTTTAATATTGATGGGCTTATGTTTGACCACTAGCTCACCTTATGGTAAGCGATGATGTGGTCTACGATGGAGTATATTTGCCTAGAAGTAACTTATTTGCTTTTGATTTAGGTTGTAGCTATCAGGAAGCACAGACTCTAGCAGGCAATTCCACTCCTTAACTGTATGTACAATGAATGTGTTCCCAAAACGCTTGTAACGCTTTGTGGGATGTCCACCATGTTTCGATGGCGCAACGCCGTACGTCTAGTGGTCCGATGATAAAATGAGTTTCGCAGAATTAAAGGGTGCAATTCCAGTACACGTTACCCAAAAGGGTGCACAGTAGTGGCCAATTGGTAAAAGCCCCGGGTACAAAAACCCAGCCAGGCGCATTACTTTGTGTAATTTATTTCATCACCACTGGTCTCAAAACGGTGAAGGAAAACATCGAGAAGAAACCGGCACGTCCTAGAATCAAAATTTCAAAGACATGTGACAACCACCAAACCGCACTGGGCACGTGTGGTGGATTACAGCCCATTTCCGCTCCTAGACAGAAGGCCTGAGTCCCAACAGTGGGAACATTATAAGACTGACTATGCTACTACGTGAAATGTAGATAGAAATGGGATGGTTTGTCAGATAAAGGCATTAAAGCTTGAGGACAGCAAAATAGCCTAGATATATTGTGTGTATGTCAATCTCACTGTTTGCATAATAGGGTTTGTTACCACAACAACAGAGCTAATATAGAACTAATTTCAGGAAGTGTGAGCATACCAAACTTAACTCCTCACATACCTATCTCCTTATCTCAACAAGGTATTTTAAACCTACTGTTTATGAACCCATGCTGTTCAGCTGGCACTTTGAGTATATTTCCTTATGAATTTAGCATCATATGGCATCAATAAGCCAAATACAATGCTAAGCTTAAAGTCCTAGGTTTGATTCCTAGATTGGGCAAAGTGTAGTTGGGATTTTTCATCTGAAATATAGTATCAGCTAGCCCAGTTCCTAGCTGAGCAAAAGGCATTCCATTTCAATAAGACTACATTTATGCAGAAGAGTGTTTAGTGCATGGCTTTAATAGTCTAAAAGTTTTTTGGTGAAAAAACATTAGTAAACTAGTATGTTTTTTTTACCCAAAAGTTCTTTCTCAGTAATAAATTCATTACTGAGAAAGCCATACCCATATTTGCAAAATATACTTCTTACAAATAAAAACTACATGCTATTTAAGAAATTCTGACGCAAAAACCCAATACCGCTGCCCAACCCACATGACCAGCAGTAGCACTGGCTACCACTAAACGATCAAGGCAGTCTAATGTTTAGCAGATCATAAAATTTATCAAGATTATGCAAAATGCAACTCAGATACAGGTGCCACAAAGGATCTTGAGCGCTTGGCGTCAGAGTGGGGATCGCTTTGCGCAAGCCAATCGTCGTCGTCGGGAGGTACGTGCTGCAAGCGAAATGAACGAATCACGAGTGGCATCTATGACGCGATGCGCGGCGAGCCAATCACTGACGCTCCGCGCCCCCGCGTCTCACGTCAAACCACCTAAAGAGACCCGATTTTTTACTTCTGCGCAACTTGAAGCCAGCACTCAAGATCCTTTGTGGCAACTGTAACTAAACATAAACATGTTTAGTTAAGTTTTTTTACTGTAGTCTGGACTAAGCGTTTTGCCATTTTGTCGTTTTGTACCGCATACATCAAAGGACAGGAGCATTTTATTTGCTACGGTCTTCACGACTGATTATAATTTAGGTGTTTTCAATGTTAGGGGGAATAGACTTAATAAACTAGTGCGCTTTACCATCAACAATTTCATCACTGCTTACCATCGGGTGGGATCACAGTCAAGCACTAGTTTACAACAATTAACTCATCAACAACAAGAAAACCTCAATTATAATAATGTGTGCAGTTTTAACAACACAATTATTTTTGTGATGCAAGTAAGGTGTTCTCACCTGTTGTGGACTCTGATGAATGTACCGGGCAATAAACCTGGTGATCGGGTGGCGATGGTACTCCCAGTGTTTTGGTTCATAACCTTCAGGAATTGGCGTCAATTGGGCCGGTCCAATGAACACGTTGGTGTAGAAGATGATGGCACCAACCGGTATCAGGCCCAGCATGGTGTAGAAGTGGAACATATCCTTGAACTTGTGCCATTGCCATCTACCAAACAAGAGTTTAGGTTAGGAACCAAATTACAAGTAATAAAACAAACTATAAACGTACAAAAATATCACAATTCAGACAATCTTATACAAGCTATTTTGGATAGTCATAATATTATAGAAAAATAACAAACAATAACCAAAAAAATTGGTTAGGTAATCACTGAAAACGATCATTACCTGGAGGGCTGTATGACGAAAGACTTGTGCCCATGGGCATCCTTTAAGGTTTTACTTGTTGTAAAGGTCACATTTTGGACACTATTAAGTGTTTTGGTGTGGTTTTTAAACAAGTTTATGCCGAAAGATCGGCCCAGACCACTCCAAGACACCATTTTTTGTCTAAAATTGAAGAATATTTTGACAGTGCCTGTCTTTCGCTGTCAAAGTCAGTCTGGTGTGCTGCCATATTAACAAAAAATTGTTTTTGAACGAAACTTTTAAAACCTGTATTAAAAAAAGAGTAGGTTAAATTAAGAAAAAGAAAAGAATATAAATAAATAATTGATGCATAATAAGGTATAAAATATATTAGTGAGGTAAATAAATTGTTAACAAAAATAGTGTGACTGTCATAAGTCGGTTTATGAAAATGGCAACCCAATTAACAACCCGCGAAAGAAGAAAAGTACCTAAGTCAAGGAAATGCATGCAAGTGAATTTTTTGCGGGATTTTTTTGTGTGAAGTTCAGTGCTTGTTTTAATTATTCATGTTGGTGTAGTTTTGCATATCAAGTGTGTAGACTACTACTAGGTAAAATGGAAATACTACTAACTAGGTACCTACTTGCTTTAGTAAAGCTTGCCGAGAAGGCTCTTGCAATCAAATATTCGAATACTGTGTGTTGCACCCACATTTTCCGATCAAGATCAAACTTATTATTATATTTTTAAAAAGTTAAATTACGTCAATATTATCCCGTCGATAAACAGATTTTTAATTATATCTGTCACATATTGTTATTTTTAACCGACTTCGAAAAAGAGGTTCTATGTTCGGCTGAATGTATAATTTTTTTTTTAATGTATGTTCACCGATACCTTGGTCAATTGTAGACTGATTTTGAGAATTATTTTTTTGATTGAATGATTAAACTTCCAAGTTGGTCCCATAGAAATATTGTTATGATCTGTAGTCTGATTCACGTAAAATCAAACAAGCCAAATATCGTTGAAGTTTTATAGTCGTTCGATCAAAGTCCTATTCAAAATCGGTATTCATATTCACGTGTTCCATATTCGGGATTGGATAGAACGACAACTCAACTGGCTCGAAACTAAACGGTTTATCAACGACATAGTACCAGTTAAATTAATAAGTGTTCTACCAGGATAATGAAATACAGATTTTTTTTTATTTATAAATCGACGATGTGAATACGGTACCTAATGGTCTAATCTAAACGACTAAATCGCTACGATATCGTTACGGTTTTGATTACGTGAATCGGGCTGCTGATCATAAACTTCGAAGATATGGAACAGAAATCCTCATAGGATCACAACAGAACTATCGTAACAAGTAAAATGGCTTTGTTTATACGTGTAGTCGATGACTGACGAAAGAAAAGGGGGAGGGGATGTATCGAAATGATCTGATTGAGATACACATGCACTCTGGTTATAAGGTATTTATGTTTGACTGAGGGGTACTTTTTAGTGGTGGTTCCATAACTAAAAAGTGAAAATAAAAAAACTATATACAAAAAAAAAACAAATACAACCGACTACCTACAATGTAAAAAAAATACAAAATAACTTTAATTTCAGAAGTCGAAGTGTTCTTTAAAAAAGAGACAAAAAAATATTAGATATGCTACGTTTACATGTATTGTGGTCCCAGTCTCGGCCAATCGCTATTGTGTAGCCATTGTATAAACCGGGAAACCCCGTTAACACAATGGCAATTAGCCGAGGCTGGGCCCACATGTAAACGTAGCATTATACTCGTAGAAACCCCGACTGCCAAAATTAATGTAATGCACCGACCGAGCGAAGTCAAAAAAAAGAAAAATCAATCAAATCTTTCAAATTAATTCATCTATTTCTTTATTTTACCAGTATTACACTACTATCCATGAAGGCGTAAGTACTTTTTTTTTTTTTTTTTATAGTGGGAAAAAATCATGCATTGACATCCCCCGCTCTTGGGCGGAGCGGGAGATAGTGTCAGACTCTTACTGACTAAAAGACCCACCCCGTTCCTTCTAGCCTTCATACCGGGGCTCGAGCGCCCTTTCGGATAACCCTGGCCCCAGTAGGCTTCGACCCGGCTGGGTCCCTGCTGTTAAGGCGTAAGTACCTACGTAGACGTGTTTGTTTTATTTTGCAAGGCATTTATTTAAAGTATTTTGATTGAACTCATTGTGTTTTGAAGGATTGTGAGGATTTAGGAGCAGTGGTGGCCTAGTGGTAACGGCTCCGACTTACGAGTTGTAGGTCGTGGGTTCAAACCCAGCCAGGTGCATTACTTATTTATTCACCAGTGCACCCCAAACGGTGAAGGAAAACATCGCGAGGAAACCACCTTGTCCTAGAACCAAAAAATCGAAGATATGTGACATCCACTTCCATTGCCCCTCCTAAAGAGAAGGCCTGAATCCCAGTAGTGGGAACATTAAAAGGCTAATTATGCTATTATGCATTGTTTTAGTAACTTTTTTCCAACAAAAACAATTCTTTCAAACTAGATAGAAAGCACAAAACAAAAATACACTTCTGGACACATCTATTGGCCCACCTTGTATTTTCAGTTTCGTTTGGTCCTAGCTAAAATTTAAATTAGGTCGAGCAAAAAGTTTTTATGCAGTTTTGAACCTGGCACATTCACAATTTCATTCAATAGTCTTTTTTTGAATTTCGAACACAGAATTTAAAGAAACAAAAGACAATTTGGAGCCTGTTTGTTGATATCAAACAATCGAATACTAAGAAAACTTGGTTTTATTGGTTTACTTGGATTTAATTCTTGAAAAAGTGATTGATATCTTTGGTTTTGCAACAAACATTACTTATTCTTAACATTAAGGTGAGGTTCTATCAATAATCTATGAATACTTCACCTGAAGTCGCCGCCCAAGCTGTGGCACTTATTCAGGCCGGACACAGCCAAAGAAACGTGAGTGCTCAAGTTAATTTAAGTCGATCTGCGGTCCGAAATGTTTATCGGAGGTACCTAGAGACTGGCGGCTTTGTTCGTCGCCAAGGAAGGCCACGATCTCGAGTCACAACTGAAAGACAGGATCGATTCATCGTGACGACCAGCTTGAGAAATCGTCACCTTACCTCCATTGAGATACAAAACCAACTTCGCGACTTCCACGGAGTATCTGTGAGCGCTCGAACTGTTCGGAGAAGGTTAAAAGAACGCGATATGGTACCACACAAGCCAGCTAATGGGCCCAAACTAACGCGAGCCCACCGAACAGCGCGCCTTCATTTCGCACGCAGTCATTTAAATTGGACACAGCAAGATTGGAGCCGTGTACTCTTTTCTGATGAGTCTAAAATTGTGTTACATGGCAATGATGGAAGGAAGAAGGTCTACCGACGTAAGGGAGAGCGTTTCGCACAATGCTGCTTTGAAGAGAGGGTTGCTTATGGCGGTGGCTCATGGACTGTCTGGGGCGGTATATCCGCGAGCGGCAAAACTCAACTTGAGGTTACAGGACCACGGCTGCCAACATTAAATTGTGAAAGGTACATTCGTGAGTGCTTAGAACCTCACGTGATACCATACGCGGACTATGTGGGCCCAAATTTCCTTTTTATGCATGATAATGCAAGAGCCCATGCGGCCGGCATCGTCAGGGAATATCTTCGGGATGTGAACATCACAGTTATGGACTGGCCAGCCAGAAGCCCAGACATGAACCCCATTGAGCACATGTGGGACGAGCTAAAAAGACGTGTTAGGGCTCGTCAGCCAGTTGCCCAGACGATGCAGGAGTTGAAAACTGCCATAGAAGAGGAATGGGAGATGATCCCTCAAAATTTCATAGAGCGGTTGATAAACTCTATGCCTAATCGTATGAGAGCTGTGGTAGATGCCCATGGAGGCAACACGCGTAATTAAATTAAACCTTTATTTGATAAAACATGTTTTTTATTAAAAAATCAATTGCCTTTAACAAGGCGCATATCCGACTTGTTAGGCGTAGCTCCATGTCGTATGGTATTCTGAATTCAAATTTAAAACAATACGATCGAAAAAGATGGTAAAATGTATCAGGTTTAAAACTGCATCAACAGTTTTTGTTCAATCTAGCAATCATATTTCGGTAGGGGCCATCGAAACCTAAACTCTAAGGTGGGCCAATAGATGTGTCCAGAAGTAAATACAGACAGGTAAGTTAAAACAGTTGCGCACAAAGTAGATAGAATATTTATAGTGATGGCAGAGATAGACTGTCAAGGCATTATGACTTTCAATGCTATAAGCTCAAAGTTAGCAGAAATATCGACGTATTTAGCTAGTATCCACATTATGTTATATTCCCTTACTAGCTTTTGCCAGCAGATTTGCGCGCACGTGAGAGTAGGATTTACGTGCAAATTTTAGACCTCTGTTTCTCTGTTGTTTTTAAGAAATTTTTTGAAAAGTCTTCTCTTAGTGCTCTCCTACATCATAAAAGGAAGTTTTGGTTAAAATTTTACGTTCCTATCCTAGACCCAGTAGTTTTGACAGTGCATTAATTTGTCAGTCAGACAGTTTCTTTCTTTTATATGTGAAAAATAGATAAAGATAGATAGATTGGTAACCAGAATCAGCATTAATTTATAATTTATCAGTGATCGATATTCGGTCACTTTATTATGTTCCTTTAAAAAAATAGAACGAAATAAAACAAAAGTAGGTGAAGTACATAGTAGGGCAAAGTCAGTCCTCAATTTCTTTAACACAATAGGAAAAAAATTAGCACATAGGTACGACGTAGACGTAACGTGAACATAAATATATACCAACCAAACCACCTGTTGGTAAAGTTTTTTCGCAAACATTACGTAGTTTGGGAAGTATTGATTACCCGCACTGAGCATGCTCCGTCGCTGTGCTTACGTACAACTCAGATAAGACACACTTCCACCCACTCAAATAACGTTATTTCGCAGTTATTCATGTTTTAGAAAACATTCCACAGCTAAACAGTTTATCTCGTGAAGTTTAATTAGTTTTGGAAGAATGTGAATCGATTGAGTGTCGTAAATGTAGGGAAGTGAGTCTTTATCATATGTTTCGTTAGTGTTAAAATGGAGGAGCTTCTCCAGGACATATTCAAGGAAGCATCAGGAGTTAAGTTTACAGCTCTCAGGAAATCATGTCAGGATGCATTAGGTGGGTAAACATTGTTACTAGCCGGACTGGGATATTATTTTCGAGGTCGCTTAGTTTTAATTTATATGCTTCACCCAATGTGCAGTTGGGACATCAATCAATACTTGCAATAATGATCGCCGCTGCGTCATGATCGGAAATGCAGTTTTTTGCGTCTAAGGGTTTTGAGTTAGCTGATATTTTTACTAACCGTTTTGTTTCGAGGCATTCCCAGACATGTTTATTCCATTACCATATGGAAGCATAAAACTATGATATACCATAGCCATAAAATTAACGAATTGCTAACGAAAATCTATAACTTTTTTATGTTAATTGAGGCAAGATTGTTGCTACTACTTAATTTTACTATTGATTCGTCAATGAATCTGTTTGCTTCATAATTTTATTAAGTAATGTTTACCTAAACCGAAGACTTAGCTCTGAAATACTGTTTAAAAAATGCGAGCTTAAGGCACACCCTTGAAGAACTCCATCTCAGTTTTCTTTAATTCTCTCAAACTTCCACGTCTCTCACTCGACTTATACAAAGAGACATAGTGTATCTAATTCTTGAATATTTGCCAACTGTAACGAAAGCGAATATACCCATTTACTTTTGTTTGTTTACAAGGTCTTCACAATAAACCCTATCAAAAGCTTTAGTTATTTCTGTGACTGGTACAACTACAGTAAATGTTTGACGTTACCAATGACTAATTTTGTCTTCGACTCTTACGGGGTGATGAATAAAGTTTCCTCTATCATCTATGTTTAAGAAGAAGTTTATACCCTGGAAATAGATTTTTCTGCTATTATTATGTATGGATAGAAGCTTAAGCGATTTATGTACGAGGATAAAGTTTACATTAAATACTTCAAAATGTTTCAAAAACTGACTGGGAATATTATAATCTCTCAGCTTTTTGAAAAACACTCATTCTTACGAGTTGTAACTCACGGGTTCAAACCCAGCCTTGCGTATTACTTTGTGTTTTTCGCCACTACTCTCAAAACAGTGAAGGAAAACATCGTGAGGTAACCAGCATGAGCTAGATTTAAAAATTCGAAGACATGTAACATCCACCAACTCTCACTAAGCCCACATGGTGGATCACGGCCCATTCCCTCTCCTAGAGAAGAGAGGCCCAGGAGTGGGAACATTAAAAAAGGCTGATTGATACATATCCTATGTCTTACCAAATAATAAAATTAACAGATGACATCGTTTTTTGCGTAGAATTACTATGCATGCAAGAGAACAACGCACGTCGTGCCTCGTACGAGCTCCGCCGCGCGTGCCTCCTGCCCCTGCAGACGGCGCTGGAGACCAAGCGCCCGCGCCTTGTCACCTACGCCCTTCAGGGGTTCCATGTGAGTACCTTACCACTTATTAGACATACTTGAGTACGATGTACTCAAACTAGACTAGTAGCAGCTGGGTGTAGCTGTAGATCATCAATGAATGAGTTAATGTGAGGGATTTGATCAGTCCTATGTCTAGCAGTGAACTTCTTTAGGCTAATAAAAATCTCACTCAGGCCAGGCTAGAACGAGTGGATGTAGATCACCGAGAAATGAGTTAATGTGAAGGATTTAGACACCTCTGTGTCCAATAGTCTACTGCTTTATGCTTATAAAGATCTCACTCAGGCCAGGCTAGAAGGAGTGGATGTAGATCATCGAGGAATGAGTTAATTTGAGAGATTTAGGCACCTCTGTGGCCAATAGTCGACTGCTTTAGGCTTATAAAGATCTCACTCAGGCCAGGCTAGAAGGAGTGGATGTAGATCATTGAGGAATGAGTTAATGTGAGAGATTTAGGCACTACTGTGTCCAATATTGACCAAAATTTGTCCAATAGTCGACTGCTTTAGGCTAATAAAGATCTCACTCAGACCAGGCTAGGAGTGGAAATGAATCACTGAGGAACGAGTTAAAATAAGGGATTTGGGCACTCCTATGTCCAGTAGTGGACTGCTTTAGGCTAATGAAAATGATAGTTTATCTAAGTTTTTACAGTTCATGCTAAGGTTGTCTGATAGATACCGCTGTCAGCGATAAGACCGCCATTTTACTCATATTCGAGAATTTAAGTGTGTATAGTATAGTATATTTAAGTGTGTGTAAAAGTTTTATTACTATTTTTGTGCACAATAAAGTTAATTTTATTTTATAGTTTCGCTCACACCACACTATATCCTGATGTCGTTTATATTAAAGTAGGTCAATACTTACGGATATAATTATGTGCCGCAGAAATAAAGCCACCCTGAATTAATAATGTCAATGTTCCTAAACCTAGCGGTAGGAGCTAGCGATTTAGGGTGCATTATTTTAGAATTATTTATAAAGAAAAATAAGCAGATATCTACAAATTACTGTAATACATAAAACTTGAATACTTTGAGTGCTGTACGAATATATTTCTAGTTTAAACTGACGAAAATATTGATATAGAAAAGTGTTTAAAAAAAATATCATTGACCATAAGAGAGAGAAGGAGCGTTTATCCACCAACAGTGTTTACTTTTTCCCTTACAGAAAATACTCCGGGACGACAGATTCCACCGCGGAATCGAACCTGAAGATGACTCACTGTGGATGCCTTCACAACTGCTGTGCGCTACCGCTTCCGTTATGTACCACTTACCTGATACACAGGTGAAATCATACACATTATACACTGGAACCTATCGGTTCGAAAACGATATTATAACAAATATACGTACGCGATCGACACGTTTATGACGTTACGTGCTTCGATTGGCCCGCTCTGGAGCCCAACGTGGTAACTGTTTCGATCGCGTTAACGTAAAAACCATACCAACCGTATCAAAATATAACGTAATTCGAAAACTTCGATGATGCTGATGACTAATTAGCTCAACAGTTGTACCTAGTTGGTGTTTTCACGGCAGAACTCATATTAAAAAAAATAATACAAGTTTTCTTTGATTTCATACAAAAATGCTTATAAATACAGCAATATTACAGAAAATACAAAGAAACCTGTACATACCTAATTTCGAAAAAAGAATAATGCTACGTTTACATGTGGACCCAGCCTCAGCCAATCGCTATTGTGTAGCAATTGTATAAAAAGGGAAAACCCGTTGACACAATGACGATCGACCGAGGCTAGGCCCACATGTAAACGTAGCATAACGTACCTACCTTTAATATAAAGTTTTTGAACTTATAATTCTAATTCAATCTAATGATATAACACTTCAAAGCAACCCGTTTTAAAAAAAGACGTGTGGCACTCGGGGACTGCCGCGGTAAAGCTATTGCATAGCATTTTTATCAACTTATGCAATTATAATTATTTATTTATTTTATTTGTGCAGTATTTTTTTCCTTTGTTTTTTTTTTCTTTGATATTAATTGAAGTTACACTTTCACACATTGAATTGAATTTTGATTAATTGTTCACTCATTTGTTTTCTTATCAGTCACCACGCTCAAAAAACAAATGAGTGGGGGTGTTAGGTTATTTTCGTTACGGAATTTCTGGATTCGGTCTCCACGCTCAAGGCCCGCGATAGAAGCTATGCAATAGCTTAAAACGGAAAACTCCTAAGTCTTCTTATTTTATGAAGATATGAACAATCATGTATGTGTTGTGTACATAATTCTGTATTAATCACTATACAAAGTGCGATTCTACCAACAGTTCTAAGTATCTAAAGTTTTCTTTTATTCACCAGGTCCAAATCTTCCGCATGTATCTCTCCCTGGCGCTATCTCCGCGTCGCACCCTAAATGGTCGCCTCTGTGTGTGGGCATGTGGCCGTTGTGGGGAGGCTGCGGCTGCACCACCGCATGTGGCTGCAGCTGCAAGGGCTGCTGCTGCCCAAGCACTTAGAGCTTACTGTGCTCAGTTAGGTAAGTGATTTAAAACTGGAGGAGCACTAAACAGTAAATATAATGGAAAAGTCACGGGTGAGAAGGACGGGTTCACTCACTGGACGATCAGCTATGCGTGTGGTCGTTGTGGGAAGCACGCGGCTGCACTGCTATGTATAGCTTATGCTCCTCAAGTTTATTGCGCCCAATTGGGTGAGTAACTTATTGTATTGTATGTCGGGCTGGGGTCCGTAACTCCGAAGGCTATTTTATAGTTGAAAGGCTTGTGCTAAAAGTAATATGTATACACCGCTTAATTTTAATCGTTTTGATCCCGTGGAGGGTCGATCCGTCCGGTACATGAAACAATATCGATTTGTAAAGATAAAATTAAAAAATAAAGTACCTTTTTTTCAAAACTCGTAATAATTTACGCATGTACGAAATTAATTTCTCTATGAAAACGTCAGCTGAGCGATTCCCGTACCCGTAAGTAGTAGACGGCGCTGCGTACAAACTACCTGCAGGTCATTGGACTCGCTCAGCTGACGTTTTCTTAAAGAAATTGTGTGCGCAAAATACTGTAGGTGCATTAAGTCAGTAAATGTGATCGAACACTGACAGTCGTCTTATGGTAAGGGACCGCCGAAACACTATCACATGCTGCTTCAGCTGTAAGATTGGCGTCAGACCAAATCCTTAGCACAGTTAATGGAGTTGTATTATTAGGAAAAATCAATAGTAATATTTTATGAAAGATCTCCGTAATATAGATGTATTATTCTTAGATTCCTGAAAACTTATTAGTACCTGCACCGATTTGGAAGGGAATAAGAAGGCTTATCTTGTTCCCAAATTCTAGATATCTCGAACTAAGAACCTTTGTAATTACAAATCTTTCGTCTCTACCAATTTCTTCTTCAAGTGTGTTTGCACTATTCCTAGATATATTAGCTCCTTTATTATTATTATATTTGTTATTATTATCTGAATTAGCATCGCCATCCAAATAAGGCTGGCATCATTATCACTGCCAATCTTTTGAGCGCATTTAGGGCGTTATTGTATGTCGTTTTATACATTTGTTGTGTTGTTTAGATGAAGAGTGCCAAGAACTGTTGTCGGAGGGTTCTCCTCTGGGCAGGAACCACATCGTAGCCGTGGGCTGCTACAGCGAAGTTATTCCGGTCATACAGTACCTATGCAGCAGGCTATCTGAAACACAACTGTGAGTGTTCTACCATTCATTTTGAAAAAAAAAATACTATTTTTGTATTTTACAGTTATTTTTGCTGGTTTTTTAAATTGCTAGTTTATTCTATTCTTCACCTTTGTTCAATAAAACTTCGGAATATAGGAATTAAATGCGTTGTGACTTATGACGGATTTATTTCTCTAAATTTTTATCACTGTGCCTTAAAAAATTGACAATTTGTATTAAGTTTTTTTTTTCTGATTTTACGATATTCATTACATTCAGAATTTGCATTGACTTAATATTTTTTTAAATATTCATTATACGCATGCATACTTGATATTTTTTTTAACCTTTGACTCGTATAAAATTTTACGAAACAGAAAAATAGATAAAGAGACACCAATTAAAATACAATTTAAAATAATAGTCCCGAGTAACAGTGACGGAAGTATTTTTAATAGGCTAACATAATAATGTTATTGGAAGCTGTACCTACCTGCTCCAATTAATAGAGTATTAATCCACAGGACTCCAAAACAGAACCCTCTGGCGTTATTCTTCCTCGACTGCTTGCTGACACTAATGTCGAGCCTATCAGAGCGAGTCTGCGGCAACTCACACTTCACCACGTTCCTCTGGCAGAAGTTCTGTCCATCGCTCATCTCCTTCCTTGGAACTCCAAGAGTGGATAAGAATATTAAATCAAGGTATGTAGAGCATATGGAACCAGCTAGCTTAATTCTCCTTTCAATTAACTACCTAGCCTTTTTACTTCAAATATCTGAACTAGACTAATATTATACGTTATCATCCCAAGTCTAGCTGTTTAATTAAATGGCTGAATATTTATTTATTAATAATCTTAATGCCATACAAAGGTACAGGCGGACTTAATACCTTAGTTAACCAAGGGTGACAAAGAGAGTATATGGCAGGAGCACAAAAAGAATATAAGAAGGTTATTAAGAAAACGAGGGTTCAAATTTATATTTTAACATACCTATAGAATTCGTCTTAAAAGTCCTTTGCAAATATGGTTCGTCTACCTCATGTTGATTGCAACTAGACTTATGTCTGTTTCAACATACAGAATTTTTACCTTTACTAGTACTACTCTCTTTACTCTATTGTCTTGAAATAGTAAAGATTCTAATAAAATTTTCAGAGAGCACGACGGACATTTAGTTGATGACTCCGGCAGAGGATCAGGTGCTTTAAACTCCGCGCCCAGCTTCAACAGCAAACAGGCTAAAGCTGTTTACAGGTATAACTACAGATAATTTATTTTCTTTACATTATAGATTTTTTTCTTGAAACCTTTTCAGGAAG
Source organism: Mythimna ferrago (assembly GCA_910589285.2). Taxonomy (NCBI): domain Eukaryota; kingdom Metazoa; phylum Arthropoda; class Insecta; order Lepidoptera; family Noctuidae; genus Mythimna; species Mythimna ferrago. The sequence continues at coordinate 7,483,885 of OU342691.1, read as the reverse complement.
GTTACTCAAGAATTTACCAGTAGTAGCACAACGCCAACAGAAGTCAAGGAAGGTGACAACACAAGCTCACACTCATTTATATTATACATACAAGCGTAAGTTTGTGTGCATGTATGTTTGTTGCTCGTTTATCCTCAAATGACTTGGATTTGGATAAAAATCAGCACACGGGTTGATCATAACTGAATGTTTACATACTTTTTATCCCGGGAATATGTTACCTTGGGATAATTATCTGTTTCCTCGTAAAACTTACAAGCAGAGCTAAGTAAAACGAAAAAAACTACAAGAACTTAATTATTGTCCTAAAACTCGACGTACAGTCTATTCACGTTAAAAAAATAATTGCTCATTAGTGCAGCTACGAAGTAAAATCGTATTCATATTGGGGTAAAAATTGGACCATTAATATTAAAGCAAACTTTTCACAACACCTAGTATTTTCGATTAGATTTAGATTAGTAATATATTAAATATTTTATTTAAAAGTGTTTTAAAATGTAATCAGAATCGTCAGAATTTTTACTTTTATTTTTACGTAAAGGTGAGATATTCATTTTTAAAATTGACTAAAACGCGTTCGTACTGTTTAAAGCGTTTACCTCAACTTGTCATTGTTAACAGGGTTTTCTATTTTACTCTGATGTAATTGGTCAAGGGGTGTTGCTAAGCTGAGTGCTAACGATAAGTCACTATTTTCTTAAGGGCCAAGCGCCCGAAAAGTGCCATAAAACAGTGATTTTCTGAGGCCTACTCCTGAGTAACGGCTAGGTCAATTGGTTTGAAAAAAATATATGTTTATTATAGATTCATGAACAATAATATCAACATTTGATTTTTTCGTGCAATTAATACTTTTGTCAAAAAAAATATTTAGCAATTTCGCAACTTTTCGCAACTTTTCCCTACTCCTTCGAAACGGCTTGGACCTTTAGAAACATTTTTACACATAAAAATTGGTGGTTAAATATTCTTCAAAGTGAACATTGCATATGTAAATCAATCAATATCTCGCAGATAAAATGGATTTAAAGCGCTTTCCGGGCGCTGCTGGCCGCAAATAAATGCACAGATTTGCGTACTGCCGCCTAGGCGAGTGCATGAGTTGCGTTCACATAATTTCGGTCAGATGGTTCAAGGGACTATACGCCTTAACGTGAATACACTATAATATCAAATTGAACATATTTATGCATGTGGGCGTTATTTAATTATGATCTATTGGTCAAGGGGCGTAGCTAAGCTGAGTGCTAACTATAGTAGAGGATACGGGTAAGAACGACCTTCACCGGTTTGTTTAATGGATGCAACGTATTTTGTGATAAATTTAGTATATTAAATAATATAACGCGTGTGGGTTGCCTGAGAAACTCCTGGCCAAACAATTTTTTTTTTTTTTGAAACATGCACCGGTGTGTTTAACGTATAAATTTAATACTAACCGAAAGTGTGTATCCTTTAGAATATAAAAATGTTGGGTTGCCTATTTGTTTCCTGGCATAACTATGGGTTGCCAGGTATAAACAGCTATGTATAAACAGGTGTGTTTATTTTGATTTACAACAAATTCTATATCGAAATAAACGCTGCCGCTGTTTCATTACGAATACGATGTTATAGTGTTGTCTGCAAAAAAATCTGGTATGAGTAACGGTTGTGCATTTTTTTAAAAAAAAAGAAAGTTTTTAATTTTTCATTAATAATAGTCTGGCCAGCTATTTCTTAGGCAACCCACCCGCGTTATATTATTTAATACAGTAAATTTATCATAAAATACGTTTCATCCATTAAGCAGACCGGTGAAGGTCGTTCTTAATCGGATCTTAGACTACTAGGAGTCACTATGTTCTTAATGCGAATACACTATAGAATCAAATTGAACATTTTATGCATGTCGCGTCATGTTCAACACCACCCTCAAATTTCAGCATAGCAAACCAACTAGTCCGCCTAGTAGGTTCCACCTCAAACCTACGTCCAGTCCTCGAGGCACTGTACCACCGCATGCTGCTGTACCCGCCGGTGTCGCACCGCGTCGAGCCGCTGAGAAGCACTCGCGAACTGATGCAGAACCCCAAGAGACTGTGCCAGCTGGTGCTACTGAAGAAGGTAGACCATCATGAGAGGCACAGTGATGATATGGCGATAGTGAGATTGTAAGTTTGGCGATTCTTGGTTCTCCTACGGATATCTTCACTGCGGAATAGTTATTATAAATACAAATCTACCATTTTACAGAATAATGGACGGTATAGAAGAATGTGGGCGCAGCGGTAACCCAGAGGTAGTGGCGGCGGCAGTGGAGTGCGTGGTGTCTCTGCTGGACGCGCTGGAGAAGCTGTGCTCGGGCTCCACGGAGTACATCTCGGCGGACACGGCCGCGCTCATCCTGGAGCACTGGCCCAAGCTGCACGATGCGGACTACACGGGGCCACTCACTTATCAGACGCTGGCTAGGCTGCCTAGTCCCTACAGGTAACAATGAATCTGTATGAATCTATTTCATTCTATTCCATTATATCCCATCCCAGTCCATTCCATTACATTTCATTTTATTCCAATAAATTTCAATAAAATTTCATTTAATTCTATTCATCATCATCATCATTATCATCAGCCTTTTTAATGTTCCCACTGGTAGAGAGGGGGCCTCCTTTCTAGGTAGGGGTCCCACTCAGACCTCCTTTCTAGGAGAGGGACTGGGCCGTAATGCACCACGCGGGCCAAAAAAAAAAAATTCTATTAAATTCCATTCAATTACGTTAAATTACATTAAATTTCATTCTATTCTATTCTCCCAAAATATGCTACGGATTTCGGGAGTAACATGATGCGATCATAATTATTGAAAGTAATAACCCTTTCACTGGAAAATTTAAATACTCACGAATACAAACTACTTGTGCGATATTGTATCAAACGATTCATTCAAGTTACAACAACTTGAGTCCTTATTACCTTATGGAAAACAATAATTTAACCTTTCAATCGTGGAAATTACAGACACAATAGAAAGACAATATTCGTAGTTCGCTTGGGGTTTAATAAATATTTCCTCTACGAAACAGAATCGAAGTAGTATCTTAATGAACAGTCCGTGTGTTTCAGGGATGTAGTGGCTGTGTTACAGAGCAACGAGACTAAAGAACATGACTCATCAGGTAATTTGTTTTAGTTTGACTATATCGCTATATGTGTGTGAGTCAGTCTATGATGAGCCAATTTGGATACAGTTTTTTTTTTTTTTTAGAAAGCAGGGTTTCTAGTGATGGTAGGTTCTTAGACATGTTTGATCTAAATTGGTTCAGTCATTTTCAAGATATGAGGAAGGGATGAAAGTGGGAATGAACAACCGAACGTTTGCAAATGTGGCCAAGTAGGGTAGATGTGTAATAATATAATTTTTACACCACCTGCTCGATAATGTCGTTTTACACGTCATACAAACCTCACTTAAAGCAAGTCATTATATGCCTAGGGAGATAATGCAGTATGGCCGATCCCTAGGGAATAATGAGATTTGAATTTGGAGCATCAAGAATCGTCAACATTGTGAATTAAAATGTAGGCGCATCGAACAAGTTGACTCGAAATTCAAACCAAAGAGTATGTAATCACTATGATTCAAAATGGCCACTAACAAAAAAAAAAGAAAATAGAATAAAACGTGCGTACTGACGACACGGGAGCATTATAGAAAATTGAAACTATAGAATCTTGGAGTAGTGAATTTTGTTTGTTTGATGAACTTGTAAATATAATACTTATATTTCTCTAATATATGATTTGGTCGACCAAATTATCTTTTAATTATCTCACAGGTGGTGTAAAAAGTAGAGTATGCAACACGGGGATAAAGCTGTCTTTGTCTTGGGCGGCTTAAATTCCTCACTTCACTCAGGTTTCTTTATTAACTCCCTCGCAATGCTCGGGAGTTAATTTTATAAATCCCTCAATATCGTTCGGGATTAAAATCAGCAACCTTCGTTTCGTTCGGAATTCAACATGCCGCCCGCGACTTAAATACACTGCTTTATCCCCTAGTCACATAAACTACTATTATGAAACCTGTGGGTTAGGAATTTTTTCCAAAGAAAAATTATAGTAAACAATGATATCGTAAGAAAAATCAGAAAAAAAGGCTTATTTCACTTTTCCAGACACATCTGGCCCAGAAAACGTGAGCTCTGGCAGCGACGGTGAAGCAGACTCGGATGCTGACAACGTGTTCCTACCATCTCGCGCCAGCAACCCGACGGCTAACGACAGCGACAAGAATACTGTGCATGACAAGCCGAAGGCGGTGCCCAAGACTTTGAACCTTGGAAGGTGAGAGACACATAACTCTAGATTCAGAAGTCCCAGCTACCGTAGGCGCAGGCTTGCAGACGATGAGCAATGGGTAGCTCGCCGACCGACCATCCGGTAACCATCCAGTACTAAACCGAAACCGAGTTATTGTCGATGCGTAGTCTTCCACGCGCGCCTTGAAAGGGATATCAGAAAAACCGTAGGGGTCCAGCAGGTCCGAAGCCTACTGGGGCCATGGGTAATCCGAAAAGCAACACCGGGGTCTTGAAAAGCAAGACAAAGAAGGAATATAGGTGTGGTTTTAGTCAGTAAAAGTCTGCAACACACCCACCCGTTCCGCCCTAGAGTGGAAGACAATAGATGAACTCCCACCATAAAAAAAAAATTAGAGTTATCTATGAAAAATATAAGAACCAAATCATAGAACCAAAAATTTAATTATTATCTCTTCTGGTTAGTGATCTCATCGATGTCACTATCATAATTATAGCAGTTAATATTATACTTTCAGATGCACCATAACAGAATGCAACGTCGATTTGGAGAGGCACAACGCGCGGCAGTTTATCAAGACTCTACAGAACTCGCTTCTCCCAAAGCTTCTGAATCTCCGAACTTGTATAGAGGTCGGTAATAAATATTAGATATCTTTGGATATCTTTGGAAATCATATATTGTTTGGAAAAACTTCTTTACTTTTAGTTTCTGGGCAGTTAAAATAATTGGGTACTCCTAATATAACTGTTTTTTTTAAATAAAGAATTATTCAAATTCGTTAAATTAAGCACATTACGAAAAGCCTTTCAAACTGGTGAAAGGGGAAAATGACAAATAATAGAAAGGGGATGTACACTGAAATATTACGTCACCGCCATTAAGTTACGCTCATACAAAAGAGAGCGAGATTTTGCCACCACTACGCCACTATTTCTTTATTATACCAATATTTTAAATGCTAATAGCTGCTTCAGTTAGTAACTAATTTTAATGCCGATTTATGGAGTTGAGTGCTGCAGTGACATTTCCATCAAACGACGTTTTTCAATACACTTAAACATATAAGTAAATAGGGGCTAGCCAGTGATTCGTACTGGCGGCCAGATGGCGGGGACGAGCACCTGCACTTTTTCGCACTAGTGTGAAAACAGTAGATTTCATGGCTAAGAGCGGTAGGAGTAGAAGCGGGTTCTCGAGAAAGTATATTAAAAAACTGTTTAAACCATCAGGTGGACGAGGCGATGCAGGAATTCGCATCCAAGTGCTGCCAGCACAACGCAGCCCAGCCGCCGGCGACGGCGTGCATCATGAACGCGGACGGCGTCTACCTCGCTACTTACGCGGCCTTGCTGCTCACTCTCAAGCAGAGGAGAACTAACTACTATAGTCAGCCTAGTGTAAGTCTTGTATCAAGGTGCTGCCAGTACAACTTTGATACTACTAACTATTATTTTCGAGAACATTGACATCGGCTCCAACTTGAATTTCATCCATCGCAAACTCTACCCAGGCAAACACTATACTTTGTGTAATTTATTTCATCACCACTACTCTCAAAACGGTAAAAACCGGTATATCCTTGGGCCAAAAATTCGACGACATCCAGCTTGCGTGATAGAGCACTTTTAATCGTATGAGGCCTAAGTGGGAACGTTATAAAGCTGATTATGTTATATTCGTAAATTATCTATACTTAATCGTTAGAGTGACTTTTTATTATTATTGGTAGGCTCGCACTTGACTACTGTCTCACCTGATGGTAAGCGAAGATAGGGTCTATGATCGAGCAGGCATTCCTAGAAGTAACCTATTCACTCTTTACTTAAAGAACCCTAGGTAATAGCTGTCAGACTCCGGCCCGTTCCACTCTTTAGGTGTACAGACAATGCATGTGATCCCAAAACTTTTTGTGCGTATGGGTGGGATGTCTACCATGTACAGATGGCGAGATATTTATACTCGTATTCTTCTTTTATTACAGAAGGTCCAAGTATCTCTAACAGAAGATGAATTCGTCGAAGAAGTGCAAGGCAGTGGTGTTCTAGTGTATCTATCGGCGACTTGGCTGAGAGAGTTGTACCAGCAAGTGCTTGCGAGTGATCTACTCAAAGAAGTTCCTACTACTGACCATCCCCTTGTACATTTACTGTCAGGTAAGAACATTTAAACTCGGTATTACGGCATGAGGGGGTTAAAAATGCAAACAAATATTTATACTTAAAATGATCCTAACGGTAACTACGTATTTTAAGAAAAAAAAAAAATTTTATCCGTCCAGGGGAATTTGTGATTGCGGAATTATTCGAGATACCTAGTTACCGATTTTTTGAAGCGAAAAGGGAAACTGAAGAAACACAGGTGGGTTTTAGTCAGTAAAAATCTGGCACATTTCAACTAGTAATTTGCCAAAAAAAGATATTATAATTTATGAACTATGTACATGACATGTGTACTTCTTGGACTTGGACAAAGGTTTTTATCAAGTTAACATTATAGCATAAATTCGAAGCATAAACAATATTTTAGTAACCAGCACGTGTTTTATAAATATTTAATTAAAATATGGAAATCAATTAAAAGATACAGAAAATCTATGTCCCAAAAATCGAAGTTCAAATGACAAAGTAGTTTACCTGGATGATATCATTCTTTCCTCTACAGATCTCGGCGGCTTGGATCAAAGTCCAGTTATGTCAGATTGGCAGAAGTTGAAAGAAGTCTCCTGTCTATATAACAACACTATAGACTCACCGCAGCATGATGCGAGTTTACGTTGGGCTAGAAGGTAAAACCAAATATAAAAAAATAACATATTTTTTGCTATTTTTCAATTAACCAAATGGTCAATTTGGTCTAACAGGTTTTTGTTTTCTAAATTTTCCTTTTTTTATTACAGAATATTAACCTGTATTTGGGATTCCATGGTAACAGTATTAAGTGTGCCTCTAACAGGGTATGGTAACAAAAAACAAAAACTGCACGGTATGATTTCTAAGAAAATAAATACGTTTGGAAAAAGGAAGCGCATTGCGTGGGAGGGGCTAACTATACAATGCCTCGAAGGACTGCATAAGGTATTAATGTACAAGAATAGTACCTATAACTTGATTTTATTAATTTACTGGCAGTATACCATAAACTATCCACATTTTAATTCTGAATTATTGCACTCCATCTAAAAGTAATCTGGTAGATATCGCTGTCAGCGATAAGACTATTATACTCATTTTATGTTCTACAATGAAGTTTATTCCTTTTTAATTTGAAAAGGCTGCTTTGTTATACTTACTTTTATTTCTTACCGCTTAAAATAAATATTAAAATACTTTGTTGGTACAATTTCAGGCTGCCAGAGTAAGCAATACTTTGAGCTTGCAAAACCGTTGCAGTAGTATTCTGGCTCTTTTGGCCAACTCGGCCATCTCACAGCCACCAAACGGCAAGATATTATCCACGCATGCTCTGTCTTTGGACATATTGATTACAGGTATATAATTAGTGACATGTTGTCAATTATTAAAATATAAATATCCGACTCCACAATGCTGTATAGTCAGTTTAAGTACTTTTGATGGATTTTAAAGCAATCATTTAACTAAGTTCAATAGAGTGGAATGTCCGATTTTAACAAATACCATTTCCTTGATAATGTTGCTCCTAAATACACTAAAAGCGAAACAAATTTAAATTTTTGATTTTAGCGCCATCTAGCGAGAACATGGCCACGCTTGGGCCTATAGCTTTCACCTTATTCGTTTGGGTTTAAGTAAGTTTATTTTGAGACTCGTAATAATTTTATGTTGGGCGCCAATATTTTAAGAATTCCATGTAGGTGAATAATGGCGCCCAACTGGGACAACTTAAAGCAAGATTTTTCTAATGACACTGTATACGATATTTAACTTTAAGTTAGTTTATAAGGTTGGCGTTAAATTGTGTTAAAGTAAAGTTGATTGTGAGACTATCAGTTTTAGACTGAATACTTAATGAAGTCGATTTACGTAATGGCGCCCAACTGGGACAATTTATTACAAGATTCATATAGCGAAATACGTATTCTATTTAAATCGTAATATCATAAATAAAATTTTTCCAGGTGGTTTAGAACTCGGATCAAAGGCTCCAGAGTGCTGGGAACATATTTTTGCAGCCTGTCAATACGTGTCCAGTTTCGAACATTCTCTCTTCGGGCATCAAGGGAACAACGCCACTCCAATAGTGACCATGCAAACTGGCAGAAATAAAACTGTCTCTATACTACAAGCTGACGCTAAGCTAGGGTTAGATGGAAGAGATGATGAAACTTGGTGAGTTTTACACAGAATTTGTAGAAAAATAAATGATCTCTTGGAAAATAATCTAAATATTACACGTACCTGTTCAAAGGTTAGATTAAGCATATTGTTCAACCAATACAATAATGACTTAATTACATTGTGATCATTGTTAGAAGAAGCTAAGGTTTTAAAATAAAAATCTTTATTTAAATTTCGACTTTTCTGCAGTTACAGGTTTCTTTCTTCTAAAATATGAATTCTATTCAGATTATTTTTAATGCTTATAAAAGTGTATTTTTGTAACATCTATTTTGTTTTATTTTTCAGTGTGGACGTCTTCAACTTCCTGCAGCCTGTATTCGAGAATAATATAAACAATGACATGTCAGTCGCAAAAATTGTAGAAACGTGCAGACAAGAGGTAAGGTGGAATAGAATTTGTATAAACTTGTTTTTTTTTTATTTGCCCGTTAAAAATTACGCCATATTCAGAGTTCATTTATTTTCGATATACGCGTCCGTGTTTGAGCCTCAGAAATCCATATTTGAACCAATTTTCACACTTTTGCAACCGTAAAAATACCTAGGAGTGGTCACATACAACAACATTTAATAACTCACTGCCTTATGGTACACCGAGCTTATCTATTCAACCTTCGGAGCGATATTTTTGTACACATTGATTTAAGGCAAATGCTGGAAGTTTTTGCATGTTGTATCCAGTTGGTTAAGTAGGATTCTAAGAGATTCAGCACGTTTCCTCTAACACCGTTTCTTTTAATCTTATCCAATAATGTATTATGATTGATATAATCAAAAGCGTTTGTCACATCTGCAAATATGGCTCAACTGGATGTTTTGTTAACAGAACTGGATGTTTTGTAAACAGCGGTATTTCGATATAAATTGAAATACCGCTGTTTTAATGCTTTCTAAACCTTGCTTTTTCACAGAAGATATATTATGTTTGTTTGTTTGTTTAAAATTTAGAATAAACTTTTCAATCACATTATTAAGAACAGTAATCAAAGCTATCGTAATTTAGTTTCTTGTCATTATATTATGGTTGTGGTTTGACAATTACTGTTTTTAAGGCGTTCGGAAATTTTTACTTTTTTTACCACCATTTCTATCCAGTTCAGTTGTGTTATATTAAATTGTATTTACACACAATACGTCTAGTCGTAAGTAATTGCTTTTTGGAAAATCAGCCTTGACTGCCAAGTTTCTATAACATGATTTTTTATTTTTACCCTAGGGAGGCAACGTGATATCCGGTTCTGGAGCGGCCCGAGTATGCTGCGCGTTAACCGCTGCAGCCGACACACTGTTCACACGTCTAGCGGCTACTACCACGCTGCCTACGCTGAAGGCAGCGCTGCAAAGACTGGTAGCGCATCAACATCGATTAGTAAGCAAATTTTTTTTCATTTGAGTAGACTTACTTTGTATATTTACGAAAGTAGTAATTCAATATACTCGATATAAATCAAATCTGCCTGACTTCTTTTTCCAATTTCTTGACAGGATTACCTCGCACGAGATCAATATAATTATTTTGGTCAGTGCCTTAGTGTTCAGTAGTATGTTTGCCAAGTATTTTTAAATTCTGGTAAAACTCAGGTTGCATACGTATATCAACCATTTCTGCTACAAAGGCTGTAACTTCAAACCTCATACTTTTGGCTATGAAAACACTAAAAAAAATGTGAATTAATGTTGTAGAGTTTTATGGAAATGTTAGGTAGTAAAAACTTTTATGAGATTGTAGCCCAATCTATCTGAATATACCGATCGAAATAGCGTGAAAAATTTAGCAAAATGTACCAAAAACTTTATTTCTCCAAAATGGTATTGAGTCTGTGCCTCCTCAGCTATTCTGCTCATGGGAAGCAGACGTAGCTAACAACAACGTGTGGTGGTGGCGCCGGGGAGCCGGCGGGGGTGGGGGGAGGGGCGCGGGGGGGGAGGCGGCGCGGGCGCTGTGCCGCGCGGGGGACGTGGCGCTGCGCTGTCTGCGGGCCGCGCGCCCGCTGGCGCATCGGATGGCGATATGGACGGTCGTGGGGCCGCACTTCATGCAGGTACTTGAAGTAGTTAATAATAACATGTGATGGTAGCACTGGACAGCCGCCGCAGCTGGTGGTGGTGGTACAAGTACGTGGGAAAGGGGAGAAGCAGCCAGGAAAGTGTATCTACTAAGGACATAGCTCTTAAGTGTCTGCGTGCTAGCAAACCGTTAATTCACAGGATGGCCATATGAAGTCTATTAGACTACATGCTGATGAGGATGGGCTTTTGGTAAAAAAACTTCCAGGTCGACTTCCTGCTTGACTTACCACTTTCTTCAACATTTATTGAACGCTTACCATACAAACCATGCCTCTTATAACCTAAAAGCTATGTATACCAACCCTTACTCAAAAAAGTTTGATTACAGTGATAGAGAAACTTCAGCACTTAAGAAACAACCTTTATCTGTTTTCACAGGCGGCCTGTCACAAGGACATCCAAATCGCAAGCTTAGCGATCCAGTGTCTGCACGACTGCGCAACTGCTCTACTCAACCAACAAGTAGAGCTACCTCATTTCCACTTCAACGAGGCGTTGCTGAAGCCTTTCGAGAACCTCCTGTGCTTGGAACTGTGTGATGATGATATACAGGTAAATATTAACTAATGGCATCTTTGCTCCGGTAGTCTACCCTTCGGGACCCTTCCTTGCTATTTTCAAAATAAAAGGAGCTCGTACACCTCTACCATAATACCATTGACTGCTGTATCATATGACCAAAGAATCAATCATTTTAGAGAATGTCTTTTATAAACAAAGAATTTTATCTGTTTGTAGCCCAGACCACATTTCAATAATAATTTGACTATCGTCTAACTTGAATTTTTAATTTTAAACATCTCTTGTTTCCAGGAACAAATCATATCCTGTATCTGCGAATTCGTGGAAACTAACAGAATGGAAATAAGATCAGGCTGGCGACCTCTCTTTAACACTTTGCGAGCTGCCAATAATTCCAACCAATATTCCGCCATTTTAGAAATATTCAAAGTATTTCTTAGCACAGACAACACTCTTGTATTCGCTAACGCAGCTCTTGACTGTATACTGTGCCTTTTAAGTCATATCAAAGGACTGCACTACGAAGAGGTCCAAGCAACTGAAGTAAAGCCTAAGAAAGCTACAACACCAACTCAACCTAAACCTAGCCTTAGTTTAAAATTCTCAAAGAACAGCAAATTCATACCCCTTAGTGAAGAGAAATCTGAGAAAGTCATTGTAGATATGTGTAGGGAGGCATTGTACCACTTGGAAAGCTGCGCAGACATATTAACAATGATGTATAATATGCCAAAATGTCCTATATTTAATACTGGTAATAGAATCAAAGGTGATATGCCATTGTGCGTAGTTGATCCAATAATACCCAGTGCTTCTCTTGATATCACCAAATTCATTTCCAACGATCATTATGAAGAAGATCTCATCTCATATAGAAAGCTATCTACAAGTCTGCCTCCTTCTAATACAACTAACAACTGCCTTTTGAAACTTGATAAGCCAAGCAACATACTCAAAGTATGGTACGTTCTTATTGAGGGATTGATCTCGGCTACCGTCGTTTGTTCGAAGAAGAACCAACCAGCAGCTATGGAAACATTATTTAAACTTTTGAGGAATACGGTTGAAGTACCCGGTACACATTTTGGTCTACACTGTATAAACCACCTCCTTTTGCCAACAGTTCAGAACTGGCTACGGCAGATCGCAAATGTTAATACTCACTGGGACAGCGTGATGCCAAACTTTAAGCAATGCTGCGGCATGACGACAGATACTATCGTCGTATACCTACACCATTTACAGCAAATAAATGTAGAACGATCAACAGTTGATGAGAAAAATGATGGAGAAGAAATTGAACCCATTGAAAGCGTAGAAGCAACATTTGCTTTGAAACAAATCATGCTGATTCTAGTTGAATGTATCGCACAACCTCAAGAACCAATTGCTAGATTGGGAGCATCATGCATAAGACATATTATTTTAACATCAGGTCATCTCCTAACTGACAATCAATGGGAAATCGTTTGCACAAGTTTACACAGAGCTTGCAACGTTAGTTTGACGCCTCTCAAGCAACTGACTTATGCTTTCAAAGAAAATTCAAATAGTTTCTATGGAGATCTAGCTATAGTAAAAGTAGCAGCAAGACGGGATTGTTCGGTAAACGATAACGTGAGACTACATGCCATGGCGCAACAAGTGTTCCTAACTGAGCAATTAAAAGGGGATGGGCACGCTAAGATAACTCCTAAGAATTCAACTCAGAATTTGATGTTGATTGATGATCGGAGTTACATATTCCTGATTTATCTCCACGAATCAGTAAATTCTCTAAACCCAGATCTGTACACCGTAAGAATCCCACATAGAGGGTTAGTCGTTGGATTGTTAGCACATCAAATATTGGTTCAAATAATTGCAACAGTTCTCATCCAAGCATCATCCGATCTCTTCCAAGGTATAAACAGTATCCTACTAGATAGCCTTAAGACAGGTTCTAATGTTTGCAACTACAAGTTCTTCCTAAACAGTGACAACACAGACTTATTGCTAAGAGGGTTAGAACTTTCATTCACAAGAGCCATGCAATTTGATTCAAGGCCGGGTTTGAAGTTCCTCGTTCAAAAAGTGTCCAACTTGGACCACGCTGCCAACTTATACAAACAAACCACTTCATCATGGCTGATAAAAATCATTGCTTTGACTGAAATATTCTTTAATGGTGTACATAGATTTAAGTTAAAGTCGACGGATATCTCCATAATATTACACAACTATACAACTACATTAAATTTGACGCTGGAATATGATCGATTTGTGACAAAAATATTTGATCTGAAGCATACATGGGAGTTACTATGTCACAATTATGTGAAGCATTTGATAAGTGTATCGGACTTTGATGATCATGACATCAAAGAGAGAATGTCTTGTAGTTCCGTAGAAAGTGATAACTCGTCAAATCATTACGATCAGTACTATGCACAAGAACCGAATGAGAGTACTGAAGAACCGCCTGTAATTGACGAAAAATTTAATATCACTCCAGAGGATGGTGTTGAAAAACCAAAGCCATTCACGTTTGCTGATTTCAAAGCTAATAGCCAAGGATCTATCACCGTGGAAATCCATACTGAAAATATACCATCACATAAGAAAATTAAGGAGGACACAGTTAAAGAAACATCCGAAACTGATTTGGATAACGATCAAAACTCTGAGGCAAATGATAATAAACCTACGAATGATGTTTTATCACAAGAAGTAAAGATAAACAAAGAGACTCCTATAAAGGAAAAGAAAGGTAGTGTCCCAGATATAATAGAAAATCATAACATAGATACTCGTAAAGTGAATATTACGATCTGTGATGGGCCTTCGTATGAAAAGACCAAAGTAGCTGAACCGATATTACCGCCGCAACCCGTGCCTCCTGAAATAGAGCAACAGCGAGCTTTGAGTATTAGTAAGGTGAGATATTTTACTAATTAAAATAAAGTACTCCAATGTTTCCAAAAGTACATATTTAATCTTTTGTCCAATTTTACGGTAAGTCTTTTACTGTTTCAATTAAATTCAATTTTTGAGTATATGGCTCCATCGACGAACGTCCGATGATTTTGCTAATGTCAAGGTATGAAGTGGAAATGTTGGGTACTTTGTCAAGAATATAGTTGTCTATTGATCAGTTTTTGTAGCGATCGCGTGCTAAAAAGGGACAAAATTTTTTTTTATTTCTCTTTTACTGTTTATTTTATTTTGTTAATCCAATAATAGCATAATTATGAACAGTAAGATTCGGTAGGATGTCCGTTGTTGTTTTTGTTAGACTATTTTTTCATCTGTTCTGAAGGCAATCTTAACACTCTTTTTCAGGATACTGAGGTGCAACGAAATTGCTTCCAAAATATTTTAATGGCATATCTGGAATTGGTCCTGACGTTTTCGCTGGAAAGGTTCCAACTCATCCACCCAGTGCTACAGAGTGGGTTTGTGCAGCTTGCCAAAACGGTCACCGACCCACAACTACTCGATAGAATCAATATATTTTTCGATAAAAAAGACTTATCTGAACTTAATTATAAGTGATCAATTAATTGTGATATTATAAAATTCACATTATAATATTATATTCCTCGATTGTTCGGTGTTATGTAAAAATACAATCATAATAATGGTGATGTTTTTTTTATTTAATCCTGTGTTTCATAATAACATACAATTTATTTTAGAATGGGCTGTTTTTCAATATTTACATATCTAAGATATGTAAATATATAAGAGTAGGTAGTAAAAAAAATGCTTTGACAGTAAGTATTTATATAGAAGACGTAACATGCCACTAGTTTTATTCTTCGAATAAAATTTAGGACACCATAGTGAGTGTTGATAAATATATTATTGTTGGTACCTTATACCACTACCAAAGACCTAGATTATTTTACTTTTATATCTGGGTATTATTTATACTACTCTTCTTAAATGAAAATCTTTTAAAAGGCATCATTAGCATATCAAGGAACGTATGTATTAAACCCATATATTTTGTTTATCAACTACTTGTCATGATTGAAAAACAGGATATTACGTAAAAATATGTTGCAACGATTAAAAAGGGTTGGTCGTCTTCACACAAGTGCAGTAGGCCACCCTAAATCAATACTTGCAATTCGTCATGTCCGCTGTTCGGACTGCGCTGCTAAATGGCAGCGTCCGCGTAAATTAATTGCTTTTCAATGAGAAAATTCTTAAATCAAATAATCTAAAATTATAGTTCCATACCATTTTTTGTACAACGTGGCCATTGGTGTAAAACATTGGAATTAGTGAAAAATAGGTTCCTTGGTTCCTTTTCTTCTACTAACATATTGTGATGGACGACAATGAAGAATCAGCATCTTCGCTGTGATTGTAGAATTGATGCAATGCCCAGCATTGGGCCTCCATTGGATCAATATGCTGGCGGCCCACTCCTGGGTTCTTGTATCTTTCTCACGATTGCAGTTCAATATTGAAGATTTTTGAAATCAAGATTAAAGATTTTTGCAATGTCTTATTGTATTTCTTATGGCAATCACAGGTATATCTTTTGCCAATTTCTGTATAATGTGGCCGTTGGTCTATAAAGCGCCTTGTTAAACTTTTTTTCTTACTAACTGTTGTATAGACGGTCCTGAAGATCAAAACGTCTTTCTGGTGATTTTAGAATTGATGATAGGTCCAAGATGGGGCCACCAAGTTTTGTAATGCTGGCCGCCCCATCTTAGGTTTGGACATCGGTCTCAAGTTGTTCAACTGTGAAGAAATCAAGATTCAAGATTTTCTGAAGATGTTTTATTCTTATCACTATAGAATACATATTCCTGGAGCAGAAAATAATGGTATATTCATTAGATTTGTACGATGTGATATTATTTATTTTACATTTTTTATTAGGTAGGTATGGGAATAATTTACTTTCTTATTTTTATATATATCTTTGCTTGAGTGCGATCTCGCCTGATAACGCGCAGCGATGCAATTGTTGATGGCGCACTAATTTATTAAGAGCCTATTCATAATGTTTACAAACTCGACATTAAAAAAAATTAAAGATTGTTATTAAATTATTTTTTAATTTTGTATTTGTTTTTATTGTAGTTATTAGGTATATTCGTGTATATAGTTTATTAAAATGAGCATTATAACATAATTATATTTATATGTGTAGTGCTGTCGTAAATAAAGTTTTTAATCTAATATTGCACTCGCCTCAGTTTGTTTCTGCATCACCCAAAAGTTGACTGTTGGTAAGGTCGACTGGTAGATAGTGCCTATGGCATTAAGTCCGCCTTTGTACAGTGTTATGTGCTTTATTAAATAAATGTAACTAAAGCATTATGCTTTTATCTGCATATAGAATCAAATAAATCAAAAACTTGAAAAATCCCTCGACTCTGGAAAACCTGTGTACTGAGTAGTGTTATACGTTTTTACTACTAACTTGTAGTGATGGACTTAGCAGGACTGCTGTGATTGTAGGATTGATGCAATGCCCAAGACGGGGCCACCAATGATTTAATGTGCTGGCCGCCCCGTCTTAGGTTCGCACATCGATCTTACGTTGTTCAACTGTGAAGAAATTGAGATTCGAAATGTTCTCAAGAAGTTCTATTGCCTGTGTGTATTCTTAGAACGGAAACTATGTATACTCATTCAGTTTGTGTATCGTGATGCATTTTTTTTTGTTTAATAGTTTTCTGCCACGCCTGCTCTTATGCCACGATACTTCGAACCACCATAGCTGGTTTAATATGAAGGGAAACGAGTTTCTGAAAGGACTTGGAGGAAACGTTTGCCAAGATGTTGGGTAGTATAGGTTAAACATTATTTCCAATACCTAAGGGTCTAAACAAACGGACCGCATTTCAACTGCAATCCAACCGCAAATTGCAGTTTGAATGCAGTTGACACGACTACAATAGAACTGCAAACACAACTGCAAACCAAACGTGCTGTCCAATTACAGTCGTGTGAACTGCACACCGACTGCATCCGAACTGCACCATGCGCGGGAGGACGGAGCGTGCGGGCGGGTGAGTATTTATTATATATTAGTACTATTGCAGTCGTGTCAACTGCATTTAAACTGAAATTTGCGGTTCGATTGCAGTTGAAATGCGGTCCGTCTATTTAGACCCTTAGGACCGCAATGTATGCGTGCGTATATATGTTTGATTCTCCTCTACGCTCAAAAAACAAAATAGCTTTAGATGAATTTTTGTACACGGATGACAGTTTCCTGGAAAAGCACGTCTTTTTTTATCCCGGGAGTATATTCCCTTCCGATAATTTTCAACTTTCACGCGTGCGAAGCGTCTGGCAGAAGCTAGTTCACAATTATTGTTGTTAATTGAACTGCGTGTATTATTTATGTAAAGTTTTTATATTCATTCTACAGGTATGTTGTGGCTATATTATAGAAATTG
The DNA here is from genome assembly GCA_910589285.2 of Mythimna ferrago. Classification (NCBI taxonomy): domain Eukaryota; kingdom Metazoa; phylum Arthropoda; class Insecta; order Lepidoptera; family Noctuidae; genus Mythimna; species Mythimna ferrago. Next base: position 7,466,253 of record OU342691.1, on the reverse strand, counting down.
GTCATTTCATGATATGGCCAGATCGTTTTAAATGTTATGGTTTGATGATATGTCTATGTCAACATCTGGCGTAGCATGACGTTGACATTGGCCCTTCTCCATCTTTTCCACATGACGTACGTGTCCTTCCGTAGAAAGTAAATTGTGATGCTCTTTGGTGTGCCTCGCAATGCTCGTTGAGCCGTTGGACCTTTGACAGTCTTTACATATACTCAGAAGTCTGACACCATTCTTGCCAAGGGGTATAGTATTACCAATTACAGGGTTGTAGTGGTCAGATAGGCAGTCGGTTCATGTAAAATACTGGTACCTTCTCAGTTGCATCCACTTAGCCGGAAGCTGACTCCAAGATAATTATGAAAAGGCAGATTGATTGAGCCAATAATAATAATAATAGGGATAACATGACGAGTAATAATTTAGAATAAAAGATTTTATAATAATGGTATTTTTTATTTCAATAATCTTTAAGCTTGTAAACAGTATTCACATTTTCAAAATAGCTAAACATCTAAAAATTAATAACAAAGTTATAATTGTAATACATATTTGGTTTAAGGACTACGAGTACTTTATAAAAATGTCTTTTGTAAAAATGTTATAAAAATGCTTGTAGCAGTCTATCGTGCATTACTTGTGTAAGGGCCTGGACACATTACCACGGTGCGGTGGCGTTAAGTTTAAATTGCTCGCGAAATTTAAATTTTCGTAAATTTTTAAGTAAGTAAGTCAAGTTGCATGTTGATATAATTATAAGAGATATGAAAAAACTTTAAAAAAATTGAAGTTTGCGGTCTACCATGTTGAGCGGAGATATGGCTGCGTAACAGGTAGTGACTGACCGAAAACGATTTGCAGCCGATTGTTCGGCCGCCCTTCCAGTTTGGGCCATAACCGAAACCGACACTGACGCGGTAACAGAAAAACTGGTAAAAAAATAATATCCCGATACAGTTTTTCTAACGATGATTATAATAAATTTACGTAAAAATTACAACACACACACGAACAAGTCAGTCAACAATCAGTTTTTAGGTATGTATCAAACCGTCAGCACAAAGACGCTATTACTTTCAGTCCAGCCGAATATTCGAGTAATTTTTGGCTGAAACCGAATCTTCGGTCGGTCTTTAGCGGCAGACACCGCACTGTTACATGTCCTTAGATAGATAGATAGATATATTCTTTAATGTACACCATAAATACAACCCCGTCTTGGGGTCCTCTGGGCCCCGTGGTCCCCTGGGCCCCATCGTTCCATGGGCCCCGTGGCAGTGTGTCCAGACCCTAAGTCAAAGACATTATTCTCATTACAACTACGATGGCACAACGAACTCACGTGATGAACATGACTAAATAATTCGCGCCTGATTTTAAAGCAAACCAAAGCATAATCTCTGAATTCTTTGTATAAGTTTCTAACGATGGCACTAAATTACTATATATAACATTCAATATTTACAGCTACTGTACAAAATTTACACAATAATAATGCTATATAGAATACCTATCTTAATACGTAGATACTTAAACTTGCTAATAAAGCACCTATGGATAGAGTTATAGTACTTGCACCTTGTGTGGGGTACGTATGTACAGTCAGCGCATACGATAATGAACTTAAACCTAAATCACTAGTTATCATCACACTCTCTCTGTTTATCATGTCTGCTATCTTCTCTGCTTCTAAGATACACACGTTCAGTTGTAAGTCAGTTGGGTTGTCCAACATTGTTTCAACTGTGACGAATATTTCCATTTCAATAGTGAGGTACCCTCTGAGAGCACACTCGGCTATCTTCACATGTCTCTCTAGAGCTCTCAAGATATTGTTGAGATTTATAACTGTAGCAGATATATTAGTTCCGTATAACGCCCTATCGATTTGTTTCTTTGAATATAATATCCGTAAAGCTCCTCCACATTTTGGGCAGCAAGCTCCAGGGGCAGTGAATCCTTGGCAGTTGGGCTTCTTCAGTGGAGGGCAGCTGATTCGGTCTATCAAGGCACACTTTGGTTCCATGAGGTCCGATATGGGGCCTACAGCGAGGCAAGGGCCTGCATAGTCTACACTGACGTATTCTGACCACGCGGCGCATTCTGATATGTATGACACTCCGTTCACGCCGCATACTGGACCAGCCTGAAATAGAAATGAAAATACAATGATTTGTTTCGCAAAGTAATAGTTGTCGATAGGACTAATCAACGGTAATAGCGATCGCGAAGTATTAGTTGGCAGTTAAAAATTAGCATTCTCGTTCAACCCCCTCACGTCCCCACAAGGACACTGCGGTGCTCCGCTCAACCAGGCACACCTCCACCGTGTCCTCCGGAAGATCTACGTAAAGGTGACACCCGGGCGTTTCTTCCATAACTGGCCATGTCCGTTAAGGACTTGTATCAAGCGTGAAGTAAGGATGCCGTGGCATTTCTCTAACCACTCCTCAAAGACAGGAGATTTATCGACGCCTTTGTGGCGTGCCGGGCAACAGAAGGAGCAGGGTGAGTTTTAGTCGATAAAAATCTGAGACTCCATTTCACCGAGAATGGGAGTACCTAGAAGAAAATAAAATCGAGCTCCAAATAATAAAGCCGTACCTACTGCCAACTGACTAGCACCTAGAACTAAGGTATTGTACTTACAGCAGAACACCCCTCGAGGCAGACGCCCCAGTAGGCGAACTTGCGGCCACTCATGACCAGGTGACACGGGTTGCTGTGCGTGCGAGCGTCCGTGTCACACACCGGCATGCCCGGCTGCGAGTTGCAGTTCACCGTGCTTACTGAAACATAGGTGAAGTGTCAAAGTTGAACCAAAAAATAGTCAAGGTAGATGACGTTAAAACTAAAGTGTGGTTACAGTGGCTACAGTAGGCAATAAGTGTCTCAATTAGGTCACTTTTATAAAACGTAGTTCACATAAATAGACAGGGGGAGCTTGTGCCGAACTCTATCTCTCCGTCTGATGTCACTACAAGACACTTACCACAGTAGTACTGCGGGCAGGAGGTCTGCAGGCGCGACAGACACACGTTAGGCGCCGGCATGCACACGTGGCGCCGCCCGCACGTGGCGCCGGCGCAGGGGGAGCTTGTGCCGAACTCTATCTCTCCGTCTGATGTCACTACAAGACACTTACCACAGTAGTACTGCGGGCAGGAGGTCTGCAGGCGCGACAGACACACGTTAGGCGCCGGCATGCACACGTGGCGCCGCCCGCACGTGGCGCCGGCGCAGGGGGAGCTTGTGCCGAACTCTATCTCTCCGTCTGATGTCACTACAAGACACTTACCACAGTAGTACTGCGGGCAGGAGGTCTGCAGGCGCGACAGACACACGTTAGGCGCCGGCATGCACACGTGGCGCCGCCCGCACGTGGCGCCGGCGCAGGGGGAGCTTGTGCCGAACTCTATCTCTCCGTCTGATGTCACTACAAGACACTTACCACAGTAGTACTGCGGGCAGGAGGTCTGCAGGCGCGACAGACACACGTTAGGCGCCGGCATGCACACGTGGCGCCGCCCGCACGTGGCGCCGGCGCAGGGGGAGCTTGTGCCGAACTCTATCTCTCCGTCTGATGTCACTACAAGACACTTACCACAGTAGTACTGCGGGCAGGAGGTCTGCAGGCGCGACAGACACACGTTAGGCGCCGGCATGCACACGTGGCGCCGCCCGCACGTGGCGCCGGCGCAGGGGGAGCTTGTGCCGAACTCTATCTCTCCGTCTGATGTCACTACAAGACACTTACCACAGTAGTACTGCGGGCAGGAGGTCTGCAGGCGCGACAGACACACGTTAGGCGCCGGCATGCACACGTGGCGCCGCCCGCACGTGGCGCCGGCGCAGGGGGAGCTTGTGCCGAACTCTATCTCTCCGTCTGAGGCGCCTGCACATCTAGAATGAAATATTGCTTTTAAAAATCAATGTAGAAAGCATCTCTTTTTCTTAATTAAAATCATCGGTTTTGCACTTTTTGTTTAAATGTTATTACACTCACTTGGCTAGACAAGCGTTGGGATAGGGCGTGTGCCTGGCCCGCACAGGCAGGTGGTGCGGCGGACAGTAACACGGCAGCGAGGCAGCGCGTGCGCAGGCTCGGCGAGCACACACACGCTCGCCGCCGCGACATGCACACGCGTTGCACTCCATATAGTATTTCTCTCCTGCAATAATGCTATGGCTTAATCGACAATAAAAAAAAGCTTCAGAGCGTCCAACCCTTAATATTAATCCCATACAACCGCCCTTCTGTCAACATATTTAGAGAAAGACCTCATTACACCTCTTTCTCTAAATATATAGAATATATATATATCTAGGTTTCTATTAAAATCAAAACAAATTAAAAACAGGGACGTGTGACCAATAGAAGTAAATAAGCCAGGTAAGTTTATGTGTAAATAAATGACACCTAACATCTAAATCATAGAACACAACAAAGAAATAAATAAAACTTTTAATTATTTGTTGCCGTTCTGTAGCAAATACAACGTAATCTCTCTCTGAGCGCAATCTGCACGGCTCTAAATAAAAATCTTTATCTTACACGACCTCCGATCTCGCTCAAACATTTAAGAGATAAAAGAGATGAACACTAGTGTCTTACTTTTTCAATCGTGGCTTTTGTGCCTAGCTTATCTGCTATCTCTATTTTTTTAGTAGTAGTGTCTTTATTCATAACATAAATTGTGTCGAACAGATCGATAATTATAAATATGTCCTTAAAACTAGATTAAATTAAATTCTAAAATAAATAAAATCATTACATTGTCATAATCATAAAATACTCTCATAAATTAAATCAATAATGTCAAAATTATTATAAATGCAAATACCCACTCAAAATACATGCAAATTTTTTTTTTTTTATCTGTTATAAACTAGTACTTGACTGCTATCCCGCCTGATGGTGAGGCGTACTAGTTTATTAAGAGCCTATTCACTCTAGCCTTGAAGACACCCAAATTATAATCAAGTTAGAGGCCACCGACCGAATACAAACACTTTTCTAAAAGAAACGCTTTATGACTGGCTTTAAAAGTATTATTAAACAATTCCTGTTTTAATGAAGTAGGCAATTTGTTATACAATTTTATTGCATTAAATTGAGAACAATGACTGACTACTTTGAGGTGAGGTGTTATATTTGACGACAGATCAAGTCTTCTCGTTTTCTGCCTTTTTATTATTTCCTCGTGTGTTTCGACTTTGTCAATATTTTTAGCCAAGTTCATTAACAAAAACATCTACATCTTCTACACTAATATAATAAAGAGGTAAAGTTTGTTTTTATGTTTTTTTTGTTTGTGGGAGGTAATCTCTGTAAGTACTGGTCCGATTGCTAAAATTTTTTCACCGATATAAAGCTGCTTTATTCCTGAGTGACATAGGCTATAATTTATGTACAACAAAAGCTAGTTACATATAAACTAGGCACAGTCAAAATTTTTAATTTTATAAAATGCTCCCGACATGATTGTTCTTGTTTTATTCGTACCATAGTTCTGATGGGACGTTTTTGAGCAATAAAAGATAAATCAATGTTATACTGCTACCTCCCCAGAAAAGTATACTAGACAGTAATTTAGATTCCACAAGGGCATAATAAACCGTCTTTAGCTGTTCTAAGTCAATCATGGCTCTTAAACTTCTTAAAACACAACAAGCCGAACTTATAGTGGTAACCAAGGATGACAGCTCGTGTTTCCAATTTAGTAAGCTATCCATATAAACACCCAGCATTTAAGGTACAACGAATATTGTCGGTAGTTTTTGAAGTTGACTGAAAAAGTATTATATTGATTTTATTGGCATTGAATTTTAGACCATTTACCTCATCATAATATTTTAGTGTCTCATTAACCTCAGAGCTAAGGTGGCTAATGTAACAAGAAATGTATCTGAAACAATTGCATTCGTATCATCCGCATAAATAGTCAATTTAATGTCAGGTATTTTATTAAGAATATAGTTAATTATGTCATTTATAAAAATTATGAAAAATAGTGGACCTAGAATGGATCCTTGTGGTACACCTAACTTTATTACACTTTGTTTAGACTTGAAACCCTTCTTACAACGGAATGCCTTGTTACCACTATTTACTTTGTATTCATAATTAATTTCTGCAAACATTTTTCTATTATGTAAATACGATTTTATTGGCTGAAGAGCTGGTCCTCTCACCCCGTAGTGTTCCAATTTAGCCAATAACAAGTCATGATTGACTAAATCGAAAGCTGAACTGAAGTCAAGAAAAATCCCAGCAACCTTTTTTTGTCATTCAGTTTTGTCATTTACCAAAGTGTCAATAGCGTCACGAGTTCCCACATTAGTCATTATCCAAATTGTCGTCTATTAATTACTTTATTTAAATTAAAATGTCTAAATCTATTTATTATCAATTTCTCAAATATTTTAGATAGATTTGGTAATAAAGATAGGTCTATAATTACTGGGATCTTTTTTTGAACCTTTTTTGTGTATGATTTTAGCAATTTTAAGCTGATCAGGAAAAATGCTTTCGGCCAAACATTTGTTATAAAAATTACTAAGCGGTCCAGCTAATAAGTCAATGTATTCCTTGATAATAGTTATCGGCACATCATCATAATCACACGATTTCTTGGCTTTCATTTTTTCCTTTTCACAAGAACCTGTATTGCTTATGTTCGCACTAAGATAGATGAAGTCAGCAACCATCTCAAGCCCAAGACTTCCCGTGGGTAGCAGCTTTCTGCTTCGGTCCACCACCATAACCTTGGTCTTGCTGTGGTTAATCTTGAGACCCATTTCCAGGCTGATGCGCTCCATTCTATCTCAAATGCCACTCCATAGTTCCACTACAAAATAGGACCCTGGCTCTTATATCTCAGGCTAGTAAAGTTTACACATAATAAACAACCGGATACGTCCATAATAAACACTTCTTGGGCTGGCAGATCCACAATAAAAGGCAGGTTTCGTCAAAGGCAAAGGTACCCGTGAGCAAATCGACAGCTAAAACAGCAGATAAAATGTATGGAGCGCGCCCAGATCGGCGTGTGTGGCACACGTGTGAGCAGCGCAGTTCTAGCTTTATTGCCTTACCTTGCATAACTTCTCTGTCATGTAACTGACAGTTCTCCAGTTCCACGCAAGGTAGAGGTTGACAGTCCATCAGGCCCTTGTGACCGCAGCGGCAGATCTTGAAGCACGCCTTGTGAAGAGACGAGGGCATTGGTACCCGCACCCAGGAACCAACTGGTACTATTTGTGAGGAAGAGTCTCCTAGAAAGAATAAGGATTTATTTTAAAAAGGTTACTTTTGAAACCTTATTCTAATTCTTAAATATTTTATCAATTTTAATTTTTCATTACCTACCTTTTTATGTTCATTTATTTTTAACCGACTTTAAAAAGGAACAACTTTTTGTTATACAGTATTTTTAAATATTAATATAAAGTAATTATTAAAAAAATTAATCAGAATCGTCGGAATTTTCGCTTTTATGTTTATGAATTGATGAGGTTTGTATATATTTTCAAATTTGACAAAAGACGCATCCGTACTCTCTAATGCACTGACTTCAACTGGTCAATAAGAAGGCGGTTTTCTAATTTACTATGATCTAATTGGTCAAAGGACGTGGCACACGCTAAATGGCAACGATAATTTACTATTTTCTTAATGCGAATACACTATAGTTATAAAACAATTAAACAACTAACTCACACACTTTTACAGAGATGTACAGAGATTAATTTAATTAATATCTTACCGAGTGGACAGCCGTCGACGCAGTAGTACCGCGGGCAGGAGCCGCCGTGGAGGCAGTTCCTGTTGATGACGCATGTCTGTGGTGGACTGCATGGAGACCCGGAACACGGAGATGTTACCACTTCCTTTGCTGACAGAAGAGGGGCTTCTGTACCTAAAATGTTCAGATACGATAAAAATCTGCCACTACATAATTTTAATTTTCTAAATATTTTACACAGACGCCAATCCAATCGATGCTAGACGGTTGGAATTTCTAACCATGTAAACCCGAGTAATCATATTAAAGTCATGACTCTTATTATGTTTAAAGTAAAAGGTAAGAAGTTCTACCAATAATAATTGTCGGTCAGGAAATGGGAAACAAGATGGTATTGAAAGAATCGTACTCACTAGGAGACATAAACTGATGCAGAGGAACACAAGGCGCGTTGGCATCAGTAGGAGTGAGGCGAGCACACAGCGCGCGCGCCGTCAATGTGGGCGGCGCGCGCGACCACTCCACACACGAAGATACCAGGCTGGCGCACTCTTCTGCGCATAGTAGGCTGCTGTGACCCTGCAAACAGCCCAACAACAATTAGTTTAATAGTAAACTAGCTTTTGCCAGCGACTTCCCCCACGTGAATATCTATACATATAAATAAAATTGGAGTGTCTGTTTTTAATATTGAAATAACTGCTTTGTTTCACATGCATGTGAATATATATACGGTACATACACCAAAATTACATTTTTTTACAATTTTTGTCTGCCTGTCTGTTTGTCCGGGCTAATCTCTGAAATGGCTGGACCGATTTTGACGGGACATTTTTTGGCAGGTACCTGATGTAATAAGGAGTAACATAGGCTACTTTTATTTAAGAAAAAATAAATTCAAAATCCTGTAGTCCACGCGAACGAAGTCGCAGGCACAGCTAGTAGAAAATAATAGTAGATTATGTGACTAAGGGATAAAGCAGTGTCTTTAAGTCGCAGGCGGCATGTTGAATTCCGAACGAAACGAAGATTGCTGATTTTAATCCCGAACGTCAGTGAGGGATTTATATAATTAAGTTTCGAGCATTGCGAGGGAGTTTATAAAGAAATCTGAGTGAAATGAGGAATTCAAGCCACCCAAGACAAAGACAGCTTTATCCCCGTGTTGCATACTCTGCTTTTTACACCATCTGTGACATAATTAAAAGACAATTTGGTCGAACAAATCATATATTAGAGAAATATAAGTATTATATTTACAAGTTCATCAAACAAGCAAAATTCAGTACTCCAAGATTCTATAGTTTGAATTTTCTATAACGCTCCCGTCGCTCCCGTCAGTAAGCACGTTTTATTCAATTTTTTTTTTGTTAGTTTCCAGTTTGAATTTCGAGTCAACTTGTTCGATGCACGTACATTTTAATTCACAATGTTGACGATTTTTGATGTTCCAAATTCAAATCTCATTATTCCCTAGGAATCGGACATACTGCATTATCTCCATATGGATATAATGTTTGCATGACGTATAAAACGACATTTTCGAGCAGGTGGTGTAAAAAATAAATTATTAAAGACATATAGTTAAGTCTTATTTATAAGCTAGTGTTAATTGTCACTCGACACGTTTTGAGATTTGAAACAAACAAAATTCACAAGTAAATTGAACTACAGTTTTAATTTTTTATAACTCTCCCGCTCTTTAACTTTTTTTCAGGAACACAGCAATAGCTTAATTTTATTCAAGTTAGGCTGACATCAGATGGACTGCATCGCAGCGACCGCGCGCTGTCGATATATTTATATATTTAACTGCGTGCAGTTGTACGTCCGACTTCGTGCAGTCATGATATCAACTGCACGCGGTCGGCTACAGTCGAGTGAATTCAATATCAACTGCATGCAGTCGTGCCTTTAAATTTACACAGTCGGCTACAGTCGTGTAGTATCGGCGCACGCTGTCCATCGCTAACCGCATACAGTCAGTGTGCAGTTAATTACAAAGAGCAAACGCACATTGATATTGTCAACTTTATTTTGAGGCACTTAAATATCAAATCATACACTAAGCTCCTGGGCTAGATGCGTGGCGCCAACTGCACAAAGTCAGATCAAACTGCATACAGTTGAATATATAGACTGCGTGCAGTTGCTTCAATGCAGTCCGTCTGACGTCAGCCTTAATTATATAAATCCCTCGCTGCGTTCGGGATTAAAACTTAGCAACCATCGTTTCATTTGGAATTCAACATGCCGCCCGCGACTTTAAAACACTGTTTTATCCCCTAGTGACATAATCTACTATTATATGAAAATAAATTAATTTGAAAATCATTATCTCTATGAAAGAATACGGAGTGGTTGCGAAAGACGTAGTTTCAAAACAGCTAAATGGTATAATTGATTTATCCCAAAAATAGAATTTGGGATCAAAGGCTTATTTATTAAATCCTCGAATACATGCCAAATTGTAGTGAAAGGATGCTCACCTTTGCCGTGCAGGGTTTGACGTGTAGCGCGCAGGCAACGCTCTTCCAGATGTCAATGGGACACTGTGTCGAGTTCTTCAGAGGCAGCTCCATACCGGATATTATCAAAACTCTAAAAGAGACAATTGCAATTTTTTCTTAAATCTACCAAAAATGTTATCTTGTAATGTGCTTAATAATCTCTAATCTACTTTAATTTTTGTTGAGGCAGCAAAAAAAAATTCCGTAATTCTTAATCCAAAGACCTAACTTCCACATTATGAATATCAATGTAAGTACTTAAAGTTGTCAAAAAATAAATATAAATAACTAGCTTTTGCCCGCGCAGCTTCGCTCCCGCTCTTCCCTACTCCACCCTACTCTACCCTACTATACCCTACTCTACCCTACTCTACCCTACCCTATCCTACTCTACCCTTCCCTATCCTACTCTACCCTACCCTACTCTACTCTACCCTACTCTACACTACTCTACACTACTCTACACTACTCTACACTACTCTACTCTACAAACACTATCGATTTGTAGAGATAAAATTAAAAAATAAAGTACCTTTTTTTCAAAACTCTTATTAATTTTCGCATGTACAAAATTAATTTCTTAAAGAAAACGTCAACTGAGCGAGTCCAATGACCTGTAAGTAGTAGTCGGCGTTGCGTACAAACTACCTAGCGGATCGACCCTCCACGGGATTAAAACGAGCAAAATTTAGCGGTGTATAAATGTCAATACTAAGGGTGAGTTGCACCATTTAACTATAACGATAACAAAGCCGTTAACAGTTGTCAAATCGTCGAACTGACAATAGGTGGCCGTTTCACGGCTGGTTATGATTTGGTTATCGTTATAGTTAAATGGTGCAACTCACCCTTAAAGTTGTCAATTTTGACATTTGATGTTTTTTACTATTAACTTTATGTAACCGTCTATATTACATTATGTAATTACATTAACACTTTATATAATTACTTATTATTTTATTGTTTCTGTCAGTTTCGTTACAAGTTACGTTCTAGGATTTTTTCTCAAATATCAAAATTGGACTTTTATTTTTTAACAAGTTTAGAAGATGTTTGTTCCGCAAAACTTGAAAACTGATTCTCAGTAGAGCGGGAACAACAAACAATAATAAGTTGCTGGTTTGATAATTAAGCTTTCAGAAGAAGTTGTAAGAATGTGGTTCTTGTAAAATCTTACCCACTTCCCTTCTGCTCGGCGACCGCTAGATGCGCTTCGAGGTCTGCCTGCGCGGTGCACGATCTGAACAGATTCGTTGGTCTACTGTTCAGCTGATTGCAGTACGTCAGACCAGCGCAGCCGAGGGAACAGGGCGCGTCCACTGGAAGAAAAGGGAATCGAAATTTCTGTAAATCTAAAGATTTGATAATCTCATCATCCTAAATCTAGAACAGGGTCGGGTATGAAGCTCAAGATCATATTATATGGAAACAAAAATTATAAGGATGATGGATGAAGAAATTGTTTTGCGCTGTCCCTAAACAACGAGGGCAGGAAGACAATGATCATGATGAATTTATTACAGATTAACAACTTAACAACACTCGTCGTACTACAGTACAGCATATATTACTTGCTCCAATAGTTAACACCGATGCACTACTCACAGCTTATCATGGAATTGTTGCATCAATACTAAGATACGGCATAATATTCTGGGGCAACTCTACTAATAGAGAAGCTGCTTTTAAAGCGCAAAAGCGTTGCATAAGAGCGATGTTTGGACTTCAAGTAACTGACAGTTGTGTGCCATATTTTAGAAAACATAAAATTCTGACACTGCCAGCTTTGTATATATATGAGACTGCCTTATTTGTAAGATCCAATCCACATTTATTTCCTTACCTATCTGACACGGTCCAACGTAATAGGCGATATGATACTCTACGCGGACGGAGAGCCAAAACCGCTCTTATGCGAAAAAGCATATTTTGCAAAGCCCCGCAAATTTATAATAAAATTCCAAAATCGATTAGAGAGTTAGACTTGACAGGGTTTAAGAAAAAATTTAAAGAATTATTGTGTAATAAATGTTACTATAATTTAAATGACTACTTAAATGACACTTTGACATATTAATTCAATGATTATTTTGTATGATTTTATTTGACATTTCTAGTTTCAATTATCTTAATTATCACAATTTAATGTAATTAATTATTTATATAACTTTAATATTTGTACGCCCTTGTGGCAGAACGTGCCGAGACTGAATGTTTAAACCTAAGACCATGTAATGTACATACCTACCACGTTATAACAAATAAATGATTATGATTATGATTATGATATGATTATGATTATGATTACATAACTTCTTTTGACAAAACATTTTTTTTTTTTCAATGATTTCAATGTTGTTGATTCAATAGGGAGTATTGGTAGGGTAACAGTGAATTGGGGGAATAATCGCAGCCATCGTATAGCAGAATCTATTTCACTACTTCTCTTGAAGAAGAAGTCGATTTAAATGATGTTGATATATGGACTTTTGGTATTACCGGATCGGGGGAATAATCGCACAGCTGAATCCATCTCGCCACTTCTCTTGAAAAAGAAGTAGATTTCAGCGAGGCCGATATAGAAACGGTTGATACTAGTGAAACTGTAGTAATTGTTTGCAAATATTTTGCGAGGTGAGTGATGCATGTGCTAATCTTATTAGAACTCTGATAAATGTAATAGATATTTCTGAACTGATGATGCCACAATTGCAAATTTTAAACCGTTTAACATACAAAGAATCTCTAAACTACCGACAAACACCGCTAAAGAGCTCAGGTAATCAGAACGGCATATTCAAGTCAGCTGCCCTAATCTGCATGGTCGACACATCGTCTCATCAAGGCGCGGGAATGTCACATTAATATGGATGCGAGCGATTTAGCATCTTTTTCTAGTTGCAGCAAGTGAATAGCAAAGATAGAGGACACTGATGTCTATTATGTGCACGACTGATCCATGGTAGGGATCATTTAATGGTTTTATTGAAATGTGAACGCTTCTATCAAGTTTTCATGAAGGAATTAATGAATGCGATTAAATGCGTTTGAAATTCTCCTCATTAAGTCACAAAGTGATGTAGAGGTGTCAATAGTGATTTGTATTTCCGATGCATCATACAACCATCAAACCCAACCATCATTGCCTAACAATGCGCCAGCAGTATATAGTGGACATCTCACCATACGCACAAAACGTTTTGGTAACACATTCATTGTGCGTACACTTAAAGAGTGGAATAGCCTGCCTGAGCCTGATGGCTTCAACCTAAGGCTCTTTAAGTAAATAAAGAGTGAATAGGTTACTTCTACGGTAGCGTGCTCCATTAACGACCACTTCATCGCTTACCATAGTCGTCAAGCGCGAACCTATCAACAATAATAAAAAAAATATATACACTGTAATATAATAAATAGGTAAAGTTTGTTCTTTTTGTTTGTAGGAGGTAATCTCTGGAAGTACTGGTCCGATTACGAATTTTTTTTCACCGATAGAAAGCTGCTTTATCCCTGAGTGGCATAGGCTATATTTTATGTACGCGGGCGAAGCTGCGGGCAAAAGCTAGTTTATAATAAGGTAGCGAGGGGATATGCACCGTTAAATTTTAATCGTTTTAATCCCGTGGAAGGTCGGTCCGGTACATGAAACACCATCGATTTGTAAAGATAAAATAAACTAGTGCGCCTCACCATCAACGATTGCATCACTGCTTACCATCAGGCGGGATCGCAGTCAAGTACTAGTTTATAACAGATAAAAAAAAAAAAAAAAAAAAAAAAAAAAAAAAGATAAAATTAAAAAATAAAGTACTTACCTTTTTTTCAAAACTCGTATTAATTTACGCATGTACGAAATTAATTTCTTTAAGAAAACGTCAGCTGAGCGATTTCAATGACCTGTAGGTAATAATCGGAGTTGCGTACAAACAACCGGAAAACACGGCCACACCACTGCACCGTGTCTTAGTTAAGGCGATATAATCTTATTTTTAATTACAGTATTGAGTCGTTTGGAGTCGAAACGTTTGATTGTGGGCACCGAATTAGCGTCTCATTTTCAAGAATATTTTTCACCGACTGTTCAACGCTTGACGTGAAAGGGTTATCACAATCTTTACCTAAAAAATTACTGTTATAGTAAATGTTTTACTGACAAGTTTCGATAGATGACCGCGACATGGAGGAAAGAGTAGATAGCTCATAACATTCATGAGTGTATTTTGTTTTTGTAATTTATATTTAAAAGTAGTTTAGGGTACTTTACTTAAATATACATATCGTTTAAAATCATTAAAATATATGAAATCATCCAAATAAAGCTTACCATCGTCCATACACTCCGAGAGCGTGATCTCCTGGGGATCGCCCAAACATTCCGAGTAAAACTTCTGCCAGTTAGTTTGCCAGCCCGAGTTGAACGTCTCGAAACATAATCTTCGACAGTTTATTGTCACTGCCTGAAACAAAGTTTAGTTCGTATTTACTTTCGGCAATACTTCTTTGGCACTACGTTTTCTAAAGAAATCAGAACTTTGTTGGAGAATTTTGTGAAGGCGAAAGTTTGATCCCCTAGTGGAACAAGGACACGTGACGATCGGAACTACAAAAAATATTGATCCAAAAGACTTGATAAAGGTATTATATGGTTGTTAAACAATATTGAAGACTTGTTTTTTATCTACTCATAGGCGTTGATGCGTTGGAGAGGGAGAGGGAGGCCTAAGAAAAGATGGATGGATTGTGTGAGAAGTGATATGAAAGAAAAGGGAGTTAGTGATAGCGTGACGAGTGACAGGACAGAATGGAAGAAAAAAACGTGTTGCGCCGACCCCAAATAAAACGGGACAAGGGCAGGAAGAAGAAGAAGAGGCGTTGATGCATTGGCGTGGTCATCTTAGGTAGACGTGAAAGCCAATGTACTATCACATTATACTCTATTCGCGTTAAGAAAATAGTGAATCATCAGTGCAACTGCAAAGTAAAGGCGTATTCATACTATATCTACTGCTGTAAAAAATAAACGTCAACAGAGAAAACTTTTTATTACACTGTATTTTCAAATTGTAATGAAGTACCTAATAATTTTCGAACCGTGATAGTAATTTTCACCGATAATATTAATCTATGTATTTCTCTAGCTACTACGAGTATATCAACAAATACTAAAAAATATAATAAAATAAATATTTAAGAAGCTCTCATTTAACATAACGACGGTATGGAACCCTTCGTGGGCAGTCCGACTTACACTTGGCTAGTTTTTTTTAAACTGACAAAAGACCCGTTTGTACTATCTGAAGGGTTTTTTTAACTGGTTAATGTGAACAGAGCTTTCAAATCTGCTAAATCTAATTGGTCAAGGGGCGTGGCGTAAACTAAGTGACGTTGATGAGTCACTATTTTCTTAACGTGAATACGCTGTAGTTACTGGCTATCCTGATGACCTATGAGATCCTAGTAATCCTCTGTGTTCAACCAAAGTCATCGCAATGCAAAAAACAGAAAGAAAAAAGTTCAAATAAAAAATAAAAATACCTTTTTGACAAACTCATCTGGCAGAAAATAAGTCCTTCCTTACCTTCTGACAACAATGCAGCTTAGCAATATCATGCGGGATCAAATCCTTAGGTTCGGGAGGCGCATCCTTCTTCAGGAAACATTGCCAGAAGCCGTCCAGTATGTACGGGGCTCCACAGTCTACTTCCAAAGCTTCTACGATTTCCTGTAATACGCCTTTGCTCCGAAGGACCCGTTCACAAGTCGGCTGGCATTCTTGCTTGTTTGATTCTCGACAGCAGGATAGATCTGAATCAGAATCAAACTGGATCTTAGGAAATGTTTAAGCAAGCTGTAATTTAACGCAAGTTTTATTTACCCTAATGCAAAGGGTAAAATGATTTAATGCGATTTTTTTTTCTAATTAAGTTTTCTAGCGATGATTCTTAGTCATGTAATCATGTTCCATCAAAATCAGTTCGGTCCTTTACAAGTTATGCGGGAGAGGGTAAAACTGGGAATGTACAACCAAATGTTTAAAATATGGACCACTTTACAAAATAGTATATTAAGTGAAAGTCGTTAAGTGAAAAGTTTAAAAGTGTTATGAAGAGTGAAAGATCAAGATTAGTAGCTACACTAAAAAAAGTCAGGCGTTTTTTTCTAATTTTTCATTAATTTTACACAAAAATATTAAATCTGCGTAAATCTTTTTACTGGAACAGATATTTCTCTGATATAAAACTGTAACAATCCATTATTGCTTGAGTAGACGCTTTCATAGTTGGATAAACGGAAATCTGCTGCATCAAAGACGGTCATTATTACGATACGATACGATCCTTGAAGCCTAGCATCTTCCGGCTAATAGATGATGCCAGTAGACACACTTTAACTAGATTTATTCTTCTTGTTTAAAAATAGACCAGCACCTGTAAAATCAAAGTCATGTTACTGTTTACAACCTACATTTAGTAGTATCCGTAGAAACGACAGAATCCGTGAGGTCTCTGAGACACCTCATGAGGTCAGGGGATTCCTCGCAGGTCTGCAGTGCTGTAGCTCTGGCTTGCAGGTCAACGCGAGACTGACCGAGGCGCCATAAAGCTTTCTGACACTCCTCGTGACATGTCATGGATTGCGTCTGCGCTGCGGGAAGACGAAACGAATATTTATTTAAGGTACCTACATTATATAGAACTATATTCAATGATCAGTAAAAACTCATTAAATACACAGCTTGCTGCGACATGCTAAACTCTGTCATAATAGCATACTAGCCGCGGGTGGGTCCTGGTGACCTGTAATACAGGTTGTTGTACATACCTACATCAGGCACCAGTCCCTCACAAAGTTAGCTCTAAGATATAAGCAATGTTAAAATGTTAAAAGCTAGCATAAGATAACTCTGTGAAGGGAAAATAAATAAATAAATTATTATTATTATTATTATTATTGATTGGGCATCGGCGCATCATGCCTACCGGCTAAGGTTTGAAGAATCCTATTGAAGCTGGACCTAGATCGGTTCAGCAACGAGGTAGCCTTCTTCCTCATTTTCCACCACCAGCGGTATGTGCTATAGAGAACATACCCGATGCACTGCAGTATTTAGACAGCTCCAATAGTACCCTGAACCCATTATTATAGCAAACCTGCAGGGCATTGAGTGCCTTCTACTTACCTAGCTATAGACCACCTGTGTAAGTAAGTAATATATGAAAGTAAGTAAGTAATAAGTATTACCTACTACTATTGTAAGTAGTAAGTAAGTAATAAGTATTACTTACTACTAAGTAATGTAAGTAAGTAAGTAATAAGTATTACCTACCTACTACTATTGCTCTTTTTCAAGATTTTTAAGTTTTTTTAACAAGTTACATTTTAAATTTCTGCTTTTTAATGAGCTCTATCCCACACGTTTTTGAAATCTGCCTTGATGGAACTGAATTTGACATTGATCAAACTCGTTAGACACTATCCCGAATGTCCTATCGAATTTCTTATCATATTTTTCCGTGAAGTACTCACAACAGCAATGCTGCGCCTCCTCCTGTCGTTGCACGCAGTCGAAGAATGCGATCTCATCGGAGCGGCGGCAGGCGGCGGCGCCGACCAGCGCGCTCTCGTTGGCGGCCATGGCGCACGCGTGGCGGCACGGCGACAGGCGCCCCAGCGAGCAGCACGCGCGGCCCCACCAGCCCGACCCCGACACCACTTCTGCTTGATTATGAAACTTCATATTATAATCGGATGACTAGGTAAAAGGTTGACCACACGGATTGCAAATAGCAAGGTCACCTTGGTAAGGACGTAGGTTTGCAATCACCTGGTCACCTCTTAAGCATTTAGTAGAAAATAATGATGTTATAGCAATTAGTTTGATGGCAGCAAAGTAGACCTTTAAAAAGTAATAAGTGTCTTATAAGCAAAGGATAAAGAAAGAAAAAAGAAAGTAAAATATTTTATTTGGCACGCATAAATAGCATGAAGACATTACTAAAAGCAAACAAAGAGCTCTGTAGAGAAAAAACTTTATAAGCAGATAAGCAGACGGACAATCTTGTAGTAGGAAATTATACAGACACAGATCTGTACATGACATATACAGAAATCGATTCACACTCGAAAAAAAAAAAAAATACATGAAATAAAAAAATATTACCTTGAATCGTCTTATTCATACATATCCAAAACTCAATCTGAAACAAAAACAGCACATGAGGTCACAATCACAGCACATAGTATAGCTATACAACCTGTCATTTGTAAATCAAATTACGTCTTTTATCATATCTTTTCTTACCCACCATTGTTTGTAGTAACTCTATACTTGGGCATTACGTTGTAAGGGCAAGAAACTCAATACCCACCCCAATTACAATACAATACCGATAGGCGGTTTATTGACAAAAATGAATGAAGATTTATTTCAGAGAGTGAACTCAATGGCGGCCTAAACTGTGATTGTCTGAATGGATGGTATCGGTTTACTGTGGTCCGCCTACGCCCTACGATCCCACTTGATGCTCACGTTTATTCGTGGGCTAATGTTTTTGGTAAGTGCTTTGAAGTGGTTTGGCGTCATCTTGTGGTTTCCTCACACTGAGTAGCACAAAACTTTGTGCTTAGGGAAGTAAATATAGAAGTATCGTACAGAAACAGCAGTATGTATCTTAAATTCTCTATCTTGAACAAAAAAAAGCTTATCCAGATAAGAAATATTTGTGATCTGGATAATTTATATATATAAAAGGACAAACTGACTGAAAAATTCACGCACAGCCGCAACTACTGGGACTAGGAACGTGAAATTTTGCACAAGACTTTCTTTTTTGACGTAGGCGAGAATTAAGAGAGAATATTCCAAAATTCACGGCCCAAAGGGATGGAACGGGGGTCCAAATTTTTTTGGAAAAAACTACTTTTATGTGAGCGAAGCCGCTAACAGAAGCAAGATAGGATGTATATTATACTTACTAAGCGTGGTGTGCAAAATCTGTAAATGTTCGGTACCCATTGTTCAAACGTAGATGTATTTGACGCTATCTCCACCAATGACATCTGAAACAAACACATTGTAATTAGAGAAAAAAAAATCAATTTAATAGTTTACAAGGAAATAATGTTAAAAAAGATCAAAACAAACGTAACATTTCGTGAAATTTTGAGGCCACTAAAACGCTAATCGAATGTTAGTTGTAAGTACATAGGTACAGAGTTTATTACAATCGTAACATTCCTCAGCACATCTGCTTTCCTAGCCATCATACACAACATATGTATACGGCATCACGCAAAATACATCCACATCCTCGTAATTACAACATTGAAAGTTAGTAATGTTAGCACCGAATAAGATGTAATAAAAAGTTACGCAACTGCCTGGGAGCAAGTTAGTGGTAAATAAACACGTGTTCCCTACGGTTAGGACGTCTTATCATTATATGAGAAAGATCAGAAAGCTAAAAGATCAATCTGGAGATGCTTTACTGACCGATGCGCGTTAGACTCAAGTCTCAAACCACCCTAAGTCGATTTGTCATTTTTGATGAAGAAACTTAAACACACCTCGTTGGTGAAATATGCTTTGATCTCATAACAAAAATCCCATAGAAGTATGATGATAGTTGGTCCGTAAAATCATGGAAATTAGGGACATACCACTACGTGTTAAAATATCAGTCATGCCAGCGACAAAGAGGGTTTAACAATTCAGTGTAGGTCGTACAATGAATCACGTTATAAACTCGCAGTAGCACTGCTGATCCTTTGTCAGTAAACCAATCTGCACGGCTCAATGAATTCAGTCAACACGAAGAGCAAACACTCCATCATTAAGTCTGCCTTTATACTAGAATATTTCACATTAAGATTGTCCACCCCCTGGCCCTGGCTCTTCAATGCTTTCATCTCTCATTACTTGTTATCAAAAATTGTTCGAACCAGATTTTCTGTCCACGTTTGTTTAATAAAAGCACGCATTACACCCGCTTAATGATATTAATTGATGTCCGGACACATCGCTACACATTGCTCAACACCAACATACGACCGACGTACCACGTCCCTTTTAAAATATCCAGTTACGTTATCAATTTAGATGTCTCTCGCTGTTTTTATTAATTAAGAGTTTGAGCAGCGGGCAATAGATTTGTTTACTTGCATTTTATCTTGTAAAGTTAAAGTTCATTACAGTTCATATTTATTTTGGAATTAGATATTAATTGCTATATAACAGCAAACCTGCTATTATGTTGACATCTTTGTTTTTATTTTACATAATTGAATTAACGTTTATTGAATTTACATCACTATGACAAATAACTGTTTAGACTATTATAATAAATATCAAACTTATTCTCACACGCTTTCATTTTTAGGATTAGTCATACGATATTACGTTAATGTTGCTTTCATAAATAATCTTCACGTAAAACATGGAACACGTGGGATTAAATAATGTCCATTCCGTTATGCCATCAATTCTCAATTTGACACATCAACAAACAGCACTATTCGTCCACTTAATTCGAAGAAAACCTATCTTAATGTTATGTCAAAATTTATGGAAGCAATCACATTTATTAGATAACCCTACGAAGCTTACGAAATCACAGTAATATGCATAAATATACTGAGATGTGCATCTGGTGGGTCGCGTTATCTCGCAGACGGTGCTACGGGGTTATCAGCAGTTGTTGTAGAGGTGAGCACACAAACATAAACACACACGATGTCAGGCCGTTGATAAGGCGTGTTTAATTATTTTTTACTAATAGAACAACTTCTAAGTACTGAGAGTTCACAAAAGGTCAGGAGACTCGGGCAACTGGCGAGATAGCTATAAGTTCTGCAAACTTTCAAAGTAACGCAAAGTAATGCATCTTTCGTATAGTCAGAATTTACTAAACGGTCTCTTAAAAAATGAGTATGAGATAAAGAATAACAAAACACAGTCTAAGACAAGAAAGTTAAAAATACTGTAGAATCTGCTTGTCTTTTAAAACATTTTACGTCCGTTAATAACCTCGATATTTTAAAGAAAGAACATTAGGGACGAAATAACAATAATTATTATGCGACACAGTTCCGCAAAAAAGAAACAGCCATCATTTAGGAGTTAATCGTCTATGCTGACAATTCCGAGTGCATAATTTACGATATTTTCCTTAGTGACGAAAGGCAAAGGCGAGTGTGTTTAAAAATACAAACACGAAGACACGACCATAAAATAAAAACAGAATGCATATTTTATTCCTTGTTATAAAGCTGTCACAGTAAGATCACAGAGTAAATATTAATCTGTGATAGTATAACATGACGATACCTTTGAACTCAAAGGGCTTCTAAGACATTAACGTTAATGGCTCTTACGTCTTACAAGTTCTGTGATATCAAATAATGTCATCGATTAACCTATGGGCACACTATGGGCTCGAAGCTCACACATGAAGTGTCGGAACAATGATCATTGTATACAAATCAGATGGTGCCAACAAGACTAATTCAACCCACACAATCTGCAATCACGGTCTATACTCCGACAATCGACGAACGGCAAATTGGTATTCAACATCAAGTTGAATGTTAATGTCATATTATATTTTAAACATCATCAGTACCCAGGCCGCGTAGCGCTCGAGAAATAAGCAGAAAGGATTGCATAGCTTTATTAATTAATTCCTGTTCTAACTGATTACTATGCCAATTCAAATTAAGTGCCTTTCCTTCTCGGCGTCGGCGATTTCATAATTTAAACGCCCACTTAAGAATTTAAGCCCTTTGAGGTTCATCCTACAATTCGTTTGGAGCAGCACTTCATTCTCTTTTATACGAATAACGTGTGAGATAGAATACACGTACACTGTGCCATATTTTAATACGCCATTTTTTGATTCTGTAAGTAACAGTAATTGTCGTTTGCCCTCTAATTAATTAATTAAAAACTATAAATGTGACGTTATTTTTAAGTGTAGATCGTTTTGTCGCCGTGAGTCACTACAGTCGGCAGACCACTTCTAACCGACATACTATGAGTGTTGGCAGCATTCACCGCCGTACTCCGATATAACTTCCTAATGCGACAGACACAATTAAACGCTCGTAGAATAGACACGAGAACTTTTAGTTAGTATTCATTTCTAACAATACCAACATTGTGAAACATTCTGGCTGTTTCTGGGAATGGACAGAATGGAATTACATACAAACAAAAAGCTTAGATTCCCAAAACTGTAAAAAATGGTGGAAAATAAAAGCGTAATGCTAAAATAACTACCGGCTGAAATAAAGATGATCGGTTAGTTCCGCTATGCTCTAGTGATGATGAGGACAATAACGTTAACTCTACTTTCCAATATAATCAACTAAGTATACAATCAATTACAACAATTGAGCTTGATCGATCACACACTGATCAAAGACAAATTCTTGAAAGTCAAGTCTAAGCCAGATATATTACAGTTCCCATTCGCATGCCAAGAGCAAACAGAACAAATTAAGAGAATTAATCGCAGAATGGCGTCATACGACAATAATTAAATGCGAGGCTTCCGAATAACGGACACGAAATCGTATCTGCGGAAACGCAAATGACAGACAAGCGACTGATCCACAAAAACAATCTTATAGTAAAAGAAATACAGTCCAAAAAAATACGTTAAAATTCAATCCGCAACGAACATTAAAATTTGTCAATGGTGGCAGGAATAAAAAATCCTCGTCTGTTTCACAATGATACTAAGGTGGTCTCCCATGGTATTAGCATGGAGACAATCGGATGTGGTTGACATCATTGCGTTGGCATTGACGCCATGACAGTTGACACGTCCTGTGATATACGTGGCCGGAATGTTAGTTTTATGCAAGTATTCAATCATCACCTCTGCTTCCTGGGTTTACTTTTTGAAGTAAACATAGTATTAAGCAAGTCTGTCTGTTTACTTATCCGCTAACACTTCCTAAACACACAACGGAGTTAGATACAGTTCTTACCAAAAACACTTTTTCGACAGTTTCTTTTTGGTTTTGAGTAATAGAAAGAACGATAAACGAGGAAGGTTTCTATAAGTAATTTGCACCCCTGCGAAGCCGAGACAGGTCGCTAGTCAACTGTAAAAGGTAGAAGATTAGCCGTGATCCGTTGATGTGTGAATTTATGATAATGTATACTTCTGTAATTGGATGTTTCTAATTAAGTAATCATCTCCACTTTTATTACTCTTTCCATAATCGCTCATAAGCACGGTTATATTGTGACAATAAATCTTCTGCCACCTCGACGCGAAAACAATTAAGTTTGTCTGTTCCAAACTTAGAAGACAACACAGTCAACACAACTCATCGGTATCTAGCGGCCATGACAGTGTTGCATCAGACTATAAATCATATAAATATCTTGTAAACAGGAGGAGTTGTCACCTTTCACTTTGTCATGCACCTACTTTGTAGGCTGGCAGTGTGCTCACTCTCCACAAATACCCGACGATCAACATTCATACGAAGTCCGGTAGCACAGTCCACATGATCAGCGATGAAGAGTTGATAACAGTGAGGTCCTCGACCTAGGTTTTGTGACAAATAGCACCATTCAAGGAACCGCGAAGACAATGAATCTATTAGAATTCGGTACCGCACGCATGGCGACCATTCTGCATATACAACGTAATAATATATGTAGCTCTAATAAAATTTAACTGCTCCCCAGTGCAGTTTGCGGTGAATTCGCGCGTTACCCCGGTCGTTGTCGATTGGTGAGTGTTGATTACTTTGCGGTTAATATGTTCATTAACTTTGTGAAACCTGTAAATTATCTGCTATTTTACTTCCAGGCTCTACTATTATAAGCACTATAACTAAACTTTCTTATCCTGTTAACGTATTATAAAAAGGGTAATCAGCTAGTACCATTTCTATTTCATTCTCTTTACTTCTTTTCCATTTTCTTAAAGAGAAATTCACGAAAGCTTTCACCACTTCACCAAAAATATTCCGGAAATAAATTAATGGTTTCAAGCGACACTTACTTTAACACGGTGTATTGTCGAGATAAATCTTTAATTAATCCACAATGTTCCAGGACCGTGGAACTTTCCTAAGAACAAAGCCGTTTACATAAGGCGGGGTAGGATCTTTTTACTAAACCACTTATTTGAATGTTAACCATTTAAGCATTAATGTTGGAAAATACTCTTTCTTAGATGTTGTGACTGAATTCACACATATATCTAGTATCATTTACTAGAAGATTCGTGAGAAATATATACCTACAATTGAGAAAACGCACAAACAAATTTAACTAGGTTGCGTGTAATGTCCTGAGAACGGCGGTAGATAAGGCCACCTGTGATGTGTGAATTACCTTACGGGCCATCGCAGGTAAACACCAGGTGTCAAGCATACATCACGGTGATTGTGCCTTGATTGGTAAAGCAAACGTACACAGGGTTGAATATTCTATGCCGATAATTACAGACAAGACTAGGATAGAAGGTAATTATAATCAGACACAGACCGTTAAAAGGCAGCCTAAAAACAATAAAAAAGCAGCAAAGGAGATGTTCACCTTCACTCCACGCTACATCAGTAAGCTGCACATCAATTGATCAATTTAATATACCAATAAATCAACTGCCAGCGAATGATATCTTAAAACACCGCAACACCCAATAAAGATCTCGAGTACCATTTCGGGGCTAATTAAAACACAAAGGGTTTTCAGTTGACATCATAAAACGACGCAGGCAGTGTACTCTGAACGACGCCCTAAATAGTTTAGCAACTACCCGCCTGTAATTATTGCCACGGGGAAGCCGACGGCGCGTGGCGACCAGCTACTGATGTAGTGACGTGCCAGGGCTGCCACGAATGCAATTGCCTCGACACGTATGTATGTTTCAATTGCTCAGCCATGTTCGACATGAATAAAACTGTTGAGAGTATTCAGAACATTTTTGTTTCGTATTGTTCCAATTTATCAGCGTCGCGCTACAACAAACAGCACCAAAATAGCAAACCCGGGACAAACTAATCAAAGGACGGAATCAAAACGGCGGCACCGTCACAGCTTTGATGTTTCTTTGTGTTTTGATGCCATTCCTATGGCTTGATTTACATACCAGCCTACACGGTTCCTTTGGAAATAACTAACTTTGAATCGAGTATTTCAAACGCACCACTATCTGCGGTTTGCCGCTAAGACACCGTAAACATTATATTCAAAATAAAGAACTTTCGTACTTCTGAAGAATTTTCCGTCACTTATTAAAATATCCAAGCAAGGCGAAGAGTATACTGTAATGTTGATATTTTATTTGTGAATTCTTATTTTAAAACAGTGGGGACATTTACGACGTGGAATGTGTGTCTTTTTCACTAAACTCTTTTGTCGGAGAAGCAATAAAGTTTGGCCAAAACGTAGGAGACGTCACGAGAGCGGCGACAGCAGTGATTAACGAGCTGGTGACGTTCCCCTTCCTCCCGCAGCCTCCCCCGGAGATGTTCTTGTTTGATACAACAATGCGGTAGGTTCCATTTTCGCAGACCATCACGTTTTCCCAGACGTACTAGTTGTGAGTTTGTTGCTCTACTCAGAAAAATATTTAAAAGTCGAAAAAAAAGTGTCCAACAGCCGAGTGCTCGTCCTAATGAATATAATGAACTACTTATTTTTGATACTGATGGCACGAATTTGTTCCCTGTCGCAATTTCACCGTCGTGGCGGCCGACTAATAGATTTTAAAATGGAATTGTCACTGAAAATAAGTTTGTATAGTTTTAATTGGAAAGCTAGCCCAGCTACGAAATCGTGAACTAAATAATTTATTTGCAGGTGTAAGTCCCGTGAAACTTTGAAGTTATGGTTTGGAGGAGAATTTCATTAAAATGGAGAATAAGTTTTTCGTCAAGATGCGCAAATGTGGGTTTAATGGTTGGTGCTGACTGATTACCTCTCTTTAGCAAGTCAAATGTTCCTAAGTGTCAATTTTAATAAGATATTACGTATCGTATTCCGAGAGTCGCGGTGTCGCGGACGTGGGACGGACGGACTGACATGAAAGGATTTCAGACGAGTCTATTTTCACCCGCTTTGAACCATCGGACGTATTTGTTTGTTTGTATTCGCAACTTTCAAGTTGAAGGGGAATGCGCGACGGATTATGATATTACTTTAAGACTTTATTTCGTAATTTATTGCGTGCCATGATCATTTTTAGGTTGGCAGTTCTGAGTTCAAGTTTACGACAACAAACACTTGCTGTTAGCAACCAATTCTGGAAACTTCATTAGTCATACGGGCTTCTTAATTGTGTTAATAAAAAAATTTTGGAGTTGATTTAGGGAGCAAGTCATCGTACACATAAGTTTGAATACTGTTTTCAAAAAGAATTTGTGATAGTATCACTACCGTACTTTCCAATAAACGTACATTTATCTAGACATCTGTTACAAATTATTCGAGCGGACAGGCAATCTGAATGTCGGGTAAACGCCACTAAAGTTGAGGGACGTGCTCGGCATGCACTAGATTCGGCCTCGTCCTCGGCATCCCGATCACGCTTAACAAATTCCCGATACGCCGGGACCGCGGCGTGATTGTCACGGTTGACGATCCCTGCAACGAAACGTCACGTGCATCCAGTCCCTGTACACCATGTAAATGTGCGGACGAGTTGACTTGACATGAGCGGTCGTGAACATACAGCCAGCTTTGTTGAATATTTATGATAATCGGGCAGTGTTACAAAGAAAGGCTTCATACCATTAATTTGTAAGGACAACAGGGATCGAGTCTTTTAAATCAAAACATATTACACCACGTATGAACATGTTATCTAATGGGAGATGGAACAGCGTGCGACCGACATATCCCATAACACCATTACGGAAAACAAGGACTTTTTATACATTTGTCGGCTGTCTGACTCCATATGCCCTTACCATCAATTCACATTGACGTAATCCAGGACCGACAACTTGGTGACAGTTTTATGTCGGTGATAAATTATTTTTCTGTTTCATTCTCATTTTTGCGCATGTCGTCGTCAAAATATTTATGGTCTACAAATATATTTGAATAGTCTCGTGACAACCTGGGCCATTCGCAGCGCAAATCAAAGATGCCGCTGCCTTTGATGTAGTCGTCTGAAAATGTTCTACGCAAAGCTATTTACAGCTGAAAATATTAATAAAATGTATTTTTCATTCGGTCAATGGCGCACGTACAAGTCGCGTAATAAACAACATCAGTTTCAATGAATGCTAACAGTAACAAGTACAAGATTGCGCATCGTGTATCTAATAAACTCGCTTGTTCACTGGTCGAGTAAACCATTACGCTGATAGGGTTGTCAAAGCCTGAAATAAAGGACGAAGTTACAAGTTTTATCGCCTCAAACAAACGTATCTACTTCAAACATTGATGTATTTTTATTATTTCTCCTGTGTAAATTGTGTGCTAGATTATTCGAATTTATTTTTATTCTTGTGTAATTATGTGTGGGCCACATAGTACAGTTGTGGTACAGTCACGTGGCTCGTTGATAACAGAGGAATTTGTTATAATTATAGCACGAGTGTGTTTTGCTAAGCTCATAGTGTGTTGCGCTCGCTAGATTCATCAGTGTCACACTATAAATTCCACGACAATTTATGAGATTGTAACACCTTAATAAACCTTACAGAAGTTGTTAGATACTTAAACCTTACAATTATCTATGTAATAAAATTCGTATTAACAATTTGTTTTATACAATATTTTGTCTTAGTAGTGATATCCTGTAGACGCCGGATGAAATGTTACGGTTAATTATTATGAAAACTTTAAATACGAGTACTTTTTTTACAATGTGTGTTCCCCGTTTCCTTCGATATCAGAGATTCCGGAGAATTCTTAACTATTTTAAACTATTTAGAAAAGAACCACCTTACACTATTTCAAGAGTTAATTGAACGCTTCAATAAATTCCATCAATTTCTTTGCACCTAATAAAATAAAGCCCCTTTCGGTGTCACCATCATCAGATAGCTGCGCTATTTGCATAAAACTTTATAGCTTCATAACATTAACGTTAATAGTGCTGTTTCAGGAAATTGGGAAAAACCCCATGAAATATTGCATAGCTTTTATTCAGCTACTTTTTGGTGTCATTACCCTGTACTGTCCACCCCACAGCAAAATGGCTGACGCTGTTATTAAGCCATTACACACTGAACAGCGCTGCCTTGTCATCTACTACCAATTACATTCCTACACGCGGTAAACAATAATATTTCCATGTACCTCAAATTACAGACTGATCTATTTGTCCGATAATTATTTTTCTATTCATAGACAGCATATGGTTTTATATCTGTTCAATTAATTGTCAAAAGCCCTTTACAAAGGGTTAAGTACGTTTAATAGCTGGTTTAACGAGGAGCCACTTTATTTAGATTGTCTCCGTCTCGACCCCGCTGAGCAGTGACGTACCAAATCACCGGATGGGTAGGGTTGTGGCGTCATTATCTATCGATTATCAACGGGGATAACCACTACCACACACTTTTATCGAAACTTAGAAATAAAGAGAAGGAAATGTTATCCAATTCTACGAACAGAGTTAAAGTTACAAAGTAATGTTATGTGCATGTTTAAGTGTGTTTAACACTATCATATTGAATATCGTACGAGTGCATGTCAACATAAAAGTTTATCGAGTACGTTTATGAATGTAACAAAGTATCGATGGTGGCGCGTAACTTATTCTAACAGTGTCGCGGGGGAGGAAGCGGCCGTCACGCGGTGTTCCCTAACAAGACGGAATTAAATACGAATGTATTAGTGCACGGCGTCGTCTCTTCTTACGCGCTTTAATAATTTAACTTTTATTCACTCGGCGCGCTTTCTCGGAACGGACCGCGCTGTGACGCGATTCTTGATTAGGATCGACGCGCCGACTCGAATAATTTCCTTAGCATAATATTTCAATAACGCAGGAAGACACGCCACCAAGGAAATCATAGACGATTTCATAGATGACTGGTGTCAACGCATTCTTTATTTGTTTTAGATGAAACGTTACATCAAAGACGCGGACGGACACTATAAAAGGAACTCAAAGATTTCAAAGACTCGCGTTGCTTTTGTGGTTTCTGTACGATACCATTATGTTGAACAAAATATTGAGTGACCTCGGCAGATGCGGATAAAAATATACGACGACCGAAAAGTTTTGGGGGAAGCAATAAATCTACTTAATTAGTCAATTTAGCTTTCCACTGAAAACTTTGATTGGAAATCTTTAGGGATTAAGATTTAACGGTTAAAGACGAAGGGTAAATGGGGGAATGTCGGCGCTCGAGCATGTAGGAATCCTTCGTTAACACGAACAGAAGGAATCCTACATGCTTAAGCGGAACGTGCCTGATATGACACGGTCAGCGGCGCACATGGGAAAATGCGATCGATTAGATCGCAGCTTTAGCATGCAGCTTACGACACTGGAAAATGCGGTCAAGTGATGAAGATCACCTACCTTGTCACATACGCTGCGACACGTCCCCTCGGCTTTGTCACAGCAAGCTGTTATGTCTGGAACAAAATTAGAAACATGAATACAGAATGTTTTATAGCACCCAAGTTATTTGTATAGGCGAGGGATCAGTCGGCTGGAGCACAACAGCTGGTGCCAGACCACAATAAAGTAGCTGTGACAGTTACAGATGACGGTATAAAGCTTTTGATCTATTTCCTCTAACGACCGCTTTTATTCATATCACTCCCGGTTATTGCACGATTTAGATATCGGGATGAATACCGACCACGATGTAATGTACGTTCTTGGCCTGGCCATTGTGGTTCTCATGCTAATAAATAATAATTGTATATGCAATATTAGGGCTGATTGGTAACCATGTTGTTATTTTATTTGTTGTAAGATTCGACTGTCATTTTTATGAAAGAGCAAGAGGAAACATTCATGTTTTTATGAACTACGATAGAAACTTATCAAATTTTCTTCTTCATGAAAACGACAGCTAGGTAACCTGTTAGCTGCATTAATAAGTCAAAGCAATCAATCTGCCTAGACTTCTCCCAAAAATTTTGGGGTCGGCTTCCCGTCTATTTTTCATGGAGCGACTGTCTATCTGACCTCCACAGCCCAGTAATTAGGTAACACGATACGTCTTGGCAAAACTGGTGTCAGATTTCCTGACTTCTGACTATCTGTAACGACTGTCAAAGACCTACAAATGACAGCCGAAAACAATGGCTTAACTTTCCGAAGAAACGTGTACGGAGAAATCTCAGCATTTTTTTATTGATATATAATAAGCTAGTGCTTGACTGCGACCCCTCCTGATGGTAAAGTGATGCAGTCGTTGATGGTGAAGCGTACTAGATTATTAAGAGCCTGTAGCCTTAACGACACCTAATTTATATCAGACGGGAAGACCGCTGCAGGCAAATTGTTCCAGACTTTCAATATACGCGATGTAAACGAGGAAACGAAACGTTCATTCTGGACCGTAGAGGTGTTAACAATGATATATTAAGATGGTCACCCATCCATAAAACGACTTTTGCAAACGTTGCTTAACCCTGGAGGTAGACCTGAACCGCTTTTATTCTTTAAGCCAGAAGCACCTTAAAATGAAGTTAAAGCAACACAATTTAATTAAATCCTAAACCATAATGCAGTAGACTATATTTTGCTTAATACGAACGTAATTACTTTCAATAACAGGGAGAAAGCAGTAGATGTTTACAAAGTTGTCGGCAAACCAGTTTAATAAGCCAATCCCCTAGAGCCCGATTTTGTTAGAACCAAATTATAGGAAGTATAGTAGACCTAGCGGATTCTAGCGTACCTAGAAGTACTTTACCCAGGCTAGCTCTACACTATCGCGCTCTCGGATCTCAGAGCTCCTAGCACAAATATTTGAACGAACCGTAATCAAATTTGACTCGGACGTTTCTATTCTACCGTATGTAGTGTTGCCAGGTATCTCAATTTAGGCGGGACTTCCTGCAAAACATGTCCCGCATTTTTAAAACCTAATCTCAATGAATCTTAGTTATACTAATGGCATACTGAGGCTTATCAAGTTGTGAAACAGGCACTGAACGGATTTAGATTCTGAAAAAATACCCTTTATAGGTACGAGTATTTTAAACATTCTCGGTTTAATTTGTGCTTTAAACTTCATAATATTATGTGCAGAGAATGGGCAACGAGAATTTCTGAAATAATTAAGTACTGTGGTCCTGGAACGCAATGAGCAAAAGAAGGACACAGGTAAATTTTGGTCAATAAAAGTCTCGCTTCACCCTAGTGCGAGAAAAGTCATTTCATGTTTTCACACCTCATAAAAAATGTGCCAAGAGTAAGCTCAATTTGTGAAATCGCAGTTAACAACAACATATCCGGGCGGGATTTTCTGGCAATATTTATTTTTCAACAATATTGTAAAGCCTGGAAAAAAAGCCAAGAAATTACAAAAAATAACACTACAAAAGCATAAAAATAGTACTTTTCATTTTTCCTAGTTCTCCCGTATTTTTTTTTAAGTACATGTCCCTAGTTTCTGAAAGTCATACCTGGCAATCCTAACCGTGTTATGTTTGTAAACTGAGTTCAGTAACGATGTGTATCAGTCTCAAATATTAATTCGTAGGGACCTACAAGATTTGGGAACAAACGGGAGATGAAGATGTTACGACTTTGAGATGATAATTTGAAAATTAGCTTCAGAAATGTTGTTATAGACACTCACACTCGCCTAAATAAACACACTGGGTAAATATTTTCACGACAGTGGGAAAATAATTCAGGTGAAATGACACCGCAGTCACATTTAGTGATCTATTAAAAGTTTACGATTTATCTCTGCATTCCATGTTTAGACAGCACTAAGTCTTTGATTAATGACTGTTTTCCTGCCGCTTGTGAAAACAAAGCGTTATCAAAACCAAACTAGACGATAGTGTATACAGGCCGTTATGGAAGGATAATTCAGTTGAGACCTATGATTACACTGTTGCTAAACCGGATAACCCATCATATTCTATAAAGCGATGTCTTTACTACAACCTACATCACTTAAAGCCTTAGATTAAGTACCCATAGATATAGCCATGAGAGTGTAGGGAAGTGCAGAAGTGAGAAACATATTAGGAAATAAGTAAGAAAATTGAGACAAAACAACATGCTCTGTCTCATTCGACGTGCCAGTTTTTTGTTTGGCTCACTTTGAAAAGTTAACCAAACAATGTCCTGTCACTGTCACTGAGAAGTCGACTCGAGTCAATTTTTATGTTTTTAGAATAATTTCGACAATTAAATTAATAGTTTTAGTGTACCTATGTATAAAAAATAGACTCCAATAGTTAAGTTATAAGTTTATTTCAGTGATTATTGATTATTAAGGGAAAGTTTACGTACCTAATAACCTCATTGAAATTGTATAGTGTTGTCTCATGTGCGGCCACGAGGTGGCTACATCTATAGGTAGGTATTTATTCTAAGCTTGAAGTGTATGATACACTGGTAGTCGGTAATACCACTCGACGCAAAATATAGTTTAAAGGGCTATTAATAATTTCCTCTTCATACCAGAAACGCGATAAGGGTATTTACTGATCGAATTCCAAGTGAGACGCTTTTGAAATTACGAGAAAAGTTGGATCGCTGCACTGGAAGCAAGTGCAGTGAATAGTGCAGTTTGGCGCCACTTTTCCCGCCGCGCTTATGTCATTTCAATGTGACATAATTTGAATGTATGACGTTCGTTTTTATTTTAAAAAGATATTTTGCTCTATTGAAATGAAATAGGAATTCCTTCTCAATTTTTTATCAAGTCCTACACCTTGATTGTACGTTATAGTTTACCTTTTAACATTGAGTTCCCTTTTTAGGTGTGTCGTGTTTTTAAAGATTTTTTTTTACATAAGCCTTACTTTTTACGATGCTTTAGACTCTAAAGTTTAGAGAATGACAAAAATAACGTGATTTTATTTTGGAATCAAGCAAAAAAACATCCTTTTTGGTCAATTTCAAATGAAAGAAATAATTCAGACAGTACGGTTGTTTTGAACGATCATAGCTGAAAGAAAAGAAATATATTAAATAGCAGAAATAGTGAAGTTTCCTTACCTTGCGAATTTACACAGGCCAGTGTAACTACGACGAATACAAGGCTGGATTTCAGCATATCTGCGTGCCTTCTTCGAAATCTGCTGCAACTTTTAATGGTCTCCATTCTCTATTTTACAAGTCCTCGTCACAATTTGCTTCTACATCTGTAAAATAAAATTGTTAAGCTGAACGTTTTTATCTGATATTGTTGAGTATAATGCAGAGTAATAATAGGAATCTATTTCTGAATTATTTCCGATGTGTTATTTTATTTGATTTATTTTATTTTAGGAAACTATTTTAAATGATAAAGCAACTGCTGCTTGAATCTGAACCTTGAATCTGTTTCATTATATTATTTAAATAGTGAATGATCACAAAATCTCATGGTAATAAATAGTCAGGGTATCTACTTTGAGTACTGTACAATCACAATACAGCTACATTGAGTCATCGCCGATCGAATCGCCAATAAAATCAATAGCATCAATAAATCAAGCAATCCCTTCGTGATTGATGCTCGATTAAGTACACTCGCATCCAGCACGCATAGCGGAACTCTTTACTTTTATTACTGTGTACATGCAAAACATAAACTGTTGCTAACAAAAGTGTCATTAAGTAATCTTAACGAACTAGAAAAATAATTAACCCTTCACTTTAGTAGGTCGTCAACAAATCATATTAGTGTCTAAACATAGTATTTTATGAGCCCTACTACCAGCTTGTAACGTAAGCTTTTGATATCAAAGTCGGTGAGAGGAACACTCGTTAATTTATCACATTACCGCCTTTATCGCCGTGTTGGGACTAATTAGGGCGCGTTCTCATTTACAAGTACGACACGGCCGAGACTCGTACGTTGCACTTGATTAAATGTAATAGAGAACAGAGATATTCGGCAGTTTACATCGCACGCGTAATTGAAGATTTTATGAGTCTGTAAACGTTGTGTAGAGTGATGCCAACATTGTAAGTGGTCCTCTGAGTAATTATTGCGTCTAATTAAATTATTTATTTAAGGAATGTGAGAGAAAAAACTCAATTAAACACGTACAGAAATAAGTTTGTTCCTTTTCCTGTATACGGTTTCACTGACTAAGCTTAGGTGATACAAAAAGAACGGAAGAAAAAGAAACAAACCGTGACATCAAGGACCAAACCGGATAACGAAATCATTAGTAAATTAATGAACACCGACGGAAAAATATTTTCATTTTCCCGTCGCCGTCATCAGCTTTTGAGTTAAGAACAGGCGTTAATAATACTGACGAGTTGTTTTTTATCATTTTTAATATAAATCGAGTTCCATTTATAAAGCTTAGTTATGCGACCCATATTCCAAATGTTAATTAAATAGTCGGCGTATCAAACAGAGTCATATGACTGAAACAAATGTATCTACAAGAACACATGTAACTAAGCGGCCACAATAACATGTGCTCACATTAATGTGTAGTACGTGGACCATTTGCGTTCACATTCGTCCAAACTTTTCGCACAAATCAAAGCAAAACCGGCGGACCGTGTGAATCTACCAAACTAAAATAAAAATGCTTTATGGGTCTACGCGGACTAACTCCCAGTAAACTCAGGCTTTTACCCCGTAAAGTGTTGTCTAGAAGTTTGTCTTTGAGAATGTTATAGCAACCTCCGTAAATATTTGAAAAGGAATTTAAACTTGGATTTCCGTAATGCAAATTAAAAAGTTTATGGCGGTGACTGTTAGCCGAGGGAACTTTATTTTAATGTAGATTTTGATAGGAAGGATTATTATTAAAGCTTTTAAGCTTCTTGTGACAAAATTATGTTTAAGCGCACAGCTAAAATATATCTTAGAAAATGTACCTTATGAATCCGTCTTGGCACATTAGCGATAAAACTTACATTTTTATTGCTCCCCAAGACGCAACTAAGTAGTACGTTTGCCTCCATAACAGAAATTCAAGCGTGAAAGTAAGTCTGTTAATGACTGAAGTTCAAGAGAAAAATTAAAAACCCCGAGGAATTCAGGTTGACGTGCGTTGTTGAAGAAAATATTATGTAGAAAAAATTTTACATGAAAGACTTTTTTACCTTTTAGTCTTTTTAATTTATAACGTGGGATGAGACAATTTAGGATTTATTATATGAAATCTATAGAAAACTAGAAAAGCTCAGAAAGGACCCAGGAAGGTAGTATCTATATTATCTCTTAAATGCAGGCTAGTGGATTGCGACTGACTGTGATAGGCTTTATTGATTGATATTATTACAAATTATTCAAAAGGACAATCCCTTGTTTATTTACTTCAAAATAAACGCTTGCAGTTATCAATGAACAACAAAATATTCTACATTTATTTTATAAATTTTTGTATGATAAAATTAAGTTACATCGGCCATATTTCTTCCAAACCCCATCGACTGAAAAAGGACCATACTTTTTTTTATTTTTACTATTTTTTTTTATAACTAAAAAAAATAAAAATGTAGGGCCTTATTTATATTATAAAATAAGTATGCGATTAGTTTAAATACTGATTCGCAGGTTTTTAATTCAAAATTTTCTACCCGAAAGAACGGTAAATGTGGTGTAATAGAGTGATGACGTAGTAATTAATCATTATAAGGTTTTGGCTGAATGGGGTGGATGAGACGTATGTTGTCTTGAATTTACAATCCGCTAGTCAGTATGTATTAAAATTAAGCATATTATTAATGAGTCTAAATAAATAAGTTACTATCACTAAAAAATCCTGTTACGGTCTCATTAAAAGTCGGAAATAACCCATGATATGAAAAAAACTTGAATTCATATACACTATTACAGAAATCTTACAGATCTAAAAAAAATTTAGTTGGTATAAATTATTTAAGTATTTTCGTCGTTAAAAACATCAAAGGCAACATTTTCTTTGGGAAATTAGATCACAGAGATTGCCGAATTACCCAATATTTTGTCAAAAACATTTGATCACGATCGTGTGTGACTATTTGAAGTTTCTTTTGATATAATTTTAGCGCACTCTTGATAATAAATGTATAAAATTTCGAATATGTAATTGGGTACTTACCTACTAATATAAGCTTACAGTTGTTTTTTTCTGGTATCTTACGGTTATTTATAGTCTGTTTCATCTCTCGTGTATTCAAATTTTAGTCCCAGACATGTTCTCTCTTATCTCTGCTATTTGTTCCTAATCTTTCTTCTTCATAATAATTACTAGTTGCCTATTTTAAATTCGTCACAACACAACACCAATTTCGCGCCTAAAATCAACCATTAACAAGATAGAGACATAAACAAAAATATTTTTTTTTATTTCACTTTTTAATTTTCCACAGACACTTCACGATAATATAATTCGCGCGCTTTTCGTAATGTTCTCAATAGAACCTCCCCCACAACCTTTCTCGCGCCAAATTGACGCGTTACTAAATAGACCGGCATAAATTCATTCAACTCCAGCTTCTACACACTCCGTCTTTATTCCTCGTATGACAAAGTGTATATTGCCGTCGCTTTCTAACGCTTCCGCCTGATGAACCCTATTGAGCTCGTTAGTCATTAATTAATTCTGCATAAGAAAATTACTTTTAATTTAAACAGTGCACAGATGTGACCAATTTTGTTCAGTTACAGAGAGAGCTTGGTAATAAACTGTTTCTAGGTTTTTTTTTAGTTCTTGTGATTTATGGCTGTTTGAAATTAAATTTAATAAAAGATAGATATCAACGCACTTAACATTCTGTTGAATCAAAATTTCTTAATTGACCTTTTGAAATTAAATTATCTATAAATAGTAAGTTGCAGGATATACTTTAGCCGCAACACCAGTTACTTTTTCTACCATACTTCCTGTGTAAATAAAAATAAAAATCATTAAACCCCAAGCGAACGCCGGCGTTCGTGCGCCTATTGTCTTTCTATTGTGTCTGTAATTTCCATGATTGAAAGGTTAAAAAATATATACATTATCAATATTGTACGAATTACATATAAAATACTTCAAAAGCTTAATTAAAAATATTTCTGAAATACTTACATGCTTAAAAGAATAGCCGGAATCCTGCCTTGTTAGCGCCGAGCGACTACCTGCTGAAAGTCAAGTGCTACGAACGTGGGACAAACGGACGGACAGAACGACTCCACTTGAGTTGAGGAGTGGCGCCAGGCAATACGTCTGTAATTACTTATACAAATCCACCCGTTTCTCTTGCGACGGCAAACTAAAATTAATTTTAGAAATTGAATAAAGTATTTTCATTGAAATTTTAAATCGTTGAACCTTATTCTTTTTACGAATGTTTTGTTATAGTCTAAGATCCGATTAAGAACGACCTTCACCGGTCTGTTTAATGGATGAAACGTATTTTATGATAAATTTAGTGTATTAAATAATATAACGCGGGTGGGTTGCCTAAGAAATTCCTGGCCAGACTATTATTAATTAAAAATTGAAAATTTACTTTATTTTTAGAAAAATGCACAACCGTTATTCATACCAGATTTTTTTTGCAGACAACACTATAACATCTTATTCGCAATGAAACAGCATTTATTTTGATATAGAATTTGTTGTATATCAAAATAAACACACCTGTTTATACATACCTGTTTATACCTGGCAACCCATAGCTATGCCAGGAAACAAATAGGCAACCCAACATTTTTATGTTCTAAAGGCTTCACTCTATCGGTTAGTATTAAATTCATTCGTTAAACAAACAGGTGCATTTTATCAAAAAAAAAAAAAATTGTTTGGCCAGGAATTTCTCAGGCAACCCACCCGCGTTATATTATTTAATATACTAAATGTATCATAAAATACGTTTCATCCATTAAACAAACCGGTGAAGGTCGTTCTTAACCGTATCCTCTACTATTAAAAGTATTTAGAAAATTTCTTTTTGGTTCCGATTTTTGAATTAGGAATTTGAAGTTAAATTCTAGTTTCGCCTGAAAAGCTGTCAAAATATTGACACGTTTTTGACTTCTCAATTCTTAACTCAAAAGTCATCCATTACGTTAACCTAGGTATTTAATCTAACCGTAAACCTGATTATTTTTCAGGTTTTTGACAAAATAATATCTGCTTTTTTCACGGGAAAACTGTATTTCTCATTGCATCAAGAGTTTACCAAGAAAGTGGCCACAATATGATATAGAGAGACAATATGACAAAAAAAAAACCATACGCAACTATCTTTTTTTAAGGTGGAAATCATCCAATAACCTCTCTCGCTCTAGGTTGGAGCGAGAGGGTGTGTCAGACTTTTACTGACTAAACCCGCTCCTATGTTCCTTCTTTGCCTTCGTTCCAGGACCCCAGCGCTTTCGCATCACCCGTGGCCCCAGTTAAGTAGGCTTCGACCCCACTGGGTCCCGCCTTGATTACGCTGACATCTTGTTGAGGCGCGCGTGGAACACTACGCGCCGTCGACGACTCGGGCTCGTTCCGGACGGTTACCGGACGACCGGACGGCAAGCTACCCGTTGGTCGACCACGCCTACAGTGGCTGGAAATCGCGGTCGGGATCCCGACAGCTGGGGCGTGAGGAGGTCCATTCCCTCTAAGGAGGCAACCGCCTGCCATTCCTCCTCTCCGTACCATGCCCTGTACCAGGGCCCGGCACGAGATGTCGTTGTCGTCGATCACCTCCACGAGCCTTGTCCTCCGGGTGGTCAAAGTCAAAGTCAAAACATTTTATTTCACATAGGTAGGCCTATGTGAAATAAAATGTTTGGGCACTTATAAAACGTCAGAAGCTAGTGCACGGTTCCAAATTGAAACGGTCGACTTCCGCACGAATTCGGTGCAGGATCTTCCCGAACTTGCAATGCCCGTTGAGGACCTGCGTCATGCGAAAGGTGAGGGGACTTGCCGCCATAATTAAGGCGTACCCAAAACTATACGTACCTACCATTTTTTCTTAAAGTTGTCAAAAAACACCCGTTTTGACATTTGTGTTTTGACTACCTATAGCGGCTTATCCGGTGTAGTGTAGCTACTACTAAATAGTTACTACTACACCGTACCCCTAATTATTATTTTATTGTTTCTTGTGTAAGTAACATAGCATTTTTCTCAAATTTTAAAACGAGTCTTTTATTTTTTAACGAGTTTAACTTAAACAATAAAGCTTAACCACAGACTTTCAAATTAGCGCATTCCATTACTTCGTATCGACTCATACATTGATACATGATGCACAAAGACATTTTTTATTGCACAGATCTGTATCAATGCATAGAAACACACTTTCATGAATAAATTTCCATGCGAGTCACGCAGACGTATCTCACGGCTTTCCGATAAAGCTCACACTGGGGCCAGAGACTAGGTACATAAGCTGAGCTTAGGTGCCGTCTACTGCATTTTCAAACGTTGGGACTAATAAGAATCCATAGCAAATAATGTTTATTTATTGTTTTTTTTTCTGTTAGTGTGCTTGATAAACCACGACGAAACGAAACGTCTATACTAAACTATATCTAACGAAAGACGTCTACCATCTTTCGGATGAAATGATGATGATGATGATGATTGCGTTTTGTCTGCTTGTTGCTTGGAGAAAGCCATGCAAGCCTATGTCCAACAGTGGATGTCTTTCGGCTCAAATGATAATGATCATGATGATTGTTTTTGTGTGCATGTTGCTTGGGGGAAGCCCATTTGTCCAACAGTGGACGTCTTTCGGCTCAAATGATAATGATCATGATGATTGTTTTTGTGTGCATGTTGCTTGGGGGAAGCCCATTTGTCCAACAGTGAACGTCTTTCGGCTCAAATGATAATGATCATGATGATTGTTTTTGTGTGCATGTTGCTTGGGGTTTTTCATTCTATTGTAAACTAGTACACTACTAGTACTAGTCTTGACTGTGATCCCATCTGATGATAAGCGGTGATGCAATTGTTAATGGTGAGGTGCACTAGTTTATTGGGACCATTTGGGACCCTATTTACTCTAGCCTTGAAAACACCTACATTATAATCGGACAGAAGACCGCAGCAGGCGAATTGTTTCAGTCCTATTGAACTTATTTTGGAGTCGGTATAAGAAATTTTCTTGTTGGTTTAGTCTACACTCGCCCATTGCTGAGCAAATAAGGCTTCTCGCAAATGATTCCGACTATTATGCCTGCCATACACGCTAGGGTATACCTGACAGGTTTGCCTTTATCTATATATTTATATAAAAATCAATGCCACTTTTCGTTGTAATTTTATAACTCAAGAACGGGCTCACCTATCCACCAAACCAAATGTTTAGGCTTTGTTCGGACTATTTAGTAGATGGTTTATGTGAAGTTTAGTAGGGTATAGTAGAGTAGGGTAGAGTAGGGTAGAGTAGGGTAGAGTAGGGTAGAGTAGGGTAGAGTAGGGTAGAGTAGGGTAGAGTAGGGTAGAGTAGGGTAGAGTAGTGTAGAGTATAGTAGTGTAGAGTAGGGTAGAGTAGGGTAGAGTAGGGTAGAGTAGTGTAGAGTAGTGTAGAGTATAGTAGTGTAGAGTAGGGTAGAGTAGGGTAGAGTAGTATAGAGTAGTGTAGAGTAGGGTAGAGTAGGGTAGAGTAGGGTAAAGTAGGGTAGAGTAGGGTATAGTAGGGTGGAGTAGGGAAGAGCGGGAGCGAAGCCGCGCGGGAAAAACCAGTAACATATAAATCTTTTCTAATAATATAATTAGGTAAATCATGATTCGAAATACGCTTAGCACCATTTAGCGTCCTAAGGTTCGCCGCACACTAACCACACGCGACCGCCACAACGTTGCCACGAGAAGCTAGAAGCGGCCGACGAATTGTAGCGGGTGGCGGCCATCGGCTTCAACTGCGTGTGCCAAGTCCATATAGAATATATGAAAACTGAAGGAAATATGGAAATATGCCGGTCGCCCGTGTGTGGCGACCCTAAAGCAATTGTGACCGTCGAAAGTTATTTTCTATCCCTCGGGTACAGTATTTTTTTTTCGAATAAAGGTACCCTAAACCCTTTTTTGTAACGTATGTGCATAATTTAATGATGATCAGTTCTACTGAACTTAATTTAGTCGTGAAAAGGTAACAAACAAACAAACTTACTTTCGCAGTTATAACAGAGATGTTACGAAGCCGAAGGTTCGATTCCGATTCCGAAAGTTCGGAGCTTTGATCTTGAACCTCCAATTTCAGTTTCGATACATTGAAGGTACAAACAAATAGTAGGTACGTCTTGTCGTGTGAGGAAATTTCCTCCTCCCGTGATAATTCTTCGATAATTTTCTATAATTCTTTCACTTGTTTAATTTCCTAATTGGAATGTTTTAAATTCATTCTTCATTTAAACTGTTTCATTATAGTATTTAAATTGACACCTTCTGACTTCACCTTCACCTCCAATTTCGGTTCCGATTCCGATAAACCAAATTTTAAAAAGCCCAATTTCGAATTCCGTTCCGATATAGATAAACACTTTCGTTACATCCTTCCATAAATAATAAAATGAATATAGGTATTGTGATATCAAAGATCGCATGAAAAATACCTAGCTCTTATTCATTTATGGGCTAGCTAGTTAGACAAATACAAATACTTTTTAACCGCTTCTAAAAAAGGAGGAAGTTCTCAATTCGAATGTTTTAAAAGATTATGTTTTAGAATAGGTTCTAGAATATGATTTTTTTTTTTTTATCAAGTCGAAGTCTACAGGCTGAGTAGTTTTTATAATTAACTAGCGACCCGCCTCAGTTCCGCACAACTATTAGATATCTTCTACTCGGGAGGATTCGCGGAATTGATGACTTCGATCCCGCACGCTTGAGGGATCGCAATTTTGATGCGGGATTGGATTCCCTAGTCATGACAATCGATATCACTAGTGGAATGAACATGAGAATGTTCTACAAGATCTAATTTTTTGTAAGTGGGTAAATCGTGCTCGCCCAAGGGC
Organism: Mythimna ferrago; assembly: GCA_910589285.2. NCBI lineage: Eukaryota > Metazoa > Arthropoda > Insecta > Lepidoptera > Noctuidae > Mythimna > Mythimna ferrago. Next base: position 7,423,970 of record OU342691.1, on the reverse strand, counting down.
GCGGAGATGTCATTGGATGATTTTTTTTATGGGCGAGAGACAGTGTCAAATTTTTATTGACTAAAAATCACTTCTGTTCCTTGGTTGCCTTTCGTAACTTCGTTCTTGGCCCCAGTAGGCTTCGACCCTGCTGGGCCCTTACGGTTTGCTGACAACTCTTTGAGGCGCGCGTGGAACAACACGCGCCGTCGACGTCTTGGGCCCCGTCCGGACGGTTACGAGACGGTCGGACGGCGAGCTACCCATTGCTCGCCGTCCGCAAGCCCGCAAGTCCGGGATCCCGGGCCGGCGGCGGCTAGGGCGTTGACCTGAGGGCCGTTGCCTCACGCGTACGGCCTGCTCCTTTGCTAGAATTACTGATTCGATTTTCTACAAGATCTAGGCTAGCATTAACAAAATAAGGAGGAAAGATAAGCTGTTTTAGCTTTTCTTTCCTCCTTGACTTTAGCAACATTGATGGTATCGCGTTACCCCAAATACAAGAGCCGTATGCAAATTATGACGAATGGGTAATGCCCTGAGTTTACCTAAGGTGTGTACGGAATGAAACCGCCCTACTAGCGCAGGCACGCTTATCGAATGTTTAAGTGGATAATGGCTCTTACAACTCACTAGAAATGAGTAATTGAGTACCTACTTTAATAAGCAATATGCTTTCCATCATTTCAAAATTAGTACCTATTTTGGGTACTGATCAGACAATTGATAAATATTATGTAACTACCAGTTTACCTAACTTCTCCCGATCCGTGGGGCGAGAGGGAGTAACCCACTTGTGTTCCATCACTTGCCCTTTGAGTTCTAGGGACACAGTAACTTTTTCGAATAATCTCGCGGCCCTAGTGACGAGGCCCAATAGGGTTGATACCCTACTGGGCCTCGTCCGTTTTACTGACGTTTTCAAAGCGTTGAGCACAGGCGTAGCGCAGCCAGCCTTTCGGTGTTTTACAGGTTGCATTTCCGACTTGATTCCACCGTCTCATTTCTAGCATCGGACAATTCGACGTACGGAGAGTTGAGTGTCCACCCTTACGTTGTTGAAACCTCTACGGTCCGGACTAAGCGTTTCGCCTCGTCTTTTATACCGCTTACATCGAAGGACTGGAACAATTTGCCTGCTGCGGTCTTCCCATTAGATTATAATTTGGGTGTCGTCAAGGCTAGAGTGAATAAGTTCTTAATAAACTGGTGCGCCTCATCATCAACGATTGCATCACTGCTTACCATCAGGTGGGATCCCAGTCAAGCACCAGTATATATCAGAAAAAGCAAAAAAAAAAAACAAAAAAAAAATCTCTTTGAGGAGCGCGTAGAACACAACCCTCGACTCCAAGGTATTTATCTCCTTGCTGGATGGCCGGAGCCCGGACGTCAAGCTACTCATTGCTCGGCCGTCCGTGCCACGCCTAAGTACTAAGTAAAAAAAAAAAGACAGGATGATACTATTTATTAGGTATTAAAACAACACACCATGCTTTCCTACCACCCTGAAGTTACTAGTAAGAGAAGGAATGATATTGTATGCAATTCCAATACTTTTTCAAAATATGTCTTTGTAAAAAGGTTTTTCACATTTTTAGGCCCATTTCTGTACAATAGATTAAATAGAAAATTAGGTTTGTACAAATTAAATTATTATGGCTGTAAAAAGATTATTGTGCAATACTTACTCAGCATCTCTTACAGAGAGACAGAAGATCTCCTAATAGTTTGTAAATAAAAGATGTTTTGCTCTTAGTTAAATTAAATGTATGTTATTTAGTATAGTTAATTTAATGATTGTTAATTTATTACTTAAGGTTATTTGTACCTACTTTTTAGTCTGAAATACAGGTCCAACCTAGTTCAGGCAGCAAATGCAATGTATGCGTAAAAATTGTTTTTGTATTTTTATTTAAATGTGCCACTTTTATTAAATAAACGATATTCTATTCTATTCTAAAATTTACTTGTCCTTCTTATACGCTGCTAAAATATCAAAAACGAAACAATAAAAAAGCTACAAACAAAATTCATCTTTTTTTGGTGGGAGCAGGAGATAGTGTCTTACTGACTAAAAAAAACCCACCCCATTCCTTCGTTGCCTTTCATACCGGGGCCGAGCCTCCCTTTCGGAAACAAACCCTTGGCCCTATTAGGCTTCGACCCTGCTGGGCCCCTACGGTTGCTGACAACTCCTTGAGGCGCGAGGGAACAGGATTACAGGACGCGCCGTCGACGACTTGGGCTCGGTCCGGACGGATACCGGACGGTCGGACACATTGCACGCCTACGATGGAAATTCACCTGAACCACAATTAATCGACCACTAAAACAAAACTGCGAGCGTCTCCCAAAAACATCACAAACTTATTAAATAACTTTGTGATTTTTGATGATACAGTTATAAAATTTTGTATAAAAAAGTAATTAGTACGCAACGCCAACTACTACCTACAGGTCATTGGACTCGCTCAGCTGACGTTTTCTTAAAGAAATTAATTTCGTACATACGTAAATTAATATGAGTTTTGAAAATAAGATACTTTATAATTTAATTTTATCTTTACAAATCGATAGTGTTTCATGTACCGGATCGACCCTATATAATTTTCAAAGTAATCAAAAGAAACAAAGAATAGTGTCGTGTCAGGTCTAAAATAGCGAGTTCCTCCACTATACACACAGCGACTACGTCTTAGCAATTGGCGCTCAATTCAATTTGTATTTCACTGCTTTTCGTATTTCTATTTCAAAAGCGATGGATTCCTTAGACGTTCGGATTGGAGGTGTGTGTGTGTCTACTAACGGATTCGAAAGCTTCAAGTTTTATTTTCTAATGATTATGTTTAGTAATAATCGTAAAGCATGGTTTCGACCGGAATAAATCATGTGTCGAATAATTTATTTATTTATTTACAAAGAGTATGTAAAGCGAACGTGTTAGCTTACCTATACTTTTTTTTTACTCATATAAACTAGTGCGTGACTGCGATCCCACCTGATGGTAAGTAGTGATGCAATCGTTGATGTTGAAGCGCACTAGTTTATTAAGAGCCTATTCACTCTAGCCTTAAAGACACCCATATTATAATCGGACGGGAAGACCGCAGCTGGCAAATTGTTCCAGTCATTTACGACTCTGTCCTAAAACCTGCCCTGCTTAGGTTAGTTTAGGTTTAGCATTGTCATTTATCAATGGGTAATTATTATCAAATAACTTCTCCCACTCTGGGTTCAATGTGAGAGGGTGTCAGATTTTTAGTCTTTTATTGACCGACAGTGCTCTTTCAGTTGTCCTAGGCTCTCGCCACGGTAACTATTTTTTACAATACCGCAACCCTGACAGGATTATCATTTATAAACTTTCATACATAAAATCATGCACTTTCCCATGGAGTTAGGTTTAACTACAGAATATGTTATGATCCTTACACAAGCCTTTGCTCCGTTTACGATCACTATCGTTAGCGGTCATTGTCGTTTACTGCTAGGTACATACACTGCTACTTCTAATTTCTGCGCACTTCCCATATTACAGCCTAACTACCCAGTCTATACACTACTATTAGGTGCAATTAATTCCTATCACCCATCGTGGCCATCGTGTATTTTACCAGAATCATCCTTGTAGGCAAAGGTGTGATTTAAGATTGATAGCATCCGCTTCACATCCTCTACGAAATTATAGTTCTTTGAATATTATTTTTTATGACATCCACGGCACGCAAAAGGGGTGGTCCCGTTCGTACCCAAGACCACACATCAACGCATTACTCACTTTTTCAATCCTACATACAAAACAATGTAATTGAAATAGCATCGTGTGCTACCAGGCTTGCATAAAAACTTAGGACAGTTACAAAGCGGGCAAAGCTCACATGTGTCGGAACTTGGAATCGCGAGGGGCGAGCGTTTTGTTTATTTGTCGCCTATTTGTCCCACTCGACGCGTTTCCACAATCGTGTTACTGATAGCGACACGTGTGCAGCTTTTATGACTAGTATGGACATAAAGAAACAATTTGAATATAGAATGAATGGAATCTAGATTGCTTTGTGGTTGTTGCGATGCTGCATCAGCGATAGTAGTATTTGTAACAAAACTGCAGATAGAAATTGCAAATCTGTTTATATCGCTGTTATACAGAAGCAGTTTCCGGAAAACAATCAATAGATATTCAATAACTCTTAGAATATCATTAACCTACCCTGTAGGTAAGTTACTGTGAAAGTAAACATAAACGTTAAGCAAAAGTAATTTATGGTCCATTAAATCTTAACTACCAATAACTGAACAACAAAATATTTATTAGTAAACGGCTACGAGATTTTACATCTTATTCACATTTCCCGCACACAGGGACTGAACAATTTATCATTTCCACAGAATTTCCTAGTGCTGTATAAGTTATTTTTATGCAAAAATATACTGCAAACAACGTTGTGGGGTGACATTGACGAATGAGCCCAACACCGAACACGCCGGCTCAAATGGTGCCCGTCCACCGCTCCGCTCAATTTCCTATCCCACTCCATAGCATGGCGGTTATTTAATCTCATTAACGCTATCCGGCGCGAAATAAAACTTTATATCAAAGAGCTAAATGTTAACCGAAATAACCACATGAAGGAGTCTGTGCATTTGATGTCGGCCTAAATGAGACTGTGGTTTGTCTGTACGAATGTACCATGGTGTACCCATAGTAATGATTTAGCTGCGGTTTGATACTTTTAGATATAGATTTATGGCGGATTCCTAAATCCTAGGTAAGACTCGTGTTACTATCCGTACCTTTGATCCAATTAGATCATCATTTCAGCCGATACACGTTTTTTTTTTTCGATGGGAAAAATCATCCAATGACGACCCCTGCTCTTGGGCGGAGCGGGAGATAGTGTCAGACTCTTATTGACTAAAAAACCCATCCCGTTCCTTCAAGCCTTCATACCGGGGCTCGAGCGCCCTTTCGGATAACCCTGGCCCTAGCAGGCTTCGACCTGGCTGGACCCCTGCTGTTGCTGACAACTCCTTGAGGCGCGCGGGAACAGCGCACGCCGTCGATGACTTGGGCTTGGTCTGGACAGTTACCGGACGGCCGGACAGCGAGCTACCCATTGCTCACTGACCGCAAGCCCGCGCCTACGGTGGCTGGAAATCGGGATCGGAATCCCGGCGGCGGCGAGCTAGCCGTTGCCTGATGCGGTCGGCCTCCTCCTTAGCGAGCATTACTGCTTCGCAGAAGTCGGCAACCGCCTGCCACTCCTCCTCGCTCCGGACCATGGCCTCAACCAAGGCCCAACGCGAGAAGCCTCCGCTGCCGATCGCCCCCACGAGGGCACTCCACCGTGTCCTCCGGGCGTTCCGCACAGTGGTGACACCCGGGCGTCACTTCCGCTTTAATCCGGAACAGGAACCTCCCGAACTTGCCATGTCCAGTGAGGACCTGTGTCATGCGGAAGGTAAGGACGCCGTGAGGTCTTTCCAACCACACCTCAAAGAGGGGACTTACCGCCATAATTGTGGCGTGCCCAGCACTGGGTTGCGATAGTCGCTGACGCCTTTCCACCATGAAATCCCACCGGAGCTCTGTCTGCCATGCCGTGACCTGTCGCGGCAGAGGACTTTCACCCCGGCGTTGCATCTCCACGCGCATGTCGTGCATGTGTGCAAGGACTGTTGCCTCCAGAGCCCACGGTGGTAGGCCTTCTGGCTGGCCTACCACCGTGGGCTCTGGAGGCAACAGTCCTTGCACACACAGTCCTTGCACACGCCGCTTCGTGGGAAATCGTGCGGTATCCCCGCACCATCCGAGCCGATACAGGTCCACTGTTGGACATAGGCCTCCCCCAAGCGTCGCCACATCGAACGTTCCTGTGCGTCCCGCATCCATCCGTTTCCCGCTACCTTCACCAGGTCATCGGTCCACCTTGTAGGAGGCCTTCCAACGCTGCGTCTTCCGGTACGCAGTCGCCACTCCAGAACCTTTCGGTCCCAACGGTCATCTGTTCTGCGAGCAATGTGCCCTACCCATTGCCACTTAAGTTTAGCAATTCTTCGTGCTATGTCGGTAACTTTAGTTTTCCTGCGGATATCTTCATTTTTTATTCGATCACGCTAGAAAACCCCGAGCATAGCCCTTTCCAATTAGATCATTGAACAAAATTAGCAAAATAAAACTGTTTACTTATTAGTACTTTACATGAACAATTGAATAAATAAAATACAGCGTGCTGTTTTCTACTTCACAAAACACGTAAAGTCATTTAATTGAGTTTTAATATTCTGTTATAGAACCATAAGCTTACGCGGATACCTTAACACAGCTTGAGCTGTGTAACGCTGCATAAATCACCGTCATAAAGACAAAAGCTGAACTTAACACTCTTATACGGCTCTAATAAAAATTCTAATAGAACTTCTCTTTTTAAATGAGCTGATTTTTAGTTGTTCAACCCGCTTGCTTTCATGATGCTTCGATATGATCTTTTATAAAGTGATTGTGGAAGAAATGATAAGATTTTATATAGGTACAGGTACTATCGTATCCATAATCGGATTACCGTGTGGGGATGTTTTAGTTAACGTTAGATTTTTATCTATAATATCTTCAGCGGAATTTTGTGGGTGAGAAGACTAAGAAACTTACTTACAGAGGTCAATGTATGTATTCATTGTCCATTTAACCTTATAGGTTGAACTATCTTAAACAAGTTGGTAATTCTTGGAACCTACGAGCTGATAAGTGACTTAGAATTTATGTTACAAGTAATAAATATCTAATTACCAAACATTGAATTTATTTAAAGTTATCATTTATGATATCATTAACCATTCATGTTTGTAAAGTACCAGAAGATAGAGATAATAGATAGATAGCTAGGCCGTTTGGTAATACAACCAATAGATGCAAGTAATTAGTGGCATAATAATCAATGAAAGTATGAGCCTTAGCTAGGTCATAGAATTTACAATACCTTACGCCTGAGCCATTGCCGCAAGAGGCGCCCCGGACGTTGGGAGTCGCAGGACAACTCCCGCCCGCATAGGGGCGAGCTTGCGGACGACGAACAATGAGAAACTCGCTCTCCAGCCGCCCGGCAAGGACCGAGCCTGAGCATTTTGTTCCACGCATGCAGCAAAATGGACGTTACCCACTACAGCCAATGCCTACAAAGGCTATATAAATGTCAGAAAGAGTTACCTTTACAGGATTGCAAAGGGCAATGGAAGAAACACAAGTGGATTTTAGGCAGTAGACAAAATCTCTCACTCCACCCAGAACAGGAAAAGATATTTTGTGATATCACACATTCACACCTCAAAAAATATATAGTACGCAGAATACAGAGTATAAAAAAATAGGCCTTTCCAAACAAACTGTACAATCAAAGTTTATAATTATGATGATTTTTTTGTTTCCTGGAAAAATAAACTTGTGGAAGGTTGTTCATTTTCGTCTACTGAGCAAGCCCTTAAAGTTAGTGGAGACCTGGCCCTTACTCCCTGTATAAGTAGTTCAAGCAACATGTGAATTAAATAATCAAAATAAGAAAATAAAGTCGTAGCTGTATAGATTTTAAATACTTTTATTTTAGGCATGACGGAATCAAAAATATACTATTGTAAAAACTCTAAAGGTGGTCCAAGCACAGTTATTTTCCATAGAAGCGAATGGGACAGACTGGAGAAGCAGGCCAGTGCTCCAGAGAAACCGCAACAGGAGAATGAATACTTGAAAGGTTTGATAGAGAAGTCACAGGCATGGATGAAAACTTGGCCGGATACTGTCCAAGTATGTAAACAAAAATTGCTTTATATATTTATATTTATTTAAAATTGTTAGTATGACCTTAAAATCCTATATTAGTAACTAATAACTAAAAGCGACTTAGTCTTCTAGGTAAGGTTCCACTCCAGAGGGCTGTTAAACTTACTAGCTATCATTTTTAGAATGCTGTTGTTGCTGCCACGCAGTCTGCTTAGTAGTGATGCTGTCTTCTTGCGCCACGTAGCATCAAAGCCATCTGTGCGCGATTCAGCGAACAGCCGAAAGCACTACAGAAGCTTGGCAGATGCAATAACACCCTCTAGGCATTGTTAAACTGATGCTTTGCACTTTCCCCTTAAATTAGTCTATTTTTGTTTAAAATTATTTTTATATTTTGTGTATATGGGCCTTTGTTGGCCAATACTAAAGGAAGGGGTCCAACACCCTTCAGTGTATAATCGGTTTAGTGAAGAGTAGAGGTACTTACTCCTATTTTTGCACAAAAACGCGTAACACATACACAAGTCACTATGGGCCCGTTCACGAGTTTCCCGCTGTGAGCGATAGCCAAGCGTGGGGCGGCGAGCGGTAACATCAAAAGTATGAAAATACCAGCCCCCCTAGCCAAGTTACACCCGTATCGTGTCGAATTCCGTTCTCCAATCGGTAACGCTTCGGTGTCAGCAATTGTAGAAAACGATAAGTGGGTAGACATGTTGACGCACCTGTGTCGGCCGCTCGTTCTACAATGTAGCGTTTGTTTATCAAAGGATGTAGCGTTAAACGTTGTAGAAATTCATTCTATCATTTTGAACGATGTGAACTTGGCTACGAATTTTCTATTCGTTTCTTCCGACAACGCGACTTTACGTTTAGATGACGTCATTCCTATACATTTCATCACTTTTCTACAGCGTTAACGATTGCAGAATAACAACTTGGCTAAGCGTGCAGACGCCATGGCCGCTCATAGCGAAAACGCGCGCGCCTACCGATACCGCCCCGCTCGCCGCACCGCGCACTACGAAGTCGTGACGCCGTAATGACTTGGCTTTTGGAGTCCATACGTTCACTTTCTTAAGCGCCGGTTTCTTAAACCAACTACTTAAGTACTTACCTAATAGTTAAAAATAGAAAGATATTCTAATAGACCCTTGACTGTGAGTCCAACAATCTCGCAATCTTATAACACCCATCTATGACACTTCTCTGATTTAAATGATTAAATATTCAGGGGTATGTAGAACTCCATAAAAAGAAAAAAGAACAACAGCGCGCTGACGACATAGCTGCAGTCAAAGCGTTTTCAAAGAAGAAGAAATTCCGTAAGGACAACGCGGAAGACATCCAAAAGGCGAAACAAAAGATTTTTGATAGAAGCTGTTACGGCAGAAAGCTTATAAGGTAGGTGTTGAATAACCATACCACTTAAATCAAAGAACAGACCACCACGAGTTCTTAAGCTAGAACTACATTAGACCGACGCACTCGTGAAACACGCCTGGCGTGCTATTCTCTAGGTAAATAGCCTTGAGCGCAGCGCTGGCCGCAGCGACGAGTCGAGAGTTCTTAAAGCAGGTTCACATTTGGTCGGACCGACAGTTTTATCGGGCCGACAAAAGTGTCGGATCCATATTGGCATATGTATTTCAATAGCGCCGTTCACATATGGGCGACCCGACAAAACTAACAGAGCCGACACTTTTACCGGCCGATCAGCCACGATTTCTGTCGGATCGGCATTATATTGGCGTACTGGCAAGTATAGCGCCGTTCACATTGGTCGGCGCGAAGCGGCGGAGCCAATTAAAATTTGAAATGTTCCTATTTAATATCGCTGGGCAATAATTGGATGCACCCAATATTTCCTTTTTCTTTTTTTCTGCCTTCTATTTAAATACTTACCACATTACAAACGCCGTCGTCGTCCATCGTTTACTAAAGCCAACTCACGACTGACTGTTGTGACGATCCAGGCAGTAAAACGACCGTGCCGACGGTGGTGTTCACATTAGGTCGAGTCGGCAGCGTCCAGTGTGAACAGCAACAACCGACAATCGTTCAACGGTAAACTGTTGGTCCGACCTGATGTGAACCGGCTCTTAGAGAATGTCACCGCTGATTTGAACAACGTCGCGTGGCGTGGATTAAGTAGCTCTACAAGCCTAGTTTCCAAAATGAATGGAAATCGACGCGCCCAGTTCGGTGTGTGTGGCTCATGTGTGCTCAGTATAATTCTAGCTTTAATGCGATTCATTTGACGACCTAAACTGAACTGTTAAAAGGATGAAACTATATAGGGAGTATAGCTTCATCTCTCATGCTCGCTTACACGCTTGACATTTTAACACGTCATGGTAAGCTGTTAAGCAAATAAGTAGAGGATATGGTTAAGAACGACCTTCACCGGTCTGTTTAATGGATGAAACGTATTTTATGACAAATCTAGTATATTAAATAATATAACGCGGGTGGGTTGGCTAAGAAATTCCTGGCCAAACTATTATTTAAAAATCGAAAATTGACTTTTTTTAAAAATGCACAGCCGTTATTCATGCCAGATTTTTTGCAGATAACCCTATAGCATCGTACCTATTCGTAATGAAACAGCGTTTATTTTGATATACAAGTTATTTGTTAAACAAGTGGGTACCTACTACTAGTATTGACATACCTGTTTAAACCTAGCAACCCAAGGTTATGCCAGGAAACAAATAGGCAACCCAACGTTTTTATATTCTAAAGGCTTCATACTTTCGGTTAGTATTAAAATTCGTTAAGCACACCAGTGAATTTTTCAAAAAAAAAAAAGTTTGGCCAGGAATGTCTTAGGCAACCCACCCGCGTTATATTATTGAATATACTAAAATAATAGTAGTTTATGTGACTAGGGGATAAAGCAGTGTCTTTAAGTCGCGGGCGGCATGTTGAATTCCGAACGAAACGAAGGTTGGTGATTTTAATCCCGAACGATAGTGAGGGATTTATAAAATTAACTCCCGAGCATTGCGAGGGAGTTAAAAAGAAACCTGAGTGAAGTGAGGAATTTAAGCCGCCCAAGACAAAGACAGCTTTATCCCCGTGTTGCATACTCTACTTTTTACACCATCTGTGAGATAATTAAAAGACAATTTGGTCGACCAAATCATATATTAGAGAAATATAAGTATAATGTTTACAAGTTCATCAAACAAACAAAATTCACTACTCCAAGATTCTATAGTTTCAATTTTCTATAATGCTCCCGTGTCGTCAGTACGCACGTTTTATTCTATTTTCTTTTTTTTGTTAGTGGCCAGTTTGAATCATAGTGATTACATACTCTTTGGTTTGAATTTCGAGTCAACTTCTTCGATGCGCCTACATCTTAAAACCCCACCCATCCAAAACGCCGACAGCTGCTTAACCCCACCCATCTAAAACCAGACCTCGCCAACAGCTGCTTAACCCCACCCATCCAAAACCAGACTTAATTCACAATGTTGACGATTCTTGATGCTCCAAATTCAAATCTCATTATTCCCTAGGAATCGGCCATACTGCATTATCTCCCTAGGCATATAATGACTTGCTTTATGTGAGGTTTGTATGACGTGTAAAACGACATTATCGAGCAGGTGGTGTAAAAAATACGTTTCATCCATTAAACAGACCGGTGAAGATCGTTCTTAATCGGATCTTAGACTAAAAGCTGCAATAAGGTTTGGATTCATTTACTCGAGTCTACGTTAATACGTTGGTTTCCAGGTGCTATTCAAAGAGATGTCAGCAAAACGAACCCAATAGGACCGACAGGAATATTCGAAAGAGTTTATCCACCGTGGCCCCAGAACTCAAAAAAACAACTGAACGACACAGGCGGGTTTTAGTCAGTGAAAGTCTGAAGCACTCTCTCGCTGCACTTTTTGGAGCAGTAATAGCAATGACTATACAACTAAAGGATTCACGAACGCCGGCGTTCGTGCATCTATTGTCTTACTATTGTTTCTCAAAGGATTCTTTCGTTTCTTTGTATCTGAAAGGTTAATTGTCTTTGGGTAAAAGACACATAATGACTTTCCACTTATTAAAAGCCTTCATAAGCAGTTTTAGTACATTCGGCTTAGTTCAGAAAGAATCAAATAAAAGCTCTACTAACTTTTTTGGTGGTAAAAGTAGTCAAGAAAACCTTCACGCACATCCTTACTTACTTCCTACTCTTGACTTTCCGCAGCGCCCTTCAGGAATCCAAAACAATAGAAGAACGAGATGCACAAATACAATTTGCTAAAGAATTAAAAGATAAACAACTTACACTAGAACGAAAGGCAAAGACAGTGACGTTCTGTACCTTCGATTTGGACAAAAATGAAACTGCTATCGAGGACCTACAGAAATTTAAAAGAATACAAAATGCTAAAGAAAATAAAGCAATGTAAGAGATTATAAATATGTTAACATAGTTACATCGGGCAGGTTTTAACTTGATACGCAATACCATTTATATGTAAAGTATGTATAGACTTCAGTAGGCAGACTTACAGGACCAGCGGTGCTATTCTCTAAGAAAACAGCCTTGAGCGCAGCGCTGGCTGCAGCGACGAGTCGAGAGCACAGAACTTTGAATTAACAATCTAATGTATAGGCAGATTGAATTGATAATCCAATGTAACTATTTGGATTTCGTCGCTGCAACCAGCGCTGCGCTCAAGGCTGTTTTCTTAGGGAATAGCACGCCAGGGCAGGCATTGTTCGAAAAAGTTAACGTGGCTCTAGATTGCAAAGGCAACTGAAAGAATGTAGGTGAGTTTTAGAGAGGAAAAAATAGGTATTTGATGATGCCCTAACCAAAATAAAATGGGTTATGGGACATCTCGCCCACGTAAAAACTGGCCTGTGGGCCAGATATCCACTTTTTAAAATGTGCATGGGTAGATTCGCCCGAACCAGTTTAGTAAAACGGGCCAGATGTCCACTGTTAAAAATTGAAGGGATATTTCGTCCTAATTGGTTATTTATTAATTAAATAGCTGATAAATCTGCAAATCATAGCATCAAATGATAATTTAATTGTTTTTACAAAAAAAACAATAAAGTACCTAATTATCATATATTAAACTTTTAAGTACATAATTAGTTTAACTTGAAACTTAAATTACATAGTTTTTTTTCGAATCGCACTAATTTATTAAGAGCCTAGCCTGTTCACTCTAGCCTTGAAGACACCTAAATTATAATCGGACGAGAAGACTGTAGCAGGCTAATTGTTCCAAATGTACGCGGTTTATATGATAAGGCCAAACGATTAATCCAGATCGTGATTTGTATAACATTAGAAGCTATACCGGTGTGAAGTATCGCCGTACCTTTGCAAGAATGCCGAGTTTTCTAGCAGCTACCTTGGCATTGGACTCAATGAACCGCTTAAAGAATATATTATACAGGGTTATTTGTACAACACTAGCAACCTTTGAGGACTATGTTAAGAACATCATAAACAACATTTTTTTTTTCTATGACTTTAAAAAAATTATCATAATATTTTAGTTCATAAGATTTTCATACAAAAATAAAAATATTTAAATTGAGCGTTCTAAATGTTACAAAGTCTACGCGAAGCAAGCGATAGTAGGGTAGACCGGGGACAATTGAAACAGGTCATGATTGAAACAACTTCAATTTCTCGTAAACTATAGTACCTACGCTTGTGACGCGTCGTTCGTTGCATCGTCGGCTATGTTCGGTTTTATGTTTAACATGGCTCGAGCGAGCGAGCGACACAGTCGTGCACAGGACGCTTCGACGAATTTCGTGCCAAAAAGTAAATATTCCGGATCTTTAACTTTTGTTGTTTTCATATTTAAGTCTTGTTTTTTTGGCAATTTTCCTTATTTTGGGGTATTGTTTATCTATTTAAGATTGTGTTTATTACTGGTAATTAATGTTTAAGTCAATATATACCAAAATATTGAGTATTGAATTACAAGATGTGACATGGGTACATTTGAAACGACTTATCTGTGGACGTTTGAAACGTTTCAAACGTCCCCACATATTTCACGTTTTTATCCGACTGCACAGAAAAAGGTTGTGTTTATTAAAATATCAATCATAAAAAAATATAAAAACGCACAGAATTAAAAAAAATAACAGTATTACGATGAAAGAAAATAATCATTTAAAACCACTTTTTACTCACAATCGCTAGGTATTATAAAATTAAAATACCTAATGGTTACAAGTAAAAAGTGGTTTAAATGGTTATTTTATGTTGGGGTTGGGTTACCTATTAGTTAAAATTACATCTGATGGGCAACTCGATAACTCTGACGACCTTAAAATTGAACCCATGACATTAAGTTTGATCTATATTTTTTCATTATAATAATAATAACATAATATATGAGGAATTGCTATTCGGTAAATCGATTGATTGATCTTGAATGATGTTGATTGATCTCCTTTGAAATTAAATTTCACAAGAAGAGTTAAACCTATACGGGCCAATAAACGATGGTTATGATTGAAACATTTTTATGCTTGAAACATTGTCATGATTGAAACATTGTTAAGATTGAAACAGGCTATTTTGTATGAAACTGGAATACTTTGTTTTCTCCCCCATGTAAGTGCTACAATAAGCATAATAAGATATTAAGTCTTTTAATAATGTGAAATAGTATTCAATAGCACAAATTAGAGCACTTAAATTATTTAAATAAGATATATTTTGAGTTGTTTATACTGAAAAAGTTTTTGCATGTATAATTTTTGAAATATTTATGTTACGATGACGGATTTATCACGATCTCAATAAACAATTTAGTGGCATGTTAACTTGTTAAGATTGATTAAAAAGCTCCAGTAGTTCATAAAATATTTCCAGTGTTTCAATTATCCCTACATACTGTTTCAACCGTCCTTAGGGTGGGGTCAATAGAACCACTGCGCCCGGTCTTCTTTAATAGGTGATTGTAGGTTAACTATTTGAAATAGAGATATAGATTATGTTTAATTTAGGAACTAGATAACGACCCTTTCAGCGGTATAAATACGAGGGATGTAGGTACAATAGATAAGTCACTGCACACGGTTTAAGTAAAATTGTTTCAATTGTCCCCGGTCTACCCTACAATAACGGAGGGGAGCGGAGATCGTGCGCGGGAGGCGTAGGAGGGTACTTACAGCAAAATACAGAGTTGAAATGTGTTAGATAGTACAACGAAATCTTGAAGGTTTGTTTTTGGTAAATGTGTTATGTTTTGTAAAAAGTCATAGAACAAAAGTTGTTGTTTATGATGTAAGTTATACAATCCTACAGGGTTGTTAGTGTTTTACAAATACCCTAATTACGTATAATACATAATTTTACAAATTACATAATTTTTCAATGCAGTGTCCTACGCTTATCTCTTGATCCACTAATTCTTTTAGACTAGTTTAATATAAATAATAGTTTTAAAAGTTTAATATATGATGATTAGGTACCTACTTTACTGTTTTTTTTTGTAAAAACAATTAAATTATCATTTGATGCTATGATTTGCAGATTTATCAGCTATTTAATTAAGAAATAACCAATTAGGACGAAATATCCCTTCAATTTTTAACAGTGGACATCTGGCCCGTTTTACTAAACTGGTTCGGGCGAATCTACCCATGCACATTTTAAAAAGTGGACATCTGGCCCACAGGCCAGTTTTTACGTGGGCGAGATGTCTCATAACCCAATAAAATGCAGGTAGACTCATCGTGACTCAAGATTTCTGTAGTCAGCCTAAATGTACTAATATTAAAGGTATGAGAAGAAAAAAGAAGAAGAAGCTAAGACAAAGGAAGAAGAAAAGTTAGCAGACCTTACAGACGCACAGATGATGAAATATCTTCTCGACCGTGAACAGGAAGCTGAGGTGAGACACCGAAAGTCCAGAGCAATAACTTTTAAAGTACCTACTTAATAATAACAACTTCAAATCCCAAGCACCTTATCCAATATGAAGCCCGAATAACTACAAATAGCGATTAAAAAAAGCATTACTAATTAATTGATACATCTAGGATAACATGAAACTGTTAGAAAAGCAAGCCCTAGAACAATACGCAGCTCAATACAAGAAGACGAAAGAAGAACGAGCTAAATGGGACGCAGAATATGACGCCAAAATAGAAAAGTGCTACAAAGAACAAGAAGAACTGAATTGTAAAATTAGAAATGTATATTTACAAGTAAGTACTCGTAATTATCTACACTATCTATACGTCTACACTAGTAGAATTATAAAGAGGTAAAGTTAAAGGGAGGTAATCTCTGAAAGTACTGATCCGATTGTTAAAATTTTTTCACTGAATGAAAGCTGCTTTATTCCTGAGTGACATAGGCTAGGTACATTTTATGTACGTGGGTGAAGCCGCAGGCAAAAGCTAGTAAACATATATCAATGAACTAATTGCATTTTATCTAGTAGACCTAAGCAAAAACCGAGTTATGAAGATAATGGCCAAAATTAAGGTAGCAGAAACATTCATTTTATCCCACATATGAACCTAACCTTTTATGTAGGTATCTATTTAAATGATAATTCCAAACAATTAATAATATCTGATTAGTTAGTTAAAGAGAGGACAGATTTAGCAGGATCTAGAACCTTCGAAACCGTAAAAAAATGTCAAGAGGAAGAACAGAAACTATACGAAGAGTTTATCCGTAAAAGTTATAAGAAAGGAGAAGAAAGGTAAATTTAATTTAATTATGATTACATGTCGTAGCATCAATGATCTGTCCAGAATCTGAATGATGTCCTACATCCTACCTATACAAATATAATTCACATAGGACGACGATCCATATTATCCTAAGTTGTTCTGGTAGATATCGCTGTCAGCGATAAGACCGCTATTGTACCCATAGATTTAAATTTATGTATAGGTTGTATTACTTTTATGGCGTACAATAAAGTTTATTCTATAAGTAGGTATAATAGTAAAATCACAGCACATTGGTCAGTAAATATTAGGATGTTGGCCAGACTACTAAGAATGACCAAAACGGCATAGTCCATGAATAAAATAAATAAACAAGAGGGGGGCTATAGGTTCCAAGCAGCGGGCAGAACCAAGCTACCAGTGCAGCTGATGATAATGATAATTCGGCTCTAGTCAAAAAAATACCTTAATTTTACATCAATATAAAAGCGGAAGACGCAGCGTTAATGGACGACCTCGAACAAGATGAGAGTCGCAAGAATGCGGTGGATGCGAGACGCACAGGACCGCTCGTTGTGGCGACATTTGGGGAGGCTTGTGTCCAGCAGTGGCCGTCCTTCGACTGATATAATAATGATAAAAGCTAATAACAAAATTGAAAACATTTCTAGAGCTGCTAAAAGAGAGCAAAGGGCTAAAGATAAAATAAAAGAAGACCGTAAAAACACAATGATGACAGCAGAGGTCAACAAATCAATGGCTGAATACGTGACTCAAAGAGAATGCAGCAACAAATGCTTTTGTGATCGACAATGCTTCATTGCCAAATCTGATAAACCACACCCAGTGAGGAAAGCACATTGTGAAATGGAACCTGAATCAAAAGGTAGGTTAGGTTAGGATAATTTTCACCCAAATAAGAGAGGAATCCTCCCGATATATATCAACATCCCAGTTTGGTTCACCTATCTTTTTTCGGATATCATCAACAGACTACGCTCTGAAAGGAGCGAGAGGGAATATAATACTTATTGACTAAAACCCACCTGTTCCTTTAGTTGCCCTTTACGATCCAAACTCTTCTCTTTTGAACAATCTTATGAGATTGTCCAGTCTTCAGTTTGGATTCGCCTAGACCCTTTTTGGATAAGGTCTAATATTTAATTAAAATCTTTCATCTCTCGATCCAGACAATCATCTATCAATCACTAACAAGTCCAAAAACACAATTGGCAAACTGAACAGTGGGTCTTAAGTCTAATGTAAGCACCACGACTCCCAAGCCTGGAGTTCTACAGGGTTCGATCCTTGGGCCTTTAAATATATTTCCATTTTTTGTCATTATAACCTGGATTTTCAACCTTGGCTGATTGTTAGAGCTGTAAAACATAAGTTGACATCAACTTTGCTTCAGTATAAGGGCCGAAACTGCGTTAAACAGGCGACCGCGACGGGCATCCGTCGCGTGACGCCACGCGTGTTGTGTGCGACGGTACCCGTCATGGAAAATCGCTAGATTAACTTTAACGGTGTGCATGTAGTCGTTTCGGCAAAATGTGCGCGAGGCCGGGCTCTGCGCGACGAGTGCCCGCGCGGTTCCACGCAACGTAACACGCAACATACGTGTTAATTTTTTTTTCTTTTGTTGTACATTGAGGGTTCCTCAAATGAAAATTTAATTTTCATTTACATGGTTTGCTGTAAGAAAACCAAGTTGTAGGTTAAGCTCGCCTATGTACCTACATCAAATGTCCTATTTTATTGTTGTTTGTTAGAATTTTTGTGTACAATAAAGAATAAGAATGAGAACGGAGCACTTTTTATTGGACCGCGCAGGCCGCTTAACGCAGTTTCGGCCCTAAGCGTGTTAATATTTTATGTTGAACAGAACGACCTCCGCCGTACTTCGGTCCCTGCAACAAGTTGTTGACAGCCTTGCATCGTCGCGAACAGCAGCCCTCTCCATGGTCAGGCGCGGAGGAGATGCACTTGCTGTTCATGAGGAATGCTAACCAAACGCTGGGCGAGTGCAAGTACAAGATACCGGCGAGGAAAGTGGTTGATGTGAGTATCATAAACTAATAATAACATTATGAAAATATTCCACAACAATCTAAAGTATAAATAAGTACTTATACATACATAATTCTGATAAATTACACCCAGACACTAATGATCGTGATCATCACACAACATTTGTTCTGGGCGGGAATCGACCCACGACCTCCGGGATAGCAGTCAGGGCTACTAACCACTAGACTAACAACAGGCCAGTCGAGCAGTCGAAAAACTGGTTCTGCAATCACGAATATACAATTCGTCATGTACTTAGATTAGTTTTCCGCTTTGGAATGGGTATGTAGGTAGTACAAATGGCGCGTTCAAGCGCATCATAAAGCATGGTTTCGCCCCGAAAAATTAATTGTTGCTATTTATTTAGCCTACTTTTATTTGGTTTTCATGGTATTTCCATTTGGTACCATGATAAGCTTATATTTTTTTACCACAAGTATTTTAATTGCTACAATTTTTTTTAAGTGGGAAATTATCAAATATCTCCCGCTCTGGGTGGAGCGAGAGACAGTGTCAGACTTTACACCCACCCGAGTTCCTTTAGTTGCGCTTTGCGTTCCAACTTCCAGGGTCGAGGTAGTTCTTTCGAACATCTCGGAGCCCTTTGATTGCCACCTATTCAAAATCAAAGCATTTGTTTTTTTGTAGGTATAGTGTTGTACAGTATTAGTGTGTTGTCGGTCAATAGGTGTTTGAATTGTTTTCAACTTAATGTTGATGATTTAATATACTTTTTACAGGAATATAGAAAACACAACGCATTGGACCAGACTACCCTACGTATCGACAATTATAATTAGATGTTCTCTACCGTTTATTACATGTATTTCTAAATTTTTGGTGAAGAAATAAAAGACGATGTCGACAATCATTATACTACGTTTTATTTTATACTACAAACATTACTATTTACAAAATATCTGTCCTTACATTCAAGTTACGATCAGTTTCATTTCTTCAATCCATTTCTAATGAGTTTCCATTAATAAATTTAATATGAAATTTTTATATTTGTTGAAACACTGTATGCTTAGTCTATTAAATAACAAAATAAATAGCTAGAAATCACAATGTACATGCGCGGTCAATAGTCTTCTTGGGACTATTAATATTGTTGAGGTACGGAGGTAACACAGACTTGACCACGCAGCATTTCTGTAGTATTTCCTTCGTAAAAATGATTGCAGAAAGGCGAAATATAAATTTTATAATTACCCTAAAAACAACTTACAACCCTTGAGTTTTCTGCACCAACCACCATCTAAAACGTAGAGTTTCTTTCGAACTGTACCAATACCTAAAATGGTGTTAATAGACAAAACTCAAGCGTACAAAGCTGGGAATATAATCTTAAATAAATTGTACAACACACTGAATCCTTGTAAATCTGAAAAAGCATATTTAAAGTACGTATTTATATATATAAAGGTGATTACCGGAAGATATATAGAGGCGTTGTTACCCTCTTTTTAAAAAAGGAGTCTTTATTCAAGGATGTGTGTGTCGTAGTCCTATGTTGTCTGCGGTCTAGTACTTGGACGACTTCTGCTTGATGACGGCCTGCACGCACTTGGCCATGGTGGGCGATGCGCGGCTGATGGGGTCGGTCATGAAGAAGTCTTCTAGCGTCTTCAGCTGCACGTCTACTTTGCCTGAAACTGGCTTTTGGAGGCTCTGTGGAGACAATTGTTGTTGTTAATGATAGACCTTGCGACTCACGAGCGACATATGAATCTTATGAGATAGATATAAAGTCTAAATTGCAGTAATTGAAACATAACAATTTTAATATTAGTTGGTGAACGAAATCTGAAGAAAAACAGCACTATTCCAACTCTGCTGTACGACATAAACGCAAATATCAAACGTAATCACCACTTATTTTCCCGTAGCAAGACCCACTTGCCCACAAAAATGAGAGTTTTGCTCTCTGTCAAGCTGATAATAGTGATAGTAATCTAAGAAACGTACTTGGTGCGTACTTTATCTATAAATATAAATAAAATTGGAGTGTCTGTTTGTAATATTGAAATAACTGCTCTTTACTACATGCATATGAATATATATACGGTCAATGACTATACAACCACTTGACCGCTCATACGGGCGACTCTGGCTCACGACACATACATGATTTTGCACTTATATTAGATGCCGATATGAGTGCATTTTTTAGTACTGACCAGTTGTTGGATCTGTGCACATTCCTTAATTTAGGTACCTTAAAAAACATTTATTGCATAAAACCGAAGCAAAAAGGAGTTCCTGTGCAATTAAATGGCGCGGGAAATCATCTAGAACATCTAGTTATAAAAAAGTTGGCAAAAGTTTTCATCGGTAGGTAAAATATGTTTATATTTATTTACATTATTGGTAATTAGAGAGCTCAAGCTAAAATGGTTGGTTACGAAAAAAGTGATACCGCGTTGATGTCTTTTGAAAAGTCCTTTACTTTCACTAGAATATTAGATAAGTCTATCCCTTTCTATCCCAAGTACTTTCTACTGAGTGCTGAAGAGATGTGACAACTCCAAAACATAGCTGTTAAATTATTTTATCGATTATTCTCAACGGTGAATAAAAAATTAAGTTACATTTTAATGTTAACATTTTAGATTTCCAAATGTTCCGGAAGTTAAAGAAAAGTGGATTAATCTGAAGATGTCTTAATTTAAAAAATATATTTTTTAATATTTTTTTAGAAATGTATTACTACATTTCTAAAAAATAAGAAAAACAAATAAAGGATATATTTTTCGGTTTATCTTCAATTCTATTTCCTTACAAAGCAAAATTAAAAAAACAAGCAGAATTAATCGACGTCGATTTTATCGATAACGATATTATTGATGCAAAATTGACTTGTGCATCACTATGTTTGTTGACATTGTTGCATCTGCCAATCACAACCGCTGCATGTTCCCCCGTCCCCCGCCCCGCGTTAGTGAATCGTGTGCCTAAACGAAATCGCTCTATCAGCTCTCAAGTGGTTTAATTCTCTTTGTATACGGTACATACACCAAAATATTTTTTTTTTACAGTTTTTGTCTGTCTGTTTGTCCGGGCAAATCTCTGAAATGCCAGGACGGATTTTGACGGGTCTTTTTTTGGCAGGTAGCTGATGTAATAAGGAGTAACATAGGCTACATTTATTTTAGAAAAAATAAATTCAAAATCCTGTAATCCACGCGAACGAAGTCGCGGGCACAGCTAGTTCAAAATAACAACAGTAACTGTCCTCGCACACGGTTTTCAAAAAAACGCCGCTTTAAGCTTCATTTTGAGGTGTTCTTTTTTTGTGGCTCGTGTGCGGCGGTGCCGCCACAAAAAATCGCTTGAAGCGGCTTCAAGCTTCACCGGATACAAGAGGTGTCGCGCGCTTCAGCTGTTTTTCGCGGCCGCTTCTAGCTTTTTTTCTTTTTTTTTGTGGCGGCGTTTGTTTGAGGCCCGTGTGCGGGTCAGTAAGAGTTTCATACGATATAAACTTGATATGAGTGACTTTGATCAAACATTTCACACGAAAATTAACTTACGGTATACAAATAACATTAATTTTTATAATAAACGCTTACTGCAATTTTTAGTGTAAATTCGTTTTATAGATTTCAGCTGGTATTCTGCTAAAACCACCGTTTATGCCGCTTTTGTTCCCATTGCAATATTCCCAGATGCAAGACCATAGAATTATTATAATCAACTCATTATTCTTGGAAGTCTCATACTGAACGTACCTGTGCAAGGGACCGGGCCTGCGCGAAGTAGTTGTTGTCTTGTACATCGCCGTAGGTGACGAGCGCCGGGCTGATCTGGCTGAGACGATCACGCACCTCGTCTAACGTGTCGTATGGAAGGCGCTGCCCTATTACTTCTGATAGCGCCCTGTGGACAAGATATTATTTTTTTATTTTATTTATCAAAACTTTATGCACTAGTAAACAACACCGTACAAAGGCGTACTTAATGTCTTAGGCATTTTCTACCGGTGAACATAAAACCACACATCGGCCCTGCTGGAATCCAACGGTTTGCTGACATAATATATTTTGGAGGCGCTTGTGGAACACTACTGTCGACGTCGAGCAGCTTGAGCTCGGTCCGAACCGTTACCGAACGGTTACCGGAAGGCTGGCAAGTCCGCGCCTGCTGTGGCTGGCAGTCGCGGTCAAGTCGCGGCGGCTGGGGCGTGAAAACGTTCATTCCCTCACGCGTGTGGCCGTCTCCTTCGCTAGCATTACTGCTTCGCACGCGTAAGCGTCTGCCTACCATTCCTCCTCGCTCCGAACCTTGGCCTGTATCGGGGCACGGCACGAGATGTCACCGCCGCCAATTGCCTCCACAGTGTCTTACGTCATGATTATGGCGTGCCCAAAGATCGACCGATGCGGTGGTTATTATTCAGCCTCTCGCTGCACCTCGGCTTAGCTACGCAGTATATGTACCTGATGATCTTCCAGTCCTCGCGCGCCTTGCCGGGCGGCGTGACGGCCACGAGCGTCTGCTGCGCGCGCCCCTCCGCGTTCACGTACGTGGCGCGCTTCTCTGTGTACGCCGCGCCAGGTAGAACTATGTCTGCGATTGCTGCGCCTGCATCGCCGTGGTGACCTGAGCAGACCGCAATAATATGTAACGTTCGTGCAGAAAATAACAATAAATGACAGAAGATTATTATTATCAGAATTTAACCACACCAGAAGTGGTCACTCCTAGATAACCAGCCAACATTAGTTCAGCTCAGCTCCACCTAGCGTTAGTTCCGCTAGCTCAAGATTCGCAGCCTCCACTCGAGAACACGGTTACCCCGACGACTATCGTTTCTATGGCTAAAAATGAACGGCTGATTTCACTAGAAGGCCCTGTCAATTATGCCAATTACTCTTTGCCTGGATCAGAACACACCGTCAATCCGGACTTGGCCCTTATTCGACAGCGAGCTACTCAGTGCTGGCCATCTGCAAGCCTGCGACTTCTGATGGCCGGAGCATCTCCTGCGGAGGCTGAGACATGAAGATTGCTATGCTAATGCACCCTACATTAGCATCTGAACTGAACCATATCTCAGTTCATACCGTCTATCAAAAAAAATTAACTCTACTCCCCTCCAAATAAGACTTATAATTACATCCAGCTAGTGTTCCTACCTTGGTAGATGACAGTAGCGCCCTTAGGCAGCTGGTCGCGCGTCACGACTCCGCTGTCGGCTCCCAGGAGGTACACGACTTGAGGTCCGTCCTGCAGAACCTTGCCCACGCCGGGCTGGTAGCCGATGTCTAGGGCAGCCACCTGGGATGCTGTGCGTTGGAGGAC
This sequence comes from Mythimna ferrago, assembly GCA_910589285.2. Lineage (NCBI taxonomy): Eukaryota > Metazoa > Arthropoda > Insecta > Lepidoptera > Noctuidae > Mythimna > Mythimna ferrago. Next base: position 7,400,161 of record OU342691.1, on the reverse strand, counting down.
GTTTAACACCTGGATGAAGATACTAAGGTAAATGGAATATTAAAATGATAGTGTGAGGCTGATGACGAATACCTTTACTTCCATTATTTTCCACTTAAACGGGGCTTGATCGCCCATAATGGGGCAGAGTACCGCCAGCACACACCCTAAAGATGTTTCACACGCTATACACACTAGGATATATGTACCTGATAGATTAGCCTGTACAGTTGAGGTTTACAGGTACACCGGAGCGTGTATAGCTACCTTTAGGGTGTGTGTTGCACAATTGCGCAGGTTTCCACAAAAGCTTACCTGACAGGTATAACTGTACAGGCAGACCTGTTAGCCCTCGAGAAAGGCTAAATAACATTAAACTCTGACCCATAGGAGCAGAGCAATATCAAAGACGCGGGTGAAACCGCGGTTTCATCTAGTATATTCTGTATTATGAACCTACCTTCCATTTCTTGTCCTGTAGCTTGTCCTGCAGACGCAGTGCCAATTCTTGCGTGTACGCAAGTATGGCGGCGCCCTCTGGCGTCTTTAACTGGTCGGCTCCTAAGATGACCACGGGACGCTGAGCTGACTCCAGGCGCTTCAGGACTTCGTGTGATGAGGAACCGGTGGCCAGGTCTTTGACTGCGGATGCTGAGTCGCCTACGTGCTATTTAGAAACAGAATATTTTTATTTGATGATATTTATACAAATAAATAAAAATTATATAATAATTTTGTGTGTCTGTCTGTTTGCCCGAGCTAATCTCTGAAATGGCTGGGCCGATTTTGACGGGATTTTTTTTGGCAGGTAGCTGATGTAATAACGAGTAACATAGGCTACTTTTATTTTAGAAAAAATAAATCAAATTTTTTTTGACTGGCCTGTTGGTCTAGTGGTTAGTGGCCCTGACTGCTATGCCGCAGGTCGTGGGTTCGATTCCCACCCAGGACAAATGTTTGTGTGATGATCATAATCATTTGTTCTGTGTCTGGGTGTAATTTATCTATAATATGTATGTATTTAGAAATATATAAGTATGTTTATCAGTTGTCTAGTACCCATAACACAAGCTCTGCTTAGCTTGGGACTAGACGGCGTTGTGTGATAGTTGTGGAATATTAGATATATTATAATTTATAATTTTTAATTTTATTTAAACTTCAAATTGAATTCAAAATCCTGTAGTCCACGCGAACGAAGTCGCGGGCACAGCTAGTTTATAATAAAGTTGTTAGTGTATTACTAATAACCCTGTATCAAATAGGTATGTAGAAGAAAAATATAATTCTTACTATGTACTCATAAGTGAGGTCAACTTTAGGCCCGATGAGCGCGACGTCGGTGTCCTTGTGTATGAAGGCCTTGCGGATGCGCGCGTTCAGCAGCGGCGCCTCGAAGCGGGTGTTAGTGCCGATCAGCAGCACGAAGTCAGCGTCCTCCACGTCTAAAGTAATACAATAAAAAATATTAAACTGAAAACCAATCAATGGTTCAGGGAAACTTGTTTTAAATATAACACTAATCACAACCACTATACCACCTGGACGTGAATTGCAGTGGCCTAAACATAAAGCACTAAATCAAATATGTTCACCTTCACGTTCTAAGGCCCGTTTCAAACTTTTTTGATAATAGCGATATTCAAATACCACTAAAAAATGACGCGAACACACGGCAGGCTAAATCTAAGCTCCTTCAAGTGCCACGCAAAAATAACTTTTATGGCAAGCGTACAGCTTCTTATTCAATACCTAATCTAATAAATCAGATACCTGTAGACGTCAGATGCTCATTCAATACCAAAAACATAAAGCGTAAGTTGAAGGATTACTATATCGAGTCAATTGGACCTTGACAGTTTATAGCGCGTTGACTAATTGTCAGGTTGTGGCACGCTGAGACAGACCCCAGGGGTCTAATTGTGTGCCTTTTTGTAAACCTAAGGAAAACCTTTGTTTTTATAAATAAATAAAAAAAAATAATAAAAAAAACGTCCAAACTCTTATCAATTATACCTACATCACAATATCTACCAGGAATCCCAGCAGTTACATTTACAGCTACATTTTTACAGCTATTTTGTATTTACAGTATTATTATTATCATTATCAGTATTATTATTATCAGCTATTTTTACACCGTACAATGTTAAAAATGTAGCAGCCTCATGCCACAAGCTGTCGCGCACTTCAGCTTTTTTTGTGGCCGCTTCTAGTTTTTTTTTTTTTTTTGTGGTGTCGCATTTTTGTGGCGTCGCTTTATTGTGGCGGCTTTTTTTGTGGCCCGTGTGCGTGGCCACTTACACATATTTGTCTTGTGTCACATAAAACGTTATCTCTAATTCCATATTCAAATATAGTAAAGACTAAAATGTGGTCTCACTGGCGATCTTAGTGTTGCAGAGGTATGAGGAGCGCAGATCGATGCCGGCGCCGTCGAGCGGGAAGTACTGCTCCGTGCACGTGTTCTCCGAGCCCAGCCGGTTCAGCAGGTCCTTCAGCGCCACCAGCGACTCCGCGTCCGCCAGGTCGCCGGCCACGGCGAGCAGCTGGGGGAGACGAACTTATTGATAAATCGAACTTTGAATAGATTGAAATCTGTAAATTTCACACGTACAAGGTGTGAAATCTATAATGCACTATCCATCCATCAGCCTTTTTAATGTTCCCACTGCTGGGACTCAGGCCTCCTCTCTAGGAGAGGGAATGAACCGTAATCCATCACGGCCCAGTGGGGGTTGGTGAATATCCCATGTCTTCGAATTTTTGGTTCTAGGAAGTTCCGGTTTCCTTATGATGTTTTGAGAGCAGTGGTGATGAAATAAATTACACAAAGTAATAATAATATAAGGCACTTATGAGCCTATAAAAAAAAATCTGGCTCTATGACACAGTAAATCACAACATGAATGCTTAGTAAAAACTGAATATTTCACTGTCGAAAAAATTATTTTACACAAAACATTGTCATTTTGAAGGAAAGCGGAACAGAGAGTAAAGTCCTGGAAGCCTACGTTGAAAAGGGAGGATCCTCCGGCCAGACGGGTGTTATGTCTGGTAAACAACTGCTTGTTAGAAGAAAATATCAAACCAACCGATTAGATGCGCTTCGCTTCCTTCGCCGCCGTACCACACCCACGTGGTCACGTAATCCACCGCAATAAGAATATCAATTACTTTTTCATTTACGTTGATTTGCCTACGCAGCACACCGCGTTTTTTTATTTGTTCGGAAAGATTCTCGGCGGTGTTTCGGAAAACTCAAATCGATAGGACTCTCATAAGGCAGACGAGACGAGAAGCATAATATCTACGTGGCGTTGGTTCATTCCGGAAAGTTTACGACCAGCGGTGGATTGTGTAGTGTTTATTATGGCAGAAATAACAGTTACGGTTTAAAAAAAATGGTGAACAACATACCTTGCCAGGCGGGCAGTCCCTCAGCGCCCGGGCTGCAGCCACCATGGCGTCCTCCCACTCCACGGGCGTGAGGTTCCCGCGGCTGTCCGTCATCATGGGGGTCACCAGTCGCTGGCGCTTCAGACCGTCACATGCGAAGCGGGACTTGTCCGATAGCCATTCCTCGTTGATCTCCTGCAGACATGGGTATTATAAAGAACATGAACACCTACATGAATGTCAATATATTTTGTGGAATTACATCGTCAACTATCTGATTTAACGTTAAGTAGGTATTGCTAGTTGATTACTCATTGACTACTAATAACAATATCCCAGATTTTTTAACGCAATGGAATTTAAACTTTATCGTGTATGACATTGAGTTTGCTGTTTCAAAACTTGATCATTATCTCACATCATCACCTTAGCTCGAATCCTTGGCTATTGGTGAACACTGCATGAATATATATAATATAAAAAAAATGAATATCCGTTCATTAGTTTCCCAGTATATCGCGTTCATACAAACAGGCACTTCGCATTTATCTACACTAATATAAAAAAGAGTAAAGTTGCATTTTTTTTGTTTATAGGAATTTTTTCACTGATAGCTGCTTTATTCCTCAGTGACATATGCTATATTTTATCTACGCGGGAGAACCCGCGGGCGCAAAGTTTTTTAATATGAAAGGATTCACTAATAGTAGTAGATTATTAAAGGAAGTACTTTCTAATTTTATGTTTTTTAATATTTAATAAGAACTTACCTCATTGGTCCTCGGGAGAATACGCAACACTTCATTCGTGCGGGTAGCAATGACGATGTTGCTACCCAGGGGGTCTAACACATCTACAGAGTCAATCTGTAACAAAACATTATTATCATTATCTCATAACAACTAATGGAGCCTTAGCTTTTTTTATAAACTGAAGTGTCTAATTTTCGCAAATATAATTTCCTTGACTTAATAAGTGAATGTTCCCATACACTAAAAAAACAAATAAATTTAAAAAAAAACGAGTACAGCGCCATCTAGCGAGAACATGGCCACGATTAGACCCGCAGCTTCCACCTTCATCATCATTTCATCCGAAAGACGTCCACTGTTAGACATAGGCCCCAAACATTGCTACAACAACCGATCCTGTGCGTCTCACATCCACCGCATTCCCGCGACTGTCACCAGGTCGTTGGTCCACCTTGTAGGAGGCCTCCCACCTTGGGCTTTGACTTAAAGCTTATAGTCCCTTGAACCATCTGGCCAAAATTATGTCGACGCACCTCTCGCACCCGCCTACGCGGCAGTACGCAAATCTGTGCATTTATTTGCGGCCAACAGCGCCTCGAAAGCGCACGGCTGATCTTTAAATCCATTTTCTTTGCGAAATATCGATTGATTTACATATGCAATGTTCACTTTGAAGATTACTTAACCACCCATTATTATGTGTAAAAATGTTTCTAAAGATCCAAGCCGTTTCGAAGGAGTAAGGAAAAGTTGCGAAGTTGCTAAACATTTTTTTTAGACAAAAGTATTAATAGCACGAAAAAATCAAATGTTGATAATGTTGTTCATGAATCTATAATAAACACATATTTGTTTCAAAACTGGCCGTTACCGAGGAGTAGGCTTCAGAAAGTCACTGTTTTATGGCACTTTTCGGGCGCTTGGGCCTTAATTGGCAAGGATCGTACGATGATACGCATTCTCGTCGCCCAATGAATTGAATATGTTGGAGGCCTGATAGGCATTGCAGAAATCCTCTCATTACTTGTAATCAGAGAATATCTGTACTTTCTTTCTTACTTTCTAGTAAGAAAGTGCAGGTGTAATATCTTACCCTCCTGGTTTCCCAGGGTCGTGCAGCAAAGCTGTAGGGCTTGGAGGTGAGGGCGCCCACGGGGCACAAATCTATGATGTTACCGGACAGCTCCGATAGGAACATCTTCTCCACATATGTTCCGACCTGGAGCAAAGAACGAAGATTAGGACAAAGTTCTCATAAGCTTAAAAGTACAATGTCATTATTTAAAATGTAGGCGTATTTATTTACTTGTGAAATCATCGAATAAATAACTAGGAGAAGTTACTCTGGGTAAAGCAGAAAGTAATGTCAGACTTTTACTGACACTGGGTTTTGTTTTGCTCTTGGCTTCTCATGCTTTACATTGCGAAGGCTGCGGTAACTCCATCAAACAACTATCCACAGTCCTGGCAAGCCGCAGCCCTAATTTCTTCATCAATTATACACCCCGCCGATCGCCTCCACAAGGACCCGGCGATGCGGAGACCGTGTCCTCAGGGCGATCCGTACAATGCTTACACCCAGGCGTCTCTTCTCGCTGTATCCGACAGTGTAGGTGATACTCAAGATTGTTCTATTTATCATATTGTATATGCAAGTGTATAATAATGCGCTTTAGTCGTGGAGTTGCAACAGCCCACCAAAACCAATAACAATACCAAAAGTGAATAATATACCCCATTTTTAAAATAACGAAACAAATTTCTAACCTGCATATCAGATCCTCTGCCAGTAGTACCGAAGTCATCGACGCCAGCCACCTCGGATGCGAACCGAATGCATCTCGTGCAGTGGATGCAACGCGTCATTATGGTCTTGATCAGGGGACCCACGTCTTTGTCCTCGACGGCACTTACGTAGGGAAAAAAATAAAATAATAAAAATAAAGGCTTTCAGCAACACATACAAGATGTGATATTGTTGTTTCTTTTTTCTATTTATTATACAAGCGCATAAAAGGCGATGATTCAAACGTTTTTATTCTGTTGGACAAATACTTAGCAATATATTGTGTTTACAGATAAATAGTACCAAAAGATTCCCAGTTTGGATTAAACACCATTTAATGACAAGCATTTATGCCAACACAGTAATCTGCAAACAAATACTTATGAAATCAATACTCACCGCTTTCCAGAGAAATGAATATCAGTAAAGCGACTCCTGTCAGACCCAAAGGCCATTGACTGATCCTGTAAGTCACATTCACCACCCTGGTCGCAGATAGGACAATCCAGTGGATGGTTAACAAGAAGGAACTCCATCACACCCTCGCGGGCTTTCTTCGTCAGGTCAGAGTTGGTCTTGACCCTCATTCCCTTCATGACGGGCATGGCGCAGGCGGCAGCAGGCTTGGGGGACCTCTCGATCTCCACCAAACACATGCGGCAGTTACCGGCGACAGCGAGGCGTTCATGGTAGCAGAAGCGAGGGATCTCTACTCCTACTTGGGCTGCTGCCTGGTAATAAAACAAAAAAAAATCATTGATATTTATCTAAACTGATATTTATCTATAACTGAGAATCTGATGGATGCCAGACGCACAGAACTGGTTGTTGAAATCTCTACAAATGAGCAACATTGCTAAAATTCTTGCACTGATATAAAGGTACAGTATCCTTAAAGCTATAGGCTCTTTATCATAGAAGATAATTCTCGTAGGATAGGGCCTAAGAACCAAGCTCCAGAAAACTGCTAGATTTAAAAAAAAAAATAATGTAGGTCAGTAAAATAAGTAGTTCAGTACAAGTAACATGATTTAAAGCTCATCACCCAGCTGCCTCAGAAGGTAAAAAATGTATTTTTTGATGACCTGTAGCCTAAATGGCTGTATAATTTTAAAAAAATGAGGCACCATTAGATTAGTCTTGACACCCCAAAAAGCATATAAATAGGCTAGGCAAATTTTGAAAAAACCAGAACTGCAACTTGAACCACCTTGTAAGTGTAGTTGTATTTTTATGTAGTCATATGGAGTTTTAAAATATAGAGCTTGAGGAAAAAATTACTAAAATAAAACTTGACTGACAAAAAGCAACTAAAATGATTCAAATAAGACACTTTTTAAGCATTCTTTTTTTATTTTATTTTATTAGAATAACAAACAGCAGTATACAATACAAGTTCTGATGCAGTTCTTGGTGGCATCAAATCAATGGAATGAATATTTTAGTTCAATCACAATTCGTTTTTTTTTTTCTATTTCTGGTATACTGGAACAGAAAGATGTATACAGAGTATGTTTATAGAAATAGAGTGTTACAGTGCTGAAGCATTTTAGAGGTTAATTTTTTAACAAGGATCATTGTTTCAGTTATGTCAGCAGGTTAACTGTTGAAACTAGTAAAGTTATAATGATATGACTGAAAACCATTCACAATTTTTTTTCTTAATATTTTTGGGCCTTTGTGAGTGGGATGTTGAATGTGAACTCTATCAAGGGCACAAGTAATATTATTTTCAAAAAATTATAATCACACAACCACCTTCACTATTTTTTGTGTGTTTGTTTGCTTTATGGAAAGCTAAAACTAAAGATATTAGAAAAACTATTTGGATTATAACATCAATCTTTTTTCATCAAATATTGGGTAAAGCTTCTATAGACCCTGTTAAAATGAACTCACTTAACTTAAATCGATTGAAAAGGGTTAATTTTGTCTCAGGAGATTTGTAGCAAAAGTCAGATACAACGGTATCATTATCATCATATTCATATTGACCATGACCATTGAATCTCTTTCGTATTTTTAGAGAGTAAATATGTCTATTATTATAAAAATTAAATTAGAATACAAACTCGAGCAGTATTTATCAGATACTTACTTGTAAGATGGTGGTGCCAGGCAAAACTTGAACAGGTTTGTCATCAATAAAGACTTCGAATTTTTCTGGGGGAGGCTGGGCTTGAGCGGCGTAAGGCCGAGCCGCCAGCGGTGCGGCACGCACCGGCGAGCTCAGCGTAAGCGCCCTGGTTAGCGGCTGGCGCAGCATTTTCTGCAGCATACACCAATACGTTTAACAACGAATGTCTCGTTAATTGAACAACTTTTCACAGGTGGGGGGACTCAATATCTGTTTATAATATACTGTTCACTATACGACACAACAGCAAGATGGAAAAACCTTCTAAAACACCCCAAATACAAGCAATTCCTCTGTTATTATTACATAAGAATCAACACCTAACCTAAATAAATATAATTAAAACTAAGGCTTTTTCTACTGTGTTTAGAATAAATTCACGTTTTAATACACATAAAAATAATTACTTATTGTAATTTACGTCGTATTTTCGTTAAATTCGTACCTAAAAATATGTATCGAAAATCTTTAGATAAGTGACAGATACAAGAACTGTCACCAGTGTCACAAATTGGTCAAGCACGACACTTATATGTGTAATTACGGTTTTTATAAGAACAAATGGAATTAGTCGATTAATCGTCCTATTCACAGCATGTCAACAAACCCGGACATGATGACCTGTCCTGCAGCCAGAAGATATTATCCGACGAGCTTTTCACCAGCGCAGCTTGTACGTGTACCCGCAGGTATCATACACCTATCTAGGGTTAATTTTCAGGGCCTTGGCATGGTACGGGCCCCTGACATACCTATACATCAGGAATTTTTGCATTTATTATAGAATTTCAAACCGGTAGCCTAACATCCTGAGACCCTCAAGTTACGCAAATGCTAGCATTTGCAATTGGGAACTATTCATACACCCACTAAAACTTGTTTATAATATCCAAAACTGCTATGAACGGACTTGGCACATCACTAGACCATTCCGTTCAGCAACTGTCAAATTCCAACCTATTTTTTCCTTCTCATTCCTTCTCGCTCACATTGTGCCGGGGCGTGTAGTTGAAACTCGAAAAGAATAAGTTTTTTATACAAAAATGGCAATAGGAGACGTAAAAACCGCACAAGGCCTCAACGAGCTGAACACATACTTGGCTGATAAGAGTTATGTGTCCGGGTAAGTTGTTTCATTAGATAAAATAGAGATCCACGTCAACCTGACATATAGTGAGAAACTTGTAACCTCAAAGACAACTGGGGGAAATTATAAATTCTGACCTACAACTTTTAAAGCCGATATCAAGAAATCGTTATTTTTTATCTCTGCTCTGTTATGACCAAAGGAACTTGACCTTGGCTACCAGCTGCTAAAAGTGAATCGCCATATTCATTGATCATCTTGGTTATTTTTAGTTATACACCAACTCAAGCCGATGTTCAAGTTTTCGAGCAAGTCGGCAAAGCCCCGAGCGCAAGCTTGCCCCACGCCCTCCGATGGTACAACCAGATCGCTTCCTACAACGCCAGTGAACGTAAGGCATGGGGTGCTGGAGCCAGCCCGCTGACCGCCGGCGGCAAGCCCACCACAGCGCCTGCACCCGCCGCGAAGCCCGCCGACGACGACGACGATGATGTCGATCTATTCGGCTCTGGTGATGAGGAAGAGGTCAGTAACCTTTCACCTATGACTAGTATTACTTTATAGAATTATATATTAAATAAAATTAATTCTTGACCAATAGGATGCAGAGGCCGCGAGAGTTCGTGAGGAACGCGTACAAGCATATGCTGCCAAGAAATCCAAGAAACCTGCCCTTATTGCCAAGTCATCTATACTCCTTGACGTCAAGCCTTGGGATGATGAAACTGACATGAAGGAAATGGAGAAACTTGTCCGTGCCATTGAGATGGATGGTCTCCTCTGGGGTGCTTCCAAACTTGTCCCTGTAGGGTACGGTATCAACAAATTGCAGATCATGTGTGTCATTGAAGATGACAAGGTCTCTGTGGACATTCTGACAGAAAAGATCCAAGAAAATGAAGATTATGTCCAGTCTGTTGATATTGCAGCTTTCAACAAGATCTAAGATGTGAGCCTATTTAATTTTAAGTTTAATTTTGAATAAAATCAAAGTTTTTCCACATATATTTCTTTTATTACACAGATATAAAAGCTATGTACACATAGACAATCTAACACCAAAACAATAGTCAGTCAAATAAACTAAGTGCAGATAATGTGATACATTTCATTAACATTTACAAAATTCCTTATTTCTTCACTCTTACTACATAGTAGGGAATGCAAAAACCGCCAAAATTACAAACCGGTTTTTTTTTCGGTTTTTCTAAAAAAAAAACCGGTTAACCGGGTAACCGGTTTTAAAATGAGTTTTTTTGAAATTTATTTTTAAGTGAAAATTTTAATTTTTTTTACTTGTGAAATTCAAAATAAATATTTTTAAACTTATCTTGGAACTTATCTATTAAAAAATATATTGTACCTATACCTAATATGAATCCTGTTTAAAAACCTCAATTTCATAAAAACGAATGTCTCAGAATGATGTCATACATAGAGGATCTAAGCTAAAAGTTAATATCTACTTCTACTCAAAATATCCAACACTAGCTTTTGCCCGCGACTTCGCCCGCGTACATAAAATATAGCCTATGTCACTCGGGAACAAAGCAGGTTTCTATCGGTGAAAAAAATTTAGCAATTGGACCACTATTTCTACAACAAAAAAACATAAAAACAAAAAAAAACTTTACCTCTTTATTATACGAGTATTAGTATTAGTGTAGATTAATTAAATTAGGTGATCATTGAAAAGTTGTCCACTGCTGATCGTAAAGAATTTTTAAGGATTTCGAATTATTGTTACATGCAGCCCATGCTCTCTAATATAGATCTCAATTTGTAGTTCACGGGTTCAGGTCTTTTTTTATGGTGAGAAAAATCATCCAATGACAACCCCCGCTCTTGGGCGGAGCGGGAGATAGTGTCAGACTCTTACTGACTAAAAAACCCACGCTGTTCCTTCTAGCCTTCATACCGGGGCTCGAGTTCCCTTTCCCAATTTCGAACCGTGCAATAGCTTCTGACGTTTTATAAGTGCCCATGTAGGCCTATGTGAAATAAAAAACTTTTGACTTGACTTGACTTTCAAATAACCCTGGCCCCAGTAGGCTTCAACCCGGCTGGATCCCTGCTGTTGCTGGAACAGTGCGCACCGTCGACGACTTGGGCTTGGTCCGGACAGTTACCGGACGGCCGGAAAGCGAGCTACCCATTACTCACTGTCCGCAAGCCTGCGCCTACGGTGGCCGGAAATCGGGATCGGAATCCCGGCGGCGGCGGCGAGAGCGCCGTTGCCTGATGCGGTCGGCCCCCTCCTTTGCGAGCATTACTGCTTCGCAGAAGTCGGAAGCCACTCCACTGCCACTCCTCCTCGCTCCGGACCATGGCCTCAACCAAGGCCCGGCGCGAAAGGTCTCCGCCACCGATCGTCCCCACGAGGGCACGGCGATGCTCCGCCCAAGCAGGGCACACCTCGACTGTGTGCTCCACCATGTCCTCCGGGCATTCCGCACAATGGCGACACCTGGGCGTCACTTCCGCTTTAATCCAGAACAGGTACCGAACGTGCCATGTCCGGTGAGGACCTGCGTCATGCGGAAGGTAAGGACGCCGTGAGGTCTTTCCAGCCACGCCTCAAAGAGGCGCCATAATTGTGGCGTGCCCAGCACTGGGTTGCGATAGTCGCTGACGCCATTTCACCGTGAGATCCTGCCGGAGCTCTGTCCGTCATGCCGTGATATGTCGCGGCAGCGAACTTTCACCCCGGCGTTGCATCTCCACGCGCATATCGTACATGTGTGCAAGGACTATTGCCTCCAGATCCCACGGTGGTAGGCCAGCAAGAAAGCTCGCCGCTTCGCGGGAAACCGTGCGGTATCCCCGCACCATTCGTATTGCCATGACCCTCTGGCAGGCGTTCAGCATGGCCGCCGGTCGCGTTTGCAGCGACGGCGCCCACATCGGCCCCCGTAGAGGGCCATGGACCGAATGATTCCCGCATAGAGCCTCCGGCAGGAAGCATCTGGACCCCCAAGGTTGGGCAGGAGCCGCTTGAGTGCAGCCCCCGTCCGGTTGAGTTTGGGAGCCAGACGTCGGAAATGCTCCCCGAAATTCCACCGGCTGTCGAGGACGAGTCCCAGGTACTTCATCGTTGACCCGACGCCGATGTGAACTCCTCCTACCCTTAGTTGGGAACCTGATGGTGGCGCGTTTCGAGGGCCGTGAAAGCACGTAGGATTTGTGTAGCGCCACCTCGAGTCCCAACTCCTGGATCCTACCAACGACTATCGCAACCCCGCGTGTCACTAGGACTGTACAATTGGTGTAGCTATCACTATGGTACATAAATATTCATAAGCAAACCTACGACTGATATCAAGCCTCAAGAGCATTTTAAAACTATGTTTACTTAAAAATAGTGTCATTTGAAAGTAATAAAAAAAAAAAAACTCGAAAAAACCGGTTACTTGAAAAAAAACCGGTTATTTTAGTCATTAAAAATATGCCGAAAAACCGGTTTTTCGGTTTTCGAGTTAACCGGTTTGCATTCCCTACTACATAGTGTCTTTTGAACATCCAGTAATATAAGTATTTATAATAAATATCACAATTCATCAAACATTGAAAGGATTATGCATTCTCATAAACAACCACAAAATACTATGAGATTAGAGTACTTCAAATTGTCATAATATTACAATAGCACAACTATTTAATCAGCCAAAAATGCATTAGTCTTGCATTTACCATTTCTATGAGATTTTTGATAACCAGTATCAAGTTCAAGCATTTGAGAAAACTAAAAAGTGAGGCAGTCTGTACAAATCTAACATCATGGAACTGATGTGCAATTCATTAGAAGCTCCTGCTAGGGCCATTATTGTCCTTAGACCACAACAATTATCACAAATGTTGAGGCTATAAAGTTCATAGTTCATCACCAATACACAATCTTGGTGGCTTGTCTCCCCTATTCTGTGACTAGCAGGTGTTTCAAGGTAATTAACACTCATTCAACCTGAACACCATTTGGTATAGGAACACTGTCGCCGACGTTCGCTTGCAGGAACATGTTGGGGATATCATTGCCGAAGTAGATCTTATTGTTACGCGCGAGAGCATCGTATCTCTTCAATTCCAGGTATTCTCTCGTCAGCAGCATTTTGTTAGCCTCTGCCTGCTTCTTTAGATGATAAAAGTCTGCCTCTGCTTTCGTTTGCTGCTTAGCTTTGTGTATGCTGTCTTCAATAAGTTCTATCTTCTGCAAAGATTCTTTCTCCATGATTTTCTGTTCATATTGGATTTTCGCGACTTGGGCCTCTTTTTCGGCTTCGATGACGGCCTTTCGCCTTGCTGTTTCTGCTTCTTTTTCTACAACCTGTATACAGAAATTAATGTTACATTAAAGCTGTGACATTTTATGACAAAATTGGTCACAACCGGGTCAGTTCCAGTTAGAATATCTGGCGAAAACTTTCACGCGATTTATGGACCCGTGTCCATGCATGAATGAAGGCAGTGAATGAATTATGATGCCTTTACCTTTTGATGCTGCGCCGCAATAAGGAGTTTAGATTTCTCTGCTTCCATCAGCTCGTAGTTCTTGCGGATCGACTCTGGTATCTTTGGTTTCGTTACTCTGACTGCTTGCACCCTCAGTCCCGGCGCCATTTCGTGTAAATCTCTTTGTAGAGCCTGCGAAAACATGAACGTCAAGTCATTCATTCGTTAAGGTGATTGCTACGGGTTGTTCGTGGCCATTTTCCCGCTAGATGGCGCTGAAGTCAACATTTTCAGTTTTATTTAGTTTTGAGTGTGATTGGAACAATATTATGTCACAGAAATAGTAGAGCTGAAATGGGACATTCCACTTTACCGAAATTTGTCAAATTAAAGCCTCAAAACCCATTTGATTCGCCATATTTCTTAGGACTAATATCCAACTCTGCTTACAGTATCGTTTACACACACATAGACATGAGCGACTACTTTAAAGTCAAGAGCATTTAGCAAAGTTAACCACTAGATGGCGTGAATTTAAAAGTTATTAGGCTGGACTCTTAGTAGAAATTAGAATTAATTGTCTAGGGGGTAAGTTTATTCTAACGTCACCCATTACAATTATAATATGAAATAAAAGGAATCATGATTATATAATAAAAGGTGGTATCTCTGGGGTAAACTATTTAATTGATTTATTATTTTAAGAATCAAATGAATGTCAAGAATGCAATGTAAGATAGTTTTATTTATATTACCTTATACATTATTTAAAAAAACATATGTATCAACTAACAATAATTACAAGTATTTATAGTGACAATTTGTGTCTTGCTTGATACATAACTGTTTACTAAAAAACAATCTTTTTCAAAATATTTAATCCCAAGTCAAGTTTGAAGTAATTCAAAGTATATTATTTACAACAATTATACACCAGTACAAGACAAACGCAAGAAATTATAAATCATAAGAAAACAACAAATTTAAAACACAATTTAGAATGAGAGATTGCAACCAGGAAGGTGGAAAATGTTTGATAATGTCTAAGCATCCATAATCACGTATAACTAACAAATGGTTATACATATCTGCCAAAGTATTGTTTGATTGTAAAGGAAATAAAAAGTAAGAGTTAATTTTTTTGTTTTTCAGAAACCTGAAAAAAAGGGTCAATGTATTCATCACATTACTAACATTATGTTCATCACGATGAGCACACCTTTTCAGGTTTCTGGTAACCAAAAAATATGATTGCAAACATTGATAATGTAGATTCTAAACAAACTACTATAAAAGTACAATTAAAAAAAAAATCATTTGATGTGTTGTTTTCATTCTTCCTCTTCTTCTTCTTCTTTCTTTTCTGTTGTTCTTGATTTTCTTGTCCGGAAACCACCGCTACACAGCTGCTGTGAAAGAAAATTACTATAATTAGTATATTTAGTGTGTAACTTTTGATGTGGATGTTGAAAAACAATTTCCCACAGGAAAAAATGGAAATTATGAAGTAAATAGAAAAGTAATAATTTAGTGTACCTTTCATATCTATACATTTCGCATTTTTTTGAACTCGTCTTAAAATTATTTCTGGCAGAATACAGTATTTAAAAAAGCCTAATAGCTTTGGCATCATATTGCTGATAAATTCATTATCTCGATAAACTTCTATAACAGTCAAAGGTTCATTGACTGAAATAAAACATATGAAGTAACATTTATCCATGTTACTGACACGCATTTGTCCTTGAACCTGAAATAGATTTAATATTGTAGTAAGAGTTAATAACATACTAAAATAAATTATAAAGTGCACATGCAATAGAATTATTAATTTACTTGATAGTAATAATCATGCTTTTTATTCATAACTAGAACATTATTATCCAATGTTAGAGCAAAGTTTTTCTTTTCTAGTGCAGCTGCCTCTAGGCTTTGGTTTTTCCTCGCCAATGATGGAAAACATTTGATCTCTATTACAGCTCTCTCAATTTCAATTACACCTATAACAAATTTACGTGATTATAACTAGTGTTATAATTTTCCATATTTATCAAAAGTATAAGTAAGATCCAACCTAAACACATATGATACATGAATATTGATAAAGAAAGACTTACCATCTGGA
This sequence comes from Mythimna ferrago, assembly GCA_910589285.2. Classification (NCBI taxonomy): domain Eukaryota; kingdom Metazoa; phylum Arthropoda; class Insecta; order Lepidoptera; family Noctuidae; genus Mythimna; species Mythimna ferrago. The sequence goes on along the minus strand of OU342691.1, from coordinate 7,384,450 downwards.
CTGCCAGCTAAACATCCAAATTCTTCATCAATAAAAAGACCTGAAGGCCTTACAGTTTTATTATACTGTTGCATAAACATGCTTTTTGCCACATTTTCGTTTTGCTGTCCATATAACATATCTTTTGTACAAATATTCTTTTTATATAGAATATCCTTGACAAGATTGTGACATGGTGTTGTACTCCGGCGTTTGCAAACCTGTAAAGGATAAAATAATTTTTTTTAAAGATGCGTTGTATGCATAGGTGTTCTAAAAAACACAGAAATTACACATGAACATTTCTGATTACATTACCTTTCCAAATTGACTAGCAGTCAGACGGTCACTCCTATGAGTAGTATATAAATCATTTTCATGCTGCCCTACAGTAGACATTTCAATGAAAGCTATGTCTTCTGGTGACTTTTGGAATTCAGCTAACCGTTCATCACACAATATTCTCAATTGTGTTTCATCAATATCAATTGGATCACTTGCTTCAGGTCCATAATTCTTGTCTGGTTTGGATTTTTCTCTTGGAACAAACAATCGTTTGCGTGTTGACGATTGTTGTCGTATCCTGCTCTGTTCCTTTCGCTTTATGTATTTTTTAAAATGTGTTCCTGGGCTCTGTGTGGTCTGCTTTTTCCATGCAGTCTCATGCCATTTGTGTCCTGTAGCAAGCGATAGCCCTGAAAACAAAATATAATTTTACTAGAAAATATTAAAAAATATATAGAAATTATATGTTATGTACAATATAAATATAAAGAAACAGTTCTGATACATTTATTTTTGGTTCCAATCTACTAGAAAATAAAAATTTTATACTGTTTACCTGCCACATGAACACGTCGCTGATACGATCCCCCTTTACCTAAACTAATTCGTTTTCCACAGGTGAATTTATTTATGACGCTCATAAAGTTTTCTGCCACATTTGTTGTCTCATTTGACAAACGACCAGCCTTCAATGCAATTTTTTCATTGGCAGCATAAATCAGAGCCCACACTTCTGGAGCATCCTTTTTTAGATCCTCTACGAGGTTTTCTTCCTCTTTTTCACTTTTATTGACATTGCAGTAGTAGTCCTTACAGTTTCCATGAACTCCAAATACATGAAGTGGGCCATTTCTCAAATCTGCAGCCATAACAGTATTATCACTGCTATACATTATGATTTTCCGTGCTACTAAGGTAAGTTTCATTACTTTTGGTTTCAAAATATTTCTCCCACGAAGTGGAAGCTTAGTGTTGGCCAAAATCTGAAAGTGTACAAATATAAATATAGAATATGATTACATAATTTTGTGTTCACAAACATGTAAATTCACATACACAAGACATACAAAAATTTGTTCCTTGCGGGGTTCGAACCTGCGATATGCAGCGCAGCAGTCAATAGCTCAACCACTGCGCCAACCGGATTAAAGGTAAATTATTTATTCTGCACTTCTATGACTATGGATGTAAAATTTAATGGCAATCAGTTCAGTAGTTAAGATGTGAAAGCCAAACTAACAAATAAATCACTTGTGCATTTACAAGTATAATAATAATAAGTATTTACCTTGTAAAGTGCACTAGTATAATTTTTGATTACATGATTCTTGCATTCAATTTTTTTTATTATGTTTCCATAAGACACCTTTTCTTTCAAATTTGCAAACACAGAGGAATCTCCGTCACCAATAAAGCTCAAATAGCGTAGTTGATGTATTTCTTCACTCTTTTGAAAGCCTTCCACAATAATTTGTGATTCCATGCCTGTTGACGGTCCAGTAAAATTTTTGCAACAATTATGTGGTTTCATATCAATATTTCTTTTATCATAATATTGACATGTATAACAATATTTATTTCGAACACCAAGAAATAGACATTTCTTAGTTTCTTTCCCAATAATGCAGGCCTGGAAGTGAAAAACAACTCTTGAAAATATTGCACAAATTGATTGCATTCAATGCCATAATAGAAAATAACAAAATTCAACATTAGATAATTGTTGGTTGTGTTACATTGTTTTAACAATAAATACAATTTGTATTTAGTAATAATTATCTTACCATGCCAGATGATGAATCAAAGTTATGCCCGTATGATCTCTTCAACCATCCTCCATCCACATACACAGTAATAAATGGAACACCGTCTGAAGACACATGACCTTTTTCAATAGCAATTGTTCTTTCTTGTTCACCAGCTGTCTTAATTTCCTCTGTCAAATGTTCTAACCAAACATTGCCTAATTTTTTTTCAACACGCCGAAATTTATTAGGTGACATTGTTGGAATATCCATTAGACTTGTTATATGAGCTACTTGAGTGTAGTAGCTACCAGAAGTCACAGTAGCCCACACAAATGCAGTATTTACTTTGTCTTTGCTCTCTGTGCAGTGTTCCCATGCTTTACCACACATACTGCACTTGAATGTTAATGCACTTCGAAATCCATCACGTCTTTCACTGACAAATTCAATTTGTGAAGATTCACAGATATTTCGGTGTCTTTCCATAAGGAAGGCCCACTCAATAACATGTCTAAGGTCCACAATACGATACCCAGATATTCCAGATAAACATGTATTTGGAACAGTTTCCACGGTCAACTGAAAAGACTCGATTTCAGGATCTGCTTGTGGCCAATTTATGTCTACCACAGGTTCCACCACAGATTCAGCCGTCACTGTGCTAGTACTAGGAACACTGTAGGTGGCCTCTAAGTGAACTTTCGGTTTCACACGCGCATATGTTCTGGGTTGTGTATTCTGGGCACTGAAAGAAAGAAATAAATTATTATGTAATGCCACAACATGTACTTACTTTTATGATCATTGATCAGCGATCACAATAAATAATGATTATTTGATACATACACAGAATTATCAGGGATAATTTGTTCATTCGCTAACTTTTTCTTTATTTCTTCAGATCTCCAAATTTTCACGCGGCTGTAATACGATACAGATATAAATTTTAGTGAACAGTAAAAATACAACCATTGTAACGACGGCCATTTTGCTTTGAAAACTGGAGATTGAGAATTTTTCAATGAAGCTGGACACAATTCGAGTTATAATTTACATGTATACTAACTTGTCGTCACCATGTATTCGTTTCAATGCGCTTTTGGATTGTTTAGACGATTTACGGACGCCTGAATATCCGTGGCGTCGATACTCAAGTTTTCTCGTAGAACCAGACATAGTAAGCTTCTAGACGTAAACCGAATCTGAAATACACAAAAACAAATGATATACAAGACAATAGTTACTTTTATAAACTCGGAATTCGAATGAAATTGAATGTAATCATAGAACTTATCCAGATCAGATCGCTTCGAAATGCAGTTGGTTGGTTGCAGTTATGCAAAATAATGCAAGTCCAAATATCCATAGATAATACAGAATATTACAAACTTACGTTCCAAATTACGGTCGAGATTACATTCGCATTTTTAGAAAAATATAGCAGTAAAATTTTACTTACCCAAATAATTTTCATATCATATTGATTGACAATCAAAAAAATAATATCTAGTCAACAAATCAATGCCGGTCATTCTGCAGGCATTAATCTAAATATAAAATAGAATTTCATAAATAATAAATCATATTACATAATTATACATTTTGATGTAAAAGTAACGGAATGCACGCAACCATTCAAATGAAACAAGATTGCAGTAAACTAATGTTTGTTTGTTCGTATAATATTAATTGTCCGTCGATAACTATTTGTATTACTAATGTGAAAAAGTAATATGACAGGAAATACAATACATATATATATATAGCGACTTAAAAATGTTGTTTACAAATGATACATAATAATATTATTATTAAGTAAATAAAATTTTGTTTACTTGATATTATTATAACTTAACAATATGAATCGCTGATTTCTATCTATTATGAGAAGATTTTAGTTTGTAATAACCAGCTAAACTCACGGGCCATCTTGCTAACACCACCGAAAGACTACCTACTTTTATTTTAAAATAAAATTGCTAAGCAATCTATACTACAATACCTTGCAATTATTATATTAAATTGTAATGTAATATATACAAGAAAATAATATTAGTTCAAATTAATGAAAATGCATACAATTTAAAATATACAAGCAATTCCGCGCGTAAAACCTATCACTGCATTAGCTAGCCTAGTTTCAAAATGATGTCAATCGAATGATCAAATTGAAATAAGTTTGGCAACGCGGTTTCTTAGAAATTCCGACGTAACATCTAAGGTCAAAGGGTCACGTTGTTAAAAAGTAAGAAGAACGGCAACGTCGCGTTCCGCGTTTTACGTATGATGAATATAACACGTTGCCAGTAACAATAATCATAACTAATGCTAACAAATTTTTGATAACAACAATGTTTTATGTTTTCGTCTAGGATAGGTAGTTTTACGTTATTATAATGTTTTTTTTTTAATGAAATCCATTATTATAAATTTAGTAATGATTTTTCAAATTTATATTATCGGTTGCACGCCATCTAGCGTTAAATATTATAACCTATCGCAATCATGGCCGTTTGTTTGGTTGTCAAATCGAACTCACACTAGTAAACACAATGTCAAATTTTGCCCGGTTTTCATGACTGTTTTTCTCAATATATAACGCAAATTATTTACCAAAAAGTCAAATGCGGGAATATGTAATTGTAAAAAAGTGATAAAGTGATTCGTTTTGAGCAAAAAGTGTCTATGTACGGAGTATTTCTAACACATTAAATGTATGAACAAGCCAGCGGAACAATCACCTTAAGGCTAAAAATCATCACTGAGCGAAAATAAATTTGGTTATAAGAACGGCGACTCAGCAGCACTTCTGTCTATCGCCAAGTTTGAATCATCTCAAGAGTCTATAAAAGTATTGAAGTACACATAAGTAACAAAGTAGATACCATTATTACCGAACTTATAATGGTGACCACACCACTCACCATCACAACGAATAATCAAGTGGCATGACGGAGACCACTCGATTATTCCGTCAAGTGGTACGTATTTCTAAAATTTCTCATCACACGCGGTTAGTTATACTTGATCAAGCAACATTATGGTGAGTGTTCTCCATAAAATAAACATCTAAACAACAAATGTAGGGCAGGTAATGTAGAGTATTTTGTCTGTAGCAGATGAAATCAGATGGCGTGCTAATGATATTACCTTTTTTAAGGTGGGAAAAAGATGTCAGACTTTTACTGAATTTATCCACGCCTATGGTCCTTCTTTGTGTTGCGTTCCAGGACCCCGGGCTTCCCTTTCGTAAGAAACCCTAGACCCCAGTAGGGTTTGGCCCTGCTGGGCCCTTACAGTTTTACTGAAATGATGGTGAGTGGTCTGGTCACCATTATAAGTTTGGTAATAATGGTATCTACTTTGTTACTTATGTGTACTTCAATACTTTTATAGACTCTTGAGATAATTCAAACTTGCGACAGACTGAAGTGCTGCTGGGTCGCCGTTCTTATAACCAAATTTTTTAAGGCGCGCGTGGCACAAAAAGCTTCGTCGACGACTCCAGCTAGGTCCGGATGGCCAGACGGCGAGCTAATGATGATGCTTACGTCCCGCAAAGGACTAAAATGCTGTAACTAATGACGAAAGGATATATGTACTTACAGTGCGTAAATTCTCGTCAATTTGATCGAAGAGATCGATGTAAACTTCGTGTAGCGTGTGCGCGCTACAGAACTGGTTCAGTTCGTGATGCACCTTGTTGAAGATGAGCGTCTTGTCGTAGTCCGCCGTGAAGTTACGCACCATGTCTAGCACTGGAAAAAAAAACGAGCACTATTTTTACGAAAAATATTTTTTTCCTTTGATGCTTTTTTTAGGTGGTAAACCATCCAATGACTTCTCCCGCTCTAGGCCGTAACGGGAGGGCGTGTCAGACTTTTAAAAAAAAAGACATACAAGTTTGCCTGCTGCGGTCTTCCCGTCCGATTATGATTTGTGTGTCTTCAAGGCTAGAGTGAATAGGCTCTTTATAAACTAGTGCGCCTCACCATCAAAGATTGCATCGCTGCTTACCATCAGGTGGGATCGCAGTCAAGCACTAGTTTATATCAATTTAAAAAAAAAACCACTCCTGTGTTCTTTCTTTGCCTTGTATTCCAGGACTCCAGGTTTTCTTTCCAGAAGCGAACCCACGGCATCATCAGGCGTCCTTTGATGCTGAATGAGTCTTGTTGAATTACAATATAATATATTTATTTAGGTATAAGTAATATATAATAATTATTATATATATAAGTTTACCTATATTATAGGTAAACTTAAACGGCTTAGTTGTGTTTATACAGCAATTTTTTTGTGTTAACAGATGCTCAAACTTGGTACGACGGATTTGGTCCGTCCACACTAAGATCGAGCATTACTCAGGGTGAATTAGTACTAACTTTTGTGATTTATAATCGACGCCTACTTTTTTTTATTACGTACAACAAAGTTTGGACGTGTCTTTTTTAAAAAAAAACGTCGCTCCACACTTTATATCAATCCTGTATCGTAGGTGCGATTAAGATGCGTCCATATTTGGTGAATGCGCCCCTCGCGAGCCGTTCGTGAGCCGCTTGCGAACTACGCGCGTGTATTTCATTTCATGTCCGTACGAAGCTCGCGCGGCGCAGGGGCTTCGAACGAACAAGCCGTGCGCAAGCGCGAGCGGCGCATTCACCAGGTTTAGACACACCATTACACAAAATTAAATATGTAATTTACCTACACAAAACACTCAGACCCGGGACAACTGTAGACCATACAAATATTTATTCCGCGGGAGAATCGAACCCGCGACACGTAGATCAGTAGCCGATTGTTCAACCACTTTCCCAACAATTTATATGTAAGTGAATATTCTTATGAGAATAAACTTATCTCAAACAAGAATACCTACCACTGACAGGTTCCAGTTTGTTGACCACTTCAATCCGCTCGAAGTATATCATGACGCCGCCACTCGTGCCGCACGGCACATTCTTCACCTCATCTGTTTGCAGAGTGGTCTACAAAATAAGAGCATAACATATCACTCGACTTGTAGAAATTCATTTATCCAAATCTATTAATTAGTAAATGATGATTTATACCACTATTTCACCTTATGGTCAGCGATGAATAGTTCGACGATGGAATACCTGCCTAGAAGTAACCGATTCACTCTTGACATAAAGACGGTTAGATTGTTAAAAGCTAAGATGATTCTGTTACACAAAGTTTAGATTAGAAAAAACTTGTTGGTATAAACTTTCTCCTGTAGATCATAAATCTATAATATAAAAATGAATCGCTAAATGTGTTGCTAAGCGCAAATCTCGAAAAAAGCTGAACCGATTTCTCTAATTCTTTTTTTGTTGTGTTTGTTATTGTGAGGAGAAGGTTCCTATAGGGAAAAAATGTCAATTAGGGTAGTGTAGGGTATAATAGGTTAGAGTAAGGTATAGTAGGGTGGAGTAGGGTAGAGCGGGAGCGAAGCCGCAGGCAAAAGCTAGTATACAGATAGAAATGTTAAAACATTTCTCCCATCATTTAATAATTGGACAAAGACATTACAAGCTACTTCTGAGTTGTCCATAGAAACAGTTTGACTATGATTGCCAATTACTTAATGAACACTCATTACTCAACCCACATTAGTCAATTGGATTGATCAATTGATAAGCCATTGCCGTTTCCTTTTGTATCAAGAAAATGGTTGTTGAAACTAATTTAAATTCTGGACAATTATTTTTTTCTATTACAAAATTCACCAGTAAAATGAAACTAACGCGGTGTCAGTAGGACACCGCGTAAGCGATGCGAGACGAACGTAATAGCGAAGGGATCCGATGCAGTTTACGCGTTGTGCTGGCTTTAACTACATACGTGCGAATTGCTACAATTTATTTAAAACAAGCCACCGCACTGCAAGAATACGCGTGAAAATATTGTTACGTACGTGGGTAATCAAATGCCGATTTACTAAGAGACAACTTTATTCACCACTAACAATAACAAAATAGTCCAGTCAACAATAATCCAAATCGCAATTAACACTAGAGTACCGTTACACTATCGCTTAGGTCGTTAGGTAAAATCACTTCAAGTACTAGGGTAGGTCGCTCTTGATCGCAGTCGAAATCACAACTGACTCGCTTCCGGCCGGGGGCTCGTATTTATATGCGGAGCCAAGAAAATTCTAGATACCGACGTCCCCGGATCTATCCAGAATTCCAGAACAATTGAATCGCTTCTCGAAGTCATAAATCATTTTTATTGCTCGTGGTAATAACAGTCACTTTCATGCGAATTTCGACTCTATTGTTAACGTCGGAGAGTACCATTTCCCATAAATACCTAACTACTACTTGTAAGTACTTTGTGGATGTTTCGAGATTTTTCTAAGGCTGGCTACGTACAACCATTCTAGACCTTTCGAACAGCAATGCGTTTTAATTATTACGAGCTACTCTTTATTTTCTCGGAGATATGGCGTGTTCACGTTTAATGGCGTAACCGTGCCCCCCTCTTAGTCATGCTCGTCCCGAGCATTATTAGATCCGTGATACGGCGCCAATCTATCCACATGGACAACCTTGGGTTTCCCTCTTAGCCCTTTCTTGATGCGGTAGGTCACGTCATTAATCCTTTTTAACACGGTGTAAGGTCCCTCCCATCGAGCTTGGAGTTTCGGCGACTTCCCTTTCCGTCGAAGCGGGTTGTGAAGCCAGACCAGTGTACCTTCCTCAAATCCCTTGGCATTGGCATTACGGTCGTATCTAGTTTTCATTTTAACGCTGGTGTTCATGCTATTCTCACGAACTCGTTTATGCACTTCGTCCAATTGATCTTGAAGGTCACTTACGTAGTCCGTAACTGGCTTAGTCTTGTCAGGTGGCACGCCAGTTATGGCATCGACTGGAAGTTTCATCTCCCTGCCGAAATTCACTCTTGCTGGGGTATGTCCCGTGCTATCATGCACTGCCGATCGGTAAGACATCAGAAATAGTGGAATATACCGGTCCCAGTCCTTCTGATGGTCATCGACAACCTTAGCCAGGTGATTCTCCAGGGTTTGGTTAAACCTTTCCACCATTCCGTCCGACTGAGGGTGCGCAGGTGTTGTGCGTGTCTTATAAATTCCCAGAAGTGTACACATTTCCTGGAACAGCGCAGATTCGAAGTTACGGCCTTGATCGGAATGGATTTCCAAAGGTGCGCCATAACGACATACTACTTCTTCGACCACCTTCTTCGCCACTGTCGTCGCCTCCTGATTGGGTATGGCGAAGACTTCGGGCCACTTTGTGAAATAGTCCTGGATCACCACTATGTACTTGTTTCCGTCATTTGTAACTGGAAAAGGTCCAGCGACGTCGATAGCGATGCGTTCCCATGGGGCTCCCACATTGTACAGCTGAAGCCTGCCCCTGCTCCTAGTCTGTGGTCCTTTCACAGATGCGCACGCTGTACATTTCCGACACCATTGCTCTATGTCATCTCTACAATTGAGCCAGTAATACCGCTGTCTCACTTTCAGTAGAGTTTTCTTGATGCCCAGGTGTCCTCCAGAAGCACCATCGTGTATTTCCTGTAGCAGGGGGACTACTTCACATCGTGGTACTATCACTTGTGTGGTCACCTCTTTGCCATCGTTCGATTCCCATTTCCTACAAAGCACATCATTTTCTAGGACTAAACTGTCCCACTGTGCCCAGTAGCTCTTAGTTACGGGACTGTGTGACGATACTTCACTCCACTGGGGCCTAGTTCCGCTACGCTTCCAGTCCAGTATAGGTCGAATATCGTCATCTTCTTCCTGGGACTTCTTGAAGTCGCCTTCAGCCCTAATTAAATTAACGCGTTCTCGGGCTTCATTCTGCTGGCAGTGTCTGCAGTCATCATTACATGGACGTCGCGACAGGGCGTCAGCATTGTTATGCCCTTTTCCACTACGATGTTCCGTCACAAAGTTAAACTCCTGCAGCTGCTCGAGCCATCTTGCAACTTGGCCCTCAGGGTTCTTAAATTGTAGAAGCCATTTCAATGCAGCGTGATCAGTCCTCAATGTAAATTGTCTTCCTATGAGGTACTTGTGGAAATGCTGCAAGGTTTTTACCACAGCCAGCAGTTCTCGTCGAGTCACGCAGTAGTTCCTTTCTGGCTTTGAAAGTGCCTTACTGAAGTAAGCGATTACGACCTGTCTGTCGCCCTGCACTTGTGACAACACTCCACCAATTCCCGTGTTGCTGGCATCGGTATCAACGACAAATCTTCCGTCTCTGCTTGGATACCCCAGTATAGGCGCTTCACATAGCCGTTGCTTTAGCTCGTCGAATGCTGACTCACAGTCCTCGTCCCAGATAAAATCTCGTTTATCCTCAGTCAGCTGATGTAGAGGTTTTGCAATGTCCGAAAAATTCTTGACAAACCGCCTGTAGTATGTGCACAACCCTAGAAATGCACGTACTTCCGTTTTGTTCTTTGGAACCGGCCACTGTTGGACTGCCTTTACCTTCTCAGGGTCGGTTCTCACCCCGTCAGCGGAAATAACATGTCCTAGGTAGCTGACCTCCTTCTTGAACAGGGCGCACTTCTTTGGGCTTAGTTTTAGGTTAGCCCCTCGTTTCCTGGTGAACACTTTCTCCATATTCCTCAGGTTTTCCTTAAAAGTGCGACCCATTATAATGACGTCATCCAAATATACCAGACAGACGTCACAAAGAAGGCCCACCATGACTCTCTCCATGAGGCGTTCAAACGTCGCTGGAGCGTTGCATAACCCAAAAGGCATGACGTTAAATTGCCACAGGCCGCTGCCAATACCCGTACTGAACGCTGTCTTTTCTTTATCTTTCTCGCTGATTTCCACTTGCCAGTAGCCACTTTTCAAATCAATGGTCGAAAACCACTTCATGCCACTGAGCATATCCAGCGTATCGTCTATCCTTGGTAAAGGATAACTGTCCTTCTTCGTCACATTATTCAGCATTCTGTAGTCCACACAGAATCTTGTGCTGCCGTCCTTCTTCTTCACCAGAACGACTGGAGAAGACCATGGACTCGTAGAAGGCTCAATTATTCCGCTATCAGCCATGTCCTTTACCATTTCTGCTACCTCAGATTCCTTAGCCCAGGGTATGCGGCGCGGTCTCTGTTTAATTGGTCTCGCATCACCTGTATCTATCTCATGCTTGACGAGACCTGTTCTCCCGCAGTCTTTTCCCGTTGCAAAGATATCTCGAAACCGTAGCAGAAATTCCCTGGCTTGCTGCAATTCCGAAGGCGATAAATTGCTCTTAGAATTTTCCAGAAGTTGCTGGATGTGATCCGTTTCAACTTTTGTCGTGTTTTGCTTTGCTGGAGATGTATTGATTTGACGGAGATACTGAACTTCTTCACATCTCCCAACAACACTGTTTTTCTTCAGTTGGAACTCTTCTTTCCCAAGGTTCACAATCCTTACCTTGGATTTCCCTTTCGTCATAACTAATGTTCTGGCAGTGATGAGCTCCGGGTGCCGGCCAATATCTTCAACCATTACACATCTTCGTTGCCTGATTTTCTTGGGGAATTTTACTTCAACTAAGGTTTCTGTGCTCGGAGCCAATGTAGTATCCTTTAAACAATAAAGGTTGCATGAGGTAATTCCTCGCAGGAAGACTTCTTGATCTGGGAATTTCAATACTCCCCTGTCGATATCTAAAATACATCGGTTATTCCGCAAGAAGTCAAGACCCAGTATGCAGTCGTCGGTAATATTCGCAATTAACGCAGGATGGATATACACTTGATCACCGATTTTGAACTCAATTTCTGTATCACCGAGGACGGAGACTGACTGGCCGGTTGCTGTCTGAAGTCGGCAGGTTGGAGACTCTCTTTGCCATGAGATGGTTCGTTTCAGCAACTCCGGCCTTACAATGGTTCGCCACGCCCCGGTGTCAACGGTAAAATTGCAGGCACGATGATTCAGCGTTCCTTCGATGATCAAACTATTTCCGTTGTGAACTTGATTGATGGTGATGGTTGGAGCTGTGGCCCTGGCGACATTAAATTTTATCGGCTCCTCGTTGACTTGAGTTCCGGAGTCCACACTTTCCCTCTTTTTCTTAGGACAATCGTTGCGAATGTGCCCTTTTTCTCTGCACCCGTAACACGTTGGAATATAGCGGGACTGTGCTGGAGAAAAAGCCACCACTTCTCGGTGACGTGGTCGCGCTGAAGGCGAGACCACCACTTCCCTAACTCTATGCGTACGTGAATCTTTTCGTACGGCTTCTACTTCCAAAGCGTGAGCTATCGCACTCTTCAGAGTTTGGTGGTGTCCGAGTCGCACCGTAGCCCTGACTTCAGGATCCCGTAGACCGTCGATGAATGCTTGCACCAGATTAACTTCCACCGTCTCTGGTGTCATCGACCTGTACGCACGCCGGACCAGCCGTTCAACCTCAACTCCCCATTGCTGCAGGCTCTCGTTCGACCTCTGCGTTCTCTCGCGAAGCTGCGCGCGGAAAACGTGCTCGAGGTGCTTGTCTCCATAGCGAGTGTCTAATCCCTCCATGAGACGCTCCAACGTCCTGCTGTTCGGAGGAAGGTTCTCTAGGACCAGCAGAGCGTCCCCTCGTAGAGCCAAAGTTAATGCCGCAAAAGACTGCTTATCATCCCAGCGGTTTGTTTCGACCAATGTCTCGAATTGGTACTTAAATGCCGTCCAGGAAGACGTGCCATCAAAACGCGGCACATCAAATTTTGCGGCGGATGCACAGGGAGTGTGCGATGGTGAGCCGACAACAACGGGTTCGCGTGCTTCGAGCTTGACAATTTTTTTGTTGATGTCCAGCAGGCGATCTTCGTGGCCATCAATTCTTGTTTCTAGGCTATCAGCTCGGGCGGAAACCTCCTTGACCTCCAAGGTGAGATTCTTTACCTTCTCGCCCAACGTGACGAGGCCGTGGTCGATTTTATCGAGGATCAGGTTCTGCTTAGCCTCCTGATCGCGGCGAGCGGCTTCCTGTTCGCGGCGAGCTTCTTCCTGGTTAGCTGCGATGAGGTCCTGGAGCTTGCGCTGGTTGGCCTCCATACTAGCTTGCATGGCGGCCAACACCGTAGCGAGGCTCATTTCCGAGGATGATTCCGTTGGCGCCTCAGCAGCTGCTGTTGCTCCCATATCAGCCTGATCTTCCTCCTCCATACGATGACGCGCAGCATCCATCTCCATTTGCCTCCTTGTTCGTGGTCGCTGTTCGTCGTCCCTCGGTGTTAATGGCATTTCACTTCTGACACCAGTTGTTACGTACGTGGGTAATCAAATGCCGATTTACTAAGAGACAACTTTATTCACCACTAACAATAACAAAATAGTCCAGTCAACAATAATCCAAATCGCAATTAACACTAGAGTACCGTTACACTATCGCTTAGGTCGTTAGGTAAAATCACTTCAAGTACTAGGGTAGGTCGCTCTTGATCGCAGTCGAAATCACAACTGACTCGCTTCCGGCCGGGGGCTCGTATTTATATGCGGAGCCAAGAAAATTCTAGATACCGACGTCCCCGGATCTATCCAGAATTCCAGAACAATTGAATCGCTTCTCGAAGTCATAAATCATTTTTATTGCTCGTGGTAATAACAGTCACTTTCATGCGAATTTCGACTCTATTGTTAACGTCGGAGAGTACCATTTCCCATAAATACCTAACTACTACTTGTAAGTACTTTGTGGATGTTTCGAGATTTTTCTAAGGCTGGCTACGTACAACCATTCTAGACCTTTCGAACAGCAATGCGTTTTAATTATTACGAGCTACTCTTTATTTTCTCGGAGATATGGCGTGTTCACGTTTAATGGCGTAACAATATCAAACCAACTAATTGAGTTCGCGTCGCTTCTGTTATCGTCACACCGCATCCACGTGCGGGTAGTCATGTAGGCCACCGAAATAGAGTAGCAGTTGTTTGTTCTGTTCGCACCGCATCGCTTTGTGATAGCGGAGGAACGTCTCCAGAGTAACGTGCAGACACACCTAGAAGATGACCAGAAATCATCGACTGATGAACCTCTGGAAACTACTGTTCCTTCTGCACATAAAAAACGCAAACGGCAAAAGAAGCCAGTTAAACAGCATTTTTTTGGGAAAAGTCTCGTTGCTCCCGTCAGCCCCATATCCATTGTCGATGAAACTACACTAACCCCACCGGAACAATCACAACTGCAGAAAACCACACCTGAGCAAACTTCACTTGGAGACACAGAGGCAGGGCTGAATAATTCTGCCGTTTGCATAGAAACTGCACCAAAACAACATATTGAGACGGAGACTAGTCTAGAATCGTACAATAAGCATAAATCATTGTCCGGTAAGGCTGGGGCTAACGTAACAACTCTGAAAGCTGCCGAAGTAAGGAAATACATACATGTATGGAATATGGAGTCCAATGTTGAAGATGTTCGCCACTATTTGCGCCAGCTATGCCCCACGGCAACTTGTACGGTTGATGAGCTCAAACCCAAAGGTCATTATAAGTCATATAAAATTGGGGTTCCTCTTCCTCACTTTGATACGATTTTTTCAGTCGACGTCTGGCCTCTAAATGCTCAAATCAAACTCTGGTTTCCCTTTATTCGTCGTTATAAATCTAATAAGAAGGAACTTCCGCAGACTCAGCATACTTTTCGTCCCTCACGTGGTAACCAACAGTAAACCTGTCAAAACCACTATCGACATCTGTTATCAAAACGTCCGCGGACTGAAGACCAAGCTTATGACGTGGAGAACTAATCTACTGCTGCTGGAACATGATATAATTGCTGTAACTGAATCATTTCTCGATCACTCAATTGAAGACTCTGAAGTTACGAGTAATGGTTACAATGTTATACGGCGAGATCGTGGAACTCCGTGTGGCGGTGTTATGCTTCTGTCGCGAGCAGGCCTGCTCATGACTCGACGTCGGGATCTTGAAACGGATGGTGGCGAAGATCTCTGGGTTACGTGTAACCTAAATGGTCGCTCGATATTTGTGTGTGTCGTTTACATAAAACCCAGTGCTAGTGATGACGACTACATGTCGTGGTTTTGTAAAGTAGAAAGTGTTATACATACTATAAAGGGATGTATTTTTATATGTGGCGATTTAAATTTGAACAGTGCTTCGGTTAATATTAATAACTATTTTTGTTATTTTTTGTCTTTTTGTGGTTTGACTGAGAGGAACGCTGTGAAGAATTTGCATGGAGGTATGCTAGATGTAGTGTTGGTCCATGAGGGCGTCGAAGTATCAGTTAGCGAAACAGAAGGTATGGTACCTCCCGATAATTACCACCCGCCACTTGATATCACTTTAAAACTTGACACAGCTCCACATGTTCGTGCTATGCCACCTTGTAATAGTGATAGGTCTAAGGATTGGAATTTTAATAAATGTGATCATGAACGTCTTACTGCTTTACTTAATCAGGAAACATGGAGTTCTGTTCTAGAGTCAACTGATATTACTTCTAGCACAAATCATTTTTATGAAACTATTTATAATCTTTTTAATGAGTGTGTACCAAAGAAATTACGAAATAATGCTAGTCGCGCACGATATCCAGTTTGGTATACTCGAGATATTATTACAGATCTTAGACATAAACACAAACTACATCGTATTTGGAAAGCGTCTAAATGTTCTATAGCTTACAAGGCATTTTCTGACTTAAGAGCAAACCTAAAACATCGTATTACTATCGCTTATAACTCACACTTACATCGTATTGAGAAAAATATAAAACTCAACCCGCGACAGTTTTGGAGTCATATATCCACTCTACGGTGCAAAGGAGGCTTTGAACCCACCATCAACTACCAGGGTCAATCACTGTCGGGTATTGATGCGGCTAACGGTTTTGCGGATTTCTTCGCCAGTGTTTTCTTACCCGAAACACCTGACTTAAACGTATCCCAAATATGTTCTCTTGATACACATAGCAACAGCAATTCTGTCAGTTTAGTTAAATTTTTCCATAAAGATGTAGAACGTGGTATAAGTAAACTGAAACCTAGTAGCTCTGTTGGGCCAGATAGCATTCCAGCTAAAATTCTTAAACTATCTGAAGAATCCATAGCCAAACCTCTATGCCATATATTTAACTTATCGTTAAGTACTGGAAAGTATCCGACACAATGGAAGCTCTCTAGGGTTACGCCTATACCAAAGACAGCAGTAAAAACATCTGTTGAGGACTACAGGCCTATTGCCATATTGTCGGCCCCTGCCAAAGTTTTTGAATATATTTTGTATAAAGAAATTCAAAGGCAAGTCGATATTCATATGTGCAATGAGCAACATGGCTTTCGCAATGGAAAATCAGTCAACACCAATTTACTCACCCTGGTTGATTATATTTCTACCCAAATGGACCGCGGACAGCAAGTGGATGTGCTATATTTTGATTTCCGCAAGGCCTTTGATAGAATTAACAATGACATCTTGCTACGTAAATTAAGTGCCATAGGATTTTCACCCAGTCTTCTTCTTTTTATTTCTGATTATCTTCGGGACCGCCAGCAATTCGTTCGTCTTGGCTCATACAACTCACACACTTATCACACTCGTTCAGGCGTGAGTCAGGGTTCCATTTTAGGTCCCTTGCTATTTTTAATTATGATAAATGATCTCCCACAAATAATAAAACATGCAAAATGTTTACTTTATGCCGACGATCTAAAGATTTTTGCTAACGTTAACTCTGTATCGGACTGTGTAGCTCTGCAGCATGATATAGATGCCCTGAGTGAATGGGCCACCACTAACAAGATGGAATTTAATATCTCCAAATGCCAAATAATGAGCTTTGGCCGCATGCGCAATCCTATACAGTACGACTACAGTATGAACAACGGTCTTATAACTAGAGTCTCTACAGTGAAAGACCTCGGTGTCCAATTTGACACCAAACTAACTTTCCACTCGCACATAATAAGCCTGGCTAAAGAATCATTTAGACGTTTAGGATTTGTTTTACGCAACTCTCAAGGTTTTAAAAACCAAGCAGTTATAAAGCTTCTGTATAATGCCTTAGTTCGGTGCAAACTTGAAACCAGCGCTTGTGTATGGAATCCTCATGAAGTTACATATACACTCATACTGGAGAAAGTTCAAAAAGCTTTTCTCAGGTACCTATATAAACGATTATTTGGATACTATCCATATATGTATCCTACTATGTTTTTATTAGGATGCCTAAATTTCAATTCATTAAAGGTTAGGCGAGCTGTTGACCAAATTACAACAGCCTGTAAAATTATTAATGGTTACACTGATGCGTCCGACTTACATGCGAAGTTGTGTCAATTATTTGTTCCAAATAACTACTCTCGCTCTAGGAAACATTTATTATTTAATGTCCCATTTTGTCGCACTGTAGCTCGATCCACCTCCCCTATACCGCGTATGCTAACGACGCTCAACGCGCTCGTGGAGGCCAACCCTGGATTAGATTTGTTTGCTGATGAATGGAAGACGATATTATTAGAAAGTTTGCGATTCTGTGAGAAGACAGAGTGAAAGGATTAACGTGTTTTAGTATTAATGGCAATTGCTGTACTAAATAATAATAAATAAATAAAATAAATAGCGTTGACTCGCCTATGTAAGACACCGCGTTAGGTTAAAAGTACCTATTTGAAGGAAAACTGCCTTTCTTTTTTATAGGAAATCATCAAATGAGTATCAGACTTTTACACATACATACAAGCCTAGGGTATTTTAGGCATATTTACATGTGGTGACGTCATCTAAAACCGGGTACAGACTGTTGTAACGTAAAATGAAAAGAGCATTTCATAAGTGTGGAAGCAGCGCGCGCACGAACAGAGGATGTGCCGTCAAACGGGGTGAATAAGAACACAGGGGTGAAGAGAAATACCCTGTTCGCGCGCGTAGTGTGCAGGGTTCGCGCGCGCTAGACATCCACACTATGGGAATTTGTTACATTGCATGATACATTGCGCCAATGTGGGCGGCAAATTCTTTCATGGCGTGTTACATTGCATGTTACGTTACAGCAGTCTGTACCTGGCTTAATTGTCACATAGACAAATAAACCATTGTTTTTATTTTATGACTTTCAACCTTGAGATGATAAATGATTATTTCCTTTGACTGTACCTGGAAGCAAAAAGAAAAAAAGATATATTACCTGTATAGATTTATATGATGTTAGTAACGGGATCATCATATGAAAGCCAGGCTGACTGGTTACTGGGAGCAACGCCCCGCCCTGTAAACAAGGAAAATTTTGAAAATATAAAAATAGGATATTATATGAGTGAATTTTTCCTCCTTCAAAATAATTGATTGTAATATTAGTAAATATGCAGTATGTTATTGATTGTAACAGTCAATGATCTATTTGCCAATAAACCTGAACAAGATTACCTTTTAGTCTTGTTAAGGTGAACCACATTGCACACGTGTGCCAAGTACGCCGATCTGGGCGCGTCGGTCTCCATACATTTTATATGGCAACTAAACTTGCAGAGCTACATTAGATCCACGCCACGCAACGCTCCTCTACGTACAAATCAGGCGTGGTCCACGTGTGCATCAGTCTAGTGTAGTTCTGGCTTAACTCATATGGCTCAATTCAATAATTATACCAACAGTGAAGTGCCAACACCTTCTAACTGGCATTTTTCAAGAAAATTACTTTTTAGCACTTATAATTTTAAATGTGTGTATCTGCATGTTGCAACTGCATGAAATTGAAATTGTAGAAACACCTCCTAACTAAACCAACATGTGAATTTTAGTTTTTCCTCCTAAGCTTTTTGGGACAGGATTTTTTTTTCTGTATGCTTCAAATAAATGCTATATCTACTTGGTGGTACTTCAGTCTTTAACTTCACAATAGTTCCATAATACCATTCAGGTTCACAAGAGAAATGTCTGCTAAATACTGTAGGTTCATAAGCAGCATGTTCAAAACACCTAGACAATAAGATATTTGAGATAAATATGCTTGAGGGGTTTAAATGTCATATATTGTTAGATTACACTTTTCTCTTTTAATGGCTATAAGACAAAGTGTTTTATTAGAAAATAATTACACCTGAATAAAAAACATTTTAAGCACCACCACAGTTTTGAGTGCTAGGTAGTGAGTGCCGAGTACCCACAACACAACCTGTTCTCCTCTAGTCTGCCTAACCTAATATCTATCAGTATATAGTTATAGTTCGAGCTTGGTTCTCCTCATGAAAGAGCTTGTTTATTAATTCATTAAACCCCAAGCAACGAGGCGTTCACTCTCTCATTGTCTTTCTATTGTGTCCCTAATTACAGTATTCTAAAGTTTAAAAAAGACACTCAATGCAACAATAATATGACTCAAGCTATAAACATCCATAGCTTGAGGTATACAACAAACAATAACAAAGTAAACAATTAGTGATTAATCAATCAATGTCTCCGACTGTCCTTATCCATTATGTTAATGTGTTGTTGTCCAGCTAATGACAAGAAAGTAATTAGTGGCTTTGAATTCCTTTCACAAAGGCCATTAGATTATGGTGCAGTGAAAAACTAATCTAATTAACTGTGTTACCAAGCAATTTCGATATACCAGTTTTAACACATTCAGTGCCAGAACTGGGTCCTATAATAACTGAAACATCTAAACTAAGCATTCAATTTAGACTCGTAAGTTGGCTACTGTGCTTGAACACATGTCAACATCAGCTAGGTGTAACAATGACTCAAAAAACAGGTTGTGGGCACATAAATAAATAATTGTATGTCCCACTATTAGCAGTGAAAGTCATTCGTCAGTGGAAACTCTTTTTGATTTACTTTTATTCTCTTTATCTAGTTTAATATAGCAACAAGTTTGTTCCAAAATGCAAGGGAGCTTGTACAGACACTACAATGTACTATCCATCCCTGAGACGACCCATTGACCCTATTATGTATTGTAATAGAGATTACAGGCATGATGGTTTGTTAAAAAAATTGTTTGTTACACATTCTTGACAGGATCTAGTGCAGGCTCAAGTACACTATCTAAATACTTTCTTAATTAATCTGGATTATACAATCTGTTAAATTAAAACTTAGATAATACTAGTACTTATAGGTATTTGTAAATATCACTTACTCGATAATACACGCCTACATGTCCCTCTTCAACTTTGTGCAAGGAGAAGTGCACTGTGACCCCAACAGCCAGAATTACCAAAGCCAAAACTGACGACTGGTCCGCCATAGCCGGACTGAGGAAATATTACGGGTTATTAAGATAATTAAATAATAGTAACCGCAACTACTCAACTGTTACGGATAATTCACCTCCACAAATCCAAGTGGACACTCACGATTAGCGGTATGATGAATGAATAATTATTTTTTATGGTAAACACAAGATTTTATAGCGCTAATATTAGGATATAATGCGCGCCGGTCGACAAATACTAGCTAATTTAGTGTTTATTCTTACATCGACGATTTTTCGATTTCGCACAAATAGCATTATTCTAGTGACATTTCATTCATTTGACAGTAATTCTTCAGTTCAGAAACTAATCAAGTAGTCTTTGAACGTAGTAATAGATCTATTCTATTGTTCATAGTTGATGATTTAATAGTTTAATTGATGCACAAATTAATTCACAATTTTATACAAGGTTATTTATTGAAAGTAACATTAAAAATAATGAGTTGTGGTTTCATTAATCACCTTATTAAACATTAGTGTCGTATAATGTTTTCGTGTGCATCCGTTTTTAGACGAATATTTTAGTATGTCTGTTACATAACGCAGTTCTAAGAAAATAGGATAAGCAGGGAATGCGGTCACAGTATGATAAAAATAAAAAACAAAGAAAACTTCCTTGGTTAAAATAGACATATTTATTGCTGATCGGGGCTTTTCCCTTCTGCGGCACTGACATATGATTTTCCATCGGCATGTATAGCGTCTAGCACACTACTCATCGTGGTTTTCAACGCTCTATATTCTTCAAGTGCCTTGGCGCATAGTTCGCCTTCCGGAGAGTTGCCCGGTTCGATGAATAGCATTTCCAGAGATCGTTTCAAATATTTCTCAGCAGACATTAACTCATCCTGTTAACAGTTGTATTTTTAGTTCACACCTCAGTTCTAAAGTTAAACACGCCTTACGTTTACGTTATTTTATTGCATTCTTACCAAATACACTGTGCCTGTGATTTCTCGCCCGTCAAAGAGCTTTTTCGCTAACTGGACCATTGCAGCATGCAGTTCGTACAATGTGATCGCTGTAATATTAAAAAAAACGTTATATTATTACAGTTGCAAATGTTTGAAATGCAAGATTTTGTAGTGAATGGTTTATTACTATACCTTTGGTTCGAGATATTCCAGGACAAAGTGTTTCAAGTACAGGAAGTATTTCCTTGCACAGTTCCATTTTACGTCTCATTAATTTCTTCGTAGGTCTTGGTTCTCTGTTTATTGTATCTCTTAAAACACCGGCCAGCCGTTGTTTGGCATCCAACAGCAAGTAATGGTTTGGAGCAAGAATTAGTGATACGTTTCTTATATATTCTTCGAGTTCCTTTTCATCTTTTTTATCTGTCAAAAATTTATAATACCTATATAAAATTTAATAGAATAATAAATTACGGAATACAGAGAGGTATGGCAGAGTCCTTTACTCTGTGATCAGATGGTTCCTAACCAACGCATCAACCAAGGTGACCTTGCTAGTTTAAATCCGTGTAGACAGCAGTTCCTAAGCAGCACAGTAAGCTGTATTATCAACTGCATTAGCTTCAATTGTAAACCATGGCCTTCAACGCCCTTGGTTGGGAGGCGCGTTTTTCCAACCACCGAACGTGTTGGCGCGTGGATTACATCCATGTAGCCGCAACACAAACCAAACACATAAACCAAGGTGACCTTGGTTGGAATGCTTGCAACTGTCTGGTCACCCCTGGAATGACCAGACAGTGGTTACGGTTTTCATGATGTTATACGTCACACCACCGGAGACTTATTGTAAAGCCGTAAAGGACGGCTCGGTTGACAGTTTTTCGGGCATACCACATACCACCGTCCGGGACAATCAGTCAGCCACATTATCTCTGGTTGTTCTCGTCTAGCTAACTACCTATTTGTATAGCTATAGCATATATTCCTACAACCTAGTAGCCAGGGTTATCCACGGGTTATCCATCAGCTTGCTCTAAAATACCTCCTTGTAGAATCGAACTACGGGTTGATAGAATTATGTGCCCGACTCAGTTCTCGTTAGTGGCAATGTAAGAGGCGTGCAATGATTGTTGACATTATATCCGTTTCGCATGACGAGTACCTCGAGAAAGCCGAGAGAGGTAAAGCAAATCAAGTAGAAATACCTATCTTGACTTTACTCGCGACTTCGCGAGATTGTCGACATTTGGGATGTGACCTCGGCAATTGTTGTACTGCTGGCTACGAACCTCGACGAAAATCTTAGGGGCGCCGCTCTATTAAAGACAGAGCCTCCTAAGAGAAAGTGGTACTTTTGGATATAATATTAGAGTACGAACAGTTACGTCAGAAGTGTTTGTAATGAATTCTGGTAACAAAAGAAAGATTCAACTTGTGTTATGGGTATCAGAATTCTTACGCTAATTTTACATATTAAGTTACATCAGAATGTTGAAACATTATAAGTCATAGGCAGTCAGCAGTCCTTTTATTTGTATGAAAAATAGGTACAGAATAGCAGTTCCTTTATTGAAAATAAGCGTTAGGGGCATTGTGTTTAATTCAAGTTGTTTTTCCCGGCTTGTTCGTCAACTCGCTTAGCAATTTGCGCGAGTCCGCGCGAGCCGCTGGCTGCATCTTACTCGCCTCATTCCTCACTTTTAGCATAATATCCCGAAATCTAAGTAGATAACCGGTATAGCCTGCGTCAACAAAGCCATGGGCCATAGCTAGTTATTTATGGTAATTGTTTTCAACCTGTTTTCATTTGACTGTACTTAATACGTTTGAGCGAGATGACTACAGAAAAAGTAGGTGAAATCGGAAGGTGCCAGCTCACTCGGACTCGCGCGGATCGGGTAAGCGAGTTGACGAACAAGCCTTTTTCCCGAACCAGTACGTACGGTATTGTATCGTGTATCATATTTTATTTTGGGATGATTACATTGGGATGTTTATTATAGATGTAACGTGTGATCTCACACATATCGTAGTTAAGATCACTGTTTGAACAGCCGGTAGTATGTAGTACTCGTATAATAGGTAATATTTTAGAGCGGTGGTGGCCGAGTGGTAACGACTCCGACTTACGAGTTAGTAGGTCGCAGGTTCAAACCCAGCCAGGCGCATTACTTTGTGTAATTAATTTCAACACCACTGCTCTCAAAACGGTGAAGCAAAACATCGTGAGGAAACCGGCATGTCCTAGAACCAAAAATTCGAAGACATTGTGACATTCACCAACCCGCACTGGGCGCGCGTGGTGGATTTTGACCTATTTCCCTCACCTAGAGAGGAGGCCTGAGTCCTAGCAGTGGGGAAATTAAAAGTCTGATTATGCTTCTGCTTATAATAATATTTACATTTATATTTTCTTTCCTAAGACTAG
The DNA here is from genome assembly GCA_910589285.2 of Mythimna ferrago. Taxonomy (NCBI): domain Eukaryota; kingdom Metazoa; phylum Arthropoda; class Insecta; order Lepidoptera; family Noctuidae; genus Mythimna; species Mythimna ferrago. Next base: position 7,360,869 of record OU342691.1, on the reverse strand, counting down.
TCTACTTACTTATAACTCCAAGTTTATCCATGCAGCATTTAACTTTGAACCCAATATCATTGTCCTCATAGGTTTTGCTACAGGTGTCACAGGTCCACTCTCCAGGACTAGTTAGAGAGACATAGCCCGTCTTGCAGTCAGGACAAATGACGGAGCTCATGTGAGTGCCTATCTCGGTGATGTCGGAGCATCTGTCGCACGTGCATTTGAAGTATTTACCAATCATTAGATGCTGCTGGCGTATTGACGTTCCCTGCAGAAGACGGAAGCATACATTCAGCAATGATTTCATTGATAGAAAAACTTGGTAGTAAGACTACTCAGGGTTCGTCCTGGACAATCAATTGGATATAGAATTCGAGATAATTATCAATGTTGTTTGCCATGCGTAACATTTCTTCATTGCAACGCATACTTTTCGCAGGACCTTTTAAAACAAATAGTCACTTGAAAATCAACTTAAAATACACACCGCTAAAGTCGATACTTGAGTTGGTTTGGTGACCATGAATTGTAATTATCTCGAAGTGTTCATTCAAGTAGGATATATCAGATGTATTATTTATTTGGAAATTCAACAATTTATTAATAGTCTTCTATCTTTAAACAGCTTAGGTACATTCTCAAGTTCTCAGTCTGAATGTCCTTTCTTATATCTATGGTCTGTATCTATCTATCCTGTGCCAAATCAAAGTACACTCTCTCTAAACAAAAATACAAAACATCTCACCTTCAAAGGATCCGTATAATTATAAAAAATAGGTTCTCCTTTCTTAATATTGATACTAGCACGGCAGACCAACACATCATTATCATTGATAGACATGTGCGTGTTGGCCACGCAGTCATGCGCCAATAGTGCAGCCTTCAAGTACACTCCGCGCAAAACTTCTGCGCAGCCGATAGCGGGGAGGGGTGGGCCGCGGACTTCGAAACTGTTCACGTCGATCGCGGCACAAATCTTTTGGATCAAGTCAGCGTCCGGGATATCGTCCAATACACTTAGTGATTGGATGAACTGGAATAAAAAAGTAAGCTAAAAGCACAGCATACTAGTAGACACGCCTCAACTTGGCCATTTGGATTTGGGTCCGGGAAATGGCAACTATTTCACTCCCTAATGGGGGTACATGGGCTTTTTACATGGATCCTACACCTCTCGGGGAATACAAGCGTTAGGTATGTAGGTACTCTTTCAATATTCCACTCTGACTGGAGCAAGAGGCGGGGGGGAGTGTTAGACTTTCACTGACTGAACCCCACAAGTGTTCCTTCAGCTGTTTTTTTTGTTCTAAGATCGCAGTAACTGTCTCGCACAATCCCGCAGCCTTGGCTACTCAATCAACACTTGGGCTACATATAAAGCAAAGTCAATAGCCGATCAATGCCATAAGTCTAATCATTTGGGGGCTAGCCAGATGGGCAAAGCCCACCCTAAAAATAAAACGGTATGTACTACGCCGATATGGCCAACCATGAAGACATGAAAATAGTTTTACTATCATGCGCATGAGTTTATTCACCTTAACAGTATTTTCTGAAAACTCCCAAACACTAGTGCCTTTTCTTTCCTCTAAATGTGTTTCTAATTGCATAAACTCGTTCCAAGCCTGAGTATCAACTGTTCTCTTCATGAAAGCGCGCAGTACTAACAGGGATCCTACATTTTGGACCATCGTCATCGGGTGTAGGCCATTGGCTAGTTTGACACTCCTGAAGAAGTTGCATTCCATGTCAGAGTGCCATTCTGGAAAATAAATATTTAATATTTAGCCGATCACATCACCGGTCCACCAAGCAAAAGGCGTATATAAAGATCGTTGCAAATGACGTTCTGATACTTTCTATCTACCACTAACAGCCACCTGTTAATTCCTTGCGTTCGATCGTCGAATTAACTTGATTAGCTAATATAATAGATGATCTTTTTAATGTATCTATTACAGATTGAACAACGACTATAAAAATACTGCTTTTTTTCATAGAACTGGATTAGACAGACGCAGTCCGCGCCTGGAGACCATTACCTGGTACTGCTCACTAAACAAAGATCTATAAAGATAGAAGATAGTCCCCGAGTATGCATAAGACTGGTGGAAACAATCGCGCATCATGTGTTCTTGAGTGCACGTGAGTCATCGAAATACGCATGCGAAGGGCTATGTTTCACCGGGCTACCAAGGCGGCGCAAGTGGTGTCTCTGTGAAATCCTGAAGTCTACCATAGATACCCTGATCAAGCTAGGAGCCTTCTGGAGAGAGATGGGGTGGGTGGAACAGAGCCCGCCGAATGTTGGTCGCTATGGCCCACGTACAATGGTCATGAACTGAGTGTTCCTCTCCCTCCTACGAATTGCTGTTTGAAGAACCTTTGTATGTCCTTTTTTTTTGGTATTTTCAATTTTTACTTTCTTGAAGAAAGTTGTTAATTTTCATAGATCTAGAAACGGACCTCACTAAAAAGATGTGATATTCTTTTTTGTGAGGTCAGATTCTAACCTACCGGCTAGATAGGTTTTCTAAAAAATTAGCAATGTGACCTTACTATAGCCGTACCCTTGCCAGAAATATACCTGCTAATCTACTTACTCTTACGTAGATTTTCCGGGCATCCTTCCGCAGGACATATGGGAGCCACCGCACATTTCTTACACACGACGAACTTGCTCATCAGCGGCAGGTAGCAGTCGAAGCATACTAGCGAAGTGTCGCTGTTAGGCCCGAGGACAAACGGCTCATCTATTAGGATTGTCTCCCCTGGTTTTAGATCTTTTGCGGCTACTAGGTATCTTGAAGACAAAAGAAAATATGTTGTCACACTATATTATAAAGGCAATTAGTTGTTATGTGTGTGCGTGTGTTTGTTTCTCCTTCACTTACAAACGGCTAAACGGATTTGAAATTTTGCACACGGGTAGACCATGTAGACCAGGGTCGATAATTTTTAAAACCAAAAAAAATAATAGTAGGATGAAACCCATTAGAAAAGGAGGAGAATATTATAAAAATGAAAGGAAAAATAATTTACGGGCGATCTGAGGTCGGGAAGGGGATGGGGGTGAGTTTTTAAGGGTAAAAAACGGTTTTTCTCGATTTCCGGCAAAACTAAAAGTCCTATGGAAAAAAGTTAAATGGCAAAGTTGTAGGTAATAAAAAGATCTAAAACTTTTGTATTTACACTTTTTTCACATAACCTCAAAATTTATGTGAAAAATTCAAAAAACCAAGTTTTTGGTTTTTTATTTTTATCTTTTTGAAAAATACAAAATTTTTTCACGAAATTTGGTGAAAACTTACCTTTTTATGTCCCAAATACGTTGTAATTTATTTGATTAGAAATATTTATTTTTTCACCTTATTTTGAATTAATATCGAAAAAGCACCCTAATTTTCAATCGAAAAATCACCCGTCAAAATATCAGCTTTTTTCAAAAAGCTGGTATATTTTCTGTTCGTTGAAATCTCTACTTTCCGATGGTGAAAAAATAAATATATGTTACCATAGTAAATCATCTCAGAAAATGCAAAAAATCGAAAAAAACTCGAATTCGAAAAAAATTTTTCAATTATTATATACAATTTTGAGCTATTTATTAAAATTTACACTTTAATTACTCGAAAAACGTAAGATTACATGTTACATTGATAAAAAAAAAAAATTGCAAATCAAAATATACCAAACAAATAAGTTAATAAAATTAATATTCAATAAGACATCTACAATATTTGGACAAAGTAGTCGAATCTTCTTTAAATTATATGCGTAGATGCCTATTTATAACTATTTTTAGATAACTTATATACCTGAGTGACCTACGAAAAATTTTAGCCCATCAAAAGGTATTTCATAGAGAAGTGGGGAAGGGGCTAGGCGGATCTGGGTCTTACTACGTACATACCTACTATTTTTGACTGGCCTGTTGGTCTAGTAGTTAGTGGCCCTGACTGCTAAGCCGGAGGTCGTGGGTTCGATCCCCACCCAGGACAAATGTTTGTGTGATGAGCATGATCATTTGTTCTGTGTCTGGGTGTAATTTATCTATATATGTATGTATTTAGAAATATATAAGTATGTTTATCAGTTGTCTAGTACTCATAATACAAGCTCTGCTTAGCTTGGGACTAGACGGCGTTGTGTGATAGTTGTGAAATATTATATTATATTATTATATATTATATTTCTTAGCAGCTGTAACAACCGTTAGCCTAGCCAGTACCTATTCGAAATACAGTACAGTACCATACAACATCGTTTATAAAAATACACGTGCATGCTGAGTTTCTTTAATATAATTGTGACAAGTTTACTTAAAAAAAAACTAACAAGATTAAAAAATAATAATCTCCTTTATTTTGCACAAACAAATTTAGTTACTCCCATGAAAAAAAAAAATTCAAAATACATAAAAAATATATTAAAAATCTATAATAAATATAATATATATAAAATATTTATCGTAAATATATTTTTAATAACTAACTTTTGGCCGATTTGCATATATATTTTATACATTACAAATATATTTTAGATACATTCAAAATATATCTTAAAAGACATAAAAAACATAGCTAAGAAAAAAAATATATATATATATATTTACTTATTATAGATTTTTAATATATTTTTTATGTATTTTGAATATTTTTTTTTCATGGGAGTAACTAAATTTGTTTGTGCAAAATAAAGGAGATTATTATTTTTTAATCTTGTTAGTTTTTTTTAAGTAAACTTGTCACAATTATGTTAAAGAAACTCAGCATGCACGTGTATTTTTATAAACGATGTTGTATACTGTACTGTATTTCGAATAGGTACTGGCTAGGCTAACGGTTGTTACAGCTGCTAAGAAATAGTAGGTATGTACGTAGTAAGACCCAGACCCGCCTAGCCCCTTCCCCACTTCTCTATGAAATACCTTTTGATGGGCTAAAATTTTTCGTAGGTCACTCAGGTAGGGTAAATACGCCAAATGTCGGCCCCCTTAGCGATTTTATGACTGCGGATTGCTCTACCACCGTCAGTTTCCAACGAAAATTAGCTTCTGATGCGGTTTTAGATAGTTTGATTATTCTATTTCATGTTTATAGGCATAAGATGGACATTTCTACTTAAAGAAAAAAGTAATAAGGTTTGGATGCGTCGAGAACAGAAAAACCCTAAAGTCGGCCATTCACGGCCCATGGTCGGTCGCGTTTTTCCCAAATGTCGGCCGGGTATAGGGTGTTTTAAATTAAGACAGTGACAAATATTATTAACATGATTTATTTTGGCAGAATTCTAATATAACACTAAGTATACCTACATTTGTAATTGTATTTGTTTAATAGTAAAATATTTTTTTATTTCCCCTTAACAAAAGAAAAAAAAATCGTTACCGCATAATTTTCTTTGATTGCGTAAAGGCCTTAGATCTCCCTGCTTTGGGGGTTTAATAGATAAGTAGCAAGTCCCAAACCATAAAGCTACCATAAATATGTCTTCAATACTGTCAACTCATACATTTAAAGTTAACTTCTTTACAATATTAATAAATTATAATAATAAATATTTCATTTTGAGAAAATAAGATAAATAAATAAATTAAAAATGACTAAAAAAGAAATGAAAAAATATAAAAGTATTTTTTCATCAGCCTGTATAGTGGCGCTCGAATTCGAGGCTGGTCGACATTACGATCTTTAATATTTCTAATGTCGGCCCCTATTTCTTGTACCTTATTTCTCGAGATTCGACTGATATCACCCCGGCCGTTATATGGCGATTAAACGTAAAATAGATTTATATGCCTATAAGCTTTGCAAATTCTTTTGTTAACCCAACGTAATTGGTATAATTGGAATTTATAAAACAGAGTGCATTTACTTTAAGTCGGCCACGGCCGAGAATCCGGTTTTAAGTCAAAACTGTTACCCTAATGGCGGCCTCCTATTTTGCCCTGAAAAATTTACGCAAAACGTTGAAAAAACTATCTTAAAATATAGTAAAAATAACCCTTTAGTGATAATAAGACTTAAAACAAAAATAAATAAATGTCTAATCGATGTAATATCAATCCCCGAAATGTGAGTATTCACTTCAAGTAAGCTACTTTACATGCGAATTTGACGCTTCAACGGCGCTATCGCTACTCACGCTCAGTATGAGAAGAACAAGTGACGGAATCGGATAGTAACGATTTGTACGTATAGAGTATGAACTAAGCTTGCAATTTGAGAATCAAACTTGACAATTAATTACCTCTTGAATGAATGCAAGCTGAAAATGTACAGACGGCCGAAGTTTGGGGGGTGGCCGACGTTTGGCGTATTTACCCTATATAAGTTATCTAAAAATAGTTATAAATAGGCATCTACGCATATAATTTAAAGAAGATTCGACTACTTTGTCCAAATATTGTAGATGTCTTATTGAATCTTATTTGTTTGGTATATTTTGATTTGCAATTTTTTTTTTTTATCAATGTAACATGTAATCTTACGTTTTTCGAGTAATTAAAGTGTAAAATTTTAATAAATAGCTCAAAATTGTATATAATAATTAAAAATTTCCTAATTTATATAATAATTAAAAAGGTAAGTTTTCACCAAATTTCGTGAAAAAAAAATTATTTTTTAAAAAGATAAAAATAAAAAACCAAAAACTTGGTTTTTTGAATTTTTCACATAAATTTTGAGGTTATGTGAAAAAAGTGTAAATACAAAAGTTTTAGGTCTTTTTATTACCTACAACTTTGCCATTTGACTTTTTTCCATAGGACTTTTAGTTTTGCCGGAAATCAGAAAAACCGTTTTTTACCCTTAAAAACTCACCCCCATCCCCTTCCCGACCTCAGATCGCCCGTAAATTATTTTTCCTTTCATTTTTATAATATTCTCCTCCTTTTCTAATGGGTTTCATCCTACTATTATTTTTTTTTTACTTTTTATTATTTTTAAAGGCTTCTACCCTGGTCTAATGGTTATATTCCCTTTGGATTACTTTCTACATTCACGCGGATGAAATCGGTGGCAGAAGCTAGTCTATACTAATATTTTAAAGAGGAAAGATTTATATTTGTTTGTAATGAATAAACCTAAAAACTTTATCACGAGTATAATATTTTCTACTGTATGTGTGTGTGTTTTTCTGCGTTAAGTATCACATAAATAAATAAACCTCCGAGTTTGTTTCGGTGTTTTTTCCTAGGAAATATATAAGCTAGTATTTATACTGACGAAATAAAGTGTTTTTTAAAACCTGTAAATTGCAAAATAAATATGTATCATTTTTTTTAATTTACCATTATAATAAGACCGCCTTTTTATCCATAGATTTCATTTTAAACGCTTATTTTGGGGCAGCCGCGTGCAACAGTGTATAGCCCAATGGACAGAATGTGGACTGGCCAACTGGCCAGAGAAAGGCAACGACGTATTCAATCCCTTTCCGTTTTATTATTGACGTTAACAGTGACTTCTACTTTAGTAGATGTTTACTCTCAATAGTCACTTTACATGGAGCAGTGCTGAAAGTAGCGCTATTTTTTAAGTTCATATTGCAGTAACGCAACGTGCGTTACTGCAATATGAACTTAAGATTTATGGGAATATAGAAGAACATGAGTAGTGGTCGTCGAGTGTTAACGGCCTCGACTTACGAGCTGTAGGTCGGGGGTTCAAACCCAGCCAGACGCATTACTTTGTGTAATTTATTTCACCACCACTGCTCTATAAGCGAAAAACATCGTGAGGAAACCGGCAAGTCCTAGAATCAAAAATTCAAAGACAAGTGACATCCACCAACCTGCACTGGGCCTGCGCGATGGATTATGGTCCATATCCTCTGGTAGAGAGGAGACAGAGTTCCAGCAGTGGGAACACTAAAAGGCTGATTATACTATGCTATGCTAGAAGGACCTCCCATGATTTGAAACTCGCTCCACAAGCTACAATCTTTTCCATCATACGAATCAACGACCCCCTGCATCTATGTTATACCTTCATAACAAATAATGTAATTCTAAAAACTATTGTCCTCGTTACGAATCCAGTGTTTTTAATAATAGCCACAAGTTATTCTTTTGCTACACTATATCATTGTCACTGAGCGCATGTCCTAAATAAATCACGAGAAGCATCGTCTTGCCGCGACTTCCGGGGTTGGTCAGCCCAGTGGAATTATATTAGATGTATCGTTGTAAAACACTAATACTAATGACTCCAAATTAATGGGTGGCTAGTTTAGTTGTCTAGTTTATTACCTATTAACATTTGTAGTGTTATCGTGATTCTTATTAGTAGCCAATAACACCAATTTATTGCACAATTTTTTTCATAAAAAGTGTCAATTTTGTGTTTGAACAGTTCTTCTTTTTAAAACGAAAAAGTGGAGGATTGAGGGCCCGAACTTTGTCATCATTTTTAAACAATGCTTTTACTTTCACAATTTATCTTATATGATTTTAAATAGCATTTGGGGGAAGAAACATTTCCGTCAATGAGAATTGAGGGCCCATTTTGGACAAGGATATATAAAGAGAGCATTTTGCTATAACTATCTTGTTTCCACTAATTTTATTTGGCATTAATTTACATTTTGGCATAAAGAGATTTTCTGTAGTGCTCATAGTTCATCCGTTACAGGTGGGCCCTCAATCCGAACTGAGGGCCCAACTTAACAGTCCATAACTCGCATAATTATTTGACTTTCTGATACAAATTCCGATTCTAACTTCCACAATTCTTTGGAAATGTTCACTAACTCTTGAGCATATTTTCAAAGAGTTTTAACTAACGGACCTTCACACACGCACACGATAAAATACACACCAGCAGACACATATGCGAGGTATGATCACTTAGTCCATAAAAGAGATGCAACACACCTGCCGAGTTTGTCAGAGGTCTGCACTTCATACCGTGCGGGCGGCGCGCTCATGTTGCCGCAGCGCAGTGCACGCGCAAGGCACAGGTAAGCAGCCGGTAACCGCACACGGACGCGACTAACTGAACACTAGTCCGTATTTATACTCGGTGGGCTATTTTTAGGGCTATAACTCTTCGGCACGAAATTCTGACAGCCGATGCTTTGATTTTGGACATGTCTATTGTTATAAGTTTGCGAGACTTATATTTTAATTATACGTATCGTATCGTAATTTATGTGTTCGTTCCTCGCGGGTGTAAACCTTGTTGTGCTATAAATGAAAGACGTTCATAGAAAGAACTTTTGTATTTTATTATGATATATATTTACAGTATGTCTACCTTATATTAAAGGTAATCTTATGACTAGTAAACTATTTTATTTACAACAACATTATGTACATGTCTATAAAAACAATTTATAAAAATTTGAAAATTCGCAAAATTAATGTACAGTTTTATTCCATTCTTGAAATGGATACGTGTGCATCGCAAATATTATAATATAATTACAACAGTCTTGTCAAAGCGGTACAAGTTGTGTTAGTGGGGAGCTAGTCTATTCGTGTTATTATAAACTTAAGTTAGTTATTATAGTATTTATCACATGAAAGAATATAACATACGGAATCAATGAACTTGTCTGTCACCAGAGGCGCCGACTTTTAAAAAACTCCTGTGGGTGCTCGGCTCATCGAAGGGAAAGTGAGTGAAATAAATAACCATTGTCTGACGAATAAATATGAGTAGTAATACATTTTATAGTAGTTTTTCAATCATATACCAAAAATTTTAGCAGCAAGGAAAGACTTTTATATTAACTACGGTTTGTTACGGGTCTGTAAACTAGAAGAATACAGTAGAGCATCTTACGGGACCTGCACATCCACTCTTATACTTTCATGCAAGTGGAAGCCCCTGGGCACCCAAGAAGTCAGCGCCTCTCTGTTACTATTGAGATTTGTCATCCTATGACCATACTTAAAGTTACTTTCATCTAATGGAAGCTTATACTTCAGACTTTTTGCTACGCCGGACCCTGAAAATGAAAGAAACAGAATATAAGCTAAGTTGTTGGTAACGGTTAATATCACAAGTAGAATCAAAAACTTTACAGTCCTTTAGTTACCAACAGTGGCGTAATTATAGGGTGGCAAGGCTGGCAAAATGCCACGGGCCCCAGGGCCGATGGGGACCCCGGTCTTAGAGGCCGCGAGCTCAGAAGAAGTAACCCAAAATATATTTAAATAAATATTAAAATGAAATCACACCGTAACGTGATTTATCGGGGGCCCCATCTAATGAATTTGCCACGGGCCTCAGATGATATAGTTACGCCACTGGTTACCAAAATTATATAACATAGTTTTAGTATATGCAAAACCCGAAAAACGTGTCTAGTATTTTTATGTAAAGAATCTGTGTACAAAATTTCATAACTGTACGATGAAAAATCACGAAGGTGTAAGCTTGTTATATTACCTGGTTGGCCGCACAAATACATGATCACCGGGCCACCCGGGCGACTGAGAGTTTGTTTTACTCTCGCATCCAGCTGTGCGCTAGTGTTTAATGTCGGCTATGACCTGTCGTGACCTGTGTTGTACTGAGTGTCGGTGGGATCTAACTTGTGAATTGTTAAAAATATTTTTGAAAAAAAGAAAACCTAACATGGTGTAAAAAATATTGGAATCGATTGAGTTACTGATTTTGAACAAACTATAGTCAGGTTTCACATATTATACTAAAAATAATGTTGTATTAGTGTCATTAGTCGTTCAGAGTGTTCTAGCTAAAGCAGTGGCAACCAGTTTTAGCTACATTAGGACAACATGTTGACCAATTTTAAGGGTGCATTCACGTAAGTGTCGGTGCTGGTATACCAGTGCTTACAAGCACCGACTTGCACCAATTGCTTGTCAATCCTTGGTAAAAATTAGCGTCATTAAAGGGCAGATAAGCTCCGATCGGCGTCGGATTTGTAAGTAAAAGTGTTGCCTTACGTCGAGGTCGGTGGAGTGGTGCGAGGCGCTGATGATGTCCTGCAGGCAGCGCGCGAACTCCTCGATGACGTCACGCAGCGGGTCGGGCGCGGCGCGCGCCTCCGCCTCCCTCTCCGCCTCCGCCTCCCCGTCGCCGCCCTCGCCCTCCGCGCCCGCCGCCAGCAGGCACTGGCACACCGCCTCGATCACCTCCGACGTCATGAAGCTGCATGGTTGTCTGTGGGGACAGAACGAAACACTAATTGGTATCATCCAAGTACCGCAAAATAGACAGATCTTGGCCTGCACGGGTCGGGAACTGTTTCCCAAATTACATTTATACGAATGCTGCAAATACCCCAGAATACTTCTACATTACATTGTCTGATTTTTTCTCCCGGCTGCGTTTACCGACGCACTTGCACATCGTGTGCACTATCTGATACTCACTTGACTTGTCCAACAGGCGGCGGACGGAACATAGGGTCGGCGAGCTTGTCGCGCAGGCGCATGGCATCGCGGCGGCGCTCCAGCGTCTCCTCCACGTTGCGGCAGCCGACGCACTTGCACATCGCTGTGCACGCTATCTTAGCCTGAAGAACAAGATATTCAATTACATTGAGAATCAGCTTCTAAGGCAAGAACTCACGAAGCGGTTCTCACTCGCGTCCGCCGAGGTTACGAGCCCGCAGCTTTTGTAGAATGCAGATATATTATCTACTAGCTGTGCCCGCGCGGCTTCGCTCCCGCTCTTCCCTACTTCAGCCTTCTATACCCTACTCTACCCTACTATACCCTACTCTACCCTACCCTACTCTACTCTACTCTACCCTACCCTACTCTACCCTACTCTACCCTCCTCTACCTTACTCTACTCTACTCTACCCTACTGTACCCTACTCTACCCTACTCTACTCTACCCTACTCTACCCTCCTCTACCTTACTCTACCCTACTCTACCCTACTGTACCCTACTCTACCCTACTCTACCCTACCCTACCCTACCCTCCTCTACCTTACTCTACCCTACACTACCCTACACTACCCTAATTTTCATTTTTTTTTCCATAAAAACCTTCTCCTCATAATAACGAACACAACAAAAAAAAAATTAGTGAAATCGGTCCAGGCGTTGTTGAGTTATGCGCTTACCAACACATTTTGCGATTCATTTTTATATTATAGACTAGCTGTACCCGCGCGGCTTCGCTCCCGCTCTTCCCTACTTCAGCCTACTATACCCTACTCTACCCTACTCTACCCTACTCTACCCTACTCTACCCTACCCTACTCTACTCTACTCTACCCTACTCTACCCTACTCTACCCTACTCTACCCTACTCTACCCTACGCTACTCTACTCTACCCTACTCTACCCTCCTCTACCTTACTCTACCCTACTCTACCCTACTCTACTCTACCCTCCTCTACCTTACTCTACCCTACACTACCCTACACTACCCTACTCTACCCTACTCTACCCTACTCTAGTCTACTCTACTCTACCCTCCTCTACCTTACTCTACCCTACTCTACTCTACCCTCCTCTACCTTACTCTACCCTACACTACCCTACACTACCCTACTCTACCCTACTCTACTCTACCCTACTCTACCCTCCTCTACCTTACTCTACCCTACACTACCCTACACTACCCTACTCTACCCTACACTACCCTAATTTTCATTTTTTTTTCCATAAGAACCTTCTCCTCATAATAACGAACACAAAAAAAAAAAAATTAGCGAAATCGGTCCAGGCGTTGTTCAGTTATGCGCTTACCAACACATTTTGCGATTCATTTTTATATTATAGATTATAGACTAGCTTTTGCCCGCGCGGCTTCGCTCCCGCTCTTCCCTACTTCAGCCTACTATACCCTACTCTACCCTACCCTACCCTACTCTACTCTACCCTACTCTACCCTACCCTACCCTACTCTACTCTACCCTCCTCTACCTTACTCTACCCTACACTGCCCTACTCTACCCTACACTACCCTAATTTTCATTTTTTTTTCCATAAGAACCTTCTCCTCATAATAACGAAAACAACAAAAAAAAAATAGCGAAATCGGTCCAGGCGTTGTTGAGTTATGCGCTTACCAACACATTTTGCGATTCATTTTTATATTATAGAAGATATAAAAAACGAAAGTACATTTCACGACGTGTTTTATGGGTGCGGTGTGTGCGGTTGAATAAAGAAAAATCGATTTTTATTAAATCAATTCTTTTCAATTATGTCACATCCCTACGAGGGATGCAGAGAGTGGCAAAGCGTATCCTCCGAACGGAGATAAGCGGACAAAATTGGAGGTCCGCAACGTGTGACTGGAGACTCTGAACAATGGCCCGTGGGGCCGCTCATACTAAGCCCATGGCACCGCTACCTGCGGTGTCCGAAGCGGACCACAACGGAAAAGCTCTTTAAGAGTAATTACAGACCGCTTCATCGCACTTGGTACGGGTAGGGCTGTATCTTACGGACAGCCAGTTCGGCCCAGCAGGGTCGAAGCCTACTGGGGCCTTAAGTTGTACAACGCTGGAACGAACGAAGGCAAAGAAGGAACAGGACTGGGTTTTAGTCAGTAAGTCGTCGCGATAGAAGTCTTTGAATGCACCTAAAAAAAAGCCTCGGCGGGTTGCGCCCGCACGCGACGTAGTCTGTTAGCGCCCGCAATGACCGGCGGGGGGGCAGAAATTAGAAAATTAGTGTGCATCCACTAATTTTCATCCAAGAACTTTTTAATTGTCCTGTGAAGTATAACGCAACAGCGCGTATCTGGTGTATGTCCATGGCGGTCTAGAGCTGAACGGAATAATTATCCACCCGTCTTACGATTATCACTCGCCAAGTTTGCGAGCGCGAGAGATAATCGCAACCGGGACGGCTGCGTAACCGCGCAAAACTCCGGCCTCGTAAATACAGAAATAAAACAGCCGTTTCCTCCACGGTCGGCTCGGGTGAAAATCGCGTCGTGAGTTCTTAGCCTTTTTTTTTTTATGGTGGGAAAAAATCATGCATTGACATCCCTCGCTCTTGGGCGGAGCGGGAGATAGTGTCAGACTCTTACTGACTAAAAGACCCACCCCGTTCCTTCTAGCATTCATACCGGAGCTCGAGCGCCCTTTCGGATAACCCTGGCCCCAGTAGGCTTCGACCCGGCTGGGTCCCTGCTGTTGCTGACAACTCCTTGAGGCGCGCGGGAACAGTGCGCGCCGTCGACGACTTTGGCTTAGTCCGGACAGTTACCGGACGGCCGGACAGTGAGCTACCCATTGCTCACTGTCCGCAAGCCCGCGCCTACGGTGGCCGGAAATCGGGATCAGAATCCCGGCGGCGGCGGCGGCGATAACGCCGTTGCCTGATGCGTTCGGCCTCCTCCTTTGCGAGCATTACTGCTTCGCAGAAGTCGGCGACCGCCTGCCACTCCTCCTCGCTCCGGACCATGGCCTCAACCAAGGCCCGGCGCGAGAGGTCTCCGCCGCCGATCGCCCCCACGAGGGCACGGCGATGCTCCGCCCAAGCAGGGCACACCTCGACTGTGTGCTCCACCGTGTCCTCCGGGCGTTCCGCACAGTGGCGACACCCGGGCGTCACTTCCGCATGAATCCGGTGCAGGAAACTCCCGAACGAACCATGTCCGGTGAGGACCTGCGTCATGCGGAAGGTAAGGACGCCGTGAGGTCTTTCCAGCCACACCTCAAAGAGGGGACTTACCGGAGTTCTTAGCCTAACATTTATACTATACACTCGAAAAGGTAGTCCTCAATTTTCCAATGTTTCTCAATTACACAAAAGAAGAAATTCCAGTAAACTCATCAACTTCTTCTGTTTTATAAATGTTCGTCTAGAAATTTAAAGACAAAAAAAGAAAAAAGGAAGAAAACTTAATTAGGAAATTAATTAGTTACCTCATAGCATTCACAGTAGTTTTTGAGACAGCCACTCCTTTTACAGTTACATCCTTTATTATGTCTTCTGATAATATCTGGGCCACCACTTTTTGCTTTACCAATCTTCGGCCTATAACACAGGATTAAAAATAATAAATAAATTAGTTTTAGCATGTCTAATTCGGACTATTACTAGCAAAAAAGATTTAATCGAATACTCAAGAACAAATCGAATCGAACCGAATGAGAACCGTTATGTGAAACATCTATTGGCTTGTAAAACCGACTCGAATGCCGTGACGGCAAACGGCATTACACTTCGTCATCGCCCTTGATATCCTTGTGTGCATGTGCGTTAGAGTGCAGAGATGGCCAACTTTTTTGAGTTCCGTACTCAAAGAAAAAAACGGAACCCTATTACTAAGACTCCGCTGTCCGTCTGTCAACGGGCTGTATCTCATAAACCATGATAGTTAGACACTTGAAATTTTCACAGATGAGGTATTTAACCCCCTATTACCCCTATTAACCCCTTATTTTGCCCCTATATCAACAAATACTAAAAACAGAATAAAATAAATATTTAAAGGGGCTCCCATACAATGATTGATTTTCAAGAGTGATATTCTTGCCGTTTTTTACTACGGACGATACGGAACACTTCGTGCGCGAGTCCGACTCGCACTTGACCGGTTTTTTTTTTCAGCTGGAACATAAAAATTGTTCACAGACAAAAAGCGTCCTACTTTAGAGCTAAACCACTTCTTATAACAGTGGTAATCTAAATTCCAAGAAGTTTATCTACCTGAAAGCATTAGGGTTCCTGTCGAGACACGCCCTGATAGCTTTCTGCCTCAGCTCCTCGTTCTCCAGGTTGTTATGACAGTTGTTACAGTTGCAGCGGTTGCAGAACTCGCCGTTCGCGAAGCAGTCGCAGTACAGCTTGAGACATTGTGACTTGGTGCAGTTGCACGCCTTGCGCGGCCGGAGCCCGAGGTCGCCCGACACCAAGTCTGGGTGAAACAAACATTTGGTCATTGTATCAGAGTACTTCTTGTGAAATAAATAAAAAATAATGAGTGCTGATTCTGTTGTACATAGTGATGGGTAAATGCCCTGGCATTTTGGGCAGATTGGGAAAATTCCCAATAAACGCCCATAAATTCCTGCCCGAGGGCATTTATCTGGGAATTTATTTTTTGTTCTAAAATTAATTTAAGACATTAATGTTAGCTTTGGAAACTGGCTTAAATCGATGAGTTTAGTAATGTTTAAGTCTATAAAGGTGTTTTTATATGAATTTGTATTAAAATTTAAGTTTTACAAAACCATGTTTACGAACACAAAGGTTACGAGTTACCCGGCGGCGGCGTAAAAACACTTGCATGGTGAGAGGAGTACGGCAAGAGATGCGTACACTGTTACGGTTAGTTGTTTTAAGTAGGTACGTATATGATTTTATGAATTAAATTGCAATATATTTAAAATGTCTTAAAAGAACCATTTAATGTCATCAACCATTTCAAATCACTTCTACCCACCATGCGAAAGCACAAAGCGGGGACAGCGCGGTCTGTTTGCGCATCCCTCACACACTCACACACCGTGTGAGGGACGCGCACACACGCCGCGTTGTGCCGCCATTTTGTTATTAGTTATCCTGTGTCATTTGTAGATACCGCGCGCACGCACGCATATCACTAATCTATTCGAGCATTGTGCGCGCATTGTGAGCATGAGGTACGCGCCAGGATAATTGTGTTCTATGGTTCTGGTTTCCCAATTTGAAGTAAATACTTATTGGTTTTAAAAACAGTGCTAATTTACAGTTATTTTTGTGGTAAGTGTTTTTGCCGATCAGTAATTTTAAGTAAAAGTAGGTAGATTCATAATTATAATAACTATAAATAAAATGAAAGTAGGTATTCGTAATAAATAAATTTAGAATAGAATTAGAATGGAATAAGAATATAATACGAATAGAATAGAATTAAAATAGTCATAGTTTTATTGGTGAATTTCGCCCTAAAACTTTTGTGAGAGCTGGAGTTTGAACACACTTTTAAACATTATTGCATTTTGCAGCATATCAAAACGTATCTTATATTTATAAGAATAACAGCGGTAGAAGTTTGTGAAGTGTAAAGGAAAAGTGATATTTTTATTGAATCCTGTTTTTTTGTTAGTGGGTAAAAATCATCCAAATGACATCCCCCGGCCTTGGACGAAGTGGGAGATAGTGTTAGACTCTGACTAAAAACCCACCCCGTTCCTTCTTGCCTTTCGTATCGAAGCCGAGTTTCCCCTTCGGATAACCCTGGCCCCAGTAGGCTTCCACCCGGCTGGGCCTCTGCTGTTGCCGACAACGCCTTGAGGTGCACGGGAACAGTGCGCGCCGTCGACGACTTGGACTCGGTCCGGACAGTTACCGGACGATCAGACAGCGAACTACCCATTGCTTGCAATCCGCAAGCCCGCGCCTGCTGTGGCTGGAAATCGGGATCGGAATCTCGGCGGTGATTGGGGCGCTGTGAGCACCGTTGCCTGATGCGGTCGGCCTACTTCTTTGCAAGCATTACTGCTTCGCAGAAGGAGGCGACCGCCTGCCACTCCTCCTCGCTCCGGACCATGGTCTGTACTAAGGCCCGGTGCAAATGATCGCCGATTGCTCCCGTGCACGGCAATGTTCTGCCCAAGTGGGGCACACCTCCACTGTGTGCTCCACCGTGTCCTCCGGGCCTTCCGCAGAGTGGCGACACCCGGGCGTGTAGTATATGTTTTTAATAAATGTGATTAAAGTAAATTCCAGTGTCATCAATAGTTCTCTAGATAATTATAATTATATTGATGTTGATTATTAAAAATTGTATAATGTTGTCTCTAATAATGCCGAAACTAGTTTTTTATTGTTTGTTTAATACATATTATTTTATTTCTTGTAACTTAGAACATAATTTATTACATTTGATATTAAAGTATAGTCTTTTATCTATTTTTACTTGAAAAAGTATATTAATGTTGTTATTTTAAAATGAAAATATGTTTAATTCATTAAACTCCAAGCAAACGCTGTCGTTGTCTTTCTATAGTGTATCTAATCGACACGATTGAATCATTCACATTTCTTCAAAGTAAAGTCTTTTATTTCTGTTTTACATGAAAAAGTATATTAATATTATTTTAAAATACCAATTGATGTGTATAATCTACGGACATATATATAAATTAAATATAAAAGAATCAACATTACAGAAAGGAAACGTCAAATGTCAATAAATAACCCGCCCCTGATCGTTCCCGGTGCAAAGGTGCCCATAACACTCGCCGCATTACCTCGCTGAATAGCGATGGCCATTCTTTGCACCAAGAACGACCTGGACCGGGAGTCACCCGTTGCCTCACCGAGCCTACGGCCCAAATCCCGCACAAAAGACCTTGCCTCCGTACTCCAACTGCCCAGAGTCTCCACAGCAACCGGCACAAAATGGTAAAGCTGCTCCAAGGTAGCGTACTTCAGCCTTTTTTTAGAGCAGGCGTCTTCAGCGGCGGCAGAAGCAGTGTGCATGGTGCGACTCAGGTGACTGGCGGCGACAGTGCTGACGCAAGTTGCGTCCCAGATCAGGCACTTCCCGTTCTTCCATGGTACCAGAGTCAGCCCATCCGGCCTCTTACCATCAGACCTGCTAAGACCTGAAGGCTCAAGCACGCAGGGGATGTTTGCCGATATAAGGGCTCTACGGACTATGTCGTTCAGGGCATGGTGACGTGGGAACCTCCCTGTGCAGCGCCGACAGTTCAGTGCGTGATGGCCATCGGCCTCCACCATGGAACCGCAGGTGCATGTATGTGGTTCGCACACCCTACAGCCCAGGCGGAGAGCCACCGCCACACGCAAAGAGTCATCGTCGAGCAAAGTGCCCAGATGAGGCGAAGGAATCGCCTGTAACCACGCCCCGGACTCGGGTTGCGACACAGCTCGTAGTCTGGCCCTATCGACTCCCAACGCACCCTCTAACAATTGCTCCTGGAGCAGTATCACCCCTCCGTCATCCCACGCCCGCTGAACATGTTCTGATTCGGGGATTGCTGCACCCGGGTTGAGGGCCAACCAAGCTGACACAGCATCCGACGCAAAGGGTATGCTTCCCCCGTCACCATTAGTATTGAGTAATACAGTGACTAGGTTGGCAACCCCATGCGCAGACGCCAAGAAAGCCGGCAGACCCACATCCCGTGCACAGCGCACCCCGAGACCACCACATCGGATTGGTAGAGCCGCCTGCGTCCACTGGGGCCCATCTAGGGAAACATTGAGAACAGACTCCACCACCGATTTCAAGGCGTTGTCAAACGAGGAAACTTCCTCGGGACAGAGCCAAGTAGGGGTGGTCCGCAACAGATATGTGATTTTTGGGAGAGCGAAGCACATACGCAACAAGACAATCGCAATGTGCGCGGAAAGATCTTTAAGACGCTCGTGAGCAGAAAGGAGAAGCTGAGTTCGAGAAGTAATGGCCTCAGGAACTGCACTAAGAAAAATAGGTGATCCTAAGAGATTGAAGTCGGAGCGTGAAAGTTCTCTGAGGCCAGGAAGAAAGGAGTCAAAAAAATTATTTATTTATTAAGTATTTTAAAATGAAAATATGTTTAATCATTCGCATTCCTTCAAAGTAAAGTCTTATATCTCTGTTTTCACATGAAAAAGTATATTCATGTTATTATTTTAAAATAAAAATGTGTTCAATCATTCATATTTCTTCTTTTATTTCTTTAATACATACTATTTTACATGAAAAACCACATAAAATCACGTTTAACGAGTCCCATATTTTTATGCCCTCCGATCGGGCATTTATCGGGCAAATAAAAATAAATGCCCAAAATGCCGGGAAGTTACTATATTTTCCCGCCGGGCAGAAACACTTTGCCCATCTCTAGTTGTACAACAACTAAACGTAATTGGGACAGCTATCAAAATATGGGCTTCAAAACGAATTTGTTTTAACAATTAAAAAAATACAACTAACTTCAATGTAAAAAAAAAACACTAAAAAGTGCAAAATAACTTCGGAAGTCGGTGTTTCTAGAACAGTTTTGCCTGTTTGTTAATTAAATCAAACAAACAATACCAGAAACACCAACTCCCGAAATTTAAGTTCTTTTGATTGTTTTAGTGTTTTTATGTAGAATTTGTAAAAAGTTTTTTTCTTAAAATAAGTTAGAAACTAAAATGAATAAGCGCTGCTAAGTTGTAACTCACCACTTTCAGAAAGAGCCTGTGACGACTGACGCGGTGAGAGGTACGGCATGTTTTCTTGTTCCACATTCGAGTACTCGTCCTGGAAACGGACATCAACATGTTGCTAAATACATATTTATTTTTACTGAAACCTTACAGAGTAATAACAATACTCGCTAATAATAAGCTTGCTCATCCAACAGAATAATGACGTAATTATATTTTAACCATTTTTTATGAAGCAGGCTTTTAAAGTCTGGTATTGATTGCTGTAATGTAACATGCAATGTATCATGTAATGTAACAGAATTTCGTTAGTGTGGCTGCCTTGCACGTGCTCACCGAGCACACTGCGCGCGCGAACAAAGCATTCCAACTGTATGAGTATGTACATGCGAGGCCAGTGCGCGCCCAGTCCACACTCATGAAATGCTCTTTTCATGTTAACATGCATATTACGTTACAGCAGTCTGCGTTAAAACGCGTGCATATGGGTGGTATGTCCAGCGTGTACCGGTGGTATATCGCGATACGTATGGTGGGAACACCATACGTAATGATGGAACAGCTAGGCTGGTCAGAACTAAATTATCCAATTACGTATTCCCCGAAATGCAACCGCCGATAAAAACCTCGAAAACTTTTCAATTGAGAATGGATGCCAAAAAAATACCAAGAAGATATAGATGGTCGGTTATAGGTACGGTTACACTCTGGGAAATTGTAGCAGGGTGGTAAAAGACTCGCCTCGGTATTAGTATCATTTAACCTGACCGAAAAGTTCATGCGGTCAACCGTCCGGTCCGTCCGGAGAGACCGGATCAGTGACTTACTTGTTCGTGCGTTGGACTCGTAACTCTCAGCCATAGTGCTGTCGTCTGCGTACACAAAGGTACCAGAATTGAGAAGATCATATATGTGCAGCAAAAACAATGTTGCCCCGCGGAATCCAAAAATTACTGGTATTTTGAACCTACTGCTTCTAAACCTACGGTGTTCGGCTGATGTTTATTTAGAGCGTTGTGTCTTATGAACTAGAGCGGTTCATGCGACATTTGAGGGGGTTAAAGGTATAGGTACCGGCACGAATCTTGAGCGCTCGGCGTCAGAGTGGGGATCGCTTTGCGCATTCCATACATTGGCGAGCCAATCTTCGTCGTTGTTAGATACATGCAGCAAACGTAAGGAACGAATCACGAGTGACGTCTATGACACGATGGCGCGGCGAGCTAATCACTGAAACTCCCCGCCCCCGCGTCTCACTTCGTACCACTAAAGAGACCGAATATTTGACTTCTGCGCAACTTGAAACCAGCGCTCAAGATCCGTGCCGATATCTATAGTAACATACCCTTAACTGGTTTTGTTGCTTGCCATAGCCGGAAGGTATCACTATGAGCGGATGTTCGTCCGAGCGCTGACTGCTGTCGTGGTCCATGCTGCTCTCGTCGTCCACAGGAGTCTGACAACAACACATCATGCGTGAGAACGCACTAATGACAGCCAGAGCACAGAGAAACTTAGCATGTTTAGATGGTCACCCAACTACAGAACGACATCAGCAACGTATAGATTAAAATGTCTGATAATTAAAATAAAATTCAGTTCAGAATAAATTAATATTATTATCTAAGGTAATTTAATGCGAGGGGCCCAACAGCTCCTATTGTTTTATTTTATTTATTTATTTATTTCCAACATACAACTATCATTACAGGGTGACCTAATGCGATAGAGTAATGTTTTGTTTTCAACTTATACATGCATTTATATATATATATTATACTAGCTGTACCCGCGCGGCTTCGCTCCCGCTCTTCCCTACTTCAGCCGACTATACCCTACTCTACCCTACCCTACTCTACTCTACTCTACTCTACCCTACTTTACCCTACTCTACCCTACCCTACTCTACTCTACCCTCCTCTACCTTACTCTACCCTACTCTACCCTACTCTACCCTACCCTACTCTACTCTACCCTACTCTACTCTCCTCCACCTTACTCTACCCTACACTACCCTACACTACACTACTCTACCCTACACTACCCTAATTTCCATAAGAACCTTCTCCTCATAATAACGAACACAACAAAAAAAAAATTAGCGAAATCGGTCCAGGCGTTGTTGAGTTATGCGCTTACCAACACATTTTGCGATTCATTTTTATATTATAGATATATTATGCCTGTCCATTTATTTTCGGAAGATCAAACTAAATAAAAAGACGTAATTTTCTTTACTTATTTTTCACTTTTTCAGAGTCGTGATTTTTTGTAATAAGTTTTTTCAAACAAAAATTAAGCCTTCTAATTGTCGAAGCTAGAGCATAAAACCATCTATTTTGTTACAAACTAATCAGTCGTGACTAACCTCTCGCCTCTCAAAGTCCACTTCCACCTCGTGCATGTCTTGCATCCCGTCGTGCTGGTCGTCGGCCACGGTGTCGGCTATGAGCGCTTGCAAGGCCGCTTTGGACTCCAGCACCTGCTCGCTCAGCTCCAAGCGCTGCTCCGCTTCCTGCTCCGCGTCGCGCTCCGCTTGTGGATCCGTCAGTGTTATCTCTACGTCTTCGGTCAAAGTCCGACTTTCCATAAGGTCTGATACTTCGTCCAAACTTGGTTCAGCCATTGGTGATAAAGGGGCAAGTAAACTTTGTGACGAACGGGACGGTTGTTGCTGCTAATAGGAACAAAAAAAGTTTTTTAATTGTTGGCAATTGGTGAAATATGGGAGTACTGAAACGTCCGCCGACCCCTAACAAGAATTCAAGCAAGCGTGATATTGTATGTATGACGTCAAAATGACACTTGTTAATTAAATTTAGACTTCTGAAATTAAATAAAAAATAGAGCTTCGTATAGAGGCCGCTTCTGTGCAATGAAATTAAAACGATTAATTTCATAGAAGTTTTATAGACGTTTGCAGCTGGTCCGAATTAGTAACTGGAATATGCATTTCCTAGATAATAGAACCAAAAATTATTAAGATTCGTTTCACGCATAGAGATAATAAATACTTGTTTCGGATATTTTATTATAAATTCACTATCACCGAGCTTTTTGCAACACACGATATAAAAATATAGATTTGTTTGTTTTCCGTACATTTACATACCTGAGCGGGCTGCGAAGTTTTCATAGCCACTGGCGCTATTCGTACCAACTTTTTCTGGGGCTTCGTCGTCACTACACAACAAAGCAATAAATATTTATTCCTATCTAAGCGCCTCAGCAAAATATTCTAACTTATACTGACATCTGACTTTTATGATTTAAAATTATTCCAAAGTTAGTTCCATGTTTAATATTTTCAAATTAAAGTTTCAAATAGAGAAACATTTTGTAATTTGATTTGGGTGTCAACATTATTTGAATTTTGCGTTTTCCTTTTTCTAAAATTAATATATTCGAGTGTCACACAGTAAAAAAGTTAAGCTTGAACTAACAATATTTAATTGAACCAAACGATCATCATTACGTTACTTTATGGTAGATTTATTGAAAAGCTTTGCGTCTTACTTTTGGCAGTCGTGTTTCCAGTTAATACTAATGGGGGAGGCTGTCCACTTATCATTTTCTCTGCCGTCATTTGAATTAGATTACCTGAAACATTTAAACAACCTATAAAAATCAGAGTGAGTACTTGTACAAAAATTTTTAGGGCGCGTGTACACGAGCTAAGCGTGATGTCACACATGAAATATTGTTTCTATAATAGATAACTACTTTAGTTTACCTCCTGCAGCTTACAAACCAGAACTGTTATTTTTTTTGGATAAAAAGTATCCTGATACTCAGTGTATTTTTTTTTTCAGTGAAAAATTTTCGTTTTGTAACCAGAACATTATTATAATGTTAGTTTAGATTATACTTTGTAGGACCACGTTAGGCTGTAACGGAATTGTTTACCTTTATTATCAGTCAAAACGAAACTCTTGGCAGGGACGGGCATCGTGGGTGCTTGTGCTTTGGCCGTAATCTTCTGTGGCGCCACACTGGGGTTGGTTATTAGTCGAATGTATTGGATCTACAACAAAAACATACAATATTATTAACCACACCAACTTATGCCTGCAGCTTCGCCCGCGTACATAAAATATAGCCTATGTCACTCAAACATAAAGCAGCCTTTTATCTGTAAAAAAGTTCGCAATCGGACCAGTACATGCAGAGATTACCTCTTTAAAATATTATATTAATCATGACACTAACAGCACATTCTTGTTCTTTAGGATCGTCGCAACACATTTCATATTTCTTTAAAATAAATATCATAAAATAAACATCACTCCTCACACAATCCATCCATCTTTCCTTTGGCCTCCTTCCCCTCCCTGCGTCAATCTACATGTATACTCATATCCCTTTAGTTACATGAATCTCATACCTCCTCTTTACATACCATATCAACATAAAACTTGACACTGACAGCAAAACTATGTAAAACAGAAACAAGATGACTTTTTTTTTAGTGTGATATAAACTAGTGCTTGTCTCTGAAAAAACTTGTTTGTCAAACATATTTTTTTATATTTAATTACGTAAATGTAAAATCAGCAATATAAAGTTTAAGTCAATGTCATAATGGAGCTAGTCAGGACTTCGTGTTCTTTGCAGATAGTTCCTTTGTTTGCTGCATCAGAGAGGTTCCACATGGACTTTGTCTGTGCGTTGCGTTGGCGCTGCGTCGACTAAGCGGTGACGCTCCATCGTTCTATATATAAATCTAAATGACACGCCATACGCACAAAGCACAATAGGAGGGAGATGAGGTGGAGAAGGGCGCTGTGTTAAAACGACGCAGGGGCAGCGCAATATTTCCGCCGCTTTTGTACGATGTTTCTTACTAGGGCATAAAGTTTTAATAAAAAAATAATTAATAACATATCGAAGGTGACAGTTGTTGCACATTTAATTTTGGTATGTCACAAACACGATTATTAAACTCCATTATCGTTCATCCTACACCCACGTGTGACGTCGAAGATAGCTGCGTAGTTGCAACGCCCGTGTGACATCTCTCTTACACAAAATAAAATGATAAATTGGATACAATGATTAAAGGATGTTAATTTACTTTTTTCTGTTGTAGTAAGTAGGTATTTGAACTATATTTTTTTTTTCATTCACTTTATGTTCGAAAAGCGTTGGTAACAAATTGCCAGCGTGCATTATTACTTACGCCTTTGCCAGGTACGTTTATTTGGTGTAGCTGCGACCTCTGACCGCCTTGGATCACCACATTCCCATCCTTAGTAATCTACAACAAACAATATTGTTTTTATCATCATTGAGCTATAAAATTGGTACGAATATCGACGTGATCTTTCTCTTGTCCTATGTTACTTGGTCAGCGAAACACATTTTTTTTTCTTCCATCCTGTCCTGTCAAACGTTACCCTAATCACTGACTCCTTTTTCTTTCATATAATGTCTACTCACAAAGTTGAAGAAATATTGACGTTTATATTATTATTTTGGAAAATGAATTAAAATTTTGTTTGATCTGTGATACTTTTTGACTTAATAACGTTTATTATTTTCACTTTGTAATCGAAAAAAATAAATAATCGTGAATCAGTAAAAGGAGCAGTGGTGGCTAAGTGGTAACAGGCGGAGCAGGCAGGCGCTTCACTTTCATTACCACTGCTCACAAAAGGGAGAACATCGTGAAGGGACCTAGTACCACAAACTCAAAGATATAGAACTTCTACCAACACGTAATGGGCTCGCGGGTTATTTCACGGCCCATTCTCTGTCATAGAGTGTATCTAACAGTGGATGTTATAAGGCTCTTGTTTTTTTTTTTTGACGTGGGAAATCATCAAATAACTTCTCCCGCTTTAGGGTGAAACGAGAGAGGGATGTCATACTTTTTCTGGCAAAAACCCACCTATGTCCTTCAGTAGCCTTTTGGGTTCTAGGCTCATAGTCGCTCTTTCAAACGTTCCCGTAGCCGAACATTATAATGTTGATTATGCAATGTTATTATGCCACATACCTGTGCAGTTTTCGGAGGGGCAGTGGTCTTCAATATGACGTTTTGACTTGGATTCGACGTTATAACGACCTTTTTGGTAGTAGTAGCACCTGTAACACAACAGATATTTTTTTTTTACATATACAATATTATATAGCTGACCCAACTCCCCATCCCATCCCCATTACCTCAGCTATATCGCTGAGACGTTGTGAAGGAAAAACGTTATACGGGCTGTCTAAATGTAATTTTAACTAGGTTTTTCGCGTGGAACCAAAGTATAAGTAGCCAAGTAAGTCCCGTTAAAAATGGTCAAACCGTTTCGGAGATTAGCCGAAATGCACAGAAAAATTTAAAAAAAAAACACATTTCTGTGTCGAATCCATCTCTCAATCGAATCATCGAATTTACTTTCATAAGTACTAAGTACGCATTTAGTAAAATAAATATTTTATTTATAAATGATTTTTTAATTTGATACAAACATCATGTTTTTTCTTGTAAAGAATTATTTCATTTTTTCATTTTCATTTCATTTATTTATTCATTTTAACAATATAAATTGTGTCTGAATGTTTTACAAAAAATCGTTAACAAACAGGCAATTAAACCGAATGGTGTTTATAACACTTACTTTGTGACGTCACTGGCACCAATTTAGGCGTCGGGGATTTGATCGCTATAATTTGTTTCTTGGCGAACTTCACTCCTCCCTGTTTGCCTGGAGACGCCAATAACACCTGGAATTCAAATAATAATGTATTACTATTTTTCATTGCTATAACTAAATACAGTCATTCTATAAATAAGCTAAAAAAAGGTAAATTCTTTTTAGGTATCAGGCTGTAAAAAAATCTTTTCAACATTATTTTTTAGCATAAATCTCCGAACAGTCAATGAACTTTCAAAGTACTTTTTGAGAAATTCAAGATATATTGCAGTGATCGGACATACATCTTTGTTCTAAAAATAATTCCGATTGTTCCAGGGCTACGGTAACTCTTTCGAAGCCACAAGTCTAAAATAGTGGAGAATTGTTATGATGTGTTGAACAATTCCTACTCACCTTATTAGACGCTATCGAGATGGGCACAGTTTTCTGTTGCATGACGTATCGCGTCTGCGTGGTGCTCGACGATGAAGGCATCAGTTTCGTGATCACCGCCGATTGGCCCAACGATTCTAGGTTAGTTTGCCCTGTTCAGACCGAGACATAGATAATAAGATCAGAGATATGATAAGATCAGACATATACTATGTGTATGTAGGATGCATGAAAGGAACGTACGAATGATGTGTAGAACGAAGCGTAAGAAAGAGGGAGAGAGAGAGAGGAAGGATAGGAAAGGTGACAGAAGCAAGATGGCGAGTTGAAGTTGGAACAGGAGTGACAGGCGATAGGACGCAGAAAATCTATTTTATTAAGAAGCTTTGAAGACATTAAACAAGAAACGCAGACATCACGTTTTTTTTATTTATTTTCCAAGGTCGCAACCCATATACACTACATGTATGTATATAGTTATCGGCACGGATCTTGAGCGCTGGCTTCAAGTTGCGCAGAAGTCAAATATTCGGTCTCTTTAGTGGTGCCGGGGCGGGGAATGTCAGTGATTGGCTCGCCGCGCCATCGTGTCATAGACGTCACTCGTGATTTGTTCCCTGCTCTTGCTGCATGTATCTAACAACGACGACAATTGGCTCGCCAATGTATCATCATCATCATTTCAGCCGATACACGTCCACTGTTGGACATAGGCCTCCCCCAAGCGTCGCCACACCAAACGTTCCTGTGCGTCCCGCATCCATCGGTTTCCCGCTACCTTCACCAGGTCATCGGTCCACCGGTCGCCAATGTATGGAATGCGCAGAATGCGCAAAGCGATCCCCACTCTGACGCCGAGCGCTCAAGATCCGTGCCGATAACTATACTATTATTATGATAGTATATCTTTAATTGTATGTTATATTATTTCTTTATTTTCCTATTTTTTTTTAAATTATTGATAGGCTCGCCTTTGACCACCATCTTACCTAACTACTCTCACCACTAAGCGATGATGTGGTCGACGATGGAGCATGCTTGCCTAGAAGTAACCTATTCACTCTTCACAAGACTCCTATTATTTTTTCGCAGTAGGAAGAGATTTCTATAGATATAAGCATCACCGTTGTACCTACTTTTCTGTTTTCCTTCTTGTCGCTTAGTTTATATGTGTACATTAATTATTTAATAAATTAAAATAAATTAATTAAGCGACTAAAGTTCAGTACAGGCTGGAAAGAGCACAAGAATAACTAAAATCGAAGTCCTGAAGAGCAAACGGGAACGCGAAAGATTCTCTGTAACTGTGTGTGTAGCTATTTCATGTATATGTAGGTCGCTCTATCTCCAATTTTGTACTTTATGCCATTCACAATAAGGTGTAAACTCATTCGCAATCGAACCGGGATGGCACAAGGCACATGACGCCTGGGTGCACGAATACCTTTGCGTTTAATACGAAGTTTATAGGTTCTGTTAGAAGTGTTGTACTTACCTTGCATGATTACTTTCGCTAGCTGTACAGGCTTTTGTATACTGCTACCAACATTTTTAGTCAGCTCAGCCTGCAAACATGAATTTTTTTTTGTTACTTTATTTATAGGGGATTTTACTCATAGCATATGTCAATCCCAATATATCTTTTATAACTACACAGTTGTGTCTGACTGAACTATTTTTTGTGTTTTTTTTTTTATTTTATGGAAAACGTTACCTCACGCTAGGAATTACTCCTGTGACATGGATGCACTCATAAATATGTAAACTCATATACAAAAGATCCAGACCAGAAATACCTATCTTTAGGCTATACAAATATCTGTTCCATGCGGGGATCGAACCCGCGACCCGCAGCAAAGCAGCTAATCGCTTAATAACCTGTGCCAACCGTCCCGTCGGACACTAAAACGGGAAGTGTATTAGACCGTCGCAAATGTGGACGACGGCGACGCCTGAGTTGTACGTAGCGTCGCGTGAACAATTCTAGTACCGCTACCATATAAAATGTATGGAGACCGACACGCCCAGATCGGCGTAGGGCGCAATGTACTTCTACCTTTAAACGATTTCTACGGAAATATTTTAAAAAGTTGTTGGCGGATACTTTTCTCATTTCACCGACTATACTAGTAGTTTGTATGTGAACTTAGGTACCTGATCACTATTAGCACGCAAATATTGCACTGATTGCATCCCGGAACTGGACGTAACTAGTTTGAGTTTCGGCCCAGAGCCAGCCGGCACCATCACCAGTTGTTTTCCTATTTGTGCTGAAATTAAAATATGATAGTTGTTTCAATCTGCTTAACCTTTTTTCCAGAAAAGTTGGGGACGGGGTTTCCAGCCAAACCACTATACAACTGGATTCCAATATTTTACATGGAGCAACTGCCTATCTAACCACCAAATCCCAGTAACTGAGTAATAAAGATCTACAGTCTTTATAGACTGTAAAAGATCTACAAACTACAAATGACACACGAGACCATATGGCTTGACTTGCATTTCGAAACATGGTGTAATCACTCATCTGTCCGTAAGTTAAGATGATCGCCGATCCGTAGACCAACCTCGGTAAGTGTTGCTTGGAAATTGAAATAGTGCACTTGTTATTATTTGCTCACAAAATCCTATAAAATATAACAATTGTTTATATAAAAGGTTATTTGTAAAAACTAGCAACCTCTTAGGTGCTAGTAAAGAACATCTCTCTTTGACTCTTTGCAAAACATAACACATTTACCAAAAACAAACTTCAAGATTTCATTGTTCTATCTAATGCCTTGATCACACGTACCGAGTAAAAGGGACAGACAGTAAAATGTTGCTCGGCCGAGACATTGAATTATAGAGATAAGCGCTCGGCTGAGCACTCGGCGCTGTGTTTACACGTATAGAGTACTCGGCCGAGAGCACTGTCTCGCCCGTTTACTCGGTACGTGTGATCAAGGCAAAACACATTTCAACTCTATATTTTGCTGTATTTACTTACGGCTCCCGCGCACTGTTCTCGTAATAAAAGTACCTAAGCAGGCTTCCGAAACATTGCAAGCATTCGCACCATTTCCGTGAACTCGACATTAGAATATTGATACACCATCATGTAAAGATCCGCACCGCCGAATTCCGCTACAAGAACACATATAACGCGACGCAAGCGCATCAATATGACTGGCCGACTAATTAGGGTCGTCCGTAAATAGGTCACGTTCATGTTCACCTACCCTCCGCTATTGTACTATCGCTTGCTTCGCATTTGGTTCATCAGATTTTCATACAAAAATTAAAATATTTAAATTGAACGTTCTAAATATTTACATTTGTAAAAGTCATAGAACAAAAGTTGTAGTTTATGATGTTCTTAACTAGCACCTAAGAGGTTGCTAGTGTTTTACAAATAACCCTATATACAATTTAGGACAAGATAAATAAATTATTTATTGATTTTGGATAGTAACACATGTAAATGAAATTTCCTAGCTCCCGAGCCAGTTGGGCTGTAGCCGAGTCGATGTATCGGAACTCACAACCCGCTTCGGTTATGTATTTACGTTAGTGTGTACAGACCTGGCGAAAGGCGCTTGTCCATTTCGCGCACGTCTCGGTCGTACTCGGCTCCTGCGTCGAGCGTGCTTCGTACGAACATAAAATGCACGCGCGCAGTTCGCGAGCGGCATATCTTCGGCATCCCTTCAAAATGGTTGAGCTGAGTGGGGCTGATGCACGCGCCATGCTCGTGTACGGGTGCCGTCAGATGGGACTGGTAATCTCTTAGCTGCCAGTGGCTTAATTCAGTTTCTATCTTCTAATTATTTTACATTTTTATTTCACTATCAACATTGTGCTCATATGATAGAAGCAACAAGTAATATGTAACCAAGCATTATATGTAACACATAATATGATTTAAAAGAGTGTCCATGGATTTTCTTGCACATTCTTCTCCATAGAGACCTACGCTTTGGAACATGCAATTTAGCTTCACTTTTCTTGGACTGACCGACATTTGACTATTCAAAAGTGCCTGCAAATGGTCTATTTGAAATAAATGCTTTGATTTTGATTTTTTGATTTTGCATATTCGCCAGATCTGGATGCACCATTCGGTTGATGCCTGTTTGATGGCGAGGCGAAAGGCGATACGGTGACGATCCCTTTCAGAGTTGATATGTGTACCTATGACCTTAAAACACACCCTTCAGTTGCTCTCGCACCATTACCAGGGTAATAGACAATCTCAACAGTTTCCAACTAAACAACACTTAAATAAACTCACTTAGTAAATTTCCAGATTTCATTCCGCTCTGCAATACACTTGCCAGAGACATCTTCTTAACCAAACTAGGATTCTTATTGGAGACCATTGCTACTGGCTTGGGTGCTATGGCATATTGTTTGCCAGTCGAGAATGTTGTGGGTGTGGCAGCTACCAACTTTGGTGGCTTAGGCGCTATTGCTATCTGCCGCGGTGGGTTGCTGGTCACTATAGTTTCATTCTTTTTACGCACTGGTGCTGCCTGAAAAAGTAATTTTTGTTTGTTTTAGCTGTGCATGTGATATTATAAAGTTATCGTGATTTAAATGGGGTTAAAACTCGCGTGAAGTCCCTGACTCTAATACTAGGTAACTTCAACTGCATTTCAGTTTAGAAAACTCCCATCATTCCCGGAAAAATACTAAATGTATTTTGAGTGTCTATCAATAAAAAAAAATCAAGACAAATAGTTCAGCGGATCTCAAGAAATACATTATGTTATTTTTATTGTTTTGTTCTGTAATTATAAATATCTTAAAAACAATAATTACCTTGACAGAAATATATTTAGGTTGTTGTGTGGTAACCTCTTGAGTCACACTGTGTGGTATCTCTGAATCAAACTGCAAGTCTATCATTGATTCGCCTTGTACATTTAGCCCCTGTAAATTACAATAGTGAATGTAGGTATTTAAATAGAACTAATCTGTTGGTTTTATTAGTAATTAAATGTCAAATTGACCTTATCGCCGATTCCTAACTAAATAACCTCAATGAACAAATATAAAAATGGAATCTGGGAGCCTTACCATAACATGGTACAAATAACGGCACGGATCTTGAGCGCGACTTGAACTTGAAATAGCGCAGACTTGAATGAGAAGTGAAGTATTGGGTCTCTTTAGTGGTATGAAGTGAGACGCGGGAGCTGGGGGTACATCTTTGTAGTTACAGTGATTGGCTCGACAATGTGTACGATGCGCAAATTGATCCTGACTCTTTCGATGAGCGCTCAAGATTCGTGCCGGTATTTGTAAAATGTCAGTCTTGCGAGCGAGAAAGAGGAACGGAGCTATATACCCTATATAGCTGCATCATCCATTTAAAAGCTCAGTTAAATTCGTAAAATGAATTGCGTTAAGATCTTGTGGTAGCGCCTCAGATTAATATGTGGATGGATGTGAATCTAGCTTTTAGTTCTACAAAGAGCCTTATTATCGAAAGAAAATCAATCAAATGATATGCTTGTGCTGAACCTATACCTACTATTATACCAATAAAGCACAAAATGATTTGTTTCGTGATCTTCCAAATAACAATGGCAGAGAAATGGTTACCAGTTTATCAGTCTCATCTATACTAATATTATAAAGAGGTAAAATTTGTAAGTTTGTATGTAGGGGGTAATCTCTGGAAGTACCGGTGTGATTGGTAAAATTTATTCACCGATAGAAAGCTGCTTTATCCCGGAGTGACATAGACTATATTTTATGCTATATACCTACGCGGGCGACGCCACGGGCAATAGCTAGTGTCACATAAATTAACATTTTGATTTTTATGATCAATTGGGGATATATTAGAGAATAGTATACGTACGTGGTTCTCATCCAAACTAGTTTCTGGTACAGAATCATCTTGAACTGAATACTCTTGCAATGTGTACTGGTCATTCATGAAGTCTGAAACTGAAATTAAAGTGTTGTTTTTCAAATATAAATTAACATTTTTTTTTAAACAACGAAATTACATATTTTGTTTTATACTGAACAATTTAAATAATAACTGCCTGATTAACAAATCTAAATGCCAATGAAAAATATTAATGTTAATTTTGAACGCAAAAATGCACATATGTGTGAAAAAGTTGAAGTAACACCAAAGATGACAACTTGTTATATTGCCATTAGAGTGTTTATTTAAATAACTCAACCTCCTCAATTTTGTGTCATTTAACATACATTGGCTTATGTGTTAGTTTTTTCCATGTGACCTTCATAACTAAATTTTTGGTGGGTTCAAAGTTAAATTACTAATGCTTAAATCATGCCCATTATGGTCAGGAGCTACAAAAATATATTATGGCCTTGAGACTTGATTCTTAAGCAGATTAAAATATAGAGCTTGCTTATAATTTGTTGTATTAGTGTTTACCCAATATAGCAGATTATAAGCAAGCCATATATTTTAGTTTGAATTATTTCTAATTACAATTTCTCAAGAATATGGCAATAAATTGATCAGAATTTTTAAATGTAATGTCACATCATTATGACGATATTTATCTTTTTAAAATATATACGTATATATAAATTAAATTGATGAATATATTCTATTTCATAAATATATTTAATTTGGTAATTGAATTTTAATTTATAACTTAGTCTGCTTTTTATGTAAATAGTAAAATGTGGCTAGCTCAGCCACATTTTCACCTTGAGAATGATTGTGTATTACCCATACTAGCAAAATAAAATTCTATTCTATAAAGATCAATACTCATCAAATCACACTAATATTATAAAGGTAAAACTTTGTGTATGTTTGTTACTCCTTCACAACCAGACATCTGAACGGATTTAGATGAAACTTTACAGTTAGCTAATAATAACATCAGATTAACGTTAGACGGCCATTTATAATGGATTTATAGGTAAACACAAACCACATGACAATGCATGGTCATTTAATTATTGAACCATTACAACAAAAAAAGTCATTATTTTGCTTTATGGGTGCATAAAGCAAAATAATGACTACCAACAGTACATAGCATGTATGTACATAACATAATAAAGCATTAACAACTGTATGACATACCTGTAATCTCCTCACTGCCAGTATCCATGAGCATCTGCTGATCTGCGATGTTCTCAAATTCCATAGGTATGTCTGGTTCATGACCAGTAGTCTCCAAGGAAATGTCATCTTCATGCACCACCACTTCAGAGTGGTCAAAGTCCATCTGAAATGATAATTATGGCCTATATCCAGGTTGGTAACAATGTCTTGCTTAGGAGATTGCAGTCAAGTAAAAGTGAATAGTGACCCTATGCTACAAAAATCTGTCTCCGTTTTTCATGTATTCGATTAATCCGTGGACAGTAGTGTGGGTTAGCCTTGGTAATAATTCTTTTATATCACTTTAACATGTAACTGTTTTTTTTTGTCCCTAATAAACAAAATTAAGAGTGTAAAGTAGTAAAGCTGAACCTGTTTATGCTTCAATGCCTTTTTTGATCTTTGTTCTATCTTTGACACACTAACTGTGCGCAATTTGAAACATTTGACTGGTCATAAGAACACAGTGTGCCCATCCACTCTACACAATGTTACGGACATAGGGGTTCATCACTATTTGTCTATTTAAAAAGCGGTCACATATTCAAAAAGATTGAAAAACACTGCCGTAAAAGACCATGTGCCACTTTCTTGTTCATTTGTTATCTGCCAGATCTTTTGGTGGGAGGATTTAGTATGTGTGACCTCCATACATTACTTGCTGCATCAAAGTTAGCTTGAGGGAATGCCAGATCATTAGTTAGTATCAATCTGCTAAATATCTCATACATAAAAACTTCAGTTAACTAACAGTTATCAACAAAGTTAGGGCCTTAGCTGAACATTTGGTGATGGCATCTAAAACTCTATTGGTAAGTTAAGCAGTAGACTGCAATTACAATAAATTTATGTTGCTACTAACAACTAATTAAGTATAAAAAAAAAACTTACAAATAATAAGAAGCTACAAAGAATTTAAAATGATAATAATAACAATGCATTTCATGGGCTTTATTGTACATTAAAGTTGCTAACCCTGTAGATGTATTATAGATTAAGCAATAGTTAAAATTACCGTGTATTTTAAAACACTACAAGTAACTTGAAATGATACAGTTTGCAATGAAAGATATAAATAGTACTAAAAAGCAGAAGTACATCAAAGGCTAGGAGAAAACTACTACTTACTACTTATAAATAGCATGAATTGTATTCAGGATTTGGGTGTTTATTAATTAAATGGTTAAGAAAAAGTCTACTAGCAACAAAACTGAATTGAATAAAGAAATCCAAGGGAATCTTTATTTACTACTTACACCTCCAATAGCGCTTTCCAAGTTAAGTGAGTCGTCCAAATTGTGTTCCATGATGAAGCTTTAGACTTTAAGATTTTACTTATTAGTTTATACACACTAAAAGTAGCTCATACTGGAGAAAAATGAAAAACATTTTTGAGTTCAAAAGAGGCCGCCATTTTAAGTTGTCAAATTCCTCCGACAAGCCCTCCGAAGTCTCTCAAGTCGCCACGGTTAAAAACAAATCGACACTAACACAAAACGATAATATTAGACAAAAGTCTTTGACGCACTGAGTTAATATCACTTATACATAAAAAAGACCAATTATTCTTCAGTTTGTGATGCATTACATGTGAACTAAACAAATAATTTTCTTAGAAAATGCATCAAAACCGAGAAAAATTATAATGGCGCTTCTTTCAATTTTTTGATGTCACAAGTTGCCAACTTGAGAAAACAAACATTTGTTGATTTGATTTTTAATCGATTTAAATGAATTGACTAAATGAATAGTTTCTAGTCAATGACGAAAAACAATAAAATATCTAATTTGATTGTTTTTCGTCATTGACTATTTCATTAGCAACTGGTAGACTCCCAAATTACCATTCTAAAGGGAATATTGCCCTACAAGAGCACTAGATACTATCGTCATTTACTCTAGACTAGATTCGTACATGCTTTCGATAAGAAATCGTGATGTCGTATGATCTTTCTGAAAAAGACTGTAAGTACCACGTAGTTACACCCAACGAGATAAATGAACAGAAAACTCTTTCATTCTGTAAATCATCATTATACACACTTTGTTTCGCAATATTCTCATTGTTCCCAACTACTACTTAAGTCCTACCCGCTCAAAAGATCAAAAGAGAAGGACTTCCTTTTTGGAGAGGGTTTTTCTACAATTTGTCCATCTCCATATTGCATATAACATATGCAATTTGGTGTGGACAAGACAAGATGAACGCAGGTGACTTTGTTTTAGGGATATCAAATTAGCGACGGCTGTATTGTTATGACCCACGGGCACGCACCCCGCTGTAAAAATCTAAATATTCAATTATTTAAAAAAACAAAATGCTAGATTCCGTGGTTGGGACTCCAGATGAGACCATCGTAATGATTGAATATTTTATTTTCACTAATCTTTTTCTGATAATTATATTTAAAAATTCCAAATTCTTAATCGACTAACTAAAACAATTCAATTATGGTTAGAAAAAACCGAAATTGAATAACCGTAAAATACTTTTTACCAGTCTGTGGTTATTGCTCGCTTGTCTATGAATTTTCTTTGTGGCAAAGATTTTATATCTTTGCTTTGTGGTCAAATATTCTAGGTGTCTGTCAATGTACCCTGCGTTGTAAAGTAATCTGTGGACTGTGGTTGGCTGTCAATGTCAAAGAGTATATACCCCTAGTTCCGAATTACGTCAAAAGCGATTATATCGCGAATCCAACCAAATGTAATAGTCACAAAATATAAGGACTATTGAGTACTATTTGTGACGTTGCGCGTTGGTCGGATTCGCGCCATAATCGATTTTGACGCAAATCGGAACGCGGGGATAATCACTAATCACTACGTTCTGTCAATGTACTTTTCAAGCATAAATGCATATGTAAATGTACAATTCTTGTTATTCGAAAATTTATACATTTTTAGATTATTAAATATGCCTACTACTGTGCAAAGCGTACGTCAGTATCTAAATGAATTGAGAAATTCTGGTGGCTTGCACAAAGATCAAGCCGAAAAGTAAGTTCAACAGTTAATTGATAAGTAAAGATTCTCTTTCGCAGTTTATACTATTTTCTGTAAAATTAATTATTTTAATTTCCAACAAGCGAAGATCTTATTGTATTACAATTGACATCTTTCCTAGGTACCGCAATGTTCTCATGGAAATATTGAAAAGTGAAACAGAGATGGCCGATTGCCTAAAGGCTTTTGTGGAAGCAAGTATGTATAATTTCATGAAATTTTAATACTAAGAATTCGAGGTTCCAATTTTAATATAATAGCATTGCTTGCTGTTTTTTTACCTTTGGCACGGATTTTTTAATTAATTAGTGTACCAACAGAAACCAAAGCAAGGGTTAATAATAAATTGTCATATACCCCATTCTCCCTAAGATAATAAATCCCTTCATAATGTTATTTCAACTTCAACTCTTCATTAATGGCATATGTGGAAGAGACACCACAATGTTGCTAATAACATGTGTGAACGGTGTAATAGACCGTCAAACACTAGAGAATATTTAGCAAGTAATAACATAACAGTAAATTTAAAAAAAAGTTCCAAATAGAAAGATTGCTCCACAAATGCAAATTTCATTATTACTTCACTGCCATACATTTAACTTACTCTGAATGTAACCAGCATTGGATTATTATTTAAGCTAAAACAAAAATGCATATGGTACACTATGTAAAACTAGTCTCAGTTGCTTTTGTTGTTTCCAGTTGTGAATGAGAATGTGAGTCTTGTGATATCCCGCCAGCTGCTGACGGATGTGAGCACTCACTTGGCTCTGTTGCCCGACCCTGTGTCCCAGGAGGTGTCACACTTCGCACTGGATGTTATTCAACCCAGAGTCATTTCCTTTGAAGAACAGGTAAATTAATTTCTTACAAAAGTAATATTCACTTAAAAATTTAATATTTCTAGTAATTGCATATAATAGGTGCGCGAACGCTGACGTTCGCTTGGGGTTTAATGAATTAACATAATATTTTTTTGATCTACCCTCTTGTTTAATCAACATATTGATATACTGAAATAAGAAAGGAATTATAATATCCTTAACCTTTCAATCGTGGAAATTACAGACACAATAGAAAGACAATAGGTGCGCGAACGCCGGTGTTCGCTTGGGGTTTAATGAATTAAAGAAACTATGATTTTCATTTGTAACAATCAAAACTTAATTATAGAATATATTTTAGTTTATAAAGCAACAATAGAGAGGAAGAAAGCAAAGTATATTTTACTAAAGTAAAGTGTTGGTATATCAGCTACAGCTCTGTTGTCCTCAATCTGTGTACTGCCATTACCTGACAAATTTAACAAAGGAAATATAACAGTGATTTTATTTATCACTAGTCTATTGTTAGTAGAAAAATACTACTTAGACAGTTTGATAGAGATTTTTTGGCCGATTGATGTCTAAAAACGAGAACCTACTAAATATTAGATAATGGCACTTTAGTTTAACCCCTCGAGCACTGATTGTACATACGTCTGTACAACTTGGATGTCCTTGAAAAATGCTTAATTTTCGTGTTTTCCCCAAGTTTGTACGAAAGTTATTTGGTCGAAAATTTTGGTTTCTTTACATATTCTTCTATAAATACATATTTAAATGATTATTGGTTTTTCCTAGAAAATCCGAAAAAAAGTTTTTTCAATTTTTGTTAATTTTTTTGGTGATTTACGTAAACAGTGCAATTTTCCGGGTCAATGAACCCCTGGCGCTCGAGGGGTTAAGGTTGGCTGATTTCATTAACTTGGAAACAATATCAACACAATAGAAAGGATTTCTGGCTTGGCAGATTGTATATTTAGCAGGAAAACAACTTTACTTCTTCATTTTCCAGGTGGCCAGTATCAGACAACACTTAGCAGATATTTATGAAAGGAATCAGAATTGGAAAGAAGCTGCCAATGTGCTTGTTGGAATACCATTGGAAACTGGACAGAAGTATGTCACTTTTACTACAATTTATTTTGAAATAATGTCACATTGTGCATCATAGGCTTACTGCTTAACTGATACAGTGTCTGAGATACCCATATGTTACTAGAACTCTATATAGGGTGTAAAAAGACCCTTAACGAAAACGAAAACCACGTATTCTACCCATCACTAGGATAGTTTTTTCTTCTGGAACATGCCTGGGAAATCAC
This sequence comes from Mythimna ferrago, assembly GCA_910589285.2. Lineage (NCBI taxonomy): Eukaryota > Metazoa > Arthropoda > Insecta > Lepidoptera > Noctuidae > Mythimna > Mythimna ferrago. The sequence goes on along the minus strand of OU342691.1, from coordinate 7,321,566 downwards.
TGGTTCCGGAGATATTCAAGGTCAAAGTTAATTTTTTTTTTCGGTTTTTTTTCATAATCGTATAACAAGTGTCATTAGTAAACTTTCTTCCAAACAAACGTTATCAAAATTATTGATTTTTCATAACAAATTACGCATTTGAAGTTACAAAAATGCAATGAATACTAAACAACGAGCATGGCACGCATGCACACGCGTGCAGTCGTCGAGTTCACCGACCACGCGAGCGGCGAGCGGCGAGCGGCCCGGCCGAGTGTACCTACGTTGCTCAGCTGATAGAAATTACTTGGTACATTTATTTATTTTATTAATCGAACAGTTTTCGATTTCACAGTTTCAACAAAAACATTGATTATAAATCAATACTTAATTGTTAAAATTTTGAAATTAGATAGGTACCTACTTGTCTAAACGCGGGCCGGGGCTGCTTTTGCTGTGCACGGGCACGGGTACGCGGCGCATCTTACTTACCTACGTGAGTTCGTTTCTTTGACAACGTGGGTCTACGGCGAAACCCGCAGCGAACGCATCAGAGGGAGAACAACCTCTCGACCTAGCCGTCGCAGCCCCAGAGATGACCTGGACGTCAGGAGTCCGATTCCGATCCCGATTTCCGGCCACCGTAGGCGCGGGCTTGCGGACAGTAAGCAATGGGTAGCTCGCTGTCCGGCCGTCCGGTAACTGTTCAGACCGAGCCCAAGTCGTCGATGGCTCGCATTGTTCCTGCGCGCCTCAACTAGCAGTCAGCAACAGCAGGGCCCAGCTAGGTCGAAGCCTACTAAGGCCAGGGTTAATTCGAAAGATAGCTCAAGCCCCGGTACGAAAGGCAACAAAGGAACAGGAGTGGGTTTTTAGTCAGTAAAAGTCCGACACTATCTCCCGCTCCGCCCAAGAGCGGGGGATGCCATTAGATGATTTTCCAACCGCTAAAAAAAAAGACACCTAGTCTTTAGCGTTAAAATTTTGTGTGTGTTTATGTACCAAATGCGGCTTTCAAAGGTACTTACACCTACACCTACTAAGGTAGGTGCCAGATAAGAAAAAAATAACGGTCATTGACCTTTTCGTAATATCTCTGCGTAATTACCAGATGCAAACGGCAACTGAAGGAACAACAATCGGAGAGAGAGAGAGGGAGTTTCAGACTTTTACTGACTAAAGATCGGTAAAAGTCTTTCACACAGAGCGCAAGGGGTCATTTGATGATTGATTTCCCATCGCAAAAAAGGTAAGTAAGTAGGTACTTCCTATTTATCTAAAAACTAAACTTGAATCCTAGGTTTAAACTTCTACCTAGGTTTAAGCCCTACCTACATTTAAACTTCTTAAATAAAAACGTAATAAAACTCAGTAGGTAGGTACTAGTGACGCAACGAATATTGTAGGCATTTTTGAGAATGATTTCTGGTATTTTCTAGTAAGGATGGGTTCTAGTGCATAAGGCTGTAAGGCCTAATCACTAAAAGCAGGAATGATTAGAAATAAATCTCGCAAGTAGATAGGTACTTACCTCACTTTAAAAAATGTTTAGTAGGTACCGAATAAATTAGATTTCAAAACATGAACGAGCACGCGGCGCGTTTTATCTGCGTGAATTCGTTTGTTTGTCGGGAGTCACAGAGTGATTTCCAGCCGCCGTAGACGCAAGCTTGCGGACGGAGAGCAATGGGTAGCTCTCCGTCCAATAACTATCAAATCCTGGTGGACGGCGCGTTGTGTTCCACGTGCGCCATAAGAAGCTGTCAGCAAAACTGATGGGGCCCGATAGAAGCGATGCCTGAAAGGGTCGCGTGAATATTCGAAAGAATAATCGCGACCTTGAATCGTAAAGGCAACTGAAGGAACAGCATTGGGTTGTAGTCAGTAAAAGTCAAACTCCCTCTCGCTTCAGCAGAGCGCGAAGTAATTTTGATAGTTTCCCAACATCAAAATAAATCGTAGCTACGTACGCTTCCGTGCAGCAGTCTGAACTGAGATAGGTACCTACTGACTGCGGCCTTCAAAACTACCTACTAGCTATTTTTCAAATACCTACTAACCAGAATTTAGTCAGAATTTCATTTATCTGTGTTCATTGATAACATTTTTTTTTAATGTAATTTACGTAAACTGTTGAAGCCCACCTCTAAATGCTCGTTAAATTTCAAATTCAATTTAGGAAATTATTTTTAACTAGAGCGATATTTTCTTATTACACCATGCGGGCGCTGGCGCCAGCAGCCAGTAGCATGCGAGCGGCTCGTGCTCAAAGAAAGTTACCGCCCACCGCGGCGGTGCGCGGCTGTGTATCAAAAGAGCCGCCTGCGGTCTGTGACCTCCTCTATCCCAGCAAATTTATAAAAAAAATATTTTTATTTACAGCGAATTTACCGATGTATTATTAGTTCGATTTCTTGCGTCATCGAATGCACTTGTGGTTTTTTTTGTTACGAATTAGGTATTGTTAATACTTTGTGTTGTATTGTGTGATAGTCCGACTGATAGTAGTGAAAGTGTTAGAGTGATTAGGGCTTAGTGTAGATATTGTGAGTGCGTTGTGTTTGTGTGTGTAGTGTCTTTTTAGGATTAAATTGGTTAGTAGTAGGCACCTTAGGCGAGATAAAATGCCTTTTCATGTTTATCGGCGCACGAGTACGTGAATATGGTTTACTGAAACGGGCTTCCAGACACGGTGGAAACACAATGTGTGGGCTGGCATTGTGGGAAACCAGATCCTAGGCCCAGTTTTCTTGCCACCGAGAATGGACGGGCTTGCCTACCTCGATTTTATTACTGGGTACCTAACCGATACTGTGGAAGAGATGCCACTAGCTCAGAGGCTTGGGTTGTGGTACCAGCACGACGGTGCGCCGCCTCATGTCGTGGGACCAGTTCCTGAGCAACTGACGACGCTGTTCGGAGACAACTGGATCGGACGGTTTAGGCCTCATGCATGGCCAGCTCGCTCGCCTGATTTAACCTCTCTGGATTTCTTTTTGTGGGGTTACGTCAAAGATAGGGTGTTTGACCGCCCATGCGAGACCGCTGCTGAAATGCGACAGAAAATTATTGATATGTTCGACGAACTTAAGCAGCGGTCAGCGCAAGAAGGAATCCTGGAGCGGGTTCACGAAAACAAGTGGGCTAGGGCGCGCATCTGTCTTCGCGTAGGAGGTCGGCAGTTTGAACCGGAGCTCGTCAGTGTCGAGAGGCCACCTGTGCTGGATGACAGCTAAAGCGACGGACAGTGTAGGTAAGTACTCAAGCTATTTAAAAACTGTACTTATTTCATGTAAGTAAGCAATTGTACGAACACAACACAGAATTTTTTAATTACCAAGAGCCTAGGTATTAAATTGCCACATGGTTGTAATCCCACGTCCCAACCAAGGTGACCTTGCTAGTTGCAATCCGTGTAGACAGCAGTTGTAATCCTTGACCTGCAACGTCCTTGGTTGGGAGGCGCGTTTTTCCAACCACGTGTTGGCGCGTGGTTTACATCCATGTGGCCGCAGCATAAACCAAGGCCACCTTGGTTGGAACGCTAGTTTACAACCATGTAGCCAATCTTTAACGTATGTAATACCTACACAATGCGAAGCGCGCGCGACGCCCGGGCGCCGCGCCTCGCCTCGCCAGTCGACGTACCTACACACGCACCGGCACAATCAGTTGGGCGCTTTACATTGCGCGCAAAGAAAAGCGTCATTTTTTTAAAGGTTGAAAAAAAAGTTTGTTTCCCAGCAATATTTTTTGGCCAAAATGACTTAGTTATATGTACAGAATGAGTAGTTATCGGGTATGTGATCGGTCTTTTTACACCCTGTATGTTACTAGAATTTGCGTGCTGATTTTTTCAATCACTATTTAAATTACATTTACTCTCGGAATAGAATAAAACTATTTATTCTGTTACTGTCCCACTGCAGATCAAATCTCATGCTGAGAAGACAAACAGTAGTTACCATTAGTATATATATACTATAGTTGCCCAATGCGCCGACCCCAAATAAAACGGGACAAGGGCAGGAAGAAGAAGAAGTTGCCCAATGTGTGTCAGGTTTACTTTTGACAGAATTCACAGGAAGCAGCTGCTATGATCCTTACTTACTTACATCCTTTTATTTAGTTTATTACTTATTTTTATTTAGTCAGGCGTTTTTTATCGTTTATGAGGTGAGAAGTCATAAAACAATTGTTCCTGCTCTGGGTAGAGCAAAAGGGAGTGACAAACTTACTAACTAAAACCCACCTATGTTCCTTCTACTGGGGTCATGGGTCGTCCGAAAAGGAATCCCGGAGTCCTGGGACGCAAGGCAAAATCTACTCCTAGTGGGTTTTAGTCAGTAAAAGTCTGACACGCCCTCTCGCTCCACCTTAGAGCGGTAGAAGTCATTGGATGATTTCCCACCTAAAAAAAACTAAAACCTATGTTCCTTCAGTTACCTTTTGTGTTTGAGGGCCATAGTAACATTTGATACAGTTGCCGTCACGGATCTTGAGCGCTTGCGCAGAAGTCAAATATTCGGTATCTTTAGTGGTGCGAAGTGAGACGCGGGGGCGGGGAGTGGCAGTAATTGGCTCGCCGCGCCATCGCGTCATTTACGTCACTCCTAATTCGTTCCCTGCGTTGCTGCATATTTCTAACAACGAAGACGATTGGCTCGCCAATGTATGGAATGCTCAAAGCGATCCCCACTCTGATGCCGAGCGCTCAAGAACCGTTTTGGCAATTGTAAACCCTGCAGCTCTAACAAGCATCAGTAGTCATAGGCTGAGTTATATTGACTTGGAAAATATATGTATGTTTCAGACAATACTCAGTAGATTATAAGTTAGAAACATATCTGAAGATTGCACGACTATACTTGGAAGTGGATGACCCGGTGCAGGCCGAGGCATTTGTGAACAGAGCCTCACTGCTGCAGGCGGAGACGACTAATGAACAGCTACAGATCTACTACAAAGTCTGCTACGCCAGGGTCTTGGACTATAGAAGGTATTTCTGGGAAAAAACACTTATAATAATAAGTGTAATCTGATAATAATAAGTAATAATCTGACGAACTAAAATATGATTTTTTTTTAAGTCATATAATAAAGTTATTGTTTATGACGTTACTAATACAGTCCTGCAAGATTGTCAGTGTTTTACAAATAACACTGAATACTACGCGTTCCAAATGAGAATAGGACCGATTCTTATGTTTTGACGTCTCGTCGTACTGTCAAATCGAAGAAATTTTGGCAAAATTTAAGAACTTAGAGACGAGTAAAATTGAAGAACTCGATTCTGATTAAACTTTTTTCGTTCACAGTTCATAAATAAATTAAATTTTTCGTAAATTAATTAATGTTTAAAATTTTCTTTCCTCGATTTGACAGTAAATCGTGACGTCACAACATGGCGGGCGATCCTATTCTCATTTGGAACGCATTGCACATTGTTAATCTTTGCCCCAGACAAAAGAATAAATTTTGTTTTGTGTAAACTTTAAATGTGGCAATCAGTGTCATCTAGCGCGGACACCGTACTTTAAGCTGCAGCAATAAAGTTAGCTAATGTTTATCAGCTTATTAACTTTTTGCTCGCCACAGTCATGTACACATGACAAAGCAAAATGTGTCCAACACGCCCGCGTCATGACTACATGACAAACACTACGCGTTTGGAGGTATGCGGAACAGAGAGTAAAGTCCCATATACCACAGTTGAAAAGGGAGGATCCTCCGATCAGACTGATGTTATGGCTGTTGGGCGACTGCCCAGGAGATGATTTTAGGCTGTTCTATTTGTTTACATCGCGCGGAGAAGTTTGATTGCGACATGCATGATCACTTCTTATGTGACGCTATAGATGTCGCTAACGCTAATAAATCAAATAAAAAGTATTGATTTTCTTATTTCTATTATTAATTATTTGGTGCGTATTTTATATGGCAATGGCAACTAGACTTGTAATGATAATAGACTTGTAATGTTTGTAGACTTTTATGTTCCCGCTTTATTTTTTAAACGCAATAAACCCAGCTCATGTCTTCATTATTTACTTAGGAAGTTCATAGAAGCGGCACAAAGGTACAACGAGTTGTCTTACCGCAACATTATCCACGAGGACGAACGCATGACGTGTCTGAGGAACGCCCTCATCTGTACCGTATTGGCTTCCGCAGGTAATAAGTATCTGCATAGTATGTTTTATTTTATTAGCAACCTAAGTAACAAGCGCCGTCGAGGCCCGCTCAGGAAGAGGTGGCGGGATGATCTGGACGCGTACCCCGAGGACTGTTTAGAGACGGCACAGGAGAAGAAAGTTTGGAGGCACTTGCTTAGCAATAGGACAGAAATGGCTAGTAAAAAAAAGTAACAACTAACCCAGCGACATAGCATGAATTTAGATGATATTAACATGATTAAATATTCATAAAAAAGTGCAACTGCAAACATCACAAAGCCATCATACAATCCCGCTATTATAATAACTATATAAGACAATGTTTCCCAAAGTTGACTGGACCGCGCTTCCCCTAACAAAAACTACCAAATTCGTGCTTCGCCTCTTGGTTTTCATGAAGGAAAAATATATTATTATTATATATTTTTTTTACTAGATTTTACCCGCGGCTTCGCCCGCGTACATAAAGTATAGCATAGGCCACTCAGGAATAAAGCAGCTTTCTATCGGCGAAAAAATTTTAGCAAACCAGTACTTCCAGAGGTTACCTTCTACAAATAAAAAAAAAACAAACTTTATCGCTTTATAATGTTAGTGTAGATTATATTCTATTCTTTTGTTATATGTTTTGGCTAGGCTCGACTCACGTTTCACCATTCTAATTTGATGGTAAGTGATCTCGACGTCTCAACAAGCTCCTTCGTCGATCGCATGATAACTTTATCTTGCCTAGAAGTAAACTAATCACTCTTTATTTAAGCGCCCCAAGGTTGTAACTAAACTGTGTTAGGAAACACACACTTGCAGGGAAGTTAACTCCATAGCTGTAAGCACAATGAAAGTATTCCCAAAAAGTTTTTGTACAATATATGGGTAGGATTACCAGAGTAAGGCTACTTTTTCACCAGAGATGTGCTATGCAGCTATGCGGCGAGGATGTAATAGCTAAGCTTTGAAACTATGTGACCACTGCTATGCGCCGCCGCAAAGTAGCTGCGCGATGAAGATGCGCAGCTCGAGCTCTGTGGTGTATCGATAGTAGGAAAGCGGCTCATTGCTCCCACACCACTCGGGACTATCCGTAGCACTCTTCCATAGCAAGAATCTTTTCATATAAAAAACATATCCTTTTCCACCAGTGCTAAGCTATGTGCACCAATGATATGATTTATTGTGTTGTTCTTTTATTGTATTATTATTGTCTTAAAAGTGTATTAATTAAAGTGTGTAAAACGTAGGTATATGGGCCTAGATGCCTGAAATAAATAAATTGAAATTGGTGGATATCAAACGCATCCATAGCACATCTCTGGTGGAAAAGCACCCTAATGATGGTCGTATGTCTTTTTCCTTATTTTGCATTTTCCTTGCAGGTCAGCAGCGTTCCAGAATGTTAGCAACTCTCTTCAAAGATGAAAGATGTCAACAGTTACCAGCGTACTCGATCTTAGAGAAAATGTACCTAGACCGTATCATCAGGCGGTCAGAACTGCACGAGTTCGAAGCCCTAATGCAGACGCACCAGAAGGCAACTTGTCATATTTATCATTCGGTACAGACTAAGTAGGAACGAGCGAGTCATGGAGTGTGTGCTACAGCCTATTGTCACCGGCATCTCGATTTTATAATAGTCACTTACATTAAATTTGCAATTTCTGTCATTTAGACTCCCTAAAGACTCATTTAGCGTTGCCAGGCGTCTGGATATAATCGGACGCAGTCATCATCATCATTTCAGCTGAAAGACGTCCTCTGCTGGACATGGCCCTGCCCCAAGTGTCGCCATAGCTAACGGTCCTGTGCGTCTCGCATCCGTCGCAATCCCGCCACTCTCACCGGGCCATCAGTCCACCTTGCGGGACGCCTGCATCGGTGCACAGAATCTTTCCATTAATCTGTACCTCTACCATGAGCTTAAAGCAATAGTATTTGTCGATACTCGATACCGACTACGTAAATATTTTGTATGGCAAATTTTGGTTCCGTAAGTGACCGCTAGAGGCGCTGTAAAATTTGCCATACAAAATATTTACGTAGTCGGTATCGAGTATCGACAAATACTATTGCTTTAAACTCATGGTAGAGATACAGGTGAGGGTCGCGAAAATCTGATGGATGTGAGACGCACAGGGCAAGTTCTTGTAGCGACATTCAGGGGTGTTCTTTCGACTGAAATATGATGACAGCTTTAAAAAAAAGTGATGTCATTATTTTATCACCATTGTAAATTAATGATAAACTGGCTGATCTATTCGGCTTTGCGGTTTGAAGTCCTGGCAACTCAACTCTCACTGAATACCTCGAGTTTACTATCTACTACCCACTTTTGCTTTTCTTATCTGCACACGTGCCGGTAGCGGTAGTGAGTATTACGCATCTGACCTTTAATCAAAGTTTGCACTATTAATCACTCTTATCCTCTCGCCGTAATCAAAACATCAACATACATTAAAATGGCTTGGATCTAGCGTTATGTACTTTATGACCCGCCTCTAAATTATGATGTTGTGTTCTTTAATACTCTTTAATTCTCTATTGACGTGTTTTTTTTCTGATAGGCCAGTACTTCAGATGGAACGACGATCCTGGATCGAGCAGTTTTTGAACATAATTTGCTTTCAGCTAGCAAACTATACAATAATATCACTTTTGAAGAGCTGGGGGCGTTGTTGGAGACTCCGCCAGCCAAAGCGGAGAGGATTGCTAGCCACATGATCAGTGAATGTCGCATGAATGGATACATTGATCAGATTAGCTCCGTTGTGCATTTTGAAAGTAAGTCGTTTTGGTTTACGTTCTTTGTCAGTGATAGACGTCCCAGAAATGAAGATATACGCAAGAGAACTTAGCACGAAGAATCGCCAAACTTAAGTGGCAATGGGCAGGCAGGGCATATTGCTCGCAGAACAGATGGTCGTTGGGGCCGAACGGTTGGAAGGCCTCCTACAAGGTGGACCGATGACCTGGTGAAGGTTGCCGGAACCCGATGGATGCGGGACGCACAGGATCGTTCATTGTGGCGACACTTGGGGAGGCCTATGTCCAACAGTGGACGTCTATCGGCTGATATGATGATGATGATGATGATGAATAGACGTCCCACTGGCCATTGAATTATCAATCAGGGGATAAGGTTACCAGACGAAAAGATCAAAACTCTGGAGAAAAGGCCGATTTCCATTAAAAATCCTGAGATTTTTAACAGTTTGAGAACTTTCAAACAGCCAAAATATTACTTATGGATTTTATATACTGAGGATCTCGTTCACACGTTCCACATTGCACTCGGGGGAGAGGGGATGCCGCTGCCCCTTTAAAAAAATGAAATTTAACGACATATTCTATCCCTGCCAACAATTAAGAATTTCGTATACGAAATTGTTGGGCGTCTCATCAAAATGAAGCTACTCACGAAAAATTAGCTTGATAGGAATCAAGTGCAAAAATGGACCAGGGATCCTGGACTATTTCTTTTTAGTTTGTAGCTTTTTTCAAATACCACCTTAGGTGCTGTATTTAGTTGAAAATTCTAAAAATCCTGAGATTTCATAAGATTTGCAAAATCCAAACCTGATAAGTCTCTCAGAACAATTTCTGAGATATGGTAACCCTAATCAGGGGCCATACCATGACGTGTTAAAATGTCAAGCGTGCGACCGAGAAAGAGAGATGGAGATATACAAATCATTAAGTTTGGAAACAAAATCTTCAGTCGTAATCGTTTTACATAATACATACTAACATAGTAATATTAGGTACCAAACTTACATATTCTTCGCAACTTTTTAAATCTGACGAATTCTAATCGGTCAAATATCAATTCGTGTCGGAAATTCTCTATCGGTTTTGATAACGTCGCCCCATACTACACAACTACAAAACATTATAATTTTGGAGGTATGCGGAACAGAGAGTAAAGTCCCACATACCTCCGTTGAAAAGGGAGGATCCTCCGACCAGACAGGTGTTATAGTCTGGTGGGCTACTGCCCTGCCCGATAGATGATTTCGGGCTGTCGTTTATGTTCAAATCGCGCGGAGAACTTTGATTGCGCAATGCAAGATTTCGTACTTTCTTCGTAGTTCTTATGTGGCGCCATAGATGTCGCTACATCACTCCCCTCCGGAGATCGGAGATCGATGGTTCTTTGATGCTTCATGATGCGTGCCAGGCCAGTGATAGGTTGGTTCCAGTGGGTCGGAACCGATGCCGCATAGTTCTCGGTGAGTCGGAACTGTCTGCGGTGATGCCCCAGTGAGTCGGGGTGTTGCTATCCCAGTGAGTCGGGATGATGCCCCAGTGAGTCGGGGTGGTGCTGTCCCAGTGAGTCGGGATGATGCTGCAGGCTCCAGTGAGTCGGAGTAGTGCTGCTGGCTCCAGTGAGTCGGAGCGGTGCTGTGCGACGTAGGGCTTGACTGCTGGCGTCGACCAGGAGAGGGTCTTCATAGGTCTTCATGTGACTGGCCGAAGGTGCGGTGTCCCAAGCCAAGGTCGCTGATGAGGCTGAAGGTGATGACCAGGTATGACCAGGTAGGCATGCTGGTGGTCAGGATACCCTCTATAGCCGTGGGTGCTGGCTGTATGGCTCGCTGCTCGAAAGCTTGAGGAAGTGATGATGACGTCACGAAGTAGTAGCTGCACGAAGGCTGCGCTGACGTTCTTTGTCGAGGGTCACCAGTTTGGAGGTATGCGGAACAGAGAGTAAAGTCCCACATACCTCCGTTGAAAAGGGAGGATCCTCCGACCAGACAGGTGTTATAGTCTGGTGGGCTACTGCCCTGCCCGATAGATGATTTCGGGCTGTCGTTTATGTTCAAATCGCGCGGAGAACTTTGATTGCGCAATGCAGGATTTCGTACTTTCTTCGTAGTTCTTATGTGGCGCCATAGATGTCGCTACATAATCAATCAATATCAATCAACGCATAGGCTTTCGTAAATACTTTTAAGATATAAATGCGTGATAAACACCACACAAGTAGGTATTCTACAATCCATTGACAATGCTGATAAGACAGAAGTATGATTACATGGGCTGCGGGAGTGTGTGAAAGAGTTACCGTGGCCATAGAACGCTAAAAGCAACTGAAGGCACATATGTGGATCTTATTAATTAGTAAAAGTCTGACCATTTGTTTCCCACCTCAAAAATAAGGAATGAGTATCTATCTACATGCCAATGGCAAGCAATCTAAATCAAAATTTGCAAAACAAAATATATACGCAAATCTCGGCAAGGACTCACGGCCGTAGCTAGGGGGGGCATTGTGGGGCAATGCCCTACCTTGAAATCACAATGCCCTACCTCAATTTCACTCAGACGTGGATCTCTACATCCAAATCTGGAAGTTCAACCATCTTGTTTATTTGTTCGTCATAATTGAGGATTTAATGCTCTGTCACAGATTTTTTTTGTCCACAAATAGCTTTAGCTTTGGCTTGGAATGTACATCACTGATCAGTCACCACTAGTCAGTGATATATGTACATGGTGATAGATTTAGGTGCCCGTGCTTCGTGGGCAGATCAATTATATTTTTTTTACTTCCGCCCTACCTGTAACCAATGCTGCCCTACCTCAAATTCGACTCTAGCTACAGCCCTGTAAGGAGTCACAATGACATGTTAAAATGTCAGTCATGCGAGCGAGAAAGAGGTGTATAGCTACATCCCTCTTTCTCGATTTAACAGCTCAGTTTAGATCATTAAATGGATCGCTTTGAGCTCGTCAGCTCGTGGTAAGGCCTCTGAAGGAACAACTGATTTTATTTCATGATTTCATTGTTGGTCACATAGACAATGTTGTTCCAATGTAAATTCTAAGAGATTTTTTTTACACCTTTTTTAAGTTTAAACTAAAGTAGTAAATAGCTAGTTTCCAATAAGCTGTTTTTCCCAACATTATATCGACCGGACCGCGGCATGTCGATAAATACAAGGGCAATATCATCATCATTTCAGCCGATAGACGTCCACTGTTGGACATGGGCCCAAGTGTCGCCACAATGAACGATCCTTTGCGTCCCCCATCCACGGACAATATAATAGCGTAGAAATAAAATAGAAAGCATCTCAAGATACTTTTAATTATATACCGATAGCACACCTATTCTTTGTCTAATAATAATGGCACGGCAGACGCGTCAACTGTTTACACTTGTCACAGATGTTTCTTGCGCGTCATCGACCAATATAAAACTCCGCGTTGCCTCAGAGGTAAACAAGAACCATACGAACTAATTACCGCCGTCAGTGATCTGTAGTGTTTACTAACGACTCGCCTGGAGCTTGGCATGGATGTGACAAAACTTTGAAATTCTTGGCTTTTCTCTCTTATACCTTTCTCATGAACCACTCTGTCTTTGGTGAAATTGCTTGAAAATCCGTTAGTAGTTTCCGAGTTTATCCTGAATATACTGTTTTATAATTTGTATGTGGTAAAGATAAGGAATACTTACAAATTACTGTCGGCCATTAAAGTCAATTTATTATTAGCTTTTCGTTTAGAGAGAAAATCTTGTTAAATTTTAAAACTGTTACCTCTAACCGATTCAGTTGAAACTTGGCCTACCCATAGAAATATAACTTATATCTATGGGCCTACCTATGTAACTTGGACGATAATGCAATTAATTTGGTACCATAGAGCTGGTCTGATGAACTCGGATAGTACAGGAACAGTAGTAGTAGTATAGGAACTACTGAGTGAAAAAGCGCTCCATCGTATTTGGACTCTTCGGAATGGTCTTGATGAGTAATAAAAGCTTGTTATGAAAAAATGTTTTCATCGAAAACTTTGACAATAGAAAACCAACTAAAACACTGCTTGTTAACACTGCGGAAATGGCGACATTTTATTTGGCTTCTAATCTTTTCGAGTAGTTTTATTATACGCATCTGCTTATGCCTTCGGAGAATACAGGCGGAATGATGTTACATTTCAATTGTCCATTTTATGGTCTCGGACAGTCTGACCACGCACCGTTAATGGTTCCTAAAGATAACCATTTTACTCTTGAGATGTACGCGCATAAAGTTACAACCCAACCGCATCATTTTATCGATAAAATAAATATGTACATTGTACCTAATGACCGCCACACACGCTAGGGTATACCTGACAGGTTTACGTCAGGTAAACTTGTATGGAAACCTGCACAGTTGTACAACATAGGTACATGCTTACCTACACAACTCACCTGTACAGACAAACCTGTCAGGTATACCTTAGCGTGTGTGGCGGGCATTATATATTTATTTTATCGGCTATAAAATGATGCGGTTGAGTTGTAACTTTATGCGCGCACATCTCAAGAGTAAAATTACTGAAAATTCAACCATCGAATTTTTTAAGGAACCCTAAAATCTGAATAGCCTTTCAGGCAGTGGTTAAAGGTATCTTGTATGTCCATTTTTAACCGACTTCAAAAATAAGGAAGAGGTTCTCATTCGGTTGTTTATTTTTATACCTCAGAACTCCGTCGTTAATGGACCGTTTTGCAAGATTATTTTGATTGTGTTAGTGTTTTTTAGTGAAGTCTGTTATTTTTTGTAAAAAGTTTTTTTTTTCACTGATTTCAATTTTTTTTTTCAGCTCGCGAAATCTTACCCCAGTGGGACAAGCAGATACAAAGTCTGTGTTACCAGGTGAACAGTCTGATAGAGAAGATAGCTGCTGCCGAACCCGAGTGGATGGCCAAGCTCATGGAGGAGGAAATGATACAGTAGCACTCTCGATGCAGTACCCCAACGAATTTGTTCTTACCAAAATATAACTCTTTTCAGTACTTCTACGACCTTTTTTTATCAATACCTTTTCTTGGACTTTTTTTTCCATAGGTTCCGTACCATATCATTCCGCTGTCTGTCTTGCCTGTTACAGTAGGCACAACGGATCTTGGCGCTCGGCGTCAGAGTGGGGATCGCTTTGCGCATTCCATACATTGGCGAGCCAATAGTCTTCGTTGTTAGATACATGCAGCAACGCAGGGAAGGAATGAGGAGTGACATCTAAGACGCGATGGCGCGGCGAGCCAATCACTGACACTCCCCGCCCCCTCGTCTCACTTCGCACCACTAAAGAGACCGAATATTTGACTTCTGCGCAACCGCTCAAGATTCGTTGTGCCTACTGTACCAGGCTGTATACCGTGAACCGTGATAACTAGACAGGTGAAATTTTCACCAGATGATCTATTTCTGTTGCCGCTATAACGCGAATCCCAGTCGCACAGACCGATTTGGTTTTTTTTTTAATTTAAAATACTACTGCGATCCACTCTAATTTCATTGCATTAGAAACATTTAAACAGAACTATGTCAAAAAAAGCTTTATTATACAACATTAAACTAAACTATTATAAATATTGACACACTAAAAAAACTTAACAAAAAAAAACCACACTTATCGGGTAATGGACATTCGGAAAGGGAATTCATAGCAAACTATTAGGTAAAGGTCTAATAAAACAAGATGGCGCTGATTTCAACAGACTATTCATTTTTTATTACCATTCAATCAATAGGATACACCATAAGTGCTTATTTACAAGACAACTGACGGAGACGTAATGCAGGTTCATATTGATAATTAGGAAAACTGGGATGCTTTATACGCCGCGTGCTAATACATAATACATTAAGATCTCTAATAATAACATTTCGAGGAAAAAAGCGTCCGCCGCCTTGAAATAGAAATGATAATATTGACTGACGTCGCAAACTTGCATTAGGACAAGTAATAGGTGTATGACAATTTTATTGTTGCGTTTTGAACGCAGAATACACTATACAGAGAACACTTGAAGATACTGTTTTATAAATTGATTGATAGTTACGCTTTTTCTGTTATTATTATATAACAGTAAATGTGGCATTATGTATTATCTACAAGACTAAAAGCCGAAGCGCCTCCTCGTGCTTAGGGCTGGAGGTCCAGGGCGACGCCCACTTTGTGTCCGCCAGCGTTGAAGTTCTGCCCGTCTATGGCCGCCGACAGCGTCAGCACGATGCCTGCAAATAATCATAACTTTACATAACAACATCTCCACTGCAGAAGGCTTTCTGTGATAGCTGATAACAGAGATAACGCGTATCACGCACATGAGGGAGACAGTGATTTATAGATCATATGATCTGATATAACAGAACAATGATATTTCAATCTTTTGTACTATTTGTTATCATGTATCACTAAATAATAGCAATGTAGAAAGTATAAGTACGAAACAATGATTAGGTAGTAGAACTGAACTGTACTGTACTTTGTTCATAACATGATAAACATTAGATCATAAATGATGAAATTTTATTTATAATTTAATTGTTATTTATAAAGTGACTAGCTTCTTGTTAGTTATTACGGATAAGAAGTAGAAACCAGATAAAAAGTAGCCCATGTGTTTCGTAATTTATGAATATTGCTCCAGCAGTTTAACTGTGAAAGATTTATAAAATTTGTGTGGATTTATAAAGCTATGAAAATTATTTTCAGATCAAAAGTTATAAAATTAATGAATGATAAATAGGTAGTTAAACAATGATTGATTCTCACCTGGGCGAAGTTTCTGTTGGTATCCGAGACCAATGAGAGATTTGTTGTTGATCTTGGCATGCAGCGACGCGTCCTCATCCAACGCAAACTTAGTGCCAACACCAAAGAGTGTGTCAGAAGAGCCGGAGGTCCACTTCATGCTGATACCGCACTCGATCTTTTCAGACACCTTCTGGTAGATAGAACCGCCAAATTCCTTTCCATTGTCACTGTGTCCAATAAGAAAACATTGTATGCAATGTAAACAAATGATGTTTTATATAAATAATAGACAGATCATTGTTTGAAAACCTAGTCACTAAAACATTTAGCTGTAAAAAGTAACACTAAACTTCTTATCGAACTCACTGAATTGTTTTTTGTACAAAGGAGTCTTCTTTCAATGTACAAGGAACAATTGAGCTCAATGCCTCAGTGCTAGCTAGTATGAACTGGTTTGCATAACAAGAGAGATGACATCCTTTGCTAAACCTTAACTAGGCCATGTGTTATGCAATCAAATAAAATCAATAGCTGTGACTCAGCTTGTAGTTATCAAGTGCCCTATAGACCTAGATTGAGCTTAGCGAATATATTATCGATTTTTCTTATAAGATACTAGAATTCGCGTGCGGGTTCGCCCGTGAATGTCGGAGTAGCATCCTGGAAGGAAGAATACAAAATTCTGCCAAATTCATTCAGCTATTGAGACTTGAGAGTTCAAAGATTTATAAGCATAGAAATTCATGAACAAACACTTTTAATCATTTTGAGCAGAATGTTAATTATACGGTTGTAATAATTATAAATAAGAATTTAAAGAATGCCCAAAGAAAAGTTACTTACACATTGGTGTGGAGGTTGAAGTCCTTGGATTGGTATCCAAGAGAGAAGTTGTTCTTGGAGAGCTTGGCCTTCTGTGAGTCAAACTGTGTATGTATACCAGCAAGCCAGCCCTGGTAGGCAAGCACGGCAGCCACATCCACGACTGGGCCAGCCAGGTCCAAGTCCAAGATAGTGTTCACAGCAACAGTTGAATTAGTAAATTGGGTCTTCAGTTTACCAGTCTTAGACCTGCAAATGATATTATTAAGTCAAAGTCAAAGTCAAAAGTTTTTTATTTCACATAGGCCTACATGGGCACTTATAAAACGTCAGAAGCTAGTGCACGGTTCGAAATTGGTCGTTTCCTATGGAGAAGAACCGGCAAGAAACTCCATGGTTACTCTTTTAAAAAAAATGGTTGTAGTTACAATATTTCCATATTACAGTATTAAAAGTATAGGTATTATTTAAGAACAGTGTAAACCGGTCTATATTGTACTCAAAAGCACAATAAAATCATCAAAATAATCATTTAAAAAAAGTGAGTCAAAATATGAAGTAATCTAAGAATTCGTGGAGTCTACAGTGTTCTTCCATTTACATTATAAAAAGAGGCTATATAAAAAAAAGCTGTCAATAAATGAGACGTTAACAACCAAAAAAGAAAAACTAACGAATTTAATGTGGTTGGAGTCAGATAATATAAAATAAAATAAAAATATTGCAAAAGCAATGTGTTAGAAAAAAAAAAAAAATGTTACAACAAAGATGGAGCAGTTAATAGATACATTCACACATTATTATGAGTTACCAGGGGGCCACAAGTGCAGAGGTAGTCATTGCCAAACAAGCGTATCTTCGACATAGTCTTTAACCTTGTAATATGCTTTTTTGGTTAAGACACGCTTAATATGGGTTTTGAACTTTCCTTCGCTAAGTTCAGTCACCGCTTTTGGTAGCTTGTTATAAAAGCGTATGCTATTTACTAAAAATGACTTACTGGTCTTGGCTAATCTCCATTTGGGTAATATAATTTCGTGTTTACTACGAGTATTTATATTATGGAAATCGCTTCTAATCTTGAAAAGTCCTAGGTTTTTACGAACATACAAAATACTTTCAAAGATATAAAGAGAAGGCAGTGTCAATATATCGATTTCTTTGAATTTATTTCTGAGGGACTCGCGAGGACCCATTTTATAAATAGCCCTGATTGCTCTCTTTTGCAATACGAAAATCGAGTCTACATCAGCTGCAGATCCCCACAGTAAAATGCCATAAGACATAATACTGTGGAAAATTATATTCTATAATTTACAACATTTTGGATTTTAAGAAGAAAAATTGTAGCATCAAAAATTGTAATTGCAGCTTATGTTATTGAAATAAATAGTTTACTATCGCCTAAAATAGTTTACTAATGCTTTTAAATTTTTGAAACAAGGAATATGTTATTTATTTCAATTTCTTACCCGGTTTGTGGTGCGAAGGTACCTTCAAGTGTAACTTTAAGTCCAGCAGCAATTTTGTCTGCAATGCTGATGTCTGTGGCGAGTGTGTTGTCTGTGTTCCATTTCTCAGTGAATGTAAGACCATAATCCTTCACTGCATATTTTGATGAAAGGCTACCAAACACCTGGAAATTAACATTTTCTTAGTTTTTGTATAAAATTGCAATGTTTGCTTATTGGATTCCTTCTCATTCATTAATATACTATCTCCTTTTGCTTTAAATTTAAGTTTTATAAATACTAGTTTACCTAGCATGTACTTTGGAGTCAAACAGTAATATTAGAATGAATTTCAATATGATTAAATTGAGAGAAATAAATAGACAAGATTTACATAGGTAGGTATAACTATAAATATGTTTTTGATATGATAGCTAGCTCATCTATACATTTTTTAAACGAGTCTAACTACAGATCACACATTCACAGTTTTGTACCTTACTTACCTTCCCACTTTCATGGTTGGAGGTGATTCCACTGGTGAACTCGACACCCGTTTCACTCTTGGTCTTCAGGTCAAGTTTGAACACACCAAAGTGGTAGCCTTTAGAGAAGACGTCATTGGCCTTCTTTCCAAGATCAGCATAGAATGGGGTGGGTTGTGCTTCCTAAAGAACATTTGATTTATGATTAGCATTAGATATGAGACTTATAAAAAAATGTACGTGGCTAGCGGGTCAATAACCTTAAAATAGTGGGTACCAGTATAAAAAAAAAACCACCAGTAGACCCTTGTCACAAGAACCAAGGTGATTCTTTACACGTTTAGCAAAGTCGCGAAATTGCAATCAGTGCCAGCTGTGTCAGGGTCGAAATTGGCTTAGTGACTTATTTACAAGCCACTACTACACAAGGTATTACATAACATCAATGCATTATGACTGAAGCTGTACTACTATTACGTTCCAGCACAGAGATACCATGAACAAGGATACCTATAGTGAAGTATATCTGTAAGGCCGTAAACTTGACCTTCGAGAAAAGGGCCCAAGTTGAGCTGAAGAATCACATGCGTCAATTAGCCTGTACCCCGGTGGTGGCTCAGTTTACGAAATAGAGACAAATTATGTACAATACACTGAAAACAGTAAAGGCCTTGTCCTATAAATGATTCTTACACCCTTTCTAATTGAAGGAGAAGGCGAAGAATAAATAAAATTGGAAAATGACGTCGATTGTTCCTCGATATCACCGGCTCACCCCGCAAATTGCAAACTTCTCTATAGCTTTGAATGTTTTCCTATTATGACTGAAAAGCAATATGAGAAGCTAGAAGAATACTTACTGCCATGATAGAAATATTTCACTGTGAATTCCAGGCAATTTGCCGAGAAGCCGAGAACAAGACCTCCTACACTCTACCACACCACAAGACAATTTCAATTTTGACAAAACGTCGGTAGAGGGCGTGATTTCCGGAATTCATGTTATTGATAATCATTTTATTTTTTTTGTAAATAAAGTTTATATTTTATTAAGATTATTATATTACATAAAATATTATATGATTTAATAATACCTTTTATGTCATCATTTGGTGTTTTAACTAGTTTCAGTATGTTTTTGACTCTTAATGTTTTCAGTGACGTTTTGTGACGAACGCACTGTGTAATTTGATGTCCTATTAAAATTTATTTATCTAATTGTGCAAAGCGCTTTATTTCGAACGTCTCAAAAAATATTGTGTAAATTATCTGATGATTTAATATTAATTTAAAGTGATATTTGGGTACTTTAGTACTAAGCGACGTGAAATACAGTAAGGCACAATTGGCACAGTATTCGTCGTTGCATCGTGAAATAAGCGCTAAACTTTAAAAAGAGTTGCAGATTAATATTCCTTCAGGATAGGAACTGGGCAAAGGCAGGGTCAAAATATGTTTATATAGGTACTTCGAAAAAAATGTTTATAACTATTGTAGGGTGCAACCCTAACATAAATATGATGTCAATGCAATGCAAATGTAATTAATAGTAAATGTAAAAAAAATGCAGAAATGTCACTGAGTGCCTAACGGGAAGAGTCTAAATAAAAATGCAAGTAGTCCGATCCAAACCACGTCTAATTGAACACTTGACTAAAGTAAAAATACTTTACATAAATTATGCATGCAATCTTTGCTCCGTTTATTTCAATGCATCTTTGAATGTAGGTCGCGTTCAAAATGCACTTACGTGAGCCTACATTCGGCTAATCAATTAAATTATTTTTCCATGTACGTACACCGTACAACTATATAAAACTACCTTGCCTACACGGAAATATTCTATATCGCCTTTTTTTTACGGATAGGTATCTACCTAAAACTTTTTTCCAAGTACCTACTCAGTATGTTCTATCTCTTAAAAAATCGTTGTCTTTCACAAGGAGTTACTGCTGTATCGTACGCAACCATTCACAAACACTCAGAAACGCTCACATACACAGGTAGACTAAAATAAGCAGCATAGCAGTCAATCGCTTAAGCACTGTGCCACCAGATAGGTATGCCATCGATTTTCTGGTTCAAAATAAAGTCTCGTTACTTTAGAAACTAGTACCTACAGTAGTTAAAATGAAACTCTGAAGTCATATTTTAGTATTTAACGCACATTCGTATCTATCATACCGACATCCTTAAAGTACCTACTACGTAACTTTGATGTGAACAAAGCGGTAAGAGTATGAAACGAGTACTCAACACTAAGATCATGGCATACCTAGAAGGATGTCATTAACCATCCTCAGTAATTGACAATACGCCGCGGTCTTCGCCAAAATCGGACGACTGGGGATCTAGCACATGCCATTTACATTTAGAGTGCAATGAGGCTATCGAGAAGCACGGGGAAGCGCTTGTCGTCTCCCTCGACATCCTGAAGGCTCTTGACAAGGTCTGGCACGAAAGGTTTATTGTTAAGCTTTCTGCCTGCGGTCTGCCCGCACGATTGTGTGCTTCCTGTGAAATCGATCCATTCAAGTGGGCATCGATGGCTACTCGTCCGGTCAATTGGTTATTAATGTCAGAAAGACAATGAGAGAGCAAACACCGGCGTTCGCTTGGGGTTTTAATAAATTAAGCCCAATAACTTTGGGTATGAAGACGACAACTTTGTATTGATAAGAGCTACGTGTCCAGCGCACGAGCTAGTGGGTCACAGATCCGGTATCTCTGAGAAGCTATGCTTACCTATCCTTGTAAGCGGTCTTGAATGGGTCGATGCCAATGTGATCAGGTTCAATGCTTCAAAAACCCAGGCGTGTATTTTTTCCGGTAAAAAGAGATAATACCGGTCTGGAGCAGAGAGAACCTTTCGAGGTGAAACCGTGCTGATAACTGATCATCTTGGTATTATTACGTTAACGTCTACTCTCAATCTTGTGGGCATGCATTAAGGTAAAAGCAATGCTGGCTGCCAAAAAGTTGGGAATCTTAACAAGATGAGAATACAGTACTTTACGCCGGAACAGCTGCTCAAACTTTATCAACCGCAAGTTCAATCGTGTAAGTAGTACTACTTTCACCTTTGCAAACCAGATACCAGCTTGATGCGCTTGTGTCAATTGAGAAACGAGCCAAAAGGATCATTGGTAATGATAAACTCGTCGAGACAAAGCTTCAAAGTCGTGACGCCGCCGCCGAGTTGCTAGACTGTCGTTTTCAACCAATGGGGAGATACATTGGAATTGAATATCTTACATCCGCCAAGCCCGTTCCATCATCTGACCAAAAGACGTACGGCGGTAAATGGTGGACACTAAACGTTTGAATATTCATTGTGCGTAGGTCCAGCTGAGGAGTGAAATTCCTGCCGGAGTTTGTGTTTCCTGATAGTTAAAGTCGGGAATGAATAGATTACTTCAAGGCAAGCGTTACCATTAAAAACAAAAACTTTAAAAATCAAATCGCAACTTCATAGAATCTGTCTCAATCAATATCTCAGGAAATTAGATGTGTGAACACGGAATAAAGAAAAGTAGATTTTCATCAAGGACTTTGCATGAAAACATGTTGCGGGATTATATGCAAGTTGGTCTTCGTAAGTAAGAATAACCGATGTACATAACTATAAAATAAGTAGGAAATACATCATTTTTAACCGACTTCGAAAAGGAGGAGGTTTTATGTTCGGCTGAATGTATGTTTCTTTTTTATGTATGTTCACCGATATCTCGCCTGGAACACGGCTTGGGGTTCCCGGCGCACGAATCCACGGGGTCGGATGGTGGAGGACTGGGCCTTGGAGCTGGGCCTGGTTGTCCTGAACCGGGGTTCTGTCCCCACGTTGGTGCGGAGGCGGGGTGAATCAGTGGTGGACCTTTCGTTCGCCAGCCCCGCTCTGTCACCGCGTGTCGTCGACTGGCGCGTTATGGAGGAGGTGGAGACGTACTCCGACCACCGGTACATCCGGTTGGACGTCTCCGCCAAAACCTCGGCCGCGCCGGTCCGACAGAGCCCTTGCGGTCCGCGGTGGGCGCTTAAACAGATGGACCGGGAGCTCCTCCTGGAAGCCGCGACGGTACAGGCCTGGGTGCAAGCACCGGACAGGCCTGTCGACATAGACGTCGAGGCGGAGTGGTTCCGGGAGGCCATGTCGCAAATTTGCGATGCGGCAATGCCCCGAGTCCGTCCAGGACGTGCTAAGGGCCAGGTGTACTGGTGGTCGCCGGAGATCGCTGCACTGCGCAACACGTGCAATCACGCGCGACGCCGGTACGCCAGATACTGCAGGCGCCGCATCCGCCCGCCGGATGCGGAGGCCAGAGAGGCGGAGCTGTACGAGGGTTACAGAGAGGCAAAACACACCCTCCGAGCGGAGATTAAGCGGGCCAAACTCGAGGCCCGCGACGTGTGGCTGGGGTCTCTGAACGCGGACCCATGGGGGCAGTTCGGCTTTCGTAGGATGCGCTCGACGGTGGACGCCATCATGCGCGTGCGAGCCCTCACGACGAGGGATGCAGTGTCCCAGGGTAGGTGTGTCGTGGCAGTGTCCTTGGACATTGCCAACGCTTTCAATTCCCTGTACTCCGTACTCTGGTACCACCGGGTGCCCGAATACCTCTGTCGAGTAGTCGAGGCCTCCCTGGCGGACAGGTATATTGTTTACCCCGGTCACCAGGGAGAATAGAAACGTCGGGAGATGTCGTGCGGTGTTCCGCAGGGGTCGGTACTAGGGCCACCCTTGTGGAACATCGGGTACGATTACGTGCTGCGGGGCGAGCTCCCAGACGGGGTCAGCGTGGTCTGCTACGCAGACGACAGGCTGGTTCTAGCGCAGGGAGAGTCATACCGGGCGGCGGCCGCTTTAGCGACACGCGGGGTTGCGATAGTCGTTGGTAGGATCCAGGAGTTGGGACTCGAGGTGGCGCTGCGCAAATCCGAGGCCATGTGTTTTCACGGTCGCGGCCGTCAGAACGCGCCACCATCGGGTTCCCAACTAACGGTAGGAGGAGTTCGCATCGGCGTCGGGACATCGATGAGGTCTGGGACTCATCCTCGACAGCCGATGGAATTTCGAGGAGCATTTCCGACGTCTGGCTCCCAAACTCAACCGGACTGGGGCCGCTCTCAAGCGGCTCCTGCCCAACCTTGGGGGTCCAGACGCCTCCTGCCGGAGGCTCTACGCGGGGATCGTTCGGTCCATGGCACTCTACGGGGCGCCGGTGTGGGCGCCGTCGCTGCAAAAGCGACCAGCGGCCATTCTGAACGCCTGCCAGAGGGTCATGGCAATTCGGATGGTGCGGGGATACCGCACGATTTCCCGCGAAGCGGCGAACCTTCTGGCTGGCCTACCACCGTGGGATCTGGAGGCAACAGTCCTTGCACACATGCACGACATGCGCGTGGAGATGCAACGCCGGGGTGAAAGTCCTCTGCCGCGACAGGTCACGGCATGGCGGACAGAGCTCCGGCGGGATCTCATGGTGGAATGGCGTCAGCGACTATCGCAACCCCGTCATGGGCACGCCACAATTATGGCGATAAGTCCCCTCTTTGAGGCGTGGCTGGAAAGACCTCACGGCGTCCTTACCTTCCGCATGACACAGGTCCTCACCGGAAATGGCAAGTTCGGGAGGTTACTGTTCCGAATTAAAGCGGAAGTGACGCCTGGGTGTGGCCACTATGCGGAACGCCCGGAGGACACGGTGGAGCACACAATCGCGGTGTGCCCTGCTTGGGCGGAGCATCGCCGTGCCCTCGTGGGGGTGATCGGCAGCGGAGACCTCTCGCACCGGGCCTTGGTCGAGGCCATGGTCCGGAGCGAGGAGGAGTGGCAGGCGGTCGCCGACTTCTGCGAAGCAGTAATGCTCGCTAAGGAGGAGGCCGACCGCATCAGGCAACGGCGCTCTTGCCGCCGCCGGGATTCCGATCCCGATTTCCAGCCACCGTAGGCGGGGGCTTGCGGACAGTGAGCAATGGGTAGCCCGCTGTCCGGCCGTCCGGTAACTGTCCGGACCAAGCCCAAGTCGTCGATGGCGCGCGCTGTTCCCGCGCGCCTCAAGGAGTTGTCAGCAACAGCAGGGGCCCAGCCGGGTCGAAGCCTACTGGGGCCAGGGTTATCCGAAAGGGCGCTCGAGCCCCGGTATGAAGGCTTGAAGGAACGGGATGGGTTTTTTAGTCAGTAAGAGTAAGAGTCTGACACTATCTCCCGCTCCGCCCAAGAGCGGGGGTTGTCATAAGATGATTTTTCCCACCGAAAAAAAAAAAAACCATATTTCAAGTTACAGAACTGAACTTAAATGGATGCCTATACGCCAGAGAAGAAGTTTGCGCGCATTGACTACACTTTTCTCTCTGCTGAATTCTCCCACCCCTCCTTCTTATCTTATATCAAACTTTCAATTTCTATGTTCTTCCCATGCCAAGAATCTGCGTTCTTCCAACAATCTTCTACTGCTTTGTCCTTCTCATTCTTCTGTTTTTGTCCATTCTTCCTTTCATTTACAGTCCATACTTCTGTGGAATGCGCTTCCTCTTGACATCAGGACGGCCACCAGTCGGTATGCATTTAAGCGGAAGTTGCGGCTGCATTTTTAACACAAATAGCGGAGTACTTAGTCTCAAAAATCCTTTCCTTTACCATAAATAAACTATATATATTTGTATATATGTAGGTTTATATTATATATTGTATATATGTAGCAACTCTTCGTATGATTTATCTTGGGCTTTGCCAATCAGTGCTCCAGTACGGTATCTCCGTCTGGGGTAGTGCTGGTAAAACTACATTAATAGAAATAGAAAGGGCCCAAAAAGCTGTTATTAAAGTAATGCTAAAAAAGCCTTTCAGATTTCCAACCGACCTGCTTTATAATGTATTCCCTGTTCTCCGAGTGCGCCAATTATTCATCCTAAGCGCAACACTACGAACACACAAAGCTTTAAAAAATCGGCCTGATTATCAAAATCTTCTATCAAAACGCGTTCTCTACGTTCCACTTCCAAACGCAAAGAGTCTTCTGGCTAGACGCTGTCCTTCTTACTCTCACACTCATGTCTATAACCAAATCATTAAATCCCATGACATCAAAGGTTTAAGCGACCGATTATGTAAGAAAATGTTGAAAAAAATACTCGTCTCCCTCTCGTACGATGAAACTGAGGATATCATTAACTAATAACAAACATTTTGTGCTAAACAGTTACCAAATCATATATAATAATATGAGTATAACACGTGTAACGACCCACAAACATACACACACCTTCAACCGTACACCTCTAACACGCACACTCTTTTATTTACTCTATTTCTTTGTAATGATTATTTTGTAAATTATTTTGTCTCCTATTTTTTTCTTACTTTATTTTTAGGTAGGTAATCCGAAAAGAAACCTGTATTTTAATTTAACGATAACGCAACTCCGGTCCCCAAGATACAGGCACCGCCTAGTTTGGGGGCCATTGTAATAATTTTTAAGGAAATACTTGTAGCAATGGTTAAATAAAGTTATTATTATTATTATTATTATTGTTTATATTATATTGAATATTTAAGTATGTTTATTATATAAATATTTGTACACTTGTTTTCTTATCAAACTATTCTTTTTATTTATGCACCTGCCATGTCTTCTCTTCACCACCCTAGGTTGACTGGTAGAGCTAGAGAATGCCTAAGGCATTAAGTCCGCCTTTGTACCTTTGTGTTGCATGAAGTTGTAATAAATAAATACCTAAATAGGATCACAGCAGAGCTGTCGTAACAAGTAATGTTGCTTTGTTTATACGTGTAGTCGATGACTGACTGAAAGAAAAGGGGGAGGGGACGGATCGGACTGATCTGATGACGAAGCCAGAAGGTAGGTAAATTAATGTAATCTGACCGTGTTTGGTCTTATTAGACTTATTAGAATCGTTATGAGATGCTCTCTGGCTATAAGGTATTTAAGTTTGGCAGAGAGGTATACTTTAGTGGTGGTACCGTAACTAAAAAGTGTAAAATAAAAAACTTTTTACAAAAAAAATACAACCGACTATAATGTTAAAAAAAAAACACAAAAAAGTACAAAATAACTTTAATTTCGAAAGTCGGTGGTTTTGTTTTGTTTTTGGTTAAATAACGAAGAGACAAAACTATTATAGAAACACCGACTTAAGGCGTATAGTCCCTTGAACCATCTGACCAAAATTATGTGAACGCAACTCTCGCACTCGCCTAGGCGGCAGTACGCAAATCTGTGCATTTATTTGCGGCCAGCAGCGCCCGGAAAGCGCTTTAAATCCATTTTCTCTGCGAGATATTGATTGATTTACATATGCAATGTTCACTTTGAAGAATATTTAACCACCAATTTTTATGTGTAAAAATGTTTCTAAAGGTCCAAGCCGTTTCGAAGGAGTAGGGAAAAGTTGCGAAAAGTTGCGAAATTGCTAAATTTTTTTTTTGACAATAGTATTAATTGCACGATAAAATCAAATGTTGATATTATTGTTCATGAATCTATAATAAACATATATTTTTTTCAAACCAATTGACTTAGCCGTTACGGAGGAGTAGGCCTCAGAAAAACACTGTTTCATGGCACTTTTCGGGCGCTTGTCCCTTAACATTGAAGTCGGTTGTATTTTTTTTTGTAAAAAGATTTTTTTTTTAATGTAATTTTTAAGACCGAGCCAGATTATTTTCTGGATAATTAAGCTAGGGTATAAAAATCGTGTAAATTAGGGTTATTGCTGACGTCCAACATCAAAAATATCGAAGAACCCGTCATCCCTTTGGGTGCTTACTTACGTACCTTTATTTGAAGGGCTTCTTAGGTACTTACATCGAACACATCGAAACACTAACAAAACCATTTTTCTATAACTTACTGTTGATCCAAATCCAAAAGTTTCTGACATGAAGCACATAATTCCACATGATTCTCCATCTGCTCGGCCTGAACAATCTACGATGTTCCCGTATTCATCTTTGCAAGTGACCTCTGAAGACAATGTGCCATCCTAAGAGTAAAATCAATTTTCTATTTGTACTTAACCTTTTGAATATATCTATTTATATATCTAAATTAGAGTTTAGACTCTAGGGTAGTCCACGTTTTTTGTATTTTATAGTCAGCTGTCGAGCTACCCGAGAACCCTTTTGAAGGACTTTTTCGTGAAATAGCCATGCCATTAAAAACATAACTTGTAAAAAAACCAAGGCTCGCAACTCGGTTCTTCTACCGTAAAAAGATCCAAGTCGGTTAATTTATTCAGTCCTTTGAGGGACCTTTTGCAACATTTTATAGTGATCATAAATATTATAAATCTTTTATAGTTTAAATAAATCGATTGACTTGGCAAAATTCAGGCTTCTAGTTTTATACACAACGAAGTTATAGGGAGTCGAAAATAGCCTGAACTGTTTCGAGGAAAGGATGGTAAGGCCGTGCCACTTTTCCTTGGTTAGACGAACCGAGAGGGTTAATACAACCCTCTCTTTTATTTTAATGGTTATAATTCCGTAAATAAATATGTCTTAAGGGGGCCCATCATAACTGACCTCCAAAAACTTTGATAGAGTTTCGCGGGCTACTCGAATCTGAAGCATCTAGCGGATGGAGATATCTCCTGCAACCACCACTCACATATACCATTAGTATATTTATTATGATCAGGTAGGTACTATATTATGAGAGTGGTGGGTCCTGGAATAATGTAGTATGTACCTAACGATCTAGCCGCACTGAGCTCTCGTAAAGATTGCAACAGCTTATGAGAGAAGTCTAGTTGTAAAATAGCAGATCACACGATAAGACTACTTACTTCTTTAATGCATGGAGTAGTTTCTCGAAAAATTGCTGCGCTTACGATAGGATATTTAATGTTACGCCAACAGTCCCCAAATACGGAATTGGCGAAATCAAATACTTGGTCAAAATATGTCATAATTAAGAAAAAAACATTAAAATTACTATAATATTGTAACGAAAAATATATGACAAGGGAAGATGACTAGATCACTCGTTTGGAATTTTAAATAAAATAAATCCACTAGGCTATGCGCGATCGCTTCATTTTTATTATGAATTAGCATTATAAGAACGGTACTTCCGGTTCAACAAGATTGTATTTCCAAGTAAGCAGTACTCTGTATTATTTTTTTAAGTATAGAAGGGTAAGGGCTTTTGGAACTTAACGCTTGTAGGATAAAGGGGATTCACGTTTATTTATTTATATTGCTAAAAGCCGCAAATGTGGAGAATGTGGAGATACGACCTATGCGTATACAGAGAGGGGGGCAAATGGCCGTGCCCAGCTTAGTAGGTCTATAAGGTCTTGCGCCCATTCCAGGAAGTTGCGCTATCGATTCAAAATTCTATATTGGACTCCAAATAACAAAAAGCAGACATGTCAGGGGCCAGCCCCTCCTAAAAATTACGCCAATAATTACGACTCGTGTGTGAATGACCGGACCGCACCGCGGACCTTTCCGCATGTTAGTCTATAGATGGAATACCTATCTTATTGGCATTGCTCCACACTCCACAGACGCTAGAACATCTGGTGAGTGTCTACACTTGACTGGCGTTTCATCCAAAGAAAAGAAACAAACTCCACCATCAATTTGATTTCAACAGATAAATATCTCTTCTCCGCATCGGTATGTTTATCCGCTATCTCCTAAACTACGCAACAGATTTTGATGCGACTTTCACTAATAAAAAGAGTATTAAACAAGTACCTAAGGTTCGCATGCACTTATAAATTTCACCTGGGCGAAGTCGGGATGGTCTCTAGTTGAAATGTGTAACACCTATCAGACAGGGGAATTACCATTTTTTTTATGGTGCGTAAGGGGAATCTGACATTTTAATACATCAGGAGAATTACCCTGATGTATTAAAATGTCAGTCATTCAAGCGAGAGAGGCATAGCTCCATCGAGCTAGGTAGTTCAGTTTAGGTCGAAAAATGGATCGCGTTAAGAGCTCGTGGTAGCACACCAGGTTGGGACATCAAATAAAGTTTATAACTGGTAGGTTTAGAGTGTATCTATAGGTAGTAAATCTGATTAAAATCAATAAGCCTAGATCAATTGCGATTCTTCTAAATAATTTCATTTGTCACTGAAAAATCTCAGAGCACTTCCGGCTGGGCTGGCTTTTTTTTTTTTTTTTTTTTCGATGGGAAAAATCATCTTATGACAACCCCCGCCCTTGGGCGGAGCGGGAGATAGTGTCAGACTCTTACTGACTAAAAAACCCATCCCGTTCCTTCAAGCCTTCATACCGGGGCTCGAGCGCCCTTTCGGATTACCCTGGCCCCAGTAGGCTTCGACCCGGCTGGGCCCCTGCTGTTGCTGACAACTCCTTGAGGCGCGCGGGAACAGCGCGCGCCGTCGACGACTTGGGCTTGGTCCGGACGGTTACCGGACGGCCGGACAGCGAGCTACCCATTGCTCACTGTCCGCAAGCCCGCGCCTACGGTGGCTGGAAATCGGGATCGGAATCCCGGCGGCGGCGGCGAGACCGCCGTTGCCTGATGCGGTCGGCCTCCTCCTTAGCGAGCATTACTGCTTCGCAGAAGTCGGCGACCGCCTGCCACTCCTCCTCGCTCCGGACCATGGCCTCGACCAAGGCCCGGCGCGAGAGGTCTCCGCCGCCGATCACCCCCACGAGGGCACGGCGATGCTCCGCCCAAGCAGGGCACACCGCGATTGTGTGCTCCACCGTGTCCTCCGGGCGTTCCGCACAGTGGCGACACCCGGGCGTCACTTCCGCTTTGATTCGGAACAGGAACCTCCCGAACTTGCCATTTCCGGTGAGGACCTGTGTCATGCGGAAGGTAAGGACGCCGTGAGGTCTTTCCAGCCACGCCTCAAAGAGGGGACTTATCGCCATAATTGTGGCGTGCCCATGACGGGGTTGCGATAGTCGCTGACGCCATTCCACCATGACGGCTGGGCTGGCTCAATTAGCAGTTTGTCCGCTGGATATTGAGTTGACTTGGACGCCAGATATTTTTAGTAGTGGACGTATATAGGACAACTTATCCTACTAATATTATAAATGCGAAAGTTTGTATGTATGGATGGATGGGATGGATGTATGGATGTTTGTTACTCTTTCACGCAAAAACTACTGAACGAATTTTGATGAAACTTGGTACACGAGTAGACCATATCCTGGAATAACACATAGGATACTTTTTATCCTGGTATTATGTTCCTTTGGGATATTTTTCTATCACGGAGGTGAAATAACAGCGACTGTCAAAACCATGACAGCAACTACAAATACATTCGTTCAAACCATTCCATCATTCGGTCAATCATTCCATCATTCGGTCAAGCATTCCAAGATTGACAACACGAGAAACTACGAGAAATATGAAATTTCGATTTCGGATCATTTCAATGTCACAGCCTGCATAATTATCTTTTATTTATCTATATCGCGGGTCTCAAACCATAGGGGCGTATATGCAAAAATGTGATTTTTCGTTTTTAATGCCATTGGATTCTACTATAAGCAATACATTAACTGAATTTTTTTTATAATTTAGTGTTAATTACTTTTTGCATAAATTAAAAAATATTATTTGCCGTATGCTGGAGAGTCTAGAATTATTTTTAGACCAAATAGCCGTATAATAGACGTAAGAGCAATATTATTGCGTATTGGGGCAGTTTCGACGTGCCATAGAGACGTACGCACGTACGACTTTCAATTTTATCGTGATCCTAGGAAATCGCATCGGACCTTAAAGGCGTATGAACATACGACTGTTTATTTTACTTTAACCTGAAATCATTTTGTCAAGCTATATAGACGTAAGTAATGTAACAAATATTCGCATTCGCGAATATTCGCACATTTTTTGATATTCGCATTCGCATTCGCGAATATTCGCACATTTTTTGATATTTGCATTCGCATTCGCAAAAAACGTGCGAATATTTGGCGAATGTTTCTGACAAACAAAAAGGAAATAATATTTTAATATTTTTCCATCACACAACTTTATTTCACATTTTATCACAAATTGTGAAACAACATGTTAATCTCAAATCATAACAAATTTTTTCAAATGAATTTAACTGTTTCTCCAGATGGGTGCGTGACGAGTATTTCGGATATTCGTATCCATCAGAAGAACGTTCGTAGAGTTCTGCGTAACTTTGATGTGAATAGAGCCAGTGGCCTCGACGGGATACCAGCAGCTGTTCTTAAAACTTGTGTACTTGAATTGTCTCTAATCTTGACCCGCTTATTTCCCCTCTCTGAGACTGAATAAGTGCCGTTCAGCCTGTGCCCAAGAAAGGCAGTCGAGCTGACCTTGCAAACTACCTATCCATCTCCGTTACGTCTATCCTCTGTAAGAGTATGGAACGGGTGTTTAGCAGATAACTCCTGGCATACCTAGAAACAAACGACATCCTCATTGACCGGCAATACGGTTTTCGCCTAAATCGGTCTATTGGGGATTTTCTAGCGTATGCCATTCACATCTAAAGCAAGGCCATCAAGAAGCATGGGGAAGCGCTTGCAGTTTCCCTTGATATCTCGAAGACTTTCGATAGGGTCTAAGCTGAAACTATGTAAAGTCTTATTGCTAAGCTTCCTTCCTTTGGTCTAACCACTGGTCTGTGTGATTGGATCGTAAACTTCTTGAGGGATCGATCCATCCGAGTAGTTATTGATGGCTACTCGTCGGGTCAAATGGATATTAATGCCAGGGTCCTTCAGCGGTCGGTACTCTCGGCAACACTGTTCTTGCTGCACATAAATGACCTACTTAAAGCCAGTACCTTTGGGTATACAGACGATAGCACTGTTGTTGAGAGTTACATGTCCGGCGAGCGAGCTTATGGATCTCAGATCCAGGCTCTCTGAGATCTCTCTTAGATCTCAGAGATTCTTGGGGTGCCGCTGTAGACTACCCTCAATTTCGGCTTCTACATCGAAGCAAAAGCCAAACTGTCTGCCAAAAAATTCGGGATCTTAGCGAGGACGAGATGGTACAACCATAGAGGTTGCAAGCATAAGTTTGATCGTGTATGGTCTTTTGAGCATCGACGCCGAGTTGTTAGCCTGTCGGTTTTTTATTGTTTACATTTCGGAGAGTGTGCATTGGAATTGCAGAATTTAATCCCACCATGTCCGTTCCATCATTGGACCACAAGATGTACAGCGTTGCGACACCGGTACATGGTGAACATTCCACCCATACGTACAAAGCGTTTGGGAACACTCATTATGCGTATAGCTAAGGAGTGAAATTTCCTGCCGGAGTCTGTGTTTCCTGAAAAACTTTTTGTGTTAAACTTCATTCAATTAGTCTGTTAAGGCTCTGTTATGTTCGGTTTAAATTTGGCTGATACGAAATGTGAAAACTGTCTGATATTTTGCGCGCACTTAGTTTGAAAGTCAATTTTCGCATTCGCATACGCGAAAATTGAATTCGAATATTCGCATTCGCATTCTCGATTGTGAGAAATCAGACATTCACGCAAACATCACTAATGCCTCCTCACCGTGTTTCCTCGCGATGATTTCCTTCAGCGTTTTTGAGAGCTATGTTTTGTTCCAGCTCAATTTCAAATGTTTGTGATTTTAAAGATATTTCTAATAGTTATGTTCAGATTTATTAATAAATTTTATTTTTATAATGCTTATTTTTCTTTTCAAACACGAGAATATTGTGTAATTACCTATTAATCATTTCCTTTTTTTAAATTGTGGAACAAAACTGGTTTATACTTCCTCTTTGAGTTAAAACACCTCTCAATATTTATGACAAGCCAGACAGGCGTATGATTTCTTGAAATTACGTAAATAACGTTAATTTCAATTGGTTCTCATTCCTAAATAGCAATATTTTAAGTCACCAATTAAGTAATAATAAATATTGGTATAAATATTAACAATCTGAGAAAAAAGATTTTACGTCCATAAATTTCATACATTTCAGGGAGTATTTTGACGGAATTTTACAGTATAGTCGTCATGCTATATAGGCGTATCAACCAAAAACTAGTGTTATAGAGGAAATGCCCTAAAATTAAGAATCCTACATTAATTGCAGTAGAAATATATAGCTACATGCAAAAAAACAACGAGCTGGCTCAATCACAGGAAAAGTTATTAAGTTTTTTGTCTCTCCTGAAAAGTAGGGGTTTTGTGGATACGCCCCTATGGTTTGAGACCCGCGATATACATACTACATTTAAATAAAATTGGAGTGTCTGTTTGTAATATTGAAATAACTGCTTTTTACTACATGCATATTAATATATATATAATATACGGTAGTTACACCAAAATAACATTTTTTTAAATTTTTGTCTGTCTGTTTGTCCGGGCTAATCTCTGAAATGGCTGGACCGATTTTGACGGGACTTTTTTGTCAGGTAGCTGATGTAATAAGGAGTAACATAGGCTACTTTTATTTTAGAAAATATAAATTCAAAATCCTGTAGTCCACGCGAACGAAGTCGCGGGCACAGCTAGTTTATAAATAAAAAGTCGTATTAGACAAGCGGTCTACACACCAAAGCCGCTGACCCGGCGGCACGGATCGCCGGCCCAACCCGCCGGCCTTATTTTGTACAATCATGCCGCCGGCTTGCGCCCGCGCGGGCAAGCCGGCGGGGCAGCATGCCGATGCCGACGGCATCCCTCTCCACTCACTCAGTCAGTTGCCCGCCGGCTTTCATAGAGTAGTGACGTATCACTTGTTCATTCTCTGTTGTTGTGAAGTGTCGGCACTTTTATTTTTTATCAACTAACCAATATGGAGTGGGACGATGCAACAGTTATAAAACTAATAGATAGATTAGTTGAGGAGATACTTTAAAGACGTCGCACAGGCTACTAAAAGAATTTCCTGAGCTTAGGTATTTTAACGTTATTGACAATCTTTCCACTGGTGAAACTGCTTTTCTGTAATTTGTGTCTTGTTTAGCTATTTTGTGTCCAACAATATTCAGTAAATATTCAAAGTCGGTACTGGTTAATGACAGGAAAGTCTTAAAAGAAATGGGTTTGTATAGAACCAAGTCGTCTTCCTTTAAATCACTTAATCTTTGACAAGTACTGTATTTATTGCGACTGATTAAACTTGGCCTAACCCAACACTTTCGTGTGTTGAGGGATCCACCGATAATAACTCCACAAACTGCTATTATTAAATCACTGTTATCGTCCTCCTCCATGTCAATTAGGTACTGAAAATACTACTTCTGAATTATTCGAAACACACACGTCCAATCTCTAAGACTATTTGGCAATTACTAGAACACCACATGCCGCGGCTGTCGTGCCGCCGGCATTGCCGCCGGCAAAGTCGTTCGGCTTGGACATTCTGAAGCCGCCGGGTTAACCCGCCGGCACTAAGCCGCCGGGCTGTGCCGCCGGGTCAGCGGCTTTGGTGTGTAGACCGCTTTAAGTACACTATTTATAACACCACGCACAGAAACACAGAAAAATAAACATAAACTGCGTTTGGCAGAATTTATCCGTTTACGCGATACAATTAACACCAAAGGAGATGTAGCACAAATATAACGTAGAAAAGAGTCAGCAGATGCGGAGTCGGCGAAGTCCTCACAGCAGCTGAGTGAATGCCCCATGCGGCTCTCAGAGGCTTGCAAGGATGCGACGGACAGGTTTCGTGTGACCGGTAGAGGCTTCCAGAGACTGGAGGAACCGAAAAAAGGTCCACGTGGCGGGGCAGAACGGTTTCACAGGGTTTCACACAGCTAGTAGAGGCCTGTAGAGGCTTGCAGAGACCGAAGCAGCAGGAGAGATCCACACGGCTTGGCGGACGTCTCGCTCGGATGGTCGAGGCCTGTGAGACCGGAGCAGCAGAAGACGCCTTTCTCACAGCCGATACAAACATTTTACTCCAACTCACTAACTGACGTTCTACAAAAATTTCGAATGACAACCAGACTGACACTGACACTGAATTAATTTCATGTTTTCAAGATGACTAGAAATGGCCAGCCAGTCTGATTAACATATGTTAACGATATGAAAATAAAAGTTGCGAAAGTTTGTATGTATGGATGTTTGTTACTTTTGCAGTCTTGCAGGTTTTGCAGGTGATATCATAATTAATATATGTGCCGAGATTTCTGATCCCGAAACCGATACAGACCAGCATGATGTAACCTTCTTCTTCTTAGCTATAAAAAAATCAGTTGCTGTTTGTTAGTCTCGCTAACTTGAGAACGGCTGGACCGATTTCAATCATTCTTTTTTTTTCTTTTGTTCATCTGCATACAGGGAAGGATTTTAAGGGCAGGTTTAAAAGAAAAATATTGGTAGGTAGGGTAGGGTAGTACTCAGTTGACGGGAGCGAGCCACGGGTAAAATCCTATCCTATTTATTATATCAAAATCCGTTGCGTAGTTTTAAAGGTCTTAGAAGTATACTTAGGGACTGACAGCTCCCCACTGTCAGTCCCTAAGTATACTTCTAAGACCTTTAAAACTACGCAACGGATTTTGATGCGGTTTTTTTTTTAACCGACTCCTAAAAAGGGAGGAGGTTCTCAATTCGGATGTTTGTATTTTTTTTTATGTATGTTCGCGCATAACTTCGTCGCTTGCCAACCGATTCGAAAACTTCTTTTTTTGTTTGAAAGGGTATACTTCCCAAATGGTCTCATAGTCACCAAGTTGGGATCTGATGATGAAATCTTGGCGAAATCGAGGGAACTCCTCAAATATTATAGGCAATCATATAGTTTTTTTGGTATTTTCATCAAAGACTTAAGCATTTACAGTCCAAAAATTACATTTGATGAAGTGGAACTGGTGAAGAAGACTAGAAATGGCCAACGGAAGTTCATACTCACACAGATATCACAATGAACATAGTTATGCGACTACGATAATACAAATAAATGAATGGTTCTTAATAGGTATGTTGAAAATGGTATCATCGAAGTGACCTGATGATGATGGAGCCGAAAGATAGGCACCGGAACTCCGTAATTAATCAATGTATCCTAGCCGTGTTTGAGCTTATTAGAATTTTCATGAGATGCACTTTGGTTATAAGGTACTATCGAACTGATCTGATGATAATGATGATGAAGCTAGAAAATAGGCATCGGAACTCCGTAATTAATCAATGTATCCTACCCGTGTTTGGGCTTATTAGAATTGTCATGAGATGCACTTTGGCTATAAGGTACTATCGAACTGATCTGATGATGATGGAGCCGGAAGGTTGACACGTGAACTTGATAATAAAAAAATGTATCCTAGCAGGGTTTGAGTTAATTGGAATTGTCATGAGAAAAAGGTAGGTACTCTGGCTGTAAGTGTATTGCAACTAAAAAGAGGGAAATCAAAAAAAAATAATTTCAGAAGTCGGTGTTTCTCGATATTGTTTGTTCCTTATTTAACACCGACTTCCGAAATTATTTTAGTGTTTTTTTTAGTGAAGATGGTTTTTTTTTTTGTAAAAAGGTTTTTATTAACCTTTCAATCGTGGAAATTACAGACACAATAGAAAGACAATAGGTGCGCTTGGGGTTTAATGAATTAATAGATACAATGATTAACCTCTCAACCTTGTAAGTGAAATGTCAAAAGTAGTGTCGTCAGTGAGCGCCATAAACAAAATGGCGGCGAAAATATGACTTTGTACAAAAAAAAATATAACTGCATTATAAAACGACATTTTATCATTCTGTAAACGTGTTTTCACTAATGGATATATTTCTTTTCTACCAGGCATCAAAACCAAGTGATCACCGATACAGAATATTTGCTCTACGAGTTCAAATTTTAGAAACCAGATTGTCGAGTAAATTTCAAGAAATATATGAAAACATAAACAAAATCCGTAACACAAGGGCCTGTGTTATCTAATTATATAAACAATTCGACGAAAGAGCTCGAGATGTTTACAATAACACCACTTGAAATTCGACCCGACTAAGCATAAAAACAACTAGAGATGCTCCTTCACTTTTTGTTAACTTTATCGATAGTTGTTCTATCTGTACGGGATTTTGGTATTAGTGAATAAAAATACAAACTCATGAAACATTTTATTTTATTTACAACTAATTGCTGCCAGTGGCTTCGCTAGCGTGATTGCAGAAAATTCAAAATACAAACACATGAAACATTTTATTTTATTTACAACTAGTTGCTGCCAGTGGTTTCGCTCGCGTGAATGCAAATATTCATTTCTTTCACTATCATTCATCACACGTTCCTCAGGGGACACATACAAAGCGTGGGCATCCGGGGTCCAAAAATTGCCCACGTCGACCTCCACGATCACTTCTTCGTGGTCGATGTCGCCAACCCCAGCGTCCAGCGGTTGGCCATTCTCCCCAAAAATCTGCAACACCCTGCCGTGCTCAGGTGCCAGTACACTGTAAACATAAATACTTTTACTAAATTTATTTTATATACGTCTACTGACTATTCATAATTAATATCAGTAGATAAAAACTTACGATTGCGGCGGCACCACAATACCACTTGTGGAAAGCTCCCCATGCGTTCCGGCGATGAACAGCGATGCAAGACATCCTGTGTACAAAGAAATATATCCATGCAAAAAATTCTCATCAAAATGCAATAAAAATACAGCTCACAAATTATTATAGTAGTAATAACATTACAACCTCATCGTCGATGAACTCATCCTGTTCATCGCCGCTCTCCTCTTCAACGTCCGGATCTTCCTGATCGTAGAGCAAGTCCAGGAAGTCCGCAGGAGGCTGCTCATTCACTCTCCAGTTAGACATGCTAAAAAACAAAAAGAGAAAAAAATATACCACATTATAATAATAATATTCCACATCTACCACACAACGCCGTCTAGTCCCAAGCTAAGCAGAGCTTGTGTTATGGGTACTAGACAACTAATAAACGTACTTATATATTTCTAAATACATACATATTATAGATAAATTACACCCAGACACAGAACAAATGATCATGCTCATCACATAAACATTTGTTCTGGGTGGGAAGCGAACCCACGACCTCCGGCATAGTAGGCAGGGCCGCTAACCACTAGACCAACAGGCCAGTCAAAAGTATTGTAAGTATAAAAAACATTAGTACTTATATAATAATTTTGTTTTATAGAAAAAATAAAAAAATAAAACTATAAATTCATGTTAGAGCTTTAGAAATAACAAAGTTATCATGCAAAAATAATTATAAAATAAATATAAAATACCGCTATCACTATCGATGATGACAAAATTTCATCGACATTTTTATCGACATACTACGTTTCCCTAGTTTTGGCTACCTGACCTTCAAAAAAGAACAGTTTCAAACCAATTTTGTACTTAGACTCATACAAATAAGGACCAAAATGGCTTGTTGGATTTTGAAAGGCAAAACGACCGTTACGCGTGCTTTTTTGTCAAGATTTTTTTTCACTAAAATTGAACAAAAGCGTTATTCTTTCGTTATATAAACGATTATAATTACTTTTTACAATAGTTTCATTACATTTACTGTTAAAAATCATCATAATTTACACGGAAATCGGAAAACATGTTCACAAACTATAACGGCTTTATGTAAAGTTATAACAATGTATTTCATGCAAATTATACTCTAAATAGAACCATTATTAGCGAAATAATAACTTTATAATAACAAACAATACTTACTTGAGTAAAATCAGGTAAAAAACACACGAAAACAACAAACAAAATTCCGCCCGCACCGAAATTATTGGTCGAATGTCAAGCCGAAAAAAAAAAAAGCAGAGCATAGATTATAAAATATAATGCGTTCAACCTATAGGAAATTTATCCAAGAACGTAAATATCCAAACTTGTTCATAGAGAAGTAGTCTGTAAGTATCGGAAATAAGGCTTATAATGAAGTGGGTGAGAGCGAACGCCGGCGTTCGCGCGGGGTTTGACGGAATGGCGCGATGACATTAGAGCGAACGCCGGCGTTCGCGCGGGGATTAACGCGGGGTTTGACGGAATGGCGCGATGACATTAGAGCGAACGCCGGCGTTCGCGCGGGGATTAGAGAAAGGTTTGTATGTCAACATTGCACCCGTGCAAAGCCGGGGCGGGTCGCTAGTTATAAATATAGAATACAATAGATATTACGGGATGTAAACTTATATCGTATCATATGGGAACGTTTCGAAAGTTCGAGCGGCCCGATTCTCGATGGACCGAAGTTTATTTTAGACACTAATCTTGTCCGTCGGCATTTCGGCTAACAGCTTCAGACGCTCAATCTCTATTTGATCAAACCAAGGAGCACTTGTGTACAAACGAAATGGGTGAAGACG
Organism: Mythimna ferrago; assembly: GCA_910589285.2. Lineage (NCBI taxonomy): Eukaryota > Metazoa > Arthropoda > Insecta > Lepidoptera > Noctuidae > Mythimna > Mythimna ferrago. Next base: position 7,281,824 of record OU342691.1, on the reverse strand, counting down.
TGCGTCATTACGAAGTACAACGGAACGATAAATATGGACGATATTTGGTCGCAAATAAGGATTTGGTGGCCGGCGAATTAATATTCACTGATACACCATTCGCTGTAGGACCTAAACCAGGCAAGTAACTGATTTAGCACCGACTTACCTAAATTATGATCCGCCTATTATCTAATTCCCGAATTGTACAAAGCCACCATTTTTCTCAGATGCAAAATTTTTTAGGAGTTTACCTCAGATCCTCGAATTTATTTATTATATAATTTACTAACTTACTTCTATAGTCTTATAACTATACCTACCTGTGCCATAATATAACTTAAGTGCTAGTACTGCCCGTGCTGTACTGTGCTTTTTTCGTGCTTTTAACTTTGAGAGACAGTCAAGTTTGAGGGTCCCAATACCCTTCTGCTGAGCCTACAGTGAGCAATGTGAAGATTTCAGAATCTTTTTAAACCGCTTAGGCTGTATTATTATCGCTTCCATGACCTAGGTTTACAATAGAGGAACGAGATAGGTAACTTCTGTTTACGCCACCCACGTTATTTTCTTCCAGCACGCACTGCTGACAAATAAATTCATTCAGTATTTTAGGTACATATCACAATATGATTTGTTAATGAGACTATTAGTGCCAGGTAGTTTAGAAGTTTGTTTTGTTGTTTTATAGGCTTTAAACATTTATTCATGCCGTTTGTATTAGCCTAAGTCATGCAAGCATTTACGTGTCTACTAATTGAAACGTATTTACGGGGCCCTCACTCAAAACTTCCACACGGTGAAAGTTCAGGCAATTCCAAAAGATGAACAATAGGCGATTCACAGGATCTGCAGTCAACGCTTAGATATTCCTACTCTTCTTCTTTCTCGCATGTCCAGCAAATTATGTAAGTATATCGGGCGTGATTAGAACTTGAACTTGAGTTTTGAACTTTTGAGTGAGGTTTAATACCAGACCTAAATCTGAAGAATAGATACCAAAGAATTTGTTTAATACAGACACTCCACCTTTATGTCTTGGCTGCTACTGCCCCGTGGAGAACACGTTATGCTCTTCTTGCGGATGGCCGGTCTGTAGCGAGGACTGCGGGAAGTCGCCCGTGCATGCCGGTGAATGTGGCGTCTTCTCCGCCGCCAGGGTGATGTTCCAGCCGGTCGAGGACTGGACTGCTAGCACGCTGCAACTTGATTGTATTACACCGCTAAGGTAAAGGTCAACAAAGAATGTTTTAAAAACCCATAGAAATGCATGTCTGCGATATACAACGGTAAACTTAACACACGTTTCATTCTTATAAATTCTTATATATTATTTCGTCTGTACGATCTTCATTCCCCCTCCATAGCATGCCTAAAATTAGTCAGTCAGCAAGGAGTCCTTTCCTAGACCATTAAATATAAATGGTGTTTCCTCTGCCTGTCGTTCAGGGGTACCCAGATCTACGCCGGCCGTTAAGTACCTACCTACCTACACTTAAAAATAACATCACATCTCCATTCGTGGTTCAGGATTCTAAATTCGTAGTCAGTGATACCTACAATCTCTGCCGCCATTGGTTCAACTAACTGGGCTACAATTTTAATTATTCGCTTCAGAGTACTTTTGGCAAAAGAAAAATATCCAGATCGATGGCAACAGGAGCTGGACGTCATGGAGACACACACAGAGAAACGCAAGCTGAGGCCAACCTGGGGCGCTGACCAAGTCAACATCGCCGACTTCCTCATAGACCACTGCAAACTTGGCAAACGATTTGATAAGGAATCGGTACAAAAAGTTTGCGGCATTCTTGAGGTGAGTAACTGAGTAGGGTTCGCATCGTACCTACTTATACATATATAGGACCAAAATTCAAGAACCGCAACGCGTCGATTGCCGTAGTTCGGCGGTTTGCATCACAGAGTACTTTGTAACGTACTGAAGGTTTAAGACTGCACGAATAAGTAGCGAAACGAATAGAGGATAAACGGATAAGTATAATTCCTTTCTTATTTTTAGGTAGGAATGTATCTTTAAGTTCAAAGAAGTATTTGCGACATTAAAAGAGTACATCTTCAAACCATACCATGCGTTTATAAGGATACATACCGACTTCTAAAAGACTGTTTTTGCGAAACTTAACATCATTTATGCACAGGTGAATTCCGTAGAGATCCCTTCTCGAGGTGGCTTCAGCATACGTGCCCTCTATCCTCGGTTAGCTATCGCAGCGCACAACTGTGTCCCTAACATCATTCACACCATACTGCAGAATGACTACCAGTAAGTATAAGAGGGACTATCTTATTGATGCTTTTGAATTAATTAAAGACGTAACAGTATGCCTAAAAATTTTCCACTTGGCTTCTTGAAAGACAACGAAAACCCGTGCATTATGATTGATGTCTCCTTTCGCATTTTTCCAGGGTGCAAGTTAGAGCAGCTGTCCCAATAAAAGAGGGGGATAGTCTCCATTTATGTTACACATACTCGTTATCCCCTACACTGGTTCGACGGGAGTTTTTAACGGAATCCAAGTTCTTCCAGTGCGATTGTGCGCGCTGTGCTGATCCCACTGAACTTGGCACACATCTCAGCACGCTCAAGTGCAGTAAATGTGATAATGGCGTTATACTGGCAATGAATCCCCTTGGTAAGTCCCTGATTGTGTCTCAATAAACTCCTCGCCTCGTTTTGTAGTCCAACGGAAATGTGCTAAGAGTTGAAACTTCGACCATTTGTACCTAATTCCACCATCCGGTGCTTTCAATGTAAAAATACACAAAATGTTATATAATACTTTTGGAACAGTTTCGTAAACATTTATTTATATATATCTATGTACATATCTTGTCGAAGGTCTATTAAAATTAATTTGTGGATTGTTGTATAATTTCAATTTGAATACCAGCCAATGTTGACATCGGCGACCTAATTGTTATTTTAATATATGCTCAAAAACTGTCGCGTTTATTTAATTAGGTACGACGGATACTGTTCTGAAAAGTAGGTTAACTCCTGACAATGCCAAGAGCGGGCATAGGTACTTACTAGCCGACTAAGCTTATTAGAAAACAGTCATAACGTCATCGTTAAGAGGTGCAATGTCGAGTTTGAAGGGCAAAGAAGGAAAGAAAGAAATAACCTAGGTACCTATTTTGTTTTGTGGTGACCTTGGCTTTGGTCCTGACCCTGATTGAGCGGCATTCTTCATTATACGTTTTCAGACAAAGACACCTCATGGACGTGTACGGACAAAAACTGTGGCTTCAAGACATCGAATGCCGCGATGCGTAAGATGTTGGCGGTGGTTCAGGCAGAGATCGACCAGCTCGAATTGCTGGAGCCCGGTCCTAGCGCCATTGAACAGAGGGAGGCTACTATTAATAAGGTACAAGGATAAGCAGAGGTCTAGTAGATACAATCACATTTAGCTGGACATAACAGCCCGACAATCCAACATAGGGGCGCTGCGCAAACGGAGAGCTTGTATCTGACACAAAGACACTAAAGTGTCCACTTTTGCGCCCTACCATAAATTCCCATACTCTGCCATAGTCAGGTGTTACGATACAGAATATCTACAACAAATAAAGACAACACAGTTCGATCCGTAAGTAATCATAAAACGTAGGACAGGACTCAGGAGGGTCCAGTACCTACTATCATCATCCCAAACCGTTTCCAACTAAGTAGTATGTTAGGGTCGTCTATGAGTTTGTTCTAAGAGGTCATCTTACAGTTTGCAGTGACTGCGGTAACTAATTTTGAATTTATATTCCAGTACAAATCAGTGTTCCACCCTCGACATTCACTCCTGCTATCCCTGAAGCACTCGTTGGCACAGTTGTATGGACGAGTGGAAGGTTACGGCATCGATGAACTGCCCGACCTCATGCTGGAGCGGAAAGTGGAGTTTTGCCGATTGGTGCTTAAAACCTTGGATGTTATAACGCCGGGAGAGACCCGGATGAGAGGTAAGTCTGAAGCGCTCGATAGGTAGACCTGCTGTATGGCCGAATGAAAGGTTACGGCATCGATGAGCTGTCCGATTTCATGTTTGAATGGAGGGCGGAATTATACCGGTTTGTGCTCAACACCCTGAAAGTTAACATGCCGGTAGATACCAGGATGAAAGGTATCAAGCGAGATATGTCTCTGCCAGCAGTGGCGACGGCTATGCTGGAGAAATTTCCTCATTCTACGAGACCGTGATGATGACACTCGGATAAGAAAGCGTCGGAGAGGCAACCGCCTCGATGCTTAACACACAGAAGCCCTGCAAAAATGCAACTGGGAGTTTGGAACCATAAGTGCTCAGAGTGAGTCAGAATGAGGACTGTTCGCTCATCGAGTGATTCCAGAGCAGACTGTAGCACAGTGATCACGTGGGTGTGGATCACGAAGTAAAGGCGCCTTTTCTACGTGCAGGTGGTAATCGGTTGGGTAGTTTTAGTGAGGTAAAAATCCTATTCTACCGGGACGTTATCAGGCTACCTACCTCTAGTCCTAATAGTCTGTACCAGACTGACAGGCGACAAATCTGAAAAATAAGAAGGAATCTTATATTTTTTCCACTCTATAGTTAATAATTTAGTGCCAAATTCGATTTTTCTCTTCTACGTTCTCTGCGTAGCGTTAATTTAATTTAAATATTTCTAATTAATTGTTTCTATTACTGTGTTACTGCTCATTACAGCCGGCCGTTCTAAATAATAACTTGCACACAAACGTAATTGAAAGCAACTCAAATCAACTTGACAATTTGCTGGAATCAATAAGCTTCGATCCGTGTACCTACTAAGTGTCTAGATCGAAGATTACAGTGCACTAAAATACCTACCGATATATAAATCCTACGCACTATTGCATCTCATGAAATAAATTGTTGTTCATAATAAAATGGTCCGAGCACATGATGCAGAAGTATTATTTTTATGACGCAAACCAAACGTGCAACGCCTTCTGTTGGATTTACAACACTCTGCTCAGTACTGAAAGTAGAAAATTTAACAGCGCAATTTTATATAGGCATTCATTTATGACATCCAGCTTTCGTGTAAACGTTATGAAGCTATAGGTTGGTACTTACCTTTTTCCAGGTATGATGTTATACGAGCTACACGCGCCGCTGATGTTCTTAGCGAGAAACGAGTACGGAGCCGGCCTCATCACTCAAGAGAAATTGAAGGAAAGGTTGCAAGAGCCCATTCAATGCTTAGCCGAAGCCGCGAAGATACTAATGAGGGAAGACCCGCACAGTCCTGAAGGAATCACAGGACAAGTCGCTCAGCAGTCCATGGAACAACTAAAAGCCAGCCTTGAGTGCTTATAAACTCTAGTTCAAGAGTTCCCAACGAGCAAGGTGGCCCCCACTTAGTAGTCGTAGAGTAACACAAGGATGATTATGTCCGCCGCTTCTTTGGTTGCTGCTACACTCTTATTGGTCGTAGCGTGATATATAGCTTTCCTCAATAAATGGGCTATCCAAAAAGATTTTCTCAATTTTGATCTGTATTTTCTGAGATTAACGCGTTCAACCAAACAAACTCTTCAATTTTTGGTGATTGACCTACGGGAGCAGAACAGTAACCAAAGATGCGGGTATAATAGCGGGAGGGGTTCTTGATATTACGAAAAGAGAGTGAAAATAATCCAGAAGTACCTATCAGTGACCCAAATGTAACTAAAATTGACGTTATTATTGTGCAATCCGCAGTCATCAGGAGGCAAGAGGGCGTAATTCATTTAGAAATTAGCGGGCGCTTGTGGTACTTGATGGAAACCTCAGCTCTAGTAGTCAGATTACTCTATATTATTAACTTTAGTGTAAGCGCCAGGAACCCATTTAACTTTGACTTAATTAGACATTAATTTCGTATTTGAATTTAGTTGTATGTATATTTTTCTAACATTTCTTGCAAAAAGCTACAAAAAGACAAAATTAGAATGATCTCTCACAATCCACGTACTAATAATTTTTGTTTTTCAATGAATAAAAAGTAGGTTTCATGATTATAACATTTGTTTTATTTCCTAATTATTTTCTTATCTTACACTTCAGAATTTAATTTTCTTGGGCTTCTTAGTTGGTTCAACAGGTGTCAATTTATTATTTTGTATTACTACGTCTTCAATATTTTCTGAACTGTCTAATGTATGTAGTTTTACTGAAGACTCCTCCTTTTTGTCCATCACCTAGAAACAAGCAATTCTCGCATTAGCATTCCTATTATTTATTCACTAAAGTATCAAACGTAAAATAAGCTAAAAAAAACCGGCCAAGCGCGTTTCGGGCCACGCTCATCAGTGTAGGGTTCCGTAGTTTCCCGTTCGTCACAATAAGTTTCCCCACTTAAGAGTTAAACAATGCCAACGAGAGACCAACCGAACAATTCGACAAAATTATAGCTCGTACCCGTCCCGACCCCATCAACTCAGGAAAAATCTTAACAGCGCGAAGTAGCCCAAAGTACAGCGCCATTTCTCGGGGAATTGGGTTACTAATTTATACAAACTAGACGGGTTATATATGTTGAGCTTTCGGTGGTAATTTTGGATTGCGTCAAGATTGCGTGAACCAATTTTAATCATAAGTACTTTTGTTATTTGAACGAAGATACGTTCAGGATAATAAAATATGTAAACTAAGTTAAAAAATGCTTGAAATTATTTTGTACAACTTTTCAAAAACTGTTCAACTCATCAAGTTCAAAATAATTTTCCTAGAAAGTCTTTATAAGTTATAAAAAAAATAATAAAAAGTAAACATTATCAAAAAATTATTTTAGTAAACCCCTATTCATTTTTAAATACCTACCTATCGATCCCACAATATATCAAACGTTAGGGTTGAAATGAAAAAAAAAAATCACTCCCCATTTTACGTGTAGAGTAGTAGGGTACCTCCACCCTAATAAAACATTTATTCCACTTTTTATCACTTTGTCGGCGTGATTGAGATACATATACCCAAATTTACTTACTTACAAATTTCAGCTTTCTAGTGCTAACGTTCCTAGTTGACTACGGAACCCTAAAAATGGAGAACATAGAAAACTGGACGCCAATAACAAGTGTTCAGGGTTATTGACCAAGTGGAATCGTGGAATAAATGTATATTTTTTCTATGTTAAAATATTCTTTAAGGCTACTTATCACAAAAAAGTTCGTGCGGCAGCGGCCATTACGTAGCAGGGGGAGAGTTTACAGTTAATTCAGATTGTTTGATAATGGTTTTGGATGAGGTTATATTTTTTTTTTTTAATTCCGAGGCCGCTATAAACGATTTTTTTTTTTTTAGCCATTACTGTCCCACTGCTGGGCAAAGGCCTCCCCCAAGTCCTGACAGACATTCTTGTCTCGCGCCGTCTCTAAACGATTTACGAAATATTATTGTTTTTCATTTGCTCAGTAGCTACACTGCTACAGTAATTTATTTTATGAGCTCGAAAATTTGCGGCCGCGCAATTTACGAAAACCATGCTGCTGAAATGGCGAAAATTGAGGCCAATATGAACCACCACTCAGTGAATTTTAGTTTCTCTCTTAAACTCACAGTCGAAACGACTAACTCATAGTGCTTACATTATTCTATAAAAAAAATTATTTTGTATTGTATATGTATATTGTACTGTTACTTACAGTAGGGCAATCTTTCCTTAGATGTGTGACATCGCCACAAAGCTTGCAGGCACCACCATTGGGGTAAAGACCTTTCGGGTTATCCGGACACTGTCTTGCAATATGACCCTGCAAAATATAAATAAAGATTGTGGATTTATAGACAATATGTAAAGAGAGATTGTGGATTTATTATGTGAGTATGTTCATATGTGGAGAGTAGTCACTGTTATTGATAAATTGTTTGACCTTGTAAAAGTAATTGAACCACAAGGGCAAAGCCGATGCTAGTTATCTGTTTAAAAAATGTTTACTCACAGGTTCCCGACAAATGAAGCACGTAGCAAATCTGAACTCTTTACTCTCCTCTCGTTGCACTTTACATTCAAACTGTCGGTGCTCTGTAGAGCCACACTTGAAACAAACTCCGTCTGCGGTATCCCCAGGTATCTTAGACTTCAACTCGGGACAATCAGACAACACATGGCCTCCTTTCCTGCAGTTGTAGCAAACTTCTCTCTTCATCCTCGCCAAAGCTTTTTCTGCTCTTCTTCGTTCTAACTTCATGGTCCTCTGTACCTCGCTCTTCGGTATTCCCTTCTTGATCATGTTAGTTTTTAATTCTTGCAATCTTTCAGCATCCTTCTTCATGACTGGGAAGCCATCAAATCTGACTAGTTCTATTTCCTTGCCATGTACAATCAGTTGGAAACTGTTGTCATTTATCTCTTTCCTGCGTATTGGTTTGCCGTTTAATAGTTTTTTGTTCTTTTTATTTTTAGGTTTTGCTTCATGGTTCTTAGCATTTGGAGGACTATTGTTATTCTTATAATTTTGCGCTGAAGGATTGGGAAGATTAATCTTAGGAACTTCTGAAGATTCAGCAGATTTAGCATTTTGTTTATTTTTCTTCTTTTTGTTCTTTTTTGGGCTTTGAACAGTCTCTTCTGTTACTTCTGCAGAAGTGTTTTCATTCTGTTGCTCTGTTATAACTTGAGATATTTTCTTCTTCTTTTTAAGTTTTTTCCCGGTGCCCTCAGGATTCTCAGAAACTTGGTTTTGTGGATTATTTTCAGCATTGGTAGCTTCAGAGGATTCCGCTGAAATGGTATCCTTTTTCTTATTTTTCTTTTTATTTTTGGCAGGTGAACCATGCATCTCTGGTAAATTAACTGCCTTCTTATTCCCATCTGTTTCTGGAAAATCACACCATGTTGCTTTCCTTTTTTGAGTTTTGTGTTCTTTAAGGAATTTCTCGTAGTTTTCTATGCGTTGCTGTTCAGCCTGGAATTAGACAAGAACAAAGATTAGGAGTAAGGTCCCAGAAACATAATTTATGATCGTTAGTAATTATTAAAAGAGAGAGAGTAAAGAATCTGTTTATCATGTTTTAGTATTGATTGAAATCAAAAAAATATTTAAGAAAACTAAATAACAAATATGCACGTCGTCCCACTTTCTCTGATGGAACAAGTTGTCGGGTACCTCTGTATTGGGGCAAACTATTTTGCAAACAATGTAAGTATGAAAAGATATATAAAGATAAAATATTATAGGTACCTCTTTCCGTTTCTTGGATTCATCACCTTCCTTTTTGGCTTGCAACAACTGCTCTTTCATAACCTCCCATGGAGTACTATCTTCAGGGGTTCTTTCATTTGAAGATTTCGAGCCTTTGGCTCTAGCAAACCTTGTCATTTTGCATATATTCTAAATAAATTGCTTGTTTAAAGTAATTATTTAAACTGTTGTTCTCGCACGTGCAATACAGTGCAATGTCAATTTCATTGATGACATTTGACATGTACGTATGACATGACAGATGACACTTGACATGCTCTGTGTAGTGTTGGGATTTTATCCGATTAAATACTCAAAATGATTAAATACTCAATAAATAATCGTTTTTATTGGATAAATACTCTATTAAAAACGAGTATTTATTGAGTATTTATTCATTTTGAGTATTTAATCGGATAAAATCCCAACACTAGCTCTGTGCTTTAGGGATGTCAGACAGAACTGCAATAAAGTATCGATTTATATCGATACCGACATTTTTGAAAATATCAATATAGATATATCGGTACGATACGACAAAGAAAATGTTCTAATCTACTTCAGTCATCTTAGGTAGGTACATTACTTGATAAATACTAATCAATAGACATCATTTTTAATAAATCAAGAACAACGATAAAAAATATTAATTATTTATTAACTGAACCAATATTTATCTGATACAAACATAAGAAAAACTCTTTCACATATGTGTTCGGCTGTAAGCCGACTTCTGTTATTGGGTACTGCGAGACAGCCAGCAGCCGTTGCAGCCAACTTAAAAACCAACATAAGTATCAAAATTCATTAACCTTTCAATCGTGGAAATCACAGACACAATTAAAGAAAACTGTAATATTTCGGCTTATAATTTGGATTCAAAATTATCGACACAGACTCAAAGTTTTACCTCTAGAAGAGGTATACCGTACCTGGTCGAATCTAAATTAGGGGAAGGTGACATTAGCGGAGCAGCCAGAATTCTTTTCAGTAGTGATGTGCTGGCGCCGTGTTCTCCAGATACTCTGGTAGCTCTGGAGAGCAAACACCCTGCCCCAGCGGATGGCCTCTCTTTTCCTGACCCTCCTGATTCGGACATTCATACCCTCACCGTTACAGGTCGAGAGGTAATCTCAGCCGTTTGCTCCTTTCGGAGCGGCTCTGCCGGCGGCCTCGACGGCCTGAGTCCTCAACATCTGAAGGACCTCATCTGCTCAGGCGCCGGGGAAGCTGGTGAGTTGCTCTTGAAGGAGCTTACGGCTCTGGTTAACCTAATGCTCTCAGGCAAGGTGAACGAGGCCGTCATCGACACTCTGTACGGGGCCAATTTATGTGCCCTTCGCAAGAGAGATGGCGGCATCCGACCCATTGCCGTGGGCACTACATACCGTCGTATGGCAGCCAAGATTTGCTGTAAATTTTATGGTGAGGCTGTTTCGAAAAAATTTCAGCCCCTGCAGCTAGGCTTCGGCTCCAAAGGGGGCTGCGAGGCTGCCGTACACGCCTTGTCGACCTACCTAAATTCTAACCTAGGAGAGGTCATCCTAAAGGTTGACATAAAAAATGCCTTCAATTCGATTAATAGGGATACCTTGCTGGCAGAATCTAAAAAAGAATTACCCAAAATTTTTAGTTTCCTTTGGCAATGTTACAGGCAACCATCTAAATTACTATATCGGGACAATCTTTTGGAATCCGCTGTTGGCTGTCAACAAGGTGATCCCCTCGGGCCAGTGATCTTCAGTTTAGCCATTCACCCCATTATTCGACAGTTAAATTCCAAATTCAACGTTTGGTATCTCGACGACGACGGTACCCTAGGAGGCGATGCAGATACAGTTTTAAATGACTTACACTTTTTAAAAAATGAACTCCACTCAATAGGACTTGATCTAAACCTTTCAAAATGTGAACTATTCTTATCTGACAGCACCGACAGACAACACACCCTTTCCAAATTTAATACAATAGCCCCAGAAATTAAAATCATAGAAAAAAGCTCTCTTCGCCTCCTGGGGTCTCCTATTTTCGAAGATTCCTTTCCCAACTTTGTCGAGGAAAAAATTCAAAATTTTAATGATGTTTCGAAAAGGTTACTCCAATTGAACATGCATTCGGCCATCACTATAATTCGTTTCTGCTGTTTCGGCCCTAAATTAACTTATTTCCTTCGCGCTTCTCATTTATGGAAACACCCCCAGCTTTTGGAAAAAATGGACCAAATTATTCGGCATACTCTGACATCAATTTTAAACGTAGCCATGGATGACCGAGCTTGGGCTCAGGCTACTCTTCCTATCCGTATGGGTGGCCTCGGCGTCCGCAAAATTTCGAGTATTAGCTTACCAGCCTTTATATCCTCGGTTCACGGCACTGAGAAATTAATCAGGAATATTCTATCTCCATTACTGAATGATTTCAATGTGCCGTGCTTCATCGAGGCTATAGATGCCTGGAGACTCGCTTGCCCGAATTCTAATCCGCCCGACGAACCATCATCCCAAAGACGGTGGGATGAGCCGCTCTGCAAAGTAGTTCAGGAAAACCTGATTGCAACATTTACTGCTCCTGCAGAGCGAGCGCGCCTGCTGGCTGTGGGAGAGTGGGAGTCGGGTCTCTGGCTTCACGCACTACCGTCGTCGAACATTGGCACCTTGCTCGATGATAACACTTTCCGCCTCGCTGTTGCCTTACGTCTAGGTGCTCCATGCTGTTCTCCTCATCGCTGCCACTGTGGCGAAGTCGTCAACAGCCTCGGACACCACGGTCTGTCATGCAGCCGTAGTGCGGGTCGCATAGCGCGACACGCGAATATCAACGATATAATCAGACGCGCTCTTGTCACCGTCGGCGTTCCAGCCGTATTGGAACCCCATGGCCTGGCACGCGACGATGGCAAGAGACCGGACGGCATGTCGTTATTCCCTTGGAAGATGGGAAGGCCTTTAGTATGGGACGCTACTTGTGTCGATACTCTTGCGCCTTCACATCTTCCTAGCTCGTCGTGTCGTGCTGGTGCTGCCGCTGCGGCTGCGGAGAACCTCAAGCGGCGGAAATATAACAACCTTGTTGGTAGTTATATTTTCGAACCGTTTGGGGTTGAAACTCTTGGATCGTGGGGTCCGAGTGCTCACAAGTTGTTTAAAGATCTATCGAAACGTCTAGTTGACACTTCGCGTGACCCAAGGGCTGGCTTTTACCTCGGACAGAGGATAAGCATTGCCATACAGCGTGGCAATGCTGCCAGCCTTTTGGGCACATTACCAGTCGACAGCGATGTGGAAGAGTTTTTTGACGCCATATTTTAGTTTGATTTTAGTTAGTTGTAATTAGCGTAGGGTTTTATTATTATTATTTTTTTAATTTACTGTAATTATAGTTTTTAGTTGTGTTTGTAATAAGTTAAATTGATTTAAAGTTAATAAATTCATAAATTAATTAAATAAAGCCACAGTGCACCGGATTTCGATCTTGGACATTGATATTGATATATAGTTATAAAATATATCGCCCAAAAATATCGCTGTATCGAAATGAAAATATCGATATATCGATGAATCGATATTTATTCTACATGCCTACTGTGCTTTACGGTGCGCTTGATTTATACTTTGTACAGGGGAAAATTTTTTTTTTGTTTGTTTGTTACGATTTAACTCAAAAACTACTGAACCGATTTTCAAAATTCTTTTACCAGTAGAACCACCTCATACAGAATGACTAAATAAAATTGAATAAATGAAACTAAGAAAGAGACGAAAATATTCCGAATTGTTTTGGTAAATATTTTACTTCCGAAGTGCGCCCTTTTTTACGTGGGAAATCATCCAATGACGTCTCCCACCCTTGGGCGGGCGTGTCAAACTTTTAAGGAGTGACCAGACGGTTGCAAACTAGCGTTCCAACCAAGGTCACTTTGGTTTATGTGTTTGGTTTGTGTTGCTTCTACATGGATGTTAACGACGAGCCAACACGTTCGGTGGTTGGAAAAACGCGCCACCCAAATAAGGGCGTTGAAGGATTACAATACTACTGCTGTCTACACGGATTAAAACTAGCAAGGTGACCTTGGTTGGAACGCTATTTGCAACCGTCTAGTCACCCCTTAACTGACTAAAACCCAATCTTATGTTCCCAACCCATGACATGCCATTTACATAATTATATTGAATCTTGCACGAGCAGCAATCACCAGCATTCATTTTTCATGTATTTTAGCTTCTGACAGTGTTAAATTTAAAATATTCTAGAATTATTTGGGTATATTAGATTATGAATTCTATGATTTAGACGACCCATGGCTAGTGTTGGGATTTTATCCGATTAAATACTCAAAATGATTAAATACTCAATAAATAATCGTTTTTATTGGATAAATACTCTATTAAAAACGAGTATTTATTGAGTATTTATTCATTTTGAGTATTTAATCGGATAAAATCCCAACACTACCCATGGCCCAAGTAAGAATGGCTGAACGGATTTGTGAAATCAGACTACACAAAATAATAAACATAAGATACTGAATTTGGGGAATAGAAAATAAGATTCGTGTTTCAAAAAGTATTTTACTTTTTTCTAAAAGTGACCTTATTGAGACATCTCTGCGTGTCGTTTTTTTAGTCGAATAATTAGAATGTAGTTGTACGGTTTTCAGACACTTCGTTCGTCTGCTCTAGTCTAATGTTTACTGTTTTTTTTTTGCAGTTTTGAGGTTATGTTTAAAAACCAGTTGCCCAATATTAGATAATTATAGTTCTCATCCACAATTGCAGTAAACGTTATTAAAGCTCATTTATTGATTGTGTCAGCAAAAGATGTTCAGTGTTGACTGAAACATTAGAAAAATCTAGCAAGGAATAATAATTTCAACAGGTAAAACATCTATCTATCTATATACCTTTTTTGGGGTAGCAGCACATAAAACATTGGATATATAAAATTTTAAATAAGGCCATATTTTTATCAAAAAGATTCAGCTACATAGTTAAATAGCTACGGATTGAAGATCGCTTTCACTTCCCCTGTGAGACACATTCTTTGGGGACCTTGAAATCGAAAAATCAAAAATTAAAAATATTCGTACCTATGCATGCTGTTTCCTTCTTTGACAAATCTTTCACAATAATTCAAGTATCTCGTTTATGGAATGTATTTACCTATAGAAGTGAGACATGCTCTAATTGCTAATAAGTTTATAAAAAGGTGAAGAATATTATCTCAGTATAATTTTTCTTCTTTGCTTATTTATTTATGTAATTTGGTATTATATGTATGTATTTTAAATTATTATGTCTAATTAATATTACTTTTTTGCCCTGTGTAGTAGTAGATCACTCATTGTACACTTGTTCTTTTATAAATGTTTGTACTTTTTTAATATGATTTTTATTTTAAATTCATCCCTGTTAATGTCAAAATCTTGTATCAAGTATTTGCTTTTTAACCTTTCAATCGTGGAAATTACAGACACAATAGAAAGACAATAGACAACACAATAACAATGAAGACAATAGGTACGCGAACGCCAGCGTTCGCTTGGGGTTTAATGAATTAAACCACAGACCCACTTGACTTAGTTTTTATGACATGTGTACTACACATTAATTTAATTCATTAAACCCCAAGCAAACACTGGTGTTCGCTCTGTCATTGTCTTTCTATTGTGTCTCTAATTGACGGTATTCGAAAAGTCAATACTCTTATTTATGTGTTTAAATAGGCATATTATTATGTAATGTTGATGCACAATAGCTATGTTGTTACAATAGTAACAAATTACAAATTACCAACAAATAACTAAAAATAGGTCTAGGAATTGGGTAACACTCAATGATAAACAACATCATTCATTTTATAAGTAGGGATTATAATTGAAACACAGTTAAAAGTAACAAAAGTAAAAAAAGACATATAATGATTATACAGTTTAATTAACTAATACTTTCAGTGCCAGGGACCCGGGAATGGGGTCTTACAATAATAGAAAAATCTTAACAAAATCGACCTAGGTATACCAAGCTTATTTAAAGTTCGACTCGCTAGTCGGTAATGGGCATGAAAACAGTTTAACAATAGGTACATATAACAACAGTTTAGGTGGGTTGTCGAAACACAAACAAATTTTTTATATACAAATATTGTATGTTCCTGGCATTGATGCTCTATATTAACTATACTCTGCACTGATCTGTTAAACAAATTATGGAGGCAAGAGGCTACTGCCGTGTGGATCTCTTTTGGGGCTTTAGGTTTTAGTCCTGCATAGAAATGCAAATAGTTTATGTGTGTTATAATAATAAATCAAATGGAATGATCTGTCTAATAAAATATGGAAATGATTCTCCATAAATGTCTAAAGAACCATTATAATAAATTGATATTGTTCCTAATCATATTATGATTTATGGGATTTGTATCCAATCTAAATACCCATATTGTATATGTATACTATGTAAAACTTGTGGCTCGAAATAGCAGTTACACAATCCGATCAATGAATTAAAGCTGCACTTTCGAAGGTCGTTCCGTGGATGGGTGATCATCCATTTCATATAGAGACCCGTCTGTGCCAATTTAATAAAGGGGTATTGTGTTACCTAGTTATTGGGTGGTGGAGGTCAAATAGGCATTAACTACATTTAAAATAGTGGCATTCAACTACATTTGTTTAGCCTGGAAGCTGACGTCAATATAGCTAAAAAAGGCTACATAGAAGAATGATGAAAGTCCATACTAGGGTGGGTTGAAAAGTTCTCGGCCTGACCCAGAGATAATACTCCGATCAGCAAAATTTTGTTGTTCCTGCCTGGATGTGCTTTTAATATGTTCATATGACAAGTATCAACTTTTTCTCTCAAATAGTTTCTGTGCAGAAACGGTCACAGTAAAGGTCTTGCGTGTTATTTGTGAAAATGGGTAAACTTGAATATCGTATGGTAATCAAATACTTCGCTTTGGATAGGTTAACCTCAACAAAAATTTATCCAAAGTTGGCACAAGTTTAAGGGGAGAGTCCCTTAGGCTTCTTCTATGTCAACCGTTAAAAGTGACCAGCTGAATTTAAACATAGTCGCACATCCCTCGAAGATGACTCACGTGAAGGAAAACCGAAAATTGCTGCAACTCCAGAAACTATCGACAAAGTGCAATATGATGCACTTTGTAGTAGTTAGTATTGGATGACTGAGAAATTAAGGTGAGTGAAATAGCTGAGAGTATGGGGATCTCGGAGAAATGGGTGCGAAACATTTTGCGAAAAGAAATACCTACGGTTACAAAACCTTTGCGTAAAAAGGGTGCCGCATTTGCTGAATGCCGACCAAAAACAAATGCGAAAATAATTTTCGCAACAATCTTTAGACTGTTCCAAAAGGGATCCGACCGATTTTGTGCAGCGATTTGCAACAATGGATGATACATAGGACCGTCACTATACGCCAAAATTGAGAAAACAGTCAACCGGTGGGTGAAAGCCGGTGGTACAGCGCCAAAGAAAGCGAAGACGATCGCACTTGCTTGAAAGCTCATTGTCAGTGTGTTATGGAATTCGAAAGGGATGCTTCCCTGTTAATTGCATCAGGTTAATTGATTGCCTTGTTAAAGAGAGGACAATTACAGGTGAATATTATTTCAACCTTCTTGACCAGCTGGATGCCAAAATACGCCAGAAGAGACCTGGCTTGAAGAAAGAGAAGAAAAATCATCTTTCATCAGGACACGCCTGTGCGCAAGGGTGTGTTGGCAATGGGAAAACTTCGGGATAAATTGGGGTTCGGTTTGCTCGTCTCATCTGTTTAGAAATTTCTTTCTGGGAAGCGCTTCACATCGAATGAAAAAGTTAAGACGGCCATAGATTACTATTTTCATAACCTTCCAGACTCGCACTTCCGTAAAGGAATTGTGACGTTAGAGAAACGTTAGACCAAGTGTATTGAAGTTAAGGGCCAAGCGCCCGAAAAGTGCCATAAAACAGTGATTTTCTGAGGCCTACTCCTCCGTAACGGCTAGGTCAATTGGTTTGAAAAAAATATATGTTTATTATAGATTCATGAACAATAATATCAACATTTGATTTTTTCGTGCAATTAATACTTTTGTCAAAAAAAAATATTTAGCATTTTCGCAACTTTTCCCTACTCCTTCGAAACGGCTTGGACCTTTAGAAACATTTTTACACATAAAAATTGGTGGTTAAATATTCTTCAAAGTGAACATTGCTTATGTAAATCAAACAATATCTCGCAGAGAAAATGGATTTAAAGCGCTTTCCGGGCGCTGATGGCCGCAAATAAATGCACAGATTTGCGTACTGCCGCCTAGGCGAGTGCGAGAGTTGCGTTCACATAATTATGGCCAGATGGTTCAAGGAACTATACGCCTTAAGAGAGATTATGTAGACAAATCACATCACTGAAATTTGTACCTAGTCTTTCGCTATCAGGCCGAGAACTTTTCACCCCGTCCTCGTATATACATTTTTGATAAAAATTTGATATAAATTAATGCTTGACTGCTATCCCACTTGATGGTAAGCAGTGATACAATCGTTGATGGTGAAATGCACTAGTTGTGTACCTATATGAATTTTCTACTATAAAATTTGTGCTTGTTTCCTAAATCCGTGATCTAGCAAGCAGCTATTTAATTATAGTGAGATAAATCTACGTAATCTTATTAAAGTGAAGATAAATATAAGATAGTTTTTTTTTTTACAACAAATAATGACAAGACCAAGCGACCGAAAACAAATACATAGTATTATCAACTTATATAATAGCTATAGCTGCACCTTTCGCTGCATCTCCCCCGGACGTAAATTCCAGTGGTAAACTGTAAAAATGTTCCACAGCCCTTTGCAAGACAGCATTTCTGGATAATCCTGAACCATTTCCAACAATTCTTTTAACATTGGCGTTTCGCAATATTTCTTTAGGCATCATGTGGTGTAAATTTTGAATTAAACTTTCACATAGAGATTTAAATACGCCACCCAGTTGTATATTAGAAAGATCGATGTTTTCCACTGAAGCTTTAGCTGTTGGTGCGTGTCTTTCACCTAGTAAATGTGGAACTATATTCATACTTGATGTCTGTGCTTCAAGACCCAAAGCAATTAGTTTTTCCCATACTTTTGACTGCGGCGTAGGAAATCCTAGTTCCAGCATCCATTGTTGGAGCATTTTGACAAACGTCGCCAAAACGTTTCCTCCGTTTAAAGATGCAGCAACAACCAAATAAGTGCTGTGAAAATATGGTAGATGCTCGACTGTTTTACAGCCTAAGTCTGACATTTTATCCACGACAAACGCTAGTTGAGCAGAAGTTGAAATGTTTAATACAGCATCCTGTCGACTTTCAAGCGTAGCTATTATAGAGCATTGTAAATCGCCCATAGCAACACTTACAGGCGTTCCCTCAGGAATTCCATTCCAGGAAGCGTTTAATTTTCCTGCAAATTCCCTGCTTTTATTAATTTTAGGTAAGAGATTTATTGGAAAGTCCACTGATTGCAGAATATCGATGTTCCATTCATTCTTTTCAGTGTTAAAATAGCCCCAACTTGCTGCGTTTTGGTCAGACATAACCGGTGTCTCCAAATCGCAAAGCATTGTTACAACAAAATCTTGTATCGTTCCAGAATATTGAAAATTTTTCAGCTTTTCGGGCTTGTGCTTAAGCATCCACAAAAGAGTGGCGCACCCGTATCCCGAGTAACAATTAAGATGCGAATCAGGTTTTGGAAGTGAATCTAAAAATTCCGGTTTGCATCTTGTATCTTGCCAGGTATACAACGCCGACATATTTTCTCTCTTCGCCTCAAATCTCATTACTACTCCATCTTTTTCAACCTTTTCCCAGGCGCTAAAAATTCAATAATTACTTAAATGGTAGAATTCAATTTCTGACAAAAGTTCTAGTGTTTGTAAATAAAGTATTCGACTTTAACCGTTATAGATAAAGAAAATAGTAAATTAAAAATAAAAGAGAGGACAATGAATAAACAAAAAAAAGAAACTAGGCAATACAGTAAAATTAATTAGTGGAAAAGTTAAAAATTCTGTTAATATAAACACATACCCCTTCTTCCATAACAGAACTCCGTGCATTTGTCCACACACTCCAATTTTTGTGACATTTCGTAATACATCTCTCGGTAGACGTGAGATGCAATAATGAACAGCTGATACTATTTTTGGCACATCTTGCTTGTTACCTTCAATACCCTGGTCACTTGGTATGTTTGCTGCTGTATCCTTATTTTGTTTAGCAACAATTTCTTTTGCGTTAGGATCATAAACACAAACTTTCACTGAAGTCGTTCCAATATCCATGCCCAAAATATATTTCTTCTCAGCCATGGTGCTGTTAAATAAAATTGTAAGTTAAAAAAATAATACTCCCGATAAAGCAGGGACACGACACAAACCGCGCGGCAATTTGTTTCGATTGCCCGATCACGGCAGCGCGCCTGAGAAGTGGGTGGCGGGTGGTCGCGTCTGGTGGCAATGCGCCCGCATTGACCTTGTGTTAGTTATTACGTAAAGATTAGGTTTGTATTTCTTATCTCATTGAGTGGCCGATGTGTTTATCAAACACTTCAACTATTCACTGACTTACAGCTAATAAATAACTTCAGTTGATATTAGTTTTACGATAACAGGTACAAATTGTTTTTTTTTTGTTTGCACATGTAAACATTTGCGCACTTTGTGTGTACCTACCTATGCTATTTTTTCTGATTGAGCTAAATAAATAATTAATCAATTTGCAAAAAACTCAAACCAGACTCCAGCAATTACAGTGTTTCTAGCCGAGTCTAAAAACGTGATAACAGTAGCTACTGACGTCAGAGTTCTGTCATCATTTATGTCAAAATAATTGATTAACTTTATAATTTACATACAATCTAAACTATTCTAAACGTTACATCGTGTCGACGACAGTAATTAATATTATGTCCCACAATTATCTTGTGACCGTATTGTTTTTCAGACATTTTGTGTGCCAACTCTTTAACAAATATGCAATACGATAGGATAGGACGGACATACATGACGTAAATATCACGGATTGTCACGTCATGGGTTCTCAGTAATTAGTAAAAATAGTTAAATATGTTTAAAAAAAAAATGAATAAGAAATTACTCTTATGAAAGCTGAACTATATTTAAGTACTAGGTAATTGTTAAATATGTATTTTGATAAAGTACTTGATCATGACACGAGAATTTGCTGTTGTCTGAAGCAAATCAAGCATAAATATGCAGGGTCCCTAAGTAAGTACCTCTATAATTAAAGATAGCAAATAAAATCGTGTTTTTCCTTTCTCAGAATCATGGGGAAAAGAAGCAAATCGGATAAGACTGCTAGTGAACCCGTCTTATTGGTTCAAGGCAAAAATGTGAAGAATAAAAAAATTAAGTCCGATTCTAGCGATGTAAATAATGAATCTAAGCCAGTGAAAACAATTGTAACTACTGAGGACAAACAGGTTAAAAGAAAAAAGAAAAATAAGGCACAGTTAACTGAAACTAGTACTGCAGAGAAAAATAAAAAAATAATATTTAACGATGACGATGGTGAACCAGTTGAAGTTGATAATCCACCCATTCGACGAAAACGAAATAATCAAGAAGAATCTCCTCAAGAAAATGAAGACGATGTAAAAGATGAGGATATCGACAAGTTCTGTGACGAATTAAACGAAGAAGATAATGAGCAATATGAAAATTGGGTGAAATTAATAGAAGCTAAGCTTAATTCAAATAAAAAGAAAGCCAAATAACTTTAAGCCTTTTTATTGTAGTCTGCAAACCACGCAAAGCTTGAACTGAATTGAGATTTGATGAAATGTCTGAACAGCAATAGGTTATGTAGTTTAAATGCAAAAAAAAACCATGAGTCATATTGCCATCTGCTGTTTAGCATTTAATCGTTTATTTTGGCTTCGAACATTTATTTAATTAATTACATGATGGGTAAAACATCCGTCGGCGTGAGTTATTATACTATTTGAAACATCAATATATCACCACTCTCGTTCTCATAAAATTTTATGCCCTTCATAAATACAGAGCAAAAATTAGGAAGCGACCTATTTAAGAACCCCTCGCTCCGACATTGTCTTACGAATGATGTCGTGACGTTTTAAATTATTTGCGAGACTTGTGAGCTCGTGACTACCTAGTGCGAAGTAGGTAGCTTCCTTTATATTTTTTTTTTACTTGACGACACGGAACCAACTACACAAACCAGCAAGATCTACCACTGTGTACCACCCGGAGGACACGAGACAAACAAGAACGTGAAATATTTCGCTAAATGTTCTTCAAAAATCGTGTAGCTAAGGTTGAACTGTGCATGCTCGTAAGTCGCTATTACTCACCCGGACTAAAAGAAACACCGCGTGCCTTGGAACACTTGGACAAACAATTAGACTCCCAACAGAGATGATCGGGCGTATTGACTCATCTATTTACTGAGTTATTTTTTTTATTATAAAGGCTATAGTTTGTATGAAAGTATGTTTGTTTGTTACGTTAATGGCTGAACGAATTTGAATTAAATTTGGCACACGGGTACATCGTGTCCTGGAATAGGGCATAGTATAGGTACCTATTTTTATCCCGAGTGTATTCTTGGGATAATTCCCCGCAGACGAAGCAGCTGGCAAAAGCTAATTACTAATATATTCGGTTTTTTTTTATTTAACACTACTAAAACGAATTAAAAAACTCAGTTCACGAACTGAGTTTTTTGATGTTTTATTACAAAAATTATTTATACCTATCGTTTGCTAATAAAATAAAAATGAACCCCTCTTGGTTTTTATTTTAATAATAAGCTTACAACAAGTACTCTTATCCTACTACTGCTACTACAAACGACCTTGTTAATGACTTGTTTGTTTATTTTAACCGAATCATAACAATGGTGTTATTAGGTTGTTAACCCTGGCAACGATAGTCACGGTAATTGATCAGCTGATTGTTATTCTGCTGCTCAATCCGTAGTTTTATTTTCAGATAATGAAGAATCCTAAATGAAAAGAAAATAGAACATTATATCGCTTGGATGAAAAAAGGTTAAATATTTAATTTTCTAGCAAAATGAGTTTCTGAATTTATTAAATTATATCATGCAATAACAAGAAATGCTTATTACCTGCGACTTGAAATTAGTTTTTCTTTTCTTTTTAAAAATTCGATCGTCTCGCTTGAGATAATGTAATTTTAGCGTTAGCATATGTGGTACTGATGCTGTGTGAATTGCTATTCTTAAATAGATAGGTATGTAGAGAAAACAATCAATCTCGTAGCTACATTTTAAAAACCGAACTTTAGAGATAATCGATTCATACGTTGAACAGCACTAACATTAAAAACAGGTCTGTCTTGACAGAAATCAAAATGACACCTTAGAATGACAGCAGATGACCACAGATGACAGATCAACTTGCGAACTCAAGTTCGCAGAATTTATTTTATGATTTCTCTTTGAAAATCGGTCATCACCGGTGCTAGTACAAATAATAACGGGATTATGAGCTAACAGTTTTGATCTAAACTAACTCAGTTTAGTGATGAGTATAACCACTCTCTCATTTATAAAACAATGATTTAAGTGTGTATTAGTTTCGTGGAGCGGTGTTTCTGTAGTTTCTACATCTAATCAAATGAAAATGGATCACAATAAGAAAACTGAAGATATGGACATACCAAACGTCGAAGGGAACCTCTTACAACAACCGAAAGAGGAAACATTACCAACTCGAAATCCGCTAATGAAAGTTCGGACTTATGTGCTTGCATTGCGTCCATGGTCGTTGAGTGCGAGCCTGCTGCCGACTCTTCTGGGGGCTGCGCTCGCGTACCGGCTGCCTGGCGAGAGTGGCTTCAGTTGGTGCACCTTGTTATTGACTCTATGTACAATTATTCCAGTTCATGGTGCAGGCAATGTTGTCAACACATATTTTGATTTTGTAAAAGGGATAGATAACCGTAAATCTGATGACCGAACTCTTGTTGATCATATTTTGAGTATAGATGAGGTAGTGTCCCTAGGTGCTATCTTGTATCTGGCGGGATGTGCTTCATTTGTTCCACTAGTCATATTATCTCCAGCCCGTATGGAGCACTTGGCTCTTGTATATTTTGGTGGGTTATCTTCTTCGTTTTTGTATACTGGTGGTATTGGACTAAAGTATATAGCTCTTGGTGATATTCTAGTTTTAGTTATATTTGGCCCAGTATCTGTTGTTTTTGCATTCTTAGCTCAGACGGGTAGGGTGGATTGGCAAATAATTTATTATGCAATACCACTTGCCCTAAACACAGAGGCTATTTTACATAGCAACAACACAAGAGACCTAGAGACAGACAGTAAAGCAGAAATTGTGACCTTAGCAATATTGATAGGCAGAACTGCTTCATATCTATTGTATGCATTTTTATTATTTACTCCTTACATTATGTTTGTGGTAGCTTCTGTGCGCTGTTCTTTGTGGTTTTTAATTCCAATGTTGACATTGCCAAGAGCTTTTGAAATAGAAAGAAGGTTTAGAAGCCCTGAGACTATGAGATATGTACCAAGGCAGACAGCCAGGTTAAATTTTTATTTTGGGATGCTGTACATGATCTCATGTTTGTTTGCTTATCGTCTGCCCTTCCTTCTTCGATGAAATATTGACTGTTGCGATTTGATAAAGTAGAATACATTAAATTAATTCTTCATAATCTTTCTTGAGCTTATGAAATAAATGTACAAGAATGGCCTTTAATTATTGTTACTTGATTGTAGAAAGTGACTGACCAGTTTTGTAAGTCATGATATGAAAATTTGTATATTTTTGTAATCTAAGAAACGGAAATGAAAAAAAAAGATTGCACTTGCATTATTGTTTCCAGTCTGATGGTTTATATAAAAATTCTATTAATAAATGAATTGAATTCTTATTAGAATTGTAAACATGCAAGTTTTCCTCAAAATGTAAGTAGAAGTAGCATAATAAGGTCTAAATTTTCTCTTTATTTCTTTGTTACGATGAAACCAGATTATCATAATAATTGTAAATGGCTTTGTTATGTTATGCGGCTCAGTGTGAACCTCACAGCAGCTTAGTTTTGAATAGAGGTTGCTGACAATGAACATACCTTCTAACAAATGCTAAATTGTTATGAATACAAAAGTAGTAGTACCCTACTGGCTTTGTACAATTATTATTGTACGGAATGGAATCTGAATATCAATGATGAATGTATAGTCAAAACTTGAGCTAATCATATCACATCTGTATGTTTTTGTGACTGTGTTAGTTTTATATTATGTTACATTTACACTATTTTAAATATATCTACCTCTAATAATGTTTAAGAGCTACTGATGTATATCAAGATTTGTAGTTGTAGTAATTTTGTAATTTGAATACAATGAAATCTCTTAAATGTGAATTGACAATAATTTATTTATTAACTAGATAAAGAATTAAATTTAGTCAAATATAATGCATGAAGAAGTGAAAATACTTTGTTTATTATTTGTGATGACAGAAACACTATTTATTTGCATTTATTTAATTTTATTGATATAATCAACATAGGAGACCTCTATAATATAGAATCTTCATAATATAATGATAAATTACAAGTCAAATTATCATACAAGTGAGACCATGTAATTTAAAGAAATGGATTTCATTCAGGAATGCCTGTTCTAAAATCTACATTGAATATATTGGCAGTGACTGGAGAAATATGATCAACTTGAGATACATTGTAACACAGACACTATACTGATAAAGCGACGCCGTAGCGCGCCAGTCCGACACTAGAACTTGTCTGCCCACTGTGGAAACATATTATGCATGTTTCAAGTTACAGGTCGCGCGGTGAATCAAGATTGCTCGGCAAAAGTGGAAGGGGCATGCGCAGTATTCAATGCTAAGGTCTATTTGGCGACGTGCGGGCGGGTGTGCGCCGACGGCGACACGTCATTGGTAGATAGAGTCGCTCTTCAATTCCCGCGTTGCGTTCTCGCGTCTCATTGGATATTGTTGTGCTTGGGTACTGTTGCGTACAGCTTGTGTTATCGTAATTGTACACATGCGCCGATTGCCCCCACTACTTTCACCGAGCGATCTTAATTCACCGCGCGACCTGTACCTTCATCACCACATGACACATCAAGTGAAAATGCCATCTGCGAGGGTCCTTACATTGCAAGATTGACAGGCCGTTACTGATTCTAATTATACTATTAATTGAATTATGCTAATGATATTATAATGAATACTACTCCCTAATTCTCAAGTGAAAATCCATTTCAAATCATAACTAAAGTTATAAAGGAACAAATCACAATGTATTAAATGATAATACAAAAATCATGTTTGCTAACAAAGACTAAACATAATATCACTATAATCAAATAGTAATCAAATCCATAATATAATTAAATACATTTTACTAATTTTCATTTTGCACAAAAATAAGAAGTCTTCAACATTCCATACAATTCCTATACGTTTATATATTTATATCCTAATGTATAACCATTAGTTAAACTAATGCAAGACTAACCAATCTAAAATCGAAATTACTTGCTCACGATTTTCATTACAGAGATTTCCTATAAAATGCAGAAAAGACGTCCAGCTTACAAGTTCACACCAAATACTCTAATGTAGTGCTCATGTTCCATACTCGTCAAGTTTGGGCTCGACACAACAAGCACTTATCTTACTCAGAAATGTCATGTTCTTGTATCTTAGAATTTAGGCCTTTACATCTACATGTGATGGTAGTTGAAATGAACGTACGTACTTAGCGCGCCGCCACGCCACAGTTCAAAGGTTAAATAATGATACAGATGTTAATTTAAGTTTTTTATTATTAGAATTTAGTTAATTCAATTTCATGTAATTTAATTATATAAAATTTTGAGACTCACGTGCGTATAGTGTTAAAGCTAAAAATAGATGCCAAGTTCAATACTCCGTGAAGACGTTAAAGCTTTAATTTAGTTATAAAATATATTAATTTTGTGGTGGTTAAGATAAAATTTGGTTCTTGTCACAGTGGGTAATACTAATGGAAGAATTTTGTGACAATACAAGAGCGAAAGAAATGATTAAATTAACACCTGTATATGAATTGAAAATGATCCGTTAGATCGGAAACGTGACAATACTCGTAGTTTCAACTTCACGAAACATTCGCACTGAATAACATACATGGAATAATCTCACATTCATGCATACGGACAATAGTCCCATCAAAGGCGGAAAAATCCGTCCGGTAGTCTTTATATATGGGTTACGTTATATACATCAGACTTTAGTGTTGGCCTTGGACGATTACGACGTCGACGCTTTCTTCTCGCGCTGCCATTGGATGATCTTCTCTTTGAGCTCAGTTGCTGTAACAATTCAAGATTACGTTAGGCCCAAATGTACATCTGTTAGGGTTGCGGGAATGTTCGATAGAGTTACTGCGGCCCAGGAACGCAAAGGACTACTGAAGGAACACAGGTGGGGTTTCGTCAGTAAAAGTTTGACACGCCCTTTCGCTGTCCGAGTGGAAGGATTTATATGGTTTCCCACCTCAAAAAATAAAAATACCCAAATAACACACAGTAATAATTTACAAAAGTTCAATGTTCATAATTATTTTATTTACCTGGACGTAATTGATCCTCGGAGAGAGGTTGTCGGTTGAAGGGGTCGGTGGCACTGTTCAACAAGTGACGCAAGATCACCGATCGGTCCATTATCTGCAAATATAATTCAAGTTAATGGAAGAAGAGTTTCCAGTTTGGCACACGGGTTGACCATGTCCTGGAATAGCACTTAAGATACTTTTTATGCTAGGAGTGTATCTTTTCAATTTTCACGCGGGTGAAGCCGCTGCTAGCGGCTAGTAAATAAAAAAACAAGTAACTGTGCGTAAGTAATAGTTTCTTATAGCCTTGACGCGAGGAAGAAAGATTTGCGGTCGACGTTAACAGATAGGTAAAATGACGTAAAAGCCGAGTGAGAGACCGCAGATGTTCAGAGTTAAATTCGTAAACTGAAATAAACAAATTTTCAGCTATTTATGCAAGGATTACAATTTTTTTCCAGTTATGTATTAGTTTTGATCTCATTATCATTACAGGTGAAAGACATAGGCCTCCCCAAGTGGAGCCACAACGACCGGTCCTGTGCGTGCGCATCCATCGGATTTCCCTCATCTTGTAGGAGGCCTTCCTACGCTGTTATAAATAAATTACCATCGAGATATACGACATAAAAAATGTCACTTTGCTTTCTAAAGTTCTATGTTATTTTGATTTTGTAAGTTATATGTCTGAAGACTCACCTTCCCAGAGGGTAATAAAACTGGGTCACTCATAAGTGTGTCCATGAGCGGGTCCCTGAATTCTTCGGGCGCGTCAGCGAATTCATCGCTTTTCTGTTGGTTGGATACTGAAACAAGGAAATACTATTAGATATCTTAAACAAGGAAATACTATTAATAGAGCGTTTTATGGTGTTCGTTGAATGAAGAATTGAAGACATAGTGGATGCTGACTTGCATTAGCACATCGTAAGTTTCGATATATGTATGTCGCGCTGGCGTCCGCAATAATACTTCTAAAGCGCATATTTTATGTACGGGTGGGACAATGAAGAATAATACTTCATTCCATCCACTCCAGCTCCTCAAAGAATGCCGGGAGTGCCTTCGTGTTACTGAAATTTTGCGGAGGGCAGGTACCTGGGTTACCGAAGTACTTTGTCCTGGATCTATATTATATCTAGCTTAGAAACATCTGTTTCGGCTAGTCTCGTTATAAATATAATCACATGTTCTTTACGCTAGTATCAAACTACTGTCAATATTCTGCCAATTAGGAAGGAGAGGAAAACTGTTTGTTTGGTAGAGGTAGGTTTCACTATTGGGGAGCTCAAAGGGACCTAGTATTTTTCATCACTTACACCAAAAAGCTAAATTGTCTCTTACTGAGGCCACGAATTGAGCTAAAAAGTCTCAAGTATAGAAACAATCTAAAAAATATATATCAGCTATTCAGTTTTATTATTCCCAGTAAAAAAGGTTTTCAAAGGCAAAAGTGTAGAGTTAGGGAAATCGTAATGACCAGTAACAGAGGTTTCTCACGTGTCATTCACTTTACCAAGATTCACTGTTTCTTTTATCTGTCAAAACAGAACCAGTTAAATAACATGATATAACATGGCACTTACTTGCGATTTGATATGCATTGTCAGCGAGCGCCTTGAAGCGCTCTATTTCCGTGGGCGTCTTGATGCATGACTTGGCGAGCCGCACCGAAGCCTCCTCGAATAACTCTTTGCGGAATGATCTCTGGAAAATGAAAACCACATTTACGTTATAATTATTAAAATAGTAAAAATCTCCATCATCATTTCAGCTGTGGATGTCTTGGTCACTGGAGAAGAGAATCTCCTCCATCATTTGTATATCGACAATAGGGTAGTGTCCAGGGTCAAAATAATTACATTTTATCTAGTCCGTATTTTAGATTATAAAAAAATATTGGACACATATTTTTTCTTTTTTCGATTAAGCAAAAAATAACAAAGATATAGCCCATGAAAGTTACATGTGACGTCACCTCGTGCGAAAAAATGCAGCACGACGTGACTTCACACGTAACTTTAATGGGCTAAATCTTTGTCATTTTTGGTTTAATTTACAAATAAAAAATACGTGTCCCTTATTTTTGAATAATCTAAAAGACGGACTAATTACGTTTTTTACGGCCACTAGCCTATTCATGTGCTGTCTTGCATAAAAAACAAAAGATCTGTTATATCCAGATAAAAAACCGACATAATTATCTCACATTATGAATTGAAAAGTTGCGCAGCTTTTTATACAGTAAAGTTTATTTTAGTATATTACTAAATAGGTTCACTAAAACGAAGTCTCAGCTTTGTCCCAAGCGAATAACCCTGTAGCGGCTACAGGCTTAAGTGGGAACAGTGTAGCCCCTTAAGTTTCCTTAGCCGGGTTGGCGTATAATTTAAGTTGTTTGTGCGGGCTGAAGGTTTAATGTCGGCACACCAAAAACAGAAAATGTTGTGTAAAATAAGTAACCTCGTCTGCGGCAAGTGCAGCATGGAACTGTGGCGAGTCGAGGTGCAGGTAGATGTCTACCAGCTGGCTCAGCAACCGTCGGGGCTCCCAGCCATACTTCTCCGGCCGCCGAACCTGCACACGACGAAAAAGGACATTAGTAAACAATTCGTTACGACAACGACGTCGCGACGTTTTGGAATGAACACATGGTTTTGTCTTGGGTGGGA
Organism: Mythimna ferrago; assembly: GCA_910589285.2. NCBI lineage: Eukaryota > Metazoa > Arthropoda > Insecta > Lepidoptera > Noctuidae > Mythimna > Mythimna ferrago. Next base: position 7,252,329 of record OU342691.1, on the reverse strand, counting down.
ATCGAATCCACGACCAGAAGGTTGTGGATAATCTACTAGGAAGCAGTCAGGGTCACTGACCACTAGACTAAAGGCCTATCAATTATGTAGTTGCGTCGAACTATGAAGATTTATTGCTTAATTTGTAAAATCTCTAAACTAATGTAAACGCTATAGAACACCTCTGGATGGTAGCTTGCATATGCCAACATTACCTTGAGGTTCTTGCACTTGGGCCCGCACAGCTGCTGCAGGTTGAAGTTGAGCATGGAGGCCAGGCGGTCCACCAGCTCGGCGCGCAGGAACGGCTCTTTGATCTCCACCGTCAAGTACTCGAGCATGTCCACGGTTTCCCTGTGAGAAAATATTAAGTTTGATTAAAGCAGTTTGTAGTTTAGAAATTGACTTGGCGTGAGTGATAGAAATGATGACTTTCTACCCACAAGGACAAACTTTTTACGAAACTCGGTTTTTTTTTTATAATTTTTAACTTTATTCTCTTTATTAAAGATGAAGTAGCGCCATCTATGGCGCCACATATGAACCAAACTTCAACATACTGCATCGCACAACTAGAGTTCTCCCTCAATTTGAACAACAGTTCAGCAGTTTTAATAAAATTTCGTGAGGCCCACACCTCCCTGTACTCTTTGCATCTTTCCCTGCGCTTGTGTTGCACCTTTTCAGTTATGATAAACTGTGTAAAGTTGTTCCTGGTAAATCCTTGTTAGAAAATGTAATTTAAAAAGTAGTGTAACCTGGCGAGCGTGAGGTAGGAGCGACACTGCCGCTCGTCCTGCGCCAGCGCCCGCGCGCGCGCCTCGCCCGCCGCGCCCGCCGCCGCGCCCTCCTGCGCCTCGTGGATGCGCTTCAGGTACTGCAAACCATTATATAACTATTACGTTACACCCAACTATGGACTTCCGGTTTCTGTCCTAGATCCAAAAATCCGAAGACATGTGACATTCACCAACCCGCACTGAACCCACGTGCTGAATTACGGTCCATTCCCTGTCCTAGAGAAAAGGCCTGAGTCCCAGCAGTAGGAACATTAAAAAGACTGAGGTGATGATGATGTTGTATGGACTTTGTAAGCTTAGCTATCAATTTGAACACGTTAAAACTGCAAATAAATGAGTCTATAATAAATGCGTGGCCATTCCGACAAACAAGATTGAAGTTATAACTTCTCACACACGAAGAACTCTCTTTGTTTTCGACTCAAGATATTTTTAGTGACATCAGACAAGCCTGATCTCAAATTTTACGCAAACCATCAAAGTTGAATGTTATTATGAAAAGTAAATTACCAAAGAAAAAGCTCCTATGGCATTCTTGATACTTGAATTGAAAACATAAGATGATTAGACGTAGAGAGATAAAGTACATACCGTGAGACACTCGTCAAGAAGGAATGTAGTGTCATTCATGAGCATGTTGATGAACTTCACGAACTGACGACCAGAGCGGGACTCCTTCACTATAGCCTGATAAAAAATAATGTCACTTCAATATAACTGAACCATTTGATACACGATATTCTATAGAAACCCCCGAATTCGGGAATTTGGAATTTTCTAATTCAAAAGAAAACCAGTTTTGCTGTTGCACAAGAGCATAAGCGACTATAAACTTTATTTTTAATAAAATAAATATTAAAATTGAATTCTGGAAGGGTCAACAGATTAAAGATCTCACCTGTTTATGAATGGGTCTCTCCCACATCCCCTTCAGTATAATACTGATATGGAACCGAATGGTGAACTTGTCATAGAACTCTGTACTCTGTCCTGTAGTTTCTATATCTGTGTAGAACTTCATGAGGGCACTCGGCAGTGCTGTCTGCGACATCGGGTGGTCCATGAATTTCTCGTATACGTTCTTCAGCTTCAGTGGCACGGATAGGTTGATCACGAAAAGAACTTCCACGATCTTCGCGACTAGGTAGGGGTTTTTGAAGAGCCGCGAGTGGCAGATGGCACTTAGAAGCCAAGTTATGATCGGGTCTTCGATGTAGTCAGCCACTATTTGTGGAACGTATCTATAAAAGAAAATTAGATTGCTTAGTCATTATAGAAATACTAGCCGTTTACATAGAATAAGTATGACGGCGCTTTTGAGTTTAAATTAGTTTTCAAAAGATATCAGAGACGGCGCTAGTTGTTTAGAGCGGCAATGGTGGTTCCCTCCATGGTGATTATTTTATGAGAACTAAAATTAAGATTATAGTGAAGTGCTAACATTTACGGCGGGTTTCTGAATTGAGTATTTTGAGTTAAAAACGTCTCAAACCTTACTAAATGCCAAATTTTAACAGGTTTTAAGGCTAAAGTAGAGTTTGAGAAATACTCAACTTCAAATGCTTAAATCAGAAATGGGAGGTGAGTTGATTTGTAAAGAGTGTCTATACCCTTCGCCTGACAAACACTGCCTTATTACGAATCGAATTTCGATTCCGATTTAACTGATGGGGCTCGAAAGCCTTTAAGTACTTTTCCCATTTGTCAATTATAGCTTATATGTTGTTTGTATGCTTCATATTGTGTTTAGTAGATTTTGCGAGAAAAAAAAGCACTCATCCATCCTTACAAACTGTAGTGCTTTTTATAGTAGTGAGAAAATTAATGATGTATTGGTCAAAAGTATTGATGCATGGTAACATTTTGTCTTAACAGTATATTTGTTTTGTGGCAGTAATGGCTTCAAAACAAAGGTACAAGTTTTCATAATCCAAGTGTTACAAGGTCCACTGAGGTGTGCTCGACCGTAACTGACCGTAAGTATATGATAATATACTGATATGAAAACACAATGTAGATTGGTCATTTAAAAAAAATATTATTTGGTTATCAAACAAATACAATAGAAAATAAATATTAATCTTGTCATTAAGTGGCCTAAAATATTAAAATATAACCTTACCATGGCGAGTTAAAAAGTCAGTCGTGCGAGCGAGAATAAGGGATGGAGTTATACACCCTATATATCTCCATCCCCTTAACATTTCTGTTCAGCTCGTCAAATGGATCGCGTTAAGAGCTCGTGGTAGGGCCTCAGGTCCTCCAAAGATGATTTCAGTAATAAAAAGAAAAAAGTCCAGCGCCGCCGTGAGCAGCGCGCACACTGACGCGTAGAGCTGCAGGCTGCGACGCATCAGATACTTACTGCACAGCGAATAGCATGAACTCGGCGATGTCCTCGACGTACCACTCGGGCGTGGCGGCGAAGGCGTCGGCCAGCGCGCCGCCGTGAGCAGCGCGCACACTGACGCGTAGAGCTGCAGGCTGCGACGCATCAGATACTTACTGCACAGCGAATAGCATGAACTCGGCGATGTCCTCGACGTACCACTCGGGCGTGGCGGCGAAGGCGTCGGCCAGCGCGCCGCCGTGAGCAGCGCGCACACTGACGCGTAGAGCTGCAGGCTGCGACGCATCAGATACTTACTGCACAGCGAATAGCATGAACTCGGCGATGTCCTCGACGTACCACTCGGGCGTGGCGGCGAAGGCGTCGGCCAGCGCGCCGCCGTGAGCAGCGCGCACACTGACGCGTAGAGCTGCAGGCTGCGACGCATCAGATACTTACTGCACAGCGAATAGCATGAACTCGGCGATGTCCTCGACGTACCACTCGGGCGTGGCGGCGAAGGCGTCGGCCAGCGCGCCGCCGTGAGCAGCGCGCACACTGACGCGTAGAGCTGCAGGCTGCGACGCATCAGATACTTACTGCACAGCGAATAGCATGAACTCGGCGATGTCCTCGACGTACCACTCGGGCGTGGCGGCGAAGGCGTCGGCCAGCGCGCCGCCGTGAGCAGCGCGCACACTGACGCGTAGAGCTGCAGGCTGCGACGCATCAGATACTTACTGCACAGCGAATAGCATGAACTCGGCGATGTCCTCGACGTACCACTCGGGCGTGGCGGCGAAGGCGTCGGCCAGCGCGCCGCCGTGAGCAGCGCGCACACTGACGCGTAGAGCTGCAGGCTGCGACGCATCAGATACTTACTGCACAGCGAATAGCATGAACTCGGCGATGTCCTCGACGTACCACTCGGGCGTGGCGGCGAAGGCGTCGGCCAGCGCGCCGCCGTGAGCAGCGCGCACACTGACGCGTAGAGCTGCAGGCTGCGACGCATCAGATACTTACTGCACAGCGAATAGCATGAACTCGGCGATGTCCTCGACGTACCACTCGGGCGTGGCGGCGAAGGCGTCGGCCAGCGCGCCGCCGTGAGCAGCGCGCACACTGACGCGTAGAGCTGCAGGCTGCGACGCATCAGATACTTACTGCACAGCGAATAGCATGAACTCGGCGATGTCCTCGACGTACCACTCGGGCGTGGCGGCGAAGGCGTCGGCCAGCGCGCCGCCGCCCTCGCGCGCCGCGTCCAGCGCCGCCGTGAGCAGCGCGCACACTGACGCGTAGAACTGCAGGCTACGACGCATCAGTTCGCCTTCCAACAGGGCTGTCTCGGCGCACTGCTTCGATCTGCCAAACAACTCATTTGAATTCAGGATCTCAACATTCGCCTAGCTTTTAGCCAACTATGTTAGGATCGGTGTTAAGTCTCAGTACTCATTCACGTTGAATCGCGGGAGCGGTCACGAAATATCAAACATATGGCGTAATATCGAAGTGTTCACGTACGAAACGCACGTGCGTTCTAAGTAGCGAGCAAGCTAGCGAGTGGCGCGCGCGGCTATATCAAACGCGCGAGATGTTTGTGTGTGTTCACGTCAGTAAGTTCAAACTGTGAACTTGTCGCCAAGCGTGTGCACGTCACGGCCGCGCAAGCGCCTGGCGGCCAATGTGAACACGAACTCGCCACGTCTTCGTGACCGCACCTGCCACCGCGCCCAAGCGTTACAACGTGAACAAACACTAATGAGAAACCCATAATTTTATGATGCCACTGCCTATGAACCTCTAGAACTTAGTTACTGAGAAACTCCCTACTTCTTCTTTTCGTGTCGCTGGATTTTTTTTTCTGAACTTTAGCAACCTGTACAGCTTTTTTATTTGCCTCGTATAGATCCTGAAAGGTCCAGGTAGGAAGCCCCATTTGGCCAGATTGTTTGAGCTGCGGCCAACCTGGGTCTCCAGTCGATTAACAGATTTCCTAAGTGCAAAGTGCCCTTAAATAGTTCCTTCATGGACCAGTAGCTCTTCCAGGCATTTTCTGTTCGGACTTCGGAGTGTTATTTCTTTGTCTTGCCTTGCCTGGAAAGAGACTACTTGGCCCACGTAGATATATTCTTGGACATATTGTATATTCTCCCCGCCTACGAGTATGTTCCTTTTGGAGCTGTTGGTCATAACTTTGGTCTTCGACATGTTCATCTTCAATCCAACCTCAAAGCTTGCATCGCTCAGATCTTGTAGCATTTGTTCTAGTCCTGTGGCTGTGGGATAGAAAAGGACAATATCATCAGCGAAACGTAAGTTAGTTAACATCGCTTCACCGATGACAATGCCCTTCTCTTCCCATTTGACTGCCAATGTCTAAAAGACTTCTTCCAGGGTACTGGTGAACAACTTTGGGGACAGCGGGTCGCCCTGTTTGACTCCCTTAAGAATTTCAAACATAGGACCTACTCTCTCTAACTTGATGGCAGCTGTGCTATGTATATTTTTTTGTAATTTGAAAACATAGTTGAAGCTTGTGATCATTTATTATTTTTATTTTTGGAAACCATATTGTTTAATGTAGAAGCACTTTTTTTCAAATTTGTGAATGTGAAGTACCATGGAGCATTTTTATTAGGTTACAACTTTTTTTTTATGACATTATGAGCATGGCAGTTGAGAGTTTGTCATGCTCACTCAAATGTCTCGCTGTTGGTGGTACGTGTTATTGGGTCATTCGGTTCCCTTAAAAATGGTTAAGCTGAGTGGGGCTGATGCACGCGTCATGCTCGTGAACGGGTGCCGTCAGTAGAGACTGGTCATCTCTTAGCTGCTAGTGGCTTAATTCAGTTTCTATCTTTTAATTATTTTTTTATTTTTATTTTATTATCTACACTGTGCTCACATAATAGAAGCAACAAGAAATATGTAACGAAACATTATATGTCACACATAATATGATTTAAAAGAGTGTCCATGGAGTTTCTTGCACGTTCTTCTCCATAGCGATCTACGCTTTGGAACATACAATTTAGCATCTCTTTTCTTGGACTGACCGACATTTGACTATTCAAAAGTGCCTGCAAATGGTCTATTTGAAATAAATGGCTTTTGATTTTGCTTTGAACAATCTCGCAGTCCATTTTGACTATCACCTGGAAATTAAAACCTGGACCCTTAGATCAGCAATAATCAAAATGTGTACTAACCTCTAGCTACACAAACCAGGAGGTCTGAGCTATGCACCAAGTAAACTAAAAACCTTCTTGCGTAAAATATGTGTTCCATCGTCGATGACATCATCGCGTACCATAATGTGAGATAGACTCTGACCAACGAAAGATGGAACTGTATTATTTATTAAAGTCCAAATATGGCAGCATTAAAAAAAAAATAAGCACTGTCAAAAATGTGTCGTTGACATTTCAAACTTCATTCATCTTGTGTTTGCGTGCATCTTATTTTCGTTTATTTATTATAATAATGCTTTAAACAATAAATAATTCGCCGAGGATCTCATCTCTTCAAGATGATTGATAATGTCAAAACCAAAAAAGTGAGATTAATCGGAAATCTGTACAGAAAATGCGACGGCTGGATACTATAAGTTCATATATAGGTTAGTGTCTTGAATATCTAGTAAAATAGCTTGATACTTTTCGATTATTTATAACAAATTGCAATGAGTAATACTTTAATATACTTTTTAGGAGATATAGACAATGAGCAGGTGAAACTGTAAATTACCAGAACGGCAAAGGCATTGAAAACTCTTGAAGAAATTGAAATATCGACTTCTGAATCACAATACATAAAAAATAATATTTTCAATGACAGGTATTTTTCTCCTTTCAGACCTTTTAGATTTAACAATCATTTACTAATGTTTATAGGAGACGCTTATGGATGACTAAATTAAATATACTAAATTAAACATTTGATTGTTTTAATTATGTCTTATTTTTAGTGGTATCATTAAACTGTTACGAAATAATTGTGATTTCCGTTTTCAGACTTAAGCGTGAGAACACTGAAAAGAATAAAAAAGAAGGGTCTATTAATCAAGGAAAGTGGAACACTCCCGGAAAAAAGTAACCTCGTTGTGCAACAGTTTCCAATTTGGATAATTTTGATGTTCTGTTTGTGAATTTTATAGTAAATAAATTATATAAACGAAATTTAAATCTTGCGTTAATTCATTAAACTCCAAGCGAACGCCAGCGTTCTATCTCATTGTCTGTCTATTGTGTATCTAATAGTATTCGAAAAGTTAAACGCACATTATGCAGGCAAGCAACATACAAGTTCAGTTCAGTTGACATATAAGTTGGGGGATTATATTGAAGATAAAAATGCTTGACTGCTGGTCTAGCTCCACTACCACTAGGGCGCACAAATTGTTAGTTTGAAATTTGAAATCACTGATAGTGGCACGTGTTCAAAATGGTAGAGTTGTGTGTCGTGAGTAAACGGGCGTTATAACTCTATCGTTTTTATTTTTTTATTTTTTATTATTAAGGCACACCAACAATTTGTTTACAATATTTTTCCATTTAACATTCAGAAGATTGTACAGTGCAAACAAAACAATTACAACACAAATGCGTACCTGAATTCTTAGTATTTTTAAATTAAAAAAAAAGGTCCAAGAAAGAGGAAGAAATTATGCGAGTGCGCTGTTCTAACAGTTTGAGTTTGGCATACCCTACCCTTCCGTCGCTTATCCATATTGAGTTTTGGGTCGAATTGTAATAAGGAATGTTTTTTAAGCACAGTACGCACTGCCTAACAGTGTTATATACCTACTTAGACTTAACAAATATTTCCAACTTATACGAGAACAAAGTCACGGGCAAGAGATATTGATTATAATAAAACAAAATCAATCAAAAAACCTAACAGCAACATTTTCGATTTCTACGCGGACGAATTCACGGGAAAAGGCTAGTTGTTAAATGAACATGCATTGCATGTAATCATAAATAATCAAAAGTATCAACATCGTTTAAGCAGCGTACAGTCAGGGTGAACAGCTTCAGAATTTTTAAATTCGGCCTCCTTTTTGTTGTGCCATCATTCGTTAGTCAGACTCTAGTAATCAATCTATCTCACCTGATGGTCTATCAATAAAAAAAAAAACCGTTACCTGTGTAGCCTTTTGATCTGCCGACGCCACCTGCGCAGCAACTCACGATTGCGCAGAGCGGAGTAACTATTACGCCACTGTGGCTCAGCCGCCATCAACTCTTCGATCACTTTTTGTAGATCACGGAATGCTCTGTGGGGCATGAACTTAAGGTTTAAATTCCTTTGTGTATTACTAACGGCCCGTTCACAACTTTCCCGCTGTAAGCTGAAACTAAGCGCGGGGCGGCGAGCGGTAACACCAAAGTCGTGAACAGGACGTGTTGTGAAAAAAGAGCAGTTGACTAAAGGGTGGGGTTAATCTCAGTCGCTAAGGTGAACGTCGGGGGGAAATGGGGTGCTGCATAAGTGCGTTACCATTACGTCGCTAGATGGCGCTGAAGTAAACTTTTTTATACTGTAATAATGCACTCATATGATTTAGTCGAAAATAGTGATTCATCGTTGTCACTCAGCTCACGCCAATAGCTATTTGACAGTATGAAAAAATAAGTTTATATTTATTGCCGCATAGATTATGGGTTTTAAAAGCGATTTGTATATCTAAAAATAATAGAGAAAAAAAAAACTAAATAAAAAAAGAAATAAACTTTATTTTATTTTACCTAGCGCCATGTCTTTGAAAACTGTCGCTTAATGCTAAATCTATCTAAACATCACAAGTTTGTAAATATGTCTGTCGCGCCATAGTTTTGAAAACAGTCGCTATTGGCTGAATCTATTTAAACGTCACAAGTATGAAAATATGTCTGTATTTTTCAAATATGGCGGTTTCGCGGCTTATTTGAATAATACAAATTAATATACTGTTTTTTATGTATAATACTTACAAGAATTTAAATAAAACACTTTTTCTGACCTCTATAAATAATACTTAATAATATGAAACCGATTCCAAAAATCAGTCAAATAGCCTATTAGATCATAGTAAATTAAAAAGCCGTGTTCACATTGACTAGTTGAAGTCCTTCGGGCAGAATGGACGGGCCTTTTATCAATTTTAAAAACTGACTAGCGATTATGATTACTTATCCAATATGTAAAAATACTGTGTGTGTACTAAAAAGTTTTACCTGACAGTTGCAATGATGAGTCACTATATTCTTAACGTGAATAGTCTATAAAAACTAAATAAACTAAAAACGTTGAGTTCAGCGCCCTCTAGCGAAAATATGGAAGCGTAGCCATATTTTCGCTCGGCTCGTAGCTTTCACCTTGAAGTCCTCCTTACTTTTTAGTTTCTGAGGTCCCCGATAAAATTAAAAATCAGCAAATAGTCATTTCAAAAAGCAATTTTCTTATAGTAGTAGTTGTTCTTGCCTGAATACATTGATGCACTTACCGAATGCGCCTCTGGTGGGTGTGTAGGGCTGGGATGAGCGCCACATGATGCATGTGAAGTGTTAGAAACCAGCACACTGTCTGGAACTTCGCTTCGGGCCACTTGTGAGCCGGATCCTTGTCTAATTGAAGTCAAGAAATTATGTTTAGATGACGATAGATAATTTTTCTCTACCACTTAATTCTTATTTGTTCTTTACATTTTGTCAAAGCGAGTCTTTTTGCTGAGGAAGGGCGAGATTTAGATAGAAAAAAGAGAGTACAATATCCACAATCCCAAAATCCACAAGTCAAGTAGTGACATGTCTTGTACACAATGCAACAACTGCAGGCAAGGTAAGTAGAGTTATTTTAAAATAACATACTTATTGATCGAAATACTCTACACTTTGTGTGGAAACCGGTAAACCTTGTTTTAGAAAATAAAAAACCACCAAATTAAAGATTTATTTCTTGCAAATATATATTATTATTATTTTAATATACAAATATGCAAATTAAATTAATGATAATTGTTGTGTTTGAAAAAGTGGTTAAATCATTGACATGATTGCTCAAGTCCTTTCTATTTTCAAATGTATGAGCTAAGAAACTGTAAGTAGTAACTTAAACTTTTAATGGTAAGCTTAGAACAGCAAAAGGTAGTTTGTTCTTGCCATGAACTTAGTTCTATGACAGTCAATTAAAATTAAATTGTCCATGATGACGTGTTTAGGTCAACGTAAAATTAAGGGTCATTGAGCTTGCGTAGGTATTTAATTGCAATTATGTTAGCGTACACAGTACAGTTAGATATTATCACAATGGAGTGCGTGAGGCGTGGTACAGTTGCCGTGTGTTTATAACTGTACAGTTCTCGCTGTTTAATGATGTCCGCGCTGTTTTACTAAGAATGTAAACTTGTGTTTGCATAACAGTGTTGCTCTTTGGTGTCATCAGGACCAAAAATTGGATTTCTAGGCAAATTCAAGCTGTGGATTGTCACAACTTCAAGATTTCAGAAGATTATAGCTTTATAAAGCAGTAGCTTAACTTGGCCACTGCGTCTTTATTATATAATTTACAAGAAACTATCAAAATATAAATCAAATGCATCATGTATTGTATTCTAATGTTATCTAAAGGACATGGTATAAGTAGGTGACATAATAAACCAACAGAGACAGAGATATGACCCATTACTTATCTTTCAAGTTTTTGGTTGTTTTTCTTTTAATCAGTTATTTTTTAAAGCTGTAAGTCCTCCAAGCTGTGTAATAAATAAAAACGTTCTTCGAAAGCTGAATTTCACCAATAAATAGCTTTGTGTGAGTGTTACTGATTCCATAGAAATTAAGTATATCATTTCTCAGTGCATCCATTGTGTAGCACACGCGTCAGTTTCATCGAAGACATTTAGTATTAACCGTATTACAGTCTTTTGGATACTTACTGAGTGAATCCAGCCAATCCTGGGCCTCCTGCGCCGTGAAGTACAGCCGGGTCTCATCACGAACATTAACCCACGAGTCGGGCTGGAACGTGTACAGCGGATACACTCGCTCCAACTTGATGCGCACCGACAACAGTTGTAGCACTGAACATACGTTCAGCATGAAGCCATCGCCTGAAACAATACATAGCGTTATTAAATACGTATCATTAATGACACTTGCACCTGATCACCACTAAATTCATTTTTGCTTGCATTCGAAACGAAAATATCAATGGGTTTGGTTTGGTGCCGCGCCGCTGGATTCAAGCGAAATTTTTAATGACAATGAAATGAAAATCATCTAATGACATCCCCCGCTCTTGGGCGGAGCGGGAGATAGTGTCAGACTTTTACTGACTAAAAACACACTCCTGTTCCTTACGGAGCTAACCCTGGCCCCAGTAGGCTTCGACCCAGCTGGGTCCCTGCTGTTGCTGACAACTCCTTGAGGCGCGCGGGAACAAGGCGCGCCGTCGACGACTTGGGCTCGGTCCAGACAGTTACCGGACGGTCGGACAGCGAGTTACCCATTGCTCGCCGTCCGCAAGCCCGCGCCTACGGTGGACGGAGATCCGGATCGGAATTCCGTGAGCGCCGTTGCCTTATACGGTCGGCCTCCTCCTTTGCTAGCATTACTGTTTCAGAAGGAGGTGACCGCCTGCCACTCCTCCTTGCTCCGGACCATGGCTGATCACCCCCACGAGGGTACGGCATGCTCTGCCCAAGCGGGGCACACCTCCTTGTATGCTCCACCGTGTCCTCTGGGCGTTCCGCACAGTGGCAAAACCCGGGCCTTACTTGCGCACGAATTCGGTGCAGGAACCTCCCGAACTTACCATGTCCGCTGAGAACCTGCGTCATTCGGAAGGTGAGAACGCTGTGAGGTCTTTCCAGCTACGCGTCAAAGATGGAACTTACCGCCACAATTGTGGCGAGCCCAGACCGCGATGGTACTTCAGGATGAGACACAAACTGCATCATCATCATCATCATCATTTCAGCCGATACACGTCCACTGTTGGACATAGGCCTCCCCCAAGCGTCGCCACATCGAACGTTCCTGTGCGTCCCGCATCCATCTGTTTCCCGCTACCTTCACCAGGTCATCGGTCCACCTTGTAGGAGGCCTTCCAACACTGCGTCTTCCGGTACGCGGTCGCCACTCCAAAACCTTTCGGCTCCAACGGCCATCTGTTCTGCGAGCAATGTGCCCTGCCCATTGCCACTTAAGTTTGGCAATTCTTTGTGCTATGTCGGCAACCTTAGTTTTCCTGCGGATATCTTCATTTTTTATTCGATCACGCAAGGAAACCCCGAGCATAGCTCTTTCCATTGCTCTTTGGGTGACTTTAAGCCTTCTGATGAGGCCCATTGTGAGTGACCACGTTTCGGAGCCATATGTCATCACTGGCAACACGCACTGGTTTCGTCTTGAGACACTGTGGTATGTTGGACGAGAAGATACCGCGTAGCTTCCCGAACGCTGCCCAACCGAGTTGGATTCGACGGTTGACCTCTTTCTCGAAGTTAGACCTACCCAACTGGACTGTCTGTCCGAGGTAGACGTAATCGTCCACAACTTCAAGTGTACAGTCTCCGACCTTGATAGGAGTGGGCGCTACATGGTTGTTAATCATGATTTTGGTTTTATCCATGTTCATTTTAAGACTCACTCTTAGAGAAGCTCTACTGAGGTCATTGAGCATTGTGCTGAGCTCCTCCATAGTCTCCGCCATGACTACTATGTCGTCGGCAAACCGAAGGTGAGTGATGTACTCGCCATTGACATTAATGCCTAGTCCACTCCAGTCCAGAACCTTGAAGACATCCTCCATTGCGGCCGTGAATAGTTTCGGAGAGATGACGTCTCCCTGCCTCACACCTCGCTGCAGGAGGATAGGTTTCGAGGTCTGGTCCTGGAGTCGGACTGATATGGTGGCGTTTTCGTACAAACACCTCAGCACTTCGATGTACCGATAGTCAATTTGGCACCTCTGGAGAGATTGCTAACTGCATGGTTTGATTTAAGGAGTTTGAGTTGGCTCACCAAAAAATAGATGCGCTGGAGTCGATTGAGAGGCGAGCCAAGAGAATCATCAGCAATGATGCACTTGTAGAGTCGAAACTCTAAAGCCTTGAGCATCGCCGCCGAGTTGCTAGTCTGTCGGTTTTCTATCGTTTACATTTCGGGAAGTGTGTCCTGGAATTGCACAATCTAATTCCGCCAAGTCCGTTCCATCATCGGACCACACGACGTACAGCGTTGCGCCACCAGTACATAATAGACATCCCACCCATACGCACAAAGCGTTTTGGGAACACATTTATTGTGCGTACAGCCAAGGAGTGGAATTCCCTGCCGAAATCTGTGTTTCCTGATAGCTACAACTTAGGAGTCTTTAAGTCGAGAGTGAATAGGTTTCTTCTAGGCAAACGTGCTTCATCGTCGACCACATCATCGCTTACCATCAGGTGAGATGGTGGTCAAACGCAAGCCTATCATTAATAAAAAAAAATTTTTTTTTTCATTATGCATTGGCTAGCGTTTGTTCCCTAAACTGGAAGAGTAAGGAAGAAATTGGCAGGGCCTTTGCCCAAAGTGGTCCAGTCTCTTGGTGACCCCAAGAGACTGGACTGAACCACCACATTCACGGCATCAATGAGATCGGATGATCCCAACTTAAGAATTAATTCCTACGCATTATTATGGGTACCCAGTAAACTTTATTCAAAATTTTTAATGGACCCTCGGTGGCGTTCGATGAACAAGCGTGATGGCTGGCTACCATGATGAGTAACGACGATTATTTCTACGCCGTTGAATTTTTATGACGTATTCGACGCGGCATGTTAGTTTTATCAATTGTTAGAGCCTGAGTGCGCCAGTGCACCTGTACTTGTCGTTTAGATCTGCTAAACTTTTGATTTATAAAGGAATTACCGTTGTGTGAACCACCATTGGCATATTAAGTACCTAAACAATATCGTTGACCATATTATGCGTGGTTTATTGATCATTCCCTTTTAGCGTATCATCTAATACGCATCTCCTTCGCAGTATTGTGATTTGTAATCAAGGCACGGAAATACATTGCAGGAATTAGAATATGTTTATTATGTGAGCCACCATTTCCTAGAATACCTGCAATTTTATTCTATTAATAGTTTTCCTTGTTTTCCTGTAATTCGTGTGATATTTTCATACTTTGGCGCTTGACAAATTTTTAGGGAAATAAACACGACACGAAAGATGTTTTTTTAATGTAATGTTTACTAGAATTGTATCTTTGTTTGCGAACAGTGTTTTGTCAATACGAAGATCTCGAAGTGAAGCATCAGATACAAATATAGCAACCGTAATATAATGTGCGTGTTGTCCGCAACCGAAGTATGTTTGTCTCGAACACCTGACAACGCTACAAGCATAAATATTTACTGAGAACCGTCAACAAGTTGCGCTTAATGTTTCGATCCGAATCTTGGAAAGTAAATTATTTGGCGGAGTGCCAATACAAATTCGTCTAATAGACAAGGCGAGGTGAGCGACATTTGAACGAAATATGTGGTCTATTTTCGCCAGTCATTACTAGCAGGGCCCAACTACGCACATAACGCTTCTATTTATTATATTGTCAGTGTTCTGATATACTTCAGTAATGACTTTATCAATTAGTTAGATCCGCAACCGACCGATATCAACGAGGTCTTGGCATACATTTATAAATAAATAAAAGAACAAAGTAAAATTAAACATGTACCTAATGTGTGTGCAATTGGTGTACCGAAATACATGAATGTACGCAGTCATGGATGAAACGCTGCACAAGCCGCGGACGCTTTCCGTGCTTTGTCTTGTTTATTGAGCAGCGATCAACAGATTTGTACAATATAAAGTGATTTACAGTTTCATGATAATAATATCTTTACCAATAAATTTATTTTAAGCAACGAGTTTATTGCTGTTTCATTATTACTGTGCAAGTTTTGTGTCGTCTCATCGCCATCCACATAAAGAAAATTTAAAGTTTTGTTTATAGAAACAAAAGATCAGAGTCGCGCTATGTAAAACGTCAGTCGACATTTTAATACACTTAAAGTTCACTGTAGTAGAGTCGCTCATTATAACATGTTGCGTCTAGAGGAGACCTGAATCCTAGCAGCGGGAACATTATAAAGCTTATGCTTATGCCCACGGCTGTGGAATTATTCCGAAGTTCGAAAGGGCGGCCCTGGAACGCAAAAAGCAAGCAACCAAAGGAACACATGTTATGTCAGTAGCGCTCTACATATAGCGGAATAAGTTATTTGGCGACTTCTCTTCTAAAAAAAGCGTAGTTTTAAGTGTCACAACTCGAATAGGTTATTCTAGTGTACTAGAACATGACCCTAACATGATATCCTAATCTGCTTATACTGATCTGGGATATAAGATAGTTGCTATTTTATATCGGTTAATTACATTTCCATGGGAAAAATGCGAAATCACATCGTTTTCCGATCTCCACGCAAGGAGGAGAGTAGTGGCTCAGTGGTAACGGCTCCAACTTATGATGAGTTGTTGGTCGTCAGGTAATTTATTTTAACACCAATGCTCTCAAAACGGTGATGGAAGACAAAGTGAGGAAACCGGCATATTCTGCACTGGGTCCGCTTGGTGTATTATGGCCATTCCCTCTCCTAGAGAGGAAGCCTGAGTCCCAGCAGTGGGAAGATTATAAGGCTGATAATGCTGCATGCAAGAAAACGTACCGGCCAGAGATCTCTCATCGGTCTGCAGCTGCGCTCTCCTCTCGTTCCTCTGCAGCAGGGCCGCGAAGTAGTTGAGCAGCGGCTCGCGCGCGTCGGGACACAGCAGGATGTTGTGGCAGATGTTGTGCAGCGTGTTGCGGCTCGCCTCCACCTCCCGCTGCAGCGCGAAGGCCAGGCTGCGGTCGCCCGCGCCGTTCGCGAACAGGCGCTCCGCCAGGCGCGGGTTCTCTTCGGCAAACAGCGATATCTGATCAAAATCATCTTCATCTTACATTTGTGCAAAAAACTAGTGCACTTCACCATCAAAGATTGCATCACTGCTTACTATTAGGTGGGATCGCAGTCAAGCACTAGTTTATATTATTTAAAATAAATTTTTGACTGTATTTAGTGTTTCGTGCGTTATCTTATTCGAATTGGATCATTGGCTAGCACTTGGCAAATTGTTGACATCAAGTGTCTCGTAATGCGACTTGATCTTAAGTTTTATACACTATAGTATGAACGAAGACTGCGTAAACATATGCTGCTGAATTTTATAGTCGTGAAAATGAAAACAATGTGTTTTTTCGTGCATTTTAAGACATAAAAGAGTTTATTTTAGATTTTGGAGTATTCAGGTTCAATGAGCTTTTGATGGTACTGTCAGTTCCAATTCAATGTTATACACAGCTGCAATGTGAATATCTAATGGCTTGCCAATAACCTAAACAACCCGCAGCATTTCGATGCTGAACAAAACCTTTCTAATAGCCTGCAGAACACTGCAAAATCCGCGCTTCATCTAGCCTTAGAGCATTTGAACTTCGATTGAAGATTACGTCTGCCGCGGACGATCGTCATTCAACGAGTAACCCCATTTGTTAAATATAATATACTCACCGCAAAGAACGGTCCAAGGAAGGAGACACGGGCTATCTCCCGGCCGGCCGCCGTAGTGACGGGGTCTGGGCACAGGCTGGGCAGCCTCGCGAGCAGTTCTGCCAGCGGGCGGCGGGCGTGGCGCGGGCCCGCGCGCAGCTCGCACAGCGCGCGCAGCGCCCGCAGCGCGGGGCCCCCGCCGCAGGCGCCGCGGCCGCCCAGTGGGGACACTGCGCGCCGCATCTCCTCGCGAATGCCCATTACGAGTGGGATGAATACCTGCACACACATTTACTCTTTCAAAAAAACTGCTAATATACACTGTCGCTAAACAAGTGATAAATAAGGTCAAGAGGATGGCCAAGAAAGGCATGGAATATATCACAATAAGATATTTTTGATGGTCAATAAATACCACATTTACATCCTTAGTGTATCCTATGGCTTCACCCACCTCTTCAAACACTTCCTTGTCATTGTAGGTAGCAAGCAGCAGCTCGGGAATGAGCCCTGTCGGCGGCGACACCACCAGCATGTACGGCAGTAAAGCCGACTTCCTGCACTTCTCCAGCTCGAACTTGCCTTGCAACACTAGCACTAAGTGGTTCACTAGTAATGTTCTTAAACTCTGAAGCAAGTCACTTAAAGGCGGCTCCGAACTCTTCTTGGAATACTCTCGTTCATACGAGTTAATGTTCGTGTAGAATCGCACTATGTAGCTCACAGCCAGACCTTGTGTCGGTATCGTCTTGGGTAGAGGCAGTGAGGGCGCGGGGCAATCGGCTTTGTCGGCTTCCGTCTCAGAACTGATCTGTCCACTGGTCAACATATCGTCCCCACAATCTTCACTAGGCCTCTTAGTGGTCTCGGTAATCGCAATGAGTTTCTGGTTGAGGGGGTCTGAACCATCCGCTATTTGAGTAATAACGTCAATCAAAGCCTCTGATGCCAGTTCATCTAAACTTAGTTTAGGGTTGTCGAGGAGTGATGCTGCGACCGACGGCACAAATATTCCACCTGAAATGAAGGATTTTGTGAAAAAGAGGATATCTACTTGATACCTTTGGACCAGCGTAAAAACTGGTTATCAAGAGGTCGAAAATCTTCTTTGGCATTTCACAGTTTGAATTTTAGAAATAAATGTTTCATGAATGTTGTATCCTTTTATAACCCGGAAGAATAAACAGAAGTGTAACAAGGGCACCTGACAGCGCCGCGTAGCCTGTTAATTACCTATACCTACAGTCCAAAACAAGGTGAACTTGCTACATCTCTTTTAGGGAGCTCTGTGTAAGCTGTATTACACACTTAGTGTAAGTATAACATGAAACATTTTGTACCTAATTATGTTACAAACCTGCACTTTCTTCTGACCAGAACACCTGAAGAATATTGGCGACGGTTTTTCTTCAGTTCGTTCTCAGTCATCATTGTATTAAGACAAAATCACATATTATACCCAGTTATGTAACAGACCTGCACTATACTCAGGGACACCTGTAGGATCATGATCATGAGTTTATCAGTTAGTCCTCAGTCAGGTCATTGTATTGGACATAAGATAGTATAAGAGACCACATATTAAGGTAGAACTACATTGGGACTACGTGAGCCACGTACACCGATCTGTATCATACCGCACATCCATACATTTTAAATGGCAACTAGATTAGTAGAGCTACATTAGACCCACTCCACGCGAGGTGACTCTACGTACAACTGTTTTCGGCGTCGCCCACGTATGCACGTGTCTATTTTAGTTCCCGCTTTATTCCCAGTTATGTAACTAACCTGCACTATCTTCCGACCAGGACACCTGTAGGATCTTGGCGACGATGCTCCTCAGTTGGTCCTCAGTCAGCTCAGTGCAGCTCACTGTACGCGACCGGTGTATCTTGCGAGCTGGCGACGCCGTCGGGTTGTCATTATCATCCACCTAACATAGGAGTATTCTCATGTTTAAAAAAGCTGCTTTGTATTTCCTGGAATTGGTTTGGGCTGAAGTTTTGTAGTACCCACTAGGATCAAATTGTCAAATAAATGACATACAAAGTTTAGTTGTTCTTTGGATGCCCAAAATAATAACAAATAGTCATTCAATAATTGCTATGTACAAGGAAAGACCAAGGTGTCTTATCATTTACAGTCAGCAAATGAAATGGAGGGTATTTTTAATTTCTATGCAGGTCGAGCTATATTTTATTGTGGAACTATACAGATTTACTGGCTAAAGTCTCTACTAGAGTTATGCTTATTATAAACTTAAAATAGTTCTTAGAGTCAACTATTCGTGTTTTCACTCTTGCACTGCAGCCTGGATCACTTAAAACAAATTCTTTTTCCAATGTTGTTCCTGAGCTAAGCTAAAAGATTGGAATTTAATTGATTCTAATATCTAAACTTTTCTTTGTATTGCCTTCACCTGTAGAGTTTTGGGATAGTCGTCTAAGTCGCCACGCCCACGCTTCATAGGCCTGGCTCGTTGCTGTCGTTCATCCTCAGGCACACACTGTGTTTCGACTTAAGTTAAATCTTATTGTACATATTTTTTTATTTTTTTTATTCCACAACTATCACACAATGCCATCTAGTCCCAAGCTAAGCAGAGCTTGTGTTATGAGTACTAGACAACTGATAAACTTACTTATATATTTCTAAATACATACATATTATCATATTAAAGATAAATTACACCCAGTCACAGAACAAATGATCATGCTCATCACACAAACATTTGTCCTGGGTGGGAATTGAACCCACCAACCCTCCGGCTTAGCAGTCAGGGTCACTAACCAGTAGACCAACAGGCCAGTCAAAATTACACATGGGCTTAGGCTTTCAGGCTGTTTTGAATGCTGTAAGATATTAATCAAACAGGTGATTATCTATTTTATGAAACTAAACAAAAATTGTTCATTCCGGCCTGTTAGCTTCTTGTTATTATGTAGTTCTTGATAGTTGTTTAGATAAGAACATAAGAATACATTTTCTTATCTGCACAAGAATCTTGAGCTATATCAAATCCAGTGTTTTTATGTGGTTCTGTTATTTAAACCATGATCTCATGCCACCTGTTATGAATGATTGAACAAAATAATAACAAACAATCATAAGTTGACATAGGACTTTACAGCAGTGAAAAGTGATATTTTATACAAAAATTGATTATGCTTTTTAAATGAAGGGTAGGAGAAGACTGATAATTTAGAAAAATAATATGCCTGCAATAAGTAAGTAATCAAATATCAATTTCAACAGTCACCAGAGTAGATTGTATAATCCTAGGTATGAACTTCATTCATTTTTTATTTGATTTCTTTTCAATGAATGTATCTTATAGTTCAACAGAATCTTCACAATCATTGTTTAATGCAAAATTTAGAAAACAACACCGTTTCAACCAATAAATACTCATTTGAGAAGTTAAAACTTATGTCACCTAGAGTAGACTGTATTATTATGTAAGTAACTAACCTCCATTGGTTCCTGCTGTTGTTCTGATTGTGAATTTCTCTCTGACACATCATCAACTTCCATGGAGAGAGACCGTCGAGAACAACTAGGTGAGGCATTACTGGGCCGCGGCCGCACTGGTGATGGCTCGGCAAACTGTGCTGGGGATATTGACCGCGATGTGCTGTCCTCTCTCGTCGAAGCACCCTCTGACCCACCAACTGTTGACTGTGGTAAACTGGCCACTCTCACTGATCCACAACTCAACAATGTATCATCTCCCATGGAGTCAAAACTGTTGTACTGTCTTGTTTGTGACAGATCTGTCATTTTGGTATCAGGCATTTCATCTAACAGATTATTGTCTGCCTTTTCAGTGACAATTAACCCATCAGCTGTTATCTTTGTTTGTTCTTCTACTTCACTTTTAACTCCATCTGAATAATTTGGTTCTTTGTTTGTATTAGCATCAGGCGTGGAGGGTTCTGTGGAGCTGCGAGGAACTGGTGCAGGGGAGAAGTGAGCTTGTGAGGACGTCTGCAGGTCTGGTGAGGGCATCGACGCGCCTGGTGTGACCGGAGGGCTGGCGGGTGACGGTGCCGAGCCTGCGCCACTGAGCGCGGTGAGGCGCGCCAGGCGACGTCTCCGTATCTGCAACAACCAACATGAGGTCCTGCAGCACGTGTGTGAACCTTATGCGCGCACAACGTCAAACACCAACGCTTTGTTTTGTTACGAAATTAGATTGGCCATACGCATTACGCCAAGGTTCGTTTACAAAACAAATTTTCTACTTACCTCTTCTTGACTCAGCTCACTCATGATTGAAGATTAATATTATGCACGTTGAGCGATAACTATTGAAACCACTATTCCTTTGAATTTAGTTTCAAAATTTTGGATAAGAAAGAAGAGCAAGCCACACAACGGCGAGTCAGTCACCTCGCTCAGCTGTTTGACGTTTGTGGTTGGTACAATGACGAGAAAGTATTGAAAATACACGCGTCATCCTTGTCCGAACTCCAGCCCCAACAAAAGCTTTATATTTTATCTTTCTCTTTTTCTCACTGACAATTCACATAAGGCCGAAAGAGATAGTGCATAGTATAATATGTAATTTTTAATCTATGTTTATTGGTAGATGCATGTTTAATAATGTAATAATTTTATGGTATTTTTTCCAAAGACAGACTATTTATATTAATAATTTGACATGACTATTGCTAAATAACTTATTTCGTTAATAATGCAATGTTTTCAATGAATATTTATTTGGAATTTGAACACTTATTTTGCTCCATACCAAGTTTCGGCACCAAACATCGGTTTTTAGAAATAGTCTTCAAATAATGTTACTGTTGGTTTTCTAAAAAAGGAAAATACAGAAACTTTTAATTTGAGCGGCAGTTTTGCTCCCGAATAGATAAAAAAAAAAAGTAAAATATGCTAAAAATCATCCATAAAAAATTCATTTCAGAACGAAAGTTATGTGGTCAATTGGTCAATGGCCGCATGTATTGTTAATTTGTTTACGTTTTGATTGTTAAAAAGTTACTGTAATACTATTTACATTTTCATGTGAAAAGTTTAGGTTAACGTAAATTAATTCCTTCTTCATGTTTACCACTAAAGATAAATGAAATAATATTGATTAAATAATGTGAAGTGCATTTAAAGTTTGTCAATAATGTAATTCTTTTGATAGAATTATCTTCTAATATTTATTGGTGGATTGGATTTCTAATTAAGTTAGAACAAAATGACGAGCTATCAAGTATCCGATTTGGTGTCGGGGTTGAAATCGCGCCACGCAGAAACACGACATAGGGCCATTCGAGAACTGTTGCACTTCACCAAAACAGACCTTCGGGAGATGTCCCAGGAGTCTCTGACGCAGGTGCTCGACGACTTCAACCAACAGATACATGCGCTCACCTCCAGCTACGATAACAATGAGAAGAAAGCAGGAATTCTTACCATAGGTGTGTACTTTAGAGGTTATATTATTTTTATAACACTATCAATCTTATGTAAAATGAGGATATTACAATGTTGTCCTTGTCCGAAAACTGTTTTTTACGTTAATTTAAGCCATGCATAAGAGTGTCAAGAGCAGTATAGGTTATTTATGGTTCTACTTGCTTTCAAAACAACTTTGTTATGATTTCAAATTCTAATAAACAAACCTGTATTATTGCATTTTTTGCAGTCTGTTTAATTGGTGGAGATACGGAAACAACAAAAACAAGAAATATTCGCTATGCATACTACCTCAGAAATGTCTTCCCATCAACTGATTTGAATGTGTTGGAGTTGGGAGCCAAGACTATGGGCAGACTTGCTGTCACACTTGGCATCAAGAGAGGAGAATATGTGGAGTCTGAACTGAAGAGGGCTTATGAGTGGCTAGCAGAGGAGAGAAATGAAGGGAAAAGGCTATCAGCTGTGATGATACTGAGAGAGCTGGCTATATCTATGCCATCATATTTTTTTCAGCATATAAATGGGTTTTTTAATTACATCATGATACCTTTAAGAGATCCCAAAGAGCAGATCAGGGAAGCTGCAGCTAAGGCTTTGAGAGCTGCTTTAGTTATAACTTCCCAGAGGGAGATTCCAGAGCAGAGTAACAAAGCTCACTGGTACATACAGTGCTATGAACAGTCCATGCTGTCATTTGCTGAGCAACCAGGGAGAGAGAGGGGCTTGAGTAGAGATGACCATGTCCATGGAGCACTCTTGATACTCAACGAACTGCTGAGGTGTTCCAATGCTGCTTGGGAAAAGAAATACACAACATTAATGCAGAAACTTGACTCGGAACAAGACATATCAGATGAGATGACCTCGCTGAACTCAAAAGTACAAAACTCTTGGACAGCTCAACAATTTCCTGATGAGAAAAGTCAACATACACTTGTTTATGAATCAAGTATTTGTAAAAAACTTATTGGAGAGCAATATGAGAAGATTTGCTTGGGTGAGTACTCATACATTTATTTAAACTCGAGTCTGCTATGCAATAATGCTGCTATGATTCCTTCACAGTACAAATAATTGATTTGTATAACCTACATACATTTGTACCGGGTTTAGGTGTCTTACGTATGTGAGGTTTCATTTGTGAATGCAACCCCAATACTGAAGTTATTACCTAGTGTGGCAACATTTTTATAAAAAACTATATGATAATGAATTCTTTTATAATTCCCCCAGACAAAAATCTTATTTAATTCATAGAACCCCAAGCGAACGCCGGCATTCGCGCTGCCATTGTCTTACTATTGTGTCTCTAATTGACGGTATTTGAAATGTTCAAAAGTTTCACACTGGTTTAGACGCCTTTGAAATTCTCGGCTTCTCTCTACTATATTAATAAACATGTAATAAACACCTAAACCTTCCTCATGACTTATTCTGTCTATTGGTGAAATCTGCATGAAAATTTATTAGTAGTTTTTTAGTTTATCAGACAGACAGTTGCAGTGGTGGACTTTGTTTTATAATATGCAAGGATTTGTATCAACTAACTTTTAAAAACAAAGTAGTAGTAGTAAATTTCAAACGTACACAACTGCTATAGTGGCTAGTTATGTTTATGACATTTCAAAAACTAAAATCTTAGGCCCTTGCAGAATGTTGTGGTAAAATATTTATTTATTTCTAGATGTGATGGCCCAACAAATATCAAGAGCGCATAATGTTCATCAAATGCTTCTATTAATGATACCAAGGCTTGCTGCTTTTAACAGAGAAGCATATGCCAAGAGGCATCTCAAGTCCACTATAAATCACTTAATTACCTTCTTACGTGGACGAGAAAAGGAGAAAGCAATGGCATTCACTACATTAGGCCTTATTTGTGTCGCGGTAGAGTCTGATATCCAGCAGTACTTGGGCAGGATTATAGAAATTATTAAATTCACTTTACCAATCAAAGACACTCCCAAAAAGCGCAACGGCTCTGATACGCCGTTGTTTAATTGTGTAACATTGTTGGGCTTTGCTATGAAAGAAGACGTCGCTAATGAAGTCAAAGAGCTGTTGGACCCAATGTGTGCTACAGGTTTGAGTCCTCAACTCACAACATGTTTCAAAGAACTCAGCCAGAATCTACCGTCATTGAAGAAAGAAATTACAGACAGGCTACTGAACATGCTGTCATTGATTTTGCGAAAGAAGCCGTACGCTCCAAGTAATGGCGAAAACCAAATAGTTCACATGTTTACAACAGCCATGTTGGTAGAGCCGCACGACGCGAGTAAATTAGTTCTAGCGTTGCGCACGCTCGGCTC
The DNA here is from genome assembly GCA_910589285.2 of Mythimna ferrago. Taxonomy (NCBI): domain Eukaryota; kingdom Metazoa; phylum Arthropoda; class Insecta; order Lepidoptera; family Noctuidae; genus Mythimna; species Mythimna ferrago. The sequence continues at coordinate 7,227,900 of OU342691.1, read as the reverse complement.
GTTCGACTTCGAATGGAACAATACACTGATGTCGTTTATCAGAAGATGTACAGACCATTACCTTCTAAGTGAACAGCATGACATCAGAATAGAAGCAGTTAAAACTGCTTCAAAGTTACTAATAAAAGCCGTTGAAAGGTGCGCTCAGACTAATTCGCGGACTTTGACCGTAATCGTTGATGAGTCTCTCGGCAAATTATTGTCCGTAGGTCGCTCCGACTTTGATCATGAAGTACGTTATAGAGTGCTAGAAATATTCACCAATCCTATCTTCGATCGATATTTAGCTGTGGAAGAACATCTTAATTGCCTGTTTGTGGCCATAAATGATTCCAACAACGATGTTAGTGAGCTAGCACTGTGTTTAGTAGGCAGACTGAGTAACATAAACCCAAGCTACACTATACCGACACTGCGCCAACTGTTTGTGCAAGTATTGATGGAGCTGCAGCATTCAGAATCTACACGTAATAAAGAACAGGCGCTTCGAATGGTGAATAACATCATTTCTCATGCACCGAGAATTACGCGGCAATTTGTAGATACCATACTCAATGTTCTAGTACCGAAGCTAAAGGCGGAAGCAGATAATCCTATTATGGTTTCAACAATATTAAAGGCCATAGGCGATTTAGCGGAAGTGAATGGAGGCGGAACTGCTCTCAATCAATGGTTGCCGGAACTTATGTCGATACAGATTGCTATCCTCTCTGACCCCAACCAGCCCGAAAAGAGAAGCGTCGCCCTCTGGTCGTTCGGTCAAGTAGTCAGCGCCACAGGTCACGTCGTTACTCCGTATACGGAATATCCGCATCTAATGGACATGCTGCTGAATTTTTTGAAGACAGAGCAGCAGCCACGAGAAAGGCGAGAAACCATTCGCGTGTTAGGCTTACTAGGAGCTCTCGATCCATACAAGCACAAGCTTAATCAGGGTTTGATTGATTTCCAAACCGTATCCACTTTGATTCCTGTCACTGACACTAGCAATGAAAATATTGACGCAAATATCAGCGAAATGGTAGTTAATATGTCACCTCTCATTCTTGATGAGTTTTACCCGGCCATTGTTCTCACGTCGCTCATGAGGATGCTGCGCGATCCGATGTTGACGCAACATCACACGAGTGTGGTGCACTCAGTTACATTCATTTTCCAATCTCTGGGTATCAAGTGCGTACCCTACATATCTCGAGTGACGCCGTGCCTTCTTAACATAATACGAACAACAGACAACAGTACCTTCCGCGAGTTCCTGCTGACTCAACTAGCGCAACTCATATCCGTAGTTAAAATACAAATACGAAATTATTTGGAAGATATATTTGACATAATCAAAGAGTACTGGACTCCAAACAGTCAGCTGCAGCCGACGCTAATAATGTTGGTAGAACACATCACTGTAGCGATTGGACCAGAGTTCAAGATGTATCTTCGGAAAATTCTACCGAATATCCTGAGGGTTTTGAAGTACGACAATAGCAAGGATAAAGTTTTAACTGAAAAGCTGTTGTTGACTATACAGAAGTTTGAGAATAATCTGGACGATGTGTTGTTGTCCATAGTCCCTGCCGTGACCGCGCTTTTTGACGGCAGAAACATTCCGATGTCAATATCGAAGCTTGCAATGGAGACTATGGAGCACTTGTCAATGTATTTGTACTTCAGACCATATTCGGCGGTAATAATACAAGCTCTGGCCAAAGTTTTGGACAACAATCCTTCACTGAGGCAAACAGCCATGAATACACTTTGCGCGTTGATTGTTCAACTGGGCCGTGAATACATTGACTACATACCGTCGGTGGACAGAATACTGATAAAGCATAAGATACAATGTCCTAACTATATCGTTTTGGTGACGAGATTGCAAGCTATATCTACATTGGCATCTGATGATGATTATTTGGATGAAACTCGACTTCGATTGAGAAATCAAAAGACTGATGTAAGTATAGGTTTAAAATTGAACAAAAGTATATTTTGAAAAACTAAGCATGGAGTACTAATTTCTTATTAAAATTTTTAGGTTGTAGGTCCAGGTGACATCCAAACCATTCAGAAATTATCATTGAATGTGTCCAACTTACGCAAATGTTGGTCAATAAAGAATATAGTGTCCAAAGAGGACTGGATGGAATGGCTAAGACAGTTGAGTGTTGGCTTTTTGACGGAGTCTAATAGTCCTGCTATAAGGTAAGCACATACTTGAACTTACACTTTTTCCAGAGGTAGACAAAATCTACTGGGTGCTACGTGCTGCGATCTCAAAATAATGTTTTCTTGGTGATAATAATGCCGCAATGGTTGAGAACAGGCGGGTGGGGAAAGGGAAGCCTTCGCCCAGCAGAGAGACAAAATAAGCTAACAACTAAAAAGGGCTTTTCAGTAATAGCGTGTTTCGTTATGCTATTAAGTATATGTGTTTCGTTTAGATATCATGTCTCTAAGCGCTGATTTAATACTAGTAGTAGTACTAGTTTTGTCACGTTAAGAAAATAGTGACACATCAGTGCTACTACAAAGTAAAGACTTTTCGTACTAGGGTAAAAATTAAACCCTTTTATTACTCAGTATTTTCAAATATTAAAACTAATTACTCAGACTTTAAGAAAAACCGGCCAAGTGCGAGTCGGACTCGCCCATGAAGGGTTCCGTAGCAGCAAGTAACATAATATAAAAGTTCTTGTAATGTGTTGTAACTTTGATCGATGTTTTAATAATAGTGTATTTTTTTCGATTTATGACGCTTTAAAAAAAAACTACTTACTAGATTTCGTTCAAACCAATTTTCGTTGGCAGTTTTTATAGTAATGTACATCATATATTTTTTTAGTTTTATCATTGTCTTATTTTAGAAGTTAGAGGGGGGGGGGACACACATTTTACCACTTTGGAAGTGTCTCTCGCGCAAACTATTCAATTTAGAAAAAAATGATATTAGAAACCTCAGTATCATTTTTAAAGACCTATTCATAGATATCCCACACGTATGTGTTTGATGAAAAAAAAATTTTTGAGTTTCAGTTCTAAGTATGGGCACCCCCAAAATTTATTGCTTTTTTTCTATTTTTGTGTGAAAATCTTAATGCGGTTCACAGAATACATCTACTTACAAAGTTTCAACAGTATAGCTCTTATAGTTTCGGAAAAAAGTGGCTGTGACATACGGACGGACAGACAGACAGACAGACAGACAGACAGACAGACAGACAGACAGACAGACAGACAGACAGACATGACGAATCTATAAGGGTTCCGTTTTTTGCCATTTGGCTACGGAACCCTAAAAATGAGTAATGTGTATTACGTAACATTATCACCATCGGTCCAAGATAGCACGTATGTCAAACAAAGTACCTACATAGAAATTAAGAGAGATCTCGGACTGTGATCTATGATCTCGAACGAAACTAGGATATGATAGTTTTATCATTAAAATTTCGTTTAACTAATTTGTGTAATTCTTTCTCCGTGTTCCAGAGCATGTTCAAGTCTAGCCCAAAACTACTCACAATTGGCGAGTGAGTTATTCAACGCGGCCTTCATGTCGTGTTGGACGGAACTCGACGAAAAGTCGCGTAAGGAGCTGGTTTTGGCTCTAGAGCACGCTCTGACGGTGCCCGATGCGCCTGAGTTGGCACTGGCTGTCTTGAATCTGGCAGAGTTCTTGGAACATTGCGAGAAGGGATCGTTGCCTATACCCATCAAGTTGTTGGGTGATACGGCAATCAACTGTAGAGCGTACGCAAAAGCACTGTATTATAAGGTAAGATATTTTTTTTAGAACAACCAGTATGTTTCTTGTGAAATGGAATTTTTGACGACAGTTTTTCCCAAGTACTTCTTTGAAAGCTTCACCGTGAGTTTAGTTCAACTCGATTCCAAAGTTCCTTTTTATATATGTAGTTAAAACGTCGTCTACGTTTTACAGGAACAAGAGTACAAAAGAAATCCCACCAAACAAGTCATAGAGGCACTCATACACATAAATAACAAACTCCAAAGAAACGAAGCGAGCAATGGTTTGCTCGAGAAAGTTATAACACAGAAGAAAAATGGAGACACCTCTCTAAATGTTCACGTTAGGTGGTACGAGAAACTGCACAACTGGGACCAAGCACTCGAACTTTATAGTAAGAAGTTAGAAGTAGACCCATTAGACGAAGAGTCTCGATTAGGAACGATGAGGTGCCTCGAGGCTTTAGGAGAATGGAGGAAGATATACAACCACACTGCCGAACGGTGGGACAATGCGACCGAGGACATCAGGAACAAATCTGCTAAAATAGCCACTGCAGCTGCTTGGGGCTTGCAGGAATGGGACTCTATGCGTAAATACGTAGAGTGCATCCCCGAGGATAGCCAAGAAGGCGCATTTTATAGAGCCATTCTCGCTATCCATGAAGGGCAGTGGCCAGAATCCAGGCACTATATCGACTCAGCTAGAAGCGTGTTAGACGTTGAATTAACAGCTGTAGTGGGCGAGACCTACCAACGAGCGTACGGAGCTCTTGTCAACGCCCAACTTTTAACAGAACTTGAAGAAGTCGTTACATACAAACTTGTAGAGGAAAGACGAAATCCTATCCGTAAGAGTTGGTGGTTACGACTTCAAGGCGGGCAGCGGTTGGTCGAAGATTGGAGGAAGATGCTGCAGATTCGCAGTTTAGTCATGTCTCCTCGGGAAGACTTCCAGACTTGGCTGAAGTTCGCATCTTTGTGTAGGAAGACCGGCGCTATCAACCAAGCCCACAAGATAGTGCTTTCAATATTAGGATGCGATCCTATTACAAACCCTGATGTACTACTGCGAATGCAGGATCCCAGAATAGTCTTAGCTTACAGTAAAAACTTGTGGGATGCTGGAAACAAACGATACGCTTATGACGTCTTACAAAGATTCTTAGATAACTCAGAACCGGATACGGATAACGACGAACACTGCAGGTTGCTAGCACGTTGTCATCTGAAGTTAGGATCCTGGTGCGAATCTCTTCAGGAGATCAATGAGCTGTCTATACCTGAGATACTAAGAAACTACTATGCAGCGGCAGAACGTGCTCCGGATTGGTACAAAGCGTGCCACGCGTGGGCTTGTATGAACTTCGAAACAGTTTTGTTCTACAAACAACAAGATAACATTTCCGAGAGCAGTTTGGCTGGAGGTTCTGGTGAAAAGAAAGTTTCCAGAGCAGACTTTATTAATGATTACACTATACCTGCTATTGAAGGATTCTTCAAATCGATTAGCTTGTCGAATGGTAGTGCGTTGCAAGATACTCTAAGACTGCTTACGTTGTGGTTCGACCACGGCCATCATCCGGCGGTGTACGACGCGCTGTTCGAGGGTATACGACAAATCGATGTGAAGATATGGTTGCAAGTGATACCACAGCTAATCGCCCGCATCGATTCACCGAGGAGTTTAGTAGCCAAGCTCGTTCATATACTCCTTATCGACATAGGCAAGTTGCACCCACAAGCCTTGGTATATCCTCTGACGGTGGCGACCAAATCCTCTTTCGTGAATAGGAAGAATGCTGCCAACTATATTTTGAAGACGATGTGTGCACATTCACAGATGTTAGTGAATGAAGCCGCCGTCATATCAGAGGAACTGATAAAAGTAGCCATTTTGTGGCACGATCAAGTGTTTATTGCTCTGGATGAGGCTTCTAGGTAAATATTATATCCTATCCATTATAGAATAATATTAATAAGAACTGAAATTGTTTCCCAAAAAAAATAAAAATATTAAATAAATATTCCAATATTTTCAGATTATATTTCAGTGAAAAAGACTACCGAGGAATGTTCAAGACGTTAGACAAAATGCATGTGATGTTGAACCAACCACCAGAGACTTTGAAAGAGGTGTCATTCCTGCAGATGTACGGAAGAGATCTACAGGAGGCACATCGGTGGCTGGACCTGTACAAAGTAAGTATTTAATATTATTAGATAACGACTCATATTTTTTGTTTTGAAGAACTTCGAAGTTAATTTTTAAGATAATACCATCAATTTATTAAAAATAGTACGAGATCCGTAGAAGAAATCTTTTCTCTCATCTGTTATTCGATTATGATAAATATTATGTGCTAGATAATGCGTTTGTTAAGACATTCCGAATAGGTTAACCTAGGGGTCTTTAAGTCAAGAGTGAATAGATTGCTTCTAGGCAAGCGTGCTCCATCGTCGGCCACATCATCGCTTACCATCAGGTGAGATTGTGGTCAAACGCGAGCCTATCCATTATAAAAAAAAAGGTTGCCTAGCTAAATCTGGTGCCAATGATGTTAAACCATCAAATTTGTCTGAGATCGTGAACATTTTATATTTTCGGTTTTACTCAAATACTTACAAATTGAGTGCTATCGTTACTAATAGCTTCTATTAAACTAAAAAACACTAATTAACATAAAAAAGTCGATTAAATAAAAGATGAGGGTAAATTATGGCCATTTACTCACCTCTTTATGCGAGGCAACCCTACTATTTGCGCCAAAAAAAGGAGGCAACCTACAGTTTTTCTGTTCCTTGAGACACATTCTTTCAGCTGATGCTCGACTTTCCCAAATAACAAATGAGGGTAATTGATGTCAAAAATGTAACAACAAATTTTATTGTTTATTTCGGAATGTCCTAATAAATGCATTAGGGTCTAAACAGACGGACCGCATTTCAACTGCAAACCAACCGCAAATTGCAGTTTAAGTGCAGTTTGAATGCAGTTGACACGACTGCGATAGAACTGCAAATACGACTGCAAAAATCATCCTATGACAACCCCCGCTCTTGGGCGGAGCGGGAGATAGCGTCAGACTCTTACTGACTAAAAAACCCACCCCGTTCCTTCAAGCCTTCATACCGGGGCTCGAGATCCCTTTCGGATAACCCTGGTCCCAGTGGGCTTTGACCCGGCTGGGCCCCTGCTTTTGCTGACAACTCCTTGAGGCGCGCGGGAACAGTGCGCGCCGTCGACGATTTGGGCTTGGTCCGGACAGTTACCGGACGGCCGGACAGCGAGCTACCCATTGCTCACTGTCCGCAAGCCCGCACCTACGGTGGCTATATTTATCATAATCGAATAAGAGATGAGGGAAGAGATTTCTTCTACGGATCTTAGATCAAACGGTCCTACTTATAATACAAAAAGTGTATACAATGGAATTTGAACCACATAGAGTTTATTGAAACTTAACAATTATCTTGAATTATTTATTAATAAGACAATATTTGGACAATATGTGAAAGGTTTGTCCACATGTTATTATGTCCGACATCTTTCTGGTTAAAAATAAAACTATAGAAACCTCTTCCTTTTCCAAGCTCTCAAACCCGATTAAACAATCTTCTTGCTTATTTCAGGAGACTGGTGAAAACCGTTACCTTAACGAAGCCTGGGACCTGTACTACCACGTGGTCCGTCGCATCACGACACAGTTCCGCTCGCTAACGTCACTGGAGCTGCAGTACGTCAGCAAGCGTCTTCACACGTGTAAGGACTATGAGTTGGCTGTGCCAGGGTCCTACGTACCCAACGAGAAGGTCATCAGGATATCGCATATACATAGCCATTTACAAGTGAGTAGTCTTATCCAATCTTATTCTTATATTATTTAAGGCTAGACTTACAACAACCATACCGGAACAAATGGATCCGATGTAACTGCAAAACACTGACTCCTACGTCACAGGTTTCACCTAGTTTAGGAGGTAGGGGATTAGAAGATACCTTCCAAATTTAATGTACTTATATTTGTAGGGTATCTTAACTTTGTTTATAAGGTTTAATTGTGAACAAGTTAATAAAAAGTTTGTAAAAAAATAATCTTTGATTATAATAGTGCATTTCACTCATCAATCACTACAATAATTGCAATTAAAACCTTACGTCAATAGCATCAGTGCCATAACGCGTGATGGTTTTGCCAAGGCAAATTGCTGGTCCCATTTGGGCGCCACTAGGTATAGGCTAAAGACACGTCACACAGCTTATTAACAATAGTTATTGGTAGAATCACAACCAATGACTCTGAACACACAGTGAGTCACCCCGCAGTATTCAATTCATGTGACAACAGAGCTGAATGCCATTAAGGGGAGCCCCTTAATGGCATTCAGCTCTGTATTAGTCGATGACCTTGAACTTTTTTTTACCCTTTTTTTCCCTATATTATTACCCTTGAACGATTAATCTACGTAAATATGGGAGCTTTATGGCAAGAAAACTGACGTACGTCCACCCATCCTAGGCCGAGACGACCTCTTATTTGACATTTTGAAGTTATTGTTATAGAAGATTTACAAAATTATCGAAAAATTGATAATATCTCAGAAAAAATGTACTGTTACTATACAAAGTATTTGCGTAATATTTACAATCATTATATTCTCTATCGACAGGTATAAATTTCGTGTTGGTAATCGCTTAGCTAAAAAAGTTTATGTATAAACAGTAAACGCAAGACACATTTTTTTTATAATTTATTTTACAAACGTAAAACAATAAACGAAAAAAATATTTGTACAGAATTGTAGTCCATGAATCAAAGTATTGCATTATATTCTTTTCAGAATTTCGTGATGCACTTTTAAGGTACTTTATACAAGTTGAAAATAGGCTTTCAAAAGGTCATCGGTTTGAATCGTTTTGGCCAAAAACTTTTCTTGCTGACCATGTTTTTTATATAATATTTTGACCACAATATAGAGTTTAGTATAGGCTTTATGAACCGATTGCCTCATTCATAAGTTTTAAACTTACACCACAGGTAATAAAATCAAAGCAGCGTCCTCGCCGCCTTACCATCCAAGGGTCCGACGGCAAACAGTACATGTTCTTACTCAAAGGTCACGAGGACTTGCGTCAAGACGAGCGCGTCATGCAGCTGTTCGGGCTGGTCAACACGCTGCTACAGGCTGACACGAACACCTATCGACATGACTTGGCCATTCAACGATATGCTGTAATACCGCTGTCACCCAACTCCGGCCTGATAGGATGGGTGCCCCAGTGTGATACGCTATACAACCTCATTAGTGACTATAGAGACAAGAAGTCTAACAAAATGGCGTTGAGTACGGAGCAGCAGATCATGTTGAGGATGGCGTCCGATTACCAGAAGTTGATGTTGAAACATAAGGTGAGTTTCTGTAAATTGTTACCATCAATTCTAAATAATAATAAAGTATCCCGGATTAGTTTCCCAACAACTGGGGTTTTGTCTTTGGGTGCACTTGTATAGCGCGTACAGGGATAATCGTCAATTGCTACTTGCCACAACACTCCTTGAAAAATCTCCAAGGAGCCTCTACGAGTTGACTTCATACGTCTTCGAAAGGTCTGGGACCCAGGTTTCTGAGATATATACAGGGTTATTTGTAAAACACTAGCAACCTCTTAGGTGCTAGTTAAGAACATCATAAACAACAACTTTTGTTCTATGACTTTTAAAAAATTATCATATTTTAGTTCATCAGATTTTCATACAAAAATAAAAATATTTAAATTGCTCGTTCTAAATATTACGAAGTCTATGCGAAGCAAGCGATAGTACAAAAGCGGAGGGTAGGTGAACATGAACTTGACCTATTTACGGGCGACCCTCACTAGTCGATCAGTCGCGTCGCATCATACGCGTACTTGTAGCGAAATTCGGCAGTGCGGACGTAATTACCTTTACATGATAGTGTATCAATATTCTAATGTCGAGTACACGGAAATGGTGCGAATGCTTGTTAGGTGTGGTGACAATATTTCGAAAGCCTGCTTACTATTACTACGAGAACAGTGCGTGGGAGGCGTAAGTAGATACGGCAAAAAAACAGAGTTGAAAATGTGTTAGATAGAACAACGAAATCTTGAACGATTGTTTTTAGTAAATGTATTATGTAAAAAGTCATAGAACAAAAGTTGTTGTTTATGGTGTTAGTAATACAGTCCTGCAAGGTTGTTAGTGTTTTACAAATAACCCTGTATATAAATAAATATAATATTGTTACGTACGTGGGTAATCAAATGCCGATTTACTGACGAGAGAACTTTATTCACCACAAACAATAACAAATTAGTCCAGTCAACAATAATCCGAATCGCAATTAACACTAGAGTACCGTTACACTATCGCTTAGGTCGTTAGATAAAATCACTTCAAGTACTAGGGTAGTTCGCTCTTGGTCGCAGTCGAAATCACAACTGACTCGCTTCCGGCCGGGGGCTCGTATTTATATGCGGAGCCAAGAAAATTCTAGATACCGACTTCCAACGAACGATCCAGAATTCCAGAACAATTGAATCGCTTCTCGAAGTCATAAATCATTTTTATTACTCGTGGTAATAAGAGTCACTTTCATGCGAATTTCGACTCTATTGTTAACGTCGGAGAGTACCATTTCCTATAAATACCTAACTACTACTTATAAGTACTTTGTGGATGTTTCGAGATTTTTCTAAGTCTGGGTACGCACAACCATTCTAGACCTTTCGAACAGCAATGCGTTTTAATTATTACGTGCTACTCTCTATATTCTCGGAGATATGGCGGGTTCACGTTTAATGGCGTAACAGTGCCCCCCTCTTAGTCATGCTCGTCCCGAGCATTATTAGATCCGTGATACGGCGCCAATCTATCCACATGGACAACCTTGGGTTTCCCTCTTAGCCCTTTCTTGATGCGGTAGGTCACGTCATTAATCCTTTTTAACACGGTGTAAGGTCCCTCCCATCGAGCTTGGAGTTTCGGCGACTTCCCTTTCCGTCGAAGCGGGTTGTGGAGCCAGACCAGTGTACCTTCCTCAAATCCCTTGGCATTGGCATTACGGTCGTATCTAGTTTTCATTTTTACGCTGGTGTTCATGCTATTCTCACGAACTCGTTTATGCACTTCGTCCAATTGATCTTGAAGGTCACTTACGTAGTCCGTAACTGGCTTAGTCTTGTCAGGTGGCACGCCAGTTATGGCATCGACTGGAAGTCTCATCTCCCTGCCGAAATTCACTCTTGCTGGGGTATGTCCCGTGCTATCATGCACTGCCGATCGGTAAGACATCAGAAATAGTGGAATATACCGGTCCCAGTCCTTCTGATGGTCATCGACAACCTTAGCCAGGTGGTTCTCCAGGGTTTGGTTAAACCTTTCCACCATTCCGTCCGACTGAGGGTGCGCAGGTGTTGTGCGTGTCTTATAAATTCCCAGAAGAGTACACATTTCCTGGAACAGCGCAGATTCGAAGTTACGGCCTTGATCGGAATGGATTTCCAAAGGTGCGCCATACCGACATACTACTTCTTCGACCACCTTCTTCGCCACTGTCGTCGCTTCCTGATTGGGTATGGCGAAGACTTCGGGCCACTTTGTGAAATAGTCCTGGATCACCACTATGTACTTGTTTCCATTATTTGTAACTGGAAAAGGTCCAGCGACGTCGATAGCGATGCGTTCCTATGGGGCTCCCACATTGTACAGCTGAAGCCTGCCCCTGCTCCTAGTCTGTGGTCCTTTCACAGATGCGCACGCTGTACATTTCCGACACCATTGCTCTATGTCATCTCTACAATTGAGCCAGTAATACCGCTGTCTCACTTTCAGTAGAGTTTTCTTGATGCCCAGGTGTCCTCCGGAAGCACCATCGTGTATTTCCTGTAGCAGGGGGACTACTTCACATCGTGGTACTATCACTTGTGTGGTCACCTCCTTGCCATCGTTCGATTCCCATTTCCTACAAAGCACATCATTTTCTAGGACTAAACTGTCCCACTGTGCCCAGTAGCTCTTAGTTACGGGACTGTGTGACGATACTTCACTCCACTGGGGCCTAGTTCCGCTACGCTTCCAGTCCAGTATAGGTCGAATATCGTCATCTTCTTCCTGGGACTTCTTGAAGTTGCCTTCAGCCCTAATTAAATTAACGTGTTCTCGGGCTTCATTCTGCTGGCAGTGTCTGCAGTCATCATTACATGGACGTCGCGACAGGCCGTCAGCATTGTTATGCCCTTTTCCACTACGATGTTCCGTCACAAAGTTAAACTCCTGCAGCTGCTCGAGCCATCTTGCAACTTGGCCCTCAGGGTTTTTAAATTGTAGAAGCCATTTCAATGCAGCGTGATCCGTCCTCAACGTAAATTGTCTTCCTATGAGGTACTTGTGGAAATGCTGCAAGGTTTTAACCACAGCCAGCAGTTCTCGTCGAGTCACGCAGTAGTTTCTTTCTGGCTTTGAAAGTGCCTTACTGAAGTAAGCGATTACGACCTGTCTGTCACCTTGCACCTGTGACAACACTCCACCAATTCCCGTGTTGCTGGCATCGGTATCAACGACAAATCTTCCGTCTCTGCTCGGATACCCTAGTATAGGCGCTTCACATAGCCGTTGCTTTAGCTCGTCGAATGCTGACTCACAGTCCTCGTCCCAGATAAAATCTCGTTTATCCTCAGTCAGCTGATGTAGAGGTTTTGCAATGTCCGAAAAATTCTTGACAAACCGCCTGTAGTATGTGCACAACCCTAGAAATGCACGTACTTCCGTTTTGTTCTTTGGAACCGGCCACTGTTGGACTGCCTTTACCTTCTCAGGGTCAGTTCTCACCCCGTCAGCGGAAATAACATGTCCTAGGTAGTTGACCTCCTTCTTGAACAGGGCGCACTTCTTTGGGCTTAGTTTTAGGTTAGCCCCTCGTATCCTGGTGAACACTTTCTCCATATTCCTCAGGTTTTCCTTAAAAGTGCGACCCATTATAATGACGTCATCCAAATATACCAGACAAACGTCACCAAGAAGGCCCACCATGACTCTCTCCATGAGGCGTTCAAACGTCGCGGGAGCGTTGCATAACCCAAACGGCATGACGTTAAATTGCCACAGGCCGCTGCCAATACCCGTACTGAACGCTGTCTTTTCTTTATCTTTCTCGCTGATTTCCACTTGCCAGTAGCCACTTTTCAAATCAATGGTCGAAAACCACTTCATGCCACTGAGCATATCCAGCGTATCGTCTATCCTTGGTAAGGGATAACTGTCCTTCTTTGTGACATTATTCAGCATTCTGTAGTCCACACAGAATCTTGTGCTGCCGTCCTTCTTCTTCACCAGAACGACTGGAGAAGACCATGGACTCGTAGAAGGCTCAATTATTCCGCTATCAGCCATGTCCTTTACCATTCCTGCTACCTCAGATTCCTTAGCCCAGGGTATGCGGCGCGGTCTCTGTTTAATTGGTCTCGCATCACCTGTATCTATCTCATGCTTGACGAGACCTGTTCTCCCGCAGTCTTTTCCCGTTGCAAAGATATCTCGAAACCGTAGCAGAAATTCCTTGGCTTGCTGTAGTTCCGAAGTCGATAAGTTGCTCTTAGAATTTTCCAGAAGTTGCTGGATGTGATCAGTTTCGACTTTGGTCGTGTCTTGCTTTGCTGGAGATTTATTGATTTGACGGAGATACTGAACTTCTTCACATCTCCCAACAACACTGTTTTTCTTCAGTTGGACCTCTTCTTTCCCAAGGTTTACAATCCTGACCTTGGATTTCCCTGTCGTCATAACTAATGTCCTCGCGGTGATGATCTCCGGGTGCCGGCCAGTATCCTCTACCAAAACACATCTTGATTGCCTGATTTTCTTGGGAAACTTTACTTCGACTAAGGTTTCTGTTCTCGGAGCCAGTGTAGTATTCTTTAAACAGTAGAGGTTGCATGAGTTAATTCCTCGCAGGAAGACTTCTTGATCTGGGAATTTCAATACTCCCCTGTCGATATCTAAAATACATCGGTTATTCCGCAAGAAGTCGAGACCCAGTATGCAATCGTCGGTAATATTCGCAATTAACGCAGGATGGATATACACTTGATCACCGATTTTGATCTCAATTTCTGTATCACCGAGGACGGAGACTGGCTGGCCGGTTGCTGTCTGAAGTCGGCAGGATGGAGACTCTCTTTGCCACAAGATGGTGCGTTTCAGCAACTCAGGTCTTATAACAGTCCGTGACGCCCCCGTGTCAATGGTAAAATTGCAAGCCCGATGATTCAGCGTCCCTTCGATGATCAAACTATTTCCGTTGTGAACTTGATTGATGGTGATGGTTGGGGCCTTCAGTTGACCAGCCAGCACCCGCCCCGCGGTCCTGGCGACATTTAGTTTAACGACTCCTCGTTAACTTGAGTTCCGGAGTCCACACTCCCCCTCTTCCTCTTGGGGCAATCGGTACGAATGTGCCCTTTTTCTCCGCACCCGTAACACGTCGGGATATAGCGGGACTTTGCTGAAGAAGAAGCCACCACTTCTCGGTGACGTGGTTGCGTTGTAGGCGAGACCACCACTTCCCGAACCCTCTGCGTACGAGAATCGTGTCGTACTGCTTCCACTTCCAAAGCGTGTGCCATCGCACTCTTTAAAGATTGGTGGTGTCCGAGTCGCACTGTAGCCCTGACTTCAGGATCCCGTAGACCGTCGATGAATGCTTGCACCAGATTCACTTCCACCATCTCTGGTGTCATCGACATGTATGCACGCCGGACAAGCCGTTCAACCTCGACTCCCCACTGCTGGAGGCTCTCGTTCGACCTCTGCGTTCTCTCGCGTAACTGCGCGCGGAAAACGTGCTCGAGGTGTTTGTCTCCATAACGAGTGTCTAATCCCTCCATAAGACGCTCCAACGTCCTGCTGTTCGGAGGAAGGTTCTCTAGGACCAGCAGGGCATCCCCTCGTAGAGCCAAAGTTAATGCCGCGAAAGACTGTTCATCATCCCAGCGGTTCGTCTTAACCAATGTTTCGAATTGGTATTTGAATGCCGTCCAGGAAGACGTGCCATCAAAACGCGGCACATCAAATTTTGCGGCTGATGCACAGTGGGTGTGCGATGGTGAGCCAACAGCAACGGGTTCGCGTGCTTCGAGCTTGACAATTTTTTTGTTGATGTCCAGCAGGCGATCTTCGTGGCCATCAATCCTTGTTTCGAGGCTATCAGCTCGGGCGGAAACCTCCTTGACCTCTAAGGTGAGATTTTTTACTTTCTCACCCAATGTGACGAGGCCGTGATCAATTTTTTCGAGGATCAGGTTCTGCTTAGCCTCTTGATCTCGGCGAGCTTCTTCCATACTGGCTTGCATGGCGGCCAACACCGCAGCGAGGTTCAATTCCGAGGATGGTCCTGTTGGCACCTCAGCAGCTGCTGTTGCTCCCATACCAGCCTGATCTTCCTCCTCCAAACGATGACGCGCAGCATCCATCTCCATTTGCCTTCTTGTTCGTGGTCGCTGTTCGTCGTCTCTCGGTGTTAATGGCATTTCACTTCTGACACCAGTTGTTACGTACGTGGGTAATCAAATGCCGATTTACTGACGAGAGAACTTTATTCACCACAAACAATAACAAATTAGTCCAGTCAACAATAATCCGAATCGCAATTAACACTAGAGTACCGTTACACTATCGCTTAGGTCGTTAGATAAAATCACTTCAAGTACTAGGGTAGTTCGCTCTTGGTCGCAGTCGAAATCACAACTGACTCGCTTCCGGCCGGGGGCTCGTATTTATATGCGGAGCCAAGAAAATTCTAGATACCGACTTCCCACGAACGATCCAGAATTCCAGAACAATTGAATCGCTTCTCGAAGTCATAAATCATTTTTATTACTCGGGGTAATAAGAGTCACTTTCATGCGAATTTCGACTCTATTGTTAACGTCGGAGAGTACCATTTCCTATAAATACCTAACTACTACTTATAAGTACTTTGTGGATGTTTCGAGATTTTTCTAAGTCTGGGTACGCACAACCATTCTAGACCTTTCGAACAGCAATGCGTTTTAATTATTACGTGCTACTCTCTATATTCTCGGAGATATGGCGGGTTCACGTTTAATGGCGTAACAATATTATAGTATATATTTATATAGTATATATTATTATATAAAAAGTAATAAAGCCTTTATTAACTGATATACTAATATCAATAAAATTTACAAGCCAGCAGCTTTGCCCGCGTGCATGTAGAAAGTATACCTATTATATGCTTATGTCACTCAGTGATAAAGTGGCCTAAGGCTACTTTTCCACCAGAGATGTGCTATGTAGCTAAGCTGTGAGGATGTAATAGCTAAGCAGTGAAACTATGCGACCGTCTCCATTGATAATAAGCTATGTAGTGGTGCGATTAAGATGTGCTATGACGGTGCGTGGCTGCAAAGTAGCTGCGCGAGGAAGATGCGCAGCTCGAACTATGCGATATATCGATAGTAGGGAAGCGGCACATAGCTACATTACTCGAGACCATCCATAGAATGCATCCATAGCACATATCCATAGCAAACATCCATAGCACGCTTCCTTCCATATAAAAAACATATCTCGGTTAAATCCGTTTCCACCAGTGCTGAGTACTAAGCTATGTGCACCTATGAATATGATTGGTGGATATCAAACGCATTCGTAGCAATGTAGCATAGCACATCTCTGATGGAAATGCACCCTTATACTGGTAATAGAATTTTTAAAATTGGTCCAGTAGTTTTTTTGGTAGATTTTGTATTTTTTTTTTATGTGGATGAGTATAAGTATAGTTAAATTAGTAGATAAATTAAACAAACTACTATTGCACTTCCGCGCCTTCATTCATCAGCGCATCCCTTGAACGCATAGGCCTCCCCCAGGCTCTTCCATTTATCGCGGCCTCGTGTAGCTCTGACCCATACCAACCATCTTCACTAGTTCATCGTCTCAGCGTTTGCTTTCTCTTCATCGTTTCAAACCATCTCTGATTTGCCATTCCATTAGGGGGCCATTCATTTAATACATAAGATGGTTGTTACTAGAATTTAACCCCCTTCCCACATAAGAAAAAATAAAAATAGGCTGACTTCTCCCCATATTTAATATTTATTACGTAAGAATCTAAAGGAACAAATGAATACACATTTGGTTGGTTTTGATGTTTATTTTTAAAAGTCCCCTACCCTCTTGTCTTCTTGTAAAAATATAAGACATGGTCGACCCCCTCTCTCTCTAAATCGTCTTACATAATAAAAGAACGGCTCCTTATAACCTTAGACCTCTTATTGTTCCTATCACGGATCATCAGTCCTACTGCAGGGCAAAGGCTTTATTTCTATTGTCGTCGGTATTGAAAACCATTCCAACAACAACTACTTTATAAGCATCTAGTTTCAAAATACGCTTTGTAGTTTTCTGCTGCTGATTTGTGATATCAAGTAATAGCCGTTGTTACGCAAGCTCAAACTTTGATAACTAAAGGTGAGACTTAATTGCCGTCTGACTACGTCGACTACGAGATTTCTCATGGTTAGTGTTGCAATTTCTGTGTAGGTTAAAACTGCATACCCCATAAAAATAATAAGTATAATGTTACAAGTTTACTATAAAACTAGTGGTGCCAGCGGCTTCGCCTGCGTGAAATAATAAAACACTTTCCAAGGGAACGACTCCCAGGATAAAAAGCGAAAAAAGTGTAAAAAATTCTATATGCTATTCTTGGAAATGTTCTACTCGTGTGCAAAATTTTATCCAAATCCTTTTAACAGTTTAGCGTCAAGGAGTAACAAAAATACACACACACAAACTTTCGCCTTTATAATATTAAGGTGATTACTATAAAAAACAAATTGAAAATAAAACGCACACGGCAGCAAATTCGATATTGACCGCCACGTAAAATAATTTATAGTCGATGATCCATTGATAAACGTAATCCAGCTTGTATGCACAACAGCATATCATCATTTACGTCGATTGCAATCTTATTGCAACCTACAACATATGCACTATACGCGATATAATTGCATTTTGATTGTACCTAATCTGTCTCTCAGAAACTTAGTAAAGCAGTGAACTTAATAATAACTAAAAAAAAATCTAATTGATGGACTCTAGTTTGCCCACTGTGTCTCTTTGTTCTTCTTCCTGCCCTTATCACATATTACTTGTGGTCGGCGCAACATATTTTTTTCTTCCATTCTGTCCTGCCACCCGTCACACTATCACTAACTCCCCTTTTCTTTCATAACACCCCCTGACACAATCTATCTATCTTTTCTTTGGCCACTATGTCTCCTGATGGTAAGCTATGATGTAGTCATCGATAGAGCACACTTGCCTAGAAGTAGCCTATTCACACTTAACCAGTAGATAACGCTGTCAATAAGTTTCGGTAAAGTGTTCCTAAAACTTTTTATTTAGGTAGGATGTTCATAAGGCGTACATAAACCCACACCTTTTCCCTATATGGCTAGGGAGATGCTGTAATAAAACGCCTCCCACTACAATCTACATACTCCTTTCGCTTTATTTACGTTTAAAACTAATATAACTATTTTTTCCCCTCACAGGTTGAAGTATTCGAATACACCCTCTCACAAACCCCCGGGAACGACTTATCCCGCCTCCTTTGGCTAAAGAGCCCCTCAGCAGAAGCCTGGTTCGAACGCCGCACCAACTACACGCGCTCCCTGGCTGTCATGAGCATGGTGGGCTACATCCTGGGGCTTGGAGACCGGCACCCCTCCAACATTATGCTGCACAGGGTCACCGGGAAAGTCCTGCACATAGACTTTGGTGACTGCTTCGAAGTTACCCAGTCGAGAGACAAATTCCCGGAGAAGATTCCGTTCAGATTGACTAGGATGCTTATTAGTGCTATGGAGGTAAGTTTTCTTTTTATTGTATTTTTTACTTATTCAGACTTTCGTTGAAACGGGAGGATCCTCCGACTCAGTGTTATGTCTGATCCGGGCAACTGGAATCGCTTTCCATGTCTGTCTGTTTATCTGCTAACTTCTTCTAAACCACGCAACGGGTTTTAATGCAGTTTTCACTAAAAGAAAGAGCAATAAACGAGGAAGTTTGATGTAGTACCCGTACGAAACCTGGGCGGGTCACTGAGTGTAATAATTAACATTTAATTGAGTAGATATTTATGATATTTAATACCCGGCATCATAAAGCGGGGTAATCTTTTTATGTCAGATTCGTAAGCAGAAAAGAATGGCTCTGTTAATTAACAAGAATCAAAATGAAACTGACCTTCTTTCTGTTTCGGTTATTATGTAATACAAAAGAAAATGTTACTCACAAGCCTAGCTACAGTACAATGCGTATTTACATAACTAAATTACCGAATTGAATTATTACAAAATTTGCGCTACTCAAGAATTTTTATTACCAACATTAAGTAGCATCGTAATTTTGTTTCGTTTTAATGTCGAGAGGATTATTAACGAGTGACTGGCAATTGTGCCGTTTACTAAATCCATTTGATCCCGCCGACCTCGAGTTTAGCACAAATTGGGTCATCTGAAACACCATAAACTATTTTATCAACTGTATTTGTTGTTTGTGTTTATCGTGGCATCAGCTGTTAAGGCAACGTGCAGGGAACATTTTTTGATTCGTGGAGCTCTTTGCATCAGGTCTGCGGTCCTAACTTCCACCTTTAATTTTTTTTTTTGTATTTTGGGACCACAAGGAAAAAGGCATAAAGTACAGTTACCAAAAAAAAAATATTTGTGGTCCTAAAATACTAAGTACTTCCTTGGGACCGAAAGTCCAAAGACACCCGATCCGATTTTTTGATGTAATTAAAAATATCTACTTTATCCAAAACTGTTATAATGTTTAAAATTGTACAAGTGTCGAAGCTCAAAAAACTCTTCGGGTCCTGGATCTGGATCGTTTTTATTCTAATTTCAAAAAGTGAAGTTTAATATTTATTACGTTATGTTACCTAATAATATACAAAAAGAGACTGTAAAGATCGTAGAAAAAGTAAATACGATCTAATATACACATATCGATATAATGCAAACTAGAAACTTCTGTTTTATCAATATGCATCCATGCATGAAGTGTCAATTAATGTAATTTCCCGGCGACCTCTACAATTATGAAACAATCAAGAATAGATAATGAGATAAAAGGCTGATTAAAACAATACTCAATAATTATTACTTCTAATAAATAAGAACATTATTATGATTTCTGTATATTTTCTTTTTTTTCTATTTATTTACCCATTCATATTTTTTGCTCAGGTAACCGGCATCGAAGGCACATACCGCTCAACCTGCGAATCCGTCATGCACGTTTTACACAAACACCGAGACAGCGTGATGGCCGTCCTAGAGGCCTTCGTTTACGACCCGCTACTGAACTGGAGGCTCGTTGACAATGACCACCACTCACTCACCGAATCTTCATTCTCTTCGGACATAGACTCTTCCTACACCCTTCCAAGTCGTTCTCGCAATCATATACACTACGAATCTTTAGAAATACCTCCCGAAGCGAACCTAAACAAGCGAGCTCTCTCCATACTCAACAGGATAAGAGACAAATTGACTGGAAGAGACTTCCCGCATGTAGAGGCAGTGGTCAGTGTTCCCAAGCAAGTTGACTTGCTCATCAAACAGGCCACGAACAATGAGAATTTGTGTCAGTGTTACATTGGATGGTGCCCTTATTGGTGATTGTGTATTGGACTATAAGTATTTATTTTGGCTAGTTTGTATTATAGTTGTATTGGACTGCAGTGCATCGCATTGCTAAATGAAGGCGACCTGTGCGAGCGGGACGTGTGTGATACCTAGTTTATATAGAATGTAATGTCAAGGAAATTGATTGATAAGCTAATTAACTGTTCTTTTTTTTATTTGGTATCAGCGCATCCTGTCTTTTTCCAAATTTTTCAAATAGTCGTCATCTCAGTAGTCAATCTTTCCATGAATACTGATTGAACTGTTGGGAAAGTTGTGTCTGCGCTTACCGTGTGGGCCTGGCCACATCGCCACTGGGCAGCACGTTACCGTGTGTATAAGGTGCTTAGCCGTGTTGAGCGGTGGTTTATTTGATACGATTATTATAGATCTCAAGAAGGCCTGGCACCGCATATCTGCTCGACGCGATAACTTGCCGCAATCAGGCATCGCCTCATTTATGTGGCCAGGTGGGTTACCATGACGTTCAAAGTAAGATTGTTTAATTCTTATTTCAGTGTGGGTAAGAGATGGCGCAGAGAGAGAGAGAGAGCGAGAGAGAGAGAGATGAGAGCAGTGGTGGCCGAGTGGTAACGGCCCCGACTTACGAGTTGTAGGTCGCGGGTTCGAAACCCAGCCAGGCGCATTACTTTGTGTAATTTATTCCACCATCACTGCTCTCAAACCGGTGAAGGAAAACATCGTGAGGAAACCGGCATGTCCTAGAACCAAAAATTCAAAGACATGTGACATTCACCAACACGCACTGGGCCCGCGTGGTGGATTACGGCCCATTCCCTCTCCTAAAGAGGAGGCTTGAGTCCCAACAAGAGAGAAGAGATGGCGCTAGATAACCTGTATAGCTCTGTCTCTTAAATATACTGGAATAAGAATAAAACCATCTTACTTTGAACGTCATGGTAACCCAGCTGGCCATTACACGACAAATAAACGTCGTGTATGAAACTTTGCGACAATCAAGTTCCCTGACAGCACCAAATTAATAGAGTTTTTGCAATGCGTAGCGTTGTGGTCCTCCCAATTGTCCGCTAGCCTTTTAACGTATTATTGGAATGCCCTGAAAGCGTTCGTGAGTGAATAAATAAACTCGCTATTTCATGTAAATAACTTTGTTATGTCAGGTGTGAACACAGTTTTATTACTACGACGATTATATTGTTTTATCTCTATTGCACCTATATAAACGTGTTTAATAATGTAGTCACTTAAATAAGACTAATTATTTTAATTATGTTATGATATTACTAGTATTTATGAAGGTAATTACGTTTTAAGTTTGTTATACTTTGTTTATGTTAAATAAGAGTTGGATAGTAATTGGTGAAATGTGTCTACTCAGACTATGTACTGTCTAATTACCAACCTATTTATCTCTTTAGATAGTAACATATAATATTGTTTGCTTTACAATAATTATAAACTTTATAGCATTTATTCAACGACTCCAGTATTTTTTTTTATCTTTATCTGTGTGAAGCTTACATACAAACTATGAAACTGTGTCGACGATGCGGCAACGGTGTGCTGTGGTATCATTGCAGCTTCATCGCAGGCGCTCACCGAGCGCATAATGACGAACACGCGTCTATGAAGCTACGTGTCCGTGGACAGTAGGCCATACTGCAACTAGTACGGATAAATATCGATGCAGCGCGGCATCATGCGAGCAATCTAAACGCCATTATAATTTTTCATTTCGATATTTTGTTTTAACTATATTTGCAATTGCCAAAGCGAATGTTCGTGTTGGTTCTGTTATTGTACATACCCTATTAAGTATGAATGAGTGCTTCACGTTAAACGCGTTGCCATTACGCTGTATATTGGACCCATACTATTATTTATAAGTTTTGTAAATAAATTATTTACGCAATAAAAACGTTAAAGCTTTTCATACTTTTTTTATTTCACATTTCAAAGAGAATATTTGTTTCAAGTTGTCGATATCGATAATTCGATATTATTTAATACTCACATCACTATATAAAATTAATATTACGATATAATGTTATCAATCTTATAGCTTACGTATGCTAAAGGCAGCATATATGATAGCTTTGTGCAGAATACTTTGTCGTGCGAAGGTTTGCCGAGATATATGTCGATGTCTCCATCTGATGATCTGAACTCGCTGAGGGTCTGTCTGCAGACCCCACAGGGTGCGGTGAAGTCCTTTTGATGGGCCACTACGGCCACTGACTTCAAGTTGAGGTATCCATCACAGACTGTCTTGCCCACAGCGGTCCGCTCGGCGCATAGCGTGGGAGATAACACCGAGCTTTCTATATTGCACCCTGTGTAAATTTTTTCGTCTTTTTCGGTCAATATCGCAGCTCCTACGGCGAAGTTGGAATACGGACAGTATGACTTTGTTCTTACTTCTGCAGCTGCTTTCAGTAGATTCTGTACAGTCTCACCTGTAAACCGATAAACTTCATTAATCCTTTTTTGTAGTTGTTAAATAGACGCAGACGCAGTCATAAAATACAAGAGTGAGACTAGTGACTACACGAAACAATATCAAGTTGTCTAATAGTAATAGTTGTAGTAGTTGACTATAATATCTAATTGTACAAGTATTTTGCAGATCAGTATCAAGTTCTAGATGTTCATTACAATATTTGCGACTGTTAGGTACCTATACGTATTTATTTACGGAATTAAAAACATCAAAACAACCCTCTAAAAGCCCTATCACCAGGACCCGATCTAAGGGGGAGCAAGCCAGGCATTTGCCCAGAGCGGCGAAAAATGATGGGCGGCAAAATTGACTTATTAATATCTTCCAACCTAGCCATTAGCCATCCACACCCAAGTTGGCAGGTTGAGAATTTTATGTGCCACCTTCCAACTTACCTACTTCAAGTTGGATAGTGGAAATATTTAAGACTTAAGACTCATGACTTATATGGTTTTGTGTATGTAAAGGGTGGCGAAAATTATCTTTGCCCGGAGCGGCTAAATAGCTAGATCGGGCCCTGCCTACCACGAGCTCTTAATGCGATCTATTTGACGACCTAGACCGAACTGTTAAAAGGATGGGCTATAGATAAAGAGTGTATAGCTCCATCCCTCTTTCTCACTCGCACGCATGACATTTTAACACGTCATGGCACGGCCGCAGTTCGTTTAACCCTATTGAATGTCTATTTCACGAAAAAGTAATTTCGCGGGCTACCTTGACGCTTAATCACTGTACCGATAAGGACGGTAACTACATAGTAGTTACTCATCTTCTTCTTGTGTCGATTTGACTCAAGTACTGTCCGACCAATATGTAGCCACCTGCACAGCTCTGTAGTAGTTACTCTAGGACTGCGGGATTGTTCGAAAGCTATTGCGGCCCTAGACCGCAAAGGGCAACTGAAGGAAGGCAGGTGGGTTTTAATCAGTACAAATCTAACACTTTACTCTTGCTTCAGTCGGAGCGGGAAGAGTCATTTAAATTGCTACGTTAAAAAAAGACACCGAAGTGTTTACAATCAAATTTTGGAAAATAAACCTGTAAGTAAAGGTATATTAAAAAAATACAGAATCAGAGCGCCGATGGAATGCTGTACAATTTTCCTTGACAGGAAAAACCCTACATAACAAATATTTACCTACAGCGCTCCAAGCGTTCCGTTTGGGAATCGAACCCGTAACCATAGGAGAGCTAAACGTTCAACCGTACAACCTTTGCGCTTATCGATTCGTCAATTTTAGTATTCATATAAAATAATAATGTTATCGATTAATGCGTATTGCAGTTACGACCACATTATAAACTATCAACGTTTAGAAAATCTATAGTACAATATTAGTGCTATATGGTTAAAACAATAATGGTCTATCTAGAATCTGACTAACAAATTTATTAAACAATAATAATTATCTACACCCACCTATTCGTCTTGTATGTATAGTTAATCAATTATACCTAATTATAAAATAATAAAGCAGAAGTATTTGTTTGTATGTTTGAAGGTTCTAATCTCGGGAATTACAGGTTCAAAATGGAAAACACTTTTAAAACCATCACACTATGCCGAATAGGAGCGTAGCAGCAAATAAAGACGCGAGTAGAACTGCCGGGGACTGCGTATGTTAATCCTGGTTATTTGCTTCATGTGTTAATCATGATCATGACACTAATAAGATCTATATCTAGTCAATTTTATGATGTTAACAGATAGATAGGTGGTAAATCATCAAATAACTCTTCCCGCTCAAGTTGGAGCGAGAGGCAGTGTCAGACTTTTACGGAATAAACCCTGGTGTGTTCTTTCAGTTGCATGTTGCGGTCCAGGGCCAACGGTCCCTTTCGAACTAACCCGCATCCTATCAGATTGAATACCTAGTTAGTTGCTTATAAAGTGTACCAAGCACTTTCTATGCAACTAACAACTATAAACAAACTAGTTCTTTTAGTTATTTATAACAACAGTTTTAAATAAGAATAACAAGGAAATAGAGCAGTGGTGGCCGAGTGGTAGCGGTCCCGATTTACAAGTTGTAACTTGTAGGTAGCGGATTCAAACCCAAGGCGCATTCATAGAAATATAAAAACTATACATATTGACGCATTACTTTGTGTAATTTATTTCATCACCACTACTCTCAAAATGGTAAAGGAAAACATCGTGAGGAAACCGGCATGTCCAAGAACCAAAAATTCGAAGACAATAATTGTGACATCCACCGACCCGCACTGGGCCCTCGTGGTAGATTACGGCCCATTCCCTCTCCTACAGAAGAGGCCTGAGTCCCAGCAGTGGGAACATTTTAAGGCTGATTATGCTAACAAGGAAATAGTGCGTGTTTCCGTGCGTGCGTGTGATCAAACATGGACACATATTTATGCCTCACTTAAATGTAATGGAACAAGTAGGTACCTATGTTCTAGGTACTACACTTGAGTCTATTTGAAGGGTAACGAGTTAGCGGCCATCACATCAATGTAATTAAACAGTCAGTAATATCGATACCTTCTACGCATAGGTCGTGTGAGGCATTAAGTTATTTTTTAGGAAAGGTCGTTTTCGTAATTGTTAATGATTTAATTGTGAAACATTTTAACCAATGTTTTTGCATTATACACTCAATAATCTGTTTAAGATCACTGTACCAGACACTGGATATAATAAGAAATAGGTAATAATTATTTATTTAATTTTTTTTAAATACTATGTTACTCAAAAAATATGTTACGTTACGACTTTATGCGTAGGAATTATCAAAATATTAGGTTGGTCTCTGTAGCTAACATTTACTGTGCATATTTATGCAATGTCTTATTAGATATAAGACATACAAAACTTGCGCACTTGATAAGTACAGCTGAACACAATAAAATAAAGACTTAAACATTAGGCTATTGTTTCCTGTAGAAATTGAGCAAGAAATAAGACGATATGAAAAATTGTACAATTGGCAATAAATATTACAAAACTTACTCAGTGAGCTGAAGTCACGAATTTCGTAATTAGCCATGTGCGCGTGTTTACGTATTATTTTGTACGGAGGACGGAGCAGTCAAAGGGGCGGCCAGCGCTCTCTGCGGTCACCGGGCAACTGATTAAGTCAAACGATCGTTGATTAGATAGTGCTTTATGATTGAATATCCCTTGTGACGAACAGCGTGGTGTTTCTGTTTCAAATGACCGGCGAGCACTGGACACAATCACTTTCTTCACGCATGAGGGGAACGCGTTTGTATTGCTGAATCCGGCGATGTAGTTTTAACGTTTGCGCTTCAAATGTTAAGGTAAATAAAACATTTGTGAATTTTCCTGTTCCTATGATGTACATGCTGAGTCGGATTCGTGGTTGGGTTTATTTAATATGAAACTAGGGGAAGTCCTACCCTTTGTACACTTTTACATTTTTTTTTTACTCATTGACGATTAATAAAATTGCCAAAATTATCTAGTAAATGTACCATAGTGCCACAAATATATCGTAGTTAGTTACAAAAAAGTCTGAAACCATTATGTCAAAACAAAGACTATATAACATTCTCTTTGTGTCAAAAGGATAAAAAATTACAGCCATTTTTCAACGACAAGATATTTGTACGAACGCTCCCCACGTCTGGGGTACTTTCGTACATCATGGGGTAGATTCGTTAACTTTTATTAAATCACAAAGAATAATTATCTATACTAATTAATAAAGAGGTTTTTTTTTGTTTGTAGGAGGTAATCTCTGGAAGGCCTAATAATAAGGTCCGATTACTGAAATTTTTTCACTGTTAGAAAGCTGCTTCATTCCTGAGTGACATAGGCTACGAGTATACGAGTATGTTATGTATGCGGTCGAAGCTGCAGGCAAAAGCTAGTAATCAGTAAAGTTATCAGTTATATGTTTATGTTATTTATCTATTTGGTCATATGTTAAATAGGTATTTAAAAAAAAGTTAAGACAGACAGACAGGAAAAGCGTTCTTCGAATACGTGACTTGCACTTTACAAGAAAGGGGGTCTCCTAAACGGTCAATGGCGATTGACAATATTTACGTGGTCGACGCTAATTGATTCAATGCGAAAATTGAAGTAATTTTCAATACATTTTCGATTGTCGATAGAATCTTTTTTATCGACAATCGAAAATTTATTGACAATAGAAAGAAAGAAAGAAAGAAAGAAAACACGTTTATTTGGCACATAAAACACACAATGAAATAACAATCATGGAAACACATAATTTAAAAAAAAAAAATACATACACATTGTGTGTCTCACGGCTGCGCCAAATAGGTCCAGTTCAGCATAGTGCCAGGCCACTACGTAGCAGTTGCCTGACGCTGGTTTTCAACTGAACCTTACTATGAGTCTACAGATGCCAATCAGTTTGTTAGGTGTGAGGTAAATAAATATATGTATATTAATGAGTGTAGGTATAAATAAAAAAATAAATAAATAAATATAATAATAAATAGCTGTATCTATCGGACATTATTTTCTTATAGGTAGATAGGTACCTACACCTATTCTATTTATGAGTGGTTATTGAGATGAATCAGTTTAGTCAACAACAACAACACCCTTTATATCCAGTTGGTGGGTACCTGTTTGTTAATAAAGATAAGTCGCCTTTTGCGACACCCAAGAACTGTCTCTGTTTCTACTGAAGTTAGGTACCAATCTACATTTTTTAAACTCTTTACATAACAACTACTGTAAGTGAAAGTGTAAACATGTACCTAGGTACATAATAAAGTTCAGACGGGGCCACTTTCAATGCCATTATCTTTATTTCCTAATAAATCATACGTTTCGACTGCAATGATTCAGTCAATCATTGCTGTCTTTATGCAACCTTGAATAGGTCGTGACTCGTGTCCTTTATAAGTTGGTAATCTAATTGCATCATTGCAAATCACGTAGGTACCTATATCACGTTCTTATCTATTCATGTGCACTCAAATTATTAGGTACCTAATATTTGGCCAGATTATGGGCCAGATGCATGTTAAATTGCCATCGCGGATAGAACCTGGATGAGGCACAAAAGCGTGGAGAAGGCATCATGAGAAGAGATTATGTTTCGCGGTGGCCGAGTAATGTAAATTTGTAAGTACTTAGGTACTACTTTTACACGACATGACATGGTTTACCTGTGTACCAAAATAAATAAATATATTGGCTAGTTTATCTTTTGCAATTGTGATTGTCCATGGTGTTTGATTCACAAATTAATAAGATAAAAGATAATAAGTTCCGTTGTTAAATCTGAGAAGCTGTGATGTTGGTGCTTGATAACATTAATAGTTAATTTACCTACAATGTTTTATCATAACAGCTTTGGTCTATTAGACCTAAGATAGAGCTCAAATTCGATGCACTAAGGAAGTCAATGGGCTGAACGGTGAGTGTGTGAGATGTAAACCATAATCTACACTAATATTATAAAGAAGGATTTGTATTTTTGTGTGTATGATTGTACTGAATAAACTCAAAAACTACTGTGCCGATTTCAAAAATTCTTTCAATATTGGAAAGTTACATTCACCCTGAGTAAC
The DNA here is from genome assembly GCA_910589285.2 of Mythimna ferrago. Lineage (NCBI taxonomy): Eukaryota > Metazoa > Arthropoda > Insecta > Lepidoptera > Noctuidae > Mythimna > Mythimna ferrago. The sequence continues at coordinate 7,199,389 of OU342691.1, read as the reverse complement.
ATAGGCTTTTTATTATCTATTTATTGCCCGTGCGAAGCCGGGACGGGCTGCTAGTGTGTTAAAAAATATCGATTACAATAATTTATATTATGAGGGCGGTAAGTTTAACCTTCCTATGGATTTTTCTTTTTCGTCTTTTATTATAACAATATACAAAGAAAAGGTCCCTCTCCCTTCACCCAGGCCGGAATTGGTTATTTGATGATTTCCCAGTAAAAAGAAGAGCAGGAAGTTATAATTTAACTGGCCTGTTGGTGTAGTGGTTAGTGGTCCTGACTGCTATGCCGGAGGTCGTGGGTTCGATTCCCACCCAGGACAAATATTGTGTGATGAGCATGATCATTTGTTCTGTGTCTGGGTGTAATTTATCTATAATAATAATAATAATAATATTCCACAACTATCACACAACACCGTCTAATCTCAAGCTAAGCAGAGCTTGTGTTATGAGTACTAGACAACTGATAAACATACTTATATATTTCTAAATACATACATATTATAGATAAATTACACCCAGACACAGAACAAATGATCGTGCTCATCACACAAACATTTGTCCTGGGTGGGAATCGAACCCACGACCTCCGGCATAGCAGTCAGGGTCACTAACCACTAGACCAACAGGCCTGTCAGAATCTATAATATGAATCTATAATATGTATGTATTTAGAAATATTCGAAGCATGTTTATCAGTTGTCTAGTACTCATAACACAAGCTCTGCTTAGCTTGAGACTAAACGGCGTTGTGTGATAGTTGTGGAATATTATAATAAATATTATTTCCTACAATAAACATATTCTATTTTGGTAGGTACTTAAGTACCTTCTGTTATGTTATGAATTCACTTATTTTAAAAACAATCAAGCCCATTCACACTTTGATTAGTAAAGTGATAAATCAAGATGCTTATATAACACTTACTAATTAATGATATTGAGTGTTGATTGTTGTTTATATAATGTTTATCTTATAGAGTGCAGCTATAAGACCGTGTAGATAATTGTGATTTTACATTACCGCTTATAGGCTAATCCTGGGTTCGATTCCAAAGTGCTGTGCTGCGGGATAGTTCGAAGAGTTAGTAGTCCGTGGGCCTGAAACACAAAGAGCAATTAGGCACACGGGTGGAGATGTATGATGAGCCACTCCGGTATCACCGGGAGCCGACCTACCTCCGTCGTGTGATCGAGGCCTACCTGACCGACAGGTTCATCATCTGCCCCGAGCATCAGAGAGAGAGAAACGGCGAGAGATGTCGTGCGGTGTTCCGCAGGGATCGGTACTAGGACCTCACCAGACGGCAGTGGGGTATCGTATCCTCGTGGGAGCGGTCGGCGGCGGCATCTAGTTCAGGCCATGGTTCGGAGCGGCAGGTATCCAGCAGTGCCGAAGCCTGCGGGGCCATGGGTCGATTTATGAAAGGGAAACCTATGGTCCTAGAACGCAAAGGGCAATTGAAGGAATATATGTGTGGTTTTAGTTAGTAAAAGTCTGATACTCCACCCTGGAGAAGTCATTTGATGATTTCCCACCGTAAAAAAGAAAATTGGGACACTGGTGGGCTTTAGCCAGAAAGTTTGGCACTTCTTCTCACTCCAGCAAAAGCAGGAGTACCTAGTTATTTGAGGATGTCCCAGCACCACAAAAAATCAGTGCAAAATAGGATTTTCTCACCAGAAAACTCTGTTGTCCGGAGTCTGAATTTGTGCGTGCTACATGACAAAAGGGACGCCTCATAATGGGACTACCTACTAAAGTAACGGGCAAAACGTGATTGTACAAAAGGTACACCTCTGACCTATCGAGCAATATAAGTAGTTATTTATTGTAGCGATTGAAATTCTCGGCTTTGTCTACACTATTTTAAAAATGTATTTTATACCTAAACGTAAATCAGTCTATTGGTTTAAACCTCATGAAAATCCATTCAGTATTTTTCGACTTTATCGCGAAGAGACAGGTGCGATGGAGGACTTTTTTATAACTATTGATGTGTCCTAAGTTCTAAACTGTTAAAAGAAAACCATCAAAATAACAACAAATCGTTTATTTCGTGAAAAATCAATCTAATTATAAGACAGTAAACATAGCTTATTTACAAGTAGCATGATATCTTTTCCACATGGAAATGATGTTAATATTATCACAATATAGGCACAATTTTACATGTTCTATAATAAGAACGTTACATCCCATTTTATTCCTATCCTTACACAACCTAAACTAAATGTCATCGTTTCAGTTATATGGAAAACAACCTTTTTTTATAATTATAAGCATATATTCAACTTGAAATGTTTGTTTGGATGTAAGTTTATTCATCTTACAAATGGTTTTTGAAACAGTTACCCTTAATCGCTTGAAACGAAATTGTAACTTGGATGGAAATGCTCCATCGTCGACCACAACATCGCTTTCCATCAGTTGAGATAGTGGTCTAACGCGAGCTTATTAATAATAAAACAACACACGCTATTTAGTGGCGATTGCTAATCTTTTTATAACTTACTATTGATACGAGTATGATTAAAATGCATCTAATTCTACTCACTGGGTAGGATATCCTTACAGTGCGCGTCAATTAACTCATAAGTAGCATGGGACAGTTAGCCGCTATAACTGTGAATCTGGCGACAGCCCTTCGTCTATCTTGTGTTAGGCATTGCAATGCGTACCATGACGACTTACCGAGTGCTGATTATTCTTTAGCAATTTCACTTTCCACATCAGTAGTGTAATGAAACATCACGGTTATGGCTACCGCGATAGTGACCATTTTACAATCTTATTCTTTTATTAATAAGGTTGCAAAAAGATCTACGGTTTATTCGCGACTGTACACCCTTTTACTAAACCAAATGGATTTAACGGCAAGTTCACGACGACGAGCGCAACTCATCCTCCAAATAAAATGACAGTGCAAATAAAATACATAGTTCCATATTAGACCACCAGACGTATGGCGACGCGCTACCGGTACATAATGGAAATCCCTGCCGGAGTCTGTGTTGTTTGAAGTTGAACGCGCTAATCTCAGGAACTGCCAGTTCAAGTTGCAAAGTTCTTTTAGTGTCGGCCCATTTATCAAGGAACGCTCTATTATAACATCACGCTAAGTGCCACGTGAGCGGAGCAGTAACCGAAGACGCGGGTGAAAATGCGGGGGACAGCTAGTTAATAATAATAAAATAAAATAATAAGACGACTGCACTGTAACAAAATAGGAAGACGAACGGGGCGCACGCCTCTCGATAGTACCACCTACATATAATATGTTATTTCCACGCTAACCAACCCCTTGCACTTTATTGATTCCAAATACCCTCTTATGGCGCTATAATTATTTCTATACATCATTACTCGATGGCGTCATGATACAATTGCCGATCTACCCGAAGTCATTCCTTCGGCTTAATTACATTTAATTTATACTATTTTAACAAATGAGCTAGGACTAAATGCTGAGTGCAGTTATGTAAATGCATTACAGTAGTTTAGAGATAATAATATAACACGTTTATACAGGGTGAATTTTCAATTGGGCTTAGATGACCAAATGGAAATCGTATTCAAAGGAGCCTGTTTTTGAAGTTTATCAAAGATGGCATATGATATTTCATCAAAATAGAGTCTAAGACTTCTTTGAGTATTTCTCTATTCTTCATAGTTTCAGGTTAGCCATCTACCCCAATTTGAAAAACTCACTTGTATAGTACCTAAAGTAATCATTAACAAACTGTATATTGCGATCTTATTCGATCAAAAAGCAGTAAATAAACGCTAAATTGGTGAATTTTGTTGCTGTACCAATGACGGCTTGACACACTCCGCGAGAAGAGGCGAGAGGTGGGTACTGCGTAGCTAAAAGTGAACTCCACAGACGCCCTTAAGTTTGGATGGTTTATTTATTGAGATTTGTATACAATTTGAGTAGGCATCATAACTTAGCATTTATTTACTTCTTTATGTTTTCAAACTCTTGATACTTCCCTGAATGTTATCTAAAACCTATAGTGTAGGCAATCACTATCTAGTTTAACCCTTTCAACACCAGTCTGATCTATGTGACAAAACAATTTCATGCCGAGCCGCCACAATCTGATATAATATGTGACAAATAAATGAGTTTTTTTTTAACATACATTTTTTGGTAGTAGCGTTTGGTGAGCATTTTTTAAAATAATCCGTGGCGTGAGGGGCTAAAAATGTATGTGCGTTAACTTTTTCCAGATACACAAACACAATGAAACCAAGACGTCGTACATACTATGTCATCAGATAATTGCAGAATCGATAGTTTAAAATAAATATCGAAGATACTGATAAAGTGTACAATTTTGTTGGGTTGTATTATATTCGAAATGCTTATCAAGATTACAATCTTACTGAGTTTACAATCATCCGCTGATATATATATATAAACGAATCACTATGAGTTATGGTCGGTTTCCTACGAGCCTTACAAAATTCATACAAAAAATGTAGTACATACACAATTTTATAGTATTACCAGAATGGACACCACCCCACATAGCACTGACACAGATTCTCGTTACTAGTCGCTTGCTGTATGAGCAGATCTACTTGCTTCTGCACGGTGACTATCTCATCGATGTGCGGGAAGTCTCGACCAGTCAACTTGTCCCGCACTCGATTCACTATAGCTAGCGCTCTTTTGTTTAAATTCGTCTCCGCTGGTTGATCAAGGGTATCATTAAGTCCAATATGTGTCCTGCTCCTGCTAGGCTGCGGGGATGATGCAGGGTCTGACGTAGAACAGACTTCAGCGTCGGCTCTCGACCGCCGTCCAGCGTCTATAAGGCGCCAGTTCAGCAGGGGGTCGTATACGAACGCTTCTAGTACGGCCATGACGCTGTCCTTGTGGCGATGTAGCACCTCCATCACTGACTCGCATGTGCGACGGTATGTGCCTTCGATGCCCGTTACCTAAAGAAACAAGAGAAGATTTAGGGCAGGAATACATTAAAGCAGTAACCAAACCATACAGATAAAGGGGAATGCCTTGTTTTGTATGGTTACCGTTCCCATCCTCAAACAGACATGGGATACGTGTCAGTTTGTTCATTTCTATCCACAAAAGACAAAACAGCTGATTTGGTTGATAAAATATATGGGGTATTTATTTAATAAAATAAACACTCCTATTACAATATGATCAAGCATTTGTGCTGGTGATTGAAATTAATATGTTTCCGTAACCCTACCATACAATTATGGATATTATGTGCGCACAACTTGATTTATTAACATATTTAATGTAACACAAACCCCATACGTTTGAGTTGTGTCGCTATAATAAAAGAAACTCTGTTCAACTAGACGCTTCGAATGCACCTAGAATTTGTTATCTCGGAAATTTCGAATGTTTTTTATATTCACGCCTGCAGAAGCTAGTACCTACTAAGTATATAAAGCTAAATCTCCACGAGATGAATGCATGTGTAAACCTTCACAGTTATGCAACGATGTCGGTCTCTGGATAGATAACCAAACGACCATCCTAACATATCGAGATTCTTCTGTGTCTTAAAAAAATTATGTTACACAGGACTACCTGGTTAACATTTATCTTTGATAGTGGTTACGGATATTCGGAAGCCAAGAAATCTGACGCGTCTTGCCAAGGGGTATCGATTTACCCCTTTACTTGGTTGTGTGGCCGACACAATGACAACTTATATAAATTCATCATCATCATATCAGCCGAAAGACGTCCACTGTTGGACAAAGGCCTCCCCCAACGACCGGTCCTGTGCGTCACGCATCCATTAAATTCCCGCGACCCTGACCAGTTCATCGGTCCACTTTGTTGGAGACCTTCCAACGCTGCGTCTTCCGGTACGTGGTCGCCACACCAGAACCTTTTGTCCCCATCGACCATCTGTTCTGCGTGTTTATATAAATTAGCCCAATTATAATCTAAAAGAATACCTTGTGCAAGGTTATCTGGGGAAGGTTGATTTCGTTTTATCGAATCTGATTAATATCGATTATAATGGGTAAGACCCTTGACGATTTAATCTTTTAATTTGACACTAACATTAAGTTTATTGCATTTGGGTTACACTAGATAATATTTATTAGTTATATTATCTTCAAGATAAGTCTGTGCAGGAGACCAGCATAACAGTGGGAAACCGATATAGCCTAAGAGCCAGACATTCGTTATTTTTTAAAAGCTTTTTTTTTAGGTGGGAAAATCATCCAATAACATCTCCTGCTCTTGGGCGGAGCGCGAGTGTGTTTCAGACTTTTACTGACTAAAAAAACCCACTCCTGTTCCATCTTTGCCTTCGTCCCAGGGCCTCGGGTTTCACTTTCACACTACCCGTGGCCCCAGTCGGCTTCGACCCTGCTGGGCCCCTACGGTTTGCTGATATCTCCTTGACGCCGTGGAACAATACGCGCCGTCGACGACTTGGGCTCCATCCGGACGGTTACCGGACGGTGCATGTCTTGGGAACTTATAATGTAAGTAATATTTTATTGAAAGTTTAAGGGTGTCTGGCGAGGGGTTGCCACTACACTAAGTGTCTGGCAGTGGATGATCATGATTAAAAATACCATCCAAGAAAAACATTTAAAAAAATTGAGCTTCATAATCAAACGAATTTAGGTTGCTACACACACCTTTGTTACCTGTTACCTGCTGAAGCCACCATAACTGAAACTTAGGTAATAGGACATTGTCTCTACATATGTTTTGAGGGCATGCAGTGACAAACTATCAGCTTTTATAAAATGACGAAAATCTGGCAGCCACGGGCTCTTACTCGATAGGGCCTATAATTGCTTCCATAAATTGCAATAAAGATTTGAGATTCGAAAATACATGTAGGTTCTGAATTACGTATTATGTTTACATAATATGTTGTGCATATCCTGAGACAGCAAAACCACACGTGGTTTGCTGTCATAGAAGTCATTCATTAAACCCAAAGACATTAAATATATACTACCAATAGACAGGACATAGCTAACAAAAGTCCAAATCCGATACTTGTTACTTGTGTAGTAACAAGTCGCTCAGTCTAGTATGACACCCCTACACGTCAAGTCGTGTTTGTATCCGCTTTAGGCACTAAAAGAAAATCATTTTCTGAGAAAATATGCTAAGTTGCGCATTACGCTATTGCAAATCTTGAATGGTAAAATTATTGGACCTAACTTCGGTTTATTTTCGTAAATATTCTTGGTATTTACGCAGTAATTAATTAAAATTCAACAATTTCCATGAATAGTTCTAGAACATTTGCTGGTTTTATAAAAAAGTTTAACCTTACCTAGCACACGCCAGTGGCGTAGCGTGAGTTTTCGCCGCTTGGGGTCGACCAGAAATAGCCGCCCTTATACCTTTTTTGCCCTATGATGAGTTCCCTGACAGTTCATTTTTTTCCGTGGCACGCATACTACTTTAGATTACTAAAAAATAAACTGGCAAAAAAAATAAAAATGAAATGATAAAAAAAATATTGTCTTTCGTAAATTAATAAGTAAATTATTGTGGTTATAACTAACTGTTAATAAATTAAGTAAATAAAATAAAAAAGTATAGAACTTAAAAATGTGTAATGCGTTAAACGGAACTTCTGCCAATAGAGATTGACACTACTCGACGACACACTAATCGACAAAATCGGAGCGGCCATCTTGTAATCGCATGTAACGGCAGAAAATTGGAAAAAAGTAATAGAAAAAACTCAAAAAACTATAACAGAGGACTGGAATAAATATATCCGAATCGACCGAATTAGGGCCAATAATTAATCATCGCGGTTAGTTGGAAAAGATTCCGATTCCGATATGGATACGAGTTCAAATCAAAAGTCAAGTTCTGACAGTGAATAATAAATTAATTATTATTTTAAACAGACTGCATTTTATTTACCACTAGCCGTCCCCCGCGGTTCCGCCCGCGTTATTTCAGGTTTTTAGTTTTTGTCAAGTTTTTTGGTTTACTGTAAAATTTCTTTAAAATCCGTATAGAGTAAGATCCCAAGACCGCCAGACATCACGTATTTTCTGACGAACGAAATGTGGACGATTGAGTAGTGTTAGTATGCACTAAGAATGCATGCCTACCTGCTAGCTTGCTTAGACGGCCAATTTTCAGGTATCAGGTAATCAAGGTACATAAAATTATTACTTACCTCACGTAAATTCTCAAAGCTGATTTTTACGTATTTTGTAGGCAATATCTTTAAAATCAAGTCTCCAATACTCCCAGACACATTCAGTCGGCCATATTGCTTAACAGACGCTTTAAAGCTCCCAAAAAAATGATGTAACTTCACGTATTTTCTCAAGGCTGAGTACATACTAATAATATTCAATCGTCCACATTTCGTTCGTCAGAAAATACGTGACGTCTGGCGGCCTTAGGATCTTGGACTAGTAGACTAGTTCTTGCGTGAAAAAGTAACAAACATCCACACAAACATACAAACTTTCACATTTATCATCCATAAATCTAAAATCGGTAATCCGATTCCATTTTCTTTGCCAACTTATTCGTTATTGTAAAAAATCGATTAAATTTCGTTAGGTCACATCACTATAATTGTCAGACAAGAACTGTCAGGGAACTCATCATAGGACAAAAAAGGTATAGTTGTTTATTATGTTTAAGAACACCAGTATTAAGAACGACTGCAGGTATCCTGTCGGGGCCACTAGCTTTATTCTTACGTACGTCTTTCTGATGGATACGAATATCCGACATACTCGTCACGTACCCATCAGGAGAAACAGGGAGCGGTGCGTCACCGGAATTCAGACACGAAGATTCCGCAATAAGAGAGGCAATTAAGTTTGCTTTCTCTTCAGCGGTGTTAGCCAGGGACCCGTCGGGTTTCAACAGTGGCGGAGGTGAGGGGGCAGCAGAAGATTGATTCACTCGAGTTTGCCAGGGACCAAAACGCTTTACTAACAACGAGATTTGTTCCCTATTCGGCCAATGTGGTCAAACTGAGACCTCCACAACACCTTAAGAGTCACGTCACTTGCCTCGCGCATACGAGCGTTGGCCCAAGGTCGGTATGCGCGTGTTTAATCGCGTCAGCGTGAACGCACTCAGTGCCAAGTCATGGTTGAGCTTGGTCTGACATTTTTACGTCAGACATTTATACCTGCTGCAGTATGCAGCGTAGACTTAACATCGATTTCAAAATTTGCTTGGCACGTACGTAACATTGCGCTCGCAATTTCGAATATCTAAGTATTTTTTTTTTCTAAATAAATAAATTGGCGCTTTCTGCCGCCTCCTTTCGTATGCCGCCTGGGGCCATAGCCTCCACCGCCCTCCCCAAGCTACGCCACTGGCACACACTGAAGCTTCTACCACCAGCTCTTAAGGTGATCTATTTTGCGACCTAAACCGAACTGTTAGATCCTTTTTCGTTCGTATAGTACAATTCACGAATGATGGCGGCCCTGAAGTTAGCCTTTGCGAACTTTCGCGCATGTACACTCATAGAAAAAACTGTTATTGTCATTCATTTTATTTTAAAACGAAATACGAATAAAAAAATCCTTATGCAGGAACCAAGTACAAATAAAAGTAATATCAAAACGCTATGAGACAGAAAGCTATAAAAATAACGTAATAAATTAAGGATTCACTCATCTCTCGACAAAATAATTAACAACAAATTATCGAAAACTTTTGTAACTGTCCGTACTCTAGAGAGAGATAACAACACGAACTCGACACCAATGCTAACGTGTGACTGAGACACATGATCGCGTACCGAGAGTTGCCGAATATGCACGAAGACATACGATGTCAACAAAAAGGGATGTCCAATATGCATTTCCGAGGATGTTGTTTAGTCGATTTTTTTTCGAATCGATTAAAATTGAATTATAAAAAAAACTATTTATAATCAATTTTATACTTGGTTTAAATTACTCTCGAACAGTAGTTATTGAAGTAGTAGTTAATAAATAACTGATATTTAACTAAATTATGTCTTTGAACTAAGAAAATGATATGTTACTATTTTTTTTTAAATTAAAGTTTGAAATCTCATTTACTAACGACAATGTTTAATAAGTTTTTAAATCTATTTCGTTCAGTATCTTATATAAACAAAAATCAATAAATTATTTTTTTTTGATTTTTGATTGAACAAAGAAACGATTGTGTTTAAATAGAGTCAATCCCTAGCATATCCCTGCCTCGCGCACGTCGCAATTTGGTTCCTAAAACACGTTACTGCGCAGCCTTCTGCGCAAACTTCACGGCCGCCATCATTCGTGAATTGTACTGTACTACTGACATTTTAACATATCATGGTAAAGCCCCTGGCCACCTACCGAGCAATAGTTAAATTTATACAAATTTTGACAAATTTAATTCGCGTGATTGCTATTCAAAGCTAGATGGCGTCACTGAGAGATAGGATGATAGTTTTTCTAAGACATTTCTCCTGATAGCCGCTCTATTGTATCTCTTTAAATCTCTTTGATTAAACCCCTAGCGAACGCCGCGCCGCGCGGCGTTCGCGCTGTCATCATCTTTCTATTGTGTCTTTAATTGACGGTATTTGAAAGGTTAACGAGCGTTTCTCGCCATTAAACTTTTACAGTTTATGAGTTCAAAATAATAATATGTTAAAATTATATGAGAGAAATATAATAATAAAAAAAAATCGCCATACCCACTACGGGTTGATGTTTAAAAAACAAACTTCTTTTATTCTTACCTCCATAGCATTGATGAGCATCCTGGTTAACCTGAACGGAATCTTCTCTGGGAACTTATCTCTGGTGACGGCTACTTCAAAGCAATCACCAAAGTCTATATGCAGGAATTTTCCGGTGACTCTATCCAACATAATGTTGGAGGGGTGGCGATCTCCGAGCCCCAGGATGTAGCCCACCATGCTCATGACAGCCAGCGAGCGCGTGTAGTTGGTGCGCCGCTCGAACCAGACTTCGGAGGACGGGCTCTTCAGCCAGAGTAGTTTGGCTAGGTCATCACCTGCTGTATGTTCCAGGGCGTGTTCAAAAACTTCCACCTATGAAAATTTACGTAAATTAAGTTACGTCATGACTTACTAAATCTTAATGTATTAATAATGTTCCAGGCGATTGGGTAGACTCTATTATTATTTTTATCAAAAAGTAAATTAACAAAATTTTAAATATAAAAACAATATTTATAATACTACACCGATACTGGGCCAGCAAAGGAATTTAAATATAAGTAATAAAAAAAAAATTTAAAGCCGACTACGACAAAAAAAAGTACGCTGCAAAATTACGAAACAATATTTTCAGGATGGAAAAACAAGGTAACTAGAAAAACCAGAACAGGACAAAAAGAAAAACCGCAGTGACACGTTATACCGAAACACTTTAATAACGTATGACTACGCCCTAAGTCGCTCGCCAGCGTGAAGACGCCCTAAGTCCTTGAACAAAGGTTTCGAAGACATGTGACCTCCACCAAGCCACATTGGGCCAGCAGCCCATTCCTTTACATAGAGAGAAAACCTGAGTGCTAACATTATAAGGCCTATTAAGCATAAGCTTACATTTTACACAGTCGAGAAAACAAAGAAGAATAATATCTTACCTTTTGCATCAACATGAGTTTGTCAAGATCAGAGGCCATCCTTTGCATGATTCTGTGTTCAATGTTCAACAAGCACTTCCTCTTTTCTCTGTAATCCCTTAAAACAGAAACAATATTTTATTCAGTTTGTTGATTGTATTGAACACTTTGGTCTAACAACCTCAAGATGTGCAGGGCACGGATTCAACTACCACAAATTTGAACCTTGTTAACGTTAGTATAAAGTCTGGAATAATTTAACATACACTACGTCCTATGCATTGGTGTACTAGTCATCAAGTGGACTAGCGATTTAAGTTAATTTTAACTGAACCTTATTCCAAATGCTGATAATTATATTTGATTTATCATTGACAACTATACCAGGGCGTAGCGCAGGCATATTAGATGAGGTACGATTGCTCTATTTAAATTGATAGAATGGCCCAACATCTAAAATGAAAGCTATTTTTTTTTATTGTAATTTTTTGGCATAGTTTTTTTTTTTGACAAATTAATGCTAACTAGTTGCACGAAAACTATATCTTTTGGCATTACTTTGGCTATAGATATCGTTATGGTTCTGACAATTTATCAGAGAAAAAACAATTCAAGACGAACCTTATAAGTGAGTGTAAAGTATCGCAGTGCGGTACCCATCCGATCAGGCCAGAATTCGTAGATAGCGGAATGACAGCATATCTCTGAATGGCCAGATCTCTGCGGAAGGTGTCGGGGTCAGCCTGTAGCAGCGTGTTGACCAGCCCGAACAGCTGCATCACCCGCTCGTCTTGACGCAAGTCTTCGTGACCTTTGAGGAGGAACATGTAGTCCTTCCCGTTGGAGCCACGGATGCATAGGCGGCGGGGACGCTGCTTTGATGTGATGACCTGTAGGAGATAATGAAATTGAAGTTGTTGGTGCTGTCTGGTTATTATTTGACCTTTGGAGGTAAGCGGAACAGAGTGTAAAATCCCGTAAACGACCATTGCAAAGAGAGGATCCTCTGGCCAGATGGGTGTTATGTCTGGTGGGCAACTGCCCGATAGATAATATTTATGGATACGGATGAGGTCCTGGTCGGGCACGTAGGAGCCGGGAAAGGCGAGCACCAAGTCGCGGCAGTTGAGTAGCCGCGGGCTGACGTACTGCAGCTCAGTGACGTCACACATGATAGTACGTAGTGCACTCACCTGCAGACTGCTCTGTATGTGCGCGATGCGAATGAGGTCCTGGTCGGGCACGTAGGAGCCGGGCACGGCGAGCTCCAGGTCGCGGCAGTTGAGTAGGCGCGGGCTGACATACTGCAGCTCCAGAGACGTCAGCTGTGGCAGCTGGCGACTGATACGACGAAACACGTGATAGTACAGGTCCCAGGCCTGGTTTAAGTCTCGAACTAGGCCGGATTCCTGGCAAAAAAAGAAAAAGTAAACTGTATTAATTGGTTGTTATGACAGAGGACAAAGTAATTTAGATTTTAGAGCACTTGACATAAAAATCACACGGCTTTGTATTACTAAAACTGTTACGCTTAAGACACTTTCTGAATAGACACCAAAGTTATAATAGAGAGATAACAAAAAAAACAAAACTTGATTGGGTAGTTACAATTGGAAACGTACCTTGTATCGATTACACCACTCCTGCGCCTCATTCAAATCTCTTCCATATGCTTGACTGAAAGACACTTCCTTCAGAGTCTGCGGGCCGCGCTCCAACATAGCATGCAGAGGTTCTAACGTCTTAAACATGGCATTTACGTCGTTTTCACTGAAATACAACCTCGAAGCTTCTTCTAGAGCTTCGTGCCACTGCTCATGCCACAGGATAGCCACTCGGATGAGCTCCTCAGATATCATAGCAGCCTGGTTTACTAAGTTGCTAGAATGAGTGCACATTGACTTCAGAATCTGATTAGCTGCGTTCTTCCGAGCTATGAATGAGGACTTGGAAGCTACAGTCAAGGGATAGACTAGAGCTTGAGGATGAGACTTTCCAATATCTATTAATAGAGAGTGTATCAATTTTCCGACAAGCGCTCTTGGCGTGTCGATTCTCGCTATAAGTTGAGGAATTACTTGGAGCCACACGTTGATTTCTATAGTTCTGATGCCTTCAACGAGGGCTTCGTGAACGGCTGGATAATGGCCGTAATCAAACCATAGAGTTAATAATCTGAGAGTATCTTGCAGTGAACTGCCGTGGGATAACTTGATCGACTTGAAGAATCCTTCGACAGCTGGCACTGTATGCTGTTGGATACATTCAGGAGAAGGTCTTCTTTCTGATTGGCCACCTGTTATATTTGTGTCCTGGTGTTTGTAGAATAAGACTGTTTCAAAGTTCATGTAAGCCCAAGCATGCCAGGCTTTGTACCAATCAGAAGACAAATCTGTGGCTGCCGCGTAATTCCGAAGAATTTCGGGAATAGAAAGTTCGTTTATACCAAGTAGGGATTCGCACCAGGACCCTAGTTTTAAGTGGCATCGAGCTAGGAGTCTGCAGTGCTCTGCATCGCCTGTTTCAGTCGTGTCTACGTATCTTTGAAGTTGATCATACGCCAATTGTTTGTCGCCAGCGACCCACAAATGTTTGGCATAGGCTAAGGTCAGTCTCGGCTCGTGTGTTGGCAGTGGCATGTCTCGGTTCTTACTGGGATCTGTTCCTAACAACATTACCAATGTTTTGTGAGCTTGGCGAGGGGCACCGCTCTTTCGGCATAGTGAGGCGAATTTGAGCCATGTGGCCATGTCCTCTTGCGGTGTTAGCACCAGACTGCGAACTTGCAAAATCCTCCTCCAGTCTTCGACTAATCTTTGGCCACCTTGCAATCTCGTCCACCAAGCTTGTCTGATAGTTTCTCTCCTTTCTATTACCGATTTGTAAGTGATTACTTCTTCTAATTCTGCCAACAATTGAGCGTTGACTAAAGCCCCGTACGCTCTCTGGTAACTCTCGCCAGCCACAGCAGTTAACTCGGAATCTAACAAAGTACGCGCTTGATCTATGTATAGTTTAGATTGATCAAATGAACCATTGTGGATATTGAGAACTGCCCTATAGAATGCACCATCCTGAGTATTTTCTGGGAGGAAATTAACGTATTTAGCCATAGAGTCCCATTCGCTGAGACCCCAAGCTGAAGCGGCGGCAAGTCTTGCCGCTTTGTATCTTTCTTCATTAGTCATTTTGACCCATTTCTTGGAAACTGTATTATATAGCTCAACCCATTCTCCTAAAGCTTCAAAGCATCTTAACTCCCCGAGATAAGAGTCAATATCGCTTACATCGTCGCTTAACTTCTCTCCATATAAATCAAGAGCTTTTTCCCAGTTGTGTAGTTTCTCGTACCATCTTATTTGGACCTTAAGGCTGGCGTCGCCGGCTTCGCGCTGTGCCATCACTCTTTCTAGCAGACCTTCCGCGGCCTCTTTCTGTTGCAGTTTGTTGTTAATATGGATCAAAGCCTCCACGACTTGAGACGTTGCGCCGTTACGGAACTCTTCCTCCTGCGGAGAAATAATTTCAGTTAAAACACCAGAAAAATTAATGTTACTGGTTCAAAAAGATATTATTTGGCTTATGTTTTCAAACAATGAAAACAATTTGGCCTTGTAGATAGCAGTCAACAAAAATAATTAATCATAAGTGGCTTCTTATACGTATACAATGAACCAATGTATTGAACAAACTTTTGTTCGTACTGTATTTTTAATCTACACTCAAACATAGTCATAGTCTCAAACATAGACAGTCGATGTCGAGTGTCGAATTTAGTAATTCGTCCAAATAATTGATTTATGTTTGGTTTTACAATTCTCATGTGATTGAATTTATGTAATTGTTATGGGAATAAACGATGTCAAACCTCACATAACAAATTTTCATCAGAACAAAAAATCACAACTTTTTGTTGATACATCAGTGTATAACAAATGCATACCTTGTAGTGCAGTGCCTTAGCATAAGCTCTGCAATGCATCGCTCTTTCGCCGAGTAGATGCGTGGATATCGGCAGAGTGCCTCCTTCGCAGTGTTCCATGAACTCGGCCAGGTTCAGAACGGTATGCGCCAGTTCAGGCGCGTCGGGCGCCGTCAGCGCTTGTTCTAGAGCATTCGAGAGCTCGGTACGCGAAGTGTTGTCGAGTTCCGTCCAGCAGGAGACGAAAGCTGCGTTGAACAAATCTCGGAGAAGTTGCGAGTAGTTGTGTGCTAAGGCTAGACATGCCCTGTAAATAAAATATCGAGTTTAAAACCTAATTTTGTGTAGCACACCGCAGTGTGGGTCACTGAGCAATATCATTTGGCTAACCGAGCATTGTTATCCAAATGTGTATGAAAAACTTAGGTTGGGGATATCTCTTTTATAATTCAGTTTCAAGAAATGAGCCATATACAGGGTTATACAGGGGACTATGTTACTAACATCCTAAACAACAACTTTTGTTTTATGACTTTTAAAATATTTTACTTCATCAGATTTTCATACAAAAATTAAAATATTTAAATTGAATGTTCTAAATATTATTAAGTCTACGCGAAGCAAGCTATAGTACAATAGAGGATGAGAACGGGGATCGGGCGGCGGGGGTGCTCAATGCGCTTGCGTCGCGTCATACAGACATAGGTAGGTATAGCAAGATACAGAGTTGAAGTGTGTTAGATTCAACAATGAAAACTTGAAGGTCTGTTTTTGGTAAATGAATCATGTTTTGTAAAAAGTCATAGAACAAAAATTGTTGTACAGTACAATTCACGAATGATGGCGGCCGTGAAGTTTGTGCAGTAGGCTGCGCAGTAACGTGTTTTAGGAACCAAATGGCGACTTGCGTGTGCGAGAAGAGTGTAGTATGCGCGAACGTTCGCAAAGGCTAACTTCACGGCCGCCATCATTCGTGAATTGTACTGTAATACAGTCCTGCAACGTTGTTAGTGTCAACAACAAATAACTTTGTATATATTAACTAAACATATACAACACATCAAAAAATTGTTCCTACTCATACCATTATAGACTTTCAAATCATTCAAACGATGTGCCTAGACTGTTTTTATTACAAAGGCAATAATGCGAAGATGGTATTAGACCAACAATGCATTAAAAAAAATACAAATTTTCTTTTTTACCTCTCAGGCCCCAGGGTAACGAAAACGGTACACCTCGTACCAGCTGCCTTAAAAGTTATTACGTAAAAATAAGGTTTAAGTTAGTTTACTCGGTACACCGTACCGCTTTCGGTACACTGGGGCCTGAGAGGTTAACACATTTTTTTTTTAGCGTAGTAGCAAATGCCGTGTATCTGTTAGTTTGAAAGGAAGATAATTACTTACCTAAGAGCTGGGCTATGAGACTCTGTCAGCAAACCAATGCTGAACCTCCGCAGCCATTCCAACCAGTCGTCTTTAGATACTCGGCTGCTCACGGTCCAAGCTAGCTTCAAGTTGTGCGCGTTCACACACAATTTGCGGATAGATTGCGATGTGTCACAGTTGTAGCCGATGCGGGCCTGTACAATACAACATGTATTTTTTTTAATCATCAAGTGAGATCTTCGTCAAACTTGATCCTATCAATAATAAAAAAAACTAGCGAGCCGCTTCAGTTTCGCACAGGTGTTACGAATCTTTGAAATTCTCGGCTTTTTTTCTTACCGTCCGTACTGCCCCTGTTGGGAATCTGTGTTCTATACAATATATAGAACACAGCAATGTTAAGTGTACCCGCAAACGGGGCACAAAAAAGCCGCTTCTAGCTTCTTCTTGTGGTGGCGCTTTTTCTGGCGGCTTTTTTTTGTGGCCCGTGTGCGGGACACTACAATGCCTAAAACATGTAGGTAATGTGTAAAATATTATTTATTTTATACTTTGCCTAGGCATTCTAAACAAAACCGGATGCGCAGCCGGTAATGTGTGTAAAAGACGAATTACGTTAATTTTTTTATGTAGTTATAAGTACTTAGGTCCTATTTTAGTTCGTGGGGTTTAAAGTAAGGCACCGATTCATTTGGTTAAAAAAAAAATAACAACGAAGGCTATGGCAGGCCGCAGGGGCTCTGCTCCTAAACTCAACCGGGCTGGGGCTGCGCTCAAGCGGCTCCTGCCCAACCTTGGGGGACCAGATGCCTCCTGCCGGAGGCTCTACGCGGGGATCGTTCGGTCCATGGTCCTCTACGGGGCGCCGGTGTGGGCGCTGTCGCTGAAAAAGCAACCGGCGGCCATACTGAACGCCTGCGAGAGGGTCATGGCAATAAGGATGGTACGGGGATACTGCACGGTCTCCCGCGAAGCGGCGAGCCTCCTGGCTGGCCTACCACCGTGGGATCTGGAGGCAACAGTCCTTGCACACATGCACGATATGCGCGTGGAGATGCAACGCCGGGGTGAAAGTCCGCTGCCGCGACAGGTCACGGCATGGCGGCGGGATCTCATGGTGAAATTGCGTCAAAGACTATCGCAACCCAGTGCCGGGCACGCCACAATCATGGCGGTAAGTCCCCTCTTTGAGGCGTGGCTGGAAAGACCTCACGGCGTCCTTACCTTCCGCATGACACAGGTCCTCACCGGACATGGTTCGTTCGGGAGTTTCCTGCACCGGATTCATGCGGAAGTGACGCCCGGGTGTCGCCACTGTGCGGAACGCCCGGAGGACACGGTGGAGCACACAGTCGAGGTGTGCCCTGCTTGGGCGGAGCATCGCCGTGCCCTCGTGGGGGCGATCGGCGGCGGAGACCTCTCGCGCCGGGCCTTGGTTGAGGCCATGGTCCGGAGCGAGGAGGAGTGGCAGGCGGTCTCCGACTTCTGCGAAGCAGTAATGCTCGCAAAGGAGGAGGCCGAACGCATCAGGCAACGGCGTTATCGCCGCCGCCGCCGCCGGGATTCTGATCCCGATTTCCGGCCAACGTAGGCGCGGGCTTGCGGACAGTGAGTAATGGGTAGCTCACTGTCCGGCCGTCCGGTAACTATCCGGACCAAGCCCAAGTCGTCGACGGCGCGCACTGTTCCCGCGCGCCTCAAGTTGTCAGCAACAGCAGGGACCCAGCCGGGTCCAAGCCTACTGGGGCCAGGGTTATCCTAAAGGGCGCTCGAGCCCCGGTATGAAGGCTAGACGGAACGGGGTGGGTCTTTTTTTAGTCAGTAAGAGTCTGACACTATCTCCCGCTCCGCCCAAGGGCGGGGGATGTCAATGCATGATTTTTCCCACCATAAAAAAAAAGGGGCTCTGCTCCTGCCTTAGCCTTCTTACCTAACCGGTCCGTGTCGAGGTGTTTACTAATTACGTCAGTTCCTTCCCTGCTCTCGTTTTTTTCACACATTGATTTTAATTGAACAAATTTTTGTGTGATGAGTATAATTATTGTTCTGTTTCTGGGTGTAATAATTTATCTATAACATACATGTATTTAGAAATATATAAGTACGTTTATCGGTTGTCTAGTACTCATAGCTAAAGCTCTGCTTAGTTTGGCATAGCTTTGTATGAAATTTGTGAAATATTATATTTTATATTAAATAACAGAACATGTTTCATTTGCCAGTTATTTTATAGGTTAGTTTTAATAAATATTGATCAAAAACTAATTATTTTACACATTACCCTAGTAGGTACTCTATATAATTCCTGTATACAAGGTGCAGTTTTAAAGGTGCAAAAAAATTCAGGAGGTAATTATGTTAGTGATTCTCGACTCGAATCAATAATAAAATGAGTAGGTATTTTTTTTCTTATATATGGAAATCGGTATGTGTGAACTACCTTTTTTATAAACTCTGCTAGTCTGATACCTCCCTTATAACCGCGCTTTCACACACACAAACGCACCATTATTTAAACCGCGCTTTCACACACATACACGCAACGTAAAGCACCAATAATCTCCCGCACGACACACCCTAGCCACGCCCCCGCGCCATCGATCAATCGATCATGTTTAGTGTAACTGACGTCGCCGACGTGTGCATACACGCGCTTGCAATATTCGCCCACAGCGCCTTCGGTTAACGGTTGCGGTATCTAGTGATGAAAGATGACAGACCAATACTCCAATGTAGAGTTGGTGGAGATAGTCCGCTTGTATGCTATCAGTGGAAACATCGTAACGTCCATCTCAAAGGGTAATACTGGCTGCTACGCAAAGACTCCGCGAGTTTCGACGATTCGGCGTTCCCCGGCTTGCTGACGGTCGCGGCATCGAAGGCCTGCTTGTCGCCTTGCAGGAAAATATCCTGGAATACTTCAAGCGAGAGCCACGGGCCAGCACGCGGGATGCTGGTCTACGGTTTGGTTTCCTCACTACGGTCGGCAAGTACGTTACGTGAAAAGGTGATCACTAGTGATTAGTGCTTTCGACACTTTAAAACGAATGTGTTTGTGCTACGAAATTAAAAGAAAATCAGCAACGTCGTGCTAGACTGCTGTCTGTTTGAACAACACCTCCAGGTAACATAAGTACCTGCTTAGGTATTTATTTTATTTTATTAGTAAGTACATAAAAAGTCATTTGTAAATACGTTGTTAGCCGAATCAATTTGATTAGTGTAAATAAATTGATTTAAAAAATTTAACTACGGTAAAAATACCTACCTAACAGGCAAGATAAATCACTTAAAAACCTACCTATCTACGTAAATAGCACAAATTATCTTGAAGTGTTTTTTGTCGGTCCTCAGCCCATTAAAAAGTACGAAGGGAAATTTCACATCCACCAATTTAATCTACAAATAAAAACGAAATTATTACGGAAAACTGACCTTGAGAATGACACTGCGTCTGGTAGGTACGTTCATGTACCACTGCGTATCTAAATCTCGAGCGCGCGCGCTCTATGATACCTACGGACGGAGGCACGGACCCCTCATAAGGTTTATTGATCTCGGCCTAACATTTTATTCATCAGCTGATACGTAAGTACCTATCGACGCGACGTCAACGTGACTTTTAAAAGATTTTCACATTGTGATGATGCTTAAAAGCGAGTAATTAAATAGCGAAATTTAAGACATTAATGTACATTATGATCATCGAATTCGATCTACATCTAAGGTTAAATTATTCATTTCGTAAAATAAGTGGGCGGAGCCTCGTACAGGTTGATGCACTCACACACACAGTGACACGGCGTGCGATAAATCGCAACGGGTGATTCTGTATTTTTTTAAGAAGTTTATTTAGAGAGTTATTCTGAAAAACGGTTAAAATTAAAAAAATAAAATAACAAGTTTTACTGATTATTGACCAGGTATCGTATTTTTATATGATTATTTATGAGTTTTATTACAACCTCCTGAAATATTGTGCAGTTTTAAAACTGCACCTTGTACATTACCTAGGTAAAGTATGTAATGAACAATAATGTTCATAATATTTCATACATTGCCTGGATGACCCAGATATTATATACATTGCCTATATATTGTATAGAATACCTGAATTAAATAAAAAATAATTAAGAGTGAAATAGTATAAAAGCCACAATTACCTCTTGATTATTATTCTTTGGCCTTCGCCTCGTACTTTGCAAGAACTCGTCCATCGCCAACGTTTGACTAGACTGCATTCGAGAGAGCAATAACTCATAGTTCTGGTGTTGTATCTTATGTTTTACCACCACTTTTTGCACGAGCGGAATAAAATCAGTGAACTTGCGTCCTAATTGGACAATCAACGCACATAACGTGTCCATTGCAGTAGGACGCAACGCCGCACACGTGTCCAAACTTCTTACTAAAGGATGAATGATTCTGGAAACCAGTTCACTGTAGTTCAAAGAATCAGAGAGGTAGTCAACTGTTTCCATGGCCACCTTTGCCACATTTATTGGGCAGTCTGACGCGTCGAACAACTTCACAATTGACGGAATAATTAAATGCATGTAGTCATCCAAGTTGTCTTCAAACTTTTGTAAGGCAAAAAGCAGTTTTTCAGTCACCATTCTGTCTTTGCTCGTATCGTGTGCTAGAACACGCAGAATTTGTGGCATCAGCTGCGGTAAGAACACTTTAAACTCGGACCCAAGTGCTACAGCAATGTTCTCAACCAACAGAATCAAAGTTGGCTGAAAAGGACTGTTTGGGGTCCAAAACTCCCTGATCAAGTCAAAAATTTTGTCTAAATAATTACGGATATGCTGCTTTACAATAGCAATCAGTCTTGCCAATTGAGTAAACAAGAATTCTCTGAAGTTATTATTGTCGGTAGCTCTCGCCACGTATAAAAGACTTGGCGTTACGCGTGATATGTATGGCACGCATTTGATTCCCAAAGACTGGAAGATAAAGGTAACAGCTTGTACCACACTCGTATGATGTTGTTGCAGCGTTGGATCTTTTAATATCCTCATAAGTGTGGATATAACAATGGCTGGATAGTATTCGTCTAATACAGGAGAAGACATGTTGACTAGCATCTCACTAGTTGTCATATCGAAGTTATTGTCTTCTGCTTTGCTATCAGCTACAGGAACTAAGCTCGAGTCTGGCTGTTCACCAATCAGACCTCTAGTTATTTTATGTTTGTACGGATCCAAAGCTCCTAGTAAACCTAAAACACGAATTGTCTCTCTTCTATCCTTTGGTTGCTGTTCAGTCTTTAAGAAGTTCAAGAGAACATCCATAAGGGTCGGGTACTCGGTGTAAGGAGCAACGACGTAGCCAGTAGCGCTGATAAGTTGTCCAAACGCCCAGAGAGCAACGCTCCTCTTTTCTGTAGCACTTGCATCAGACAACAATTCTAAAAGAATGCTTAGAAGTTCTGGTAGCCATTTCTTGAGTCCACTGTTATCGCCGTGTACGTCGGCCAGATCTCCGACGGCTTTCAAAACACTGATAACAACACCAGGATTCGAATCAGATTCTCTTAGTTTAGGTACAAGAACATTTAGAATTGTCTCCATATAAGGTTTGACAAGCTTTGGAGCATGTCTTATGAGGTTGTCTAACATCCTGGCTGCCTGCTCTTTATTCCTGCTCATTCCAGAATGTTCTAGTTCAGTGAGGAACTGTATAAGTGTCTTTCTAAGCCCTGGCATGACATAAGCTGGGTTGACCATGCTCAACCGACCGACAGTGCAGATGGCCAACTCTCTAGTAGCCAAGTGTTCATCATTCATAGCCATAAAAAGGAAACCCAAGTTTTCAATTTGGGCCAAATGTATGTCAAATATGTAGTATAGAGACTCTAGTACCCAATAACGAACTTCGTAATCTGGATCAGTAACTGTCACGACAAGTAACTTGCCTACTACTTCTGCCGTCAGTAGAGTGAGTGTCCTTGAAGGCGTATTCATAGTTCTAATAGTAGAATCTGCTAATAATTTCGCAGCCGTTTTGACAGCCTCTAATCTTATTTCCTGCTGCTCACTCTGCAAGAAGTGATCAGCACAACGCCTTACAAAGGTCAGTAAGCTGTGTTGACCTTCAAAGTCAAATGACCCAAGAGTTCTCAGTGCTAGAACAATGCTGGCAGTGTCTTGGGGTTCCATTACCAAACTCATATTACTCATCTGCTGTTCCAAACTCCATGGAACCCCTGGATGTAAGAAGGGTTTGTTTCTCAGCACAAGGGAAAGCATATTCAGCAAACCTTCTGATATTTCTGCTCTCAGGGATGGTAAGTTTTTGCTCAACTCTCTTAGGCAGATAGTCAGGGATGGACTTAGGCCAGTAGCGAACATGGCATCTAATAACTCTTTAATGTCAGTGACAACCAGATCCTTCACGGCACTTCCTAGTAGGGTAATGCAAGCAAAAATTGAGGGATCAATCCAGATCCTCTTTTTTGTTTGTGTGTCTCTTACGGGCAGTGTTTGCTTGATAACATCCATTATGCTGGGGATATAGTTCTTGATATCATTCTCTATGGCAGCAGCCATGAGACCTAGGGTGGTGAATGCCATATTCCTGTCCTTCTCTCTACTTCGCAGGCAGGAGAGCAAGTAGCTCATTGTAGAAGAAAGGTATTTCTTCAAGAAAAAGTCTTTGTTGAAAGCTGCTAGTCTTGGGATGATGACCAACAGAATTTGTGGCACTCCCTGAGTCTTGAGGATACGTTGGCTCATAACGTCTGAAAATAAAAACTCAGCATTGAGAAGATATAACATTTTACTAAAGGTTCATTACTACATTAATAAATACGAAGTTGCTATATTTTAGGCTGTAACTGTATCCAGGTATTAGGCTGGGCCTTCATTTATAATTTCCATAATAAGTTAAAAAAAATTACACACTAGATGCTTCGCCAATATGAAAGTAGAAAATTGTCCTAAGAAAACATACTTCTGGGATAAAAAGTCAAAATCCTCTGTGCTATTTCAGGACATGGTGTACAAAATTTCACCCAAATCCAATCAGTTATTTGAGAATGAAGAAGTAACAAACAAACAACCATACATAAAAAGTTTTGCCTTTATAGCCAGAGCTCAGAATTAGGTAGTTATTTATGTACTTATATAGATTTCATACAGCAAAAGAATGAAGTGGATATGCCTCAAATCCCAAGATTATTTTCAAAAACCTGATTTTTTTTTTTTTAAGGCACTATCAGTAGTATATCAGAAAAAAATATTAAAGGAGGAGGAAATGTATAAATTTGTTAACCTCAGTTGACATAGAGATCTTTTTCAATGAAAAATACTAATAAAAATTGTATGTTAATTATCTGTCTCTAGAGGTTTTTATTATTATTTATTTGTAATATTGTTGACCACATGGGATTTTTTGATGCAAGTACATGAATAACTCTACCTAATTCTGAACTCTGTTTATAACATCATTGTTGATGATGAATATTTGCATGATAGTGTGATTTCTTAAGCTCATTTGTATTTTTGGCACTTTAAATGAATAAAGTTAGCTTAATGATAAGTAAACTGAACTATCTCAAGAATTCACTTGACCCTTTGACCAATAAATAGATAATGGAAACATATTTTTAGTAATTATTCTGGCTATTCAATAATAAATAGGACCCAAGTAATGCAACTAGAGTACCACTCATTACTACTGCATTGATATAACCTTTCGAATACCGTGTCGTAATTAGTGACACAATAGAAAGACAATGGCAGTGCGATCGCCAGTGTTTGCTTAAGGTTTAATGAATTAAAAGAACTTAAAACCTATAGACACCATCCAGGACGCCTTTGCCTTGAACAAACTAAAAACAAAATTATTAACACTACACAACTAGCTTTTGCCCGCAGCTTCGCCTGCATATGTAAATAAAGCCTGTGCAACTCAGGAATAAAGCAGCTTTTAAAATTTTAGCGATTAGACCAACACTTTCAGAGTTTACCTCCTATAAACAAAAAAAGGAAACTTAACTTCTTTATAATATTAGTGCAAGATAATTTCCCATGCATCTCACCTTTACAAATCCTCTCAAACTTTTCATTCAGTAGTCTTTGGCAGACTTCAGATTCATAAATAGGAACTGGGTATGTAACATTCTCAGTCTTGAAACCATCACACAAGTACCCTCTTTTAACTGATGGACTGTGCAATTTGGTGCTTATAAAGATAATATCATCAGATACTGTGTTATCTTTCTGTGTATCCAGGCTCTGCATTAGGTAGGAGTACTTCTTCTCCCACACAGCATTTGAGCATCTTAGCAGCTCATTTAGAATTAACAAGCCACCATGAACTCTATCCTCCTTAGACATTCCTTTTTCCTTCAAAGGAATTTCTTCAAATGACAGCATAGCCTCTTCGTAGCACTGCATGTACCATTGAGGTTTAGCTGTTGATTGTTTAGCCGTTTCTCTCTGGGCAGTCACTACTAAACCAGCTCTCAATGCTTTTGCTGCAGCCTCACGGATTTGAGGCTTAGGATCCTTCAGAGCTACAAGAATGTGATCAAAGAAGCCTGATACTTGTTGGTAAAAGTAAGTTGGCATGGCTATAGCTAATTCTTTTAACAGCAGCACTGCTGAATGGCGTCTACCCTCATTCCTCTCTTCAGACAACCATTCAAATGCTCTTTTGACTTCAAACTCGACATATTCAGCTCGCTTTACGCCCGACACCGTTGCAAGCCGGCCGACGGTTTTTGCGGCCAGTTCCATAACACCTACATCAGATGAGGGTAGGAGGTTGCGAAGATAGTTGGCGAATCTTGTGATCCGCGTTTTAGTCGTGTCGCAATCACCACCGATGAGACATACTGAAAATTGGAATGAACAAGATTATCGTTTGTACAATATTTTGTGAAGAAATACAATAAACTCATGAGGATCGTTGTATTTTACCTATAGCTAAGACACCTCCTTTCTTTTCGTGGACATCATTACTAGATACCATTTCAAAGATCTGGTGATTGAACTCATCGAGAAATTGAGTAAGTTCCTCCTGCGGGACCTCTCGGAGCTCTGTTTTAGCAAAGTGATAGAGCTCCCGAGCCGTCTTGATTTGGATCTCCACGTTCCGGGACTTCAGTCCCGCAACGAAGGCACCTACTTGATTGGACATCTTGGTTTTATTTTATTTCATGATGCACGTACAAATAAATTCGCGTAACTTAACACGCGATTTTTTCATTCAATTTATAAATAAACAAAGTATGTATTTTCCACACCGAATCGAAAACCAATCATAGACTAAGACAAGTGGTTCTTTATTTTTATTTCCAAATGTCAAAACTTTAGAGATGCGACCTTCTATATGGTTTAGTAAGTTACGGTTTTTTTTAAAAAACTAAGTTGTAAGACAAAATAGTTTAGATTTATCAAAAATTGAAAATTCATATTTAATATTTTTATCAAAGCCTATCTAAGAACAAAATTGGTCAAAATAGTTTGAGCAATTTATATATTATAAAACCAGTGAGTACTTGAGGTAATAAAATAAATTATGCTCTATGGTTACATGGCCGATATTTCATTCATTTGGAGCTTCCTTTTCTTTCTGTCGTTTATGGATATCTATATACGGGCGGTCATCGTTGAAGATTTCCGTATAAATTATTAAATGAAGGTGCTATAGGCGTTGATTTTATGAAAAAGCTGTAGGTTATAAATTGTTAAATAATGATCTTACTCGAGATCAATAATAGAATTATAGAAGAGACTTTAACAGTTAAATATAAAAATGCACTGGCGCGGTGAGTACGTTACGCTTAGAAAGTGTACTGTTTTTTCATAATTGTGATGTGTTTAACGAGCATGCAGTCCATATGCGTGAATTTCGCTACACGGTTGCTGCAGTGGAACAGTCTACGAGGGGGTGATTCCTGGCCATAACCCCCTTTTGGAAGTATCTTGACAAGTGTCAAATTCCTGGGGTGGGCCCACGTTGGCCGCGAGCATCACAGCAGGTTCATATAAATGTATAGGAGCTGGGCATATAGTGATTCGATGTGTATTATGTCATGTAGTGAATATGACGTGATAGTGGCTATCTCAGCATGGATGAGTCATATCAGTTGTTTATTGGTGCTCTAGTGTGCGTGCGGATACGTCCCATAATGTTTTTGGATTCCAGTGGTGGTAAACAATGTAATGAATCTGATATGAAACTGATACCCATTTGCTATAGTGCAAGAATGCCATGATAATAACATGGTGACATGTCCCAGGATATGAGTAATTTGGTGTTGATTTTTCATCCCACAAATCTTTTATTGATGTTGTTGTTTCCAGCTTAAAGCCAGAGTCAATAGATGTGAAAGTTGCAGATTTTGATGGAGTACTCTTTCATATATCCAATGTGAATGGAGATAAAACCAAAGTTAGGGTATGTGACCAACAATCTACTTGTAATCATTGTTTTTCTTAATTTCTAATCATATCCATCATATTTGTAAAGAAGTGATTAGCTTGAAATTTTGAAACCAAACACCTTGGCTAGTACATCCAATTAAATTTAACATTCCAATACAGTTAGTCATTCAATGTTGTGTTTGTTAGCTCACTGTCAACAAGTATTCAGAGGAATTCATAATAATTTTTAATAAGCCAAAGAATCTAACCAAATTTTAGACAAAATTGTTCGGTCTGAACTTGCAAAGACAGTTACAGGATTCAAAAAATACCTTACTATAGTGTTCTGATTCCAAGATTTTTGTACATTAGTTGTCTATCAAATTCATATCCCTTTCAATTGATAGACTGCCATTCAATTAGCTGTAAAGTTCCTAATATCCTGTCTAAGTAAGTTGTGGAGCTCCATCAGTAATACCTGATTTGTTTACAGGTTAGTATATCACTGAAGTTCTACAAGCAGTTAGAGGAACATGGAGCAGATGAACTGCTCAAAAGAGTATATGGGCCACTCCTCACTGAGGCTGAGTCAGGTAAGAAACTGAACTAATAAACAAAACTTGAATTCAACAGTAATTCAGGTGGAGGATATGACTTGGTATTGGTTTGCAATAGGCCCATCCTCTATTTTAATAATTACTAACTTTTCCCTGTGGCTTCACTCCTGACAACACTACCTACCTTACCAATTTTTTTTTCTATTGAACCTTTCATGTATGCTGGTAAACAAAACAAAAAAAAAATGATTGAAACTGGTCCAGCCATTCTCAAGTTTTGTGCTTAGCAATATTCATTTTTATTAATTACTTTAGGGGGCTTAGCCATATCTGGCAAAATATGAGTATTAGACACTGCTGCCCATCCTTTAATACATTTAGTGCCAAAGACTTGGGAGCTGGGTTGTACAATACTTGAAAAAACTTGCTAGTCAGTTAATGGGAATAAACACACGGGGGCACACAAATAAATCATTGCTTGGTCCCTGTACTGAAAGTATTAAAGGAGTATAAATTTATGTTGTGTTAACAGGAATTTATATACCTGTTTATTCCTGTTATACACAACAATGAGGTCACTTGGTAATGTTCACTACGCCTTGTCAATGTTGAATACAAGGATAATTTAAACCCCTAAAGCATGCTTAAAACCAATATATTTATTTCAATATTATTCAAAATTCATTATAACTTTTCAGTACTCAAAACCAATGATTCTTGTGAAAAATAAATCATTTTTAACTCTGTTAAATCAAATAAATCAGTAGTCTAAGCAATGCAGTTTTCAATGCAGCATAAAACTGGTTCCTCAACGGTTGCATAAAAATGAAAGCGAGTATGTGAGCCTGTTTTTATGCATTGCATAATTACCAGTGTTCACTGGAGCAGTCATTGTTCCAGTTCACAAATCTAAATCGAACTAATATTACTTATTTTCCTTAGTTTTTAAGGATAATTTAATTACGGTTATGGCCATGCTATACATATGTACATGAACTTCCTTATTGAGTCATGAATTAGATAATAGTATTATTTTACTATTAATTGGAACTAATGAGCGTCATCACAGTTTGGTTTCCATGACAGTGTAAAAGAAAACTAAGTTTGCTTACAAGAGTAGGTCAATTTCAAAACTTACACAAACATATAAGCTAACACACCCAAATATATTATTGAGCATGCCACAATTACGGTGGTAAATCCCTTTGAGAAGTGGCTGGAGAGACGCCAAGGCCCCTTCTGTATGACAGGTCCTCACCAGACTGTGGTTCCTGTTCCGGATTCAGGCAGAAGAAACGACCGGGTGTTACCGTTGCGCGAACAGCCCGGAGGACATAGTGGAAGTGTGCTTCGGCGGAGTATCGCCGTGTACTCGCTGAGGCGATCGGCGGCGGGTGACCTCTTTCGCCAGGCCAGATGCCAGGCGAGAGATGGGAAATGGTGTTCATATCCTTCTACGAAACAGTAATCGCAGAGCGATCACCGGTAACCGGGCTTGCTAACGACGAGTAACATGTAGCTCGCCGTCTGTTCGTCTAATAAGAACCAAGCTCAAGTCGTCGACGACGCATAGTGTTCGCCATAGTGCACGCGCCTCAAAGAGTTGTCAACAAAAAGGGGGAAAAGACGTGCTCCTCAAGACTTGATTCCATGAGGAGCTAACACCAATTTTGACGTATCGCTGAATACTGTGCCATACATGCCCATCACCGCAAATATGTAAAATCCAGCGCAATGTCGAAGAGACAAATTGCAGGAATAAAGAAAACAAAAAAAAGTGCTCAAACAGTAAACCGAATTTGGGTGAAATTGGCGCACGGATATATCCTGGAATAGCGTGTACAATTACCGTCACGGATCTTGAGCGCTCGGCGTCAGAGTAGGGATCGCTTTGCGCATTCCATACATTGGCGAGCCAATCGTCGTTGTTAGATACATGCAGCAAGCGCACGGAACGAATCATGAGTGACGTTTATGACGCGATGGCGCGGCGAGCTAATCACTGACACTCCCCGCCCCCGCGTCTCACTACTCTCACTTCGCACCACTCACCACAGAGACCGAATATTTGTCTTCTGCGCAACTTGAAGCTAGCGCTCAAGATCCGTGCCGGCAATTGTAGGATACTTTTTAATCCGAGAGTATGTTCCCTTGGTATAATTTCCTATTTTCATGCGGGCAAAGCCGCTGGCGGAAGTTAGTAGCCATTTAAAGATACTTTGGTCTAGACTTCTAGAGACTAGCATAATCTGTTGAACCTATTCATGTCTAGGTCATCAAGTAATCTCAATGAGAGATACAAGACCTAGTAACACAACTGCATTCGATTAGCTCCATATTTGTCATTGAAATGGAAACATCAACAACTAAATGTTATTTTATTACAACAAAAATATATTACTCTTTATTTATACACAATCGTATTGGAAACATTTTGATAAGATTAGCTGGCAAGTATGGAAGTCTTGATAAGATATACATGTTTTAATTTGGAACTTGAAGCTTATCTTATGGCGTTTTCGCTTCAATTCGAATTTCGTTTTCAGCATTGTTGAATTGAAACATGGCGTCGCCAATAACATCCGAATTATCAAAGAGCTGACGAAACACTGAATATAAATGAATGGTTTTCTAAAATACTTTTCTAATGACCTACAAAAGTACTGTAGTAGTAGTCAGTCGAATCAATCTTCGTTGTTTTTAGGCGGGTCCACTTTATAACGACAATTTGTTAACATAATATATTCACTGCCAATGATAAAGTAGTACTTTGAACTCTCGTATTGATTAGTCATAAAGCGACACACCTTAGCACAATCATCATGGTAACTGTGTCTCTAGGGAAATATGTTTTTGTGGAAATACACATTGACGGTCTTATTTCGTTACTCCTAATCTACTACAGTTATGAAGCGTGCATAATGTGCATTTATTATGTTGCACGGACGTGTTGCGAACTTCGCTGTGGAGCGACTGTATGCGATACTCCTCCCTAGTTTTAACACGTAGCGATTGAGATTGAGCTCACGTCAGAATGAACTAATAAGGCTCTGGAACCGAACCATACTGTATGTCTTCAACAAGACCGCACCGATATGAAAGCTATTATATGGTGAGAGGGTTCTCAGTACAATTGTGTAGTGTCGGTAAACCACTCAACACGGCTGTCACACCTGGCCACGCAGATAATTATCTAACAGCCGCAACCAGTGCGAGAAACACAAAAAATAGGAACAATGTCACTCGCGCCGGTTGTCTCAGCTAACGTGTTGTAGAGGTATCAAAATGACCCGAATAGCCGCGTGACTTCCTAATCATTAAAACAATTGACGCGCGGTGTCCCCTGAGCATGTTTTATAGCTTAATCCCAGCCTTCACCTAGTACCACTTTTCTATCATTTCAAATCCATCAACAGGCTACAACATATCCCTGCTGCTCGACTTGGAGAACATTCCCGACGACTGGGAGGACGTGGTGAAGAAGGTTGGACTCCTCAAGAGGAACTGCTTCGCGTCAGTGTTCGAGCGTTACTTCCGGCTGCAAGAAGATGGCGACGTCAGCCACAAACGCGCCGTCATCAACTACCGGCAGGATGAGACGCTGTTAGTATTCCATATTTGAATAGCAAAAAAAAAATATTTTTTATTTTTGAAAAAAAAAAAATACTTGTTTATCAAAGTGTAAAATTACAGCCAGCCTATAACATTCTCAAGGACTGAGATATAGGTCTCCTCTTTAGAGGGTGCGGGTCATTATAATCACAAAATGGGCCCAGTGCAGATTGCTAGTTATTAAAAAGTGTACATTCAGTAGTGCTTCGCGCCTCTATTATTAGGTATCCGCGGCGGAAGCGCATGTTACAAAGCTGTGGACATGGTGACTGGCTAGTCCTTATTAGTCTTGAGAGTTCATGCTACTTGACTACTAAATGAACATTTTTGCATGCAGACTATGCTTGCAAAAATATAACCAGCAGTATCATTCTTTTCATGGTACCTGAATTAATTTTAAACAAATAAAAAAAAAAATTACTCAACAATTCCTTGTGTAAGATGCAGACAAAATTGAATTGTAAGCTTCACCTGTATAACACTATTTGCACAATTTCGGGAACATTTTTCTTATAACATTTTTGCTGTTTCAGATACGTGGAAGCGCAAGAAGACCGCGTGACGGTGGTGTTCTCCACGGTGTTCCGGCACGAGGACGACATGGTCATCGGCAAGGTCTTCATGCAGGAGCTGAAGGAAGGACGAAGAGCGTCGCACACTGCGCCACAAGTAAGTCATACAACGTCAAAAGTTCCCACAGACACACCAGCCGACTCTCGATAAGTGTGCATCCATGCGGACCCCTGCGCAGTTTGTTCAAATTCACATCTTGTTTAATGATGCCCGCCATCATGCCCTTGACTCCTACCGAAAGTACAATCCAAGAATAGAAGTTGTGAAAAAAGAAAGTGAGGCTTTTGCCCTTTAGTGGGACATTGTTAAACAGAAAAAAATTGATAAAAAATAACACTAACTTTTAGAAAAATCAACTAAACCTTGTTTTTCGCATTAAATAACAAAAAAAAAAAACTGAGGCAAATTCGAAGTGAATTCTTAAGTCAAGACTTTTTCAAATGACCATATGAGAACAATACAAGTCTCTGAAATGATCTCTTAATGAAAGAGCCATCCATACAGATTGAGTGCACCTCTCCTGGCTGTACTTACATCTCCCCCTGTTGTCAGCGCGCCGACCGCGTGTCAATATGGCACGTATCCCGCGCGACTCAGGAAGAGGTCGTTGACTTGACAAGTTGTAATCTGTAGTGCGACATAAATCGAGTCAAACGACACGAATCAAAAGTTAGAATTTTGGCACAAGCGTTATACAGGCGCGTGTTCTATTACGTAGTTTAGTTTTGGAACGAGTCAATTTAAATTGCTAACGACACTAAGAAGAAGAAGTGTTTTCTTACACCTTTTCTTAAAATTAAAGATATTAAAAACTTCAATGTTTTAATGAACATGAATAGGGATATTTTTTAGTTTTAACCAGAAAACATCCGTCAGTTAGATTTTCAAAAAATGTTAACACGTATTATTTGCGTATCAATAAAAAATTGCAAGTAAAACACAAAAAGGCGACATCGCGGCAGACCAAGGCGAAGGTGGAGAGATGATCTGGATAACTTCCGGAGGGACTGGCCCGCAGTGGCCGAAGACAGACGTGTGTGGAAAACGGAGAGGGAGGCCTTCGCCCAGCAGTGGGACATAAATGGGCTAACTAACTAAACATAAAAAATAATACACATCAGAGTTTAGGAGTGGGGGCTTATTACGACAGTTTACCTAGGCGTGAAATTTCAACACACTGCATCGTCTGGATTCTTTGTTTACATTTCAAAAGGAAATAAAAAATGTGTCCAATATTGCGGTATCTATCTGAAATAAAACACCAAATATAATTTTATAGGAATAATATTCTTTGTCTATCATCATCTGACGACTGAGAGAAGCCTGTTGGTCTAGTGGTTAGTGACCCTGACTGCTATCCCGGAGGTCGTGGGTTCGATTCCCACCCAGGACAAATGTTTGTGTGATGAGCATGATCATTTGTTCTGTGTCTGGGTGTAATTTATCTATAATATGTATGCATTTAGAAATATATAAGTATGTTTATCAGTTGTCTAGTACCTATAACACAAGTTCTGCTTAGCTTGGGACTAGACGGCGTTGTGTGATAGTTG
The DNA here is from genome assembly GCA_910589285.2 of Mythimna ferrago. Taxonomy (NCBI): domain Eukaryota; kingdom Metazoa; phylum Arthropoda; class Insecta; order Lepidoptera; family Noctuidae; genus Mythimna; species Mythimna ferrago. Next base: position 7,165,816 of record OU342691.1, on the reverse strand, counting down.
TGGAATATTATATTATTTATACATTTATACATACATATAAATAAAATTGGAGTGTCTGTTTGTAATATTGAAATAACCGCTTTTTACTACATGCATATGAATATACATACGGTACATACACCAAAATAACATTTTTTTTACAATTTATGTCTGTCTGTTTGTCCGGGCTAATCTCTGAAATGGCTCGACCGATTTTGACGGGACTTTTTTTGGCAGGTAGCTGATGTTATAAGGAGCAACATAGGCTACTTTTATTTTAGAAAAAATAAATTCAAAATCCTGTAGTCCACGCGAACGAAGTCGCGGGCACCGCTAGTCTTGTATATCAACATGATGTAAACACTTGTATGATATCAATCTTATTTGTTATTACACTCGCACAAATAATTATATTCAGACTGTCTAGACTGTCGAACCTTTTAGATATTTGAATGCGCTCATTGTTATTTTGTTTTATTTTATTTTCAGGTATTGTTTTCACACAAGGAACCGCCCTTAGAACTAATGGACACGGATGCGAGAGTAGGCGACAATATCAGTTATGTTACGTTTGGTAAGTAATCAAATCATGTCTTTTTGATGTGAAACATCTATCGGTTCGCCTTGGCAGTAAAGGTGATATTTCATGTTTTCCATTAGGCGGTAATAAGAGACGCCAAAGAAAAAAATAATGAGAAAAAACAAATTAATGACTGTTTTCAAAACTCAAATGTACTAGCTAAAATGAATTTATAAATTTGAATTTGGAATTCGGAGATATTTTAGATCTAAAGTGGTCATTACAACAAAACGCTAATTTTAAATGTAAGGATCTAGAGTCTGTCTAATAAGTTAAACGACTTGGGTAATTATTAGGATTTAATGAAATCTGATGTAGTCAACACAAGTTCAATCAAGGTTGAATAAGAGATAGAGATCATTGTTAACTAACAGAAGAACCTTAAAAAAAGTATCGAATATAAGTATTTTTTAAATGATTAAATATACAAAATTCCCAAGTCGGTTGACTTATTAGACAGACTATAATAATAATGCTTATTCTGAAGTTTATACTGATTGTAACTTTCTTCCACGTTTTTGAATAAAGGAGCTTAAAGGTAGAACTATATTGGGCCCGCCTGGGCTACTTCGCTGATCTCGGCGCTTCGTCGGTTTCTATACATTTTATATGGCAACTAGACTACATTATCCTGGTTGTATATCAGACCTGAAATTTTCGGGATTATGTTTTACAAATCTCGGGATAGTCAGAAGTGAAGCTGAATTGCTGATCATTTATAGAAGACTAGGCACTGTTCAGTCTATTTTAGAGGAAGTTGAAGTATACTGCAACTTTCTCTTATTCTTATTATTGCCAAAAGACAAATAAAACTATTTTGACCTGCTTTACTAACTTTTAATACACAATCCCGGGATCCCGGGATTAGAAAAATGGTTCGGGATCGCATCCTCTACACGTGACGCGACGCTACGTACAACTCAGGCGTCGCCCACGTGTGCATCGCTCTAATGCAGTTCCCGTTTAAGTCTTGTATAGATTTAGTAATGTTCCCCTGTCTCCCCCAGTGTTATTCCCCCGGCACACGTGCGCGGCGGCGCGCGACAACACGATCGACCTGCTGCACATGTTCCGCGACTACCTCCACTACCACATCAAGTGCTCCAAGGTGTACGTGCACTCCCGCATGCGGGCCAAGGCCGGCGACCTGCTCAAGGTGCTCAACCGAGCGCGCCCGCAGAACACCTCGCGGCCCACTGAGCGCAAGACTATCACGTTAGTATTGTTCATACTTAATATTATAAATGTCAAAGTAACTCTGTCTGTCTGTTACACTTTCATGGTTAAACTACTGAAGCGATATCGATGACATTTAATACGGAGGAAGATTGAACTCTAAGGAAGGACATAGGCTTTTATTCATCTTCGACTTCGCGTCCGCAATGACTGGTCGGACTACTGGACGTCGAACCGTGGAATGATAAAGCTAGAAGATAAATGAAAGTTAACCACGATCACGTTCATTGGCGTGTTATTCGATTGACCTATAGTCAGCATTGATTTCCATAATACCACGCCTTTCCTAACGGAGTAGGCAAGTGAATCCCTGTTGCTTACTATAGACGATTGATTTGATTGATGTTTGTTTATGTTCTGACAGGGGAAGAACATTTGTGAGGCGAGACTGAGTGAAGCGCTCGGCGCTCGGAGCGCGGAGGCGCCGCGCAGCTCAGCTGTCAGTTGTTACGTTACGTTCTCTGCTAACGCGCCACTCCGGTAACATCTCCCGGCGCTGGGAGACCCGCCACGTACCGCCCTCACTCCCGACATTGTAAGTTATACTCCTCTATCACACGATACGAGATATTATTCGAGTGGACGCGTTACCCACGAAGAAACTCCGACAATGTGCGTATTTCATATATCCAAGTTTAAATGAAATGACATATAAGATAATTATTTATTAAAATACATTGTTTGTGTTACATTCAAACGTCACAAAGTACTTATTCTTAACAATCATCTCGATGCCATTTCTTATAAAGTAAAAATTGCCAAATAATCACAGTTATGCTCAACGTTTTGTGTACTGCCCATCGACGTTTATATTAGCAAAGAAATGTGCACATTGTATTTATCATAAATATTTATTGTCAACTCTTCAAGCATAGCGTTAAAGTCAATAAATAATGTTGCCGTAGTTCTTGTTGATAACAAAATTATGCTTTATTATTACGAGAGTTCTATTTATAGCGGTGGCACAGCGACGTCCAAACTTGGGTTCCTAAAATGTTTAGCATACACCCTCATACATTGTTACGTTAGACGCGCGTAGTGTCCATCGACTCATGAGGGCGACCGCACCGTAGCTTACGTAATTTTGTTGTAAGTCATTGACATTACCAATCCTCATGTAGGGTAAAGTGTATTATAAAATCTAGCCTATACTTACCGTTTCGGTTTACAAACTTGTAAAAATGTATATCACTGGAATATCGAGACAGGTATCTTGCACAAAACTCGTACGAATTATATTCAATTAATAATTTTACGCCGCTCCTATGTTTAGTTAATAATGCTACGCAATATATACGAACAATAATTTGATTAAGAGTTTCACCCTTACGTTTTAGGTAGGTCCGATTCAATTATAATATAAGTGAAAGTGTATAGTATTTCTCAATAGATTCTTCCATAGTCAAAAGGAACTCGATGAACAAATCATAATGGCCTTATTTGTGATGGAGGTTGAGTTCAGTTTGCTCTGTATGGAGCCGCGGGGCTTCGGTCCGCTAGAGTCGCTAGTTTAGAACACGATACACTATGTATCTAACGTTTAAGTGCAATTCAATTATTACACACCACATTCTTTTTATTCCAAATTGCATTTTTAGTTTTAGACAGAGAATAAAAACTCTTTAAAATACTTTCTAGCAAAATTTATTTCACAAGTATTTTGAGTCTATTTTGTAGTTAGTTTTGTCCCGTAGCTAAACACTTCTCATTCGACGCAAGTATACATTGTGTTCGTGTCACATTTGCACCAACAATAAATAATAATTGCTCAAAATATTGCAACACCAACGAGCTAGGATATCAGAGTGAAACCATAGAACAGCGTACATTCGTACAACATGGAGTAGATGCGATGTCTAGTGTATAAGATACGATAAATAAATTATTACCTGTGTTGGGATGAGATTGTGGTAAAGTTATATTGAGTCATGGACTGAGAGGTTAGGCTATCTAAAGTGTGTCGAGTCAAAGGGATTACAATAAAATTTTAATATAATTCACTAAGTCAGATAAATGAAAAGTTAGTGACATTAAACCTGAATTCACTTGAAGGTTCTCAAAGCAAAATGTTGAATATATGGTTAAGATGGAACGTAATACAAGTATGTAGAACGATTTAACTATTTAATGAAAATTTAGCTAACTTGAATTTATGTAATTTTTATTTGCAAGATGTATTATTTATGTATTATAAAGTGTAAGTTAAATGTTGCTTTAAAGTTATCGCTTACATTGGAAGATTGTTTTTACTGTCAGTTTTAATGCGAGATTATGTAAACAGCGCAGAATACCGAAGTTATTTGTGAATATGTAATTATTCTTGTGATTTAAAATCCGTTTATACTGTATTTTTTATTTTCTAGATTAAAGAAAACTTACTGCATTTTACATGTTTATTTTATTTATTAGACACCTAAATTAATACATTCTATTCCACACCAACAATAATCTATAAATAAAGTATATTCATTATAAATATACAATCGTTTTGCGCAGTAATAAATAAATCACTATCAAAAACATTATTTATTAGATGAGTATACATCGAAATTCCGTTTAGAAGTCCATTTTGTTGTCGTTGGCGGAGGGAGTGGGCGATGTCGGTGACTTAGGCTGCCCTAATTTGGAAAGTGTGGCCACTTTGGACGCAAACTTGACGAAGCTGAGCCCTGATGCCTGCTGCTCCGACTTTTGACCACCTTCAGGTTGAAAAGACGCGTCCAATGAACCTGGCAGAAACGTCATAATTAATTATTTGCACCGAGAACTTATGAAATATCCTCGCTGCCACGACGTCCACCGCTCGCATAGAGCAAGTAGTCAAGTATACACTTTTATAAACACAGAAATAAATTTAATTATGATGGAGGGTAACGTAAGATAACCCCGATCAACCACGAGGAAGAGGACGACCACCCGCCACCTGGTGGTAAAATACAACTAAAATATGCTAAAAGATATCCTGCAAGCGAATCATACGTACAAAATATTATGGCCACACATTTACTGTACCTACATACAGCTTTTTTTTTAGGTGGGAATTCATCCAAAACCTTTTCCCGCTCAAGGGCAGAGCGTAACGGCATGCAGATTTTTACTGACTAAAACCCACTCCTATGTTCCTTTGTTGCCTTTCGTACCAGGACCGCGGGTTTTCCTTTCAGAAGCGAACCCATGGCCCCAGTAAACTTCGACCTTGCTGGGCCCCTACGGTTTTGCTGACATCTCATGGATGGAACAACTAAACGATTGCTTGTTTGCTCACCATGGCCGTCCTTCAATAAAAGATGTGAGTATTTTATAAATTAGATTTTGAAAGTGGAATAGGCGCTGAACCAGTGTTTTTAACATATCATTCACAAAAATGTTATTGTGCATTCTACCACACCGCGACAAGCAAGCGAAGCGAAGCGAAGTCGCATCAGGTGGGGTAGAATGCCCAATAACATCCTACTTACGGGTTTGAAACCGGGTACCAATGTGATTTTTTCAATTAATATCATGTACTTTTCTAAGTTTGTCTAGGACATTACTGACACCCCGTGCCTCGGAAAGCACATAAAAGCCTTTAGTTCCGGTCGTTATTCAAAGATCTAGCTTTGACAGTGAGTCGTTAGAGGTAGTCAGACGCCAGAAAGTCTGACCATCAGTCTATCCAAGAAGTATCGTGTTGTCCAGTAACTGGGTGGTGCAGGTCTGATAGGCAGTCGCTCCATATAAAGCACGGGTATCCGTTAGACTGGAAGTGACCCCGAGCTAGACGGGGAAAAGGCTAGGGAGACGAATCGTAGAAACTACAATTGTCGAAACGGATCTTGAGCGCTGGCTTCAAGTTGCGCAGAAGTCAAATATTCGGTCTCTTTAGTGGTGCGAAGTAAGACGACGGACGGGGAGTGTCAGTGATTGGCTCGCCACGTCATCGCGTCATAGACGTCCTCATGATTCGTTTCCTGCGCTTGCAGCATGTATCTAACAACGACAGCGATTGGCTCGCCAATGTACGGAATGCGCAAAGCGATCCACACTCTGACGCCGAGCGCTCAAGATCCGTGACGGTAATTGTACATATCGATGGGTCTTATGTTTAAGGGCCAATTTGCAAATTGACAACTTTTCCATAAAGGCTCTAAAAGTTTCAATTTGATATATTTTTTACACTGGACCCATCGATATTTGAAAAACGCAATACGATTTTTATTTTTTAGGAATGAATGACGTATCATTTAAAAAATCCACTTACTCTGTTGTGGTGACATGATCGAGCTTGGCTGTGATCCCTGATTTTCTCCTTCCATGTCGATATTGGTTTGCTGGTGAAGTATATCCAAGGCTGTAACACACAAGAGAACAAGTACCAGACTGAGTGTCTTTATTATCTTATCTTTAGATGTTTTTCTGTGTAAATAAATGTCTTGTGGAGTGGACTGGTGATAAATAAACTAGGTGATATGCAGACTTCTTGGTGTTTGTTTTAAAAATTAAAAGATTTTCCGATTTTGTTTGTTTCTTGATTGCAGTTTAGATTTTAGCCTACTGCTACGGAAAGAGTGTAATAGTTTTGTGGTCAACGGTACCTATGTGTAGCTACTACATAGCAGCTGCCAGCGGCTTATATTAGACAATTATCCTTAGAGAACATTCATGGAAAAAACTTAGGTACCCTATGTACTACCTTTTCCCGGACATGGTCTATTCGTGATCTGCTACCTATTCCAAATCGCAATCTGTTCAGACGTTCGAGCGTCGAGCGCAATACACACTGAGCCCGCCGGGCCGCCGACCTATGTCGGCAACTGACATTATTCTTTTCATATAGGCCCGGCGGGTTGTGTCGGCAATATATACGGTACGTATGCATGTAGTAAATATATATAGAGAAGAAATATATATAGTATCGATAATATTATTTATCCCAATAGTTTAAGCCCACATGAAGTTTTATTTACAAACTAGCTGACCCGGCGAACTTCTTACCGCCTTAAGGTTCATACGCACTATACGGGTAGCCGCGCCCGCAATGCGGCTAGCCGTGCGGCGGACCGCAGGACACGGTTGCGAATGCAGCCAGCCGGATCGCGGGCAGCCGCATTCGCAACCGCAACGTGCGGTTGAAGAACCGTTGCGACTTATATCGAGCCTACATCACTCAATCGCAGGCAGCTACATTGAAGTATAGCAACCATCCGGCTGGCCGTCTCTCAGATCGCAGCCTTCCTAGCACCCAAAGCGGTCTGCGGGTGACCGCATCGCAGTGCGCATAGAAATGAATATTACATACTTATTTGAGCTTGCATACATATTTGTCCTCCGCACGGCTACCCGCATAGTGCGTATGAACCCTAAGGGCGTATTCAGATGACACGCGCCGATCACGCACAGCACCCGCACACGCGTTGTGCCCGCCACGCGCTGCAACCGCCTCGCACACGCCTCGCGCCCACTTATACTACTAGTGACTGGACTACTTCGTTCACTAGGCATAGTGGCTTCCAGGTGTCACAACGTGTGAATGTTTAAACCAAAATGGATTTGACTAAGTTAAACAATTTTTTTTTTTTTAATTATAAATTTTTTTTTATTAAAGAAAGAAAAAGACAGGAGGTAAACGAGGGCGCCGAGCGCGGGCAGGGCGAGTGCGAGGCGGGTGCGGGGCGTGCGCTTGGCGTGCGCGTGTAGACCTCGTTTAATGCAATTTGAGATCTGTTGATGAACTATAAGCCTCAAATTCTTATTTAACAACTTTCAATGCGAGTTGGACGCGGGTGGCGTGCGCTGAGCGTGCGCGTGTCGTGTGAACGCGCCCTAACAGTCAATGAAGTATACGATGTATATGTTTCGATATATTCAACCAATTGCGATGAAACAAAGCATATGTAATTTATTAAGGTACACACAATTTTAATGTATAAAAGTTATTTATAAGTATATCAATTTCGTACATTTTACGTGATGCGCGCAAAACTAAAAACCTCTACAGATTTAAGTATTGTATGTACCTAGGTAGGTATAGATTAAATGCTCATGACGCTTTTATGACCATTATTTTTTGGCGGACATATTCTGATAAAAGTCCATAAATAGAAGCAGATTAAAAAAAAAAAAAAGTTTGTGTGGACAACAAACAGATGTTGTTTGGCTTTTTTGTAAACTGTTTACAAAAAAGCCAAACAACATCAGTAGCCTGATTCACGTAAAATCAAACAAGCCAAATATCGTTGAAGTCCTATCCAAAAGCGGTATTCACGATCTATCGACTTATTTCCAGCTACATTAATAAGTATTCTACCAGGATAATGTAATACAGTTTTTTTTTTAAATCGACGAATTTCAAACGACTTTAAAATCGGTGTCGTTCAAACTCGATTGATGGATGTGAATACGGAAATGGTCTAAACGACTAAAACGCTACGATATCGTTACGGTTTTCATTACGTGAATCGGGCTACTGAACATTCATACCGTCTCGTGCATAAATCATCATCATCATCATTTCAGCCGAAACCACTTTTAGACAGGCCTCCCCCGAGTACCGCTGCAATGAATGGTCCTGTGCGTCTCGCATCCATCGGATTCCCCTAACCCTTTCCAGGTCATCGGTCCACCTGGTTGGAGGCCTTCCAGCGTTGCGTCTTCCGGTACGCGGTCGCCACTCCAGAACCTTTCGGCCAACGACCATCTGTTCTGCGAGCAAGGTGCCCTACCCATTTCCAATTACCTTGCTTCTCTTGCGGATATCCTCATTCAAGAACATCTGATCATTCATACCATGTCGCCATGCGTAAACACATTATCATAACTCAGACTTCGTAGCAAACGCCCAAAATGATGAAAAGTTTAATTGCAGGCATTCACTATCTATACTTTTAGTTATTAAACTAGGTAGCAATAGAACTGCGTGTGGACCTCACTGAGAATATCTGCTGTATCCTAATGTGATCCTTACTGTGGTACCTATTACAAGTTACAACTGGGTCGTAGCTTTTTCTTTATATGAGATAAACACCAATAGAATAATTTTTCAATTCAAATTCCTGAGATTAGCGCGTTAAACAAAAAGTTTCAGCTATATAGTAAGTATTTAAATACAATATGCAAGAATATTATGCACTTTAGAGTTTAGAGTAAGTAAGCTCTATTTACCGTCTTTTAACGATATCGCATCCATCTTAGAGTCCTGTATAGTCTCCAGCTTTGCGCGGAACTTGGTGGTGATTTTTCGTCGCTGATAGTCTGCTTCGATCTGCTGCTTCGTGCGAGGAATGCGGAATCTAAAGCAGCAGCATACGATCACAACTGAAAAATAAGTTACCTAGTAGATAAAGGACCACAAAAATACGAATTAAGGCGAATATTACACGGTCATACAAGCGTCAATCAATTCCATCAATCATGAATGATGGTTTTCGTCAATCAGTACTAAAAACCGTCATGCAACGTATTAGATGGTAGGTTTTTCGTCAATCAAGGTTTTGACTGCGGCAAAATTGACAGCAAAACCTACCGTGTAATGTTCACCTAACAGGTTTGCTTGGAACTTATTTTTTATACTTACCCAGTGAAGCAAGACAGCCCATACACAGAAACATTACTTGCCATAGTTTCAAGTCACCCGCTACTTTCCTTTCAAGCCATTCTGGCTCCTCAGAATTGTTAATAATATCCATAAGCGGATCCATTGTATTGGTAGAAATAAACGACTCTCTCAAATAAGAACAAAAATTATCAAGAACGCGTCCGCAATGATCCCGATTGCGGTGGGAACTAATTATTATTATTGTTTCAATTCCAAGGAGTGGTTGTTTGCCGCACCTAGAAATATCACCCCTCGGCACTCCCATATTATCATAATTGGTCTCTCTGTTAACAGCACTTTATTTGCTTACAGAGTTTATATAATTTATAAAATAGTTAAATATTTTCTTCGAAAGTTACAATTTTACAACATAAAAACTTGTAAACAAAAAAAAAAGTATTGTAGCATTGTATCGTAAAATTTCAAAATTTGCGCCAGCAAACAATGTTGCTATAGTTACAAATTTTGTAAATACGAATTGTTCGTCTGTGGAACGTCATTGCGGTAAAATAATAATGATTTTTTTGGATTTAAATGAAAATAAAACTATACGTTTATAAAATAATCAACACAGTGCAACTTAGTATTTATTTCGAAATTATTCTGCGATTAGTCACTGTTTTCTTAAAAGAGACGTCATCAGAAGTTCGTGTAAAATTATTGTCTAAATAGAAATAGCCTTTTTAGAAAACTTGTTGAAGGAATTATAACTTTTAAGACAATTTAATTAACTCAAGCAGTATTTTTTTTTGGATACATTTTATTTTTTTCGGGTTGACTTTATTCCGGTCTTCATTATTTTATGAATGAAATCCATGGTGGTTCAGTAATATTTTTTTACATTGACAACATTTATTCGTTTTTCTCTTTCGTTTGAAGACTGTTTCACTTTCCCGCAGAAAATAGGGTGTCGAATCTGTCCTATAACCTCCGTTATATTTATTACTATTTAAAGATCGAAGATGAATCTTTTATGATAATTGTGGATTAATTCATGTACAGGTTGTTCTAAGTGATGTTGTGTAAGATCGTTTGTGTTCTTGCGATCACTCTGTAGCGTTTTAAAAAATTAAACATGGCCTCGAACCGAGGAATTCAGATCGGATCCGCGTGGTTTCAACGGAAGCTGAACTTGAGGCCGCAGCACCGGGGCGTGCACCTCGTTACTGAGGAGATCCTCAAGCAGGTGCCGGAGCTCTCGCAGTTCGCTGTCGGCCTCTGCCATATCCAGAGTGAGTATCCACTGCCTTGACAGCATTCTTGTCTTGCCGCCGATGCTGCATCCTCGCCGACTGTCATACTTACTCTACATAATATAATCTCGCGCTATTTTATAGTGCATAGTGCAGTGATACAAGCAAGTGTTGTGAAATCTTATGAACGTGATAGACGCGCGGTAGCCAGCTGATCAATGGATGTTGTTTCCAGTAATGCATACATCGGCGAGTCTCGCTCTTAACGAAAGCTGGGATCCCGATGTCAGAGACGATATGGAGATGATGCTCAACAAAATAGTGCCAGAGGGCCTGCCTTATCGACACTCGTGCGAGGGACCTGACGACATGGTGAGTGTTTGTTGTGCTAATCACTTGTAACAATTTGATCTATCACATCAGTCATGCATAACACTGCAGCATGTCTAATTTGAATGTAGAACATGTATTAATCATTTGTTTATTGGGAGATATTGTTTGTCAGTATAAACCTGTTAACAAATGAAGTACTAATGTTAGGGCAGGGTGTTTGTAAGGTGTATTCACCTTAATCTGCTAGGTTTTACTGCAGTGCCTGTATCTTAACAGTAGAATTGACTATGGATTGCAAATGAAACACAAATTGGCGGTATCAAATGTTTTGAATGCAGCTAGTTCATATTTACATTCTACTGTAATTAACATTAGTTAACTATCCATATTTACTATATACTGAGTATGTGTGCATACTGAAAAATGTTTTATGTATACTAATTAAACATCACATCACACATCTGCTTGTGCATAACTTAATAATCATATCAATGCTAAAGATGTGATGTTAAAGGCTAATTGATATGCAAAAATAACCTTGTGGTATCTTACTCACTGATAGCAGAGGTAAAACCAGCATATTAGTGATTTGTTTAACACATTTGAGATATTTTTCCTGGGCCATGCATTGAGATGATCTCTGTTGCTAAATACCGTAAAACAGGGTAAATAGAAACGCAGGGGTTTTTGGTTTTGTTTTTCACTTTGATACCATATTATCGGCTCCTGACAAGGCATTGACTTTTTAATTCTATAAACCCCAAGCAAATGCCGGCGTTCATACTGTCATTGTCTTTCTATTGTGTCTCTAATTACGATAATTGAAATGTTAAAATATCAATTCATTAATAAATTGATATAGTTAAATGCTGCAAAAAATATTCGAATATTGTGAAAATACCCTTTGAAGTTTTGTTTCTATTCATTTTACCGTTAAATCTTGAAGACTTATTATTTATAATTATGAACTATTCAATGAATATAACGGTCAATATTTCTCCCTCCCAGCCTGCACATGTGAAAGCTTGCTTCCTTGGGTCATCGCTGACAATTCCCATCACAGACGGGAAGCTAAATCTTGGCACCTGGCAAGGGGTTTGGCTCTGCGAACATAGGAATCACGCTGGCAGCCGAAAGGTAAATTAATATACTTTTATTTTATTTAGAGGTCCCTATTTACAACTGTTGTGTAATAAACAGAATGACTTAAAAAAATCTTAAGTATACTAAGTATACAGAGCTGAACTGACAGCACGGTTGGTGCAGTGGTTCAGTGATTGGATGCTGCGCTGCCAGTCGTAGGTTTGATTTCTGCACGGAACAAATTTTTGTATGGCTTACAGATAGGTGTAACGAATCTGGGTGTTTGTGTATGTGAGTTTACATTTTAGTGAATGCACCCACGATACAGGAGTAAATCCTAGAGTGGGGTACTGGCCATGAACAAGTCATCAATAGCTACATTATCAATGACTCAGGAGGTGGGTTGTGGGCATACAAACAAATTATTATATGTTCTTACCACTTTAAGTAAAAAGTATCAATATTATGTCATGGATGGCTTGTCATAGTGCAGCGATTGTCATTTGTAATTTATGCATGATACTTGAAAATATATCCAAGTGCTATTCCAGGACATGATCTACCCCTTTACCAAATTTCGTTCAAATCCGTCCAGCCGTTAGTGTGAAGGAATAACTTTCTGTGATTGCTTTAAGACTTTAAGGGCCAAGCGCCCGAAAAGTGCCATAAAACAGTGATTTTCTGAGGCCTACTCCTCCGTAACGGCTGGGTCAATTGGTTTGAAAAAAATATATGTTTATTATAGATTCATGAACAATAATATCAACATTTGATTTTTTCGTGCAATTAATACTTTTGTCAAAAAAAAATATTTAGCAATTTCGCAACTTTTCGCAACTTTTCCCTACTCCTTCGAAACGGCTTGGACCTTTAGAAACATTTTTACACATAAAAATTGGTGGTTAAATATTCTTCAAAGTGAACATTGCATATGTAAATCAATCAATATCTCGCAGAGAAAATGGATTTAAAGCGCTTTCCGGGCGCTGCTGGCCGCAAATAAATGCACAGATTTGCACAGAATACTGCCGCCTAGGCGAGTGCGAGAGTTGCGTTCACATAATTTCGGCCAGATGGTTCAAGGAACTATACGCCTTAATTGAGAGGAAAATGCAATACATAACATATTAACATCACATACACTCCTTGATGGTAAAGGTTTTTCATTACATCAGTAAAATCCAGTTATAGTATAACATACATAAACTCATATCTGTTTTCCATTGCAGCAAGCAAAACACTAAAAAATGCTAAAGTTTTTAATTGTGTCTAATTACGGCATACGAAAGGTTAAAACTGCAAACTAAAAACTCAATACTGGGGCCAAGGGTCTGCTTCCAAAATGGAGGCTCGGCCCCGGTATAAATGGCAACGAAGGAACGGGGGGGGGGGGGGGTTAGTCAGTGATGATTTTTATCCACCGAAAAATAAACCCAAAAGTAACATTTGTGTAAACTGATCTTAAGTTTCTACCAAAAAGGTTCTTTCCGTGCGAGAATCGAACCCGCGACACGCAGCGTAGCAGCCAACTACTGTGCCAACCGTGCCGTCTAAATATGACGGTTCTGTACCATGTTTGTCCACAAACATGTCAACTCACATACACACGACATCCAAACCCTGGAACACGGGCTTGCGGACAGTGAGCAATGGGTAGCTCGCTGTCCGGCCGTCCGGTAACCATCCGGACCAAGCCCAAGTCGTCGACGGCGCGCGCTGTTCCCGCGCGCCTCAAGGAGTTGTCAGCAACAGCAGGGGCCCAGCCGGGTCGAAGCCTACTGGGGCCAGGGTAATCCGAAAGGAGCGCCCTTTCGGATTACCCTGGCCCCGGCCCCGAGCCCCGGTATGAAGGCTTGAAGGAACGGGATGGGTTTTTTAGTCAATAAGAGTCTGACACTATCTCCCGCTCCGCCCAAGAGCGGGGGTTGTCATAAGATGATTTCACCCATCGAAAAAAAAAAAAAAGACCCTGGAATACAAACTACTAATATTTGTTCCGTGCGGGAATCGAACCAGCGACACGCAGCGCAGCTAATGGTTCAACCATTGCGCCAAACAAACCGTCTACATCTGATGATACGTTTATTTATTTATTTATTTATTTATTCATTTATGTACACACAAACACTTAAAAATGAAATAGACAAATACAGATAAAAGAGTACAAAGGTACTGCTTATTTCAAATGAAATTTCTTCCAGCAGACCTGCGACAGGAGAGTTGGATGAGAGATGTAGACACAGTGTATACAAATGAGTCAGAAAATTAAGAATATACTATATTACATATCTAAATTAACTTATATAATACATATATAAATATAAAAAAAAACAGTAATTGAAACACAAAAAATAGATACAATACATAAATTAAATTACAAGTATATATATATCTATAGTTAGTTAGTTATAGTTTAGGTTGACAATTTTTTTTTTCTGTTCTAGTTTCTGGACTTGATTACTAGGCTGAAAAGTTGCAGATTACATAAAAATAAAAGAAAAAGTGTATATAATACCAAAATAACATTATTTACTAGACGCGTATGAAGTATATTCGATTATTATTAAACTATAAGAAAAACGCATGGTTTTCTAATCTGTTTGTTCTGGCTAATCTCCGAAACGGGTGGACCGATTTTGACAAGACTTTCAAGCTTTTGTTATCAGAAGTAACTTAGTTTGTATTGTGTTTTTTATGTGTGTGACGCGAACGAAGTCGCGGACATCTGTCAATCATTCTGAGTAGACGAGTTCTAGTCCTGAATTGTGAACTGGTGCGCTGCGCTGGGTGAGTGTTGTTTCACCCGCGTCCACGGTTACTGCTCCGCTCTTAGTGGTCGCAGCATGATGTTATACTAAGGGCATACCGGGCTTGCGGACGGTGAGCAATTGATAGCTCGCCATCCGATCGTCCGGTAACCGTCCGGACCAAGCCCAAGTCGTTGATGGCGCGTAGTGTTGCACGCGCGCCTCAAGGAGATGTCAGCAAACCGTAGGAGCCCTGCAGAGTCGAAGCCTGCTGGGGCCGTGGGTTCGCTTCTGAAAGGAAAAGCCGGCCCTGATATGATAGGCAAAGAAGGAACAGGAGTGGGTTTTTAGTCAGTAAAAGTCTGACACACCCTTCCGCTTCGCCCATGAGCGGGAGATGTCATTGGATGATCTTCCCACCTAAAAATAGCGCATTCTGAAATTTTCTGGATTCTGATAAACAAGGCTAGTTAAAAGACTTACGGATACATTTATTGTTTTTCAAAGAAGATTCCCTCGCAATTAATGCATTTTTGCATTCGCTGAAACCACTGTACAAAGCAGTTGGACCAGACTTCTTTAGGGACCTCTTCAATGACTTCAAGGAACGCATTCACTACCGATTTAGGGCTCCTAAAACGTGTGCTTCTAAGTTTGTCTTTAATTTTTGGAAACAAATAGAAGTCTCAGGGTGCGAGGTTCGGGCTGTAAGGCAGATACGTCATCAGTCCCACATTTGAAGCCTTCAAATAGGCTTCTGTTACCTTAGCGGAATGTGAGGATGCGTTATCGTGGTGGAGGAGTTCATTGCTTCGAGGACGCTTTCTGCGAACTTTTTCTAAGACGCAAGTGTTGACGTACCAATCTGCAGTCACTGTTCTTTAATCTTCAAGCGATACTATAGTGTAATGTCCTATTTTGCCGAAAAAAGAAGCAACGACTTTTTTACCAACACTTCGACTTTGCTTAACTTTTGTCGGCAAATCTTCAAAAGGAAAAAAGACAAATCTCACTCTGCCTACTGGCTTTTTCTTTTGGCTTTAAAGCAGTAAACTCAGGTCTCGTCACCTGTCACGATATTATCTAAGACAGCCAATGTCCATTCTCCATTCAACTTTTTATCGTTTTACGGCACCATTGGACACGCAGATGAGCTGGTCCACCGTTAAGTCATGTGGTTACCATCGCGGGCAAAGCTTCCAAACCTTTAGATGAACGTGTAAAATGTTTTACACTTGGCTCATTCCAATGCCTAATAAAACACGAATTTGCTGGCAAGTAATTTTTTTGTCAGTTTCAATAAATAGTCGTACGGTGTCAATATTCGAGTCTGTAATCGCAGTCGCTGGGCGACCTTCACGTGCCTCGTCATAGAGATGATCACGTCCACGTCTAAATTCTCCAAACCATGAATACACAGAGCTGCGACATGGTGCTTCATCATCAAATGCCAATTGAAGTCTCTGGCAATTTTCTTGTTGACTTAACGTACAACGAAAATCATAAAAAATCATTGAACGAAAATGTTCACGAGTTAAATTCATACATACAATCTTCGAAAGGACGGCTTCTTTCTTTACTCAGACAGATTTCTTTCTTTGCGACAGACTCGCAAATTAAAAAGTAACACCCATAACATGCTCACAAAGAGTTCCATTTTCGAATTCTATTATTGTTTTTTTCATTATTTTATTGTTAGTGGCCAGATCCAGAGACTCAATATGCCCCACGTTTGTGCCCACGTGTAGCCTGAAGCCTTCCTCGATAAATAGGCTATCCAACGCTAAAACCTTTTTTCAATACTAACCAGTAGTTCTTGAGGCGCGTACAAACAAACTCTTTATAATATTAAGTGTATTTAGATGTTGGGTTTCTCTGATGAAACATCCTGTTGATAGAAATTAGATTCTGCATGATTCTCTTGATGTGTTGTTCTAACAGAAGTGTTTGGTTGCAGGTGGTAGTGACGCTGTCGGGCTGCCCGCGCGACTCACCACTGTCGCCCGTGTCGGCCGCGTCGTGTTCCAGTTAGGAGCGGGGGGGGGGCGCGACCCCCCACACTCACTCTCACTCGCGCCCCTCCTCCAAAAGCACGCGGAGGTAAACCCCGCGCCGACACCTTTTATATCCCGCACCTAATATAGACATAGTTCTTACTCTTATCTTCGAAGACAATATGTACATAAGATAAATATTTTGTAACGCTTCGCGAGCCACCTCGCGCGGGACGCCTCTCTTAGCTGGCCGGCCCTCAGCCGCGGGGGCCGAGCTCCTATTTGTAATATAGCGGTATAGGAATTGAAGGCGCCCCGGCGCCCATTAGCTCGCACACGCGTCCCGAGGCGAGGCGGCGCGCGATCACTGAAACCTAATAATGTTACGTTCAGGCGGCAGCACTGGACCCGTTGAACTTGTACATAAACATTATGTGCGATGGTTTTAAAGTATACATAAAGTAATTGTTGTTTTGTTATTGCAACTTGTCGATATAATGTACATAGATCACGCGTGGACGTTGTGACATTCCGCTTCGTAGGTTCGGTTCGGTCGTTGAAGAGTTCATGTGGCACCGACTCTCATTCACCATTATTAATCATAAACTACGATAGGACAAAGTATGAGATATAAGGAGTAATGATTTGAATGGATCGAATATTTTCACTACTGCACTCGTTTAAATTTTTTCAATGTACACTGGGAGACACTATTTTTTAACATGGCAGCACATTAGACATTTTTATGGATTCGGACACTCATTTTACTACACCAATTTTGTATGTAATCGCACTGGTTAACGGTCAGTTCGTGTAAGTTTTAAGAGCTGAATGTAGGATTATATAGATAAGTACTTTGTACGTGTACGATAGCTCCCTTCTCTCTCCGTGTTAGGTTAGACTTTATTAACGACTAGTACGTGGAACATGTCCATAGCTTTAATTGTGTCACACCCGTTGTATCAACGGGTCCTTCGCGGGATGACAATGAGCTAACATTTGGTACCACTAGTTAGTAGTTGTATATCATTACTCTTAAGATCATGTAAGTGCCTCGGATTTATGGGGTGGTCACGTATGATTTGCAGACTCGGTCCGAGTCGCGCCAGCCGGGCTGAGACGGCTGCGGCGCACAGGCGCTCCAAGTGTTCCGTTCCTCCCAGTCCCCACTGACCCGCTCATCTGTTGCAACGTTTACACATTTATTACGTGGTTTATATTACAGATGCAATAATTTCCTTAATTACCAAATGTACTACAATATTGTAAAGACGATTTAATTTCGCGATGTCTATAAAGACGTATATGTATAGTTGTATGTCTTCCTATGTAAGCTCCATCACATAAGAACAAGTTAGCGTAACGTGTCGGAATATTGTAACAATGTGAACGGTATTAGGGTATACAAACATCACCTTTATATCCGGCCACATCTATATAAATTAGATAATGTAATGAAATTATCGCGATAGGGGCTCTAAATTGAATCTAAATTTGAGCATAGTCATATTATACATAGTTATCAGGTGGAGTAATCAGTAGCGGGTGTTTTATATGATACGAGTCGTAGTGGAAATTACACAATGTAATTCATTCACTCATTTTACAGGGTTGAGAACCCTGTCGTTTTACAGGAATTTATAATATTCATTCCATGTTCGACATTCCATCATCAGCGGAGCTAGCGGACGCGACCGCGGGCGCCCGCGCGCGTCAGCAGGCGGGCGCGGGCGCCGCGGCGCGCTTGCGACCGTTTCGTTGCGTTCGGCTTTAGATGTCCCATCGAGATCGCTTGTGTGGCACAATTTTACACTTGAAACTTAGTTAGGAGTTAATAAATTATAAATAGTAGGGTACAGTTGCGTTAAGTAAATATAAGCGGTGTTGACATGGCACGCGACACGCGACCGCCGTCACGCCCGCACACCTTGTTTTGATACCGCGTTGTACAAAGTGTAGCAGTCTCGCGTCGGACAGGCGTCCATCTCATGGACTACTTAGACTTACTCACTTAGGGAGCTTGTTGTACCTTCATATTCGGGCTTTTGATAGATTCACGTTAAACTTTACGATTTTTTATGTTTTTTTGATCATATAGACATAGGAAATGTTTTTGGAATTATCTAAACAGCTTTATAAAGCTTAATTATGCTTCGATTGGATATATTGTTTATTAGTTATCAATATAATACTTTTATCTACTATGCATGATCAATGTACTATGTACCTAACAATTTTCTAGTTTCGCGTTTATATTGTTTGTTTTTACTGCTTATTATGTAATTATGTATTGCTTTTGATTACTTTTTGGGTTTTTCTCAGGGGTGTGTGCAAAGGGTTGGCTATTAAGTGCTTTTTAACACATAATTAATTAAGGAAGTGTAAATATTTTTTGCATTAATATAGTGTACATGTACATTTATCCATGTACATAATGATTCATAATGTAAAAATGTTCAAGTGCTATTCGTGTATGGGTGTTACGTATGCCACTGCCATAAGATTTGCCTGTTTGTTACGTTGGGTTCATGTTCGATTTGAAGTTTTCTTTTTTAAAGTCATTATTATAAAAACTAAATAAAGTGCATACAATACATTTATAGTAAACTGAAGAAATCCTACTTAGTAGATAAGTTTCCAAAGACGAGAAGCGACTGGTTCGCCTAGTAATAAATAATTAACATTCGTTTTGGTTGACGTTAAGCATTCCTGTCCCGGGGCATGTTTTGTTGTTCCGTGATATCGTAGGTTAGAGATGTCCCAAGTTAGGCTGTTCACTAACAACGAATGTGTCTAGTATTTTACCTTTAAGTGAACTCCCAACTCACCATTCCGAGTCATACGCTATACAGTAACTATGTACAACCATAAACAATACGTAACCACAATTATTAGACACATAGCCGAAGTTAAAACTTATGTATCGAGTGTTTATTTGTTCTCTGATATATCGTGTATTCTGTTTTCAATGTTCGTATTATATAATGAAACAGTTCAATAAATAAGGGCACGGATTTTTATCTAATTATTTACGTATTTAACAAATCAATAAGCGTCATTCATTTGTTACTTTAAATGTTTATTGCACATAGGAAACTGAGGTTGTATTCAGGATTAATAAAAATAACCAAAAACTGATGACAAATAATTTGTGTGTATATTATTTAAGATCAGTAATAAATATAAATTAATATCAATATTATTATGATTGTACAGTTGATTGATTCACGTTTTCTTAGAGGATCCCCGTCAGTTGTATATTGTTGGTTTTATGCGTTCACTTGTATGTGACGTTGGGATATCTGTCACGATAAAATTTCATTGTATCATATAACTTGTACAATATAAATATATAGATCCACAATTATAAAAGAGATTAAATATTTGCAAAAGTTAATATCGTACGAGTTTTATTTCATTTTCATACAAAACACTTCACATCAGTCGACTTACGTTAAATCTCTAAGCAGTACAACTTATTTTTAATTGTTAATTAACTATGCCTATGTTATTTGGTATCAGTTATTATTTATTTTGCTGCCTCGTCGCTCGCAATCCTGTGAGGTCCAGGGCCTGAAATAAAGGTTTGTCTTTTAATGAATCTTTCATTGATGAATAATTACCAAACTTTGAATGCGCCTGTAAATTCAATTACCCGTGCGCAGACCAATTATTATAATTATGTACCTTCTATCATAGGCGCAGCAGTGGTGGACTTATTTTTAAATAGGGTTTTAGATAGTCCGGACGCCATTTGTCGGAATTCCTGGCTGGCCAAAGTCATTTCACCGACTACAAAGTTCATGTGGCTTTTCAGCTCTTCGATGCGTGTGGTGATGCCGGTCACCTGGGAACGAATACAATTGGCTTAATGAAAACACTATTCACAGAGCTTAATGCAATACCATAAAAGGTTGTTAACTTACCTCCTTTTTCACTTTGTAGAGTGTCGCGGTGCTAACGTTAGCATACTCCTCTGAGAATGCCTGTGGACGAAAGTGGTTATTAGTTGGTTTTTATTCCAATTAAATATGACAAGCTATTAAGTTTATGCAATGAATGGCCGTTTTTGTGGACATGTAGGTACCTGTAGGTAGTCAAAGAAATTACATTTAAGTGATAGGCCAATTAAGTAAAAATACTGGCATATATCTCGCAGAACGTCTGCGAGTTATATGCTGGGCCTTCTTCGAGACACATAAAAATATGGTAAGCCTATTTTATCTACATTAAGGCACAATCACACTACTACCATACTGTACAATTTTTAAGTATAGCATGAACTTAGAGAAAAAATGGGCAGTTGCCCGAACCAGACAACACGGCAAAAGAAATGCTGTGTATGTGGTTAAGACCTTCGTTTTATCGTCGAAGAAGATAAACAACGTCGGCACGGTTGGCGTGGTTGAGCGATTGGCTGCTGCGTTGCGTGTCGCGGGTTCGATTCCCACACGCAACAAATATTTGTTTGCTTTTGATATTAGTGTCTTGTGAACATGTTTGTGAACAACCCCACGATACAGGAGTAATTTCTAGTGTGGAGAAACTTTTTTTTTAATACTTAGTCAGTAATACTTACAGATAGCTTGTTGAGTGCTTGACTGGTCATCATAATCTGCTGATGCATGATGCCGATCTGTCTCCATACTTGTGACATCTCCGACTCGACCTTGGCTCCTAGGGCGTTCAGTCCAGTTGTCTGATTGTTCGTTATCTCTGTCTCAATGTGGTCTAACCTAAAAGAAGAGAAGGCATTTTAATTTTGTGTCCGAACAATATTTTACTTAGGGATTTGTCGTACTAGGGCTGCGGGATTGTTCCGAAGAGTTACCAATACCATGGTCCTGGAATGCAAAGGGCAACTGAAGGAACACGGGTGGGTTTAAGCCAGTAAAAGCCTGACACTACCTCTCTCTTTATAGAAACTTCCTATATAGACTGGATTTCCGAACACTTACCTACCTGATTGAAAAATTACCTCAAGGGAACATAAATCATCATCATCATTTTAGACGTCCACTGTTGGACATAAGCCTTTCCCAAGTGTCGCCACAATGCACGATCCTGCGCGTCTCGCTGACGGTTGATCGATCTCGTCCGGAGATTCTTAGCACATTCCCCAGGGCCGCGCCCACGCCCTTCCACGCTAGCACAACCGCTGGAGTCGCGCGAGCACTTGGGGCCTCTTTTTTGTTCTGTACATATAGGGGGTTTGGACCATAACCCGCCACGCTGGTCCAATTTCGTGTTGGCGGGTCGCCAGAGCCTCGTTTGTTCGTCAGCAGGGTGCACCACGTGCAGGTGAGGTTGGCTTGAGTCCCGATAGGTGTTAATTGGGACCCCGTATACACCCTATACGGAACATATACTCCCGGGATACTATGTGTTATTCCATCAAATGGTTAACGCGTGCACAAAGTTTCACCCAAATCTGTTCAGCCGTTCGAGCGTATAGAAGTAATTTACGCCATTATAAGTTGTCAAAAAATACTTAAATAGGTACGCTAAAAGAATACACGCAATATATTCCATCATATTGTGCACCATTTACACGTTGGCCCAACCTCGGCCAATCGCCATTTCTAGTCATTGTGGAAACTGAGAAACCCCGTTTACATAATGGCATTATATAGCGCGCCAAAAAAAATAATGTATTTTTTTAAAACAATGTAATAATTATAATTTTATTGTTTTTTTCAGCTTCGCTCCAAGTTACATTCTAGGGCAGCTATACACTACCTGCGGCCCGCGGGCCGCACGTGGCCCGCCGGGCCTTTATCAGTGGCCCACGTGCAATTAGAGATAATTGTTAACTATTTTGAATTTCGCGCCCATTCGCAGCGCGCGAAATAGTGCACGCGCCGAGTAAGGGTCAACTCACACCGAAAGAGCGGCGAAGGGCAGCGAAGCGGAGCGCAGTTTCAGTGTCATATGAATTTTAACTTTATTTTCATTTCTATAATACTTATTATCGCATGAGAGACTCACCCTATGGAATTCCCCGGAATTCCTGCGGCGCCGCGGGCATCCGCGCGACTCGTTCGAGTTTCTCATGCGATAATAAGTATTGGAAGAAGAAGAAGAAGGGCAGCGAAGCGGAGCGCAGTTTCAGTGTCATATGAATTTTAACTTTATTTTCATTTCTATAATACTTATTATCGCATGAGAGACTCACCCTATGGAATTCCCCGGAATTCCTGCGGCGCCGCGGGCATCCGCGCGACTCGTTCGAGTTTCTCATGCGATAATAAGTATTATAGAAATGAAAATAAAGTTAAAATTCATATGACACTGAAACTGCGCTCCGCTTCGCTGCCCTTCGCCGCTCTTTCAGTGTGAGTTGACCCTAAAACAATAGCTAAGGGTCAACTCACACCAAAAGAGCGTCGAAGCGAACTCCTGCTTCGCAGAAGTCGGCGACGGCCTGCCACTCCTCCTCGCTCCGGACCATGGCCTCAACCAAGGCCCGGCGCGAGAGGTCTCCGCCGCCGATCGCCCCCACGAGGGCACGGCGATGCTCCGCCCAAGCAGGGCACACCTCGACTGTGTGCTCCACCGTGTCCTCCGGGCGTTCCGCACAGTGGCGACACCCGGGCGTCACTTCCGCATGAATCGAGTGCAGGAAACTCCCGAACGAACCATGTCCGGTGAGTACCTGCGTCATGCGTATAGATGCTGGCGGGAAAAATTCCGAATCATTCCCGTCGAATACTTCGGAAGTATTCCGAAATATTCCGAAACTTTCGGAATATTTCAACTGTCAAAAAAAACCAAGAAAATCGACCTTACTACCTATTTCGCGCTTGGAAGTTGTAAAATATTATCTTTAGTTGTATTGTGAGCGGTAGGAATATATTAAGTTTATAGTTGTGAGTGCACCTCTTCAATAAAGTCTTCGCTTGGTGGTGGTTTGAAGTGCTCCGGCTTCATTGAAGTCAGTTCTATCTTTTTACTTAAACATTTTTGTTTCAACATTTTTTTATGTTACGTATATACATATAGTGACTAATAATACTGTTCTGAAAACTGCATCAAATTCGGTTCAGCCAAACGCGAGATGATCGCGGACAAACATACATACATACGGTTCAAACTCATAACCTCCTTTTTTAACACGCTTTTATTAGCTTCACCTATATATTTGTTTGTAATCAACGCCTTTGAGCTCGATTTTGACCAGCTTAGGGCGATCAGATTTTTTTAAAACTTTGCACACCCATCAAAGACTGATGACAACACAATGATCCTTTATTCTATGACCTTGATCTCAAGGGCAATGACCTTTACTTAAACCTTTACTTCATTAAAATGTTGGGAATCACCTGTGACACCCAAAGGCAATGACTTTGACCCCAAGGGCCAGACCTTGACCTCAAGGTCAATGACTTTGACCCCAAGGTCAAACGTATAAAAAGTTGGAAAACACCTGGGACACCATAGGGCATGACCTTGACACCAAAGTCAATCACCTTGAACTCAAGGTTAAATGCAAAAATGTTGGGAAACGCCCGGGACACCAAAGGGCTGCTTTGACCGCGCCGGCGAGCGCTACTTCTCTAAATAACACAGATCAATTTTTTTTCGATAACATTTTAGGTCAAATACTTAGGGGTCATGGTCATTGACTTTAGGAAAAGCGTGGGGTGCTCGATTCGACTCTTACGAAACATATGGCACAAAGCGCCCCACCCTTTTTACAATATAATATTAATATTTTTCGTTCAAACACACAAACAAAACAAACATAGAACAAACAACAACAAACACAAACAACAAATTCAATGTATTTATTGACTGAGCTATTTACGCGTAATGTTTTTATTGACTTGGTGGGCTATGCGACTCGCGAATCAGAGATCTCTCTCAACCGACTTGGGAATTTTGTATAATATTTAATCATTTAAAAAATACAAACATTCAGTACTTTTTATAAGGTTCTTCTATCATTGGGTTCTTCTGTTATTAAACAATGATCTCTATCTCTTAATCAACCTTGATTATTGAATCCGTGTTGACTACATCAGATTTCACTATATCCTAATAATTACCCAAGTCGTTTAACTTATTAGACAGACTCTAACCCTTTTTCAAAAAACAAATCAAATAATGCTAGACCTGGTTTCTTAATTCACAACTGACATTTATAAAAATAGCATTCGATTTCGAAATAAGTAGGTACTACTTGTACTTATTCTCATCTATGGTAGGTACGGTACCTACCTAAAAACAAAAGAATAAAAATCCTGTTAATCGCAGACTAACATTAATCAATCCCATTTATATTAAAATAAACATTTAGATTTTACTTACGTATGTGCCACTGAACAATTATTAACTTACAAACACGTTTATTCCGATTGAATTATTCCGGCAATCCGGCGAAATATTCGGAAACATTCGGAAACATTCGATTGCGGGGTACGAATCTTTCTCGCGGGGGGGGAAAACTTCTCCGGGAGCATATCCCCTCTTACCGCACCCCGCACCGCCATCGCCTGCACGCACGACTCGTGGCTGCGTGGCAGTCGGGCCCGCGCGCGCGTCGCAGCGCCAGCGTACAAAGTACTCTGTGGCCAGCGCTGCAGCAGCGGCGGCGGCGATCGACGATCGATGCAAAATACAATTTTTCAGCAAAAAAAAAAAAATCTTAATTAAATTCATTTTGAATAATTCCGATTTAAAGAAACTTTCCCAGAAGTATTCCGGAATTATTCCGAATATTTCAGAAGTTTTGCAACTATAGTCATGCGGAAGGTAAGGACGCCGTGAGGTCTTTCCAGCCACGCCTCAAAGAGGGGACTTACCGCCATGATTGTGGCGTGCCCAATGAATAGGGGTTTACTAAAATCATTTTTTGATAATGTCAATAATTTCGGAAATAATCGCTCTAAAAGTAAAAAACAATGTCCCCCCCCCCCTCTAACTTTTGAACCATAAGTTTAGAAAATATGAAAAAAATCTGAAAAGTAGAACTTTATAAGGACTTTCTAGGAAAATCATTTTGAACTTGATGGAAAGAACAGACAAAAAGGTTGTACAAAATAATTTCTGGACTAAGTTTGTAGTATAATCGTATATGCAAGCATTTTTTTACACTCATAAGTGGGTACACTTATTGTGACGGACGGGAAACTACGGAACCCTACACTGAGCGTGGCCCGACACGCTCTTGGCCGGTTTTTTCTAATTCTTTTTTCCTGTGTCCCGTTTCGTATCCACTGACCACCAATTTTCTAGGGTCTTTTACGGGCTTTATATTATTTAACGAGTTTAATATGTGATACTCACTTGCCGCTAACAGTCTTGTCCATATTTTTGTGATGCGTCTTGATGACTTCGCCGAGTCCCGTCAAGATCTCGTGCACGCCATACTCGACCCGTTTCTTTGTGGCGTTCACATTGTCAGCGATCTCCAAGATTACTTGCTCGCTCTTCGATAGTAGTTGAACCTGACGGCATAGTTAGGTTAGTTATCGTTAATTATTTCTCTGTTCAAAGTAACATTAGACGTTTATAAAAAACCTTGCATTACTGTCCGTTCAACCCATTTTGACTTTTATTATGTTGATGGCATGACAAATGGGGGCTGCAGTCAATAGCGGGCATAGTAACCACTTTTTTGCTTTTAGTGCCATCCTTATGCCTACGAAATAGAAGTTAAAATCGGTTGAACAGACAGCAAAAAAGGTTTCTTTAAATATCTAATCTTAACGTGAATAGGGTATGAATGCTGAAGATTGGGTTCTAAGTTCAAAGTTGAGATTCTGGTTGGGCAATGTTATCGGATTTTCAGTTGATTCGAACAATACATGACCGCAAAACCAAAATGATTAACTGCACTGAAAACTTAGTTCTAACCTTTGATAAATTGAATTTTTTTTTAGCTAGGAAAATCATTCAATAACATCCCCCACACTTGGGCGAAGCGGGAGATAGTCTCAGACTTTTACTGACTAAAAACCCACTCCTGTTCCTTCTTTTCATTTCACAAGGTTAGTTTAGCTCAAGATATAGCTGATGATCAAGCGGCATGATGATGAGTTGTTAGCATTTAGATAAACAGCGTCTGACTACGGCCTCTTGGAAAACAGGCGTGATATTTTTTACCTAACCTTTAGGAGACAAATCACAAAATACAAAAATCGCTTATAAAAAACTGATTCTTAATTCTCTATTAAAAAGAACGTCCTCATTGACCGCTAAAGCTCTCGAGAAAAATGCCCTGCGAACCGTGCTTGGCAGGCAGATTCACGGCTCGTGACCCCACTCGACACATAACTGCCACTCGACCCACTGAGATCTGTGTCGCATACACGAGACTCCTAATAAACGTCATCTCATCCAATCAATCAAGGCTCTAGACTAGTTGACGTCACCGACACGGGTGAGCAGGGGCGTAGCGTGGATTAATAAAGACGTGGGCGAAGGCGCATCAGCGAGGCCTTTTTCTTTTATAAATTCGAAAACGCGACTGTCGCAACCCAGTGTTCGACCATATCGTCGCTTACCACCGGGTGAAATAGTGGTCAAGCGCGAACCTATTAATTATAAAAAAAACCCTCGTCTTAGAGCCGTCGCACACGCGAGGCCTCTTTGGGTTCGGGACCGTGGGCGAGGGCCCAGTTCGCCCACGCCATACTACGCTCATGCGAGTGAGTTTTCAACAATAAAAATCATACATAGTCGCGGGACAAGTTAGTTGATCATTTCCCATGCCAAAAATAAAAGAAACTATGGATGTTGGTCAAGTAGCCGCAGATCTCAAGTGCGCGCGATTTCTGAAGGAGTCTGAGCCTAGGCGCGGGCTTGCAGACAGTGAGCAATGGGTAGCTCGCTGTCCAGCCGTCCGGTAACTGTCCGAACCAAGCCCAAGTCGTCGACGGCGCGCACCGTTCCCGCGCGCCTCAAGGAGTTGTCAGCAACAGTAGGGGCCCAGCCGGGTCGAAGCCTACTGGGGCCAGGGTTATCCGAAAGGGAACTCGAGCCGAGATTGTAGGAGTGTTCTGTCATGGTGCTGCTCTGCGTCAGGCTGCGCTGCACATCCTCGTTGGTCGCCCATCTCGCGGAGTTTCAACACGATCTAGTAATATTTAGCTGTGAGGTTACCTCTGCCCGCAGAGTTTCGTAGCTCCTGGAGATGTCATTGTAGGCGTGTTCTGTCATGGTGTTGCTCTGCGTCAGGCTGCGCTGCACATCCTCGTTGGTCGCCACCAGGCGGTCGCCCATGTCGCGGAGTTTTGACACGATCTTTGTTACAGCTAAAACAAAAGAAAATACTCTTTTATTCTGCGCAGTGCTGTAAATAGGGCGGTGCCAGCGGCGCCCAGGCACAGGACGCGGTCCCTGGAGGGGCGCAAAAATGTTGTACGTACACTGATTTTGCGAAACCATTGTCTTAGGCGATTAACACACGGCACCGCGCACCGCCGCGGAGGGCGGTGGCGGTGAAGCGGATTTCTTAGCGGTGCTCCGCGCGGTTAGGCGGTTTACGCGCCCAACCGCGCGGATGGATTTAACGCGATTTTGACCAGTTTTATCACAGCCACTGGCGAAAATGGACTCTGAAGTGGTGGCAGCATCTGGCTTTTATGGCGTAGAAAGAAAAAAGTAAGAAGTTATTGGGTTCATCCATTTTTACGTTGCAGAACTCTAAATGGGACGTTCATGTTATTCTACAAAAGTTTGAGGACAACACGAAGATATTTTTTTTAACCATACACGAATGTCCACTTCTTTATTTGATTATTTGTTAGCAAAGATAATTGGCAAAACGCCCTGCACCCACAATAATCCGCGCCCGGTTATGCGGCGCGTCGTGTGTAAGACGCCGCTCCACCGCGCGGAAATCAGCGCGGAGGGGCGGTGGTTGCGAGAGCACCGCTCGACCGTGGCTCGACCGCGCGGTCGGGCGTGTACGTGTGTAAGGTAAATATCAACGGATTTCTAAGTAACCAATGTAACATGAGGTCTGCTTCACCGCCAACCGCGGCGGTGCGCGGTGCCGTGTGTTAATCGCCTCAGAAAAGGGGGAAGATTTTTCGGAAGTCAGAGGCTCAATACGTATCAGTGAATGAAATGGGTTTTTCTGTTTCCGTCCAAGTTATTCCGATAATCTAGCCAAAAGGCTTATGACACAGTACCCTAAAAGTGAAACCCGGGGTCGTGGAACGAAGACAAAGATCCTTCTTTGTCTTCGTTCCACGACCCCGGGTGTAACAGCAGGAGTGGGTTTTAGTCAGTAAAAGTCAGACACATCCTCTCGCTCCGCTCCAGAGCGGGATATGTCATTGGATGATTTTCCCACCTATAAAAAAGGTACCCTCACCAGGTACCTATAGTTCTGTTTTATCAACTAACACGTACCTAGTCTAGCATTTGCTGAATCCTAGATATAGTAGAGCAGTTGTGGCCGAGTGGTATTAATGGCCCCGACTTACGAGACGTAGGTCGCGGATTCGAACCCAGCTAGGCGCATTACTTTGTGTAATTTATTTCATCACCACTGCTCTCAAAACGGTGAAGGAAAACATCGTAGGAAACCGGCATGTCCTAGAACATATATATAGACATGTGACATCTACCAACCCGCACTGTGCCCGCGTGGTGGATTATGGCCCATTCCAGCTCTCCTAGACAGGAGGCCTGAGTCCCAGCAGTGGGAACATTAAAAAGGCTGATGATGATGAGATATAGTAGACCAGAGTGTCTTAATAAGCTATATCTGGTGTTTTAGGACAAATAATAATTTGAGAAGAACCGACGACGGTAGGTATTATGAAAATTGGCACAAGCTTCGAATTTTGTAATTGATAAATATGGCATTTGATAATTGCGTCTTAGATATTGATTGCTACCAATCACCAGTGAGTTACGAAAAACATTATCATAAACCTACCATGACGTCTACCGCCCCGCTAATACAAAGCTTATGAAATTGATTAAGGCGTATAGTCCCTTGAACCATCTGACCGAAATTATGTGAACGCAATTCTCGCACTCGCCTAGGCGGCAGTACGCAAATCTCTGCATTTATTTGCGGCCAGCAGCGCCCGGAAAGCGCTTTAAATCCATTTTCTCTGCGAGATATTGATTGATTTACATATGCAATGTTCACTTTGAAGAATATTAAACCACCAATTTTTATGTGTAAAAATGTTTCTAAAGGTCCAAGTCGTTTCGAAGGAGTAGGGAAAAGTTGCGAAATTGCTAAATATTTTTTTTTGACAAAAGTATTAATTGCACGAAAAAATCAAATGTTGATATTATTGTTCATGAATCTTTAATAAAAAACATATATTTTTTTTCAAACCTATTAACCTGGCCGTTACAAACAACAACACAAACATTATAACATTGCAAATAATGTAAATCAATCAATATTTCGCAAAGAAATTGGATTTAAAGGTCAGCCGCGCGCTTTCCGGGCGCTGTTGGCCGCAAATAAATGCACAGATTTGCGTACTACCGCCTAGGCGGGTGCGAGAGGTGCGTCCACATAATTTTGGCCAGATGGTTCAAGGGACTATAAGCCTTAATTGGAAAATTCATAAAACGTAATTCCTACTGTGAGTACTTTGTAACACACACGTTGGCTAAAGCAGGTACCGTCAGCAATTTAATTTTAGCTGTTTTTATTTCGAATTTAGAATATCATTGTTGGTTTTGGTTATCATTAAATGTATTATTTGTCTGTACTAGTAAAATTTTAACCAAAACACACATCTAATCAATAACTATCTGCAATATTTGCACTACATCATCATCATCATCATCATCATTTCAGCCGACAGACGTCCACTGCTGGACATAGGCCTCCCCCAAGCGTCGCCACAACGAACGATCATGTGCGTCCCGCATCCATCGGATTCCCGCTACCTTCACCAGGTCGTCAGTCCACCTTGTAGGAGGCCTTCCAACGCTGCGTTTTCCGGTACGCGGTCGCCACTCCAGAACCTTTCGGCCCCAACGGCCATCTGTTCTGCGAGCAATGTGCCCTGCCCATTGCCACTTAAGTTTGGCGATTCTTTGTGCACTACATGTACCTAAGTATTAATTAAGCTCCTAGTCTTATCCTGCTTGATATACAAGTGTTAAAATTTCTTTTTTCAACATACTTGAGAACCTTTGCTACACCTTTCGCTTTCAGGCTCGCAACTGTATTCGTACTAGGGCGGAAAAAACTACCAACAGCGTCGTTCAATACACGTGGGTAATTGTTATTGCAGTCTCTCGGCTAGGGTTGCAAACTTTTTTTACAAGAAATAAAGTATTTTTTAATCTAAGAAGAATATTAAACAGTATTTTAGAAAAATTAAAAAGAGAAAAATTAGATTAAATTAGAGAGTTAGTGACAGGACAGAATGGAAGAAAAAAACGTGTTGCGCCGACCCCAAATAAAATGGGACAAGGGCAGGAAGAAGAAGAAGATTTTAGAAAAATTAACAGTATTTTATTTGTTTAATGTTTTAAATGTACAAATTTTGTAGAGCTTCTTGCACCCCTTATTAATTTACAGTCTTTTTAAAAACTACACACGCACCACACACACAATAAACTACAATTAAAATAAATGAGGAGCTTATTCGATTCGTTTTAAAACTGTAACTTAGACGCTCACACATTTTTTTTTTTAACAAAGCACAATGTTTTGTTAAAAAAAAAATGTGTGAGCGTCTAAGTCTTACTAGTTTACATTTTGTTGCTAAAAACAGTATTTTGTAAACTTGATTTTCGTTGAACAGTAAAAAGTATAATGTAGTGAAAAACAGTAAGTATAATACTGTTTTTTAACAGTACAGGGCAACCTTACTCTCGGCTCCAAAAGTCGGAGATGAGGTCGTTTTCCACTCGGGTCTTGAATATGACACTATTTTATTAATTTATGGACCATTTTAATCTATATCTACTAATAAATAAATTAGTTAATTCATAAACAGGAAAGATTTGTATTTTTGTTAGTATAAATTCGATAACTAATGAACCGAATTAAAAAATTCTTTCGCGAGTGTTATGAATGCAATTTTTTTAACACTGAGTATTATGGGACACGGGCGAGATCGCTGGCAGAAGCTGTTATTTAATATGCCAAGTATACACCACTCATTTTTAATTAGTAAGTACAAGTACTTAAATAATATTTATAAACAGCAAAGTTAATAGCGTTTGTTTATGTCAAAATATCACTCAGTTTATGAGCATATTGTATAGGCTATTGATTAGGTATGAATGAAAAAATGGCGATCAAAATAAAAATAAAAAACTGGGCAAGTGCGAGTCGGACTCGCGCACTGAGGGTTCCGTGCAAACTACAATTCCCGAATGAAGACTTGAAAATTTTTCCGAATTGCAAATTTTTTTTGTTTGTGATGTAGGTAACAACAAATTTCCTGTTTTCAGATTTTTTCCTATACCTGTGCTATAAGACCTTGCTTTGTGCCAAATTTCTGGATTCCGGGTTAACGGGAAGTATCCTATAGATGAATTTCGATCTTTGAGAGTATCGAAATACACGCTTTATGCGATATAAACGGCCATATCTTTTTTATTTGTTAACTTGATTTTTTACTGCTTGAAGGGACCACAGATTTGAGTTTATATATGGTTTTAATTTCAACTCGATACCTCCACGCGTTCTCGAGATAAAGGGTCTTGACAGACAGACAGACAGACGGACGGACGGACAACAAAGTGATTCTATAAGGATTCCGTTTTTTCCTTTTGAGGTACGGAAACCTAAAAACAACTGCGTATAGTATTTTCTAGTAGCAATTGTTATGAATGAATGATTGATTAAATTATGAATTTACATTTATCAATTATGATTTTTCGTGGACAATTTTGGAAGTTCGGTTTTTTTTACTTTTGACTACACAAATAGGATCAGTAACGGGTACTGATAGAGCCCCATTTCTTTTGTACTAATTAAAAAATAGTGGTGTACCTACTTGTACTGTTTTTTTTGCCGACCGTACAGCTACTCAACGTGGCTCCATAATTCGAATGCAGAAGGTAAGTAAACGATGTGGGTCAATTCATGGCCGAATGTTATTACTATAAGTACCGCCACTACGTAAATCAGAAAGCAATCGATGAATGGACATACTACCATCGCTTTTTCAAGGTGGCTTGAAGAGACTTCGTTTGGCGACATGGTATCGTTTACTAAATTTATTTTTTAAACATGGCAAATGAAATGAGCTTATAGCTGGTATCTATGGCGCCAGGGGCGCCGGTTTTATAAAACCTCATGGATGCTCATGCTCATTTGATTCTACGACTCGTAGAAGTGACGACGTGTGAGAAGAGAAATGGACACTGATTTGAGACTGATCGACCGATAAATGAAAAAAAAAAATGTTCTACTTGCATAATGCGTCCCAATTTTCCGTTGTACCATGGAAACCAGAAACAACAAAGGTACTACAAACACCCAGACAACACAAAAATCATTTGCGTTGGTGCGGGAATCGAACTTGACCTTTGAGCCTCAACCTGCGCTAATGGGTCGTCGGGTAGTGAAAAAACGCTCATCCCTAAAATAATTCGATTACTGATCTGTTTCTTGATGTACTATCACTTGCAAAAGTCCATAAGAATTCTTAAAACTTATTCGTTTGACGTTTAGTTTGACTTACGACCTTTTATTTTCAAGTTTCGCCAACAAATGATTGAAATTCACAATTTCATCAACTTATCATAAGTCAAGATGGCCCAGTGGTATAGGCACACAGTTTGAAGCGCAAATCAGTGTGCCGCAAGTTCAAATCCCACGCAATTATTGACTTTTTGTAAGTTCTTACCCGATTGGAAGTTATGTATTTGCATTACATATATTAAATTATTCTTTAACTTGTTCACACATTTCTTAGAGTTAGAAAGGTAGATCACAAAAAAACTAAATAAAGAATTAGATTTCTGCGAGGTAGACATGAGTTTTAACTTAACCGAAATGAACTGTCGTTTGGTTATAGTTGTTGGTTAGTGACGTGAGGTTGACAGTATTGTAATATTCGCAAAATGCAGGCTAATATTAGTATTGAAGTGAGGGCGACTATCATTGGGCTGCATAAAAGTGGTCTTAATAAAACACAAATATCTGAAGAAACCGGACTGAATGTGAGTATAATAGCTATTAATGAATTATAACTTTATTACAAATTAATCTTCTAATTAAAACGTATGCCATTTATGAATCCATTCATCGTATCTTTATGAGGTTTAAAAGAGAAATACGTAAATCGTTGGGTTTATTGGATTGGTTATTGGATTAATAAATGCAGTTTTATTTTAAAATTATATTCAATAATTATGATTATTAACATTTTATATAATGAAAATGAAGTGAAGTAGGTATAGCTGCCTAATATATATTTTTTTTTATTTTAGAAAAATACTGTAAATCTTTGGCTAAAAAGATATGAGGAAGAAGGTAGCCTTGCTAGTCGAAAGAGAAGTGGGAGACCGAAGCTTATTAGCGAGGCGCAGCGACGACATATGGTGGACGTATACGAAACGAATGGTTTCGCACCAACGAGACATTTTGCGGAATTATATGACACCTCGATGGATACTGTTCGCCGTGCACTTCACGCTGAAGGCGTGCATCACAGAAAACCTGCTAAAAAGCCGTAATTGACAGAGAGGCACAAACAAGAACGATTACGTTTCGCACTAAATATTTAATGTTAACTAAACTAAATGGCCTACCATTTTATTTTAACATATCTGTGATTATTCGTTAACAAACACTGTATTATATTGTGTTTACTTTCGTTTAAAACAGCTATATCTTTTAACTTGTGCCATCGCCTCATCTTAAGAATGCAGTGAACTCGCTATCAATTTTGTTGACAATAATCATGAGTCTATTTCGTTTTTTATTCTTCTACCCGCACTGTTTTAACATAATACTATAGTTCAATTTATTTTTCTCATCTAATTGACGATTATCTTGTGAGAACTAAAGTTCTTTTAACAGAAATTGAGGTTTGGTTTCAATCTTCTTTTCGTCAAGAAAATGAACAATTAAGCTATGACCTCAATACATTCATTGTGACGTTACACAAAAATAAAATGTTTACAAAGTCCAAATCATATATCACTTTTCAATAAATAACTGGATATAAACAATTACCTATATTTTATTTTATTAAAATTTGAATATCCGTTCATTGTTACGTTATTCATATTATGAATGGTCTAAGTGGGTATACTTCCAACAAACAATCTTAGGCGTAACATAGATAACGGTTACAAGATAACTTTTTTTCTAGGTAACAATTCGACGTCACAATTCTCATAAATGTTTAATTTGTTAATATAAAGAATAAACATTTTTATTAAACACGTCTTTTTATTTCCACCTTATAACATCGAAAAGATGTAACAACTAAATAATTGCAAATTACGAATGTGATTCTTCTTGTGGTTAATAGATCACATTCGTAATTTGCAACTATTTAGTGCAAAAATGCAATAGTATTTTTCATAGAAATATAAAAAAACAACTATATCAATATAGATTGGGAATTTTCAAAGTAAGAAATAACTGCAACGGACCGACCATGATTTGAACTCGGGTTACGTGATTTGCGAATCCAACACTTAGTTCACACGGCTACCAGCACATGACGTATTTGGGCGAATTTTATTAATGCTATGGTAAGAACAGAAAAATAATAATGTTTTTAAGCTCAGTGCGACGACAGTTACTTAGTGTGTGTTATCTGTGGAATGTGGATACTCATACATGCGCACACATACGCACGGAAGTATCGCGCTCGCTCGGTTCGTAGCAATGTAATCTTTAGCGTTCCTATGGACTTTTGCGGCCTTACTGTATATCTCAGGAGTGCTCGGCACCCACCGTTTATTTCTCATGGGTGCTCAAGCCCCTGAGCACCCACGGAGTCAGCGCCTCTGTATGGCGCCACATATTATGAACTTAACTACGAAATCCTGTATCGCGCAATTACAGTTCTCGCGCGATTTGAACAACAACCCGAAATTATCTCTCGGACAGCTGCCGGGATCAGACGTAACATTGAAACTCAAACTCAAAAAACAATAGAAACTCCGGCTAGAGGTGATGGATATCAATATCGGAGACGACAAAACAAAATGTAAACTTTTAAAAAACAAATTAGCATAATATTACGACTGTAGCAGCTTCTAAATTTTAAAAATAATATAGTGAAATTTAAAAAAAAAAGTTATTTCTCACCATTACTTATTAGAAGGTACATAGGTACATTATAAAATTACAGTTTTCTGTGGTGGATATAAAATGCACAGAGTATCGACCCAACCCATTGAAGTAGGCGGGAACCTGTATCTCACTCAAGGAATGGATTCAGATAATACAGTTTTAGTCTTATTAGGACAATTCAATTTAGAATCCGTGAATCAGTATGGGTTTTTACCTGAAATAAATTAATTTTATTTCAGGTAAAAACCTGTTTTTTTTTTTAGTTTAAAAGTACAAGTGCGAGTCAGACTCGCGTCCCTGAGGGTTCCGTATAAACTTACCTATGTAAATAGTTCAATTCCGCAGAAGACCTTGCTTTATGCATTTCAGGATTCTGGGTCAACCAACGGGAAGTAAGTACCCTATGAATTTTGATTTCCTCGAAAGTATCTAAATGTAGGTTTTTTGCCACATAAACCGAAGTATCTTTTTTAATGTTTTACCAACCGCTTTAAAAGTCCGCAGACTTGAGTACTTATATGGTTTTTAATTTCAACTCGATACTTTCACACGTTCCCGAGATAAAGGATTTTAACAGACATACAGACGGATGGACAACAAAGTGATCTTATAAAGGTTCCGTTTTTTTTCCTTTTGAGGTACAGAACCCTAAGAAGAAAATAAAACAAAGATAATATAAACTCACCCATTTCATTGTTAATAAGTACGGTTTCAGTGGCTTTGTTGACAGTCTCTATCGTGTGGTTGCTGAAGCGGAACAGGTCTGATTGCCTCGCCAGGTCCTTCCAGATGCTCTCCGCGTCAGACAGGAACCGCTGGATCTTCTTCACTTCGATCTCCTGGCGCTCCATCACTGGGGAATAAGAAAAGTTAAGCTCTTAAAAGAGCTTGAAGTCTAATGGCAGAATTGATGCACAATTAGCCAAAAGGACGCATTGAAAGATAAAATGCCTTTGCTCTGTAGTGGTACCGTACAGACTGGAAAATAAATAAATATAGCTAGGTAGATATACAGGGTGTAAGTGACCGGTCTTCGCAAACTTTAAGGGCAATATTTCACCACCATGGTGTCCTAGTGAAATATAGCTCTAAGCTACCAAACTGTGATGTCTATCATACAGACACCAGAGTCGCCACGCGTCCGAGCTGTAGCCCGATTCACGTAATGAAAACCGTAACGATATCGTAGCGATATAGTCGTTTAGACCATTTCCGTATTCACATCCATCAATGGAGTTTGAACGACACCGATTTTAAAGTCGTTTGAAATTCGTCGATTTAAAAAAATATTTGTATTACATTATCCTGGTAGATTACTTATTAATGTAACTGGAAATAAGTCGATAAATCATGAATACCGCTTTTGGATAGGACTTCGATCGAACGACTATAAAACTTCAACGATATTTGGCTTGTTTGATTTTACGTGAATCAGGCTACAGGTCGCGCCACCAAATTAGTTGCGCAACCAAACGGACACCAGCCCCCCTAGCCAAGTTACAATCGAATTCCGTTCTCTAATCGGTAACGCCTCGGTGACAGCAATTGTAGAAAACGATAAGTTGGTAGCCATGTTGACGCGTCTGAGTCGGCCGCTCGTTCTACAATTTAGCGTTTGTATAACAAAGGATGTAGCGTTAAACATTGTAGAAACGATTTTGAACGATGTGAACTTGGCTACGAATTGTCTATTCGTTTGTTCTGACCACGCGACTTTACGTTGAGATGACGTCATTCCCATACGTTTCATCACTTTTCGACAGCGTTAACAATTGCAGAATAACAACTTGGCTAAGCGTGCAGGTGAGTAATTTAACTCTCTATAGAGCGGCATGCATTTTGTTGGTAGCGGCGACTGGTCGCGCCACCATGTCTTGGTGAAATATGGCCCTAAGGTCTTGCTCAGTAGACGAAACTGAATAACCTTCCACAAGATTTTTTTTCAGGAAACAAAAACAAAAATCAGTCTGTCCATACAAACTGTCCAATTAAGTTCATAATTTTGTATGAAGAGACCGATTTATTTTCTTTTTCGGAAAAAAAACTTGTGGTAGGTTTTTCAGTTTCGTTTAGTGAGCAAGCCCTTAAATGCGGAAACCTGTCCCTTACACTTTGCATGTACGTAGTGTACCTACAGAGGGGGGTCCGGGGCTCGTTCGGTCCATGGCCCTCTACGGGGCGCCGGTGTGGGCGCCGTCGCTGAAAAAGCAACCGGCGGCCATGCTGAACGCCTGCCAGAGGGTCATGGCGATAAGGATGGTGCGGGGACACCGCACGGTCTCCCGCGAAGCGGCGAGCCTTCTGGCTGGCCTACCACCGTGGGATCTGGAGGCAACAGTCCTTGCACACATGCACGATATGCGCGTGGAGATGCAACGCCGGGGTAAAAGTCCGCTGCCGC
Organism: Mythimna ferrago; assembly: GCA_910589285.2. NCBI lineage: Eukaryota > Metazoa > Arthropoda > Insecta > Lepidoptera > Noctuidae > Mythimna > Mythimna ferrago. Next base: position 7,127,490 of record OU342691.1, on the reverse strand, counting down.
GACAGGTCACGGCATGGCGGACAGAGCTCCGGCGGGATCTCATGGTGAAATGGCGTCAACGACTATCGTAACCCAGTGCTGGGCACGCCACAATCATGGCGATAAGTCCCCTCTTTGAGGCGTGGCTGGAAAGACCTCACGGCGTCCTTACCTTCCGCATGACGCAAGTCCTCACCGGACATGGTTCGTTCGGGAGGTTCCTGCACTGGATTCGTGCGGAAGTGACGCCCGGGTGTCGCCACTGTGCGGAATTCCCGGAGGACATGGTGGAGCAAGCACACAGTCGAGGTGTGCCCTGCTTGGGCGGAGCATCGCCGTGCCCTCGTGGGGGCGATCGACGGCGGAGACCTCTCGCGCCGAGCCTTGGTTGAGGCCATGGTCCGGAACGAGGAGGAATGGCAGGCGGTCGCCGACTTCTGCGAAGCAGTAATGTTCGCAAAGGAGGAGGCCGAACGCATCAGGCAACGGCATTATCGCCGCCGCCGCCGCCGCCGGGACTCTGATCCCGATTTCCGGCCACCGTAGGCGCGGGCTTGCGGACAGTGAGCAATGGGTAGGTCGCTGTCCGGCCGTCCGGTAACTGTCCGGACCAAGCCCAAGTCGTCGACGGCGCACACTGTTCCCGCGCGCCTCAAGGAGTTGTCAGCAACAGCAGGGACCCAGCCGGGTCGAAGCCTACTAGGGCCAAGGTTATCCGAAAGGACGCTCGAGCCCCGGTATGAAGGCTAGAAGGAACGGGGTGGGTCTTTTAGTCAGTAGGAGTCTGACACTATCTCCCGCTCCGCCCATTAGCGGGGGATGTCAATGCATGATTTTTTTCCCACCATAAAAAAAAAAATAAAAAAAAAGAGGGGGTCCGGAGTAGTCCTTTAAGAGGTCAAGGAGCCGGGAGCCCTCATCCATCTGCTAATAATGATCATCGGGATGCTTTTAATGAGGCAAGAATGTCACTCTCCCTGGTCCTTTACCCCAAAAGTTCAGGTGTGTTTTGAAGATTCCCGCCGAAACAAAAAAAAGTAAGGTAGATGGGTATGTAGTGTGAATAAGAACGTATGTAGATTATGGTAATGCCAAAGAATTTATGCATGATACATTATTCAGAAGCAATTAAATCTTGGGTCCTCTAAGTTGAGCCATGAATGTAGAGGGTCCATATGAATACTACATTTTAAAACGCCGCGAGCCTATATGAGCAGATCAATGTATACTTACATAGATTTTTACATTGGGTGTGGATGTAACGGAAGGATGCGGTCATAATTTAAAAACTGTTCCTCAAATAAGAAAGTCACATTCAGCGAATTCCTAAAAGAAATTGGACTTTCTGTACAAAATATTATCAGCTGATCAATTTTATGGGAGGTACAATTTTATTTTTGGAAATTGATAGTTTTTGACTTTCTTGAAGATTTGTTAATTTTTAATAAGCAGAAAGAATTTGTAAAATAAGACCATTACTTCCGTTTCAGCTTATAGATCAGTTATATTCAACCTACGGAACTACGAGTATACAGGGTGGAAGGGACAGCCCTCCACAAACTCTAAGGGCTTCCTCAGGAGACAAGGGCGCTCGAGCCCCGGTATGAAGGCTTGAAGGAACGGGATGAGTTTTTTAGTCAGTAAGAGTCTACACTATCTTCCGCTCCGCCCAAGAGCGGGGGTTGTCATAGGATGATTTTTCCCATCGGAAAAAAAAACGGAGACAAAACTGAACAACCATCTACCAGTATTTTTTTTTTTCAGGAAACGGTAAAAAAAAATAGTCCTCTCCATGCAAACTGTCCAATCAAGTTTTTGAGACTGATTTTTTTTTTCTTTCTCTCTGGTCGTAATTGAGGGTCGTGATTACTGATTATCTAAAAATGCCCCGTTGGGAATCTATGGCCTAAAGGAAGTCACCTGACACCTTGGGTTGCGATGTTCTATATGTGAAAATTCTATATGTACCTACCTTCAGTCATCCTGCTGTGCCACGCCTCATCAGCCAGCGAGACTTCGTTCAAGGGCACGAAGTCAGTCTGCACCTTGCTGGTGCCGTTGTACTCATTCAGCTTCAGTTCGTACTTATTCAGCAGCTTCTCGGCTTCTGAGATGTGCTTCTCGAACGGGTTCGTGTTTGACGCTACTTCTAAACACATGGAGCGGAGCGCCTCCTGAAAAAAAGACGAAGTTAAGATACTGATTTATAAAAAAAATGCAGTTTCTTAGGATAGATGGAATTGGGCAAGTCATATCTGCCACAAGACGCAACAAAATTGGACGAAAGCAAGTTCTACTGACTGAAACCAGAATAACAGGAACCGGCGATTCCCATGTAAAAGATTGACCAAAATAGCTAGGACAGAGTAAAGTGGAAGAATGGAACTGCCTTGAAAGGAGCCCTTTGCTCTGCAGTGAGATACAAGATATGATGATAATAATTATAAGAAAAATAATTAGGAAAGGTCGACAAGGAGATGGATAGTGTGTGGCTACAAGAAACGATCCATCTTTTATTTTCATATCCAAGAAAGAAGAGTGACCAATTTTCATCGTTATCTAATTCTTTACTTAGTGATTGAAGCCTAGAAGCAAAAGACTAGCTAGGACAGAGTAAAGTGGAAGAATGGAACTGCCTTGAAAGGAGCCCTTTGCTCTGCAGTGAGATACAAGATATGATGATAATAATTATAAGAAAAATAATTAGGAAAGGTCGACAAGGAGATGGATAGTGTGTGGCTACAAGAAACGATCCATCTTTTATTTTCATATCCAAGAAAGAAGAGTGACCGATTTTCATCGTTATCTAATTCTTTACTTAGTGATTGAAGCCTAGAAGAAGCAAAAGACGTAAAATGCACCGTTGCATGGCGTGACCTTAGTTAAGTAAATAAGGATTAGTTCTTCTCTTGTCGGCACAAGTTTCAGCAATTTAACTCACCGGACTTAAACTACTCTTCAGGCTCTTAATTTCCATCTTGACGGCGTCAATCTTAGAGTCTGTTGCATCAAGTTTCCTCTGCAAGGCGTCATCTGTGGTTGACAGGTTGTTGTCCAAGTCGGCAGGTGGTGTTGGAGCTGGCGTCAATGAAACCAGAGCTTTTTGTATATTTTCTAAAGCGGCATTTATTTTGGCTTGAGAGGTCTTTTCGCGTTCTTCTTTCTGTAAATAAAATTAAAAAAATTCTAAGATAGTAAGGGAAACGAAACAAAATTTTCTTCTTCTGATGTCCCAGAAAATAATTAATTATACCAAGACAGGAAGATACTCTATTGCGCGGATTTTGAGGAAATCACGATTTTTTTAATTTTTTTTTATTAATTGATATAAACTAGTGCTTGACTGCGATCCCACCTGATGGTAAGTAGCGATGCAATCTTTGATGATGAGGCGCACTAGTTCATTAAGAGCCTATTCACTCTAGCCTTAAAGACACCCAATCACGATATCAAGAAACATCAATAACAATATGATTTTGGTTAATTTTTAACCCAGCTAAGCTTGTAGTAGGGGAGGCAGGTATATAGGTACACGTCAATATAGAGCGTCGGCAAGATTCGAGGTTCTATTTTAAATTTGCGACTAATCCGCGCAATAACCGTTGGACCATTGTCCCCACAGAAAGGATGAAAGAGGTAAGAAAGGAAATACTTTCCGATTTGTACTACAACGAGTTTCGCCACTTGTCTCCCACCCGTTAACTCCACTACAAACAAAAAAACAATACGAACGCGCATTACGCAACTATTAGACCACGCACACTTAGATCGCAAGTTTGCTATTGGTTGTGACAATTATGAGCGTGATCATATTTTGAGTCACGCCTGCCCCGCCCACAAGTCCATTCTTTCATCTTTTCTGTGATTGTCCCATATATATTTATGTATTTTCATATCGAAGTAGCCAAATGCCGCCAGTCTTTTGGGCACATTACCAGTCGACAGCGATGTGGAAGAGTTTTTTGACGCCATATTTTAGTTAGTGTATTTTAGCGTAGGGTTTTATTATTTATTTATTTTTTAATTTACTATAATTATAGTTATTAAGTTGTTTATAAGTGTAGATAATTAATTAATTTATAATAGTGTGTACAGATTAAACTAAAAATAAATATCTTTAATTAAATATGGCCAAAAAAAATTGCCAAAAACATACAAACCTGTAGAAGAATAGTCTCGACATTGGACAGCCTCTCATCCAGCCTCGAGATCATGCCCTTCAACGGCACCAGAGCGCTGTGCTTCTTGTCCAGGCCCCCAAGCATCTTCTTCACCTGTTCTCCGAGCGCCTTCTCTCTGAATTCGTGCCTCTCTAATTTGTCTTCTGACATTCTGATCATGTGGACTAGTGATAGCATTGCTTCTCTGATGTCTTCGTGCCTATGGAATGAATTTAGAACTGTTAAAGATTTCGCTTCTGGTGGTCAGTGCCGGAATAGCCCATAAGCAAATTAAGCAATTGCTCAGGGCGACACATCTTGGAGGGAACAGCACCAATAAATATATATTTCCTAATACAAAAATAATGTAAGGCTGCTTGAATAATATAAAATGTAGATAGGGAAGTAAATTGATAAAATTTAACATAGTTCCCTAATGTGGACAAGCGGACACAGCCCTTTTTTTGAGGTGAGAAATCATCTTATGAGTTCTCCCGCTCTAGGGTGGAGCGAGAGCGTGTGTCAGACTTTTACTGACTAAAACTACAGCTATGTTCTTTCAGTCGTTTTTTCCGTTTCAGGACCATGAGTATATCCTTTCGAAAACCGAGCCCATGGACAACCCCTGTGCACCTATATTTTTATACCTGATGATCAACTGCACAACGCAACGATTTTCATCGAAGTTCACTTGTTTATTTATTTATTACAATTTTATGCACTAGTAAGCACTGTACAAAGGCGTAGTACTTATGCCTTGATCACACGTACCGAGTAAACGGGCTAGACAGTGCTCTCGGCCGAATACGTACCGAGTATTCGGCCGAGGGCACTGTCTAAACAAAGCGCCGAGTGCTCGGCCGAGCGCTTATCTCTACAACTCGCTTGCATCACTGTCTCGGCTGAGCGACATTTTACTGTCTCGCCCTTTTACTCGGTACGTGTGATCAAGGCATTGTGGATAGTTTATATATGGTAGGCTCTAGTGTTGCCAGGAATTCGAGATGAAAGGTTAAAATAATCTGGATTTTGGTATTCAAATCGGGACACCTGCTATAAATTCCACAAAAAGGATAATAAACGGACTAAGGCTGTCGGGTCGGGGAGCGTGAGCAAAACTTTCCCCTGGTCTGATTAACTGGGTAAAAGACTTCCTGAGTGAACGGTCTCTCCGAGTTGTTGTCGACGGATGCTCATCAGAGCCCATGACGATTAAAGCCGGAGTTCCTCAGGGGTCTGTTCTCTCTGCAACTCTCTTCCTGTTGCATATCAACGATCTGCTGGTGCCCGGTATCTATGGGTATGCAGATGATAGCACAGTTGTAGAGAGATACCTGCCCAGTGCTCGGGCTAGTAAGGAGCTAATCCGGTCCGAAAGAGAGGCTATGGTAGAGCGAACGAATATCTCACTTCAGGCAGTCTCCAAGTGGGGTGAAGCCAATCTAGTGGGATTCAACGCCACCAAAACACAAGCGTGTCTTTTCACTGCCAAAAGGAGCCCGTGCACCTTGGTTCCTACTTTTCGGAATTTATCCCTGGAGTACACCGACCGCCTTCAGCTCTTGGGGGTTGAAATTCCCTCAGACCTTAACTTTGGGCGGTTCATTGAGTCCAAAGCCGCAAGAACGCCCAGCTTCCTAGCAGCTACCTTGAGCTGCTAGGAAGCTGGGCGTTCTTGCAAAGGTCCGGCGGTACTTCACACCGGGACAGCTTTTAATGTTATACAAAGCACAGGTCCGTTCGTGTGTGGAGTACTGCAGTCACATATGGGCTGGTGCTGCAAAATGCCACCTGGCAGCTTTGGACTCTGTGGAAAGGCGTGCAAAGAGGCTAATTGGTGATCCAGATTTGGTTAAGTCCAACCTTCAAAGCCTTGAGCATAGGCGTAGGGTAGCCAGCCTTTCGGTGTTTTACAGGATGCATTTTGGAGAGTGTGCGCAGGAATTGCATGACTTGATTCCGCCATCGCAATTCTACCATCGGACAACCCGACGTACGGCGAATATTCACCCTTACGTTGTTGAAACCTCTACGGTCCGGACTAAGCGTTTCGCCTCGTCGTTTATACCGCGTACGTTGAAGGACTGGAACAGTCTGCCTGCTGCGGTCTTCCCGTCCGATTATAATTTGGGTGTCTTCAAGGCTAGAGTGAATAGGCTTTTAAAAAACTAGTGCGCCTCACCATCAAAGATTGCATCGCTACTTACCATCAGGTGGGATCGCAGTCAAGCACTAGTTTATCTTTATTAAAAAAAAAAAAAAAACTAAATGATGCCTAACTAAAAAAGTAACACTTTGCCTCAGAAAGGTTAAGATTTCTTTTCATCATTCATACAGAAGTACCTAATGCGTAAAAGCTTGGTAGTCAAAAGTGGTTAAATGTGAAAGCAAATTTAGATTAACAGCTTAGTTATACATTTTATTATATGATGAAAATTAGCGATCTAACAGACTAAGGAGGATAGTGAAAAATGTGAACTTTTGGCGTCCCAATCAAGGGTTAAGCGCAGGACGAGTCACCATCCAGACCCTGGAAATCGGGACTTCTCGCGCAAGTTGAGACACCTGGAAACATTAGTAGGCTCAGACGTGGACTGCTTAAGACATTAAGTAGTATAATGTAGCACTAACTGGCAATGAGTGCCAAATTAGTCTAATTATCGCATAGGTACATTGCAACGGCCACTACTGAGCCAGAGATCCCAAGTTTAATTCCGAGACCGTGCAAAATAGACTTACGAATGGACTTTATTGAATTGTTACTTCGGTCAGACTCAGAGGAGTTAGGTCTTACGCCCAATTAATAGAAACTGGCGAAATTTATTTAATCTAAACTTGAAAGGCGTACAGAAACTTAAACTTCATATACAGTAGTGTAGTGATACATAGGCGGATTTAATGCAAAAAGGCATTTTCTACCAGTCAACCTTTGGGTTAAAAAGACAACACTGTGGTAGGTGTACACAATAAATAGATACATCAAACAAGTAGAACGTAGCATCATCAAATTAAGTTACTATAATTTACAATAATTATATACATACAGGTATGATGTTATGGTTAGAGCAGTTAAATTTAATTCTGTTGGTCCATACTACAAAGAAAACCGTAAATACATATTTAACTACACAATTTACAAATCGATTTCCGATTCGAAGAAAATACATTATTTATAAACAGGCGCATGTTCCGATATGAGCGGGCAGGGTAAATACCGATAATCACTGATTTGCCTAATGGGTAAGTGCACAGCTTACAAATTGTTTCTTCCGGGGTTCAATTCACAGACTAGTGGGATTAGATATTTACTCCTTGTAGTATAATACGAGTATAAAAAGTTGTAATAGGAGTTTAAACTTGGTAACAATTGGCGGTTTTGCGTGTCGTGACGGCCCAGATACTCACACCCCTTTTTTAAGGGTGGAAATAATCCAATGACTTCTCCCGTTTTTTAAGGACTTTTAGTGACTAAAACCGCACCTGTGTCCCTCAGTTGCTCTTTTTGTTCTAGGACTATGGGTTTCCTTTACAGAAATTCACCGCGGTCCTAGCTAGCGGGCATCGGTCCTGCTGGGCCCCTAGGGTTTTCTGACATTTGTTTGAGGAGCGCGTGGCTTACTACGCACGGCCGTAGCTAGGGGGGGGCATTGTGGGGCAATGCCTTACCTTACTCTACCTTGAAATCACAATGAAATCACAATGCCCTACCTTACTCTGGAAGTTCAACCATCTTGTTCACTTGTTCAAATCCTCAATGAAGAACATTGAGGATTTAATATCCATGATCCATGCTCATGCTCTGTCACAATTTTTTTTTGTCTACGAATAGCTTTGGCTTTTAGATCAGTCTGATCTAGAGACTGACCTAGAGGTCACTGAATACATGGTGATTGATTTAGGAGCCCGTGATTCGAGGCATGATATTTTTTTTACTTCCGCCCTACCTGTAACCAATGCTGCCCTACCTAAAATTCGACTCTATGTGCTGTTGACGGCGGCTGCCCGCCTCCTCGCTCCGGACCATGTTGTCCGATCTAGGGCCCGGCGCTAAAGGTCGTTGCTGCCGATTGCCTCCACGAGGACACGGCGGTGCTCCGCATTAATGACACCCCTGGGCCTCGGAAAGCACGTAAATCCGTTGGCCCTGGTGGTCATTTGTAGATCTTTGACAGTTTCTTACAGGTGGTCAAACGTTAGCAAGTCTGACCATCAGTCTATCCGAGGAATATCGTGATGCCCAGTCACCGGGTTGTGGAGGTTTGATAGACAGTCGCTCCATGTAAAACACAGGTATTCAGCCGCATCTGGTTGGACTGGAAGCCGATCCCAAGCTAGTTGAAAAAGGCTGGGAGATGATAAACAATGGCCGATCTCATCGCAACTAGCGAATTTTTACAAGCTTTTATGATGTTTGTGCGTAATAAAATCTTAGATGCACTTCTCGGTTACCGATTGAGCTAAAATTTTGCATGCATACCTATGTAAGTCCGGTGACAATGCAAAATTACTATGATATGGAACTGATCTGATGATGGAACCGGAACTCAGATAACCCTATAGTGTTTGACCTTTTTGCAATGGTCTTTATAATGTATAGGTAGGTATATTATACTGAGCTATAACTTGTTAACAGATAACCTTAGAATGGATTTGACAGAGAAGCAGACAGATTAGCCTAAAAGGTGCTCAGCGTAAAGAGGTTTAGACGGCACGGCATGGTCTGCACGTCTGCATGTCTGCATGTCTGCACGGTGTATCGCGAGTTTGATTCCCGCACGGAACAAACATTTGTATGGCCTATAGATACTTGTTATGGGTGTCTTGTGCATATAAGTTTACATGTTAAGCGGACGTAGCCACGATTCAGGAGTAACTCGTGAGTAACTCCTACTATGAGGGCCAGGAATCCAGGATTCTTTAAATTAAAGCGCGTTTAGGAATTTATATCTTCGGAACAACCGAGATGATCTGGCAGAACTACAGCTTTCGAACCAAACTAGGTATCTTCTTAGGTACCTAGGCTAATAGGCAACTATTTTTATGAGCGAAAGCTGTAACTCAACTGATTGCAAAACGCAATCACTTTTCGCAATTGATTCTAACAGCAAAAGTTCTAACTTCTAACTATCCTAATTATTACTTGTTGAAGATGTTTTCTTAGACGAACTACGCAGCACACACGTGTGTCACACACGCTGATCTGACCGGCTCGGTATCCATACATTTTATATGTCAACTAGACATATAGAGCTACAAAATCGACGCCACGCGACGTCTTTTTACGTAAAAATCAGACCCCCCTCCCTCCCTATACTAGTTACGTACGACCGTTTCGTTTCGGAAAAAAAAAGTTGTGGAATATTATTATTTCGTTTATTCACAAATATTCCATATAAATTACTCTTTTAAATATAAAAATTAAGTATAAAAAAAAACATTTAAAAATATAAAAAATAGTTGCCCGATACTGGTATCGGGAACAGGGTCCAAGCTACCGGCGGTCAGGGCTCCAGAGAAAGGAACCTCCTAACAATACGAGCCGTGTCCAGAAATACCGCTTTCTGAATCCAGCCCTTGATCCAGCCACATAACGCGAGCCTCCTAAGGTGTTGATCAAGGCTCTTGGCTAATAAGTCATTGCCCGACACGACTATCGGTACAATGATCGCCGAGTCTACATCCCACATGTCGACTACCTCGCGATATTATTATTATTATTGTATCGTCCACCTAGAGCGGGAGAAGATGACTGTAAATGTATTTGATGATTTCCCATCAAAAAAAAAAACGCTGCCACTGACAAGTTCAAATTACTTCAAATGTGCTTGTTATTTCTTAGGGTGTTTTTAATATCGTGCGGATTTCATTGTTCATCATTTTTCAGCGGGTTTGCTCCGCATGCAAAAAATTTCAAAATGCAAAAAAACGCTTTCCGTGTGCGTATTCCACATATTATAATACTGTACCTCAGAGGTAAACAACAGTATGTGCTAAAAAGTAAATTATACAGGAGAGGCAAAAACGCGCGGATAGTAACTTTAAATGTATTTTTAACAAGATATTGAAACAAACTCAATTGTATTTTTTATAATTATTAGATGGAATTATTATGTATTACACATAATTACAATAAAGTTTAGAACAACATTAAGTGCGCGTAAAGCTGGGGAGTAAACAATCTTATCATCATTTTAAGTCCTACCCGATATGTTTTTGTCATATACGATTGGATATTTCTCTTCCTAGATGTCATAGGGCTTGATGTCCTATACTATTACGTAGAACTGGTTCTTACGATTTTAACAGTGCAAAATGACATATTTTCAAAAAAGTGGAGTTACTATTGTTTACCTCTGAGGTACAGGACTTGTGTGAAATGGAAATTTGCGGGGGTTACGCATGCGGAGCAATCCCGCATGCGTGATGAAATTCGCACGATTTCAAAAACACCCTAGGTCCAGTTTGAAAAACTTAAACTCTATAGATATCAATCAGATCCTTTATTTTTTTAAGCAAAGGTCTTCTTCTTCCTGCCCTTATCCCATATTACTTGGGGTCGGCGCAACACGTTTTCTTCTTCCATTCTGTCCTGTCACCCGTCAAACTATCACTAACTCCCTTTTCTTTCATATCACTTCTCACACAATCCATCCATCTTTTTTTCGGCCTTCCTCTCCCGCTCCATCCATTTACATGTATACTCAGAACTCTTTTAGTAATATGCGCTTCATCCCTCCGCTTCACATGACCATACCAAGACAACCGATTACCTTTCAACTTTTCAGTCACTGGCGCCACTTTCAAACTTCCTCTAATATACTCATTTCTCACTTTATCCATTCTCGTCACACCACACATCCATCTCAACATTCTCATTTTTTAAGCAAAGGTAAACGACCCTAATGTTTGACAATGATGATTCATACAAAAGAAGCTCTAATTCCATGACCAAACATCTCGCTGTCAAGGAAATGGATGTGGCCAGACTGGTTCGCGTAGGACGACTCTGTATTCATATCGACATGTGAAATATGGTGCCCACTTAAAAAGTTTGAAAGGATCCAAATACACTGCCGTTAAATTTTCTGTTAGGACTTACTTAGATTCCGTAACTCAAAAGGAAAAATCGAAACTCCAAATAGGATCATTTTGTTTTCCATCTGCTGTCTGTCTGTAAAGACAAAGGAACTCTGATTTGGAATATATATCAGGATGAACAAAAAAAAAAAATCGATTCAAAAAATTCTTTGAGTCTCCATTCGGGAATTGAACTATTATTTACTTACATCAGTAAGTTTGTACGGAACCCTCAGTGCGCCAGTCCGACTCGCACTTGCCCAGTTTTTTTTAAAAACTCTCTAGGCAAACTTAGAGAAAGTTAAGTTTAGGATTATGACTTACCTACTTAACAGAAACTACTTTAGTAGGTTATTAGACACTAAACCTACTTTGACACAATAAAGCCAGAGATCTTGTTACTTTCATATCCTAAAATGTGTTTGTCTAGAGATTTATTTGGATATTAACCGTCACCCACAATTTCATCCAGTGCCGTAACTATGCCTTTTATACGCCCGGTGCTAGTTTTTGAAAATGCGCCCCTAAAAAAAGAGTCCGAGTTGGGTAAGTTTAATCCACCTGACGCAGGTCCTCACCAGACATTAGTGTTTCGGGAGATATCTGCAGCCCTAGCCAAGTCCGCCTCCTATTTGTTTGTTCTGATCACGGGACTTAACGTTGAGATGACGTCATTCCCATACCTTTGACGTTTTCGTTACCTACATTTTATCAACTTGGCTGTTTCGGAGCTAGCGGGAAGAAACGCTCGGGTGTCACCATAGTACGGAATGCCCAGAGCACACAGTGAAGCATATGGTGGAAGTTTGTCATTCAGCCTACTTTTGGGAAAATAGACCATGTCATCTAGATTCATATAAATGGATTTACACATTTCGAAATCACTTGTTCCGATTTGGATCAGCAATTACTTAGAATTAGAAGTGGGCGAAGATAAATGACAATCAATGATCTATAGAGATACTTAATTCTGCGCTAAAAGATGGTTCCGTATGCGACCCGTACGTATTTTTGTTTCTCCGCGATTTTCTTAAAAACAACTGATTCGACTTAGATGAGGTTCTGATCGCCCGAGATAGACAAGATAGCCGCGCTTGCTACGATGTCTGTTTATGTACCTACCTATTGTTTAAGTACACCATTTCGTAACAATACAGGGTAATTTGTAAAACACTAACAACCTATGACTGGCTTGTTGGTCTAGTGGTTAGTGACCCTGACTGCTATGCCGGAGGTCGTGGGTTCGATTCCCACCCAGAACAAATGTTTGTGTGATGAACATAATCATTTGTTCTGTGTCTGGGTGTAATTTATCTATAATATGTATGTATTTAGAAATATATAAGTATGTTTATCAGTTGTCTAGTACCCATAACACAAGCTCGCTTAGCTTGGGACTAGATGGCTTTGTGTGATAGTTGTGGAATATTATATTATATTATATTATATTATATTATATTATATTATATTATATTATATTATATTATATTATATTATATTATATTATATTATATTATATTATATTATATTATATTATATTATATTATATTATATTATATTATATTATATTATATTATATTATATTATATTATATTATATTATATTATATTATATTATATTATATTATATTATATATACTTTGGTAAGCTCTGAAGAGTTATGCAGATGTAGGTAAGTATATAACAGATCACCCTTGTAGACATTTCACAAACAGCACCAATGTGTAGATTAATTGGCTATAGGCATTTTGTCTTTCCTATAGGCTGTCGATACCAGTCGATACCTACTAACGTTATCGTAGATTTTTCCATTTGAAATTAAAAAAAAAATCTTTTACTCTCAGGCATTAAGGCCCATAGTGTGTTAGTACAATCATCACAAAAACAAACAAGTACACACATACTATCTGAAAATCAGAATGGTTTATCAAGCTCGTTACAATACATGCAGCTTGATAAACCCGCACATTGTAGGCCCATCCGGCCTTTCCGCAAGTAGCTTCAGGATGCCGGTGCAGCGGTGGTGCTTCCCCTCACTTGGACTTATTAATTTTTTCTACAAGTGCATAACTAACGAAATGTCTAAATGTCCTGGTAACAAATCTGGAAGAAACAAGGATATAAACTATAACCAATTCTTTTTAACGTGTGTAAATTGTCTTAAATATTATACACCCCAGGGACGAGCGCAGGGACCTGTTAGACTCTTGCTGACAAACCACACGGTATTCTGTAGCTACCTTTGACTAATCCTAGCACTAGAGAAACCAAGCCTAGTTCCTCGGTAGCCCAAGAGAATAAAGCACAACAACGTACTAACATGCCCTTTACAAACTACATACAAAGTAAACACGTTATTACTTCATGCATAAATTAATTAGCCACTCAAATTACAAGTGCTCCATGTCACAGGCCATAAAACGCATCTCGAGATCTGTCGAAGCTATTTTAAGGCAGGCAACACTACGTCTAAAATACAACGAAATGTAGAAAACAGAACTGGCTCAGTATATTATTAATAGCCCAAGTTCTAGTTACTAAACTGCACGGGAGAATAATGCATTCCAGCTGGCTTACAATACACTGCGCTGTGTGCAATGGTTTGCGCCTCGTAGAGTAAGATGAAAGACCCACCAGTAAGTAGGCTTATTGTTGATGCTTCATTGAAATTCAGTTGTAACTTTTGGGTTAGGTACAGATGTAAAATCAAACCTTTGTTGTAAACAGTGTCAATACAAATTATTAACCAGCGAAATACTGTAAAATTAATGGGTTTATTAAACTCCACAAAATGGCAATAAAACAGAAAAATCTTTTTTCTAATGGGAAATCATAATTATCATAAAATGACTTCTCTGCCTCTGAGTAGAGCGTCAGGGAGAGTCAGACCTACACCAAAAATCTTAAACCATCCGTGATGTTCTTCCAGTTGCCTGTTGCGAGAGCCACGGTAACTCTTTCGAACGATCCGCAGCCCTGGCACGCGGTGATCCGAGTTTGGGCCTTACCAGACTGCCGAACGGCGAGCTACCCGTTGCTTGTCGTCCGCAAACCTACGCGTCATAATCAACAATTTACTTGAACCAATAATTAAGATGTTTTTGTTTTATCCTCATCAGATATCACTTTACTTCCCATAACGTCTGCAGTTTTGCTAAACTTTCATTAGATCTTGTAAAATTAACTGTTTGTGTTGTGATTTTAATTAATTAATATCAGATGATAAAGGTCTTTCACCTTTATGCAAAAACCAAACAAGATCGGCTATTTTTATGTTTCTATAATGAATAACGTAACCACAATAACATCGTAAAAAGATCAATCCTACGCATGTCCACAAAATAAACAAAAGTATAATATTTATTAAAACTTCATGCAGCGATAGGGTACAAAGGCTGACGCAGAGGCGTAGCTAGACGTGGGCGAAGCGGCCCCACGCCCTCGGCCTCACACCCTAAGGGGCCTCGTGCACGCGAGGGCTGTTTAAAAACGAGGGTTTTTTTATAACTGATAGGCTCGCGTTTGACCACTATTTCTGCTGATGGTAAGCGATTAAGTGGTTGAATACTGGGTTGCGACAGTCGCTGTCTCGTTTTCGGATTTATGAAACAAAAAGGCCTCACTAAGGCGCCTTCGCCTGTCTAAATTAGTCCACGCTACGCCTCTGGGCGGACGTAATTACCTTTGGCATTCTCTATCAGTCAACGGGATGGTGGAGAGATGACATAGGCAACGCGTATTAAACAAAATGTAGTTTCTATTCATAGGATTTCAATCACGACGTAAATAGACACGTTTGATGTCATAAGAGACCATAGTCTTCCTAATGGTCCGTTTAATGGAGATTTATAGCTTTCCCTGCGGTATCAGACGATGCACTTCAGTTACAAAGAGATAAAAATATTATTTGAAGATTTATGGCCAGCCCACTTTGGTTCACATCAACTGTATCTATACGATTTTTATAGCGTGATGTGGTTGCTTATTGCCATTAAGACTTTCAATATAATTTGTTTTATGTCGAGTCGTTTCTGTATGATTCCCTTGAATTTTCCCTTGATTTATATTACAAAATCACCGCGTTTGTCTGTCTGTATATTCGCGATAAAATACTTCTCAGCGGATAAAATAATTCTGGATTCCATGCATTTTTCACTATTAGACAGAGTGATTTGAAGGCTGAGGATTGTAAAGGTTTCAACACTCATGCAAAACTGGGGCGGGTCGCTAAATTAATATACAAATCCTCCCGACCGAATTTCGTAGGATTAATCTCTGAATACCAGGTGGCATACAGTTACTTACAGAAAGATATAGTGCACAAATGAGTGTTCAATCAAAGAAGCACTCTCTGTTCCTTTAGTCTGAAAGTCATAAAGAGAAAGAGATCAGCCCCCCTAGCCATGTTACAACCGTTTCGTTTTGATTCTCTTGCGTCAAACGCCTCGAGTTGGCCACGCCACCGATTCTTTTGTTCTGACTACGTGACTGAGCGTTGAGATGACGTTATTATTATTATTATAACCTAGCCATGTTACAACCGGTTCGTTTTGATTCTCTTGCGTCGAACGCCTCGAGTTGGCCACGCCACCGATTCTTTTGTTCTGACCACGTGACTGAGCGTTGAGATGACGTTATTATTATTATTATAACCTAGCCATGTTACAACCGGTTCGTTTTGATTCTATTGCGTCGAACGCCTCGAGTTGGCCACGCCACCGATTGTTTTGTTCTGACCACGTGACTGAGCGTTGAGATGACGTTATTCCGATACATTTGAAGTTTTCTACTAGCTTTAACGATTGCAGATTATTAACTTGGCTAGACATACAGCCCCCCTAGCCATGTTACAACCGTTTCGTTTCAATTATTTTGTTGACGTTATTTCAACGCTCAGTCACATGGTCAGAACAAAAAAATCAGAGGCGTGGTCAACACGAAGCGTTCGACACTAGAGAATCGAAACGAAACAGATCTTACTTGGCTAGGCACAAGACCAATGGTGTCACGCCATCAACTTCTAATTTCCAGACATTTAGAAATTCCTAGTGGAACTCAAAAGCACTTTTAGTCCGACCTGAGAATCGAATCCTTAACCGCGCTCACCAGTCGCACATGCGAACATAAAAGAAGATCTGTGTATTTATTCGTCTCTTCTGTTTGATCTCAATCCCTTCATTAGTTTTATGAGTCCCAAGCTAATTTATAACCGCTAAAAGGTTTGAAAATTTTTGAAGATGGAATTCTTAGAAGTGTTTTATATTCATTCGACTTGTGGTTCGACTGTTTTGCTGGCTGTCCTCACATTCTAAGTAAAATTAGTTACAATAATAGAACCGGTTTACGCAAAATTTTCGATTATTGCCCGTAAACAGTTTCGCGTTCGTTAATTTTACGGCTTTTTCAGTTTAGCGTGACCGCCTAAATATTAACGGCCAGTAAAAATTGTGTTTTGAGTCAGTGACCGCTGAAATAAACAGAAATAATAATGTGAGGGCTGTAGCTCTGGTCCTTGAGATCGGGGGCCTTACCATGACGTGTTAAATGTCAAGCGTGCGAGCGAGAAAGAGTGATGGAATTATATGCCCTATATAGCTCTATCCCTTTTACAGTTCAGTTTAGGTCGTCAACTGTAGTAATGTGTATCAAAAACTTCCGTATAACGATTAGCTATTTATTATTATTTTTTCAAATTTTCCTCATTTTCCTATCCAATTTAAAACCGATTCTAAATCTGCACCACCTATTAGGTGTACCTACAGTAGGGTAACACATATTGTTTAACTAGCCAACGTGCTAACAAGTAACGTTTCTTATGTGATCTCCGAAATCATATGAATCACTCAAATGCAGAATAAGTTAGAGAAAATGTATCTACTGACCGCTATTTTTTTTTCACAAATTAAGCGTTGGTCCAATAGCAAAAGTTATCATAATGTATTTGATAAGTTTTGTATTGTAGGTACAGCATTTCCTTATCTTACTACATTCCTCGACTACTTGATATGAGTCTGATTTTAAATAATTCAGGAACACTGCAATGCGACCGTCTCCTCACATGAATACTGCATTCAATACGCTCCATTGAAGCTTTGTGGTGGCTCAAATAGAAATGTAACAAAGCTGAACACAGCTACTTGTATAGTATACATATGTATGTAATATATAGGTACCTACGGTCGAACAAGCTGTTTGGAATTCAGGCATAAAATACTAATAACATTGGCATTATTCATTGTAGTCGTGTTGTTGTTCATAATAAAATTCTAAGCTTCTATGAGCTTAAAATTAAAGGTAAGGGTCCACATCAATCGATCAATTCGGCTATCGATGACATTGATCGACGTTTTCACTGTTGATCGACGTCGGTCAATATGTTTGTCTTTGATATAGTTTAGTAAGAACTGTTGATCGATATTGTCTGAAAAGTCTGTTGACTATATGGTAGGTAAACACCCTGAGAGAGGTGTTGATGCAGCAGAAAGATATCTACAAAAACTACTACTACTTTGCCACCCTGCACTTATTAGCAACTTGGTGCATGTATACCAAATATGTAGTTCTTTCGTACTTGTTTACTTACGTGAATTCTCGACAGTGTATGTGGGGGGCCCATAACAGAAGTGCCACAGCGAACCACCATACTCTCTGGGGACAAACGCCAACTTTAATAACTTGAGTATTAAATAAACTATGACTAAAGTAAGTCGTGACTGCGTGAACTATGATGAGCTCACTTTATATGAGCTTTATTCAATATATCGTTTCGATCTGACGGCTTCTTGATTTATCGTAGGTGGTAGTGTGTATGCCTATAATTATATGGCCTTATGCTGGTGGAGAAAAGAATAGATAATGCAGTGGTTGTTTGTTTGTAAATAAGAGGTAATCCGTTTTTTTTTGTAGAAAATCATCAACCCCCTCTCTAGGCGGAGAGAAAGTGAGTGACAGTCTATTACTGACTAAAACCCATCTGTGTATCTCTTTCTAGCAATGCCACAGTCCTGGCAGGACAAGGTAATCTCTGGAAGTCCTATTCCGATCATGAAAACTTTTTTACTCACAGGAAACTGCACTATCACGGAGCTGGGTGCCTTAAGTTTTTAACCTAAACAAGGTCGACAATTCCTTGGGATAGGCCACGGGAGCCCTTTCGCGAGATAAGCTAGTGCAGGTTCCTAAGTACTTTTTAGTCTGTTTCTCGGTCGTAGACTTAATTTTTTTATAAATTCACAGTGGTTTATTATTGCTTATATTTTTTTATCCTATCCTTACATTTATTAAGTTTTCACCTATAGACAGAGTACCTAATTCATGAGGAGGCTTTATCATTTTTTAATGTCTATAATACCTATGCAAATTACACTTGCATATTATAGTTGGAAAACCAAGAATTAAAAAAAATCTACGTACAAAGCTGGGGCAGATCGTTTGTAAAAAACAAAATATACGAGAATGTACCTATTGAATTGACCTACCTACGAATATTAAATAATCTTATTGTGCAAAAACTAATAGGTAGGTACCTACATAGGCGTCGAAGTACTGTTACAGTCATATCGCTATCATCAATAATATCGTAAACAGTTTTGATCTTATCTAGAAATAATGTCGTTACTGGTCGTTACCTATATTTCATAAAAAAGACTGTTTTTGAATTGGGAAATCATTAAAAACTCCTCCCGCTCTTGTTGAAGCTGGAGGGAGTGTCAGACTGTCGTGTTCCTTCAGTTACCCTTAGTGTTTCTGGATCTCGGTGAATCTTTCGAGCAGTAACGTAGCTAGACGTGGGTGAAGTGGGCACACGCCCACGGCCTCGCACCCAAAGAGGCCTTGCACAAACAGGAGCTAGCTCTTGTTTCATAATTGATAGGCTCGCGTTTGACCACCATTTCACCTGATGGTAAGCGATGATGTGGTCGAAGACTGGGTTGCGACTGTCGCTGTCTCGTTTTCGAATTTATGAAAAAAAAATGGCCTCGCTGATGTGCTTTCGCCCACATCTAAATTTAGTCCACGCTACGCCTCTGCTTTAGAGTAATCTCGCAGCAACCTAAGCGCAACGTACCTACGTGGTAGGTACAAACATTGATCTAGTTAGTACGAACATAAATCTAAAACAAGATCGTTCGACAGCCTGAGTGCATTAGATGACATTATCGGAGCATATAAATTGCACAAGTGACAGTACAAATGCACCGACCTTACATTAAGATAGCTGGACTAGATATATATGTTTAAAGACTGGTATCTCTTCACCCAGTAAAATGCCTTTAGATCGTTGAAATACAGTTACGTTACAACAGCTTCTGTATTAGGTCTTATAAAGCCAATTACACCACTCGATATTCAGACAGTCTTAGAGGCGATGTCGCATCGTGTCGCGTAGTATATAAGGGTTTATTTTCTTTTTGGTGGGTAAAATCATCCAATGACAATCCCCGCTCTTGGGCGGAGCGGGAGATAGTGTCAGACTCTTACAGACTAAAAAACCCACCCCGTTCCTTTTAGCCTTCATACCGGGGCTGGAGTTCCCTTTCGGATAACCCTGGCCCCAGTAGGCTTCGACCCGGCTGGGTAGTATAATAAGGGTCAGACTGTCTTACTATGAATGAAAAATAAGACGAGTCTGAATATCGTGTGCTGAATAACGCGCTGTGTAATAGGCCCTTTAGACCTTACCATGACGAGTTAAAATGCCAAGCGTGCGACCGAGAAAGAAGGATAGAGCTACACACATACACTCAATCGCTTCATCCCTTTAACAATTTAGTTTAGATCGTCAAACGAATCGCGTTAAGAGCTCGTGGTAGGGCGTCAGACCTCTGAAATTGGCATTTTTTAAAACAAGTTACTTTGTTAAACCAACTCAAGTATTAAAGGTAAAGTACTCTATTTTGTACTTACCTATTATTTATTGGTTTTTCTTGTGTTTTGGATTTTCTGTAATATTGCTGAGACCACCATTATCCATTAAAAAAAAAGAATGTTTTATCATAATAGGATGTATTGTCTTACAGGTCTTCAGAAACCTAGTGGCTCAGATACATGAAAGCTGTGACACAAGTGTGGTACACTTAAACGGAACTACTACCTCACTTTCCATAGCTTAATCTTAACATTTCAATTGACCCATTGGGTCTCCGACTCCGCACACCTTTCACAGGTCGTAAGCAGACTTATCACTGTATCAACACTACATTTTTAGGGTTCCGTAGCCAAATGGCAAAAAACGGAACCCTTATAGATTCGTCATGTCTGTCTGTCTGTCCGTCCGTATGTCACAGCCACTTTTTTCCGAAACTCTATGAGCTATACTGTTGAAACTTAGTAAGTAGATGTATTCTGTGAACCGCATTAAGATTTTTAAACAAAAATAGAAAAAAAGCAATAAATTTTGGGGGTATACCTACTTAGAACTGAAAACCAAAAATTTTATTTTTCATCAAACCCATACGTGTGGGGTATGTGTGGATAGGTCTTCAAAAATGATATTGAGGTTTCTAATATCATTTTTTTCTAAATTGAATGGTTTACGCGAGAGACACTTCCAAAGTGGTAAAATGTGTGTCCCCCCCCCTGTAACTTCTAAAATAAGAGAATGATAAAACTAAAAAAAAATATATGATAAACAAACATGCAAACTACTAACGAAAATTGGTTTGAACGAGATCTAGTAAGTAGTTTTTTTTTTTAATACGTCATAAATCTAAAAAAAATACACTATTATTAAAACATCGATCAAAGTTACAACGAACTACAAGAACTTTTATTTATATTATGTTACTTACTGCTACAGAACCCTCCATGAGCGAGTCCGACTCCCACTTCGCCGGTTTTTTTTTAATGGGATAATCATCTAAACTTCTCCCGCTGTTGGGAGGAACGGAGCGGTTCAGACTTTACCGACTAAAACCACACCTATATTCCTTCAATTTCCCTTTGCTACTCAGGACAACGGGTAACCCTTTCAAAAGTTGACCCATGTCCTCAGTAAGCTTGGGCCCTACGGTTTTGCTGACATCTCTTTGAGGAGCGCGCGGAGCACTACACGCTGTTGACGACTGGACTTAGTCTGGTGGTACTCCGGACGGTAATCGTAAATTCGTAATAGAGCATTTTTTACGGGACGATTATTGTTAAGACACTAACATGCCGTGAATAATTTTCTTTCTTCAGCCTTATCTATGGTTGGTTAAGAATAATCATCGTGGTGGAAGATTATAAACAGCTATTAGATAACCCTTTTACACGTGTCTTCAGTCGAAACTAAGATTTTTATTTAGATTTTATTTTTTTTATTAGGGACGAGTCTCCTTTACTTTGAAATATCTTATCTTTGAAATTCTAGATGAAGCATAA
This sequence comes from Mythimna ferrago, assembly GCA_910589285.2. NCBI lineage: Eukaryota > Metazoa > Arthropoda > Insecta > Lepidoptera > Noctuidae > Mythimna > Mythimna ferrago. The sequence continues at coordinate 7,105,913 of OU342691.1, read as the reverse complement.
AGCTTTTCTATTTAGCCTGTACTATTCTATCCTCCTGTATTAGAATTTGAAACTGCGAGCCACAGGCTCCACTTTTAAATTACTTTAAATGAGGAATATTGCCACTGGTAATCATCAGAAGGCTAAAAGACACCGAAAGGGCAATGGAAAGGGCTATGCTCGGAGTTTCCTTGCGTGATCGAACCAAGGTTGCCGATATAGAGATAGACCGAATAATTGCCAAAATTAAGTGGCAGTGGGCAGGGCACATTGCTCACAGAACAGACGGTCGATGGAGCCGAAAGGTCCTGGAGTGGTGACCAAGCAGAAGGTGGACCGATGACCTGGTGATTTGAGAGCTGCAGGAATTTGATTGATGCGAGATGCACGGGGCGTTCGTTGTGGTGACACTTGGGCAGGCTTATGTCCAACAGTGGGCGTCTTTCGGCTGAAGTGAAGATGATGATGATGATTGCTAGCGGGACCTAGCCAAGTATTGGACGGTTATGGATCATTTAAGTTTAGCAATTTGTAAATGAATGATCTTGACCACAGGCAGCCGAAGTATTCATTAAACCCCAAGCGAACGCCGGCTTTCGCACTGTCGTAGTTGTCTTTCTATTGTGTCTCTAATTGACGGAATTCGAAAGGGTAATTACGGTAATCCTGTCCTTATAGCACTCTGACTACACAACTTGTATTTACATTCTCGGTCACAGCACGTTACAAGTCTGATTACACAGAGCTACAAAATCCGCCCTACGTTATAACCGTGTCGCGGTGTAAAATATGATTTACTAGTGAATAATTGAGCGTGAGGTCACGATAATGTGCCCCTTTTGACGGTGACGTCACACTATCTCGCCTACCGCCGTGGAATCGGCGTGTTTACTTAGTTTAATACACTTTATCTATTCTACGAGTTGCTGTAGTTTGCTTCAAAGTGGAGGGACACTAGATACTAGATACCAAAGGCGAACGTTTGTAACTGAAAAAAAAAATAGGAGATTTTGTCAATATTGTTATAATGGTTAAACTGACATGCGGGGTGCAATGAGCTGCAGGAAAAGGCACATATATCTAGTTAGATTTGCAGGATTGATCGAAAGTTACCGCCACCCTGGAACTTAAAGGGCAACTGCAGAGATACAGCTGGTTTATAGTCAGTAAAAGTCTGACACACGCCCTCTCACCTCACCTAGAGCAAGAGGAGTTATTTGGTGAAATCCAACACAAAAAAATGGAATATGTGCGTGGTCGATTTGATAGAAGGACGCAATTAAAGAGCCTTCTCATAAGTTCATAAGATAAGCGTCCTCGTAATCATTCTGCTGATTACTGTCGGTAACAGTAGCAGGAAACTTGTACATGGCATGTCTATAGAGTTATTTTTCAGAGAGAGAGGAGGTCTGACCCCAAACGTACTTGGTTTTTGTATAATGTTACCAGTATTTTAGCGTCAATCATGTTTGGAATCGGTAGCTCAACATCCAAGCGTGGGTGCTAGGCCGTACTGCGGTGGGCGCAGTCTCGCCTATGAACGTGCAGGAGGACGTTGCTGCGCTTTGGATTTTATTCCTATGACTTGACCGACGCCGACGGTGAGATTGTTCGTATAGTTACTGTAGCTTGGGAACGGAAAGGGCAATAGAAGGAACACGGCGGGTTTTAGTCGGAAAAAGTGTGATAATGTCTCACGCTCCACTTAAAAAGCAGAAGAAATCAGTCAATCGGTTATCATCACTTATCACTTAAAAAAGTGCCTGACCAACGCGAGGAGTTACTAGTGTTGTAGGTAAGCTTTAGTTAAGCTTACAACACATAAACTAATTGCGCGCCTCACCATCAGAGATTGCATCACTGCTTACCATCAGGTGTGATCGCAGTCAAGCACTAGTTATATCAATTAAAGAAAAAAAACACATAGTTAATAAACGTTCGAATTGTATTTAGTTTATAGAAGAGTTTTCATGTTTCAGCAAACTACCTATCGACATGAGTACGAGTAGGTAGATGGGGATTTCAAAATGTGAAACTAATCCGAGTTCGTAGCAGTTAAATATAGAGGTGTGAACACGGTGTGAATTTGTGAATTCACTTTCTAGCGGTTTCAAAAGGCGACGAGGCGATATGTTAAACTGTTACCGCACCGTAAAACTGTTCAGCTGAATAGGTATAAATGTTGGCTGTCAGTTTTTGTCGTGAAACCGTAAATGGCTGTCCTAAGTCTACTGAGACCATGGGTTGGCTTCCGAAAGGAAAACCTGGGGTCCTGGAACGCAAGGCAAAGAAGGAACATAGGTGTGGGTTTACTCAGTATAAATCTGACACGCCCTCCAGCTCCACCCTGATGCGAGAGAAGTCATTAAATGATTTTTCACATCACAAAACGGGTAAGTATCGTAAGGACGGGTATCTGACGCTGATGTTGGCTATGATACTATCACAATTTTTTTTTTTATTATTTAGGTAAGTATAGACTCGCGCGTGACCACTATCTCATCTGAAGTTAAGCGATGATGAGGTCGACGGTGGAGCACACTTGCTTAGAAGTAACCTATTCACTACTGACTTATAGACTATAAGTTGTAGCTAATAGGACAGGAAACATACACAGCAGGGAATTCCACTCCTTAGTTGTGCGCATAATAAATGTGTTATCAAAATGGTTTGTTGTTTAGGATTTTCATCTTGTATCTAGGTACTGGTGGCGCATCGTTGTACTTCTGGTAGTCCGATAATGGAACGGGCTTGGTGGAATTCATTTATGGCATCCGAAGTACACTCCCCGAAATACAACCGGCAGAAAACCGACAGGCCAGCAACCCGACGACGCCTCGGTGCTCAAGACGTGAATATCATTTTTTTTTTTTTCGAATAATATAATAATTAATAGAGGAGGAGGGTTATTAAATCATATCATTCCGTGGAAACTTCTCATTCACCTTCATGAGCCAATTTGAACGGCCAGTGATATCGCGAAATGATAGAGCTTTGCAACTCACACATGTTTATTCCAAGCACCAGTAGACTTAGTCCTTACCCTAAAGGCCGTGCCTCACCGGGACGCCATAGCGACGTAGCCAGGTCATGACGTCAAAAAAATGCATGGATTGGCTGCATGGGCAACAGTAGCCAGGTGAGGTACACACACAATAGAGCTGCATACATGTTCTTGGTTGCGCGAACTGGCAACGCCGCCATGGCACGCCACTGAGGTACAGCCTTGAGCTTTCATGGATTTCGGTAGAAACTGAAAACCAGCGCCGTAGAGTCGCCGCTTTTTGCGTTGTGGTCTCGGCATTATGCTGAGCGTTCGGCCGTTTTGTTCGGAAGTGGCGCATTTTTTCATTAAATGTAAGATATCTGGGTATAATTTGTTATTAATACTTTTCTGCCTTTCCGACAAATAAAACGTTTTTCTTCCTTTTTTTTCATTCTAAACTTATAACTTCAAATAAATTTATAAGTAGTGTATGCGCCTCCGTAGTTAGGAGTCACTGCACGCGAGGCTATAAATATATCTACATGCTGTTTAAGTAATTATATATATGCAAGTCGTGAATGAACGCATACGGCGCTAATAAGTTCCGGCACTGACCTGTAGAGCCGATGAGATTTAAAATAGGGTGCGTTACGACTTACTCAATACACTGCAATGCATATTCTGTCTGTGGAAGTATTATAATAGTACATTATGATATAAGTGTGTAATGTTAGTGATTACCGACGAGGCGGTATTTAGACCCGAGCAGTGGCGAGGGTCTTAAGAGAACCGAGAACGGTAATCATTAATTACTCACGTGTATCGTACGACGTTTTTCAATACACTTATGAAGAAAATAACTATAAAACTAGTAAACTTTTGTGGCAAAAATCTGTTTTTATATACGCACCCATATTTTTTTTTAAATTACCTTTCAATACACTTATTGAAGTGAATAAAAGGGGATTGATAGGCGACTCGTGGGGGACGACCTGCGCCCATCCTGATACGATAATGTAATAAAATTATGGCGGGGGAGAGGTTGAACAATAAGGTTTTAACTACATTATAGCAATAGTGCGTAATGGTAATCCAAATGTCACTGTTTGGTAACAAGGGCCATTATGTACCTAAGTGCAGTGCAATAAGAGTCACTTTCTGAGCAAGTGTATTGAAAATACTATTATTGTACACTCCTAACAAGTAGGTACTATAGTAATAAGTAGGTGCTTACTTCATTGATAAGAGCAAGCTTTAATCATCTTACTGCACAATTTAATTCCATCAAGTCCGTTCCACTATCGGACCACCAGACATACTGCGTTGCGCCATCTGTACATGGTGGCCAACCCACCCATACGTACAAAGCGTTTTAGAAATATATTTATTATGCGTACAGCTAAGGAGTGGAATTCCCTGCCGGAGTCTGTGTTTCCTGATAGCTATAATATAACCTAGGAGTCTTTGAGTCAAGAGTGAATTGATTACTTCTAGGCGAGCGTGTTCTATCTTCGGCCATATAATCGCTTTCCTTCAGGTGACATAGTGGTCAAACGCGAGACAAGCCATAAAAAAAAATACTTTCCAAAACATAACAACATTAGCAACCCAAACTAGTATACTTACAGGAACAGCAAAGAGAAATGAGGAATTTTTTAAATGTCTTTTTCTAATCTGGCCCTCCATAACTTTTTAGGGTTCTGCACCCAAAAGGTAAAATGGGATCCTATTACTAAGACTCCACTGTCCGTCTGTCACCAGGCTGTATCTCATGAACCGTTATAGCTTTTTTTTTATACCGTTATAGCTGAGGTTGAAATGTTAATATTCCAAAATACAACAAACGTGACTTTTTTTGCTATGGACGGTACAGAACTACGTGCGCAAGTTCGACTCGCACTTAGCCGGCTTTTTAGGGTTCCGTAGTCAACTAGGAACCTTTATAGTTTCGCCATGTCTGTCTGTCCGTCTGTCTGTCTGTCTGTCTGTCCGTCCTCGCTTAATCTCTGTGACCGTTAGCACTAGAAAGCTGAAATTTGGTACCAATATGTATATCAATCACGCCGACAAAGTGGTAAAATAAAAATTGGAAAAAAATGTTTTATTAGGGTAGCCCCCTATATGTAAAGTGGGAAGTGATTTTTTTTTTAAATTTCAACCCTAACGTGTGATATATTGTTGGATAGGTATTTAAAAATGAATAGGGGTTTACTAAAATAATTTTTTGATAATGTCAATAATTTCGCAAATAATCGCTCCAAAAATAAAAAAAAACAATGTGTCCCCTCCCCCCTAACTTTTGAATCATAAGTTTCGAAAATATGAAAAAAATCTGAAAAGTAGAACTTTATAAGGACTTTCTAGGAAAATCATTTTGAACTTGATGGAAAGAACAGTTTTTGTACAAAATAATTTCTGGACTAAGTTTGTAGTATAATCGTATATGCAAGCATTTTTTTTTTTTTAACTTCGTTTACATATTTTATTATCCTGAACGTATCTTCTTTCAAACAAAAAAAGAATTATTAAAATCGGTTCTCGCAATCCAAAATTACCACCGAAAACTTCTTCTGGTACCTATGTATTAATTAGTAACCCAATTCCCCGATGTACTTTGGGCTATTTAGCGTTCGCGCCGTTAGGATTTTTCCTGAGTTGATGGGGTCGAGTATTATCGAATTGTTCGGTTGGTCTCTCCTTGGCATTGGCGGTATTATCTTATAACTACATAAAACTTCTATCAGGAACATGCTAAGGCAGTTTAGAACAAAACTAAAATTCATTTTTTTAACGCCATCTATCTAAATGTTAAGGTAAAAACCAGTTCATAAATGGTTCGATAGATGGCGTTGCGTACTGACGTCATCTTTTTAAAAGTCGATGTTAAGATTTTCCGTGCTTTCATGACCTACCGTGGTAAAAAATCGTTGCTTTTTAAAAATATTCGTAATTTTACGAGTGCACAATCGCTGAAATTACTACTATTATTATTCTACTTGCATACTGTTTTAGTTATCACCGTCTTTTGTGGGCCCGTTTTTAGGGTTCCGTATTTATTAGAGTTCCGTACTTAGTATGTCAACGTAACAAATATCCTTTTTTAAAACTCATAAGTGGGAATACTTATTGTGACGGACGGGAAACTACGGAACCCTACACTGAGCGTGGCCCGACACGCTCTTGGCCTGTTTTTTTTTTTAATTTAGAGATAGTCTTATCTTTTACAAGTGTAAATCTTGGCGATAAGCAGCAAGAGTCACCAATTCCTCTGCACATGAAAGCGTCCAGCCTGATTGCCGGTTATTGGTAGCCGTTGAGAAGGCAGGGTTATGCAGTATGCGGCTGCAGAATTGTTCGAAAAAGTGACCGTGTCCCTGGAACGCCAAGGGCAACTGTAGGAATACATGGGGGTTTAATCAATAAATGCTCCTCTCCTCCTTGATTTCCAAGATCAAAAATAATGACTAAATTGTTTTCAATATCTAAACCGCCCTAGTACCTACATTAAAGTGTGCGTGCTCTCCGCCGTCATAATGTTATTACATATATCGTATCAGGCTGGGCGCGCGTCGACCCTCACGAGTCGCTGGTCAACCCCCGTTTATTAATTTCTTCGTGTTTTGAAAAAATGTCGTTTGATACACGTGCAAATTTGTCACTATAGCCCTCGGCTCCATAATACATTCGCCTACGGTCGTGCAAATTCCGCCTCTAAACTTTCTGCACTTGTATCAAAATGTTAAAATGTACCTTCCAGTTTTGGTATGATTCATCTGCATCCAGTCGACCCTAACATACTTAGGTAAGTACCTACATTAATAATTTGATAATTAATCACACCTTCACCTACTACACTATTTGAAGAATTTTATTACCCAAATAAACTTTATGTGCTTTTTGACATTCTAATAGTAAAAGCATTTACAATTTAAATGATTGCGTAGCTAATAGAAATACTTTACTTAATGAGCAATAAATATTTAACAGTTAAGGTTAGGTAATGTTAATTTTAATACTTGGTATTGTGTGCAGCGCCCTTTATCTTACATCTCGTATTACATAGGTATCTAGGTAAAATACCTAAGATCAAAATTATGAAATAAGTGGCTGGAGGAACATTCCACGGGCACAGCCGCCGGCTGGAAAGACCTCACGACATCCTCACCTTCCGCATGACACAGGTTCTCACCGGACATGGTCTGTTCGGGAGGTGCCTGCACCGTTGTGTGGACCGCCCGGAAGACACGGTGGAGTATACGGTAGAGGTAAGCTCCGCTTGGGCAAAGTAGCGCCGTGTCTCCGTGGGCCTTGATATAGGTCGTGATAGAAGAGTCTACTTCTGAAAGGAAGATTCGGCCCCATTACGAAAGGCAACGAAGGAACAGAAGTGGGTTTTTAGTCAGTAAAAGTCTGACACTATCTCCGGCTCCGCCCAAAGGCGCGGAGATGTCTTTGGATGATTTTTCCACCTACAAAAAAAAAATGGGCACAGTCGTGGAATGTTCCATCGGCAAAAATTACAGACTCAACCAGTAAAAACTACGGGATGAATTTTCAAAAGCCTTCCTCATAGTTTTCACGTTTGTGTTGAAAGTCTTGTGAAAAACTAAATTCAAGTTCTTTTTGTATGTGTGCGTGTTTTTTTATTTATTAATAACCATGTTGATAATCAACAAATGTAGAGTAGTACTGTAAGATTCAATAAATGTTTTAAATACTTGGAGCATCAATACATCTCGAAGCTAAGGTGCACCTTTTATACCAGTACCTTAGTAGATATAACCACCACCCTCTACAAGTCACTTTGAAAGCCATAAATTTCGTTCATACATAGGCAATAGCGCTTCGAGACCTAGGCTATTAAATTAAGAGAAGAATGGACGGAAATGGATTCCTATGCACGTGAGCACGTACCTAAGTACCACAACGAGACCAATTCACTAACGCCAGGTGAAAGTTGACTTCAACTGCATAATTTGAATAAATAACACGTAAATCAGATGTTTATTGAACAACATAAATAAATAATACAAGTAACTACTTCTAATTAAAAACGTAATTACATTTGGAATTAATAACTTTCCGAACAACTGGTAGCTCATCATAATTAAAGACCAATAAAACGCTTTCTGAAGACGTTTACGACTAAGTTTTATCTAGTGATATGTAATTATTCCCACATAAAAATGCATAATAAGTCTTGTAATGTGTCCACTGCAGGGACTCACGCCTCCTCTATAGGAGAGCTGGAATCCGTATCAGTGGAGGCCGTATGCCATCACGCGAGCTTAGTGCGGATTGGTGGATATCACATGTCTTCGAATTTTTAGTTCTAGGACATGTCAGTTTCCTTCACCATTTTGAGAGTAGTGATGATGAAATAAATTACTTATACAATGTAAAGCTACGCTCTACACTGAGCCACCCCTGCTCGTTTATTCTTACGAGAAAGCATAATTAACAAGTTAACATCTAATAGATTCTGCGAAACGACGTTATCTAGAGATAAATCGACGCAGTCAACACATTCATTCAACAATAACTATCTTGTAGTTAATAGGTATTAAATATAAGCATTAACTTGACCTAATAAGGGTACAATATTGCTGTTTCAAGTAGATACATTTCGATAAATACATTCGAGCCGTGGACTCAATATGAACCTGTTGTGGGCATAAAGATTAGGGACAACCACGCGTTTTCGATTGGAAGATCGATTACTCAAGACCTTTGATTCGATGCCTTCAACTCGTTGTGGGGGCTCTAATAATTTTGGCCATAGATCTCCAATTATGTCAGTGCATATGGGATGTTGTAACTGGTCAATAAAATGATCATTTTTCATCATTCCAGTGCAGTTTGATGGTTAGAAGTATTGATGGCAGCCATGAGGCAATTGCTGGACGTAACCAGTGAAAGTTATTGATAGCCATCGATTTTGATTATTGGTTAAACAGTTTTGACATGGAGATGAATGGAACTGTGATATAAGAATTGATTGGTGTCGATTGGTTATCAAGGGAAACTATAGTCATTGGTTGATGTAAATTGCCACAATAGGCATTTTTTTTTGAGATTAGATAAGCTAACCTAGGTAGGTTACCGGTTGATGTAGGTACAGTAAGAAAACATAGGTGAAGCAGGATGAGATAGTTGTAAAACTAAAAGTAGGAGGAAGATTAAAGACACAGATATATGAATTAATTGACAGATGATAAGAAAGATTGAGTTTAGATACAGGTAACCTACCTACAGCAATAAGACACATGGGTGAATGCAGGATGAGACAGTCGTAAAACTAAAAGTAGGGGAAAGATTAAAGACACAGATATATGAATTAATTGACCGCTGATAAGAAAGATTGAGATTAGATACAGGTAACCTACCTACAGCAATAAGACATGTAAGTGAATGCAGGATGAGACAGTTGTAAAACTAAAAGAAGGGAAAAGATTAAAGACACAGATGTATGAATTAATTGACAGCTGATAAGTAAGTCTGAGATTACCTGTTACCTACATACAACAAGAAGACATGTACTTAGGCCTCATGGAAAATGAGCAGAAGACATTATGATTGATCATGATTAGAAATAGTACATATGTACAGACAAGTAGAAAAGTAATCGCAACATAGCATCATCATCATTTCAGCCGATAGACGTCCACTGTTGTACATAGGCCTCCCCCAAGCGTCGCCACAACGAACGATCATGTGCGTCCCGCATCCATCGGATTCCCGCTCCCTTCACCAGGTCGTCAGTCCACCTTGTAGCAGGCCTTCCAACGCAGCGTTTTCCGGTACGCGGTCGCCACTCCAGAACCTTTCGGCCCCAACGGCCATCTGTTCTGCGAGCAATGTGCCCTGCCCATTGCCACTTAAGTTTGGCGATTCTTTGTGCTACGTCGGCAACCTTGGTTCTCCTGCGGATATCTTCATTTCTGATTCGATCACGCAAGGAAACTCCGAGCATAGCCCTTTCCATTGCTCTTTGAGTGACTTTAAGCCTTTTGATGAAGCCCATTGTGAGCGACCACGTTTCGGATCCATATGTCATCACTGGCAACACACACTGACTTTCGTCTTGAGACACTGTGGTATGTTGGATGAGAAGATACCGCGTAGCTTCCCGAACGCTGCCCAGCCGAGTCGGATTCGACGGTTGACCTCTTTTTTGAAATTAGATCTACCCAACTGGACTGTCTGCCCGAGGTAGACGTAATCGTCCACAACTTCGAGTATAGAATCTCCGATCTTGATAGGAGTGGGTGCTACATGGTTGTTTGAACATAGCATAACTGCATTAAAATATATTATGCTGCTCACTCATACAGCCGGGTAGGTACTCTATCTCAATGAGATACCGACTTTGTTCTTCTTGCGCAAGAGCAAGATGGACTAACGTTGTACTAATCGCATCTCAAATATAAGTCGTACCTACATGTAGCAATTAAGCATCTTAGTTAGATATAATATAAACATGGTGTGTAACATCATCCGGTTTGCAGTTTATTACTCATAATTGCATCGCATTTACTAGCTAATCCTCAATCTTCAAACTTTTCTCCTTTCCAGTACAGGCAGAGTGTCATGTTATTAGAATACTTGATTAAAACTTGTTTACTTATTAATTAATAGGTAAGTGACTGGTTGGGGGGGGGGCAGTAAGTATCGTATCATGATTATCATGAGCTGATGACGTGATACGCGCGGATATCTATGGATACGCGTAATTTAGTGATGGTGAAAATGATTTTGTTTTTTAAATGAACGGTTACAGTTACCTTGTTAGAGCTGTATTTAGTTGTAAGAGTGGACCTACGACGATACCTTGGGGAACGCCAAATCAAACTAAGTAAACGTACACTGGTGATTAATAGATTGTATGTTGACGTACTCTAGACGTACTCTACGTACCGGCTTACTAGAATAAGAGAGAGAAAGTCGAGAGACGTTTGCCAGGTAAGATGTATAAGAGATGAAACTGGAATGGTTATATCGGATGATGAGAAAATCAAAAAGAGGTGGAAGGACTATTTTGAAAGATTGATAAATGATGAAAATAATTGGAGTAGTGTGTTAGAGAATAAACCAGTGAATGTGGGGTTAGTGAGAATGGTTAGTATGGATGAAGTTAGGATAGCAGTAAATGGAATGAAGAATGGTAAAGCCATTGGTCGAGATGGAATACCAGTTGAAGTGTGGAAGTTATTGCGAGTGGATGGATGGACGTGGTTAGCTTTATTCTTCAATAAGTTGTTGCAGGAAGAAGCCATACCTGATGAGTGGTGCAGCAGTTCTTTGGTGCCCATTTTTAAGAACAAAGGTGATGTGCTTGAGTGCAACAATTATAGAGGAATAAAGCTAATGTCACATACTATGAAAGCCTGGGAGAAAGTTATTGAAAGGCGACTGAGAGAAGAGAGTGAAATTTCACAGAACCAATTCGGTTTTATGCCTGGTCGGGGTACAACGGATGTCATTTTTGCTATACGCCAGCTGTGCGAGAAATACAGAGGTGCGCATAAAAACTTGCACATGGTATTTATTGACCTCGAAAAGGCATATGACCGGGTACCTCGTGAGGTTCTGTGGTGGGCCCTTAAGGAGAAAGGTGTGCCTGGGAAGTATGTGCAGTTGATCCGAGCGATGTACAGTCGATGCAGTACCCAAGTCCGTTCTTCAGTGGGCACTACTGGAAGCTTCAATGTGGCTGTCGGCTTACACCAAGGGTCGGCCCTCAGCCCTTACCTCTTCCTGATGATAATGGACGCTCTGACGTCGGACATTCAGGAAGAGGCTCCCTGGTGTATGTTGTTTGCCGATGACATTGTGCTGGTTGCCGAGAGTGGCCTAGAGGTCCAGAACAGATTGGAGGTGTGGTGGCACAGATTGGAGAGTGTTGGCCTGAAATTGAGTAGAACCAAAACGGAGTACTTGTTCTGCGATTTCGGCGGTCTCTCCAATCCAGTGCCCTTAGCTCTCGCCGGAACGCCCATACCGATCTGTTCCGACTTTCGGTACCTCGGGTCGCTCGTCCAAGGGGATGGTGAGGTAGACCGGGACGTAACACATCGGATCAACGCAGGATGGATGAAATGGCGACAGGTCACGGGAACAACTTGTGACCCACGGATGCCCCTCAAGTTGAAGGGTAAAATCTACAAGTCCGTGATAAGGCCTGTCATACTGTATGGATCAGAATGTTAGGCTGTGAAAAAGACGGATGAAAAAAGATTGCATGTAGCGGAGATGAGAATGTTAAGATGGATGTGTGGTGTGACGAGAATGGATAAAGTGAGAAATGAGTATATTAGGGGAAGTTTGAAAGTGGCGCCAGTGACTGAAAGGTTGAAAGGAAATCGTTTGTCTTGGTATGGTCATGTAAAGAGGAGAGATGAAAAGCATGTTGCTAAAAGAGTTATGAATTTACATGTGGATGGATGGAGAGGGAGAGGGAGGCCAAAGAAAAGATGGATGGATTGTGTGAGAAGTGATATGAAAGAAAAGGGAGTTAGTGATAGCATGACGAGTGACAGGACAGAATGGAAGAAAAAAACGTGTTGCGCCGACCCCAAATAAAATGGGACAAGGGCAGGAAGAAGAAGAAGATGTTGACGTACTCTAGAATAAGGCAGTCAACTTGAACTTTATAATTTAATTTTACGGATACCAATTAAATTAAAAAAAAAGAATTACCGAATTACTGAGCGTTCGAATAAAAATTTCTGGTCAGTAGATATTTTTAATCAAATTCCTGAAACAGGCAGCGAATTTGGAATACTACATATTGTGATTTCTACTCTCTCAATATTTCCATGAATGTCGAAGGTTTGAATATGTTTTTTACCCTATAGGTACCTATATAAGGACAACACCCACAATGTCGTACGATGATCAATATGTACAGTAGTATTAGTAGTAGAAATATTTATAACATTTGTGCTGATACGACATACGCACGAGCTAGGAAACTTTAAAACTTTATCGGCGGGCATTTTAAAGTATTGAGTTGCAGTTACATGAAAAGTTTGGTTCTCTTAACATTTCAAGAATAAAAAATATCTGTACATATTTTTATAGTTTTTACAAAATAATAATTTGTTATAATTAGTCATTTAATTTAAAGAGGGTTCCTGGTTCCTACTTTTTAATTTGTATAATTGTTTGTAGGTTTTTTCATTGATTTAAAGGGTTTACTAATGATTAGCATAAAATATATTGTAATAATTTATATTGGCATAAAAAAATTCAGCATAATGATCATTACGCATAAAACTTTTGCCATAATGATTGTTGCCATAAATACTGCTAGCATAATAATAATCAAGCATAATTTTATACAGCATAATTTTATACAGCATAATTTTATAAACGCATAATGATATAAACACAATGTTCTTTGGAATAAAAATAATAAACCCTAATCAATAACTCCAATCGGTAAGTTGTAGACACTATTTCACCTTATTGATTATAATATATTATTGGGCGTCCATGATGGATTTCAGACTCCTGCAACAAAAATAAACCTAACCTAACCTAACCCAGTAACTGACAATACGTTCGCCACAAAAACATCGCCTAAAGATCAATTTAAAATTATTGGCTACATTCTCCCTATAATGACTTTTTATACATATTTATGGCTCATGATTATTTACGAATAAATATATTATGCCTTTAAAATTTATGCAACTTTAATTTAAGTCAAAACATTTTTGACTAAATGATAGTTAGATATGCTAAACTATGCATTATGCCATAGTATTATTATGCAACAGTATTATTATGCTAAAAAAAGTTATGCGAAAACGTTATGCCAAACAACATTATGCTTAAAAATTTTATGCCAACAAGGATATTACCGATTTTAAGCATCATTTAATAAACTAACCCGCTTTAACTTCCCGAAACAAAAAACAGTACTTATTCCAAATATACTCAACCTATTTTCTCTATTATTAGGTCAATGATGATACCTATATCATAGGGAAAAATAAGGAAATAATAAAAATAGAGAAGTCGTAGGCGTTGAGATTGAGCGAGTGACCCGTGTATTCGAACTGCTGAAAACTGAATTCGAAAAGTAGCAAGAACGACTAAATAAAATTCTTAAATTAATTTATTTTAATAATTTTATTATCTAGTCCAGAAATGTTAATTACAATTATTCTAGACTAGACAAAATAATACGTAGAAACGTAATAAAACCTATTACGTAGACTACCGTCCGCTACCGAATACACCGCCGATAATAATACGCGGAAAAATTATCAATAAAATTAAGTTTCACGACCTTTAGGATTGTTTACACAATACAATAAGATTATCATCTCATATTCATCAAGTTTGAGTATATTTCAATAATAACGGTTAAAAGTCGTCCACTATTAAGATATACCAACCCGTACTGAGCCCACGTGGTGGATTACGACCCATTCCCTCTCCTAGAGAGGAGGCCAGAGTCCCAGCAGTGGGAACATTAAAAACCTGACGATGATGAATAAGATGTGCTGCCAATATAAAACTAAAACTAACAATGAGACATAAGAAAAATAGACTACAATGTGCCAAATCGTAATAGTAAAAAAATAAGAACTGGACAATATATTTATAAATCAATGGGGAAATGTCCTTTGTACAGACGATTCGAAGTTTTAAGCTTCCCGTGTAATAATATAGGTAAATATATACCTATACGTGTGTTTGTAATGTGCCCGCGCCCAAAAGAAGAGGGGGCTTTCAGTAACATGTCAATGCCTATCCAAACGGGGTGGTGGTAGTGCCTTGGTTTGGAATTGTTTTAGTAACAGTAAACCCGAAAATTTTGCAAGAATAACCAGAAAATTTAACAAGGAAAAGTATTTGAATATTCATAAATACTGCCATAGCGGCTTCAGTGAACTGTTTTCGTTGGTGTCGAAAGTGAAACCAAGATTTCACTTTTCAACTGTAAAACGATCCTAAGCATTTGTCGAAACTGCCAAAACTTTTTGAATCAGAAAAAACATGAAGATTAAAAAAATCTTGCAATGGCAACTATTGGAGTGTAAACAGAAAATCTTAAATGAAGATTCTTAGAAATTAATAGATTTTAAGTACCAGAAAGCGATAAGATAAAAAAAAGAAAAAGGTGGATATACTGAAGATCGATGAAGCTAAAATTTTATATGTAAAATTTTTAACAAACAAACGAACCAAACAACGCCGTTACAGAGGAACAAATGGATGAGTTTTCGTCCTACGAGTATTATTAATAGATGGAGATTGTTTAATTTTGTTTTTAAGATCAATATAAAAAAAGAACTACATTTGTTTTCACCTACTTGACAGCTTCCATACTTTTGGATCCTAGTGTAGGTACTAGGTATTCCTATTTTAATGTAATGTCACAAAGCGAAAGGAGTCCAAGCTCTGACGTGAGACCTTGGCCGGGATCCAGGCGAGTCATGCAGGCGGACAAAGCTTTCAAAGAACTATGTAATTCATTGGCCTGCTTGACCTACCAACTAGCGTGACAGCTGGCCGTCATATTTGTCAGTTTCCATATCGGGAAGACTAGAAAAACGATCCAAGTCAACAAGTAAAAATGGAAAATAAGTCTGATTTTTTATTGTGGATAGGCTTCGTGCTTGAGCACTATCGCTCCTGATGGAAAGCGACGATGTTGTCGATGATGGAATAAAATTGCCTAGAAGTAACCTATTCCGGGTTACAACTCAGAATCAGGGTTTCCTGGTAGCCACAGCTATCAGGAAACAGACTCCTGTGGGCGGGACGTACACCATGTATTGGCACTAACAATTTTTTCTTTAAAATCTTTTACACTGTCCAAATTTTTTTTCAAAATAAACATACCACTTCTTTAGTCAGTAATATAAGACAATGAGAGACATGCAAATTAATAGTATGTAGAGGGGAGCTACTGATCATCATCAAAATTCTTTGGCTCTTATTACAAAACAAAGTCCCCCTACCCCTGTCTTTGTGCTCGAGACTAACTTAAAAAAAAAATACTGGTCGGATTTTCATGCTATTTTCACTAATAGACAGAGTGATTCATAAGAAAGGTAAAAGGTAATACATGAATAAGTACTACAGTACAGAAAAGCAGAGAATTTTATAATTTTGGAATACCGATGCAAAACTGGGGCAGATCGCTAGAACCAGCCCATTCATTTGGAGACTTCACAATATTATATTCTTTCGTTTTTTTTTATTTTTCTTATTGTCATCATCTCAGCAGTCACCCTATTTCTCGGCATGTAATGCACAAAAGCCAATAGATATTAAGCCGTGTTGAACTCAATATGCGTGACAGTAAACTTGTCTCCAGTGCGTGTAGTGAACCATATCCAAAGTGTGACACATTCTCGCGGTGCTTCTTCGTAACTGTACCACCTTCTATTTCTATACGTATTTAACTAAGGTGATCTAACAGTTCTAGTTTTGCTTTAGACTACGATTGTTACGGAAAAATACTCACGTCTGTTTGTCCATGTATTTTTTGTAAACATTGTCAGATAAAACCATAACAAGTATTTTTTTTGTGTTTATATGTAGGTATCACACTAATATTATAAAGGCAAAGGTTTGTATGTATGTGTGCGTGTTTGTTTGTTACTTCAAGCACAAAGGGTTGAACCAATCAGGGATGAAAATTGACACGAGGTTTTGGTTTTTAAATTTATTCCGGAAGTATAATCCCTTGGGATAATTTTCTAATTCCATGCAAACGAAGCCGCTGGTAGAAGCTAGTTGAATAGTTTAATATTTCCCATTGAATAGTTTAGCTGCCGTCGATAGTTTTTGTTATTGACATGAAACTTTATCTAAACAAAAACATCTGGTCAAACCGCGTACTTTGAAACTAATCATAATAATTGTTGCTAAATCAGGGTTAACAAACAAACGGCACATTCCCGTAAACAAATACTTAAAGCAACAAAATACCATATTTGGTCCAATTACCGCTGTCGTCAAACAAACAAAGTGCTCGTTAAATATGCGCGTGCGCAAAACGTGCTACAGAAGGTGCGAAAAGCAGGCGTTAATGCAACACCTTAGGGCAATAAACTTGCGTATTGATGGCTACTGGGCAATAATGTCACCAGTGTTTGGAGAAAACAATCTTACGCACGCCCGCGCCATTCCAGAGAAGTTATGTTATTAATATTAAAGATACCTATGTATGAGTATACATCTACTTTGTTGTTTTTCTAGCAATTAAACATTGATAAACGAGTCTTTGCTCTAATAATGTGTGACTTAATTCCATTGACCCGAATGTCAGGTTCTGATTAATTTAACATAACAATCATTGTTACCTATTTCTACGATCTGCGTTATTTGCATTTGTATCACTTTTTGACCAGATTAGACATTCCGATTTTATCAATGTAAATAGGTAACTAATTACCTAATAACTATTACTTAGGCCGGCATTGTGGTAGGTACCTTCATCAGAGATTGTGTTTTCTGAATTATAATTATTATAAGTGAAGTTCTTATTGAACTTTCTTACGTAACGTTACGCCTTCAGCAAATTCTTGTTTTCTGTTACCTTAAGTATATCATTAATAAATATTAGTTATTCAAACAGAATGTCGCTATTGAGCATATAATTCAAAATATTTAACCCGCCGTCAAGTTGACCGGATATCTTGAATAAAACCTCGGATGTAGGAAGTCTAAAAAAATATTCCCAAGCATGGAAGAAAGAATGTAGCTAATTAACCGCTGCCTATAAAAGACTATCCGTTCTGTGACATTTTATTATAGCATCTCATTAAAATGGTAATCACATACGACACGTTCCAGTAAGTGCTTATTATAATCTCATCTTGACAAAACAGACAACACGAAAAAAATATAAAATAAATAAGACTTACCGGGCTATATATCGCCATGTCGCCCTTTTAATTCTAAATTAATCTAGTAAGCACCCTTTGTTCGTTTTATTGTAGCACTGGATGAGGACGTGCGCGGCGATGATTCTAAATTAGTTTATAGTGCGCGACTTGCGTCCGCGACCGCTGTCTGCTGCGAACTGACGGTGAACTTTATAGAGCTTGCGCCGGCGCCGGTGCAGCGCCGTCAGTGCCCAATGCGCCTGCTTATAATCACTTATTGATGTATTATTACGATCAACATTCCAAGGGTTGAGAGCCTGCCCTGTATTTTCGGACACTATCCGTCAATCAATAAGTGTATCACAGACAGTTTGTTAATCTTCAAGTAAAGCCGCATTAAAGTTCTCAACAATGTTTGTTGTTCAAATAAATCACTTCTGTTGATGATACCATGACAAACACCAGGTTAACCGGCTAGGACATTGCTCTTTTAATTTCGGTTAAGTCAACATAAGTGTGGCGTCAAGCGCTGTCTTTGAAGTAAGCGCCTATAGTTCTTTAGCCCAGTTATAGCTACAGATTTATTACCTCGCAAAATACTGACATAATTTTCATGTTTGAAGTAAAGTTTGTAAATATATTCGTATCACTAGTGAAGTCATTTCAAGGAAATTGTAACGCATCTGAGAAATTAAGAACTGATAACGGGTGTGCAATACCTACACATGATAAAAGGTCACAAGATCAAATCAAACAAGCAAGGCCACTTCCCATATAGATTTTATTGAACTTTTTTAGCATTTCTATGTACAATTCTCTTATGTCTACTGACGCAGCCGGCCGTCCTGAAATTTTTACCACACTCTTGACAACTGAAGGGTCGTTCGTCCGTATGAGTTCGATGATGCACTCTCAATATGTCTAAAGTATTAAATCGTTTCCCACACGTCTCACACCCATATTTCCTCTCGTTGGCGTGATAGACGAAATGTCTTCTATACTGAGCTAATATATGAAAAGTCTTTCCACAAACCTCACAGGTCTTCCTCGGCGTTGGATCGTGGACCGCTTTATGTATAATCAAACCACTTTTGAATTTAAACTTTTTGTCGCACACATCACACGAGTAAAGTTTGTCGGTAGAATGCGTGTCTAAGTGACTGACAAGGTTCCTCGTATGTTTCCCGCACACTTCGCAAATTTTCCAGTAGTCGTATCTTAGTTTTCGGAGTTTTTTCTTCTTTCTCATAACTCTCTCTTTCTTTACTTTGGGTTTCGCGTCGACCTCTTCATTTGCTTCGGCTGGTTCACTTTCATGCTCAAACGTGACTTCTATATCGCCGGTATCATCGTGACTGTCATGATCTTCTTTACTGTTGTCAACTTGTGTTTCATTTACATCGTGTTTTTCGATAACTTCAACTTTGATTTGTGGTGGCGCACATCGGAACATTTTGTCGACGTCCTGACATTTCCGTCTGAATTTGTAAGCGTTTTCTAGTTCTTGGAGACATTCCATACATATGTGTGATGGTAAAGTGTCCGTTTTTTCCACCTAAAATAAACACAAAATAATAAGAACTGATCTTTTGTGCCAACACAAAGTAAAGGCTTATTATTATATAATAAAAACTTACCTCAACACCAGCAATAAGTTTCAGCTTGTAAGCCACATCAAAACCATCGTCATCTTTTTGCTCGAATATATCTACACAAGTTGCTAGTATTGAGCACGACCTGCATCGATCTGACTCTTCTACTTCAAACTTAGGTTTCACCTGAAGCTCTAACCTTTGTTTAAGGTCATATAACTTCATGTTATCTTCAAAGTCATCGTCGTTTGTGACGTCGGCGTAATCATTTGTCTCTTGTATGTCCTGTACCTTTTGCTTTTTGATTGCGTTCTTTTCTTGAATTTCTGAGTAACGGCTCATAGCTTCGAAGTAAGGCCATTGCTCGTTTAGAATGCCCTTGTTTGCAAATTTCGTTTTCCACTGCAAAGAAAATGAATAATTGTTTATTGTATGCACAATATATATTGTAGATGAGATGTTAAACAATGAAAAAAAAAGTCATTTACCCTAAAAGTTTTCAACAGATGTACCCAGATTTCTTCTAAGTCCAACAAACTGTGGTCCAATGGTATTCCGATACTCCTCAACGTCTTTTCAACCTCGCTAAAAAAAAAGGCACCATTTATTATATTTCTATACTAATTAGAATTAGTTACACGAATAGGTGATCATGTGTTGCTTACCGCCATCCATGAAGTGGGTCTTTAAATGTTTTGAATGTATGTTCTAGGTCCGTTCGAGCGCTGATTAAATTGAACACCCATTCTTCTCGCCCTAGAGGGATAATATTAAATTATTAACCTGAGCTAAGAATAACCAACTTACGTAGTTAAAGGATTAATGTGATGTAATTATATTTAACACTAGCGGCCCGTCCCGGCTTCGCACGGGCAACAAATATGGCCTATGTTACTCAGGGTGAATGTAGCTTTCCAATGGTGAAAGAATTTTTGAAATCGGCACAGTAGTTTTTGAGTTTATTCATTACAAACACAAAAAAAATTCAAATTTTCCCTCTTAATAATATTAATGTAGATAATGGAAGAAACACATAATAAAGAAATAGCGCGCAATATCAAACAGGTGCTGTATCGCATCACGTTTCTAGTGCGATAGAGATGTATATCTAGCTCCGTAGAGCTACACATGGCCAATAGTAGCCGTCCCATCTACCGTTTCGGACAGGAATCATAGCATTAATACTTCACTATACAGAACCAGTTTAATTTATGACCAAATATAGTAGTACAAAACTTAAAATGAAACTAAAGATATCATAAAAAACCAAAAGCGATAGCAGTCATCCGGAATTACGCATTCAATTTCAAACTAAACATAACGACAATCTTCTAAATAATGAACCGTCAATAAAATACATGTTTGATGTTTTAAGTCAAGCATTAAAAGTAAATGTAATTGGACAGGATGGAGTGTTATTGATACTTACAATCAACGAGAGGGTTCAAGCTGAGATTGGACGATTCACCCAAGTACAGTTCGAACAAGTTGTGGTACACCCACGTTTTATTGTTGGTTGCTTTTGCTTTTTGATACTCCTGGTGAAAAGAGACAATATTTTATAGGTACTCTCGAAATTTACATAAGACATTGAGCCGGCATGTCCTAGAACTAAAAATTCGAAGACATGTGACATCCACTAACCCGCACTGGGCCCGCGTGGTGGATTACCGCCCATTCTCTCTCATAGAGAGGAGGCCTGAGTCCCAGCTGTGGGAACATTGAAAGGCTGCCATGCTGGATGCTATGCTCTAAATTAAAATACTGTACAAGTTACAACAGAGATGTTACGGAGGTTCGATTTCGATTTCTAATTGGTGCAGCACCTTCGATTCCGATTTCGGTTCTCATAAACTTTAATTGGAAGTTATAACGGAGGTTAATATGCATATCGGCTGCAGTTTGTACTTATCACGCGGAAACATTCTTTCATTTGTTATTTGTTTCGTATTTGGCATATTGATTTCGTGCTTCATTTATACTTATGCGAGTATTTGTAGCTGTACCCGCACTGGGCTCGCGTGGTGAATTACGGCCTGTTCCCTCTTTTAGAGAGGAGGCTTGAGTCCGAGCAATGGGAACATCAAATAAGGCTGATTATGCTATGAATATTTGTAGTGTTTCATTTGATGCTTCTACGTTTTTCTTTTTTAGGTGGGAAATCATTTAATGACATCTCCCGCCCTTGGACGAAACGGGAGGGTGTGTCAGACTTTTGCTGATTAAAGCCCACTACTGTTCACTTTCGCCCAACCCATGGATGCTTCTACCTTTGCCTCCGATTCCGGTTCCAATTCCGACAAACCAAATTTGTAAAGACAACTTTCGAATTCCGTTCCAATATCCGACTTCCGTAATATCTCTAATGTATAATACCCGGTCGTAAATAATGACAAATTAGAAATAATCCCGTTTAAGGAAGTTTGACCTTGTAGAACGGCTCTTATATCTTTCATACTTATATGACGGACAGATTCTTAAGTTCGATGTGCCATTTTTATGCCCGGATACTGTAGAATTTTTTAGAGAATAAAACTTACTGAAAAAGTCGCCGCCCACTTTCTCCCCAATTCTCTTGATGTTAACGTTTTTGGAAATCCATATTCTTCTATCATGATTTTTAGCATCTCACTATTTGAAGGAAAAATATTCAAGTTATTTATATCGTCAAGTTTATCTATTATTTATTTTTAGGTTAGATTGCAATTTATTGTTGTTGCATGTGTTAAAACCATAAGCTGAGACTATACTTTGTATTCTCCAGTCAATATGAAACCATTTTATTTATTTATTTATTATTTTGATATTTAAATGTCATTTATCACTGAAATGTATAATGTAGATTTGCGATAGCAATAGTTGTAAAATACCATGGTTCAAAATGGTTTACTTTGACTTGTCCAAAGCCTTTGACAACATAAACCACAACGATGTAACTTTTACACTCTTTTATAGAAGTCTCCGACCGTCTCTTTTAGTTATTACAAAATTGTTTGCCGAATTTTAGCGTCCGATAAGGTTTTGAGGCTACAAACACGTGGCTGCAGCTCTACCAGCGTAGTGTTCCTCAAGTATCAA
Source organism: Mythimna ferrago (assembly GCA_910589285.2). Lineage (NCBI taxonomy): Eukaryota > Metazoa > Arthropoda > Insecta > Lepidoptera > Noctuidae > Mythimna > Mythimna ferrago. Next base: position 7,083,423 of record OU342691.1, on the reverse strand, counting down.
CGCTCTGGCCACTTCTGCTCGCACGATATCGCAAGCTTGTGCCGTTGGTATACTGTATACCGTTGTACAGAATAAGCGATCTGAACCAATTCGACGTTCAAGTTTTCCTTCTTTGTAGGTACCTAATATTTTATGTTTCTTTTTTCTTCTTGTTTATAGAAGTCTGGTTTATATTAACTGAAGAATAGAGTACAAGATAAATGTTTAGAAGCAAATTTTTGTCTCATTATGTTAGAAGATATTTCACATTGACAGTATCAATCGATTTTAAATCGATACTATTAGTGTATATGAATGTGGATAGCTAGAAGAATAGAGAACGACCAAAGAAAAGATGAATGAACTCTGATATGGTTAGAAACGAAAAGGGATAACGAAAAGATAACGACCAATAGATAGTTAAAGGAAAAGAAATGACAAGAAAGCAAGAGGATGATGATAATGTAATAAGGAATATCTTACTTCCACGCCCATTTCTTTTGTCTAAATAACCAGTCATGCTGCAGCCTGATCTGAATGAACGTTTCTGTAATATCTTTAGACCCTGCAGGAAAAACACGAATTTTATATTACCTCAGATATTTTATTAATTAAACTAGCTGACCAGGAAAATATTGTTTTGTCCTATAAATAGTTCAAAGAAAAAAATGGGGGGTGGGGGAAGAAGGGTAAAAAATAGTTTACGAACTATTCTCAGACCTACCAAATATACACAAAACAAAATTATAAAAACCGTTCAAGCCCGATCCATAGGAGTTCGATAAAAACACTATGACCCGAGATTTTTATATTTTTAGGTAGTTTGTACGCAACGCCGACATGTACCGGATCGACCCTCCACGGGATTAAAACGATTAAAATTTAGCGGTGTATATTAGATTAATTTTATCTTTGGGCGTTTTTAAATACAGATGGCGAGGGAATTCATGTATGTAAGTTTACTTGAATAACAGGAAAAATATTTTCGAAAAGGTAATTTTGCTATTGAGGTTTACAATAATGCAAGAGATTTTTGAAACGATTTATTATTTGCTGAAGTTCTGGAAGGCTCATAATTAGACAATGATGATATGGGCTGGCCGATAATATCTTTGTATACCAGGGGGCCTATAAAAAGTCTTGGAAGCAGACCAAAGACCAATTCAAACTTACAATGGAACTCATTTTCATTTTCGTCGTTATTCTTGTCAATATTCTTTTTACCATGCTTGGAGAATCTGGCAGAGCCTCTTATTCTATAGGTGCAAGGAGCCTGCGTTTCTATAGAGGCCAAATTATCAGGATCGAACTTCTGATTGTAGCTCAACATGGCGTCGTATAACGGCCACTCGCTTTGCTCTGAGCCTTTCTTTATTTTCATGCGATGTTTTCGCTGTAACAAACAAAACGTGACGTAGATAATTAACAGGCACCTAGCCTAGTTCGGCAGTAGACGCAAAATTAAGCACAATTGTGACTGTCTCGTGACAATTTAAATTGTTTAGATAGACAAATTGTGTTAACATGTATTTTTCTGGTGTAATAAATTATAATTATTATACCGTGCGGTGCGGTTTCACCAAGAAATTTGAACACTGCAAAGAGCAGTGTACCTATCTAGGTACACTGCTCTTTGCAAAATGTACCTATCTAGGTACCTAACCTAGATAGGTACATTTTGGGACTGTCAATGAACCTAATGCAAAAAATATATATATTTTTGGCACACTACTCTGACCGGATATACCTAGTCAAGTATATAGTCCATAAGTCAAAATTCAATTGAATGGAAACATTGAATTGAAATACCAAAATCTTTTCATTTAAACCGAAATTGTGTAATTTTATTGTGTGTAGATTAAACTTACATTAAAAATAGTTCTGATATGGTGCCACAGTCCTTTCATGTCTTGAACACAGCAATCTAATGGCAGGTCTTGACAGCGCATGGCTCTTTCAACCGTCCTGAAATACATACCTCACGATAAAATACGAAATAACACTTCTCCAATATCCTTGTTTAGAAGAAATCATTTTTTTTGTGCAGTCTTACTATTGCATTTTTATGGTCTTTTGAACAAAGCTACGAAAATACTGAAGTTCTCTATGACTCTACATCTATAATTTATTGTTGATAATTCTGCTGGTGGTATTTTCTGACATACGAGTCTTTGAATGTTTTTGATATAAACCATGTTTAGTTTATACTGGAAAAATTAACTGTAGATATTATTAACTATAATACAGAACTGTTCCAAATTCTGTATTTTTTGTAAGTATTGTTTTTTTGGTACTATTAGTTTTAAAAACCGAACAAGATTTTCGCTTGCTTCGAAATTCTTTTCGTAATATCTACGATTGTACGATTTGAATGTTCGCTATTAGCTCTTGCTTTAATTCAATTCGCTAAAACAATGCAATGTTAATATGAATGAAACTTTGGGTTTAAAAACGTAGAAATAAATGTTATAATCTTTCACTTTAAGAAAATAGTGACTTATCAATGCCATTGCAAAGTAAAGGCGTAGGTACTGATAGTGATACTAACATTAGACTTTTTATTACACAGTATTTTCAAATATAACTATTATCAAGTAATTATTTTAAAATTTCATTATACATTTAATAATGATGTAGTCAGAACTTTCACTTTTATTTTTATGTATAGTGTGTCGTGTCCAGGACAGAATGGAAAAAGAAAACGTGTTGCGCCGACCCCAAGTAATTTGGGATAAGGGCAGGAAGAAGAAGAAGAGTGTGTCGTGTCCATATTGTCTGACTGAAAGGCTAACTTCAACGTTCAATGTGAACATGGCTTTCTAATTTACTATGATCAAATTGGTAAAGCGGTGTAGCTACGATGAGTCACTATAACCTTAACGCGAATCTGTGGAAGAATATGTACTCATTTTAAAAATGATAGTGATTATATTAGTTTTATTATAGAAATATGTATTATGTACTAGCTCTTACCAGCGGCTTCGGCCGCGTGTAAGTATCCTAAGGGATAAATTATATGCGAAAAGAACTCCCGTGATAAAAAAGTATCCTATTCCATGACATGATCTATCTGCGTAAATAATGTCATTTAATTTCTCAGAACAAATTTTATACAAATCCATACAGCAGTTTGAGCATGAAGGAGTAAAAAACATACATACAAACTAGCGCCTTAATAATATTCATGTATATTACAAAATTTCAGTAAGCAATAAACTCACCTCCACATGATGAGAGGATCAAGCTTCATTTCCTTGGCTTCTGTCACACAGATAATTAATTTTAGGCGCCAGTCGTCATTCCCTGCAAGGTAACAATCGTAAGTTGCAGTAATTATTTAACTTAAACATAGTGACTTTTCAGAAGAGTAAATAGAGGAGACATGCTGAATTTTCTTGGGGGGGGGTGGGAGGGGGAATCCTAATACTTTACATACTCTCTTAACTTTTTTTTCATTTGTTTTGTTGTCACTACTTTTACTGTTGTTAGAATGAACATTAGTTTTTGAAAAAAAAATGTAAAACTTTTTTTGGTAGTAATTTTTTTTTCGTTGTCATTACTTGGACTTTTTATTAGAATAAATGTACTTAAAAAAAAAACGTAAAATCTATTTTTTAATATTAAAATTATTTGTTTGGTTCTCATGTCACTTCTTGGACTCTTAGAATGAATGAAAATTTTTCATTGTCATTACTTGGACTTTTTATTACAATAAATTGTATTTTTTGGAAAAAAAAAAGTAACAACTTTTTTTTGTAAAGAATTTGTGTTGTTGTCACTTGACTCTTAGATATTAGAATAAATACTTACATGATTCATATTTGTCTAATATTTCTTTTTTGCCAAAATGTTTATCAAACACCTTGAAATGCTTCCAGCTCTTATTGTTTGTTTTCTTAGCTATTTTGTACATCTAAAATAAAATAACAATATTTAATTAAGCAACTGCTAACTTTTTCTTTCACTTCATTAGGCAATATTAGGGTAGGGTAGAGTAGGGTATAGTAGGGTAGAGTAGGGTAGAGTAGAGTAGAGTAGGGTAGGGTAGAGTAGGGTAGAGTAGAGTGGGGTAGAGTAGGGTAGAATAGAGTAGAGTAGGGTATAGTGGGTTAGAGTAGGGTATAGTAGGCTGAAGTAGGGAAGAGCGGGAGCGAAGCCGTACGGGCAAAAGCTAGTTATACATATTTCTAAATAGTAAAGTTGGGTTATTTTTACCCTGCGGTTATAACTTTGGCCCTAGCTTAATAACCAGGAATACAGGACACTGTTATCTGTGTTACTATTGGTTAATGACCTTGGGCCAAAGTTATACCTAAGGGCCAAAGTATCTCAACTTTATAGTAGGTACTAATTAATTTTTATTTTTTTATTGATGAGAGTTTAATAAAATTGTTACTTACATCATAAGTATAAGACCATTTCTTTCTGACATGATCAACAGTCATTTCACTAGGGAATCCATTTTCTAGTAGTAATTTGTGAAACTCCCTAAAAAAAAAACAATTACTTTTACTCTACTTTGACTACATTTTTAAAACTAATCATTTTGGTTCATAACAAATGTTTGTTACATGAGATTATTAAGTCAAATGATTCTGTTTCGTAATCCTAGTTGATGCTGATTTACAGCCGTAAATCAGCATCAACTCGGATTACGGCTATGCCAGTCACTGCTCAACATTTGGAGTCCACTCCTTTCTCACACAGAAATCAGATTATGTTGTATGTCTTTGTGTTGGTTTGATGTTATTATTGTAGGCAATAAACGTTTCTTTCATAACAATGTTATAGGAAGCAATATAAATATTAGGAAGCAGTAATAATATGTATCAGCGGGATCAATTTTATAATATGGTATTATGTAGAAGCAGTAAGAGTGATTTTCGTAGTGCTAGTGTTACCATAGGTCTGTTTTTACATAGAAGGTGGAGGTAAATGATCAAACATAGAGCTCTACAATTTGCAAACAAATAATTCAAAGCGGACTCCAGTTAGTACTTGGCTGCACAAGTTTGATTACTTATTATTTTTATGACTGTGGTTATGTTGGATATAATCAATCCAACATATACACAACTTTTCTTTTTGTTAAACTCTGGTCAAACAGGCTCTACCTAGAGACAGAACTATAGAAACTTTATTATACAAAACTTACGCCCACGGTTGCTTTTTGCTTTTAAATAGCCAGTCATTTGCGAAACGAAGTTGGAACAACCTTTTATTGAGTTCAGACGTCCCTAAAACATACGAAACACACAAAATGTATTGAATTCATGAGTAAATAATAGAAATCTTCATTATCATGTATTCGACAGGTCTTAGCTACTCACAAACGAAAGTTTTATCCTCCATATTAATATTTCAGAATCGTATAATATTTTGATTTGTAAAAATAATAAGAAATTAACTAGTTATTTGATTAAAAGCTATTAAAATAAATTCTATAAAATTGACAAGTTGGCGAATTGTTTTGTTATTTTCTTGGTTTGACAGTTATTTTTATAAGGCAACATTTTCGAATGTAAATCGACTATACGGTTTTCTTATGTAGACGATTCAAAAAAATCGTAATTGTTGTGCTATTATTGACGTTTGTGCTGGTTGTTTGACAAGTTCAGTTTTTTGGACATCACTAGAATATTATTTTGGTTCTGCGTTTCGTCCTACAATTTTTCACGTGGTTTTAGAAATTCCGGCATGTTTTACTCATTATTCTTCTACTTTTGAATTAAATTGGCGACAATGCATCGTCTTGCGTCTGCTAGGAATGTTTATCAGAGTTCCTTTCATGGAATCTCGCTGCCAGCGAGCAATTCAATAAAAAGTTCAACAAATGCGGATATAAAATGTTCATTTTGCCGAAGGATTTTATTAGGGCGCCTCGGGGCAGGTAATTTTCTCATAAACTCTCAAGAATACTCCAATACAGAAATCATTTATAAAACAAAATATAATATAGATAGCTGCACTATACATAGGTTATTGAATTGCATAACATTTCCAATAATCATTATGTCTTTCTAGAAAATTTTTATATTGCGAGACACCAATCTACGAAAACGGCTAATCTACTCAGAGAACTGAGAAAAAAGTCAAAACATAAGAACTATAAGAAATATGGAGAATTACTTGAAGGTAAGTGTTTGTTTACATTTGCTGTACAAACTACACTGGTAAACAAATAATTTAATACATAATATCTTTATATTTTTTAGTTGGTGACCAAGCTATGACTGAAACTAAGGTGTCAATTAGCAAATTACGAGCTGTGCATCTCTCAAAATTAGCTTCTAGTCCTGTCTCCCTCGGCCAGTTACATCAACTCACTACCAAGCCAGTGAAGAATATGAAAGTAGCTGAAGTAGACCCTGAGTTACTACAAACTGTCAGGGACAAAATATTGAAAAAAACCTCTGCAAAAACAATCTCTAAGGCAGTCACTGGAAAGTCAAACCTGTCAGAAATAATATTAGAAGATGATAAATGTGCTCTTGTTTACACAAGCCAATTATCAAATTTGGAAGACAAATTCAAGACTAAACAGTATATAAACATGATAAAAGAAAGTTATTATGACTTTCAGAAGGCTACTCTTTACGATCAAAAGTTGCAAGACCTGAGATATGCGATAAACGAAGGTGTCAACCAAGAGTTCAACCTGAATGAAACAAGTTCTGGTAAAACTGACCCCAAGTCTGATAACCTTTTTAGTCCTTTACCAAAGGGTGCTCATGCCGTGTTCAGAGAATTGTTTGTAGATAATCATTTAGATAGCTACGATCAAGAACTGATGAGCCATATCACTAATATGCAGTAAGTACAATTTTATTCTTGCAATGGTATTAAGAGTAAAAGTATAAGATTTTATATTCCTACCTGCTTCTGCTTCTGCATTCACCCACATGCATTTAGAAAAATTTTCTTAGGGGAAAATACTTCTTCGATATAAAAATATACCATGTGCCATTGTATGGTATTTTTTGTGTTTGCCAAACCGTCATTACGCGCCGATTAAGCGTCAAAGAGTAACAAACATATTCATTCACTCACAAACTTTTGCTGCCATAACATTAGAAGTTTATTCACGTGTGACATTTTTACAATGCTCTCAGATGTGTTTTGCATTAAAATTGCCACTATATCTGAATAATGCATCATTCTCTAGTGAATTGTCCAATTGAAGCACCATACAGTGTGACAACATTAATTTGTTCTTATATTTCAGAGCACAAGGGCTAGCACATCCAGCTATTGAGGACATCTATGATGACCCAGCCTTACACAATGAAATAGTGGACACCAGAGAGGACCTGGATTTTGATCATGTGGAACCCACACCTACTAGTACTTTAAAGATTAAGCAAGCGTAAGTTTCTCCAAGCTCCTTTACGTTCCAAACAAAGGATCATAGAAAACATAAGTCTCTTAAATTTAATTTAATATTGGGTATTACTTCTATGTTACTACAGTAGGGCCTCGCTAATCCAGCTAGGGAAAAACAAGACCCCTTCCAAATTATCGAGGCATCTGGATTATAGTATGCAATATTTTAATAGAAACAAAGGTGAATAAAATTTGCGCATTTAAAATAAAAAAAGACTAAAAGGTAATTATTGAAAGTCTGTTCTGGGTATAATTTATGCACTTCATTTCAAAGGCACGGTTTCTAAGTTGACAGAGAAACTAATAAAATGATTGAATATTGACACATTGTAGCCTGCACCTACCGTTTCCTCTGCAAACGTACCCGCGTGCGATCCTTTCGTCTGTACGGATTACAGTGTGCACTGGAGTAACGAGGGACCAGATTAGCGAGGCCATACTGTATTTTTTCAAATTATTTGAAATCAGCATTTTCTAATTGACTATATGCGTATGCATATGTATGCGGGAACAAAATCGGGGGTCCACATTTCTGTTATAGTCTCCACATTAAAAATATCAACTATTGTGTGAACATGCAGGATAGCATCCAGAATAGAATAACCCTTTGAGAAAATTATCACAATGACAATGAGCTGAGATCAACTAAATCATCTTTGCTTCTAGGAAAAAAGCAATACGTGACAAGAACAAAGCGAGACGCGACAAGCGGCGAGCGAAGCAGGAGTTGAGCATGAAGCACGACATCCGCGATTTGGAGCGGCGCGGCAAGCAGGAGTCCTTGCATCGGGTGCTCACTGCTCATCTGCAGCTGCTCTGCTCACTGAACATGATACAAGAGGTGATGAGATAATAGATAGATAGATAAATATACTCATAATCTAGATTGTAATATGATATTATAAATATAATATTATTATAAGTTTTTTTGTTTGTAGGAAGTAATCTCTGAAAGTACTGGTCTGATTGCTAAATTTTTTTTCACCAATATGAAGCTGCTTTATTTCTGAGTGAAATGTCACACATAGAATATAGCCTATGGGCTATGTTCTATGTATAGCCGCGAGTAAAAGCTAGTTGTACATCTATATATCTTCTATACATCAAATAAAATTGGAGTGTCTGTTTGTAATATTGAAATAACTGCTTTTTACTACATGCAATGCAAAATTTAAAAATGTTATTTTGGTGTATGTACCGTACATACACCAAAATATTTTTTACAATTTTGGTCTGTCTGTCTGTTTGGGCTAATCTCTGAAATGGCTTGAATGGCAGGTAGCTGATGTAATAAGGAGTAACATAGGCTACTTTTATTTTAGAAAAAATAAATTCAAAATTCTGTAGTCCATGCGAATGAAGTCGCGGACACAGCTCGTCATAAATAAAATTACAGTAGGAACTTAAAATTTGGGTATCACAATGGGCGGTCTTATCGCTAAAAGCGAATTTTTACAGACTATGTCTGTAAAAAGATAATAATATTTATAAAGCAAATACTATTAATAGCTTCAAGCCTAGCTTAGGCTTTGCTTCTACTTGATATGGTGTACTACATTTTTGTACTAAGTTTAATTTGAATATTAATTTATGACATACATGAACGTTCAGAAGTATGTTCTCTAAATTAGATTAAAACCGGATCGATTTCCGTTACGTAGTTTGTAAGAACTGAACCGACACGAAAAGTGACATAATTTTATAAATAAAAAAAATTATCGTTCTAAAAAAATAAACCTGTAACATAACACATTTTCAAAGAATGTGGTACTAACTAAGTTGATTTTAAAAAGACAATTAAATTAAATTTAAAAGAAACTAAACTTTGATGGTATTTTATTAAAGTTGCTTTTCCATTCTATGAGTCATTTTCTTTCAGAAAATTTAGTTTGCTTAACAAAGTTCATATTATGAGTTTCTGTGTCAATTAGCATATTCACAACGTCTACGCCTGACGACTGTATGTAGGTCACATCTATTTGACTGAATAATTGAGGAGTTTAGAATGTCTAAGTTCAGGTTTCTAAGCTGACTATAGTTTTAATCTTTCAATATTAGCATAGAATATATAATAAATAATGCCGAGCAGTTCTTTTAATTATGTAATTGAAAATATTATTCTCTCCAAAAATATTATAGTTACATTAAAAAAAAAACAGAGTCTCAACATTATGTTTACGTGAAATAATTGAAAAATGGAAAGGTTCTGTGTTTGATTGTGTACGTGAACTAAGATTCAAAATAATCTATTGCGCTTACTTTTAATTTTGTCGCATTCATTTTGATTTCAATTGGACTTTAACTCGTTTATTATAACATTATAAAATATTTACGCATCAAAAAAAAAAATAAACCACTTCTAACCTAGTTTATAAGCGAATTCTCTGCTATCTTATCAGGGATGTCGGTGACCGCGACAGGCGTGAAATGAGATAAGCCGATTTGAGAATTAAATCCCCAGTGTGTGTTTAACAAAATCGTCTTTATTATACAAGGTGTAAGGGACAGCCGTCCGCAAACTTTAAGGGCTTGCTACAACAACCCTACACAAAATTTTTTTTCAGGAAAGGAAAAAAAAAATCGGCCTCTCCTCTCCATACAAACTGTTCAATCAAGTTTATAATTTTGTATGGTGAGGCTGATTTTTTTTAAAAACTCTTTTGGATTGTTGTTCAGTTTCGTCTACTGAGAAAGCCCTTAAAGTTTGCGGACGGCTGTCCCTTACACCTTGTTTTATTATATCTAGCCTTCTCTGTCCCACTGTTGGGCAATGGCTTTCCTCCATTTCTTCCATTGTTCCTGGCTCTGAGGCCACTTCATGCCAATTCCTAACGAAGACATCTAGGTAGTTTCGCTATCTCCTTCTTGGTCTTAGGGTCCTAAAATAAGTTAATGACCTGCTAAGAAAAGTTAATGATCAGAAGGAATCTCGAGAGAGCGAGATTAGAATGTTCTTCAAAAATACGGAAATTACCCGATGGCCATGATCAACATTCTAATCACTACTTCCCAACAAAACAGCACTATCTTATGTGTCCTTATTCATCTATCTATGTAAATAAGAATCAATTTCCGAATGCATGTGCTTCAGAATGCAACAAAAAATAAATTAGCCAATTGGGTGCAATTTGACTAATTCTTATTTACTGAGTTTTGTAATTGTCAGGACATGATTTGTATGAAGTTTTAAGAAATATAAAAAATTATGGAACCAGTGCAAAGTCGATACCAGCTTAATATGATAAAACAGGCAAAATCCTAATTGCTATATTTTTCTATAGAGAAGACTTCCCCAATAGACAAGACTAGATATTTATGCGAAACTTCACGTTATTTATTTTATTTATTATAATTTTTATTGTATATCACATAAACAAAAAAACAGGACAAGCGTTAACATTACTGGGTCAATTAAAATTAATCATTCATTTTTCATTTTATTGGTCTATCATTGTATGGGAATAAAATATACTTTGAGTTAGCAAATTAATGTAGTGCCACAGTAAAATTTAGTTTATGTTTATGGAACAAGCAAAATATACCCTATTTCTTTAGGAATAAAACTCACTTTGCATTGGCAAATGTATCCAGAACCTTTACATAATAATATTGTCTGTTTCAGGCCCATCAAGTGTTACAGTATTACCGTCAGAGAGGCTCGAGGGTCGCCAGTCATCCCAAGCTCAATGACGTCAGAGTGTATAACACTCTTTTACATGGATATGCATATTCTGTAAGTATCACTTTTTCTATGACATGTTTACCCAATATACTACAATTGCTATTGCATGGTGCGGGTGACAGCTGTCAGAATTATACAATGTAGCCACCTATCCTTTTCTCTCATCTTAAAGATGTATATTTTCGTCCTGCTGTCATCCTACCCATGCTATGTAAAAAGCCCTTAGTTCCCAATTACGTCAAAAGCGATGATATCGCGAATCCGACCAAATTTAATAGTCGCAAAATCTATGGATTATTGAGTACTATTTGTGACGTTGCGCGTTGGTCGGGTTCGCGATATAATCGCTTTTGGCGCAATTCGGAACACGGGGACAATCTTAGGTCTAGATATTTTTTAACTTATCTGGCTCTTATTGTCATTCATATTCTATTCTTATTATATGTATCTTATTTTTATGTTCACCAACACTAGGAATAACTCTCGTGTCGTCAGTGCGTTTACAAACACCTAAACTCAAAAAATGATAGGCCATACATTGTTCTGTGAGCCTGTGGAATCTAATACGCGACACGCAGTGTACCGCCAATTTTTCAACGACGTTATCTTATTTTTCTCTGGAATTATTGAAGTAGATTTCTTTCTGAATCTGTCCTAAATTCATATCGACTATTGAAAGGCAAAATGGTCTAAGTAAATTAGTAAACTTTACAAAAGTAAACTCTAAAGAAATGAACTAAGTCGCTCTTTTGTAAAGTTTACCCAATGTCGTTCAGATCAATTTGCCTTTCAACCGTCGATATGTGATTAGCATTTTCGCAACTAATCCATCTGGTATTTTACATGGATCGACTGCGTACCTGAGCAGCATCAGTAATACAAAATGTATGACTTGTCTCAAGACTTTTCCGCGGGCCTAAGGTCTAACCCTTCTGCACAACCTAACTGCTGCTGCTGGACCAATACAATAGATCACTAACAACTTACCATGAAAATATTTTCGCAGGGAATGTTAGACAACACAAAAGAACTGCTATCGAATATGTCTGAAGACGGCGTCGAAGCGAACCCGCAGACGTTCGCGGCAGTCTTCGAGTGCATCGAGAGAAGTGATGTCAACGATAAGTTGCAGCTCCTTGAGTACTATAGAGAGCAGATGGAGCAAAAAGTGTGTATTCTCTTGATAATAATTAATGTTTTATCCTGTCAAGTTTTCTGTAGCACTATTAGGCATTTTTGGGCACTTTATATATGTAGAATGTTTTATGTAATTTCGGAAACCTGACGTTACAATACCATTATTGAAAATCAAGTTGAAAGTTAATAAAAGAAACGTTGGCCAATTACAAACATTGCAATAAGTTTGTGTTTCCACAAAATAATATCTTGATATTATCATCTAACAGTTACTTTCAATAACCAGATATTTTGTATTGGTGGAATTAAAATGATGGTTTTGTACTGATAATATGTTAAATAGTATGAATATACTATGTTCTTAATTATTTCTTTCAGAATATCACCTTAAACGACTTACTAGACAAAACGAAATTCCTTTATGACCAACGCGAAAAAGTTCTCCAAGCGATCCACAGAATACGGCCTGACTTTCAGCCTCAATACACGGCACCCGTTCTAGACTACAAATGTCCCCTACTAGACAAGATCACGCTTGACCACGCGGAGAATAGACAAGGACTCTTGACGTCACCGGCCGAAGGTCTATTGTCTTTAGAAGAGATGATTCAAAAAGGCAAAGAACAGCTGAATATAGAAATTAAAGGGGAGGTTGAAATACAGAATATTGGTGTCAAGGATGAGCAGTCGGAATCGGTGAAGTTTTGCGTGAGTATTTGGCTTAAATTACTTGGATTCTATCTTGTTCTTTCGCGTCGATTTGACTCAAATTTTGTCTGACCAATATGTTACCTGTATGGCCTTGTCATTAACCTCATTTTAATAGTGGAAAGTGTAGGTTTATTTATTAAGCTATTTATTAAAACTTCATGCAACATAAAGGTAGAAAGGACCGGACTTAATGCCTTAGGCATTCTTTACCAGTCAACTATGGAGGTTGTGCATATCAAGCAGGAAAGCAGGTGACGCATATCCTATGAACGGGCACCACACTGGTAATGTGTTTGTGATGGGTCAAAGATACCCCATTCGACCAGATTGCTTCTGCAACTGGATTCTATCAGGTTCCGTAATGGAGGAGGTGATATTCATGAGCTAGTCTTTGACGGGGATTTTAGTCAAATATATCTGAACCTCTTTCAGGTGAAAGCTACAGGCTCGAGCTTAGGCGTATTCTCGCTAGATGGCGCTGAACTCGAAATTTTTAGTTTATTTTGTTTACTAGTGTATTGGAGCATTATAAAGTCAAGGAAATGGTATTTGCGAAAATCGGGCGTTTGTCTCTATTGAACTTAGTCATATTAAAAATCTTTGTTTGACTGTTTATGTAGTAATGCTTAAGTATAGGGCTGTGCTTAAGCACTGTAGTTAAGAGTCAGAATCAGATGTCTCTCCCAATCTTTCACTACGCTTGTGTTTCGTAGCCGTGGTTGTATTGAATATGAGCACCTAACGTATAAGCTGAATGCGAAGAAATCTTTGCACTCGCACTTGTTACATGCCTATGTTGTTGACAAGTGACAATATTCTTCTTCTTTTATCAGAGGAAGAAGCTGTCAGAGACAGAAGCAGAATGGCGCGACGTGATCCGCGAGTCGTTCGTGCGCAATCTTGGCACACTCAAGTCGCAGAGCTGCGCCTCGCACTCCGCCATCACGCTGTACCCTTACCTAACTGTCTTAGAGGTAAGTCCTGCAATCAAACACTCGAGTCCCACTGTTGGGACTTAAGCCTCCTCCAGGGGAGGGAACTCGACGTCAAGAAGGGGATTGTTGATTATCGTTTTCATAATGATTTCGTAGTAATAATATTTAGTTGTGGTTGTTAGATTTTAAGCAATTTTTTAGGGGGGGAGGAAAGATTCTGTATCTTTCTGCAATTATTCCACCCCCTAAAAAATAGGCACTTAATTAAAATTCATTTTGTGTTATTTTATAGGTAGATCAATTCGTAGAACTAATAATGAGTGAACTAAGCAAGCTGGTGGATGGAAGTGAAACATACAGTCCTACACTCAAGCTGTTACAGAGAGATCTAGGAACGCAAGTATATCAAAAGTAAGTGTACACATTATTTTATGATATTTTTGACACCACCTCCTTGATAATGCCCTTTCATATATCATACAACTCTCACCTAAAGCAAGTCATTCTGTCCCAAGTGTAAGGGATCTAATGTAGTATGGGCATTCCCTAGGGATAATGTAATTTGATTTTAGAAAGTCAGAACTATTTGAAAAAAAAACTTAATATTAAAAACTGAACTAAAATGTAAGTGCATAAAACGAGTTTATTAAAAAATCAGTCTGGCCACTAACCAAAACAAAAAAATACGAATGAAATGTTGCGTCTAAAAAAGAAATAAAAGAGCGGGAGCGTTACTGAAATCCCTCACAGTGCTCGGGAGTTAGTTACGTAAATCCCTCACTGCGTTTGGGATTAAAACTTAGCAACCTTCATTTCTTCGGAATTCAACGTGCCCTTCGTGACTTTAAGACACTGATTTATCGCCTAGTCACATAATCTACTATTGTGTGGTTTCAGTAAGGCCGAAACAGGCCGTGCAGTCTTCTAGAACCTGGCGACGAGAACGTTATAAAAAGTTCATAACCGGTCGCACTGTATGATTGCATGCTAGGCAAGTCGCGAAGATGCCAGAGACATAGTGCGTTTTCGACCTAAGTTAAATGCAAATCGTCTCTTTTGCTGCATCAACCTCCTAACTAATCAAAAATAATTATTGATTCTGCTAGGTACCAAGTCGAGCAATACCGCCGTAACGGTACATTGAAGAAGATCGAGCAAGTGTACGAGAAATACTGTGAGTGGTACGTGGGGCGAGGGTCGGTCGACGGCACTGGGTTGCCGTACAACGGCCGGCAGGCGTGGCAGGCGCTCGTGCACATGAACAGAGACGGAGCTAGCTTGGTAAGTACAACGTTAATGACAGGATATCAAAATAGCGTGATGAAATCACCATCAACGATTGCTTCACTGCTTACCATCAGGTGGGATCGCAGTCAAGCACTAGTTTATATCAATAAAAAAAATAAGTCACTGCGAAGGTATATACAACAACTTTTGTTCTATGACTTTTAAAAAATTATCATTATTTTAGTTCATTAGATTTTTATACAAAAATAAAAATGAATAAATTGAATGTTCTAAATATTACAAAGCCTATGCGAAGCAAGCGACATTTTCAATAGCGGAGGGGAGCGGAGTTCGGCGGCGCGGCTGGGGTGCTTGATGCGCTTGCGTCGCGTCATTCAGACGTAGATAGGTATAGCAAAATACAGAGTTGAAATGTTTTAGATATAACAACGAAATCTTGAAGGTTTGTTTTTTGTAAATTAGTTATGTTTTGTAAGAAGTTATAGAATAAAAGTTGTTGTTTATGATGTTAGTAATACAGTTCTACAAGGTTGTTAGTGTTTTACTATCTAAATAGCTCTGTATGAAACAATATATTTGTAATGTAACCATAACGGTTTTGTCCAGGATATCGAAGAAATACCGTGGCCGATGGAAATGCGGCAGAACGTCGGCAAGTTCCTGTATAACATTATTATCAACGACGTGAAGATTGACGTCAACATGTTCAAGAGTAAAGCCGCTAAAGAGTGAGTCTTATTACTACCTAATTATGTTTATTTATTTTAACTTTATAGTAGTAGAAGTCCGCCTAGGTACCACTACACGTTGGCTGACTTAATTGATAGATTCATTTATTCAAAAACAATTTATGTTGTATGCGAATATTAAAAATTCCACCACTGGGGGTCCAGAATCATGTACTTGATTTGTGGTATTCGTTTGTGCATCGATGTCAAAAACACTGTGTAGTTACATATTTTTCGACACACTTGCTCAGAAAGTGACTATAATTGCACTACACTTAGGTATATAATGCAGCTTGTAACCAAACTGTGACTTTTTGATTACCATTATGCACAAGTGTGATAATGTAGTGATAACCTTTTTTGTTAAACCTCTTTTCTCAAATCAAACATTGAATTCGAAAAAAAAAATACATTAGGTATTGCGTTCAATAGTACAAATTAGTGTCTTGCTTGCTTATTTTATGCTAATTTGTGTCTAGATAAACTGTTTTAACTCTTACATGTTTAATAAATAAAACCTTTCATAAAATAAAAATATTTTTTCTATTTATAAACATAAGCAACCTCATTCTTATTTTTATTCAAACAGCCTAGCTAGAGTAGCTAGTCTATGGCCGCCATTTTGGATGCGCGCGCATAAGAAGAAAGAACAATTTTTTGCCGCCATACTACTACAAAAAAAAAAAAACAGTTTTGCTGATAAAGCAATTATTAATTAATTTGTAAAATTTTTCTTCTCAAGTGTGTCGAAAAATGTCGTATGATATACGTGAATATTGGCGATTACCGTCCTCGGCTCTCTTAAGATCCTCGCCTTCAGCTCGAATCTAAATACCCCTCAGCGGTAATCACCAACATTATACACTTTTATCATAATGTACAATTAAATATGCAAAACTACTTTATCTTCTATAAAATTCTTTTGTCATAAGAATTAATAAGATTGATCGTTCACATGCACACACAATGGTATGCAGACATCTCAAAAAAAGAGAGACAACGCCTGAACGCTCGGTTGGCATTCGGTAACACCGGTCACTCACTCGAATATTTCACAAAACTTATTCCAGGAAAAAAACCTGTATTTCCTTTTTTAAAACCTTACAAATTCTTGAAGAAAATCTTCGTCATTCAGAATCTCGATTTTTGCTAAGTTTCTAGTGTCCGACAGAAACTGGATGTTACGACCGAAACCGAATTTCGGCAACAGTCTAAGTGTCAGCCGAAACTGAAACTTCCTTGCTTATATATTAGTTTGTTATAATGAATTATTTTTTGATGTTTACTACCTACTCTTATGTTATATCAAGTAATAAAACTTACCGAATTCAAAATAAATCACACGAAAATTCACAATAAACAATACGAACGTCGAACTGCAAACACAAGCCAGTCACAATATGATTAGTCACGTGGACGCGGGAAAAATGTCTTCGTCGCTTACTCGCTTGGATAGAATTAAATTCTCTGAACATGACTGATCACAGCGCGAGAACTTCCGAATGCAGAACTATGTGGATTACTATTTCCTTTTCTTTTATTTTCACATGATGTCTGGCAGTTTTGAGTACTTGATGTGGCCTACCCAAATGTCCTTTCTTTGGCATTGTTCGTCAAGTCGTTGAGCTCCTTAGTAGTTCTGAGTTGAGCTACACGCATATTGACAAATGCTTGCACTGACTGGACAGGTCCACTTAGAACTGTGTGGTTCTTTCTTCAAAAGACCATCTCAGGCTCAATCTGCATGGTTCTCATATGATTTGACCATTACTTACATGTTTTGCTGTATGGACTTTGAAAGAGACTTTGACCCCTGAGTTTGTTTCGGTGTTTCTTCTCAGGGTAGTCAGCTAGGAAACACCGGCCTCATCTAGCATTAATTGACGAAAAAAAAAAATTGACGTGTAAAAGTGTTTTTATAAAACTTACTTGCAAAATAAAGATCATTTATCATTTAACGGGGTCATGTGACTTTTAGAGGAGTTAAATTTCGTTTTCCGTGACAGGAAGAAACTACCGGCAGTATACAAAGTGCACCGTCCGTGGGGCCGCATGGTGCGCCTGGAGCTGAAGCCGCACCCCGTGCTGGCGCGCGTGTGGGCGGGCGCCGCCGCCGCCGGCCTGCGCATGCGCGCCGCGCTCACGCCCACGGCCGCGCCGCCCGCGCCCTGGGCCGCGACACAGAGGGGAGCTTACCTCGTCACTCCTACGCCGCTAGTCAGGTAAGCCTCACCCGGTACTGGCGCGCGTGTGGGCGGGCGCCGCCGCCGCCGGCCTGCGCATGCGCGCCGCGCTCACGCCCACGGCCGCGCCGCCCGCGCCCTGGGCCGCGACACAGAGGGGAGCTTACCTCGTCACTCCTACGCCGCTAGTCAGGTAAGCCTCACCCGGTACTGGCGCGCGTGTGGGCGGGCGCCGCCGCCGCCGGCCTGCGCATGCGCGCCGCGCTCACGCCCACGGCCGCGCCGCCCGCGCCCTGGGCCGCGACACAGAGGGGAGCTTACCTCGTCACTCCTACGCCGCTAGTCAGGTAAGCCTCACCCGGTACTGGCGCGCGTGTGGGCGGGCGCCGCCGCCGCCGGCCTGCGCATGCGCGCCGCGCTCACGCCCACGGCCGCGCCGCCCGCGCCCTGGGCCGCGACACAGAGGGGAGCTTACCTCGTCACTCCTACGCCGCTAGTCAGGTAAGCCTCACCCGGTACTGGCGCGCGTGTGGGCGGGCGCCGCCGCCGCCGGCCTGCGCATGCGCGCCGCGCTCACGCCCACGGCCGCGCCGCCCGCGCCCTGGGCCGCGACACAGAGGGGAGCTTACCTCGTCACTCCTACGCCGCTAGTCAGGTAAGCCTCACCCGGTACTGGCGCGCGTGTGGGCGGGCGCCGCCGCCGCCGGCCTGCGCATGCGCGCCGCGCTCACGCCCACGGCCGCGCCGCCCGCGCCCTGGGCCGCGACACAGAGGGGAGCTTACCTCGTCACTCCTACGCCGCTAGTCAGGTAAGCCTCACCCGGTACTGGCGCGCGTGTGGGCGGGCGCCGCCGCCGCCGGCCTGCGCATGCGCGCCGCGCTCACGCCCACGGCCGCGCCGCCCGCGCCCTGGGCCGCGACACAGAGGGGAGCTTACCTCGTCACTCCTACGCCGCTAGTCAGGTAAGCCTCACCCGGTACTGGCGCGCGTGTGGGCGGGCGCCGCCGCCGCCGGCCTGCGCATGCGCGCCGCGCTCACGCCCACGGCCGCGCCGCCCGCGCCCTGGGCCGCGACACAGAGGGGAGCTTACCTCGTCACTCCTACGCCGCTAGTCAGGTAAGCCTCACCCGGTACTGGCGCGCGTGTGGGCGGGCGCCGCCGCCGCCGGCCTGCGCATGCGCGCCGCGCTCACGCCCACGGCCGCGCCGCCCGCGCCCTGGGCCGCGACACAGAGGGGAGCTTACCTCGTCACTCCTACGCCGCTAGTCAGGTAAGCCTCACCCGGTACTGGCGCGCGTGTGGGCGGGCGCCGCCGCCGCCGGCCTGCGCATGCGCGCCGCGCTCACGCCCACGGCCGCGCCGCCCGCGCCCTGGGCCGCGACACAGAGGGGAGCTTACCTCGTCACTCCTACGCCGCTAGTCAGGTAAGCCTCACCCGGTACTGGCGCGCGTGTGGGCGGGCGCCGCCGCCGCCGGCCTGCGCATGCGCGCCGCGCTCACGCCCACGGCCGCGCCGCCCGCGCCCTGGGCCGCGACACAGAGGGGAGCTTACCTCGTCACTCCTACGCCGCTAGTCAGGTAAGCCTCACCCGGTACTGGCGCGCGTGTGGGCGGGCGCCGCCGCCGCCGGCCTGCGCATGCGCGCCGCGCTCACGCCCACGGCCGCGCCGCCCGCGCCCTGGGCCGCGACACAGAGGGGAGCTTACCTCGTCACTCCTACGCCGCTAGTCAGGTAAGCCTCACCCGGTACTGGCGCGCGTGTGGGCGGGCGCCGCCGCCGCCGGCCTGCGCATGCGCGCCGCGCTCACGCCCACGGCCGCGCCGCCCGCGCCCTGGGCCGCGACACAGAGGGGAGCTTACCTCGTCACTCCTACGCCGCTAGTCAGGTAAGCCTCACCCGGTACTGGCGCGCGTGTGGGCGGGCGCCGCCGCCGCCGGCCTGCGCATGCGCGCCGCGCTCACGCCCACGGCCGCGCCGCCCGCGCCCTGGGCCGCGACACAGAGGGGAGCTTACCTCGTCACTCCTACGCCGCTAGTCAGGTAAGCCTCACCCGGTACTGGCGCGCGTGTGGGCGGGCGCCGCCGCCGCCGGCCTGCGCATGCGCGCCGCGCTCACGCCCACGGCCGCGCCGCCCGCGCCCTGGGCCGCGACACAGAGGGGAGCTTACCTCGTCACTCCTACGCCGCTAGTCAGGTAAGCCTCACCCGGTACTGGCGCGCGTGTGGGCGGGCGCCGCCGCCGCCGGCCTGCGCATGCGCGCCGCGCTCACGCCCACGGCCGCGCCGCCCGCGCCCTGGGCCGCGACACAGAGGGGAGCTTACCTCGTCACTCCTACGCCGCTAGTCAGGTAAGCCTCACCCGGTACTGGCGCGCGTGTGGGCGGGCGCCGCCGCCGCCGGCCTGCGCATGCGCGCCGCGCTCACGCCCACGGCCGCGCCGCCCGCGCCCTGGGCCGCGACACAGAGGGGAGCTTACCTCGTCACTCCTACGCCGCTAGTCAGGTAAGCCTCACCCGGTACTGGCGCGCGTGTGGGCGGGCGCCGCCGCCGCCGGCCTGCGCATGCGCGCCGCGCTCACGCCCACGGCCGCGCCGCCCGCGCCCTGGGCCGCGACACAGAGGGGAGCTTACCTCGTCACTCCTACGCCGCTAGTCAGGTAAGCCTCACCCGGTACTGGCGCGCGTGTGGGCGGGCGCCGCCGCCGCCGGCCTGCGCATGCGCGCCGCGCTCACGCCCACGGCCGCGCCGCCCGCGCCCTGGGCCGCGACACAGAGGGGAGCTTACCTCGTCACTCCTACGCCGCTAGTCAGGTAAGCCTCACCCGGTACTGGCGCGCGTGTGGGCGGGCGCCGCCGCCGCCGGCCTGCGCATGCGCGCCGCGCTCACGCCCACGGCCGCGCCGCCCGCGCCCTGGGCCGCGACACAGAGGGGAGCTTACCTCGTCACTCCTACGCCGCTAGTCAGGTAAGCCTCACCCGGTACTGGCGCGCGTGTGGGCGGGCGCCGCCGCCGCCGGCCTGCGCATGCGCGCCGCGCTCACGCCCACGGCCGCGCCGCCCGCGCCCTGGGCCGCGACACAGAGGGGAGCTTACCTCGTCACTCCTACGCCGCTAGTCAGGTAAGCCTCACCCGGTACTGGCGCGCGTGTGGGCGGGCGCCGCCGCCGCCGGCCTGCGCATGCGCGCCGCGCTCACGCCCACGGCCGCGCCGCCCGCGCCCTGGGCCGCGACACAGAGGGGAGCTTACCTCGTCACTCCTACGCCGCTAGTCAGGTAACACTCTTTGCACTGATCTTATTTTATTGTTTTCTTTTTAGCATGGCAATAAAGGCCAATGACGAAATTAGAAAATTTAACAGAGGTCAGTTGTCCCTATTGGCGAGCTAAATTAAGATACTGTGTGTCCATAAGTATTGACAACAAATGACCGCTAATTTAAGCAGATAAGCGCAGAGCTTAAACCGCTTACACGGCGCCCTACGTGAGCGATCCGTTGCGGTGTACGCGAATTTAACGCGACGCGGTGTTTTTGTGCTAGGTGCGTGCAAACTCGCCACTTCAGCCGCAATTTATTTAAAACAAGCATGCGATGGCTTACGTAAGAGTTTGCGCGATAATATGTAATCAACTAATCGCGTTCGCTACGCTTCGATCATCGGCGCACCGCACCCGCGCGCAGTTTCACTTAGATCACCGCAATAAAGTATGTATCAATTGTTTATTCTATCGCA
The DNA here is from genome assembly GCA_910589285.2 of Mythimna ferrago. Classification (NCBI taxonomy): domain Eukaryota; kingdom Metazoa; phylum Arthropoda; class Insecta; order Lepidoptera; family Noctuidae; genus Mythimna; species Mythimna ferrago. Next base: position 7,061,706 of record OU342691.1, on the reverse strand, counting down.
GATTCATAGATTACTATTAACTTAGAATGTGTACATCCACATTCTAATGGAAAGAAATGAACTCTTCATACGAAGACAGGCTTAAAGGACCTAGTATTCAAGCCGAAAACATTAACAAAAAAGGACAATGTTATTTAAGTACTTGTCCCTCATCCATAGGATGCCGTTCTACGTGATGGGCCAGTGGAAGCGCCTGGAGTCGGCGCCAGCGGAGACTCTGTACCCCGTGCTGGACAGCCTCAACCAGCTGGGGGAGGTGCCCTGGGTCATCAACAAGCCTATACTGGACCTGCAGATACAGATCTTTAGGTAAGACTTTTAGAAAATCATTGATACAACACAGACAAGAAGGTTTATATTTTACAAAGCGATTTATGATTTGATGAATGTAAATGAATGAAAAGATGAATGAATGAACAATGCTACTTTGATATTATCATAGATATGATATATTTAATCGTTAAAACTCTTCTCTTATCGGTTTGAATGTCATCATAGCTTATTGAGTTAGCAACTTTTTTCGATGGGAAATCATCAAATGAAAATCTCGCTCTGGGTGGAACGAGAGAGTGTCACTGACAAAAACCCACCTGTGTTTTTGCTGTTAGTTTTCTAGGGCCACGGTAACTCTTAAGGGGCCGGCGGAGGATGAATTTCCATACAAACGTAATACCATGCTCATTTGCAGTTGGAGCATATTTCCAACATATTATGATGATATTCGGTTATAGACAATATTTATCTAGGTTCCTACGTCGAGAATATTAGAAATATTGTTATTTTTAATACAGGAAAATCCAAATGGCATGTTTTGCTATTTACGCTGTAAAAAAGTGCGAAATACAATTCACTTAAATTTCTTTTTGTTTTTTTTAAAAAGAAAAACGTAGGAACCTAGATAAATATTGTCTATAACCGAATATCATCATAATATGTTGGAAATATGCTCCAACTGCAAATGAGCGTGGTATTACGTTTGTATGGAAATTCATCCTCCGCCGGCCCCTTAAACAATCTTGCAGCTCTATCAGGCATCGACCTTGGTGGGCCTCGTAAATTTTACTAAAATTTAAATTTATTGTTAAGGTTATCACAAGATTTTTTTTTATCCCCCTGGAGGAGGTTTTTCAGAATGGCGAATATTTGCGGTCGCCCACGACACATTTTATTTTCTTCTGAAAGCAGCACATTCAAACATTATCAATACATTTACTAAAACACAAAATGTCCTCTCACAGAGACGGGGGTAACAAAAAACTAGATATCGCACCCCCCTCTTCAAAACTGGACACGTCCCAGTTCGCGAGCGGCCCCGACGCCGCCGCCGCCTTCAAGCGCCGCGTCGCCATCAACCGCGCGCGCGCAGAGATGCACTCCCTGTGGTGCGACGCGCTCTACAAACTGTCACTGGCCAACCATTACAGGTACCTTTGTAAACTAAACAACTATTCATTGAGTATTATTTTGTTTTTATTTTTTTTATACTAGCTTTTGTCCGCGACTTCGGCCGCGTACATAAAATATAGCCTACGTCACTCAGTAATAAAGCAGTTTTCTATCGATAAAAAATTTTAGCAATCGGACCAGTACTTTCAGAGATTACCTCCTACAAACAAAAAATCAAACTCTACCTCTTTATTATATTAGTATAGATTTTACAACATTTTATATTGAACAACAAACAACACTAAAAATATAATCTTTCTGAAAACAGGATTAAAATTGGTTAATAAATGAAACAGCAATTAGGATTTCTAATATTGCTATGTTCTTCATAGCAATGTTAAAAATTGAGAGAGGGCGCGTTATGTTTATTTCTCTATTTTTGTCGTACACATGTAACCTAATGGTGGTGACGTCACATTTTAGTGTGTGCGTCTTTATTTTGTTATTTGACATTGACAGTTTGCCTTTCCACTACATTTGAAAAGTTTTTTATTTTAATATTGAACACATTTAAAAAAATCGTACTGTTTGTGATTTTGGATGAAATTACTTTAGTTTGTATATTCATTCTAATTTTGACTCTTATGTCTCTTTTGGTTAGTAAATTCCTAATAATATTGAGACATCTCAAAACAGTTTTACATCCAATATAACCTTGAAAAATGTTTTTTTTTTTTTTTCAATAAATTAGTTTAGTTCTAAATGTGAATCGGTTTCCTTAGGGATTCCATATTCTGGCTGCCGCACAACCTGGACTTCCGCGGGCGCGTGTACGCGTGCGGGCCGCACGTGTCCGCGCTGGGCGCCGACGCGCAGCGCGCGCTGCTGACGTTCGCGCGCCGCCAGCCGCTCGGGCCCCGGGGGCTGCGGTGGCTCAAGCTGCACGCCGTCAATCTCACCGGCACCATGAAGAAGAGTACCGTTGATGAGAGGTAAGCGCGACTTTCAACTGTTTGTGGACAAGGATGTGTTTTCTATAAGATCAGTTATGTCTTGTTTCTTTCTACGTCAGTTCCATTGAAGATCTTGATAATCTACACTCATAAAGTTTATTTGAACGATTTAATTCATTAAACCCCAAGCGAACGCCGGCATTCGCGCACCCGTTGTCTTTCTATTATGTCTCTCACGATTAAAAGGCTAATCTCAACAAATTATTAGTTCGAATTCAAAAAATCTTTTAGTGTTGATGAGCCTATTTATCGAAGATGGGTATAAATTATATAACTGAAACAGAGTAGTAAACAAAGACACGGGCAAAACCGCTGGGCAAAGCTATTGAAAATAAATAGCATTTTACATCCAAAATCAATTGCCTACCTGACATCCACAATTCTAGAGTTGTCCAATAATACCATATTCCTTAACAAGATGACTCCTATTTATTATTTTTCAACACAGTATTACAAAACGTCAGTTGTTTGATACACATAGAAATTTGTCACTTCAACACTCGGCTCCATAACGCCCTTACCTGCGGCTCGGGGGAGTTCCGCCTCGGTCGCAAACACAAACTTTTTCCATTAGTATCAAAATGTACTATTTCTTTAGACTGGCGTACGCAGACAGTATAATGGACAAGATCCTGGACTCTGCCGACCGTCCTTTAGAGGGAGAGCGTTGGTGGGCCCAGTCCGAGGAGCCCTGGCAGACGCTCGCCTGCTGCATGGAGATCGCTAATGCAGTGCGCTCTCCCAACCATGAAGGTAACACAGTTAGAAATAGATTGTATATGATGATGATTACAAATTTTCCCGATAGACCAATATTCACTCCCTCTCTTCTATGTATAATTATGTCAGTTGTAATATTTAAAAAAATATATAATATTGGGTTAAACAGGAACAGAATTAAGTGCACGGCTTTCTTTCCAACAGAATACATGTGCGGCTTCCCAGTCCACCAAGACGGTTCATGTAACGGTCTGCAGCACTACGCAGCGCTCGGAGGCGACGCGGCCGGCGCTGCAGCCGTCAACCTGGCGCCGCTCGACAGACCGCAGGACGTGTACAGCGCTGTAGCGGCTATGGTACGTAACCCACGCAGCCGTCAACCTGGCGCCGCTCGACAGACCGCAGGACGTGTACAGCGCTGTAGCGGCTATGGTACGTAACCCACGCAGCCGTCAACCTGGCGCCGCTCGACATACCGCAGGACGTGTACAGCGCTGTAGCGGCTATGGTACGTAACCCACGCAGCCGTCAACCTGGCGCCGCTCGACAGACCGCAGGACGTGTACAGCGCTGTAGCGGCTATGGTACGTAACCCACGCAGCCGTCAACCTGGCGCCGCTCGACAGACCGCAGGACGTGTACAGCGCTGTAGCGGCTATGGTACGTAACCCACGCAGCCGTCAACCTGGCGCCGCTCGACAGACCGCAGGACGTGTACAGCGCTGTAGCGGCTATGGTACGTAACCCACGCAGCCGTCAACCTGGCGCCGCTCGACAGACCGCAGGACGTGTACAGCGCTGTAGCGGCTATGGTACGTAACCCACGCAGCCGTCAACCTGGCGCCGCTCGACAGACCGCAGGACGTGTACAGCGCTGTAGCGGCTATGGTACGTAACCCACGCAGCCGTCAACCTGGCGTCGCTCGACAGACCGCAGGACGTGTACAGCGCTGTAGCGGCTATGGTACGTAACCCACGCAGCCGTCAACCTGGCGCCGCTCGACAGACCGCAGGACGTGTACAGCGCTGTAGCGGCTATGGTACGTAACCCACACAGCCGTCAACCTGGCGCCGCTCGACAGACCGCAGGACGTGTACAGCGCTGTAGCGGCTATGGTACGTAACCCACGCAGCCGTCAACCTGGCGCCGCTCGACAGACCGCAGGACGTGTACAGCGCTGTAGCGGCTATGGTACGTAACCCACGCAGCCGTCAACCTGGCGCCGCTCGACAGACCGCAGGACGTGTACAGCGCTGTAGCGGCTATGGTACGTAACCCACGCAGCCGTCAACCTGGCGCCGCTCGACAGACCGCAGGACGTGTACAGCGCTGTAGCGGCTATGGTACGTAACCCACGCAGCCGTCAACCTGGCGCCGCTCGACAGACCGCAGGACGTGTACAGCGCTGTAGCGGCTATGGTACGTAACCCACGCAGCCGTCAACCTGGCGCCGCTCGACAGACCGCAGGACGTGTACAGCGCTGTAGCGGCTATGGTACGTAACCCACGCAGCCGTCAACCTGGCGCCGCTCGACAGACCGCAGGACGTGTACAGCGCTGTAGCGGCTATGGTACGTAACCCACGCAGCCGTCAACCTGGCGCCGCTCGACAGACCGCAGGACGTGTACAGCGCTGTAGCGGCTATGGTACGTAACCCACGCAGCCGTCAACCTGGCGCCGCTCGACAGACCGCAGGACGTGTACAGCGCTGTAGCGGCTATGGTACGTAACCCACGCAGCCGTCAACCTGGCGCCGCTCGACAGACCGCAGGACGTGTACAGCGCTGTAGCGGCTATGGTACGAAACGGAGGGTCGAACCGGTACATGAAACATTATCGATTTGTAAAGATACAATTAAAAATAAAGTACCTTTTTTTCAAAACTCGTATTAATTTACGCATGTAGGTAGTAGCTACCTACAGGTCATTGGACTCGCTCGTCTGACGTTTTCTTAAAGAAATTAATTTCGTACATGCGTAAATTAACACGAGTTTTGAAAAAAAGGTACTTTATTTTTTAATTTTATCTTTACAAATCTATAGTGTTTCATGTACCGGATCGACCCTCCACGGGATTTAAACAATCAAAATTTAGCGGTGTATAAATGGCGTCGAAAGCGGTGATTTCACGCACACGTTGGACATGGCTGCCGCGTCGCGTTTAATTCGCGTGAACCGCATCGCTTTGCAAAATGACAATATAATAAATGACTATGACTTGGAGCGCAGACCCGTTGTCCGTTTAGTATGCCAATGAAAATAATAATTTTGTAAATTAACATGATACTAATCGTGAAATTTTCTCCACAGGTGGAAGAGATGCGAATCCGAGACGCAGCAGCCGGCGTTCCTGCCGCAATCATCCTAGAGAACTTCGTGAGAAGGAAGGTCATCAAGCAAACTGTCATGACCACTGTTTACGGCGTCACCAAGTTCGGCGCGAGGCTGCAGATAGCTAAGCAGCTGAAAGGTGAAATATTATAGAACCAAACAATTGACTGTCACACGCCCACACTTTGTTTGTATGAAAAAAAGGAGGAGGCTCTCACTTCGACTGGATGTTGTTTTAAAGATTCTTCTTCAATCGTTGCAAACCGCAGAGCGTCGCTGTCAGAGAAATGATATGAATTCTTTCATAAGCCCGACGACTTTTCTTTACGTGTACAAGCGTGACCTACTTAAACCTAGTAGGTTTCTCCATACAAATTTTGGAACCTCGATTCATCATCTTACTACTACTAAGTGTGTTGTTCTCTATGTAACTTGTGCTGATTCTCCAGGGTGCTAATTGAGACTGAACATCGATTGTTCATTATGTATGTATGTTGCATGCACTAATGGACATCTGATCAGTTTGTGGGTGGTATCTCTGAGTGCTAGGCTGTTTTGCGACTACTTTTGTTACCTTGGGTATACCTGTTAAAACAATTGTATGTACTTATAATAATCTATAATATAAAAATGAATCGCAAAATGTGTTGGTAAGCGCATAACTCAACAACGCCTGGACCGATTTCGCTAATTTTTTTTTTGTTGTGTTCGTTATTATGAGGAGAAGGTTCTTATGGAAAAAAAAATTAGAAAAAGAAAATTAGGGTAGTGTAGAGTAGGGTAGAGTAGAGTAGGGTAGGGTAGAGTAGGGTAGAGTAGGGTAGAGTAGGGTAGAGTAGGATAGAGTAGGGTAGAGTAAGGTAGAGTAGGGTAGAGTAGAGTAGGGTAGGGTAGAGTAGAGTAGAGTAGGGTAGGGTAGAGTAGGGTATAGTAGGGTAGAGTAGGGTATAGTAGGCTGAAGTAGAGAAGAGCGGGAGCGAAGCCGCGCGGGTACAGCTAGTCTATAATATAAAAATGAATCGCAAAATGTGTTGGTAAGCGCATAACTTAACAAAGCCTGGACCGATTTCGCAAATTTTTTTTTGTTGTGTTCATTATTATGAGGAGAAGGTTCTTATGGAAAAAAAATGAAAATTAGGGTAGTGTAGGGTAGAGTAAGGTAGAGTAGAGTAGGGTAGAGTAAGGTAGAGGAGGGTAGAGTAGAGTAGGGTAGGGTAGGGTAGAGTAGAGTAGAGTAGGGTAGGGTAGAGTAGGGTATAGTAGGCTGAAGTAGGGAAGAGCGGGAGCGAAGCCGCGCGGGTACAGCTAGTAAATAAATAAATAAATCTTAGAGGGTAAATTTTGAAAAATCCTCTCCTAAGGCTCGCCTACGTCTTAAAAGGAAACCTTGCAAAATTTCACGCTCCTAGTCCCAGTAGTTTCGGCTGTGCGTTGATGTATCAGTCAGTTTCTCCTCTTATATAATATAGATTTGGTAAAAAACTAAGTTGTGATTGTGTTGCCAACAGATATAGACGAGTTCCCCAAAGAACACGTGTGGACTTGTTCTCAGTACCTCACCACGAAGACGTTTGACAGTCTGCGAGAGATGTTCACTTCCACGAAGCTCATTCAGGACTGGTTCACCGACTGTGCCAAGTAAGTCTTATGGCTTTGATGTTAGAATACTGATGGTTACTGTTTGATGTAACAGGTGAAAGCTGAAGTGATAATAAAACCGAAGGCAAAGATGACGGTGTTATGGGTCAGAAAGCTCATCTAAAGACGCTTTTCTTCACACTCGCGAAGAATCGATAAATAAAACATAACCATAATATTTATTAATGTTATTTTATCTACTCCGCAGTTTCCTACTGCTGTGCAAAAGCCTCCAGTCATTTTATCCATTATTCTCGGCAAGACTAAGGGGCGACTTGATATCGTCCTTGGAAATTGTCATCTCTTTCAATATTATAATCAGATTAGCTTTTGTAACTCGCAGATTTGTTTTCTTGTATTCGCACATCAATTTCGCCTCAACATCAACGTAGAGGTATTCGGATCAAGGTGTAGAGTCCCACCTAAGGTATGAAAAAGGGGATCCTCCGACCAGTTACCACAGAGACCAAGACTAAATTAAAATTGAAAGTACCGTATCAGTAAGGTCTATCTCTGGATAGACCTTTTTTTGAGGCAGGAAATCACAAAATAACTGCTACCGCTCTGGGTGAAGCGAAGGGAGTGTCTGACTTTACTGACTAAAACTGTGTTCCTTCAGTTGTCCTTTGCGTTCCAAAAATATAGTTATTTATAATATTTTCCTCGACCAGGTTGATATCAGCGGTGTGCGGCGAGAGCGTTGAGTGGGTGACTCCGCTAGGCCTGCCCGTCGTGCAGCCCTACTATCGTCGCGCCGGAGTCACCACCGGACAGTACCGGCCGGCTTTAGATCAGCACCAGTAAGTTACTGTCATCGTCCTTCTATCTTTTGGTATCCTAATGAAAGAAAATATTCCAAAAAAAGGCACCAGTTGGCGCCACTTTACACTACCTACAACCGACCCCTTTGCCCCTTGCCTTTATACTAACATATATAACTAGCTTTTGCCCGCGGCTGCGCCCGCATACATAAAATATAGTCTATGTCACTCAGGAATAAAGTAGCTTTCTATCTGTGAAAAAAAATTCGCAATTGGAGCAGTACTTTCAGAGATTACTTCCTACAAACAAAAAAAAAACAAACTTTACCTCTTTATAATATTAGTGTAGATGTGGACCAAAAGTTGTCTTTATATAAAACTAGCTGTACCCGCGCGGCTTCGCTCCCGCTCTTCCCTACTTCAGCCTACTATACCCTACTCTACCCTACCCTACTCTACTCTACTCTACCCTACTCTACTCTACCCTACCCTACTCTACCCTACTCTACTCTACTCTACCCTTCTCTACCCTACCCTACTCTACTCTACCCTACTCTACCCTCCTCTACCTTACTCTACCCTACTCTACCCTACTCTACCCTACTCTACCCTACTCTACCCTACCCTACTCTACTCTACCCTACCCTCCTCTACCTTACTCTACCCTACACTACCCTAATTTTCATTTTTTTTTTTCCATAAGAACCTTCTCCTCATAATAACGAACACAACAAAAAAAAAATTAGCGAAATCGGTCCAGGCGTTGTTGAGTTATGCGCTTACCAACACATTTTGCGATTCATTTTTATATTATAGATTATTATTATTTGGTAAACATAATCTACGACATGACGTTGACGTTTCTGTAAATAATTATGGAAATCATAAGCGCTTTGACAGGTGGCTAAAAAAAGACGCCGTGACCTGTTAGTTCTGGGGCCTTACTATAACACATTAAAATGTCAGTGTCTGAGCTATACACCTTAAATACCTGCCTGTGGTATCTATAGTCTATGTGCGTTAACCTTTTGAATACCGTAATTAGAGACAATTGTGTGAGAAGCGATATGAAAGAAAAGGGAGTTAGTGATAGCGTGACGAGTGACAGGACAGACTGGAAGAAAAAAACGTGTTGCGCTGACCCCAAATAAAACGGGACAAGGGCAGGAAGATGATGATGATGAATTAGAGACAATAGAAAGACAATGAGAGAGCGAACGCCGCGTTCGTTTGGGGTTTAATGAATTAAGAAAATAGTGACTCATCAGTGTAACTGTAAAGAAAAGGCGTGTAACATACTGGGCTAAAAATGGAACCATAAATATTGAAAGTAAACGTTATCATTGTATTTTCTATTTTATTTTTACGAATATAAAAACGCGTCCGTACTGTCTGTAGAGCTTACTTCAACTGGTATCTGGTGTTCTAGTTTACTATGATCTAATTGGTCAAAGAGTGTGTCTAAGCCAAATGTCACTATTTTCTTAACACGAATATACTATAGTGCATGTCATTTGAAAAAACCCGTGTTCTTTTCATCCTATACAGATAGGTTTTTGATGACTAAAACCCATCTGTGTTCCTACAGTTACCCTTTGAATTCCAAGGCTACGATACCTCTTCAAAACATTCCCGCAGCCCTGGCAGGTTGTCCGAGTTACGTCGAGGTTTCCTGTGAATCCTAATTATTCTGTATTTTTACAGACGTCCGTGCACAATGAAGCAACGCAACGCCTTCCCGCCGAACTTCATCCACTCTCTAGACTCGTCTCACATGATGCTGACGGGACTGCACTGCGAGGCCGGCGGCGTCACCTTCGTGTCCGTGCACGACTGCTTCTGGACACACCCGCGCTCCGTGGACACCATGAACAAGGTACAACATCTAACACATGCATTATGATAGCATAACATTACTTTAAATTTTGTGTTTGTATTGTCTATTGGCTAGTGCCTTCTCCATAATGCCTATAGTCTATTCACGGAGACGAGTTAGTAGAGCGCTATCTCACTCACACAATTTTTTAACTGCGATTGGTCAGTGATAAACGCTAAGGCGGTGTACACAGTACGAGTAATTTTTAGTCTACTCACAGAGTACATTTTTTTATATAGGGTATAGAGTTGTCACTCACGTCATTTTGCGGAATGTATAGCGTATGGCGCCATCTGGTGCTTTGTGCAAGGTACTTCCGCACCAGGCTTTCATAGGTAATAGTTCATTTCATATTTTACTTTTGTTTTATAAATATTGTAATTGGAAATTAAAATAAAACGAAGTAGATAATACAAAAATCTGTTTTTATTTCTTCAGTCTTTTCATACAATACTGATGTGCTAATTTTTGTATTTGATCGGTGATGGTAGAGCATGTTGATGAGACAATCCAGATGTCAATGGTAAATGGATGTTGTCAGTCGATGTTGATGGTAGAGCGGTTGATGCAATTGATGCTGAAGGTTGAGCGGTTGATGCCATTGATGTTGATGGTTGAAAGATTCATAATAAATGTAGGAAACGACGACAGTAGTGATAGTACGGAGAGTGATGATGATATGTTATAAACTTGTTTATGTAGATATTATAATATAATAAAGAAAATTTAATCATTAACTCTCGATTTTATTTCTTTCCTTCATATCCATCCAGATATATAAAAAAGTAGGTACCCATAAAAAAATTCTATCAAATAAATGTCTCTCAATTTATACGACAGACGAAGCCGCAGGAATAAACTAAGCGAACTTTTAAGAAGCGCAGTGTGAACGCACATTTACATTTCTAAGGTATTGTTAACACCCACTGACCCTAAAAAAGTTTTTTTTGTCTTTGTCATTTGTATGATAATGTGCGATAGAGAAGGCGCTATACTAACTCGTCTCCGTGAATACACTATAGTAGACAATACATTAATTCTCAGTTTCAAACTTGTCATATCAATAAATGTCCGGTTTTTTTTTTTATAGGCACGCGACTCGTCACCATGACCCTGGTCATGTCTAGGATGTATCTAATATACAAGTAAAACAAAAATTTTTTTTTTCTAGATTTGCCGTGAGCAGTTCGTAGCTCTACACTCGCAGCCGATATTAGAAGATTTATCGGAGTTTCTCACTAAACGATATAGCTATGCTGAAAAGTGAGTTATTACGTACCAATTTATAACTATACCGGGGTACAGTATCCCCAACACAAATTAAAAAAAAAATATTGAAGTGCAGGTTGTTGTGTCAAAATGTTTTTTTTTTTAAATTATGTTAGTTTTTACTGTACATGTTTTGCCGTCAAAGTATTTTATTGACCAGATTTGTTTTAATTTATTAATACCCAAAAATATAATGGGGGAGCTGGCCCGCCATTTTTAAGAGCCCGCCATATTGGATTTAAAATGACGTCACTTACTCATGCATCGTCATCCAAACTTAGCATACCTGAAAAATTTCAGCTCAATCGGTTAGGGGTAACTGTTTTAAAATTCATTTGCAAGTTTTGGCCTGAAAAAACAGAAACGATGCAAGTTAAATAAAATCTTATAAAAAGACGCGGACTGTCTTTGAGATATACAGACAAAGTTTCGTAATGTAGGCCAATATTTATCCGCGCATATAAAAAAAAAATTATAAAAGATTATTATATTTTCGACATAATATTTCTTATCCATTCCAGTGAACTTGAAGACAGAAGTGTGGGTGCAGCGAACAAGAAACGCGTCAACAAGTTGCTACAGCAAGTGCCCAGCAAAGGAGACTTCGACCTGAATAGTGTACTCAGATCTGTCTACTTCTTCAGTTAGGTAACCAAAACAAAATAGTATTTAGTTGAGAGTTCCTGTAGGCTCAAACACTATCAAATAAATATCACAATTTATTGACCAAAAATATAACGAAATATTTAGGGTTCCCTACCTCGTAACTATAGGTCTTATCAGTAATGCAAGTAAACACTATTTGCCTGGCTGTGAATATGACAAATTGTCTTTGGGAAGACTGCCGCACTAATCTAATGGTCGCTGCTTTAATCGCCCCAACAAGCTCTGGAGTTAGATCACCGTGTTATTTATTTATTTAACAACTAATGTACACACAATAATAAAAGAAAATAAGAAGGAAACAGAAAAATAGTATAAAGGTGATGCTTATTTCTAAAGAAATCTCTTCCAGCATAGGTACCTGCGAAAGGAGAATTGTAGAAAATAGAGATGTAGACACTGTGTGTAAAAGAAAAATTATTACACACAAAATACATAACTAACAGTGAAATAATATAACTTGAAAAAAGACACTAGACTGGCTGACTCTAATTATAGATTTTTTCTGTCTAGAATTTTTCAATAATTATATTTCAGCTCGGAATCTGGATTTATATTTGGTTTTTTATTCTTTTATTATTAGTAGGTTCGCGCTTGACCTCGGTCCCTATTCGGATCTAGTATGCAGAGCATACGTCACAGCACCACATCTAATACCTGTCTCTAAAGCTCAATATGTCATGTACACGCCCTTGTATTACTCTTAATTTTTAAGGACTTGCGTTTCTATGAACAACTCGAAATAATGATACTTAATATCGGCAGATTTCTTTTACTTAGGAAATGTTAGAATTGCTAGAGGCGGGAACAGTATACTGTTTGCCTGATTTACTTAATAAAACAATGACTGTATTACAAGAAATGAACAAAAAACTTCCAAGGAAATGAGCCAATTTGTTTTGTATTGACTCTTATTGCCATTATATTCAGCTTTTTGTACTTATTGCACATAAATGAATGAGTAGGAGAAATACTTACTACCACTGTATGAAAAACAGAAAAGGTTTGTACAATGTTAAGGATTCAGAAGAATTGATGAAGTAGACAAGAATTGAATGGAAAGAAATGACAACCCCATGTGATTTGTGAAAGACGACTTTATTAGAAATGGAAATTACTGGAGTAATTCCAAATTGTTGCTATGAAGAAATGGACTGAAGTAAACTTGTGGTGGTTATTTGCATAAAGTAAGGCTTTTGTAATTTTCTAAACACTCTTACTAGTAGTAACTATACTAAGAAATTTTGTACATTCTTATTATTATATTTCCTTCTTCCATTGATTTATTGAGACTGGCTTTGTGTTTAGTTCGTTTTGTCTCAAATCTTTGATTATTTAGTTACGAACGTAGTTATTTGTACGTCAATCCAATCTAACTAAAAAATGGACCCACAAAAAATTCATAAGAATCAGTCTCTGGCTTGTGTCTAAAAAACTGCCAAATTCAAACAGATCTCAAACAAAATTAGATCTCAAGCGCGTGAGCGCTTTGTGTATGAAATCACTTTAACAATAAAATAGAATCACTGCCGTGTGTAAAGAGAGTGAAGTGAAATGTCATTCAAAATTGAGTCTTACATACCCTATCTGGCAAAAGCATAATTATATGTTTCGACTGCTGAATATGCGTGATTAAAAACATGACTCACTGCCGAGACCACACTGCCAAGCGAAATGAGACCTCAAACAGTAATGAATCTTACACTCTTTATGTCTTTAAAGTTGCTTCTATAGTGTAGGGTAATTAAAAAACTAATGAGAACAAGATCGGGGGACACAGTTTGGTGTTACAGCTCATCAGACTATATCACTGGATGGCTAAATGATCAAAGAATTCGGTACGCTAAGTGAAGTCTGTGATGCATTACGTGCCTTGGAGGGGGAAGCGCTGCCATTTTGAGGTTTTCTTGCGTTTCAAGATTTCCATTTTATATATATATATATTTTTAATTTTATATCTTCTGTTATAAGGCAGGCCTTTTATCAAAAGAAAAAATGCATTGTTATAGATTGGGTTTGCGTACAACTGACGATAATGATATTATTTTAGTTGACTCTTGTAGAGTACAAAAATTGCTGTGTTAGTATTAATGAAGAACCAATTTATTATTTGGTTAAATTAAAGGACACTACTTACTCGACCTTTCGTCCAATGTATTTGTTTTAATATACTTAGGTACCATAAGTAGAGAACCAAATATTGGCAAAGTTGAAAACCTCCGACTTTGCCCTGTTATCTAGTTGCCATGTGAGAGCAACATAAAACTGTGATTGTTAATAGTTGAACAATAAATTAAGCTGAATAATAGTTCGTTGTTTTATTACAATAATGTCACCTAAGCCTGAAATAACTTATTTGAAGTTGAGATGTATTCTATATTGAACCATGTCCCCTTAAATTAGGGTTCCCGATAGCAAGCCGTCTCAAATTGAAGTAAATAATTTAGGACTGGGAAAGTTGTATGTGGTATAATGTTATGGAATAATAAGCCTTCTAAATATAAATCATCATTTATTTGTGGTACAAAATTCACGTTACACGGTCACGTAACTAATTAAAAGTTCGACCAGCGACATCACTGCAGGTCAGGCGGCGCTTCACAACATACAACGGATCTCTATACTAAGATTCAACCTAACCATAATTTAAATACTACATCCAAGCTTTTTAATTTTTACGGTTTTTATTACTTTATGAGGTACAACAGTAAAAGTGAATAAAAATAACGTAAAAAAATTTTGGCTAGTGCGCAGTCTACGAAATTACTACATGCCTGCATTTTCTACTAACAACTAAAATACATTCTCAATGAAACCAAGTGCTTTAGTGGAGTCTACCTTGTTTCAAAACAATTCCATGTTTATACTCTAAACCGTCAAAAAATCTTTAAAATTTCAAGCATTGTCTTAGCATTGCAAAATCAATGCGATCTACTCTTTAGACCAAATCTTAAAAGAAATAGTCTCTAAAATGGGGCAAATTCGTTTCTAACACAACATTTCAAAGAAGAGTCAAATCTTCATAACATAACGAACATTTAGGCAAATGAGTGCCTATCTGTCAAAATCACGCAAATTAAGTCTCTATAGTTAAGATGATAGAAGTTGAAATAGGTTGAAAGGTGCACGGGAATTTGACAGAGAGTGCATCGGGCCGTGGATCCGTTATTGTCTGTGTTTGTGGAACACGTGAACGCTGGTGTGTGGCCGCGCCGACGGATCTGCGCACTCGCTCGATCCACTTGTCGTTGTGCGTTGACTCAGGTCTGATGAACTGAAAGATAAAAAGGGCCACTGAGATTATAATAAGGCTTTAAGCCAATAAAATGACATTCAAAGGGAGGTTTGTCTTCCTTTGGAATGCCAAGGGATGTTTATCAAGCCGATATTTTCATAAACGCAACACAAATCAGGATATCGGCTTTGCTATCAAAGGCTAGAGTTTGTGTGTATGTGCGATGTTTGTCACTCATTCAAGCTCAAACATCTGAACGGATTTGGATGAAATTCTATGAATAGAGCATGTCCTGATATAGCATAAAGGATTCCGGGAGTATGCCTCGAAGGTTCACCTTGTGAAAGAAGAACATTACCCCAAGGACGCTGGCAGAAGCTAGTATAATTAACGGTAAAGAGAAACCGTTTGATGCCAAGAACCTATTTGGTACCAGTATCTGTGATACTGGTTACAGATAACATAAAATTACCATTAGAAAAAAAATATTGTTACTTACGAAGGCGTCAATGTGTCGACGTCTAGGTTTTGTAAGCAGAACCACTGGGAGTTGAGGTTCTCATCGTTTTTGGCACAGTCCAAAGTTCCGTTGTACAGCAGCAGATCATCCATTAAAACCTGTAATACAAAACATTTGAGGGTAAACTATTGTCATATTAAGATTACAGTAAATCCAAAAGGTATGAAGGTCCACTGGTAGTTGTACATATAGGTAATCTTTTTAGTTCTAGTTATTCTCCAATTACTTAGCAGGTAAGCCTGGTAGGTACACCGTAGGTGCGGGCTTGCGGACGGCGAGCAATGGGTAGCTCGATGTCCGACCGTCCGGTAACTATCCGAACCGAGCCCAAGTCGTCGACGGCAACCGTACGGCCCAGCTGGGTCGAAGCCTACTGGGGCCAAGGGTCTATTTCTGAAAGGGATGCTCGGCCCCGGTGTGAAAGGCAACGAAAGAACGGGGTGGGTTTTTAGTCAGTAAAAGTCTGACACTATCTTCTACTCCGCCCAAGGGCGGATGATTTTTAACCACCAAAAAATATAAGCCAGGTATAAGTAGAGAATGTTTATTTTACTTACTCCAAACTCCTTAACACCTCTCGTCGGAGTTTTCCCGTAGTTCCAGATCTTTATGCCGTACACAGAAACTGGGACGTCGAATACAAAATATACCCTGGAAAAATCATAGATTGTGTAAGAAGGGAGATCTTAGGTAAACAAGTAGGTTAATTCAATTCAATCTACATGCACACATGGTAACGTTACTGTTTAAGATAACAATGAGGATCACCAAACAGTTACTCCAGTGGACAATTTGATATATAACTAGAGGATACAAAGGTAGGTAGTTTTTATTCCACCCAATTGGTCATTTTCTAGCTAGATAATTTTGTTTATATTGAAAGCATTATTCATCATCATCATTTCAGCCGATACACGTCCACTGTTGAACATAGGCCTCCCCCAAGCGTCGCCACATCGAACGTTCCTGTGCGTCCCGCATCCATCGGTTTCCCGCTACCTTCACCAGGTCATCGGTCCACCTTGTAGGAGGCCTTCCAACGCTGCGTCTTCCGGTACGCAGTCGCCACTCCAAAACCTTTCGGCCCCAACGGCCATCTTTTCTGCGAGCAATGTGCCCTGCCCATTGCCACTTAAGTTTGGCAATTCTTTGTGCTATGTCGGCAACCTAAGTTTTCCTGCGGATATCTTCATTTTTTATTCGATCATGCAAGGAAACCCCGAGCATAGCCCTTTCCATTGCTCTTTGGGTGACTTTAAGCCTTCTGATGAGGCCCATTGTGAGCGACCACGTTTCGGAGTCATATGTCATCACTGGCAACACGCACTGGTTAAAGACTTTCGTCTTGAGACACTGTGGTATGTTGGACGAGAAGATACCGCGTAGCTTCCCGAACGCTGGCCAACCGAGTTGGATTCGACGGTTGACCTCTTTCTCGAAGTTAGACCTACCCAACTGGACTGTCTGTCCGAGGTAGACGTAATCGTCCACAACTTCGAGTGTAGAGTCTCCGATCTTGATAGGAGTGGGCGCTACATGGTTGTTAACACGGAACAGTAAAAACAGTGGAAGAAGTAAGTAGGCGTGGCACTGTCGCCGCTAGTAAGAATCGCGTTGCGCACTTGCTGTTCAAGCGCCCTCATTCTCTAACTAGACTGCGCAACATAATAATTAACGAAAAATAATATTAAAATGCCTTATTGTCCCTTATTGTACTTTAAAAACCATAGTCTGACTAAAAATCTAACTCATGGAGGTGTATCATACCACCGTAAAGTATTATTTTCGGATTTATTTTAATAAAACGAAAAAATAAAATTACGTGAAACATTGCGCAGGATATACAAACAAAACTAGTCCTTAGTCACATCACTACAAAGTTGATTTTCTTTTCTCGGTTATTAGCTTTTCTGGAATATTCGTTAGTCTACCTATACTTTTGACGCTATCCAAATAGTGCGTGACTTTATCGATAAAATCAATCGATATGTATAATATGTATTACATTGCCTTTTTAAAATATATATTATAGTTTAATAGTTTTGTAAGTAATATAATACAGATAATTATTAAATTAATAAATATAATAAAATAAAAATTGTGGTATGATATTTGTGACGTATTTTAAATAGAGTTAGGAACAACATAGGGCGTTTGAATTATACTTAATATTCTTATGTTTAGCAGTGGGCGATGACGATGATTTCAGCTGAGATGATGATAATTGATGTACTATGCAAATAAATACCCTTTTTCATACGTTTAAAAATTGCCTTTAATCATATTAATTTCATAATTTTAATACTATCACACTATCGCATACAATTTTTTTTTTTGCATGTTATGTTTTAAATGCGTTTTCATACAATCGATACATATTTCGATCGAATAAGGTTACTCCCCTATCTGAGTAGCAGCGAGCGCATTCGCGTCAGTGATACGCCATTCAAATACCAATCTTATTTTTACGTAGTTAAAGTTCATACTGAATATTATATACTGAACAATGCCATCTAGCTACGAGTGGCAGTACTTGGTAGTCAAAGATGTATTTCTTTCTTGTTTTTGTCAATTTGATTTATAGCCTATTGAAATTAAAGTTGCATTTCGTATAATTTTTTTTTTGCATTTCGTCTACGCCCTGTTTTTGTTTTCAGCCAATCATACTTTTAGGTTTGCAGTAAGAGTAAATTGTAAATGTATGAGTTTGGCGACACCGGTTCTGGAACAAACATTTTCTCAAGCTACTTCCACTGTTTTTACTGTTCCGTGGTTGTTAATCATGATTTTGGTTTTATCCATGTTCATTTTGAAACCCACTCTTAGAAAAAAAAGCTCTACTGAGGTCATTGAGCATTGTGCTGAGCTCCTCCATAGTCTGCGCCATGACTACTATGTCGTCGGAAAACCGAAGGTGAGTGATGTACTCGCCAATGACATTAATGCCTAGTCCACTCCAGTCCAGAACCTTGAAGACATCCTCCATTGCGGCCGTGAACAGTTTCGGAGAGATGACGTCTCCCTGCCTCATACCTCGCTGCAGGAGGATAGGTTTCGAGGTCTAGTCCTGGAGTCGGACTGACATGGTGGCATTTTCGTACAAACACTTCAGCACTTCGATGTACCGATGGTCAATTTGGCACCTTTGGAGAGATTGCAGCACAGCCCAAGTCTCGATCGAATCAAAAGCTTTCTCGTAGTCCACAAACGCTAGGCAGAGAGACAGGTTATACTCCTCGGTCTTCTGTATAACCTGCCGTAGCGTATGTATGTGGTCTACGGTGCTGAAACCTTTTCGGAATCCGGCTTGTTCGGGAGGCTGGAAGTCGTCAAACCTGCGCGCAAGACGGTTCGTGATGACCCTGGAAAACAGCTTGTAGACATGGCTCAGAAGTGAGATGGGCCTGTAATTCTTCAGCAGGGTTTTATCACCCTTCTTGAAGAAGAGTACCACCACACTTCTGCTCCATGCCTATGGCGTTTTTCCCTCGAGTATGACGGAATCGAACAACTTCTGAAGGGCCTTTAGGACCGGTTTTCCACCCGCCTTCAGGAGCTCAGCCGTAATTCCGTCCTCACCCGACGCCTTGTTGTTCTTCAACTGCTTCAGAGCCATCCTAATCTCGTACAGGCTGACTTCCGGGATATCTTCAGTCTAATGTCGAGTCAATCTAGCTCTTGGGTCGTTTGCCAGATTTGTAGGTTGGAGGTTAGGGTTTGGAGATTGACGTGTAAGCATTATTAAATCAAGGCAATGATATTTGCTAAAATCGGAAATTAAGTTTTATTAAATTTGGATAAAGTATTGCCTCAGAATCAACCTATGTTCTGTTCAGCGCCATCTAGCAAGAAAATGTCTACGCTTAGGCCCGTACTTTTCACCTTAATGGTGCGTCCAAATTTGGCGAATGCGCCGCTTGCGAACTGCTTGCTCGCGAGCGGCGCATTTGCCAGATCTGGACGCACCATTAGGCTCCCAAAAGGAGGTTTGCAAAGCCTCCACTAACCACATACCACTCTCTCATAACAAAGGCACAAGTTCAAGATAAACTGACACTAACCTGTTGAGCGTATGCGGCAGTACCGGCGCCAGCCAGGAGTGCGACGCATCCCCGACACGCGCGTTGTGTCCGTCGATGAGCTTGTCGGGCGTCCGCACGTCTGCCGCGCGCGGGTCCAACACGTTCACGCTAGCTGGGTGCGCGCAGACGTCTGGCGAAAAATTAATCATTCAATCCGCGGCTTTTAGAACCAGCTCTGTAGAAGCGCATTTAAAATGGTGGTGAAACAAAGAAGTTTATCATTCAATATGATAATAAAAGAGTTAAATGTGAGATGAAGAAAATGAAGTGGTAGAATCTATGTCTTATTGAATGACACAGGTCTACTCGACACCCTCTAGGTTCATGGGGAATTTCTAAAAAGGAAACCCGTGGTCCTAGAACGCAAAGAGCAACTCAAGAACACAGGTCTTGATTTAGTCAAGTCTGTAACGCCCTCTCGCACCACCCTACCGGGAGAAGTCATTGGATGACTTCCCGTCTCAAAAAGAAGAGGACTCGGCTCGTGAGCAATAAAAAATGTGCATGCATATCTGTGCCATCAAAGACACTTCCGCCCGACCACCGCTAAGTTCATTTTTGCTTGCACTCTGAACGAAAACTTATAGGGTTTAGTTTGGCTCTGCGCCGCATAATTCAAGCGATTTTTTTTTAAGTGGTCAGGTAGAAATGACCGCGATGGTACATCGCAAAACAAAAGTGACTACAAGGATGACCTACTAGCTGGCTTGTAGGTAGATATGTGAAAGCCAGGTAATCATGAAACCAATAAAATAATAAATAGAAAGTAGATATTAGCGCAATATTTTAAACCGGCTAAAGGTTGCCTTTTCGTAAGGATGGTTTTAAAAGGAAAAAGAATCGAAGAGCCCTTAACTTTATACAGGATCCATTAAACTTCACCAGGTACATTATAAATCTTCAACAGTATCACCACTTACTTGTCTCAGTAACCGGTATGAGGTTTCCATGCGGGTCATAAAGCTCGACGCCCGTCAGCCCGACATAGTACGGATCTCCCCAGGTTGAGAATATGTTCAGTTGGAGTACAAAGCCGGTCGGAGCACCCATGTCCAGGTTAGTGCCATACACCAAACAGTCCATACGGAAACTGTCTGTGTCGTTTGCGTCGTCCAACCTACGAAGGAGAATTACACATTAATTGTGTCTCCATATCGTGTAGTGCTGATTGTGCTTCATATGGTAAAGCAGGTGGTACAATTTCATAGTTTTTATGTTCAAAAGGAGATGCACTAGGATTGTCTTCGAAAGGAATCGGTACTATAGATTCAGATTTATAGTTCCGAATTGGCTTATTAACTTTGTAGCCACTACACAGCACATCACTTTTATCACGTTTCGATCCCATCAAGACCTAGACCATGAGGTTTAAAGTAAGATTGTTTTAATCTTGTTTCGGTGTGGGTAAGCGACAGAGCTATACCGGTTGTCTAGGGCCTTCTCTTTCCCACACTGAAACAAGATTAAAACAATCTTGCTTTGAACGTCATGGTTACCCCGCAAGAAATGTTAAAGCTGACAGTTCCGAAAAGAACTTTTATATTAACGTTTTCGACAACCTTTATAGAAACAGGAAACATGCAGCCGTGGCACGGTGTGGACGTATCCGCTGCTGGGCTCGCGAGCGTTGACCTTGGAGTACAACAGCTGCGTGTTTCGTCTTTCTATGCAGATTGTCAGCTTTATTATTTCTTGATGGGATCGAAAAGTGATGTGCTGTGTGGTGGCTACAACTTATTTGTTAGTTTATCTTGTCTAATACGTCTTTTTTACTTATTGTAGTATTTGTAACCTGTCATCAATAGCCTGCAATTCTATCTGCTGCACGTAATCGTAGCAGGTGTCCCCGGGAGCTCTACGCAGCAGGAGAGGCCGGTAATGGAGCGGCGTGCCGTCCAGGCTGATGCGCGCGTGCTTCGCCCCGATGTAGGACAGTTCCATGTTCGCGTTATAGTTCCACAGGCGTATACCTGAATGGAGAATATTTTATAAGGAAGAAATTATGATCAAAAATATACGCATTAACGTTTAAGTGGCGTCTTTGCTTTGTGTGCTTTAAAATTGCGAAGTTATCTGCTGATTTTGGCACTGAATGGCTACATCGCCGCTATGGATATAAGAATGAAGGATAATAAATCTCGCATGGACATAATGAAATCAGCAATAAAGCTAAAACCACATTAGGCCGATGCACACTTGGACCACGCCTGATTTGTACATAGAACGACGTCGCGTGACGTGGATCTATAATCCATCGGTTTAGGTAGTTAACTAAAGGTAAACAATCTTGAAAAGTCTTATTTTTTTTAAAGACATCATTATTATATAAATTTAGTTAATTAGGTACCGAACATTGGTTTAGGTAAATACCTAATTGTAAACATTACTAGATCATTTTTTAGACATTTTTTTCGATACAAGACATGTAGGTAAAGATTGTTTACATTTAGTTAACTACCTAAACCGATGGAGTATTGTGTAGCAGGCTCTACAAGTCCAGTTTCCATATTAAATGTATGGAGACCGACGCGCCCAGATTGGCGTAGGTAGGTACTTACCTAGTTCTACCATCGCTTTTTCATAAGTGAACAATAAATGCATTGTTGCAAACAAAAGTAACAACCCACCAAAAAGTAGGTACCTGGCAAGAAAATATAGCATTAAAACCTAGGAAAGGAGATGCAAGTACAGGTAAACTCAGTTTCACATACTAGTAATCTCAGTCGACTCCAACAGCTCCATAACAATATGACAGAACTTGGTTCCTGTCGCGAAGTTCGTGCACCACATATCTTCGAATTCGGTGGTGATGTTTCTGCCGCTGAACAAACCCTTGCACTCTATGAGGCTGCTGTGTTCCGGCGCCTGGTCCTCAGTTATGAAGGCGGTGTAGGCATATGCGCGGTGTACCTTGACTGGGTCGTTATAGCAGAGGAGTTCAATGCCTGTGAAATGTGATGGTAAGTTACAATTTCAAAAGCTTAGGTTAAAAAAAATACTAGAAATAGCGATGTATATAAATTGGGTGTAATTTATCTATAATATATATGTACTTATTTAGAAATATATAAGTATTGTTACGTACGTGGGTAATCAAATGCCGATTTACTAAGAGACAACTTTATTCACCCCAAACAATAACAAAATAGTCCAGTCAACAATAATCCAAATCGCAATTAACACTAGAGTACCGTTACACTATCGCTTAGGTCGTTGAGTAAAATCACTTCGAGTACTAGGGTAGTTCGCTCTTGATCGCAGTCGAAATCACAACTGACTCGCTTCCGGCCGGGGGCTCGTATTTATATGCGGAGCCAAGAAAATTCTAGATACCGACGTCCCACGAACGATCCAGAATTCCAGAACAATTGAATCGCTTCTCGAAGTCATAAATCATTTTTATTACTCGTGGTAATAAGAGTCACTTTCATGCGAATTTCGACTCTATTGTTAACGTCGGAGAGTATCATTTCCCTTATCCTAGATAAATGCCTACCCACTAGTTTGTAGGTACCTTGTGGATGTTTCGAGATTTTTCTAAGTCTGGCTTCGCACAATCATTCTAGATCTTTCGAACAGCAATGCGTTTTAATTATTAAGTGCTACTCTTTATTTTCTCGGAGATATGGCGTAACAGTGCCCCCCTCTTAGTCATGCTCGTCCCGAGCATTATTAGATCCGTGATACGGCGCCAATCTATCCACATGGACAACCTTGGGTTTGCCTCTTAGCCCTTTCTTGATGCGGTAGGTCACGTCATTAATCCTCTTTAACACGGTGTAAGGTCCCTCCCATCGAGCTTGGAGTTTCGGCGACTTCCCTTTCCGTCGAAGCGGGTTGTGGAGCCAGACCAGTGTACCTTCCTCAAATCCCTTGGCATTGGCATTACGGTCGTATCTAGTTTTCATTTTTACGCTGGTGTTCATGCTATTCTCACGAACTCGTTTATGCACTTCGTCCAATTGATCTTGAAGGTCACTTACGTAGTCCGTAACTGGCTTAGTCTTGTCAGGTGGCACGCCAGTTATGGCATCGACTGGAAGTCTCATCTCCCTGCCGAAATTCACTCTTGCTGGAGTATGTCCCGTGCTATCATGCACTGCCGAACGGTAAGACATCAGAAATAGTGGAATATACCGGTCCCAGTCCTTCTGATGGTCATCGACAACCTTAGCCAGGTGATTCTCCAGGGTTTGGTTAAACCTTTCCACCATCCCGTCCGACTGAGGGTGCGCAGGTGTGGTGCGTGTCTTATAAATTCCCAGAAGTGTACACATTTCCTGGAACAGCGCAGATTCGAAGTTACGGCCTTGATCGGAATGGATTTCCAAAGGTGCGCCATACCGACATACTACTTCTTCGACCACCTTCTTCGCCACTGTCGTCGCTTCCTGATTGGGTATGGCGAAGACTTCGGGCCACTTTGTGAAATAGTCCTGGATCACCACTATGTACTTGTTTCCGTCATTTGTAACTGGAAAAGGTCCAGCGACGTCGATAGCGATGCGTTCCCATGGGGCTCCCACATTGTACAGCTGAAGCCTGCCCCTGCTCCTAGTCTGTGGTCCTTTCACAGATGCGCACGCTGTACATTTCCGACACCATTGCTCTATGTCATCTCTACAATTGAGCCAGTAATACCGCTGTCTCACTTTCAGTAGAGTTTTCTTGATGCCCAGGTGTCCTCCAGAAGCACCATCGTGTATTTCCTGTAGCAGGGGGACTACTTCACATCGTGGTACTATCACTTGTGTGGTCACCTCCTTGCCATCGTTCGATTCCCATTTCCTACAAAGCACATCATTTTCTAGGACTAAACTGTCCCACTGTGCCCAGTAGCTCTTAGTTACGGGACTGTGTGACGACACTTCACTCCACTGGGGCCTAGTTACGCTACGCTTCCAGTCCAGTATAGGTCGAATATCGTCATCTTCTTCCTGGGACTTCTTGAAGTCGCCTTCAGCCCTAATTAAATTAACGCGTTCTCGGGCTTCATTCTGCTGGCAGTGTCTGCAGTCATCATTACATGGACGTCGCGACAGGGCGTCAGCATTGTTATGCCCTTTTCCACTACGATGTTCCGTCACAAAGTTAAACTCCTGCAGCTGCTCGAGCCATCTTGCAACTTGGCCCTCAGGGTTTTTAAATTGTAGAAGCCATTTCAATGCAGCGTGATCCGTCCTCAAAGTAAATTGTCTTCCTATGAGGTACTTGT
Source organism: Mythimna ferrago (assembly GCA_910589285.2). NCBI lineage: Eukaryota > Metazoa > Arthropoda > Insecta > Lepidoptera > Noctuidae > Mythimna > Mythimna ferrago. Next base: position 7,036,995 of record OU342691.1, on the reverse strand, counting down.
GGAAATGCTGCAAGGTTTTTACCACAGCCAACAGTTCTCGTCGAGTCACGCAGTAGTTCCTTTCTGGCTTTGAAAATAATTACTTTGAAGTAATAAAAATTTTCTTAGGACAATCGGTGCGAATGTGCCCTTTTTCTCTGCACCCGTAACACGTTGGAATATAGCGGGACTGTGCTGGAGAAAAAGCCACCACTTCTCGGTGACGTAGTCGCGCTGATGGCGAGACCACCACTTCCCTAACTCTGTGCGTGCGTGAATCTTGTCGTACGGCTTCCACCTCCAAAGCGTGAGCCATCGCACTCTTTAGAGTTTGGTGGTGTCCGAGTCGCACCGTAGCCCTGACTTCAGGATCCCGTAGACCGTCGATGAAAGCTTGCACCAGATTTACTTCCACCATCTCTGGTGTCATCGACATGTACGCACGCCGGACCAGCCGTTCAACCTCGACTCCCCATTGCTGGAGGCTCTCGTTCGACCTCTGCGTTCTCTCACGAAGCTGCGCGCGGAAAACGTGCTCGAGGTGCTTGTCTCCATAGCGAGTGTCTAATCCCTCCATGAGACGCTCCAACGTCCTGCTGTTCGGAGGAAGGTTCTCTAGGACCAGCAGAGCGTCCCCTCGTAGAGCCAAAGTTAATGCCGCAAAAGACTGCTTATCATCCCAGCGATTTGTTTCGGCCAATGTCTCGAATTGGTACTTAAATGCCGTCCAGGAAGACGTGCCATCAAACCGCGGCACATCAAATTTTGCGGCGGATGCACAGGGAGTGTGCGATGGTGAGCCGACAACAACGGGTTCGCGTGCTTCGAGCTTGACGATTTTTTTGTTGATGTCCAGCAGGCGATCTTCGTGGCCATCAATCCTCGTTTCGAGGCTATCAGCTCGGGCGGAAACCTCCTTGACCTCCAAGGTGAGATTCTTTACCTTCTCACCCAACGTGACGAGGCCGTGGTCGATTTTATCGAGGATCAGGTTCTGCTTAGCCTCCTGATCGCGGCGAGCGGCTTCCTGTTCGCGGCGAGCTTCTTCCTGGTTCGCTGCGATTAGGTCCTGAAGCTTACGCTGGTTGGCCTCTTGTTCGCGGCGAGCGGCTTCCTGGTCGCGGCGGACAGCTTCCATACTAGCTTGCATGGCGGCCAACACCGCAGCGAGGTTCAATTCCGAGGATGGTCCTGTTGGCGCCTCAGCAGCTTCTGTTGCTACCATACCAGCCTGATCTTCCTCCTCCATACGATGACGCGCAGCATCCATCTCCATTTGCCTTCTTGTTCGTGGTCGCTGTTCGTCGTCCCTCTGTAGTAATGGCATTTCACTTCTGACACCAGTTGTTACGTACGTGGGTAATCAAATGCCGATTTACTAAGAGACAACTTTATTCACCCCAAACAATAACAAAATAGTCCAGTCAACAATAATCCAAATCGCAATTAACACTAGAGTACCGTTACACTATCGCTTAGGTCGTTGAGTAAAATCACTTCGAGTACTAGGGTAGTTCGCTCTTGATCGCAGTCGAAATCACAACTGACTCGCTTCCGGCCGGGGGCTCGTATTTATATGCGGAGCCAAGAAAATTCTAGATACCGACGTCCCACGAACGATCCAGAATTCCAGAACAATTGAATCGCTTCTCGAAGTCATAAATCATTTTTATTACTCGTGGTAATAAGAGTCACTTTCATGCGAATTTCGACTCTATTGTTAACGTCGGAGAGTATCATTTCCCTTATCCTAGATAAATGCCTACCCACTAGTTTGTAGGTACCTTGTGGATGTTTCGAGATTTTTCTAAGTCTGGCTTCGCACAATCATTCTAGATCTTTCGAACAGCAATGCGTTTTAATTATTAAGTGCTACTCTTTATTTTCTCGGAGATATGGCGTAACAGTATGTTTATCAGTTGTCCAGTACCCATAACACAAGCTCTGCTTAGCTTGGGACTAGACGGCGTTGTGTGATAATTGTGGAATATTATATTATTCTATAGAAGACAGACAAAACGAGTATATAAAAAGCTCTTCCTACGCCAAGCTCATTGTCAGTTCCCAGAAACACGGTCGATATCCGGCAATTTCAGGAATAACGGTTTTATAAATATAAAGCTCATGCCGTCATATAGGAACTAAAACTACGAAATCCTGCATTGCGCAATTAGAATTCTCCGTGCGATTTGGGAATATATAACAGCCCGAAATCATCTATCGGGCAGTTGATCAGACAAATTAACATCCATCTGGTCCGAGGATCATCCTTTTTGAATGGACGTTTGCGGGATGTACCTACAATTGTACATCCTGTTCCGCAAACCTCTAAACTTCAAATATGAGTGCTTAGGTAGGTATACGGTAAAAATTTAAATAGACTTTCAGTACCTAACGTCAGAATTTATATACGTAGATACAGTTGCCATCACGGATCTTGAGTCGGCGTCAGAGTGGGGATCGCTTTGCGCATTCCATACATTGGCGAGCCAATCGTCTTCGTTGTTAGACACATGCAGCAACGCAGGGAACGAATTACGACGTCTATGACGCGATGGCGCGGCGAGCCAATCACTGACACTCCCCGCCCCCGTGTCTCACTTCGCACCACTAAAGAGACCGAATATTTGACTTCTGCGCAACCGCTCAAGATCCGTGATAGCAACTGCACACACACAGTAACCTCACAATTGGTTCATCAGAAGCCTTGACGAAATTTCATGTTTTATTGTAAATTCTCACCTGTAAGCCCTACGAGATGCCTCTGACCCCAGGTAGACATGAGGGTCAGCTTGACTTTCTTGGCCACATACTTCATCTCCTTCTCCTCAATATCCAGGGCGTCTAACAGAGCCGTGGGACTCATATTATGGTTGCTATCGTTAGCGGTAGGAGGTCGCTTGTCGATTATGCTAGGGTAGTCGCTCATGGGCTCATTGTCCTTGAGCAGTGCTTGGAAGTTCTTGTCGTTTTGCATTATTGACTCCAAGATTGCAGGGTCTTTTGTGAAGAGGATTGTCTGCAAATATTCTATTGGTTAAAATAGTCCTGGCGTACTATTCACTAAGAAAAACAGCCTTGACCGCAGCGCTGGCCGCAGTGACGAAATCCAAATAGGTAAATAGGATTAACAATCTAATTAACCTAAACATTGAATTGTTAATTCAATGTACTGCGCTCTCGACTCGTCGCTGTGGCCAGCGCTGCGCTCAAGGCTGTTTTCTTAGAGAATTGCACGGCTGTAGGGATTAACGGTCAAGGAATCTTGAATATTCAATTTCTGTTATAACTATATTGTTTTAAAAGCAAAAGGATTGATCTCATGAGATTCGATGCCATTAACAATCGATGTTTTATATCTAACTAACTTTTGCCTGTGACTTCGACCTCGTGAATGTCGATTAGTGTAGTCGCGAAGTTGAAGTCGAAGCCAAATAAAAAATTCAAGATACACGCGAAAAACATAACCCTTCTTGCAGTCGGGTAATTAGCCGTTGTTCTTCCATGATTTGGTAGACCTATAATATATCTTGGATGACAATGCATTGATATGGTGCCGTAGATATGGTCTTATACCTACTAGTCGGAAAATGAGTATAGAATCTATTGAAGGTAACAAGATAACCCCATCATGTTTGAGCTCTTTGGTATGGTCTTGATAAGTAGGTACCTACTACATACCTATATAAATGTTATTCATTGAAAACTTATATTTACAACAGAACTACAAATTAATAAAATTATCTTACACTAGCTTTTGCCCGCGGCTTCGCCCGCGTGGCATTAGGTATTTAAGGAATCGGGATAAAAGGTAGCCTATGTTCTTTTCCATGTCAAAGGCTATATGCATACGAAATTTCATCCAAATCCGTTCAGCCGTTTTTGCGTGATTAAGTAACAAACATCCACACTTTCACATTTATAATATTAGTTAGGATAACTTATGAGAAATATTAAGTATAAATCTCCACGCGTATTTGTTACCGACATCTAATTTACTACAATCGATAGTTATTTATCGGAACTTCCAAGAATTTAAATCGATTTACAGCTGATGTCAGTTCATGAATTAATTAATATGTGAGTATAGCACCCCCGCAAGTCATTTGCGTAGATTTAAAATGACTCGGGAGTTTGAAGCAGCATGAATACGAAGAACCAAGTTGACGACCCCTACTTAATTTTTAAATTAGTTAGCTGTACCTGGTAGGACGGACACCCGCCTACATCTATTTTTAACGTCAAACTATTTTTTTTAGAGACCGAATTTGCTTCAGCATGGTTGTTGCGTGTTACAGGTTCGATTCTCGTGCGGAACAAATATTTGTATGGGCTATAGATAGTTGATTTCAGGTTATGTTTTAAGCTATATTGAACTAATTAAATCTTACGTTAGAGTCGGCCAAACCGATTTTATCGCACGATATCGATTATGCCACGCATCTTTTACTTTGAAAATATTTTATGCAACAACACAGGCTTTGAACTTTTGTGTCAATTTGATCATTCTATTGGAATGGGTAAACTATTACTAGGATGTACCTAGTTAGAGTAGTCTTTTTCCACTTATTTTCTATGAACATTTGGAACATTACCTGATTGATATTATTCACATTTTGTTCTCTTTTAACCTTAACGGTTTAAAATTTACAGTAGATAACTAACTATACAGTAAGTAAGCTTGCCTATGCAATTTTGAAATGAATAAAATAAATCCTACATAATTTCAATTTAATATTAAAAATTTCGACACGTTTCATGCATATTTTAATTATTTTCACGCTTAAAAACTATAATTATATGGCATATAATCAGATAGATATGTAGTTTAGAACAAGGCTCAATACATCTGTAGGTACTTTTAAACATGGAACATTTCCATGGACTACTCAAGGACCCGAATATCCTTTTTCCCGTGTTTTACAATAGAATACTCACATCACCAAAAGACGACAATGGTCCTTTCAGCTCACCACTCGACCTCGCTATCTCTCCATGGAATATTATTTGATCATCCAGTTTAATCTGGACCAGCCTAACGCCACGAGCCGAATAAATGCGAGATTTGTTGTAATTCTGTAAAAAACAAATTGGACAAGAAAAAAGTCATACCCTCGCTCATCTCGGGTTTTAATATTGCCTTACAGCAACATCCTGTAAAAGTGTAGTTCCAATGTCCTGCCCTTAAAAACAAACTATGACATCAGAAAACTCCATGAAAAATATTCATTTGTAAGTTCATTGTCACGCAAGGCCGTAATATTATTTGTTGTCGAAAGGCATGGAATCATACCGTAAGAATAGGTACCTATCTATCCTACGCAAAGTTTGCATTTTCACAAAGAAACCTCTGTGGCGTATTACGTCGCAACACCGCCTACTATATTTTTGTGTGACAACACCAAACGTTTCCGGCGCCAGACTAGAGTCTGCCGCCATATTGAAAGACATAGACTGTTGCCGCTACTCGAGACAGTGTGAGCTCTGTTTGTAATTTTGGCTTTCGTGTGAGTTATTACTGCTTACTGCAAATAGAAGATATTCCGAAATCCACGACGTGTTTCATTGTGTGTGTACCTCCAAATTGGTGACCCCGACGTGATACGAGACGCAACTACACAGCAAGGTACCTACAGCAGGAACGTGGAACCGGACTTCAGCAGTAAACCTCGCTGAGATCTTCAGCCTGCTTAATGTGACAACGCTCCGCAACGTTCCCAGGCTGGTTTTATCACTAACCGCCGGGAAATCGCCGAACGAGAAGTTGCCGAGTAGATACCTACCTACCTACCGGCTCACACCAGCACGCTACGCGCCTCTCCGAGGATCGGAAGGCGTACCAACGGTTCGCAGAAAGTTTGTGTTAACTAGTGCATCATTTTTCAAGCAGTTTTCGTCATCCTACGCATCATTTTCGCGTTTTCTCGAGTTTGGAATGCTCCGAGGCCATCGACCCGGAAACGGAATTTCGTGAAGACCTGCGACTAGTGACGCCATACGCTACCTATCGGGGAGTAGCGGAACTTTCGGTTAGTGATCGAATCGAATGAATGATTGAACTGCCGTCAACCCGATACGTCACTGTCATCTGTCATCGCAACGCGGGATTCTGAAGACTGGAAATTGAAAATTGAAATACGACTGCATGCCTGCATGTGCATCTTAACGTACTGATCCTACTAAACATTTACTAAAGAACTAACTTGTGGTGTGCTCGGTGGTTTCAAACGTTGATAACAAAACTTTATCAAATCTATCTCTTTATATCTTTATTTTTACACATTTTTGTTTTTTCGGTTTACATATTTTTGGTGTTTGGTTTATCGTGTGCGTGTTTGCTTAAAAGTTAGCTCTGTCTGAAGCTCATTTTAAGTCGCTAATGGTACAAGGTATTGTATTTTTAAATTAAGCTATTTGCACCCATTTGTTTTGTGGATTATTTTTATATTCTTGTTGTCTGCAGCACATGCATAATTATCTTGCTCATTCTGTATATACCTTGTCTTCAGTGTTAAGTTGCTTGTTAAAGTTTTAAGCAACCTGACTGAGTGGTAACTGCAACAAACGTATACCTCGTTTTATAATATATATAAATACACATTCAACATGGAGAGCCAACAAATTGAGGAGAGACTCAACCAAATTTTGGCAAATAATGAACGACTGATGCAACAAAATGAAGACCTGCGGGCACAACTAAATGCCCAAAGTGTGCAGAATCCAGCAGCATATGCGGTCCGTCCTAAACTGCCTCCTTTTTGGCATGAGCATCCCGCTGGATGGTTTGCTCACTTGGAATCACAGTTTGTTTTATGTAATATATCGGTGGATGAAACAAAATACAATTATGTCATTTCACAATTTGATTCTAGGATATCTCATGACGTTGAAGACCTGGTCACTAACCCTCCTCCTAAAGGTGGCCAGTATGAGTGGATAAAGGAGGAAGTTATCAAGCGTTTCTCCACTTCCGAGTCACAAAAAGTCAGACAACTACTATCAGGTGAGGAGCTCGGTGACCGGAAACCTACTCAGTTTCTCCGTCATCTGAAGTCTCTGGCTGGGAAGTCGTTCAAAGATAACACTATAATTAGAGAACTGTGGCTACAACGTCTACCAAAACATGTTCAGGCAATTTTGACTGCCCAAGGTGATCTCACCCTGGACAAAGTTGCCGAACTGGCTGACAAAATATTAGAGGTCAATCCCGTCTCCGTCAATGCCATTTCTCCCAGTACAGCTAGTGCTCCTGACCTTGCTGCCATAATGGTACAAGTTCAAGAACTTACACGTCAGGTGGCCGCTTTAACTACAAGGGAGTCTAGCTCTAGGCGACGCTCTGGACCTAGGTCCCATCAACCTAGATCTAGATCTGCGTCCCAGGCGGCACGACAGCCTCTGTGTTGGTACCACCATAAATTCGGTGCAAAAGCAACTAAATGTACCAAACCATGCTCGTGGTCGGGAAACCAACAGAACAGTCAGTAGCAGCGGCGACTGATTGCTTCAATAGCAGCCGCTTATTTGTTGTGGACAAAGACACCAAATTCAGATTTTTGCTAGACACTGGATCCGACATTTGTTGTTTTCCTAAAAAATTGTTAGGGAACAAATTAACAGATGTAAACTACAATTTATGCGCAGCAAATGGCAGTACCATAAAAACTTATGGCTGTCACACTTTGACACTTAACTTTGGTCTCCGCCGCTCTTTTAAGTGGAACTTTGTAGTTGCCGATGTTGATACCGCCATCATTGGTGCTGACTTCATGGCCTTCTACAACTTGCTTCCCGACTGCAGAAACAAAATAATACGCTGCGGAGTTACTGGTCTTACTGCTCCAGCCTCCATAGCTAAATTTAACCAGGTCAGTGTAAAAACCGTTAAAATCGAAGATTCAGATTTTCATAAAATTTTATCTGAATTTCCAGCTATTACGAGACCCCCTGGCATCCATCGCGAGGTAAAGCACAACACGGTCCACTACATCAAGACGACCGACGGCCCACCCGTGGTGTCTAAGCCGCGACGCCTCGCGCCGGACAAACTGCGGGCAGCGCAGAAGGAGTTTGCAGATATGGTGCAAGCAGGCACCGCACGCCCTTCCAAGAGCCCGTGGTCATCGCCACTGCACCTAGCCCCGAAGAAAGATTCTTCATGGCGCCCTTGCGGTGACTATAGAGCGCTGAATGCTCGTACTGTACCGGATAGGTATCCTGTGCGCCATATAGGGGATTTTGGTCATGCTCTCGCTGGTTCTACCATCTTTAGTACTATTGATTTAGTCAAGGCTTATCAACAAATTCCAGTAGAGCCAGCTGACGTCTGCAAAACTGCCATTACAACACCATTTGGTTTGTATGAATTCCCTTATATGACGTTCGGGCTCAGAAATGCTGGACAAACATTTCAGCGTTTCATCGATGAAATTGTCCGAGGGTTGGATTTTTGTTTCCCATATGTCGATGACATTTTAATATTTAGCAGGGACGCCACGGAGCATTGTAACCACTTGCGCACGCTCTTTGAACGATTGGCTAACTACGGTGTAGTAGTTAATCCAACTAAGTGTGTGCTAGGCACATCTGAGGTTATTTTCCTTGGTTATAAAGTCTCTAGTAAAGGCATAAGTCCCCCGGAAGAAAAAGTTCAAGCCTTGAAAGATTTCCCCCTTCCCAAAACAGCCCAAGGTCTCCGCAGGTTCTTGGGCATGATAAATTACTATCGACAGTTTCTGCCCAATGCTGCCGAGACTCAAGCCCCGCTCATTGACTTCCTTACAGCTACGAAGCTTAAGGGAGCCAAACCCATGCCCTGGACTCCTGAACTGGAGCACGCCTTCACTGCATGCAAGGACAGCCTCTCTCAGGTCACCAGGTTAGCACACCCTGTACCTAACGCCCCATTGGCATTGTACACAGATGCTTCTGGCACACAGGTGGGCGCGTGCTTACAACAGCAGACTGAACAGGGCTGGCAACCACTTGCTTTCTTTAGCAAGAAGCTTACGGCAACTCAGTCAGTGTGGCCAGCGTATTATAGGGAACTGTTGGCAGTATATTCGGCAGTGCAGCATTTCAGGTATATATTAGAGGCGCAACACGCCACAATATATACGGATCATAAACCTCTTTTGTATGCTTTCAAGCAACGTAGAGAAAAGCTGCCACCCAGCCAACTTAATCAGCTCACCTTTATCTCCCAATTTAGTACCGACATACGACATGTAAAAGGAGACGATAACGTCGTTGCCGACACGATGTCACGCATCGAAGCCGTCTCGCTTGAGTGCGATTATACCGCGTTGGCTCGAGCACAAGACACTGACGATGAATTAAAAACCTTATCTGACTCGTCTCTCAATATGCAACGTACTTTAATTCCAGGCACGGACACCACCGTCCAGTGTGACGTCTCAACAGGCAAGCCGCGCCCCTACTTGCCAGCACCTCTGCGCCGCGCCGCCTTCGAGCGCCTGCACGCGCTCAGCCATCCCGGTGCTCGCGCCAGCGCGCGCCTCGTGGCACAACGTTACGTGTGGCCTGGCGTTGCACGCGACTGCCGCACCTGGGCAAGAGAATGTCTCCATTGCCAGCGAGCTAAGGTGACGCGCCACGTGTCCGCGCCACTTGGAACTTTTGCCGCTCCATCTTCCAGGTTTCGCCACGTCCACTTAGATATAATCGGCCCCTTGCCAACATCGAGAGGCTACTCATATTGCCTGACGGCGATTGACCGTTTCTCTCGATGGCCTGAGGCTTGGCCGATGACTTCGATAACCGCCGAGGAGGTAGCTGATCGTTTCGTCGAAGGTTGGATTGCTCGCTTCGGTGTTCCTACCACAGTCACAACTGACCAAGGCCGTCAATTCGAGTCGGACCTTTTCAAACGGCTCATGAATGTTGGCGCGACTGAGCGAAGGCGAACCACCAGCTACCACCCTCAAGCTAACGGCATGATCGAGCGCTTTCATCGACAATTGAAAGCTGCTCTCATGTGCCACAGCGACACCTGGCACCGAGCCTTACCGATCGTGCTTCTCGGCATTCGATCTGCCTTGAAAGAGGATCTCGAGTGTTCGGCTGCCGAACTTGTTTACGGGGAGCCGCTTCGCCTACCGGGAGAATTCCTGATAGCCAGCACGTCCCATAACATTGACAACGTCAACGATTTTGTGACGGTTCTGCGCACGAAAATGGCCAATTTGCGTCCAATTCAGGCCTCACGACACATGCGGCCGACGTCGTTTATTTTCAAGGACCTTCAGAATGCCTCTCATGTTCTCTTGAGAGACGATACTGTTCGCCGTGCGCTGCAGCCGCCCTACACAGGACCCTACAAGGTAATGTCACGGACTGACAAGTTACTCGACATTGACATTGCAGGTAAACGCGTGACGGTCAGTATCGACCGCGTGAAGCCTGCATACATCGCACCTGACTTAGAGAGCGACCTTTCCCGGGCAACCGCTCCGCAACAGATCGTAGCGCCCGCGCCTGACGTGCAAGCGCCTTCCGCGCCTGCGCCCGCGCCACCTGCGCCTTCCGCGTCTGCACAGCCGACTGTGCCCCCTGTTGCACAACAACCAGTTACTACCCGGTCAGGTCGCACGGTTAGATTTAAGGATAGGTTAGATCTTTAGCTTAAGTTTTATTTTTTCTTTAACTTTTTGTTGCCTATCTTGTGTCATCAAGTGCATGTATATTTTTATTTGTAAATAACTTTTTGTTATTTTCTCCGTAGGGGGGTGGTTGTGGCGTATTACGTCGCAACACCGCCTACTATATTTTTGTGTGACAACACCAAACGTTTCCGGCGCCAGACTAGAGTCTGCCGCCATATTGAAAGACATAGACTGTTGCCGCTACTCGAGACAGTGTGAGCTCTGTTTGTAATTTTGGCTTTCGTGTGAGTTATTACTGCTTACTGCAAATAGAAGATATTCCGAAATCCACGACGTGTTTCATTGTGTGTGTACCTCCAAACCTCTTTTATTTTCCTTTTCCGCTCTACTTACCCATATTCTCATCAACGCCAATCTAGCGCTTCCAGCCAGTAACACAGAAAGTGCAATAGGGTTGCCTCGCGGTGCCGGCACGGTCCACGCGTGCCTTTCATCACGAGTTCGCATCACTCCGTCTATGATGTTCTCTGCTCGACCGTGCTTTGATTGGTCCCCTGTGTCAGAGTCCGTCCATACCTAAGAGATTTGTAAATGGAATTACTTATTGTTTTTGCTTTGTTTTCAGGCAGCAGCTGCTTGCTTACAGCTTGAAAGGTTGAAGCACTGCACACGTTTAGCTGTTGCACTGACTGATATAGTTCGAAAAACCAGCAAACTTAAGTGGCAGAGGGACAAGCCACATTGATCCCAAAACAGATGGTCGATATAAGGCTGAAGTGATTGAAGGCCTTCCCACAAGGTGCACCGACAACTTGATGAGGATCGCGGGAATCCGATGGATGCGAAACGCACAGGACCGATCATAATGGCGACACTTGGGGGAGACTACGTCCAAAAGTAGACGTCTTTCGGCTGAAATAATACACTAGACTGAACAGCAAAACTAATCTTACTAATGATATTTACCTTCTCAACTGTAACAGCATTGCCATCGGAATCGAAAAGTTCAAGTCCGTTCAAACCAACCAAATATTTGTCACCCCAGTTGGAAAATATCTTCAGTTCCAACAGACGTCCTTCAGGCAATTCCGGTATAATGAACTCGTTTTTGACCTTGTCCTTTTGTCCATGCTTTGTTGGGAAAGAACTCAACGATGCCGGTTTCTTTGTCGAATTCTTGGAACCAGTCCTTTTGATAGAATTACTCTGTTGTAAATTCATGGAGCTTTCTTTAGAGATGAGCTTTTTACGAGGTTTTGATTCTTGAGGTCCTTAAATGGAGAAATATTAAACGGCTGCTTTTATTCAATTGCTATTTAACATATATTCACGAATACTTTATGTTCCACTTACTAGGACCCAGAATGACATCGTGAAAGTCCTCGTCGACTGTGTTATTGACTCGTCTGTGTCGTGGTGTGACGTAGTGTGGCAGTAAGTCTGATAGGAAGTCGTTTGAGGAGGCGTTTGAAGAGTCCCCCCAGTCTAATTTACCCCTAACATTGTATACTCTCCTCCCATTCTGGCTGTAAGCTAGAACATTCAATTTCAATGTCGTTATTTTAAAGGACCTGGAATTGTAGAATTTTGTATTTTGCCGAAAGCACATCAACCCGTGTCAAAATGTCAGGCGAGCAAGCAAGAAAGAGAAATGGAGTTAAACCTTATATAGCTCCATCTTTATAGCAGTTCAGCTTAGAGATCGTCAAATGGATCGCATTAAGAGCTCACAGTAAGGCCTCTGGTCAAGGATCATATACTTAAAACAAGATTTTTTGATATCACTTATTTACAAAAATAGTAGTTTACCTTTGGACTGACGCATAGTACCAGCAGAGTGCGCAACTGCTCCCAATTGTGGTTTCATTAAGATATCCATCGTTGTGTCCAATGATGTTCTACGCGTAAGTCTAAGTAAACAAAAACAATGAGCTCGTTTTAGGTAGGTTTTGTCTATGTTAGGTATCCTTGAGTGCCTAAGTCTTACCTGCGTGCTTCCAGCTGAGAACTGTCAATTTTATACTTGGTATCTTCTAAAATTGGAGATTCACTATTGCTGTTTCGAATATGCGTCTCTTTCATCTCCCTGTAAAACATCAACTGTTTAACGTAGGCGTTCATAGGCATTGTTCGTCCAAGTATTGGCTGGCCCAGCCTTGACACGGAAGTTATAGAGTGCATTGTACGAAGAATTTCCATATTGACGTCTTACCTTTATGTTGGTAAAGTTCATTAATCATTCTGAGTGCTAATAAGAAAAGGTCGAACTTACTTGGTAAGGTTTTCAAGCCAGTATGGCAATCCGTCTCTGTCCTTGTTTGTATAGTCAAGTCCATTTTGTTGATGTGCCATCCTTGAGCCATGAGATTATTGTTATCTTTGAAGAGATTGTAAAAATCTATTGAATCTTAAACACATTATTTCACTCACTCAATACGATATGTGGTACCTATTGAAAAAACGTTATATAGCCTGATCTACGTGAACTCACTAAACAAAGAATAAAAACGCTTTTTATAAATAAATATTATTGATAATTTAATCTTCATTCACACTTGCCTCTTTTGAAACATATTTTTGCCGCTGTTTGTTTGACCTTGGTTGCTATGGTTACGATGTACTGATTCCTACGTTCCTTCATTTGTAAAAAATATTGTACATGGGCTGGAGACTGGAGTGGTTTTGTCGAAAACAGTTTTTTTTTTTTGGTGCAACCTAATTTATTTATAGAAACCCACAAGAAATTATATACACAGATCTCCGGAATACAAAAACCAATTCCGCGTTCAAGGATTTTTCATAATTTCTAAACGAAACATTTTAAGTCAATGTCAATAAAATATTTGACAACTATGACATGACAAATCAATGTGTTGTTCTTGTTGCTTGTTGCGGTGGCAAATAACCTCAAATCCCGTTCTATTTATATCAAGTTTTCAGTGAAATACATTAAAGCAGCAATAGATTTTTATCTGAAACCAATAACCGTGTCTCAAGGTATATTTTACCGGTAAGATGGCCGATCAGGATCAGAAGAAGTTAGAAGAAAGGACTATCAAGGCAGAGAGGGAAGCGAAGGCAATTGAAGAGGAATTAGACAAAATCTCGAAAGGCGATCTCAGTTTCATCGGTGATCCTCGACTGGAGAAACTAACAACTGAGAACGAGAAGCTCAAACATCGCTTGGTTATTTTAGAAAATGCGATTAAGGCTGAATGCTCCGGCACCAAATCAACAGCTGTCAAAAAAGAATCGAAGAAACGTCCCACGCTGATCACTGACGTCAACTCCGTTGAAGGCAACATATGTTTAGTGGACGAACTTAAAAATATATTTGAAGTTGCTATTATATCAGCTTATCCTGACCTGAAGGATCCCCCAGTCGTAATTACGGTGTCTGGAAACAACCCCAAATTCGGAGACTATCAATGCAACTCTGCTATGGCCATCTCACAAATGCTTAAAGCTAAGAATGTTAAGACTAACCCCAGAGAAGTGGCAAACAATATCTTAAACAAAACTCCGACTTCACCATTCATAGAGAGGATGGAAGTAGCTGGAGCTGGATACTTAAACATTTATATTAACAAGATGATGGCTGAACATATTTTGAACTGTTTACTGCGGTTTGGTGTTAAACCTCCTCCAGTAAAGAAAGAAAGGATTATCGTTGATTTTTCTTCTCCGAACATAGCTAAGGAGATGCATGTAGGACATTTGAGGTCCACCATCATTGGAGAAAGCATTTGTCGTATATTGGAGTTCTTGGGCCATGATGTTCTAAGGATAAATCATTTAGGAGACTGGGGGACTCAGTTTGGCATGTTGATTGCACATTTACAAGACAAATTCCCCAACTTTAAGACTGTTTCTCCACCAATCTCAGATCTGCAAGCATTCTATAAAGAGTCCAAGAAACGATTTGATGAAGAAGAGGAATTTAAGAAACGAGCTTATGCATGTGTGGTGGAGTTGCAGTCACATCACCCTGATTACATAGCTGCCTGGAAACTGATCTGTGATGTCTCTCTACAGGAGTTCCAGAAGATATATGATCGTCTTGATATCAGTATTATTAACCGAGGAGAGTCCTTCTATCAGGACAGAATGGATGTTGTGGTACAGGAGCTGAAAGATGCTGGGCTTTTAGAAGAAGATGAAGGCAGGTTGATCATGTGGGGCAACCCTGATAATCATGACGGTATACCACTTACAGTTGTAAAATCTGGTGGAGGTTACACTTATGATACATCAGATATGGCAACAATCAAACAAAGGGTTCAAGAAGAAAAGGGAGACAGGTTTATATATGTCACGGATGCTGGCCAAGCCACTCATTTTAGTACCATTGAAGCCTGTGCTCGCAGAGCTGGTATCCTCAAAGACCATCAGAAGCTGGAGCATGTTGGATTTGGTGTAGTATTAGGAGAGGATAAGAAAAAATTCAAAACTCGGTCAGGTGATACTATAAAACTCATAGAATTACTTGATGAAGGACTGAAAAGGGCTTTGGATAAGCTTATTGAGAAAGGACGAGATAAAGTTTTGACACCTGAAGAGTTGAAGCGGGCTCAGGAAGCAATAGCCTACGGATGTGTGAAGTATGCTGATCTCTCACATAACAGGATAAATGACTATGTGTTTTCTTTTGACAAGATGTTAGATGACAAAGGCAACACTGCCGTCTACCTGTTGTATGCTTTAACTCGTATCAGGTCAATAGCCAGGACTGCACAGATCTCCCAGGAACAACTGGCAGCTGAGATTGAAAAATCTGGCTTCAAGTTTGGACATGACGCAGAATGGAAACTCGGAAAAGTATTAATTAGGTTCCCAGAAATTATATTGAAAGTGTCATCTGATCTCTACATACACAGCCTGTGCGAGTATTTATATGAAATATGTTCAGCATTCACCGAATTTTACGACAAATGCTACTGCGTCGAAAAAGATAAGGAGGGAAAGATTGTCAAGATAATCTATGAAAGATTAATGCTCTGTGAAGCAACGGCCAGGATCATGGAGAAATGTTTAGACATCTTAGGAATCAAAACAGTATCTAGAATGTAACTACTAAAAGTAGGTAGGTACTTAGTTTTAGGCATATCACAATTCTTATTTATATACCAGTAATTTATAAGTAATGCCTAAATGTTTGTACATTAAATAATAAGACATAAATGTGTTTGTAAAATTTTTATTTATTGAGTTCCCAAAAACCTCTACAAAACTATACCAGGGTCCGTTGTAAATGGTAACATTCATGTTTGTAGCACTATTTTATCTGATGGAAAAATGAAATAGAATAGTCACTGGAATTTATTTGTAAGGCAGGTAGCGTAGCGAACATTCAGAAGCTCTGGTGCTAATAATTTCGCTGAGAAATAGATAAAAAAAGAAGTCAATCGATAAAAGGATACATAGGGTGACTGGTAATTAGTGTACGATACTTAAACACGTGATTGTGCTCATGATAACCAACAACTTTTACTATGGGAACAAACCTGAAATCGCGAAAAAAATCAGCTGTTCTGTACATTTATGTTTGCCTAATGTACTGAACAGCTGATATTTTTTTCGCGATTTTGGCTTTGCTCCCCTAATAAAAATTGTTTGTTATCATGAGCACAATCACGTGCTTTATACTCCAGCCATACATTCTGCACTCCGTATTCGTAATGTCAAAACAAAAAATGCAAAAAGTATATTATTGGTACAAAAAAAAAACTGAAATTCGTACCTTGTCGATAAGAGCGTTGCGCATCACTCTAATAAGTGTGTACGCAATTTATGCTTATTGCACATCCCTCATCCAATAGAACAGTGACGTAAAGTCAAAATTTAAATATATGGAGGTTTTTAGTTTTAATTTTAATATATCATATTATTTCGTAGACAATAAATAAATAAATCAAGACAATAAGATATAAAAAATCCATTCCATTAAAAAAAAAACTATGTAAGTACAAATCTCAAAAAGCGTCTCCTGAAAAATGGTCAAAATGTAAATACGTCATTCTTCTGTTCGATAAGCGACTATTGAATCGCGTGCAGGAAGTATTTACGCCCGAGTATCTGTATTAAGCTCAACTCACACTAGCGCAGAAACGAAGCGTCGCGTTATGTTTTTCGCCTATAGCATAGTGGCAAAATAGAAATAAGTCATTTCTATTTTGCCACTATTATGGTACTTAGGTACTTTGTGTTATGAAAATAATGAATCGCGTGCCTACGCTTGGTTACGCGGTGTCTTACTTGGCGCAAATAGAACAAACAATTGACAGTCTATTGTCAGCTCCGTGACCAATGACACGTTGGTGCGGTGCGGCGATGAGCGAAGCGAAGCGATCGCAATCACTTGGTTTGGTATTTTCTCGCAAACTCTTGGGGCGCGGTAATTTGTTTGTTTTAAATGGCACGTAGGACAAAGCAACCGTGTCGCGCTCAAGCTTCGCAACGGCGCGCTGTGATGCGAGCGTTCAACTAAAGCAAAGATGAAAGAGGTTAGAAAGGAAATACTTCCCAATTTATACTAAAACGAGTGTCGCCGCTTGTCTCCCACCCTTTAACTCCACTACAGGCAATAAACCAATACGAACGCACATTACGCAACTAACAGACCACGCACACTCGGATCGCAAGTTTGTTATTGGTAGTTGAACTACGAGCATTGCCCTACTTAGTGGCACCGACCCCGCCCACAAGGCCATTCTAAACTCTTTCATCTGTTCTGTGCGTTCAACAGTCTCGGAATTGAGACCCTACCACGAACTCTAAACGCGATCCATTTTACGATCTAAATTAAACTTTTAGAGATGGAGCATAGGGTGTAGCTATAGCTCCATTCCTCTTTCTTGCTCGTACGGACATGTCGATGCGCATCGCCACGCGTTGTAGTTGGAAAACAAAACGAGACCATACACTTCCAACTGCGTCAGTGTGAGTTGAATTTAAAGTTCGCCTGTTGAATTGTATACAGTTACCTGCCTTAAGTTAACAGATGCTTGTATTACCTTACCATCTATAACAACACACGTTACATCACATTAAACATCGTACAGACAACAAGTTATTACTCCGCTCAAGCGTCCGATACATGCGAGATTCAATCATAAGTCAATATGAAAAGAGCTCAAATTAGAAATCATTATTCTCTATATTGGCATGATGGACGTTCCAGCGAAGTAATAAAAAAAATGAATATTCGCACTAGTAATACATCAAAATCTAGTTTTGGTTATACTGACATCACAATTATTTCTGAACAAGTGAATATTATATGGGCACAATTTTTTCATTAATAAAAATTTTATACTTAACTAATATTTTTCCTATAAAATAGTTGCAGTTAACATTTTTTCTTCTACAAAAATAACATTAAAAGATTACTTGTTTACAGAGTTTTGGAAATATAGGTTTTTGCGACCCCAAGGTGGCTGGAAAATCAAAAAATAAATAAATCCAAAGGAAGGCTGTCACAAGAAAGTTTGATTACTTTCAAAAGTATGGAATAAGTAAGGAATGTTAATTTGATTTAGTAGACCTACCAATAGTATCTCTGGAAGACTTGAGACACGCAACAATTATTGTTTTAGCGGCTTCAACATTTACAACGACATTCAACAGTCGTAATAAGATAATATGCACATGTATTTGGCTAGGTACAATCAAAGCGACGAGTATTACATACCGGTACTGTCGGCGCCACACGATTCCACTATGATATTATAAATATTATAATGCCTACGGAAAATTGTCTCCATCGTACGTATCTTAAAATAGGACCCTAATAATATCCGAAACATTACAGTTAAAATGCGATCCGACGCTACCCTTCCCTACTTACAAATACTTTGCACTTTAGAGATATTCTCATCTATTTGATACAAGAACTCTAAAACAAAATACCATTATCCTTAATTTTAAAATAAATTTGTTTTATTTCAACTAATCGTAGTGAGATAATTATGTTTAAAATGAATTTACAATTTTAGTTTTTTGTGCAATCTTGTAATATTTGATTATTACCCTGTGATAACCTTGGCTAACCGGTTCTCAAGATTCTTTTCTCAACCAATTCACTAAAATGTCATAAGCCGCGCATTTATCACAAGTAGGTAGCCTAATTGTAACCGTCACAGAGCGCTGCCCAGGTTGCGTTGGTCAGGTGGTTGTTGAACTACGCGACTGTATGTCCATTGCATAAAATTAATTTACATTTAACACACTTAAATGTTTTGTAGCAAATACAATGACTAGAATTATTACAAAATCAAAATATAGCACTTAATTCATGTGACACTAAAAATCCTTCGATTAGGTAATCTATTGAAAGATACGAATTAGCACATTTTATCATACAGTAACGCTATCGCTCCAGTATTTTATAGCCCAAACAGGTTAAAGGTCTGGCGTGTCTGTTCGATGGCTGTGCTTTGTGTGAGCAACTGTCTAAGTGCGGAGGTGCTGTCGCCCCAGTTGCGAACAGACGCGATTGTTTAACTATCGTAACTCGAGCACAGTGAACAATGGCGGCGGGTGGCAGCGTGATCACTACGTCGGTGTCTCCTCACAACACTCTCATACACGCTCGAACATTAACTACTACCATCAACGGTAGATACGATATATAATCGAGATTCTAGTGAAACGTTTGGAAGTCCGGCAAAATATTACCTAGTCACACGAACGATTGAGCAATCCTTAAAAAATCTAAATTGGGGACATCTAAATAAATAATTGTTAAATTAAATAAATATTGAAGACGTTAAAATTTAAAATCCTATTCCATAGACACGAGATGGTATATATACACTCAACTAGCTACACTATAACGTACTAATACTAAGGAAAAAGTCACATTGAGGTGTATAAAAGATTTCGCTGAAAAAACTGGATTTCATATAAGTATATTAAGTTAATAGGTATATAAACGTTTCTAAAAACCCTCAATACGATTTTTTTTTTAAATAGTTACTCTAAAAAGGGTTGGATTGGTCTCGAGATTCTGAGATACGACTACAAAGACTACAACAATAGTACAATAAGTTCAACAATATGTTACAAAATATACACACATTTACCATCATCTGTAGTAACGTTTGGCCGAACGTGGTTCATGCTGCTAACATCTAGTATCTATAGTGATTGCGTTAGGAAACAGATCTGTGAGAGAGCGCAACATACTGCACTCCAATACGCTACCGTCACACAGCTACACGCCATAAGGCGACGTTCGCACGACAAGGGACTGTCTCAATCTCAACTTACAATCTTATTGGGACAGCATTAACTAGTGGCCCACGAAGGGCAACTCAAAAAACAAGGTGGGTTTTAGTCCCTCCCTCCCTCTCGATCCACTAAAAGCGGGAGAAGTGTGGGCTGCGGGATAGTTCGAAAGAGTTACCGCGGCCCTGGAAAGCAAAGGGCACAGGTGGGTTTTAGTCAGCAAAATTCCAACACGCGCTCTCGCTCCACCCAGAGCGGAAGAAATAATTTGATGATTTTCCACATACAAAAAACCTGTAGTGTAAGTTTTGCAAATAATTGCAAAATTCAATTGCAAAATCAGGATTTTTAAATTTTTCTCTACTTTCTGAACACAGAATCGTTAATACCCATACAACTTATACCCTGATTAGACATTTAAAGAAACATTTTTTTGCTGTCTGTTCAACCGACTTTAACTTCTACTTCGAAGGCATAAGGATGGCATTAAAAACAAAAAGTGGTTACAATACCAACTATTTACTGCAGCCGCCATTTGTCATGCCACCAACGTAAATAAAAGTCATAATCGATTGAACAGACATTAATAAAAGGTTTTCATAAATGTCTAATGTTATTTTGAACAGAGTATAGACACCCC
This sequence comes from Mythimna ferrago, assembly GCA_910589285.2. Taxonomy (NCBI): domain Eukaryota; kingdom Metazoa; phylum Arthropoda; class Insecta; order Lepidoptera; family Noctuidae; genus Mythimna; species Mythimna ferrago. Next base: position 7,016,523 of record OU342691.1, on the reverse strand, counting down.
AAGGACTTGACACAAAACATTCGATAGATATTTCACAGAACCATCAAACAGATGAAGGACAAACAACTCCTAAGTGTGGAAACTGCGAAGGCGTACTTAATTTAAATTGATGAACTGCCTTCTTCTGAACATTTGCCCTTTTCAAACTTAAATTGCTTTCCATTTCGAAGAAACTCTTGCTCGGTGTTTATCGCTTTCGTGATAGGACAACAACAACGGTCATTTCTGACAAACATTTGTCTATAAATAATAAACAAGAACGGAATGGAGTCGAACCAATTGAAAAGTTTTCAGAAGTTAGTACCAACAGCGTTCTTCAGTGAATGACTTACGGGCCGTGCATAACGGTGGCTAAGAATGTGGGCGTGCGGTAACTCGATAAACTTCCTGCGCAATTGCCTAATGAATTTATCGATCAATTATTCGATTAAGACTTCCTGAACTAGTGCAGAGGCTATGCTACCGAAAACGAGTGCGTATTTAAAAACTACGTAGATTTATTCAAATTATAAATAGGTACTGCACTCTGCTTTCAGATGCTCCAGCCTCGTTTATCAATAAATAACTTTTGAGATCGATATGGAAAAATCAATCCCGAAATGCTGTACCATTTCATTCCATTATCAACTTTTTTTATCAATTCCTTACCAATATATCTACTCATTATCTATTATCCCCAAATATTGGCCTATGAATATTAGACTCAAATTATATAAATAATGTACCTATCTACTATAGATGCTGCTCTATGTGACCTTGATATGACAATATTGATTGCAGTATGGCGCGCTGAGGCCGGAAACTCTCGTAACTGTATACCATGGGGCCTCGTATCCACTACCCGATACCCGAGCACTGAAGCACTCTACGATATGATATTAATCTACTTGCATACGAAATTATTCTAGCGATAGTTAGGTACTGTCCCACGAGGCGCTATGCGAAATTGGTTATCAAATCAGTCGATGTTCAGGAAACGCAAAATTAAAAGTTAAAATAAGTTGAACAATAATGCAGGAGATCAAATAGATTATATGAAACTTAATGGTGGTGTTTCGAAATTATTATGCGAGTTAATCCAAACGTATGATAACAAAACACTTTCAGTATATTAAATTCAATCATAACGCGCACCCTACCGAAAATATCAGATCCATCAGCGATTATACATCGCTTTGGCAGTCTAGGTCACACAGATATACATTTACGATCGGTTTCGGCTAACAGCTTAAAACTTATGTACCTACAGAATCTATTTTAGTACATTCTAGATCGCTACATAAAAGATTCACACACACATTACGAAGACGAGGTAACAAAGCCGCAGACATCAGCTGCATCGCCCACGGAACAGTAAAAACAGTGGAAGAAGTAAGTAGGCGTGGCACTGTCGCCGCTAGTAAGAATCGCGTTGCGCACTTACTGTTCAAGCGCTCTCATTCTCTAACTAGACTGCGCAACATAATAATTAACGAAAAATAATATTAAAATGCCTTATTGTCCCATACTGTACTTTAAAAACCATAGTCTGACAAAACTAGTCCTTAGTTTCATCATTACAAAGTTGATTTTCTTTTCTCGGTTATTAGCTTTTCTGGAATATTCGTTAGTCTACCTATACTTTTGACGCTATCCAAATAGTGCGTGACTTTATCGATAAAATCAATCGATATGTATAATATGTATTACATTGCCTTTTTAAAATATATATTATAGTTTAATAGTTTTTGTAAGTAATATAATACAGATAATTATTAAATTAATAAATATAATAAAATAAAAATTGTGGTATGATATTTGTGATGTATTTTAAATAAATTTAGTTAAAGAGTTAGGAACAACATAGGGCGTTTGAATTATACTTAATATTCTTATGTTTAGCAGTGGACGATGACGATGATTTCAGCTGAGATGATGATAATTGATGTACTATGCAAATAAATACCCTTTTTACTACGTTTAAAAATTGCCTTTAATCATATTAATTTCATAATTTTAATACTATCACACTATCGCATACAATTTTTTTTTGCATGATATGTTTTAATACGTTTTCATACAATCGATACATATTTCGATCGAATAAGGTCACTTCCCTATCTGAGTAGCAGCGAGCGCATTCGCGTCAGTGATACGCCATTCAAATACCAATCTTATTTTTACGTAGTTACAGTTCATACTGAATATTATATACTGAACAATGCCATCTAGCGACGAGTGGCAGTACTTGGTAGTCAAAGATGTATTTCATTCTTGTTTTTGTCAATTTGATTTATAGTCATTTGAAATTAAAGTTGCATTTCGTATAATTTTTTTTTTGCTTTTCGTCTACGCCCTGTTTTTGTTTTCAGCCAATCATATTTTTAGGTTTGCAGTAAGAGTAAATTGTAAATGTATGAGTTTGGCGACACCGGTTCTGGAACAAACATTTTCTCAAGCTACTTCCACTGTTTTTACTGTTCCGTGGCATCGCCGACCCACCGTCGATCGTCCGACGTCGGACGATTGTCGGTTGATTGTCGGCTGAATTATTTAATCTGCGGCCTTGTTGTCGAGTTAGGATACAAAAATAGCTTTAGAGAGCTCTAATAATGGAGATTCAATAGGTTAAACGGCAGTCTTCAATAAGATTTAAGTTCTGGGAAGAGATGTCGCAGAATTGCCAAATAGTGTACCGAGGCGGCCAGCGCGACGAATATGTGCCAGATGGCGTGCGCGAACGGTATGCGGCCGTCCGACTTGAAGAAGAACACTCCGGCCAGGTACAGCATGCCACCCAGCTTCAGGTCTGACATCGCGGGGAACTGGTGCTGGAAAACAAATGTTACACGTTAACATGCTACCAATAATAAAGCAAGAATATTTGCAGTAGATAGTCAAATCAGTTTTATGGCTGACTTTGAAAGCGCAACGTTTCATACTTCTGTGTAGAGGACAGAACGTAAGAAACTGCAAGTTACACGTAATATTAGGGATTTATTATTGCACAATTAAATAACTAGCGATATTTAATAAACTCCTGATTTGGCTATCTTGCTGCGAAAAAACCGACACAAATTGACAATACAAACAAGACCGCTACATTTCATGCAATTTACACAGCACACAAAAATTAAAGATACCAGAATAATTACATAAAATAACGCTATGATTGCTTAATAAAAGGTAACCCTATCCTATATTAATAAAACACAAATTACCAAAGTGCCTTCGTTAAATAAAAAGGACATAGTTCAACAACCTACATCACTCGAAATTGCCTAACAAAGCAAACACACACAAAAAAGCCTCAACTTGGACAACCTGGCAATTTAGCTAAGTTAATCAAAGAGAAAGATTATAAATAGAACGTTTTTAAGGGTTCGTACCCGGTGGGTAACTAACTGAACCCTGTTACTAAGTCCATCTGTCTGTTAGCAGGATGTACATATTTCATGAACCGTAATAAATAAACAGTTGAAATGTTTACATACTACTATTTCTACTATAATAACAAAAGGGGATTGCCCAGCCTCTATGGTGTTCCAGGCCATAGACGGACATCAAATATTACTTCAATAATAAGACTATTGTTTTTTCCCATAAAGTTACTTTTTATTTACCACTTGTTTATTATAGTGGCGCTCATTTGGAACTAATGGAATACATATTTTTTTATGGCAAAATTAATGAACAAAGTATTTTTTCTCTAGTCAATTGTCCCCTTATGGCCTCAAATGGGCAATCCCCTTTAATCAAATTTAAAATTAAAGGATATCCCATACAATAAACTTAATATTTCGGTTTATAACAGGGAACTCTTCGTGTACTAGGCCGGTTATTTTTAGATTAGATCTGAAAAATAAACTACGTATTCGTTGGTATTTAAATTTTTGACAGTAAGTAGATAATTAGTAACACAGATTCCTTGCCGGAGTCTGTGTTTCCTGATAGCTACAACCCGGGAATCTTTAAGTCGAGAGTGAATAGGTTTCTTTTAGGTAAGCGCGTTCCATCGTCGACCGCATCGTCGCTTTCCATCAGGTGAGATAGCGGTCAAGCGCGAACCTATCAACAATAAAAAAAAATTAAAAAAAAAAAATATTGTTTTTCTTTCAAAGCCATTAAAAAAAAAAATCTTTCTTAATGGACTTTGGTTATTATCATATTAGATGGTAGCCGACGATGTGGTCAACGATGGCACGCTTGCCTAAAAGGAACCTATTCACTTTTAACAATTACCTCCAGGTTATAGCTATCAGGAAACGCAGAATTCAGAAGGGAATTCCACTTCTTAGCTGTAAACACAATAAACGTATTCTCAATACATTTTGTGTGTGTGTGGATACCTATGGGTATTTGGATTTTAGTTTTTTTTTGACTTAGGAATTTAGGATCGAATTTCGAAGCTTTCGAGAGAACTTATGCCGAGCAGTGGATGCCTATAAGCATTGGCTTACGATAGCTTTGCTAAATGCTAAAAGAACATTGTCAACAGGTTCTTTAGTTGTTCACAAAGAACAAAATGTGAACATTTTGGCAAGAGTGCGCATGTAAGAATTGAGAATGCTACACAAACGAATACACGTGAATTTGAATAGTGCCAACGTTTAGTGACGGTGCTCAGAATTCTGTTTACTTCGTGAAAGAAATCGAGCGTGAACTTTGATGGTATCCAAGGGGAAACGGTTTATAGCCAACCGGAAAAACAAGATTATGGCTAAGGGTTTTAGAAAACATGGATTAATACCATAGTGGCGAGTGTGACGACTAGTGATAAACATTACTAGTCCGATCGAACGCAGACACTAAAACAAAATACAACATTAACAAAGTTTCAAAGTCGTCAATGCTTAAAATAGCTTGTCCGATAGTCCCTAAGGGCTCCGTGCCAGAACTAAACTAGACAAATTCGTAAGTAAAACTATTTAACCATTAACAAACATGAGTGATCGTTAATAATCGTTATATCAAAATGTCGATAAGACTAGTGTATTATTGAAATTCGTTTTCCTCAATAATTGATTGATTGTACTAGTGAAGTGGCATTATACCGCGTACTCAAAGTGGAAGGTAAACATTATACGGTGAGCAAACATTTCATATTTACACAATGCATCTGTAGTTGACTGTGAAAAATGCGAAAAAGGAAAATTATTTGAGGAGTAACCGATTGTCGCGATAAGAGTGATGTGGGAAATGAAAGAACGTATAATAAGAAAAGTGAAATATGAATTGGAACCCGAAAAGAGACAGGATACATAAACGGTGGACTACTAGGAAATGGAAACTGAGACGGTACCCGACCCTACTTCTCTACGCCGCGGCGGTGCCCTCACAGGGGGCTCGGGAGGAGACTGTAATGGAATGTCAATAAGGACACCATTACGTCTCCTCCAGGCGAACATCAACCACTGCGCCCCCGCTCAGGATCTGTTGCTCCAGAGCATGGCGCAGTGGTCGATCAATGTCGCCGTCGTCTCCGAGCCGTACTACGTCCATCCCCGCTGGGTTCAGGACCTGGACGGCTCGGTGACGCTAATTTCGTCGGCCGCCGCCGGTACCCCGCCCCTTGAGGCTGTTGCGAGGGGACGGGGTTGCGTGGCAGCACGGGTCGGGGACATTGCAGTGGTAGGCGTCTACCTGTCCCCGACCAGAACTCCCGACGAACTCCATGTCTCCCTTATGGAGCTAAGTGTCGTCGTCGCTGGGTTTGGTACCCTCCCCGTGGTCGTTTGTGGGGACTTCAACGCCTGGAATACGGCTTGGGGTTCCCGGCGCACGAACACACGGGGTCGGTTGGTGGAGGACTGGGCCTTGGAGCTGGGCCTGGTCGTCCTGAACCGGGGTTCTGTCCCCACGTTGGTGCGGAGGCGGGGTGAATCAGTGGTGGACCTTTCGTTCGCCAGCCCCGCTCTGTCGCCGCGTGTCGTCGACTGGCGCGTTATGGAGGAGGTGGAGACGTACTCCGACCACCGGTACATCCGGTTGGACGTCTCCGCCGAAACCTCGGCCGCGCCGGTCCGACAGAGCCCTTGCGGTCCGCGGTGGGCGCTTAAGCAGATGGACCGGGAGCTCCTCCTGGAAGCCGCGACGGTACAGGCCTGGGTGCAAGCACCGGACAGGCCTGTCGACATCGACGTCGAGGCGGAGTGGTTCCGGGAGGCCATGTCGCAAATTTGCGATGCGGCAATGCCCCGAGTCCGTCTAGGACGTGCTAAGCGCCAGGTGTACTGGTGGTCGCCGGAAATCGCTGCACTGCGCAACACGTGCAATCACGCGCGACGCCGGTACGCCAGATACTGCAGGCGCCGCATCCGCCCGCCGGATGCGGAGGCCAGAGAGGCGGAGCTGTACGAAGGTTACAGAGAGGCAAAACACACCCTCCGAGCGGAGATTAAGCGGGCCAAACTCGAGGCCCGCGACGTGTGGCTGGGGTCTCTGAATGCGGACCCGTGGGGGCGCCCGTACAAATTGGTACGGGAGAAACTGCGCCCCTGGGCTCCCCCGCTGACTCAGAGTCTCCGGCCCCAACTCGTGGAGGGTGTGGTAAGCGCTCTGTTCCCTGCGCGAGGGGAACACTCCCCCCCGCCTATGGCTCCGCCTCCGTCAGCGGTGTCTGACGCGGACCGCAATAGCGACGACGACGATAATGCTCCAGAGGTGACCGAGGCAGAGATGAGAGTGGCGGTGCAAAGGCTGAGTGCCAAGAACGCCGCCCCAGGACCCGATGGCTTGCCTGGGAAAGCCTGGGTCCTGGCCATGGAGGCTCTCGGGCCTCGACTGAGAGGGCTCTTCAGCGCATGCTTGGAGAGGGGCCAGTTCCCACTTCGCTGGAAGACGGGGAAACTGGTCCTCATCGCGAAGCCAGGGCGCCCTGCGGACTCTCCGTCCGCGTACCGGCCCATTGTGCTGCTCGACGAGGTGGGCAAGCTCTTTGAAAGAGTGATTGCCAGCCGCCTCGTCGCGCGCCTTTCACGGGTGGGGCCGGACCTTTCGGACGGACAGTTCGGCTTTCGCAGGATGCGCTCGACGGTGGACGCCATCATGCGCGTGCGAGCCCTCACGACGGGGGATGCGGTGTCCCAGGGTAGGTGTGTCGTGGCAGTGTCCTTGGACATTGCCAACGCTTTCAATTCCCTGCCCTGGAGTGCGATCCGGAGGGCACTCCGGTACCACCGGGTGCCCGAATACCTCTGTCGAGTAGTCGAGGCCTACCTGTCGGACAGGTATATTGTCTACCCCGGTCACCAGGGAGACTGGAAACGTCGGGAGATGTCGTGCGGTGTTCCGCAGGGGTCGGTACTAGGGCCACCCTTGTGGAACATCGGGTACGATTACGTGCTGCGGGGCGACCTCCCTGACGGGGTCAGCGTGGTCTGCTACGCAGACGACACGCTGGTTCTAGCGCAGGGAGAGTCATACCGGGCGGCGGCCGCTTTAGCGACACGCGGGGTTGCGATAGTCGTTGGTAGGATCCAGGAGTTGGGACTCGAGGTGGCGCTGCGCAAATCCGAGGCCATGTGTTTTCACGGTCGCGGCCGTCGGAACGCGCCACCGTCGGGTTCCCAACTAACGGTAGGAGGAGTTCGCATCGGCGTCGGGACATCGATGAGGTACCTGGGACTCATCCTCGACAGCCGATGGAATTTCGAGGAGCATTTCCGACGTCTGGCTCCCAAACTCAACCGGACTGGGGCCGCTCTCAAGCGGCTCCTGCCCAACCTTGGGGGTCCAGACGCCTCCTGCCGGAGGCTCTACGCGGGGATCGTTCGGTCCATGGCCCTCTACGGGGCGCCGGTGTGGGCGCCGTCGCTGCGAAAGCGACCGGCGGCCATTCTGAACGCCTGCCAGAAAGTCATGGCAATTCGGATGGTGCGGGGATACCGCACGATTTCCTGCGAAGCGGCGAGCCTTCTGGCTGGCCTACCACCGTGGGATCTGGAGGCAACAGTCCTTGCACACATGCACGACATGCGCGTGGAGATGCAACGCCGGGGTGAAAGTCCTCTGCCGCGACAGGTCACGGCATGGCGGACAGAGCTCCGGCGGGATCTCATGGTGGAATGGCGTCAGCGACTATCGCAACCCCGTCATGGGCACGCCACAATTATGGCGATAAGTTCCCTCTTTGAGGCGTGGCTGGAAAGACCTCACGGCGTCCTTACCTTCCGCATGACACAGGTCCTCACCGGAAATGGCAAGTTCGGGAGGTTCCTGTTCCGAATAAAAGCGGAAGTGACGCCCGGGTGTCGCCACTGTGCGGAACGCCCGGAGGACACGGTGGAGCACACAATCGCGGTGTGCCCTGCTTGGGCGGAGCATCGCCGTGCCCTCGTGGGGGTGATCGGCGGCGGAGACCTCTCGCGCCGGGCCTTGGTCGAGGCCATGGTCCGGAGCGAGGAGGAGTGGCAGGCGGTCGCCGACTTCTGCGAAGCAGTAATGCTCGCTAAGGAGGAGGCCGACCGCATCAGGCAACGGCGCTCTCGCCGCCGCCGGGATTCCGATCCCGATTTCCGGCCACCGTAGGCGCGGGCTTGCGGACAGTGAGCAATGGGTAGCTCGCTGTCCGGCCGTCCGGTAACTGTCCGGACCAAGCCCAAGTCGTCGACGGCGCGCGCTGTTCCCGCGCGCCTCAAGGAGTTGTCAGCAACAGCAGGGGCCCAGCCGGGTCGAAGCCTACTGGGGCCAGGGTTATCCGAAAGGGCGCTCGAGCCCCGGTACGAAGGCTTGAAGGAACGGGATGGGTTTTTTAGTCAGTAAGAGTCTGACACTATCTCCCGCTCCGCCCAAGAGCGGGGGTTGTCATAAGATGATTTTTCCCATCGAAAAAAAAAAAAAAAAAAAAAAACCCTACTTCTCTATCATAATTAGAAACTGCAGTTATATGTTTTACCGCAGATATATTCGGAGAATCCCACTAAATTTTGTGAGTTTAAACAGAAAATAATAAGTTATTACTGAAACCCCAAGTTTCAAAAGCCACTATAATTACAGCGGCCCAAAATTTCACCAATCACCGCTTCCATTTAATATTCTGTCCTCGAAAAAGTAATTACACTCGCTACACGATATTATTCCATATAAAAGACCATTAATTTACAACACAACAATATCAATACGTGGTATAGTATTGATGAACCTTCATACGATTGTAATGATTTTTAAAGAAAATATTTATAAATCGTTCAACTTCCAATGATAAGCGATAGATGGCGCTAGTAATTACATGAACTTTAGACATTCGTTGTAGATATTAAGTAATAATTTATAATATTAGACTTTATGGATTTGTTTTGTATAAATATATCATAATTGTTAAAATGAAATATTTACTTGCAGTTAATTATTAGATAAACTCTAATGTATATTAGTTAGTCAATTGATGTTACGTACTCTTTACTTTGCTCTGATTGGTCGGTTAGTCGACCGAGTGTTTGTGAAAGTTTGTGGTAGGGAAACACTGAGTTTGTTACTGTCATTGTGGACAGAGTCAGTCTGCTTTGAGTCGTTGAACAGAAAACATGTCCGACTAATCTGTGTATTTGTAAATGATTGTTAATAGAACGATAAGTATGAAATTGTGTTGATCAAAGTGAATAAAATATTTATACAATTTATCCTGAAGTGTTTGATTTATCACATTTCAGAAGTGGGATATGCCTACAAATATGTGCAGTGATAACAGGAAGAGGTTATGTGTGCCTAAATTGAAGATAAATGAGCTCGAGATTTATTTATTTTTTTAGCCAAGTGTGCCAAGTATTTTAGACCAGTATCATACTCACCCAAATTTCTTACTGATGGTGACAGGCTCGTGTATTGAATCATTCGATTTCCTTCAAATGTGTGAATTGAGTGGTACAGATATGCGCGTCATGTTCGTAATCGAACGTTGACAAGACTAAACACCTCTTAAATGCTGGTGATTCATTTTAGTTTCTATATTTCAAATTGGGTTGCTTTTCCTTTATTTAATTTCATCGAATTCGTATAGTGATAGATTAAAAAAAAAACAGTTTATGTGTAAAATTTTCCTATTTCCCAAAGCGATAATTGTCATTGTTGCCTCGGATTACTTTGTGTGGCACGATAATTTCCCTTTCGTTTCGACGCATAGTTGTAAAAACATGTTGTACCCCTTATTAGTATGTCACAATAATGATAAATGACATATAATTATAAATGATCAGTGATCAGTGAAATGATAAATGATCAGTGATCAGTGATAAGTGATCAGTGATAAGTGATAAGTAATTAGTGATAAGTAATTAGTGATAAGTGATCAGTGATAAGTGACCAGTGATTAGTGACCAGTGATTAGTGACCAGTGATTAGTGACCAGTGATTAGTGACCAGTGATTAGTGACCAGTGATTAGTGACCAGTGATTAGTGACCAGTGATTAGTGACCAGTGATTAGTGACCAGTGATTAGTGACCAGTGATTAGTGACCAGTGATTAGTGACCAGTGATTAGTGACCAGTGATTAGTGACCAGTGATTAGTGACCAGTGATTAGTGATCAGTGATTAGTGATCAGTGATTAGTGATCAGTGATAAGTGATCAGTGATAAGCGATCAGTGATAGGTGGTCAGTGATCAGTGATAAATGATAAATTTATTTATTTATAAATGTTAAACGATAAAAGATAAATGATAGATGATAGATGATGATAAGTCTTAAATGATATATGATATTTATTTTGTACTGTTGTTTTATGAACTAAATTTCCACCTATGACAAACAATAAATGAATTTGAGAGAACAAAGTTAAAACTGAGTTTGTATATGTATAACACGATTTAAAAGGCTGTAAATGGAATTTCTTCTCCATAGAGATCTACACTTTAGAATATGTAATTACCGTCAGTGCTTTGATCAGGCCAAGAGTGTCTTTGATGAAGCCAAGCGTGCCTTTGATGAGGCCAAACGTGACTTTGATGAGGCCCAACGTGCCTTTAATGAAGCCAAGTGTACCTTTGATGAAGCCAAGCGTGCCTTTGATGAAGCCAAGCGTGCCTTTGATGAAGCCAATCGTGCCTTTGATGAAGCCAAGTGTGCCTTTGATGAAGCCAAGCGTGCCTTTGATGAAGCTAAGCGTGCTTTCGATGAAGCTAAGCGTGCCTTTGACGAAGCCAAGTGAGCCTTAATAAGACCAAGCGAGTCTTAATGAGGGATGAGGCAAGCATGCCTTTGATGAAGCTAAGCGAGCCCATTTGAGGCCATGTGGGCCATTTGAGGCCAAGTGAGCCATTTGAGGCCAAGTGGGCCATTTGAGGCCAAGTGGGCCATTTGAGGCCAAGTGGGCCATTTGGAGCAAAGTGGGCCATTTGAGGCCAAGTGGGCCATTTGAGGCCATGTGGGCCATTTGAGGCCATGTGGGCCATTTGAGGCCAAGTGGGCCATTTGAGGCCAAGTGGGCCATCTGAGGCCAAGTGGGCCATTTGATTTGGCCAGATGAGCCAATTAAGATTCGGGTTAAGTGTGCCCGGTGCAGATGAAATTATCCTCAAGAGCGTAAGTAACGTATGAATTTACCTATTAATGTGATTTTAGTCTGACTACGTTGGCTTAATGCAGATGTAAATGAATTGAATAATTTATTAAGTTTATTCATATCATATTTGAACTGTTTATTGGATGAGATTTGAACATTCTGTTATAGTTTTTGAAGATATTATAGGTATAGATAAATTGAATTGAAAGTATAATTTAACACTGGGATTTGATTCTTAAAAAAGAGTTTCAAATGAACGATACAAGTACTATTTCCTGTAAATGTTTTAACCACTGATTTTTTTATTTTTGAGGACTTGGATTCCGACAGAACTACAGAAGGAAAAATTGCCAGTCTTATTGAACAAATAGATAGTTCCTGGTTCAAACAGTACAGACTTGAAGAAAAATGATGCAAAGAGACGATTTGGAAGGAATAAGACACCACCACGATGCAAGAAGCGAAGAGGTACCCCACGTTGGTCTAAGAGAGTGGTTGAATGATTTTCAAGGAGGAAAGCGTTACAAGTATCGAGGTTTGAACATATCCATTGGAACTTTGTGATACGGGAGTTCTATCACTTCTGTAAATTTTGAAAGTATTTAAGTTTAATTAGAAAGAGTAATTATAATTGATTTGTATTAAGCAAGTAGGATCAGAAACTGACTATACAATTTGTCTCGAAAACTTGCTAGTCTTACCAAGAGAAAATAGAAAATTTACGAAACCTTGCCAAGTTTTGTAAGTTAGCATTTAGTGACGAAGTGGTAAACTAAACTAAAATGATTTTATCTAATGAGCAGAATTATGGTCGGTTTCAAGCAGAAATGTTAGCTAGTAAGAATCAAGGTGTAACTTATGTGAATATTATTACGACAAATTAATGCTTATATACGGATAACATATAAGTAAAAGAGCTGCAGATAGAAATTTAAACACACGGGATTAATGATAAATCTATTAGGAATTGAGCCAAACCATTAAATTGTAGACGAGGAAATGGATTTATTACACGTTTTCAATTCCTGTGACGTGTGCATACTGTAGCGGAGACTGATTCCATAGATAGAGAACACAATGATATTTATTTTACAAGTAGGATAAAATATATACTATTACATGACCATAACTAGTTCTCGTCGTCCAGACTGAAATCGAAGCCGGTTCCTAAGATGATTATGATACAATGAATGATTTAAATAGAGCTAAATATTACATCGTTATTTATTCGGTTAAGGGGAAGATGGATTGAAAATCTATACACTAGAGTAGAGGACTAATTTCCAAGGTTTCAAATAAAAATAAAGTTTGACGAACAGTGCGATCCGAACTTCATTATTAGAACCTTTATTTGGTACGAAATCACGCACATATGCTGCTAATATTATTTGAGAGATAATATTAGTACAATTAAGCCCTTAGCCGCTAGCTGAAGGATCACTTTTATTCTAAATGCTTAAGTTTCTGTTTTATATTATGCTTTCAAATAATGAAAGTAATGAACTCTGACTAAACGAGTCGCCACACAACATGTAGCAACATGGTGGCTACAGATTTGTGAGTTTCATTTAACCACTGAGAGTGTAAGATCTAGGACGCGTATGTCGATACCTTAAGTCGTAATATCATGTTTTCCACAGAAATTAAGACGAATACTGTTTCTGTTTATAGTATTGAGACGAGAATTGATCTAAATATCAAATTTTCGAATACTTTGACTAGAGACACAATAGAAACAAAATGAGAGAGCAAGCGCCAGCATTTGCTTAGGATTAAATGAATAAGATCTAGATTTCAAATTCTTATAGCTGAACCCGATGAAAAACCTAATGACATGAAGTGAATTCAGTGCACGTAAATAATGAAGAATACTTTCGAACAAAAAGCTGATCAATTTTACTTTATGCTTACAGTCTCACATAATTAACATTGACCAATGGTTTTGAGTACCTAATTGAGTGTTGGTTATAAAACATATTTGACAGTAGTTTATTAACTTGAATAATACTGCAATCATGGATTTCTTTTAGATACCCTACTATCAAGAGCTTTTGCGATAGTCATGGTATTGACCTTGTTTTTAACGCTGTATCTTGTTTAGGGTTGAGCGCGGTTTTGCTAAAATGTATAACCACTATTTTAAATCCCCTAGCAAAATAAAATGATTCCTATGACGAACACCAAGGAAACATATGCCTATGGCGTGTTATTAATTCTGTTAAATGTCCCACTAGACAGACTGCCACAAAACTACCAGGATCAGAGTGCCTTTAAATGATAAACATTACGAAGTAAAATACGTTAAAAAGTTTAAGATATGAAGTGAGCGCCAATATCTGGGTTAGACTAGCAAAAAGATACTTTCGTTATCAGTAAAATCCTTGATACAGCCTACAGCATAAGTGGTTTAATAAAGATTAGTAGATCTGATTGCAATTATGAGGGTAAAATTGAATTTGCCTCATTTTAAAATCCATAGATCCATTGAAAAAAAAACAAAGTTTTAAGTATAAAATTACTGTAATTACCGATTTTGGCAAACTGAGGAATAACATTTAGAAACATACTTTCCTCCGACCTTATATAAACTCGGATATAGAGAAAAGACTTTGACAAAAAAAAAAAAAAACTCTATTCTTCGTGTGATGAGAATGTTATAAACATATGACGTGACGATAAAGCAAATAATCAAGACTAAGCCGAATGTAATGATTATGAATGTAAGACTCAGTTCCTTCTAGAAATGGAATTAAGTTTCATAATTTTAATGAAAATATCCTATCATTTTAATTGTAATTGTGCGTCAGGAGATCGCACGATGTCGGATGGCCGAATGTAATGATTTTTAAAGAAAATATTTATAAATCGTTCAACTTCCAATGATAAGCGATAGATGGCGCTAGTAATTACATGAACTTTAGACATTCGTTGTAGATATTAAGTAATAATTTATAATATTAGACTTTATGGATTTGTTTTGTATAAATATATCATAATTGTTAAAATGAAATATTTACTTGCAGTTAATTATTAGATAAACTCTAATGTATATTAGTTAGTCAATTGATGTTACGTACTCTTTACTTTGCTCTGATTGGTCGGTTAGTCGACCGAGTGTTTGTGAAAGTTTGTGGTAGGGAAACACTGAGTTTGTTACTGTCATTGTGGACAGAGTCAGTCTGCTTTGAGTCGTTGAACAGAAAACATGTCCGACTAATCTGTGTATTTGTAAATGATTGTTAATAGAACGATAAGTATGAAATTGTGTTGATCAAAGTGAATAAAATATTTATACAATTTATCCTGAAGTGTTTGATTTATCACACGATGATAATGAACATGGTCGATAAATTATTTTCATTGGATTGTTCCATTTTATAGCATAAAATACACATTATTTGTACAGAACTTCTATTGGCTGCCGAAAATGTAGCAAAGAAGATACAAAATTATTCCCCGTTTCCTATTTCAAAAACTTTTCGCTACATAAAATGCAACATGCATCTTACGTAGGAAGGAATCGATATTGGAAATGTAAATATTATTATGAATGAGAAACACGGAAGCTTTTACTATAAACCCACACATATTTAAACACTAACTATACATAAATATCGCTAAACACAAATAACCAGTAAGTATACAAGCATCAGGAACTAATTATAATGTTAAGCTGCAAATTATATGTTTAATTATACACGTTTCTATTACCTAATCAGGGCACTGAAAACTAAACGTATTGGAAAACGACCACTGTAAGTTTTAGCTATGCATTATAGAGTTGAGGTTTAAAGCGAGATTCGTCGCACAATATGCTGGTGTTTAAATACTTCTAAAGTCAAAATTTTGAAATCTTTTATTAGAACTGTTTATAAATCATTATAGTCATATCTTCTGTACATATGGTATTGATGACCATATTATTTTATCTATTAATTGGACTATTGCCCTGTGCCACACGGGTAGCAATTTCGTCAGCGTGCATTATTTTCTTTGTGGGTGCAAGTAGTGTCAGGGTGCGGAGGTTACGATGAAATATGGGCCAACTAAATTGTCTTTTCTTATGAGCGATAAGAAACTTTGGATAACATGCGAACCTTTCAGATGAGGCCGGTATGTTATGACCAGGAAGTTGAATGAAACAACAGATGAAACATAACATCCTGCTAATATTATAAATGTGAAGATTGGATCTTCATTGTTAAAGAATCATACCACAACTACTGAATGATTTTAACTTGACACACTGGTAGACCATGACATGGATTATAAGTGATGATATTTTCATTCGCTAACAAAAGTTAGTCCAAAATAGAAAAAAAGTGTCTATGTTAAAGCCCGAGAGATGTTTGTGATACATTCAGTAATATTTCTGAGATTGTTTTGCTCACAACCTTATTTTGTGCACATTTCGTTTTATTAAAGGAAGCAGAAGCTAAATTAAACTGAATAGTTATTTCACATAAAATGGGAGTCGAGAACATCCGCCGTAATGTGAACAATGAACACAATGTACGTCGTAACTAGGGTTGCCAACAATACTCTAAAATAGAATATTGTACACTATATCATGTAGGTGTACTCTATCCTATAACACTAATAGTTAATATTGTTTACTATACTAGGGACACGCATATATGCATAAGCATAATAGCCTTTTTAATGTTCCCACTGCTCGGATTGAGGCCTCCTCTCTAGGAGAAGGAACGTGCCGTAATCTACCACTTGCATGGTATAGGTATGCATATTATATGATCATATGATGATGCATACTTTATCATAACCAAAAAAGTCAACTTTACTGAGAGTCTTTATGGTCATGAATATGAAGTAGCGGGACGAGAGGAACAGGGCTTCATTGAAATTTATCAAAAATGAGCTTCTGATCTATGTAAACTTAGAGTTAGAATTTTTGAAGTCGTACACTTCTTTTAAAAACAATGAAAGTTTAAAAATATCAGTTTTTTTTTAAATTAATGATGCTCTATTTTACAAGTACCGTACTCTTTATTTACTTCATTTGAAATCAGATATTATACTCTATTTCTTCTAATAAAACTTGGTAACCCTATTCGTAACATTGTAGAGCTCCGACTCTCCTCTGGGAATGCGACCGAGTACCGAGTTAACTACATTTCAATCTCTCGACACGAGGCAGGCTCTAAATGGAGTTTATGTAACATGATACAAAGACTCAAGGGTGGACTGGAGAGGGTAGGGCTTGACGTGACAACAGATAAAATGTAATTAAAGCGACGTATTAAGGACGTGCGGAGTGACAATGAAAAGTTTAAGGCCAGAGTGCTAGAGTATTCTCATTTAAAGCTAGCTATGAATTTTGATGATGATATGCTCATATGTGTGATCTCTGTTTTCCTTGCTTTCAACAAAACTTCGAGAAACTTTCATCGTTTCTTAAAAAGCGGTCAGAAAAGTATGAATAAACAAAATATTCTTAGTCATAGGTAGTGATGTTTAGATTAGGGAATAGTTGTCGTCGCCACCTTGCCCTAAAAAGAGTATTTACTACTTTTATAATGACATAAATGGTTGTGTTAATAACCCCCAGGTGGCATACGAATTAACCTCTAAAATTACCCATATATCTTAAAAGAGTGCCAATATAGAGGGACGTCACATACCCTTTACACCAGCCGACGATCAAGACAATACCAACGAAAACTTATTCAAACTATAAGCAGTTTAGAAGTTACGAGGAAACAGATGAAACTACATACAAATTCAAAATCACAACCCTTCTTTTAGGCTTCATCGTAGTCGGGTAAAAATGAATTCAAAGTCGCAACCGCCTACCATGATCTAAATTTTAAAAGCTTCGCCAACAAAGACACATCTCAGAACTTTTAAAGCTACATAGAATGATGCAGAGAGAAAGGCACTTTAGTAACATGAGAGACATGTTGACAGCTGAGTTTCTGACTTTCATGTTACAGTAGTGAAACATGAATGCTGCAATGGTTTAATTAATTCATGCTTGATGAATATTTGTACACAGATCAAAATGTCATCATCATCAGCCTTTTTTATGTTCCCACTGATGGGAATCAGGGAATCATTCTCTCTAGGAGAGAGGATGGGTCGTAATCCACCAAACGGGGCCGCGGGCCCAGTGCGGGTTGGTGGATGTCGCATGTCTTCGAATTTTTAGTGGAAGGAAAACATCGTGAGGAAACCGGCATTTTCCTCACGATGTTTTCCTTCACCGTTTTGAGAGCAGTGGTAATTAAATAATTTACACAAAGTAATGCGCCTGGCAGGTTTTGAACCCGCGACCTACAACTCGTCGGAGCCATTACCACTCGGCCACCACTGCTCTCAAAATGTGAGACTGTTGAATACAAAGTTGATGGATAAAGGACATTCCATTTTCATTTCTTTTCCCTAGTGTATCATAAGTAATACGTATTATATTAAATTAGATAATTTAGTCCGATAGCCAAGTCAATCTAGGTTATCAAGGTCCCTTATGTACGGACTGAATAATTAACCGACTTGGTATTACATTGATCTCACAACTTTTTACGGTAGAATAAATGAGTTGCGTGCCTTGGTTTTTCTACAAGTTATGTTTTTGATGGCATTTTTTTTATGTTATATGACGCGTCACCGTTGTTGTTTCAAATTCTCAGCTTTGATTCGTCAAACGCTGTGCTGTTTGATTTTGTAGGTATTTTGACAAAAAATTAATTACGCGGTGCGACGATATAAACTTATAAAATACTAGCTGTCCGCCCGCGACTTCGTCCGCGTGTACTTCGGTTATCGCACTCTAAACGTGTTTTCCCGTAGGAATAAGATGTTTTTCCGGGATAAAAACTAGCCTATGTTCTTTTCCATGTCAAAGGCTATTATGCATGTCAAATTTCATCTAAATCCGTTCAGCCGTTTTTGCGTGATTAAGTAACAAACATCCAAACATCCACACTTTCACATGTATAATATTAGTTAGGATCTTAAAAGGGTCCTGTCATCCAGTGTCAATCGTGAGAGCAGCCACTAATTGTCTGCGTTTTCAGTTAAGTACGATACCCTATGTTCTTTTCCATGTCAAAGGCTATTATGCATGTCAAATTTCATCTAAATCCGTTCAGCCGTTTTTGCGTGATTAAGTAACAAACATCCAAACATCCACACTTTCACATTTATAATATTAGTTAGGATGTTAAAAGGGTCCAGTCATCCAGTGTCATTCGTGAGAGCAGCCACTAATTGTCTGCGTTTTCAGTTAAGTACGATACAAAGTGCATAAAATGGCCTTGACACTGAGTCCAGTATACAAGACGGTTCAGTTTAATTAATACAATATTACTTTGCAGAAACATATTCGACCTTTTTTTTTTTTTTCGATGTGAAGAATCATCTTATGACAACCCCCGCTCTTGGGCGGAGCGGGAGATAGTGTCAGACTTTTACTGACTAAAAAACCCATCCCGTTCCTTCAAGCCTTCATACCGGGGCTCGAGCGCCCTTTTGGATAACCCTGGCCCCAGTAGGCTTCGACCCGGCTGGGTCCCTGCTGTTGCTGACAACTCCTTGAGACGCGCGGGAACAGCGCGCGCCGTCGACGACTTGGGCTTGGTCCGGACAGTTACCGGACGGCCGGACAGCGAGCTACCCATTGCCCACTGTCCGCAAGCCCGCGCCTACGGTGGCTGGAAATCGGGATCGGAATCCCGGCGGCGGCGAGAGCGCCGTTGCCTGATGCGGTCGGCCTCCTTCTTAGCGAGAACATATTCGACCTTAAGATTGTCTTCTGTATACAAGGTGCAGTTTTAAAACTGCACAATATTTCAGGAGGTTGTAATAAAACTCATAAATAATCATGTAAAAAAACGATACCTGGTCAATAATCAGTAATACTTGTTATTTAATTTTTTAATTACACTAAACTAAATCGATTGATCGATGGCCGCGGGGGCGTGGCTAGGGTGTGGCGTGCGGGATGATGATTGGATGATACATTATTTATGAAACTATCGTTGCGAGTTAGTGTGTGTGAAAACGCCCTTTATTGTTCCGTGTTTGTGTGTGTGAAAAAAAGCGCGGTTATAAAAAAAAAAGAAATTACCTACTTATTTTATTATTGATTCGGGTCGAGAATCACTAACATAATTACCTCCTGAAATATTTTGCAGCTTCAAAACGACACCTTGTATAAAAGGAGAAGCTGACTGACTGACATATCAACGCACAGCTGAAGCTACAGGGCCTAGGACCGAAACTTTGCACAAGGTTCCCTGTTATGACGTAGGGGAGCATAAAGAGAGAGATTTTTCAAAATTTACTCCCTTAGGGGAGGAATGGGTTCCAAAAGTTGCATGAAGAAAAGTTTCTCTATACAGGGTTATTCGTAAAACACTAGCAACCTCTCAGAACTATGTTACTAACATCATAAACAACAACTTTTGTTCTATGACTTTTTACAAAACATAATACATTAACCAAAAACAAACCTACAAGATTTCGTTGTTCTATCTAAAACATTTCAACTCTGTATCTTGCTATACCTACCTACGTACTTAGGATGCGACGTAAGCGATTCAAGCCCCGCTACACGATCCCCACTCCCTTCCGCTATTGTACTATCGCTTGCTTCGCAGAGACTTCGTAATATTTAGAACGTTCAATTTAATTATTTTTAAGCTATTGCATAGCTTCTATCGCGGGCCTTGAGCGTGGAGACCGAATCCAGAAATTCCGTAACGAAAATAACCTAACACCCCCCACTCATTTGTTTTTTGAGCGTGGTGACCGATAAGAAAACAAATGAGTGGACAATCAATCAAAATTCAATTCAATGTGTGAAAGTGTAACTTCAATTAATATCAAAGAAAAAAAAAATACTGCATAAATAAAATAAATAAAAAATTAAGAGATGTCAAGGGACACCCGGATGGAACGAAGTTCATATATATATATAAGAGAGAGAGAGAGACAGACAGAGAAACATGCGCACGCCGCACGGCTTACAATAGCTTAGTATAGCAAAAAGTGCTCACAACGCGCGATAAGGAACTTCGAGAAAAAATTAAGAGATTTACATTTTGACAGCACTATCGGCTTCAGCAACCTCGAAAACCATGAAAAAGACACCCATGACGAAAAATTTGATAATTTCTTGCAGCCGCCATCTTCGATTTATATTTTGGCAGTACCATCGGTTTCAACACCCTCGAAAACCATGAAAACGACACCCATGACGAAAAAGTTGATAATTTCTTGCAGCCGCCATCTTGGATTTACATTTTGACAGTACTATCGGTTTCAACACCGTCGAAAACCATGAAAACGACACCCATGACGAAAAATTTGATAATTTCTTGCAGCCGCCATCTTCGATTTATATTTTCGCAGTACCATCAGTTTCAACACCCTCGAAAACCATGAAAACGATACCCATGACGAAAAAGTTGATAATTTCTTGCAGCCGCCATCTTGGATTTACATTTTGACAGTACTATCGGTTTCAACACCCTCGAAAACCATGAAAACGACACCCATGACGAAAAAGTTGATAATTTCCTGCAGCCGCCATCTTGGATTTATATTTTGACAGTACCATCGGTTGCAACACCCTCGAAAACCATGAAAACGACACCCATGACGAAAAAGTTGATAATTTCTTGCAGCCGCCATCTTGGATTTATATTTTGACAGTACCATCGGTTTCAACACCCTCGAAAACCATGAAAACGACACCCATGACGGAAAATTTGATAATTTCTTGCAGCCGCCATCTTGGATTTATATTTTGACAGTACCATCGGTTTCAACACCCTCGAAAACCATGAAAACGACACCCATGACGGAAAATTTGATAATTTCTTGCAGCCGCCATCTTGGATTTATATTTTGACAGTACCATCGGTTTCAACACCCTCGAAAACCATGAAAACGACACCCATGACGAAAAAGTTGATAATTTCTTGCAGCCGCCATCTTGGATTTACATTTTGACAGTAAAAGTGTCGGTACAACTTTTCGTGAGAATTTTTTCCGTCTAGCCCCCTTTCACAACGCGCAATAAGGAACTTCGTTCCAATAATTATAATTGCCTATGTTGATAAAAATGCTATGCAATAGCTTTACCGCGGCAGTCCCCGAGTGCCACACGTCTTTTTTATTTTTGTATGAAAATCTGATGAACTAAAATATTATAATTTTCTAAAAGTCATAGAACAAAGGTTGTTGTTTATGATGTTAGTAACATAGTCCTGTGAGGGTGCTTGTGTTTTACGAATAACCCTGTATAATTAATTGTTGACTCCCGTTTACCACCTTCACGCGGGCGAAGCCGCTGGCAGACGCTAGTCATGCTACATTTTTCGACTGGCCTGTTCGTCTAGTAGTTAGTGACCCTGACTGCTATGCCGGAGGTCGTGGGTTCGATTCCCACCCAGGACAAATGTTTGTGTGATGAGCATAATCATTTGTTCTGTGTCTGGGTGTAATTTATCTATAATATGTATTTAGAAATATGAGTATGTTTATCAGTTGTCTAGTACCCATAACACAAGTTCTGCTTAGCTTGGGACTAGACGGCGTTGTGTGATAGTTGTGGAATATAAAAAAAAAAAAAAAAATTGTTTAAACTTTATGAACAAGTAAAAACACTGAACAAAGGCGGAATTAATGCAATAGGAATTTTCTCCATGTCGACGTTCGAGTGGCGTAGAACTAGAACATGGCGGCTACCTATGCTATTTGAAAAGAAGACAAAAGGAAATATGTACATAATAGATATAAAGAAATATTTCAAAATTCATTGTTGTCTATAACACTTTTTTTCCAACTTTTGCAGTTATGCTGGAAGAGATTACTTTAGAAATAACACTGAGAAATAAACATCACCTTTATACATTGCTTTATACCATTCATTATGTTTAAGTACCTTCTTTTTGTCTTATTCTATGTGTGTGGTACATTCATCATCATCATCATCATCTTCCTGCCCTTGTCCCGTTTTATTTGGGTTCTACGACACGTTTTTTTTCTTCCATTCTGTCCTGTCACTCGTCACGCTATCACTAACTCCCTTTTCTTTCATTTCACAATGTACCATCATTCATTGTTAAATAAAAAAAAAATTGATAACAAAGTTAATAAATATGTAGGTACATAATTAAACTTCATCATTTTGTTGCATAAAATTGCAATTATTTTTGCAATCAAGTGTACTAGGTATGTGGAAACTCTTTCACGCAACATTTCACACGCTTTGCTTGTGAATGTTTTTATTTGACGTCCTTGCAACTTCATAGGCTACTAGTGATCTTCTATAAACACCGCTAAATTTTAGGTAGGTAGTTTGTACGCAACGCCGACTATTAACTGAAGGTCATTGAACTCGCTCAGCTGAAGTTTTCTTGAAGAAATTAATTTCGTACATGCGTAAATTAATACGAGTTTTGAAAAAAAGGTACTTTATTTTTTAATTTTATCTTTACAAATCGATAGTGTTTCATGTACCGGATCGACCCTCCACGGGATTAAAACGATTAAAATTTAGCGGTGTATATAAAAGGCAAAGCCCTGCTGACTCACACACTGACGTTGGATATATCCGACAAACACTCGTGTGTTTATTACGCTAGGGCCGCAAATACTCGACTTCATCAATGCCCTGCTCAAAACCTTCGACCTAGAATGCTGAAATATCGCACAGAAGTTCCTTTTATGTTGTATACTAATAATACGAAAGGATTTTCCACAATTCACCCCTAAGTACCGAGAGACAGTGTCAGACTCTTATTGACTAAAAACCCACCCCGTTCCTTCAAGCCTTCATACCGGGGTTCGAGTTGTCTTTCGAAACTAAGCCTTGCCCCGGTAAGCTTCGACCCGGGCAAGCTACTGTTGCTGACAACTGCTTGAGGCGCGCGGGAACAGTGCGCGCCGTCGACGAATTGGGCTCGGTCCGGACAGTTACCGTACGGTCGGACAGCGAGCTACCCATTGCTCACTATCCGCAAACCCGCGCCTACGGTGGCCGGAAATCGGGATCGGAATCCCGGCGGTGGCGAGCGCCGTTGCCTGATACGGTCGGCCTTCTCCTTTGCGAGTATTACTGCTTCGCAGAAGTCGGCGACCGCCTGCCACTCCTCCTCGCTCCGGACCATGGCGTGACCCAAGGCCCGGCGCGAGAGGTCTCCGCCGCCGATCGCCCCCACGAGGGCACGGCGATGCTTCGCCCAAGCAGGGCACACATCGACTGTGTGTTCCACCGTGTCCTCCGGGCGTCCCGCACAGTGGCGACACCCGGGCATCACTTCCGCACGAATCCAGTACAGGAACCTCCCGAACGAACCATGTCCGGTGAGGACCTGCGTCATGCGGAAGGTAAGGACGCCGTGAGGTCTTTCCAGCCACGCCTCAACGAGGGGACTTACCGCCATAATTGTGGCGTGCCCAGCACTGGGTTGCGATAGTTGCTGACGCCATTTCACCATGAGATCCCTGCCGCGGCAGCGAGCGGACTTTCACCCCGGCGTTGCATCTCCACGCGCATATCATCGTGTATGTGTGCCAGGACTGTTGCCTCCAGATCCCACAGTGGTAAGCCAGCCAGAAGGCTCGCCGCTTCGCGGGAAATCGTGCGGTATCCCTGCACCATCCGAATTGCCATGACCCTCTGGCAGGCGTTCAGAATGGCCGCCGGTCGCTTTTGCAGCGACGGCGCCCACACCGGCGCCCGGTTTTGACGGCCAGCTGCGGTGCGGATGCAGTTCGTTAGTCGTATTGCGTGCGGACAATCGTATTTTTCATAAAAAGCGCGCGGTGCGGCAACCGTGCTGCGAACGGAAGGCAGCCAGATACGTTTTCACTTTAGGCTACATACTAAAAACGTGCGGCAGCGGTCCGAAAATGAAACGTCTAAATTGAAAGCGCCCTTAGGAGATGAAACAGGGTTCCAAAGTTTTTATAAGAAAAAACCTACGTTACACGCAGGCGAAATCGCTGACAGATGCTAGTTTGTTTATAGAAACGTATTTGCTTTGATTTACTACCCGCGTATGGTTTCTGTCGTTTGTAAAAATACCACGTTTGCGTGTCAGAGGCGAGCTCGCGAACTAGAACGAAAGACGCTTAATTATTGGTCTAGCTAGTAGATGGTAGTTATGTTAATAACATGTAATTGGACAAGTCACACTTAGAAGCACATAGCGCAACAGATGCGAAGATTAAACTCACTGACTGAACTATAGACTCAAAGTAAGTTGCCATTTTATGTTATGATGACGATAAAACGAGGATGGTACTTAATACAACACATTACTTGGTGTAATATACACACCACAATTGTTTAATTAGTACACATACTTAAAGGGCTTATTAGAAAAGCCCTTGTTATTAAGTAAAATCTCAATAAATAATATTCATAAACAGCAAAGTTATTGTTAATGTCACTCAATTTATGGAAATATTGTGCAGGCTATTGATTAATGAATGAATAAGTGACAATTATTAAGGAAAAACACTGCCCGCAGTATTTTCTACTAGCAATTGTTATGTTTGCTTGATTCTATGATGAATTTACCTTTTCGTGGTCAATTTTAGGATTTCGGTTTTTTTCTACTTTTGACTACAAAAATATGATCAGTGACGCGTACAGATAGAGTCCCATTTTTTTGTGTACTAATTAAAAAGTAGGGGTGTATTTCATCATCTCTGCTCTCGAAACGGTAAGGAAAACATTGCGAAAAATTCGAAGACATATGATATTCACCACCTCTCCTTGAGAGGAGGCCTAAGTCCCAGCAGTGGGAAAATTAAAAGACTGATTATGCTATGCTATGCTGTTTTTTTTTGAGGTTAGACATCATCAAGAAATTTCTTCCGCTCAGACTTTTACAGACTAAAACTGCTTCGGAACGAAGCCCTTCAGTTGCATTTAATAGGTTTACTCGTACTGGAAACATGCCTTAATTTTTATCATAATATAACCTTGCGATTTGACCTTAAATATAAACCCTTAAATTTTGATCGTTTTAATCTCGTGGAGGGTCGATCCGGTACATGAAACACTATCGATTTGTAAAGATAAAATTAAAAAATAAAGTACCTTTTTTTCAAAACTCGTATTAATTTACGCATGTACGAAATTAATTTCTTTAAGAAAACGTCTCAGCTGAGCGAGTCCAATGACCTGTAGGTAGTTTGTACGCAACGCCGACTACTACTTACAGGTCATTAAACTAAAAAAAGCTACTTTATTTTTAATTTTATCTTTACAAATCGATAGTGTTTCATGTACCGGATCGACCCTCCTCCACGGAATTAAAACGATCAAAAAGCGGTGTATAACCTAAAAACCACTGTTTTGTCTAACAGTTTTTTTTTTTGACAAAATAATTTTTAAAGAAGCTTTCTATTGTTCCGTTCCCGAAGGGTGCCAACGCGACCCTACTAAGCCTCCGCTGTTTGTCTGCCTGTCTGTTTGTCCGTCATCTTATAAACAGTATGAGGTAGAGAGTCGAAATTTTTTATACCTAGGATATGTAGGTAATTCTATTAACGCTACAAAAAACAAAAAAAAACATAAAATTAAAATTAAGTTAAAAATTAAAGGCTGGAATTCTGGGCCAGGAAAGGAACTTAACTAGTTTTGCCATCGATACGCTAAGAGGAAGAAAGGCCGTTCACATTTTGTCGGCGTATTTTGCTTGATTTTTATACTGTAGTACCAGACCAGTTTTTTAAATGCATATAAAGTTAACTGCGTGTCATTCAATAAAATGATCACAAGCTTCAACAAACTTCACTAGTAAGTAGGTAATTAATCCTATTACATGTACATTTAAAACGCGAGTCAAGGCAAACCACAAGGTAAATATTTTGCGTTCTAAAACCGTACGTTTCCAATCTTTTGACTAGAGATTAAATTACTTATTGAAGTACCTACAGAGTTCAATGAATTTATTTTTTACTAGCTTTTGCCCGCGGCTTCGCCCGCGCGTAAGTTGGTTTCTTTTTACAAACTTAGCAAAATTTATAAAATATGTCACTCAGGAATAAAGCAGCTTTTTGACAGTGAAAAAAAATTAGCAATCGGAACAGTACTTTCAGAGATTACTCATACAATCAAAAAAAAAATTTAAAAAAAATACAGACTTCCCGCGCCCATTTCTTCTTACGAGATGATTCTACTACAAACTGTTGAATGGACTTCCACCAACTAACTAGCCGGTTTAGCTATACTTATTTACTTAGTACCTACTAGGTAAATAAGTATAGACAAATAGTAATATGTGTGTGTTGCAAGGTCAAGGTGGAAAAGCCCCTCATACCTGTTTGCCATGATGCTAACAAAAAATGTGCATTTACTTATTAGCACATTGTTATATTCCAGTGAGAATTTAATAAAACATCTCAGCATAAAACCTTTAGGTAGGTACTTGGTCAGTTTCTATAAGAACAACACTACAATTCCTTTATGATGGTCCAGCTGACAGCTGTCAGACTCTTACAATATAGCTACCTATCCTTTTCTTTCATTTTAAAGATGCATATTTTCATCCTGCTGTCATGCTACCCATGCTATGTAAAAAAAAAAACCTTTGAGGTGTAGTAGTTACTACCTATAGTATAAGGTCTATGACTCTATGCATATGAATGTATCTTCTATTAATATATTAACACACTTATAATACTCTTTTACAGAGTAATTAAAGGTAATCGCTTGGGAACAGTTGTTTCAATAACATTACATCCGCACACCTTACTGAATTTTTTTTCTGAGTTTGGGAAATCATCAAATATAGTCTGTGTAAAAAGTTAACCGACTTGGAAATTTTGTATAATATTATGTTATCATTTAAAAATACTTATATTCGATACTTTTTATAAGGTTCTTCTGTTAGTAAACAATGGTCAATATCTCATAATCAACCTTGATTATTTAACCAGTGTTGACTACATCAGATTTCATTAAACCCTAATAATTACCCAAGTCGTCTGACTTTTTAGACAGACTCTAACGTCTCTGACTCTAGATGAAGCGAAAGATAGTCAGACTTAACCTTTTGAATGTCTTAAGTTACACAGTTCGACATAAGCAATTGTCTTTCTATTGTGTCTCTAATTACGGCATTCGATGAGTTAATGTGTTTTAATGTTATTTCAGTTGCTCTAACGCTCTTTACAATCCAGGACCTTTAGACAAATGACTGTTCTGTTAGCGTTCCCGCTAAACGCCAAGTACAAAATGTATGGCAACACATTACCTGTCAAGCCACTTATCACGTGACTTTTCCGCAGGTAATGTCTTTATCATACTTATACATTTTGTAATTTAACGTTTGGCGTTTGGTGCAAGGTCTGTGGTAACGCATTCGAATACAGTACCTCTACCATGAGTTTAAAGCAATAGTATTTGTCGATACTCGATACCGACTACGTAAATATTTTGTATGGCAAATTTTAAAGCGCCTCTAGCGGTTACTTACGGAACCAAAATTTGCCATACAAAATATTTACGTAGTCGGTATCGAGTATCGACATATACTATTGCTTTAAACTCATCGTAGAGGTACAGAAAAGATAAAAGGGGTATTCGAACAATCGCGTAGTAGTAAGTAATTACGTAAGTCCTTGATTAAATAATTGACTAGGTACGGTACCTACTTAAACCTATTCTTCAGTATGACCTAACATGAAATTTCTATAGGCTAAATGCTTTCTAAATTAATTTAGTTCGACCTCGATCGTTGGTATTTTTCAACCGACTTCATATGAGGCAGTTTTATAATCGAATGTATTTTTTTATGTCTGTTACCTCTCTCAACTCTGACACTTTCAAAACGATTTAGAAAATTATTTTTTAACCTACTTCTAAATTGATACAATTTTTCAAAATCCAGTTCAGAACTAGATTTAAAAAAATTGTATTTTAAGATCTATGAGAAATTGCCGAAATTCCTAAAATATTATAGGCATACTTACGCATGTCACTAAAAAAGTTCTGAGTATCCAACCCTAATTAGTAAACGCCGACTACTACCTACCGGTCATTGAACTCGCTCAGCTGACGTTTTCTTAAAGAAATTAATTTCGTGCATGCGTAAATTAATACGAGTTTTAAAAAAAGGGTACTTTATTTTTTAATTTTATCTTTACAAATCGATAGTGTTTCATGTACCGGATCGACCCTCCACGGTATTAAAACGAAGATCAAAATTTAACGGTGTATATGTAGACGGATGGAGAGGGAGAGGGAGGCCAAATAAAAGATTGATGGATTGTGACCATAGAATTATTTTACCATCCCGCTAATATTGTAAACGCGAAATTTTAGATGTTTGTTACTCTTTTACGCAAAAACTGATGAATGAATTTCGATGTAACTTGGTAAGTGTTCAGGTAGACTATGTAGGTATAGTCTACCTGAACACTTACCAAGTTATAGTATACCTACCATGGAGTAGCATATCATACAGGATACTTTTTACCCTGGTAGCATGTTCCATGTTCCCTTGGGTTAATTTTCTATTGTCACGCGGGCGATGCCGCTGGCAGTAACTTGTATTGTTATGTAAGTACGAATATTCTGGGTAATAAAATTTCATTTTATTACATTTCAGGTATAGTACTATTGTGACCTGACCTTATTATATCTGGACCACTTGGTCACGCAACATCTCAGTTCGATAACCGCCTACCAACCAGTCGCGGTACGGATGTTACGTATTATATGTAATGTACTTGATAAAACAGTTACGTGATGTATGTTAGGTACATAATTTTTTTGTAGATATTCGGGAACATTTTATAAACCGGACATCTTTACTATAAACCTTGTATTTTGTAATAATTTGGTCAATATAATAAAACACTGTTTTATTGTAATTAATCTCAAAAAGCATTTAAAAATAAATCATTATCTTTAAATATTTTTTCAATAAATCTAACTCTAGCCAGACAATAAAAACATGATCTACCAGGTACTATTGTAATCAAGGAATTGTCAGCAACAGCAGGGACCCAGCTGGGTCGCAGCCTACTGGGGCCAGGGTTATCCGAAAGGGCGCTCGAGCCCCGGTATGAAGGCTAGAAGGAACGGGGTGGGTCTTTTAGTCAGTAAGAGTCTGACACTATCTCCCGCTCCGCCCAAGAGCGGGGGATGTCATTGCATGATTTTTTCCCACCATAAAAAAAAGTACTATTGTAAAACCTTTCGAAATAATTTCTTTACATACATTTAACCATCTCAGTTAGAAATTAGAATATCCAAGTAGTGACCGACCGAACAGGACTTTCTACCGAAGCCGAATCTTTGGTACCTACATATCTGTGTCAGTTTCGGCCGAAACCAAACCGACTCTTTTTAGTTCTGACATTTATACAGACCACGAGTTAAATGAAATAGAAAAGGTTAAAGAATGTGTAAAATTAAATACTTTTTGAAATAAACAAAAATTACAAAAAAAATACCAAACATGTTAAGTACTTAGAACAAAAATTGGTCAACAATATAATCATTAATTAATTTTTATAATAAAGGAAAAATCTCATTAATAGATTTATTTGATAGTTTACCGACCGACCTGAGAAACCGGCGGAGGCCACGAAATCACCCGAAGTCAACCTAACGAAGCGCAGTAATTGTGAATTTTCGCGCATCCTTGATTGAGAGCAAAGTTTGGGCGCGGCTAAAGATACCAAAACTCAAATCAAATCAAAAATTTTTATTACCACATAAACCATTTAAGTACAGGCACTTTTGAATTGGACGTAGTTATGCAAACAAGAACCAACCCACATTATTATTATTATTAGTGAAATTGAGTTATGTACTTCAATGGACTGAGTTATGACTTCAGTGCCCATTGAAGTATATAACTCAAATTTCATTAAAAATGTGGGTTGGTTCTTGTTTGCATAACTACGTCCAATTATCAAAATGTAGGTCAGTCAAAAAATGAAGCTCTATGAAGAAGAACGTGCAAGAAACACCATGGACACTATTTAAAATCATGTTATGATCTACAAAAATCTTGGTTACATACTGATGCCACAACTATAATTTTAAGCCGATACTTGCCGAAATCGAAACCGAACCTTCGGCACGTCACTATGTCCACGCACCAATATCATGGATACGTCAATAGACAGAAAAACGACATTGTTTTACAGGTAGTTACTATCTATTGGTTTTCAATATCTGGGGTAAGTATTACGGCTTGCAAACATTTGACGGATTACAAGTCTGCTCTATTTTCAAGCAGAACCAGTAATTTCTCAGAACTGACATTCAGATAATGTTCAGATAGAGGTGGGTAGACATTAGACACAATCAATGCTCTCATTCAGTTTCAGTTCACCACATAAACAAACTACTATTTATAAACTGTAATATTGTATACCTGACATATAGCGTCTATAAATGGTTCCGCCTACGTAGAATGATTAGATTAGCTAGATTGCTTAATTTTTTTTCAGGAAACGGAAAAAAAAATCCGCCTCACCATACAAAATTATAAACTTGATGGGCCAGTTTGTATGGAGAGGCCGAATTTTTTTTTCGTTTCCTGAAAAAATTTTTTGTGGAATGTTGTTCAGTATCGTCTAATGAGCAAGCCCTTAAAGTTTGTGGAGGGCTGTCCCTTACACCTTGTATAAATAAAATTGGTGTGTCTGTTTGTAATATTGAAATAACTGCTTTTTACTACATGCATATGAATATATATACGGTACATACGCCAAAATAACATTTTTTACAATTTTTGTCTGTCTGTCTGTTTGTCCGGGCTAATCTCTGAAATGGCTGGACCGATTTTGACGGGACTTTTTTGGCAGGTAGCTGATGTAATAAGGAGTAACATAGGCTACTTTTATTTTAGAAAAAATAAATTCAAAATCCTGTAGTCCAGCACAGCTTATTTACTATAACTAAGAAGCAAATTCATAATCCATGTCTCCATCACTCAACCTAGTTAAATTCTTTAAATAATTTTTAAATTGGTAGCTACTTAGCATAGCATAAACATAGGCACAATAAGCCTCTTATAATGTTCCCACTGTTGGGACTCCGGCCTTCTCTTTATAAGAGGGAAATCCTCTTTGGAACGGCCGGAATACAATACGCGGGGCCAGTGCGGATTGGTGGATGTCACATTATATTCGATTTTTTTAATTTTTCACAATGTTTTCCTTCACCGAGGTGATGAAATAAATTACACCAAGTAATGCGCTTGGCTGGGTTTGAACCTGCGGCCTAGAACTCCTAAGTCAAGGCCGTTACTCTGGGCCACCACTGTTCCATAAAAATGAAAAATTTCAACGTACTAACAAATATGTCTAAAACCAAACAACGCATTCGGATTAGAAAGTTAGGTACATAGCATAATGATAACTAAGTACATACTTCAACATGAAAACTTGGTAAAAGCATACTATTTATTTGCACATTGTCGACTAAAGGTCGCAATGGCGTTATATTTCAAAGCTAACGGCACACAAAGAGGTTTTGCAGGTTACTCATACATTAAAAGAGATAAGAGTTTCAAACAGAGGTGAATACTTGACAACTTGCTGAATACCTACATTATAAGCGTGACTTGTAGGTGACCTAGCTCTGTTGGCGGTTCATAAAGGTAGTACTACACTGCGCACACGTGTGTCACGTACGCCGTGGGCGCGTCGGTCTCCATACATTTTAGGGTCTAAACAGACGGACCGCATCTCAACTGCAATCCAACCGCAAATAGCAGTTTAAGTGCAGTTTGAATGCAGTTGACACGACTGCAATAGAACTGCAAACCAAACGTGCAGTCCGATTGCAGTCGTGTGAACTGCACACCGACTGCATCCGAACTGCACCATACCCACCCGCCCGCACGGTCCGCTCTCCCGCGGTAGTTTAAGCCTAAAGGTGGAATTACACGGCGCACACGCATGTCACGTACGCCGATCTGTGCGCGTCGGTCTCCATACATTTTATATGGCAATTAGACTTGTAGAGCCACACTAGATCCACGCCACGCGACGTCGTTCTACGTACAAATCAGGGGCCGTATTATGACCTCTTAAAACCATCATGTTTTCGGTGTGAAAAAGAGACGGAGCTATACAGGACGAATAGCACTATCCTTTTCTCACACAGAAAACATGATGGTTTTAAGATGTCATAATACGGCCGCAGGTGTGTTACATGTGTGCGTCGGTCTAATATAGTTCAAGCTTACAGGTAGATCTACATTGCGCACACGTATGTCTAGTACGCCGATCTGGGCGCGTCAGTCTCCATACATTTTATATGGCAACTAGACTTGGAGAGCCACACTAGATCCACGCCACGCGACGTCGTTCTACGCACAAATCAGGCGTGTTACGTGTACATCGGTCTAATGTAGTTCCAGCTTAATCGTCGCCATGAACTTTATACCCAACACACTATAAAAGAGAGTGATTACGTAAAACCATTAGGAATACTGCTAAGTACCTATGTATGCGAACTTATATCGGTTTATGATAACTTGGAATTTCTTGCATAAAAAGACTGTGGACCTAATGGAATTGCCTATTGGCAAAAATTATGAACTTTCATACTGGATCCTTCTTCTGTGCTCCCCTTCATTATAAAGGAACTTTAGTGCAAAATTGGGTATTTTCCCGAATTCGTTTTTGTACAATATTTTATACTGAACAACAAATTCCACTAAAAATAAATCTTTTTCTCAAAACAGCAACAAAACTGGTCCATAAATGAAGCAGTAATTGGCATTTCAAATATTTATATGAGGAAGAGAGCGGTGACGACACGTTTCAGTTTGTGCATCTTTTTCTGTTTCTTGACAGTTTCCCTTTCCACAGTTTCCACCAGATACGAAAGTTTTCTAACTTACTTGATTTTTAACGGATTTGCAAATTTCTTTCTATTTGTGATCTTGGATACAGTACGGTTAATTTTTGATAAAATAGAAATTGAGTCAACTACGCGATTACAACGTGGTATTCCTTTCCAAGCTGTTTTATGTTGTGCGTTGTCTTACTTGAGAAACACTGGCTCACCTTTTCACAAACTGAGCTGTCTGTGGAGAACACAGGTATTACCAGAATGGCTCAACATATCCAGTAGAGATACAGATATTTCAAGAATGGCCTGATTTCCAATGAATCCGCATTGAAATCCGACTGAGGCCGCATTTTGACGTAGTTATATGCGTAGCTTTGTGTTAACTGTAACTTTAATACTACTACCAATTCCTAATCTTTAAACTGGATTCAGTTATGGTTTAAAAGCTTTTCGC
The DNA here is from genome assembly GCA_910589285.2 of Mythimna ferrago. Classification (NCBI taxonomy): domain Eukaryota; kingdom Metazoa; phylum Arthropoda; class Insecta; order Lepidoptera; family Noctuidae; genus Mythimna; species Mythimna ferrago. Next base: position 6,982,777 of record OU342691.1, on the reverse strand, counting down.
AAATGTTGCCAGATTAATTTAAATTTATACACCCTGCATAAATTATATACTCGTAATTCCGTTTACACAATCGCTATAATTTAGCAATCAAAAACTCACATAAAGCCGTCTTATGAAGCTTACACTCTAATTCCATTTACGGTTATTTATGAAAACAAAAGAAAAAACACTAACGCATTATAGTATCGTTAGCAGTCTTAGGGCGAGTTGCACCATTTAACTATAACCATAACAAAGCCGTTAACAGTTGTCAAATCGTCGAATTGACCAATAGGCGGCCGTTTCACGGCTGGTTATGGTTTGGTTATCGTTATAGTTAAATGGTGCAACTCACTCCTAAAAAACAAACTCTGACCGTAACCATACGAAGAGCACTTTAAACAAATTGCCACAATAAACCAGTCGCAACAATAAAAAGTATTATACAAGACATTAATCCAATCTACTTTATACTTACCGTATATGAAAAGTAAATATACTCGTACGTTATATTACATCACCGCAAGCAAACAAGCATGCACGTGCAAAAAGCATAGAGCTAAGAGCGAGCAGAGAGAATGCGTCGGTCGGAATGCGTTTTTTATAGAACCGGAGATCAATAAAAAATTAATGCGTTTAATCAGCTTCTCCATAGTAGTTATGTGAGAGTTATTAGAAAAGCAATACGGTAGTTGGATTCGAGATTATTGGAAAAGTCACAATATTCCATTAGGATTCGAGCATTTGAACTTCTTTGACAATGGGAACGCGGGGTTCCTGATTTATTCGAAAGATTTTTTTTTTATTCGAAAGTGATACCACAGCCATGGAACGCAAAGAGCAACTGAAGGAATACCGGTGGTGTTTTAGTCAGTGTAAGTTTGGCACACCCTCCCGTCCCATAAGACTGGAAGAAGTTTTACTAGATTTAACACCTCAAAAAGAAAAAAAAATATCTTGATTTTTCGATGTAAGGTGGGAAATCATCCAATGACTTTACCCCCTCTAGGGCGAGAGGGAGGGCGTGTCAGACTTTTACTGACTTAAACCACACCTATGTTTATAAGTGAGTTACGCATTCTATCTGCTTGACCCCTAGCTCAAAGTATAAAGCGTGCACAAACAGACAGGCTACACTTGCACGTGATATTTTCAGCACCGCAACTGCAATTGATAGTTGATAGGTCACGTTTATTTGCACTAGAGTGTACAGATAACGGACTACATGCGATAAAAACATCGCAAAGGTACGATTGATTTTCCCGAGAGAGCTATGTCATTTAGAATTTGCATTAGGGAAAATTTGGATACGTAAACAGATCCAGTTATTTAATTACATTACTATAATGTATTTACGCAACATTATTCGAAGTATAAATAATATTGGGAAACCTAAATTATAATTAATATAGACCTCGCGTAGATTTATCCTCAAAGCAGTAACCGTGCCGAAAATATCGTTACTAAGCCATGGACGTACATTAGACGTGACAATGATGGCCGCCGGACCTAGCCCCATGACCAGATAGAGAAGGAGCTCCAACATCTTGTATCTCTCGTGGAAGATCTGTTGGTACGTGATGCCGAGGACTGCCAGCAACCAGATGACCCACCGAAGCTCCCTCAGCATCCAACACGATAGCGTGCCGACCGTCAGCCACGGGAAGTAGGAACTCGCGATGAATATGTAAATCATTGCCCGGTCGCAACGGTGTAGGAAGTGTTTCATTTTACTGTGAAAATTAGTTTGCATTTAGCACATACAGTTTAGTTGTGTTATGTAGGCTGACTTTGATTCATTGTTGAAACTCCTAAGGGTGAAAGAGTACTTCTGGGACCAACTATAGGGCCAAGTCTATATATATAGAAAATAAATCCGAACGTCATAAAAAAAACTACTTATCGAATGAAATTGCATATCACATAAATATTATTTTATAGCTTTCGCTGTTGTTTCATACGTTACTGAAAAATTGTTCCCAAACAGTTCTTTCATACCTTTGAGAGATTCTAATGAATAAAATGTCAGCCGGTACATTACATTAGTAGTATCAGTACGCTAGCTAGGTTTTATGGTACAAAAAGCTGATCAATTAATTGCTTAGGTGATGAGCGTGCATGAGTTGAGAACTTTTCTAACGATAAAGTTGCAAAATATGTAGACCGATTACGTTGAATATTCCTTTGACAAGTCAGAAATTTTGTATACCTTGACGAATTTAGTGAGCCGAATGGGTCTAATTATCTAGAATTCGCAACATCAGGTACAAAAGGCCCGATGCCCGCTAGGACCACGTATATTCCTGAAAAGGATTCCATGGTTCTGGACAGCAAGGGGCAACTAAAGGACACGGATTTTAGTCAGTAAAAACACAGTCGCGCGGGAAAAGTCATTGGATGATTTCCCACCTCTAAAAAAGGTAACCTTTACTCAAGGCTAATGCAACCTTCTTTAGTCAATTTCAAATGAACGTTGAACGCGGTATTCTCATTCCAAGACAAAGCTTTTGTGACCTTAGGTCCTCAGCCAAAAATAAGCCTACTCAACTCTCTAGGCGAGAGTGCAAAAGTATAACTTGACATAGTAACACGACAGCATCCCAAAGCTTGTGGTTTTAAAACCGGTCCGCGTAAAACACAAATACAATGACTGTCAAAAGAACTGGACGTTTTGTAATCACTGGTAATTAATAAAATTGTTGAGTTAATAGTTGGTTCTGTTGAATGCAATAAAGAATTGAGTATTAAGTACATATAGCAGAGCAGAGGCTTTTGTGCTATAAATTGTCACCAAGTACCAATACTTGGTGACAATTTATAGCACAAAAGTCAAATAAAAATAACCATTGATACTTTTTTTTCTCTTCCGTTAAATAAAATGTTAAATAGTACCTAAAAGTTTCAATTAACTTTTACCACATTCTCTCTGAATTTCCACAACAGGAAGTTCATTGTTAGCTTCGTAATATTTAAAAGCTAAGCACCGAGATTTGTGTTGTATTTTAGTTTCCAAAAACCGTGGTTTAAACAACTGAGTAGTACAGTTAATTTATTATGATGCCTTATAAAGATTATTCAAGTCTAAATTTTAATTTCATATTAGGCACCAACTTTTCTCATTATTTTGAAAGGTCAAAAGCTGATAGGTTTGTTTCTTTGTTTGAACGAACCAATAGTTCCTGTGATTACTCAGGAATATAGATGTGCCGTTGCCGGAAATATTGCCCGAAGTATGAATATTGGTGGCAATATTGCCAGCAAAATTTCCATATTGCAGGCACATCTCTACTCAGGAAGTACTGCTGTGATTTTTTTTTTGAAAAATGTTTTACTTATCACCAAGGCTAGCTGAAACTGTACTCTACAGTAATATCCCAATCGTATGCATGTCCCTAATAAAATATTTAAATGGCTGCATATTTAAAGACAACAATGGTCGATTGAGTAGATTGTGTAATCTATCTGTGGTCTTGGTGACCCGGTGCTACCCGTGCTACCAATCGACCCGTATTCTAGACCATTCAGCGGAAGGGTTATCAATAAATATTTAAAATGCTTTACGTGTTGTTAAAAAAGCCCGGTTCGGAACCGTCAATATGATGAGGGTCTAAGGGTACGAAAGAACTAAGAACGAAAAGTCAAAAGGTTTGAGCCTTGATCTGGTTCATTGGATTCTTGAAATATGAACAAGTTTTGAACCCTAACCGTTGGTATTGAAGATACGCAGCCTAGATAAGACAAAACTCAAGATAGGAAGACTGAAGAGACAAGCAAGGTATATACGAGTTAGTATTAGTGAATAAGTTACTCATAGGCATGCGTGTTCCACCGTCGACCACATCATCGCTTGCCATCATGCGAGCTACTGGTCAAGCATGTGCCTATCAATAATAAAAAAAAGTTATTATTTAAAACTGTCTTTTAAAAGTAACAAACTCTCAGAACGATCTCAATCAAGACTTTATGAGCGGAAGTTTTAAATCCAATTTAGGTAATCCATCTTTGCCTATTCAGCGCCCACACATAGGAGTAATTTAAATCTGCACGAATTGGCACTACATTCGAATGGCCTAAACGCTCGATGTGGTCTTGTAACAAGCTGCTTCCTGCGAACGGCCTTGCTCATAGAACATGAAGCCTTAGGAGTTCACAAGGACACTTGCTTGAGTGCTATTTATGTAAAACAGCCTTCATTAAACTATGTCATCTACAGGCTAAGTTCTATCTCTACTGCTACCTACCTTGTACTGTGTGACGTCTACAATACTTTAATTGCTTTCCAATAAATTAATTAGTAGCGTATCTAAGGACAAGTTTATACCTAAATAAATTTACCTGCCGATGCCAAGGATTCTTAAAATTCTGTTTTGCAACCTGTAAATGAACAAAGGGTCTTAGGAAATGGGATAAAACAGGAAATGGGTTGAGTTGCTGGAATCGAGGATATCAAACACGGTAGGAAAATTTATTTCATGTTAATTTTGTTCTGGGTCTGTGTGTCATGGAGTCATTAGTAGTGGCAAGGTTTATTCTAAACCTAGTGAAGAATTAATATTAGACACAAAATTGTTAGTAGTTCATACCAAAGACTCGGAGGGCTGAGGCAATAGTAAATAAAACAAATAGGTACTAAAAATATAACACTTGGCGAGGTAACGATCCATTTTCTTAAAAGTCATGAACAGTCGTTAACGTTAATATCCGTTCATAATATTTTTATTAGTTACAAGTTTAAGACATTGTTTTTATGACACTAGAGTCCTTAGGGAATATTCCTGTATTTTATTAGTTCATTTTGGCATGTAATATGCTTTGAAACAAATGCTACGAACCTTAGCTGTGAAAAGGGCACAAAGAGAGATCTACATATTGTACTAATTACATAAACTATATGTTTTTTTCCTAATAAGGCTCATCTTATGCAATACCATAAAAAAATTAAATCGAGTACCGCAACGGGCTATCCATTCCATCTATCGTCTACCTTATCACATGCCTGTCAAATTAGAAATGTCTTAAGGCTTATAGACCCTTGAACCATCTGGCCAAAATGAAGAATATTTAACCACCCATTTTTATGTGTAAAAATGTTTCTAAAGATCCAAGCCGTTTCGAAGGAGGAGGGAAAAGTTGCGAAATTGCTAAATATTTTTTTAGACAAAAGTATTAATAGCACGAAAAAATCAAATGTTGATAATGTTGTTCATGAATCTATAATAAACATATATTTTTTTCAAACCTATTAATCTGGCCGTTACCAAGCAGTCGGCTTCAGAAAATCACTGTTTTATGGCACTTTTCGGTCACTTGGGCCTTAATAAATTATTTTACTATTGAACATTAAAAAGTGTCTACAACAATTTAACTTGTCTTGCTTTTTCTTACGATTCAATCCACGCTCTAAATTCTAACGATAATTAAATCTATGTCAACATTTAAATGTTTATTGTTTACTAAGTCCGACAACAAATTATTTACATCGTAAAGCGATAAAAAGTAAAATGTCAATGACATTATCATCATTGAACTCATATCATTAGTCACCAGCTATGTATGATCATGTGCTCGACGACAAAATTGTAGCGTTTGGTAAACGATCGACATCGTTCATTGAAAATAACCCGTAATTTATCATTCAATACGAATGCCAGCCATTTGAAAACTTTCCGAAGGAAATTACGTACTGTGTACTTTGTTTATTTATTAAGCAATTTAAGTTCCGTTTCCAGCTGGAATTTAGTTAGAAAATATATTCTTTATTTTACTATCAGAATTTCTGAATCTATTTCAAAGTTAGAGCGTCATATTATTTCATCTTTAAATCTGGCTTCGGCAGAGTTCCAAAATTAGCTAGCCCTTTGTAAACAGAAACTATAAATAGAACAATACGTGAACATAACGCCGCAGCCTTAATATCACTCCCAGCTGTATAGTCTATATCCAGCATTAATCTCTTTGAGGCATCCCCGAGGCAGTTGCACCCCTCTTGCTTCGCTGCACGTCCCCCTTCGCTCACTGGCTGTTAAGACCGTCTTTGCATGACAACAGTTTTAATTTATTAGATCTATAAAGGATAAACACTTGAAGACGGTTTACATAAAATTGTTTGAATATTGCATTTTACATTGAAATAGACGACGAAGCTGAAACACAGAGAAGTGAAGGAGTTGGCGAGAAAACTGGCGCTTGTTACAGATGAAGAGCGGAAAAGCTGTTATGTAAGAACTTTTAATTATAACTACCGAACATTGTTCGTCAGAACTTTGTATAAGAGCCGAATTTCAGCCCTAACAATTGCTATATTTGGAATATTCAATTAGTGAAACAGCAAAGAATGGGAGAACCTTCATCATATTCCATAAATACCCAATATTGCAAATTCTTGGTAGAGCCAGAGTTCAAAAATAGAATTCAATAATAGACCCTCTGCGCCAAGACCCGAAGCGGTAATAAATAAATAATTCTCTGAAACAATTGGGTAAGGCGTGGGGAATGGAAAGCATTCTGTGATAATTGCAGCACGTACTTGTTAATGAAATAGCCTGTTGTTTTCGTTACTAGGTTAATGTTTATTCCGAAAATTGCGTGTTCATTAGGTCTCTCTATCAATTACTTGGGTTGTTTGTTTTGTAAATTAGTTTCAGTTTCATTTGTGTCTATGCTTACGTAATTTTACTTTGTTAACGTTTTCAAATATTTCATTTCATCTGTATATAGTGTCCTCCGTATTTTGCTCCGTCCTGGAAGTTATCTAGTTATTTTCGATTATCGATCCTTATTTAGACATCTTTTCTCTATCGGACCTTTGTTTTGCAAGTTGTCTTTTTCAAGAATTCCAAAACGCCAACTACTATTATGTTCATTACGGTCATTATAACTCAGTTCTGTACTAATCTAGTTAATAATTCGTATCAAGGGTATTCCTTAAGTTTCCACTTTACCGAGACTCCTCGGCTGAGGACCCCCAAGGGCTTGAGCCCTAATTCTACTACTATTACGTGGAATTAATATTTAATCATAGTTTAAAGTGACTACTATTTCACACTCGCTCAAAATTTCGCTAGAGCATTTTCAATTCCCGTGAAAGAATTTAATTAAGCTTTTAATAAATCACTGGAAAGGTCAGCTTAAAAACTGTAAGAGAAATTTTTTAATGTGGGAGCGGCTGTGAGCCTGAAGGATATAACATAGAATGTACGTCCATACGATTGTCAATAAACTGTCGCCTATATGGATAAGGTCAAGCGTGATCACATCACACATTCATGAACTCAGAGCAAATTTGCGAAACAGTGAACAGTTGAACACTCGTCTTGATAGAAGACGGGCTATTTTTTAATCTAGTCAGCTGTCAGGCGACCCAACATGGGTACGTGCAAAGTGGCAATAAATCAGCTGCACGTCTAGCGGAGACCGACATCCGTATACAAGAGGCGACTTGTCACGGTGGCGTTTTGAATAACACGCTTGACATGCTTGAATGAGAAACTGCTCCTGGTTATGGTGCGAAAACTTTACATACAATACCTAGGCGTGAAAATTACACAGTGGCGCTTCGGATGTTACCACACCAATCGATCGATCGTCAATCGATGTCATCAATCGACATCGGTAGACGTTAATCGATTGGTGTGGGAACTTTAATTGATCGACGGATACCGGTCGACTATCCAATCGATCGATTGCCGGTCGATGGACTGGATCGACGTTGACAGATTGATATACGCCATCAGTTTCGTTAGAAATGTGAATTCATCTTGTGAATCGTACTGACGATGCTGATCGTACTTGAACAACTAATTGCTGAGACGCAAACCTAGAAGACTCTGCATGCGATCGACGTCGACTAATCCATTGTACCCTCGACCGATCGTCGATTGACAATCGATCGATTGGTTTGGTAGAAACAATCGATCGACGTCGACTAATGCATTTTACCATCGATTGATAGCATCGATCGATGATCGATCGATTGGTGTGGTAACACCCTTCAGCGTACCCTAATATTACCTACAACATTATTTTAAGTTTATGCGAAACATGAATATAGTTTGTTCTGTATCAGTAACTGAATGGATTCCAATAGTTTTTACACCATGTTATATTTTTTCCCAAAAATCTACACTAATATAATAAAGAGGTAAAGTTTGTTTTTTTTTGTTTGTAGGAGGCAATCTCTGGAAGTACTGGTCCGATTGGTAAAATTTTTTCACCGATAGATAGCTGCTTTATTCCTGAGTGACATAGGTTATATTTTGTATTCGCGAGCGAAGTCGCGGGCAAAAGCTAGCATTTAAAAAGGTCACAAGTTAGATACCATCGACACTAAGTAACACAGATCACGGAAGATCATAGCGGGTATTAGGCACCAGCAATCGACTGAGTGCAAGTGCAAAACAATGCCTCAGACGCCTGGATGGCCCGGTGACTAATTATTTTTGCTGACATAACAAGCTTATAACTTAATGGTATTTCATGATACAGTTATGAAATTTTGTACATAGATTCTTTACATACAATTACTAGACGCGTGTTTAAGGTTTCGCATAGACTAAAACGAATGTTGTATAATTGGATGCCCAATGTTATCTATATTTTCGACCAAATACTTTACAATTAGTGATCGTAGATCAGCTGGGAATATGACTGACGAGCCACAGATGGTGAGACTATCCGAATTGGCAAACTTCCCACCATAGGTACCTAAGCATTGTTTGGATAGGCCATTATTTAACGGACTGTGACTCCTGTGATTGTATATGAATATGTATTTCCGTATTTTATATTGGGTTAGTTTCTGGAGTCGCACTGTAAAATATCAGTAATTCGGTTGCTTTCGGTTAGACTGGAAGCCAACATACATAGTAGGATTAAACCGATTGATTTTTAGTTTCTGCAATATATTCTTCTTGAATATTTGATATTGGTGATGGCTGATGACGATGTCTTTCTTTAGAAATGTTTAGAAACAAATGTAGGTCTATCAGTAAATTACTGCTGTTCGTAACTCATTAGTAGTTGTAGATGATTGCTAACTCATCATTTAATAGGTCACCTTTGACTTGGAGCAAAAACAGCTACGTCTAGGCGTCTTTACTGCGTAGTCTTGGAGTCTTGTTTATAAATTACAAAAGTTCAAAGATCTCTTACTAATTCTAATCACCCTTTGACCCACGGATCGGTTCATTGAATTTATTTGATTGATATGACTCTCGAGAACGTCGTCTGAAGGATTAAGAAGTTATATCCTTGTGAAAGAGGGTATAAAAATATTCGTTGTTTGCTTATTAATTCGTGACTTAATCCTTCCAAGAAACTGAAGTTTGAGGAAAATTTGTTGTAAATTTTCCATGTACCTAACTTTTACAAAGTATTAAAACTTGTAAGCTTAAAACTAGGAAGATTTACATAATCCTACCTAGATTTCTACTTTAAGATGCAATTTCTGCATAAAAGGCGTCTCTAAATGAGCCCAGTACGGGAGCTGCAATTACGGTTTTTTCGTTCTTCAGTTGTCATTCCGGATAACAGATGAAAATTTTCCTCTTCTTTGTTCTTTTAAAGATAAAACAAGGCACCAACAAAGGCACAAACAGTAATGACGCTATTCAACACTCGCTTGCAATTTCAAAAGCTTTCACCAAAATGTGGCTTAACTTATTAAAGGCTAATTAAGTTAATTGGTTCTCAAAGGTTTTATTTCAGAGATTCCGTAGTGCAAATACCACTGTTCCTGTGATTACTGACAGGGGAATTGTAATTACGAACGTTAAAGCATTACTTGCATTCTGGCGTGACCTTGTCCTAATTAATGAGCGCATCCATCCCTCGCCGATACGCTCGAGGAATTTATGGCTCAATAAATAGGAAATTCGTACAGCTCGTGTAAAGCTTTATCGGAACTGGGGCGAGTCTGTTTACTACACACGTGGTTTCGCCACAAATTTCGAAATTCGAAGCATTGGGTTGCTTGATTAATTCAGATGCAGGTATATCCTACTACTGTGTCGTAGTTTCGAAGGCTATCAAAGCTTTAATCATGACACTACCTTATTACACAACCTAAGCCATATTATAGGACAAAAGTAATTATACTTTCAACATACTCGTATCATACGGTCGATGCGCTACAGGGGACCTTTTAATTATCTCGTCAGAGTTTGTGTATTCGGACCAGTTTTAAATTAGTATCCGGGGCTTATAACTTATTTATATCCCTTTATTTAGGAATTGGTGCCTCTACATTCATATGTACGTACATCCATGCGATAATGTTATCCCGCAAGACAATACATACATAGATAAGTACTTCATCATCTAAATATATGTATGTGTTTTTCCTGTCTTATTCCCTAACATTTAGGGTGGAAAAAGTATGCTACTTATACTTACTACATTACTTTTGATCGAGGCCAGACCCTAAAATACTACGTAAAATATGGGGTCACTGTAAAGAGATGTAAAGAGGCCAAGCTGTTGCTTTGAGTTAGCCATCTGATGTTTCGCTGGAAACAACTTGGTCGCAACGACCAAAGTTTGTTCAAGTGCCAAGTTTAGACTTATTACTTTCAATACAAGTGATTGTAAAGTATGGAGCTGGCTATTCGAGCCAAGGACCGTAACTAGTCGTATCGAGTGTTGTACGTGGATTTAAAGCTGCAGAGGGTTTTAAGAACTTTAAGATTCGATTGTATTGGTAAAAAAAGTTTGTTTTTTAATCGATCTTAAACAATGGATCAATTTTCAACAGGACTGAAATTTTATTTTGAGTCGGCAACGGTATTTACCTACACATAATTTTGGATGCGGTATACAACCATGATTTAATTACAATAAGTTGAAAGCACCCAGTATGAATGCCTCAAGAGACTGTACACTCTTTTTAACTAGATAAGTTTGTCGTGAAACACATGTGCTTGGGTCATCTATACCTTAGCTTTTTAGGATTGAGTACTCGGAGGGTAGGTAACCACTGAGGCGATCTTTAGGTAAACGATCTTTTAGAATTCTATTTTAACTGAAACAATTCAAAAATCGATCTTGTTTTGAAAGAATCACAGTTCCTAATTCCGTGACAGCGAACAGAACAAATAGGTATTTTGAATCTAAAGACGTCCATAAACAGCGCTCCGTTCATTTATTAAGTTACAAAGTACTCCCGATCGAATTTATTAGACGTTTACAGAGAACCATTTGGGAGATACCATGAGTAAATTGAATTCTGTACCGTAACTATTTTCAGACCGAAAAGGCTATGTCATGAATTTTAGGACCGCATTCACTAAGCCTCTGTACACGGATTTATAAAATGTTGTACAGAAATTCTTTCTATCTCCGTATTGCGTTAGTTTGCAACTTTAGTGTTAATAACGTGTATTTGGGGAAGACAAATATCTATCCTAGGTAAGCAACGAATCGGATTGCAGTGATAAAATTACACAGAAAATGATTGTTGAAACTACGGCTTGTTGCTTAAGAAGGACAGGCCCTAAGTTTGCGTGCACGAAACGAGCGGTGACTGACCGGAGCGATGGCGAAGGCACAAAACTGTCCCGTCGCGTTGCCATCACCCCGTTCGGCCATTGCTCATTGGGTCGCGTGGGGCTCATTGGAACGGGACCGCGGTCCCAAAATCCATTTAATATTTTTTTAGTAGTAGGTATTTTGGGACCACAAATAGAATAAATACAGTTTTTTTGGTAAGTTTTATATGTTTGTTCTTTAATAATTTGTCTCTGGTCCCAAAATACTACTAAAAAAGAAAATATATAAGTTTTTTTAGGTGGAAATTGGGACCGCGGTCTCAGTCCAAACAGCCCCACGAGCCGCTCATTTCGTGCCCTCAGGCAAAGCGATGAGAAGCATTCAAGCGCAAAATACAGTTAATATATCTCAACTCACGTATCAGACCTGCAGCAGCACACAGAGTGGAAGGTTGTGGACACCGCGAACAGCAGACATAGAGCCAGTCCATAGACAACGGCGGCGATCGCTTGCGGCGCGTTCACGGAGCGGGTGAGGAGTTCCCGCGCGCCCAGAGACGCGGGCGCTACGCATAGTGCGTGCGTGCACACGTTCGCAACGTTCTCGACCTGAGGACAAGGGAAAGTTTATCTTAGCCATGATTAATATTAGAAATGATGTAGTCAACAGATAAGAAAACCCAAAATGTGCAAGATGTTTAGAATTGACATACAATAATTATATTACTGAAATGACACGTTGACGTGGCCACTCACAAATATTGTCTTTATATATGTATTTTATTTTACGTTTTAGGTAAAATACTTAGTTATCAGTAATAGAATGGCACTTTGACAGACTGACTTCAACTGACCGAATTTTTCGCACAAAAAAGCACAGTCAAAGTCAAACGGTCAAAGTTAGTCACTTTGACATTTTGACTTTGACTGTACTTTTTTGCATAAGTACATAAAATGTTTCAATAATAGAATACTATACGATTGACACATGGTAAGGACAATGTTTCTACCAAAAGGAAGAGAAGAAGGCCTCAAAATAAGCAAATAGAATATCTTTATCTTTTTTATTCTTTTCCGCAGGTTTCAGTTCTGTGTTACTTTATATGCAAGAGTAAAGTTTAGGAGAAAATTTGTTTACTCTTTAAAATGGTTTATCATCAAGTATTGCGATCATCTACCGGACTCCTATTCAAAACGTAATAGGTAAGCAAAGGTACCCTAGTTATTTTAAAAGGTCTTTTCGGCTTGTCAAAAGCAGCCACGTTTCCGCATGACATAGGCGTGGGGTATTACTGTTGGCAAATTGGATTTCTATCTAGAGACCTTTCAGTAACAGTTGTTTGGCCTTCCAATTTTCTCCTATCCTAATAAAATCTGCACCATCGTCATCACACACACACCGGTCACATCGGTAGTCAGTTTTACCTTTTTTCGTGTTTTTAATTAAGGAGCAGGGTGTCCCAATATAACTATTTACCGCATTTACCATTACATTTTGGCTGTATAGCCTTTAAAAGAGATTCAGCTAGAAAACACCAGCCTCATCTAATTATATTCAAGGCAAGACCGAATAGGCTCATAAACTTATCTAGTGCGCCTCACCATCAGAGATTGCATCACTGCTTACCATCAGGTGGGATCACAGTCAAGCACTAGTTTATATCAATTAAGAAACCGAAAAAAGAAAGTTTGAAAAATGTTATTAAAGCCCATTTGCAGAATTAAAAAATCATCATAATAACAATCATTCATCTTTTTTCATAATTTATTCAAAAAACAGTTTTTCAAATATGCAACCGGAACATTATGTCCATGTTATGATATTTTTCAGTCACGAGAATAAACAAAACGATAAAAACGAACCATTCATTGAATTTCCCTTTTTTATTGTCCGCTTTGAGGACGCTATAACGAAAAACTTTTATGAGAAGCCAAATGCTAACTGAAAAATGAAAATTAACATTACTACATAAAACAGAAAACATATACACGTTCAATCTTTGGTTTTTTTTATTTCTTGTTGTCCCGCTTCAAACCATTTTAATGCAGGGATAATTTACTCCTATTCCCCTATAATTAATTACATAGCTTGAAGTAAGATACGATGCACTAATGTCATGAAAAAAATAATAATAAGTACCTACTTTCAATTTTCTAGAAATGGTATTTTATGGGTTAAACACTCGTTTACGACTGTAAATTAAAGTTTTAAGTAAAAAATAATTAATTTAGGTTATAGAATTAGTAAGTGAGCGACTGACTGCGAGTGACGAGAAATCAACAGAACAGCGCCTTACCAATATTAATTTGAGTTGCATAAAATACAAAATGAGAAGCTTCATAATATTTGATCGACCTAATATATTTATTTGAGTGTCAACGTTACGTTCTGCATTTTTTTTCAATATTTGGCCAATGATTTATTTATACTGAATGTCCTAAATATCGATATTTAAGTATTAATTTTAAATACCTAAAACGGATTAATCACAACCCACTTTTAGTATGCTCGTTCTGGGTTTTATCTATAATATAAAAATGAATCGCAAAATGTGTTGGTAAGCGCATAACTCAACAACGCCTGGACCGATTTCGCTAATTTTTTTTTTTTTGTTGTGTTCGTTATTATGAGGAGAAGGTTCTTATGGAAAAAAAAATGAAAATTAGGGTAGTGTAGGGTAGAGTAGGGTAGTGTAGGGTAGTGTAGGGTAGAGTAAGGTAGAGGAGGGTAGAGGAGGGTAGAGTAGGGTAGAGTAGAGTAGGGTAGGGTAGAGTAGGGTAGAGTAGGGTAGATTAGGGTAGAGTAGGGTAGAGTAGAGTAGGGTAGAGTAGGGTAGAGTAAGGTAGAGGAGGGTAGAGTAGGGTAGAGTAGAATAGGGTAGGGTAGAGTAGGGTAGAGTAGGGTAGAGTAGGGTAGAGTAGGGTAGGGTAGAGTAGGGTTTAGTAGGGTAGAGTAGTGTATAGTAGGCTGAAGTAGGGAAGAGCGGGAGCGAAGCCGCGCGGGCACAGCTAGTTATTAATAAATATTTGTCGTTAGTTTAGTTTATATGTCATTTACTCAAGTTCATACCGTTTAAGTTATTAAAACAGTATCTCATCATCAGTCGCTAAGTTTATAACGTTAACGTTTTATAATTCTCCTTTCTTTATGCCTAGTACGACAAAGCAACACGAAAACGCTTTTATCGTAAATTATTTAAGTTACTCGTAATTCCCACTGGAAAGAAAACCACTGGCAAATAAGAATAGCCAACTTAAACTACGTTAGTCGCAAAGTTATTAAATTTCTTGACAATATTGGTTACAAAAACGCAGCGCAGCTTTCAATGTCATCTATCGAGTTTGCAACTGCAACATAAAATAAAAAATAAAAACTGATCAAGCGCGAGTTTGAATCGTATACGAAAGGTTCCGTACGATTTTTAGTATGACGGCTATTATAATATTTCCACTGCTAGAATTCAGGCCTCCTCTCTAGGAGGGAATGGGCAGTAATCTACCACCACTCGGGTCCAGTGTAAATGGTGTCATGCCTTCGAATTTTTGGTTCTAAGTGCACAAAAAAAAGTATATGCCTATAGAAATATAAAATATAGTTTCTTCACGATGTATTTTCCTTCACCGTTTTGAGAGCAGTGTTGATGAAATAAATTACACAAAATAATACGCCTGGCTGTATTCGCACCCGCAAGATACAATTCGTAAGTCGGGATAGTTGCCTGTTTACCTATAACGGTTCATGAGATACCACAGGTCCACAGCCCGCTGACAGATGAACAGTAGCCTTAGTAATAGGTTTCCCTTTGAGTACAGAACTCTAAAAATAGTTACATACTAAGCACTATTAATAAAAACTGCGGTAAAAATAATCGTGACAATCCTTTCATAAGTCTTCAGTAGTTTTTTACTGAATAAACATGACCTGGCATAATAATAGAAAATGGAATACTCTTCAAATTGGATCAAGTAGGAACATTGGATCAGCTCATGAGTACGCCCATCACTAACTGGCTTACTGGGAACTCAGCGCTACTTTGCCACTGTAATAAGATTGTATTAAAAGTTCTTTTCTTATAAAAGAAAAAACTGGGCAAGTGCGAGTCGGACTCGCGCACTGAGGGTTCCGTACAAACTTACCTATGAACAGTTCAATTTCCGAATTGAGTTACGAAAATTTTTCCGAATCACATTTTTTTTTTGTGACGTAACGACAAATTTAATTTTCAAATTTTTACCCATACTTATGCTACAAGACCTTGTTTCAAGCTAAATTTCAGTATTCTAGGTCAACCAGAAGTAACCTATGAATTTTGATTCCCTTGAGTGTCGAAATAGATGTTTTGTTGCGGCATAAACGGCCATATCTTTTTTTCTCGTTAACTTACAAGTTTGATTTTATCACAGCTTCAAGGGACCGCAGACCTGTGTATATGGTTTTAATTTCAACTCGATACCTCCACGCGTTACCGAGATAAATGGTATTGACAGACAGACAGACGGACGGGCGGACAACAAAGTGATCCAAGGGTTCCGTTTTTTTCCTTTTGAGGTACGGAACCCTAAAAATACAAGAAATAACTTTTTTTCATAAGTCTGAGCAAGGAAGCTTGAGAAGTAATCTTAATTGAAATGTAGTAAGTTCTGCCAGCTTATGGCTTCGTGGAAGTAAGTATGAATAAAATTAGGGACTTTTCTGCCTCTAAAGCTGTTTCGCGTTGGAGATGCGAGTCATAATCACCGTTTTTTGGAGACCACATCAATAAATAAATCCTGTTAGATGGACCACCTGAGAAGTCACAAACCCCAATCGATTTTATAAAAGAAAACCACGACAGCCTTTATAATTCCTTAGTTACGATTATCTAGTTTGCAATTTTAATTAGGCAGTCAGACATGTATGCCATCATCATCATATCAGCCGAAAAACATCTACCTACTGTTAGGTAAGAGCCTTCCTCAAGCATCGCCACAACGACCAGTCCTGTGCATCTCGGATCCACCGGATTCTCGCGATCCTCACCACCCCCCAAACCCCAAGCGAACGCCGCCATTCGCGCGGAATTTCGCGCCATTCGGTTAACACTAAGATTATTAAAAGTCCGCATAGATTATTAAAATATTGAGCGTTTTGTTTATAGAGTATGTACCTATCTAAGAATGTAAATAAGAAGTTTTTCATAAAGTAGTCTGTAAACATCGAAAATAAGCAACCTTTCCATTTTTCCGTATTTATACCTATTTAAATCCTCAAGATTGAAGCGGGTCAGCGGTCCACATTGTTAGAGGTTTTCCAACGCTGCGTCTTCCGGTACGCGATCGCCACTCTAGAACCTTTCGGCCCTATCGACCATCTGTTCTGCGAGCAAGGGGTCCTGCCCACTCACTTACGTTTAGCGGTTCTTCGGGCTATATCGGTTTTCGTCGTCCTGCGGATATCTTCATTCTTGATTCGATCATGCAAGAAAACTCCAAGTATAGCCCTCACTATAGGATCGCCCTTTGGGTGGCTTTAAGCCTTCCGATGAGATCCATTGTGAGCGATCACGTTTCAGAGCTATCACTTCCGTTTTCCGACTTCCGTCTTGAGAAACTGTGGCATGTAGAGATTTTCGTGCGTTGGCTACCAAAAAGCAAAAATAAGCAAGCAAGAAAAAAAGTCTTCTAATATTGGTGAACATAAAGAAAACAACGATGAGTCATCGTAAATGGTGAATGATATGAACTCTGTTATTAAATGTATCTTAATGATATGTGTGTTGGCTCAGCACTGGGATAATCATAGTGTGATTTTAAAACAAACGGCTAAGGATAAAGATAAGTCAAAGTTCATCGATTGTTAATTGTTAGCTATCAATGTGAGATCTTTGATTGGTTAAACAAAGACACAGGTATTGTTCAATCGTGGCATGGTAACATATTTGCCTAAATTATGCCTTATTAAAAGACCAAACTCCTAGAACTAGAATTTGAAAGACATTATCACCTCTTCCAAACTGCACGGGAATCGTGTGGTGTACACTGGCTGTTTAGTTTTGTTGTATTTTTTAAACAACTGGGATTATAACGTTATACACATCATCATCATCATCATCAGCCTTTTTAATATTCCCACAGCTGGGACTCAGGCATCCTCTCTAGGACAGGGAATGGGCCGTAATCCACCACGCGGGCCCAGTGCGGGTTGGTGGATGTCACATGTCCTCGAATTTTTGGTTTATACACAAACAGGTTAAATAAGCAGCTAATGCTAATAAGTCCAGCGAATGTTGACACGCTACAAGAGCTGCTCAAAGGGTAATAAGGTCGCTGATGGGTCAACAACAGCAAGAGGTTGGGATCACAAAATATTAATCGCCTATCATACGAGTATATGTTGACCCGAAATAAAGTACAGATCAAGCTGTATAGCCTTCTTATATCTTTGTTTTGCGTTGAGACCTCAAATAATAACTTCTAGTTAAACGAGACGGACTGTCACACCTGTTTCTTTAGTTGCCCGTAACGTTTTAGGGCCGCGAACTCTTTGGATTAATCCCGCAGCCCTGGAGTCTTCACCGCAGATAAAGGAATATCTGCAGTGAAGATATTATTGATCTCATAGCATGCATCCTCCTCCTCCTTGCGTCATATTCTTCAATGCTGAGGGTCGTGACCTCCCTTTATCACTTTCATTTTTATGATGTTTCTCCATTTAATCCTGTCTAAGTGGAGAAACATGATAAAAATGATGATGTCACAGCATGCATAGTTCTTATTTATTCATTCATGGAATTTCAACCAAACCCCTATGTAATAATTTAAGCAAATAAAGAGATCATATAAGAATGATCTTGTCTATGATATCTACATATTAGTGTACAGTAAAGACCCGTTTTTGTTCGGGTCACTTTCCCGCCGTTAATCGGCACCACATGTGACCTGTAATATTTCTAATGTCGTCGCCCGGCCGTATAGGGGCCTCCCACGCTTTCGTTGTTGACCGTACCCACTCAATATATAGAGGAAAGTTTTCTGTTTGGACGATAAGGGTAAGGCATGAAAATGGCAAATACGATTGATGTGAGACCTTTATGGGCACGCTTAATTTAGCTCCCGGTCGCCGTGATTCGCCTGGGGCCCATGGAACGTACCTAGGGGACTCCAATTACGAAATTATTTATTCAATATTACCGTGAGGCGTGGAGCTTGGTAGCAATATTTTGGGACATTTGAAATGTGTATCTTGCGAAAGAATTTATCTACAGTGATATTATAAAGAGGGAAATTTTTTATTTTTGTGTGATGGTGTGTGTGTGAGTGTATATGTTTGTAATGAATAAACTCAAAAACTACTGTGCCGATTTCAAAAATTCTTTCACTATTGAAAAGCTACAGTCACCCTGAGTAACATAGGCTATATTTATAGCCCGTGCGAAGCCGGGACGGACCGCTAGTTTCAAATAAACCATTTAGAGGTACTTTTGAATTGTCAAGAAGTCAGTCAGAAAAATGATGCTAATTGCACGTTCCAAAGCGTAGATCTCTATGGAAAAGAATGTGCAAGAAACTCCATGGACACTCTTTTAAATCATGTCATGTATTTCAATTATCTCGATTACATATTTCTTGTCGTTACTATGATGTAAAAACACATGTGTTATGTAATACTTTAAATTAAGATTTCACATATTCTTCTCTTTCTTATTGCACACTATTGTCTATTCTTTTTTTATATCTCTTTTCGCAGATCTGCTGGAAATTTTTTTTGGATAAAAAATTTCTTTGGAAATAAGCAGTACCTTTATCTTTTTCTGATTTTTGTGTGTACATAATTAGTAAAATAAATAAAAAAACAAGTCTTCCTTTTTCATTCTACTTTAGTATTCAATAATAACAGCTAGAAGTGTATCCAGTGTTTTCCTATATGTAGACTTTAGACAAGTAGTAAATTGATTCTAGAGGCATTTAATTTTCTAGAATCTCAAGAAATATTAAGAGTCACTTCATTTACGTTCAAGGCTGGATAACTTACTCGTACATGGCGTGACTTAGGCTAACGCAATTATGTGGTAACTATGAATAAATTGTTACATGCGTACCCGTATTAATTACGGTAATTGAGCCAGTTAGAAGGCTGTATGTTTTGGTTCTTAAGGACTTAAACGTAATACTCTCTTACAGATTTTTAGTGCTTCGGAAAGCACATAAAGCCATTGGTCCCGGATCTTTGACTATCGTTACAGGTCATCAGGACAGACGCCTCATTGACGCATCAGTCAAGCAGGACAGACGCCTAGAAATATGACCATCAATCTATCTACTAAGTATCGTGTTGCTTAGTAACTATGTTGAGGAGGTCTGATAAGCAGTTGCTCCAAGTAAAACACGGGATACATTGGATAGCCTCCCCAAGCTAGTAGTATCTAGAGAAAAGGTCAGGGAAATGGTGACTTTCCTACAGATTTTAGCGGTCTAAGAACTCAGACTAATCAAGCATTATGAACCAAACTTAAATAAATTGGAAAAGATGATAAGGATCTCACCACATTCTAAAAAAAGTTAGGGAAATAATGGTGACTCTCTTTCTTACAGATTTTAGCGGTCTAAGAACTCAGACTAATCAAGCATTCTACACCAATCTATGCTAATATTATAAAGAGGGAAAATTTGTATTTTTGTGTGTATGTTTGTAATGAATAAACTCAAAAACTACTGTGCCGATTTCAACAATTCTTTCACCATTGGAAAGCTATATTCACCCTGACTAACATAGGCTATATTTATTGTCCATGCGAAGCCGGGACGGGCCGCTAGTCTTAAATAAATTGGAAAATATAATAAGGATCTCACAGCATTCTAAAAAAGTTAAGGAAATAATGGTGACTATCTTTCCTACAAATTTTCGTGGTCTAAGAACACAAACTAATCAAGCATTCTGCACCAACCATAAATAAATTGGGAAAGATGATAAGGATCTCACAGCATTCCCAAGCTAAGCAGATATGAGTACTAGACAACTGATAAACATACCTAAATATTTCTAAATACATACATAAATACATAAATTACACCCAGAGACAGAACAAAATGATCATGCTTATCACACAAACATTTGTCCTGGGTAGGAATCGGACCTACGACCTCTGGCATAGCAGTCAGGGCCACTAACCACTAGACCAACAGGCCAGTCAAACAAATGCAAGCAAACGAAGTGATAAGACCAGCAGAAGACGTCTTAAGCCTGAAGCTTTGTTAAAGAAACCTTTGCATCTTGTAGTCACGATTCGTATTAAAGAAGCTAAAGACAAACAAAACAAAGTTAGCAGCGACAAGAATTACTCGCGAAGTTGTTGTTACGTGCAACTTGTACTAACGATGCTCATGCCTGTTGCTGTTCTAACACAAAATAATCTGAGACCAAGGATCTGCTTCTGAAAGGAAGATTCGGCCCCGGTACGAAAGACAACGAAGGAACAGGAGTGAGTTTTTTAGTCAGTAAAAGTCTGACACTATCTCCCACTCCGCCTAAGAGCGGGGGATGTCCGCACAAAAGTATATGAACAGACGCACAGAGCAGACTCTTAGTAATAGGTACCGTTTCTACCCTTCGGGTATGGAACCATAGTTACCTATATAAAATATGTTTGCCGTTCAGAACTGTTTTCCTTTTTTACAATTTTCTCTACTAGACCAGTAGTTTATGATGTTCTTGGTATGATATTCTTGAGAACATCATAAACTAATGCTCTAAAACAAAGCGTTGAAAGAGCTATTACCTATAATGAAACTCAGCCAATCAGTTTCAGCAACTTTCGAGATTTACGTGAGCATAAAGATGACCAGGTATCGAGCCCACACGAGTTGACATAAAGGTAGGTCTACAATAGGCTACATGTTCGGCTCCTCTAGCGTAGACCCACCTTTTTATATTTTTTTTAGGTGGGAAATTACCCACTCCTGTTGCTTCGTTGACTTCTTTCTAGGGCCCCGGGGTACTTTTTCGCATCATCCATGGTCCCAATAGGCTGCGACCCCGCTGGGCCCCTACGGTTGTTGACACCTCTTTGCACGCACCTGGATCGTTACGCGCTGTCGATGACTTGGGCTCGGTTCGGACCGTTACCGGTTGGTCGGACGGCGAGCTACCTATTGCTCGCCGTCCTCAAGCCTGCGCCTATGGTGGCCGGTAATCGGGACTGGAATCCTGGCGACTGGGGCGTGAGGGTCGATGATGCCTCGCGGTAATTACTGCTTCGCACGTCGAGGCAACCACCTGCCACTTATCCTCCCTCCGGACCATGGCCTGTAGCAAGACCCAGCGCGAGAAATCCCTGCCGCTGAGCGCCCCCAGCGTAGACCCACCTTTACGATAAAATGACGACTTGCATGACAGGAATTGGAAAGAAGTAACAATCAGTAAACCAAACGTTAATGAGAATATTTACGATAAAGCCGGTGTATTAATGTACATGATTGACGATCATGATACAATCGCATAGTACTGTGAGTCTATAACATCCCCTCATCGCGTGACGTGTTCCGTGATTATACATCATTCTTCATATCAACGAGACAGATACCAACAGACAGTTAATTTTGTATATAAACATGAGTTACATAATATTTATACAGCATACGCTACTTTACTCTCCACGAGCGCAATGTGTAAATATCTGCTTTGCTTCCTTTTGCAGAGCAATAAAATTAAAAGTGGAAATCTGTATTGTACGGGCATATGCTGTAAACGGACATTTGCGGGAGTTACGCGTGCGGAGTAATACCGCATGAGTGATCAAAACCGCACGATATTAAAAACACCCTAAGGGCTAGTAAAAACAGAATCAGTAACCAACACTGGTGAGACCGCGGAGGGCAGCTAGTCTATATATCTATATATATAAATTAAATTGGAGTGTCTGTTTGTAATATTGAAATAACCGCTTTTTACTACATGCATATGAATATACACCACTATTTTTTAATAAGTACAAAAAAAAAATACATACAGTACATGAACTAAAATATATTTTTTTTACAATTTTTGTCTGTCTGTCTGTTTGTTCCGGCTAATCTCTGAAATGGCTGGATCGATTTTGACGGGACTTTTATTGGCAGCTAGCTGATGTAATAAGGAGTAACTCAGGCTACTTTTATTTTAGATAAAATAAATTCAAAATCCTGTAGTCCACGCGAATGAAGTCGCGGGCACAGCTAGTACACTATAAAGGTGAAAGTATGAGTGTAAGATGTGTTACTTTTAAAAAAAAATTTTGTATGTATTACTTTTTTATTATTGTTATAGGTTCGCGCTTGAACGGGGAACGGATTTAGTATAATCTATGTGCCACAGAATGCGGTAAGCATAGGATGTGGCGATGCTTGGGCTACATGCCCAGCATTTGACTGTTAGAGACGATGATAATATATTTCCAATCGCTTATAGTGCAGACATAGGCCCGGAGCAGGTATGGGGGCCAACTGGGCCGCGCCCATCACATTCCACTCAGGATATTGCGCTACCGATTCCAAATTACATGATGGACGCCAAAATACGGATAACGTCACACAAAAATCAGCCATGTCAAGGACTAGACTCCCCTGAAAAATAACCCTAGACACGCCAAGGAGTGAAGGAATAATTCGGAAAATTCCTGACTTGAACGTACCGATCGCCATTGATGCAAATCAAAATTGGGTCACTATGTCAACCCCTAAACTTCGCTAGAGAATTGGTGATCAAGGTATTTACGAAATTAGTCAATACTAACATTATAAAGAGGTAAAGTTTGTCAATCTTGTAATTTTGATTGTAGGAGGTTATCTCTGGAAGTATTGGTCCGATTGGTAAAATTTTTCACCGATAGAAAGCTGCTTTATTCCTGAGTGCCCTAAGCTATATTTATGCACGCGTGCGACGCCGCGGGCAAAAGCTAGTTATGGATAAACAAATGTTTGTTTTATTTAAACGCAATGATAGGTTTATTTATGTCGCATGTCAACAGGACACGGTAATTTTGTATGTAAACACATGTTACATAATCGACTTTAGTTATCTATAACGAATTTGACGTGTTTGCTAACGAATTATGTGTCATTATCAGGAAAACAAACATTGCCGACATTTTATTTTAATTATGATGTTATCAGTGGCGTTTTACAAAACATTTTTAAGCGCGTAAAATTATCTGGGCTATTTGTACTGGCAGCTTAGACAAATATTAAATCATTTGATTGTGTAATTATTTAGCATAGGTCCTTTTTTTGTAGTGATAAAGCACGTTTTTTATATTTCTATGTAAAGCACCATTTATATATCTATATATTTTAATTGAACTAGTGCTCGACTACAATCTCATGGTAAGCAGCGATGCAATCGTTGACGGTGAAGCGCCCTAGTTTATTAAGGGCCTATTCACTCTAGCCTTTAAGACACCTAAATTATAATCGGACGGGAAGACCGCAGCAGGCAAATTTTTCCAGTCCTTCGATGTACACGGTATAAACGATGACGCGAAACGCTTAGTCCGGATCCTAGAGGTGATAACAACGTAAGGGTGCACTCGCCGTACGTCAGATGTCCGACGGTAGAAAGGTGATTACGGAATCAAGTCATGTAATTCCTGCGCATACTCCAAAATGCATCCTATTATATAACTTCTTCCTCTCTGGGTGAAGCGAGACTGCACCGTATCAGGCTTTATCCCACCCATGTTCTTTCAGATGCCCTTTGCGCTCTAGAGTTGTGGTAATTCTTTCGAATAATCCCGCAGCCCTGGCAGTCACCGGCCCTACGGCGTGCCTCGTCAATTACGCTGACAGCTATTTGAGGCACAAGCGATAACAAGTGTCATAACAAGCGACAACACACCGTCAATCTGAGCGCGGTATCTATCGCTCGCCACCCACCACAAGCTCGGGCCTATGGTGGCTGGGAATGGTCTTGTAACTCCCGATACCCGGGGCATCTCCAGCGACGGGTAGAATTTGAGGATCACCTCTCAAACTCTAGCCGCCGCTCCTTCACCGCACCATTCACATCCCATCCCCTCTAACTTCATAGTTGGATAAGAGAGGTCACCGCCGATCGCCTAGGTGAAGATACGGCGGCGCTCCTCACAAGTGGGGCAGACCATCACCATATGCTCCACAATGTCCTCCAGGTAATACACAGGAAACCCCGGGGCGCGCAAGGCAAAGTCTGATACGACCTCCCGCTGCGCCCTAGGGCGGGAGAACTCACTGGATAATTTCCCAACTAAAAAATCAGGAGTTCTTCTCATCGAATCCGAAACAGGAACCTCCCAGAACAACCGTGTATGGTAAGGACCTGACCAGTCACTCCTCAATCAAAGAGCCGTCACCGTAATTGTAGCATGTCCTTGCTCTGGGTCCTGAGATGATTACAATGTGTGTAGGTTGTAAATAACTGTCTTTAAATTACCACCAGCAATGACAACATTGTTAGACCAGAAGAATAAAATGACGCTTTAACACAACACTATATTTTTTGTTGTATGTTTAAGTTTTCAAAGTAAGACATACATTTTATTTAATTAATTTCAAGAGATTCAAGATCCAACAGATTTTAAGACCAATCATATGATCATAAAATATGCACCGTTTCATGCCTTAATATCTATATAAACACTTGGGTTGAGTTGAAAGTTTGGAGATAATTGGTCTCTTATCTAAATATGTAGTTCAATAAATATTAATGAAGTAATATGGTGTAGTTGCCTAATCATTGTGAAACAGCTATTGTTACAAGAACATGATTTATCATGCATAGTATATTTCATTTCATAGTATAGTTCGCTTCATTACAGTATTACGAAATTAATTTGTATATTCATTGGCTGTTACTAAAGCTTAATAAAAATGTATCTATTATAGTAAACTGAATTATTAACTTGCTAATGAATAATTAATTGGAATTATAATTAATTAATTTAAAAATATAAACAATGAATTAATTCAATATTATTCCATTTACATTAACAATATTTACCTACAATGTTTAATAAGTTAAATATAAGTACAAAAAAATATGACATGCTCAACGATTTACTGAGTAGGTATGTTGTTTTTTTAAATTTATTAAACTGTTCACCATCTAGTATACAGTTAAACAGTTATCTTAGATCATCACGTGGGTTCATGGGACTGTGAACTGGTTTAGAACAATGCAAGACAAAATATAACAATCAAGTCCTTTGTTTTAATTTTATAAGTACTCAGAATTAAAATTATTATTTGACAAATATATGAATAATAAGCATCGACTCTTTTTTTTTAGTCTGGAAATCATCTTATGATGAAGCACAACATACAAATACAAAGTGTTTTTTATAAACCACTTTTGTCTAACATCAAGGCACAGGCTTTCCAAAACAATTTGTAAAAAATTTATATTGTGATCACAAGACACTTAATTCATTAAACCCCAAGCGAAAGCCAGCGTTCGCGCATCTATTGTGTCTCATATTAACGGTATCTAACAGGTTAAGGGGCCATAAAAGAAAAAAAAGATACTCAGGTAGTCATTAATTTATCTCTATTTATTTTGAAAGCTTATAGGGTTGTTGTCAAACCCCTGTTATTGCACATTTCTGCACCATTCGCAATATTTGAGAAGGGACAGAACAACATTCATGGTGTTTCACACAACAGCACACCACCACCTTAGTGGTGTTTGATTTGACAAACAATAATTAAATTTTTAAATGTAGAAATAGGAAGAAAAATTATAAAAAATTATAATAACAAAAAAAAAAAATTAGAGTCAGCTTCTATTATTATAATTTTGAAAAAAACAAAAATTATTTAGTTTACAAGGTTGCATAAAATTTCAACTGATATTTAAATAATAATACACGATAATGTAATAGTTTGTAGCACTAAAATTCTGATTTTATTCATTTTATTATCCGCCTTTCCTTCAGTTATCACAAACAATAACAATACAGTTTTCCGATCGTCGGTAATAATATTTTTTAAATGTTTTGCTATTAATAGATAAAGCGAAAAAGACTCACCGTCGTGGGGACATAGGCCCTGTTTGCGGTAGCCTTCTCATTCATCCACTTCACCGTCTTCAGCTTCTCCCACGGAAGATCATAGTGAAAATAAATCTTACTTTCATTGAACTTAGATTTAAATTTCATTATTATCACAGAAAATAAGCTTAGAACGTCACCCATTTATACGTTATTTCTGTATGGCAGCTGAATACTAAATGGTCATGAGACCAAAGACTGCACGGATAATCTTATAAAGATGTTAACATTCATGTTAGTAATTCAATTTACATTTTTCTGGATTTAAAATGCATTTTTTCGATTTTACAACCACCTCGGTCGATGCGATATGACGAAATGATAATGACAACTACTTGTGTCAATGTCAAACTCACGTACTGATTGCAAATCGCGCATTTTTATGGGTGGCAAATAAAAAAAATTCAAAAGCTTTGTGCTCACTGACGTTTTCACACAATCTTACTTTTCTGGTAATATTTTAATGCAATACATTAAGATATTCATTTTTTTCATTATGGTCTGCTCTTTTTGTACCACGATTACATTTTTGAGAACGATATATTTTACGGTTAATGGTGAAAATTGTCTTTTGCATTAAATTGACTTGTGTATACAATGCTTAATGTTGACATTTTCTATTTCGTTTAGAAACGCTATCACCGTTTTAAATGTTTTCATTTATTTCAATCGTCCTGAAATAAATACACTTGTTTCGATTAACAAAGAGTATGTAATCGCTACGTTCCACGTTCTATCGAATAAATTCGATCAAACTTCGAGCAGGGTGTGGTTTTGGCCTTTTATATTCGCTAGCGTACAAGTTACCTTGAACCATACCTTTTCTTATTAAAATCTTTAGGCTTTATGTACTAAAATGATTATAAAACCTATTTAAAATCCATTGTCATGCATGACAACGATACATATTAGGGTATCCTCCCGTCCGCTAATAAATCTCCAGGAGATTTCTGTCAAAAAACGCGCGTCTGGTGGGAATCTCCTGGAGATTTCGTGGACCGGGTCGGATTAAATGCCAAATATTGCCTGTCTAGAGTATACCTTTCCTACTCTAACTTACACAGAGTGTAGGTGAAAGAATAAGAAAGGCATAAAACATCACATGCTAAACATTCAATAACATTTGATATCGGAACGTTTTTCTGTTGTGACGGCTTCATTTCGTTTATGTCAAATTGTCAACGACGCGGCGCGTGTTTAAAAGTGTTATTTGGTTGATGTTATTATCGACCTATAGTGTGGTGTGGTAAAATTAACCGTGAACAAGTAAGTACTAAACAGTTTTTAATTGCTGCATTGTGTATTTGTTAAAGATTTTGGACAGAATTTGTTATTTCACCAAACATTGTTTTGAAATTTGCGCGCCATGCCGGTACATTGTAGAAAATACACTAGAGACGACAAAATGTTGTTAGAAACATGATTTAGGTACGTTACTACGTATGTATTAGGCATTTTATTAGTAAAGTTCGTAAAAAAAATTGTGTAAATATTGAAATTAAAAAACGTAATCAAAAATCGAATCTTCAGGAGACTTTTTAGCAGACAGAACATTTGACGTTTATGACCTTCAAGCCGCCATGTTTTTTGTGTTTCGTACACTGTTCAGGACAATGGTCAGTATAGCAATGTTTTGACCGACTTAGAAAAAAAAGGAGGTTTAAATTATTTTAATTTTATTGATGTTTTTAAGCTATTGCATAGCTTCTATCGCGGGCCTTGAGCGTGGAGACCGAATCCAGAAATTCCGTAACGAAAATAACCTAACACCCCCCACTCATTTGTTTTTTGAGCGTGGTGACCGATAAGAAAACAAATGAGTGAAAGCAGCTGTCGGCGTTTTGGATGGGTGGGGTTAAGCAGCTGTTAGCGAGGTCTGGTTTTTGATGGAAGAGGTTAAGCAGCTGTTGGCGAGGTCTGGTTTTGGATGGATGGGGTTAAGCAGTTGTTGGCGAGGTCTGGTTTCAGATGGGTGGGGTTAAGCAGCTGTTGGTGAGGTCTGTGTTTGGATGGGTGGGGTTAAGCAGCTTTTTAGCGAGGTCTGGTTTTTGATGGAAGAGGTTAAGCAGCTGTTGGCGAGGTCTGGTTTTGGATGAAAGAGGTTAAGCAGCTGTTGGCGAGGTCTGGTTTTAGATGGGTGAGGTTAAGCAGCTGTTGGTGAGGTCTGTGTTTGGATGGGTGGGGTTAAGCAGCTGTCGGCGTTTTGGATGGGTGGGGTTAAGCAGCTGTTAGCGAGGTCTGGTTTTTGATGGAAGAGGTTAAGCAGCTGTTGGCGAGGTCTGGTTTTGGATGGAAGAGGTTAAGCAGCTGTTGGCGAGGTCTGGTAATGGATGGGTGGGGATAAGCAGCTGTTGGCAAGGTCTCATTTTGATGGGTGGGGTTAAGCAGCTGTTAGCGAGGTCTGGTTTTGGATGGTTGGAGTTAAGCAGTTGTTGGCGAGGTCTAGTTTTGGATGGGTGGGGTTAAGCAGCTGTTGGTGAGGTCTGGTTTTGGATGGGTGGGGTTAAGCAGCTGTCTGACCTCGCCAGGTCTATTGCATAAGTTAATAAAAAATGCTATGCAATAGCTTTATCGCGGCAGTCTCCGAGTGCCACACGTCTTTTATATTTTTATTATTATTTCGTTTATTCAAACATTAACATATAAATTATATTTTGTTATTATTATTATTATATTTGTTTGGTGAGTTGGTTTTGCATGTCATTGTTACTTTTAAACTGGCTTTTAGACAGTGTTATATTTTATTGTTCAAGCATGCAAGATAATGTTGAAATATTTGAGTCGCGACGTCGAGTGCGTGTGCGAGGGAGCGTTAGCGTTGCTCTGGGGCAGGGTGACGGTGTGGTGGAGGCGGTGGTGGCGGTGGTGGTACCACTAGGCGGCACGGGACGTGGGCGAGGAGGACGTGGTCGAGGGGGGCGAGGAGGACGTGGTCGAGGGGGGCGAGGAGGACGCGGCCGAGCCGTGGCAGGCTCCGACAGACCTGGGCCAAGCACCATCGAAGAGTAACAGCTTTTTAACGCTTTTTTTAGTAAATCAAATTTGTATTTCTATTTTTTTGAGTATTAAATTGAATTTTGTATTTCAGATTAAATATGTACGACATAAGTGAGCTGCCGGTGGGTCGGCCTCTAGAGGTTGCTCTGCACCCTAACAGGAAGCGCCGGTGGCCACCGTAAGTAGTTCTAAATTGTATCTTGGTTATTTACCATTAGCAAGAATAATTTTAAATAATTCCTGTTTTCAGAGCTGCTCCTGCACCTATCGACCCACGTCAGATGACGCCTCAGGTTGTGGTGGAGGAGGTCCCTCCACCCAGCCCACCACCGCCTCAGATGGCTGAGGTTAGGGTAGAGGAGGTCCCTCTACCCAGTCCACCACCACGTCAGATGGAGGACGTATCTGCGGTACCCTCGCCGCCGTTGTAAGTATCTTAATGACTTTTAAATGAATCTTTTTTTAATGTGTATTTATTTTAAACACCATGTTTCACATGCAACATTTTTTCAGGTTTTTGGAGTGTGAATCGCCATCATCAATGCTTCGTCCTCACCGGAGTCTGCGAGATGATCAAATATATGATCAGCTCTTTTATGGTAAATACTGTTGATTTTAGCTCGGGACAGGGTTAGGGGCAAACTTCCAGTTCCCACCAGATGTTTTACCTACCTATTGTTACACAGGAAGCGAGCCAGACTCTGATGTGAGCGACGAAGATGACGTATTTCCATCACTCATTCCAAGGGCGCAGAGGAGCTTTTGGGAGACGCCCTTGGACATTGATGATGCCGATGACCAGCCTGCAGCCGAACTCCAGCCTGCAGCCGAAATCCAGCCTGCAGCCGAAATCCAGCCTGCAGCCAACGCCGTGGAGGCCAACATCCCACAAGTTCCCCCAACCGCGACGGACCAGCCTTGGGGTTTATATGAATTTGATTGGAAACCGTTTCCGAATGTTCCGATTCCACCTGAATCGAGACGGGAAATGTTTTCGCACAACGATGTAGGTCCGACAGCTCCATGTGTCGACCCATATGAGATTTTCGTTAGCATATGGGATCGGCAATTTATGGAGTACATTGCCACGGAGTCGAATAGATACGCTCAGCAGTTGAAATCCCGTATGCTCGATGAAGGCACCCTCCTTCCCAATAGCTGCATACGAATGTGGCGAAACACCACTGCTGACGAGCTATACGTCTACTTCGGTGTGGTTATTGCGATGGGGGTTGTGGTCAAGTCACGCATCGAGGAATACTGGAATTCATCTCCTGACGTATTCTATACACCCGGATTTAGCGCACACATGTCTGGGAATCGTTTTATGATGCTTACTAAGTGTTTACACTTCGTAAACAACCATGACATGTGTGAGCAAAATCTGGGAGGCTCCGAGGCAAAACTTTTTAAGGTGCAGCCATTGTTGTCACATCTGAACAACAAATTTCAGTCACTTTATCGCCTGGGGCAAAACATTGCCTTGGACGAAAGTCTTCTGCAGTGGAAAGGTTGGTTGGACATCAGCCAATTGATTCCCAATAAAGCTGCTACGATGGGGATCAAGACTTACGAGATTTGTGAATCTCAAACCGGCTACCTATGGCGGTTTGAGGTTCACGCTATCGGTAAGTCTCAAAGATGTCCACCGCAGCAGTATGAAGACCCAATGAAAGCATCCACGCCGGCAATTGTCCTAAGGCTTACGAAAGATCTTGAGGGCAAGGGTCACACGTTGTGGATGGATAATTTTTATAATTCGCCATGCCTTGCTCGACGCCTGAAGGTGTTGGGCTTTGACTGTGTAGGAACCCTGCGGACCAATCGTAAGTTTGTTCCGCAGGCCCTGCACAGTCTGACCAAGGGGAACATGGCCAAAGATCAGATCACTGGTCTCACCTCGGGAGACGTTGATGTCATGGTATGGAGGGACAACAATAGGGTCGCTATGATATCGACATACCATGGCAATGGCGTCTCTCAAGCTCGGGATTTGTCCACCAAACCCATCTTGATAAATGATTACAATATCATGATGGGTGGGGTGGACAAAAAAGATCAGATGTTGGCCATGTACCCTATCGAGCGGAAACGAACAAGGGTCTGGTACAAAAAACTATTCCGGAGACTATTAAACGTCTCCGTTCTGAATTCTTTTATCATTCATTGTCATTCAGTTTCTTCTTCTACTTCTGCTCCTTCTACTTCTTCTACTCGGTCTGCTTCTTTAAGTCATCGAAATTTCCGTATCTGTCTCGTAAAAGCCCTTATTTCTAAACATTCCCCATCTCTCCCAACTTTGCAGCCTGCAACCACACCGAGTATGCACCAGAATACGGCAATCTACGACGCGCGCTCCCACTACTTGGCTGAGTATCCATTTGGAGCTCAGTCAAAACACCAACGCCAGCGGCGGAAGTGCACCAACGTGGATTGCCGTAAACAGGTGCATACATACTGTGTTGGTTGCAACAAGGCTGTGTGTATGAACGTCTGTTTCCGTACCCTTCATCCATAATTTATTTATTTATTACTATATTTATAAATATTTATTTCTTTGTATGTATCTATATATTGTATATATTTTTGTACGGGACCTTTGTTCGTTTCATTGGCGAATTTTAGGATGTTCATCTAAAAATGTGATGTGCGTAGAACATTTTTAACATTTTTTTTTTTTTTTTAACATATTTTTAATGTTGTTTAATAAACTATATTTCATATTAAAAAAAAAAAACCGAAACCTGTCTTAAAATTGCTTCATTTTCATATTTGTTTTATTCTGTTGTTCAGATGTGACCTACTGGTTTTATCCTATACTGTGTCTTTGGAATTCTTGTACTGAAATTAATGATTAATGATGATTGATGTTGTTTTTGTTAATGTTTTTGCTAGGCAACATGCCCTTGTGTTGTGTTTTTCCATTAGTAAATATCGTCACCATGTGGACTGCAAAAACAGAATTTGAATAAGTGCAATAGTACTTGCTCTGTGATAAAAATTATGAAAGGGTCTTTCTTAGAGCTCTTTTTCAAGTGTTTACATTGAGACTCATAGTTCCTAAGTTAAAAAATTCCAACAGCTAGCACTTTGTCTGCAATAAGATTGTGTACCAAGCTATGTAATAAATTACGATAAACAGCCACTTGGCTTACAGAGTTCCCAGAATAAATGTGTAAACATACCCGTTTTTTTGTTCGGTGTACGGGTTGATTACCTGAGCAGTGTTTTTGTTCAGCTTGCAGATGCAAAATATGTATAGAAATGTCTGTTCTTTTACTTGATTATTGTACAATAATGTGTTATTATGTAAATAAAACAATAACTTTGGAAAAAAAAATGCATGTATTTTATTAATATGACGACTTTTGTAAGTACCAAAAACTGGGAAAAAGTAGCTAACCCTACTTTCAATTTCGAATCAACAATAGATTTCACGATAAAACTGTACAAAACTATAGAAAATCAAA
Organism: Mythimna ferrago; assembly: GCA_910589285.2. Lineage (NCBI taxonomy): Eukaryota > Metazoa > Arthropoda > Insecta > Lepidoptera > Noctuidae > Mythimna > Mythimna ferrago. The sequence goes on along the minus strand of OU342691.1, from coordinate 6,949,813 downwards.
TAGCTTATTTTATAACGATTTCAGTGACATAGGGTGTCGAGCTGCGCTCTTTAATTTCAGAGCTATCGTAGTTTTAGTGAACGCGGAGAAAATTCACGATTTCGGCCGGGCGCACTCTGACAGCTCCTCGGAGTTGCGCAATAGAGGCCAAACGTTTGAGGGGGTATGGAAATGAAGCAACTTATGGTTTTTCTTTTATTGCTTACATAATAATATAATACTCATTGAACATAATTCTCTCGATAAAAACTAGAACTTATCCTCAAAAAGTTGGAGTAGTCTCTTTATTTCCGCTATTCTTGCTGCTTGTGCCTGCACGGGGATCATTGCTTGGGACACCTCTTCACCTTTAGCTAGAATTGTGTACATGCTCTTGATATTATTGTCCATGGCATCACAAGTTTTGCCAACTGCATCTTTATATACCTCCATATTCTCTGCAGTGAGTAAAGAATTTGAGTGCAATATACTAGAAAGGTTCTCAATTAAATTATCTACAGATTGTGCAATCCTCTGTGCTTCATATTCTAGGTCATGTAATACTGTTATGTCTATCTGGCCAATCTGAGGAGCCAGTATTTGCTTATATAACTTCCCTGAAGGTGTACTAGAGCGAGAGGCACTGGAGCTACCAAATACGGGTGTTTCACCTCTTTTTGCTATAGGACTTGAAAGTTTTATTTTAAATTCTAAGTCATCAGCTACATAGTGAGTCATTTCTCCCTCGTATCTGACATGTCCATCTATATCAAGGGGAAGCTTTTCTTGTTTCCTGTTTTCCGATGGTAAGTCAAAAGGCCTGGAGGGCCCAGCCACTCTCTCCTGTTCCTGGGGTTGCTCTTGGTCAGAGTGGAATGATATCTCGCTGTATGATGCGGTCATCCTTGCTGATATCTCTTCATCCAAGTCAATCTCAGATAACTGTTTGGCTATTGAGTCATTTAATGTTTCTTTCTGTTCTCCCAATGGAGAAACCTGGTCTGGATTTTCGGCCATCGTAAAATCTGAAATTCAGATGTTAAATCTGGTTAAATTACAGATGATTTAATTATAATATTTTCAGTAAGTATTGTTTTTATCGGTGGGCCGCGGGTGTAACCAACATAGTAATTAAAAAAAGAGGTTTCTTATGAACTTACATTTTAGTAGTTTAATAGTTACCTAGAGTTAAAGATATGAGGTTTTTCAGTATTTATCACTATAAATAAATAAACACCATTTTAAATATTTCTATTCTACAACGTCGTCAATAACATGAAAATCATGAAATAAATAATTTTTGTTTCAGGTTTTGTTTTTGACATATAGTGATGCATGCACCGACCGATACCGCAGAAACGAGTCGAGTTTTCAATTCGTCAATTGATTTTGAAATTAGACAGACACTGTCTCGTTTATCGAGTTCAAGTTTTTTGTTTTATTACCTATAATAATGACTCAATCATGTAAAACTATACAAGTACTGGGTTGCGGAGTGCAGAAATGCAGTAGCGCCAAGTAAAATACTGATATTCAGCAGCATACGATTAGACAGGACAAAAACTAATAAAAACCATTAATTTCATTTCACAACACTAATAAAGAAAGTCAATCATTTTAGGTGGAGTCCGAAACTTTGATCTGTGACTTTGATTTTATCTGTCGCTGACATCCACGCCCTATACCTGAGCCTATACCTAAAGGACCTATTACACTGCGCTGAATATCGCGTGCGATATTCCGACTCGTACTATTTTTCATTCATTGAAAGACAGTCTAACACTTATTACACTACGCGATACGTCGAACCATAGACTAGACTGTCTTTCTATGAATGAAAAATAGTACGATCGCACGCGATATTCCGACTCGTACTATTTTTCATTCATAGAAAGACAGTCTAACCCTTATTCCACTACGCGATACGTCGAACCATAGACTAGACTGTCTTTCTATGAATGAAAAATAGTACGATCGCACGCGATATTAATCGCAGTGTAATAGGTCCTTTTATGCCAGCCATACACGGTGAAACTAGAACGTAGTGATTATATACTTTTTGGGTCAAACCTGTAGTCCGATCGGTATGACGCATTGAATTTTAAAAAAACCGGCCAAGAGCACGCTCAGTGTAAGCTTCCGTAGTTTCCCATCCGTCGCAATAAGTGTACCCACATAGGAGTTTAAAAAAATGCTTGCATATACGATTATACTACAAACTTAGTCCAGAAATTATTTTGTACAACCTTTTTGTCTTTTTTGTACAAAAACTGTTCTTTCCATCAAGTTCAAAATAATTTTCCTAGAAAGTCCTTATAAAGTTCTACTTTTCAGATTTTTTTCATATTTTCTAAACTTATGGTTCAAAAGTTAGAGAGGGGGGGACACATTGTTTTTTACTTTTGAAGCGATTATTTCCGAAATTATTGACATTATAAAAAAATGATTTTAGTAAAGCCCAATTCATTTTTAAAAACCTATCCAACAATATATCACTCGTTATGGTTGAAATTAAAAAAAAAATCACTTCCCACTTTACATATAGGGGGGCTACCCTAATAAAACATTTTTTTCCAATTTTTATTTTACTACTTTGTCGGCGTGATTGATATACATATTGGTACCAAATTTCAGTTTTCTAGTGTTAACGGTCACAGAGATTAAGCGAGGACAGACAGACGGACAGACAGACATGGCGAAACTAAAAGGGTTCCTAGTTGACTACGGAACCCTAAAAACCCATTGATATACAAGGTTTTTTGTAACTTAATTACTCGTTCACATACAAACCACAATAGCCTTTGCTCCCACAGGTGGACCTCAAACGGTGAATCATAAATTAATGAAACAAAACAAAAATTATGGACACTGTTATACGTGATGGGTTGGCTATTTTTTCTTTACTTAATCAGCGTTGCAATTCAGTGTACGAATTTCATAAAAAAAAAAATAATATTGCCGAGAATACATTTTGTAAGATGAATTCATAGTTTTTCACATAAACTGTTTATCTGTTGGACTACACCACTTTTTACTTCATAATTCGGGTTTCCACAAAGTGCAATTTTGAGCATGACCATAGAAGAATAGCACCATTATTACGCAATGCGATTTTCTGCAAGTCAAAAGAGTATTGACGATTCGCAATGCTTACAACGATGTTTTCCCCTAACAATTTGAAAAATGACAAATTTGCGGGAATTTTTGACAGTTGTCAATAAAAACATCGTGAGTTGTGAATTTCGTTTCGTATCAGTTTAATTAATTGATTTTTCATGGTTTTTGTTAATGAAATAGTATATTAAAATAATCAAAAGTGTATTAGAGAACACGGTGCGTTCGATTGGTGAGTTATCAACTGTAAAAGTAGCTGGGAGCAGAAGTACATTGTTCATTTAACATGGCGCTGTGTAACGACATGTGCGGGCGATAACGCTCGTCCTTTGTCGTGTTAGTTTTCTATTTTGAGTGTAAAACATTTGTGTTGTTAATGATTTACGAGTTGCGTGTGTTTGTAACGTCGTAGGGCAGTTACATAACGGATTTTGAGTCTTGTATGTAAAGTTACGACACAGCTACTGCAATGGTGAAAACCCGTCGCAGTAATGGAGAAAACGGGGAGGTTGACGATGGGAATTACGCTATGAACGACGTGAGCATCGTGACTGATGAGAAGGTGACGTTATGAAGTCATAAGTTTGTTGTGCAGTGGTTTGGTATATCAAGGCTTTTGTATACTACACGTAGTACTGACTTCCTGTCCTTGTTTCCCTGTAGGTACCTGATTGTCGCGAGTGCACGTTGATGCATGCGCTTTTAGTGCTTTTTGTTGGAAATATATTATTGTTATGAATACAGCTGGGGTTTTGTAGTGAATAAGTTGTCCCCTTTTTGGTTATTTGTAAGTCTACAAGCAACATTGGTTACTTGTAAGGCACTTGAATGTGGAATAATTATCTAATTGTTGTGTATCTGTATTATTTTGCATAGCTATGATGTCAGAGTTGTAAACAGTTCTAAAGTATGTTATATAAACACAAATGCTACATGGATATCCAAATACAAGCTACACATAGATAATTTACACATTCTATGTCAATAGTAGATGTTGCATCATTGATGTCATTTCAAAACTGCAGACATCATCTATATCTACTAAAGTAGAGCAATAGCAGGAAGATTGTGATGTTTCTTACATTTTTGTTAGAATTATAATATTCATAAAGATTTTGTAAAGTACTTACATGAAAACAAACATGTGATGTTATAAAAATAACATGCATGTAATGTATGAACCAAATTCTATTGAAAATTTAAAAAACACAAATGAGCAAAAGTTCTGAAACTGTAGTCACAAATAATAACTTTACTTTCATTCACAAAACTTTGACAACATAATAAGGTATGGTTCATGCGCAGTATTTACTTAAACATTAATTGTTCACATACCCATAAGTTTATTGTGTACATCTCTGCACATATACAGATGTTTTCAATCTGTCATTGTATACTTCTCTCATAATATTATGCCAATGCAGTCAGCATCCATGCTGGTAATAACTACAGCCATATAAAAACATCTCCGAACACACCTTATCTATGTTTGCAATAGAATAAATGACTAGATTTGATCTATTATACTGCTGCATGCTACTTGAAATATGTTCCACGGTAAGCTGGTGATAGTATTTATGGCCTATCTCTAATACATGAAATTGGAAGTTGAGTTTGCCAAGGAGGAAATAAAAAATTGTCTACTAAAATATTCAAAAAGACTTAATCACCACTTAATCCTCCTGGATAGGGAGCGTGTAAAGATAGAGCCAAACTCTACCTTCAAAATGTTGAAAAGACGTGCTCTTCAAGACCTTATTGCACCAATTTTTTAAATATCATTGGATACAGTGCCAACACAAAATAATTAATAGAACAGAATAATCTTTATTGTACACCAAAAAAGTAACACAACTTATAAATAAACTCACAAAATTCAATAGCTCATACATGATTTTTTAGAAGGAATGGTACCAAAGTATGTAACAGGGAATAAAGTTCTTGGACCAGACAGACTACACTTCCCACTTGTATAACAGCCTTTTACACAATTCAAAGAAAAATAGTAATTGAAAAATAGTTATTATGGTTGAACCAATTGTCTGCCTTACACACATAGAAGATGTAATGAATGACGCTAAATTGTCGAATAGAATTGTGTTAGATACATGTCCCGGCTATCCGTTTTATTTGTACTCATCGAAATATTTAATCTGTGTATCTTGACTAATGAGATACAAATACTGGAACTTAATTCAATATTTTAATTCTAAATCTCCCCTTAAAACCCTCTCAGCATTTTACCAATGTTTATTCTTACACCGTCACACACTATATGGTTGTGGTCCCACCTTATATCAGGGACTACTAAACTCTTACAGATATTAAAAACTTTCTTTCTAAATGTTGTTACTTAACCTCTAGAATGTACTAAGTTAACCAGCCAGCCATGACCAACCAGGTTTGATGGTAAAGTGGAAAAAAAGAATTACCAAACTAATACATATACTTCTTATCAGTACTATAAGAAGAATTCACCTAATAACATATGCCTTATAGTATCAAGTTTTACTGTGCTATGATACAAACAGATCTTTAGTAACAGTACCTTAATATGTTAAGTTGTTATGTATGCTCCTTGCTCAGCACATAGTCCCGTGCTTCAAACAACCTGTGCAAGATTTATTTGGCCTTATGCCTCACCCTGAATATTACAATATTTTTTTTTCCCAAAAAATAAAATATTGTAGCGTCACTAAAACCCTGTGGAATATTAACATGAAACTAAGTTTTCTCAAAATGTAATTTGAGAAGGCTAAGAAATCTTTTATTTAGGGTCCGCATGGGGTGTATGTGGTTCAAATATAAGTTAATATTTTGAATTTTATGATTGTGTTCTATTACATAGCACTATGCTATGATTATGATAATATTATAAGGTTTAAATGATTGTGAATCTATAAATCAAATATATAATTTCTTGCTTTAAGATTTAATTAATTAAATTATGGTTTTAACTTTTTCATGTGAGAATTTGAAGCTATGGTAATGCCATAATGCTATTTTTTTCTTAAATACTGTTTGTTGCCAGGGATAACTATGATATTTTGGACTATATTCCATCTCATGTTAATCTCTAAAGTATAAATTGGCTTTTCTGTATTTGAAATGAATTCAGATAGGTATATGTACCTGCCATGCACTGGACTAGCCCCCTATTTCCTGTATCCTTATAATGTCACCTGTCAACGGTGGGTTACATTACAGCACAGTTTCTCTTAGGGGACCACAAGAGTAATGTCAATATTATGCTCTTGCTAAAAAGTTTTTGACTACCATGTTATTATTAATTGTTGTTTGTGTAGTCATAAAAGTAATGTCATTTAAATAATTATAGACCCCAAAGCCATCTAATTGGACACCACGAGAGTTGAGGAGTAGCCAGTATAAAGTTACTAGGAAAATACAACGCTGGCCTACTAAATGTGAGTATTTATATCTACCTAATGTAATTTAAACAGTTGAACATAATTTGGTGGAGGAGAAGGTATTCCACAAGGAGGATCAATGACCTGGTTGCGGTAAGCACACGACTGGGTGATATGGCAATGCTTGGGGGATGCCTATCTCCAGCAGTGGGCCTTATACGGCTGAAATGATGAAGAGTAATTTCAATATACAGTTGTAACACCTAATATGCTGCAACTGTTGCTGCTTAAAGGTGCTAAGCAGTCCAGAGATGAGGTTAATATTCAAGACTTTGATTGAACCCAGTCTGTAACAAGATTTGGACTCTTCCCAAGTGTTTTTAAAAATAGTTCTATAATCAATTAAGGCAGCACATACTTAATTTTCGTCAAGGGTAGGGTCAAAGACCCATATTTTAATGTAATGAATGTAAAAGAATTTCTGTCGGTTATTTCATCATTCTATGTCTTTTCATCAAATTTGGTACCTACATATAGAAATATATTGAACCTTGAATACTTACCCTTTGACCCTTTCACGCTGGTGTAGCCGCTGGCACAAGCTTGTAGAGATATAAGTGCGACGGACAGAAAAAGTTAGCTTTCAGGGCCGTCATTATTTACGTTAAAAACTGTATCGTTTCGTTCAGCTTACAGTAAGTTGAATTTAGTTCAGCTTACAGTAAGTTGAATTTTTGGGTATTTTTGCAGATAGCCGCCGTCTTCGGACCATCAAGATGCCTCGGATCGTGTTTCCCGAAAGTGATACTGAACCAGAAACCAGAAAATATTCTAGAAGGTAAGTTTTCTTTTCGTGACTAATGGTCTGCAGACATCCGTGCGACCGTGCCAGAACGGATGGCCGAAACTCTAGAATAGGTCGCGTAACGTAACAGATCGTCCAGGGTTTATTTGGAAGAAGGCGAAGGCTACAGGAATTCACTAAGTGCTAAAAACGCAGGACATGCCGATGAGGCGACGCTGGGGGTTCGCGTATCGGGTAAAATGGGGTGAATAGAGACAAAACTTTGGTTTGGTTTTTCACTTTGATACCATAATATCGGCCTCTAATAAAGCATCGATTTTTTAGAATTACAATTCATTAGTAAATTGATTTAGTTAAATGCTGCAAAAAATATTCAAATATCGAGAAAATACCCTTTAAAGTTTGGTCTCTATTTACCCCATTTTACGGTATGTCCAGCGGTATTTCGTCGGAAATATTTTAGGGATCCATATTACGGGATCCCTAGTAGTTAGAGACAACGAAAAGAACTGAAGGAACCCAGTTGGACCGATACCTACTGTCTGCGGGAATATTCGTAAGAGTTACTGTGGCCCTAGAACGCAAAGGGCAATCGAAGGAACACAAGTGGGTTTTGGTCAGTAAAAAAAAACCCGTCGTTAAGAAGTTCGTGATGTAACGTTCCCGTGCTTTGAAAAGTACGTAACATATTAAGCTAGAACTACATTGGACCGACACACACGTGTAACACGACTTATTTGTACGTAGAACGACGTGGTGTTGCGTGTATCAAGTGTAGTTTTACAATTCTAGTTTCCATAAAAAGTAAAAAGACCGACGCGCCCAGATCGGCGTGTGTGGCACACGACGGGAGTAGTGTAGTTCTCTCTGGTCTCATTTTGCTGTGTCTTACGATCGGAATATGACAGTAAAGAACCAAAGCGACCACACGTTTGTTCACTATAATATTTGACGGCACGGTACAATACGGATGTTCGCGGTTAGACCCTAACCTACTTATTGTCTCTTTTTCGTACATGTTTTTCGCTGCAACCGCAATGTTATCGTAATTTGCAGCGTTGATGCACAAACTGAAACAGATACCTAGTAGCTTATCCAGAAATATAGTTTTTATTTTTGTAATATTATTTAATTCATTAAACCCCAAGCGAACGCATTCACCCTCTCATTGTCTTTCTATTGTCTTTCGGTATTCGAAAGGTTAATACTACATTACATTATTATAAGTGTGTAATGTTAGTGATTACCATCGAGGCGGTATTAAGACCCGAGCCATGGCGAGGGTCTTAAGAGAGCCGTGTATCATACGACGTTTTTCAATATACTTGTGAAGAAAATAACTGTAAAACTAGTAAACTTTTGTGGCGGTAAAAATCTGTTTTCATATGCGCGCCCATATTTTTTTTTAAATTTACCTTTCAATATTTAAATTTACCTTTCAATACACTCACTGAAATGAATAATTGGGGGTTGACCGGCGACTCGCGGGACACGACCTGCGCCCATCCTGATACGATACATGTAATAAAATTATGGCGGGGGAGAGGTTGAACAAAAGGTTTTAACTACATTATAGCACTAGTGCGTAACATGGTAATCAAAATGTCACAGTTTGGTAAGAAGGGCCATTATGTACCTAAATGCAGTGCAATAAGAGTCACTTTCTGAGCAAGTGTATTGAAAATGTAGATTACATAACATACATATACATAATCAGCCTTATAATTTCTCCACTGCTGCTCTCAAAACAGATGAGGAAACCGTAGAACCAAAAATTTGAAGTTGTGCGACATCCACCAACCGCACTGGGCACGAGGCGTGGATTCGTTGATTACGGCGCATTCTCTACTAGACAGAAAGCATGAGTCCAAGGAGTGGCTTTGGTTAGGAGAAACCGGGGTGTTATTAAAATTATGTTTAATTCTAGATCCAGGCAAGTGCGAGTTTTCTTCGCCGATGACAATGACACCACTAACAGAAGTGTGAAGATCCGGCGCAGTCGCGGTCCTCGGAAGAACTATATGGAAGATAGTGAGGACAAGCCCATACAGGAGAGTAAGTATTTGATATTGGCATGTACTTATACAAGGCGCCAGATAACAAAAAATAACGGTCATTGACCCTCGTACATTTGTTGATACTATTAATTTAAAAAACGGAAATAAAGACATAAAGCTATCTTCAATCAACATCTATCGTGAACCTTGGTGAACCTTTATGTTTTCTAGTAATGAAAAACAGTTCGTTATTAGTTTTATGGTACCTACGCAGAGATATTACGAAAAGGTCAATGACCGTTATTTTATTGTTATCTGGCGCCTATCTTATATGGTTCACTTGTTTATGGATAATCTTCTAAAACATAAATAATCCCCTACTTTATTTAATATCTAGACAAGGATGTTGATGACTGCCGCGGGAATGTTCGAAAGAGTTACCATGTCCCTGGCACGCAAAGGGCATCTGTAGGAACACAGGTGCGCTTGGTTTTAGTTGGTGACAGTCTGAAACCCCTTTTCGCTCCACTCAGAGAGAGAGAAGTTGATGATTACCCATCCCAAAAAAAGGATGTAGGTAATTTTGCCCATATAAAAGTAAAGAGAACAGTAGAACTACACTGCGCACACGTGTGCTACATATCGATCTGGACGCGACGGTCTCCATACATGTTATATGGACACTAGGCTTGTAGAGCTACACTAGATCCACGCCACGCGACGTCGTTCTGCGTACAAATCAGGCGTAGTCCATGTGTGCGTCGGTCTAAGGCGATTAACACACGGCACCGCGCACCGCCGCGGTTGGCGGTGAAGCGAATCTCATGTTACATTGGTCACTTAGAAATCCGTTGATACCTTACACACGTACACCGCCCGACCGCGCGGTCGAGCCACGGTCGAGCGATGCTCTCGCAACCACCGCCCCTCCGCGCTGATTTCCGCGCGGTGGAGCGGCGCCTTACACACGGGGCGCCGCATAACCGCGCGGATTATTGTGGGTGGAGGACGTGTTACCATTTATCTTTGCTAACAAATAATCAAATAAAGAAGTGGACATTCGTGTATGGTTAAAAAAAATATCTTCGTGTTTTCTCAAACTTTTGTAGAATAACATGAACGTCCCATTTAGAGTTCTGCTACGTAAAAATGGATGAACCCAATAACTTCTTATTTTTTTCTTTCTACGCCATAAAAGCCAGATGCTACCACTTCAGAGTCCATTTTCGCCAGTGTCTGTGATAAAACTGGTCAAAATCGCGTTAAATCCATCCGCGCGGTTGGGCGCGTAAACCGCCTAACCGCGCGGAGCACCGCTAAGAAATCCGCTTCACCGCCACCGCCCTCCGCGGCGGTGCGCGGTGCCGTGTGTTAATCGCCTAATGAAGTTCTAGCTTTATTATTCTGTATTATAAATATATCTGATTTATAAATTGAACAGAAGTTTCTTTAGCAGTATGCATTGGCAGATGTGGTGGTCTATTCTTCTGAATATCACAAAATAGATTTCTTAACATATCAAACCGTACATTATAACGCTTCTTTCGCAGATGTCCGCCGTAGTTGTCGCAAGCGTAAGCTGCTGCACCACAACTTCAACGAGAGCTGGATCACCAACGAGCTCAAAGTGAAGGGCTACCCTGACCTATACGGCTTTCCAGGTTCTAGCTCCTCGGACGAATTCTCTTCGGCTGACGAGGCCAGGGTCGCGAGGGTTGCCAGTAAGAAGCAGCTGGTGAGTCTATCTGTCCACTCAAAATGAAGGGCATCATAATGTTAGCAATACAATGATACTTTTAACCCTAAAAGCGTTTTTTTGAGGTCTTCAGATGGATTTAAAAGACAGGAGAGACAGACATTGTAAAAAAAACTCTCTTAGTTTTTTTTTTTATGAAACGGGACTTTTTATTTTTTCAGAACCGGAGTCACCCTCCCACTAACACTGATGAAGACACTCAGCTGTCCCGACAGAGAAGAACTTCAGCTAGATTTAACAATAAGAAACCTATTGTAAGTCTTGGCCCAAATCTCTTTAGCCCTCTCTTTACATTGGTATAAAAATATTCATAGCATTTATAAAGTAATTCTGTTTGTCTATTACCTTTTCACGTCTTAACGGGATTTATTTATTTATTTATTAGATAGACACCTCAACGACTTACTTACTAAGACACACTAACAGAAGACACAAAAAGTTTTAGGCATAGTGAATTTGTCACTTACAGAGGTGCACAGTACTGACAAAAAAAAATTAATTACAACAAGTACAAGCCTAAATATATACATGACACAAGCGATATAATTATATATATTAATGAAATGTGGTACACATACGTCTTGGATACTTCTAATACTGGGAGAGTGCCCTGTGCATAATTTTTCACTTTCACACAAGTGGAGACACTGATAAAAGCTAGTTAAATTATAAAGTTAAATTATATTATTATAATTTAAATAACAATGCGTCATAGAACTCATAAACCTACGTAAATCACAACCATTTTAATTTTAATTTGTTGAATAAAAATTGTGTATGTTGTGATAAATTAAAAATAGCTTCATAATTCAATGGTTTTACGGAAAAGATATTAGAAATAGTGTGCGTTACGCTTATACAAAGCTATTTTTACAGAAAAGTGTAAAACATCAAATGGTAATTCTTAGATTTGTTGTGCTATAGTTTATACACCGTTAAATTTTAATCGTTTTTTATTAATATAATTAATTTCGTACGTGCGTAAATTAATACGAGTTTTGAAAAAAAAGTACTTTATTTTTTGATTTTATCTTTACAAATCGATAGTGTTTCATATACCGGATCGACCCTCCACGGGATTAAAACGATTAAAATTTAGCGGTGTATAATTAAAAAAAAAAACAGTTAAAAAAAAAGAATATATAAACATTATTTTGTATTATAATGTCCAGGACGCGACTGAGTCGGATTCTGACGATGATAACAACCAAACCGTCATCGAGAAGAAACCACCAGAACCTAAGAAAGAAGATGAGAAGATGGAGGTAGAAGTTCCTGAGGAGAAGGACAAAGTGGAAGAAGAAGTTAAACAGGAAGGAGACCAGCCAGTACAGGGGCAAGATAGTGAAAGGTTAATCCTTTGGTTTTGTTCTTATTTTCTTTGACTCATCATCAAGCAATTTTGAACCATGTGTTATACTACTTTTAGACTCATTTTGGTCAGTTCTTCATGCATTGAAATTTATCTAAACTAAATCTTCTTTCTTCGGGATGTGTCCCCGTATCTCGTGTAAATTGAGGCAAATCAGATTATTCAGCTTTGGTTTAAGGATGGCAATCTTATTGTCGAATTTATGTAATATACTAGTTCTAGATTAGTTTTTTCAAAAGTGGCAATAATGCCATAGCAGTTTATAGTAATAAGGCCTGAGTTCTCGCCTGCCTTCTACTGTACAACTTTTGTTACCTTGAAAAACGCTTAATTTTCGTTTTGTACACACGAGTGTACGATATTTATTTGGCCGAATTTTCTCTATATCATCGTTTTTCCTAGATATATACAGAAAATTTACTTTTACATTTTTTTTGGTGATGTTACGTAAAAACGCGCAATTACGTAATAATAATACCCCTATACGAGCGAGGGGTTAAGTTGCCATGGACAGATTTATCTGATAATACTTTACTTTCAGTAATCAAGCTACCACGAGAAGTAGAAGAAAATGCGTTCGCGGCAGACAAGCTAAGAAGGGGGACAGTCAACAAGAAACAGGTAATGACTAGTTTATATTCTATTATTTCTTAACAGAACAAACAACAAACACAACACACAGCGCAAGCGTGTTTTTTTAAACAGAAAGCTTGCTTAGCTTATGGTGAAAGTTACGGGTGCGAGTCATGTTCTCGCTAGATGGCGCTGAGCTCAAATTTTTTAGTTTCTGTTTAGTGTATATGAGCATTATAATGCTCTAATTATTAAGTTAAGGAAATGGAAAGCTTAGTGAAATGACTGCCTCAGAATCTGACTGTTCATGTAGTATAGTTATAGTTTTTAAGTATAGCACTAAAACAGGATTGTGTAAAAATGGGTCCCCTTGTAAATAGCAGAGGTCAGTGCCCTTGCGATTTCCCCACAGTGGGACAAAATAGACAAAAAAGATGGCATAGCCTTCCATTCTGCCTGTGTATGTATTCGATAAACATTGGCATGATGTTTAGAAATTATTACAAAAAGAGGTCGATTAAAATAATATTCCTTTTTCTACTTTAACAATTAAAGCCTCTTTACAGATTGGTCTTCTTGTACAAATTATGAGAAAAAAAAAACTTCAATCATGACATGTCAATGTCATGTCAATATTTTGTTATTATAATGTAAATAAATAGTTTGTTTTTTATTATATGTTTTTAATGTATAGTATTTTGGTGTAAAAATATGTGATTTTCTACAAAATTTCTACTGTAGGTTTTCATAAGAACTGCTTACCGAATCGCCTGAAGTTATGCCCTTTTCTAAGACAAAATACGCGAATGTTTATGTTTACTGTATGAGATAAAATCAGTGTGTTTCTTCAAAAACTTGCTTTTGTCTTCTCAAGTTGGGAATTGAAGATGTTACGCTGTTTCTAAGCAAAACCCCAGGTACGATAATAAAACATAGGCTTCTCCTGAAGTTTCTCTGGAACCCTATTCTTCCACTTACTCCCAAGATTCTAGAAGTCGAAACTTTACATACATTTTTTTTTCCACCATCACACAACGCCATCTAGTCCCAAGCTAAGCAGAGCTTGTGTTATGGGTACTAGACAACCGATAAACATACTTAAATATTTCTAAATAAATACATATTATAGATAAGTACAACTATGTTAAAAAAAGTCCATCAATCAATCTTTATTTGTAAATATAGGCATTATAATAATGGTCTTATGTAAATATTTTAGGCATGCTTTATGTCCTATCAATGAAATTGGTTTACAAATATAGATATTAGTTTTTTTAGTAACTAATAAGTCTAATCAATACAATTAGAGTAAAATAACTTTAATTAATTATTTATTATTATATATTCTTTATTGTACACCACATATACAAAAAACTACAGGACAAACATTATAAAAAATAAGTGTACAATGGGCGGTCTTATCGCACAGGGCAATTTCTTACAGACAACCTTTGGATGGACTGAAAGAAAGGAGAAAGATTTAGGGTTGTCAGTGTACAACAACAGAAAAAGAATAATATTACTGATAATAAATAACAACACAAATACCTACATATATACACAAATAAAATATACTAATAAATATCAAATAAATAATTAAGCCAGAAGGAAAAAAAAAATTAAAAAATCAAAGTGAAAGGTAATGCTCCTTCACCATTTTTTTAAACGTTGGTAGCGTTTGAGCACGTCTCACTTCAATAGGTAACGCATTCCACAAGCGTGCTGCGTGTATTTATTTTATTTATTAACATATTTATCATCTATACACACAAATAAAATTGGAGTGTCTGTTTATAATATTGAAATAACTGCTTTTTACTACATGCATATGAATATATGTATATACGGTACATACACCAAAATAGTTTTTTTTACAATTTTTGTTTGTCTGTTTGTCCGGGCTAATCTCTGAAATGGCTGGACCGATCTTGACGGGACTTTTTTTAGAAAGAAAGAAGAAAGAAAGAAAAAGTGTTTATTCACGTCAAACATGACGCATACCATAAAAAAAAAAAAAATAACAATATCGAACTAAAAGTAAGTAACACACAAGATATGCGTCACATCCGCGCAAAACGGCCAGCGCTCAGCAAAATGACAGGTAGCTGATGTAATAAGGAGTAACATAGGCTACTTTTATTTTAGAAAAAATAAATTCAAAATCCTGTAGTCCACGCGAACGAAGTCGCGGATGCAGCTAGTTGTTAAAAAATGAAATAAATAATTAATCAAAGTAAGCCGACTTATCAAATGGGCTTAGTAAAGGGTATTCTCCTAATAAAGATAAATACGTTGTATACCAGAGTCATCATCGTCGGAGTCGGGCAGCGAGCTGACGCTGAGCCGCGCGCCGCGCCGCTCCAAGCGCACGCGCAAGCCCAAGCCCGCCTTCGTGCAGATCGCGCAGGACGAGACTAGGTCGAGAGGTATGCCACACTTCAGGACTCGTTGAACTTATTATTATATTGATTGAGATGTTCAAAATTTTTCCCTCTGGTACCTATTAATGCGCCAGATAACCGAGGAATAAAATACACTAGACCTATTCCTCATCATCATCTTCATGTCTGTAATGACCTTAACCTAAGGTACCCGAAAAAACAAACAATGAACTGCTTTTCACAACTAGATCATGTAAAGGATCACGATTCACATACATGTCGATTCAAGACAGCTTTATGTCTTTATTTCCGTTTTTGAAATAAACGCCCTCCTAAATTTATTGATATTATTAATATCAATAAATTTAGGATCGATCGAAGTCCTATACAAAAGCGGTATTCACGATCTATCGACTTATTTCCAGTTACATTAATAAGTTTTCTACCAGGATAATGAAATACAGATTTTTTTTTTAAATCCACGAATTTCAAACGACTTTAAAATGGAGATGTCGTCCAAACTCGATTGATGGATGTGAATAAGGAAGTGGTATAAACGACTAAATCGCTACGATATCGTTGCGGTTTTCATTACGTGAATCGGGCTACAGATGAGTGTTATGTCTGGTTTGGGCAACTGCCCGGTAGATGATTTTGGGCTGTTGCGTATGTTTGAATTGCACAGAAAACTAGTTGCACGACACAGGATTTGATAGTTTAGTTCATACGTGGCGCCATAGATGTACTTAATGTATGTAAAGTTAGATAATGTACAATGCGTTCCAAATGAGAATAGGATCGCCCGCCATGTTGTGACGTCACGATTTACTGTCAAATCGAGGAAAGAAATTTTTAAATTTTAATTAATTCACGAAAAATTTAATTTATTTATGAACTGTGAAGGAAAAAAGTATAATCAGAATCCAGTTCTTCAATTTTACTCATCTCCAAGTTCTTCAATTTTGCCAAAATTTCTTTGATTTGACAGTTCGACGAGACGTCAAAACATAGGAATCGGTCCTATTCTCATTTGGAACGCGTAGTATGTCGCTGTCCGTGCAGGCTTACCGTGAACAACGAGCAATAAATAACGAGCTCGAGTTGTCGACGGCGCGTTGTGTTCCACGCGCGTCTCAAAGATCTGTCACCAAAGTCGTAGGGGCCCAGTAGGCCGGGGCCCACTAGAGCCAAAGGAATTTTTAAAAGGTATACTGTGGTTCTGGAACGAACAGGGCAACTGAACGGGCATACCATTGTCAAGATGGTGTTTTAAGATCTTTGTTTTGATTTGCCAACGTCACAGTATAAGCTGAGCAACGGCCTACTCTTGCCTAGATGCGACGCACAATTTGAATGTATTTATATTGTATCGGTTTTTTTTGCTTTTCTTTTATTTTTGTTTACTATTATTTTGTTGGTCTCTGTCGATCTCGAGTCGGCCGGCGTCGCACAAATATATTAGTATGCTGGTTTTAAAAGACAACCTAGACAGCCAATTTGTCTATGGTTCAAGTCAGTTAAGCCTGGTCCACACTTGACCTGATAAGGCAACTAATTTTTGTTTTGTTTTTCTTTTTTGTAATTATTTTTGTGTATACGGGCAGAATAAACATGTTTTATTTCTTTCTTTGTTTGTTTTCTATTGTCAATTTAATCTTGTTTCGTTCTTTTGAATTCTTTCCTCTACAATGTGGCAAAAGTCAGAACATAGCAAATCGGCGAAAGGAAGGTATTGAAGTAGGCTTCAATACCTTCCATTCGCCGATTTGCATTGTTTAACCAATTTGAGATAGACCTTATATTCCAAAACTATCGAAAGGGGTTTCCTACTGACAATTTGTCACTATTGTCATAAATAAAAAATTATTATTTTCCTTTACAGCAAAAACATTTACAATCAGAAAGAAGCCATACTGTCTGAGAGAAAGAAAACCGAAGATACTGCGTAGGAAGACGATCAGATGTAAGTCTTACACTTTTAGCTTTTAAGTTGAAAATGTAAAATGAGTAAATGATGTTTTCATTGATAACATCATTGAATGTGTATTATGATATGAACTAGAAAACTACCCTAAGAAGAAACGCAAAAACTAACTCAGAGGTCAGTCTCTTTTAAAATCCATGCAGTAAACATGTATTGTTAAGATCATATGATATTCATGCGGGTTAGTGTCCAAGATGGTCTTTTGAGTGAAGAACCACATAGACTTGAGTGGACCTGACCAGTCTGTGCAAGGATTTGTGAAGCTCAACGACACGATACCATAAATAATACCATAGACAAATTGTCAGAGAAACACTAAAATTACTGAAAAGAAGAATAATTGACATGACCCCCACATTTAAAATAAAAAGATATATTAAAAAAAAAAAAGTACTTTAAATAGTGCTGTAATACATGGAATGTATAAATCTGTTTGTTTGCAGCACAATCACCATCCAGTTCGACGAGTAGTAGCACTTCTAGTTCAGATACGGAAGAGGATCTTAATGTGTCTATGAAGAATAAGACGAAGGGCAGGTGAGTTGTCAAATAGTTAAATAGCGACCAGCTCGTGTCGCACGAGTGGAAATTATACACCGTGTCTTTGACATCGACGCACAAACGAATACCATGGATTCAGCACATGATTCTGGACTCCCCAGTGGTGGAGTTTTTCGTCGGTTTTTTACCTAATCCATCCTATATACTCCGTTAAATTTTAATCGTTTTAATCCCGTAGAGGGTCGATCAGGTACACGAAACACTATCAATTTGTAAAGATAAAATTAAAAAATAAAGTACCTTTTTTCAAAACTCGTATTAATTTACGCATGTACGAAATTAATTTCTTTAAGTAAACGTAAGCTGAGCGAGTTCAATGACCTGTAGTTAATAATCGGCGTTGCGTACAAACTACCTGCGGTGTATACACGATCTGTCCTTGTTTATCACTCCGGATTTAGAAGAAGCAGGCGGAGAAACAGATAGGCGGACAGTGGATTTATTTTACAAGATTTAGTGATTTTACTCAGTTATTGTCATCAAGATCAAGAAACAAAAAGTTTATTAAGATCAACTACTTGATCTTGATAAACTTTTTGTTTGACACACTTGGGAATTCAATCAAACCAATCCCGTAACTGCGGGAAACTATACCTTTTTGTGACTTCAGTTTTGCGAGATTGATATTTTTTTAAATAATAAATAGACCCAGCTCACTCATCAGTAACTGATTTCACAACTTTCCATGAAACTTGTGACTTTTCTCCACCATGTTTCTTAGGTACTGAATTAGTTCACACAATGTAGTTTATTTAATATCTTTGAAACCGAATATCTTTATAACTGTTGTATTACTTTTAGGCAAAAGTCAAAGTCGATGGATGATAAGAAAACGGACAGAGCGTTGAGAGATATACAACCTGTTGAAGTCGATGGCAGTGTCAGATTCACTTCGGTAAGTCCATAATTTTCTACCCCTTCACATTCCTACATTCGACTCAATTGCTTTACATTTACATTCAAAAGCATTGTTTTTCGACTCATATCTTGAAAAAAATCAAATAATGGGTATGTAAGTGTTTTTCTGTTCTATCCGCCAGAGTCGTGTATTTGCGACTGGGTAGGTACTTTATCTCGTTTACTTTTTCAATCTCCATAGTTGACAGAAGAGCTGACAAGATGGAGTTTAATTAAAATCAACATTGTTATCGATGTTGGTTATAACTTTTTCTAGAATCAATCTAAACGCACAATTTCTTGCAGGTTGGAGGCCTAGAAGAACACATAAAATGTCTCCGAGAAATGGTGCTCTTCCCACTCATGTACCCCGAATTATTCCAAAAATTCAAGACTCGGCCTGCAAAAGGCGTGTTATTCCACGGCCCCCCAGGAACGGGCAAGACGTTGCTAGCCAGGGCCTTGGCCAACGAATGCACATTAGTTGGTGGAAGGAAGGTGGCGTTCTTCATGAGGAAGGGAGCTGATTGTCTGAAGAAGTGGGTCGGAGAGAGCGAGAGGCACTTGAAGTTACTGTTCCAACAGGTGATTTGATGTTAGATTGTTTTTATTTTCTTGAATTTTTTTAACGCTTTGAGATTAAAGCTACGAGTCCGAGCGAAGCCATGTTCCCGCTAGATGGCGCTGAACTCAATATTTTTAGTTTATTTTGTTGTTAGTTGTGAGTGCATCATTAATTCAAGGAAATGGTATTTACGGAAATAGAACATTCCACTTTATTAAACTTGATAAATTTTTACTTTAAAATCCTTAAATAAACGGCAGGCCATTCTAAGTTGTACGTAAAGGGGCCTACAAAATAAATCAATACCTAGGACTGAAATTAATGAATGCCCTAAAGTGTGACTTGAGAGTCCTGTCTTACGAGTTGTACATCGGGGGTGCAAACACAAACAGCTGCTTTAATTTGTATAACTTATTTCATCACAACTGCTCTCTAAACGATGGAGGAAAACATTGTGAGGAAAGTATCATGCACTAGGCTCGCGTGGTGGATTACGGCTCATTCCTTCTTCTAGCCTCCCGGCAGAGTTCCAGCAGTGGTAAAATTATCAAGGCTTATTGCTTATGTGGTGACTTAACAAAAACTGTTCTAATACTTGTAACCAATATTCTTTTGTGCCAAACAGCTGTGTTTAAATCAATTAAATGAATCAAATACCCTTTCCGATCCCCAGGCGAACAAAATGAAGCCTTCGATAATTTTCTTCGACGAGATCGATGCGCTGGCGCCAGTGAGGAGTGTACGACAAGAACAAGTACATACTAGTGTCGTCGGCACGCTGTTAGCTGAAATGGACGGCTTGTGTGATCGGTATGTATTGTGCTGGAAGACGTATTTTATTGTAATATGGACTCTACTTCTTATAAAGTAAGATTCGATATTGCATGAAAAGATTTTGTTCACACTACAATCTATAGTGTTAACAAAATAGTGACTCATCGTTGTCCCTTAGCTTAGCCACGCCTCTTGACCAATTAGATCACAATAAATTAGAAAGCCTTGTTCACATTGAACAGTTGAAATAAGTCTTTCAGACAGTAAGTACGCGTCTTTTGCCAATTTTAAAAATGAATACCTTACCTATTCGTAAAAAGAAAAGTTGATCAATAATTCATAGCAGAGAAAGAAAAGTGATTAATGTTTTTAAGTACTCAAAGTCAAAAGTCAAATCATTTATTTCAAATAGACCATTTACAGGCACTTTTGAATAGTCAAATGTCGGTCAGTCCAAGAAAAGTGAAGCTAAATTGCATGTTCCAAAGAGTAGGTCTCTATGGAGAAGAACGTGCAAGAAACTCCATGGACACTCTTTTAAATCATATTATGTGTTACATATAATGCTTGGTTACATATTTCTTGTTGCTTCTATCATGTGAGCACAATGTCGATAATGAAATAAAAATGTAAAATAATTAAAAGATAGAAACTGAATTAAGCCACTGGCAGCTAAGAGATGACCAGTCCCATCTGACGGCACCCGTTCACGAGCATGACGCGTGCATCAGCCCCACTCAGCTCAACCATTTTGAAGGGAACTGAACGACCCAATAACACGTGCCACCAACAGCGAGACATTTGAGTGCCTCGCGCTTTGAGTGAGCTCGTAATGTCAAAAAAAAAAAAAAGTTGTAACCTAATAAAAATGCTCCATGGTGCTTCACATTCACAAACTTGAAAAAAGTGCTTCTACATTATACAATGCAATTGTCTTTCAAATTAAAAAATAATAATATTAGTTTCCAACTAATCAACTAATTAGTACGCCCTAGTGGTAGTGGAGCTGGACCAGCATTGAGCCAAGCATTTTTATCTTGAATATAATCCTCCAACTTATAATATGCTTGTCTGCATAGTGTGCGTTTAATACAAGATTTAAATTTCGTTTCATTGAGGTCTAATATTTGGGGTGGTATTTTATTATAACATTTCAAACAGTACCCCATAAAAGAAGAGGCCACTTTAGCCAGTCTGAAACCTGGTTGAACTAATTGATCCCTATTTCTTGTAACATAATTATGTCTATCGCCTCTTTTGCTAAAAAGATGAAGATTTTTTCTAACATACATGATGTTTTCATAGATATATTGACAAGGTACCGTCATTATGTTAATTTCTTTAAACAGTTCCCTTAAAGAATCGCACCGGCGGAGATTGTAAATAGCTCTGATGGCTCTTTTCTGTAATATAAAGATTGACTCGATGTCTGCAGCCCGTCCCCATAGTAAGATACCGTACGACATGACACTATGAAAATAACTAAAATAGACTAGCCTAGCGGTATCAACATCCGTAAATTGGCGGATTTTTCTAACAGCATATGCAGCTGAGCTAAGCCGCCCTGCAAGAGATGTTAAGTGAGGACCCCATTGTAGCCTTGAGTCTAGCGTAATCCCCAGGAAAATCGTTTTATCAACAAATTCTAGTTTTTCATTATTCAATACAATGTCACAATCACTACTTTTGACATTCGGTAAGGAAAATCTTATGCATTTAGTTTTTTTCCCATTTAGAACCAGATTATTAGCAGTGAACCAGTTTTGAACCTGCAATAGGGCGCTATTTTCATTGTCAAGATTGTTAGTCTTTCTATTTATCTTAAAAATCAAAGAAGTGTCGTCAGCAAACAACACCATATTAAGTTTATTTTGCAACAAATTGGGTAAATCATTAATATAAACTAAAAATAAAAAAGGACCTAAAATTGAACCTTGGGGCACCCCCATTTCAACATTCAATCCCGACGAATTGACACCGTTTATTTGCACTAATTGCTGTCTATTATTTAAATAAGATTCTTAACGCTGCATTGCCTAGTCCGTAATGCTTGAGTTTCAGAAGCAATGTTTCATGAACTACATAATCAAACGCCTTAGATAGGTCGCAGAAGATGCCTATAGCATCTTGTGCCTCTTCCCACGCATTAAAAATGTGTTTTAGTAAGGAAACACCCGCGTCAGTTGTACAACGTCCTTTGGTGAAACCATACTGTTTATCATGTAGGATGTTATTGGAGTTAAAATGACTAAGCATTTGATTTAACATTACCTTTTCAAATATCTTGCTAAGAACCGGCAAAACGGACACCGGCCTATAATTATTAGTGTCTCTACTATTCCCGGATTTAAAGAGTGGTATCACTTTACTATATTTCATTAGATCTGGAAAGACTCCTTGATCTATACACAAATTAAATATTAAAGCCAAGTACGGCGCTATAGTCTCAATAATTGAGGTACAAACTTTGATAGACATACCCCATAGATCTTCTGTCAATTTAAGAGGCCGGCGAATGTCACTCGCAACTGCAAGTTGACGCGTATTCAAAATTCGTTCGTGGAATATAGCTATCTCTGTTTGACAAAAACAAGTGACGGAGTGCAGCTGTGTGTGTGTATGTGAGCGTCTTACAATTTATTGTTAGTAAAATGAGGTATATTCATTATTTGCTTTATTTTTGCCGAATACTTCGGGAATCGTTTGTGAATGTACGAACTAGTAATGCGTTTTTTGGAAATTTTATTACCGCGCCAATATCTCAACATATTATGATAACAATAGCAGATATGTCATACAAAGGTGGTCTTTTTTACGGTGGGAAAATCATCTAATGACATTCCCCGCTCTTGGGTGGAGCGGGAGATAGTGTCAGACTTTTACTGACTAAAAACCCACTCCTGTTCCTTCGTTGCCTTTCGTACCGGGGCTGAGCTACCTTTCGGAGCTAACCCTGGCCCCAGTAGGCTTCGACCCGGTTGGACCCCTTCTGTTGCTGACAAC
Organism: Mythimna ferrago; assembly: GCA_910589285.2. Lineage (NCBI taxonomy): Eukaryota > Metazoa > Arthropoda > Insecta > Lepidoptera > Noctuidae > Mythimna > Mythimna ferrago. The sequence continues at coordinate 6,926,684 of OU342691.1, read as the reverse complement.
TCCTTGAGGCGCACGGGAACAATTCGCGCAGTCGATGACTTGGGCTCGATCCGGACAGTTACCGGACGGTCGGACAGCGAGCTACCGATTGCTCGCCGTCCGCAAGCCCGCGCCTACGGTGGCCGGAAATTGGGATCGGAATCCCGGCAGCGGCTGTGAGCGCCGTTGCCTGATACGGTCGGCCTCCTCCTTTGCTAGCATTACTGCTTTGCAGAAGGAGGCGACTGCCTGCCACTGATCCTCCTCGCTCCGAACCATGGCCTGTACCAGTCTGGCACGAGAGATCGCCGCCGCCGATCACCTCCACGAGGGCAAGGCGATGCTCTGCCTAAGCGGCACACCTCCACTGCGTGCTCCACCGTGTCCTCCGGGCGTTCCGCACAGTGGCGACACTCGGGCGTCACTTCCGTACGAATCCGGTACAGCCCGAACCTACCGAACTTACGTGTCCGGTGAGAACCTGCGTCATGCAGAAGGTGAGGACGCCCGCGCCGTGAGGTCTTTCCAGCCATGCCTCCAAGAGGGGACTTACTGCCATAATTGTGGCGTGCCCAAGGTGGTCTTCTTGTGGTCAAATCAGAAAATGTTATGGAGGCGAGAGCTTTTTTCATAGGTGGGAAATTATTCAATGACTTCTGCCGCTCTTTTAGTGTCAGACTTTTAGGGAAATGAAAACTGTTCTTTCGTTTCAAGGCCCCGATGTTCTCTTTCGCTCAACCCTTGGCCTCAGTAGACTTCGAACCTGCTGGGCCCCTACGGTTTTGCTGACATGTTCTCGAGATGCGAGTGGAACACTATGCAACATCGACGTCTCGAGCTCGGTACGGACGCTTACCGGACGGCCGGACGAAGGGATACAAATTGCTCGCCGTCCGCAACCCTGCGCCTACGGTGACTGGAAAAAGGGATCAGGATCCCGGTGGCTGGGGCGTGAGGAATGATGTTCCCTCACGTGTACGACTGTCTCCTTTGCTAGCATAACTGCTTCGTAGAAGGAGCCGACCACCTGCCATTCCTACACATTCCGGACCATGGCTTGTACCAGGGTCACTCCCACGAGTACACAGCGCGGCGGCAGTGCTCCGCCTGAGTGGAGCATACCATCGCCGTATGCTCCACTCTGTCCTCCGGGCGGTCTACACTATGATGACAGCCAAGCGTTTCTTCCGAACTTACCACGAGGTGAGGTGTCGTCATGCAGAAGGTGAGGATGTTTCTACGTCTATTTACCCACTCCTCAAAGATTGGATTTATCGCCATAATTATGGCTTGCCCCGAGATCCCGTCGGTACTCTGACCGCCTTCGTCAGTGGTTTTTTACCCCGGCGTTGCAACTCCATGCGCAAATTGTGCATGCGTGCAAGGACTGTTGCCTCTAGATCCCATGGTAGCAGACCAGCAAGGAGGCTCGTCGCTTCGCTGGAGAACGTGCGATATCCCCGCACCATTTGGATGGCCATGATCCTCTGGGATGCGTTCAGCTTTGCCCCCGGTCGCTTTCACAGCAATGGGGCCAACACCGGCGCTCCGTAATGAGCCATGGACCAAACAATGCTGCGTGGAGCCTCTGGCAAAGGGCTAAGGACCTCTATGTTGGGTAGGAGCCGCTTCAGGGCAGCCCCAGTCCGGTCCAGTTTGGGAGCCAGACGTCCGAAGTGTTCTTCGAAATTCCAACGGCTGTCGAGGACAAGTACCAAAAACAGTCCGAACCATATCTTGGTACCGATCCTTGGGACCGCACGAAATCTCTCGGCGTTTCCATTCTCCACGGTGAGCGGGGCAGATAATGAACCTGTCCTTCAGGTAGGCCTCGATCACACGAATGGGGTAGACCGGCACCTGGTGATACCGGGGTCCAAATAGAGCGCTCCCTGCAAAAGCCAAACTGGCCATCCGCAAGATCCGGCTCCACCCGTACCAGGTGCGTACGAGAAATAAAGAACAGCGAAGCGCACCCTCAGAGCGGTGATACGGCTGACCAAACTGGAGGCCCGCGACGTGTAGCTGGGGACTCTGAACAGAGACCCGTGGGGACGACCCTACGAAATGGTGCGTACAACAAGCTCCGTACCTGGGCTCCCCCGTTGACACAGAGTACCGGCCCCTGTTTATGAAGGGTGTGATGAACGCTCTATTCCCGTCAAAAGGAGAGCATTCTCATCCGCCCATGGCTCCGCCACTAGTTGTAGTGTAGTTTATATTTTTATGTCACCGTTTTTTGTAGCCATATTTGCATACTATGTGCTATGTGACCTCCCCAACGGGGTCAGCGTGGTCTATTATACAGACGACACGCTGATCCTAACGAAGGGAGAGTCGTAACAGGCGGCGGTCGAACTAGCGGAACGCAGGGTTGCAACAACCTCCAACCAGCCTTGGCCCCACCGACATCATGTCATATGGGCCGAATCGAAATGAGACGGCTGCGGACACAGCCCACCCATATAAATATGAGCGCGCTATCACCGCAGCCGCTTCTTGACTCCTTTACAAATTTCTTCGTCTTGTCCCCATGTTGCCTTTCTCCCCATCCTGGGGCGGCATACTAACGGTCCCCCCTCACGTGGGTAAGACAAACACACAGTACGGGTTCGCTGCTTGCTTACTCCTTGGTCTGTGCCAAATGGCACAGACCAAGGTGTTCGAACTCTTTTGAGGCCATGAGATTGCAGTAGTAAGCCGGTCTCTCATCCAAGCGAGTGATCCCGTCCATCACATTTCGTCGCTGTTCGTCATAAGGGGGGCATCGCCACAGAACGTGATCAAAATTTTCGTCCTCATCACCGCAATAGCACACGCTAACCTCACATAACCGCATATCATACAGTTTCTTCCAGAAATATCCATGTCCAGTCAGGATCTGCAAGACTGTAGTCCGGCTCGACCCAAGTTGCCTTGAGCCTAACCGCCACGTCAGGGAGGAATCGATGAAGTTCCATCGCCTTCTCTTCCTGCTCCCATCTCCGCTGCCAATTAGCCACAGGCTCACTTGCAAGAACCCTGCTCCCTGTCCTGAACCGCAACGCAGAGTTGCAACAGTCGTGAAGAGGATCCAGCAGTTGGGACTCGAGGTGGCACTGCACAAGTCCGAGAGCATGTGTTTTCATGGCCCTCGGAACAAGCCACCGCCGGTTTCCCAAATTACAATAAAAGTTTACAAGTATATGGGACTCGTCCTCGACAGTCGATGGTATTTTGAGGAGCACTTCCGACGTCTGGTTCCCAAACGTGTTACTTATTGTTTATTTTGTGTTGCGCCTTGTGCTGTACCAAATAAATTATTTTTCTTTCTTTCTTTCTTTCGAACTGGATTAGACTGAAGCACTCAAGCGGCTCCTGTCCAACCTGGGGTTTTCAGACGCCTCCTGCTGGAGGCTCTACGAAGGCATCGTTCGGTCCATGGCCCTTTATGGAGCGCCGTCGCTGCGAAAGTGATCAGTTGCCAAGCTGAACGCATGCCAGGGAGTTATAGCCATCCTAATGGTACAAAGACAAAGCACGGTTTCCTGCAATATACCTGCATGGTTTCCTGCAAGCTTGCTACCATGGAATGTGGAGGCAACAGTCCTTTGCACGCATAAGCATGATTTACACGTGGAGATGCAACCCTGGGGCGAAATTCCGCTGCCACGACAAGTCGCTGTAAGGCAGACAGTTCCGGCAGGATCTCAGCGACTGTCGTAACGCAAATACTCACCGGACATGGCAAGTACGGGAGGCTCCTGCGTCGGATTTAGGCGGAAGAAACGCCTGGTTATCACCATTGTGTGGACGGTCTGAAGGATACGGTGGAGCAAACGGTAGAGATGTACATATGTGCCCCGTTTAGGCGGAACACCGCCGCGTTCTCGTGGGGGCCATCGGTGGCAACGACCTCTCGCGCCGAGCCTTCTTTCTGCGAAACAGTAATGCTAGCGAAGAAGGCGGCCGCATGGACGAGGGAATACCCTGACGCCCCAGCAGCCAGGATCTCGACCCAGATTTCTAGCCACCCTGGGCTTGGAATCGCCGTCCAGCCATCCGGTAACCATCTGGACTGAACCCAAATCGTCAACGGCGCTTTTTTTTTACTCTTTTTTTTAAGGGGTTTTTGACGGCGCTTTTAGTCAGCTAAAGTCTGACATGTCCTCAAGAGTTCTGTATTCCTTTTATTAAACTTTAAATGCTTACGTACTATTTTATTTAAGTCAATAGTGTCAAAAATATTACAATAAAATTTATAACTCGACCTATGAACGCAACTGAAGTAATGACAGCACGCACACAATGACACTGACATCCCGCTTGCCGCGATAGCACTAGTAACTCTTGGAAATTTGCGATAAATTGGACGTGTTTCGTAATACCAAAAATGATGAATGAAAACTTAATGTTTTTCCAATTTGTTTTCTATCATTTGTAAATTGATAATATAATCTGTGTTCCTACATTGAGAATATTGGACATATTATTATTTTTAATACAGGAAAAGCCATATGAAAACATGCCATTTACGTTGTAAAAAAGTGCGAATTATAATTCGCTTTAATTTCGTTTTAGGCAAGTTTTTTTTAAAAAGAAAGATGTAGGAACCTAGATAAATATCGTCTATAACCGAATAACATCATAATATGTTGGAAATATACTCCAATTGCAAATGAGCGTGGTATTACGTTTGTATGAAAAATTCATCTGTCGCCGTGCTCTTAATCTTGATTTCTTTAAAAGCTTTTATTACTGTTATGGGGTTTATATGTTTAAAGTTAAATTCAGTCGAACAGGCTGCAACGTTCGCCTGTAATAAACCAAAAGCATGCGATGGCGATGAATTTAGGGCTTCAGTAGTTTTAATCGGTATACTGGTAAAGAAATTTACAAATTCTTCTGCAACTAGTTTGTTATCGCTAATAAGACCATGATGAGTCTCCAATGTGTAATCATTATTATTTCTTTTGTTTCTGTTGGTTTCATTATTTATAATATTCCAAACCGTTTTTATTTTATTATCTGCTGTTTTAACTTTGTTGCTAATGTATAAGGCCTTAGCTGCCTTACAAGTATTTTTAAACATTTTAGAATAAGTAGCAACATATTTATTAAAAGTTTCAGTGTTAATAATAGGCTTAAGGCCATACAACTCGAAAAGTCTTTCCCTACTTATTCTGATTCCTTTAGTTGCCCAGTCACTAAATCTAAACTTAGGGCAGATAGTTTTAGTTTTTTTCTCAAACGTCTGATTAAACTCCTTTTGAACTACTGAAAAAAAATTTTTATACAAAATATTACCATTGTTTTCTGCAAGGTTCCAATCACCCAACCTGCTAGTTAAAGTGCTATTAAATTTATTTAGTTTACCGGATGTTATTGGTCTGAATTGTATCTGCACTTGTTGTATTGGTAAGTTGGATTCAAATGTTACCATTAGGCCGCTATGATCAGAAGGCAGATAATTTACAATGGCTTTTTCTAAATACTTGCAGCAACAAAAAACATTATCGATACATGTAGCAGTAGTTGTCGTTGTTCGAGTTGGTTCAATAAACACATTTGATAAATTAAATGATTTGAAAAGATTTAATAATCTAATGCTATCTGAATTATTTTCTAAAATATTAACATTAAAGTCTCCGCAGATAATTACTGGTTTATTACCCGTTGAAAGTTTAGCCATAACATCTTCCATGACTGACTCAAAAATAGAGTAGTTTTGATAATTAGGGGGCCTATAAACGCACACTATGATATGCCTATCCAGCTCAACACACGACACTTCAATGCTATGTTCAACGGACAGTGCAACTATATCTTTACGAGTTTTAAATTTAATACTATTTTTAATAAGGATTAGTGAACCCCCACGTAACATTGACTTTCGGTTAAAACTACTGCCCACATTATAATTATCATAATTAATTAACATTTCAAAATCCTTTAACCAATGCTCAGTAAAACAAATGATGTCAAACATAGTTTTTTCCAAAAATAATTCAATTTCTAATTGTTTCGAAGAAAAACCCTGAATGTTTTGAAGAAACAAATTAAAGGATTTTTGCTTACCCCCTGTAGCTTGAATGCTAGACGATACTTTATTGTTAAGTTGACATAAATTGCCAATAGTACCAACTGTTGTCTTATTACCTAGTTTAAAATATTAGTACTACTACTAATGGTGGGACTAATTACTGGGTACGTCGACATACTATTTATGTCTGAGTAAATATTAAATGCTAATAGCTTCGCTATTTGACGTCTTAAAACAATAGGTAGGTATACAGTATACCTGGTCGAAAAAAGTTTATCAACAATATTGTTGATGTCAAAATATAAAAATGTATCACTATGGTGAGTAACTAAAAAATGCATATGCATATTTAGCATATGTATGTACTTATTTTGTCTGTTTGATAAGTGCTCAAAGTAAGGAAAAGCACACAATATAATCTTTTTACAATTTATCTTCAACAGTTCAGTGACATTATTGGTGATATCATCTTTCTTCACATTTAAGCTATTACCCACAAATACAGTTAGAATAGTGTTGGGATCATATACTTGCTCATTTACAAATGACATTATGTGATGGTAGGAAGCTTGAGGTGTGCAATAATTTTGAGAAGGGAAAGGGAGTTTTTTACTAATTAATTGCCCTAATCCTCTTCCTATGCTATCTGAAAATATAATTGATTGATAATCCCTACTGTTATGAGAGGAAAAATTAGAATTTTCTTTTAAACAGTGTGGTGATCAAAGCGTAACTATAGAGGGAGAGTATATTGTAATAATAGTTAGTGCATGAAGTGTTTCGGAAAATGCAGTTTATTAAATTATGAAAGAACAGAAGGAAATTTATTTAAAACATATACTGTTTTAAATAAATTTCCTTCTGTTCTTTCATAATTTTTATGGTTTAATTTATTTTTTTATGGTTTAATTTTTACCCGATATGAATACGCCTTTACGTTGCAGTTTAACTTTACTAAACTACCAATAAGGTGTTTTCAACAGTCATGCTAGATTACATTAAATTTATTATTCCCTTCATAATTTGTTACTCAAAAAACACCCTTATTCTCAGTGGCGAAGTGGTGATAATCGGTGCGACCAACCGCTTGGACGCTGTAGACCCCGCTCTCCGGCGCGCGGGACGGTTCGACCGGGAGCTTCACTTCCCTCCCCCACATGCCCAGGCTCGGAGGGACATACTGGAGATTTATACGAAAGACTGGCAGCCACGACCCAGTGAGGACACATTAGATCATCTGGCAGAAGTCACCGGAGGGTATGGAGGTAAGATTTTTATGTCTAACTAGCTTTTGCCTGCGGCTTTGCCCGCGTACATAAAATATAGAAAGAAGAAAAGAAAAAAAAAACCAGTTTATTTACGCGATAAAGACGCAATCTTAAAACTAGGTAACAAAACATAACATTACATCAATCGATAGGGAAGATATGCGTCTCCTCCGCGCAAAACGGCCGAACGCTCAGCATAAAGCTGCGGCCTCACGCATAATGCGTATATAGCCTGTCACTCAGAAATAAAGCAGCTTTCTATCAGTGAAAAAATTGTAGCAATCGGTCCAGTACTTTCCGAGATTACCTCCTACAAACAAAAAAAACAAACTTTACCTCTTTATTATATTAGTGTAGATATACATATAAATATCTCGTGTCAAGATTTGAACTCCTGCGAAACGGCTCCACCGATTTAAGTCATAAAGACCTTCTTTTTTTATTATGCTTATATTTTTGTTTTGATTTATACTTACGTTCGATTACTTTGATAAATCAATACGGCAGAACGTAGTAATTCAAAAGACAATGCCCATCGTTGTATGTGGCGCCGTACCAACTTGCGTCAAGCCAAATTACTCTCAAGAGTAGTTATTATTTAACTTTTCACTACCTAACACTATTCCTAACCTATCCCTAACCTGGTCAAATATTTTGTTAATATTTGACCAGGTTTTTGAAATATTCAAAAAAGTTAGTAAACGCCTGATGATATTTCATAGCAATTTTTAACCGTCGTGATTATTACTATTTGCATACCATACATTTAAATATGCGTTTTAGGCCGAATTGTTGCGTAGGGGAGAATTGTTATTGATATATTTTTCGGAAGTAGGAATTGTTAATCATTTAATATCATTTTTATGTTAATTTTTAACCAGGTTAAAAAAAGTGCTCAAAATTCAGTACATTGCACACATAAATAAGACATTATTTTTGGTATTAATATACTTGTGGCGCAATATGGTACGGCGGATGGGCATGATTCTTTGTGATTTTAACCTCTTGGGCACAAGTGCATTCGGTACACTTCTTTACCAGCTAACTTAAACATTATTTTTACGTAATAAGGTTTAAGTTAGCTGGTATGAAGTGTATCGTATTTGGTACACTGGTGCCTGAGAGGTTAATACATATTTTTTTAACATTTCTAACAAAACTGTTCTCCTCAGGTTCCGATCTGAAAGCGTTAAGTTCAGAAGCAGTGCTCAAAGCTCTGCGACGGGTGTACCCACAAGTTTATGAAAGTGAACACGCGTTGATGATTGATGCTAAAAACGTAAGTATAAACCTGTTCTATGTCTTAATAACTATCTTCTTTTAGAGTTACTATAGTGTTATTTATTCCTTTACACTTCTTAACGTTACACCACTGTTACATAATACTGCTTTTCAATAACACTCCTAACACTTTCTTTTACTCAAACAACATACCTTTCACTCTCTTATCAATTCTAACACTCACTCCTAACATTCCTACACTCCCTTAACATCTTTTAACGTTCTTAAATGTTACAGTACCCGGAATAGAATGTAAAATCTCGCAAACCTCCATTGAAGTGGTTCGTTTTACCAAGAAGTGGAATATTTACAAACAACTTGAACTGAAAAGAATATTATTTTAAACCAAATTCTTCTATAACCACAGGTAGAAGTTACCAGAACCGATCTCCTTGAAGCGATGCATTCTCTAGTAGCAGCTGGTGCCCGAACAAGTCCGTTAGCAGCCAAAAGATTGCCGACACACTGCGCTCCGCTGTTACAGGCACAAGTGCAGGCCGCGTACAACGTGTTGCAGCACGTGTTCCCGTTACACACACTCTCTGAGAAGAGGTAGGTTACAGCAACGTTCTAACCAATAACACAAGCAGCTTAAAGGTTACCTTCACGCTGTGTCTGTTACAAGCACAAGTGCAGGCTGCTTACGTGTTGCAGCACGCGTTCTAGTTACACACTGAAAAGAGGTAGGTTACAGCAACATTCTAACAAATACGAGGGTAGATCGAAATATTCGCGGCCTAACACATAAATACTCGAACTATTTTAATGTAACTGACCTCATTTGATTTTCTTACTCTCTGCATTATCTGTTTTTTAAATTAGACTGAATTTTGTGAGCCTAAGTTTTTTAAAGAATGGAGAAAATTGAGCAACGTGCGGTCATCAAATGTGTTTAAAAAAAAACTAACTCCAAAAGACATTCACGAAGATATGTCAACAACATTGGGGAATCTGCTCCGTCGTATACGACTGTGAAAAAGTGGGTTGCAGAATTTAAACGCGGACGAGAGAGTATTGAAGATGACCCTCGCTCCGGCCGGCCTACGACGTCTACGACTGAAGAAAACATCGGGAAAATCTGTGATCTGATATTGGCAGATCGGAGAGTGACCATCAGGGAGATTGCAGACACTATTGGCATCTCGTATGAACGAACATAAAATATCATAGTCAATAAACTTGGATTTTCTAAGGTTTCTGCGCGATGGGTACCCAGATTGCTTTCAGTTGAACAAAAACGAATACGGCTCACGATTTCTCGCAACTGTTTGGAAATATTTGAGGTTGATCCACAAGATTTTTTGGCCAGATTTGTGACAGTGGATGAAACCTGGGTACACCACTACACCCCAGAGTCAAGACAGCAATCCAAGCAGTGGAAAAAACCTGATGAACCGACTCCAAAAAAAGCCAAAGCAATTTTGTCAGCTGGCAAGGTGATGGCGTCAGTTTTTTGGGATGCTAAGGGTGTCATCATGGTGGACTACCTTGCAAAAGGTGAAACTATAAACTCGGCTTATTACTGTACTCTTTTACGTCGTTTGCGTGAAACAATCAAAGAGAAAAGGCCAGGATTACTCAGCAAGAAAATGTTGTTCCATCAGGATAAAGCACGCGTTCACACGTCTGTTGAATCTATGGCTCAAATTCGTGTTTGTGTTATTCCCCCGATTTGGCACCTTCAGACTTTCATTTATTCCCAAACCTAAAAAAACACCTTGGAGGTCAAAAATTTTCATCAAATGAGGAGGTCGAAGCTGCGGTGGGTGACTTTTTTGAAGGCCTTGAAGAAACTTTTTTTATGACTGGCGTACAGGCGTTGGAAACCAGATGGAAGAAGTGCATTAAGTTAAGTGGAGATTACGTGGAAAAATAAAATTACTTTTGTTTATATTTTATATTGTTTTCTTGCTGAGGCCGCGAACTTTTCAATCAATCCTCGTAACACTAGCAGTTAAAAGGTTGTCTTCACGCTGTGTCTGTTATAAGCACAAGTGCAGGCCGCGTACGTGTTGCAGAACGTGTTCGCGCTACACTTTTTTCTGATATAAATGTTAGCCTAGCATTATTTTAGACTTCCTTCACACTGCGCCGCTTTTACAAGCTCAAGTACAAGTAGCGTGCAACGTGTTGCAGAACGTGTTCCTGCTACACAGTTTCTGGAAAGGAATAATAAAAGCTCTCTAAATATTACCTTTACACTGTGCACCAATATTACAAGCTCATGTGCAAGCTGCGTGAATGATATGAAAGAAAAGGAAGTTAGTGATAGCATGACGAGTGACAGGGTAGAATGGAAGAAAAAAACGTGTTGCGCCGACCCCAAATAAGATGGGACAAGGGCAGGAAGAAGAAGATGTGCAAGCTGCGTGCAACGTGTTGCAGTACGTGCCTTCAGTACTTACGGTTTCTGGGAAGTAGTAACAGCAATTTAATCAGCATAGCAGTCTAGACTACTCACACTGTACGGCGCTATTTCAAGCTCAAGCAAAAGTCGTGTGCAACGTGTTGCAGAAGTCCGCTTTATACTGTCACTGTCAAGAGATGTATGTTTAGACAAAGAAATAATAATGCTTAATTTGCCCAATTGAAAATAATGATAGCAGATACCTTTACTTGGGTTAGTTAAAGAACTCGCTAATTGCCAATTAAATGTTCAGTGTGTGTTTGGCGGCATAAAGGCGTCGATTCTATATCCGGAAACAATAATAATCTGTTTCAAATTACCAAATGAAACATCGTTATACTATATTATGGGCTTAGCCAAGTTGATAATCTACAATCGTTAAGGCTAGTAGAAAACTTCAAATGTATGAGAATGACTACTATCTGAAGGTTAAGTCACGTGGTCATAACAAAGGAATCGGAGGTGTGCAGACTGTAGAAAGAGATTCGAAACGGAACGGTCGTAGCTGAATAGTATTTCGTTTTGAAATGAAAAACCACGAAATTCTAATCCCTTGGTTATTTTCTACAGGATTTCCTCGCCGTCCCTATCACAAAGTGTGCTGCTCATCACAGGCGAGTGCGCAGAGACGCACATAGCGCCCGCACTGCTGGCGCAGCTGGAGCACTGCACCGTGAAGGAGCTCAGCATGTCCACCTTGCACTCCGCGCACACCTTCACACAGGAACAAGCTCTCATATCGGTCAGTAAAAATGCTACCTACTTGATTTTATTAAAAAACATTGCCTCACAGACCACACTAGGAATTACGCCTGTATTGTGGGTGCGTTCACTCCACGCCCGGTACGGCTGTCCAAGGCCATAATTATAAGACCATCGTCATATAATTATCTCACTGGTGTAAAATCTAGAGTATCCAAAACGGAGATTTAAATCTGTCTTTGTCTTGGGGGGCTCGAATTCCTCACGTAACTCAGGTTTTTATATTAACTCCCTTTCTGCGCTCGGGATTAAAACTTATCAACCTTCGTTTCGTTCGGAATTGAACATGCCACCCACAATTTAAAGACATTGCTTTATATTAATTCACGTTTTTTTAAAGGTGTTTTCGGAGTGTCGGCGAGCAGACCGCGGCTGCGTGCTGTTCATCCGCGACATAGTGCTGGTGTGGGCGGCCGCGGCCACGCTGCTGCGGCAGCTGTGTCGCGCGCGCGCCGCCGGGGAGAACACCTTGCTGTTGGCTACCGCTGACTGCCGACATGACCAGCTGCCGATAGAGGTACTAACATATGTACATATATGTTTTTTGAGTTAAGAACGGTGAAAATTCTAGTCATTTCATAAAAGTAGTGGTTAGTAGCTACACCACGCCACGTAGCGGGTTTACCACTGAATCAGACTGACAGGATTGTTCGAATGAGTTACCGCGGCCCAGGAACGCAAAGGGTAATAAAAGGAACACGGATTGGTTTGACACTCCTTTTGCTCCATTCCAATTAAAATCTATACATTTATGTACATCTGAATAAGATCCATTGCATGTTCGACCATAATGCCTTGATCACACGTACCAAGTAAACGGGCGAGACAGTACTCTCGGCCGAGTACTCGGTACGTGTAAACACAGCGCCGAGTGCTCGGCCTACCATTTATCTCTACAACTCGCTTACATCACTGTCTCGGCTGAGCTACATTTTACTGTCTCGCTCTTTTACTCGGTACGTGTGATCAAGGCATAAAAGAGTGAATACTTTCAATATTCGTTCAATTCTGTGTGCTGAATTGTACATTGATAAACCAACAGCGCGTTCCTAAAGCCGGTTGTCCACTATGTTCGCGAACTAACTTTGCTCCGGTTATCTGCAACCGATGCGTTGACGTAGATGGTATGCACATCTTCATAAGAAACGCTCATACTCCTTGCGATCATTTTTCAACTGACCACTCCATTCATCCGAGCGTGGAGCGTGATATATGGCACGTTGGCACTAAACGTGGACAATACCATGCTCACGTCCACGAATTGGCTGAGCTCCCCTTTGTGTTTGCCCCAAAATCGCCGCCGATTGGATCGCGCACTGTTGTTGGACGCTGTAGGAGCGCGAACATACCCACTATGCTGAGAAGTTGCAGGAGCGCGGAGCGCAAAAGGTTCGACGGGAAAAAGGCATATACTTTTATAATCAGCGGTCCGAAAGGATCTGAGCCTGGCATAGGTATATGGGTAAACTCTTCCTCATCTTTGTTATCATAACAATATATTAAGTTTATTTTATAATGTTTCAGTTACAAGAGCTATTCCCGGTGTACAAAGACTGCGTGTACAGGGTGCGCGAGCCGAGCGCGTCGGAAGTGATCAGCTTCCTCAAGCCGGTGCTCGCGGGGGCGCTGCTGGAGCCGCCACCTGTCGAGAGCAACGAACCGCCGCCTCCCTTACCTAGAGGTAAGTGTGCTGAGGACGTCACAGACTTGTGTCTGAAGAGGGACAAAATTAAAAAAAAAATATTAGTCATAAGGTCGTCGATTAATTTAAATATCAATTAGCTAATTTCAAATCGTAGCCTTGGAACACAGAACTCACGTACCGAGTAAACGGGCGAGACAGTGCTCTCGGCCGAGTACTCGGTACGTGTAAACACAGCGTCCAGTGCTCGGCCTACCACTTACCTCTACAACTCGCTGACATCACTGTCTCGGCCGAGCAACATTTTACTGTCTCGCCCTTTTACTCGGTACGTGTGATCAAGGCATAACTAAAGGTTAAGTGACAGGTTATAGTCAGTTTATGTTTGACACTCTCTCCACATAGAGCTGGAGAAGTGGTTTGATATTCGACATCAAAGAAAGCTCTTTCACTTATTCCCCTTATCCATTTCATAGAAGTTACGTAGCACACTAACCATACTGACACTGCGCAGCTCCCCCGCCCCCGCCGCCGCGCGAGACGGCAGAAGAGGTGACGCGTCGCAAACGTAAGGAAGACTACAAGCTGCGCGAGCTGAGGATATTCCTGCGGGACATCTGCCGCAAGCTCGCGTCCAACAGGAGGTTCTACAAGTTCACTAAGCCGGTGGATTTGGAAGAGGTGAGCGATTTTGTTATACAGACTTAGGGTGAGTTGCACAATTTAACTATAACGATAACAAAGCCGTTAACAGTTGTCAAATCGTCGAATTGACCAATAGGCGGCCGTTTCACGGCTGGGTAAGGTTTGTTTATCGTTATAGTTAAATGGTGCAACTCACCCTTAGTCTATACAGCATTAGTTTTAAGTATATGCGACATCCGAGACACGTCTCAAGTATTTTTTAAGTCACAAAGATATAAGCTTGTTATGTTACCTGGTTGTCCACACAAATACATGTTCACCGGACCATCCGGGTGACTGAGGGGTTATTTTGCTCCCGCACCCATCTGTTCGCTGAAGTCTAATGCTCGCTATGACCTGCTGTGACCTGTGTTGTACTTAGGCTGAGGCAATCGCAATTCTATCAATAACAATAAAACAAACCATTGACCTGGCCTGTTGGTGTAGCGGTTAGTGACCCTGACTGCTATGCCGGAGGTCGTGGGTTCGATTCCCACCCAGGACAAATATTTATGTGATGAGCATAATCATTTGTTCTTTTTTGGTGTAATTTATCTATAATATGTATGTATTTTTTTTGGTAATATATAAGTATGTTAATCAGTTGTCTAGTACCCATAACACAAGCTCTGCTTAGCTTGGGACTAGACGGCGTTGTGTGATAGTTGTGGAATATTGTATTATATATATTAAACCAATACCAACTCGCTTTCATGAATCAAGAATATCTATACCAGCTAAAACATTTCTTCCTTTCTCAGGTGACAGATTACCTTGACATAGTAAAGCAGCCGATGGACCTGGAAACAATGATGACTAAGGTGGACATGCACAAATACAACTGCGCCAAAGAGTTCCTCGATGACATCGACCTCATTTGTGCCAACGCGCTCGAGTATAACCCCGACAGGTAATGTATTGTGACGTCATAGTATGTGAAGTGGGGGGATAGGCTATTTTATACCTTTGATTCAGGGATGGCAAACCTATATTGGAAAACGTGCCATTGTATACAACATTAGTGTTAGCATATGTGAAACACGTGTCTAATATAGTGTAAAGAATCTATGTACAAAATTTCATAACAGTATCATAAAAAATAAAAAAGTTACAAGCTTGTTATGTCAACAAAAATACATAGTCACCGAGCCATCCAGGCAACTGAGGGGTGGTTTTGCACTTCAGCCGGTGGAATTTCGTGGAGCATTTCCGACGTCTGGCTCCCAAACTCAACCGGGCTGGGACTGCGCTCAAGCGGCTCCTGCCCAACCTTGGGGGTCCAGATGCCTCCTGCCGGAGGCTCTACGCGGGGATCGTTCGGTCCATGGCCCTCTCTGAAAAACGCGCCGTCGCTGAAAAAGCAACCGGCGGCCATACTGAACGCCTGCCAGAGGGTCATGGCAATAAGGATGGTGCGGGGATATTGCACGGTCTCCCGCGAAGCGGCGAGCCTTCTGGCTGGCCTACCACCGTGGGATCTGGAGGCAACAGTCCTTGCACACATGCACGATATGCGCGTGGAGATGCAACGCCGGGGTGAAAGTCCGCTGCCGCGACAGGTCACGGCATGGCGGACAGAGCTCCGGCGGGATCTCATGGTGAAATGGCGTCAGCGACTATCGCAACCCAGTGCTGGGCACGCCACAATCATGGCGGTAAGTCCCCTCTTTGAGGCGTGGCTGGAAAGACCTCACGGCGTCCTTACCTTCCGCATGACGCAGGTCCTCACCGGACATGGTTCGTTCGGGAGTTTCCTGCACCGGATTCATGCGGAAGTGACGCCCGGGTGTCGCCACTGTGCGGAACGCCCGGAGGACACGGTGGAGCACACAGTCGAGGTGTGCCCTGCTTGGGCGGAGCATCGCCGTGCCCACGTGGTGGCGATCGGCGGCGGAGACCTCTCGCGCCGGGGCTTTGGTTGAGGCCATGGTCCGGAGTGAGGAGGAGTGGCAGGCCGTCGCCGACTTCTGCGAAGGAGTAATGCTCGCAAAGGAGGAGGCCGAACGCATCAGGCAACGGCGTTATCGCCGCCGCCGCCGCCGCCGGGATTCTGATCCCGATTTTCGGCCACCGTAGGCGCGGGCTTGCGGACAGTGAGCAATGGGTAGCTCACTGTCCGGCCGTCCGGTAACTGTCCGGACCAAGCCCAAGTCGTTGACGGCGCGCACTGTTCCCGCGCGCCTCAAGGAGTTGTCAGCAACAGCAGGGACCCAGCCGGGTCGAAGCCTACTGGGGCCAGGGTTATCCGAAAGGGCGCTCGAGCCCCGGTATGAAGGCTAGAAGGAACGGGGTGGGTCTTTTAGTCAGTAAGAGTCTGACACTATCTCCCGCTCCGCCCAAGAGCGGGGGATGTCAATGCATGCTTTTTTCCCACCATAAAAAAAAAAGGGGTGGTTTTGCACTTGCACCCAGCTGTATGCTGGCACTTAATACCCGCTATGACCTTCCGTGACCTGTGTTGTACTTAGTGTCGGTGGTATCAAACTTGTGACCTTTTTAAATATTTTTGGGAAAAAATATAACATGGTATAAAAACTATTGGAATCCATTCAGTTACTGATTCAGAACAAACAATATTCATGTTTCGTATAAACCAAAAATATTGTTGTATAAACACGTAATATTGTGGTCATGACGTGTAGCCAAAGTATCTTGGCTTAGTTTATGGACAAAAAATTAAACTAAAAAAAGACGTGTGTCACTCGGGGACTGCCGCGGTAAAGCTATTGCATAGCATTTTTTTTTTTTTTTTTTTTTTTTTGCATATGCAATTATAATTATTTATTTATTTTATTTATGCAGTATTTTTTTTCCTTTGTTTTTTTTTTCTTTGATATTAATTGAAGTTACACTTTCACACATTGAATTGAATTTTGATTGATTGTTCACTCATTTGTTTTCTTATCGGTCACCACGCTCAAAAAACAAATGAGTGGGGGGTGTTAGGTTTTCGTTACGGAATTTCTGGATTCGGTCTCCACGCTCAAGGCCCGCGATAGAAGCTATGCAATAGCTTAATAATATTATTATTTGCAAGCCCAAATATTAAATACACTGCAATAGTTATCAAATTTGTTTATTTAAGTAAAAGTTAAGTTAAAGTTAAGAGATTACTGCTGTTGCAAATGCAAAAAACACATGCAGTGTCCAAATTATTAAATCGTTTGCACGCCTGCCGTTGGTTCGCCATCCCTGACCTGAACTATTTGAATATTGAATTTAATGAATGTTATGTGATAGTTTAAAAAGATGTTTATTGACCCTAAAGATACAAATTTTGACTATGAAAGATTATATATTGTACATATTTTAATAGAATAATATTGACTTCTCATGAAGAAGATAAATAGGTATTTTTTTTATGGCACTATCACATTAGGTATCGAAATTGGCAATAGTTTAAAATTATTTTGTTAAAACACAAAAGAAGTAAATCAAGGCATCCTCGTCTTTTATTAGGCGTCACCTCTACATGCAAGTGAATCGTAGCGATATCGTCCTACCACTTCGTTCTATAAAGAAACATGATGGATTTTGAGGCAGCTATTTGATTAAGTTCATTAAGTCCGTCTCTGTACTCTTGTTTGCATAAAGAATAAATAAATACAGTGGAATATTTAATATTATTTCATCACGACTCCTCTCTAAACGGTGAAGGAAAACATTGTGAGAAAACCGGCATGTCCTAGAACCAAAAATTAGAAGACGTGTGACATTCACCAACACGCACTGTGCCCGCGTGGTGGATTACGGCCCATTCCCTCTCCTAGAGAGGAGGCTTGAGTCCCTACAGTGGGAATATTAAAAAGTCTGGTGATGATGATGATAATGAATATCTAATATTAGCAAATACCACTTTCTTGACAATAATAACGCTCCCATACACTAAAATCAAAGTAAAACTAAAAATGTTGAGTTCAGTACCATCTAGCGAAAACTTTTTATGTTTTCGAAGGGAAACCTTTAAACGGCGCCCGGACTTACGGGGAATAAGTCCGGGGAGTGTGCGTTTTATACCCCACTAAGACGACTCCGGTGATGCACATATGTTGACCCCGTTACCCCTCAAAAGACCATTTCGGAACCCCTTTTGTGCAACACCTGTTACTGCACATCCCTGAGCAGACTCTACATCGGTCTCCCCTGATCTAGCGAGAACCTGGCCACGGTCACGGAACTTTCACTTTAAATGAACCGTATCTCTACACGGCGATATTATAGTGATCCGTAGCGTTACGGTGAGTAACGTTAACGAAACGTGACGTGTGCAAGCAGTGTAATCGCCGCCAAATGTTATCGGAAAAACTGCACCATTATTTGTTTTGCACATGTGATAATCCGTCGAGTCTTTGCGGACACAGATTAATATAATATTCCATAACTATCACACAACGCCGTCTAGTCCCAAGCTAAGCAGAGCTTGTGTTATGGGTACTAGACAAGTGATAAACGTAATTATATATTTCTAAATACATACATATAGATAAATTAAAACCAGACACAGAACAAATGATCATGCTCATCACATAAACATTTGTCCTGGGTGGGAATCGAACCCACGACCTGCGGCATAGCAGTCAGGGCCACTAACTACTAGACCAACAGGCCAGTCGAGAATAGATTATCTCGTGTAATTCAGCCGATGATAGTGCTATCTCTAATGATGATTTTGCTGTGCAGCGAAACCGTAGGGATCCAGCACCGAAGCCTACTGGGGCCATAGGTTGGCTTCCGAAAGGAAACTCGGGGTCCTGGAACGCTGTAAAGAAGGAACATAGGTGTGGTTTTACCTACACAGTAAAAGTCTGACACGCCCTCCCGCTTCGTCCTAGAGCAGAAGAAGTCATTGGATGATTCTCAACCATAAAAAAGCCGACGATAGCAGGGCGATTCACTTGCTCTTGGAAGTGGCGTCTAACACAACACGCGCGAGCCAGTTATTGTGCCATTTAGAAAAACATAACCCCACAATGCAATCTACATTTACTATTACGTCATCCCTTCACAAGAATTGATTCATTTATTTTATCACTGCCATCTTAATTTACTTAACCATTCCATTCCACGCCTTTTGTCTGTTACGTAATGGCGTAAAGCGAACAGATTTTTAATGACTTTAGCGTATGTCCTGCAAGTGTCGTCGCCGTGTAAAAGTTGCGTGACACGGATTCTGCACTGCATTAAATCCGAATCCGAGAAATTTCAGTCCGAAGTAATAATAATAATAATATTTATTCAGAATTAAAGTTTGGTAAAATAGTTACATAAAATCTTAGGAATAATTTACAAAGGTATGACTATGTTATATGCCTGTACTAGGATAAACCTGTATCACAGGCGTAGAAGTTCTTACGCTATGGTTTTTGTAGAACAATAAAATAGATAACAATATTTAACAGTTAAAGTCTCGAAACAATGGAAAAAATAATAATTTACTATATTATATCCCTAGTTTACACTAAAAAGTCACAATAATTTATTTCTTAGTTTAAATCTGTTTCTTGCACTTAATAGTCTCGTTACACACACATGATTTTATGTCAGAAGTAGTAGAAGTTACTACTTAAATAGTATAGAAGGGCTTGCGCACTAGATCCGAATTCTGTCGGCCTGAATTTAATTTTTCTACAGTTAATTAATATAAAAAGTAACAGTGAAAATAGCAAATATACATTTTTCAACTCCATTAAAGTTTAGTAAGTTAGAAGCCGTTCAAATCTGGTGGAAGGAGAATCTGTTATGTAACTAAAAAGGATGCACACACTGAAATGTGACGTCAGCGACTTTAGGTTCCGTGTGTACAACGGAGATAGCAAGATGTTCCCACCACGCGCCCGCTCTTTCTCATATCAATATTTGAAATGCAAATTGTTGCTTCAGCAACAACCAATATTGATGGTGTATTATACAAAATATTGGTAACAGTGATATTTATACAAAAATAAATACAAAAAATTCCCAATTCTAATTCGCTTAGGATGCAGTGAGGAACTACTCTAAATGAGCACGGCACGCGTCGACGTTGCACGTATGCGATTATGTAATCATGATACGTTACGTTTGCGTTGAGTATACTACGTCCGATGGACACTTGCGCTGGACTAACGCGAAATATAAAGGCTTACGTTCAACAGATAGATAAAATTGTTGACTTGATATTCTCTCTCACAAATTTACGCCATTGTGTACACGACCATTAATTTTTAATTTATTTGAACGTGTTTTCTTTCCACATTCCCGGCGCCAATCAAAGGGCTAGAGGGATGTATAGGTATGAGCAAAACCAACGCTTTGTAAATAACAATATTATTAATAGCACACTTACAATAGAGCGTATTATTATTTAAGTATATTGCTGATATAACGATACACGCAGTTTTGAGTTGTTTTAGAGTTGTGGCGTACTAAATTTTATCGATGTAAAAATGTCGCAAAATCTTTTAAAATCTTCATTTAGTGGTTTCTTTACGTTTGTACCAAATTTCCACACACACAACGAGATTTATCTGTTTTTTTTTTTCAGTAATGTCATAAATCGGATTAGCAAAGTCCAATGTGAAAAAAACTATCGATAATATTTTATCGAGGAAGTGTGTCACGTCTCTAAAACATTTAAAACTTCCGTGTGTATACCACAACCTCTAACCTTTTGTCCGCTAATTATAATATTTCGGACAATGTGCATGTAGCGACATAGCATGTAGTGTAGTATAGGTAGCGACTAACATAATCTTAGATAGCCATAAGTATTTATAAGCTTAGATATAATTAGTTTTTTAAACTATTATATTTATGAAAGTCATGAATGAAACTAATTTTATGACATTGAGATGCTAACAATCGGGGCTAGCTATAGTGAATAAGCTTTTAATTAACTATTGCACTTAACCATCAACGATTGTGTACCATCACGTGGGATCGCCGTCTAGCACTATTTTATGTCAGTAAAAAAAAAACATATTAAATAATAATGTAGGTCATATATTATATGACCTTCTTTTCTACCGAAAATATCGAATCTTCTACGAAAATCGAATCTTCTTTGAAAATCGAATCTTCTTTGAAAATCGAATCTTCTTTGAAAATCGAATCTTTTGAGCATCATAAAACTAGTTTCATTTATTTATTGATTTGCATAATAATAAGGTACAAAATACTACGCAAAGAGCTGCGAATAGCGCGTAGGTACTGGCATAGTTACTAACATACATGTCTCAGAATTATCTTGTAAGAACTCTTCTGTTGATTTAGTTGACATAGAAAAACATGCTATGATTGTATAAGATGCGTTTTGCTATATTTACAATCGAATTACCTCGTAACTGTGATTGTGTGCTTTATTAAAGTTTTTGTAAGTAGATTTTTTAAAATCAAGAACACATTAAACACTTATAATTGTAGCATGTTTCCGAATAGTCTTGAATTGTGTTTTTATCCCAATTTATTCACAAATTTTGAAATAATGAGGGTGTTCAGGAAAATTCACACCACCAGGTGGCGTTACTTAGCCGTCAGATCTTTTCCTTTGAAGTATACATGACGATGACGTTAACGTTTAAGTGGGAACTGCATTAGATCGACGCACACGTGAGCCACACAGGTAGCTCGATTCACGTAATCAAAACCGTAACGATATCGTAGCGATTTAGTCGTTTGGATCATTACCGTATTCACATGCATCAATCGAGTTTGAACGACACCGATTTTAAAGTCGTTTGATCGAAGAGTCGATTTAAAAAAAAAGAATCCGTATTTCATTATCCTGGTAGAATACTTATTAATGTAACTGGAAATAAGTCGTTGATAGATCGTTTAGTTTCGAGCCAGTTGAGTAGTCGTTCTATCCATCCCGATTAAGGAACACGTGAATACCGATTTTGGATAGGACTTCGATCGAACGACTATAAAACTTCAACGATATTTGGTTTGTTTGATTTTACGTGAATCAGGCTACTGATTTGTACGTAGCGGCGCGTCGTGTTGTGAGGATCTAATGTAGATCTATAAGTCTTATAAATTGTATGGAGACCGACGCTCCTAGATCGACGCGTACGTGGCCCACGTGTGCCCAATGTAGTGACACCTTTAACGTTTGACGTTGATGTCTAACTAATGTCATTAACGTAAGCGTTTTGACAGGTGCCTGGACCTAACGCCTCAGTGCTACCACCTGGTGAATGTCATTAGAACACCCATATTAGGATGACACCATACCGCAGTTCACTTTTCCGTTCCATTAAACCCTGTCATCGGAATATTTTATCACTTTCCTTGAAAATATGGCTAATATTACGGCCTGTTCACCACTTCGGTAATAGCGGCGCGGCGAGCGGGGCGGCATCGGTAAGCGGGCGCCGGGCGCTATGAGCGGCGTCTCGTGGCGTGCTTTCAAACATTTTCTTACTTTTGTTCTTACCGCTCGCCGCCCCGCGCTTAGCTACCGCTCACAGCCAGCGGCAAGATCGTGAACGGCACGTTATAAGCATGATTAGAAATCACCTTTCAAAACTCAATCCAAGACTCCCAACTCCAGATCATTCATACCTCAACTACTATAAACCATTTCCTTTTAAAACAGAACATCATCAGACAAACAAATTCGCCACGAAGCCTGTTCGTTACGAGACCATGCGCACGCGTTGATCGACGTCGAGATGGACAGTGATTTCGAACTTGAATGTCAAGAGATCGCGAAGAAAAGACAGGAAGAAGGAAATATGGCTGATAATGATCTGCCAGATTTTATTTATACAGCTTCTAATTTACGTAAGTACTGTTTTGTTGTTTTTGTATTTAGAGGTCTATGTGAAGGGAATAAGGTTTAAATTCAGACAGCGACTTCGAGCTCAAACGTCATGAGATCGCGTAACGAAGACACATAGAGGGTAATATGAAGAATAATGACTTGCCTGACTTTATTTGTACAGTTTCCAATGTACCTAAGTACTACTTCATTATCGATACCTCTTAGGCCCATCGCCCACGATGAACGATGCTGTCGTGCGTTTCGTAACCGCGCGACAGCATCGCTACTAACGCGTTAGTCGCATTTGCAAGCGTTATAGAAAAAATGCCAACGCGCTACAGCATCGCGACTGTATCGATGCGAACGCGCTACAGCATCGCGACTGTATCGATGCGAACGCGCTACAGCATCGCGACTGTATCGATGCGAACGCGCTACAGCATCGCGACTGTATCGATGCGAACGCGCTACAGCATCGCGACTGTATCGATGCGAACGCGCTACAGCATCGCGACTGTATCGATGCGAACGCGCTACAGCATCGCGACTGGCGAAAAAGACGCCGTGGGCGATAGGCCTTACGCATTAAGTCGTACATAACATAAAAGAAAAGGTATTTAAAAAAAAAACATTATTTCTTATTACATAGTTATTTTAAACTAATTATTATCGATTACACCATGCAAACGTGTTCCAGAAATTACGTACGTAAAGTATAGACGATATGATATTTCCTTTACAGATCACTTCGACTCAATAGTAGGTGACAAATCACGAACTCCACAAAATGGCGACAAGAGCGACCCGCAGTCCGCCAAGCGCAAGCGCAGACGAATGAACGCGTGGTCCAAGGGACTCGTCGTCAAGCGGCAGAAGACTGCTAAGGTATGCAGCGATGGTGTAAGTTGTCTTCACAATATTAACAAGAGAATTTGGCTTGACCGAATTAAAATTGGGTTTTTTTCCTGTATTTATTTTTCTACTAAACAAAACTTCGATGTGAATCGTCTGTCTTGGTATGAACATGTGAAACGGAGGGATGAAACGCATGTTATGAGTAAACATGTGGATGGATGGAGAGGGAGGCCAAAGAAAAGATGTATTGTGTGAGGATTGATATGAAAGAAAAGGTAGTTAGTGATAGCAAGACGGGTTACAGAATGGAAGAAAAAATTTGACAGTTTCTTTTGAAATAAATACTGCTGATAGTGGTAGTAGATGGGTGATATGCAGACTCTCCCATGTCGTTAAAAATAGGGAATCTATCCCCACCTCCCTCTGTAGTGCCTACGTAATACTTGAATGGCCCCTAAGTTGCAAACATCATTAGTAATTTTAACGATAAATAAACTTCTGTCTTTCTTCACAGAGCTTCAAAGACTCAAGCATGGCGATAACAGACGAAGAGTCCAAAGAGAACAAGCCGATCACATCAACTCCGCTTCCCAACGGCGAAGTGACCACGTCATCAGCGTCAGACGATGACGCGCCGCTGAGACGTCCACAAGACAATGACACTATGTTTAACATCACTGCGCAGTCTGTCGTCAACAACCATGTGTTGGAGAGGTAAGTTTACGAATACTTCCGAATTTAGTCGAAGATTCCCGAGGTGAAGTAACTACATCATTAGCTTTAGACGATAATGTGCTGCTAAGACGTCCACAAGACAATGACACTATGTTCAACATCACTGCGCAGTCTGTCGTCAACAAAATGTGTCGGACAGGTGAGTTTGCGAATACATCCGATATCGGTCGAAGATTCCCGAAGGTCGATGAGGTGTCCGCAAGAAATCAATTTCACCGCGCAATCTGACAAGCAATCACGTCGCGTTGGACAGGTTTTGACGAACAGTTCCGAGTCTAGCCGAAGTTGCCCAAGCTACAGCATCCGTAAGACAATGACACCATATTCAACATCACTGCACAGATTGTGGTCAACAACCACATGTTAGAAAGGTAAATTTGACGAACTACGGCTTCTAAGACAATTACCACCATATTCAACATCAGGCGCAGTTTGTTAACAACAACTTACCCATGGAGGTTGGATAGGTATTTTGACGAACAGTTCCGAATCTAGTCGAAGATTACCGAACGCGCCTGCAAGACAAAGGCACCGTGTTAAATTAATCACTGTGCAGTCTGTGGATACGTTCGTCACTCTCACCTATGAGTGTGACGAACGCTTCCGAAGTTACTCAAAGCTCAAGTATTCGAACTCAAATAGAATTGCGACTGCAATAGATTTGTAAGGCTGGGAAGAGGTTTAGTGTTCAACCGGCTAGAGGTGCTACTTTTGTAGCAAACGAAATGAGTTTTGCAGACATATGTATTGAAATCAGACTTTGTTTTTACAGTCCCACGAAGTCAACAGAGAAAACGCCGTCAAAAACATCACCAAAGAAGAGGAATTCAGGGCACGACCATAGTGGAGGTTTGTAAACTTTGAATTATGACCTGTTCTCGTTAAGATTACAAATTTAAAGAAACCTTTTTTACTGTCTGTTCAACCGATTTTAACTTCTATTTCGTAGGCATAAAGATAGCATTTAAAGCAAAAAAGTGGTTACAATATCAACTATTTACTGCAACCGTCATTTGTCATGCCTATAGCATAATAAAAGTCAAAATCGGTTAAAAGGATAGTAATAAAAGGTTTTCATACATTTCTAATGTTATTTTGAACAGAGTATAGGTACTTATTGATCTTCTTTCAGAAAGTTGTTGTTTTTTCTTGTTTGGTCTGAATTGTTTATTGATTATACCAATGCCAAAAGATCTTGCTTATTTTAAAATCTTCAGCAAATTGCGACTCTTCGAGACAGTTCTTAATGTTCTCCTTCCAAAAGGGTAATGGTTCGTATAGATCTGGCGAATGCGCCGCTCGCGAGCTGCTCGCTCGCCACTTGCAAACAGCGCGCGTGCATTTCATGTTCGTACTCGGCGCGCGCGGCGCAGGGGCCGATTACGAACGAGCTGCGCGCGAAATGCACACGCGCCGTTCGCAAGCGGCGCATTCGCCAGTTCTGGATACACCATAACAAGATTTTTCCATTTTTCCAGACACGGAGAAAGTACTGATAAACAAGACTGAGTTAGATAACGTTGTATATAAGAACGCGAAATCGCTGCGATTGATCGGGCTTGAAGCCATCCTGGATCTGCACGCGCAAATGACGCACATAGTCCAAACATACTCCACGAAGTACGACCGAACGAAGTTACCGCAAGAACTTCACGCCACAGTCGCCAGGTACTTACAGCACGCCAAGAAATGAACCGACAAAATGGCGACCTGGACTAAAATTGTAAGTTAAAAAGTTATGTTTGTCGTTTCAAATTGATTGCGGTAACGTAAGCCTGGTTAAATGTACAAATGAGGTTTAGAGTAATGTTGTTCATCTGAGTGTTCGAGGGTGAATAATTTGAAAAGAGAACGTTTGTTAGTATTTTGTTTTTTTTTTATTATTATTGTGACGTAAGGAGGTTGCGTTGATATGAAAACTCGTAAAGGTAAGGCAGGTTGTAAATGAATAGAACAAAATGTGCGAGTTTTATTCTTAATAATGTAAAATTAATGTAAATTCAGTAATCTTATGTATGAAGCTGTATCGGCCATGACAACTTCACGAATTTTCCGTTATAAATGCTTTCTGCGACTTGCTTTGTATAACGGAACAATATATTAATTTTAAAAGCAGTAACAAGGTTGTACTCTACAACATCGAAGTGGATGTCGATAAAATTCTAAATGATGTTTCGAAATAGTATCGATATAAAAATCGGTAGTGTTTCTTGAATCGATTTACCATTAGTATTAATTGCCATCAGTATAGGTCGTAGTTGAAAACTTGGGAATATCACATTCCATGTTTATACGAATTCGATCATATCTGGAAGTGCCACATTCATAAGAGAGAGAAAGTAAAGACGACCCTTTTCCAGTCATCTTAAAGCCTAGTTTCAACGTAGTAGTTCAAATCGTGATATGAATGTTTTTGTGTGGTTAGTAATTAACTCCTGTTTTGCAATAGCAATGAGGATTGCCCGAAACGTTAGTTATATGCACAAATACAGTACGCCCGATGGATCTTGGCGAGCCTGAATATAGGCTCTGCGCATCTCTCTCCCTCTCACGTCCTTTGCCATAAACGACGTGAGAGAGAGAGATGCGCAGAGCCTATGTCCAGGCTCGCCAAGATCCGTCGGGCGTACTGTATGTATGTAGCCCAATAGCATAATTGGCTTTATAATGTTCCCACTGCTGGGACTCAGACCTTTTCTCTAGTAGAGAGAATGGGCCATAATCCGCGGGCCTGGTGCCGGTCGCTAGGTGTCAGAAAATGTCTTTGAAATTTTGAGTCTAGGACATGCTGATTTCTTCACGAGGGTTTCATGCACAGTTTTAAAAGCAGTAGTGATGAAATAAATTACACAAAGTAAAGCGTTTGCCTGGGGTAGAACTCACGACCTACAACTCGACTCGTAAGTCGCGGCCGTTACCACTGTTTCATCAATGGTGACAGAAAAATGCTTAACATAAGCATTACTTTGGTTCGTCTTGGTACAAATCTTCTTTGATTTAGCGTTGTTTTTTCAAAGGAGTTTACTGGTGGGATACTTATAAACAAAATCATGTGGATTTTATTTTAAATTCGTCAGTTCTTTCTTGTGGATGTGGCATTTAAGGGTAAATATAGACAAACTATATTTAGACAAGCCTAATTACGTTATGTATACTACATACTTAAAAAACTTTTAGTAAATAAATAAATACTTCAAGGTCTAACTGTAGTCTGTCTACACTCATCCTAACTTCGATAAAAATTAAAAAAGACGAATGTTGTGGTCCTCAATATGGACGTACCGATCACTGCCTAAACGGCTTTGCGATAATATAAAGAGTAAGTGTGGATGATGAGTGGCGAGCGATGCAAACGTGACGAAAAACGCTCAATAACAAAAAAAAAATCAACTTTAGGCGGTTGGAATAAGTTCGAATATCACATTACTGTGCTTATGAAAGTGAGAAAATGTTGTGTCAATAGATTTTCGATGTTATTTCAACGGTATTGAGTTGATTTTGGATCGTGCTTCGTCAGGTTTGTGTTGCCCAAATAATAGTCGAATATTAACCATTCCTAATAAGCCAAATTGTGAGTGAGATTAACAATATTTAAAGTCTGATTGAAATTCTATTGGATTAATTAAACGATGAACCTAAAGAGGTCTCAAATGGTACTTGAATCTTTACGTGTTTAAGTAATCATCAAGAATTTCAATTTTGTATAGAAATACGTTCCAATAAGGTGTAATTATGGTGCATACCCTTACGTGAAACTGTAAACAACGCCATCTGCCGTTCAAAAAATATAATAAAACAGTATTAATCACATTTCATCACATCACATCTCATTGTCTCATGCTATCGTATAGGTGTATAAGTGTAATCGCTTGAAATGTCAGCCGAACACGATGTCTGAAACCAGTAGATTCAAATTACCTTGTTTCATTTTGCGTTTAAGACCAGGATATAAGTGCATGATCATTAAGTACCATGTTAAACACTGCCATATTATTATAATTTGGACTTAATCCTCGTGTTTCATGCTCTTGGACAAGAGATGGCGTTATACTCAAAATAGGTGATTTTCAAGAAACTAACGGTAACAAAATATTGTCATGTTTTTTATTTATGGAGCATATAGAGAATTGGAATCTGTTACAGTTTACTAATCATCTTACTTTTAATGTTACCAAACTGGAAACTTTATTTTATCGATCAATTAACAAAAAATGGCGCTAAACACATCATATTTTGCGTCTATTGTGGAACGGTTCCTTGCGTCACGTACTATCTACGATAGGTCACTCATCATTTCAGCCAAAATGTGTCCACTGGTGGACATAAGGCTCTCGCATTCAGCAGATTACTGCGACCTTCACCAGGTCATCAGTCAAGACATCATCATTAGGGATAGTTTGAAAGATTTACCATGGCCCTGGACAAAAGGTATATTTGCAATACAGGTAGCATTTAGTCTGTAAAAGTCTGACAGAGTGAGAGAAGTCATTTGATGATTTCCCACATCAAAAAATTTAACGTTTTGGGAACACATGGATTGTGCGTACAGCTAAGGAGTGGAATTCCTTACCGGAATCTGTGTTTCCTGATAGCTACAGCCCGGGAATCTTTAAGTCAAGAGTGAATAGGTTACTTCGAGGTAAACGCGTTCCATCATCGACTGCATTGTCGCTTTCCATCAGGTGAGATAGCGGTCAAGCCCGACCCTATCAACAATAAAAAAAAAGGTTAGATACAATTTATAGTCAATTTTGATTCTTGAACCAAAGGTCATCTGCACCAATAAAGATTTCTAAAAGCATTTCAATCAGACTCCTAGGTTAGGTTTAAAACTAAACGAGTAAAAACCCGCTGGTCTGTGATATGTACAGAAGGTTTGTATAACATTGTATATACGTCACTGTTCGCTTCGTGTCCCATTGATGCGCGCTTGCTAAGCGCACGATCTATTTGATTGGTCGACAACAAACTATACTCCACTTTTTTAGTTAGATATCTAAATGTAAACAATCTTAATATGACTTTTATCTAAAAAAATGTATATAAAAATGTTTACAATTAGGTATTTACCTAAACCAATGTTAGGTAATTAACTAAATTGAAATAATCTTTGTATGTCTTTTATTTGATTTATCTATACATATAAATAAAATTGGAGTGTCTGTTTGTAATATTGAAATAACTGCTTTTTACTACATGCATATAAATATATATTATACGGTACATACATCAAAATAACATTTTTTACAATTTTTGTCTGTCTGTCTGTTTGTCCGGGCTAATCTCTGAATTGGCTGGACTGATTTTGATGGGACTTTTTTGACAGGTAGTTGATGTAATATGGGCTACTTTTATTTTAGAAAAAAATAAATTCAAAATTCTGTAGCCCACGCGAACGAAGTCGCGGGCACAGCTAGTCTTAAATAAAAAGACATATCAACATTGTTTACGTTTAGTTAAATAACTAAACAGATGGAGTATACATATTCCGCTATGGTAATGTTATTAAGAGTAATAATTGTTTGTATGTTTGTACTTCGCACTCGATTCCCTCCAGACTGTCTCCGATAATAATGACCCAATAAAGATAATAGGGTACATTTTTGTAGAATAATTTATACTAAACTAACTTCTGCCAGCGATTTCGCCCGCATAAAAGTAGATTTCTCTATACAAATTTTGAAACCACGTTTCATCCCTTTGGGGTTGAAAACTCTTTGTGCTCGCATACGTCATAAAAGGAACCTTGTGCTAAACACGCTCCTGGTCCCAATAGTTTCGGCTGTACGTTGATATGTCAGTCAGTTCCTCCTTTTTTTTATAATAGACAACAAAAAATAGTCAACGATTTTTTTTTCTGAAAACCGCTTCAAAATTGGTTATTAAATGAAGCAGCATAGCATTTCAAATATTGGTACGAGGAAGAGTGGGGGCGTAGTGGGTGCATCTCGCTATCTCTTTTCTAGACACGTAACCTAAAGGCGATGACGTCACATTTCAGTGTCTACATCCTTATTCGGTTACTTGACAGTTTCCCCTTCCACCAGATATGAAAGGTTTCTAACTTAATATTGAATGGATTTGAACTTTTTTTTTCTAATTGCGGTTTTGGACAAAGTTACTTTTTGATACAAATAGTAATGAAAATTAAGTGAACTACCCATTTTTTAAATTGGTAGCTTTAATCTCTGAGAGTATGGCACTAGATATTTTATTAGAAAAAATTTAGCTGTCTGTGGGATAGGCTAAAGAAAAGGAAGGGAAGGCGGAGGAAATGCGAATGGAATAATAAATAATTGTTTATTTAAAATGAAATAAAATAGACTAGAAAGTAAAGCTCACATTAAGCCTTTAAATTATATTAATTCAATGGGTCCATGAGAAATAGTTTTAATTCTTTATTTAAATGAACGAACGGCCAATCAAATAAATCGTGCTTAAAATCTAAATTCCTATTAAAAATAAACTATTCAGAATAAAATTCATAGTCCAAAATTAAAAACAATTTGGCTTTTTAGGTGTGACAGTAAAAAAAATGTGCACTGATTTGCGATTTTTTGAATAGATTTTTACCAAATAAGCTGAACTAACGTATCTTGCTTAAATTAGAATAAGGTTACACTAACATTAACTTAAATTTTAGAGACATTTTTCATTCATGTTTAATTAATTTTATATTTAAATTATTATTCGTTTTTTTTTTTGTCTGTGACGTTTTATGGTATCGTGTCCATCCGAATTTATGGGTCGCTATTGGATTGTTTAAAAGAAATAATTGGAATATTGATGTTGTTTAGATAGCAAATGTTTAGGGTGGATGTTATGAATGTATTTTACGGCCATTGGCTGTTTGATAATGGCTTTGTCCTAATAGATTGCAATTGCGAAAATATTAACACGTTAGTTGCTAAAGACTTTAAAAAATACAAATTAATCTACTAGGTTTTATGTTTATTACGTAGAAATAAGGCAAAAAATAAGCAACCGGCTTATATTACGGCTATCACATGAGTTCGCCGTGGCCTAAATCGAAAAATTATTTTAATACGCCACGCGGGTCACTGTTGGACACACTCGTGTTTTTGATACCTCGACTCTATTATCATGTGTGATGCACATGACACCAATTACCTGCAAACGTAAATCAAACTACATTGGTGACCGACACCACATCCCTATGTTGTGTCGGTCACCAAAGTCCGACATTGCGACTAACGTGTTCATCAAGTAAATATTATGTATTTGCTTTGAGTATTTGTTTGTGAATAGGTTTATAAGGACAGCACCTAATGTGTGAAAAATGTTTTAAAAGTTCGACATAAAATTGTAAGAAACATTATCTAATTAAACAATAACAAATTGGGATCGTTAAGCAATTAAAGTAAGAAATGTATAATTAATTGCAGCAGTTTTTGGTATGTATACTACAATTTAAGTCTATTAGGTTCTCGTCACATTTTCGTAAAGTAAACCTTATAATCATCTCAATATGACTCAAAATTGTGTGTACAAATCAAATTCTACTGATAAGACAGGGAGCTTCTAATACATGAATGCGGTCATATACGAGTTGTGAATGTCGAATCGAGTAGGTGCATATGAGATTGACCTTTATTTACATGGGGCTAGGTGGTAAAATTGCAGTTACAATTTTAACCAAAAATCAACTGCACGGTTTGAAATTTTAACTGCTATTAAAAACTATTGCAAAACGTCTAAAATCTTCTTACTTATAATACAAGTGTTCAAAGATCTGTACTGTAATAGCCTTTCGACTGTGAAATGAACTTTAGAAAAGGCCTCTGCATTTAATTGAACAAAATAGTCAATTCCCTCACAATTTTAATGGTTTTTTGAAAATTTTCCGAACAGTCGAAAGGATATTATTACCAAACTCATGTCCAATGGTTTTGTTTAGATACTAAGCTGTCCTCTGAAAATAAATTTAGAAAAGAATCAACTTATGTTCATTTTAGTTTTTTTTAAAATGTTTATAGTAACTATACCCTTCGCGTTAAGAATAGAAATTTAAAGAAACCCTTTTTACTGTCTGTTCAACCGATTTTAACTTCTATTTCGTAGGCATAGGATAGCATTAAAAGCAAAAATGTGGTTACAATACCAACTATTTACTGCAGCCGCCATTTGTCATGCCACCAACGTAATAAAAGTCATAATTGGTTGAACGGACAGTAATAACAGGGTTTTCATAAATTTCTAATGATATTCTGAACAGAGTATACTAATAAATTACGTAATATAATCAAGAGTTTGTCTATTTGGTTGAACGCGCTAATCTCAGGAACTATTAGTTTGGATTAAAAATATATTTTAGTGTTGAATAGCCTATTTATTGATGAAGGCTATAAGCTATTATAACATCACGCTACGGCCAATAGGAGCGCAGCAGTAACCAAAATCGCGAGTGTAACCGCAGGGGACAGCTAGTAATAATAATAAAATATATTATTATAAAAAATATCCATTTTTAAACTTATACAGGTCTCTCAGATCTACGTGACTTATAAGTAAGAAGAAAACATTAATATTGGTTTATAAGTACTTAAAATACTTCAATTATATTAACTTAAAAACATTTCTTCACTAAAATGTGTAAATAAAACTAAATATTTATCGTATAAATTGATTGATACAAAGCCGTGTGATATTGATGGAATATACTCAACATATAGCCCATACGATTAACAAAATAGTTACCTCAGAACTTTCCGTACCCCATTTACTTGTTGAGTTAAAAGGGCGTAACCGACGTTCCCGTAACATCACTTACGACCTGAGTTAAAAGGGCGTAACAGGCGTTGTTGTAACATCACTTACGACCTTTTTGTCTCAAGTTATACAACGTTGAAATGACTGACTTACGTTAAAAGGGGTCATTGTACTCATCAATATGAATAACTTTTACTATGCGACCAACACTGAAATCTCGAAAATAATTTAGGTACTCCATACTTTATGTTCACGTTATTCGATAAAATATATTAAGCAGCTGATTTTTTGGGGTTCCGTGCCCAAAAGACCCTAATAGTAAGACTCCACTATTCTTATGAACCATGATTTTTTACAGATGATGTATTTATGTTGCATCAAATAGGTACTAAAACAGAATAAAATAAATATTTAAGTGGGGCTCCCATATAACAAAGTCATTTTTTTGCCGTTTATTGCTCGATAATAATAATTCAATATAATATACTTAACTGTCTTATGTTTTATAGTACGGAACCCTTCGCGCATGACTACGACTCGCACTTCGTAAGCAAAAATTGTTCATATTGATGAGTACAATGACCTTTTTAAAGAAAGTCCATCTGTCATGCCGACGTGTTGTAATGTGTAATTTTTTTACATGTCGGAATAGAATTAAAAGTGTGAAGTTTAAAGTAAATGTGTAAGTAAAGGGGGTGGGATTAATTGATTAACCTGTGAACTATAATAGTTTTCTTTTATCTACTCGCTTGGTCTTCTAAAATATTTTTGCACCGATTTAATGGTTTTAACAAAAAGTGACAGTGAAAGACAAAATTAAAAAAAAAGTGCACATAGTCACGGTCAAAACGCCTGGCATTTATAGTATTAATTATATTTTTATACAATGAATCCTGTATTATATGACATTTTAATGCTGCGTTCACATTGACTAGCCATCTTCTCAGTCCCCCTAGCCAAGTTACGGCCACGCCTTCCTTTGTTCTGACGTCATCCCAACGCTCAGTCACGTGATCAGAACAAAGGAACCGGAGGCGTGGCCGACTCAAGGCGTTCGACGCAAGAGAATCGAAACGAAACGGTCGTAACTTTGCTAGGCAGGCAGGTCAGGTGCGTTCGCAAAAATAACGTAACAAAAACTCGAATAAATTAAGTATTATTTTTCCTCTACTTTAGTTTACAGATTAATCAAATAATATTAATTACAATAGATAGAACTCCAATGAAAAAAAATATAAAATTGTAAGACAGATTATAATGTGTGTAAAATTAATATAAAAAAAACTGCTTGCATTTGCTCAATGAGGAGTATGTACGATTTGTAAGCGCTGACATAATCCACCGTTTGGTTAGTGTATAATTTTGTATTTATAAAAACATATTTAATGAAACTGAAAATAAAAGGGTATGATTTCATGTGATATCGAAGATTTTGTTTTATTGTTCATCCTTTGTACCTATCTTTCTACCTTCTGCGCTAGTACAGCTGCCACCTCGGATATTGAACGCTCGGCGTTGGAGTGGGGATCGCTTTGTGCATTCCATACATTGGCGAGCCAATCGTCGTCGTTGTTAGATACATGCTGCAAGCGCAATGAACGATTTACGAGTGTCGTCTATGACGCGATGCGCAGCGAGCCAATCACTGACGCTCTCCGCCCCCGCGTCTCACGTCGCACCACCTAAAGAGACCCGATTTTTGACTTCTGCGCAACTTGAAGCCAGCGTTCAATATCCGTGGTAGCAGCTGTACATAACATTATTTTTGATTTATACGAACCTGAATATAATTTGTTCAGAATCAGTACCTGAATCGATTCCAATTAGGGTCAATTTATACTAGCGCAGGGACGAAGCGCATCGAAGCGTCTATCCAAAACTGAACATAACAAATTCAACCTTAACTCCACAGCGTAACGCACACATTACTTCTGAGATTTTAAAAAGACGCGCGCATTCTTCGGAATTAGCGCGTCTGCGCGTGAACAACGCTGATTGGTGCGCGCGCATTCTCGCGTATCCATGCGTTCACTAGCGAACCTACGCGTCATCAGTCTGAAATTGGCCAATTCAATAGCTCTGCTGTTGATGCCCATTACTACACGTAAAAGAGTGCGCGCGTATTCGTGCGGCTTCGCTGTAGTTGTAAAGAATTTACGCTTCGATGCGCTTCGACTCTGCGCTAGCATAAATTGACCCTTATATTTTTACACCATGTTATATTTTTTCTCACAAGTTGGACACCATTGACGCTAAGTACAACACAGGTCATAGCGAGCATTAGGCCTCAGTCAGCACACAGATGGGTGCGTAGCAAAACAAACCCTCAGTCGCCCGAATGGCCCGGTGAACAAGTATTTGTGCGGACAACGAGGTAAAATAAGTTTATTACTTAGTGATTTTTCATGATACAGTTATGAAATTTTGCTAAAAAAGTTATGAGTTTACATGTGGATGGATGGAGGGGAAGAGGGAGGCCAAAGAAAAGATGGATGGACTGTGTGAGAAGCGATATGAAAGAAAAGGGAGTTAGTGATAGCGTGACGAGTGACAGGACAGAATGGAAGAAAAAAACGTGTTGCGCCGACCCCAAATAAAACGGGACTAGGGCAGGAAGATGAGTTATGAAATTTTGTATACAGATTCTTTACATAAAAATACTAGACGTGTTTCGGGTTTCATAAAAACTAAAACTAATATTGTAAAGGTTACTTCATTTGACTTGAAAGTAAAGTTAAAAAAAAAGTAAGTGTCGACACTGTCGGTGCAGTAGTTTGGCGATTGGTTACTACGTTGCGTTTCGCGACGTGCCTCAAGAGATGCCATCAAAAACGTCGGGGTCCAGCAGGACCAATGCTAGTGCCATGGGAAAACTCCTGAAAAGAAAAGTCTGGATCCTAGAACGCAAAAGGCAACTGAAGCAACATAGGTGTAGTTTTAATGGGTAAAAGTCTGACACGCTTGCCCGCTCCACCCTAGAGCGGGGGGAGTCGTAAGATGATTATTCATCAAAAAAAAAAACGCTGCGGTTAACTTATGGAACAAACATTTGTATGGTCTATAGAAAGTTGTTCCGGGTCTAGGTGGTTTGTGTATATGAGTCATTGATTTAAAAAAAAAACCGGGTTTTTTTATTTGCGGCACCGTGCAAAGGCACGGCGTCATGCCGTTGCACGGTGATGGCGCCGTGCCGATGTACGGTGGCGGCGCCGGCGCCGCACCGTGGTGATGGGGACGGGTCCTAAGTGGGGCTGAGATCATAGTTTATTTTGTTTTTAGTGCATGGGAGCACTATAAAGTCAATGGAATAACTTAATCAAATTATTGCCTCTAAATCTCATTTAATTGCAACTGTCCACATATCTTATACTTTATGGCTTTAATATAGCGCTATTTTTAAGCACTATAGTTATAGATATGAACAGTAATGCTCCCATACAGGAATTACAAAATAAACAAAAAATTCTAAGTTCAGCGCTTGCGTGATAGGTACTCCGACCTGGGACAGCACTCAAATCTACCGCCACCGAACTTCAATTTGTGTGGTGTGGACCGACTCGAGAGGAGTCGAGCACGAGCGACATTAAGGCAATTATCACACTGCCGCGCACCACGCAGCATAGCTCGTGAATTCGTGTTTTAACGTTGCTTGTTGTAAGCTCCGTTTGTATAGAAAACACGCACAGTCCAACACAGAAAATGCATCCACGCGCGTTCGTGCATATCACGCGCCTACAAGCGGAGAAACAAGCGCACACGCGCGTGGGTGCGGGGCGAGACACAAGGTAAGGCACCCTGAGTTTCGTAGTGCCGTACGTAATGCGTGATTTTGGATGAAATTAGTCAGAGCCTGCGTTAATCTAAAAAACGCAACTACGCGCGTGAGTGCGTAAAAAACCTGCATGATGATGCAGATCTGCACTCCCGCAAGAACGCGTGTAGGTGCGTTGACACGCAACATGCAGCGTGATGCGTGGCAGTTTGACAATGGCTTAAACGAATTTAAGCTCGACTCGTGCTCCGCCGTAGACCCAGCTTGAGAGTCTTCCCCTATATAGTCTATCGTCGACGTGAGCATGGTCGAAAAGTTTGTCGTTTTATCCAACGCAGTCCAAAGTAATGTTTGATAAAGAGGCAACGCGAAAAACAGAACGCCTGAACGGTCTGTTTGCATTCGGTAATTCATTCCTCTTTCGAATATTTTACAAAATTTCACAAATTAAACGCGTTTACATTTTCGGAATCCCGCGTTTGCGGGATTGGATTCCCATCACGTAGGGTGGTTGTAGATAAGGAAACGTATTTCTGGTAGGCCGCTCTTAAGCGGTTGGTCCCAGTACCCCTAGCCAAGTTGCTAATCTGCAATAGTTAACGCTTGTAGAAAGCTTCAAATGTACGGGAATGACGTCGCTCGTCTTATCGCTCAGTCACGTGGTCAGAACAAAAGAATTAGCGGCAAGGTCAACTCGAAGCGTTCGGCGCAAGCGAATCGGTTGTAACTTGGCTAGGGGGGCAGGTGTCATATGTAGATAGATTTTCGATAGTCGGTACGGATAGTCAGGAGCTAGGAAATCTAACATGAGTCTTGCCAAGGGGTATCGTGTTACCCAGTTACTGGATTTGGGAGTTCAGATAGGTGGTCGCTCTATGTAAAATTCTGGTATACAGCTGTATCCGGTTTGACTGGAAGCTGACTGACGACTGACTGGACGAGATGAGAGGAAATGTCTCGTAGAAAGCCATTTGATTATGTATTTATTTAAAGCTGGGCACAGTTGACCCATTGATTATACAAGACATCTCTTAGTGGACTCTCTGAGTTTTTTTTTATTTAGCCTATACTGTCCCACTGCTGGACAAAGGCCTCCCCAACTTCTTCCAGGTATTCTTTTCTTGAGCCACCTCGAACCAGCCCTTGCAATAGGCGTCTAGGTCGTCTCCTCTTCTCAGGTCAACCTCGGCGGCGTCGTCCATCTTAAGGTACACACTTTGTGGTGACTCTTGCTCAACGGTTAGAGTGCGTGCGGCTGATGTGACATTTTTGAGCAAGTATGTGAAATCAAAATAATTTCCCGCTCTATACCTTATTCGCATTAAGATTAGACATTTATAGAAATCTTTTTTAAATGTCTGTTCAACTGATTTTAACTTCTATTTCGTAGGCATAAGGATGGCATTCAAAGCAAAAAAGTGGTTACAATACCAACCATTTACTGCAGCCGCCATTTGTCGTGCCACCAACGTAATAACAGTCAAAATCGGTTGAACGGACAGTAATAAAATGTTTAATGTTATTTTGCACAGTGTCAGACTGACTAAAACCACAAAATAGATGGGTACCTACCTCATGTATGTAGGTACTACTTCACTTTTTATACCTACGCTCGGCGTTCACGCTAGGGTCAGCGCGTTGCGCCGAACTGTCCGAGTGCGATTGGGCGATTGCGCCGAGATATCGTGTCCGTGAGCAGTGTCTACGTGTGCGTTGCTCGAGCGCGCTTTGTATGTACATTGACTTCTGTACCTATCTATCTATTTTGTGCTAAAAACCTCTCGGGTTCTATCACTGGTCCTTTGCGTTACGAGGTCCCGGCCACTCTTTCAAACAAACTCGTAGCCCTAGCGTCAGTGGCGTAACTATAGGGTGGCGAGGCTGGATAAATGCCACGGGCCCCAGGGCCGACGGGGCCCCTGGTCTTAGAGGCCGCGAGCTCAGAAGAAGTACCTACCTAACCCAAAATATATTAAAAAAGACGTGTGGCACTCGGGGACTGCCGCGGTAAAGCTATTGCATAGCATTTTTATCAACTTATGCAATTATAATTATTTATTTATTTTATTTATGCAGTAATTTTTTTCCTTTGTTTTTTTTTCTTTGATATTAATTGAAGTTACACTTTCACACATTGAATTGAATTTTGATTGATTGTTCACTCATTTGTTTTCTTATCGGTCACTACGCTCAAAAAACAAATGAGTGGGGGGTGTTAGGTTATTTTCGTTAAGGAATTTCTGAATTCGGTCTCCACGCTCAAGGCCCGCGATAGAAGCTATGCAATAGCTTAAAAAAATATTAAAATGAAAGCACAACGTAACGTGATTTATCGGGGGCCCCATCTAATGAATTTGCCACGGGTCTCAGATGAAATAGTTACGCCACTGCCTAGCTTGGAAACCGCTCCGACTCACCATTCAGCTTATTACAGATTTGGATGTGTAAGATATCTCTAGGGTGTTGTACCTACCATCACGCAAGCCGGCTCTCCAAGTCTATGGCTGTGTATCGCCAAGTCGACACACCACGAAGCTGTAGAACACTTTGGCAGGTGGGTAGACCACTGATGTTTTTTGTGACTCAGCTCGGGGTATCTTGTTGATATACTTAGGCTAGTGAAACGTTTGTAGGGTGTCTTAGGTAGTTCGTTTACGAAGCTGGCGGATTATTTGCAGCCCTGGAACGTAAAGGGCAACTGAAGGACCCCCCGTGTTCATTTTACTCAGTAAAGGGAACACTGAGGGCCGAGGGGGGATTTATGTAATTTATTAGTTTATGTATTGTGTATATATGTAGATAGTACACCATCAACTACCTGAGTATCTTTTTCTCCTTCTCTGTCAAATCCATCCAAAGGTTGTCTGTAAAAAATCGCTTTTAGCGATAAGACCGCCCTTTGTGACACCCTATTAATTTAAAGTTTCTCATGTAATTTTTATTTTTGGTGTACAATAAAGAATCAATCTATCTATCTAAAGTCTAAGTTTTATGCGGAACGTGCAATGAGGCTTCACTTTTTTGACTGGCCGACATTTTGATAATTCAAAAGTGCTTGTGAATGGTTTATTTTAAAATATATGTTTCCGATTGATTGATTGATTGGTCCTTCCCTCTCAGAGCAAGAAAAGTTATTGGATAATTTTCCAACCCAAAAAATCATACGATGTTCAGCAATTTAACCACAAAGTATACAAGTGGCAACTTGATGTGTCAAGTAAAGAATTCTTTTTATAAAGTTCGGTTTTAATTTATCACCAATGTCACGATCAGAGATCTGGCAATCAAGGTAGGTTACTTTCGAAATATATAGATTGTATCCCTATCCATCTTTTTCCCATTAAGGAAAATAAACAAATGGAGATGTAACACAATACGTGAGCAAATTGGACTCGTGAGCGTCGCTGTCATAAATAAAATGAAACGACAAATTGGTATTTCATATTTTTATTTTTTACACTTTACGTCGGTGACCGTAAACGAATTTTACTACAACGCTCCATCTTTCGATTTAATTACACATTAGAATGATACTAGAACATAAATATTTCTTCGTATTTTATTTAAGATCAAATAGATAATCTTTTTTACATCCTAATGTAACGATATTATTAATTTAATTTGTCATTATATTAAGCAAAATACAACAAATTAAATTACAAAAAATAAAACTTACAATTAACTCTTTATCGGAGAGAACAATTATCTAAAAGCTAAAAATCATTGCAATTACAATTTATAAATACTCGTAACAAAACTTGAAGGAACTAAATATTTTGAATTTTCACTAAAAATTAATACAATCACATTTTATCAACTAAAAATAAGTACTCAATGTCGTACAATATATTATCTATTAATTCTTTACGTTATTACATTTGGCTCCTGATGTCACCTATGCTTAATGAGAACAGTGCTGAAAAGCTGAACGTAGTTTTATAAGAACGTGTCTAGCGGCGTAGTCGAGAATCAACCAGAATTTACTATATAACGAAGTGTTAAAGCAATAAGGTAAACCACAGAACCATAAATATAATCATATATGGACATTTACAGAACATATTCCGTTTGAACTTGTAAAACATTCTCTTATCATAACCATTTCGTCAATCGCAGGACTTACACATTAACAAATAACAAAACTTAATTACAAAAAAAAACTTCTCAATTAAAACTTTAACAAAATCACTCTAATACTGCTGAATTTGTACGAATTAGGTAAATATTGAACGTAATCTATGGTCACAAGTCACAACACAAGCTCGCAAAACTTTGTAGAACAGTAACAAAACGTCAACGCTTCTCGTGAAATCATTTCTTTACAATTTTTGGCACATGTATTTACGTTTCATACAGACAATTGTTTATTTATTCAATACATGACCTTACTTTATTATCTACATGTGAATCCGTTACATTTAAATACAAAAGTGCGCGGTTTTTGCATTCTTCAATGTTGCCAGCGTAAACGGAAGGAGAAAAAAGCAATATAAAATCTGTTAAAACTATTACAATATTTTAATCATATTTAATCGTTTAATATATAAAATCCCTGTAATGATAATATTGTTATTATGAAGTGACACTATGTGTTACTACTGTATGTAGGTATGAGGATTCCATTGTTGCTGTACTGTTATGTGAAATGTACAATATTTTTTACAAAATAGAATCGTAAATAGTGTTCAGTCTTCTGTTGAGAGATTTTCATGTTCGACTATAGTTAGTTAATTTGGATGAAAATATCGATAGTTCCGAGTAAAACACGCGGGAACATTATGTTGAAATGAATCGAACCGTCATAGAACGTAAATACTGTTTGATTTGGGTATAGCGTGTAAAGGAAACGATCTATTCAACAGATATAGTTCATTATTATACAAATAAAATTTACAACAGGTAAAATCATGTGTTCTAAGTAACCACACGGTATTTCTAGTGATCAATGTATACATTTATCTAAAGCCAGATAGTATTGAACGATTTATTCTAACTTTCATTATTTACTAAAATCTTGAAAGCTCCTTTTTATTTGAACATTGAGTGCAGATACATTATTTGTCTAAACGTGGCGCGCACTGTCATTTTCTTTAGTGGAAATTCTTTGAGACTGTTTCTGATGAGTTGGAGAGGCTGGCAATGATTAGATGATATCATCGAGTACCTAATAAAGGCATCCTTACCTTTAGAAACGTTCAAATTGTTATTTCTTAGGTACAATTTTTGTAAGAATAAAACAATGATTCAGGACAATATTATTTATTCCAGCTCTTTTCCGCATCGCAGTACCTAAATATTATCATTGATAAAAAAACTTGAATGAAATTTATCTTTGACGTCGTCTTCACTTTGCGCCAGTTAGTGCTGTATCGTGGGTAGTCTGTTGAATTTGGTGTCGTTTGAGTTTGGAACGCTATGAACGTTTGATGAGTGGATGTGTGTGACTAGTGCGTCGCGGCCCCCTGTGACGTCATCGTCCCCCACTCGGCCCAGCTCACTGATTCACATCACTAACACTACAACAATTACAAATACACTACTATTTACCATTTTAGACACATATAAATGTCCACCTTATTTACTGGTTAATTCAAAAATTTATATCCCATTAATTTTTTATCAATAACTATTTACATTTAAAAATTGTTTATCATCGAATTATAACTATTATTACGAAATATTTTACAAACTTTGGTGAAATGCAGAAGTGAATTCGCATGTATAACGTATTATATCTACAAAGGTTCACTATAGATGAAGAAATCAATGCGTTATTATATTCAATAATAATTAGAATCGTTAGAAATTAAAGTACATTTTCTAAAAATATGGAATGTAACGGAATGCGTTAACAGTAATGAAATTCGGAATGTCTTAACAATAACAATCACAACGCCTTTCATACTTATTGCACTCCTTCAAAATAAATTATCGCCTATCACTTAGGACGCGATATTAATATACATTTACAATATTAACACATCTTTTAAATATAAATTTAACTAGTTAGATGCGGACGTCGCCGGTCGCGATCCGGAGATTCACAAATACTTCCTAATACAATTTACGTAATCCGTAAAACTGAAACCTTTCTAGTGTATTCATAGTAAGTTCCAATTATAGATTTTACATCAAAACAATAGCAATAATACACGGGCGTTCAGCTACCGTCCAAGTTATTTAAGCGAGTTTTAGGTTCCAATCGAAATATTACACTATGTGGCCGCCTCGCCAGATCCTTATTGATTTCCTCGCGAGTGATACCTCTACAAAAGTAATAACAATTAATAGTTCGCGTCGCACAAGTATGAAAGATGCCTCACGCGTCTAACGTTAGCGCTATCATTTCTCATACCTCTGTGACTTACACCAATTTTAAATAACGTGTCGCCCAACCGTTTGGGTAGTCGACATTAAAAAGTTGTTAAAGTTTCACTATAGTACCACTAAGCACACCAAGTAGTTCTGTCGCCTGTGATCGACCACAAGATATAAAATTAATTTCTAAAACACGTAAATATGTTTGTTACGAGACTTATTAATACACTAACTAAATTCCAGTTTTAGTCCGTCAACAGATGGAACAAACGAGATCCTGAAGTTGTCTAGCTGCGACAGCGGCGGGACACCGGAGCCCGCTCACACAGACACTGAATGATTTGTTAACAGTTGAAGGTACATGCAGATCGGAGACATGAGGCGAGCGGACCTAGTCCTGTCCGTTGTGGTGCAGCAGCTGGCGCGTGTCGGGCGGATGCGGCGGGTGCGAGGGCGCGCGGTACGAGTCGCCCTCCTCGTCGGCCGAGTTCTCCTT
This sequence comes from Mythimna ferrago, assembly GCA_910589285.2. Lineage (NCBI taxonomy): Eukaryota > Metazoa > Arthropoda > Insecta > Lepidoptera > Noctuidae > Mythimna > Mythimna ferrago. The sequence goes on along the minus strand of OU342691.1, from coordinate 6,882,987 downwards.
TGACCTGTCACTCTTACAATCTTCCTCTTTCGTTACTCCTGACAGCGAGTCCAGAGCCATCGGCATCGACTGGTACAGTTCCCGCGCCTTGTCGTTCGGTGGCAGTAGATGCAGCATGTTGAGCGGCATCGGGAAGCCTGGCGGGAACTCCGGGTAGAACCCTTGCTGGAATGGATTGAACATGGGATTCGAGGCGATGTCTGGCTCGGAGCTCGCTGGTCGTTGTGAGTGGTCGTCTTTGTCGTGGTGTTTGTTTGATGGTTGGTTGTTGTTATTATTGCCAGAGTTAAGGTTTAGCACGTCTAGCGGTCCGCCGATGCAGTCTTTCCTGAGCTGCTCCAGCTTGAGGCTCTTCCCGTACTTGCCGCGCACGTACATGAGCAGGGAGTTGTACGGGATGCCGAAGATCCTGGAAGCCTGGCTCGTGGTCATCTTCTTGTTCCACACGTGCTGCAGTGCCTCCGTGAGCTCGGCGTTCGTCCACGATCGAGGTGGACCGCCGCGCGGCGCGCTGTGTTGACCCTTCGGTCTCCCTGCGGAACAGACAACATTATTAATCTATTAATGCGGTTTGAGGTTTCGTGTCAACGAAACAGAAATGTTTAGCTAACTAATTACATAACGAAACAACCGCGAGCGCGGAGTTCTGTGATTTACGAGCGCGAAGTGCAGGCTCCTTGCACGACATGTGCCGTGAGCCTCGCGCCGCGCCACCGCGACGGCATTACGCGAGTGCACCATTATCTAATAACCATGTTTCGGCTGACTGCTGAGCAATAACTGTGTACGGAGCGAACGAGCGAAATGAGCGGGTTGCGGCGACATTTTGTTGGCGGCGATTTGTCATTAATTCGATGCGAGCACGCGACTATTACGGCGGTTTGTCAAAAAGAAACGCGGACATGCATACGCCGGCGACGTCGCCCCTAACTTTATAGTTTTATAATTTCAACGGAGCACGTTAACTCGATTCCGATCAGATAATTCGAGGAACATTTCGGAACGTCGTCGGAGAAATGATATTTTATTATGGAAATTAGTTTTTCTTTTAATAGTCGTCGGGGGTCACGCGAGCTTTGAAAATTAAAAAGGATGTATTCTATTTGTAGCTCGTTAGCGAGGGAGCGGAGTAGCGGAGCTGATGCACGTATGCCCGTCTCGAGCGATGGGCGCTAATCGATCGCCGACTATTGTGCGGTGGAGCCGTCGGCGACCAGCCACGGCGCGTATTCAAAGCATACGTTAGAGTCGGCGTCTGTTCCCCTATGAGATACGCTATCAGATCGTCTTAATAAACATTTGCTCAGAAACAATGGGCGTTTAACATTCGCGCGGCGAGATTGCGGGACCACTCGATATGTGATGGGGACGCGAGGATGCAGCTTGTGCATTATTGCGCTTCGAGCCTTTGTTGCGGCTCGGCACGCGTCTACTATTTGTGATGTGAGTGTATGAGCGCCATTGTTCACAGATAACTTGAATACGTATGTGAGTCTTTCAAAGAATATTTGCTGTAGGCTTTTGTTGTGGCTTAATACAGAACCCAGTGGCTTGTTGTTGTTGATTGGGAGTTCGAACTTTAGAACACTGAACTAAGTTGGACGAAGTAGTAATGTTTATTATCTTATAGCTAGTTTGGGGTGGCGAATACTTGCTATTTTATTCCAAAAAGCTGTTGTTGTCTTGTTATTTAAGTTATTTTCTTTACCGTGCCGCCAATAAATTTCCTTAAAGCTATGCCTGTAATTGCTGAAATAAGAAGAGATGATAAACTTACATTTCTTTTTCACGTTAGTGAATAGTTGTGCATCAAGCGGCGCGCGGTGTTCCACATCCATCATTGGGTACATCTTGTGCTCCATGCCTGGCGGGAACAGTCCTAGTGGAGAGTCCATGCCGAACACTGGAACAAAACAGAACATAGTGTTATTTGTGGAAAAAATAAAGAAGTGTTACTTGAGGAAAGAATGGAACTTTTTCTAAAAAGTCAAACGACTTGGGTAATTATTAGAGGGTAAAATTAAATCTGATGTAATCAACGCTGATTCAATAATCAAGGTTGATTAAGAGATCTTGATCATTGTTTACAAATAGAAGAACCTTATAAAAAGTATCGAATATAAGTATTTTTTTAATGATTAAATATTATACAAAATATTATACAAAATTCCCAAGTCGTTTGACTTTACAGACAGACTTTAACGTGAGATACGTGTAAAAAATAAAATAAAAAAATAAAATAGTTTCAGGCTCTGGGCGTAAGTATGAGACATTCGAAATTTAGAAAGTGATTGACAGATCATACTTTCCATAACAGGGGTTCTTAACTCGTGGTCCGCAAGAGCTAAAATATTGTCCGCGAAAGGTTTCAAATTTTATTTATTTATTTAAACTTTATGTACACTAGTGGTTATACGACTTAATGCAACAAGTCATTTTTTACCAGTCCAACTGCGAGTTACAAAAAATACACTCAGCCGAAAAAAGAATCTCCTTCTTTTTGAAGTCGGTTAAAAAGACTACACTGTGGTATTAAATAAATAATAGATATTAGAAAAATAACGTTAAGTATCATTAAAGTTAGGGGCTTATGTACTTCTAAATATCAAATGAATGTTATTAAGAGAACTCAAAATGTGAAGGAACACGTAATTATGACGAAGAGCAAACTAAGGTTCTGTGAATTGATTTCAAGTTTCTATTGCAAATATTTTGTTTTCCTTGCGAAATGATTGACTTTCGATTTAAAAGAAAACACGATGTGAATTTAGGATATAATACTATATTAGGTATTCTTTTATCAAAATTGTTAAATTTTCTTCCGGACCTTTGGTCCCTATTAGTAACTCAAGACGGACTCAATCCAAAGTTTTGACCAACCAACCAACCATTTTAGACCACTAGGTCAAAAATGTTTGGGAATCATTGCTCCATAGAAATGAATTCTTTATTTAAACTCGATCTGTCATAAACACGGCCAGTACTGTACCTATTAGCTGCTGAAAATGAAATAAAACTGATGTGCTATTAAATTCGAAATACACTTTTATACATCATCCTGAACGTGCTCAGCCACAAGCTTGACAGCCCCCTTCTGGGACACTGGGTTCAAACTCAAGTGCGCGTGCCTGGTGCCCCAGACGGAGGCAAATTCTTAAACTAATTACTTTTAATTTTACGCAGATATATGTAATGATGACATAATTAATTATTAAAATGAACTGATAATATAATATAATGACAATAATAATATAAATACATAATAAATATACAATGTAATGATGACATAATGAAGTTAAATTGTATTATTAATAATAAATATATTATAACTGAAAATATAAATTAATACATAACATAATATAATTAATTAATGCAATGTAATGATGACATATCTAATACTTAAAATAAATTGATAGTACTTACCTATACAAAATTAATAAATGAAACCTGTACTAAAGTAATAAATTAATAGTGGAAATGTAATGGACAATTTAATGCCTAATATGGACTAAGTGTCTGAAATAAAAAGATTTTATTTTATTTATTTTATTTTTATACGTCAAGTATCATCTAATACAGCTGCTGTGGAACCCTTAGAGGCTCCAAATAATCGCTATGCTTGTCGAATAAGAACGATGCCTGCTAGGACTCTGGTATAGTATGAAAGAAGTTCCAAACACAAAGTGCATTTTTTTTTTAATGATTTAAACCAGTGCTTGACTGCGAACCACGTAATGCAATCATTGATGGTGAATCGCACTAGTTTGTGAAGAGCCTATTCACTCTAGCTTTAAAGACACCTTAATTAAGTACTTAGTTATTAAAAGTCACTGCTCACTCTGAAGGTAAGGAGCGGTAACCTATACAATATTAAAAGTTTTAGCGGGAAACTATTTATTCATTTTACACTTGGGTGAGTTTAACATGAATTGGAACTAAAAATCCACCTACGCTTAGTCTAAGAACCTGACTTAAACTGGAAAGACTCTTTTGCCTATATTTAGGTCAAAATACTATATTGCACCCGTCGAATCCTGTTAAAGATTCGATGGGTTTATTTAATGTCGAACACGTTTAATTGCACCCAAAAGATATATTTTTGTCCTTGCTGTCGATCAAGTAAAAAAGAAACGCAGTTACGTTAATTGATTGGACACAATAAACTAAGTAAATTAAATCGAATTTACTTCAATAAAGTTAAATTATAACAAGTAGGTATTTCTAATTTGAAATTGCAGAATTCAAATGAAAAAAATACTCATAGTTATTTCAAGGCGTTTTGATACGGCGAGTAGTGTTGCTACTCGACGCTAGATGGCGCTAGCTGTATGATGCAAACCTTGTAACTTGGCGAAAGTTTGGTTTGTTACTTTATGTTATTTGTATAATGAAATGATGTGATGTTGATTAATAATTTAGAATAGCTTTTTAATTAACTTCTTTTTAAGTTCCTATATTATTCTATAGCTTAGTTAGTAATAAAGCTCTAGGTAATGTTTAGAATAATGTTTATTGTTAATTGTTACAATATATGAAGAATACCTTAAAACTATTACATAATCATTAATATTGTCTGAAACTAATTAGGGATTATACATATAAGGTAAATATGTACCTGTGTGCAGAAAACGAAGTCGGTTCCTAGTGGTATTTCAAATACATAATAATATCTACTTTGTGGTTTCACGCTATTGACATAGGCACCTAGCACACGAAAATTATTTTTACCAGTAGAACTTGATTAGTGAATCACTGATATTACTTATAATTGCAACCAAATAAATAGTGTCATAACTTACGATCGGATTTAAAATCATCATACTACAATTATTTGATTCTATCTCAAGAGCAGGTTTTGAAGTGGACGGTAACAAGACTGTTACATACATAGATACAGTAAATAACATCTGTACCTAGTGTCGTCGCCCGCTAATCGAATGCGACAAATCGATCGCCTTCGTTGCTTTATTGCGAATCTTTTGTTCTGTAGTGTAGTGCTTCGCGTTTATGTGCGCCTGGTAAGTTTAGTTCAGTTTGGTTTAAGAACTTCAAGAATTTTTGATTTGCTTGATTCATCATCATCATCATCATCATTTCAGCCGAAAGACGTCCACTGTTGGTTATAGGCCTCCCCCAAGTGTCGCCACAAAGAACGGTCCTGTGCGTCTCGCATCCATTGGATTCCCGCAACCCTTACCAGGTCATCGGTCCACCTTGTTGGAAGCCTTTCAACGGTATGTCTTCAAGAATTTTTGATTTGGTAGATTATTTTGCTTATTAATATCGTTGTAATTTATGTTTGAATTCAACGAAGTTAATGGAGTTACGATTAATTTATGGGAAGTTAATTTACACTATACAATATGAAATTGTAATAATGCACACCCTTAAACATGCCAACTAGAAAATAAAGTTACAATCATAATTTAAGAACTGAAATGACAGTGATTTTTTATTAAGAAATTGGTTAATCTAATTACTGACAAATAAAATGGGCAACAACGCCCTACATTCCTAGCGCTTCAGTATTGATGCCTACGCAAACACAAACAAACACCCTAGTGACGCAAAAGATTTATTAAAATTGGTAATTATTTTTAGAATCTAAATAAGAATTTTAAAAATAGCTGAAATCAATACAATTTCTGTTCTGAACATTTTACTTTTAAGATAATTATGTGTTTTATATTAGGTACATGATGTGTAAATAATTAAATATAGTCATTTAGAACTTTTTATAATAGAAAGTAAGAGAATAGTAACATTGATTATTATTAGATAAATTATTATTTATTTTAGTTTATTCATCGAAATTTAAACATAACGTAGGTATGTTTAGTTTTGTTTAAAGATTTATCTTACATTAGCTTCTGCCAGCGGCTTTTCCCGTGTGATAGTAGAAATATAATATAGCTTATGTCGCTCAGTGATAAAGTAGCATTCTACTGGTGAAAGAATTTTAATAATCGATCCAGTAGTTTTTGAATGTATTCATTACAAACCAAAACACAAAAATCGAAAGAAACATCTTTCGTATTTATAATATTGGTATAGATTAGCGAGCCGACCCAGTTTCACTCAGGTGTTAAAATTTTTGCAAATTCTCATGACATAACTATGATACGCATGTATTATACTTACAACAAATTTTTTCTCATAAAGTACTCTTTTCTGTTAGTGAAAACTTCATGAATATCCGTTTAGTAGTTATTGAGTTTATCACGTTCATACAGAAAGGCAAACTTTGTTTATAATATGTAAGGATATAGAAGTGTACATAAGTCTAACGCGGATTAACCAAGTTAAATATACATATATGCAACATTTTAAAGGAGTTAAGACCCACTCCTACTAAAAACTCAAACATTTAGCGAATCTCACAGATATAGAAATGAAGAATTGCATTTGCTCTGTATTCAGATGAGAAGCGGTCCAAGGAGTTGCAACGTATTGTGCGACGAATCGATAGCGCTGGCGCTGTTTTACACCGAGACACCTCTTGCTCGCTAACTTATGTAGATGTAGAATCTATAGATTTTCAAGATTATTGTGAAGTTTTTAAGTGAACAGTGACCCGACAAATGCATTGTCCTGTCGTAGTTATGATTATACTGTTAACCTTTCGATAATTTTTTTCTTTCATATGAACCTTCTCGTGACAGTAACAAACACAACAGAAAAGGATAAGAGATTGAAGATGTTGAAAGACACATATAGTAACAATATTTGCCTTGTCAAAAGCCTTTTACGCTTCAGTGCATAATTGACGAATCACCGATGTCAAAATTTAAAATCAAATGACTCGTTTTAATGGAACTAGATACTTATCCCTGATTTACTGTTTAGATGGATAGATAGATAAAGCATTTATTGGCTGCAACAGAAAACATGCACCAAAACACATATCACACACAAGTTATAAAAACTAAGCAGTTATGCTAATACAACAACAAAGAAAAAAATAACACATGTAGGTACTCAGACAAAAACGGTTTCACACGTTCTTAATTCAAAATACCCTATGTTTAAGAGACATGTGACACAGACAGTATCTAATTTTGTAAATTATTCTCTAAATAGATCTTTGGGTTTACTTTTCTTTGTAAAGATATCGTACAGAATAAATCTGTTTCTGGCAGCTATTAGTGAATAGATTTCACTGTGGGGATGACATACGATCGTAATTATTACGAACGTGGGTCAAGCATGCGAAAGGTTAAAGATATGAAGCCACTTCGGGTTTTTGTAAATGTAAACGAGCATGACATGCGAAATGCAATCCATCATTTACATTTATAGGCTTTAAGTAATAAATAAAAGTTATCATCTAAATATACGGTATAATATTCAGATACTTCTAAATGACAATTTAAAATTATTTGTATATGCGCTGTAGTGCATTCATGTCCATTTCAATCCGACATTAACTCATATGGAAATCCAATCAAGGCGGTGTAGCTTTTGCCACTAAAAGCAACTTTCTTCACAGTTAGGTGTAACTGTTCATTTATGCCATAATCCCATGTTATCTCCTGCATTACTACACTAAACGTCGGTGAGTCTAATTAGGTAAACTGCAGATACGTACATTGCCATGATATGTGCACACAGAGCAGTTTTACTACCCACTATAATGTGTACGGTCTGCATCATCTCGGGACTAATAAACCGAAGAATTACGTTCGTTATTTAACCTGTATTCAACGTACATTCATTTGGTAGTCGATTTTGTAGTGAACTTGTTTATGGTGTGTTAAATTAATTCAATTTTCCGCACGCAGTGTCTTTGTAACGTCGGCTTGAACTTTTACTGCTGACGTTCCTAACGAACCGTTAATACACGTCACTAGTTGGACCAGGGACCAGCGAACAGCGAGCCAGTCCGCGACTAGTTATTTTGCATAATTACCGACAATCAATAATCCCACATTCGTATCGAAGACTTAAAAAATAAACGTTTCAAGTGCATTTGTTGACGTGGAAAGTGGGTTCTGTAGATTGGCTGCTTCTATTTTATTTGAGTGCAGCAGTTTAATAGCTTTTGAAATAAGTGGTTTACTGTAGGTTGTTTTAATTGGATAATATAACTTAGAATCGGAAGGTCGTCGAAGAAAATGGTTGTCATTGTAAACAATAATATCAGAAATATTGTAGAAATATTAGCTTTAAATTGATATTGGAAAATCTTGTTTATTCGATGAATTGACAGTAATGAGGTATATATTCTCAGGTTTTTCCCTTTGTGGTGAACATTACCAGACAAAAGATGGATTGCATAACCAATTCCAGGTTAATCCCACACTTTGCAAGTTGTCATTTCGTTGCAGTTTTTCTATTTCTCTTTTTGCGCTTATTGAATCTAATCTGTCATTATTTCAGAGCAAACGCGTTTTCCGATGTCTTGGAATTTGGTTCAACATAGAATCGGTGTATTTCGGACTGCGAGCTCTTAATGATATGCCTAACATGGCACGCTCCACTCCATGGCCCTTTTAAACTTATCGCGGTAATCTTAGATTTAAACGCAGATACTTAAAACGGTGGTTACAAAATATTTAAACGTTAGATTTATGCATTCTGCAAAGGAACACAACATAACATGAAACTTTTTGAGATGTTATGAAGTATAATTATACCGACATAATTGAATGCAGTAAATGGTTGTTGTGATTTAATTGCTGGACCCTAATTAGTGTGGACAAATCTAGATCGATGTGCAAATACTCTGGGTGGTTTTAATTATTAGCTTTTTAATTTGTGTAAAATATTGTACTACATATCGGGTATATAAATCAATTACTGATAATCGTAATGGTAATTATTATTATTGTTTTATTTTATTGTTATAACGCAAGCACAAGGCCAGTCTCTAAGGAAACTTGGTGTAGTACAGTTAGTTCAATAATTTTTTTACACAAAAAACACAATTTTATTTTATTACATATTACCTAAACTGTATAATATAAATAGGCGTCACAAAAACACGTTTCGGTAACAAATACTTCTGGTGCAAAGTGTACAATTTTTTGTTATAATATTCCACTTTTCTTATTAAAATTTGATTATACAGCCTTTCAAGTTTAATATAATCCGAAATGAATTCAATCATCGCGTCAAGCGAAATATCGAATCGAAAATAGGATCGAGTTAGCGCGAAAGTTGCCAGTCTCGTAAACTAATTTAACGTCAAATTTAAATAAGATTTTTTCAAATAGTTCCTATTTATTTCTTTATGTTGTCCGACATTGTGCAATTGACTTGTTATACCAATAAAGCAGTTATGACGTCTGTGAAAATAAACTCCATTTTGTACCCCAAATAAAACAGGTGGCATTTTCAGTATTATTATGTTACGTCACAATTTCTAGCAGAATCGCGTAAACCTTGCGGTCAATTAGTCGTAGCGAAGTCGGCGCGCTTGACGCTTTCTAATTCCGGTCTCTCGGACCCCTTCAGAGAACTATTCGACCATAAACAATGATTTACGAAACACACCCGATAACCAGACGTGGACGCAATACGTTAGCACGACGACGACGATTCGATACGACATTTTTTCCACAATTTTCACAACTTAAGTTCAACAGACTTTTCGCAACATATTCAGACTGTTAACAAAGTTGTTCTCCACTTCATTAATTTGATTTAAACGAAATACCCACTGAACTTCTCCACAACAAAGTTTACTATCGATCGCCGTTCGCCCCATATGCAACACGCATCGAAACCGAAAGCGTTCACAAACTTAGTTCGCAACTCGGCTCAACCCTTTCGCGGCCATGTGTACACAACTTGTCAAACTTCACCCCGTTGCCGTTCATTCAGATACAGTGACGCACCCTCTCTCTCGCGCGTGGCTCACGCACGTGTGTTGTTTCCTCTGTCTCGTCACACATGCGTGCGTTTTCCCTGAAACCCGGCGGGATTGAGAATGTCCTGTTGCGCGTTAGGGAGTTCCTGCGTGGGTGTGCTTCATCGGGGTCGGGTTATACGCGCATGCAGCCACGTGACGTGATGTTTACGGTTCGGGAAGGGCCCCATTCACGCGGAGCACGGCGGCACACACGGGCGGGGACGGCGCTGCACGCTGACGTGTCGCGGTGTGTGTGGGAGTCTCCGCGTGTTGTCTACGGTCAGGCAGGCGCGCGTGCTCGCCGTTTATTTTGCAACGAGATTTACAACTATAACTGTAAATTAACTTTATCGAGCGGGCCCGAATCTAGGTCGTATGGAATCAGCATTAATTATCGCTTTAATCTAATACCGATGTCGACTGTACGTACAATAGATCACATGATAGATAGCCGCTCACGCCAAGGATACGAAAGCAATAATATCGCGGGACGAGAAACGCCATAACTATTATAGAACATGCCGCAACTGGGTTAATCTATTGTTTCAGTGAAATATACGTTATAATCGATGTGAGGAACAATTAAAGTGGAAAGAAGTCTAGGTCGCTGATGATGGGCACCGTCTCCTTGCATTGTTCGAGAAGATCGCGTGTCCAATATAAGTCCCCATTACATAAATAATATGGGGTGTAAATACCGGCGAATGCTCATAAAGGCAATTCCATATTTATAAGACTGGTAGACCTTGAGCACCGTTTGATTATCACTGATAAAACAATGGCCGCTTACTTGTAACGTTCTTTTATGTAATCTCGTGTTTTATAAAAATAACTGGTTCATAAAGAATGATATAAAAAATTTCGGAACATTTGTTCATGTGTGAATCTTAATTAAGCTGCACAATGACAGAACGTTTCAAAACGAAGCGCAAGAGGTGTTATAACAAGATCACATTAGTGTGATCACACACGGTCACACGACGCCTGGGAGAGTTCACTCACAAATGAATTACGCCTAACGCGATAATTTCGTAAGGCCACTCATCCAATTCTGCTTTTAGCTATTGAAATGTATTTTCGTTAACTTTCCACCGGTTGCACGTCCCGTGTGAAGTTCTAGGAGGCCGCTTTCTATTGTTTCCGAACGAGCTTCCAAAATGAGTCGCTCATTGTCTATGCGCACAGAATACCATAGATGAGGCTTTAATACCAGACATCTCATTTTTCTATGCTCGATTAGTAGACCACACAGCATTCACACTAGCACGCGGAATTGGCCATTGTTGTATCGAGATTGGGCCAGTCATCTAATTACATATGTGATTGATTTTGAAGGGAAATCATTTTGATTAGAAGTTTGCTCAGTTTTTCCGTTGAATTTAATCAAGTTAATTTGAGAGAGGCAGCGAAACCTTATTCTAATATTAGAATATTGATTACCTACGTTTATTTCAAGAAAAGTTTACATATTCATCTTTTTGTAACACAAATTAATGTTCAATGATTAGTCGCCTACAGTTTCCTTACCAACTGAAACTAGAAACATGAAAAAATATTTACCGTTGAAAAGCTCTATAATTCTCAGAAACACTTATGATAAAGTGAATTTCTAAAAAGCAAATAAAGCTTTTCACTGAAATATTATAGTTATAATAATAATTCTTTTAAAGAAGACAGCACAGAGTGCACAAGATCATGAGATGAAGTTTAGTATCGTAATTTACTTAAAGTAGTTTTTATAGTCAGTGTTATAAAATGCACTTGTTTAAAATGCGATTTACGTTTACTGCAAGCCATGAATAAATAATGCGGTTAACAGCTAAATCTTAAAATACTTTCACCGTACGTTATGTTTAAGTACACTATAACTTTCAGTCCTTTCAAAGTTCCGCGTTATATTCAAGCACAGGTTTAAGATATACTATATCTAACAATCATATTTCATATTTGAAGAGATTTGTGACTTACTTAAACATATATTAAATATGTTAACCAGAAATATAATAGAGAAATCTGGGTACCAAATACGAAACTGAATCAGTCAAAGGGTTAACTTTTTATTGAGGTTATTATGAATCAAACAATTTATTTAGTACAGGCAAAAGTAATTCGTCATACAGCCTTCACTGTCATACTCATTATTTTTCTGCCACAGATTGAATAAGCAGTTATAACTAGTTTACGTTGCACCATATAATAAGTTAATTATTATTTGTTTGATCTTTGAAAATGGAAGTTAGTTTCTCATAATATATTTTGCGGTCACTCGCTTCCGTTGCGTATGTAATCTAGCATGTGGATTGATATCCAAAACGATTGTGGTTCGCGAGAAGCGATTCCGAGTGGCTAAAACGATACGAGCAAATAAAAAATCGATACGGTTTATAATCAAGTGTTAGCGACTTTCTCTGTGAACTCAAAGAGTTCATTGTAATTTATATGAAATTAGTTTGTGATGTAATTTTTGAATGGGATATTAATAGAATTTGGTGGCGTCCATTCTATTAGGTTTATTAACGGAAAATTAAAACAAAATTAATGTTTTGTTCGTTCGTATTTTGGTAGCAATCTTTTTTTGTAACGTGGGACGCCTGGGACGTAAATAAATTCAGCAATACTATGTGAATTTGAACACTGAAATTAAATTAGTTGAATATTGGAATCGGAGGGTAATAAACTTGATTGGGAAATTATCAAATAACCTCTCTCGCTGTGGGTGGAGCGAGAGGGATTGCCTAACTTACTGACTAAAATCCACCTGTGTCCCTTCAGTGGCCCTTTGCGTTTTAGGGCCCAATTTTATTTGAATCGATTTAACGTACAATACAGAATGCATTACATATAAATATAAAAGGAGAAACGGACTGACTGACATATCAACACACAGACACAGACAGAATTTTGCACAAGGCTTCCTTTTGTGATGTATGCGAACAATAAGAAGGGGTTTTTGAAAACTCAACTTTTAAGGGGTTGAAAAGGCGTTCAAGATATTCATTTGTATACAAAATTCTATTTCTTGGGCCCATAATATACGTGAAACTTAGCATAAGTAGTAACCCAAGTAAATAAAAACGGTTTTCATATTTAATTTTCAATACTACATAATCTCGCGAACGAAGCTGGTAATGGGCTAGTTTTATACATATTTTAGGTACACATATTTGTTTAGTTAAAAAACCAGCTGCTGTTATACTACAGGTTATCGAAAGATGCGAGCTTACGCCGAGTCACTTCTCACTTCTCGTGCGTCACCAAGACGTCAATAATATCATTCAAAAACAAATCGACTCGAAGTTTTTGACGCATCTTTAGTAGAAATAAGTTGAGGCATCTTTGAAACACAGGTTTGATGACCAGCTCGACAAAACAGGAAAGGAAAGCGAGTTTTACACCTTTGGGAAATGAACAGTATAATATAATAATAATATTCCACAACTATCACACAACGTCGTCTAGTCGCAAGCTTTTAGTGTGTGACTATAACGGAATAATAGTCACACACTCAATCTCACTTCACCTAGAACTGGAAGAGTTACATATTTGATGATTTCTCACCTTAAAAGCAATAAAGAAAGGCTAGAAGATATGTCAATTTAAACTTCAATATCTCCTACATAGCGATGGACATGGCATGGCTTCTAATGGGCAGAAACGAAGACCACATGACTCGACGCGTGTAAGCCACAGAAAAGGGCAAAACAGTAAGAGGTCAGCCACCATCCAAAACGACCTGCTGACAATGAGCCTAACGCTAGAAGTGAGAAAAAATTACCTAGAATGACGTAAAAATATCAGGAGGGCTGACCCCAAATAGGGAACAAGACAGGGGATTGATTGATTGATCTCCTACATAGCGACTTTATTTATAAACATGAGCTTTCTAAAAGCAGAAACAATGATATACTGCAGTTGCCGGTAAGACCAGAGGCCCTACCACAAGCTCTTAACGCGATCCATTTTACGACCTAAACTGAACTGTTAAAGGGATGAAACTACATATGTATAGCTTTATTCCCCTTACTCGCTCACTTGACTGACATTTCAAAACGCTGCTTTCAAAACGGTGAAGGAAAACATCGTGAGGAAACCGGCATGTTCTAGTACCAAAAATTCGAAGACATGTTACATTTACCAACCCGCACTGGGCCCGCGTGGTGGATTACGGCCCATTCCCTTTCCTAGACAGGAGGCCTGAGTCCCAGGAGTGGGAACATTATAAAGGCTGATGATGACTGACATTTTAACACGTCATGGCCGCTTTAACAAATCAAAGACAATTAACAGAGTGGCTCTATTTGGTCTTATCACAAATTGGCTGCTACTGTCCATGTATTTTCTCGTACAGTTTATTTGAAGTCTTTCATACGGATAATAGTTAGGTAGCCAATCAACCCAACAAAGAGCCTATCTAGCTAGATCGTAGACACCTCACACAATTCAATCAAGATAATCCGAAATCCATTATCAATTCGTCCATGTTCGTGTTTTTCATTATAAAATGAAATGTCAAATTATTTCTTTTGCAAAGCAAATGTTACATAAATTATGTTGGCGTAATGGAGAGTGAGGTGCAATTATAAATTAAGTACCTTTTGTTATGTTGGTAACATGGAGAATGTTATTAAGTGTATGTTATACAAAAGAGTGAATGTGTATGTTGGTGTAAATATAATGTCATAAGTTTTAAATTGCTATAAACAGCTTCTTTTCTATAATATATCGCTTTCTTTAAATAATATAATGTTAGAAAGGAATCCTTTAATGGGAAGGTCGATTTGTTGTTTTTTAAAGATTTATATATTTACTTTATTGTATACTTCATAACTAATCATTCATTTATATTTTTTTATTTAGGTGTTAATGTAGAAATATTTAAAAAATATAAAACCCTAAAAATAGAACAAAACCATTATTATTAAGCTATTTTTATGTTAAGTATGAAAAAATAATTAGAACAACACCTTTTTTTCTGTTTCACCTCCCAGGTGAGGTGTAGTAAGTACTACATATATGTAGAATAATGTCTATAGCACTATCCATAATGTAACGTATCTTCCTTGTACTGTCTCTGGACAGTAATTAAAACTGTTCTTAAGAACAGTTGTTTTAATAACACAACATCCCCTCTGTAGACTGTAGACCATGTAGTAGAACCATAGTTTTATTTCTGTTTTAATCAACTGTTACTTGTTTTTATTATGTATTTACTTAGTACTTTGTTGATTGGTCTACATTATCTTATCCTTATTAACACTATAATGAAGAATCATTTTTTTAAAGAGTAACCTAGGTGTTTGCCAAACGCTCTTGGCGTTCTGACGTTCCAAAAGAGCTCCTGTACGTTTATAAACATAAACAGCCTTATTATGTTCCCACTATTGGGACTCAGGCCTTCTCTACGAAAGGCAATGTAAAAGAATGTCCACGAGTTTCTTGCACGTTCTTCGAAGAGATCTACGCTTTGGAACGTATACTTTAGCATCACTGTTTTTGACTGACCGACATTTTGACAATTTAAAAGTAGGTACTTGTAAATAGCTTGAATTTTAAATAAATACTTTTTTTTCTTTGATCAAAGTTTCCAAAAAATAAAAGGTCTGTTTTGACATCTGTCAAAACGAATACTTTAAATACGTAAAAAGAATACTCGCAATATATTCCATCGTATTAGTTAACGCGCCAAAAAAGTGTACGAGTATGTATTGATTTAAAACACTACGTTATTATTGTTTTATTGATTCTTTCAGTTTCGTTCGAAGTTACATTCTAGTGTATTTCTCAAATGTCAAATCGGTCCTTTTATTTTTTAACGAGTTTATCAGGGTTTACTTGAGACACGTTTCTAAATGATTTGTGAATTTTCAAAACTCCAACCGCACAATAGGTTGCTCCAACTTTGAATTCCGTAAGCAACTTACACTTCTTAAAAAAAAATTGCTTTCAATATTACCACATCTACTATGTTTATTTAAAACAAACGTTTCTGATTTCTTCATTGGGCTGGAATCCACGTGGCAGTCACTTGTATGTCTTCTAATATTTTGGTTCAAGGCTATGCCAGTTTCCTTAAACTTTTCCTTCTCCGTTTTGAGAGCGATAGTGATTGATGGTTTATTTAACCTTTCAATCGTGAGAATTACAGACACAATAGAAAGACAATGGCTGCGCGAACGCCGGCGTTCGCTTGGGGTTTAATGAATAAAATAAAATAAATTGAGTTAGAAAATGTGTTTATCATATTGGTCACACGACGTAAGTGTGCGATAGGGAAATGTGTTTAATTGTATTATTGTGTGTTTTATTTACGTGTGTGTGTGTTTAAAGTGCGTCCGATTCTCACTTGTTTTCGTGTTGGCAGCGTCATTTTGCGTCATGAGGAAAGTTGGTACAGGCATTGGTTTATGATAATGTTGGGTGCGCTATATAATAGGATATTTATGCTTATGTTTTAGGATTCTGTACCCAAGGGTAAAAACGGATCCCTATTACTAAGACTCGTAAGTTAGGTTCTGATTCATCATTTTTTTTTACAAAACCATCTCATTTATATCATGTTCAGATTTTTGCAAAGCGGTTGGTCATATGGTCAATTTTAACAAAAAAAATTTCATAGTGATTTCTTTTATTTAGGTGGAATTCCAGATGTTCAAAAAAAAAAAAATTAGGAGAACCTGGCCAGTTAAGTGCCAATTTTGTTTTGATATATCTACATATTACCCAAAGTATTTAATATTTTGCAAATGATGGCTGACTTTTACCCTGGACCTGCCAGTCAGTTGAGTATCAGTCGATAGTGATGCGCAGGAGCTTTTTATTATTAATTGTTTTTTTTTTGAGTGTATATAAGTATTAAAGTATTAAAATAATATGTTATTATTCAAAAAGTAGTTTAGTAGTTAGTTTTTCATGAATATGCAGTTGTTCCGATGTTAAGCTTTCATTTCTGATACAGGTAGGTAAATTAGCATATGTATATAAAAAAAGTTTATTGATATCTCCTATAGAAAAAATTGAAATTGATTTCAAAATTGCTGTCTGCAAGTGCGGTTGACCGCGCAAATGGTTTGTTGCAATCTTTGTTGCCAGTTCAGAAATTAAAACTACCATAAATAATTATTTGTTTCTAAAATAAACTGAACACTTGCTACATGAAAAGACATATAGACACACATCAAGAATACTGTGAGATAAGCTCTGAAGATATATCTACCTAGACTCATATATACGAGTATAAAGATGAAAGTTTGCATTTATGTGTGTGTTTCTTATTTGCTACTCGCTTTAATGAAGTATAAAGTGTATAGTAATCAAATATTTTATAAAGTTAAACTAGTTTTCACTCCAACTTATGAAATTGGTAATGTTTATCAGAGAACATTCACCATCACATACATAATTATCACCTACATGCAATCGCTTTCAAAACATCCCACAGTTTATCCACAAACACACCCGAGCAATAATTCAAAGTCCCCTAAAATGGGCAAGTCTTCCTCGTCTGGCAACACCGGCAGCCGGCGCTTGCGCCGCCATTATTACTCACATGAGTGACTCACTCGTGCGCAGATAAATAAACCTGTGTAATTTGTAATTAAATTACAAGGAATAATGTAATGACACCCATTCATTCTTAGTAAAGTTTTTAACTCATGTGCTACAAGATTAATTGGATGCCAAACATGTCAATACGTCGAAAGTCACGTGTTTGTGTAGTGCTAATTAATTCCTTTGATGGTTTTCACCAACCAATTGTTTGGCTCTGATTCATTCAAAGATATAATTATCTGATTGAGACCTAAATAAAACTACTGGCAGTCGGTTCTCATTATTGTGCCGAAAATAACGAAAGAATAGAATGTCCGCCTACAAGATTTATTGCATTTTAAGTCTTAACAACATTCCAACAGCTATCATCTCTGCAATGACGAATGTCGACATGACCCGCAAACATATCAACTACACAAACTTGTGCGGTCAGTTTCTCTTTGAAACTACTGAACCCAAAAACAGCGCGGAAACTGTTTTCCAATTGAGTTTTTGTCATCGTTTTCAATCTCGGAAGTCACGTCCGAAGTAACACGTACGTTCACTAACGTATCTCCATAATGCATGGTGGTGTGGTCGCGACCAAATTGTGGTTACCGGCCCTTTGTCCGCGCCCGAAACTTTATAATCGCAGGATCCCTAATCTGATTTCGATTTCATACCGTCCTTTTTGTGGTTGTAAAAAAGTAAAGTCCACTTTTGGTCTCTAAGTACTCCCTTTGTATCGTCTTTCTAAAGTAGAAGGCACAGAAAGTTGAACAGTTGTTTGCAAAGGTATTTTCCTTGATTTAGGACCAAATAAAACTTGTGGCGCCAAGGTAAAAATCGTTAAAACGTTAAACAGTTATTCGCCTCATGGTTGTTTAAAGTAATAACCAATTGCGTTGAGTAAAGTCGACGAGATCATTCTTAGATTTTCTTTTTCCTGTCTACTTTATGTCTCGTTACCGGTGTGCGTTGTAAGTTTTTTGTCAAAATCATTCAGTTCTGAGAACTATTTGGCTCCGTGTGCCGCGCTGCTGAGCGTGGAGTCACATCTGAGAGGTTCGTGAATAAAATGCGACGTGTTCGCCGATTTCATGTGTCGATTTTTGGTCGCGTTCCTCTTCGTGGGCACAAATTTTAATTGCTTTCTAAAGTCCATTCGTCGCTCGATTCCCATGACGGTCGCTGTGAAATTGACTAGCACACGTAGATGCATGACATGTAGTTTTTTCGTTACGTTTTTTATAAGTTTATCAAGAGAGAGATCTGGCGGTGTGCGCCGCGGTCATTGTGCCGCTCACTCAGAGCTTCGCCGAGAGTCGTCAGCGTTTCCGAGCGCACTACACTCGTGATCTTATTTCGGTTCTCATTCAGCGAGAGCTCATTCAAATTTCGAATTTAACGGGCAGAATCAATTATGGATGTGTGACGATTACATATTGCTACCGGTGGAGTCGCGAGTGCGCGGTGGAGATGCACGCGGCCGCAGGAGGCGCGGTGAAAGGAGTCACCGCGTAATGTGGGGATGAATGGATTATGGAATATTAATTATTACCGCGGCGCTCACAGCGGGCAGATACGATCATGCATGCGCATCAATCTTGCTCCGAATTGTACGTCGGCACCTCTTTATCGGCAACAAAAAAATCGAGCATTGCTTTTTTCTCATGGTCACGGAGCACAATGGACGAGCGGGCATCTCACTTGTTATTAAATTCGTATAAAATTAAATCTAATGTGTGATTTCAGTTCCGGTTTCACGATGGGAACCCGAATAACAGTTCTCTATGAGATTTTCTAACAAACAAACCTGTGTTCTGAAATGGCAATGATTTACATATAATTTTGATGCTTCCGTATTTACGAAGATAGCTATCTACATTTCTATAATTATTATTAAACGCGTTTGATTAATCTTAATGACGTTGTTTTACTAAATAATAATTACAGGTTAAGTTGTTAGATTGTTTTTAATGTGCTGCATAACAGTTACATAATGCGTACGTTTGTTTAAGTAAGTGGGTTTTCCCAATCAAAAGCGGAGACGCGCGCGTTTGGTTCAGTTCGCTAAACGCACGACAAACGTCGTCACTGAGGCGGTATCGGCTGAGCGAATGACGCAGCAGTATACAGTACTTGGTGTCTACGTACATCCCATGTCATGGCATTAGTCACTGCTCTGCCAGACGAGAACGGAAATAAGGAAAATACCATATTCCTGGCCATTCATGATTTGCTAACGCTCCTATGACGAGTTGTACTCCTGAAAAATATCTCTGTGTCACAGCTGTTGTTATGTGTACAACCACAACGAAAGTTCTGCGAACGTACTGAGCGAGTACAGTCGCACCGACAAATCATTGAGCAAAACTCGCTAGAAACTCTGTAGAAATGACATACGAAGCGGATATGCGAATATAACTGAACCTATCAAATAGCGAACATATAAACGGAACAGCTTTCAATACAAGGGTTATTGATAACAGTGCTTCGTCGTAAAGTGCGTTATTTAGTGCGCGGACGGCGGCGAGTGCGCGTTTTCATCCAATTAACTGCGAGTATTTGTCAATGCACGTGAATAACGACGCGGCACTGACGGCAGGCGCTTGCGCATGTAAGGAATCTAATCCTCACAGCACTTCAGAGTTTATGGCAGTTTAATGAGGAATTTGGTCATTGTCTCTAGATATCTACAGGCTTTTAATAAACTAGTGCGCTTCACCATCCGCATTTGCATCACTGCTTACCATCAGTTAGGATCGCAGTCAAGCACTAGTTTATATAAATAAATCTACTCTAATATAATAAAGAGGTAAAGTTTTTTTTTTTTTTGTTAGTAGGAGGTAATCTCTGGAAGAACTGGTCCAAATGCGAAATTTTTTTCACCAATAGAAAGCTGCTTTATTCCTGAGTGACATAGGCTATATTTTATGAACGCGGGCGAAGTTGCGGGCAAAAGCTAGTAAAAAATAAGTCCTAAAGACTTCTAATTCAATGAAACTATTGGCTGGTTATTTGATTACAAATATGCAGACCTATGAGAAAAAACTTTCTACCTAGTCAAACACAAGGAGATATATCCGGAGTAAATAGCCAAACCGCCAGAAATCTAGAAGGTATAGAAAGATGAAGACGATCTGCCTGCCTAGCTTTTCAAAACTATTATGTTGGAGTCGGTTTCCAATCTAACTGGATGCAGTTGAATACCAGTATTTTATATAGAGCAACTGAAATATTGGTTTACTGGGTAATGTAGGTCAGATAGGACCTATATCACCCATAAACTAATATTTGGTACCCTGGGTGCCAAAATATCGCTTGGCAAGACTGGCTCAGACTGGTCAGGCTTCCTGGCAAATGACAACAGGAGCCAAAAGCTTAACGTGTTTTCTGAGACATACTCATCCTCAAACCGATTTCGGCAAATGTAGCTAAACTGCTGATATTTACCCGTATGGTTAGTATTGATTTAGCGACGATCCCTCCTCTCTCCGATGAAGAAGATCTATGAGAACATAGGTCTTCTCTTTCTTCCCGAACGATATTAATACTAATTATAGCAGTATCTATTGTTTTAATGGCCAAAATAAATTCTTCAATAGATATATTAATAGACTTAACTACAAAGAAATTTCATTATACTGAGCTACTCAACTAACTAACCAGCCATACGTCTACGAATAATACTAGTAAGTGTGAACGTAAGGCTCTGTGGCAGCTTTATGATTATTTGATTTTTTAATAATTCTTAACCCACTTTAGGAATTACTCCTGTATCTTAAGTGTTTTTCACAAATATGTCCATATTCGTTGCATGACACGCAGCGCAATTGATAATCGCTCAAACACTGCGCTAACCGCGCCATATTATGTCCAGTATATATATTTAAACAGTGATAATAAAAGTTTGATTTGTATTTTCCTCTACTGATTTAATATAATACATTAGTAGAAATAATAGCAATTATTGATTGTTGAGCATCTTAATTCATATTTTATTTATTGCGCAGGAAACTATTAAGTATTGTACTCGTAATTCAATCATCTTAAGCGCTTGATTGCGTGCCTTTGAATACTCCTTTAATAAAGCAGTTAAATCTGCAAGAACCTCTAACTGCATCTAAAGAGAGGCCCTTATTTCTTTTTTTTCCTGTTTTGATCATTTTTCCTTCATTGATTAAAATTTTGCAATAAATCAATATCCAAGTTACAATAATTTATAGACACAGTAGTTTCTGAGATCGAAAAATTTTAATATTCTATACTAGTTTCAGTTTTTCATAATTCTTTACCAACATTATTTTTTTAACTGGTTCCAAGATAGTTCCCAGGGGGACTCCAAGCTTCATAGTTACAATTCAAATTTGAGACATTTGGCAAATTCTGTTACGGAAGAGTTATATTTAAGAATAAAAAAGAAAGACAAAACAATAGATTAAACATTATAAATTTTAGTGAGTACTTTATTTTTATGATGGTAACAGTGTCATTTGCCTTTCTTGATTTTTTTTTATTAAATCCTTTCTCATGTAGTGCATCATACGACAGCTGACGTCATATCAATGTTGTGGTTTAGCTATATGTGCTATTATGCGTAATAGGTTTTTGACGTCACTATGTACGAGAACGTACGTAGGCATTATATAACAATTAGGTTAATGATTAGAGCTTTTATTCAAACAAATATTAAATTAAAGTAATACCACAATACTGCACTGTCGGAATATTAGAATGACAGAAAGGGAAAATGATTTCATTAATCAAATACTTGTTTAATTAATATTTTATATTGAGGCAAAATCAATTGGATTAGGTGCGTACACGAATCTATCATAATAATAATTATAATAAATTACATAATTTCTTCTTCTTTTGTCCTCAAATCTTTGAGCAGATTTTTTTTTCAATAATTGTTATTTTGGTTTTGCCGATTCTTTAGGTATGTCAAATTGTTCAGTTGAACTCAAATATTGAATATTTAAATAATAATAATTTATGTCTCATTTTGCACGTCTGAGAAAAACGATATATGTTAACAAAGGAATGTTAGTTCGTGTAATATATTGAAAAATAGTTCACTGATTTACGCGTTAGGTTTTTACGTTTTAACAGACCTCTGTAAACTGTTCGATTTGTTTTTGCTAATTAGTTTAAGAAATTCTAATATGCCATAGATTTAATCGCTACTAGTGACTTTTACGACAGAACTGTGTAGCAGCAAATGGTTTGTTAATATGGATGTGAATGTCTATCAGCCATTTGAATCATTTGTATGAATGATTTGCAGATGTGACAAAATACTTTATTATTACAAATGCTATTTAACTTTCCATAATATACCTACTTCTGTTCATGAGTTTAATATACATTTGTGCCATGACTTGAGTTATCAGAGTCAATAGAATCAACATTAATTTTTTATCATGATATTATAGCCATTAGCATTAATAATGTTAATACCTTTTTAACGTTTAATGTAATTAAAAGTATGTCTCTGAGTATATTTTACTGTTTCTACTTTCTTTTACCGTTTATGTTAATTTCTGGTATCTCTAGTATCTACGTCTATTTTAGTTCTAACTTCATCAATGTAGAAATTGGTTGCAATTAGTTGACAAGGTCTTCTGCCACTTCTATCTAACACCCATCACCACAGCCTCTTTATCCTCCTCCCTATCTATCTATATCAATTCATCTATCGAGTCTTAGGTAATTTCCTACTCTCGCTTCCTTATCAGTAATATCCTTATACGTGTATCATTTTTAGATTACTAGCATAACTTTTCATAATTGTCAATTTATAAGGGAATGAATATGAGGCATTAATTGATACATAAAATTTTAATCTGGTACGCATGGGCTTTTAATCGGTTTAATTGCTAATATATTAACTTTGTAATTATGTGTCCGGTGCACATTATCTTTGGTATTAAATTCGTTGTGATATAGTGTGGTTGTTATGGACTTGTTAACGTAGCTAGCTAGACTATCGAGAACTAAGAGTACAGGAAATCTAAAACCTTATATAAGGTGTAATGCTTTTTGTGGTCCTATTCCATGATAATTATTTTTGTTTGCTTCTTATTGTGTACGATTATTTTTGTATTGTTTGTAAACATACTTTTTCACTCTTCTGTTTACTCAAAATTGTTTCAATTCGAGGGCGCACTATATCATCACATCACCTTCATCATTCAGCCGAAACACTATAAATGTTTTCCAATATCTAATGTTTTAATATTAATATCAAATTAACAAGTATATCGAAAACACTCTAACTTTAAAACAGCGTTTGTATCTGTATCTTCAAATCTTTTACTGTTATTCTTTATTCTAGTCTACCTATTTTTCTCTAAACTAGAGCGTGCTAGTAAAACAGCCTTTACATGTAAACGCGAATTGAAATTCGCGATATCACTTATTCAAGTCGGCCATACTCGTGTGGCCGTGTATCGTTGCGACAACTCTCACCTTTCACGACGTGGTCACCTGCTGAATAAATTGTGCTTGATAGATATTGTACACGTAAACTATTGTCCCACTATACTTTTGTGCTTTTGGTTTGTGTTTTAGAAGTGGCTGTTCGTTGAAACCTGGTTGTTTGGCCCTTATCTTATGTTATTTGGGGTCGACGCAACATGGTATTTTCTTCCATTCTTTTTTATCGTCACTGCTATCACTAACTCCCTTCTCTTTCATATCACTCCTCTCAATATCCATCCATCTTTAACTTGGTATCTCTCGCTCTCTCTTCTTCTTCCAATTTATTATTGTTGCCAAACAATCTTGCGAAGGACGAAATTTCATTGCCATTTATGTGACGCGGTAGTTCACAAATTTGCATGAATGGTACCCACTTTTATGTGTACTATGATATTAGAGTTATTCCTTAGCGGATGTCTTTAAAAATTTTATTGTTTTTCGTTCTTATGATCAATCGTTTATTTTCATAGCTGTCAGTGAATATTGATTTTTCATTTGCTCACAGAAATAATAGTTTTTGCGATACTGTTCATTTGTTATTTACAGAGTGGTCTGAATACGCTTTGACGGAAATGAGAAATTTAACAGCACT
This sequence comes from Mythimna ferrago, assembly GCA_910589285.2. Lineage (NCBI taxonomy): Eukaryota > Metazoa > Arthropoda > Insecta > Lepidoptera > Noctuidae > Mythimna > Mythimna ferrago. Next base: position 6,858,526 of record OU342691.1, on the reverse strand, counting down.
GGTCGGTGATTTAGTTGTAAATAAAACATAAAACTGAACAGTTATCCCTCAAGAAGCAAACATCTCATAGAAAAACGATTATATTACTTGAACAAGTCGAAATTGAATCTATACAAAATAAATAATGGTTCGATGATTTTTTCATGGATCCGTCTAGTAAATTCAATTTAATTTTACCTTCTACAGTAGCTTGTATGTTCTACATATCATCAACTATTAATTAGACACGTGTATCAACACGTAGCTTGGAGGAGGCGCCGCAAAAAGTTTGCAACATTTTCAGGGTACCGTAAAAAAATAATTAATCGATTCCTATCTCTGTCTACCTTGTAGCGCTAACGATCGAAAATGGCATCTTAGTTAGAATACTCAGGCTACACGGTGTTATTTTTTTTTTCACTAGAATATTCTTAGTTGTAATTCAACAGTTTAGCATTGTGCCTGGGCGATAGGCTCGCTCTTTATTGTTTGGGGATTATATCCTATCTCACATCTGGCTAGTGGCTAGTCTTCTTCGGGGAATACAGAAATTAGTTAGTGAATTATTTTTCCTAGAAACAATTAGACCCGGTTTTTAATAACTGACTTGTCCCGCTCTCTACTTTCTCAGCGTTAAACTTACAATTACATTTCTTGGTACTGAAATACAATATTGTCTTCATTTTCTGAGCTCAGTTTGCTGACTGAATTTTTGTAAGCATATCATGAAACAGTTCTTATGATTTTGAAAATGGAATATTAATAAAACAGGTCTTTGATATAGCAATGATTAAAATTAAGTCAACACACGGAACCATTTCACTCGGGGAACGCTTAAGCTTGCTCCCTTTTTTTTGCTCGCTCAGCTCAAGCAATACAATGCTTGATTAGAATGTTAATTGCTTGCGCTCGCGACACGCAGATATGTTACGTGATTATAATTGAAGGATTAGTAATGTGTGTCTGTTTTATTACTAGTTTTTATGACCTTATAACAATTGGTCGACGTAAAGCTATGTTTATGGTGGCCATTAAATTATTTTGATGCGCGTAAGTTGATGTTCGGTTTTAGAGTTTCCTTTTTAAATTGGTCTACAATATTTCAACTGTTGTTTTTTTTTTCAGACTGTATCCTGAACTATTGGCGGAGTTTTTATTTGTTTTTAGATATCACGTAGCTTTGCCAATGTAGTCTAAGCCGTTATAATTTTGCCAATTGATATTTCGAGTGTTTGTAAATGGAGTATTTTAATAACGTAATAAAAAAGATATGCAATCAATAATGAATTATTTTATTGTATTTCTCCAAGTTTGTATGAAATAGCCGTGAATTGAAAAAAAAATGTTTCGCTGAAAAGCATAAAGTTTCGCATCGTTTTTTAGAAAACAGGTTTTACTTTTGGTAATTTGGTTGTGTTAGGTCAGTAACAGACTAACCGACAGGCAGGTGCGGGTTCACCCAGACAGGCAGACATACACCCCTCAGGCAATGATCGAGTTTTGGTCTTAGTCTTTTTGCAGACATTACTTTTTCTAAAGAGCAGACTGCATTTGCAGTTGTATGGAAGTTTTCTCTTGCGTGTAAAAGTCTCTTAAAAAGATCATGTATGGTTTTGTTTGGCCCTTATTTTGATGTATTTTTTGTCAAAGATCTGGGAAGTAAGGGCGCGAGTATACTTTGCATATGTTCTTTATTTTTTACAGACTGTCTAAATAAAGTATAGAAATTCAAATAAAGTCTATATGGTTTCGTTTATTTTTTTTCTTATACTTTTCATTTAGCCTGAAACGTAATGTACTAAGTAGGTCACCGGGCAGACGCGGTGTCGATTGAATGTAAATGCGCGAGCGCAGGCCGCGCTCTCATCCTTTGTAGGTTGCACATCTTTTTGCTAGCAAACAGGACAAACGATTTTTTTTTTTATCTTTTATTATCTAGTACTTGACTGCGAACCCGCCTAATTGTAAGCAGTGATGCAATTGTTGATGGTGAGGTGCAGTCCTTTATGCTGTTTCTTTATTCTTTTACAAGTTTGTTTTGTTTATTTAAAATTAAAATAAATGTTTATTATGATGCCTTTTTTATATTTTGTTTTCGCCATGTAGTTTTATCAGGTTTATGTTTAGAGAAAATTCGTTAGGTTAGGTTAGTTCGCCTAAAAACGTAGTAAAATACTGAATAATTTAAATTGTACTGGATGACTTGCCACTCTTGGTAACAAACAATGTTTTTGATTGACAGCCATTCATCATTAAGGTAGGTCGTTTGTTAAAATTATGATTACTAATTATTTTGTGTACAATGTGTCAACCGACAATAATTTATTCAAAACATAATGTTTAATTGCTGGAATGGACAGGATGACTAATTAGAAACTGACAGTAATTCACACTAATGACCGCATATTTGTAATGACACGCTTACGCTTGTCAATATTACGTATTTCGTAACAATATATATATGCCAATGAATTATGACGTCGATGCAGTGGTTACAGGTTCAGTTACATTTTTGCTGATGTTATACTAACTGTACTCTGGGGGATCCCAAAGCTACAGTGGTTATAATTTTAAAGCCTTACAATACTAAAAATCCTCTTTTTCGAATCTTTTATCAACTTGAAGACTTATCCACAATTGAGATTCAATTGCGCATAAAGTAAATCTCTAAACTGGATGCCCTACATATTGAAACCAGCGGACCAAATAGCCCTTTTATGAATGGCTAAAAGAGAAAAAACTTCAAGTGAGCGACGTTATTAGTTAGTGTATGAGTAGCGCCAATGACAAAAGTAGTAGGTAGATTGTCCCGTACAGAACAGTGACGCATAGTGCCCGTAGTCGCCCTTGCGTGCGCGCTCGGTATCTAGCGCTTCGTGCCAATGTCGTCGCTTGCGCAGTTTTTTCATTCTTTTTTGCCACCCTTGAAGGTCGTGTACCTGATGTAAAACCTCGCGTGTCAGGTGATGAATTAATGTAAACAAATTACCAATCACGATGTGGATATTTTAAGTAAAAATTGTCGTTGAGAGAGATGTTATTTGTCATTAATTTTACATTTCACTGGAATTTTTGTAAAAGATCTCTTTAATTTTTTTGTTTTTGTCGAAGTTTATCAGTTCTTTTATCAACATTATCGGAGTGACATTTAATAACATGTATTTAATGAAATAGTAATTGGGTTGGCGTGCTAAAAAGCTAAGTCATCAACGAGACATTTTCAAACCGGTTCAGTTTGTGAGTATCTTGAACAATGGAAGCCGATAGTTTTATATGTACTTTTACGTGTGCATGTGATACAAGCTACTATTTTTTTACGCCTTTACGTTATTAGAGTTGACCATAATGGTATTGATATATTTAAAAGTAAATATATATAATTTTAAGTGGAAACAATAACCGTATTTGTAGTGTTCCATATAAAGTAGGTTAAAAGTTGTCAAGATTGATGATTTTAAAGACAACTTTCAGTCGGCGTCTCCCTGCTCATCTCGTTTTGACTAAATTTTTAGTATAAGTATCCTCATTGACTTGGAAAGGGTGAAAGTCATTTTTTTATTAATGAAAACTTCTGATTGACAAATTGAAAATTTACTTTCAATTTTTAGTACCTATTTGGTATTGAAAGTTTGACGACGTATTTAAAAATACTACCTAATTTACCAATAAATCATTCAAACTATAATCAAATATATTTCCTGGCACATTAGTCACAATCGAGAGTTCAGATCTTTCAAATTGAATGTTATATTACTTGAAATCATATAGCAGTAAAACAGTAATGAAAGAATAAGCCAGAAAATTCGGATTTGCCCAAGTCCAATCAGGAAGGTTCGCCGACGCTCCGAGATTGCCAGCAGCACTGCCAACCCCTTATTACATTTACGCACCACCATTAACTGTAATCAAGCTCATCACACACGAGATGGATACAATAAAATATACATCTGTAATAAACCGCCACAGAAGCAGACCACTTAAAAATTACCTCAACAAAAAACCTTTCTTCACCAAATTCGGCAGCAGAATCATAAAAGGACCAAAAGCTTAGTCTACACTACAATGTTCGAATTGCCAAATACGAAAATGTAAACACGAATAAACATTTTAAGTTGAGGCAATTTGAAATTTGATTTTCGAAACGGAATGACAAGTGCGGAAACGTTCAAACTCCCCTTGCGTTTAGAATCCCCACGCACGTCGCGCCGAGAGGCGAGTGCGTGCACCCCTTCATTACAACCTACGACTATTATGGCGCAATCAAGCACTCGGCACATACGCGAAACAATAAAACAAAATTGACGTATAAAACCACTCCCTGGACTAATTTCAACCTGAGCCTCTACGGTCCGTTGTGTAAAATATATTAGAACTGTAATTTATGAGTGTGCCTTCAAATAGATTGGGCACTCAACATTAATTGACCAAATTAATGTCTTTACGCTGAGAATGAAGTTGGGCTGATCAAAATATTTCTCAGTTTGTATTTGAATAAGTTTACTGTGTTTACTAAATATATGAATAATCAAAATCTTCTCGACTGTATTGTAAACATATCCTTTAGAAGGTATTTATACAGCAGACAATACAATCTAAAACAATAAAGAGTAATGATCGGACGAGATTTAAATGCGATTCCTAAATGAGATTATGACAATCAGAGAATTTCTACCATAAACAAGTTTAGAAATCGAAAAGGGCTCGTAAACCAAGATGACTGCTGGAATTGCTTCCTCTTTTATACGTATAAGGAGACCCACAAGCAATAATTATTGAGGTGTAAAATTTACACTGACATACCTTTATGGGTACCATACACGATCATGGCTTGAGCACCACCGTGCTTCGTGCACTGTCCATTTATAATGATATTTTACGGCGAATGTTTGCGACATGCTCACTTAATGGACTTTATAAAGTTAAAACCTTTCACGCGATCTCAGAGATAATGCACCCGACGTATGAATAGGTGATCTTAATTTATCTGAGAACCGTTCCGGTTAACACTTGGTATCGGTCGCTAATCGAATCACCGGTAACCTGTTTGCGATTTACGAAATCGATAAGACTTCGATAACGGATCCTTTGATGATTCGAGTTTAATTAGACTTTTAGATTTATTCACATCGACTACTTCGATTAAGCGTTCGTAGCATAGATCACATCTCTTCGGATTATAATTAGAAGATTATTATTTGGAAGCACTACAATAACAGATTTGCACTTGTTTAATAATATTGATAAAATCATTTAGAATTTTTTTGGGAAACACTTTGTAGGTCGATTGCATATACTCGATTTAAATGTGGTGTAAATACGTTTTGGGCAAAAAACATCATCAGATTGGTTTTGGAGATGTTGACAATGAGTGATCGAGGTCAGTTTTTACCACTAATTATTTGTTTACTTAGTAATTGTTCGCCCATGACGGCATTGGTATGATCGACCTTTGTTTTTTGACATATACGACCATTTTGTGCAGCTACCCACTTGTTAGCGTGCATTTTATAAAAAAATAATATTTTTTAAATACTAATACAAATTATAATAAAATAAAATAAATAAACAAATACTTCCTAATCCCGAAAATATGGTCGCCCTGACCAAAACATTTTACCTATTTGCTTAAAAGTTAGTGACACTTTGAAATATTGATGCTTGAAAATAAATTTAAATAGATGTGTTGTGCACTTACTGTGTGGTGGTGTTAGTGAGAGCGCGGAGACGGCAGCTGGCGGCACTGGTGGGAACATGTCCTGGTGCGGCGCGAACATGCGCGGCGGCGGCGGCGCCTCCACCTCTGGCTCCTCCGGCTCCTGCTTAGGCGGCGAGCGCGGCCGCGACAGCCGCACCGCCTTCAGCCCACCGCTCGGCGAGCGACGCATCGACAGGTTCTCTGGTGTGTCCGACTCCCCTGAGCGGCGACGAGGCCGGGCTTGCTTGCGGCGCGGCTGAGGGCTCGCCGGGCTCACTGGTGGCGAGGGTGCCGGCGGCGTCGTCTGCACTGGGCTTCGCGCCAGTGGTGTTGGGGGCGGGGATCTCGCGTGCTCCTCTCGGTCCTGGTCAGCCAGTCCCCGCACTTGCAGCGACTCTCCAGCGCGAATCACAGTTCCTAGCTGCTCCTGCGCCACAGACACCTCTCCACGGTACATAAAGTCTACAACAGCTTGCACCTCCCATCCTTGGAAGTCTTTCAACACGATCACCGGGTGTTTGCACGGATTCTCGCTAAATATTCGGCGAAACAGTGGACTGCAGGCACCCAGCAGTACCTTGTGAGCGCGCACTCGGCGCTCAGCGCACACCAGTGTCACGTCCACTAGGGTCTCGGCATGCAGCAGCGCCTCGAAGGAGCGCAGCAGGTGCGCTTGGTGGTTGTTCCAGCGCAGACTGTAGTGCTCCTCGCCGCCGACGGCGGTTGGCTTGTCGTCCATCGCGCACGCCGGGTAGAACGCGTGTGTGTCTCCGCGGAGCAGTCCCGCAGCGGGCGCGTGCGCGGCCTCGCGCCGCCCTCCGCCCGCTTGCACCCCGCACTCCCCAACCCTTTCGTCACTCAAAGAATCGCCTTCCCGCCGGACCGCAATCTTCGCATTGCACTATTCCGTTTGAGTTCACACAGATATTTTTTCAAAAACAGTTCTGTCCGTAAGCACTGAGTCACCGAAAAGTTTCGTAGCACTACACAGTTCGCGTCGTGTGGCTGCGCGCTGTCGTCGAGGGTGGCGACTGGAGCTCGGGCGCACGGACGTGTGTCGCGGGAGGCTCGCGGACGCGGAGTGAGCTAACGAGACGAGCGCGCGGTGCGGCGGTGTCGCCCGAATGCCGAATATCGGGTCGGCGTGCGGTCGGCGGGACTGGCCGCCCGCGCCGGTGTGGGGCGGGCCCGGCCCCGCCCCGCTCACACACACACACACACACACGCGCCCGGCACGCCCCCCCCGCGCCACCGCCACCTCACATGTGTCACATTACTCGAATACCTACACACATGTGACGCCTCCTTCACAATATATACTTTTCGGTTACCTGTACTCTATATGTGTCGGTTCTAAAGTTTTACAATGAAAATTTTACCGTAAGTTTTTCGGCAACTTTTTTAAAAGTATGCAAAAATATTATTACGCTGAGATAGCAGTTAGGTACTGGCTGTTCGCGTGTCTTGGTTGTTTAAATAAAGAATTTAAGATCTTAACTTTTTTGCATCTGAATTGCGGAGCTGTCGCGCGACCCCAGTCGAGCCGAGTTCGAGTGAAAATTAGGACATGTCCGAGATAACGCGGGCCGATGGCCATACTACACAAATCACGAACAAATATATTATTCAGAGATTTTATTTGAGGAAGTAACTGATAGAAGGATAAATTTGATTAAATTGATATATTCTAAACGAATCCGAATAAGAGCAGTGGTGGCCGAGTGGTAATGACTCCGACTTACGTGTGGTCGCGGGTTCAAACCCAGCCAGGCGCATTACTTTGTGTAATTCATTTTATCACCACTGCTCTCAAAACGATGAAGGAAAACATCGTGAGGAAATCGGCATGTCCTAGAACCAAAAATTCGAAGACATGTGACATTCACCAACCCGCACTGGGCCCGCGTGGTGGATTACGGCCCATTCCCTGTCCTAGAGAGAGGAGGGCTGAGTCCAAACAGTGGGAACATTAAAAAGGCTGATGATGATAATGTTAACGTAAATTTTTTCACAGTCTCGTAAAGTTTATTCTTTTGATTTAATTATGACACATTATTACTTAGCTTACGTACAAATAAGATTTAACATTTCCCTAACATTGAAATTAAGGAAAAATATTCATTTTAAGTTACAGGCAGTCTTATACTTGGAAGTAATTATCACGCCGCCTTCGCATGATTCCTCATTCAATACAGGATGAATGGGCTCTCGAGGAATAAAAAAAAGAATATACCTACACATAGTGACCTTTACTGGCTGGTTGTAAAATTATTGTTAGCGGTTCATTTAATGTCTGTGGGATGTTTGGATAAAAAAAAAAGACATTAACTTTAGAACTGGGGCTTTTGGCGGGATTTTTTCGATTGAAGTTCAGCAGCCATTTTAATTGTTCCTAAATGTATTCCCAGTAGACATTGTGATGTAAAATTGGTGTAGTGTTTGCACAACTAGACAATATGTGGAATCATTGAGCAGTGGTGGCCGAGTGGTAACGACCCCGACTTACGAGTTGTAGGTCGCGGGTTCAAACCCAGCCAGGCGCATTACTTTTAGTAATTTCAAAACGGTGACGGGAAACATCGTTAGGAAACCGGCATGTCCTAGAACCAAAAATTCGAAGGCATGTGACATTCACCAACCCGTATTGGGCCCGCGTGGTGGATTATGGCCCATTCCTTCTCCTAGAGAAGATGCTTGAGTCCCAGCAGTGGGAACATTAAAAGGCTGATTATGCTATGTTATTGAAACAGACTCGATCTCGGTGATATGTAGCCAATAATTTTATTGTAGTATTGACTACCACAGCAAAGCTTGCTAGGAAGGCTCGCTCGATACATTTGCTGCCAAATACAGTAAAAATATTAGGATATGATACATCCTCATTCAAATGGAAAACAAAGTGAGTATACAGGGTGTAAGGGACAGGTGAACTGTGCAATCAAGTTTATAATTTCGTATGGAGAGTCCGATTTTTTTTTCGCTTCCTGAAAAAAGAATCTTGTGCAAGATTGTTCAGTTTCGTCTACTGAGCAAGCCCTTAAAGTTTGCGGAGATTTGTCCCTTACACCCTGTATTTTCTAGATATCCAAAATTAAATACTTCATAAACTTGACACTGTTTAATCTGCAAAATGCAAAGCCATAACAAAAAATAAAGTTCAGACATTGTTTCAAAGAATTTTACTTTATTTGAAGTTGGTTAATCTTTTTTATAAATTTTGGCGATTGAATTCGAAACACGAACAATATTTTTATGTACGGAACAGGTTATACATAGGTAGTGATTTTAATACTAATCCTTACTATCAGATACCAGCGTTTGTAAAAAGAAAGAAATACATTATGTTGGAAAAAGTAAATTAACATTTACTTATTTTTTTGCATTAAAACTATCTTCGCATAATAATGCAAAGATGTTTTTAGACCTAAATGCCTCAAATCTGTTTCATTACGAAGGTTACTACTGTAATGAAACTGACATAGGGTATTCCAGGACTTGGTCTACCAGTGGACCAAGTTTCATTAAAATCCGTTCACACACTCACAAAATTTTCCCTTTTTAATATTAGTATAAATAATAATGTGATTAGGGAGAGCAATGGTGGCTCAGTGGTAAGTGTGATAACGGCCCCGACTTACGAGTTGTAGGTCGCGGGTTCAAACCCAGCCAACTGCATTACTTTGTATAATTTATTTCATCACCACTGCTCTCAAAACGGTGAAGGAAAACATCGTGAGGAAACCGGCATGTCCTAGAACCAAAAATTCGAAAACATTTGGCATAATGTATACCTGGGCCCACGTGGCCCATTCCGTTTTGTAGACAGGAAGCCTGGGTCCCAGCAGTGGGAACTTTAAAAGCCTGATTATACTAACGTATTTAGTGTACGAGGTATAGGATGGATTAGTAACATTCTGTCTTTGTTAATTTCCAAGAATTGACAAAATATGTTTCTGGGTGGTAGTGTAATTCTATTTTTTTTCTTTAGTTCTTTGCTAATTCGTTTCAAGAGTCATTAAGGGGATTAAAAATAATCTTTTAATGAGTAGGTAACATGTAGGTAACTGATAGTGTAGTGCTTAGAATAAATACTTTCATTGTTTTCTAAGTTCTTTTGCCAATGTAATTTGACTAGGTATTAATTTGGTAGTTTGTAATCCCTTTTTTACGGTCAAACATTTTTTTAGGTTTATTTGTAACTAGCGAATTTTAAACTTTAGAAAGTTCTTTGCTATTCGCAGCTTTTTGTATCCGATAGTATGGTACTGCTGTCGTAATTAAAAAGGCACAATTAACATTTTGTTTCGATTTTTTAAAAATATATATTCGGAACCAGAAAAAAATCTGATTTCGAATATTTTGAAAAAAAAAAAAAATGTTTTAAGTTAGATGTGCTCTTTTTAATTACTTAAAACTGGCATGGCAGGGTAACTAATATTTGTGGTAACGACATGTATGTATGTACTTACATAACTATACCACTAATGACTATATTCATTAAAACTGTCATCATAACTCTCTAATTTAATAATGAGGTAAAACCACAAAACGTTTCAAGTTTTTATTAAAATACCTTAATGCTCTTTTCGAGGTACGAAGAAATGTCGATTTGTTAAGGTGGTCAAAATTGTCTGAGCAAGGATTATGGGTGGGTCTTTGCTTAACCTTGAAGACAGATGCATGCGGGTGTTATTACCTACTTAGTCCTAAGCCCTGATAGCAGCTTACACAATTCCAAGTAAAACATAGGTGGCACGGCCGCATCACCAGCAGGTAAAGTTTTGGAGACAATTGAAGTCTCACCTATTGTTTCAAACTGGCCCCCTTATCTGTGTACGTATACCTGTGTAATGTTCGGTTCAGGTACCCTACCAATAAAACACAGGTATCCGTATGCATGAATGTGTTTTAGTGACTTTTACAAGCGGTTTTACCCATGTGAAATTGTTTCTCCATAAACCATTTATTTGCTACAACAAAACACACGAAAGCACAATAAAATCATAAAAATTATGCACCTATACAAATACAAATAACAGCAACAAAGAAAAATAATAAAAATATGTAGGTAATTAGAGAAAAAAAATATGTATGAAGTTTGGACCCGCGTTTTATTAGAGGGTGCATTTTGGAAAATCGTTTCTTAGTACGAGTACATGCCTACGTCACAATACCCATCTGCATGCTAAATTGTAGCGGAATTGTAACTCTCCGATTGTAAAATCTCTTCTGCAAATGTAGTACTAACACTAGGTAGGTAATTAGTTATTTATTAAGTTACAAGCGGCCCGTCCCGGCTTCGCGCGGGCAATAAATATAGCCTATGTTACTCAGGGTGAATGTAGCTTTCCATTGGTGAAAGAATTTTTGAAATCGGCTCAGTAGTTTTTGAGTTTATTCAAAAAATTATAATATTATCTAGTGTAGATTAACATTGATCTTTTTGTGTCCGATTTAATAAAGGAATAAATTCTATTCTATTCATCAGCGCAATCCGTTCATTGGTTTAGGTTGATGGATCATTCAGTAATAATCAAAATAATAATATAATAAAACGTTTATTTTATCATCACAAAGTTACTTAATGCTAACACTTTACAATTAACACCGGGTTTAACTAAATGAGAGACTGGTGCCTGAATTAGGTTTGCATAAGAACTTGTGTTACAGGTCACCAGGTCCCTCTTGAAGCCACACAACTGGGTATAATCTAAACATTGTTTCAAAGTTCAGAGAAGTTATTCAAAGTTAATTTGTAATTTACAAATAATAATAATAATAAATTGATAATTAATCGTATGTAAATAATGAACAATATAAAATCATTTTATGAACAATGGTAAAAGGTAAATAGTAATAATAAACAACCGTGTTTAAATAAAGGAAAAATTATAGTATTATACAAAATATATGTAACAATATTAAACGAAAATAATTCAATGAGTCGCTTATGCACTGCACTATGGCGAACATTACACGGTAGGTTTTGCTGTCAGTTTTGCCACAGTCAAAACCTTGATTGACAAAAAACCTCCCGTCTAATGCGTTGCACGATGGTTTTTAGTACTGATTGACGAAAACCATCACTCACCATCATTCATGATTGATGGAATTGATTGACGCTTGCTTAACCGTGTAATGGTCGCCTGTGTCGTAGGCCTTAGTAAACACGCATCAACATCAAAATTGCACCTACCCTCATCACTGGTTTTCGTGTGTAGCTTGCCTTCTGGTTGGTCTATTTTGTACAGGTTATAAAACGACTTCTTAAATGTTAATTTTGAAGTGATTTTTGAAGTGTTAGCCATAGCGCGCACTGGTGACTTGGTCACCGTGACTTTTGACAAAAAAATCACCGTGCTTATGAACCCAACAAGTAGTGTGCGTACTTGAAGACTTGACAGTTCCAAAAAATGGGTAGAAAAATTATTGTCACTGTAACAAGTCACCAGTGCGCGCTGTCTTAATGTTAGTTTTAAGATAGGCACATTTTCTTTTTTTTTATCTACGCCTGCTAGTATATAACATTGTTTTAAACTACACAGTATGTTTTTCTCTGTAAGTGAATGTGTAATTCATTTGATATAATAAATAACTTTAACCGTAAAGTTTAAATGGATAAAAACAAAAAGAATTAAAATATTTAGGAAATAGCAAAGATTGTTTAAGTAACCAGGGAGTGTGAGAAGGAAATATTTATGACTAGTTTATGTAGGCGGCTTCACCCGCGTACATAAGACAGCCTATCGACGGCGAAGTGCCAATAACTCCTAACTGTCGAAGTTAAAAATATCCTGTCCCAAATATGTTAGGGGGTAATACTATAAAATGACTCGTTGGTTTAGTTAGGAGCTGTTTCCACAAATTATCTAGATGCAGTTGGAACTAAATATCCGTTTCGGAGATTTCACTAAAACATGCGGAAACACACATTTAAATTATAAGCGCTAAAAAGTAATTTTCTCGAAAAATTACAGTTAGAAGGTATTGGTAGGTACTTCACCGTCGCTATGTCACTCAGGAATAAAGTAGCTTTCTATCGGTGAAAACATTTTAGCAATCGGACCAGTAATTTCAAATATTACTAAATATATATTAAAAAACAAACTTTACTTCTTTATTATATTAGCGTAGATTGTGCTGATGTGTTGAGCTGTGGAGTGGAATGGTGCTTGTGTAGGAGGGAATAAGATCGTGTATGATTTGATTTCAGTCAGTAACGTATACCTGTAGATTTGTTTATGAATTTAAATGATGAAAGGCCTTTTAGAATAGTAGCTTGTTTTTTTACTTGATACATCAGTAAATTATTTCTTCTAGGTCTACATCTCTAGGTCCTAGGTCTTCTATGAGGTCTATTTTAAGGAACCAAATGTCTTTAGAATTTTACTGTTTGTGTATGACAGTTTGATTCTGAAAAAAAAATATAAGAGGTGGTGGGGACTTCTACTAACTAAAACCCACAGCGTTCCTTCAGTTGGCTTTTCTGAAGGTCACGGTAACTCTTTCGAACAATTCGATGTAGTGGCTGTGAGAGCAATACTGGGTTCGAACCTTGGGTAAGATCAATGTTGGACTATTCCACTGCAAAATTTTCACCATGGAGCTTAAAATTGTGTCGGGTTTTATAATTCGCATAATACATGAGAAAATAAAATGATTTGGTTTGATGCCGAAATAAAATAAAATAAAAATTATATTAGAGATAATGTTAGACTTTTAATAACAAAAACCCAGTGTTCCAGTAGTTGCCCTTTCTGGTCACGGTAACTTTTTCGAACAATCCGATGGAATGGCTGTGAGCGCTATACTAGGTTCAAACCTCGCCCCGGTCTGGTCGGTGTGCACCGATCAGACACCGCGGTGTAATGGACTTTCCCATTTTTTATTTTTATTTTCGGTAAATGTAAATGTCATCCAGATGATATCCCCCGCCAGAGCGGGACATGGTGTCAGACTTTTACTGACTAAAAAACCCACCCCGTTCTTTCGTTGCCTTTCACACCGGGGCCGAGCCTTCCTTTCAGAATGGACTTTCCCATTGCAAAATTCTCACCAGCTTTTAAACATTGTACCGGGTTTGACTAAGAACTTTTTTTTTAAATTTGATTAAAGGGCTTTTCCGCTTAGTGACCACATCGCCCAGTACAGAAAACACAAAAACTTACAATTTACCTTAAGGCTAACTCAAACAATTGTTTAGCTTTATCGGACATTGGAGAAGAGAGGATTGTATTACAAATGCCAATATCATACGTTTTACAGAGTCCAAAAATATTACTAAGAACTTGAAACTTAATTCAAAAATTACATGAGAAAGTAATAAACAAACATCATTAACGCGGTTAAATAATTATTTTAGTGACTAATATCAGTACTTAATGGATTACGAGAATTAATTAAAAGTTACTTATGAATACCTATGTGAAAACCTTTGTTGTCCTAGGAGATTAGTTACTTACTTACCCATACATTATTTAATCATTATAAATTAGTATTCATACGATAATTAGCCGACTTAAAATAAGTTCTCAATACATAAGAAAGAATCTATATTAATATTTTTTTTTTATGGTCGGTACTTGTATACCTATGTCTGAACTGATTTTAAAAACTCTGATTCAGTTTAAAAGTGTGGTTTTGGGGAACCTTTGAAGAATACCCGCGCGCCTTAAGGAGTTGTCAGCAACAGCAGGGACCCAGCCGGGTCGAAGCCTACTGGGGCCAGGCTTATCCGAAAGGGAGCTCGAGCCCCGGTATGAAGGCTAGAAGGAACGGGGTGTGTCTTTTAGTCAGTAAGAGTCTGACACTATCTCCCTTTTTCGATTTTTTCCCACCATAAAAAAGGTGGTTCCTGGATTACATGGCATCCTGGAGAAATCGAGGGAACTTTATAAACTGTATAGACACACTTGTAATGGTTACAGTCTATAGGTACCTTAGTATAGAACATGCTCATTGTAACACACTATTAATTTTTAGCTTCTCATGTAAGTTTTATTTTTGGTAGTACAATAAAGAGTCTATCTATCTTGCACACTATTTAGGTTTAGCTGAGGATATCACAACTAAAAAGTGTGAAATAAAAAGTTTTAACAGAAAAATACAACAAACTTCAATACAAAAAAACATTAAGAAGTGCAAAATAACTTTACATTTTTGAATTCGTTGTTAAATAAAGAATAAACCAAACCAGAAACACTGACTGTATTATTGTGTTGTATTTTATTGTAAAAAGTTTGTTTTTTGTAGAACTTTTAGTAAACTTTCTGCCTATAATTCGTTTTTAACACATAAACGTTTAATTTTGAATTTTTGACTGACAGCTTTGACTGGCTGCCGGAGCTCGTGGGTTCGATTCCCATCCAAGACAAATGTTTGTGCGATTAACACTATCAGTTTGTTCGGTGTCTGGATGTAATTTATCTATAAATGTATGTACATATTTAGAAATATATAAATAAGTTTATCAGTGACTAGTTGACTACTTTCTGGATCAAGTCCTTGATCCAAATGCCCGACGAGAGCCTCCTCAGATGTTGGTCGAGGCTCTTTGATTAAACCATTGGCTGTCACGATTATCGGCACAATGACTGCTGTATCCTTATTATTATTTCTTTATTCATCTTTTTCAAATTATATATAATTTACATTATTAAATATTTCTTAAAAAATAATACTTAATAAAAACATAAAAAATAGTCGATAGTCCACCGGTGTAGGGACAGGGTACAAGCTAAAAACAAGCTTATTATTATTAGTTGTTGTTTTTACGTAAATTATTATATTTGTCAACTAATACTCTAAATCCCCATTAGTTTAACGATAGAGCCGTTAAACTAATGAGGATTTGGTTTAACGAGGTAACGACTCTATCAGTGTAGTACCAACTGTTATAAAATTTTAGCTATCTGATAAAGAATTTAGGAACTAACAAGAAATTCCAATTTTGTTTACCAGCCAGTGCGATGACCTTTCTCATACAGAGAAAAGCATTGATCATCATGGTCGCTGACTCGTGTTGACGACAGTTTCCTCAAGGTGTTTTCCTATAGGTAGGTACTTTGAGTCAGTAACTCAGTATTGACGATGACTCACTCAAAAAATCTTTAGAACTTTCTATACGTCACATGGGTTTATGACTGGTTTTTAATCTGCTTCTTCTACAGAAAGCTGTGACGTTATAGTGCGACAGCTATCACCCTAATATTTATAATACCGAAAGTTCGTGAGTATGTTTGTTAATCCTTCACGCTGAAAATGTTGAAGGGATTTGGATGAAATTTGTCACACAGTAAGTCGTCGAACCTGCGCGCGAGACGGTTCGTGATAACTCTAGAAAACAGCTTATAGATATGGCTCAGAAGTGAGATAGATGGGTCTGTAGTTCTAAAGCAGGGCATTGTCGCCCTTCTTAAAAAACCGGCCAAGTGCGAGTCGGACTCGCCCATGGAGGGTTCCGTAGCAGTAAGTAACATAGTATAAATGTCTTGTAATTCGTTGTAACTTTGATCGATGTTTTAATAATAGTGTGTTTTTTTAGATTTATGACGTATTAAAAAAAAACTACTTATTAGATCTCGTTCAAACCAATTTTCGTTGGTAGTTTACATGGTAATGCACATCATATATTTTTTTTTAATTTTATCATTCTCTTATTTTAGAAGTTACAGGGGGGGGACACACATTTTACCACTTTGGAAGTGTCTCTCGCGTAAACTATTCAATTTAGAAAAAAATGATATTAGAAACCTCAATATCATTTTTGAAGACCTATCCATAGATACCCAACACGTATGAGTTTGATGAAAAAAAAAAATTTTGAGTTTCAGTTCTAAGTAATGGGACCCCCAAAATTTATTGCTATTTTTCTATTTTTGTGTAAAAATCTTAAAGCGGTTCACAGAATACATTACTTACTAAGTTTCAACAGTATAGCTCTTATAGTTTCGGAAAAAAGTGGCTGTGACATACGGACGGACAGACAGACAGACAGACATGACGAATCTATAAGGGTTCCGTTTTTTGCCATTTGGCTACAGAACCCTAAAAAGAGTACCATCGGAAATGAAGATATCCGCAGCACTAACGCAAAACTTAAGTGGCGTTTAAATCACTGAACCGATTTTGATGAAATTAGGAACGGAGCAAGCTTGAACGCCGAAGGAAGGACATAGGCTACAGTTTATTTTCCTCTGACATTCACACGGTCGAAGTCGCGGTCAAAAGCTAGTAAACCAGGTCACACATTAAAGTGAACAATGAAATTCCTAATCAAAACATTAATTCGAAGTGTTCCTAACAAAGTTTATGATATTTGTATTAAAGTCGTATTAATATACATTTGGAACGAAGCTAATTAGCGGTTTGCGTGGCAACTTGTACGAATAAAATAAACCATTTATTTAGAACATAAGTGGGCAGTTACTCCGCGATTTGTTCTAAAGATAACATCTTTTGAAAAGATCATTGAAATAAAGAGCGTTTCTTTTTTAGGTGGGTTTTTTCTTATTTATTAATGTCTTGAATCCAAGCAGTATCGTAGTATTTCGTATTGTAAGTTGTAGGTACTAAGTTTGTTGTTAGGAAATTTTTTAATATTAATATTAGGCAGGCGAAAGTTATCAAAACGGTGAAGGAAAACATCATGAGGAAAGCGGCATGTCCTAGAACTAAAAATTTGAAGACATGTGACATCCACCAACCCGCACTGAGCCTGAAAGAAAGAAAGAAAAAGCGTTTAGGTATTTGCGGCAAACATGGCGCACACCTTAAAATGTTAAAATAAAACAAAATAACAAAGTCGCAAAAGTAGCACGTAAGTAGGTTATGCGTCACATCCGCGCAAAACGGCTGGTGCTCAGCAAAATGCTGGTTCCCGCGTAGTGGATTACGGCCCATTCCCTCCAAGAGAGGAGGCCTGAGTCCCAGCAGGGGTAACATTATAAGGCCAACTATGCTATGCTATAGGCTAAAGTTTATGTACGTATTTGGTACTCCTTCTCGCTTAAGCGGCTGAATGTATTTGGATGGTTTTTGGCATATAGATAGACCTGGAATACCAAATATTATACTTTTTATCGCGAGAGTATGTTTCTTTGGGATAATTTTCTACGATCTCGCGGGCGAAGCCGCCGGCAGATACTGGTTAATATGTATTTATATTATATTTTTATTTAACATATGCTTTCCCACTGCTGGGCAAAGGTCTTCCCCAAATACCTACTTCCAGCTTTTTTTCTTTTTTTTACAAGTTCTTCATTAGGTATGATTTTTTTAATACGTGTTGTGTAGCCGATTCAATACTGAAAGCATGTAAAACCACAGTTCTACTCTTGTTTGTTTTAGTCCATAGACTAATATAAAGAAGAGTAGAACTATCGTATACATCAACTACATACAATCTATAGTGAATTTGAGTTATTAAATCTATTTGTAGTACGTTTTAACTAAGACTTGAAATAAGTTCCATCATCAAAATAAACTATACTTATTGCCGAAGACAATTTGAATGAAAATAGTTTAAAATACATCAATAGCTAATAAATATTTAGTATCGAACAATCTTCAAATGACCTTCAAACCTGAAATACTTCAAGGGCAGAATGAATCCACTGTCTAACATTATCTATATCTATCTATATAAAAGGAGAAACTGACTGACTGACATATACAACAACAAAGTTGTCTATGGTTCCAATCTGTTAGGCCTGGTCTACACTTGACGTTATGGCAACTAATTTTTATTTTTATTTTGTTTTTCTTTTATTAATTTTTATTTTGTAATTATTTGTGTGTCTATACGGGCAGAATAAACATGTTTTCTTTCTTTTTTACATATCAACACAGCCGAAACTACTAACACTAAGGGAGTGAAATTTTTCACAAGGATTCTATGACGAAGGCGAGCTCTAAGAGAGGATTTTCCAAAATTCATCCCCTAAAGGGGTGAAACAGCGTTCCTAAGTTAGTATGGAGAAACCTACTTTCATCTCTATACT
Organism: Mythimna ferrago; assembly: GCA_910589285.2. Lineage (NCBI taxonomy): Eukaryota > Metazoa > Arthropoda > Insecta > Lepidoptera > Noctuidae > Mythimna > Mythimna ferrago. Next base: position 6,839,851 of record OU342691.1, on the reverse strand, counting down.
TCGACGCCCCTTAGGGGATAGCAGGGGCCCAGCTGGGGCGAAGCCTACCGGGGCCAGGGTTAGTTTTGAAAGATAGCTCGAGCCCTGGTATGACGGCTTGAAGGAACGAGGTAGGTTTCTAATCAGTAAGAGTCTGACACTATCTCCCGCTCCGCCCAAGAGCGGGGGTTGTCATTGTTGATTTTCCCACCATAAAAAACCCCCCTTAGGGGATGAATTTTCGGGGGTCCAAAGTTTGAATGGGGATTCTTACTTAAAAGTAAGCGAAGCCGCTGGCAGAAGCTAGTATTCCTACAAATCTTCTATTGATTGTTTTATAATTCACCATAAAATAATAATCGTGGGACTGAAATAGTTGGATTTGAGTAAAAAGGTTTCATTCAGAGATGAGGCGTGCAAGCATCCGTCACTTTCCCGGGTTCTGAGCCCATTTTACGCGGAAAAAAAAAGAAATGAATTTGTGAATGGCCGCCTCAGATATGGGAATCTTATTTTGTGACGGCATACCGGGTTTTTGTTGAAGAAACTGGCTGATGCAGTGTTGTAAGAGTTTTAGAAGAACGTGCTAGTTTTTCTTTTGTTTCTCCTTAGAGTTTTCTTGATTTTGAATTTGGAACTTTCTAGATATCTCTCATTTTTTTTTCTGGCTTGTTGAAAGCTTTAGCCAATCACCATTTTTTTTTACTCTTACTATTGTTTCTATTTAGGATTTTCATGATTTTGAATTTCGAACATTCTAGTAAGTTTTCATTCATAATACAGGCTATGCTTGTATTATAAAATATTGTAATGATTGTTAGGATTCCGAACGTCTGAATGAAAATAAAAAACGGAATCCATATAAGATCATTCATGTGTCGGTCTGTCTAGGTTTCTCCGAGTGTACTCGACAGATAGAGAGATAAAATTTGGTAACCATAAAATAATCAAAATACGAACATGTAATTTAGGTGCCTGATAAATGAATTGCGAGGTCACTTTTGGAGTGTGTATTGTCATTGTGATGTATTTTTTTTAATAATTTTAAAATAAATGGTTTTAAAAGTTATTTAATAAAATTGATGATTTTTTTTTCTACTTTCTATCTTTGAAGCTATTCCGTCCAAAACTTAGAAAAAAATATTCGTCCGGAACTCTGCGCCCTAGTTCAACTCACCCTTGGCCGGTTTTTAAAAAGTAGGCCGTATGTGCAAGTTTCCATATATTTTACTTGGATGCTATAATTTATCTTAGATTACTTTTACTGTATTTAGTAGATTCTAGCAACCCGGCTGATCGTGACGTGTGCCACACGCGCCGATCTGGGCGAGTCGGTCTCCATACAATTTATATGGAAACTAGACTTGTAGAGCTACACTTGATACACGCCACGTGACGTCGTTCTACGTACAAATCAGGCTTTACATGTGTGCGACGGTTCATTGTAGTTCAAGTTTTATACATCTGTTCTGGGGCGGCGTCCGCATATGACGGACAGGTGATCTGGTGAGGGTCGCGGGATTCTGATGGATGCAAGACACACAAGACCGTTCATTGTGGCGACGCTTGGAGGAGGCCTATGTCCTACAGTAGTCGTCTGTTGGCTGAAATAATGATGACGATACCTGTTACAGGTGTCTTTTTTTTCGGTGGGAAAATCATCTAATGACATCCCCGCTCTTGGGCGAAGCAGGAGATACTGTCAGACTCTTACTGACTAAAAACCCACCCCGTTCCTTCGTGCCTTCATACCGGATGGCTCCAGTAGGCTTCGACCCATCTGAGCCCCCGCTGCTGCTGACAACTCCTTGAGGCACGCGGGAACAGTGCGCGCCGTCGACGACTTGATCTCGGTCCGGACAGTTACCAGACGGTCGGACAGCGAGCTACCCATTGCTCGCCATCCGCGAGCCTGCGTCTACAGTCCCGGCGGCGGCGAGAGTGCCGTTGCCTGATGCGGTCTTCCTCCTCCTTTGCTAGGTCGCCATTACTGCTTCGCAGAAGGAGGCGACCGCCTGCCACTCCTCCTCGCTCCGGACCATGGCCAGTACCAAGACCCGGCGCGAGAATACCTGCTACACCTGAAATTGGTGAAAACTACATGAAAATCCGTTCAGTAGTTTCCGAGTTTATCACGAAAACACAGACAGACACGGTGGGAGACTTTTGTTTTATAATATGTAAGGATATTACGAATCTTATGATAAAGTTGGTCCGCAAATTATTTCAGATTTTCCTTTATCCTAAGAAACGTCGTCTCCCACGTAAACGGAGCGACACCCACGCAGAGAGATCAACGGGATATTCTTAGCTAGCACTCACAATTACTCTACCTTTTTGTTAAAGTTAGTTTATCAAAAACTAATTGCATCAAGCACTGTTGTTACAATGGTTGAGCGATTGACTGCTGCGCTACGTGTCGCAGGTTCTTTTCCAGCAAGGAAAAAATACATAGTTTTCTGCGGGTTTGGGTGTCTTGTGTATGTGAGTTTGCATTTTTGTGCATCCATAATACAGGAATTCCTAGTGTAGAAAAATTTGACTTGTTTGTCAACTCAAGACGACGAAAAAAGTAGCTGAAATCGGAAGGTGCCAACTCGCGAACGCTCGCGAGCAGCGAGTTGAGGAACAAGTCATTTTAAAATATTATTTTATCAATGTGTTGACGTTTTTTTTTTTTTGCCGAGCGTCCCGTGGCGGTCACCCTTTTTTTTCTAGTGAGCATCGAGAGTGCGTGTCAGACTTTACTGTGTTAAACCCACCAGTGGTCCCTCAGTTGCTGGTAATTTCTGAAAAAAGAAACTGTGGTTCTAGAACAAAGGCAAAGGGCAACCGGTGGAACAGAGGTGGGTTTTAGTCAGTGAAAGTCTGACACGCCTTTTCTTCTTTCTTTTTTAGGGTAAGGTGAAAAGCGGTAGAAGTCATTAGATAATTTCCCACGTCCCAAAAGAAAAGCTCAATTCAGTAGGTGTTCACTTGATATATTTTCAAGAAAGTCGCGTGCCTTTTTAAACCTTACATTATTCCGATATGTTAAACAAAATATTCACCCTTAAACCTAAAAAAAAGAAAACAAAGCACATACGTGCACACAAGCACCCATTAAACACCTTACAACCAATTTATCACGAAGTCACGAACATACAGTTCAACATTTTTAACTCTGCACACCTTTATCCCATAGCAATAAGGTTGGTTTTCGCAAAAAAAATCTGATGACGAAGTTAACCCTCCCGTGCGTGGTCACACGTCAGAATTTAAGAATCGCCAGTTACGTGTGTAACCTGTATGTGGGATTGTTGCTGATAACATCTGACCTCACTTCGTAACAGGGAAAGGCTTTCTTAATAATATACCGTGATTTATTGGCCTAAATATGGGTTATAAGTTTCATGACTCGGCTGCAGAGGGTTAGGTTACAGGAGTATTTTTAGATCTTTTTTTGAAAAGTTTGTTAAGATCCATGAAATAATTGGTTCTCGGTTTTGGTTTTGCATTTGGGATGAACTTAATAGGCCAGCAAAAATAGTCTAATAATGGAATGTGACTATGTTGTTTTTTTTTTTGACTGAATGACTTCCCTCCTCTCTAGGGCGGAATATCAGACTTTTACTGATTAAAACTCACCTCTTTGCCATGTGTTCCAGGACCCTAGGTTTATCTTTCAGAAGCGAATCCATCGGCCCAGTAGGCTTCGACCCTGCCAGCCCACGCCCAGTCACGCGTGGAACAATACGCGACGTTGAAACTCAATGAGCTCGAAAAAGAAGTCGAAGAGATAGCACTTAATCTCAAGAGTTTATGTTAAACTCAAAAATTGAGTAAACTGCCTCAAAAACCGTACGATCAGACTGCGTAGCCGAAGCACGCATTCGCATCATCACATATTCAAATTACACGAAGAAAAACTTGGCATAACTACACAAATTCATAGTTCTCAAAAAGATTCTTCAGACAAAACCTCCCCAAGTCTTCAAAAAAGACTAGACCACTCCATCTCCTGCGACCAAGACCGTAGATACCTAAGAGCTCCTGTAAGTAAGACATATATGACGATAACAAGGTGTACTGGGTCCCGTATAAATCAGAACGCTAGCTTGAACGTTCAAGCGAGCGGCGATGCGGAAGAAATGAATATTTTGGCAGCACGTACCTTCCAGACGTCTTCGAAGGCTTTGCACAGAGTAGTTTGGAGTAGAGACTACAGGTTAATTGTTATAATAATAATCATTTTTAATTGTACTTTTAACACACGGGATGACATAAGCAGATATATTAGCTGTACAACTTATCAATGGAAATAATTTGATTTTCATTGATCAGTTGTAAGCATTTGATTCCTGAAGTTATCAACATTTGACTCCTAAATTAAGTAAAATAGAACAAAAAAGAAGCCAGGAGATGATAAAAAATAAGAAGTGTGTGTTTCATAAATACGATTTTTGGATCTAATACAATGAATCGATATCTGAATTCAGTATTTGGAGTTAAGAACATCTAAATCCTACTTTAATGCCAAAGTTGCAGAGTTTTTTAAACTAAAGCAGAGTTTGACAAATACTTGACTTCAAATATTAAATTCAGAAAACGGATTATTTGATGATTTCTCACTTAAAAAAAAGTTTTTGTGTCTGTTTGTGATCTTTTCTGTAAATACTCTTTACTCGATTAGTTTTTAATAAAAAAAAAAGTTTATAATATTTGCAACACGTTCTAGGCATCATTTTCGAAAGGCAGTTGATATAATAAAAAGAAGTGGTTTAGAATCTATTTTATTGCGGTTTTCCGTGACAATTACGAAATGGGTGAATGTTGAGTTAAGTGTTTGTTGTCTAGCTTTTTTTAGAAAGCTGTAAGTTGTTCTAATATATTAACTTACTTTCGAACTTTTTTCTTAGCCATTAATCAATTCATGAGTAAATTCTCGATTCAGAACAGAAAACTTCAAAATTCTTCTACACTATTAACTTAAACAATTATAACTTTCTTTTCCTTCAATTATTTTCACGTCTCTGTCTTGAACTACTCTGTGGCCCCTCCATGCATGCGATGCTCATATCACTCGGAGCAGTTGGCTGAAGGGTGAAAACTAAAAAAACATGGCCCGTCCACGTCGGCACTTGTCTACCAACTTGTACTCGCCACTTAGATTAGTTTCCAACTTGTAGGTAGGTACTGGTACAGTCGTGTTCAGTTCACTAACTTTCGTGAGTGTTTTTTTTGCATGCTTTATTGGACGGTTCGTCGTGTGGTGTGTTGTTTTAAGGTGTGGGGACAAAAATAAAAAGTGTGGTGCGTCGGGTTATGTTTTTATGATGAATGGAAGATAGTTCGGAAAGTTAAGTTACTTTAGCTCATGATTAGGGGACGGCGAGCAATGGGTAGCTCGCCGGACCGAGCCCAAGTTGTCGATGGTGCGTAGTGTTCTACGTAAGCCCAGCAGGGTCGAAGCCTACTGGGGCCCATGGGTTTTCTTTTCTAAAGAAATCCTGGAGTTCTGGAACGCAAGTCATACAAAGAAGATAGGAGTGGCTATTTTCAGTAAAAGTTTGACATGCCCTCCCACTCCGCCCAAGAGCGAGAGAAGTTATAGGATGATTTCTCCCCGAAAAAAGCTCATGATTTCTCCCGGAAAAAAGTGATCGGCTTAAAATAAGTTTATAACTGATACAGATCAGCCCCCTGAGCCAAGTTACAACCGTTTCGCTTGCGTCGAACGCTTCGAGTTGACTTTGCCGCCGATTCTTTTGTTCTGACCACGCGACTGAGCGTTGAGATGACGTCATTCCCGTACATTTGTAGCTTTCTACTAGCGTTAACTATTGCAGATTTGCAACTTGGCTAGGGGTACAGATGTTAGTAGAAATGCATAGATGCATTCTATGCATTATTACTAAAGCCCGGCAAATCTAAGAAGTACCGTTTGACAGTTCTACACGTAGTACATTTTTTTTTCAATTTGTTGTTTAAAAATTGTACATATGTTGTGATAAAATAAAAATAACTTCATAATTTAATGGTTTTACGGAAAAGATAGTAGAAATAGTGTGAGTTAATAATAGATAATAATTATAATAATAATTTATTGGTCCAGTGTTACAGAGTGTCTTAATACTAAAGTTATGATAAGGGTGTTCACAGTAACTGATAAAATTAACATTGAGTTGGGGCCAGATTTATGCCCATTCAAAGCTATTTTTATAGAAAAGTGTGAAACAAACGGTACTTTTTAGATTTTTGTGATATAGTGTACTTTTTAAAATCAATAGTTGTGAAGTTAGTCTGCTTCAAAAACCTTAAGATCACAATGTGTAGTCTTGAATCACGCATTCACATCAAATTACACGAAGAAAGGCTTGATATAATTATGAAAATTTGTCCAAAAGATTCTTCAGAAAAAGCTACTAACATCTAGTCAAACCACATAAAAACATATCAGGTCTTTAAATTACGGTAAAATTGAATTCATTTTAGTAACACTAAGGGTGAGTTGCACCATTTAACTATAACGATAACCAAACCATAACCAGCCGTAAAACGGCCGCCTATTGGTCAATTCGACGATTTGACAACTGTTAACGGCTTTGTTATCGTTATAGTTAAATGGTGCAACTCACCCTAAGACTTAATAATCTATATATTAAGTTTAGATTAGTTAATGCTAATCTACACTAATATTCTAAAGAGATAAAGTTTTTTCTTTTGTTTGTAGGCGAGTCTCTGAAAGTACTGGTCTGAGTGCGAAATTTTTTTTCACCGATAGATAGCTGCCTTATTCCTGAGTGAATAGGCTATATTTTGTGTATGCGGGCAAAAGTAAGTCAAATATATGTATGCCGTTGCGATTGAATAATTCTTATATCCTATTGAAATTGCACAAAACCTAGAAAAAATGTAGGTTCTTACAGAGATGGGGCTATACCGGCTGTATAGCACTATCCCTCTCTCTCACTGAATTCATGATGACTTTATGAAATGGAATTCCGTGTTTCCTGATGGCTACAAACTGAATTTTTTAAACTCAAAAGTGAATCGATTCTGTAGCAACACTAGCAACGTTTGAAAGAGTGACCGTGGCTCTGGAATGTAAAGGGCAACTGAAGGACATAGGTGGGTTTTAGTCAGTAAAAGTCTGACATTTTCTCTCGCTACACTCGGGAGTGAGAGAAGTAATTTCATGATTTTCCACCTCAAAAAAAAAGAGTGAGGAGGTCATTTCTAGACAGGCGTGCTCCTTCGTTAACCACATCATTGCTTATCATCAGATGAGATAGTGGTAAAAGCCAAATGCAAGTTGGACTCGCAACTTTTTTTTACTTAATTTATTAAGCTATTGTATAGCTTCCATCGCGGGCCTTGAGCGTGGAGACCGAATCCAGAAATTCCGTAACGAAAATAACCTAACACCCCCCACTCATTTGTTTTTTGAGCGTGGTGACCGATAAGAAAACAAATGAGTGAACAATCAATCAAAATAAATTCAATGTGTGAAAGTGTAACTTCAATTAATATGAAAGAAAAAAAAACAAAGGAAAAAATATACTGCATAAATAAAATAAATAAATAATTATAATTGCATAAGTTGATAAAAATGCTATGCAATAGCTATATCACGGCAGTCCCCGAGTGCCACACGTCTTTTTTTTTTATTCTGTTTTTAGTATTTTTGGTCTTTGGTAGAGCAGTGGTGACCGAGTGGTAATGGTCTCGACTTACGAGTTGTAGGTCGCGGGTTCGAACCCAGCCAGGCGTATTACTTTGGGTAATTTATTTCATCGCCACACTCTTAAAACGGTGAAGGAAAACATAGTGAGGAAACCGGCATGTACTAGAACCAAAAATTCGAAGACATGTGACATTCACCAACCTGCATTGGGCGTGAGTCCCAGCAGTAGGAACATTAAAAAAGCTGATGATGATGATGATGGATCGTGAGATAGAAGAACAGTGAGGTCTTAGAATAGAGTTAGAGAACTCTAAAAATCTCGGAAGGGCCCTTGAACAACTTTGTAATCATCATCATCAGCCTTTTTTAACGCTCCCACTGCTAGGATTCAGGCCTCCTCTCTAGGACAGGGAATGGGCCGTAATCCGCCACGCGGGTCCAGTGCGGGTTGGTGGATGTTGCATGTCTTAGAATTTTTGGTTCTAGGACATGCCGGTTTCCTCACGATGTTTTCCTTCACCGTTTTGAGAGCAATAGTAATTAAATAAATTACACAAAGTAATGCGCCTGGTAGGGTTTGAACCCGCGACCTACAACTCGTAAGTCGGAACCATTACCACTCGGCCACCACTTCTCTCACTTTGTAAACTCAACACTCAACTTTGTAATGCAATGAGACAAATCGCTTCCAAACTGTTTTCTTTTCACATTAAAATAGAGGCGTGTGAAATATCACTAAAATCACTGTTTGGTATTTTTCTCTCAACAATAGGGAACAGTTAGGGTCGGGGCAGATGACAGCGACACTACGGAATTAGTGGTAGCCACAGCAAATTAGATTGGATTTACTGTTTTGGAACGATAACCTCGAGATGACCGTTCAGTTGATCAAATATGAACTTTTGGAAATGAATTTGACGATGAATGAATAATGAATTTACTAGATATTTTCTAATATGTTACAGAGGATTATCACGTAAAATAAAACTTTCTTTAATTCTTGATTCTTTACTGTACACGAATCATGTACAAGTGAGTTTTTTCCCAGGAAACCTTTGAGTTGATCTTCACAGGATCGCAGGAACGCACAGGATCGTGCATTGTGGCGACACTTGGGGGAGGCCTATGTCCAACAGTGGACGTCTATCGGCTGAAATGATGATGATAATGGTGATGATGTTGAAACCTATGAATGACGCAGAAACATTAGGTTCCAGTGGAGTTTCTTGCCGGTTCTTCTCTACAAACGACCATTTGGAATAATGAATTCAAAAATGATAAATATGAAAATAAAGAAAAATATAATAATATAATATTACTTGAGAATTAAAATAAAAAAAAAACTGCGTAAAAATCGACGAGTTCGCACGACGCATCCAAGAACTTGCGAATTGATTCGAATCGCACATTGGTCACCTGACGAACCGAACCAAAAGAAATCACATTGTAACCATTCACATAGTACGTTCCTGCGATGCGGTATCATACCGCATAGCAGTTTTGTGTGGGAGCCAATCTTATCGCCGCTTATCAATACCAATCAATATGTCGGTAATATGAGTCATAGACACGGAATGTCATTCATTGCTAACGAGCGCTTCCGCACTTTCACATGTCATATATAATGTCTTGGCAAATGATGATGTAATTAAGATAAGATAATGATCATGTGTTTTTTTTTACCCGACTACGGCAAAGCCAAAGGAGGGTTATGGTTTTGACAGGTTATATGCATGTATGTATGTGATTAAAGTTAGGTATGTTTAATAGGTCGATTATCAAAATTTGTTCCATCAGTAATTTGAGTTTTGACTGGACTGTTGATCTAGCTCGAGTCCCTGTATGAAGGCTAGAAGGAACAGGGTGGGTCTTTTAGTCAGTAAGAGTCTGACACTATCTCCCGCTTCTCCCAAGAGCGGAGGTTGTCATTGGATGATGTGTTTAGCGGCCCTGACTGCTATGCCAGAGGTCGTAAGTTCGATTCCCACCCAGGACAAATGTTTGTGTGTTGAGCATAATCATTTGTTCTGTGTCTCGGTGTAATTTAGGTATTACAAGATTATTTGTAAAAACACTGGCAACCTCTCTAGACTAACTCTAACATCATAAACAAAAACTTTTGTTCTATGACATTTAAAAAATTATCATATTTTAGTTCATCATAAGAAGGTATGTTTATCAGTTGTCTAGTACTCATAACAATATTATAATATAATTTTAATTATAATATAATTATTAATTAATGACACAAGACTCGTTATACCAGCCACAAACGATCCTGTTTATCGTTTGCAGTGCGCATGAAGTGGCGCTGTGAACATTCGGTAAACTTGACTGTGTGTGGCTACAGTTTGCAAGACAAGTCCACCGTATAAAAATATTCATTGAACGAAAAAGTCTAAACATGTTTACACAATTGCTTGTAAGTTACTTAGAAGTAACTAGCTTATGCCCGCGGCTTCGCCCGCATACATAAAGCCTATGTCACTCAGGAATAAAGCAGCTTTCTATTGGTGAAACATTTTAGCAATTGGACCAGTACTTCTAGAGATTACCTCCTACAAATAAAAAAATATAAAAACAAACTTTACCTCTTTATTACATTATTATTAATCATTATTATTTATTATATTATATATTATATTTTATATAAGTGTAGAAAAGTAGATAATACCATTAATTGTGTCTAATAATTAGCATCTGCTACGGAACTGGGTTTATGACCTGTATTTTAGCAAGCAACGCCTCGAGTTAAGTCCTCGAGTAAAGTGGAGCATGTGAGCTTCAAAATAAAAGAAATTATTTTACCAAATATTATGTATAAAGCCTGCCCACACGTGAGACAAGACAATCTTAGACAGACTTATTTCGCATTGACAAATCTGTCTTGTACTAAGAAGAAGTCTGTCTAAGACTGTCTTGTCTCAAGTGTGCGCAGGCCCTAACATTACGGTTTAGTTAAGTTATAAATAAAATAAAATTATAAAGTTTCTTTGGGTAAGATGAGAAAAATTAGTGTATAATGTATGTAAGAGCGTGTGTAGAAATAGTATGTATGAGCGGTCAAGACGGACGTTCGTCGGCTGCAAACTTGTCGGTACTGTATCTTGTGTGGCTGGCATTATTCATCAATCCACATTGGCCTGCGTGGTGGATTACAAACTATTTTCTCTCTTAGAGAAGGAGGCCCAGCAGTGGGAATATTATAAGGCTGGTTATACCTCGTTGGTCTCGTGACTGCAAGAATATCAGCTGAGTATGGGGTTCTGGGTTAGATGTCAGCGGTATCGCCCGCATGATACTAGAAAATCTTCCTAAGGGAACAACTCCTATGATAAAAAGTATTATAAAATATGTGCTAGTCCAGGAAATTGTCTCTCCTTGTGCCGAATTTCATCCAGCCGTTCGACTGTAAAGAAGTAACAAACATACAAACACATATTAAACATTAGTGTAATAGTTTGATATTAGTGTGTTTTTGTGTGTGCTGTGGCGAATAAACATTTTCTATTCCATTCAATCTGGCAAAATTCACAAAAAATCTACTTTAAACTCGCTCCAAAACTCGCAGGTCTAAATCAAAGCAAGCTTACGTGTACCGGTATAGACAGAACAGGCTGTAATGAATCAGATGTGTATCGGCCGACGTGTGAGAACACACGGCCAAAATACTGGCCGTAAATACTGGCTCGCGTGCGCTTTACAACTGCCTTCGAAAGGTTTAGAGGCGGCAGCGGAAGATTATTTGAAAAAGTTAATAATAAAAAAAAATTAGGGTCAATTTTTGAATTTGGGAATGGAGTTCCGTCCCCGCGGGAATGTAAAAGGTAACTTAAAACGGCAACTACTTTAGACCGACGCACACGTGGGCTGACGCTACGCCTTATTTGTACGTAGAGTCGCGTCGCGTGGCGTGGATTTAATGTCGCTCTACAAGTTTAGTTGCCATATAAAAAGTATAGAGACCAACGCGCCGAGATCGGCGGACGTAGCCCACGTATGTGAACTTAATGTACCTTTAGTTACACAGTATAGCATCAGCTATATCCCAATGAAAGTCCCAGCAAATTTTGCCTAACCGTTTGACACAAGCACGCGTTTCGTACTTGATCATTATTTTGTTGCGGAGTTATTTTAAAACTATGATATGTCCTTAGGTTATAAATATTTATTGAAATCAAATGCGGTAAAGAGCAATTGTCGCTTAGGATGTTCTTCCTGAAAAAGCTCGATATCTGTAAAAGGAAATTTAGAAAAAAAAAACAATTCACTTTGAAATAACACTCAACATAGCTTACTTTTGTATTTAATTGAAAAGGAAAACGATGGTTTATAATGTTTGTTTGACGTGGCTGAAGTTTTATAGTCGTCACTGATGAGTGAGAGCAGTAGTGTAAGTGACGTCTTTTATAATTTGCGTACCGGGAGTAGATAAGCACGTATTACAATATTGCACGTATTATGAGAACACGGTTTTTTTTTCAGTGGGTAAAAACCATCCAGGTGACATCCCCCGCCCTTGGGAGGAGTGGGAGATAGTGTCAGACTTTTACGGACTAAAACACCCACCCCGTTCCTTCGTTGCCTTTTATATCAGTGCCGAGCCTTCCTTTCAGAAGCAGACCCTTGGCCCCAGTAGGCTTCGACCCTGCTGAGCCCTTACGGTTGCTGACGACTCCTTGAGGCGCGCGGGTACAGTACGCGCCGTCGACGACTGGGGCTCGGTCCGGACGGTTACTGGAGGGTCACGAACATGGTGCTGGAATTATGTTTGTAAATTAATATTGACAGGAATTAGATTTCTACGCTAGTATTATAAGGGCCAAAATGAGTACGTCTGTTAGTTCTTCGTGCGTTTGTTAAATTCAGTACACGGATAAAACATGTTACAAGTACCATAGGGTTCCAGCGGAATACCAGGGTCAGGTGTATTTAAGAAAGCAAGAAAGAAAAAAAAAAACAATTTATTTTGGCGCACAAATCGGGGGAATGCGGTGGTTGCGAGACGCACAGGACTAGAGAGGTGCCGTTACCGGCAATATTGCCACCAATATTCATACTTCGGGCAATATTGCCACCAACATTCATACTTCGGGCAATATTGCCACCAATATTCATACTTTGGGCAATATTGCCACCAATATTCATACTTCGGGCAATATTGCCACCAATATTCCCACTTCACTGCAATATTGCCGATAACGGCACATCTCTACACAGGACCGTTGGTTGTGGTGACACTGGGGTTGGCCTATGTCCAACAGTGGACGTCCTTCGGCTGAAATGATGATAATGACTCAAATTAAGTGCAAGTTTAAGTGACGTCATTAGACATTACGTTTATGGTAGAAAATAAGCATATTTATTACTCAGACTAAGTAAGTACAATTTATCAATGAATATTGACAGGAAAATTGAAATAAACACGTCATTGATAGGTACTGTAGGTATATATGACGTTTATTAAAACTTACTTGGGTATTGATATAAGCATATTATACGTAGTTACTCCAAGCAGTCTTGGTTGATTTCATATACACCGTTAAATTTGAATCGTTTTAATCCCTTGGAGGATCGATCCGGTACATGAAATACTATCGATTTGTTAAGGTAAAATTAAAAAATAAAGTACCATTTTTTCAAAACTCGTATTAATTTACGCATGTACGAAATTAATTTCTTTAAGAAAACGTCAGCTGAGCGAGTTCAATGACCTGTAGGTAGTTTGTACGCAACGCCGACTCCCAGGAAACACAGACTCCGGCAGGGAATTCCACTCCTTAGTTGTAAGCACAATGAATGTGTACCCAAAACGCTTTGTATGTACATATTTTGTATGTTAGATATATTCTGCCTTAAATAATTAACACTATCCCATAGTCGTCTTCTACGGTTTTCACAAACATCCATACGGTATCATCATTGAATGACGAAACAAAATGAATAATACAAAGCCTTGTCTAGTCGCTACATAGCTCTACAAACAAATCGTGCACACACGGAGCGAGCCTCGGGCGCCAAAAATAAAAGTTAGCACGCCGGCTGATAAGCGCCCAAATTTTCAATGTTTTCCTACAGTTTTAACCGTTCGCTTTCCGTGTACCTGCATAGCACACGTGTTTATAACTTTGGGAGGTTAGAAAATCAGAATTAGGGTGGATAAGGTAATTCAAATTCAAATTTTTATTTTCGTACTGGAAGACGTAACGTTACAAGGCCTCCTACAAGGAGGACCGATGACCTGGTAAGGGTTGCGAGATTTAAAAGACACTTGGGGGAGGCTTATGTCCAAAGATTAGATGATTTTCGGACATCGTGGTCCAACAGTTAGTAACAAGGAACACGTAGTTATCATACATAAGACTTTAAAACTATTGTTAGTACTAAAATAAACTCAATACTATTGGAAGCAAAGATTATTAAGGAAGTGTAAGTTATCTACGGACATCAAAGTTGGAGTGTTGGATAGTTAAAAATCATTGACAAACGCGTCTTCTCTTTCAGTCTAGGTAAACCCTGAAAAAGAATCAAGAATCGAAGTATTTTTTACAAATAATTGAAGAATTTTCAAGAAGTCAGTCGGTCTGAAGAATGATGCTAATGGCACATTCTAAAGCAAAAATCTCTATGAAGAATAATGTCAATGTAATCTTCTTCTCAAATAAACCATTCACATGTACTTTTGAATTGTCAAGAAGTCAGTCACTCTGAAAAATTATGCTAATTGCACATTTCAAAGCGTAAATTTCTATGAAGAAGAATGTCAATGTAATCTTCTTCTCAAATAAACCATTTACATGTACTTTTGAATTGTCAAAAAGTATGTCAGTGAGAAAAATGATGCTAATTGCACATTTCAAAGCGTAAATCTCTATGAAGAAGAATGTCAATGTAATCTTCTTCTCAAATAAACCATTTACATGTACTTTTGAATTGTCAAAAAGTAAGTCAGTCAGAAAAATGATGCTAATTGCACATTTCAAAGCGTAAATCTCTATGGAGAAGTACGTCAATGTAGTCCTGTTCATGTTCATTGTTAGCAATATCATTGTTTTATCATCGATATGCTGAATCTACACGAGTTAACCAGTCGAAGTGAGAATTCAAATTGCACGGTTACAATCGGTTTAGCAGATGAACATTATCAATACAATGTTAAATTTTATTTTTTATTTTGACTAGCCAAAAAATTGGAAACTATGACAAACCACTACGGTACTTCAGTAGATGTTTGTGATTGTTTCCATTTTTTTTATTTAGTAGCTTGGTTTTGTAATTTCATTGTGCTTTTGTGTATTGTCTGATTCTCTGTGTTGCATCGAATAAACTTTGTATCTATCTATGTCACGAATAAGTAGGTAAAATGGTCTATGATCATCAAAATATTGACATCCTTCAGAACCACCGTAGGCGTGGGCTTGCGGACGGCGAGCAATGGGTAGCTCGCTGTGCGACCGTCCGGTAACTGTCCGGACCGAGCCCAAGTCGTCGACGCGCTGTTTCCGCGCGCCTCAAGGAGTTGTCAGCAACCGTAGGGGCTCAGCTGGGTCGAAGTCTACTGGGGCCAAGGTTAGCTCTGAAAGGTAGCTCAGCCCCGGTATGACAGGCAAGAAGAAACGGGTGGGTTTTTTAGTCAGTAAGAGTCTGACACTATCTCCTGCTCCACCCAAGGGCAGGGGATGTCATTTGGAGGATTTACCCACCGAAAAAAAAACATCCTTCAGAAGTTTTTTTTCTTTTGGCGTCGCAGATTTTGAGCCAGTGACAAGTTTAGAAATGATTTTAGTTTATTTATGATACAGAATACAGTCGCTTTGTTTTCCATCATTCTAATGTTTTTGCAGTATTTGGCAGTACCCGTATTGAGTTGGCTTTGTTGGCAAACTGCGTTGAGATTCAATACTGCAATAAAATTCACAACACCATTTTGCGAGATGAATACTTTTACAATGATGCCACAAATAGTCCAGTTTTGTAGACAATTGAGGTGCAATAATACACCAATTTTACATCACAACATTAGGAATCATTTTGTACTGGCCTGTTGGTCTAGTGGTTAGTGGCCCTGACTGCTATGCCAGAAGGTCGTTGGTTCTATTCCCATTCAGGACAAATATTTGTGTGATGAACACGATCATTTGTTCTGTGTCTGGGCGTAATTTATCTATAATATGTATGTATTCAGAAATATATAAGTATGTTTATCAGTTGTCTATCATAACACAAACTCTGCTAATCTGAGACTAGACGGAGTTGTGTGATAGTTGTGGAATATTAATATTATTTTTAAAACAACCATTAAACAGCGAAAAAATCCCTCTAAAATAGTTCAGGGACCTTTGTTCTTAATTTTTTTTTAATAATATTGATAAGCTAATGTTTGACCGCTATTTCACCTGATGGTAAGCGATAATGTGGTTGATGAAGGAGCTCGCTTGACTAGAAGTTACCTATTCACTCTTGACTTAAAGACTACTAGGTTGTAGCTATCAGGAAACACTACGGCAGGGAATAAGAAAGTGTTCCCAAAAGTTTTACTAGTTTGGTCTCATGAGTAAGTATTGTATTTTTCCCAAGTCTTCGTCCGGGCAATAAGGGTCTTACCTTTAAGGGCAAACACCAGGGGCAAAATTCATAGTTTCTTAAGTTTGACCCTGAGCAAAATTCATATTTTCTTAAGTTTGACCCTGAGCAAAATTCATATTTTCTTAAGTTTTTGTGCATTTTGCCGGTCAGTATCAAGTTTCATGTTGTTATGTTGTAAACACGTATTAATTCACGGAGTTATAACCATTAAAATTATCAAGACAACCCTCTCACTTCGTCTTACCATATTCAATGGTTATTTCATGAAAAAGTTATTTCATGTGCTATTCTGGTACTTTCTCCTTAAAAACTAATTTTGTAACTGTAGTTACTTGTAAATGCCAGTAAAGTCAATAGCCAGCGCGTTTATTGCAAACTATAGTGTACAAACGTTATTGTGATACTTAAGGTTTTGCTGCCTTTTCCAAGTCTACAAGTTCCTAGTCATTAAGGAAAGAAAGTGGTAATGGTAGAATTTTTCCACATTTTCTATTCACCCCACGTTTTCTACATGCACGTTGTAACAAGGCATGGCTGGTTGCTCGTTGCCCCTACACGTGAGTTTTGCTTATTTTTCGCCATTAAAGTTACGTAGTTAGTTGGTTGTCTATCTCGTTTTGTGCTGCCAGTCTACCTCAACGAGTTATTAAACTTAGTGTACTGCCTCCGGTTTTGTAGGAGAGTGGAAAACTGGGAATGTTGCTTTTATGTTTTTGTAGGCTTCAGTGTTTGAGCTACTTTTTTTTTTGGCTATGTTTTTGAGGGGTTGAGTGTGGATCCGAGAATAAAGTATTCATTAATGTAACTAATTAAATGTGGCAGTCTACAGTTGCCTTCTACCTATCATTAGTTTTTTTTTAGGTTGGAAAATCATCCAATGACATCTCCCGCTCTTGGGCGGAGCGGGAGATAGTGTCAGAATTTTACTGACTAAAACGCACTGCTGTTCCTTCGTCGCTTTTCGTACCTGGGCCGAATCTTCCTTTCAGAAACAGATCCTTGGCCCCAGACCTATCACTAATGATAGCGTGACGAGTGACAGGACAGAATGGAAGAATAAAACGTGTTGCATCGACCCCAAATAAAACAGGCCAGGGCAGGAAAATGACGATGTTCTCTTCATCATATAGATCCACAACTGACAACTGTCTACAACTGCTGTCATAGTGACTTCCTTGTTAATTATCCTTTGAGGAAAACATTTGGTGAAGACGATATGACTGTTCTAGAAACGAAAACGATGATGATACTACTCGGATTTTTTTTTAACATTTCTTCTACTTGTGTGTCTTCCCTATTCTCAGCAAAAACATTGGTTTTTTTATTCACTTTTACAAAACTATACATTACAATATTTATTATCAATATCCTGTATTTCAACACCTTTTGACAGATGTATGGAAACAATAGACGATCGTTGGTAATCCTACTCTTTAGTTGGATGACTATGGCTCGTCCGTTGGTCTTTTATTGCCTTTTTGTTAATTTAGACAAAGAAATGAATGCTGAGATCATATTTGTGTGAGGTGAAGACAATCCCTCTACCTGACTACACACATACAAGTAAATTATACTGCTAAGGGTTCTGGGACCTGACTACACACATACATGGTCCATTATGTTACCAAGGGTTCTGAGAACAATTACTGTTCGGGTGTACAGGCAAATTTTAAAAGAACATGAGGGAATTCTTGTGAATGTTATCAGTCCTAACGATAATACTTATTTAAATATGTTTGAGGGATTAAATGAACAAACTATTTGTGTGTGGCTATTTAGTCGGTACTAATTAATGCTTTTGTATTAAATAGAAAGTTATGGGTACATGAGTCACAGAATTCTCTAGATTTTTAAAGACGAGACTTAATATTTCGAGGCCGGTGATAAAGAAGTAGTTGGTGTTTTTTTCGAGCAGTGGTGGCCGAGTGGTAATGGTTCCGACTTACGAATTGTAGGTCACGGGTTCAAACCCAGCCAGGCACATACTTTGTGTAATTTATTTCATCACCAGTGCTCTCAAAACGGTAAAGGAAAACATCGTAAGGAAACCGGCATGTCCTAGAACCAAAAATTCGTAGACATGTAACATTTACTAAACCGCACTGGGCCTGCATCAAATGTTATCGTTTAAATGATCGCGTTAACGTAAAACAAACTTACACACACTAGGCACTCTGGCCACGAAACGTATAACAAGAACAAAGTTTTTGTCTGAGAAAGTTATTTGTTTACTATGTTTTGAAATCGATATACAAAAGATCTTCCTACGGATTAATTACTTCTACCTTTTACATTACAGTGCTATGGTAACTTTTGAACAATCCATCACTATCTCACTGATGATGTGGTCGACGATGGAGCCCGCTTGCCTAGAAGTAACCTATTCACTCTTGACTTAAATATACTTTTATTTTTTTTCGGAATTCTTCAAAAGGCGCCTGGACTATTGGGGGAAAGACCAGGGAGTGTCGGATTCTTACCTCACTAAAACCACCTCGGTGATATCCATTAGCACATGGAAGAGGGCCCTCGGACCTCCTAAAAGACCACCCCGGAACCTTCTTTTTACTATGCCTGTTAAAGCATATCCCTGAAGACACTGTGAGGGGTATTCCATGAGCCTCATTGTGCACGGCAGCACGTGATCCCTCTGCCATCGTCTTTCCTGAAGTCACTCAGGAGGCGGACAGAGTCTCCACTCTGAGCACCTAACTTTGGCCTACCATCAACGGACTCGTCGTTCATACACGCGTATTCATTATTATATGCTTAGTGTAAGCCTGCGTGAAGCTTGCATACAAAACTATGGTCTACTCTCCACGGACGCGTAGCTTCATAGACAAGTATTAGTTATTATACGCTTGGTGTACGCCTGCGTGAAGCTTGCATACAAAACCCTGGCCTACTCTCCACGGGCGCGTAGCTTCATAGACAATTATTAGTTATTATACGCTTGGTGTACGCCTGCGTGAAGCTTGCATACAAAACTATGGCCTACTGTCCACGGACGCGTAGCTTCATAGACAATTATTAGTTATTATACGCTTGGTGTACGCCTGCGTGAAGCTTGCATACAAAACTATGGCCTACTGTCCACGGACGCGTAGCTTTATATACGCATATTCGTCATTAAATGCTCGGTGTACGCCTGCGTGAAGCTTGCATACAAAACTATGGCCTACTCTCCACGGACGCGTAGCTTCATAGACAAATATTAGTTATTATACGCTTGGTATACGCCTGCGTGAAGCTTGCATACAAAACTATGGCATACTGGACTCCTAGCTTCATAGTCAACACATAACCTACATTTTCCTCCAAAAAGATACTCGTTGCTCCAAAAAACCTGCTGTGTCATGTCCCGCATCAATAAAGCCACACACTTTCCTCAAGAAACACACGAATTCGGAAGTCCAGATAAGGACATTAATGGATTGGCTGACATAAATGTGACGTCAGTACACATATTTCAAACGTCGCATGCTGGCAACACCCGGGCTAACAAAACCTCTACGTTTTTAACAAATTCTCTTTGGTCGAAGGTCATGTTAACTTGGTGGAAGTCTAAGGGTGTTATCAGATAGTTCAAGGGTTACATTTAGTCAAGTATGCGTGGTCCGACGCACGCGTTAAGGTCCAGATAAGGATCGGAAGCATTAGCATTTTTCGATAGCATGTTGGCTGTATGTCTTTGAGGTCATGTGTTAATGGTAGGTTGGTACACGCGAGCTTTATAAGGATTAAAGTATTGTTATGTTGGTAGCACTGGTTTAGCTGGACGATATTTTTGTAGGTGACCCTTTTTGGAAATATTACCCACATGAGGTTAATGACCTACTTAATTAACTATGTAATTGGATATATAGACTATATTTTCTACTAAACAACAAATAACATTAAAAATAATCCTTTTTTCTGAATACTGCATCAAAATTGGTGTTTAACAGATGCAGCAATAAGCAATTCAAACCATTGCTCATACATACCATGGAGCAAGTACAAAGGTTCATACAAATAACATATGAAATGTTGTGTGGTGGGAAAATCTCGCTATCTCTTTTACATTTATTTTCGTACACACGAAACCTGATGTCGTTGACGTCACATTTCAGTTCGTTTTCCTTTTTCTGGTTTTTTGACAGTTTTTTCTTTTAAAATTTTATTTATATAAAACAAATTGATTAAAAAAAAGTCTATTTGCGAATTAGGAAGAAGTTAATTTCTTTAATAAAAACAAAGTAAAAAAATTAGTCAAGTACATTTTATCACTTCTAGTAAAGCTTAAATCATTCTGGTAAAGCTGAACTTTAGCAGAATGACTTAAGAAGTACGTACTGTCCACCTTTGACGATATTTTTTTTTATGTTGAGTTCCCCCCCTCGATCTGACTTGATAGGAGAAACAAACGAAGAAAAGACGGCAGCTCTCTCTTGTATTGAAGCTAAAAGTAACATGTGCCAGTAAATCCGGGTTTTAGTTAGTAGAAGTATGGCACTTCATCTCGCTCTACCCAGAGCGGGAGAAAATGATTTTTGACTCTCAAAAAAAGAGCCACTCATGAACTGTTAACTTAAAAGACCATTTTCCCCATCCCCGTCATTCCTTCTTCCTCACCCCCAGAAACCATTTGTAACCCCTGTACATCATTGTCGTATCAAAAACCAAAATTAATAGTTCGCCCATTCCACAACACTCAACTATCATAAACATCAGACGAGTTATACGCAACGATTAAACTATCGTCCAAACTACGGTTAAGTACGGTTAACTATAGTTAGCCCCCGGTTAATGTTGCCAGTAATTGGTTGGCCCTTGTGATTAATTGATGGTGCTTTCTGATAAATAAGTTGTGGGTAGTTCGAGTTTTGGTGGTGATGAGGGGAAGTGGAGAAGGTGCCTTTGAAGGTTCTTAGAGGAAAGAACGTAATATCATGCAGAGGGTTTTATTTTCTTTTTAATTATTGATCGGCTCGCGTTTGACCACTATCTCGCCTAATGGTAAGCGACCATTAAGTCGACGGTGGAGTAGGCTTGCCAAGTAACCTATTCACTCTTTAAATCAAGACCCCCAGGTTGTAGCTATCAGTGTTAGCCAGAGGAAAGGTAGCCATCTTTTAATAGAAGAAGTAGAGTATATTGGGGTTTTCTTTTTAATCTTATTTTAATATGTTGATTATTCTTATTTATAATAACTACTGGGAGCAGTGGTGGCCGAGTGGTAATGGCCCCGACTTACGGCCGACCTTGGTCGCGGGTTCGAACCCAGCCAGGCGCATTACTTTGTGTAATTTATTTCATCACCACTGCTCTCAAAACGGTGAAGGAAAACATCATGAGGAAAAATGTTCTAGAACCAAAAATTCGAAGACATGTGACATTCACCAACCCGCACTGGGCCCGCGTGGTGGATTACGGCCCATTCCCTCTCCTAGAGAGGAGGCCTGAGTCCTAGCAGTGGGAACATTAAAAAGGCTGATGATGACAATAACTACTAAATTATGAGAAAGAATGTACACCTTCAATGTAGATTTTTGAGGAACTAAATTATTTATAATAAATGAATTTTGAATTAAAAAAAAAATAAGTTATTCATTAAGTTACCAACACTGTACGGGTATTTTTGTGTCCGAAATAAAATCAATTACACTGTCCGATTCTATAAATATCATTGAGAGATATCCATAAAGACATATTCTGATCTGATTCAAATAAATTGGCGATCGATAGTAAGACCTAAATTGGTGCTTTTAAAGATCTACGTATTGAACTAGAGGTGGATACTCAGGGTAGTATCCACCTCACTGTACTCTGCGAAATACATATTTTCGTATGTTTTTAGCAATTTGAAGCACTCTATCGGATGTGAGGTAATCTACACTAATATTATGAAGAGGTAAAGTTTGTTTTTTTGTTTGTGAAAGTATTGGTCCGATTGCTAAAATTTTTTCACCGATAGGAAGCTGCTGTATTCCTGAGTGATATATACTATATTTTATGTAAGCGGGTGAAGCCGCGGGCATAAGCTAGTAATAAATATATTTGCGGCAATGACATGTACATATGTAGGTACTTACACTTTTTATTACATTCATTAAAATCACTAACGTAATTCTCTATAAATAGTACTTTCAAGACGAGTCTTATCAATTTTTTAGTCACCATTATTTCGATCGAAAGATGTCTACTGCTGAACATAGACCAAATATCACCATAAAGACCGCTCCTGTGCGTCTGGTATCCATCGGTTTGCAACTCTCACCAAATATCCTTTGTAGTAACTTAAAAGGCTATTATATAGCAAAGGAAAGGCAGATTTAAAGACGATCTCAGCAATTAGGTCCTTTAGATTCTACCAGGCTTTACGTAACAGGCTAAGCCACCCGATATTCTTAAACCCAATCCAATTTTACGTCCTAACAAAATTACATAATGATTTCTCGGCTAACAAAAACTTTTTCGCCTATTTTTAAAATAGCTTGAAAGGCTGAAGTAGTCTGTGATTTGTCAAGAGTGGGCGTTTTGAAGGTACCAAAAATATTAGTGTCCGATCGAACTTCAGTTTCGATTTTCGGTCTTCTTTCGGTAAAGAAATAAGTTTCGGCTTAATTTTAATTTCGGCTAACATGTAATTGTAACTGTGGCCAAAACTTAAAGTGAATTCAAGAGGTTTCGTACTGCTATCGGGTAAAATAATTATTGTGTTGCACCTTATTTATTAGGTAAAGAGTAATTTTGTTTTGTACTACAAATATCAAAGATTGAATTATTCATCATCATCATCATCATCATATCAGCCGAAAGACGTCTACTGTTGGACATAGGCCTCCCCCAAGCGTTGCCGCAACGACTGGTCCTGTGCGTCACGCATCCATCGGATTCCCGCGACCCTGACCAGGTCTTCGGTCCACCTTGTTGGAGGCCTCCCAATTGAATGAATAATGTAATATAAATATACGCGATTTTAAAATAAAAACTGTCTGATTAAGATTGCCTTTTTTTTTTCTCCATAAAAAATAACTTTTATGAAAGTTTCAGTTCCGGTTTTGGCCGAAAGTAAGATCGAAGCCGAAATTCGTTTTCGGCCATAAAAACTAGTTTCGGCGGACACTAAAAAACATGTTAATTTCATATTAACTAGAAATTGGTTGGCGTAGCTTATAATTAACAAGAGTACATTGCGTTCGTACTTTATCGACTTATTTATTAAGTGTGGCGTTTATTTATGTTACTCGGCAACTTTCTGAGTCAAATTTAGATTTTTTGTTTTATAAAAATAGAAAGGTTTTGTTCCCAAAAGGGAAAAATGTTAGAACTTTTGGTTGAATGTGATTTTTTTTAGAACTTTCTTGTGTTGCTGACGTATAAAGGAAAAATACAGCTTTGATCGAGTTATGTTTGAAGGGGTGGTAAAAATAGACCATTTATTAAACAATGAATTGTTCTTATAATGCTCAACTTTATTCTTAAGATTACATATACTTATCTACCTATAATACTTTTAAAACAGGATAATTTTTTTTCTTTTGGTTTTCCACTATTTATGCATTCAGTCAGTGTCAAGTTTACAAAGTATTTCGTTTTTGATTCGGCATACAGTCACTTTGTTTTCCATCAGAATGCGGATGTAACACATTATAAGGTTTATACAGTATAATTTGACAAAAAATGTATCGAGTCAATCTTCTCGGCTAGCTTCACTGAAATAGTCAGAATTACGATAGCTTCCTCAGCTCCATTTTGCCGAAATAGCGCATGGTTCAGTGATTCCACATATTGTTCAGCTGTGTAGACACAGAAATCAATTTGTGAATAATTAAAACTGCCAGTGAACTTCAAATAATATAAACGAGTGCTTGACTGCGATCTGACATGATGGTAAGCAGTGATGCAATCGTTTATAGTGAAGCGCACTTTATCATCTATATTTTATATATTTTTTATATGTACATATGTATTTATATCACACTTTATTATATATATTTATATCATAGATCACAAAATAAAATTATTATTATTAAAAGCCAATTCACTGTAGCCTTGACGACACCTACATTAAATTCCGCAAAAACTTCACAAAATGTTATTAGGAAGTCAAAATAATACTTGTCTTTTACGTGATGGAACCAGTCATTTGTCTAAGCGAGGCCTCATAAAAAGTTAATACTGTATGCTTTGAAAATAAAAGCTTCAAAACAATAGTTTACAACATGCATGCACCCATCACCTCAATTTACTTTCCTTTTGTCAATTTTTTTCACCAACCATCCATAGAATGTAAAAACGCTTTGTTTAAAATAAATACGTTATCGGTAACGCTCGGTAATATTTCGTACAAATGTGCCGAAAGACGAATAGACAATGTACACGTAAATAATTTTTATTGCTTTGTACCTGTCCAAACAATTGCCTTCGAAGGGGGCTCATAAGACACTGTAATTTGTTTTAAATGCCCATGCAGTATGTGTGTGATTTTTTACAGGGAAAGTGACTTTGGGCTGTTAATATTATTACTGTATGGTAATTTAACAACCTTGAGCTTTATGTTTCTACCGGCTCTAGTCGCAGGTAGAGATCTTCGTATTGTAAACTCGTATTGTAAGTCCACCACCGCGTCTATATGTCTGTTTGTTTGCAAAAGCTAAACAAAATAATAAACGGATTTTTATGCGAATATCCACAATAGACGTAGTGATTCATGAGAAAGGTTTAAGTAGTAATAATATATGCCACAACTATCACACGACGCCGTCTAGTCTCAAGCTAAGCAGGGCTTGTGTTATGGGTACTAGACAACTGATAAACATACTTATATATTTCTAAATACATACATATTACAGATAAATTACACCCAGACACAGAACAAATGATCGTGCTAAACACACAAGCTTGATAACTACCGGAGGGACTGGCCCGCAATGGCCGAAGACAGACGCGTGTGGAAAAGGGAGAGGGAGGCCTTCGCTCAGCAGTGGGACATAAATGGGCTAACTAACAACACACAAACATTTGTCCTGGGTGGGAATCGAACCCACGACCTCCGGCATAGCATTCAGGGCCACTAACCATTAGATCAACAGGCCAGCCATTTAGTTAAATGTGTAATTGATGGATACTTTAGTTAGAAGATAAAAATACATTCAGCCGAACATAGAACCTCCTCCTTTTCGAAATCGGTTAAAAACCGAGAATTTTAAAGATTTGTAACACCTATGTAAAGCTGGGTTGGGCTACTAGAACTTTAAACAAGTGCTACTAGTCCATTATAATATTTTTAGTATTAATTGTGTATTAGAAAGATTTTAATCAATAGTGGATTGGTCACGTCTTACTATCGTGAGTATTTGTCGAGAAAAGCTGTCGTCCACAGTTGGACGTAGGCCTCTATAAATTGTACCCAAAGGGAATTAGATTGTTTAGTAATTGACACGAAAGAAAATCATCATCATCATCATCATTTCAGCCGATACACGTCCACTGTCATCGGTCCACCTTGTAGGAGGCCTTCCAACACTGCGTCTTCCGGTACGCGGTCGCCACTCCAAAACCTTTCGGCCCCAACGGCCATCTGTTCTGCGAGCAATGTGCCCTGCCCATTGCCACTTAAGTTTGGCAATTCTTTGTGCTATGTCGGCAACCTTAGTTTTCCTGCGGATATCTTCATTTTTTATTCGATCACGCAAGGAAACCCCGAGCATAGCCCTTTCCATTGCTCTTTGGGTGACTTTAAGCCTTCTGACGAAAGAAAATAAAGCTTTATTATTATAGCTTTTGCCTGCGACTTCACCTGCATACATAAAGTATAGCCTATGTCACTCAGGAATAAAATATCTTTCTGTCAGTGAAAAAATTATAGCAATCGGACCAGTATTTTCAGAGATTACCTCCTGCAAATAAGATACATAAAAATAAACTTTACCTATTTATTACATTAGTGTAGATGGATATTAAGATTTTAAATGCTTATCTAGAGAAGACTCGAAACATAACATAGGAAAAATACTTTTCAGGGCAGGGGTCTGAGTCGAAAGAGATCTTGTGGCACGGAAACACAAAGACCAACTGACGGAACACAGGTGGGTTTGATCAGTAAATGTTTGCCACTCCCTCTCGTTCCAACGAGAGCAGGAGGTGTTATTTCTCTCTAACTACTCACTAAAATAAAAAGGGATTCGCTTGAGTGACAACTTTTTGTCGTATTAGGCATAAAATCATCTTCGGGATTGTTCAAAAGAGTTGCAGCTGCTCAGAAATGCAAAGATCAAGTAAAGTAACACGTGGGTGGGTTTTAATCAGTAAAATTCTGTGTTCCCGCGCGCCTCAAGAAGTTGTCAGCAACCGTAGGGATCCAACAGGGTCGAAGCCTGCTGGGGCCAAGGGTCTGCTTCAGAAAGGAAGGCTCGGCCCCGGTGTGAAAGGCAACGAAGGAATGGGCGGGATTTTTAGCCACCGAAAAAAAAAACATGCCCTCACACTCCATCCTCGAACCAGTTGCCCATTGCTTTGCACGAAAACTCAATTGAACAATTCCGCAACTCATACAATTTGCGCACTACCCGTCGTATTCAGTATAAAAATGTCATATATCATACGGCATGATAGGCCGGTACCAAGCATGATATCGATCACACAATTCGTATTAATGAGCGAGTTACGGAACCCAACTGTTTCGGTTGTGATTCATTAGCGGTGATACATCGGCCCATATAGTGCTACAATCGGTTTTGGGGTATAGATTAAGTTTGGTGGAAGGTAGACAGGTCATATTTTATTTTATTACTATCAGAAAACAAGCAGTATTAACAACTAACAAAAACAAAAAATTATGTAACTATTAACCCATGACATGTTTTTACATTATTTAAGGATAATAATAATAATATTCCACAACTTTCACACAACGCCCTCTAGTTCCAAGCTAAGCAGAGCTTGAGTACTAGACAACTGATAAACATACTTATATATTTCTAAATAAATACATATTATAGATAAATTACATCGAGACACAGAACAAATGATCGTGCTCATCACACAAACATTTTTCCTGGGTAGGAATCGAACCGACAACCTCCAGCATAGCAGTCAGGGCCACTAACCACTACACCAACAGACCGGTCGTTATACATATATAATTGATATTGGTTAGTATAACTTTAACAATACGACACAATTACGGTAATAAGTTTTGCAGAGCAAAATAAGACAGTTATCGAACCAATGTTTGGTAAGTATACGATTGAATACACGCGGCTTAAAAGTGAATAAGTTCAGAAAAGTTATTGTATTGACTTGTTTTGGAATTCACTGGTAAAGATGAAATTTGTGCCTAAATGAAGCATAAAAAACCTACAAATTCATAGTTTACAAACATTTTCACGACTGATTTTGACAACTAAAACATGCTTTTAGGGTTCTGTATCTCTGTTGGAAAAAACGGTACGCTTATCGGAGTCTTATAGGAGTCGTAGCTCTTATCCTATAAGAGATCTGACAGTAAAATTAATATCAAATACTCAGGTCTATAGTAGTAGTCCTGGAGCAGAGTAAAAACATACTCAACATATAGAAAAAGTCTAATTCAACGCAATCTATAGGTAGGATAGGATAGGATAGGGTAGTTTATAATACACTTGAGTCCCAGTGAGACTCGAAACGCAAGGACATCGAAACATACAGGGTATTTCCCGTTCTTTAGAATCCTGTTTGGCAAGAAGCAAGATCTCATAGCATAAGTAAAGGAAAAAGTTTAAACACTAAAATAGTAACGTCACAAAATAATGACTTTTTTTAGATTTGGAAATATTTTCAAGACTCAATTCTAGAATTAACCTGCATATTTACTTATGTAATTTTAATGATAATAATAATAATTCTTTATTCTTCCAAAAAGAACACAAAACACAATGAATATAAAACATCACATTACACAGATTAGTTCAAAAAGTGAGTCAAAAACTTTCAAAACGAGTACGACGCTTTGTATGAAAGTTAGATTCGCATTTGACTGATTGGTTTTAATAACGAAGTAGGTATTATGCCTATTTACACATCTACGCTACATACTCAGTATCGTATATACAGGATGTACGGGTAATATTCGTTTTTCGTAATACATCGGCGGCACGCGAGCTGCCACACGTGCTTGCCACGACAAATGCAAATGAATAACCTTTCATATTAACTCTTTATAGGGTGATGGCAATTATGCGGCGTTTGTAATTAATAACGCAGTTTTATTGTGGATTTGTGAGTGTTGAGGAATAATTGGGTCATTTTGGGCCGTGGATCGAGGTTTGTTTGCTTTATAACTTCATTAACGTTTTTATTTTTGACAGTATTGAACTGAACTAATAATTTTGATTTTACCTTGGACAAAGGATAAGAATGCGGAGGCGTTTTTCGACGCCATATCTTGTATTACTTTTTAGTTCTTTAGGGTTTTTATTTTTATTTAGTGCGTAATATGATAGTTAAGTTCTTTTTTTATTAAGTAGAGGGCTAGTTTATTATATCTAAATAAATAAAAGCCGAGAAACTTTTGTGAGTCGTTTGGTTTCTGTTACTAGGCTGACAGCTGCTAGTAAGCGGCTGTCAGCGACTTCACCCGCATGGAGAAAATTATTCCAAGGAATCATAGGTACTCCTGGGATAAAAAGTATCCAATTTGATATGCTATTCCAGAACATGATTTACTCAAACCCGTTCAGCTGTTTAAGCGCGAAGAAGACAACACATACACGCACACACACACATTCACAACCTTTGCCTTCATATACTTAGTATGATGAGATTATAACTTAAGTAGTGTGTCTATTTGGTTTTTTAATATTCAAAAGATTTGTCAATGATAAATAATTGATCAATATGAACGTAATTGAAGTTTCAATCAAAAGGTACAAAAAATTAAGCAACAAATTCTTGTCATTTTCATTCTTCGTAAGTATTTCATGGTCAATAAAAAAAACAGCCTGTAGCTGGCGTAATCGGTGTAAATTCGGATAGTTCGGTGCCAGGCCGTACTCGACCCACCCTGTATAATTGCCGGCTGTCTTCACGTATGCCTGTACGATTGTTAATGTTTGCCCAATACAAACTAATGAGACTGTTCATGGAAATTCAGACCTTATTAACTTTTTTTTTTGATACTAAGTTCTTTAAACCATGTCTTCGTATGAGTAGTTAATTTGGATATGTTTTTTTGTTAGTAATTGGCTGCAAATGTATCAAGTCAACCTTTGCTGAGGTGATCAACACTACAATATAATTCTCAGTTCCATTTTAAAGAGATCACGCCTGTTTCAATGATTCCACATATTGTCTGTGTTTCCTGACTACAACTTAGGGACCTTTAAGTCAAAAGTGAATAAGTTACTTCTAGGCAAGCGAGCTCCATTTTTTTTTTGGTCGGGAAAATCATCCAATGGCAACCCCCGCTCTTGGGCGGAGCGGGAGATAGTGTCAGAATCTTACTGACTAAAAAACCCACCCCGTTCCTTCAAGCTTTCATACCGGGGCTCGAGTTCCCTTTCGGATAACCCTGGCCCCAGTAGGCTTCGACCCGGCCGTCGATCACATCATCGCTTACCATCAGGTGAGATGGTGGTCAAACGCGAGCCTATTAATAATAAAATAAAAAAATGTGCAGACACTTGAGATACAAAACTGCTCCAATTTACATGACAATATCCACTAGAGTCTGTCTCAAAAGGCAAACGACTCGGGTAATTTTAAGGGTAAAATGAGATCTGATGTAGTCAACACTGGTTCAATAATTAAGGTTGATTAAGGAATCTTGATCATTGTTTACTTCTAGAAGAACCATATAAAAACTATCGAATGGTATCATCGTGAACTTAATTTCGGAAGTCGGTGTTAAATAACAAACAAAGAATACCAGAATCATCGACTTCCGAAATTAAAGTTATTTTGATCGTTTATTGTTTGTTTTCTGTAGTGAAGTCGGGTATAGTCTGTCTTAAAAGTTTTCTTTTAGTTCCGTAATCTAGGCTGATTAAGAGATCAAGATCATTGTTTACTACTAGAAGAACCTTATAAAAAGTATCGAATATAAGTATTTTTTAAATGATTAAATATTATGCAAAATTCTCAAGTCGTTTGACTTTTAGACAGACTATATAGGAATCAATTTGCGAATAATTAAAACAGCCACTGAAAATCCGGCAGAACAAAATCGACCTTATTAACTTTTCTAACATATAATGAAGTTATAAACATAAATCGATATGGTTTTAAAGGCTATTTTTATGTGAGCATATTTATATCGCTTTTTCCAGTGAATACATGAAAAAGTTAACGTTTTATTGCAGTACTTTTTACTACGTTTGAAAGTTAGTTTTACGATGTTTCACTTATTAGGCTTGACAGTTAGTATGAGTTTAGATTAATAGGTGTTTAATGTTACTTTATTTATGTAAATATTTGGTGGAACTTTGTAGTGGATTAGATATAGAAGTTGGTATGCGTTTTGAAGTTGTAAGGGTTTTATGAATAACGACTTGAATATTTCGTTAACATGTTTGGTTTAGTTTCAAAGTTTTCTCCATGTTTCTTCATAATTCTTTATTGTACACCATAAAAAGTTACAATACATGTAGGTAACAGAGTTCATGTATATAGGTGAGCTACATTTCCTTAAAGTTACATTTTCGTAAAACCGCTCTTACGTGATTACGATGTCATTTTTTTTATTGTTTTTTTTTTTTTCGTTAATAAACTACTGCGCTTCGCCATCAACGAATGTATCACTGCTTACCATCAAGTGCGCAGTCAAGCACTAGTGTAT
Source organism: Mythimna ferrago (assembly GCA_910589285.2). Taxonomy (NCBI): domain Eukaryota; kingdom Metazoa; phylum Arthropoda; class Insecta; order Lepidoptera; family Noctuidae; genus Mythimna; species Mythimna ferrago. Next base: position 6,808,820 of record OU342691.1, on the reverse strand, counting down.
ATTAATTAAAATATACAGATATGTAGTGGATATTGTTTAGGTTTCTATTGGATTCAAAACTTTTGTAAAACTAATTCGGTAAAGACCTCTGAAAATGTGATATTTTTCGTGAAATTTGGCTCTTCAATGGCCTGAAGATTTATTTCATAATGTATACATACATACATTAAAAAAGTGAAAAAAAAAACATAACTATAGAAACCCTACACATTAAATCGAGATTCCGTATTATCTACAAAAAAAAAAAATCCAAAATTTTTTAAGGAGGAAATAAAGAAACACGTCTATCCTAGAACAAGTTTTGTGAAACATTCGAATGAACTGGAATAAACGAATGACAACAGAGCGTTTAGGCGTTATGTCTCTTTTTTCATGTTGTCTCTTTTTCAAACTTTACATTAGATTGTGTTGGATGAAGCAACAAGACGGCTTGGGAAGGGCCCTCTTAAGATGCAATTATTGCTTGCAGAACAGCTCATTCATGGGCCGAAAGGCCCTGGAGTGGCGTTTGTGTCCCGGAAGACACAACGTTGGAAGGCGTCCCACAAGGATGACCTGGTGAGAGTCGCGGGAATCCAATGATGAAGACGAAAAAGGATGTTAGACGCAAAGGACCGTTCGTTACGGCGACACTTGGGGTAGAGTGTATGTCCAGCAGTGGCTGTAATGATGATGTTAATAATGTGCACTTTTACGTCTTTTTTAAATTTTATATAACACAAGCTGCCGCCAGAACTTTGCTCGCGTGAAAGTAAAAATTAGGCCCTAGGGAACATGCTTCCAGGATAAAAATCCTAAGTGTTGTTCCAGGGCATAGTTTATTATTATTTAGTAAGACACACTAGCAGCTATTAGCTGATGTGTGTGTTTCATATAGTTTGGAGGTGTTTAGTCTGTCCAACCGATTTTTAAAGCAGTTTACCTGTGTAATTTCATCCAAATCCTTTTAGTTCTTCTATCGTGAAAAAGAAACAAACACAAACTTCCTTTTTATAATATTAGTGCCATAAATATCATTTTAGGAAAAAAAAAATAGACTGTCTAAAAAGTCAAGCGACTTGGGAATTTTGTATAATATTTAATTATTTTAAAATACTTCTAATCGATACTTTTTATAAGGTTCTTCTATTAGTAAACAATGATCTTGATCTCTTAATCAGCCTAGATTACGGAACTAAAAAAATACTTTTAAGACAGACTATACCCGACTTCACTACAGAAAAAAAACAATAAACGATCAAAATAACTTTAATTTCGGATGTCGATGATTCTGGTATTCTTTGTTTGTTATTTAACACCGACTTCCGAAATTAAGTTCACGATGATACCATTTTCAAGATAACTATTCAGAATCATTTACTTATTTAGGTATTGTCATAGTTGCTTATCTTTCTTTCATTGTGATATCTATGTGAGTGAAGTTCCATTGGCCATTTCTGTTCTTCTTCACCAGTTCCACTTCATCAAATACTTTTTTTTTACAATAGATGCTTAAGTTCTCGATGAAAATACTAAAATCACTATATGGTTGTCTGTAATATTTGAGGAGTTCCCTCGATTCGTCATGAATTCCATCGTCAAAACTGGATTTTGAAAAAAAAAAATGGGACTAATCTGGAAACATATCCTTTTAAGAAAAAAAATGCAAATCGGTCCATAAACGACGGAGTTCTAAGATAATAAACAAAAAAAATCCAATCGAATTGATATTTTATCTTCCTACTTTTTTTTTAAAGTCGGTTAATCGATCAGTCTCATAATGTTTCCACTGGTTGCTGTATGTCTTCGAATTTTTGGTTCTAGAACATTTTTTTTCATCATTTGGTTTCCGTACGACGTTTTCCTTCACCGTTTTGATACTAGTGGTGATGAAATAAATGAACAACACAAAGTTAAGTGCCTGACTGGGTTTAAACTCACGACGTACAAATTATAAGCCAGTACAGTTTCAGCCTTCAGTGATTCATTATTTCACAGCTACAAACGTTTTTTCAGGTCACTCCGATTTGCCCACCAATTTATCAATTTTGGAACTGATAGAGCTATCCGACACAATCGGATTACAAATGCACTAGTTTTTTCTCAAATACTGTACTATTGAATTTTGCAACCTGAGGACCTTGTTACCAGCAGTAAATGTTGCAATGTTGTCGAATTAGGTATGAGGTTTTATTTTAATCCTATGCAATGTATTAGACAAAAAACCTTTCAGCAATTCGAATGCCTTTGGAAATTCTGTGTGTGGCAATTGTTAATGGTCCTTCAAATACGATTTTACAGCCGATTATTTCGTAGTAGTACGATAGGTCGACACGGTGCCGTCACACGGGTCACAGTGTCGCACAGTGTCGCCTTGAAACTTTGTCGCACACAGCCGACCGTGGGACAGTTGACTGCGTAAACGGAACGCAACTGTGACGAATCGATTATCGAGAATCGATTTTTCAAAATAACGGTAGCCATAAGCGATTTACATCTCGATAGTTACGTAGCAATTTGTGAGCGTGATCGATGAAATTTCCTTTTGCGGGTAAACGTCTGCGCATTGAAGCTTCAACTATCATTTCATAAGGCACGGCGACGCAACGGCACGAATGCGGCACACAATAACACGTCCAGCTCTAGCTGACCTGTCCTGGGGTTCGCAACCCTCGTATCGACACCTGTGCATGATACAGTTGCAGGGGCAGGGGGGCTCTCGGTGAATTGGCAAAGTGACACATTGTCACCGGTCGCACGATTTCACTGTCCGGCGAGACGTGACGAGTTACGCGTGGTCGCCGTTTTTATTTCTGCCAATGACGGGTGTCGAGGCGTGGTATGGCCAGTGCGAATCTGCAATCGTAACTGTTCATGCACCGTGACTCTTATTCCGTGTCACAAAGAGTTGATATTTATCATCATTAGCGCTTCGTTAAGATTGTTGTTGTGTAACCGGTCGGAGTGGGAGTGATATGTTTTTTTCATCGGCTACACACGCCCACTGTCCGCGACGAAATCGTCAATCGAAGCGCGTCTCGATTGCGTCGCGCGATTTCTAAATTGATTTTCGCTTAGTCTTTGTTTGTCTCTTATGTTTACGTTTCTTCAGGACTCTTCATGTAAGTTAAAACGTTTCGAGTGTTCGATCAGATTGAAGTTCATTACTCGTTACTCGAGTTAACAGTAACATAATTGTAGTTAAAATTTGTAACGTAATCCTGTCGAGATATCTCATAGATTTGATTTTGCTTTGTATTTTATCCGCCATTATGATTATGAAGTGACTGGCACATCTGTCTGTCCGTCGCACGCGCCGCTCAGAGGTCAACGAACACGTTTGTCTGTCGCATTGAAGAACACTATCTTTTTTGTGGTAGCGAGCGATCTGTTTACTTTGTTTCTGGTTTTGTGCTTTCGTTACTGGCCAGTTTTAATTGAGACTTCTGTTTTGTAACCATTTCTGTGATGTTGCTTTTGTCTGCTAGTAAACTGGTATAAAACTGTGCTATGCTTGACTTGTTTTTTTTAAAGAATTTCGATTTTGCAAGTGGTATTTCCACATTGAAGATTTTTTTTTGCAGTCTCTAAAAGATAATTAAATTCTATTTCTATTACAAACATAATATTTGTATGCTACTATAATTTCAGTAAAAAACGTGATACTAATGTTCGTTTTCCCGGTCTCATACACCTCACTAACCGTTACTACAAAAAGATCGGTCTCGTTTCGGTTCCCAAGATATTTTTACCAGCACGTAATGGTCGAGCTATCGACATGAACACATCTCGATTTTATCGATAGCATTCACACGTAGCACACGCTCTAGCCGTCCTGTCAATAGAGATGGGCTGGCGGGTGCTTTGTTGCACTATCGACTATCGACATCGTTTTTCTACGGCGGTCCTGTCACTCAAACTTTTCGGAGTTTTTGTGGGCCCGTCGATATATCGATATGTTGTTGTTGAAGTTTGAATAAGTACAGTTTTTGTTCTAACCAGATTTTACTAAGAAAATTTCCTTTTTTTTGAAGGTCATCAAATTACTTTTTCTGCTCTGGGTGGAGCGAGAGTGTTAGAGTTTTACTGGCTAAAACCCACCTGTGTTCCTTCAGTCGCCCTTTGCGTTCCAGTGTCGCGGTACCTCTTTCGAACAATCCCGCAGCCTATGAATTCATATTAGATGTGATTTTTTAAAATCTGCTTTTGAGTGTTTATACTCAACAACTGAAAAAGAAAAGTATAAAGAAGTTGTAAGTCTACTTAGATAGGTACGAGTATGTATGTTAAACCGTAACTTTAAAACCTGATTTCACAACTAAGTTGAAATAAAAATAAAAAATAAAAGAGATTAAGTTTAAAATGGACGTGTTTCTAAATGCCATAAGTAAGGCATGCAAACAGTTTTAACTACAATATTAAACACTCTTTCTAATCATGACATATAGATGCCAAACATGGGCAGGAAACTAACAAGCAAAAACACGAAAAAATTAAAAACATGCTGGCATGTCTAGTGCCATACCAGTATAACATGGAGAAATGTCAATTAAAAGAAGAGATTGAATAAACTTTAGTGTGTTTTTTGCACGTTTTTTTTCTACCATTTTGGTAGAAAAAAACGTGTTGCACCGACCCCAAACAACACAAGACAAGGGCAGGAAGATGAAGAAGGTATTTTTCTCCTTTCATCAAAATCAGTAACTTTTCAAATCGTCTATTTCCTGTACTCACAGTTTCCCCACAACAGATGGTAATATATCGATAGTACTGGTGATATTAACTTGTATAAGATGACAGATATCGCGCACATCTCGAGTATCGCCCGATCATAACGAACGCTCGATATTATATGTTTTGTACCGGCTTTAACGCTGCTAATCTCTTTTTATTAACTTAATTAAGTCTTGTGTACTTGACGGTTATTATCTTAGCTCTTGGCACTTTAGATTCTGAAAAGATTTAAGATTAAAAAAATAAAAATAAAAAAAAAAACATGATGAATTTTGCACCGTAGAAATACAAACTAGATAGATATGTTTTGAAAATTCACACTGTCATTTAGACGCTTGAAAGGAAAAATTATCTAAGCGACATTGAGTACGCTTTAAAGGAGAGTGTTTTAAAGTTAAATTTTTTAGAAATAATAAAATTGTTAATAATGACGAAATAGTCAGATTTAGATATTATAAACATCATTGTAATAGTATCTAAATCCGACTTTTTTAACAAACAATTTTTTCTCTAAATATTTTAACTGTTTGGTTTATCACAACCAGAAGGATCACTGGTTTTTAGTCAGCAAAATCTGAAACTTCATCCCATTCCACCCAGAGTGGAAGAAGTTTTTTGATGACTTTCCTCGTAAAAAGTTAGAAGAAGTAGACAATTATTATGCTAAATTTCATGTAAATCCCTTCAGCATTTTCAGTTTGAAGGAGTAGAAAACATGTTTGTATACATTTACAAAGTTTTGACTTTATAATATTTCTTGCACTAATATGGCTGGAACCGATTTGGTTGTCGAAACACTTGGGCCATGGGATCCAAGTGCACGTCATCTTTTCAAAGACATAACTAACCGAGTGATCGACCATTTTTGTGACCAGAGGGATGGCTCCTTCTTTGCCCAAAAAATTTGCTTTGCCATTTAACGTGGCTATGCTGCCAGTCTTTTGGGCAAGTTTCCGTCGGAGCTAGATGACGGCAATGTGGAGTACTTGGACGCCTGAGTATATTTTTATTTTGCGTATATATACATATGTATAACACGTAGTTACCCAGCTTATAAATATTTTTAATTACATTAATTATTATTAAATATTTAAAAGGAGAAACTGACTGCTTGATATATAACCGCACAGATAAAACTACTGGGACTAGGAACATAAAAGTTTGCACATGGTTTCCTTTTATGACGTAAGCGAGAGAGAGAATTTTCCAAAATCCACTCCCAAGGGCATAGAACGGAGGTCCAACGTTTGTATGGAGAAACCTATTTTCAAGCGTGTGCCGGTTGTAGAAGCTAGTCCATAAATGTTATTATAAAACAACCTCCCTCGTCTCGCCTGTCTATCTGTAAGAACACGATAAATCCAAAAACTGTTGAACAGGTTTTCATGCGGTCCCAATAGACAGATAAAATGTTTCATGAGAAAGGTTTAAGTATAATATTTGAATATAAGAAAAAAGCCGAGAATTTTAATGATTTCTAACAAGCAAGCAAGGAAGGAAGCTGAGGTAAATTGATAGTTAGGTATCTAAAATGAAATAAGATTCCTACAATAATACTAACTGTAGCGACAAACGTTGTTTTGTCGTATAAATTATCAAAGAAATGGTAGGTGCCACCCAGGATCAAACCAAGAGAATAAAAAATAATCTCTGAAAACACCTCAGACCTACAAAATACACAAAAAAAAAAAACATAAAAATCTGTCAAGCCGTTTTGGTTGAGTTCGCACTGTGTCACGATATTTGTATGTCTTAAATATGCTTTGGTGTCATTTTAAAGTAAATTAAATGGTTTAGCTAGTACTAACCACGACTGTATTAGGTTCGTTGATTCTATTTAACATTAGATAACGTTTACCTCAGATTACTTTGAGGAATTAAAAGTTGCACAACTTTTGCATTGAAATCTTAATCGAGTTCAAATGATTTAATATTCTTTTGAAGCTGCCAATATTACTAAATAACATTACGTTAGTAATAACATAACGCAAAAATCGAAATCATCTATTGTATAGTCTAATTACACTTATCACTTGCATATTAATTTGTTATTTGCTCATTGGTCATTTGCGGATACTTTGCAGTATTGCCGACATGTGTTTTGTAGGTATGGGGAGACATACGGACACGAACATGGTCAGTACTGGAGGTTCCTGCACCGGATTCTTGCGGAAGTGAGATCCGGGTGTCACCATTAGGTCGGGTGTCAGCAACCGTAGGGGCCCAGCAGGGTCGAAGCCTACTGAAGCCATGGGTGAAGCGAAAGAGTTCCTCGGGGCCCTAGAACAATGGGAAAGAAGGAACAGGTTTGGTTTTTTAGTCAGTAAAAGTCTGACACTATCTCCCGTTCCGCTCAAGCGCGGGGATATCATTAGGTGATTTTCCTACCAAAAAAAAGAAAAGGAGATATTAATGATAATAATACATTAATAATAAATTTATTTTGTCCAAAAATACATCATCAATATATCATAATCATAATTCATAATAATATTATAAAAGCGAAAGTGAGTTTGTTTGTTTATTTGTTTGTTTGTTACGTCTTCACGCCTAAATGGCAAAACCGATTTTGATGAATTTTTGTACAGAGATAGTTGGGACCCTGGGTAAACCCTGGCTAATTTTTTCACGCGGGCGAAGCCGCGGGTAAAAGCTAGTATATCATAATATCCAAAAATACAGACGAAAGATGTCCACTGTTGGATATAGTGTCACCATAATGAACGGTCCTGTGCATCTCGCATCCACCGGATTCCCTCGACCCACACTGGGTCATCGGTCCACCTTGTGGAAGACCTTCCAAAGCTGTGCAAAAAAAAAATACAATAAAAATTATTGCAAACATTGTTGAAATTGGACTTAAATTGTGAGCTAGTGAGGAACATTTCTGCCTGAACTAGATAATAATATTACTGTATTTCAGACATTAGCGCACTAATAAAAATATATTGGGTAAACATCGTTTCTATTAGCGAATAGGTATCGATCTCTATTCTTTTATTAACTTTTCTCAATTACCTATTTCGCGAATTTTGCAGGCCACCAAATAAAAATCACGAAACCTATTAAAACTCATCTAGCCTTAAAAACGCAAAAAATAAATAAAAACAAATTACGTAAATCTGTCAATATTGTAAACGGCCAATTAAAAAAACAAAACAAGATTTAAAACGGCAACATTACAAAACGGATTACGCAATAGGCACAGCGCACTGGCCATTCGGTTCGTCGACCCCGCCATATTAAAAAGTTACGGACAATGGAAAAAAAGTAGGTAAATTTGAAAACAGAATGTCAATAGCCGGCGGCCGGCCGAACCTGCCCCACGCGCCCTTGACTTGCGGAGATAAAAAGGGGGAGATGACCGGCACCCCCTCCCCCTCCGTTCCTCTTACACCCCCAAGCTGCCCTCTGCCCACGCCCGTGGTTTATTGCTACTTTTATCGAGCCCCTAAACTTGGGATGCAACTGGTAGTTTCGAGTTGCGAATGTTTAAAAGTTGGAAAGTTTGGTCATTATGATTTAGGAATATTTGGCTGAGGAGGTCGGTTGCGTAATTTATTGGTAGTAGTTTTGGACTATTTACTTAAATAGTCGCACTTGTGTATATATATGATTTCATCGTTTCAAGGACGGTAAACGGTATCGCGCTATACTTCTTACAGTTTGATCAAACCAACTTCATGTAGGTGACACACATCACTGCATAAAATTCAGTTGCTTTCTTATTCATTTTCTCTTAGGTTACTCAAAGCTAAAAATAAACATTATTCTATTTCTCATTATTTTATTTCTAATCTAAGCCGAAATCGTCAATGGTGCAGAACAAAAAAACAAAAAAAAAAACAATTCCTTAAAAACATGAATCAGATTATCAGACGTTCTAAATAAACTGCGCACAGATTAAAAAAATCGTAAAAAAACGCGGTAAAATGTTATAATGCGAGAATATCAGCTGATCGTTGAGTGTCCCCTAGCGGGCGGTGACCTTGAACGCGACCCCACTATTGAAATTAAAGGAGCACCGAGGTTACTGGCACTTTGCACTTTTGAAAATAGAACCGACGAAACATTCTTCGGTGTTATAAAAATAAAAATGCATTTGACGTTTAGTTTTTTTTTTTTTATAGTGACAAAGGACTTTTTTGGCATCTGTGATTGTTGGTTTTGCATAGCTATTGTTAAGATTACGGTTAACTTAACTAGTGCTAAAAATCTAGATAAATCGCAGGTATTCAAATGTGAACTAGAAAAACTAGTTTGAAAATGAATACGTAGTCTTCCTGACTATGTAATAACTAGCTTTTGCCAGCGGATTCGCCCGCGTGAAAGTTGGTTTCTCCATACAAAGTTTGAAACTCCGTTTCATCCGCTTAGGAGGTGGATTTTAGAAAAACAAAGTACTCGAACAACTAGATAGACCTGTTAGTCTAGTGGTTAGTGACCTTGACTGCTATGCCGGAGATCGTGGGTTCGATTCCCACCCAGGACAAATGTTTGTGTGATGAGCACGATCATTTGTTCTGTGTCTGGGTGTAATTTATCTATAATATGTATGTATTTAGAAATATATAAGTATGTTTATCAGTTGTCTAGTACCTATAACACAAGTTCTGCTTAGCTTGGGACTAGACGGTGCTGTGTGATAGTTGTGGAGTATTATTATTATTATTATTTCCTTTATTATACATTTTAACATATTTATTACATTTTTAAATATTCCTTAAAAAATATATTTAAAAAAAAACATTTAAAAATATAAAAAATAGTGTCCCACCGGTATCGGGAATAGGGTCCAAGCTACCGGCGGTCAGGGCTCAGACTTATTATTATTATTATATTATTATTATTATTAACTTAGTGCTCGCCTACGTCATAAAAGGAAGTTTTTTTTTATTGTTGATAGGTTTGTGCTTGACCGCTATCTCACCTGACGGAAAGCGACGATGCGGTCGACGATGGAGCGCGCTTACCTAGAAGTAACCTGTAAGTCTTATGTAAAACACGCTCCAGAAGTTTCAGCTGTACGTTGATATGTCAGTCAGTCACTTTTCCTTTTATGTATGTACTAGCTGTGCCTGCGACTTCGTTCGCGTGGACTACAGGATTTTGAATTTATTTTTTCTAAAATAAAAGTAGCCTATGTTACTCCTTATTACATCAGCTATCTGCCAAAAAAAGTCCCGTCAACATCGGTCCAGCTATTTCAGAGATTAGCCCGGACAAACCGACAGACAGACAAAAATTGTAAAAAATGTTATTTTGGTGTATGTACCGTATATATATTTAAAAAAAAAGCAGTTATTTAAATATTACAAACAGACACTCCAATTTTATTTATATGTACTTATAGATGTATAGATATAGATTTGTCTTATCTAAAGTCCTAAAGTCAATCAATCAAACTTTTCAACCTATGTCACATGGCACAGGAGACTTTTTTCTCGGTGAGAAATCATCAAAAGTCTCCTCCCGCTTTGGTTGGAGCGAGAGTCAGACTTTTACTAACTAAAACCCACCTGAGTTCCTTTAGTACCCCTTTGCGTTCCAGGATTACAGTAACTCTCTTGAACAATGCCGCAAATTCACAGGGGTCTTTGAATGAATGAATGGCCAGGTTCGTTGGTTGAAGAACCTACATTGTAAGAAAAACAATTATATTATCAATAAATAGAAGTCAATAAGATTGGTAATATAAAAAGATATTATGACGCAACTAAAATCTAATATGTATAAATATAAAAATATCGTATCACAGAGTAGGTTATCGAACTTACCTGAAACGGCTTGACTGATTTTTAATTTTTTTTTTTGTAAATTTCATCATCATCGTCATCATGTCAGGCGATTGACGACCAGTGTTGGACATAGGCCTCCCCCAAGTGTCGCCATGATGAACGATACTGTGCGTCCCACATCCATCGAATTCCCACAACCTTCACCAGGTCATCGATCCATCTTGTAGGAGGCCTTTCAACGCTGCGTCTTCTAGTACACGGTCGTCACTCCAGAACCTTTCGATCCCAACGGCCATCTGTTCTGCGAGCAATGTGTGCGTGTGATTATAGTAGTTCTTAAAATCTATTCTCAGGTCTTCCCACCCCCCATTATTTTGATTGATAATTTAATTTACATAACAGAACAACATTTGCCGACTAGCAACTAATAAATAAAAACAAAAAAAAAAAACAAACTTTTTGCCGAAATAAAATCTTTTACGTGTGGCCAGACTCAGCTAGCCGTTTACCTACGGTAAGAAGATCGGGACACGAACGTTTCCGAAGATACACGACCGTCTTATGAATCATGTCCAACACATTTAGTTTTTCCTCGATTCTCGAACACGGATGTAGGGATTATGAGGTGTCAATAGAAGCCTATTACGCTCGATTTTTCTACGGTAAAGAAGTTGCAATTCAGCGGTTTGGACTAACAGGGATGGTCATAGAACTAGCGTTTTGAGATGAGGTTAATTAACCAATCCATACTTTTAATATTATTATAAATGTGAAACACTGCTTCTGTCGCCGCTGAAGACGCCTGCTCTAAAAAAAGGCTGAAGTACGCTTCCTTGGAGCAGCTTTACCATGTTGTGCCGGTTGCTTTGGAGACTCTGGGCAGTTGGAGTACGGAGGCAAGGCGTTTTGTGCGGGATTTGGGCCGTAGGCTCGGTGAGACAACGGGAGACTCCCGGTCCAGGTCGTTCTTGGTGCAAAGAATGGCCATCGCTATTCAGCGAGGTAATGCGGCGAGTGTTATGGGCACCTTTCCACCGGGAACGACCAGGGGCGGGTTATTTATTGACATTTGACGTTTCATTTAATGTGAAAGTAACTCAAATGACTTTGATAAGGGTAAAATGAAAACTGATGTAGTCAACGCTAGTTCAATAATCAAGGTTGATTAAGAGATCTTGATCATTGTTTACTAATAGAAGACCCTAGAAAAAGTATCGATTATAAGTATTTTTTAAATGATTAAATATTATACAAAATTTTCAAGTAAAGAAAGAAAGAAAAGAAAGAAAAAGTATTTAGAATAAGTAGCACGTAAGTAAGATATGCGTTCATCGTTGACTTCATCGTTGTCGTTTGACTTTTTAGACAAACTACAACTCTGTCTGTCTGTCTGTTATGCTTTCACGGTTAAACTACTGAACCGACTTTGATGAAATTAGGTACGTAGGAAGCTCCAAGAAACTCCAAGGGTGAACATAGGCTACTTTTTATCCATCTTCGACTTCGCTAGTGCAATAACCAATATTCATGCGGATGGAGCAATAAAAGAGGATTTTCCTAATGGGATGAAACGAGGTTCCAAACTTTGCATGGAAAAACCTTTTTTCAAGCGGGCAAAGCCGCTGGCAGAAGCTTGTTAGGATACATTTTATGAAATTATTGATTTACAGTATACAGGGTTATTTATAATACACTGGCAACCTGTCAGGACTATGTTACTAACATCATAAACAACAACTATTTAACTACGAGATTTAAAAATTTATCATATTTTAGTTCATCAGATTTTCATACAAAAATTAAAATAGTTAAATTGAACGTTCTAAATATTAAGAAGTCTATGTGAACCAAGCGATAGGACAATAGCGGAGGAGAGCGGGTATGGTCGTCGGGGGTGCTTGATGCTTGCGTCGCGTCATATAGACGTAGGTAGGTATTGAAATGCGCTAGATAGAACAACGAAATCTTGAAGGTTTATTTTTAGTAAATGATTTATGTTTCGTAAAAAGTCACGGAAGAAAAGTTGTCGTTTATGATGTTATGTTATTCCTGCAGGGTTGTTATTGTTTTACAAGTAACCCTGTATAGCTCAGTTATTTGTTTATTTCAGCTTCATGTACTTTAGCAGTACGTAAGAGGACTGAATGTTCCACGGTAATCTGTACCAAATTTTGCATCGAAAAGTTATGTATATACTCGTATGTCTTATATATATATATGTTATGTATACAACTAAAATCCTAATTAACATGTTCGGCCTAGCGCCACTCTCGTGAGGTGCGCTCATTATGACACAATATATTTGACACTAGCTTTTACCCGTGGCTTCGCTCACGTAGGTACATAAAATATAGCCTACGTTACTGAGAACTTTACCTCTTTATAATATTAGTGTAGATTTGCAAGTGTTGCGGTGCAAAAGTTTAACTAATAAATAAAATATACTATGGCATGGCTGCTTGGTGTTATGAGACGTAGTGCAAATGTCATATTTTTATTGGGCGTGATAAGACGTTTTATTAACAACAAATTGTACAAAGACGTCATAGGACGTTGATAGTCCAAACGTGTTAAAACAATGAAGTGGTGGTCTTCAATAAAGAGAAGACTCTTACTTCCAGAAAGAGAGGTGATACCTTGGAGGCGCGCACTGTTCCCGCGCGCCTCAAGGAGTTGTCAGCAACAGCAGGGGCCCAGCCGGGTCGAAGCCTACTGGGGCCAGGGTTATTCGAAAGGGCGCTCGAGCCCCGGTATGAAGGCTTGAAGGAACGGGATGGGTTTTTTAGTCAGTAAAAGTCTGAAACTATCTCCCGCTCCGCACAAGAGCGGGGGTTGTCATTGGATGATTTTTCCCATCGAAAAAAAAAAAAGGTGGTACCTTGGAAAAGTTGCTACTGACAGGTAAAGTAAATGGGAAAAAACCCAGGGGCAGGAGTCAGTTACGTTAGTCTGGCCAAATTCGTGCTACACTGAAGAGCACATTCTGCGACGCCATCCACATCGCCGATGATAGGACAACATGGAGAAATATAGTCCACAAGAAAGTTATTTGTGTATCACGACCCTCAGCATTGAAGATAAACGATGCAAAGAGGAGGTATTCAATGGTTTCATAACGTATAGCTTTAGATTTCTAAGTTAAGATCCACCATGCTGTATAAAACTCAAAGTAGAACTACATTGCGCATACGCGGGCCATGTACGTTGATCTGGGCGCATCCGTCTCCATACATTTTACTTGGCAACTAGACTTGTAGAGCTACATTTAGACCCACCCACCCATTTATAACTGATTAACATCCGTAGACTCATAGCAAGGTTCAGTTGAAAACCAGCGTCAGGCAACTGCTACGTAGTGGCCTGGCATCATGCTGAACTGGACCCATTTGGCGCAGCCGTGAGACATACCATGTAGATATCTTTAAGTTTAAGTTTCTATAATATAATAATTGTTATCTTATTGTGTGTGCCTATGTGCCAAATAAACGTTTTTTCTTTCTTTCTTTCTTAGACCCATGCCACGCGACGTGCCGCTATGTACCTACATGGCCCGCGTATGAGTCAGCCTAATGTTCCCGCTTTACACTTATCCGTCGCAATATCCAATCCGCCATATTAATCAAGTTGCGACTACCGTTACGTCAAACAGACTCATTCACCTCGCCTCCCCGCTGGCTTTGTGGACAGATTCCAATACAATCGGGGGGGCCAATGTCCAGTGCGTCCATTGATTTGACTTTCTTCAAGAAATCACGTCTGACGCCGGAAGACGATTCGACTCGGAACACGCAGACCAGAACGATGCCTTTAAATACACTGACCATTCTTCACACTTACATACTTAATATCAACTGAAAACCAACTCTATTTCTACAGAGTAAAAGTTAAAATTCCAATGACAGTCAACTCCTAGACAAGAAAAGTCATCACATGCAATTTTGAATGTTATGTCGTAACAGTAAGGTGTGTTTTTCGTTGTGGGTTAACAAAGTAGTGTTAAACCATTTTCAATCTCGGTCGTTCCTTCACGCGCGGTTGCAGGAGGGTAAGCAGCAGCGTCATCTTGCAGATGCGTTCCGCCCCGATAGGTGATCCGACATACAGGATTAGTTACGACACGAAGTGGTGAGAATGTGGTGAGCACACTGCTTACCACATTATTATTATACACATTAATACCTGAAAACGCAGCGTTGGAAGGCCTCCTACAAGGTGGACCGATGACCTGGTAAAGGTTGCGGGAATCCGATAGATGTGGGACGCTAAGGATCGTTCATTGTTGCGACATTTGGAGGAGGCCTATGTCCAACAGTGGATGTCTATTGGCTGAAATGATGATGATGACATTAATATACAACTCTAGTTTTTGCCCGCGGCTTTGTCCGAAAACACTCAATAATAAAGCAGCTTTTTATCGGTGAAGAAATTTAAGTGATAGAACCAGTACTTCCAGAACTTACCTCCTACAAACAAGAAAATAAACTACCTCTTTATAATATAAGTGTAGATGTAACTAGAATTATTCCAGTCCTTGCGTCGTTTCGAAGGAGTGGAACAATTTGCCTGTTGCGGTCTTTCCGTCGGATTATAATTTATCCGACGGGTCTTCAAGGCCATAGTAAATAGCCTCATAATAAATTAGTGCACTTCACCATCATCGATTTCATAATTGATTACCAACAGGTGGGATCGCAGTTAAGCACCAATTTATTTATCTAAAAAAAATATCCTTATACTTTCGCCCCAATTAGAAAATTAAGTTACAATCATCATTCTAGCACTGCTTTACTTCAGTGTTTTTTAATTATTGTAATTAATTACTAATTGTCGGCAAATGATATAAGAATCGACTCACTACGTATGTAAGTAACGCTTTGGTATTGATACTCACGCACACGCAAACAAATACGCTAGTCTTCGATATTGGTCAAGAATTTATTGAAATAGATAATTTTCAAAAAATCTTGATTATTTTAGGTTGAACATTGTTTACCTAGGGCATGTCGGTTTCCACACGATGTTTTTCTTCACCGTTTTGAGAGCAAGGTGATCAAATAAATTACATAAGGTAATGCGCCTGGCTGGGTTTGAACCCGCGACCTACAACTTGTGACACACATACAAACTATTGCTTTTATAACAATAGTATGATACTTAAGATTTAGATAGTGGTTTAGCAGGTGCTTCGTTACTATTTTTATAGACTACTAATTAGTTCTTAAACTCGGTAAAACTCTTTGGACTGGGACCGAGATCCCAACTTACACCGATAAAAATAACAATTTTTTGAGTAGTATTTTAGGACCACAAATCAAATAAATACAGTTTTTTTGGTAACTATACTTTAATGCCTTTTTCCTCGTGGTCCATGAATATTATAAAAAAAAAATTAGGTGGTTAGGACGTCGGTCCCAGTTCTAAAAAAAGGACAAATATTATCGACTCTACAATCTCCACAGGTGGGGGTTCTCGGATGGTTCCGATCTTCAGTGTTTGTGCGGCGTCTCTCCGCAGACCATGTCCCACCTTCCGTCCTGCATCACGTGCCCTGTTTCCTGCTCACGTAGGGACCTAATGACAGCATCAGCGGACGGCATTGCCGTGCCCGAATTCTGGGCCAGGCAAGGAATTTAACTAATTTTGCCATCGATACGATAAGAAGAAGTTCGACTAATATGACTAAGACCGTCTAACCCAAGAAACTTTTTCTTTATTTTTCATACAACCGCTGTTTCGTTATTATGACGTTATTACAAATCTTTTTATAGGTATTTTGTAAACATAGATATCTTATAGTGAAAACAAATCTAGTTTGCAAATTTGGATGAACTTATACACTTCATAAATTAAAAAAACATTACTGTACACATTTTGTTTTTATATGTTTAGCCGCACATTCAAATCGAGATTCTGAATAACGTATTTTTTCCCAAAAAGATTTAGGGTTAAAAAAAAAACGCATTTCTTAGAAAACAGTTTCGTGAAATATTCGTGTGAATGATGGAATTACCGAATACCAACAGCGTTCAGGTATATCGCGCCTATGATGACTACCACTTTACTGCGCTCATGATTAAAAGTAGCCGATTTTGAATAAACAGTGCTCCATTGGTAAAATTGCTGTAAGGCGTTCCGATGCGAGGATAAACAAATAAACAAAAAAATGAACAAACAAACAAACAAATATCTCTCTTTTCGCGTTTCTTCTTTATCAAAACTTGCGTGAGATGAAACAACAGTCTATTAGCAATAGAAGCGCGGGCGTTCCAATTTTAACCCATTCCTATGTTCTTTCTGCGCTAGTTTTGTTAAGCGTAAAATATTGTATTATCAGTTACCAGTTTCATTTGTTTACCATCTCTCCATATTCATCTTCATCATCATCATCATTTCAGTCGAAAGTCGTCCACTGTTGGACATAGGCCTCCCCCAAGCGTCGCCACAACGACCGATCCTGTGCGTCTCGCATCCACCGCATTCCCGCGACTCTCACCAGGGCCTCAAGTCTGCTATTACAATAGTGTCAGAATGGTCTATCATTGATGTCATAATTGTCGATTTTGACAAGTTTGGTAATCTACTAATATAATGGCGTCATTATGACTTTCCAATGGTCAACCACTGACACTCCATTGAAAAAAGTGGCTTAAAATGGTAATCTCGTACATATTAACAAATGAATATTTGATATTTGCGGTAATCTGCAAAAACTTTGACAGTTTATTTGATCAGAATTTGACCATTAGAACGTTATTGTGCAGTTATTGGTTTTAATATGCTCGAAATTATCATTCTACCGCAATTCTATTACAAGACCATTGACCGATCAATGATCGATCATTATGAATTAGCAGATTACAAACTTTTAACAAAATGACAATGGGATCGTGTTGGAATGACGAATTTATAAAAATAGCAGACTTGGGGCCCAGGTCGTCGGTCCACCTTGCCGGAAGCCTTCCAATGTTGCGTTTTCGCGGTCGCCACTCTAGAACCTTTCGGCCCCATCGACCATCCGTTCCACGAGCAATGTGCCCTGCCCACTGCCACTTTAGTTTTGTGAGTCTTCAGGCTATGTCAGTGACCTTGCTCTCTCCATATAATATATAATATAAATAATATTCCACACAACTATCACACAACGCCCGCCGTCTAGTCCCAAGCTAAGCAGAGCTTGTGTTATGGATACTAGACAACTGAAAAACATACATATATATTTCTAAATACATCATCACACAAACATTTGTCCTGGGTGGGAATCGAACCCACGACCTCCGGCATAGCAGTCAGGGTCACTAACCACTAGACCAACAGGCCAGTCAAATTACTGTCAAAATTTATAGGTCGCACTTCTAGTGTTAAACCATGCATAGGTTATTGATAGACGGGTTGGAACGGGCCCTCTTAATGTATTTATTTATTTAAGAACTCGTTAATAACATAATGAAATCTAGTTGACGCCATTAAAAAAACTACTAATCACGCTGCCATTTCATGACAGGAAGGTAACTATGGTCCAACCGGCCTATACTTAATACGTATAACAAACAGAATTTTAATGAGAAATTAAGGCAGGGAACACGATCGAAAATTTAATTTTTACTTTGAAAAGGCTTGAAGGGCTTCATTTTGAAGGCGCGTACTGAAGTTAAAACTAAATTATGCTTTCATTATGAACTTTCTTACAAGGAACAAAGTTCTTCTTATTTATTATATCTGTATATAGAAAATCTACGTAATGATGAACGGACTTTCACGTTTGTACTTTAGTAAAAGACTTAAATAAATTAAATGTGTTAATGGTCTGTCTTGTTTTGTTACTAGCGTCCCATCCCAACTTCGCACGGATGTTAGATATCTTTGGAATTCTCCGCTTTTTATCTTATACTAGCTTTTGCGCGCAGCTTCGCCTGCGTATATAATATATAGCCTATGGCACTTAGGAATAGAGCAGCTTTCTATCGGTAAAAAAATTTTTGCAATCGGACCAGTACTTTAAGAGATTACCTCCTATAAAAAAAAAAACAATCGTCACCTCTTTATAATATTAGTGTAGATAATGCTTGTACTGTACATATTATAAACCTTCGTCATGAATCAATCTGTCTATAGGCAAAAAGTGCATGAGAATCAGTTTAGCAGTTTTGGAATTTATCGCGTTCATACAGATAGACCAACACGGTGGAGGTCTTTTGCTTTATAATTTAATACATAAAAATCTTGTGTTACAGTGTTATCGGACTCTTTCAATATAGATTGACCGATTTTTATAAATTTTTTTTAGTACGGTAGGTCTATGAATAGGTCGTCCATCCTACTTTCTCGCTCATAACATTATATGTCGTTGGTAAGGTCCCTGGTTAGTCAGTGCATACACTAGCTAATTATCGTTAGTTCAACTCAGAATTTTAAGATATTTAATGTACGTGTACGTACCGGAAGACGCAGCGTTGGACGGCCTCCAACAAGGTGTACCGATGACCTGGTCAGGGTCGCGGGAATCCGATGGATGCGTGACGCACAGGACCGGTCGTTGTGGCGACGCTTGGGGGAGGCCTATGTCCAACAGTGAACGTCTTTCGGCTGATATGATGATGATGATGATGATGAATGTTCCGACGGCCAAATTAATTTATGTTAGCTTCTTCCAGCGGCTTCTCCTGTGTGAAAGTCAAACCTTGTTACAAAGAAACTTATTTCAGGGATAAAAAGTAGTCTATGTGCAATTGTAGGACATGGTCTACCCGTGCACTAAATTTCATCAAAATCTGTGCAGCGTTCGTGTAATGTGACGACAAATATGCCTTTTTATCTGGGGGGAGTATTCCTTTGGGACTATTTTCTATTGTTATGCAGGCGACGCCGCGCGGCTGGCAGCAGTTTACGAGTAAACTACAGTAGTTTATAGTAAGGATTGATAGCTAATTTTAACATTAAAAATACGAGAAGCACAGGACCGGCCGTTATGGTGACAATTAGGGCCTATTTTCAACAGTCCACTGTCCAAATGACGAAAGAAAAATGCTCCAAGCAATTTTCTCAATTTTTTTCTTCATTAAAACCTAAACTGCGAAGACTTCAATAAATAGATTTGAAAAAAAAGTTCATCGAATTCAGTCCAGTCATTCTCGAGCTTTGAGCTTAGCAACACATTTGACAATTATTTTTATTTTATATAGTTTTGATGCTTACTTGTAGAATACAGTGACTTTTAGGCTATTAGATTGGTTAACCATTTATTTCTTACAAATAAACAATTTAATTTGATTAGATTTGACAATACGAGGTAACCAACATAGCCCGAAGAATTGCCATACCATTTTCCATGTAAGTGGAAAAGTTCTACCGCGTATTGCTTTGATGCATCATTGAAAGACCTGTGTGGACAAAAGGGCCACGGGAATCCGAGAGAAGTGTGACGTGCAGCTCGTTCTGGTGACACTTTAGTGATAATAAAACCAACGCATCAAATGATAAATTTTATTTATTTTGCAAGTAGGTTTTTATAAACACATCTACACGTCATTTTTTGCGTTAATTTAAACTAAATGACGCCGGATACATCGATCAGATGCCTACCTAAGGTATCCGTTTGTCAATTTATTGTCAAAAGGCAGTAATTAACCAGACTTGGTCACAAGGTAAGCCGGAAGGTTTTTTAAGCTAGTACCCGTAGCTAAATGATAAATGATCTTTATTTTGCAATTAGGTTTTAAAAACACTTTTACACGTCAATTTTTTTTCGTCAATTAAAACTAGATAAGGCCGGCTAGTTTCTTACATAAATATTAATAAAGACAAGCCTACGTCATTCAAATTTCGTAGCACGTAGCATGTTCGTGCGTTGAGATCTTCTGCACACATGTAGCACATGTAGCGCCTACGCACGCGTAGCACATACATCTACGAGCTACGAGATTGTGTAGCATGCAGTTTTTATTTTATTTTTGTCGAATTTTATGATTATAGGAGCTTTTCTTTGGGTTAGCAAAATACTATAAAATAATGGTGGTGCCTTTTACTAATTACTTGAGTGGAGATAGTTTGCGATTATCCCAGACGCAGGGAGCTGGTTTAAAATGAATACTGTATAGATGCGGGTTATGCGGGTGACCTTGCAAATGCGACTCTAATTACGACGACGAAATTATGACACTGGACAAAGGAAATTCGGAGGAAACATGCAGCACTAACCTGTAGATTCATCTTTAGTAGGCCGAAGATTTTAATTCCTTGCTGGATATTCCAGGGCAGGGCATAAGGGGGTGTCCGTCGTCTTTCTCTCGTATACACACACTTTTCTAATGTTTTAGACAGATTCACTATAGTACATAAATCTGTACAGCTAAGGAGTTGAATTCCCTGCTAGAGTCTGTGTTTCCTGATAGCTATGACCTACCCTAGGTTTCTTTAAGTCAAGAGTTAATAGTGTGCTTCTAGGCAAGTGTGCTCCATCGTCGGCATCATCGCTTACCATCAGGTGAGATAGTGATCAAACACGAGCCTATCTTTATTAAAAAAAAAAAAAAAACTGCTAAGCTTTTTCCCAATTTTATTGGGGCCGGCTTCCAGTCAAAACATATACCGATGGAGATCAGTATTTTACATGGAGCAACTGCTTGCCAGATGGCCGTTGGGGCTGAAAGGTTCTGGAATGGCGACCACGTACCAGAAGACGTAGCATTGGAAGGCCTCCTTTAAGGTGGACCGATGACCTGGTAAGAGTTGTGGGAATCCGATGGATGCGAGACGCACAGGACCGCTCATTGTGGCGACACTTGGGGGAGGCCTATGTCCAACAGTGCACGTCTTTCAGCTGAAATGATGATGATGATGATGAACTGCCTGTCGGGTCTTCATAACCCAGTAATTGAGTAACACGATACTCCCTAAGCAAGACTAGTGTTAATTTTCCTATTTTCTAATTATTCGTAACGACTGTCAAAGGTTAAATGACAGTCGCGACCAACGGCTTATAGTGCATTCCGAGGCATGGTAGAGTCTCAGTGTGATAAGATAGTCACCCATTCATATTGTGGTGCTTGCCACTATGATATGGATGGATGCTTTACTTTGCTTAGATCGATCCAAGCAGCTGATAGATTTTCAACGTAAAAATGGGCCATACACATGTACAGTTACAGTATCGGCGGTCGCCTTCTTCTAAGAAGCAGTAATACTAGCGATGGAGGCAGCAGTATGCGTGAGGGAAAGGGTCCTCATTGCTCAGTCATCAAAACTCAAACTTCGAATGCTAGCCGTCGCAGGCACGGGATTACGGACGGCGAGCAATGGGTAGCTCGTCGTCCGGCCGTTCGCTAACCCTACGAACTGAGCCTGAGTCGCCGATGTCACGTAGTGTTCCAGGCGTGTCTCAAATCGCCGCCGCCGCCGGGATTTCGATCCCGATTTCCGGCCACCGTAGGCGCGGGCTTGCGGACAGTGAGCAATGGGTAGCTCACTGTCCGGCCGTCCGGTTACTGTGCGGACCAAGCCCAAGTCGTCGACGGTGCGCACTGTTCCCGCGCGCCTCAAAGAGTTGTCAGCAACAGCATGTCCCAGCTGGGTCGAAGCCTACTCGGGCCAGGGTTATCCGAATGGGAACTCGAGCCCCGGTATGAAGGCTAGAAGGAACAGGGTAGGCTTTTAGTCAGTAAGAGTCTGACACTATCTCCTGCTCCGCCCAAGAGCGGGGGTTGTCATTGGATGATTTTTCCCACCATAAAAAAGGCGTATCTCAAAAAATGTCAGCAAAACCGTAGGGGCCCAGTAAAGTCGAAGTCTACTGGGACTAAGGTCGACTTTTGAAAGGCGAACTCGTGGTCCTAAAACGCAAAGGGCAATTTTAAGGAAGATATGTGTGGTTTTAGTCAATAAAAGTCCGTTCCACTCTAAAGTGGGAAAAGCCATTAGAGGATTTACCATCTTAAAAAAGTTACAGTTACGGTATATAATTTAAAACGGAAAAATAAATAAACGTTAAGTCCCAGCTGAGTCTCCGCCATTCACAATTAAAAGAATCACTCCGATAAAAAAAAGCCTCGCTAACTAACGCGTCACAAAACCTTTTACGTTTCCCCATTCCCGGCGGCTTCATTACACATCAACATCGCACACCAATCAAGCTTTCATTAGTCCGCTACGAAACAATCAATATTCATATCCCATGCGAAATCTTTATAGCGAGCCGTGTGGAGGCACAGACGAATAAAAAAAAACAAGATAGATGATCCCGACTGCGCTCGCATTCGCAACGAAATTAAAAAGAACAAGGCATATCACTTAGCGCACACAGAAGCGCGGTTTTTATTAAAAAATTCTACATATCTCGCGTCTTCACCACTTTATCTTAACCCCCCACTGAAAAAGAGACGGACAACAAAAAAATTCAACGCAAGAAAGGGACATGAATACGAAAATTATAATTGCCAACTGTAAATTAACACCAATTCGGTTGTTGCCGTCCTTTTCTGTTTTACTCCTTTACGGTACGTGTGAGGGAGACGTCGATACCTTTGTGTGTGCGAGTACAATGATTTACATACGTGGTGAGCTCACAAACACAATAATGGACAGAGGCGCGGAAAATCGAAGGATGCGATCGGTTTTCCGATTTGCTTTATGCGGCGGACTGCATCAGGGAACCGCCTGCATAATGCTAAGCTTTGCAGGAAAAACAATCCGCTGCCCGGATTGGGATGGGAGCATGAATACATTAGGCTGCGACTCCAATATACGACGAGCATACGTACTCTTTTCTATATTTAAAATGAGATCTGTAACTGCAGTAGAACTTATGGTTGGACCAGTCTGTAGGAAGTGAATTATGAGTCATGTGTTGAAATATTTGTTCATTTTGGAGGTAATTCTGCATTGTTACGTGACGTGCTAGCAACTGTTTTACTGACGAAGTGAGGGGCTTAATATGTGTCATTTCCATTTTTTGAACAGCTGTGGTGGCCCAGTGGTTACGGCCCCGACTTACGAGTAATAGGTCGCGGGTTCAAACCCAGCCAAGCGCATTACTTTGTGTAATTTAGTTCATCACCATTGCTCTTAAAACGGTGCAGGAAAACATCGTGAGGAAACCGGTTTCCTAGAAGCCAGAATTTGAAGATTTGACATCCACCAACCCGAATTGGGCCTGCGTGGTGGATTACGACCTATTCCCTTTTCTAAAGAGGAGGCCTGAGTCCCCGTAGTGGGATCATCATAAGGCTGATTATGTACATTTATGTATTATAGTAAGTATGCACATTGTTTATATGTGATATATTTTTTTAACATACTTTCTTGCAAAAAGATACATATTTTATTCAGTCATCAAAAGATTGGGTTCCACACAAAACTGAGATTCGATGTGATACGATGCCGCATCGCAGAAAACCGCGATGCGAATTACTGCGATGCGATTTTGTGCGGCAATACATCGTCCACCGTGACATCGCAGTTTTGTGTTTGACCCCGTAAACAGTTTTTGGATTTTTTCAAAATTGTAACATTAAAAACATTGAATAAACGCTTTCCACAAATTTCAGTAGGTATGTATTTATTTGTCTCTTTTCTAATTGACTGGCCACCAACAGGTCTAGTGGTTAGTGGCCCTGACTGCTACGCTGAAGGTCGTGAGTTCGATTCCCACCAAGATACATGTTTGTGTGATGAGCACGATCGTTTGTTCTATGTCTGGGTGGAATTTGTCTATAATATGTATGTATTTAGTTATATAAGTATCAATTGTCTAGAACACATACCACAAGTTCTGCTTAGTTTGGGACAAGATGACGTTGTGTGAAAGCTGAATGGTTAATTCCACTACTTTAGTGGAATTCCCTGCTGGAGTTTGTGTTTCCTTGTAGCTACAACCTAGAGGTATTTAAGTAAAGAGTCAATAAATTACAATTTTTTTTTATTTTTTTTATTATTATTATTATTATTTTTTTATTTTTCTAGTCAAGTGTGCTCCATATTGGACCACGTCGTTGCTTACCATCAGGTGAGATAGTAGTCACACGCAAGCCTACTAATAATTAGAAAAAAATGATTTTCTATCTAATAAAATAGACAGTAAGTGACATTTTATTTATTAAAACATTATACACCGCTAAATTTTGTTCGTTTTAATTCCGTAGAGGGTCGATCCGGTACATGAAACACTATCAATTTGTAACCTATACCATACCTATAGGTAGTTTGTATGCAACGCCGACTACTACCATACGGTCATTGGACTAGCTCAGCTGACGTTTTCTTAAAGAAATTAATTTCGTACATGCGTAAATTAATACGAGTTTTGAAAAAAGGTACTTTATTTTTTAATTTTATCTTTACAAATCGATACTGTTTCATGTATCGGATCGACTCTCCACGGGATTAAAACGATCAAAATTTAGCGGTGTATATAGTAATATAATATATAGGCGGACTTTATGCAACACAACATTCTCTACTTCTGAACAATTTCATTGTTAGTAATATTTTTATTTCAACAATGCCTCACAAAATAAGGTAATTGTTTGAAAAGTCTACCGAAGCCGACAAAAACATGTCCCAGATAATATAAAAATGTTTGAGCCGGTTTTTTGTTTATGAAGCTTTTAGTAAACAAAACTATTTTCCACGGTTCATATTTCTGAAGAAAACACATGAACAAAAACCTCGTATAAAAATCACTGGTGTCCATTTTACTCAATTTTGAACACTTTATGCTTAGTACTTGGTAATAAAAAATGAGCTGGTCTGTGAGGATGGTTAGTAGTAGTGAAACTGACTATCAAAAATGCACTAGATGAAGCTACTAAGACGAATTCTCTAATATTTCTTTTTATGTGTTTTTTGTTTATGAAAATACTTTGGTAGTTTAGGTGTGGGCACTAGTTTTCAAAACTCATCATCATTCAGTCGAAAGACGTCCACTGTTGGACATTTGTCTCCCCCAAACGTCGCCACAACTACCGGTCCTGTGCGTCTCGCATCCATCGGATTTCCGCGATCCTTACTAGGTCATCGGTTCCCCTTTTGGGAGGCCTGCATCTTCCGGTACGTCGTCACCAGAACCTTTCGTCTCCATCGACCATCTGTTCTGCGTGATAGTTTTCAAAACTAGTGTGATGAAATCTTTAAGTAGAATCAATCACTACATCATCATCTCCCTGCCTATTTGGGGTCGCCGCTACACGTTTTTTGTTCCATTTTATCCTATCACCCGTCATGCTACCACTGCATCTAAACTGTAATATTTATGATTCGTAATCCATAATAATTTAAATGTGAAAGTAACTCTGTCTTTTACGCTTTCATGCTTAAACTACTGAATCAAACTTGGGAAAATTCGGTATGGATTAAAGTTGAACGCCAAGAAAGGATATGCAGACGCATTTTAGACGAAAGATGTCCACTGCTAGACAAAGGTCTCCCGCAAGTGTCGCCACAACGACCGGTTCTGTGCGTCTCGCATCCCTGGAATTATCGCGACCCTCAATAAAAATAAATAAATATAAACCAGTTCTTGACTGCGATTCCACCTGATGGTAAGCAGTGATGCAATCGTTAATGGTGAGGCGCACTAGTTTATTTAATGTTCTTACATTAGAAAATTATTCAGATATTGATAACAGGTTAAAAATTTAAACTGAATTTCACTATCACGAAATGATTAAAACTGCAACATCTTTCCGTTGAAACTCAATTACGAAAAAAAAAACCTCAAAAATTAATCCTGATTAATTCATACTTAATCATACCACCCCTCTTTTGTCGTCTGTTTATCTTCCATTACAAAATGCAATACAAAATTACAAAGTATATACGTGAACAAAACTCTTTACCCCACTTTGTATTTAAGAAACGGGCGAACAAATATATAGATAGGTTAGAAGTACTAGTACAGTCGCACGCACAAAACAATGGCAAGGCGACGGTTGACCTCGCGGCCGCGCCTCCCCATGTCTTGCCACCCGCCGGTAGCGCCGCGTGCAATTAATATGCCGAGGCGGCCGCGTGTACCCCGACTGAGAACACTTGATCCTTGACGGTTTTTTTTTGTAAGGATGTGAAAAATGTAAGGACCTTATTCCTTACCAACTCCTTAGTTGGTCTTGATATGCGATTGTTCAAAAGAGTTACCAGATTAGCTAGGACGTAAAAAGTAGCTACAGGCTACAGCTAGGTTTTAGTCAGTTATAGAATGATATCTCGCTCTATTCAGAGAAGACGAAGTTATTTGTAGATTTTCCATTTCACTGCAGTCAGACAGTTTAAACAAAATAATGAAAATGTTGTGATTTGTTTTAGGAAGGCAATAATTTAATTCAATGTTACAAACATTTACTTAGGTTCTAAATCTAAATCAATGTACTATTCTCTGAAACATTGGTTCAGAATAGAATATAATAAAATAAACTTAGAATATCGTACACCAAAATAGAATCTTTGTGTAAAAATGTTAGGTACTAGAAAGCTACATGGGTAAAGAAAATATAAAGAACAAAAATATGAGGAACCGAACAAAATTCAAAGTTGGTACACAACTGAATTTTGCTCGTACATGGTTTATTCATACTATTATGAGTATGTAGTTGTTTTTATATGTATATGATTCGGAAACTAAAGATTGCATATTGCATAATCACAATGACAAATCGTCACAGTAAACAGACACAGACAGTAAATATTTGATTTTTGATGAAATAATTAAAATATTTAATTACAAGTATCAAGTAACAAAGGTTTACACATAACCCGTCCAAGTTTTCTTTTGCGAAAGAAGAGAGAGAATTTTTGATCAATAATTGTCACTGGGCGGCCCCCTCTCCCCGGCGCGGGGAGGTGGTGTGGGGTATCCGCGGGTGGGGGGAGACGCGGGGAGGGGGTAATTACGAGTGCGTTTTGTTACCGAGATGATAGGCGCGAAAAATGGCTTGCGCGTGCTTTTACGTGTCTCCTCTAGTTTTGAATATTCAGAGTCGGCCTCTCGGCCTGATGAAATATTGAATAGACGGAGTAATTTATTCCCCAAGGAGAGTTTCCGAACGGTCCACGTTCCGTTCGGATATTGAAATTAGGCGCTGCTTTGCTTAAGAAAAGCGTTTGTTTGACGGCCGTCCTATAACGGCCTTTATACGGTGAAATATTTTTTCTTTGATTTTCATCTTCTTTTAAATGACGCGCGTCTCGCGTTTATTAAAGTTTATTACAAACTTTAGGTAATAAGAATGGCTGTATGGCAGTTGTGGGAGCGAATAAAGTGTCATCGACGATGGTAACGCTGCTATAAACATTAGACATTGCTATTGTTTGTCAGCTAACTTTATCATACTGGCAAACATTGAGTTCCAAACAGATAATTTAGAACTTCTTCCTCAAAGTCAAAAGTTATGGTAATTAATAAAATCCTGATAATTTTCTATTTAGAAACTCTTCATAGTAGCCAACGGTATGTCTTTATGTGTAGTATAAGTTGTAAGCTTATAATCACAGAAACGGAATCCCTTTGACTGCTCTATAAGGAACTCTGCTCTGAAATATAACTATACAGCCACTAAAATTGTTAAATACGTCTTCAGTGTCATTTTTCTTTTCTTTTAAGAAGTCTATTCACCGTTTACAAAGACGGCGAAGACAGAGCGACCAAAAATGTACGGTACAGAAAAAACATACGCTGCAAATGGGTTACCACAAAAAGAACCAAGAAAAAGCAGGCAGATTTTTCCTACGACAGCAAAAATACCCGAAACAATTGGCGTCGACTGTACTCGAAGTACATAGAAAGTACACGAACGTCTTAAACAAAACATTTGTTTATTCCGAACAAATTGAAAAACGGTATTAATTAGGGAATCTGAGTTAGATGGAAGAATGTATGAAGTACGCACAAACAAGCTATTGCACTTAGTGAGCGAGCAAATATGCAAATTCATGCTTTAGTACGGTGGCGAGTGTGCGTCGTATGCGGAGATGGCACAGAGGATGCAGTGGAGATGACTTTGGGCTTATAAATATATTTTGGCGATTCTATATCGGTATTATGTTGGTTTGATTCGATTTTGTCACTTTTTACTAACACTCATGTTGTGAAAAACTTTTGTTATGTGACTAGTTGTGTCATTTAATAAAAAAACTTTCGATTATAAAAAATATATTTTTTATCCCTTTGGTATGTCGTATCCGCGAGTAAACTTAAGTGGCAGTGGGCAGGGCACATTGCTCGCAGAACAGATGGTCGATGGGGATGAAAGGTTCTGGAATAGCGACCACGTACCGGAAGACACTGCGTTGGAAGGCCCCCTACAAGGTGGACCGATGACCTGGTGAGGGTCACGGGAATCCGATGGATTTGAGATGCACAGGACCGGTCCTTATGACGATACTTGGGGGAGGCTTATGTCCAACAGTGGACGTCTTTCGGCGAAAATGATGATGATGTCGTATTCTATTAGACACGACATATCGTGTAATAATGTGTGAAATACTTAGATTTTTTTTTTCAATAGCTATTTATATTTTCACTACCCTGCGTTGTACTACTCTTGGGAGGTCGCATTAAAGGTCCCTCCATTTCTTTCATCTTTCTCGAGCCTGCACTTTGTCCTGCTAGTTCTGGTGAAATCTGTACAGTTTGTCTCGTAATGTTAAATAATTATTTATTACACAAAACAAAGAAGTCACTCAAAATCAAGCTTTGTTATTTCTCATAAAGTATTGCAATCACAATATATCAAAGGCACACAGTCATAATAGATACACAAGCCTATTGAAGCGATGTATTTACATCACAGCCCAAAAAATATAACAAAGAACTTTTGACATTCGTCTCCAAATATTTCTCTATTCCTCAGGGACATCAAGCCTAAGAAGAGAGGGTGGTTAATGAATAAAAAAATTCTCAATTTTTTTCTCTCCACAGTTCAGTGATTAGTTACCCTTATAATGAGTAGTGTGTGTGTTTGTGTGTATGTATGCACGTGTGATAGGGGGTTACTTAAGTTTGTGACAAGTTTATAAGGGACCCGAGATTAGGGAGTTTTTTGGGTATCGATCGTGATACTCTTCGCGAATTTTTATGAGCTTCTTTTTTAATTAGATTTTGTTTTGATTTTTGTAAAAGAAGAGCAAAGATGAGGCTACGTAGCAGATCATCGATGCGATTGACAGACCAGATCAAAGAGGCTGTGGGCAGAGTCTATTGAACGACTGCAGCCGGATGACTGTAAGCAGATGAAAGTGGCGGGAACTCGTGCTGCATAATCTGACAGCTTCCGGAGATCTACCTTCGTGATAATCACGACCACTCTGTTAAGAGTGAAGCGACCAAGAAGAGAAGGAGAGCTACGTATAAGACATGATTCTTCTTTTATTTTTGTTGAGTTGCAATCAAGTGTGTTTGAATTTGAGCTTCAGATTGAAGTAGGTTTTCAAGAAAAGAGTAAAATAATAAGCAGTGATGCGCGTTTGGAAATGATATTTACCTCATATACCACTAGGCCATTTTAGAACAGGCATGCGAGTTCCTTTAAAAAATAAACAAAATATTGAGATGTTTAATTAAACAACACAAAAAAATATTTCATGTTAAATCTTATAAGAACTTCCTCATCTCATTCAACAGTCAGCCGCATACATCCAAGACTGAAAAAAAAAGATAATAAATAGCTCGGTTTTCCTTCTTCTTATAAGTTACCGCAAACGGTGTGTTAAGGTGAACCCATAACAGAATCTTCAAGTATCACACACATATAACGCCTTGTATTGCCTTAAGAAATGGGGGTCCCGCTTGCTTTTCTTCCTTCCTATTCGAGTCACGCGTCCAACGTAACTTGGCATTTATGATTCCCCTTAAAATCCCCTTTCTCATCTATAATGTGACTTAGAAAAGAGGTGGGGAAGGTCTTCTATTATTTGCTACTTCAAGTGGGGATGTAAGAGTGACTCAAGTTAAATTAAGAATATGGAGTTTTTTTTTTTACTTTGTTTGTGGATGGGGACTTTTTTGACATTGTGGACTTTGTGCACCCTCGAGTTTTTTTATTCTTTTTTTTAATTCTTGAGGCGTCCGCGTGTAGGTACCTTTATTACACCTCCGTATGTAGGCCCTTTTTTCGTATTAAGGGATTTCAGGAGTTTATTTTTTGGATTAGGGCCTCTTTGATGTCGTGGGGTCTGGATGTATGTTTGTTTGTTTGCTGAAGTATCATCCTTGAGAGTAGATTGTGTGTTCCCGTTTTATACGAAGTTTGTACTTTTTCTCATACGCTTGATATAAATAAGATTAAATGAGGGTTTCATTTCGAAAATAATAAACTGTTTTTGTCTTTTACGGATATTGTCAATGTGATCATCACGTTTTTCTTTGTTTCTAAAATTAATTAAATTGACTTCAGTACCTACAAAATCCGGATGCGTGGTCACTGTTCGCTCTGATAGCTATTCCATGAACTAACAGTATTCAGCCTCTGAACGATTTATATTTCGTGTCATTAACCTGGTTACGGGTATCTGTGAAAACATAGATTGCTGAGCATAGCAAAAACCAGGCAATTAATTAAAAAAATATCTACATCAATAGACAGAAAACGTGAAATAAATTTAAACTTTACTACGTTAGTTTAAGCCTCATTTTTCTTTGCCTATAAGTGCCAGTCCAACCGTATCGGTTTCTATAAAAGAATAAAACTGTTGAAACGCAGTGACAACATACATAGCCTTAACTAGCATGTAATAGAACGTTTATTTAAATTGTAAGTGCATAGTTGGGAAACCTGAACGGTTGGTAATCGTTTGTCAAAATGATCGACTGTGAAAATGAAATGATTGAAGTGTGTCTTTGATGTTTTGGAGACGAAATGTGTGTCGAAAATGGCGATAATTTAGCAGATCGGATGACCTCTTCATGAATTGCAAAGTAATTGAAACGTTGAGGAAGTCACACTGATTTTCCATTTTCACTAACGCTAGCAGACATCCATGTAAATGTGGATTCACTTTTTTTGCACTACGTAACAGTGAAAAATATTCAGGCGTCTCCGAGTGTTAGAAAACACGAATTAATTGGATATAACGGTGTCTGAAAAAGGACTATACGTATTTAAAAGTAACTAACTTCTGTCAGCGGCTATGTTCGAGTAAAAGTACATTTTTCCATACAAATGGACCCCAGTTTTATCCCTTAGAGGGGGTGAATTTTGAAAAAAACTCTCTTAATGCTCGCTTACATGATAAAAAGAAACTTGGTACAAAATTTCACACTCTTAGTCCCAGTAGTTTTGGCTGTGTGTTTATATGTCAGTCAGTCAGTTTCTTTTTTATTTACAAAGATTTTAAGTCGATGAACAGTTTTAACGATAAACGTACAAAAATTCGAAATCCCTTTTGCACAATTGTACCAAACGCTGCCTTATCCACTTTGTGTAGGTACTATACGCTTTTTAATCGCACGTATTCATGTGCACACAGCTCTTAAAGAAATTCCAAGAGCTTTCTAAACTCTTTAAAGCATACTAAATGCAAAAATGCTGGCACCTAACATTTACCTAAACGCCTTTAAACCTCGGAAGAAAAAGCAGCGCATTTAAAATTGGAATAAAAATTGCACATGGTTGGCTGCATTGTGCAGATGTAAAAATTTGTACAAATACCGGGCGAAGGAAACATACTTTCTGCCAGTTATGTCAACGGCGGTACTATGGGATTTTGTCTTTTTTTTTTTTTTGCGTTCTGTTGTAGAGCAATGATGTAGGGAGATATTTTCCTCGTAGAGTTTTAAAGATGGTGATTTATTACAAACAAAATGTAACCATAAATAATTTGTAACTGTACCTAAACTAATTAAATCCAATTGTTGCGTTTCTATTTCGACTTAGAAATAAGTTAGAAAACTAGTATTCACGCCTTATGAAATCGGTAACTAGATCAGCATTAATCATGCTGCTAATTAGCGAATAAATTAATATTTAATCATTACTTCTGGTACCATTATATAAGCTAAACAACTACAGAAAAAATGGAAAAATTAGTCTATCGATTTTCCTTTTAAAAATGACGCAAGCAATAAAATAACACAAAGTAGTCAAATACAGCGTAAAAAGTATTGTTACCTACTTTAGAAATAGTGATCAACCAACCTTGTCTACCAAATATGTCTTTGTAAAAAGGTTTTTCATATTTTTAGGACCATTTCTGTACAATAGATTAAATAGAAAATTACGTTTGTATAAATAAAATTATTACAGCTGTAAAAAGATTATTGTGCAACACTTACTCAGGATCTCTTACGGAGAGACAGAAGATCTCTTTATAGTTTGTAAATAAAACATGTTTTGCTCTTAGTTAATTTAAATTTAGGTTAAGTGAATTAACTGATTGTTAATTTATAACATAAAGTCACCACTGTGCGGATCGCATCAAAGACACGGTGGAACATTCAGTGAAGATGTGCCCCGTTTGGGCGGAGCACCGCCGTATTGTCGTGGAGGCGATCACCAGCGGCGATCTCTTGCGTCCGGTCCTGCTCCAGGCCATGGGTTTTAGCGAGAGGGCATGGGAATCAGCCGTCTCCTTCTCTGAAGCCTTTCAAAAAAATGAATGTGTAGACTATGGCCTCAGATTACCTATATGACATTTTTTGCATCATGTTTTGAGTAATTCGACTTTAAATTCGGTAAACTGACATAATATAACAGTTATGAAGATTATGATTAGTTTTAAAATTGTCTTAGGATTCTGACCCGTATTGCTGATTAATCTGAATAACATAAAAACACCTTCAAACCTAGCAGCACGTTCCGATGGGACCATCCGATTGAAACCGCATACAAACCTAGTTTTATGTATGAAATCTGTAAAAATCGGTTGTCACTTGGTAGGGGATCGGTATGGCACTGTGCTGTAACTAAAAGTTTCCTACCGTCCGATTTAGGCAAATTTCTCGGCTATCGTGATTCGTTCCAGGTATTCCGTTAGACTGTTTAAGCTTTCTCGCGGTCTAGATTAACACGAATAAAAGAAAATAGGTATTGTTGTACAAGGTTAGTCATGTTTTAGATAAAAAATCTAGCTTGCGCTTTGTTCCGTCGAAGACGTGGGCACAAAATAGGTAAGTACAGAAGACAATCTCGTGTATGTATTTCACATTTTATACCTACGCTCGGTGAACGCACACTAATGAGCGTTTGAACCGGAATTGTCCGACGAGTGATCCGAGACGCGACCGAGACATCGTGTCTGTGAGCGGTGTCTATGTGTGCGTTGCTCAAGCGCGCTTTGTATGTAGATTGACTTCTGTACCTATATATTTTGTGACGTGGGTTTGTGGACAGCAAGCAGTGGGTAGTTCGCTGTCCGGCCATCCGATGAGACCACATGCATCTCAAAGAGATGTCAGTAGGAGTGGTGGGGCCAGTTAGCGCCGATGTCTGCTAGGGCTGCGGATTGTTTATAGGGTGTCCGTGGCGCTAGCAAAGGGCAACTGAAGAAATACTGAGTCAGTAAAAGTGTGACAGTTCCTGTCGCTTCATTCAGAGCAGAAGTGACTTAATGATAAAAAAACTGGGTAAGTGCGAGTCGGGCTCGCGTTCCGTGTAAACTACAATTCCCGAATGGAGCCTCGAAGATTTACTGTTTTCAGATTTTTTCCCATACCTGTGTTATAAGACCTTGCTTTGTGCCAAATTTAAGGATTTTGGGTTAACGAGAAGTACCCTATGAATTTCGATCTTTGAAAGTTTCAAAATATACGTTTTTTTGCGACATAAACGGCCGTATCTTTTTATTCGTTAACTTAACAGTTTGATTTTTTCACAGCTTGAAGGGACCGCAGACCTGAGTAGGTATATGGTTTTAATTTCAACTCGATGCCTCCACGCATTCTCGAGATAAAGGGTCTTGCCAGACAGACAAACAGACGGACGACAACAAAGTTATCCGTAAGGGTTCCGTTTTTTCCTTTTGAGGTACAGAACCCTAAAAAATCGTTGTTTTCCAACATGTAGGTTTTTGTGGGCACATTAGGGTGGTTTTAGTCAGTACTTGACTGCGTTACCTTAGAGCGGAGAACATTCCTGAGGATTTCACTAGAAAAAAAAAAATACTACCTACTTACAAAATCAACCCATTTTAAAGCATCATAAGTATCTTTCTATAAAGCTTACCTAATTACTTTACAAGAACTCATGGTACAGACCCACTTAATTCCGTATCAGGATCACTTCTATTAATTAATTACTGCCGTCCCCTGAGACGTCAAAAAACCTAGTCTTGTGGTGGACAGTAATTTGCCACGGAAATACAGCGTGTGGGCAAAAAATGGTTGCTTGTGAGCTTATAGCACTGAAGCGGCTAATGGTAGAGGCGGCAGTGTCAAAACATTTCATACAAAACACGATTGGATTGTCAATGAGTGCCATTGTTTACTGGGAGTAATGGTCAGTCTGAGACAGTTCTGTCTATGGCTATGACAGTTGAAACTTCTGCTCATCATTCTACATCTTCTACATTAAGGGTGAGTTGCTCCATTTAACTATAACGATAACAAAGCCGTTAACAGTTGTCAAATCGTCGAATTGACCAATAGGCGGCTGTTTCGCGGCTGGTTATGGTTTGGTTATCGTTATAGTTAAATGGTGCAACTCACTCTAATATTATAAAGAGGTAATGTTCGTTTTTTTGTTTGTAGGTGATAATCTCTGGAAGTACTGCCCGATATATTTTATGTACGCGGGCGAAGCCACTAGTAAGAGTTAGTATTAAATATGAGCCTACTAATAGAACTATAGAAAAACGGTGTCCGAAAGTTGCATAAACGAGTGTGTGTGCAGTGTTTTCTAAAGGATTTCTCTCTCTTTTTTCTGTTTTCTCATCGTTGGATGCCCACTCCTCAGCGCTCAGGAACATCAAAAGCTTATGATGTCCCGATTGGAGCAGGAGCAGTGATGGTCCAGCGGTAAGGACCCCGACTTACGAGTTGTACGTCGTAGTTTCAAACCAAGGCAGTCGCTTTATTTTGTTACAGAATGGTGAAAGAAAATAGCGTGATCAAAAGCATGTTCTAGAACCAAAAACACAATTGTGACGTCCACCAACCCGCACTGATACTCGGATTAAGACTTATTTCTTCAACTAGAGTGGAGGCCTGAGTCCTAGTAGAAGAAATATAATAATAATACTCATAATTTTTATTCAGATCACAAGTCACAGGTCACAAGCCAAAAAAAAGTCAGTACATTATAGCTACATTAAAATTAATAAGCCACAGTCCACATAACCAAATCTGTCAATTAAAAACGGATAAAGTAAATTAAAAATCAACAAAAATTAATAAAAAAGGCTAGTTATGTTTCAATTGGAGGGTATTTTTTTTTATGCAGTTTCGAGTCACTCGTGCGTCATTCTGTGCTCTATGACTCTTGATTATGTTCACTGTGGCCAATCGGCCGATACCCTGCCCGTTGTTTTAGGCCAGTCACATCAACTGTCATAGTCAGCTGCCTGTGGTCGTTGCATCAGAGTGAGCTTTATTTTACTCGTTTAATTATTGGACGATGATGTTACTTAATTTCATAAAACGTGGAAAAAAGAGGTAAATTGAAGGGGAAAACTATTGGGTTGAGTCAATGTGAAACCCAATTCGAATTACGAGTTGGTCATCACGGTTACTGAAAGGGTTACGTCATTATGACTCAATTAAAGGTATTATTGTTAATAATAAATTCACGCTAGATCACTTTCAGACGCGTCTAAGGCGATATTATTGCGAATATTTAAAATACATAGTGTATTGTAGTTATTGTGCGTTTCACATAAGAGGTTCCTTTGCCGTAATGTTGGCAATACGGAAAAACAGTGTTGCCATATTTTTAGCAATGAAATTACTTAATATTAGGGAGATACTGATATTGCGTTACTTTTAACAATTGCCTTCTAATTATTTTTTTTATTTCTTTTGGACACTGTAAAAACTATTTTTGGATAAAGCATACGACGTTGGGCTCCATTTTGATTATATTGCAATTCTTTCAAATACCGAAAACGCCACGCCGCAATATCGTACCTCTCCATCCAACAACTTTCTTTTAGACTTGCTTTTTTTTTAAATAAAATCCCATTCCGTTCATTTATTCTCTATATAGTGGTGCGACTAAAGTTAAAATCGATTTATTTTCACATTTCGTGCAAAAATTTTGGTAGAGTAGGCAACTCTTTTCATTTTTCCCTTCTTTTTTCTGTAGACAGACAGGGGAGCCAACATTACGGCAAAGGAACCTCTTAAGTGAAACGCACTGTAAATTAAAATGACCAAAATTAAAATTATAGTTTGTTTTCTTGACTCAATTAAAGGTGATACGATACCTACCTCGAAACGATTTTTAGTTTTTTTATATATCGGCCGTGTTTTATATGGAGCAACGGCCTGTTATACCTTCACAACCCAGTTATTGGGCAACCAAGGGGTATCGCTTGACTATATAAGGGGTATTTTGTTGCCTTATATAGCCAAGCGATACCCCTTGGCTATACAAGGGGTATCTTGTTGCTCATCAGTCTATACTGATGGTCAGACTTTCTGGTGTCTGTAACCCATATTGGTACTTGCCCGATTTCGAACCCGCCACTTCATGTTCGACATACGGATGCCTTAACCACTGGGCCATTACGACACCACAATAAAACCAGAGGAGAACTTAAAACTAGTAGTAGGTACATATATTCAAAAAGACCAACCCGTCGGCTTCCAAACCCAATACCCCCAATCACATTACAAGAAAACCAATAAATACATACAAATATAAGTTGTTGAGCTACATAAATACGTTTGATAGAAGCCACAATGGCAGGTGTGTGGACCGGAGCGTGATTCCTGCAATCATGTCGGAAGCTGCAGGAAATTTGCGGTCGCCGGGAACGAAGCCGTTTGGACGTTTGTACTTTCATTTCGCTTGTTTAGGAGGACACTATGAATGATGAGATTTAGGCTGTTATTATGACAATAATAATTTTAATAAATAACCATAACCATTGACTTATATTCTAGTGATAGACAAGCACGTTCATGGAAACTATTTTTCAAATTACTGAAAAGTTAAATCAAAAGTTCGTTGCAGCGCTATATTGGCATTAAGTCGTCTAACAAAACTATTAAAACATAAAGCGCTAATATAGCTTTTAGAGGATACTTTTTTCGCGACCAAAATGTCTTAAGCGCCATGAATTTCGTGGCACGTACACGTTTCGTTCAACATAGTGTAATGTTCAAGATGTACGGACTACATTACACCTGACTCGACTGAAGTGAGTGTTCGGAACGGCTAATCTAGTGCGTAGTACATCTATATTGATGACCATAACCCTCTAATTCAGCCATACTCAAAGTATTCTCCGCGGAACCCTAGGGCTCCGTAAAACCTTTTTCAGGGCTCCGTGCGAATACAAATTATAATTTGGAAAAAAGTAGGTAGGTAACCAGGAGCCTTGCCATGACGTGTTCAATTGTCTGACGTGCGAGCAAATAAGAGGGATGGAGCTATATACCCTATATACCGCCATCAATTTAATAGTTCAGTTTAGATCGTCAAATGGATCGCCTTGTGAGGTCGTGGTAGGATCTCAGTATTTAATTTTTTGTTTAATTGTTAAAAATAAAAAGGAGTGTCATACCTTGAATTAGATCTTATAACTAAAGTAAAATAACTCATTCAAAGTAGTTAAACATTGCCCGTAAACTTTTTTTATTTAAGGGCTCCGTCAAATATTTTGCCTTCCAATAGGGTTCCGTTGGAAAAAAAGTTTGAGAACCGCTGCTCTAATTTATCGCAATAGTTTCCTATCTACCGAGTGTTGTCCTGAGATGCACTAGCATAGCGCGTAAAGGGATATTCGCCGGTTGGTAAGGGGCCTTTACGAGTTGGTTTCGACTCCTCGCATACTTTCCAAAGGTCCAGTACCTCAGGGTTCTGAGATATAATAACCTATTTTAATAATATTTCACATAACGTTATCTAATCCCAAACTAAGCAGAGCTTGTGCTATGAGTACCAGACAACAGATAAACATACTTATATATAAATATTTCTAAATATGTACATACGTATTATAGCTATAAATTACATCTAGACCCAGAACAAATGATTATGCTCATTACAAAAACATTTCTCTTGGGCGGGAATTGAACCCACGACCTCCGGCATAGCAGTGAGGGCCACTAACTACTGGTCCAATAGACCAGTCAATAGGAAGCGGGTTTGTTCAAAAGAGTGACCGTGGACCAGGAAGGGGCAACTGAGGGACATGGCGAACATCTCATCCATATGTACAAAACGTTTTAGGAATACATTCAGTGTGCGTCCAGCTAAGGACTGGAATTCCTTAGGTGACTTCAGTAAAGGGTTTTAGTTTTAGTGTGTGCACGCGGCTTTACCCGCGTAAATTATCCCAAGGGAAAATTCCCTTGGGGTAACTTTCTATTATCATCCGCTACGGAGATAAAAAAGTATCCCATGTATTTTTTAGGACATAGTCTACCTGTGTAAAAAGTTTCTTTGTTTATTCACTCGTTCTAGCGTGAAGAAGTAACACACATACAAATATACACACTCAATAATTTTCAACTTTATAATATTAGTGTGATTGTATAATATTTGTGAACTCGTATATATTGAAAATACCAGTATCTATTTCGAATACATACGAGTATGTTTCACAAAGCTAACCAGTTCTTATTCTGATAGATTGGTCAGTACTCAATACTAAGCAAATACTAGAAGCTGAATAACAAACGCAAAGTCTGGCCGCCGCAAAAACCTGCCACACCACTAATAAACCATAAAAAAACATTGGAAACGAAACAGAAGCAGTTCTAAGTAAAATTTCAAAGAAACAATAATATCAGCTGCGGTCTCACATCGACACAGAATAGTGAGTCAACAGAGTAACCACGGAGAATAATCAGCTTTTTGTTTTGAGGTTGAAAATCATCAAATAACATCTCTCACTCTGAATAGAATGAGAGTGAGTATCAAACTTTTACTAACTAAAACCCACCCGTGTCCTTTCAGTTACCTTTTGCGTTCCAGGGCCACAGTAATTCTTTCGAATATTCTCACGAGAAATAATACAGGCTTATTTATTCTCGTTCCCACTGATAAGACATAGGACAGTTCTGTGAAACAGTGAGGACCATAATTCACCACTTGGGCCCAGTGCGGGGTATGTCATGTGGCTGCAAGTAAAAAATGCTTCTTATGCGAAAGTTCTTATCAAAGAGTTAAAATCAAAGAGTAAAAAATATGATCACTGTCGCTAACTAAATATTTTTTTCTGTTTATAAATATTCCGCACTAGCCTTTGCTAGTGATTTTGGCCGTGCAGGTCAAAAATACACGGAAAAGGGATTAAAAAATATTCTACAAGTTAGAATTAGATAAAACTGGGCAAGTAAAGTGAACGTCCAAATCCGTCCAGAAGTTGATTTAAAAAATCGAAACTTTCAAACACATTTATAAGAAAGTAGGACAGCATGAGACAGATGCTTTGCGAGTCCATAAATGTCACATATACTGCAGGTACATGGAGTAGATATGAAATAGAACACTCCACTTCCTATCTACTCCGTGTACATTACAGTACGTGTGAAACTCTGCCACTTTGATACCAATCACTAAGTATATTGAAACCGCAAATATCGAAGACATGAGGATCGGATCGATTGAAGCCGATGTTTTTTTTTCCATTCAAATTGTTATAGAAATGTGGAAAAATTGTTGGCTTGATGCGTTCAACTTGATGTGGATAAAGTATTTCTGTATTTTTTGTTTTCTTTGATACGTGACACTTATATTGATGACGTCATGCTTTTTTCAGTTACTTTGGTTTGACTCTAATGGTCACTGATATTCTTTTTTTTTAAGCTGAACGTGTCTCTTAGTTTTGAGTAGTTTCCAAACTGCTTACAAGCAGCTCTGTATTGCCTAGCTTTTTCCATATATATAATGAGGTCGGATTTTTGTCTGATTTTTCAAAAAAATAAGTTTATGATGGAATTAGGTATCGAAAGTCTACAAAGCGTGCGTTTTATGTCTCTTTTTTCACGTTATCTCTTTATCAAACATTGCGTTGGATTTCATTGGATGAATGGTGCCAACAAGCTTTTAAATCGTGCTCAGGTTGACGATAAACAAGTTGAGAAGAGCCCTCATAACATGGTTTCGGAAGCAAGGGGGAATCTCGGTATGTTAAAGTGGTTGCTCATCTATAAACCGACCTTGGCTAGCGCTGCTTAACTTTTCACATCGAACCTTGCGACGGTCAGTTAGTCGGTACAAAGTAGTTGTGTACTACCGCTATTATTATTTTGACAGGCTTGACCTGCCTATAGTTTCACCTTTCATAACTTCGCTGTAATTATACACCTCTGAAAACACAATATACTTAGTTTACCAAGTATTTAAAAATCACCTCCATCAAACAATAATAATCCCAACAGAAATACCAATTTATTATATTTATCCAGATCGCTAGCGATATAAAAAATAAAGTTGTAAAAAGCATTCAGGTACAAAATAAACACGAAACGATTTCACACAGATGGCGTACTGCGATGGCGTTTTGTCCACTGTTTTTCAGAACGAAACGCGTCAACTTATCGTGACGATTAATCTCTAATTTCAGGACGTGTGAACACGGCGGCCACTGTTCGTTGTTACCTATTAACTTAGTCTGGAAATACTGTAATACGTGTTCATAATAGGAGACTTGGGAGTTGGGAAAGTGGTCGCTACACGAACGATTACTTTTTTTTATCTAGGTATACTAATGTACTAGGACTAGGACACTATGTAATAGGAGGTGATCTCTGAAAGTACTGATCCAATTGCGTAAATTTTCTTCACCGATAGAAAGTTGCTTTATTCCTGAGTGACATAGGCTATATTTTATGTAGGTAGACAAAACCGCGGGCAAAAGCTAGTTTATGATAAGCTGAGTAGCATCTGACGACCAAAACTGAACTGTTAAAGGGATGAAGCTCTAGACGGTTTATAGCTCGATCCATCTTACTCGCTCGCACGCATGACATTTTAACATGCCATAGTAAGGTCCTTGGCCGGACAGATGTCGTTCTGTTAAACGCTAGGGTTGTTGACGTTATCTATGAAGAGCTAAAAGAATATCTTGTATTATAGATTATTACTTTTCATGCGTTTTAGTAAATTTTCTGTTATTAAAAACCTTTCTTAGACTTCATCAATTTTCTTTTTATCCATATTGGTTAAGTCATTCTCGTTTTTTACTCTTAGCAACACAATTAGGCATTTTAATTTTTATAAATAGATGAGAGAGAGAGAGAGTTTGAATAGTTTAGCATAAGTGAAATATGAATGTGTTCTTTGATTTTTAAACCACGAACCACAAATCAACTTACGTACGAAGTATACAGTTCAATAAACTACCAGATACCGTAAAAATAATATTCTATGAAATACTTTTACTTTTAAAAAAAATTATTATAGATTCACATGTTCATGTTTAGTGGACATTGTATGACATGAACATCTGAATGCCACTACGACTAAAGTTTCTCCTTATTTATTTTTGAGATAATCATCATTAATTACGCCAGTTCTAGGTGGAGAGAGTAAGTGTCAGATTTTTACTGACTAAAACTCACCTATGTCTCTTTAGTTGCCCTTTACCTTCCAGGGCCCCGGTAACTCTTTACTTCCAAAATCCTCGTATCCTAATACGCACAATAAAAAATTGGTGTGCGTGTCAGCGCAAAGACTTAACTAAAAGATCCTATCGTATGGTTTCGTTATTAATTACAGCCGAATAACGCTAGTGGAAGGGTTTTCGTATTAACTAGTATAATTTATCGCCCACACGCATACGATACGAGTTGATACGTATTTTGGTAATGCGCGGCCGAGGTTTACGAGCTCGAGCACGCGAGGGTAGCCGAACATCCACGAGCTTTCTTCAAGATGGCGGGTAGAGATAGTTCGGGACTGAATCGTTTTAGGCTGTGTTTGGAGCTCGTTTTCTGGTAATTTGTGGTTTAAAAATCTGGGGAATAAGGTCTTTGCTATGCTAATTGCGTGTGTCTATGTCATGATGTTTTTTTTACATACCATGGGTACAGATTGCTGCTCAATTGAGTACCACTCTCATATTAAAATGCCTTAGAAAAGGCGGTACCAGTTTGTTATTGTGCGTTTGTATACATTACTGACTGGTCTACACTGTTCTTACATAATATCTATCAGTATTGTAATATCAACCACGTTTTCAAAGAGTAACCATGGAGTTTCTTGCTAGTTCTTCTCCACAGGGAACGACCAATTTGGAACCGTGCACTAGCTTCTGACGTTTTATAAGTACCCATATACATAGGCATATGTAAAATAAAATATTTTTGACTGGACGCTGTCCCTAGGCACATTGTGTGGTCCTATTTTTTTGAGGTAGGAAATTATCAAATGACTTTTCCTGCTCATGGGTCGGAGTGAGAGAGGGTGTATTTTTTTTTTCACGGTGGGAAAAATCATCCTTTGACAACCCCCGCTCTTGGGCGGAGTGGGAGATAGTGTCAGACTCTTACTGACTAAACGACCCACCCTTCTAGCCTTCATACCGGGGCTCGAGTTCCCTTTCGGATAACCCTGGCCCCAGAGAGAGGGTGTCTGACTTTTACTGACTAAAACACACCTGTGTTCTTTAATTTACCCTTTGCATTCTGGATCCACAATAACTCAAACGTTCCAGCATCGTTCTGAGGTGTTTATAATCAAGTTTTGTCTTTGCATGCCAAAAAACAAATGCCAAGCAATTTATACGATAATTTCTAAAGTATGTGTTTTTTTTATTTATTAGAAATCTGAAGGAGGTCAGTTTTAATGCTCTAACAGATATTATTTCTGAGCGAATCGAAATTGTGTCTCTCTCTTCGATATGTCTAGCCAGTTAGATATTTGGACGTAGTTATGCAAACAAGAACCAACCCACATTATTAGTGAAATTGAGTTATGTACTTCAATGGACTGAGTTATGACTTCAGTGCCCATTGAAGTATATAACTCAAATGAGAATGGGCAAAAAT
The DNA here is from genome assembly GCA_910589285.2 of Mythimna ferrago. NCBI lineage: Eukaryota > Metazoa > Arthropoda > Insecta > Lepidoptera > Noctuidae > Mythimna > Mythimna ferrago. Next base: position 6,765,290 of record OU342691.1, on the reverse strand, counting down.
GTATGAAACCTGGGACCACCCTCCAATAGCAATGAGATATATATCGTTGGATAGGTCTTTTCAATTGGAACAACAATTGTTATGACAACTTTGTTGTAACAACTGTCCGTTTAGAGTTATAAGACTTATAAGTTCAGATTTAAAGATAGAAATACTAAAATATTTTTGAGGGATAAATAATAACACCTTTAATAATTCATTAATTATTATTTCTTTTATTCATATATATATACATACAAATTACATTTTTAAATATCCAATAAAAAAAATAAAAAAAAAAACATTTAAAAATATAAAAAAATAGTAGCCCGGTATCGGGAACAGTGTCCAGCAATACTGTTTTCTGAATCAAGCCCTTGCCTTGATCCAATCGCCTAATGAGAGCCTCCTATGGTGTTGGTCGAGGCTCTTAGCTATTAGGCCATTGGCTGAAACAACTATCGCTGAATCCACTTCCCACATGTCGACAGCCTCGCGAGCCAAGTCAATAAGTATTTACTTTAATCTTGATTTGTTTATCTTTCTCGGCTTTTACAAGGTTCTCGTCATGCGGAACGGATATGTCAACCATCATTGCACGCCTCTCGCTTCGGTCCACCACCACTATATCAGGCTTATTGGTCACAATAGTCCTGTCAGTGATGATGGGCCGATCCGAGTACAAAGTGATATGACCATTATCAAGAACTGGGTCGGGCAAGTTGCTGATGGATAACCCTCCAATAGCAATAAGATGTATGTCATTGGATAGGTATTTTTAATTGGAACAACAATTGTTATGACAGCTTTGCTAATACAACTGTCCGTTAAGAGCTATAAGACTTTTTATTTATTTAAAAAGTTTATTTAAGATTTCAAAATTGCTGCAGCTATTATAAACCACTTCCAAGTACCCATTCAAGATAACGTCCATGCAGAAGATTTTTTGAATCTTTCTTTCTACATAACTATACACCAAATCTGCTGAATATTTATGTAGAAAGAAAACGCCTGAATAACCGGGGGGCAGATTTTCAACGGCTGGAAGCTAATCAAATAGAAAACTTCCCAAGGCTCACTGAAGACCAAATAATTGTACTAGCCTTGGGTACATATCAGTTAAAACTGGCGCAAAGCTATTGCAGCGAGCATCTTCGAAATGGTTTATATGTTATAGAAACATATAGAGAAAATCGGTTAGATTGATCTGCCTGATTACGGTATTCAGGGAAATGTGTGGCTTTTGCGTGGACGCATTCAATCACGTCATGTGAGACAAAGGACGTATTTTTTTTTTTTTTTTTTTTTATTAACGATAGGCTTGCGTTTGACCACTATCTCACCTGATGGTAAGCGATGATGTGGTCGACGATGAAGCACGCTTGCCTAGAAGAAACCTATTCACTCTCGACTTAAAGACTCCTAAGTTGTAGCTATCAGGAAACACAGACTCCGGCAGGGAATTCCACTCCTTGGCTGTACGCACAATAAATGTGTTCGCAAAACGTTTTGTGCGTATGGGTGGGATGTCTACCATGTACCGGTGGCGCAACGCTGTACGTCGTGTGGTCCGATGATGGAACGGACTTGGCGGAATTAGATTGTGCAATTCCAGTGCACACTCCCCGAAATGTAATGTGTGTGTAATGTGTCTTAATAAATAACAATCAAAATGAAAACAACAACATAGTACAACATTGTAGCCAGGATTATCCATCAGCAACTTGCTCTGAAATGCTCTCTTGTGGAATCGGAAGTGCCTTACTATAGGTATGAGCCCGACCCAGTTCTTCATAATGGTTATATCACTTTGTACTCGGATCGGCTCATCATCACTGACAGGACTATTGTGGCCAATAAGCCTGATATAGTGGTGGTGGACCGAAGCGAGAGGCGTGCAATGATTGTTGACATATCCGTTCCGCATGACGAGAACCTTGTGAAAGCCGAGAAAGATAAACAAATCAAGATTAAAGTAAATACTTATTGACTTGGCTCGCGAGGCTGTCGACATGTGGGAAGTGGATTCAGCGATAGTTGTTTCAGCCAATGGCCTACCTGGTACCCGATACCGGTGGGCTACTATTTTTTATATTTCTAAATGTTTTTTTTTTTTTATTTTTTTATTGAATATTTAAAAATGTAAATTGTATGTATATATATATGAATAAAAGAAATAATAATTAATGAATTATTAAAGGTGTTATTATTTATCCCTCAAAAATATTTTAGTATTTCTATCTTCTTCAATCTGAACTTATAAGTCTTATAACTCTAAACGGACAGTTGTTACAACAAAGTTGTCATAACAATTGTTGTTTCAATTGAAAAGACCTATCCAACGATATATATCTCATTGTTATTGGAGGGTGGTCCCAATGTGCCCATTCTCATTTCATTAAAAATGTGGGTTGGTTCTTGTTTGCATAACTACGTCCATTTGCCAATTTAATAAAATGTCTGAAAAGAGCAAATGTTAAACCTCAGAATGAAGCCCAATTGAACTAGTATAATATTATCAAATTAAACAGAAAAATACTCATATTACGTGGTTATTAGAATTCAATTAGAAACTCAAACCGGCTGGGTAATGATACGGTGAAATTCACTAATTGCCCAAAACGAGACCTGATTTAAGGTCTTAATAACTTTCGGAGTATTTAATTTAATTTGCAGAATTTTGGTAATTGTGTGTATCTAAGTGGGTAGGTTTTGACAGCAAAAGATAGATACATAAATAGATAACAGATAATTGTTTAATAATAGATTTTCAGATTTTTTTCATATTATTATTTGTGTATTTTGTCTGTTGGCTTTAGTTGCCTGATAAGAAATAATTTTATCAGGCAACTAAAGCCAACAGACATAGTCCATAGCCAGTACTTTGTGTGCACTTTTTGTAAATAAATTAAAATCAAGATTATTAAAACAAAAAAGGTAATAAAGAACAAAAAAATACATACCTACATTTTTCTTGCTACTAGATAACTACATGGCGTGGTCACGAAGTCTGATATATTAGATATGGGTATAATTTGAATACTTAGTCCATGTTTCAGTTTCTTATATGCAGTACATGACAGACATTATCTAACAGTTAACTAAGGGTGGTGAGAGGCTTCAAAGCTTTGGTGTATAAAAAAAATATTACTGAGAACAGAAGGGTACAAAATTATAAATATGTTTTTTTTTGAGGTGGTTAAAAATCATCCAAATAACGTCCCCCGCCCTAGGAGCGGGAGATAGTGTCAGACTCTTACTGACTAAAAAACCCACCCCGTTCCTTCTTGCCTTTCATACCGGGGCTGAGCTACCTTTCGGAGCTAACCCTGGCCCCAGTAGGCTTCGACCCAGCTGGGCCCCTGCTGTTGTTGACAACTCCTTGAGGCGCGCGAAAACAGTGGGCGCCGTCGTCGACTTGGGCTCGGTCCGGACAGTTACCGGACGGCTGGACAGCGAGCTGCCCACTGCTCGCTGTCCGCAAGCCCGCGCCTACGGTGGCCGGAAATCGGGATCGGAATCCCAGCGGCGGTTGGGGTGCTGTGAGCGCCGAAAGTATAATATATGGTGACACTATGCTTAAATATTCTCGTTTATGTAATATAACATCTATCTATTACATGTACTTATAAAAAGTAAAAGAAAAGTGTTTTTGCGACGACTCGGCTATTGTTTATTTATTAATTAATTATTGATTAAACAATAATAAATAAATAAATACACTACTTACAATACATCACTACAACTACACTACTACTTTTCCTAAATTACTACTACTATTTTTACTATTACTTTTCATAAATTTTACAAAAGACAGTGATATTTTATCAGTAATACCGATTGTCTTAGTCATAAAATGTATAGATAAGATTGACGATTTAGTCATTTCGGTAGCACATAACAATCCTTTAGATTTGGAATTTTCAATAACTGATATTGGTAATAAATGGCTAATTTATCTAAACCCTTTGGTAAACATTTTGGTTTAGTCTTTGGTCTAAGCACTCTCTATAACTAATCTTCAGTGCTTCGGTTTTCGAACACCTTCATATTTATATATCACTAGCTGCTACCAAAACGGTGAAAGAAAACATCGTAAGGAAACCGGCATGTCCTAGAACCAAAAATTCGAAGACATGTAACATTCATCAATCCGCACTGGGCTTGCGTGATGGATTACGGTCTATTTCCTCTCTTAAAGAGAGGAGGCGTGAGTCCCAGCAGTGGGAACATTAAAAGGCTGAATATGCTATGCTGTGCTACCAGCGGATTTGCTTGCGTGATAATAGAAAATTATTCCAAGGAAACATACTCCGGTACAAAAACTATCCTATGTTTTATTGTAGGACATGGGCCGTGTACCAAGTTTCTTCGAAATCCGTTCAGCCGTTCGAGCATGAAGTAGTAACAAACATACACACATGCTTACACACTTTCGCCTTTATAATATTAGTGTGATAGTTAACCTTTATCTAATTGCGTTCTTTGTTTTTTTAAGCTATTGCATAGCTTCTATCGCGGGCCTTGAGCGTGGAGACCGAATCCAGAAATTCCGTAACGAAAATAACCTAACACCCCGCACTCATTTGTTTTTTGAGCGTGGTGACCGATAAGAAAACAAATGAGTGAACAATTAATCAAAATTCAATTCAATGTGTGAAAGTGTAACTTCAATTAATATCAAAGAAAAAAAACAAAGGAAAAAAATACTGCATAAATAAAATAAATAAATAATTATAATTGCATAAGTTGATAAAAATGCTATGCAATAGCTTTACCGTGGCAGTCGCCGCGTGCCACACGTCTTTTTTTTTATTGGTCCGACGTATGTTTTCGTGATCTATTCATCAGGGTCATGTGTTTTAGCTCGTTGTCCGGCCGTCCAGTAACTGTCCGGACCAAGCCCAAGTCGTCGACAACGCGCGCTGTTCCCGCGCGCCTCAAGGAGTTGTCAGCAACAGCAGGGGCCCAGTCGGGTCGAAGCCTACTGGGGCCAGGGTTATCCGAAAGGGCGTTCGAGCCCCGGTATGAAGGCTTGAAGGAACGGGATGGGTTTTTTAGTCAGTAAGAGTCTGACACTATCTCCCGCTCCGCCCAAGAGCGAAGGTTGTCATTGGATGATTTTTCCCATCGGAAAAAAAAGGGTCGTGTGTTTGCAACTGAGTACTTTAACTCGTTCAGTTCGCCAATCCCCTAAGTGACAGTAGAGTTGACGAGCTGGAGTATTTGGTCTTGGATGTGCGACCTTGGCGAAAGAAATTTTGACCTTTGAGTTTGGTTATGTGTTGTTTCTTCTACGGGTAATTAGCTGGGAAAAACCAGCCTCACCTAGTTGAAATTGACGAAAAACACGTAAAAGTGTTTTTTTAAACCTATTTACAAAATACATCATTATCATTTATTGAGACACCGTTTTTTGTCAGTCAGTCTACAAAGACTGCAGTTATGAAAACTATTTTATTTAATAAATAAATAAAGAAAGTTAGTTTGTTTTCTTTTTCTACAAATAATATTAAGCAGTCACGCACAATCCCGTAAAATATAGAATATCTATTTGTTACACAAATAGCAAAACTAAAATTTTGAATTGTCAACATTTCTGCTCGACGTGACTGAAAGTATACTGTTTTCAATCGATTCTAACTGTGAAAATTGTCGAACTAATATTTTGAAACTATTTTATGACGAGTTAAAATGTGATTAAAAGATGATTATGACGCTTTGGTTTGGTTTGACGCGAACCTACATGTCGTACCCAGGTATTGTCGGAGGTCACTATTCTTGCTTAGATGCGACGCACAACTTAGATTCTTTGGGTGAGTTGCACCATTTAACTATAACGACGATAACCAAACCTTAACCAGCCGTGAAGCAGCCGCCTATTAGTCAATTCGACGATTTGACAACTGTTAACGGCTTTGTTATCGTTATAGTTTAATGGTGCAACTCACCCTTAGATTGTATTGGTATAATTATGTTTTTATTTTATTTTTGGTTATTCTTATGTTAATTTTTGTATATGTTTGTCTCTGTTGAGGCTGGCGTCAAAATGCCACAGATAACCTAGAAAACTCTGTTGTCTATGGTTACAAGGTGCAATACAGTTATGCCCGATACACACAAGGCCTGACAGGGAAACTAGTTTTTGAATTATTGTGATGATTTGGGCGTCTATGTAGGTGGAATAAACATGTTTTCTTTCTTTCTTTCAGGGAAATTCCTGGCCACCGTTCGCCGCACTTGCCAACTATCTCACTTGATGGTAAGCGATGATGTGGTCGACGGTAGAGCACGCTTGCCTTGAAGTAATCTGAGAGCTAGGCCAAGATGATAATCTGCAATCGTTAACGCTAGTAGATAACTTTAAAAATCAGAGGCGTTACCAACTGTAGAAAGAAATTCGAAACGAAACTGTCGTAACATGGCTAGGCCTGCAGTTCATTCTTGATTTAAAGAGATCTAGATTGTAGCCTTATGGAAATATAGACTCCGGAATTTGTCCCTTGATATATTGCTTGAAGTACACCGCAGACTACCCCCTTTTTTTAGTTTCAGTTCTTATATTCCATCTCAAGGTTGTCTGGAAGACATCGCTTTCAGCGATAAGACCGCCACTGTGCACATAGGTTTAAGTTTCTGTGAAATTGTTACTATTTTGGTGTACAATAAAGTTTATTCTATTCTATTCTATTCTATTCCGGCTGGGAATTCAACTCTTTAACTGTACGTAACACAATGAAAGAAAGACGAGATAAGACATAAAATTCACAGTATCGACGCAGCTGCCCATTCCAATTTCATACAACAATACAAAACAACTTCACAATCATACTTGCCACGTGCAGTCGCAATTGACATGCCAAATATTACACGGTTGATATGTAAATCAGCTGTCCACTACACTAGTATCAAACACGTGTCACCCTTCAAACTGGCGGCCAGTACTGGCTGCCAGTGATAAAATATCGTTATTTTAGTGAAAGTAGCACCAATAAATCATGTTTTGTGCCATAATTTACTTGAATAGAGCTTTGTTTGATACATTTAGTGATTTGAGTAGTACATAGTTGACATGTTTAAAAGTCCGGGTGACTATTTAAGGCGCTGAGTACGTATTTCATAACCATGACAGTAAGTGGGAACTTTCTGACGACGCCGCTTCAGCTGCTCCTCAAAAAGGGGTATTTGAGGAGTAGCTGGAACTTCTTTATAACAACCTCAAGCCCTAGCCGCCGAGACCCCAACCCCTACTAAAAAAAAACTTTTCATTTTTTCTGTGGGATTAGCCTTTTTTATGGTGGGTAAAAATCATCCAAATGATATGCCCCGCCCTTGGGGGGAGCGGGAGATAGTGTCAGACTCTTACTGACTAAAAGGCCACACCGTTCCTTCTTGCCTTTCATACCGGGGGCTGAGCTACCTTTCAAGGTAGCTCACCTTTCGGAGCTAACCCTGGCCCCAGTAGGCTTCGACCCAGCTGGGCCCCTACTGTTACTGACAACTCCTTGAAGCGTGCGGGTGTGGGATTGGGCTGGACACGTCGGCCGCATGCAGATCGAGTGATGGGCTCGTTTTTTGGCCTTGTAATCGCGATACAGGATCGTAGCGGACCACAAAGGAGATGGCAGAACGACTTCGATATCTGCCTTAGGAATTGGGAAGAAGAGCCGGGAACAATAGGAGGAATGGAGGGATTTCTTTGCCCAGCAACAGAATAACGGACTATATAATAATTAATAATAATAGTATGATGCGGGATGATTTGGACGCGTACCGCGAGGACTGGTTTGAGACGGCGCAAGAGAAGAAAGTTTGCAAAGTACCGTCCCACTGCTGGGCAAAGTAGCCTTTGCCCAGCAGTGGGACAGCAACGGCTAGAAAATAAAATAATAATAATAATATTGAGCTTTACCACCTGGGCGTTGTGTTGGGTGCATTTGCATACCGCGTACAGGGATAATCGTCGGTTGGTACCATGAAAATTATCTAAGGGGCCTTTGCAAGTTAACTTCGGCTGCTCGTACGCCTTCTAAGGCTGCCAACCCACTTCCGATAATTGGTGACCAATTTTTTGTAGGAGAAAAATAAAACACAAAAAAAAGAAGTACAGAACAATGTTACAAATGTACAAAATCGGCCCGATTTATCTGTTCTACAAAAAGTATGACGTGGGCGGGTAGGGTCCAGGATCCCAGAGTCCTGAGATTTATAAAGACATAATAACGCTATAGCTTTAGTTTTGTTTTGACATTAACAATTACAATCACTTTGGTAAGAATAGTTATAATCAAAGATTATTCGTATTGGCAGGAGAAAGTGAGTCTAAAACTTCGTTTTTAAATTGCATGAAAGCACGAAAATTTGCTGTATGAAAAAGTCATAATTCCAAATAACATATTTGCATGCAACGCTAGATATAATTCGGGCTAGCTCCCAAAACATAATAGACATAGAAAATTTTTGTCAACGTTCCAAACTCATGCCGTCTAAGCCGCACCATTACTGCACTAAATAAATCATAATGTCAAAGTGTTTATGTTAAAAAGTATTAAAAAATCTTTAGACAGACAAACACACTAATTTATCATTGTCTTCTACAGTCTGCGAGCGAAACCAGACGTGTTTATTTAAAAAGTTAGAGGTGAACCCTACATGTTGAAAAAAGTTGCCAACACAAGAAGGTTATATTTATTTTAATACTAAGTTCAACCAGCGAATTTGCCCGCATGTAAGTCGGAAATTCCGAAGGTCCTATGTCTCTCTCTAAGGTATAATATTATATACCTGTACCAAAATTCTGTAAAATTAGTTTAGCGGTTAGGCGTGGAAGCGTGAACGAACACGGATAGACAGTCTCGTTCCCAAGATGTTAGTTAGTTATCTGCTTAGTATTTTGCTTAATCTGATTTGTTAGTATGACTTCTCAGATGAATAATGCTTGTTCTATTTTAAGGACAGCTATGGCAGTGAAAGCCCCCTTTATTACGCTCTATCTCCATAAGAGCCTCGTCTGAAATGACCTGGAACAGACTGGCAAGAGATAGAGCAAAAGGTTTTTAATAGTTTATCCTAAAATGGTTTTGGAAAGGGAAGAAGAAGACGTATAATCGCAAAGAATAGAATCCTTATCCAAAATGGCCTTTTTAGCACAAAGAATATATTACCGATTTAAAATACTAAACATTGTCCTACCCAGCAAAAATAACAAAACACTCTCTATCTTATTTAAAACGACTTCTCCATTAACAACACGACAGCATTCGCCAGCTACTGCAGTACCGTCATAATTCCGTCAGTAACTGTATGTACGGTGCTCAGAATAGAAAAACTGTGGTGGTCCGATCGCGAAATTCACTTAAAGGCATCGAACGCCTTCTGAATAATTTAACCAATAACAATCCGTCCGCTAATTTTAGCGGCAAATGGAAAAAAGTGTGATGCTTGTTTACTGTTAGACGTGTTGGGTTCCGTGTCTTAAAAAAAATTACTCGAACTGACAGCTGCGAGTTCGAGTCATCTCGCTCGATGCCACTGTACTTGACAGTTTAAGTTTATTTTGATTTTGGTGTTATATTATTATTATTATACTTGCGCACTATAGTAAGAGTCATGAACAGTGCCACGTTCGGGTCTTTAAGATTCACCTTAAAGAGAAGAGATGACACTACTGTCATAATCATCCGTATGATTCAAGGATGAGTTAAATAAGTCGAGAAAGTAGTAGTTTTTTTTTGTTGCAATAGAGCGAGTAACATGCTAGTCTACATTGAGAGACCCATTTCATTTCAGCTGAAAGACGTGCACTGTTGAAAAAACGCCTCCCCAAGTGTTGCCATAACGAAGGTCCTGTGCGTTTCATTCAGATCATCTATCCAACGCTGTTTATTCTGGTGCGCGGCCCCAGAACCTTTCTGCCCCATTGACTATCTGTTCTGCGAGCACTTTGCTCTGCCCGTTACCACTTAAATTTGACGATTCCTTTGGGCTATGTTCGCAACCTTGGTTCTCCTGCGGATATCTTACAAAAACAGTACAATAGTACAGATATTAATATGCTCTTAATTTTTAAAGCAATGACAACCTATTTGTCTTCAACACTTGTTACGATCAAAAAGAGTTTTTTTTCTTATTCTACGGAACCCTAGAACTGTCCAGCTTAAAGGCGGCGCTAGCGTTCAGTAAAGCAATTTGCGTGGCGAAGTGACGGGGCTGCGTGCGGTAACCGCTAGAGATGTACCTACGTACCTACTGACTGGAACTGTGGATTGACTGGCTAAAAGTTTGTTAAAGAAATATTAATTGTTGATTTTGAGGAAAGGTAAGAGAAGAAAATGACAGTGGATAGTGTTGTACCTGCTCAAGAGTAATAAAAAGGGTAATTTTTTTATCGGATTATCATCATCATTTATTGATTTTTGGTACATGCCGTGACTACTAACTGCATAGGTAGAACAAATAGGTGATTTTATGTTATATCTGCAGGCATAGATTTGTAGTGTCATCTTTCAGAATACCTACGATTTTATTCATTTGTTGAGGTGGGAAATCAACAAATATTTTTTCCCGCTCTGGAGGGAGTGTCATACCTTTACTGATTAAAACTCAACTGTGCTCCTTCAGTTTCCTTTCACGTTCTAGATTCACGTTAACTTTTTCGAACATTTCGGCAGTCCTAGCAGTTTGATGACCGCAAAAATGATTACTGAGGCCGACGCTGTGGTAGTCATTTTTGTTGACATCTCATTGTTGATACTGATTGTTGTTAAACCGGCCTCATCTATTTGCGACGAAAAACTGACGAAAAAAAAAAATTACGTATACAAGTGTAAACCCATTTGCAAAATAAACATCATTATCATAAGACTAGACAATTTAATATAATACAAAAGTTATCGTCAATCTCGAAACCATTTCCTGGCCATTATATTGGTTTGTAGTTTAGAAAACAGTCGATTTTTTTTTGTGAGATGCGATACTTACATTAGCTAAAGGATTAGTGTTGTCGGTATAAAAGAAGATACCAAATAACTTCTCCCGCGGCAAGTAGGGCGGGAGGGAGTGTCAGGTTTTTACTAACCAAAACCCATCCGTGATTTGATTTAATCACCTTTACTTTTAATAAACCTAGAAAGCCAAAGTATTTTATATAAAAAAAGCCTTTTAGCCGTAATATCCACGTCCGTTATCTACATATCAGTACAGGCACTAATTAAGAAGTGTCGTGGCATGATGTAGGAGACAGTTTAATGCCATGTGCCTTTAATTTACCGCGTCCGCTGCGATTGCTGCGAATCGAAAGTGTCAATCGTGAGAAATAAGTCAGCGTTAGATACTGAGTGCCTTTTTGAGGACTTGTTTATTTTGAGTGGTTTTTGGAGGCCGTTTCATTTTGAGTGCTTTTTGGAGGACTTTTTTTTCATCAATAATTTCTCCCACTCCAGGGCGGAATGAGGTGTATAGCTCTATCCCTCTTTCTCGCTCGCACGTCTTTAGAGATTTTAACATGTTACGGTGAGCCGTGAGGCTATTAAGGGAAGGGGTACTTCTTGTATGCAACTGACTCCAGCGATCTTCACCAGTGAATTGATGACGTTGGAAGATGGATTCTGACATCATTTCGTGATCATCAATCGTTGAGCCTTATTTTCCTTAGTAGTCCAAAATTGAGCTATACGAATACTGACAAATGCTTGCACTGACTGGACAGGTCCACTCAAATCTGTGTGGTTCTTTCTTCAAAAGCCCATCTCAGACACTATCTGTTTCGCGCCGGGCCTTGGTTGAGGCCATGGTCCATGGTCCGGAGCGAGGAGGAGTTGCAGGCGGTCGCCGACTTCTGCGAAGCAGTAATACTCGCCAAGGAGGAGGCCGACCGCATCAGGCAACGGCGTTCTCGCCACCGCCGCCGCCGCCGGGATTCTGATCCCGATTTCCGGCCACCGTAGGCGCGGGCTTGCGGACAGTGAGCAATGGGTAACTCGCTGTCCGGCCATCCGGTAACTGTCCAAGCCTAAGTCGTCGACGGCGCGCACTGTTCCCGCGCGCCTCAAGGAGTTGTCAGCAACAGCGGGGACCCAGCCGGGTCGAAGCCTACTGGGGCTAGGGTTATCCGAAAGGGAGCTCGAGCCCCGGTATGAAGGCTAAAAGGAACGGGGTGGGTCTTTTAGTCAGTAAGAGTCTGACACTATCTCCCGCTCCGCCCAAGAGCGGGGGTTGTCATTGGATGATTTTTTCCCACCATAAAAAAAAAGACACTAATCTGTTTAGTTCTTATATGATATGACCATTACATGTTTGCTGTATGGACTTTAAAAGAGACTTTGGCTCCTGAGTTCGTTTCGATGTTTCCTCTCAGGGTAGTCAGTTAGGAAACACCCACCTCGTAGAGTGAAAGTGTTTTTAAAAAAACCTTTTTGTAGGTTTTTTTTTTTGTGGTGGGAAATTAAAAAAAAACCCTTGTTGATTTCTCTGACAGCAAACCTAAATGTAATAGAGATTTTTTACATAAAGACAATAATAAGAGGCACAACTAAATTTAAAATAACTTTAATTAAATCTTTATTAAAATATAACTTGAGTAGGATAAGTGCCATTTCTCCGTGCATCTTTTCGGCTCTGAATATTAAAGTGGTGTAAACTTCAACATTATCATTTAAGCCAAAAGATGTCCATTGTTGGACATAGGCCTCCCCCAAGTGTCACCACAATGAACGGTCCTGTGCGTCACGCATCCATCGGATCCTCACTTATTTACACTAATATAATACAGGAGGCAAAGTTTGATTTTTTATTTTTTTGTTTGTAGGAAGTAATCTCTGGAAGTACTGCACGCTTAGCCAAGTTGTTATTCTGCAATCGTTAACGCTGTCGAAAAGTGATGAAACGTATGGGAATGACGTCATCTCAACGTAAAGTAGCGTGGTCAGAACAAACGAATAGACAATTCGTAGCCAAGTTCACATAGTTCAATATCGTTTCTACAATATTTAACGCTACATCCTCTGTTATACAAACGCTACATTGTAGAACGAGCGGCCGACTCGGGCGCGTCAACATGGCTACCAACTTATCGTTTTCTACAATTGCTGTCACCGAGGCGTTACCGATTAGAGAACGGAATTCGATTGTAACTTGGCTAGGGGGGCTGGTCCGATTACGAAAATTTTTTCAACGATAGAAAGCTGCTTTATTCCTGAGTGACATAGGCTATATTTTATGTACGTGAGCGAAGCTGCGGGCAAAAGCTAGTAGTACATAAAATACCGTCACGAAGAACATCGATCATGTATGCCTCACACAACCTGTATTCCATATAAATTGACTTAATCTGTAACACACAGCTAATCGTCCAGTTTACAAACTGTACTTAATAATCACTTGGCGGATTACGCGCAAATGATTTCATACGCCATAAGTGACGCGTCCAGTAATCCCACCTTATCTGATAATAGTGCCACTATTTACCATACGTCAAGGCTGCAGCTGATTACGGTCAAGGGATGTAGCGCGTGGAAGGGTTTAGAATTGTATCGATAAAATAGAGATTTTTTTTTCTGAGTTAAGCTATTTCATAGCTTTTATCGCGGGCCTTGAGCGTGGAGACCGGGTCCAGAAATTCCGTAACGAAAATAACCTAACAACCTAACACCACTCATTTGTTTTTTGAGCGTGGTGACCGATAAGAAAACAAATGAGTGAACAATCAATCAAAATTCAATTCAATGTGTGAAAGTGTAACTTCAATTAATATCAAAGAAAAAAAAACAAAGGAAAAAAATACTGCATAAATAAAATAAATAAATAATTATAATTGCATAAGTTGCATAAAAATGCTATGCAATAGCTTTACCGCGGCAGTCCCCGAGTGCCACAAGTATTTTTTTCTATTATTGATAGGTTCTTGGCCGTTATCTAACCTGATGGAAAGTGATGATGCGGTCGAGGATAGAATGCGCTTACTTAGAAGTAACCTACTCACTCTTGACTTAAAGACTCCCAGGTTGTAACCATCAGGAAATACAGAATCCACGTCACCACAATGACCGATCCTGTGCGTTCGCATCCACCGCACTCTCATCACACTCTGCGACTCTCATCAGGCCATCGGTCGGCTTTCCGGCTTGCCAAAGCTGCGTTATCCGGTTCTTTTTCCAGTTCCCATCTTTTTCTTCTTCTCCTTTTTCTAGTTTCCTACTTTTTTCTTCTTAAATTTTATTTTTTATTTTTTAATAGTCATTACTGTCCCATTGCTGGGCAAAGGCCTCCCCCAAGTCCTTCCAGACATTCTTCTCTCGCGCCGTCTCTAACCAGTTCTCGTGATACGCGTCTAGATCATCTCGCCACCTCTTTCTAGGGCGACCTCGATGGCGCTTACCGTTTGCAGGAACCCACCGGGTGGCGATATTTGCCCAGCGGTCACTGCTCATGCGGCTGACGTGACCCGCCCAATCCCTTTTAAGCCAATTTTATTTAAAATAAAAATAAACTTAGTCAATATCTATACATCGCTAAGTCTACAGAGTTTCCGTCGCGTCATGTCAGCCGACTGGACGGCCATTTTCCATATTTAATGACGTAAAATTTGCACCGCTTGCTCATCCTTCAGGCTGTATTATTCACATCGGCTTAGCAAAACATAGCGTTGCTAAATAAACAAGCAAGCAAATATAGTATGCTTCACAATATAGAAAAACTGAATTGTGTAAACTTTCAAATTTTTAAACACTAAAAATGAAAATAAAAAGATATAAACAAAAAAAAAAAAAAAATAACTGACTTCACTAAAAAAACACTAAAACAATTATTATTATTTAGAAGATAAGGGGCTATGCATCACCCATAGTGTAGGGGATGTAGTCACTGCGACCTAAAAGATCTATTGTGACTCGCCACCTTGTTAGAGTAACTCTTTTAGCCCGGAGGCTTCCAAGAAATTTAGAATACTCCTAGCTTTTAGAGTTTTAATCTCCTCCGGGCGAATAATGTGTCGGCCCAGATGGACACTGCGTTTGTGGACAAGGGGCCCGCATTCACACAAGAGGTGCTTAGGCGTCTCCCTCTCCTGATTGCAGTACCGGCAAACATCAGTGTCACTCAGTTTCATGTGAAATTGGTGCCTGTTTAGTTTGCAGTGGCCGGTTAAGGCGCGGGCTATCGCACAGATGTTCGTCCTGCTAAGCTCAAGAAGCTCGGCAGTTCGTTTTTGTGAGTAGCCTTCTATGAGAGATTTGGCGTGTAGCAGACCTGGTTGTACCAACCAGTTCTTTTTTGAATCGCCAAATAAGTTGCCCTTAAGGGTCTGCATGGCCTGGTTCTTTGAGATACCACAGAAGGGTTCTGGACCTATCTGATGACCTTGAGCCCCAGCCCGTGCAAGTTCATCGGCTTTTTCGTTGCCGTTGATTCCAGAATGACCTGGTACCCATCTCAGAATAACTTTATTCCTTTGCCCCAGGTCATTCAGTTTGTTAACGCAGTCTTTTACCAGTTTCGAATTTAAAGTATTCGAGTTCAAGGCGTTAAGAGCTGCCTGGCTATCTGAGTAAATCAGAATTAATTGATTTATGTAGTTTCATTGACGGTTGGCCTCCACACATTCTATAATGGCGTATACCTCCGCTTGGAATATGGTAGCATGTTTACCCAGATTCAAGCTTTTGCTGAATTTCGGGCTAATGCCAAATATTCCACATCCTACATTCTCACCCATTTTGGACCCGTCTGTAAACCAGATCAGGCTTCCAGCCTTGCAAGTGATGAGGTTGTTTGACCAATCCTCTCTGCTCGGCAGTTCCACTGTGTAATTCCTTGTGAAATTACACTGTGGAAGCATGACGTCTGTTGTCATAGCTAGTTGATCGTGTTCAAGTACTGATTCGTGTAGCGATCTCAGTGCTTGAGAGCGCCAGTTTGCTTTGCCAGTGCTGTTTGTTCTGTACATGCTTGCCTTCGCCTCCTTCGCAATGAATAGATGAAGTGGCGGTAGGTTAAGCAGGGCATTTAGAGCAGCTCCTGGGGTTGTGGACATGGCCCCTGTTGATATGAGGCATGCAAGTCTCTGCAAACCATTAAGTTTGTTAATGACTGTCACTTGAGTTGTTTTCCTCCACCATACTACGCAGGCATACGTTATTATCGGCCTGACTATGGCGGTGTACAACCACAGGGCGATTTTAGGGTTTAAGCCCCATTTCTTCCCTGCTAAGCGACAGCATATTCCTAAAGCTATTTTAGCCTTTTGGATCACATTGTTAATGTGAGTGTTCCAGGTCAGTCTCTGGTCGATAGTTACGCCCAGGTACTTGACTTCGCTGGAGAATGGTATGAGAGTCCCCTTTACAGTGGGCGTTACAAGTTTGTCCAACATACGCTTCCTAGTAAAGGGGACTATTGTTGTTTTACTCGGGTTAACCGATAAATTGTTTTCTGTGCACCATGTGTTAATAATGTTCAGAGATCTCTGTAGTATAGATGATACCGTGCTGTGACAGGGGCCGACAACACAAGCCACCACATCGTCAGCATAGCTATGTACATCTAAGTCTCTTGTAGAGGCTTCAACCAGCAATTGGTCAACAACGAGTAGCCATAGAAGTGGCGATAAAACGCCTCCTTGCGGGCACCCTTTAGTTGTTTTGAAGCTCTTTGTAGTTCCGTGTAAGGTAACACTGATAGTTCTGTTGAGGAGCATGAATTCGATCCAACGAGTAGTTGTTTCGTCAATCCCTTTCGCCTTCATTCCCTTGGAAAGGGCGTCTATGGTGACGTTGTCGAAAGCTCCTTCAATATCAAGGAAAGCACATAGGGCTATCTGTTTATCTTCCAAAGCCCTTTCGATCCTGTCTGTTAGTTCTAACAGAGCAGTTTCTGTAGATTTTCCTTTTTGGTAAGCGTGTTGCTTCGGATGCAGAGGGTTATCCCTTAATGGTCCATCCCTGATGCATTCGTCAATAACCTTTTCCATACTCTTGAGTAGGAAGGAGGTAAGGCTTATTGGTCTGAAGGACTTTGGTTGAGAGTAGTCCTTCTTACCGGCCTTTGGGATAAAACAGACTTTAACCATAGTCCATTTCTCTGGTATATATCCCCAGGCAAAGCTTGCTCTGAAGATTTTGATTAAAATAGGGATGAGAATAGTCTTCCCTTGCTGCAGAAGAGCTGGGAAGACATCGTCATCCCCTGCAGATTTAATTGGCTTGAATGAGTCTATAGCCCATTCTACCTTGTTCGGTCTAAAATACCTCGCCGCTCTTCTCCAGTCTTCATTTGAAGGCCTGGTGAGGCGGATATGAGGAGTATTTTGTACGATGTTATCTGGTGCCATCACCGAGCCAGGGAAGTGTGTAGACGCCAGAAGTTTCAGGGTTTCTTCCGCTGATGCAGTGAAGGCACCGTCTGGTTTCTTTAAGAATCCCAGTTGATTTGTAGGCGATTTGGATAAGACTTTGTGGATTCTGGCTCCTTGAGGGACTTTAGTAATCTCCTCGCAGAACTTCCTCCATGACAGTCTTTTCGCCTTTCGGATTTCTTTATTATAGGTAGTTAAAGCTTTCCGATACCGATCCCAGTCGTCAGTCGATTTAGCCTTATTAAACAACCTACGTGATTCTTCCTTTAAAACATCGAGCTTTTTGTTCCACCACGTCACTTTTCTATCCCTCACAGTTCTTAGAGGGCAGCTCTCTTCGTAAGAGGCTGTAATGGCTTCCGTAACTTGAGCAACAGCATAATCCAATGTTTCAGGGGAGCGTATGGTTTTAGGGAAGTCTTGGAGTCTATCCTGGAGCTTTATTCTGTACAAGTCCCAGTCCGTGGCTTTTGCATCCCTAAAAGTGATGGTTTCGCAAATGTTGGATGTATTCAGTGCGAATTTAATTAGTCGATGATCAGACATAGATGGTTCATCACTGACATGCCAATTGGTTATCAGCCTGGCAGTGTGAATAGTAGCGAGAGTTACATCAAGAACTTCCTTCCTCGATCTAGTTACAAAGGTCGGTTTACATCCCTCATTAACTATTTGGAGGCGGTTAGTTAGTACAAAATCATGAAGCAACTCACCTCTGTCGTTGATGTCAGTGCTGCCCCAGTTGGTATGGTGGGCGTTGGCGTCACACCCAATGAGAAGCTCGGCATTGTTGGCATAGGCGTACTCGACTACCTTTGCAAGCTCCTCGGATGGGTCGGTATTCGTCCCGTCCAGGTATGCCGAGCACACGATGAGGCGTCCATTTCCGCTCTTGACATTAACATAAGCTGCAATCAGGTCATCGCTGCACAGGCCTGGTATGCATAAGAAATCAATATTATTATTGAAAAGTATACACGCTCTTGGTTTGACTCCTCCGATATGGTGTACGACCTTACCTGCAGAGCCCAGTCCAGACACCGTGTTAGTATTAGCCAGCCACGGTTCCTGAATAAGAGCAATGTGAAGGTTCTTCTGTGTGAAGTGTTTTTCCAGAACAGCCGTGGCTGCTCTGGCATGGTGCAGGTTGATCTGCACCACTTGTGTGTTTGTGTGTGTCTGTGTTATGGTGTGTTTGTGTTGTGTTAGTGTTGTGTGTTTGTGTCGGTGGGTGGGTTAAGTGGCGTTATTCGACCCGCTTGGCTTCGGGGCTGTAGGGCAGCCCCGAGGTTTGGCCGGTCGGCTCTCCACTCCCGATCGATTGGGACGTGTAGCCCTTTTCGTCGGTGGTGCTCCGAGGGGGCGGTTCCTGACGCCCTGGCCTCCAGGTTTCGGCTTGGCGTTTTGCCGCTTTGCCGTTTTACCAGAGACCTGGACGCTCGGCCCCGCCCTAGGAGCGTGTTGAGCAGGTGGCAGAATCCCTGCGCTAGATTGGCTAGTTCCTGCCACCTGCTCAGCCCTCGCCGGCGTATTATCGCCGCGAATGCGAATCCAGACTTTGCGAAAGCCTAGTTGCGGCCTGCAGTCTAGCTTGCGCAAGGCTTCTACAGAGGCATCATCGATAGAGAGGGCGGTCGTGATTCCGTCCCTTTCTTTCTTGACGCTCAGCACCTTCCACAAGCCAGTCTGCAGGTCGTTTTGTTTTTCCAGGAGATTGAGGGCATCTCTTGGAGTTTTCAGGACATCTTCTGTCTTGAAGTGGAGGATCCCAACCTTAGCTTTTGGCAAGTCCTTCTCGTTAATGAACGAGAGTTCCGCCTCTGGCCACGGCTTTAGTGTCCCCACTTTTTCTTCAAGCCATTTCAGGCTGTAGTCGTTTTTAATTACGACTTGCAGCCATCCCGGCTTGAAAGTGCAGCCCTCAATTCGAATTTTGAATTTGGGGGGCTTTGGGCATAGGGGCGTTAAGAATCGCCCTCAATATGTCCTTGTAAAGGAGCCCCAATTGCGCGTCCGACATGGGCTCCTTGTTACGGATTCCCACCCGGATGTTAGTTAGGGCATCCTTAAAAGACATAGCGCTTGTCTCAGGCGGTGGTCCGACCTGAGTTGCGGACGGCTCATCAGGGATCATTGGAATTGACCCTGACTTTTCGTCCACACGCGTAGTCTTTTTGACATGATCCTTTGGCGACTCGTCCTCGGATCGGGATCGTTTTACCGGCCTCTTCCCCGAGGACATATCGGCCATTAGACCAGTCGAAGGAGTATGCGCACTTGCCAACCGCTCCGTGACCAGCTTGTAGGCCTCAATGGGGTCCATACCGCCAGCCTTGAGGCGCCGCAGGCGCTTACGCGCTGCTCCTGTCAACCGTCGTTTCCTGGGACTGAGGTCAGTTCCCGACGGCACTTCCGAGTCCATCTCAGTAGGCCTCGTGCCATCGTTTGCCGACTCCAGCTCAGGAGGGTTGAGTTCGGTGTCCAAGGTGACTAGGGAGTCTCCCTCAGAACCGAGCAAGAGAGCAGTCAGATCGGGAATTGACCCAGTCAGACTACTCGAGAGTTCCGGACGTTCGTCATCGTCCAGAGATGGAGTATTTTTTTTAAAAAGGTGTAGATCCATACAGTTCCCACGAGAAGCTAGGGAAATAAACAGTCCACCTGGGCAGAGCCCCGCTTGCCCAGGTAAGGCGAAATTACTACTCCAGGATTGCCATCTCCCTGGAGAGACACCGATAGGAACCAAGCTCCCCCTTGGCCACGCATCCCTCGGCTCGGTACGTATGACACCTTGGATTGGGTTTTGCTGATTATTCGCCACCACTGTAAGTGATTCCCCTACCCATGCCATAAGTAATGACACACGTAAGAGAGCCACCTACAGTGGCGCCCAGGATGCACCGTCCCCCCCACTGTTCTTCCCAGCGAATGCCTACATACAGCCGCATATAAAATGCAGATGCATACATGCATGAACTGGGACGAACAGCAAGAGAGCACACGTGGAGGTTATCTAGCACGCACCCCAAAAAGCACGCACCCTAAAACAATCAAAATAATTTTAATTTCGGAAGTCGGTGTTTCTCGGTATTGTTTGTTTGTATTAAAAATAATTTTCCAAATCGGTTGGCAAGCGGACATAAAAAAAATACAAACATCAGAATTAAGAACCTCTTCCTTTTTTAGAAGTCGTTTAAAAAAAACTCCATAGTCAATCTCCATAGATCGCTAAGTCTATAGTCTCCGTCGCGACATGTCAGCCGAATGGACGTTCGTATTCCAACTATTTATAGATCTAATAACATCAAATGTGTGATTACGGCTCATCCTACATCTATCTCCAGGTCCTATTATTAAATTATGTTAAAATCGGTTTACCAAATAAAATCAAGCTTTTAATGAAAATCATTTTTTCATAGTAAGCTTTTATAGCTCGGTACCTATATAATTAATACTCGTCAAGACAAATCATACGAGTCCAAACTCGATGGGGTTGTGTCGTTTAATTACCAAGTTCCTATAGCTACATTAGCCACCTTCCGGTTCCATCATCAGATCAGCTCCATGTCATCATAATATTGCATTGTCATGCACTTTACACATGTATACAAAATTTTAGCTCAATCGGTAACCGGGAAGTGGATCAAATTTAACTTGCAAGATTTGATGACAGGTGAAACTAAATAAAAGCTTGTAATGAACCCCGGGACCTTGGAACGCAAGGCAAAGAAGGAACCGACGAGTGGGTTTTAGTCAGTAAAAGTCTGACAAGGCCTCCCGCTCCGCTCAAGATGTCATTAGACGACTTTACACTTAAAAAAAAAATGAGATATAGCAAGAAAACAATCATTTTCGAATTATTAGTATGAACTTGAACTGAAAAAAGTTAAAAAAATTTAATCGCGTGAAATATAAGTATTTCTGAGTCAATTTCCACAGATCGCTAAGTCTATTATGTCTCTGTATTTCAATTATTTACGGATTCTATAACGTAAAATGTGCGACTATACTGCTTATCCTACAATGTTGTCCAAGTCCTAGAATTAGATTTTATTAAAATCGATTTAGCAAAAATTTGCAAAAAAACACACAGTCAATCTCCATAGATCGCTAAGTCTACAGTCTGCGCCGTGACATGTCAGCTGAATGGATGTTCGTATTCCAATTAGTTACAAATCTAATGACGTCAAATGTACGATTACTGCTCATCCTACAACTTTCTCTAAGTCCAAGTAGTTACTAAATTTCATTAAAATCTGTTTATCAAAACATAGCAATAAAACACAACAACAGAGCATGTTCGCATTTGTATTATTAGTATACACTTCAACTAACCAAAACTTGATTTCATAATCTTTAATCGAAAATTAATACAAAAATATTGTCAATTAGATTTTATAAAATAAAGCCTATGTCACTCAGGAATAAAGCAGCTTTCTATCGCTGAAAAAAAATTCGCAATCGAATTAGTGCTTTCAAAGATTTTTTCTTTTTTTTTTTGTTGGTAGGTTCGCGCTTGGCCGCTATCTCACCTGATGGAAAGCGACGATGCGGTCAACGATGGATGATTACATCCCACAAACAAAAAAACAAATTAGTTAGTAGTTTAGTGTAGATATTGTCTACCATACTTCTAATCTCTCCTATCGCAGGTCTGCTAGAAGAAATTTCTTTTTGAATTATGCAGTATCTTTGTACATATTTTTAATATTTTTTATCTATTTTCTGTGTACGTATATGTACATAAGTTAGTTAGTTAATTAGCCCATTTATGTCCCACTGTTGGGCGAAGGCTTCCCTCTCTTCGCCTTGGTCTGCCGCGATGTCGCCTTGCGTTTAGTGGGATCCAATAAGTGGGGCTTGCGGACAGTGAGCAGTGGGTAGCTCGCTGTCCGGCCGTCCGGTAACTGTCCGGACCAAGCCCAAGTCGTCGACGGCGCGCACTGTTCCCACGCGCCTCAAGGGGTTGACAGCAACAGCAGGGACCCAGCCGGGTCGAAGCCTACTGGGGCCAGGGTTATCCGAAAGGGCGCTCGAGCCCCGGTATGAAGGCTAGAAGGGACGGGGTGGGTCTTTTAGTCAGTAAGAGTCTGACACTATCTCCCGCTTCGCCCAAGAGCGGGGGTTGTCATTGGATGATTTTTTCCCACCAAAAAAAAAAGGATCCAATAAGTGGCTCGTTTAGCTCACAGCTCATCCGACATGCAGCAAACATGTCCGGCTCAATCCTCTCTATTTATAATTTATTTATGTACATATTGGCAGTATGTACATAAATAAATTAAAAATAAATAAAAACTCTAGTCAACCTCCATAGATCGCTAAGTCTATAGAGTCTCCGTCGCGACATGTCAGCTGAATGGACGTTCGTATTCCAACTATTTACATATTTAATGACGTAAAATGTTCGACGTGCGCTGCTTAATGAGATACACTATCAACTTGTTAATAAAGCACTGTGCACAAGCACTGTGCTGGGTAAAGGTTTGGTTTGGAATAATTATGCAAGGGTGTGTTTGGTTATAGTGTAATTAATTACAAGATTTTAATAAAACGTCTAACATATTAATCGCACACCCTGAAAGTAGTATGTTCAAAATCGGTCACTAAATCGATTTTCAAAGAAAAATAAACAAGTTCAGTCCACAGTTCAGCAACAGTTGGGACCCATTAAAATAATCTAGACTACAATCATTCTATCTAATGTGGGTCCTGACTGTTGCTGAACTGTGGACTGAACTTGTTTATTTTTCTTTTCAGTTTTTATTTAAAGTAATTTTTTACGCAGTCGGGTTTTTTATTTTTTAAATTATTTTTTTTTAAAGTAGGTTTTTCTGTTTATAAATTAAAAAATATTGAAGACGTCACTAGCGTGTTCGTGTGTGAGTACGTAGATACCAATACCGATGCACTACTACTGTAGTGCGTCGATTCCCATAACATTTGCTTACAATTTGACTGGCCTGTTGGTCTAGTTGTCAGTGCCCCTGACTGCTATGTCGGAAGTCGTAGGTTCGATTCTCACCCAGGGCAAAAGTTTGTGTGATGAGCACGATCATTTATTCTGTGTTTGGTACACCCATTTATCCATAATATGCATGCATGTATTTAGAAAAATATAAGAATGTTTTTCAGTTGTCTAGTACTCATATCACAAGCTCTGCTTAGTTTGGGATTAGCAGGCGTTGTATGAAAGTTGTGGAATATTATTATTAATAAGAACAACTAATTTCTTAAAAAAAAACTATCTAAGTGCATTTCAGTGTTTGAATTATGATCGTTATTTATTTTTTCTAGTTGGGGTTATTTGGGTGTACACTGTACATTATTCCAGTTACATATCTATAATATTATTTTAAAAAGGAAAGATTTGTATTTTTGTATGTAACGAATAAACTCAAAAATTACTGTGCCGATTTCAAAAATTCTTTCACCATTGGAAAGCTACATTCACCCTGAGTAACATAGGCTATATTTATTGCCCGTGCGAAGCCGGGACGGGCCGCTAGTTGTATATAAAAGCAGTTGGCTATTGGAGTTTCTAATACTAAATTTTATTCCTACTAAGACTTGAACTTTGTGTAAGTTATTCCATAATTTTTATTTCATTTTTGTTTCTACATTTGTTGTTTTGTTAATGCATATAAACTGGAACAGAATTTGACATTTACTGATGTTTACTTATCTACGTTAATATTATAAAGAGGTAAAGTTTGTTTTTTTTTTGTTTGTAAGAGGTTTTCTCTGAAAGTTATTACTGGTCCGATTGTTAAAATTTTTTCACCGATAGAAAGCTGCTTTATTGCTGAGTTTATGTAAGCGGGTGAAGCCGCGGACAAAAGCTAGTTAAATATAATGTATTAGCGTAGGTAAGAGTTTTTTGTTTCTTCAAACATGCAAACAGTTTGAAAAAAAAAAGACGTGTGGCACTCGGGGACTGCCGCGGTAAAGCTATTGCATAGCATTTTTATCAACTTATGCAATTGCAATTATTTATTTATTTTATTTATGCAGTATTTTTTTCCTTTGTTTTCTTTTCTTTGATATTAATTGAAGTTACACTTTCACACATTGAATTGAATTTTGATTGATTGTTCACTCATTTGTTTTCTTATCGGTCACCACGCTCAAAAAACAAATGAGTGGGGGTGTTAGGTTATTTTCGTTACGGAATTTCTGGATTCGGTCTCCACGCTCAAGGCCCGCGATAGAAGCTATGCAATAGCTTAAAATCTGTATGAAATAACTAGTTTCTTGACGACTAGAATATGCTATATAACATCACGCTACGACAAACGTAAGTAGAGCAGTAACCAAAGACACAGCCAGGTGAACCCGCGGGGTACAACTTGTTTATAATATCAGACTGTTATTATTGCTATTTATTTAAAAAAATACTAACCATTATCCTTGGTATGAAAAACAATAGAAATACTTACTTACCGTCAGGCGTATAAGCTTATACTTCAATTTAGGTCGAATTAGGTCAAGAGTCGACCTGTTTTCCTATGAGTCTTTATATGCACACAACACTGACTTTAAACTAAATTATCTAGACACGAAGAAAAGCTAACATACTTGTGCTACATTAATTACTCGCATACCCACCAACAAAACCAGTATTAGACATTCATATAGACATAAATCCAAAGGCCTAACAATCCAATCCTCATTTTGCTAAATAAAATTTATTATACCGGCCATTCACTATTGAAAATACGCCGTATTCATATCCATAATTTCAAAAGGCAAGTCGAGTCACACATGCACCATAATGAGGGCACCGCGGGATCGCGCGATTGTCATTGGTGCGCTATTGTTTACTTTATATGGTGGCGCTACTGTGCGCATTTGGACGTGTCTAAATAAGCATAGATCTATGCCTGCGGCTTTGCTTTTACCATTGACCGATTCCAGTTGATCCGTACCCATATCTGATAGTAAAACTTCCAGTATAGCGTCTCAGGGTCTCAATAATTTGGTTGTCTTTTGAACTGTTACGTATGTTGAACATTGTCAAAGTTAGAGCTTTCTTCTTGGTTGTGGACTTAATTAGTAAGTTGGATATGTGAATGGCAGTGCAATGCGCCCCTGTTCTACGCTAGAACATCGTTATATTGGAAATATGGGTGGCGTCGGCATTAAGTCTCGTGAGATTTGTAAAAGACATTTGTTTGCTTTTGTTTCTTTGAGTCTGGGATATTTATGCTCCTGAGTTGTTACGAGATTTTGAATATTCATTCGTAATGTATCGGAGATCTTTATTTTATGTTCGGTATTGAAGTTAGATTGCGATGCGCTGATTTTCTCTTTTTTTTCTGTATGTGAAGCGTAGTTGTCGTTCGAACAATATTTAGTCTTATAAATTACTTGCTTGTTTTAATATACAACCACAAATATGTATCTTGGAAAAGTCAAAATATTTAAAGTAAGTTTGTGTAAGAGTCTGGGAAGTCCAATAAAACAATAAATAGAATGTGTGAAACGCAATATGGTGGAAGGTTGTTCTTACCGCAAATTAACTAAAACTAAGTCTAGACAATAATTTAGAATTGTATAGTCTGTCTACCGTTTCAAGTCGTAGTTTGGGCTGCAAGATTGTCCGAAAGTGTCATCCCGCCACTGAAACGCAACACGCAGCTAAAGTGTCATCCCGCCACTGAAACGCAACACGCAGCTAAAGTGTCATCCCGCCACTGTAACGCAACACGCAGCTAAAGTGTCATTCCGCCACTGAAACGCAACACGCAGCTAAAGTGTCATCCCGCCACTGAAACGCAACACGCAGCTAAAGTGTCATCCCACCACTGAAACGCAACACGCAACTAAAGTGTCATCCCGCCACTGAGACGCATCACGCAGCTAAAGTGTCATCCCGCCACTGAAACGCAACACGCAGCTAAAGTGTCATCCCGCCACTGAAACGCAACACACAGCTAAAGTGTCATCCCGCCACTGAAACGCAACACGCAGCTAAAGTGTCATCCCGCCACTGAAACACAACACGCAGCTAAAGTGTCATCCCGCCACTGAAACGCAACACGCAGCTAAAGTGTCATCCCGCCACTGAAACGCAACACGCAGCTAAAGTGTCATCCCGCCACTGAAACGCAACACACAGCTAAAGTGTCATCCCGCCACTGAAACGCAACACGCAGCTAAAGAAACACAGTTGGGTTTTAGTCAGTAAAAGTCTTCCACTCCTTCTGACATCACCCTAGACCGGGAGAAGTCATTGATTATTTCCTACCACAAAAAGGACATATATGACTCCTCTTACACCTTGACACATGTCAATGTCACATTTCTCTAATCCCCTCCCTTCTTCTAACGTGTCTATTTAAGGACAGCCTCATATTACTGCGACGAATTCCTAAGTTCCCATGTATGTAACATATAAAAGCATATCTAATTTCTACATCTATTGCAATACCACGCCGTTATAATAGGACTACCTTATATGCGTAGAATTTATCTAACAGCGCTAAATGGTTTCGAATGGACCTACTTTATGATATTGTTAGTTACGGATGACTGGAATAACATATGGATAGGCGTACGTAATGAAAGCAGCTAGGCATATGAAATGGATATGTTATTACTTCCTTTGATTTTCTTATGGTATAGGCTTGAAAATTGGCAGCGTCGGCGTCGGTTCAACTGATGGAAAACTGTTGTATCCATTATTAAATTTTATTTTATTTTATTTTATTTGGGTGGCTTACAGCTGACAATACAAGATAAGCGATAAAATAGATCACGATTTACAAGCCTCCACTTATAGTATGGAAGTATTGTGGAAAGTTACAGTTAGGAAGTAATTGAGATATACAAAGTTTGGTAGCAAGATAATATAGAAGACAATAATGTAATGCAATTATAAAACATTGCTTTTGGACATAACAATATTTATGGATGCTAAGCTGCTTGTAAAGAGATCAACTGAGGTGTGTTCTTTGACTAAATTGTTAAATGCTTTTGCTACACGAACCAAATAAGAGTTACTACGGTAGACTGTGCGTGAATGAGGAGCGTGCAGAAGATTTCTAATCCGACAGTGCCGAGGGGGGACATTCAAGGATAGCTTTGATAATAATTCAGGGCAATCTATTATAGAGCGTGCCATTTTGATTAGAAACTAGAGTAAATAATCTTTATACATATATGAAAATAGAAACTGACTCAACGTACAGCTGAAACTACTGGACTTGAGAACGAAATTTTGCATAAGGCTTCCTTTAATGGTTGGCATCGAGAGAGGATTCGCCCCCTAAATGGATGAAACGAGAGTTTTATTCCCAAATTGGTTCCATAGAAATATTGTTATGATCTGATGATGAACTGAAGGTATGGAACAGAACTCTTCATAGAATCATCCCAGAACTGAAGTAACGAGTAAAATTAAATAAGACGCAAAACTATTACAGAAACACCGACTCCCTGAATTAAAGTTATTTTGCAGTTTTTAGTGTTTTTTTTACATTGAGGTTGTATTTATTTTTATTTATACTTTATGCACAAATGTATACAGAGGCGAACTTAATGCCTATAAATTTTTGTATTTTTTATTTTAAGAGTATATTATGTAGTATTTAGTTAAATTTAATTATAATGTTTGGTTGTTTTTATAATAGGTATTTATAAATAAAATTGCTGTTTATTAAAACGGGTTCCTTTGAAGTGTTATATCTTTGGCTTGACTTGGATTTATAAGTTCAAATAAACTTTATATTACTGGTACGTTATTCTTTTTTCGAAATAGAAACTTTCAGAGGGAAAAACCTCTCATATATTGTTGCTAATAAAAACATTATGCAATTTTATTTGCACCAACCGCTGTTCTCTAACAAACTTGCAAAACATTTCAAGCTATCATGTTCAATATTATGACATTGATATTTTTCAACTGAATGCATGTACTTTGGGTAGCGGGACACGCTAACTGATGACGTCATTAGTCGGTGCCGGCTTGTAACGTGAACTTGTGCTAATAAATAGAATGCAGCGAGATAGCGCGATGACGTCACAAGATGATTTGTTTGCTGAGCTGCAGGCTTAGATAAATGACTTTTTTGTTAGCGTTTCTACCAAAAGCTAAGTGCGTAATGAGAAATCATAAGTATCGCCGCACATAAGTTACATACCACAGCCACAAACGCCGCCACGAGAAGTTCGTCGAGAAGAGTGGTCACAAACCACTTGTGGCCGGTGGTTGCTACTTTTTTTCACACAGTATCATAATAGACTCTGACGAAGAAGGTTATTTAAACCTTCTTCGTCAGAGTCTTGTATGAGACGGCGTTTAGTGACCAGTTCGGGCCACGAGAAGCGAGAAGTGGCGATTTGTAGCATGTGGCGGTCACCGGCGTCTACCGTGTGCGGCGAATCCAATACAGGAAATATGCCGGTGGCAGCGTTTTGTGGTTGTGGCTGGTGGCGCGTGTACGGTGACTTCTCATTTTATAACTAATTAATGACAAAATGAGTTATCCTCTAATAAACTAATTCAACATTTTTTATAACGCCAACTAAATATTCCTAGACAGGTTAGGCAAGAAGACTAAAGTGGGAGCAGAGCGGAGCTCCTACCTTAGCCTTCTTGGTTATATTTTATAACCGTCCACAAAGTGGCTTACATAGCTTGTGATTGCGATAGTATCATTCAGACGGTCGATAATTCTGGCTGATTGTTGATAGGTTTGCGCTATCTCACCTGATGGAAAGCGACGATGCGGTCGACGATAGAACGGAAAGCAAAAAGCACAAGCAAATGTAGATTTTCAGGGGCGAATGATGCTATTACAAAATAAATGATTGATTGATTGAAAAATAAGTTTGTTTAATTAGTACCCGTATAAAATATGTGGTAATGACATTACGTGCGGAGAAGTCAGGTGACGAGTGGCGTGACAGTAATGTCACTGTCATACATTTTGTAATTAGCGTTTGGCGGGAACGTTAACAGAAAAGTCATTTGCTTAAGCCTGCAGGTGTTTGGATACGCTCGTATTTATTCCATCATATATTTACTTGTAAAGTTGTTAGAAAAAAACTCTTTAAGGATCACTTTGTTGTCTATCCGTCTGTCTTTCGGAAACGTGTAAAGGTATCTAGTTTAATTAAAACCATATATTTAGGTCTGCGGTCCTTTAAGACAGTGCAAAAATCAAACTTCTACGTTAACGGAAAAAAAGATATGGCAGTATACGACATGGCATGAATTTAGATTGAGAGTGTCCAAATATATGTTTTTTGCGACATAAACGGCCATAACTTTTTTTTTTCACAGCTTGCGGACCGCAGACTTGAATACATGGTTTTAATTTCAACACGACACCTCCATGTTTTCCCGAAATAAAGGGTCTTAACAGACAGAAAGACAGACAGACAGACAGACGGACAGACGGACAACAAAGTGATCCTAAAAGGGTACCGTTTTTTTTTTCTTTTGAGGTACGGAAACCTAAAAATAAATCATATTTTAATCTGATAATCTGAAGTAAACCTCTTACGTGAAAAAAGTTCAGAAAAACGTGATTACTTATTTGCAAAAAGGCCATATTAAAGTAAACCGTCACTTACAAGTTTCCACTAGCATATATCCCACAAATAATTCCTGAAACTAGATCAGTATGACAAACAACGGCGACTTTCACTTTTCCTTACTTTCCTACGTTGGCAAGGAAGTTTAAATCGAACCCTAGAACATGTATATCATAAGTATTATATACTAACTTCTTCCAGTGGCTTCGCTTGCGTAAAACTGGAAAATTATCCCATTAGAATATACTCCTGATAGTAGTAAATATCATATGTGTTAGTTAGAAAATCAAAAGCATTTATTTCAAATATAACATTTGGAGGCATTTTTGAATAAATGTCGGTCAGTCCAAAAGAAAAGTGAAGCTAAATCGAAATATTTCAGGATATGGTCTACCTCGTCAGGAGTAGCCAGGTGATTCCTGGCCATCATAGACGCAGGCTTTTGGACGGCGAGCAATGAGTAACTCGCCGCCCGGCAGTCTGGTAAGGACTAACCTGGGGCTACTTGATACCTCCATAAAGAGATATCAGCAAGATTGACGGAGAAAGTTAGGTTCGATGCCTGCCAAGTCTGCGGGTTGATCGAAAGAATTGTATTACTTATCCCACACAAAGGGAAACTCAAGGAACAATGTAGGTGTCAGTCAGTATACTCCCCTTCGCTCCATCCAGTGGCCCGATTCACGTAATCAAAACCGTAACGATATCGTAGCGATTTAGTCGTTTAGACCATTTCCGTATTCACATCCATCAATCGAGTTTGAACGACACCGATTTTAAAGTCGTTTAGTCGAAGAGTCGTTTTAAAAAAAAAACTGTATTTCATTATCCTAGTGTACTTGTATCCCATTTTATTTTCAAATCCGTTCAGGGTCTTTACCATGACTTGTTAAATGTCAAACGTGCGAGCGAGAAAGAGGAATGGACCTATAGGTCCATGCCTCTGGCCATGGCCATGGCTCTCATGGTGTATACACCATATATAGCTCCATCCCTTTAACAGTTCAGTTTAGGTCGTAAAATGGATCGTGTTAAGAGCTCGTGGTAGGGCCTCAGGTATTTGAGCGAGTAATAAACATACATACACACAGAAATACAAACAAACTTTCACCTTTTATAATATCAGTATATCATAGTGTGATGTGATATTTAGAAGTTATTTATCCTGGTTAACTGAACATTTTGATGTATAGTGATAGAATCGGTTTCCGCCCTTCAATGAGATTCAAACTATTTTGGAGTATATTGATTTCACTTATATAGTAAAATAGTACTTAAGTGGTACTGTTTACTTTTATTTGTGTATTTTGCTGTCAATGCAGCCATAATTTGAAGTATTTAAATAGATGACGATGACGTGCTTACCTGGAAGGAATTGATACACTAGTCTTTAAAGTACTTTGATGTTTTAAGTGTAGTGAAATTATTATTATTGGTGAACCACATAAATAAAATAATAATATTATGAAAGAAAGAAAGAAAAGAAAGAAAAACTTTTATTCGTACCTCACACATACAGCAGAATTCATGGAATTTATGCAATAGTGATATCATTACAGTATTCATCGAGCAAATCAAGAACTTTTTTTTTTGTAACTAACAATGTTAAAATAACGATTTTATACAGTTTAAATAAAAAAAAACATAAAAAATATAAAATGAAATAGAATAGGAAAAGCTGACGAAAAATTCCACCACTCCCGGTCCAGAATCATGTACTGGATCCGTGGTATTCGTTTCTGCCTCGATGTTAGATACACCCCGTATTATTTTTTGATAATATTGGTATTTTCACAATTTTAACAGTCCCATTTCATTTATTATTATTATCTCGCAAATTTATTATTTATTTATTTATTTAGTACAACAAAATAGCCATTAACACTAAATTATATTAAAACCTTTCACTCTGTCTTTTCACAGAATCGCAAACTTTATAATAATTCATGTTCAAGTACTTTTTATTTCAGGTTACGTGGAAGAGATCGCGGAATGCGATAAGGCTGATCGTTGTATGGTTATGTTTTAGTTTCTTTTTATATGTTTGTAATGGTTTATAATAAAATATATCATAAATAAAAATAATTTAGTCAAATGTTATTTTATATTTTTGCTTAAAATCATCACGGCAAGTAGGGTTTGCCTCCTTCTATGTAAAAAATTGAGTAACATTTCGTTGGACACAATGGCGCCTTTAAGTTGGCCACTACACCATATTTTATATCAATTAGCTTAGGTGCAATATTTTCCAACAATATACCTGTTCTCCTACAGAAACTGTCATATTAAAATAAAACTTGTTATCTATAACCCACTTAAAATATATTCTAAAACAAGTCTCTCAATCGACATAATCGAAAAGATTTGCATGTATCTCCTAGTTCAACTGTTACCCTAGTACCTGTTGCCTGTGTTTCGATCTAGGTTTTAATTAATAGCCTAGTTTTATGCTAAAATTAAGTGGGTGTCACAGCTTAGATCTGATTATATTTATGACAGAATTAATTAATTTAAATTTAATTGTATGGTAATATGGCCATTCACTTGATTGAAGAATCGTGAACTGCTTTAGATTATATTATCAGATATCAGGAGAAATAACTTGTGAGGAAGACAAATGCAATAAATTAATCTATTATCTATATTTTTAGCCAATCAAGTTTGATTTTTAGCAATTTCTGAAATTACTGATCCGATTGCTAAAATTTTTCACTGATAGAAAGCTGCTTTATTCCTGAGTGATATAGGCTATATTTTATGTACGCGGGCAAATTAGCGGGCAAAGCCACGGGCAAAACAGCGGGCAAAGCAGCGGGCAAGGCAGCGGGCAAAGCAGCGGGCAAAGCCGCGGGAAAAGCAACGGGCAAAGCAGCGGGCAAAGCCGCGGGTAAAGCAGCGGGCAAAGCAGCGGGCAAAGCAGCGGGCAAATCAGCGGGCAAAGCAACGGGCAAAGCAGCAGGCAAAGCCGCGGGCAAATCAGCGGGCAAAGCCGCGGGCAAAAGCTAGTTAATAATATGTTACCAGTTTTTTTTAATCATCGCATTGATAATTTCCCAAACTCAAAGATTTAGATGGAATTTGGCTAAACTACGTCCTGAAATAACATCAAGATTACAGGACAATCGCACACTCAAAGGAGATGTTTTTTTATCCCGGGAGTATGTTCCCTTGGGAAAATTTTCTACTTTAACGTGGGCAAAGTCGCTGGCAGTTAGTAGTTAAATTTTATTCTTATTGTTCATTAAAAAAATTAAGCCAAAGCCTTGTTGAGGCGGGTTAACTTAAGCCAAATAATTTAGCCCTTGATAGATTTAGCCAGGACTAAAGGCTGTTGGATTGTTCAAAAGAGTCAGGTACCGCGCTCCTGGAACGCAAAGGGAACTGAAGGTACACGGTGAGTCGAAAACAGTACCTGACAGTGTTACACTCTCTCTTACTCCACCCAGAGCGAGAAAAGTTATTTGATGAATTTCCACATAAAAAAGGGCAACGTCTACTTGTGTTCCAAATTCGTCCAGCTGTCAAGGCGTGATTGAGTAACAAACAGCTAAACATTGAAACATATATGCTTTTACATTTATATTATTAGTAGGAATAATAATCACTGTATCGGTTATAGAATGATACTCAGCTACAATATCGTGATACACCGTAATAATCAAACTATAAATAATTGCCACCAACACCCTTACATTAATTAAAAGACATACAAAACTTGCGTGCGCATAGACAATACGGGTGTATTTACGTAATAAAGAATCAATAAGACTAAAACCATGTTAAATCAACATTGGGCGAAGCAAGCAAAGACAAGAAACGAATCCGGCAATTTATGGTAGCGTAGGCAAAGACTACGGAATGACTAGACTTGGCAAATGTATGGACATTTTTCTTTTAGTAGTGAGCAGACGATACCGTTTCAATTGTTCGATATGCGTGTAAATATTTGGAAGTATCTGGAACGTGGGGTATTATTTTGAAATGTTCTGTTTGCAACGTGAATAACGACTGTGAAATTATTTGAAATATTGAGTTCAGCCCTGGAATGTAAAAAGTAACTCAGAGAACACGGGTGGGTTTTGGCCAGTAAAAATCTGACTCTCCTTCTCGCTACACTCAGAGCGAGAGAAAGATAAGGTGTTTTCACATCCTTACAAAATCAGGATTTATTTTATAATTAGTTCTTTCATTGGAAAAATAGGTAGTATTATATGCAGTGTTAAGTGTTGTATAGTGTGTTGTTATTATCACCGCAGACATGCTTGTGTTGTTGTACCTGTAATCATAAATGTTTATCATGTTTTGAATGAGATAGAATAAATAATATATGTATTTCTGGTGAAAGTAGCTTTTCATAAAAATAACTTAGAAAACAGCTGCTTTTGATCTTATCAAATCTATCATGATCATAGTAACACTTTATGCGGTCTATATTGGTAAGTTTGTTTAATTTTATATAAGAATACACTAATTTTCTAACAGCATTTTATAATTTTCTTAGCTTGTTCCCTCTATAGTTTCATAGATCTACATTCCCGAGCCTAATTTTATTAGGAATACGCCCGCACCCGAAAAAGGCGCGAAACACACGCGATATAAAAAATGGCGCCGAGCGATTTGAATGCGTGAATTATTGTCTTTGGACCAGAAATAATACACCTTTGGAAAATAATATGGCAACACCAGCGAAATGTAATCGTGATAAATGGAAGTGTGGAAAGCTTTTGTGTAATAGAATCATGGTTCTGTTTTTTTCAAATATACGTTATGACGTGTGGGGAGGCATGGAGTACCGTAGATACTTCTCGTAGGTGATTGAGATATGAATGTATATAATGAGTAGAATTTACTCGTAAAAATGTATAGCTTTTTAGATTAATTAATTGAATAAATCTATTTAATATTTTATACATCAATCTATTGGGTAGTTCCATGAAACTTATATTAACCCAGTGTCGAAGGGCATGCTCAGAAAAAAAACCGGACAAGTGCGAGTCGGACTTGCGCATGAAGGACGCGTTACCATCCGTAGCAAAAATGGCAAAAAAAGCTAAAAGGACTATGACGTGACGCGGCAGATAGCTACCTATTGTAGACCTTACTATTTTTTATGTCGTTCCATAAATTGTTGTCAAAAAAAAATATCGAACGTATACGAGACAAATTGCTCAAGTTTGTCAAAATCTTGCATTGGCTGTAAATTTTTCCATTAGTTTTAAATCACTGGCAATTCATCATCACCATCATCATCATCTTCCTGGTCTTGTCCCGTTTTATTTGGGGTCGGCCCAACACGTTTTTTTCTTCCATTCTGTCCTGTCACTCGTCACGCTATCACTAACTCCCTTTTCTTTTATATCACTTCTTACACAATCCATCCATCTTTTCTTTGGCCTCCCCTCTCCCTCTCCATCCATCCACATGTAAATTCATAACTCTTTTAGCAACATGCTTTTCATCTCTCTTCTTTACATGATCATACTAAGACTTCAGCTATTCAGTCACTGGTGCCATTCAAACTGGCAATTGTATCCATATTAATCAAACACTACCTAATAAAAGGAGACCTAACTAACTTCCTACACAATTTCCTACATTTTTTTCTTCCCACATCAAAACTAATGCCTTTTCTATTCTAGCAACTAACAATGCAGTCTTCCTGCCCCTCATTGGTCATTACTATAATGAGCACAGATAATGAACGCCATCAAACCAACCAATGATCTGAGACTGCCAAGGATATGCAAAAAGGTAACAAGGGTTTTTGTTACAGATTATGTAGGTTTTAGTCGTACGTAGGTAGATAAGTAGGAATGTAGAAACAGTAACGGTTAAACAACTGTAGAAAATATTCGACATACATTTTCATTGTTTTTCATACAACCGCTCTTATGCTATTATGACTTTATTTACTCATTTTTCATTAGATATTTTGGAAACATAGATATCTTGTGGATATTATCTAAGCTTTTAATGAAAGTATTTAATTATTTATTATTTTTTTGTTTCGATACCTTTTAATTTATTGAACCTCCGTGGCATCACCGCGGGCCCTAACAGAATACCAGCGCTGCGTTATTTATCTTTTTAAATATCGCAGCATATGCTGAGTTAGGCGCCCTTTTGGCCTTGCACAGATTTTAAAGTTTTCTTTTTTTTATTATTATTAATCCAATTCTACTGTATGTGTGAGGTACGAATAAAAGTTTTTTTTTTTTTCTAAATCAAAAAATATTTTAATAAGTCACAAGTTGGACACCAACGACACTAGTACAACAGAGGTCACGGCTTGTCATAGCGGGCATTGCAGCGCACAGTTGGGTGCAAGAGCAAAACAACCCCTCAGTCGCCCGGATGACCCAGTGACCATGTATTAGTGCGGACAACCTAACATAACAAGCTTATAACTTTGTGATTTTTCATATTACAGTTATCAATTCAATTCAATTCAATTTCTTTATTTCAGACGTAGTCCATAGATACAAATTAAATTCTAAAATAAAACATTACAAATAATCATAATAATATAAAATCTTATGTCAAAAAAAAAAAAAATATAAATAAAATAAAATAAAATACAAATTCAATTAAATTACAATAAAAAATAAAATAAAATAACACACAATCATAAAATTAGTAAAATTATACACACAAATGTCAAAATACACGAGGAGAGCCGCTAACATGAAGCTGCATCCACCTCTGTGTCAGTTATGTAATGTTTATAGATTTTTTACATAATAGTAGATTATGTGACTAGGGGATAAAGCAATGTCTTTAAGTCGAGGGCGGCATGTTGGATACCGAACGGAACGAAGGTTGCTAAGTTAAATCCCGAACGCAGTGAGGGATTTATATAATTAACTCCCGAGCAGAGCGAGGGAGTTAATACAGAAACCTGAGTGGAGTGAGGTATTCAAGCCGCCCAAGACAAAGACAGCTTTATCCCCGTGTTGGATACTCTACTTTTTACACCTTCTGTGAGATAATTAAAAGACCATATACGGAAACAAAATAATGTATTAATATTATGTATTAGCATATTATTATTATTTACAAGTTAATATTGACATTTGACACATTGGTCCAGTTATGGAAGGACAAAGTAATATTTTTGTTTGGTACGTTCATTGAAGTAGAGGTAGAGTTTATCATTTGCGAATCATTTTGAAGCGTAAAGGTGGGACTCAAAGGGAACTGGAGGTCGATGGTTGAGGCTGCAGAGGCGTCCAGGGATCCACATAATTGGTGGATGATTGAAGGTTGATGCCATTTCCAATGCGGCGGCTTATTTGGTCTTTGTTTTGTATGGAATTTTCTATATAACCCTCAGCTACTGCATCTGATTTCCAGCCACCATGCTGTTTAATCTGGGTTATATTTGCACCCGAGTCAGCCAACAGAGTAGCGGATGTCCTCCTAAAACAGTGGCCTGTATACAGCTCAAAGTTTTGTAAATTTAAAAATTTTGCAATTTCTTTCGGCATGGCCCCAATTTTGTTTTTTCCAATTACTTGCCTTGTACATTTGCCATTAGTAATATTAATGAAAAATCTGTTAGAGAGCATGTTGGAGGGGCGTAAAGCTTGGTATTTTTCAACAATTTTTACGTACTCTCCACGAATTACGAAAGACCGATCACGCTTCGTTTTTGTGTCTTGTAAATGTATCACTAACAATTCATTTGAGTGTTTCTCAATGTCTTCTGTTTTTATATTAACAAGTTCATTTCCACGACAAGCACCATTCACACCAAAAATCAGGGCGACCTTTAACAAAAAAACAACATAGAAATGAGTAAGGTATACATACTTGATGCATAAGAGTTATAGGTAAGACGCCTAAAAAGCTGTTCTAGTAGGTAGGTAGATACTTACTTTTGTGGCAAGGAATCTGTGATCAGGTGCTTCGTTCATAAAAGTTTCTACATTTTTAGCTGTAAATACTTTTGATTTTTTTGCACGGGTGTGTTTACAATTCCAAAAGCAGCTGTCTTGATATTTTCCGGAGTTAAATCATCGTCAATTTCGCTATCACTCGACATTTTTTGAGATTTGAAATACAAAATTCACGACCAATATAAATTTTCTATAACGCTCCCGCTCTTTTTTTTAAAGTCATAGCTACTTTTTTTTTTTGTTAGTGGCCAGTTTAAATTTTGAAGAAACTTTTTTGATTCACGTACATATTCACATAAGTTGACGATTTTTGATGTTCCAAATTCAAATCTCATTATTCCCTAGGGATCGGCCATACTGCATTATCTCCCTAGGGATAGAATGACATGCTTTAAGTGAGGTTTGTATGACCTATAAAACGACATTATCGAGCAGGTGGTGTAAAAAAATACTTGATACCTGTTTTGGGTTTAGTCTGTACTAAAACGAATGTTGTAATATCTCGAAGAGCCTAGTTATTAAAAAGTATATCGTGGGTCGAATGAAGTTGACCACTTCAGGTCTATATGAACTTGATCTCTGGTGTACTCTAAGATTTATTGAGCGGATGGTCAAGCCAAGATTTACCCATAGATGTATAAATTGATAGTGCGAGATGAAAAATAGTTACAACATGTATGTCATCACGGCCACTAGGGTATGTATGGGACGTAATTAAAGTTGCCAGGTGACTAAATATACCACATAAACAGGGTTGCCGTTTTGATATAGTACGTGATTATAGGAACTCGTAGACCATTGGGTGACCATCTTACACATATGTATAAAAGGAGAAATTGGCTGACTGACATATCAACGCACAGCCAATACTGAAGGAACTAGAAGCGTGACATTTTGCCCAAGGTTTATTTTTATGATGTAGGCGAAAGCTACGCCAGGATATTCCAAAAATCACCCCTCAAGAAGATGAAACGGGGATCCTAAGTTGGTATGGAAAAACTTATTTTACGCGGACGAAGCCGCTGGCAGAAGTTAGTCTTAACGTATCGAGATTCCTTCGTCCCTCGGATAGCACTCTAAGCCATTGGTCTGGACTGTCATCTGTAGGTCTTTGACAGTCGTAACAGATAGTCACAAGCCGGGAAATCTGCCAGCAGTCTTGTCAAACGTATCGTGTTACCTAATTACTGGGTTGTGGAAGTCAGATAGGCAGTCGTTCTATTCATGAAGGGGTGGCCAACATTATAAAAAAAAAAAATGAGAAAAGAAGTAAATATTGTTTTTTTTTGCCTAAACTAATGGAACTAAGCATGCTGAGTACTGACTGGATATCGGACCACAAAAACTGCCAATGAGGAAGAGACAGGCGTAGAAGTAAATAGTGGGATCAGTTAAACTCTTACCTCAAGGACTGACCGAAGTAGCTAAGGACAGAGAAAAGCGGAAGAAAAGAAAGAAGGTCTTTGGCCTACAAGGAGATACCAGAGCTTTATAGTAAACTAGCTTTTACCCGCGGCTTCTCCTGCATACATAAAATATGGCCTATGTCGCTCAAGAATAAAGCAGCTTTCTATAAATGAAAAATTTTTGCAATCGGACCCGTACTTTCAGAGATTACTTCCTATAAACAAAAAAAAAAACCTTACCTCTTTATAATATTAGTGTAGACGGAATTGATTGCAACCGTAGTTTCTGCAACACAGTCTTATCTAGAAAATCGCCCGTCTACATATACTAGACGCTTCCTTATTTGGTAAGGGCGTTTACACATCTGCATATGTCCATATCTCTTTATTGATCAATCGCTTTGCTTTTAATGAATATCCGTGTGATGGGGCTGCCAACATAAGGTCGTTAATGTGTTGCAAGCTTTAGGGTGCAGCACAGATGTGCGTGCTAGCGAGGTGGGAACAAAATGTGCTAGGAATATGTGAGAGCCACGAGACAAGACGAGAGGTTCGAAACCAGCCAGGCGCATTACTTTTTGTAATTTATTTCATCACTACTGCTCTCAAAACGGTGAAGGAAAACATCGTGAGGAAACCGGCATGTCCTAGAACCAAAAATTCGAAGACATGTGTCATTCGCCAACCCGCACTGGGCCCGCGTGGTGGATTACGGCCCATTCCCTCTCCTAGAGATGAGGCCTGAGTCCCATCAGTGGGAACATTAAAAAGGCTGATGATGATGACGCAAGCGAGGAAGGTGTGAGCCTTTAATAGAGTCCACTACGCATCCTCCCATCAACTGGCCGTTTAGCTTCTTTTTTTTTTTTAAGGTGGGAAGTCATCCATTT
Organism: Mythimna ferrago; assembly: GCA_910589285.2. Lineage (NCBI taxonomy): Eukaryota > Metazoa > Arthropoda > Insecta > Lepidoptera > Noctuidae > Mythimna > Mythimna ferrago. The sequence continues at coordinate 6,725,227 of OU342691.1, read as the reverse complement.
CTACTATAGTTTTTTTTATTGTGCATAATAAAGAGTGTATTTGTCTATCTATCTTCTATCTCTTTTTAGTGGAGTAAGAGGTCGTGTCACACTTTTACTGACGAAAACGCACCTAAATGTTACCTCATTTTGCCGTTTGCGTTCTAGGCCTACAGACAATCTTTCAATCGTTCTTGCAGAGACGGTAGTCTACACGTTTTATTGTTTGTTTCTTCTTCGTTTTGTTGGTCGTATAGTTTAGAATAATTGGTTCCAATTGGTTCTTTTTACTAAGTAAATAATATTCTCCTAAGCGATATCTCAAAGAAATCAATTTTACCTAATCAAATCCGCAAAATAAAAATAGTTGGTAGGAAATAAACGACAAAATTATCTGTAGGTTGGTAGCTACTAAAACTGATATGAGGATCGTAACAACTACCAACATTACTAAACAAAACCATCGCACTTACTCCATAACAAACATGAAATAACACTCTACATAGAAATAACTTTATCGCACATAGATTTTAAACGCTTTATCTGGAACTACTGGCAAGATTTCTTCCTGCGTACAGAATTCACTTTGCGGCTACACGAAATAAACTCAGTAGTACATTACTATAACTTCAGTGTCCCATTCATACGACAATTCAAAGATAATAGGCATTCTAAGCGAAACAAAATTTCCATACATACTTTACTCAAGCACACTTTGTAATAAGTAAAACGATAATTTCCCTATAAATTGTACAATAAAAGCGAAATCTTACATGCAAATGAGGTTATACGCGTAATAATCTGGCGAAAACGGTCGATTTGTACGACAAATATATGAAACGCGCAGCTTATTACGTCAAGCGAGTTTATGTGGCGAATAACGCTGTATCGGTGGGTAATACTAGCGTTCTATTAAATGTGCTATCGCCAATAATATCTGTGTGATAGAATGAAATGGTGCACTCGATGCTGGTCCTCTTATGAGGTTACAATATCGCTTTCGCATATCAGAATTGCTAATAAACGGAGGGAATGTGTGCCAAGCGGGTGCGCGGGCTATGCTTATTAGTGAGAGGACAGTGGCGCCCTCCAGACAATTGCGGCGCGCCGGAGAACTAGATTGAATATGGGCGATGGTAGACGATCCCTTTGTTTTGCACCTGTTGTTGTACTTGTAAGTTTTGGTTTTGGGTTTCTTTGTTGGATTTAGTATGATTTATTATTTAGTGGTGCCATTGTACTAAAATTTTTGGTGCGAAGTACCACTCGCTGATTAATCATGAAATCTCAGAAACTATAACACTTACAAACTTAAAATTTGGCAGGTAGGTTCCCTAAAGGGTGTAGACATCCACTAAGAACGGATTTTACGAAACACCACTTCTAAGGGGGTAAAACAGGGGTTGGAAGTTTGTATGGAGAAACTTACTATCACGCGGGCGAAGACGTTGGCAGAAATTAGTTACGTAAATAAGGACTTTTAATTACTTATATGACAAAAAGGACTTGATTTTAATATTTATTACCTTGGGTATAAAAAGCATAGGTATTAATAAAAATAACTGTCCATGGTATATGGTATATTTATTTTAGTTTATGACGATACTACAATCAAACTAAGTTGATTGTAGTATCGTCATAAACTACTCGTACAAATGCCGTAGTGGAAACCCGGCTAATAAACAAAAGCCTAATTCCTAATTTTCCTAATTTTTTACATTTCTAAAATATACGTTGATCATCATTATCAACATAATCATTTCAGCCAAAAAATGTCCAGTGCTGGACATAGGCCTCCACCAGATGTCGTTGCAACGACCTGTGTTGATCCTGTGCTTCTGCATCCATTGGTTTCCCGCGACTACACCAGGTCATCGGTCAACCTTTTGGGAGGCCAACCTTCTGCGTCTTCCAGTACGTGGTAACTCCTTCAGAAACATTCTATATCATCAACCATCTGTTCTGAAAGCAATTTGTCTAAGTTTGGCAATTCTTTGGGCAAAGGGTTACGGTAAACTTGGTTCTCTTGGGCGGATTGATGGCAAAGTGCAATTGGGGCCTTCTCCTATTTTCGGGGTCGCTTCCGATCCCGTTTTCCATCCGCCGAAGGTGTGGGCTTACTTACGGACATCGAGCTTGGTAGCTCGCCGTCCTTCCGTCCGGTAGCACGAGTCGTCGACGCTATCAAAAGGTTGCAGCCTACTCTTTGGACATAAGTTGCCTTCTAAAACGGAAACCCGACGTCTTAGAACGCAAGGCAAAGAAGGAACATAGGTGTGTTTTGGTCAGTAAAAAGTCTGACACGTCCTCTCACTAGTCCCTAGAGCAGGAGAAGTCAATAGATGATAAATCACCTTAAAAAAAGGCATTCAGTCCAACTTTGACTTTGTACAGTGTTTCTTACTAGTGCATAAAATTTTAATAAACAAAATGTTGACCACACCTGCGAGGAAACACGTCACAATATAGGTCACGGATACACGGTAGCTAGCCACCGCGCATCTCGCATGCATCCAGTTTGTAGATAAATGATACAGATACAACAAGATTTAAGAATATGCGATAGCCAGCCTCAGGGAGTTCATTCATATGTATCTGGCCTTAAATCGCTAATAACGGCAAGCCGTGTTAATTTATAAGTTCACGCTTGCTTCCTTTTTTGGGTAGGCAGGCTTGGGGCAATGGTGATGGAGGGTACTTTGGTTTAGTATCATGTTGGCTTTAGGGTGTGGTAACAATGTGTTGGGCCTTTATAAAGGGTGGGTAAAGTACGTCATTCCTAATTTGATGAAACTGAAATCTGCTGTATCTTTTTTTTAGTCTACATTATGATAGACATTCTACCTAAACGCAGTCAAAGAGTGAAATTTCCTGCCAAAATCTGTGTTCTCAATAGCTACAACTTAGAGGACTTTTTTTTTTCATGGTGGGAAAAAATCATCCAATGACAACCCCCACTCTTGGGCAGAGCGGGAGATAGGGTCAGACTCTTACTGACTAAAAGACCCACCCCGTTCCTTCTAGCCTTCATACTGGGGCTCGAGCTGTCTTTCGAAACTAACCCTGGCCCCAGTAGGCTTCGACCCAACTGGGCCCCTGCTGTTGCTGACAACACCTTGAGGCGCGCGGGAACAGTGCGCGCCGCCAACGACTTGGGCTTGGTCCGGACAATTACCGGACGGCCGGACAGCGAGCTGCAACTTAGAGGACTTTAGGTTAAGAGTGATTAGGTTTCTTCTAGGTAAGTGTGCTGCAACTTCGATCACATCATCGCTTACTATCAGGTGCGATAGTGGTCAAACGCGAGTATAATTAGCCTTACAAGATCCCAATGGTGAGACGCTGGCCTCCTCTCTAAGAAAAGGAATGGGACAAAATCAATCACGCGGGCCTAGGGTGGGTTAGTGAATATCACATGACTTTGAAATTTTGGTTCAAAGACTGTCATATCCCTGATGTTTTCTTTCACTGTTTTAAGATCAGTGGCACCAGGGACTTAAAAACACCTTCATAAAGGTTACAGAATTATAAGTGTTACATGTTGAATTGGTAACATAATCAAATATGTAACACTTATTAATGTGTTTTCAATGTGTTAACCCAAAACACTTACGAAAGTGTAACCCTAACATATCTGTAACAGATATAAAAGTGTTAACAGTGTTAATAAGTGTAACAGGTAAACGCAGCGTTGCCAAAGTTACAATTTACAAAGCTACACTAAAACTGATTATTTCAGTTACACATATTAACACTTATTAACACATATAAACAGGTTACAGTTTGATTCGGTTGCACGTCATAACACATATAAAAGGTTACAGTTTCATTCGGTAACATTATTTTATCTGTTACATTTTAAAAGTGTTTTTCTGTTAAAACTGTTTTAAAAAACAGTGTTAAAACACTTTATTACGGTTACAGTTTGAGTCCCTGGTGGCACAACAGTGGTGCTGAATCCAATTACAACAACGACATACAACTCAACGCCTGGCCATATTAATAAAATACTCAAGTGCACCTGCACATCCTTCTGTCAGAATGCATTATATCATATCAAAAACTTTATCATTCCTTCTACCCTTCAGTCCAAAGTCTTGGAATGGTTTGACAAGCTGCTTCCAGCCCACTCTCCATCATTGCAAACCCAACAAAATTCTCATGTCTAGTCCTGTCTCTTCCGTTAGCAAACCCATTAATTTTCCCATGACTTCTTAGCATGTATCACCATATTCGTACAACCGTTATCTCTACACGTTCCATGTTTCTAATTAAGAGCAGGTCTACTACTTCATTAGGCTGACGTTGCTGATTAGATTGGCCTTATCAGTTTGTGCATGGCGGGTCGTATGTGTGCTGATAACATCGTAATTGTTGTATCATTTATTGATGTAATCTTAGATTGTGTTGACGGGGCTAAGGAGGCTACCGGTTGGGGTACTATAGGCCAAGTTGTGTGTATGGAAATGAGTGTTACTATGTAGGTGAGTGGTCATCGGTGTACGTGTATTATGAACAGATACACATGAACCGCTCCGGGACTTGCTTTTCGGGGTCCGAACTCAAAAGGTAAACACGAGACTCTACTAAGACTTCGCTGTCCGTCCGCCTGTCAGTCTGTCTGTCTGTCCGTCAGTCTGTATGTCTGTCCTTCTGTCACCCGGCTGTATCTCATAAACCGTGATAGTTAGACAGTTGAATTTTTCACAGATGATGTATATCTATTGCACATAGAACAATAAATACTCAAAAACAAAATAACATAAATATCTAAGGGGACTTCCATACAGCCAACGTGTTTTTATACCGCTTTTTGCTACTTCGTGCGCAAATCCTACTCGCACTTAGCCGGTTTTTCTGAACACCCTCAATGAGGTGGTCATACATAAAAGTGACATAAACAAGCCGATAAAGACAACGAGAAGGCATAGACAATCTGAAAGCAACCAAACAAACCTTCTTATCAAAATAATTACTAATCGACCTACGCACAGTCAATACGATCAAATCGATTGCGTAAACACACAAACAACAGAACATTTCACACGTTTGTGTCGCCGGCATTTTGTTAGCTAGACAACTGCAATTATTGCTCACGCGCCGGTCACTAACAATTTGTTTTGTAATGCTCCCTGTGCCAATTAATGTGTGTATGTATGTCTGTGTGTTGCCCAACAGTATGCGTAAGCTGGGTGTGTAATTAACAGACTAATTAATATTTTAGTCTGGGTCTTGGGATTGGTTTTGTAGTTGACCCGAATGTAGGTCTAAGTGTACCCGCATACGGGCCATAAAAAAAGCTAGAAGCGGCCACAAAAAAAAGCTGAAGCGCGACAGCTTCAAAGTTTCAAAGAAGCTAGGAGCGGCTTCTAGCTTTTTTTGTGGTGGCACCACCACACATGGGCCACAAAAAAAGCTAGAAGCGGCTTTTTTGTGGTCCCTGTGCGGGGACACATAGGTTGAGAGAAATTATTTAAATTGGAGACTAACATTAGCTGAGGCTACAAAGGGTAATGTGGGACGCGACTGTTGCAGTCTATATGTTCCTTAGCGTAGCATAATCGGCCTTATAAGGTTCCCACTGCTGGGATTCAGGTCTCCTCTCCTCCTCTTATATTATGTTCCTTATTAGAAGTGTATTATTTGTTTTAATTTATGTGTTACTTAATGCAATTAAATTGGTTACTACGCTACTGGACTGAACTTGTTTTTTTTTTCTTTTCAGTTTTTATTTAAAGTATTTTTTACGCAGTTGATTTTTTTTTTTTGTTATTATTGTTAACAACCCAAAGAATCGTCAAACTTAAGTGGCAGTGAGCAGGGCACATTGCTCACAGATCAGTGGTCGATTTGGCTGAAAGGTTCTGGAGTGCTGACCGCGTACCGGAAGATGCAACATAAGGTTGACTGGTTGGTTGGTGATCCGATGGATGCGAGACGTAAAGGAACGTTCGTTGTGGCGACAGTTGGGCGAGGCCTATGTTCAGCAGTGGGAGTTTTTTGGATGAAATGATGATTATGATCATTAATATGCTCGTACTTGACCACTTTCTCACCTGATGGTAAGTGACGACATGATGATGGAGCTACCCTTTCATTCTTGACTTAAATACCTTCCAGGTTGTAGTTATCAGGAAATACAGATACCAGCCATGTTTACAACTTTTTAGCTGTACGCGCTATTAAATTGTTCCCAAAAAGTTTATTTCGAGGCACTGGAGTGTCACATCACCAAATTTTAAGCTCCGCGCAACACACAGCAATTATTAATGGATAAACCTAATTATAGCCCTTTTTGCCTAACTCTTGAATCGAACCTAGGACCCCACGCTCAACAGTCGCATTTGCAACTACGAAGCCAACTAGAGGAGCAAATAGGCTGTTATTTAAAAACTAGTTACCCACATACACGTAATGGTAGACCAAGACTATTACAAAAGGTAATGATCAATTGGTTTTCATCAGTTTAGAGTAGTAACTTCGCCATTTACATTTACCACAGTTATTTGCGTAGGCAGAATACGAGGCATAATTCGCCTCGTGTACAAAATAGATAGATACAGAAGTCAATCTCATGTATGAATTTCACTTTTTATACCTATGCTCAATCGCAAGGGTCGGCGCGGCTCTGTCCGAGCGCGCTTGGGCGCGGCGATAAATACCTAGCATAAATTGTAAAAATATTATATGGCCACAAAGCACACCTATATACCTACTACTAACTATCAAAGTACAAGTAAATACCTACCTAATTACGTCTTCAAACTTGTAGCTTAAACAACGATAATTCAACAATTAATGTTGAATTAAAAAAAACTGTCCACTAAACAGTTATAATTTTTTTTGCTACATTATTTCACAAACAAATTCACACATGCGTGTCTCAAGCGGATGCTTACGCGCTCGCAATAAGCTGAATTGCCGAGATATCGCGAGCGTACCGCTCACGCTCGCGATTTCTCGACTCAATTCAGCGTCTATATGTGCGTTGCTCAAGCGCGCTTTGTACGTAGATTGACTTCTGTACCTATCTATTTTGTGGCTCGTGCTCAGAAAGCTGTAGGTAATCAACATGCCTATATGATAGTATTAATTACTAAATCGTAAACGGTGCTTAATACGACGGCGAAGTTAATGAATTCGAAACTTGTTAACTATATACTATTTGAAATAAGATGTAATTATTTCCGTTCGAAAACACGACTTCAACCTTTACATGTGAGATATCCTCTCATGTAAGCTTGTTTATTTCTGTTTGGTAATATTGATTACTAGCTTTTGCCTGCAGCTTCGCTCGCCTACATAAAATATAGCCTATGTCAGTCAGGCTAGGCAAAGCAAGACCGATCGCGATGGGTGACAACTGTCGACGCCCTCTGTCTCAGTAAGAGGACTTAGGATCTTAAGTCAAGATGTCACTCAGGAATAAAGCAGCTTTCTATCGGTGAAAAAATTTGGCAATCGGATCAGTTCTTTCACAGATTAATATAACAATAAAATATTTAAAAAATAATAAATAAAAACAGTTGATAAAACAGTTCAATAGTTTATACATAAATAATCATGATTTCAGTAGAAAGACGTCCACTAGGCCTCCTCCAGATGTCACCACAATGACCGGTCCTGTGCATCTTGCATCCATCGGGTTTCCGTTTCTCTCACCAAGTCAAAGGACCACCTCATAGGAGACAACGCTGCATCTTCCGGTACGCGTTCGTTATTCCAGAACTTCTGAACGATAACGTTATTTCTGATGAAACTCTGCAAATAACCGTCTCCATTGTCCTTTGGCTGACTTTAGGTCTTCTGATGAGGCCCATTGCGGGCAATTATATTTCAGAGCCGTATGTCATCATCGGCAACACGCATTGTTCCAACCGAGTTGGATTCGACGATTGACCTCTTTCTCGAAGTTAAACTACCTAACTGGGCCATCTCAGGTAAACGTAATCGTCTACAACTAAGAGTATAGAGTTTCCGATCTTGAGAGGAGCGGATGCTCTATGTAATCCCCTTGATGGAGCAGAGGACGTCTGCATTAGACCTCCATCGCGAGCGGTCTTGAACTTCATGCTTCACCTCGCTCCTCGTATTCTGTTGTTCGTCGCTTTGCCAATACGATGTGATGCTATGTTTTACATGGATGGCCACGATTTCTTTTCCCTTTGGAGCGTGTAGCTCGTCCATCTTCATATGCGATGCTTGATCTTGCAGTCGATCGGACTGTTATGGTGTTTCTTCAACATCTCTACGTTAGCTACGTTATTGTCTTTGACTAGTGCATTTCAAATTCAAGGTGCCACAAAGGCAATGGTTGACGAAGACTTGGATTTGATGTGAGATGTTCTTTGTGACCTTCCAAGTTTCGCACCTATAGAGCAATGCGGATTTGACATCTTGGGTGGACTCGAAAATCTTGAGTATTTACCCAAGATTATACCTTATCAGTTTTCGTGCCTGCCAAACAGGAACCTAACCAAGACGTATTAAATGTCAGGCAAGTAAGAAAGAGAGAAGCGGCTATACATCCTATATAGCTTTATCTCTTTAACAGTTCAGTTTAGGCCGTCAAATGGATCGTGTTAAGAGCTCGTGGTAGGGCCTCAGGTATCTGAGCGAAGGTAGCTCGAGCTTTGGCGATCCATGGAACCATTTAAACAATGATGGAATAAAATTATTTATCAAATAACCACCTCAAAGAACCAAACAACATACAACCGTTTACCATATCACTATAATTAAACTTAACTTCAACATGAATGAAAATCAAGATAAAGGCGAGTCCACACAACACGTACGCGAGTCGTGAGTTAGGGTTGCATAACACTGGTTAAATGTTGTACAATAAAAGTTTAACGCGAAAGTAACAATCGACCGATCTTGCGTCGTGACCGTTACAGATAAGTGGACATGTGGACTTGCATAAGGATATACGGGTATTGTCACATTGGAACGGTAAGGGGAATTTGTTTAGAAAGTAAGTGCAGTTTTCTTAGAAGATACAAGCTTGGACCTGCAACAGATCTTAGAAAAGACATCACACAGTAATTGGTTGGAAAGCAAATTGAAGTTATCGTTTTTCTTTATACATGAGGCTTACACGAGGCATGTGTAAAGGCATTATCGATGTGATATATATAAATTAACTTTGTTGAAAAATTTTCCGATAAATGTCACTCACAACTTTTGGATCGAACACTAAGATTGCAATATTTTTCGATCCAAAAGCTGGGCCTAAGCGAAGCGGCGTAAACATTTGTAAAATATTCAGCATACATTCTGATACGCTTGTTGTACATGTGTACAATTTTAATTGAACCATTATTGTCTTCCAAATCATGCAGCATACAAAAAAGCCATGATATAAAAAAATTATTAAATAATGTTTAAATTCGTAAAAGCTATCTATTCACAATGGTGCAAAAATAATAAACTGAGAAATAAATATTATAAAAAATACTACATGTTATGATTCTGAAAACAGAAAATATAGATTCTTCTTCGACTTTTGAATTTAACGCTATAAAAAAAAACTGATGTTATAATTATCAAACACCGTCTTAATAAAAATTTTGGTTCAATCGCACATGTCTGAACCTCCCCTAAGTCCCCCACATCATTACTGTGACATGCCACTAAACGTTTATAAGCACTAGCGCCATTCAACTTACGACCAACCGTCCGTTTTCCAACAATGCCTACAGATGGTTGTACGTAATACCTAGTTTATTGTAATTGCTTGTATCGATATAGGCCAATGTGGTCGTTCTGTTTGTAGGTCGTTAGATGGTTGTAATTGCTAGCTAGTAAGGAAGTGGAGGCTGCTGTGGCTTTGAATCTTAATGTCTGTGAAGATTAAGACTTGGTAGATGGTGTTATAAATGAGACTGTTGCTGTTGATGAAGTGTAAGGAAGTTTAAACAAATAAGATTGGGAAGATGTGCACATAGTGGACCAAAAAGTTTTGAACAAGTCAGATGGTCAAAACAGAAGTAGGGAGGTTGACAAAAAACCATGAAATAAAGAAAAAGAAAGATAGATAAGAGATATGAAACAGAATGTGTTGGTAACATAATGATGGGCTAATCAGATGGCGTTATAAGTGAGACTGTTGCTGTTGATAAAGTTTATAGAGGTTTAAACAAATAAGATTGGAAAGATATGCATATAGTGGAATAAAAGAGTCGTAGACAAGTCAGTTGATCAAAAAAGAAATAGGGAAGTTGATAAAAAAACATAAAATAAAGAAAAGTAAAGATAGATATTCGCAATACGAAGAAAAAAAATAATGATTGAATTGGTAGATGGTGTTATGATGAAGTATATAGAAATTTAAACAAATAAGATTAGAAAAATATGTACATAGTTGAATAAAAAAGTCATGGACAAGCCAAAAAGAAAACATATAAACGAGAAATGAAGAAAGGGAAATTGTTGATAGCATAATGATGGAAACTGTTCGTAAAATATTGAGAGGCAGAAGCGAAATCAGAATTATCACTAAACTTTAATGAGATTCACAAATCAGCAATGACAGGCATCTAATATACGGATATTCCTCATATTGTTTTCTGACCAATGAAATAAAAAATATAAGCATGGAAGAAGATGGAATATGCTAACATCAATACATATGGGCTGAGGGATTATTTGAAAGAGTATCCGCAGGTAGGTTTTAATCAGTAATAGTCTGACACTCAATCTCGCTCCACCAAGAGCGAGTGAACCTGATGTTTTCTCACCGTAAAAAAAAAAAAAATTCTACATTTCCTAGTACAGATCAAATTAAAGAAAACGCTCATAATTGCACAAAACATTCATGGGGTCCAGTGTAATAAGTATCCTTCAGTAATTTCATACTCAGCCGAGCATAAAAAGTTTTTACAATCATCAGCACATCATTAAACAATTATGTGATCATAGAGCTTGGGCAATGGAGTTTTATTGCAGTGGTTACTTAGATTTATATACCTTATAAATAAAGGCATTGTTACGAAGGCCAGGCTGATGTAATTGGTAGAATGTATGCAGAAATAGCTACGGTCTTACCCTAAACCTATGCTGACGCATAGCTTGTAGGTACAAATTTTAAGTACAGAAATCTACATCTACACTAATAGATATTATAAAGAGGTAAAGTTTTTTTTTTCGATTGTAAGAGGTACTGATGGTCTCTGAAAGTACTGGTCCAATTGCTAAATTAATTTTTGACCGATAGAAAGCTGCTTTATTCCTGATTGACTTAGGCTAAAACTAGTGTTTAATATTTTGTTTAAAGAATGGTAAAGTTTGTTTGGATGATGATTTTTCAATGTTGTATTTCTAAGATTTTTTAGCTATCTGCGATTTTTTTAAGCTATTGCATAGCTTCTATCGCGGGCCTTGAGCGTGGAGACCGAATCCAGAAATTCCGCTACGAAAATAACCTAACACCCCCCACTCATTTGTTTTTTGAGCGTGGTGACCGATAAGAAAACAAATGAGTGAAAGCAGCTGTCGGCGTTTTGGATGGGTGGGGTTAAGCAGCTGTTAGCGAGGTCTGGTTTTTGATGGAAGAGGTTAAGCAGCTGTTGGCGAGGTCTGGTTTTGGATGAAAGAGGTTAAACAGCTGTTGGCGAGGTCTGGTATTGGATGGGTGGGGATAAGCAGCTGTTGGCAAGGTCTCATTTTGGATGGGTGGGGTTAAGCAGCTGTTAGCGAGGTCTGGTTTTGGATGGGTGGGGTTAAGCAGCTGTTGGCGAGGTCTGGTTTTAGATGGATGGGGTTAAGCAGCTGTTGGCGAGGTCTGGTTTTAGATGGGTGGGGTTAAGCAGCTGTCGGCGTTTTGGATGGGTGGGGTTAAGCAGCTGTTGGCGAGGTCTAGTTTTGGATGGGTGAGGTTAAGCAGCTGTTGGTGAGGTCTGGTTTTGGATGGGTGGGGTTAAGCAGCTGTTGGCGAGGTCTGGTTTTGGATGGGTGGGGTTAAGCAGCTGTTGGCGAGGTCTATTGCATAAGTTGATAAAAAATGCTATGCAATAGCTTTACCGCGGCAGTCCCCGAGTGCCACACGTCATTTATTTATTAAGTTACGTATACTCAATCACTTGAAACCGAAAGAAACAGATATTAGATAGATAGAAGCACGAAGTTACTGTTTATTTCAAAAGATTTTTTTTCCAGCAGACCTACGATTAGAGAGTTGGGTGAGAGTCTCTCACCCAACTCATACAGTGTTGTATAAATATATTTGGAAACTTAAAATGGATTACAATAGTAATTCCTACTCGTATGATAATATCAATGAACAGTAACAATAGATTAAGAGATAAAAAATGTTAGTTCAATAATAAGCCTTTCAATTAATGTATGTATGTATTACCTACTCACTATAATTGTTATCATTTGAATGTTTTTTTGTTTTAACTGCCTTTTTTTTTATTGACGATTGTTGTTGTTTTACAATTATGATATTGTATATATATATATATTTTATTATTTTTTTACAATTGTGACATGTTTATTTTTACTATTTGACTGAATTTTTTTGTATACTTTTTTTACATTTTGTAATATTTACTTTTGTAAATTTTATTGTTGTGAATGTGAGAACTATGTGGATTACTCTTTCCTTTTCTTTTATTTTCATGATGTCTGGCAGTTTTGAGTATTTGATGTGGCCTACCCAAATGTCCTTTCTTTGGCATTGTTCGTCAAGTCGTTGAGCTCCTTAGTAGTCCCTGAGTTGAGCTACACGCATACTGACAAATGCTTGCACTGACTGGAAAGGTCCACTTAGAACTGTGTGGTTCTTTCTTCAAAAGACCATCTTAGGCTCAATCTGCACGGTTCTCATATGATTTGACCATTACATGTTTTGCTGTATGGACTTTAAAAGAGACTGATCATCGAAGATCTTGTCGCCCTGTTTTGTCGACGAGTCGGGAGTTTGAATAAAACCACCATGTACTCAGAACGAAGACATTTATTAATTTTCACCGAGGGGTCTTGTACAATCCTCGGTAACAAAACGATAGCGCGAATTTAAATCGGCCAACGCCATCTATCGAGCCGAGAGGTACTAAAAATGGTTTTAGCTACTAAATTTAACCTAAATACAATATTACGGCGTGAACATTCCGCCCACCAAGGACCTAGTCCTTTCAGACCGCCCACCATGACGTGATCAAGAGTGAAATCATAATAACTTCTCTTATACTAAAATCCTTGGTGTTCACAATGTTCTTGTTACAAAAATATTACATACAAGCCATAAAAGTGGAAGGTAAAAATTAGGTTTATCAACAAACATCATCTGAGTGGACTGTATATTATATAAAAAGAAATGAAATAAAAGTAAAACAGTAAAATAACGCATCATTCATCGTTAACAGGTAAAATACATAGCTTAGAAGTTGGGCGTTTGACTCGGGAGTCCTTACACTGAAGGGTAACTACGCGCACTAAATTATCCTTGCCAGGGTGTACTTCCACTACTTTACCATATAACCACTTGGCAGGTGGTAAATTGTCTTCCTTTACGAGGACAACATCCCCAACCTTCAGATCGCGCGTACGTTTAGCCCACTTGTGTCGTTGAAAAAACATTGTTAAATACTCCTGAGACCAACGTTTCCAAAATGATTGAATCAGTCTTTGTGTCAATTGCCAACGTCTTAAGCTGCTGACTGTTGTATGCTCATAATCATAATCTGGTGCTGTTACCAGTGGCTGACCGACTAAGAAATGTCCCGGTGTTAATGGGTTTGGGTCTGATGAATCCACACTAGACTGTGATATAGGTCTGGAATTCAGGCATGCCTCAATTTGGGATAGGACTGTGCTCAGTTCCTCAAAGGTCAAAGTCGACTCGCCAATCACCCGCTTGAGGTGATGTTTCGTGCTTTTGATTCCAGCCTCCCATAAACCTCCAAAATTAGGAGAATGAGGTGGAATGAAATGCCATTCGGTTCCATTATTGGCCAAGGCTGAGGCAATTTCTTGAGGAAGAGAAGCACACTCATCACGAAACATTGCCTTAAGCTCTTTGGATGCCCCTACAAAATTGGTACCATTGTCGCTATAAAGGTGACTACAGTGACCTCGTCTAGCAACAAAGCGTTTAAATGTAGCAAGAAAGCCTTGAGAGGTCAGGTCAGAGACCGCATCTATATGCACTGCGCGGGTTGCCATGCATACAAACAGACAGATGTAACCCTTATAGGACTTATGTCCACGACCCTTTGCTGTTCGTATTTGAATTGGTCCCGCATAGTCGACACCTGAATGAAGAAAGGGCTTACTTGGAGTCACTCGGCAAGATGGTAGCTGTCCCATTAATTGATTACGTGTTACAGCTGCATGACGAATACATGGCACGCAATCGCGGATGTGAGCCTTGATCATATTCTTCCCACGAACGATCCAATATTTTGAGCGAAGAAAGTTAAGAGTCAGTTGAGGTCCACCATGTAGTACGCGCTCATGAGCATCTGAGATAAGTAATCTTGACAAATGGGACTGACAAGAAACTATGATAGGATGCTTCCTATCCTCACCGAGTTGTGAATATTGGATCCTACCCCCTACTCTCATCAAGCCCTTGTCATCCAAATAAGGATTTAACGATGACAAACGGTTGGTTTTGTTGACGTCTTTTCCAGCTTGGATAGCCTTGATCTCTCGTTCAAACCAAACACTTTGACTCTGCTTGAGACAGCAATGCATGGTATCAGCGATCTCGGAAGCTGTAAGGTAAGGCGACAGCTTTGTCCGTGCTTCTCTGGCTATCTTTAATTTCAGGAATCGTCTGCAATAGGTCAGAGTCCTTATTAGTCTACGGAACGATGAAAATCTAGACCACATCAATTCACTCGGCTGATCGTCTATCTGTGTTGCATGTACCTTTATGGATTTCAGTTCCAGTTTCGTCATTATAGCCTTGGGTCTGCTATATTCTATGGTATCAACAAGTAACCACGATGGTCCATGCTTCCAAAGCGAGTTGTTTATTAAATCCGTTGGTGTGGTACCCCTCGAAGCAATATCAGCTGGATTGTTTTTTGTGTCCACATAATGACATTGAGTGGTATCAAGGGTACTAAGGATTTCAGATGTTCGATTTGCGACGAAGGTTTTCCATCGACTCGGGTGATCGCTCAACCAAGCCAACACGACCGTGGAATCCGTCCAAGCATGTAAGTTGGATTTTTGAATATTCAAAACATGAGCCACTTCTAAAAGTAATTTAGTAACTAAAACTACGCCACATAGCTCCAGTCGTGGTATAGAAATTTGTTTAATCGGAGCCACTTTCGTTTTTGCGGTTACCAGATTACAGTGGACTTGGCCTACAGCATCAATGACTCTGATGTAAACAACCGCGGCGTATGCTGCGTTTGATGCATCCGAGAAACCATGTAATTCAACTGTTTGATCATCGCTTTTTCTTTCCAGCCACCTAGGAATTCTGAAGTTGTTGAGTGTATACAACCCACAACGGTAAGACTGCCACTCTTTTAGAAGTTCTTCAGACAGCTCTTCGTCCCAATCCAAACCAGCAATCCACAGTTTTTGAATGAAGATTTTAGCGATGATTATACATGGTGCAATCCAACCCAACGGATCATATAAGCGTGATATTTCTGATATAACTTTCCTTTTAGTTTCAGGTGCAGACGACGGCAACGGTGACGGTGTTGTAAAAGGTAAGTTTACTGTATAATGGAACTCGTCAGAATTACGATTCCAGGTAAGTCCTAGTATTCTAGTGGTTTCATCTTCTTTTATTTCTAGATCTCTTCCAGTATCCAGACTTATCTGTTTTATCAACTCTTCTCGGTTACTTGTCCATTTTTGCAAAGTGAAACCTGTTTTGTTCAACAGTTCATTAAACTCATGATAGATTTTTACAGCTTCTTCATCAGTCTGGCAACCTGTCATTAAGTCATCCATATAAAAATCCGTCTTTACCCTACTAGCAGCGTCTGGATATGATTGACCTTCATCGCTAGCGGTTTGCTGCAATGCCTTGACTGCCAGGTAAGGTGCACTAGATGTTCCAAACGTAACTCTCAAAAGCCTGTATTCCTTTATATCAGACTCAACGTTATCTCGCCATAAAATCCTTTGAAAGTCCGTGTGATCATCAGATACTTTTACTTGACGATACATTTTTATGATGTCAGCTACCAAGCATATAGGATGTTGACGCCAACACATCACTGTATGACGTAAATCAGCCTGTAAGCGTGGTCCTACCATTAAGGCGTCATTCAAAGAAATGCCATCGGATCCCTTGGATGACGCATCGAATACCACTCTTAATTTTGTGGTCGTCTTGTCTTCTCGGATTACGGCATGATGCGGTAAGTAAACAGCACTTATTTTCTTTTTGTCTTTTTCATTAGAAATCTCTTCCATATGACCTAGTGATAAATATTCATGAATTACCGATGTATATTGTTCCTTTAGCTCGATATTTTTTGCTAACTTCTGTTCAAGACTGTATAATCTTTTTAATGCTATTTCCTTTGTATTACAGGGTGTTTTACTGGACCGAAAAGGCAATTTTACGATGTAGCGGCCATCTGCATCCCTACATGTGGTAGCAGCAAAGTGATCCTCGCATGCTTGCTCTTCAGGGCTAAGAATTGACTTTTCAGAGCCTGTTGGCTCTGCCTCTAGTTCCCAAAACTTTTTCAGGATCTCGTTTTCTTCGACCTTAGCGTGCATGCTTAGAATGACATTGTGACAAGACGTCACTCCATCTACATCGCTGACTTCTCCCGATATGATCCAGCCAAGGTAAGTATCTTGGGCCATAGTTTTACCCATAGGGTCCTTGATTAAGCCTTCTTTTAAGACTTTGGCATAGACTCCCGACCCTAACAAAATATCTATTTTGTTAGGTTTATTGAAATTTGGATCAGCCAAATTCATATTATTTAGCTCTGGCCAATCCACCAATGTAAATTTCCTTTCAGGTAAAATCGTAGTTACCTTACTCAGCACATATGCTTTTATTTGTAAGGTGAAGTCAGGATCGTGTAATGACTGAATGTTTAGTTCAACCGTAAATTTTGACGTTAGATCGCATTGACCTCCACCCACACCTGAGATAGACGTTTTGACTGCTATCTTTTTTAACTTTAATAACTGAACCGCCGATTCTGTAATAAACGAAGCTTGTGAGCCCTGATCTAACAGGGCTCTCAAAACTTGTGGATACCCATTACTCGACCTAGCCTTAATTATGGCTGTAGCCAGTACGACCTGACTATGAGTATTTTGAGCAAAATGGGTTGAAATATGAGGTTCAGCCGTGGTCTCGTTCTGTGGTGTTTCCTTTTGCGTAGGAGACGCGGTAGAGCTCGTCTCTACTTCTGAATTCGTTTTTAGATGCAAGAGTGAATGATGCTTTCTGCTACAAATTTTGCACTTAGTATTTACTCGACAATTAATATTAAGATGACTTGAGCGAAGGCAATTGAAACACAAACCATGGGATTTAACTATTTGACGACGCTGATCAACAGTCTCCTGAGCAAACTTTTTACAATGAAACAAGAGATGCTCCTCCGAACAATGGGGACAGGATAATTTTGAAACGACGTGACACGCTTTAGTACTAGTACTACCTTTAGACTTGCTACTTTGAGGTTCCACAAATTCTAAAGCCCGAAAACGTTTTTCCAAAAATTCTTGAAAATCCTTGAAGGTGGGAAGTTCCTCGCAAGATTGACTTACCTGCAATTCCCACTGCTTCCGAGTCTCAACGTCCAACTTGGAGCTAATTAAATAAATAATAATAATATCCCAAGCGTCCACCTGCACCCCTAGATTTGACAGTTCATGCAAGCAATCGGTTGTTGTATCTAAAAGTTCTTTAAGAGCAACAGATGACTCAACCATCATTTGTTTTTGGTTCAGTAAGCGCTTGAGAATACAATTAGCTAGAAATCTCTTATTATTGTAACGACTGTATAGCAAAGTCCAACATTTTTTATAATTTGCATGCGTGATCGGTATGTGCTTTATGAGCTGTGATGCTTCACCTGACAACTGTGATCTTAAATAATGTAGACGTTGAACATCATCAAGAGTCTGGTTATTATCGATTAGTGACAAAAACAAATCTCTAAATGTTGACCATTCCTGATATGCACCACTAAAAACTGGGATTGTTATTTTAGGTAATTTGGCAATAGACATAACTTTCGGTTGACTATGGTCCGGTGAGACATCACTCATTACAGAAGACAATGATTTTGGCAAAGCATTTTTTAGTTCCACTTTATAAGTTATAAAGGTGTCGGTAACAGCCTCAAACACATCATTCTTCATGTAACTGGTAGCACTCAACTCACTCTCTGTGTAGTTGACCAAAAGTTCCTCATGTTTTTTTACAAAATCTTCAAACTGTTTGTCTAATATTTCCAAACGTGACTCCACATACAGTTGATTGATTCTGTCTTTTGGAGACTTTCTGAAGTTAATAAGACCCTTCTGAATGCGATTTCCAATATCATCCAACAATCTTAACTTAGCCTCCATGATTCAAAAGTACTGAATACAAGCAAATGATTTGATGTGCTCAATTTGCTAAGTTTCACAGTTTTGAAATTTACTAAGTGTTTGAATGTGGTAATTTTTCTAAGTGTTTGAACTGTACTTTAATTCTAAGTAAAATCGGGCATAGATTCGGGGTCTCTTCAATTTTTACAGAATTATTCTAAGTCCTAAATTTCTTAAAATTTTTCTAAGTCCATGCTATAGCTTTAAATTTTTACAAGTCTCTGACACTTGGAACAATTAATGAAGAAAAATGTACTCACAGTTTTTAAGTTGCACTTTGATCACTAAAACACTTTAACGTCTCACTTAGCTCCGAGGACTTCGCTCCGCTCAGCTCAGCTTTGTCGACCACGCTCCGCTCCGCTCAGCTCGGCTTTGTCGACCACGCTCCGAATTGCTATTTTCTAGTTCTCGACTCCGAACACTAGAGGGCGCCTGTTGGGTTTTTCCAAAAAACGTTCCGGATCGTAGGACCTTATGATCATCGAAGATCTTGTCGCCCTGTTTTGTCGACGAGTCGGGAGTTTGAATAAAACCACCATGTACTCAGAACGAAGACATTTATTAATTTTCACCGAGGGGTCTTGTACAATCCTCGGTAACAAAACGATAGCGCGAATTTAAATCGGCCAACGCCATCTATCGAGCCGAGAGGTACTAAAAATGGTTTTAGCTACTAAATTTAACCTAAATACAATATTACGGCGTGAACAGAGACTTTGACCCCTGAGTTTGTTTCGGTGTTTCTTCTCAGGGTAGTCAGCTAGGAAACACCGGCCTCATCTAGCATTAATTGACAAAAAAAAAAATTGACGTGTAAAAGTGTTTTTATAAAACCTACTTGCAAAATAAAGATCATTTATCATTTATGATGTATGTTATCTAAGAGAGAACAGTTAGAGATGTTATTATAAGTATTTTAGATTTTGGTTTGAGTTTGAAAATCATCAAATAACACCTCCCACTCTAGGTGTAGCGAAAGGAAGTATCAGATTTTTATTTACTGACTAAAACTTTGCTACTTCAGTTACTTTTTGCGTTCCAGAACCCCAGTAACCAACCTTTGCGTTCCAGAACCCCAGTAACCGACCTTTCCGTTCCAGAATTCCAGTAACCGACCTTTGCGTTCCAGAACCCCAGTAACCGACCTTTGCGTTCCAGAATCCCATTAACCGACCTTTGCGTTCCAGAACCCTACCTTTGTATTGTATTGTGCACAGTGGTAAACCATTGTTGGTTTGAAGTTTGTGAAGTTCGTTACATTTTTTTTTTAAGTAAAAAAAGACTATGCTAACAAAGTGACTTTACTTAAATTTGAAGTTTCTTTATACAACTTTCAAGTTAACCTTTCCAACAAAGTAACTTTACTTAAGTTTAAAGGTCTATTTATAGACTCTCAATGTTAAAGTGCGAGTTTAATTATTTAATTGCAATACCAACACATAATAGGCTATAAACAAAGAGAATGTTAGTGAAACATTGCCAATGCGCAGGTCCGTACAATGCGGACAGATAATCAGGTGTTACCCGGTACCCTATAAAACTCGGAATGGAAACACCACGGGACTATACTGATACAGGGTGCGACGGAACGCTAATTAATACTCTTCTCTTGGTAATCTAATGGTTTGATTAATAACGTAGGTATAATAAACTAGCACTTTACATATTTAAAAAAAAAACACTTAGTTATCTACACTAATATAATAAAAAGGTAAAGTTTGTTTTTTTTGTTTTTTTTTTGTTTTTAGGAGGTAATCTCTGAAAGTACTGGTCTAATTGATAAAATTTTTTCACCGACAGAAAGCTGTTTTATTCCTGAGTGGCATAGGCTATATTTTATGTACGTGAGCGAAGCCGCGGAAAAAAGCTAGTACTAAATAAAAATTAAAGTCCTAAAGAACTAAAAAGCGAAGGTGGAAAGACGAGCTTGATAAATACTGGAGGGACTGGCCCGCAATGGCTGAAAAGAGACGTGTGTGGAAAAGGAAGAGCGAGGCCTTCGCTCAGCAGTGGGACATAGATGGGCTAACTAACTAACTAAAGAACTAAAAAAGCAATCTAAAGTATGGCGTCGAAAAACTCCTTCGCATCGCTGTCGACTGGTACAATAGGCACAACGGATCTTGAGCGCTCGGTGTCAGAGTGGGGATCGCTTTGCGTATTCCATACATTGGCGAGCCAATCGTCTTCGTTATTAGATACATGCAGCAACGCAGGAACCGAATGAGTAGTGACGTCTATGACGCGATGGCGCGGCGAGCCAATCACTGACACTCCCCGCCCCCGCGTCTCACTTCACACCTCTAAAGAGATCGAATATTTGACTTCTGCGCAACCGGTCAAGATCCGTTGTGCCTGCTGTAATATACCATAAGACTGGCGGTATTGCCACGCTGTGTGGCAATGCTTATCCTTTGTCCGAGGTAAAAGCCAGCCCTTGGGTCAACAAGACGCAAAAGTTCTTGAAATAATGTGTTTGCACTAGTAACTAATAAAAAATGATAATAAGTTTATTTGTTACATAAAATGTTACAATAGTTAAGTACGACACTGGATCCTGCACTAGGACTTTAATAAGAAATTGAATTGGAACTAGGAAGGTGGTGAAGTAAGCAAATAAATAAAAAAAAAATTGAGGCCCTTGCTCCCACTGAGTGCCATAAAACAGTGACTTTCTGAAACCTACTTACTCCTCGGTAACGGCTGGTTTACCAAGAGTAGGTTTAGGCTAATCACATGTTTAAACAATAAAAAAAAAACTTTAAAGGGAAATTTTGGGACGGATAAATTATATAAAGATAAGGTTGCTATGTAACATGCAAAGGTTTTTATCAGCATTGGTAATAATGTATAAATTATAATATTAATTAGAATATTAAGAACTTTTACTACGTTATTTTTTTTATAATATTGCCAATGCTTTTGGTAAAGAACGTGAACATTTATATATATGGAATGTAGTCCATATTTGTATAGTAACTAGCTACTGCCAGCGGCTTGACTCGCGTGGTTTTAGTACTTTTCCCTGTTTACATTTTACTCTAAATATTATTCTGATGTATGAGCTATGTTACTGTAAAGTTTCAGTTCAGTCGTTTGACCGTGAAGGAGTAACCAACGAGCCCAAACACACATGCATACATACAAAATTTCGCCTGCATAATATTAGTGTCATTGTTCATATCAAAATCTCTTGACAAAACAAATAGCAGTTAAAATAATCGCGCTGTATAATATGCTTCGTACGGTACATTGTCCTTCGATATCGTGGGTGCTACCGCTCGCCCACGGGCGCGGACGCGGCGCGCGCGCACCACACATTCGCAGGGCAGGGCTGTCAAGTGAGCTCGTGAGGGGTGCCATATTAAATGAAGTAGGAGTCTGTATTTCTTGATAGCTACAATCAAGGGGTCTTTAAATCAAGAGGGAATAGGTTACTTAAGTGGCAGTGGGCAGGCAGGCACATTGCTCGCAGAACAAATGGTCGATGAGGACGAGAGGTTCTGGAATGGCGACCACGTACCGGTAGAGGCAGCGTTGGAAGGCATAAAAGGAAAAAAATATATGCAAAAAAGGAAGGGAAATATTATTTATGTATAGTTAACTAGCTCCTGCCAGCGTCTTCACCCGCGTGGAAATAGAAAATATATAGCCTATGAAGAAAATCTATACTACCGAGTAAGGTAAAGTACCATTCTAATGGTGAAAGAATTTTAAAGTCGGTCCAATAGTTATTGTTGAGTTTAATAATTACGAACAAAAAAAAATATACAAATAGACAAAAATAAAAAAAATACGTTCCTCTTTGTAATATTGGTGGGCCTCATCAGAAGGCATAAAGCCACCCCAAGGGCAATGGAAAGGGCTATGCTCGGAGTTTCCTTACGTGATCGAATCAGAAATGAAGATATCCGCAGGAGAACCAAGGTTGCCGACATTGCACGAAGAATCGCCAAATTTAATTGGGAATGGGCAGGGCACATTGCTCGCAGAACAGTTAGCAGTTGGGGCCGAAAGGTTCTGGTCCAGAAGACGCAGGGTTGTGGACCTGAAGAGGCAGCTTGTTACCGGAAAACGCAGCGTTGGAAGGCCTCCTACAAGGTGGACCAATGACCTGGTAAAGGTTGCGGGAATCCGATGTCTATCGGCTGAAATGATGATGATTGTAATATTGGTACATAAATATTCGCAAGTAGTGCTTTCGAATTGGGCTCCGTGGAAACCCTATGCTGTTACAGTTAGAAGGTGCCTGAGCTTTATCATTTTAATATTATAATGATATTAAACAAACTTTATGCCCCGTAACGGTTTTGTGCATTGGATTATTATTCAATTTTACTTATGAGTACTTAATATTTTTCATTTTGTATCACTATTGTTGTGTTATTTATTATTGATTGATAGGCTTCTGTTTGACTGCTATCTCACTTGATGGTAAGTGATGATGATGATGATGACGGTCGACGACGCGACAGAGCATGCTTGTCTAGCAGTAACCCCTTGACTTAAACACCCGAGAGATAGGGTGCGAACATAAAGATACAGGTTTTGGGTCGGTACAGAGAGGTACCGGTAAAACTACATAAAGAAACAGGTAAATCTGTACCTACGTGTAAAACACTACACTGGCCAATGCTTAAACCCGTATGACTCCGTATAGGCAGTCGGTACCGACAAGTATAAACCTATTTCTTTATAAATGAGTGCATAAGCATACCGGTACCGATCGGTACCGACACGTACAGACTTGCCTCCACCGGTAGCCTGTTTCTTTATATTTGCACCCATAAGTTACATCTAATAGAGATCACGCTACACTAGCAAGGAATTCCACTCCTTTAAACTGTTAGCGATTTGTGGGTGGGATGTTCACCATGTACTGGTGGTGCATCGCTGTACATTTGGTGTTTTTTTTTATTATGACCACTATCTCATCTGATGGCAAGCGATGATGTGCATGAAGCAACCTATTTACTCTTGACTTATAGACTCCTAGATTATAGCTATCAGGGAACACAGTCTCCGACAGGGATTTCAACTCCTTACCTGTACGCACAATGAATGTGTTTCCAAAACGCTTTGGTCCGATGACGGGACGAGCTTGATGGACTTAAATTGTGCACATACCTCCTGAAATGATTATAAAACATACAGGCTAGCGACTCGGTGACGGTTTTCAAGCCTGGATTTTTGACTTTACGAGTGAATCATCACAGCATGCATCTTGGCTCATTTCTCAATTGACTCAAGCGCATCAAGTAACCGAATGAACCAACCCTAACATGAGAGCATTACTCCAGTCACGATCGAACTTGCACTTGATAGAGGTTATGCTTTTTAGGGTTCCATACCTGAAAAGGAAAAAAGGAACCCTTATAGGATCACTTTGTTGTCCGTCTGTTCGTCTGTCTGTTAAGACTCTATATCTAGGGAACGCGTAGAGGTCCCAAAATGAAATTAAAACTATAAACTTAGGTCTGCGGTTTCTTGAAGCTGTGAAAAAATCAAACTTTTGGGGTAACGAAAAAAAAGATACGGCCGTTTATGTGCAAAAAAACATATTTTTCGACACCCAAGGGAATCAAAATTCGTAGGGTACTTCCCGTTGATCTAGAATCCTGAATTTTTGGCATGATCCAAGGTCTCATGATGCAAGTATAGGAAAAAAATTGAAAACTGTAAATTTGTAAAAAATCTTCGTAACTCAATTGAACGGTTTTCATAGATATGTATGTACGGAACCCTCAGTGCGCGAGTCCGACTCTTTTTTTTTTATGGTGGGAAAAAATCATGCAATGACATCCCCCGCTCTTGGGCGGAGCGGAAGATAGTGTCAGACTCTTACTGACTAAAACACCTACCCCGTTCCTTCTAGCCTTCATACCGGGGCTCGAGCGCCCTTTCGGTGACCCTGGCCCCAGTAGGCTTCGACCCGGCTGGGTCCCTGCTGTTGCTGACAACTCCTTGAGGCGCGCGGGAACAGTGCGCGCCGTCGACGACTTGAGCTTGGTCCGGACAGTTACCGGACGGCCGGACAGCGAGCTATCCATTTCTCACTGTCCGCAAGCCCGCGCCTACGGAAATCGGGATCAGAATCCCGGCGGCGGCGGCGAGAACGCCGTTGCCTGATGCGGTCGGCCTCCTCCTTTGCGTGCATTAATGCTTCGCAGAAGTCGGCGACCGCCTGCCACTCCTCCTCGCTCCGGACCATGGCCTCAACCAAGGCCCGGCGCGAGAGGTCTCCGCCGCCGATCGCCCCCACGAGGGCACGGCGAGCGAGTCCGACTCGCATTTTCCCAGATTTTTTTCCATATAGGATCTACTTTCTATTTCTTATCTCCTTTTCCTTTACATAAACAGCTGAATAGATTTGGATGAAGTCACAGATAGATGACATAGCCTGCTCGTATGATACTTATCTTAGAAATATGTTTCTTTGGGATAAATTAAGGGTAAAAAACCACTACCAGAAGCTAACTATTTCTATATATTTCCGTCACCTTACTGAACTTAAGTACACCTTTTAATTCCCTAGTGTCAGGCGTATTGAAATTATAGCCATGTTATCTGCAAGGTTCAGTCCATATCAGATGGAAATTAAAATAACAATTGTCGTTAGCGGGGTAATGAAAAGCAATGTGGCAGTTAGGGCCAAAATAAAACTACGCAGATACTATTAGGTACTTACCAATGAAGTTACCGTTTTATAAAACGGGTCACTTTGAGCTGTGATAACTTCAAATTGAATCGACTGTTATTTTCTTTATTAATATTAGTTATTATTTTTCGGAAAAAATCGCTACAAAAGTAAAAAAAATGTGTAAGTGAGTTTAGAAAATATGAAAAAAAAAATTGAAAGTAGAACTTTATAGAGACTTTCTAGGAAAATGATTTAGAACTTTATGGGTTGAACAGTTTTTGAAAAGTTGTAACAAATAATTTCTGAACTAAGATTGTAAATAAATAAATAAATAAATAAATTCTTTATTTGCGTAAAAACATGGTATAAAATGGTGTTACATAGAATTGCAATGGTACAAACATGTTTAGCTATTTTATGATATAGCATGCAAAATTTGAGAGTTTTATGAAGATATATACCTAGTTAGAAGCAAAAAATTGAGAGGCAATGAATCAACATTTTTTGTCCATAAATTCTTTTAAGTTGTAAAAACTACATTCATTTAACCACTTATGCAATTTAATTTTCAAAGATCTTGTACTCAATGTTTTGAAATGGCTTGGAATATGGTTATAAATACGTACACACATTGCTAGGCAGTTTTTGTTGTATTTGGTAAGTCTTGGGACATCATTTAGAACCAGTTTATAGGGATCTCTTCTGTGTCTAGGGCAAATTTCGTTTGCTGTCTTAAACAGTTCTCTATTTTTAACTACGAACACACAAGTTTCATAAATGTAAAGAGATGGTAGCGGCAGCAAACCAAGTTTTTTAAATACTGGTCGACATGTATCATCAGGTTTAAGTCCATACATAGCTCTTATGCACTTTTTTTGAGCGACAAATGCTCTGTTTAGATCCACACTATTACCCCACATAACAAGACCATAACGTAGTAATGATTCTACATACGCATGGTATGAAATAATGGCAGTTTTTATATTGGTCACATTTTTAACCTGTTTCAATGCGTAAACGAACCTATTAATTCTAGTGCTAACATTGTCCACGTGTTCTTTCCAGTTTATATCCTTATCTATTATCAAGCCTAAAAATCTGGTATGCGGAACCTCCTTAATTTTATTTATATTTAGTTTGATATTATTTTTGTAATTATTTGATTGATTAAATTGAATAAATGCGGATTTATCTAAATTAATTTTTAAACGGTTTATGTCAAGCCAATGCAGTAATGTATCTATTGTATTATTAATGTCAAATTCGTGATCTGCAATGGTATTCTGCTTTCTATCGGATGTCACTATAATTGATATGTCGTCAGCAAATAAGATGCATTTATGCTTTGTTATATGTATTATGTCATTTATGTATATCAGAAATAATATTGGTCCTAAAACGCTTCCCTGGGGTACACCGTATTTATTATGTTGATATTCTGATGAATAGGGTGTCATTTCTTTATTTTTGTTTATTTTGTTTATTATGACACTTTGTTGCCTATTACTTAAGTAGGACGATATCCAGTGAAGTGCAGGTCCCCTAATCCCAACAGACTCTAATTTATCTATCAGTATTTCATGTGACACCAGATCAAATGCTCTCGATAAATCAAAAAAGAGACCAGTAGTTAAATAATTATTGTTGACGTTTGAAAGTATTGATTTTATAAGTGAAAAAATAGCTAACGACGTAGACTTGTTTTTTTGGAATCCAAACTGTTCTTTACTTATTATTTCGAATTTTGTGCAGAAATCAATCAGCCTTTTATACATGCACTTTTCATAAATTTTTGATAAGATAGGTATTAATGTTATAGGACGATAGTTATTAATGTCAGCTTTGTCTCCCTTTTTGAATATCGGCTTTATTATAGCTAGCTTTAATTTATCAGGAAAAACTCCCGCTAAAAAAGATGTATTTATCAGATGAGTCAATATACCAGTTAGTTCAAGACAACTGGCTTTTAAGATTTTAGTGTTAATTTCATCATAGCCCTCAGATCTGGTGTTGGATAAGGACATTATTTCTTGTCGCAGCTCGCTTTCCAACATCGGTTTAAGGAACATCGAGTTAACACACTTATTTTTCAAAAAGCTTTGTCCAACACTTGTTTGCGTAGGTGCATGCGTTAAATTAACATAATGATTGTTAAACACTGAAGCCATTTCTGCAGGGTCTGTAATTACTGTATCGTTTATCTTTATGGTTTCTATGTTATTTTTGGGGGTCGTATTATTTATTTCATTTTTAATGACAGTCCAAGTAGCTTTGCATTTGTTACGATGTGTGTTAATATAGCTTATGTTGGCGTTCTTTTTTGAGCCATAAATACATTTCTTTAGCAGGTTTGAGTAATTTTGATATTTAATTTTATTATAGGAATTTTTGTTCTTGTAATATTGAAAACGTAGTTTCCGTTTTGTCTTGCAACTATTTCTCAATCCTTTGCTTATCCATTTTTGTGTGCTCTTATTATTTGCGTTAACTTTGGCTCTTATTTTGGGAAAGCATAGATTATAAAACATGCACAATAATTCATGAAAATCATTGAATGCGGAATTGGCGTCATTGTTTTCATAGATGTTAGACCAAGAAAGATTTTGTAAACATTCTTTGAATTTACGTATATTTTCCAAATTGTAGTCTCTTTTATAAATGTAGTATATCGGTGCCTTTTCTGGTGCATGTTTTGTAGGAAAACTTAGCATTTGTGCTGTATCATGATCTGACAGATGCAGAGGCAAAACGGTTGCTGTTGCGTTGGAAATGTTACTTAAGATATGGTCAATACAGGAACGTTTGCGTGTGGGAACATTGACATGAATTTTCAAGTCAAAATTGTAAGCTAAATCTTGGAGCTCATTTGTAATGCTTCCTTTTTTTAAAGTATTTATGTTAAAATCTCCTGTCACAACTATTTTTACCTTGGATTTGTATTTCCTTAATAAATCATGTAAAAGATTATATAGTTTTGCTAAAAACAGATTCGGGTCAGATTGAGGTGTTCTATAAATGCATATAATTATTAATTTAGTGCACAGCAGCTCAAGGCCACAGGCTTCAAACGTGTTAGATGTTGCATAGTTTTTTATCAAAGGAAGCTCTTTAAAATTCAATCCTTTCCTTATTAATATACAAGTTCCACCCCTGTGTTTATCTCTACAATAACTAGTTGCCAATTCATAGCCACATAATTTTATATAATTTTCATTACCTTTTTTTATAAAAGTTTCAGATAAGCATATTACATCTGGATCATTATTTACTTCTTTTAATTCCTGAATAGTAATTTCTAGTAACTCTTGTTTGGAAAGTACACTAGCAATGTTCTGATGTAATATTTTGAAATTGCGCGTTTTATTCACTTGAGATACGAAAAAATGTGTCACTCTTGTTTAAAATAGGAAAAAAATACGGTATGGTTCCTTTTTTAACCCTAGGATTGGATAGACCAGAAGTATTATACTCTAAAGATGTTGTACTTTGAGGATGGTTTTTGTCTTTGAAGTAGTAAGGAATTGTCCCTTTTTTAGGTTCCAGTACACAATTGTTCGATTTAAAACTTGGTTTGCTGTTAGCTATTCTCTTTCGAATCTCAATAGGATTCAAGTATTTATCAGTATAATCGGCATAATCTATATGATGATTCAATGACTTACAAATCTCCGATAGTTTTGTGGAAGTTTGTTTTATAAATTGACATTTTTTAAACTTTAGACACATGTTTTTTAAAGAGTAGTTTAGCTTATTGACATTCAGGTACACATTTTTTTCAACATTTAATACAAATATAGTGTTATTTTTGAATGTTTCTAATATAATTTGCAATTGAGACAAGATTAGTTTTAAGTTATGGTCATTTTCACCCACACAAATTACGAGTTTATCGTCTGTTGAGAGTTTAATATTTAAGCAGTTTGCTAATACTTCATTACACGGTGCATTTGGTTTCGTTTCGGCAACGACTCCATATCTCTCATACTGAGTATTTGCTCTCGAATGTGAGATGGCTGCTGCTAACCCGACGCAACGCTGAGATCCGAAAATATATATCTTCTTTTTGGGTATGATGCTATTCTTCCCGTTTGTGGCAGTGTAAGTCTTAACAGTAGTGATGTTTAGAATGTCCTGTTTTGATTCGTGACTGACTGTTTCAGGAGTATTGTTGCTGTGTTGATTCCATTCCATTGATAATAAACTAATGCGCTGTGTAAGTGTTAAAATCTCCTGCTCTGCGGTCTGTAACTGCTGTTGCAGGGTTAAAATTTCTTGTTTCAAGCTTAGTACATGGTCACATCTGTCGATTTTCAATAAGGATGACGATGGAGAGGTCGGTGCAGAGCTTAAGTAATGTTGTTGTGACAGAGCTTGCTTCTTTTTTTTACTGCTTGAAGCTGGATTTGGAAATATAGAGGAAGAATGGCACAAGGATTTTAAGGTGTTGTTTTCCATAATTAACTTGCTTATTTGTTTGTGTAAATCGGTGTTCTCTAACAATACATTTCCAAGTTCATTCTCAGTGCTTTCAAGTTGAAGTGTAAGTTGATTGATTGTCTCCTTCATTTCAGAGGATGTTACTAAATCAGTCACAGTTCTGTCAACACTCCTTGATAGTCTATTGGGAGTAACGTATGATTCATTAGATGTTTCAAAGTCTGTAAGTATGTGAGAATCAAGTAACTCTATACTATTTAGACCTGGCGAAAGCCGTTTCAATTTGTCATATTCTCGATTTGCCGGTGTATTTGGTAGTTGTTCCGTAGGAGAGGCAGATTTTAAAGAAGCTTGCTTTTTTCGTAATGTAACGTTGGATGTGTCGTCGGTTTTCGTAAATTTATTATTTCTGATACACAGTTTACACCTCCATTTTTTTTTTGCTTCTGCGTCTTTGAGACGATAAGTAGATTCTGGGTATCCGTCGCAATCAAATTCGTATCTATTATCACAGGCTACGCACAGTGCAGTACTTTTGAGGTTTACTTTTTTTTTACATTTATGACATGTTACCAGTGCTGCCATCTTGCGACCACTGTTACTATTATTGGTTGTGGGCTTTGACGATGACGACATTGCACTTTGCTCTATAGACTCGTTTATAAAATTCTAAATTTCCGAAAAGTGAATGTATTGCTGGCTGGGGTTTGAACTTGAGACCACTTGTGCCGCACAAGGAAACTGGCAAAAATAAGCGGGTTCCTTATCCATTAGGCCACCAACGTATTTGATGTGGGCGTCTAATTCTTAGACCAGTTGCCGCAAATATTTTGCTTAGTTAAGAATTAGAGTTCAAAATCGCTTTTTTATCTTGTGACGGTTAAAGTTTAAAATTATTGTGAAGATCACTTTTGCACTTTGTTTTAGTTTGTAGTTGTTTTACTTACACGTATTGTTTAAAATTTGGATCACTAAATGCTCTAATGTTTATATATTTATTGTTTATTATGGATTATCACTTGTTATTGTTTTTTTTTTGTTATTGTATTTGGGGACGGTTCATGAATTAGAATTTTCTATTATAAATTTAAAATTATATGTAACCGTATATGTAAGCTTTTTTTGACTTAGTTTACATATTTTATTACAAAGGTCGTTTATTAAATAATTTACAATGTCATAGATACAATTAAAATTAAATACAAAATGAAAATAAATAAATTATAAAAATAAATAAATTAAATAAATAAATTATAAAAATAAATATATTATAAATAATTAAATTATTAATTTGTTTCCTTGGCTAACAAATTACCCATTTCCTCCGCCAAGACACTGGATAAAATTGGCAAAACAAACGCTATTTTTTATATTTTTTTATTATTATTGATAGGCTCGCGTTTGACCACCATCTCACCTGATAGTAAGCGATGATGTGGTCGACGATGGAGCACACTTGCCTAGAAGTAACCTATTCACTCTTGACTTAAAGACCCCTAATTTGTAGCTATCAGGAAACACAGACTCCGGCAGGGAATTCCACTCCTTGGCTGTACGCATAATAAATGTGTTCCTAAAACGCTTTGTGCGTATGGGTGGGATGTCTACCATGTACTGATGGCGGAACGCTGTACGTCGTTATCCATTATTAACGTCACTGCGGGGTGCCAGTTGAAAATCAGCGCTGGGTGTTTGACGCCCAGCAATTGCTGAGTTGGTGACCCTTTCGGTTCAGGCACAGTCACTGCAACTGTATTGTATGTCTGTATTTTTTTTTATTATTATTTTATATTGTGGTATGTTGAGTTGCTTGCGCCGAATAAATGCTATTCTATTCTATTACAACATAACCAATCATAACTATTATTGGAATTTGTCCGTCATTGATATTGCGTATTTTTTGACACACATACACACCGGTATGAAAACTTGAAGGAACGGGGTGGGTTTTTAGTCAGTAAGAGTCTGACTCTATATCCCGCTCCACCCAAGAACGAAGGTTGTCATTGATGGTTTTCCCACCATAAAAAAAACACACACATACACACAAAGATCAAAATGTCAATTGAATAACATCTCATAAATATCCGACAACGTTTGAAAGGGTGACTGCGGCCCTAGAACGCAAAATGCACCAGAAGGACACTGGTCTAGCCAGTAAAAGTCTGGCACGTCTTGTCGTTCCACTCTAGAGCGGAAGAAGTCATTGGATGATTTCATACTTCGAAAAAAAACTTGGCAAGTGCGAGCCGTACTCGCGCACTGAGGGTTCAGTGCAAACTACAATTCCCGAATGGAGTCTCGAAATTTTTTTCCGAATTGCAAAATGATTTTTTTTTGTGACGTCGGTAACAACTTTACTGTTTTCAGATTTTTTCCTATACCTGTGCTATAAGACCTTGCTTTGTGCCAAATTTCAGGATTCTCGGTCAACGGGAAGTATCCTATAAATTTCGATCTTTGAGAGTATCAAAATATACGTTTTTTTGCGACATAAACGGCCGTATCTTTTTTATTCGTTAACTGAGAAATTTGATTTTTTCAAAGCTTAAAGGGACAGCAGACCTGAGTATATGGTTTCAATTTCAATTCGATACCTTCTTCTCGATATGTTCTTGAGATCAAGGGTCTTGACAGACAGACAGACGGACGGACAACAAAGTGATCCTATAAGGGTTCCGTTTTTTCCTTTTGATGCACGGAACCCTAAAAAAGAATAATAGTGCTGCGTTTTTTTTTAATGTGGCATCATATGCCGAGATAAGAGTCTTTTTGGCCTCGCACATGAATTTTTTTTTTTTTGTGTGAGTCACAAATAAACTGGTTTCTTTCTTTCAAAATACTAAGTTCTTACTTAACAGCAAAAATCCTAGTAGATGTAAATATACTACGTGAGTATATCTTACCGTCATCTTACCATGCAAAGCCGTGTGTGCTTGATACGAATTCATCGTATTTATGATCAGACAACTCCTTTGAAATGCTGATTACGGCTCCAGCTTGAAATATGGGGCTGCTAAGCATATGGCATATGAAATATTGGCGAACAGTTCACTGTTACCTTATGTAAAGTGATGTTACTATGTAGGGAAGAAGAATACTATCGATCATTCATAAAATAACGGTAGAATATCGATATGTAGGAAATGAATTTGTGAATTGAGAACGTCTCTATTTGATTAGTATAGATTTATGTCAATATCGAGAGTTCATTCAATATTGTTTTAGGAAATAAATCGTATGTGAAGTTGTACCAAATAGAGGAATTGCTTATAGGATTAAATTGTGTCTGAAGATTGTATGTAAAAGATACAAAACAATTTTTATGTTGGTTTACGGTATTATTTGGAAGAGTTACCATCGTATATAGTCCTGTACCCCTAGCCAGGTTGATAATCTGCAATCGTTAACGCTAGTAGAAAACTTCAAATGAACGAGAATGACGTCATCTCAACGCTCAGTTATGTGATCAGAACAAAAGAATTGGTGGCGTGGCCAACTCGAGGCGTTCGACGCAAGAGAATCAAAACGAAACGGTTGTAACTTAGCTAGGGGGGCTGGAATGGAAAGAGCAAAGGACGGAACACAGGTGGGTTTTTAGTCAGTAAAAGTCTGACACACAATCTCGTGGAGCGTGCAGCCTCACGAGAGAGACACGGGAGTGTATTTTGTCTTAAAAAGCGTACGATATACAAACAGTGCATATTGTTCATTGAAACCAAAATATCCGAATCTATGCACAGGCACACCTGGGAACAAATGCAAATTTTTTGACCATAAATCATTTCAAATCAAACCATACCACTTCATTTGCACTTTGCTTGACAATAGCTCTGTCTAAAGTTTACTTAAGCCTCGTTTACACAAGGCGAGTGAGTGGCGCAAGTCACTCGTACACGAACCACTCGATGGATTATCATAACATTATGAGTAACGGCCCTACCACTGGTTTACGATGCGGACAACTAACGTGTCGTATGCAAAACTGATTGGCGAACGCGAATAAATTTCTCGAGATAAAGAACTTGCTTGAACATTAGTAGTGGTAAACAAACTTGGTTTAGGAAAGAAAATAAGGTAGGCGAGCGATGTGTACCGCAGATAAGTGTTGTACTATGCTAAATCGTTATTAACCTAACTAATCTTGATATTCTATTGCTTAGGACATTGCTTACATTGCGAAAATTATGATTGTTAACAGTGTAACAACAATTCAAACAAAACATTGTTTAAACTAGAAATACTTAGTTAAACGTTTGGCAGTAAAATTAATACGCATAAGATTTGCGTCGATTTGTGACACCCCAGCTAAAGCAAGTAAGCTTTCAGATTTTAACATGAGATATACTACTTGCCTACTCTATAACAACTACTTGACTGAAAGTGACAGTCAAGTGATCATTTTCAAGAAAATTACAAATTAAATGGTTCAGCTCAAACGCGCCATGTATGAGTGTCTCAGTAAATCTACCAGCGGTATGCAGGATTAGCAAATAATCATATCACATTCATTCAAACAATGGCATGTAGAGGCCTAACCTTTTGTCACGACAGTGTCTGCACTGGCAACATTCGACACCTGACACAATCAAACGGGGCATAAGTCACACAAACATAAATAGAGGAATTGATTTCTGTGAGAAATCTCTGGCATAAACTTATAATTTTGAAATAGGCATGGCATACCGTTTCATTTTATAAAACAAAGTTCTGTGCGAACAGCTTTTTATGCAATTTTCACTAGGTGATAAACAAAGTGATTTATGAGGATGGTTTAAATATACACATATACGTTAAAGTCGAGAATTTCAAAGATATACACACTCCTGCGCAGTTGAGGTACGTTGATAATATAATATAGGTATAGTTAGCTATAGTCATATTAGTGTATCGTGTAGTACAGGTTTTAAAATATCCAAGAAAAATAATGTGTTTGGGTCGACAAAGTGTTCACTAAAAAATATGATATAATCGTAAACCCACACAGCAAAATTGTACCTTAATGGTAATGACTACCAATAACTGCAAAATGGTTAAAAAAATATCTTATCACCACCCGACACATTAACCCAC
The DNA here is from genome assembly GCA_910589285.2 of Mythimna ferrago. Taxonomy (NCBI): domain Eukaryota; kingdom Metazoa; phylum Arthropoda; class Insecta; order Lepidoptera; family Noctuidae; genus Mythimna; species Mythimna ferrago. The sequence goes on along the minus strand of OU342691.1, from coordinate 6,690,543 downwards.
CACTAACCACCACCCCTCCACTACTAACTAAACAAAAGCTTGTAAAAAAATGAAACACTACACTTTATTACTCCAAAAACAACTATAACCGTTAACCAGAGTGTCGGACACAACTCTAGACACAATCGAGCACACATCGTGTGTCCACACTATCCAGTGTTCGCAGTGTCCACAGTGATTTGTGGACACCGCTGTATCAACATCAACACCGCTCGTTTGCGCAGATTGTTATTTACGCGCACTTAGGGCCTGTTCACACTGTGCGTTAATGAAGGAATGTCAAGTTTCAAATTGATGTTTTAGTTTTGCGTTTATTAAATTACACTTCACTTGCTGTGAGAGCTTGAGTGTAGAAGAAATAATTCCAGTAGGGCCTTATTTTTAAATAAAAAAGACAGCTGAAATACATAGGTGTAGTTTTAGTAAGTAAATTCGCCCTCTCACTCCACCCCAGAGTGGAAGAAGTCATAGGATGATTTCCCACGTTATAAAAAAAAAAAAAAATGTTTTCCACAACTATCACACAACGCCGTCTAGACCCAAGCTAAGCGGAGCTTATGTTATGAGTACTAGACAACTGATAACACTACATTTCTAAATACATACATATACAGATAAATACCACCCAGACACAGAACAAATGATCGTGCTCATCACACAAACATTTGTTCTGGCTAGGAATCGAACCCACAACCTCCGGCATTGCAGTCAGGGCCTCTAACCACAAGACCAACAGGCTGGTCGGAAAAAAATAGTAGGTATAATATGGTATTTTACTGCAATTGTGGGTCAGACAAATTACTTTTTTACACCACCTGCTCGATAATGTCGTTTTACACGTCATACAAACCTCACCTAAAGCAAGTCATTCTATCCCTAGGGAGATAATGCAGTATGGCCGATCCCTAGGGAATAATGAGATTTGAATTTGGAGCATCAAGAATCGTCAACATTGTGAATTAAAATGTAGGCGCATCGAACAAGTTGACTCGAAATTCAAACCAAAGAGTATGTAATCACTATGATTCAAACTGGCCACTAACAAAAAAAGAAAATAGAATAAAACGTGCGTACTGACGACACGGGAGCATTATAGAAAATTGAAACTATAGAATCTTGGAGTAGTGAATTTTGTTTGTTTGATGAACTTGTAAATATAATACTTATATTTCTCTAATATATGATTTGGTCGACCAAATTGTCTTTTGATTATCTCACAGATGGTGTAAAACGTAGAGTATGCAACACGGGGATAAAGCTGTCTTTGTCTTGGGCGGCTTAAATTCCTCACTTCACTCAGGTTTCTTTATTAACTCCCTCGCAATGCTCGGGAGTTAATTTTATAAATCCCTCACTATCGTTCGGGATTAAAATCAGCAACCTTCGTTTCGTTCGGAATTTAACATGCCGCCCGCGACTTAAAGACACTGCTTTATCCCCTAGTCACATAAACTACTATTCTATTAGCATTCCCGACTACGATCCTCAGATATACTAAAATATACACAAAAAACATGTATATATTACTTAGATGTTATATTATAGACTAGTGGTCCGTCCCGGCTTCGCACGGGCAATTAATAAGACATATGTTAGTCAGGGTGAATGTAGCTTTCCAATAGTGAAAGAATTTTTGAGATCAGCACAGTAGTTTTTGAGTTTATTCATTACAAACATCCACACAAAAATACAAATTTTCCCTCTATAAAATATTACTGTAGATAAACGTAAAAGGCTTTGTGTTTACACATCAATCGATACGGAATCCCAAAGGCCTTCCATTTATTTTTAAGCACGATATTATCCACATATTTTGACAAATCTTGCTGATTACAAAATGGCTCCCTTGAGAAAAACGCAAGGTGCATTTAGCAAGAGACTCCTTTGTACTTCATTCACCCCCTTTCTTTTGTACATGCTATTTATGAGTAGACCACCTGTGGTGAACATTGGTTTTTGAATATTTTTCACGCATGCACGCCACGCGATGCTTTGGCATACCATTTTTCCTTGTAATTCTTAATAGGTATGGTAATCTATCAGTACTGTGTTGTTTTTATGATTGTTTATAGTTACTGATGTGTGTGTTTCAGTCATCTGTTTTCAGAGAGAATTAAATAGAAAGTTTTGATTCTTCTTTTTTACCAGAAATCTTTACTGATACTAGCTGAATCTGTAAATTATAGATTAAAAATATCGCGATTAAAAATGGGGGGTAGGGGCAGAAGGGTAAATCTAGCCTACAACCTCTTAGATCTACCAAACACAAACAAAAAAGTTTAAAAAAAAATCAGTCTAGTTGTTTCGGAGGAGATTGACTCATTGTGACACGAGGTTTTTATATATTAGTTTGTCTATATTATAAAGCTGATGTGGTTAGAAATCAAAATTCTTTCAGTTTTTAAAAAACTCATTTCTCGAGGAAAGTTATGGGATTTATAACATCACACTACGACAAATACGAGCAGGACAGTCGCCAAAGACACGGTGAAACCGCGGGGTAGTATGCCAATGTAATCTATTCTAATCGTTTGTATACCAATCTTTTACTAGACAGAATCATATTTATACATCGAAAAAAAAATGTTACGATTAGTAAACATGATTTGTGAGTGATAAATTCACGAACGTATATTCATATGATCGTTACCAATTGTGAAATGGACTTTTTTTCAAAAACTTCTCCTACTTTGGATAGAGCGTTTACTGACTAAAAGCCATGTGTCCTTCAGTTGCCCTTTGCATTCAAAAGCTAGAACTACATTAGACTAAAGCACACATGTAACACGTCTGATTGGTTTATTCCGGAAATTCCCACCGACGAATCTCTACCAGCGGGGATGATTTGAACGTAGAACGACGTCGCGTGGCATCGCGTGGCGTGTATCCAGTGTAGCTCTACAAGTCTAGTTTCCATACAAAATGTATGGAGACCGACGCGCCCAGATTAGCACGTGTGGCAAACGAGTGAGCAGTGCTGTTGTATCTTAGCTCTTTCAAACGTTTCCGGAACCCAACTTGAACTGGACTTTACTACCCCACTAACATATTGTACCTACACATCAAGTACGTACCAACATAAGTACCATTACGTACTAACAATCAGTGTGTATTTAACAGAATTGCATAGCGTCTGCTCCATATTAAGCAAGTCGCCGCGATAGTGGTCCGACCTTGATTCCTTCTTATGGAGCTGTGCAGAAGTGGCCTGAGCTTAAATAATGGCGATATTGTCGCTGTCAAAATAGCTGAGCACTTAGAAATGTGGTACAAAACATATGCAAATGCGTTGGTAGGATTTGTATGTAATTTGGGTTACGATCTTAGTGCAATGTTTGCTATCATGAGCAAATTAACAGTATCATCTTTAGTAACAACTAGCTTTTGACGGAGCTTCGCCTGCATACATAAAATATAGCCTGTCACTCAGGGATAAATCAGGAATAAATATGGAATGTAATAAAATATTGAATAAAGTATTGTATTGTAAATCAGCTTTCTATCGGTGAACAAATTTTAGTTATCGGACCAGCACGCTTAGCCAAGTTGTTATTCTGCAATCGTTAACGCTGTCGAAAAGTGATGAAACGTATGGGAATGACGTTATCTCAACGTAAAGTCGCGTGGTCAAAACAAACGAATAGAACATTCGTAGCCAAGTTCACATCGTTCAAAATTGTTTCTGCAATGTTTAACGCTAGATCCTTTGTTAGACAAACGCTACATTGTAGAACGAGCAGCCGACTCAGGCGCGTCAACATAGTTACCAACTTATCGTTTTCTACAATTGCAGTCACCGAGGCGTTAACGATTAGAGAACGGAATTCGACACAAACTGGTTGTAACTTGGCCAGGGGGGCAGTACTTTCAGAGATTACCTCCTACAAACAAAAATAAACAAAAAAATTAAAAAACAAAACCAAACTTTACCTCTTTATTATATTAGTGTAGATACACTAAGTACGTAATACCTGCTGAAATTGAAATTTTTAGAAAATTCAGAAGTGAGACAAGTGTGTGACAAAAATTCAAAGTCAAGTTTACTTACATATACATTATTGTATCATTATCATCATAATTTCAGGATCCCAAGTCTACTATTTTTATAAATTCGTCATTCCAACACGATCCCATTGTCATTTTGCTAAAAGTTCCTAATCTGCTAATTCATAATGATCGATCATTGATCGGTCAATGGTCTCGTAATAGAGTTGCGGTAAAATGACAATATCGAGCTTATTATAAGCAATGACTGCACAATGATGTTCTAATGGTAAGTCACTAATTAAAGCAACTGTTACAATTTTAGTAGATTATCGCATACGTCAGATATTCATTCATCATTATGTACGAGATTACCATTCTATGTCATTTCTTTCAATGGAGTGTCAGTGGTTCATCACTGGAAAGTCATAATGACGCCATTATATTAGTAGATTACCAAAACTTGTCAAAATCAACAATTATGAAATCAGTGATAGACCATTCTGACACTATTGTAATAGCAGACTTAAGGCCCAGCTGAAAGACTACTGTTAAATATAGGCTTCTCGCAAGTGTCACCAAAATCATTTACCAGGTCATCGGTCCAACTCGTGGAAGACCGCGATCATCACTCCAGGGGCTCAAGTCTGCTATTTTTATAAATTCGTCATTCCAACACGATCACGTTGTCATTTTGCTAAAAGTTCGTAATCTCCTACTTCATAATGATCGATCGTTGATCGGTCAGTGGTATCGTAATAGAGTTGTGGTAAAATGATAATATCGAGCATATTAAAACTAATAACTGCACAATAAAGTTCTATTGGTATAACACTGATCAAATAAACTGTCAAAGTTTTCGCAGATTACCGCATACGTCAAATATTCATTTGTTAATATTTACGAGATTACTATTCCATGTCACTTCTTTCAATGGAGTATCAGTGGTTGACCATTGGAAAGTCATAATGACGCCATTATATTGGTAGATTACCAAACTTGTCAAAATCGACAATTGTGACAACAATGTTAGACCTTTCCGACACTATTGTAATAGCAGACTTGAGGCCCTGAACCTTAGGGCCCCATCGACCCTCTGCTAGTCCGTGCATTTTGAATAGTGTCGTGCATTTTTTTTTATTATTGATAGGCTCGTGTTTGACCACTACCTCACCTGATGATAAGCTATGATTTGTCATGCCGCAAAGTCATATAGTAGACAGCTATATATACCCGACTTTGAAGGCGAATATTCATACAAAAAAAACGTAGCTACAGCGACGGTATACTGCATTGAAAACACACCCTTACATGCATATATGCATGTAGGTTAGTATTATTTGTGTACATGCCAAATCAACCTGTCCACAGTCTAGTATGAGTTAGTGAGTGGGCCAATGTCTAAATTATGGTTTCTCTATGCATATGTGTGTCCCGGAGAAACTGCACTCGTTAGTTAAGAGTCACAATTGATTGATGTTTGGGACTTAATGTATGCAGTTCCGTTGCGGTATTGGTATGCATGGGTTTTTATGTTATGGTTGGCTGTACTGCTGTAGTTAGACTGTGGTTTAGGTGAAACTAAATGGTATAAAGTGGAGAGAAAGTTTGAGATATTTGCTAAGTTTTGAAAATCTTTGTGATGTATATGTATGTACAGTTAGGAATCAAGTGTTTGCTGCAACCGTGAGGGAACAAACATCCTCACGTTCTAGCTGCTGCCACTGGAGACGCCGGGCGTCAGGTCGCAGGGCAATCTCCGACCAACGTAAGCGCGGGCTTTTAGACAGCGAGCAATGGGTAGCTCGCCGTGATTGAGCCCGATTCGCCGACGGTGCGTACTGTTCCATGTGCGCTTTAAAGAGATGTCATCAAAACCGTTGGGGCCTAACAGGGGCGTAGAAACGAATACCCTGATCCAGACTTAACGAAGCAAAGTCTAACAATATTAATACGATAAACGCACACATGTAAAGCCTTGCACCTACATCATTCATTACAAAATAAACAATGACAGTTAATAATGTCGATTGGCGCTGCAAGCACGTCGTGATAACACGTGGAGTGTTTGTTCAGCTCGCGTACTGCACCGCGCCGAGGCTCGCTGTTAGCTTAGCTACTGTAGTAATGCGATGACGAATCCTGTCAACTGTTTTCATAGGTTGACAAGAAGGACATGGATACGTGTAATTGTACTTATGAGGGTGTACTCTTACTGTTTACAGGGGTCTGTGCAGTAACGTATATCAACCATTTTTTATGTGGAAATACATCTAATGATAACTCCCGCTTTAGAGTGGAGTGAGAGCGTGTGTCAGATATTAACTAACTTTTTAGCCACATTCTCAAACCGTTATCTAGTCGGAAAAAATTGGTGCTAGAAACCGTGAGGTGCCAGTTTTTGCACAGCAAAGATATAAATCAATTTATTGACAAACTGCTGGTAAGCTTAGAGTATTCGCCCAAAAGTATGCCACATATTATAGAGTGTAGGAGTAGAGGTCTACAATTCTCTAACTATCGTATTAATAAGAGTCTATTGACTCGAAGACAAACATATTGGTCGAAGCGCCATCGCCAGTTGAAATAATTAGGTGCTAGAAGAAAGTGCTTTGCACAGTAAAGCAATTTATTGGCAACTGCAGGTTACTATTTTATTTGACAATTAGTTTATTAGACAATTTTCCCGAAAGGATGCCAAATATTATAGAGTGTAGATGTCTACAATCTTCTAATGGTCGAAATAATAAGAGTCTATTATCTCGATGACAAACTTATTACTTGAAGCGTCAGTCATAAGAATTAGGTGGTAGAAGTTTTTGCACAGTAAAACAGTTGACAACTGCACCAAACAACCAATTATCCTGTTTAGACTAATTTCTTCTCTAACGGTCGAAAAAATAAGAGTTCGATAGAATTAGATGCTAGAAGCCTACTATAATATATGGCATAACTGGCACCTCACATGCCAGTTATGCCATTAACAGACGTCTTTGTTAATCTAACTATGTAATCAAAATTGTCAAATTAACGAGTCTCTCCCTGTCAAAATCTAACCTATTTGAGCTACAAAGTAAAACCGCACATCTTGAAGCCACCATTACTTATCACAAGACTAGCATATGCAAATCAATTCAACCAGTTAGCTATAAATAACAAAGTTTTGATTAGAAAACCCTTTATATCAGCATGGATATTCATATGTACATTCATTATGTATATCTGATGTTTGCGGACGAGATACATGTATATTGATGTGCAGCGGTAGTTTCTGAGAAAGTTGTGGATCATTTTAATAATAGATTTTGCTGTAACTGTACGTTTGAGGTTGTTTTATTAGAGAGTAGTATCTGCTAGCGACTTCGTCCGTATGATCTACCCGTTTTGAACATTTGGTCCAAATTCATTCTATCGCTTATACTCGTATAACAATCAGATAGGCAATTTTTATTTCCTGATTTGAGGTGACGAAAAAATGGAACCGTTTATAAACATTTCCTTGGGATAGCTTTTGACTTCAAGCTAGTTCAGAAAAGGCTAGGGAGGTGGTGTTTTTTTTATGTTGGATTTCATCCAACGTTCGATCACGCTTGCGGCTGCCTCCTTTGTTAGTATTACTTAGCCTACCATTCCTCCTTGCTCCGGACTATGGCTTGAACGTTGCCGCCGATCACCTCCACGAGATCACAGCGGTCCGGTGAGGACCTGCGTCATGCGGAAGGTGAGGATGGTGGGAGGTCTTTCCAGCCACTCCTCAAACAGGAGACTTACAACTGAGATGATGCGGACGAAACCACAGACAGAAGCTAGTACAACATGTAGGTATTACAGTTCGTCAATACTCGTCCATAACGGGTCATGCGAAAGGATGGACGACAATAAAACTGATCGTAATGTTTAATGCACGAATCCAGTTAACTATATCCGGTTATAAACGTTAATTTACAAAACGATGAAAAGCACTTCGCCATTTTATTATTTTTATACTGAATGTGTGTCAACGGATGGACTTGTGTTCGTACCAGTTTTATTTATCTACCACGACGATATGCAAAAGAAAAAAAATATTTTTACTGCTTGCAATATTCCGGCTGGTCTGGTCTCTACCGATGACAACTTTTACGATTCTCTGGATGTCTCTTTTTCTTCTGCAGGTCAACCTATGAAATTGTTGTCTGCTTATCCGATGTAGCCTGTGGTGCCACTAACTAGGGCTTACAAATATTAAGAGACTACACGCTGAGGGCAACCCTGTGCTGTACGGAACTCGACTTTGGATGTCACTGAGGCATCGCTGACTGTGACCTCTCACGCTGGACCCTGGCCATGGTCCAGTGCGAGGGGAAATGGGTGGCGGTCGCCTCCATTTGTAAAGGTGTCATGTTAGCAAAGGAGACGACTGAACATATGAGGGAACGAATATCCGACCCCGACAACTAGCCACTATATGTAGGCGCGAGTTTGCGGACGACGAACAATGAGGTAGCTCGTCGTTCGGTAACAGTTCGTACCGAGCTGGAGTCATCAATGGTGTTTAGTCTTCCACGCGCGCCTCAACGAGATGTCATCAAAACCGTAGGGCCCAGCAGGGCCGAAGTCTACTGGTGACATTACTGAGGTCGACTTCTGAAAAGGAAATCCGAGGTCCTAGAATCCAAAAAGTAGGTAACTGAAGGAACAGGTTTAGTTTTACTCTGTAAAAGTCTGATACGACCGCCCGCTCCACCCTAGAGCCAGATAAGTTATTTGATGATTTCGGACATATTTATAGTCCTTGATAAGGTAGCAAATTGTGTTCATAAACATTAAATTAATTCAAGAAGCCATGTGTATAAAAATTACTTCTTCACATTAAACCGGCTCCCCGCACGCTTGCTCCACGTGCGTGTGCGCAATGCCTCGGCTGCCGCTACCGCATGCCGGCCGCTACCGGTGACAACCATTATCGACGCCACGCCGACACTACGCTGAATTATTAAGGCCACATCGAATTCTGTGGCTTTCAAATGTTAGGAATATTCTTGGATTTATAATAATTCCTGAAATTCTGACTCATCTAGGCATTTAAGAGTGAAAGAAAGAAAAAACTTCTGATCATGCCTCACACGATCGAATTATAAAGTAAAAATACATATTATTATTATTACGCTGTGAAAATTAAATCGATTGAGTGGTTCTGAATGACGGTACAGTTCCTTTGTAGGATTACATACATGCGTAGCATAAACTACAGTAGTGATAACTGCTGTACTTTGTTGTTGTTGATACAATGTAACTCTGTGTTTGCCTATACAGCTCACAGTGTGATAGTCTTCCAGCGATAACTTCGTCAATCGTTTTCTCTAGTAAAATGACAATTTTTCGAGCCCTCCAGATGTTTAGTTAGTTTAGTAATTAATAGAAGAAACAGTCGTTTCTGACCGTTTGCAGAACAAACGATCACGGTCTTCTCATGTGTCTATAACGTCCAAACAGTCCATTTCCGATCACATGGCAAGTTGATTAATCCTATACCGTACATTTTAAACAAAACATTTCATATCCATACCCAGATCTAGTCCCAAACAAACAGTCCACAGTATTCTATATTTAGCCTTAGAATATTAACTAAGTCTAAATCTATAAAGCCGGTAAAACAGTGTCCACGTAGTGTAGTTCTCGTTCGGCCGCGCGTCAACTTTTATCGACGTCGACATATCGACAGATCGACACCGGAGATTTATAGAGGACGCCAACGGCATGTGTTAATTAATATCTAACAAGTAATATCGGGAGGTTTCACCGTATTGAGGTGTGGTTTCACTGTTATACTGGAAGTTTATTTGCTGTTGAAGTATTTGCAACTTTGTCTTGTGCTTTTTGAGAATAATATCGATATATTTTGTGTTTGTGGAGAATATAAGGCTACTCTCTTTAGATGTTGAAAAAAGCAACTAAGGAACAATCAGAGCGATTTTGGCTGGATTTTTTCGAGTCAAGTTTGGTGGATCTTTATGCTATTCAAATTGATTCCGATTAAATATTGTGATGTAAAATTGGTGTAGTTCTGTGCCTCAAGTGTCTAAACAATTGAACAAACTTATGGTATTAATATAGAAACAGGTGTGATCTTAGGATGGATTTAAGAATTCTATTGCATTATTGATTACTTTAGCGAAGCGAATGTTGCTGCCAAGTACTTCGAAAATGTTGTAATGTCATGAACATTTTACTTAAATGAAAAACAAAGTGAATGCATTTTGTATCATAAACTAAATACTTTCTAAACTTGATGCTGGCAATGCACAAACCCAAAGAAAATTGAGAAACTAAATAATTTAAAAAAAAGACGTGTGGCACTCGGGGACTGCCGCGGTAAAGCTATTGCATAGCATTTTTATCAACTTATGCAATTATAATTATTTATTTATTTTATTTATGCAGTATTTTTTTTCCTTTGTTTTTTTTCTTTGATATTAATTGAAGTTACACTTTCACACATTGAATTGAATTTTGATTGATTGTTCAAATGTTCAATCATTTGTTTTCTTATCGGTCACCACGCTCAAAAAACAAATGAGTGGGGGGTGTTAGGTTATTTTCGTTACAGAATTTCTGGATTCGGCCTCCACGCTCAAAGCCCGCGATAGAAGCTATGCAATAGCTTAAAAAAAAAACATGTTACACTTAAATTATGATAATTTATGTATTGTTTTTACATAGAAAAACAATCGTCACAATTATGTGTTTTTAATCCTTAATAGTCTTTAGGTTTTCAAATCTGTGGAAAATCAAAAAAAATATTATTATTAATCGTAAGTTTTCTCGAACAAATCAAAATCAAGACAACCTTCATTTTCCATAGAATATTGTCTTACTAGAGACAGAAGTTCCAAACTATCATCTCAAACAATTTTAAAAAAGCCACTATGGTTTTCAAGCTAAAATTAAATTCGTACCATGGAGTATATAAAGTAAAGGTCGTGTGCAGTTAAGACCATAGCTATGGCGTTTTATGGGACAGAATAGAAGATAGAGCTAATTTATAGCAGTTTTGAGAACACCCACTAATTGTTTTCTCTTTTAGTCCTTGGATAGAACAGAGAAAACTGTCGAGTAGCGAACGAATCTAGATTTTTCAAAAAATATAAAAATTTTCGTAACTTATTTTGCAATTAAATAGTCTGTAAAATAATGGTTTATTGAAAATAGATCATGCGTAAATGAAATATTTCATTGATTTTATTATTAAGTACCCAGTTTTCCTTAAAATATGTACTATACATTTTTTATGACTGACTCTATCTTGTTTTCATCAATGGCCATGTTCATATTGAACATGGCCACTTAATTTAAAAATGTGTCGATTCAAAAAGGTAGCTTCTACATTTTTATTAAACTAAAAAAAAATCATTTCAAACCCTCTCCACCCTACCAAACCACCACTATTTAGCTAAGTCACTAAAAAAGATAGGGTTGATAGGTTACTTTCTTATTTACGTGAACGTTGCCATTCGACTGGCGAGGACATAGCATTGTGCGCACCCGTATTCATATGCCAACACTCGATTTATACCTTTACCAACTTAGGAATACATCTCCCAAACACCAAAAGACCCCTACACTACTCCTTAATCCATCACAATAGAGTTTAATTTTCCGGAGAGATGGGAGTTTATAGGTGAAAAATTAAGTTTGTAAATAGACTTGGAGATCAGATGTATGGTGACTAGACCCGCCTCTTCGTAATGCAAGCAGTTTATTTATCACTATTGTTACGTTAATTATTTTGCTTTGAGTAATTGTCTATTTGATGGACTATCTATTCAGGTATTGTGTGGGCTGGTAATGTGATACTGTGTGAGGCGTTGATTTTCATCGGATCTTATTTATTTTAGTTTATATCGAAACAGATAAACAGGTCGCGGTTGACCAGGAAAGAGATAGTGGGATGAACTAGACAGATTTTGCTAGAATTGGAAGTAGGAAGAGCGAGCTCTGGAAAGAAGAAAAGGATGGAGGGAGGCCTTTGCCCTAGGGTAGAAGAATAACGTCATAAAGTAAAATGGAAGAAAAAAAAAGTAAATCTGAAGAGTTTGTGTTAAACCAACTAGAGGATATCCTGGCTCGAATTGAAAATTTCTTTGTAAAAGGTCTGTCAATCCTTCACGCACCACCCAAAGCGGGGAAAGTTATTCTCAAGCAAGAACTTCGTCAAGTTTCGTCCAAAATAAAAAAGCCAACAGTCAAATACTAAGCCAAGTTTCGTCCTCAATAAAAAAGCCAACAGTCAAATACTAAGCCAAGTTTCGTCCTCAATAAAAAAGCCAACAGTCAAATACTAAGCCAAGTTTCGTCCTCAATAAAAAAGCCAACAGTCAAATACTAAGCCAAGTTCCATTCTCAACAAAAAACCAACAGTAAAAGGCCACACCATTTCTTCCACCGCATATAAAACTCTTTCAACGACTGAAATAAACATTCCCGATTAGATAGACAAATTGAGGAGATAGCATCCTTCAAAAACAATACTTAAAGTTAGCAAAACATCGAGCTAATCTCCTCTTAATCTGTAAGACGATAGCGGTAACATGATCCCCCATTGTGCTGTCGCTGCCTCGAAACTTCACGTAATTAAGAACTGATCGGCATTAAATTACTAACTGCTAATAAACAACGGACATCCTTGGATTGTGAAATGTTTTGAACATATTTTATAGGAAAAGGGTTGGTAGGTATTTGATGCCTATTGGAAATTTTTTTAGGGTTTCGTACCTCAAAAAGAAAAAATTGAGCCCTTATAAGATCAATTTGTTGTCCGTCTATTTGTCTGTCTGTCTATCAAGACCCTTTACCTCGGGAACGCATAGTGTCCAGATATCCAGTAGAAATTAAAACCATATAAAAAGATACGGCCATTTATGCCGCAAAATAACGAATATTTCGACACTCTCAAAGGGATTAGTATATTTTTTTGTAATGTATATAATATTGTTATGAGTGGATGTGGTGATTCGCAAATGAAAATCCGGAATATACGAAATGTTACTATTTAATTTCTTAAACTATTACACACTTAAATACTAAAGCTAAATCTAACTTAAAGCTAAATCTTAATCCTAAATCCTATGGCTAAGAGCGGGCGCCAGGAGAGTTTTAGTCGCATAGATGGCGAGCGCGCGGAACCCTACCAATCCTAAGTGGCCAGCCGGCTAGGGCGGTTCTTATCTATGCCTGATGTGGATGACGAACGTCCGAGTAAAACAAACAGGAAATAAGGTTTACATACGGTCTGCACACGGACCCTTGCCAGAACTTCTCCAATAATAAAAGGGCGTGACGGTAGGCTGGAACAAGCAAAACCAAATATGTAGGATGGTTCCACAACGAGGTTTATATGTAAACTTTCCACTTGAACTTATAAATAACTCACCCCTTTATTGTTGAAATCGTTCACACACAGAATGTAGCTTGATCACGTTGATCCAATATAAGAAATTCACGATTAACAAAATGAAATGGCGGTATGTCGATATAATTCGCCCACAAGTGACACTCGTCTGTCTCTGACCAGTGATTGCGCAGGAATGTGTCCTTCAAGCTAGCGGTCGTCGATATAAACCAAGTTAACACAACTCACAGAAATACAAAAAGACAATAAACCGACATGGCGAGATTTGAACTTGGGACTCGTAGCCTATAAGTCCAACGTTAATCATCTTAGCTATCTTTTAATTTAATTATGGAACCAAAAATGGGTTAACGTTCCACCACTAGGCATGACGTCATTACAAATATCCCTCTCCTCCTTTTAAAAAAAAAAACAACAGCTTTTTTTTTTTTTTAACGTTTCAAATCGCTGGCATGCCAAATGCCTATATTTTTGCCTTGCATGTTTTGTAACCGGTACACATTATTTGACAATTTTTGCACTATTTTCACTTTTTCAAATTTTGGTGCCAGTTTGGCCATAAATTTATTACTAGCTTTTGATAAGTATTTGGTTCTCTTCCAAACAACATCACCTTCTGTAAATGTGGTTGGTCTAAAATTCTTATTATAATACCTGCTGCTTTGAACATGTGCTTTCCTTAACTTTAATTGAATCTCACTGAATAAGTGTTGTCTTTTCGTAATTTGATTTAAAAAAAGATCATATTGACAATTTAGCTGTTTGCTTAGATCTAAGGTATTGTTTTCAAGTACTGACATATCGACTGATGAAATTGAAACTTCTCTGCCAAGAAAAATGTACGAAGGCGTATAACCTGTGGTCTCGTGTATGACTGTGTTAATAGAATGTGCTATGCTTTGTAAGTGAATATCCCATTCGTTATGCTTATTAGCTGATATATTAGCGGCTATCAGAGTCCCTACAACCCTGTTCACCCTTTCAGTTGGATTGCTTTGTGGATGGTAAAGTGGTGTGTACCATAATCTACACTGGTATTTAACGGCTACATCCTTAAAAATTTGTGACTGAAATTGTTTGCCATTATCACAAATAATTGCATTAGGTGCCCCAAACAATAATATTTGTCGTTCCAATATTTCAGCAATTTTGTCCGCTTTTCCCGTTCTCAATGGAAACAGTAACACAAACTTACTGAACCAACATGATACGACTAATAGCATAGTGTTACCTGTTTTGCTTCGTGGAAAGGGACCCATTAAATCTAAAGAGATTACCTGCCATGGCAGAGATACCTCTCGATGTTGACCCATTAACCCAAAAGGCTGTTGCTGTGATACCTTATATTTTGAACATGTGTCGCAACTGCCCACATAAACCTTTACATCCCTCAGCATGTTAAACCAAAAGAAATCTTTTTTGATTCTATAATATGTTTTGCGTACACCTAAATGTCCAGTAATAATGTCGTCATGATTTCTTTTTAGCACATCGTATTTAAGTTTATCTGGAATAAATAATTTCCAATTATTCTTATCACTAGGATATTGTTTTAATTTTACTTTTCTGAAAAGTAACCCGTTAAAGACCGCCCAATGGCCATTGTTATTATGATTATTTATAATTTGATTCACTTTATTTTTGTACCAATCATCTTTATGTTTTTCAAGTATTTTGATTAAATTTGACTCCAACACATTTACTTCTGCTGCCCTAGAGAGAGCATCGGGCACTACATTTAGTTTGCCTGGACTATGAACGATGTCAAACGTGAACTGTTGTAGTTTCATTGCCCATCTGGCTAATCTACCATGTGGATCTTTCATTTTATGAAGCCATAGTAGTGCTTTATGGTCAGTTATGACTGTAAAATGAACACCGTCAATGTATGGCCTAAATTTTTCTATCGCATAAATAACACTTAACAGTTCTTTCTCAGAAGCTGTGTAGCGTTTTTCGCAATCGTTAAGTTTTCTACTTATATAAGCCACTGGCTGATCCGAATCTACGTACTTCTGACATAGAACTGCACCTATTCCCTCATTGGAAGCATCGCACTGTATTATGAATGGCTTATTGTAATCGGGACATGACATTACGGGAGCCGATGTAAGTAAGGTCTTAAGGTTTAAAAATGCTTCCTCAGCTGCTTGGGACCATATAAGTTTTGCTTTTTTCTTACCTTTGGTGAGGTTATGTAAGGGAGCAGCAATGAGAGAAAAGTTTTTCACAAAACGTCTGTACCAACTGGCCAAGCCAATGAATCGTTTAAGTTCTTTTAAGTTTTTGGGCCTTGGATAGTTCAATATTGCCGTAACTTTCTCTGGATCAGTTCTTAAACCTTCCCTATCCACAATATAGCCCAGAAATCTTAAACTAGATCTAGCAAATTTACACTTTTCTACATTAACAGTCAGATTAGCTTCCTTTAAAATGACCATTACTTTCCTTAATAGCTGTAAGTGTTCCTCAAAAGTGGAAGTACAAATAACGATATCGTCTAAATAAGCCCAAACCCTATCCTCATGTGCTTGAAAGAGGATATCCATTAACCTTTGCTGTGTCTGTGACGCATTTACTAAACCGAAAGGCATGACTTTGAACTGAAATAAGCCCCTGCCAGGTACAGCAAATGTCGTTTTTTCTTTACTCCTCTCTTCTAGTGGAATTTGCCAGAAGGCTGATTTAAGATCTAAGGTACTCAAGTATCTAGCACTACGTAAATTATCAATGATAGACGTGACTCTAGGTAAAGGGTAAGTGTCTCTTTTGGTAACTTTGTTTAATTGCCTACTGTCTAAACAGAGTCTATTATCTCCATTCGTTTTTTTTACTAGAAGCACTGGTGAGCACCAAGGGCTAGTTGATGGCTCTATAACATCGTTCCTAAGCATGTCATCTATTTCTTTCTCTAATTGTTTTTTTATGATGGGTGAAAAATTATACTGTTTCTGGTATACCGGTTTGTGATTTTCTGTGTCAATATTGTGTTTCAGTATACTGGTTCTACCTAAACCTGTGCCGATGCTAATTTTCATGTCAGATATTAACCTAAACAATTCTCTTTGTTGGCTAACACTTAAATCTTCTATAGGTATTATCGATGATTGATTAACTTCTAAATGGGCGACTTCTTCATTCCTAGGTAAGGAATCGCTCTTTAGCTTCAGCTGAATGCCAAAAACGTCAAGGAAATCCTTCCCTAGCAACAGTGTTTGTGATAAACCTGGCATTACCATCATGACGATAATATGAAATTGGTTATCAAATGACACAGGAACATCGAAAGCCCTAGTAATCGTGTGGCTAGTTCCATCTGCCGTGGCCAATCTTGCTCCCGTCAGATCATATGACCGTAATCCTAATGTGTACAAAATATTCGCGAATTTTGAATTTATCACTGTAATATTAGCTCCACTGTCTAACAAGCCCGCACATTCATGCCCCATTATTTTAATATTAATGTAGCTACGATTATCATTGTTGTTTTGAAAAATTTTGCAGATCTCATTGTATTTAAAATAATGGTGTATAGTCTGCAACCATTCCTGCCATTCTTTACTCTGTTTTTGTAGGGGAAGAACTAGCTGGCAGGTTTTGAACCTTCCCCTGTAGCGTTTCCCTTACACTTGCAATTTTTGGAAGTGACTCCATAATGACCACACTTAAAACAAAATAATCGTTGTTTTGGTACCGTACATGCTCGGAATAGATGACCAATCTCTCTACAATTCCAGC
Organism: Mythimna ferrago; assembly: GCA_910589285.2. Lineage (NCBI taxonomy): Eukaryota > Metazoa > Arthropoda > Insecta > Lepidoptera > Noctuidae > Mythimna > Mythimna ferrago. The sequence goes on along the minus strand of OU342691.1, from coordinate 6,673,430 downwards.
AGCGACTACCTACTGGTTTATTATGTTTTATTTCTGCTAATACCGAAGTTTCATTTATTTCCTTATTAAGACCATGCGCACTAGGTGTGTAAGCCAAATCTGGCTCTAGTCTGAATTTATGACATTGTGGCTCCTGGAAGTGATCACAGTTTAATTTAGTTCTTTCTATTATCCTAAGAATATTTACGAGGTCTGTCACCGATACAAATGTATCTCTACATAATGCCCTCTGGTAAAACGGCTGTAAATTTTTTGTTATTATTGCAATCTTATCACTCTCTGAAAGTTTATTGGGCAATCTATTAAACATGTTTTGCATTACAAATACATATATTACTGCCGACTCGTCTTTACCCTGAGTTCTGGTTTTAATTTCATTAAGTAATTCTTCTTGATAATAAGGTGATTGAAACGTGTGTTTGAGAAGGAGAACTAATTCATCCCAATTTTCAACATTATTTTTATTTGCCCTATACCAAATAAGCGCATCACTTTCAAAGAAATCAATGGCATACCTCCACAAATCTTTGTCACTTGCGTTGCGGGCCTCTTTTAGTTCTTCTACCCGTTCTATAAATGCATTTACGCTCAAGCCAGTTCTACCCGAGAATTTTAGCCCCCAACCGCTAATAGGTACGAGTTTACGATTAGGCAAACTGTCGTCTATTGTGGAGCTGCGAAATAATTTAGAGTCTTTATTTTTATTCTCAGTACCGTCATGAAATGTACAAACCTTCCTATAAACCTCTGTGTGATCTATACCTATATTAGACGGTGCATCTATTGTACTACCTTCTTCTAACTTTTTTATTATCTTCTTACCAGTATCGCCTAATGTTTCCACTAATTTACATTTATCTTCTGCTGTTAAATTACCCTCATCTGGTAATTCATCTCTCTCTTCTAATTGAGCTAGTAAGGTTTCACCTTTATTTTTAAGTTCTGATTTCAAGCTTATTTCCCTATCTGATGTTGGTTTAATGAACTCTAATCTATTTTGTACGTGATACAATCTAGACACTAGTCTCCTAAATAATGTTCTATCCGGTTTGTCTGTTAATTCCGAAATGTACTGGGCCAATGTATTCAATTTAGTTATACATCTTTCTAATTCTGCCGATGGAAATTCTATACATTGACTTGGAGCTCTAATTGAGTGTGAGTAAACCCCAGTCTGTTCACTTACTAGTAATTCCTTAACCAATTTCCTTAAAACCGAGACCACAGCCTTCACACTAATACCTCGGCAAGCAAGCTCAAACTCTAATTCGTCTTTTAATAGAAATACCGGATCCATAGTGGCAACAAACTCGTCAATTTTAACTAATAGCACCACCTTGTATACCTCCAAGTAGTATTTAGTTTTTTTTTTTTTTTTTTTTTTTCTACCTGTATATGTGACTAAATGAAAAGTGATAAAAAAATTAAAAAAAAAATTGTTTTAACAGTAGGTGATGTTCCTTGATCGACGAACTAAAGAATAGTAATGAAAAAAAAAATTTTTTTTTTTTTTAACCTGTATATGTGACTAAATGAAAAGTGATAAAAAAATAAAAAAATTGTTTTAACAGTAGGTAATGTTCCTTGATTGACGAACTGAAGAATAGTAATGAAAAAAAATTTTTTTTTTTTTTATAACCTGTATAAGTGTCAAAAAAAAACTGGCCCTTCCAAATATCCTAAAAAAAAAATTACACCCAGTATAGTTACTAATAGGAACTATTATTTGCTTGAGTTATTTTTTAAGAGTTATAGATAATATATAATAATGAACATCCACTGACGTGCCAAGCTTATAGTTAATAAAGTAAGATGTCGGTAGGTAGCTGCGTAACAATTTTACATTGACGGTGTTAATATAATTTAGCCTCAGGCTTTCTTTATACGTTTGAACTAAACTTAAATTACATAATAACTTATCTAAACTAAGTAAAAACTGGATTCCCTTTGCAAACCACCATTAAATTTTAACGTTGGGCGCCATGTTATGAGTGGATGTGGTGATTCGCAAATGAAAATCCGGAATATACGAAATGTTACTATTTAATTTCTTAAACTATTACACACTTAAATACTAAAGCTAAATCTAACTTAAAGCTAAATCTTAATCCTAAATCCTATGGCTAAGAGCGGGCGCCAGGAGAGTTTTAGTCGCATAGATGGCGAGCGCGCGGAACCCTACCAATCCTAAGTGGCCAGCCGGCTAGGGCGGTTCTTATCTATGCCTGATGTGGATGACGAACGTCCGAGTAAAACAAACAGGAAATAAGGTTTACATACGGTCTGCACACGGACCCTTGCCAGAACTTCTCCAATAATAAAAGGGCGTGACGGTAGGCTGGAACAAGCAAAACCAAATATGTAGGATGGTTCCACAACGAGGTTTATATGTAAACTTTCCACTTGAACTTATAAATAACTCACCCCTTTATTGTTGAAATCGTTCACACACAGAATGTAGCTTGATCACGTTGATCCAATATAAGAAATTCACGATTAACAAAATGAAATGGCGGTATGTCGATATAATTCGCCCACAAGTGACACTCGTCTGTCTCTGACCAGTGATTGCGCAGGAATGTGTCCTTCAAGCTAGCGGTCGTCGATATAAACCAAGTTAACACAACTCACAGAAATACAAAAAGACAATAAACCGACATGGCGAGATTTGAACTTGGGACTCGTAGCCTATAAGTCCAACGTTAATCATCTTAGCTATCTTTTAATTTAATTATGGAACCAAAAATGGGTTAACGTTCCACCACTAGGCATGACGTCATTACAATATGTATTTGTGTTGCTATTTCATATTTGTATTATTCTGATGTACACTGACAGCCCTATATCTTTCTACTCTCTTTCAGTCCATCCAAAGGTTGTCTGTAAGAGATCGCCCTGTGCGATAAGGCCGCCCATTGTACACTTATTTTGAATAATGTTTGTCCTGTATCTTTTTTGTTCATGCGGTGTACAATAAAGAATATAATAAATAAATAAATAAAGGGAATCAAAATTCATAGGGTACTTCATGTTGACCCACAATCCTGGCATAAAGCAAGGTCTTATAGCACAGCTTACAGCTACTAGAATGCAACCTTACCCAAGCCTTCCGTTTTGGTCTCGGTTTGTTCATCATAATCATTTCAGCTGGATGACGACCGCCACTTCCCCAAAGTGTCACCACAACGACTGGTCCTGTACGTCTCGCATCTATCAGATTCCTGCTAACCTCAATAGGTCATCAGTCTATTTTGTGTAAAGCCTTCCACTTAAGCACCTGTAGACCCCATCGGCCATTTCTTACATCGGTTTGCTCATGATGTTCTTCTTTTAGTTATGACTTTATTCAAAAGAATATTATTAGACAGCATGTAAGCTACAAATTATTCAGATGATGCCACATACCGTATCGAATGAATTAATATTGTCAAACAAGTGCACCACAAAATAATTTATTTGTACCACTTTTCTAATACTCCGCACATTTTCTATTGCAATAAATCAATTAACTGGTATTCTCATTAAGAGTGCTGTTATCGGGAATCGAACTTGGGACCGGTCGTCGCGTGCCCGGGCGCCGGAGAAAGTGTTTGTTTGCACACGTTCGTTATGTTTGCTATAGTTGTGTCGTTTATCAAAATGTTGGAAAATGTCTCTAAGTACTTGTTAATGGTTTAGTTTAGATAAGTTATTCTGAGTTTTGTTGGAAATTGAGGAATTGCCACATTTTAGTGAGTACTAGCTTCAGCCAGCGGTTTCGCCCGCATTAAAGTAGATTTTTTATTCTTTTTTTATTATTGATAGGCTTGCGTTTGACCACTATCTAACCTGATGGTAAGCGATGATGTGGCCAGATTAATTTCTCCATGCAAAATGGGGCACCCCTTATTCACCCCGGATAAAATGCCGAAAAATCCTTTCTTATCGAATGCCTACGTCATGTCTATGTCTATGTTTGTCTATGGCTGAGTATGGTTTTCGCACTTAGTCCTATGCGGACCATTGTACGTGGGCCATAGCGGCCATAATCTTAGGTGGGCCAATTCCAACCAGCCCACCTCTCTTTTCAGGCCTTTCAGGTTTTTCAGGGCATTCGGTAATCCTAAGGTTTCGTGTGTGTATTTCAGTGACACCTGTGCAGTTTAGGAGCACATGCGCAATCGTCTCCTTCCCTCCCAAGCATGCTCTGTACAGGGGACTGTCTATGATGCCTATTGTGTGGAGATGCTTATTCATTGTGCAGTGTTCGGTGATGGTCTCCGTCACCAGGCGCAGGTCACCTCTGTTTGCTTACGTCATACAAAAAACATACCCTCCAAGTTTCAGGTCTTTACGATCAGCGGTTTAGGCTGTGCGCTGATCCATCAGTCATCCAGGATAAAGCTTTTTATATGGATGTTATTATCTGCAAATGTGCCAAAATATCTGTTAATCTTAGCACAGTTTTATTGTTTCGAGCATTGACACCGAGTTGCTAGCCTGTTGGTTTTCCATCGATTTTATTTCGGGAAGTGTGCATCGGAATTGCATTGTTTAATTTCGCCAAGCCCATTCCATCATGGGACGACTAGACAGAAGGCGATGCGCTACCAGTACATGGTGGACATTCCACCCACACGCACAAAACGTTTTAGAAACATTCATTGTGTATGTGGAATAAGGAGTGGAATTCTCTACCGGAGTCTGTGTTTCCTGGTTGCTGCATCCTAGGATTCTTATATTGATTATAGTGCATAGGTTTTTCCTAGGCTAGCATGCTTCATCGTCGACCATACCGTCGTTTTCCATCAGGTGAGATAATGTTAAAGCGCAAGTCTATCAATTAATAAATTAAAACAATATTATTGAAATGGCTGCCTTTTTCTTTGTGGTCCCAAAGTACTATCAACTAAAAAAACGTTGTTATAGGCTGAAGTTGAGACCGCGATATCGGTCCAAAGAGCCCTACGACTCCCTTTTTTAGGGTGGGAAAACAGTAATTAACTTCTCCCGTTCTGGATAGAGCGAGAAAAAGTATTTGACTATTAGTGACTAAAATGTACCCGTGTTTCTTCAGCTTTCTTTTGAGTTCCAAGGCTCCGGTGACTCTTTTGAACCAGCAGGAAATGATGGCCTTGCAGTCTAGATGACCGTACCGTACTTATCATCATCATCATCGTAATTTCAGCCAAAAGACGTCCACTGTTGGACATAGGCCTCCCCCAAGTACCGGACTTATGAATTCAATAAATATTTCTGGCAGTTAAAAAAACCATATCTTAAAATATTTAGTTCTACCAACTACTGCTTTAAAAGAGTTTTGTTTTTCAGAAACATTTATTTTTTCAAACAAAACATGTTATCTTATATTGCGATGAATATTCGACGTAAGTTATTCGAAATTTTATAGCTTAGAAATAGGTATATTTCATTCACACTTTATTTCCGTGCGCGATAAAAACTTTGGATCTTACTCGTCAGTGGCACTAATGCTTTGATTACAAGTACAATAAAATGGTTCTCGGCCGAGACAATGATGTAAGCAAGTTCACACATGTTTTGTTAACATTGGCACAGTCAGTTCAGACTGACAGTCAATTGAGACTACAATTCGGACACGATGGATCGTATAAAGGTTATTAAAAATTATACAAAGTGACAATCATTTGGCCGAGTAGAGAGACAGTGCACGTTCAGACCTGCCGAGTGAGCGAGCGAGACAGTGCGGGGAAGCGGGAGGGTGGACACTCGGCCTAGTAAGTAGAACCGTTCTGCCGAGCACTCGGCGCTGCGTTTACACGTATCGAGTACTCGACCGAGAGCACTGTCTCACCCGTTTACTAGGTAGGTGTGATCAAGGCATAACTGATGAGCATAAAAATGTCAGCTTTAAGAAATTAAATTTACAAAAACACAGTTACTGTGACCAAAAGTCACTAAAATAAAAAATAGAAAGAAGTTAGAAGGTTGAATGAAAGAAAATGCCTAAGGTATTAAGTTTGCCTTTGTACACGTGTGCATAAAATATTAAATAAATAAATAAAAGATATTAAAAAAAGGGTAGTTATTATTTGTCACTTATTTATTGCAACACTAATGAGATACATAATAATTATGTACTTAACATCAATGAACAAGAAGTGAAACTCGCTCCAGTGTAACCAGCTCAGCATAGAAGTTTTTGCGAACATCATGACTGACCCACTCGATAAGCATTCGTAAGAACTATCATTTTAATCCAATTAAAGTCGAAGATTATCATAAAACGAACGTAGCGGTCTGCGTAAGTGCATATTATGTGCTTACCAATAATCATTTAATTACGAAGGTAAATAGTTATCGGAATGCCTGCCATTACAATAATGTATGCGTACGACATATTCTAATAAAAACTAATGCGAAACTCCTTATTCTGGATGACCGGAATATTTCTTTGAAATTATTTATCTTTATTCAATTCTTTACTCAATTCTTTATTGTTATAACACATGTGTTACATAAGATCTTAAAAAGTAGTTAAATAAGTGCACATGGACCCTGTCGGGCACAGCAATTTCATATAGAACAATTTTAAGAGAATTATAATTTAAAAAAAGTAAAAAATAATCGGATAAACAACTCAAATGAAATACAAATGTCACTAACATAGAAGATAAAATTAATTAATGTCATAAGTTCATTAAATGTCAAAATACATTCTTTCAATTGTCAGAGCCGTATTCATTATAAATGTCGAAATAAATTCATTATAAATGTCGAAATAAATTAATTATAAATGTCGAAATAAATTCATTACAATTGTCAAAATAAATTAATTATAAATGTCAAAAATAAACTGATCAAAAATACCAAAATAATTCATTACAAATGTCAAAAGTTTTATTACAGATGTCAATATAAATTAATTAAATAAGAATATTACAAATACCAGAATAAGTGCTAACTAACTAAATAAGTGCGTAACTTTACGTATTGAAGTGCCCTAACGAAGTGCCCTAACACAGGCAATTTATGGCTGAAAGGTCACTTCACACACTAGATGTAGTACAAATTTTGTGAATGGAAAATATTTTTTATTATTATTGTATTTGTATTATATTTGCTAACTTACTCCGCATATCGATACTAATATAATAAAGAGGTAATGTTTGTTTTTTTGTTTTTATTTTTTTTTTGTTTGTAGGAGGTAATCTCTGAAAGTACTAGTCCGATTGTTAAAATTTTTTCACCAATAGAAAGCTGCTTTATTCCTGAGTGACATAGGCTATATTTTATGTACGCGGGCGAAGTCGCGGGCAAAAGCTAGTTAATTTATAGATTGACTAGCTTCTGCCATTAGCTTTACTCACGTGAAAGTCGGTTTTTAGACATTTTAGATCTCCATTTTATTCCCTTAAGTTGTGGTGAATTTTGAAAAACTTCTGTTAGTGCTGACCTACGTCTATAAAAGGAAGCTTTGTGCATTTCACGCTTCAAGTCTCAGTACTTTTTCCTGTGTGTCGATAGTTTCTTCTTTTCTAGTCAGCCAGTTTTTTTTTATATAGATAAAGAACATTTTCTAGAAATATGTAATCTACACTAATATAATAAAGAGGTACAGTTTGTGTTTTTGTTCGTAGGAAGTAATCTCTTAAAGTACTACTCCGATTGAGAAAATTTTTTCATCGACAGAAAGCTGCTTTAATCCTGAGTGACATAGGCTATATTTTATGTACGCGGGCGAAGCCGCGAGCAAAAGCTAGTGTTTAATAAAATAAAACAATTTGGGTGGTCCTAGCACTTTTTGAGAATTTAGAGAAAACAGAGAGGTAGATGTAGTGGATCGAAGCGGGAGGCGTGCAATGATTGTTGACCTAACCATCCCACATGATGACAACCTCGCGAAAACCGAGACAGATAAGCAAAACAAGTGTATTGACTTGACTTGCGAGGTTGTCGACATTTTGGGATGTGAACTCAGCGATCACTATACCGATAGTCAGGTCAGCCAATGGCTTAATAGCCAAGAGCCTCTCAAAAGACTCTCGTTAGGCAGCTGGATCAAGGGATTTGTTTAGAACGTGATACTCCTGGATACGGTTCGTATAGTGTAAAGGTTTCTCTTTAGAGTTCTGCATAATTTGAATCCTGTTTCTGATATCGATAGGCTACTATTTGATAAGATGTTTATGACTGCTAATGAGTTAGCTATTTATTTTCAATCATTATTTTTATTTTTTGCATTCTTACGAATCTTTATTTATTTATTTATTTATTTATTATATTCTTTATTGTACACCGCATGAACAAAAAAGATACAAGACAAACATTATTCAAAATAAGTGTACAATGGGCGGCCTTAATCTTAATCTTTGTTATTTTTCCTGTAATATAAACCCTTTACTTTTTTACACAATGTAGATATTACCTGCAAATGAAATAATTTAACGCTGATTACAGAATAAGGCACCAACCTGTAGCTCCTGTGTGCAAGTAAGTGAACTCCGGTTTGTCGATATATTATATTTGCATATTGGTCTGATAAAGACTTTCAAGCGCCGTGGAGTGGATGTCTTAGAAGAAATTAGAAAATAGTGGTAGAAAAAAGTACTCGTACTAAAGAAAATTATGCTTTTAAGGAGCATTGATTCCCCAGCCCAATGCTCGAAGTTTGCAAGCTTATGGCTACGGTAGCCGGGAGCTTGAAAAAAACGAGCAATGGATAGCTCGCCGTCAAGCCGTCCGTCCGTTGAGGCGCGTGGTGATTCCACACGCGCCTCAAAGAGATGCCAATAAAACCGTAAGGGTTTAATAGAACCGATGTCCGCTAAGGCTACGGGATGTTTTGAAAGAGATACCGTGAGATACCTGGAATGCAAAAGGCTACTGAACTAAGGGACACAGGTAGGTTTTAGATACGCCCTCTCGCTTCATCCTAGAAGGGAAGAAATCGTTGGATAATTTCATAGCACAAAAATGGTACCTTAGAGTCTGTCTAATAAGTCAACCGACTTGGGTAACTATTAAGGTAAAATGAAATCTGATGTAGGCAACGCAGATTCAATAATCAAGGTTGATTATGAGATACTGATCATTGTTTACTAATAGAAGGACCTTATAAAAATTATCGAATATAAGTATTTTTTAAATAATTAAATATTATACAAAATTCGCTAGTCGGCTGACTTTTTAGACAGAGAGATCTGTCGGTGTCAAAAATGAAGAAATAACACCAGAAACTTTATCTATTAGAAACTTTATTTATTAGTTATCTTGCATTTCTTAGTTAGTTTCCTACTCCATTCCCTAGTACTTCTTGCGATTATTTTTGACCATGCGAAGAGACAAAATATAACACCTGTGTTCTCTAGGTCATCATCAGCCTTTTTAATGTTCCCAATGCTGGGACTCTGGCCTCCTCTCTAGGAGAGTGAATGGGCCTTAATCCTCCACGCGGGCCCAGTGTGGGTTGGTGAATGTCTTCAAATTTTTGGTTGTAGGACATACCGGTTTCCTCATGATGTTTTCCTTCTCCGTTTTGAGAGCAGTGGTAATTAAATAAAGTACACAAAGTACCTATTTAATGAAATTCTTCGAATATTCTCTAGGTGTAAGAAACATATGGTGATTCTTTAAATTATAAAGCCACCTACAGCAGCAATATATTTCGTTAAACCACATTGGTACGTAAACGGAGAAAGTTTGAAAGCCTGTCGCTTTACTTAGGTACCCGTTTTATTTACTTATTCCGACTATATACAAAGATGAAGGTTATTTATGGAGGTGTGTTACTCTAAGTAATAGTCGACGTATGGGTCTATTTTCTAGGTTAAGCAACACTAACCGCGGTTAGTTTGAAGATGGGTGACCATCTTAAATGGTCATGGACAGATCTCGGCTGTCATTTGTAGATTTTTGGCAGTCATTATGGATAGTCAGAAACTAGGAAATCTGATTCGAGTCTTGCCCAAGGTTTGTGTTGTAAAGTAGGAGAAGTCACTTGCAAACTTCCAACCAAAAATAAATTATAATTATTTTGTAAATAAGGTCTAAATACCTTTTTTTGTTATTGGCAACCTTTAGAAGGCACATGGACTTTAAGGCGTATAGTCCCTTGAACCATCTGGCCGAAATTATGTGAACGCAACTCTCGCACTCGCCTAGGCGGCAGTACGCAAATCTGTGCATTTATTTGCGGCTAGCAGCACCCGGAAAGCGCTTTAAATCCATTTTCTCTGCGAGGTATTGATTGATTTACATATGCAATGTTCACTTTGACGAATATTTAACCACCAATTTTTATGTGTAAAAATGTTTCTAAAGGTCCAAATCGTTTCGAAGGAGTAGGGAAAAGTTGCGGAAAGTTGTGAAATTGCTAAATATTTTTTTTTTACAAAAGTATTAATTGCACGAAAAAATCAAATGTTGATATTATTGTTCATGAATCTATAATAAACATATTTTTTTCAAACCAATTGACCAAGCCGTTACGGAGGAGTAGGCCTCAGAAAATCACTGTTTTATGGCACTTTTCGGGCGCTTGGCCCTTAAGGAAAAGAAAAAGGACTGTTGGATTTTCATCTCACAAAAATCACCCTGGTGGTCATGATCAGCACATGGAAGTGGGCCCTGTGAGGCCGTGACCTTTTAGAAGACCACTCCAGAACCTTCTCTATCCAATGCCTGTTAGGGCACATCCCTGAGGAATGTCTAAATACTTAGAAGAGCAAACAACAGATCATTATAGAACTTAAATAAGATCGGTTATTCTTTCTCATTTAAGCGCAAAAACTTTGGGAAAGTAAGAAGTGACAACTTTTGTCCTTTTTGCTACTTTTGCAACTTTTTTTGAAGAACAAAACCTTTTGTCTAGACAGAGTTGCGTAAACCAGAAGTTTGTTTTTATGACAAAGGTCTATTCATTTCCAAAGTTTATTAGGCTTAGGTAGGATACAAATCAAACTAATATCTATTATAAAGGCGAAAATTTGTTGTGTTCGTATAATGTTACTCCTTCACTCAAATAAATGGTTATGGAAGATGCTTCACGGTAGCCTGCGAAATTCTAATTTTCTTAAGTAATTTTGTATTGATTAATTTACTTGCGTCAAGTTTTTATTTTTCATCATCATCATCATCATCATCATCATTTCAGCCGAAAGACGTCCACTGTCAAGGAGAACATTGTTATTCATCATCACCAGCCTTTTTAATGTTCCCACTGTTGGGACTCAAGCCTCGACTCTACGAGAGGGAATGGGCCGTAATCCACAACGCAGGCCCAGTGCGTGTTGGTGAATGTCACATGTCTTTGAATTTTTGGTTCTAGGACATGCCGGTTTCATCACGATGTTTTTCTTCACCGTTTTGAGAGCAGTGGTGATGAAATAAATTACACAAAGTAATGCGCCTGGCTGGGTTCCAACCCGCGACCGAAAACTCGTAAGTCGGGGCCATTACCACTCGGCCACCACTGCTCCCACACTGTTATTGCATGAAGTTATTTAATAGGGTCGGTCGAACTGAGAGGGTTGTACAGATAACTTTAATGATTATAACTCCGTCAATAAACAATTTTTCGTAAGTCACCGCGAAAATGAATTGCAAAGAGCAACTGAAAGAACACGAGTAGCTTTTTTGTACCTATCTATTTTGTGGTAAAAGTCTGACACTCTCTTTTGCATCATACAAAGCGGGAAACTTCCCATCATTATTGCAATTCAATAAAATTATATAAACTGATAAAAATAAACAGTTCTTATCCTCCATGTCTATTCTGCACTGCCCTTGATACTTTTACAGAAACAGATGACCATCAATAAATCTCACTAAAATCAAGTTCTATCAAAATTTTACCATCTTAACAAAAAGCAATGTCAACTCCACACATTCCGCCGCATACGCATGGGTGAAGAATCAAGTCTAGATACTATTGATTTAACTCCCCGTCTGATATCGCCAGATCGCAGCGATATCCAATGATAACGATGCCGACTGATCAGATCTCATTAACATAATAGCTGCTAACTAGCGTATTATGTGAAATTATTTGATATGTTCTTGTAATTAGAGCTTAAAGTTGTTTGTGTGATTGAGGATGTCGGGGTCTCGGATTGTGACTTGATTTCAGTGTTGCAGGTGGTCAAATTGTAGCATAAATTTAATCCAAATTGTAATAATTGTATCATTAGTAGGTATTATTTGGAATAGTAATTAGTTATCACTAACTTCTAATATAATAGTATCTTCAAAGTTAGATTAGATGCAATACACTTCGTGCATCAAATAGTGGGTCAAGAAATCAGTAACATGTCAATCAATAAAATGCAATATAAATAAAATCTCAAAAGAGAATTAAGCATACTCCATCGACAATCACATCATCGCTTACCAACGGGTATGATATGAAGTGTGCTATCCAAAACAATAACTTTTTATCTACATCTACAAGGTGTCGTTTTGAAGCTGCAAAATATTTCAGGAGGTAATTATGTTAGTGATTCTCGACCCGAATCAATAATAAAATAAGTAGGTAATTTTTTTTTTTATAACCGCTTTTTTTCACACACACAAACACGGAACAATAAAGGGCGTTTTCACACACACTAACTCGCAACGATAGTTTCATAAATAATGTATCATCCAATCATCATCCCGCACGCCACACCCTAGCCACGCCCCCGCGGCCATCGATCAATCGATTTAGTTTAGTGTAATTAAAAAATTAAATAACAAGTATTATTGATTATTGACCAGGTATCGTTTTTTTATATGATTATTTATGAGTTTTATTACAACCTCCTGAAATATTGTGCAGTTTTAAAACTGCACCTTGTATACTAGCATTAGAATGTTTTTATTTGGTTGTAGGAGGTAATCTCTGAAAATACTGGTCTGATTTCTAAAATGTTTCACCAATAGCAAGCTGTTCTATTCCTAAGTGCCCGTCGCTTTGCCCGCGTGCATAAAATATAGCCTATGTTATATTTTATGCACGCGGGCAAAGCGACGGGCAAAAGCTAGTAATCTATATAATTGGTCTGTCAAAGATTCAAAATGTAAATGGATTGAGCATGTGATGCATCAGACTTATTTGACCATTATTTTGTGAACTCTGAATAACACTTTGTATTAACCTCTATAGCTGTGCCTAAAATCTCTAAGCCAGGGGCCTAAGTCTGCTATTTTTATAAATTCGTCATTCCAACACGATCCTATTGTCATTTTGCTAAAAGTTTGTAATCTGCTAATTCATAATGATCGATCATTGATCGGTCAATGGTCTTGTAGTCATATAATTGTGGTAGAATGACAATATCGAGCTTATTAAAAGCACTAATTGCGCAATGACGTCGTAATGGTAGGTCACTGATCAAAGGAACTGTCAAAATTTTTGCAGAATACCCGCATACGTCAGATATTCATTTGTCATTATATACGAGATTACCATTCTATGCCATTTCTTTCAATGGAGTGTCAGTGGTTGACCATCGGAAAGTCACAATGACGCCATTTTATTAGTAGATTACGAAAACTTGTCAAAATCAACAATTATGAAATCAATGATAGACCATTCTGACACTATTGTCATAGCAAACTTGAGGCCTAGGTCTCGTTACAAATGTCTAAACCAGGTTAAGTAAAGAAAAGCGGGCACCTACAGAATGTAATCCCGATTTTCCACATAATAATTCAAAACGGAAGTTAAGCAAGTGCGAGTTAAGTGAATCGATTGTATATAATGGTAATCGTAGGCCTGAGGGAAAGACTTTCCAATCCTGTATCTATCATGTAACCATTACAATGCATGCACCTACAATTCATATAGAAAGTGTTCTGCAGACGAGTGAGCGCTGAGAGTAGTGACTTGGGAAATGTTTTTGAGAATTATTACGATTTATTGTGGGTGCGTGAGTTTGGCCGAAAGTGTAAGCGACAGTAAGTCTTGTATTTAGATACATTGTTTGAGTGTATTCTCAAATGAAACAAACTATAGGTACTTGCTATTTGATTATAAAAATTATGATCTGTGAAAACTTAAAATTCGAATTTCTGCTCAAATAATTTTGGGATTAGCTTGACACTTATCGTGGAAATTACAGACACAATAGAAAGACAATAGGTGCGCGAACGCCGGCGTTCGCTTGGGGTTTAATGAATTAAAAAAAAAAAAAACTAATAAAACAGTCAGTTTTTATTATTATTTTACTTAGTCTGTAATGGTTTTACTCGTTATGGATGGTCAACAGTCAGTAAATTTGACTCCAGTCTTGCCAAGTATTTACCAATTATTGTCAGATACGCAATATTTCTTTGTAAATTACTGGTATCCAGCAGTTAGACTGGAAGCCGGGGTTAATGGCTTAACAGGCAGATAATCTGTATAATCCTGTTGCCAGAATCACAATTTTTATCACACATACGTTAAGCATCGGGAATTTTATCAAACGTATTTTCCTATCTTTCTTAGATTCTAAAGTATAATTACATATCTTAGTTCAGTCGGTAACTGTCAATTAAAAACTAAATGAAAACATCAGCATATGGGTTCTTAATTAAATTATTATCGTGCGTCTGAATCACATACGAGACACGGCAGATATCGGTTCTTGATTGAGACATATCTATTTACATTTACCAGAAAGACCAGTGGCAGGAAGCTACTGGTTTCTGATAAGAACTTCTTGAAGTAGAACCTCCAACTGTTTCTTATAGTAGCGAAACGCATTTTTTTTCCACTAGCTAGTATTTAAAACAGTTTTGTTAGACTTGAATTGTGTAAATGACTTATAGCATATTATGAATGAACCTCCTTCCTGTTTTTTTGCTCTTTAGATAAAAAAAATCTTTGTTATAAAATTATTTATTACATTTTTTAGATATGAATATAAATTGTTTAATACATCTCTAGATTGATAGAGAGTTTATGGTATGATATTGAAATTATCTATTTAACCTTTTGGTAATTCTTGTCAGTCAAAAAAAAAATCACCATTTCAGTCAGAAAAAGTCTACTGTGGACTTCCCGAGGGTCGTCATAACGACTTATCCAATGCGTCAAATTTTTTTTTTGGTTTTTTTTTCATATATTTCTACAAGGACAGTGTATCACACTATTTTAGCCGAATGACGTTTTAGGCATCTACGTAATGACTGGTTATGTATTCCGGACCTTCATCCTTCAGGCCGACTGATATTTTTTTTTGGATTCATAATGTGATGTTTTGATAGAGCACATACTTAAACCCAATAATTGTTTCATTTTTCAGGAATTATTATCGCTGATGGCATTTGATTTAGAGGCCCCCGACCTAAACATTCGTAATATTGTAATTAAATATACAATATTGCATGTAAATAATTCACAAAAGAATAACCTAGTTTTCGTGGTATCACTCATAGAAAGCTGGGTGCGGTGTATGTATCAGATCTAGGGAGTTGGCCCCAAGACATCCTGTACAATGTGTTGCCCATCTAATGACTGCCGCTATAACTTGTATCTAGTTTTGCATATTAGACCAGTCGCATATACTTGGTGAGTTTTAGCATGGCATTAGTGGTCAGTGCCCTTTCAATAATATAGACATTAAAAATTTATTAATTTATTTGACAATTTATGTACAATAATGAAAGAACAGAATAAGGAAACAGAAGAATATTACAAAGGTGATGCTTATTTCTAAAGAAATCTCTTCCAGCACATGTGAAAGGAAAAATTGCAGAAACTAGAGATGTAGACACTGTGTATAAAAAAATGACAAACAATACATTTCGATTTAGAACGTTTATTTATTTCTTAGGGTCTATAAACAGTTACAAGCTCCAAAGTTTTTTTTTTATTGTTGATAGACTCGCGCTTGACCGCTATCTATTTAAAAGTTGTGATATGGTAGCGGTTCGGTTGCGATTGAGTTGAAAAAAAAAATAGCGCGATTGCCCCCCCTGATGGAAAGCGACGATGCAGTCAACGATAGAGCGCGCTTACCTAGAAGTAACTTATACCTATACCTAGTACAGATAAATACTTAAAGTAAGATTTGTCAACCATGTAACCTATACTATTGTCTACACATGTTAACTAAAAATTAAGAAAAAGAAGCTTTAAGGATTAGAGACAAATAGAAAAATCATACAAAATGTATAATAACAAATGTTCAAATACATAATACGTTTATAAAGTTTATCTTTGTTTCTGTTTTTACTGACTGTGCAGTAATGGCAAAGCTTTTACCATTGATTTGAAAAGATGCTAACATCTATCAACGAATGAAGGGGTCAACGGCCGATACTACCATTTTTAAATGCGAGCACTATAGTGGTGTTAGACCAGTCGTGGCGTTGAAAAAGGAAATTGTTGTAAAGACAGATTAGATAGTTAGCGTTATTTATATCTTTTAGTGCAGTGTGGAGAATTAATTTGTATAATTTATAGAACAAGGCGTTAGTAGGCGCTAGAGGATTATTTGAAAGAGTTACTGTGACCTTGGTACGTAGCTGGCTACTGAAGGAACACAGGTGGGTTTTTATCGGTAGTAGTTTGATACTTCCTTTCGCTTCCCCTAGAGCAGGATAAGTTATGTCATGAGCTACCACCAAAAAAATAAAGGGCGTTAGCAGGTTGAAATGGTTAAGACGGTTTCTGAGTTAAGAATGGTATGTATTGAAAATTGTTTTTTTGTTACATCTGTGCTTTGAGCATGGCATAAACATAAAAACTACGACTGAAAATATTTATTCCAATAGGTACAAATATTTACAGGCATTTTGGAATTGTCGAATGACGGTCAGACAATATATTGAAGCTAGTCCCTCGTTGTATTTTATAATAAAACTAGCTTTTGCCCGCGCGGCTTCGCTCCTGCTCTTCCCTACTCCACCCTACCCTATCCTACTCTACCCTACTCTACCCTACTCCACCCTACTCTACCCTACCCTATCCTACTCTACCCTACTCTACACTACTCTACACTACTCTACACTACTCTACACTACTCTACACTACTCTACACTACTCTACACTACTCTACACTACTCTACACTACTCTACATTACTCTACCCTACTCTACCTTACCAAACTTCACTAAACCATTTACTAAATAGTCCGAACAAAGCCTAAACATTTGGTTTGGTTAGGTGAGCCCGTTCTTGAGTTATAAAATTACAACGAAAAGTGGCATTGATTTTTATATATATAGATGATGTAGATTTTAACTGATTACGTAATTCGTGCTCAACAGGCATATTTTACGCAAAATTTTGAGGGATAAGTACCTATAAAACAAATACACTGTCATATATCCACGTCATAAAATTTCATAGTGTTAATTAAACATAAAATCCTAATGCGCGTAGAATCATCATTGAATTCACACGAAGAAACAATTAATAAAATTACAAGAAAACTGGTTCGGTGCATTTATTTTAGTCCACTTTATCCACAAAGTATCAGCCATTTCAATAACTAACAAACTATCAGCGTAACGAGCCAATTTCGAGCACACAGAACATAGATTTGTTAAAAAAAAAATCCTATCGAGATTGTGTCGGGTCACAGACATGTAAAAAGTTGGTTGAGTATTTATGGATGCACTATACTGATATTAAATCAGTTGATTAAAAAAAATAAGTTGGTATTTTACAAAGAAACTATGAAAAACATTATTTTCATTCACTGAGTATTGTCTTTGATAAAAAAAAAACAACCCAAAAATCTTTGAAACTATTATTATTATTATTTTCATATTTTGGGAACTTACGTCGAAAACATACTATTCCTATTAAATTACATCACAAATAAATTAAATGATTAAAATTAAATAACTAATTAAGTTAATTATGAAACCTATCATTCAGTAATATCACCCCTTTTCCATAAAAAGTCATTAAAAAAATGACGACCAAAATTTAATTTTCATCATGAATTCATCAAATGACAGTAAAACATCTGCATAAACGTAAAAGTAAATCACAAGCCCTCCATTTTTGCTATCAGTCCAAAGAACGCTACAAACGAACAGTTAAAGCCATCAGTTCTACCCGTTTAAATATAGCAATATTAAATCACAAACAGGATCATGTGTAGTACAATACGAAGAATACAAAGTATTGAAGTTCAGATGGATCTATCTTCGTTTGGCATCGCAGCATCATTTGGACTGACAGCTTTGCATGTCGGCGTACGCATGCGCTATTGTTGAGACGCTGAACTTAATAAATGTGGGATAGGACGGTAGATGATAGTGTTTGCTTTGTAAGGATGTGTGTTAGAATATTTAAGTGTGTTTTGATTTTGTCAGCGATTTCGCATGCATGAAAGAAGAAAATTGTTCTATGGAACGTACTCCCTGAATGGAGCTGGCAAGTGAAAGCTGATTGTAGATGGCGCCTTCGTAAGTCTGTCCCACAGGTCTGTCCATTGTCTATAGTTGTTGAGGTTATGTTGTGATTTGATGCTAGATTTTTTTATGTTATTAAGTTTCTGGGTGCTATATTGAAGTTATTTCTTTCGAGTTTGATAATATGTATTCGACGCGGTCAGTTGAAAATCAAAAGGAAGAATTAAATTTGCGCAAAGATTTGCTTTAAGTCACAGTTTTTTTAATTTTGTAGTCCTTTAGAAACTGGTGAGTAGCATTTTCCGAACAATTAGGAACACAACATCGCGTCATTTTTATTAAAAAAAAAAAAAAACAGTTTTTACTTCCAACTTCAATACAAAATGTCTTTGTTGTGGGACAGATCGACGAGAGCGCCATTTTGACAGTTGCCAGCCCCATTAGGATATTATTATACGGACGACTTTTTTTTTTTTTTTTTTTTTTTTTATTGTTGATAGGTTCGCGCTTGACCGCTATCTCACCTGATGGAAAGCGACGATGCGGTCGACGATGGAACGCGCTTACCTAAAAGAAACCTATTCACTCTCGACTTAAAGATTCCCGGGTTGTAGCTTTCAGGAAACACAGACTCCGGCAAGGAATTCCACTCCCTAGCCGCACGCACAATGAATGTGTTCCCAAAACGTTTTGTGCGTGTTGGTGGGATATCCACCATATACCGGTGGCGCATAGCCGTACGTCTGGTAGTCCGATGATGAAACGGGCTAGGCGGAATTAGGTTATGCAATTCCGACGCACACTCCCCGAAATGCAACCGGTAGAAAACCGACAGGCTAGCAACTCTGCGTCGATGCTCAAGACTTTGAAGCCTCGACTCGACGAGTGTATCATCGCCAATTATCCTTCTGGCTCGCCTCTCAATTGCCTCAAGTGCATCAAGTTGGTATCGGGCAGATCCGTCCCAAAGATGAGAGCAATACTCCATACACGATCGAACTTGCGCTTGATAAAGTTTGAGCAGCTGTTCCGGCGTGAAGTACTGTCTGACCTTTGCGAGAACTCCCAGCTTTTTTGCAGCCAGTTGAGCCTTTGCTTCGATGTATGGCCCAAAGTTGAGTGTTGATGTCAGCGTAACACCAAGAAGGTCAAGATGGTCGGTTATCGGCACGGTTACACCCCGGAAAGTTGGAGCAGGACTGAATTGGCTCCTTTTAGCGGAAAATAGACACGCCTGGGTTTTTGCAGCGTTGAACCTGACCAAATTGGCATCGCCCCATTCGGAGACTGCCTCCAAGGACAAGTTCAAGCGCTCAACCATAGCCTCTCGAAGAGACTGGATCTGTGACCCACTAGCTCGCGCGCTGGATATGTAACTCTCAGCAACAGTGCTGTCGTCTGCATACCCAAAGGTACCGGGCTTAAGCAGATCGTTTATGTGCAGCAAGAATAATGTTGCCGAGAGTACTGACCCCTGAGGGACCCCGGCATTAATAGCCATTTGATCAGACGAGCAGCCATCGATAACCACTCGAATGGACCGGTTATTCAGGAAGTCTGCGATCCAAGCACACAATCCAGCGGGTAAACCGAAAGAAGGAAGCTTACTAATAAGGCCTTCGTGCCAAACCCTATCGAAAGCCTTCGAAATATCGAGGGAAACGGCAAGCGCTTCCCCGTGCTTCTCGATGGCCTCACTCCAGATGTGGATGGCATACGCTAGAAGATCTCCAGTTGACCGATTTCGGCGAAAACCGTATTGACGGTCACTGAGAATATCATTAGCTTCTAGGTATGCCAGGAGCTTAGTGTTGAGTACACGTTCCATAGTCTTACAGAGAATGGACGTTACTGAGATTGGTCGGTAGTTAGCTGGGTCAGCACGACTCCCTTTCTTGGGCACGGGCTGGACATTAGCTTGCTTCCATGCCATCGGCACTTTTCCAGCCTCAAATGAAAGCCTAAATAGGCGTGTCAGGATCGGAGACAGTTCAGGCGCACACGTTCTCAGAACAATTGCTGGTATCCCGTCCGGACCGCTAGCCTTGTTCACGTCAAGGTTACGCAGCACCCTACGGACGTCCTTCTGATGGATGCGAATATCTGACATACTCGCATCGCAACCATCAGGATGAGCAGGGGGCCGCGCGTTACCTGGGTCTAGACGCGAAGATTCCGCAAAGAGTGAAGCAAACAAATTTGCTTTCTCCTCAGCGGTATGTGCCAGCGACCCGTCGGGTTTCAGCAGTGGCGGTAGTGAGGGGCGGCAGAAGTTCGATTCAACCGACTTAGCCAGGGACCAAAACGCCTTACTACCCGCTGGGTATGAAGCTAGTTTGTTCCCGATGCGGCTAATGTGGTCGAACCGAGACCTCCGCATCACCTTCTTGCAAGACTTGGCAGCTCTGTTGAAGGCTCTCTTCTTCTGGCTTACGTCATTCGTCCTGCGCATACGAGCGTCGGCCCATGCCTGATATGCTGCGTGCTTGAGCGCGTTAGCGCGGCCACACTCCGCACCAAACCAAGGGTGAGCCCGGCCAGACATGGTTACGTCGGAGAATGGAATATAGTACTCCATCCCCCGCCGCAAAACATCCGTCACAGCATCTGCGCACGACGATGGATCTCCCGAAGAAAAGCAAGTAGGCTGCCAAGGATAACATGCGAAGAAAGATCGCATGCCATCCCAATCTGCTGACCTGTATCGCCAAACCCGCCTGGTGCCTCTAGGGCTGGGATCGGGCGGAGAGTAGACTGATACAGATTTCACCAGACAGTGGTCGGAACTACCTAACGGTGATGATATTTCCACTGAATAGCGGTCTGGATCTGTTGTCAGCAGAAGGTCTAAGCAATTGGCCGTGTGCGAATCAACGTCCGGCACCCTTGTTGCTCCCTGGACCAGCTGGGTGAGATTTAACGCTAGCGCAAGCTTTCGCGTCTCTCGACCAGCATGGTCTGTGCACTGGTATGGGAAGAGCCACTCCTGATGGTGTGCATTAAAATCCCCCAGTAACACCAATTGTGCAGAAGGGTACCTCTGCTGAGCCGCATCCGCCGCCTCACTAAGGTACTGTATGAGCCCGGTCGTCTCCTGATCGCCACTGTGCGAACGGTAGACACAAGCATAGATAATTTTATCCATGCCTGTGTCCACCAGAGCCCAAAGCGTTGAGAACCTGGAATCTTCAAGGTTGCGGAGACGCCGATAGCAGATGTCGTCCCGGGCGTACAAACACACTCCAGCGTGCGGTTTAAAATTGTGCTCCAGGGTAAACCCTGGGTAAGACAGGTACGACACATCTGACGGTTTTCGTATCTGCGTCTCCGAAAGAAAAAAGAGAGATGGTTTTTCAGTCTCCAGGTGATGATGGACTGATGCGAGATTGGAGTGCAGCCCTCTAATATTGCAGAGGTGCACTTTAAGTGAGAGGGAGTGCAGCCGCTGTTTGACATATCTCTTTTTATTCCTTGTCATATTGAGAGTGAGGTAGGAGAAGAGAAGGAAGTAAAATGGAGTCCCATGCAGCTAACCTTCAGTCATGTACTGGCAGGACAGCATCATTGGGGTACTAGTCTGGAGACTGCGGGGACGCCCGAGCCCCCCCGGAAATGACCATCGGGCCCTCTCATCTGGTCGCCAACCAGCACGATGGTGCATTCCGGGATTTTTCGCTAGTTGGCGGGGCAGCCTTTCATGTGTGGCTGGCACATTACTTGGGCCCCCAACTAACTGCGGTCGGCCAGCGGTGCACCGTGCCTCGGATCCCGCTACCCTCCACGACTAGTCTCCCGATACGTCAATACCAGCACGAGTCTGGCTGGTCTGCAAGCATTGGAACTGCCACTTTGACCCAACTCCTCTGAATCGGCTACACCGGGCATCGTACCGAAACACGGCTAGGCCGCTTGACGGTACGTTTTTGCCCAGTGGGTGGTCACAAGCCGTCGGTCAAAACCTACCACCAGTTAGTGTCACCTGATTAGCACCACCCGGGGACCACGTGTAGGGCCTAGCAATGGGTATCCTCCTACGGACGCGGGTGACTCAGCCCCCAAAACGACGGACCAAGATATAGTCTGTCTGTGTGCCAATAAAAAATTGGATCAAAAAAATATCACCTAAATCTGCTCAGCTGTTTGAACGTGCTCGACTAACAAACCCACATACAGATAAACTTTCACCTTTATAATAAAGTGTGATTCTGGCCACCGTTCGTTCTTAACCTTTTTTCGGTGATTCCTTTCTAAGAGGTTGGTATAGAGATGTGTAGAAGAAGTTCGGCCGTCCGGTAAGGACTAATACAGAATCGACGGCGTGTTGTATTCCACCTGCGCCTCTAAGAGATGTCATCAAAACGGACGGGGCTCACTAGAGCCTGCTAAGGCTGCGGGATTGGCTTGGCTCTGGAATTCAAAGGGCTGCTAAAAACACAGGTGGATTTTAGTAAAATTATGACTCTCAGTCTTGCTCCACGTAGCGGGAGAGACTTATTTCCCAACCTAAAAAAAACGGTGACGTGAACTCCAGATTTTACAACACCAAATAATTCCTAAAGATGCGACTGGACCCATGTAAACTATTTATAAAAAGCCCATAAGAGGTGAGAAAAAAAAATCACTTGCATATTTCCAACGTATCTTCGATCGAGACATCAATATACCATTCGCTACAGCCTTTCAACATTTCATATCCTTAATTAATATCATACGTCCATCTTTTAATATCTTCTACAGAACCCGCTCTGTATCACATTCTGGGATCGTGCCATCATTATGAATGACAGCACCTCGGTCTCACGGCATTGACTGATGCTGCACGTTGCATGTCGCAAGTGTGTGAGCATTTGTTATTTGTTAACGTATGGTTTGTTGGTTTTGGTTGTATGGTTATTGTTGGACCCAATGTTGGGGATAAGTTTATGTTTATCTGTTGGGTCAAATGCTGGTGTTCTTATTTTCAAAATTCGAAATTGTGAAGAGATTTTGAATCGAAGGCAATGAACAATGTAACTATAATTTTGTAATAAAATAAAAAAAAAACTTTTCTAATTGAGACAAAAGAATCCATAAAAGTTGTTAGTATTAAGAATTGAACATGTAATTGTTTACTAACTTAAAAGAGTCTCCATGGAGTTTCTTGCACGTTATTCTGCCTAGAGATCTACGATTTGGAACGTGCAAAAAATTTAACTTTTTTGAGACTGACTGACCTTGAAAATTCAAAAGTGCCAATAAATGGTTTATTTTAAATAAATGCTTTAAGCTTAGATTTTGGAAAATAAAGTTTAAAAAGAAAAATAATGTGCGAAAGGAAAAGTTGAGAATCTGAAAATTAACTTTATAATTTAAAAAAATGGAGTGACTTGCATTTTCTACCAATTTCTTACCACTATAACGGTATACAGAAGTATTAATAACAGTAAAATCCATCTCAATTATTTTTTTCTGTTGGCACTGCATATACAATAATTTAGGCTTTCATATACATATAATTATTTATTATCATTGATTTTTTGCCCAAATCGTTGAGTTTTTGTCGGCAAGAACCACTTATTATCCACCTACATACGAAGGATATTAACGAAATTGATAGCTTTTTATTTGTTTTTGTACTGTGTGGTTGTGGTTTTAGAACATTGAATACGGTCAGTAATGATAGCTTAGTTCTGGCATAGAACAGTAAATCTATGGAGAAGCGACACTTTTGGTAATTTTTTCTTGGACTGCCTCTATGGCAGTGTTGGAATGAGATACTGTTGTTGTAGAGCATGTTCCTTTGATGGTGATGACCTGATGACTTCCGTGATCTTACTGATAATCGTAATGTTCAATAAAGTTAACGTTGCCCTAGAATTCAAAGGGCAACTGAGCGCAAAAAAAAAAAATGGGGCTCTATCTGTACCCGTCACTGATCATATTTTTGTAGTCAAAAGTAGAAAAAACCGAAATCCTAAAATTGACCACGAAAAGGTAAATTCATCATAGAATCAATCAAACATAACAATTGCTAGTAGAAAATACTGCGGGCAGTGTTTTTCCTTAATAATTGTCACTTATTCATTCATTAATCAATAGCCTGCACAATATTTCCATAAATTGAGTGACATTTTGGGACATAAACCAACGCTAATAACTTTGCTGTTTATGAATATTATTTATTGAGATTTTACTTATAAAATAACAAGGGCTTTTCTAATAAGCCCTTTAAGTATTTGTACTAATTAAAAAATAGTGGTGTATATGTCGCAGTAAGATAGATGAAGCCGTAATATAGTTATATCCCTAGGGATATAATTATATACCGTGACATAGTTATATGAAAACGATTCAATACTATCTCACTAGGAATATAGTTATAAAACGGTCCAAGTTTAGTGATATACTTATATTAGGTACTAGATTAAGTTTAGTGAAATAGCTTTCGGAGTGTGCGGCGCAAGCGGCGCGCTTTATATTACTTTGAATGATTCTATACCAAATGAAAACTTGTCACTGAGAGAAATATGCCAAAAATTGTCGCGCTTTGGTGGCCAAGGTTATTTAAAATGTTCCTGTAAAAAATCGAATATACAGTGTTCTACTAAAACATGTGCCTGTAAGAAGCATTCAGTACTATGTAATTCTAGATGTCCTGATTCCTCTTCTTGTCTGAACAAAAATTAAAAAAATTTTTTAAAGAAACCAAGATCTCAACTTGTTGATAAGAAATAAAGATATCTCAAAACTGTTTGGCTTTAAAAGATTTTTAATGTTTGATTAGTTTTAATTGTATTGTTAATGTTTAAATTCCAAAAAAATATGATCGTTTTAATTATAATTACTTTAATACGTGTTAATGTCACAAATTATTGTAACTAACTGCAGGATACATAAAGTTATTTATTAATAAAGATAAAACCAATAAATTTTTGTTTTATTTAATTAGATATGGTAGATTTCTATTTCACTAAGCTTAATCAAGTAATGGGTCTGTCTCAAAAAAGTGGCACACTTGAAATTTTAATGGAGCTATATGCAATTTTAATTTAATAAAATTGCATAGGTATAGCTCCAGTTGTATTATTACTCATTTAGTTTCTGTTAGTTTTGTGCTTTGACTCCTAAACTCAATTTAGAACAGGGTAGTCCCCGCCGGAGACACCCCGGGCATCGGAGTTGCGGACAGCAAGCGATGGGTAGTTCATTGTCCGGCCGTCCAATAAGGACCATGCTGGGGTCGACCGGCACGTTGTGTTCCATGCGCACCTCAAAGAGAAGTCTGTGAAATTGACGGGGCCAATTAGGGCCTATACCTGCCAGGGCTGCGTATTGTTCGAATGAGTTGCCATAGACCTTGTAAGTAAAGGCAATTGAAAGAACACTGAGGGTTTTAGACAGTAAAAATCTGGCACTTCCATCTGTTCCACCAAGAGCAGAAGAAGGGATTTGATGATTTTCTACGTAAAAAAAAGAGCGGTTGTGTGTTTGACTGTGTTGTAGATATTGTGTCTCCATAGCTGTAGGCATTTTTATTGACTGCAGAGTTTGACTTTCTTATGCAAAATATTACTCTATGGCAGTTGTAATGATGTTATGTTAAACATTCATGGGCTTACCGTTAGTTTATTGATACTTAGACTCGTATGTGGGCACACAGTTTTTGCTTTACACATTCACCCGTTTTAAGCGATGCTTGGAACTACGATACCGCAATGTTTCTTAAGTATCACAGTTATTTATTGCAATAAATGTAGTGTGTTCTCACGCTTTATAGGGAATTATCTTTTGACCGGAATATAGGAAAATCGATAGTTTTGTTTGGTGGGTAATCAAAACTTAATTAGGTTGCATGTCATAACATTAAAATCCTCATAATATGGGGTAACAAATAAATTATGATATTATCATGATTGTATCTTTTTCAGCAATAGCTACGCTAAATGATTGAAATGGTTTATTAAATACATTATTTTCTTTAGGTGTGTGAAGATTTGATAAAGAACTTCTGAAAAGTTAAACTTTTTATAAAACAACTGACTTCAAATTTTACAATTTAAAAAAATATTATTTGTTATATTATTTTGTAAAAAAGGTTTTTTTTCTTCTTTACTGATAGATATACTATTTGATGTCACCTTATTTTCTAATTACCTTATGTTTTCACCTTTTGTTTATTTGATGTAGTATCTACGAACATAGAAAAAAAACTAATAATTTTATCTCCACTTGTCAATTGATCAATTCAATCGTTAGCACTGTTATGAGTCATTATTATGAATGAAAGTCATTCAATTTTAAATATTCGCTTAAGTTAATTAGTCACAGGATGATTAATTGACTTAAATAGCACACCTGGCTGTGTCGAATGTACCCGAACGGGTGGGCGAAGGCCGTCAATTACTGGACGCCTGAGGGTAGCGAAGGTGGTGTGACGATCTGATCATTTGTTCATGTAGTAAACTTGTCCAGAAGTCGCTTAAGAACAGAGGTTTGGTAGGAGTCGGCGGAGGTCTTTGCTCAGTGGTGGGGCTTTTTTTTTTTTGGTGGGGAAAATCATCCAATGATAACCCCCGCTCTTGGGCGGAGCGGGAGATAGTGTCAGACTTTTACTGACTAAAAAACCCACCCTGTTCCTTCAAGCCTTCATACCGGGCCTCGAGTTCCCTTTCTGATAACCCTGGCCCCAGTAGCCCCGGCTGGGCCCCTGCTGTTGCTGACAACTCCTTGAGTCGCGCGGGAACAGTGCGCGCCGTCGACGACTTTTTTTTTTTTTTTTTTTATGGTGGGAAAAAATCATGCATTGACATCCCCCGCTCTTGGGCGGAGCGGGAGATAGTGTCAGACTCTTACTGACTAAAAGACCCACCCCGTTCCTTCTAGCCTTCATACCGGGGCTCGAGCGCCCTTTCGGATAACCCTGGCCCCAGTAGGCTTCGACCCGGCTGGGTCCCTGCTGTTGCTGACAACTCCTTGAGGCGCGCGGGAACAGTGCGCGCCGTCGACGACTTGGGCTTGGTCCGGACAGTTACCGGACTGCCGGACAGCGAACTACCCATTGCTCACTGTCCGCAAGCCCGCGCCTACGGTGGCCGGAAATCGGGATCAGAATCCCGGCGGCGGCGGCGGAGGCGATAACGCCGTTGCCTGATGCGTTCGGCCTCCTCCTTTGCGAGCATTAATGCTTCGCAGAAGTCGGCGACCGCCTGCCACTCCTCCTCGCTCCGGACCATGGCCTCAACCAAGGCCCGGCGCGAGAGGTCTCCGCCGCCGATCGCCCCCACGAGGGCACGGCGATGCTCCGCCCAAGCAGGGCACACCTCGACTGTGTGCTCCACCGTGTCCTCCGGGCATTCCGCACAGTGGCGACACCCGGGCGTCACTTCCGCACGAATCCGGTGCAGGAAACTCCCGAACGAACCATGTCCGGTAAGGACCTGCGTCATGCGGAAGGTAAGGACGCCGTGAGGTCTTTCCAGCCACGCCTCAAAGAGGGGACTTACCGCCACGACTGTGGCGTGCCTAGCACTGGGTTGCGATAGTCGTTGACGCCATTTCACCATAAGATCCCGCCGGAGCTCTGTCCGCCATGCCGTGACCTGTCGCGGCAGCGGACTTTCACCCCGGCGTTGCATCTCCACGCGCATATCGTGCATGTGTGCAAGGACTGTTGCCTCCAGATCCCACGGTGGTAGGCCAGCCAGAAGGCTCGCCGCTTCGCGGGAGACCGTGCAGTATCCGCGCACCATCCTTATCGCCATGACCCTCTGGCAGGCGTTCAGTATGGCCGCCGGTCGCTTTTTCAGCGATGGCGCCCACACCGGCGCCCCGTAGAGGGCCATGGACCGAACGATCCCCGCGTAGAGCCTCCGGCAGGAGGCGTCTGGACCCCCAAGGTTGGGCAGGAGCCGCTTGAGCGCAGCCCCAGGCCGTCGACGACTTGGGCTTGGTCCGGACAGTTACCGGACGGCCGGACAGCGAGCTACCCGTTGCTTACTGTCCGCAAGCCCGCGCCTCAGTAGTGAGGCTCAAATTATTATTATTATAGTTAGCCCATATTGGCCCACTGTTGGGCAAAGGCTTCCCTTCACTCCTTCCAATGATCACAGTTTCTCACTTTCTCATTACAATTCTTAATGAAGCCATATAAGTCGTCCCACCATCTCCTTCGTGGTGCGCCTCGGCCCCGCGTTGCTGTGTCCAGGCACCAATCCTGCGTTTTACGCGCCCTCAACTCGTTAGACATGCGGCAGACATGTCCAGCCCAGTTCCATTTAAGTTGGGCAGCCTTTTTGATAACGGGTATCAAATAGGCTAATAAAAAAAAAAGACGTGTGGCACTCAGGGACTGCCGCGGTAAAGCTATTGCATAGCATCACTCATTTGTTTTCTTATCGGTCGCCACGCTCAAAACAAATGAGTGTGGGGTGTTAGGTTATTTTCGTTACGGAATTTCTGGATTCGGTCTTCACGCTCAAGGCCCGCGATAGAAGCTATGCAATAGCTTAAAAAAATCACAAGTTTTTAATTATTAATACACCGTTCAAAGCAAAGAACACAGGTAATATTACCGCTAAAGTTGCATATTGGCATGTAACGTGTGCAGGAGCTTAATTCATATACGTGTTCGAGTGGGCGGTAATCTAAATAAGCACACAGCCTATAGAAGATATTGTCTTGATTTAAGATGCTCAGCTCTACTTACTAACGTTAAAACTATATTTAGAGTATTTTATCTACTTATAAGAGATATGTGTTGCTGAAGGCAAAGCCTGAGAATAACTTGGACCAATGTGGATTAACTGTTTTTTTTTAATATTTCTTGAAGTTTTAGGAAGAATCTTATGATGACATTATTGGCAAAATTGCAAAAAAAAAACAGTAAAAACACTATGATTATGCGTGAATTTGACTACAAAAGATAATATTGTGGGATTTATGCTGAGAAATTGCAATGAGCATTGCTCATGTTTTTCAACACATGTACTCAAAAATAAAAAATAAAACTTTATAAACATAATATTTAGTAACTTATTGTAAAACATGGCTTGCGGATCTTTTTCATTTCCTTGTTGAGGTATGAGATTAGTAGGGCCTGAATGCCGATCAGCCTGCAACAGGCTGATCATCATCATCATCATATCCGCCGAAAGACGTCCACTGTTGGACATAGGCATCCCCCAAGCGTCGCATAGCGTAGACTGCCACTCTTTTCCACACTAGGGCAAATTTTAATTTTTTTTTCTTTCCTTTTTTCTACTTTTTCGACGTTGTTTGTCGATGAGTCTTCTGTATAAGTCTCAGATAAACGTGTATGTCTTATTATATTGTTTTTAGGCTTGCAATGTAACAAGCCTAAAAACAATAATAACTTGGCACTGTCTAAGTTTACTACCGGTGCAGTAGAACATTGGTATGTTACGTATGCAGCGCTTATTATTAACATACGAGTGTGAGTGGGCGGTAATGACGAATAAATTATTGGAGAATTTCGGTGTCGTGTCCCGAGTAGCCTTGTGCCGATTGCTGCTCTATTTGAATTTGTTGTATTTTAGCATGTTTTGTTGCTAAATCTACACTAATATAATAAAGAGATAAAGTTTGTTTTTTTTTTGTTTGTAGGAGTTAATCTCTTGAAGTACTGGTCCGATTGCTTATTTTTTTTTCACCGATAGAAAGCTGCTTTATTTCTGAGTGACATAGGCTATATTTTATGCGCGGGCAAAGCTGCGGGCATAAGCTAGTTTTCTATATTTCTGTTGTTTTGTAACCTATCAGAGTATTCTTTCTAAGTTAGCATTGCAAGAAAGTAAACTATATTCCCTAAAATTGAAAGGGAAACGGTAGTCCTAGAACGCAACGAATGTATGTGAGGTTTAGTCAGTAAAAGTCTGAAACGTCCTCTCGTGCCGCCCTAGAGCAGGAGAAATCAATGAATGATTTCCCACCTCAGAAAAATCCTATTATAAAAACATGAATGTCGAAGCGGCGAAAAAATGGTCAATACTTGTGTTCAAAGGTGGCCTTATTATTAAAAGCTTTGAGTTGAGTTTAAGATGCTGTTACTATAGCATCTTACTTTTTTCTCCAACTACGAAGAGTATAGACGGACAAATGTAACTGTAGAGAAATATTCCTAGTTGGAACTCTTCTTCTGAGTCGGTACACACTTGCCAGAGTGGTCGTGGTCATCACTGTGAATCACGATGAGTGATCATCTTTGTAATGCGGTGCCACTTATCGCAGACTGCAGCTTTCCGGGTACATTCATAAACCGAGCACTTAGTTGCAGCTTTGATCTGGTCTGTCCATCTCATTGGCGATCTACCACGCGGCCTGGTGCCCTCAACTTTGACCTGCACTACGAGACGCTCATTTATCATTACTACGACGCGATACATGGCCGAAGAAGGTCAAAATGCGCGACTGCACTGTGGATGATAGGCGCTGTCTGATGCCAAGTTCTTTTAATATGGAATCATTCGTACGAAACTCTGTCCACGATACTCCCAGCATCCGTCTCCAGCACCACGTCTCGTACTAACAAGGTTTATTATGGCCACTAAAAATAGAAAGCGCAAGACTCAGTGGAACTCTCTTGCTGGCAAGCAACATCCCAGCAGCACTAAAGGCAAATGACAAATGGGGTAAGCAGGACTCTTTCAACAAATATTTGTCAATCTACTATTTGAACGACAACCCTTCAAGACATACACAGACATGTCTTTATTTTAGATTAGCCTTAGTTTTATAAAAAGCTAGAACATTGTTTTATCATCATGCCTCTCTCTTCAAATCTTCAATTCCTACATACTCAGTTTTCCCCACACATCTATCTATTCCTAACCAAACATATACTACCTCTGAACATTATCTCATCCTTCACAGTCCGGCTTGCGATCCATCAGGCGATCGCTTCGACTCCGGCGCAATTATTCAAATCAGCTGCGTATTGTCACTGCTCACTGCCGATGTGATCGTGTGGAGTTGGCTGGCCGCTGTTGCCAGCTGATTTAGATATGATGTGGCTGAAATAACTGGATGTATGGGCTTTTTAGAGTTCTGTATATCGGCAGGCTAAAATGGAGCCCTTTTAGAGTATCTTTGTTGTGTATCTGACCATCTGTCAAGTCCCTTTGTCTGAAGAACGGTTGGAGGAATTGAGTTGAAATTTAATCTATAACACACAAGTCTACTTCTCCTTAGAGTGGAAATAAAATATTTTTTTGTAAGTTAATACAATCTAAAGATGGCTGTAGCTTCGTTTCACATTTTCGTTAAAGTAGACTCCTCTTTGACAAGAAGCAAGGCATCATAGTACACGTAAAGGGAAATGGCAGAATACCGTAGTAGTTTCATCCTAAAGTAATTAAAATTTTTGCGATTCGGCAAAATATTCATATACATATTCATATTCATTTTTGTATGGAATCTTCCTTGTGCGAGTCTGGTTTGCATTTGACCAGTTTTTTTTTAAATTAATCCTACCACGATTTCATAAAGAGATACGATTTTGGACGAATTTCATTCAGAGGCGAAGTATGTAGTTAAAGTAGCGATACTGAAATTATTGTTTTAATAGTCTACTATTATGAAAATTTCATCATAGTAAAGCATTGAGGATTGGTGATTGCAGTTTAGTGCTGTTACCAATATTGACGTCATTTCAGTTTCCTTTGATCGAAAGGTAACGTTAACCTAGCCTTCTTCTTTTTCTTCCTGCCCTTATCCCATATTACTTGGGGTTGACGCAACATGTTTTTTTCTTTTATTCTGTCTTGTCACCCGCCAAGCTATTACTAACTCCCTTTTCTTTCATATCACTCTTCACATAATCCATCCATTGTTTCTTCGGCCTTCCTCTCTCTCTCCATCCATATTACATGTATACTCAGAACTCTTTTAGTTAAGTCATCATTAACGTTAATCTAGCCTCTTATACTAAAAAATAAACAGAATACTTCTGCAGTGTCCTTCTATAACTATGTTTTTTTTTCACCTTCACTACACCACACTTTATTTTTAGGTTTTCGACGGGATAAGATATTATCGCTAAGAATATTGCACTACTAATGTCAGAAAGAAAACGAAATTAGTAATAGGGTGACGGTTGACTGGATAGAATGGAAGGAAAAACTTGTTGCACCGATCCTAAATAACACGGAAAATAGGCAGGAAGATATGATCATAGATGAGTTCCTTTTCCATATGAGTATCTACTATGAGTACCCGATGAAGTCTTCTAGGAATAGAACAAGACTTTTAGATTGTAGCACAATAGCTATTTTAGTTGGAACAAAAATGATTGTCTTCTAAACAGCAAAACAATGCTAACTCGCTTTGGAAAACGCTATCTGAACAAGGAAACGCGAACAATGATCCCGAATGGTATCGTTTCAGCGTAACATCTGGTTACAGGCAGTTAGCCTGTGGCCACGAAACGGGCGATCACCAAGCGGAGAGAGACAACGGAACGATTTTGTGTTTTCACCACCTCTCGTCACCCCCCACTTCCTCTTACCCCTTGGCCCGCTAACAAAAACCGGCTTACGAAGCGTTTTCATGCCTCAGAAGCGACGGCATCTTATTTGTCCGTTCTTGCTTAAGACGTACCTACTGCGCTGTAAGCATATGATTCACACCTGGACCAATTTGCTCGTCACCTGTTTTCGTCGCTCGAGAAATATGTAGGTATATAATTCGTATGTAGCTGCTTATGTCACATCTGTCCAACGTCGTCTCTACAGAGGTTTTTTTTAATGATATAAACCAGTGTTTGACTATGATCCTACCTAATGGAAAGCAGTGATGCAATCGTTGTTGGTGAATTGCTCTAGTTTATTAACCCGGGGTGATGGGGGTGGAAAAGTGTTACACGGACGTTGGGGTGGGTCTCACAGACCCGTTCAATAGATAACAAATTATCCAATACATTATAAATAATAAAGTTAATATTTTATTTGTGTTTAGTTTTTGAGGTATTAATGTAAATAAATTAAACAGAAATATCGTATTATAATATGTTTTGATCATATTTATTAGACTTTTTAAAAATAACGACTGGTACTACACCCGGCAATTGATGGATTATGTTTTCAGCTCTAGTCCTGAAATTTTTGTCGAAAAGGGGTGTCATATCACATTGTACCGTCTTTGCCACGATAAAAACCCCCAGAAATTCACGGTTTGCGTTTCAAATTCTAGCCGGTCCAGATATCCAGTACTCTACCAGCGAACGATTTCTATTCGATAGCGTAGACAGTGGAATGTCATCATCAAACTCAGACTTTAAGATATCTTGCTTTGTGTCACTAAGAATACTACGCTCATTCAAGCGATCTTCGTCATCAGACCTCTCCTGGTCAAACAAACCAGAATCAGAGTCAGACTTGTAAATTCTAAAGAATACGCTGCCGTTCGTATCTTCTCGATCAATTTTTTACTAAGAAACACAAATTAAAGTATATATCAGCAACTTTAATTGTAAACAACAACAAAAAAAAAACAAATATAAAAGGATAAATACACGGATATTAAATAAAACAAAATCTATACGAATTGGCGCGAAATTGTTACACGAACTGCGGGGTTGGGTCTCACAGACCTTATTCAATTTTGAGATCGTGTAACTCCCACTGCGGCTGTCGCACGTCAAAAGTGTTGCCTGCGATGCATAGAACAACTCAACAGCTCCAGCTATTGAGAAGAACAGCAACGTCGCATGCATATTAACCGAACGCGATATAAAATGAGGCGGGTCTCACAGACCCAACCCCCATGACGCCGGGTTAAGAGCTTATTCACTGTAGCCTTGAAGACACCTAAATTATAATCGCAGTAATAGAGTAATAGGCAGTCCCTATTACTCTTTTTTATATTTTTTAAGACTCGTATCGCTTGAGCGTTTTGTTGAAGAAGAGGTGGAGGCATTTCGTACCATCGTCGTTGTGGTCAGTGCTCGGCCATCGCTTGTTTCGTGGCCGCAGTCTTGAGGCGAGGCGACGCGCGACGCGTGCCCGCTATCTGATCACATGTCGCGTGTCGGGAAACTTCCCCACTACTGTCGCGCACAGATTGAGTTTAGGATTGCGTGTGCGCAGCCTTTGGTAAGAAGGATATTGTGGGGTTGAGCCTTTTTGGCTGACTATGGTGAAGAGCATGTATTTTGTAGATGGTTGTAGGGATTGAGATAGAGACGGAGAGTGAAAAATTGAAAACTATGTACATATAAGAATTAATTTTAAAAATAAATGCAAAAAGCGTGCAGTTGAGAAAACCGCAAACCGAAATAAAAATGGATGTTAGACCTACTTGCAGCAACGGAGCACTTACCCCGTTATTGAGAATTATTTTTATAGTAAAGTCAAATGCTAACACTTTGGATTATAGAGTAGCGATTTTCTTAACTGCATGCAAAAGAAATTTTATGATTAACGCACTTACCCTCTCTGACTCTACTTTGCTCTTGTATATGATTCTAAAGTCGGACAGTTGTAAAATGCAATAACCATGGTGGCCAGAAATCAAGAGAGACCTCAAGCTAGCCTAATTGCTTGACCCGACAATCTAGCATAGAATATCCTGGCATTGAATGGTGAGATCCGACTCCAACAAATAATGGGAACAGAAAAGGACGAAGAAGAAGAAGAAGATCAAGTAATAAGAGACAGTAAAATCTGAAATAATTCGAAGACATGTGACATTCACCAACCCGCACTGGGCCTACAAACTTAGTCCAGAAATTATTTTGTACAACCTTTTTGTCTTTTTTGTACAAAAACTGTTCTTTCCATCAAGTTAAAAATAATTTTCCTAGAAAGTCCTTATAAAGTTCTACTTTTCAGATTTTTTTCATATTTTCTAAACTTATGGTTCAAA
This sequence comes from Mythimna ferrago, assembly GCA_910589285.2. Classification (NCBI taxonomy): domain Eukaryota; kingdom Metazoa; phylum Arthropoda; class Insecta; order Lepidoptera; family Noctuidae; genus Mythimna; species Mythimna ferrago. Next base: position 6,638,279 of record OU342691.1, on the reverse strand, counting down.
AGTTAGAGGGGGGGGACACACATTGTTTTTTACTTTTGGAGCGATTATTTCCGAAATTATTGACATTATCAAAAAATAATTTTAGTAAACCTCTATTCATTTTTAAATACCTATCCAACGATATATCACACGTTAGGGTTGAAATTAAAAAAAAAATCACTTCCCACTTTACATATTGGGGGGCTACCCTAATAAAACATTTTTGTCCAATTTTTATTTTACCGCTTTGTCGGCGTGATTGATATACATATTGGTACCAAATTTCAGCTTTCTAGTGCTAGCAGTCACAGAGATTAAGCGAGGACGGACAGACGGACAGACCGACATGGCGAAACTATAAGGGTTCCTAGTTGACTACAGAACCCTAAAAAAGGCTGATGATGATGATGATGAAAATTTAAAAAATATGAATATCTCAAAACATACTTCGGTCAAGATATACTATTGAACTAAGACAACCACATGTTCACATACAGGTAAATACCGGTACCGTCCATAAAATACCTGGTAAAACTAGTAGTAAGTACAACAATATATGTATAGAATATGCGCGCGCGCCGCTCGTGCCGCTAATCACCTGCCGTAGTATATCGCGATACAGAAGCTATCCAAGCTGAATAGATCCTGTACAATGGCGGCCAAATAAATAGCACCAGACAAAATGTTTCATGAAATTAATGTTATTGCATGTTTAGTAGGAATCAGACCAGTAATTTCTAATGATTTAGCATAATGCAGTAGCAAAAGCAGTAAAATAACTTCAATTGATTACCAACCGAATTCCGAATATTATGAAACCTTAGTATCGGGAGGAGGACAAAAAAATCAAGCGGTCGTTCACAATGGGCCTCATCAGAGGGCTTGAAGTCACCCAAAAGGTAATAAAAAAAAACTTGGAGTTTCCTTGCGTGATCACATCAGGCAAGAAGATATCCAGAGGAGAACTATGGAAAAATCGCCAAACAAAAGTGTAAAGGGAACGGTACATTGTTCGCGGAACACATAGTCGATGGGGCTGAGAGGTTCTGGAATAGTGACCGCGTACCGGAAGACGCAGCTTTGGAAGGCCTCCTACAGGTTGGACCGATGACCTGGTGAGGGTCCCGGGAATCTGATGGATGCGAGACGCACAGGACCGTTCGTTGTGGTGACACTTGGGGGCGGCTTATGTCTAACAGTGAACAATTTTCGGCTGTAATGATGATGATCAAGTGATCTCTATTTAATACTTATCTATTTTATTGCGCTCTTTAATAGTCTTACTACCAAATTGAATAATAATGTTATGTAAAAACTATCGTGAACATTTATTTACACGTCCAGCCATAATTATTATATCACCCGCAAGTTCTGCTATTACGACCGTCAATGGACTAATACGCTCTTATGAACTTATTTATTCATATAAATCTTCATACAAACGGCTTCATTAACTTAAACAGGTAATGTATTTAAATGTATAAGTTAATTTGGCCGCCAGCAAACGCATTTATCTGCGTGTGTTACAGTTACAGTTATAAATAAGGCATCGCGGGCTCTAAAACATTACTCATAAGCTGAGCTTGGCGGCGCCCGCAACGTCATATATTGCCGAGTGGACTGAATACCTCTTGGATTTAATGCTGTATACGTATTTATGGCTGTATTTGTATATTCATTGGTATGTGTATCTGATGAGGGGCTTGCTGATACGTGTGTTACGATATTTTTACTCAGTACGCTTTCCACGAAGACTTTGTTTTGATCTTAGTTGAGTTGAGTTATTAAGAAATAAGTAATGTCAACTCAAAAATTTTGTGAACATCCATTTTCAGAAGTAGATTTTGCTTTTAATTTAATAAATATATTTGTATACATCTGAAAATGGGAGGGTTGCTCTTCAGTAACAGTAAAGTTATCGAATGATAGTTACGAATAATTTCATAGGCAGAGATGAAGACAAGATAGTAGACACGAAGAATGTGTCTATTCATATAAAATAACTATTTTTACCTAACTACCCCAGAAGGATGAAATGTATCATGTACATGTTTGTGTATATTTCTTTGGCACGCCCTGTAGCCTTAACGGCTGGATGGATTTTAAAGAATGAGGTAGTTACCAGTATTTTCCGAAGTGATTTAGGCTACATAAATTTCGAAAAAATCAAACCAAATGGCGATCGTCAGTAGGTAAGACTGTTTTAAATATTTTTTGTAACATGATCAAGTATCGTATCCAAATATAGAAGAGGACTTCATAAATATAAAACAATAAAATGTAGAATTCTATTTAAAAGAAAAACTAAACACCCGACTGCATGAAACAACTAAAAGATTCCAAACAAATCACTTTTCAAGCAGTCTAATGCAAAAATATATTCCTGCTACAGCAACATTGAGCTCGCCGTCCAACCGTCCGGTAATCGTCCGGACCGAGCCCGAATCGTCGACGTGCAGTGTTCCACACGCGCCTCAAAAAGATGTCAGCAAAACCATAGAAGCCCAGCAGGTCCGAAACCTACTGGGGCCATGGGTTGACTTCTGAAATGGAAACCCATGGCCCTGGAACACAAAGGGCTAGTGAAGAAACATAGGTGTGATACGTCCTCTCGATCTGTTTTAGAGCGGAAGAACTCATTAGATGATTTCCCAAATAAAAAAAAATGCTTCATAGGTGACTTGGTATTGTGTACTTTTTGAATATGTCAAATATTTTTTTTTTAGGACCAAATATTTCACCACAGATGATGCGAAAGAGTTCCCCGGGGCCCTGAAACAATGGCAAAGAAAGAACAGGAGTGGGTTTTTAGTCAGTAAAAGTCTGACACTATCTCCCCGTCCGCCCAAGAGCGGGGGATGTCATTGGATGATTTTCCATCTAAACACAGTAGACACGCATCACTAATTACAAACACCTGAACATCCAAACAAGGAAAGACGCGTCGCAATCACACATCACAGTCTCGAAGAAAACTAGCACTATTTATAATCCAGACTATGCCTGACTCCAAGATAATAAAAGTCAATGTATAGAACTTGAATACTCCATTAAGTAATTCAAGCTCTCGTATACATATGAGCATTATAGTAACCCCCTTACTTGATAAGTGTAACGACCGACGATAAGCCTAGATAGTGAGTGTTCCAACATTTTATGGATTTCTATTATTAGATCTCTGAGAAGATAATCCTGTATCTTTAAGATTAGTAATACTGTAGCCAGTTTGTCTTTATTTGTAAGCTGTATTGGCTATATAAGTTAGATATTGGTATCAAGTTTTTTGTCTGGACTTTATCCGAACTAACAAATTAAAATTGAAAGGAGTAATATCTAACATTTTTTTTTCTGCACTTAAGCTGTTGGATATAATTTTGAAAACATTTAGCAAAAATGATATAAACCAGTGTAACCGCAACTGCAATCCCACCTGATGGTAAGCAGTGATAAAATCGTTGATGGGGAATAGCACCAGTTTATTAACAGCCAGTACACTTTAGCCTTAAAGACACCTAAATTATAATAATCGAACAAGAAGACCGCAGCAAGCTAATAAAAAAAAAATTATGAACTTTTCAAAAATCATCATCATTGCTCAATTAAGGATCAGATAAAGCCACATACTAAGCTAGTATTAAAAAGCTGTTATTAATAAACTATGTGAAACATCGTAATACAGTTAAAACTTACAAAGTAACTGTAATCCTAGAATTTTACGATCGGCAGTCACTTCTTAAAGGATTTAATGGTAAATTCATTTCGTATAATGTCTGTAAGTATATCGAAGTTATTTGCATAACTTACGAGCATATAAACACTGATGGAGTGACTTGCCTAGAAGCGTCATGTTGGTAAGGGGACACTTCTAGGTAATGTGACGATAAGTAGATCTTTGTGATAAAAGTTGTAGGGTAGAAGGAAATAAATTAATGTTGCACCATCTAGGGAAATAGCGTTAGCTAGAGCGTTTAGCTTCTGGTTCTAAAAAGCTGAAAAAAGACGATAATTATAGAAATCAGAATCTCAAGAGAACAAAAAATCTAGAGCAGGATTGTTGAAAAGAAAGAAAACATGTTTATTTGGCACACAATGAACAAAACAAGTATTAAAAAAAAAAAAAAACCTTAAATATATTTTATATAAAAAAAAAACTTAAAAGTAAAAAAATAAAATAAAACAAATAAAACAATAGCAACAAACAATGTGTGACGGTAGTGCCAAATAGGTTCAGTTCAGCATACTGTCAGACAACCGTAGCAGTTGCCTGACACTGGTTTTTAACTGAACGAAAATCATGATCGTGATGAAAATCAGTTTTGATATATCTGGATTAAATATACAGAAATAAAAAAAAAGAGAAAAAAAAAAGTTACTGTGAACCCTGGAATAGATAGGACTCAAAGAATGAGGGTGGGTTAAAGTCAGTAAAAGTATGGGGAATTATTTTATGATTTTGCACAAAAAAGCACAACTCATAAAAATATCTAGCATAGATAAAATAGTTGTTACTGTACAAATATGTATACCAAAAATAATATGAAATTAAGTGAACCCGAAACAATGAACTCTAAAGCCTACGATACACAAATTCAAAACAAGAACAGCGAAAATTCAAAATAGTACTACATTGAATTCTCATACCGATCACACATGCCCCATAAACTAACGACAAACTTACACTATTCAACATAAAGTAATAAACAGCAACAAAGTACTAGGAGATCATAGGTTTTATGAGGTTTAATTGTGTGTACGAGCGTAGTCATATAATGGACGCGGCTGGACTCCTGGGCAACGGTGCAGCGAGTTATGGTCGATATATAGCAGCGGGTAGTCGCCGACGCGCGGCCGTGTGTTCCTGCGACGTATGCTCTACAAGAATAGGAAAATTGTGGAATGGACTGGCTAGAAAGACTTTTTGTTTGGATATGAGTATCTTATGAAAATGTTGCGTCTGGACAAGTAAGAGTTTCTTGATGGCATTCACCGTAACTTACGGAGAATACAGTAACTCTGATAGTGAACCAATATTACCCAGAAGCATGGCGTTAGAATAATACATTAACTGCAAAATCTTGTAAAAGCATTAGTAACACTCGATTCAATGTTGGACTATCAGGAGATTAAAGGTTTCATGTGGACTGCTAGGAAACTGTGCATCTGGTAATCGTCGATGCAGGCTCATGTATTCCTGCGCTTATGCTCTGTAAGAATACTAAAATTGTCAAATGAATTGGCTAAAGAAAGTATCTTTTAAAAACGTAATTAACTTAAAAAAAAAGGATGAAAGTGCAAAATACTGTAAAGTATTATATTAAATACTGAAAAAAAAAATACATTTGTTTTAATCTAGAAGTACCAAGGGATTATAGGTTCCAAGAGGTTTCATTGATGTGGCCGAACTGCTGGCTACGGTGCAGCTTGTGCAGCAAGTTATTGTGGAGAACTGTTGGACATTATCCCACGGACCTGATCTCTTAGGAAGATTCTTGTTCATTTCTGGTTTGCCTCTATCGGCCAGCCATAGTGAACGCTGACGAGGGACAGAACTCGAGTTGGCTGGCCTGAGAGGAGATTCGCAAGAGCAAACGTGCTTGGGAGAAGAATGTATAATGTAATAAGGTGCTGATAACAATCTTGTCCTGTTCTTCCAGTATTCTTGATAGCCGTGGTAAGCCTTTCTACTTCACAAGCACGACAAGATATTATGTTGCCTACTTATTGCTGAGTCACTCTGTGTTAGTGACCGTTTTTGGCGGCCCATTTATAAGGAGCTGCCAAAAGAATTGACGGATCCATTTTGGTACCTGGTATCGGTCTTTACAAGTCCTAGAACTTTAAAACCAGATTATTTGGTTACTTAAAGTAGCTCGTCATCAAATAGGACAAGAAAATCACCAAAAAGGGACCATATTCTGATTTTGGGATCTATAAACTCGATTCTAGACTTCAAAACACATACTAAAGCATCCTAGTCCTCTCCTATGCACGCCTAGTCCGCCTGGAGAATGCGGCAAGCTACACCCAATCAGACAATGGTTGATTTAGCTGCTACTACCGCGTCCGTTACGCCGTCCTACGCACCTTGCGGGCTCTGTCGCCTGTCTCCTGCGAGATATAGCCCGCCGCACGATATGTTAAATTGGACACACGCCTTCTAGCATTAACGTTGCTTGTGTGTCAGTACTGTTATAATATAAGAGCTTACGGTTCTAGCGTAGGTATTGCGTGTTTTCTTTGTTCCTGTTTGGTTATGCTTGGTTAAGGAGCTTGGCTAGATTTGGAATAGAGTGTGTTGTTGTAGAATTGGGCTAGTGGGGTGTTGTGAATGCTTATAGTTGTATTGTATGTCGTTATGATTATATTGTCGTTGAGTTATGATGAGTATTTTTTGTTACAGTTTCAAAGCAAAATATCCTTTTGAAGAGACATTTTAAATCTGGGTATGATCATTATAGTACCAATGGGTGGAATAATGGATTCATAAATTACTATTTTTATTGTGCTTTTTTTTGGTACAATAGTTGACCAGTTTACACTGTCCATTACCATTGTAAAATGGAAATATTGTAAAATCAATTATGTTTTAACAGTAACTCCATGGTTTCTCTATAGGAAATTACCAATTGGAACCGTGCTTCTGACATTTTATTAAGTGCCCATGTCTATAGGCCTAATGTGAAATAAAACAATGTTGAGTTTGAGTTGTAATTTCAAATGTAAATCTTTCAATTCATATGTACTTTTCTGAGTTTATTTAGGACATTAATGACACCCCGTGCTTTGGAAAGCTGTTGATGTCGGTGGTCGTTCGTAGATTGACAGTAGACGAGTAGTCAGAGGCAGAAAGTCTGACCATCAGTCTATCCAAGGAGTATCGTTTTGTAATTAGGTTGTGGAGGTCTGATAGCTTGCTGTCCGACCGTCCGTTATCTGTCCGGACCGAGCCCAAGTCGTCGACGGAGCGCACTGTTCCCGCGTGCCTCTAGGAGTTGACAGCAACAGCAGGGGCCCAGCTGGATCGAAGCCTACTGGGGCCAGGGTTAGTTTTGAAAGATAGCTCGAGCCCCGGTATGAAGGCTTGAAGGAACGGGGTGGGTTTTTAGTCAGTAAGATTCTGACACTATCTCCCGCTCCGCCCAAGAGCGAAGATTGTCATTGATGATTTTCCCACCAAAAAAAAAGGTCTGATAGGCAGTCACTCTATCTAAAATATAGGTATTCAGTTGCATTCGGTTAGATTGGAGGCTGGTGATAAATATGATGATATTCTCATAGCCTAACCACATAAAATCTCTCGAAGGAATTGTAAATAAGAACCCATATGAATAACACTTTATATCCAGTATCTACTACCCTCTTGATATGCACAAGTAGATAAGAAAGTAATACAAGATCAACTCTCCTATCGAGAGCATGTAAATTACTCATTTTACTGCAGAAAGCAAATAAAAACCTACTCAGTCACATTGAATGAATATTCAAGTGCCGAGTAAAAACGACAATTTCAATTAAAACTAGGAAGCTTATAGGCGCGGCTCGAACACAATGAGATAAGATCTGTTATGAAATGTTACACATTTAAGGAACTATACAGACGAACTACGCTAAACTGGCAAAAGTATCTCCAGGCTGTGATCTTGCTTAATCTAGTTTCACACAGCAAAAATGTTTGATTGTATCGTTTTCTAAATTGGATATCACACAAATTTTACGGTCCACCTAGTCGTAGATTAATCTAGTCTATTTCTGCTGCTTCTGAAAATTTGCTTTATGACCAGCATCACAAAAGATATACTTACAGGATCACCTTAGAATCCGGCTGTTGCAGCGATTTTATTTGGTGGTAGAAATACATAGGGTAAGCCAGCCACCCGTGCCCCAGTCGGTAACGTGCCCCACTTGCAAAACTAAGACACGCATTTAAAATTACATAAACTATACAACGCAAGTTCGTTGTCATACTTATAAATTAACCAGATCGGCTCAAACAAGCACCAAATAAATACGTGACTTAGGTAGTTTTGCAAGCCGACTGGGGCATGTAGGCTTAAGTTTGGCGATTCTTCGAGCTATGTCGGTAACCTTGGTTCTCCTGCCTGCTTCCTGCGGGAATCCGATGGACGCGTGGTGCACAGGACCGATCGTTGTGGCGACGCTTGGGGGAGGCTTATATCCAACAGTGGATGGACATCTTTCGGCTGATATGATGATGATGTAGACTTGGTTTACCATAATATACGATTATCACAAGGATTACAATGCGTTTTCACGTAATTTTGTAACCGGCAACTGTTTTGTCGCTGTACCTTTGTTTCATTTGTAGCCCGTTTGCAAGTAGTAAGTGAACAAGTCTGTATGTCGCTAGCGCCGCGCCCCAGCGCCGCTCGTACAAATCCCTTAATTAAGTGCAAACCGATGGAAAATGTTATGGTTGTGTAAAAGCGAATGTATACCGCTCGTGTAAAATCTGTTTTAGTAATTATTGATACGATAACACAAAGTTCTAAATGGGGTTTCCTGTATTTAGTTCGTTGTTTAATTAACATGATTAGGGGTTTGGTACTTGTTTATCAACATGTTGGTAATATTCCTTCAGAAGGTTTCATAGAGGAAAAATCACTTCAGCTGACTTTCAGTTTCATTCATAGTACCTAATATGTACCGAAACTTGCGATGAAGTTACTGCCGTATTCTTAAAGAAAAAAAACATGTCAGGCTTCTCCTTTTCATCATCATAGTCATCATTTTAGACCAAAGACGTCCTCTGCTCGAGTTAGGCTTCTCGCAAGCGTCAACAATACGACTAGTATTGTGCACCATTCATCCAGTCCAGTGAGTATTTAAATTAAGAAAAATAGGTCTGTGACTCAAGAATTGGCCCGATTATGTTAAAATCGGTAAGACAGTTTTTTAGTATATAAAATAAAAAAATTTTCTTCTTTATAATAGAGAGATATTTCACCTAAACTAATGCTATGAAAGAATTACGTGTCTATACTTATAAGCTTATACTTAAATACTTAATTCTACATTCTTCTTCTTAGTGTATCGATGGCACTACTAGTTAAATTCCTTGCCTGACCTAGAATTCGCCCACCGCAATGCCATCCGCTGATGCTGACATTAGGACCCTACGTGAACAAGTAACAGGGCATGTGGTGCAGGACGGATGGTGGGACATGATCTGCGGAGAGACGCCGCACAAATATTGAAGACCAACCGAGAACCCCCACCTGTGGAGATTGTCTTTGCTGCGCACAACCTGGCGGAGTCTGTTTAGAGTTTTCCAGGTTGGCCATGGCAACTCGTGTCCAGCAGAGAAGCTCTCCGACGGCTCAACAAAATCATCAAGAGGTTTAAACTTTTCCCGCCAGAGGTCGCATCTCTCCGAGGTGGTGTTACTTTGAGATGGACTCACGCTAAGAACACAACAAAAATAACGTTATTGTGCTAATTATGTAACGGAACTAAGACGATTCCTGTATCTTATTGCATGGCATCTGAACTATACAAAACTGTCTCACAGACATACGCACTACCTCACTCTTCCCATACAATTCTTATAAGACTTAGTTTATACCACAGCAAAGCATGCCAGTATTTACATGAAACAGTTATACACGTCTCTTCGCAATTACGATACACCCGCATGTGGTATCGAAGACCTGATTGTGCGTGCTTGCTTTGTAAGGAGTAGATTAGTTTGTATATGTAGTGTCTTTGTAGTTTGAAGATTATCAGGGTAAGGGGTATGAAGATAATTTAGATGTATTTATAGGTCAATCCAAAGGGTCCCAAATTAAAAAAAAGACGTGTGGCACTCGGGAATTGCCGCGGTAAAGCTATTGCATAGCATTTTTATCAACTTATGCAATATAATTTATTATTTATTTATTTTATTATGCAGTATTTTTTTCCTTGGTTTTTTTTTCTTTGATATTAATTGAAGTTACACTTTCACACATTGATTTGAATTTTGATTGATTGTTCACTCATTTGTTTTCTTATCGGTCACCACGCTCAAAAAACAAATGAGTGGGGGGTGTTAGGTTATTTTCGTTACGGAATTTCTGGATTCGGTCTCCACGCTCAAGGCCCGCGATAGAAGCTATGCAATAGCTTAAAAATGTTAATTTATGGTTTTCTGATAATCAGCCTTATAATGTTCTAACTAATCGGACTCCTCTTTAGAAGAGGGAATAGACTATGTGAGTTAAGCACTGGTTTATCGTGAAGGTATTTCATTATCATATAAGTATACTAGCATAGACACAGAATAATATTAAGATTCAACAACACTATTGATATGTCAATTTATGTGAGATCCAAATTAAACCAAGAAGCGTATAGAATAATGAATACTAGAATATATTGACCTTATTAGATGGTGGATATTCTAATATTGTGGCCTAACAGCGCACTATTTAGTTGTGTTTTAGTTCACAAAGTTGTATACGGTAAACAGCGGAAATCTATCTGTTATAAATGGTATAGTAAGCTATTGGCGATCAGGGGTAGATAAGACTATTTAGAATAATTAATTGATAGTAATTTTGATTAGTATTAAATGATTTGTTGTAGAATAGTTTCAAGGTCATTTTGTAAATTTTGACGTCTAATTTACACAGAAATAATAATACTTTACCACACCGACGTCTGTGGCGCCACATAAGAAACAAATAAAGTTCTCCACGTGATTTGAACATAGAGAACAGCTCAAAATCATCTATCGGGCAGTTGCTTACCAGACGCAACTCCTGTCTGGTCTGAGGATCCTCCTTTTTCAAAAGGGGTATGTGGGACTTTACTTTCTGTTCCGCATGCGTCCAAAATACTAAGGAAGTACTAAAATTTTCCCAAAGAAACATAGTCCTGGCAAAAAAGTCTTATAGAAGAATTCTGAGCGCTATTTTAGGACATAGTCTCTCTATCCAAATTTTATCTAAATCCGTTTAGCAATTTGAGCGTAAAGGAATAACAAACTAACACACTTACAAACTTTTCATCACCAGCCTTTTTAATGTTCCCACTGTTGGGACTCAAGCCTCCTCTCTAGGAGAGGGAATGGGCCATAATCCACCACGCGGGCCCAGTGCGTGTTGGTGAATATCACATGTCTTCGAATTTTTGGTTCTAGGTCGTGCCGGTTTCCTCACGATGTTTTCCTTCACCGTTTTGAGAGCAGTGTTGATGAAATAAATTACACAAAGTAATGCGCCTGGCTGTGTTCGAACCCGCGACCTACAACTCGTAAGTCGGGGCCTTTACCACTCGGCCACCACTGCTCTCCAAAACACAAACTACAAACACAAATTACAAACTTATGCCTTTATAAAATAATAGTGTGAAAAAATGGAAATTTCAGAAGTTTAACGTTTCCTTAACAGGAAAGCTCAGACTGTTATTTAAAAAAATAGTGTAAGTAATAGCAATGAGAGGAGGCTTCAGTCCCAACAGTGGGAACATTAAAAAGGTTGGTGATGATGATGATGAATAGCAAATTGCATGTTACGAGGTTGGGTTAACTTTAGATAAAAAAAGTAAAGTTACACTTATCACATAAAATTCTTAAAACATTTCTCATCCAGTCATACGACAAAACCATTTCAATATTGTAATGACATACAAAATAAACGATAGTGTTTAACCTAGTTTTAAAATCACAACATTATTCAGGCGACTCGTTCGACAGGTATGTATGGAATCGACGCGAAGATAGATATATCCACGGCGTAGATTTGTGACTTCATTCCGACGCAGAATTATGTGACGGGTCTGACGGTTGAGATGTGACGCGGGCACACGCTCAGAAAGACAACGGGGAGTTTACACTCGTTGAAAAAGATATACACATCGCGGTTTTACTAAATATACAGACAGAAACTACGAAATACGATGCTTAATATTTGATAGATAAAGCTGATGTTAAAGTAACTCAAACTTTGGGAAATACACAAGAACCTAGAAAGGAATCTAAATGAAAAACAAGAACAAAAAAAAAAAAACAAAACAAAAAACAAACAAGAAACAAGATAAAAATACAATGGATCTTGGCTCCAAATATAAAAAGTGAAAGGTAAGACAGAAGAACCAAGAAACGGAAGAAAACAGAATAGAAGGAATGCAAAGAAAGATGAAAGTATGCCTCACTTCTTTTCGTGCAAGCTGCATAAGAACACTCACATTGCATTTGCACTTTTACGAGGCAAATGCTAACGCTTTTTGACAATGAAGAAATCTTTTAAACAGTGACGTTGAGATATCAAGCATACAGATCAATATTAGGTGCAAAGAAAGTTTGATTACTGATTAATATCCCTGTATTTAAATCAACATTTTTTAAATTTAATTATTACTTTATTTGATGCGCTTGGGGGAGGTCTCTGTCCAATAGTGGACGTATATCGACTGAAATGATGATTACTTTATTTTGTTTTAACCAGCAAAACTCTTTAAAAATCATTCTAGTCTTCTTTCACAGAACTCACGGACAATATACTCACTCCTCAACACCGAACATCCGACTGTCGCCATTGAAATTCAAATCTTACTCGATAACAATAAAGTTTATATTCATTTGGTGTTCCAAACAAGGCTCTACAAGTCCGTCTGTCTGTCCCAGGTTGATGTGTAGCTAGTGCGTGTTACAGACTCCATTAGAGACGGGAATTATGGTCTGCTGTCGTGTTAAGCTATGCCCGGGGAATGTTGTGGCGACCACCACCATTTTTATACAATAATGAATTGATTTCAAGTATTTCCAGTCAATGGATGAAATTGTTTTTGAATTTTCTCTCTTATTATGGGTCTTTGAAAGGTTTGATGTTGGGACCTATTTTGTTTCTTTTGTATTTGTGTGTGTTGGCTTTTGTTCTGCTGTTGTTTACTAATTGAAGGAATAGGGGTCAATAGGACGAGTTTCATTCGCTTTGGGGTAAGTGCTAAAGTATTTTTTGGGTTATTATAATGAAATAAAATTTTTGTGAGTACTTTTTATAATATATTTTTAAAATATTTATATGATGTTGACATTATGATATCTTACATTATTTGAAAATTCAACAAGTTACTCAGTCTCATTCTTAATTCTCTACAAAAGTATTTAAATATCGATAAATTTTACCAACCAATATTTTCACAATCATAAACATGATTGCGCTACACTTAATTATGAGTTCTCACATAGTGTTAAGTGCGGTGACTACTGCAAATCTAATTTAGTTAAGTAAGGTTAGGTCATAAAATGTGTAAGTATTTAGGTCAGTGGTTTTATTATGCTTGTTGCAACAAAAGCTGTTATGTGCAGTGTTGTTATATGTTGATTTATTTCTCTTGAGTTTCCTTGCATGAGGCGACTATGCTAGTTACGAAATAAGAATATATTAAGGAGAGACAGATTTACGATGTATCACTTACAGGTTTTGCTCTTGGGTAAGTTTTGTGGCAATTGTTGATCCTCTAACTAGAGTTGTGGTTGTACATTTGATTCCTATAGATAAAATGTAGAGAAATTTTACAAAAACCAGGTAGTTCCAATAGTAATATCCGAAGATTTATGGAACCGATCAAAAGCCAGCTGAAATTAATCTTTAACAATTAAAAATCCTACTTGACGCCGGAATTACACAAGTTGTTTTCTTTAAGAAATAAAATTTATATTTGCTAACACCAACTAAAACAAAGCAGATTACAAAATTGGGCAAGCGACACTTAAATGAAGAAGAATATTCCCATTTACGAGGATATAATAATACACTTGTTTCTTGACCCCATTTTCAAATTAGTTTCACAAATTATAATATGATTCAACATCAGAGACGAGGTGCACAAAAGTCGTGATTTTGTAAACGTTGCCAAATTACACAGTGGTGGAAATGTGCCTAATTCTAGAGAATACAGTGCGCAGGAGTTTTCTATTAGCAAATGCGGTTTAAGGGTTAGGTCATGTTGAAATAAATACGAAAGAAAAAATAGCAGATTTAAAAATAGTAAATATAAATAAATAACAGATATTAAACCACCACGAAGGGGGTTGTAAGCAAACCATTTGAAATGATAATCTTACCTATCAATAATAAAGCATTGAAAAATAATAACAGTAGATTTCAATGATGAAATAAATACAACTACAGATAATGAAGAATTATATGAATGATAATATATTTGTAATTCAAGAACTTAAAATAAGTAGGTCAAACAAGATTCTTACTAATAGCCTAAAACTGGTTCATTCTCTACACGATTTACGTAAACCTGACAAAAACTTATTATCAGCAATTACTGCAGGTGTATAAAAGACAGCACCCACGTCCACAAACGTAAATCACAATCATGTAAATGTCCATCTATTTATTTTAGCTTAATTGCTACGTCAATCCTAGAATATATGCGAATGTTTCCACCATCAATAATATTCTCGACCACGATATTGTTTGCGGCTACAGTTTCTAATTGTGCAACTTAATTTCTGTCAAAACGTTAAGTACTTGTGTTGAACGTTGAATGCGCGTGGGCAGCGGTCAGGTGGTTGTAGATGTGTGATCTATATTGCTTTGGTACGGGCTTAATTCTGGATTTATAGTTTTGTCTGATTTAATGCTGATTTTGAAATAGAACGCTTGATTGTTTAAAAGGTCAGGAAGGATATAATTACACCACCTGTAGATGTTATGTCGATTGAAGATAGATGTATCAGCTTTGATATCTGATTTGACGAAATATTGGAAGGGAATATGAAACCAATGAATAAAGCAGAATACAAACTTTAAAATGTAATATTTTTCCAAACGTCAATGTTTGGCTCCCGGAAAAGAGTAAAAATCTAAGCGACTTTAAGGTTCTGAAGTTCAACTTTACAGTTCCCGCTACCCGCTCCTCTCATACCCTTATCCTCAGTCAACCAGTATCGCTCGCTAGGACGACATTCCTACGGTGACCGCAGGCACACGCTCACTAGAAATTAATCACAATTATGTGACAGCGCAGCTCGACGCTGCAATCTCTTACTTGGGAGACACAGCTTGTGTGAACATGTTATATTTAGATTTGATTCCGTCATACACAATCAAGGACATTAATTTGATATATGGTCAGGAAATTCGGAATTGCTCGACAAAGCTCGGAGCATTAATGTCGTCCGGTTTAGAATTGTACTGCTAGGATATTGGTTTGAAATATAGGATTTAATTTATGAATTGGTCGCATTGCATAATGCCTTCTATTTGTGCTGAATTAATGTTGAGCTTTAGAGGAAGGTTGTTTGTAACAATGAAGTGAGAAGTGATAACAATCAAGGACAATGATGTTGCTCCATTATTATTTTTTTGTAATGGATCAATTCACTTTATTAATAAATGATCTATCTACGAGTATTTATGAATTTGCCACATGCATGCAATACGACACGGTTGGTGCAGTTATTGTGCAATTGGCTGTTACGCTACGAATAGCGGGTTCGATTCCCACACAAAGCAATTATTTGTTCAGTTTACATATATTCATCCCAGGTCTAGATGTCTTGTATATATATGTTTTTAAATGTTTGGAAACCACGATACAAGAATAAAACCTAATGAAAAAAATTCAAATTCAAATCGTTTATTGTAGATCATAGGTAAAAACCATAATAATATGATTTTAATTATTATCAGAAAAAGCAGTATTAAAACAAAATATGAAGATAGATATGTGAAGGTTTATACTTGGTTTATGAGTTAACTTCTGCTAGCGGCTTTGCCTACAAAAGTAAAATATTATACCAACACATGTTTCTGAATTAAAAGTATCTTATGTTCCATTTCTGGATATGGTTTTAGCAGAAGAAATAACAAACAAAAGGCAAAAGTTTGAGTGTGTTTGACACACTCAAACTTTTGCCTTTATAATAAAATGTGATGCTGACATTCACTAAGAAGAGTATAACTATTAAAACTCTGAAAAGTGTTGGTGGTTGTGCAGGATGGTCAGCATAGCAGGTGATGCATGTTCTATGCAGTGGCTCCACACTAGCACTGTATCAGAGATGAGTCAAGGAAACTCCATTTGTCAGACTGTTTTTACAGCGGCAAACCTGGGTCCGCAGGAATCATCCGAGGCCAATAACAGAGCTGTTTACGTTGTCAAATACTGGTCAGAAAAAAAAATAGCTTCAGTAGTTACATCTACACGAAAAAAAGGAGAAGACTTAAAATGTTAAATACAATTTATGAATTGATCAGACTGCTTACCATCATCCATTTGCTCAAGTACTACTCCTTTGGAAGGTTGCATCTAACAATGAAATTGATTCCGATCAAGGATAATGTAGAAGCTACTCCATTTGCACAATCCCTTGATGATAAATTATGTACCAAACCCAATCTTCAACATAGATTTAATAGAAACGTGCTTTAAACTATTGTAGAAAATTTAACGACACATTCAGCCTTTATCTCCAAAGACAGTAGAAAAGCCTTTGTATAAAGTTAGGGACTAATAAATAAACTTTGATCTGTCTCGGGGTCACCTGCTCCCGGCCATAAGCTATCGCTGAAGGAATTCGTTTATACCAATAGCAATATAAATCAATAGGAAATTTATATTAGAGAGAAGATATAAGGACTAAAGAAGAACAATGTTTTCGTGACAATATAGTTTTGGCTTAAGTTGAATTAAGTAATAAAGTAAATTATTAAATTGAAGCTGATCGGTATCAGCCACCTTGCGACAATATTTTGCTATAAACATTTGAATTCAATTTAAGTAGCATTCCTAACTACGCAAGGTTATTATAGTTGTGACAGGTGTAAGGTGACAATAAATATATTTGTATCGCTCTATTATATTATTGAATGTTAATAGCATGGTTTGTTTGCAAAGTTATATTGGCAATGGACACAGTCAACCTTTTAGTTTTCTAATTTAAGATAGAAACAGTCAATACAAAATTTCCACCAAACCACATACTTAGATAGAAGAAACAATAATCTCTTTGTTTTTTCTCCTCACAATTAAGATTTAACTCGCTAGAAAAAATAAAGCGAAATCTTCTATCTATATTTCCCCATATTTTTCCAGTTTCCACATAAACTAGGAGTTCAGGACCACCTCAGTGGGGTTCGTTACACATATATCATGGTTCGATAGCATCAGTCGCTTCCAAGTCTGAACAATGTGCTACCGTTCGACGTACACTGGCTTCAAATTGACTTTTATTGGCAGATATCTGATAGCTTTTAGACGGTACACTTATATTTTGTTGTTGATATTTGTTGTTAGTGTGGTGTCTTTAAGTGACTTAGGTTCTTAGGGCCGTATATATTGTTTCAAATATTTCTTTAGACAAGATATTTTATACTTCCTCTTCTTATATTGCATCGTCTGATATCTTTCTCTTAAACATAATTTTGTCTATAATTATAGTTTTTTATTGTTAAAAGGTCTTGCTCGACTCTTTATCCATATTTATGGACTTACGAACAACATTTACAAAAATACCTCGGCCGACACAACCAACCATTACAGCTTTAAAAGCAATACAAGAAACAAAAGGCCTTAATCTATCATTGCTATTCGAAACGTACAAATTTGTAGTAAAACACGTTACAAGCTATAATTTAGGGTTACAAACAGCTTCCAGGGTGTTTTCAATAGGTCCTCGATTACTTTGGCTCAACGGGCGAATAATTGGAAACCCAGTATTGAACGAATTCATAAACAATCACGCCTACGCCCCCGATTTACGGCTTTATCATTAGTTGGAGAGCGTTGGATCCATGTTGAAGCTGAAAAAGGATTGATTCGTCTGTCTGTGCTGATTGTTTCAATAACAGTTCAATATTTTTCTGTTTCATTTTAGAATTTATTTTTTAACCCATGTTTCCTGCTAAATTTCAAAAAGATGGTTTACAAAATTGTTAAGCGTCATTAAAACTTTTGTTTGTTAAGACATAATTAGGCTATAAATCTTTTGCATCATGGTTTTTGCTCATTTCTTCTTTATATGAGCAATATTGTATTAGTCTGTTTGATTTATCATATCTTCCAAATATATTATTACTTCCTTTACTACTCACATTGCCTTCACGCAGTTTTAATACTAAGGCACCTGGAACTGTGTTTTAGTTTTAATTCGTACCCAAAAACTCTCTTTCTGGACTTAAAACAGACGCTATAACCACTTACAAACTTATTTAAAGACATTATCTTAGAACAGTTTAAACACTGTACTACAGAATCCTTCGCACAACGAACTTTAACAAGTGTCGGTAAAACTTTCATTACATAGTTCTAAGCTATCATGACTTCCGTCCAAGCAAAGCCAAGATCTCAAACTAGTGTTAAATAAGTGGAACATGGAATTATCTCGCAATATCCGTGTTACAGTCTATATTATATCATCCTATGCAGGGCCGTACTACCAACCTGTCTTAGGTTCGTAATACAACGGGGGAAGATTAAAAAAAAAAAATGTTACATCGATAATAATTGAAATGTTTAAAAATAAATTGTTACCGATAGAAGTGATGACGTGCTGTTAGTTCCGGATTTGCGAAAAAATGCGTTACGAAAAGGCACAAGTCAACAAAAATAAGATTAAAACCATTTAGGTTTTAATCTTATTTTTGTTGACTTGTTTGTTTATACTTGGAACTTAGTTGTATTTCCCGCTGCGTTGTCTCGCAATTGACTTTTTATTATAGTTTTAAACATCGTTTAAGAATGTTTTTGTCATCAAGCGCCTGAGATAGGCTGATTTAAATGAAAGCTGAAGTTTTTTTTTTAGTTTAGTGGCAGCTTTATTGTGTTCAGGCAATTTTATGTTTTATACATTGACGTATTTTAAATCAGCGCAACAAATGTCAAGCGCTTTGGAATCACAAATTGGAATTGTTTATACGGTTTTATTTTAAACATTTTTTTTTGTGTTTAAAAATGCTTGTTTTTTTCCTAAATCGTTTTTCTCCAAAATTATTTTACAGTCCGATCAAGTACCTATTTATTACTTTGCTCCCAGTACACCTCAGTACTTCTAAACAATACGTGTATAGTATAGTATTAGTTTGATAACAATACACACCTCTGGGCTACAGATTGCTTTGAAAGTGGATTTCATTAGAACATACGGTTACTGGGTACGGGTAAGATAGCCGTGTTATTAAATTATATAGGTCGAAAGGTTAGTGCTTACGTCATGTTTATATTCTGGAGTATGTTTAGAAAGTGTTTCAGAATAATATTCGATGTTATTAAGATTTATTTTTGGAACTATTTTATGAAAAGGACTGTCAATGGAGTTTCTTACATGTTCTTCTCTATAGAAATCTACGCTTTAGAACGTGCAATTTAGCTTTACTTTTCTGACTGACCGACATTTTGACAATTCAAAAGTCTCTATAATTGGTCTATTTGAATAAACGTTTCTGATTTCTGACTCTCGAGAAAAAGTTTGGTATGGTATCGCAGACGTAGATAACTCAGCCGCCAAGCCAAAATAGAACTGGGCAAGCCACATCTTTTGCATGTCACAACGAATTTGAGTGAAGGTAGCCACTGACTGGATGACTGGATGGCGATAGACATAATTATGTTACAAGAAATAGGGATCAATTAGTTCAACCAGGTTTCAGACTGGCTAAAGTGGCCTCTTCTTTCATGGGGTACTGTTTGAAATGTTATAATAAAATACCACCCCAAATATTAGAACTCAATGAAATGAAATGCTGGTCCAGCTCCACTACCACTAGGGCGTACTAATTAGTTGATTAGTTGGAAACTAATATTATTATTTTTTAATTTGAAAGACACAATTGCATTGTATAATGTAGAAGCACTTTTTCCAAGTTTGTGAATGTGAAGCACCATTTAGCATTTTTATTAGGTTACAACTTTTTTTTTTTTGACATTACGAGCATGGCAGTTGAGAGTTTGTCATGCTCACTCAAATGTCTCGCTGTTGGTGGCACGTGTTATTGGGTCGTTCAGTTCCCTTCAAAATGGTTGAGCTGAGTGGGGCTGATGCACGCGTCATGCTCGTGAACGGGTGCCGTCAGATGGGACTGGTCATCTCTTAGCTGCCAGTGGCTTAATTCAGTTTCTATCTTTTAATTATTTTACATTTTTATTTCATTATCGACATTGTGCTCACATGATAGAAGCAACAAGTAATATGTAACCAAGCATTATATGTAACACATAATATGATTTAAAAGAGTGTCCATGGAGTTTCTTGCACGTTCTTCTCCATAGAGACCTACTCTTTGGAACGTGCAATTTAGCTTCACTTTTCTTGGACTGACCGACATTTGACTATTCAAAAGTGCCTGTAAATGGTCTATTTGAAATAAATGCTTTGATTCTGATTCTTGATTCTTGATTCTTGATGCCGGACAGCAGGAGCCGCGACGCGTTTGGCCCAGAAATTGATGGCGTAACGATTTTGACAGAGAAGATTGGAAGAATGGAAGGGAGGTCTTTGCCCTGCAAAGGGATATAACAGGCTCATAATAATGGTCTGAAATACTGAACCCAACAGTGGGTATTATACAGATGACTAGCGTTGGCAGGTGTCTTGACTATCGCAGGTCGTCATAAAAAAGAAAGGATTTTTTATACGTCCCATATGAATATAAGATATGTTATTGAGGATTTTCGAAATAAACCACAAATTGTTTCTCTGAAAACAAACATTTGTTCTATTCAACACGCTTTTACAGTATTACAATTATCGTTTAACTACAATTACAATTTTATCTCTCCTGAAAACAAAGAAACGGCATTTAAAGTTCACTAATATCGCCTCCTCAATCATATCCCTTTATTAATCTCTCTACAAGTTTTTATAACAATAAAATGCACAAAATAATCTGACCATCATCTGTCATTGAATCATACGTCACCCCGTATTCACAACTTAAAAATTAAATTAATGAAATGTCATTTCCAAGGAGGTCATTTCATTACATGAATTAAGTTTCAGTTACTAAATTTTCGTTTTTATCATCTGCTTCGTCTCTTTGAGCACGTACACGAATATTCATAATTGACTAAAAAATAAATTATTCTATTCTAATTATATATTTTTTTAGCTCTTTTATAAATTTTCGTTGGTGAACAATGTTCTGTCCTTATTTAAAAAATAAAAAAAAAGCTATTTAAACACCCACATATCAGGAATCTCTGAAAAATACTTCTTAAAGAGGACGTACAATTTACATGGTTGTCATTTTTTTTTTTTAGAATGTTAATTTATTAAAAGCTCTTAACTAAATATATGTATTACATACACTAAAACCAAACAATTAACCCAATAATTTGATAGTCAAACTAACTAAAAACAGTTCAAAATATGACGTCGAAAAAGTCCTCTATATCAATGTCGATGGTTATGGGTAAACTATTGTAGCGTAGGACCGGTTGATGCGTTGATATAGTCTGTCTAAAAAATCAAACGACTTGAGTATTTATTAGGGTAAAATCAAATCTGATGTAATCAACACTGGTTCAATAATCAAGGTTGATAAAGAGTTCTTGATCATTGTTTACTAATAGAAGAATCATATAAAAAGTATCGAATATAATTATGTATTTTTTAAATTATTAAATACTAGCTCTCCGCCCGCGACTTCGTCCGCGTGTACGTCTGTTGTCGCAGTCTAAACGTGTTTTCGCGTAGTAATAAGATGTTTTTCTGGGATAAAAAGTAGCCAATGTTCTTTTCCATGTCAAAGGCTATATTCATGCCAAATTTCATCCAAATCCGTTCAGCCATTTTTGCATGATTAATTAACAAACATCCAAACATCTAAACATCCACACTTTCACATTTATAATATTAGTTAGGATTATACAAAATTCCTAACTCCTTTGACTTTTTAGACGGACTATACTTAGTGGTGGCTTTTGTGCTGAACATCTTTTGCCTAAAATAATGATCATGATGATTACTGCTCTATCAGAATGATCTTTATCAATGAAATCATAGAATAGTTCGTACCTAGCGGTAACTTTCTCAAGCACAATTCTTTATTGAATGAACTCAGTGACAACGATCTTCTTTCATAGGATAAGACCGGGATAGATGCTACACATTTTGATCACTTGTGTGTGTTTAAAGCTAAATATATTTTTTTATATAAATCTGGTAGTGCACTTTGGTTTTTATCAAAAATTTATAAAAGTACAGATTTTATCCTTGATATTTTAAATTAATAGTGATTTTTGCGGACGTCTACTTTTTGGGACATTTATCCTATACAAAGTGTAAGGGACAGCCCTCCACAAACTTTAAGGGCTTGCTCAGTAGACGAAACTGAACAACCTTCCACAAATTTTTTTTTTAGGAAACGAAAAAAAAAAATTCGACCTCGCCATACAAATTGTCTAATCAAGTTTATCATTTTGTATGGTAAGGCTGATTTTTTTTTTTCGTTTCCTGAAAAAAAATCTTGTGGAAGGTTGTTCAGTTTCGTCTACTGAGCAAACCCTTAAAGTTTATGGAGGGCTGTCCCTGACACCTTGTCTAAGGAATAGCTTCCAAATACATATAAATTTCGTTTGGAATAGGTGATCTTTTTTTTATGGTGGGAAAAAATCATCCAATGACAACCCCTGCTCTTGGGCGGAGCGGGAGATAGTGTCAGACTCTTACTGACTAAAAGACCCATCCCGTTCCTTCTAGCCTTCATACCGGGGCTTGAGTTCCCTTTCGGATAACCCTGGCCCCAGTAGGGCTGGGTCCCTGCTGTCGCTGACAACTCCTTGAGGCGCGCGGGAACAGTGCGCGCCGTCGACGACTTGGGCTTGGTCCAGACAGTTACCGGACGGCCGAACAGCGAGCTACCCATTGCTCACTGTCCGCAAGCTTGCGCCTACGGTGGCCGGAAATCGGGATCAGAATCCCGGCGGCGGCGGCGAGAACGCCGTTGCCTGATGCGGTCGGCCACCTCCTTGGCGAGCATTACTGCTTCACAGAAGTCGGCGACCGCCTGCCACTCCTCATCGCTCCGGACCATGGCCTCAACCAAGGCCCGGCGCGAGAGGTCTCCGCCGCTGATCTCCCCACGAGGGCACGGCGATGCACCGCCTAAGCACGGCACACCTCAAATGTGTGCTCCGGAATAGATGACCTGTCGAGCCACAAGACATCTATAGCGGAATAACTTTGATTGCACTTTGCCTTCACATGCAATCGCACAAAGAAAATATTCTGTCAAATTACTAGTAGTTAGAGAGTATCTTGATAAATAAAAAGTAAATTAGCATGTCATTCATACCCAAAAGTAGAGTAATCAGAATTGAGGAACCTATGCTCCTCGGCATTTGTCCAGGTTTAACCCTGTAAGTGGGTATAACAGAATTTGTACTTTATCAACATGAAATAACACAGTTTCAAAGAAAGTTAAATATTACTTTAATAAAATTAAAAACTCTTCTTCGCCACATTGAAAAAGATTACACAAATGCATCCCGCCATACAAGTAGATGATGCAAACGAATTTAATCAGTTAAATGAATGTTTGTCACGGCGATCACGAAACACTCGTGTGTGGATATTATATTAATACAAAATTATTTTTACAGATCTAAAATTGTATCATCATCTTTATGTCGAAAAATTTAAGGTCCAATATGCACTGAATAACATTCCCTTATATGCATCTTGTCGCATCTTGCAAAAATATTACTTTCATCTCTAGCTAATTACTTTGTCTCTTTCGTGGTGCATAATAAGGTTGCATTTCGGTTGTTTTCTAGTTCGCTTGCTGCACAATTAAGTTTGTCATTATAGTACACGTTCCTGTGACGTGTATATTTATCGGCGCCGGCGCAGCGCGTCCAAACACGGGCACTTCGCGCGAATGTGACCTAGATGTAACAGGTGCGGCTTGATAAAGACGAATTTGGGAAGACAATAGACAACTTTTTCGCTCCGTGATATTAAGGTCATAATTATCATTTCAGCTGAAATACGGCAACTGCCGGACATTGAATTTCTTCAAACGTTACCTCATTGAACAGTCCTGTGCTTTCGGTCTAACAAACCACCCGTGTTGCAAGTCCATCCTTGTTTTTCTGAGATGGTAAATAACTGGTGTTCCCCTGCCACTTAAGTATGGCTATTCTTCGAGCTACGACTATAGCTTTAGTTCTCCTAAATAATTGAAGTTCGAAATCAACTGGTATCACTTCTGACCAATTCCGGTCTTTCATTAAGATCGAGCTGAAGAGGCTGATTTCCTTCAATATCACCTAGTGCACATTTTGTTTAATTGGACAATTTTTGATCGTATACTGAGTCTGTGTACATACCTTGCTTTTATTTATTACTGCCTTTATTATGCCTCTCTTAAATGTTTTGTCGCGATCTACAAATCAATCCATTTAAACACATTATTCGTGTGACGTAGCCCGCATTCTCGCTATTGGCGATCACGAGTCCCGTGTTCGCTTATTAACGCTACAGGGGCGATATATCACGCCTCATACGGACGTCGCCTCACATATACTCTATGCAATGCTGTAGAATTGACAATAGTTGGAGTTTCTTAGGAGATTTTAGAAGTGCAAGATTTTTTTTTCGTTGGGAAAAATCATCCAATGACAACCCCCGCTCTTGGGCGGAGCGGGAGATAGTGTCAGACTCTTACTGGCTAAAAGCCCACCCTGCTCCTTCTAGCCTTCATACCGGGACTCGAGCTCCCTTTCGGATAACCCTGGCCCCAGTAGGCTTCGACCCGGCTAGGCCCCTGCTGTTGCTGACAACACCTTGAGGCGCGCGGGAACAGTGCACGCCGTCGACGACTTGGGCTCGGTC
This sequence comes from Mythimna ferrago, assembly GCA_910589285.2. Taxonomy (NCBI): domain Eukaryota; kingdom Metazoa; phylum Arthropoda; class Insecta; order Lepidoptera; family Noctuidae; genus Mythimna; species Mythimna ferrago. The sequence continues at coordinate 6,613,504 of OU342691.1, read as the reverse complement.
CAGAAGTGCAAGACGAAGCAAGATTTTGTAAAGTACTTGGGATCTTGGTTATATAGATATCAGGGAACTTTTTCTTTCATACTTTCAAGAAAAAGAAAATCTCTGCTTAGAGACTTACTGCAACTGAGACATATTAAGAAGTACAGAGTGGTCTACGCATAGCTATAGAAGTGACAGTAGAAGGAGATTTGCAGGGGAAAGATGGCGGTAGAAAAAATAAGAAACATCAAGTGGATAAAGAAATAGTAAAGAGAAACAAAGATTCTTTTATTGAACTTTTAATAAACTAAATAGTGGAAATACCTGAATGACAGAATAAACAAAAGAGGAGGAGGTATACATTGATATATAACAGAAGAAGAAGGAGAAAAGAGATCGTATAATGTAAAAATAGCTATGGTACGAATAGGGTCTTGAATCAAAGTGTCTTATCAAGCATCCGTTCTGCAAGATACAAATCTAATTCAATCTAGTACAGTATCAACAATATCTCTTTCTTTACTCCTTCCTACAATAACACCTTTCCCGGGATCTGACCATACAAGTTCAAAGCTACTATTTGTCCATTCTATGAATCGCTAGCTACTAGAAATCTCACAGCATTGTATCGCGAGTAGGAAGTGATTTATTTAGAGCGAGCGCCGACTATATATCTGAGATCGTGAGGCGTCTCGTTCGGCCGCTGACCATTTACAGGTTCACTGGATATTGGCAAGTACTTTGTTCGTATGGACTTTTGTTATTTAGCCCAGTTTTTGGTGAGTGACAGCTGTATCTTTCGATTGTTTAAGAGCTTCGGGAATTGAAGAGAAAAAAAATATTAGGATCGATAAAAAAAAACTTCCTAACACCAGATTAGAAGACCTCGCACAAGGTAGACCGATGACTTGGTGAAGGTTGCGGGAATTTGATGGATGCGAGACGTACAGGACTGATCGTTGTGGCAACGCTTGGAGAAGACCTATGTCCAGCAGATGAACCTTAATTGGTAATGGCAAAAATTTTCATTGACATTACAAATTGGTAGAATATTGATAATGTAGATTTTTCAATCAATGTACTCAAGAGAAATGGAGAATCTCAAAAGTAAATGCTATTATGTATGCGTAGCCGGAACTATAACTAACCGTAGTACAAATGGTTGGTATAGTTGAGTGATTGGCTGCTGCGTTTCGGGTTGCGGGTGCGACGCCCGTACGGAACAAATATTTGTTTGGCCTATAAATACTAGGTGTTCCGGGTTTTGGTATCTTATGTGTATGAGTATACATGTTTTGGAAGCGCACTCACGATAAAGGAGCAATTAGTATGGCGCAAAGTTTTTTTTTACAAGCTTTTTTTTAGTCCTGTCCCGATGTTTGGCTGTTATCAAACCTTGCAAATTAAATTTGATCTACTTCCCGGTTACCAATTGAGCTGAAATTATTATGACAAGGAGTTGATCTGATGATGGAACTGGAAGGTGACCATAGGAACTCGGTAGTTAAACGACACAACACCATCGAGTTTGGACTCGTATGATTCGTCTTGACGAGTACTTTGGTGCTAGATGGTAACCAGGGTCTAAAGATGGAGCTGGAAGATGGCCATGGTAACTCAGTAATAAGCGCAATAAGATAACCCTATCTTGTTTGAGGTTTTTGAAATTATCTTATTAAGGTAATATACTGCACTACATAAGCTTGCTATAAAAATGAATATTTTCATTGAAAATTTGGAGCTACAAAATCTGTAAACCGTAGTAGGGGTATATTCCAATGAAGAGCGACCTATATTATCAGAACGGGTTATTTACGAGCCTAATGTAAGGATGCAAAGTTTTCTTACTCTGGTAATAATAAACAAATGTAGGATATTATTATAATAATAACGGCTGGGTATCATCCTGCGTAACTTACTGTGGTGAACTAAAAGCAACAGGTAATTCTGTTGCTTCAGGGTGATCTACTAGCAACTAGTCGGTAGCCTTACATTGTTGCTTATAAAACCCTTTATTGTGGTATTGTATTATTTTGTTGCTTCATATTTTATTAGCCCATACGGCAGATGTGATATAGTAGATAGTCTGAATTGAGTATTAACGCATATTTTTTATTTTTCTTGTTCTATCTATGTTCAATTATTATTACTCATTTTAAAATAATCAAAATTTCAATTTTAATTATTGCACCTACTACTACTACTACCGTTATTTTGTATTTGATTACTGATTACATATGATCGAAAATAAACAATTCGCAATAAAACATTTATTTTTCTGTAGACTCCTTAGACAGATTGTGGAACGCTTCAGTTTAATGATTGATGTTGGTCTGAGGAACAAAATGCAGTACGTGTGCATTCTGGGCAGCACTTGGTCCAACTCCCAAACAAAGATAGGCAATTGCAATTAAATTTTAATTACATATATTTTTTTACAATATTTCACATTATACTTCAGGCAATAGTAAAAATAAAAAGAAATCCTTTTCTGTAAACTGCATCAAATATTAATTGAAAAAAAAAAATATTGAAGCAGCAATTTGAGGCATGATGAGAACATCTCTTTTTCGTACACATGTAATCTAATGGCAGTGACATCACATTTCAGTGTGTGCATCCTCATTCTGTTACTTGATAGTTTTCACTTCTATCAAATTCGAAAGGGTTCTAAGTTGCTTAATATTGAACGGATTTGAAAGATACTCAGTTGTGATTTTGGATAAAGTTTGATTTAAATAATATTGATTCAAATACCCAATAGCCCATTATTTTCAAAAGGCAATTTTACGACTCAAGGGACATTTATTCAATACTAGCCATTGCCCGAGGCTTTTCCCGCGTAGATAAAATATAGCGTATGTCACTCAACTCACTCAGGAATGAAGCAGCTTTCTATTGGTGAAATAATTTCAGCGATTGGACCAGTACTTTCAGAGATTACCTGTTATATTCTTAGACTTAATATTTGCACGCCATACGTGGCAGAATGTGATGAGACTATTAATTTAATTCAAGACCATAATTATGTACCACATTCTGACTAAATAAATGATTTGATTGATTTAAAACTGATTATGCTAATTCTTGGTACAAAACCGTTCTAGAGTCAAAATTAGTTAGTGTGTTTTTCCCATCGTAAGAAAACCAACAAAAACTATCTTGTTTCCTGCCATTTGCTTCAAGACTGATAAGACTGGCTTCATCAAATCTTTTGTTACTCTAGCAAAAACTTTTTTGAAACATTTCAAAACCTGCAAAGAAAGAAAAAGACTAGATAACACTCTTTATAAGTCTAGCTACATCTTTGAATATTACAAAGTAGTTCACATTAGCAGGTAGAACACAGTTGCATAAAGACTTATCTTCAAACGTGTTCGTTTTAGTGATGTCTTTGCTTTTATGACCCCCGCCAACTTTCTGGAACGTTTGGCAATCGTAAACGTTTACATAGTCTGCTAAAGGAGGTTTTACTCTCATGTTTGTTGGAGGAAAACTGTACGGTTTTAGTAAAAGAAACTTGTGTTGTCTTTGTTTTTTTTTGGTCAGTTGGTAGCTAGTTTTTGATGTTGTACAAGTTTGCAACCATAAACATTGAAGCAGTTTTGGAACCTCATGGCCTGGCAGGCGACGATGGTAAGAGACTAGACGGTATGTCTTTATTTCCCTGGAAGATAATAATAATAATAATATTCCACAACGATCACAAAACGCCATCTAATCTCAAGCTAAGCAGAGCTTGTGTTATAAGTACTAGACAACTGATAAACATACATATATATTTCTAAATACATACATATTATAGATAAATTACACCCAGACACAGAACAAATGATCGTGTTTACCACACAAACATTTGTCCTGGGTGGGAATCGAACCCACGACCTCCGGCATAGCAGTCAGGGTCACTAACCACTAGACTAACAGGCCTGTCAGATGGGTACTCCTTTAATGTAGAGACGCTATCTGTGTCGATGATGATGACTCTTGCACCATCCCATCTTTCTAGCTCATCGTGCTGTGCTGGTTCTGCGTTCAGCGGCGGCTGCGGAGAACCTCAAGCGGCGGAAATATAACAGCCTCGTCGGCAGTTATATTTTTGAGCCGTTTGGGGTTGAAACTCTTGGGCCGTGTGGTTTGAGTGCTCATATGCTTTTTAAAGAATTATCCAAACGCTTAGTTGACCCAAGGCCTGGCTTCTACCTCGGTCAGAGATTAAGCATTGCCATACAACTTGGCAATGCCGTCAGTCTTTTGGGCACACTTCCAGTCGACAGCGATGCGGAGGGTTTTATGCCTTTAATGTATATAATATTATTTTTAATTATTTAAGTGTATTTTATAATTTAATTTGTTTAATTATTGTCCTTGAAGCAGTTATACTTAAAGGGCTTGAGAGTACTGTGAGGGCTGTAGCTGTGACTTGAGCTGCCGCAGAATATACTGGGCTTATTTCAGCATCATCAGTGAAGATACTCTGCACAAGATGCATTCGCTAAGTGGCTAGGGAAAATTCTGCCTTGACTGCCTCATTGGTCTCATGGTCGCAAGCGCGACTGCAGAGCCTGGGCTCAATTTTCGGAGTTTGGAAGTTGATGTGATACTGCCGTACCTCGGAAAGTACGAAAAACCGTTGGTTCTGCGCCTGGTCTCTCCCCGGTCGTGTCGGATTGCCTTCTCATCAGACTATGACAGTAAAGAAACAGAGAGTGCACCTATGTTTACACACACATTGGTGCGCGAAAATATCTCCTGCATACTTGGTTAATCTCTGTTGAGTTTGTAAGATTATTTATAAAAATATTTACTCAGTATTACTTGCAAAATCAACTGATTCAAAAAGACTAAAGAAGACTAGAACTAGAAATCATTATTATTATCTCGGAATTTAGGCTAAACCTGAAAACAAAATAAAGACGTCAAAATTCTAAGTCAAACCGCTCTTTGAAACAAGTAGTCCACCACACGTGAAATCCATTCCACTACCCCACAAGAAGATATTAAACAATCACGAATTTAATTAATAAACAGTACCGTAAAGGTTCAATAACCAGTGCGGTTCGGGTGCGCACGCGCGGCCAATATGGCGGCCGACGTGACTAGCCAGGGCTCCTATTAAAATACCTGCCACTTCAAGACGAGAGTGTGTTATCAATATCTGCGCGAGAGACGTTATTGTGGGGAAGGTTTTTGTTGGAAAAATAGACATTAAAATTTTATTTTTTATGAAGGACACGGACGAAGAACACTCGGGGAAATTTTATTTTACAGACGGATTATAGACGAAAATACCAATGATACAAAGAGTTTAATATTACCAAATTGATAATTACATCAAATTACCAAATTGCAAGCTCCCTATAGATTAAAAAATAAAAAGAAAGTACATAATTATCATCATGAGTCATCATCATTAACATTTCAGCCAAAAGAAGTCGACTGCTTGACATAGGCTGCCCCCAAGTGTCGCGAACGGTCCTGTGCGTCTCGCATCCATTGCATTCCCGTGACTCTCACTAGGTCATCGGTCCTTGTGGGAGGCCTTCCTGCTTCTGATGCGTGGTCGTTACTCCAGAACCTTTCGGCCGCATCGACCATCTGTTCCACGAGCAACGTGGAATGCCCAATGCCGCTTAAGTTTGACGATTCTTCAGGTTGTGTCGGTGACCTTGGTCCGGTCCTGTGCCTCCTGTGGATCTCCGTCATAATGTCGTCATACTGGTGCAGAACAATTCGATATTAAAGTCCCTAGGAAGTCTATTAAAATTAAGTTCACTCCTTATAGAAAAAAACATTCTTCGAATAATTGGTCAATGCGACAGGTGCACTAAATATTGGACGCTGACGTAATCCCATCAGATTGGTGCGTAATGTTAAATTAGCAACGAGTTCAGGTCAGTTAATGTGGCCATCTGTAATATCCACCCATCAGTACCTAATATGTTTCCAATATGATGTCTTAACCTCAAAGGATTTTGTTAGTTGAGCATTCTCTCGAAATAAAAGTATCCTATATACTCTTCCAGACCACGGTCTACCCGCGTGTATAAGTTGCGCATAAACGTCTGAATATCTATTCTATTTATCACGGAATATGATTCCTTGTAATAGTTTTCCGGATTGCGAAGGTATCAACAAATTTACTGTTTTCAGATTTATTTCTATACTTGTGCTCTAATACCTTGCTTTATGCCTTTCAGGATTCTGGATCAACGGGAAGTACTTATGAATTTTAATTCCTTTGAAAGTATCAAAATATATGTTTTTGCGACATAAACGGCCGTATCTTTTTTTTATTTGTTAACTTAGAGGTTTGTTTTTTTCATAGTTTCAAGGGATCGCAAACCTGAGTTTATGGTTTTCAATTCCACAACTCCACGCGTTCCTGAAATCAAGGTCTGACAGACAGACAGACGGACCACAAAGTGGTCCTATAAGAGTCCTGTTTTTTTCTTTTGAGGTACGATACCCATACATTTTTTTCAATATCCCTATTTTATTTCCAACCAGTTCCCACATATTTTCCTAGCGATATCGATAAGCCATATATCTGTTAGATTGAAGCTACTAATCAACGTTTCTCACGTACTGAGCTAGGGTGTGCCACAATATGAGTGCGGTCAATAATTACAGCTAAGCAGCCCCAGATTCCGGTACGATTAATATGCAATTAAGTTGCCACGCGATACCATGTCCATATAACATAGAATATGTATGGAGATGTTATAGATTATTAATTAAAGGCTTCTTGTTTTTAAACTTGTGGTTCAACCACCGTCAAGAGGAAATTAGAAACTGCGTATACCTAGTAATTAACTGTACACACATATACTGGTTCTTGATTATGTAGGTATACTCTATAGCTACCGAAATGTGTTTTGAGAATTTTTGTGAGATCCTTCCGGGCTTGCCGACGATGAGCAATGAGTAGCTCACCATCCGTTCGTCCTTAAAGGACTTAGCCCGACTCGTCGACGGCACTTAGTGTTCCCTCAAAGAGATTCCCGAAAATCGTAGAGGCCCTGCAGGGCTGATTTCCTTTAGGGCTATGGGAAAAGTTCTTAAAGGAAAATTCTGGTCTTAGAATACAAGGGGCAACTAAAGGAACATATGTGGTTTTAGTTAGTGTACTCGTAGTTAGTAAAAGTCTGACACACCTTGGTCCACCCTAGAGAATTGGCGAAGACATTGGATGATATCTCACCTCAAAAAAATAACTGCAGGATTGTTCAAAAGAGTCACCGTGGTCCTGGAAAGTAAATTGCAGGAACATAGACGAGTTTTAGTCATTAAAAGTGACACTCCCTCTCGCTTTGCCGAAAGCACGAGTGGTTATTTAATAATTTACCACCAAAATAAACAACAGTTGTAAGATGCCGTCTATCTTCGCTACTCTATCCAACCCCCCTAGCCAAGTTACAACCGTTTTGCTTGCGCCGAACGCTTCGAGTTGGCCGCGCCGCCAATTCTTTTGTTCTTACCACGTGACTGAGTGTTGCGATGACGTCATTCACGTACATTTGAAGCTTTCTGCAAGCGTTAACGATTGCAGATTAGCAACTTGGCTAGGGGTACTGATTTATTGTTTTAATTCTATTGTGATCACTTGGGCAACCCTCACGAATCCAAATATTTTAGAAAAAGGAGTGACCAATGATAATATTAATTTCATAATCATCATTTCAGACGAAATAAGTACACTCTTGGTCAAAGCCTCCCCAAGTGTTACCACAACGAACGGTCCTATGTGTCTCATATCCATGGCATTTCCGCGACTCTCATCAGCTCATTGGTCCACCATAATTTTATCGGTTTATAAAGGTTCGAAAGAATTTGGTAACATTAGAGGTTAAAATGGAAATATTTTTTTCGTATAATAAAAAAAAATAAAAATTCAGGGTTTTCAGCAGCATCGGGTTAGAGTGGAAGCCAAGCTAGAAGCTAGTTTTTTTTTTTATGTGGAAAATCTTCTAATGTCAGACTTTTACTGACTAAAGCCCACTCCTGTTCCTTCTTTGCCTTCGTTCCAGGGCCTCGGGGTGCACTTTCGCATGGGCCTCAAGCTAGTTGGGGAATAGCTAGGGAGATATATAATATATATAATATATATTCCACAACTATCACACAACGCCGTCTAGTCCCAAGCTAAGCAGAGCTTGTGTTATTGGTACTAGACAACTGATTAACATACTTATATATTTCTAAATATAAACATATTATAGATAAATTAGACCCAGACACAGAACAAATGATCATCATACAAACATTTGTCCTGGGTGGGAATCGAACCCACAACCTACGGCATAGCAGTCAGGGTCACTAACCACTAGATCAACATTCCAGTCGTAGTTAGATGCTGAAGTAGCTTCAAAATTGTTATGTAAAACAGAGCCTCTGCAGTCGCAATTCAATGGTACAACTACAGAATAGACGAAAGTCGTTAGAATGACCTTGTGGGCGGGGCAAGCGTGCTACAAAGTAGGACAATGCTCATAGTTCAATTACCAATAGCAAACTTGCGATCTAAGTGTGCGTGGTCTGTTAGTTGCGTAATGCGCGTTCGTATTGGTTCATTGCCTGTCGTGGAGTTAAAGGGTGGGAAACAAGAGGCGACACTCGTTGTAGTACAAATTGGAAAGTATTTCCTTTCTAACCTCTCATCTTTTCTGTGGGTACAACAGTACAGCTGCACTTTTTTCTTTTTCTATTTCATCCATTTCAGTAGTCAGTTTCATTCGTAAGTCATCATTCATCATCATCATTTCAGCCGATACAAGTCCACTGTTGGATATAGGCCTCCCCCAAGCGTCGCCACATCGAACGTTCCTGTGCGTCCCACATCCATCGGTTTCCCGCAGGAAAACTAAGGTTGCCGACATAGCACGAAGAATTGCCAAACTTAAGTGGCAAGGGGCGGGCACATTGCACGCAGAACAGATGGCCGTTGGGGCCGAAAGGTTCTGGAGTGTCATTCGTAAGTGCTGAAATCAAAATATAACTTCAATCGTTCGTCACTTACACTAAACCAACGAAGAATTTTATTAAGAAAATGATATCCCAACTCCCATAACAGTGTGAATAAAACCAACCAGCTTTCTTATTACAATCAATAAACTTAAATGCCTTAAGACTAGATATAATCTCAACAAAATCCCAGTTTCTGAGATAGCGATCGCGTAAACAATCGGTGCCGGTCGTCAAGCGATGAAGCTGCTGAGTAGCCAGTATTATTTATTGCCTATTATCAGTTAATACGGGCTTGCATGCGCTGTAAGGCGATGAGTGCGCTTGATTGGGTATGTTGTGTGTGGAATGTAGGCATTGGTAGCCATATAAGGTTCTTGTATCTTTACTTCTATATTGAGATTCTATTTTCAAAGGTTTTTAATAGATTCTCACTATAACCATTATGTCTTTGTTTTCGTAATCAAGTGGTAATAAAATTGTTCAGTCACTTATTGACCTTTGACCAATCAATCATGTCTTACATTGTCATTCAATCACCCTCGAGCGCCGATTGTAATTAAATAAATTTTCGAGTTTTCACCAAGTTTGTACGACAGTTATTTGGCCGAAAATTTTGGTTTCTATACATATTATTTTATATATATTATATTACTAGCTGACCCGGCAAACTTTGTTTTGCCATATAAATAATTTTAAAATTAAAGAAAAATGTTAAGGGTGGACGACCCTTATCACTAAGGGGTATGAAAAATAGATGTTGGCTGATTCTCAGACTTTTTGAGACAGATTCATGAGAATCGGTCGAGCCGTTTCGGAGGAGTACGGGAACGAACATTGTGACACGAGAATTTTATATATAAGATTAGTTTTTCCTAGAAAAATCCAAAAAAAGTTTATTTTTGTTTTTCTGGTGATTTACGTAAACATGACAATTTTCCGGGTCAATGAACCCCTGTCGCTTGAGGGGTTAATGTCAATGAGTGGTAAGTTAACTTTTTTTTTATACGCGAAACATAATTTTATGACTTGCCTGATACCATTCTAGGTGGATCGGGAAGAAGTGTCAGTCGGATATTGACTAAAACCCACAGTGTTCCTTCAGTGACTCTTTTGCAAGGGCTACACAGGAAGACCAGTAAAGATATCTCCTCGAACAAACCACAGCCCTGGCAGGCACTCTCTTTCAAGTTGCGCTCTTTTTTTTCTATGAATGACAAAAAGAAAAACTGGTCAAGTGCGAGTCGGACTAAAGACAAAAGGTTCCGTACCGTCCGTAGCAAAAAATGCCAAAAAAATTACGTCTGTTGTATGAGATATTTATTTTATTCAGTTTTTAGTATTTATTATTATAGCGGCAATAGAAATACATCATTTGTAAAATTGTTAACTGTTTAACTATCACGGTTCAAGAGATGCAGCCTGGTGATAGATGGATAGACAGATGGACGGACAGTGGAGTATTAGAAATAGGATTTTATCCCTTGGCTACGGAATCCTAAAAAAATGCCGATTGGATCGTACATGACCTTAGTTTGATCTCCTAAAATTTGTTGACAGCAGAATTTTATTCTCAAATGTGAAAATTCAAACACTCATTTTTATCTATACATCACTTCATAAACCCAAGAACACACTACACAAAAAGCGCTTAAACCAGCTCAAAATGGCCGATACAACAGATTTATGTGCCAGTATTACACGTTCGCCGCGGGCCCGCGGGCACGGGCTGAGTTAGTGGTCGATTCAGGCTGCTGTCGTGTGCACTATGCTTAATGAGAGCAGATACGTTTGGGTGTGGCTTTAGCGGTAGTTGTAATTGTGACTTTTACATCGCTACTATGAGCTTGATATGTTTATTCATTGATAAGTGGTCGATGGCCTTTGTTGCTGCAGGTGGTTCTGGGTTTTAGCAAAGGAGGAGGTCGCACGCGTGAGGCACCGGTCCTCGCCCCAGCTGCCGCCGGGATTCCAGTCCTGATTTCGGCCACCGTTAGCGCGGGCTTGCGGACGGTGAGTAATGAGTAGCTCGTCATCCGATCGTCCGGTAACCGTCCGGACCTAGCTCAAGATGATGACGGTGTATTGTTCCACGCGCGCTTCAAGGAGTTATCAGCAAACAGTACGATCAGGGTTGAAGCCTAATGGGGCCAAGGGTCGAAGGACGAAGGAGGATGGGTTTTTAGTCAGTAAAGGTCTGACATTATCTTCCGCACCGCCCAAAGGCGCGGAGATGTCATTGGATGATTTTCCCACCTACAAAAAAAATGGTGGTTCTGGGTTTGGGTAAAAACAGGTCCCCTGTTTTACTACCTCTGGAAGAGGTCCTTCTTATGCATCAATCAATTTCCTGGCTTGTTCCCTATTTGTGATTAGCCTTCTTGATACTTTTACGCCATTCTACGCAATTTTGCGTCATTTCAAGTTTGCTTCTTAAGCATGTTAAAAAAGAAAATGCTCCAGTTGTGGATGGCACGGGCTGAGTTAGTGGTCTATTCAGGCTGCTGTCGTGTGCACTATGCTTAATGAGAGCAGATACGTTTGGGTCTGGCTGTAGCGGTAGTTGTAATTGTGACTTTTACATCACTACTATGAGCTTGATGTGTCTTTGATAAATGGTCGATGGCCTGAGTTGTTGTGACAACAGGTGGTTCTAGGTTCCATAAGCGCGGGCATGGGGGCAGTGAACAATGAGTAGCTCGTCGTTCGCAGTAACCGTAACCGGAGTTGTCAACAAACATTAGGGGGGCCAAGTAAGCCTACTGGGACCAAGGATCTGCTTCTGAGATGAAGAGTCGGCCCCAGTACGAAAGCTTTTATTGCTGCGACCACAGGTGGTTCTGGGTTTTTGTAAAAAGACCTGTTTTACCGCTTCCGCAATAGAAAGGGTTATGCTCGAAGTTTCCTTGCGTGATCGAATCAGAATTGAAGATATCCGAAGGAGAACTAAGGTTGCCGACATAGCACAAATAATCACCAAACTTAAGTGGCAATGGGCAGGGCACATTGCTAGCAGAACGGATGGTTATTGGGACCGAAAGGTTTTGGAGTGGCAAATGCGAACTAGAAGAGCAAAGCCTCTTACAAGGTGGACCGATGTCCTGGTGAAGGTTGCGGGAATCCGGTGGATGCGGGACGCACAGGATGGTTCATTGTGGCGCCACTTGGGGGAGGCCATGTCCAACAGTGGTCGTCTATCGTTTGAAATAATGATTACCTCTTTTGGAAGAGTTCCTTCTTATGCATCAATCACTCCCCTGGCTTGTTCCCTATTCGTTATCAGCCCTCTTGATACTTTATGCTATTGTAGGCGATTTTGCGTCATTTCAAGTTTCCTTTTTATGCATGTTAAAAAAGAAACTGCTCCAGTTGTGAATATATCTGGTACCACATAGCATTACACGCAACAGATGGTCAATGGGGATGAAAGGTTCTGGTGGCAAACACGTACCGAAAGACGAAGCGCTGGAACGCCTGTCACGAAGTGGACCGATGACCTGGTGAGAGTTCCGGGAATCCGATGGATGCGAGACAAATACGACTGGTCGTGGTGGGGACGCTTGGGGCAGGCCTTTTTCGGAGAGTGGACGTGTTTTGTCTGAAATGATAATGATGATAACATAGCACTAGGGGCCTTACCATGACGTGTTTAAAGGTCAGTCCTGCGAGTGAGAAAGAGGGATGAACTTATGCACCCTATGAAGCTCTCCAGCCTTTTAACAATTCAGTTTTGGTAGTAAAATGGATTGCAGTAAAAGCTTATGGTTGGGGCTCAGGTCTTTTTTTAGGGTTGGAAAATCATCAAATAACTTCTCCCGCTCTAGATGAAGCGACAGAGAATGTCTGATTGACTTTTATTGATTAAAATCCACCTGTGTTTTTTCACTTGCCCTTTGCCTATCAGAACTGCGGTGACTCTTTCAAACAATCCCGAAGCTCTAGTTCATAGCAAATGGCCTTAAATAAATTAAACAAATACCAAATGTGTGTGTTGGAGTTGTGTTTATATGTTAAAAAAAAAACTGGGCAAGTGCGAGTCGGATTCGCGCATTGAGGGTCCCATGCAAACTACAATTCCCGAATGGAGTCTCGAAGATTTTTCTGAATCGCATTTTTTTTTTTGTGACGTAGGTATAAACAAGTTTACAGTTTTCAGATTTTTCCCTATACCTATGCTTTAAGACCTTGCTTTGTGCCAAATTTCAGGATTCTGGGTCAACGGGAAGTACCTTATGAATTTGGATCTTTGTGAGTATCAAAATTTACGTTTTTTTGCGACATAAATGTCCGTATCTTTTTTATTCGTTAACTTAGAAGTTTGATTTTTTTACAGCTTAAAGGGACCGCAGACTTGAGTATATGGTTTTAATTTTAACTCGATACCTCCACGCGTTCTCGAGAAAAGGGGTCTTGACAGACAGACGTACAGACGGACGGACAACAAAGTGATCTTAAAAAGGTTCCGTTTTTTCTTTATAGGCACGGAACCCTAAAAATGATTGATGTTAAAATATTTCCATATTAATAAAATTAGATTATTTTTAAACAGGGTTAATATGTTGCCTATACACAAAGTTCGGGTTAAAAAAAAGCCTCATAGTCAACTTCTTTTAACTAGACAAAATATAATAAAATCTATCCTGTCGCGAATCCTTAGTAAAAAATATTAATTAATAAGAGAAAAATATCCAATTAATTGCTGAGAAGTGAAGTGCCGTCCTAATGAGAGCACGTCAAGGGTAGTCTAACGGTGATTGTAATTGTGCCTTACATCGCTACTACGGAGCTATGACTAGTAATTATTATGTTGTGTGCACAGCCTTAATCACGACTTGTGTGTAGTAAAATAAGCTCGATATTTATATATACATATTATATAAATATCGAGCTTATTTTCTAAATATATATTATATATATAATATTATAAAGAGGTAAAGTTTTTTTATGTTTTTTTGTTGGTAAGAGGTAATCTCTGAAAGTACTGGCCTGATAGCTAAAATTTATTGACCGATTGAAAGCTGTTTTGATTTTGACTGACATAGGCTATGTTTATATACTCGGGCAAAGCCGCGGGCAAAAGCTAGTATTTATATATATTTGTTTGCTTTTATTAACTAACGAGTTGACTTTCAATAATTATAGTCAGTAAACATAGCTCGAAGAATCGCCAAATTTAAGTGGCAATGGGAAGGGCACATTGCAAGCAGAACAGATGGTTGATGGGGACGAAAGGTTCTGGTGTGGCGCCGCGTACCTGAAGACGCAGCGTTGGAAGGCCTCCTACAAGGTGGACCGTTGACCTCTTCTCGACCTGGGCAGGGTCGCTGGAATCCGATGAATGCGAGACGCACAGGACCGGCCGTAGTGGCGATGCTTGGGGGAGGCTAGTGGACGTCTTTCGGCTGAAATGATGATGATGATGATGAATACATAATTATTATCAGAACATCCCGTAACTATCCTTACTGACTAGTATCACAAAATAGATAGGTACAGAAGACCATCTCATGTATGTACTTCACTTTTTATACCTACGCTCGGTGGACGCACACTAATGAGCGTTTGAGACGGAATTGTTCGACGAATGATCCGAGACGCGTACGAGACATCGTGTCTGTGAGCGGTGTCTTTGTGTGCGTTGCTCGAGCGCGCTTTGTATGTAGATTGACTTCTGTACCTATATATTTTGTGCTAGTATTTTATTGCAGAAGGTGATCAATTCAAGCTGGTCGGTGAAACTTCACGACAACCGTTTTTTGAGGGTAGGAAAACATCAAATATCTTCTCCCGCCCTGAGTGTTGAGTAACTCTATCAAGAACGAGAAAGAGTGTTCCATTCAGTTGGTCTTTGCCTTCTAAAGCCACGGTGGCTCTTTCAAATAATCTAATGATAGGCTCTTTAAATATGAGATACTTATTCTGATCGAGGCTCAAAATAATAATAATAATATTTTACAACTATCACACAGCGCCGTCTGGTCCCAAGCTAAGCAGAGCTTGTGTTATGGGTACTAGACAACTGATAAACATACTTATATATTTCTAAATACATACATATTATAGATAATTACACCCAGACACAGAACAAATGATCGTGCTCATCACACAAACATTTGTCCTGGGTGGGAATCGAACCCACGACCTTCGGCATAGCAGTCAGGGTCACTAACCACTAGACCAACAGGCCTGTTATTAATAAAAATTCATTAATAAATGGAATGGGTCAAAATTGAGATAATTTATAAATAAAATACAAGATAATTCTGAAATAATAATATCTGTTTCACAGGAAAATTACTAATTAGCATGCCAAGAAGACGGTTCAAGGTTAGGTATTCTAAGGTAATTAGAATTCTAAGAAATGTCAAATATTTCCTTATACTTATTCATAACTTCCCTGTAGGTACTTTTTGCTTTGCAGATTTTCCTCTTTTCCATATTTGATTAATTCACGTGCTCCATCCCCTTTGATTCAACGTGCCTAAATAAAATAAAAATGTCGCAACCAGAAACCCGCAAATAAAGTATTAATACCACGTCACTCACCCACGTGAAGCAGCGTGACATCGACGTCACGCGTGACACGAGCCATCCATCACGCCGCATGCCTAAAGAAAAACCAAACACGCTTGCACACACCTAGAACCTTATAACTTGAACTATTGAGCTGAAATTCCTTTAACGCAACGTAGGTATATGATTGTCCAAGAATATGTTACCAACGTTCACATGCAGCTAAATTCAAGTTTCGAAGAAAAGAAAAGTTCGAAATTCAAATTTCGCAACTGCAAATTACAGGTTGTTTGAAATTCGAGTTTTTTGTCACACGTAAGTACAGGCGGTTGCCGAAACGGAAAATTGCGATATAACTTTATTTTTTAGGATGAGATTGACGACTTAAGTAGGTGAGTCGTGATATATTCCGTGATACGCGCTTATCTCGTTACGTTTATTGGCGTGAAGGTTTGCTGGATTATTATGTTTTGGCAATATGAGGTGGTGAAGCACTTGAGTCGAGGAGAATTTTAAATGAACGTATTACTGACATATTTTTTTCTTGGGTTGTTTGTTTTCTTTTTATTAATTTTTTAATGTAATTTATTTGTTAGTGAAGGTACCTACTAATACCATTGATTTACTCACTCAGTCACCTTGATTAAGAAAAGAGATTTTAATATTTGTTTGGTCCCCAAACATACTTTAATAGGTACTCTATTTTTAACTTTTTTTTTTTTAAGATTAAACTATAGTGTGAATTTTTCCTGTAACCAACACGCAGACCCGGAACTGCTGTAGCCAATAATAATATCTGTTACATGTTTAGTTGTATTCTTTATAGCATTGTTTAGTAGCATATAGAAAAGTTATCTAAACTAATATTGTAAAAGGGAAAGATCTTATTGGTTTTGTTTGTTTGTATGTTATAATTTGACTGCAAAACTACTTGACTGGTTTCAGAAATTCTTTCACCTTTAGAAATTTACATCTTCACTGAGTAACATAAGCTGATTATTTCCTACTTTCATGCGGGCGAAGCCGCTGGTAGAAAGAAGCTAGTAAGAAATAGAGAAAAACTTTTCACGCTACCAAGCCCCTCATTAAGCACCATCAGCGGTTCATACAAAACCGATTATCTCACTACAACATAATCTTCTTTACCATGCATGTCCATACATTCAATAAACCATCCCATTCAAGTCAATCATTATCCTCACCCAAATACGTCATCGTCCTCACCCAAAACCATAATGACGTAAACACCAAGAAAATTGTCTTCGAGACAATTCAACGCGAGTCGATGGAACCTATAACTCGTACACACCCCGGTATTGATTAAAAAAGCAACATAAATTAGCGAATTCGAGGGACGAGAGGGGGACGAAGGGGGTTGTTGTCAAAAAACTTTTATAAGTGTTTATGTGTACGTACCCACCCCCCGCGGCCCGCGCAGGGAGTGCCCCGCGCCGCTGACACCCTTTCGCGCATACCCACATTCGTATAAAACACCCGGTACAGGAGATGGCAAAACTGGACATCGGTTTGTATTGGTTTTTATAATGCGGATTTTTTAATAAAATTGGTTAATAATCCGATTATAATTTAGGTGTCTTCAAGGCAAGAGTGAATGGGCTCTTAATAAACTAGTGCGCCTCACTATCAACGATTGCATCACAGCTTACCATCAGGTGGGATTGCAGTCAAGCAATAGTTTATATCAATTAAAAAACAGTGGTCTACAATAATAATAAAAAGTAAAAATAAAATCCAGCAGTTTAATAATAAAGATTAATTTAATTTTTTAACTCCTTAACCCGGCGCAAATGACGTGAAAATAATTACTAGGACGATGACGCCGGGTCATATTGACCCGAATTTTATCGATAATTTTACAAGAAATTTAACAAGTCACCTTAATTTTAATGACTGTTTATTAAAATGAATTTATTTGCTTAAGTAGTAAAATACAAATAATAACAATAAGTTCTAGACATTACACTTTTATTAGCTTTTTCAATAACGCATGCAAAGTTAACTTTATAAAACAAACATTTTTAAATTTTTAATTTTTGGTAAAGTATTCTTAGCAATAATAGGAATCAATAATCTTATGTATTAATAGAAAGATCATATGAGCTTTATAACATGAAAATAAAAACGAATCAGTCTTCTACGTCATCATTCAGGCCCACGGAACTGCTGCAATTATTGCATTATAGAATCAAATGGTCTGGGCAAATATAAACGCATGACCAGTGTAAGACGTTTTCTTATCCTTTTTAGACGGACATCCTTGACATCTCTTGCGAGTTCCTGGAGCTTTTTGGGGAGGCTCTTCACTAGGGTCACCTAGAAAATCCGCTATTCTTTTGCGCAATTGACGAGGTACATATGTAAAATTCTAACATACACAAATTTTGTGTGTTTGAATTTTACGTAACATCCCATGGGTAATGAATAAGTCCCAATATTCTAACTCAATCATGGCACCTTGAGTTACAGGTTTTACGCCTGGCCTTTCAGATCATATATTTTCAGATCTGGAACGTACAATCGGTCGTGGAAGTGCTTTTTGCCTCATTGTTCCATCCTTTCCTTTGAAAATTGTTGCCGTAATTGGTGTTGTACGGTCCCAAGATCGATATCATCTGAATTTGACCCCGTATCACTAGCTTCTTGTTCATTCTCACTGTCATTGTTGCGTTCTGATAAATGGTCGACAATATTCACGTCTGAAGCACCTTTGAAATCTTGAATGTCGGAATCAGACTCTTCTAACATCGCCACAATTCTAGCTGGATCATTGATCAATGAAATTTTCATTATAAACCTTTGAAAAACAAGGTTAATTAACATTTAACACTAAATAAGCAAATAAACGTAAGTCACGAAATTACTACGCCAGCGATGACGCTGGGTCATACTTACCCGTTTTTACTTGACGCACGTATATCTCCCAGCGCACGCGGTGTAACACTGATCGTATCAACGAAACGGGTAGAGAGGGGTTGTATCTCCAGCTACATAAACGTTCGAACCATACGACCGACGCAAAAATTAAATATATTAGTTTAAAATTGCCTCGGGTCAGTATGACCCAGCGTCATTGTCGCCGGGTTAAGTACACACTGGAAGTAAAAAATTTTGGTAAAATGATTAATTTGTATTCAAGGTCCTACTTAAAAACTCATGTTGTCTTTAACAGTTTAATAAAACAGCCCTGTAATAATTTTAATAAACAATTATTAAAGTTACAGAAACAAATAATAAGTAAATTATTATTATTATTTTAGTAATTTTTTGTTTTAATTTTCAAGTTAATATAGATATAAAGAAAAATCTATGGATTGATGAGTAAATAAATGCTAAAAACACTACTATCTATTTAAAAACAAACGCAACAAAAGTCTACAGTCCGTCAAATGTCAATACCCCATATTGTTACCAAACATCCCTTTTCCGCCTACACCGTCGTTAAACCACTTTTCCTTTCAACTGTACACTGACATACAAGTACATGTAAATTAAACACCACCGCACACAGACACGCACACAAATAAAAACGTAAAGAAACACCGCGGAGAGGAAGAATGTATTAAGAAAGCGCGAAAGGGACGCCTTTCTAATTAACACCCCGTGAGGGAGCGAGACGGAGATATACGACACGCTAATTAAGAATACAAGAAGAAAGACGCGTTTTATATACAGCCTCGGGATTCTGTGAGTGTGTGAGTTAACTGTACGTGTGTGTTGACGATTTTCCATCTGTAACGCGCATGTGTAAGTGTTGTGTTATTAACTCATTATGTGAAGAGTTAGTAAGTACATAAGCGTTATTTACTGGTTAATTGAAAGCGGTTTTCTCCGATAAGAGCCTGGTAAAGACAGCGGTATCGAGACATTTTCTATTTGAGTTTCGATTTTAACATGTCGCTTCTTATTGTTACATAAAAATAATGCAGCGAAGAAAAGTTTTCGTAATAACTTTCAGTTGGAAGAAAGTCTTGATTTTGTGGAGATTGTTATTTTATATTTGGATCTCAAAGCGTTACTTGATATTGTAAAAATAAGTTTTGTAATACGATGTAACCTTTAGGAAGAATTAATTGTTCTTGCAAAATATTTTGAGTAAAACTGATATAGTTGTCTGATAAATAAAGGTAAAAAAATTGTTTAAATTTGAAACTAGGTAAGCATCTATCTACAGCAAACCGGCTAGTGATTATTTTATTACTTTTTTTTATTGTTATAAACTAGTCCTTGACTGCGATTCTACCTGATGGTAAGCCTGATGGTGAGGCGCACTAGTCAATGAGCCTATTCAATTACCTTGAAGACACTCAAATTATAATTATTACGATACGATGGAAAGACTCTTTAAGAAATTGTAGTTTTAAAATGTCAAAAAAAAACTGACATATTTGTCTGGTGACCATGAAGTTATCCACTGTGGGGCTTAGGCCTCCCCCAAGTGTCGCCACAATGAACGATCCTGTGCGTCTTGCATCCATCGGTTTCCCGCAACCTTCACCAGTTTATCGGTCCACTTTGTAGGAAGGCCTTCCAATGCTTCCTGTATGCAGTCGCCACTCCAGAATCTTTCGGCCCCAACTGCCATAAAGGTCAACTATTTACTAGATAAAGTATTTCAATGTTCGAAAACTTTATTAAATAACCCCAAAAATGCTTCAAACTTCGTCAACAAACACTATACTAACTTTATAAAAATAAACAACATTCCCTCTCGAAAAAGTTTGCCAGATTTTTTCCGACAGACCTTATTTATCTTAGAAAGATCCGGCCCTTTGATATTATGAGGGTCATGGTCAGCCAATAATGGTTTAAGCGGCTACTGAAGGACGCGAGGACGTCTTCCGGTGAGGACTTAATGATGTAAAGGGATTTAGGGAAGCTATGGGGGTGAAAGAAAAGAAATATTTGGGGGTGAGAAAAAATGTTTTTTTTTTTTTGTTTAATTGGAGAATATACTAACTTCTGCTAGCAGCTTTACTCGCATGAATATAGGTTTCTCTATACAAAAGGGGTGAATTTTGGAAAATTATCTTCTAGTATTCACCTAAAAGAAAATCTTGTGCGAAATTTTACGCTCCTAGGCCCTATTGTTTTGGCTGTACATTAATATGTCAGTCAGTCAGTTTCTTCTTTTATATTATTATAATAATTCGACGGTTGAAAGGCAAAATGATCTAAGCGACATTGAGTAAACTTTATAAAAGTGAACTCTAAAAATTTTAACTTCAAATCACTCTTTTGTTAAGTTTACTCAATGCCGCTTAGATTATTTTGCCTTTCAACCGTCGAAATTATTGAAATATTAAGGTACCAAAGTTAGTCCCGTGACATAAATCTCACAGTAAAAGACTTCTATGGATGCTTTATTTTGTCGTTAATATAAGTTTCCATACTGTGATTCCCAGTCAAGACATCGTTAAAAAATATTACTATCTTACAAATTGAGTACTCAATTAAATACTAGAGATTGAGCAAAAAAATAAGGCTTCTAAGTACTAAGAGTTCCAGCAAAGAACCTGGACTTAAGTACAGTTTTGTAACAGGAACAAATCCAAGGAGTCTTATATCTAATTTAGGAAATAATGTTCTCAAGTAATGAAAGTTGATAATGATGATTACTATCGTTAAAGTCCTTTTATTACTGCGCAAAACTGCTTCCATTTTATGGCAGGATTTTGTTTTAAGATAACTGTTGTAGACGCAGTATACACGTCTGCCTACTGGTACTTACTTTCCTAGTGTTATTAGTAAGCTAGGTAACGAACAAAGTCCTCGTGAAAAGTCAGAAAGGAGAGTTATTACTGTTGCCTAGACTTATTTCTTCTGGCAAGCAAACAGTATTTGAATTTCGATAAAACTACAAGAACGTCAAAATGAGACTTTATACTTTAAGTTGGGGAACGCATCGAAAATACATTCGCATCTCTACGATCCGGAGTTCGTTTATACCACGTACATCGAAGGACTGGAACAATTTGCCTGCTGCGGTCTTCCCGTTCGACTATAATTTAGGTTTCTTCAAAGCTAGAGTGAATAAGCTACGAGTATTATTAAACTATTGCGCTTCTCTACCACTAAGTAATTGCATCAATGCTTACCTACAGTTGCCATCACGGATTTTGAGCGCTCGGCGTCAGAGTGGGGATCGCTTTGCGCATTCCATACATTGGCGAGCCAATCGTCTTCGTTGTTAGATACATGCAGCAACGCAGGGAACGAATGAGGAGTGATGTCTATGACGCGATGGCGCGGCGAGCCAATCACTGACACTCCCCGCCCCCGGGAGGAAGAGACCGAATATTTGACTTCTGCGCAACCGCTCAAGATCTGTGATGGCAACTGTACTATCAAGTGAGATCGGAGTCATGCACTAGTTGATATTACTTAAAAAAAAAAACAGTTTTCTAGAGAGTGATGATCATTTCTTGCAATTTCATCTTTGAGTTTACTTTTAAAGAAAGAAAGATAGAAAACATGTTTATTTGGCACACAGACTGACATGATTACATTATAAGTAGTCAGTCAGTAGTCGAATGTCAAAATAAACTTAATCGTGTAATATTATGTCATTACACTAATATATAAAGGTGAATGTTTGTGAGAGTGTATGTGTATGTTTGTTACTGATTCACACTCAAACGGCTGAACGAATTTAGGTTTAATTTGGCATACAGATAGACTATATCCTGGATCAACAAATAGGATACTTTTATCTCGGAAGTATGTTTTTTTGGAATAATTTTCTACCTAAACATAGTGCAATAATAATACTCATCACCACTTTTTCTAAATTACTAAAAGCTACATCATAGGTATCATATACAAGAGATAGTTCTAGCTATATAAACATACTTAGCCAAATGATCTCAGTTCGAAACCTCAACACAAAGGCATCAGCACATCTCACCGTAATTGCTCGCAGATCTCGATGCGAGCTCAAAAGCCTAATGATGCGTTCTGTACTAACCCAAGATAAGACATATCGCCTTTTGATCACCTACCGACGTCAAGAAAACCTTATCGCACTCACTGTAGGTTTATTTGTTTTAAGCTTTCAATGCGAACGAATGAAACGGGCTGTGTATTGAATTACCAAAAAAGACGTAACTACAATTTGTTGACGGACAAAATTCAATTTTAATAGGGAAAAAATAGGGTTGGAATTTCAGTGGGGGTTGTAAAAAGATATACAGGTTGAGTTCGCTTATCTTGCTCTCGGAAAAAGCTTGCAAGAAAGCAAAGAATGGTGGAAGAAAGGGAAAGGGACAAGAAGGAGATATGTCTCAACGTCGGTGATGAATTAAATTTTTTAGGGGGTCTCGGGGGGGCAACTTTGCCCCTTTCATTGGCGCGTCTTCATCCAGTTATTCGTTTCTTTAATTTGTGTTAATTTTTTTTTGCTTTGTTAATGTGTATCGCGTTTTTTAGGTTTTGTGCTTTTGTTTACTTTGTGTGTAAGATTATGAGGTAATGCTTAGTGCCTAGATTGTTCCTTGGCTGAGAAATATTTGCTTTTTATCGTTGTGACAGTTTTTAGTATCAATTGAGTTTTTATTTTTAGGATTATATAATTTTTTTTTTGACAGGTACTCTCTACACTAACAGACGAAACCAACACGTGCAGAGATTCGTTGAATATCTTATGAGTTGATTGTAATGATTTTTATTTTCTAAGAGTATATTGTATTTATTGTTAGACTCTTATTTGATTACCTGTGTTGATTACTAATTTCAAGAAGCTGTGTTGTATGAAAATTTCAATGAATTTAAAAAAATCTACCCAGTAGTTTTTGAGGTTGATCTTTTCAAACAAAAAAAAAATTATATAGTAGTAGATTAGTATTAGTATATATGTAAATAGTTAGTATAGAAAATGTTCTGTTATTATTCGTCTTTTGTTTTTTTTTGTGGGCAAAAGTCATCCAAATGTTATCCGCGGGGATATCATTTGGATGACTTTTGCCCACTTTGATATTTATTTTGCAAATTACTTTTTAAAAACACTTACACATTTTTTTTTTGCGTTAGGAATATCATCCAACGACATTCCCCGCTCTTAGGCGGAGCGGGAGATAGTGTCAGACTCTTACTGACTAAAAAACCCACCCCGTTCCTTCGTGCCTTTCATACCGGGGCTGAGCTACCTTTCGAAGCTAACCCTGGCCTCAGTAGTTATTATTCGTCTGACGAAATCTGTCAATATTATTCGTAGTCTATTTTAATACGTTAAATATGTACAGGACTGAAACGTCGGATACTGTGTGACTTTAAATAAACGCCTACATTCAACTTACATTATAATAGTATAAAAGCCTATATTTAAAAAAGAAAATTTTTACAAACTAACTTTCTAAAAACATTTTGTGGTCGTGATATATTCTATAAACAAAGTATTTGTTTTTTTATGTTTAGATTAATATTTCTAGCGAACTTCTGTGTAGCTATTTCAATTATAAAGGTCACCATTGTACCTTTTAAACCAATATTCTAAGAATATCATTCAAAAAGGATGTTCGATGTTTGTTGACAAATCACCTACCTACGTATTTTTGATGGCCACTTTTAACATGTTTATCGCTGTTTTTCAGTATCGACAAGCTGTTGATTTCATTAATTGTATCTATGTACTATCACTTGCAAAAGTCCATAAGAATTCTTAAAACTTATTCGTTTGACGTTTAGTTTGACTTACGACCTTTTATTTTCAAGTTTCGCCAACAAATGATTGAAATTCACAATTTCATCAACTTATCATAAGTCAAGATGGCCCAGTGGTATAGGCACACAGTTTGAAGCGCAAATCAGTGTGCCGCAAGTTCAAATCCCACGCAATTATTGACTTTTTGTAAGTTCTTACCCGATTGGAAGTTATGTATTTGCATTACATATATTAAATTATTCTTTAACTTGTTCCCACATTTCTTAGAGTTAGAAAGGTAGATCACAAAAAAACTAAATAAAGAATTAGATTTCTGCGAGGTAGACATGAGTTTTAACTTAACCGAAATGAACTGTCGTTTGGTTGTAGTTGTTGGTTAGTGACGTGAGGTTGACAGTATTGTAATATTCGCAAAATGCAGGCTAATATTAGTATTGAAGTGAGGGCGACTATCATTGGGCTGCATAAAAGTGGTCTTAATAAAACACAAATATCTGAAGAAACCGGACTGAATGTGAGTATAATAGCTATTAATGAATTGTAACTTTATTACAAATTAATCTTCTAATTAAAACGTATGCCATTTATGAATCCATTCATCGTATCTTTATGAGGTTTAAAAGAGAAATACGTAAATCGTTGGGTTTATTGGATTGGTTATTGGATTAATAAATGCAGTTTTATTTTAAAATTATATTAAATAATTATGATTATTAACATTTTATATAATGAAAATGAAGTGAAGTAGGTATAGCTGCCTAATATATATTTTTTTTTATTTTAGAAAAATACTGTAAATCTTTGGCTAAAAAGATATGAGGAAGAAGGTAGCCTTGCTAGTCGAAAGAGAAGTGGGAGACCGAAGCTTATTAGCGAGGCGCAGCGGCGACATATGGTGGACGTATACGAAACGAATGGTTTCGCACCAACGAGACATTTTGCGGAATTATATGACACCTCGATGGATACTGTTCGCCGTGCACTTCACGCTGAAGGCGTGCATCACAGAAAACCTGCTAAAAAGCCGTACTTGACAGAGAGGCACAAACAAGAACGATTACGTTTCGCACTAAATATTTAATGTTAACTAAACTAAATGGCCTACCATTTTATTTTAACATATCTGTGATTATTCGTTAACAAACACTGTATTGTATTGTGTTTACTTTCGTTTAAAACAGCTATATCTTTTAACTTGTGCCATCGCCTCATCTTAAGAATGCAGTGAACTCGCTATCAATTTTGTTGACAATAATCATGAGTCTATTTCGTTTTTTATTCTTCTACCCGCACTGTTTTAACATAATACTATAGTTCAATTTATTTTTCTCATCTAATTGACGATTATCTTGTGAGAACTAAAGTTCTTTTAACAGAAATTGAGGTTTGGTTTCAATCTTCTTTTCGTCAAGAAAATGAACAATTAAGCTATGACCTCAATACATTCATTGTGACGTTACACAAAAATAAAATATTTACAAAGTCCAAATCATATATCACTTTTCAATAAATAACTGGATATAAACAATTACCTATATTTTATTTTATTAAAATTTGAATATCCGTTCATTGTTACGTTATTCATATTATGAATGGTCTAAGTGGGTATACTTCCAACAAACAATCTTAGGCGTAACATAGATAACGGTTACAAGATAACTTTTTGTCTAGGTAACAATTCGACGTCACAATTCTCATAAATGTTTAATTTGTAAATATAAAGAATAAACATTTTTATTAAACACGTCTTTTTATTTCCACCTTATAACATCGAAAAGATGTAACAACTAAATAATTGCAAATTACGAATGTGATTCTTCTTGTGGTTAATAGATCACATTCGTAATTTGCAACTATTTAGTGCAAAAAATGCAATAGTATTTTTCATAGAAATATAAAAAAACAACTATATCAATATAGATTGGGAATTTTCAAAGTAAGAAATAACTGCAACGGACCGACCATGATTTGAACTCGGGTTACGTGATTTGCGAATCCAACACTTAGTTCACACGGCTACCAGCACATGACGTATTTGGGCGAATTTTATTAATGCTATGGTAAGAACAGAAAAATAATAAATGTTTTTAAGCTCAGTGCGACGACAGTTCCTTAGTGTGTTATCTGTGGAATGTGGATACTCATACATGCGCACACATACGCACGGAAGTATCGCGCTCGCTCGGTTCGTAGCAATGTAATCTTTAGCGTTCCTATGGACTTTTGCGGCCTTACTGTACTTACATATTATATGTGTGTGTATGTGTGTTATTATTGCGTGTAAAGCAATGTCTTGTATAGATTCTAAGCGCTACCGCCGTATCTACATACTGTCTCCTCATTATATTACTTGATAACTTAGATTTCGTTTCAAGTTTAGATATTAAAAACCTATTGTCTGAGTCATCAAACAATTTTTTTCCCCATACCATACCCATACTTCAAAACTGCTTAGCCCTAAAAAAGAAAAAAAAATCGATGACGTCACGTTAATTTCCTACATCCGACATCCCCTATGTGTGCATGCAAGCTCAGCACGTATGCACGCACTCTCTATTTGAATAGGAAAGAAGAAAAAAAAACTCGAATCGATATTACAAAACAAAAGCAGAACCCTTCGTAAAATGCTAAAATCGATGCGAAGAAGTGTCATTAAAGAACCCCCAAAAATTAAAACCCCCTGTTTGTGTACGCACACACGCGTATGTTAATATGACTAATAGATGCACACACATGTAAGGAAGTTAATGAACTATTCACGGTAGGATGTGCGATTTTGTATAGCTTTGAGTTTTTATGATGCGTTCGAGAATTTAAATTGGGAATAGAATTTGTGATTGTGTTTTGTTTATTTTTTTATTTTATGGATCTATGATTAAGTTTTATTTTTTTGTTGGTTTCGAAAACGTATTTAACTAATCAAACAAAGTCAAGTTTGGAAATTATTTAGTTTTTGATACTTTGTTTTCCATTAGAATGCGGATATAACACATATGCTATTGTAGTGTGTGTCAATAAATGCTTCGCAAAAGTCACTACTAAATTCTCAGCTCCATATCACTGAGATCACACTTGTTTCAATAATTCCACCTAATGTTCAGTTACGCACACACTTGGAATACATAACAACTACACCAATTTCGCACCAATCAAATCAATATCCTCTAAGAATCAATTTGAAATTAGTACAGCTACAGAATTTTACTTGAAAAAAAACCCGCCAAAACTTAGTTGTTCAATTGGGGTATCATTCTTTTTATGACTTATGATTTTTCTGCATCTAGATTTTCTTTTGTTTCACTGCTGGTTTGACTTAAGCCAAATCGAGTCATGTTAGCTGTCTGCTTGATCTCTGCTGGGTAAACGTCTAGTAATGGTTGCTAGAGGGTGGTTGGCGTTACTGGGTCGGAAAGCGATGGTGAGACGACCAGTAGCCCGATTCACGTAATCAAAACCGTAACGATATCGTAGCGATTTAGTCGTTTAGACCATTTCTGTATTCACATCCATCAATCGAGTTTGAACGACACCGATTTTAAAGTCGTTAAATCGAAGAGTCGATTAAAAAAAAAAACTGTATTTCTTTATCCTGGTAGAATACTTATTAATGTAACTGGAAATAAATCGTCAATAGATCGTTTAGTTTCGAGTCAGTTGAGTTGTTGTTCTATCCAATCCCGATTAGGGAACACGTGAATATACCGCTTTTGGATAGGACTTCGATCGAAAACTTCAACGATATTTGGCTTGTTTGATTTTACATGAATCAGGCTACTGGACAGTTGTAAACTGACGGTAAATAAAAAGGGCTCTGAAAAGATATAGAGGAGGCCTTGGTTCGGCACGGGACATAAAACCAAAAAGGAGGCTCGTGAGTTACATTTAATTTTTAATTATGAAAAATCACTGTTTTAAAGAACTACAATATTATTTTTTATTATTATGTACAGAATACTTAGCCAATGTCAAAAGGGGGTCTCAATTCGTTTGTAATCTGAACGATTGCATGGACAATTTAAACATTGGTCACAAGTGGTGACCCAGAGTAAAGTAGCAGCTTGAGTGATACTTCACAATTCGACGAGTTTAATAAACAAAAGCTTTAGAAAATCGAGGGAAAATAAATATTGTGACACCCTTGTCTTTAATCCTTTGATTTGGTATAAAAACTTAAATAAAATAAAATAAAATAAAAAATAAAAATATGTATTTTTATTTCGTCATTTTTACTGATACTGGAAAACCTACAGAATTGTATTAAATTGCTTAGAGCTTCAAATCTTTTAATTTACAAATAGGTAGCGCATGTGCGCGGTTGGCGTAGTGGTTGAGCGATTAGCAAGTACACTGCGCGTCACGGGTACGATTCCCTCATGTGACAATATTTGTATGGCCTACAAATAGTTGTTCTGGGTCTGGACGTCTTCTGTATGTGAGTATAACGTTTGTGAACACATCCATAATTCAGTAGCAATTCCCAGCGCGGATTTTTTTTTTTTAAATATGCCCTTGGAATAATAATGGCCCCTTAATTTTTACCCGACTATGGCAAAGGCAAAGGAGGATTATAATTTTTTGAACAAGTAGCTGAATAGCACATCATTAAAAAAAAAAAATACAACCGAATTGAGAAACTCCTTCTTTTTTTTGTAGTCTTACAATAATACAGCAATAATATAATTTACTAGCCTTTGTCCGCGGCTTCGCCCGCGTACATAACATGTAGCCTATTGTCACTCAGGAATAAAGAAGCTTTGAACGGGTGAAAAATTTTTACCAATCGGACTAGTACTTTCAGAGATTATAACCTCCAAACAAAAAAAAAAAAAACGAACTTTACCTCTTTATAATAGGTATTAGCGTAGATGATAGAACAGACTTTGAAAATAGAACTACAATCATGTTAAATTCCTTGACCAGTTCTTGCAAAGCGTCTTTGAGTTTGTAACGCCAAGTTCCTAGTAGTATAAAAACTAATACAAAAACTTCAAGATCATAACAAACCCCAACCCTAATAAAATATACCTCCCAAGATCCAACCAGCCCAAATTAAAGTCACCGCCAAACTTCCCAAAAAATATAAACATGTAGGCATACATGTAAACATAAAAAGATGTACATATACATCGCAAGGCGGCGATGAGTTTTAAAGTTTTTAAGGGTTCGTCGAAGATTGCGTGGCTTGATTACCGCCCCCCCTTGGGGAGGGGGTGTACACCCCCACACACGACTAGGGCCGAAAACACCGCTGGCCTCCCTTTTTTAAGGAGGGTAAATTAAAAGTGTTATGTGTAGGCGGTGATTCTTGATACTTTAAGACAGTTAAGACATTCCTTATCTTTTTTTCGCAGCATTAGATGTTATGCTGGTGCTTAGAGCGTAATGGGTGCACGTTAAATTTTAAGGCTGTGGTGTTGGTAATATTAATTAATTTAGATTTTAGATTTTCTTGCTACTGTAGGTGATTATTGTAATTAAGCTTTAAGACGAGACGACGCTTTTTGGCGAGTTGTAAGCTTTATAAGCAACATATTGTTATTAGTAGTTATTAGACTTATGTTTTGTATAAATCCTGAATATTTTTAAGCTATTGCATACCTTCTATCGCGGGCCTTGAGCGTGAAGACCGAATCCAGAAATTCCGTAACGAAAATAACCTAACACCCTCCACTCATTTGTTTTTTTGAGCGTGGTGACCGATAAGAAAACAAATGAGTGAACAATCAATCAAAATTCAATTCAATGTGTGAAAGTGTAACTTCAATTAATATCAAAGAAAAAAAAACAAAGGAAAAAAAATACTGCATAAATAAAATAAATAAATAATTATAATTGCATAAGTTGATAAAAATGCTATGCAATAGCTTTACCGCGGCAGTCCCCGAGTGCCACACGTCTTTTTTTGATTAATGTGGTTACTGGGAAAACATAATAAATAAATATGCGGTGACTTAATTATTGAAACCAATTTTTTTATCTGATATATACTAGTGCTTAACTGCGATCCCACCTGATCAATAAACAGTGATGCAATCGTTGATGATGAGGCGCACTAGTTTATTAAAAGCCTGTTTTGTACTTGTGATTGATTTCCTGAAAATCCCTAAGTCTGTGTATCAACGCTTCGTTTTAAAAAAATATATACCTAATTAAAAACTGTAATGGACTGGCCTGTTAGTTTAATGTTTAGTGGTCCTCTGGTTATAATGTTGGAGGTCGTTGGTTCAATTTCTACTCAACAAATGTTTAATGTTTGTTGTTGATAATTCGTTCTGTGTCTGGGGGTAATTTATCAATAATATGTATATTTTTAACAGTATGTAAGTGTGTTTATCAATTAAGTAGTACTTATAACACATAAACACATTATTATTGTTATAATGGAAACGCATGCATGTAAAATAAATATATATTTTTTTTTTCTATTAAATCTAGTTGAAATTAAAATAAAAGTATCAAGACTGGTCTTACTAAGTGAAGACATGTGCAAGACAGTCGTCCGCGTCGTTCGCTCGTTCATTTGCAAACGATTGTAATTCGTATCTGTGTCGTACTCGCACAGTCGTACCATGATATCTATCTCGTGTCGCGATATTACTGAAATGTTACGCAGTTACATGTTTAATGTTTATGTTGCGATTTTTATGTTACCTCGTTTGCGGAATTACTTTTTATTTATTGTTATTTTTTTGGCAACAGGATAATGTACAACCAGTTTTCCCAAGGGGTATCGTGTTATCTAATTAGTGGGCTATGCATATCAGATTTTGTGTGGTAGATGACACCAAAACAGTTAAGAAAATGGTCATAATTATTACTTAAAGTCATAAGTGAGTAAAGTATTCCTTAAATTGGATTAGGTGCCTGCGTTAACAGCATATTTTGATACAAGTGAGAACACATTCATTGTGTGTACAGCTAAGGAGTAGAATCCCCTGTCGGAGTCTATGTTTTCTGATGGCTACAACTAGGGAATCTTCAAGTCAAGATTGAATAGGTTACTTCTAAGTAACCGTGCCCCATCGTCGACCGCATCGTCGCTTTCCATCAGGTGAGATAGCGGCCAAGCGCGAACCTATTAACAATAAAAGAAAAAGAAAATGGCGATAATTTGTCAGTGCGACCGAAGCGGAATTAGCCAAATTCGCTGCAGTGACAAATTGGTACACATAAGAAGAAATAAATAAACAGGGTTGACTAGCGATTAGTAGGGGTCGCTTAGCGCCCAGCCTGATACGATAAATACTATAAATTGTGGTGGGGGGCGAGCTTGCATACTTTTCGCACTAGTGCGGAAAATTATAGATAAATTGAGTACCCTAAAAGCAGTAGGGATAAAAGCGGGTGTTCGATCAAGTGTATGAAAAATGTTTACCTTATAATGTATACTTAATTTTTGATGCTAAATATTTTCGTCATTTTCGTATTCTAAACACCGAACACGCTTCTAATCGGGAACCTTACAAAACACGTCACCGTCACCCCTCTAAAAATTAAAAACAAAACACTCGCATAAAGGCGCACACACACCGACGAAGCTCACCTAATTATCGGCGCGGAGGGACTTTGCATAAGAAAGTATTGCTGCGTTTTACGGCGCGTGTCGTGCCCCCACCCCACGGCCCAGATAAAAAATCTCCCATTTCCTTAATTCGTTTATCGGGGCTGGTGAGGCTTTGTCTCCGATCGATGAACGCCTCCAAATGAGCGCGAAACGTGACGCGCGTGTGTATTAAGCTTAAGGTGACGGTTTTAAGACGCAATTTTTATATAAGATTTTTTTTTGATATGCAAACTGGTAAGTAGGGTTTTGGTCATTTTTCATGATACACAGAAAAGTTGTGGGTGCATTAAAAAGTTGCATTTAAGCCAACACTGCAAAACAGTTAGCCAAGTTAGCTTTTTTAAAGTAGTTAAAACCTATACAAGTATACTTAACTTACATTATGCGTGCGAACGATGACTAAATATTTGTTTTTGTATAGTAAAACCAAAGCAGTGGTGGCCGAGTGGCAATGGCACCGACTTACAAATTTTAGGTCGCGGGTTTAAACCCTGCCAGGCGCATTACTTTGTGTAATTTATTTCAAAACCACTGCTCTCAAAACAGTGAAGGAAAACATCGTGAAGAAACGTCTGGAACAGTTTGCCTGCTGCGGTCTTCCCGTCCGATTATAATTTGGGTGTCTTCAAGGCTAGAGTGAATAGGCTCTTAATAAACTAGTGCGCCTCACCATCAAAGATTGCATCGCTACTTACCATCAGGTGGGATCGCAGTCAAGCACTAGTTTATATCAATTAAAAAAAAAAGAACGAACAATTCGAAGACATGTGACATTCACTAACCCGCACTGGGTCCGCGTGGTAGATAACGGTAATTTCCCTCTTCTAGAGACGAGGCCTTTTTTTTTATGGTGGGAAAAGTCATGCATTCACATCCGCCGCCCTTGGGCGGAGCGGGAGATAGTATCAGACTCTTACTGACTAAAAGACCCACCCCGTTCCTTCTAGCCTTCATACCGGGGCTCGAGCGCCCTTTCGGATAACCCTGGCCCCGCATCCCAGCAGTGGAAACATAAAAATGCTGATGATTTTGGTGATAGTAAAAGACTACAAATCTTTATACATCCCAAATGGATAAACTCTCTGTGTATCCAGTATTATGAGACTTTTAAGGCGTCTTACTTTTTCAATACTTTTGAATTTAACTTGTTTTAAAAGAAGTTGAGAACAAGTTTTTTGATTCTTCTTTCACGCCTGAACCCAAACTAGTAACTGACACTTTTATTATCATTAAAAATGGAAAAACAAGCAAAATTAAATTAAAAGCCACGCGTTCACAAACTAAAGCAATCAGCCGTCCCCTAAAACACGCCACAAAAGTCAATAAATTAAGCCCAGGAACACATGTATCGGCCCCCCGTTTCCAACGATAACTTAGTAATTAAGAAAGGCATTAATCATTGCATAGGACAGAGTCAGTCTGATTGCCAATGTGACAAACTGGCATAAGTCATGCGTTCGGGAACGATCGTGGGTGCCATGCCTTAGTGTTGGGATATGCGAGATCGAACGTTCGATTGGTGCGGTTGGTAATTGTTTTTTGACTGTTCGAAATTCGAATCAATTTGCCCAACATTTTAAATTTAAATCTGGAGAGAATTCTAATTATCAGTAGATTTATAAATTCAAGTGCTTATTGTGTTGAAAACAAATAAATATTGTTCAGCTGCCATTACAGAAGTTATGCTTGAATTACATGATCTTATATATTTAACACAAGTTACCGAGATTCTGCTAATATGCTAGCACGCTAATCACTAAATCACTCTGCTATGAGATACTTTTTTAACTTGGAAAGTCATCAATTGAAGAGGACTCAATTAATAGATAGCTCTGGGTTAGAGAGTGTGTCAAGTTCTTACTGATAAGATAGTATTCCTTTGCGGTCCACCGTAACTTTTTCAAACAATCCCCTGGTCTTTTTTATTGTGTTCTAAGTTAAGTACTAATTGCCTGCTATCCTAACTTCATTTAATAAAAACAATATTATTATAGTTGATAAAGCTTGACTTGTATTAGGTTACGATGGGGCTGGCATGGTTGTACTGTGACCAAAAGTCCCTAAATTGATAAGATTAAAAAAAATATATATTATAATTGATGATTTCCACATCAGAGATAGTCAATGTGACGATACTATGGGGAGGCTTAGGTCCAGCAATGAATGTCCTTCGGTTGAAATGACGATGTTGATGCTAAAGCAAACTAGGATATAAGTTTCTATGATAAATTCGATCACTCAAAAGAGTCAGATCTTGAGATTATCATTTTTTCGTAAATAAGAATTGCACAACTTTAGCGATCCAAAAAAATAAAACTATAGTCTGTAATACATTTTTATATTAGCTACAGACAGCCCACTGGATGGAGGAGGACGAGACAGCAGCTCATCTGTTTCTAAGCCTCCCAGTGGTCGCTGGATACAGGGCAAAGTACTTCGAAAACCCTGGTACCCTCCGTGAAATGGTCAGTAAAACCAAGATGCTGCTGGTCTAACTTGAGGTGCTGGGATGGATCGAATGACGAATTTGTCCCACATGTACGCAAAATACGCGCTTTAGTCTTCATGACTCGTCGCGGACACCAGCGCAAAATACATCATCACCATCATCGCAGCCTTTTTAATGTTTCCATTGCTGGGACTCAGGCCTCCTCTCTAGGACAGGGAATGGGCCGTAATCCACCACGCGGCCCCAATGCGAGTTGGTGAACGTCAAATATCTTCG
The DNA here is from genome assembly GCA_910589285.2 of Mythimna ferrago. Classification (NCBI taxonomy): domain Eukaryota; kingdom Metazoa; phylum Arthropoda; class Insecta; order Lepidoptera; family Noctuidae; genus Mythimna; species Mythimna ferrago. The sequence continues at coordinate 6,579,082 of OU342691.1, read as the reverse complement.
AATTTTTGGTTCTGGGCCATGCCGGTTTCCACACGATGTTTTCCTTCACAGTTTTGGGAGCAGTAGTGATAAAATAAATTACACAAAGTAATGCGTTTGACTGGGTTTGAACCTGCGATCTACAACGTCGAAATACAATACAATACTATAGGTACAATAAAGATAACTTCAATCTCAGTCTTACTTTTATACTAACGTGCGTAACATTGAATTTCTATTTTTTAAGCTATTGCATAGCTTGTATCGCGGGCCTTGAGCGGGGAGACCGAATCCAGAAATTCCGTAACGAAAATAACCTAACAGGGGCCACTCATTTGTTTTTTGAGCGTGGTGACCGATAAGAAAACAAATGAGTGAACAATCAATCAAAATTCAATTCAATGTGTGAAAGTGTAACTTCAATTAATATCAAAGAAAAAAAAAAAAACAAAGGAAAAAAAAATACTGCATAAATAAAATAAATAAATAATTATAATTGCATAAGTTGATAAAAATGCTATGCAATAGCTTTACCGCGGCAGTCCCCGAGTGCCACACGTCTTTTTTTATTATTATTCTCTAGCCATTGCTGTCCCACTGCTGGGCAAAGGCTTCCCCCAAGTCCCTCCAAACTTTCTTCTCTTGCGCCGTTGCAAATTTCGAAATTATATTATCTATATTCCAATTTCGATAAAAAATAGATACATAAGTTCCACAGCACTATGAGAAACCACACTGACCGTAGACATGAATTGTCGCGTTTACAGATATTTCAAATCTGTAGCATTCAATAGTATGTAATGAAGTTTGCAGTATATTTGAATAAGTCTGATGTAATATCGTATTACGTACACAAATATCGTATATTTTACGTGTGGAGAAGTAATGTTTCGATTTATGTATGAAATGTTTAGAGAATATCGAATTCAAATGAGGTTCATAAAGTTACTAACGTTTAATGGGCTTAAATATCATCAAAAATAATATTAAGTAACCTGGTCCAATATTTATAAGAACGATTGGATTAAAGAGGCTATTGATATAGGTTTAAATAACCTGGAAATAAAAAGTAAAAATAATAACACTCAACATAAAATATAAAAGTGACTAACTTTGTTTTCTTAGGGTGAGTTGCACCATTTAACTATAACGATAACCAAACCTTAACCAGCCGTGAAACGGCCGCCTATTGGTCAATTCGACGATTTGACAACTGTTAACGGCTTTGTTATCGTTATAGTTAAATGGTGCAACTCACCCTTAGTGTTAATAAAATAATTGTTACTGTCAATAATTTAATTGGTACTGTCAATAATTTAATTGTTACTGTTAAGATACTCATTGTTACTGTCAATAAGCTGATTGTTACTATCAGTAAACTGATTGTTACAGTCAATAAATCTGCTGCTTTGTAGAATAACTGTTTATTAGTAACAATCGATTTCTATTTAAAACTTCAAACATGAAAACTTCTTACATACCTTGTAAATCCTGAAAAAAACCTTCGGTGAAGTACTACAGCCAAATTCTTCTTCAAATTAGTGTCGCTTAAAAAAACATGTTGTAAACACGGCTACGTATATCAGAAAGTCAACGTCACACCTCGTGCTCGGCGTTTCAAACATTTACTTTTTAATATACCAAACGTTTTCGCAGAAATTGGGGCATCGTTCGCACCTCAAAGAAAAATCGGGAGGTTAATTCACCATCTTATTGCTGCAGTCATCATGATCCTTATTCTTAAGTCAGTAAAGATGTTAATGCTTTGGGTTCTGAAGGTGATATATATGTGAATTAACATGAGGGAGTGGACGTGACATTTATTGTTTGACAGCCATCGATCTGCCCTTTGCTATGCGAGGCGTGAAGCAGCCAAAGTTCATGGGGTGTTCCTCTTCTTCCCTGAATAATGGGAGCTTAGGAATTGCAGGTGTGGTGTGTGGAAGACGTGTTTGAATTAAAAAGTGGAGCACCTTTGTCTTGATACTCAAACATTTATGAAAGCTGTGTGCTTTAAAAGACTCGGATCAATGTCTTATTTTGGAGAACAAGAAGAATGAAGAATTGTGGTATCTATTTGAAGTGAAAACTAATTTTTTATCAAATAACTTTTCACGCTTTGTATGGAGCGAGAGTATCAGATTTTTACTGACAAAAATTTACATATGTTCCTTCAGTTACATTTTGAAGGTCAAGGTTATGATAACTCTTTGGAACATTCCTGCAGCCCTCGAACATTGTCACATCTTAGGAAAAAATATTTAATTACCATAGAGCGGGTAAGCATTTAACTAGTCACTTAGAAGACCCACAAAATTGATAGGTACAGAAGTCAATCTACATACAAAGCGCGCTCAAGCAACGCACACATAGACACCGCTTACGGACACGATATCTCGGAGCTTCTCGGACCACTCGTCGAACAGTTCCGCCTCAAACGCTCATTAGTGTGCGTCCGCCGAGCGTAGGTATATCAAATCGAAGTACGTACATTTTTTATTTTTTTTTAAGGTGGGAAAAAATCATCCAATGACAATCACCGCTCTTGGGCGGAGCGAGTGATAGTGTCAGACTCTTACTGACTAAAAGACCCACCCCGTTCCTTCTAGCTTTCATACCGGGGCTCGAGCTGTCTTTCGAAACTAACCCTGGCCCCAGTAGGCTTCGACCCAACTGTGCCCCTGCTGTTGCTCAACAACTCCTTGAGGCGCGCGGGAATTGTCTTCTGTACCTATGTATTTTGTGGAAGAACCGTTGAAACCAATAAAATGGTCAGGGTAGATTGAGAAAAATAAATAAATAATCTATACACAGTAAAGTAAAAAGTATTCTATATAGTCCAAGACATGGTCTAGCCATGTACCTAGTTTCATCGAAATAAGTAGAACCATCCGGTCGAACAGCTGAACAGATTGAAGAAGTTACAAACGTACACACATACAAAATCACAAAATAAATCTCACTCAACGCGTAAAACCATATTAGAAGAAACATTGTCACATGTTTACAAAATCCGCAGCGGATTATCTAATTTGGCCGCGGAAGTCGTCGGCGGGATGACGGGAGCCTACACAATCTCCATCGATCCCCTTATGAGATTTGAATGTGTTAAACTGAATTCTTATAGGGTGTTACTCGGTGTGTTTTGATGGATATTAATTCTAATTTTGTTCTTTATCTTTATTTAAATAAAAATGTTGTCGCCTGCCACCGATGACCTGGTGAAGGTTGCGGGAAACCGATGGATGCGAGACGCACATGATCGTTCATTGTAGCGACACTTGGGGAAGGCCTATGTCTAACAGTGGACGTATATCGGCTGAAATGATGATGATGATGATGTTGTCGCCTGCTAGAACTTTTGTACAGGGTGATAACTCAAAAAATAACACTCCCACTAAGAACAACACCGGCGGCCAAAGCTGGGGGATCGATTGTAAGAGTCACTGCAGCCCTGGACAGCAAAGGACCACTGAAGGAACATTGGTGAGTTTTATTCACTCGAAGTCTGATACTCACTAAGGCTCCACTCAGAGTAGAAGAAGTTATTTCATGAATTTCTCCAAAAAAAAATTCTTCATATTCTTCTTCTATATTGTGTTGGCCGTAAGCCGATCGAGCGAGTGCGCCAATAAAACAAACATTGGTGCCCTGAAATCGCATGACGCCGATAGGGTCGAGGAAGATCAAGAAAGAGATGATGGTGGGACGACTTATATAGATGTCTTCTTCGGGTATTGGTAAGAAGTGGTTCAGAGCCTTAACAATGGAATTAATGGACGGAGGCCTTTGCCCAGCAGAGGGACAGTATAGGCTAGATTTAATAATAATTGTGTACCTTCTTCAGTTTCTTCGCGTAACATTCGATACTTAATCCTTCCCATCCATTAAAACATTGGAATTTTCCCAATCCTCTTCAAATTCCAAACTTTCCATTACTCCTGTAAAAAGATATCCCAACGAACGCAATGTTTCTTTATAATATGATATTACTCTCTCATCTTTAATTAATCTTTGCGTCACAATAGTATTATGTTTTCAAACAAAAATCTACCCTTAAAGAAAACAACCCTTTTGTAAGTAACGGTGGCGTCGTTTGAATTATTTTACAGCGAAAATTATTCCCATTTTAATCTATTGGAGGATATTATATTCCGTTAATAGTGGTTATATTACTTAGGTGTTCTTACTTTTCTTTTTTTTAAGGCGGGATCTTCTCTCACTCTAGTGATTGTCAGACATTTACTGATTAAAACCATACTTGTGTCTTTCAATTGTCTTTGCATTTTAGGATCATAGGTCTCTGTTTCAGAAATTCCCCGTGGTCCTAGCGGGCATTGACCCTACTGGGTCCTTACGCTTTGCTGACATCTATTTGAGGAGCTCGTGGAACACTACACTCCGTCGATGACCGGGCTCGGACATTTCTGGGTAGCTAGATGGTGAGCTATACATTGCTTGTCATTCGCCAGCGTACGTCCAAAGTGACGGGGATTGTCCTGCGGCGTCCGACACCTGGGGTGTCTCCGATTGCAGCTGCTTGGGGCGCTACGAAGTCCGTACCCTCACGACTGCGGTCATGTTCTTTGCTAGTATTACTGCTTTGCATGCAAAAGCAAAAAAAAAAAAAATCATACCAATCCGTTTAGAAGTTTGAGCATGAATCAGTAACAAACATACACACAAACTAGATACGAGCTTTCGCTTTTATAATATTACTTAGTAGGTATGATTCAAGATCACTTTAGTAACAAGTTTTCAATGAAAATCAATATATCTATATAATTATTACTCATGAAGATCATTCCAAAAAGCTCAAACACGATAGGGTTATCTGAGTTTCTATAGCCACTTTCCGGTTCCATCATCAGATCAGCTCCATGTCATAATAATTTTGCTTTGTTATTTGATTTACTGCGAGCAATGTGCCCTGCCCATTGCCACTTAAGTTTGGCGACCTTGGCAACCTTGGTTCTCCTGCGGATATCTTCATTTCTGATTCGATCACGCAAGGAAACTCCGAGCATAGCCCTTTCCATTGCTCTTTGGGTGACTTTAGCTATAGACTGGCCGTTGGGGCCGAAAGGTTCTGGAGTGGCGACCACGTACCGGAAAACGCAGCGTTAGAAGGCCTCCTACAAGGTGGACTGACGACCTGGTGAAGGTAGCGGGAATCCGATGGATGCGGGACGCACAGAATCGTTCGTTGTGGCGACGCTTGGGGAGGCCTATGTCCAACAGTGGACGTCTATCGGCTGAAATGATGACGATGATGATGATGATTTGATTTACACTGCATGCGAAATTTCAGCTCAATTGGTAACCGAGAAATGGGTCTTTAATTTGTAAGATTTGATTACAGACAAACATTAAAACAGGTGAAACTAAATAAAAGCCTGTAAAAACAATTTATTTCAAAAAAAAGTCCCTTCTATTTGAACAGTCATTTGTTTTTAAAATCGTTCCTCTTCTCTCCTGTTCATAGCCACCTAATCGAACTTTACACGTTGAAAAGTGTCAACTCATCCGAATGAATGTCTAACGTGTGAAAACACGGCCCTCTCGCCCTGGGCCATGATTGTATCGACACATTGTTATGGCGCGAACTTGATTTACAATGGTATTTGACGATCAGCGAAGAGTTTGTATTCTCAAGAGACGGTTTAGAGTATAAAAAGTTGCGTATGGGTAATATAATGGAAGCGCATAAATTTCGACATTTATTGTTAGGAATGAGAGCATTTTCTTTGCCTTTCTCTAGTTTTATTTGAAAAGGGATTTGACGATATATATATAAAGTCTAGGTGCGGCTGAGAGTAATGGTAATGTATTTAGGATCGTTCGTTGTGACGACACTTAGGGGAGGCCTATGTCCAACAGTGGACGTATTTCGCCTGAAATGATGATAATATTAGTCCAGCTGTTTTTGAATGCATACCAGATTTGGTCGTAGTAAGTGTGTGTTTCGATAACCATACCAGATTCAGTCGTAATAAATTGTTAGTTTTATAGCCACTTTAATGAGGTTATCACGTATTACAAAGGCTAAAGTTTATATGAGTTGGTGTTGTTTCTTATTCCTTCATGCTATTGCTGAACGGATTTAGATTTAATTTAGCACTCGAGTAGACCATGTCTTGGAATATACAGCAGATACAGGACACTATCCCGGAGTGGTTTTATTCCGGGAGTATGTTCCCTTTGGATATTTTTTTATTTTAGCGCGATCGGAGCCGCTGGCAGGAACTAGGAGATTGTGTAACATTTTTTTGGCAATATAGCTTGCTAAAAACGCAACAGTACACGTTTGTTTGTATGTGCCTACGTATCTGTAATAACTACAACTTCGAAGGCACATAAAGACAAGGATTCACGACCAAAACAAAACATTAAAAAATTTAATCAATTTTCATATTCCGCACATTCGTACCAACAAATTTGTTCCCCACATTGACGAGAAAATTAATAAATTTCACCTGAGATACACTTAATAATCTCCGCTCACATCCCTACATAATTTAAGCAGAAAAAAATGGTAAGGAATCTGTAAGAAACGCACGGAGACTCCCTCATATATGCGTACCCATACTTAGTGAGTTACACCCCAAATTAATAGCATCCTAACAAAAAACTCCCCCCTGTCTTATGAGAGGGGGGTTTAGGGGGGTGGTTCATTTGCATATATGTCCCCCTAGCACCCTAAGGAATGGCGAGGATGTATTTTTAATTTCATTCTTATCCCTGTGCTTAAATCATGAGAGCGGCCATGCGTGCGAGGGTCTACCCTGCCCCCCCTCAACCTACCCTGGCCTCGTGCTTCCCCCCCCCCTGCGGCCGTTAGCTTGCGTCATACGTCGCTAACCACGTACAGTAAAAAGAAAAGAAATCTTAATAAGTTTGTTAGGGTGCGCTAGAGTTGGGTGGATGTGACGACCAAAAAAAAATTGTAGTGATATGTTTGTGAAGAGTTGTGAGTATAGAAAAGGTTTCTGATAAGAATGTTAATGGACAATTGCACTTCAAAAGCTGTTGCGATGTCTTAAAACAATAAAAACAAATATATATAGAAGTACCTGGATAAGGGAAGTACCTGGATAAGATATCAACCGGCCATTCAGTAAAACTGTAAACTGTTTCAACCTAACCCTTCCGTAAACTGTTTCAACCTAACCCGTCTTAAAACATATAAGACCTAGAAATATAAAGACAAACTTAGGCTTATTAGCTAAATAGGCTTTGTAAGCAAAAATACCCTTGTAGAGTCTGTCTAATAAGTTAAACGACTTGGGTAATTATTAGGATTTAATGAAATCTGATGTAGTCAACACGGGGTCAATAATCAAGGTTGATTAAGAGATAGAGATCATTGTTTACTAACAGAAGAAACTTCTAAAAAGTACCGAATATTTGTATTTTTTAAATAATTAAATATTATACAAAATTTTCAAGTCGGTTGACTTATTAGACAGACTCTAGACATGGTTAGAAATCTCAGACTTTATTTTATCTTGGATACTAATAAGTGGGCTACAGGATTGTTTATAAGCGTCTATGAAATGCACAGGGAACTGATAGAACATGGATGGGTTTGAGTCACTAAAAATCTGCCACTTCCTCTCGCTCTACCCAGAGCGGGAAAAATAAAAAAAAAAGATAACAAGTAAGCGTGATTCTCGTGATACACTTTAAAATAAGAATTGGCAGTCTTATGGGAGTAAACTATGTGAAACTGAATTTTGGGAAAAATCTGTAAAAGTGCTACTCCAATAAAATCCACATATTAGTCTTTTATATAAAAATCACATTGGTCGAATTGTTGGCGCGTTTTTGTTCCATGCGCGCCTCTAAAAGATGCCAGCAATACTAAAGCAACCTGCTAGAGCTGCGATAATTTTCGAAAGACTTATCGTGGCCATCGAACGCAAAAAGCAACAGGGTCACTAAAAGTCTGTCATCACCATTCACTTCATCCTAGACCGGGAGAAATTATTTGTCGATTTCCAAAATCAAAAAGAAAAAAGAAATTGAATTCACTTGACATTTTACTCACTAATTAAAGCTTCCTTATCCACACAAATCGAGCGTCATAAGCAGCCACCTAAAAAAACAAGCGTCGTCATTTTGGTGAGCAAATTTCGTGGAAGTTTCCCGTTCTTCCGTCTCCATATCTATGTCTTTTGTGTGTATGTGTGTGTTGACATTACGCGCCGCACTAGTGTGACATTTGGCGCGCGTGCCAAAATGTGACGGATTTTTTTTAAGTACCTAGGTACATAGTAGTGTTGTCGTTTACGTAGTTTGCTTGATGGAGTCTGTAGGTTTTGTATGGTCTACCCGTAGAGAGTAACCATTGGTGGAGTGACATTTCTATATGCGTAAATATCTTATTCTTTATGCACACAAGAGTACAGAGGCAGATTTAATGCCTTAAGGCATTTTCTACCAGCCAACTTTTGAGTGATGCAGAGATCAATTGTGGTAGGTGCAATATTAAGCATTATATAAATATTATAAAATTCTTTATACAAATACATATCTAAAATACATAAAATGTATTTTTTTTTGTTAGGCTTCCGCATACCTTTTTTTTTATAGTGGGAAAAAAACATCTAATGACAACCCCCGCTCTTTGGCGGAGCGGGAGATAGTGTCAGACTCTTACTGACTAAAAGACCCACCCCGTTCCTTCTAGCCTTCATACCGGGGCTCGAGCTCCTTTTCGGATAACCCTGGCCCCAGTAGCCTTCGACCCGGCTGGGTCCCTGCTGTTGCTGACAACTCTTTGAGGCGCGCGGGGACAGTGCGTGCCGTCGACGACTTGGGCTTGGACCGGACAGTTACCGGACGGCCGGACAGTGAGCTACCCATTGTTCACTGTCCGCAAGCCCGCGCCTACGGTGACCGGAAATCGGGATCAGAATCCCGGTGGCGGCGAGAACGCCGTTGCCTGATGCGTTCGGCCTCCTCCTTTGCGAGCATTACTGCTTCGCAGAAGTCGGCGACCGGCTGCCACTCCTCCTCACTCCAGACCATGGCCTCAACCAAGCCCGGCGCGAGAGGTCTCCACCGCTGATAGCCCCCACGAGGGCACGGCGATGCTCCGCCCAAGCAGGGAACACCTCGACTGTGTGCTCCACCGTGTCCTCCGGGCATACCGCACAGTGGCGACACCCGGGCGTCACTTCCGCACGAATCCGGTGCAGGAACCTCCCGGACGAACCATGTCCGGTGAGGACCTGCGTCATGCAGACGTCTGCGTCATAAAGACGCCGTGAGGTCTTTCTAGCCACGCCTCAAAGAGGAGACTTACCGCCATGATTATGGCGTGCCCAGCACTGGGTTGCGATAGTCGCTGACGCCGTTTCACCATGAGATCCCGCCGGAGCTCTGTCCGCCATGCCGTGAAAGCTTCCGCATACCTGAAGATGTAGCTTTGGAAAGCCTCCAAGGTGAGGGTCATGGGTATCCGATAGATACGAGACGCACATCGTTCGTTGTGATGACACTTGATGGAGACCTATGCCCAACCGTGGACAGTTTTCGGCTGAAATGATGATGATGAGGATTCTGTTTGACCACTATCTCACTTTTTAATTATTTATTGAGACAAACACAGTTTGATACAATTACATAAAAATCTTAGGAGTTACACTATCAGGTTATCGATGGGTCCCAAACTAGTCAAAGCCTGTATCTTAGTGACCCAATAGTTATGCAGAATTAGCCAGATGATCTAGCCTGCGCTACGTACAAATTTTCATGATAACAATTTTTAACAACAAGGAGTTGACTTGATGGTAATGTTTGTGCTTGATGATGCAGCACGTTAGCCTAGAAATAAACTATTCTCTCTTGACTTACAGGAGAGGGGAAGAGCCACCAGAACTCTGGAACGGAAAGGGCAACTGAAAGAACACAGGTGAGTTTAAGTCAGTAAAAGTCTGACTTTCCCTCTTGCTTCATTCAAAGAGGAAGAAGTTATTTGATGATTTCTCTCCTTAAAAAAGTGCTAATACATACATCAGAATAATAAGTAAATTTGTTTACAAAAAGGTGTTATATTACAGATTTTATTTAGTTTCACCTGTCCCGATGTTTGTATGTCTGTAATCAAATCTTGCAAATTAAATTTGATCCACTTCCCGATTACCGATTGCGCTGAAATTTTGCATGCATGGGTAAATCTTAAGACAATGTAAAATTATTGTGACATGGAGCTGATCTGATAATGGAACCAGAAGCTTGCATAGGATCTCGGATAACCCTATCATGTTTGAGCTTTTTGAAATGGTCTTATACGTATTCGCACCGTTATAAAAACTTGCTATGAAAAGCTGATTTTCATTGAAAACTTGTTTTTCTTCTCTTACGCCGAAGCCTAGCATTCGGCGTAAGAGAAGACGCAGCGTTGAAAGGCCTCCCTCAAGGTGGACCGACGTCCTGGTGAGGGTTGTGGGAATCCGATAGATGCGAGATTCGCAAAGTAATCAAGTAAGATAAACATTTGTAAAGTATTCCAATTTGAGCAACTAGATAACAAAACTGGTACAGTTAAAATAGATCCTAAATCTGTGCAATAACTGAGAATGTTGAAACATACCTACAACTCCAATTAGACTATGCGTGGGCTGGGAATCGAACCCACGATCATGTTTGAACTCTCTTGTAACAATTAGTTTAAACACAGGTTTGTTTTTGTAAATAAACATTACTTATTATGTAAATAGCTGGTCCTGTTAACTAATATAAATTTACACTTATATAATAAGTAGGTAAAGTTTTTAAGCTATTGCATAGCTTCTATCGCGGGCCTTGAGCGTGGAGACCGAATCCAGAAATACCGTAACGAAAATAACCTAACACCCCCCACTCATTTGTTTTTTGAGCGTGGTGACCGATAAGAAAACAAATGAGTGAACAATCAATCAAAATTCAATTCAATGTGTGAAAGTGTAACTTCAATTAATATCAAAGAAAAAAAAAAAACAAAGGAAAAAAAATATTGCATAAATAAAATAAATAAATAATTATAATTGCATAAGTTGATAAAAATGCTATGCAATAGCTTTACCGCGGCAGTCCCCGAGTGCCACACGTCTTTTTTTTTGTTTGTAGGAGGTAATCTCTGAAAGTACTGGTCCGATTGCTAAAATTTTTTCACTGATAGAAAGCTGCTTTATTCCTGAGTGGCATAAGCTATATTTTATTACGCAGGCGAAGCTGCGGGCAAAAGTTAGTAGAAAGTAAAAGAGAAGGAAATAGGGAAAAAAATATACTTATAATAGGATTAGGAAAAAAAAAAAGAAAAAAACAAACAAAAATAAAAAAGAAAATAAAAGAAAAGAAATATTAAGAGTATTATTATATAGGGATGGAGGTATAGTTGTGTTAGATTGTTTAATGATGAGAAAATAAAGCATATCACCCAGTTATTTTCCAGTAGAGATTGAAGAGTTTCAAATGTTATTTCATGAGTTGACGATCAGTTTTTCATTAACCGTGAAGGTCAAGATTGAACGCAAGAAAACCCCAAAAACCGTTGCAAGTGGCACGAAAAAATCAAACCAATTTGAATGATCATCTAGTTCTTTTGACGCTGTGTATGTTTTGTGTGTTTATTAGTTCCAATGTAAATACAAAATAAACCAGCATTTAATTATACCGGTGATTTGATTAGGAATGATTTTTTTTTAATAGTCATCTAATGTTCCCACTGTTGGGACTCGGGCCTCCTCTCTAGGAGAATGGGCCGTAATCCACCACGCGGGCCCATTGGGGGTATGTTTTTTTTTTGTAATTTTACCAATGCTTTATTATAATAGTAACGTGAATATTTGTACGCCGTTGACGGCAAGACAATTCATTTTATATTGACATCACATTTGTACTTTTTGTTTACCAATGTTCTACAAATAAAAATGTCTGAATCTGATGAATTGGTAAACAGTCGTTCGAACACAATACGTCAAAACTCGCATCCATAGTCATGGTAGCCTAAGGAGTTATAAAAAATGAAGGAAAATAGTGACGGGATGGTATCTCCAGAGAAGGCAAAAGGAAGAGAAGTAGACTGTAAAATACGATGTAAGAACTACTCAGCACTAGTGATTCTATTTTTACCGAATACGTTATCAATGGAAATTTTAAGACGAAAGAGCATTACATTTTATGAATAGAAATACACTTTTGAAAATACAGGTGAGTGAGGTACCAGTACTTGCCAAGTAAAGTCCTAGGAAATATGCTTTGAACTTTAACCAAGGTACAGAAAAACTTTTATAAAGCTTTCCACGAAATCCTCTACTTATTCCAACTGTCTTGGCTCCGACTTACCCTTTGTACTTACCCATCAGAATTACTCCTGCACCAATAAATTAAAATAAGCATTAACCCGCGCTTCCCCTTTCAAAAACTTGCCAAACTCAATTATCAACAAAGAAAACTCGACCCGACTCCTGAACTTTGACATTCCAGGAAAAAAAAATTAGAGATAATGCAAAAACCCCGAAACCTTTATAATCGCATCACCAAACCAGGATTGTTCGCGTTAATTATTGATAGAATGAAACTTTTATTAAAACTTCAGGAACAGAAGCCGAAATTATTTGGAAGCAAGCAAACCCTTCATAATGCTTGCGAAAATATTAAAACAAAGCCAAGGTGGCCGCCCTGCCTTCTGCGGACAGGCCAACTTGCTGAACTGTATAGAGTTGCGAGTTAGATTTTTATCTCTCATATGCCTTGCTTCCTGTGTTAACAACAAAAATAGAGGAATAGTTTCTACTTAGGCGAAGAGGTTAACAGAGTCGGGTTCCTACTGTGCCGAAGAGATCACGGGTTTGAGTTCCTATTGTGGCAAAAAGATTAACGGATTTGTATTACTACCATTTTTCGATATTCACGCGGGCAAGGCCGCTGGCAGAAGCTAGTAGAAATAATAATAAAAATATTTGTACATTTTTTAATACGACAGAGATCATCGCCGATTTATTTATTTATTGTATTCTTTATTGTACACCATTACACTTACAAAAAAATAAAACAAAGGCACGTGCATACAATGGGTGGCCTTACGCATTCCACGATCTCTTCTAGCCAACCTGAAATGGACAGTAATTACCTGGACAAGGAATCCATATACATTTATACATATTGTATATACATATACATACACATATTTTTTTATTTTTTTATTTATATATTTATTATTTTTTTATTTTATTTATATATATTTATACTAGAGAATATAGAGAAATATTTGCTAAAGATAGACGACATTCCATTGTTAATCTGGCTTTATCATTAAAGCAACTTGTAAAAATCAATTTAAAACAAAATATGTTACACCACATAGGCCTACACGGGCACTTAAAATACGGTGGTATTATAAGTGCCAACCAAACCAGCTACTACCAAACGTAAAGGTGGTACTACCAACTCTATAGCAATACCGCGAGAATCCACGAAGACGCCTCGGTGGTGATTAATACGACGCATCTCCCCCAACGGTTTAATCGCTGGCTGGCAACATTTTTACCCAATTTTTGGGTGAGTACCCACCTCATCCCCCTGGCCACCCCTTTCTTTCGTTAAGATAAATTATCCTGCGATCAGGATGAGAGTGTAGGTTCAAATTGCCGCCTTTAAAATTCGGCGTTCGGCCTTAATATTTATGCCGAAATTAGTGTCCTGCCCCTGGCTTTACGTGACTTTTTTGGATTGTTTAGTATTGCTTCTTTTGTTTTGATTGGGAGTCGCAGGAATTGGGTAATTTGTACTTTTGGGCGTGCACACATTGCTGTGGATGCGGTAGATATAATGTCTTGTATGTTAAAAGCACAGGACGCTTGATGGATGGATGTCTTGTCTTCGATGCTTGACGCACAGGACCGGTCGTTTTGGCAACGCTTGGGGGAGGCCTATGTTCAACAGTGGACGTTTTTCGGATGATATTATGACTATCTCCCGCTCCACCTAAGGGCGCGGATCTACAAAAAAAGGACCATGAGAATGGGCACTAGGATTATACATTGACCAGCCTGTCAAACTTGCCAATAAGAAAAAATTACGATTGTTTCTGTCACTACGAGTATTTATTTATTTTATTATTTTTTTTTAGGAAAAAAGAAGCCTTTTCTTTATACATCATTTTAAAATTCGAACGTAAACACGACACACAACACAACGAACAAAGTACGTTTACAATTGCTTCATCGAAATAAATGAGTCGAATGGAATGCGGTCATTACAGTGAGTTTTGAAGTGAACTTTACAGTAGATATGATATGAAGGGTTTTATCATTATTAAAACCATTTCTAGCTGAGCTCTATTTCAATCTACAAAGCTGTCTAGTTCATTATTTGTTTCAATGGGAGTATTTCAGTACGCTGAGTGATATTCGACAATAATCAAGTAAGAAGTACTTGTACGTGTAGGTACTAGTATTTCACTCATTTCAACAATTCTTGAGCTTCACGATTTACCTCCCAGCATACTATAAATAACATTATAATGTTCTTACTGCTAGCACTCAGGCCTCCTCTTTAATGCAATCCGTAATTTTCTTTATAATTTTTATTAATTTGATGTAATTTTATGATTTAATGTTGATTGAAATAAATAAATAATAATACCTTGTCTACATATCTTATCTAACTCTCCTGTCGCAGGTCTGCTAGAAGAAAAATCGTTAGAAATAAGCAGGTCGTTTGTACTCTTTTATCCATATTTGTTCTTTTTGATTTTAAGTGTTTGTATGTACATAAATAAATAAAACTAATAATTTAAGAGAGGGATTTTAAGCGGGTGACAGGACAGAATGGAAGAAGAAAACGTGTTGCGCCGACCCCAAGTAATATGGGATAAGGGCAGGAAGAAGAAGAAGAAGAATTTAAGAGAGGGATTGTGATTGGTGGATGTCATATGTCTTCAAATTTTCGATCCTAGGACATGCTAGTTTCCTCACGATGTTTTCCTCCATCGTTTTGAGAGCAGTGGAGGCAGCGGTGGTCGTGGAGTGGTGATGGTGGAGTTTTGTTGGAAGATGGTAGTAGCGACCTACAGCTCACAAATCAAGGCTGTATCCACTGGGCTGGGCTGGGCTTGGCTGGCTGTAACACTGCTTCTTCGTTTTAATAACAATCAATTTATTTCAGGCAACATATACCCATAATATTATCATAAATGCCTTATGGACTAACTTAAGTACATAATTATATTAAATCATTTTGTTAGTAAACATGATTTAAAACTATGTTAGTAACACTTCACTTTGCATTATTTAGTCTTTGTGCTGTCCTGTGGTATTTGTCCGCAGAAGCGACGGAACACCATGGCATGTGGCCTGGGCACGCCACAATTATGGCGGTAAGTCCCCTCTTTGAGGCGTGGCTGGAAAGACCTCACGGCGTCCTTACCTTCCGCATGACGCAGGTACTCACCGGACATGGTTCGTTCGGGAGTTTCCTGCACGGGATTCATGCGGAGGTGACGCCCAGGTGTCGCCACTGTGCGGAACGCCCGGAGGACACGGTGGAGCACACAGTCGAGGTGTGCCCTGCTTGGGCGGAGCATCGCCGTGCCCTCGTGGGGGCGATCGGCGGCGGAGACCTCTCGCGCCGGGCCTTGGTTGAGGCCATGGTCCGGAGCGAGGAGGAGTGGCAGGCGGTCGCCGACTTCTGCGAAGCAGTAATGCTCGCAAAGGAGGAGGCCGAACGCATCAGGCAACGGCGTTATCGCCGCCGCCGTCGCCGGGATTCTGATCCCGATTTCCGGCCAACGTAGACGCGGGCTTGCGGACAGTGAGCAATGGGTAGCTCACTGTCCGGCCGTCCGGTAACTGTCCGGACCAAGCCCAAGTCGTCGACGGCGCGCACTGTTCCCGCGCGCCTCAAGGAGTTGTCAGCAACAGCAGGGACCCAGCCGGGTCGAAGCCTACTGGGGCCAGGGTTATCCGAAAGGGCGCTCGAGCCCCGGTATGAAGGCTAGAAAGAACGGGGTGGGTCTTTTAGTCAGTAAGAGTCTGACACTATCCCCCGCTCCGCCCAAGAGCAGGGGATGTCAATGCATGATTTTTTCCCACCATAAAAAAAAAAAAAAAAAAAAATGGCATGTGGCCAAAAGTCTTCTTCTATAGCAAGGTGCAGAAAACAGTTCGGTACTCGCACCACAAATGCCTTAAAATTGACATTCCGGTGTTTTACCTCACTCCATATCAATCCGATATCCATCGATAGTTTTTAAAGGACGGCCATATTATTCCTTTTCATAATTGTAATTTATTATTAAAATATCGGTTTTTTAATCGTCATAAACTAGTGCTTAACTGCGATCCCACTTGATGGTAAGCAGTAATGCAATCGTTCATGGTGATTTAAAACCATTATGATTAAAAAATAGCATTAATATATAACTATAAATTGCTAGATAGGTAAAATCAACAGCTTCTGTTAATGTGTGTGAATTGTAATATTAAATGTCATAATAACTTCTTCACTCCAGACTTTCTCGAATAAATCACACAAGATTCGGTCTTTGCCTCGTCGTTACGCAAAGCGGGACAAATTCAATAATTTATTATTAGAAGTCCTCATTGTTAAAGCATTAAAACGTTTAAGCGCCGATTGTTTTGCCCGTTTATTTGTTATTATTTCAACTTTGCCCGCGCTTGAGTTCGGGCAAAAGATTTCTTTGATATTTGACTAAAGAATCGCTTTTGCCTCAAAATTATATTTTCTATTGTTGAAAATGTGGAGCGAATCAAAGAGAATGTAATACGATATGAATACTGTGGTGTGGAGAGTACAGTCGACGTCTTAAAATAGTGCACACTGTACTGAATTTCGAAATTGTTTACCTATCAATGAAAGTTCTGTCAATTTGATGTTTAAAACTGCATTACTAACAGAAATATCATGCATATGCATCGCGCAAATTAGAACATATACAACAGCTCGAAATCATCTATCGGGCAGTTGTTCGAATCAGACATAACACCAGTCTGGTTGGAGAATTTTCCCTTTTCAACGGAGGTATGGGACTTTACACTCTATTCTGCATACCTCAAATGAAACAGAGTGTAAGGTCTCGTATGCTTCCGAAGAAGTACCCATCACATTATGCTTATAATATGTAAGTATTACTGAATAATCAAAAACATTTTAATAATCTCAGTTATTAGTGGGCCCTCGCCCATGGTGATTTTTATAGCGATGCTGTTGCGCGTTTCGTAGCGCGTGACAGTGTCGCTACTAACGTGCGTTAGTCGCATTTGCAAGCGCTATAGAAAAAATGCCCACGCGCTACTAACGCGCTACAACATCGCGACTATATCGATGCGAACGTGCTACAGCATTGCTAAGAAAAGTCACCGTGGGCGAGGGCCCTAAGGTTACATTTATTTTAATATAGCTTAAACAATGGTGATTTATCTACCAAAAAAATCTCTCCCTACCCCTTCTGAAACACAGCGTAATGGCTAGTTATTTTTGACACTAACTGTACACGGCTTGTATTGACAAAATTATACCGATCGTTAATATTTATAAGGTCATAAGTACAGTCAAGAAAATGCAAATGTTGAAAGCAAATTTTATAGTCTAAGAGACTATAAACCATGTTGGACACACTTCAATGTCCCTAGATATACTGACTCTTTGACTGACTTGGTATTTTAGTAGAGTATTTGATATCAAACTATTGAGGTGTCAGAAACGGGTGCTATGATGATATTTTAATTAGAACTGGTAGAAGTAAAATTAAAGAGGTATTTCTAACGCAAAGCTGTACGTACAATGTATCAATCATTCGTTTGTCATTACATAACTAAGGTATCCTTTTAATTTATTTATTAATTTACAGCTTAAACAACCTGCAATCCAATACATTTTTTTTTTCAATTTTGTGTTTATAACAAGTTGTCTCCTGCGCCTTTGAATACTGCTCCGCTTCTTTTGACCATAGCGTGATTTTATACAGCCATTCTCAATAAATGAGCTATCTAATACTAAAATATTTTTTCATTTCATATCAGTAATTGCTAAAGTTAGTGCCTTCAAACAAGCAGATTGTTTCAGTTCCATAAATGAGTTTAGATTTCTCCTTAATACACCAAAAAACCCTAGTTCTTATACCTACCCAA
Source organism: Mythimna ferrago (assembly GCA_910589285.2). Taxonomy (NCBI): domain Eukaryota; kingdom Metazoa; phylum Arthropoda; class Insecta; order Lepidoptera; family Noctuidae; genus Mythimna; species Mythimna ferrago. The sequence continues at coordinate 6,560,963 of OU342691.1, read as the reverse complement.
ATTAGTGTCAGATGCAAAAACATGTAAAACTTGAATACTCCACAGTCATTCCTACTTGAAAAATCAGTGAAAGAAAAAAATACAAACTCATACGATACTCTTACAGCTAAAGAGTGGAAACAACTCATTGTAAAATAAAAAGTCCCAGTAACTTAGTATTCAAAAGGGCACGCGGTGTGCAAACAGGAGCATACAGGGACTAAGGACTAACAGAGACCACAGAGCAAAGAGCCATTGTTAGGCGGCACTGCAATTTTTTTTTATAGAATCTAGATTTGTCAGTCAGGGGCTGTGAGATTGTTTAAAAGAGTAAGCGCGACTCTGGAACGTAAAGGGTAGCTGAAGATACCAGTAAAAGTCGGTCAATCACTCTCACTCAAGCCAGTGCGGGAGTTATTTGATGACTTCCTAACAAAAAAAATAAACAAGCCGTGTCAGTGAATGCCAACGTTTTTGTTTTGGGCAGCTCAGTCCTGAGCAAAAGCTTCCTGTACCCCTAGCCAAGTTGATAATCTGCAATCGTTAATGTTAATAGAAAACTTCACGAAAGATTTCGGTGACAACTGGAGATGGCATTGTCAAAACATTATTTGATCACACCAGTCGTGTAAAAAATTCAAACAAAATGCTCTTGAATATCAGTATCTTACACGGAGCGACTAAACTTGCCAAGGTGTATCGTGTTATCCAATTACTGGGTTCTGGAGGTCAGATGGGCAGTCAGTTTTGAATGAGCACCAACAAAGTTGGGAATAAGTTCGACAGTCAGACAAGTGCAATAATATAAGTAGGGGCATGTCTAGTCGCTTCTTAGTGCTGTGAACAGGGGTTCACAGGGACGTACTGTTTACCGTGACATGTGGGTGCTTGCACGTCCGACACGTCATCGGCACTGTAATGAATGTTCCCTGTGTACTGTGCGGATTTTTTTTTGGTTTTTAGTGATTTTGGCTGCTACGTGTGGAAATGAAAAGTCCTTTGTGAGTGGATCGATGGCATTCTCATTATTGATTTGTAGCATAGGTTTCCTTACCCGAAGGGTGCCAGCAATAAGGTCCATTGCTAAACCTCCACTGTCCGTTCGTCCGTCCATTTCTCTGTCTGTCCATCCGTCAGTCAGCAGGTTTTATCTCATAAATCGTAAGACGTAGAGAGTTGAAATTTTGACCAAATGTGTATTTCTGTTTTCGAAACAAACTAAACTACTATTTTTTTTTTAAGTTTATGAGGGTTCCCATACAATAAATCTTGTGTACGGAATCCTTCATGGTTTTATTTCTTTATTTTTTCGTTTTATATTCCATAGAAGTAGTTTTAAAATAATTTGGTATGTACCTATTTAGAAGGGGCAAACATGAACGTTTTCAGCAGCCTGCTAAGAGAAGAACGCGACAGCTCCAACACAAATACTCAATACTCAATACTTTATTACATTCCATATTGTGTACATAGGTGGTATAACATATTTTCAAGATCAATATGGACCCTGTCGGGCACAGTAAAGTTAGTAGAGAGGATAAAGGCTAAATTACAATGTATAGAATTTATTATTATTGGCAGATCTAATAGATGTAATCATGTCTGTATATGGTGTATTGTTGTAAATTATGTTAAATATTATGTTTATTTTTTGTCATCGTTATTATTAAATTGTATTATGCATGTTTATTTATTATGTCCATGTATAAGTATTGGTAGATTTTGTCAAATATTTTATTTATTTTTGCCGTCATTATTATGAAATAATATTACCTATTATTGATTAATTTATGTATGTAATGTCTTCATCCACTGTTGAAAGACGTCCACTGTTGGACATCGGCCTTCCCAATTGTCGCCATATTGACTGGTCCTGTGCGTCTTACATCCATTGGATTCCAGCAACCCTCACCAGGTCATCGGTTCTGGGGGAGCTTCAATTTATTTATGCTCACAATGTTTTTAGAGGATTCTCCTCGCTCTGGACCATGGCCTCAACCAAGGCCCGGCGCGAGAGGTCTCCGCCGCCGATCGCCCCCACGAGGGCACGGCGATGCTCCGCCCAAGCAGGGCACACCTCGACTGTGTGCTCCACCGTGTCCTCCGGGCGTTCCGCACAGTGGCGACATCCGGGCGTCACCTCCGCATGAATCCCGTGCAGGAAACTCCCGAACGAACCATGTCCGGTGAGTACCTGCGTCATGCGGAAGGTAAGGACGCCGTGAGGTCTTTCCAGCCACGCCTCAAAGAGGGGACTTACCGCCATGATTGTGGCGTGCCCAGCACTGGGTTGCGATAGTCGTTGACGCCATTTCACCATGAGATCCCGCCGGAGCTCTGTCCGCCATGTTTATATACTACCTGTTAACCCACTTATGTTTTACAAAATAAATGATTGATTGATTGATATTAAGCCCAAGTTCGAGGAAGAAAGTAACATTTAATAATACCGCCTCTAAAATACCGTAATTATAAACGTGACGATTAAATATCGGAACTCATGAAATTGCGAATTACTTATTACACTTTGAATACATTTTTATTACTTAGGTACTTCCTCGAATATTAGGTAAATATACCCTGCTAATTCCTATCTCTAATTATAAAGCAGGAAGTACTTACAATACGGCCAACGTAACTTGGCGAGCCCGAACATAGGCTCTACCACAGTATTATATTGTAATACTGTGGCTTTACGCATCGCTCTCTCTCTCACGTCGTTTGCCATGAATGACTATACGAGTAAACAAGGTATTTTATTAATATTTGACAGCACAGTCGGTACAGCCATTGACCGATTGGCTGCTGCCCTGCAAGTAGCAGGTTCAATTCCTGAACGGAACAATTTTGTGTGACGTACAGTTAATAATAATTGTTCTGATGTCTAGATGTATTGTGTTTGTGAGTTTACATGTATTTGTGAACGCCCCCATGATCCTAGTATTGAGAAAAAAGAAATAGAAAGTACTACAATAGCGCACTTCGTCGAAACTAATAAATCGGAAAAAAAATAATTAAACACACAAAACTGCACAGAAACGCAGCATTAAATAATTAGGGTTGTACGCTGGCTATTAAAATGGCCAAGTCCAAACAACACTAGAAACTTCCGGTCACCGAGCGCAATAACAAACCGTCATCGCCTGCCAATTAGTGTTGGAGCGCTATTTGAGTACTGCTGCAAAAATACTCGTACCAGTTCCAGTACTCGGAACTTGTTTACGTATTATGTGGAATATAATTTGTTAATAGGTTTATAGTAGGTATTTGTTTATAGAGTTGCTTGTAAGTGGGGGACGGTTTCGAATAAGTAGATATTGATGTACATTTTAGGGTTCTGTACCGAAAAGGTAAAACGAGACACAGTCTCGTTTTTTTACCTTTTATCTATCACTAGCTATCACTCCGCTGTCCATCTGTCCGTCATCAGGTTGTTCTCATTAACTGTTATATCTAGACTAGAGACTAAAGTTGTAATTTTCACAGATCATTTATTTTTTTTGCCGCTGTAGCAACAAATACTAATAAAATAGAATAAAATAAATAATTAAGTTGGGCTCTTATACATCAAACGTGTTTTTATTTCGCCGTTTTTTACTACAAATAATACGGGACCCTTCGTGCGCGAATCCAACTCGCACTTGACCGGTTCTTTCTTCTCCTTTTGCCATTCTACTATTTGTATAATTAGCTAATGTCAAGTTTAGAAAGTATTCAATTTTTGAGACAGAATATAGTCACTTTGTTTCCAATGAGAGTGGGGATGTAACACATTTAATTGATTAGCAGCAAATGAAGATTCACTTGATAGTCGACCTTCTTGATAAACTGCACTGAACCAATTGATAACAGTAATATTTAAAAGATGAAATATTGTGTGTATTTTTGCTTTTGTTTAGACTCGAACAGCTAAACGGATTTGGGTAAAATTTGGCACAATGGTAGACCATGTCCTGGAATTGCATATAAGATACTTTTGTTTCAGGCAGAATGTCACAGTCTTCAAATTTTTGGTTCTAGGGCATAACGGTTTCCTCACGATGTTTTCCTGCACCGTTATGAGAGCAGTGGTAATGAAATAAATTATACAAAGTAGTGTGCCTAACTGGGTTTGAACCCACGAACTACAATTCGTAAGTCGAGGCCGTTACCACTCGGCCACTACTGTTCTCCAATAACAAAGGCCAGTAAGTAAAAGTAACTATATTAAATAGTGTGATTTGACAGTTTATTCAAATAAACTTTTGTAAATAACATGAAAAACAGACAGCAAACAGTTTTTCTAAATCACTCTCGCTTTCATATCATTACGCTCGCGTGTCTCAATCTAGAGCCAAACGGTCGATGTCCTCAGAAGACCTCATTACGACTCATCCCACATCCCTAATGAGTCCCTCACTAATTACGGGGAACACGGAAAAATCCAATCACACACACACACTTGGAAAAGAACCCCTAAAGATGGAGCTAAGAATCCCCTGATGTGTGTGTTGGTAACTCGGTATTGTAAAGTCTTAAAAATGGGAGGACGCCGGAATCTTTTAAAGGGTAGGACTTAAATCCTCCCGCCACCACGTCTTGCCTCCCTTTTTTAAGGGTGTTTTGCGCGCAAACGCTTTATATAGCTCGCTGCTTCTTATTGTTCGTCGTTAGCTCGATATTTGGATGACGATCAAGGTAGGCTGAATGTGTTGTTCTGTGATGTTCGTGTTTTGTTTTAATTATACTGGTTGGTGTCAAAATAAGAACAAAAGAATGTTTATATGAACTTGATGTATGTATTTGAACATTGTTAAATCTACTTACCTAAATGTGTAGTCATAATTATTTCTATAACTCGTCAAAATTTAATGCAAATCCTACATTTATTATATACTAGCTTTTGCCCGCGCGGCTTCGCTCCCGCTCTTCCCTACTTCAGCCTACTATACCCTACTCTACCCTACTATACCCTACTCTACCCTACTCTATCCTACTGTACCCTACTCTACCCTACCCTACTCTACTCTACCCTACTCTACCCTACTCTACCCTACGCTACCCTACTCTACCCTACTCTACCCTACTCTACCCTACCCTACTCTACTCTACCCTACTCTACCCTCCTCTACCTTACTCTACCCTACACTACCCTACACTACCCTACTCTACCCTACACTACCCTAATTTTCATTTTTTTTTATAAGAAGATAAGAACCTTCTCCTCATAATAACGAACACAACAAAAAAAATATTAGCGAAATCGGTCCAGGCGTTGTTGAGTTATGCGCTTACCAACACATTTTGCGATTCATTTTTATATTATAGATTACACGAGATCTAGATTTGTTTTACAATTTCATAATATATGCAATTTGACGTCACGATATGACAGTAGACCTTGACCCTTAAAAATAAGCCTTGAGGTAAAACTAGTTTATAGTAACGCAAAATGAAGATATTTTGAAGGAAGTAAGAGAGGCCTTTTCCTGCAGTGGGTCAGACAGACTGAAATAAATACATTAATGTCTAAATAACTTATATTGCAAACGTATACCAGTGTAAATCACCTTTTTTTTAAAAGTAGTACGTCAGTAACAGTTATTTGAACAGTAATATATCAAGAACTGGATGTGTCAGATTTAATCTGTGGGAAAAAAATTGGATTCAACCAATCAAGGCCTTAATGGTTCACACGGCAACCTCCTCGCTCCCGATTTTTTTTTATTGTCGACCACTTATTTGTTTTCATTAAAAATTAGAATAATGTATTCGAAAAACTCACTGTGGCTTTGGAATTTAAAGGGTACACAAGTGTGTTTTAGCCACTAAACGTACTAACTGCCTCTCGCTCTACTCAGATATATTTGATACTTTCTCACAAAAAAAAGTATGACATTGGTTTTTGTAGTTCAACTGGGCTTTCTTGGGTAATCAATTTTGGGTAATTAGTCATGACAGTTAGTATTTTTTAAATATAATTAGATAGATGTATACTTTATTGTACAAATAAAAGTTACATCAGGAATTTAAAATTAATAGGGTGTCACAATGGGCGGTCTTATCGCTAAAAGCGATTTTTTACAGACAACCTTTGGATGGATTTGACAGAGAAGGAGAAAAAAGATTAAGATATAAAAATAAATATATATGTACATTTTTCTATATATTGTTAGATTAATTAGGTCTAACATAACTACTATCAGAGTAATCAAAGAAACAAAATAAACCTACAAAAAATACGAAAACTTCATCGAAAACTTGCTCACAATCAGTGTCAAATAAAAGCAAATTAAGTTAATAACTAAATTCAGCAAATTAAAAAGCTTTGCTGACTTGTCATGCTAGCATTATCAACCATAAAAAGAATATAAATAATAAATCAAAGCACAGCAAACATGGAAAGCCACAAAGTCGTATGCCATTTGTTCTTTGTTAAACTTTACTAGCACAAACTGAAAGTAACGGTATTCATTTGTCATGTGGAAGTACATTTGCAGAAATTACGAAACAGCACAACGCTACCTTAATAGCTAACTTAAACGAAAATTTAGAACTTCTACAATCTAAATCACTAGATAATAATCGTAAGTACACAGTTTTCGATGCAAAAATTCCAACAAAACTTTCAACACAAAAGGCTATTTTAGCCTTGCATCCATATAAAACGTTCAACTATATTATTTACGTACCATCATTGTCACGCACGTGACATTGCGGTTCCATTAAAGAACTATATCAGGACCAACTTATATATAGCATCCCTCAACTAGAACTCTATCAAAAATAAACTCTCTTCCCTCAACATAAGGATGGATATCCAGTTTTCTAACTGTAAAGTTGGTTGGCAGTAATACAGCTTCATAATGACATTTATTAGGACTCGTATTCGGTACATGATAATAATTAAAATCCATGCACGAAGGTTTTGTACCACACCGTACCACGTTACCTACGTTTAGCATAATATTAAGCTTTCAAATTATTGGTTTTGTTAAAAATTATTTGGAATATGTACTTTTGTAAATTGGTATTATTCAAAGGTTTTTTGATGTAGAAGTTTTGGTTCGCGTGTAAGTCTATCATGTATTGTGTAACTCTGAGAATTGAATTTTGGTTGTTTTGGATTTTATTGAATGTTCTGTTCCGTCCCATATCCTGATTTAGCTTTATGGGAAATGTTGATGGTTCTGAAATGCTTTGCTGATATTTGTTAGTTTTTCTTTAGTTTTGTATGTACTCATGGCCTGGTGTATTCTTTTATCATTAGTTTTAATCTAATTATACTAACAATATAAAGACGAAAGTTTGTATGGGTGTGTATGTTTGTTACCTCGGAAGTACATACTCCAACATACATAAAGGAACATTCATTTTCTACTATCACGCGGGTGAAGCAGCTGGAGGCGGCTAGTGGAATAATTAAATTATAATTATACCTATGATATTTTCTCATCACGATCACTATCAAACTGTGCGTTGGTGTCCGATCTACACTGTCCTTTCTTACATTAAAGTTGTTTTATGGAACTAAAATAGTATTGCAAAATAATTCATTTTTCAAAAGAGTTTCTTGCCGATTCTTCTCCATAAGATACGACCAATTGGAACCATGCACTAGCTTCTGACGTTTCATAAGTGCCCGTGTAAGCCCATGTTAATAAAAAGATTTTGAATTTGAAATTTGAATTTTAATCTTACATACGCTTCTAGATGGAACTGTGCACTAGCATCTGACGTTTTATAAGTGCCCATGTAGGCTTAGGTGAAATAAAAGAGATTTTGAATTCAAAATTTAAATTTGATTCTAACATACGCTTCCAAATAGAACTGTGCACTAGCTTCTGACATTTTATAAGTGCCCGTGTAGGCCTAGGTGAAATAAAAAAGATTTTGAATTCAAAATTTGAATTTGATTCTTACATACGCTTCCAAATAGAATTAATTGTACACTAGCTTCTGACGTTTTATAAGTGCCCATGTAGGCCTATGTGAAATAAAAAGATTTTGAATTCGAAATTTTAGTCTTACATACCTACGCTACCAAATGGAACTGCGCTCTGGCTACTGTCGTTTTCTATAAGCCTATAAAAAAAAAAAACCTACATACGCTATCAAAGACACCATTCACATGCGCAGCGTTTTTGTCTCGTCTTTTTATCCTAAAATTTCTTCCCGCTAATTGCGGCATCATAACCACGATTTTATTCAAGTACGTAGACGAGGCACGTGTCTTCAGCAGAGGGTGAATACCAAGTGTACGCCTTAATATATATTAATGTGTGGCCAATGGCACGGAACGCGCATGGCAAGCAGTTTGTTTGACTTTTTAATTTTCTGCAGGAGAAGTTTGTAAACAGAATGTTTACTTGGCGGATAGTATAAATATGGGTTGAATTATGGTGTTTTTGGATCGGAAAAATTTTGTGCCTTCAGTGAAAACGGAGATAGTTGAACCTAGCTGATGATTAATCAAAAGCAAAATCATAATGTTGTCTGTTATTTTGTGAATCAGTTTATGACCGCGCTATTTGTTACTTGACCAACTACCGGTTGTTTGTTTTATAATTAGCTGGCTTTGTTAAAAAAAAATCGCGAAAGGTGTCAATCGTCTGCGAGATTACGTCACGAAAACATTTGAAAAGTTATAAAAAATAATAAAGTAAACCTTGTAAAAGGGCCTTGAAAAAACAAAAATCTTGAATAGTTATTGTTTTTTATTTATAAAAATAACCCGGGCGGAGTTAATATAAAATACACAGACTCTTAATCTTTTATGGGCTGCATTTCGGTGAGCGTTCGTCGGAATTGCCTAACCTAATTCCGCCAAGCCCGTTTCATGCACAACCGGTACATGGTGGACATCCCACATCACTGGGGTGCGTATCGACACTCAAAACGTTTTTGAGTACAGCAGCGTTCTCATGCGTACAGCTAGAACCCAGGGGTTTTTTCGTCAACAGACAACTGCAGCCGTATTATGACCTCTTAAAACCATCATGTTTCCGGTGTGAAAAAGAGACGGAGCTATACAGGACGAATAGCACTATCCTTTTCTCACACAGAAAACATGATGGTTTTAAGATGTCATAATACGGCCGCAGGTTACTTCCAGCAAGCAAGCGTGTTCGTTGTTTCAATCAGGTGAGATAGTAGCAAAGTGCAAGCATATCAATAGTAAAAAAAAATATCCGTATCATATCATTCCTAGAGCTAAAATAAACTGTATTTAGATTATAGTCACTTCTTTTGACATAAACGTGACTTTAAAAGGATTGATACTTTTAATTGTTAGTATCAAAGAGTCTGTTCAAATCAACCCAAATCTTTTACATTTCTTTATCAGGAAACAAAAGCCATTTCCTGAAGAGAAAACCGCCAAGTTTACACAAGTCTACCAATAAAACTCGGCTGGCGGATACTTGGTCCATCTCTAACCGTGACGCGCCTCCCATAAACCAAAAGTGACGTCCCTAATGCGATCGCTCCTCTAATTATATCCGAAATTTCCAAAAATTCGAGCCGTCACCCCTCCATCTCCTTTTTAACCCATTAGCTGAAACTTTGGGCGAACTCGCACTTTTCAAACTGCCAAGAGACGCGGTCAAAGAATAAATAGAGGAGACAAGATTTTGTTTTTCTTAGTTTTGATATTTTTTGTATGAGAAGCTGATGGAAGTCAATCAGATGCCAGAAAGTCTGACTATTAGGTTATTCAAGAAGTGCTAGATTGTAACTGAGTTGTAGAGGTCTGATAGGCAGTTGCTGCAGGTATTCAGCCGCATTCATTTGTACTAGAATCAGACCTCAAGCTTGTTGGGAAAACACTAGGAATATGACAATGACGAACTAATTCAGAGGAGATAATGATCATCCTGTTCAACAACTACAGTTTCGGATTTTGTTAATTCTAACCAGCCCAAGTCTTCTCTGCCTAAGTCGCCGACGGCGCGCACTGTTCCCGCGCGCCTCAAGGAGTTGTCAGCAACAGCAGGGGCCCAGGTTGATCGAAGCCTACCGGGGCCAAGGTTAGTTTCGAAAGATAGCTCAGCCCCGGTATGAAAGGCAACGAAGGAGCAGGAGTGGGTTTTTAGTTAGTAAAAGGCTGACACTATCTCCCGCTCCGCCCAAGAGTGGGGATGTCATTAGATGATTTTCCCACCGAAAAAAAAATTCTATCTAATAATGTCTAACTATTCTAATGCAGATTTTCCTTGGGCAACTTTAATTTAGGAGTGAATTTACGTTACTTCTAGGCAAGCATGCTCCGTCGTCGACCAGTTGCATACCATCAGGTGAGATAGTGGTCAAACACGAACGATCTAAACAACAATTTAAAAACAATTGAGTTGTAAAAATGGCCGTTTCACAACATTTGTAAAGAAAATTGGTCAAATCATTTAAAAAATATTAGACTACTAGCTTTTGCTCGCGACTTCGTCCGCGTACATAAAATATAGCCTATGTCAGTCAAGAATAAAGCAGCTTTCTATCGGTGAAAAAATTTTAGCAATCGGACCAGTACTTCCAGAGATTACCTCCTACAAACAAAAAAAACAAACTTTACCTCTTCATTATATTATATTAGACTATTTGAGGAATAAGAGCCTTCACTGGTTAATTAATGCTGGAACGTTTGAAAGAGAAACCGTGGCCCTAGAACGTCCTTTCATTCTACCTTAGAGCGCGAGAAGTTTGATTGAATGATTTCCCATCTTAAAATAGAAAAAAAACTCTTTGAGATGAAATCAATATTATAATAGAAAAAAAAAGCGAAGTACCTATAAATCTTTAAAGTTGTTCTTGATATTCATTAACTTACTCCCCCCGCTTCATTTTAACATTACAATCGTTCGATATTTGTGAGTACAACCTTCTTGGAATAATCCTTGGCTGCAACACATCCACAATACCCAAGTGACGCTGTCTGTCTGTTCAAACTTAGACAGCATATTGGAATTATGTCATAATCCTGCGCTAGTTAGAATTGGGTTACAGTAGCAGCCAATTCCTCTAATCCATTATCGATTCTCGCAACTGGGTATATAACTTTGATTAGGAGATGAATATTGAATATTTGTTAGTATTTCCTATTAAACAAGGCTTTGCATTTTATGTGAAAAAAACAATTTATTAAAAGTGTAAAAGTCCAAACTCAAGATTTATCAATAAGCAATGGAGTGCAACATAATAGATGTTACCCGAATAAAAACTCATCTTGTATTCGCCTCTTTCTCACTCTTTTATTGCACCTATCACCACTTTTTCTCTGCAACACCCAAAGGTTGACTGAAAAAGAATGCCTAAGGCATTAAGTCTGCCTCTGTACTCATATGTGCATAAAGTGTTATGGTATATTATGATGTAATTGTGTAATGTTAGTGATTACAGTCAAGGCGGTATTTAGACCCGAGCCGTGGCCGTAGGCCATAGCCGAGGGTCTTCAGAGACCCGAGAACGGTAATCATTAATTACTCACGTGTATCATACGACGTTTTTCAATACACTTGTGAAGAAAATAACAGTTAAACTAGTAACTTTTTTTATGACATGGCGGTAAAAATCTGTTTTCATAAGCGCGAGCAGAATTTTTTTATTTACCCCTAGGAGAAGACCAAGGTATTTTAATCATACTGCCTAGTCTTACATTTATGTTTTTTGTCGTGATAAGTTTTTACTATAATGTCTTTCGTAATGCCAATGGAATACGCATATAACATTTTCTAATGATTTTGTAGTATTTAATTTAATACAGCCACTGAATTACAATCGAATAATAAGAATACTCAAGCCAAAAACCGCGCGCACCTTAAAATGGCGGCTATAGACCACAAAAAAAAAAAAAACAATTTTTATTTGAATGTACGATTTATTCACTATATGTTTTTAAGCTATTGCATAGCTTCTATCGCGGGCCTTGAGCGTGGAGACCGAATCCAGAAATTCCGTAACGAAAATAACCTAACACCCCCCAAAAAACAAATGAGTGGGGACTCATTTGTTTTTTGAGCGTGGTGACCGATAAGAAAACAAATGAGTGAAAGCAGCTGTCGGCGTTTTGGATGGGTGGGGTTAAGCAGCTGTTAGCGAGGTCTGGTTTTTGATGGAAGAGGTTAAGCAGCTGTTGGCGAGGTCTGGTTTTGGATGGAAGAGGTTAACCAGCTGTTGGCGAGGTCTGGTATTGGATGGGTGGGGATAAGCAGCTGTTGGCAAAGTCTCATTTTGGATGGGTGAGGTTAAGCAGCTGTTAGCGAGGTCTGGTTAGGATGGGTGGACTTATGCAGCTGTTGGCGAGGTCTGGTTTTAGATGGATGGGGTTAAGCAGCTGTTGGTGAGGTCTGGTTTTGGATGGGTGGGGTTAAGCAGCTGTTGGCGAGGTCTGGTTTTAGATGGGTGGGGTTAAGCAGCTATTGATGAGGTCTGTGTTTGGATGGGTGGGGTTAAGCAGCTGTCGGCGTTTTGGATGGGTGGGGTTAAGCAGCTGTTAGCGAGGTCTGGTTTTAGATGGATGGGGTTAAGCAGCTGTTGGTGAGGTCTGGTTTTGGATGGGTGGGGTTAAGCAGCCGTTGGTGAGGTCTGTGTTTGGATGGGTGGGGTTAAGCAGCTGTCGGCGTTATGGATGGGTGGGGTTAAGCAGCTGTTAGCGAGGTCTGGTTTTTGATGGAAGAGGTTAAGCAGCTGTTGGCGAGGTCTGGTATTGGATGGGTGGGGATAAGCAGCTGTTGGCAAGGTCTCATTTTGGATGGGTGGGGTTAAGCAGCTGTTAGCGAGGTCTGGTTTTGGATGGGTGGGGTTAAGCAGCTGTTGGCGAGGTCTAGCTTTGGATGGGTGGGGTTAAGCAGCTGTTGGCGAGATCTGGTTTTGGATGGGTGGGGTTAAGCAGCTGTTGGCGAGGTCTGGTTTTGGATGGGTGGGGTTAAGCAGCTGTTGGCGAGGTCTATTGCATAAGTTGATAAAAATGCTATGCAATAGCTTTACCGCGGCAGTCCCCGAGTGCCACACGTCTTTTTTTTTTTATTAAATAAATCGTTTGTCCAAGTTAAAATGGTCAAAATTGCATGAAATAAGTAAGTAAGACACTAATTTAAACCATTCAATGGTATATAACGCAATAACTTATGTGAAATTTTTTCGTACTCAAAATTTGTTTTGTGAACAAAGATGTTGAACAAAAAGGTTTTAACTATAGCACGAGTGCGTATTGGTAATCAAAATGTCACAGTTTGGTAACAAGCGCCTTTATATACCTAAGTGCTGTGGAATAAAAGTCACTTTTTGAGCAAGTGTAAAAAAAAAAACACCTTCCGGTGCTCCATAACTCAAGTAACAGATATGGACCGGTCACGTCTCACGAATGCACCTTCCTCTTCTTAGCGCGACGATGACAAAATTAGTTAAATTCTTTGCCTGGACCAGTATTTGACCACGGTAGTGCCGTCCACTAATGTTGTCATTAGGTTCCTATGTGAACAGGAAACGGGGCAAGTAATGCAGAACGGAAGGCGGCACAGGGAAGGGAGGTTGGAACCGTCTGAGTACCCCTCTGTGGAGATTGTCTTTGCTGCGTCCAACCTGCTGCGGAATCTGTTTAGAGTTTTCCAGATTGGCCATGGCAATTAGTGTCCAGGAGAGAAGCTCTCCGACGGTTCGATGCACCCAGACAGATGGGCGAAGCACATTGGACGCTTGAGGAGGGATTTCGTCGTCGAAGAGAGAGGAGGAGAGGTTTAGAACGAGAAAAGGGAGGCCTTGCCCAGCTTTGAAAATAATTAAAACTTGAAGGTTTACTGCAGAGAAGACAAAAATGTATTATGATTGTTTTTTCTCTGTTTCAGCACTAGCTGCTACCAACGACTTTGCCTACCTGAAAACAGAAAATTGCCCCAAGGAAACATACTCTCTGGATGAAAGTATTAGACAAGAAGGATCCTTTGTGTTATTCCAGGATATACTCTACCCGTGTACCAAGTGTCACGGATATCCGTTCAGCCGTACGAGCATGAAGAAGTAACAAACTTACACAACAACTTTCGCCTTTTTATTATTAGTGCGATGATGTGATTAATTTCCAGATTTGTTTACAAATAAAATTAACAGTCCTCCTAGAGGCAACTTGCTAATAGGCACAATACACAAGAACTGTCCCGTCGCACGCAAAACGCGACAAAAAAATAGTCATCTTCTTGATTCTTTCACGCGTCACTGAAGTCGTTCACGATAGCGTTAACTTAGACTCCTTCAGATAAAAGCTTTGCCACTTAATTCTCAACCTTATCGCTTAACTGTAAAGTGTAAAATGAAATGATAAAGTATCAAAGTATGGGGTGTTAGTACTTCACTGATAAGAAGTGGAAATTAAGACTGTGAGTAATGATTAAAGATTTACATACCAAACTAATTTATATGTAATGTCTTTATCTGTTCTTTTGTATATTTTCCCCTTTTTACAAACAGTGCGTTGGTAGAATCGATAACAAACTAGCAATAGGTACCTACATTTGTGACAAACAGAGAAAAATTTAGTGGAAATGTAGGACCACATTGAGAACATTGGCAGCCGTATGCTAACGGCCCCGACTTACGAGTTGGAGGTCACCAGTTCAAACCCAGCTAGACGCATTACTTAGTGTAATTTATTTAATCACCACTGCTCTCAAAACGGTGAAGGGAAACATCGTGAGGAAACCGGCATTTCCTGTTCCCAACAAAAAATTAAAGAAAGGTGAGAAAGAACTCTTGACTTAAAGATCCCTAGGTTGTAGCTAGCAGGAAGCACAGACTCCGGCATTCCACTCCTTAGCTGTACTCACATGAATGTGTTCCAAAACCATATTTATTTATTTTTTAAGCTATTGCATAGCTTCTATCGCGGGTCTTGAGCGTGGAGACCGAATCTAGAAATTCCGCAACGAAAATAACCTAATACCCCACACTCATTTGTTTTTTGAGCGTGGTGACCGATAAGAAAACAAATGAGTGAACAATCAATCAAAATTCAATTCAATGTGTGAAAGTGTAACTTCAATTAATATCAAAGAAAGAAAAACCATAGGAAAAAAAAAACTGCATAAATAAAATAAATAAATAATTATAATTGCATAAGTTGATAAAAATGCTATGCAATAGCTTTACCGCGGCAGTCCCCGAGTGCCACACGTCTTTTTAGGGTTCCGTAGCCAAATGGCAAAAAACGGAACCCTTATAGATTCGTCATGTCTGTCTGTCTGTCTGTCTGTCCGTCCGTATGTCACAGCCACTTTTTTCCGAAACTATAAGAGCTATACTGCTGAAACTTTGTAAGTAGATGTATTCTGTGAACCGCATTAAGATTTTCACACAAAAATAGAAAAAAAGCAATAAATTTTGGGGGTCCCCATACTTAGAACTGAAACTCAAAAATTTTTTTTTCATCAAACCCATACGTGTGGGGTATCTATGGATAAGTCTTCAAAAATGATACTGAGGTTTTTAATATCATTTTTTTCTAAACTGAATGGTTTGCGCGAGAGACACTTCCAAAGTGGTAAAATGTGTGTCCCCCCCCTCTCAACTTCTAAAATAAGAGAATGATAAAACTAAAAAAAATATATGATGTACATTACTATAAAAACTACCAACGGAAATTGGTTTGAACGAGATCTAGTAAGTAGTTTTTTTTTAATACGTCATAAATCGAAAAAAAATCACTATTATTAAAACATCTATCAAAGTTACAACTACAAGAACTTTTATATTATGTTACTTGCTGCTACGGAACCCTTCATGGGCGAGTCCGACTCGCACTTGGCCGGTTTTTAGGGTTCCGTAGCCAAATGGCAAAAAACGGAACCCTTATAGATTCGTCATGTCTGTCTGTCTGTCTGTCTGTCTGTCTGTCCGTCCGTATGTCACAGCCACTTTTTTCCGAAACTATAAGAGCTATACTGTTGAAACTTAGTAAGTAGATGTATTCTGTGAACCGCTTTAAGATTTTCATACAAAAATAGAAAAGGAGCAATAAATTTTGGGGGTCCCCATACTTAGAACTGAAACTCAAAAAATTTTTTTTCATCAAATCCATACGTGTGGGGTATCTATGGATAGGTCTTTAAAAATGATATTGAGGTTTCTAATATCATTTTTTTCTAAATTGAATAGTTTACGCGAGAGACACTTCCAAAGTGGTAAAATGTGTGCCCCCCCCCCTGTAACTTCTAAAATAAGAGAATGATAAAACTAAAAAAAATATATGATGTACATTACCATGTAAACTACTAACGAAAATTGGTTTGATCGAGATCTAGTAAGTAGTTTTTTTTTAGTACGTCATAAATCTAAAAAAATACATTTTTATTAAAACATCGATTCAAGTTACAACGAACTACAAGAACTTTTATATTATGTTACTTGCTGCTACGGAACCCTCCATGGGCGAGTCCGACTCGCACTTGGCCGGTTTTTTATTATTTATATACAGAACACATAACAGACATTAGTACAAAGGTACTGCTTATTCCCAAAGAAATTTCTTCCTGCGAAAGCAGAAAGTTCTTATATTAAATAAACAGTACCTTGTGCACACACAGGGCGCACAACGTGCCGCATGCACATAGGTGCCGCTGACAGGTCTGAGGAAGACAGATTGTTGAGACAATCTCACTGTTACTAAATATGGAGACCGCTGCCTGGATGTAAGACTCTTCTTGTGAAAACAGGCAGAAAGCACTCTTAAATTGAGATGTCTGACAATAAATATTTATTTAAACAATTATTTTATTTTTTATTAATAATAACCTCGCGTGTGACCACTATCTCATCTGATGGTAAGCGATGATGTGGCCGACGATAGAGCACGCTTGCTTAGAAGTAAGCTATTCACTCTTGACTTAAAGACCCCTAGGTTGTAGCTATTAGGAAACATACTCCAGCACACCACAAACACTCCACACACACTCACACACTATTTAGCTGAACGCATAATGTAAGTGTTGGTAGGGATATCCGTCATGTACCGCTGGCTTAACGCTGCAACAAATGAAGCACCTTTACATATTCGTATCATTAAATATTATAAAAAAGTCTCCCACTATAGTCTGTCTAGTAAGTTAAACGACTTGGAATTTTTTTAAAGAAATTAAAAATCTAATGTTGGCAACCGGAGTTTTAGTTGTCATTCACTTGTTTTTTGATATGATGATAGTTCTACAACAGATCTTGATCGTAGTATGGCTAGTGATGATGAATCAGTAAGTGGAATAGAATATTTATAATCAGATTTCTCGTACGATTCCAGATTTATTTTATTACTTATGACACTATTATGTCTTTGCAAATGTATCCTACTTTTGTAATAAGAATATCAATAAAGAGACTGAAATAGGTATATTTTAAACGAAAATCTTTATCATTTTTTAATGTTAAAAAGTCCCCTAATAGTTTTAAATCATTAAAAAAAAAACTTAAATTGTACACTTTTTATAATGTTCCATTATTAAACAATGACCAAGATCTCATAATCAACCTTGATTTCTGAACCAGTGTTGACTACATCAGGTTTCATTTTACCCTAAAATTTACCCAAGTCGTTTAACTTATTAGACAGACTATACGTCTGTCGTTTTGTTAGTGAAATACTTAAAAACTACTCAACGGATTTTCTTGCGATTTTCACTCATAGTTTGAGATAATTTAAGAAAAAGGTTTAAGATGCTTATTATTTTTCGATTTGCAATTTTATTTAAATTTTTTACTTCATAAACAAAAACTTTATTCTTTGCCCAAAATAACCGTTTTCAAAAACCTCATAATACCACATCAGTTTGATTATACAGCTTCCTAAAAAACAAAATACCATAACCCATATTGTTATCGAACACGTCACCAAACAACACGGCTGACCTTCCCTAAGAGCCCTTAAAAGATGCTTCTCCATGCTTGTCGAGCACTTTCTTAAACGATTGTCCGGGACACGCGTGTTCTATCGCGTATCTACGCGAGATGAGCCCCTACCATTGTCTTGCGGTGTATTGTTGTTTCTTCAGGTAATTTAAATTTAATTAAGTTGGTTTTCTTCATATGTATAAAGAAGCTAGCATAGCAAAGTCTCATGCCTAAATCTTTATAAAGTTAAGCAAGGATGACCGGAGCCGGTTCGTGCTTGGGTGAGCACTTGACATACTGAGCCTCGAAAAACACATTCAGGCTATCATTTGCAGGAAATGAGTCAAGACCAGGAAATCAGAAAACAGTCTCGCTAAAGGTGAAATAAGAAAGATCACAGTTGGTATATACACCTGCATCTGGTTGAGCTGGAAGACTGCCCCAACATAGAAACAAGGCTGAGCTAATTATTTTTCTTTTCAGTTATCATTAACATTGCTTTTTGAGAGAAAGACGCATGAGATATAGTACCAAACCATAAAATGTCTCCTCCCGTTACTCACTTACTAAAATCGACCAGTTTTCTTTTAATTACCCTTTGCCTTCTATCTTAGGGCAGGGTAACTTATTCGAACAATCCTGCACCCTATAAGCTCAATGGTATTATTGAAACAATAGACCGGCAGCTAAATTCAAATGGTAACTGCCCTACCTAAACTTGTCTCCTTCTTTGTTTTTTTTTTGGCTAGAGTGAAACTGGATTTTCTGGTTTCTCACTACCCATAGTGACTGATAGAGCCACTATAAAGGGCCCTTATTGTTTTTTTTTATTTGAGAGTGAGAAATCATCTTAGTCTGAATTGAGCGAGCGGAACTGTCAGACTTAGATTGACCCCAAACTGAACCAGGCCGGCTGCTCTCAAGCGGCTACTACCCAACCTGGGGGGCAAGACGCCTCCTGCCGGAGGCTCTACGGAGGATGGCGCCAGTGTGAGTGCCGTCGCTGCGAAAGCAACTGAGGGCCCAGCTGAACGCATGACAGAGGGTCATGGCAATACGAATGAAGACGGGATACCGCACGGTTTAGTGCGAAGTGGCGAGCCTCCATCCTTGCTGATCTTATGGTGAAATAACGTCAGCGACTATCGCAACCCAGTGCCTGGGCCCACCACAATTATGGCGGTAAGTCCCCTCTTTGAGGAGTGGCTGGAAAGACTTATACTGACTAAAACCTACCCGTGACGTCATATGAGACAAGTAGGTCATTTGACCCACACAAGCAACTCAAGGTTGACCAGTAGTACCCAGGTGTTACTGAACCTACTATTATTAAGACAAATTGATCCAGATATTCTATATAAAATGACGCATTTGTTGATTTCATTACGTCGCATCGACCCAGTGTTATTAGCATAGCGGTAACAAAATATTGGTCTGTTCGCTTGGTATCTTTATTACGCCGATTGACAAAATAACTTAGTTTACTTTACGACAGTCTTAGTTATTGGTTGGGCGGGAATACTAAATTTCTACCTTAAAATATACATAATCGTTAATGTTGATTTAGATACTTTGACGATGGTAGTGTTCAAACTGGCAGCTAAATGCTAGAACTATGTAAATCATTACACACATGTGGAACTCGAATATGTAAAAATTTATAACATGTTGAAATTGAATATGTAAAAAAATATAACATGTGGTCATTGCCACATTAATTAAGAAAAAAGTAACCTTTTCAGTAGGACTCAGAACATATATGACTATATACCAATCAAGAATAACACAATAAAAGCAAAAATATATAAAACTGTGTTCTGTCACCATCAATCACAACATTTCTGAATATCCAGGGAATCCGATGGACGCAAGACCGCTCATTGTGGCCACGTTTGGGGAGACCTAAGTCCCCGCCGTGGAAGATAATTCGTCAATTGCTACATGACTGTGACAACTACAATGATTGATTCCATAGTAATTTACTACGAGGAAAAAATATGCAACTAAGGGTCTAAACAGACGGACTGCATTTCAACTGCAATCCAATTGCAAATTGCAGTTTAAGTGCAGTTTGAATGCATTTGACATGACTGCAATTAAATAGAACTGCAAACCAAACGTGCGGTCCGATTGCAGTCGTGTGAACTGCACACCGACTGCATCCGAACTGCATTATACCCACCCGCCCGCACGCTCCGCCCTCCGGCGCATGGTGCAGTTCAGATGCAGTCGGTGTGCAGTTCACACGACTGCAATCGAACCGCACGTTTGGTTTGCAGTTCTATTTAATTGCAGTCATGTCAAATGCATTCAAACTGCACTTAAACTGCAATTTGCAGTTGGATTGCAGTTAAAATGCGGTCCTTCTGTTTAGACCCTTAGCTTCACTTTTTTTTGACTAACCGACATTTCGCCAATTCAAAAGTGCCTGTAAATGATCTATCTGAAATAAACCTTTCTGATTTCTGAATAATCATAAAGGAGTCGGTCGTCTAATAATCTCGTGAATGAGATGTATAAAACTCACACGCATCATAGTAGGGGCCAATGATGAATTATGCGTGATGCGTCTTATTAATTGTTGGGCGTCTTGTTATCTGAAATTAGTTACCTCAGCTTGTTTGTTACGAGTATTAGAGCAGCTTAAGTGCTGATATGAAATGTTTAACATAGTTTATATAGTGTAACTGGTAAGGTTATAAGAAATCATGAATCTATCTTTATATATGCTCGCAACGGGGGCGCTTATAATGAGCCTCATAAGAAGACTTAAAGTTACCCAAAGGGCAATGGAAAAAACTATGCTATTCCTTGCGTGATCGAATCAGAGATAAAGATATGCGCAGGAGAACCAAGGTTGCCAACAAAGCACGAAGAATTGCCAAATTTAAGTGGCAATGGGCAGGGCACATTGCTCGCAGAACAGATGGCCGTTGGGGCTGAAAGGTTCAGGAGCGACCGTGTACCGGAAGACGCACCTTTGGAAGACCTAACACATGGTGGACCGATGACCTGGTCAGGGTCACTGGAATCCGATGGATGCGTGAAGCACAGGACCGGTCGTTGTGGCAACGCTTGGGGGAGGCCTATGTCCATCAGTGGACGACTTTCGGCTGAAATGATGATGATGAGAATAGAATTAAATTTATTGTACCCTTAAAAGTAACACATGGATACCCATGTGATGCGTATGGCTGTCATAACGCTAACACAGCTATCATCGCTAATGTCTATCGCTAGAGATATCTACCAGAAAATCTTAGGATGGATCGAAAGGACTAAAATAGTTTATTTGTATACTAGCTGACTCGGCTAACGTTGTTTTGCTATTAAAATCATCAAAGAAAAAATAATAAGAGGTTGAAGTATAAAGGTAAAAAATAGCCTACAACTTATTTTTAGATCTACCTGTATCTTATAAGCCGTAAGGAGCAGAGAGTTTACATTTTCAGAGAATGTGTAGGTATTTGTATTGCCGCTACAACAAAATGTGAGAAATTAAAAGAAAATAAAAAATAATAAGTTAAAAAAGGTTCTCATACAAGATACGATATTTGGTCGGCGTTTTTTTTTTCGCTTTTTTTCTAATATTATGTTTAGGAACCCCTAGTATGTGAGTCTGATTCGCATTTTGCCAGTTTTTTAAATAAAAATATAATAATGTAATAAGAGTGACCTAGATCGCATTTTTATAAACGTACGAGTACGTTTGTGGTCTAATAGTACAATCTGCACGTACCGTACGTAGTAGAGTTGAAAAGAAATAATTTATTTGTTATTATGTATGAATCTGGTACATTTTAATTTAATCCATGCAAAATCTGTAAATATTTACAATAAACTTTAGGTTTCGATTTTTAATAGTTTTTAAAGTTTAACCTTTCAATCGTGGAAATTACAGACACAATAGAAAGACAATAGGTGCGCGAACGCCGTTCGCTTGGGGTTTAATGAATTAATAAGTAGCCGTAGGTCCCACCCGCGTGAAGCGTGAGGTTTTTTATTAATATTGATAGGCTCGCGTTTGACCACTACCTCACCTGATGGTAAGCGATGTTGTGGCCGACGATGGAGCACGCTTGCCTAGAATTAACCTCTGTAAGTGTCGTCTGTTTCCTGATAGCTACAACCTAAGGGTATCCCAAAGTTGTAGCTATCAGAAGACATACAACACGAACGACGACAGAAATCATACAGCTTCTTCTGTTTGTCGTGAATTTGGCTATGCCATATGGGAACCTTTTTTTTTCAATCCGTTTGGTATCTCCAGATAATAGCACGTTTAAATCAACTAAAAACTCTTCGGCTTTATTATACTCGTAAGTATAGACCAAATACTTAAACAGTCTGTAAAGGGTCAACTCAAAAATATCAAATCTACAAAAAATTTTACTTCGTCGAAACTCCACCTGAAAACCAAGATCATAATACTTAAATTCGCTTCTTAGAAACACTGTAAACTTCCCACACAAATGGAGACGGCACCAAATATACTCAACTAAAAATATAAAATTAAATATAAGTGACTAGCTTTTGCCTGCGGCTTCGCTTCTGCTCTGGGTACTCCACCCTACTATATCTTACTCTACCCTATTCTACCCTACTATACCCTATTCTACTCTATTCTGCCCTACTTTACCCGACTCTACCCTACTCTAACCTACTCTACCCTACACTATCCTACTCTACCCTACTCTACCTTACTCTACCCTACTCTACCCTACACTACCCTGCTCTACCCTACTCTACCCTACATTACCCTATTTTTTTTTCCATAAGAAACTTTTCCTCACAATAACAAACACGACAAAAAATGAATTAGCGAAATCGGTTCAGCTGTTCATGATATATGCGCTTAGCAACACATTTATTCATTTTTATATTATAGATATTTTAAAACAATGTACTTTACGTTTTTCTAACCTTAGTGACAGACTTACGTAAGACAATGAGAACGAAGCGAAAATGTAACAAACATAAATAAATGAGTGGGCAGAACCATTCGACCTTGCGAAAATAAAAAAGGATTTGTGAAAACTCTACCAAGTCAGTGTTTAAGGTGCGATACAATGGTCAAATATTTTTAAAACTGTTATGTTAGGGAATTTTTCGGTCTTGACTTCGCGTACAAGTTTTTCTTTTACTTTTTGTCGGTTTATCTGAAATAAAATATATATTTGAAATGAATATAAAATTGTTGAAGAATGGTTATAGAACATTATATATGTAAATGGTTTTAGAAAATTCGAAGACATGTGACATCCACCAAACCGCACTGGGCTCGCGTGGTGGATTACGGCCTATTCCTTCTTCTAGAGAGGAAGCTTGAGTTCCAATAGTGGGAACATTATAAGGCCGACGATGATATGGTTTTAGAAACACCATGTTGTGCTCTATAACTAAAGTAGCAGATGTTAAGGGGAAAGCAGCCTGGCTGAAGTGGGAGTGAGCTGGCGACGTCGCACGAATCCATTGTCACTCACTGTACGCCTAAAGCCCAGTCCACTGCACGGCGCAGTGGACTTCGTGTTTGCTAACAGAATAACATTGTTTGCTAACCGAATAGGGGCGTGGCCTAACAGTTTTTGTTTGCCAAGACAAATGGGTAACATGTTTTAATAACATGTTTTGTTAGAAAATTGGCGCAGCGGACCCGATCTAAGGGAGGTCGACACCGTCGAAGACTGCCCCGATGAAGGTTATGTTTTTTTTTTCGGTGGGAATATCATCCAATAACATCCCCCGCTTTTGGGCGGAGCGGGAGATAGTGTCAGACTTTTTCTTTATTTCCAAGTCAAGTGGTCGAGGCCTATCTGTCGGATAGACATCGCGACGAAGGTGCTGTGACACTTGGCCAGAGATCGCCCTAGACAGAAAGATTTCGAAGGAGAAAGGAGAGGCCTTTGCTTTACTTTACATATATAGTTTAATCTATACTTAAGTTTAATCTATACTATATAGGTATACCAATTTTTTTGAAAAGGACCACAATCAGATGACTTCCATGTGCGTTCTAAAGCCACGGTAATCTTTTCAAATATTCCCGCATCCCTATAATAGCAGGCATCGACTGCACCTACTGGGCCTCTTCGGTTTTGTCGGCAAAATAGCAGCTGAGTTATCTGATACCTAGCCACACGTTTTAAATCATTATGTCCATTACCTGATCAATACAGTGAACATAAAAATTAAAGTCACACCAGAACACACCTTTACAACGCGGACACAAAAAACAAGAAATAACCAACGAACGGGCGAAACACTCGAAAATCGGTTCAAACAATTATTTTTTGCTCGAAATACGAGACTTAACGAAATTCAAATCGCTTAGGAGAGGAGAATTATAGAAAAAGCTCTGCGCATCTTCAAAGGTGGGTCGCAACCCTTTCGGGCGGGGTAGAAGGGGGGTGGAGGGGGTGGTACGCACTGTAATATAGAAAACTTGTGTTAGCCCAGTTCCGCGCCTTTGTAACATCATTTCGGCTGCCGGTGGACGCTGACTGAACAGTCTTGACCGTTTTCTTTGTTGTTTCAGAGGGTGAATTTTCGGGGTTTTATTTCTTCTTTTTATTTTTTCTTTGAGAAACGTTGCCCCTCACTAGGAATAATTACTGTATTATGGATTCTTTTTATGTGAGAGATCATCAAATGTCTTCACCCACTCCACGGTGGAACGGGAGGGCGTGTCAGACTTTTACTGACTAAACCCTACACCTTATTTGCCTTGCATTCCAGTATTCTGGGGTTCCCTTTCGGACGACTCATGGTCCTGTATCGTGGGTGCGTTCACAAACTTATTACCTTACATACTTATATAAGATATCCAGACCAGGAAAACCTATCTATAGGCCATACAAATATTTATTCCGAGCGGGAATCGAACCCATGACATACAACGCAGCAGGAAATCGTTTAACCACTGCTCCAACAATAAAGTCGTTGTAATTTGAAAATGTTGTATTTTATTTAATAGTGATAGGGTCGCACTTGGCCACTATCTAACCGTAAGCGACGATATGGTCAGCGATGGAGCACGCTTGCTTAGAAGTTATCTATTCACTATTAACTGAAGGAAAATGGTAGAAAATGAGTGTGTGGTTTTTTGTAGCGAAATTAAATGCCACTAGAGAATTCATGTTTTGGTTAAAATTAATCATTATTGGTAATTAATCATCAATGAAAAGTTACGAGAAAGTCAGGTCATTTTCATTGCCTGATTTTCATGAGTATCTTGTAGTTACTTTAAATATTGGTATCTTCTTACTCGACGTTTCTCCCAGTTATTGGGTTGTAAAAGTTAGATTGGAAGCCAACCCTAACATAATTGTGAAACAAACTTTAGGTGTTCCTTCCACAAAATAAAAAAAAAACCACATAAGGCTTTTACATACCTTACTTTTTTATTCAACTTCTTAACTTTAATTTAATCACCTTGTGGCCTTTCAACCCCTAACAAAAAAACCTAAAACTAAAACTTAAATTAATCAAGTATCAAAACCGTTCAATTCACGTTCATCTTTATAATTTAAGAAGAAGAAACAGGCCATAAGAAATAAATGTAAAGAAGAAACGGTTTGGACCCCGAAAGGGTTAAAAAGGGGTGCGAAACACCCCCACCTGTACGTACACGATGGATGTACGTAATAGAATCTTAAAAGGGGTTATGTTTGTTCATTGGAAATAAGTTTTGGAAGAAAAAGTTTGTTTTCTTTTTTTAGACGGCAACATATGGCGTTGATAAGGAAGTTGTGTTACTTGCTAGGAATTAAATTCTAAAATAGAATCATGGTGCGAGTGACGTAATAATGTGATATTTTGGGAATATTCGGAAAAGATCTTAGAAAAAAGTGGTTATACAATTAATTGAATCATCAGGTACGGTAGGTTTCCTTGTGGACGGCGAGTTATTAATAGCTCGCTGTTCGATAAGGACCGTCGAGTCGACGGCGCGTTGTATTTTGTAATCCAAGCTTGTCTGAAAGGGCGTTGTCAATTTATGCGTACTGCAACCGGCCGGCTGCCGCGCGTTTACCGTACCGCAGTTGGGTGGTTGCAGTATGTTAGCAGTCCGACAACAAGCGCCTAAATTGAAAAATTATCTGGCTGCCGTGTGTTTGTATACCCCTGAGATGCGCTATTCAACAACAACACATTCAACACCTAATTGAATACATGATGCTTGTGACTTTGCCGTCCTGTTGTCGACGGCTCGCCGCACGGTTGCCGCACCGTCCGTTTTGTACGTACAACTAACGCATAGCATCCGCAGCGCAGCAGGCCGTCAAAGAACCCATAAATTGAGAGCGCCCAAAGAGCTGATGGGGAGTTGGCGGGGTCTTCTAGGGCTGAAAAAGTACCGGGGCTCTGGAATATAAAGGACAACTGAAAGAACATATGTGGGTTTTAGTCACTAAAAGTCTGATACTCTCTTTCGCTAAACGTAGAGCGGAGGATGTCTTTTGATAAATAACATAGTAAGTGCTGTAGTATCATCATCATCAACATTATCGCTTTTCATCAGGTGAAATCGTGGTAAAACGCCAGCCTACGAACATAAAAAAAAAATGTGAAAAAAAAAAAAATAGTTTTAGTCACCTGAGGAGCGATATCAAATGGCAGAACAAAGAAATGTTGGAGGCACACACTATACCCATTGGTTTTTATCAATTCCTTTCTAACTTAGACATCCATATAAATCTTTCGCAGCATGTATTTGGGCGTAGCTTTCGGCCCTTTGTTTCAGGGACTTCTTAGATTTTCTTACTTTAAATTGTTTTTGAGACATGTATTGATTGCTCTAAAGCGAGAATTTGCTTGGCTTTGTTTTGTTTGAAGAAAAGTGGGCATTGTTCACGGGAGGGTTTAATTATTTTTACTTTTAATGGTTTTAATACTTTATGAAGCCGTAGGGGGCGCCCGGCCGTTAGAAATTTATACCCATTTGCGATAGTAGATATTGAAATTCGGTTAGCATTTTGAAATTTAATCTTATGAATTGATTTGTAAAACATATATCTAATTTATATATATAATAAATCTGTAGAAGTCGACCACTTCATTGGCCTTCCAACTCTGTGTCTTCCAGAACGTGGTGTAAAATTGTGTGTAACTTAATATATTACTTAGGCTTTGTTTTATCGCAATCGGTTGACTATATCGAAAGATATACTACATTCATTGACTGTTAGGCGGTACAAAGTTCGCTGGGTCAGCTAGTTACAAATCTATGCATATTTTTATTGATATACTTACATTTATGTATTATTTTATTCGTATAATGTGCTATTTTAAAATTGTACACGGGTTCCTAAATCACTGAAAGATAAGTTAGCAGGAGAAAATTTAATTTCGAGTTAAGTTCGCTTATATAGCTACGTTTTTGGTGGTGGATTACTGCCCATTTCCTCTTACAGAGAGGAGCCCTGAGTCACAACAGTGGGCATATAAAAAAGCTGATTATGCTATATTATATTATGTTTAGGGTTTGCCTCTTCTAAGAAAATACAAACATATAACGTTTAGGTACTAATCACTTATGTGAGATCGTTATGAGAAAGAGATTTTTAGGATAGTAAGTAAGTATTGTGACGATTAGGAAGGTCACATAGTAATAAGTTTGCAAACTAGCGCGCGTTTGTATCGTAGTGCGGGCTTACGGACGGTGAGCAAAGGGTAACTCGCCGTC
This sequence comes from Mythimna ferrago, assembly GCA_910589285.2. Classification (NCBI taxonomy): domain Eukaryota; kingdom Metazoa; phylum Arthropoda; class Insecta; order Lepidoptera; family Noctuidae; genus Mythimna; species Mythimna ferrago. The sequence goes on along the minus strand of OU342691.1, from coordinate 6,533,461 downwards.
CGACCATCCAGTAACCGTCCGGACCAAGTACAAGTCGTCGACAGTGCGTAGTGTTCTACGCGTGCCCTTGGGGCTACTGGGGCCATGTGTTGTGTGAAAGAGAACCCCAAGGCCCTAGAAGGAAAGACAAAGAAGAAGAGGAGTGGGTTTTAGTCAGTAAAAGTCTGACACGAAAGGGCGGGAGATGTCATTAAATGATTTCGAACCTAAAAAAAGCAAGTATCATAAGGTACATCTCTCGAAGTGGTTACTACTTCTTGTCGTAAAGAACATTCTGGTCTTAAAAGCATCGAGCATTGACGAGACAAGACCAAGTCAGGGAGGTTTCGTCGACGGCGCGCACTGTTACCGCGCGCCTCAAGGAGTTGTCAGCAACAGCAGGGCCCCAGCTGGGTTGAAGCCTACTGGGGCCAGGGTTATCCGAAAGGGTACTCGAGCCCCGGTATGAAGTCTAGAAGGAACGGGGTGGGCTTTTAGTCAGTAAGAGTCTGACACTATCTCCCGCACCGCCCAAGAGCGGGGGTTGATATTGGATGATTTTTCCCACCATATAAAAAAATTAAGAAGGTTCAATTCAATTTAAAATACATAGACACTTATTACACGTCAGAAAATAGTGCACAGCTCCTATTTGTTGTTATTTAAGAAAAAGCACCGGCATGAAACTGAGCAGCAGTAGTCGCGGGTTCGACTCCCTCTCGATATACATATTTGTATGGCATCAACATTAACACGCGTAAGTGTGTCCGTGGCATCACCACAAAAACATCATAGAATACCAGCGCTGAGTTAGACGCCTTTTTGGCCTGGCACTGATTATAACTTTCTTTTTTTTGTTGCCACGCCAAGTCTGTTTCCTGATGGCTAAAAACTGGGAATCTTTAAGTCAAGACTGAATAGGTTACTTCTAGGTACCTAAGCACGCTCCATTGTCGACCGCATCATCGCTTTCCATCAGGTGAGATAGCGGTTAAACACGACCCTATTAATCTACACTTATAGACATTAATATTATAAGGAAAAAAAAAGGAAAAGGTCTAAGGTTGTTTGGTAGAAATTGCCTTGTGCAATAAGACCGCCTATTGTACACTTATTCTTTTGTAAATGTTTATCCTGTAATAACCTAAGGTGTGCAATAAAGTTATAAATAAATAAATAAAGCGGCAAAGTTTGTTTAATTTTAGTTTGTAAGAGGTAATCTCTGAAAGTTCTGATCCAATTGTGAATTTTTTTTTACATACGTACGAGTATATTATTTATGTACGCAAGCGAAGTTGCGTGCAGTAGCTAGTAAATAATAATAAAATAATTGTGTCTTTTATATTTTTATTTGGTTAAAAAACGTTTTTTTCTTTCTTTTAATCTCTTATTAAACCTAACTACTTAATTCGTAACAAATAAAAGCATACGAAAAAGCGGTATTCATTACAAATTGTACGAAATTCAAGACGATTATAAATGTCAGAAGACATTTTAATTCAAAAGGGGCGATATTTTTTAACGAGAACGGGTTAAGTTGGTGGTTTAAATTACATCTTTAATTTTAGCTTACATTGTAGTATTGCAATATTTCACCATTTGACAGCAATTTAAATGTCTTTTAAGTCCCTCCCGGATTATATAAAGTACTAAGTAAGAGGAAAATCGCTTGAATTTGGAGATATTTCTTAGTAATAATTTAAATCTTCATTCAATACGGGTTAAGTTAGTACTTTGCTTGAATGTTGTTTTTTTTTTCGATGGTAAGTTATCAATTAACTCCTTCTGCTCTAAGTAGAGCGAAAAATGACAGGCTTTTACTGACTAAAACTCAGCTGTGTCCTTCAGTTGCCCTTTGCATTCCAGGGCCGATGTAACTCTTTCTAATTATTCCACAACGCTTAAGTGGATTTCCCATTATTTGCAAAAACGGCTCTTCTTCATTCTAGTGATCACTCTGGATTAACAACGTGGATGTAATACCTGGATAAGTTTTCACCAAATGATATCATGATAAAGTTTATTTTGGACATATAAGCTAATATATTTGGAATATCAAAGGAATAGCAACTATACCATTAGAATGCGGCCTTATTTTAGGATTTCGTAACTCTATACTTCGTTCCATAGCACAACAGCCATCAAACTAAAATGGAACTGGACCAGTCACATCTGCCACATGTCGCAATAACATTGGGTGTAGATAACGACTGATTGATTCCCGAACAGCAGGAGATGGCTTGGCAAGCTGGACTCCTATATAAAGGATTAGGTAGATGCAGCTAAATAAAGAGAAGAGTGAAAGAATGGAAGGGAGGCCTTCCGATCCCGATTTCCGGCCACCGTAGGTGTGGGCTTGCGGACAGTGAGCAATGGGTAGCTCGCTGTCTGGACCGAGCCCAAGTCGTTGACGGCGCACACTGCTTCCGCGCGCCTCAAGGAGTTGTCAGCAACAGTAGGGGCCCAGCTGGGTCGAAGCCTAACGGGACCAGGATTAGTTTCGAAAGACAGCGGGGTGGGTTTTTAGTCAGTAAGAGTCTGACACTATCTCCCACCATAAAAAGGTCTTTGCCCTGCAGTGGGACACAGCAGGCTCATAATTGTAATATAAAACATAAATAATCTTGACCGCCATTGTACCCATCAAAAAATCAAGAATCAAAGACTTTACCTCGGACAGAGGATAAGCATTGCCATACAGCGTGGCAATGCCACCAGCCTTTTGGGCACATTACCAGTCGACAGCGATGTGGAAGAGTTTTTTGACGCCATATTTTAGTTAGTTGTAATTAGCGTAGGGTTTTATTATTATTTTTAATTTACTGTAATTATAGTTTTTAGTTGTGTATGTAATAAGATAAATTGATTTAAAGTTAATAAAAGGTATATAATGTAAAAAATAAAAAAGTAGAATCAAAGCATTTATTTCAAATAAACCATTTACAGGCACTTTTGAATTATCACGAAGTTAGAAAATGTATGCTAATTGATGCCGTAAAGACGTACGGCATTGCGCCACAGGTATGGGTGGTGGACATCCCACCCATACGTACAAAGCGTTTTGGGAATACATTCATTATGCGTACCTACATCTAAGGAGTGGAATTGCCTGCCGGAGTTTGTGTTTCCTGATAGCTACAACCTAAGGGTCTTTAAGTCAAGAGTGAATAGATTGCTTCTAGGCAAGCGTGGACCATCGTCGGCCACATCATCGCTTACCATCAGGTGATATAGTGGTCAAACGCGAGCCTATCACTATACAAAAAAAAATACAACACTTTCAAATGCTCGCTCGGAACAAATATCTGTATGGCCTACACATAGGTTGTCCGGGTCTGAGTATCCTAAGTATGCAAGTTTACGCGAAGTATAAGCGAGCCTATGTATAATAAAAAAAAGATTTGAGTTTCTGTAAAATTGTTACCATTTTCATGTACAATAAAGTTTATTCTATTCTGTAACTCAACAAATTCTTACGTAACCCTACTAGTAACTTAAGCTAAGACAAGCCAAAAAAAAAGACAAGTTAAAGTCAAAAAAACAAGAGTCTCCAATCGAAATTCAATACCAATTAAAATCCCCACCCTTTCGTCTTCAAGATAGTATTTAAATTAAGGAATATTCCTATTGAGTCGTCCCGAGCGACTCATTTAAATTAAGCTTTTTGAAAAAGTCTCATATCTTCTTTAGCAGGGGCGCACCGGTACATCAAAGGGGTGGAACGGGGTAAGGTATTTTTCTTGGAGGGACGGAGGGGGGAGAGCAAAAATGCGTAGCGACTCACACATCAATGCGTAAGTATTTACTGAACGCACACAAGCAAAGGCGGCTGTATGTAAAACACTTTAAGAAGCGTCGAAGAAATGCGAGAAGCTTAGCGGGTACAGGGTGTGGTCTTTGTATTATGGGCTTCGGACGGGAGGATCTTGTGGAAAAATTGCCTGTTGTTTTCTGAGGGGTACCTAAAATTCGAAATTTTAGTGAGTTTTCTTTACGTAACAGTAAGCTTAACAAATCAGGACTATATTTTATTTCGTTATAGTTTTTTTTTTTTTTATATTTAGGAATATGACAAGAAACAAAGTGAAATTTTGTCGTTAATAACTATGGTCAACAGTTCAAAATATGGTATGAAATTGACAAGCGTTCCCACCAGTGTACTGTGATAAAATATCACCACAAAGCTTCAGTAAAGTAACAACAATAACATTTTCAATATTTATTCTTTCTTTCTCTATTTCTTTCTTTATTCATTTCTTTCTTGTATTCTTTCTTTTCCTTTTCCGTTCCTTCTTCTAACGCTATAGATAGACTGCTTACTGAAAGGTTATTTGACTTGAGTTTTACAGAATAGTACTGTCAATTTTACTCAGTTAAGAGCCTATTACGCTACGTGTTATTAAGCACATGATATTCGGACTTAATTTTCATTCCGAGTAAGACAGTTTGACTCATATTACACAACGCGACATCGTCTAAGACTGTCTGAATATCGAGTGGTGTTATAGGCTCTTGAAGTCTTGAAGTTAAGCTCTGACGATTGTTTTTGACCTCACCTAAATGGTAAGCGATGATGTGATTGAAGATTGAGCAGTCTTGCCTAACCTATTTATTTTTTAAAGAACTCCAAGTTCTCCATAAGTAGGTGAAAACTTTATAAATTTTCATGGTGTTGGTATTATGTTGACATACATACGATTAGTATGTACTACAAGATATCCACTCAACTTTTAGAAGAGTTTTTCATAAGGTTCGCTGATTTCTTTGTTTCAAACGACTATAAAATAATGTGTAATTTCTTAGAAGTCAATTGTTATGCATCTAAGAGAACATAAGTTCATAAGAGGTGAAGCTTTAAGTGGAGATTGTGGTGAAAGTTTAACCTTTACAGAAATTGATGGATAGTGGAATATTAGGTTTAAAATTATAGTAAACATGTACACATTGTACCACACAATTTATATAAATTCTATCATGTTAAAGGTAATGTAGCACATAAAAAAAAATCAGACATATCACACACAGCAGTCACATTGTATCGAAAGAAAAATTTTCACAGGTTATCTATTCATTAACTAGATGTCCTTCGCTGGTTTACCCGCGTCCTTGGTTTATATTAACCTATAGCTTTACTCAATAAATGGGCTATACAACACAATAATAATGTTTCAATTCGAACCAGTAGTTCCTGAGATTAATGCGGTCAAACAAACTATTTAGCATTATATGTAATATAGATAATGTAACATTTGTGGATCCTATGAAAATTAAATTTTCCTTTTGATGTATTAAATGTAGCTGGCATTTTAATTTTTTGTCTAATTAAATTCAGTAAAATTGGTTCAAACTATTAAATAAACCCTTTATTATTTGCTAATTTTGCAGTGGAGTGATTTTCCTCATTATATACTATGATAATTGCACCACTAAGTCAAGACACACATATAACGGTTTTTTTTAAGAGAAAAAGAAAACTTTTTTTTTCTTCGCCGATATATTTTCTTCACAAAACATCACCCTGTCCGGCGGGGGTGAAAGCGAAAGGGTTGTGGAGGCGATCACCTCCCTGAGACGGGGGTGTCCGCCGCCTTCTTACAACCTTTTTACACAGGGGGGTGCAGAGTAATAGCCTACAGAGACTTTGTATGCGTAGATTGAGAATTTCCTCTTCTAGATTTTTAATGAATATTTCGGTGGTATATCATTATCATTTAAATGAAAAATGTTGTTTTTTTCACAAAAATACGTAAGATAAAGTTGAAAAGTGTGTGAAAATAAAGATTTAAATTTGCACTCTCTTTTTATGAAAAATGTCCATGATTTTTCATAAAAAGTGAATACCCATATTTATCGTAAGTAGTAGCTATACTTTCTGATACTTATACCTGTTGTATGTCAAGTGAAATGTAGAACGCAGAACCCAACGAGTAAAAAGAAAATTTTGACAATAGTATGCGTTGTGAACTACAATCTGACACCAATATCGATCATTCTGTTTCAATACCTCTACCACGAGTTTAAAGCAATAGTATTTGTCGATACTCGATACCGACTACGTAAATATTTTTTATGGCAAATTTTACAGCGCCTCTAGCGGTCACTTACGGAACCAAAATTTGACCTCAAGGTAGAGGTACTGGTAGTGTAATAATCTGCAATGTCATGTAGAATGTGAAACGCTGAACCAAACAAGTAACACTCAACAAACCAAACAAGTAACTGTTTTTACAATAGAATGCGTTCTGCATTATATTATTAACGTTCAGTAGCCACAAATAGCCGTCAAGTGAAATACTGAACGCAAAACGCACCGACAGGAGTGTGCTAACTGAGGCTCTGCCACGAACTTTAAATGCGATCCATTTGTTGACCTAAACTGAACTGTTAAAGAAATGGAGCTATATAAGGTGTATAGCTCCATCGCTCTTTCTCGCTCGCACGTTTGACATTTAACACGTCATGGTAAGGCCCCAGATAGGACACGAAGATAGACGCGGAGTTCGTTTTTTTTACACATGATTATTTATAGCAAAGATAAGTGTTTAAAGTATAATCTAACGGTTAATCGAGCAAAAAAAAGCAGTGAAGTTAGTCCTTTCAATAAATTTTCAACCAACAACCGACATGTCCCACAAATCTATCTATACACTAGCCTCTACAACACTTTTCCAGTATAATATTATCATAAGATTCCCGCCACAGCCTCTGTCCCAAAAACTGGCTGTCGCCAAGAATGTTGTATTAGCGGAGCGAGGGGGGTGGGGTAGGATGGGCAGGAGGGGGTGTAATTGCAAAATAAAATTAGCCGGAACGGGTACGTGCTCAATTTTCGCCTCCCGGCACTGATTTGTTTTCGCTCTCGTCTATGTACGGGTGCCTCGGATTCTTAACTGCTCTGTGCCCGCGTTTTCTTAGCCTATATATTATTGATCCGACGTTACTCTCTGCCATATTGTTTCTTATACTCGCTACGCTATAAACTCTTCTCTCAATATTTATACATATATTAAGTACATCTTTAATATCTTCGCAAAAGGAAATGTATCGAGCTACATCTCAACCACGACCAATTACTATGTCGCAAGCCACAACTCAAGTGACATTTTGATAACGTCAGTATTTGCATTTAATTTTATTTTCGAGAGCAAACTCTAATTAGTTGACAGAAACGAGCACTGAAAATCCTTCTGGCGATAAAAAAAAATCCCTCCGGTCGTGATTTCATCCGCGGGAATGTTTAAAAAGGCGTCTAAAACTTTCGGGCCGGACTGCGGAGTCAATGGCTTTTTTATTTTCGCGTTTTCTTTCTTTTCCGGTTGAACTTTTCCAAAGTTTTATTTTGAGGAAGTTCCACGAGTGTCAGTTTGGCGTTCGCCTCGCAATTTTCCGCGGTTTGCGCCGATAATTGCGGACGCAGGTGGGAATATTATTTTCTTTTTTTTACTCCCGCCCGTCTGTTTAATTTCCAGCGCCGGCGGCGTTTATTACTATTTCCTCGGGTCGTGAAGTTATCTGTGGCTGTCGGCGGTTGGTCGCGAGGTCGGGCGTGACATGTGACGTCACACGCATGCCGGCCACACATAAAGTCGTCAACACTCGAACGCGACCGGCTATTTCCCTTTTATCGTGAGCCTATCTCCTCCCATTTACTGACACATGGCACATGTGGCACGCCCATCGCAGCGCACGCCCACCTCGCATGTGGCATACATAGTCGAGTATGTGCCCCAGTTACGTGACGCCGTACCAGCCGTATGTGCGACACATGGGCGTGTGTGAGCAGTGCGCAGCCGCTGGGCGGAGCCTCCCCCCCGTTCACGTTAACGTGACGTCTTCACGGGTTCACGTTACTGCTGTGTGCGCCAACGTGACAGCTATTTATTTCAATGCCTCCGTCGCGGGCGTCTCGGCTCTAACGATAAATGAGTTATAATTTATTTTTACTCGAAAAAGGAAGGGTAAGGGAGCCTGGGCTTGTAATTAATGGTGAAATTGGCTATTCCGAGTATTCGGGATCCGGTAATGAGGTGAGATTGAGATTAAAACTCGGCTAAATGAGCTCCGTAAAGGATTTAGGACGGAAAAATTGTGAGTTATAAAGCCACATCCGACGCCAAGGATGAAACTTTGATAGTTACTCGTTTTCTTCTTAAATTATTAATGAACTGGTATTTTCGTCTGGTTTTAGTCTATTAGTATTTCAGTTAAATAGAAGGGGAGTGGATGAGTTGAATACTTGAACTGTGAAATAGTCTCGGCGTTAGTATCACATAGTATCGTTCAGAGGGATCTCGATCGCATCAACGTAAACTTTATGGTTACGGCACGCAATCTAGTTTACCGTCAAGTTTGCAGTCAACGGACGTCATGGGTACTTGACTACTAATACACACAGTAGAATTGTCATGCATACTGATAGCCACACACGGCCAAGTTTACCGGACGCCACATCAAGCGCGCCGATAACTTGACGGTAAACTGGGTCGTGTGTAGCATCCGTTACGTCAAATCGTATGGAATAAAGAGGTTTCCTCTTTTCTCACCAGACGGCGCTTATTCAGTTTTAGTACAAGAGGATGTTTACGTTAACGTGATCGTATACGTTTACGTTTAGATAGTTGTACTAGGCTACAATTTTGAAAGCATGTAGGAGTTTCAAGATTCTTGATATAAAGTTGGTGTTTCAGTGATTTTCTGACTTGTGGGACGTAATCTTGTCATGTCTACTGTGTTTTTTTGGTTGAGGTGGGAAATTATCTAATGGCTTCTTCCGGTCTTTGTGTCAGATTTTTACTGACTAAAACCACAAATATGTTCCTTCTTTGCACTTTGTGTTCTAGGATCACGGGTTTCCCTTTCGGAAGTCAACCCATGATGCCCTCTGAATACGTTCTGGTAATTTGTGTTCAACACATTTTGTGCCCAACTTTTTTCTTTCCTCATCAGTTTGACAGGCCTGTTGGTCTAGTGGTAAGGGGCCCTGACTGCTATGCCGGAGGTCGTGGGTTCGATCCCCTTCCAAGACAAATGTTTATGTGATGAGCATGATCATTTGTTCTGTGTCTGGGTGTAATTTATATATAATATGTATGTATTTAGAAATATATAAATATGTTTATCAGTTGTCTAGTACTCATAACACAAGCCCTGCTTAGCTTGGGACTAGACGACGTTGTGTGATAGTTGTGAAATGTTATTGTATTATTATTTATTATTGTTATTAGTTTTTTACCAGTACATGTGAAATGTTTCTACATATCACATCTTATCTTATTCTGATGCTGGACTATTGCACTATTATTGGAATATATTCATTGTTTACTTTATTTTCGGTAGTCTCCCGTTTGACCACTATCTCAGCTGATGGTTAGCGATGACGTCGTTCACGATGTCACACGCTTGCTTAGAAGTAACCTATTCACTTTTGACTTAATATCCCTAGGTTGTATTTATCAAGAAACATAGATTCTCTACTCCTTATCTGAATGCACAATGCTGCAATTCCCAAAACGTTTTGTGCGTATGGGCGAGATGTTCACCATCTATTGGTGGAGCACCGCCGTTCGTTTGGTAATCCAATGATGGGATGATGGATGATTAAATTTGACGCGACAAAAGGAACTTTTCAGGATTTATACAAGGTCAATAACAGAACTACACAGGCTGTCAAATACATTTGGGGAGAGTGCGCGTAGGAATTGCATGGCATGATTCCGCCATCTCATTGTTACCATCGGATAACCCGACGTAAGGCCAATATCCATCCATACACTGTTGAAACCTCTACGGTCCGGACTAAGCATTTTGCCTTATCATTTATACCGCATACGTCAAAAGACTGGAACAATTTGCCTGCTGCGGTCTTCTTGTCCGATTATGATTTGAGTGTCTTCAAGGCAAGAGTGAATTGGCTCATAAACTAGTGCGCCTCACCACCAGAGATTGCATCACTGCTTTCTATCAGGTGGGATCGCATTCAAGTATCTACTAGTTTATTTATAAAAAAAGTACTGGTCAGAAAAAACATAATAAAACAACAATATAATACCATCGATTATTTATTATGTATGTATGATGTATACACTAATGAATATCTGATCAGTTTGTGGGTGGCGTCTCTGAGTGCTAGGCTATTTGCGACTACATTTTTTACCTTGGGTATACCTGTTAAAACAATTGTATGTGGTAATAATAATAAATAAATAAATAAATAATTTGAGACGACACGAAAATAAGAATTACACCAGAACTGACTCCCAAAAACCCTAACCACCAATCTGGGACCAAAATGAGACTATTTTGGATTCTCTCTTTGGCATTTGGTAAAAAACGTACAAATACACCCCGAATCCAAGATTACTGACGCTTCAGCGGAGCTTACTAACATGAGTTATGCAAATCACTGTTTCTGGAAGTTCCACCGAAATATGTAAATGAACTCCCTGCTCGACGGAACAGATCCTGAATTATTTTGTGTCATGAACCAATGAGTGTTTTGGCATTAACTGGAGCTGACCTTGGTTTAAGGCTTTGTGCTTATCAATGTAGGTACTGTTTTGTTGATGTTGTCAAAATGAAAATCATGAAACAAATTTTATCTTACACTAATATTATAAAAGTGAAAGATTGTGTGTGTATGTTTCTTACTTCTTTATGCTCGAACGGCTGAATGGATTAAGATAAAAGTTTTTTATTTAGGTAATACTTTATACACATAAACGTACTGAGGTGGACTTAACACCTTTGGCATTTCCACCAGTCAACCTCAAAGAAATCCTATCCTTCAAAAAAACTTTTATAGGTAGTTAGACATACGAGTAGATCACTTCCTGGAATAGCACCTAAGTTACTTTACGTTTCGCTTGCGTCGAACGCTTCGAGTTGACCTTGCCGCCACTTCTTTTGTTCTGACCACGTGACTGAGCGTTAAGACGATATCATTCCCGTACATTTGAAGCTTTCTACAAGCGTTAACTATTGCAGATTAGCAACTTGGCTAGGGGTACAGGAGTACATATTCTTGAGATAATTTTCTACTTTCATGCGGGCGAAGCAGCTGACAACATCTAGTTTTTAATACATGACTGTTGTGTCTCACTACAGGGCACAGACTTCCCTTCAATTCCACGTTTCTCTGGCCAATACTTCAGCTAGAAGGCCAATTCGTTATGTCATCTCCTTCTGAGCCGATCACGCCAACGGTTCCTGTTACTTGGGAACCAATCACACGTTCAAAATTCAAAATCATCAGATATCTCCTCCCACTCAGGCTGAATTAAGAGGTTGTATAAGAGATTTACAGACTAAAACCCACCTCTGTTACTTCATCTTTTACTTTCTACCACCTGTGTTCCTTCAGTTAGCCTTTCTAGGTGTGAGGTAACTCTTCCAAATAACCTTACAGCTCTGACATTTAGAAAGAACTACCGGCAAGTAAGCAGTAGCAAATACACTATACCATAATGTTTTTTACTTCACAAACATTCTAATCTTGTTCAAATTCAATTCATATATCACGAACAAAACGGCGTTCTTAAAAATTACAATTTTACTTCCACACTTACTCAATATAAATCACTGCAAAATCAACCTTATTTTATCAGAGAAAAGGTTCACACATCAATTTTGGTCATGGCATTGTAACATTGTCCGTCCACGCATGCTGACAAATGACAGCACAGCAGGCGTAGGGTGACCATTAACCACCGTCAAGGAAGCTCGTGGGTAGTGTCTCAGGAATTCAGGTAGTGTACTTGACTGATGGACTGTCCGCGGTCTTTGCATTGTGTGGTCACTGTCGATTTAATACAGTATGTGGACTTATATTTCGTTTCCGTTGATGTCGAACTTGTTGAAAGTGTTTTTTTTTTGCGAATTTATTTGCTACCACTAACTAATATTATTACATTAACCCTGTACTGACGCACAAGAACGTTCGATGTGGCGACGCTTGGGGGAGGCCTATGTCCAACAGTGGACGTGTATCGGCTGAAATGATGATGATGATGAACCCTGTGCTGTCCCACTTCTGGCCAAAGTCCACCCTCCATACGTCCATTATTTTCTGCTCTGAGTCACTTTTTGCCAATGTAGGCCCGCCATGCGCCATCTACTTCTTGATCTGCTGCTATTGCAATATCCCGTGTTGCTCCTAAGCATATTTATTAAATCTTTAATTTTATCTTCTATTTCAGCATTTTTTAGTACATATACGTATATCAATGTTTTTACCAGTCAACCTCAGAGTGGTGCAGAAAACATAACATACCAGGTGCAACTTAATAGACGACAAACTGAGCAGAAATAAGTACATTAAAGTGTCGCCACATTGAACTGTCCTGTGCGTCTCGCATCCATCGGATTCCCGCTACCCTTACCAGGTCATCGGTCCACCTTGTCACTATCGGCGTTGGAGGACCTCCTGCCTTCCAACGCCGATACATATGCATAAAAATAAAGAATATATGGGTTTTTTTATGGTGGGAAAAAATCATCCAATGACAACCCCCGCTTTTGGGCGGAGCGGGAGATAGTGTCAGACTCTTACTGACTAAAAGGCCCACCCCATTCCTTTTAGCCTTCATACCGGGGCTCGAGCTGTCTTTCGAAACTAACCCTGGCCCCAGTAGGCTTCGACCCAACTGGGCCCCTGCTGTTGCTGAGAACTTCTTGAAGCGCGCGGGAACAGTGCAAGCCGTCGACGACTTGGGCTTGGTCCGGACAGTTACCGGACGGCCGGACCCATTGCTCACTGTCCACAAGCCCGCGCCTACGGTGGAGAATATATGGGTTAACAACCCGATTTCGATTTTAAACTATTCAAGATTTATCTATTATAATTATTATTTATCTCCCTTAGATATCCCGCATACAACATCGATTTTAACTGCACTTCAGTGAATCGGAGTTATACTGTCCCAGTGACGGAACTGAATTAAAATTTTCCTCCTTAAGGTCATCGGTTCACACTTCAAATGCATACTTTTAAGCATAAGTAAGTAATAGGACACCATGTGTAAGTAATGCATATGGATTATAGTTTAAGTGATTAAATAGTTTTGAATATACGGAGGCAAACGCACGCGCACGCACGAGGCAACGGTGTGGTACCGTCTCGGTAATATTTTATTTGGTAAATATTTTTTTCGTAAATATAATATCGTATTAGTAAGACAATAAGACAATGAGCGAGATAGAAAAATAATATTTAGGTTTAAGAAAGATAGAAAGAAAGAAAAAGAAATGGATTGCAAATATTGTTTAGGTTTTATTAGAAATGTATTTGGTTTAAGTATAGATAATAGTTTATAGCTGTACTGTCGCATTAGTAAAGATAGCTGTAAAGATGATAAATATTAGTCCTATTTATGTTCAAAAACTGGGTTTTGTTTACATAAAAGTAAATAACATTTGCTCCTTGGCGATGCATTCATTTTTTCGCACTTTCGTAAAAATCAGGATTGATGGATTGATAGTTTTACTTTTTGGTTTAGTGACATTAGTCATTGTGATTAAACATGACTTGATTAAACATGACATGTTTACAAAGACAAAAGCAAATACATTTTTAAAATACTATCACTGTATATATTTAGGTTTATATTATATTGAATATATATGTATGTTTATTACCTACCTACTCCTTACCTATCCCAAATAACTTTTTCACCAAACAGGAGCACACCCAACACCACACTACAGCAATTTATCAGCGGCGTCACGGCACATTAGGCGTGTCCAAACGAATCATGTAAGATACCGCGATACCGATACCAGATAGGTACCAGATCACGTGATAAGACATGCACGGTGTTTGTTGTACAATTTATTGGGCACCACCACTGTTTACTATGGTCGGTAATAAAATAATACACCTAGTAAAACTTTCAATCAAAATATTTAAACGATACTGATCAATGTCACAATTGTTTTATCTAAACAGATGTCTTTGTGTATTGTAATGTCATGTGACAATTTTGTTTCTTGATAAGCCAGTTACTAAAACTGAGGTCGGACCCGGTATGAAAAGCTCGGCCCCGGTGTGAAAGGCAAGAAGGAACGTGGTGGGTTTTTTAGTCAGGAAGAGTCTGACACTATCTCCTGCTCCGGCCAAGGGCGGGGGATGTCATATGGATGATTTTTATCCACCAAAAAAACTACTAAAACTGACTCGATCTGCAGGTGTAGCCAAGTTACGATCGTTTCGTGTCGAATTTCTTTCTACAATCGATAAAGCCTCAACTAAAAGACTAAAAGATGTGGTGATGAACATTGTAGAAACGATTACGTTTAATTTTGCATTTTTTATTATTATTGATAGGCTCGTGTTTGACCACTATCTCACCTGATGGTAAGCGATGATGTAGTCGACGATGAAGCACGGAGCATTATTTTGAACAACGATGTCATTCTCATACATTTGATTAATTTTCTACTAGCTATAATGATTTATAGATTACCAACTTAGCTAAACCTGCTGGTCTGAAACTTTAGAAATAAAGATAGTTAAGTAATCCACATCATCACCTATTTCATACCTCGTAGAGGCCCAGCAGGGCCGATGCTTGGGGTTATTAGTTGCCTTCCGAAAGGGAAACCCTGGAATGCAAGAATTAAGTATCAAAGCATTTATTTCATATAAACCATTTACAAGTACTTTTGAATTGCCAAGTAGTCAGTCAGTCAAATAAAAAGATGCTAATTACACATTTCAAAGCATAGATCCCTACGGAGAAGAATGTACAAGAAACTCCATGAAATCTCTTTTCAATCATGTAAAAAAATGTATTTGTGTTACAAATATCTCGGATACATGTTTCTGTTCACTGTACTGTTATTTACTTAATTAAAATTTTATGCACTAATGAAACATTGTACAAAGGCAATGCACAAAGCGTTTTGGGAACACATTCATTGTGTGTACAGCCAAGGAGTGGAAATCCCTGTCGGAGTCTGTGTTTCCTGATAGCTACAACTTAGGGGTCTTTAAGTCAAGAGTTAATAGGTTATTTCTAGGCAAGAGTACTCCAGCGTCGACCACATCATCGCTTACCATCAGGTGAGATGGTGGTCAAACGCGAGCCTATCAATTAATAATAAAAAAAGAATAATGTAATAGCACTAAGGGCAAAGTCAAAGCATTTATTTCAAATAGACCATTTGCAGGCACTTTTGAATAGTCAAATGTCGGTCAGTTCAAGAAAAGTGAAGCTAAATTGCATGTTCCAAAGCGTAGGTCTCTATGGAGAAGAACGTGCAAGAAACTCCATGGACACTCTTTTAAATCATATTATGTGTTACATATAATGCTTGGTTACATATTACTTGTTGCTTCTATCATTTGAGCACATGTCGATAATGAAATAAAAATGTAAAATAATTAAAAGATAAAAACTTAATTAATTACTGGCAGCTAAGAGATGACCAGTCCCATCTGACGGCACCCGTTCACGAGCATGACGCATGCATCAGCCACACTCAGGTCAACCATTTTGAAGGGAACCGAATAACCCAAAAACACGTGCCACCAACAGCGAGACATTTGAGTGAGCATGACAAACTCTCAACTACCATGCTCGTAATATATATAATCATAAAGGGCAAAGAAGGAACATAGGTATTGTTTTATTCAGTAAAAGTCTGACGCACCCTCCCGCTCTTGCTTAGAGCGGGAGAAGTCATTAAAAAAACCTTTAAAAAAATCTATTTGATACCTATGAGAAAAAAAATCAATCCAGCTTTTTCATATAGCCTTCATTATCCCACCCACTAACCGGTTCGTCCTCAACCGGTAAACCACAAAGTCTAAAGCTTAAAAGTAGCGGTTTTTCCAGTTTAGTCCTAACAAAGACATAGTATGGGTGTAGACCATTCATCATAGGAGATCGGAATCGCGTCTTATCGAAGAGATCTGCGCGCTCGTGATTAGTATTGTGAACATTATTCTAATATACGATTTATAGGGTAAGATGTTATGAAAACTAAAATTATGGACTTTGTAAAGAAGGTGGGTAGAATTTAGAAGGAACTTATTTGTGCAAATAAATCATCTTGAGACTTAAACAAAACGGCGGGATAATCTACTAAAATTATAAACGTGAAAGTATGTATGTATGGATATGTGGATGTATGGCTGTATGGATGTTTTTAGTCTTTCACACAAAAAATATTGAAACTTGGAACTTGGTACATGAGACACGGGTAGACCATATACTGGAATAATATTTAAGATACTTTTTACCCCGGAAGTATGTTCCTTTAGGATAATTTTCTCATGCGGGCGAAGTCACTTGCAGCAGTTAGTATAATATTTAAATTATACCACTACTAGCTTATGCCCGCAGCTTCGCCCGCGTGCCATTAGGTACTTAAGGAATCGGGATAAAAGGTAGCCAATATTCTTTTCCATGTCAAAGGCTATATGCATGCCAAATTTCATCCAAATCCGTTTAGCCGTTTTTGCGTGATTAAGTAACAAACATCGAAACATCCAAACATCCACACTTTCACATTTTTAATATTAGTTAGGATAGATGTTTAGGTGTTTTGATAGGATTTCTTTGAATTCAGTTCATTGACTGTTTTAATTATTCGCAAATGGATTTTGAGTGGATATTGTAATGAAAAATTAGTGTAATTTTATATCTGAAGTGTCAGCGGAACTGGACAATAAGTGGAATCATTGACACATGCACAATTTCTCGAGTTTTGACTAGAAGGTTGAATAGATTTTGATGTCAAATACTACCATAACCATTAGAATGGGTACATCCCTAATCCAATGGTAAATAAATTAACTATTCATACGAAGATATGGTTTAAAGGCCTTAGTATCCAAACCAAAAAAATATTACTTAAAAAAAATCAAGGTGTGTTTACCCGTACCATCTGCTAGTGCGCAAGTGAATGGCGTAAGGACCTTTTAACCGACTACGCTGAACAAGGTGGTGCGCGATGCTATCGGCTATCGAACGCTATGGGATCACATGGCCCTCGGCAGATATTGTTTGTCTGCTCATATTTATAGTCAGGATGGCGAGTTTCACTTTTGATTTCAATGTAAGATCGATGTGACTGATAACTTAAAATGGGCTGGCTAGAAATGTCAGTAATCTTGACATGAGTTATGCCTGTTATGCGTCAAGTGATGTCCAAGGATTGAGCTACATCACCGTGCACCGAGAGACTTTTTAGCACTGTTTTGTAATTATTCATGGAGACACATAAAGTAAAAGAGAAGAAAAAACAAACAGAAAAATATGCTAGCGAGAAAGGCAGCGGGAATCCGAGCACAAGCGGCAGCATCGATAAGGTAGTTAGCAACATGTTCTCTTCTCACTCTATTATATTACAGTTATAAGTGACAGAAAGGGATAGGAAAATGCGATTTAGTGCTGATAGACCTAGCTCATCTCTATTTTTAAGACTAGACATAGGTATTACGTCGGGTCGACTTAGACGTCTTCCGTAAGAATTAGAAAGAAGTGGCTCAGAGTCGGCAATAATGAAAGAATTAGAGAGAGGTCCTTGCCCAGCCGTGGGATAGCACAGGCTAGATATAAGAATGATAATAGTAATCCGTTTTATAACTGGTGTGAGTTAAAGTTGCAAATAATAGTGAAAATGTTTTTGGAGAGAGGTGGACTGGATGGAAAAACTCATCAAAGGATGGCAGCCATGGCTTAGGCACAATAGTCCGCATATTATTAAAAGTGGAAGCCAGA
Source organism: Mythimna ferrago (assembly GCA_910589285.2). NCBI lineage: Eukaryota > Metazoa > Arthropoda > Insecta > Lepidoptera > Noctuidae > Mythimna > Mythimna ferrago. The sequence continues at coordinate 6,515,759 of OU342691.1, read as the reverse complement.
CTTCATCATTGTTATCTTTAGCATCGCACTTTAAAAAGCCTGGGTTCGATTAAATGCTTTTAAGTATCATGTTGATTATGTATCTGAACAATGTAACTAAAATTATAATAACGTTGCCATAAAATACAGTTCAATGACAACTGCTCCGCCTTGTGATCAAGCTATAAACTATCTACGCCTAATCTTCGGTGTACCAATTTTGGTCGCATTAAATAAATTACCCATTACGAGCAAGACTATGAATACGCCGTAAGTACAAAACGGTAACAACATCTAATCCAGCGTGCATTATAAGGCAGTGAGGAGAGTGAGAATTACTGCCTCCAGGACATCGGCCATATTACGCAACTGATCAGATGTTCGAAGATAGCAGATGTGGTGATTGTTCCTAAAGGTAAGCAACAGTGATCAAGGTTTGGAATTGGATGGGTGGCAGTGAGGAGTATGGAAATTATTATCTACAGGATAACGGTCATATTATGCAACTGTACAGATATTTGAAGAAAGTAGACATAGCGATTGTTTCTGAAGTTAAGTAACAGTGATCGAGGTTTAGATTTAGATGGGTGGCAGTGAGGAGCGCGACAATTATTGCTTTTAAGACATCGGCCGTATTACGCAACTGGACTGATGTTCTAGCTAGATAGTAAATGTGGCGATTGTTCGATCCTAAAGTTAAGCAACAGTGATCGAGGTTTGGATTTGGATGGGAGGCAGTGAGGAGAGATTTATTGTTCTACATAGAACCTAGATGTGGCGATTGTTTCTACAGTTAAACAACAGTTGTCGAGGTTTTGATTTGGATGGGTGGCAGTAAAGAGTGTGAGAATTAATATCTTCAAGATATTGGTCACATTACACAATCGGAAGAATATTTAAAAATAGCAGATATATGTAACAGTGACTGGGATAATACGTGGGTAACTGGAAAATTGGACATGAAAGAAGTCAGACTTAATAAAGAATTTTCAGTATCAGATCGTGAGTCAATTTATGTTAACAATGAATCTAACATAAATAGGTACGGTTACATTCATAACTGTACAGTTTTTTCTTTTATTTAGCATTTTTGACAGTTTAGTTACTCTAATGAGAAACGTGGGCATTGGTAAAGTAAGGTTCGGTCACAAAATAGATATCTAGGTATAGAAGACAATCTATATACAAAGCACGCCCGAGTAACACACACAAGAACACCGCTTGACTTCTGTACCTAACTATTTTGTGGTTCAGTGTAGTCCAAGTTCCACTTTCAAGAGGTTACACGGAGGAGTGGCAGGCGGTTGCCGACTTCTGCGAAGCAGTAATGCTCGCAAAGGAGGAGGCCGAACGCATCAGGCAACGGCGTTATCGCCGCCGCCGCCGCCGCCGGGATTCTGATCCCGATTTCCGGCCAACGTAGGCGCGGGCTTGCGGACAGTGAGCAATGGGTAGCTCACTGTCCGGCCGTCCGGTAACTGTCCGGACCAAGCCCAAGTCGTCGACGGCGCGCACTGTTCCCGCGCGCCTCAAGGAGTTGTCAGCAACAGCAGGGACCCAGCCGGGTCGAAGCCTACTGGGGCCAGGGTTATCCGAAAGGGCGCTCGAGCCCCGGTATGAAGGCTAGAAGGAACGGGGTGGGTCTTTTAGTCAGTAAGAGTCTGACACTATCTCCCGCTCCGCCCAAGGGCGGGGGATGTCAATGCATGATTTTTTCCCACCATAAAAAAAAAGAGGTTACACCAATTATTGTGAGGTTACTAAACTGAGCATGTAGACCATCGTCGGCGTCGAGTCTTCTTAGCAAGAGGGAATATGTATAAAAGAAATATTTGTTAGATAACCATCATCATCATCATCATCACAATTTCAGCTAAAAAGACGTCCACAGTTAAGCGCAGGCCTTCCTCAAATATCACCACAATTAACGGTCCAGTGCATTTCGCATCTATCGGATTCCCGCGATCCTCATTAGGTCATCGGTCCACTTTGTTAGAGGCCTTTCAACGCTGCGTCTATAGGTACGTGGTTGCTACTTCTAGGGATACCTCATCAAAAAAATAATTGTCTGTGTTAATACCTTTACCTGTGTTAAGACCGGGATGGTAACTGTTTTAACTTGAGATGCTGGACCTTGATGCACAATAAAACGAAGTGACTCCATTTTGAATAAAAGATTTAATAACTAATGATCCGAAGATTATAGATGGATGCAAGATGAACAGGATCGGTCTTTATAGTGACACTAGGGGATGTCTATGTCCAACAAATAAAATCTTTGGGCTGATATGACGAGGATGATGATTCTTAGGAAGCCTCTTCTTTCAGATCAAATGACTTGCCTTACTCTAGGGTGGAGCGAGAGGATATGTCAAACTTTCACTGACTAAAACCCACTTATGTCTTTCAGTTGCTTATGTGTTCTAAGACCACGATTATCCTAGCGTGCATAGGTCCTACTGGGCCCCTCAGTTTTTTTCACTACGTGCCGTCAACTTGAACTCAGTCTTTACCGTACGGCCATACGGCTTGAAGGCGAACTACCCTGGAAGCTGCAGAAAAGCAAGAACATTGTAAATAGCAATGTCATATCCATTATCCATTCTTCGTACAACATAGGCCGTCTATATGAAATGGTACTTACACTATATTGTTGAACAGGTGTTCGTACTTCCTTACTGCCGTCATTATGTTACGCCGCTCTCTGTACATGTGTGAGAACTTTTATTGAAAGGATTATATTGTTCGAGGAGGTTCATTAATTGGACCCTCTTTACTGTAGTGGTGGTATAACCGGGATGTGAGGAATTTAAACTGACTTCAGAAAGCTTCCGTAGACACACACTCGCGACAATGCGACAGCGAAATGATCAAGATTTTTATAGAAGTTGTTCATCTACAGACTAAAGTTGAGCTTGTTTGCGTTGTTTTTAATAAAGTGTGCTGATTCACTATCTTTTCAGCAATCTTCTAAATATACACCGTTAAATTTTGATCGTTTTAATCCCGTGGAGGGTCGATCTGGTACGTGAAACACTATCGATTTGTAAAGATAAAATCAAAAAATAAAGTACCTTTTTTTAAAAACTCGTAGATATTAATTTACGCATGTATGAAATTAATTTCTTTAAGAAAACGTCAGCTGAGCGAGTCAATGACGTATAGGTAGTTTGTATGCAACGCCGACTACTAAAATGGGTAAAACGGGGTTGGAGATTTGTATGGAGAAATCTACGTTCTCGTGAGCAAAACCGCTGGCAGAAGCTAGTAATAATTAAATTATTATTTTTTTATGCGAAATTTTAATCCACAGTTGCTAAGTCAGACATGTCTCAGCTTTTACACCATCTAAATTTACTTTCAAAGATCAAAGACTTTCTCTAAAACGGTAACCATACACCACATGAAGATAAGAACATTTTAATTGCATCCATTAACATTGCACCTTACGCGGCTAAGTAAAAACTCTTTCGTAAACGTCAAACTTATCAGTAAATGCCACGCCAATCTAATCACGAGACACGATTTAAAAATGAAACCAAAGAGATTCAAAGTAAGGAAGATTTATTTCATGTCCCATCGTGCATATGAATTATCTATGGACCGTGACTGATCGAACACTATTCCGTTTTTAAAACATACGGAAGCTTAAGAATCTGGCGTCGAGGCATCAATCCAGCGCAATTTATTACTCGGCCGAGCGTAGGAGGCAACTAAATATTAAGTGTAGGCAACTACCGCTCGGATTTTAAAACTTCCAAGCTATAATAGTCGAGATTAAGAGCATTGTTGCCTCAGGAGGCGCACAGAATAAACGCTTATTAGAATTTATACTTGGCTAGTTTACCTCGAGCACGCGTTTGATATAGCGCTCGTTTTTTAGAACACCCCGAGACTATCATCGGTTTTATTAGCCTAGGAAATATGGAAGCAGTTTCGACGTCATGAGGCTGGCTTGTTAGCTGTTCGCTCCGGGCTCCCGAACGGAAAATAGGATAATTCGCTAATGTAATTCGTGCTGTCGACAAGATATCAGCCTGTGGTGACTCCGTATCTATGCTTACGCGGTCTGGTTAATGGTCAGTGCTCTAAATAATAGTCAAGGTTGTTCGGTAGCGAACGGTGTAATAGGTGGGTATCTTAGGGCGGAGTTGGATAGCCGCTCAGTAGTTGCGAAATGTTCATAGGAATTCGCGCAAGTGGGGGACACGTTTGAACGCACCTTTGCGTTTTAAACACAGCAATTGGTCCGGTATTTGACAGGCTGATATATGTGTAACGGTTTAGGATATAACTGATTCAATACAATTGTATCATTAAACTGTTAATTTAATAGCGATATCGTATTTCACGTAATTACGTTTATTTAGTGTTTAGGATTGATTTTAGATAACTGTAGTATGTAGCAGTGCTAACGACCTCGACTTACTAGCTAGATGCACCATACTTTGTGTTATTTATTTCATCACCTTTTCTTTTAGGTGGGAAATCATCTAATGACATTTCCCACCCTTGGGCGGACAGGACTTTTACTGACTCAAACTCACTCCTGTTCCTTCTTTGCTTTCATTCCAGGGCTCTGGTTCTCATCACCATTACGTTCACAACGTTGAAGGAAAACATCGTGAGGAAACCAACATGTCCTAGAACCGAAAATACTTTGACTGGCCTGTTGGTCTAGTGGTTAGTGGCCCTGACTGCTATGCCGGAGGTCGTGGGTTCGATTCCCACCCAGGACAAATGTTTATGTGGTGAGCATGATCATTTGTTCTGTGTCTGGGTGTAATTTAGTGTATATATTTATAGGTATAATATATAAGTATTTTGATAAGTTGTTTAGTACCCATAACACAAGCTCTGCTTAGCTTGGGACTAGACGGCGTTGTGTGGTAGTTGTGGAAAAAAAAAAGACGTGTGGCACTCGGGGACTGCCGCGGTAAAGCTATTGCATAGCATTTTTATCAACTTATGCAATTATAATTATTTATTTATTTTATTTATGCAGTATTTTTTTCCTTTGTTTTTTGTTTCTTTGATATTAATTGAAGTTACACTTTCACACATTGAATTGAATTTTGATTGATTGTTCACTCATTTGTTTTCTTATCGGTCACCACGCTCAAAAAACAAATGAGTGGGCGGTGTTAGGTTATTTTCGTTACGGAATTTCTGGATTCGGTCTCCACGCTCAAGGCCCGCGATAGAAGCTATGCAATAGCTTAAAAAAAATTCGAAGAATGTGACATCCACCAATCAGTACTGGGCTTGCGTGGTGGATTACAACCCATTCTCTCTTCTAGAGAAGAGGCCTGAGTCCCAGCAATGGCAACATTATAAAGCTGATTATGCTTTTTATGCTATGTATGCAACTAATGTTAAGATACTGAATACGTTTAGTTAAGGTAGGTGCCAAATTAACGTGGAATAATGGTCATTGACCTTCCTACATAAATTGACATTCTTAATTTCAAAAACGGAATTATACCCACGGAATTGACATCTATCGTGATTCTTTATCTTTTCTGAAAAAACAGTTCATTGATGGTTTTTTTGGTACCTTCGATATTGGAAACTAGCTTTTGCCAGTGGCTTCGCCCGCGTACATAAAATATAACCTATGCCACTAAAGAATAAAGCAGCTTTCTATCGGTGAAAAAAAATTAGCAATCGGACCAGTAATTCCAGAGATTACTTCCTACAAACAAAAAAAGACGTGTGGCACTCGGGGACTGCCGCGGTAAAGCTATTGCATAGCATTTTTATCAACTTATGCAATTATAATTATTTATTTATTTTATTTATGCAGTATTTTTTTCCTTTGTTTTTTTTCTTTGATATTAATTGAAGTTACACTTTCACACATTGAATTGAATTTTGATTGATTGTTCACTCATTTGTTTTCTTATCGATCACCACGCTCAAAAAACAAATGAGTGGGGGGTGTTAGGTTATTTTCGTTACGGAATTTCTGGATTCGGTCTCCACGCTCAAGGCCCGCGATAGAAGCTATGCAATAGCTTAAAAAACCAAACTTTACCATTTTATTATATTAGTGTAGGTATAAGGAAAAGGTCAATGTATTTTATTTTAAGTTTATCTGGCGACTTTTATAGCTGTTAGTAGAGGTAGAATGTGCATTTGATCTACATATTGCTTTGCTAGCGACAAGTTATTGTAGCCTATAACTACATCGGACATTGCTAATAATAGTTGTGACTTTCGTTTCCATATCTCGTTGTAATAAAGCTTCCTGTAATTAAGTTGGTCCGAGGAGTACTATCACAGTACTATTTCTGTTGATAAACTGTATCGCTGTATTCTTGTATGGATGTGAGTACCGTTGATAATTATGTATGTATATTAAAATTATATTTCTATAATATAATTATAATACAACAACATAATAAAGATTTATTTATTTATTTATTGAACTATTTATGTACACACATGGAAATACAAGAAAAGAGGAAGGAAACAGAAAAATATTACAAAGGTGATGCTTATTTCAAATGAAATCTCTTCCAGCATACCTGCGACAGAAAAGTTGAAGAAAAAAAGAGAAGTAGACACCGTGTGTAAAAGTAAAAGGAAAATTAGTACACACAAAATACAAAGTTAACAATGAAACAGCATAAAAAAAAATTAAAGATATATACATACTGCTATAATAATAAACATAATAAAATAAATATCACACAAATACATACTAAATAATATCTAAAATAAAATAATACATATTAGTAGGTATACTAAAATTATATTTCTATGATATAATTTAAAATCTAACATATATCATAAATCTCTATTATGTTGTTGTGTTTAGTGCTAGGACAGTAAACAACAACACAACAACATAACAACTTTATTGTTTGACTATCCGTTTTTATTTGATTACTAGCTTTTGCCCACCGCTTCGCCTGCGTACATAAATAAAATACAGCCTATGTCACTTAGGAGAAAAGCAGCTTTCTATTGGTGAAAAAAGTTTAACAATCGGACCAGTACTTCCAGTGATTAATTACCTCCTACAAACAAAAAAACCAAAAATCAATTTACCTCTTTATTATTATATTAGTGTAGATTATTTATTATCTTCGTCGTGTGTGATAGTATCTTAGCCGTGTGCAGTGCCCCTTAGTGAACTCCACTGCGGGTGACGTAACCTACGACAAACTTATTATTTGCGGTTGGTACAGTAATCGGATCTAGGGATCGAACCGAAAACTTAAGTTTGTTTTTTATTGCATATACTTTTCTAGAATAAAAAGTACCCAGTGTGGTGCCCAGGATATTAAAAAATACTGAACAAACAGACAGACAGACAAAAATTTTTTTAATCACATTTTTGGGTTCGGTGTCGGTCTAATAACACCCCCTGCCATTTATTTTTTTGATATTTTCAATGTACAGAATTTTCACTTCTACAGATTAATTATTAGTATAGATAGATATGTATAGATTATACGACATTGCCCAAAAATAAAAACAGTAAATTACCTTGTCCTGTCCTATTTAAGAGGCTTCAATCGTTCAGATTGAAGAAAAACTTTCTATTTCTAATCCAATGACAGCAAAAATTACAGATAGAAACAGCGTAATAACCTCTTTAAACAAACATACAAGCAGTTAGCGTTTTAAAGACAAAATAAAAACAGTTCAATATAATAAAAAATAATCACCTAATTGAATGATTATTTAGCCTTAAGCGAATCTATATCATTACATTACACTGTCAATAACATATCAACAGTAGTAAATGTCGATTGTGTAACACTTAACTGGGCTATGATTGATTGCAATGAAGTGTAGCGAATAAAAACGAAAGTCTACTCAATATTGATTTGGTTTGGTGAACAGGCTTTCAGATTTATCGGGTTTGAGTGACCACAAATTCGATATTATTGTAAGTGGGTAGTGTGGTAGAGAGAGGGAGACCACAGAAAATACTGGTAGATAATATTATAAGGGATAAGCTGGATGAAAGAAAAAGGAGAAAATATCGTGAATGTAAATATGGATAAAACGGTATTGAGCGGGTCACATCAGCCGCATGGGGCCCCAAGTCTGTTATTTTTATAAATTCGTCATTCCAACACGATCCCATTGTCATTTTGCTAAAAGTTTGTAATCTGCTAATTCATAATGATCGATCATTGATCCGTCAATGGTCTTGTAATAGAAACGTGGTAGAATGATAATTTCGAGCATATTAAAACCAATAACTGCACAATAACGTTCTAATGGTCAAACACTGATCAAATAAACTGTCAAAGTTTTAGCAGATTACCGCAAACATCAAATATTCATTTGTCAATAAATATACGAGATTACCATTTTAAGCCACTTCTTTCAATGGAGTGTCAGTGGTTGACCACTGGAAAGTCATAATGACGCCATTGTATTAGTAGATTACCAAACTTGTCAAAATCGACAATTATGACATCAATGATAGACCATTCTGACACTATTGTAATTGCAGACTTGAGGCCCTGACCGTTGGACAAGAGTCTCCACAAAGTGGGTACTTGAGAACGGGCGGTGCAATCGAGGTCGACCTGGGAAGAGGTGGTGAGATGACCTAGACTCTTGCTAAAGGGGCTAGTTCGTGGTGTCTCGAGAAAAGAATACCTGAAAGAAGTTGGGGAGGTACAGGCCAAATAAAAAAAAATATATGGGAAACGACCAGGATGATTATCACCCAATTATCAAGGTCTGATGAAGACCATCCGGAGTCCATACAGGGTTTCGGAAGGAACTAGGAAGCCCCAGACAAATGAAACGCGGTAACCCTGTTCCAAAGGTGAGAAACAGAAAGAGAGCTTTTCCAAGTACAAAGGGGTTATACATAGCATTGAGGGAGAATATTATCACCGCAATCTAAGTTGTTCAACTCCATCTATCGCTTCATACTAGTGTATCTGCCGGATCAGTACCCAGCAAGCACAAAATAAGGGCTTTTTTGAGATGAAAATTCATCCAATGGTCTCTTCCGCTCTTGATAAAACGTGTCAGACATTTACTAACTAAAACTATTTGCATTCTTCATTTACCTTTTGCGTTCTAGGACCACGAGATTCCTTTTCAGAAAACAACGCCGCGGCCATAACAGACATCGGCCCTGCTGTGCCCTTACGTTTTGCTGACATCTTCACATTGCTGCTCGCGTTGTCGACGACTTGGGATCGGTCCGGGCAATTACTGGACGGCCGGACAGCGAGCTACCCATTGCTCGTCGTCCGCAAGCCCCACGCCTACCGTGGTTGGCAGTCGAGGTCGGGGTCACAGCGGTTGGAGCGTGAAGATGTCAGTTCTCTCACGCGTGCTGCCGTCTCCTTCGAATATGAGGAGGTAGGGGAAGGTAGATGTTACTTTAATATAAAATTAATAAAACAAAAATAAGAACAAGACATTAGGATGTAATATTAATCTACTATATAGTCGGGTTTTCCTTCCTGACGCTATAACTCCAGAACGCACGAACCGATTTCCACGGTTTTGCATTCGTTGGAAAGGTCTCGGGCTCCGTGAGGTTTATTAGAGTAGAGTAGGGTAGAGTAGGGTAGAGTAGGGTAGGGTAGAGTAGGGTAGAGTAGGGTAGAGTAGGGTAGAGTAGAGTAGGGTAGGGTAGAGTAGGGTAGAGTAGGGTAGAGAAGGGTAGAGTAGGGTAGAGTAGGGTAGAGTAGGGTAGAGTAGGGTAGAGTAGGGTAGAGTAGAGTAGGGTAGGGTAGAGTAGGGTAGAGTAGGGTAGAGTAGGGTAGAGTAGGGTAGGGTAGAGTAGGGTATAGTAGGCTGAAGTAGGGAAGAGCGGGAGCGAAGCCGCGCGGGCAAAAGCTAGTATACACTATAGAATATTAAAATTTATTAAAAAGAGGTAAAGTTTGTTTTTTTGTTTGTAGGAGGTAATCTCTGAAAGTACTGGTCCGATTGGTAAAATTTTTTCACCGTTTTCTTGAGTGACATAAGCTATATTTCATGTACGCGGACGAACCCGCCGGCAAAAGCTAGTATTGAAATAATACTAAAAATAGTGTATGGTATAAGTTTATTGTACTCTCATTTATGTGCTATTCTTGCAGCTTCACAGTACAGACCATTTAAATATAAGTAACTCTTGCTTTCAAGCAGAGTTCTAACTGAACGACATAACAACCGCCATGCTTATTACGAATGTACTTATTATGCGGTGGAATGTCTGACATACGTGTGTTTATACTAACTATGGACTGCAAGTGTGTCACGATACTGTTCGAGCCACTTTTAGTTTCGTTTGAAATCGATAATCGATGTGATAGGAATCGATTTTGTACATATCGATATTTGTAAAAATATTTTTATCGGTTTTGGTTTTGAAGACCGTTTTTCTTTTGAGATGATTTCTCCCGCTCTAAGGTGGAGCGAGAGGGCGTATCAGACTAAAACCCATTACTGAATAAAACCCACACATGTTCTTCAATTGCCCTTTGCGGCAGGAAGGTTTGAAAGAGTGATCACGATCCTAGAACGCAAATAAAAAGACAAGTGGGTTTTCACTGGTCAGTATTAATCTGATACAATATGGTTGAGTTGAAAGACGCTGATATACGCATCATGACTAAGATCGGACGCTGTCAACTGAGACTGGTCATTTCTTGACTGCCAGTATTAATTAAATTAATTTCTATATTTTTTTTTTTTTGTTTTTTTTTTTTATCTTATTTATTTGTATTTTTCACAGATAAAAAGAAGAACGCAGAATATGTAATCGAAATATTTGGTCTATACAGATTGGGATCACTTGGCCACCATTGATCCCAATCTGTATAGCTGTGCAAAATCTGTAAATATATATATATATATTAGAAATGACGCAAACATACTATACTATATACATACCTTACTATGAAGAAATCAACTGTAGCCAGCTGTACTTACAATGTCCTTAGAACTATTTACATGCATATCATGTAGTACCTAACAAGAACTACATCCCATACTAAATCAAGCAAGCCTGTAATTTCCTATTAAATACTACCCTACATGTGTAATTACCGGCGACTTGTAATAGTCGGCTCAAATAGGCGATTATCACGTGACATCGACTTATAAATTTATATTCGTGCAACATACATGTAAGCTATATGGTGGAGACGGCTTGCTTCCTTTGACAGGTCTTTTTACACCTTTCTTCAAACTTATAATATTTGATTTCTTTTTTTAAATGACATGAACTGGTACTTGATTGTGATTCTACCTGATGGTAAGCAGTGATGCAATCGTTGATAGTGAAGCGCTCCAGTTTCATGTCACTCAAGCCTTGAAGATACCTAAATTATAATCCGATCAGAAGACCGCAGCCGGCAAACTGTTACAGTCCTTCGATGTACGCAGTATAAACGGCGAGGCGATTGCGAAATGCTTACTCTACATCGTAGAGGTGTCAATAATGTAGGGGTAGGCACTAACCGTACGTCGGGTTCTTCTTATCTTTTAGTACTATCTTTTCAAAGAACTGTTACAGTTACCTAAAAAGATAAATCAACAGACAGGACTCTTATCATTAATTTGTATATCACTAGTGACCTGTCCATGCAGAAGTATGTACAAAGAATACCCATACCTTCCCTTCCAAAATCCGTTGAGTGCTACATACTTTCTTAACATATCATGGCAACAACACCGAAAGCGACTTTGATACAAAACGATACGATATCATATAGGAAATGGGGTTAGGGAGTAAATTCGACGAGTCCAATCCATAAACACCTTTGTTTTTGAAGGAACAAAAATGGGCCCAATATATTGCCCTGATACACTCCAAAATGAAACACACCAGACGCTAAACACACGTAAACACTTCTAATCGATCGTAATCGATTCCATGTCTCCAGGGATGTTCCCTTTGCATATGTTAAAGAATATTAGAGCAATTTTCTCGAGAACTCGATTTACATGCCACAATGACATATTGACGGGGGTGCGTAAAGTAGAGAGAGACTATTAAAACCAGTGGCACCGTTAGAAAAGTTCTTGGCTGGTCGGTTTTGATGGAATGTGTCATCGAGAGGCCTCCGGCTACAATTATGGGCGGCTGTCTGTCTTACCGTCGATGATTTAAAGCGGCTGATAGTCCGCTTAGGGCGGGTTTTTAACATAAACTTTGAGTTAAACGGATCATGGGTAAACACTGTTATGTTTGCGTGGTGTAATCGGGCGGTTGCTGATGCTGTTGCGATTTTTCATTGCGTTGTTTAGGGAGAGTTTGAAAGAAAATTGTGGATAACTATCGGTGTTGGATAAATTGAAGTCCATTATGCATTAAATTCAGTTTGGCTTTCTAAAAAGTTCATCAAGTTTGTCTTTTGATTGAGTCATAAGGCTTCTACCCATTTTCCTCTGCTTTTTCCCAAATAAGCTGGGTTCGGCTTCCAGTCAAATTGGATGTAGCTGAATACCAGTCTCATTCAGTACACAACTCAGTAGATTACCTGATGGAATTACTTAATAGTATAACTTTACTGTTTACTTTTTGAGGGTCGAAAAATATCAAGTGACTGGTCCTGCTGTGATTGGCGCGAGAGGTACTGACAGGCTTTTACTGACTAAAACTCAACTGTGCCCCTTGTGTTGCCTTCATTGTTTGTGTCCCAGTGTTAAGTAAATGTGTTCGTTTCTTTCTTTTATTTATTTTTATTATTTCTTTAAGCTATTCGAGGGGAATTGCTCTGATAGCCAAAATACAGGCTTTGCCTAGTTTGGCTAAAGATGCTACTGTATTGTTTATGTATTTACTTACCGCACCACATATGTATGTAAAAAATGTTGTAGTTTTTTTTTGGCAGATAAACATTATTATTGTATTATTATTTATTATATACTTAATTGTACACACATATAAAAGGAAACTAAAACACATACGTACAATGGGCCTTATCGTATTCCGCGATCTCTTTCAGGCAACCCGGAATGGACAGTAATTAGTTTACTCGTATCTTTCCTTTTTTTCTTTCTTTCGAACAATCTTGCACATATTGCAGTATCATAAAGCAATTATAAAACCTTTCAACATGAGCATACATAAACATGTGATGTATGCCACCATTATCTGGTGAGATATAAGAACACGACACAACTAAGAGAAAAACCAGTTAACTTTTATTACCCACTAAACTCATCCAACTGGTACTAACAGAACAGTTTATATCAGAAGCTGTTCCATCCAATTGATACCTTTATGAATATCCATCCATACATTACAAGTCCCGCGATTTATGTCACACAGTAGATCTAATCCATACACATATTATATGCGAGAGTAGGTCGGTGTTTCTATTTGTTTGTTCGGTTTTGTCTATTGAAGCAATTTTGATATATTTTGAACTATAATACACATTTAACTTTCCTCATAAATCATTCTATCCATAAGATAAAACCACATGGAAATCCGTTCATTAGTTTTTGAGTTTATCGCGAACAGACCAACATACACGCCGGAGAAAATATCAAGGTAACCAGCGAAATATTTAATTTTTAATTCAAATTTTTAAGTTTTTTTGCATTTTATAGAATAAAATATGATTTGCGAACGTAATACGTATCTATTTACTGAATTATCTATTATAATATATTACATTACTTATGTGAAACAAGGACGGATTTGTAGTATTTCATAAAACTTTTTTGTGCCTGTACAAATAGACCGAAGTACTGGATTAAGGCAGATTGGCATAGCAAAGTCAATATTCCCACTGCTGGGACCCAAACATACTCTCTAAGAGTAGGAACGGACTATATTCCACCATGCGGGCCCAGTGCGGATTAGTAGATGCCACATGTCTTTGAATTTTGATTTTAGGGCACGCCGGTTTCCTCACGTTATTTTTATTCTAGTTTACGCTGGGTTTGAAGCCACCAATCGTAAGTTGGGGCCGTTACCACTACGGCACCACTCCTCTCTCATAAGATTAAGTCATAGGATATTTTTTACTCCATGGACACGTTCCTATAAAATAATATCCGACTTTCTCAAGCAAAGCCGCTCGCACACGCTAGTTTCCAATAATTTATCGTACGTCACACATTTCACATGAAAATTATATTGAACGCAAACTTTAATTTACTAGTTCCGAGATAGTATCGATACATCGATATCGATGCAATTACCGGTTCAATCGGTACTGATTTATACTATAATGATGGGACACGGGCTCCCATTCACATGGTTGCGGAACTTGGTAGTCATGTGTTGTTGTAATTATTAGGTGAGGTTGAAATACGAAATGCCTTTGCGGTTAGTGTTATTCTGTATTTTAATGGTTCGGTTTTGAAGTAGTTTTTTTTTTGTGTGTGAATGTAAATGATTTCGTTTAGGCCTATAGAGGGTGGGTTGGTTTGAAGAATTTACTGAGACCCAGGAACGCAAAACGCAATTGAAAAAGCAGGGGCCATTCAAAGTCTTGTTGTAACTAAGGTGATTTCCCACTTTTCAACAAAAAAAAAAAAATATTGCATTATTTTTAATTATAGTAAGTCTTTTTTTTTAATTATCACTTTATTTTTATTATTATATTATTGGTGTGCAATAAAGAAATAAAGAAATAATTGATTTTCACATTTTTAACTGAATACTTTTTGATTTCCCTTGAAATAATATCTGCAATTGATTAGACTATCACATCTTATACGACGACAGCTCTTAGAAGTAATTTCTCAATTAAATACCTTAGTAAAACAATGCTATGAATTTATTTTAAAACAATTCACAAGCTATAATATTAGTAAACATCAGACCACAAATCAAAGTAAGTAAACTGAAAATCATAAATAAAAAAGGTGCGATTCCATAAAAAATCAATTCACCGTTCTGTATTCGAATAGCCAGCGGCCATTTTGATTTATATCTAACTACAAAATGGTGTATTAGTCACAAATCACACGAGGCTTCATATAAATTACGCGGCATGCGTGTGTATGATGTGTTAGTGTCAAGAACTATTAAATTGAATTTGATGGGATTTTCAATGAATGATAGTGACCGGTTTTCATAATTTGTTGTGTTTTGGTTAGGAGTCTCTTTTTTTGTGTAAATTGTTTTAGATTGATTTAATAAGAGTTGTACTGGCACGAGCAATAATGATATATAACATTGACTTATTTTCAAGCTATGTTAGCTTCTGTTATTCAAGAAATATGTGTACGACAATTGGTTTTAAATATTACCTGTTTGATGGTTAGGTTATTTATTTATTATTATTTATTTTTCCACAACTATCACACAACGCCGTCTAGTCTTAAGCTAAGCAGAGCTTGTGTTATGAGCACTAGACAACTGATAAACATACTTATATATTTCTAAATACATACATATTATAGATAAATTACACCCAGATGCAGAAAAAAATCACACAAACATTTGTCCTGGGTGGGATTCGAACCCACGACCTCCGGCATAGCAGTCAGGGTTACTAACCACTAGACCAACAGGCCAGTCAATGAACTATTAAATTATGAACTATTTTCGATACAGTTGTTCATACAGTAGTAGGTAAATGTTTGTAATGGCCCATGTAACCAAACTGATTATCGTTACCCCCTATTGCGATCATATAGTTAAAACATTTTTGTTAAAATTCTTTGATCTAAAAAAAATATTATAGTTTTGCGTTGAATAGTATAAACTTAGTGTCATACTTGCATATTTCATGCAATATCTTGTAAAAATAAACAATTTTAACTCGTAAGTACATGTTTAATCAATAAATCAAATAATATACTATTTGACAATAAAGAGTGCTAGTTTAGTTATAAAACAAATATTTGGAAAGAATTGCAACAGTTACTTGATTAGGAAATTAAACGAATTTAAATTAAGCACATTGTTATGTTAAATCACTTAATCGAATTGGGCTAATGAATCGCTGTTTCCTTTTGTCAGTTAGTATCAATTTAGGTGATAAGATCACTCAATAAGTATTTCTTTTAAAAATGCTAAACGAATTTAAATAGTAGATACTTCTTTTTTCTTACCTACCCTTCTTTTTACTTAAGAAATCATCAGAAATCAGAAACGTTTATTTAAGTGTAGCTTTTGCCAGCGGTTTCGCCTTCATACATAAAATATATACTATGTCACTTAGGAATAAAGCAGCTTTCTATCGGTGACAAAAATTTATACCTATATCAATAGGACCAGTCCTTCCAGAGATCTTTATTATATTAATGTAGATAGATATACTAATTACAGGGACTTTTGAATTATTAAAATGTCGGCCAGTCAAAAAAAAAAAGTGAAGTGCTCGTTCCAAAGCGTAGATCTCTATGGAGAAGAGCGTGCAAGAAACTCCATGGGCACTCTTTTAAAACTCATTAAATAACTTCTCTCGGTCTGTTTTTTTTTTTCGATGGGAAAAATCATCTTATGACAACCCCCGCTCTTGGGCGGAGCGGGAGATAGTGTCAGACTCTTACTGACTAAAAAACCCATCCCGTTCCTTCAAGCCTTCATACCGGGGCTCGAGCGCCCTTTCGGATAACCCTGGCCCCAGTAGGCTTCGACCCGGCTGGGCCCCTGCTGTTGCTGACAACTCCTTGAGGCGCGCGGGAACAGCGCGCGCCGTCGACGACTTGGGCTTGGTCCGGGCAGTTACCGGACGGCCGGACAGCTAGCTACCCATTGCTCACTGTCCGCAAGCCCGCGCCTACGGTGGCCGGAAATCGGGATCGGAATCCCGGCGGCGGCGAGAGCGCCGTTGCCTGATGCGGTCGGCCTCCTCCTTAGCGAGCATTACTGCTTCGCAGAAGTCGGCGACCGCCTGCCACTCCTCCTCCGCCGCCGATCACCCCCACGAGGGCACGGCGATGCTCCGCCCAAGCAGGGCACACCGCGATTGTGTGCTCCACCGTGTCTCGGTCTGAGTTGAGCGAGAGTGAGTATCAGACTTTTACTGACTAAAACCCACAGTGTTCCTTCAGTTGCTTTTTTTGTGAAGGCTGCGGTAACTCCTTCGAATGATCCGCAGCTCTGGCAGGTGTCGGGGCCAATTGGCGCCTTAGCATCATCATCATTTCAGCCGAAAGACGTCCACTGTTGGACATAGGCCTCCTCCAAGCGTCGCCACAACGACCGATCCTGTGCGTCTCGCATCCACCGCATCCCTGTGACTCTCAACAGGTCGTCGGTCCACCTTGTGGTAAATCTTCCAACGCTGCGTTTTCCCACCCCTACAATTTTAAATAGAATTGGGAATAAGTTTGCATGAAAATGGGGATTGAGACTTCTTTGCTGAGTATCATTCGCTATTACTTACTATTCTGAATTTGGTCATTTACGTCCACTTGGGAAAGTTTAAAACAGTTCAAGTTCAAGAATGTATTAATGAAGGAATCATTTGGGCTGTACAAGTGGATTATAGTCAGTAAACGTCTGACACGTTCTCTCGCTCCACTTAGGTAAGAGGGGAAGAAGGCATTTGAAAACGCCTTTTTTTAATCATTTTGCATAGGTAGGTATACAGCATTATTTTTAGTCTAAGTGAAACCAGAAACACATGTCTAGTAGATATTTTTATGTAAATAATCTGTGTACAAAATTTTATACTTAACTGTATCATGAAAAATCACAAAGTTCTAAGCTTGTTGTCTTTTTGTCCGCAAAAATATCAGTGACCACATATTTTTTTTTTAGTCATCCGGGCGACTTAGGGATTTGATTTGCTCCCGCACCTAGCTGTGCGTTGGCGCCAAATAACCGCTATGACCTGTCGTGACCTGTGCTGTACTTGGTGTCAGTGGTGTCCAACTTTTGACCTTATTTAAATATCTATTTTTGAGGAAAAATATAACAAGGATTAAAAATGATTGGAATCGATTCTGTTACTGATTGTGAACAAACTATATTCTGCGGCCGTATTATGACATCTTAAAACCATCATGTTTTCTGTGTGAGAAAAGGATAGTGCTATTCGTCCTGTATAGCTCCGTCTCTTTTTCACACCGAAAACATGATGGTTTTAAGAGGTCATAATACGGCCCCAGGTTATATAAGTTGGTTTTTAAATTAGAGCGAATTATATCATTGACTTTCCAAAATTTGGAAATTTTCTCGTATCTATTCTGAATTCAAATGTAGCTAATAAATCATCAAAAACAAAAGCGTACTCAGAATAGCCCATCTACTCGTAGGTTGTCGGCAATCTTCGTAATGAGCTGTTTGCTGTGGTCTGTGTCGTGTGATCTACGATTATGTCCAATCTGCATGCCAAACATATGGCATGCTTCAAATTATATCTGTGGAAATCTGTGGCAATACTGTATTATATACTACGTAAATTTTGTTTCCATATTCAAATATCTGTGTGTGCAAAATAAACAATTTAGCTTCTAAAGTACATAGTTATGGCGGACTGGTGGCAACTGACTTCATTTTTCTACACAATTTAGATAATTCAATAAAACAAATAAAAAGGCAAAACTTTTAACATTGTTTCTCATCGATATCAAGGACAGGGTCCAAGCTACTTGTGGTCGGGGCTCCAGAGAAACGCAACATCTGACAATCCATACAATACAATACAAATTTAAAAAAAATTGTATGTGTAAAAAAAAAATACCTGCCATGTCCAGGAGTACAACTTTTTGAATCTAGCCTTAGATCCAGGATCCGGCCTAACGAGAGCCTCCTAATATATTGGTCGAGAGTCATGACTGATACGTAGATCTGTACAATGATTGCTAAGTCCACTATTATTATTATTACTAGCCCAAATCTGGACAAAGACCTCCCTGCTTTCCTTCCAATGGTCACAATTATTTGCTTCTTCTGTCCAATTATTAAGGATCAAATCCAGGTCGTACCTCCATCATCTTGGTGGTTGGTTTGTAACTGTGTACGTGGATGTATGTTTATTACTTCTTCACGCCCAAACGGCTGGACGGATTTCGACGAAACTTAGTGCTCCGTTAGACCATGTCTTAAAATTGCAATCATCATCATCATCATTTCAGCCGATATACGTCCACTGTTGGACATAGGCCTGCGCCAAGTGTCGCCACAGCGAACTCTTTGCATCCATCGGTTTCCAGCAACCTTCACCAGGTCATCGGTCCACTTTGTAGGAGACTTTCCAACGCTGCATCTTCCTGTACGCGGTCGCCACTCCAGAACCTTTCGGCCCAACGGCCATCTGTTCTGCGTGCAATGTGCCCTGCCCATTGCCACTAATGTTTGGCAATTCTTCGTGTTATGTCGGCAAGTTTAGTTCTTCTGCGGATATCTTCATTTTTTATTTGATCACGCTAGGAAACCCCGAGCAGAAATTGCAGTAAGTTGCTCATAAATGTTTTAACAAGAATATTACCAAAAGATAGAATTAACAAAAATAAAGATATCCACAAAATGAATTAGCCATTGCAACAAAATTAAACGAAGCATAACAAAATAATCACATCACTTCACTCTGACCATATAATTTGCAATTTCGTAAACCTATTCTGCTAAACGGGACTAGATTACAAGATTCTAAAGTTTTTACCCAAAACCGATTAGATGCGACGGTGGCATTTTGTAATATAACAATAATGATTTTCGTAAGGCAAGTGGTAATTTAATTTGAATGAAAATGTGACCAATTTTGTAGATGCGACCTTTTTGCTGTATTGCGTTTACTTGATCACCGATTTATTTGGTAATCGTGCTCAAGAAAGAGCTCGTGGGATATATTCTTGAAAATTCCGTTTCATTGGGTACGAAATATTTTTGACAGAACTAAATTACATTTGAAGAACGATTGTCAACGTACCTTCTTTAATGATATAACCTTGAGGCAAGTGCTATGACACCTGATAGTAAGCAGTGATGCAATCGTTGATGGTGAAGAGTACTAGTTTATTAAGAGCCTATTCGCTCTAGCCTTGAAGATATCTTTATAATAATCGGATAAAAAAACCGCATCAAGTCAACTATTCCAGTCCTTTGATGTAAGCGGTATAAACAATGAGGTATTATTGATAGACTGGCGTTTGACCATTATATCACCTGATGGAAAGCGATGACGTGGTCGACGGTGGAACATACTTGCCTAGCGGTAACCTATTCACTCTTGACTTAAAGACGGAGACCTAGACTACCTCTTTAACTTTATGAGAGCACAAACAAATAGTTAACAGCAGACAGTGGTAGCCTACTGATGAGGACCTCGACTTACTATATGTACGTACGTCGTAGATTTTATCACCACTACTCTCAAAAACGTCACGAGAAAATTTGCTCGTCGTAGAACTAAAAATTCGAGGACACATGATATTCACAAACCTGCTACGGACCTGTGTGATGGATCAGGATAGAAGAGGCTGAACATTGGGAGCATTATAAAGCTGAATTATGTTATATGTATTTTTTATCTTTCCTATGTGTATGAGGAAACTATATCTTTCTTTATATCTACGCTGAGATTACCTAACAATTACGTGCATACACACAATATATATGCGAAAAACATAAACCTTCTTGCAGTCGAGTTAAAAACCTGAATGTCATAGAACTAGAAAACTGTTTATCGGGATTTCTATCTATCACAGAAACGACTTCATATATTTTCGTAGTATCCACCTACGCGAGACGAGATTGCACTACATTAAAGAGGAAATTTACGTCAAAAATGGCGTGTAACACTAGATCCTAGTGCTGAGTAATTTAAGGGACTAACACGCACTCGAGCCGCTTTCTACGTACCGTGCGAATCAAGGCTTTCTACCGGTAATCTATAACTGGATTATTGGAAAACATATTGAACAACAATAACAAAACGGTAGTCGGAACACGATTCTGACTATTGGACTGAGAAGGACTTCGTTTTAGAGATTCAATGGAAGTGGCCTCTGGAATGCGTACTGTACCTTTTTTTAGAATCGTCCAATGACTTCTTTGGCTCTAGGGTAGAGCTGGAGGGCTTATCAGACGTTTGCTGAATAAAACCTCTTATGATCCTTCTTTGCCTTGTGTATTTGGTGATTGTTTTGTCTTTGGCCGCAAGAAATGCATATGCTACATATTTAGGAAGTGTATTTTCCAAATTAGGTCCGTCAAAACTTTCAACGGAAACTAATTGGAAGGTACTTTAAAAGTTACTTAGTACAGTTTCGTAGCGACATCTACGGCGTCCCATAAGAACTAAACTACAAAATCCTGCATCGCGCAATTACAGTTCTCCGCGCGATTTGAACATAGGTATACAACAGCTCGAAATTATCTATCCAGCAGTTGCCCAGATCAGATATAATATCAGTCTGGTCGGAGGATCTACCTTTTTCAATAGGTTCTGCAGGACTTTACACTCTGTTCTGCATATCTCTAAACTGGTTATTATAATTATATAATTCATTTATTTAATGCTTTTGTGTGTATTTTCTATCTAAGATTCGCACTGAACTACACCATTGCACTATACAATTGCTATAGGATGGTGCGGTGACAGCTGTCGGATTCATACAATGCAGCTACGTATAGATACTTTTCTCTCGTCTTTAAGATGGATATTTTTGTCCTGCTACCACCCCTACTGCTATGTGAAAAAAGACCTTGAGATTTGTTTGTGCATTAATGCACTTGCTCTCACATTTTAATCAAAATGCGACGAACCATGATGCCTCATCCAGTTTTCCACTATTTCCGTGACAATATTATTTCCAATTGATCGTGAGACGTGACGCTCGTGGAAGTGAAACCCTCTTTTGTAATGAGCGATTATGAGTAACGAGTCTCGATTTTTTTTGCATCGAAATACAATATCGATTGCGAAATTCGCGACGAATTCAAGATTAAGTTTTTCCATCGGAAAATAAATTTATATTAGGCCAGTATTTGACTGGCATTCTTTTTTCAAATCGTTGTTTCGTCATTGCATTTTGTCACGAATTAGAAATTCTTCCAATGAAATTGAATCGTTTAGAAGTATCAATAGTTTTATAAGTGCTGAAAATAGCCAAATTTGATCGTATAAAAAATGTAGTTGTAAATAAATGGAAAGTTTTATTTTTCTTTTTATTTATTTTTTGGTGCTGTATCGTTTATAAGCACAGATTCAATGTTCACTTAACAATGAAACTGGATTTTTTATTTCTCATCCTACTTACCTACATTATTTACTGTACGTTTGTAATCACAGCTTTCAAAACGGTATCGCAAAACTTCGTGTTTTTGCTCACGAAGTTTTGCAAGTCCAAGAACTAACAATTCAAATACATGTGACATCTAGCAACCCGCACAAGGCTCGTGTGATGGATTTTCCCTCCCCTAGAGCAGAGACTTGAGGTCCAGCAATGGGAAAAATATAAGGTCGACTATTTTAAAGAAGAATAATAAATGTCACCTTACAGGTTCTCAATCACAAATAGTGGAATCATTCAATCAGGTTGACAGGATACCCCTTAATTACCTTTAGTACCTTATAATGCTAATTAGTGCAATTATGCGAACTTTTCTGATTACATTATTTTTATAGGTACTATTTTCTAAATTTCTATGGCGGAGAATCCCTACCTAATACATATAACAAAAATAATATGTTAACGGTAACGTGCAAAGTTAAGAATTTAAAATATCAAGAAAATGATTATTTACTTGAGAAGATGCAAATTTTTAGATCATCATCTCAGCCGATACACGTCCACTGTTGGACATAGGCCTCCCCCAAGCGTCGCCACATCGAACGTTCCTGTGCGTCCCGCATCCATCGGTTTCCCGCTACCTTCACCAGGTCGTCGGTCCACCTTGTAGGAGGCCTTCCAACACTGCGTCTTCCGGTACGCGGTCGCCACTCCAAAACCTTTCGGCCAAATTTTTAGATACTATATTTATTTATTTAGAATGTTATTTTTTTAGCAATTATGCTGTATTCATCCACAATCGAACTCTTTGGAATGTTTACTGGTGTTGGAAGAGTGGAGGGCCAAATCTTACCTCCCACCACTTTTTTTTTTTTTTTTTTTTTCGATGGGAAAATCATCTTATGACAACCCCCGCTCTTGGGCGGAGCGGGAGATAGCGTCAGACTCCTACTGACTAAAAAACCCATCCCGTTCCTTCAAGCCTTCATACCGGGGCTCGAGCGCCCTTTCGGATAACCCTGGCCCCGGTAGGCTTCGACCCGGCTGGGCCCCTGCTGTTGCTGACAACTCCTTGAGGCGCGCGGGAACAGCGCGCGCCGTCGACGACTTGGGCTTGGTCCGGACAGTTACCGGACGGCCGGACAGCGAGCTTACCTCCCACCACTGTAGGTCCTACCAGCCTTGCAGCATACGGACTATTGGAAACACTCTCGGCAGAGTAAATGGCCAACGTTTTAGCGACCGATCACCCAACAGATAGACAGACCTTATTAAATCATCTTAGAAGTGTTCCCTCATTTATTGTACACGCAATGCCACGAATAGAGAGCTGGAGAAGTTTCGCAAAAGCCGCAACCAAACTACCAGACGATCCACGACCACGACCACTGCCTGCTCTGGAGTGTACAACTGAAAAGAAGATACTATATTAATATATATGTTACTGTAAAAGCTAGAACTACGGTAAATCTTAAGAATTTCCAATAAAACCTAAGATTTACCAATTACTAAAGGTAAATGTCCATAAAAGTTTGCGATTCGAACTTTTACCACCATTCACTTGGTAAATCTTAGGATTTACATTAAAGGCCCGGTAAATGTTGAAAAAAAAAACATGTCATCAAACAGTTCTGGAACATGATAGATGACATCTCGAATGGACGAAACAACTTGGACGTAGCGGTTAGTCACAATTCTAACCTTACCTAACCTATTTCATGCAGTTCAAAGTGCAATCAAAATACGATCACATTTTTACGAGAGATTGTAGGTATTATTTGTAATTTCGAACTGGCTGAAATAGGTTAGGTTATGTTAGAATTGTGACCAACCGCGCGCGAGCCGAGCGAGCGAAGCAAGCGGTGCCGTGGCAGCGGCCGGCGAGTGCTACTTCTCAAAGTAATCATTGTTTTATTCCTAAAACCAACATTTACCAGTCCACGTTGGTAAAACCTAGCATGTACTGAATTAGAATGGTAAAAGCCCGAAAAAATCGCCCCATTATAATAAATACTTACATTTACCAACCCATGTCGGTAAATCTTAGGTTTTACTGGAAAGTCTTAAGATTTACCATAGTTCGAGCTTTTACAGTAACATATACATATAATAGAGTAATAGGACGGTCGATTATAATATTAATTAAGTAGTTAGGAGAATATAGTAAAAAATCATTTAGTTAAGAGGTAATGTCATAAAATAACTACGATGGTTGTTTGTTGTTGGTTGTTGCTGTCTTCTTATATCGTTTTTTTTAATTTATTATCAAATTTTTCTCCTTAAGAAATGACCAAATGGATTTGAATGGATTTACGCTAGCTACTAACGTTTTATAAGTGGCCATTTAAGCCTATAAAAAAGCATTTTGTGTTTGAATTTGAGGCATTTTAATTTTGTGTAAGTGCAACAAAAATATAGTCCAGAGATTTTACTAAAACAAGTAAAAAACACATAATATTTCACACAATATTCCACAACTATCACACAACGCCGTCTAGTCCCAAGCTAAGCAGAGCTTGTGTTATGGGTACTAGACAACTGATAAACATATTTATATATTTCTAAATACATACATATTATAGATAAATTACACCCAGACACAGAAGAAACGATCATGCTCATCACACAAACATTTGTCCTGGGTGGGAATCGAACCCACGACCTCCGGCATAGCAGTCAGGGTCACTAACCACTAGACCAACAGGCCAGTCGACATAGTTTCAAAGTCATAAAAAAGTTGATTTTTCAATGTCGATATAGGTCAAGTCATTATAAATTATACAGTACCCAGCGCCATCTATGATCAACAATCACAACCAAAAACGAACTATAAAAGTAAAATAAAAAAAGCAGACTCCGCTCTTTAACTATATAACATACTTTCAAATAAAACCTTTAAATCTAGATAACATGACAATGTGTCAAGTAGAACGTGTCAATTCGTCACCAATTGCGACTGGTTGACAAACAGCAAGTTGCGCAGGAGTCGATCGTTTATGAATCGTTTGCCTTGTGCGGATCGATGTAATGGTCGCGTGGATGTATGTGGATGGTCGAGATCGATGATAAGGTTGATGTTTGTATCGTTTGAAGATATAGTGTATCGTTTAAGAAAAATGTAGTGAGATTTGAAAAGAAGGATTTTTTTTATGCGGGAATTCTTATGATTCTCTCGTTCTAGGGAAGGGCGAGAGGGTATGACAAACTTTTACTGACTAAAATCACACCTGTTGTCTTTTGCGTTGTAGGACCACAGGTTTCTTTTTCAAAAGGTCCCGTTACCCTAGCGATATTTCATACAGCCTTTAATACCCCCTAAATAGTTATAAAGGGTTATTTTCCTGTTCTTAGTGTTAGCCTATAGAAAGCCTTGACAAGAAGTCTTGTTTAAAAGTTCACGTTCCTAGACCCAATAGTTTTGGCTGTACATTGTCTAAGGGTGTTTTTAATATCGTGCGGTTTTGATCACACATGCGGGATTGCCCGCAAATGTCCATTTCATATAAGAACGGAACGCATTCTTTTTTTCATTTTGTTTTGTGTATGCATACCGCTTGCGTGATGAAATTCGCACGATATTAAAAACACCCTAAGGCATTAAGTCTACTCTTGTGTGCATAAAGTATTAATTAAATAAACAAGTCAAAGAAATATAATTACCGTTACACACACTTCCAACTTTCTTGATCATTAGAAATCTTTTAATTCCCTGTTACACTAATCGCTCTCTCCGTTAACTAGATCTTATATCCATATTATACAACATATGTTTACAATAATATATAATCTTGTAATGAGCTTATACTTTTGTAATGATAGACATGTGCGTCGGCTTAGGGCGGAATTTGCTACTAGAGGGGGGAGAGTGGGGTGTGTTGGAACTGTAGCGTAAGTGAAGTAGCAATATTTTTTATTTGATATTGTAAAAATGACACGATTGTGTCTGGCATTGACAGACACCTCATATTAACGTAAAATTAGTGCTAGAGCCGAAAATCCAGGGCAAAAAATATTCAGGAACTGAATAGCGACAAGATCTAACCCCAAATAATGGGAACAGAAGAGGACAAGGAAAAAGAGGAAATAAAAAGTATGTAGTACGCAGCTCCCGCATTATTTTTTGCAGTTTTTTCTGACTCGTCGTTAATTACAAGATGTAAAAAGTTAGTGACGCTGACAGGTTTGTGACCAAATATTCTAGCAGTGGAATATTAACAGGCTGGGAATGTGTGGATGATGGTAGGATGAGTTAATGATACTTCTTGTCAAGGATTGTCATTAACTCATCCTATCATCATGTTAGTCATTCTAACAAACGTTTCAAGTTTATGAAACTTAGAATGTAGAAAATATGTAATTTATGTGATAAAATAACATTCTACTGGTGAAGGAAATTAAAAAATCGGACCAGTAGTTTTTGAAATATTCACCATACACTCCTTCTTCTTGATAACATTAGTATAAATTAAAATTTTTAAATCTCAGTGTCTTTTTATTTACCAAAAACGAAACAGGTATAATAAACATCTTCTATTAAAGAATTGGTTTTCATCATCATTATTTCAGCAAATAGACGTCCACTGTTGAAGAAAGTCCTCCCCTAAGCGTCGCCATAACGACCTGTCCGGTGTGTTTCGCAGCTATCGGAGTCCCGCAACCCTCACCAGGTCATTGGTCCACCTTGTCTGCCTTCCAACACTGCGTCTTTACGTTTCATCTCCATCGATCATCTGTTCTACGAGTAGTGTACCGTGCCCACATAGCCCGAAGAATCGCCAAACTTAAGTGGCAGATTTGGTTTTACATTAAAACAATTTTTAAATTACAAAAACCTTTAATTACCCAATTAAATTCCCCCCAAACATACTCACCCAGCAAATTATAACAAACGAACCCCAGAAAATGTCACATTGTTTATTCGAGCACCCAACATGTTCATTGTTCCACTCACCCCCACTCTCCCCGTCGGATACCACTTGACACACTTCTCGGTATAATTGTAGCAATTTACTAACGTATAACTGGCGACCGTCGGTCCGACTTGGACACGTCAAAACATATCGACATAACGCCTTGTGCAACGAGAGCCTTGATTGAGCCATTCACATATAATCAGTTGTACATTTATGCCAGTTTCACTCACCGTTCGAATACGCAAATGTCCCTTTAGGCCTTGTGTTGCGTGTTTTGTAAGGTAGAGTATAATATGTATGTGTAATATGTACTACTAAACCTTTGCAAGTCAATAGCAAATGTTAGAAATTTATTTCTTACTAGCTTCTGCCAGTGGCTTCGCCCGCGAGATAGTAGGTTTATCCATACAAACTTCCAACCCCCGCCTTACCCCCCTATGGGTGGAGCTTCGTAAAATCGGTTCTTAGCGGATGTCTACATCCTGGAACCTACCTGTCAATAAGTTTGTGGGTGTTATAGTTCCCGAGATTTCGTGATTAATCAGTAAGTGTGTGAATTTGAGATTTCCTACAGCAAATCTCTGGGTGATAAATAGACAACACTACAGTATACAAAAATTCTCAACAACTTAAAATTATAATAACTATTTAAAACAATAACTTAAAATATAAATGTTATTTACTAATTCAATTTTTAAAAAGATTACTAGCCGATTTAGTCAGTGGGAACACATCAGCGTAATCTTTTTAAAAATGGAACAAAACATTGCATGATCGAATCGAGAATGAAGATATTCGCAGGATAACTAAAATTACCTACATAGCCCTAAAAATCGCTAAACTTAAGCGGCAGTGGGCTTGACCTATTGCTTGCAAAACAGATAGTTGATGAGGCCGAAAAGTCCTGGAGTGGCCACCGTGTACTAGAATACGCAGTGTTGGAAGACCTTACAAAGTGGACCGATAACCGGTGAAGGCCGCGGAAATCCGATGGATACGACATGCACAAGACCGGTTGTTATGACGACGGTTGGAGGAGGCCTGTCCAGCAGTGGACATCATTCGGCTGAAATCATGAGTATTTTGAATACAGAGAATCCTCAAATAACTCCAAATATCAAATTTTTAATCGACTTCAAATCGAAGGAGGTTCTGTTTGGCTGAATATATTTTTTTGGGTTTTAACGAAGAGACAAAACTATTATAGAAACACTGACTTTTGAAATTAAAGTTATTTTGCATTTTTTAGTGCTTTTTTACAATAAAGTCGGCTGTATTTTTTTGTAAAAAGTTTTTTGTCTAACCTCTAAATTGAAAACTGTTGATTTAAGTTTTAACATCAACAACAACAACAACCAAACACAGATATGATTGTATAATAGTCATTGCAACCAATGTACATTGTATAAAAATATACTATGTGTATGATACGTATTGTACGTGTTATTTATTTATATATTGTATGTATTATGTATGATATTTATTCATAGTAGAATGTATATATTATTTTAAGGTAGGAGGTACCGGTATAATATATTTAATTATATGTGACTTTGTATTAAGATTTCACAAATTCTTCTTTTGCTTCCTACACACTATGGTCTACATTTCTTTTTGATTTCTCCTTTCGCAGGTCTGCTGGAAGAAACTTCTTTGGAAATAAGCAGTACCTTCGTACTAATGTCTCTTATGTTTTATCTTTTTCTGTTATTTTTGTGTGTACATAAATAGTAAAATAAATAAATAAATAGTACGTATTTTTTGTAACTTATAAAACTTGTCAAAAATGAGTTTGTTGATTTTTTGGAATGAGTGTTAGCGTTTTAGGTTAGTAATTATTGTGATAATGTTGTGCCTACTATGTGACACTCCGATAAAAAATATGTACGGGAGTAATAGTATTGCAAGTCTATATTAATTTAATATTATAAAGCGGAAGAATTTATATATACGTAGAGAATCTTTCCCGGTTTTTGAAAGATCTACTGTAGTCCTAGAATACGAACACAGTTGTAACAACTGAAGGATACAGGTGAGTTTTAGTCAGTATATAAGCCTCAAACACCCTCTCGCTTTAGCCTAGACCGGGATCACCAAAAAAAGGGGGTAATCTCTAAAAATACTGAAGTTCATAAGTGTCTCTAATTATTGCCATCATCTGTTTTTCTATGCAGGGTAAGAAAATTTCTGATATGATGCAAAAAAGAGAAATGGGAATAAATTGGTGAGATATTCTTAGCCACCCGTTTAAATGATATTACGAATTTTAATAGTAAGTAATAATACATAGTAGAATAAAAACACAAAATAAAAATTTGGAAAATCTCAGACAGAAAATATAAATTGATGGGCTCCCGACGCGACGAGGTTATATAAAAGTTAAGACATAATTTAATTTTTTACTTTTTGTTTGGGGTTTTTATTATACTTTTTTCTTAACTATCTTGATAGTCTCATATTCAAGTCTAATATAATGCACGTTTTATGATTTAAATAAATAATTTATACGATTTCGTCAAAAATTTCATTCGATCGTTTGTCACTCGACTTTCATTCGACATTTTACCGATAACCAACCGTACCTCCACACGAACGATGCGTAACACGGTGGCTCGACGGAGCTTATTTCATGGTCCATTGTGACGTCTTGTGAAAGCAATCAGTCGCCACGACTTTTTTGTCGGTAATAATTACCAACGCCTATGTTCTAGTTAACATCGGCAGGGGAATGCAACTGGCGATCGGAAAATGTTCTAGTCGAATGAGCGCAGGGGTGTAACTAGGCGTGGGTGAAAAGGAACATCGCGAAAGACACCGCACCCAAAGGGGCCTCGCGGTTGCATGGGTTTTTTAACAACTAGGGTTTTGTTTTATGATTTAAAGGCTCGCGTTTAACCATTATGTCACTCGACAGTAAGCAACGATATTGTCAAACACTGGGTAGCGACAGTCACTGTCTCGTTTTCGAAATAATGAAAGAAAAAGTTCTCGCTGATGCGCGTTCACCCACGTTTAAATTAGTTCACGCTACGCTCCTGAATGAGCGTCTCGGTCGCGAGACTCAATGGCGTCGAGAATAATCGGACACACTCGGTAGTTGAGTTTAGTAAGTGGGGAAAGAGAGTTGTAGGATGTCACGGTTTGGGGACATTGACGAGGTACTTACCGGTTACCTACTTATGTAGAGATATTCGATCGTCATCGGTTGGAAAATGGCACAGAATAGATGAAAGAGGTTACAAAGGAAATACTTTCCGATTTGTATTACAACGAGTGTCGTCGCTTGTCTCCCACCCTTTAACTCCACTACAAACAATAAACAAAAAAAAAACTTTTTGGCCTTTCCGGCAAAAATTTAATGTTTTTCTTTCTATTTTCTTTTCTTTCTAATACGAACGCGCATTGCGCAACTAACAGACCAAGCACACTTAGATCGCAAGTTTGCTATTGGTTGTGTCAAATAAGAGCTTGATCATATTTTGAAGTACGCCTGCCCTGCCCACAAGGCCATTCTAATCTCTTTCATCTTTTTTGTGGAAAATGGTTATTGATTCTGTTATTTCATCATCATCATCATCATATCAGCTGAAAAACGTCCACTGTTGGACATAAGCCTCCCCCAAGCGTCGCCACAACGACCAGTCCTGTGCATCACGCATCCATCGGATTCCTGCGACCCTGACCAGGTCATCGGTCCACCTTGTAACCGGAGTGTTGTCGTTTGTTGTTTATTCTGTTATTTATGAATATAGCATTATCATTTTCAGATAATATGCCTACGATTGAGCTACATGGCTAACAAATTTTAGTGACATGTTGACTACATCCATAAAAACAATTGTACATACTCCGAGAGTGTTAGCCTACGATTTTGTCTTTGTGGGGTAGAAATATTAAGCGATAGTTGTCGTTGAAAGCTGTGACTGTGTTGCGTAGGAATTCCTGCATTATGCTCGTTGATGATATGGCGTATATTCTCCTACCCTATTTAAGTTATTCATTTGAGGTTTTTTTCTTAGTATGCGAAATATTTAGATAGTTATTGGAGATAGTTCTCCTCCGAGTGTCGCCACAACAGTCCTCTCTTTTGGCGTCTCGCTTCCGTTGAATTTCTGGCCTTTCAACATGCTACGTCTTCCGATACGCGGTCGCCACTTCAGAGGCCTTCGGTCCCATCCACCATCTGTTCTGCAGTGAGCAATGTGTTTTTGTGATTCTTTGGGCTATGTGTTATATCTGGCCTAAATAAACTTTAAGACTTTTTTAACATCGTAAGGAAACCGGCATGTCTTAGAACCAAAAATTCGAAGACATGTCACACGGCCCAAATCCTCTTCTAGAGGCCTGAATCATAACAGTGTATGCTATGCTATGCTAAACTTAACTAAGATATCCTTTAATCTAAAGAGTGAAGTGACAACGAAGATTAGTTTTATCGTTATTTTCAGCTGCAGTATAACTTTTTGTACATAATAAGAAACTGTAACCGTCAATTCACTGCTAAATTATTTACTCAGATATGTACCCGAGTTCTATTCAGTTGTTCATGATTATGTAGCAATCATTTTCAATAGTCACATTCACCGAGAAACTTGTGGCAAGTTAGTACAAATAGTAACGAAAACGTAATCTTACGAAATACACCTATTCTTCCAAAAACAGAATTAATCTCGAAGCAGGATTTGGTACTAATATAACTCTTTATAAAACTTAACGGTCCGACGACCTCTTAACAGGTTTATAAAAGGCATTTGTAATAAGATGACAATGTCGCATGATTAAAAACTTAATTATAAAGTGTAAAAGGTCTTTATTAAAACTTACGTAACCGTTTACAGGTTTTGTTGAGTATTTCAGCTATTTATTGAGCAAGTGTGAAAGGCTTAGTTCTTTCGGTATACTTTATTTTTCAGCCGAATGTAGTTAAGCGGAACGGGTGAGGCGGTTTGAGATTTCGACCCATGTTATGTGACTTCAAACTTGCACGTTAGTTTTTTTGAATTGGCAAGACAAATAAAACAAGATGAATGCCAGTTTCATCTAGTTATCGGACGTCAGGCTCCACCGCCTAGGTACCCTCCGTAAAGAAGTCAGCAAGACTAAGGTGCTACTGACCATCCTTGAGGAGCTGGTGTTAAATGATATACTTGTCCCACTTGTGTACATAAGATACGCGATTTAGACGTAGAGTTGCGGACACCACCACAAGCATATAGGCCACACGACCACAGATCAAGGGCACGCCATAATTATAGCGGAAAGTCCCCTCTCTGAGGAGTAGCTGGAAAAACGACACGGTATTCGCATCTTCCGTATGACGTAGGTTTTCATCAAACATGGTAAGTTCGAGAAGTTTCTGCAACGAATTCGTGTGGGAGAACCGACCGGGTGTCACCGTTTTGTGGACCGTCCAGAGGACATGATGGGGCATAAAGTAGAGGTGTGCCATGCTTGTGCAGAGCAATGTCGTGTCCTCCTCTTGGCTGCAACGATCTCTCACGCCAGGCTACAGTCCGAAGCGAGGAGAAGTGGCAGACGGTTGCCTCCTTCTGCAAAGCCGTAATGCTAGCAAAGGAGGCGGCAGGAGCGAAGTAACGGCCCTCACGCCCGAGCCATCGGGATCCCGATCCCCATTACTAGTCACCGTAGGCGTGAGCAGAATAATAGACTAAAACCCGCTCCTATGTTCCTTCTTTGTACTATGTTCCAGGACTCCGGGTTTTGATTTCAGATACGTATCCATGGTCCCAGTAGGCTTCGATCCTGCTGGGCTCTTACGATTTTGCTGACATCTCCTTGAGCCCTGCGGTGGCTGGAAAAAGAGGCGCCATTATTTCAGTATATCATACCGAAATTTGTGTAGGAGACTAAATGTAGAACTACACTGCGCATACGTGTGCCACGTACGCCGATCTGGGCGCGTCGGTCTCCATACATTTTATATGTCAACTAGACTTGTAGAGCTACATTAGATCAACGCCACGCGACGTCGTTCTACGTACAACTCAGGCTTGGTCCAAGTGTGCGTCGCGTCGGTCTAATGTAGTTCTAGCTTAAAAAGTAAGTAGGTATATACCTATCTAGATCTTAGGACGAAGTGTTTTTGTATTTCTAAACTGTAAAAACCCAAACGAGGTCTCATTTGTTTTTTTTTTTCTTTTTTCGCTTCGCACGATTTGTGCATTTAGCTTGTGCTAGGTTTTTAGTTTTTAGTACAGAATACAGTCACTTTGTTTTCCATTAAAATACCGATGTAACACATTCTAGTGTTTTTGCAGTATTTATAAGGAAATCTATCGAGTCAGCCTTCTCGGCTTGCTTCACTAAGTTAGCCTATCTATGCATATTGTATTACTGTAAATACACACAAATACACAAAGAGTGTCTGTTTGTAATATCAAAATAATATTATTTTTTTTTACTAAAGTATGAAAGTTTATTGTTCGATATTTATAACAAAAACTTTTTTTTTTAAATATTTCATTTCATTCATTTGCATACCATAATGTGATTAAGGATGTTATAATAGGCTTAAAGCTATTTGTTTGTCTTTGCTTGTCTCCGAAATGGCTGGTCTGATTTTAACGAGACGTTCACTAGTAGATAGCAGATGTTATAAAGAGCATCACAAAGAAGTAAACTTCTTGTAATACTGAGTACATTGGGTTGTACAAAGTCGCGGGCACCAACTACTACTATAATATAATTTTCAGTTTTGTTTATTCAAGGCGTTCGTGGTGCGAGTCCCGAACACTTTTCTGCCCCTCATGTTGAAGGAAGACTTTTGGCCGCAGGGCGTGGTGTTCCGTCGCTTCCGCGGACAGGTGCCACAGAACAGCACAAAGTGAACTTAGTGCAATGTGAAGTGTTACTAACATAGTCTTAAGTCTTTTTTACTAACGACATGTTGTATTTATATTATATATATGTTAGTCTGTAAGGTACAAGTTTCTGTACAACGCATTAGTTTAGACTGTAATGTTGTATAAGTAAATATGTACATAAAAAACTTAAATATTAAATAAACTATTTATACTAAAACGTAACTACCGCCACTGTGCACATAGGTTTAAGTTTCTGTGAAATTGTTACTATTTTGGTGTACAATAAAGTTTATTCTATTCTATTCTATTATTTGTATTATATTTATGTATATATTCTATGTACATAAATATAATACAAAAGTACGCTCAGGTAAAGGTACAAGTTGTATTTATACTATATATATATGTTAGTCTGTAAGGTATATATCTATGGGCCCAGTTGCCTGATAATAAATTATTATATTAAACCAAGACAGCTTCCCAAATTCCACATATTATCCAGTTGTGTCACCAATTTTGCGTCATAATGTCTACTAAGAATCAAAATAATAAAACCAAATTATTATAACAGCCAGCCAGCAGCTAATCATACAAAAAAAATCTCGCTAAACTCTCCTCATTCGGTGTTCATATTGAAATTCTCTCACATTTTGTCACCATACACAAAAAGTGGCAGCTCCGTAACTTGTGACCGTTGATTAAAAAGTCTTGTCAAAAGATCTATAATAGATCTATTATCATGTTTGATGAATTGCAATGCATCTAGGAAGTGAAATCTGTGTGTATGCATTGTTATATATATGCAAGTGAAATCTAGTCAGTTGTTTGGTAAATATTAGTTTTTGTGAGGCCATTGACCGAAGTGGGAGTGTAGCAAATTGTTTGGTTACATAATTCTGTTTTATTATAAACTGATTTTTATACACGTGCGAGGTTATATTTAACTGACTTTAAATAAAGGAGTAGATAATTATGTTCTCAAATTCGTTGTATTTTTTTTATATTGAGAGGTTTAGTACTCCGCCATTTATGAACCGATTTGGAATGATCTTTTTTTAATCAAAATACGTACTTCCAGATTGTACCTATTTTCATAAAAATCTAGTTCTAACGATAGAATTGCATCAGGAATAATGAAGAGAACCAAGGTTACCGGCATATCTCAAAGAATCGCTAAACTTAAGCGACAGTGGGTAGGATAGGAGTCACTGGGGCTGAAAGGTGACTGATACCGGAAGACGCAGTGTTGGAAGGCTTTCTACAATGTGGACTAAAGACCTTGTGAGGATCTTGGGAATCTGATGGATGCGAGACGTACAGGACCGTTCGTTGTGGTGGCACGTAGGCCATAGGTCTCCATGGCCAACCGTGGACGTCTTTCGATTGAAATAATGATGATGAACGATGCGATCTATGAGAACCCGAGGGAATACTTAGTGTGTTATCTATACATATAAATAAAATTGGAGTGTCTGTTTGTAACATTGCAATAACTGATTTTTACTATATGCATATGAATATATAAACGGTACATACATACACTAAAATATTTTTTTTTACAATTTTTTTCTGTCTGTCTGTAGGTCTGTTGGTCCCGGCTAATCACTGAAATGGCTGGACCGATTTTGACGGGACTTTTTTGGCAAGTAGCTGATGTAACATAAGCTACTTTTATTTTAGAAAAAATAAATTCAAAATCCTGTAGTCCATGCGAACGAAGTCGCAGGCACAGCTAGTCAGGCATATATCAATTTTGGTATTTTCATCAAGAAGTCAAGAATTTGCATTCAGATAACACTACTCGATGAAGATGACCACTGATGGCCAACTGAACTTCACAAATTAACAATATTTTCATTTTCATATATCAATGCTTTTTTCGCCATATTGTCCCCCCACCACCCTTTTGGTTGACTGATAGAGAATGCCTAAGGCATTAAGTTCGCCATTGTACCTTGGTGTCGCATGAAAAGTGTTAATAGATAAATAGGTAAAAATAAATCATTACGAGTAATTTTGTAGAAAAAATAAAATTAAAGAAAATAGTTTTCAAAACATAGTTAAGCATTTTTTATGTAACAGAGAATCTACACTGACTATTTACTTTAAATAAGTACATTTTTTTTTTGCATTTGCATGAACAAAAAACAAGTTAGCCCAAAAAAATATCGCCATCCTTACTAACATAACCGTGCGCATGCGACGGTGGTCGTACGGACCATCGGACCTCTCTAGCCCTCCAATCATGTAATGGGCGATGCCATTGGTTGACTGGTAGAGAATTCCTAATGCAATAATTCCGCCTTTACACCTTGTGTTGTATGATTTTTTAATAAATTAATAGGTAAAACTAAAATCATTACGAGTATTTTTGTAAAAAAAAAGAAAAATGTCTTCAAAACATAGTTAAGTACCTGTTTTTTTTTTTTACAACGCAATGAATCTACAGTGACAATTTACATTAAGGGTGTTTTTAATATCGTGCAGATTTCATCACGCCTGCCGGTTCGGTCCGCATGCAGAAAATTTCAAAATGCAAAAAAACGCGCCCCGCGTGCTTATTTCACGCATTACAATAAATACTTTTATAAAATGGACATTTGCGGGGGTTACGCGTGCGGAGTAATCCTGCATGCGTGATCCATTCCGCACGATATTAAAAACACCCTAAATACATTTTGTTTTGCATTTACGAAAACAAAAACAAATTACTAAACCCAAATAAAAATTGCCAGCCTTACTAACCTAACCGTGCGCATGCGACGGTGGTCCAACGGACCATCGGACCTCTCTAGTCCTCTAATCGTATAATGGGCTTCCCACGAAATCCGTCGGTTTTTGCGTCCGCATGCCTTCAGTCTTACCACATGGTTACTGACGGCAGTCTCGTTTTTATTTCAATGGCAGTCCCGTAGTAACGCCTCACTGTTGAATCATTTTGATTAGATGACTGGTGTGTTTGAATTGAATATTTGTCTATTGATTGTTTAGGAGGACAGTGATGGTTTAGTACTTGATTTTAAAAAGAAATAGAAGGTTTAAAATAAATGAAAAAACTTGCACATTAATTTGTAGTAAGGCCAGAAACATGAATAGTGCAGTCTTTGTCATTTCATACTGATAGTCAATATGGGCATAGTAGAAGATCATAAACATGTATCATAATTAACGCACATCTAAAAAAAATGAGATCAGTATCAGCTACTGAATTGAGTTCAGCTATTTTAAAAATAAGTAATTTTTATCTCAAAAGAAACAAAAAGTAATTTATAATAAAAAATTACCTACTTATAAATTTTTAATGCGTCACTAGCGTGTTTGTGTGTGTTTGTGTAGATCCCAACACCAATACGCTACCAGTGTAGTGAGTCCATGCCCGTATTATTTGTTTGCAAAGTATTTCAGTAAAATATAAGTTACAAGTTGTAATTAACGGGTTAAACCTAGCCAGGTACATTACTTTGTACAATTAATTTCATCACCACTAATCTCAAAGCTGTACAGTAAAACATCGTGAGGAAACCGCCATGTCCTAGAACCAAAAAATTGAAGACAGGTTACATCCACCAATGCGCACTGGGCCCGCGTGGTTGATAATGGCCCATTTACTCTCCTAGAGGAGGCCTGAGTTCCAGCAGTCCCCACTACTGTTGTTTCCACATTACAAGGTCGAATGACTTATGCTCGTATGGGAATTAAGGACACTTCTGCGTCATTTGGGTCATGTTTTTGACAAATAGTAAATCCGTTTCCAGTTTGCAGAGGCCGTAAATCAGGCAATACTTTACTAGACGTTACACAACATGCATATCTCGATACATGAATCTAAGTTGCAACGTAACATTTCCTTCGATCTCTTCCATTTATACTGTATCCCGCAAAACCTCTAATCCTACTAATAAATCACTCTCTACAAATAATTTCTCGTTACCCAGACCGCATCTGTGTACCAAGCGTTACATTGAAGCAGTTGCTGCGACGGACTTACTCCTCAAAGAAACCTACGACATGCGCTTATAAAAAAGATCTTACCTGGTAAAATGTACCCTAACACTGCCAGCGCACGGTTGAGTTCACGTTGCAACAAAAAGTGTGATAGATCAAAACGGAATTAAAAAACTAATCGAAAATGAATGCACGTCGCCTCAGACGGCCGAGAAAGGAAAGCACGTATTTGTCGCGGTTCCGTAGGAAAAAAAATCTTATTTCATTCATAAAATGAGTCGCATTCAGAACGGGGTTTTTTTTTATTTCTCCGTCGGACCGCGTTATTCATCGGGCCGCTTGATCGACGTGAAATGATGTCAAAACGAACTTTTTTTAAGGTTCTTTACATTTAACACACTGTTCACACTCGAGTGAGTTCGTCACGGATACAGATTTTCATAGTTCGGTTCCCAAGCTTCAGTTTATCTTGTTTTAGTGACCTTACGTTTTGTTTGAGGGTTATTTTAATCTTAACACACGTGATGAGGTGAGTGACAATGACTTTTGATAGTTTATTTATTAAAACTTTAGCCATTTTCTACCAGTCAGCCAAGGGAAGTGAAGAGAAATGGTAGGTGAATAAAAAACAGAAAAGATCATAGAAAAAACAAGGGCACACAATCATTTATATACCCGGAAAAAATAAAGTTACAAATATATTCAATATTTAGTGTTCAATTACAATTATATACCTATTATAGCATCAACTCTATATTTCCTAAAGAAATTTTAGATTATTATATGGTAAGTTTTTAATACCAATGTTAAACATTCTAATGTTTTTTATAATATTTGGCAGCAAATGTAGCCGGCCTTCTGGGCAAGCTTCACTGAGGTAGTAACCATTGCAAAAAATCTCGACTCCATTTTACCAAAATCGCGCTTGTTTCAATGATTCAACATTTGTCCAGGGCCTCAAGTCTGCTATTAGAATAGTGTCAGAATGGTCTATCATTGATGTCATAATTGTCGATTTTGACAAGTTTGGTAATCTACTAATATAATGGCGTCATTATGACTTTCCAATGGTCAACCACTGACACTCCATTGAAAGAAGTGGCTTAAAATGGTAATCTCGTACATAGTGACAAAAAAATATTTGACGTTTGCGGTAATCTGCTTAAACTTTAACAGTTTATTTGATCAGTGCTTAATCATTAGAACGTTGTTGTGCAGTTATTGGTTTTAATATGCTCGAAATTATCATTCTATCACAATTCTATTACAAGACCATTGACCGATCAACGATCGATCATTATGAATTAGCAGATTACAAACTTTTAGCAAAATGACAATGGGATCGTGTTGGAATGACGAATTTATAAAAATAGCAGACTTGGGGCCCTGGTTATACAGAACTACACCACTTTACACCACAATGTCCACTAGGAGTCAATTTATGAATAAATAAAACAGCTACTTTTGCTATAACACCGTTTATATCATTCTGTCGATCGATGACATAGCCACTAATGAATATGCAAGCTACGATTCAAGGTAATATGACTTATCTGTATATTTTAGTTCAAGCTTGCGATTAACACCTAAACCAGTGCAGATGTTTTGTATAGGTCAAGATTTTGATCCTGCCATCCGCCAGAAGTGACAAGAATTATAGTAGCACCAACTGGTCATTGGTTAGTAACAGTTTGTATCATTTCACTGCTGAGAAAAGACTCCATAGTCATGGAGTCAAGTAGTCACTTCAGAGCAGGTATACTGGTTACTTATTTTGTCAAACATGTCTCACCATCAACTGCATGGTCTGCCACGACGCCATATTTATATCTCCAGATATACCCATATCAGAACTCCATGGTAGTTAGTGGATATTTTAAGGCTACTGATATCAATATACTGGTACTTATTTGTATTAACAGCAGTTTTAGTTAATGTATATAATATGAATACATTGGTAAGGTTAACTAAAATCCTGCGTTTTGCAAAATCTAATGGATAATTTTTATCGAAACCAAGTCTTCATTTCATAAATCAATCGACTGTTTATATTTTTTTTTTTAGTTTTGTATAGAGCTGAAAAGTTGGTTTGGTTGAACGCGCTTATCCCAGAAACTAATAGTTCGAATTGAAAAACATTTTAGTAGGCATTGACTTGTAATGAACAATATCTTTAAAAACAGAAATAAAATATCTAGTTAAAGAATGCATTGGATGATTTTAACAACTTACGTACGCGGTGACAAACCCTTGTTAAGTATATATTAATTTAGTAAGGAAAAATTGCTCTCAAGTAAGTGACTTTAAATAGCCCATTATAGAGGCAGGCCTAGTGATGTGCCGTTGTCGGCAATATTGCCGTGAAGTGGGAGTATTGGTGACCCATATTGCCGGCAACAGCACATCTCTAGGCAGGCCGTAGGCTACAATACATAACATCATACTATGGGAGCGAAGCAAAAGACGCGGTTGAAGCCGTGGAGAATAGCTAGTCTATGTATAAGCCAGAATTGTAAGACAATTTCCCTTCCATACAACCTAACTGGATAATAAAGCAAACCCGCGCGCGACACCTCTCTTACAAGGTGTGAACGTAAAGCACAAATGTCTTGTAAACTTGCTAATTGCGAACTGTGTGAAAAAATCGCTTCAATATTTTATCGTACATTTGAAATTATTATCGCTTCGGGGTAAACTGAGATTGGGCTGATCGAATGCAATGGTGGTAGCCACGGATTTGTAACTTTATGCTTGATATGTTGTAGAGTGTAGTATCTATATCTGTTATGAAAAGTCAAATTATTTTTAGCCATATTTCCCTTATCCTCCTAATTTTAATGCTGCTACTGTATTATTTTTTACAGTATACAAAAAAAGTATAATCAGCGTTATAATGTACTCACTAATCGAACTCTGGCTTCTTCTCTATGAGAAATGAATGAGTCGTTACCGAGTGATATTGTACCGATCTTTATTTCCAGATACTTCCCCCAAAAAATCGGGCAAATTGTACAACACAACAATTCTACTTTGTGTTTCTTCGTTTAGAAAAAAATACTTGCTTCTGCCAGCAGTATCACGTAGAATTAGTACTTCCCTCTTCTTCCCCTCCAATATAAAGTATATATGTATAGTCTTTCTGTTAATTCAGGATATAAGCTATCTTGGTACCAACATTCACCCAAATTCGTTCAGGCGTATGAGCGTTAAGAAGTAACAAACATACATAGTACGTAAGTATAAACTTTCACCTTTATAATATTTCTGTGATGGATTTCATAGATACAATTTTACGATATGATTAATCATAAATACCGATACCTATTTAAAAACTTAATAACGTGACGACGCGCGGCTCAATTTACTTCAAAATGACAAATTCTGCCAAAAAGACCGAAGTAGCAAGTAACTATCTACTAAATTATTTCAATCAAACCAACAATACCAAGAACCATGAAAACGATGCCACCTCTCCACCTCGTTCCATTCAATAATTCTCAGAACCTCTCATACAAACTCTACTGTAAAATTTCTAGTCCACTCCACACAATTAACATTAGATCGACCTCACACAGTCACAAAACTTCAACAATATCTCAACGATGCCCGCATTGCCGTCACAAAGAGAACAAGAATAGACTTTACATAAACGGCGAAACTTTCGAACGTAACGCAATCATGATCACGACTCGATCCTTTGTGCGGATCGATACGATCCATCGATCTATGCGTCGCCGTGTACGCATGCATTATGTACTCGCATTTTTAGGGTCGGTTGCACATTGTGTTTAGACGTGGTGGTTAAAATATTTCTATTCGTGAACTTAGTTTTCGTTTAAATTGTGATAATTATATGTCAAACTGTATAATTTAAGTGAAGCATTTTTTCTCTCTTTTTTTAAATACATTTCAGGAAATATGAAGCTTATGTAGACCTCAGATTTTTTTTGTTAGATTATACAATCTGTATTTTCATTTCATGTTAAATAAACCGTATGTTTAGTTGTTTTAATTTGATTAGTTCTTACGTAATAATACTATAGTAAGTATCGGTAAAAGCTAATGGCACTATAACGTCACTGTTTAATCTCTTTTAGGGACAGTAATGATTTGACTATGTGAGCTTATCTGAGCAGACACTATTTATTTGCTTGATAAACATAGAGTCGAGATTATTGCGTAGTATGTATTAGAACTCCGAAGCACGTAACAGCACGGAACATAATACAACAGATAATCTTCGTGATAATTAACATTTTCCATGTACTTTTTTTTATTTTGAAAATTTTCACTATCTGCTGCTAACAAAAAAGCGAGTTGCTCGGCTTTTTCTGTATAATATTTATTCGAGTGAAGCTGTAGACCTGCCAAAACAGATTATAGCATCTTTTCCCTTTCCTCACTTTGCATAAAAGCACTTTAATCTTCACTTTCTTTCTAACCTTAATCTTAACTTAATCCGCGTTTAACCCTCCGTGCAACCGACCAGGTACTATGCCCAGAAACCCGATAGGCATCTAGCAATGGGATCGTTAGTTAGTGCAACTTGAAAGCTATTGCGGGCATTTTGCTTGAAATTAACAATTATGGTCTTACACTCGATTTGTATGTTCCAATGACCACATCGAGACGTGAAAGGGGAGCTTGGAAATAAGTTGTAGCCAGCTAAGATTTATTTTGAACAGTATTTAAGGGCATTTTCTATGTTCAAGTAATGGGACAGCGATGTACGTATATTTGAGAGGCGATGTTCGTAAACTATCCTTTAGTGTTATGGGTTTTTGAATCATGATGTCTGATGGTTTGAAGTGTAGTATGTGGATGATACAAAAGTCTGGTTCCATTAGGGCTCTTGGCTTTATTTGTAGCTGAATACTTGCTCAGTTGGTCTAAGGTTTTTTTAAAGTTTGATTCGTGTCTAAAATTACGATTTGCATTGTTGTTCTTATTTGTAAGATATTATACTGTTACCCGAATTTATAAAATTTTAAGACGTAAAATGTTATCTACGACATAGGACCATTTGATTCTGCAAAAATATTTCGATTCCAATTATTCGTATTCTTTTAATTAATCATCAAAACAATTCATTTCTTTTTCACTACATGCATTTTTATCTTTCACGCAGACAAAAAAAAAAACTGAACCGGATTTTGGGGTTGAAATTCACCCCAAAAATCCATCCAAACAAACTCACAAAAATCTAACAGGACCAAAAAAAGGACCAAAATTATGTACCAATAAAAGCAACAAAAAAAATACTCACACAACCCTTACAGTACCTTCGAATCACGTCATTATGCTGATTCGAACGCAATTTGTAAGCAAACAAGGTAATTGCTGGATGTGAATCCACGTACAAATAGGGGACCATTAAAATGTAGCAGTGTTGGACACCGGAAGAGCGGTCGCACACGGCCTGCACGAATCGACAACCTTCGACATCACACAACGCTTAGTGATGGGCTGTGTCGATATCGATAGTACTTTGGTTGACAGGTTTATTAAAAAAGTTGACGATCGGATACCTTGAGTTTTTGCATATTATTTGTTTTGCTTTTGCCAGAAGCTTTGCCCACGTGAAAATAATTCCTCCATACAAAGTTTGGTTTTTTCTTTAGGGGGTGAATTTTGGAAAATCTCTACTTAATGCTCGCTTACGTCTTAAAAAAAACCTTGTGCGAAATTTCACGCTTCTAGTCAAAGTATTTTCGACTGTGCGTTGATATGTTAGTCGGTCAGTTTCTCCTTATAAACAAAGAAATGAAGATTGTAGATCTTTAGTATTTCTAATAACTTCAAAAAGTAGTTATATAATCCTATTATTCTTATACGTATTGGTTTAGTTGATGAGTATTGTGTAATTGGATCAATCTATGAGACTATAACTGAGTAGATTCTGATACTTGGTACACACATAGCATCAATACCAAAAGATAACACCACACATAG
Organism: Mythimna ferrago; assembly: GCA_910589285.2. Classification (NCBI taxonomy): domain Eukaryota; kingdom Metazoa; phylum Arthropoda; class Insecta; order Lepidoptera; family Noctuidae; genus Mythimna; species Mythimna ferrago. The sequence continues at coordinate 6,472,069 of OU342691.1, read as the reverse complement.
ATACGCTTTAGAAAGCATTTAGTAGTAACTATGCTTGATACACTGTAACCCAACTAAACAATTATGAATGCTCCCAATTTTACTAACAAGAAAAAAACCCTCGGAAATAAACTTTCCCTTAAAAAGAGACCTCCAAGGCAGCAACCATTTAAGCGTGGCACGTTAAATCTCATCTTAGGAGCTAGGTAATTATCTTGGCGACACTCCAAACTGTCTCGCTCATTTCAATTAGCTCTCTTAAATATTCAATGTCTTTAAAATAGGCTGCGATTCCACGCTGCCGGAGCTAGTTCAGAAGTTTCATTAAAACTGGGGTTAATTGTTGACTCCAGTTGGAATGCTTTCGGTTTTATTTTTACGACATCACTCGACTTTTACGAGTTATGAAGAACAAGTTCGTTGCGTCCGATTTTGACAGTAAAGGCCGTGATTTGATGGTGTTAATTTTTAATGGTTTTTGAATTTTAATTATGTTTTTAGGCGTAAGCGATGTGACTTTAAGTCGGGTTAGAATTGTAAAACGTTTTATGTGGGCGACGTTAAATTTTAGAACAGTACCTAACGCTTTAACTCCGGTTTAAAATTTTTGATTCATTCAATACTACATAACTGATCAATACTTAATTAAACAATATATCAGCCATGACAGAATCTAACTAACGAACACACAAACCCAAACGCAATTTTAATTAACAATTCGCATACGTAACATGACTAATCACAAACACATCTCGAATTCTCGAGCACTCATATCTCGATACTATCTACAATAATCGATAACGTCGCATCGATGTTTCCGCATCGACACATCGGTGCGCGCGGAATGCGTCGCGGCGCATCCCTACGCACTCGGACTGATGATCATTGCTGGCGCATGCTCTCTATAAATAATATGTTGTAAAACGATTTTCGATAGATTAATCTGAATCGTGCGCACGGTCGTGCGCCGGCGGCCACAAGAGGGATCTATTGTAGATCGATGCTGATTTAGGAACGGTTAGATAGTACGGGAAGAGTTGTCGTATTAATTGTGCATTACTTATAGTGTTAGCTTGATTTGTTAGTGGTGGGTCTTGTTTTGCACATGGTTGAAATGCGCTTACGTCTAGTATATTTTATAGAGAGAAAATATTTTTTTTTTTACAATGTCATTCGTCCGTTTTTAGGTTAAAAAAAGGAGACCCTATTGCTATCACTCTGATGTCTGTTTGCCACCAGGCATCTCATGAACCGTGATAACTAGTTAGTTGGCATTTTCACAGGTGATGTATTACCGTTGCTGCTATAATAAAAAATACTAAAAACAGAGACATATCACTGATTGCTGTATCTCCTTTTGAGATTGTAAAAATTCAAATTAAAGACCCTAATATCTCACCCATAAATGTGTAAAATACATAGCTGAAATCGTTTAACTCTAATCAGTTACAATAACAAATATGTAAGTGGAAAATCAGAACAAATCTACTCTTCTACACTAATGGCTTACCACTTCTAAAGAGGCAAAGTTTGTTTTTTTGTTTGTTTGTAGGATATAATCTCTGAAAGTACTAGTCCGATTCCTAAAACTTTTTGACAGATAGGAAGCTGCTTTATTTCTGAGTGACATAGGCTATATTTCATGTACGCCGGCGAAGCTGCCGATAACCTGGTAAGGGTTGCGGGAATCTGATGGATGCGGGACGCTCAGGACCGTTAATTGTGGCGACACTTGGGGGAGGCCTATGTCCAATAGTGGACGCTTTCGGCTGAAATTCGGCAAAAGCTAGTTTTTCATAAAATATAAAACCAACATGACACCAAAAACGAATTCTTTTTCTACAACACCGAGACGCTTCAACTTCCATCCTAACTCAGAATCGTGACTCCAAACATTTCAGTAATAATTCACTGATTTTCTTCCTCATAGTGAGATTAAGCCATCAACGCAAGATGTATTGAACTTGCTTGAAGCTAGTTCCGTAACTTAGTTTTAACTTGATAAGATGGACTTCAAAGTGTAAACTAAGTCGTGATTACACGAAGAGTACCGACCAGCCGACCCATAGTGTGCCTGACTTTGCCTCACGAAGATATGAATCCTGGAAACTTAGTATTATTTGTAATACCTATTTCTTTTATTATTATATTCACATATAAATTATATTTTTGAATAGTTCAATAAAAAGTAAAAAAATACATTTAAAAAATACAAAAATCGGGAACAGGATCTAAGCTACCGGAGTGGTCAGGGCTTCAAAGAGAGAAACCTCCTAACTATACGAGCCGTATGTAGTGTTTTATTATTAAAAAAGTATTATTATTTGTATTATCTCTTTTTTTAAGTGGAAAATAATCAAATGACTTCCTTCATTAGAGTGGAGCGAGAAAGTGTGTTTTTACTGGCCAAAACCCATCTGTGTCCTTCAGGTTCCCTTTGCGCTCAAGGGCCACGGTAACTCTGTTAAACGCTCCCTCTCTAGTTGCATTGAATCGTGACGGAGCTTAGTTTTCCACGTGCGCCACAAAAAGATTTCAGCAAAACCGTAGGGCCCAGCAGGGTCGAAGCCTGCTGCGACTTCTGAAAGGGCTACTCGTGGTCCTAGGATGCCGAACACAACTGCAGGAACATAGGTTTTAGGCCAGTAAAAGCCTGATACTTCCTCTCGCTCTACTTGGAGCGAGAGACTTCAAAAAGGGGGATCTAAGATCGTTGAACTACTTCTCTGGAACTGTGACTTTTTGTGCGTTTAACTAAGGAGTGAAATGCCCTGCCGGAGTCTGTGTTCCCTGATAGCTAGGTGAATGATTGCAAAAATTGTGTTATGATGACACAGAATAGTAATTGGATGTCGTAAGTTAATTAATTTTAAGTTTGTATTTCATTGACATTGTTTCGATTAGTTATTAACATATATATTATTATATAAGTACTCTTAGGAAATATTAACGTAAATAATAAAATTATTAATTAAGACACAGGTTTATCTAGTTCAGGTTATTTATTATTTTGTACCATTTTTGTTCTAGTTTTAGGCCGCACTTATTGTAAACTTCCACGAAGAATAATCTTCTAAATAAATAGATAAAGCTTCACTTCGCTTTTTTTGATAGACTATCCTGGCCGACTCCAAATAAAGGGATAAGGCAAGGAAGAACAAGAAGAGAAATAAATAAAGCTTCAACTTGGGGATCGTAAAGTTAAAAGTGAACAGATTACTTCTAATCGTCTGTTTATCATATACTTTTCGAGTTTAAAATTTTTATGTTCCCCGTCTAATAGCTTCGTAGCCCTGTACCATTCCGCACGCGTGTGTCCACGGTACATAAATGTGCTGCGTCCTGTGGGACATTCCCACACACTACACTCGAGCGGGACTCGGGACGCACGAACTCGAACGAGTATGTCTCGAGAAATGGGAGACATTTATCATACTGATGCTAGAAAAGGGTGGGTTTTACTAGCCAGGAATTGAGTTTTATTCAAGGGTTGGTTGGTTACTGATTAGCTTCTGTGTTACCTATGGCCTATGGGTCATGGTCTGAATTTTTGGGTGATATGTTTGTATTGTCTAAAGATTATTTGTAGTGAAATGAATTCTTAAACAAAAATGGATTTCAAAATAGTTTTTAATAAAATGCCCAATAAACTAAATAATTATGTATTTTTTAATTCGGTTAAAATAAAAGCTTAATTACGTTTTTTGGATAATATTATTGTTCTCGTAACTGTTTTCAAATCGCAGAACAGCAGTTGGAGTTTTTACATTTCAGGATTACAATAATGTTAAAATAGGAAAACAAACGAACATCGTGCAAAAAAAATTCCATTTACAATATTAAAAAAAGAAGCAGCGATCAGATTATTTATTAAATTCCATTTTCAAATGTGCAACACACCAAAGCTGCCAGTATTCACACAGGAAAAACATCTTTCCACATGAAAAATTCACTTTACACTTTCTTAAATGGAAACTTTAAGCCTCATAAAACTTTTCAAGCGTGCTTCACATAAGTTTTACGTTCAATACTATAACTTAACCAACTTAATACTTCACTCCCAAAACTAAGACACAACCTTACTCTACTAAGATAAAATTCAAAATTGTTTGCCGTTTTCTAGATTTAAGTGAAGGTGTAAGTTGGTATAGGTCTAAGGAGGCGTTAAATGTAAGTTAGTCGTATTGCGAATAACTATAAAGAGTTGGTCGTGTGCAAAGTCTTTATCTATGCTTTTTGTATGCGTTTTATGTTAAGCAAAGTATCTATGAGTAGATCAAAGTTTTCTTTACCAATTTTCCTTACAGATGCCACACATTTGTGCTGCACGGTGACCTCCCTGATGGGGTCAGCGTGGTCTGTTAAGCAGACGACATGCTGGTCCTGGAGCAGGGAGAGTCGTATCAGGCGGCGGCTGAACTACCGACACACGGTTCGTGGAGAGGATCTAGCAGTTGGGAATCGAGGTGGTACTGCACTAGTCCGTGGTCATGTATTTTCATGGCCTTCGAAGCTCGACCCCGATTTCCAGCCACCAGTGGCGCGGGCTTGCGGACGCCGAACAATGGGTAGTTCATCTTCCGCCTCTCCGGTAACCGTCTGGACGGAGGCCAAGTCGTCAAGAAGATGTCAGCAAAACCGAATGGTCGACGCCTACTGGGTCCATGAGTTCGCTTCTGAAAGAAAAAGTCAGAGCCCTGAAGCGTAAGGCCAAGAAGAAATATAGAATACCGCTCCACCCTAGAGCGTGGGAGAAGTCATTGTATGACTTAGCATTTAAAAAAAGATGCCACACATTATGATTTTAACTTAAATGATTATGGGTACAAAATCAATTGATATCAACATTATTAAAGCAGAGGACAGCCTATGCTTTCGGCTCAAAGATAAGTTAACATAAGTAACAGGATCCGCTAGGACTGATGCTTACTAGGGCTGTACCGTGCCCCGGAATGCAAAGGGTAACTACATTGTAGGAGCTCAGTAGGGCCGGAGCTTACTGGGGCCATGATTCGACTTCTGGAAGACGACTAGTGACTCTGTGACGCAAACTGCAACTAAAAATAGAAAATATAGAATATAGAATGAAAAGAACTTAAGTGGGGTTTGAGTCAGCAAATGTTTTTTTTTTCTTTTTTTTTTTAAACCTATTAACAAAATAAATATCATTTATCATTTGTCTGGTACAACTTTCAGCTCCATCCTAAAGCGAGAGAAGTTATTAGATGATTTTTCATCTTAAAAATATAAAGGAACACAGATAGGTAGTTTTTAGGCAGTAACATGCAGAGTGGTATGAGGAAGTGTCAGAATACTACCTCATTCCACCCAGCAATGAACAACGTATGCAGAAATAACTAGACACCATATCCAAAAATAAAACAATATCCTTATAAGCAATGACAAGACATTATAGAACCGATAACCCACTACCATACACCACTCAATACTTAATTACTTGTACACTACACTACAATGCACATTCGCACATTTGCGAGATCCTACCTAACAGATAGCTGGGGAACATAATAACACTAATGCGTCCCGTGAAATGACACTCGATGGCAATTACTGATAGCTTCGGTGAATGTTAGTGAACGACAGTATTCGGAATGGGGGTCCGATTATGGTAACCATACGAGATTCTATTGTCGAACGATGTAACACTGACGTCGAACTTGAAACAAATTTGTTTTATTTATCGAACGGTTTAGTAGGTAGGTACTAGACAGAGGGCCTAGACAATATGGCATCTCAACTATCATAATATCTATCTGCCTATTTTTTCCCAATTCTTTTTTTTCATGTCTTTTCTTATAGAAAATTTTGCCCCACACTATGAATACTCCTGTAATGTAGGTGCATTTACAAACATGTAAACTCACATATATACACAAGACACCTATATCCGGAACGTTTACTTGTAAGCCATACAAATATTTGTTCTGTGCGGGAATCGAACCTGCAATGCGACAATCACTGCAGCGGTTAATCGACTCTGTGCCTTCAGTACTGTCAAAATATATTGCAGTCGGCTTGTTGACAATACATTTCAAGCGCTGTCTCCTATGAATCTAAGTGATGTCATGTGAACTTTGAGAACTTGTGATCGTTAAAATATCGACTAATGTATAGAATAGGGTACGCTTTCGACACATATGTGACAAGATCTCATTGTTACGTGCAGCGCGCTAAGATCGCGGGCCGAATGGTGCGGTATCTGATCCAGGCATGCGTTGGTACTACAGTCCATTTAAGTTAAGTGGGTCGCGTGGGCTGCAAATGTCAGGTGTTGAACATACTTTGTTTTCGCGGTTTAGGACCCCTGGGGTGTATTACTAGCTCAAATCTTACATTTGATCCAACAAATTACATGTCTACTAAACAAGTTGACAGCATGCTAGAGATGAAGACGCCACAGGCATTGCGCGGGCTTGTGGACGATGAGTTTGTTGTAGCTTGTCGACCACCCGTCTGGTCCATGTCTAAATCGAAGCACCTCAAGGAGATGTCAGCAAATCTGAAGGGGCCCAGCAGGGTAGAGGCTTGCTAGGTTTGCAGGAGTTATTGAAAGGATGACTTTGGGCCCAGACCGTAAAACTAAAGGACACACGTGGATTTAAAAGTATGACACGCCAGGAATCATTGCATAATTTTTCACTTCAAGAAAAAGGCATGCAATAGATATTAAAGTCAGTGGTGGCGACCCTTAGGGGAGGTTTATTACCAGTAGCGTGTAGTAATCATTTTTCCAACATGCGATTACATTATCAGAGATGAAAAATCCATTGAAATAAAAGATTTTTTTTTATTCCGGATGGCATATCAACAAAAACCTTCTCTTGCTCTAGGTAGGGCGACAGGGCCTGTCAGACTTATACTGACTAAAACCTACCTATGTTCATTCAGTTGCCTTTTGTGTTCCAGTCCTAAGTTGAACCATATGAACACTGACTGGATAGGTCCACTCGAATCCGTATGTTTCTTTCCTCAAAAGACCATCTCAGATAATCAACAAAAAAAATAATCTGACCATTACATGTTTGCTGTTTGAACTTTAAAAGAAACTTTGACACTTGAGTTTTTTTCGGTGTTTCTTCTTAGGATAGTCAGCTAGGAAACAGCGGTCAGTTTAGCTGATGAAAAAAATTACGTGTAATACTCAAAAAAAAACCTATTTGCAAAATAAATATCATTGATCAAAGGATACTATCAAGTGACTATATCTATTGACCGCATAACACACTTATACATGTACACATTTAACAAATGTATTTCAACAATACTACTAACATTACAAAATACATTCATAATGACCAAAGCTCCATGTACCGATATATATGCACCTACATGTAACAGTTTACAAAACAAACCGTTAGCACACTCCACTTGCATACAAAGTTAGACCTAATTACTTTTCTAAGTTATACCGCCAGGTTTAATTGCGATTGCATTCAATTAATATTACAATGCCATTGTTTACAATTACAGGTCGCACCCCGGGCGATTGTAATACATTAAATGTTATATACAGGGTGTTTTTGAATGGTTGGAGGAGATAATGATTTAAGGCTCTAACTCCCGAGCAGTGTTATAAAACATTACTTTCTGAAGCCTACTTAAAAAGAGTGTCCATGGAGTTTCTTGCACGTTCTTCTCCATAGAGATCTAAGCTTTGGAACGTGCAATTTAGCTTCACTTTTTTGTTTTTGACTGACCAATATTCTGACAATTTAAAAGTGCCTGTAATTGGTCTATTTGAAATAAACGTTTCTGATTTCTGCTAAATCAATTGGTTCGAAAAAAATATATGTTTATTATAAATACAAGTACAATATTATCATCATTTATGATTTTTTCGTGAGATCATTATTTTTGCCAAAAAAAAAAATGGTCATTATATTGAAAAGACGCACAGGACTGGTCATTATGGCGACACTTGGGGGAGGCCTATGTCCAATAGTGGACGTTTTTCGGCTGAAATGATGATACTGAAAAAATAAAAAGAAGCTGGTTATGTGTTATTCAGAATGTGCGTAGCATATAAATCAATCAATATTTCACAAAGAAAATGAATTTAAAGGTCAGCGGGTCTTTATCTGGCTAGATGTTCAAGGGACTATAAGGCTACAATGGTATGGATGGTTTTGGTTTTGTGGTCACAAGCGCGACTGCTTAGCATGGGGCCCTGGATTTGATTCTCGGTTCGAGCAAACAGTGGTATTGGGTTTTTCTACTAAGATTTACTCTGTAGCTGCCCGGAGTACGGAAGTGGTGGCGTAACACCCCCTTGCTCTGGAAAGCACATAAAGCCGTTAGTTCTACGCCTGATCTCTCTCCGAAGCGTTGGATTGCCGTCCCATCGGACTATGAGGGTAAAGGAACGGAGAGTGCACTTGTGTTTGTGCACGCACTTGTGTACTACTCGTATAAAATCTCCTGCACTAATTAGCCAAGTATGGCTAATCTCTGCTGAGATTAGCCACCATGATCGAAATTCGGCTGGGAAGACTTTTACTGACATACTCAGTAAACAGTTTGCTGTTTGGAAGCCCCACTTAAATATTTATTTTATTCTAATTTTTAGTATTTTTGCAATATCAGCAACATAAAAACGACACCAGTAAACATATAAACTATCTAGCTAGCGGGGTATCGAGATACAGCCTGGGGACAAACAGACGGACAGCGGAGTGATGGCAATAGGGTCCCGTTTTTGCTTAATCAGCTGTACTAAAATTATCACAATTTTTTTTAAAACCTTTTTCTAACATTCCCATCCCAATAACACAACCTGTATATCGTAACACAGGTAGATAGAAATTCGTGTGAGGTAACTTCATATCAAAAGTGTATGTTATAGCGTTCAATTAAAAAGTAATATGTATCACATGTTACAAAAAGCCTTGGAGCTGTTTGGTAATATATTTTTTTGTTCTCATATGTGGAGCAGTGTATTAAATGTTTTTGTTTTGTTGTTCGGCAAACAATACGCCACTCTATCGCTTTGGATTTCGTAAGAGGAGAATGTGGATCAAGTGAATTGCTACAGGGCTTTAATTTAATATAATGATATGTATTATCGCGATCATTTCTGCCTGATCACTTAAAAAATGTTCGCTTGAATCCTGCGGCGCGGTGCCAAACCAAACCCATTGAAGTTTTTGTTTCGTATGCAAGCAAAAATGAACTTAGGGGTGATCAGGCAGAAGTGTCTTTGATGGTACCTACGTACTCCATTTTCACAAAAATTGTTTGCAATCGGAAAACTTAAGGTTTACAGGTCTCACAAATCTCCATTGAAACGGGAGAATCTTCCGACCAGGCTGATGTTGTTTGGTCCAAGCAACTGTCCTAACGTTTATTAGGAGTTTTTGTATTTATGTTCTAATTGCGAGAAGAACTTTAATACTGCGATACAGTATTTAAATGTTTAGCTTATTTTCCGTCACAGATATCGCAATAAAGTAAAACCAAAAAAATAAAACAGTTTAAAAAAAAATCGACACGTACTTTTAAAAAATCATTCTTTCTAGTGACTAATCACATTGTAAATCACACTATGTTATAATGGTGTGTGTATATTCGTATGTTAGTTACTTCCTAACACTCAAAGTAATAAAAAGATTTCTATAAAATTTGGCACACGAGTAGACCATATCTGGGAATAACACTTATGAGGACTTTTATCACTAAAGCGTACTCCTATTTCTTTGGGATATTTTTTTCTACTTTTTTTACACGGGTGTTGCGGCTGGTCGCTAGTCCACACTAATATAATAAAGAGGAAAAGTTTTTTTTTTGTTTGTAGGAGGTAATCTCTGGAAGTACTGCTCCGATTGCTAAAATTTTTTCACCTACAGAAAGCTGCTTTATTCCTGAGTGACATAGGCTATATTTTATGTACGCGGGCGAAGTTGCGGGATAGAGCTAGTGTTTTAAAAAGCTTTAATATGATAATGTGGGAATCCGATGGATGCGAGACGCACAGGACCATTCGCTGTGGCGACACTCAGAGGAGGCCTATGTTCAATAGTGGCTGTTTTTGGGATGAATAATGATGATGAATATGATAAAATGTCTATAATTTTACGCATTGATTGCTACCTTTCGTATATCCAATCAAGTTGTTGAAACCAAACGAATAGTTCTTTCAGTTATGGGGAACCATAACTCACACGTTTGTTAATAGCAGCAACTATTAAATGACAATACATCTAAATGAGTTTATTAACAGCTTTGACAATCCAGGAACGTATCATGAGATACCAAGTTATGGTCAATATTGATGGTTTATGGTCTATGGCATAAGCTGAAGCGGTTTACTGCTGAAATTTTGAACGAATGACAACTTTTTTTTATGTAGGACATCATCTAATAACTTCTCCCGCTCTGGCTGGAGCGAGAGGAAGTGTCAGACTTTTAATGATAAATCGTCCAGCGTCCTGCTAGCAGGACTTTCAGTCCTTCCGGTAGGACGCACCTTTTTTAATGAATATTACGTGATCGGTCCTGCTGGTAGGATTTGTAAAAATACAAGTTGATAGTCGGTTTCTTTCTGATTGTAGGAGTGTTTGTTGCATCATTCTAGCATCATTGTGAGCGAGATGGCCACGATATTTAGCCGTGGAGATCGCGTGCGCTCGCTAGAATCTCACTGCGATGCGCCGGGAACGAATAACGCGTGGGGTCGTCAACAATTTGGTGATGCATTTGCAACATCTTATTGTTGTGGCTGACATTTTATTATCAAATTCGTTTTGTAGAAGATCACATGTAAGAAGCACTTTCAAAATTCGCAACCACAAAAGACAACAGAAACCCAGCTACTACTGTAAAAATGATTATGTGGAAAGCGATGCGTCTTCTGTGCTCCTCAAACAGAGCGCAATTGTTTCGCATACCATGTAACAAACGGAATTGCAGCTTAATGTTTTTTTTTTCTTTATTATTTTTGTGTTGGTTAAAAACTGTAAAATGATCAATCACGAGTTTAATTTTTATTAGCCAACTTATCTAACGCAAAAGCAATTAGAACCCGATTGCAGCTATCAATATCAATAACAATTTCGTCTAAAACGATCAAATTGTTTAGGAGGAGACAAACACAATTACAGAAGAATTATAATTATATAGAAAGAAACACAATAACTTTTTCCCGCGTCCACGTAGACGAAACCGCGTGAAAAGTATTGAATGGTTGGTGAATACTTTATAAAATAAAAAATGAATTCTACAATTGTAATTACAACATTGAGTACCTACCAAAAGAATATTAACATATCAATGTATTAGAACAATAAATTTATGTTACCTACCTTATCGTTTATTTCAAATAAATAAATAATTAAAAGTGGGTAGTTCAAAATGTTTGTTTCCCCTGATTTAGTAATTTGTCTGAGTCGTCCTGCCAGCAGTCGGCGTGCTGCCAGAAGGACGAGCGTCAAATTTCATACAAATTAAAGTCCTGCTAGCAGGACTTTAAAAGTCCTTCCAGAAAAGCTTCTAGAAGGACATTTTTTTGGACGATTTATCATTAAAGAATAAAACCTACTTGTGTTTCTTCACTTGCGCTTTTCGTTTTAGGGCTGCAGTTTTTTTTTTATTACTGACAGAGTCGCGCTTCACCACTAACTTACCTAATGTCGACGGTCAAGCACGTTTGCCTAAAAGTAACTCTTGACTTAAAGACCTTTAGGCAGTATTTAGCTATCAGGAAACACCGATTCCGTGTTCATATGAAATCCGATGGATGCGAGACATACAGGACCGGTCATTACAGTGACACTTGGGAGAGACCTATGTCCTACAGTTGATGTGTTTTGGCTGAAGTTATGATGATGTAGGTATAGGTGTGATATCGATCATGAACCGGTGGCGTTCAACTCGATCGAATAATTTCACGTGTGCGTGTGGTGTGATGGCCCGTTTGTTAAAACCCTTTGAAAATATGCTTAAGATTTAGTGAAAATTCCCAAAGAAATGTGGAAGTTAAAATCAGATTTTGTGAAAGTCGAATTAGCGAGTTATGGACTGTTGAGTAGGGCTCTCAGTTCTCGCATAGAGGGTTGAGGGCCTAGCTGTACCAGATCAACTATGAACTGCAGCTCTGTCAGGTAACACACTCTTAAAATCTTCCCTCTTCAGCTTCTAACTTGCTCCATACAAAATGACGAATGCTAGCCGCTGGCTCACCGCGACACCGTACATCATGTATCAGGTAATTGTTGCCTCCAGTTCCTGTAGACCTAGCCCCCAGGTCCTGGGTGATTAATCAGGTTTAGAAGTGGATTGGAAGCTGTTACGGATTTGATAGAGTTATGGCGGGTTTTATGGTTATGCTACTTATAAATGATCGATATTATCTTACGTCTGTTAATTTTATAATTAGTTTAATCAGCCTTATAGTTTTTCCACTGCTGGGACTTAGACCTCCTCTCACAGAGTAGGAATGGTCTGTAATACACCACACGGGCTCAGTGCAGGTTGATGAATGTTATGTGTCTTCTAATTTTTGATTCAGGACAAGCCTTTTAATGCATTTGTTTCCTAAAGGTACACGCTAGGGTATACCTGTCAGGTTTACCTGCACAGTTATACCTGTCAGGTAAGCTGATATGGAAACCTGTACAGTTGTACAATGTACACGCTCCGGTTTACCTGCACAACTCATCTGCACAAGCAAAGCTGTCAGGTATACCCTAGCGTGTATGGTGGGCATTACGATGTGTTTCTTCACTGTTTTGAGAGTTGTGATAAAATAAATTACGCAAATTAAAGTCTACCTGAGTTTGAACTCAGAGATTTCAAAGAAGCCAAATTGACGGAGCCAGTCAGGGGTTAACACCCTTGCCTAGAAGTAACTTATTCACTTTTAACTTCAAGACTCTATCTTGTTTTTGGCTATCAGGAAACACAGACTCTGGCAGAGAATTGCACTCCTCAGCTGTAAACACAACGAATGTCTTCCCAAAAGGTTTTTTGCGTATGAGTGGGGTGTTCACCATGTATCGGTGGCGTACGTCTGGTGGTCCAATGATGATATAGACTTGGCGGAATCAATTAAGGTACTGTCAGAAGAAGTACTATCAATTTTAAAGACCTTTTATTGCATTTGAATATCTTATTTCTACGAGTATGTGTAAATATTTTGTCGTCTTATCCTATAAATCAACCAATAAAACAATTCACTTGACACCCGCGAGACACGCGTTAAGGGTAAATTATTTCAACTAGAAAAAGATAAATAAAGCTTCCCCTTTGCCGAATAAACGGCAATAAATCGACATACCCTTATGTCAACAGCGTATTAGTGAATTCTGACACACCAACATTAAATGATCTCCTAAATTCCACACACAATTTAAGCACAGAGACCAGTCTATACCAGATGCGTTAAGCCCTCAGATTTGTCACGGGTAAATCACGCGAAAAATCCGACGATAAACGTCTATATCCGCTTTTCCCACACATTTTCGCGTTTCCCTCTCTCATGTGCTCACTTAATATGATGGTGTTTGCCCTTTCTCCCCCATGCTACTAAGTGAAACATCCAGCAAACGAAACCCAACCTTATTCCGTTTACTTAGAAAACAATTTCCTCTGAAGCCATTAAAATAAAAATGCGCGTTCTTTTTTTCAGAAATTCTACTCATGACTACACTTGATTCTAAATACAAACAAAATAGGGTTGACTTTTCTTTGACTGTGAAGTTGGTTTATAGGCAGTTTTTCTTTGAAAGAGGAAACTCGGGTGACATTGTTACACAGTGTATTGCACATTATTGGTGATTGAATGGCGTACTTAACTGGTTGAGGCGACAACTTTGATAAGGTGCCCCTGTGTGGATAACATGGGAACAGGGAAGTGAGATATAAATTCTATTGGCATAATATGTTGTGGTAAATTCGATACATTTTTATTGGTGTTCGATGTTCGTGTATTATTTTTATTGAATACCCGTGTGTAGGTTTTATTAGGATCGGATATTGGGGGAAATTGTAACATGTGTAAAAAGGATATATATTATTATGGAAGAGGTTTTATGTCAACATGAGATATTATCTGTTATGTAATTAAATAGTTGATTGCTCGTTTGTTCAAGAATTATCTATATGTGATTTCAAGCAATTTTTTATCAGATTAAATATTATGGTTATATCAATAATAGTATAGGCTAAGTAATAAGCTTCGTGTCTAGTAGATGGAATGGGCTGTGCGGATGGATGTCAAAATATTTGGTTCTACAACATGCCTCGGCCATGCCATGGGCTGCGCGAATTTACGAAGGAGTAATCATAGCACTGGAACGTAGAGGGCAACTGAAAGGAACACAGGCGAGTTCAAGTCAGTAAAAGTCTGGGACTCACTATTTTTATTATTTTCTGTCCTTTCGTCATAACCTTAAGGGGATGCAACTCGACATACATTTTCACTATTTATCATACAACTGCTCTTACGTGATTATGACGTTATTACACATTTTTCATTAGATATTTTGAAAACACAGCATCTTGAGGATATTATCTAGACTTCTATTGAAATCAATTTATAAATTTGTGAAATGATGAAAAAATTTTGATGAAAACTGCAGTAAAGACCTCTGAAAATCTGCTATCTTCCATGAACTTTGACACTTCACAGGTTATACAAAAATGAAAAAAGTCAAAAAATAAAAAAAAAGAAGCCTTGCAAATTTTATCAAGATTCTAAATGACGACAATTTTTTTCAAAAATTTTTAAGGGTTTTAAAAAAACACGTATTTCCTGGAACAAGTTTTGTAAAATATTCTAGTAAATCACGGAATTACCGAATGCTAACAGAATTTGCAGGCGTTATCTTTCTTTTTTCTCGTTGCCTTTTTGTCAAAGATCGCGTTAGATTGCGTTAGATGAAGAAACAGGCTTTTAAACCATGCTTGATGTTGACGACAGGCGAGTGAAAAAGCAGCCTCTTCAAATTAGCTGCAAAGTGCCGCGCGAAGGGCAGCGCGGCTGCAATGCTGCCGCCGTCAACATGTGAACAACAAAACAGTGCAGCGGTAGCGTTGCAGCCGCGCTGCTTTGTTGTTCCATGTAAATAACAAAGTAGTAGGTATGCAGTGCGGCTGCAGTGCGGGTAAGGCGCAACACTCGTGCGTTTTTTATTCTTATGGAATAACAAAGAAGCGCGGCCGCAGCGCTGCTGCCGCCCTAAAAGATTATGCAAAAAATTATAAGTATGTACTTATAAAGCGAAGTTTCTAACTAAATCAGAAATAACAAAGTGTGGTTAAGTATCAATTTGTAGATAATAGAAGACATAACAATAGATTGTAACCGCAGCCTGCCGCGTATATAGACTCAATTTTACGATATCCATACAATTATATTTATTTCCATTTCAAATAATGAACAGGTATTGGAGAATAAGTAGATAGTATAATGGAGATTTAGTTAGTCTGATCTATGTAAAATACATTACGAGTATTTCAAGTGGGTACAAAGAATTGAAAAAAAAAAATCCAAAGATGGCCGTTGGGGCCGAAAGGTTCTGGAATGGCCACCACGTACTGGAAGACGTAGCGTTGGCATTCCTCCTATAAGGTAGACCGATGACCTGGTAAAGGTTGCGGGAATTCG
Source organism: Mythimna ferrago (assembly GCA_910589285.2). Lineage (NCBI taxonomy): Eukaryota > Metazoa > Arthropoda > Insecta > Lepidoptera > Noctuidae > Mythimna > Mythimna ferrago. The sequence continues at coordinate 6,456,468 of OU342691.1, read as the reverse complement.
ATGGTTGCGAGACGCACAGGACCGTTCATTGTGGCGACACATAGGGGAGGCCTATGTCCAATAGTGGACGTCTTTCGGCTGAAATGATGTTGATGATGATGAATTTTAATGCACCATTTTGTTTAGATGGGTAATCTTAAGATTTTTACTAACTCAAACCCACCTGTCCTTTTTCTTTTAATTAGGAAATCATCTACTGTCTTTTCCAGCTCTAGGGTGGATTAAGAGGGCGTGTTACATTTTCTCTGACTACAAACCACTTAAGTCATTCAGGTGCTCTTTGCGTATTAGGGCCACAGTCACTCTTTCAAACTTTTCCACAGCCCTAGCAGGCATAGGCCCTACTGGGCTCTTTAGGTTTTGCTGACTAATCTTACTAACTCTGGTACGGGTCCGTAACGTTACTTCAAGAGTCATATGGTCGGTAAACGAAAATCCGAAATAAATTCTATTTAACGAGTTGTTCAGTCGACTTTAATTTAATCAACCATTATGGTTTTCGAAGTAACGTTACAACCCTTTGGGACTGGTAGCCTTTGCAGTTGGCTTCCAGTATAACCCAATGAAGCTGAGCACCGAATTCAGTGCTCAAATTTTACATGGAGCGACCGTCTATCTGACAAACGATAACCCATGAAAAAACTGGTGGAAGATTTTCTGTCTCCTGAATATTCGAGTAACAAAGATCTACAAATGATAGCAAAGACCAAAAGGGATTAACGTGGTTTCCGAGGCACAGAACAATCTTGGAATGTTCACTCATCCACTATCAAACCAAAGCAAGTATAACCTTGGGAATAAATCCGTTCGGATTTAAAAATAGATGTAAAGAAAGTGGCAAAACGCCTCACGTTCCCATATACCACAAAACATACTTTCTGTGCGTATCACTTAGTTATAACATGTACAATTTTATTAACAAACAATTCAATTTTTATAACAAGTCCAGCATATAGCTCGGACTAGACAGAGGTACAAATTAACACGTACCAAGCGCCATATTGGTTTGGAAGCGCGTACGCAGCGAAAGCTTTGTTGAGGAGATTATACACTTGATAGAAAGCTCGCTGCGATTAATAATAATAATAATCATCTTTATTTTTTTGTAAATTTAACACACAGTAACAATATATAATGACATGAACAGATACAATAGTTATACAAACACTGATGAACATTTGACTCCTAAACTACGTAAAATAAATACTTGTATCTGTGTAAAAATAAAAATTCTCTCTCACAGAGATCCTAGGTTGTCGCCATCAGGAAACACAGACTTCGGCAGGGAATTCCACTCCTTAGTAGACTATAGGTACGCATAATGAATGAGTTTCTAAAACGCTTAGTATTTGCCGTAGGCGCGGGCTTGCGGACAGTGAGCAATGGTAGCTCGCTGTCCGGTCGTCCGGTAACTGTCCGGACCAAGCCCAAGTCGTCGACGGCGCGCGCTGTTCCCGCGCGCCTCAAGGAGTTGTCAGCAACAGCAGGGACCCAGCCGGGTCGAAGCCTACTGGGGCCAGGGTTATCCGAAAGGGCGCTCGAGCCCCGGTATGAAGGCTTGAAGGAACGGGATGGGTTTTTTAGTCAGTAAGAGTCTGACACTATCTCCCGCTCCGCCCAAGAGCGGGGGTTGTCATAAGATGATTTTTCCCATCGAAAAAAAAAAAGTGGTTCGATAATGGAATGGACTTGGCGGAATTTAGTTGTGCAATTCTAATGCACTCTCCTCGAAATACGATAGAAAACACAGCAATTCGGCGTCAATGCTCAAAACTTTGGAGTTTCGACTCGATAAGTCCATTCTTGCCGTTGATCTTCTTGGCTTGCATCTCAATCGACTCTAGTGCATCAAGCTGGTATTTGGCAGACCCATCCTAAAGATTCTAGCTTTTTAGCGTCTGGAACTGACTAGTTCGGGCACTTGTATACCCCATATTCTTGTACGCCGCAGAAACGTGACGGGAAATTGAGAAGATGAAGATAGTCGGTCGGTCTGTTCGTCTGTCAAGATCGCTGTAAAATACTTATGGGGGACTTAAGTTTGAAAGAGTTACGAGTCATTGGAACGCAAATGGGAACTGAAGGAATACTGTTATATTTTATTCAGTCAAAGTTTGACATTCCCTTTTAGGGCAGGACAAGTTATCTGACGATTGCTTACCCCCAAAAGAAGGACTATGAACGTCATTGTATTGTTTTTAAAAGTCCTACGTCACACTTCTCATCACATATCGCATACGCAAATAAAACGTGTATGTTTATTGTGCACTCTCCTCAATATAGAGCAGTTAATTCCCCCATTCGATTAATAGCAACACGCTGCAATAACGTGAACATGGTGTCCCGCTGTTGAGCGTGCCGGTCGCAATACACTTATTAGTATTGTAACACAAAATCACATATCATTCTGGCGTGACATATCGATAGTGTGTCCGCTCATTTGTTTCTGTTAATGTGGACACGATTGCATTAATTGATTTTGTTTGGTTGGCAGTACGCAGATTTTTTTTTTTTAAGATCGGTGCTTATGGATATATAGGTAGGTTTATTTTTTCAAAGGCAAAGTATGATATAATTAATTATATATTAGATAGAATGGGATGGAGAGTAATGGATAGGGCTATTGTTGGAGTTTCCTTCCGTGATTGCATCAGAAATAAAGATACCTATTCGCAGAAGAGCCAAGGTTACTTACATAGCCCGAAGTATCTCCAAAAAGTGCCAATGGCAGGGCACATTTCTTGGAGAACAGATGGTCGTTCATTGGCCTTTGTACAACAGTTGCAATTTTTCGGCTGCAATGATGATGATGTAAATAATGAAAAAATCTTCTATGGAAGTCGTTGTTATATCAGCAGAAGAAATGAAATAAAGATAATAAAAAAAAAATAAGTTTGAAAAAAATTAAAAATGTCAAATTCAAGTGCAATGCATATTTTTTCGATAGAGATGGGACCGTAAGGTTTTAGAGTACCAACTGCGTACCAGAAAATGCAGCGTTGACAGGCCTACCACAGGATGGATCGATGCCCTGGTAAGGGTCTGCTGGATGCAAAAACATTAAGTCTGATCGTTGTAGTGACGGAAAGACCTTTGTCAAGGATGTCTTCCTATTGCAATGATAATGATGATAAATTCTAAGCAGGCTGATTGAGAAGCGAATTCAGGATTCCGTCTAGATTTCTGAGATTATTTCTAGTGTCCGGCTAATTTCCCCTGGTCGAATCTCATTCCTCGATGCCAACACCTTTCTCAAATCCACACACACACACAATCAACAAAACTGTATCTCACGTGACGTCATTTTCACTTTCTCAATCCCAACATAAACAATTATAACACACAACAGTAATAGCTAAACAGATTTCCATTAAGCACAACAACGCAGCGAACCCGTTGTGCGGAACAAATGCCAAAGCGCTTAGCGTATCTCAAGCCATAATCTAAGGCAGCGGTCGAACGCGCTGCAGCGCTGGTGATGCAACTGCGAATTAAATAATTTCAAATGTGAGCGTTCTGTTTTCGAAGTTCAATTGTTTTGTGTTTAAATGTTCTATATTTAAATTTAGTTATTTGAAAATATTGGAACGTTACATCACGTTATAAGTTGTTAAATAAACTGTGTGTAACTATAGGTATGTATTCTCATCTTGAATAGTTCGACAAAGCAAACATGAAATGAGTTGTCAATCTATCTAATGGTAATGGTGAGGTGGAAAGACTGCTAGAAGAAGTACTGCTAGCAATGGTAATGTTTCAGACTTACGAGTCGTGGATTTGGATTTATACAACAAGTAACATTCAATGCGCTCAAGCTCAGACACCCTAAATGATTTTTAATTCAATTGACCTAATCCTGTAAGAAAAAAAATTACATTTTTTTTTAAGGTTTTATTAATGTGAGTTTTAGTATCTGCATTGAAATAGGTAAGAACCCGTTATCCCGCGTAGGTATGAGAAAATTTGATTGTACTACATACCATTTGTATTTGTTTACCTATTTTGGCGGGTTTGCGCACATGATGGCTTGATCTATTAAAAATAGACAGAGCAACATTTTTAATGAAGATTTTTTGAAAAATATACACAACCTATATTAGAAAGTGGTTTAATTGATTCTGCTCGTTATTCTGATCTAACTATTTTTAGGTTTTGAGCATTTAACGTTACACATTGTATACTAATTACCTTAGCTTTGTTTTTACCTCTGCTCTCGAAATTTTGAAGATAAACCTCGTGAGAAAACCGACATATCCCACAAAAAAAAAAAAAAATGGTAATGTGACATTCACCAATACACACAGAGCCCGTGCAGTGGATTACGGCCCATACCTTCTCCTAGAGACTAGGCCTGAATGTCAGCTGTGAAAATAAGCCTGCTTATGCGTAAGCATATGCAGCGGTGGTGAGTTATGTTACATTATATAAACTAATTCAACCACACATCGGATTTACCGTAAAACATATTCATCATCATCAGCCAATATATACGTCCACTGTTGGACATAGGTCTCCCTCAAGCGTCGCCACAACGAACGTTCCTGTGTGTCTCACATCCATCGGTTTCCCGCAACCTTCACCAGGTCAGCGGTCCACCTTGTAGAAGCCCTTCCAATGCCCACCTTCCATAAAACATATTATTAATTAAACATTTCCAACAAGACAGGACAATGACTATAGCAAAGTAATTTTAATAAAGAACCTGTAAAGAACAATACCAAAGTATTTATTTAATTTCGCAGTCCGAATGTCCTGCTACTTAGCATGTTCCACATTACTTAAAGGTCTTAGTCGTGCGAACAGTTCCAGGGGTCATTACTTGTGAATAAAATATATCTACATACATTTAGGTATTATTTAATTTAAAGTTAGTACAATCTCGAAGCAATATCGTACAGGAACAAATATTTCAATCAGTTTATTTGTACTTGAAAAAAAATCCGGTCAAGTTCGAGTCGGACTTGCGCACGAAGGGTTTCGTACAGTCCGTAACAAAAAAAAATCGGTAATAAAAAGTTTTTTGTGTATGGGAGTCCCGCATAAATTAATTTTTTACACCACCTGCTCGATAATGTCGTTTTACACGTCGTACAAACCTCACTTAAAGCAAGTTATTATATGCCTAGGGAGATAATGCAGTATGGCCGATCCCTAGGGAATAATGAGATTTGAATTTGGAGCATCAAGAATCGTCAACATTGTGAATTAAAATGTAGGCGCATCGAACAAGTTGACTCGAAATTCAAACCAAAGATTATGTAATCACTATGATTCAAACTGGCCACTAACAAAAAAAAGAAAATAGAATAAAACGTGCGTATAGTCTGTCTAAAAAGTCAACCGACTTGGGAATTTTGTATAAATATTTAATTATTTAAAAAATACTTATATTCGATACTTTTTATAAGGTTCTTCTAGTAGTAAACAATGATCAATATCTTTTAACCAACTTTGATTGTTGAACCAGCGTTGACTACATCAGATTTCATTTTACTCTAATAATTACACAAGTCGGTTGACTTATTAGACAGACTCTACTGACGACACGGGAGCATTATAGAAAATTGAAACTATAGAATCTTGGAGTAGTGAATTTTGTTTGTTTGATGAACTTGTAAATATAATACTTATATTTCTCTAATATATGATTTGGTTGACCAAATTGTCTTTTAATTATCTCACAGATGGTGTAAAAAGTAGAGTATGCAACACGGGGATAAAGCTGTCTTTGTCTTGGGCAGCTTAAATTCCTCACTTCACTCAGGTTTCTTTATTAACTCCCTCGCAATGCTCGGGAGTTAATATTATAAGTCCCTCACTGTCGTTCGGGATTAAAATAAGCAACCTTCGTTTCGTTCGAAATTCAACATGTCGCCCGCGACTTAAAGACACTGCTTTATCCCCTAGTCACATAAACTACTATTATTCTGTGTTTAAAATTTGTTGTTATAGTGGTAACAGAAATACAATATCTATGAAATTTTTAACATTCTGACTATCACGGTTCATGATTTACAGCCTGGTGACAGATAGACGGAGTGGAATCATAGCAATAGGGTCCTATTTTTACCCCAAAGGGTACGAAACCCTATAAACGTAGCTTTTGATTTCAATCTGACCTGCTGCTGTTCTTCTCTATAGAGATTCTATGCTTTGGAACGTGCAATTTAGCTTCACATTTTTGACTGACTGACATATTGAAAATTCAAAAGTGCCTGTTATTGATCTATTTGAAATAAACGTTTCTGATTTCTGATTGATCGGTTTTATTAAAATATTATTCCATTAAAACAAATCTATCGACCATTATGAACAGCTCCTAACACTCAAATCAAGAGCCACTGGTACAAATAAAAAACTGTATTAACCTCTCGCACTCATACGGTCCAAATCAAAGGTCACATCATTATAATTTGTAAGTACGTGACCGTTCAAAATGGCCGCCTATCTCGACTGATTCGAAATTTGAATTCTCTTGTCGTAATAAAATCATGCACGTATGCTGGCTGGCAATTGTTTTTTTTTTCTTTTGTTGTGTTGCAAATGTACAAGTAACCAATAACACTAGGTTTAATAGTGTAAAGTTCAAAAGATTTGTTATTAGATACTTTTATATTATTTTTAAATTGCATATTTGGAAATGTAGCTAAGAACGTATACGAAGCAAAAGGTTCGCAGCACCTGAAGTTTTATAATCTCTGTCTACGGTATGTTTCTATGAAATAAAAGTTTATGTTTGTAAATCATCATCATCATTTCAGCTCAAAGGCGTTCACTGTTGGACATTAGGCCTCCTTCAAGCGTCGCCACAACGACCGGTCCTGTGCGTCACGCATCCATCCGACGGTGACGCTCACCAGGTCATCGGTCCACCTTGTGGGAGGCCTTCCACGCTGCGTCTTCCGGTACGTGATCACCACTCCAGAACCTTTCGTCTCCTTTGATCACCTGTTTTGAGTGCAATGTGCCCTGCCCTGCAAGTTTGGCGATTCTTCGAGCTATGTCGGTAATCTTGATTCTCCTGCGGATATCTTCATTTCTGATGTGGTCACGCAAGAAAACTCCGAACAAAGCCCTTTCCATTGCCTTTTCGGTGACTTTAAGTAGGTATGTAAATACACAAATTAAAATCATAAATCTTGTTGCAAACCTTCACAGTGTCTATGCTTACACAAAGACTGTCTATTCTACTGTGTTGCATATTTCCTTCAACTGACAATTGGCCCCAATAGGCTTCGATCCTGCTGGCCCTTACGGTTTGCTGACATTTCTTTGAGACGCGCGTGGAACACTACGCGCCGTCGACGACTTGGGCTTGGTACGGACGGTAACCAGACGGTCGGACGGCGAGCTACCCATTGCTTGCCGTTCGCAAGATCGCGCCTACTGTGGCCGAAAATCGGGAACGAGATACTGGCAGCTGGGGCGAGAAGGCCGTTTCCTTGTGCATATTTCTGAAAGCTCATCAAAACAAACGACTGTGATTTGACGGAGCTTTCAGATAAAGGCAGAACTACATTGGGCACACGTGAACCACGTATGCCGATCTGGGCGCGACGGTCTCCATACATTTTATATGGCATCTAAACTTGTAGAACCACATTAAATCCATGCCACGCGATGCAACTCTACGTAAGAGATGGCCCACGTGTGCATCGTTCTAATATACATATTTCCCGCTTAACTTTTAATAAATACTTCAAATTGATGATCATAAGATTATGCAACTATAACCTGAGGTACTAGGTCGATCTCGTAGCCCAGTGATAAATGAGCCAAGTCCCCCACCTGTGCAAAGTCGATCTACTTTGAGTCGTGACCAGAACGAGGCAACAAGTGTCAAATGCCTTTGTAGTTTAACACCGTACAACTCTCCATCAAAAATATGAGTTTTAAAACTAAAAGTCGTTGAAAATGATTATGTTGTGGTTTTTTATGTGGTACGGAACATATTATGGGAATTTGGGTCCTACCACTTTTTGGATAGACTTTTACGAAAACCCGCTCCTAACCTGGATTTTAGGTTTTACAGTGTAGTGTACTTCGTACTAGTGCAGGAAAGTACGATGGCCGACACGACGACCATTTCTCACAATAGTTTGTTACTGTATTGTCTATGTTTCACGCATTGTTTTGTAGTAGATACTCGTACCTGTGTTGAAAATCATCGGTGTCGAATTAACTTCGCCTTTGCTTCGGACGGGTATTCCATTTCGGCTGAATGATAAAGTTTTTTTTTTTATTAGGGTTCCGTAGTCAAATGGCAAAAAACGGAACCCTTATAGATTCGTCATGTCTGTCTGTCTGTCTGTCTGCCTGTCTGTCTGTCCGTCCGTATGTCACAGCCACTTTTTTCCGAAACTATAAGAGCTATACTATTGAAACTTTGTAAGTAGATGTATTCTGTGAACCGCATTAAGATATTCATACAAAAATAGAAAAAAAGCAATAAATTTTGGGGGTCCCCATACTTAGAACTGAAATTCAAATTTTTTTTTTCATCGAACCCTTACGTGTGGGGTATCTATGGATAGGTCTTCAAAAATGATATTGATGTTTCTAATATCACTTTTTTCTAAACTGAATAGTTTGCGCGAGAGACACTTCCAAAGTGGTAAAATGTCTGTCCCCCCCCTCTAACTTCTAAAATAAGAGAATGATAAAACTAAAAAAAATATATGATATACATTACTATACAAACTACCAACAAAAATTGGTTTGAACGAAATCTAGTGAGTAGTTTTTTTTTAAAACGTCATGAATCTAAAAAAATACACTATTATTAAAACAGCGATCAAAGTTACAACGAACTACAAGAACTTTTATATTATGTTACTTGCTGCTACGGAACCCTTCATGGGCAAGTCCGACTCGCCCTTGGCCGGTTTTTATTGATAGGTTTACGCTTGACCCCTATCTCACCTGATGGTAGGCGATGATGTGATTGACGCTCGCCTTGAAGTAACCTATTCACTCTTGACTTAAATACTCCTAGGTTATAGCTATCAGGAAACACAGACTCCGGCAGGGAATTCCACTCCTTAACTATACACTTTCTTCCAGTTCTAGCGAAATATATCCTTATTGTGGTCTGCTGTGGCTCTGTGTTACTTTGGAAAACAAACTGACGTACAAACATACGTCCAAACAGCCTTTTTATTATAGTGTTTTGCACTTGATTGGTTAACCAATTATAAAAAATAATATATAGTTTTTAAAACTTTGTTGGATCTGCGCAACAGTGTTGTTCATTGTCAAGTGGCTGTTCTTTTGATTTGGATCAAAACCATTTAAAAAGTAATAGCATAAAGCAATAGCATAATCAGCCTTTTTTAATGTTCCCACTACTGGGACCTGAGTCTTCTCTCTAGGAGAAGGAATGAGCCGTATTCCATCACGCGGGGCCAGTGCGAGTTGGTGAAGGTCACATGTCTTCGAATTTTTGGTTCTAGGACATGCCGGTTTCCTCACGATGTTTTCCTTCACCGTTTTGAGAGCAGCAGTGATGAAATAAATTGCACCTACAACTCGTAAGTCGGAGCCGTTAACGATCGGCCACCACTGCTCCAAAAAAGGAAATAAAATATATAAAGTAATAAGTAGATAATAATTATCTATGTAGCTTTAAAACTCCAATACAAACACTATACTCATGTGAACATACCCTAGATCAGGACTTATCCATATCAAAACAATCTAACTCCGAACTTCTAATTAGTGAGCCGATAGCAATTTGCACCATGCCAGTTGCAACACAATACATACGTACATACGAAATGTCAGGCTGATACAAGCTGTTAGCACTAGAAGGACTAATTAAACGTGTTAGCTAGAACAATAGGTTTAGAATTGGACTTAGGATATAGTTACGAATTGATCGGGAGATATATGAAAAGGTTTGCTTGAAATTCTTGTTAGTGTTTGGCTTGCGTGTGTTTTAATGTTGGCTAACATAATGTGGACATATGTAGGTACAGCCCATACATTCGTTATGCAATTAGATTAGTTGCAAATTAGGTTGCGTTTAAGTTTGGGTATTAATTTTCAAGGTATATCAGTAAACAGTGACGAAAATTTCCTCCATGTGCTGATGGTGATTGGTGAGGTAACATCCCATACTCTTTGGTTTTTTTCCTAAAAACCAGGCACCTTTTGAAGAAAGGATTCGCTCACGTGAGGTTTCATACGATTACCTGTACAACACTAGATACTACGACGACTTGTTCGATGTGGCGACGCTTGGTGGAGGCCTATGTCCAACAGTGGACGCGTATCGGCTGAAATGATGATGATGATGATGGGTTCTTTTTAGGGTTCCGTAGCCAAATGGCAAAAAACGGAACCCTTATAGATTCGTCATGTCTGTCTGTCTGTCTGTCTGTCTGTCCGTCCGTATGTCACAGCCACTTTTTTCCGAAACTATAAGAGCTATACTGTTGAAACTTAGTAAGTAGATGTATTCTGTGAACCGCATCAAGATTTTCACACAAAAATAGTAAAAAAGGCAATAAATTTTGGGGGTCCCCATACTTAGAACTGAAACTCAAAAATTTTTTTTTCGTCAAACCCATACGAGTGGAGTATCTATGGATAGGTCTTCAAAAATGATATTGAGGTTTCTAATATCATTTTTTTCTAACTTGAGTAGTTTACGTGAGAGACACTTCCAAAGTGGTAAAATGTGTCCCCCCCCCCCTGTAACTTCTAAAATAAGAGAATGATAAAACTAAAAAAAATATATGATGTACATTACCATGCAAACTACCAATGAAAATTGGTTTGAACGAGATCTAGTAAGTATTTTTTTTTTAATACGTCATAAATCTAAAAAAATACACTATTATTAAAACATCGATCAAAGTTACAACGAACTACAAGAACTTTTATATTATGTTACTTGCTGCTACGGAACCCTCCATGGGCGAGTCCGACTCGCACTTGGCCGGTTTTTTTTGGTTTTTAGCTGCAACATAAATACACATCATCTGTGAACATTTCAACTATCTACCTACATGTTTTACGGTTCATGAGATACAACCTGGTGACAGACAGACGGACAATACTTTTAGTAACAGGGTCCCATTTTTACCTTTTGACTACGGAACCCTAAAGAAGATTCCAATCGAAGAAAAGACTGCAACCTTTTTACATAGTCCTAACACGTTGGCTGAGCTAGTATACATAAAGTAACCTACCCATATGTGTAATATACATAACTGTGCGTATGGTAATCAAACAGTATACACACACAGTGTATTGGTTGATTTGAAAGTGACACGATTATGCTAAACCTTATCGACTACGCCCTCCAATCAAACGGTAGAGAAAATGCAAGCAGCCTATCAGATTATACATATTCTACTCATGAGTAGGAGTGCCATAAAGGGTAACAGTTTATCGTGCGTTAGTTTGCATTCTAGAAATAATTGGATAGATACCAAAACCAAGCTCTATAAGGGACCTACGAATTTTATATTTTTTTCTTGTCACAACTGGTCACATTAAAATCTATGAAAGTACCCTGCCTCACATATTTTATAATTACATATCTTGAAATGATTATATAAATTCAAAAAGCAGTTTCAAAATCAGTCACGTAAGAGGTGACACATACATATAACAAGAACATCAGAATGAGTGGTGTGATACATTCAACAACATCACAGAGTTGGGAATATTTTTCAAGTTGTTTGTTTGAAGTTAAAATTTTTAATACAAGGATATATTATGAACGTACAGATACATCAATACATACATATAAATAAATTTGGAGTGTCTGTTTGTAATATTGAAATAACTGCTTTTTACTACATGCATATGATATACGGTACATGCACCAAAATATTTTTTTTACAATTTTTGTCTGTCTGTCTGTCTGTTTGTCCGGGCTAATCTCTGAAATGGCTGGACCGATTTTGACAGGACTTTTTTTGGCAGATAGCTGATGTAATAAGGAGTAACATAGGCTACTTTTATTTAAAAAAAAAATCCAAATCCTGTAGTCCACGCGAAAGAAGTCGCGGGCACAGCAAGTTATGAAATATAATGTCACGAAACTTAAAATTCCTTCCACTTCTTGTACTCGCTGTCGGTTGGTGTATGTCACATGTCTTCAAATTTTTTGTTTTAGGACGGTTTCTCCACGATGTTTTGCTCCACAATGTTGACAGCAGTGGTGATACAAATAAATAACATGGCCGTTACTACTGGATCACGCTTTACCATGACTTGGATTATGATTTTTCTTAAACCACATCATACTTTATTGATGTTAAAAATGGGTCTCGTTTGATTAATGTTGTATTTGACCTGTAAACGAGACATTACAAGCAAATGCTCACAAGCCACGCAGTATTAGAGAAATTCAATATATATCTAGATACATTTAATCTATTACTATTACTAATCCAGCTATGGGCCCTACTAGCACTATAATAACCAAAGATTAAAACCACGTATTGAATCCGATACGAAAGTTCTCTTAAATGTATACTATAGTACAGAATACGGTCACCGCATTGCCCTCACCGGTATTAGAGGACATTACGCCAGACAAAACAGAGAATTACCACAATAATATGTTATTATTGTGGGACACAACTTATCTGATCCGTATTATTTATCTGTGCTCGGTATGTGCATGACAATTTTATAGATTATTTCAATGGCCATGCATAGAGATTGTAGTATAAGTAAAAATTGCAGATGCTTTTAAAAAGTTGAGCATTGACTTTTATTGTATTGATTTGTAGCAAGTCCGTAACACTATAAATAGTGTAATAGTAGTGATCGTTAATTGACTTAGTAAATAAAGTTGCTATTTCTCAGTATTGCTTAATGTCATATGTAGCAACCGCTAGTGTTTGTGTAATTTTACAAATCACACTTTTTATCAAAATAAAATTCAATTGACTTTTTAACACATCTAGACACCGTCAACTGAAATCAGAAACTGAAGAAAACTTTCTATAAAATGTCTCCATCTAAAAGTCTAAAACATTAAACTGACCGCATATCGTTCTCAATTTATTAATTTTTATATGGGTTGCACTAAAAGCTACATTATAGTTTCTGACTAAGTTAATTTGAATAATAACATTAACATTGACTATTGAATGTACTTCCTCATAAAAGTTAAATTTTTGACAAAAATATCTTTGTTTATCATTTTCTACATATAACCGTAAAAAGTGATTTGTGCTTTCATTTATACCATTGCTAATTCGATGCAACCCCTATTTCGCTTAACCGGAGATTTGATGGTCATTCTCAGACATTTTATTTGACAATCGTAATTATATATTTTTCCGCTGCTGGCCAAAAATCAAAACTTAGTGGCATAATTTTAGAAATTTATATTCATTTTTTTAGAATGTTATGTAAAATTCCTGCTTATACTACGTATCGCAATTCTCCGTGTGCTGTGCCATCTCCCCTTTTGTCCCGGACATGCGCTCCCCGTACTGCGCCGACGACGGTGCACTCCAGTGTTTTATTGTAGCATATGCACGCGCATAAATTGTGTGCTTTGTATCTTTTTATCGGTTCGTAATTATGTTGAATTTTGCCATATTTTCTCTACTAATATTATAAAGATGATAAGTTTTTTTTGTTTGAGCGTTTATCTCAGGAGCAACTGGTACACATTAAGAAAATATTTTAGAGTTGTATAGCTCAACAACAAGGCTATATAACATCACGCTATAATCAATAGGAGTGGAGCAGTAACTAAAGATACGGGTCAACGCAGGCCAGGCGACATCGACAGCTAGCCATATTATTTTGAAAAAAGTGAAGTTACTTTTGTTTACCTCTGAGGTATAGAAGTATCTAAACTATTATTATGTTTTTCTTTTTTTTAAGTTGTGTTTGGTTTAAATTTTTCGCTTTTATAGTTTAGTTTCTAATATGTCCAGGTCTGACGTTCTTTTCAGTTCTACACCAACATCATTATTCTTATCTTGGTATATTATTATTACTATTTATCTTGGGAAAATAGGTTGGTAGTTGTATGTACATATGTACGTAAAAATATTAATCTGTCCATTAGATTTGCGTACATATGTCTTCTTATCTTAAATTTTTTCTCCAGTGACATTAAGATGGTGTTATTTGCAAAACTTCAGAAATTCAGCAGGTATTTTCCAAAATCCACGTCCAAAATTTATATTTATATCTCACGTATGTACGTTCTAAGCGGGCAAAGTCGTTAGCAGAAGCTAGTTCAAAGTAAACTTCGTCCTTGATGGAACCCAAAAAGCCTTTTGCACACCTCACAAACTCAATGAATCAACAACACAAACAGTATTAGCAGTTAATGTCCCAAACATCGATATAATGTCCCGAAATAGCTTGCCACAAATTGGAACACCCCTATTTGACAAGCAAACAAGCCGATGTTAGGCTGGGTGCATAAGTGATCGGCGGAATAAGTACGTTAGTGATGGGTGATCGGCCATGGAACGAGTATTGATATTTGGTAGTACGATTTACAAGTGAGTTTTGGCATGTTAGTTTGAATGATGTGAATGATGAATGTCGGGAGTTATGTTTTTTACCGGGCTGCACTTAATCTTGAAGGACTATTAGAAAGAAAATGACCAAGGGTATTATTGTGTAAAAATTTATTATTTTGTACATTATTTTTCTGTATTATTGTCACACATATTTCAATTCATCTACACCAATATAATAAAGAGGTAAAGTGTGTTTTTTTGTTTTTATGTTTTTTGTTTGTAGGAGGTAATCTCTGGAAGTACTGGTCCGATTGCTAAAATTTCTTCGCCGATAGAAAGCTGCTTTATTCCTGAGTGACATAGGCTATATTTTATGTACGCGGGCGAAGTCGCGGGCAAATGCTAGTTGCTTATAAAAACTTAAACTTTCTACACGCTTGTAGACATACATATAGAAGCTATGTAACCACATCTTTTGTATACTAGTCTCAAAAGTGAGTACGTCTAATGTAACTACTGCAATAATTCAGACTTGTCGCGCATACCCGCCGCGTTTTGTCCCGTCTTGCGACACACGTTGAAATGCGACTATTTGTCGCCAGATATCGCGACATGCGTTATTATTTATACATGCTATATGCGAATTTACGACTTTTGTATGCAGAACTGCGATATTTTAATATTTAGTGTTTTGTTAGAATTATAATCGGGTAGGTTAGTTCTAGGTAAGTGTGTTTCATTGTCGACCACATCATCGCTTACTATCAGGGAAAAATGTTGAATATTTTTTTTTCAGTTATAAAAGTTCAAATTGTCTTTTTTTTAATGAAATAAACCAGTGTCGATTGATCGCAGTCAAGGATCCCGCCTGATGGTAAGCAGTGATGCAATCGTTGATGGTGAGGCGCAATAGTTTATTAAGATCCTATTCACTTTAGCCTTGAAGACACCCAAACTATGAAAAAAAATACTACCTACTTGCCTACAGTTCCTTTAACTTATACTATACGACACTAACTGATAAATCAAGTGGTGCTCCAGTGATTACCGCGCCGACTTGCAAGTTTTTAGTCATGGATTCAAACCCAGGCAGGCGTATTACTTTGTGTCATTTAATTTATCACAACTGCTCTCAAAATGGTGAAGGAAAACACACATAGGTCACTCCCAAGTGTCGCCTTTACGACCGGTTCTGTGCGTCTCGCATCTATCGGATTTCCACAACCTTCTACTAGGTCATCGGTCCACCTCATGGAAGGCCTTCCAACGCTGGGTCTATACTCCTACTATGTGCTCTATACTCCAGAACTTTTAAAGGAAGAACACGATGTTCGTGAGGAAACCGGCATGTCCTAGAACCAAAAAATTTCAAGACATGTTACATTCACCAAACTACAAACTACGTTGGGCCCGCGCGGTGGATTATCTACGGCCCATTCCCTCTCCTAGAGAGGAGGCCTGAGTCCTAGCAGTGGAAACATTATAATCCTTATATCTTTTTCTCCATTTCTGACAAATCCATCTTTTTTTTTTTTTTTTTTTTTTTTTTTTTCGATGGGAAAAATCATCTTATGACAACCCCCGCTCTTGGGCGGAGCGGGAGATAGTGTCAGACTCTTACTGACTAAAAAACCCATCCCGTTCCTTCAAGCCTTCAATACCGGGGCTCGAGCGCCCTTTCGGATTACCCTGGCCCCGGTAGGCTTCGACCCGGCTGGGCCCCTGCTGTTGCTGACAACTCCTTGAGGCGCGCGGGAACAGCGCGCGCCGTCGACGACTTGGGCTCGGTCCGGACGGTTACCGGACGGCCGGACAGCGAGCTACCCATTGCTCACTGTCCGCAAGCCCGCGCCTACGGTGGCTGGAAATCGGGATCGGAATCCCGGCGGCGGCGGCGAGAGCGCCGTTGCCTGATGCGGTCGGCCTCCTCCTTAGCGAGCATTACTGCTTCGCAGAAGTCGGCGACCGCCTGCCACTCCTCCTCGCTCCGGACCATGGCCTCGACCAAGGCCCGGCGCGAGAGGTCTCCGCCGCCGATCACCCCCACGAGGGCACGGCGATGCTCCGCCCAAGCAGGGCACACCGCGATTGTGTGCTCCACCGTGTCTTCCGGGCGTTCCGCACAGTGGCGACACCCGGGCGTCACTTCCGCTGACAAATCCATCTAAAAGTTGTCTGTAAAAAATAGTTTTTAGCGATAGGACCGCCAATAAATAGGGTGGCACAATACAATTTTAAGTTCCTATTGTAATTTTAATATTGGTATGATTGCATATAAAGGCTAATTATGCTTATACGACACCTTTTTCTACGTCATGTGCATTAGATTAATTACAATTTCCGGATATCACGACCAAGAGAATCAATCATTTGTGTCGTTAATCAAGTCTATCCGACACTATCATTGAAAACAATCACTATTTACTCTAAAATAAGAACATTAATAGGAGCAACGCATCTCAAGATTCCCACGTAAATGAAACTAAATAAAAAACCGAAGCACTTATGAGATAGATGGTCATTAATTTGTCCTGTACCTTGAGACAATGGAGCTAAAAGCTGCGCATCCTAACTGATAGTGTGTAACGGGGTTTATATAGAGGGTGCTGGAAAATAATGAATGAAGGCGGATGTAAGAAAGAAATGGGTACTTACTTGACTCATTTGTTTGTATTATTTTCATCAAAAAGTAATTTTAACTGAAGTCGCAAAAAAAAACTAAAATCATAATTATTTATAAACAATGATCTCTAAGTAAATAATAAAAATTATACATATCCTTAGACAGGTTATTATTAAGATGATGTATTTCATCTTCATGCTAAGGAGTGAAATTGCTCTTTTGCATTCCAAGGCCACGGTGACACTTTTGGACAATCCCGAATGGCTTTCATTACTGCTATTTTAAACATGTGTTATCCACAGGATAACAGGATATATGAATATGTAGTCAGTTGGTCGAAAGTTAATTCCATTTTATTGTTTTACTAACTAATGCCTACTACTTCGTTCGCATCAGATTCTCAAAACAGCATAAAACCATTTTGTCACAATTTCAAGAAGTGTTTTTCTTTTTCTAATATAAAAGAGCCTAAGTTACTATATATAACATCAGCTATCTAACAGTGAAAGTCCTGTGAGAACCGGTCCAGCAGCTGTTTTGTAAATTAAACGAAAAACAAAAGAAAAAAATTGCAGTTTGCTGTAAGTAAACTGTATCAAAGACATTTTGATACTTTCGGAAGTATTTAGTAAAAAAAAATTGTAATATTAAAAATATTAATATTATAAACAGAGATTTCTATTCTAAAAGCAACACACTATAGCTACGTCATCGGTTGATATGATCTAAAGCCGTCTTGTCTCTCGTCACCGCGTCGCTACCAGCGCCACCTACAGTAATTGATGCTACTAACTGTCTCGTGAACGGGGGCTATTATAAAGAGCGTTTATGAGAGTGTGATGAAAAAAAAAAACGATGGCCCAAAGCTCTAGATGCTTTTTTTTATTTTTGGTAACGAGGCAAAGATATTTGTAATTGATTATAATAGCCGTAAAGGTTAGTGTTTGTAGTTTTTTTTTTGGATGGTGAAAGTCTTTTGTCAATTGCCAATTATATCTATGCAGGGTAAACGCTCCTTAAAAAAATGCTCCTTAGCTTATATTAAATTATAACACGCATTTTGCCATCTTTTAGAAATATACTTGCGACAACCAACGAGGATTTGAACGATTAATACAAATCCAGGAAAACTTATTATTTTATTAAAATAAATCTAATCCTATATAAACCAATACTTACTATCTACAACCTCATATTGATGTCCAATCAGTACAATATATGCAAATGACTCACTGTTTCTTTTTTTAAGATGGGAAATCATCAGTAAATCAATCTCACGTGTCAGACTTTTACTGACTATCAAAAGCCACTTGTGTTCCTTCCGTTGCCCCTTTCGTTCCAGAGTCACGGTAGCTCTTTCAAACATTTCTGCACTGTAGCAGGTATCGGCCTTACTGGACTTGTCATACTTTCCTAAAATTAATCTAATCCTATACCAAGACTTGATCACGCGCGCCTCAAGTTGTCAGCAACTGCAAGGGGTCAGCAGGGTCAAAGTCTACTGGGGACATGGGCCATGCTGAGATCCCTGGGGCCCTGGAACAATGGCAAAAAAGGAACAGCAGTGGGGTTTTAGTCAGTAAATGTCTATCACGCCCTCTCGCTCCGCCCAAGGGTGAGAGTGGTAATTTACATGATTATTCCACCAAAAAAAAATTACTAAGATTATCCACAATCTTATTATTATTTTTTATATTTGGGTGACTTACAGCTTACAATATAAGATATGACAGCAGATCAAATGCGTACAATAAAAAAAATCAGCAAAAAGATTTCACCTAGATATCACTTTTTACTAACTAGTCAATACCCGTCATATATTATAACGTTAAGTATCTGTTTATCTCTTACAAAAACAGAACAAAAACCTATTTTTAGTCGAAAAATATTCAACAATATGGTTCTTAGAAAAACATTTTCAGAGCATAGATCATTAACTGTACTACACGATATATTTTTGATATAAAAAGTAGTAAAAACTGGAAAAAGTCATGTCATGATACAAAAACTTGGATAGCAAGAAATAACCTAAAAATTAAGATAAAAATAATACAACGATAATACAGTTTGCTACTTTACCTGTACGTTATATTAAACTAGATTTTGCGCGCGACTTCGCCCGCGTACATAAAATATAGCCTAGGCCACTCAGGAATAAAGCAGCTTTCTATCGGTGAAAAAATTTTAGCAATCGGAACTGTACTTCCAGAGATTACCTCCTACAAACAAAAAAAAACAAACTTTACATCATTATATTAGTATCGAAATGAAGATGTAGATTGTTACTGTGGTTTGCAAAGTTCCATTGGCCATCTAAAGGCATCTTCATAGGCTGCAGGACGATCCAAAAAATTTACCATAGTCCTGGAACGCAATAGGTAACTGAAGGAACATAGGTGAGTTTTAGTCAGTAAAAGTCTGACATGCTCTCTTATTACATCTGGCTTGAGAGGAATTATTTGGCGATTTTGGGAAATCAAACTGGTGAAGACCCCTTTTTTTAGGTGGACCTAAAAACAGGGGGTCTTTATAAGTTCCATTTCACTTAGTGTGATACTTTCTGATAGCAAAAACTTAAATTATTGATAAAAATACCTTAATATTTTAATCCTAATCTAAACTGGTATTAGACAAAAATTTAACCAATCTGGAAATACAAAATACTTACAAAAAAAATCTTTTATCCAAATCGATTCGTAACTGACGTAGTTTATTTATAGGAAAGAAATCATCTAATTACTTTCCCCACTCTAGGGTGCGGCGAGAGGGCGTGTCTCCACCTAAAACTAAAACCTACCTGTGTTTTTCAGGTGTCCTTATGTTCCAGAGCTACGGTAACTCATTTTTACAAAGACACAGTGAAAGTATATCCTTCAATTAAAAAAAATAACTTTCAATAGATGTATTTTCTCCAGTAAGACCAACTAGTTCTAAGTTAGGAGGATGATCTTTATGACTTGGTAGTGGACATGTTACATAATCACTTAAGTACCATCAACAAAGACTATAATACTACTTATACTTACTCCAAATCTCAAAGGTCTATTTATAAACTATTTATAAATAAACAGTTCATAGATAAAACCTTTTAAATAATAGATAAGTGCGTGATGATCGATTGTGGGAATATTCGAGATGGGACGGTGACAGTATTACATTTACGTTGGATCGCTGGATCTTTGCTGAGCGTACGCGCATGAGTTTGATAGCATCTGTAGTTGGAGCAAAAGGTTTTGATACTTGTGTTGTTGTTTGTTTTTTACTGCGTAAGAGAAATTAAATGTGAACTTTTTTATGCAACACAATTAGTTATATGTGTACTAACACTCAATTTC
The DNA here is from genome assembly GCA_910589285.2 of Mythimna ferrago. Classification (NCBI taxonomy): domain Eukaryota; kingdom Metazoa; phylum Arthropoda; class Insecta; order Lepidoptera; family Noctuidae; genus Mythimna; species Mythimna ferrago. The sequence goes on along the minus strand of OU342691.1, from coordinate 6,436,054 downwards.
TTCAAAACTATATTATAAAGGAATTTAAAATGTACTTTATGATTGTGTAGGCTTTTGTTGTTTTATAAGTCACTCTTAATTCATGGCTTACATATTTTTTAAACGTTTATTAAATAAAATAAAAAATTGATTGAATTGATAATTGTTAAAGATTACATAAAATAAAAATATCTTATGATTATCTACACTAATATAATAAAGCGGTAAAGTTTTTTTTTTTTTTGGTTTTATGTTTTTTTTTGTTTCTAAGAGGTAATCTCTGAAAATACTGGTCCGATTGCTAAAATTTTTTCACTGACAGTAAGCTGCTTTATTCCTGAGTGACAAAAGCTATATTTTATGTACGCGGGCAAAAGCTAGTCACAAATAAAATACAACACTGATAAAATAGATCGATAAAGCATGTAGCTAAACATTAATAGCTGGTCTTAAAAAGTCGGAAAAGTATCAAAATGAACTGAATTTTATGAATATCACCTGAATTATTACTGAAGGAGGCAAAAGTCCAGCCGTGGACGTTTTTCACCTGAATCACTGTGCTTCTCAGTAGCTACAACCTAAGGGTCTTTAAACCTAGAGTGAATAGCTTACTTCTAGGCAGTTGTGCTCTAATGTCGACCACATCATCGCCTACCATCAGGTGAGATAGTGATTAAACGCGAGCCTATCAATAATAATAATAATAATAACTATGATAACGACATTTCTTATGTTATATCTACTCACAAAACAATGTTAAACAATAGAATATTGCAACACAATACACTATCAAGACCACTCCACCGCGCTATACAATCGAAATGCCTCTCCCATACATTACTCTGACATACATTATAATATAATCCACATAATCACATTTCTCATAATAACGTCATTAGAATTAGTGCGGTGCCTACGACGTGTGCGGTCGGGTTAAGTAACTAGGCTTGGTGACGTGCGGTGTGGCCTAATTTATAGGCGTAAGCGGTAGAAAATATTAACGATGAGAGAGAGAACTGCTGAGAGAAATAATCCATGGTAGTTCATGATCATCATTTCAGCCGATATACGTCCACTGTTGGACATAAGCCTCCCCCAAGTGTCGCCACAACGAACGTTTCTGCGCGTCTCGCATCCATCGGATTCCCGCGACTCTGACCAGGTCATGGGTCCACCTTGTAGGAGGCCTTCCAATGCTGCGTCTTCCAATACGCGGTCGCTACTCCAGAACCTTTCGGCCCTAATGGCCATCTGTTCTGCGAGCAAGTTGGGCAAAAACCTTAGTTTTCCTGCGGATATCTTCATTCCCGATTCGATCATGCAAAGAAACCACAAGCATAGGCCTTTCCATTGCTCTTTGGGTGACTTTAAGCCTTCTGATGAGGCCCATTGTGAGCGACCAACGGTAGTTACAGAATCTGAACTCTTTGCGCAAGGGAAAAGAAAGTTCTGCCTTACCAGTAAAAAACCTTTTTTTTTATTGCTGATAGGTACGCGCTTATCTCACCTAATGGAAAGCGACGATGTGGTCGACGATGGAGCGCGCTTACCTAGAAGTAACCCCATACTTGAATCAAAGATTCCCGGGTTGTAGCCATCAGGAAACACATTTCTCAAGAAAGTTGGAAAATTCTAAAAGATAAGACCGACAAAAATGTGGACATGGTGATATATTTACGGTGTTTGACGGTAAAAAATGGCACACTGCCTAAATACTGTACAGGTGTTTGGTTTGAATACATTGAATAATTACACTGAAATTATGGCTGATTCTGCAATTTTGATGATTGCACAATTAACTTCTAGATATGTATTGAACGCTGTTATTCTATTATTATTTTTAAATTCTTGAGGAAGAACGAAAGAGAGTGTCAGTCTTTTACTGACTAAAAATTACCTTGATTCCTTTAATTGTTCTTTGAGTTCTAAGGCTGCGCGATTGATGGAAAGAGTTACGCAGTAACTCTCTCAATCCATCGCGCAGTCTTAGAACGCGAAGAAAATTACAACTCCATTAAATATATGCTTGTTAAGTAAGGACTAGTCTCAACCATCAGCATCGTGCATATTCTTATAGAAAAAAAAGCCACACATTTTCGTAATTCAAAATTTGCTTGTTCAAATTCACACCGCTCCGCTCATCACTTACACCATACTAAAAAGCTCCCAAAAGTCACGAATGTGCAACGTGTGTGGAGCGTTAAACGATGTCTTATTAGTACGTGTATTCAAAAGGTGAAGGGTCGCCTAGACATCATGAATGAAATGCTGGAAGCCCGTGCCTACAGCGACGAGAAGAATATTTTATTGACTCATTATAAGATCGACGTGTGGAAGTGAATAAAGGAAGAATATGAAGAGAAACTGAGTACTTAAGTAGCAGCGGGCAGGGCATATTACTCGCAGAACAGATAGTCGATGGGGATGAAAGTTTCTGGAGAGGTCCGCCAGCCATTTCTTGGAACACGCACCGTTGAAAGGATTCCCACAAGGTACACCGATGTCCTAGTGAATCTGATCGATGCGAGACGCACAGGATACTTGGCGGAGGCCAATGTCCAACAGTGAACTCCTTTCGGCTGAAATGATGATGATGAAGAGAAACGATATGTCTTAAAGCAAAAAAATGTACACCAACACTTACTGAGCCTGCTTCATAAATGGTAGATGTAAAATTTAAAAAAAAAATCATCATCATCATCATCATCATTTCAGCCGATACACGTCCACTGTTGGACATAGGCCTCCCCCAAGCGTCGCCACATCGAACGTTCCTGTGCGTCCCGCATCCATCGGTTTCCTGCTACCTTCACCAGGTCATCGGTCCACCTTGTAGGAGGCCTTCCAACACTGCGTCTTCCGATACGCGGTCGCCACTCCAAAACCTTTCGGCCCCAACGGCCATCTGTTCTGCGAGCAATGTGCCCTGCCCATTGCCACTTAAGTTTGGCAATTCTTTGTGCTATGTCGGCAACCTTAGTTTTCCTGCGGATATCTTCAAAAAAAAAAAATAGAGGAATAAAACCCCAATAGTTGAGATATTGTAGACTTATCATAGCATATAGAGAAGGCTAACAGCTTTCCTTATAATCTTCATATAGCAGATAAATTAAAGTATATAAAAGTAATTCAGTAGAGGACCTGCATTATAAAGGAATAAAAGAATCTTGATTTTGAAAGAATTTGTTAAAGGAAGCCTAATAGTTCTGGTAACAAACTCAAAAGAGCCATATTATGACAACTATTTGTTTACAATAACTGCTGAATGCTGCCCCCAACTCCAATCGCGTCAAATTAGTAACCCATACCTTTAAAAGTTACTAGACTAACTGCTGCTAGCGGCTTCGGCTACGTAATTGTAGACAATTATCCCAAGGGAACACACATACTCCACGCGTCCAAAGCAAATCGGTCAGCAAACCTTATGGATCTAGCAGGGCCTGTGCCTGCTAGGACCATGGGTAATATGAAAAGGATACTCGTGGTCTTAGAACGCAAAAGGCAACTGAAAGATCAAAGGTGTGGTTTTAGTCAGTAAAAATCTGACACACTCACTCCACCGAAAGAGAGTGAGAAAGTGGAAAAAGTCATTAGACGTATTATCCTACCATAAAAAAAAAACGTGTTACAGAACAACAAACTACACTGATTTGCAATGTTTTGCCGTGACTAAAACACGAACGGTAATGACGTATCGAGTTTAAAGATTATAGATAACCACATAGGTTGCTCGCTTAGACTGGTGACTTTTACAACTGGCTCAGAATGCTGCGCAATGATACACTCAACGTGTTCTAATCGATTTGTCATCAAGATCTCGAGATACGGACTGGTATAATAATATGTTTGAAGATGATTTATCGTAATTGATTCAGAGCGACTGAGAATATTCAGAGCGTGAGATGTGTATGAAAAGTAAAATAATATTTAACATTGATTTAAGCTTTTATTGTTTTGAATAACACTTAAATATGTAATCGTGAAGGCCTGTATCCAGTAGTGGATTGGCAATAGGATTAGTTAAAGTAGTAGCCAGTCGAATCTAGTATGTCTTTGTGAAGTCAATTTTGAGTTAAAGAATTTTTGAAATCGGTCAAGTAGTTTTTGAGTTAAATCATAATAAACAAACAAACAAATAAAAAATCAAATCTTTCCCTTTTTATAATATACAGATAATATAAACCCATCATGTCAGTTGGTCTGTCTGCTAGTAATAAACTTAAAAACTACTAAACGGATTTTCATGCGCTTTTCACCAATAAACAGTGTTTTATGAAGAAGCTATAGGTTTTTAATGCATGTAATAGAGAAAAAAAAACCGTGAATTTCAAATATTTCTAACATCCGTGCGAAATTGAAAAGGATCACTAGTGGGTAAAAAGGTTGTAGTTTATATTTAGATAAAATGAACAAGCATACTATAGTAAAGCTATTTAATCTTTTAACCGTATCGAAGTCAAAGCCCACACATTCAATCCGAATAAAAACCTCACACTTCCTCATGCATATCCAAAAACCACACATCGTCGCCAAAAAACAAGCAAGCTAAACTGAAAATAAACTGAACCCTATCGATACTGTCGACAAAATAAATAAACCCTTCAGCGACCACATAAAATGGAGTCAATTTTCCTCAACCGTGTCCGGGCTTTTCCAGTGTCCCGACGAATTTTCGCGAGCGAACGAAATTGTCCCGGTTTAGCCTATACGTGTGTACATGGGAACCGTAGGGGGTGACGTAGACACGTTATATGGGTTGTCGTATGAGCTCAACAGGTGGCAGCCCGTAGGGTTAAGCGGTGCACGCAGTATGTTAGGGAATATGCTCTAGGTCATTTAATTTTAGGCATATGTCGTTCACATGTGTGTGTATGTCATTGTGTTGGTATCGAAGATGTTAACTATTTCGATGAATTGTTGAATTAATGATTACATGTTAATAGAGTTTTATAAATAATAAACTACTGTCTTAATTGTTTGTTTTTTAACTGAGTACTCACTCTTTATATGTTACTATTATTTTTATTTAAAAGGTTTTTTTTATTTTTTTTTCATGTTATATTTTATAATTTGTGATCGTTTTATTACCTATTTATTTTTTTGTGTTTCATTTTCGTATAAGTTTTTAGATTTTTTATAATTACTTGTGCTTTGGTGCAGTGGTGTAAGTTTGTGCTGTAACAATAAATGTCTTATCTATCTATGTGTCTAATTCACTGAGTAATCGGTCTTTCTTAAAAAAAATGTCTTAAGGAGCAGAAGATTTTTTTTTATGTTTTATCATTCATTAATTTTCTAATATAAATAAACTGGAAAATATAGCAAAAACCATGCACCCATAATTCCACTCGCCACGTTTTAAGGAACCGTATTTCTACTCTCTCCTCCATTATGATGAAAATTCTACGAACTAATAACTCTGAAAACTACAAAGTTAGTAGAAGATCTCAATTCCTCGTACAGCGAACCAAGTTGATATTTTTTTTATTTCTAGCGGACGTATAGTACTTTATTAAAAATATAATATAATAAAATTGATATAGCAAAAGTTTTCATGACTTCCATATTTAGAAAAAGATAAAAAATATTGATGTTTGTTTTGTTTCGTGTGTAATTGAAAATTTACTATAAATAACACTATAGTTTGTGGAAAATAAACCAATTCAAATCACAAGATACAAGAAAAACCGCGTGCATACTTAATACTTCCAAATAATAAAGTAGAGCATCTTCCTAATCTATCCCGGAAAATGTTTTCTCATATGTCTGGAAAAGCCAAGCCAACGTGTAGGGGCCCACGGCGGGCAATTTACGTCGTACTTTTGTTTTACGGGGCCCACACCGAATAAATTTCAGACTACCCTCTTTCGAGAGCATTATAGTGAGCTCATGAATGTGATATGGATTTATGAGCACATGTGAGCAAGGTTTTATTTTGTGCTCGGTTTATGGTAAAGAGTGAGTTTTGTGATTCAATTTGTATGCTTTGTGATTTTATTTTGGTGTTCGCTGATGTCGTATTGTTTTATGTCGTGTGGTAGATGTGCGATTGTTTTTGTATTTATTGGAACAATGGATGTTAAAGTTGTGTATCTGTTTTTCTTTTTTCTTTACTACTTTTAAGACACGTTTTAGTTTCGTATCTTACTGTTGTAATAATTTCATGTCGTAAGTTGCTGATCTAATATCAATGTCTTTATTTTTTTTTTTCATGAACTCTTAGTATATTCATTGTTAAGGTAGATTTGTTAGGTGCTTTTTAACGAAGTTATTCATTACTATTTACGATCATAGGTACGAGTATCTATTTATTGTATATAAAGATATAATCAGTTCTTTTTTTGTATTTTGTTGGTGGGAAATAATTTCCTCCGCTATGGGTAGAGTGAGAGGGAGTGTCACACCAGCGTTTCTTCAGTTGACCTTTGCGGTGGCTCTCTCACACAATCCTGAAATCCCGGCTTCAGAAAATATCACAGCGGTATTCACACTAAATATAGAGGTTTAAAGTGAAGCTTTATACTGAGTAGAAGGTATTCTATGTGCTATTCCAGACATAATCTAACATTACACAAAATTTTATCCAAATCCGTTTTACCAATGCAACATGTTTTAATGTCCCCTGCACACGAGCCACAAAAAAGCCGCTTCTAGCTTTTTTTGTGGCTCGTGTGCAGCGGTGCCGTCACAAAAAAAGCTAGAAGCCGCTTCTAGCTTCTCCGGCCACAAGCTGTCGCGCTTCACCTTTTTTTTTGTGGCCGCTTCTAGCTTTTTTTGTGGCCGGTGTGCGGGGACACTTAATAACAAACTTACAAACTTTCGCCTTTATAAAACGAGTGTGATGTCATGTGATGTTATAATTAATTTGATTCCGTCATTTCAGTTTTCTATTACTAAGAACAATACAAATTAACAAAATAATAAGACACATAATAAAACACACCCTTAACTTCAAACACTTACATATCTTAAAACCTCTAATTAAACCAGTAAACACATTGTTCAACCCATTACTGAAATCAGCTTACAATTAATTAACCACAACCACGTACGTAAACGTTAACCGTAACGCCAACGTGCGCGTAAACGTTTAGCGTAATGTGTGATAAGTGATAATACAAAGGGGGAAAACGTAACCCCCATGGGATGATAACGTTACTCTGTAAGCGGGAATTTGATGGCAGTGATGTGTGTAATGGGATGTTTGAGTTTTATGTTTGTGAGTGAAATGTTGTGACTTTATTGGTGACAGTTTTCAGTGAAGATGTAAAGATACTCGTATCTTTATTTTATATAATTCTTCTGAATGTGTGTTTTGTCACCTAACTCCTAAACGGTTTCGGATGGCTTGAAAATACAATTGGACACGGTAGGTGGCGTTAAAATCAGATTTTAAATTATTTTTTATTGACGAAAAGCCTATTTTTGGGAGGGAGAAACGGTAGTTAGTATTTATATAATAACATTAATTTTAACATTTAGCCTATTTAGCATATTCTGGTAGTAGTACGTTCAAAAACAGCTACTGATACGATTTCAGCTATTTTAAAAATAATATATGCACTTAATTGAGATTTTTTTTTTATAAATCTTGAATAGCGATACGCTATTAATTATAGTACGTCGATTCTTATGTTATTTGATATAATTGCGGTAACTTACATAAATAATAATAATGTAAAAAAAACCACTACTTAGGTAAAATTTCAGTACTTAAATTATGATTCCCACTTAATTATCTAATTGGAGGTAAAGGTGTGCTTCTTTCTAGTTACAAGTTGTATTTTACAATCAATCGTTAGACTTGTAAATGAACAAATAAGTTTGAAGTCATTTGTAGCTTTCAGAGCAATTTCGCCCTTGGGGCAAAAGGGAAGCTGTCAGTAATTCAAGTTCCAGTTATTTAGTTTACAAAAGATAATCGTAACAGTACTAACTAGTTCCTAACTAATGCTCTGTACCTACGATCGCGGAAGTACTCCACATGGTAGCTTCACACACCGTGCATTACCAACAGCTATCGTCACACGCCAACTACGATAAGTAGGATTATACTACACTAACTACTGTCAGCGGCTCCGCCTGCGTCAAAATATACTAATTACTCCTTCAGGATATCTGTGATACAGATTTAGTGGCAAGTGGCTTTGGGCAGGTCACATTGCACGCAGAACAGGTGGTCGATGGGGATGAAGGGTTCTGGAATGACGACCACGTACCGGAAGAAGAAAAGGAGCGTTGGAAGGCCTCCCACACTGGACAGATGACCTGGTGAGGGTCGCGGGAATCGCGGGGATTTGAGATGCACAGGACCAGTCATTGGGGCGACGCTTGGGGGAGGCCTATATCCAACAGTGGACGTGTTTTGCGGGCAGTGAGCAATGAGTAGCTCGCTGTCCGACCGTCCGGTAACTAAGCCCAAGTCGTCGACGGCGCGCACTGTCCCCGCGCTCCTCAAAGAGTTGTCAGCAACAGCAGGGGCCCAGCCGGGTCAAAGCCTACTGAGGCCAGGGTTATTCGAAACGGAACTCGAGCCCCGGTGTGAAGGCTTGAAGGAACGGAGTGGGTTTTTTAGTCAGTAAGAGTCTGACACTATCTCCCGCTCTAGGCTATAACATCACGCTATGACTCTCAAGAGTGAAGTAGTAACCAAAGACGCGGGTGAAACCGTAGGAGACAGTTAGTTAACCATAAACACACAAACTCTACTAAAGACCGCGGAAGCATTTCACATGGTAGCCGCAGACACCGTGCATTACTGCTATCGACACACGCCAGCAACGACAAGTAGGATTATGCTACATGAATTGTTCATTAATCTGCACGTATGTGCCTGTAATATGTAGGGTACGCATGGTAAGGTGTCTGTAATCAAAATGTTCTGTTACTAATAAACCGACCGAGGCAAAATTCGCCCGAACCGCAGGTGAGGGTATTATGGAACTAGGCGAAGACATTTTGGGGTCCAGTGCCGCAATGACAAATTTCCATGTTTTTCCGACGTTTTTTAACACACTTATGAAGAAATAAAAATAAACAGCCGCTTAGCGCCCAGTCTGATACGGTAAATACAATTAATTGTGGCGAGCTCGCAAACTTTTCCGCACTAGCATAGATAACAGTGAATAGCATGCCTAAAAGCGGTGAAGATAGGAGCGAGTATGCGAGTAAGTATATTGAAAAAGATGTATCGGGGGCGAGCTCTTTTCCGCACTAGTACGGATAGCCGTAAATGGCGTGCTTAAAAGTGGTACGGATAAAAGCGAGTTTGCGAGTAAGTATATTGAAAAAGACTTTTTTTTTGAGGTGGATGAGAAAGTTATTTGATGATTTTTCATCTCAAGAAAAGGTAATACAACTGCCTGGCATAATGTTTGCACTTAGTATAAAAGCTTTCCGACTCTCGGCTTCAAATCTAAGTTCTTACATCTTGCGCAAGGCCTGAGATTATTCCTGTATGTTCCTAATCGGTGTTCGAGTATCACATTCGTTCTGCCTGCAATTTCGATTTCCTCTTTAGGAATCGAATGTTTAAGATCTTCATGCAGTATCAAGACCTTTCAGGGTAGTATTATATACTTAGGAGATCAAATTGTTTTGATAAATCTTTTTAAAAGCTCTAAATTAAATATTAATTTGTATACCTTTTTTGAGTGGGAAATCATCCAATGCCCTCTTCTACACTAGGGTGGAACGGAGAGCAGGTCAGACTTTTACTTGCCCGTTTGCCAAACCCTAAGTACTTTTCAGAAATTTCTAAGCAGGCTGCGGCTCTTATTTATTAGAACTTATTGCAACACAAATGTACAAAGGCGGACTTAATGCCTTAGGTATTCTCTACCAGTCAACCTAGGGCGGTGAAGAGAAAACATGGCAGGTGCATAAAAAAAAAGAGAGAAAAATAAGATTATTAAGAAGAATAAGAGTACAAATTTATAAACACATGAATAAAATAGACATTATATTTAATATAATAAATACCTACATATTTATTTATATTAAGTAAAAGAAGGAGGGGGAGGAGGGGGGCTCTTTTGTGTCCCTACGGTTTTACTGACTTTTTAACACAAGCTCTGCATAGCTTGGGACTAGACGGCGTTGTGTGATAGTTGTGGAATATATTCTTAAAATCTATTTTGCTGACCGTACATAAACCGCTACTCGCTGTCTAATCTCGCACGGCAAGTTATTTGCGTGTTACTATCTCACGCACGCACTGCCCGCTTGTTTCGCTGACGCTACTACCATACGCGTCTCTTGCTATCTGTACCGCGGAGAAAACAGATAGAAATACCCTTTCTAAAACACTTAGTACTAATTTACATTTGTTGGGAATTAGTTTTACGGTGCAGTTAGTGTTTGTAAAGTAAGTAATTAAAATGCTGCTTGTTTGGTTAATTAATTAATTTGGTTACCTATTGAACAAATTGATTGCCAAATATCGCTAGTCATACTATTATTATCACCAGTGATCGGAATACGTAGGGCTATTTAGGTTCATTGACCGCAAATATAGGTGTTAATATGGATATTCCACGGGATTCCGGTTGATACTACGGGATTTAATTGAATTTCATTATTTTTGTCAATATGTATAAAAAAAATATATGTAAGCCAATAAGCGCATGATTATATGCGACGTTGTAAATACGTCAACAGCACGCTATAAAACTTTTTGCCAAGCGCGCGACGTTGCCGCTTTGTTGAAACGCGTTCAGATACCGGCACGGATCTTGAGCGCTCGGCTACTCTTTCATTAGTCCCGAAGGCAAGATAGTTTTTTTTTATAATTTTACTATCTCTAAATACGAAAGGTTAAACCTTTCGTATTTAGAGATACAATTAAAAAGTTATTATGTCTCGCGTGGATCCACGTTCCGGACACACAAAGGGTTAAAACCAAATCCCGGGACTCGGGGAATATCCATATTATTCTAACCTATGGCTAGTACATAAAACAGCCCTACCTATTCCGATCTCTGATTATCACACTATATCGTAATCACCAATGTTTGTACAAAACATTAGTTTCATTACGAGTATATGCGAAACTCAAAACACGTTTTATGTAAAAAGTCTATGTACAAAATTTCATAACTGTATCATGAAAAATCACAAAGTTATAAGCTTGTTATGTCTGCAAAAATACATAGTCACTGGGCCATCCAGGTGACTGAGGGGTTCTTTTGTACTTGCACCCAGCTGTTTGCTAGCGCCTAATGTCCGCTATGACCTGCCGTAAGCTGTGGTGTACTTAGTATCGGTAGAGTCCAACTTGTGATCTTTTTAAATATTTTTGGGGAAAAATACAACATGGTGTAAAAACAATTGGAATCCATTCAGTTACTGAATCTGAACAAATTATATTCAGGTTTCACATAAACTTAAAATCCTTCACGCTTAAATGTCAACATCGCTTTACACAAAATTTGGCACATTACCCATGTGCCACATTTTGTGCAAAGCGATAATGACCATGCCATGTTGCTCGTGTTTTTAAAATACAAACTGTATTTTGCGTACAGGTACGACAATATCATTCGATCTATCTCAGCTTCTCAAGGAAGGCTAGTAGCACACACACCATTTCGCGGTGTTTACCTGGTTTTCCGAAGTACTTTGTCCTGAATCCATCGACTACTGGGCAACATAGAAGCAGATGAGCCGTCGTCTTGCCCTCCCCCATGCAAGTTCTATAGAGTGGTCTGTCGGTAACACCGATAGTAAGTAGGTAACCTATGTTGCCACGTGGAAGCGATAGGCGTCCGCCTGGTCCGGTCTAGAGTTAGAGGGAATGAGAAGCGGTCACGTGGTATCTAGTGGCTGAAACCGTAAGGGAGAGGACATTTTTACGCCTGAGCCGGCGTCGCAGGAAACACTTCGAGTGTTGGAAGTCGCAGGACGATTCCCACGCACTGGAATCGCGGGCTTGCGGACGAATAGTAACTAGCGGTCCAGCTGTCTGGTTTTTTTTCTTAGGTGGGAAAGTCCAATAATATCCCCAGCACTTCGTGTCAGACTTTTATTGACTAAAAACCCACTCACGTGCCTTCGTTGCCTTTCATACCAGGGTCGTGTTTTCCCTTCAAAAGCAAACCCTTGGGGTCAGTAGATTTCGACCTTGCTGGGCCCCTACGGTTGGCTGTCTGGTCAAGATCAAACCTGCGTAGTGTTCCACGTGATCCTGCATCCGCCTCAAAGTGATATCAGCAAAACTGAAGGGGTCCAGTAGGACCAATACCTACTTGGGTTGAAAAATTATTTTATCCTATGCATCTCTAACATGCTAGTTTGTACATAAAGTGTGTCCGAAAGTATTCTAAAACTTAACTACTAAGTAATGGTCAAAACTATTATTAGCTTTTCTAAAGATCCAATTACTGTTTCTGAAAGAAATATAATTTCTATCTGAATTAATTTAGCGTTTCTATTAATAACTGTTTATATTACAAAATATGAATAAGCATTCAACGCAGCATTTAAAAGAGTTCTTAGAAAAATTACATTTTGATTCAAAATATTAATTTCGATTCAAAATATGACACAGGTCAGTAGCAATTGAATAAATACGCATTATAAACCAACTTGTATGATTCAATCATATTCACACTTATTGCAATGAATACAAGGTTTAATTTCGGATAAATTATGGCATGAAATGATATTAGTATTGTAAATAGCATTGCTTATAGTACACCTAAGTTGTTGGACTGTGCAATCAGATGACTGGACAATGCAGCGACTAAAAAGATTTAGAGACGTTATTGTGACTAAAGATTTTAACGAAATGATTGACGTTTTATTGTGAATTTTGAAGTAGATAGAGACCTTTTATTTCTTCTCATGAAATAAATGTTATTTTAATTTACATAACTGTACAAAGTACTTATGTAAACGTAATTTATGTACTTCTTGATATACTATACATACCTAGTATAATAGTAACACTAATTAGGTAGGTAGATTTTAGTAATTAAATACGATAATAAAAAAAAAGACACTGATGTCCCGGTCATGCGTGTGTCATTAAAAATAATTCTTTAACTGCATTACATTTGTTTGGCACGCCCCAGAACCCAAATAGCTTGTTGCATTTCATTTTGAGAGGTGTCATTAGATTCATCTGAATTTTAACATTGACTGAAGATGGATTGATTGATGATTGATTGGATTGATGGGTGTTGGCGTCAAATCTTATGCTTGAAATGAAACATATTTCACCAACTGACTGCTTCAAATTTATTTCCAACTTTTTAGCTGTTTTTTACGGTCGGATTTTTTGACACTGTCAATTTTTTAGTTCAGTTTTCGACTCCACCCCACCAAAATTCTCTCACAGAGCTACTGATAAATCGGCACAAGTCTGCGCACATTACAATTAGACCGAATCTGTAAAGACATAAATAATGTAGACGTTTAATAAGTGATCCTAGCATACTTGCATATAGCGGTCCCGTTCTGATTGTACCTGATATGGCATGAATCAGAATTATTGCACTGATTGTGGCCGAAAACTTGCTCGAAAGAATGTTTTGTATCAACAGCTTTGTTTGGAAATGGGCGGTTGTGATTTGTGAATGTTGATCTAATGAATTGTATAGTTTCTTGAGCAATACTAAACTGTGTTTTTTATTGGTGAACTTTACACAATACGTAGTTCGTCGGCCGATAAGGACCAGGGGGTTGAGTTTAACTCATGCCTCAAAGAGATGTCAGCATGAGTGATTGGATTCAGGAACGCAAAGGGCAACTGAAAAACTCGGGTGGGTTTTAGTTAGTAAAAGTCCTGACACTTTCTCTAGCTTCAACTAGAGTGAGAAAAGTTATTTGATGATATCAAACTCTCAGAAAAAGAGGGCTCTACATAACACTGAAACCATTCTTACTATCTTATTTAATGTCCTACATACATGCCCTAGATGTGGCCGAGGGCGTCCACAGTAATACGCCATCGCGAACGGTCCTGAGCTTCACGCTTCACTTCGCTCCACGTCATTCCGTTGCTCGCTGCTTCTGCCAACACGGTGCGTTGCCAATTTTGACGGGACAGCCACGTTTTCTTTTTGAAACCATCCTGGTTTCCAATAAAATTGGAGTCTTGAAATCAGATATTTTAGCAGAACTATAATGTACCCTTAAAGCTAGTACGGTTGAGAATTCAGAAGATACAAAACATGCGCTTTTGAGTCCAATGCCCAAGGACTTAAAAACACCATCATAACGGTTACAGAATTATAAGTGTTACATGTTGAATTGGTAACAGAATCAATTATGTAACATTTATAAGAGTATTTTCAATGTGTTAACCCAAAACACTTATAAAAGTGTAACCGTAACATATCTGTAACAGATATAAAAGTGTTAATAAGTGTAACAGGTAAACGCAGCGTTGCCAAATTTGCAATTTGCTTATTTATGGTATTGTAAAATTACTTATAGCTAAAGCTGATTATTTCAGTTACATATATTAACACTTATTAACACATATAACCGGTTACAGTTTGATTCGGCAAAACTTATTAACACATTTAAAAGGTTACAGTTTCATTCGGTAACATTATTGTATCTGTTACATTTAAAAGTGTTTTTCTGTTAAAACTATTTTAAAAAACAGTGAACACATTATTACGGTTATAGTTTGAGTCCCTGCCAATGCCCATTTCCAGAACTATTGGTTCAAATCCAACACTGCAAATAATTGTTTCTGAAGATTTTTTTTTTTGTTGAACTGGCATGATAAACCTTTACAGGTACCTATAGTACCTCTATTCATGCCTTGCCAAATTCCACTTACCCTAAGATATAAGTGGCATTCTGCATACACCGCTCCCAATTATTTATCGAATTGTACCAAATATGGTACAAATCAATTACTGTGTAGATTCCAATGTGTAAGTGTAAACTATTTAGCGATAAATTATTTGTAGGCCTTACAAATGATTAATACGTTTAATTTTCAGGTGGCCAACTAATCGTTACAAGTTATTACGAAGTTTGATTTAGTTAATAGGTAGCCTTATAATTATTTTCTTGGTATTAATTTATACAGCTAGTCAGTTAATGGGGTGGTCAAACGAGTGTATTGGTATCACTTTCAGTTGGATTGTGGTTGTGTCAAATGCGGTTCTAGCCCTCAAAAAAGTTTGTGGTCTTAACTGACAGTCACTGGAAAATCGGATAAGTGCGAATCGAAGTAAGAACTCATTTATGATTGAAAAAAAAAAGAAAGTAAGAAAATTCTTTTTTGTCACACAGTGTAGAAAATCTTGTAGAGTCTGTCTAATAAGTCAACCGACTTGTGTAATTATTAGAGTAAAATGAAATCTGATGTAGTCAACGCTGGTTCAATAATCAATGTTGATTAGGAGATAAAAATCATTTTTTACTACTAAAAGAACCTTATAAAACGTATTGAATATAAGTATTTTTTAAATAATTAAATATTATACAAAATTCCCAAGTCGGTTGACTTTTTAGACAGACTATAAGAACATAAGATTTAAAAAAATGGAGACATTTTTAAAATGTACTAAGACGCCAAGTTCTATTACAATGTGTAAGTCATTGACGTGTTCCAAACGTTGATTACAGTTGTGGGTATGCCGCCATATGCCCAACGTGCCCATATCGGTGGATCCGCTCTTGGGTTATGTCCTGTTTTTCCATACCTTGGTCCCAAATTAAACAAATCGTTTCTTTTTCTACTGAGACCGGACCCTGGAAGGAGTTGAGTGTACTAAATATAAGAACCGCACTCTGTGCATGGTTTTAAATTCAGAAAAGCATGCAATTTGTGATTCTGGATGTTTTCAGAAGGTTTGTTGGTCCATTTAATTTTACACCCGGGTAGGGTATATAGTTATACTAACCTACTAAAGTCTAATTAAAATAGTGATTGTATGTCTCATTTTAAACCAAAGTTATATTGAGTTAACTAAACAAACATAATAACGTTGACAAATTATCTAGTTATGTTCTGCTTGAGGCTATTACTAACAACATACCTTTCAACTTATTCGTCAAATTGTAGCAAATATATCGCTTATTATATTTCAAACTACCTTTAGCCCGCAGTTTCGCTCGGGTATCAACTGCATACCGCGTTCACTCAGGAATAAGTAGGTGTCAAATTGTAAAGTTGCTGTAAAATTTAGCAATCGGACCACTTCTTTCAGAGATTACCTCCTACAAACAAAAAAACAAACAAATCTTACCTGTTTATAATATTAGTGAAGACTAGCTTTAGCCCGCAGCTTCGCCCGCGTATATAAAAATATAGCCTATGTCACTAAGGAATAAAGCAGTTTTCTAACGATGAAACAATTTTAGCAATCGGACCAGTACTTTCAGAGAATACCTCCTACAAACAAAATAAAAAACTACCTCTTAGGGTGAGTTGCACCATTTAACTTTAACGATAACCAAACCATAACCAGCCGTGAAATGGCCTCCCATTGGTCAATTCGACGATTTGACAACTGTTAACGGCTTTGTTATCGTTATAGGTAAATGGTGCAACTCACCCTAAGAGTTAGTTTTTTATTTTGTTTGTAGATGGTATTCTCACCCTTAATTTTACATTATTACAGGTCGCGCGGTGAATCAAGATCGCTCGGTGAAAATAGTGGGGGCAATCGGCGCATGTGTACAATTGCGCACAGAAATTCTTAGTATGTTAGGATTTTATTTTTAATTTCGTATGTTTGAACCTTAGTTACATAACTTATAATAACACTAGTTTTTGATTGTAATTTATCTTGTAAGTAGGTAAATTCAAAAAATTCAAAATTTTAAAATAAAACATAAAATTAAAAATAATAATTTCGTTAGTTTCTTTCTTTAACGTAATAATTCACGTCGTAAACCATTTTTCTGGCTAGCCGTTTTAAAACTTTATTTTTGACCATTTTTTTTTAAGATTACGTATTACTATTACGATAACACAAGCTATGCGCAACAGTACCCAAGTACAACAGTATCCAATGAGAGGCGAGAACGCAACGCGGGAATTGAAGAGCGACTCTATCTACCAATGACGTGTCGCCGACGGCGCACACCCGCCCGTACGTCGCCAAATAGACCGTAGAATTGAATACTGCGCATGCCCCTTCCACTTTTGCCGAGCGATCTTGATTCATCGCGCGACCTGTATCCGGTTACTGAATCTACACTAATTTTATAACGAAGTAAAATTTTTTTTTGTCTTCATGCAAAAACCAGAATTTAAATAAAAACATATAACGTATCAACATGTGATCAGCTAGGATGAACTGTCGGCTCGTTCATGAAGATGTTATGTATTTCCACATCATTTACAGTTTCATGTAGTTTTCATCAATAGACAGAATGATTCATGAGGTAGGCTTAAAACTGTACTTGTATTAATATTATAAAGCTGAAGAGTTGGTTTGTTAGAACGCGCTAATCTCAGGAACTAATAGGTCGAATTGGAAATTCTTTTAATGTTGGGTAACCTATTTATCGAGAAAGGCATTATATAAAGTCACGCTGTGTTTAATAAGAACGGGGCTGGAGTTGAAGATGGGTAAAACCAGTTAGTGTATATTATAGTTAGGAAAAGCCGATATTTCTAAGAATTCTACACCCATTCGAAGCAGGGGTGGGTAGTCAGTAAATATAAAATAAATTCCTAGTTCTCTAGAGGTTGTGGTTATACAGGGCTTCAAGTCTGCTATTACAATAGTGTCAGAGTGGTCTATCATTGATTTCATAATTGTTGATTTTGACAAGTTTTGGTTATCTACTATTATAATGGCGTCATTATGACTTTCCAATGGTCAACCACTGACACTCCATTGAAAGAAACGGTAAACTACTCGTACTTCATGACAAATGAATATCTGACGTATGCGGTAATCTGCTAAAATTTTGACAGTTCCTTTGATCAGTGACCTACAATTAGAATATCATTGTGCAGTTATTGTTTTTAATAAGCTCGATATTTTCATTTTACCACTAACTCCATTGCGAGACTATTGGCCGATCAATGATTGATCATTATGAATTAGCAGATTACGAACTTTTAGCAAAGTGACGATGGCATCGTGTTGGAATGACGAATTTATAAAATTAGCAGACTTGGGCCCCAGGTTTCACTGTTGCAGTATTGATAAGCATCAATAAGCAAGATAGGTTATCTGCTTAACGTATCGATGGCAAAACTGGTTAAATTCCTTGCCTAGCCCAATATTTGGCCTCGGTAATGCCGTCCACTGATTAAGTCCCTACGTGAACAAGTAACAGGGCAAAAAAAAACCGGTGTCTGCAGAGCAAACCGCACAAATACTAAAGATTGGAACGTTCCGAAGACCCTCATCTGTAGAGATTGTCTTTGCTGCGCCCAACTTGGGTGCGAAGTCTGTTTTATCTATTTTTTTATCTAGGTAATGTCCAAACTAATAAAACTAGTAAGTCCGTGTTCTCAATCCATGGTAAACAAAAACTAAGGACATGCACTTAGCATGTGACTGTTCGGTCTAACGCGTACAACCTTCGACACGCTCAAGCGCCTACAAGTATAGTTAATGACACGGAAAATGAAAAACACTTAGGTATGGGGAAAAACTAGGTTTTATTTTGTGATGCCTTCAATTTTTATTAAGGGTGCAGTGTGGGCAAATAGTAATGATATAATGGTAAAAAAAATAAAATGGTAATGTGTTTTGTGTAGTCGTGCGGTAGTAGTGAATTTGCTACTTTTTGGTGTACAATACAACAATAAACTTTATTGTATTCTGTTGACCCCGACACAAGAGTTAACCCCTGAGACACCAAGCATTTAAATAGGTTTAAATACGGGAAAAATGGAAAGGTTGCTTATTTTCGAAATTTACAGACTACTTTATGAAGAATTTTTTATTTACATTCTTAGATACATAACCAATAAATAAAACGCTCAATATTTTAATAATCTACGCGGACTTTTAATAATCTTAGTGTTCAACCGAATGGCGCGAAATCACGCGCGAACGCCGGCGTTCGCGCGTGATGATAAGACCTAGGCAGGATTTTACTATGTGTGATTTATTTCATCATCTCTGCTGTCAAAACGGTTAAACCAAACTACATCAGGAAACCGGTATAACCTAAAATAAAAAATCTGACATATTATTATATTACATCCCATTACGGCCCATTCCATCTCTCCTAGAGTGAAGGCCTGAGACCCAGCAGTGGGAACATTATAGGGTTGACTACGCCTATGTATGGAGGAAAACATTTTGAGGAACCAATGTCCTAGAACCACAAAAACCAAAGACATGTAACATCCACTAACCTGCAGTAGGGTATGATGTATTAAAGGTTTTTATCTCTGCTAGAGAGGGTCATCATTAAGTTGATTATTTAATCGAAAGCCCGATTTCTGAGTTAGGTTTTCAACACGATAAAAATGTGAGGTTATAATCTATTACACACGTCCCTAGATTTGTTTCTTCTATCTTCACGTTTTCAGTGCCAAGAACTTTATATTTAATCCAAACATTTTATTTCTGAAACGCGGCTACATAAATATGAAATTGATATAAACATAAACAGCAAAGTGTACATTGAGTCGCGCATTAACGCATTTAACATAAAAATCTTTTTAATTCACACGGTTTTAGTCCTCCGCGTCCCTATTCTATTTACAGTTAATGTTTTAGAAGTAAACTTAATATGAAAATTATTGACGGATAAGTTATGTGTACGTGATTGTTGGCTGGTCAAGAATACAGTGGTAATTTCAAATAGCTTTAAATTCATGTAAAGTGTTATTAGTCATTACTTTCAAATGACATTTTTAAGACACGAAAAGGACAATTATTCTATTTTCTTCTGATTTATTTAGACATATTAAGAGGCCTTACAAGATACAATAAGTAATTTTACCAGTCGTAATTCCACATAAATATGATCGATTCCAATAGTAGCAACAGACACTGACCATACCACTCTCTGACAGTAAAACTACATCTAATAACAACATATCAATTGTACCACATACGTCACACCTGTCCACCATAACGTCTCAACAAGACACACAATGACAAATGACGTCAGTCATCAGAATAAGTAGGCGCGTCGTGTAGTCCGACGCGTCTGTTTGAATGGGAGGCGCATTAACGCTCGGCATTCATCAACCGACTAATGACACGTCCGCACGTCACACTGATGGAGTACAAGGTATAGGCGGAGTGTGAATGGTAAGACTTATTTGAAGCAAGTAAGGCCCGGTCGTTATGTAAAGGCCTCTGACAAGGAAGGCCATTTTTTTTTCATTTTTATATCGAGATATTATTCAATGACTTCCCTCGCTCTAAGGTGGGACGAGAGTATCTGGCTGTTACTGACTAAAACTACACTATGTCCTTCAGTTGCCCTTTGTGTTCTAGGACCAAGAGTTTCCTTTTTAGACATTCCCCATGGCCCTAATGGACATCAGGTCTAAGATAGACCGATGACCTGGTAAGAACGTAGAAATCCGCTGAACACCAGAAGTACAGGGCCGGTTGGTGTGGCAATGCTTGGGGGAGTTATATATATGAAAATGATGATGGCGGCGAGGTCTATCCGGCCATTTCTGTTAGTCTTATAATTACAGAAGCACGTTCCTCTCTTAACAAAATGTGTAGACTTGAAAAAAATGTACATTGTAACGATGCCTAAAACAAATTGTACAGCACCAATAAAACTATATCGCTACCGCCTATAACTTGAAACGCGTCATGACGGATGGGAATATTAAAACATTACATATTTTCCTTTCGTTCTTTTTTCTCCGATGGCGTTTTCAGGTCTCCGCCTCGCCTGAATAAAATCTACAGATGGTATACAGTACTTTATAAATTATAAATTACTTTATAGGACTGGTCTTTGTTTGATACAGGTATACTCGGTATATAAACTTAAGTTCCTATAAATTCTAATTGTGTTTTGAATTTCTCTTAAATCTTTTATATATAACGTTACTCCACACAAGGGATTACTCCAGTATCGTGGATGTATTAAAAAAACATGTAAACTTTCGACTCACATACACAAACCACCCAGACCTGGAATACCTAACTTCCTATAGGAAAACATTTTTTGTAAACCAAAAAAAAAAACGATAATCTTCACAGGTGGACATTTTCGCGATGTTTCCGAATTTTAGAGTCCGTGTGGCGTCTCTCTGCAGACCATATTCCACCTTTTGTCCTGCGTCATGTACGCTTTTCACGTAGAACCGAATACTGGGCCAGGCAAGGTTAACTTAAAAAAAAAAGACGTGTGGCACTCGGGGACTGCCGCTGTAAAGCTATTGCATAGCATTTTTATCAACTTATGCAATTATAATTATTTATTTATTTTATTTATGCAGTATTTTTTTTCCTTTGTTTTTTTTTTCTTTGATATTTATTGAAGTTACACTTTCACACATTGCATTGAATTTTGATTGATTTTTCACTCATTTATTTTCTTATCGGTCACCACGCTCAAAAAACAAATGAGTGGGGGGTGTTAGGTTATTTTCGTTACAGAATTTCTGGATTCGGTCTCCACGCTCAAGGCCCGCGATAGAAGTTATGCAATAGCTTAAAAAAACTAGGTTTACCAACGACACAGGGTATGCAACTGTGTATTATTTCAGTCACATTTTGTATAATTTTAGTATAAATTATAAACGCTTGCACTATGGCAACAGGTCTTTCCAATCCCACTCCTTTATCTACCAAAAACCAGTACAAATCTTCCTAAAAACAATATTATTCTGAAACAGGCTACAAGCACTGACCACTATTTCTATGGCCGCTTACAGACATTGTAGTAGCTCAATTCAATTTAGTATTATAACTTGCGTAGGAGGAACTGGAGATTAGGGCAATACCCTATAGCGCCGGTATCGTTCCATGTCATAATATTATGACATGCTTTCAAGGAGGTGGGCAGAAAACTACGTGATACGATCCGCACTTCATTGGCTGGCTATCTGTGTTGATCTAACTACTTATCGGGCCATTTTGAAGGTCAGATTGACGACAAGATTAGTTCTAAGAAAATAATCCTTTTTTTAGGTGATAAATGTAAAACCCACTTTTATGTTGTTTTTTGGCCTTGCGTTTTCCTTTCAGAAGCTAACGCACGACTCCAGCAGGCTTCGACCTTGCTGGGCCCCTACGGTTTTGCTGAAATCTCCTTGAGGCGTGCGTGGAAAAGAAAAATATGATCTACGGTTTTATTTTTTTTTTGAGGTGAAAAATCATCTAAAGATTTGTTTTGACTTCTTAGGGTGGAGCGTGAGGGTGAGTCAGACATTTACTGACTAAAACCCTCTTGTGTCTTTCAGATGTTTTTTGCATTCCAGGACCACGGTATGCCTTTCAGAAATTGCCTGAGGCCCTGGCAGGCATCAGCTGTATTGTATTGGCCCTTACGGTTTTGCAGACATTTCTTTTGACATCTTTTCGATTACATTAAAGGCTAGAGTGTATAGTATAATAAACTAGTGCGTTTCACCATTAACGGTTGCAAACCCGCTTGATGGTTTAAGCGGGATCGCAGTCAAGCGCTAGTTTTCAGCAATAAAACACCCAAAGCAGTGATAATAGTATTCTCTTAACTAAATACACAATGTGCATTTCGCTCCTGTTATATCATTATCAGAACACCAAGAATAAGATTTTTTCATGCAAAAAATACATTCTCATCTCAAAAACTGTATAAACATCCTAACCTCGTTTTCACACTCGAAAAATATTCATAAAACCCTGCGAAAAATGCTGCAAAAAATTCAGCCAGCAGTTTAGACTCGAGAAAAATTCTAGACACGCTATATTTCACACTAGCACCTTTTTTAAGAGGGTATTCATGCACACGTAACACCTGGAGTGGCGTAAAGGGGCTATTACCCGCCCATTACGGGCATTATGACTATGTCGTGCGTAATAACCCGCTGTGTAGAATAATGTGTGAAAAAGTGTGCAGCACAGCGCACTGAATGGAATGAATGGGAATGGCGTGTTTCATTTGTTTTTTCTTGTGAGTGTGTGTGTTTGTGAGGCTGGTTTTTAGGGTTGCGTACCTGAATAGTTCCAACGCGACTATTATTTAGTCAACGCTGATCGCCTGTCCGCGGGCTGTATGTCTTAAACCGTATGAGGTTTTTTTTTTAAATCATCCAGTGACAACACCCGGAGCAGGAGATAGTGTCAGACTCTTACTGACTAAAAGCCTACCGTTAGCCTACGTACCTTCGAGCCTTTCGTACCAGGACCGAGCTTCCCTTTCGGATAACCCTGGCCCCAGTAGGCTTCGACCCGGCTGGGTCCCTGCTGAAACCGTATGAGGTAAAGAGTAAAATTTTTCACTTTGTATTTCTATTGCTGCTATAACATCATCATCATCATTTCAGTTGAAAGTCGTCCACTGTTGAAAAAAGGCTTCGGCATTAAGTATCGCAACAACGAACGATCATCCACCGCATCCACCGGATTCCCGCGACCCTCACCAGATTTCAGTCCAACTTGTGGGAGCCTTTCTATCGCTTCCGGTACGTGGTTGCCACTCCAAAACCTTTCGTCCCCATCGACCATCTGTTCTGCGAGCCCTGCCCATTGCCACTTAAGATTGTTAAAGCTATGTCGGTAACTTTGGTTCTCATGTGGATATCTTCATTTCTGATGTAGTCTGCAAGGAAACTCTTAGCGTAGCTCCTTCTTTGCTGGAATTAAAGGGGGTTCCAATACAAAGGACGTTGTTTTGTTGGCGTTTTTTGCTCGATTTTAATATTATGGTACGGAACCTTTCGTGCCCGAATCCAACTCACACTTGGCCAACTTTTTTGTAGTGTGTGGTTATAAGAGAGTAATGTGGAAGTAATGGTGTATATTAACGTCTTGGTGATTTCGTGAAAGGTTTGTAGTGATGAGTCGTATCATATTAAAGTGCAAACTTTTACATGATGTATTGTGTCGACAAATAATGGATCTTTTTAAGCAAGTTCTTAAGTGTAGGTTTAGGTATGTAGGTATTATGTTTTATTCTCGGACAGAAGATAAGCATTGCCAAAAAGTAGGAATGCCGCTAGTTTTTTGCAGCGAGGAGTGTTTCGACACCATATTATTTAAGATTGTTTTAATTATAATTATAATTAATTCAAGGACTTTTAATATTGTTTTATGTATACATATTTAAAGTTAGTTCTTTTTTATCATCTATATAAACGGTGTGTATCGATTTATCAATTACTATTTTAAACACATTGCAATTACTGTCTACACTAGGTATTCCAAACATCTTAAATTATTCTTTTTTTTTTTATTGTTAATTTATTATCACGTGCAAGCTTGCGTAGTTTGGGGGCTAACAACTAAAGTTTTGTCAACTTTTTCCATAATAACCGATTATTTAGAATCAGTATTAGAATAAACTTAACAATTCCTTATCGCAATCACAGGAAGTTACAAATGGCGAAATTCTACAGTTCCTTACGGTAATAAACCAACTGGAGTAGGTACAAAGATAAACGCAAACTTCCTATCGAGCAGCTTTTAAAACGCGCCCAAATCTAGGTAATACATTACAAATACCTTATATATCATTGACTGACCAATCATATACAAATCAGGGTTATCGTTTTACCCATAAATAAGGGAACTAGATCTGAAACATAATCACTGTTCACCATAACCGGTATTTATCACATGAACTCACAATGTTTATGTTATGTTCGGAGTGTTACAACTATTTCTGCCAAGTGCTTGGGGTAGGTGGAGGTGTGGGGCAGTAGTTAAAGTCTGTGCGATTTTGTGGAGAATAAAACCTCAGTTATAATTACGGGACAATATATCCCCCCACATGACATTGCAACGTTGCCTGGTGACCCACTACTAGCCTCACAACATTTAAACTATTTAGTCCCCATAGGTATATATAATAACGGAAATGTTTGCTCACGTATTATTTACGTTCTTGGATAAATATTTTTTATTTATCCAAGAACGTAAATAAAAAACTCCATAAAAAATAAACGCTCAATATTTTATAATCTGTGCGGACACTTTGCTTGGTGTTTAACCGAAAAATTTACATGACGTGGTACATGTTGTTGGACAATTTCATAGAGTTGTGCGTCATGTAGGGGGACATTTTGTCCCCTATAATATCTAAGGCATTAGCGTTGTTTATTTTGGGAGAAACTAAGGCAAGGACTATCAGTTGACTCAGATGGCAGCAGGGCAACTCTCGGCCGGTGTAGATGAAGGTTTGTGGACGGCGAGTATAGAGCAACTCGTGTACCGACCGTTTTCAGCTTTTAGGAGTGGAAATTTCCTACAAACTCAATTTCGGGCGGTTCATTGAGTCCAAAGCCAAAGTACCTGCTAGGAAACTAGGCGTTCTTGCGAAGGTCCGAAGGTCTTCACACCGGGACAGCTTCTCATGTTATACAAGGCACAGATCCGATCGTGTGTAGTACTGCAGCCACATATGGGCTGGCTCTGCAAAATGCCATCTGGCAGTTTTGGACTCGGTGAAAAGGCGTGCGAAGAGGCGAATTGAATTGGTGATCCAGATTTGGTTAAATCCAATTTAGAAAGCCTCGAGCACAGGCGTAGAGTAGCCGGACTTTTGGTTTTTTACGTTTTAGAGAGTTTGCGCAGGAATTGCATGACTTGATTCCGCCATCTCCTTCCTACAATCGGACAACCCGTCGGATGGCGAGTATTAACCGTTACATTGTTGCAATTTCTACGGCTCGGACTAAGCGTTTCGCTTCGTCGTTTATACCACGTACAACGAAGGAACGGAACAATATGCCTGCTGCAGTCTTCCCGTTTAATTGTAATGTAGGTGTTTTCAAGGCTAAAGTGAATAGGCTCTTAATAAACTAGTGCGCCTCACCATCAACGATTGCATTACTGCTTACCATCAGATGGGATCGTAGTCAAACACTAATCGGACGGAAAGACCGCAGCAGGCAAATTATTCAATCAATCAAGTAAATTTTTGGCTTGATAAGACAGATGATATCGTCGGAACTTCAACTACTGCACATCCCCTGCCCAGTGCTCGTAGGCAAGGCGTTAAGATATCGTATCTCGGACGCTAATGCAGTACTAAGTCATGTGCACGCGCCGTTACTGTGGCGCAACTCAGACTTATAGCCACAACAGATATTTAGTTTGTTTTGCTTTTCTCGCTTTTGTTAGCAAATGTAAAATAATATGGACCTTTTTGTTTTACTGCTGGTGGAGCAGAATTTAGAGGTTTGCCATTCAGGCTAGCATGTTGTTGTTCTGTTCTGAATGCGGGCCTATCGGGACTTGTGTTGCAAAACTCGCAAACATCGGTGCGGACTTTCTTTCCCTTTTCAATGGCAGCATGCCTGCGGGTCGTGAAGCTCTTTGGACTGAAATCGTAGTCTCAATACTAGCTTTTGCCGGCGGTTTTGCCCGTATGAAAGTAAGTTTCTCTATACAAACTTCCAACCCTCGTTGAGTTTCTTAAAATCCATTCATAGCGGATGTCTAAACTCTATATGGAACCTGCCTGTCAAATTTTAAGTTTGTACGTGTTATAGTTTCTGAGATTTCGTGATTAATCAGTGAGTGGTATTTCACATTTTATATACTCGTATAATATATAGATTTTTATAGTACTACAGTTTTTGGTAACTGTAGTGACTTTTTCGTTTTAGTCCCAGAATACTACTTAATTTTTTTTATTAGTGGATATTGGGACCACGGTCCAAAAAACCGCACGACCCATGCCTTCTGGGATATCTACAGAAAAACGTGAAGGTACATTAAAACTTTGAAATTAACACACACTAATAAAGGCGAAAGTTTGTGTGTGATTTTTACTACTTCACGCTCAAATATCTGAATAGATTTAAATAAAATTTGGCACACTGTTAGACCATGTTTATAAAATACATAGAAAAAGCTACCGCTCCTTTCTTTTCTACTTTTTTTTCGGTGGGAAATTAACTTCTCTTGCTCCATCTGCAAACGTCAGACTTTTCTTGACTAAAACGCAAGGCGCATTACTGCGTTTGCACTTGCATTCCAGCACAAATCTTGCCGTAGTAAGTCTTTCGACCAATCTCGCAGTAGTTGTTCCTGCGTTTTACTTCTAAGTTTTTATTCGGACTAATATAATGATAATCCGATAAATAATTAAAAAAAAAATACTTAAAAGTGACGTAACCAAAATCACACACCAAAAATTTCCAAAACCCACGTCCGCCAAACAGAAATCGAACAGCAAAACTGTAGCCAACCAATAAACTTGTGACTTACAAAATCGATCTGCAGTTTCAACATACACTGCTCATACATATCTTGGCACAAGATAGACAACGTTGGCGGGAACCTTAGACAGATCACTGACAAATTTATGTGTCGGATAATCTTATCAACTAAGGCACCATACGGCTTTATTGCCCCAGTGTATGCAGGCGAGACATTGCCTGGTTTATTATTGCTCTGCCGTATATTAGGTGAGGCAATATTTGGCAATATATGCCTTGTCGCAAGTCATGAGTTCATTGTGTATGGGGGTGTATTGTTTACTGTGGGTCATGAAATTTGCTTTTAGTCGTATGCAGTTTTGTATATTAGGAGCTTACGAAATGTCAACAATGTAATCTATTAAACATCATATTAAGAAAGTCAGAAGTCAAAAATATTTATTTCAACTAGACCATTTGCAGGCACCTTTGAATAGTCAAATGACGGTCAGTCCAAGAAAAGTGAAGCTAAATTGCACGTTCCAAAGCGTAGGTCTCTATGGAGAAGAATGTGCAAGAAACTCCATGGACACTCTTTTTAAAACCTATTATGAGTTACATAGATCTTGCTTACATATTTCTGGTCGCTTCTAATATGTGAGCATAATGTAGATACGTAATAATAATACATTATTATTTTTTTTTTTTTAAAAAAAAGGTAATTAAAAATAGAAACCGAATTAAGCCACTGGCAGCTAAGAAACCTGAAGAGCATTATTAGGTCTCATTACAAGAAATCAAAGACAAATCACCGAAGATTCCCCAAACTTAATAAGCAGTGGGCAGGACACATTGCACGTAGAATAGATGTTCGATGGGGCCAAAAGGTTCTAGAGTGGCGACCACGTACTGGAAGTCGCAGCGTTGGTAAACCTTCCATAAGATGGAGTGATTATCTGGTGAGGTTCACACAGGCCATCACCACATCATGTCCAACAGTAAAAGATTTTCGGCTGATTTGGCGATGATTTATATCATGAATTTCAGAGATCAGAAATTTTAAAAGCATTTTCATGAAGCTCTCAGTTACTGAGGGTCGTCGGCGTTGTGTTTCATTTACGCTTTAAATATATATCAGTAAAATTGACGTAGCTGGGCTGCTACGGCATGCATGTCAAGGAAACCCTGGCAAGCATGAAGGGTCGAAGCGTATTGCGGCCATGGGTTCGCTTCTGAAAGGAAAATCCGCACCCAAAATGCAAAGCAACGAAGGAACTAGGAGTGATATTAGTTAGTAAAAGTCTGTCACGCCCTCGCGCTTCGCCCAATGCGGCCGTCTCATTAGATGATTTACCACCTAAAAAAAGACCCTGGCATGCATGTTCGGGCTATGAGATTGTTTGAAAGAGCCACCGTGGCCCAGGAACGCAAAGGGCAACTGAAAGAACCCACGCGGGTCAGTAAATTTGATTGTCGTTCAACCCAGAGCTAAAGATTTATTTTTGATGATTTCTAACTAACTAAAACCAAACTGTCTTAACCAATAGCTGACCTGAGGCCAAAACAGATTTGTAGGTTAACAAAAAAAATCTCATCCTTTCAAAATATTTATGCCTAACTTTCCTTCAATCAAAACGTATTCGGATACAACAAAACAAATCGGTGTTCAATGACACAAAACTGTCACAAACTTGGTCAAAATTTATTGCAACTCCATCGTCTCTTAGGCTTAAACCGTCTTTGTTTAAACACACTTTAAGGTGAACATAAAAATTCGCGTTAAACCGTGAAGTGATACGGAATAGTGTAGTGAGAATAAAGTTCCGAATAAACTATCACATACAACGTTTAATCTTGTTTCCTACAAGCCCCTTTGTGTGTTAGGATTAGGTCATGTTGGTAGAAGAAGCGAGTTCGAACACCATTTTTGAGGTAGGAAATCATCAAATGCCTTCACCCATTATATGGTGGAGTAAGAGGACGTGTCAGCCCCCCTAGCCAAGTTACAACCAGTTTGTGTCGAATTCCGTTCTCTAATCGGTAACGCCTCGGTGACAGCAATTGTAGAAAACGATAAGTTGGTAGCCATGTTGACGCGCCTGAGTCTCTCTCGTTCTACAATGTAGCGTTTGTTTAACAAAGGATGTAGCGTTAAACATTATAGAAACGATTTTGAACGATGTGAACTTGGCTCCGAATTGTCTATTCGTTTGTTCTGACCACGCGACTTTACGTTGAGATGACGTTATTCCCATACGATTCGTCACTTTTCGATAGCGTTAACGATTGCAGAATAACAACTTGGCTAAGCGTGCAGGTTAGTACGAACTAAAACTACACCTGTCTGATTCATTGGCCCTGATGCGCCCCTACGGTTTTGCTGACATTTATTTGAGGTGCAGTCACTCGTGACTCGGTCATTACCGGATGGGTGCACGTCGCCTGTTATAGTCGGAGGTAGCCGCGGCGGCTGTGGTTTCAGAATATCCGTTCCCTCACGGTTGCAGTCATCTTCTTCGCTACCAGCGTTACTACTTTGCGAACAGGAAGCGAACGCATTCCATTCCCGCTTTCAAGACCCGGCACAAAAGGGTCACCGCTACAACCAGATACTGCATCACATAGGCATTTAACATGAAAAGATTGCCAATCTGACATCCACAACTTATCTCTAGGGTAATACGACCCGATTGGTAAGCCTTCGCTCTTCTGAGTACCCGAATTGCCTGTCAAAGTTTTTCGGATGACAGCAGGGGCCTTTATCATCGTCATTTCAGGCAAAAGACAAGACAACGAACCATTCTATGCATCTCTCATCTATCGGATTCTGTCAACCCTCACCAGGTCATTGATCAACTGTGTGGGAGGCTTACTAACGCTGTGTGAAGTTGCAGTACGAAGTCTCCTGAACTTTTCGGCCTACTGAGCGTCCTATCTGTTCTGCGAGCAATGTCATTTGTCGTACCCACTACCATTTAAGCTCGATTCTTCGGGCTATGTCGGTAACCTTGGTTCTCCTGCATACGTCTTCATTTAAGTAAAAATAAAATTGCAATGCTGAAAAATTTTAAGAGCTGGAGCATTGCAAAAGAAAGATGTTCTTAGCTGAAATCCTTATAAGTGCTACCGATGCTGCAGTTAAAGTAGCCTCCTACTGGGCCTAAACATTTTGATGAGTTTACAATCGATTCGAAAAGAAGAAGCTGAATATCATTCTGTTTAAAACGCAATTCGCCACATCGTCCCACCAAACCCGCACCCTAACCGCCACGTTGTGACGACACGCCGTACTAAATCAGTAACCCGATACGGTAGTATCTGTACGTGTCGGGGGTTCGTGTCCCGAGCAGACCTGTCGCGGTGACGTGTTTACTTCACGCCGCGCCCGGCGGGTACAAGCAGTTGTGTAACGCGATCGCGAATGTAGGTGATGCTGGAGAAAGTTAGGTGTATAGGTGATGGTGTGCAGTTTTTGTATAGGAGGGTTCTGAATCGGAAATCTATTTTTTTTTTTATTCTTCAAACCACATAGATATATTTTTATAATGTGGTTTGACCACAAAATGCCGGACGTCGAGCGTCGTCGTTGGCGCCGCTTGCAGACGGCGAGCACTGGGTAGATCGCTGTCCGATAAGTTCTAGGCCCGCGCGTTATAGAAATGTCAGTAAAATGGACGGTCTCCGCTTAGGTTGCCACCTGTCAGAGATAGTTCAAAAGAGTTACCACGGCTCTGCTGCGCAAAGGCAACTGGAGGTACATGGGTGGGTTTTAGTAAGCAAAAGTCTTACACTCCCTCTCGCCCCACTCAGAGTAGGAATCATTTGATGATTTTTCTATAATTTCTTGGGTTGAGAACATTTCTGGAACACCTTGGAAATCATGTAACCATACATAATATTTGATGGCGATGGTGACGATGATGGCGGAAAATCAGGCTTTCCAACAAAAACACTTTGTGTACAAAAAAATTTCTCTGCCCATCAAGAGTAGAATGCAAAAAAAAAAAATATTAACATTTAAATATTGTACGCGTTGTTGCATTGTAAACGTTTAACTAAATGTGTGCGCAGGTGCTGAAAGTTTACGATAGCCACACTACTTGTTAAATCAGCGAAAATGTTAACTAGTTATGAGAGATCCAATGTATCTCACCAAAATCGCTCTTTCTTGTGCCATAAATTCCATCACTATCATGTCAACGTCAGTATCATAATTACAATATGGAAAAACAAACCAAACAAATTATTACATTATTCTTGGAATTGCTGCGATTATTATTCTTCTTTTTTATTTAAAAAAAAGGCCAAGTGCGAGTCGGACTCGGCCATGAAGGGTTCCGTAGCAGCAAGTAACATAATATAAAAGATCTTGTAGTTCGTTGTAACTTTGATCGATGTTTTAATAATAGTGTATTTTTTAGATTTCTGACGTATTAAAAAAAAAACTACTTACTAGATCTCGTTCAAACCAATTTTCGTTGGCAGTTTGTATGGTGGTGGTACGTCATATATTTTTTTTTATTTTATCATTCCCTTGTTTTAGAAGTTAGAGGTGTGGGGGGGTTTACCACTTTGGAAATGTCTTTCGTGCAAACTATTCAGTTTAGAAAAAAATGATATCAGAAACCTCGATATCGATTGAGGACCTATCCAGAGATACCCCACACGTATGTGTTTGATGAAAAAAATAAATTTTGAGTATCAGTTCTAAGTGTGGGGACCCCCAAAAAATATTGCTTTTTTTCTATTTTTGTGTGAAAATCTTAATACGGTTCACAGAATACATCTACTTACAAAGTTTCAACAGTATAGCTCTTATAGTTTCGGAAAAAAGTGGCTGTGACATACGGACAGACAGACAGACAGATATGA
This sequence comes from Mythimna ferrago, assembly GCA_910589285.2. NCBI lineage: Eukaryota > Metazoa > Arthropoda > Insecta > Lepidoptera > Noctuidae > Mythimna > Mythimna ferrago. The sequence continues at coordinate 6,403,992 of OU342691.1, read as the reverse complement.
CGAATCTATAAAATAAGGGTTCCGTTTTTTGCCATTTGGCTACGGAACCCTAGAAAGTGAACTTTTACCCCTCATTGGGAATAATACCATACAACAGGCAGTGCAACAGCCAATTACTCAAAATTACTGCGTCAATTTCGACCATATCCCAAAACTTTCCAATGTCTACTTAAATTTTATCACACTCGTAACTAAACGCAGTAGCAAGCACAACACCATTCCTTCAAAACGCACAAACTACGTAACCAGAACGACTGTATAAGTGAATTAAATGCACTCTGCATTAGTGTACAATCACAGAACACGCTGCGACTGATCGCGTCTCTCGTATATCGGATAAACGACGCCTGTACACAGAGCTAGTGTCACCGAAACTATACCCGAGAACAGCGAAGGAGTAGTTTTGATCATTGAATTATAATAAAAAATTGTTTTCATGGTTTTCTCGGCCTGAAAATGGTGCTAATAAATAGTAAATGAGAATTGACAGTAGGTTAAATGAATCTGCAATAGGTAGAGTCTTCTTTTTCTTTTCAAGTCAACGGTAATTCCTTGGCTCAGTAGTAACGTTACGAGTAATTGCAGCATCGGGTGGTATTCATAAAGTCCTCCAAAGTGCAGGCGCACTCCAACGTGTGACTCACATTTTGAACAGGGGCACCGCACACTAGAATAGAGTTTCCGACCGGTCTCAAAACTATTTTTTTTTTAATTTAAATTGTGAAAAGTGCAGGTAGTTGTACAGGATGAGCAGTGTAGCAAAGTTGTGTGCAAAGGCTCCACACTGGCACTGTGTTAGAGATGGGTCAAAGAAGCCCTATTTTGCCAGATTGTTTTTGCAGCGGAAAATCTGGCTCCTCAGTCGGTTAAGAGATCAGAGATACTAGCTGCTGTTAGTGATAGACATACTCCTGTGATAGAAAGTATCCTATCTGCCATTCCACGTCATGTTTTACCCGTATACTAAATTTCATCGATCTCAAATCTGTTTAGTCGTATAAGCATGAAGACATAACAAACATCCAAATATACACAATCAAAAACTTTCACCTATATAATATTAATGTGACTTTATTACTTGCCTTTACGGAACTATCTTTCGTATTGGCAAACCATCATTCCAGTTGAAAGACGTCAACTGTTGGACATAGGCCACAAGTCGCATTTGCAAATGAACTCATTAACTCACTTTGAAATATAAGGTTACCCATAGATTTAAGTTTATGTTTATGTCATGTTACGTCCTTGAGTTTTAAATTTACAATTTTAAAAGAGTTTTCAAAAGCTGCACAAAATAAAAAAGGATTGTTCTATCATGTTTGTTTTTTAGCAAAGAGTCAAGCGTCCGGGTAAAGTGCGAAGAAGAACACGGTCACCGACGTTTGATGTCGGGAACGTGTCTGTGTTTATAGAAAACTTTCGTGCGAACGACGTATTATTATGATTATGACGATGCAGCAATAATTTGAATAGCTGCAAAACTTATGATGGCAGAAAAGAGTTTTTTGAAAGAAAAAAATACACAATGAATATCATAAAGAGATGAGAGAATTGCCAGTGTTACGTAGAGTTATATATTCGTATTGTTCGAAAGAGTTACCGGAGTCCTCGCAAAAGGTAATGGAAAGAACATTGTGGGGTTTAGTCAGTAAAAGTCTGCCACTTCCATGCGCTCTACTTAGAGTGGAAAAAGTTTTTTTTAATGATACAAACTCGATTTCACTGCAATTCCACCTTGTTGTAAGCGGTGAAACGAATTATTTATTAGAAGCCAGGGTGGACATTCACCGTCCCTTAGGTTGTCTGATGATAGAAAGGTGATGGCGGAATTAAGTCTGGTAATTTTCAAGCTTCCTCTTCAAAATGCCTCCTGTAAACGCCTGCACTCAAGCGATGAATGATCACCGTGGATAAAAAAATAAATAAAAATAGACCAAGTATCAAAACGTCATAATCCGCAAACAAAATGGCGCCAGCGCAGCGTTGTCAGTGCACACATTACCTGTGACATACTGTGTCATTGTGCACAACGGCCGACTTAGTCGAGTATTAAAGGAAATTATTTGACTAGAATTAGGACGAAATGGCCTAACGCCCACCGCATGATGTCTGCAAAGGGATTATGAATATTTATTGGTGATAACTTTAATGTTTGATATATTGGTTAGAAATTGGTTGGAATTATTTTTAGAGGGGAACGCGTGGTAGTGAATGCATTTAATTAGGAAATATGTTTTGGTGTTATCTCAATATACTAGGCAGATTTATATTAATATGAGTGAAGTTATAGGTACACCTTATGTGATTAGAGAAATACGAGTGCAAAAAGGTCCTGTGAGAATATTAATACTAACTGTTGCCAGCAGGTTTGACGTAGTGAAAAACCCTTAATAACAATTACCTTATGAGCTATTCCAAAACATGGTCTACTTTTAAGCCAAATTCACGAGTAGTTTGGCACCGTTCAGCTGTTCGAGCATAATGAAGTAACAAACATACAAACTTTCATCTTTTATAATATTAGTGCGCGTATAGTCTTCATGTGCTTGTGAGATTATTCGAAAGAATTACCGCAGCCCTGGAACGGAAAGGGCTACTGAAGGACCTCAAGTGGGCTTAAGTCAGTAAAAGTTTGACATTCCCTCTCACTTCATTCAGAGTGGCAGGAGTTATTTCATGATTTTGCACTTAAAAAGATGGTCTTTTTGTTTTTGAATCGATAAGTTTTCATATATTTAGTGTGCCTAGTAAGTAGCAAACTGAGGGCGTAGACAACCGTCAAATGTAGATAGTTTATAATGTTTACAAAAACATGCGTCATTGGCCATTTTGTGCAAATTACAAAAATTTAAATTTTGTGTAAGTACGATTTGTCTGTCATTTTCTCCACTCGACTTAATCGAGTTTACAGTTTTAATAAACTCTGCAATAATATTTAGTGCCACGGTTTTGATTCCCGTATGAATTCCCGCTACAGATGTGGAATTCTTGTATCATAATCATCATTTAAACTGAGAGACTCCAGCAGAGGACTCTACTAGACACTGCACCTCCTCCAAGTGTCACTGCCACGGCTGGTCCTTTGCTTTTCACATTTAACGGATTCTCATCAGACCACCGGTCTACCTTAAAGGAGGCCTACCAACACTGTGTCTTTTGGTACACACTGCGCTAAACTTACGTGGCAGTAAGCATGGCAAATTGCTCTCTGAACGGATGGTCGTTGAGTCGAACGGTTCTAAAATATCTTGTATATAGCATAGTCAGCCTTATAATGTTTCCACTGTTGGGACTCAGACCTCCTCTCTAGGAAAGGGAATGGGTCGTAATCCACCACGCGGGCCCAGTGCGGGTTAGTGAATATCACATGTCTTCGAATTTTTGGTTCTAGGACATACCGTTTTCCTCACAGTGTTTTCCTTCACCGTTTTAAAACCAGTGAAATAACACAAAGTAATGTGCCTGGCTGGGTTTGAACCCGCGATCTACAACTCGTAAGTCGGGGCCGTTACCACTCGACCACCACTGCTCATCTTGTATATTTTTAAGTTAATTTTTTGTGAACGCATCTACGATATAGGAGTAATTCCTAAAGAGGGGCAATTCTATGCGTTCATTACCATCACCGGATCAAAGGCTGCTGTAATACTTACTAACTTAACACATCCATTCTGAATAGAGACCCAATAAAGAACCATTTACACAAATTATCGCGCACACGGCCGACCCCCCAAACAAATTAGCAACATTGCCTATCACATATCATTCGGGCAATCGTGATCGCCGCTAATTGCCCCGGCCGGCCGCGATCGGATCACGAAGGCACATCATACACATTAATCATAGACATATTGATAAACAATTGCCCTACCTTAAATGAGGGGTCAACGCTGCCTCCACGGCTAAACTTTTTGAAACCACCTTTTAGACTCTACCGAACAATTTTCAACCTTAAAACTATTTAAATTACAGTCGATAATCTTTTGTTTAAGATGACAGTTACCACATTTGGAAATGGAATACCACGCTTGATTTTTCCGTTGCCATTCGTTATGGATTTAAATCTTATTGTCTTAAAGTTATGATTGGTTTTTGGGTGGCTTGTGTTGTTTCATAGATGAGGCATGTTGTCGGCGATGCTTTGTCGCGAGCCGACAAAGGGGGCACGTGGGAACGTGCGCGTGCGCGTCTTCCTGCTAACAGAATAGTGCTGTAATGTATGGTTGTTGTGTTATTGTTGATCGATTTTAGTCGATTATTTTTTAACCGAATATATTATTATACGACTACTTTGAAAGTGTTTAGATGATGCAAGTGTTCGTTACACGTACGAACATATCGCGGAAATCACTGTAATTTTTCAAATCGATTTGGAGATCGTTTCAATCAAGATTTTCGACGGTCGTGTGCCGGTTGCCTATTATTTTTTAGTGTTTTGCTTTTTGTTTGTATATTATTTACCAAATAATGTCTATCTGCTTTACGCCCTTTTCTAATAACATGAAGTCTCAAACAAACGTCAAAATATTTTTGCACCGTTGCGCAGGAGCAATGTAAGAATGGAAGCAGAACAGAATGGAAGAAAAAAACGTGTTGCGCCAACCCCAAGTAATATGGAATAAGGGCAGGAAGAAGAAGAAGCGCAGGAGCAATGTAAAACTAGTTTTGCCTTTATTTAGGAACTAGATGCAGTTGCGGTTTTTCCCGCGTCATAGAAAAAAATTACCCCAAGGTATCATGAAAAGTATCCTATGTGCTACTCGAGGATATGGACTACCCGTGTACATTGATTAGCCGTTCAAACATTCGCACTTATAATATGAGCGTAATAACAATTTTTGACAGTCCTGTAGATTTAGTAGTTAGTGGCCCTAACTGCTATATCGGAGATCGTGGCTTAGATTCCCACCCAGGTCAAATGTTTGTGTGATGAGCCTGATCATTTGTTCTATATCTAGGCATAATTTATCTATCTACACTAATATTATAATGAGGTAAAGTTTGTTTTTATGTTTTTTTGTTTCATCATCATCATCATCATCATTTCAGCCGATAGACGTCCACTGTTGGACATAGGCCTCCCCCAAGCGTTGCCACAACGAACAATCATGTGCGTCACGCATCCATCGGATTCCCGCTACCTTCACCAGGTCGTCAGCCCACCTTGTAGGAGGCCTTCCAACGCTGCTTTTTCCGGTACGCGGTCGCCACTCCAGAACCTTTCTTTTCTTATCTTTATCTTTCCTTTTTTGTTTTTTTATTTGTAGGAGGTAATTCCTGAAAGTACTGGTCCGATAGCGAATTTTTTTTTACCGCTAGAAAGCTGCTTTATTCCTGAGTCATATAGGCTATATTTTATGTAAGCGGGTGACGCCATGGGCAAAGGCTAGTCTATAATTATGTATACATAAAAAAATGTGTAAGTAATTTTATCAGTTATTTAGTACTTATGGAGTCATGGCATGGGTTGTGCTTAGTTTGAGAGTTGATGGCGTCTGTGTGAATGTAGCGGTGTGGTAAATATTTAAATAAATCATTTATCATTCAATCATTTAGAGTAAATTAAATGGGCATTAGTATTAATAGCAAAAGAATCCCATTTAATAAACATAATAATATAATATCCAAAATCAAGTGACTATCAAAAAACTCCCGGGTTTTCCCCTCCCGCAAGAACAATCACGTTCCACATTCAAGCTAATCACCCTCATCACCAATTACGATTGTAACCTGATACAGTTACAATAAAACTAATTGATTGAACCACACAATGGTACCACAGTGGGTTACTGTTAGTGGTCAGCAAACTTTGATACCCCATGTGGTATGTTATTAGAGGTTTGACTTTCACAGTTTGGGTTATCAATCTCTGAAAGAATGGGTGGCATATATTATACTAGCACACGTTTTTTTTTAATGGTTGAGAGGTTCGCGCTTGACCGCTATCTTACTTGATGGAAAGCGACGATGCGGTCGACGATGGAGCACGCTTACTTACAAGTAACGTATTTACTCTTGACTTAAAGATTCCCGGGTTGTCAACATCAGGAAGCACAGACTCCGTGAGGGAATTGCACTTCTTAGGTGTACGCAAAACGAATGTGTTCCCAAAACGTTTTGTGCGTATAGGTGGGATGTCCACCCCCACACTATACTACTACATGCAGTTTTATTGGGAGGCCTATTCTAGAGGAACCGTTCCTTTTAGCAATCGCTCAGCGATAGTGTAGCGTTTCTGGACTAGCAACGCTTTCTTTTGGGAGGTGGGAAATTATCTAATGACTTCACTCGTTTTAAGTTGGAGCAAGGAGACAGACTTTCACTGACTAAAACCCTCAAAAGACCCCTTACATTCTAGAACCACGGGTTTCCTTTTTATACATCTCCTTAGGCCAACAAATAGGTCGCAGTCTGCAGGTTCAGTAAAGACCAAGCCCGAATCATCAACGGCTCGCTTCAAAATATTGTCAGCAAAGCCGTAAGCGCCTAGTAGGGCCGTAGTACCTTTAGGGTAGCGGAAGTTTCTGCAAGAGCTATCGTGGTCCTGGTACGCAAAGAGTAACTGAAGGACACAGGTGGGTTTTATTCAGTAATAATCTGACACGCCTTCTCATTTTACCATAGAGCGAGAAAGTCATTTAATGATTTACCACCACAATAAAGGTATGAATAATGTCATATTCTGGTGGCAATAGGGTAGTTTCCAGGGTCTAAAAAAATATCGGACAAATATTTTTTCATTTTTTGATTAAACAAAAAATAACAAAGATATAGCCCATTAAAGTTACGTGTGACGTCACCCCGTGCGAAAAAATGCAGCACGACGTGACGTTACACGTAACTTTAACGAGCTATATCTTTGTCATTTTTGGTTTAATTTACAATTAAAAAAATAGGTGTCCTTTATTTTTGAATAATCTAAAAGATGGACTAATTACAGTTTTTACGGCAACTAGCCTAATAGGGTAGTTGCCGTGTTGTAGTAGATGGTGTTTTACAATATTACAACGAAAAATAAAACATGCTCTTTCAAAATCACACGCTCAATTAACCTTCAAAACAAAGCCTTAAAAAGAAAGAAAAAAAATCCGTACGGACCCCACATGCGTTCTGTTTCGCCAGTCATGCCCAAATGAGTCGATCCTATTAACGATATAAATAGCCGAATATCATCGTAGCTGTTCGGTAGTGTTTGGTTCTAGAAGCGACAGTTATTTGATCTGTAGTTATCTCAATCAATAGTCAAAATAAATAATAATTGTTCTTAGGCTATTAAATACTGATTGAGTGAACAACGCATTTTTACAAAATTTAACAGTAAGTTACCTACTATTTTGACTATTGGCTGGCTTAACTACGTAAAAAGCTCGGCTTAAGAAGATTTGTGAAGTTGGATTTGAAATATAAGTAGGTATATTTTCTACTGTAAAACAGAAAAATGATTTATTCAGTGAAATAAATAGTGTGTGTCCTTTGTGGGTTTATAATTTTGTCATTATTAAATAATGCACATGTTCACCATTTTCAGTCTTTATTACACCTTTTCTTGTTTTCGACACAGTGAGTGCTTCTCCTATTCTTTTCATTATTTTGATAGGCGATAACGTAATCGTATTTATAAACTAAATTTAAAATAGAGTTGAGGTTAAGATAAAAAAATAAAACATTATTATCCGTGGGACATTGTCATTTAATTTTGAAGTCGCATATAGGTATTTGAATTCGTTCTCCTTTTTTATACGTCACTAAAGTTTTAACATTCAGTCACATCCAGCATCCATACATCTACAATTTATCAAAAATATCAGCGGCATTGTGTGGCATATCAAAAATGCCTGCTCTAACGGAACCATATCGATGTGGACCCCTTTGTTATAATAAATTGAATGTTGCGAAAATATAATGGCAATATGTCTGTTTATCAATTTATTGCTTTCGAAGGATGTGGTAATGGAAGGTCAAAGTTGATATATGTAATGTCTAAGAATGCAGGTCAATAGTGTATGGGATTAGGAAGACCCGACCACCTGAAGTGTTATAGTTTAAGGCTGAAAGTATGTTTTTTTTACAGCATACGAGTCGTTAACCTGTCGGTTTTCTACCGGTTGCATTTCGGAGAGTGTGCATCGGAATTGCATAGCATATAATATATATAAGGTACATGGTGGGCATCCCACTTACACGAACAAAACGTTTTGGGAACACATTCAATATGCGTACAGCTAGGGAGTGGAATATCCTGCTGGAGTTTGTGTTTCTTGATGGCTACAACCCGGGAATCTTTAAGTCAAGAGTGAATAGTTTGCTTCTAGGTAAGCGCGCTCCATCGTCGACCGCATTGTTACTTTCTATCAGGTGAGATAGTGGTCAAGCCCAAACCTATCAACTATAAAAAAAAAACTACGCATAAGCTCCATCAGCCTTATTATGTTTCCACTGTTGGAACGTGGGCTTCCTCTCTAGGAGAGAGAAACAGTCGTAATCCACCAGGCGGGCCCAGACCTCATTCTTCAAATTTTTGGTTCTAGGACATGCCGGTTTCCTTACAAAATTTTCCTTCATCGTTTTGAAAATAGCCACCGTAAGCGCGGGCTTGCGGGCAATGAGCAATGGGTAGCTGGTGGTTGCTGTCCGACAGCCCGGTAACTGTCCGGACCAAGCCCAAGTCGTTGACAGCGCGCACCTCAAGGAGTTGGCAGCAACAGCAGTGGCCCAGCCGGGTCGAAGTCTACTGGGGCCAGGGTTATCCGAAAGGGAACTCGAGCCCCGTTATGAAGGCTTGAACGAAGGTAGGTTTTTTAGTCAGTAAGTGTCTGACACTATCTCCCGCTCCGCCCAAGAGCGAGGGTTGTCATTGGATGATTTTCCCCACCTTAAAAAAAAAGAATAGTGGTGATGAAATAAATTACGCAAAGTAATGCCTGGCTGGGCTTGAACCCGCGACCTTAACTTGTAAGTCGGTGCTGTAACCACTTGGCAATCACTGCTCTTCTTGTCCATATAGCCAGTACTTTGGAATGTGCAATTAGCAGCATTTACCTGACTGACTGACTTCTTGACAATTATTCAAATGTGCCTATGAATAGTTTATTTGAAATAAATGCTTTGACTTTATTCAATGGCACTACTTTTATTTTTTAAATGATATAAACTTGTGCTTGACTGCAATCTCACCTAATGGTAAGTAGTGATGCAATCGTTGATGGTGAAGAGTACTAATTTATTAAGAGCCTATTCACTTTAAACTTGAAGCGCCTAATATATCGGACGGAAAGACCGCAGCAGGCAAATTGTTCCAGTCCCTCGATGTACGTAGTAGTATAAACGACGAGCTAAAACGCTTGGTCCGGTTACTTTTATCGGACTTTTCCCACTCTGGATGCAAAGAGAGGGAGTTCCAGACTTTTACTGACTAAAACTAACCCGTGTTCTTTCAGCTGCCCTTTGCGTTCCTGAGCCATGGTAACTCTTTCAAACAATCCCGAAACCCTAACAGACATTGGTCCTAAAACCCTTTATCCCAATAACACTTTTTAGTATTAAGAAACAGCTGTACTACCAGATTACTGTACATATAAGATATAGGGTGTCATTAAATTCAATACTATCGTGTATTGGACACAATAACACGTCGTCAACGCTATCTGTAATAGTATACTTTAATGCATCAGGCTTACTTCCCGCTGTCTTATGTGGGGTTAGCGGGAGGTGTCGATTGTTCGTTAACTTTGAATCGATAGCAAATCTTGCGTCAATAGTGTTTTTGAGAATAACTTCATTTCATCTAGTGTTTCAGTTGGGGCAACCGTGCATTCGCACCAACAACTAAATATATAATGTCATATTTTATATATTTATGGATTTTCTGTAAAGACTTTTATGATTTTAATTGATAAACTGCTTGTACAGAAAAGATTAAAGATATATTAACAATAATCTTCTTCCATTGGTTTTGCGCGTAAAAATAAAAAAACATCCAAAAGAACATTCTGACATAAAAACTATCTTATGTTTTGTGCCAAGACAACTATCTGTGCTCCAAATTTTATACAGGTCCGTTCATCCGTTTGAGTGTGTAGAAGTAACAAACATTCACAAAAGTATTTACTGTTTTTTCAGTGCTGAATTGAAACATTTTGTGAAAATGAAACAAAAATTCGCCATATCGATTCGCTCTACCCAATTATCGCTATCGAAAACCCAAGCGCTACGCGCTAACCCCCCACACTGAAGCTCACAACACGTGCTTAACGTAATCTATATAATTATACGAGAAACGGTAATCTGTGTCTCAGATGATACTGGGCACGCGCCTGACAATACGGTATCGATGGAGCGTATAATCTGGGTAATAGATATGTTACGTTGATTTGGACTTTCTTTTTTTATGCTTCGTAGGGCTTTTTTTGGAAGACAAGCTTTATGAGTAGGCTTTCTGCTAGGTTTTTAACCCTTTTAATTTTTTTTTTGTTTACCTCGTTACGTTATTGAAATTAAAAAAAAAACGCGGCTCATAATTTTCTCACAATGTATTAAGGACTAGATTTTGCCCGCAACTTTGCCTGCTTACATAAAATATAGCATATGTCATTCAGAAATAAAGCTGCTTTCCATCGGTGAAAAAGTTTTAGCAATCGGATCAGTACCTACTTAAAGAGATTACCAAGAAAAAAAAAAATGAAAACAAAAAAGAAAACAAACTTTACCTCTTTATAAATATTAATGTAGATCATGTAGATTGACGGAACGTGTCATCTGGTACCATATGGTATTCTCAGTAACCAACCCCTTTCTAGATCAATACAATCTTTCATACAATTCTAACCATAGTTGTTTGTTCTCTCCTAAATCTAAACATCACACAATCACATTCATACTCAAAACAAAAATAAACAATAATGCATAATTTTTTTTTTTTTTGCACTTTATTTTCTTTGCACTGTGTGCCTACTCGACTTTACATTGAATCAGAGTTTCAGCAACACAGGACCGCCAGCTAAATTTTCGATTGTTCCAAATTCAAAATTTCAAACCGGCAGCAATTAAAAATTGTACCGTATGCACTACAAGTTCAAAGTGTACATTATTTTGAGTAGCAAATTTACACGAAGCGACGCGAACTTGCACGAACGAAACTTTGGTAAATGCATTCGATTCGAATTTTGTAATACAATACCGTTTTTCGATTGGTCTCAAATTGGGTGCAATTAAAAAGTTTTCGATTGTGGCAGAGTTTGGTTTCGTGTTTATGGTTTTAGCCGTCTAGTGTGTTATACTCTGTCGTGCACTTATCTTCATAATTTTCAGGGTTCACACTGAAAATGAAATTGATCATTTTCATTTCAAGGTGCCAAAAAAAGAGTTGAGTTATATGAGTATTGAATTTGGCTATAATTAACAGAGGTCGGAATTAGGTAGAGTTAATTATGTTCTTGAAAGACCCAAGTGGATGTGCATCAAATCCCGAGATTTATTTCAAAGAGCAGAAAAAAAATTATGGCACTGTCAGAAATATAGCAGAAAAAAATTCTTCCTGCATTAATGACGAGGAAGAGGAAGTGTAATAAATGCATCAACCTGACCTCAGTTAACGTAGAGCAATGTTTTTCAATGAAAAATACTAAAATAAGTTTGTTTTATTTGTCTTATCTATCTCTAAGTTTTTATTTTTTTATTTGTAATATTTTTGGCCACACACATTTGTTCATTAAAAATCCCGAAAGATCCATATAGATATCAACATTTCGATGCAAGTACGTAATAACTCTACCTAATTCCGACCTCTGGTGATTAAACCCATGATGAGCTAAGATACTGTCTAGTGTTAAAAATAAAACAGTATCTCTAACCATCTGAAATTACACTCTCAAACAGATTTAACCAATATTTCCATCCAGTCAACCTACATAACTTTATTTTTACGCCAACCCCATCTTACGTCACTAAAAAACGTTACTCATAAAAATTACGTCATCTTTTTCTATTACTTACCTCATTACGCAAAACTCTATGGCGCAATGCCTCACGTAAATGTCATAAGAAAATTATAAAAACAAAAACAAAGTTTATTTTTATCAATGCCTGAAGGACAGCTACCCTTTTCAACCTCGATTCAACGAACAGTGATTCATCCAACTCTTTTATAAAAGAATTTTACTAACCGTCAATTTATGTTAACATTTTGGTTGTGAAAAATTCAATTTCTTTTCTGTGTTACGTTGAAAAGAAATTGTTCATTAATTTTATGTAAAAGGTATAATCATTAAATTTTAATATCATTTTCAGTTATTAAAATGTGAAAATTAATACTTCGGTATCGGAAATACTGCCAGTTTGTATAATAGAGTATTCAGGTAAAACTACACTGCGTACACGTGTGGCACGTACGAGTACGTAACCAACCTATCTGGACGTGTAGGTCTCCATACATTTTATATAGAAACTAGACTTGTAGAACTACACTAGATCCACGCCACGCAAGCCACGCGACGTCGTTCTACGTACAAATCAGGCGTAGTCCACGTGTGCACAAAATAGATAGGTACAGAAGTCAATCTACATACAAAGCGCGCTCGAGCAACGCACACATAGACACCGGTCACGGACATGATATCTCGGTCGCGTCTCGGTCCACTCGTCGAACAGTTCCGGCTCAAACGCTAATTAGTGTGCGTCATACAATCATATAAAAAATAAAGTACATACATAAGATTGTCTTCTGTACCTATCTATTTTGTGACGTGTGCGTCGCTGTCGGTCTAATGTAGTTATAGCTTTAAAATTTGTATGGGCACTTGGAGCACTCTAACCTGTGTTTTGAACAAGAGCCCACACACCTGCATTTTTGGAGATTTCTATCAATACTGCAGTTTAACGCAGCTACCAACTGGGTCCAAACCGATTGGAGAGTTTAAGTTTACCATCGATCCCGAAAGACAAAGAAGCTTTCGTATACATAGAAGATACTATAAAACTGTATCATTAGCTACTCAAAGCTGACTACATTTTCCTTTAGAAAAATTACACCTAAATGTATCAAGATCTACATTTTGTAAATGAAAGAGGGCGTTGATTTGAAAACATTCATGCTTGAATCTTTGTAATTGTATCAATCAGAAAGAAAAACTTATCAATTACTAAGGAAAATACTAAGCTCATACACACTCATACATTCTCCATACATATAACACACCATTCACATCCCATTCATATCAACAAAACTGAGTGTTTACCCAAACCTCCAAAATACACGTTAGCGGGAAAACAATAATGACGGTTGAAATTTTAAAACAAACAAAAAGAACGAACGAACCGATTACCAACGTAAACAAAATATATGAGTATGTACCTATGAACGTTCGGCGCAAAAAACTGCTGACAACTGACAGCCCGCCATTTTTGATTTCAATATGGCTGCCATTGCAACGCTCTATGCAGTCAGCGTTTTTGTGAACGTATTTGTTTAATCGGTTCTCGTTTATTTTGTTTTTATTTAGTGCAGTAGTGTAAAATTGGAAATGGTAATAAGTGTACTGTTTGTAGAATTATTGTGATTATAGATGATCAACATTTGAGCATCAAACGTTGATAGAAGCATATTTTTTCAGAGAATGATTTTATCAACTAGTATGACCTAAGGGTTTATCATTCGTAATATAATAAGAAGGTAAAGTTTGTTTTTTTGTTTGTAGGAGTTAATCTCTGAAAGTACTGGTCCGATTACTGAAATTTTTTCACCATAGTAACATAGGCTATTTTATCTACGCGGGCGAAACCGCTGGCAAATGCTAGTCATGTAATATTTACATATTAAAAGTATTCATAGATACATGTTAAACTTTCCGAAAGTCGTTAAAGCTGACAGAAAGCTACTTTGTCTTGGCACCCAGGACTTTAAGCAATAGTTCAAAAAAATCTTATAATGATTTGCGCCATGTGCTATTGTAATTCGTCTTGTAGAAGTTCAATCGATCGATCGTGTGGTATTTGAAACTCCAAACAGTCGTATAAGTAGATATAGAATCTTGTCAAATCCTTGGCTCTTCAAAATACCCTCATATACCAAGTCAGTAAAAGCAGATGTGGTCAATAAGACCAGTTTTGTATTCCAAGCTATGCGATAGTTCGATTTAGCGATACTACGGAGTTTGCTGCTCTTTTCTTTGAATTCTCTTATCCCGTGCATAAAAATATTTATAATGGTTCTTTTATTAATAAACTCACAAATTAATGAATGGCATTAAAGTAGCAAAATGTATGCTGTAAAAGATTCTGGTTTTAGCTATCAGAAAACACAGATTCCGACAGGGAATTCAACTGCTTAGCTGCAGACGTAATCAATATGTGTTATCGTTTACACGTTTTTAATATTGTTAAATTATATAAAAGTTTTATTTTTTATTTTAAATGGGTGCAATATTTAATTTTAGTTCGTTTCTGCACAGCAACTTTTAAACTTTTTAATGTATACCTTTTATTTTTGAGCACATGGCACTCATGGGCTGCAGCTGAAAATCAGCGTCAGATCCTTGTATTTAGCATTATGCTGAGCTGAGGCCCTTTCGGCATTATTGAGTGTACTTTTTGTTGAATTTTAAGGTGATTCTGTTTTTGTTATGTCAATAAACGCAATTTTCTTTCTTATGTTCCTGAAATATTTTGCTTAATAAAGAAATAATTATCTTACTTAAATAAAAGAAGTCTAGCACAAGCTCATGTCAACAACTACGACACTAACCTTATCAAAACTATAGACCGAACTAACATTAAGATTTAAGTAAGGGACAGTGGAATGTAGAATCACTTCGCAATTACAGACTGACAAATGTAAGGATATTAGGCACACATGTGCCACCCAGTTCTCGAGATCCCGGTCCCGGGGTAGCCACCCTAGGTCCCGGGCGGTGGAGGCACCCCACTATGTTAGAATGTATTTGTAATTGATTTAGTTTGGTGTTTAGAGCTTAGATTTTATTTTAAAGATTGAAAAAAAAAATTGCAATTCTTTGTTGGAATTGTGTAGAGATTTTGGTACTAATGTAGAAATGGTTACTAAAGAACTCTTGATGCTATAAAAGTGTAGACATAATGGCTGTGTATCGGTGATAACGATTGTCTAAAAGTCAAAATATATGGATTTGACCAGGTCTGCTGGCTAGTTCGAAAGAGCTGCCGCAACCCTGGAACACAAAGAGCAACTAATGCAACATAGTGAGTTTTAGTCAGTAAATGACTGACACTTCCCTTTTGCCCCACTCAGAGCCTAAAACGTTATTGATAATTTTTCACTTCCAAAAAAAGGGATTTGACTACGAGTACGTCAAATTTCGGTACTGTATGTTTATAGATCATGCACTAATTAACAATGATTTGGCGATAAAATATACGTAAATTTGTACAGAACCTATAAAATTTAGGGAGTTATACAAAGATGGATTGTAAGTAGAACCAAAAATGCCCAGCGCCAAAATAATGTTAAGTAGTTGGAAACATAAATACCTATGTGTAGTTTCTAACCTCTATTTAAATACCTGATTCAAATAATCTAATAACCAAAACAAATGACTCAGTGAGAATGGTGATGGCCAAGCCAGAGCAATGGTGACCTAATAGTAATGTCCCCAACTTATGAGTTGCGCATCGTGTATCAAACCTAGGTAAGCACTTTACGTTTTGTAAATTTATTTCATCACCACTGCTCTAAAAACGGTAAAGCCAAACTACGTGAGTAAACTGATATATTCTAGGACCAAAAATCTGATAAATGCCCACATTGCCCACTCACTGAGCCTCACTGAGCCCACGTGGAGGATTAGGTATGGGAACCTTATAAGGATGACTTTGCCAATCAAAACAGGAATCCTTTTCTATGATTACCATAGAAAAACCATTTTACCACTAACGCATTCAAAGAGGACATTATTAAGAATCTTTAAATCAATATGCAAATAACAACAGAAACTTTAGAAAGCATACATCCCTATATCATCATTAATCTGGCGAATGCTACGGAAACCGTATCTGATCGAATCAGGCAGGTAACCAGGACTTGTGGCTTATGAGCTAGAACTTGGGGCGAAGGAGTAAGGTTCTTCTAAGATTGGTTTAGCGTTGATTCGCCTGTGCTGCGCTGGTAATAAGTGTGGAACTTTCGTGCGCCCACGCAACGCCTACGGTGTTGGCCTATCTATGACATGTGGTGAGAGCATAGTGGTAGAAGGTGGCTGTGTCTAGTATGTTAAAAGCGATTTAGATAATCATCTTATTTCTGCAAAAAAGCAGTTAATCATTGATTTGTGTATCCTTAGAGCAGTATTGGTCCATTAGTAATGGCCCAGACTGATAAGTTGTAAATCCCCATTTTAAATTCTGGCAGGCACCTGTATTTCACCGCCACTGCTCCTATAATTGTAAAGAAAAACATCGTGAGGAAACTTTCTTTCTTTCTTTTTTTTTCTTTATAACCAAAAATTTGCAGATATTTGACATCCACCAATCCGCAATGGCTCAGCATAGTAGATTACGATCCATTCTCTATCCTAGAGAGGAGGTTTGAGTCCTAAAATTAGAAACTTAAGGCTGACTATAACATAAACTGTGTTGTGCGTTCTCGTAGAGGTGTTGTACTTCAGAACGGTCAAGTATATGTACTTGAAGTAAGGAAAAGGTGTTTGTAAGGATCACAATAGGTGAAAGATGCAGCTTCTGCTTTACCCCTTGAGAAACCCTGTTCCTCTCTCCTAACTTTGCTGTGCCCAACAGGGTCCACATTGATCTGTAGCAATTTTCAACACCATCTATGTATACATGTGAATTGCAATAAAGTATTGAGAAAACGGCGTTAGTCTATGTACTTATGTGTAGACTAGGTTAACCTTTCCTATATATATGTAAACTACCCAGTTTAAAAACTAGTTAAACGCACTGCATATTTTATCAGATGTATTTCGTGAAACTTTGAAGCTGGGGAATAAAATTTTAGTATAAAAATTCTGCCAAAGGCTTCGCCCGTACGGAAATGGAAAATTATCCTAAAGGTACATACTTCCGGATCCGAAAAATTGTATGACCTATTCCAGGACACGGGGCCTTACCATAACGAGTTGTGACATGTGGCTATACATCCTATATAGCTCCATCGCTTTATCAATTCAATTTATGTTATGAAATGAACTCTTGGTAGGCCCCTGGTCTACTCTTGTGCCAAATTATATGCAAATCCATTCGACCTTTGAGCTAGATGGGGCATCATAAACACATTCAAACTTTTATCTTTACTACATTAGTATCTACTGTGTTACTGACCTTTGTATTTCATTTAATTTGTATTGTATATCCGATTTTATTTTCTAATTGTAACTGTTCTTTTAAAATTGTGCTTCCTTTATGAAATTGCAGTGCCCGACAAGGTCCATGCGCACTTGTTTAACTATTCTTAAGATCTTATTTAACACATGTGATATAGCAATATAGAGTTGAATTGAAGAATTGAATTGGAGAATTGAATTGGAGAATTGAATTGGAGAATTGAATTGGAGAATTGAATTGGAGAATTGAATTGAAGAATTGAATTGAAGTATGATAGTCAAAAATATTCGTAGCATTCAGAAAACAATAACATACCACCCATGATTATAATATCTCAACACGTAAGCCGCACTAAAACCCAGTCCTTACCTGAACCTAGGACCATATTTACGGCATAAAGGGCGTAGAATGATGTCCATACAGCGTGGAGCAACGTGTGAACATCTGGCACACTTCCGCCTTGTGCTTGTCTCATTATACAACGCTTGACCGACCCGCCATAATACCTATTTAAGATGTTTAATGTTTGTACTGTGTGCTTTGGGAGTCTTTATGGAAAGTTCTGTGTGGACCAAAATATTCTCGTATAATGTTGGATTAAGTTGGATAGTAAACCTAGGACTAGTGCACTGGTTTCTGTAATTTTTATTTATGGTCATTATCATCATCATCGGTTTTAGTCAGTACAACTCTGATTACCTCACACTCCACCCAGCGCGGGAGAAGTGATTTGATAATTTTCGATCCCCAAAAAAATGTCTAGTGATAAAGGCATTATGTTGCGTCGTGTACTACTTATTGTTTTTAAGACCCACTAGACAATTTTTTTGATATTCGAAAATTATCAAATAGAGTGTTCCACTCTGGGTGGAGCGTGGTGGGATGTGGTGGGTTTCACACTTTTTTTCGTTTGATCACCAGACTTTGTAGATCGATTTTTATGAAGAACTCTGGGACTTTGCACACTGTAACATATTATCAGTTCAATCTATTATTTATTGTCAAGATGTGATATGATATTCAGGAATGACTATTTGCCTTTATTAGCGAATGTGTCCACGAAAATTGGTCATGATCGGTAAATTCATAATAGAATCAATAAAATTCATAGCCTGTACAATATTTCCATAAATTGAGTGTCATTTTGGGATATAAACAAATGTTAATAACTTTGTTGTTTATGAATATTATTATTAAGACTTTACTTAAATAATAATTAAACCTTTTCTAAATAAGCCCTTTAAGTATTTGTAGTAATTAAAAATTTGTGATGTAAAGCTGATATCTCAAAATGGGTGCCTCATTTCCAAATATTATCCTAAAACTCGGTAGATCCACACATGCTGCCAAAACAATGGTCCTAACATAACTTGGCAATATCTTAGGAAGCCATTAAGTTTTCAATAAGCGAGGAAGGGCCACATATTGCGGAATATTCGAGCTCTATTATAATTTTGATACGGGTAAGGGATCGCCAGCAGGAATTAACTTATCACACTGGTACCGCATCTGCATACCTTCAACATTTATGTGGGGGACGGATTTGGGTGAACGATTTTTGCTGTTTTGTAAGGATATTTTTTGAGAGGAAATATTTTTGATGGATTCTTCCTACGTCAATAAAAAAATATTTATTTACAATTTTCGTTAGTTATTTAATACAATAAAAATGTTTAACACAACTACTAATTAAACTATCTATTTACTTACCTTACTATACCCAAAATAAGTGCTGCAGTATTATTTGTATGAGTTTCCATCTCCCTGGAACGCAAACGGTAACTGAAGGAATAAAGATGGTTTTTAGTTAATAAAAGTCTGATACTCACTCTTGGTTCCTGTAAAATAACTTAATAATATACAATTATTAATCTATCTTACAATGTTATTTATAAACCTGAAGAGTTTGTCTGTTTGAACACTAAATTGTGGAACTATTGATATGAATTGAAAAATAAACCTGTACTGTTGTATTAGTTCATTTATTAAGGAAAACCCATGATCGGACTGATGATCAAAAACGCGGGTAACAATACTAGTAAAATTATATAATTAACTTTTCTTTATTGTTAATATAATTGCACTTGTAAAGTGTTTTCAGTTCTTACTTTATTTTACTCACATAATTACAAGTCAGCAAACTTGGAGTCCGTCCCTGGCACCACCCCGGTCTGGACACGGGGAGCTAAGACACATATCTCAGACGGGGCTGCAAGAAATGCCCACACCCCAATATGTAGATTTGTACCTCTCCCAGGCGGTGGTCATTATTCTACGACGATTTATCAAATTGATACTTTCTTACACGAAACTATTGTAAGAAAAGGTATTTTTTTAGGAAATATACCATACAGAATGTTAAAAATTATTTAAAAACTCACGTGGTTTAAAGTTTACTAAGTCTGCAGCTTACTATTTTTTATCTAACGTGTTGAGCAAGTCATTTGAAATGATTTGAATTAATGACACTTTAGATATTTTTAGTACTAAGAAAAAAAAAAAAATATGCGTCTAATGTTTGTTTTTTATTTAAATACGTCAACTAAAGATGATTACCAAGAAGATAAAAGGAAATAGGAGGACAAGCTTAACTCTTCTTGAAACTAACAGACATAAACAGAGAACAGATGTTTGAGGAACTAGAAACGGGAGAATATAATATATTCTGTGCAGGAGAGAGAGAACGTTTAAAGCAGGTGGTGTTAGTTTGCATCGAATGAAGCACCATATAGCATTCAGTACGTACATTAGTATATTTGAAATATTAATTAGGGAGGTTAGTAGGTCGGTTCAAGCTGAAAGAAAGATGAGAAAGAATAAGAATCACAAATATATATCTCCAATAAATCCATACTAACACTCAATCGCAAGTATCAAAACCGAACTATCCACGATCCACGGACGAATACCTCGACCCAATCAGCACGTAGAAGGGAATGTTTTGTCTGCTGCGACTCAGGTTATTACCAAGTGTGCCGTGTGACGATGCCTCGTGCTTCTGCCTCGTGCCTCGTACCCCGATCCTCGTGCATATGCCTCGAATATCCTTCATTGCGGACGACATGTTTCGATTAAGACGACCCTCTTAGCTCAGGAGATAGGGTTAAGGATGGTTGAATTATGTGTGGCAAGTTAATCTGGTTGTTTATGTCCATGTGAGATTTGTAAAATCTCACTTTATCTGTTAGTGTGTCTTTAGTGGGTTTTATAGTTTTAAACGACTTATCAATTAACTTAAAAAGTGTGTGTATGTGTGCTATGTCTGGGTATTACAAGCGAGAAATCTAAAAGATCTGGAGCTTAAAGTAACGTTTACAATTGCATCGATCCAATTGTATTTTTAAAATATCTCAGGGCCTTGAGCTTCTGGTCCTTTAGGAAATGAATAAGATGCCGAAGTAACTCTTTCAGGCCTATTAGACATTTTTCTTGTAAAATAGCACGCACCAACAAATATCCCTGTATGCGCTATGTAAGTATTTGTGAGAAACTATTGGGACATGGAAAACGTGAACTAGTTACCAAAAAACTACGTAAATCGATTTTTGTCTGTTTATTTTTAAGTTAGTACGTCCAAGCATTTGTCGTACCAACACTGTATAAACGACTACATTTCAACAGCAATTAAAACCACCAGTAACAGATACCCAAATCTGACCCCCAGCTCCCTGCCTAGGCTATCGTCTCAAGACATCGCAGGGTTGTCTAACACAGACGCCAATAATATAATAATATGAGTCCTGCAATTGTCGTATGTGCGTCTAAGAGAATTATTAATGCCTTTCTACCCCCATCGGGCATGGCAAGGACCGAAGGCTTATTTAAATAGTTATGTAGCCGGACTTAAGGTAGAACCTTTGATTTAACTAAGGCATTGAAGTAGAAAATTGACTTAAGATTTCAGACGTGTTGGTGTTCAATTATTTTGTTGGTTATGTTTGTGTTGGAGATTATGATTGCGGTCTTGTTATGTTTGTTTAAGTATGTGTGTATAGATGTATGTTTGTTTAAGTATGTGTGTATAGTTGTTAGTTCTTCAAGCTAAACGGATTTCGATGAGATTTAGTTCACAAATGGACCATGTCCTGAAAGAGCACATTATAGCACATTAGCTACTTTTCATTATGGGAGTGTGTTCCTGGGGTGTTAGGAGAATATTCTACAATCGAGTTGTTTTTTTTTTGGCTTAGACAAAGAAAAGAGAAAGTCAGATATACTCTATATATTTGGTACTAATTCTGTGTTTATCTTTCTGCAATATTTTACACAAGGTAACTACACAAAAAAAATTTTTTTTTTCAGAACACAGCATCAAAATTGTTTTTTTTTTTTTAATTGATATAAACTAGTTTTTGACTGCGATTCCACCTGATGGTAACGAGTAATGTAATCGTTGATGATGAGGCACATTAGTTTATTAAGAGCCTATTTACTCTAGCCTTGAAGACACCAGAATTATAATCGGACGGGAAGACCGCAGCGAGCAAATTCATGTTAGAGCGCATACAAAATAAATATACGCGATACCTATACCTAAGATTGTATGGGGTATACCCTCTCTATCCCTTGATGTATCCAACCTTGTTCGTTTTGGGCATGGTCGGATACAACAAATTGGAGACGAGAAGGGATCTAGCGTTGGTATCATATATTTTAGGAGTATTCCGGGGTCACACCAACAATCCGGGTGTGTTGCAGGAGATGTGTTTGTGCGTGCCCGATGGGTACGTTCAACGTCGTAGAAGGCCAGATTTGTTCGCTCTGCCACGCGGTCGCACCAAGCTGATAGCCAACGTCCCATTTTCGAGGGCAATGCGCACGCTGAACCAGGTTGCTGATAAAATTGATATATTCTCATGTTCACTGAGTGAGTTCGCAAAAGTTACGTTACACTTGTTATGTTATAATGAAAATATATAATAATAATTTACTGTGACATTGAAATTGAAATTGACATTGAAATTGACATTGAAATTGACATTGAAATTGATATTGAAATTGACATTGAAATTAACATTGAAATTGAAATTGACTTTTAATTTATATTAAAATTGACATAGAAAATGATATTCAAATTGACATCGAAATTGAAATTAACATTTTGCGAGGAAATTGTATGTTATATTAATTTTTATTATATTGGTTAATTTATTAATTGCTATTATGGTTTTTTGGTAAATGTTATGAATTTAATCAAATTGACATGAAATTCTTATTGTTTATTTATTATTATTATTATTTTTGACAACTTTGTCGCACTGGGTTGATTTGTTTCCTATCTGTTATTTATTTATTTGAAAGTGTCATTTATTTATTTGAAGTGAAATTGGATTTATCTTATAACTATGAAATTAAAATTGTAATTAATAATTTTGACTACACTATCGCATTGGATTCGTCTGTAATGATAGGTGTATGTAAGTCTAATAAATATAAATATAAAATAAATATAAATATATAAAATTGTTCCAGTCCCTCGATATACGCGGTATAAATGGCGAGGCGAACCATTCGTCGGCTTGTCCGATAGTAGAAATGACATTGTTTTTGTTCTCTACATGAGCCATCAAGTAGTATTTCAAATATATAATGTATATTGGTATGAGGTAGAACGGGGGTTTAGTTAACAGGAACATCTCGCTACCTCTATCGTACGCGAGTAACCTAATGACAGTGACGTCACATATCAGTTTGTGTATACTTATTATGTTACTTGAATTCGGAATTTAAAAAATACGTTACTTCTTCTATCACGGTCAGAGCACGGATAGCGCAGTAGGTCAGCAATTGGCCACTTCGCTGCATGTCGTGGGCTCAATTCCCGCTCGGAACAAATACTTGTATTGCTTACAGATATCCAGTAGTTTTGGGTCTGGGTGACACTGTTCCTCACATGGAAAAATTCAGGAATAAAGCAGCTTTCTATTAGTGAAAAAGTTTTAGCAATCGGCCCAGTACTTCCAGACATTACCTCCTACAAACAAAAAAAAAAACAAAAAAAAACAAACTTTACCTCTTCATTAGTGTAGATATCTTTATTTTTAACAAACTATGGCTTGCTCTTCTTCCTTGACACATAATCTAAAATTCAGTATATATATATACCTATATATCTTATTGTAACCTTCAATAATATAAAAACCCTAAGTAAATCAAGATGAACTGATGACCTGGTTTGGGTCGCGGGAATCTGATGGATGCATGACGCACGGGACCGGTCGTTGTGGCGACGCTTGAGGGAGGCCTATGTCCAACAGTGGACGACTTTCAGCTGATATGATGATGATGATAAAGTAAATCAAGCAGTATTATTTTCTTCTGTTGTTTTTCTTTCGTCTCAACTTTCTTTAGAACATCCCCATACAGTTTTTTCCCTTACAAAATATTTATACTCCAAAACATTTATAATTTGTATGCAACATTCGTCAGCCCTCAAGTCTTGTCGCGCAGTAGCCGGACAATGAAATATTTGCTCATTAGCCCGTCTACTGATTAATTGGGCGTCTTAGCGTGAGGTGGGGTCCCAGTGAAAGCGGTGAGATTTTCGTTAATTAGTACAATTACAATATTAAATACCATTGATCAAAGCATCTGCTTCTGAAAGGAAGAATTAGCACCGGTACGAAAGGCAACGAAGGAACAGGAGTGGGCTTTTAGTCAGTAAAAGTCTGACACTATCTTCCGCTCCACCCAAGAGCGGGGGATGTCATTGGATGATTTTCCCACATTAAAAAAAGTTACCATTGATCAAAGTTTGAGTAAAATTCAAATGAATATTCTGAAATTATATTAAAATAAAACTGGGCAAGTGCGAGTCGGACTCACTCACTGAGGGTTCCGTGCAAACTACAATTACCGAATGGAGTCACAAAGATTTTTCCAAATTGCAATTTTTTTTAGTCACTTATGTAACAACAGATTTACTGTTTTCAGATTTATTCCTATGCCTGTGCTATAAGACCTTGCTTTGTGCCTTTCAGGCCGTCTGTTCACATTGTGGAAGGCCTTCCAAAGCTGCATCTTCCGATGCGCGATTGCCACTCCAGAACCTTTCGGCTGCATCTGTTCGACGAGCAATGTGCCTTGTCCTCTGCCACATAGGTTTGACCTTCGTTACTCAGTTACTAATGAAATAAATACTTTAAGTGCATCGCTATCACTGGGCCTCTATGCAAGCTTGTCGGCTCTTAACTTAGCCATTGTATTGTTTATACGGCAGATATAATGTGTTTTGTCGGTAGCTCTGATACGGAGCTAAGCCCAGTAAATGGATGCACCAGGAATGTTGATAACTTAGTGCATAATCTTATACTCTAGACAACGCGTTGCCAAGGAAACATGGTCTAAGCAGTGGTTACTAAACTTTTTTGGCCGGGGACCACTTTTGGTTTCTTTGTTGATGGTAGGGACTCAAAAAAAGGGAACAAAAACTAAATTTAAAAAAATACTTAATAGTATCATAATCGTCACGATTATCATGATAGTAATTGAGTGCTTGGCTACTATGTTACGTGTCGTGATTTCGATTTTCGCACATAACAAATATTTTTATGGCCTACAGATAGACTTTCCATGGAGTTTAAGAGTGTCCATGGAGTTTCTTGCACGTTCTTCTCCATAGAGACCTACTCTTTGGAACGTGCAATTTAGCTTCACTTTTCTTGGACTGACCGACATTTGACTATTCAAAAGTGCCTGTAAATGGTCTATTTGAAATAAATGCTTTGATTTTGATTTTCCAGGATCTGTGTGTTTTGTGTATGTAATTTTACATGTTTGTAGTCATGCCCAATACAGAAGTCATTCCTAATATGAGGAGATACTTACAAAATATAAATTCAAAACTTGGAGCACTTACATTTTTTTAAATCAAAACTGACGAACAATTTCTGATAAAAATTTAAAAATCAGATAGTATTAATGTAACTTTTTTTTTCTTTTCTTTTGGAGATGGCAAGTTTGGCACCACTACCAGTGATCCATTGACCATGTTTGAGAAACACTGGCCTAAGTTTTAGAGAAACTGGTACGGTGACGTGTAATGTCCATGCTGCTACTAGACTTGCTAGATTGATATGGAATTACTATATTATTGATATAATGAGATGATTATATTAACAATGAATGGTAGAAGTAATATCTTCTACGGAAGTTGGTATATGTTAGAAGAAGACAGATCCAGAAAAAAAAAATGCTTTTAGTGGGTTCTTTGTCATATGCTAAGCAACCTAACCAGCAATTTTTTCTTCATTTGCAAGAAGTAGGACCTTCTCGTAAATTGAAGCCGTTGCCACTGGTGGTAAGTTGTAGGTCGCGGGTTAAAAACCAGTTAAGCGCATTACTTTGTCAAATTTATTTCATCACCACTGCTCTCAAAAGAGTGAAGAAAATCTTCGTGAAGGAACTTGCATAATTATCCTAGAATCAAAACCTTGAAGAGTTCTGCTTCATCCAATTCTATTCCCTCTCCCAGAGAGAAAGCCTCAGTCCCAGCAGTGGGAACATAAGGTTGACTATGCCATAGTCTTTGACTTTAGAAACATCAACGAAAGCGAAAAAATAGAAAAAACTGGGCAAGTGCGAGTCGGACTCGCGCACTGAGGGTTCCGTGCAAACTACAATTCCCGAATGGAGTCTCGAAGATTTTTCCGAATTGCATTTTTTTTTTGTGACGTAGGTAACAACAAATTTACTGTTTTCAGATTTTTTCCTATACCTGTGCTATAAGACCTTGTTTTGTGTCAAATTTCAGGATTCTGGGTCAACGGGAAGTACCCTATGAATTTCGATCTTTGAGAGCATCAAAATATACGTTTTTTTGCGACATAAACGGCCGTTTCTTATTTATCCGTTATTTTAGAAGTTTAATTTTTTCACAGCTTGAAGGGACCGCAGACCTAAGTATATGGTTTTAATTTCAATTCGAAACCTCTACGCGTTCTCGAGATAAAGGGTCTAGACAGACAGACGTACGTCTGTCTGTCTAGACCAGACGGACGGACAACAAAGTGTTCCTATAAGGGTTCCATTCTTTCCTTTTGAGGCACGGAACCCTAAAAAAACAGGGCCTTACTTCGTATGTTATTACTTAGTGGTTTTAGAAACCACCTAGTCACGTGAAAAATGAAATGGGTGTTCCAAAATCAAATTACTTTACCATAGACTAATAAAATGGCCATTATCAGGCCATTTTAAACCAAAAGGTAACTCATTAATAAACGTTTAACCCAAACACAAAACTGATAAACAAATATTTCCCTTCTCAAATCCACACGTAATATAACCAAAAGATATATCATACCATCTCTTTCGTTTAAGTACAGAGTGAAAGAGAGGGAAAGTACCTTTATAGGTCTCACATGAACATAATTGTCGAATACAGATGTCGCAAACCCGACCGAGATTAATACTAACAAGGGACGCACTATAATTATACGGGTTATGTGGTGGTCCAAGTGAGAAGAGATGGCGAACTTAAATTGCAACGACGGATTTTCAACGTTGATATCAACTGAATTGAGTATAATAATTATAACACTATCAAATGTCAAGTGTATTCTTCTCCTTGAAACAGAAACAAATATTATGGTCCAACTACGTAGCTTCTGCCAGCGATTTTGCATGCGTGAAAGTAAAAAAATATTCCCAAGGAACTTATTACCGGGGTAAAAAGTAACCGGCAAGCTATTTCAAGACATGGTCTACTTGAGCACCAAATTCAATCAAAATTCGTTCAGTTGATTGAGCATGCACACAGTCAAAGTTTCACCTTTACTGGCTCATTTCTTTCTCAAGCACTAAAATCGAAAGCCACAATTTATAAATCAACAACGTGTCCGCTCCGCCATAGTCTGATATATGAGACAAATAAACGTATTTATGCACTTTCAGTATTTATGTCAACATACGCATTACCAAGAAAAGTGTTGTTTTTTGTATAACAATCCGTGGCGTTAAAAAAGTTAAGAGCAGTGAAAACGCTTTCTATCTCCACTTGGACCACAGCGACAATCCGTGTATTACACACGTAGGCACCGATGGCGACAGATCACGTGATCGGCAATAATCCCCGCCGCGCAGGCACACACGGCCACCTAATCTGGGGATGAATCCGCAAATATTGGCGCGTATTTGTGTGGCTGTCTAAATTTATTGTTGTTGAATTTGTTTTATTTTGAATTGGTTTGAAATGATTTAGAGTATTGTCTACCTGAGATAGAAGAGATATCTTGTGGTTAATTAGTTATTCAATACTAGTTGTCGTATATATATACGAAACCGGAAACACGTGTCTAGTATTTTTATAAAAATAATCTATGTACAAAACTTCATAACGGTATCATGAAAAATCACAAAGTTATAAGCTTGTTATGTCAGCAAAAATACATAGTCACCGGGCCCTCTAGGTGACTGAGGGGTGGTTTTGCACAGTTTTGCATCCAGCTGTTTGCTGGCACCTAATGCCCGCTATGACCTGTGTCGTACTTAGTGTCGGTGGTATTCAACTTGTGACCTTTTATAAATATTTTTGGGAAAAAATACAAGGTGCAGTTTTAAAACTGCACAATATTTCAGGAGGTTGTAATAAAACTCATAAATAATCATGTAAAAATACGAAACCTGGTCAATAATCAGTAATACTTGTTATTTAATTTTTTAATTACACTAAACTAAATCGATTGATCGATGGCCGCGGGGGCGTGGCTAGGGTGTGGCGTGCGGGATGATGATTGGATGATACATTATTTATGAAACTATCGTTGCGAGTTAGTGTGTGTGAAAACGCCCTTTATTTTTCCGTGATTGTGTGTGTGAAAAAAAAACGCGGTTATAAAAAAAAAAAATTACCTACTTATTTTATTATTGATTCGGGTCGAGAATCACTAACATAATTACCTCCTGAAATATTTTGCAGCTTCAAAACGACACCTTGTATAACATGGTGTAAAAACTGTTGGGATCGGTTCAGTTACTGATTCTGAACAAATTATGTATATTTGGGTTTAGCATAAACTAAAAATAATGTAGTATAAAGTAACTAACAAAAACTGCAAAGTACATTGAATTACAGTAATACTATACGAGTAAATGCGATTTTTTTTTGTGAGAGTATGTTTGTTACTCCTTCACGCTCAAACGGCTGAACATATTTGGATGAAATTTAGCAAACAAGTAGACCATGTCCCATGGTCCTGAGTGAAGCCATTGGCAGATGCTCATTAACACAATATTAAGAAATTGTGACGTTCGCTTCTAGACGTAGGCTTCCCCCAAGTTTCGCCACAACAAACAAGCCTGTGCGTTTTGCATCCATCGGATTGCCACGACCCTTACCAGATCAGTGGGCCACCTTATGGGAGGCATTCTAAAGCTGCGTCTTCCGGTGCGCGGTCTCCACTCCAGAACCTTTCGGCCACTGTCCGGACCAAGTCCAAGTCGTCGATGGCGCGCACTGTTCCCGTGGGCCTCAAGGAGTTGTCAGCAACAGCAGGGACCCAGCCGGGTCGAAGCCTACTAGGGGCAGGGTTATCCGAAAGGGAACTCGAGCCCCGGTATGAAGGCTTGAAGGAACGGGGTGGGTTTTTTAGTCAGTAAGAGTCTGACACTATCTCCCGCTCTGCCCAAGAGCGGGGGTTGTCATTGGATGATTATCCCCACCGAAAAAAAAGAACCTTTCGGCCCTATCGACCTTCTGTTGAATTTTATTCCAAGACCCGTTTTCATCCGTAGAAGTATAAAACATAAACTTTCGGCTTTATAATATAAGTGTCACTCTGCAGTCCTGCTTTTGAAAATATACCAATATTAATTCAATTACAAACAAATTTTGCCCACACTACCTTTACAAGCAAAAGTCTTTGCTAACCAAACCGCTGTCCGCCCGTGTGATATGTAAATATATGGTAATGTACCACCATTTCACAACTATGTCCTGAAACTACGGAGCCACAGACCATGGAATCGACTAGATATAGGATTGACAATAAATATAAATGACCGTGCCATATAGGCATATTATGTACTGGAAGCTTTTTGAAAAGGAAAGACCAGAGTTTTTTTCCAGAAATAGTTAGGCCTAAAATGCCAGAGGCAACTGAAGGATACGGGAGTAGTTTTAGTCAGTAAAAATCTGACACGCCCTCTCGCCCCATTTTAGAGCGAGAAAAGTCATAGGATAAATTCCTAGCTCCATAAAAAAACAGGCATTATAAGCTGAGCAGCGTATCGACTGTCGCCAATCTGCCTAGACTTTTCCGGCCTAATTTAGGTCGGTATCTAGTTTAACCTGACGCAGCTGAATACCAATATTTTACATAGAGCGACTGTCTATAGGAAATGCAGTTTTTTTAAGGTGGTAAATCATTCAATGAGAGCAGTGGTGGCTGAGTGGTAATGGCTCAGACTTACGAGTCGCGGGTCGCGGGTTCAAACCCTGCCATGCGCATTACTTTGTGTAATTTATTTCATCACCACTGCTCTCATAACGGTCAAGGAAAACATCGTAAGGAAACCGGCATGTCGTAGAACCAAAAATTCGAAGATATGTGACATTCACCAACCTGCACTGGGCCTGCCAGGTAGATTACGGCCCATTCCCTCTCTTAGACAAAAGGCCTGAGCCCCAGCAGTGGGAACATTAAAAAGGCTGATGATGATGATGATGATGAAATCATCCAATGAATTCTCCCACTCTGGTTCGCAGCGGGAGTGTCTCTCAAACTTTTACTAACAAAAGCCACTCTAGTTCCTTCTTTGTCTTCGTTCCAGGGTCCCAGGATTGTTAGTTTCGAAAGACAGCTCGAGCCCCGGTATGAAGGCTAGAAGCAACGGGGTGGGTTGTTTAGTCAGTAAGAGTCTGACACTATCTCCCACTCCGCCCAAGAGCGGGGGTTTTCATTGGATGATTTTTTCCCATCATAAAACTTTCACACATCCAATTGCCCCAGTAGGCTTTGATCCCGCCGGGCCCCTACGCTTTGCAGAAATCTCTTTGAGACGCGCTTGGAATACTACGTGCAGCCGGACGGCAAACTACCCGTTGCTCGCCGTCCGCAGGCGTGGTCTACGCCAACGTGCGGCCTCCTCCTTCGGCCTTTCTTACTTACACTCCTTCCTATTAGGTAACAACGATATAGTTGACCGAAATAGAAAATAATCTATGAGTCTATAGTGTTCGCATTAACAGCCCAATTGGTTGTCTCTAACTTAGACCACTTATGACCCGTCGTAGTTCTGTGTACGGACCCATAAGTTTACGTGTTTATACAGAGGCAGATGTGGGCCTAAAATTAATATGTTTTGACTCTATTATCATTAGAGATGTGGTATTTGCATGATGTATTCAGGCTAATGTATTGGGTTGAGTTTTAGGCCAAAATTGGTGTTAGGTGATAATGGAGGTATGGGATTTAGGATTTCAAACCTTTGTGAAGTGCGTTCCATCAACGGACCAAGGAAGTATACGTCCTATGTTCCGTCCATGTACATGGTGAGAATACTTTCATTGTTCTTACAGCTAAAGAATCCAATGGAATTTTCTGCCGAAGTCTATGTTTCCTAATAGCTATAACCTAGTGGACTTGAAGTCAAAAGTGAATAGGTTACTTCTAGGCAAGCGTGCTTCATCGTCGGCCACATCATCGCTTACCATCAGGGGAGATAGTGGTCAAACGCAAACCTATCGAGAATTAAAAAAAAAAATTGAACTAATTTCGTAAAGTTTGCTTTTGTAGTTTTCATGTCGGTATTAGTAAAATTTAGAAAAGAAAATATCTGTAAGATAAAACAGTGTAAATTACACCGACTAGATTTTGCCGGCAGCTTCGTCTGCATCCTTATGTCAAACAGTGATAAAGTAAGTAACATTATTATTGGTAAAAGAATTTTAAAAAGTGCTTTTTTGAGATTACTCATTACAAACTAAAAAATACAAACATACAATAATAAAAAAAATCTTTATTCTTAAAATTAGTATAGATAATCATTTAAAGTAAGTGGTCAAAGGGTATCGATGGTTGAAGAGATCTATAGAAGAGTCTTTCATGAAGCAGCAGTTGGTTTCAGATGGTGTTTGAAAAAAAAATTGTTTTTTCCTATACTGCTCTAGCTTTTGCCCGTGGGTTTGCCTGCCCACATAAAATATAGCCTATGTCCCTCAGGAATAAAGCAGCTTTCTATAATTGTAAACATTTTAGCAAATCGGACTAGTATCTACTTCCAGAGATTACCTCCTACAAACAAAAAATAAACTTTACCTCTTTATAATATTAGTGTGCTACTTGAGCCAAGTAGTCTCTTTCCAGGCGAGGCAAGACAAAGAGATCGCAAGACGGACTGAAAACACCTGGAAGAGCTACTGGTCCATGAAAGACCTATTCAAGGGTGAATTGCCCATGGCTCTAAAACAAAAACTCATGGACATGTGTATTCTCCCCGTCCTAACCTATGGCGCACAAACTTGGTCTTTAACTAACATCCAGAAGTCCAAACATAAGGTTTGCCAACGAGCAATGGAGCGCAGTATACTAGGTGTTAAATTAACGGATCGAGTTCGAAACACTATACTGCGCTCCAAAACCAAAATAGTGGATGTGGCTCAAAAGGCTGCCAAACTGAAGTGGGACTGGGCAGGACACGTCTGCCGTATGCCCGACAAACTGTGGGCCAAAGTAGCACAAAGTTGGTGCCCCGAAACAGCGCGTCGGGGTCGCGGTAGACCACGAAGAAGATGGCGCGACGAACTTGATAGATTCCACCAGAACTGGCAAGAAGAAGCCCGGGTGCGCGAAAAATGGAAGGAGTGGAGGGAGGCCTTTGCCCAGGAGTGGGACAGAACAGGCTAACAAAAAAAAATATTTGTGTAGATTTACGATAAAAACGGCACATTGCGGTATTTATTCCCAATTGAACCCAATTGGGAATAAATACCGCAATGTGCCGTGCCACTTAAGTTTGGTGATTCTTTTTGCTATGTCGTAATCTTGGTTCTCCGGCATTACAAATACATCATGTTACAGATCTATAATTTCAAAATATTTTCCATTCCACATAAACTGGTCCTTCATTCCGCACTCCTTCCAATAGAACAGCAAAAATAATACCCCCTGTAAACCACAACCGGCTGAACATTAAAGTCGACAGACACACATTTAAAACACATTAGTACTTCGCTATCATACATCAATAATATTGTGTCGCGGAAATTGAATCCGTTTAATATATTTGTACGTAGAAGTGAGAACGTAATGGCTTTGGAGCGGGCATATTATTTTCCAATTAAAGCCGGGTACCCACTATGTTCGCAAACTTCTTGCACTCCGCATTCATGCAACTGCTCCACATAGTGGCGTACCGCGTACCGTCCCTGTCAAAGCGGTGGAAGATGCGCGGAGCACAGTAGTGCGCGATCATAGTACATAGATACCTGGCATAAGAATGACTTTTTGATTGAATACCATAACAGAAATAGCATAATCAACCTTATAATATTCCCATTACTGGGACTCAGACTACCCCAGAGAGAATGTTCCGTATTCCACCTCGCGTGCCAAGTGCAGATTGTTGGATGTCACGTTATCAAATTGTTGGTTTCAGGCCATCCAGCCTTACGACGTTTTCCTACACCGTATTGACAGTAGTAATGATGAAATAGATTACACAAAGTAATGCGCTTGGTTGCGCAAACACAGTTTGAACCTGTATTTACTCATATGCGCCTGCCTGTGTTTGAACCTGTAACCATCTCGTAAATCTTTCATAGATTTATTGTAGTTATATTCTAAATAAATTGATGGTAATACTCCATTTAGTTTAGTGAAATGCCTTATCGCCTAAACGCAATCTTCATAGCTCCTCAGAGTGGCATCACACGTAACAAGTCCCCACATCTCACAGTACCGAGATTATTAATTCGGATATGAATCCGATAGCCGGCGGGATATAAGCATTCGAGTTATCGTAATCGAGAATCGGTTCGCGATATATCGAGTAACTCGGTGTATAAGTTGCTTTCGTGTAACGAAGGATTTTTTTACTTGCCTCGGGTTTTTTATGATTAAAATGTGGGGCGGATACTGTATCGTTTTCTTTGTTTATTTTGAATTGTGGTTTAGGCTACATGGAAAAAAATATATACCCAAAGTTGCATGCATAAATATGTAGTTTTTGAAAGAAAGACGGGCAAAGCCTTTTTTGGAGAATTAGCAATTGATTTAAAATCCCCAGCTTCGAGATTGTTCGAAACGGTTGGAAAGCTATGGGCAACTGAAGGAATACCGATGGGTTAGCCACTAAAAGTTTGACTGGCCTGTTGGTCTAGTAGTTAGTGACCCTGACTGCTATGCCGGAGGTTGTGGGTTCGATTCCCACCCAGGACAAATGTTTGTGTGATGAGCATAATCATTTGTTCTGTGTCTGGGTGTAATTTATCTATAATATGTATGTATTTAGAAATATATAAGTATGTTTATCAGTTGTCTAGTACCCATAACAGAAGCTCTGCTTAGCTTGGAACTAGACGGCGTTGTGTGATAGTTAAAAAAAAAGTATAATACTCTCTCTCCCTCTACTGAGAGCGCAAGAAGATATTAAATGATAGAAGATATTAAATGAAGTCAAAATTAAGACTAATTCGTACAACATGGAATCCCAAAGATCAATACACAAAACACAAAACAGACATCCACATACATGATAGAAACCAATACGTCTGATAAACACGAAACTTTGCCGGACAAACTATATGAGGACTTGTCAGCTGGCGCTGTTGCCAAACTTGTAATCCGAAGTCTTATTCTGATGTAAATTGGTAAGTGTCGTTTTAGTACAAAATTGTTTACAGAAAGTATTTTGATTAATTTATTTGTAAAATAATTTTTGTCTTGTTTTTGTTCATGTCAATTGGGGTCGGGGTAACACGTTATTTTTTTCATTCTGTGCTGTCAACGGAGGTGCTATTATTAACTTCCTTTTCGTTCATATTTCCCTCTGCATCCATTCATATGTATACTCATAACTCTTTCAATAACATGAGTTTCATTCCTCCACTTTACATGACTATTTCAAGACAAACGATTCTTTTTCAACTTTTCAGATACTGGCTTTCAGATACTATTTTCAAGCTTCCTCTAATACATTCACAAGAAACATGTAACAGAAATATTGTAATTACACAACATGATTGAAAAGTGTGTCCATGGAGTTTCTAGCATATTCTTCTCCGTAGAAATCGATGCTTTGGAATGTGCAATTGGCATCATTTTTTCTGAATGACTGACTTCTTGACATTTCAAAAGTGCCTGAAATGGTTTATTTGAAATAAAATGCTTTGAATAAAATTTTAATTTTAAATTGAAACTTATCTTACAAAGTTGTAAAACCATGATGAGTATCGACATCTATTTACGATATAACAAAAATTGTTCAATACATAGTTATTATCTATCTATTCATCTATACATCTATACATTGTAAATAAAATTGGAGTGTCTGTTTGTAATATTGAAATAACTGCTTTTTACTACATGCATATGAATATATATGCGGTACATACACCAAAATAACATTTTTTTAAATTTTTGTCTATCTGTCCGTCTGTTTGTCCGGGCTAATCTCTGAAATGGCTGGACCGATTTTGACGGGACTTTTTTTGGAAGGTAGCTGATGTAATAAGGAGTAACATAGGCTACTTTTATTTCAGAAAAATAAATTCAAAATCCTGTAGTACACGCGAACGAAGTCGCGGGCACAGCTAGTTAAATACAAAAGCAATAGTGACCGATTTCAACCGTTATCTTTTTTTGCAAAGTTTTTAGTTAGCGATATTTTACACCACATTTCTTTCACAAATGCATTACTTTTTATTTATTTAAAACCATCTAGGTCATTTTAAGGTAAAAGACGTAATACAAAAGAGGTAATTGAAAAGCGACATTCCTGTAATAATGCAAATGCTAATTTTCAAAACACAGACCAAAATAAATTGCTATAGTTTTATAATTTTTTTGTCAAAAAGTGTTTGAAAAATCTCTCTGGTACTTTAATCATAGCCGTAACAAACCCTATAAATAAGACTACACAGTTGATAGTACTCAGTGCATTACAGAATCAGCTGACGATCGGAGAACGTCGCAAATCTCACGTATTTGATCGCTCGCTGCCTGATATACTTGTATTGTTACATATGGACTGCATATCTTTGTAGAGCTGGTGAATCACCCAAATGTTAAAGCTAATTTTAAAAGGTCAAGTTCGAATATAAGAAGTGAAAATACGACTTACCTACATATAAAAAACCTGTAGGTATTTAAAATTAAGATTCGCGGGCATTGTTCGTAAAAGTTGGTCGTAATATCATCATAGTGTTGATGTCCTACTGTCTATTTTTATCTACTTTTCCTGTATTTCGTGTACTTAGCTTATTCATTTAAGTAAAGTTTTATATTAGTTTACTGCACTTGCCAATTTTTTTCTCAGCAATAATTAGTGCTCTCGTGGTTAATAAATTAATATTACGTACCTATGAAGTATTAAATGAAATAATTGTGTTCTAAAACTAAGCATTAGTCTCAGACTCGACATAATTTATCAAGTAATTACAGACTCTAATAAATTGTCAAGAAATCGATCTAATAAAAAAAAATAGTCCAGAAAAAAAATAACTAAAAAATTTATAACTAATCTTTCAGTAAAATATTATATGTCCCTTTAACAACATTTTAATTATATTTTTACTAACTTTGTGAGCTACTAGAGGTGCATCCACACTTTCGATATAGCACCGAAACATATCTGATAGCAAGATAGATCCATATAGATTATATAGATTTTTTTATTCAACCTTTAGAGTTCCTAAGTGTTAGTTCTTTTTATCTTTTTAATTGCTATTTGTATTACAAACATCTC
Organism: Mythimna ferrago; assembly: GCA_910589285.2. Taxonomy (NCBI): domain Eukaryota; kingdom Metazoa; phylum Arthropoda; class Insecta; order Lepidoptera; family Noctuidae; genus Mythimna; species Mythimna ferrago. Next base: position 6,367,782 of record OU342691.1, on the reverse strand, counting down.
TATAACCATACAGTCGCTCAAACACGCGATGTGTACAAATCAAATAGGCCGCGTCTCGGTAGCCAATCAACAATTTCAAGATGTTTGCTCACAGGCTGTCTGTCGGAGCGTCTTGCAAGACGGCCCGGATTACGTGGCGCATTGTATCTACAGAAAACGTTAGGCATCTCTGTCTTGGAATATCCTTTGAATTTGGACGGTCAAGGCATTTGATGTTCGTTTGAATGTGAGCGGATTATTTGTGAGTAGCTACAGTAGGAGACTGGTCTATGGTCTGGTTTAAATCTATAGTGTAAAACGTTATGGTCAAGAAGTTTTTTTTTTAATATCTAAATTTCGTACGGATTGCTCGAAAGAGTCACCCAAAATATTTAATGTCAACATTTATAAAAATCCAGTATCAGGTCAAATCTGAGTTTGTGAGAAGCGAGCCAAGAATATCTTTGGTAATGATGCACTTGTTGAGTCGAAGCTCCAAAGTTGGTAACACAAAGGGCAATAATTGAAGGAACACAGCGGGTTTTAGTCTGTAAAAGTTTGATTCCACCCACCGGGGGAGAAGTAAATTAATGATTTCTCACCTCTAAAAATTATTTAGTTTTGTAGTTATGAATAGGCTCACGCTTGACTATTATCTTGCCTGATGATAAGCGATGATGTGGCCGACGATGGAGCATGCTTGCCTAGAAGCAAACTATTTACTCTTGACTTAAAGACCGCTAGTATCAAAATAAAAATGTAGATACCATCGATTATGCCCCCGTTATCTGTGTTTTTTTATTTATCGGCAATCTGCAACCCTATATACAAAGCCATTGTGTGTATCATAACCAATTACCCAACTTTTTGCAATCGAAATAATTTCAGATTTTTTAAGCCTTTAAGCAAATTTCCGAGCGAGTCATTACACTAAATATCCTCGCATACAGCTTCAAGAATAATTGGATAATCGTAACACAAAACAGCACATGTGGCATTACGTTTATGATCAAATTAAAGTGAAGATTATTATAATTATGATGCGAGTTGTTAGCATCCGTTAAAGTCCAGAGCATAATGCTCGATACGATGAATAATTCAAATGTATCGGAGATTTTATCTTTAAAATTCTTCTGCGGAAGAATATAATTATATCATTAGATGGGTATCATTAGGCATGCCATAGAAATAGCTAAGGGTAGGTGTAAAATTTAATCGGTTGACTACGTCATTTATAAACTTACTGTAACTAGCTGTGCCCGCGACTTCGTTCGCGTGTACTACAGAATTTTGAATTTATTTTTTCTAAAATAAAAGTAGCCTATGTTACTCCTTATTACACCAGCTAGCTGCCAAAAAAAGTTCCGTCAAAATCGGTCCAGCCATTTCAGAGATTAGCCGGGACAAACAGATAGACAGACAGACAGACAAAATTTGTAAAAAATGTTATTTTGGTGTATGTACCATATATATATTCATATGCATGTAGTAAAAAGCAGTTATTTAAATATTACAAACAGACACTCCAATTTTATTTACATGTATAGATAGTATAGATGAGAAATTTGGAGTGGGCAGGAAGACTAACCTTACCGATGTTATATTTATTTTTGTTGGATTGTCAAATTTTCGCAGAACAATTTACAACAAACTTTGCCTCTTTATTTATAATGTTAGTGCAGATGTAGATTAGCTATTTAAATACCTAATTTCATTAATTCTGTTGATTGTTTCCGTTTGAGTGTGAAAAATACCAAACATAGATACATAACAAACATGCTTTTATAATATTGGTGTGCAATCATCTATTCTATAATGACCATTCTGACCTATGAGAAAAACTCAAAAGTCCCTTTATATTGAAAACAATGTTAACAATGTAAGAGAATTTTTTTGAGAGTATGTTACTGAAAATTGCTAATTTAAAAAATTGAGAAATGAGTGTGATTCTAGACGTTACTTATATTGACATACCAACTATCCTAGCCATTATTGTCATAGGCTGAAACATTTTTTTAACATTTTTTTTTGCGCATGTTATACATATAATAAATTTCTAGAATTTTTTAGTTGTCCGCACGTTACGTAAAATGTACTATATCGATGTAGGTAACTTTTACACGTTAAAATTATGTGTAACTTGATTATATTATTTAGGCTTCGTTTCATCGAAATCAGTTGACAATATCGAAAGTTAAATTATAGTCATTGACTATTAGGTGAGACGACGAAGTTCGCCGGGTCAGCTAGTTATTATAATTTTCCCGTCAGCATTTTTTTTTCCTTTATTTATAATTTCCTATCAAAACTCGATGCTAACATTTGTAAGTAAGAAAATAAATAAGAAAGCATAGTAAAAGTTGTCAAGGATCAAAGAGCGTTATTTTATTTAAATCAATTTAACTTATTACATACACAACTAAAAACTATAATTACAGTAAATTAAAAAAATAATAATAATAAAACCCTACGCTAATTACAACTAACTAAAATCAAACTAAAATATGGCGTCAAAAAACTCTTCCACATCGCTGTCGACTGGTAATGTGCCCAAAAGGCTGGCGGCATTGCCACGCTGTATGGCAATGCTTATCCTCTGTCCGAGGTAAAAGCCAGCCCTTGGGTCACGCGAAGTGTCAACTAGACGTTTCGACAGATCTTTAAACAACTTGTGAGCACTCGGACCCCACGATACGAGAGGTTCAACCACAAACGGTTCGAAAATATAACTTCCAACAAGGTTGTTATATTTCCACCGCTTGAGGTTCTTCGCAGCCGCAGTGGCAGCACCAGCACGACACGACGAGCTAGGAAGATGTGAAGGCGCAAGAGTATCGACACAAGTAGCGTCCCATACTAAAGGTCTTCCCATCTTCCAAGGGATTAACGACATGCCATACGGTCAAATGGTTTTATGATTTTAAAGTGCCTACTTTATCCAATACCGTTTATTCTGTAGTTCTACTCAAAACACCAGGCAATTCAAACAATGTACGAGAATCGAGAGTGTGTTCCCGACGTTACAGGAACAAATCAAGTGCTATAAACTAAACGTAGCGTCACCTCGATTATCTCGGGTTTCTCACACACTGTCCTAGCCATTTGTTTAAATTACATTAGCGTGTGCATACTTTGGTTGAGATTGTTGACTACTGCGAAGCGATGGAGATGCGATAAATCTTGGATGCTTTGTTCAGAGGGCTTAGCCAAGTTGATAATCTACAATCCTTAACGCTAGTAGAAAACTTCAAATGTATGGGAATGAATCATCTCAACGATAAATCACGTAGTCAGAACAAAGGAATTGGAGGCGTTACATACAGTAGACAGAGATACAAAATGAAACGGTTGTACCTTGGCTAGGCCTGCTGATCACAAACTATTTTTAAAATTAAAGTCTTTGTAATAGTAGGCAATTAATTAAAAGGTAGTAAATGGTATAGTGAAGTAAATTGCAAACGGGGTATGGAATATGGAAATATTTTGGGCAAACCCTAACGTGTGACTAAGACAGCATAGCCTTCAAAAAAAAAAAAAAATAGCCTTATAATGTTTCTATTGGAACTTGGCTTTTTCTCTCAGAGAAGGAATAGACCATAATTCACCATGGAAGACCAATGCGAAATGGTGGATGTGGCAATAATGTCTCCGAATTGTTGGTTTTAAGACATGCCAGTTTCGTCACGATGTTTTACTACTCCTAGTCTTTTGGTGAAATGTTATTAACGTTGGTGGATTATGGTTACAAAATCACAGACAAAACACAACAAAACTTTAATGGATTTTTTTATATATTTCTGTTCTCATTTAAAGATATAGAAATATTAATAATAAAAGTATAGCTTCCAAATCCCACTGTCTCACAAACCTTTTCTGTTTTGTGAAGAGAACACGCGTGGGCGCGAGTTCGTGATGCGTGCGCGCAGATTAAATTGCATTAATGCGATATACTAACATACTTAAAGTTTAATCTTTTTGTTGCATATATCGTGGTGCGAATAAATATGTTTAATTTATATTGTGTTTTGTTATTTGTGTACAGTTTTGTTTCCTTATTGAGTGCTTGAATAAGTTAGTATCATAAGTTTAAGTCCGTTACAGTTAGTCCACATTTGAAGAACCTTTATCTACATTTATACACTTATCTTATAAAAAAAAATATATTTTTGTTTGTAGGAGGTAATCTCTGAAAGTACTGGTCCTTCTTCTTCTTTCTGCCCTTATCCCATATTACTTGGGGTCGGCGCAACACGTTTTCTTCTTCCATTCTGTCCTGTCACCCGTCAAACTATCAAAGTACTGGTCCGATTGCTAAAATTTTCTGACAAGTAGAAAGCTGCTTTATTCCTCTGACATAGGCTGTATCAAAAAATTGCATAAGTTGCAAATATAACATAAGGAAAATACTTACAGTAGTCTTTTTTTTGTTATGAATCTGTAATTTTTTTAATAGGTGCTAGGAAAGTATTGGCCGTTTCTTTTTAATAAAAGTGAAACGTTGTCTTTGAAATATGCTACCTTACCAACAAAAAGAGCTATATCAATTAATTCAGCGACTTATAGCGCTATCTTAAAGCTTGTTTCACACAGCTTTCTACACTTAGCTTGCTGGGAGGCAGCCCACGTTTGACGATACAGCCTAATAAATAACAATTAAACCAGCTCAATTTTAGTTCAGTTATTTGTACGTTCACGACCCAGCGTGTCGCACTTGCATAGGAGTTGCGAATATTCTGTACTATGTAACTAAGTCATATAATCATAATGTCTGTACTATGTGTATGTGTGTGCAGTTTCTGCCATCGGCTTTGTCCGCGTTAATGCAAGATTCTACGAACAAACTAAAATGGTCTAGCCTGTTGGTCTAGTGGTTTGTGTCCCTGAATGTAATGCCAGAGGTTGTGGGTTCAATTCCCACCAAAGAAAAAATGTTTGTGTGATGAGCACGATCATTTGTTCTGTGTCTAGGTGTAAGTTCTTCCCGTCTGATTATAATTTGAGTGTCTTCAAGGCAAGAGTGAATCCTAACTAATATTATAAATGTGAAAGTGTGGATTAAGTAACAAACATCCAAACATCCACACTGGATGTTTGGATGTTTGTTACTTAATCACGCAAAAACGGCTTAACGGATTTGGATGAAATTTGGCATGCACATAGCCTTTGACATGGAAAAGAACATAGGCTACCTTTTATCCCGATTCCTTAAGTACCTAATGCCACGCGGGCGAAGCCGCGGGCAAAAGCTAGTAGGCTCATAAACTAGTGCGCCTCACCATCAGAAATTACATCACTGCTTACCATCAGGTGGGATCGCAGTCAAGCACTAGTTTACATCAATTTAAAAACAAACCCTTCCGCGATACTTTTTTAGCTTCATTTAACTCCCTAATTATACACCAACATAGTGTTTTAAACAGTTCCGTATGTAGTCTTCCGTGATACAGTCTACACAGGAGTTTTGATTCGGCACGGCGTGGTTAGATTAGGCTGCGCACACACGACACTTGGCTATTAAGTGGCGACCTGTCTGCAAACGTGTTTGTATCATGTTGGTAACATCGTGAACAAAAGTGTTTGACAGTTGTTACCATAAATATATAAGTATACTATAGAATATTAGAATCTATTAATTGTTTCATTTTTTCTAAAATCTAAAGCTAAATTAGGAGTTTACTTTTGACTGCTATGTACATAAGTAAATTGGATACATTTTTTATAGATTATCACGATATTTTTTTGAACTATTAATAAGTTTAATAAACTTTAATAATCCGTTTTACACACCTTTATTGAATTTTTCACTCAAACAGCTAAATAAAGATTGTCTAGAAAAAAGGTAAATAAAATTGCATTAGGAAATGGATTATGAACCCAGCCCCCCTAGCCAAGTTACATCCTTTTCTCTTGCGTCAAACGTCTCGAGTTGGCCACGTCCCCGATTCTTTTGTTCTGACCATGTGACTGAGCGTTGAGATGACGTCATTCCCGTACATTTGAAGTTTTCTACTAACGTTAACGATTGCAGATTATCAACTAGCACAGCTTTTAAGAAGGGAAATTATCGATAATAGCTAACAGAGAAAACAGATTCCGTCAGAGAATTCCACTCCTTCGCTGTAATTATATGGATGGCCGGACGGTGAGCTACCTATTGCTCATCATCCTCAACCCCACACCTACGGTGGATGAAAGTCTGGATCGGGATCGCAGCGGGATGGGGTATGAGGATGTCCATTCATTCACGTGTGCGGCCGTCTCCTTCACTAGCATTAATGATCTGCAGAAGGAGATGGCCGCCGCCTATTCTTCTCGTTCCAAACTATGACCTGCACCAGGGCCAAACGCGTGAGATCACCGCCACCAATCGCCCCCATGAGGACACGGGGTGCTCCACCCAAGCGGAGTACACCTACACAGTATGTAAAAGCCTTTGGCAGTTCCTTAAACCAAAAAGTTCCTTCATCAAAACCACCCAAAAGCATGTGTGCGTAGGAGTACATAATCTACGCAAGCGCCCATATTAAAGAGCAAACTCACGCGCAGTGGTGCGTAACCAATTGTCTTATTAATGTTTCATACAGTTAGCGCCGCCCACCTATCACGGTGAGCCGTAATTGAGCCTCCGTTAATTAGCTTCGAGGCTTCTAATAGTCTCTAATGGAGCTGACATAGTTGGGAACAATATAATGGAGATCTATATACCTTACATGATATCAGCCAAAAGTTGTCCACTGTTGGTCATAGGCCTCTCCCAAGTGTCGTCACAACGACCGGTCCTGAGCGTCTCGCTTCCATCGGATTCCCGCGACCCTGACCAGGTCATCGGTATACCTTGTGGGAAGCCTTCCGACGCTCCGTCTTCCGGTACGCGGTTGCCACTTCAGAACCTTTCGTCTCCATCAACCATCTGTTCTGTGTAATGTGCCCTGCCCATTGCCATTTAAGTTTGGCGTTTTTTTCGAGCTATGTCGGTAACTTTGGTTCTCCAGCGGATAAATTCTTTTCTGATGTGATCACTCAAAGAAACTCCGAGCATATCCTTTCCATGTTGCCCTTTGAGTGACTAAATCTTCTTATGAGGTCCATTGTAAGCGACCACATTTCGGAGCCATAAATCATCACTGGCAACACGCACTGGTCATAGACTTTCGTCTTGAGACACTTTACGAGTATACCTTACATTAGAGTTTATTTATTAATTATATTCTTTACTAGATTTTGCCCGCGGCTTCGCCAGCATAGGTACATAAAACGTTTTGTATCACGTTCCACGGAAAAGTCTCCTGGTTCTAAGCTACCTACCCACCAATTATCAGCCTAATCGGTTCAGCCGTTCTTGAGTTATAAATAGTGTAACTAACACGACTTTCTTTTATAAATATTTTCAAACATTTACAAAAATAAGTGTTCAATGGACTGAAAGAAAGGGCTGTCAGTCCTAAATCTGTCTGTGTGTAGAGGTTTTGCGTTCTGGGAATTCCAAAACCTGATTAAAAGTTTAATAGATCTTTTTGCTATGATGTTGGCTATTGGAAATAAAGAAAGAAAAAGAATTTAAACGCTGGTATTTAGCAAGCTCGAGGTCTCTTTTGGGTGTTTCAATGTTCACGAACATAACTACGGTCTAAAATCTATAATTTTATTTCCTTGGAAGATGGGTAGGCCTTTAGTGTGGGACGCTACCTGTGTCGATACTCTTGCGCCATCCCATCTTCCTAGTTCATCGTGCTGTGCTGGTGCTGCCGCGACGGCTGCAGAGAACCTCAAGCGGCGGAAATATAACAGCCTCGTCGGCAGTTATATTTTTGAGCCGTTTGGGGTTGAAACTCTCGGGCCGTGGGGTCCGAGTGCTCATATACTTTTTAAAGAATTGGCAAAACGCTTAATTGACGCTTCGCGTGACCCAAGGGCTGGCTTCTACCTCGGTCAGAGAATTAGCATTGCCATACAACGTGGCAATGCCGCCAGCCTTTTGGGCACACTTCCAGTCGACAGCGATGCGGAGGAGTTTTGTGACGTCATATTTAGCTAGGCATTTAGTGTATATATTATTTTTAATTATTTAAATTATTGTTTAATTTGTTTATTATTTCCTAGCAATTAATTTTAATAAATAAGATATGTTTTGTAACATTTGCAAAATAAAACCATATGTTAGTAAAAAATCTATAATTGTATTTGCGAGAGGGAATGTTCGACTTTTGTTTACTGTAAGTTTGTTATACATATATTATTGCCGTATTTTTTTAATTTATTATTTAGTATAAATATAAGTAATAAATTTGTAATAATATTAAAGATTTATAATAGTAATAATTTCGGCTTACTTGTATTTGGAGTTAGAAAAATCCTTACTAATATTATAAAAGCGAAAGTGAGTTTGTTTGTTTGTTTGTTACGTCTTCACGCCTAAATGGCAAACCCGATTTTGATGAATTTTGGTACAGAGATAGTTGAGACCCTGGAGACAGACATAGGCTAATTTTTTCACGCAGGCAAAGCCGCGGGTAAAAGCTAGTTTACCATAAAAATATGTACTAAAAACCACTCATTCATAACCAAAACACAAAATAAAGGTGAACGCAAAATAGAGGAATAGATTATCCGCAAATGTGCATCCAAGAGCGGTTCTTTTTTGCGAGTTTCCTTCCAACTTTTTGTTCGCCGCGGCGGCAGTAACCCTGCTTCCTGTGACAATAAAATGCGGCAACACCGTAGTTATACTAAATGTGGGTAGGCAGTAAATGTAGATGGTAATGTGGATATTGTGCTTATAGGTTTGTCATGTATTCTGAAAGAACTGAGCTTGCTAAGATGTTATTAATCTACTATATAAAAATAAGTCGGGTTTTCCTTCCTGACGCTATAACTCCAGAACGCACGAACCGATTTCCACGGTTTTGCATTCGTTGGAAAGGTCTCGGGCTCCGTGAGGTTTATTAGAGTAGAGTAAGGTAGAGTAGGGTAGAGTAGAGTAGAGTAGGGTAGGGTAGAGTAGGGTAGAGTAGGGTAGAGTAGGGTAGAGTAGGGTAGAGTAGGGTAGAGTAGGGTAGAGTAGGGTAGAGTAGGGTAGAGTAGGGTAGAGTAGGGTAGAGTAGAGTAGGGTAGAGTAAGGTAGAGTAGGGTAGAGTAGGGTAGAGTAGGGTAGAGTAGGGTAGAGTAGGGTAGAGTAGGGTAGAGTAGAGTAGAGTAGGGTAGGGTAGAGTAGGGTAGAGTAGGGTAGGGTAGAGTAGGGTAGAGTAGGGTAGAGTAGGGTAGAGTAGGGTAGAGTAGGGTAGGGTAGAGTAGGGTATAGTAGGGTAGAGAAGGGTATAGTAGGCTGAAGTAGGGAAGAGCGGGAGCGAAGCCGCGCGGGCAAAAGCTAGTTTATTTTATAATTTATGTACACATAATATTGAAGAGCAAGAAGAAGAAGAGAAAGAGGGGAAGAGAGAGAGGGGTGTTCATATTGATTATAATCATCATTTTAGTCGATAGACGTCCACTGTTGGACATAGGCCTCCCCAAGTGTCGCCACAATGATCGATCCTGTGCGTCCCGCATCCATCGGATTCCCGCAACCTTCACCAGGTCATCGGTCCATTTGTAGGTGGCCCTCCGACGCTGCATCTTTCTTCCGGTACGCGGTCGCCACTCGAGAACCTTTCGGCCCCAACGGCCATCTGTTCTGCAATCATAATGGATCATTGTTTATAATGGAGGATGCTATTATTTTTTTGTGTTAATAAAAGTTTATCCACAACTATGTACTACCAACAGCATATTTTTTCGTACGTGGTTATTTCGTGGTGGCGCCAGAAAACAGTATCTAATAAGATATTGAAGAGGCCTTTGCCCAGCTGTGGGATACTAGAGTCACACAAATTACCTCCAAACGGCTATGTAGGTATAGCCATCTTAAAATTGTATGTGTCCCTAAGCAGTAATTCTCTCTTCCCTTTTTAGTAGGCTTTCACCGTATTTCCAACAGCAAAAACTGATGTATTACAGCACTAAAGCACAAAATAGACGGATACAGAAGACAATCTCATGTATGTACTTCACTTTTTATACCTACGCTCGGTGGACGCACACTAATGAGCGTTTGAGCCGGAACTGTTCAACGAGTGATCCGAGACGCGACCGAGACATCGTGTCTGTGAGCGGTGTCTTGTGCGTTGCTCGAGCGTGCTGTGTATGTAGATTGACTTCTGTACCTATCTATTTTGTGACTAAAGTGTCAACCTAATATTGTTTCTACTGTTGGAGCTTATAAATGCGAATATTACTCTAGAAGAGATAATAGGGAGTAATCCACCATGCGGGCCCAGTGTTGAATGCTTGGTGTCACATGTCCTCGAAGTTTTTGTTCTAGGACACACCGGTTTCCTCACGATGTTTTCGTTCATCGTTTTAAGAGCATCGGTAATGAAATATATCCTGGTATTGCCATAATATGTCCATAGGCCAGGGCCTCAAGTCTGCTATTACAATAGTGTCAGAATGGTCTATCATTGACGTCATAATTGTCGATTTTAACAAGTTTGGTAATCTACTAATATAATGGCGTCATTATGACTTTCCAATGGTCAACCACTGACACTCCATTGAAAGAAGTGGCATAGAATAGTAATCTCGCACATATTGACAAATGAATATTTGACGTATGCGGTAATCTGCTAAAACTTTGACAGTTTATTTGATCAGTGTTCTACCATTAGAACGTTATTGTGCAGTTATTGGTTTTAATATGCTCGATATTATCATTCTACCACAACTCTATTACGATACCACTGACCGATCAATGATCGATCATTATGAATGAGCAGATTAAGAACTTTTAGCAAAATGACAATGTGATCGTGTTGGAATGACGAATTTATAAAAATAGCACACTTGGGCCCCAGGACTACCGTTACCATTACTGCTCTTGCAGCATTATGTATATGTCACATAATAACTTATTATGGCATTGTAATCTTCTACTTGAAATCCCGAATCTACCATTAATAATACAATACTTACAAACTACAATTCCGTAACGAAACTTGAGCAGTACAAATCTAGTTTCGAAATAATTATTTTCAAAGCAAGCCTTTTCGTATTTATCAGACGAAAGGCCGGCGAGCCACAGATCCTCACCAAGGAGACCTATAACAAATTTTCATTTTTTCGCAGTTTTGAGTTATGAATTTTTAATGAGATTGCGAGAGAGATTAAGAGTCAGAAAGTCATTTCCCGGTAAAGGAGAGGAGCATGAAAAAAAAGGATTGCTTCAGTCGTAGCGTTTGTTAGCATCGGGCTGGTAAAAGAGCGGTTTTGTGGCTTATAGCGTTTTGTAAAGGATGAAGTTCAACACTTATTTTATTTATGCTATATCTGTTTAAATAGGTTACTTTCAATACTATGTAGTGTTAGACTAAAAAGTCGATGAATGAGCGTATCCTTAATATCGTCGCACATCATCGCCCCCGCACTATCACTTTTGAAAGTCACCATTTTCACGGTATTATACTTTTTCGATTGTTTGGAATTATAATTAAATATTAAATTTTATGTGTTAAAATTACGTTTAGCGTTAATAGTAGTAAGTACTGAAAGTCACTTCTACCTTATTTAGAAATAATCCGGCTACCTTCAATAAAGTTTATGTGAGTTAAAAAAACCGGTGAATTATTTTTGTTATTATATTTGTTGGCAGATCCAGTGTTTGAAAGGTTCCTGTAAATTGAATCTATCAGCTGGTGAGAATCGCAGTAATCTGATAGATCTTCAACAGGTTTGGTTGTAGTGGTGGCCTATACTAACCTAACCAGCGGTGGACGTCTTTTGGCTAAAGTGATGATGATATTAATATAAATTCTCAGTCTGTATTAATTAATTCTCAAGCTGAGAGGATGTAGCTCTCATTACATTCTTAATTTCTTTTTGTCAATCTGTGATATAATATCAGAAACTGAAGAAGAAAAACAGGTGGTTTTAAGTCACTAATGTCTAACTTTCCCTCTGGCTCAACGTCTACGTTGAGCCAGAGGGAAAGTTAGACATTGAGATTGACACTGAGGAACAGCTTAACTAAAAAAAAATATGACATTAACATGTACCTAATCATTACTATCCCTGATTGATCCACCGAACCCTCTGTTTCTAGGGCCCAACACAGAACCCGTACCTATCTTCTCGAGGGCAATCCAGAACGTTTCAGATTCGGTTGTGTGCCGCTTAACCAATTTTTTGTTTTTTCTATTATATTTTTTATATTTTTTTTTTGGTTATTATTTTAGTGCGCATCTCGTTAGGTTTCGCTGTGAGCTTGAGAGCGTTGTTATACTTTGTAGGGCCTTAGTTGCGTGGAGCATGGTATTTTGCCTTTGGTTTTGTATGCTGCGAAATTCTGGTGAAGGATGAGGATTTTTTATAACAACAGAGACTATACACCGTTAAATTTTAATCGTTTTAATCACGTGGAGGGTCGATCCGGTACATGAAACACTATCGATTTGTAAAGATAAAATTAAAAAATAAAGTACCTTTTTTTCAAAACTCGGATTAATTTACGCATGTACGAAATTAATTTCTTTAAGAAAACGTCAGCTGAGCGAGTTCAATGACCTGTAGGTAGTTTTTACGCAACGCCGATTACTACCTACGGGTCATTGAACTCGCTCAGCTAACGTTTCCTTTTAACGGGGTGGGTTTTTTAGTCAGTAAGAGTCTGACACTATCTCTCGTTCCGCCCAAGGGCGGGGGTGATTTTTACCCACCAAAAAAAAACATTCAGTGTGCGTACAGCCAAGGAGTAGAATTCCCTACCGGAGTCTGTATCCTGATGGCTATTATCTGGGAATTTTTAAGTCAAGATTGAATAGGTTACTTCTAGGCGCGCTCCATCGTCGACAGCATCGTCGCTTTCCGTCAGGTGAGAACAAGCGCGAACCTATTAACATTAAAAAAAACCCTGATGAAAATTCACGATGTGGTCAACGATGAATCCAGGTTGTAGCTATTAAAAAATACCCCGACAGGGAATTTAACTGGGTGTGATGTCCTGAAACGGTTCAACTGTTTGATCGTGAAGGGGTTTATGCATGAAATAAGAGTGTCCATGGAGTTTCTTGCACGTTCTTCTACACAGAGATCTACGCTTTGGAACGTTTAATTTAGCTTCACTTTTTTTGGACTGACCGACTTTTGACTATTCAAAAGAGCCTGTAAGTGGTCTATTTGAAATAAATGCTTTTGATTTGATTTGATTTGAACATGCCCTGGAAAAATATATAGGATTCCTTTACGCGGGCGTTTTAGTTTAATATTAATTTAATTTTAAGGTGATTTTAAGTCTTTAACAGCGTCCAGTCAGTTAACTTTTAAGGTGAAGGCATGTGAACACATTCGCAATAAGTTGGTGTAATCATCACAGCATTAATTTGTTAGATTCGTTTCTCAAATTAATATTGTTAATATATGTATGAATGTACTCGTATCTAAGTTTAAATTTATTTTTGTATTTTTTTTTCTCACTCCATTTGTTTCTCATTAAGTTGCACCTACCGTGTTAAGTTTCTGCACCACCGCCGTTCGCCGTGTTTCTGCCGTGGTCGACTGGCAGAAAATGCCTAAGGCATTAAGTCCGCCTTTGTAGTGTTTATGTGCATAAAGTTTTAATAAATAAAATCAAATAAATAAATACACAATTTAAACGCATTTTTTTTTCTTTCTTTTTTTTCTTCAGAATTCCAGTTGTCTATAATATTTAATGAACTACAATCACAGACAGACCACCATACTAATTTATATACTTAGTACCTACACGTTCGCGCGTGACACGGTACCCGCAGAAGGAGATTAAGCGTGAACCGTTTATTATTAGAGTCGGGTCCATGTGTCGGATTTGCGTGTTTGTGAAATTAGGATTTAGATGCGTAGTGGTGTATTGTTTTCCGACGTGTTTTTTGATTAATGAGGGTTGGCACGTGAGGTTTTGGGATGATTTTGTCTTCGAAACGGTTGTTTTGTGTATTTCAGCATTTTGCTTTTTTTTTTTTGGAATAGATGGCATCAAACGTTTACTGTCTATAACCCAACTACGGGCCACGACAAGGCCGCGGTAAGTCTTTAGAACAATTCCACATGAGCATGTTGCCTTGCCCTGCAATAATATTTTGGTGTATTCACATTGGAAAGAAGGAACATGGAACAGGCTCCTGAGAAGTGTTGTGAAAGCAACATCATAAAATGACTTTCTGGCTGGTGACTACCTGTACCTCTAGCCAAGTTGATAATCTGCAATCGTTAACGCTACGAGAAAGCTTCAAATGTACGTGAATGACGTCATTTCAACCCTCAGTCACATTTAATAAGTACTTTTCTGTTCATCTAAAACATTAAAACACCCCAATTCTAATTTGTTACATAGTAACAGATGCTAGCAAAGATTTGCAAATGTGCTAACAGCAGAAATATTACCACAGAATCGTAATAGTAGTTAACACCTTTGTCCACTTACCTCTTCAATTGCAATAATCAATTTAAATAAAAGCAATGATTAAATGAACAGAAAAGTACTTATTAAATGTAAAATTCACACTGATACTTGCCCGGTTTCGAACTTGCAACCTTATACGTAAGAGGCGGGTGCTTTAACCACTTTTAGACACTTTTTCACCTATTTTACCTAAAGAATTGTATTTGAAAGATAACTTAGAAGAAGAAGGTCTTTTTCATCATCAATTTTAAATCTTCAAACCATATCTGAAAAGTATAATAAATCCCCTAGTTCCCTTTAAAAGAAATAAAGAACAAAATCCTACAATTTATAGACTACCTATTACAAGAAAAACGGCGACAAATATTTGTATAGATAGTGTATGAAAGGCTGAATGGATTATGAGTGTCATAAATGAAACTATAACGAATGGCCAGGTTGGCGCGATCCGTCATGTGCGGAGGACATAACGTGGATCGCCCCACCAGTTTTTTGTCAATATTTAATTTTTTTTTAATAACCTAAAATATAACATTATTTTTTTAACCCTTGAAGTAAAAAAATGTATGAAAGTTACTTGCATGTTATATATATATTTTTAAAGGAGTATTTCTTAGATCCACTCTACTCCTCGTATCGTGGCTGCGATTTCTGCACGGAATAAAAATTTTCTAGGCCTACTAACAGATAATTCTTGCAGATCTGAATGTTTTCCGTATTTGATTTTACCTACATTGTTTGTGAAGTAATCCCCGACAGTGTGAGGCAGAGAAAATAATTTTAACCTTACCACATAAACATGTGTCAAACAAATTAAATACTCTTAGGCTTCAATGTATTTTTCCCCATTGCTGTCACTTGCACACGCTGAAATTGTGCCCAAAAGACTAGCAGCATTGCCACAATAAATGACGAAAAACCAAATAAGTACTCGAAATAAAAACTTAATTGCCTTATCGGTATTACAATTTTGAGTGTGGGTGGGGTTAAAATGGATTGGATCTCATGTGTCATGAGTTCCGAAAGCACTTAATCCCTGCCTCAACTTGAATGACCTTGAAAAATGTATAATTGTCGATTGTATGAAATTTATTTGGCCGATAATTTTGGTTTCTATATCTTTGTTTTACCTAATATGTAATTTTTTTTTTCTTCTTGAGAACGCGCAATTACGTAGGTAACAATAATACTCTAAGGCGCCCAAGGGCCTAAAAATATTACAACAACAAAAATATAACAAAATTACAGAGCGTATCCACGCTATACTGCCAGCAACACATTCAAGGGTTCCCGCGTTCCTCACGCAAGGAGCCTTTTCATAATGTATCACTGAAAGCCCCATGTGTAGACTCCTTAATGAATCATCGCGAAATTGCATACAATTATAATGATAAACGCCTTAGACTCAGTCACGAATGGGTTTTAGTGAACGATATAAAAAATGGAGTTGGTTGCAGTGCATAATATAGGTATGCCATTACAGAAAGGGGTATTTACAATGAAGCTCATGTAGGGTTAAATGGTTCTGGTGGAAATATTATAACTTAGTATAATTTAGTTAACTAACTTAAATATAATATAGAAATAAGTAACGAAAGAAAGAAAACATGTTTGATAAGCACACAATGTACAAACAAATATTAAAAATTAATTCTAAGCATAGCATATAGCATAATCAGCCTTCTAATGTTCCAACTGCTGGGACTCAGGCCTACTCTTTAGGACTAGTGCGGGTTGGTGGATGTTTTTTTTTTTTCGATGGAAAAAATCATCTTATGACAACCCCCGCTCTTGGGCGGAGCGGGAGATAGTGTCAGACTCTTACTGACTAAAAAACCCATCCCGTTCCTTCAAGCCTTCATACCGGGGCTCGAGCACCCTTTCGGATAACCCTGGCCCCAGTAGGCTTCGACCCGGCTGGGCCCCTGCTGTTGCTGACAACTCCTTGAGGCGCGCGGGAACAGCGCGCGCCGTCGACGACTTGGGCTTGGTCCGGACAGTTACCGGACGGCCGGATAGCGAGCTACCCATTGCTCACTATCCGCAGGCCCGCGCCTACGGTGGCTGGAAATCGGGATCGGAATCCCGGCGGCGGCAAGAGCGTCGTTGCCTGATGCGGTCGGCCTCTTCCTTAGCGAGCATTACTGCTTCGCAGAAGTCGGCGACCGCCTGCCACTCCTCCTCGCTCCGGACCATGGCCTCGAGCAAGGCCCGGCGCGAGAGGTCGGGTTGGTGGATGTCACATGTCTTCGAATAAAAAAATATAAATACAACAACAACAATGTGTCTCATGGTAGTACCAAATAGGTTCAGTTCAGCAAAATATATTAAGTACTAGCTTCTGACAGCGGCTTCGACTGCTTTAAAGTAGACAATATAATATAAGCCTATGTCACTCAGTGGTAAAGTACCATTTTATTAGTGAAAGAATTATGAAAATCTGTCCAGTAGTTTTTGAATTAATTTATTACAAACAAAAATTCAAGTCTCACCTCTTAATTAATATTAGTATAGTTATATAATAGAAGTAGAGATGGATTATTTAGATATTAACTATTCCCCGTGGTTATACCCGCATTTTTGGTTACTGCTTTGCTCTTAAAATTCGTAGCGATGATAATGTTCTATAATATAATATAGCTTTTCTTGAAGTTTATCTTTGGGCTGGGGCAACACTAGTTAATCATTTATCAATTCGAACCAGTAGTTTCTGAGATTAGCACTGTCGTCCAAACAAACACTCTTCAGCTTTATAATATGTCGCACCTTCAGTGCAACAAAGTCACAACAGCTCATTTTTTTTTTTAATTTTACAGAAGAAGACTTTTAATTTTTTTCGCATTTTTTTCCTCATTTCTGGATTACTATTTTTATTAGATTTGAAATCTTTATAAATTTAATTGTTTATTTTGTTTGCTATAGTTTTACGTAAAAATCTTCTATTGAATTACTAATAAAACATATAACAAAAAAAAGTGTCAAAACCATTCGATGACTTCCCACCACAAAAAAAGGGCCGCACAATATTTTTAAAATAATCCCGCAGGCCCTATGTTGTTTTTTCATATATTATTTTATACACATTTTCAACAAACTATTGTAAGTCTGCATAGTTATTTTCTACGTCCTCTTACAAAAAAAAAAATATCTTCCACTGTGTAACATCCCCTTAGCCAAAATCCCGACGCGTCGTAACGTACAACCTTAGGATCACGTGACCGGAGGGTCGTTACCGCAGACGTTTGAATTTCATGTTAATTTGAAATGCAAGGGTGTGACCGGGTGGAATACAATCCGGAGTAACAAGGTAGCATTGATTTGTTATTATTTGAAGTAATATGTTATGTTTTATTAGGTGCTACCCTGCTTCGTCTTAATAGTTTGTCTGGTTACTGCTAATTTGTTGACGCCTTTAATGATACGAATGAAGCTTCTACCTTAGTGAGTATTCTTTCTGCTAAGCAGTACCTAATGCTAGCAAAAGAGACGGCCGGGCGCGCGAGGGAACTGCCCTCACGCCTTGCGCACAGGCTTGCGGACGGCGAGCAATTGATAGCACGCTGTTCGGTCGTTAGGTAACTGTCCGGACTGAGCCCAAGTCGTCGACGGCGCGTAGTGTTCCAGGCGCGCCTCAATAAGATGTCAACAAATCGTAAGAGCTCAGCATGGTCGAAGCCTACTTGGGCCGTGGGTTAGGTGGAAATTAATCCTCGAGTCCCTGGAGCGCAGGGCAAAGAAGGAAAACAAAAAACGAGTGACTTTTAGTCAGTAAAAGTCTGATACACCCTCGCACTCCGGCCAACGGCGGGAGATGTCTATAGATTTTTTCCCACCTGAAAAAAAAAAAAACCATAGTGATCCATCAATATCATTACTATCATTGTCATCATTATCTTCATCATCATTTTAATTGCAAAACATCCACAGCTGGACAAGGGCTCAAAAACAGAACTTATGAATTGATTCATATCACACATTGTATAGTAGAAAGCAGTGATGGCTGAGTGTTAACAGCTCCGACTTACGAGTTGTAAAGTTTGAGGAAAACATCGTGAGGAAACCGGTATGTCCTAGTACCAAAAATTCAAAGACATGTGACATCCACCAACTTGCACTGGGCCTGCGTTGTGGATTACGGCCAATTCCTTCTTCTAGAGAAGAGGCCTAAGTCCCCTCTCAAATTAGATATTTGGTATTAAAGATTTAGATATTATCTGAAACAAACAAAGCCTTTATTAGATATCTAAAAATCCTCAAAATAAACATAATAACGATACCATTTAAAACACAATAAAAGCGCGGCCTTATTAACCCTTCCCAGACATGTGGAATGAGGACTCCACTTACCGGCCATTAAGAACTAACCCTTTCAATGCGGTGCCATCGTTACGAGGTATCAATGTAAATTGGCGACTACCGCCATTGCTAATGACCGGTATTGCATGAGCATTAGCGTGTTAATATTCTATTTTTGAAATTATACGTTAAGGTTTAGGAATGACAGTGCAAATAAAGAAGTACTTAGTTATTTTATTTTGTTGGCTACACTCTCCTTGGGGCCAAAAAGTTGTAACTAGAAAAATCGAAATATCGTTTTTTTTTTATTAGTTATTTCTTAATAACATACCTACGATAGTTAATTTATCATGCAATATTTATTTATTTAAACTTAATATACAGTAGTTGTACATAGGCGTGTTCTAAACAAAAAAATATAGCTATGTAAGGTATATTTTTTTGTTTAGAACAAATCTTGAAAATAGATTTTGAAACAGTTGCCCTAAACCAATTGAGCTGAAAGTTTGACGTATCAGTGTAACTTGATTAACAACCAGAACCACTGAGCACAACAAGATAACCACATCATGCGTGAGCTCTTTAGATTTGCCTAGTATCTAACCTTAGTAGGTTTGGTAGGTTTTTGAGGTAGTCCTCAAAAAAATAATACGTTGTCTGTGTCCTTTTTCACAAAGAATATTTAATTTGATTTTTACAAAATCCTCTTTTAATTGAGTTATTACGTTTTGGTTTCCGAGAACAATACACTTTATTAGTTTATTCGTTAAGTGATTGTTATGAGTTCATTTTCTTGTTAACAAGGTTTATCATAGATTAGTATTCCCACACAATTATAACATTTCTTTCCATGTTGTCCTATACCTAGAAATAGAATCTAATAATTATGAGTCTTGCAAAACTAGTAATTTATTTCTTGTATACTTTTTGGTGTACAATACTCCATATACTCAGAATGCGGACAGGACAAATACATACGAAAATTATGTGTACAAAGGGTGGTCTTATCTGGATTCTTAGGATTACATGAACGAAAGGATAATGGAAGTAGTGTCTATTTTTTTTTATCGCTGATGGGCTCGCGTTTGATCACTATCTCACCTGGGCCCCAAATCTGATATTACAATAGTGTCACAATGGTCTGTCATTGATTTCATTTGTTGATTTTGAGTAAGTTTGGTAATCTACTAATATAATGGCGTCATTATGACTTTCCAATGATCAACCACTGACACTCCATTGAAAGAAGTGGGATAGAATGGTAATCTTGTACATTTATATACAAATGAATGTCTTACGTATGCGATAATCTGCAAAAATTTTGACAGTTCCTTTGATCAGTGACCTACCATTAGAACGTCATCGTGCAATCATTGCTTTTAATAAGCTCGATACTGTCATTTTACAACAACTCTATTACGAAACCATTGACGGATCAATAATCGATCATTATGAATTAGCAGATTAGGAACTTTTAGCAAAATGACAATGGGATCGTGTTCGAATGACGAATTTATAAAAATAGCAGACGAGGGCCCCTGGTTTTAGGCAGTACAAAAACACGCCCTCTAGTTCCACCTTAGAACGAGAGAAGCAACTGGATGATTTGCCTACTCAATAAAAAAAAAACCGTGGTAATATGGCCAGGCCCTGAATTCGTTGAAAAGGTAAAAGAATTACAAAGATAAAAACGAATGCCATTTTGGTAACTGTGTCGGAAGTAAATCGGAAACTGCGCGATATGTAGGTGGCGTACAATTTAGTGGAACACGGTTATCGGGTCGGTTGTGTTGGCGGGAATCGATAATTCTGATTGCTGACAGGTTATGATTGATTTGCTTGGTGAGTAGGACTTGTAGTTTATTATAGTTTTGTTGCTGTACACCGCTAAATTTTAATCGTTTTAATCCTGTGGAGGGCCGATCCGGTACATGAAACACTATCGATTTGTAAAGATAAAATTAAAAAATAAAGTCCATTTTTTTTCAAAACTCGTTTTAATTTACGCATGTACGGTATTAATGTCTATAAGGAAACGCTAGCTGAGCGAGTCCAATGACCTGTAGGTAGTAATCGGCGTTGCGTACAAACTACCTACAGGTCATTGAACTCGCTCAGCTGACGTTTTCTTAAGGAAATTAATTTCGTACATGCGTAAATTAATCCGAGTTTTGAAAAAAAATGGACTTTATTTTTTAATTTTATCTTTACAAATCGATAGTGTTTCATGTACCGGATCGACCCTCCACGGGATTAAAACGATTAAAATTGAACGGTGTATATTCTATGAGATTATTTTAGTATCTTTGGTTTGAACGAATATAAAATGAACCTGTAAATTCCCAGTGCCTGTAATGTTGGCGATTTTAATAAACTACACTTCTACACTAATATTTATAAAGAGATATTTGCTTTTTTTTTGTTTGGGGAGTTAATCTCTGAAAGTAATGGTCCGATTGCTAATTTTTTTTACAGATAGAAAGCTGTTTTATTTTTGAGTGACATAGGCTATATTTTATGTACGTGGCTGAAGCTTAACTAGTTTTTAATTTCAGATTAATTAGTTATGATACGATTAAATTCCAACATATAGTATAAATGAACTAAAGATGATATGCATCACGAAGCAGTTTTTCTTTATTTAGGTGGGGAATCATCTAAAGACTTCTCACGCTTTTTGGCGGAGCGGGAGGAGGTGTCAAACTTTTACTGACTAAAACTAACTATTATTAG
The DNA here is from genome assembly GCA_910589285.2 of Mythimna ferrago. Classification (NCBI taxonomy): domain Eukaryota; kingdom Metazoa; phylum Arthropoda; class Insecta; order Lepidoptera; family Noctuidae; genus Mythimna; species Mythimna ferrago. The sequence goes on along the minus strand of OU342691.1, from coordinate 6,346,307 downwards.
TTCTTTGTCTTCGTTCCATGGCTCCGGGGTTTACTTTCATTTAACTCATGGCCTCATTAGGCTTCGACCATGCTGGGCCATTAAAGTTTACACTACGTGCCGTTGACGGCTTGGCGTTATCTCTCTTTTTTTGCGTTGCCTTTTCGTCATACATCGCGATGGTTTGCGTTAGATGAAGTAACAAGCTTTTAACACAAAATAAATAGGTACAGAAGTCAATCTACATACATAACAAGCTCGAGCAACTCACACATAGACACCGCTCACAGACACGATGTCTCGGTCGCTTCTCGGATCACTCGTCGAACAGTTCCGGCTCAAACGCTCATTAGTGTGCGTCCACCGAGCGTAGGTATAAAAAGTGAAGTACATACATGAGATTGTCTTCTGTACCAATCTATTTTGTGCTTTTAACCTTTCAATCGTGGTAATTAGAGACACAATAGGAAGACAATAGGTGCGCGAACGCCGGCGTTCGCTGAATTCAACCATGCTCGATGTTGACGATAAGCGAGTGGAAAAGCAGCCTCTTAAATCATTTGAAAACATTTGAAGTAAAGTATTCTCAAATTCAGCTTTAGCCTGAAAACCTGTCAATATTTGACATTTAAGTAAAATTTTACACGTTTTTAACTCCCAATTCTCAATTCAGAAACCCGCCCTAAGCCTACCACCAACAACAAGCGATCACATTAACTTCATATAAGAACGATGTGACAATAGATTAAATCAAATAGGCTTTCAACAACCGGGGGTTATTGGTACAATTCCGAACTTTTCTTACCCCGTGACTTAGGGGTGTTACCACAGGGTAAGGAACCTCGTACCACGGCTAGTAGCGTCTTCACTTATAATATTATAAAGGTAAATTAGTTTTATTTTTATGTTTTTTATTTGTAGGTGGTCTCTGAAAGTACTGGTCCGATTGCTAAATTTTTATAGACACACTGACTTAGAAGTATGCGGAACAGCGTGTTAAGTCCATATAACTTATTGGGAGGGGAGGATTCTCCGACTACACAGGTGCTGTGTCTGATCCGAGCAACTGCCCGATAGTTTATTTCGGTTTGTTGCATCCATACTTCCATACTAATATCCATATTAATATTATAAATGGGAAAGTGTATGTGTGTGTCTGTTTGTCCGTCTTTCATGGCAAAACGGAGCAACGAATTGATGTGATTTTTTAAGTGAAGATAGTTGAAGGAATGAAGAATGACATAGGCTAGTTTTTGTCTCTTTCTAATCCCCCACTTACGCGAGCTAAGCCGCGGGCAAAAGCTAGTGTGTTATAATTGTGCGGAAAACGCTAATACTGCGATGCAGGATTTTGAATTTTAGTCAAATAACACCGTTTAACAACAACAACAACACATCTCAATAAAATCCACAACAACAACAACAACATTCCACAACAACACAACATCCAACAACTTTACCATTCTATCTCTAGTTGTGGCTTTCACAACAACTCATTGCTCTGTGGATGATGGGTGTAAAACGAACGTAGGGGTAGTTAAGTGATCGACAACCATGGCAAATAATGGGGTTCTTGGGAAAAGTTGTAAGGTTATAAAATGATATGGCTTATATCTCACATTACATGTGATGTATAAAAGTTAAGGAGTATATTTTACAGTTCGAACAAGTTGTGGGAAAGTTATTGATCGTCATCTTATAAGAGTGTTACGAGATTTACTGATATTGCATACAATAGTATCTGAGATTTACGAAAGATTTATTTGAAACTGAATACTCTTCACTATGAAAAAAACATTTGTTTTAACCTATCTCAGAAGCGATCAATAAACCATTTACATAATAAATATAAATAGAAAGCATTCAAGCATATTGTATCAATAGTTTGAGCTCCTTAGTAATCCTGAGTTGAGGTAGATCGATGAACACTGACAAATGTTGGCACTTACTGGATAGATTCACTTGAATCTCTGCGGTTCTTTCTTCAAAAGACCATCAACATCATCTTTCTTCAAGCACCAACTTTCATGGTTCTCATAATTATGATCATTAAATATTTGCTGTAAGGACTTTAAAAGAGACTTGGACCACTGTATTTGTTTTTTTATTTCAAATCTGGGCAGTCAGATATGAAATAAGTACCGGTTTTATCTAGTTTAAATAGACGAAATAGTTTACGTGTAAAAGTGTTTTTTTTAAAAACCTAATACAAAATAAATATCTTTATCATTTTTTTGTTACCAACCACGTAGTTTCAAACTAAAAAAAACTTAACTATAGTACCTAACTGAAAATTACATAAGTATAGAGTTCATCTTACATTTCTGCCCGAAGTCTAAATCATTACTGCTTCCCATCGAAGCGCCATTGACCTCTCCGAACAAAACCGTCAATGGAACCGCAAATCAATTGGAAGTTGATGAGATAGTAATTACGAGGTACAGTGGGGCACACATTCCTAATGAACACGGAATCTGTCACACAAACTATGTGAAAGACATTCACACAGTTTGTGCTACTCTCGTTAAGGGTGGTGAATTAGAGGCTAGTTTGGATTGACAATTTAGTTTTCGAATTATTTTTTTTCCGTGGGAAAATCATCCAATGACATCGGCTCTTGGACGGAGCGAGAGATAGTGTCAGACTTTTACTGACTAAAAATCCACTCCTGTTCCTTCGTTGCTTTTCGTACCGGGGCCTTACCATCTTCTTCTTCTTTGCCCTCTCCTCTTCCTGCTACGCGGGGTCGGCTTTACCATGACGTGTTAAAATATCAGACGTGCGAGTGAGAAAGAGGGTCAGGTTAGATTAGTTATGCACCTTTTAAAGCTCCATACTTTTAAGAATTCAGTTTAGGTCGTTAAATGGATCGAGTTTAAAGCTCATGGTAGGGCTTCTGGTGAACGTCTCAGGCATCTATCGGAAGCGTTAAGAATATGGTAAAACCAGTCGTTGTGGCGATTCATGTGGGGAGGCTTTTTCTAAATGATAAACTCGTGCTTCTGCTATCCCACCTATTAACAATGATGCAATCGTTGACGGTGAAGCGCACTAGTTTATGAGCCTATTCACTTAAGGCTTGAAGATACCTAAATAATAAATCAGACATGAAGACTGCAGCTGGCAAATTGACTAGTTGTTATCTTTTGATTGAATTATGAACTTATGATGATGTAACTAACTAATGCGAGAGAAAAAAATGAGGTTTTTTTATATGCACAAAATATTTTGAGAACAAATTACATTGTGCGTACAGCTAAAAAATGGAATTCCCTGTCGGAGTTTGCGTACTTCGAGCCGGATGTCAGTGATTAGACAATGGCCATCAAGAGAAAATAGGTTGCTGTTGCTTGTAATCGCTTACTATCAGGAGAAATAGAGGCCAAGTGCAAAAATATAAAAAAAAAAATTGCAAAAGTGCTAGACGAACCAAAAATAATTACAAAGACGGAAACGTAAGCGAGCGTTCTCTTTGCATTTATTTATTACTAAAACTTTGTTTTATTTATTACAAGTATAATTAATGCTGACTGTTTCAATGCGACGTCATCAACGCGTGAAACCCCCACCACGGAGGTGTTAATTGGAGCGCCGCGATTAATGAACGTGTAGCTGTCACGATGTGTGAACAGCTTTTGAATTACGAATAGGAATTTTGAAATTCGAATCTTTTGAATTTTCTCGCTTTTTTATCAGTTTCATGCGTGTCATTGAGCTTTGATTGTAACTGGCCTAGATTTTAATAATATATTAAATGTGAAACTAACTCTGAAGACATTTAGAAAGAAAAAGAAAGAAAAAAAGAAAAAAACAGTTTATTTACGCGTGAAAAAAGACGCGATCTTAAAACTATCTGACAAACATTTATTTACTTATTATGTTACTCCAATGAATAGTTCGAGAAACATTCCCAAAAAAAAAATCTTATTACTTAAAATTATCGCAGTGAATTCTTTACTTAAAGGGGTTGTATGTTATGTTGTTTTGTTATTCTGTGTGTTACGTTTTTTTGACCTAAACGGCGAATTTTTACATAATGATGAATGATTAGACTTTGAAGAACCTTCTCATGTCCTCATAAAATAATTGGACTATATTTTCATTACAGTTAGGTGTATAAGCAAATCAAGCCGCTGGCAGAAACTAGCGTATTATAGAAACACATTAGCTTTTGCTTGAAGTTGTAAACATAAAAGTAAGAGTTACAAAATAATATCGACGCATCACAACGGATGATTACAAATCATTTCGATTATGACACATAATTATGACTTTTAAGGCTAAATGTGCTTTCTTACTCACTGATATTATTGGGGGTAAAAATATAATACTTGAAATATCTACAGTTATTATAGCTATTTAATGAACTACTATTTCCAGCGATGTAGCAGAAAAGCAAACAGAAATTATACACGAAATTCGTTAGTTGCGACTGATTGATTCATTCACAGAACATCAAAACGATTATTTTTCTTCGAATTGGTTCGTTCGATATTTGAAATATTGACCTCTAAAGTGTGACTGGCCAACTATAGGTCAAAGGCGTGGCTCTTAGAGGGCTTACACATTAACTGGTACATATGAGTTTGAAAGGTTTGTGTGAGCAATGTTTTAAAAATCTTCTGATTATTTTGGAGTTGGCTTCCAAACTTCCGCATCCGCATACACCTAAAAAATGTGGTATTTTTAATAAAAATTCTAAAAGTTGGTACACAACACACAATAAACTTAGCTTTTATGTTACTCTTTCAAGGGTATTTTCATTTTACATTGTGGAATTGTACACACCAGTAAAATTTTTGAAGCTAACTACTAAAATGCGAACTAGTTAGGGATACGCTCTACAGAGAAATAGTTTAGAGTTTGTTTCGGTGTTTCTTCTCAGAGTAGCTAGGAAACACCGGCCTTATCTAGTTTAAACTGACGAAAAAATTGACGTGTAAGAGTTTTTAATAAATCTATTTGCAAAATAAATATCATTTAACTGTATTCTTGTCTGAAATTATGAACATAAATTATTGCCCTCCAAAAACCAAACGGTGTATTACCCACCTAACCTTTCGATCCTCATTCACCGTCAAATGTGTGATCCCCCTAACAGATTCAAACAGCGTTCGTAATTTGAAACGTGTTCGTCAGTCAGAACAGCAGGTATCGATACAGCAGCGCCATCTGTAAGGCCATCAGTTTGACACACATTCCGAATTCAATTAGACAATAAAACTACTTACATTGAAAATAATAATAAATAGGGATCCCTCGCATACATAAAAAGTAAAAAAAAAAACAATTATGATTAATTTAGGGTGAGTTGCACCATTTAACTATAACGATAACCAAGGGTGAGTTGTACCATTTAACTATAACGATAACAAAGCCGTTAACAGTTGTTAAATCGTCGAATTGACCAATAGGCGGCCGTTTCACGGCTGGTTATGGTTTGGTTATCGTTATAGTTAAATGGTGCAACTCACCCTTACTCTTTAACTGCTTGCGTCGAATTAGTCCGACGAGTGCTTTCGTGTCCTATTCGCTAGCGTCGTGTGTTTGCTATTGGCTTCTCCATCTCGTTCAGTTCTTCAATCCCCATAGGTGACAGAAGAGCAGACGATGTAGTATTTGGCCGTAGATGTAACCCCTGGCGGAACAGGGTCGAAGCATACTGGGACCAAGGCTCTGCTTCTAAAAGGAAGGAAGGCTCGGCCCCGGTATGAAAGGCAACGAAAGAACAGGGTGGGTTTTTAGTCAGTAAAAGTCTGACAAGCGGGAGATACCTTCAGCTCCGCTCAAGGGCGAGGGATTTCATCTGGATGATTTTTAATCACCGAAAAAAAAAAAACATCCTGGCGGAAAAAATAAAAGAGTTTTTGTCGGATATATCCGACGTAGAACTAAATCAGTATAAATATAAGCTTTTCATCATAATATGCTTATAAAGTCAGCTGTCGTAAATAAGGTTAGATACAAGGTGTAAGGGACAGTCCTCCACAAACTTTAAGGGCTTGCTCAGTAGACGAAACTGAACAACCTTCCGCAATTGTTTTTTTCAGGAAACGAAAAAAAAAGTCGGCCTCGCCATACAAATTGTCCAATCAAGTTTATCATTTTGTATGGTAAGGCTGATTTTTTTTTGGTTTCCTGAAAAAAAAAATTGTGGAAGGTTGTTCAATTTCGTCTACTGAGCAAGCCCTTAAAGTTTGTGGAGGGCTGTCCCTTACACCTTGTATATGAAGGGAGAACAGTAACAGTTGATGATTGCATTCTCGAATTTCTTGACGGTTATTTTTTAAGCCAGTGCTTAACTGCGATCCCACCTGATGGTAAACAGTGATGCAATCGTTGATAGTAAATCGCACTAATTTATTTATAAAGCCTATTCACTGAAGCCTTGAAGACACCTAAATTATAATCGGACGGGAAGACCGAAGCAGGGAAATTTTTCCATTCCTTCGATGCACAAAATCAAAATCATTTATTTCAAATAGACCATTTGCAGGCACTTTTGAATAGTCAAATGTCAGTCAGTCCAAAAAAGTGACGCTAAAATGCACGTTTTAAAGCGTAAATCTATTTATATGGAGAAGAACGTGCAAAATACATACATATGCGTGGTTTAATTATAGAAAAATACTGTGTGTGCAGTTAGATTTTTTATCCTCGTTGAAGGTATGTTCTTTTGGGGCAATTTGCTACTTTCACGCAGGCAAAACCAGCTACTAATTTATAATTGATTTGACAAAAACTGTGGTGTTTGTTCTTGAGCCCATCAACCCATCCACTGCGTATACAAACTCTTTTTATTTTATTTTTGTGATAATTTGGGTCTAAATAAGTTAATCAAGCTTTCTTGAGACTCATTTACATGGCTCGAACAGACTTTGAAGAAACAAATAAGTAATGCCTACCATCCACAATAATAAACAGGACCCTATTTGTAGAAAAATAAATAACAAAGTATAATATTTAACTTAAGATTTTTTTAGAACTCATCTTCAAGGAGATTGTAAGCCTTATTTATATTTCCCTTCCTCCGTAGACAGTCTCTTAAGATTTTCTTCAAATAAACTACATCTCACGATATACATTACACATTTTTCCTCGCCACAATTTTACGTGAATGTTAAGCATAAAGAATGTCTCAAGGAACTGAAATTGCGCTCTCCGACAAGAAAATATCGCGTACAATAAAAGAGTAAAAATAAAAAGAATAAAAAAAAAAGTTGGATAGAAAACAAAAACAATTCAGTAAGTGCACCCATACACGGCATTGTCACACGTCAGACGGGTCATGCGATACAAAACGGGCACAAAACATCTATTGTGTCGTGAATGGGGTGCTTTATACGGCACGCGGAAACAAATTTTTTTAAGAACGCGTCCTTTTTTTGTGTTTGAAATGTGTCGTGGGCGGTTTGTGGTTCCGCTGATTTTTCTTTTAGTTTTTTTTTTATGTTGTTTGTTGCAAATGTGAGTTTTATTTTTGCTTGTTATGATTAGTTTACTGAAATTTTCCAGTTCCTGTGCAATATTTTCTGCATTTTTCAGAATAATCAAACCAAAGTTAAGAAGAAAAAATGTTTCACTAGCTTTTTTACTAAAAAAAAGCAAATGCGAGATTACTTCTAAAGTATGCACTCAGTTCAAGTAATGGACAGCAATTATTACCTCCGCTAAAGAGCGATGGAAACGGCTATGCTCGGAGTTTCCTTGCGTGATCGAGTCAGAAATGAAGATATCCGCAGGAGAACCAAGGTTGCCGACATAGCACGAAGAATCGCCAAATTTAAGTGGCAATGGGCAGGGAACATTGCTCGTAGAACAGATGGCCGTTGGGGCCGAAAAGTTCTGGAGAGAAAACGCAGCGTTGGAAGGCCTCCTACAAGGTGGTCCGATGACCTGGTGAAGGTTGCGGGAATCTGATGGATGCGGGACGCACAGGATCGTGCATTGTGGCGACGCTTGGGTGAGGCCTATGTCCAACAGTGGACGTCTGTTGGCTGAGATGATGATGATGATGATAACATCCGCTTAAAACAAAGGAAATGACTTAATTTAAAATACGCAGGCAAGCAAATACTTTCATATGACGATACATAATATAATTATCCATTTCAAAAATCCACAAATGTCTTGAGTATTGACGGCGAGTTGCCTGTCGGTTTTCTATCGATTACATTTCAGGGTTCCCTCAAGGAGTTGTCAGCACCAGCAGGGACCCAGCCAGGTCGAAGCCTACTGGGGCCAGGGTTGACCGAAAGGGCGCTCGAACCCCGGTATGAAGGCTAGAAGGAACGGGGTGGGTCTTTTAGTCAGTAAGAGTCTGACACTATCTCCCGCTCCGCCCAAGGGCGGGGAATGTCAATGCATGATTTTTCCCACCATAAAAAATAAAATAATAAAAAAATAAAAAAAAAGGGTTCCGGTGCATACTGCACTGGAACTGCTCAGTCTAATTCTGCCAAGCCCGTTCCATCATCATATCTCTAGACGTACGTGTTACGCCATCGGTATATAGTGGACATCCCACTTACGCACAAATTACGTTGGATTGTTCTGAAGGGGAAACCCGTAGTCCTGGAACGGAAGGCACAGAAGGTATATCGTTGCGGTTTAAGTCAGTAAAAGTCTGACACGCTTTACCCTAGAGAGGGATAAGTCATTGAATAATTTCTCACCTTAAAAAAAGCCATTACACACAAATCGTTTTGGAAACATATTTATTGTGCGTATAGCTAAGAAGTGGAATTCCTTGTCGGAATCTGTGTGTCCTGATAGCTACAAGGGATAATTGATTAGTGAATAGGTTACTTCTAGGCAAACGTGCTCCATTGTCGCTTACCATCAGGTGAGATAGTGGTCAAACGCGAACCTGTCAATAATAATAAAAAAAAAGATTAAAAAAAGCTTTTCCTTTGGCTAACCTGATTTTAAACCTTGCATCGTATTCCTCAATGCTGAGAATCATGACTTTCCCTGCTTTATCACTTACATTTATATTTCTGCGTCTGTTTCCGATTCTGATTGTAAATAGACACAACAAATTCACACAGTAAATAAATACCTACTACAACAATATTCTTTTTCATGCAGATTTTCTATCGCTTTAAAACAATTCTCGTTTGCTACGGAACCCTCAATATACAGTGTGTTCTGGGCATCGTCGTGTGAATACTGTTAAGTGTATTGCTAGCGTGTGTTTTACTTTTTTAATTTAAATAAATGCGTTTCGTTTTCCTTTTGTTTAAAATATCGAAACATGGATCGTTGCGTTTTGTTTAGATAAAATGTGCATACTATTTAGTGGTGTGGTTTTTGGCTTACAATGATGTCTATTCTTTTAGTATTTAGTACAAAAGTGTACATTATTTTCAGAAAATTGCACATAGTCTATATTATAAAACTGAATAGCTGTTCGTTAGTTTCGTTAGAACTCGAGAATGGCTGGATCGATTGAGTTCATTTTGGTCTCGAAATATAGATAGATAGATAGTCCAGGGAAAGTGACAGCTACAAAACAAGAAAAAAAAACCATCTCTAATTAAAACGTCATTTTGAAATTAATTATGCTGGTTCTGGTAATGCCTGTAGGTAGCGTTACCTTTTAAGCAGTATGAAATTTACCGGGTTAGCTAGTTAGTATGCAATAAAATAAACAATGAGCGTGGAATAAATATTTGATACTGCTTCAAAAATCCAACTATACTAAAGATACTATCTCTAGATATCTTTAGAGCTCAGCACAATGCTCAATGACCTCAGTAGAGCTTCCGAAAGAGTGGGTCTTAAAATGAACATAGACAAAACTAAAGTCATGATAAACAACCATGTAGCACCCACTCCTATCAAGATCGGAGACTCTATACTCGAAGTTGTGGACGATTATGTCTACCTCGGACAGACAATATAGTTGGAGTAGATGTAATTTCGAGAAAGAGGTCAACCGTCGAATCCGATGATGATGAAAGATATCTACAAAAAGTAAAGAAAAAAAAGTTATCAGACCTGAACTATATCATCCAAATAATGGGACAAATACCCAAACCCCAACAGAAAACAACAGACTTTTTATTTGTAATAATTAATTATGCAGAATTAAATAGGATATGCAAGATAAATCATAATTTTCCTTAAAATTTCTTAAGCAAGCTTCAAAAGCATCCAATACCTATACAAAAAAAAAAATGCTACAAACTGATAATGGGCACACAGATGAACGCCAATATTAATTTCCTCGCGTTGTTTTGTTTACATCGCCGCTATAAGAAGGGAGATCGTTCAATAAATCCCTACATAGCTGTCAGTGTAAAAATAATATTGCGTATCAGTTCTGTTTTGATGTGTCGGCTGAGTGGGTGTTGGCACGCGACTTTGGTGTGTTCCTGTTTCGGTAAAATTGTTGGAGAATGTGGATATACATATATTTATTTATTATTAGCAGTTTGTTTTGTTGAAACGCAGGTTTTCAGGTATTCTCAAGCGGCTCCTGCCCAACCTTGGGGGTCCAGACGCCTCCTGCCGGAGGCTCTACGCGGGGTTCGTTCGATCTATGGCCCTCTAAGGGGCGCCGGTGTGGGCGCCGTCGCTGCAAAAGCGACCGGCGGCCATTCTGAACGCCTGCCAGAGGGTCATGGCAATTTGGATGGTGCGGGGATACCGCACGATTTCCTGCGAAGCGGCGAGCCTTCTGGCTGGCCTACCACCGTGGGATCTGGAGGCAACAGTCCTTGCACACATGCACGACATGCGCGTGGAGATGCAACGCCGGAGTGAAAGCCACGGCATAGCGGACAGAGCTCCGGCGGGATCTCATGGTGGAATGGCGTCAGCGACTGTCGCAACCCCGTTATGGGCACGCCACAATTATGGCGATAAGTCCCCTCTTTGAGGCGTGGCTGGAAAGACCTCACGGCGTCCTTACCTTCCACATGACACAGGTCCTCACCGGAAATGGCAAGTTCGTGAGGTTCCTGTTCCGAATTAAAGCGGAAGTGACGCCCAGGTGTCGCCACTGTGCGGAACGCCCGGAGGACACGGTGGAGTACACAATCGCGGTGTGCCCTGCTTGGGCGGAGCATCGCCGTGCCCTCGTGAAGTGATCGGTGGCGGAGACCTCTCGCGCCGGGCCTTGGTCGATGCCATGGTCCGGAGCGAGGAGGAGTGGTAGGCGGTCGCTGACTTCTGCGAAGCAGTAATGCTCGCTAAGGAGGAGGCCGACCGCATCAGGCAACGGCGCTCTCGCCGCCGCCGGGATTCCGATCCCGATTTCCAGCCACCGTAGGCGTGGGCTTGCGAACAGTGAGCAATGGGTAGCTCGCCGTCCGGTTATTCTCCGGACCAAGCCCAAGTCGTCGACGGCGCGCACTGTTCCCGCGCGCCTCAAGGAGTTGTCAGCAACAGCAGGGGCCCAGCCGGGTCGAAGCCTACTGGGGCCAGGGTTATCCGAAAGGGCGCTCGAGCCCCGGTATGAAGGCTTGAAGGAACGGGATGAGTTTTTTAGTCAGTAAGAGTCTGGCACTATCTCCCGCTCCGCCCAAGAGCGGGGGTTGTCATAAGATGATTTTTCCCATCGAAAAAAAAAAAATAAAAAAAATGTATTCAGGTATCACTCGTGTTCCGGAGGACACGGTGGAGCATACGATAGAAGTCTGCCCCGCTTGAGCGGAGTGCCACCGATCTTTAGCGTCTTAACCCTGGTTCAGGCTATGATAAAGAATGAGTGGGAATGGGAAGCAGTCTTTTCCTTCTGCGAAGCAATAAACCTAGCGCAAAAGGTAGCTGAAACTATGAAGGAAAGAAAATTCTTAAGCCCTAGCCACAGCCGCTGGAGACGCTCCGGGCGTCGCAAACAGCAAGGCGATTTCAAGCCTCCGTAAGCAGGAGTGAGCTTGCGAATGACGAGCATTTGGTAGCTCGGTCAGTGAGCAGGCCAGAGTTAAGTTGTAGTGAAGATTCCCTTGAAAACACCTGTATTGACATCCCTTGGTAAGGTGAGATCAATATTCTCTCTCTAGCCTTATTATTTAGTATGGCTTTCACATCCCAGCTGCCGGGATCCCGATCCCGATTTCCAGCCACCGTAGGCGCGGGCTTGCGGACGGCAACCAATGGGTAGCTCGCCGTCCGACTATCTGGTAACTGTTCGGACCGAGTCCAAGGCGTCGAAGGCACGTAGTGTTTCACGCGTAGCCTCAAGGAGATGTCAGCACACATTAGAGGCCCAGTGGGGTCGAAGCCTATTGGGGCCATGGGTTGTGCGAAAGAAAAATTCCGAGACTTAGGACCAGTTGTGGGTTTTCGCCAATAAAAATTTGACACGTCTTCCCGCTCCGCCCAAGGGCGAGAGATGTTATCAAATGATTTCCTACCTAAAAAAAGCCTTATTTAGAATAGGAATCCCCAATAACGATATAATTTAGTGTGCTACTGAGTTTCCCCAAAGAAAAAGTGATAAGATAGTAACATGCCATAAAGAAGGACGCTCAAGGCGTGGCCACGGTGTCCATTACAGCTTAACTGATATCGACAGCTCAGCTTATGGTGCTGTCTCACGATTGTTCCATATATTGTTATACAAATGTTTTCAACGAAGAATGGAGGAAGTTACTTTGGGTGTAATTGACAGGTTTATGTTCGGTTGGTAGGTGAGGAATGTTAGCTTGGTTGTCAAAACTGAAAACTTATATTTTATGGTTGCACTGAAAAGACAGTATGTGGCAGTGTCGCTGTGTTATGCCTTTGAGGTTGTGGTAATTTGTGATAAATCAAGCAAAATTAATCGCAGTAAGCGTGTATACTTACATAATTTACTGAGATAAAGCAAAAAGAAAAAAAACACTTATAAACAGAGTTGTTGACGAAGAAAATTAGGCTGGCAGGCTAAAATAGAAACTATCGTAAGGGAAACTATCGTACTTTCAGATTAAAATAAAAAGTGCCTACTTTTGTGCCTTTCATCTCAATCCGTTCAGCCATTTGAGCGTGAACGGATAAGAAACATACATACACACAAACTTTTATTATTTTGATACTGTTGTCGTTTGCAGACCAAGATCCAAGTTAGTTTTAATACGCATGAAATTATTGTGAATATTTTTGATATTCGTGAAGAGTAAATTGTAAACTGAACCATCTTTTTGAAAAATTTGTCGTGGCCTTGGAACTCAAAGGACAACTAAAGAGCGCAGGTGGGTTTTAATCAGAAACAGTCCGACACTCCCTCTCACTCCACCCTAGAACGGGACAAGTCAGTTGATGACTTTCTTTAAAAAAAGTGCCATCAAAGTTCAAGGTAACCTAATTATCACATACACAAAACAACACACGTACCTGTTCAAAACAGAAAAAAACAACTACCTACTAACTACGGAAATATGCAGAATGGAAAAAAGCGAAAAAAATCCACGGAGGAAGCTGTCTTGTTGAGTATTTCATAAAGACAAGAGCGAAGTCTCAAGTAGCCGGGTACGTCCGATTGTTTTGAGACTTGGAAATGGACAGGTAAGTAATAAAAAGATAATCAGGTAGGACCTTTTTTTTCAATAGGCAAAAATCATCCAGATGACATCCCCCGCCCTGGGACGAAGCGGGAGATAGTGGCAGACTCTTACTGACTAAAAAACTCACCCCGTTCCTTCGTTGTTTTTCATATCGGGGCCGAGCCTCCTTTTCGGAAACAGACCCGTAGCCCCAGTAGGCTTCGACCCTGCTGGGCCCCTACGGTTTTGTGGCGGCTAATCTGGTTATATCAATGACTATACACCATTCTCTTTAGGTTACTTACATACCTATATTTGAAAAGTGCTTCAAATCGATCTTAAGAGGCTTGTAAATTACTTAAAACTATAGCATAGCACAGCATGGTTGGCCTTATAATGTTCCCACTGTTGGAACTTAGGCCTCCTCTCTAGGAAAATGGAATGGGCCGGCACCACGCAGCCCAGTGCGAGTTGGTGAATGTCACTTGTATTCGAAGTTTTGGTTCCAGGAAATGCCGGTTTTCTCACAATGTTTTCCTTCATCGTTTTGAGAGCAGTAGTGATGAAATAAATTATTTACATAAAAAATTGTGCCTTGCATTTAAACCCACGAACTACTAACTCGATAATTTTAATAAGTCATAGATACATTCACAGAAACTTCATTTATTTTAATTAATATTTATTAATACACATTAAAATATTCTTATTGTTTATAACACCTATGGTACAGGTACAGCCAAAATGATTCAATCGACTTTCCGCCAATCATTGCAAAATGCAAATCACACACCACTCAATACACTTTTAGGGTGAACTCAGCCAAAACGAACAACACAGCATAATGTTATCCAATAAACAATATAATATCTATGTTATATTATCTATTTTGCTACATTCGTATTTCACCGCATCCTGTCTTAGCTCTTGCGACTTCATTTTACCTGAGACGGGATTTTTGCATGAGTAGCCTCCCACCCCCACTCTCCCTCTAGGGTTTTGATTCCATCGATAAAAATGGATGTTATTTATTAATATTTTATTTAGTATTTTTAATTTTTTTATGTTTTTTTTTTATGTAATCACTGTATTAAATGCGAGTAGCCAAAGAGAAGTCAGTTCCTATTAAAAAAAAAAACTGGGCAGGTGCGAGTCGGACTCGCGCAGTGAGGGTTCCGTACAAACTACTACGTATGAAAACAGCTCAATTCCCGAATTGAGGTTCGAAGATTAATCCGAATCGCAAAATATTTTTTTTCATGATGTAACTACAAATTCATTGTTTTCAGATTTATTCATGTTCATATTTATTCCTATACTTGTGCCATAAGATCTTGCTTCATGCCAAATTTCAGGATTTTAGGTAAATGGGTAAGTATCCTATGAATTTTGATTCTCATAAGAGTGTCGAAATACACGTTTTTTGCGACGGCCGTATCTTTTTTTTCGCTAACGCGGTCCCTTGAAGCTGTGAAAAAATCATACTTCTTGATTTTTTCATAGCTTCAAGGGACCGCAGATTTGAGTATATGGTTTTAATTTCAACTCGATACCTCCACATGTTCCCGAGATAGAGGGTCTTGACAGATAGACAGACGGACGGATGACGGACAACAAAGTGGTTCTATAAGGGTTCCGTTTTTTCCTTTTGAGGTACGGAACCCTAAAAAGAAAAAAACTACCGACCAATCATAATTTTTTTTTTATTAATTTAAACTGAAGTTTAACTAATAGAGAATGCAGTGTCAATCCGCCTACATATCACTCTATTAGTAGAATTTAAAAAATAAATAAATGAAAATCAATGAAATGTGCAGACAACATTATCGATTACCATTATTGATCGATTATAATAATATTGATTAAATCTGACAGTAAAATCAAGTTGAGAATGATTTGTAGTCGATTGACATTATCGATCAATCAAAACCTACGTCAATGATGTTGACAAGAATCTCGATTATTGATATTTATTGACACTTTGATGTCACTGGTAATTTAAATTAAGGAAGGTATGTACTTCATCATCTTTAGTAGTTTACTAATTATTATCTTAGCATTTACCTTGCCTATAGTTATATTCAGAAATAACATTATTAACGATGTTATTATTATTTTATTTTAATTGGATGTTTTATAGTAACAAATTAATGGTTCTAATATGTATATAATTTTGTACAATTTTTTTATTATATTAATATTGTTTTTTTTTTAATTATTACGGTTCTGTTCGATGGCTAGCATTATATTAATATTTATATGATAGCCAAAATACAGGTTTTTGTACAGTTCTGTTACAGATCTACAATACTCAGCTACAATAATATTGGCTACAAATAAAAAAAAAATAGAGCTTTAAAAATTCGAGAAAAAATAAAACTTATAAACCAAAAATAACTAACCGTGCGAACATCAAAAACAACAGTGATGTTACCCACATTTAAAAAATATATCGATAAAAATTACATTTATAAAAATATCGATAACATTTATCGACATAAAACATCGTACGGCTTCGTAAAACGTCTTCGGAGCACATTACTCGGTGAGATGCCGACCGCTGAAACCAAACCTATTTAACTTCACTTGAGTACGTACTGTGCAGTAATCCTGACTTTAGATTAACTCTACCTCGTATTTTTTAAGTACCTAAGAAAACAATAACAATATTTTCTTTGACTCCTTGAATTTTAATGAACTGTCTGGGGATTTATCATGGATATGAAGATGTGAGTTTGTCTAAGTAGCATATTATCAAGGCACGCATGTCTTATAATAAAATTCATTGGTTTATCGATTAACATCATAGAATCTTCATCACTTTTTTTACCATAATCGTCATCATCATTCCAGTCAAAATACGTTCAATCGACATAGACCTCCCCGAAGTGACTTGTTTATGTTACCAAAAGTATTTACATACCTTTGTTTTTTTTTTATTATTGACACCAAAGACAACATTGATGATACGAACCTTTTCAGAGCAGCCGTGAGGCACACATCATACCTACTGTCATTGTTTTTTAATGATGTTACTTTTTTATTTAATTTCTGTTTTGTGTACATGTTGACAGAAGTATTTATTTTTCTTTCTTTAGTTACAAGAAAATATCTGATATTTCGACAAATGAATCGAACAAGGTCTTGTACGTACTATACAAATGTAACAACGAATATATCAACAAGCTAACATCGTTACCAAAAATCCCTCGTCAATTTTGCATACGAAACGCATTTCCAGCTACATTGAGTAAAAGGAAATTGTTAGCGGACCGCATTATTTGCGAATTTTCGGCTGTCTACCCACCCCTTTGTTTTTACGCATGTGTGTTTTGGGAGTCATTAATTTTTTGAGCTCCTCAGGAAATGAGAGATTTACTCGGTTGAGGGTTGATTTCAAAATTACGAATTTTCTCAACAGAGCCGTCTAAATGACATTGTAACGCCTGCCATACACGCGTACGCCTGACAGATTTGCCTGTACAGGTGAGTTCTACAACTGTACAGGTTTCTATACAAGCTTACCTGACAGGCATAACTGTGAAAGCAAACCTGTCAGGTATACCCTTGCGTGTATGCCTGACGTCGCTACCTTAATAGTGATTTTGTTTTTTTTTTTATGAGGGAAATCATCCAATGTCTTCCATCACTCTAAGGTAAGGCAGGAGGGCGTGTCAGACTTTTACTGACTAAAGCCCACTTCTATATTCTTTCTTTGCCTTCGTTCCAGAAGCTTGGGGTTCTCTTTCGCACAACTCATGGCCTTACGGTTTTTCTGACATCGCTTTGAAACACGTGTATAAAATTACGCATCGTCGACGACTCAGGAGTTGGGCTCGGTATAACTTCGAATTTTTTAAGAGAGTCCCTTAGCCTGGCTAAGGGACATCCATTCCTAACCGTGATGACGATTGCTCAAAAATCTTTAGTATTTGGGAATGATTTCTACTATTGAAATGTCACGTCACCTCTAACATCTTCTAGACATTTTTATTATTCTTGTTTCTTCCTTCTTTCTTTCTTTTGTTGTAATCTACACTAATATAATAAGAGGTAAAGTTTGTTTTTTTGTTTTTTGTTTGTAGGAGGTAACCTTTGAAAGTACTGGTCCGATTGCTAAATTTTTTTCACCTTTTTGTCAGTGAAAAAATTTAGCAATCGGACCAGCTACTTTATTCCTGAGTGACATAAGCTATATTTTATGTACGCGAGCGAAGCCGCGGGCAAAAGCTAGTATATTTATATAATTAGTTCTATTGTACCATAATTTATTCAATTTTGTTTTGTGTCACCATGCCTCACGATATTATCCTTCACCGTTTTGAGAACAACATTATTCGATTATTAATTGTGTTTTTAATAAGATGATTTACACTTAAAAAATATGTTTATATACTACTTATTGTCACTTGAAAGTATTAATCTTCCTATAGCCTGGCACTGCTGTGTTTTTTACAATGATAACGTATCATTGCACTATTACGACTTCTGCACTTGCACTCAGACACCACTCAGAATTTGCTTACCTTAAATTAATTGCAGAAAATAATACAGAAAGCACGGCATTATTTGGGAAACCAAAAAAATGCCGCTTTACATATCAAAAAGCAATTAAATCATAAAAAAAATGCAGTATGTTTCATATTTATAGCTCAACTTGCAGTTTCCTGGGGGAGACAGGGGGAAAGGGGCCCGCAATTAAAATTATAATTTTTGGCAAACTCTTCTGCCCCTCAACGTGTATCTGTATCTTTGACTTGTCCCGCCGGCGATGTCGGTGCTGGCACACTGGGAGTAATATATTTTTGATAGCAGCATAAAATTTAAAACTTTCGGTTTTTAATTGTGTAGTTTTTTGAGCTGAACGCTTGAACTAATAAATAATATGAAGGTCCTAAAAAGTCAATCTATATTAATTTTTTTTTAATGTCTTTTTGCAAAAAAATATACTGAGACATACTTAATGCCGCAAGCAGTTTACTACCACTTAATCTTTGTGATGCAGAGAAAAATTGTGGTAGGTGCAATAAAAAAGAGAGAAAAAGGCGAATACAAGAATATATATAATACTAATATACCATAGATATAATACGATTATACAATATAAACTCAAATTAATAAACTTCATACTTACACTTAAAAATAGTCAAACAATTGGTCCAAATTGACAATAAGAAAACATTAATACTGTAATGATACTACCACCAACTTCTTATTAATTTAAGCAAGAATTTTTATATTTTGTCATAAGCAGTTAAAAACCGAAAAAGTCCAGTGCCGGAAATAGACCGGTTCTGTATCGTGCATCCGGCAATTCAGCAGTTATTACCAACCAGGTCATCGGTCTACTTCAGATATTAGACCGCAATTTTTTATTTTTTTTAATATTAATCACTTCTAAAAATATCAACATTAAATTGTAAAAATACTCATACTAATTAAAACACAAACATATTTAATTTGGGTCGCAGAAGCATACATAGATACTTTATTCCATCACTCAAAAAATAAAATTAAGTTGACAAAAAAACCACAAACAATAATGCTTACTAAGCTTGCCTAACAAGAAAAAAATAACATTCTTATTTCGAATATCTCAAATTAAAATATCTCAGTGTATATTTAGACGGAACTTGACTCACAAAAATACGTATCTTTTTAGATTTGGGCGCCCCAAACGTCATTGTGACGATCCGAGTGAGCCCTCCGCGGATATTTAAATATTCATTTCTACTCTTTAATTATACTTTATGCATGTGAGTCGAGCTTTGTTTTTTATTTATTTCTTTGTCTTAATTTAATACGGATTGCAGAGTTTTATTGACTTAAGTAGTCGGTATGTCCTCGGTTAAGTAGACGAGATGAAATAAAGCTTAATGCGGTTGAAGCTTATATATCTATCAGGCTTATTTTTTTTTTTATTGGTTTTCTTAATTTTGAAGCGGAAATGGTTATTTTTATTTCAGAAATTTAATTAAACGAGTAATGTATGAGATTGTGATAATTAACTGAAACAAAAATCATTTGGTTTTACAATCAAATTTTTTTAATGTAGTGATTGTCTCTAAGTGTTACAGCACTTGAATAGTGTTATGAAATTAACCTGTAAATTCCCAGTGCCTGTAATGTTCCTTTTTTTTTTGATGAGTCCTGCTTTATGCCAATCTTTTTTCCAACAATAAGCCACTTGTTTGTTTGATTTCTCAGTTTATGTTTTCCTCAAGAGCCATACTTGTGTGAAAATTCTTTTCACACAACTCCCTTATTGGCGCTCCTAATAATAATAAATTAATTAAAATTCCCGATCTTTCCTCTAAAACTGCAAACATAAAATCTCAAACCCGCTTCATCAAGCCTCTTTATCCCCATTATCACTCACTGCACCTCATTTCCACAATGTAAAAACTTCCTTCACCTGCAGACGTGTGCAAATTAGATTGCGTTAAACGCCTTCGAAGCGAGGTGCATATAAGTAGTCGTAGTCACCCATCGGCTAACAATTTTACACGTAATCAATTTACACTGTTCCGCTTTGCCCCTGCCTCCCTTAGACGCGCTTCACCGGCCGCAGTTTCTCGACGACAAACGTGGTTGCATTGTGGGTTGATGTGGATAAAAATGTCTGGATATTAAAAAAAAATATAAAAAAAAGGATGGTGAATTTAGTAGACAGGTTTATACTTTTATTGCAATATTACACATACATCTTATTTTTTACGCAAAGGAAACTCAATTTTAAGTAATTTTTTTAAATTATTTTACGTGATTTTATTTTGTGAGTTTTAATTAATCGAATACTACATATCAGATTACCACATATTGATTGATAGAACATTACGAACCATGAAAACGATAACTTCAATAGCTATTATTTTATGCTTGTCAAAAACACTATAGTAAAACTCTTTTACAGGCCCTTTTTTTAAGTGGGAAAATCATCTTAATGACATCTCCCGTCCTTGGGCAGAGCGGGAGGGCAAAATTTACTTTGGCTTTTTTCTTGCTATTTTTTTGTGTACTCTTAAATGAATAAATAATTAGAATTATTTCCACCATCCCTGCAGCTTGAGCCCACAGTGCAGTCGGTCGCCATCAAACAAAGTTACGTTGCACCGTGATTACTTTTCCTGCACTGCACTCGCTACTGTTTATTGCTTTCGCTTCACTGCTCTCCGCCTTTAGATTTTCTTGAGATGAACTTTACCTCAATATTATTGAGAACTGGGTGAGGAGGAATCGATGGGACAGTTATTTTTGTACAGTTCTAACGACATGGAAGTCTTATCAAATACAATTTGTTTTTTTTTTGCTTTTCTTTACCTGATTACTCTTTTATAGGGGTGATGTCTCTGCTATAGTTAGGAAGAAGTGAACACACAAACATATGAATAAGTTAAAGGTACAATCCATACTAACGTCTTTTGGTTCACGATTTCAATAGGCTAGTTGCCGTTGTCCGTCTTTTAGATTATTCAAAAATAAGGGACAGTTATTTTTTTATTTGTTAATTAAACCAAAAATGACAAAGATATAGCCCATTAAAGTTACGTGTAACGTCACGTCGTGCTGCATTTTTTCGCACGGGGTGACGTCACACGTAACTTTAATGAGCCCATTAAAGTTATTTTTTTGGTTAATAGAAAAAAAAACGTGTCAATATTTTTTTATAATCTAAAATACGGAATAAATAAAATGTAATTATTTTGACCCTGGAAACTACCCTATTATACAAAATTAGTTTTATTTTATGCGAAACCTGTGATCCCGCACACAGCTGTGCGCTGGCGCCTAATACCCACTATGAGTTGCCGTGACCTGTGTTGTAAGCGTGTGGTGTGGTGTGGTGTGGGACTTGTGACCTTTATTAATGTTTTTTTTTGGGAAAAATTATAACACAGTGTAAAAATTATTGAAATCGATTTATTACAACCAAAAAATAATGTTGTATAAATAAATCTTTATGAACAATAAACTACATATACTTAAATAATTAATAAACTATACAATTGCATAGTGGTAACTATATAAGTTTAATAAAAAGCACCTTCATGATGTTTTGCCGTAAAATTTTTATAAATACTTAACTAAGTAAAAAAAAGCAATTTACGAAAAAATAATAAGTTTTAAAATTAAAACCCATCAACCCACATCCAAATTCAATATACATTTTTATCTCAACGTTAACATCAAAGGCTGTAAAATCGTTAAATCTGTTGCCTACCTTAATAACCTGCTTATACAAACAACAATATTTCAGTCTATAAAAACTTATAACGACTCATAAAGGCTGATACACACGTAAACAAAAATCCATTATTATTCATCTACCGGCTGACGTGGCGAAGTCAATGTCTATCTTATTTCTTTTATAATTATTCAACGTACCTCCTTGTGGGTGGTTTTTCCCCAACCTCCCCTAAGGGTGGTGCGATAGAGAGAACGTCTTCGGTTTTTGCGGCGTTTGTTTCAAGTTTTTTAGGGGGCAAACCCTTTCCTGAACATGACAGGAATTGGATCATTAAGCAGGCCTAGCTAAGCTTAATGCCAGCACCCTCGCGGTTTTCTTATACAATCTTATGAATAATATATTTTAAGTGTTATAGTTATATTTAAATGATGCGGTGCTCGGCGAATATTAAAATGTTCTTAAGTCGTAAGATTTCGGCAATGGCGCTGTATAGAATTTTATCTGATTTAAAAATTAATGCGACCTGCAAACAATAGACACTTCAAACACCTACTTATTATGATAAACACAAAAGATTTGAAGTTTACCTTAAAATAAAATATGTAAAAGCCTATTCAAAAAGCTCGTAATATTTTTTAAAGTGTGTACGAGAGGGTATGACCGACTTATACAGACTAAAATACACTGTGTTACTTCAGTTGCCCTTTACATTCCAGGGTGACTCTTTCAAAAAATCCTACAAAAACCTAAGTAACGCGGAATAACAGACAATATTTTCCTTAATAACATGCTCATATTAAAATTAAAATCAAAACCTCTTTCCAGCATTTCCCATTCAAGCCAACTTCTTGGACATTAATATGAAATCGTATTCAAAACATCCATAAACACAGAAAAAAAAAGAAAAAATCGCTTTTAACTAATATTCATCAATAAATATCGAAGCACCGGTTCCATAGAATCACAAAAAAAAAACTAAAACATTCGAACTTCCATTCATAACTCGATATGAACCCGACCTAATCAATTCAAAAGGGGAAAATGGGGCAAAACGAACATACGCCGACTGCTTATGAAATTATATCGTGGAAAATCTACGGTTGGGAATGTCGAGGAATTATTCTTTTTTTTTTTGGTGCAAGCAGTTCGTCTGAGACTTAAATGGGTTAGAAAATTGAATGAGAGTACCCACAACCGAGTTACTTTTGGATAAGTGTGAGAGCGTATGCGGAGAGGGTACACATCTGGTTTTTATTGAAATGTTTGCTGATTCTGCGTTGTTTTCGAATACCCTATTGTTTGTTTGCGTATACTTAAGTTGTTTGTGTATTCAAATTGTGGTACTTTCAAGTTATTGAATGTTGTTTGGTCTTATTTTATAAACACGTAACTGGAACATAGGTTGTGGCCGATGCCTGCTAAGGCATAGGGGAAAAGTATGAAAATGATACCCGTGGTCTTAGAACGCAAAGGGTAACTGAAAGTCTGAGGTAAATAAAATAATATTTTTGTTTTACCAAAACTTTTGCATTTCGAATAACAGTTTTATATGCTAGTCCTTTTTTTGGGTGTTAAAATCATCCAATGACATCTTCCTCTCTCTTCTGTGTCAGACTTTAGCTGACTAAATTCCACTTCTGTTCTTTCTTTAGCTTCGTCCCAGGGCCCTGGATTTCACTTTCACACTACCCGTGGATAGGCTAGCTCTTAAGACTGTAATTATAACATATAGGAGCATCTGAAACCAAACCAGGACGTGTCTTGTATTTTGGTATACAGTGCTAGACCCACAAAACAATAAAATGATTTAACCTAATCAACCAAGTATTATAAATAAATGATAAATGATAAATGATAAATGATCTTTATTTTGCAAGTAGGTTTTATAAAAACACTTTTACACGTCAATTTTTTTTTTTGTCAATTAATGCTAGATGAGGCCGGTGTTTCCTAACTGACTACCCTGAGAAGAAACACCGAAACAAACTCAGGGGTCAAAGTCTCTTTTAAAGTCCATACAGCAAAACATGTAATGGTCAAATCATATGAGAACCGTGCAGATTGAGCCTGAGATGGTCTTTTGAAGAAAGAACCACACAGTTCTAAGTGGACCTGTCCAGTCAGTGCAAGCATTTGTCAGTATGCGTGTAGCTCAACTCAGGACTACTAAGGAGCTCAACGACTTGACGAACAATGCCAAAGAAAGGACATTTGGGTAGGCCACATCAAATACTCAAAACTGCCAGACATCATGTGAAAATAAAAGAAAAGGAAAGAGTAATCCACATAGTTCTCACATTCACAATAATAAAATTTACAAAAGTGTAAATATTGCAAATTGTAAAAAAAAAAAAAAGTATATAAATAAAAATTCAGTCAAATAGTAAAAATAAACATGTCATAATTGTAAAAAAATAATAAAATATATATATATTTACAATATCATAATTGTAAAACAACAACAATCGTCAATAAAAAAAAGGCAGTTAAAACAAAAAAACATTCAAATGATAACAATTATAGTGAGTAGGTATTGGAGCAGGTCAATCCCAAGCCGTTTTATCCTCGAGATACTCTTTTACAGTATAAAAAGCCTTTTGGCAAAGTTTACGCTTTACAATTGTTTTGAATTTATTAATGCTAAGTTCTTGAATAGGACTGGGAAGCTTATTATAAAAATGTATATTTTGGCATCTAAATGAGCGTCCTATTTTTTTGAGCCTGGTTGCAGGAACCACTAACTTGTGTTTGTTCCTAGTATTAACGTTCTTCAACTTAGTATTATACATCATTGAATCATTGACTTATAGTTATGTTTACAATCAATAATTAGAACTTTACGTTGCTATATAATACAAAAAGGACTGTCATTTAATTTAGTCAACACTATTGCGCGTGTTTTAGAAAATTTTCATAATCATCATTATTTCAGCCATTCAGCCAAAAGACGTCCACTGTCGGACATAGGCCTCCCCCAAGCGTCGCCACAACGAACTTTAGAAATCCAACGTCCTTTTGGAAAAATCTACAGTACTCTTTGTTTATGACAATCGAGCTGGTTTCGACTATTTTACCAGTGTCACGTTGGGTACAAAACCCTTATTCCTAAGTGAGTTAGTTGGAGAGCTAAAGCGTCAAGATTTGTGTGAAAATCGATCGTATTCCTTCCTTTTTTCCTTTCCTTCAGTTGACCATAGATCGACCATCGACAAAAAAATTATTAGTAACTTAAACACTTTGACATTATACTTGATACAAAGTCTATCTAAAAAGACCTTAATCATAAACTCAATACGTCAAAGTACAGAAAAGGAGCCTCACATTTTCTATTTAAAGAAAAATCTCAAACGAAATAATGATGTGGTACAATATTCAATGCATTGAACTGTAATACTCTTATCGGTCGCATCACTAACGACGTCTACATCAAAAGACTTCATTCACATGTGTTGGAGGAAGGAGGAACTAATGAAAGAGTCTGATCTGTCGATCCCGCGAAACGCAAGGATAGGAAAATTAAAATGTCTAGACTGTGGACTTGGACGTTTTGTTTTGTCAAGACGGATCCGCCGAGCAGTCGTATGTCGCAACTCACGACGATATTATTTATGAGACGCGAATTATTCAAATCGTCTCTCACAAGGATTTCCTTACTGAATAAATCTTCCTTCAAGACATGTAAAAGAATTCCTACGTACTAAGAGACCAGAGATTTATTTTTTAAACTTCGCTTCGTAAAGGAACAGAGCAAAAAGCTAATTAAATAAATTAGTGGAGGCTAAAAACGCATGGTCTGAATAAAAGCCTTTAGCGAGTTAAAAGGCAACCATCCAAGACGTTCTCTTCATTAGCGACAAGAAAAGTGATGTCATTCCGTTGTGACACAGCAGCATGCGGAGGGAGGTCCGCTCCCCCCGGCGGTCGCTCTGCGACTGACTTCCACGCGGTTTCCCGTCCCCTCCCCTCACTCATTCCAGGAGGGGGGGTGGACGGCTTTCTCTTTCATTTTTCCTTCGCTCCTCGGCTCATCCAGTTACATCGTTCTTATGTTTTATTTTTAATTAAAGCGTACGCAAGTCGGCGGCGTAGATCTTCCCCCCCAGATGAGGGTGGTCGGCGGTGGGTACATACGCGGTGGGTGTTGATGATTTTTCAATGGGGAGAAAGAGTTCCCTCATTTTCTTAAGAGAAAATTGCGTTTTGTTTTCGAGTAGTCGAAGTCTGTAGTAATCGCTTTTGTTTTGTGGAAGTTCTTCGTCGTTTTCCGTGCATGTGAACGTAAATTGTGTACTTTAAAGTTTCGAGTGGAATTGGGGGAGTAGTCGGGTAGTTGAGGTGTTATGCATGTTTTTTACTTCGGTGAAAGTCACTTTTTTTTCCTCGTAGTTCGAGCGTACTATAAACTTCTGCTAACTTTGAAAGTTCAAGAAATAAGTGTTCGGAGGTAGAAAAAAATGTTCGCTTTTAAAGTTCACTGTTCACAAATTCCCGTGCGTTCACTTTGTATTACTTAATAAGTACGAACCACGATACAGGATAAAGAAAAAAACCTTTCATTAGACGCAAAAATTACACTCACACACTAACAACACATTATCCCCATCTCAAAAGTTAATGTAATGAAAAACAAAAAGGGCCAAGAAAGGGTGCGTTAAGTTCCACCGAAAAACGGGAATTTGTAAGAAGTCCACCCCACTCTCCCCCGGGGAGACACTGCCCCCTCGTGTGCGAAAATAAATTGCCAAGAATAATAATTATAATGAAAGCGAAAGAACGTATAAATTAGTGGGGACGCCTCGAGACTTAAAACTCTTTGTTAGTGTGCGTGTGTTTTGTATACAACCTTCAGTGTGTCTGTGTGGAACATACAGGGCCAAAACGAATTCTTAATTTATTTTTCCGCTAAATACGAGGACAAAATTTTATTGGGTCACGTCTTACGACGAAAAGATTACGTTTTTTTCGTAGCTGGATATGTAAATCTCTGAATTATATTATCTACGGAGAACGTGTTATAACTGTTGACATATTCTAGGGTAAATATCTCTTGAATTCTTGTTTATGTAGGCAAATATTTAGGTAAACCTTAGGAATAAGTTAGGGATAATAATGAGTTAAAAACCAAGCAGGTAATCGAAACTGGTTTCACATACCATAAAATTAAACCCTTACATATCTAATATAATAAATTAAGTCATTGATAGATTTTGAACTAGAAAGTCGACTATTATAGGAAAAAGTTTTATTAAAAAAAAAAAAATACTTCCCGCTTTTCAACTTCAATAAACTGAAACAAAGCACGAATTCCAAAATTTCAACCTTTAAATAAGACCAAATTACCTAATTCTTACATTTAAAGCTTAAAACTGAAACATTTTTTATCAACACAAATATAATGAAAGAAAAATATACAAATAAATATAAAACCTCAACAAAGATTCAAAACCTAGTTCTAGATTATACGTCAAGTAAGTCAAAGAATTTTTAATTAATAAATATTCGCATAGAATGCACCAAACTGTATTAAATGTGTCTAAACGGTTGAGCACTACGTGCCGGAACGTTTATGGTCGCGCCACTGTTCTGATTTAGCCCACTCTCCCCTCATTATGGCGACGATATTATGAACGACTAATGGACATTCCTCGACGTTTTTACGCTCTTGATTTTACACTGTTGATGGGGGAAAACGGATAATAATTTTAAATTGATTATGGGTCGGGCGACTCGCTATTTTGCACTTTTGGTATTTTCTTTTTCTTGACAGCGGTTAGGGCTACCCTTACTTAGAGGCTGTCAAACCCTTTCGTTCGTTTATTAGGCTGATAATAATTAGTCACGACTATACTTGCTACTTTTTGTTACTTAGCATTTTTTTTAAAGGCAACGTTGTGAAAAAGTATTATCCAATAGCTAAAGAGAATGAAGAGAAAACAAACAACACAACCAATTACACAGCACATAATTGATAAATAATATATAAAAAACACATACATAAAAAACGCGAATACATATTTCTTGCACGATGCTGGGATGCGAAAAAGGGGAATGAAAAAAAAACTAATTAAAAAAGCAATCAAGGTTTTCTTGACGGCGCTCACGTTCGCCCATATCGTCTTACCCCCCATTTCCTGGGGTGACTTTCCCCCTGCCTCCTCACTCGCCAACACACCCTTTGAGGGGAGGCAGGAGGCGAGTGGTACTAGATTTACGTAACACGTTTAAAGTGTGTTTTGATGAAGTAATCATCCCATTTCCAAGGACTGCGTTTAAGAATTTTGCGGCCTGGACTTACGGGCGACATTTTACCATTTTTTTCCTCTCAACTCTTTAATCCGGATTTCTTAACGAACCGCCATAATAATTTCTGAGAGTAATTCTTTGGTCCGCGGAAAATGTATTGAAACCTTTTTTCGTTGACATCATTTCTTGGTTTTTGATGGTACTTTATTGTGTGGTTAGTCAGGGTTTTGTTGATTGTTCATTAGTTCACCAAGCGTTTAATGAGTGAATAGCGTTAAGTACTTAAAGATACATATGTACACGTCGTCGTTTTAGAAGATACACGTTATCGAGCTGCTGCACTGCGTGTTCCGGGTTCGGTTCCTGCGCGGAACAATCGTTTGAATGGTCTAAAGACAGTGATTCAGAGTTTAGGTGTCTATCTGCCGTACCTATAGGAATAATTCTTAGTGTGAGGAAAATGAAGGTTTTAAAAGAGCATAATTTGGCTAAAACTAAATAGTTCTCAATGTTTTTCTATAAATAAGACTGAAAAGCTCATGTGATGTAGGTATGTGATATTTCAAACACAAATGGTTCTACAATATTTGGAGTTTTATTTGCTAACGAGTGTTTGACCGTTCATTACTTTTTTTACTAGTCAATGCAAAGAGTATGTGTGTGAGAGTCGCGCAAAAAAGATTACCTGATTGTAAATAAAATAATTAAAGGAATTTTGAAAAACATAATTAAATGCACCCTTCCTAAAGTTTAAAATAATTCACCATGGTAAAGTTAATGCTTAAAACTTTTAGCATTTAGTGTCGACACTAAGTAAAAGTAAATACTTTATAGACTGTTGGAATAATAAATACTCGTATCATCCAAACTGTTAGTTACGATACGAACAATTAGTTCTACTTTTGTTAATAGGAGGCGCTAGTGTGTTAAAAACTGTCATGTTACTGTAACTTACTACCGGGCAATAAATAATGTTGAATTTTTCTGTTTAAAGTTATTGTTGCAATTCTCACAATAACAAACACTACACATATACTATTAAAAACAAAAAAACACCTTCAAAAACTGTTCATAAATTGTTTAACATAAAAAACGAAAGTTCCCACCAAGGTTCCGTTTCCTTTTTTAAGATCAGAACCCCAAAAAACAGTCCATAAATGCCTTTATTACAATTTATTGTAATGTAATATAACGAAAAAATTACAATTACATGTAATTTATTAACTGCATACCTGAACTGATTTCCTTTATGTTTCGCAAAATAAAAATACATTACAACGTAATAAAGTAATTGAAATTCTCCGTGTCCTTCAGAATCGTCTTGTCCTAGATATAAGTGGGCAAGACATGATTTCTGCGAATGTTAAACAAAAACGTGTCCTATTGTTGGGGATTTGAGTTCTGTTTTGCTCGTTGGTGGGGTCGGTTTATTAAAATACTGTGGCCGTACAGGTACAGAGGTAGAAATAAAAACGAGCCAAAGCAGTTACTTTTATGAGGGCGCGAATAAGATGTTTCGGACTCGGTCTAAGGAATGAGAGTGAGGGCGCGTCGCATACTGAGCGGAAAAATCTCCGAGCGGTTTCGAAAACGTTGCAGAAAACTGCTAAAAAGTTAACACATGAAATAAATCAGCCTTTATTAAATACTGTTCCTACTGCTGTTACTCAGGCCTCCTTTTTAAGAGATCGATTTATAACTTGATACTGTGTGGGTCCAGTGCAAGTTGATAAATGTCACATATCTTTTGATGAGACGTCACATGGTTTCACGAAGTTTTTCTTCAATGTTTTGAGAGAAGTGGGATTTTTGTTTGAGATTGATTACCGTTCAATGACTCCTACCGCTCTATGGTAGAGCAGGAGGTCGTGTCAGACTTTTACTAACTAAATCTGGTAGTGGCTATAACCCGGGAATCTTAGGTAAGCGCGCTCTATCGTCGATCGCATCGTCGCTTTCCATCAGGTGAGATAAAGGTCAAACGCGAACACATCTATACATATAAATAAAATTGAAGTGTCTGTTTTTAATATTGAAATAACGTCTTTTTACTACATGCATATGAATATATATATACACCAAAATATTTTTTTTTAGAATTTTTGTCTGTCTGTCTGTCCGGGCTAATCTCTGAAATGGCTGGACCGATTTTGACGGGACTTTTTTTGGCAGGTAGCTGATGTAATAAGAAGTAACATAGACTAATTTTATTTCAGAAAAAATAAATTCAAAATCCTGTAGTCCACGCGAACGAAGTCGCGGGCACAGCTAGTCAACAATAAAATAAGAAAAAAAAATCCACCTGTGTTTTTCAGTTACTTTTGCATTCTAGGACCAGGTCGCCTTAGCATCGAGTCTGCTGGGCCTCTACGGTTTTACTGACGTCTTTGAGCACGCGTGAAACACTATCTACTGTCGATGACTCGGGATCGGTACATACCAGTACCTGTACCATGAGTTTAAGCAATAGTATTTGTCGATACTCGATACCGACTACGTAAATATTTTGTATTGCAAATTTTGTTTCCGTAAGTGACCGCTAGAGGCGCTGTAAAATTTGCCATACAAAATATTTATGTAGTCGATATCGAGTATCGACAAATACTATTGCTTTAAACTCATGGTAGAGGAACTGATGGCTGGATGAAGTCTTGACCGTTGCCGCCAGGGCGGAACACTGACGGATACAATTTTTTTTATACAAATTCTTTTCATATATGTATTTTTAAGTCTATTTCAGTACCTATATTATTTATAAACTATGAATTTAAAAATATAATATCCCAAAAAAGCAAAAAAAAGGTTTTTTATCGAAATGAATATAAAGCTGTATCGAAAAGTGTAGCGGATAAGCGTACCTACGCACACTTGGTATCGTAACTCTAATAATGGTTAATGGTGGATATGGTCTATCTTTGTCCCAAATTTTTATTCAAATCCATCAAGCTGTCCGCACGTGAAAAAATAACAAACACATACTTATGCCTTGATCACACGTACCGAGTAAACGGGCGAGACAGTGCTCTCGGCCGAGTACTCGGTACATGTAAACACAGCGCCGAGTGCTTGCCCGAGCGCTTATCTCTACAATTCGCACACATCACTGTCTCAGCCGAGTAACATTTTTACTGTCTCGCCCTTTTACTCGGTACGTGTAATCAAGGCATAAGTATGTGTTTGTTATTATTTCACGTGCGGACAGCTTGATGGATTTGAATAAAAATTTGGGACAAAGATAGACCATATCCTAGGATAGTACATCAGATACTTTTTATTTTAGAAGTATATCTGCTTAGGACCATTTTCTACATTCACACGGCGAAGTAGCTGACAGAATATATTTCAATTTATCTGTCTATAGCTACCGTTTGCCTGGTACCAAGTTCCATTGAAATCCGTTTAGCCCTTTAGTGTGAAGAAGTAACATACATACATACACGCACAAACTTTCGCCTTTATAATATCACTAGCTTTTGCCCGCTGCTTTGCCTGCATACATTAAATATTGCCTATGTCACTCAGGAATAAAACAGCTTTCTATCAGTGAAAAATTTTTGCAATCGGACCATTACTTTCAGAGATTACTTCTAACAAACAAAAAAATTAAAAAAAAACAAACTACCTCTATAAAATACTAGCTGTCCGCCCGCGACTTCGTCCGCGTGTACTTCGGTTATCGCACTCTAAACGTGTTTTCCCGTATGTTCTTTTCCATGTCAAAGGCTATATGCATGCCAAATTTCATCCAAATCCGTTCAGCCATTTTTGCGTGATTAAGTAACAAACATCCAAACATCCACACTTTCACATTTATAATATTAGTTAGGATTAGTGTAGATTGTGATTGGAAGAAGAGAAGGGCAGTTTGCTATCTGTTTTTTTTTAAGAACTTCCATTTCAATCAAATCTACGAATATAAAATTACAAAATTTGTCGTATTTCTACATTATCTCATATAATCAACCGCTAAAAACCCACGCTTTTCCCCAACGTACTACGCGTCAACCGTACGAAAATAATAAAATGCCGTTCCACAGTCGTAACAAGCGTCGTTGGAACAAAGCGGGTGCTCGCTCAAATAATTTGTATCAATTTGTAAAAATGCAGGCACCCACCTCTTAACAACTGCCCCCTAACGAGGGGTGGTACAGCGGTATCTTGGAACGTTATAATTACCGGCGACAGATCTTCACGTCATGCCTTCTTGGTTTCTGGAAAGACTGGACGAGGATTTGAGAAGCTTGGACTTGCAGAAGACTTTAGATAAGGTTTTTAAAATGTTGTTTTTACACTAAGGTGGTGAAGGATGGGCGTAAGACTTTTACTGACTAAAACCCACTACTATATTCTTTCTTTACTTTACGTTCTAGGACCCCGGGCCTTGGTTGAGGCCATGGTCCGGAGCGAGGAGGAGTGGCAGGCGGTCGCCGACTTCTGCGAAGCAGTAATGCTCGCAAAGGAGGAGGCCGAACGCATCAGGCAACGGCGTCCTCGCCGCCGCCGCCGGGATTCTGATCCCGATTTCCGGCCACCGTAGGCGCGGGCTTGCGGACAGTGAGCAATGGGTAGCTCGCTGTCCGGCCGTCCGGTAACTGTCCGGACCAACCCCAAGTCGTCGACGGCGCGCACTGTTCCCGCGCACCTCAAGGAGTTGTCAGCAACAGCAGGGATCCAGCCGGGTCGAAGCCTACTGTGGCCAGGGTTATCCGAAAGGACGCTCGAGCCCCGGTATGAAGGCTAGAAGGAACGGGGTGGGTCTTTTAGTCAGTAAGAGTCTGACACTATCTCCCGCTCCGCCCAAGACCGGGGCATGTCATTGGATGATTTTTCCCACCATAAAAAAAAAGAAAACCTCGGGTTTCCCTTTCGGAAGCAAATCTATGGCCCCAGTAGGCTTTAGCCCTGCTAGGCCCCTATGGTTTTGCTGACATCTGTTAGAGGCGCGTGTGGAACACTACACGCCGTCGACGAGTCGTGCTCATTCCGGTCGGTTACCGGACGGCCGAATGGCCGGACGGCGAACATCAATTGCTTGTCATCCGCAAGCCTACGCCTACGGTAGCTGGAAGTCGAAGTTGGGATTCCGGCTGCTGGGGCGTAAGGAAGACCCCCTTCACTAACATTACTGGTTCGCAGAAAGAGCGGTGAGTGTGCGGTACAGCAGTATCTCGAAACGTTATGGTTACCAAACGTAGATCTTCACGTCATGCCTTTTTGGTTTCTAGAAAGACTGTAAGAATAGATTTGAGAAGCTAGATATCGCTGTTAGCGATAAGAGCGCCATTGTACTCGTAGATTTAAGTTTATGTATAAACTATGTTACTTTTTTAATGTACAATGAAGTTTATTGTATTCTATTCTACATTAAAATTTCGGAACACGATTAAAAAAAGAGTGTCTATGGAGTTTCTTGCACATTCTTCTCCCATAAAGATCTACGGAATATGCTATTAGGATTATTTTTTTGGCTGACTGACTTCTTAACGATTCAAAATGCAAATGGTTTATTTGATATAAATGCTTTGACCCAATGTTTCTTGGTTTCTGTAAAAACTGGACGAAAACAATTTGAGAAACTCTGACTTGTGGAACACTGTGGTATGTGATGTTTTATCGTAGGTATCACATAAGCACCCTAAGAAGTGGGGTCCGGTGTAGTAGTAGCTATTTTAGCTCTATTTTAGTGGTAGCTACACTATACAGCTGGAGAAGCCGCTAGGTAGTCAAAATACAAATGTCAGAAGCGCCTTTTATTTTGTGACAACTTTACTGTTTCTTTTTTAATTAAAAACAATACATTGTTTGGAAACAGCGAAACAACAAACTAAAAAATCATCCAATGTCTTTCCTTCTCTAGGATAGAGCAGGAGAGTGTGTCAGACTTTTACTGACTAAACCACACTAGCGTCCTTCAGTTGTTTTTTTGCGTTCTAGGGCCTAGCCCTAGCGGGCATCAGGCGGGACCGATGGCTACAGTTTTGCTGACATCTATTTGAGGCGCGCCGTCGACGACTCGAGCTCGGTCCGAACGCTTACCGGTTCCGGACGGCGAGCTACCCATTGCTTGTCGTCTGCAAGCTCGTACCTACGGTAGCCGGGAATTGCCATCACAAAGGATTTTAATCATGAAAATGATAATCAGGGAACAGAAGTTCAAAAAAACCAAGCAATCACAGCACACGTCAATCACATAGTTCAATCACCTAAAAATCATATGCAAACGCTAACAAACCTTGTCCTGATCAAACCCAACCCGACCCCAATACATGAACATTAATTGTAATAAAATGTATCCGAACCACTTCCGAACTGATTACGTAAATTACCAAAAATTACAAGCACACACGCCACATAGTAATCATACGGCTATTGAAACGATTAATATACAGATGTTTGAAACGATAAAACTGTACACACACGATAATATGGTAATGAGAGAGGTGAATGTATGATTTGACTTTATGAAATGTGAAACTGTTTGAACTCTGACTCCGTTAGGTCAGGCAGTAGGAGGTTAGAATTTAGAATTGCTAGAAAAGATAAAATGTTGTACAACGCATGGAATATTTATAGGTGATCGTGACCGAGTATGCTTTGAAAAAATGTGGTAAATTTTATGGTTTGAAAATTAAAACAATCACCAAATATGAAATTGCATGATCTTTAAAAATAATTTTAGGTGTGGGTTTAGTCAATGGTTCAGTAAAAAGGGGGTTTACCTCTTGAAATTGTTCAAAGGAAGATTTTAATTGCCTGAATACTCGGTTAGCAGTAGTGACCCAGTCGTAATGGCCCCAAATTTGAGTTACAATAAATTTCATCACTACTGCTCTCAAAAAACATCGTGAATAAACCGATATATCCTAGAACCAATAATTTGAAGGCATGTGACATCCGCCGCCCTTCTTGCTTTCCTCTCATAGAGAACAATTAGTCTGAGTCCCAGGAGTACCATATACCCAACATCATAAGCCAGATTATAGCAAGACTTTATTAAAAAAAATCCACAAGATAACACACAAATAAAATATAACTCAACCAGTTAAAATTGACCTCATTAACTAGACAATTCAAAAAACGTTAGATTTGATATCAAAAATCATATCAGTGACCAACGACGCATTCTCATATCACATACAAATAAACTTGATGATGATTACCTTATAATGATAATGAAATCGCCCGCGAACCACGAATGAGAGATCTCGGAACAATAGGACAAAGATACCAAAGCTTGAAGAGCTTTTACCCCTCTTGAATTGTTTGTCAAAATGGATGAAGAAGGGAAGGATGGGAAACAGTTAGAGATCTAAACAAAATGGTTAATATTGACATGAAACAGTTAAGCTGCCCTGTGATGTGAATAGAAGAAGATTAGATGTGGCTGCAAAGAATGTTTGGCGAGGTCATGAATGCTCAAAAAAGTGTTTTGCCAAAACACACTACAGTAATGTCAGTAGCAGAAATCACAAAAACGCTGCATACCTATAAGAAAGCTGTGTTTCTGGCGCAATGTGTCGCGCCGATGTTAAATGATAATGAAGAAATTTTCAAATATTTTCTGTGAACCTTTTAATGTCTAAAATGCTACAAATCGCATATTTAAAAAAAAACACTAGACTAACTAAAATTTTTGTTATTATACTGGCGTATGCTAATATGTTAAAAAAATGAAATTAATTGTGTTTTTTTTTTTGGTAGAAAAAATTGACTTTGCTTAAAACAATTCATTAAAACAAAATTAATGAATTGTTTAAATGGCCTAAAACTAATGAAATTGTTTGAGGCACATTAGTCGCCTGATTTCTAAGTTTATAATGGACAGAATGTGTGCACATATATGTAGGTAGAAACAATTTCTGTATTATATGGATATTATTATCATTTTTTATTATTATTATTATGAGCCCATTATGTCCCACTGCAGGGCAAAGGCCTCCCTTCCGTTATTCCACTCTTTTCTATCCTTAGCCACTTCTGGCCAATCCTTAAGATAGGAATCCAAATCGTCACGCCATCTCCTTCTGGGCCTACTGCGTCGCCGGCTCCTGCTATTCGAATATAGATATACCTACCTTTAATAATCAAAGACGTCTCCGCATTGCTATCGACAAGAAATGTGACCATACTGATAGCATTACCATAATGTAAAACAATATTTGTCCTCTGGCCAAGCTAAAAGCTGGCCCTGGTGTTGTTGCTGTATTGTTGTATGATTTCTGGAAAAATACACAAGAGTAAAATCCAAGGTTGATCCAGATAAATTAGATACTTAAATTACTACTTCCTCTAAAAACAACATGGGTCAACTGCCCATAGCCTCTAGATATTCCATAATGACTGACATTGTATTCACATACAGACCATTTTCTTTATTATGCGTCATTACTGCATGTAACTACATCGCTTGTTAGTTCATTGTTAAAATTGAATTTGTTTTCTTTTTTATTACTCGTATGTTTAGCCTAATGGCCTATTAGTTGATTTTTATGGCCAGTTATGATGATGAATAGTTTAATAGACATAATGAATGCTTTTTTTGAATACCTTGATTTTTAATATGATGAGAAATTGTCATTTAAAAATTTTAGAACGGATAAAAGGATCAAGAGTTTGAATCTAATATTAACACGCTTATATTAGCTCCACCTGTATGTTTGTAACCAATGCCTTTGAGCTCAATTTTGGCCTACTTTGGGCGACCAGATTTTCTTCAAACTTTGCACACCCATCAAAGACTGATGACAATACAATAATCCGTTTTTTTTTTGGTGAAAAATAAAAATGTAGCTAAAAAAAAAACAAAAAAAACACGCTTTCATAGCATATTAAACTAAAAAGTGTAGAATAATTTTCGACATAGGTAGAAAATAATAATAATCAACGAAAAATATTAATATCATTGTGAAAAAAGCTCGGGGTGCTTTGTGCCATGTTTTTCGTAAATCGAGCGTGTTTTTTTGTTTTTTTTTTTTTAACTACATTTTTTATTACAGATGTCCATGTTTTTGACTAAGTTGTGATTTAGTCTCGTAAAGGGATATGGAATGACCCGGATGACTCCATTGTCGTATTGTCTACCTCAGCGGAGCTTGCCGAGAATCTCAGTCTGACTTGATACATTTGCTGTCTAATACTGCAAAAGCATTAAAATGTGTATTCATTATAATGGACAACAAAATGACCATAATCTGTATCATAAATGAAATACGTTCTAAACATAACATTGTTTAATTGGCATTTTTTTTTATCTGATATAAACTAGTGCTTGACTGCAATCCCACTTGAAGGTAAGCAGTGACGCAATCGTTGATGGTGAGGCGAACTAGTTTAATAAGAGCCTATTCACTCTGGCTAAGTGCCTTTGCGATGATTAAAAAAATCCTGACACGTAACTCGTTTGCAAATCCATTCTAAAGGACGTTATTTCGCATACCACCACTAGCTTCCACATAATTGATCATAATACCTTTAACCTTGGCTTCTATACCTTCACGATTAAACCATTCACCGAAAAATTAAACCCTGCAATTTGACTACCAATTCCTACTTAATCACAAACACGACTGATTAAATACAAAACCTTAAAAATCGCAAGTTCCCAGAATTGTAATGTAAAATGGTTAATCCGTAATGGTTGTACTACGATTACAGCAAATTGGTCTGTGGGCCCGGTCGTGTCACGTTCGAATATCAAGCAGGCTTGGGCAATACCACTTATTGGCCAATGCGTGATGTGCCTAGTATACTAGTTGAAGTAACAGCGGTGTAAGTACTAATTTGATTTTTTGATTCAGAGTTCTTCTGAGTTGGTACTTAACCAAGTGAGACCTGACAGATTTAAAAGATTTATTGCAGCAATTTTCAGAAACAGTAGCTTTACTAAAAAATATAAGCAGAATGATGGGAAGTGTTATCAAGTCATATATGTTTAATTCAC
This sequence comes from Mythimna ferrago, assembly GCA_910589285.2. Classification (NCBI taxonomy): domain Eukaryota; kingdom Metazoa; phylum Arthropoda; class Insecta; order Lepidoptera; family Noctuidae; genus Mythimna; species Mythimna ferrago. The sequence goes on along the minus strand of OU342691.1, from coordinate 6,308,482 downwards.
TCTGACATCGGGAAGAATCATAAACTTATAAATTACTAGCTTTTGCCTGCGGCTTTGCTCTCAACAGTACTTTATTTTCTAAATAAAAGATGTGTTCTGTCCTTTCTTTGTACCAATGACAATATGTATGAGAAATCTCACGTTGATCGGTCGAATAATTAAGGCGTGAGAGCGTAACAAGTAAACACCCACCCGCTCTGGGAGGCGCGAGAGCGAGTGTCAGACTTACTAGCTAAAACTCACCTGTGTTTCTTCAATTGCTCTCTGAAAGGACTAGGATAACTCTTTCAATCAATCCTGCAGCCCTGGAAGGCATTGGCCCTAATGGGCCCTGTCAATCTTGCTAACATCTCTTTGAGGCGTGCGTCATCGCCCCAATCTTGTTCCTTACTGGACGGTGAGCTACCCATAACTCACCATCACATCACAATCAGCAAGCAAGCTTGTGCAAACGAATGGATTAATGCATATGCTTTCTCTGTATAAGTAGAGGCAGTTTTTCCTGCAGCAAAACAACTTTGATAGCTTGGTTAACTAGAATTAGCATGTAGGTTTGTATGTACATACGCTTTTCAAAATCTTTAATTCCATACTTAACCCATTTGCTCATTGCATGCCTTGTTGAATTGTTTCGCCCAATCTGTCGTATTACTTGTTTACTTGTTTTGTTACCTACGTAGTTTACATTCTGCTAAATATTAGCATAATTCTTCAATAATTCGATGAACGATACTAAGCTTTATAGAACCTTGTCTAACCAAAAAGTAGTTTTCCATTCAATTCATATTATACTGTTATCGTTAATATGAAAATTATTCATGTCATACGAAATTCTGAATGTTGTTAGTACCTATTGTTGAAGTAATAAATATAATAGTAAATGTTATGAAAATATCTAATACACAAGTAACAAATTATCTTAAATAAATTGGAAGAAAAGAATCTGCTATCAAAATTGAAAATAAGGTTGGCATATTTGATTCCCAAGACGCTAATCGAGTCAAAGATATCCTTATTCGTAAAAAAGTTGATAAAGATTAATGTGTCTTTTCATTTGTAGAAATGGAAGCTCCTACTTATCTTCCAGTTGAAATTAAAAGATTAAATACTGTAAAAGAAAATATTTTGGGATTTAGAATGAATTTATTGTTGACCAACCCCAATTTTCTTTGAACTTGCTACACGAAACTTATCTTCAGCTGTAATTAGTTCGTGAATGCTATATGAAATTTATTTAATCACCACTGCTCTCAAAGAGGTGAAGGAAAATATCGTGAGCATTGGACATGCTGAAACGAAGAACTAAAACTTCGAAGAAATGTGACATCCACCAATCTGTATCGGGCCTGCGTGGTGGTTTACGGCCCATTTCCTCTCCTAAAAAGGAGGCCTGAGTCCCAGCAGTGGGAACATAAAGAGGTTGATTATACTATGCTAAAATGTGCCACAGAAGCAATTTGTGTATCCTTAAAAATTGATGGGTTCAAAACCACACCATAAGTGCACATCGATTCCCATACGCCGGACAAGTTCAAACACCTCTAAGCATGTTTGTTTTGTACCCTTTTTGCCCATGAAGATGTTACTTCCACGTTGTTACCCGTGTCAAAGGTTGATAAATATGCAATATCCACGGATAGATCCCAGATCGATCGAGCGTGTATTTTGAAACCACCACAACCTGGTCTTCTACCCTTCCCCCTGTCTTCAATATACAGGACAAGAAAAGGGAAGAGTGGGTTTTTTGTATAGATCGCATTATTTTGGACATGTTCGAAGCATTGTTAGAAAATTATAGATGGCGCCTGAGGAGATGGTCCGCTGTTTACATTCCGTACCGATGTTGGCTCTGCTTGTTTAAGAGGTTATGGGTCGGCGTGTGATTATACGTCCGTCTTGTTTGTTTCTGATCAAATTGATTCTGTTTTGTGTCTCGTTAAGTTTTTTGTTAATGGCGAGTTAATTAATGGGTTTGTCATTTACAGTTTTATCTACAATATTGTTTGTTTGATTTTGGTTTTTCTTGCCGAAATTAATGTGACAGTGTTTGCGTTGGCAATTTAAAATCTACTATTGTAATTTTTAATTTTCATTGCTGTATCTAGTTCTTTGGATTTTTGTCCACTTATTTAATTGACATGCTGGTTTTGTATGTTTTACTAATTTACATAATATCTCAGGTATTACGTGACAGTTCTCCTGATTTAGTACAGTTTGCCAAACGCAATATATTGTGGTAATCCACAATGACTTACTTATAGCCTTATTCTGTAAGCTTGATAATGTGATAACGGCAGGCAACGAAAATCAGATTTAGATTAGCTTAATTTTTATTTTATTTTTTTGCTCTGTTTTTTTCATTTATTTTGATTAAAGATTTACCTAGACATTATCAACTTTTGGTTTTTATGATTTCTAAGTTTAAACGGACGTAGGTTAAAAAGTTCGTCATTTTAAATGTATTTAAACAAATAAACAGTGCCAATAAGAGTATTGAGAGTATTCATGCTTTCTGACCAAGACATAAGTTAATTTTTAAGAGTTGGGGAAAACCCATCAAAATCTTTTCAGACACTAAAAGTCTGGAAAGCTAGAATCAAAACTGGCATCCCTGAGCACCGCAATGAAGCTCGATGATTTAATGTCATATGCCTCCTAAATGAGGGCTTAACAGTACTCCTACATCGTGGACGCTCTTGGACTTCGTCATTCAATTGCTCGTCACTTCTGCAAACATGGGGTGACGCAAGCATTGGCTGGAATGGGGATTCCAGTCTAACGCTTAAAAAAGCAGTAGCTCGATGAGTCCGAAAAAAAGTATTCAACTGTCTCTGCTGCAACTGGCTGTGTTTGATTTTTCAGCAAAATGTTCATCGTCTTGCCTTTGTCCAGTTTTATTTAGGGTTGGAACAACATGCTTTTTTATTCTATTTTGTCCTGTCACACTATCTTAGAACCCCCTTTTATTTCAATCGCTTCTTACAATTAAATCCATCCATCTTTTCTTTGGCCTTCCTCTTCCTATCCATCCTTCCATTTACAGGTATACTCATAACTCTTTTAGAAACATGCGTTTCATGATCCCTTCTTTTAAAAGCCATATCAAGACAAATCATTCCTTTATTTTTCATTTTAACTTCTTTTTCATGATCTTGCTGCAAAATCAATCAGACAAAAAAAAACAAAAGGTGTGAGAAAATACTGGCTGTGTCCATCTGCCTTATAAACTTCTGAGTACCTACATTCATCAAACAATGATGAATTAACTAAGTCAAGTCACACAATAGCCCGATTAACCAGAATAATCCAACGCACATCGTAGGACCGACGACCGAGCGATCTTGATACGCCACTCCCACTCGTGATTTAGAGCAATGCCCAAGAAATGGAGGTCTATTCGCACGACGCTCCATCGTGATGCGGGCGTTTGCAGAAATGTAAGCTTGAGAAAATTGTCCGTAATGATTGGACAGAGGATGTTGTTTTATATGACAATGATTTTGATTTGGTTAAGAGATACGACTAAGTATGGGTTTTGGATGTCTCGATTGTAGGTTAAAGCGGTTCTGGACAGTTGGTTTTGCATGTCTTTGGAATTGAACTGTTTGTAGTTGCGATCTGACATTATTTTTGCAGAGTGTGTGTGTCAAATATGATATGGTTCCCCGTCTTTCATTGACTGTTGCTAAAGAAAGAATTAACAAAAGCTTCAATAATTCCAGGAAACCCCAAGTTCAACAGTCATGCAATCATTAGACTAATGAAGAAGTGTAGTATCCTCATCATTATTTTAGCCACAGCCAAGTGTCGCCACAACGAACGGTCCTGTGTGTCTCACATTCATCGGATTTTCGCATCCTTCACTAGGTCACTAATCTTCTTAATGAAGAAAGCTAATTACTTCCCCAAGCATCGCTACAACGACCAGACCTGTACGTCTCGCATTCATTGAATTCTCGCGTCCTTCACTAAGTCACCAGTCTTCTTAATGAAGAAGGCTACTTACATCTCTAAGCATCGCCACAATGACCGATCCTGTATATTTCGCATTCATCGGATTCTCGTGTCCTTCACTAGGGCACCAATCTTCTTAAGGGCCAAGCGCCCGAAAAGTGCCATAAAACAGTGATTTTCTGAGGCCTACTCCTCCGTAACGGCTAGGTCAATTGGCTTGAAATAAATATATGTTTATTATAGATTCATGAACAATAATATCAACATTTAATTTTTTCGTGCAATTAATACTTTTGTCAAAAAAAAAAATAGCAATTTCGCAACTTTTCGCAACTTTTTTCCCTACTCCTTCGAAACGGCTTGGACCTTTAGAAACATTTTTACACATAAAAATTGGTGGTTAAATATTCTTTAAAGTGAACATTGCATATGTAAATCAATCAATATCTCGCAGAGAAAATGGATTTAAAGCGCTTTCCGGGCGCTGCTGGCCGCAAATAAATGCACAGATTTGCGTACTGCCGCCTAGGCGAGTGCGAGAGTTCCGTTCACATAATTTCGGCCAGATGGTTCAAGGAACTATACGCCTTAATGAAGAAAGCTAACTACATAGAAATATTTGAAATGTCCGACGAAAAAGCGACATGAACAATAAAATACCCTGTATCTAACGTTTAAAGTAGCAAACATAACAAATGTTAGTAGATAATCATAACAACATTAATGTTGAAGTATGATTCAAGTAAACACCTATCAAATAAATCTACAGTGTTTACTCAAACTTTGTGAAATTTGCTCCGCTATAAGATCTAACATTGAACCGATTACGGATCATATTCGTACTTAGTGTGGTTTAAACATTGTTTAAGGAATGTTTGCCAACACACATATCGATGGTTTTAAAGCCATCGGAAAGCGAGTAGCAACCATGATGCCTAGAGTACGTGGCAGCAACAACAATATTCTGAGGGTCATCTACACTCATATTATAAAAAAGGTAAAGTTTGTTTTCTTGTTTGTAGGAGGTAATTTCTGAAAGTACTAATTAAAATTAGTTGCTTTATTCCTGAATGACATAGGCTATATTTTATGTAAGCGGGCGAACCCGCGGACAAAAACTAGTTAATTATGCTTTATGCTTTTATTTTCCCCAAGTGTCATCACAACGACGGGTCCTGTGCATCTTTTATCCATTGGATTCGTACGATCTTGACCAGGTGTCATCAGTCCACCTTGTGGGAGGCTCTCCGACGCTGTGCCTTCCGGTACACGGTCGTCACTCCAGAAACTTTCGGACCGATTGACTACCGGGTCTATCGTTTCGTGCGTACTCATACACTCACGGTCACAGTGATCGCAACAATATATTTTACTGACTTTGCCAGCCTCTTCACTCGTATAAATTGTAAATTGTGATGTTGGTTCAAACTTAATATGTAATAAATATCTTTTTATCTTTATATTTTTTTGTAAAAGTCAAAAATTCCTAGAGACTTCGAGATAGAAAGTTTACTATGCTCTACACACAAGGTATTAAACAATGAATAATAATGTAATCTATTCTTTAAAACATGAATTAGGATTATAAAAATTGGTTGTCAAATAGCATAGTTAAAAAAAAAATTAACACTTAAAAAACATTGAAACAAAAACCATTTCCGATCAAGAAATAAAAAAGGATTATCCTTTTTTATTTCTTGATTTTTTTTTTTTGTTTTACGAAAATAAAATTTTTAAACTTTAAAAAAAAATTAAAAAATCATTTAGCGGTATTCAAAATCTACAGTTACTATTATAGCATAGTCGGCCTTATAATGTTCCCACTGTTGGGACTCAGGCCTCCTCTCTTGGAGAGAGAACAGTTACTGTTTTTAAATTAAAATAACAAGAAAATATTATACGACGCCATTTTCTATCATTGGCACTATAGGGCCTCGAACAGAGCAGTAACGATTCGGAACACCACGATTCTGCGTGAATTAGAATAACAATAAACGAATTATCTGGCTGAGCTCACTTGCTGCAATTTACCATCCTAACGTGTATGGGAAGAGGCTTCGTATCGTTTAGATTTAGTGCAAAATGAGATTTAGCATTTTCATCAGAAGCAGTCAATTCTTCATAAGCAATAATACCGATGTCACGTTATAAAACGCGGAAAGAGTAAGAGAGAGAGGCAGTCCTTACATCCCAGCCACCGAGATTTCTGAGAATTCAAGGGTAATTCCTGGTCACAGTAGGCCAGCGCCAACTGCCTTAATCCTTACTCTCCCACTTTTGTCTTTCAGTTGTCCTTTGCGTTCTAAAGCCACGGTAACTCTTCCAAAAAATCCAGTGACGCGAGCGAGCATCGGATCGAGGCGCGCGTTGAACGCTTCACTATAAAGCATACTTTGGCTAACATATCGAGATTCTTTCATGCCTCGGAAAGCTCGTTAAGCAATACAAAACCAATTTGGAAGCACGCCTATATGCATCAACCTACCTTAGTCAAGTCGAGAGTGAATACGTTATTTCTAGGCAAGTGTGCTTCATCGTCAACCATATCATCCCTTACCATCAGATGAGACAATGATTAAATACGAAACTCTCAATAACAAAAAAACCCTTGGTCTTGGTTGTCATTAATTTAGATCTCTTACAGTCGTTAAGGATAATCAGAAGCCAGAAAACTGACACCAGTCTTGCCAAGAGAATATCATTGCTACCTGGTTGTCCAGTTACTGGAATATGAAAGTCAGACCGGCAGATGTGTCTGGTTATTGTCCCCGCACACGGGCTTCAAAAAAACGCCGCTTCAAGCTTCATTTTAAGGCGGCCTTTTTTTGTAGCTCTTATGTGGCGGTGCCGCCACAAAAAAGCGCTTGAAACGGCTTCAAGCTTCACCGGACACAAGAGGTGTCGCGCGCTTCAGCTGTTTTTGCGGCCGCTTCTAGCTTTTTTTTGTGGCCGCTTCTAGCATTTTTTTGTGGCGGCGTTTTTTAGAGGACCGTGTGCGAGGACAGTTAGACTGGAATCTGGATTCAACACAGCTGGGAAAAATTTAGACAGATTGTATTAGCCCCCGTATTAGGTTTCTTCAGGTTACACCAGCGAATATTTTCCTATTATTTCGGTTTAGTTAACATTCAATATCCTATCCCACGTAACAAATACATATAAAAAGGAATGATCAGTAACGAGCGATTGGCACCTGAAGTGGGGAAGTGAAAGTCGTTAGTGAGGCCCACTCGAGGCCGGCCTGGCTATCACTCTTGTCCAAATTGACTCTGCATGTAGACTTGCTAAGAGGTTTAGAGGAGACGGGGTAAAGAGGAAAGGACTAGGTATCCTAGAGACTTGGAAGATTGAAGAGATAATTTTGCACTTAGTGAGAATGCTTGGAGACGAATGCCAAGTAATACTCTTAAACACAATGTGTCTACATCTGTTGTTTTTTTCAACTCTCACACTTCTTTCGTAGGCATGCTGGAAGAGATTTCTATAGAAACAAGCCTAGCCTAGCGTAGAAACCAACTATTACTATGTACTTTATTTCTGTTTCCTTTTTGTGTGTGTGTATTTTATTATATGTGTGTATAAAAAATAAAGATAAATAATGTAATGACGAAAGTTTGTTTATAATTATGTTTGTTACATCTTCACTCTCGAATGGCTGATCCAATCTGATTGTTTGAAAGAGTCATTGCAGCCCTGAAACGCAATAGAATACTTGGGTTTTAGTCAGTAACAGTCTGGCACTCTCTCTTACCCTATCTGGAGCAAGAGAAGTCATTTGACTATTTACCATAAAAAAAAAACATGAAGAATTAACAAACATACTCACAAACTTTCATTTTTATAATATTAATGTGATTCCATTATTTTAATAACCTTACCTATGAAATTGCCGTGTTTTAAAACAGGTTGCTTTGAAGTGTTATATCTTTGGATTGACTTGGAATTATAAGTTCAAATAAACATTATATTCAAAGTAAGTTATTCTTTTTTTCCGAAATTAGTTTTTTATTGGTTTCTATTTTAATATAGCTAATAAAAAAAGCGTTTTTTTCAAATTAAAGAAGAGAAGAGATCAAGTGCTCCAACGTAGTCAAGTTAATACAAAAATATAACATTTAGAGCAACCCTTTTTTAAAAAACGGCAATTTTTAACAAACAATACGACGAAAAATACAAATATTTCCTCTTTAAAGCTTTCCACTCACTGAAACATTCTAATAACCTACTTACGCACGTCTAACGCTTCTTAACTCTACAAACAACTTAAACAGTGTAAGTAAGAATCTCCAAACTGTAGTTAAGTGTACAAATTACTTAATTTAAGGTTAAGTTGGTGCCGATCAGTCAAGAGTCCTAAATGCCCCGTTCAAGTTTTAAGTACAGGGATCTTAAGCTGTATGCTAGCGTGTGTCCGGAGAAACTTAGACGGTCTACTGCTTGTAACTTTAAGTTACAAATGACGGGCTCAAAAGATGTGAATGTGCTTGGTATGGAGTTATTTTGTTTGAAGTTGTAGAATTTTTATACAATTGTACCTGAAAGAGGTTACATTTCTTTGGCACGCCTTAACGATTTACGATGCATCTAGTAATAATAAATAAAATAATAATAATAATCAATTTATTTCAGGCAACATGTACCCATATCATAAATATCGTGCAGTTTTGATTACGCATGCGTGATTGATCCGCAAGCGTAACCCATATTTTTTTTTAAGGGTGGAAATCATCCTATGCCTTCTCCCGCTCTGGGTGGATCGAGAGTTGTGTCTGACTTTTACTGACTAAAACCACACCTGTGTCCTTCAGTTGCCCTTTGCGTACTAGGACTACGGGTTTCCTTTACAGGAATTCGCCGCGGTCCTAGCTAGCGGGCATCGGCCCTTAATTTTAGTTACAGAGGTTTTTTTTGAATTGTGAAAGCATCTTATAACTTCTCCCGCTCTCAGGTGAAACGAGTGAGCGTGTCAGACTTTTACTGATTAAAAACACGCATGTGTTCCTTCAGTTACCTTTTGCGTTCCAGGACCTCGAGTATATTCTTCTCAGCACTAATCACATGGCCCTAGAAGGCAACTTTTGAGGCTCGTTTGGATTCGTCTTAGTTTTGACAATGATGAGCTAAATCAAAAATTCAAAATCAATTAAAATGGCGGATTTTTGGTGGCCAATTTTTTTCATGACAGGTAAGGTATCAATATAAAGAGCTTGAGGAGACAATTTCAAAATACAAATGATAAAGTAATAATAAAATATCACTTCGTTTAGCAGTACATTGTTTAATAATTAAGTCGCAACGATACTCAATTATGAAAATGTTCGCGGTTATCACATTAGCAATTTGAATTATGGTTTTCATTTCATTCGTCCATTTCTGGCTATCGAACGTCATTATGAACCCACGTCTTCCTACTCACTTTCTAATATTTAAATTATCTAACATTGCACTAGACTCCTTGCTATACAAGGTGCAGTTTTAAAACTGCACAATATTTCAGGAGGTTGTAGTAAAACTCATAAATAGTCATATAAAAAAACGATACCTGGTCAATAATCAGTAATACTTGTTATTTAATTTTTTAATTACTCTAAACTAAATCGATTGATCGATGGCCGCGGGGGCGTGGCTAGGGTGTGGCGTGCGGGATGATGATTGGATGATACATTATTTATGAAACTATCGTTGCGAGTTAGTGTGTGTGAAAACGACCTTTATTGTTCCGTGTTTGTGTGTGTGAAAAAAAGCGCAGTTATAAAAAAAAAAAAAAATTACCTACTTATTTTATTATTGATTCGGGTCGAGAATCACTAACATAATTACCTCCTGAAATATTTTGCAGCTTCAAAACGACACCTTGTATATACATATTCTTCTGTAAGTATATAATATAAAGTACCAGTACTAGTAACATATTAGTTTGTTTGTAACATCATTATAAGTTTTTTTTTTACTAAATGTTTATGGAAGTACATTACTTCCATCGACAGGACCCCAGCTGTCACCGGGATTCCTAACCCGATTTTCGGCCACCGTAGGCGCGGTTTTGCGGACGGCGAGCAATGGATAGCTCGCTGTCCGACCTGCCTGGCTGTCGAATGCGCGCACTGTTCCCGCGCGCACCAAGGAGCTGTTAGCAACCGTAGGGGCCCAACTGGGTCGAAGCCTACTGGGGTCATGAGTCTAGTTCCGAAAGAGAGGGTCGACCCCGGTATAAAGGGATGCAGGAACGGGGTGGGTTTTTTAGTCAGTAAGAGTCTGATACTAACGTCCGCCCAAGGGCGGGGGATGTCATCTGGATGATTCTTACCCACCGAAAAAAAAAAACAGCAGGACCAATTTTGATAAGACTTTTACTGATGGATACTTTCACTATGAATGCTACAGACTAATATAGCAGAGTAGTTAAGGCTACTTTTTCTATTTTCCTAGGATTTCGTGGGAACGGTATTTCAAATATGTCTTGAACAGTAAAAGAAAACTGACGGGACTTTCACTTTAAAATAGTTAATATTATAATGAGTACCTCAGTAACTTAAACTGCTTTTTATTTTGAATGAGACTTAATTTCTGGGTAGGGAAAGGCGGACTTCTATGAAATGGATATCGTCATTATGTCATTTTGATATTGTCGCCATGATTTCTGACGTAGAATAGCCACTGCTGGTTATAGGCCCTCCCCAAGCATTGCTTTATCGACCATTGCTATAGCAAAATTTCATTATTTATTTATTATCTGATACAATATATTTTTTTCAGAAAAAAATTAATGATTAATTAACATTAATTTTAACCGAATAAATATTAATATCATTAGATAATTTAATTATGACTACTGTTATTGCAATTATTACATACAATTTTGGAACACAAGTGTCTGTTCATAGACAAATTCAAACCCAACCCGAATGACCAAACTATCAAAATATTAAGCAAACACGCTTTGCAAAAATATAAGTGTTAAAACTAATAAAAACAACAGTATGTTCCAAATTACGCACACACAAAATCCACTTCAGCTCCAACAATTTAAATCATAAAGGTAATTAAGCTACCAACCCAAAGATCCTAAAATCATACATAGGTACCAACATTAAGAGAAACTGTACCGAATTAGCATATTATATAAATTAGCGCCAAGCCCCGGTCAGATGGAATTTAATATCATCCCATACACAGACGTTTGTAGTTACAATCGTATTCAACGGGCTTTGGTGGCCCGTGATGTTATACAGGATGCTCTAAATTTTGAAATATTATTTCTGAGGTGGTTATATATTTTATTATATTGTTTGTATTGTATATGGAAGTATTGTAAAATAAGTCTTAATTCTTTAGTGTACACAGATTTGACTATTTATATATGTACAAAGGCGAGCTTAACTCAATAATGAGGTCAACTCGAATCAATAATTCAATCATTTTTAGTTTCTTGCCGGTTCTTCTTCATAAGTAACAACCAATTAGAACCGTGCACTAGCTTCTGACGTTTTATAAGTGCCTTACATTTAGGATTATGTGAAAAAAAAAAAAAAAAGGAATACTAATTTAAGTAGGTAATTCGAGATGAAGAAGCAACAATATTATTGTTTTATTAGAATAAATACTAAGTTTTTTGAATATTTGACAGAACAGATATTTTTATGTTAGCTAATTATTTGCATGACTACCATGCGTCAAAACTAAGGCGTTGAGACTGATCGGAATATCAGTAGCAATAACAATGTGCAACGTCTTACGGATCTAATAACAATGAATTATGACCTCACGACTCAATTCATAACGAAGCGACTATAGTGTGTAAAATGTAGTATTTTGATTGATAAATTGCATAATCAGGAATTCCATATTTTTATGGCTTAATATTAAAAAAAAAAAGTATTTGTGGACGTAACAATGCGTGTATAAATAACTTATATTATTTCGCACATGTTACTTAAACTCTTAGATGTCTATATCAAAAATATTACTATATCTAGCCTCTTCAACTGCTGGATAAATGTATCCCTCCATTTCTTCGATTGCTGACCGGCTCTGAGTTACTTCTTGCCAATTTCCAAGAAAGGTATCTAAGTCGTTCCGCTATCTCTTTCTTGGTCTGCCCCCACATCAAAAAAATATACCGGGCATGATTTCCTGAAATTCGTTGACCCTTACACACTTTTGTTATCAAACCACCCAAACAAAACTTCCCACTACTCAAGATTAAACAAAACACTTAAATAAAACAACCTGACCAAACTAATTATATTATTACAGTATTAATTATAGAGTTAAATCTTAAACAACAACTTGAGAACACCCTGTGATGTTACACAGCCAAGAAATTGCTGGACGGTCAAAATATCTTAGTTATGACCACTCCTGTCCGGTGCAGGACTAACGTAAGCCAAGTTTTGCCCCCCTCCGTCCCCTAAGGCATAGTTGGGTGCCACCCCTCCCCCCTTTTGGTTATTAATAAATCTATCTGTATATTTCGAGTTAAAGACAGCGGTATTCAAATGGTAGCTTTTAGTTTCTGTTGACGTTATCGGTGACAATGATTTTGTTAGGTTGGCAGCACTTGTGCTGTACGGTTGGTAGTGTGTTGATTGGTAGATGAAGTTGTGACGTTGGTATTGATGGTGAAGGCGATTGGTGTAGATATTCTGTTTTAGTTTAGCGACTTTTGTTCTTAATATTTTTGGTCAGAGTCGCGGGAATCCGATGAGTACGAGGCGTACAAGACTGTTCGTTGTGATGGCAGTGACCTTTGTGGATGTTTTCCGGCTGAAATGATAATGATGATGATTGAATAAAATTTGTTACATGGCTAGACCATTTCCTATATAGGTACTTTTTATCCCGGGAATATGTTCTCTTTAGACAATTTTCTACTTTTAAGCTGGTGAAGCCACTGGGTTATGGAATAATGAAAAGAGAATGGGATTTTAACCTTTTGAATGTCTTAAGTTACACAGTTCGACATAAGCAATTGTCTTTCTATTGTGTCTCTAATTACGGCATTCGATGAGTTAAAGAAAAAAAGTATTGTTTTAGGACAAAAAAACAATTTCGCGTCTTACAAGTGATTTGAGAATCCAGCTCAAACTTGAGACAACAACACAATATTTATATGTGTTGTTGTAGGAATAATTTCAATAATCTGTCTTCAGCGCTCTGTAACAGTTATGGGTATTATCTATTTGAGGAAATATATGATGGACATAATCAATTTTGATGATTTTATATAATATAAGGCGAGGTCTTTCATCATCATCATCATCAGCCTTTTTAATGTTCCCACTGCAGGGACTCAGGCCTCCTCTCTAGGAGAGGGAATTGGCCGTAATCCACCACGCGGGCCCAGTGCGGGAGAGGTCTTTATATAAAATAATTAAACTAAAACATATATGTATTACGTTCAATGTCTGACCAAACTCCGAACCTTAGAAACTCAACCAAACAGAATACGAAACTTCCAGCTAAATGTAAATTGAAATCAAAATTCATCACACACTTGTATAACTCAATCACACGGACCAGATTCACGGACACCCGGACGCCCGGACAGCGTACGGCCCGGACAGTCTACGAAGACACGGACAATAGCACTAAGAATTCGATTTAGGGTGTTCGGATTTTGAATTTTGATTGTGCTGCTGCATATAATGGTTTTACAGTGTTTAAGAATTGCACTTAAGGATACGATTTTGTATTGAACAATGAAATTAAGCATAATCAGTTTTTTTTTAATGCTCCCACTATTGCGACTCAGGCCTCCTCTCTAGGAGAGGGAAATGGCCGTAATCTACCACGCCAGCCCAGTGTGGGTTGATGAATGTTACATATATATTCGAATTTTTGGTTTTAGGACATGCCAGTTTCCTTACGAAGTTTTTCTTTGCCGAAAAATAAAATGAAAATATAAAAAAATCACACCTCTAATTTTTGAAACAGCAGAAATACATTGCGCAACAGATCATGTAGAGACCTCCTGTCGGTCTGAGTGAAGCTCAACAGCGTTCAGACACTTTTAGATTGTCAAAACGTCGGTCAGTTAAAAAGTGAAGCTAGATTATTAAGCTAGTTGAAAAGTTACGTAATTTTTCTTTTTTTTTTTTTTTGAGGTGGTATTTCATCTCAATGACTTCTCTCGCTCAAGGGTGGAATAAAAGGGCGTGTCAGATTTTTATTAACTAAAACTCATCTTTGCGTTCTAGGGCCACCACGGTCACTTTCAAACGATTCCAGAGTCAATGTTAAATCTTTGTGTGATTTTTTTTTTTTTTTTTTTTATTGTGGGAAAAAATCATGCATTGACATCCCCTGCCCTTGGGTGGAGCGGGAGATAGTGTCAGACTCTTACTGACTAAAAGACCCACCCCGTTCCTTCTAGCCTTCATACCGGGGCTCGAGCGCCCTTTCGGATAACCCTGGCCCCAGTAGGCTTCGACCCGGCTGGGTCCCTGCTGTTGCTGACAATTCCTTGAGGCGCGCGGGAACAGTGCGCGCCGTCGACGCCTTGGGCTTGGTCCGGACAGTTACCGGACGGCCGGACAGCGAGCTACCCATTGCTCACTGTCCGCAAGCCCGCGCCTACGGTGGCCGGAAATCGGGATCAGAATCCCGGCGGCGGCGGCGGCGGCGGCGATAACGCCGTTGCCTGATGCAAATCTTTGTGTGATGAGATAATCATTTGTTCTGTCTGGGTGTAATTTATCTATAGTATGTATGTATTTAGAAATATAAAAGTATGTTTACCAGCTGTCTAGTACTCATAACCCAATGCAGCTCTGCTTAGCTTGAAACTAGATGGCGTTGTGTGATAGTTGTGGAATAATATTATTATTAATTTAGGTACATAGAAATATATTTTTGTTGATATTTAAATGTAAGCCCTTTCTTGATTATTAAATTATATTTTAAAAATGTTGTTATTTTTATTATTTTATTTGAATCAAAATTTGCAAAGGCTGTCGAACCAGCCCTTGAGAACGCTGGTGGCTCAAGAAAAGAACACCTGGAAGAAGTTAGGGAGGCCTTTGTCCAGCAGTGAGAAGAGTATCCTAGCTTCCAGCCCAGTACCTTCCTATCATTCTAAGACAGGGAACGGATTCATCGATACATTGTAGTGAAATTACTCCGTACCTTCAGGTAGCAGTTATGTAAGACATTCGTAGCTAGGCAATCATCTTGTGAATTTAGAACATTCTATGGCCGGACACCCATGAGGTGGGGGTGACTCGTAAATTCCAAACGTCTTCAAATTCAACTATGTTTAACTATTGGCTATTTGTGGATCTAAAGATGCTGGAAAGAATACTTAGAAAGCTATCTTTAAGGATAATTGACAATATTCTTGAGTGTTTTTTTTTTTTTTTTTAATTTATATAAACTAGTGCTTGACTGCTGTGCTATTATTATTATTATTATTATATATTCTTTATTGTACACCACATATACAAAAAACTACAGGACAAACATTATAAAAAATAAGTGTACAATGGGCGGTCTTATCGCACAGGGCAATTTCTTACACATTTGTTTTGCGTACAGCTAAGGAGTTAAATTCTTTGCCGGAATCTGTGTTTCCTGTTGGCTACAACATGGGAAGCTTTAAGTCAAGAGTGAATAGGTTACTTCGAGGTAAGCGCTCCTTCGTCATCATCAGGTGAGATAGCGGTTAAGCGTGAACCTATCAACAATAAAAAATAAAACTAAAACGATTTGTTTTAATTTCAGGCGACTCGAAAAAAGTAAAAAAGTTTTATTAGGTGAAGGAGCATTACCTTTCACTTTGCTGCACATTATCTTTTTCTACAGATATATAGTCGGATCTGGGTGTCTTGTGAAGGTATGTAAGTAAGTTTATATGTTTGTAAGCACACCTATTAAACCGGAGTAAGTCCTAGTGTGGCACAGGCTTTAAAAAAAAACTATGGGAACCCAAAAAAAAGTATTATGGAGCCTTCCTTACGTTTCCTTTCTTTTCTTCATTAAAGTTTTTCTTTACTTTTCTTAATTATACACCGTTAAATTTTAATCGTTTTAATCTCGTGGAGGGTCGATCCGGTACATGAAACAATATCGATTTGTAAAGATAAAATTAAAAAATAAAGTACCTCTTTTTCAAAACTCGTATTAATTTACGCATGTACGAAATTAATTTCTTTAAGAAAACGTGAGCTGAGCGAGTCCAATGACCTGTAGGTAGTTTGTACGCAACGCCGACTACTTAACCAAAAATTGTCATGTCGATACAGTTGAGAATTTTATTTATGTTACTAAAGATGTTGTGGCGACGCTTGTGTGAGGCATATGTCCAACAGTGCACGTCTTTCGGGTGATATGATGATGATGACATGAATGGTGATATGTACATCAACGGACTATGAATTACAATGTTTGTCACTACATTTTCTTATTTCATAATTTCCAATCGGTTCCAGCCAAATTACATCTCCGTGCATCAACTATGTCTTGCTTTTACACGGGCGGACCGCGTTATTATTGTGCCTCTGTCAACGGAATATGAAATGTATTGGACCCGGGATGAGCTGGCAACTCCTTGACCAACCCCCCAGGCCCACCACCCCCTGACCTCGGGTGGTGGTCAGTGGGGTTAGTTGAGGGGAGAAAGGATAGTGCGGTAAGTGTGATGTTTAGAATTTTGGGAATGTATTTTAATTTTATTGTCTGCAAAAATCTAGCAAATTTTTGTAGTTTTATGTTTATAAAATGTAATAGATTTATTTGACTATCAAGAAGACTCTTTTTATCAGTGGAAAATCATCGAATGACTTCTGCTGCTCTAGGTGGAGCAAGAGGCTGCATCAGACAATGTAAAGTCCATCTGTGTTTTTTCATTTGCCATTTACGTTCCTGGGTCTCGGAAACTCATTCAAACTATCCCGTAAACCTGGCAGGACTAACAAAAAACCTACTAAGCAGGTACTACACAGGAAACTAAATTTGAAGAAAATTTAAAGCTGAACTGTAAAAGGTCTTAGCTTGCCTAGCTTCATCACTTTTTTTTTGTTAGTTGTCATCTCACTGCCATCACTGAATATTACTTAATATGAACAGTATTATTTACAGAAAAAGAATAGGTAGTACGTTATTATCCGGGGTCGGGTCTGCTAACAATTCTACGCTAGTAAAGTCTGCCCTGGGTTGTCAATCTTGGCAAATAAATAAATAATAATTATTATTAACTTATTATAAATTGGCAATTGGGCTTTTTTGAGGTCTCTATATATGTTAGAACACTAGATTAATGGCGGGCAGTCTGTACCTCCCCTTTTGTTTGGGTAAATGTAGGGCACCATCTAAGGCGGACCTCTGTCATTTTGTTCGTGATGAGTAAACCATATATAAAAAAATATTTTATTAAATACTCTTTAATAAATCAAGAAACTAATTGATAGAACATCCCGTCTTTTTTAAAAGCAATTTACCATTTTAAACCTTCTTTTTTCATGTATCCTATAACTTATTAATAACTAGCGCTCCATCCCGGCTTTGCATGGGCAATATATATTATATAGCCCATGTTATTTAGGTTAAATGTAGCTTACCAATGGTGAAAAAAAATTTGAAATCGACACAGCCATTTTTGAGTTTATTCATTACAAACATACACACAAATATACAAATTTTCCCTCTTTATAATATTAGTGTAGATGTAGATAAGTCCTATATTAAATATTATTTAATACGATTTTACAGAACATACTGTAACAGGTTGAGGTGCCCCCTTATCACTGAAGAGTGTGGGACGTCTTCAGCCGCGGTACCCCGAGGTGTGGGCTCTAAGATTTAAGGAACATGGCCTCTGTATATAGACTTATGTAGTGTTTAGAATGGCCAATGTTAAAATTTCAAATAAGAAATTGATGTTTGTGATGAACATGAACAAATATTTTTGACTCAAAACAAATTCAAGGATTTAGTTAGTTATTACCATTTAAAAAAATGTTTCTATGAAAATGGCATTTAAAGAACCCTTATATAAATTGAAATAATGTAAGACTGTACCAACCTCATCATACTAACAAGCCAATAGTGGGAGGCCAAAGAAAAGTTGGATGTATTGTGTAAGTAGTGATAAGATTGAAAAGGGAGTTAGTGTTGAGTTAGAGTGACAAGACGGAATGAAAGAAAAAAAATCATGTGCCAACCACAAATAACACGGGACAAGGGTAGGATGATAACGAGTCACACATACCGTAATCAATGTTATAATGTTCTTTGGCCTGTCTCTCCCTCTTCATCCATCCACATGTATATTTATAACTCTTTTTGTAACATGCATTTCATCCCTCAAGACAAACGATTCTCCTTTAACTTTTCTTCACTGGTGCCAATTTCAAACTTCCGCTATATTAGGGGAAGTTTGAAAGTAGCACCAGTCGGTCATTTCTCTAATAATATCAACCAGACAATAAAATACTAATTAGCTACTTCTATCCCTTCTTAACCCTGTTACTTGGACACTCAACTTACCCATTTCAAATTGGAAAACACTGCCCCACGACTTATCCTTGTTCAGTTGTACCTCCACCTAGATCCTACTTGCTATTTGAGTTGCCGCCCGCTCTGTGTGCTTGTGGTGTGGTGCAAGGTATAAGCGGAAGTAAGGACGGCGGTTGTATGAAGGTAAATGATCCAGGAAAGCCTGTGAAATTCAAATTTTTGAAAATCATGTCACTAGTAGATAGTGTGGTCACACAATTTTTATTTGAGGTTGTGACATGTATGTATTTACACAATTAAATTCATTAAAACTATTAAAATAACTCTAATTTGGAAAAGACTTAAAATGAGCCATTTAACAAAACTTGACTTTTTACCTTGTCTCTAAGTTAGAGACTTATGATAAAGGTTTGAATGAGTACAGTTGTGTGAATACATATATAATTGCCACTATCAAAAATATTAAAGTATCTTACCAGGACATAATCTATGTGCCTATTTAATCCAAATCCGATCAGATGTTTGAGCGTGAAGGAGTCAAAAATACACTCATACACAAACTTTTGCATTTTCAATATTAATATTTATATCATGAAAAACTTGCATATTGTGATATTCATTTCATAATATCAAAAGACAAATTTATAAAAATAAGTTACATTTATTTTAAAGAGCTCTTTAAGTTTATCATGTGATCCCAAAACTGTTGGAAATAAATTAAAGTAAAGTTAAGTTAAGTCAAGTTAAGTTTAAGTTTCTGTGAAATTCACACTGTTCATTCTGTTACTAGTTTGGTGTACAATAAAGTTTATTCTATTCTATTCTATTCTATTCTAAAGATTATTTATTTGAAAACAGATAAAGTCTTTAACTGAAGTTTAAATTTAACTTTACACAAATCCGCCAATATCTTATTCCTTGCACCAATCATTTAACTAGATTATCTTAACGTATTTATATGCGGTCGGAGCTAATTTTCGGACAATTACAGAGCGAGCACTGTTTGCGCCATGCCTTATGTGGTCGCCGAGGTGATTTGTATAAAGTTTGCCTCGATATTATGTGGTGTAAGATAAACACGACATTCTTGGACTCGTGTTGGGTTTCTGTATCTAAGATTTTGCTAATGTTTGCCCTGGTATACAAACCTGTGTTAATTTAAAGAGTTATTGAATGTTGCTGGTTGGTTTTCGGGTTGACCAGCTTAGAGCATCAACTCTAGATGGGATTCCAGGATTTTTATTTTCTGGGTATATTTATTATATTTTATTTTATCTCCGATGAATGCAACACGCACAGAACCGGTAATAAAATTGTGGCTACACTTGTAATTTCTTTGTAGTAGAATTTTCAGATCCACAACTAGTTGATTCAATATTTTAGACCTCTGACCTTCTTCTACAAAGAATAGACAACACTTTAGCATTGGTAGAGTGCTACTGCACTTTTGACCCCTGAATGTACCATGTCCTTCACGCTCATATATCTGGCGGGATTTATTTGAAATTTTACACTCAGGTAGACCATACCCTGGAATCTCGAACGTAGGATTTTAATCCAGAAATATATTCCCTAGACGTAAATTTCTACCGTCACTAGAGTGAAACCACTAGTCTGGTAGAAGCTAGGGACCGATAATTAAACGCTAGTGTAAGCATCCTACGTTTTTAATTTACAGTCAAATGACCGTAAACCAACACTACTGCTGGGTACTTACATACAGACCCAACTCAATAAAACGTTCACTATCCCTGAAACTAATGGACCAACCCTTTCGCCTTAAGACAGTGAAAAATACACAGACGTTTGAAGTGAGCGTGGCTAATTTAAGGAGCCTACCTTATCTCAGTGTAACTTTGGCATCGGGTGTCATTTGTCTTCGTCAGTGTTGGCCGGTGATCATTTATGCCACAGCACACCCTACCCTTTCGATGGAAACATAGGGGGTTAGGTTTTGTGGAGCCGGAGTTCTTGACCTACTGAAGACTTGAAGATAGCTGATTGATATTAATGTTACTAAAAGAGTAATGAGTATATACTTATGGATAGATGAAGAGAGAGAGAGAGGGAGGTCAAAGAAAAGAAGGATGGATTGTGTGGGGAGAGATATGATGGAAAAGAGAGTCTGGGATGGCATGACGGTTGACAGGGCAGAATGGAAGAAAAATATATGTTGCGTTGACCAGAAGTAAAATGCGACAAGGGCATGGTGACATTTTTTTAAATTTTATTTCAGGTAGGAAGTCGTCAATTGACTTCACCCGCTCTATGGTGGAGCGAGAGGGTGAGTTAAACTTTACTGACTAAAACCTACCTGTATATTTAGGTTTCTCTTTGCGTTTCAGGATAAATCTTTCAAAGAATCCCGTGACCCATAACACATGAACACGTGAACATGTGAAACATGCTTCAATCACCCTTACAAACACCTTTAGCGTGGCTTCATCATCATTATTTTCATTATCATTTCAGCCGAAGAACGTCCACTCTTGGACATCCAGACATGTTACGCCTCCCCCAAGAGTCACCATAACAAAGGGTCCTGTGCGTCTCGAATCCATCGCAATCCCACGACTCTCACCAGGGGCCCTGTCTCACCAAGTCTGCGATTTTTATAAATTCGTCATTCCAACACGATCCCATTATCATTTTGCTAAAAGTTCCTAATTTGCTAATTCATAATGATCGATCATTGATCGGTCAATGGTCTCGTAATAGAGTTGCGGTAAAATGCAATATCGAGCCTATTAAAAGCAATGACTGCACAATGACGTTCTAATGGTAGGTCACTGATCAAAGGAACTGTCAAAATTTTTGCAGATTACCGCATACGTAAGACATTCATTTGTAAATATGTACGAGATTACCATTGTATCCCACTTCTTTCAATAGAATGTCAGTGGTTGATCATTGGAAAGTCATAGTGGCGCCATTATAATAGTAGATTACCAAACTTACTCAAAATCAACAATCATGAAATCAATGATAGACTATTCTGACACTATTGTAATAGCAGACTTGGGGCCCAGGTCACCTGCGGATATCTTCATTCCTGATGCGAGCACGTAAGGAAACTCCAAGCATAGCCCTTTCCATTGCCCTTTGGGTGACTGTAAGGAGTTTATTTTAAACTACGACCATGATCCTTTGATTACATCAATCTTAGGGGTCTCTTTTAATTCGCCAACTTCTTTATTTGCGATCGTCGGCGAGTTTGTACCAGTTTCTTGAGAAGGAGTCCAGCTCATCCTGCCATCTAAAATCTTCTTTTGGGCCAGCTTCGTTGTCTCTTCTCAGCATTTGGAATCTAATAACTAAGCCTTTGACTTATGGTGGGAGAGTATATAATGAAAACATTTTCTGAATTATAATTTTTTATAACCCAGGCGGGTTCTTTAATCTTTTAAATACTCTGTTGCCTTTTTTTATGGTGGGAAAAAATCATCCAATGATCCAATCATCCGACCCCCGCTCTTGGGTGGAGCGGGAGATAGTGTCAGACTCTTACTGACTAAAAGACCCACCCTGTTCCTTCTAGCTTTCATACCGGGGCTCGAGCGCCCTTTCGGATAACCCTGGCCCCAGTAGGCTTCGACCCGGTTGGGCCTCTGCTGTTGCTGACAACTCCTTGAGGCGCGCGGGAACAGTGCGCGCCATCGACGACTTGGGCTTGGTCCGGACAGTTACCGGACGGCCGGACAGCGAGCTACCCATTGCTCACTGTCCGCAAGCCCACTCTGTTGCCTTCCGTTTACACTGGAGTTTTGCCTACTGTCTCCATATTTTCGATTACATTCTAACATTCAAGTTTAAAATATCCCCTCGAGCGATGATTGTACATACGTCTGTACAACTTTATTTTGTACGAATTTTTTTCCTACAAAAATCCAGAAAGAGTATTATTTGGTTTTGGTTTTTTACGTAGGTAATAGGGGAATGTGTGCATGGTGAAGAACCGGCAAGAAAAACATGGTTAGTCTTTCACATTTCCTTGCTTTGCCTACAAGCTGCACCAAATAACTCTCCGTATATCCCAATCGTAGACATTATTGAGCTCCACCCCTATTCTCATCAAGTTAAAGGCGTGTTTCCCATGACATGTGTGGTTAAGGGATGACTTAGTGCTTTCCTAAGGAAATTGTGGCCACTTGCCTGTGGATGTACAATGACAACGCGTTTTTACGAGTCAACGAATGAGGGTAGATTTTCGTTTGTTTTTTTTTTATGTCTCGACTCGCGTCGAGTTCTTCGAAATAATTAGTGTAAGGAGTTTATGTGGGTAGGTTTTTATTTATTTTTATTATTAAGAACTAGTCTGACGTTTATGATGTATTTGGAAAATGGCGTCTGCCTTGATTGTAAATGTAACTAGGCACCTACTCACAACGTTTCACTCAATCATTTCATGTATTTATCTCTTTAAAATAAGTGTAGGTAGGTAGATTTTTTCTTTATTTTTGTAAAATTATCAACTGAATATGTTTGCGATTTTATTTTAAAATTTAATGTGTTTTATGAAAATATTGAAAATAAGTGAATCGTCTTCTAATTCAATTCCAATGTTATTTTTGGGGTTCCACATTTTAAATGAATAAACGGATTATTCATGTCTTTTTGTCTCATCCAGTTTGCTCTGAATCTCTTGAACCGGTAGAGTTGAAAAGTAGCACACACTTTACACTTATTGAAATAATTTGGAATAATATGTATCTGGGGTGCAAGTCGGAAAATTAAAAAGTAAAGTTTTTCCTATACGATGTCGTATAGGAAAAACTTTACTGTTAATATTATATTTTATATATTAAAGTATTATAATTTAAGAAAGTAGACGCAAAAAGAAACTGATAACTTAAATTTGACTGGCCTTTTGGTCTGGTGGTTAGTGGCCCTGACTGCTATGCCGGAGGTCGTGGGTTCGATTCCCACCCTGGACAAATGTTTATGTGATGAGCATGATCATTTGTTCTGTGTCTGGGTGTAATTTATCTATAATATTTATGTATTTAGAAATATATAAGTATGTTTATCAGTTGTCTAGTACCCATAACACAAGCTCTGCTTAGCTTGGGGCTAGACGGCGTTGTGTGGTAGTTGTGGAATATGATAACGAATCATAGCTTTTATAAAACATAGTTGGGAACGAAAGCGTAGTTTTAAACGTAAATCTGATTCACACTTGGCCGGTTTATTCATATAGCTTCGGCCCATTAAATGTAACCTATTAATTATATATAAAGTAATAGAAAAAACTCATAATATGAAAATTCATAAGAAACTTTCACTGTTAATTTTTCTCTCATTTCCACTCGACCATGTTCACTATAATATATTCAGTAGCTATGAAAACAGATTTCAAATCTTCACAGCTGACGTGATCGTATTTCTATCATCCGAAGTCCACCGAAGATGTCCGATCCCTTCACACCCCCTAATTAGTTTACCGTTATTATTTGCATACGTACCTACGAACGTTTGTTTTTCAAATTTGGAACAGCCGACTGGACCCGAGGATAGCCGAACAATAACTCGGCCAAGATGTTAGAAGCAGTTAATTTAGTTTGCTTTGATAAGGGTCAACCCCCTTCTTCAAGTAGGTAGGTACTCAGGTAGGTGGTCAAGCTCCAACTTGGACAAATATTGAAACTATCGAGTTTGTATAAGTAGTGCTGAGGAAATTATTAATTATTGCTTACTGGGTTGAGATTTATGGGTTTATTATGTTTGGTAGAATCTTTATTAAGTTTGAACTAGGCAGATATACCGGTATCTGCCATTACACTATATTCCTACACTTACCCTTATGAAGGCACCGGCTTTCAGTAAGTGTAGTTATAAGTTTTCGATTTTTTTATACTAACAAATGGTTGGTCAAAGGAACAATAAATAAAAAGAAAAAAAATCAGAAAGAAAGAAAGAAAAACTCTCATTTGTGACTCGCAGAGGGCAAACGATAATAAATAAATAATATATAAAAATAACTTTAAATAAACATAAAAGATTTAAAAAAAAGAAATCTTATCTCAGCATATTCAGCAAGCATTCATACACTTTTAACTGACTACGCACTCCACAGTTTTTGTTATATATCCCTATCTGTATTACTCTAAAAACAGAGTATTCCCTACCCAATTGAACCTCCAATTGACCCAAATATGAACCAGAAAGCAAAAAAAAACAACAATTTCATCTTCAACCAACAATACATAATAAATTGCTGTAAATCTAAATAAAACAGAGGCCAGTAGGTATAATTATAAATTCCGCGTCACTCGGCAACGGTGGAACAATGAAGTTAATCCATCAGGCAGGTCCTCGGGCGTGGGCAGAGATAAGAAGAGGGACGGAACCCGCACCCCGACTGTCTTGGGCACCTACCCGAGCATAGAACAGAAAAATGAGATAGATGAGTCACATTGAACGAGCAGTTTTGTTGGATAGGAAAGGTTTTAGTATTGTAAAATGTAAATGAAGTGTAAAATCGTTTAACATTATACCTTTAAAAAAAAAAAACAAAGAAAATGCGAGTAATGGCCCTGACTTACAGGGACGACCTTGACTTCTCTCGAAAGGATTAAGGACTGACATGCCCTGGCAAAAACCGAAGTAGTGTAGAAAAACGAGGTATGTGCTTTGCCTGCGTGAATGTAGAATGAATAAAACACATAAAAAACCGGCCAAGTGCGAGTCGGACTCGCCCATGAAGGGTTCCGTAGCAGCAAGTAAAATAATATAAAAGTTCTTGTAGTTCGTTGTAACTTTGATCGATGTCTTAATAATAGTGTATTTTTTTAGATATAAGACGTGTTAAAAAAAACTGCTTACTAGATCTCGTTCAAACCAATTTTCGTTGGTGGTTTGCGTGGTAATGTAAGTACATCATATATTTTTAAAGTTTTATCATTCTCTTATTATAGAAGTTAGAGGGGGGGGACACTCATTTTAAGACTTTGGAAGTGTCTCTCGCGCAAACTATCCAGTTTAGAAAAAAATGATATTAGAAACCTCAATATCATTTTTGAAGACCTATCCATAGATACCCCACACGGTATGGGTTTGATCAAAAAAATTTTTTTGGCTTTCAGTTCTAAGTATGGGAACCCCAAAAGTTATTGCTTTTTTTTCTATTTTTGTGTGAAAATCTTAATGCGGTTCACAGAATACATCTATTTACTAAGTTTCAACAGTATAGCTCTTATAGTTTCGGAAAAAAGTGGCTGTGACATAAGGACGGACAGACAGACAGACAGACAGACATGACGAATCTATAAGGGTTCCGTTTTTTGCCATTTGGCTACGGAACCCTAAAAAGATGTAAAAATAATACATATGACACTTTTTGCCACAGAGTATGTCCCCTAGGATTTTTTTTTACTTTCACACAGGGGGAACAGCTGGCAGGAGTTAGTTAAGTTTGTTCGTATGTGCGTAAGGCACACAAATATGGATTTTTTTAAATATAATTTTAACACTATCACAAGTGTGAATATATCGAGTAATTCATACATTACGTCACATATTATGGGGATGGGGTTGACAAGTAGTAAGAGGAATCAAAAGTTTCGTAACATCACATTTCTAAATTTATATCAAAGAATCAAAACTTGTAATTTTCACTACTCTTATAAATTAAAACCTTAAAAATATTTCCGTCTCTAACTGCAATATTGTTAAATGTTAGTATCAATTATTTCAACCGTTTTATTTATCTAATATTGATATCTACACTTCTACAGTAATATAATAAAAAAGGAAAGTTTGTTTTTTGTTTGTAGGAGGTAATCTCTGGATGTACTGGTTCGATTGCTAAGGCTATATTTTATACGCGGGCGAAGTTGCGGGCAAAAGCTAGTTAATAATATATGAAACGTTCAACGAACCTCCCAATGTAGGCACAAAAGCACGCCATCCCTTTGTCCTATCTGCGCGGCTTACTCTCACTACGTTGTCCAGTCCTTAAGGCCACCCTTCTCAGTCACTGACGACCACCTGGGCCTGTCGTATGAATATTAATTCGGCCATATCTTGACCCCTGTCCGACAGTAAGAAACCTTGACGTATGAATATCTTAAGTAATAAATGAGCTACCGAGTAGAAGTTGTTTTTGCTGGATGATTAACTGTCTTAGCACGCAATATTTTTTTATAATGCATAAATAAGAGGCCATAGTCTTAACGATTCCTGGTAACCAGTCCATTTCAGCTTTCTAAAAGTATATCTTTATTTTCCATGGGTCGCAATAGGTTCTCACTAATTGCACTTAGGGGCACTAACATAGCGCATTATAGGGATAATCGCCAGTTGGTACCACGTTGCATGAAAAGTGGCTAAGGGGCCTCTGCGAGTTGCTTTCGACACCTCGTATACCTTCCAAAGGTTCAGGTCACAGGGCCCTGAAAAAAAAATATTAAAATCTTTATTACGTTCATTTTCACAATGTGCTATAATCAGATAAAGTTACATTATATTATTGACTTAGATGCTAAGTTTGATGATTATGCGCGTTAAAAAAAAATTGGTGGAACTACTGATTGTTCATTAATATGTTTTTATGCAGATTGTAGGGCGTTTCTTTTAGCTGACCAATTTAGTTAACAAACCATGTTACCAAGGCATTTTTTTTATGAAATAAAAATCGATTTTTGAGCAATTAAATCAAAGTTTTGTTTGTAAATGTTAACAGACAAGAAATATTTAAAAAGAGTGTGTCATTCTTGATATTTTTTTTAAACGTTACTCCTGTATAATAAATGCATGCAAATTAATTGCAAATTACAAACATTTAAACTCTCAAACACAAGTCATCTAGTCCAGTACAACTATGTGTAGGTAGGTTAGTACCTACATATATTTTTTTCTATGCGGGAATCAAACCTGTGACACGTAGTACAGCATCCAATCGCTTAACCACTCTTAGCCACAGTTATAATACAAAATTATATTATACATGTGACACGAGCAAAGTTACAACCTCACCTTCCTGCCCTAGTCCCGTTTTATTTGGGGTCGGCGCAACACGTTTTTTTCTTCCATCCTGTCCTGTCACTCTGTTCTGTCAAAAAATATTTAAATAAAAATTTCTTAGTTTTTTTGTTTATTTTCTCATAGAAAACTTAATTGAAATAGACCAATATCTTAGACATAAGGCCGTCATTGTAATCACCCCGTGAGTCAAATATTATCTGAAGCCAGCATCGCGCCCCACACAAATATTGTTTCAGTTGATTAGCCCTTGCTGATTGTTAAGGGTAGTGGACAACGGAAGCATTTCCGTACGTCTTAGATTTATGAATTAACTAGTAATTCACCGTAGCTTTGAGCGAGGTTTGATAGAACTCCTCCCTTTATTAAATTGAAAAACTGTTTAACTTCTTTAGTATCAATCATTGTTTGCCTAACCTCTTCCCAATTAGCTGACCATTGAGCCGACCTTAAGGCTTCAAGTCTAGCGAAATGCGGCAGAATAGGTACCCGTGTTTTACAAGCAGCGACTGTCTATCAGTCCACCACGACCTAGTTACTGAGCAATACGATGCTCCTTGGATAGACTCATGATTAGGTTTTCAGAAATCTGAATATCATCATCATCACTGACTGGTCTCTTGGTGTAGTGGTTAGTGGCCCTGACTGCTATGCCGGAGGTCGTGGTTTCGATTCCCACCCAGGACAAATGTTTGTGTGAGGAGCATGATCGTTTGTTCTGTGTCTGGGTGTAATTTATCTATAATTGTATGTATTTAGAAATATATAAGTATGTTTATCAGTTGTCTAGTACTCATAACACAAACTCTGCTTAGCTCGAGACTAGACGGCGTTGTGTGATAGTTGTAGAATATTATATTATATTATCATTCAACATCACACAATCTCAGCGGTCGAAGTCTCCTTAACAGTCCATACACTAAACTTGTAATTGGTCAAATTATATGAGAGCCATGCAGATTGGAGTCTAAGAAGGTCTTTTGAGAAAAGAACCACAGTTCTGAGTGAACCTGTCAAGTGCAAAAATTTGTCAGTATATGTACGTGTAGCTCAACGACTTGACTAAAAATATCAAAGAAAGGATATTTAGGTAGGCCGCAAAAAGTACTCAAAACTACCAGACATTATATTAAAATATATACCATACCTTTTTTACCAAATTTCTCCAATTTTTATTTTCCCCATGTTTTCTACGAGTATCAATAACAATTTATTCAAGATCATAACAACAAAACTATATAGGCACAAATCAAAAACCACAAACTTGAACCCATAATATATTTCAATATTCACCATTATATCATTTCCCATTCCATCTTAAATTCACCAGTGAACCTTAATCCTTATACTCCGATCCGTTTTCGGTCAAGTGAGCTCTTCTAATTAGTGAAATATCATAATTGGGAGATAGTTTCAAGTGCCTTGTTCGGGCGGCCGTTCGTGTGAGATTATCATTCCGAGTAAAGTTTTAGGGGTGCAGCATACTTGTAATTGGCCGTGCCATAATCATGACGAGAAATCCTCTCTTTGAGGAGTGGCACCTTCATCTTCCGCATGATGTAGGTCCTCACCGGGTATGGTAAGTTGGTAGGTTTCTGCACCGAAATCAAGCTGTGGAAAAGCCTGGGTGTCACCGTCGTGCGGACCGCCTGAAGGACATGGTGGAGCTACGATCGAGGTGTGTTTCGCTTGGATGGAGCATCGCGTGTCAAAATATTGGGGCTGCAACACACTTGTAATGGGGTGCGCTATAATTATGGCGTTAAGTTTCCTATTCGAGGAATGGTTGGAGAGGCGTCACGGCGTCCTCATATTACACATGATACAGGTCTTTACCGGGCATGGTAAGTGTGAGAGGTTCCTGCACCGGAATCAGGGCTTTTTATTCTTGTAAATAAAAAGCCCGTATAAATGCAATTATTTGCACCAAAAACTATTGCTTACTATACTAAACGTTAATCTCTATTCATATATTTTAGCGGACAACGAGACACCCCAATGTCCATAGACACATAACAGTACGTAGATACATATACAAAAGTACCTCCTAATTCCATGCATTTAAGTCACACACCAACTAACGCTAACCCATTTCAACAATAGACATTCGAAATTCGAAATGTATGTCGCAATACCGTCTAATTCCGGCCGAGTTTGAATATCCGTCCAAGTTGGACTTCCGCCGGAAACGGCCGCACCCAACATGGCGGACGTCTTTATCTGAAGAATTAACTTGTGATAGTTATTCAAATGCGATGGTCATAGAAAGGGTGATAAGGTGGGCTGTAGTGACCACGGAATATATTGTAGGTAATGATTCTTGGAATGTATTGCGCAGTAATGGGTCGTTTTGTGGCATTGTTTGAAAGAGTTACTGTGGTATTGAAACGCAATGGGCAACTCAAGGACTTCTCAAGAAAGCTGTTTTATTCCTGAATCACATAGGATATATTTTATGTACGCGGGCGAAGCCGCGGGTAAAAACTAGAACAATATAAACTGACCAATACAAACCAATTCTGGTAACTTGGCACAAAAACGAACCAAAACTGTATTTAGAAGAATAAAAAACATAACTGGATTACCTAATTAAGGTCGACAGCAGTAGGAAAAAAGCAGAACCCTTGGTATTGCAACTATACAAATTTTGCTATTTTAGAAAATATTATAAGTGACAATGCAAAATAAGACAGAAAAGAAGACATAAGAAATTCTAACGTGTTCTGAGAAAATGTTAAAATACATATACGAGATATGACTGACATCATCACCATCATTGTTTCATCCGAAAGATGTCCACTGCTGATCATAGACCTCCCCAATTGTCGTCATAACGACCGGTCCGGTGCGTCTCATAATCATAAGGTATCATATCATATTCCACCTTGTGGAAAGACTTCCAACGCACTTCAGAATCTTTCGACCGTCGAAACTACGACAAATGTGTGTGTGTTTCGATACCAGCTTGATGCACTTAAAACAATTGAGAGGCGAGCTAAGAGGATAATTGGCAATGATACACTCGTCGAGTCGAGGCTTCAAAGTCTTGAGCATCGACGCCGAGTCGCTAGTCTGTCGGTTTTCTACCGGTTGCATTTCGGGGAGTGTGCGTCGGAATTGCATAGCCTAATTCCGCCAAACCCGTTCCATCATCGGACCACCAGGCGTACGGCAATGCGCCACCGGTACGTGGTGGACATCTCACCTATACGCACAAAATATTTCAGGAACACATTTATTGTGCGTACAGCTAAGAAGTGGAATTTCTTGCCGGAGTTTGTGTTTTCTGATGGCTACAGCCCGGGAATTTTTATGTCAAGAATGAATAGGTTACTTCTAGGTGAGCCCGTTCCATCGTCGAACGCATCGTCATTTTCCATCTGGTGAGATAGAGGTCAAGCTCAAACCTATAAAAAAAAAATATGTGCCCTGCCCAATTCCACTTAAGTTTCCCGATTCTTCGGGCTATTTCGGTAACCTCGTTGAGATTGACAGGTGCCACACAAATATCTCAAGGGTTGATCACTGTCACAATTTTTGCCAGTCGTTTGCATTAATTACTCCTGTCCCAAATAAGTATGTTTCTTGATTTCTGTCATGATTTCATTTTGTGTAGATTTAGAGTCCAAGACCAACATCCAGAATTTGGAACACATCTCACCTACTTTATCTAAATAACACATTAATATTAAACAGCCAGTTAACACAATTACTAATATAAATCCAACAGATATTTCAAGCGTTACGCAAGGTGAACTGAGGGTTGTATATAATTTGAAAGGGTGAGTAGGGTGGTCAGTGTTTGTGATTTGTAAATGGGCTCAGACCTTAGCCCTTCCTAGAGACGGGGATATATCACGTAGGCGGTGATAACTTTGTTTAAGGAAGTGTATAGAGATGTTTGTTCGTTGGAGTGACCAGTAGCTGGGCAACAATTGAATAAGTAGTTTTTTTTTTATATCAGTAAAAAGCATTTGAAAGTCTGGATGTTTAATACATCAAATTCTAAAAGTTATAGTAGCCATTGCAGTAAGTGATTGTCAGGTAATATGGTGAGGTAATATGGTGACATTAGACAGCACTACACAAGAATAATCTTAGATTAAGTTAGGATGGTGACATCTGTTAATGCTTAAGGCATTATTTATTCATTATTTCACACAAAATATGAATACAAATACAAACCTAATCTAGTTAAACTATAATTTGTGTTTTCTTGCAGCAAACCAAATTATATTATAGGCACTGGCGTGTTTACTACTGACATATATATTACAAAAAAATATCAAATGGACACGTAGCTTTCAAAACACGTCCATAATTAAAACTATCACTAATTGAAGTTCCCATTTACAAAATTGGACACACTAATCTGATACCAGTCACACTCCACCCAACTCTATTAAGTCAAAACGGCATACCCCCGTACAATTGTCTGTCGAGATATCTTAAGGGCACAAAGGTTCCCGCAAATTGCCGAAGTAAGTGTAAGGTCCGAACAGAAATACATTATCTGGACTGGATGGGCCGCGATCGGTAGATTTATTGTCTTCGGACTTCGTACTGTCCTATTTCCTCTGGATATAAACGATTGTTTTGTCCTTAATTTCACCCTGGATTGGATAAGCAAGGCCTTGGAATTTTGTGAAGGTAGATGATTAGAAATTGTTGCGATGCCGATCTGCGATGGGTGTAGTTTGGATCTGTATTGAAAAGGTTTTATTCATTTTTAACTTGAGGAAATAAACTTTACAATTTAGAATAAAAGTAATGAAATCACCTCCTGATAACTTATTATAAAAAGACTCATTTCAATAAAATAGTACCGTTAAATTTTAATCGTTTTAATCCCGTGGAGGGTCGATCCGGTACATGAAACACTATCGATTTGTAAAGATAAAATTAAAAAAAGTACCTCTTTTGAGCAACTCGACTTTGTACGCAACGCCGACTATTAACTACAGGTCATTGAACTCGCTCAGCTGATGTTTTCTTAAAAATACTAATTTCGTACATGCGTGAATTAATACGAGTTTTGAAAAAGAGGTACTTTTTTTTAAATTTTATCTTTACAAATCGATAGTGTTTCATGTACCGGATCGACCGTCCACGGGATTAAAACGATTAAAATTTAGCGGTGTATAGGAATTGACGCACTACTGACACTGGTAGCGCATCGGTATTGGTATCTACGTACACATAGTATTTTTTTTTAAATACCGAGTAAGAGTAACCATGGAGTTTTTTGCCGGTTCATCTCCATGAGAACCGTGCACTAGGTAGCTTCTGATGCTTTATAAGTGCCCATGTAGGCGTACGTGCAAAAAAAAAAAATTACAATTTTAAATTTTATCTCCTTTTTAAATAGTTGAAAAAAATTTAATAGCCGATTCTGAACATACATACATATAGTAAGTATATTGCCAAAACCCTGAACTACAACACTCTTAAACAGTACTTTCCATACAAAGACACCATAAACTAGTTACAAACAAAGTACACCTTCCTAACCAAATATTCTATCCAAGTTAATAGCCAGCAAGTGTAAAAGATCACACTTGCACCGTTTCTCACAAAATGGCCGTTCGTGTCGGACGTTTAGCATTAAATATATGTTTTACCACCTTATGAAGATTGCGTCCGAGATCTGTGCCCGGAGCATGCGGCACGAAGCACTTGTATCGCCTACGACAGTTCTTAGCGCTTTTGTAGGTCGGGAGCAAGGATTTTGTTTTAGATACTCTGAGAATATTTTGCAGGTGTGTTACTGATTCATAGTTTTTGTCTTTGATGTGGTTGCAGTTTTTATTAAGGACAGGATTTGTTTTCTTTTTTTAATTGAAGTTTTCTTTAACTCTTTATTGTTTAATTCTTTCATGTGCATCAATGAATACACTGTAATAAGTTACAATAAAATAATTGTTAATATCAGAGTCCATATACTCGTACATAGTGAGTTAAACTCAATAGAGATTTCTCTCAGCAAACCATCTTTTGTGGAGGACAATCATTTACTCGTATAATCTTGCATCTTAGTATAATCTAAAAATAACTCAGAATTTCTTCAGTCAGTTCGTTCTTCACCAAACTATCAATTTTTTGTTATACGTATCTGATTTTTACATCCATAGGTCGTCCGAAAAACTTCGGGGTCCAAGCAAAGAAGCAAAATAGGAATGGGCTTCAGTCTAAAAAATCATTGAATGATTTACCTCCTAAAATAAATATTTCACATAGATCTGCAGATTCATCTAAACGTTCATGGCTTCAAAGCTTCCTGATTTTTCAAAACATATACATTCTCAAGTTTTGTATCGGACTCATTTTAGGACGGTCTTCTCCCCCATCTCCTGCGCTATAAGGCGTTGTACACACACGCGGCTAGCGTCGGTGTGCGGTGTACCTTCAACCGCCATGTGTGTGCCGTGATGGCCGGAGCGCCGTGACTCGCGCAAGGAATGTTTATTGCTCCTGCCAGGGTTTGCAGCTGAGGGGGAATCTAAATTGACAACGTTGTTAATAAAGACATTGGAACGGTTTGTCTTTGGCGGAAATGGAAAAACCGTTCCACCTGACTCCGTAGTCAGGTGCTGGGATGGTAGGGGTTTGTTGAATGCAAAGTGTGAAGTCTTTTTCTGAAGAAGGCTATTGGTAAACCAGACACAGAAACTACACAGACACAAAAAAAAAATATAATATAATACGAATTTTTGAATTTTTTAAATCTTAAAATATAAATATTATTAATATTATTTTGTTTTACACTTATCTTTTGATTTATATGATTATCCTTACACTTTTAAATTTTCAATTTAATTATATTTTTAGTTTTTATTGTATCTATTATTAGTATTAATTACTAACTTATTATTGACATTGTTTGCCACTGTTTGAAATCAATTTATATTTTTAGTGACTATTTAATCATTTAAAATTAATTAAATATTTGTTTTTTAAGATTATTTCATAATTAAATATACTATAAAAAAATTGCGTGCCTCGGTCTACCCAGAGACCCGCAATTTTTTTTATAGTAATTTATGTATTACTTATTTAACAGCATATTTTTGTACCTATATTCATGGTAAATAAATTACTACATTTCATCAAATAAAAGATTACTGCTACAACTGTAGAGATGAAGATTTACCCGGCTCGAAGGATGGCTCTGGGAAACCGGGAATATTGAAAATAATGTAGATTTCAAACAGATAAAATAGTTGTACCAGACAAATTTTCATAACGGATAACTTTCTTAAAAAAAAAATACTATGCCGAAAAAGGCTTTCCTAATTTCTTCCTCAAACCCTTATAAAATAAGGATATACCCACCCCTACTGTTCAGTTTAACACTTTAATGCCCGGTACACACAATCAGATATTTGTTTTAAATTATGGTAATAAAATGTCTGTGAAAGTCACGAGCGGTTGAGCGAATGCGCGTGCGCCGGCCGACGGGATGAGCGAATTGGATCGGGATCGGGATCGGGGATTAAGGGCATTAAACGTGATTCAAATTTGTTGTGGGTTAGGTCAAATAAATATTAGAGTTTTGTGGAGGTTTTGGATACAGCTGGAATATTCTAGAAGTCTAGAATGAACCTAGTCCAAGCTTATGTAAGTAACTAGCGCTTAGCCAGCGACTTCGTTCGCGAGAGTGGTTTCAAAAAAACTTTAACACCCTTTAAATCGTATTTTGAGGGTAGTTTTGAAAAACTAATGATGACAGTCTTTATTATTAATTTTGATTATATTTTGTGCCGAGTTTCAAGTTCATACCTTTATTAACCCAAGAAATAAGAACACTCCATACATTTTTTTAAATCTCCTTAATTGTTTTATTGGGGGTAGTTCTGAAAATAAATAATACCTTTATTATTTACTTAAGGTACTATTTATGTGGTAAGGGTTGCGAAAATCCGATGGATGCGAGACGCACCACGGGACCGTTTATTGTGGCGACACTTGGGGGAGGTCTTTCGGCTGAAATGATGATGATGACTATTTATGCTAAATCAAGTAATAAAATTGCTTACTTAATCTTAAACAAAAATCCCCCTTTTCACCCCCTTAAAAGTTCAATTTATGAAAACACTCCTTACCCTTCGTCATATAAGGAAGGCTTGTACAAAACAAACAATTTAGCTTCACTTTTCTTGGACTGATCGACATTTGACTATTCAAAAGTGCCTGCATATGGTCTGTTTGAAATAAATGTTTTTTGACTTTGAAAAAAACACGTTCCTAGTTTCGATTGTGCGTTTATATGTCAGTCGGTCAGTTTCTCCTTTGGATTATTTTCACAAACGTGAACTTCTTGTAGATTTTACTAGTTTTTACCTGCGACTTCACTCGTATTAATTCAGGTTTATTGTGTATGTGGGATCTTAAGAATCGAATAAGGCGTTGGTGAATTCCGACGGTCACAGAAGTCAAATAAGTAAAAAAAAACATAGGTTAAGAGGTTTGTGTCAGTATAGCCAAAGCCTTACAGCGAATAGAGAGTCCTCGTAAAGTTATTAATCTGCAATCGTTAACGCTAGTAGAAAACTTCAAATGTGTGGATATGACGTCATCCCAATGCTCAATCAAGTGGTCAGAACAAAAGAATCGGGGGCGTGGCCAACTCGAGGCGTTCAACGCAAACGAAACGGTTGTAACTTGGCTACCAGCCCAGACCAGCCTCCGGTCTCACAAAACCTATTACTTATTATATTTCTTTTTTTATTCCTAACCCGTGACTAAAGCTTCTAATGATATAATTGAATCATGATTCGAAAGCCACATAAGCAATTGTAATTTGCATATAATGCATATGAATCAAATAAGGATCAAAAATTAGTAAAGTTCATGCTTTAGGATATTTATTATATTCAGATAAAACACCTATTTGATTTTGATCACAGTTTTATTAAATGATTTTCTCAATAAAGACAATATGATAAGTGCTGCTGCAAAAAATTATTCTTTGTTTCAAAATTTCAGTATTTTTTTTTCTTTCAGTCGCATTGGCCAGACCAATTTACAAAAAATTAGTAAAACCACAAGAAGATCCAGTAGCTGAACTAATTTTTTTCTCATTGCTGAGCAAAGGTCTCTCCCAAATTCGTTCAGGTATTCTTTTATCTAGCAATTTCTTGACACATGATTTTCCCTTCTATAGAATGTATATCTTCTTCTCAGTTTTTAGATTTATTTCTATACTTATATAGCTTGCTTTATTCCAAATTTCAGGATTCCATGTCAATGGGAAGTAGCTGTTGATTTCCTAGCGGGTTTCAAAATATGCGCCTAAACCGAACATAAACGGCCCTTATCTTTAGATTGCGTTGATTTAGAAGTTTGATTTTTTTCACTGCTGCTTGTGGTAGCAAACTTCAGTATATGATATTAATTTCAGCGTCATACCTCCACGCGTTCCTGAGATAAAGAGTCTTGACAGACGGACAGACAGATGGAAAACAAAATGATCCTTTTTGCCAGCTTAGATATAGAACCCAAAAAACCCTCAAAAACTTAAAGCACTCATCAAAAACCTATGCAAATATAATCTATCTACCACCAATAACACACAAATAACAGATATTAAGATGAGATACAGCGTTGTCTGCTGTATGCAGAATGACGCATACTTGGCTCAGGCTGAGCGGGGAAATGCGCAGTGAGAGATAAGCCGATCCGAACGGACTTTGTGATGCCTAGTCTACTGTCCGCGCGTCTCCGCTTGCTGTACGATTTGTGTGGACATGCCTTTAGTTTTCACATATTGTTACGTCATCATTTTTTTATAGGAGTGGCTAGATACATCAGCTTTTAATGGTCCACAGTTAGGACATAGGCCTTGCCCTTGTCTGTGAGATACAGTGAGCCCAGTGCAAAGAGATGTGATTTAATGTCCTATATCCCCTAGAAGAGGTATAAGGCGTCCACAGTAGTCCTCCAACGCGCTTCACCTCGCTGTACGTCATTCCGTTGTTCATGGTTTATCATAGTCATAGTAGTCATAGTAGTTTATTGGTAAGGGATTCTTACAAGTCAAAAACAAATATTTCAAATTACACAATACAAATGATACAAATAATTACATAACAATGTCAAATAATATAAAATGTCAAACAGATAAAATAAAATACAAGAAAACAAGTCAATAGAAGTCAAATCACAGATTAAAATAAATGATAAAATTAACAGTCACAACAATTTTCAGTCCAAATTAATTTCAGCCAGTCAGAACAACAATCAGTCAACAGTGTCAGTTTGTGCCAACATGGTGCGTGGCCAGATTGGACGGGTGGCGGCTATGCCTTCGTTTCTCTTGGGGAAAAAAAGAATGCGAGTAGAAATACCATGCTAATTTCCTTGAGAAGTTTTCGTCCACCATTTCAAGATAAAACAAGCGTAACCAAATAAATATTTTACCAATTTGTTTTTAAGACAGACATGACATTACAATCTGTTTTTTCGGCTCATTTGTAATGTTTCCACTGCTGGGACTCAGACTTCCTCTCTTTGATAGCTAGAATGGAATCCAATCAACCACGCGGGCCCAGTGCGGATTGGTGGATGTCGCATTCTTCGAATTTTTGGTTCTAGGACTAGGCTTCGTCAAGATATTTTTCTTCACGGTTTTGAGACGAGTTTTATCAGTGCAGTTTTGTCTAAAACCCTAGAACTAATATTATACCATATAAACGGCACCACATCCACACAAATCTAACGTACACCTACGAGCAAATCAGAGCAACCCAGCCCCGCATTGTTGCACTGATTTAGAACGGCAGACATCTCCAAACTAACTCAGCCCATTCTCACGTATTAATATATTCTATTCGATTCGATTCGATAATTCGCTAGACACCTACCGATGTATCGATTAGTGAGCGATTATCGAGTTCGAGAATGAGGTTTGCTGTTTGAAGATGGACTGGTAGAAGTTTGATGAGTATTTTGGATGAGTGGAAATGCAGGATTAGATTTTGTTTGATTGTGTAAGGGGATTAATATTGTATTAGCAAATATTCATCTATTATCTATACATCTATACATATAGATAAAATTGGAGTGTCTGTTTGTAATGTTGAAATAACTACTACATGCATTTGAATATACGGTACATACACCAAAATATCATTTTTTATAATTTTTGTCTGTCTGTCTGTTTGTCCGGGCTAATCTCTGAAATGGCTGGACCGATTTTGATGGGACTTTTTTTGGCAGGTAGCTGATGTAATAAGGAGTAACATATGCTATTTTATTTCCTAAAAAATAAATTCAAAATCCTGTAGTCCACGCGAACGAAGTCGCGGGCACTGCTAGTCTACACTAATATTAAAAAGAGGTAAAGTATGTTTTTTTGTTTGTAGGAGGTAATCTCTGAAAGTACAGCTCCGATTTTGGCCAAGGGTTTGCTTCTGAAAGGAAAACTCGTTCCTGATATGAAAGGCAATGAAGGAAAGGGGGTAGGTTTTTGTCAGTAAAAGTCTGACACACCCTCGCGCTCTGCCCAAGAGCGGTAGATGTCATTGGATGATTTTCCCAACTAAAAAAAATGGTTCGACGGCAAAAGTTTTTGAGTGTGTATGTATATTTAGCACTCCTTTCATGTTGAAACTGCTGAAGGGATTTAAATGAAATTGGGCTCACAGGTAGACCATTTCAGACAGACAGGCAGACAGCAGCTAATTTTAAAGTACGTCTTATGTTTTCATAAGTTAAATGATGAAAGAACAATACCCAGAATCAGCCTTCATGTTTAACTTCAGTACCCTCTCATTTAAAGTCAAATAAAAGTCTGACCTCTACCACCACGTCTAACTATCACATACGGACTCGCTGCCTCTTTACTTCGAAAGAAAATCCTTGCTATGTTAACGATAATCGAGTTTAACGGTCTTAATTAACCCAAGCTTAGGGTCAGCTCACACTGAGACGCAACGTGGCGCGACGAAGTTTGAAGAGACCTGGGCCCATACCATGACGTGTTAAAATATCAAGCGTGCGAGCAAAAAGAATGGAGCTATACACCCTATTATTTCGCCCAATTTCTTTAACAGTCCAGCACCCCTAGCCAAGTTGCTAATCTGCAATCGTTAACGCTAGCAGAAAGCTTCAAATGTACGGGAATGACGTCATCTCAACGCTCAGTCACGTAGTCAAAACAAAAGAATTGGCGGCGCGGCCAACTCGAAGCGTTCGGCGCAAGCGAAACGGTTGTAACTTGGCTAGGGGGGTAGTTAGGTAATCAAATGGAGCGCGTTACGATGTCGTGGGCCCCAGATGATAATTTCTGTTACACAAAAATCGTTCTCATGAAATTCCAGTTGCAATATCATCTCGGCTGCAACGTTAGGTCGTCGCAGTATACTTCAGCAATAATACAATAAATAATAGAATACATACATAATTACATATACACCCTATATATGTAATTATGTATATTTTAACATTATTGGTTGCTAATGTTGGTTATTAGTTTTGTTTTATTTTTATTTATTAATATTATCAAAGAAAACTTTTTATAAACAAACTTATGCCTAGAAAAGTATATGTTTGATTGCAAAAAAGTTTCTTTAAAACAAAAAAAAAAATAGTATGTGATTGAGATTATTTTAAAAAGTGCGCGCAGCATTGGGTCGCATTACGTATCGGTGTAAATGGACCCTTACATTAAACTGGCGTTACTTTAAACAGCGATTGCAGCCTCACACGCTCCCTAACTGCCCATTTACTTAATTGATAATAGATTCTTTGGGTTATAGTTAAATAAAGTTTACTATAGCATTTTAACCGTTCGGTTAACTAGTACATGTGCTGTTAAAAGAAAGTTT
Source organism: Mythimna ferrago (assembly GCA_910589285.2). NCBI lineage: Eukaryota > Metazoa > Arthropoda > Insecta > Lepidoptera > Noctuidae > Mythimna > Mythimna ferrago. The sequence goes on along the minus strand of OU342691.1, from coordinate 6,268,268 downwards.
CAATGATTACAACGTCTAACTTCGTGTTTAAAATGAAAATAAATCAGTTTTTTAGCAAAGTATTCGTATAAAATATCTGTCAGTTAAAAAAACGGTTTTATTAGAAGTGGATGCAGTATCCGCTGTTGCATTTGCTATATATTAAAACTAGTTTTTGGCCGCGGCATCACCCGAATACATAAAATATAGCCTATGTTACTCAGGACTAAAGCAGCTTTCTAACGGTGAAAAAAATTTGGCAATTGGACCAGTAATTTCAGAGATTTCCTTTACTACAAACAAAAAAAAAACAAAAAGCAAACCTTACCGCTACAGAATATTAGTATAGATGATGATGAAAATGTCTGTCAAAGAGAGTGTTTCGTACAGAGGGTTGATCACGTGACCTACGATGACCTCGGTCCGTCTCAGCTCTTAGTTTTGCTGGTGAAATCATCAAACAACTCTTCCCATTCTCAGTAGAGAGAGAGGAAGGGTCAGACTCTTACTGACTAAAACCCACTTGTGTTCCTTGAATTACCCTTTGAGTTTCAGAGCCACAGTTACTATTTCGTACAAGCCCGCAGTCCACACCCACATTCCGAAGGGGCCTAGCAGGGTCGAAGCCTACTGGGGCCATGGATGATGCGAAAGAGAACCTGGGGCCCTGGAACAAAAGGAAAGAAGGAACAGGAGTGATTTTTTAGTCACTAAAATCTGACATGCTCTCTCGCTCCACCCAAGAGCGGAAAAAGTCCTTGGATAATTTCCCACCTAAAAAAATTCTGTGTTCCTTCAATTTGACAGGCCTGTTGGTCTAGTGGTTAGTGGCCCTGACTGCTTTGCCGGAGGTTTTGGGTTCGATTCTCACCCAGGACAAATGTTTGTGTGATGAGCATGATCATTTTATTCTGTGTCTGGGTGTATTTTATCTATAATATGTACATGTATTTAGAAATATATAAGTATGTTTATCAGTTATCTAGTACTCATAACACAAGCTCTGCCAGCTTAGCTTGAGACTAGACGGCGTTGTGTGAAAAAAAATAAATTACAATTTGCATTCCAAGGTCACAGTAACTCTTTGAAACAAGCTCGCAGTCCACACCCACATACAACCACAATCTCTGCCTATATCTTACATCTCTTTCTAATACACGCACTTTACAACAAAATATAGCACCAAAATCGGTATCGCATACATTTGTCCCAGATATAGTCCTCATATAAATCAGTATCCCAACATACTATTTGTTGTATCGGCATTTCTTACGGGCGACCATTTTGCATGCAAAATACCAAGATAACTTTACGATTGACTTTCACACATAACAACCTTAGTAACATAGAAATAAAGTTCGATATTGACTGTTTTTCGTTTTAAGGTGTGCAAAAGAAAAGTTAGTTCGGTATATACAGCGTGTTTTATCTAAATCGGTCAGCCGTCGTGTGGGGGCTGAGGCAGTTATAAATCAATGCATGTATCGGTTGCTGACAATAATAACTATGGGGCATTTCGGCAAATGACCGGCCAATGCTGTGGGTATATCGTTTGAAGGATAAGGTAAATGAGCTTGTGAATACTTACTTGTAAGGGCATAATCACCACATAACTTTTCCAGCTTTCGGTTTTTTTTTTTATGTTGGGAAAAATCATCTAATGACAACCCCCGCTCTTAGGCGGAGAGGGACATAGTGTCAGACTCTTACTGACTAAAAACCCACCCCGTTCCTTCGAGCCTTCATACCGGGGCTGAGCTATTATTTCGAAACCAACCCTGGCCCCAGTAGGCTTCGCTAGGCTCTGCTGTTACTGACAACTCCTTGGGGCGCGCGGGAACAGTGCGCGCCGTCGACGACTTGGGGTTCCAGCTTTAGGTGGAGTAGTAGGCCATAAAACCCATCTATGCTCCTTCAGTTGCCCTTAAAGTTTAAGGCAACAGCTACTCTTTCGAACATTTTCTCAGCTTTACTAGGCCCTCTTCATTTTGCTGACATGTCTTTGAGGCACATGTGCAGCACAACGTCAACTCCGGCTTAGTCCTCATCGAAACACCGGACAATGAGCTACCCATTGCTCGCCGTTCGCCAGCCGGTGGCCGGGAATCGTTCCCAATGCAAAATGAGGTGACCACTCCCTATACCCCGTCGCCCTAGACCATGGTTGAACCAGGGCTCGATGCGACTTATCACTGCCGTCGATCGCCTCTGAGCTATAAAAACACTGCGGTGCATTTCTCAAGCGGAGCAGACTTCCACCGTATGTCAACTGAGCAGAAGAAGATGAAGAAGAAGTAAAATATTTTATTTGGCACACATAAGATAAAAACAAAAAAAAAGTAACATTTTTTGAGTCAAATCTGAAACAAATACCTCCTGAAACCGTGGAAAGAGGCAATTGTGGCGTGCAAACATCGAGAGCCTACAAGGAGTTTCTAGGTTTTCAATTTTGTATTTTTCATGCACAGTTAATTTTCTATTACCGCACTCGTTGAAAAAAATGCAGCGGATGGCCCACGCCTATTCAAAGCATGATATTGATGGAATGTAAAAAAAAAAAAAGACGTGTGGCACTCGGGGACTGCCGCGGTAAAGCTATTGCATAGCATTTTTTATCAACTTATGCAATAGACCTCGCCAACAGCTGCTTAACCCCACCCATCCAAAACCAGACCTCGCCAACAGCTGCTTAACCCCACCCATCCAAAACCAGACCTCGCCAACAGCTGCTTAAACCCACCCATCCAAAACTAGACCTCGCCAACAGCTGTTTAACCCCACCCATCCAAAACTAGACCTCGCTAACAGCTGCTTAACCCCACCCATCCAAAATGAGACCTTGCCAACAGCTGCTTATCCCCACCCGTCCAAAACCAGACCTCGCCAACAGCTGCTGACCTCTTCCATCCAAAACCAGACCTCGCCAACAGCTGCTTAACCTCTTCCATCAAAAACCAGACCTCGCTAACAGCTGCTTAACCCCACCCATCTTAAACCAGACCTCGCCAACAGCTGCTTAACCCCACCCATCCAAAACCAGACCTCACCAACAGCTGCTTAACCCCATCCATCTAAAACCAGACCTCGCTAACAGCTGCTTAACCCCACCCATCCAAAACCAGACCTCACCAACAGCTGCTTAACCCCACCCATCTAAAACCAGACCTCGCCAACAGCTGCTTAACCCCACCCATCCAAAACCAGACCTCACCAACAGCTGCTTAACCCCATCCATCTAAAACCAGACTTCGGCAACAGCTGCTTAACCCCACCCATCCAAAACCGGACCTCGCTAACAGCTGCTTAACCCCACCCATCCAAAATGAGACCTTGCCAACAGCTGCTTATCCCCACCCATCCAATACCAGACCTCGCCAACAGCTGCTTAACCTCTTCCATCCAAAACCAAACCTCGCCAACAGCTGCTTAACCTCTTCCATCAAAAACCAGACCTCGCTAACAGCTGCTTAACCCCACCCATCCAAAACGCCGACAGCAGCTTTCACTCATTTGTTTTCTTATCGGTCACCACGCTCAAAAAACAAATGAATTTCTGGATTCGGTCTCCACGCTCAAGGCCCGCGATAGAAGCTATGCAATAGCTTAAAAAAGTGTGGCACTCGGGGACTGCCGCGGTAAAGCTATTGCATAGCATTTTTTTATCAACTTATGCAATTACAATTATTTATTTATTTTATTTATGCAGTATTTTTTTTCCTTTGTTTTCTTTTTCTTTGATATTAATTAAAGTTACACTTTTTGAGCGTGGTGACCGATAAGAAAACAAATGAGTGGGGGGTGTTAGATTATTTTCGTTACGGAATTTCTGGAATCGGTCTCCACGCTCAAGGCCCGCGATAGAAGCTATGCAATAGCTTAAAAAATACACGTGGGCATTTATTTATATAACTTTGCCCATTTTTATCAAAATGTATCTTTGCCATAATTTATCATTCTCGCACTGCCCGCAACACATCACGACTTTATAATCTAGCCGTCATAAAGGGCCAGTATCCCATATCCAACCTATGACCACGCCCACTCAATGACAATAATTAACACACACATACAAACCATGCACTAAATATGTATGAGAGAATGGCACCCATACAGGCACGCGCACTCAAATACCAATCATGGCTGACCCTTCAATACGATTGAATTTAGAATCGATTTATTTGAATTTAGAATGATATCATTAACATATTAAGGTGATTACGGTCATACAAGCCAGTTGGCATAATACATTGTAGGCGCGGTAGCTGTACGTATTCTGGGTGCGATTGCAGAGACGAACCAAGTGCTTTTGGACTAATTTGTCATCATCATCATCATCATCATCATCATTTCAGCCGAAAGATGTGTCTGTGTTTTGCCTCGACTGTAAAGACAAACTTTGCCCACTTTCATCACAATGCACCGTTCTAAAAGGTTATTTTTTTATATTTATCTGAACATCATTCAAAAGCACAAAACATAATCAGCCTTTTTTTTAAGCTATTGCATAGCTTCTATCGCGGGCCTTGAGCGTGGAGACCGAATCCAGAAATTCCGTAACGAAAATAACCTAACACCGGACTCATTTGTTTTTTGAGCGTGGTGACCGATAAGAAAACAAATGAGTGAACAATCAATCAAAATTCAATTCAATGTGTGAAAGTGTAACTTCAATTAATATCAAAGAAAAAAAACAAAGGAAAAAAAATACTGCATAAATAAAATAAATAATTATAATTGCATAAGTTGATAAAAATGCTATGCAATAGCTTTACCGCGGCAGTCCCCGAGTGCCACACGTCTTTTTTTGTAATGTTCACCGTTTTGAGAACAGTGGTGGTGAAGTAAATTACACAAAGTAAAGCGCCTAGCTGAGTTTTTGAACCCACGACCTACAACTCGTAAGTCGGGACTCGGGGCTGTTAACTTACCACTCAGCCACCACTGCTCTTGATATTCGATATTTTTTGTCTTATAGAAGAATCATTCTGTTAATAACCAAAAAATCATCCAATCATAGACCATTAGACCATACCACCATTTACAAAACTATGGCCAACAAAAAAAAAAACAAAAACTGTAAAGCACATAATTTCAACCAATTCAAAAATACCGACAGTTTCACAGCAATGAAGCAGATGTCTCATTATGAGGTCATAGATCAGTCGCGGCGTGACGCCGGAATCGAACCCGCTACCGAGCTACGCAAGACCCGTTACCGGCAGAGGTTGTAAACTTTGCTTTCGTCAATTAAAAAAAACAAAATGGCTTTAAGATTGATTGAAATGGGCGTAATACTGTTAACACGTTCAATCCAGTGCCGCTCTCGTGACGTGATCACGTTATGACAAAATATTTGCTCATACAAAAAAGACATCGTATTTGCAAGTGTTGCGGCGATTAAGTTTTAACTAATAGAATTCACAGCCATAATAAATTTTATACTTGGCGTTATAAGACGAAAAATAATGATATATTTTTATTGGACGTGATTAAACGTTGTGTTAACAAAAAAATTTACTTTGATGTCATAGGACGTTGCTGATCCGAATGTTGTGCTTATAAAGTCAAGATTTTTAAAAGTGACAATTTCTTTAAGCATACTGAGCGCTATTTTGTGGGTGTTGAATAAGAAAAGTTGTCACGTTCAGCTATGTAACACTCGTTCGGGAAAGGTCGGCTCGAGTCGGTGACCGGAGCAGAAACCAAAGAATAGAGTAAAACCGCGGGGTATAGCTAGTATATTTTATAAAACTAAAAAGCTGAAGAGTTAGTTTCAATTTAGTCAGTAACAAAAAAAATTGTGGTAAGTGGCAACGTTTGGGGAATGTTTATCCAGCAGTGAACCTCGGCTGAAATCCGGACCGAGCCCAAGTCGTCGACGGCGCGCACCTCAAGGAGTTGTTAGCGACAGCAGTGGGTCGAAGCCTACCGGGGCCAGGGTTAGTTTTGAAAGAGTAGCTCAGCCAGCTCAGGGGTGAGTTTTTAGTCAGTAAGAGTCTGACACTATCTCCCGCTCCGCCCAAAAGCGGGGGTCGTCATTGATGATTTTCCCACCATAAAAAAAACCTAGGCTGAAATGATATCAGTGTCTTTTAAATAGATAATAATAATAAAAATTAATAAAAAATAAAAATTATAATAAATATTTTATGTTTTCAGCTGGACAGGAAGCCAAGTTACCTATAATAGTTTTGCAAGTAGTCTATGTCAAAATTTTCTACGTACAATAATAAAAAACCTAAATGTTTGCTTGCAGGACTATTCTAACTCTGTAGTTACAACAAAGAGGAAGAGAAGGAACATAGAGGTGTACTCAGTAAAGTTCTGACACGATCTCGCTCCTCCCAGAGTCAGAGAAGTTATTTCATGATATGCCGAGATTGTACATTTTTTTTTTACCAAATCATTAATTTTATAATTAGAATTAAATACATAAAAAATCGGTAAGTTAACAAACTTTAAATATTTCGAACCCCTGGAAAAGAACCGATCTTAAAAACGTAATTATACACACGGATGCGCATGATTCACGAAATATTTGAATATTGTATTACATACATTCGCTATGCCGAAACCGACTCAGCTACCATTTCTATAGCAATGAACAATCAACCTTAACTGCTTATGTTCAGAGTTTATTTCCACGCAACAAAATTCACAACAACGGATTTTAAAATTCGAATACTGTTCTGCTTAAGGTATCTTTAATAAGAATCTTTGGTAAACAAAATTACACTTTGTTTACCAGACATAAAGCTGTTTATTCTTTGCGATAAATTCGAACGATAGTTGAAGAAGAGTGATGTGCAGACGCCGTGGGAACGATTCAGTTTGGGTAATGTTAGTGCTTGAACGAGAGCAAGAACTGGCGATCGGTCCGACGATAAGACTCTACAACATGCTATTTACTTATATTGGAACGTAATAAACACTATCGAAGATTTACGTACGTTTTTATGAGAACAATGCTCCGCTAGAACTGAATTTGCATGTTTTAGACTAGAAAGGTTATTTTGTAAACAGATTTGTTCGTTTTTCAATATTCTGTGATATAAAAAGTGTACGACAGTACAGTAAGCAGATCTTATGCAGAAATATATAGAAAACCTCCATTGTTAGACATAGGCCTCTCCCAATTGTCGCCACAACGACTGGTCCAGTGCGTCTCACATCCATCAGACTCCCGCGATCCTTACCAGGTCACTGGTTCAACTTGTGGGAGGCCTTTTAACGCTGCGTTTTCCGGCACTTGGTTGCCACTTTAGAACTTTTGAGCAATTTGTCCTGTCCACTGTCACTTAGACCAGCAATTCTTTTAGGCAAGCTATGATCAGAATTTGAAATGTGTTTAATTTTTAGACAGAATAATTTCATTAAAGTTTGTTAGTTCATCAAAAGCGTAATGTCTCAATTTCTTGAGGTGATTAAAATTTCATGCAGGTAGATAGATAATTAATTTCTTGATAAAGCCATTAATTGCCACTACCTCATTTCTTAACCCATCCTTCATATCACGCAGGTGTATCTTCAGACTGACCCCGTGATCTCCAATCACACTAATCGTTAATCCTTTCGATAATCGATTTGCACGCACACGACCTTACAACTTTATAGATACCGTTACAAAACTAATTTTCATTCGAATATAAACCTTAGACCGTTAAATTAAGAACGTGTTAAAGTTTTTGTGATTAATTTGTTTTTGGAAATGCATGTGCGTTCGGACGGGACGACCACATCCTGTCTTTTATCCGATTTTAAATCGAGAACTCGTTCGAGAATCGATGCTTTTTGCTTAAGACGTGTCTATACGCGTGTAAGTTTTTTTTTTAAGTCTTGGGATGAATGACTTAACTTTAGTATTGTGACAAATGATCGAATTTGATTTGCTTCTTTTTTTCGGTACCAACATGTGTTTTTTTTTTAGTTTCTATGAATTCTACAGTAGAATTGACTTGTACCATTTTACTTAGTCAAATGATTGTACAAATTTATCCTTTTTTTGGGTGCTTATGCTATCGATTCACGTAGATAAACTCAGGCGTAGTCAAAAGTTGCGAATAGATGATTCTAGAACATAGATTTTAAACGGTGGCGGTACCGCTCCCTAGTGGGTGCTGGAGATTTTCGTATTGAGCGATAGCGGATCCAAAGACAAATGAAGGAAATCATCGTTACCTATGTCAACATATATAGTATTTTTAAATAATTAAATAATTATGACCCTCAACAACGAACAGGAGTGGAACGATTACATACACACAGAGAGAGCGAGAGAATAAATTTTTAATTTATGATTATTGATTCACACTAATATAATAAAGAGGTAAAGTTTGTTTTTAAGCTATTGCATAGCTTCTATCGCGGGCCTTGAGCGTGGAGACCGAATCCAGAAATTCCGTAACGAAAGTAACTTAACACCCCCCACTCATTTGTTTTTTGAGCGTGGTGACCGATAAGAAAACAAATGAGTAAACAATCAATCAAAATTCAATTCAATGTGTGAAAGTGTAACTTCAATTAATATCAAAGAAAAAAAAACAAAGGAAAAAAAATACTGCATAAATAAAATAAATGAATAATTATAATTGCATAAGTTGATAAAAATGCTATGCAATAGCTTTACCGCGGCAGTCCCCGAGTGCCACACGTCTTTTTTGTTTGTAGGAGGTAATCTCTGGAAGTACTGGTCCGATTGCTAACATTTTTTCACCGATAGAAAGCTGCTTTATTCCTGAGTGACATAGGTTATGTACGGGCGAAGCATCGGGCAAAAGCTTGTACCTACTTAATATTATAAAGGTATATTTTTTTTTTTGTTGGAGGTAATCTCTGGAATTACTGGTCCGATTGTTAAAATTTTTTTACCAACAGAAAGCTGCTTTATTCCTGAGTAACATAGGCTACATTTTATGTACGCGGCCGAAAGGTAGTAGCATAATTATATCTGATATATCCTTGGCAGTAGAGATAACAAAATTCCAACGCCCCCTTTACAACTAAAACCCTTAAATAATAAACATTATTTTTAATTTATGCGAAACCTGAATAATAGTTTGTTTAGAATCAGTAACTGAATAGATTCCAATAGTTTTTACACCATGTTATATTTTTTCCCAAAAATATTTAAAAAGCTCACACGTTGAACACTACCGTCTCTAAGTATAATATAGGTCATAGTGGGCCAGCAAACAGCTGTACAAATGCAAAACCACCTTTCAGTCGCCTAGATGGCCCGTTGACTACTAGAGTCTGTCTAAGTCAACCGACTTGTGTAATTATTAAAGTAAAATGAAATCTGATGTAGTCAACGCTGGTTTATTAATAAAGGTTGATTAAGAGATATTGATGAGAATTGTGGACTACTAGAAGAACCTTATACAAAGTATCGAATATAAGTATTTTTTAAATGATTAAATATTATACAAAATCCCCAAGTCGGTTGACTTTTTAGATAGACTATAGTATGTAGTTTTGCTGATATAACAAGCTTATAACTTTGTAATTTTTCATGATAGAGTTCTGAAATTTTTTACATAGATTCTTTACGTAAAAATAAGACACGTGCTTCACATATAGATCTCAACCTCTCTTAACCTCATAGCTACTGACTCGCGCTCACAACCTCATAGCTACTGACACGGACATATTCTGTTGTTCTCTGAGTGAATTTACAATAAATGCCTTATTTGTAATAAGTTGTAAACTAATTCAAATATTATGATATATATATAAGTATATATATAAATATTATTATTATATATATACGTATTAGGTCACCCTGCACCTGTAATGATAGTTGTATATTGGAAATAAATAAAATAATAAAATAAATAATATACTAAACCTAATGTTATAAATACTTGGCGGCAAGAATCGGTATGGTATTAGGAAGTTCTTTCTAGGACGAACTCAAATACAAACTAATCTTTTCATCACACCTGCGGCATGTCTTGGTCTTCTAATCAGCTAATCATACGTATCAAGGTTTAATAAGACGTCAACACAATGTTATAAGACGATTGTTCTATAATTATCTACATTAGGATCTGTTCTGACTGGCTGTATAGATATATTTTGTTAATTGGACATCTTTGATTGTGTTTTGTTTTTTTTTCTTTCTTTTGTTTTGTTTGAATGCTCGTTTGTGTTCGATTTGAGTGGAAGTCAGTTTTAGATTATTTTCGGTACTTTTTTTTTAAATAATGTCTTTAACAATCTATCGAGATAGGTACCATTGAACCGTTTATAAATTAGCAGTATTCCCTAGCTCCGTACTAAATTATTATGAAGAAATTTAACACATTTTCCCAAAGTCAATCACTTTTTAAAAGTAAACGTGACATTAATGAGGTTAAAAATAAGTTATAGATGTATCTACCTAATTTTTGCTAAAGTGCAGCCTTAAATCTAGCTGTTGGACTCGAGAACTAACAAGGTAGACTCATTTGAACGGTTTTAAAAATAAAATAGGTATGATTTTTAAATTATGTAGTGTACACAGTAAAATTGTTATTTTGCTTATTACTTATAACATCTAATAAAAGTTTCATCAGCGAGTGTATTGACTACTTGACCGCATTTGGTTTATAACTTCAGAACATGCCTCCTAGCGCCATCTATCGTCGAGTAGCTAAAGCAAACTATACTCGGCTTGCGGTAACCACCGCAAAAAGTTAGTCAACGTTATTTTTACGTCACAAGATACATTTTCAAACTAGAAGACCTGTCGTATAAGTGGCGCTATCAGCTGGAATCGTAAGTTTTTCTGAAAACATTCAATGGTATCCGAAAATTTGAAAGTGTTTAATCTTATAGGATTAAGTTACCAAGTACAATATTGTTGTTATTTATTTATTTCAAGGTACTCCAAAGACTTATTCACTAATTACGTATTACAAAAAATAACTTACATATTATATCAATTATTGCGGCTTTTTTTTTCCGATGGGAAAAATCATCTTATGACAACCCCCGCTCTTGGGCGGAGCGGGAGATATTGTCAGACTCTTACTGACTAAAAAACCCATCCCGTTCCTTCAAGCCTTCATACCGGGGCTCGCCCTTTCGGATAACCCTGGCCCCAGTAGGGATAACCCTGGCCCCAGTAGGATCAATTATTGTGGCGAACTTGTCGCTTAAAGAAGTATACACCTTAGACCTAAAACAAAACATTATGTATGTTTTGTGATTTGTTATGGCGTTGTTTGATAGTTGTGGAGTATTATATTATATATATTAATTATTGAGATCCATCATAGGAGTGCTTTTAAAATAAACGAAATATTATTTTATATTATGTACACTATTATGTTATACTCATAAAGTAATTTTTCTTCCAAGAATATAAATTACAGTATTTTCCTTCATGATTGCGGTTACCACTTATTATTGGTTAATTCAATTAATTTATCAATATCTTGTTAACTTCATTCTATTCCAATATTATTGTAAAGGGGATTGCCCATTTGAGGCCATGAGCGGACAATTAACTAGAGAAAAAATACTTTGTTCATTAATTTTGCCATAAGAAAATATGTATTCCCTTAGTTCCAAAGGGGCGGCACTATAATAAACAATAAGTCGTAAATAAAAAGTAACTTTATGGAAAAAACAATAGTTTTATCATTGATAGTAATATTTGATGTCCGTCTTTGGCCTGGAACACCATAGAAGCTGAGCAATCCCCTTTACTAACGATTGGTATTGCTTTAAACCACAATAAAATAAAATATTCCATTTGACCCATTAAAGTTGTCAAAAAATAAAAGGAATGAAAACTTAAATATACATTAGTGCGCTAAAAAAATTTGTGTATTTTTTTTAAAACACTTTATGTAATTAATTATTATTTTATTGCTTCTTTCAGTTTCGTTCCAAGTTACTTTCTAGGGTCTTTAAGGGAAAAATTAAAATTATGGAAATCGTTTCAGTTACTGATTCTGAACAAATTATATTCTGGTTTCGCATATATATACCAAAAATAATGAAAATAATGTTGTATTACTGTTTCAAATATGCCACCCTCGATCCTAACGAGTGGAACTCCTTGTTGGAGTCGGTTTTCTGATAGTTACAACCTGGTAATCTTCAAGTCAAAAGTGTATAAGTTACTTAAGGCCCAAGCGCCCAAAATGTGCCATAAAACAGTGACTTTCTGAAGCCTACTCCTCGGTAACGGCCAGGTTAATAGGTTTGAAAAAAATATATTTTTATTATAGATTCATAGACAATATTATCAACATTTGATTTTTTCGTGCTATTAATACTTTTGTCTAAAAAATATTTAGCAATTTCGCAACTTTTCTCTACTCCTTCGAAACGGCTTGGATCTTTAGAAACATTTTTACACATAAAAATTGGTGGTTAAATATTCTTCAAAGTGAACATTGCATAAATGTAAATCAATCAATATTTCGTAAAGAAAATGGATTTAAAGGTCAGCCGCGCGCTTTCCGGGCGCTGTTGATCGCTAATAAATGAACAGATTCGCGTACTGCCGCCTAGGCGGGTGCGAGAGGTGCGTCCACATAATTTTCGCCAGATGGTTCAAGGGACTATAAGCCTTAAAGGCAAGCGTGCTCTATCACCGGCACGTCATCGCTCACCATCAAGCGAGATATTTTTTTAAATTGGGAAATCATTAATGTCTTCTCCCACTCTTGGGCGAAGCAAGAGGACGTGTCAAACTTTTATAACTATCCCAAATATGACACTCTAGATTATAAAGAGTGGAATTCTCTGTTGAAGTCTGTGTTTCCTGATAGTTAACATCCTGGGCAACTTTAAGTCAAAAGTAAATAGGTTACTTCTAGACAAGCATGCTTCATCACCGACCACGTCACCGCTTACCATCAGGTGAGATTTTTTATATATGGATAATACTTCTCCCGCTCCTGGGCGGAGCGCGAGGGCGAGTCAGACTTTTACTGACTAAAACCTACTGCTGTTTCTTTTTTGCCTTCATTCCAGGTCTGCGGGGGTACACTTTCGCACAACCTATGACCCCAGTAGATAAGATGAGATAGTGGTCAAATACGAGTCACTTATCTATATATATAAAAATGAATGCCTATTTCCTTTGTCACGCCATCACGCGTGAACGGCTGGACCGATTTCGCTAATTCTTTTTTTGTTGTGTTTATTATAATTGTGAGGAGAAGGTTCCTTATAAAAAAAATGAAAATTAGGGTAGTATAAAGTAGAATAGAGTAGAGTAGGGTAGGGTAGGGTAGAATAGGGTAGAGTAGGGTGGATTAGGGTAGAGTAGGGTAGAGTAGGGTAGAGTAGAGTAGGGTAGAGTTGATAGCTTAGCTAAAAGGTATTACAACATAACTATTAGGCGGTACAAAGTTCGCCGGGTCAGCTAGTAATCGATAAAACAAAATCAATTCGATAATAATACATCATCTAAGGCCCCCGGGTATACCGTCACATAACCCATTGCCCCAGTAGATAAGGTGAGGTACATATCATCGATAAAACAAAATCTGTTGAATTGTTATTCAATATAGAGTAACAACAGAAACAGCAGAATATTCCCAACAAAACATAAGGAAATCACAACCAACTCTATCTTCGTTTGTTTTTGTCAAATTTCCCGAAACATATGACTGTGTAGAGTTACAGGCACAGAAACAATTTTGTTTATCTGTTCTTGAATGAATTGAGAGCACCCCGTGGGCTCGTGTTTTCTTAGCATTAACGTGAGACGCCTCGGCGCATTTAAATCTTGGGCGACGCGCGACGTATGTTAGGGTTGGTAAGTCGGAGAAAATTCCTTGTTTTTGTAGATTGATATTAAACTAGATATTAATTATAGAAGACTTTTGCAGGCTATTTTAACTATGTTTGTTAGGGGTAAAATATATTTTCTGTAAATCATAACTTCAGGAGGATTAAGCAAACCATTTAAAAATTTACGAAGATTGAAACAAATTGACCATACGTCGTATAGTTTTTGGTTTTCGTACCATTACCTAAGTAGGTAAGTACATATCTACGCTACGGAAGTAATTTCTAGTACAGCGTGTGGTGTTCAAAACATAAAAAAGAAATCTACTAAAAATGAGACCAAGATTTTCCGATAAAATTTTAGTTACTGAGGAGTCTGTAACAAAATTAAAGAGACATAGCATCGAAAATTATTCAATCTAATTATTTTCGTAAAAATTTCATACAGAATTGTTAGAGAACAGTGATCTCAGGAGATGCCCATTGGTAACTGGTTTCAACTTACGAGTTGTAAGATTCAAACCCAGCCAGGCGCATTACTTTGTATAATTTGTTTCATCACCACTGCTCTTGAATCAGTGATGGAAAACATCTAAGAGAAATCGGCATGTCCAAGAACCAACAATTCGAAGACATGATATCCACCAACTTGCACTGGGCCCGTGTGGTGGATTACGGCCGATTTCCTCTCCTAGAGAGAAGTTCTGAATCCCAGCAGTTTGAACATTAATTCAGAATTTTCAAAAGAAAAATTGAAACTGTACGATCGCCAACCCTACCAAAATTCGCCACTTATTCCGCGCCGCCTGGCGCACAATACACTGTATGTTATAATTTTTGTCTACCCCCAAATATATGAACAAAAGGCCCTAATGAATGTATTGCAAAATTCGCAAAACCATTATTAAGCATTGTTGCCAAATCCGGCGGGGGAACGGTTTTTGTTTACTGAACCTTCTTTTTCAGTAAGTTTTTTGGATAAGGCGTCATGATAAGGATTGTATTTTTTGGGGATAGTTTGGATGTATAAATAGTCTTTGTTTTTTCTTTTTTGGACATGAAAAATCATAAAATAACTCAGAAATCAGAAACGTTTCTTTCAAATAGACCAATTACAGGCACTTTAGAATTGTCAAAATGTCGGTCAGTCAAAAAAGTGAAACTAAATTACACGCTCTAAAGCGTAGATCTCTATGAAGAAGAACGTGGAAGAAACTCCATGGACTCTCTTTTAAATAATATTATGAGTTACATTGATACGTGCATCAGCCCCACTCAGCTCAACCATTTAACTAATCCCACTCTGGGTGGAGCATGAGAGTGTCTGATTTTAGGAACGCAGGTAGGTTTTAGTCAATTTTAGATAGGTAGTGTCAAATTTTCTCTCTCAATCTCGAGCGCCCCTGGCTCGAGAAAATTTGACACATTTGTTTTTAAGTCACAAGACCAATGAGTTTAGAACTTATATAACATATATATATTCGATGAGGCCAAAAGATTCTGGAGTAGTGTCCATGTCAGAAGATCGTTGAAAGATCTAGGTGAACTAATGACTGGCATAGTACCGGTCGTTGTGGTGACGTTTGGGGAGATTATGTCCAGTACTCCAGTAGTGGACGTCATTTGACTGAAATTACGATAGACTAAGCCGCTACTAAAAAAAGCTTATTTTCATTTATTATTCATTATCAATATGTAAAGACTTCTTTTTATTTTGACGTCGTTAATTATTATAGATGACGTATTAAGAAATTCGCTAAATGGTGGACCACACGGTTGCAAACCAACGTTCCAACAGAGGTCACCTTGCTAGTTTCAATTCATGTAGACAGCAGTTGTAATCTATGATCTTCAACGCACTTGGTTGAGGGGCGCGTTTGCACATGGTTTACATCCATGTAGCCGCAACACAAATCAAACAAATAAAGCAAGGTGACCTTGGTTGGAACGCTAGTTTGCAACTATCTGGTCACCCCTTAAACTTGCAGATGGAAGATTTCTCTGATTACCATACCAAGATAATGCAAATCTTACTTGAATACTCAAAATATAAGATAAAGAACACTCCAGTTGGCTGGGAAACAAAAGAAATTGTGTGTGAGTGTGTTATCATTAGCATTCCCCCTCTAGCCTTATGCCTCCCCCCCTCCCACTTGGGCCCGCTTCCTTTCTTTCCACAAATTCTATACAAAAGTTTGAGTAAGAGTAATACACGTCTTGTTGTTTTGAGTGTCGTGTTACCACGATATTTGGCAATTCGGGATATTTTATTGTGATGCTTTTTTGTAAATTTATGTGGCGTAATCTCAAATAGTGAATTCAATAGTTGCAATTTTTTTTTTTCTATGCTAAAAATCATCTAATGACAACCCCCTGCGGGCGGAGCGGGAGATAGTGTCAGACTCTTATTGACTAAAAAACCCATCCCGTTCCTTCAAGCCTTCATACCGGGGCTCGAGCGCCCTTTCGGATTACTCTGGCCCCAGTAGGCTTCGACCCGGCTGGGCCCCTGCTGTTGCTGACAACTCCTTGAGGCGCGCGGGAACAGCGCGCGCCGTTGAAGACTTGGGCTTGGTCCGGACAGTTACTGGACGGCCGGGCAGCGAGCTACCCATTGCTCACTGTCCGCAAGCCCGCACCTACGGTGGCTGGAAATCGGGATCGGAATCCCGGCGGCGGCGAGAGCGCCGTTGCCTGATGCGGTCGGCCTCCTCCTTAGCGAGCATTACTGCTTCGCAGAAGTCGGCGACCGCCTGCCACTCCTCCTCGCTCCGGACCATGGCCTCGACCAAGGCCCGGCGCGAGAGGTCTCTGCCGCCGATCACCCCCACGAGGGCACGGCGATGCTCCGCCCAAATAGTTGCAAGTGTCCGCCAAAAGACACGCTCCAAGGATCGGGATTCTCAGAGCAACGATGAGCAATGGGTAGCTCGTCGTCCGTCCGTCCGTTATCAACGGCCAGGTAAAAAGTTCTAAGACGGCTCAAGTTAAAACGTTAAAACGTTAACGATAATTAACCATTTAGATTATTTGAAAACAGTAATATAGATAGGTAAATGAAAGAAAAAAAAGAAACGCATTTTATTTGCGGGAAATGATGCAATCTTAGGACTAGCTAACAAGCTAAAAACATTTTATTATATGGAAAATATGCGCCACGTCCGCTTAAAGCGGCCGAACGCTTTTTACACATAGTGCCACGGGGCCACACAGTACGGTGAGTCTGCCGAGCTGGTGGTGCTAGTAGTTGGTGGTGGTTGAGCTTCGGACTTAAAATCATATTGAAACACTCCGAATATCTTCAAAGATTTGGCACGAAATCATATTGAAACACTCCGAATATCTTCAAAGATTTGACATTTGTTTTATTTGGGGTCGGCTCAAGACGTTTTTTTCTTCCATTTTGTCCTGTCACCCGTCACGCTATCACTAACTCCTTTTTCTTTCATATCACTTCTCACACAACACGTCCAAGAGAAAGGGAGAGATAGTATCCGCTAGTAATAAACAATTTCATGGTCACTCTACCCCAAGTATGAAGCCAATTGTTCTCAAGATTGGTTTAAGCCTCGCGTGTGATCTTAATTAATGAATACGAACGAATGACTAAGCTCATTCAGTTAATTTATTTATTAAGGCTCAAGCGTGAGGGAAGCACTCAATGTGTTACTTAGAGAATGCTGAAATCATTTCCAATTGTTTGATAATGTGGTGTAAAGTGATTTTACTCGCAGATGTATGAGAATTGCGTGCGGTTGGTAAAAGCTTTTTTATTTAGTCTTGGGTTGGTAGGTGCGATTTCTGATAACATAATGAAAAGGTTCGACGTAAATAACTATACACGTTTGATAACTTTATCAAACGTGCAATGTTTTAATTTTTTTAAAATTCTTGATTGGTTCGCGTTTGACCGCCATCTCACCTGATGGAAAGCAACGATGCGGTCGACGATGGAACGCGCTTACCTAGAAGAAACCTATTCACTCTTGACTTAAAGATTGAGATAGAAAAATTGATGATACGCATACTTTTAACTTATTAATTTTATATTTATGTGGCTTCCATGTATTCGTAGATAAAAACTACGATATTCCAACCACAAAATTACATTATCTCAATACAAAATCTATGGCCAGTGTGTGTTATCAATGATCTCATATGGTCCTGAATCGTGGTCACTCACCTTTCCAACTCACCTCATTGTAAGTCAACCAAAGGGCAATGGAGTTTCCTTGCGTTATTTAATCAGAAATGAAGACATCCGCAGGAGAACTATGATTACTGGTATAACTTGTATGGCAGTGCGCAGAAAAGTCGGTTAATGAAAGACCGAAAGGTTATGAAATTGTAATCCAACCTGCTTGCTCTTGATCGCAAGTAATACGTCACCACTATTCTCAAATCAATGAAGTAAAATCCTGAGGAAATCGGCGAACCCTTGAAACCAAAATTTTAATATATGCAACATCCACCACTGGGCCAGTGTAGTGGATTCATGGCCCACTTCCTTTCCTAAAGAGATGGCCAGAAACCCGGTAGTAAGAATATCATAATGCTGATAATGATAAATTTAAAAATCTAGAAACTTCAGTCATAGTTGGGAGACTTTTACATTTCACTACTAAACAAATTGAGAGACCAAACAATGAAAGCAAGAATAAAATCATGACGCATCCAAAAACAGAAATCGGCAAATCAGGAAAATAAAAACACAAAGTAGAAGAAGTTTTACAAAAAGATTATTTCCCCATTCCACAATCACCATCATAGAACCAAATAACGTAGAAACAAAACAGAATAAAGCGCCCATTAAAATCAAATTGCTCTATAAATATACTTAGGTCTGAATGTTATCACAATTTGCAAATTGGCAAAGAACGGGAGAACCAGTGAAGCTCGTATGATAAAAGCTTCATCGAACATTAATGCTTTCTTGTTACATATGAATATTTCAAATGTACCCGATGCACCGATAATGTGAACGAATATTTGCTTTATGTAGCGTTCGCAGATTAAATGAATTTAATCGTTCATATTTCTTGTGATACTATAACTGTAGTAATTGAGTTACCTATCCATTGCCAGATCAGACCCTTTAGTCTCATCTTATCTCAATGTCACTAAATTTCTCTTACCATTGCTAACGTTAGACCAAAGTCTCATATCATATCTCACTGCTCGACATATGCCTCCCTCAAGCCTTAATGAAACGACCGGTGCCATGAAACTAGCATCTAGCGGACTTCCATAGGCTTGACCTTGTCATTGGTGTAACTTTTGCTCCCAAAAGGCCAGGCAAAGCCCCACCCTTGTCTATTTATTATATTATTAAACAAACTATCATCGGTCGATATTTCAGCATAGCATACTGAATAGGTATGAATAAGTGTAGCGTCAACGTTGGGTGACGCGATATAAAAATTTCTAAAAAACAGGCTACAAGGATGGTACAAAATTGGAAGTCAGGTACTCACTGGGTGCTGGGATCCAGGATCATCTTGGACGCACTTTCAGACGATATTTCACGGTATTTTCAGAGGTTGTTAATCGCGCGCGCGTAGAATATGTTAGCCGGCCGGCTTGTTGGATTCGAATCGTAGTTTTTTCCTTACACCGTCAGAGGCGGTGCTGTGCGGTTTGGATATGAGGTTTTTGGGACGGAATGGGATAAGGGAATTCATCCTAAAGCCTGTTCATATCCCCCCACTTGAAATCAACGAGGGATTTCATAAGATAAGATAGATGAAGTTCGAGACTTGCGGTCCATGCAGATTCAGATATGTCACTGTACGGATATAGTTTTATGTTAAGTGTTGAGATATGCTGTTTAAATGTACTTAATAAGTATATGTATGATTGAGAAAAAATAAATAAAATAATAAGTGTTACTCTTAAAAACAAATTGATAGATATTTGATAGGATTTGATTATGGGTTATTAATTAGTTTGAGCGATTGGAAGAGGACAAATTTTGATGGTAGGTCTTACAAGTAAGCCTTTTGACGTTTTGACTGTCACAACACGAATGATATTGTCTTTGCCCGGGTGGAGCTGGACGACGCGACCAAGTCTCCATTCGTTAGCGGGTAAGTTAGGTTCATAAATGGTTACAAGATCGTTCAATTTTGGCTGACCGTTACCGTGTTTAAACCATTTCATTCGCTGTTGCAATGTATGCAGATAGTCCCTCTGCCAAGTGCGCCAAAAGCTCTGAGATAGACGCTGCAAAAGCTGCCATCGAGTACGTAAGGTCTCGTTTTCAGCATACACCGGTTCAGGTAGAGATACCAAAGGTCGACCGATAAGGAAGTGACCAGCTGTAAGAGCGTCAACCTCGCCGGGATCGGTAGAGAGTTCCACTAAGGGTCTAGAGTTTAACATAGCTTCCACCTTCGTTAAGATAGTATAAAATTCTTCGTAAGTCAAAATTTGTGATCCTATGACACGTTTGAGATGGACGGCTTTAGTGGCATGGCAGACTATGAGGCAAAGGTAAGCTTTATAAGTTTTAGCGTTACGGCGTTTACTCTCTTTTATCATAAAAGGACCTCCGAAGTCGATGCCTACTGTTTGAAAACAGTGACCCAGTTGTAATCGGGAAGGTGGAAGATCACCTTGTAAAGGTTGACGTGAAAGAGGTTTAATTTTAAAACAGGTTACGCATTTAGATAGCCGCGATCTGATAAGATTTCTAACTCCGAGTATCCAAAATCGACGCATAATTAAAGATTGGAGTAGGCGTGGCCCACAATGAAGATAAGTTTTATGATAGTGGTCAATCAGAAGAATACTTAACCGAGAAATCTTAGGCAGGAGGTATGGATGTTTGACGCGACCTGGTAACGATGCGTGCTTGAGACGTCCCCCCACTCGCAAGATTCCGCGAGTATCGAGAAAAGGAGAGAGTTTAGATAAATGTTTGGGTAAAGGTTTCTTGGATGCTATCAAAGATATGACATCACTAAGACTTTGATGTTGAACATACTTTGTTATTTGATCTAAAGATTGGCTTAATTCAGTGGCTGTCAGGTAAGGTAAGAAGTTACGCTCTGAACGTTTAGCCTTTGCGTTATTAATGAAACGGTATATCCAAGCAACCACTCTTTCAACTTGGGAAAGAGAGGAGTGGCGTTCCATGATTGAATCCAGCACGTCGGCTTCACGTGTCGCACTAGCATGACACGCGCGTGATGCAGGCTTGAGTTCTGGCACGTTATCGGATACTTCTACTGCTGAAACAGGCCAGTTGAAGACTTCAGTAGATAGCCACTGAGGACCAGACCACCAGATTCGAGAATCAGACAAAGATAAGCACGATAAACCACGGCTACAGATGTCGGCTGGATTGTCATGGGTAGACACATGTCGCCATTCAGTTGGCACAGGACTGTCGTTAATTAGGACCACTCGGTGCGCAACGAAAGTCTTAAGCTTATGTGGCTGAGCGTTTAACCATGACAATACAGTCGAGCTGTCTGTGAATAAGATAGATTTATTCAAAATGAGTTTTGAACTAAGCAAGGATTGAATGCGATTTATTACTTTAGATAGTAATACAGCACTGCAAAGCTCTAAACGGTTGATAGTCAACACTTTTAGAGGTGCTACCTTGGACTTAGCAACTAAAAGAGAAACGTGTACGTCATGAGAGGTAACGACACGAAGATAAACGCAACATCCATATGCTTTGGTGGATCCATCACAAAATCCGACAAGCTGGAATTCCTTAGATTGAGATGGTATAATCCTACGAGGGATTTTTATTAGTTTTAAGTTATGGAGATCGGCTATAAAGTTTCGCCATATTTGTGTGATGTCTCTCGGCACAGGTTCGTCCCATGAAAGATTAAGACGCCACAAATCTTGAAGGAGCAATTTGGCTTTTAGGATACAAGGTGTAAGCCACCCTAGAGGATCGGAAATACTTGCGACGCTAGATAAGATGGAACGCTTGGTGTATTTACTGTCCTCGATAGGGGACTGTGAGTAATCAAAACTGTCACTCACAGGGTCATATTGGACTCCTAAGATTTTTAAAGTTGATTTAAACACTACTCTCAGTTTAGTGGTCGTGCTCTTAGAGCGAACGACGCAACTGTGAGGGATAAGATAAGGATTGAGAGTAGGTACCGCAGGGTTAGGTACAGGATATATGTGATTTAAATTCTCGTACTCACGCATAAAGTTAATATAATCGAATTTAAGTTTAGTTTTACTACTAAGTTTCTTTTCAAGATGAGTCAACCGCGATAAAGTACTATTGTAAGATTCACCCAAAGAGCATTTGTTATCCTTTAAGACGATGGGTACGACGGATCGTCCGTCAGGTTCGCGATAGGTAAGATCAGTGTACAAGCGTTCGCCGATGTCATTCTCGGGTACGGTGATAACGCACGGTGGTTCCTCCACTTCCCAAGATTTTTTGATTTGTTCGTCTAATTTGAATGTGGTGGCCACTAAAGAGCACGCGGTGTTTAATGGTGCAGAATTAAAGTTTACTGTCCCTGTGAGAATCCACCCAAAAACGCTATGCATAGCTGCAGGTAAACCGGGCCCCAGATTGATACGTTGACCGTCATAGATTTCGTGGAATAACTCAGCTCCTATTAATAAATCAATTTTGGCGGGAACATCGTAATCGCGATCAGCTAGCACGAGATGGTTGCACCGTTCACGAACAGCTGACGGTACTTTAACGCTAGGTATTAGAGCAGTGATGTTGTCTAATACGACTGGCTTGATATTAAATTGTGGAGCATCACCGTGTACAGGTCGTATAGTGCATTCCACCACCCCTTTTACTTGTGTGACTGAGTTTTGTCCTAGTCCGGCTATGCTAAGATTACACCGGCGGAGTTTTAACCCGAGCGTGCGTGCGCACGCAGAGGTGATAAAGCAGTCCTGCGCCCCACTGTCCACGAGTGCCCGTACAGTACATTGAGTGCCGGCGGCGGTGTTGAACGCGCGCACCTGACATGTTCCTAGTAGGACTAGCTCGCGGTTGGGAACGGCGGCCTGAGCGTGAGCCGTGACGCTCGCTCCAGTAGTTGCGCCGACGCTGGATGGCGAAGGATCAAGATGCAATAGGGTGTGGTGACGTAGTCCACACATCGTACAAGACATTTTAGACAGGCATTTGTCTATGACGTGATTTGTACGTAAACAATTGGTACACATGTTATTTTTACCTTGTACTAACGCGAGTCTAGTACGAGAATCTAAGGATTGAAAGATAGGGCACCGATAAATCGAGTGCGCTTCACTGCAATGAGCACAAGTCACATTTGCAGGTGGGTTGGAATTTGTGAGATAAGATGAGCGTTTGGATCCGCTGCTATTTTGCCTACTAGTCGCGGGCGAAGATTTTTTCCCCTCAAGGTTACGAGGGTTAGAATTGTTGTTGACATTAGATTTAGAAGATAAATGACTAGTTTCTAAGATTTTTACATAATCTTGAAGAAACTTTAACAATTCATTAAAGGTGGGTATTTGAGAAATGTTTTGCGATTCGAAACGATCACGCGTGCCTGAGTCCAGTGCGCGCGAAGTTAAACAAAATAAGATAAAATCACCTAAGTCGTCAATTTTTAAAGCTTGAAGTGCATAGTATGCCTCATAAATTTCGTTTGTTAACCTTTGTAAATCTTGGAAGTTACCCGATTTTAAAACTGGCTGGTTGATGAATTTATCTAAGTATGTCAAAGCTATAATTCGCTTGTTTTGATAACGTTCGATCAAACTATTAAAAACAATTTCATAATTATCAGCGGTCATAGGGACCCCTTTGACAATGGATGAGGCCGGGCCTTGTAAACAGGACGCTAAATAGTGAAATTTTTCTATTTGTGAGATCGAATTGTTGTCGTGAATTAAGGTTTTATAAATATCATAAAATGCTTGCCAGTTCTCAATTTTACTGTCGAATTTAGGTAACTCAAGCTTAGGTAGCCGCGCGTTACGTCCCGTTTGCATGGAAGTCGCAGGCGGCGGCCCGTCGACGTTGTCGCTCCTATCAGTAATGTGCAGATCAGTCGCTGCACTAATTACGGCGTAGTACAAATCGTCAAACGAACTCAAAGACTTTTGACACACTCGAGCGTCAGGTTTTATGGCTAACTCCAAACTTTGTATGTTACTACATAACGAAACGAATTCTTCGCGAATTGAATGTATTCGAGTATATCTCGCCTTGAACGCCGATACCTTTGAACGATCTTGAATCATAGTTTTTGATAAATCGTAAAGGATTTGAATATCACGATATACATATTCGCGTTGAGATTGAAGAAGTTTTAATTTGCTTTCTTCCATTTTGCTTTGTTCGAATAATAAGTAGGTAGGTAGGTACGAAATACGAACGAACTTAAGTTGAGATTTATTAAGTGTGTAAATCGATACCTTTAGGTGAAATAGTTATGTAATAATGTTTGTAAGTGTATAAATACCGTGAATAGTAATAGATAATAATATTTCCACAACAAATTACGTAAATTACATGAATTTTTGTGACTATAATCCGACTAAATTAAGATGACCTCTGAATCCGCATGGGTTACACGGCGAATATGACCAACACAATTTTGTAGGATAATACTTTTAAAATGCAAAAATATAGCAAATCTCAGAGTTTTCATTCGAAATTGAACCTGAGAATGCCTGAAAAAACTGTAATCTACAGGTATTCGCGCTCGAAATGGACCAAAAATATGAATAGGTATGAATAAGTGTAGCGTCAACGTTGGGTGACGCGATATAAAAATTTCTATAAAACAGGCTACAAGGATGGTACAAAATTGGAAGTCAGGTACTCACTGGGTGCTGGGATCCAGGATCATCTTGGACGCACTTTCAAACGATATTTCACGGTATTTTCAGAGGTTGTTAATCGCGCGCGCGTAGAATATGTTGGCCGGCCGGCTCTTTCGATTCGAATCGTAGTTTTTTCCTTACACCGTCAGAGGCGGTGCTGTGCGGTTTGGATATGAGGTTTTTGGGACGGAATGGGATAAGGGAATTCATCCTAAAGCCTGTTCACATACATTTACGTATGAAGAATGTGCAACATGATTATTACGCAGAGCAGAGCATGCAGCTAATGTGCCAGTTCAAAAAACAGGACTAAGTAGTCAAATCCATCATTATAAATGTCAATGATCCTCATCATTTTAATGATCTTCAATGGTTACTCTTCCACATGATGCCTCTGATCTTCCTGAAAAACAAATCAAACAAAATATATTTTTTCTTCAGACCGTCCAGCCAACAGACTGCATGTCGCCTTCCGATAAGCGGTGCACACATTATACCGTCTTAGATCTCCACTTCAGTTAAACCAGAGAATACTACCAGAAGGTGAGTTTCTTACAACGAGCATAAACAGACGCTTGCACACATTGATGCACCGAATTGAAGCGTATCGTGTATCTACCGCAATCTAAACAAATGCCAATCGCGAGCAGCTTGCACTCGTTGTTCATAAAGCGTGTCTCGGCCAAAGTTTCACCCAACTCCATTCTTGCTGGCTTCCCACTAAAATTTTCTTACGTATCACTCCTCACACAAGCCATTGCATAATTTTTTTAGCCTCTCTATCCATGCACATTTATATTCATAGGTCTTTTATCAACGTGCGTTTCATATTTACTGTTCATATTTAAGGTAATAATAAGGTAATAATAAGGTAATTCGAAAGTTCTTTCTTAGTTGCATTTTCGTCACTCCATTTCTACATTCTCATCTCCTCTGTCACCACAAGAAATCAAAATTTCACGCACACATAACAGCTGTATGTGCGTTTTCCCTAGTTATACTCGTTTTTATCCTTCTGTAATATTTTGTATCTCTGCTTTAGTTCAACCAAACAGACTTAAACCAAGGTCACAGTTGAATAGCGGTTCCGTACACTGAGAAAATAATTATGGTATCTACGTTCTTATTAGGCAATGAATTTAAATTAATAGTTTATGTGGATATTTTTATGTATTTTTATTTTTGTTTTTGTAGTCTATTGGGATATTTGTGACATTTTCAGTCATGTTATCGTCATGATTTTCTGTTAAAAAAATAAATTTATTTTTACTTATTAGATAGTGGCAACACTAATGTTCACTGCTTCTTCTTCCTGTAGCTTCCTGTGCTCTCACAACTACGTTAAATGTACACCTCATTTACTACCTTTGATAATAAACTTGTAAATTGAAGTCTACGTGTCTATCATAACATGTCAAAGTCTAAAACACCTAAGAACTAGATGTGTATGTGTGTACGACGTTTACGAGAATGGGCTGTAATTCACCACGTGGGCCTAGTGCGGGTTGGGGGATGACAAATGTCTTCGAATTTTCGGGTTCTAGGACATGCTTGTTTCCTCGCAAACAGATACCACAAAACAACCCAAAAACGCAAAGAAACAGTTACTTCCTGAATGTCATTCGTAATTTCAACCGGTAATAGTCGAAAAGATAAAGAAGCCCAATGAAAAATGCTTTTCAATAACTCCTTAAGTCCCTAGACAGACAAAACCACACATCCGCACTGCTTCAACTCCCCTTCCACGTCATTTCATATCATTACGTTTAATTTCTCATACCGCATGTCTCGGTGAATTTTTATCAGCCAGCAACGACTTTATTAGATTTCATTCAGTCTGGAGATTTGAAGATTGTCTGCAATTCTGTGTGATATTGATTTAAATTGTGTGGAATTTTGTAGGTTAATATTGAGATTCTGGTGCAATTTATTGACTGGTAATAAATATTTTTGGTTGAAGAGTCTTCTTTTTTAAATTATCCCTGACTTCAATCGATGTAATAAGTAGTGATGAAAAGCTGTAGTGGTCCAGTGGTCGTACTTTCAACTTTCTAGTTTACAGGTCGTAACTTTGAAATAAATTTACGAAATTCGTAATCATTAAAACATTTGAGCCTCGTGTCTACGTGGCGTCTATCAATCCGCACTGGGCCAGCGTCATGCCCTCCCTGTTACAGAATGACCTAATTGTGAAGGGCAACTGAAGAAACACGGTTTAATTTTAGTCAGTAAAAGTCTGATATTCCCCCTCCACATAAAGCGGCAGAAGTTATTGGATGATTTTCCTTCTCCACAAAGCAAGCATGTATTGTCGCATAGTAGATGCTATACTGCGTTGATACCATGCTATGCTTTGGAGACCAGGTACAAACGCATACCTTCGTTGACAAATCTTTCACAATTCAAGCTGCACGTTTGTGGAATGCGTTACCCTTAGAAGTAAGGCGTGCTCAAACGCTACCAACATTTAAAAAGATGGTGAAGGAGCATTACCTTTCTCTTTGATATATTTTTCTTCTCCTGATTCAACTATATATTTGATATTTATTAGTATATTTTTTTTTAGTATTGTATGTATGTATTTGTGTTAATGTATCTTGTTAGTATTATATCTGATGTTTGTACACTGACAACCCTTAATCTATCTCCTTTCTCTCAGTCCATCCAAAGGTTGTCTGTAAGAGATCGCCCTGTGCGATAAGACCGCCCATTGTGCACTTATTCTTTTAAATGTTTGTCCTGTATTTTTGTTTATTTGGTGTACAATAAAGATTATAATAAATAAATAAATAAATAAATACAAAGGTAGCTTAACCACTATCAACTGGTTACTCTTGCTATCATTGCCAATACTTATATACTTTGTGCATACTGACCTGTTGGTCTACTGGTTAGGTTAGTTAGTTAGTAGCTTTGCTGCTCAAGATGATTTTAGCAAAAATTTAAGTCGTATTTGTCAAAATTGCAGGTATCTAGTGGTATAAAATTACAATGAGAACTTTTTACGAACAGAAGAACGCCATCATGTACATACACACACATCGATATACGATGAAAAAACTCAATGAACACGACAAAATTCAAAAACAATCCTCGTTCTTACTCACAATCAAGCTAATAGCGCCATATGCCTCAATTATGAACTCAAACAACAATCATAATGTCGCAAAGTACTCCAAAGTGCTAGACGTATACATGTCCTCACGATTTCCATTACATGCAAAATTACCTTTTGCTCCAGCACCCTTATTTCAAGGTACTAAAGTTCATTATAGAAAAGATTTGCAAGGATTGAGACGTGTATGCCAACCTCATTCGTACGAAATTGCTGTCGACAGTTGTGGTTTTCTTTTGTATATAGTAATATATCTTTCATTCATTTGTATATAGCATAGTCAGCCTTATAATGTTCCCACTGCTGGAACTCAGGCCTCCTGTCTAGGAGAGGGAATGTGCTGTAATCCACCACGCGAGCCCAGTGCTTGTTGGTGAATGTCATATGTCTTCGAATATTTGGTTCTAGGACATAATATATACCTACCGCCAAAAAAAAAAATTCTGTGACTTTTTTTCGGATCAGAATAAAGACTGTCCTACTTGATATCATACACTAGTGCCTACAAAGGTCACTCGATCATTCGTGACATGGGCATGACCGGTAAACGTTCATTACCGTGTTTCCTTATACGCTGTATGTTTCTGTATTATGCAAACTATTGTTTTTAATAGCACCTATAACTGTGATTTTTATTTCAGTTTAAATTGGAGACTGGTTGACAAAATTATATTATACTAGCTTTTGCCCGCGGCTTCGCCCGCGTACATAAAATATAGCTTATATCACTCAGGAATAAAGCAGCTTTCTGTCGATGAAAAAATTTTAGCAATCGGACCACTACTTTCAGAGATTACCTCCTACAAACAAAAAAAACAAACTTTACCTCTTTATTATATTAGTGAAGATGACTTAATGTGGGCAGGTAGAGTCTGTCTAATAAGTCAACCGACTTGGGAATTTTGTATAAAATTTAATCATTTAAAAAATACTTATATTCGATACTTTTTATAAGGTTCTTCTGTTAGTAAACAATGATCTCTATCTTCTAATCAACCTTGATTATTGAACCCGCGTTGACTACATCAGATTTAATTAAATCCTAATAATTACCCAAGTCGTTTAAATTATTAGACAGACTCTATCACTATAACGATTCTTGAAGGAGGTATATGTCTAGTGGTGAGCTTGCCTGGATTTGATTATGTTTTTGTCTCGTACATTTTTTTGAAAATACTGCTATCAAAAATAAACATTTTTCTTTTAACTCGTTGCCCCACTCTAGAAACACGTAAACTCACACACACAAGAAACCCAGACCCGTAACCATACAAATATTTTTTTCCGTACGAGAATCGAATCCGTGACCCGCAGTGCAGCGGCCTATCGCTCAACCACTGCGTCAATTTTCGCAACACGTTTATTTTTTTATAAGTTTCGATCATATCTAGTCTATAATTAATACGTTTGTCTTAACGTAGCCTATCCTTAAAAAATTTAAAATAAAAACCAATACAATATTAACACCGTTAGATAAATAAGATGTCGTGTGCGATTGCAGTCTGTCTGTCGCGAAACAAAGAGAGTTATAAGCAGACATCAAAAACAGAGCAGGCATATAGAAGTTTTTTTTTGTATAAACCACGAGAAAGACTTTTTTTTCAAACCACTGCAGGTTTTGTTAAGTAATATGATGAAAAAGATCGGAAAGGATTAGACAGTAATCTTCTCTAAGTGTCCGAAATTTGAAATCGATTCCTCTTTTCAAAAATTAAGTAGAAGTGCACCATCTATCCTCTCAAGGAGACCTGAGTATGCAAAAATAACAGAATAAATATCATAATAAGTAAATAAAAACTGGGCAAGTGCGAGTCGGACTAGCGCACGGAGGGTTCCATGCAAACTATTCCCGAATGGAGTCTCGAAGGTTTTTCCGAATTGTAATTTTTTTTTTGTGACGTAGGTAACAACTTTACTGTTTTCAGATTTATTCCTATACCTGTGCTATGAGACCTTGCTTTGTGTCAAATTTCAGGATTCTAGATCAACGGGAAATACCCTATGAATAAATTTCGATCTTTGAGAGTATCAAAATATACGTTTTATTGCGGCATAAACGGCCGTATTTTTATTCGTAAACTTAGATTTTTTTATTTTTTCGTAGCTTAAAGGGACTACAGACTTGAGTGTATGGTTTTTAATTTCAACTCGATACCTCCACGCATTCTCGAGACAAAAGGATTCTTGAAAGACAGATAGACGGACGGACAATAAAGTGATCCTATAAGGGTTCCGTTTTTTTTCTTTTGAGATACGGAACCCTAAAAATAATTAAAATCGTTTAGTTTATATTGATGTAATATGTCATCGATCCAAACGTTGTCACTAATAGAAACACGCTATCTTTGTGAGGAGACAATAGTCTGTATTTCCAAAGTTAAAGTTCCCTGTATCCCTATTTATTCTTTTTTGAGTTTTTTATTATTAGATTTTTTGTGTTTTCATATTGTTTGATACAATATGAAAAACACAAAAAATCGTAGATGATATTATTATTTAACTATTATCCTCTCCCATCACAAAACCTTCAAACATCCTACCACGAGACACATAATTGCGCGCAGTTGACGTTTCTTTCCTCGTGTTTCCATCATGGCGACTTTATTTAAGTCATTAGTTGTGTGTTAATGTTAAGGGAGGGTTCTGTACATTGTGGTTGAATTTACACGGTTCTGCGTTGTCTTTGGATTATAGAGGCGCTATGTCATTACGAGGTTGTGGTGTAGACAGAAGTCTAGCTGTGATTGCAAAGTTGAGAATGTTTTTGTATAGAGATGCTTGTCTTTTTTTAATAATAACTATATGTATGTCTTTGTTTTAAACAACATGTCGGTTTCATGTGTTCATAAAATATTTGAGATTGATTACATAACGTCTTTAAAACAATATATTTTATGATTTATTCAATCCTGAATTTATTTTTGTTGTTTAGAGAAATCTTCATGGGTATTCTCCCTTTGGGGAGAACGGAGTATTGCTTCCGACTCTAACCGACTAAAATTCTACAGATCCTACCGCTACCATGGATCGGGGACCGGGGAATGTATTATATTCACGCGAATTCCTGACTTGTATCTGCTAGCCATTTCTAGCGACCCAGTCAGCATGTGAACCCTATCATCAAGTGAGGCCAATTCAATGACTGCACTTACTCCATCCAATATTGTCACAGGTTCCTCTTTATGGAAGCTGCAAATCTCTTTTCGGTGCCAAGCCTGAATTCCTCCAAAAGTCAGAGAGCCATAATAAATATCTGCTTTTGGTTTCATAGTCAGAACTTAAAAATATGATTGGTTTACCTAGGTTGCTAATTTACTAAGATGTCATGACCTCCTGCTTATTTGAACGTTGACAGTCAGCATAATTATCCTAATCAACGACATATATAAGATACTTCTCATAACGTGAGGAACTAATGACATGCTGAGGGAAATAGGAGTCCACCGGATACGAAAAACAAAAGAACAGCCAATATATGACTCTTTATCTACATACTCGTATATAAAAGGAGAAAACGACTGATATACAACGCGCAGCCGATATTACTTGGATTAGGAACGTGAAATTTTGCATAAGGCTTCCTTTAATGATTACGTCATTTGCCAGCACTAAGAAAGGATTTTCCAAAATTCAGTCGTCGATAGCG
This sequence comes from Mythimna ferrago, assembly GCA_910589285.2. Taxonomy (NCBI): domain Eukaryota; kingdom Metazoa; phylum Arthropoda; class Insecta; order Lepidoptera; family Noctuidae; genus Mythimna; species Mythimna ferrago. The sequence goes on along the minus strand of OU342691.1, from coordinate 6,236,985 downwards.
CGCACTGTTCGCCGCGCCTGAAGGAGTTGTCAGCAACAGCAGGGGCCCAGCTGGGTTGAAGCCTACTGGGGCCAGGGTTATCCGAAAGGGAACTCGAGCCCCCGTATGAAGGCTTGAAGGAACGGGGTGGGTTTTTTAGTCAGTAAGAGTCTGACACTATCTCACGCCCTGCCCAAGAGCGGGGGATATCATTGATGATTTTCCCCACAAAAAAAAAACCCTAAACATATGAAAGGGGAATCCAAAGTTCGTATTGAGAAACTTACATTCACGGTGCGGTGGCAAAAGCTAGCTACGATATATACCTCTAAAAATATAAACATGAACGATCTTTAAAGTAACATGACCATCGTAAACAATATCAAAGTCAAAAAAACAATAGAATATTCTCACTATTCCAGACGTAATTTTGTTGGCAGTCATTTAGATCACAAGACAATGATATAAGGATGTATTACACATACCAAATTGCTGTAATATTGTGTTATTTTGTGCTCAGACGAGGACAAACCGTTTTACAGCTATTACGGTAGGACAGACATGTTAAGTATTTGATTATCTTGGTCTGATGGGCCAAAAAATGTTATTTTAAAACATTTGTAGATTTGACTCAATGTACAGATTAGTATCCATCACATATCTGTAGAATACCTATATTATATCGTAACTACAACTTTAGAGACTGAGTCACCCTCGTCCATTAGACAAAAACCACTGCAAGTCATTACACATGGTCCCTGAATGGTGCTAATCAGACAGTAACTGGTAGTAGTTTTAGATCGAAGTCTTGTGACCATCCACAGGGCAAAGACGTAATGCCAGGCGGCCTAGCCGTATTCCAGTACGATACGATACAAACTACTTTTTACAGCATAATCTTAATTAGCCTTATAATTTTCGGGGACTCAAGCCTCCATTTTAGGAGATAAAATAGGCTGTACTTTTTTATTAATAAGAAGGACTCGCACTTGACCACTATGTCAACTGATACTAAGGTGAGATATCCATAAATCTACCACATGGATCCAAAGCGATTTGATGGATGTCACAAGTTTTCGAATTTTGGGTTCTAGGATATGCCGGTTTCCTCACGATGGTGATCGGTAATCTATCAAACAAATTCAAAGCGGATTCATAGATGTCACATGTCTTCAAATTTTCTAATTTCAAATATTCTAGGACATGCAAGTTTCCTCACCAAGTTTTGCGTGTTTTCGGACAAGCAAATGTTCAGCATCAATCTACTGTAAGCTGATAATGATGATGATCTTTATGACATACATTCCAAACCACATACAATTCACTGGTACGTTACAGGTACAATCATTTGGTACTTTTTGTCTGAAACAATCATCTAACGAGATAAATCTAACATTAGTGACATTCACACCTATCTTAACATCTCAATGCCACACATCAAAATCGCATTTGTTCATGTGAAACTTTAAAACAATGAATTTTTGGACTTCATTATAATACGCTTACCGTTCTATGATAAGCTCGGCGTGTACTATACAAGATTTGACGATTTCGAAATAAGTAATGGCTGTACTCATAATATTTTGTTCATGTGTGGTGGTTGGATAAACTGATGCCCTTCCAATTTGTAATCCCATTTCTACCTAAAAAAAGAAAGATGAAGATGTATTTTATGTGTAATAGTTTTCCTTTTTAGTATACAAAATTACCCATTTTGATAAATTTTTATTGCGTCAGTAGCATGTTTATGTATGCGTGCGTTACCAACACTGTTGCGCTATCAATGTAGTAGTCTGATGCCCATATTAGTTATCTTAGGATAGGTAACTAATTTCTTAAAAAAAAAAACACTAAGTAAATGCATTTATAAGTAAAATTTCATAATGGGTCTGCATTATTCCAGTTAAATGGTGTAGAGGCACCTTTTAGCTTAACTGAACAAGCTGGTTCATAAGTAGATCTCTGGTAATACTTACAGTCTGACAACTATATTACATCAAGTCGTTGAGCTCCTCAGTAGTCCTGAGTTGAGCTACACGCATACTGACAAATGCTTGCACTGACTGGTCAGGTCCACTAAGAACAGTGTGGTTCTTTCTTCAAAAGACCATCTCAGACTTTAAACTGCATGGTTCTCATATGATTTGACCATTACATGTTGACTATATGGACTTTAAATGAGACTTTTACCCCTGAGTTTGTTTCAGTGTTTCTTGTTATGGTAGTCAGCTAGGAAACACTGGCCTCATCTAGTTTAGACAGACTAAAAATCTGGCGTGTTAATTAAATTTCATTTATGATTTATCATACCATTGTTTTAAGCTGAAGCGATGACGGTGTAAAATAATTCAAAGTGAGTTAAGAAGTAACATTATATGTTTTGAATTAATGAGGCATATCTTTACAACTTTTTTTATTTACAATAAATATTTTATAGGCAAACCTATTTGCAAATACTTTATATTATTTTACTTTAAGGTAATCCACAAAAAGAAACTTGTATTTTATTTTTACGATAATGCAACTCAGGTCCCCAAGATACAGGCACCGCCTAGTTTGGAGTCATTGTAATAATTCTGGTAAAATACAACAATATGTTATACCTACTTATATTTAAGAAAATACTTGTAACAATGGTTAAATAAATAAAGTTAAGAATTATTGAATTAATTATTTTTGGAGACAGAACGGACAATAAATACGTGGAATGTGATGATCAGAAATAAGCGTCTTCTTGTAAAAATATATTTAGTGGTATCTGGTTAAACTAGAAGCCAATACCAGCGTTGTTATAAATGATTAAACAGTTTTTTTTTTTGGGAATTCTTGAAATGACTTCTCCTGCTGTGTAGAGAGGAGCAGGAGAGTGTGTGGGTTGGTTTTACGTTCCAGGACCCTTTCGGAAAAGTTAGACGATACCTGATATTTGGATGGATGCTAATTGTGGAGGTGGTTAGTATAATTCACACACATACATTTCTACTATTCCGTAGGTATGTTGTAAAATCATTTATCTAGTATTACATTTTTTTATCAAGTTTTACATTTTTTTTCTAAAGAAAACTTGTCTTTAAACCAAATTTTATCTAGTGACATCTAGCGGTGGATAGTGGAACTGTTGTCACTCTTCAAACGCCTGGCAGCTGTCCGAATGATTGAAGCAACTTACTAGCTACACTCGTAAGTACGGGTATGAGTGGACAGATGGCGGTAGGAGAAATCAAAATTATTTAGTTAGTTTACGATAAAACTATTCTGACAACATTTTGACAGTAAGTTTTTATTTTTATGTAGCCATAAGTTTTACTGGTACGATACGAGTTTTATCGGTACAGAATAGAATTATCTTTATTTTACACTAAAATAGTAACAAAACTTTTACACAAACTTTTACTCGATTCGCGTTAAGATTAGACATTCAAAGAAACTTTTGTTTACTGTCTGTTTAAACGATTTTAACTTCTATTCCGTAGTCATAAAGATGGCATTAAAAGCAAAATAGTACATTATGATATAAGTGTGTAATCACTAATCACTCATGTGTATCATACGACGTTTTTCACTTGTGAAGAAAATAACTGTAAAACTAGTAAACTTGTGTGGCGGTAAAAATCTGATTTCATATGCGCGACCATATTTTTTTTATTTACCTTTCAATACACTCACTGAAATGAATAAACGGGGGTTGACCGGCGACTCGTGGGGGACGACCTGCGCCCAGCCTGATACGATAATGTATCAAAATTATGGCGGGGGAGAGGTTGAACAATAAGGTTTTAACTACACTAAAGCACTTGTGCGTAATGGTAATCAAAATGTCACAGTTTGGTAACAAGGGCCATTATGTACCTAAGTGCAGTGCAATAAGAGTCACTTTCTGAGCACAGGAGCAAGTGTATTGAAAAAGTAGTTACAAAACCAACTATTTACCTACTGGAGTTGCCATTTGTCATACCAGCTACGCAATAAAAGTCAAAATCGGTATAACGGACATTAAAAATGTTTTTTTTTTTAATGCCTAATTTTATTTTGAAAAGTATATAAATCTTATTGGGTGGCAGTATTCTGAACCTTTATTGACTAGACACCGTCATTCTCTTTATATTAGGTTCCTCAATACTCTGCAGACAGAAATGGAAGCCCTACATAACGGGGCTACGTTGGCTTAACATATTTACGACGGCCGTCCACATAGGCTACTGTACAATCAATATGCTAGAATGCCTAGGCTATACAGTTGTATGGATGGAAAATGATAAAAAGGGTTTACATGCCTATGCGTTTGGATTTATTCCTATGGAATTACTCTGTTACATTAAGTAATAATAAAATTCGCTCGGCCTGTTGGTCTAGTGGTTAGTGACCCTGACTGCTATGCCGGAGGTCGTGGGTTCGATTCCCACCCAGGACAAATGTTTGTGTGATGAGCATAATCATTTGTTCTGTGTCTGGGTGTAATTTATCAATAATATATATGTATTTAGAAATATATAAGCATGTTTATCAGTTGTCTAGTACCCATAACACAAGCTCTGCTTAGCTTGGGACTAGACGGCGTTGTGTGATAGTTGAGAAATATTATTATTATTATTATTTTGTCCCAGATAATCATTCCTTTAATATTACTTTTTAATTTATATTCAAAATAAAATTAAAGTTAAAATTCAAGTAAAAGTTTGATAAACCCAATTTACAACGGTAAATTGTGATTTGGGTTTATCAAATTTCTTTTTTTACTAAAAACTACTTTTAAACTTAAAAAAAGTTTCTTTTTTTACTACTTGGTGTTAGAGTTCTGGCTTCTAATTATCCTTAATGGCTGAAAAACATACAGTTTCTATAATGGCCTGGACTAGTAGTTTAATTTGTTTTGTAAATCTTGGAGGAATTTCGGTTTGTTAAGATGGCGGTGGTCATCCATCCACAAAAAAACCCCGACAAATGTTGCTTAACCTTAAAGATCAACAAATTATTACCTTCTGAGAACGTACTTATATTTGTCTCACTAAACTTCGAGATCTGATCATAACAAGAGTTTCTTATGTGACTGCAAAAAAAAAGTATAATTTTTGTCGTTCGTATCAAATATCTGAAACGCATAATACTGAAAGAGTTATGAGTATACATAATGGATGGATGGAGAGGGAGAGAGAGGCCGAAGACATGGTAGATGGATTGTGTGAGAAGTGATATGAAAGAAAAGGAATTTAGTGATAGTGTGACGGATGACAGGACAGAATGGAAGAGAAAAACATTTTGCGCCGTCTCTAAATAAAACAGCACAAAGGCAAGGAGATGATAATGAAGTGGTGAAAGCCACATCAAAATTAAATAACTATTAATAATTTAATTTTAGGAGGAGTTAGTGGATAAATAGAAAGGTATGTATGAGCGGAAAGTGACTTTTTACACTGAGCACATAGAAATGTATACAACAGAAATATTATATAACACCTAACAAAAAAAGACACAGGATCAGAATATACTACAGACCATTCATACAATCATAACTTAATAATGAGCCAGTGCAATTTCATCAACACACTGATAAAATTCGAATTGATAGGTACATGATATCCAAAATCACTAAAAGCAGCCTTGCTCGTCAGAGTTAGTTATTTCACTCATATCAATCATCTTCCAGATAACAAAGCTTTCACGGTAATGGACTACCTTAAACCAGTGATACTACAGTATGGAATATCCACTCCCTATGAATATTTAGTAATAATATTTACAGCTAGCTGGACATGTTTTTGGTGGTGCTGGACATTTTTGTGAAATTGATTACGAAGCAGAAAATACGTAAGATTCGACAAATCATTTATGGTGCCCTAAATTTAAAAAAAAGTTCTGATGTGTTATTAAAAATGACTAGAATTGGTACATCATAAAATTTGTTACAGGTGGCGTTTTAAAATATTTAATGAAATAATAGATATAATTTAATTAATATAATCAATATGTGTGAAAAACCTAATTTGGATGACATAGACTGGGAAAATGTAAGTTATCTGTTTTATAACTGCAAAATAATTATGTAGTTCTATTCTAAAATAGATTTGAGTCAATTCAAAAACATTTTGAAATCTTACCTACATAATTATATACTAATCTAACTGTGACTATTAAACAAATAATTATACGTCTTAAAATTTAATTAATAAACCCAGCAATAATCTAAATCCCTGTGGTTTTAATAAATTGTTTGAAACAAAGCATAAAAACGAGATAAGATAAGACAACAAATCAATACAAATGAATGAATATATCTATCTGTTTACAGTTTGATACATCACAAGTACCATTCCCGAACACACTATGGCATGTAAAACCAGCTCAAGAAATTGCTTTGAAGACTACAGCAATGCTGGTTGTTGGCTTAACCGGGATATTTCTGAATTCAATAATATTGATAGTATTAATAAAAAACAGATGGCTCTGGTCTGCCAATAACTATTTAATCGGAAACTTGGCGTTGACGGATTTACTTACGCTCATTATATGCCCTTGGTTCATGCTTGTCAGAGATTTCTTCCAAGCGTATGTTTTGAAGAACTTTGGTTGTCGGTTTGAAGGATTTTTGCAAGGTAAGAATGCTTAGGTCACTGCTATATTGCTCTTAGAACAGACGGTCAGTAACGCCGAAAAGTACTGGAGTGGTGACCGCGCACTGGAAGTTGGAAGCCTCTCACAAAGTAGATAGGAGACGCCCAGGACAGTTCGCTGTGGTGAAACTTGGGGGCTTATACGTATGTAGCAGTGGACGTCTTTCCGCTGACATGATAATGATGGTGGTGATACCTGCTATATAATTCGTCAAATGGCTCCTCTCGCTTTGAGTGAAGCGAGAAAATATTAGACATTTTTCTAACTAAAACCCACCTGTGCTTTTTCAGTTGTCTTCTGCTTTCCGGGAGATACAATAACTCTTTGTAATAGTTCTCTAAAATTTGAGTTCAATTTAAACGATAAAATTATATTATATTTTTTATCTTATTTATTTTCGTAGCTTTTACAAGTCTCAGTTGAAAATTCTAAGTAAAATCATTACTTGAAAGTCTCATGATCTTACCTGTATTTGTTTTATTTTCAGCATCTTTCCTGATCTCAAGTGTATGTGCAATCTTGCTAGTATCATATGACCGCCTGGCGGCTGCAGCACTGACAGCAGAAGCCAGGATTACTATAAAAGCAGCTCCCATGATAATCATAGCAACGTGGGTTTGTTCATGTGCTTTGTCCCTGCCATGGGTATTCAAGAGGGAATATATGGTAACTTTTTCTATTTGATTTACTTTTTATATTATCTAATGATAGACATAGAGGTTATTTGGTTATCCAGATTTGGTTAATATCAATCTACAAATCCTGGAGCGGTTGTGACCGCGCTTATACTAGTAAAAAATAAAACATTTGTTCTCGTGCAATGTACCATTTATCAGTTCTTTTTGGACTGAAGAAAACTACTTCCTCATTTTTACAGGAGCGGCCATGGAAAGACTATTTAGAGAGTTTTTGTGTTGAAGATGTGGCAGTACTTGGAATTTACTGGCATTTTTTATCGATGCTCATAGTTTGGATTCCACTTGGGTTAATGCTGGTCACTGTAAGTTCATCACTACTATTGCAAATAATTTTATTCTTTCCACTTTCACTGGCAGTTTATCAACAACGAATTTGTTTTTATTTACAATAGCTTGTTTTACTCAGTCGCTGTTTGGTCCTAGTGACCAAAATTTTTTATAAAATTTGAGGTGCCATGTTTATGGTCTCCTGTAGGAGCAGTGGCAGCCTACTGACTAAATAGATATTATGTAGCCTAGTAACTGGGTTATAAAAATCAGAAAGGTAGACAATATAACACAGACAGTCTCAGACACGACATAACTCTATTACTTTAGAGAAAAATTAAAATGTACCATTTTAATAAACAACTTGATATTTTTGCCTTATTTAATTTAATGAGTTATGATGATGGTCTTATGAGTTTAGTTTAAATTAAATACATGGCACTGCCGCAGATCATACAAATTTTCTTACCATATTATCCGATTCTGATCTGCAAATTGAACGATTGGCGGTTATTGTTGCGAGTTCGATTCTCGCACGGGACAAATATTTGTATGGCCTACAGATAGGTGTTTTGGGTCCTAGTGTCTTGTGTGATGATACAGAAATTATTTTTAATGTAGAGCAACGTTCTTTATAAAAAATATTTTTTTTATTATTGCAAAACTTTGTGAATTTTTTGAGCTATCCTAGAGCATGAAGTAGATTGTTTTCATAATATTTTTCTCTTTTACTTCACAGTATGGCACAATAATGTGGCGTCTAGAATGCAGTGTCCGTGAGTTATCTTCACGTGGGGGTGGTCAGTCCATTGCAAGAGCTCGCAGTCGTGCTTTGAGGATAACTGCTTGTGTCCTCCTGACTGGTATATGCTGCAGAGTACCATATACAGCACTGATTTACTGGAGAAGCCAAATGAGTTCGCATATAAATGCAGTACGTAAACTAACTAGTTAATTTGGGTGTCTTCAAGGCTAGAGTGAATAGGCTCTTAACAAACTAGTACGCCTCACCATCAAAGATTGCATCGCTACTTACCATCAGGTGGGATCGCAGTCAAGCACTAGTTTATCTCAATTAAAAAAAAAAAAAAAATATTATCGTCAAAAGTGGTAAAGACAAGGTTGCCTATAAAACCAAGACTTTGGCTAATTAAATATTTGATTTGATTAAGCTTAAGAGTAGTACATAAATCAATTTTGTTTGTTACTTGAGTATTTGGTTTCATGTTTTGATGAAAAATAATATCAGAGCCAAGAGAAGATCTATCATTATTTATTTTATTTTGTACTCTGTTACTTCTTCCAGGTCGATGGTAGCTTCGATATTATGTGGTTTGCTGCCAACTACCTCATGTATTTAAACTGCGCTATCAATCCTCTTATCTACGGCTTCACTAATGTAAGGTTTCGCAAAGCTATGGACAGGACTCCTGGGATCGCTTGCTTCAAGTTCGGATCCTGGTGTTGCATGTGTACTATGGTTAGTTTTCTTTTATCTCATTACACGCGCCACGATGATAAGATTTTATCAGACGTTGATAGAAATTACCGCCAATGCACTCATAGTTTTAACACGGGTTAGATATTAAATTAAGAAAATAATGCTAACCATCGAATCGATCGAAAAGATTACCAGCATGTAATCTCTTTTGTGATTAAAAGCTGTCTGGTTTCAGCTAGATAACTAAAATATTCAGATAAATATTGTAGATACTGAATCCAGACATAAACAAATAGATTTTTCAAGTTATATAGTACTTTTAGTTGCAAGCCTCAGTAGTTCGGAACGCCAAAATATCGATATAAATATCATTCAAAAATATAATTTGTATGCATGAGCATACAAATTATATTTTAAAACATATTTTATTTATTTTAGAAATTAAACAAATTAAATTATAAAATACATTTAACTAATTAAATATAGTATGTACACTAAAGGCCTTGCATCATAAAACTCCTCCGCATCGCTGTCGACTGAAAGTGCACCCAAGAGGCTGACGGCAATGCCACGGTGTATGGCAATGCTTAATCTCTGACCGAGGTAGAAGCCAGCCCTTGGGTTACGCGAAGAGTCAACTAATCGTTAAAAGCGTTCCTTGCTAATGTTGGTTTACTTATTTGTTATTTATAAAATGATCAAAATAATACTATTACATCACAAGATCCTAATTCAGTTTGTGTTATTTCAGTTCAACAAAAAGCGAATCCAAATAGTGGACAAGAATACAGAAAAGGTCTTTGTGATCGAGAATTCACCAAAACCGAACAAAAGACTCTCACGAACAATAAAAAATATACTACACATCAACAAGGATTCTCTGGATTTCAGCCTTAAAGTTGACGAAGCTACCACTAAGCCAACTAAAATCACACCAGTAAAAACTGAACAAGTTTAAAAATAAAAGGAAAGATATAAAAAAAACATTTTGATGTAAAGAATGGAATTTTTACTATAAGTATAAAACTAAGAGAAAAAGATGGATAAGTTGGTGACTGTAATGCTTACAGATTAAATAATAACATTTAAAAAAGACATTGTTAATGATATAAGTTTGCCAAGATTAGTTCCTATTTTAGTGATAATTATATTATTATTATTATACTTGTAATGGTGGATGGGTCATTCAAACTAATATGAGTGAACAATATATTTTATTTTTCATTATTATAAAATCTATTTGTAAAACTATTTTACATAGTCGGTTTTAGTTATTTGTTGGTAAGTAGAGTTTAATATTAAAGATACACTAAAAATTAATAATATATTCATCGTGTCATATTTTATTAAAATAATATGATAAAGTTGTGTTTTTTTTTTTTAATTTTTGTTATTCACCTCTTAACTTTTCAAAATTAATTGACTTATTCACAAAAAGTACTTTAAAATTAGCAACGTCTTTGACTATTACGATTCATTGAATTTCTTCTTCTGCAGTATTATCCAAAAGATAAGTAAGCTCATTTATCTTAGCTTCCAGAGTATCTTTCATGTGTGGTTCTATTCTCAATATGTTGGTAGCCTCTTGAAGAAACACTAGGCTTTCCATCAGTTCATCCTGAAAATAAGAGACTGAATAAAAAAAATGCTCTGAAGGACAACTGGTTTGAAGCCCAGGACCCTTTGTTTAGGTGTGGAAGAGGCTTATGGTCCGGCAATTAATATCTTTCGGCTATAAACTAATAGTACTTTTAATTATATTTATTATTACTCAAGTATCGAATGTTATGTAGTCAGATAAAAAGAGAGCTTTGTCATTCTTTTCAAACAAATTTTGTCATTCTTTTTAAATGGAAGGAAACTCGATCGGTAATGTCCCAACAAATCACAGAACAGAAGATTCCTGTGTTATATACAACAAATATTAAAGAAAATGAAGAGCTCAATTTATTAGTCCAAGACTATATCTAACTCTTTCATCTGACGTAAAGCAAAATAAACTTTGTTTTTATGACATAATTATTCGAAACAAGTGTTTCAGACACTTTCAACTTGTAATAACAATGTAATCATTATAATAAACATATATAAGATCATTAAGAAATATCACATCGCACAATGTAAGAATTACACTTTTTCGAAGTGACAAAAATGTGCAACAAGATGAATAGTGATATAAACGTATTTTTATGATAATATGGTTTTTATCATCACGTTGATTTAATATATAGGCCGCGATGTCATCAGATGAACATTTATTTAATCTGGCAATCATCCAGATTGTACAAAACGTACTCTAGGAAACAGAATGTGGGGCTATTATTATTATTACAGATAGAAAATTTAGAATAGTAGACAATACTAAGTGTTATAGAATTTGTTGGAATGCAAAATTTAGTGGTGATTACAATAAAATTACTGTAAATTCTGTTGTGGTAGGTACCACGATTTAACAAAATTAAACTGGCATTTCTTGGACACCCAATATCATACCGCTTAATTTAAAAATAGAGATTTTTAATAGTAAACCGGTTTTAAACAGTAGCTCTTAATAATAATTACGAATATTAATGCCATCCTCGAGCAATTTAGACTATTTGCCTCACATATTTTTTTTATATAATTCCACGGCTTTTTCTGCCGACTTATTGTGCTCGACATATACATCAGATATCGTGAGAGCCACCATCACAATTTGTTTTCACTGTAGTTATCTAAAACAGTACCTAACTAGATATGATTCCGCAGTCTGCTATACTCTTAAAATGTTTAACGCCCTCCTGACTGCTGATCCTGAATGTGATGTGTAAAACAGAAAAATTGAAGAAAAATAAAGCGTGCTAGTTTGATATTAACCCCTCGAGCGCCGATTGTATATACGTCTGTACAACTTGAAAGTGTGTCCATTGTTTCATGCTAATTTATTTGTTTTTTAAATTACATTGTTTCTTAATTTATTTAAACATTGATTTTGTTGACTTATTCTAGGAATTAATCTTGCTTCGTCACACAATTATATAGGTATACCTAACGTTTTTGACTAATATGATTAAGAATGGACTAGAACTACATTTGCCAATTAATCACAAACAATTTTCAAAGATCTCAAACTATTTTCAAGCATTATAGTGAGTTTAGCAATAGTTTTCAGAAGTGTTCCACTTCTAATCACGATTGCTTAACTCTTCTCTCGTTTCCAGTAATGACAATTTATTAAATAATATCGACTTGTTCTGCACCAGTGTTCGCTACACTACCTTATAACGGAAGATATCACAGACGTTTTTCAATTATAGTTATCTTCTCTCGTAACTTACTGATTAATTGACTTGTATGTACTTTCTTTTTAATTTTTTTTTTTGGTAATATTACAATCTTTATATTAATGGTTTATTACTCTGTAAGCCTTTTTAAAAATAAATAATTAACTAAAAATATATAACATTCGATACTTTGTGAACTTAACTCAAATCATTATTGCATAAAATTGTGTATTTTATTTTATTTTATTTTAGCATTAAATTACCAAAGCATGTTTCCAAAACTCATCAAGTTATGTACTTCAAACCACAAAGTAAACTCTTACCTGAGCACCAGCCTTAGTTAGCTTTCCAGTTTCATACTCCCTCTTAGTCTTCATTGTCATAGCAGCCTGCAGTTCCAGAAGTAAAGTCCCTCTAAATCTGGACCAGCCTGGCTCCAGTTTATCAGCTACCTCCAGTAGTTCATGACAGAGGTCCACTTTTCTCCTTATGAGAGCGTTAGGCAGTTCTGAAACATAATTTAAGAAATTGTCATGTGCTGTAACTTAGATATCATTATTACTATTTAAAAAAATATTATGTATCTCCGACTTCTTTTTTAGGTACTGAATGGCTTTATAAACGCAAACACTTGATTGAATTTCATCAGATATTATTATCTCTCGTTGTTGTTGTCTGGCAAAAGACGAGTACTTGTGTAGGTACAACATAGTGGCTAGGATTACTCAACAAAAACTTGGATCAAATGCCAACTTAATGATTTTGAGTACACTGATAATGGGGTATCCATTATCAGTGTACTCAAAATCATCATCCCACATGACGAGAACCTCTAAGAAAATCTGAGAAACAGAAGCAAATCAAATATCTCAACTTAGCATCCGAGGAGTCAATATATGGATTGTAGACTCGGCTGTCATTGTGCCTATTATCGATACTGTCAACGGCCTGATAGCCAAAAGCTTCCACAATTGCTTGTCAAAACTGTCGCGGTTGAATAAAAGGCCTCATACGGAAGGCATTAATCCTCCATATGGCTTGTATTGAGAGGAGTTTCTTTTACTTGTCTCTAGAACTCTAACCTTTCGATAACCTAAGTACAGTAGTTATTGTATAATGAATAAAACAAAAGTAAATCTGATTTACCTATTTAAATTACTCAAGTTTACATGTTAACCTAAGGTAATGACATTTTGAAATAGCATTGCTCATTTGTCAGCGTTCCAAAAATTTTATTGAAAGGAAAATTAGTTCAGGGATAGAATGTCGATATAACTAGCATGTTAGTGTATGCAGTATATACACTAAAATGTTTATTTTTAACTTTAGTTAGAATATCTCCATACCGTTACTATCCAGTTAGTTTTAGTCTTTTAGTTAGTTAGTTTTAGTTTAGTTCTAACTAAAGTCATCGTTACCCATTCGCTTACACTTCGTAACATAGCCTGAGTCAGGGCCAGACACAAGGTGTCGCTGATCTCCTCCACAAGATTTCGGTGGTGCTCCTAACATAAGCGGGACAGACTTCCACTATATCCTCCGGGCAATCAACACATACATACAACACATTCCAGAATACTTTTGTTGAGTGTTTATTTGGACAAGTGTTAGAAATGATAGATACAGAAAAACTATTGGAAAACCAAAGTATACTCGGTTGATTTAGTGTTTTTGCCTGGCTTTTTAAAATGTTTACTTGCCCCATTACGAGTGTAAAAGAGATGTTGTATCATACTTTTTTTTACCACTCAACTGTAATTTAGGTTAAAAACACATGCTCTGTAGACGTCAATCACGAGATCTAATTTAACCACGACCGCATATAAGTACCTGTTAAACTATATCCTTTATAGTTCCCATATATTTGTACCAATGCCAACTTGGCTTGCACTACTAAATGGTTGGTAGGATGCAATGTCTGGCTATACTTCTCAATGAAATCTTCGAATTCATTTGGTGCAGTTTTGTTCAGTTTCTGAAGATCTTGTTTCAACGCGTTGTTACCCCAAACCATCTGCTTGCTTAAAATACTGTGTTCACATTTCTCACATTTCCATGGTGCTTCTTCATCTAATGGATTAGTCGAAACCAACATTGAGCCCCGGTTATTAGTATTTTGGGCAAAAGGATTATTACAAACGGAGCAGTATATATTACCCAGATGTGTTCCAAATTCTGTAGGGTCTTTACATCTATCGCATTCACAATCAAAGAATTTATTTGTCTGCAAATGCTTTCGTCTGTCCAAAGTTCCCCACAAAGATTGTGTATATGTGGCAGTTATCAAGTCACCCTTAGATATAGGCACTGTTGCTATTACAGCCAAATGGGAGTCATCCCCGATAAATATATGCCTAGTATTAGGTCTACAGCTTTTTTTTTTTTTTTTTTTTTTTTTATGGTGGGAAAAAATCATGCATTGACATCCCCCGCTCTTGGGCGGAGCGGGAGATAGTGTCAGACTCTTACTGACTAAAAGACCCACCCCGTTCCTTCTAGCCTTCATACCGGGGCTCGAGCGCCCTTTCGGATAACCCTGGCCCCAGTAGGCTTCGACCCGGCTGGGTCCCTGCTGTTGCTGACAACTCCTTGAGGCGCGCGGGAACAGTGCGCGCCGTCGACGACTTGGGCTTGGTCCGGACAGTTACCGGACTGCCGGACAGCGAACTACCCATTGCTCACTGTCCGCAAGCCCGCGCCTACGGTGGCCGGAAATCGGGATCAGAATCCCGGCGGCGGCGGCGGAGGCGATAACGCCGTTGCCTGATGCGTTCGGCCTCCTCCTTTGCGAGCATTACTGCTTCGCAGAAGTCGGCGACCGCCTGCCACTCCTCCTCGCTCCGGACCATGGCCTCAACCAAGGCCCGGCGCGAGAGGTCTCCGCCGCCGATCGCCCCCACGAGGGCACGGCGATGCTCCGCCCAAGCAGGGCACACCTCGACTGTGTGCTCCACCGTGTCCTCCGGGCATTCCGCACAGTGGCGACACCCGGGCGTCACTTCCGCACGAATCCGGTGCAGGAAACTCCCGAACGAACCATGTCCGGTAAGGACCTGCGTCATGCGGAAGGTAAGGACGCCGTGAGGTCTTTCCAGCCACGCCTCAAAGAGGGGACTTACCGCCACGACTGTGGCGTGCCCAGCACTGGGTTGCGATAGTCGTTGACGCCATTTCACCATAAGATCCCGCCGGAGCTCTGTCCGCCATGCCGTGACCTGTCGCGGCAGCGGACTTTCACCCCGGCGTTGCATCTCCACGCGCATATCGTGCATGTGTGCAAGGACTGTTGCCTCCAGATCCCACGGTGGTAGGCCAGCCAGAAGGCTCGCCGCTTCGCGGGAGACCGTGCAGTATCCGCGCACCATCCTTATCGCCATGACCCTCTGGCAGGCGTTCAGTATGGCCGCCGGTCGCTTTTTCAGCGATGGCGCCCACACCGGCGCCCCGTAGAGGGCCATGGACCGAACGATCCCCGCGTAGAGCCTCCGGCAGGAGGCGTCTGGACCCCCAAGGTTGGGCAGGAGCCGCTTGAGCGCAGCCCCAGCCCGGTTGAGTTTGGGAGCCAGACGTCGGAAATGCTCCACGAAATTCCACCGGCTGTCGAGGACGAGTCCCAGGTACTTCATCGTCGACCCGACACCGATGTGAACTCCTCCTACCGTTAGTTGGGAACTCAATGGCGGCGCGTTCCGAGAGCGGCGACCGTGGAAACACATCGCCTCGGATTTGTGAAGCGCCACCTCGAGTCCCAACTCCTGGATCCTATCAACGACCATCGCAACCCCGCGTGTCGCTAGAGCGACCGCCGCCTGGTATGACTCTCCCTGCGCTAGAACCAGCGTGTCGTCTGCGTAGCAGACCACGCTGACCCCGTCAGGGAAGTCGCCTCGAAGCACGTAATCGTACCCGATGTTCCACAAGGGTGGCCCTAGTACCGACCCCTGCGGAACACCGCACGACATCTCTCGACGTTTCCAGTCTCCCTGGTGACCGGGGTAGACAATGTACCTGTCCGACAGGTAAGCCTCGACCACTTGACAGAGGTATTCGGGCACCCGGTGGTACCGGAGTGCCCTCCGGATCGTACTCCAGGGCAGGGAATTGAAGGCGTTGGCAATGTCCAAGGACACTGCCACGACACACCTGCCCCGGGACACCGCATCCCCCGTCGTGAGGGCTCGCACGCGCATGATGGCGTCCACCGTAGAGCGCATCCTGCGAAAGCCGAACTGTCCGTCCGAAAGGTCCGGCCCCACCCGTGTTAGGCGCCCGACGAGGCGGTTTGCAATGACTCTCTCAAAGAGCTTGCCCACCTCGTCGAGCAGCACAATGGGCCGGTACGCGGACGGAGAGTCCGCAGGGCGCCCCGGCTTCGCTATGAGGACCAGTTTTCCCGTCTTCCAGCAAAGTGGGAACTGGCCCCTCTCCATGCATGCGCTGAAGAGCCCTCTCAGTCGAGGCCCGAGAGCCTCCATGGCCAGAACCCAGGCCCTCCCAGGTAAGCCGTCGGGTCCTGGGGCGGTGTTCTTGGCGCTCAGCCTTCGCACCGCCACTCTCATCTCTACCTCGGTCACCTCTGGAGTATCGTCGTCGTCCTCGCTATTGCGGTCCGCGTCAGACACCGCCGGCGGAGGCGGAGCCATGGGCGGGGGGGAGTGTTCCCCTCGCGCAGGGAACAAAGCGCTCACCGCACCCTCCACGATTTGGGGCCGGAGACTCTGAGTCAGCGGGGGAGCCCAGGGGCGCAGTTTCTCCCGTACCAATTTGTACGGGCGCCCCCACGGGTCCGCGTTCAGAGACCCCAGCCACACGTCGCGGGCCTCGAGTTTGGCCCGCTTAATCTCCGCTCGGAGGGTGTGTTTTGCCTCTCTGTAACCTTCGTACAGCTCCGCCTCTCTGGCCTCCGCATCCGGCGGGCGGATGCGGCGCCTGCAGTGTCTAGCGTACCGGCGTCGCGCGTGACTGCATGCGTTGCGCAGTGCAGCGATCTCCGGCGACCACCAGTACACCTGGCGCTTAGCTCGCCCTGGACGGACTCGGGGCATTGCCGCGTCGCAGATTTGCGACATGGCCTCCCGGAACCACTCCGCCTCGACGTCTATGTCGACAGGCCTGTCCGGTGCTTGCACCCAGGCCTGTACCGTCGCGGCTTCCAGGAGGAGCTCCCGGTCCATCAGCTTAAGCGCCCATCGCGGACCGCAAGGGCTCTGTCGGACCGGCGCGGCCGAGGTTTCGGCGGAGACGTCCAACCGGATGTACCGGTGGTCGGAGTACGTCTCCACCTCCTCCATAACGCGCCAGTCGACGACACGCGGCAACAGAGCGGGGCTGGCGAACGAGATGTCCACCACTGATTCACCCCGCATCCGCGCCAACGTGGGGACAGAACCCCGGTTCAGGACGACCAGGCCCAGCTCCAAAGCCCAGTCCTCCACCATCTGACCCCGTGGGTTCGTGTACCGGGAACCCCAAGCCGTATTCCAGGCGTTGAAGTCCCCGCAAACGACCACGGGGAGGGTACCAAACCCAGCGACGACGACATTTAGCTCCATAAGGGAGACCTGGAGTTCGTCGAGAGATCTGTTCGGGGACAGGTAGACGCCTACCACTGCAATGTCCCCGAACCGTGCTGCGACGCAGCCCCGTCCCCTCGCAACAGCCTCGAGGGGTGGGGTACCGGCGGCGGCCGACGAGATTAACGTCACCGAGCCGTCTAGGTCCTGAACCCAGTCTCCACGGGGATGGACATAGTACGGCTCGGAGACGACGGCGACATTGATCGACCACTGCGCCATGCTCTGGAGCAACAGATCCTGAGCGGAAGCGCAGTGGTTGATGTTCGCCTGGAGGAGACGTAATGGTGTCGTTATTGACATTCCATTACAGTCTCCTCCTGAGCCCCCTGTGAGGGCACCGCCGCGGCGGGAGCGGCGGCGACAGCGGCGGCAGCCAAGGTGGTGGCTGCGGCGGTGAGGACGTCAGGGTGGATGGGCCTGACCTTGCCCTTGGCCTTGGCGGGGGGGTCGCAGGACCTACCCCCAGCCCGGTGCTCGGCCGGCTTACCTGCAGCCGCACATGCGTAGCAGTGCGGCTTTGCACGGCATTCTGCGGCCTTATGCCCGGGCTGTCCGCACTGGTGGCAGCGGTCACTGCGGTCCTCTGCGGCGCAATAGGCCCCCACGTGGTGCCCCACGTGACAGCGGTAGCACCGCAGAGGTCTGGGCTCCAGCATCTTTACCTGGGCCGAAACCCAGCCCACCAACAACCTTCGGCCCTCGGCCGTTATGGCCTTGGCCGCCGACACGGGACAGCTCACCGTGACGGCTTGCATGCCCGTGCTGTCAGCGCGGATGGTGCCCGCCCGGACCTGATCGGTCGTGCACCCTCCCGCCCTGACGATGGCGGCCACTACTTCCTCCACCCTAACGGAGTCGTCCAGACCCATGATGCGCATGTCTACGCTCTTGGTGGGTCTGGACACTCGGGCCTCCTCGGCGTCCAGGGACGCCCTGATCTTTACGGCCAGAGCGTCTGCGAGTTCCCCGCTATTTGCCCCAGGGACCTCCAAAATTCGGGCACCGGTTGCAGTGCGCCTCATCCGGAAGCCCTCTGAGGCTCCGAACTCACCGAGGTGGCCAATCACCGCCTGCTTGGCTTTTGCCATGACTGCGTCGTAATTGACGCCCTTCTTTTCCGCAGCTGGCTGTAGTGTGATCACTACAGCTGCGGAAGTCGGGGCGCGAAGTCGAGCAGCCATGGCCCGCTTTTTGCGGTCTTGTCGCCGCCTGCGCTTCTTGGCCGCCCTTGCCGCCTTGCTCGCCTTCTTCTTGGCGCCAACGACTGTCCACTCGGCGCCAGCCGAAGGGTCTTCGGGCGGAGGGGGTGGCAGGCGCGACCCAGTCGCTGCCGCAGCGGGAGGCCCCGCCGGTTTGGTGGCAGTCGCCACCCTGCCCTTCGAGGGAGGGGCAGGCTTCCCCTGCCGCTGCTGCTGCTTGGCCGCCGGGACCGGCCTCACAGGCTCCGACACGGCGGCCACGCGCCCGGCTTGCCCCGAACGGCCTGCCTTGGGTGCCATAGTCGTCGTGGCCGCGGCGACCGTAGCATACGACGCCGTCTTCTTTTGGCCGGAGGCTGCGAGAGGGGGGCGCAGGACGATACCCTCCAGGACGGAGAGCTGGCGCTGTATGTGCCCCTGGAACTGTTGCTGCTGCTGCTGCTGCTGCTCCCTAAAGGCAGCCAGCTCCTGCCGCAGCAGCGACACCACCTCCTCACTATCCGCCTGGGGTGAGGGCCGGGATCGGCCCTGCTCCTGCCTGCTCCTCTCTTCGGGGCGAGAGCCCTGGAGAGCGGCCACGGCCGCCTCGAGCCGGCCAAACCTTCCGCTGAGGGTGCGCTCGTAGGGCTCGAAGACGAGCCCCAGCGCCTCCTCAATCGAGGTGTTGGCCAGCTCGATGGAGCGTTTTTTGGCCACCCTCTCCCTCTTATTCGCCACGCTAGTGATGGCGGCTGCCACGACCGCTCGGAATTTGACCAGCGCCTCAGCCATTCCTTCTGGCAACTCACCAGGAAAGTTCGGCACTGGGGCGCTGGCCTGGCGTCCCTCACTGGCGGTCTCAGCGGGGGGCCCTCTTCCTATGCCCGTTTTTCGGGCTGCGCCCCGCCCCGAAGACGAGATCTTCCGGGCAGGTGCCGTCTCATCGTCGGACACGGAGCGCATGAACGCCCTCCTCTTGTTGTTGGGGGCGGATACTTCCACCTCCATCAAATGGAAGGGCTCCTGCACCTCCTCCACTTCGCTCTCCTTGCCGTCCGAGCCGAGTGAAGACGCGGCATCAGAGTCCGACGCCGCGTCTTCACTCACCTCTCTGAGGCCGTACCTACGGCCGGCCTCAACCGGCGTCGCGGACGTGCTGGGAACTGGTCCCAGGGACTCCGCGCTGCCGAAATGTGAGCCACCCTGGCTCTCTGCGTCCACAGAGGACGGTATAGGGTCCGGAGACCCGAGGCTCCTTCTTCTGGACTGCGCGTCGGACTCCGACCGCGCGTCACTCTCAAGTTGGGGTTTTTTAGACAAATTTTTCATTTTTGATCCCACGAGTACAAACTTTATTTACCTGCTCAAATTTAGTGGTTCGCACTAGAGACTAATTTAGCTACCCATTAGTCAAGCTAACAACCTCCCTTACGGTGCGCCGCCGCTTAGAGGTTTGGGGTAATTTTTTATAGAGGTTGTCTTCCTCGCGGCCCGGGCGGTTAAGCCAAGACCCTCGTTCCCATCAAAAGTCAGAAACATGACCTTGGACAATCTCTGGGGCTACGAGACTAACGGTGGCAGAAGGAGGAGCAAGCCTTCCTCCTGCCTGCCCGGCGGCAGTGTGAGTGCACACCGAGCCCGCTCTTACTTCGCCACTGTGCCCTCTGCTATAGCAGAGGGACACGCGTTGAAGCGTTCCTTCAGACAGAACATTCGCAGACGGCCATCGAGGCCCCTTAGGCAGCAATACCGAAGGGGGTCATTGGCCGCCTCCCAGGGTGCACCGTCCCGCAGACTGGCCTTCACTCCGGACGTATCCGCAAGGGAACTACAGCCTGCGGGCACTCGTGGAGGTTTTCTGTCGTGGCACCCCATTAGGTCTACAGCTATGATCCATCATTGATGCTGTTAAATAAATAGCCCGTAATCGCCTAGACCCATCTGGCGACCGTACATCAAAGGAGTTTGTGTCAAATATAGATGCGACCTTCAATATAGTTTCTTCATCGAACGGCAATCCAAGCACTTGAACTATGAACGTCACTAAATTAGCCCTTAAAATTGTATAGAGAGGGGTGTTTATTCTATCTTCTAGGTGAGACTCTAGGTTCATTATATTTTCATATTGGAGTGGGTTAGAGTGACTCATCAATAACACTCTAAGTGGAGATATAACACAGTAGGCTGCTTGAACTTTGTTGGGCCCTTGGTATTTTATATCGCATTTATATTTCCTGTCTGTCATGGCTTTGCACTCCGGCTTATGAAAATCAGCACTTTCACACTCCGGGCCACACATCGGCCAGTTGCACTTTGAACACTTGTAATAATCCCCAAACTCTGGTGGGTCCAGGTTTTTGCCGCATGTTAGGCACACAGTTGGGCACGTAATCCTTGGTCCTATTACAGCAGGTTTTTCTTTAAGAATCATTTCACCTTGTTGTATGTCTCTTGTAGCGACCATATGTCGTCCTAAGGTGTCTGAATATTCTATTTTGAATGCACAGCATTTGAATTTGTGTCCTTCTCTCCATCCTAGTTTCTGATGGGGTCTAGAACAGTAGTAGACGAGTTTACAGCCACCGCAGATTTGGTTTGCGGGTTGTTGGCATACCTCACAGGTTGGCATTTCGCAAATTTTAAGGCACTGGCCGCGATGCACGCGCGCTCCGCTTGGTATCAAACACAATACTCGTTCTAAATAGACATGCATAATTAACAAGACAGTAAAGGTTCGGGAACAGTGCCAACAGAATTGAGTATTAATGCTGTACCCTTTGTACAACATACGGCTGCAACGTCTGATAGTAAATATAATTTATTTGAAAGAATTAGCGACTCGCTTAAAAACATTTAAGACTTGTGCATGTTTCACGAAACATCTTCAATGACATGACTTTAGGTAGATATTTAGATATGCTCTTTATTGTAAACCAAAAAATAAAATTACAATAGGAACTTAAAATTAATTAGTGTCACAATGGGTGGTCTTATCGATAAAAGTATTTTTTTAAAGACCACCTTTGGATGGATTTGACAGTAAAGAAGAAAATGATACGCAGGTAGTTCAGGGTGTACTATTTAAATATATATATTTTATTACTATATACAGTTTGTATTATAGGTAAACATATATACTTACATAGGTATATATATTTACCTATAATACAAACAATATAATATGTATATATTCAATAAGAAAGCAGGAAAATAATGTATTAAATGACGTTCAACAGGAGAGGTAGTGATCTGTATATTTAAAATAAAAATGTTAGTATTTCAGCTTGCCGTATCAAAAAAGTAACAAAAACTTGGTGGAGTGACTTTAACATGGTTCTAGTGCCGATAGAAAAGTATGACTATCTTGTATTTCTTTTTAACCTATAAACTGGCAACCTAAAACTTAGTATTCGTATGCATTCCACTTCTTTCTACGGTAAATCTTTCACTATACAAGCAGCTCGTTTGTGGAATGCATTACCCATAGAAGTGAGGCGTGCCCAAACGCTACCGAACTTCAAAAAAATGGTGAAGGAGCACTACCTATCACTTTAATTGTTCTTCCCCTTTCTCCATTGTATTTTTTAATATTTATTAGTTTATTATTTGGTAATTTATTTATGTATATATATATATATTTTTTTTTTTTTCTATTGTACTATATATATTATATTTATTCACATAATTCATGTTGTACACTGACAGCCCCAAATCTTTTTCTTTCGTTGAGTCTATCCAAAGGTTGTCTGGTAGAAATTGCCTTGTGCAATAAGACCGCCTATTGTACACATAATCTTTTGTAAATGTTTATTCTGTATTAAGCTAAGGTGTGTAATAAAGTTATAAATAAATAAATAAATACATAAACTGGGCGTGAATTAGTTTCTTGTAAGTCTTTATGTAGCTACATCAATATGATCTTTGTTTTTAAACTCCGTGTTACGGTTTGCGTAAGCAGATAACTGCATTGCCAGAATTTTATACTTCTAGCTGGATTCCTGTCAGCTGCCGGAAATATTTGCCTGACAGTGACGACTGAGATTGACGGCTGAAGGTAAGTTTTAAGAGTCAGAGTTATTTAAAAAAAACAGAAGTGACAATAGCTCAGGTGTAAAGAAGTCGGAAGGCAAAGCGCAATATGTTGACTTTTTGAAAAATCTGGCTGTTGTTGAATACTAGAGATATATCTAACAATACCAAAATGAAAAATGATTAAGAGAAATTTGATTTTAAGCATGATCTACAACAAGATATGAAAAATTATTGTAAAATTCCATAAACCAAATTAAGCTTCCGGAAATTGCTTAACAATGGCTGAAATCTAACGGTAAATACTTAAAATAGTATTTTAAGGATTGGTAATTTTCAAAAACATGGAAAGTCTCGGAAATCATTATAATTTCAAAGCCTGGAAAACCACCTGTATGCCTAATATGTCAAAGATATTTGAAAAAACTGTCACACAGACACTAACTCAAGCTATACTCAAAGACTCGTAATACTATTTTAGATTCAGAGTAGGACACTCAACGTTTGAGTCAGTGTACCTAGTGCAAGTTTGTTTTACGTTATCGTTACACCCTTATGACGTTCGATGGTCCGGTTGGTCCGCTCCAATTTCGTAACCAGTCAGAGACCGAAATGCGTTAAACCGTCGATCGCGTTAACGTAAAAACAACTTGCACAAGAACCTCAGTTCACAGAATGAGTAAATACCAATATATTTATGATACAGGCAGGCACTAAATCAATCAAATCAAATCAAAAACATTTATTTTAACAAGTAACATATACTTTTAAAAAGTAAGGAATACTGCTCTACCGTATTCCTTGATGTACAGCAGGCATTCGACAAAATCCAGATCATGTACCAGGACCAAGGTTTGATAATATAAAATATTAAAGCTAACTAGCACATACTATTTTACTAAAACCAGAGACCTCTATGTATATAACATAGAGGTCGAAATCATTCGTGTGGATTCACGTAATTCTTATATACAAATTCAACAATATACCTACGGGTTGGTACTCCAGCCCCAAGGTTCTGACCTATGCTTGACCCTCTATCTACCTACATACATGTCATGACAATGCTTACTCACCAATCTCAAAAGAACTCTGCAACTTTTGCTGATGTTACAGCTGCCTTACGCTAGATACAGAAAAAATCTCATTCGGACAGACCACATAGTGTATCACTCGAGGAACTATTTTGAGCTGGGAAAACCAAATAACTCTTCCTGCTTTGAGTGAAACGAAAGGGAGTCTCAGACTTTCGCTATTACCCACCCATGTTCTTTAAATCTACTGAAAGAACCTGGGTGGGTAAGAGCTATCGTTGCATTCTAGGCCACGGTAAGTTTTTCGAACAATTGGAATACATCTGGACTGGATCTCACATGTTTGTTACATGGAGATATCATCTAGACGCTAATATAATAAAAAGGTGAAGATTGTTTTATTTTTTAAGCTATTGCATAGCTTCTATCGCGGGCCTTGAGCGTGGAGACCGAATCCAGAAATTCCGTAACGAAAATATCCTAACACCGGACTCATTTGTTTTTTGAGCGTGGTGACCGATAAGAAAACAAATGAGTGAACAATCAATCAAAATTTAATTCAATGTGTGAAAGTGTAACTTCAATTAATATCAAAGAAAAAAAAACAAAGGAAAAAAAATACTGCATAAATAAAATAAATAAATAATTATAATTGCATAAGTTGATAAAAATGCTATGCAATAGCTTTACCGCGGCAGTCCCCGAGTGCCACACGTCTTTTTTTGTTTGTAGGAGGTCTCTCTCTCAAAGTACTGGTAGTTTTCTGAAAGTACTGGTCCGAATGCTAAAATTTTTTCGCCGATAGAAAACTGCTTTATTCCTGAATGAAATCGTCGACGGCGCGCACTGTTCCCGCGCGCCTCAAGGAGTTGTCAGCAACAGTAGGGGCCCAGCCCGGTCGAAGCCTACTGGGGTCAGGGTTATCCGAAAGGGAACTCGAGCCCCGGTATGAAGGCTTGAAGGAACGGGGTGAGTTTTTTAGTCAGTAAGAGTCTCACACTATCTCCCGCTCCGCCCAAGCGGTTGTCATTGGATGATTTTCCCATCCGAAAAAAAAAACATAGGCTATATTTTATGTAATGATATAAAGATAAACCGTTATGAGATAAACATATTATTTGATGTGGTTTTAGCCAGTAGAAGTCTGATACCCTTCCCACTCTACCTTAGAGCCGGAGAAGTCATTAGATGATATTCAGCTTCAAATAAAAAAAAATCAGATTCAAAAGGAAAGAATGAATTCCACCGGCCATCATTGCCCCATAACAAATCTAATAATTATTTACCAAACCAATCAATAGATAAAACTAAATAGGATTTAATACTATTTAAATAATAACAAGAAAGCTGTAAAAACTATCGTATTGCGTCGACCCCAAATAAAACGGGATAAGGGCAGGAAGATGATGCTGATGAAATAATAACAAGTTTTTGGAAAATAGTGCAAATAATAAAGACAGATCAATCGAAAGTGTGTAACAGGTCTTAAAACAGTATTAGATATGTAAGTACAGCTGTTAAAGTATGGGACATAAAATCTGGCAATGGAGCGCCTCCAACTTCATAACATGCAGCATATTCAACCGGTACGCAGTACCGTACCTTTTGTAAAATTAGGTCAAAATAGTGAAATAGTTCATTATTAAGATGCAAAATAGACCTGAAATAATTTCACATAGCACAACAGTTCAGCAGTTTTTATTAGAGTTTTTTTTCTTCTACTAATTACTAATCTTGATCATTTTTATTATTTTTTTTAAATTTATAACTGAAAATTTCTTTGTGGAATTTTAATTTCAAAAAATTGTTTCTGTGTAATTTTACGGTTATAAAATTCAAGAAAAGAAAATTAGTCCTCCCTGGGTGAGTTTTTAATTTGAGTATTTTTGACATGCCTTAGCTTACTAGACGATTACTTAACTAGACGATTACTCATTAATTAGTTTCAAAGCACCTTGCAAAACAATGTCTCACAGAATGGTTTTCTCATAAATCGTAGAATGTTTTTTTAGTTCATTCACATATTCGAGAGTTACGCAATGGAAAGCTATACTCAGTCATACATAGAACGAGCATCAGTAGCTCGTGTGCCGTGGCTTCTAACTTTTCCAGTTTTATAGTTTTTAAGGGATTTTTTAAGAAATTTTGTGCAAAAATTTTTGGTGATTTTTGTGGAAATAAAAAATATAGGAGAAACATTACTTAATTGAATACGTGTGAGTACATTTTTATGTGATTTAAATCTTCAGAAAAATATTCCAGCCCTGGCAAATGAGCGTAAAATAATAATGGTAACATTTAAAATATAAAATGTTTTACTGTAAAAAAAAAGCTACATCAATCGTACTCGTACTTAGAATAAAAGTATCAAATTATATTACAAAAGTAATAAAAGTATTACGAAGACTAAATTTCAAATGATTATTTTTATTTTAGTTATTAAACAGACTGGAATTAAAAACTTGATAATATAATCTGAAACGTATATCGCTATTTATCAGATTTGTGTCTAGGTCTTCTCGACTTACTGCCAATATGACGTCATCATCATAATAGGGTTTGTACCGAAATAGAAACTGTAAGCAATTCTGTTTTCACAGATAGAGAACAGTGGTTCTGATATAATTATTACATTATATACTATTACTTTAAACGCACATGTACATGTTATTGATACTAAGTAAATTGGAATTACCGAAAAACAAAAAAATCTTTGAGATGTGGTCAGCTGAAAATTACAGAAAATAAAACCTAGTTAGTTCATATCATAACGAGTATTAGAATATTTGTAAGTGTTGATCCGAAAACCATTTGTCTTCGTACCATATTATCATTTCATTGAAAATCTCATGGCAACAGTTAAATTATTTCTTATCTCAAACAAATAACTAATCCATCTTAAAACAAACCACACGTTCAATTACTTACATTAAAAGTCTTACAAATTTAAGATTTAAAAATATTTATAGCATACGTAAAAGCCAATAATTTTGCTGAAACGTCAAAGCACTAAACGATTCGAATTACATAGTGACCTAGATTTTAAACACAGAAAAACAAAACTGAACAGCTGTTGGTTAATTAAAAGTAGATCATATGTCGAAAACTGAAATTAATATTCATATAGTAGACTAAGATTTTAGAAAAGAAGAGGACCAAAAGAACGCTGAACATGCTTTTTAAGAACCAACGTTTATCAGATACGAACCAAAAATAGAGCAAAGTAACCCAGTTAAACGTTCAGTCCATGGAAAAGTGCAGCATTTGCCAAATATAATATATGTTTGGACAGACGGAATGTACGACAGAATTTATTACTACTTCATGAAATGTCTCGTTTTATGATTTAACGTTGCAAACTCATCGCGATAATGGCCTGGTTTTTTAGGTTTATTTTTAATGGATACTACTGAACAGGTTTTAAATACTAACTGCTTGTACATACTTATGAATAATTTTTATTTTTACTGGAAGTGAAATTGCTAGTTAATTTTTGAAATTATGAAGATTAGAATTCTCTTTGAGGGTAAACTTTCTTTAGAAGATGATGTCGTATAGATTCGGTTGCTTTTGCCTCAACTAGCTTCCTAGAGTATTCTAGCCCATTCTTTGCGTCAGCAAAGTTCTGATAGTGTATTCATATAATTTTACTTTATTTATATTGTTTTACACTAACAGCCTTTATTTATTTTTAATCAGTCCATCCATAAGTAAAGGTTGTCTGTAAAAGATTGCCCTATTCAATAAGACCGCCTATTGTTTACTTATATTTTATAATTTTTTGTCCTGTGTTTATTGTGAAGTGTACAATTAATAAATAAAAATAATTTCATAGTTGGTAAATTAGGTTCAAAATTAAATTCAAATATGATTCGTCTTTAACTTTGACCACTCCAACTGTTTGTCTCATTTACTGAAACCGATTGTTCACAATACCTGCCGAATTATCAATAATATTAATTAGGTACTGTATTTGTGTTTGCTGGGCAATAACTTTAATTATCTTTCTTTTCCATAATCCTCTATTATCGCGAGCCCTTCTTACCTGTAAAATAACATGATTAAATTATTACGATGTACAGTTGAATAAGTTTTGTATTGTATCTCTTAATTTCGGTGCTCTTTTTTAAAAATTCAAATACGTAAATAGTACAGTCGATGTTTTTTTCTGTCGAATATATAAGTATGTAAGTACATTCAACATATGAGATCATTACACTCATATTTTAAAACCTTGACATCGATGTAATGGAACTAAGTGAGAACTGCCAACTTGTCTCTCTTGACGAATGTGTCGATTACCAGTCATTTATTTAGACCATTATTTTTATAACTAATTAAGAGATTTAATACAGCTAGACTGTGCCCTTTTAAGATATTTGGAATTGTTTGGTTTTCTGACTTGTATAATGGTTATCACTCATTCGAACTAAACAGCGTACTTCGTTTTATTTCTTTTTTTCAAATTTAATTAGGTCTTGCCTAACCAGATGAACCACAAATTCTTCTATATATTTTAAAATATTAAACAGATTGTTTTTTTTTTTGACAGAAACATGGGACAGGAAAACGGAACTGATTTGGCGTATGTGGTAAGTTATTATATTATTTATTTACTATTTTACATTATCATATAGCTAGTATATTCACATATTCTTTATTGTACATACAATTTGTATCAAACAATAGAAATAAGACAGCTGAGCTTAGCCTAAAACAACGTTTTCTTACAGCAAACCGTATAAGAATGAGAGAGAAAATTTTACACTTAAATATAATAAAATTAAATAATAGATTAATTTAATAGATTAAAATAATTAATGAAATATTGAATATGTTTGATTAAATGAGAGAATATAAAAAAATTGTTGAAAACCAGTTTCAAATCATGACATCTATCGGGTTATCTGTTAACTTTGTCCCACACCGCTTGATACACTCTAGTTCCCGGTTTTCAGCTGCTGTAGTTCGTATACTTCCCCGTTATATTAATAAGTCTTTTGCACTGTTACTAGATGGCGGTCTTCATCATTCATCATTTTCATCTCACTTGACCGACATCGGCCTCAAAAGTATACAAAAAAACCTTTTGGAAAAGTACTCGGTATAAAATTTGTATCTATAAGCTTCGGGTAACTTATACTATTAAAGTAGTAACAATTTTAATGAAAGTCACGCCAAGAGAAGAGCTGGTCTTTACCAGCTAAGATTGAATCGACATCGCATCGGTACGGAAATAAAAAAAAATCTATTTTAACTGTATGAATGTCAAAATAGACCTACATGAAAGTATGTAACTGTCTTCCTAAGTTTGAAGTCAGTAAATGTTTGTATGTAATTAAGCATGAGTTACAGTAGTATTTAAGTTTTAAAATCCTCCAAATTATAGTACCTATAAGGGAACATTTGTGACCCATTCCCGTAATATTTTGAAATATTCTTAGTAACAAAGCAGTACCTATGGTAATTTGAAACATTACAATGTACCTACTTAAATAATACGAAACACAATAATAATGAAATAAAGAAAGATTATAACATACTAATAAAAGCTAGTGAAAACTAATAGATCTTTAAATTAATTATTTTCTACAAAACTCTTGCAGGCTCATACATCAGAAGACCTTGGCAGATACCTGGTCGCCTCCCGAGACCTCTCTCCTGGTGACCTGGTCCTGACTGAAAGACCTTTAGTCTTTGGACCCAAGGCTATGCTGGACCCTGAAGCGATTATGCCCTGCGTTGGATGCTATCAACCAGTCTTAACTGAGGCTGGTGAAAGATGTGCTAAGTAAGATTTTGTTGATATTATACCACTTATATGAGGTATCATGTCCGAAATTAAGGGTTACTTAAATAAATACACTTAATTAAAACTTTATAAGATCTAAAGACTCCTAGCTAAAACATGGCGTCTAAGAACTCCACACCGCTGTCGACTGGAATTGTACCAAAAAGACTAGCGGCATTACCACGTTGTAAATCATTGCTTCTGACCGAGGTAAAAACCAGCCTTGGGTGACGAACCAGAGAAGTGTCAAATAGGCGTTTAGATATTTTTTTAAAAAGCGTATGAGCAATCGGACCATCCGGCCTAAGAGTTTAAACTCTAAATAACTTCAGAATACACAGGTTATAATTATATTCTATATCTATTTGTAAGCTGATATCACCAATTTCTCTCCTAAGTTATTTTGCGTACGATAGATTTGTCATCGTTAGTTATTAAATTATTATCATTCTAGCAAAACCATTTAACAGATTTTTGTCATATTTCACAGATGCGGCTGGCCGGTTTGTTCAGGAAATTGTCCAGGGCTAAAGGATTCCAGGCACCACGCTGCAGAGTGTGAAATCCTTAGCCTGAGACCAGAATGTGTAGTCAATGATATGGCTGACTACTACAGGTAATACAAATGATACTGCGATCATTTGTTTTTCATGAGTGTCAGAATTTTACTGTCTTAAACTCACACAAGTTCCTTCAGTTGCCATTTGTATTCTAAGGTCGCAGTGACACTTTTAAATATTTCGTGACCCCGGAGACTCACACAAAGTTCAGCTGGCATAACAGTTAGATACTCAATCATCGACTTAATTTACAAGCATAAAGTTTGTTCTCTTCAAGATTTCGACAAAAGGAACCACTGACTAATCTGTTCACTTTCATACTCCTGTTAAAATATTTAACAAATTTTATGTTTCTCATTTTCAGACACGACGCTCTGCTACCATTGAGGTGTGTTCTTCTACAGAAGACAGATATTGAAAGCTGGAAAAAATTGTTGGAGATGCAGTCACACATGGAATGCCGCACACCTGGCAGCGAGGTTTACGAGTAAGTTATATTATCATACATAAATAAAGCTACGTCTTCTTCTATGGGATAGGTACAAAATATTCCTATGTTTAAGATTACAGTTAACTAAATTTAATGATATATATTGACTTAGTAGATAAATATTGACACATGTCTTTTTCTAATAATTGACAATGTAAGACAGTCTATTTTCTTTTTACAGTGAGGCAAATGAATTTATCGTCCAATATCTCATGAACCACTTCATCAGTAAACTAGATGAACAACAAAAGAAAGCATACGACATTACTCCCGAATTACTTCACAGAATTTGTGGAATTATTGACACCAACGCTTTAGAGATTCGTTTGCCTCAAGGATCAGAGCTCAGTGCATTATATGCTGACACTTGCAAAATGGAACACAGCTGTATACCAAACACAAAACATACTTTCGCCCTAACTCCAAAAGACAGAAAAGATTTTTGTAAAATAACATTAAAGGCTGTAGTTCCAATAGAAAAAGATAACCACATAGCCACGATGTACAGCCACGCTTTATGGGGGACCCAAGCAAGAAGACAACACTTAAAAGATACTAAATTCTTCGCATGTAAATGTCCAAGGTGTAGTGACCCTACTGAACTTGGTACTTACCTAAGTGCAATGAAATGCTTAGGTGATGGAAATATCCCCTGCGATGGAATTCATCTACCACAAGATCCTTTAGATGATGAAACAGATTGGTCTTGTAGCAAATGTCCAGCTAAAGTAAGCAATTCGCAAGTGAACATGGTCATATCACAAATGGGAGAAGATGTTGAGAGTGTCCTTATGATGGGAGGTTCTGTCACAGTACTGGAGAATCTTCTTAGCAGATTATCAATCTTTCTTCATCCGAATCATTATCACTTGTATACGATAAAGCACTCTCTAGTACAATTATATGGAAGACAGCAAGGTTACACGTCACGTGATATTATAGATAAGAAAATCAAAATGTGTAGAGAACTCATAGCAGTAACAAAGATTCTTGATCCAGGGAATGCTAGACTTAGCTTGTATTATAGTGTGCTACAGCATGAGTTACATTCGGCTTTAATAATAAAGTTCAGAAGTGCCAAAAAAGGCGAAGATTTTAAACCTTTGCTGACTGAAGCAAAATTAGCAGTAGAAGAAGCTTTAAATTCTCTAAAAGACGACCTAGAAGAAATTTCAGGAAAGAAACTGCAATCTGTCATTGAGGGCAGTAAACGAGAATTTGAGAAGTTTTGCAAACAAAAGAAATTGATTGTTTGATTATTAAAACAGTTTAAAGTAAATCATTTATAAATTTTTTATTGGGACTTTTATTTATTTATTTCTCTGCCTAAAAAACAAAAGCAATACAAACATGATTCCGCATGTTTAATAAATCATTGCCATCAAAATTATACGTTAATAATATGTAGCTTAATGATATCAAGATGGAACCGAGTCCTACAATTAGGTTCACCCCTACTACTAACTACTCAACTACATTTGAATGAGTGTTGCACAATAGAAAGCTCTACTCTCACAGTCCTTCGAAGACCAAGTGCCAGTTGGTCGTACGTATTGGCTTTGAATTTCAGCTTGAAGAAAGAAAAAGAAAAACTTTTCGAAATCATATACATTGCAGTTCTAAATAAGAAAATATATTTTTTGAAGTGCTATAATTTTGAGTGACAAGAAAAATAATTATACACAAATCAATGTAAGTACTTTTTTAATCTCAATTTAATTTTTACACAATATCTATCTTTATACAGTGTGATTTTTAGGAATCTATAATTAACTTCCAATCTATCGTCACTATTAGTCAGGCCCGTATCGGTCTCAATATAGAAACTTTTATATTACGTTAATTATATTATCGTTAAAAAATGAAGCTATTGATCTTGGTTGTAGTTTTCATTAGTTTTAATTAACGTTTATTTAAACGTTAGGTGTGTGCGTCTACGATATAATTATAATTAACTAATTTTTTTCCAATAAGTTTTCTTTCAAAGCCAATCTAACAGGATCTTTGTAAGGCACTTAACGATAATATAATTATGTACCTTTTTATCAGGCATAAAGGTCGTAATTGAATCAGTATTTCCACCAATAGATTGCACAAACTAATTATCTCTGCCTCGCTATATCATTCTTCACTACTGGGTTATTGCCGCCCAAAATCTCGGATACCTGTAAATACTAAGAAGCATATTTTAGGGAATAGTTGTTTAAGTGGGTATGTATGATATTAACGTGGAGTGGATAGATTGAGAGGGAGAGGAAGGCAAGAGAATTGTTTCAAAAATGATAAGAAAAACCATGACGGCTGACACGATGGAAGATTGCACCGATTTCAAGTAGATAATATAAAACAAGAGCAGAAAAGAAAAATCGGACTAAAAAAAAAAATGCTCTCCATGATAAATAGAAGACATTTGAAACAGTATCCCAATTAAATGAACACAAAATGCAGTGCGGACATTTCAACACCTCTCTCCAACGCCTTGTTGATGTCGCAAGTGCCACCAAAATAGATATATGTGACAGTCAATGTTTCCAACTGAATTACTGACACGTTAGAATCAACCCAGCGGTACAATAGAACATTATTTAGATAGCTAAGAATACATGTTGACTGATGGCGTTCAGGCTGGCCGAATGCCAAGAACAGTGGACAAGTTAGATTGTATTGTGGTTATGCAATTTGATTGGTTTCGAATTATGTCAAGTGAACTCTGTAAACTTGTAATATGTAGTTCTAACAGAGAGGTGTGAAATGTCAGATGACTGTAGGTCAAATG
Source organism: Mythimna ferrago (assembly GCA_910589285.2). Lineage (NCBI taxonomy): Eukaryota > Metazoa > Arthropoda > Insecta > Lepidoptera > Noctuidae > Mythimna > Mythimna ferrago. Next base: position 6,203,294 of record OU342691.1, on the reverse strand, counting down.
CAGTAGCTGCCTACTGCATTTGACCTACTGTCATCTGACATTTTAGGCACTTTGCTAATAAATTGGTTACTGGCACTTATTTTCATTATTCGTCAATTAACAATTATTATATTTTTAGAAATATGGATCAAGAAATTGATTACAGTGAACCGGCATATCGTTTGGTAAGTAGTACTTATGAATCTGGTACTAATTAAGCAATTCGTGGCCTTACGAGTTAATCTGGTGAAACCATCACTGACTACTGAGGTGGGCTCTTGATGGGTGATAATCTACTAGATACCTAGATTCTTCCAAGCCTCAGAAAGTACTGTTATCTCGACTGTCATTTATTTAGCTTTTACAGTCGTTACAGGTAGTCAGAAGTAAAAAAATATGACCAGTCTTGAAAAGGGGTATCACATTACCCAGCTACTGAGTTGAAGAGGTAAACGCTGGTACTGCTGCTGCATTCAGTAACACTGATAGCATATCAAAATATAGTAAAGAAAAGATTGATTTTGTCAAGCTTTGAGCTACTTTGTAGCCAACCAACAGCAAAAAGTACAAGAACGACATCATTCGGTTAGCTCATGAATACTTTTCAGATGGTTGAGAAAAGTAAGTTGTAAGGGACTGAAGTCTTTAGTAAGGTACTCACGTAGCTCACAGATGTCGCTCTGAAATGTTGTGTCAAACATATACTAGATGTCGCTATGGATTAGAAAGTTCGAACATTCTTGTAAAGTTCTAAGCAGTTCCATGAATGCATAATTATAATTTAATTTAATAAAACCACAAAGATTTTTACTATTCAAATTTCTTTGGTCAGTCAATACAACGTGACCCTTTTTTTTATGGTGGGAAAAAATCATGCATTGACATCCCCGCTCTTGGGCGGAGCGAGAGATAGTGTCAGACTCTTACTGACTAAAAGACCCACCCCGTTCCTTCTAGCTTTCATACCGGGGCTCGAGCGCCCTTTCGGATAACCCTGGCCCCAGTAGGCTTCGACCCGGCTGGGTCACTGCTGTTGTTGACAATTCCTTGAGGCGCGCGGGAACAGTGCACACCATCGACGACTAGGGCTTGGTCCGGACAGTTACCGGACGGCCGGACAGTGAGCTACCCAATGCTCACTGTCCGCAAGCCCGCGCCTACGGTGGCCGGAAATCGGGATCAGAATCCCGGTTGCGGTGGCGGCGGCGATAACGCCGTTGCCTGATGCGTTCAGCCTCCTCCTTTGCAAACATTACTGCTTCGCAGAAGTCGGCGACCGCCTGCCACTCCTCCTCGCTCCGGACCATGACCTCAACCAAAATACAACGTGACCCTATACTTATGGAAAAGGCCCCAATTGTATCACTTTCCTGGTGTAAAATACATGTACATATATCTCAATGTACAATAAAGTATATCTAAATAAAATCATGTTGTATATGATTGATGATGACTGTAAAAAATAAGTAGTATTACCTGTTACCCACACACTTGCGCATTATGATAATTAAAATCATCATCAAAACTAGCCAATTTTCGTTAAAATCAGCTACCCTGGTCAAAATTTGGTCAGAAAGACTATTATTATTACTTTTATTAGGTACAGCTATTTAATTTTAAAGTCACCAATTCTTAAAATTCAGGCTCAAACATCGGATGACCTAGGCAGGCATTTAGTCGCCTCCCGAGACCTAAATCCAGGAGATGTAGTCCTGACTGAAAGGCCACTAGTATTCGGTCCCAAGGCCATGTTAAACCCTGAAGCCACTATGCCTTGCGTCGGCTGCTACAAGCCTGTCTTCACAGAAACTGGCGAAAGATGTGCTAAGTAAGTTTTTGATGAGTTAAGTAAACGTACGGAACCTTAAAAGCCACAAAGCTTTTAAGGTTCCGTACATTTGAAGGAAAAAACTGAAGCCCTTTTATGATCACTTGTGCGTATGTTCTAATCGCGCGAAAAACTACGATTGAGGATTTTCTAGTTCCTTTTCGGCGTCACAGTTACCGCTTTAAATATTCCAGAATTCGATTAGTTTCTCTGATTTTGTAAATAAAGCAACGGACATAGTTTGCTATGGACAGTTATGAAATATTACCCGGAGTATTTATAAACAGCATGTTCAACCTAATAATACATTTATGACAGTCACTGGAGTTCAGGTAGTAGGTCTTGAAGGCATGATGTTAGAGTAAACTAACCTTGTGTTATACGTTTTTAACTATAATTACTTTAGAGAACATTACACACCCTTGGAATAAAAGTGACCGAACTCAAAAAATGCAATTCGGGGAAATTGACAAGAAAATCTTCAAAATGTATTCTGCTGGTGTGAATTAAATATGTAGGTGTTTAGTGCATCGTGTGCCAAATTGAAATAGTTGAGTAGAGGGGTCATCTGCTATCGTTTCAGACCCATACCTATACACTTCTCGTGTCCTGTGGAAAAAAATATCCAGTATATCTCCCCTGATTCTTTCTTACCAATAGTTCGAGTTCACTTTTCCCATAGGATTTCAGAGTAGGTTTTTTAAAGTTAGTTTATTTGAAATTTTAAAGCAAAATCCGAATTTTTTTTTTAGTCACTATCTTAATAAGACTGCGTTATGATACCAATATCAGTAACATAATTCTAATAATGAGTTTTTGAACTGTTTCCTCAGATGTGGTTGGCCCGTCTGTTCAGGAAACTGTCCAGGACTAAAGGATCCGAGGCATCATGGTGCAGAATGTGAGATCCTCAGCCTGAGACCAGAATGTGTGTTGAAGGACATGGCTGATTACTACAGGTAATTTCTTCATGTTACTATTGCTAATTACGTTGACACCTACATGAATATTAACAAAACATTCTCTAAGAAATCTGGAAGCTCAAAGTAACTATAAGGTCTAGGACCAAAAGTAAAATGAAATAATTTAAATAAATAATTATAGGTGAAGATGTTAAGTCCAAAAAGCAAAGCAATACTTGAAACTGAATCAGCTGGTTAGAAATAATTTACAAATTACGTAAACCGTCTTCATAAGGTCATTTGTGGGGCTTGAAATCCACTTTTACATTAAGCTATAATTTTCTTATCTAGAACCTTGCCTTTTAAACATTTAAAGTTAAATATGACGTTTGTGCATATAACAATATTACACCAATCTATCAACGACTCCTTTTTTTTGGTCGCTGTATTGAAAATTGTCATTACTAAAATAAGTATAAGTAATTGTAGTATGCAATGTTCATTACTTTGTACATTATATTCAACTTTGTTTTTACTATATAACAGAAAATAATTTGTTGTTGGAGAGTTTATTGCGCTATTTCATCTTTCTAACCATATTCTAGAGTTTTACGTTAGTAATGGTGACGAATGGTTCAACAAAGCATTTTGGAAAAGTGCTTTGTTGAACTTTGAACGTTCTCTGTCTATTTCCACTGAACGTCTTTTACATTGATATCTAGGTTGACTGGTAGAGAATGCCTAAGGCATTAAGTCCGCCTTTGTACCTTTGTGTTGCATGAAGTTTTAATAAATAAATAAATAAATTGATCTTGAATCGTTCCAAAAATTTCTATATACTCAAACGGTTACATATTTGAAAGTATTATTTATAATTTTCAGACACGATGCTCTTATGCCGTTGAGGTGCGCTCTTCTTCAAAACATAGATCCTGAAGGCTGGAAGCAATTGCTGGACTTGCAGTCACACATGGAGTGTCGGACACCAGGGACAGAGGCTTACGAGTACGTAAACACGGTTACTGTTTATTATTCAGAAATATAAGTGAGTCTAATACCTTGATCACACGTACCAAATAAACGGGCGAGACAGTGCTCGGCCGAGTACTCGGTACGTATAAACATAGGACCAAGTGCTCAGCCGAGCGCTTATCTCTACAATTCGCTTACATCACTGTCTCGGCCGAGCAATATTTCACTGTCTCGCCCTTTTACTCGGTACGTGTGATCAAATCACAAGAGAGCATTGATAATAATAATAACATTACACAACTATCACACATCGCCATCTAGTCTCAAGCTAAGCAGAACTTATGTTATGAGTACTAGACAACTGATAAACATACTCATATATTTCTAAATAAATACATACTAGGTATAGATAAATTACACCCAGACACAGAACAAACGATCATGCTCATTTCACAAACATTTGTCCTGGGTGGGAATCCAAATCACGACCTCCGGTATAGCAGTCAGGGCGTGCTATTCTCTAAGAAAACAGCCTTGAGCGCAGCGCTGGCCGCAGCGATGAAATCCAAATAGCTACATTGGATTAACAATCCAATAAACCTATACATTGGATTGTTAATTCAATGTACTGCGTTCTAGACTCGGCGCTGCGGCGAGCGTTGCGCTTAAGGCTGTTTTCTTAGAGAATAGTAACTAGGATCACTAACCACTAGACTAACATACCTGTCAAATGTTATGTTTTCAACAATGTTACACTAGTTAGCGCCACTCAACCGAATTTTTTCAACAAAATCTAAACAAATCTCAAGTGTTAAGTAAAACCCATAATGGATATTTTACAGGTAGTGAATATTTAAATAAAAACTTCTGGGTTCCGTAGCATCATATTTTATAAAAACGACATAAAAATCACATTTATACAAAAAATGTGGTTTTTATGAGTGGGGGCTCCCATACAACAAATATGATTTTTATGTCGTCCCTTAAATATTTATTTAATTTTGTTTTTTAGTATTTATTGTTGTAGCGGCAACATAAATTCTTTTTTTTTATTATTATTGATAGGCTTGCGTTTGACCACCGTCTCACCTGATGTTAAACGATGATGTGGTCGACGATAGAAGTAACCTATTCACTCTTGACTTAAAGATCCCTAAGTTGTGGCTATCAGGAAACACAGACTCCGGCAGGGAATTCCACTCCTTGACTGTACGCATAATAAATGTGTTCCTAAAACGCTTTGTGCGTATGAGTGGGATGTCTACCATATACCGATGGCGCAACGCTGTACGTCGTATGGTCCGATGATGGAATGGACTTGGCGGAATTAGATTGTGTAATTCCAGTGCACACTCCCCGAAATGTAAACGATAGAAAACTGACAGACTAGCAACTCGGCGGTGATGCTCAAGGCTTTGGAGTTTCGACACTTCAAGTGCATCATTGCCGAAATATATAATAAGAAATACATCATCTGTGAAAATTTCAACTGTCTAACTATCATGCTTCATACGATACAGCCTGGTGACAGACAGACGGACATAGAGCGGAATCTTAGTAATAGGGTCCCCTTAGTGTACGGAACCCTAAAAATACTCAAGAAATCGGCCTATTTCACTATAATTCCAATAGACACTTTCAGTTATTTAACAGGAAGTTTAATCCGGACCTTTTTTAAAAGCATTTTATTTAAATCTACTTCAAACGGATTATACTATTTAATCAGAGAGAAGGACGTGCTAAAAGAATTGTTCGTGGAATAAATTGATTAAGTTAGCCTGAAGCCGATATTGAACCCTTTTTTTGGCATTTCATAAGGGCCCAGTTACATTGGAATCTAAATTTCTAAATTCAGCCTTCCGTGCTCTGTTAAAACAATCGTTGTATTTATTTATTTATATTAAGTACATATTAAAATGCTTTTATCTTCTTTCGAAACTTACAATGTTTTATTTGAATTTATATTTCTACGTATCCATCATGGTTAATTATTTACTCAAAATACAACACTAATGAAAAGTAAATAAACAAAACTGTAATTTTCAAGCTTAATACAGAACTCCGAAAACTTTTTAAGTAATTAAGTCTCGGATAGAATATTTCAATTTAAAATTGAGTCATAAAACTAATTCCCCTTTTAATTCCAGCGAAGCCAACGAATTCATCGTCGAATATCTAATTAACAACTTCATAAACAAGACGGACGAAAAATTAAAAAAAATGTACAATATTACTTCGGATTTACTTCACAGAATTTGTGGAATTATCGACACAAACGCTTTGGAAATTCGTCTGCCTCAGGGAACTGAACTTAGTGCTTTGTACGCTATCACTTGCAAAATGGAACACAGCTGTATCCCAAACACAAAGCACACATCTTTTGCGTTCTCACCAAAAGACAAGAACGATTTATATGAAATAACCATAAAAGCTGTAGTTCCAATAATGAAAAATGACCACATAGCAACAATGTATAGCCATGCTTTATGGGGAACTCAAGCAAGAAGACAACACTTAAAAGATTCAAAATACTTCGCATGTAATTGCTCAAGATGTAGTGACCCTACTGAACTAGGAACTTATCTAAGTGCAATGAAATGCCTGGGAGATGAAAATAACCCCTGCGATGGAATTCACTTACCAGTAGATCCGTTGGATGATGAAACGGAATGGACTTGCAACAAATGTACAGTTAAAGTACATAATGCTCAAGTGAACATGGTTATGTCACAAATGGGAGAAGATGTGGAAAACGTTCTCATGATGGATGCATCTGTGACAGTATTAGAGAATCTTCTTTGTAGATTATCGATGTTTTTACATCCCAACCATTATTACATGTACTCGTTAAAGCACTCCTTAGTACAGTTATATGGAAGAGAGCAAAGGTATATGACACTAAATATCCTGGATAAGAAAATTAAAATGTGTAAAGAACTCATAGCAACAACAAAGGCTTTAGACCCGGGGAATGCAAGGCTTAGTTTGTATAACACGGTTTTACAGAACGAATTACATTCAGCTTTGGTGATGAAGTCCAAACATAGGGATATTAAAAAGATTGATGATATAAAATCGTTGCTCACTGAAGCTAAATATGCAATAGAAGATGCTTTAAAGTCGCTGAAAGATGATATGGATGAAATATCTGGAAAAAAACTACTATCTGTACTAGAAGATAATAAGAAGGATTTTGATATGTTTTGTAAACAAAAGAAATTATTGATTGAATAATTATTTATTTAGGACTGTTATTTATATTTACCTTAAACATTAGTATCACAGTGTTTTCTTTGACGTTAGTATATTACAGTTTTTATTATATGTTTTATAATAAACGTAAATAACATTGCTGCTACTTTCAATATAACTATTTTATTTTATTTCTATTACGCTACTTTACAATGAAACCTGTTCATTTTTCTTACCCCAGCACAGCCAAGACACTTTTATTTTGCATTATGTGTTATTTATACTTAAGATATATATTATTATCACAATATACAACTATAATATCTATGTCTACTATAATAACTATTTAATTCTTACCTTAGGTAAAATGGTAACTGTTGTAAAAAAGTCTGCCATAAGTATTACAAATAATTGTACTACCAAAAAGTCTAATACTGTCATAATTAATTATCAATGGTCTTATCAGTTCAAACTTTCTTCTTCTTGCTATCTTTTGAATAGGAGTGTCACCGATAAATCAGTTGACAGCCATAGCTATACCCAATAATACAGATTATAATATCTTCATCCAAAAAAGCTACTAAAACTAGGATACCAGCTAAGTCCACCTCTTGCCTTATCACCGTTAATACTTTGGACTATCCAATCAGTGTATCTAGATATTCTGGTATATACTCCTGGCATCTTGGGTCTTGCGCAGCCGCTTCCAGTTGAAACTACTCCGACGACCATGACGTGACGTCTGTCATCTCTGACCATGAGGGGACCACCGCTATCAGCCTGCGAAGAAATATTGTTATGATTTTGGTAGTGGACATAGACGAGTTTGATTAACTTAATCAGAACTGTTATTCCGGTAACTCGGTGCTCATGTTTCTAATATCTTGCTTCCAGATTAATGAATACTATCTTCATAATGGTATGCAGTAGAGCAGTAATTCAAAGAACAAATAACTGCTGGGTGTTTAATAGCCGAAAGTCATAAGTAAGTCGAACTTGTAGATAAAAACTAAACAAGAAGTTTTGCATAGTTATGTTTACTCGAGTTTGGAGAAATAGTAGATTGCAGTTTTACGAATAGAGGTTCCCTGCTTCAAACCGAATGATGTTGCGTGACAGTTCACTACCTCGATGCATCAAAATCTTGAAAACTATAAAGTCGAATCATCGGCAGCGCGAAGGGAAGAAGAAACATCATTACTCGATTGATCATCAAATCGATTTGTAATTTTATTTGCGTACCTACAATATAATGAAAAGCCTAAAATACAGTTCTAACCTATTTCACTCAGTTCAACCAGATAAATCTGCCTGCGACTAGATCATTAGACAATGGTGAAAATATTTATTAAAGTGAACTTTTTAGTAGTTACCTATGTAAAACCTCAATTTTATTTATAGTCACTAACAAACACACTGTACAAACACGTTATTTTGTTACAATGATAGAAAGAAGAAATCTCTTGCCTCATCTGTTATTTGATTATGATAAATATTATATGCTAGATAATGCGTTTATTAAAAGATTCCGAACAGGTTGCCTAGCTAAATCTGGTGCCAATGATGTTAAACAATAAAGTTGTTTTTTTGACATCAATTACCCCTCATTGGTTATTTGGGAATGTCGAGCATCAGCTGAAAGAATGTGCCCCAAGCAACCGAAAAACTATAAGTTGCCTACTTTTTTTGATGCAAATGGCTATAATTTACCCTCGTCTGTTATTTAATCGATTTTTTTTTTATATTAATTAGTGTAAAAAACACTCTAATAGAAGCTATTAGTAACGATAGAACTCAATTTGTAAGTATTTGGATGAAGTCGAAAACATAAAATGTTTACGATCTCCGACAAATTTTATGGTTTAACATAATTGGCACCAGATTTAGCTAGGCAACATATTCGGAATGTCTTCATAAACGCATTATCTAGCTAACAATATTTATCATAATCGAATAACAGATGAGGGAAGAGATTTCTTCTACGGATCTCGTACTATGTAATACTTACCCAACAAGAGTCGCGTCCTCCAACTTCATGGCCAGCACACATTTGAGTGGCAATGACTTTGACCTTACTGCCTTGAGATCTGTACCAGCTGTTGCATTCATCATTGGTTACTACTGTTACTTCTGTCTTCTGTAGAATGTTAGGTCTTGCTCCTGAGAGAAGATTGATTTGTTAATTTATGGTTTTGCTGTTATTGTTGAATTGCCAAGAAGTCAGTCAGTAAAAAAAAAAAAACAAAAATAATGTTAATTGCACATTCCAAAGCGTAGATCTATGAAGTAGAATGTGTAAAAAACTCCATGAACACTCTTTTCAACCACGATAATACACAACGTGGTTGATATTTGTAATCAAATATCTTGGTTACATTTAAAAATTATTAAAAAAAAAAATTGACTAACTATAGCTACCCACTACAAATACACTGTCACCGACGACTTTCTGACTGTTTTAGAATCCATTAGCCTGGCAAGCAATGATGATAAGAAACGAGATTGAATCCGAGGTTTTTATCATCATGTTTATGAATCTAGGATTTTGGAGGAGGTATTATAAACCCATTTATTACTAACTTCCTAGCCATTCTTTCCACGCTACGTAAGGTATACGTATGAACAGTACTATTTTTTTTTTTGTATTGTTGATAGGTTTGCATACTATCCTGATTTGCACTTACAAAGAGATTACTTTTCAGCAATACACTTTACGGTACATTGATTTCTCACCTTTCTGTCTATCCTCATCAGTAAAACCCCACCCAGCTACAGTTGCTGGTGTACCACTAAAGTCGTGAGCAGGAGAATTCGGCAGACAGGCTGGTTGCAAACCAGTCGACCACCTCAGCTGCCGTGCGGTCTTGAGGAGAGCTACGTCATTAGACTTCTTATTACATCTGGAGAGGGAAATAAAATTAATTTTAATGGGTGGATTGAAGAACGCGATCGATTCGTTTTTTACGTTCGCACACAGGCCACCGGCCACCACAACAAAACGCTGCCATCGGCATATTTCCGCAATGTTTTCATACATTTTATATGGCCTCGCCGCACACGGTTTACGCCACTGGCTACCACACGTTACAAATTACCATCGCTCGCTTCTTGTGGCCTGCAGTGGCCACTAAACGCTGATACAAAACGTCGTCACACGCCACTCGCGCATTTAAATCTTCTTCGACAAAGTCCATTATAGTGCTACGCGTATGGGTTAAAAAGGTAGCAGCCACTGGCCACAAGTAGCAGTCGCGCACTTTCGCTTCTTTTGTGGCCGCTTATATCTTCTCATTCCAAAGGTCATCATTTCATTCATTTTTGTTTTTTTTTTCATTTGAGGTTTCTCTTTCCATCCAAAGGTTGTCTGTAAAAAATCGCTTTTAGCGATAAGACTGCCCATTGTGACACCCTATTAATTTTAAGTTCCTGATGTTTTTTTTATTTTTGGTGTACGATAAAGAATACATCTATCTATCTATCTCATTTCATTTCATTGAATATGAAAGGATCGCACAGAGCAAATATTTGTATAGCCCAAGTATAGATGCTCCGAATTCAGATTCAGACATTTAGATGTCTACTGTATATGAGTTTACATGTTTGTGAGCGCACCCGCGATACAGGAAGCATTCTTAGTCAACCCTCTTTTAAAAAGTTTCACCAATAAGTAGGTACGTATATAATGTGTAACATTAAATACGCAAAAGCTCCACAATATAATTTTTAATTCAATTGACCTAATTCTGCGAGAAAAAAAAAACAAGTTTTATATGCAGTTAGGTTTGAAATTCGTATCTGCATTGAAATAAGAACTTTTATTATCCCGCGTATGACAAAATTGGATTGTACTACAACCATTTGTATTTATACTTATTTGGGCGGATTTGCGCACATGATGGTTTGACCTATTTACCTAATAAATAGACAGAGCAACATTTTTACTTAATGCAAATTTCTTGAAAAATGTAACCTATATTAAAAAGTGGTTTAATTGATTCTGCTCGTATTCTGATCAAACTGTTTTCAGGTTTACGCATTTAATTTAATTTACGTACACGTTGTATAACATCGTTAAGAGGCGATTTTTTTGTGGCTGGGAAATCATCACATAATTCCTCTCGTTTTGGGTGGAGGGAGAAGAAGTGACAGACTTTAACTGACTAAAACCCACCAGTGTTTTTTTAGTTACCCTTTGCATTCCAGGGTCTTCTCTCTTTCGAACAATCTCCCAGCCGTCAAAGTTGGTTCAAAAATATAGGAAAGCATAATCAAGCTCTTTTGAATAAACAGACATGATTTGATACTAATACTTGATTAGATAGACTTATAATCACTAGGTATAAATAAATTTACAAAAATAATCTTTAGCATAGTCGGCCTTATAATGTTCTTACTGTTGGGACTCAAGCCACCTCTCTAGGAGAGGGAATGGGCCGTAATACACTATGCGGGCCCAGTGCGTGTTGGTGGGTGTCACATGTCTTCGAATTTTTTTTATTTTAAGTCATGCCGGTTCCCTCACGATGTTTTTCCTTCACTGTTTTGAGAGCAGTGGCGATGAAATAAATTACACAAAGTAATGCGCCTGGCTGGGTTTGAACCCACAACCTACAACTCGTAAGTCGGGGTCGTTACTAATCGGCCACCACTGCTCTCTATATCAAAAATAAAAAATAAATATACTCTTTAATTGGTGACTTCAATATTATTCTGTAGCAAAATAAACCACTTATCGTAAAAAGCACTTAAAATAGTTGACACTTTAAATTAGTCTTGACAATAAATAGGTGTTTACTTAGACCAAGTACCTTACTTCATACCTTCTTTGTAAATTTTTTAAATTAAATTGATATTTGCACAAAAGATATTTCAAGTGTAATACGAGTAAACGTGAATTTCTTTTTCAATTCGAAAACAAAGAACAATTATTATTATATAAATTAAGTGTTTTTGGATCACATATTTTTAACAAAAGACTTTTAAGTTACTTTTAATGAGACTTCATAATGCATCAAGAGTCTTCTCAAAGAGACATATTTTATTCATCACAGTCTTTAAAGTTTAGGCTACATGAACTTAACCTTTCAATCGTGGAAATTACAGACACAATAGAAAGACAATAGGTGCGCGAACGCGTTCGCTTGGGGTTTAATGAATTAAAATTAAAAGTTCATGTACTACATACATATACAAGATAAGTTTTACTATTTTAAACTAGAATTAGAAAGAAGTACCAATAAGGAAGCATTCCTCTTTCTTCACTAATTTTTTTCGCCACCAAAGCTATTCTTCTTTCGGCACCAATAGATATTTTAGCTTGGAATAGATATTTTAAATGTGAAATTTCAATCCACATTCGGCATGTGGAATGAAATTTCACAGGCATTTATTTTTGATTCCACATTCGGCACCAAGCCAAAATACCTATTGATGCCGAAAGAAGAATAACTTTGGTGCCGAAAAAATTGATGCCGAAAGAGGAATGCTTAGTTATTGGTACTTCTTTCTAATTCTAAAAATAATAAAACTTATCTGGTGGTCGAATCCACGGATGGCGGAATTGTTAAGCAATTGGCTGCTTCGCTTCAAATCCCGCGCGGAGCAAATAAATGCAATCAAAACCATAACTTTTAAAAAACTAAGGCTCGCAATTCAGTTCTTTTACAGTAAAAAAGTGGTGAGATCGATGTAATACTGAGTCGGTTAATTCAGTTCGTACTTAAGGGATCTTGATGACCTAGATTGACTTGGCATTACTGCTTCGCAGAAGGAAGCGACCGCCTGTCACTCCTCCTAGGGCTAGCCGAGCTCAACTTACTCAATTGTAAGTAGCCACTCTTTACATGTTATTAAGTAAACATACGCTAAGTATATAACTATTTGTACATATATATTTCTCTAAATTCGGCAGTTGAAACCGAACCGTTTGAAAAAAGGCATGTCAATTCGTGTCAAATATGGAAAAATTTTTTATCATTTTCTAACTAGCTACTGCCAGCGGCTTCGCCTAAATTGAAAGCAGACCATTGTCCCAAGGGAATATACTCGTTCTCTCAAGTTAAATAGTATCTTATATGCTATTTCAGGAAATGATTTACCCCTGACCCAAGTTTCATGGTTTCATGCTAATCTAATCAGTCTTTCAAGCGTGAAGAAGTGACAAAAATACACACGCACTCACAAACTGTCACCTTTATAATATTATTGCGATCTTTATCACCAGTTAAATATAATTTTATCAAGACTAAGGCCTGAGTCCCAGCACTGGGAACATTATAAGATTGATTTTGCTATGTTGCACTCTTGACAATTAATGTGAAAATTTCATGATTATTGGTTCAGTGAGGTGACAAAAGGAAACATACTTTATATACATTAGGATTATAAGCGTATAAACTTTGCAAAATGTTGCTTTACAACCTAAAAGTAGTTCTTACTTGTAATCGGGATGAGGTATAATTCTGGAAACTGCTTCATTTTCGTCATTGCTCGAGATGTCCGTATATCCGACGACCACTGACAGTTGTTTAGATCTGTAGAACTCATCGAACACGCTGAAAATGTTTCCAATGGTATTAGCTAAATGGATCGGTATGTTTGAATTTTCGACTATTCATACACTATAACTCACACTTATATACAAGACGTAACATAATACACGCATCCTGAAAGCAATATGTTCAAAATTGGGTCCTAAACCGGTTTAAGCTATTTTTAACATGAGGTAATTTTGTTAATTAAGTAATTTTTTATTAACTCTCGACGGAAAAGAGGGGGTTACAAGTTTGAAGTGTCTGTGTGTGTGTCTGTGATGGTGTGAGTCTGTGTGTCTGTCCATGGCATCGTAGCTCCTCAGCGAATGGACCGATTTTGATGCGGTTTTTTTTAAATTGAAAGCTTATGTTTTCGGGATGGTTCTTAGATACAATTTATAAAGATCTATTCGATATACTCATGTACCTAAATGCCGGCACTATCAATCTGGTCGGCCCACTATGAGCAGCAAAGAAAACCAAAAAAATAAAAATTAATTGGTTAATTTTTTTTTTTTTGAGGTTTGTATTATAAGCCTAGGAACACTACGAGCAGTAAAGATAACAAAAAAAAAATTCGTTAAAAAAAATTTTTAAGAATTAAAAAATTTAAAAAATTTTTTTTTTCGGAAATCTGTTTTTTCTTTGCTGTTTCGGGCTTTCAATAATTTTTTTTTATAAAATTTTTTTGTGGCTTTTTTAGAAAAATTTTCGCCATAGCGCCCAGGCTACACTACTACCAAATAAACTGTATCACTCTCAAAACATTCCTTAACTACTTTGTAAGCAGCCAAATGTATAACAGTGGCCAATTTTTGGCAACGTATCTTTCTGTCTTACCTGCACACACAGTGCCCAGCAGTCAGAAGCCATCGATCACTCAGCACAGTGGCCCCACACTGGTGGGCCCCTTGCCTCCACACGCTAGCGGCCCAGGGGAACTCACCAGGGAGGCTGTCCTCACCACCCACTATACGAGCACTGCGGGCTCTGTCTATGCCGCATTCTATGTCCGCCACTGAAGAAGGAATAAAAACTTTAAGAAATAAGTAGATAGTAGTCATTTTACCCACACCCGAATCCTTTTGACAACTTTCGATTCATGGTTTGGGTTAGTCGAACCATAGTTTTTCAAAATATTAAGACCAATAGTTAACTGTATATTTTTAATTAAATCATACTTATTTTCTAACAATATTAGTCTTTCATTTCATATTGATATCTATAAATATTATGGTATGCCGTGCAAAAAAAAACTGTTGTTTGATTATTATTTTTAATAAATCTCCTAAAAGTGACTATTTTATTTAATTACGATGTTTACGCGTCCCTTTATGTTAATAATGTGTACAATTCCGCCTTATTCCAAAACGCGATCTAAATGTAGTATAGTTCTGAGATTATTAGTTAGTTTTGATTTTGTGTGCTATTCCATGTAAAATTAAAAAAAAAATTGGATATAAATATGATTCACTTGAAACTCTAGGATTTGAGAGTTTAAATATTTCAAAGACATGGATTTTGTATAATGTTGAAGTATAATTTTAATGATTGACACAGACCCGTTGCTAGGCAATCACACATTAGACAAGCCACAACTCTTGTATTACAGCTGGTACTAAGGCATTTTTGTGTAATAAGACGGAATAGGTCCAGCGGATTTGAAGTTAACTAATACAAACAAAGAAGTGCTTATGTCTCGTCTTTTATTCGGACATATGAAACTCTTAACATATCACGGTTAAATAACTTTATTCCGATCATTGTAATTAGATGAATTCATAAAACGTGTAGGACATCGACACCACCTAGGAGGTATCGATGAGAATTCTCATTAAAAAAAATACTTCGGTCCTCAATTAATTCGAGATCTCCAAAATACTGAGAGTACTTAATTATGTAAGATTATTCAACACAATAAAATAAGCAGCTTTCCGATTCCGTTGATTCATGTCTTTCCTTCATAATTTAATTGTTCAGGCTAAATATAGCCAATTCTTTCGTAATTGCTATATGGCTATATTTATTGTTAAAGGCTATATATAGGATTGCGGGTCTGTGGGTCAGAGCCTCGGTCATGGTCGAGTTTTGTTATGATTTAACTCAGTCAAGGTTTACTTGTTGTTATAATATGTACGTTATTTTGTGGATCAATTATTTAAAACTAAGTAATAAGGCATATTTTTTTTATATATTTTCGGATGATTTTTGTGATATGCAATTGAATGCAATTGAGAAACATCTGTTTTTAAATAAATAGTTGATTCTTAATGTATTAATTAATAAATAACTGTTTTATAAAAAACAATTAGATAAATAATTAAGACCTTATTTTGCCGTTCCGAACATATTTATTATAAAATAGTTTATGACAAAAAAAATAATCATAATTACTTAGTAATTTATTTTATTCTTGTGAAGAAATGTATTATATACACTTGAGAGCAAAAAAATCGCACATGGCTTGTAATTTGGTTTAATACTGTTTTTTTCTTAAATCTAAAGATATTGAGTAAGTACAAATTATTAAGCAAAATTTAAGCATACAAAGTTAGCTTTATAAAAACACAAAATTAAGATCATCGACCATCACGTAACTCACCAAAACCAGCGGTATACCCAATTCCCCAAATCCACCCGTTTGCATTTCACTACTTGCACCTTTACCTGGAGCTACAAAAAGGGTGCTGTTTTGGAGTTTTAATCAGTTTCCGTTGACGTGATAATGTCTCTATTAGAAACCGATGGATTTACTGGAAAAATATGGGTACCATGCCTGCAGAAACCGTTCAAGTTATTGCCTTGCCCAAAGCAGGCCATAATGAAAATGAAGTCGCTCGACAGCTAAATTTTAGCCGCTTCCCTGTTCGTCTGGTATACCAGACGTTTCAAGAGACCCATTGGCATATTCGGCGACCAGGATCTGGCCGGTGGCGCATAGGATCAGGGCGTGATTATCGCTTTCCTGTAACAAGTACTTTGAGAAATCGGCTACTGAAAACGATTGAACTGACACAAAATCTTCAAGAATTTTGCAATGTCAGTATAAATCAGTAGACGATTAGGAAAAGACTGGGTAAAGCAGGCCTGACTACACATCACTCAGCAAATGGTACCAAATTGACCACAGCTCACCCACAAGTCCGGCAATAATTTGCCACGAAACACTTAAATTCGATGTATGCTTAATGGCAGGCTGTTGTGTTTTCTGATAAATGCAGAATGACTTAGATGACCATGATGGATGCTGAAGGGTCTGCAGAAGGTCATCAGAGCAATTTTAACGATGCTGCATAAGCGGACAAGTAGGTTTTGGAGGCGTTTTGGGGTGGCATAATGTTGGACACTAAAACTAACATTGTATTCATCACTGGACCCATTACTGGCCTGATATCAAGAGGGTTGACGCCTTTATGATACATCAAAAAAGTGCTCGAAGAATATGAAGCCACTTGTGTGGCTTATGGTAGATTTTTTTCCCTTAATGCAGAACAACACCAGATCGCATGTCGCTAGAACAGTTAGCGACTACATGTAAGACGTTGGCATCATTGCGATAAAGAGGCCAGCTGGTAGTTATGATCTTAATACAATTGAACATATCTGGAATGACCTTGAAAGTAGACTTAGTGCAAAAATTCTGGGGCTCCACGCCTCCAAGAGCTTCAATTTGTCATTGACGAGGAGTGGGACTTTAAACCCTAAGATTTCATGGTAAAATTAATACGGTTGCTGAAAAATCGAGTAACAGCTATAAATAAGGCTAAGGGAGGGAGGAGACTTTATTGACAAACAGGATGACCAAGAATTTTAAGTTTGGCTCTCATTCTTTCTTAAGTGAAATTTGGTAATTTTTCCCATTTGTTGGATTTTGTGCTCTAAACCCTTTCAAGGATATTTTTTTTACACTGTATTTCATATCATTAGAAAGGTAATTAAATAGGCTTTCAATTAGTGTAGAAAATGTTTTCAATATCTATACACATTCATGAGAAAAACCGCCTGAACAAAAAGAGTTATGATGTGCGATTTTTTTGTTGTCGAGTGTATATTTATTTAATTATCTATGTACACACATAAAATAAAAAAATAAACAGAAAAATAGGTACAAAGGTGACACTTATTTCTAAAGAAATCTCTTCCAGCATACCTGCGAGAGGAGAGTGGGAAAAATAGAGATATAGTTGTAATAGTAAGTTATAAAATAGTTATCAATGAAATAATATAACATGTAAATATAGATACATATACTATTATAATAAAATTATACATTTACATAGTAAAATAAATATCAAAAAAAAAAAATACTAAAGTAAAAAAGTAAGTATATAATTTTAATTAGTTGTTTTTTTTTCTTGTTATAAAACTTATTCTTAGTATGTATAGTATTGAGTTATATTTTTTACTAGCTTTTGCCTGCGGCTTCGCCCGCGTACATGCATAAAATATATAGACTATGACACTCAGGAATAAGGCAGCTTTCTATCGGTAAAAAATTTAACAATCGGACCAGTACTTCCAGAGATTACCTCCAAACATAAAAACAAATTTTACCTATTTATAATATTAGTGTAGATAAGGCCTTTACCCAGAAGAGGGACTGATTACATGCTTCAGGCTGGCTTTTTCATAATACGCGTGCAATATCATAAAAACTTCTCATAATTTGTTTTTGTTCTTTGATGGTATTTTGATGACATGACATTACTATACTAAATACTGAGAGCTTAGCTGAGATGTTGTATGAACTTCTACTTTAAGATAAAGTTACAATTGTTTTTAACCCTAATGCTGTTAGGTGTTTTATCCGTGTATTGATTAAAAATATACAAAATAAGCAAAATTTTTAATTTTTAATTACCAAAATGAATTGTCAAAAAAAATTACTAAATACTCACAATTAATAAAACACAATCCATTACTGACACAAAAAATATAAAACACGATAATCACACGACACATTTTGTCAAAAACAAATAATTATCTGAAGATTGTTAGGTAACACTGTCGTATATATCCGACAAATATAGGTCTAGGACATCACTAAAAATATATAAATAAAATAAATATATCGATTAAATTAGTGTATATGCACGTGTCAAAGTGCGTGCACCCACTACATGCTTGACGATTAACATAAGGATATTTAAGTGCTCTATGATTTGTATTGGCCCTCCTTCGCATCGTTGAAGGCCTGACCCCTATGTAGTGTAGTGAGGCGCACAATTTTTAGGTGTCGATAAAATTTTTCGACCTGTGTTGAGTCATGTTGAAAATTTTTGTTAATGTACTTTTATAACTTAAAATTTTTAGAAGTTATATTAGAATTAGTTATATTTGCAATAATATACACCGTTAAATTTTAATCGTTTTAATCCCCCGGGAGGGTCGATCCGGTACATAAAACACTATCGATTTGTAAAGATAAAATTAAAAAATAAAGTAGGCAAAAGATTTTTGCATAATCTAATTAATGGTTGCTCATAAAGTTAACTATTCCTTAGAATGGGAGAAGTGGACAGATCAATTTCACTCTCAAAAAAAATACGTTCTAAAAATTGGCAGAATAGTACAACAGTTAAAATGTTCTCAGTATATAGTATAGTATAAACAGCTGCATGACTTGGATGCCTCTCTCATATTTAATACCTTAGAAAAAGAAAAGTAATAATTAGTCAATAAAACTGACCGTAAATAATACTTTATGCATTTATCACATTTGGAACTTGTGCAATTCTTAAAATAAAAAATATAACAGCACATTGATATCGATATTATCCACACCTGCTTGAAACACATCACTATTAAAAATTCATTGTCAGGTTCGCCGTAACCTCGGCGGAAAACGATTAGACTCGCGGAACCACATGTAGTTACGATAAGCATAGCATTATCGAAATATTTCTATGCAATGTCATTTGTTGTTTATAATGCAGTAAGGTGACCACAAATTTTTTATTATTTTTTTAAATTATATTGTAAAATGTTGTTTATATATATATTTTTTTAAATTGCGATTTCCTTGTAATGGTATCTTTTAAATGTTTATTTCTTCAATTAATACATTTTAATGAGGGAAGCCTATGTCTAACAGTGAACGTCTATCGGCTGAAATGATGATGATGACGACATTTTAATTGATTTGTTTTTCAAATTAATACACAAAAAAAAAATAATTAGAATTTTATATTAATAATAATAATAATATTCCACAATTATTGCTCCTTTATAACGATTTAAACATATGTGGTTTTACCAGTACCTCAAGAATCTATGTAACCTTCAATTCAATTTTCTATTTACTTTTTGTTCCAGTTGTTACAGATTAACGACATACTGTCAGAACCATGAAAAATGTTAATAACGAACTAAAAACAATGAAACCAATGATATAGTGAATTTACAATTTAAATTATTCCTTGTAAGTTACGTGATGGGAATATTTAATGTTTCTCGTATGTTATTTCCTTTTAGTATGTTAAGTCATGTTAAATAACATATCTATTGTTCTTGGTCGTCTTTATATTATTTATAATTTAAGGTCACAGTTTTTGTAATTTTTGTTTCCTCATTTCCGCATTTATTTAAATATATCCTGTTTTTAATACCCTACTTATCTAGGGAAATATGTTTACTCAAGATATAAGTATCAGTCACATGCTTTATAAGTGATATTTTAAATATAAAATATACACAGGATTTTTATAAAATATGCAAAATTATTGCCCTTAAAAAAAATACTAACAAATTCTCGCTAGACATCGATTATTTAATTTATTATATTAATAATAACAATAAAATAAAAAAATATTTCCGAACTTAAAGATCCATAAAAAAACATTAAACATTTAAAATTAAAGGTATCAGTTTAAAAACAATGGACTGAGTTAAAAAAAAAACAATAAATTAAGTAGAAAATAAAAACATGAAATCAAAAAGTCAATAAAATCAAAGATGAAGAATATTAAAAAAATAGATTTAAATATATTTCCGTCATAATCATTTCAGCTGTAATACGTTGAATGCAAAATATATGCCTCCTTAAAGTCCTGCACTTGTTTATAAAACTTGGTCACCCTTAAATCACATTAGCATAGAACTCTTGTCAATTACACTTAGTCAAGTGCAATACTAAGTGGAATGCATCTTGCTCCACATTTTATGATAAGTACTATATCTGCAGTTGATTTATTACATCAACTACTTGTATTATGCCACCAATCCATAGATAATAATTTATGCCAAGAAATTAACTGTAATGCTAAACTGACGGAGTGTTCGAAATAGTTTCACTGCGGACCTGAAATGCAAATGGTAACTGAAAAAATAAGGGTTTTAGTCAAAAAAGTTTTTTTTTTCGCTGGGTAAGTCATCCAATGACATCCCCCGCTCTTGGGCAGAGCGCGAGGGTGTGTCAAACTTTTACTGACTAAAAACTCACTCCTGTTCCTTCGTTGGCTTTCATATCAGGGCCGAGTCTTCCTTTCAGTAGCAGACCCTTGGCCCAGCAGTCTTCGACTCTGCTGGGCCCCTACGGTTTGCGACATCTCTTTATGGCGCCCGTGGTACAGTACGCGCCGTCGACGACTTGGGCTCGGTCCGGACGGTCGGACAGCGAGTTAGGAGGTCGAAAATCAGGGTCGGGTTGATGCGGTCGGCCTCCTCCTCTGCTAGCATTAATGCCTCGCAGATGGAGGTGACCGCCTGCCACTCCTCCTCTCTCCGGACCATGGCCTGACATCGCCGCCGTCGATCGCCCTCACAAGGACACGGCGATGCTCTGCCCAAGCAGGGTAAACCTCTAACGTGTGCTTCACCGTGTCATGCGGGCGTTCCACACAGTGGCGACACCCGGGCGTCACTTCCGCACGAATACGATGCAGGTACCTCCATAACTTACCATATCCGATGAGAACCGGCGTATTGCGGAAGGTAAGGACGCCGTGAAGTCTTTCCAGCCATGACTCAAAGAGGGGACTTACCGCCATAATTGTGGCGTGACCAGCACTGGGTTGCGATAGTCGCTGACGCCATTTCAACATGAGATCCCGCCGGAAGTTTGTCCGCCATGCTGCGAACTGTCGTGGCAGCAGACTTTCACTCTGGCGTTGCATCTCCATGCGCAAACCGTGCATGCGTGTAAGGACTGTTGCCTCCAGATCCTATGGTGCCAGGGCCCAGTGAGGTTATAAACTTCTAACTTCACACGTTGACACGATCGAAACGTTTACCACGTTTAGCTCACAGATTGGTTGACAGCTTGGAACGCTAGGCACTCAGAGTCCGTAGGGGCCCAGTAGGGTCGAAGCCTACTGGAGCCAAGAGTCTGCTTCTGAAAGGAAGATTCGGCCCCGGTACGAAAGGCAACGAAAGAAAAGGAGTGGGTTTTTAGTCAGTAAAAGTCTGACACTATCTCCCACTCCGCCCAAGGGAGCGGAGATGTCATTAAATGATTTTCTCACCTACAAAAAAAAGGCACTCAGACTCGGGACCAGACTACAGAGCTACTTGTAAACCTTTGATCAACCTCTTTCCAGTATCTATGAATATATGATTTCCCAGGACATGGCAGTTTTCTCATGAGCACAGTCGAGGTCGAGGCCGCCACAGCCATGTGGTGGCACCTGATTCGTAAGTCAGGATGACGATTATGTCTACCTGCCTATAATAGGTATTTGTTATCAGTCGCCAGTAAACTTCCACTACAGATCGTTGGCCTCCGCGAACCGTTACCACGAAGGTCGGGGCGTGGGAGTGAAAATACTGCCTTATATGTCATTTTTTGTTGTGATTTGGAAACAACAACAAAACCACATGTTACGAATATGTAGGCTTACAATATATATTTTTTTTTGTAAGTAATTTTAGGGTTCCGTACCTCAAAGGAGAAATGGAACCCTCATAGGATCACTTCGTTTTCCGTCTGTCTGTCTGTGAAGACCCTTTATATCGAGAACGCCCGCGCGTACCTATTCATGGATCAAGTTAAAATTAAAACCATATACTCAGGTCTGCGGTCCTTTGAAGCTGAGAAAAAATCAAACTTCTGGGTTATCAAAAAAAAAGATACGGCCATTTACTTCGCAAAAAACGTGTACTTTAACACTCTCAAGGGAATCAAGATTCATAAGGTACTTTCCGTTGACCAAGAATCCTGAAATTTGGCATGAAGTAAGGTCTTATAGCACAACTATAAGAAAAAATCATAGTAATTCCCAAAAAAAAAATCATTTTTGCGATTTGGAAAAATCTTCCTAACATAATTCGGGAATTGAACTGTTTTCATAAGTATGTTTGTACGGAACCTTCACAGCACGAGTTTCTCTCGCATTTGCCCGGTTTTTTTTAATAATGCATTGATCTGTCTAGCTTTTTCCCTGCTGCTAGATATCAGTATTTTACATGGAAAGACTGCGTAACTGACTTCTAGTACTACATTTGTCTTATACCACTTATTCATAAATTAGTTGAACATAGTTCGCATAGCTTAGCTCATAATGGTGATAAGGACGACCTAAGCTAATAGGCACCAACATAGCGATACTATTAGTCTTCAACGAGCAGTTTGTCACACCAAGTAATTTCTTTTTTTCACAAGTTAGAAGAAGAAAAAAATGCAAATTTTATATCAATGAAATGTTAAATTTTAGTTTGCTTTGATCATCAGATATGCTTACAGCCCTGATTAAAAAATAAAAAAATACTTTTTAAACTAAAAATCGATAAATACAAAATTCCATTCATAAAATAACGCCCTGAGTGCCTAGCGCAGATTCGGCCCTGCTCACAAAACGAATAACCATAAAAAAAATATTCAAATTCGAATTCCCACCATAAAATCACAACAATACATTTATCTTTTCCACCAAAAAGGCTTTATCTTTTCGTCCTCCCACTAAAAATAGTCTTGTCAAAGTCGGAACTGCATTTGCGGAAAAGATCGGCGTTTGTTATGTGGGTGATAAAGCAGTAAGGTCATCCGAAGGTAAGTGTCTAGTTCGCAGTCTGGGCACACCCGCATGACGAAGTCAAGAGTACGCTGTGTGTTATAATGCTGTATTCGGGTAGAGGCGCGGCAGAAATCATAATTATGAAAATGTGAAGTGGTCAGAATAAGTCAGCAGTCCTATTATAGGTTCCGGGTTTATAATTATTATATTGTAGTTATATACCTAATTAATAATTCGTTTATTTTCTACAACGCGAAACATACATCAGAGCACCATTAAATTATAAAAAGTAAGCACTTATACAAAAATAACAGTAACACAAATGAATTTAAACCAAAAAAAAAACGTATAACAAAAAAAAAATGGTGATACAGGCCTACATGTATAACTTTTTTGATTTTAACGTTTTTACTGAGAAAAAAATGAGATACATTAATAATAAGAGCCATAGTGTTGAGTGCATGTCATCATCATCATCATCATATCAGCCGAAAGACGTCCGCTGTTGGACGTAGGCCTCCAACAAACGTCGCCACAACGACCGGTTCTGTGCGTCTCAAACTATACCAAATAGGAGTCCAGCTTAGCATGTGTCAGTAAGTATTCCTGACAGAGGTAATAGTAACTCAATAGTATTTTAAATAATATCTAAGTAGCCTTTTACTACGTCTTCGTTTTTATAGGTCTATGCCACTGAATTCGTAACTTTTTTGTACATGAAGTGTTTCGTCGAAATTAATTACTTTTACAAACATAAATCTCATTGACAGCAAGGAAAACGAATAAATATTTAGTTTTACCTTTAAACCTAATTTGCTACAATCAACACTGTATGACCAGGGGCTTCCCCTTAATCAGCGTTCGATAGTATCTCAAAAAATTAGCATTGCCATTCAACGTAGCAATACCGCCAGTCTTCTCGGCATATTTTCGTCATGCCCAGGTGCCAACGATGTAGAGGAGTACTTCGATGCCTTTATGTTTAAATGCAAATAATATTCACATTTTTTATGTACAGTAAAGGCATTGATATACAAAAAACCAGTAAAGGTCAAAATTTAAGTGGTAATGGGCAGGGCACATTGCTCGCAGAACAGATGGCCGTTGGAGCCAAAAGGTTCTGGATTGGCGACCGCGTACCGGAAGACGCAGCGTTGGAAGGCTTCCTAGAAGGTGGACTGATGACCTGGTGAAGGTTCCGGGAAACCGATGGATGCGGGACGCTCAGAACCGGTCGTTTTGGCGACGCTTGGAGGGGTCTATGTCCAACAGTGGGCGTATACCGGCTGATATGATGATGATGATGATGAAAGGATCAAAAGTTCAGTTGCGCTTTACCAATGCTAGTGTCTAAATTTTCTTTGTAGAAAGTTCATGGTTTCACTGATTTAATTTGTAGCATACAATCTAAAGTATTAAATAAAGTAGATATCGATAGACATTAAACTTCTACTACGATAGGATTGGTTAAATGCAACTGCATTAATTATGACCTCTTACTGTACGTATATTGATATTTATTTTTAATAAATAAACTAGCGATCCCGAAAGACGTGGTCCTGTCACTTATCGGGTCCAATAGCATTTTCAAACCATCTAGAAACCCACACCTTTCAGATACCGTCAATTTGAGACACAGTAGTAAGACAATAGATGCGCGAACGCCGGCGTTCGCTTGGGGTTTAATGAACTAAATATATTATGTAAAATTTCATTCAAATCAGTCTAACGGTTAGACTGAGCTTCTCTTAAACGGTTAGACTCTAACCGTTTAAGAGAAGCTGTTAGATTATAAACATTCGTACAGAAGAATTATATCTTACAGGTACTTGGGCCCAAGTCTGCTAATTTTATAAATTCATCATTCCAACACGATGCCATCGTCACTTTGCTAAAAGTTCGTAATCTGCTAATTCATAATGATCAATCATTGATCGGTCAATGGTCTCGCATTGGATTTAGTGGTAAAATGAAAATATCGGGCTTAATAAAAACAATGACTGGACAATGACATTCTAATTGTAGGTCACTGATCAAAGGAACTGTAAAAATTTTAGCAGATTACCGCAAATGTCAGATATTCATTTGTCATGAAGTACGAAATTACCGTTTCTTTCAATGGAGTGTCAGTGGTTAACCATTGGAAAGTCATACTGACACCATTATAATAGGAGATTACCAAAACTTGTCAAAATCAACAATTATGAAGTCAATGATAGACCACTCTGACACTATTGTAATAGCAGACTTGAGGCCTTGTAATGTTAATTGAGATTTCATATAATTTTCCATGTAAATTTTTAATTAAAATTGCGTCGACTGAAAATTAATTCAAATTATCGAATAGTTACCTCACATTTACAATTGAATACAATAAATTACAAACCTGGTCAGTCTTCAATTAAGTTACAGTATTCATTCAGGTGGTGGTAGGTGTAATTTAATTCAGTAGGCGTTAAATATTTACATTTAAATAAATTTTAACAAAGAGAGATTTTTTGAGATTTTAACGAAGTTATTGTGCAATGGTTATTGCTCAGCAGATTTTTTTAGTGCTAGATTTGTTCTCATATTGATTTTGTTTTCATTAATAAATAATTTATACCGTTTAATTTTGAGTAGAATACGGAATGTCGACGCAGAACATATCGATAAATGCTAATACGATGCTACAAAATTGCGATGTACGTTACGGCGAAAGACCGTCTCTGCGAATGATTGTTTATTATTTACTGTACAAACCCATTATGGAATACATATTATTTTGTTCACTATGCGTTTTGGTCTATTTTTTTTTTAGGCCCATTGAAAACATATTTTCGTTCTGATAAATGATAATATAATAAATAAATAAAATAAATGTAGATAGCTAATATGACAAGCTTAACGAAAGACGAGCAGGGATGTTTCGCAATAGATTATCGAAGCCAAGTTGCTCCGTAGTTTTTCGCGGTAACGTGCATCGAAGTTAAGTAGTATCGCAGTGAAAATCTTTCGCGGTAACGTGCATCGAAGTCAAGTAGTATCGCAGTGAAGATCTATCGCGGTAACGTGCATCGAAGTGTAGTGGCTTCGCAGAGACGGTCTTTCGCCGTAACGTGCATCGCAATTTTGTAGCATCGTATTAGCATTTATCGATATTTTGTGCGTCGACATTCCGTATTCTACTCTTTAATTTTAAGCCTATGAATTAAAAGCTACCCTGTCATCACCCAAAGGACAATGAAAGGGCTAATGTTCGGAGTTTCCGCAGGGAAGATAGCCGCCGAAGAACTGAAGTTAATGACATATCCTGAAGAGTTCTATTGCCAAACTGAACCGCCAGTAGGCAGGGCACATTGTTCGTAGAACGACAACGACGATTGTCGATGGTGCCGAAAGGTTCTAGAGTAGCGACGACGCATCGAAAGACGCAGCGTTGGATGGCCTCCCATAAGGTATACCGATGACCTGGTGAGAGTCGCGGGTATCCGATGAATGCGAGACGCACATGACTGTTCTTCGTGGCGACACTTTGATAAGATAAGATGAGATAAGATAAGACATTTAGTTGTAGAAACATGAGTATACATATAAGGCATGCAGGTTGTTCATAAACAAAAAAGATCCGTTATGTTCGGCCTTTGTGGCATAAAAATATATAGATAAGAAAAGTCATTCATAGATATTTAAACAGGTCTAAAAACATTATTAAATTTTCACACAAACTAAAAATTAAATTTAAACAATAAATTACAAATTTGAATTAAATTGTCCCTCTAATTATAAATTGTCAAAATTATAAAATGTCAGTAAATATTTGTTAAATTCGTAATATTACACTTTGTCATTTATAAATTCTAAAATACTGTAATATGCTTTCCCAACTAGATATAATTTTAGCCGCTTTTAGTATGTGTGCGCTTAATTCCCTCCATCCCTTAGGAAGTTTATTAAATATTAAAGGCGCCATGCAAAATACACTCTTTCGCATTAGTGCTGTTTTGGAACCATGTTATCGCGTCTGACGCGTTTTGAAAGGCCTCTATCCAATAGTATTCGTCTTTTAGCTGAAATTACGATGTAATGATGCAACCCGTTGACACTGGACATAGTTTATGACGTCCAAAAAAAATAAAAAATAATGTGCAATAAAAATATTAATGGCGGAGTTCAGAGAACAATATGAAGTTTCCATACCATTTTGAAAGAATCGTAAAATGCATGTACTTGAAGTGAGGTTATTGCTAAACAAAAAAGTATTATTAAGTAACCTTATCATCCATTTTTAGTTTGCAAACTCATAAATTTTACAAGCTATATCAGTAACGAATTGCAGACAGAAAAATTTAGGTTAATCCTCAGATCAAGGAAATTAAATAAACCTTGACAGTGTTGGCACCAAAATCAAAAAGGTTTATGAAACGCGTGTCTTACTATGTGTGTGTGTGTTGGGTTGTTCAGATATGGAATGATTACGAAGTCGGAAGTTGTGACTTTTATTTCGTGTTGTCCGTTTTAGGAGAGGCCTATTTTTAGTCACCTGCTACTGATCCAGTTTCAATGTTTCATTAGGTGCCACTAAAATATCTCATAATAAAAATTAAAAAATAAACTTTGCACAAACAGCGCAGGAATTGCATGAGTTAATTCCGCCATCTCAATTCTGCCATCGAACAACCCGACCTTACCCACCCATACGTTGTTGAAACCTCTACGGTCCGGACTAAGCGTTTCACCTGGTCGTTTATACCGCGTACGTCAAAGGTCTGAAACAATCTGCCTGCTGCGGTCTTCCCGTCTGATTATAATTTAAGTGTCTTCAAGGCAAGAGTGAATAGGCTCATAAACTAGTGCGCCTCACCATCAGAGATTGCATCACAGCTTACCTTCAGGTAGGATTGCAGTCAAGAACTAGCACTACCATTTTATTTCTGACTAAGCTATGGAATAGTGTTGGACGTGTTCTCTGCTTTTCTTGTGAATGTTTACTTCCAACACATAAAGTCGCTACATATTTTTTGAGTAACCGTCAAAATATCGTCAAAAAAAAAAAATTCAAATGTTTTATTATTTCTTATTACATTTAGCATCTGTTACTGTGATCTTAAACTGATGATTGATTCCATAATGTAAAAGTCCTTTTTAATACATATTCCTAATAATTAATAAAAATATAGGTATTTATTTTATTTTATTTTATATGCTTCTGTGCATAGTTAATTTTGAAAAAAAAAATAGAATTCTACCTTCTAAATTAAAACAAGTAAACTGTAATGGATTGAATGACTTAGCAATTTTTTTGTTAATTTATGAAAATTCTAGCAACACCAGAATTTTTTCAGCAGATACGCAAATGTGAAAGTCAAGAATTATCCCACGGGAAATTATTCGAGATAAAAAGTATCCAATGTTCTAATTCTTGTATTAGAACATCCGATGTTCTACTCAATTCCCTTAGCCATTGAGAAGGGATGAGGTTGCGTAGGTTAGCGAAGTCGAACGATACATTTTTAAAGCACTTGTGGTTTGAATTTATACAACATTATTTGCTTAGAATCAGTGACCGAATGTATTCCAATAGTTTTTACACCACGTTATATTTTTTTCCAAAAATATTTAAAAAGGTCATAAGTTGGACACCACCGGCATTAAATACAACGCAGGTCAGGGCAGGTCATTACGGGTATTAGGTGTCAGCAAACAGCTGGGTGCAAGAGCAAAACTACCCCTCAGTCGCCTGGATGACCCGGTGACCATGTATTTTGCCCGACTGAAGAAGAAGAAGAAGAAGAAGAAGAAAAAACTTTTATTCACACTGACTGCTAGAAGGGTTAATGCTTATAACTTTATGATTTTTTATGAAATGTTATGGATAAGTACCTATATTCTTTACATAAAAATAGACACTTGTTTCGGATTTCGTAATACTAAAACTAATATAAGTAAACTAGGAGGTACAAGCTATTATAAGAAGAAATTTTGGCAAAAACACCAATTTGTACTAAGGGATAGATTGCACAATACTTTAACTTGATTCGATGACGTTTGAGGGTTATCCATCTATATATAAACGAATAAACTGACTGACATCAACTGGAAGTAAAAATTTTACACAAGGGTTTTTCATGTCGTAGGGTCATGAAAAAAACCTTGTGCGAAATTTTAATATTTGAGCAGTAAGAGAAGATTTTCCAAAATTCGTCCTAAAGGATGAAACGGGAGTCCAAAATTTTGTACAAAAAAGTCCGCTTTCATGCGGGCGAAGCTACTGGCAGAAGCCTAATCATTGATAATAATAATCTGTCGACGACACAAGAATATCTTTTTACGAATTTCAGTTGTTTTCCATTTTAGGTCGTGAGGTTATAACCCTTTCAGTACGAGTACGCTCAGCGCAAACTGTAGTTTTGTTCACTTTTACTTTGTGTTTGTAACCGTTGTACTTTATTTGTCCTGAATAAAAGTTTATTTTCTATTTTGTTCTATTCACAAAAAAAATGCTTCGTCGTGCATTTTTGGGAAGTTCTTTGTATAGACACGCCAAGAGTAAAATTAAATTTGTAGCTTTGAAAAAACTGCCTGTTGACCGGACAAACTGAAAGTTTTCGTTTATTTTTAAGGTTTTGACTTATAACTTCTAAACGATACATCTATATATATATAGATGCATCGATAAATTAATCCTGATTTCCCTTGGTCACGCCATCACGCGTGAAGGGCTGGGCCGATTTCGCTAATTCTTGTTTTGTTGTGTTCGTTATTGTGAGGAGAAGGTTCTTATGGAAAAGTAATAAAAATTAGGATAGTGTAGGTTAGAGTAGGGTAGTGTAGGGTAGTATAGGGTAGAGTAAGGCAGAGTAGGGTAGAGTAGAGTAGGGTAGAAGAGGGTAGAGTAGGGTAGAGTAGGGTAGAGTAGGGTAAAGTAGGATAAAGTAGGGTAGAGTAGGGTAGAGTAGGGTAGAGTAGGATAGAGTAGGGTAGAGTAGGGTAGAGTAGGGTAGATTACGGTAGAGTAGGGTAGAGTAGGGTTAGTAGGGTGGAGCAGGGAAGAGCGGGAGCGAAGCCGTGCGGGCAAAAGCTAGTAAAGTAAAGTAATTTAGTGAACTTGTTGCTCTGTTTGTTCACTGAGATACAGCAATTCAAAACATTGTTTGAGAATGATTTTGGTCAGTAAAAGTCTGAATCGCCCTCGTGCTCCACCTCAGAGCAGGAGATGTCATTAGATGACGTTTGTTATATACTAGGATTGGAACCGCTTTCTGACGGAGCATTTCTCAAGACAGAAAACCTGTAAATATTTGAGTAAGGCTTGATAGATTCTTAATTCAAAACACTCAATTCAGAAACCCATACATATTAAAGTAAGATGGATTCCCTTCTCAGCTAGTTTTTAACTACAAAACTCCTGTTTTGCAGTTTAAAAAATTGAAAATAGTTCCTACCGGTTTTTGTTTTTTTACTTTATCTTAACATGTATCTCCTCTCATCGTTAATTTTCTACAAATGACACGTACAGCAGTAAGCCGTATAGTTTAAAGGTCGTAGTGCACCAGTGCTCGTAAATCGATAGCCCGTGACCCAGTCGCACTAAAATAATTACTAATCCGTCTCCCTGTAAAACCGATTTAAAGTTTTATATTCTTTCTAGATGGGCATTAAAAGGATATTAGCGTGGTATTGAAACTGATGTGTCTAAAGAAATACTAAGTTCTAGATGAATTAAACATCAAATATTTATAATAGTAATTCATTTAAAAAAAATGCAATTTATATGACATGTGTACCATCGAAGACATTTCCGCCTGAACACTGCTAAATTCATTTTTGTTTACACTCGAAACGAAAACATCAAAGGGTCTAAACAGACGGACTACATTTCAATTGCAATCCAACTGCAAATTGCAGTTTAAGTGCAGTTTGAATGCAGTTGACACAACTGCAATAGAACTGCAAACACGACTGCAAACCAAACGTGCGGTCCGATTGCAGTCGTGTGAACTGCGCACCGACTGCATCCGACTTGCACCATGCGCGTTATGGCGGAGCGTGCGGGCGAGTGGGTATGATGCAGTTCGGATGCAGTTGGTGTACAGTTCACACGACTGCAATCGGACCGCACGTTTGGTTTGCAGTTCTATTGCAGTCGTGTTTGCAGTCGTGTCAACTGCATTCAAACTGCACTTAAAATGCAATTTGCGGTTGGATTGCAGTTGAAATGCAGTCCGTCTGTCTAGACCCAGAGGGTACGGTTTGGCGCCGTGTCGCAGGATTGAAACAAGTTTTTTTTTAAGTGATCATGCAGAAATGACCGCGATGGTACCTAACAAATAAAGAATATGATTTCAAAAGTATAAAAAGAAGGAAAAAGTAAAAATCCTTTTTAGTCACACAAGTGAACAATCAGGTGACACAACTTTGTAACAAGGCGGCCCTTATTCCATATTATTTAAGGTCGGCAAAACACGTTTTTGCTTCTTTCATTCTGTCTGTAAACCGTGGCGCTACGGTAATAGTGCTTTTAAACTCCCTTTTCTTTCACGGACATTGTCTATTCATTTTTCTTTGGCATCCCTCTTCCTCTCCACTTATCCACATGTATACTCATAATCCTTTTAGTAACGTTCATTTCATTCTTCCTCTTCACTTGACTATATCAAGACAAAAATTGAATGAAAAAAAAAAAAAAAAAAAAAAAAAAAAAAAATAAAATCCTTTCACCTTTTGAATCACTTTTATACACACTCTCTTTAATCACTACATTCAAACTGTCTTCAATATACTTATTTTATCCATTCGTGACACCACACTTCTGTCTCAACATTCTCATTTCCACTACATGCAATCTTTTTTAGAGGTCTTTTACAACCCAACAATCTGATCCATACACATCTACAAATAACGTTTGTTTTAAGCTATTGCATAGCTTCTATCGCGGGCCTTGAGCGTGGAGACCGAATCCAGAAATTCCGTAACGAAAATAACCTAACACCCCCCACTCATTTGTTTTTTGAGCGTGGTGACCGATAAGAAAACAAATGAGTGAACAATCAATCAAAATTCAATTCAATGTGTGAAAGTGTAACTTCAATTAATATCAAAGAAAAAAAAAACAAAGGAAAAAGGTACTGCATAAATAAAATAAATAAATAATTATAATTGCATAAGTTGATAAAAATGCTATGCAATAGCTTTACCGCGGCAGTCCCCGAGTGCCACACGTCTTTTTATTTTCACCCACGTGATGAGATATAATATGGTTGTGTAAGGTGAGCCTTAAAAGAGTAGTTAGTCAACCCGTAACCGTACAAAAAAGAATACAAATTTATCACTAATTATATCTATTTATTGTTACTGACAACCCAAAATACAGGCCCCTAAAATCTAGTTTAGGCGCCAGTCTCACAGAATGAATTAGAATACTGCCATTACTACAATTGGTACGTGAAAGGTGAAATGAGGGAGGTTTGTAGCCAAAAGTGTTATTGGTTTATCATTTTTCTACTATAAAATCTGTTTTAGCGACATCCAAACTATAATCCTGGATTGCAGTATTAGAGTTCTCTACGTATTCAGACCAAAATATATAATATCAACAATCTGAAATCAACTATCTGGCAGTTGCCCGGACCAGACACAAAATGGAGTTTCTTGCACATTATTCTCCATAGAGATCTACACTTTGGAATGTACAATTATTAGTATAACTTTTCTGAGTGACTTCTTGACATTCCAAAAGTGCCTGCAAACGGTTTATTTGAAGAACCTTTGAATCAACGGAGTACGTAAGACTTTATACCCCATTCCGCATAATTCTAAAACTATTATTTATATTATTTACCCTTCATCATCATCATATCAGCCGAAAGACGTCCACTGTTGGACATAGGGCGTCCAATGCTGCGTCTTCCGGTACGTGGTCGCCACTCCAGAACCTTTCGTCCCCATCGACCATCTGTTCTGCGTGCAATGTGCCCTGCCCATTGCCACTTAAGTTTGGCGATTCTTCGAGCTATGTCCGTAACCTTGGTTCTCCTGCGGATATCTTCATTTCTGATGTGATCACGCAAGGAAACTCTAAGCATAGCCCTTTCCATCGCCCTTTGGGTGACTTTGAGTCTTCTTATGAGGCCCATTGTAAGTGACCACGTTTTGGAGCCATAAGTCATCACTGGCTGGTCATAGACTTTAGTCTTGAGACACTGTGATATATTGGATGAGAAGACACCGCGCCGCTTCCCGAATGCCGTCCAGCCGAGTCGGATTCGACGATTGACCTCTTTCTCGAAGTTAGATATAGGGTAACTGGACCGTCTGTCCCAGGTAAACGTAATCGTCCATAACTTCGAGTGTACAGTCTCCGATCTTAATAGGAGTGGGTGCTACATGGATGTTAACCATAACTTTGGTTTTGTCCATGTTCATTTTAAGTCCCACTCTTTCGGAAGCTCTACTGAGGTCACCGAGCATTGTACTGAGTTTCTCCGTAGTCTTAGCCATGACTATTATGTCGTCGGCTAACCGAAGGTGAGTGATGTACTCGCCGTTGACATTAATGCCTAGTCCTCTCCATTCCAGAACCTTGAAGACATCCTCCATTGCGGCCGTGAACAGTTTCGGAGAAATGGATGATTTACCCTTCCATTTACTTGTAATTTAAATTAAGGGTGCGTAGCATACACAAACTTCGTTTTTTTTTCAAATTTTCCATCTCATCTCAAATAAATCTGCATCCGCACAAAGCCAGGATGCACAGCTAGTTACGTAAGATCACCGATGCGCCAAGGCGTTGTGCGTTGTGAATAATTTACGTAGGTACACACACAGAATGTGTTACAATGTCATGGCTAAGGATTCGGAATTGGGACAGTGTCAAATGTGCATCGTGGTCATTTGTGTTTAGATTTGTGCATATTTATTGTGCTATTAGTGACTCAGAGATGAGTCAATTACCATATTTAAATTTCTCAACTTTATGGTAAGGCTTTTTAAAAAGATTCCTTTTGTAATCACTCTATTATTGTAAAGGCAAAAGTTTGCGTGTGTCTTTGTATGTTAATTGCTTCTACGCGCTTGAAAAGCTGAACGAATGCTGGACAAGTTATGTTCTGAAATTGCACATAGGATAGTGTGTTTGGGAGTATGATCCCTTGGGATAATTTAGCGGCGAAAATGCTGATAAGAACTAGTCATTGATTAAAAGTAACTCTGTATGTGAGTGCCATAGAGTCACTTTTTCGGGAAGAAATGTACGGTTTTTAACACCGTAATTAATGGGGGAAAAACATTTGTAGTTTTTTTTATGTACATAAGTAAATTTTACTGTTGAACAAAAATAAAGTGTATATTTTATTTTATTTTTCAGTCTGTAGTTCAGTCAAATTAGACCAAAAAATAAGGGATAAAATATGTGCATATTATGACAACTGTTCTACCTCTTTCAACTTTTGGACCATTTTATCTACAAAAACTTTAAAAGTTTTTGTAGATAATTATTATCTGCTCTACATTTTTTGTCTGAGGTAATTTTATGATAAAAGTTATCGTTTTGCTGAAAATCGCGAAAAGCTCGTTTGTGTGACCTTTGGACTCCGAATTTTTTTTTCCAGGTGTCGGATGGATGAGGACTTTTTAGACTTCATCTATGACAGTGTTTCGAACAATCCTACCAATTTTCAGCTGGGTACGAAGTTTTGTAACCTCGGATATCTAAACTGACCGGACTATTGTTAAAGATAACCACTATAGATAAACAAAAATAAAGAAAGAAAAAATAAAATGACTGTGATTTCTCTCTATTACTCAATGGTTTGCTGGGAGAATTCTCAACTTTGAGTCAAGCTCACCTACATAAACTATTATCACTGTATATTATAATTATTTTGGCGTACAATAAAGAATTAACAATTGGCAAAATCTTAAAAGGAGGCAATTAAGTGTAGACGATGGTATATTGGCAGGTTGAATAGAATGATAGGTTTTTCAAAGTACCTACCGGTATAATATGTAGGTCGCATTGCAATGGTATCTATTTCAGCTCATAACGATAACATTGAAGATGAGTAGTTACTCGCGGCTACTTACAAATGTGTTACAATGTCTCGGATAAGGCTGCTCAATTAGGGCAATGTCAGAAGTGCATCATGACATAAGCTGATTAGATTAACATCCGATGCACACTACACTTTTTTTTTATAAGTAGACAAATGATAAGTTAATAATAAGGATAAATGGTGGGTTACTAATAGAAATGCAACGGTAATGGTTATATCGGAACCAAATTCCTAAGCGGAATTTTTAAATTTGGCTTATCGGAACCGGAATAGATCTGGAATCGGAATCGACATAGGAACTGATATAGGAAACGGAATCAGAACCGGAATTGGAGGCGGAAGTAGAAACAGGGGTTTTTTAATATTTTTTTTTATGTTTGGAAAAATTATCCAATGACAACCCTCGCTTTTGGGCGGAGCGGGAGGTAGTGTCAAACTCTTACTGACTAAAAGCCCACTCCGTTCCTTCGTTGCCTTCGTACCAGTGCTTGGGCTATCTTTCGAACTACCCCGGCCTCAGTAGGCTTCGACCCAGCTGGGCCCCTGCTGTTGCTGACAGCTCCTTGAGGCGCGCAGGAATAGTGCGCGCCGTCGACGACTTGGGCTCAGTCCGGACAGTAACCAGACGTTCGGCCAGCGAGCTATTTATTGCTCGCCGTTCTCAGGCCCGTGCCTACGGTGGCCGGAAATCGGGATCGGAATCCTGTTAGTAGGCATAAAAAAGCGCGAACTCACAACATACGAAACAAATTAACAAATGAAAGAATAATAGACATTAAGCACGTAGTTCCCTGTAGGGAAATTCCCAGCGCAATAAACTTGTTTTAAATACCTTTTTTTTAAGTTAGGATACCATCTTTTAATTTTTTTATCAGATCAGGAGCGGGTCATCCAGCGTAACTGTATGTTGGATGGCGCTGTTATTGATAGACAGCGCCTAGAATGACGGACGAATCTAATGACATCTTCCACATTTGGGCAGGGGGGGAAGGCGTGTCAGACTTTTAGTGACTAAAACCCACTCGTTTTCCTTCTCTGCCTTCGTTCCAGGGTTCCAAGGTTGTCTTTCGTGCAACCCATGAGCCCAGTAGGTTTCGACCACGCGTCGACCACTACGGCGCGTGAAACACTACGCGCCGTCGATGACTTGGGCCCGATCCGGACGATCGGATGGTCGAACGGCGAGCTATGTTTTAAATACCTGCGGTATAACTTCCTCTTCTTCTTCTTCCTGCCCTTGTCCTGTTTTATTTGGGGTCGTCGCAACACGTTTTATGCGGTATAACTTCCTAATAAAATAAAATAAATATGAATCGGACGTGAAAAATCAATCGAAAGTTTCGTCTTTTTAGAACCGGAATCGAATCTCTGTTACAAATTTGGTTACTAATATCTGGATTTGATGAAAAAAACAAGGGCCTTTTTTTTTTGGTGGGGGAAATCATCCAATGACAACCCCCGCTCTTGGGCAGAGCGGGAGATAGTGTCAGACTCTTACTGACTAAAAAACCCACCCCGTTCCTTCAAGTTCCCTTTCGGATAACCCTGGCCCCAGTAGGCTTCGACCCGGCTGGGCCCCTGCTGTTGCTGACAACTCCTTGAGGCGCGCGGGAACAGTGCGCGCCGTCGACGACTTGGCCCATTGCTCACTGTCCGCAAGCCCGCGCTTAGAAAAATGGCACCTATAAAAAGGAGGATGTAAGATAGTAATGGATGAAATAAACTTGTCAATCATGATGTTGGCAACAAGATTTTATATTATAAATCCTATGGCAAACAACAAACAAACATTTTGAATACTTAGTGAAAATTAAAAAAATCACATTCTTCACACTAATATTATAAAGACAAGAGTTTGTATGTGTATGCGCATGTTTGTTACTTTTTTTAGATGCATGGGTAAAGTACGTGGAACAATCAGAAAATTTTGAGAAACTAAAAAAAAGCAAACTTCTATGTATAAAATATTTGTATTAAATCTTTTCAAAGAACTTTCCACTAACCTCTATGCAAAGTTTCATGCGTCTGAATTAATTTAAGAAACATTTTTTTCCAGTCCGCAGACACTTCTTCCACGACCTTCTCGAACGCTGCTAGCGCGTCTTCCAGCGATGAAAACTGTATCCCTTTCAGCTGACTTATTATTTTAGGGAATAAAAAAAAGTCACACGGTGCCAGATCGGCTGTAAGGAGGGCCCAAAACTCTGACCGGTGTGGTGTCCAGGAAGTTTTTCGTTTTGAGCGCGAAAATGTTCTTGATGGCAGATCCATTTTTAAATGAGACACGATAAACACGATAATTTGATTTGGCTCCAAAAAATATGGAGGAAAATTTAAAATTCGAACAATGATATGATGATAGTTTTAAATAACCAAAGTTTTCAACATAATTACAAGTGGCCAGTGCCCGGCGGCGGAGACCTCTCGCGCCGGGCCTTGGTTGAGGCCATGGTCCGGAGCGAGGAGGAGTGGCAGGCGGTCGCCGACTTCTGCGAAGCAGTAATGCTCGCAAAGGAGGAGGCCGAACGCATCAGGCAACGGCGTTATCGCCGCCGCCGTCGCCGGGATTCTGATCCCGATTTCCGGCCAACGTAGACGCGGGCTTGCGGACAGTGAGCAATGGGTAGCTCACTGTCCGGCCGTCCGGTAACTGTCCGGACCAAGCCCAAGTCGTCGACGGCGCGCACTGTTCCCGCGCGCCTCAAGGAGTTGTCAGCAACAGCAGGGACCCAGCCGGGTCGAAGCCTACTGGGGCCAGGGTTATCCGAAAGGGCGCTCGAGCCCCGGTATGAAGGCTAGAAGGAACGGGGTGGGTCTTTTAGTCAGTAAGAGTCTGACACTATCTCCCGCTCCGCCCAAGGGCGGGGGATGTCAATGCATGATTTTTTCCCACCATAAAAAAAAAAAAAAAAAAAAAAAAAAGTGGCCAGTGCCTATACATAAAAACTTTTTTTCACAAAACTTTCTAAGTGGCCTGGTACGACATGCCATATTCCAGGACATGTGTCATAGAATATAAAATGGAGTACATACTTTTTATCTTTGGGAGTTTGTTACTTTGGAAAAAATTTCCACTTTCTCATAGTAGTCTAAGATCCAATTAAGAACGACCTTCACCGGTCTGTTTACTGGATAAAACGTATTTTATGATAAATTTAGTATATTAAATAATATAACGCGGGTGAGTTGCCTAAGAAATTCCTGGCCAAACTATTTTTTTTTTTAATGCGCCGGTGTGTTTGACTAATAAATTTAATACTAACAGAAAGTATAAAGCCTTTAAAACTTATGTTTTTATAAACGTTGGGTTGCTTATTTGTTTCCTGGCATAACTATGGGTTGCCAGGTATAAACAGATATAAACGCTGACAGAAATAAACGCTGTTTCGTTACTAATACGATGATATAGGGTTGTCTGCAAAAAAATCTGGTATGAATAACGGTTGCGCATTTTTCCAAAGAAAAAGTCAATTTTTAATTAATAATAGTTTGGCCAGGAATTTCTTAGGCAACCCACCCGCGTTATATTATTTAATATACTAGATTTTGAAGGTCGTTCTAATCGTATCCTCTACTATAGGTGAAGCCGCTATCATATAGCAGTACCTTCTTACAAAAAAGTGACAAACACCCATCTATACATCTATACATAATTATAAATAAAATTGGAGTGAATAAAACCAATGTTACTGAGACGAAGACATTTAATAGTAATTTGATTGAGACCCTATAAAAGCTCGGTAACGAAACCATAGCGAGATGTAGAAATGTGACGTAATCTAACAACGCCATCTAGTGACCAAAATTAATACTACTTTACTACAGTTTTATAGATAAATATACAAAATTGTACATTCCGACCACCATGGACAGAACGTTCATTATTTCCGACCACCATGAACCTATGAAATTCGACAAAATGGACTGTATAACATTTAAAATTATGATAAGTAAATTATGGTGGTTAAAAAACAAAACACATCGATAAAAAAAACAGTTAGATAATAACAACAGTAACTATGATAACAACAAAACTTTACAATTCTAATATAACAAGTTAAAAAAATTATTACTGAGCGACAGGTAGTATGCAAAGTTTAGTCACTGGTTGTTTAAATAAGCCATCTTTACATTTCAGAGTCACTACTCTCGTTACGTTGTCCGAACCCGGGTGTTTCGCGGTTATTTTGCCTAAAAGCCATTTGGCTGGAGGAAGATTATCTTCCTTAATTAAAACTAAGTCACCAATTTCTGGTTCTGGTGTTTTGTTTGCCCACTTGTATCGGTGTAAAAATTGAGTTAAGTATTCACTAGACCACCTCCGCCAAAAATGTTGCAACATTTGTTGCGTTAATTGCCAACGTTTTAATGATGAGATAGGTGATGTTTCATAATTGTTCTCTGGTACCAATACTAAAGGTTCACCTATCAAAAAATGTCCTGGAGTGAGGGGCGTAGGATCTTGAGAATTGATACTGATTTGGGACAAAGGACGGGAGTTCAGGCAAGCTTCCACTTGATACAATACTGTTGATATCTCTTCAAAAGTGAGAGTTGCATTGCCAATTATGCGCTTTAGATGATGCTTGGTGGATTTTATCCCAGCCTCCCATAATCCTCCGAAGTGTGGAGCGTGTGGTGGAATAAAATGCCACGTAGTGCCGTTGTTTGCTAAATATTCAGCGATTTCTACCAGCATACTAGATTTTTCTTGTGCGAACAAGCTTCGAAGTTCACGGGCGGCACCTACGAAGTTAGTTCCATTGTCACTAAATAACTCAGCGCAATGTCCACGTCTGGCAACAAACCGTTTAAAGGCTGCAAGAAAGCCTTGTGACGTTAGATCACTCACAGCCTCCAAATGTATAGCTCTTGTAGCCATACATATAAATAAACATATATAACCTTTATATGCCTTGTGACCTCTTCCTTTAGAGGTACGAATCTGTATGGGACCTGCATAATCAACACCGCTCCGATAGAACGCTCGAATTGGTGTAACCCGAGCTGGAGGCAGTTGTCCCATTAGTTGATCTCTAGTCTGTGCAGCATGTCGTACACAGACAACACATCTTCGAACAACCATTTTTGCTCGATTTTTAGCATCGATAACCCAATATTTAGTCCGCAGATAGTTCAGCATTAGCTGTGGTCCACCATGCAATGTGATGTGATGAGTTTCAGCGAGGACTAAATCAGTGAAATGAGCTTTTGATGGTAAGATTATTGGATGTCTTGAATCGGTTTTAATTTCAGCCCTTTCCAGACGACCGCCAACCCTTAATATGCCAGAGTCATCTACAAACGGGTTTAATGATGTAAGTTTGCTTTTTTTGTTTACATTTTTATTTTTTTCAATATCTTTTATTTCTTGCCGAAAATTTGTTGCTTGACATTCTTTAATACATATATGAAGAGCTTTGATTAATAATTCGAAATTGGGTAATTCTGATGGATTTATTCCGCGAGACGCACAATCTGCTGGATTGTCAGAAGATGATACATGTGACCACTGGTCCCTATCTAAAATGTTGAGTATCTCCGACGTTCGGTTGGCTACAAACGTTTTCCAGCGAGTTGGGTGACTGCTTAGCCAAGACAGCACAACTGTGGAGTCTGTCCACGCACGTATGTTACCCTTTGAAATGTTCAAAACTGTCGAGACTTCTTGTAAAAGCTTAGATAATAAAACTGCGCCATATAACTCAAGCCTCGGAATTGATACTTGCTTAACTGGTGCTACTCTTGTTTTGGAAGTCAATAGATTGATGTAAACGTTTCCTGTATTATCTACAACACGCATATAGACTACAGCAGCATAAGCTTCATTGGATGCGTCGCTAAATCCATGGAGTTCCATGGTACTGTTCTTCCTTGAGTTAATCCATCGTGGAAGTCTAAATTTGGTAAGTTCATTCAGTTCCGTACGGTAAGTAATCCACTCGTTTAAGAGATTAGATGGTAGTTTATCATCCCATTCCATCCCTGCAAGCCAAAGCTTTTGGATCATTATTTTAGCTTTTATGATTGCTGGCGAAATCCATCCCATCGGATCGAACAGCTTTCCGATATCAGAAATAACTTTTCTTTTTGTTACAGGTTCGCTAATCGGTGGTAATTGAACGGAGTATTCGAAATCATCGGTTCGTCGGTTCCAGGTAAGTCCCAGTATCTTCATGATTTCATTTTCTTTCAGTTCTAGGTTGCTTTCTATAGCTGTTTGGTTTTCATTAATTGCTCTAGACAATTGCTTATCATTACTTGACCACTTCTGCAGTTCGAAGCCTCCCTTGCTTAGTATGCTCGTAATTTCTGTAAATATCTGTTTTCCTTCAGATACAGTTTGACATCCAGTGAGCAAATCATCAACGTAAAAGTCATTTAATATTTTTTCAGATGCTAACGGGAATAGGTTCCCTTCGTCATAAGCGACTTGGTGAAGCGTTCTTACTGCTAAGTATGGAGCAGAGGCCGTTCCAAAAGTTACTCTTCCTATTCGTAAATGTTGTATGTCTTCTTTACAGTCAGCTCTCCACACCAACCGTTGAT
The DNA here is from genome assembly GCA_910589285.2 of Mythimna ferrago. NCBI lineage: Eukaryota > Metazoa > Arthropoda > Insecta > Lepidoptera > Noctuidae > Mythimna > Mythimna ferrago. The sequence continues at coordinate 6,161,357 of OU342691.1, read as the reverse complement.
AGTCTGCATCTTGGTCAGTCACTTTTACCTGACGATACATCTTGACGATATCAGCTACCAAACAGATAGGGTGAAGTCTCCACTTCATAATAATGTGCCTAAGATTGGCCTGTAAGGTTGGCCCTACAAGAAGGTTGTTATTAAGTGAAGCACCGTTACTATCCCGACTGGAAGCATTAAATACGACTCGGAATTTGGTAGTTGTTTTATCGTTTCTAACAACTTCATGATAAGGTAAGTATACAGCTTCAGTGTTATCAATTTCATTTTTAGGTACTATTTCCATATGACCGAGCTTTAAATATTCGTTAATAACTTCGGAATATTTAGTTTTTAAATCTGGTACTTTTATAAAACGCTTTTCTAAAGATAACAATCTTTTAATAGCAATATCTCGCGAATTTCCATATTTACAGCTTGGATCTTCTTCTCTAAACGGTAACTTTACAATATACCGACCGAAACTGTCGCGTTTGGTTGTTTTGGTAAAAATCTCTTCACAACGTTTTTCATCTGGAGTAAATTGTTTTTTACCCAGGGTAAAGTTGTTTGATTCGAGTTCCCAGAATTGTTTCAGGTTAAAATCTTCATTGCAAATGTTGGTATGCAAAGTGATGATAGTACTGTTGCAACTGACAGTGTTGGTCTCACTATCACCCCCCACCTTGCCAGACAAAACCCAACCCAACTTGGTGTTTTGCGCTATTGGTGTCCCTGGTGGTCCTCGAATCAATCCTTCGCTTATAATTTGGCTATAGACTTCTGCACCAAGCAGTAAATCTATTTTGTCAGGTATGTTAAACTTCGGATCTGCTAACTTCAAAACTGGTAAGTTAGGCCAAAGCTGGACCACAATTTTTCTTTCAGGTAGAAATGAAGTTAACTTGGTAAGTACATATGCCTTGACTTGTATGGTAAATGTAGGGTCCTGGAGAGATTGCAGTTTGATATAAACTACACTTTTACAGTTTAGTGAGGCTGTGTTATCACTGCCCACTCCAAATATAACACTGTTGCATTTGTTTCGTTTAAGCCCAAGTAATTGGACTGCAGACTCCGTTATAAAAGAAGCCTGTGATCCCTGGTCCACTAAAGACCTCAGTGTTATGGTAGACCCAGTGTTCGTTTCTGCTTTTACCAAGGCAGTTGCCAATACAACTTGACAGTTTGTGTTAGAAAAGCAACTAGTTATGTTGCTCAAGGTGGTCTCGTCTTTTGATGTTGTTGCGTTTACAACAACACTGGTACTATCAACTGATTGCTTGTTTTGTTCCTCATTATCAGTTGGTTGGTTATTATTGGTTGAGTGCAGCAATGAATGGTGTTTCTTCTTGCAAATTCGACATCTAGTGGGCAAACGACACGATGTTACCGAATGGTTTGCGCCTAAACAATTGAAACACAATCCGGAACTTTGGACAAAATTACGACGCGATGACAATTCTTGTTTAGCAAATTCTTTACAATTCCCTATTTTATGGCTATTGTTCGAACAAAAGGAACATTCAGATGGTTTACTCTGATGAACATGATGTGACTTGGTTGTGGTGCTTTTAACGACTTTTGGACATAAAAATTCAAGTGACCTAAATCTGTGTTCAATAAACTCTAAAAAACTCTTTAAGGTTGGTAATTCGTTATTGTTATAACAAATTTTAGCTTCCCACTGCTTACGAGACTCATTATCTAATTTAGAACATAAAATATAAATAACAATGAGATCCCAATTTGTTATATCAACACCTTCATTTTTTAAAGCATTTAAACATTCGTTGGTGGTGTCAAACATTTCTTTTAAACAGCTAGATGACTCATTAGTAAGGTTTTTTTGACTAAAGAATCTTTTCAAAATACAATCTGTAAGAAATTTTTTGTTGTTAAATCTATTTTCTAAAATGTTCCAACAAATAGTATAGTTATCACTTGTGATCTGTAGATGTCGTAAAAGTTGTTCAGCTTCACCGGTTAAATAGCCTTTTAGGTAATGTAATTTTTGCACGTTGTCTAAAGAGTGATTATTGTGGATCAATGATACAAAGAGATCCCGAAACGATGTCCACTGCGAGTAGTGACCAGAAAACGTTGGTATTGTTATTCTAGGTAGCTTTATGCCTTTCTGGATTATTTGGTTGCCTGTAGACCCTTGGCCACAGTCCTCGGACACGAAGCTTTTATTTGAAGCATAGGTTTTCAAACGATCTTTCAATGCTATTTTATAATCAGAGTATAAATCTTCCGATTGGCCGTACATGTCATTATAATAGTAATCCGACTTTTCGAACTCTACTCTATTGCACTGTGTTATAAGTTTCGTATGGGTCTCATCAAACATCAACCACTGTTTTTCCAAACTTTCAAGTTTTGTTTCCAAATAGCTTTCAGTGATTCTTTCTTTAGGAGATTTTTTATAATTAGTAAATGCTCTCTCTATTTTTTTGCTTATGTCGACTTGCAATCTGATAAGCGAATCCATGTTGAAGTTGGTGTTCCAGCAATAACTAAGGTCCAAGATCGATCTCCAAATTCAATTTCCAAAAATTTTCTAAGTTCAGTTTCCGAAAATTTTCCAAGTCCAGTTATGTTAGAATTTTTCTAAGTCCAATTTTATCAAATTATTCTAAGTGTTTGAACTTCTTAACACTTAGCCAAAATCGGGCATGGATTCCCCGTCTGGTCGCTTTTTGAAATTTTACAAGTCTTGGTAACTTCAAAGACTTAGAATTTTTACGTCTTTGAAATTCACAAGTTACACAAGTCAAAGAGTACTTACAGTTTTCCGGCACACAACTACACGTAATCACTTTACTCACAACTTTTTATCGATAGGGAGCGCCACTGTCGCACTTTGCAAAATTGCTCACTGTTCCGTATCTTATCCGGCTCGAAGGACCATGAATAAAACCAATGTTACTGAGACGAAGACATTTAATAGTAATTTGATTGAGACCCTATAAAAGCTCGGTAACGAAACCATAGCGAGATGTAGAAATGTGACGTAATCTAACAACGCCATCTAGTGACCAAAATTAATACTACTTTACTACAGTTTTATAGATAAATATACAAAATTGTACATGGAGTGTATGTTTGTAATATTGAAATGCCGCTTTTTACTACATGCATATGAATATATATACGGTACATACACCAAAATATCATTTTTTACAATTTTTGTCTGTCTGTCTGTCTGTTTGTCCGGGCTAATCTTTAAAATGACTGGACCGATTTTGACGGAACCTTTTTTGGCAGGTAGCTGATGCAATAAGAAGTAACATAGGCTACTTTTATTTTAGAAAAAATAAATTTAAAATCCTGTACTTAGTCCACGCGAACGAAGTCGCGGGCACCGCTAGTTTGTTAATATAAATCGTCATTATGGATTTTAAAGCACACAATATAAATCTGTTTTTGAAATAACAATCCCGTTGTAACCTGTTTCAATAATAACCAGAGGAAGTCCCAAATTGAAATTTTATACAAACGAAACCATTGAAAATAACGTCATCGTTCTAGTACAGACGGGAACGAAAATCTGAATACAGGTGTGAAGCGTTTGTATTAGCAAACCAAATTTTGTTGCAATTTTATGTTATAGAATACACAGGTGTATAGAAAAGTAAAGCTCTTTGTGAAGCTTATCAAGACATACTCACCTCTTATTTCTGTTACCTATTACAGTTTTTACAAAATATGATCTACGACTGTTTTAGCGGGGTCAAACGCATCTTCGACGCGTGCATAAATGCATTGGGCACGCCGTAGTCGCGGCGGTAAGGCCCCTCTTTGAGGAGTAGCTGAAGCGGAAACACGGCGACCTCACTTTTCGCATGACGCAGGTCCTCACCGGACATGGCAAGTTGGGAGGTTCGTGCATCGAATTCAGTCGGAAGAAACGCCCGGGTGTCACCATTGTGTGGACCACTCGGAGGACTCCGTGGAGCACACGATAGAGAGATGCCTCGCTTGGGCAGAGCACCACCGTGTCCTCGAGGAGGCAATAGGCGGCAACGACCTATCGCGCCGGGCCCTGGTTCATACTATGGTCCGAAGCGAGGAGGAATGGCAGGCGGTCGTCTCCTTTTGCGAAGCAGTAATGCTAGCGAAGGAGGAGGCGGCACGCGTGCAGGAACGAAGGTCCTCACGCCTCAGCCGCCGAAATTCCGACCCCGATTACCAGTCACGGTAGACGCGGGCTTGCGGACGTCGTGCAATGGGTAGCCCGCCGTTCGGCCGTCCGGTAATCAACCGGACCGAGCCCAGTCGTCAACAGCACGTAGTGACCCACGCGCTCCTCAAAGAGATGTCAGCAAACTGTTGGGGCCCGGTAGGGCCGATGCCCGCTAGCTAGGAATTTCTGAAAAGGAAACCTGTAGTCCTAGAACGCAAGGGCAACTGAAAGATATAGGTATGGTTTTAGTCAGTAAAAGCCTGGCACGCCCTCTCGCTCCACCCAGAGCGGGAGAAGTCATAGGATGATTTCCACCCTTAAAAAAAATGCATAAATGCATCTCGCTGCTTGATACTTTGGCTGTTTGTTTCGATGTATTGTAGCCAAAGCATCAAAGCAATAATTCAATATATAATATTTCGCAAAAAAAAATAATAGTTGCAGATCTGTTGCATAATATAGTCAAGGATTTTGCTCTTTCCGGAGTGGCTCTGCTGGCGGCCTCGACGGCCTAAGTCCTCAACACCTGAAGGACCTCATCTGCTCAGGCGCCGGGGAAGCTGGTGAGTTGCTCTTGAAGGAGCTTACGGCTCTGGTTAACTTAATGCTCTCAGGCAAGGTCAACGAGGCCGTCATCGACACTCTGTACGAGCCAATTTATGTGCTCTGCGCAAGAGAGATGGCGGCATCCGACCCATTGCCGTGGGCACTACCTATCGTCGTATGGCAGCCAAAATTTGTTGTAAATTTTATGGTGAGGCTCTTTCGAAAAAATTTCAGCCCCTGCAGCTAGGTTTTGGCTCCAAAGGGGGCTGCGAGGCTGCCGTACACGCTTTGTTGACCTACCTAAATTCTAATTTAGGAGGGGTCATCCTGAAGGTTGACATAAAAATGCATTCAATTCGGTTAATAGGGATACCTTGTTGGCAGAATCTAAAAAAGAAGTACCCCAAATTTTTAGTTTTCTTTGGCAATGTTATAGACAACCTTCTAAATTACTATATCGGGACAACCTATTGGGATCCGCTGTTGGCTGTCAACAAGGTGATCCCCTCGGGCCAGTGATCTTCAGTTTAGCCATTCACCCTATTATTCAACAGTTAAATTCCAAATTCAACGTTTGGTATCTCGATGACGGAACCCTGGGAAGCGATTCAGACACGGTTTTGAATGATTTACATTTCCTGAAAAATCAACTCCACTTAATAGGTCTTGACCTCAACTTTGCTAAATGTGAGTTATTCTTATCTGACAGTACTGACAGACAATTGACTATTTCAAAATTTAACACAATAGCCCCGGAGATAAAAAATATTGAAAGAAGCACTCTTCGCCTCCTTGGGTCTCCTATTTTCGAAGATTCCTTCCCAAATTTCGTTGAGGAAAAAATTCAAAAATTTAATGATATTTCGAAAAGATTGCTAGAAATTAAAATGCATTCGGCCATCACTTTAATTCGTTTCTGCTGTTTCGGCCCTAAATTAACATATTTTCACCGTGCTTCTCATTTATGGAAACATCACCATCTTTTGGAAAAAATGGACCAAATTATTCGGCATACCCTTACGTCAATTTTAAACGTGGCCATGGATGATCGAGCCTGGGCTCAAGCTACCCTTCCCATCCGTATGGGAGGCCTCGGCGTCCGCAAAATTTCTAGTATTAGTTTACCAGCTTTTATATCCTCGGTTCACGGTACTGAGAAATTAATCAGGAATATCCTATCTCCCTCACTGATTGATTTCAATGTGCCGTGCTTCATCGAGGCTATAGATGCCTGGAGACTTGCTTGCCCGAATACAAATCCGCTCGATAACCCGGCTTCCCAGAGACGGTGGGATGAGCCGCTCTGCAGAGTAATTCAGAAAAACCTAATTCTAACATCTGCTACGACTGCGGAGCGGGCGCGCCTGCTGGCTGTGGGAAATTGGGAGTCAGATCTTTGGCTTCACGCACTGCCGTCTTCGAATATTGGCACCTTGTTCGACGATACCACTTTCCGCCTAGCTGTTGCCCTACGCCTTGGCGCTCCTTGTTGTTCTCCTCATCGCTGTCACTGTGGCGATGCTGTCAACAGCCTCGGTCACCACGGCCTGTCATGCAGTCGAAGCGCGGGACGCATAGCGCGGCACGCGAATATTAACGACATTATCCGACGAGCCCTTGTCACCGTCGGCGTTCCGGCTGTTTTGGAACCTCATGGCCTGGCACGCGACGATGGTAAGAGACCGGACGGTATGTCTTTATTTCCATGGAAGTTGGGTAGACCTTTAGTGTGGGACGCTACCTGTGTCGACACTCTTGCGCCATCCCATCTTCCTAGTTCATCGTGCTGTGCTGGTGCTGCCGCTGCGGCTGCGGAGAACCTCAAGCGGCGGAAATATAACAACCTTGTCGGCAGTTATATTTTTGAGCCGTTTGGGGTTGAAACTCTTGGGCCGTGGGGTCCGAGTGCTCATAAACTTTATAAAGAACTGTCAAGACGCTTAGTTGACACTTCGCGTGACCCAAGGGCTGGTTTTTACCTCGGTCAGAGATTAAGCATTGTCATTCAACGTGGCAATGCCGCCAGCCTCTTGGGCACACTTCCAGTCGACAGCGATGCGGAGGAGTTTTATGACGCCATATTTTAGTAGGGAGTAGCCTTTAGTATGTATAGTTAGGTTAAGCATACTTAAATATATATATATATATATTTTATATTTAAGTTTGTTATGTATATATTTTCTTGTAATTAAATGAAACAATAAATACCCCAGGATTACAATAAATTAAAAATAGTTTTATTGATTATTTCCTAATAATACTATAGTCATGCCAAAAACTTTGTAATTCATCTTGAAATCAAAGTTTAAGCAATACTAAGTCCTGGAGAGGTAAAGCCCGTTTATCTAGATATAAATGTAATAGATTAGACTACACATTATTGTACACCAAAATATAAAACAACTTATACATAAACTTAATCTATACAATGGTGGTCTTATATACAATATAATTATATTATATCGATATCTACCAGACAACCAATAAACATTATTTTCTTTAAAAAAAATTAAAGAGTTCCTCAAGAATCATTCTTGGTCCGCTCATGAATCGAATTGTCTAAATACTCGTAGTTTACATAAAATTATTACACTTGCGATTCCCAATAAGCGATATAAGAAGTTTAGTACCTCACCATTCATTGCATAGCTCATTGTCAATGTTCAAATCAATTGCATTACGTGTCACAAATAACAACAGCGCATATAATTTATGTACCTAGTCACGTGTCGGTAGCCCTTCATCAACTAAGGCAAGGACCAAAGGACTTTTCCATAGTTTACAGTCAAAACCAACGTGGCATAACAATCGCATATTGCGGAACAACTTCTAATAGGTATGTCATCAAAAGGGTCAAATGTTACAAGAGTTTAGTAACTGAACCGTTGCAAGGTTCTGTTCTAGGTTCTATAAAAAAAGTAATTAAAAAATTTATTGCTCGTATGTAGTATCTACCTAAGTAAGAACTTAGATAACACACACTTCAAGCAAAAGCTTAAAGTGTGTGTCAGTAATATGCTTTCTATTTTTCCTTGATAGAAACAAATCTACCCCTCAAACCCCAAGCGAAAGCCGGCATTCGCGCGAACGCGGGCGTTCGCGCGTGATTTCGCTTCATTTAGTTGAACACTAATATTGTTAAAAGTCCACGTAGATTATTAAAATTTTGAGGGTTTATTTATTGTTTATGTATCTAAGAATTTAAATAAGAAATTCTTGATAAAGCAGTCTGTAAATTTCGAAAATAAGCAACCTTTTCTATTTGTCCGTATTTATACCTATTTAAATGCTTGGGGTCTCAGGGGTTAAAACGATTTATGCATGAAATTGCCTCAGTATCCATATATTCTCCATTGATTATGACAAGATAAATTGTATTGTATTATTAATTTATTTTTATAGTATTGATTAATATTTATTATATTGTAAATATTATGGATCTCTAGAGGTATGAACTGTACGTTATTTATATATTTTTTTACATAATCGCATTAGGTAAAATAAAATAATAAAGTAAATATGTCGTATTAAAGTATCCTATTAAAGGTCTCGGAAGCATAATGATTTCTAAACATCATGACAATATAGATGAGCCTTTAGCTAACAAAGCAACTATAAAACGGACCAATTCAATTCACAAAAATATACAAAAAGGAAACATCGTATCACTTTTTGATTTTTGAACGGTTTTTCATCCGAAACAAGGCTATTTTTTTTTTCTTGGAGAATACGAAATGCATCTTTTGTCAGAGCAGGTTGATATTATTCCGACGTTTTTCTTATGTTTGCTTGACAACAATGTCTTGTTATTTGAAATGTTAATTTTGCTTCATGTTTATGTCAGTTTCGACTGTTCCTAAAACGGTCAGAGATTCATCAATGTTATGCTTCTGCAAATGTATTTTGCCATCATCAAAATTACCTACAATCTCATCACTTTGGAATAAGGTTGCATTCACCTTAATTTTTTATTTTGAATTGTATGTTTTTCGTAATACTCCTATAGCTTCGATTCGATGAACTGATGTAAATTGTACTTTTTCTTGTTCAACGTCTACTGGACAAAGAAATGTTATTGGCAGGTGAATCCTGTATTTTATATTAGGTACAGATTTCGGAATCGTTTTAAAGTGGTATTGCGTTTGTGATATGCCGAACGTGTGTGTTCCTACATTAAGGTGTGTTCCAGAGGCTGTGCTGATAAGATGTGCTCTTATATTAATTTATTTTTTAAAGCTGTTGTTATACTATAATTTTAAACAAATAACTACATAAAATTTATATATTCCTAGATTTATTGAAGCAAGCTACTAATATATTATTTCAATTTGTGTCTTTTTTATTATTTGTTTCGTCATTTGTCAGACCAACGTGGCCTATGCAGTATTTCAAATATAAGTCAGTCAATAAAAATGATAGAGTAGTAAATGTTGTATTGGACTATTTAATAATGATTTCTTTATGAAGTCGGTCGCTGTTAATTTTGTTGTCTTATTGATTGGCCTGTTGGTCTAGTGGTTAGCGGCCCTGTCGGAGGTTGTGGGTTCGTTTGCCACTCAGGACAAATAATTGTGTGATGAGCACGATCATTAAAATTTGTTCTGTTTCAGGTTGTAGGTAATTTATCCATAATGTATGTATTTAGAAATATGTAAGTATATTTCCTAGTTGTCTAGTGCTCATAACAAAAGCTCTGCTTAGCTTGTGACTAAACGGCGTTGTGTGAGAGTTGTCGAATATTATTATTGCTTAAAAAAAAGCAAATGCAGGAATAACAATAACTAATTCCTTAATTAAAAACAGTCAGTAATTGTTCACATCATCAACATGCCGAAAATACATTTGTTGGTCATTTGAACATAAATATGAAGAAGTTTAGGTGGTTTGTATGTGACAAAAATATTTTCATGGCATATATAAAAGCTGACTGGAGATGTATTGTTTGTGGCAGACCAAAATGGAGCGAGGCTGTCAGTGTATCATGCGAGAAATACTCAAGAAAGTGTATATCAGCTTTATAGAGAAAAAATTAATCGTGTCATGTCATTCTGCAATCTGAATACATAGACGTACAGTATAATGTGTGTAAATGTTTCTTGAATCAAAAATTTATAGATGCGATTGATGTCATAGGAGTACATACATAAAACGGATTTAAAAACATTCACATTTTTTAATGCGGAAACCGTTTGAACGGTGCGGGATTTGAAAACTCCATTGTTTGCTCATTAAAGATTCAATAAGTGAATCAACGTTATTTTAAGATGAAAGATAAATGTTTTTCTTTGTAGAAAATTATGGTTAGCTAGTACTGCCATGAAATTGAGAAAACGACTCTAGGCAGGGAAAAACACTAAAGAGACGTAAAATAAAAGAGGCCCATGTCACAGGAGACATATTATGTCTTTTTTGTAAACCTGAGACTTTAAAAAAGGGACATAATATGTTAAGTCCAAGAAATATGGGATGAACATAAAGTATGCGCTACTCATTGTCAAATTGTCAATCCATGTTCATCAATCAATGTTTTGAACTATTCCCAAGCATTATCTTCAGATTCTGATGGCAGACTGTTCAGTGATCAAATGATTATAATTTTTGTCTCTATCTCTAACTAACTTTTGCTAAGAAGTAGAATTAACCAGTTATTAAAAAAAGAAACAGGAAATACTACAGTTGTTTGATATCAGATTTGTGTTCTTCGGGTACCTACAGTATATTTACATGTTTCTACAGCAGTGCAACATTGCGATCAATAAAATAGCAGGAACTTTCGGCTATTTAACATCATCAGTAGAGACAGTTCATAGACTCGTTTGTTTAGAAACAAAAGAGAATCCAAAGGTTATAAAGTATAATCAAAATCGTACAAAAACTCAAGACCGTGCTGATTGTTGTTTTTTTTTTCAAGGGCCTTTAGGCGCTGCGCAAACGGAGACACATTTTGTTCCAGTAACCAACACCGAAAACTTTTTGATCATGATGAGTATGTATTTTTTTTTTTTTTTTGATCATGATCAGTACTGGACACAAAAAATGTTTACGTATGCGCAGGGAGTGGATGTTTTCATACTATTTCTATAGAAATCAAATATTCATCGGTAGCTTGTATCTACCACAAGCTGGCAGCTGGCTGAGCTGTTGTTGCTTGTGTCTTGTGACACAAGACACACGTTTGCGCCTTGCCTTAGTCTTCACAAAGTCCAATTAAAAGATGGTATAAAACATAAAAGCGTTTATTAATGTTGATGTTTACATCAACATTAATAAACGCTCACTAATCACTCATAACGAACACAAAAAGACGAGGAAGCGCAATCACAATCATTCAATTTAAAACAATGAAGTCAAGGCGAACAATTTCTTTCAAGGTTGACACCCAATTAAATCTTGAGGCTGGACTCATCACATTGTTTGTGTCCTTAATTTGAAATCGTTCTCAAACCCATAATTTTGTCAGTACTTCAAGAATAATATGAAATAATGGTTGGTGAAAATTATTTCTTATTTTGAGGAAAATGAGAATTTGTTTTAGCTTTTTTTTACTTCATCTTCATTATTTCAGCCGATAGACGTCCACTGTTGGACATAGGCAGGTGTCGCCACAATTAACGATCCTGTGCGTCCCTCATCCATCGAATTCCCGCAACTTTCACCAGGTCATCGGTTCACCTTGTAGGAGGCCTTCCAACGCTACGTCTTCCGGTACGAACCTTTCGGCCTCAACGGCCATCTGTTTTGCGAGCAATGTGCCCTGCCCATTGCCACTTAAGTTTGACGATTCTTCGTGCTATGTCAGTACCTTGGTTCTCCTGCGGATATTATTATCTTCATTTCTGATTTGATCACGCAAGGAAACTTCTAGTATAGTCTTTTCCATTGCTCTTTGGGTCTTTAAGCCTTCTGATGAGGCCCCATTGGGTATACTGTGGACCAAAACGTTTTAGCATCAAATAATCGAAAGTTGTGGCCTGTGTGTCGGCAATAGGAACATTATACTGTAGTCACTATAGTTTGGAGCGGATAAGTGCTATAAATTTTGAATATTTTTCTGAAAATGTTTCTTAAGAACTAAATTGACTGTAATTTCGACAGCAATACTTCCCTCATAATCTTTATCACCTAAGTTATGAACTGTTAACAAACCTTCGTCAGAAACTTCGGTACTAATTTATAAAGACCCATACCGTCTGTTAGAGTGATCTCAGAAACCAACAAACCATATTTTTAAACGTTTCATAACTCAAATAAGTAAGCACAAGCGATAATGATAAATAAATTGTGTAAAATCACCGGGCGTTTCTTCTAAATGATATTATATTCATCATGTACAAGGCACGCCTGCTGATATTATAAAGCCGAAATTTTGCGACTGTGTGTGTGTTTGTAACTTCTTCATGCTCAAACGGCTGAATAGATTTCAACAAAACTTTTTACATGAGTAGGCTATGGCATAGAATAGCACTTATTACGAGTAGTAGATAGTGAACAATAACTTCTATGTAATTTGTTTCAGTATATGTCTTTAAATTATCTCACAGAGGGTGTAAAAAGTAGAGTATCCAAAACGAGAATAAAGCTGTTTTTGTCTTTTTTTTTTATGGTGGGAAAAAATCATGCATTGACATCCCCTGCTCTTGGGCGGAGCGGGAGATAGTGTCAGACTCTTACTGACTAAAAGACCCACCCCGTTCCTTCTAGCCTTCATACCGGGGCTCGTGCGCCCTTTCGGATAACCCTGGCCCCAGTAGGCTTCGACCCGGCTGGGTCCCTGCTGTTGCTGACAACTCCTTGAGGCGCGCGGGAACAGTGCGCGCCGTCGACGACTTGGGCTTGGTCCGGACAGTTACCGGACGGCCAGACAGCGAGCTACCCATTGCTCACCGTCCGCAAACCCGCGCCTACGGTGGCCGGAAATCAGGATCAGAATCCCGGCGGCGGCGGCGGCGGCGGCGGCGGCGGCGAAGATAACGCCGTTGCCTGATGCGTTCGGCCTCCTCCTTTGCGAGCATTACTGCTTCGCAGAAGTCGGCGACCGCCTGCCACTCCTCCTCGCGCCGGACCATGGCCTCAACCAAGGCCCGGCGCGAGAGGTCTCCGCCGCCGATCGCCCCCACGAGGGCAAAGCTGTTTTTGTCTTGGGCGGCTTGAATTTCTCACTTTTTTCAGATTTCTATATCAACTCCCTCGCTGTGCTCGGGGGTAAATTATATAGAGCTCTCGCTACGTTTGGGATTACAACTTAGTAACCTTCGTTTTGTTCGGAATTCAACTTGCCGCCCGCGACTTTAAGACACTGCTTTATCCTCTAGTCACAAACAAATTACTATTTCATAAACACTATTTCATCTCGAGAATTTGTTTCCTCAGGACAATTTTCTGCATTCACGCGGACGAAGCCGCTGGCTGCACCTAGTGGTAAATTTTTACTTTATTATATACCATTCGTTTTAAAGAATTTCCTTGAGTAATCACTTTTTAAATATACGGTGCGTACTTTGAGCATTAACTTTAAAAACTAATATATGCGACACATTTATCTTTAATAGCTTTTAATGAGTGACATGCTTTAAGATTGCGTCCTTCTGTACTAGGGCATCCGTAGACAGGCGCAAAGCGACATTTTTTATTTGAGGTTGGAAAACATATAATGACTTTTCCCGCTCTTGTGCGGAGCGAGAGGGTGTGTCACACTTTTACTGAATAAAACCACACCTGTGTTCCTTCAATTGCCTTGTGCATTACAGGACTGCGGGTTTTTCTTTCAGAAGTCAACCGACGCTCGCAGTAGGCTTCGGCCCTGCTGGGTTCTTACGGTTTTGCTGACATATTTTTGAGGTGCACGTGGAACACTAAGCCGTCGCGTCGATGACTTGGGCTCAGTTCGGACGATGAACGGACGCCCAGACGACGAGCTACATATTGCTTGACGTCAAGCGAAATTTGGCCAACGGTGCGAATACTCGTTTTTATGGACCTTAGAGATTTTTAGGAGTCGCAATATCGCATCGCACTTATCTTCTCAGATCGCTCTCGCGTCTTGACACATTTAATCTCAGTAGAGCATATTAAAAAAAAAATTCAATCAGTACTTTACCAACCCGGATACTTTGTGTAGAATTAAAACATACTTTAGCTGCAAGACTGTCCGTGGCTCCCCAAGTATGTCTCCCCAAGTATTACCATAATGGCCGATCTCAAGCGTCTTGCATTCATCAAACTCCAGTGACCTTCACCAGGACATCGGGCCACTATGTAGGAGGCCTTCTAGTGCTGCGTCTTCTGGAATGCGGTCGCCACTCTTGAACCTTTCAGCTCTGTTGACATTCTGTTTTGGAAGCAATCTACCCTTCCTACTGCTACTTAAATTTGGCGATTCTTCTTCTAATACTAACAAATTATTACTAACCAGCTTTTGCCCACGGCTTCGCGCGCATACATAAAATATATCCTATGTGACTCAAGAATAAAGCAGATTTCTGGCAGTGAAAAAATTTTAGCAATTGGACCAGTACTTCCTACAAACAAAAAAACATAAAAAAAACAAACTTTACCTCTTTATTATATTAGTGTAGATAAGCACACTTCCTAAAAGTCAATGTGTTGTTTTCGATATATAGTACACCTTATAGTACCTGGTTTAGCGTATTTCAAAGATGTTAATTGAAGTTTTGAAAAGTGCTCAATTTTAGGCAAAAGTAATTCAAATCAAAACATTTGTTTGCTAGAATATGGTACAGGTGTTACAGTAAATTTGTTTCAGCATATCTTGCCATGACATGGCGTGCAAATATACAGTCAGTGTCGTCACTATTACATACCAGACAATAAAAATGTTGGCAAAAGTCAAAATGTCGGTAGCGATTTTGTAACGAGACTTAGTCAATAGTGACCTTTAATGTATTTTATATTCCCAATCCTTGACAGTATTTTACTCTTTCTAGGCTCTGAGACAGCAGGAGTATTTTTGATGATCGTCTTTTCAAAGCAGGCGTAGTATCTATTGTAATTTCACCCGCATTCCATGCTGGCGAATGCTCTACTTAATTTTTTTACACCAATGTACATTACCTACCTTTGTCAAGTAGAGCATATTTGCGTACATACAAGTCGTGTAGAAGCTAACTTGACTACAGTACAGCCGCTTCACAAGTAGGTCGTAAAATTTAATGACATTCCAACGAGCGGCTTTGGTCGCGAGAAACGCAATTTTTGCGATACCTTCGATCAACTCTTTATAGTAAGTTAAGGTCCTGTTTCTTTAACGCGTTTTTGTATTGTTTCGATTTTTTGTTTGCGATTTTTTTCTGTGTGCCTAGTTTAGGTATGATGTTATAAACAAAATTATTTTGATAACAAAACGGTAGCAGGGTTTGCCTGATTTCGTTTTTCTTTTTTGTGCTGAGTTTGTTCGCGGAGTCGTGTTTGCGATAAAATATGCTGTTATCATACAAATATATTTTTTTTAATCTTCACTCACATTAGTAGTTACTTACAAACTTTTAATGTTGTCCTGGCTAAAATTACCCAAATTAATGTCTTTTGCAAAGATACGTCAAGCATTATTTATTGCTCATAAATTCATATAATTAACGATCATTCGTAGATCTATGAAAACAATATTAAAATCTACCAAATTGTTTAATAGTGTTTGTTTGATGATTATTTAAAGATATTTTTTTATTGTGAAAGGAACCTTGGAGCTATTTTCAATTGCTCTATGAAAATAATGCCACTCTAAAAAAAAACAGATTTTATTTCGTTGCCAATTCGCAACAATGGAACGGTTCTTTAACTAAATTGTCCCGTAATTATTTTAAACGCTTTAACTTAATATTTAAGGCGAACCAGCGGATGCATATTTTTATCGTTACACCAACGTGAATTATAAAATAATAGAGCTTTACACGGAGGTGTAAGATTTAACGGCCATTTGTAAGTAATTAAGTAACGTGATTAAACGACAAGGGGAGTTTATTTATTATCATAAAGATATATTTCATAATTAAGGACCAACTTGTACATTATTAAATTATTTAAAAATAAACAGATTTTACTGCCACTCTTCGAGGTCTTTAGTGTTACATATTTTAGTTTACTTAAATTATTCTCATAAAGAACACAAAATGTATATTTAAATATGAGATGTAGGTAGTTCGTTCTTCATTTCTATTGATGTGTCATGTCTTTTGTTTCCTTGAAAATTAATGTAAATACCGTTTTTACGCTTATCATTTTTGAATTTCCCATCATCATCATCCTACAGCCGAAAGACGCCAATCTTGGACGTCAGCCTCCCCCAAGTGCTGCCACAATGATCAGTTTTGTGCGTCTCGCATCCATTGGGCTCGCGCAACCCTCTACTGCATCTTTCAGTACATAGTTCACTACAGAACCTTTCGGCCCCTTCTGTTCTGCAAGCAATGTGCACGTGCACTGTCTACTACTCCTTAAGTTAGGCAATTCTTCAGGCTATATCGATAGTCTGTTGATTGCATTATCGTAACTAATCCTAGGAATACTGATCGACTGCCGATAAAGAATGTCTCAGCCACATAATAAATCTTGCAGTTACAAAGTAACATAAGATGGAAAATTATGAAATTATTAACAAAAAACAAAAAAGCTGTTGATAGAAAAAAAAACACGAGTGAAGACAGGCGACAAGACATAATCTTCAGAAACAAGTTCGTTCGACATCTGTGTCGATTTTAATGCAAAAATAATCATGTATTTATGAAGACGTTTCCATAAATTTATCGATAATATGTTATTATTGAGATTTTACTATAATTGGAGGAATAAAAACTTTTTAGTTTCTTTTTCATAAACAAGGCTGAATTTGCGTGTGGAAACAAAAAGAAGGATGATGATGCGGTCATGCAGGTTTACATACTCAGTACAGTCGATATCATGTCTATAGTAACAATTTGGATCTGACAGCTTTTTTATTTCGGGTTAGCTGCTGGGTGGAGACAGATATGTATTTGACTGTACCTATTTTTAAATAGTTCTCTTCCGGTGGCTGATGCGTAAAGATTGTCTCTCCTCACGCTTTTCGCCACTTCTTCGCTCGCATTACTTTTCAGAAGGAGAAAGAAAGAAAGAAAGAAAGAAAGAAAGAAAGAAAGAAAGAAAGAAAGAAAGAAAGAAAGAAAGAAAGAAAGAAAGAAAGGAAGAAAGAAAATATTTATTTTGGCGCACAAAACATTGTAGACAACAAAAACATGTTAAGAAAACTTTGAAACTTAAGATACAAAAAAGAAACTAAGATTGTATGTCTTACGTTTGCACCAAAAAAGGTCCAGGTCAGCGAAAATGCTAGACAACTACGAGGTAGTTGTCTGACGCTGGTTTTCAACTAAACTTTATGAGTGATTTTTAGCTTTTTAGCAATCAGTGTCAGATGTAAGGTGAATAAAATATAAATGTTGATAGGAGGTTGCTGCTTCCCATGCCTTCTTGCCATGGGCCTTAGCCCGAACCAAGACCGAACGCGAAACACACGTCGTTGCTTTACCCAAGCAGATCTGACCTCTGTATGCTCAACCGTTTCTACCGGGTGATCTACACAATGATGACCACCTGGCATTTCTTCCTACCGAACTCGAAGAAATCTTTCGGAACAACCGTGTCTGATAAGCAAAGTTAAAATGGTCAAAATTGCATGAACTAAGCAAGTAAGACACTAATTTATACCATGGAACGTAATAACGCGAAACACACGACGTTGCTTTACCCAAGCAGATCAGACCTCTGTATGCTCAACCGTTTCTACCGGGTGATCTACACAATGATGACCACCTGGCATTTCTTCCTACCGAACTCGAAGAAATCTCCCGGAACAACCGTGTCTGATGAGCACTTAAAAAATAAATTCATAGAGTTAAAATTAAATCTAAAATCAAAAGTTCTTTGTCTTCTTACAGCCAAGCCAGATTTTACTACAAAAGCTTTCTCTAACCAATATGCAATAACCCCAACGACCCTGTCGGTACAAATCTTCCTCCTGCAGCTGTTATAGCGCACACTTCTAAGAACACACTATCTCCTACGGTGGTCTGTACAGGAGGCTAATGTTATATGAACGTTTAACGGCCGATGGTAAGTAGAAAATTACTAGGCGATGCCTAATAACAGCAAAGTGTGTAGTTGTATTGCTTCCCATATTTAAATTAACGGGCAATATTTGAGATTGTGTTTAGATCTTTTATCGTTACTCATTAATATACAAAATAACTTGGAAACAATTCTATTTTAAGAGTTTAGAGAGAGTAACCATAAAGTTTAAGACGGTTTTTTTTTTTTAATTTGGTAAATTATTCTATGACTTCTCTCGGTTTAGGTGGAAGGGAGAGCTTGTCAAACTTTTACTGACTATACTATATATACTGACTATATTTGTGTCCTTCAGTTGCCCTTTTACGTTCTAGGACTAGGTTTCCTTTTATTTATTTAGGAATAAGTAACAGTTACAGTACGTTAGGTCTTATTTACTAACTAGGTAATACATATAAGATATATCTTTTTTAACCGACTTCTAAAAAGGAGGAGGTTGCCAACCGATTTCAAAAATTATTTTTTTGTTGGAAATGGTATACTTCCCAAATGGTATGTGGGGGGGACACTTTACACTTTTTTTGATAATGTCAATAATTTCGGAAATAATCGCTCCAAAAGTAAAAAACAATGTGTGTGTGTGTGTGTGTGTCCCTAACTTTTGAACCATAAGCTTAGAAAATATGAAAAAAATCTGAAAAGTAGAACTTTATAAGGACTTTCTAGGAAAATCATTTTGAACTTGATGGAAAGAACAGTTTTTGTACAAAAAAGACAAAAAGGTTGTACAAAATAATTTCTGGACTAAGTTTGTAGTATAATCGTATATGCAAGCATTTTTTTTTAACTTCGTTTACATATTTTATTATCCTGAACGTATCTTCTTTCAAACAAAAAAAGAATTATTAAAATCGGTTCTCGCAATCCAAACTTACCACCGAAAACTTCTTATGGTACCTATGTATTAATTAGTAATCCAATTCCCCGAGAGATGGCACTGGGCTATTTCGCGTTCGCACTGTTAGGATTTTTCCTAAGTTGATGGGGTCGGGTAGTATCGAATTGTTCGGTTGGTCTCTCCTTGGCATTGGCGGTATTATCTTATAACTACATAAAACTTCTATCAGGAACATGCTAAGGCAATTTAGAACAAAAATAAAATTATTATTTTTTACGCCATCTATCAAAATGTTAAGGTAAAAACCAGTTCATTAATGATTCGATAGATGGCGATGCGTAATGACGTCATCTTCCGTGCTTTCATGACCTACCGTGGTAAAAAATCGTTGCTTCTTAAATATATTCGTAATTTTACGAGTGCACAATCGCAAAAAATTTCTACTACTAAATACTGTTTTAGTTATCACCGTCCTTTGTGGGCCTGTTTTTAGGGTTCCGTATTTATTAGAGTTCCGTACTTAGTATGTCAACGTAACAAATAGCCTTTTTTTAAATCATAAGTGGGAACACTTATTGTGACGGACGGGAAACTACGGAACCTTACACTGAGCGTGACCCGACACGCTCTTGGCCGGTTTTTTTTTGTGATATGGCGGTAAAAATCTGTTTTCATATGCGCGCGCATATTTTTTTAATTTACCTCGAGGGGAAGACTAAAGTATTTTGATCATACTGCTTAGTCTTACGTTTATGTTTTTTGCGTGAAAAGTTTTTACTATAATGTCTTTCGTAGTGACAACGGAATACGCACGTATCATTTTATAATGATTTTGTAGTATTTTATTTAATTAATATAGCCATTGAATTTCACTCGAATAATTCAAGCCAAAAACCGCGCGCTTCTTAAAATGGCGGCTATAAGACCACAATAAAAAACAATTTTTATTTGAATGTACGATTTATTTACTAAATGTTTATTTTTATTAAATAGATCGTTTGTACAAGTTAAAATGGTCAATATCGCATGAACTAAGCAAGTAAGACACTAATTTATACCATGGAACGCAATAACTTTGTGAAATTTTTTCGTACTCAAAATTTGTTTGCGAAAAAAGAGGTTGAACAAAAAGGTTTTAACTACATTATAGCACTAGTGTATAATGGTAATCAAAATGTCACAGTTTGGTAACAAGTGCCTTTATACGAGTATACCTAAGTGCAGTGCAATAAGAGTCACTTTCTGAGCAAGTGTATTGAAAATGACATATTATAGAGATTTTATTTGAGGGCAGGATCTAGTGTACAGTATAATTCTATTAAGTAAAAATATATACTAATAAATACCAAAATACACGTACTAATATTGGACATAATATTTGTACTTGCTGTCATAACTGACAAGTTATGATAGGAAGTGATCTTTATTTCTTTTTATGTATTCTGTTTTTTTGCAGAAATATAATTTTATTATTTAAAAAAATATTGAAATTAGATAAATGGAAATACTCTTTATTGTTATACACCATAAATATAATTACAGTAGAAGCTTCAAATTAATAGCTTGCGGTCGGACTAAGTCGCATACATCAGAATCACACCTTAATCACACTTAGAACGAAACACATCGTTAATTAATAAAAACAATTATCTCCAATCATCCTATCTAAAACTAGCCAATTGAATGAAACATAAAACCATCCACTTAGCCAAGAATAGGTACCTGGTTTACACGCAAACTTAAGAACCTAATTTTACCACGCATTATTTCACCTTTACAAACCCCTATTACCTGCAACAATTTTGTATTGATCTCTAAAAGTACAGGGACGCTAAACATTTTAAAGCTGTACATGGATCAAGTTGTGTTTGCCAGTTCGTAAGTGGCGGCGTCTCTCAAAGCTACAGATTGAACGGCGCCTGCGCATCTGAAAAGGTAAAGGATCGCGCTAAACGTGTCAGCCGTTGATTATGTCAAATTATTTTCGCTAACTTTGACATTTGATGTTTGTGGTTCTTTGTTATGTTGGCGCCTTTCATTTATGTAGTTACTAATAATAACATGTCAGTATATATGATTGACATTTTATTAATATTTAATTATAATAATTAATCAAATGTAAACAGGTTAATGATATTTTGGCATATTAAAATTCGCTGTGTCATAATAAAATGGGTGGGATTAGGTTTCCTTGGGATTTCAACTACCTAAATACTTTGATTGATGCCAACAATTTCACGTCCAAAGAGCCTATTTTGCGTAAGGCTAGTATGTCAGTCGATCCTCCCCAGTTCCTCAAGGAAAGCCAGCAGCGCCCTGGTATTACTGACAATTTTTCAGAAGGTCCCTGAGTTTCCGAAGAACTTGGCGCTGAACTCAACGACCACTGGACAGCAGAGTGGGATGTCTGTAACTTCAATAACAGACTTCTATGGCTTTTCGAAGAACTCGTAGCCGTAACGGCCGTGACTTAACGCAACCAAAGAATAGGGTAACACTGATGAATAAATCTACACTAATATAATAAAGAGGTAAAGTTTTTTTTTTTTTGTTTATAGGAGGTAATCTCGGAAAGTACTGGTCCGATTGCTAAAATTTTTTCACTGATAGAAAGCTACTTTAATAATGAGTGATATAGGATATGATATATTTTACGCAAAGCTGCGGCCAAAAGCTAGTAAAAAATATATTTATTCCAGATTCTTTTCAATGTCCGTATTGCGTTAGTGACTAAAACTCAAGACTACGTCAGTAAATTTGTATTCAAACGCAGAAGTTAAGTGTAAATTAGTTCATAAAAAATAAATAAATCGTTAAAAAATCAAAATACAGGTGACTCTCGTTAATTTAAATCTGCGATAATTCGAACCTCTCTATAGTTCAAAGTTATCACGAGTTCCCTAGAAAATCTCTTAATATTTCGTACTACTAAATCAATACATTTTTGTGTACTTAGTAATTCGAACGAAAAAATCATCGCTACGTAACAAAACGACGCGTTTGAGTAAGGTTGTGAGCCCTCATAGTTGATAAAGCTTGACTTGTATTAGGTTACGATGGGGCTGGCATGGTCGTACTGTGACCAAAAGTCCCTAAATTTATAAGATTAAAAAAAAAAAAAAAAAAAATCGAACTCATCGTCGTCAAGCACTCGAAATTCAAAGTTGCAGAGAGAAAGAGAGGGAAAGATTGCAGAACTTGCAGAGGTATGTAAGTTAATTTTGAGACAAGTTCAAACTTGTGTCATCGTACACGAGCCTTTGTTTTTGTAATGCTTAGTTTGACACACACTTCCACACAAATTGGTTTGTTTAATTAAGTTTCAACTCGAAACATTATTTTTCGAACCATTTGATATTTCGAACTCTCGATACATTCGTAATATTTTAAGAGTCCCTTTGGGTTTCAAATTAACGAGAGTCGACTAAAATAATAATTCATAAGTTATTAAGAATTGCATTGTGCACTTATTCTTTTAAATGTTTGTCCTGTGTTTTTGTTAATTTGGTGTACAATAAAGATTATATTAAATAAATAAATAACAATTTACAAAACAAAATGATAGAATATAAAAAATAAAACTATCAAATCAAATCCGCAAAAGTGATAGCTCGTTGGAAAGAATTTGTTTTTAAATATCCGGTCACAGATTCTATAGTGAGAGTTTGAATAAATCTGAAATATTTTTTCCATAATGTACATAATTACACAGGTATTAAATATTAATAAATTCAAACGATCATGGACCATATCAGGCATAGCATGGTTTTAAATAGTTGTAGAGAAGCACGTTAATCACAGTAATCTATTATATAAAAATGAATCGCAAAATGTGTTGGTAAGCGCATAACTCAACAACGCCTGGACCGATTTCGCTAATTTTTTTTTGTTGTGTTCGTTATTATGAGGAGAAGGTTCTTATGGAAAAAAAAAATGAAAATTAGGGTAGTGTAGGGTAGAGTAGGGTAGAGTAAGGTAGATGAGGGTAGAGTAGGGTAGAGTAGGATAGGGTAGAGTAGGGTAGAGTAGGGTAGAGTAGGGTAGAGTAGGGTAGAGTAGGGTAGAGTAGGATAGAGTAGGGTAGAGTAGGGTAGAGTAGGGTAGAGGGTAGAGTAGGGTAGAGTAGGGTAGTGTAGAGTAGAGTAGGGTAGGGTAGAGTAGAGTAGGGTAGAGTAGGGTATAGTAGGGTAGAGTAGGGTATAGTAGGCTGAAGTAGGGAAGAGCGGGAGCGAAGCCGCGCGGGTACAGCTAGTATTATATAAATGTGTGTGTATACGTCTGTCACTAATTTATGCTCAAATTATCTATACTCCACCGGCTTGGACGTGTTATAGAACAAGAAAAATAAAACAATCTGCGTAAATAAGGCATCTTACGCCCATAAAAATGATGTTAGATCTTCCTTACCCGCAATCAAGGAGATGTAACAAGATAAACAGAATAAAAACAAGTCTGACACTAGATTCAAACATAAAGTACACAGATTTACAAGCAAAAATTAAAACATATGTTTCCTACGAACATAATTTACAGCGTAACATATCAATCTATATTTTATAGTCATCACCTTCGTTGACTTGACTAAAGGTGAGACATAACCACCACAAAAATATTATGAAAACAAAAGTTTGTGTAATATGTGTACGAGTAGGTATGTTTGTAAGAAAATCTGTGCACCGCTGAGTTTGGGGATCACCGTATTGACGACACAATGAAGCTCGCCAATAGTTACATTTCTACAATAATTAAATATTATTTATTTATTTCATATTTACACATATTAATTTTTTTTTTTTCTAGCCCATACTGTCCCACTGCTGGGCAAAGGCCTCCCTCCACTCCTTCCAATGTTCCCGGTTTTGAGCCACCTCTTTCCAATTCCCAAGGAAGACATATTAATTATATTTTTATGTACTTTTTGTTGCATGAAGATTAAATAAATAAATAAATAAATATTTTTTAAATATTTCTTAAAAAAAAAAAACATATTAAAAAAACACTTAAAAATACAATAAATACGAGTAGTAGCCCGCCAGCATCGGGAACAGGGTCCAAGCTACCGGTGGCCAGGGCTCTTGAGAGAGAAATCGCCGAACAATACGCGCCGTGTCTAGAAGTACTGCCTTCTGGATCAAGCCCTTGATCCAACTGCCCAACGAGAGCCTCCCTAAGTGTTGGTCGAGGCTCTTGGCTATTAAGCCATTGACCGTCACTATTATCACGTTATTTATTATTATTAAAGAAAACTTCAGTGGTCATTCTGAAAATCTCTGAACCGACTGCGGACTCAGGTTGACTGCTGCAGAGATAATCTGGCCAAATGGAATTTCCTTGACCCAGTGCCAGTGAGGAGCCTCTTTACAGGATATGCGTCACCTCCTTTCCTGCCCAGCATGCACAACTACCTGCACCCTCTACGACTTAAACGAGGCCAACGACAGAGCTGTCCAAATGGCTAAATATTGGTGAGGACAAAATCTGAGTCAAATCGACACGAAAAGAAGAAGTATGTTTGTTACTTTTTCACGTTCGAACAGCTAAACGAAATTCGATAAAACTTAGTAGGTACACGGGTAGACCATGTGCTGGAATAGATAGATAGTCGATGTATTCTTTATTATCCACCAAAAATAAAATTACAACAGGAACTTAAAATTAATAAGGTATCACGATTTTAGCGAATAGCTCATAGGATGCTAAGAGTATGGTCTCTTGGGAAAATTTTCTACCTTAACGCAGGCGAAACATCTGGCAACAGCTGGTAGCAAATATCATTGCCATATTTTTTTTCTAGAAGTTTTTTTTACCAATTTGCGGGCAGCTGAATTTCCTTTGTAAACTCTACAGTTTAACTGGTGTTTGATTTGTCAACATACTCCAGCTTGTTCGACTGTCAGGATTCTGACCACTAGTAACGACTGTCCTCTTTCTATCAACGGCTGGCTAATCTGAACTGACTGCATAGCTAGAATATGGCTTAAAAAGTTTTTTCTTTCTAATAGCATTATTCACCTCTAAAATTTTAAGTAAATTGTTTTAAAAATGACTAAGTCCGCCATTAACAAGCGTCTGAATAATACTATCTTAGCCACAAGTTATCTACTTTCTGGGTCGTTTACAAAAAAAAACACATGGGCTAAGGTTTTTTTTTTCATTTTATTTTTTTTTTATGGTGGGAAAAATCATGCATTGACATCCCCCGCCCTTGGGCGGAGCGGGAGATAGTGTCAGACTCTTACTGACTAAAAGACCCACCCCGTTCCTTCTAGCCTTCATACCGGGGCTCGAGCGCCCTTTGGGCTAAGGTGGAAGCTCCGCTCCAGTCATAGTCTTCGCTAACCTGTCTGTGTCAGAATTCCCTTACAAATCCGAGCTCGCTTCGCTCACTCTTGGACTAAGAATACATATTTAGCTAGCCGGGTAAAAAAGACGTATTAATTTTTTAGAAGTTATCTCATTTTCCCGTTACTTAGTTATAAAATGAGAAGTTTGATCACGTGGCCAGTAAAGAAATATGTGGTTTAAATTATAATTTCTCGACTATTTTATAAATTTATAACATTAGAATAAAATATTAATCATGAAAATACTTCAAAGTGTAATGCAGAAAATTACACAAATAAGCGTCTGCCTGGGTTTGACCCGTCGCGTAGAATTTGAAAGTCGGAGCTACTAGGCAACCTGTGTTCATTCGATATCTACCAGCCCGCATTGGGCCCGCGTGGTGGATAGTACTCGTAACTTTTCCTTTCATAGAGAGAAGCCTGGGTACCACCATTGAGAACATTATAAAGATGATTATACTATGATATACATATATGTGAAAAAGAAGGTTGAAAAAAGATCGCATGTAGCGGAGATGAGAATGTTGAGATGGATGTGTGGTGTGACGAGAATGGATAAAGTGAGAAATGAGTACATTAGAGGAAGTTTGAAAGTGGCGCCAGTGACTGAAAAGTTGAAAGTTAATCGGTTGTCTTATGTGGTTGTTATGGTCATGTGAAGAGGAGGGATGAAGCGCATATTACTAAAAGAGTTCTGAGTATACATGTAGATGAATGGAGAGGGAGAGGAAGGCCGAAAAAAAGATGGATGGATTGTGTGAGAAGTGATATGAAAGAAAAGGGAGTTAGTGATAGTTTGACGGGTGACAGGACAGAATGGAAGAAGAAAACGTGTTGCGCCGACCCCAAGTAATATGGGATAAGGGCAGGAAGAAGAAGAAGATACTATGATAATTATATGCTACATGCTTTTGGAATACAGACCTTTACGCACACAACCACGCCAAAACATCCACGCAACAACATTACCTAATTACGAAAACTTTGCAAAGATGGATGTCGTATTACAGTAGCAAATTTCACTTAAAAGGAAGCACCGTACCCGTCAAATCCTATTTCAATCACCGTTAATTACAATGTAGAGCTAATAATCACTAAAGCTCCAGACGTAGACGCGCAATGGAGTCATAAATATATTAATAGTACTTCTGTCATCATTACACTATCCAGCGGATAAGGCCGCAAACATACCAGTACCTCGTCTAAACGCAATGCATAAACAAACAAAACTCGAACCTCACCGTAAATGCTAACTTATAAACGTTTACCACGATAATTTACAGATAAATAAATGTGTACTAGATCATGTGAGAAAGGAATAGGGGTCAAAATTCAGTGGCTGAAAATTTAAGAGAAGAATAATTAAATTTGCCCGATTTGCAGAATGAGTCGATATCGAGATCTGACTATTAACGCGAAGAGCTTAGGGCGTGGTCACACTGACGTGTTGATTACAAGTTTTGGTACCGAAAAACTTGGTCCCGATTATATCATGGTTAGCCTGAGGTACTTCAGTGTTAATGAAATAATTTCACATGTAATTTAAGACTGTTTAAGACGTCAAATTTTAAATTGGATGGTCGAGAAGGGATGCTTAAAAATAATAAATTAATCGTTTCTGTGAAGGCGTGTAAGTGACTACGGTTGAAGTAAATGAATTTTGAAGGAGGCGGCTTTCTTTGATTTTTTTTTTGTTCAGGTTAGTGTTAAAATTATTGATGGAGAGTGTGAAAAGACGTGTGCTGCATTATTGGACTTAATAATAATAATATAGTAATATTTACAACTGTCACACAACGCCATCTAGTCTCAAACTAAGCAGAGCTTGTGCTTTGAGTACTAGACAACTGATAAACATACTTATATATTTCTAAATACAGACATAATATTATAGATAAATTACACCCAGACACAGAAAAAATGATTGTGCTCATCATTAAAACATTTGTCCTGAATGGAAATCAAACCCACGACCTCCGGCATAGCAGTCAGGCCCCTGACCAATAGACCAACAGGCCAGTCAGACTGTCACTAAAATGGATTATGCTGCATCTTGACGTTACTAACACACTTGCCAGCCACTTTAGCCAGCAACTTCATCCATGTAAAAGTGGAAATTTCATCATCATCAGCCCTTTTTTTTTTAATGCGCGCCTAAAGGAGTTGTCAGCAACAGCAGGGACCCAGCCGGGTCGAAGCCTACTGGGGCCAGGGTTATCCGAAAGGGAGCTCGAGCCCAGGAGTTGTCAGCAACAACAGGGACCCAGCCGGGTCGAAGCCTACTGGGGCCAGGGTTATCCGAAAGGGCGCTCGAGCCCCGGTATGAAGGCTAGAAGGAACGGGGTGGGTCTTTTAGTCAGTAAGAGTCTGACACTATCTCCCGCTCCGCCCAAGGGCGGGGGATGTCAATGCATGATTTTTTCCCATCATAAAAAAAAAAAAAAAAAAAAGCCCCGGTATGAAGACTAGAAGGAACGGGGTGGGTCTTTTAGTCAGTAAGAGTCTGACACTATCTCCCGCTCCGCCCAAGAGCGGGGGTTGTCATAAGATTTTCCCATCGAAAAAAAAAAAAAAAAAAAGTAGTAGTAGTAGTAGTAGTGGTAGTTTTTACGGACATACAAAATACTTTATAAGATATAAAGAGAAGGCAGTGTCAATATATCGATTTCTTTGAATTTATTTCTGAGGGACTCGCGAGAACCCATTTTATAAATAGCCCTGATTGCTCTCTTTTGCAATATGAATATCGAGTCTACATCAGCTGCAGATCCCCACAGTAAAATGCCATAAGACATAATAATGACGACATCTGTCAACTGCCTTATTTTTCTTACTGCATATGCCGCTGAGCTTAATCTATTGACGGCACGATGTCACTCAATTTATGTAAATACTAGCTTTTGCCCGCGGCTTCGCCCGCGTACATAAAAGACCTTCCCTTTTTTTTCCCCCTTTTCTCAATTTTTTTTATAAAAAAATTAGCCTATGTCCGTCTCCAGGGTCCCAACTATCTCTTTACCAAAATTCATCAAAATCGGTTTTGCCATTTAGGCGTGAAGACGTAACAAACCAACAAGTAAACAAACAAATTCACTTTCGCTTTTTTAATATTAGTAAGGATTAAACAGGGTGTCATGAATGAAATAACGGTGATAAAAATGGAATAACACTTCGCGTAGTATTTTGTAAAAATCACTTCCATTTCCCTCATTGTATGTGTGTATCTTATAGTATTTACAATAACGAATTCCATAATTATAAAGTTAAAAGCTTTGAAAAGTAAAGCTTTATTTAAACAACAGATTTTTTTTAATTTTTATTTTAACTCAAACCTTTTCTTCTAAAGCTTGGAAGAAAATTGTTTTATTTTTATATTTAAATTAATTTTATCGAGTATTTATGAGAAGGCCTCTTGTCGTTGATTTCTCGTTCAGCATTATCTCGATTATATCGATTTCAGCCGAAAGACGTCCACTGTTGGAAATAGGCCTCCCCCAAGAGTCGCCACAACGATTAGTCCTGTACGTTTCGCATCAATGGAATTCCCGCGACCAAGTCATCGGTCTACCTTATGTGAGGCTTTCCCACTCTGCGTCTTCCGGTATGCGGTAGCCACTCCAGAACTTTTTAGCCCCATCGATCATCTGTTCTGCGAGCAATATGCTCCGCCTGCTATCATTTAGGTTTAGCAATTCTTTGAGCTGTATCTGTAACTTTAATTCTTCTGTAAATATTTTCATCATTGCTTCGACCACGCAAGAAGATTCCGAGCATAGGAAAAATTGCCCTTTGGGTGACTTTAAGGAGTATATATACTGGGACACCATGACGGTGCAACTGTTTGCGCTAAGCTTGCTAAGCTACCAAACTAGACACCATACAGACACCAGAGTCGCCACACGTCCGAGCTGGTCGCGTCACCAAATTGGTTGCGCAACCAAACGGACACCAGGTGAGTAGAGGCTCTATCTATAGAGTTGTAAACATCTTAGCGGACCGGTCACGCCGCCATGGTGTCTCGGTGAAATTTAGCCCTAAGCTTATGGCAAGGACTCACGGCATGAGAATGACTAAACGAAAATAAACTTTTTGACTGGGCCCTAAGAAATATTGCTTTAACCTGAACGATGAAAAGTTATTTATAGTACATGTACAAATCGTGTGCAATACTAAAATAAAAGTATAATAAATCAGTGCCAAGCACTTTTATTTGTTATCTAGCTAACTGAAAGTCCGATGAACATTGGTAGAGACAAACAACCACTTAAGACGACAGTTTATTAATTTATGGTTACTCTCGTGTCATATTAGGTAGAAGAATTTAATTTCAAGCTTGGGAATTATTGCGAACTAGCTTTTGGTAGTGAGCGGCGCCGCTTGTGTGAAAGGAGAAAATTATTTTATATGGACGTATAGGTACATACGTTCCTATACATTTTTTTTTTTTTTGTTTAATTTATTTAATTACAAGAAAATATATACACAATAAACTTAAATAGGTATTAAAAATATATATATATTTTTAGGAATCAGAAGTGCAGATATATTTAAAAAAAAACTACGTGACACACAACAAAAATAAACAATTCTATATTTTTCGTTAAAAGAACAAAATAACAATTCTAATTAATCAAATTCCGCACAAATAAGTAATTAAAAGTCTTACGGCCCTTGAGCGATGTTCCCGCCATTACAATCATAATCCGTCCCCAAAATGCGAGGGAAAAGTAGTGCGCGCGCAGCTTTCATAGACTATTATAGATGTAATTTCTTCGTTCTATCCTAACACGGCCTCTCCTGATACCAAGTCGTCCTCGACTTGATCTTCTTGAGATGCACCCGTAGTGAGACGCTGCTGGTGCGGCTATACTGCTCCTATTTCAGCATCCAAGCTCAGCTTGTATAGTCCTGACGGCTCAGGTACTGGCTCGTTGTCTTCAGTGTGGTCTGGGTGGCTCTGAACCTCGTCAGTTTCATTATCTGAAAGAGTTTACCATGGCTATTCATACAGGTAACACGAATATTATGACCACTTAAAAATGCCAAGACAAGAACATGACAACCAATGATAAAAGATGATTAGCGTCCCAACCATCCTTCATCACTGTCTTATACTTTACCATAGCGATTAACGCTATATGGGTGATAGATACCAATGTTGGGCGACACACGCCTTTGCAGGAAAATATACCGTTGGGCGACTAACGCCATTGATGGGCAACACATCCCATTGTTGGGCGACTAACGCCATTGGGACAAACCCGTGTTGGGCGACTAACGCCATCGGGACAAACCCGTGTTGGGCGACTAACGCCATCGGGACAAACCCGTGTTGGGCGACTAACGCCATTGGGACAAACCCATGTTGGGCGACTAACGCCATTGGGACAAACCCATATTTTGTGCGACTAACGCCATTGGGACAAACCCGTGTTGGGCGACTAACGCCATCGGGACAAACCCGCATGTTGGGCGACTAACGCCATTGATGGGGAACACGTCCCATTGTTGGACGACTAACGCCTTTGAGGAGGGACGCATCCCGTAGATGGGCGTCGCACGCCTTTGGGACCACACCCTATGTATTTCTGAAACCAAAAATAGAGTTAGTGATCCGTACTCACTTTCGAAAAAAATGGTACAACTTTCTGGGCACCATTCTCCCTTCCATGCCACCATGTATTGGGAGGCTGCTTGAGTAGTTTTTCCACGGCTTCCACTAAGCAGTTTAAGTTCATACCGACCGTTAGGTAGAACTTTAGTCACTTTATACGGTCCTCGCATCCCGGGATCTAATTTGCCCGATGATTGCGAGTACTTTATAACAAAAGCAAGGTCGTCCACTTTGTATACACGTGGTGGGCGTCTGGATTGATTGGCTGAGGCGTCTTGCTGATCTTGATTTTTCTTCAGGAGTTCACTAGCGCGACTTCGACAGATCTCCCGCAGAGATTCTCTATTGGTATCTGAAGTGCTTGCGGCTAGGTCACGCACCAGCGATCGTATAGCCGGAGTAGAGGCGTCGGAGCCAATCATTAAATTTATGGCTGAGGTTTGAGTGGTTTTCTGCTTACTGACATTTAATATCAGTTGTAGCTTCCAAAGCGTACTTGACCAGGAGGCGTTCTTGTGTCCTACTTCGATACGAAGCATGTTGAACACGGTTCTTATATATCGCTCCACTTGACCATTCGAGCAGTGCATTTCAGGGGTAATATAGTGCAGGTCGGAGCCAAGTTCAGATATCCATTGGACAAAGTCTGTAGACTCAAACATCCTACCCCTGTCAGTTACCAAAAGTCTGGGGACACCAAATAGAGAGATGGCCTGGGACATAACGCGTTTTAACTCACTAGTATCTTGACGGTAGATAGGGTACAAAAGACAAAACTTTGTAAAAGCGTCGACTAGTATTAGGACAAATTTGAAACCTTCTGATTCAGGTAACGGTCCCAGAGCATCGACGTGAACGGTATCAAAAGGTGTGTGGGGTTTTGGCCAGGATGAAATATTCTGCAGCGGGGCTCGGGGCACTCGCTTTTTAGAAATACATATTAAGCAATGTGAAACATACTTAGATACGAACTGGCGTAGACCGGGGAACCAAAAATGTTTCAGGATAAGATGCAGAGTTTTATCAGCACCAATATGCTCATGTTCATCGTGAAAGATTCGTAAGAGACTGAGTCGATGTCCCTTGGGTATAAAGCAAAGAAGACGCGCTTCTTCACCAACTGGTGTGTATTTATAATACAGAAGGTCATTTTTGAAGACATAGCGTCTAGAATCGAGCTGTCCCTCTGAGAGCTTTTGTATTAGATCTCTCGTTTCGTGATCTGCATTTTGAGCTATTTGTGCCCAGTTACGAGGTTTCGTCACTTGATTAATAGAGACGACTGGGTTTCGACTGAGATAGTCGGCATGCGGCAGCATAACTCCTTTTCTATACTCGATAGAAAAGTGGAAATCCTGAAGATAAATCCACCATCGAGCGACTCGAGGAAGCAAATCTTTCTTGCGTTCTGTGGATTTCAGAGCGTTGCAGTCTGTGACGACCTTGAATTGCAAGCCCACCAAATAATGGCGAAAATGCTGCAAGGCCTTCACGACCGCTAACGTCTCCAATTCGTAGCTATGGTATTTGCTTTCTGCTCCCTGTGTAACCTTACTGAAGTATGCTACTATGTACATGTTTTCCACTGTCAGTGTCTGTCTGTAAAAGTACCGCCCCGTAACCAGCAGAGCTTGCGTCAGTGTGAACCTCGGTGTAAAGTTCAGGGTTGAATATAGCAAGAACAGGCTCGCTAGTCAAGCATTGTATTAAATCCTGGCGGACCTGTTCCTGTTCCTGACCCCAACGAAACTCAACTCCCTTTCGAGTTAAATGGGCGATGTACGCGGTCTTAGTCGCATAATTTTTAATATACTTGCGGAAATATCCCGCAAGACCTAATAATTGTCGAACCTGCCTGACATTTTTAGGAACTGGGGAATTTTTTAGAGCTGCTATTTTACGAGAGCTCGGTCGTACCTGACCCAAGCTTATTAACCTACCTAGATATTCGACCTCGGTAGTCAGGAAAGAGCATTTCTTTAGATTTATCGAGAAGCCTGATTTTGTGAGCGTTTGCAGGACTCTTTGGAGCAAGGCAATGCCGTCCTCTATGGTATTACTTAACAAAAGGACGTCGTCAATATATACAAGGGCGTTTCCAGCTTCAATGAATTCGCGAAGGGTTTGGTTAATAATTCGTTGGTAAACGATTGGGGAGTTCGTCAAACCATAAGGCATTTTCAGATATTCGTAGTGCCCTTCTGGTGTGACGAATCCCGTCACGTGAACAGAACTCTCTTTGATTCGTATTTGGTGGAAACCAGTAGCCATATCTAGACTGCTGAAGAAGGTATAGCGACCCAACCGATCAATGTGGTCATCTATCAGGGGCAAAGGATATCTTTCCTTTTCAGTGATACGGTTAAGTGCCCTGTAATCGACGCACATTCGATCTGTTCCGTCCTTTTTCTTCACCAGGATTATGGGGCTAGCGTACTCTGACTGTGATTCTCTGATGATGCCTTTGTCCAGTAGATCTTTGATTATTTCGCGTACTATAAGCTTTTCGCGATAAGATAATTTGTATGGCCGGTATACAATAGGGGAGGTGCTAGTTAGCTTAATTTCCATTTCACCTGTTGTGACTGTACTTGTTGCAGTTCCAGAGATGAGAAAATCTGAAAACTTGTTCATTACGGACATCAAAGAATCACGTAGAGTGCCTCGCAACGGGGTGCTAACTATGGTTTGGTCAAGACGTTGAACTTCACTAACGTAGGCATGACTATCACTAGTTCGGGTGATGTACTGTCTGTCTTTAGTACGTACATACGTGACGCCATCGCGATTAAGAACGTCTGTTCCAATAATAATGGAAGTGTTCATGCACGACTTCGGCACTACAACTAGATCGGTTTCTACAGAGATATCGCTTAGCTCGATAGTTGCCGTTATGAACGATGAAGCTACAATTTCCCGCTCGCTTATCCCCTTCAAAACGCAATGCGTTGGTTTGACTTGGCAAGAAAGGTGCTTCAAAACGTCAGAAGAAATCAGCGACACGTTCTGGGCTCCACTATCTATGAGTGCGTCCATGGGTATGCCCTGGACAACAGCCGTTACAATATCAGTTTTGTTATTTGCATGACCTGTGCACAAATTAACGTTCCGCTGATTCCTAGATTCCGACCGGTTCTTAGCAAAACACTTTTCTTCTGTGTGCCCCTTTTTCTTACAAAATGAGCACTGCGATTCGGATTTGTTAGCAGCAATAGTGCTATTGACTGAACCCTGTATCCCGGTTTTTACAGCAGAACTATCAGTGGCTTCCTTGCTGGTCTTTTTATTACAATTTCGACCTAAATGTCCACGCTGATTGCATAAGTAGCACTTGAGTCCGCGGTCACTGGATGAGTTCGAAGACGCATGTTTATTTGTTGCATTACCGCGAGAATTGAATTTAGCGCGGATCGGTTTTACGTAAATCGAAAGGAACGAGACTAAGTCTTCCGAAGCCAAGTTTGCGTTTGCCGCGGCTGCCCTAATTTGTGGGTTATCGATACCGCGTATAACTATCAGAGTTCGCAACTCATCGCTAAGACCCTTGACTATCCTTAAACGTAACAAAGTACGCCGCGCGTATTCGGCATACGTCGTAAATTTGTCAGATGTCGTGTTCATCGTTTCAAATAAAATATTAGCATAGTCTAGCTTCCGAGGGCAGAGGGGTTTGAATTCGAACTTAAAGCTTGACCAAGTTCGATCATTGGTGACCCATTCGTTTAGCCAAACTTTAGCGTCACCCCTAAGACAGGATGATACAAATACAAATACAAATACAATACAAATACAAAAAGTTTATTTGTGCACACAGGTATTAAGTTGTTACAAAATATTTCTACGTGTCTCTGTGTTCTGCCACAGTAAGCGGCATACAAATATTAATGAAATAGTTAGTTAGGTTTAATGATTATTAGATATAGATTAGCCTAATGAACAATATTCAGTAAGTAAACACCTAGTATCTACTATAAATACTAATTAAACATTATAAAAAATCTAGGTTTAGTACTCTATTTCTTCATATTTATGAATATTCATTACAAATGTATTTTTAAGATAAAATTGCACGTTTTTGTAAAGCGTAGATATTAGCTATACTATAGCTACATGTCTCGACATATTTTGTTTATTTGGAAGTACTCAATTCTACAGATCGTAAGTATTTAACGAGTACACGGTATGCTTACCTATTCATTTAATGGGGTCATTTAAAGACAACACTTTCTATTGATTGAAAGAACTTATCTATATATTATATTATCTAATTACTATCTAATAGGTATATACAAAGATGCATTATTTGCATAATTTATTTCACATACGTTCAATTACATTTCAAGACATAGATACTCGCGACAAACATTCGTAGTCGCTCCAACCGTTCGCGGCAACTGCGCGGTCCACTTCATCACACCATGCGTCAATATCGTGTATGTTTGGATCGAAATTAGACACGTAGTAGCTGTGCGATCTAGTAGGTTGCAACGATTTTATAGCTTCCGCAAGCATGGTTACAGTAGACGCAGCATCAGATCCGCGATCATTTGGATCGTTCATACGAATGGTTGTTGAAAGACCCTCGGAGGCATGAACTTGTTGCGGAACATCGCTCAAGTCTGCGGGACTACGAGAACGCAAAGTGACCTTACGAATCGGGTTCTGAGGGTTCGCAATAGTGTGTGGCTTTTGCAAATTATTAAGTGTGGACGTTACATTCGTACTGGTATGCTCGATAGCGTTAAGCCGTGTCATAATATTACTGAGGGTATCTTGTAACGAGTTATTGGTATGAGGCGTTACCGATGGGCACCTTGCGCGCGAGGTTGTTAATATAGATCGAGATCTAGAACGGCGGCGGTCACGAACATCACGGCGACGATAATACGAACTATCCTTGGAGTCACTACGTTCCCTACGGCGGCTGCGTCTAGATCTATGACGCGACCGATTTATGGTTTCACTGCCAGTGGACTCGTCTCGCGAAACCCGTTGAGATCGTCCTCGTGAACGACGACGTTCATGATTTTTAGGCATGTTTAGCACAATAGCTTGATGTTAAATCACACACACGTAAAATACCAACAACGAGAGAGATATTTTTGATATTTTGTTCTTTGAATGTTTTAGAAGTAATTTAGTGGGCAATTTAAGCGTCCTTTATCCCACTTCTGATTTTAGGAATCAGAAGTGCAGATATATTTAAAAAAAAACTACGTGACACACAACAAAAATAAACAATTCTATATTTTTCGTTAAAAGAACAAAATAACAATTCTAATTAATCAAATTCCGCACAAATAAGTAATTAAAAGTCTTACGGCCCTTGAGCGATGTTCCCGCCATTACAATCATAATCCGTCCCCAAAATGCGAGGGAAAAGTAGTGCGCGCGCAGCTTTCATAGACTATTATAGATGTAATTTCTTCGTTCTATCCTAACAATATATTTAAGTATGCTTAACCTAACTATACACACTAAAGGCACTCTACCCTACTAAAATATGGCGTCATAAAACTCCTCCGCATCGCTGTCGACTGGAAGTGTGCCCAAGAGGCTGGCGGCATTGCCACGCTGAATGGCAATGCTTAATCTCTGACCGAGGTAAAAACCAGCCCTTGGGTCACGCGAAATGTCAACTAAGCGTCTTGACAGTTCTTTAAAAAGTTTATGAGCACTCGGGCCCCACGGCCCAAGAGTTTCAACCCCAAACGGCTCAAAAATATAACTGCCGACAAGGTTGTTATATTTCCGCCGCTTGAGGCTCTCCGCAGCCGCAGCGGCAGCACCAGCACAGCACGATGAACTAGGAAGATGGGATGGCGCAAGAGTGTCGACACAGGTAGCGTCCCACACTAAAGGTCTACCCAACTTCCATGGAAATAAAGACACACAGACATTTAATAAATGCTATATAACAATTTATCAATAAATATAAAAGAATCAACATTACACAAAGGAAACGTCAAATGTCAATAAATAACCCGCCCCTGATCGTTCCCTGTGCAAAGGTGACCATAACACTCGCCGCATTACCTCGCTGAATAGCGATGGCCATTCTTTGCACCAAGAACGACCTGGACCGGGAGTCACCCGTTGCCTCACCGAGCCTACGGCCCAAATCCCGCACAAAAGACCTCGCCTCCGTACTCCAACTGCCCAGAGTCTCCACAGCAACCGGCACAAAATGGTAAAGCTGCTCCAAGGTAGTGTACTTCAGCCTTTTTTTAGAGCAGGCGTCTTCAGCGGTGGCAGAAGCAGTGTGCATGGTGCGACTCAGGTGACTGGCGGCGACAGTGCTGACGCAAGTTGCGTCCCAGATCAGGCACTTCCCGTTCTTCCATGGTACCAGAGTCAGCCCCACATTTAATTACATATAATATAATAATATGTGTAGATTCCCTCTAACTATTCTTTCAAGAAATACACGACCTAACGACTGAGAGAATCATTTCAATTTCGCAACAGATAATCAAAGATGACACAACCGTTCATATTCATAACAACTGTCTCCATCTGTCTGATACAAATAATTTGTTCTGAGAATCGATAGTGCCAACCTTTAAAGACATTCGCGAAAACCGTAACAACTAAGGACCATAGCAGACAGACAAGATACTTTTAGCATCGATGACTAGCGAGTTCCAGAAGCTCGATACTGTTACAGACAAAAAGCGATTCATAATTTAAATGAGACTAAGCGTCTTAGTCAAAACTCCAAAAGAAATTCACTAAAAAAATCACTAGGATGGTTTAGTTAATACGAGTCTGACAGACATCTTCCACCTCAGGATCGAAGATTCGAAGACATCTATGAGGATTTACACCTCAACCCAAACTAGTAAGAAAAAATAATACTAAAGAGATAGATAATATTCCCCGGCATCGAGAGTCGCAGAGCAATCCCCGCACCTTCACCGGCGTCGGCGACTCATTAGGTACTTCTAATGTCGCCATCCACCGAGCACCGAGCCCAAGTCATCGACGGCGCATAGTGTTCCACGCAAAGAAATGTCAGCAAGTCGTAAAGGCCCAACAGGAACGGTGTCCACTAAAGCTAGCACCACGTAGGAATTTCCAAAAAGGAAACTCGTATTTCTAAACTTTTTTTTTTTTGATGGGAAAAATCATCTTATGACAACCACCGCTCTTGGGCGGAGCAGGAGATAGTGTCAGACTCTTACTGACTAAAAAACCCATCCCGTTCCTTCAAGCCTTCATACCGGGGCTCGAGCGCCCTTTCGGATTACCCTGGCCCCAGTAGGCTTCGACCCGGCTGGGCCCCTGCTGTTGCTGACAACTCCTTGAGGCGCGCGGGAACAGTGCGCGCCGTCGACGACTTGGGCTTGGTCCGGACGGTTACCGGACGGCCGGACAGCGAGCTACCCATTGCTCACTGTCCGCAAGCCCGCGCCTACGGTGGCTGGAAATCGGGATCGGAATCCCGGCGGCGGCGAGAGCGCCGTTGCCTGATGCGGTCGGCCTCCTCCTTAGCGAGCATTACTGCTTCGCAGGAGTCGGCGACCGCCTGCCACTCCTCCTCGCTCCGGACCATGGCCTCGACCAAGGCCCGGCGCGAGAGGTCTCCGCCGCCGATGTATTTCTAAACCTCAGAGGACAACTGAAAGGAAATAGGTGGGTTTTATTTAGTAAGATACTGATACACTCTCACGGTACACCCTAGAATAGAAAAAGTCAACGATAATTTTACAACTTCCAAAAAAAAAGGGAGATAATTTTGACGATAGAACGCTACTGTCAAAAAAAATTGCGAATTTCCAGCGTTCAAAGTATCGTATCTATAAAATTACAGGATACCTACAATTAATTATAATTTAGTTATAAGAGTCATAATTTCTATAGAATAAGACTTCCGCCGATTGCATAAATAAGATCTGAAGAATATTTTATACCGAATCTTAAGATAAATAATTAAATCACATAAGTTATTGGTATTATTACTGTCATAATATCGTTAAATGAAGAAGAAGGTAAAATTCATTATTAATATTTATTAGCTACATACACTATTCACATAGAGAAACTATTTTTACGAGCGTATATCAGTCTTTATATGTAAAATAAATATGAGCACTAATTTCACTCTTTATATGTTAAAAAAATGCGTATAAAATCTTTTTATTCACGTTTTTAGTAGATTCTACATTACACAAGTAACTTATTTAATATACACACTTAAGCTAAATGGCGAAATAATAATAATTTTCTATAATAAATAAAACTGATTTTATGTCTCTATAAAACTGTCGTAACCTGTCATTCTAACTCCGCCTTTATTAGAAACTATACATAACGTAGCCTTCGGGTTTGTTTACGTATAAATAATAATAAAATGAAAGTCTTTTATTTCCTGTCAAACAATAATAATAATTACAAACTAATAATGATGATTACTGCATGCAATCATAATTCAATATATATATTTTTTGATCTTAATTTATTTTTTGTTCTATGCAAATTATATACCTATAAATGGTGTAAGGAACAGCCTTCCACAAACTTTAAGGGCTTGCTCAGTAGACGAAACTGAACAACCCACCTTCAAACGAAAAAAACAACGAAAAAAAAAATCCGCCTCACCATACAAAATTATTAACTTGATTGGACAGTTTGTATGGAGAGGTTGAATATTTTTTTCATTTCCTAAAAAATTTTATAATTGTAGGTTGTTCAGTTTCGTCTACTGAGCAAGCCCTTAAAGTTTGTGGAGGGCTGTCCCTTACACCTTGTATTATATTTAATTGATTCTAACAATAAAGTTAAAGTATTAAGTTCAGTTTCGTTTATATATATTTTTTTATTTCGGATATGTTGGATAGTTTAGTTTTGGTTATGGAGTCTATAAAATTCTGGTTTCAGTAAACAAAAACAACCTTTATGAACGCAAGTCTACGACTACTTGCATGATAATAAAAAGGTCTTCAATGCCATCGGTGCAGGAGAAATAGCCATAGTAGTTTATTAGTTAATTCTTACAAACCACATACAAATTACATTCCAGTTTACGAATGATTAAAAATATGTATGACTGGCCTGTTGGTCTAGTGGTTAGTGACCCTGACTGCTATGCCGGAGGTCGTGGGTTCGATTCCAACCCAGGACAAATGTTTATGTTATGAGCATAATCATTTGTTCTGTGTCTGGGTGTAATTTATCTATAATATGTATGTATTTTGAAATATATAAGTATGTTTATCAGTTGTTTAGTACCCATAACACAAGCTCTGCTTAGCTTGGGACTGGATGGCGTTGTGTGATAGTTGTGGAATATTATATTATATATTATATGTTACATTGTCAAATAGTAAAGGATGCCACCCTAATACAAGATAATAAAAGAAACATAAATAGAAATCGAGTCACACATAAAATATTCAAATCAAAAGAAAAATCACAATAAATTGCATTCCAAATTATTATTTATGTCAAAGTTTAGATTTTAAAATCCAAAACCATAACCCAAAATGTCACCAAAATGCATTGAATATTGATTCTTTCTTAACTTTTCATCAGTACACCTGTTTTTTTTTTTTATGAAAAATTATCAGAATGAGACAGAGACGCATAGAACCGGTCGTTGTGGCGACGCTTGGGGGAGGCCTATGTCCAGCAGTGGACGTCTTTCGGCTGAAATGATGATAATGGAAAATTATCAAATAGCTTCTAGCGCTCTGGATGGAGTTAGATCACTACATCAACACTCCTGTGAGAAACATTTTTTAACTATAACCCAACTGTGTTACTTCAGTCGCTTAGCTCTCTAATCAAAAGTGTAATTTAAAAAATTCAAAATCTTTTATTCCACATAGTCCTATCATTATCCTACATATTTATAAGTGCCCATATGCACTTATGAAACGTCAAAAGACTAGCTCACAACCGTGAACCACAACCTGTTTGTAACCACAAATGGTCATTTCCTATGGAG
This sequence comes from Mythimna ferrago, assembly GCA_910589285.2. Classification (NCBI taxonomy): domain Eukaryota; kingdom Metazoa; phylum Arthropoda; class Insecta; order Lepidoptera; family Noctuidae; genus Mythimna; species Mythimna ferrago. The sequence goes on along the minus strand of OU342691.1, from coordinate 6,120,779 downwards.
AAGAACCGGCAACATACTCCATGATTACACTTTTTTATTATAACTATTAGCTTTTGCCCGCGTGGCTTCGCTCCCGCTCTTCCCTACTCCACCCTACTATGCTCTACTCTACCCTACTCTACCCTACTCTACCCGACTCTACCCTACTCTACCCTACTCTACCCTACTCTACCCTACTCTACCCTACTCTACCCTACTCTATCCTACTCTATCCTACCCTATCCTACTCTACCCTACTCTACACTACTCTACCCTACTATATCCTACTTTACCCTACTCTACCCTACCAAACTTCACATAACCATCTACTAAATTGTCCGATCAAAGCCTAAACATTTGGTTTGGATAGATGAGCCCGTTCTTGAGTTATACAAATTACAACAAAAAGTGGCATTGATTTTTATATACATAGATATAGATTATTGAACACTCAAAAAATTACTAAAGTTGCAACATAGTTATTTTTCTCCTACAAAAGTTCATAGCACGAATATATCAATAAATCGATACTATTACACTATTATTGTTTTTTATGTGGACCAAAAGTTGTCTTTTTAAATAAATTATTATTATCATTATTTATTTTTATTATGATACACAACAATACTTTTAGTATACGCGAAACCCGAAACACGTCTAGTATTTTTATGTAAAGAATCTATATACAAAATTTTATAACTGTATCATAAAAAATCATAAAGTTGCTAGGCTTAAAAAGCTTGTTATATCATCAAAAATACATAGTCACCGGGCCATTCAGGCGACTGAGGAGTTGTTTGGCACTTGCGCCCGGCTGTTTTCTGGCGCCTAATGCGTATTATGTCCTGCCGTGACCTGTGTTGTACTTAGTGTCGATGGTGTCCAACTTTTGACCTTTTTAAATATTTTTGGGAAAAATATAACATGGTGTAAAACTATTGGAATCCATTCAGTTACTGATTGTGAACAAACTATACAGGTGTTGCATAAATTAAAAATAATATTGTATAACTACAATACGATACCCAAGTATTCCTGTAATCCAAATCACTTAATTTAAACTCCAGTTAAAAGTTGCGTGTTAAATCAACATACATCAAAATAATCTTTTTCTCATATCTGAATGTCGATGCTCTGAAATTCCTCAACCATTTATATCCAAGTGTTGGTCTATTAATGTCCTGTGAAGATATATTTTATGAATATAGTGTATTCGTTAGTTCAGTCTGTGGACATAGAGAGCTGGACTGAGCGTTCTCTAAATTGTTTAGCTTTTATGTTAATACGACAAAAAAAAATGAAAGAGACAAAGCGATCGTGTTGCCAGTTGTTGTCTTTTTTTCATCACAAGCTGTCACTGTTGCGAGATTGTATAAAAGAGTTACTGTGGCTCTAAAACTGAAAAATCAACTGTGGGTTTTAATCAGTAAAAGCCTAACAGTTTCACTCCAACAACTCCCACATCTCTTCCGGGAGAAGTTTTCGATGATTACCCATTTAAAGAGAAGGCTGTTAGTGTCACTTTCATCCCTACAATATATAGGATAAAAGCAAGTGTTGGCTACACTTTCAATTTGTCAATAAAGTCACGGTACTATCACCAATTTGATTAATGAGTCAATTTTGTGCCGGCAATACTCAATCCAATTTTCTATATCTATGATTTAGAAGAACATATTCTATGATTAGTCTTCTAAATCATAGATATAGAAAATTGGATTGAGCATTATTGATGTTGTTGCTATGAAACAACAACGTGTATATCAGTATTCATTGGTTCTATTAAACTTAAATATAGACATTTGAAAGTGCCAGATCAAAGAAAATTTGTCAAATTATTGAGTTGGCTTAGCGGATCTTGAGAATAAATTGATGTTATTGTTTCTTATATTTAATATTTACTTTTAAATCTATAAATTCAGTTTGTAGTAAAATATTTATGTTGATTTGAAATGTTGTTTTTCAGCCTAAGTGAGATCTGTCGATGATGTAAAAAACTGACAAAAATTTAGTCTTTAGTAATATGTCTAAATATATGTAAAAAAAAGACGTTTTATTGCTTTCTTTGTTAAAAAAGTGCGAAAAGAAACAGCTTTTTCCCGAACTCCGAACACGCAGTAGATAAATCAAAAGGTGCCTGCCAAAAATTGTCTCAAACAAAAAAAAACTCAAATCAATTCACATCAAAGCGTGAAACATAATTCAGACAGATACACACAAGCTTTCAAAAGCCAATTTGTATAAACGATTAGCGCGATACATTCGCGCTCGGCACGTGTGTTCACTATCCTTGATTTAGATCGAGTGACGAACTGTCCATTGTCACCGGACGGTTTATATTTAAAACTGAACGCGGTCCGTGCATAACGCGCGTGCGCACAATATTTTTTTTTTCTTTTAGAGTTCGATTAATTAAATGGCACATAAAGAGGACGATTGGTTAAAATGATAACGCTAAGTAGTTAGGGCTGTACCTGCTCAAATGTTATTTATGGGAGGCAATTAAGAGTAGATCAGATTTTTTTTTTGTTTGGTCTATTTTTTGTTTGGGAGATTATAGTTGAAGTACATTTCAATTCTCTAATGTAATTTTGGATGTTGATTCGTTGAACATTCTTGTTTTATTTATTTTTTATTTTTATCAGTATTTTAGAGACATATTTTAACATACAACCAAAATATAATATCTGTATATTGAATTCATTCTTAATCTCTCCAAATCGTCAAAATCGAGTCGTAAAATCATAAAAAAAAAAAAAAATAACCAGACGTAATTCAACAGAGCAAACACTCAAAGTAAAAACATCATAAACACATCAGATCAACATTAAATTAATAAATACATCCGCACCCGAATCGATACCGAAACCGCATCCAATACATTATTGCCTTAATGAAATTGCTAATAAAATTAACATTTCGTTCGAAGCTCGCGCCAAACTTGAGTTTGCAGTTTTTGTTTATTTGATAGCGCTGCATCGCTAGGTTTGCGCAGCACACGCATGATCGTTGCAGTCGCCTTGCAGCGCGTACGACATGAGCACCGAAAGCTCACTAGATAACAATCGGGATTGGTATCGGTATCGATTATAGTGTGACCTCGTCTTAACAAACTAAATTAAATGTCACTGATATTTTCGTTTTTATGTACGCTCTAGAATGTGCGGTGTGTGCGTGCTTTTTTTTTCATTTTAAATACGAAAGTTTTGTGTGATTGATATTGTAGTATTTATTTTATTGCAGTTTTTTTATAATGCTATAATAATGTGAAGAACAGACTCTTGAAGAAAAATGTTTATGGAAATGAAATAACATTATAGTACCTAAAGCCAGGAATAGGATATTGTGAAATAAAATTCATGGTTTTTTTTTTCGTAATAAAAATGCAACGTTCCACTTGCTAGGCGAAGTGCATAATTCATGTTTTTGATTTTGGTTTTATATTCAATCCTATTTTTCACGATCGCATTGAATTTCAAATATGTCGCTATAAACGGTGAATGTTTTTATTTTTGTGGACTATTTCCCGTTGAGTGTCTCGGGAGGGTGTTGTGTTCGGTACTGTCCTGTTGCTGAGCTGCATTGCGTGAAACCCGGAAATGGGGTAAGTGGAAATTTTTATTTTCTTTTTTAATTTAGATTTTTTTGTTTTTTATTTTTATCAATCGCGCAACATATTGTTCAATAGAAAAATAATAGAATCAATGTAATATTTCTTCAATTTTTTAACGATGGTTAAGGCTAAAAAATGGCTAAACCTAATGCTAATGGTGTAACCCCACTTGGGTTATAAAAAACTTAAATTTCCTAAGAAGTTCTCTTTCTTAGGTAAAAAAATGGAATTAAAAATAACATAGTTGACATAAAAAGAGATTTTTTATGAAACAAATGGCTGTATTTTTTTTTTATTTCTACAACTTTTTTTTCCAATCCGTTAGTGATAGCTAACTAAACATAAACATTTTAACTGGTTTTTTTTTCATTAATCTATTGTTTACTTTTTTGGAACCTTACTAGTTTCTGACAACTGTTTCACCCGCAAGAAAATAAGAAATTATTTCAAAGAAACATGCTCACAGAATAAAGAAAATGTACTCTATGTAGTATTTTAGGGCATGGTCTATCCATACACAAAATTTCTCCTAAATCTGTTCAGCCGTTTGAGCTTTAAGAAGTAACAAACACACTAACTTTCACCTTTATAATATTAGTGTGATGTTTATGTAATCAACTAGTTTGAGATTGGATAAGTTAATTAGCCTTATGTGCATCCCAAAAATGTTTTAGTTTTTTACTCCCTGCCGGAGTCTGTTTCCTGATAGCTACAACCTAGGGGTCTTTAAGTCAAGAGTGAATAGGTTACTTCTAGGCAAGCGTGCTCCATCGTCGGCCAACATCATCACTTACCATCAGGTGAGATAGTGGTCAAACGCGAGCCTATGAATAATAATTAAAAAAAAAAAACTTAGTCAGTGTCAACCCTAAACTTATCTAAAGAATAAAAAAGTAAAAGTACTTAAGTTTTTAGAGTTCTGTACCCAAAGCGTGCTCACACGGGACCCTATTACTAAGCGTCTGCTGTTCGTCCGTCTGTATTTCTGTTTGTCTGTCGGCGTATAGTAAGCCTTAAGAATGAAAAAGTTGAAATTTTCACAGAATGTGTACTTCTTTCATAGCCGCTAAACATCAAATAATAAAATTAAAATTTTAAAACAATAAAGCGTTTTTCCTCACGTTATTTACTACTTGTTACTCAACGTTATTTTGACGTCGTTTTTTGCCTGATTTTAATATTGTAGTACGGAACTAACCATGTGCGAGTCCGACTCGCACTTGGCCACTTTTTTAACGGGTATGTCAATAATTGCAACCTAAGTAACCTTAACATAACAGACGTATTGGTTTAGGGGCTTACTCCAAGATTCTATTATCAATCAATCGATTGAATGATATTGGAAGTGGAAATAAATACTTTGATTGATTAATCAGAGTATTTATTTCCACTTCCTTTACTTTTATTTCATAGACATAGACATGTTCATTCGTTCGTTATGGACATGAGTCCATAACGAACAATATGAATTGGATGTTATTAATTATATGTATTATTAAACAAAGGAATCCGATGGATGCGGGACGCACAGGATCGTGCAAGGTTGCGACAATTGGGGGAGGCCTATGTCCAACAGTGGACGTCTATCGGCTGAATGATGAAACAATTTATGTACATACATGTGTAATAAAGGGACAAGAAGAATGGACAGAAAAATAGTTACATAGATTTAATGATTAGGTATTTCTAAAGAAATGTTTTCCAACGTACCTGCGAATTGATCAATATTGTATTATTAACAGTTATCACCGATACTGTGCTGGTACTGAGATTGTCTATGAAGACAAACAATATGAGTTAACGAATGCCGTTTATTAGATGAGTTTCTTTTGAGAAACTAAAGTAAAAAAAGGAGCCATCCAAAAGTACTACTAGGATAGCATAAAAACAAAGAGGTGTATGAAACTCGTAGTATTGGTGCTTGATAACTTGAGTCTCTGGTATAGAGGCCACAGTTTCAAGTACTGACAAGTTACTACCTGTAGGACTTTGCTCACTTCTGCACCGTTACGGGTTTTTAAACATTAAGTTAAATATAGGCACTGCCGTCAGAAACAAAAGAGCAGTATCCCAAATTTTTCAAAAATGATGTTGCTTTTTTTCATCGTAAAGCTTGAAACATTCCGCATTTGGAAGACTCGTCGAAAAACCTGTTACTCTGTTGGAGCAATGAAAAATAATACTATCTATATCTATTTATTTTATAAATGTCAAAGTAATTCTGTTAAACTGTTAAGAAAATATTTGCTTTAGATGCTAATTTACCTGGACCTGGAAAAGGTTTAAATACTTTTTATCAATATTTCACTTGAACGAATCTGCAAAGGCCTGTTTTTTAGTTTTTGAGGGAAAACCTTTAAAAGGCGCCCGCACTTTGAGGATAAGTCTGGGGAGTGGGGGATTTTACCCCACTGAAATCACCCTGGTGATCACCATCAGTACATAGAACTGGCCCCGTTAACTCTCAAAAGACCATTCCGAAACCGCCACAATTGTGGCAATTTGCCGTAGCCGCTCGCGACGTATATCATGAATCCGACTGAAGACTATCGCGTCCATATCTGCCAGGATGTATCCACAAAAGCTTAAATATTTTTTCTGCATAACCCTTTTTTTCCCGAAACTCAATTTTATTGAGTTACCGCCTATTGGCTTCTGAGGATTGCCTCAAAAGCGGTTACTCAATAAAATTGAAACACGATGCAATGACGCATTTGCGTACTTTTGTACAACTATTTATAAAAGTACGCAAATGCTGACCAGCAGGTTGAAACCTTTCTTTGATCCTTCAAAGAATGATTCCATCTGCCGGTCAGCATTTGCGTTAGATGATAACTATGATGATGACCATGACTCAATAACTGAGAATCGGTTTGGATGGTCGGTAGGCCATAACCTGGATTAAGTATTTTTAATATGATAGTACGATTCTCATCATCACGAATACGTTGGTGAGGTCATCATCATCAACAGCCTTTTTAATGTTCCCACTGCTGGGACTAAGGCCTCCTCTCTAGGAGAGGGAATGGGCCGTAATCCACCACGCGGGCCCAGTGCGGGTCGGTGTTGATGACGTACGGGGTGTCAGTTGTGCCCACAGAAATCTTGTTGTGCCCTACTCTCGTAATATCTGAGATAGGCCCTACACTTTTTTTTTTCTCCATTGCGTAGTACGATCCTGTAAGACAATATTCGACATTAATTATGAGAGCGAAATCATGTTAAACCAAAAACATGTTTATTTAAGACTAGCTTCTATCAGCGGTTTCACCTGCGTGAAAATCGAAAATTAACACAAAGGAACGTAACGTACGTACTTTGATGTAACATTGGAAGACCTCCTACAAGGTGGGCCGATGACCAGGTAAGGGTTGCGGGAATCCGATGGATGCGAGACGTACAGGACCGTTCACTGCGGTGACACTTGGGGGAGGCCTATGTCTAACAGTGGAGATATTTCGGCTGAAATGATGATGATGTAAATACTTTCAGGATAATCCTATATACTATTTCAGGACATGGTATACCCGTGTATCAAATTTCATTCAAATTCGTTTAGTTGAGCGTAAAGGAGTAACAAACTTTCAAAATTGTGGTGTCTCTGTCACAAATGCCAATAATGAAGAGTTTTCGGGCCACCGTAGATTACGGACGGCGAGGAATGTGTAGCTCGCTGTCCGAGCGTCCGGTAACTATCCGGACCGAGCCCAAGTCGTTGACACACTGTTCCCTCGCGCTCTAAAGGAGTTGTCAGCAACCGTAGGGGCCCAGCTGCGTCGAAGCCTACTGGAACCAAGGGTCTATTTCTGAATGGAAGGCTAGGCCCCGGTATGAAAGGCAACGAAGGAACGCGGTGGGTTTTTTAGTCAATAAAAGTCTGACACTATCTCCCGCTCCGCTTAAAAGCGGGAGATGTCATCTGGATGATTTTTACCCGCCGCAAAAAAAAAAATGAAGAGTTGAAGTAGTCGTTACTTGCTTTCCGAGGCACAGGGTGTCAATAAGGTCCTATATAGAGTGACTGGCAATTAGTGTACGATACTTAAACACGTGATTGTGGTCATGATAACAAACCATTTTTATTATGGGAGCAAAGCCGAAATCGCGAAAAAAATATCAGCTGTTCAGTACATTAGGCAAACATAAATGTACTGAAAAGCTGTTTTTTTTTCGGGATTTCAGGTTTGTTCCCATAGTAAAAGTTGTTGGTTATCATGAGCACAAACACGTGTTTAAGTATCGTACACTAATTACCAGTCACCCTATATTAATTTAGAAAAGTACATACCTATGTATTGAAAAAATCACATTGGTAATTACCCTGTTTCAAAACCGCGTCTTGCATCTTATGTCAGTACGTGTATAAAAGTCTAAGATGAAATAATAGGCAAGGTATCGACACCTGGGTGCCAGTTAGGTCATCGTCTAGATTATATAACCAGTTTTGTCTCAGTTACATGGGCATAATTTAATGATAATCGGTAAGTTCGAACATAATCATACATTCCGAGATTGTACACAAACGTCAAATTAGTGATAAAATATTATATTCCAAGCTTATATCTACGAGCTATTGAAGTCAACCTACTGAATTTCGTAAAGTTGTAAAGTTTAAGTAATCAGCTTTGGATTTAGATTTATTATTAAAAAAAAAAAGTTAGTTACTTGATTTATTCCGTTCTAATACCAAAAACTATTATTTTCCTTTCCAAACGAATACCAACAACTCGAATTCGTTACAGTCAGCTTAATCAAACCTAAACAAAATACATTTTAAATATGAGTCCAAACAAATACCAGTGGTATTAGTTGTTGGTATTAGCAGGGGAGAGGAAGGCCAAAGAAGATATGGATGGATTTTGTGAGAAGCGATATGAAAGAAAAGGGAGTTAGTGATAGCGTGACGAGGGACAGGACAGAATGGAAGAAAAAAACGAGTTGCGCCAACCCCAAATAAAACGGGACTAGGGCAGGAAGACGATGATTAATAGATATAATCTAAGAAAAAAAATAGCTATTTATTGCAGGTATAATTTAAGAAAAAATACAATCGACTTTTTGCTTCAGACGCCCTACCACGAGCTCTTAACGCAATTCATTTGACGACCTAAACTGAACAGTGAAAGGGATAGAGCTATTTAAGGTGTATAGCTCCATCCTTCTTTCTCGCTCGCACGCTCGACATTTTAATAAGCCATGGTAAGGCCCTTACTGTTGTTTCTTTATTATTTAACACCAATTTCTCATATTTAAATTATTTTGCACTTTTTTGTAGTTTTTGTATACCTAGTTCTAATTAGTGGACAATTTGACCTATAGAATATGACTATGTATAATAATAATAATAATAATAAACGTTAAAATATAATTTATATGTTAATGTTTAAATAAACGTTAATTTCGGACGTTTCCGTTCATAGGTACAACAACAATTACAATAAAAAACTCCAGAGTGCATCTCATTCAAATTCCAATAAGCTGAAAACACGGCTATGTTACATTGTAATATTACGAAATACTGGTGCTTGCCATCCATCTTCATCATCAGGTCAGTTCGATGGTACCGTTTATCTGTGAAGTTCCATAGGCCATCTGAGATCTTCGTTATTAGTTCCACTTCATCAAGTGATACTTTTTGATTGCAAATGCATGACACCTGGATGAAAATACCACAAACGCTTAATATATTAATATGCGACATTTCAGCAGTACCCTCAATTCATTCAATCAATCGATCAAATATAAAAATATGATCAATATGAACTTCATATTGATCCTATTAATAGAAGAGATATCTATACTTACATCCGTTCAAAATAAAACTTAATTTCCCAAATTCGTTCATAAATAATGGACTCCCGACGGGAAAAAAATCAGAAAAAGACCAGCCTCCTTTACTTAAATATAAAAAAAAAAACAGAAAATTTTATTGTTAAGTAAATTTACATAAATATTTTTTTTTTATTAAGTTTAATTGTTTATAAATTTTAAAATATCATGCTTATAATGTTTAAATTGTGAAATGTATTAACATGCACTGCAAAAATATCAATTTCGAATATTTTAGCGTTTTGACGATCATTATTTTACCTAGAGCCTTAGATTTTAATTAAATTCTCTGTCTATGTAACAGTTACTTAATTAAAATGGCGTAAAGTTTCAAAAGTCCCGTTAAAAGCCCTAATCCCTTGATCAATCGTGTTGAATCAACAACGCTACACAAACAGGACGCAAGTATACACACGAGGACGTGCTAAAATCCTTTAATCACGTTTGTTACATCCATTACTTGGAAGATCTTGCAAAGACTTGGAAAGGTGCCGTAATGTTTGCATCTTTATCTTGTGATCACACACGTTGATTTCATATCTTGCTGCTTTGGCTTTCAAATGGTGAAGATGTGCGGTCCCTTTTACTTTCTATTAACCATAACTATAAATACGAGATGCACAGGATCGTTCATTGTGGCGACACTTGGGGGATGCCTATGTCCAACAGAGGATGTCTATCGGCTGAAATGATGATATGATGATGAACCATAACCACGCTTCGCTTAAAATGACAAAATACTTTAAGAGCGCCTTTAAATTAGCCGCAAAGTACCGTCCGGTAGCAGTGCGGCTGCAGTGTTGCTGCCGCACTGCAACCGGTAGTTTCGAACATGATAGTGTTCTTAAACTGATGCAGCGCGCTGCAACTACGCGTCTTTAATTTATTAATAAATGGAGTAACAAAGCTGTTCAGCGGCAGTGCTGCAATCGTGCTGCCGCCGCGCTACCTTTTGCTGCAAATTTGAAGTACTATTTAGTGTGGTAGTGTATTTGAGTGAATTTTCGCATATTTTAAATTCAACAAATAATCCACAATTTAATCCCTTTAGGGTATTTTTTTAACTCCTCGTTCTTAACCAATGTCGTTCTTAACAAATTACCAATGTCGGGTCAACAGCATGTTGTTTCCATGTGCCTCAAAGAACTGCCAGCAAAATTGACGTGGGTCCCGGTAGAAACAATGCGTGTGAGGGCTGCGGGATTTTTTCACTCGAGCGGGAGAAATTATTTGATGTTTACCTCTTATTACTTCGCTTTAATTTAAAAGGAAATCTTACGCACTACTACGTGCTGCTAACTTAGGCTGATCCTTGACTAAAATAATTTAGCCTTCAGCAAGTCAATGTGGGGCATAGTTTTTTCAATTTGCGCCACAATACGCAGTTCTCCGTCTTCCGTAACCTGTCTATCTCGAATCCATCTAACAAAGAGACGTCTCATATTGTGCTGGTATCGACGAACATTATGTAGTGTGAGCACAGTCCCCAGTGCATCGAGAAACAAGGTAAGGCTCCTGTTAGGTATGCTTTGTATCACTAATGATCAGAACATTGCAATATGTTTCTTAGATTGACATAATAAAACTTTTGGGACTGCGATGGTGAGCGTTAAAAACATCTGAGACGATAAGCTCGTGTGAAGCTTTCATGCTGAGCATCTGCTTGCATGCCTGCTTGCATGCTGCATGCCTACTACATGTTGCATGCCTGCTTCCATGCTGCATGTCTGCTTGCATTAGTCTGGAGATATTAAAGGTACGGTTATAGTTATTACAGAAAATACAAAATACAAAAAAAAAATTACAACTAATTTCCAAAAAATAATAGCTCATCTTCAACATAGAGTTTATTTTGAACTTATAATTCTAAGCCAATTCGAAGATATCACCGTTCAATGTAACCCGTTTAATGAACACGCCAACAATACGGTGCACGTGCGGACGTGACGCCCAGGTGTCGCCACTGTGTGGAACGCCCGAAGGACACGGTGGAGCACACAGTAAAGGTGTGCCCCGCTTGAGCAGAGCTTCGTCGTGCCCTCACGATCTCTCGCGCCGGTGCTTGGTACAGGCTATGATCCGGAGCGAGGAGGAGTGGCAGGCGATCGCCTCCTTCTGCAAAACAGTAATGCTAGCAAAGGTGGAGGCCGACCGCATCAGGCAACGGCGGCGCTCACAGAGCGCCCCAGCCGCCGCCGAGATTCCGATCTCGATTTTCTGCCACAGTAGGCGCGGGCTTGCGGAGAGCGAGCAATGGGTAGCTCGCTGTAACTATCCGGACCGCGCCCAAGTCGTCGACGGCGCGCACTGTTCCCGCGCGCCTCAAGGAGTTGTTAGCAACCGCAGGAGCCCAACTGGGTCGAAACCTACTGGGGCCAGGGTTAATTTCGAAAGATAGCTCAACCCCGGTACGAAAGGCAACGAAGGAACTGGAGTGGGTTTTTAGTCAAAAGTCTGACGCTATCTCCCGATCCATCCAAGAACGGGGGATGTCATTAGATGATTTTCCCACCGAATAAAAAAAAACCGTTTAATAAGTAAGAATCTAATATTCGGATTCAATCTGCTGAATAGCTTGCATTTTCTCTTTCAGTAAGTCAGCTGGTCGTAATGCCCTGAATAAAATAAGGTTATACTTCCATTTCATATTTAATTGCACGCAGAAACAGGTGGTCGATGTAGACGAAAGGTTCTGGAGTGGCGACTACGTACCGGAAGACGCAGCTTTGGAAGGCCTCTAACAAGGTGGACCGATGACCTGATCAGGGTCAAGGGAATCCGATGGATGCGTGACGCACAGGACCGGTCGTTGTGGCGACGCTTGGGGGAGGCCTATGTCCAATAGTGGACGTCTTGTATGACACAACTGTCCCCGATGCCATTTTTTTTACTGTTATTGGAAACTTCAAGTTAGTAGTTAAGGTCATCGTGCTTATAGTATATGTTGAGATGTTACAACAAACATATTATGCCCTTTTATCAATTTCAAAATTGCCATTTGAGTATTTTCGTTTTTTAATTTTTCATAGCCAACTCCGAGTCTATGTCCGTTTTTCTCCCCATTATCAAAGGGTATCTCCTTACAATTCTGCGCCTGAACAATCTGTCCTGGGTCGTCGATTCTAGCAATTGAGCTTTCCTGCCAACTCAAGAATATCTTTACCCAAAATTCATGAACCATCAAAAGAGATGTCAATATTGACCAACAAGCAATTCGCCCCAGATCAAAACAAATAAGTTCTCAATATATGAGATTGACATTTCAAATCGAAAATATAACATAGATTTTACTTGAACTGCCTTACAAATATAATAGGCATTGTTTTGAGTTCGTTCTCATGTTATTTGAGCTAAACGGGGCTCGAACGTGCTACAACTTGGAATACTCCGCAAATAAATAACATTTAATATTGTTTCACTCGGTCCATAATAATGTTGGTATTGTAGTTTCTAAGTGTTGATATTTTGTTCAATTTATTTGTACTGAATCGGATTCATGACTGTAATTTGAATTGAGTATTTGCCTGTGCTTATTTTTGTTCAATATTTTATACTAAACAAGTAACCTTTTAGGTTAGATTGTAATCAAATATTAAGATTTTTTCATCAAGACTAATAACTAATATAACTGTAACTTATTATTATACGTTATAAGTTTTCTTAAAACTAAGTTTAGCGTCCTGTAGTGCTTTTATACAAGTCCTTAACACTTTCTTAGAGTCTGGTATTGATAAAAACACTTTTTTTTTTTTTTTTTTTTGGGGTTTCTTACCTCAAAAGGTAAAAACGTAACTCTTATAGGATCATTTTTTTATCCGTCCGTCCGTCTGTCTGTCTGTCTGTTAAGACCGATATAGCATGTAACATGTGAAATCGATGGTTGCCTAGCTAAATCTGGTGCCAATGACGTTAAACTGTGTTAAACAATAAAATTTGTTGTTACATTTTTACATCAATTACCCTCATTTGTTATTAGGGAAAGTCCAGCATCAGCTGAAAGCTGACGAGTCCCATTTTATAAGGTCACGGTAGAGGTCGTTATTTCTGAAATACTATCCTAGTATTTTTGCAGCATCTCTGAGTACTTACAACTAATAACACTAAAAAGATATCTTTATCTATATCTTTTGAGTATACTTAACCTAATGGTGGTGACGTTACATTTTCACTATTTGCGTCTTTATACAGTTATTTGACAGTTTCTCCTTCCACCAGATTTAAAAGGTTTCTAAGTTGAATAATATTGAACGAATTTGAATATGTCTTTATATTTGCGATTTTGGATGAAGTTATTTTTTTATACAAACAATAAAAAAATGACCCCCGCGTGAAGGTTTCTCCATACAAACTTTGGAAAAAAAATATAAATTAAAATAAATTAATTATTAAATTAATATTAAATTAATGATTAATAATTAATCACGAAATCTCAGAAACTATAACACCTACAAACTAAAACTTTGTGAAGTAGTGGCAGATAGGTTTCAGAACGGATTTTACGAAACTCTAACCCTAATGGGGTAAAACCGGGTTCCAAAGTTATTAGTGAGTGGTACTTCATTTTTATTTAAATATATTTGTTCGAATTGCTTTTTGGGCCATATTTATATTTATTCACTTTTACAAGATAAGATTATTCTATTACTCTATCTAGAGTAAGCTATTATGTTCTCTTTATATTCTGTTCTTTTTAGGGTTCCGTAGCCAAATGGCAAAAAACGGAACCCTTATAGATTCGTCATGTCTGTCTGTCTGTCTGTCTGTCTTTCTGTCTGTCTGTCTGTCTGTCCGTCCGTATGTCACAGCCATTTTTTTTTCCGAAACTATAAAAGCTATACTGTTAAAACTTAGTAAGTAGATGTATTCTGTGAACCGCTTTAAGATTTTTGCACAAAAATAGAAAAAGAGCTATAAATTTTGGGGGTCCCCATACTTAGAACTGAAACTCAAAAAAAAATTTTTCATCAAATCCATACGTGTGGGGTATCTATGGATAGGTCTTCAAAAATGATATTGAGGTTTATACTATCATTTTTTTCTAAATTGAATAGTTTACGTGAGAGACACTTCCAAAGTGGTAAAATGTGTCCGTCCCCCCTGTAACTTCTAAAATAAGAGAATAATATAACTAAAAAAAATATATGATGTACATTACCATGTAAACTACCAACGAAAATTGGTTTGAACGAGATCTAGTAAGTAGTTTTTTTTTAATACGTCATAAATCTAAAAAAATACACTATATAAATGTATTATTAAAACATCGATCAAAGTTACAACGAACTACAAGAACTTTTATATTACGTTACTTGCTGCTACGGAACCCTCCATGGGCGAGTCCGACTCGCACTTGGCCGGTTTTTTATTATGTTTTCTTTGTTTCATTATTGTGTGTACATAAATTGTTAAATAAATAAAAATATCTAATATCCTTCCTTTTGTAAATCTACAATAATATAATAAAGAGGAAAAGATTGCTTTTTTGTTTGTAAGAAGTAATCTACGGAAGATCTGGTCCGATTGCAAAAATTTTTTCACCGATAGAAAGCAGCTTTATTCCTGAGTGACATAAGCTTGTTATGTACGCGGGTGAAGCTGCGAGCAAAAGCTAGTATAATATAATTGTATTAAAATAATCATCATCATTATTTCAGCCAAAACTCGTCCACTTTATATATATATTATTAGATATTGGTCTCTATTTTCTATCAACCAATGTATCTTCTTCTAATTTTACACCTGTATTAATCAACATTACGTGAGGTATAAAATCAATATGGTGGTCCCTTGTAACCTGAAGACAGGAAGCCCCTCAGGTGGCCAATTTGTCCTGTCATATTTACACGGTGTAGCTGTCAATACTCTTCTCAATTACAAGGGGTGTGTTACACCCTTTAAAGGTAACCTATATCCAATAGTGTAAGTACAGTGTGGAAAGGTAAATTTAAAATAGTAGGTTTTGTTCACCTTACCTTTAATTGTGTAAAGTGGCGGTTAAATTAATGTTTTCAATTATTTTCTATATACGAGAAAATTATTAAACGAAGATGAAAATATTTTTTTTCCATGCAAGCTTTTATAGCTTGGTATACCAATATAATTAATACTCGTCAAGATGAATCATACGAGCCCAAGCTAGATGGGGTTGTGTCGTTTAACTACCAAGTTTCTACAGCCACCTTTCGGTTTTATCATCATATCAGATCCATTTCATAATAATTTTGCATTGTCATCTGATTTGCTCATGCATGCAAAATTTCAGCTCAATCGGTAACCGGGAAGTGGGTCAAAAATTTGCAAGATTTGATTACAGACATTATTATACACAATCGGGACAGGTGAAACTAAATAAAAGCTTGTAAAAAATGCCTAAATCAAAACATCATGTTAACAATTGTCGAACAATCAGCAATGTTCCATGGTCATCATATGACCAACAAAAAAAATCATGAACATCTGAAAATGCCCACGATAAAGGAGGAAATACAAAACATCACCTTGAAATACCGGGAGAATACAATTGCACCACAGCTACTCACGATGCGCAGAAATGCAAAGCGTCTTAAACGAAAGGACATCATATAGATAAATGATAAGGAGACCTTTCCGATAAGGGATGTACTCAAACTGACAGAGCACACTCAAAAAAATTTACTCATAGTGTCTAACACTGATCGCAGATTTAACACAGAAGAGACAAAAATGGTTACAACCATCGATATATATACCTATATGTTTGAATATAAGTCAATGGTTACAAGCCTATTTTAAACTAAAGACAAATCATAAACCTTAGGTATTTAAGTACCTTAGTTTGAAGTTGAACATAACTAAAGTACATTCAGAATTGTTTTAACAGAAATAAACTTTTTAGTATATAAAACTAATAAAAATACTACTTATTCACTAAAGGTACGTAAGTAAAGTCATTCATACTAAGCATAGGTGCATTACTTATTGAAGGCTGCTCTAGCTCAATGTGAATTTAATGTTGTACCTAGCTTTTTTTAAGGTGGGGAAATCATCCAATGACTTCTCCAACTCTAGGTTGGAGCGTGTTAGATTTTTACTAACTAAAACCACACCTATGTTTTTTCTTAGCTTTGATTTCTAGAACCTAAGGTTTCCTTTTCAGAAGTCAACCTAATGCATCTAGCTACTATGACTGTTTTAAGCCTTTCACCGCTTGCGTTGAATTTGTCTGACGAGAGTTTGACACCATCTCGTTTAGCTCTTCAATCCTCATATGTGGCTGAAGAGCTGACAAGACGGACCATTTGGTCGTGGATGTGTGGCCCTGGCGTAGTAAACGTGAGAGTATTGGTTGGATATATCCGACGTAGGTGACTAAAAAGTTAATTAACTAAATAACAAACAATTTCTTTTAGTACAGACCTGGATCACGTCTTCAAAAATATTTTTCTAATAACCGCAACAAAATTTTTCAAAATTCAAATATTTTTATTTCACATAGGCCTACATGGGTACTTATAAAACGTCAGAAGCTAGTGCACGGTTCTAAATTGGTCGTTTCCTATGTAGAAGAACCGGCAAGAAACTCCATGATTACTCTTTTAAAAAAGTGGTTGATGTTAAAATACCATATTACAGCATTAATAGAAATTATATAAAAACAGTTTAGACTAGTCAATCTAGTACCGAAAAGCACAATAAAAATAATCATAATAAAAAAGTGAGTAGTAATAAGAAGTAATCTAAGAATTCGTGGAGTCTACAGTGTTCTCACATTCATGTTATAAAAAAGAGGTTATATAAAAAAAGCAAAAAAAATATAAATAATACCAACTATCAATAAAATGTTAGCGAAACAAATGACTTTAAAATTAACAAAACTCTAACAGCGTCTATTTTCATCCAAACACGTCATTTTCGATTTGTACTTAGTACAGTTTATTCTCATTGTCAGCAAAAATAAAGAGAAGAAAAGGCAAGTTTTCAAAACATAAATCACGCACCGATCACAGACGACACTCCCAAATGCAATGTGTATAATTCAATCTTGTCACTTCTTTGAGACAGTTATTCACTAAATGTTAAAAGCAACCGTGTAATGCATTTTTTTCTTCTTTTGTCTGAATTTTTAACATGATAAATTTTGTATAGGGAATCAATATTGACTGAGTTCAAAAGTGATTGTTAAACTCGAAAGATCATCACAAATCGTAATGCATGCACTATACCTTTTTTGTTTGTTTCATTGAGAAACCAGAAAGCACGTGGACTTTCGGAGAAAAGACAGGGGGTGTGAGATTTTTACCTCATTAAGACAACTCCGGTGGTCATCATTAACACATAGAAGGAAGCCCGTGATATCTTTAAAGACTACCCTGGATCCTCCCCTGTACAACGTCTGTTAGAGCACATCAATGATGAAACTGTAAAAGGATCTTCCTTGAGCCTCATTGAGCACGGCCTGAGCCTCATTGTACCACAGACTTTCCTGAGATTAACCGTGGGCAGACAGAGTCCCGACTTTGTGAGCCTGTAGCTTTGGAATACCGTCTACCTTAAATGTTGCAAGCTGGGTTTCGGCATTTTAGGCGTCGAGATGGACTGGCCCTTCGTCGCTTCCTTCTATGACCGGAATCAGCCCTCTCACGATTCCGCTCCACCGTGGCTCCTTCTGGACCTACACGGTCTCACAAAAAGATGCCATTTATTTTAAATGTACCTAATGGATATATATATGAAATGGGTACTCTATGAATGGAGAATGTATAGGTAACGCTTTTGAAACTATTATTTGGTCCTGGTTTTGCGAAACATCATGTGTATTGTAAAATCACTAAAACGTTTTTGTAATTTGCTGTCAAATGATGACGGTGCTTTCTCTGTTTGCTCTACATTTTAACTTTACCATCTTTCGAGTTCTTTTCTTAATTTTTGCTAATTGTTTTTTTTATGTCACACCCTTACCCTTACTTTTAACTTATTTTTCTTATTGTCATTAAACTTAAACTCAAAATTATTTCTTTCACATAGGACTACATGAGCACTTATAAAACGTTAGACACTAGCGCCTATATCGATACCGATCATATCTGAGGAGTTTGTCTAATTATTTTTTTTTTGACCCTGTACCTATTAGACAAAATACAGCTTTTAATAGAAACTTGCTTTTACCCGCAACATTGCCCGCGTTGATAAAATATAGCCTATATCACTCAAGAATACAGCAGCTTTCTATAATAGGTGAAAAAATTTTAGCAATTGGACCAGTACTTCCAGGTATTACCTCCTACAAACAAAAATATATAACGACCAAATCAAACTTTACCTCTTTATAATATGAGTGTAGAAGTGTAGATAATTGCAGCTTACTACTGAACAAACTCATTATTTATTCTAAAGTAACAATTATACAACAGTTACTCAAATATTGATTCTGTTTACAGAAGACAGACCTAAAGAAAAAGTTCAACAAGGAACTCAAGAGTGACGTAGAAAATAATTAGAAAGCTTGGCAGGGTTATGGGGCGATGATAGATTTACGGGCCAGGTCGGACCAAAGACCGGTAGGCATGGGAATGAGGAAGCAATTAAGTTTCGCTTGTTAAACCGCTGGAAAGAAAAGTGGCCATTGTTTTATTGGCGACTTAAATATTTAGTTAATAAAAGTAGTTTTGGTGTCCTATGTATTTTAGAGTAAAAGCTAGAACAATTTGTCTGCTGCGGTCTTCCCATCCGATTATAATTTAGGTGTCTTCAAAGCTAGAGTCAATAGGCTCTTAATAAACTAGTGCGGCTCACCATCAACGATTGCATCACTGCTTACCATCAGACGGGACGTAGTCAAACATTGGTTTATATCAATTAAAATAAAAGGCTTTTTAGTTTTTCCGCGGGATTGTTCGGAAGAATTAACGCGGCCTTGAAGCGTCAAGTTGAATTAAAGAAACACAGGTCTGTAAAACTCTGACACTCCCTCTACTCTGACCAGTAGAGTTCTTTAAAATCTAGAAAATGTCACATTCATCTGGCCAAGTTTTCGCACCTATCTATTTTGTGTCGTAAGCTACTGGGCGCAAATGAGTATTTTTGATACTTTTAGTGATCGAGGAAAAGTACTCGCAACATGCAAATTAAAATATCAAATTGTAAAGTAAAAACTAGGCCAGATGAATGAGACATTCTCTCGGTTTCAAAGAGCCACACTAGAAGTAATTTAATGATTTTCTATCTCAATTAAAGACGTTTTTTATGTGAGAAATCATCCAATAGCTTCTCCCCGCTCTAGAATGGAGTGGGAGTGCGTCTCAGAATTTTACTGACTAAAACCCACTCGTATGTTCCTTCTCTGCTTTAAGTCCCAGGACCCCGGGGTACGGGTTCTCTTTCGGAGGACCTATGGCCCTAGTAGGTTTCGGCCCCGCTGGGCCCCTACAGTTTTGCTGACATCTCACAGATCAAGATCTTTTTTGCTGTACCGATCACAAAGTTAACCTTACAACTTACCTTACCTTCTGACTGGCCTGTTGGTCTAGTGGTTAGTGGCCCTGACTGCTATGCCACAGGTCGTGGGTTCGATTCGCACCCAGGACTAATGTTTATGTGATGAGCATGATCATTTCTTCTGTGTCTGGGTGTAATTTATCTATAATATGTATGTGTTTAGAAAAATATATGACTAGACGGCGTTGTGTGCTAGTTGTGGAATATTATTATATTATTTTTTATTACAAGTCTCCATCATGACGTTTGAGACTGAAACCAGCTCTTAGCTGGAACACGGGAAATATAAATCCTGCTAATCCAACACCATATTGCTTTCTACCAAAAAACGGCATTCGCAAGTGAACCTGCAAGTAAAAGCTATCGCATCTATAAATACAAGCAGTCTGCCCGTTCGTCTGTCTGCCACTGTTTTGTATTTCTGTCTGTGTTTTGATGTATTTTACTTTATGCAGGCGGATTCAGAAACGTCTCTTGTTTATTTATAAACTCAAGGTTTGTATCAGCTTAGTTCCTACTGACTGCACCATTCATTCTCTTTGTGTTTAGTTTTCTATTTTTGTAACATTTTCTTGACTCAATATTATGTCTACGTGTCTGGGTGTCAATGTCTGGCAGATGAAAGGAGTGTACAGCAATTTGGGCGCGTCATTGGTCAGGAATGGCTGACCCTGCGGTCGGTAACCCTTCTGCCTAGCGGTGTGAGTCCTATTCTAAAAACAGCTGGTGATGAAACTTCTTTATCTCAATGTTTTCCTGGACTTTACTTTCAGAATTATCTTGGTTCAAGTTAGTACGCGTAAGATTTCAATTAGTATAATATGATTTTACATATTAAAAAAAGTACACTTAATTATCAATAAACATATATGTATATACATTTAATAAAAATTAATAAAATAAAATTACTTAAGAACTAAATAAAAGTAATCTAAAGTATGGCGTCGAAAAAATTCCTCCCCTTCGCTGTCTATTGGTAATGTATCCAAAAAACTGGCGACATTGTCACGCTATAAGAAGAAGTCAGCCCTTGGGTCACGCGAAGGTGATTGATTTATTTTTTGTATTTGAGATTTAACTTTTCAGAAGTTAGACCTCGGTAAAGTTCTTCTGTTCTTTCTTATTTTGTCGAACTTACCACCAGTTACAAATTTTTTTATAGAACCTTCATGCTTGTCCATGGAGTTTCTTGCACGTTCTTCTCTATAGCGATCTACGCTTTGGAACGTGCAATTTCGCTTCACTTTTTTTAGACTCACCGACATTTGACTATTCCAAAGTGCCTGCAAATGCTCTATTTGAAATAAATGCTTTTGGTTTTGATTTGATTGCTTACATATGTACCTAGTAATTAATCATCTTGGACGACTTTTTAGTTTTGTAAAGTTAACCTTTCAATCGTGGAAATTACAGACACAATAGAAAGACAATAGGTGTGCGAACGCGTGCGCGTTCGCTTGGGGTTTAATGAATATATGGAGTCAATCTTGTACATCAAGCTGAGTTTTAAGGCTCCCACAGATTTATAAATTCACCGGACGATATTATTTCTGTTTAAAGTTTCGGACTGTTGACTGATATGAACTTAGGACCAGAGACTGTAAGCAAACTGATAATCTGGTTGGTCCTTTTAGCTATATGAAAATAAATCGTATTTTAAAATTATGTCAATAGACATTGTCCAGAGAAATTAGGTAATTTATAAAACTTTTATTCAATCATTTCTGATGATTAACTTGCAAAATTTATAAAATGCTGATCATTAGGAACAATATTTTGTAAATAATATAAGCTAGTACTTGACTACGATCCCACCTGATGGTAAGCAGTGATGCAACCATTGATGGTGAGGTTCACTAGTTTATCAAGAGCATATATTCACTCTAGCCTTGAAGATCCCTAAATTTGTTTCATAACAAACTTAAAACACGTTATTAGTTTGGTAACTAAATAAGTTTATGTCTGAGTAATTAACACTTAACTTACAAAACAATAATTACTAGAACTAAGTAATTTAGTTTTACTAGCATTTACTTTAGTGTTTTGAAGGGTTAAGAGGGCCGTAACACGGTACCTCCGTGGACCGAACCACAGAAGTACGGTAGAAGGTATTAATTTAAAAAAAATACTTTACACATATATTTTTTTTTTTTTAAGTAGGTATGTATATAAAAAAATAGCAGTCCATCAGTGTAGCTACCGGTGGTGAAGGTTCCAGAGAAAGAAGGTGCTGTACCTTCTTACAATACGAGCCTTATTGAAGAATCGTATTTATTTGTTTAAAGTTCATGTGTAGTAGTTGTACATAGGCAGACTTAACGCAAAATGGCATTCTTTACCAGTCAACCTTTGAATTAAAAAAGACAACACTGTGGTAGGTGTGCACAATAAATAAATATTAGTTAAATAAAAATAGAATGAAGTATCATTGAAATTAGGTTAGTCTTCTATATCAGGCTTTTGATCCGACCATGCAACCGACCATGTCAATCGGTAGCCATTTTAACACATGCGCCTTAAGGAGATGTCAGCAAATCGTAGGGCCGTAGCCCAGCTGGGTCGAAGCCTACGAATATGGCTGCAGTCGTAGCTTAAGTTGGGCGCAAGGCAAAGAAGAAACAAACGAATGGGTTTTAGGCAGTAAAAGTCTGCATGCCTTTCACTCCGCCCAAGAGCGGGAGAAGAGAATGTATGATTTTCCTCCTCTTTTCTCTTCTTCTCGTACATGGACAGCATCTGAAATATGTTAATTGCCATCTGACGCACTATTTAGTCCCTTCAAATGTCACAAAACTCATAAATGTTAACGCAAACTTATACAAAATGTAAATATTAACGGGATACATAACAAGTCACCGCATATATGTATAGTTTACATTCTCCGTACAAAATGTTCGTGTATTTAAATTGAAATTCCTATCCACACTTCCAGAGTAGCAAATTGACTGCCCGATAATTGTCCATTGTGGTTTACCGTCAAACATAAAAACATAATAAAGAAGCAAATGTTACTGGCACATTTATTTCACCATTTCGCCGAACGAAACTGCCCATTTGTAATAGGTACGTCAATCTCCTCACTGGAGTGTCCAGATATTTTAATGTTTCGGGATAAATTTAATTCTTTTTTTTGGGTTTTTTTTTAAGTGGTACCTAAATCAACTAATGACTTCTCCCAGTCTGGGTGGGCGTATCAGACTTTTCCTGTCTAAACCCAAAGACAAAAGCGTGCCTTCACTTGTTCTTGCGTTCCAGGACCATGAGTATCATTTTCATACTTATTTTCATAGCCCTAGGGTTTGCTGCCGGTAAGCACGTGTCAAACCCTACTAATTTAATGCTAAATTTTAGTAGAGTGAGAAATACTCAACAAAATGCCTAAAAAAAACCCGGGGATGTCTCCAAAAAATATAATATAATTGTATGACGAAGAGAAAGGTTTTGTTTTTTAGTCTCCACGGACAAAACGTATAACCATGATGTTTAAATTAAGAATAGTAAACATGCATATGTCAGGGAGAGAAGATATCAGGTATATTGTCAGTTAAAAACATTGTAAAAGCATGTTTCTTTGGTTTTTAATCATTTTCGGTTTACGGTTTTTTTTTCATTTTTTTTTGGTGTTAAAAATAAAGCAATTTGCAGTGTCTGGGGGCTGGTTTATGGGAATAATTTCCTAACAAATAAATGATTATTATTTTAACCCTGTCTATGCTGTCACGCAATTGAGTCAAAAGATCATGCCATTAATGAAAAGATCGATTCCTTAGAATGCAATACGGTAAATATGTCAACCAAAATTTTCTTTTGCAAAAAAAAAGTTGTTTCTGATTTAATATCGTAACTTTTGGACACCGATTTTTGAAATAAATTTTATTTTGTACTTTTTAGTTTAGTTTTGAAGTTGTTTATTTTTATTTTGTAATATTTTTTTTCACTTTTTAGTAACTATAACATTTTTTATAGCATGTTATTTAATAGCTATAACTTAAAACAACACACATTTGTCTTTTTTAAGAGTTTCATCGTCTGTCTTCGAATTAAATGGGGTAATTTCGGTATAATATAAACCCCTTTTGTAACAAAAAAAAAATGACAATGACGACTCTAAGTGACGGAGTTATGTCCAAAAAAAATAATAATATAAACATTTGAACTGATAACCTCCTCATCTTTGAAGTCGCTTAACAAACAAAAATAAGGATAATCTTGAAACAATAAAGAGACCTGGCAACACTACCTGTAGATATCCTGGGTACCTACTCGTAAACCTCATCAGTGTTGGCCGTTTAAAAATAAACATTATTGCCTATATTTCCTTCAGAACAAATACTTGGGTGTGTGGAGGTGACAGGTTCATTTCTGTTGACCATTATTGAAAAATATTTATTTTTTTACGACTTGGATTTATGCGAGCGAACCCTGGTGTACGGAGATTGTAATTCCGAGAGGTTCACGTGAGTCATAATTGCGGTGTAAATGAACTACATAACATAGCATTGTGCCTTTATGGGGCTGGTGTATGTAGTTGTGGGGTAATAACCGGAACCTAAAATTAAGTTTCCACTGTTCGTCCGCCTCTCTACTCGTTATAGGACTTTGTCTTTGGAACTCTTCTTCTTCTTCCTGCCCTTGTCCCATCTTATTTGGGGTCGGCGCAACACGTTTTCTTCTTCCATTCTACCCTGTCACTCGTCATGCTATCACTAACTTTCTTTTCTTTCATATCGCTCTTCACGCAATCCGTACGTATTTTTACTCTTTTGTGTCCTGGAATGTATTCCTGCATTATTTTCTCTAATTTCTTCAGTCACATCTTATGACTGAACTCAGCAGGATTCCCATATAACTCTTTTCACTTGCTTCGCTTGCAAAAAAAAAACTTATATTTTAATGCTATTTTAAAAGTTGTTTACTTATAATGCTATAGCGGCACTGGCATCTTAGGTATTTTTGGTGCTGTAGAGCCTTTATGCAGACGACGTCGCGGGCAGCAGCTAGTAATTAATAAATACCTACATAAATAAAAATAAAAATTAACTAATGCCTAGATTACACGTACCGAGTAAAAGGGCAAGACAGTGCTTTCGGCCGAACACTCGGTACGTATAAACGATGCGCCGAGTGCTCGGCCGAGCGCTTTAGCTCTACAACTCGCTTACATCACTGTGTCGGGTGAGCAACATATTAGTGTCTCGCCCATTTACTCGGTACGTGTGATCATTATTTTCGTTCATCGCTGTATATAAAAGCTCACGTTTGACTACTACCTCACGTTTGCCAAGAAGTAACCTATTCACTCTTGACTAAGGGTGGGACTACACTGCGCACAGTGTGCCACGTTCGTCGATCTTGGCGCGTCATTCTTCATAGATTTTATATGGAAACTAGACTTGTAGAGCTACAGTAGATCCACGCCATGGGATGTTGTTTTACGTACAAATCAGGTGTGTTACATGTGTGCGTCGGTCTAATGTAGTTCAAGCTTACAGGTAGATCTACATTGCGCACACGTATGTCTAGTACGCCGATCTGGGCACGTCAGTCTCCATACATTTTATATGGCAACTAGACTTGGAGAGCCACACTAGATCCACGCCACGCGACGTCGTTCTACGCACAAATCAGGCGTGGTCCACTTTTGCGTCGGTCTAATGTAGTTCTAGCATTAAAGATCCCTAGGTTGTATCAGGAAACATAGAATTTGGGGAATTTCACTCCTTACCTGTTCGAACAATGAATGTGTTCCCAAAACGTCTCGTGCGTATAGTTGGGATGTAGATACGGCGTTGAACCATGGTGGATGTGGTGGTGCAACTCCGTACGTCTAGTGGCCCGAAGATGAAACGGGCTGGCCGGAATTAAACTATTCAATTCCGATGCACACTCCAAAAAATGTAGGCAATAGAATTTTGATAGTATGGCAACTCAACGCCAATGCTCAAGACTTCAGACACAAAATAGATAGGTACAGAAGACAATCTCATGTATGTACTTCACTTTTTATATCTACCTACGCTCGGTGGACGTACACTAATGAGCGTTTGAGACGAGACTGTTCGACGAGTGGTCCGAGACACGACCGAGATATCGTGTCCGTGAGCGTTGTCTATGTGTGCGTTGCTCGAGCGCGTTTTGTGTGTAGATTGACTTCTGTACTTTCCAAGCGATTTTCACCAATATGCCTACAGAATAATTCATGAGATATGCTTTGATTTAAGTGTAGGTATAATTAATATTATAGTAGGGAAAATTAGAGAATTTCAAAGTTTCCTAATACCAATGCGAAGCTAGGGCGTGTCGCTAGAATTTGCTGATTTAAATCACATTCTATCTGTGTGCCGATTTTCAACAAAATCTGAATAGCGCTAGGACCAGCTCCAATAGTGTTCTTCGAACCTTGGCCAATAAGCATGGTGTGCCGATGGTTAAGCGATTGCTGGTGCGACAGTAATGAAAGCTTTTTGTGTTTTTAAGTGTTGTGTTAGTGTTAATAAACCTTTAGTTGATAAGTTGTTACTAACCATTGGACCAATGTAGTCAATTAAATACATATTATTATGATTATTAACAGTATTTATATTCCATTGTTTCTTTTACGTAACTTATAGGAACCGTAGAGCAGCTATAAATGTAAGTTCATCAATAGGTTTATAAAAATACAGGCTACACAAGTCTTCACGTTCTCTCAATATACTTTTTAAGAGTGTATACGTTGGAATCTGTAATAACAACGCAAAAACCACTTAGGTGGCCGATCTTTATGGTTATTTTATAGTTCCCATATATTTTCCCTTTAACGGATAATTGCTTGAATAAAAACAATTAAGTACTGTTAGTTCAACTATTTCGTATTAATAGTATTAATTGCTGTTTGTACGTGTTGAACGGCGAAATCGATGATGCGATATCAGAAAATGTGAATGTATGTTTGTACCATCAAAGACAATTCCGATAACTTCAAAGGCTTTGGTTTGGCGCCGCGCCACAGGATTCAAGCGAATTTTTTTTAAGTTATCAGGCAGAAATGACCGCTAGGGTAACCCGTACCTCAATAGCTGAATGAATGAATATCCACAGGAGAACCAAGGCTACAGATGTACCACCGTAGGCGCGGGCTTGCGGACAGTGAGCTATGGGTAGCTCGCTGCCCGGCCGTCCGGTGACTGTCCGGGCCAAGCTCAAGTCGTCGACGGCGCGCACTGTTCCCGCGCGCCTCAAGGAGTTGTCAGCAACAGCAGCGGCCCAGCCGGGTCGAAGCCTACATGGGCCAGGGTTATCCGAAAGGGACTCGAGCCCCAGTATGAAGGCTTGAACAAACGGGGTGGGTTTTTTGGTCAGTAAGAGTCTGACACTATCTCCCGCTCCGCCCAAGAGCGGGGGTTTGTCATTGGATGATTTTAAACCAAAAAAAAGGCTGAAGAATCGCTTAACTTAAGTAGCAGTAGGCAGGGCACATTGCTCGCAGAACAGATGGCCGATGGAGTTGAAAGGTTGTGGATTTGCAAACGTATACCAAAACACGCAGCGTTGGAAGACGTTTCATAACGTGAACCGACAACCTGACCAACGTTTTTTTTATTAGCTTCCATGATTTGAAGTACTGCGATAATACAGAAAATAAAATACACAAAGAATCCAATAAATACCTAATTTTGGGAAAACAATGACGTACCTACCTTTAATATAAAGTTATTTGAACTTATGATTCTAAGTCAATCCAAAGATATAACACACCAAAGCAACCCGTTTCAAAAATAAAATGGCAATTTCAAAACCATTTTACTTGTTTCGTGTAGGAATTGAACTCGCCACACCATATATTCTTTACTAGCTTGTGCCTGCAGCTTCGCTTGCGTACATAAAATATATCATAAATCACTCAGGAATAAAGCAACTTTCTATCGGTGGAAAAATTTTAGCAATCGGACCAGTACTTCCAGAGATTACCTCCTACAAACAAAAAAACATAAAAACAAAAAAAAAAAACTTTACCTCATTAGTGTAGATACTCGTCAAGACGAATCATACGAGTCCAAACTTAATGGGTTTGTGTCGTTTAAATACCAAGCTCCTATAACCTTCTGGTTCCATCATCAGATCAGCTCCATGTCATAATAATTTTGCATTGTCATCTGATTTACACATGTCATACATGCAAAATTACATATATCACTCAGGAATAAAGCAACTTTCTATCAGTGGAAAAATTTTAGCAATCGGACCAGTACTACCAGAGATTACCTCTTATAAACAAAAAAATAAAAAACAAACTTTACATCTTTATTACATTAGTGTAATTTTATTTTCCTTGCATGAGCACTGAAACGAATGTCCATTATCAGTATTACCTATCTAACTTATTAGTCTGTCTTTCATTAAAACCAATATAAAATAACTGCTTATTATTAAACAGTTAAATACATTTTCAACGTTTATGTTATAAACAACTGCCATTTACAGATGTTTAATGATATTTTCATTTACCTTTTAAAGGCTTTTCCGTTATATTGTGAAACTTATAATTACCAATGCAGTTATTTGTCTACACAAGGCTGCAAACATTCCGGGTCATTAATAAAAGGTATCGTTATCATCATTTCAGCCGAAATACGTCCGTCCACCGTCAGACATTAGGCCTCCACCATGTGTAGCAACAACGAACGGTCCTGATTGTCTCGCATCCCTCGGATACCCACGGAAAGATGTAATCGTTTCTTAAATATGAATATCGTAAAACTCTAGCATGTAGTACCTACCTAGATAATTGATTAATACATAAAAACCCAAATAACACCTGTTGCATAAGATTTTATTTTAAGGGTAGTAATTAAAGCTCCGACAAAAAAAGAAGAATTGTCCTTACTCAAAATATTAAATCTACTGCTTAAAATACTAACTTTCCGACTACTTTTGTCCGAATAAAAATGACGAAACGACCGAATGAGATACTGAAATCTTCGAAAAATAAACATGACTGTCTATTGCTATAATACTTTTCTACCAGCATAAATTACGTTCTACTGAAAACTTTGCTTTGTAATTTTTATCTTTACTTGCCTACTATTAATTCATAAATTACCTTTCATATTTCATAGATTGTGGTGCTATTTTAACTGTCACATTATACTGAAAATATTATTCTGAGTGGCTACACAGAAACTTATAAAAAATATAAAAATGTACTTGTAACAATAACTTTTAATTGCATCATATATCATGAATTTTACTTACCACGGGTATGCTTCGATATCGGTACCTATTTCAGGCGTTAAAAAGTTAAAACAGTCGTATTCATGGGTACGTATAAAAATCCCGAATTTTAAATTACCGATAGACGACATCCCGATCATTGAAACGCCAAATGGTCGTATGGTCGAAAGTTTAAAATCCCGAAAGTTCATTTGTTCGAATGTTTAAAATCCCGAAGTTCAAAATCCCGACTCGTCCGTGTCGGGGTGCCCTAAGGTCCCGATTTGTTTTATTTTGAGAAGTAGCACTCGCCGGCCGCTGCCGCGGCGCCGCTTGCTTCGCTCGCTCGGCTCGCGCGCTTTTGGTCACAATTCTAACCTAACCTAACCTATTTCAGCCACAATCTCTCGTAAAAATGTGTTTACCATTGTCTAATAGTCTAGTCACAGGTAGATTGTATTTTGATTGCACTTTGAACTGGGTGAAATAGGTTAGGTAACGTTAGAACTGTGACCAACCGCTACGTTCAAGTTGTTTCGTCTATTCGGGATTTCGTCCTTTCGGGCATTTGAACATCGTTATTTTGTGTTTGGATATAACGACTATCGGCATTTAAACCTTTCGGTATTTTGAATTTCGGTGTTTTCCACGTCTGTATTTCAGCCATAGGTATAATGAACTTTGGGGATTTTGATACGTACCCCTATTCATGTCTTAATCGAAAACCAAGTAGACTTTGGTTTCCTAGAATATTATACTGTATTATTATTCGACAAATTTCCTAACTTTTATAATGTCAGCGAGAACAAAGATAAAAATAAAACAAAACTCAGTTTATTATGAAAATGTAGTTACGTAGTAGATCCGAACCCTATCGCGCGGGCCGAACAGTTGAGGTATTTTCATCATTATTGAGAGCTAAAAAATAAATTTGATAACCAACAATAGAAATTAAAACAGTTCATGCAAGTTGTAAAAATATGATTATTTTGACCAAACCTCTGTTGTCGGTAACTTAGTAATTTTGTCGGAGGTTCAGTATTCTATTCGGAAGTTTAGTTTTGTTATTCGAAGATCCATTTTTTTTTAGGAGAAAATGTAATTTGAACATGCTCTTATTTGTTGTTAAATTGGATATTTTTTTTCGTTTATGTTTTGGGTTTTTTGTCGGTAATTCATTAAAACGCTAGTTAATTAGAATAATAGTCGGCCACAGATCACTGGAGATTAAATTGTTTTTCGGAACCATTATTATTTCCCTTATTTTAATTACCAAATTTTAGTAATTTTAGTAATATTAGTAGTTTTTTTTTTGTCTTTAATTACCAAATTATAGTAATTTGGTAATTAAAGACTGCAAAATTATTACAGCAAAAATCGTTGTGTTTTTGTAGTTTATCTTAAAAATTAATAGCAAAAATCTTTTTTGATATTTATAGTAAGCGTTACTAATCGGTTTATAAAATAAGACTTATACGAGTGATTTGTGTACATAAATTTGCATCTATCACAGTACTAGTAGTACTACGGCAGTGTTTTCCATGTTTTTTGTTTCCTTATTTTTGCAGCCTAGTGTATGAATAATAAAGATTGACGAGTTATTGTTTTCTTGCTTTCTAAAGGAAAATACCGTTTTTTATGTTGTAATGTTAAGTCATGTGTCTCTTAAGCCATCGGATTTTATTTTCTATTCCCTTTATTTATTACATATAAATTGTCTACATTTTTTATATTTTTTTAAAATAAAGTCATAAAATACACAGAACTCACCCTCGATACATGAGTATTTTCTAGTGTGGGCCATTATTTTTTTTGTTAAATAATAAGAACCCATTATAACAAAAGAAAATGCATAAAAAAAACAGAAAACACGACACTAGAAAAGGATTCTACAAGAAAAGTAGTATTATAAGCTTATTGATTATGGCAACATAGTTCTAAACAGGAGCAGCATATCGTTTTTATTGGTACCTATATGGCAATACCAGTTGTTATATTGTATGTTATAATAATGAAGTTTAACGACCTGTTGCTTTATATAACATGGACGACCTTCGCTAATTGAAATTTCTTTTTATCCTAGGTTTCTTTATGTACTTAATAATATATTCATTGATCTCGTTAGTCCTGAGTTGAACTATACGAATACTGACAAATGCTAGCACTTATTGGACAGTTCCACTCCAATATGTGTGATTTTCTCAAAAGACTACATGTATGGTTCTCATACATAGAATCGACCATTATACGAGTAATATAACGCCAATCATATTATGTTTGGCGTATGGATTTTAAAAGAGTCTTTGACCCCTGAGTTTGTTTTGGTGTTTTTTCCCAGAGTTCCCAGTCCCAGAGAGCTACGAAACATCAGCCTCATCTAATTTAACTTGACGAAAAAATTTACATGTAAACGTGTTTTTAAAACCTTATTTGCAAAATACCTAAATATCATTTACCATTTATTTAGATAAATACTAAGCTGAATTGTTTAGTGTGAAATCAAAAGCGTTACAGTAAAAATAAACGACTTTTTTTGTACGGATCCGATACCAGGGGCCCAAGTCTGCTATTTTTATACATTTGTCGATCCCATTGTCATTTTGCTAAAAGTTCGTAATCTGCTAATTTATAATGATCGATCATTGATCGGTCAATGGTATCGTAACAGAGTTGTGGTAGAATGATAACATCGAGCATATTAAAACCAATTACTGCACAATAACGTTCTAATAGTAGAACACTGATCAAATAAACTGTCAAAGTTTTAGCAGATTACCGCATACGTCAAATATTCATTTGTCAATATGTACGAGATTTCCATTCTATGCCACTTTTTTCAATGGAGTGTCAGTGGCTGACCATTGGAAAGTCATAATGACGCCATTATATTAGTAGATTACCAAACTTGTCAAAATCGACAATTATAACATCAATGATAGACCATTCTGATACTATTGTAATAGCAGACTTGAGGCCCAGAATCTGTGTTGCCATAATAATAACCTGGGTAGTCTTTAAGTTAAAAGTGAATAGGTTACTTCTAAACAAGCATGCTCTATCGTCGACCAAATCATCGCTTACCATCAGGTGGCAAGTGGTAAAGCACAAATCTAATTGCCACATAATATTTAAACGGTTATTATAATGTTGCGGAGTTTTTTAACGAAAAATTTAGAATCATGACCATTTAACATTTAATTTAAGTTTATTATTCTATTTCTATTTATTTTCTGTATTGACTGTAATTGAATTAATTGAATTTTGACTATTTTCTGTGTTGACTATCTATTATTGAATTAACTGATTTTTAAATTAAATGTTTTTTTTTTTTTTTATAATTTTGTACGCAGGCTACGGCAAAACATGTTGAACTTTATAGACTTTATCTCCATCTAAACATACAAAATATGTTTATACAAATAAATGATCTTATCTTATCTAATAATATGATTTTAGGAACGACTGATTCGAATATACTATAAATTATATAACATCACGCTACAACCAACGGGAGCGGAGCAGTAACCAAAGCGGGTGCAATTGTAGGGACAGCTAATAAACATTGTACATATAAAATCTTATTACTTTGCTATTCAGTTTCTGAAAACCAATTCTCCACGGGCCACAAATTAACCGCAAGTCAAATGATGCGATCACAGCTGCTCGTTTGACAATTTATGACGTTTATTTTGTAACGATTTGCGTTACAGAAATTTGGCCTGAGTGCGAGTTCTTAACGCGATCCAGTTTACGACCCAAACTGAATGGCTAACGGGATGGAGCTATTTAGGGTGTATAGCTTTATCTCTGTTTCTCATTCGCATGACTGACATTTTAACACGTCATGGTCAGCCCCTAAATCTTTTATACAATTTTGTAATATACACATTAATATTACAAAGGCGAAAGTTTTTATGTATGTGTGTGTATGTTTGTTACTCCTTTGATAAATGATATTTATTTTGCAAGTAATGGTCACATGAGAACCATGCAGATTAGTCTAAGATGGTCTTTTGGAGAAAGAACCATAAAGTCCAGTCAGTGCAAGCATTTGTCAGCTCAACATTCGCAAAGCTCAACTCAGGACTACTAAGGAGCTCAACAACTTGACGAACAATACCAAGGAAAGGACATTTGTCTAGGCCGCAGAAAATACTCAAATCGCCAGACATGCGGTTACGAGAAAAATAAAAGTAATCAACATAGTCATCACATTCACAATAATAAAAGGAAATATAGTTTACAAAATGTAAAATTTCGCAAAGTAAATATTTTAGACAAAAATTAATAATAATAAAAAAAAAAAAAACATGTCAAATTGTAAAATAAAAATAATTTACAATGTAAAATTGTAAATTTACAATTGAACAGTTGATTGATGATGATGATGATGATGGATTTAGATAAAATTTTGCACATGGGTAGAGTATGTCTTGTAACAACACATAGGATACTTTTTATTGCGCGAGTACATTCCCTTGGACCTTCTACTTTCATATGGACAAAGTCGCGGTCAGAAACTAGTCCTTACTAATATTATAAAAGCGAAAGTGAGTTTGTTTGTTTGTTATGTCTTCACGCCTAAATAGCAAAACCGATTTTGATGAATTTTGGTACAGAGATAGTTGGGACCCTAGAGACGGACATAAATATTTTTTTTTTTTTAAAAAAGGGAAATGGTGGAGAAA
The DNA here is from genome assembly GCA_910589285.2 of Mythimna ferrago. NCBI lineage: Eukaryota > Metazoa > Arthropoda > Insecta > Lepidoptera > Noctuidae > Mythimna > Mythimna ferrago. Next base: position 6,087,005 of record OU342691.1, on the reverse strand, counting down.
GGGGCGGGCGGAGCCGCGGGTAAACGCTAGTTTATTATCTATAATTCTGTTGACTACACTACAATCGCTATAGGATGGTGCGAGTGACAGCTGTCAGATTCATACAATGTAGCTACCTATCCCTTCCTCTCATCTTAAAGATGCATATTTTCGTCCTGCTGTCATCCTACCTATGCCTATGCTATGTAGAAAAGACTTCAGTATACCTTCGTTTTAGCATTTTAAATATTACCTAATAGAGTCTGTCTAAAAAGTCAAATGACTTGGGAATTTAAATACTTTTTATAATTTTAATAGAGGTACTTTTATTAACATTTCTGAGGGATAATAAATGACGTCTATTGTCTAGCGTATTCCGTTTATGAACAACAAATCTGATGAAGCGAAAGAATTATAATTATTCACTTTGTTTGAACTACCCGAGTCGTTTGACTTTTTAGACACACTAACTATCTACGTTTTCGAAACGCGTGTCAAAAATAATAGCAAAGACCGCTGACCTCGATGCAGCTAACCACTCCGAATCGAACAGATTTAAATCGATCATGTTGTATAATCAGTACACTCATTGAATAATCGATCTATAACAAGCGACATGGGTATCTATTTAAAAAACTTGTTTGGTTTTTCTACGAATAATCTTTGTTTAAAACAATTATTGTGCTGACATACGATAAATCGATTTCCTGAAGAAATTATTCAAATGATCCGTTATTTTATTCTAAAATTGATTTAAGAATAAAAATCGTGAGGTACTAGCTAATTAACATCTCATAGAATTGGGTTCCGTAACTCGTCCATTCCAGCTTGACCGGTGCTGAAATAAGATACTACAAAATGTACTAAATATCCCTTAGCTTCACTAATAGCGCCACTGAGATGTTTCAAGATATTTTGGGCGGATATCGAAGGACACGCTTCCAGATTTTTTCCGGACCGGATGTTTTTCTACAAATATTTTAAATGTAGAATTTTATTAGTATAATAAAATGGCTCCAGTTTTATACTCGTTTATATCATTGTAGGTAAAGCGGTCAAACGCAAGTCTATCTATAAGGCAATTATCACACTGCCACGCATCACGCTGCATGTTGCGAGTCAACGCACCTACGCTCGTACTTACGGGAGTGCAGGGGCCCAAGTCTGCTATTTTTATAAATTCGACATTCCAACACGATCACATTGTCATTTTGCTAAAAGTTCGTAATCTGCTAATTCATAATGATCGACCATTGATCGGTCAGTGTTATCGTAATAGAGTTATGGTAGAATGATAATATTAAGAATATTAAAACCAATAACTGCACAATAACGTTCTAATGGTAGAACACTGATCAAATAAACTGTCAAAGTTTTAGGAGATTACCGCATACGTCAAATATTAATTTGTCAATATGTACGAGATTACTATTCTATACCACTTCTTTGAATGGAGTGTCAGTGGTTGACCATTGGCAAGTCATAATGACGCCATTATATTAGTAGATTACCAAACTTGTAAAAATCGACAATTATGACATTAATGATAGACCATTCTGACACTATTATAATCTGCATCATAGTGCGGGTTTTTTACGCACTCACGTACGTAGTTGCGTTTTATAGATTCACGCAGGCTCTGACTCATTTAATACAAAATACACACGGCACTACGAGACTCAGTGTGCCATATCATGCGTCTCGCCCCGCACCCACGCGCATGAGCGCATGTTTCTCCGCTTGTAGGCTCGTAATCCGGCGTAGTAAGTAAGTCCTATCTTTGAGGCGTGGCTGGAAATACCTCACGGCGTCCTTACCTTCCGCATGACGCAGGTCCTCACCGGACATGGCACGTTCGGGAGGTTCCTGTCCCGGATTCGAGCGGAAGAGACGCCCGGGTGTCGCCACTGCGCGGAACGCCCGGAGGACACGGTAGAGCACAGTCGAGGTGTGCCCTGCCTGGGCGGAGCATCGCCGTGCCCTCGTGGGGGCGATCGGCGGCGGAGACCTCTCGCGCCGGGCCTTGGTCGAGGCAATGGTGGAACGGAGTGGGTCTTTTAGTCAGTAAGAGTCTGACACTATCTCCCGCTCCGCCCAAGAGCGGGGGATGTCATTGGATCATTTTTTCCACCATAAAAAAATAAGGCTGGTGATCTGCATGAACGCACGTGTATGCATTTTCGGTGTGTTGGAGTGTGCGTGTTTTTTATACAAACGGAGATACTTACAAGCAACATTAAAACACGCATTCACGCGCTACGCTGCGTGATGTGTCTGTCTCGAATAAAAGTTTTCCTAATCTGTTCTAAAAATTGCGTCTCCTTCTTCATTTCAGAAAACTGACCATCTTCACAATGAGGCTAGCGAGTCTGCTGGTCCTTCATGCAGCTGGTGCAGGCCTGGCGTCGCCCACAGTCTTGGTCACCAGACCTGTCTCCAAGGTTCCAGTAGAATGGCTACCGATTGACAACCAAACGGTCTATAGACTTGCTGAAGGTGAAAGTCGAAGGTAGGTTTGATGAAAATGCTTTTACAAACTTTTTTACTTATTTTAAACGAAACTTATGAGTTATTGATACGTCATGAGTAGCCCAGACAAGCGCTTTGTTTTGTGTGATTTATTTCATCAACACTGCTCTAAAAGCGGTGAAGATGAAATATTTGTGGAAACCGGCATGTCTTATACCGGCTATTATGTCTTCAGACGAGCCTCCACTGGGATTGCGTAGTAGATTTTGCCTCTTTCTCTCTGCTAGAGAGGGTGTCTAGTCTGAGTCCCACCACTGGGAATATTACAAAGCTGATTATACTTACAGCTTTTCAGCTTTTGGATTAATACCTAGTACCTGCAGATAGGTTAGTGGTCATGTCAGTAGATCCAAGTCAAATATACGGCTTCATTCGTTTGGACTGCAAGCCAACTTCCTAATAATTAGTAAAAGTCTCGATATTAACTGATTGTGGTGACTTCACGGGTAAAACCATCACATGAATGAGTTGAGCTCCTTAGTAGTTCTGAGTTGAGCTACACGAATACTGACAAACCCTTGCACTAATTGGATAGGTCCGCTCAGAACTGTGTGGTACTTTCTTCTAAAGACCATCTCAGACTCCAATCTCCATGGTTCTCATATTATTTGACCATTACATATTTGCTATATGGACTTTAAAAGAGACTTTGACCCATGAGTTTGTTTTGGTGTTTCTTCTCAGCCAGTTAGGAAGCACCGGGTACATCTATATTAAATTGACCAAAAAAATCGGCGTGTAAAAGTGTCTACTGGGGCCAGGGTTAGGCTACTGGGACCAGGGTTAGTTTCGAAAGATAACTCAGCCCCGGTTGAAGGCACGAAGGAATGGGGTGGGTTTTTAGTCAGTAAGAGTCTGACACTATCTCCCGATCCGCCCAAGAGCTGGGAATGCCATTGTAAGTGTTTTTAAAAAGTAACTTGCAAAAAATATTTTTTTATCATTTAATGTAATATTTTTAATTACTTGTCTCAATATTCCTCGAAACCACATTCCAACGATCTGAAATACCTACGTAGGCACATAATATCTGCAACTGCAAAAGCAGACACTAGGCAGGTGTTATCAATATGCGACTACCTTTGAGTAATCAGTGACGTAGCTACTAAGGGGCTAAGCGGGGCAGTGCCCCGGGTCACTCAAGCTTGGGGGGGGGATAAACCTGATTAACAAACCGCTTATTGAATGAATGAAAAATTTTACGAAAAATATTTAGGTTGATAGTGATAGTGAACCAGATAATGTGACCACTGCAGTATTGGTTGAAAAACCTACTCATGAAGATTCGGTAATTAAGATGTGAAAGTTATCGTTGCCGATCGTATTAACGACGACCATGTCTCCATATCATTGTGTGCATGTTCATGATAAATCTTCTTTTAACTTGGGATTTATATAAAATATGAAGTAGCGTTGCATATAATTAATATATATATTAATAAATAATATATATATATATATATATATATATATATATATATATATATATATATTTGTTTTTTATTCTATTGACCATATTAATTTAATTTACTGTTTTGATCATTTTAATATTTAACTGAAATTGTAATTGTAATTTATGACATTTTGATCTAGTGTGTAATTGGATTTAATACTCGTGTGCAATATAATTTTAATGAAACTATAAATATTTTGTGAACTTTGAACTAACATAGAAATAAGTGTTATTATCATACCATGTGGACCAAAAGTTGTCTTTTTAAATAAATTATTATTATTATTATATAAAATACAACAAATAAATAAATATTTTTAAAATATGATAAAGCCTTAACAATTTAGGGGCCCCAGTTTTTTTTGCACTAGGGCCCTTGGTCACCTAGCTACGCCACTTTGAGTAATAATTACAATTATGTGTTTATTTATTCCTCATTTACATTCGTTACTAGGCACATACAATTAGTAAGCCCACGTTTAGATAAAAACTTGATAATCTAAAAAGTCGTGTAATACAGGGTGTAAGGGCAGGTCCCTCAAACTTTAAGGGCTTGCTTAGTAGACGAAACTAAACAACCTTTCACAAGAAACCGGCTTTTTCAAACAAAATTATGACCTGATTGGAGAGTTTATGTGGAGAGTTCGATAAAAATATTTTCGATTTAAAGATTTTTTACGTCATCGGTATCGAGTATCAATAATAATAATTTCTTTAAAAGATAACTTTTGGTCCACGTTAGTATCACTTAGTTCTATGTTAGTTCAAAATTCACTAATTTGTTATTATTCCCATAAAATAAATAACATATTAAATTGAATTACAATTGTCACTGAATTAAATATCATAGAAACAAATTATGAAATGCACTTAATAGAGTATGTCTAAAAAGTCAAACGACTTGGATAATTTTTACGGCAAAATTAAATCTGATATAGTCAATATTATTGGTTCAATCAAGGTTAATTTAGAGATCTTGATCATACTTTACTAATAGAAGAACCTTTTAAAAATATCGAATGGCCAGTGGCTTAATTCAGTTTCTATCTTTTAATTATTTTACATTTTTTTATTTCACTATCGACATTGTGCTCACATGATAGAAGCAACAAGTAATATGTAACCAAGCATTATATGTAACACTTAATATGATTTAAAAGAGTATCCATGGAGTTTCTTGCACGTTCTTCTCCATAGAGGCCTACGCTTTAGAACGTGCAATTTAGCTTCACTTTTCTTGGACTGACCGACATTTGACTATTCAAAAGTGCTTGCAAATGGTCTATTTGAAATAAATGCTTTGACTTTGACTTGACTTTGACTTTGAATATTAGTATTTTTTTAAATGATGTTGATGATGTGTTATTTTTTAAACTAGTGCGCCTCACCATCAGAGATTGCATCACTTCTTACCACCAGGTGGGATCGCAGTCAAGCACTATTTTATATCGATTAAAAAAAAAATTACAAAATTCCCAAGTCTTTTGACTTTTTTAGACAGACTATAAATTCTATTGCTTTAAACTCATGGTAGAAGTACTTGACACTGGCTAAATGAACAAACTGCGCGAAAGCCTAAAGAAAAAAAAAAGCACAAAATGAAATAAAAAAAGATGATGAAGTACTTTATGGGATAACTCTTGAACCTACAATGTATAATAGCAATAATTTGTCCTATTTTTAGAACAATCTTGATAGGTATGAAATAGGAGAATATTTCTTATTTACTTTGTAACGATGTGATGGTAAAAGGTATGTTGGCTCAGAGTTCTTTCTTTAAAAGGATATTGTCTTTGTTAGTTACTAATGACATAAATATTATAATTATGGACCTCAGAAAAAACATTATAAACTACCCTCTGAGTTATTCTTTTTGAAAATTAATTATAACTATGCAATTTATAAAACAATGTAGCTGACCTATGGGTCAGCTGTTTGATTACAATATTTCTATAAAAAAGAAACTTTTTCGAAATATCGCAAATAGAAATGTCTTATTTTTCTATTCTAAATCTTTCAAATCTGGTGGAAGGGGAAACAATCAAGTAATAGAATAAGGATGCTCGGCTACAAAACAATGTAAAATCCAAGAGAACTGGGCTTCAATATAAAACTTGATTCTCTACTAAAACAATGTTAATTCAATCGAGTATTAATTACGTACTTACATTAAAAATATGCATTTAAAACTATCTCATGTCAAGATCAGGGTGAACGGAAGGAAGTCAAATCTCACGATATCTTACTACGAGAAGGGCAGATCAAAACATCGCCAAAACCTCTTCACGTAATTAATAGACGCGTCCTAAACAGAACTGCAGTTGTCTGGTACGTTGTGTTTATTCGAAAACCAACCTTGTTCCATTGAGATATATATTATAAAGTGCAATAAATGATTTTTAGTGTATAAACCTTCTGTATATTTGCAGCTTGGAGCTGAATACCTCATCTATATCGCAGACTGTGGTCTACATCACCATCAGTCCATGTTCCAGAAACTTCCACTGGTCGTTGTATTACGGGAAGTCTGGAAATAATAATGGTACGCATTTTTTTTTTTTATTATTGTAATGTTCGCGATGGACGATATCATTGGTACAGTCTGTCACAAAGTAAAACGACTTGGGTAATCTAATTAGCAGGGTAAAATGAAATCTGATATAGTCAACACTAGTTGGATAATCAAGGATGCAAAGAGATGATCATTGTTTACTAGTAGAAGTTAAAAAAAAGTATTGTATGAAATATATAGTGTGACTGGCAATTAGTTTACGATACTTAAACACGTGATTGTGCTCATGATAACAAACAATTTTATTATGGGAGCAAAGCCGAAATCGCGAAAAAAGTATCAGCTGTTCAGTACATTAGGCAAACATAAATGTACTGAACAGCCGATTTTTTTTTCGCGATTTCAGGTTTGTTCCCATAGCAAAAGTTATCAGTAAAAGTTGTTAGTTATCATGAGCACAATCACGTGTTTAAGTATCGTACACTAATTAGCAGTCATATTCGTAGACTATAAACAGTGACATTTGTTGACGCTTGTATATTTACAATCTGCTAGGGTTGACTGGAAAGCTTCTTAGCAGTACGCTTAAAGGTCTATCCAAAAATGAAAAAGGAGGGGAGGGTGCTCGACTCTCACAAATGTGAACCGCTATAAAATAGACGAAGGCAAAAAAAGTCATTAAATCGGCGGTAAGTCCCCTCTTTGAGGCGTGGCTGGAAAGACCTCACGGCGTCCTTACCTTCCGCATGACGCAGGTCCTCACCGGATATGGTTCGTTCGGGAGTTTCCTGCACCGGATTCATGCGGAAGTGACGCCCGGGTGTCGCCACTGTGCGGAACGCCCGGAGGACACGGTGGAGCACACAGTCGAGGTGTGCCCTGCTTGGGCGGAGCACCGCCGTGCCCTCGTGGGGGTGATCGGCGGCGGAGACCTCTCGCGCCGGGCTCTGGTTAAGGCCATGGTCCGGAGCGAGGAGGAGTGGCAGGCGGTCGCCGACTTCTGCGAAGCAGTAATGCTCGCAAAGGAGGAGGCCGAACGCATCAGGCAACGGCGTTATCGCCGCCGCCGCCGCCGTCGGGATTCTGATCCCGATTTCCGGCCACCGTAGGCGCGAGCTTGCGGACAGTGAGCAATGGGTAGCTCGCTGTCCGGCCGTCCGGTAACTGTCCGGACCAAGCCCAAGTCGTCGACGGCGCGCACTGTTCCCGCGCGCCTCAAGGAGTTGTCAGCAACAGCAGGGACCCAGCCGGGTCGAAGCCTACTGGGGCCAGGGTTACCCGAAAGGGCGCTCGAGCCCCGTATGAAGGCTAGAAGGAACAGGGTGGGTCTTTTAGTCAGTAAGAGTCTGACACTATCTCCCGCTCCGCCCAAGGGCGGGGGATGTCAATGCATGATTATTTCCCACCATAAAAAAAAAAAAAAAAAAAGGTGACGTAGTCAGTCTCTCTTGATTTGGCAAATAATTTATAAGCATCGCTTAAGGAGACTACAGTAGTTAAAAGCGAGTTCTCTTGGGCGCAAAAGTCAGTCAACAGACTCAGAAAATGCAGTCAAGCACTGCAAGTTTGCGCCAGTATTCGTTAGCCAGCGAAGTAAATCCCTTGTCTGCTGCCACCGCCTCTCGATGCGGACACACATCGACAGCCTGCTAGGAAGTATTCCTTGAGAATACCTCACAATTTTCTGCCGATATAGCCCGTAGAATCGCCAAACGACACGACTTGGTGAGAGTCTCAGGAATGCAGTGGATGCGAGACGAATAGGATCAGTCATTGTGGCGACGCTTGGGGAAAACCTATATCCAGCAGTGGACGTCTTCCGGCTGAAATGATGATGATGGCCTTGAAGTTGTGTAGAGCCTTTAGCATTTATAATGCTATATATACCTCAGAGGTTAACAACAGTATGTGCCAAAAAGTAAATTTTACAGGAGAGGCAAAAACGCACGGATAGAAACTTTATATGTATTTTTGACATAGTTGCTTTAAAGATATTGAAACAAACTCAATTGTATTTTTTATAAATATTAGATGGAATTATTATGTATTACACATAATTACAATAAAGTTATAGAACAACAAGTGCACGTAAAGCTGAGGAGTAAACAATCTTAACTATATAGATTGGATATTTCTCTTCCTAGATGTCGTAGGACTTGATGCCCTGTACCATTACGTAGAACTGGTTCTTACGATTTTAACAGTGCAAAAAAACATATTTTCAAAAAAGTGTACCTCTGAGGTACAGTGGTGTATGCTTGTTTGTTATCCTAAAATAATATAAACAAATAAATCTTTTCTTTACAGGTCAACTCATTCTGCAAAAAGAAAGTGGCAATGGAGACATGAGTACATTCTCACGAAATATTTCACAACATGACAAATATGTTATGGTTGTAAGTATGAAACATAGAACTTTACCTTTATTACATCAGCATCAACTTCCTGCTCTTGTCCCTTTTATATGGGGTTGGGGCAACACGTTTTTTCCTTCAATTCTGTCCTATCACTAACTCCCTTTTCTTTCATAAATATTATCACTCTTCACACAATCCATCCATCTTTTCTTTGGTATATCTGTTTCAGTAACACGTGTTGCATCCCTCCCTAACAGAATCCTTTCAGCTGTCACTGGTGCCACTTTCAAATTTTCTCTGATATACTTTTTTCTCACTTTGTCCATTTTTGTCACACCGTACATCCATCTCAACATTCTGATCCATACAGTACCACAAGCCTTTTCACGGACTTGTAGAAAGTTAAAATGTAATGTTTTATAAAACCCTTTTGAGGTTGTCGCCATTATAAAAAACTTTATTCAACTAGACGCTTCAAATGACACCTGTGTTAAATCTGTTGGTGGGTGGGGACACTTTTACGCAATCTTCTTTACGATGACTTGTTTCGTTTTTTTTTTATAATTGACAGGCTCGCGTTTGACCACTATCTCACCTGATGGTAAGTGATGATGTGGCCGACGATGGAGCACGCTTGCCTAGAAGTAACCTATTCACTCTTGACTTAAAGACCCCTAGGTTGTAGCTATCAGGAAACACAGACCCCGGCAGGGAATTCCACTCTTTAGCTGTACGCATAATGAATGTGTTTCCAAAACGCTTTGTACGAATGGGTGGGATATCCACCATGTACCGATGGCGCAACGCGTTCGTTAATTTCACACCCGTATTTAAAGTCCTTTTAATGGATGGATGGAGGGGAAGAGGGAGGCCTTAGAAAGATGTATGGATCGTATGACAAGTGATATGAAAGAAAAGGGAGTTAGAGATAGCGTGACGAGTGACAGGATACAATCGAAAAGAAAATCGTGTTGCGCCGACCCCAAATAAAACGGAACAAGGGCAGGATTAAAAAAAAAATTAAATCCTTTTATAGAAATTTTCCTCAATTTCAGTCGATTCAATTACCATGACAACGACATAAAACCCTCAAGTGTAGAAAGGTCGTGTCAATAAAAAAGGCGTTATAAACTGTTCATTTTATTGAGGGAATCTAAATCGTGTAGGTACAGGAAATGGCTTTGAATATTAACCTTAGTATTTTCACAGTTGGTAGAGTAGTTAAGTGATTGGTTGTTGCGCTACGTGTCGCCGTTTCGATTCCCGCACAAAACAAATATTATATGGCCAAAAGATAGTTGTTCTGGGTCTGGATGGGCTTATATACATACGTTTGTAAATGCACTAACGATGCGGAAGTAATTCCTAGTGCAGGGCAATTTTTTTTAATGATAGAAAATGTTGTTTCAAATTCAAAATATTTTATTTTACATATGCCTACTATAAAACCATTATATGGGTATAAAACCATTGGAACCACACTAGAATCCGAAAACCTAGTGCATGGTTCAAATTGGTAATTTAATTATTTCATATTAATATTTTGGTATTTCAATTTGGTATTTTATTTTAAAAATCAGACAAAAACTCCATGTCTGCTCTTTAAAAAAATGAATAATTATGCCTACCTATGAATCCACAACAGGAGTGAAAACTTCGGTTAACTCATAATCGTTCGGGAAAGATCGGAGCGACTCGAGCCGACTGCACCCGAATGTGCGTTACATAACCGAGCGTGAGAGCTCAATTTCATTTACTACCTACTCACAAAAAACTGATGGGAACTTAGAACTTGCCATGACGTGTTATAATGTCAGTCGTGCGAGCGAGAAAGAGGGATGTAGCAACGAGTATACACTCTACATATCTCCATCCTAATAGTTCAGTTTAAGTCATCAAATGGATGGCATTAAGAACTCGTGGTAGAGCCTCAGTACGCCTAAAGAAGTTTTTACTTCAAAAAGACTGACCGTTTTTCTTTGCCAGCTATCATCGACGCGAGGTGGCGCTGCCGTGGTAAGCGTTCGAGGAGAAGCCACGAGACAAGTGCGCATGCGACTGAGGGTGCGCTCACGAAGAAGGCTAGCCGCTAACTGGGAGCCCAGGTAAGGATCTTTGACATTATCATCATCAGTCAAAATCAAACTGAGAATCAGCACTTTTGAATGACAGACGACCGTCGTTTGTAATTTTTTTGTCATTAAATACGATCACCAGCCATCTTGGCTTTGGCTGAGAAGAAGTACCATAACCTAACTCCCTCATTGATAGGGATCACTGCTGGATTCGTTGATTGATGGTATCGTGAAGGTGTTATATGGTATCATTGTTTATATCTTCGCATTTTTTTTATTTCGTTAGTTTAACGTACTTTGCGATCAGTTCAAGATGTATGCAAGCGACTTTAAAAATTAAGTTGGTATAAACCTCACCCCTTCTTATTACAAGCTTTTATTTATTTTCACCTGTCCCGATGTTTGGCATTATGTCTGTAATCATTCTTGCCAATTTTTGATCCACTTCCCGGCTCCCGATTGAGCTGAAATTTTGCATACATGACTTGTGTAAATCAGATGATAATGCAAAATTATAATGACATGGAATTGATCTGATAATGAAACCAGAAGGTGGCTACAGGAGCTTGGTAGTTAAACGACACAACCCCATCAAGTTTGGACTCGTAGGATTCGCCTTGACTAGTATCTAGACTAATATAATAAAGAGGTAAAGTTTGTATTTTTTGTTTTTATGTTTTTTTGTTTGCAGGAGGTAATCTCTGGAAGTGTCGGTCCGATTGCAAAAAATTCACCGATAGAAAGCTGCTTTATTTCATAGTAACATAGGATATTTTTTATGTACGCAGGCGAAGCCGCTGGCAAAAGCTAGTTAATTATATAGGTATTATACCGTGCTATAAAAGCTGACTATGAAAAAAATATTTTCATTAATAACTTGTTTTTCTAATGATCAAAATTATATTTGTAAATCTCTAGTGTGGCGGCCCAATAGGATTACAATTTATTTTTTTATTTGACAATTTTTTTTTTATAATTACCTTAATAAATATATATTGCTCAAGCTTCGCAATTTTGTACAGATAGCGTCATCTGCCAAATTTTTACCTGTTCGCTGGCTATTTGCAAAATTCAAACTCTGGAATTTCACGACCAAAACTAGGTCGTGAAATTCCAGTGTTGGAATTTTGATTTTAACTTAATTTTCTTATTTCTAATTTGGGTGCATTATTCCACTTACCTTGCATTACATCCATTACTTCTCTCTCCAAGTGAGGAGGCCTGAGTCCCAACAGTGGGAACATTATAAGACCGACTATGCTATGCTATTCTACTTTAAAGTTGAATGAAAAGGTAGTCTTCAAATCAGAGCAAAGATGTGACTTAAGAAAAAAGGTCAGCATTAGCTGACCATCTGAGTAATTTCTCAGTAACCAAGCCTTGTAACCAGGGACCGGACGAGCGGATTAATTTTCAAAACCCTTTGAAGGGGTTTCCCTTACGATCGACTATCCCTTTATTTAGGAAACTTGTACGAATACTTAGCGAAATACTATGGAAAGCTGATTGAGAAGGAAACCCAAGCGAAATCGTAAGGGTAAGCGCTAACTTAGCCTTTAATGGGTAACCCAAATGCTTTATTGCTTTCCACTTAATAAAAAGGTATTTTCTTCCGCCAGCAATTATCCCTTTTAAGTAGGAGTAGGCAGGCTAGAATTCTTCTTTGACCTCATAGGTTTTATCCTGTGAATATCTATACCTTATGGGTAGGTATATATTATATAGAGAACGGAATGGTTTGCTTATTTTTAACCGACTTCGAAATGGAGGAGGTTCTATGTTCGGCTGAATGTATGTTTTTTTTATTATGTATGTTCACCGATATCTCGGTCAGTTGTGGACCGATTTTGAAAATTATTTTTTTGATTGAAAGGTTATGCTTCCAAGTTGGTTCCATAGAAATATTGATATGATCTGATCATTAACTTCGAAGATATGGAACAGAACTTCTTATAAGATCACAGCAAAACTGTCGTAACAACAAAAATTGCTTTGTATACGTGTAGTCGATGACTGACTGAAAAAAAAGGGGAGGGGATGTATCAAACTGATTTGATGATGACGCTAGAAATTAAATTAATGTAATCTAACCGTGTTTGGGATTATTAGAATCGTTATGAGATGAATGAGTTTGGCTGAGGGGTACTTTATACATTTCAAAAGTTTTTTTTATTAGCGAATTCATAAAGAGCTCACGCTAGCCGCACCCATGAAAAATAATCTTAAAAACAAGTTAGCATAGCCTGTACCTAGTGTACGCATCACACTTCTATACACAGAGGCATAGTCCACGCGAACGAAGTCGCGGGCACAGCTAGTACATCATTATATTAATACGCACACAACTAAAATACGCTTTGTGCCAGCCTATTGGCCAAAACCCATGAATTTGGCGAACGAACCGTGAGCCTTCCTATACAATTGTTGTACCTACTTAAGGTGGACTTGCGGAACTGTTGCCGATGATACCTCTCGCTTTCTCAAATTCAAAAACGTCTGACGACGAGGCAATCCGAATTCGTTTCGCTATAAAGTTGGGTAAATAAACATTAAAATAGTAATGAAATATCATTAGGTACTATTCTACATCAAGCTATTACTGCTGCTATTACTACTACTATTACTAGGTACTTAGGTACCTATTATAAAACCGTAACTTATTCATTTTGATATATTTTTAAGCATTATTAATAATGCACGTCACATTCACATCCCGACCTAGGTATTATATTATACCGTTACATATTATGCAGACAGAGACCCCACTCAAACCGCGCGTGATTTCGCGCCATTACGGTTAAACAACAAGCGAACGCCGGCGTCCGTATAGATTATAAAATATTGAGCATTTATTTATAGAGTATTTATCCAAGAACGTAATCAAAAAGTTCTATATAAAGTAGTCTGTAAATATAGAAAAAAAACTTTTTACAAAAAAAAAAATATATAACCGACTTCTAGGATATATAAAATCTTTGCCGACTTCAATGTTCACTGAAAAGTACAAAATAATTTAAATTTCGGAAGTCGATGTTAAATAACGAAGGGACAAAACTATTATAGAAACACCGACTTCCGAAATTTAAGTTATTTATTTGACACTTTTTAGTTATGGTCAGTTATGGTACTTTTTATATAGTTGTTGGAATTATTTGTCTCGTCATACTGAAAATATCTATGCACTGCATCTTTTCTTGGCTATTATATAGCTATAATAATATCATATTATTACCGTGCCCGTGACGTATTAGTATGTAGTAAACAAACACAACATCATGCACACAAACACGCGTTGCGCCAACGCTGCACTCACTGACACGATGCACGGCACACGATAGATTTTAAAAAAAAGATCATAAGTTATATTTTAGCATAACGCGGTGACCGGTAGGCTTATCTTTGTGTGCCTTAGAGTTGCCGAATTCGTCTGCACGTGCTGCTACTGGCTTCAGATCGCTCTTATTGTGCTAAAAATACGATTCAAACTCGCTTGAATTAATATATTGGTTAGCGCTTACGAAGGGGTTTCCCTTTCAGAATGGGATAGCTGATTGTTAGCGCTTCTTGTATTCGACTGTAAAAACCCAGATAATTTTTTGGGATAGTCAATGAATGGGTTTGCCTCGAGAAGGTTAGCTAAAAAACTATCCAGCAAAACCATGGGGGTTTTTAATTGAATTAAAATATCCTAGCCCTTCAAAACCCGGGGTAAAACCCTATAAAAGGAAAGCGCTATCGGTCCCTGCTTGTAACTCACCGTCAGCTCGTTACACAAGTCATGTGTTATCTGGTCTGCTATCTGTAACTCGTAATAAAGTAACTATGTGGCCGTTAAGTGAATTAAGTATTGGTTAATCTTGGACTGTGTCGTTTGAAACGGGTTAGCTAAGGACACGAGGTAGAGGTTACTTCTAACGGGATAGAATTGCTTATTGGCAAAAAAGAAAAGACGAACTTCTATATATAAATTTTTTGCTCCGGACGACTTTTCTAAATTCCTTCCTTAGTTTTCGCTTTCATAGTTTTTATTATGGTATTATATTAGATATTTATTTATATAAAATTGAAGAGTTTATTTGTTTAAATACAAGAACTACTGGTTCGAATTGATTGATTGGTTGGTTTGATTGGTTGGTAGTTTTGGATTGCCCATTTATCAAGAAATGCTTATGGTATGTAACATCACGCTATGACTCATGGGAGTAGAGTAGCAACCAAAGACAAGACAAGTTTTACCGTGGGCGAAAGTTAGTCACCAATAAAGTATTGTAAAAAAAATTGGACAGTGATAAAATATGTATCAGGAAAATTTAGGAAGTCTTGTGTAATTTCTTTTGTATCTAGCCAAACTGGTTGATATTACATTGTTTGTCAATGAATGAACTTTACAATCTACACTAATATACTCAGAGGTAACGTTTGTTTTTGTTTGTAGGAGTTAATCTCTGAAAGTACCAGTCCGATTGCAAAAAAAATCTAAATGCAATTCTACCATCGGACAACCCGACGTACGGCGAATATTCACCCTTACGTTGTTGAAACCTCTACGATCCGGACTAAGCGTTTCGCCTCGTCGTTTATACCGCGTAGGTACGTCGAAGGGCTGGAAAAGTTTGCCTGCCTGTCTTCCCGTCCGATTATAATTTGGGTGTCTTCAAGGCTAGAGTGAATAGGCTCATAATAAACTAGTGCGCCTCACCATCAAAGATTGCATTGCTGCTTACCATCAGGTGTGATCGCAGTCAAGCACGTAGTATAATTCAATAAAAAAAAAAAAATTAGCACCATTAGAAAGCTGCTTTATTCCTGAGTGACATAGGCTATATTTTATGTAGGCAGGTGAAACATGGGCAAAAGCTAGTCAAGTACAAGAAAAAATTGAATTTTAAACCAATCAGCTCATTTTTTCGAACTTGGTCCCATCTAAAACTTGTACATATTCGTGGGGTACTATTTCTTGTAATCGTTTTCTATATTTTTATCTTTTAAAACTTTTAATGACAATAACTTTGTCACTTCTAAATCATATCCATCTTGAAAGTTCGGTAGAACATGCTTCAGAATCAATAAAACATGCTCTTAAATCACATCGTCAGTTGACACTTAGAAATATCTCAATAAAAACAAGTTGTACCGAGGCACAGTTAGAAATAAATGTCTAACATACATGTGTACCTCACAAGTGAACGATGAATTTATAACACTATACCTTTTAGAGCTCAAGCAATTTGCAACGCGTAATGATAATTGTATTATTATGCCCAGTGTCCACGACCGCGTAGCTTCTAAGGGTCAACTCACACCAAAAGAGCGTCGAAGCGCAGCGAAGCGGAGCGCAGTTTCAGTGTCATATGAATTTTAACTTTATTTTCATTTCTATAATATTTATTATCGCATGAGAAACTCGAACGAGTCGCGCGGATGCCCGCGGCGCCGCGGGAATTCCAGCGAATTCTATGAACGGTAAACGGGTCGCTGCCCTTCGCCGCTCTTTCGGTGTGAGTTGACCCTTAGACACGTATTCGCCATTATGCGCTTGGTGTACGCCTGCTGCTGCTGCTCACAGCTTACATATAAAACTTTGGAGGTAAGCGGAACAGAGTGTACAGTCCTGCAAACCCTCATTGAAAAGGGAGGATCTTCCGACCAGACGGGTGTTATGTCTGGTCGGCCGATAGATGATTTCAGGCTATTCTATATTTATTTATTTATTCATTTATGTACACACACAAACACTTAAAAATGAAATGGACAAATACAGAAAGAATAGGTACAAAGGTACTGCTTATTTCAAATGAAATTTCTTCCAGCAGACCTGCAACAGGAAAGTTGGAAGAGAGATGTAGACACAGTGTATACAATCGAATATACTAAATTATCTAAATTAACTTATATAATACATAATAATTTTTTACGCTGTCGGGTTTTTTTATTTTTTAAATATTTTTTTTATTTTACACTTTTTAGTTACTATTATAATATCACTATTTATTCACTATATTTTAGACGTAAAATCACTATAAAGTTCAAAAACCGACCTAGGCATTCGCCTCAGTACAAAATAAATAACATAGATTTTCTGTTGTACTTTTTTTTAATATGTTCATGACATACCATTTTGAAATCCTCATGAAAAGCCCTTTAATTTGACATCCATATTGCAAAATTAAAAAAAAAAATTTTTACTCTAACATATAGCATCTCACAGTCGATATGTTGTTTTTTTTTAACGTCACTTATCTAAGAACATTTGGGTTATCAAGACGAATCTAACGATTTGTTAATTATAAAAATCTGTTCAGCGGTTTGGAAGATATGAGGTAATATCTTTATTACCTCATATCTTCCAATGTAATATTCTTATATTACATACATATATACAAACATACAAGATACACGCGAATAAAAAACATAACCCTTCTTGTAGTCCGTCTATATGTTAAAATCGCGCGGAGGGCTTTAATTGCACGGTACAGGATTAGCTCTTATGTGACGCAATAGATGTCGCTACAAAACTATGGAACTCTGACGACAAAGCGGCAACGTCCGTCGTGCCGTCGACTTGTTGCCGCTTCGACGCAGGTTCACGTAGGCGTACACCAAGCGTATAATAACGAATACGCGTCTATGAAGCTACGCGTCCGTGGTCAGTCAGTGATTGTTTACTGAATAAGACGTATAATGAGAAATATTGAGCAAATATACAAACAAAAAGACAATGAAAAACAGTTACACATCATCGTTCACGTCTTAAGAATTAGATAGGAATTTATATATTTAGGAATAACTAACAGTTACACATTAGGTTTTATTAACTAACTAATACACATAAGTTCATCGTACAAATGTACAACTCACACCGTTATTCACAGATTTGACCAAAAAGAGTAGAACCATGTAATCAATTTATTATCCAGTAAATTTCAACGAGGCTGTTTCGAAACCTATTGATGGGCATTGCAATATGTCCAACTCAGTAAAAAGTTTATTTAAGTCATCTAAACATATATACTTACGGTTTGTTCTTCGTTCGGCCCACTGAGTTTTGTCCCACATAAAAAATTCCTGGTTTGTCCCAAACTACATGCTTCTTTCGTCCCAAAATCTTATTTTAATTATTTTGTTCTCGATTCGTCCCATTTAATATTCCTTGTTCGGCCCATATTTTTTTTGTATAGGCCATTTTTACATTTTTGTACACTCAGCAACAAAAACATATTACTATTTTGTGAGTACAGACTATATACTAGCTTCTGCCGGCGACTTCGCCCGTATGATAATAGAAAATATTTGCCCTTGTCACTATATTAATGAGGTAGGATTCTTCTGGTGAAATTATTATTAAAGTCAGTCTTGCAGTTTTTTATTTTATTTTATTCAATACATAAAACATAAATCTTTCCTCTTTATAATATTTGTATAGAAGTAAAGACTTAATAACAGTAAACTATTCAAAACAATCGCTACTCTCTGCTTTCTCCTTGAGAGAAAATTTACACGTATTGTTTTGTCAGGAGCTGACGTCACTGGAATCTGGTTAGAAGAATAGGTAAAAAAGTAATGTTTTTATAATACGTCCTTTATCGGTTTGCTTGTATTGATTAATTTTGGCCAATAGTATTATTTTCCGTAATCAGTAAAATACTCATGTTGTTAAAAATACTCTCACTTAATTCTTGGTCGGTGAATTTTGGAGTAACTGATATTATTATGTCTTAAATAATATTTATTATAGATCTGACTATTGCGTATGTTTAAACTTTTGTAATGATAAGATGGTTATTATTATTCCATTTCTGCATTTTTCATTACGATACTTGATAGTAAAGATAATTTATACATAATTTTAAGAAATTGTTTTATTATTAGAAACCGAATTTACATTACAAAAATACTTAGCCAACTTTAATTATAGTAAAGCTAATAAATAATAACAAAAACACTAAACTAATGAAAACTAACTAAAAACAAACTAAAATATGATGAATAACAAATATTAGTTAATTTTAAGTGCGCTCTTGTCATCGTCGGTGTTCCAGCCGTATTGGAAACCCTGGCACGCGACTATTGCAAAAGACCGGCCGGCATGTCATTATTCTCATGGAAGATGGGTAGGCCCTTAGTGTGGGACGTTATTTGTGTCGATACTCTTGCGCCATCCAATCTTCCTAACTCGTCATGTTGTGCTGGTGCTGCCGCTGCGTCTCCGGAGAAGCTCAAGCAGCGGAAATATAATAACCTTGTTGAAAGTTATATTTTCGAACTGCTTGGGGTTGATTCTCTCGGATCATAGGGTGTGCTCACAAGTTGTAGTATAAAGAAAGATCTGTCAAAACACTTCGCGTGACCCAAAAGCTGGCTTTTACATCGGAAAGAGGATAAGTATTACCATACAGCATGGCAATGCCGCCAGTCTTTTGGGCACATTACCAGTCGACAACTCGACAGCCATGTGGAATAGATTTTTTCTCGCCATATTTTAGTTTGATTTTAGTAGTAATTAGTGTAGTGATGTGCTCACAAGTTGTAGTATAAAGAAAGATCTGTCAAAACACTTCGCGTGACCCAAAAGCTGGCTTTTACATCGGAAAGAGGATAAGTATTACCATACAGCATGGCAATGCCGCCAGTCTTTTGGGCACATTACCAGTCGACAACTCGACAGCCATGTGGAATAGATTTTTTCTCGCCATATTTTAGTTTGATTTTAGTAGTAATTAGTGTAGTGATGTGCTCACAAGTTGTAGTATAAAGAAAGATCTGTCAAAACACTTCGCGTGACCCAAAAGCTGGCTTTTACATCGGAAAGAGGATAAGTATTACCATACAGCATGGCAATGCCGCCAGTCTTTTGGGCACATTACCAGTCGACAACTCGACAGCCATGTGGAATAGATTTTTTCTCGCCATATTTTAGTTTGATTTTAGTAGTAATTAGTGTAGTGTTTTTATTATTATTATTTTATTTTACAGTAATAGTTAGTTAAGTATTTTTTAAATATGTGATTAATTAGCAAATAAAAAATATTCTTATGTTTTAATTAGATAAGAAGTTTATGTTTTTTGTTATTAGAAGTTTGTGTATTATTTTTTTTAAATATTATTAAAAATTTTCAAATAAGCACTTTCATTATTTTTGTTGACTGTACTTTTAAAGTACTTATAACTTGGGACGAAACAGAACTTCAATAGTAATGTGGGACGAACAAATAATTTTTTGGAATGTGGGACAAAACTTCGGGACGAACGAAGAACAAACCATACTTACATCTATACATATAAATAAAATTGGAATGTCTGTTTGTAATATTGAAATAACCGCTTTTTACTACATGCATATGCATGCGGGAATATAAATACGGGACATACAACAAAATAACATTTTTTACAATTTCTGTCTGTCTGTCTGTCTGTTTGTTCCGGCTAGTCTCTAAAATGGTTGGCCTGATTTTACTGAACTTTTATTGGCAGGTAGCTGATGTAATAAGGAGTAACTTAGGCTACTTTTATTTTAGAAAAAATAAATTCAAAATCCTGTAGTCCACGCGAACGAAGTCGCGGGCACAGCTAGTTATAAATATGAATACGGGGAATAACCATGAAGGAACATTTCATAGTTATCTTGATCAATAGTTACCAACGTTTCCTGGTGTGTTTTTATGTCCAATGTTTTCTTTTGCGGCTCACGTAGCCTATAAATCATCATTGTAACTGCTAAACAACATTGTATATTGGAATTCCATAGGTTCTAATTGTATAGGATCTATGGATGAATGTGAAGCCAGCTGTAGGAGATGCCAATGTCTAGTGTAGGTACCGTTATTTAAGAAGACAGGGTTGTCTAATTTCATAAAATAGATCTTTAAAAAAATTACGATTTAAAAATGACATGTGGAATGTTTTGAGAATGAATGTGGATTAGAGTTGCCAGGTATCACTGTCACACTAATTTTAAAAAAAAATCGGGACGAAGCACTAAAAATAAAAATAATCCATAATCAACAAAAAATAAAAATTCTAAGACAATTAATAAAATATGAATCCTAAGGAAATTAGAAGAAAATTTTTCTTTTTATTGGTAGGTATCCACCATATATTTAAATTGATGGCAAGTAGAGCCCCATTTGTCATCAGCCACGTTTACTGTCTCAACCCCAATATTGTACATCTTAATTATACACTCCAATTATAAAATTAAGATACAATAAAAATTTAAGCACTGAAGTTTTATTTAAATGCACTCAGGTAGTGTTTAATTACGCGCTATATCTTTTCGAGCCTACGGTGGCCGGAAATCAGGAGAATCCCGGCGACGGCTGAGGCGTGAGAACCGTTGCTTAACGCGTGCGGCCTCCTCCTTTGCTAGACTTACTGCTTCGAAGAAGGAAGTAACCGCCTGCCACTCAATCCTTCTCGCTTCGGACCATGGCCTGTACCAAGGCCTGGCGCGAGAGATCGCTGCAGACTATTGCGCCCACGAGGACACGGCGGTGGTCTGCCCAAGCGAGGCACACCTCTACCGTGTGCTCCACAGTATCCTACGGGTGGTCCACACAGTGTTGACACCTGAGCGTCACTTTCGCACGAATCCGGTGCAGGACCTTCCCGAACTGTCCGTGTTCGGTGAGAACCTGCGTCACGCGGAAGGTGAGGACGCCGTGAGTTCTTTCCAGCCACGCCTCAAAAAGGGGACTTACCGTCATAATTATGGAGTACCCAGCTGGCATGTCCATGAGTATTTCAAACATTATATCACATTATATTTGTTTATTATTAAAGTATATATCCATTAAGTGTTTAAGATCCCTTCCACAGCAAATAAACGAGCTGATGACCTTGAACACCTTATCATACACGATATTTACATTATTTTCCGAGAGGTAAGGCGGTTGTCGGTAAAAAAAAATCCAAGCCACCCATTAAAAACATTCTTCCTATAATAAGGTACTAGTTTCCAACTGTATCCAGTAAAAAAGTTAAACAATATGACAGTAAACAACATTTTAATTAAGACTGTACTCAGCTACGTAGTGAGACCTGATTAAATATGCGAGCACATTTCTTAGTTTTTGTATGTTTAATTGTATGGATGCCATCGTAGTATTGAAGTTGATATCTTAACCATTTCTTTAAGGTACGGGATAGTATTTTTAAAGCGCTCGATATCCTTTTGATTACATAAATTATAAAGAGTTTTTTATTGTATTATTTAAAAATACTTAGGTCACAATTATTGTAATAACATCCCAGACATCATTATGCAAACACCTATATATAAATATTAGTATTAGATGCATAAGTACTTCTTTTTTTATTTTATGAACTTCTACAGTAAATAATTTGAGTTATCATTGCAAACTTTGAATGATTTCTCGTTTTTTTACATTAGTTAGACTGTAGTCATCGACTTATACATTTATATGTATATTGATGACTGTAGTCGTTATTTTTACGATGATCTAAAGTATTAAAGCTTTTTTGATTAAAATATGAAGAAAACTGCCGTTTCTAATATAATCTAGTTTGATTGGCCCGTGAAGTCCCACCATTGAGCAAAGGCCACCCTATTTCCCATCACATAAATCTGTCTTCTGTCATTACGGATCATTCCTCTAAATCATCATCCAATCCGCAACATTAGGCCCCACTCACGACGACTTTTTGAAGCGATATTGACAGCATCGCTACTAACGTGCGTTAGTCGCATTTGCAAGCGCTATAGAAATAATGCCAACGCGCTACTAACACGCTATAGCATCGCGACTGTATCGATGCAAACGCGCTACAGTACCGCTACCAAAAGTCGCCGTGGATGAGGGCTTTAGTGGGGGAGAAATAACTGGATGATTACCAAAGAAAAAAAAAAATAACAGCTAAACAGGGAAGGAATA
Source organism: Mythimna ferrago (assembly GCA_910589285.2). NCBI lineage: Eukaryota > Metazoa > Arthropoda > Insecta > Lepidoptera > Noctuidae > Mythimna > Mythimna ferrago. The sequence continues at coordinate 6,064,209 of OU342691.1, read as the reverse complement.
TCGATCGATAAGTTCAAAAATCCAGTACACTGAGAGTCGAGAATCATCTTCGTGTAATAAACAAACAACTTTTTACACTCTAGGTACGTATTGAAGCTACCCGTACTACCATTAAGGCAATTCAATAGGATTTTTCTACGTTTCGACGAGCGTCGTCAATTTAACTTCTATAATTGACTCCTTATAAAGCATGTTAGGAAAGTAGCAAGTTTTCTAGTACTGACTCGATTATTAATGTAACAATATCTACTTTTCTTCACTTTTTCTTTGGCTTTAGGTTTAATAATTGACTGACCTGTTGGTCTAGTGGTTAGTGGCCTTGACTGCTTCCCCGCAGTCGTGGGTTCGATCCCCACTCAAGACAGATGTTTGTGTGATGAGCACGATAATTTGTTAATTTGACCATAAAACGTAATGTATGTATATAAGGTATATTATTGAGGATTTTCGAAATAAACCACAAATTGTTTCTCTGAAAACAAAGATTTGTTTTATTCAACATGCTTTTACAGTATTATGTAATAAATTATCGTTTAACTAAAATTACACTTTTATCTCACCTGAAAACAAAGAAACGACATTAAAGTTCACTAATATCGCCTCCTCAATTATATCCCTTTAATTATCTCTCTACAAGTTTTTATAACAATAAAATGCACAAAATAATCTAAACATCATCTGTCATTGAATGATACGTCACCCCGTATCCACAGCTTAAAAATTAAAAAAATGAAATGTCATTTCCAAGGAGGTCATTTCATTACATCTCCCCCCCATAGGAACGAAAATTCTAAATAATATAATACAAACAATGCACCTGCAAGCTATCTTTATACCTATTCGTTTTCTTCTACTTCATCTTCTGCCGTAACAGGTTGTAATTTTGTTATGTGGAATAAAGTTGATTCTGTTTTTCTGTTGCCAGTGTCAATCTTATAAATGGAGTTCGATATTTTCTCTATTATCTTGAAAGGGCCTATTTTTAATTCGTCTAATTTTTTCCTGTTCAGTCTATTTCCATTTTCTACATATACACTGTCTCCTATCTCGAACTCTTGTATTTTCCTATTTCTATCAAATATTTTCTTGTTGTACTTGTGAGATTTTATTGTATTCTCTAATGCTAATCTTCTATCAGCAATCCACTTGTCTTCCTTTTCTATTGTTTTAATTTCATTTGGTAAAATACTGACATTTGTACCATCCAGTAAATATTTTGGTGCAAAACCTGTAACAGAATGGTCTGTTTCATTATATTTCTGTACACATTCTCTTGCTACTGTTGTCCATGTTCTCTTATTATTTTTCTCATTTATTTTACATCTTATTTTATTTACTATTGTTTGGTTTAATCTTTCGTTCAAGCCGTTCGAAAATGGCGTATTCACAGCTGTAAATATTAGTTTGATGTTATTCTCCTGCAAATACTGTTTAAATTCTTTTGAATTGATGCCTGGATATTGGTCTGTCAGAATTATTCCAATCTCATCTGTCTCGAGTACTTTCTTTGTTAGTTTTATAAAGTCACTTGCGTTCTGTGTTTTTGAAGTCACAATAAACGCATATCTTGTGTAGTGGTCTACTAAAAGGTGTAAGTATTTTTTTGTTGACCTAGATCCTCCAAAGCCACCTATAGTATCCATTGACATTATCTCAAATGGTTTTGTTGCTGGTCCCAGTTGTGACATTAACCCAAATTTTCCTTGACATCTTGATTTATTTTTTATGCATATTTCGCATGTTTTACAAATATTTATGATATTTTTTGTTAGGTTTTTAGCTGTATATAGTGGACTTATTTTTTTCTGTAATTGTCTGATTCCAATATGGCATAAATCTTCATGCACCTTTTTTTATAATTTTTTTACTAAATTCTTCTGAGAGTATAATCTTTTCTAGTTTCTTTATTTTTTTATAATAGATTTTATTTTTATGTAGTAGATTTTGTTTCTTTTCTTTTATTGTTTCATTTTTTTCTTGGTCTTCAACTATATCTTTTATTTGTATTAAATTAACTATTTTTAATAGTTCCTCCTTGTTATCTTCTGATTCTAATACAGGGTTTCGGCTCAAACAGTCTGCTTCTATATTTTCTTTACCAGGTATATATTTTACTGTAAAGTCATATTGAGATAGGTAATTATGTGAGGTCACCCAATTCTTCATCTGTCCTGCATTTAATATTCATGTTCTCTAGAGGTTTGTGGTCTGAGTAAATAGTGAAATGTTTTCCAATTAGCCAGTGTTGCCAGTATTTTACTGCTTCTTTCATAGCAATACATTCCAAATATATGGCCTTTTTTCGTTTTTGAGATTCGTTTAGTTTTTTTTGAAAAATATGCCACCGGTTTGTCTTTACCGTCTAGTTGAGTCTGTTTTAATATTGCCCCGATACCCTCTAAAGATGCATCTGTAAAGATTTTTATTGGTAAGTCTTTGTCGAATATTTCCAACACAGGTTGAGAACATAAATATCTTTTTATTTGATTAAATGATTCTTCACACTTCTCTGACCACACAAACTTTTCATTTTTTCTTAATAAATTATGTAATGGGTCTAAAATAATTGCACTTCTTGGTATGTATTCATGGTAGAAGTTAATTTTTCCCAAAAATTGTCTGATATTCTTTTGTGTCTTAGGAGTTGGAAAATGTCTTATCGAGATCAAATTGTCTTTTAGTGGTCTTACCGAATTGTTCTGAATTACATGGCCGAGGTACTTTACTGAGTCTGAAGCAAAGTTACATTTCGTAAACTTCAATCTAAAGCCTTCTTGTATTATTGCCTCTAATACATTTCTTATGTGTTTTATAATATGTTCTTCAAAGGTGTTCGAGTATATCAGAATATCATCAATATAGTTTACGGAGTATCCTGTGAGATTGTGCTTTCTTAGAATATTGCTTAAAATTCTCTGGAAAATTGCTGGTGATGTTTTCAAGCCAAAGGGAAGGCAGGTCCACTGGAAGTGGCCATCTTGTGTGACAAATCCTGTTTTATATCTGTCTTCCACCCGTAATGGTATCGCCCAGAATGCTGAATTTATATCCAGTGTAGTAAAATACTTACAATTTCTAGTTTTAACAATCAAATCATCTATTAACGGAAAAGGTTGAGCTTGTGGAACAACAATTTTATTTAGTTCTCTGAAATCTATACACAAGCGGGATTTCTTATTTTCACCCTTTTTAAATGCCAATGTCACTGGAGCAGCGAAAGGACGCGAGATAAGTAACACGCGCGTGGGTAAGTATCTAGGGTGTGGGTATGAGTGGTTGTTCGATACAGTTACTGTGTGGCTGTGGTGTGGCCCTGGAACGCAAAGGGCAACTAGAGGAAAAAAGATGGGTTTTAATAAAAATCTGACACACCCTTTCACTCGGTTCTACAACAGGAGAAGTCATTTGATGATTTTTCACCTCAGAAAAGGATATTAACCTTTTGTTGCGATAGTCATGCTTGCACGCCAAACGCACACATTTCATGCTGTATATGTCAACACAGTAAGGCAATGGTCTGGGATAAAACTTCTTTAGGTAGCCCAGATATAATACGTATTAAACTTATTATAAAAAACTATGTATAAACAAGACCCAATGAACTAAACGTAATATTAATGATATGTGTACTCTCTCTAGTTTGAGCCTAGATACCCTAATCATATTTATTGATGCAAAGAACATGGGCGAAATAATTGTTTGATGAAATTATTAAGCGTAAACATAATATGTCACTATGATAGATACCGAAGAAATAATTTACTAAATTTTATCAAATCAAACTAATGGCTAGTTAATGTTTCCCAAAAACATTGTCATAATTAAACTCTGCGCACCTTTCTAAGTCAAAAGGTTAGGACTGGTTGTTAGTAAATTAGTAGTTTAACCTCTTTCTTTTGGTTTCAGCCCCATCGATCCGCAAGCAACAACTTACTGCGTTGTCGCATCACACAGAAAGAACTACACATCATTATGTGCTGCACAGCATGATATAAAAACAAGCCGTTTGGAAAACAAATCCAATCGGCTGAGCCAAGAAACGGACCGCTTGAAAATTAATGAGCGATTAGATAATGAAACTCGCTTGGATATATTAACAGAAGTCGATAACAAGATTAACGTAGATTCCGACACTTTTAACATTTATGAAGGGAATTTCAACAACGTGTTCAGAAGGAAGAAGTTTGGTAAAAACCTTTTACTGTTTATTAAAAAACATAAATACGACTATTTTCCCTATTTTTTGATTCCCCGCCCGATCCCAGCCCAAGAGGCACCCGGCGGGTTTGGCGATACAAGTCAGCAGATTGGGATGGTATGCGATCTTTCTTCGCATGCTATCCTTGGCAGCCTACTTGCTTCTCTTCTGCTGATCCTTCGTTGTGCGCCGACGCAGTGACGGCTGTGTTGCGTCAGGGGATGGAATATTACATTCCATTCTCAGATGTAACAATGTCTGACAAAGCTCGACCTTGGTTTGGCGCCGAATGTAATCGCGCTGAAGCGCTAAAACATGCGGCATACCGAGCATGGGTCGACGCCCGTATGCGTAAGGCGAGTGACATGAGTCAAAAGAAGAGAGCCTATAATAGGGCTGCCAAATCCTGCAAGAAGGTGATGCGGAGGTCTCGGTTTGACCACATTAGCCGTATTGGGAACAAACTTGCTTCGTACCCAGCAGGGAGTAAAGCGTTTTGGTCCCTGGCTAGATCTGTTGAATCGAACTTCTGTCGTCCCTCACTACCACCACTGCTGAAACCCGATGGGTCGCTGGCCCATACCGCTGAAGACAAGGCTAATCTATTTGCCTCTCTCTTTGCGGAATCTTCACGTCTTGATTCTGGTAACGCGCAGCCCCCAGCCTTTCCTGAGCGATGCGAGACGAGTATGGCAGACATTCGCATCTATCAGAAGGACGTCCGTAGGGTGCTACGTAACCTTGACGTGAACAAAGCCAGCGGTCCCGATGGGATACCGGCAATTGTTTTAAAAACTTGTGCGCCTGAACTGTCTCCGACCTTGACACGCCTATTTCGTCTTTCGTTTGAGGCGGGAAAAGTGCCGTTGGCTTGGAAGCAAGCTAATGTGCAACCCGTGCCCAAAAAGGGCAGTAGGGCTGACCCTGCTAATTACAGACCTATCTCGGTGACGTCCATTCTCTGTAAGTGTATGGAACGAGTGGTCAATAATAAGCTCCTGGCATACCTAGAAGCTAATGACATCCTCAGTGATCGTCAATACGGTTTTCGCCGAAATCGGTCAACTGGGGATCTTCTAGCGTATGCCATTCACATCTGGAGCGAGGCCATCGAGAAGCATGGGGAAGCACTTGCAGTCTCCCTTGATATCTCGAAGGCTTTCGACAGGGTCTGGCATGATAGCCTTATTGCTAAGCTTCCTTCCTTCGGTTTGCCCACTGGTCTGTGTAACTGGATAGCAGACTTCTTGAGGGGGCGATCCATCCGAGTAGTTATTGATGGCTGCTCGTCCAGGCAAATGGATATTAATGCCGGGGTCCCTCAGGGGTCGGTGCTCTCTGCAACACTGTTCTTGCTGCACATAAACGACCTACTTAAACCCGGTACCTTTGGGTATGCAGACGATAGCACTGTTGCTGAGAGTTACGTGTCCGATGCACGTACTAGTGGGTCACAGATCCAGTCTTTGAGGGAAGCTATGGTTGAGCGCTTGAACTTGTCCTTGGAGGCGGTATCCGATTGGGGCGATGCCAACCTGGTCAGGTTCAATGCTGCTAAAACCCAGGCGTGTCTTTTTTCCGCCAAACGAAGCCAATTTTACCCGGCTCCTATATTCCGGGGTGTGACCGTGCCTATAACCGACGGCCTTGAGCTTCTTGGGGTAACGTTATCATCTACCCTCAATTTCGGCTCTTACATTGAGGCAAAAGCACAACAGGCTGCCAAAAAACTGGGGATCTTAGCTAGGGTGAGGCGGTACTTCACTCCGGAACAGCTGCTCAACCTATACCAAGCGCAAGTTCGATCGTGTATGGAGTACTGCTCTCATCTTTGGGATGGGTCTGCCAAGTATCAGCTTGATGCTCTGGAGTCGATTGAGAGGCGAGCCAAGAGGATCATCGGTGATGATGCGCTTGTTGAGTCAAAGCTCCAAAGCCTTGAGCATCGACGCCGAGTTGCTGGCCTGGCGGTTTTCTATCGATTACACTTCGGTGAGTGTGCGTTGGAATTGCACAATTTAATTCCGCCAAGTCCGTTCCATCATCGGACCACTAGACGTACGGCGTTGCGCCATCGGTACATGGTGGATATCCCACCCATTCGTACAAAGCGTTTTGGAAACACATTCATTATGCGTACAGCTAAAGAGTGGAATTCCCTGCCGGAGTCTGTGTTTCCTGATAGCTACAACCTAGGGGTCTTTAAGTCGAGAGTGAATAGGTTACTTCTAGGCAAGCGTGCTCCATCGTCGGCCACATCATCACTTACCATCAGGTGAGATAGTGGTCAAACGCGAGCCTATCAATAATAAAAAAAAAAAAAAAAAAAAAAAAACGACAAAATACTCATAAAAATTATTACTATAGCTGGAGATTGAACTCGCAGCATATTATGTCGTTCAATGCCAACATTTTGGAATATTGCTCACTCCCTATGATAAATACTCGTAGTATGATAATTTATAGCCGATAAATTATAGATTTTATAAGTTGAGCAGAAGTATACCTATATTACGTAAGCAAAATCTGAACAGGATCCTTTCTAGTTTTTGCGCCAACAGTAAACATCGCTCATCAATTTTACTGTTTTATTTTTCTAATATGGGGCAAAATTATTTTCTAGGACGTAGTACGAAGGTGACCGATGAAGATCCAGTAATTGCTTGCGTAGGAGGGAGAACGCATCATTTGATCGAGAATCTCGACCCGAGTACGGTAAATAAGAACAAAATATAATTTCATTAAGAGATGATAATTATATTACCATCATTAAAAGATGGTTCTAGCGTTCTAGCTGTTTAACTTCCAGTAAAAGCCTTTTTTGTGTCACACCAATCGGTTCCGCTTTGGTACTTGTATTTGGTGTCATGTTTGGACACATAGGATGCATTTCATCGACAGTCCATGTTATTATATCATATTTGTTTTTTTTTCTAGACTTACTTCGTTAGCGTCTTCGGTGTAGCTAAGGACCGTCGGTCAGGGTCCTTATTAGCTACGGGCAGTGTGCGTCCACGCACATCCACTGCCAAGCGCCTCCGAGAGAATATTCCTACGAAATCGGATATAAGGGGGAGAAGCGTGTTTTATTTTAAGGTAAATTTGTCCTTATGATTTATATCTCGATTTTGTCCACTGCTGTTCATAGACCTGTCTTTTTTTCTAACTGTAGGTTTCAGGATCCAGTTTATTCCTGTGATTTGATCCACCTATCTCGCTGCTGGTAGTACAATACTTTCTCTTCCAGTCCTAAGACGCCTTGGATCATAAAAGACTTTTATCAAATCGATGTCATGGTTTGAAAAACCTACAAGCTCAAGCATCATCATCATTTCAGCCGATACACGTCCACTGTTGGACATAGGCTTCCCCCAAGCGTCGCCACATCGAACGTTCCCGTGCGTCCCGCATCCATCGGTTTCCCGCTACCTTCACCAGGTCATCGGTCCACCTTGTAGGAGGCCTTCCAACACTGCGTCTTCCGGTACGCGGTCGCCACTCCAAAACCTTTCCGCCCCAACGGCCATCTGTTCTGCGAGCAATGTGCCCTGCCCATTGCCACTTAAGTTTGGCAATTCCTTGTGCTATGTCGGCAACCTTAGTTTTCCTGCGGATATCTTCATTTTTTATTCGATCACGCAAGGAAACCCCAAGCATAGCTCTTTCCATTGCTCTTTGGGTGACTTTAAGCCTTCTGATGAGGCCCATTGTGAGCGACCACGTTTCGGAGCCATATGTCATCACTGGCAACACGCACTGGTTAAAGACTTTCGTCTTGAGACACTGTGGTATGTTGGACGAGAAGATACCGCGTAGCTTCCCGAACGCTGCCCAACCGAGTTGGATTTGACGGTTGACCTCTTTCTCGAAGTTAGACCTACCCAACTGGACTGTCTGTCCGAGGTAGACGTAATCGTCCACAACTTCGAGTGTAGAGTCTCCGACCTTGATAGGAGTGGGCGCTACATGGTTGTTAATCATGATTTTGGTTTTATCCATGTTCATTTTAAGACCCACTCTTAGAGAAGCTCTACTGAGGTCATTGAGCATTGTGCTGAGCTCCTCCATAGTCTCCGCCATGACTACTATGTCGTCGGCAAACCGAAGGTGAGTGATGTACTCGCCATTGACATTAATGCCTAGTCCACTCCAGTCCAGAACCTTGAAGACAAGCATACATTTTTTAAACGATGCACAAGAGTACCATCTCAAGAGCTTGCAGATTGGTTCCATTATGAAGCACTCCATATTGTGCCGGATTTCTGCTTCTGACTCAGGTGATGATGATTAATCGTGCTTTGTCTTTTGGCTTTTCTACTGGGGTGTCCTCACTCTACAGTTTCAATTCATTTCACATGAGTACAACCACGAGAACCATCTGCACATATCTACAATTTAGAGAATCTTCAGTTACATCTGTAATTTTGCAGGCCACAGTCGGTGCTGGAGGCGGTCTCTGGCTGACTTTATCAACTTGTGGAGGTGCAGTCGATGTCGAAGTACTTGTTCGAGGTAAAAGGCTCCATATGGCTAGAAATATTGGTAAGTACTAATAGTCCTCCTGACCGAATATTAGTATAAGAGCAGACCAGTTTTCAGAGAGGGATATTATAGTATTATTAGGTTTTTGGAGCGTACTGGATTCAACAGATTGAACGGGATTGACTGTTCAATTATATAAACAGTATTTGTTGGAGATACACATTCACAGAGATGACTCAATGATCATCTGATATACACTAATGATAAAATCAGAGATAAGTATGGAATTAGTTAGTATTTGTATGAAAGTAAGTTAGTAGTGAATGATATTAATACTGTGGTAGTGATCATAACTCCAATAAGCAGACAGATGAACTCTGTTCTCTCACTGTTCTCCAATGGAACGGTAATCTGACATCACCGGAGAATGATTAAGCGCAGAACCAAAAACTCTAATTTTTATATGAATAAAAACTAGAGTTTTTGGTTTGGTCGTGGTAATCAATGATGATTAGATCAAAAATATCATTATTAATTAGTAGGACCTTTAATGATCACAACTTATTCCTATAATGAAAACAGCTTGAGATAAAGCAACAACCGGAATTGGACATGACCCTCGAAAATGTTTTTTTTTCAGACCCTCACTCCAAATTCTTCGTGCCAGCGCCAATTTCAACATCTTCCATCCAAGAGACGAGTGACGAAGGGTCAGTGCAGTTCGACTCCAGTTCAGAGGAAGCCAGAATGAGATACGTCATCAAAGTTACGCCAAGCAGATGGGATAGAGACGGGGCTGTTGGCATAGAAGTGAGTAGAATCGTAAATTGATTGAGAAATAGTAAATTGATGACTTGGCATAATGGTCATACAATATAACTTTCAGCAATACATAATTTTTTAACAACAACTTCCTCCGAATGATGTTGTACCACGGTGCTCGGTGCTTTTTTGCGTTACCTTTGGCCTTTTCTGTCAAAATTGAAAATGCATCGTGCAAGAAACGCAAGGGTTTCCTCAGTTGTATCATAAATGTAATTCCAATACACTTACTCGTAAACCCGCCCCTATCCCCCCGCAATTAGCAATTTACTGTTTTTCGTACTAGTGCGGAAAAATACGCGAGTTTGCCCTCGTTACAATTTATTTCATTTATCGTATCACGCTGAGCGCTAAGCGACACCCACAAGTCACTCGTTAGCCCCCGCTGAAAAACGTCATTTGATACATGTGGGTCACTGCAGCACTCGGATTCCACCTCGATAGCAATGACAATTATTTTCCACGTGTATCAAAATTTACTATTTTTTAACAACGCTTATTCAACAAAGGTCAACTATTTCAGTTAACAGCATCGACCACACGATGGGGCGTTAGTACGCCAGAACTAACCGAAGACGGAGCCAACGTCAGGGAGCTTCGACCAATAAGATCCTGCAGGTCTGTGGATGTAGCATTCCTGCCAGCCACTCACAATGCTACAGATGTCATTAGGTAAGATCACTAACAAATCCGACCAAATATTGATCATTATCATCATCATCATCATTTCAGCCGAAACACGCCCACTGTTGGACCTAGACCTCTCTTAAGTGTCGCCATAATGACCAGTCCTGTGCGTCTCGCTTCCATCGGATTCCCGCGACCCTCACCTTGTGGGAGGCCTTCCAACGCTGGCGTCTTCCGGTACGTGATCGCCATTCGAGAACCTTTCTTCCCCATCGACCATAATTATGTTCTTCGAGCAATCCTGCCCACCGTCACTTTTTGGCGAATTTTGATCACGGTAGCCAATTTCGAAGAACACTAATTAAGCATGCAGGTGATATTAAAGGTCATAACTATGTGCGCAAACGCAGGTCCACTTTCTATTGTTTTACTCTCATAGTTCGATGAGCTGGCAATACGATGCTGTTAGATTTTTCGTAAAATTAATTTGTTTTTATTTTCAGATACTGTATCCAGGCCCGTGAAACTATGAGTGGAGAAGCGTACGGATGCTGGTCTGGTAGAAAAGCTGCCAAAGGTCAATGTATTAACCATACACAGAAAACGTAAGTCTTTATTTATATTTTCAGAATTTTACCGTACTTTCTCATTCGATCATATGTAGGGGTAGTATATTCCAAGTTATGATAGGTACCCACTAGCTTCTCGAATTCTTTCTCTGTTTTAGGGTTCCGTACCTCAAAAGGAAAAACGGAACCCTTTTATGATCAATTTATTGTCTTTACGTCTGTCTGTCTGTTGTTTGTCTGTCAAGGCCCTTTATTTCGGGAACGCTTGGAAGTAACGAGATGAAATTATAACCATTCAAGTCTGCGGTCCCTTAAATCTGAGAAAAAATTAAACTTCTAAGTTACTGAAAAAAAAAATACGGCCGTTTATATCGCAAAAAACGTACCTAAAAACTAGATACATTTTAACATTCTCAAGGGAATCAAAATTCATAGGATACATCCCGTTGATCTAGAATCATGATATTTGGCATGAAGCAGGGTCTTGTAGCATGAGTATAGAGAAAAATCTGAAAATTTTAAATTTGTAGTTACGTCATAAAAAAAAAAATTTTTTTTTGGTTCGCAAAAATCTTCGTAACTCAGTTCGGGACTGTTTTCATAGATAAGTTTATGAAGAACCATCAGTGCGCGGATATGGATGATATTGCACACGGATAGATTCCTGAAAATCCTGAAATAGGACATAGAATATTTTTACCCCGACAACAGTACGTTCCCTGGGGACAATTTTGAAATCTACTTTTAAATGAGTGAAGCCATAGGCCAAAGTTGATATAGAATAAATCGCAAAGATGAGGCCTACCCTCATCAACATCAGCCTTTCTAATGTTCCCACTGCTGGGACTCAGACCTCCTCTCTAGGAGAGGGAATGGGCCGTAATCCACCACGCGGGCCCAGTGCGGGTTGGTGAATGTCACTTGTCTTCGAATTTTTGGTTCTAGGACATGCCGGTGACCGGTGCAGGTGGACGTGAGGCCTACCCTTAGAAGTACCTAAAGCATTAAGTCCGCCACTGTACTTTGGTGCATAGTGTTTAATAAATAAATTTGAACAAAGTTGAGCTCCTTAGCAGTCCTGAGTTGAGTTTTGCGAATACTGACAAATGCTTTCACTGATTGGACAGGTCCACTCAAATCTGTATGGTTCTTTCTTCAAAAGACCTGAGATGGTTCCGAATCTGCATCGTTCTCATGTGATTTTGACCATTACATATTTAATGTATGGACTTTAAAAGAGACTTTGATCCCTGAATTTGTTTCGGGGTTTCTTCTCAGGGTAGTCAACTAGGAAACACCGGCCTCATCTAGTTTAAACTGACGAAAAAAAGACGTGTGTCACTCGGGGACTGCCGCGGTAAAGCATAGCATTTTTATCAACTTATGCAATTATAATTATTTATTTATTTTATTTAAGCAGTATTTTTTTCCTTTGTTTTTTTTTTCTTTGATATTAATTGAAGTTACACTTTCACACATTGAATTGAATTTTGATTGATTGTTCACTCATTTGTTTTCTTATCGGTCACCACGCTCAAAAAACAAATGAGAGGGGGGTGTTAGGTTATTTTCGTTACGGAATTTCTGGATTCGGTCTCCACGCTCAAGGCCCGCGATAGAAGCTATGCAATAGCTTAAAAAAAAATTGACGTGTAAAAGTGTTATTTAAAACCTATTTGCAAAATAAATCGTTTATCAAATAAATAAGTACGAGTGGGGGACGAGCAATAAGTAGCTTGCCCTCCGGCCGTCTGGTAACTGTCCGGATCGAACCCGAGTCGTCAACAGCGCGTAGTGTTCCACGTAGGTACACCTCAAAGAAATTTCAGCAAAACCGTAGGGGCCCAGCAGGGTCGAAGCCTACTGGGCCCATGGATTTAATTCCGAAAAGAAAACCGGGTTCTTGGAACGCAAAGGCAAAGACATATAAGTATGGTTTTAATCAGTCAAAGTCTGACACATCATACGGAGAAATCATTGAGTGGCTGGCCTGTTGGTCTAGTGGTTAGTGGCCCTGACTGCTATGCCGCAGGTCGTGGGTTCGATTCCCATCCAGGACAAATGTTTATGTGATGAGCATGATCATTTGTTCTGTGTCTGGGTGTAATTTATCTATAATATGTATGTATTTAGAAATATATAAGTATGTTTATCAGTTGTCTAGTACTCATAACACAAGCTCTGCTTAGCTTGGGACTAGACGACGTTGTGTGATAGTTGTGGAATATATTATATTATTATTATTGAAATCATTGTTTCTCACATTAAAAAACCTAAGAAATACCCTGAAGCGCTGTTTTGGTTGGGTGTTAATTTGAAAAACTTTTTTTTCAGATCCAAAGTTATTAAGCAGAAAATTGGCGGTTTAAAGGCTGGCAGGAAGTACGCTATTCAAGTGATCGCATCGAACAAAGGTTATTCAGTACCTTACAACACTCTTTACGTCGATACCAAGATTTCTTGCAAAGAGGACTAAATTGTGACGTCACTTTTTGTTGCGCAAGAGGGAATGGGGTCAGGGTAGGTAATTCATTTCACCATTTGTTGAATGCCATTAAAACAACTTTCAATGTTAAGAGATTCTAGAAAAACTGATATTATATAAATATACAAAATCTAAGGGATTGTCACGTATTACTGCGGAATCGTTTAAATGAGTTACAGCAGCCATAAAAAAGTCAACTGAAGGAATACGCGTGGGTCAGTAAAAGTCGTAGGAAATCATGAAATTACTTCTCCCGCTCTGGGAGGAGCGATAGGGAGTGCCAGATCTTTACTGGCGGCACAAACGTGGACACTTTTGTGTCTTGTGTCAGATACAAGCTACCGATGAATATTTGATTTCTATAGAACCAGTATGAAATCATTCACTCCCTGCTAATACGTAAACATTTTTTGAGTCTTGTTGCTTCCACTTAAGACATACTCTTAACTGGACCAAAAACTGTTTCCGTTTACGCAGCGCCTTAGACCATGCCAAATACCTTCAGTTATCTACTCTTTGCCAGGGACCATGGCTAAGTCTTTTGAACAATCCTGCATTTTCTTAACAAATTTTTACAAATCAATCCCCCTCTTGCGTTGCGAAAAAATACCTTTGGTAACAGTATTAGTAGATTAAATGAACGTCAGTGTTTTACTATTATGTTCTTAAATATTAATATTTATATTGTTGCATGATCTAAATGCTTTACGCGGCTTTAGCCCAAGTTTCCCGACACTAGGAATTACGCTTGTATCGTGGGTGCGTTTACAAACATGTACAAAGTGTAAACTCAAATTTAAAGAAACCCTTTTTTACTGCCTGCTCAACCGATTTTAAGTTCTATTTCGTAGGCATAAGGATGGAATTAAAAGCAAAAAAGTGGAAAACAATACGTACTATTTACTGCAGCCGCCATTGGTCATGCCACAAACGTAATAAAAGTCAAAATCAGTTGAACCGACAGTAATAAGAGGTTTTCATAAATTTCTAATGTTATTTTGAACAGAGTATAGTCTCGGAACAACTAGTACGAATACTTGTTCCATACGGGACCGACCGTACCCGCGACTCGAGCACAGCAGTCAATCGCTCAACCACTACATTATAAACGTCCCATCAATTAGTAAGAAATTTGGAAGTTATGCATTCTAGACAGTTCTACGTATAGTCAGCGAAGTAATTAGCTTTTTATAACTACTAGCTCGGTGTGAGCTTCTATAACTGCGCCGCTAGAAAGAAGTACAACAAAAATAACTAAATATAAAATTCAAATTTTTGCGCCCCTATATGCACTTCACCTTATGCCTGGGTACCGCTGACACCGCCCTAATTACAGAACTGCGTTGTGTATACTCAGAATAAAAAGTAGGTGTATGACTATGAAAGTAGGTGTATCACTTAATAGTCTATTTATGTTTGTAATAGTTTTAAGTACTAACGGTACTGCTGATGTCTAGAATTCATGGTTTTCAAATTATCTTACTTTTGCTATCACTATGCGACGAACTAGGGCTGGGCTAAGGCGGGCAATTTTTTCAGTAATTTTACCTCAGCACCTGTTGCTTGAGACCGTTATCAATTCCTAAAAAATGAATATTTTGTAAAAAAAAAAAAAAAAAACTGGCCCTATTGCTGCAAATGTACAGCATTATAGCCTACAGTAGTTTCATTATAGCATGGCAATGTCGGCCGTTGACTGATCTTGATTTATTAACATTCTTAATTCAAAAAAATGAGAATTAAGCCTAGAGACATCTGTCACAGCTCAATACTAGTTACTAATTTCTTCTTTCTGCCCTTATCCCATATTACTTGGGGTCGGCGCAACACGTTTTTTTCTTCCATTCTGCACTGTCATCCGTCACACTATCACTAACTCCCTTTTCTTTCATATCACTCCTCCCACAATCCATCCATCTTTACAGTTGGGGTCTTCAAAGACTAAATGACAATGACCGATTTAGCTATGCTAAAATGAAACCACTTGGCATTATGAAGAAACTGTAAATAAATTATAGTAATTTAAACTATTACTTAATAATAATTATAGTTACGTACCTTCTTACTTATATCTAGTAGATAAGTTAGATCAATAAAATTGAAGCTTAAGTAGGTACTTGAGTCTTCAGGTATCATTAATTGTGGCATTTATATTTGTTTTAATTTAATTTTTACTACTTAATTTGCAGTCATTGTATATTATTTGTGCTTGTTTTTTGACGTTTTTATGTCTCATGGTGTAAAGAAACGAATAATGTACAGTCACACTGAAAACTAAAAAGCCTATAATTTTTATATTGAAGGAGTTTAATGGTTATAATTAATTATGTCATATCATGCCAATTACTTATATTTTATTTAAAATTTTCATAATTATTTAAAGCCATGTTCACTCATTTATGCATAAGCTGTGGTTGCCTATAAGTGTTCGTAGGACCAGGTTACATGTACCAATTTCTATTTCTAAGTTTTTTATTTTATAACAACCGTTGGTGATCCTTATAAATATATATGTAAATAGTCCACAACTGTAACAGTTTATGTTGTAATGTGTATCGGGCTGGTATCCATATATCTCCACGTTGAAAGCGCGTATTTTGCGCACAGGTGGGACTAATGTGTCAATCGATCGACCCCAGCTCATCAAGGTAGGTAGGTAACCTACCCTAACCCAACCCAGGTGAACCCAGGTGGGATCTCGAAGTATTTTGCCCTGTATCGAGAGACCACTGGCCGCTTAAACAAAATGATATTTTGTCGCTTGTTTTCTCTATTACTGGTTTACTGCTCCTCAGAATGTAGCTACACAGCAAATGTAAATCAATCAATATTTCGCAAAGAAAATGGTTTGGTTTTAAAGGTCAGCAAGGCTCTATGCGGGCGCAGGTGTGTACGAGTATGTGTGCATTTAACTCCGGTCAGATATTCAAGGAACTATAGTAGAAATTTTAGGTATTTTAGTTTTAGACATAGTGACTTCACTTTTAACCCTTGACTGTACCTATTTAGTCGTTGTCATTGAGAATCTGAATTTGGACGGTTTTGTACATAATGTTTTTCAGTTTCTTATTAAAAAATTATTACATCGCACATTTTTGGGACAATTGGTATGGCAACATTTTATAAATAGTACCTAATTTTGTAACGATTTAATTATAGAAAATGTATCAGTTCCTAATATTTTGTTTGTATATACATAGAGTTGGTAAAACAATTATTATTGTCTATAGTTTAATCTACAAATTAAATAAAAACAGTAATGGCATGCGTTTGTTTTTTTTTATCGTTATTTTCATACACCACGAATTATTATTCACAGACGGCATTTTTTAGGGGTAGGATATCAACAAAACTCCTGTTCTGGTTTGATCGGGAAGAGTTCTCAGACTTTAACTGACTAAAACCTAAAACCCATTAATCATCATTTCAGCCGAAAGACGTCCACAGCTGGACATAAGCCTCCTCCAAGTGTCGTCACAACAAACGCACCCTTGACCGGTCCTGTACGTTTCGCATCCATCGGATAATGAAACTAGAGTCGAACTAGACTTGGGCAATTATTAGGGCAAAATGAAATTTGATGTAGTCAACACTGGTTCAATACCTATACACCCCTACTTTTTAATTAGTACAAAAAAAATTGGACTGTATCTGTACCCGTTGCTGATCATATTTTTGTATTCAAAAGTAGAAAAAACCGAAATCCTAAAATTAACCACGAAAGGGTAAATTCATCACAGATTCAATCATACATAACAATTGCTAGTAGAAAATACTGCGGGAAGTGTTTTTCCATTTTAATCGTCATTTATTCATTCATAATCAATAGCCTGCACAATATTTCCATAAATTGAGAGACATTTTTGGATAAACACAAACGCTAATAACTTTGCTGTTTATGAATATCTATTATTTATTGAAATTTTACTTATATAATAACAAGGGCTTTTCTAATAAGCCCTTTAAGTATTTGTACTAATTAAAAATTAGTGGTGTATAAGGTTTATTAAGAGATTTTGATAATTGTTTAGTGCTATAAGAACCTTATAAATAAAAAGTATCGAATATAAGTATTTTTATATGATTAAATATGATACAAAAATCCAAAATTGTTTGACTTTTTAGACAGACTATACTATCTTTTTTTTACCATGATTTATAAAAAATACTATATTTCCCCAAGAAAAGTGGCAACCCTAAGCTTAACGTGATTTCCAAGACGCCGAATCTTGGTATGTTTCTAGTCACCATTACGTTTTAGCACCGAGTAACCTTGGTCGATCCATGTGACCGTTTTTTAGTCACAATCTCTTTGTGTAGTAAGTAAAAATAATAGTGGTGGGGCGGGGAGATGGGGATTTTGCGCGATACTCGAGCGCGTCAGAAAATCTTAAGGGGAGAAACCTTGAACCTTGTAATGTACCCTCGGGGTTCGTTGAGGGCAGCCCGTCAGATTAGTAAAAAAAAATGGTCATCACATCATCATTTCAGCCGACAGGCGTCCGCTATTGGACATAGACCTCCCCAAGTGTCGCCACAATGCGGCCCGCATCCATCGGATTCCCGCAATCTTCACCGGGTCATCGGTCCACCTTGTAGGAGGCCTTCCAACGCTTCGTTTTCCGGTGCGCGGTCGCCACTCCAGGACCTTTCGGCCCCAACGGCCATTTATTCTACGAGCAATGTGCCCTGCCTGCCCATTGTCACTTAAGTTTGGCGATTTTTTGTGCTATGTACCTTGGTTCTCCTGCGGATATCTTCATTTCTGACTCGATCTAGCAAGGAAACTCCGAGCATAGCCCAATAAAAAAAATGATCCTCGGAAAAATTAGAGCGCGTCAGATTAAGACAAGGTAAGATAAGTACATGCAGAAAAATGTACATAATTTCAATAATCTGACAATTTGAGCGTGACATAAGCAAATGAATGAGAGCAGTGGTGGTAACGGCCCCGACTTACGAGTTGTATGTCGCGGGTTCAATCCCAGCCAGGTGCATTACTTTGTGTAATTTATTTCTTCACCACTGCTCTCAAAATGGTGAAGGAAAACATCGTGAGGAAACCGGCATGTCCTAGAACCAAAAATTCGAAGACATACTGTGTGTGACGTCCACCAACCCGAGCCGGGCCCACGTGATGGATTACGGCCCATTCTCTCTACTAGAGAGGAGGCCTGAGTCCCAACAGCGGGAACATTATAAGGCCGACTATGCTGTAAGCAAATGGGTGAGTCATAAAGTTAGATTGTAAAGTTCCTGTTAATATTTTGTTGCAACGAGTAATTGTTTTACTACTGTTTGCTAAGATAATTTTGATAGGAACGTTGAAAATTTTACCTCTTCGATGGTTTTAGCTACATCGCCCCATTAAAACCGTCAAATTAAAAACAGAAAAAAATAAAAATAAAATCAAACGCGCTGGAGTATTTCGAGGTTGTCGTAAGAGGCGACTAAGGGACATACCAGAAAATGGGCAGCAGCATTCTCTGTAGATTTCAACAACCACTGCAATCGCCAACCCGCTTGCCAAGCGTGGCGATTATGGCGAACCCCCCCGTGAAGAACACAACTAAATACTTAACTTTTTTTTCCAATGGATGCGTGACGCACAGGACCAGTCATTGTGGCGACGCTTGGGGGAGGCCTATGTCCAACAGTGGAAGTCATTCGGTTGATATGATGATGATGATGATGATTTCGAGGTTGCGTTTTTTTTAATTTTTTTGAAAATTCTTGCTCGCTTTTCCCCCAACTAAAATGGTAACTTGTCTTAGGGTGAGTTGCACCATTTAACTATAACAATAACCAAACCATAACCAGCCGCGAAACGGCCTCCTATTGGTCAATTCGACGATTTGACAACTGTTAACGGCTTGGTTATCGTTATAGTTAAATGGTGCAACTCACCCTTAGACTTTTTTCATTTTAGAACCTAATCTTCACAATGCAATAGGTCCCCACGGCGCTTTAGTAACTGCAAACTTAGCATCCGTTCCTCCCCTAATAAAAAATTGTATGTCACACTAATTAAATAAAGGGGAAAGTTTGTGACTTTGTTGTCGTGTGTATGATAACATAAGGGTGAGTTGCAAAATTTAACTTTAACGATAACCAAACCATAACCAGCAGTAAAACGGCCTCCTATTGGTCAATTCGACGATTTGACAACTGTTAACGGCTTTGTTATCGTTATAGTTAAATGGTGCAACTCACCCTAAATAAATTCTTCCTTATCACTACATTTTTCCCCAGAACAACCTGGATACTTTGTTTACTTACCCCTTGGATAGGAACATTCTTAACACACTCTGGATAAATTCTTTCTTTAAGGAGTTGTGACGCCTGTCCAGAGCTGGTTAGGCGTCTCTACTCCTCAAGCATTAGCTGAGCAGGCGTCACGGCGTCTTCACGTTTCGTATGACGCAGTTCCTCAACGAACATGGCAAGTTTGGGGGGTTCTTTTTTCAGATTTTGGCAGAAGAAACGCGCGTTTGTCACGATTGTGTGCACTCCTTGAAAGACTCGGTGGAGGTGTAGGTACACCGCTTGCGCGAAGCATCGCCATGGCCTAGTGGACGCGATTGGTGGTGACGACATCACGCGAGGAGCCCTGGTTCAGGCCATGGTCCGAAGTGAGAAGGAATGGGAAGTTGTCGCCTCTTTATTGGCGATCTCCTTCCAGCGTGAAGGAACAGCTTCACAGGAGACGCTCTGAAATTGCATCTCCTCCCATAAAAAAAACTTCTACTGCATTTCTAAATAAAAGTCATTTCGCAATTTTTTTTATTGTATTTGTCTTTTTTTTTTGTTTTTTTATTTCGACTAACGTTCAGTGACTGTTTTAATTATTTACAAATGGTAGGTTAAATTCTTAGTGGATATATTAGGTAAAATTAGTGTGGTTTTGTATCTCAAGTTGTGCAACTTGACCATATTTTTAATTAGATAGGCGTAATCTCAGTAAAATCTAGCTAAGTTTATTGTAGTATTGAGTATCTATCACAGCACAGCTATTATAACTCGATACATTTACTGTCAAATACTACAATAACATTAGATTGTGTGCATCCGGTAAGTCCCCTCTTTGAGACGCCGCATGACGTAGGTCCTCACCGGACATGGTTCGTTCGGGAGTTTCCTGCACCGGATTCATGCGGAAGTGACGCCCGGGTGTCGCCACTGTGCGAAACGCCTGGAAGACACGGTGGAGCACACGGTCGAGGTGTGCCTTGCTTGGGCGGAGCATCGCCGTGCCCTCGTGGGGGCGATCGGCGGCGGAGACCTTTCGCGCCGGGCCTTGGTTGAGGCCATGGTCCGGAGCGAGAAGGAGTGGCAGGCGGTCGCCGACTTCTGCGAAGCAGTAATGCTCGCAAAGGAGGAGGCCGAACGCATCAGGCAACGGCGTTATCGCCGCCGCCGCCGCCGGGATTCTGATCCCGATTTCCGGCCACCGTAGGCGCGGGCTTGCGGACAGTGAGCAATGGGCAGCTCACTGTCCGGCCGTCCGGTAACTCTCCGGACCAAGCCCAAGTCGTCGACGGCGCGCACTGTTTTCGCGCGCCTCAAGGAGTTGTCAGCAACAGCAGTGACCCAGCCGGGTCGAAGCCTACTGGGGTCAGGGTTATCCGAAAGGGCGCTCGAGCCCCGGTATGAAGGCTAGAAGGAACGGGGTAGGTCTTTTAGTCAGTAAGAGTCTGACACTATCTCCCGCTCCGCCCAAGAGCAGGGGATGTCAATGTATGATTTTTTCCCACCATAAAAAAAAAAAAGATTGTGTGCATCCGCAATCTAATTAATAAACTAATGAACTATTCATACGAAGACATAGCTTAAAAACCTTAGTACAAAGTCAAAAACATTATCAAAAAAACAAAATGTCACTGTGATCCATCCGATCCATCAGCCACTTAGATTAAATGCCTATCTAAGATCAGCCATCACGGCCATCACCATTGCAGCTGCTGTCAATATGTCATAATACACTGGTAGTGTTCCCACGTAAGGTTATAACTTCCTAAAATTGGGGGTATTTTATAGGATTTTCAAGACGTTCAATATTATTTGGAGTATTGTATAGTTTGACTCCAAAATATCTTATTAATGTACGAAAAAACACCTCTGAATATTTTAAAATAGAAGAAGACTTCCCAAATTAGAATAGAGCTCTAACCAAAAAATACGTAGAATGGAGATTTAAGCAATACGATAGCTTTTACATTGTATTGTATGTATGTAACAAAAGTTGTTGGATGATAATCATGTTACCTTCCTCTTGATATTTTCCATAAATCTTCTAGTTGTCTGGAAACTACTATTTTATTCTTAAAAAAAAAGCCTTCCTAATTTGTTGTGATTTTGAGAACCCCCTGATACACACTGGTACAGGTACTTAAATCTATACATACATATAAATAAAATTGGAGTGTCTGTTTGTAATATTAAAAAAAAACGCTTTTTACTACGTGCCTAAGAATATATTATACGGTAAATACACAAAAATAACATATTTTTAAAATTTTTGTCTGTCTGTCTGTTTGTTCCGGCTAATCTCTGAAATGGCTGGATTAATTTTGATGGGACTTTTATTGGCAGGTAGCTGATTTAATAAGGAGTAACTTAGGCGACTTTTATTTAAGAAAAAATAAATCCTATAGTCCACGCGAACGAAGTCGCGGGCACAGCTAGTATTCAAATATGGTTAAAGGTTGAATCTCCTTGAACGATCGACATGACTGTCAAAAGGAGAGATTCGGGTTTGGAACTGATGCATAAAAATAGTATGCGCGGTATAATTATGGCCGTATTGCAATATAAAATATACATAACTTATAGATACTTGTGTAATCTGTATTATTTACGCTTTTTCTTTAAGAAACATAATTGAACAAAATGTGACAAACAATTTCAGCAAAATGTACAAATCCCTTCCACTATGGAGAAAAAAAATTATCGGTCTAAATATTAAAAATTCGATCGATTTATGTATTACACTTATATAAAAATCACAATGCCATTGCAAAGAATGAAAATAGGAGTATAAGCTGGATTTGTAACATGGATGTTGTGATTTTTTTTGTCTAAAAAATAGTTCATCGCAGACTTTGTTGTTTAACCAGTGCAATGTATTGTAAAACATATTAAAGCAGAGGAATAATCTGTAAAAATATACTTAATTATCCCCTTCAGCGAGGAAGGCTATTGGTTATTTGTAATGTAATATATGTAACTTTACGACCGCGAGGTACAGTTAGTGTAATAATAAATTACTATACCTACAAATCAATCAATTATACTAAACCTTATTTATTAAATGATCATTAATATAATAATACTTAATTAACCTTAATTGTATAATATTTTATGTATAAATAATCGCAACAAACCAGCACATTATAGTATGACTTGGCTGACCTATAGGTCTAGTGATTAGTGGCCCTGGCTGCTATGCCGAAGGTCGTGGGTTCGATTCTCACCCAGGACAAATGTTTGTGTGATGAGCACGATCATTTGTTCTGTGTCTGGGTGTAATTTATCTATAATAAGTATGTATTTAGAAATATATAAATATGTTCATCAGTTGTCTAGTACTCATAACACAAGTTCTGCTTAGCTTGAGACTAGACGGCGTTGTGTGATAGTTGTGGAATATATTATTATATTATTATTATTATATTATAATAATATCACTTATTATTAGGGAAAGTCCTCAATCAGAAAATGGCAACATTAGTTCAACAATTCTTACGCTGCATGGCACAAAGGCCAAAAGGCCATGCCATAAAATTGAAAAAAAAAAATCTTACGCTGCGTTCCGAATTGCGACAAAAGCGATAATATTGTGAATCCAACCAACGCGCAACGTCACAATAATTACTCAAAGCCCTTATATTTTGTGACCATTAATTTGGTCGGATTCGCGTTAAAATCAGTTTTATCGCAATTCAGAACGCAGAGTAAGTTACATTACAGCAGCTGTCATTGTCAATTTGTCATAGTATTTCTCACAACATAAATGTGAATGGTAATTTAATTTTATGTTATTCAAGATCGCTCTAAATAAGCGAAAAATAATACGAAACAATGTCAGTAAAAGAGAAAGAGTTCTTTGGGCCGCTAACACTTCACCAGAAGACGGAAAATCCTTCAATTTTCAAAAGTGAGGAGTTGTACGAATGTTCTTGTGTTTTGTGCGATGAAAATTTCACTTTACCAAATAATGAGAAGCAGCTACTAACTCATTTGTTTATTGAGCACCGTCTTGTCATAGCTGATGTGAATCAGATCGCAGATTTGAAGGAATACATTCGGTATTGGCGACTGAGATTTAAAGGTTAGTTCTATGGTTTATTTATTTTTTTAAACTTGCGATAGTCTGCTACCATCTAAATCAAAAATGAAATGTATGGCAACTTTAAAAAAATTTCTTCAGTGCTAAATGAACAAAAATGCGTCGTAATTTTCAGAGAAAGTATTTCTTCGTAAGTGTATTTTTTTTTAAAATGGTATAAATCAATGCTTGACTGCGATCCCACCCGATGGTTAACAGTGATGCAATCGTTGATTGTAGCCTTACCATCAACGATTGCATCACTGTTAACTAGTGTGCCTACACTAGTTTATTAAGAGCCTATTCACTTTAGCCTTGAAGACAACTAAATTATAATTGTCGGGAAGACCGCAGCAGGCAAATTGTATGTCCAAACATAATAATGTCTTTATATTATACGCTTATACCTAAAAATATTAATTCATTAAACCCCAAGCAAACACATTTAGGCTCTTATTGTTGTCTCAAATTACAGTATTGAAACGTTAATGCTATTAATAAAATATATTTTGTATTGGCCCTGCAACTCCTGTTGGTCATTAGTGGCAACAACTTCCCCATAACTTTTCATCTTTAATTGAATAAACTCCAAGCGAATGCCATCGTTCACTCTCTCATTGTCTTTCTATTGTGATTGTGGCTCTAATATGGTATTCAAAAGTTTAATCTTGACCACAAACCCACCGCAGACCACAAAGTATTTTTTGGGGCTAAATAATTCATTAAACCCCAAGCAAACACCGGTGTTCACTCTCGGTTAATTAGTTTAAACATCACCTTTAAACTGTCATCAATTATTATTATTCATTGATAAGACACTAGCAGCCATTAGCTAATGTGTGTGTTGAAAATAGTTTGGAGACATTTAGACTCTTTAACAAATTTTTAAAGTAGTTCAATGTGGGAGCTTTCACGTAAGTTTCCAGGAGCCTGTTCCATGTTGTTATGGCTCTGTTAGGTAGGTAAGGTCGGCACCAGATAACCGTGGAATAAAGGTTATTGAAATGTAAGAGGCCATTTGTTGACATTCTTAATTAATATATTTTTTAATGACACATTCACACAGGAGATTATTAAATAAGTTCTCCTCCTCTGGATGAAGCGAGAGGATGTGTCAGTCTTTTACTGACTAAAACCATCCTATGGTCCTGCAAAAGCCCTTTTTGTTCCGGGACCCGGGTAACTCCCAGGGTTACAATCCCGCAGATCCATTTAATAGATTGCATAGAGAATTAATTTGATATTGACCAGTGCTTTGAAACCCACCTGAGCTTAGTATAGGTGTAGATGCCATTGCTGGCCTTTCAGCATATGCATCGAGGACAAAGCTGGGGGAACAGCTAGTTAATAATATAAGAATCATAAATTATATTAGGTATGGGCAGACCATTGTCTACAGCAAGAATTTTGTTCAATCTGTACATTCCCCAGCTCTATGGACATATGAAAGCTTGTAACGTATTGATACATATTGTAGAATCATGCTATCTCAAAATTTCTCTAATCTTAAATTGTATGAAGGAATAATTGAATTTACTACTATCTGCAGGAATGTTTATATTAATTTTATTGATAAAGTTTTATTTCTCAATTTCAGATCAAAGCCTGGGGTTCTTCTGCACCACAATGCTTCTTGATAGCAAACCAGATGGTACAAAGTCTAAAAATGAGGAATATTATTTACTCAGTGATGTTCTTCCTGAAGATAAAGAGCTCCGTGCTAATCTCCAGCAAACAAGACTTGAGAAGCTGCTAGAAAGGCACCAGTTTGAACGCGAAGACAAAAATTATGTGAGAGAATGTCTTTTCTGCCGGAACATATCAACAACAACCAGAGCAAACTACCTGAATCACTTGTACGAAAAACACAACTTTCATATAGCTAAACCAGATAACTTAATATTTATCGATGAATTAATAAACACAATTGCAACTAAACTAGAAAAATTACAGTGCATTTTTTGTGAAGGTAACTTCAAAGATAGGACAATACTCAAAGAGCATATGCGTAAAAAAGGACATAAGAGAATCAATCCAGAGAACAAAGAGTATGACAAATACTTCTTAGTTAATTATGTTGGTGATAAGCAACAGCACAAACAAAACTACAGGCTTAGTACAAATCAGCATACAAAAAAAACATTGGAGTTTGAAAATGATTCCAATGTAGACAGTGACCCTGAATGGTCCGATTGGACCGAGGAGAATGGTCCATTAATAACGTGTCTCCTTTGTGAACATACAGAAAAAGATTATGACAGAATACTAGATCATATGGATCAACAACATGAGTTCTCATTTTTAAAGGCTACAGAAGGAATGGACTTCTATCGCAAAGTCAAAATTGTCAATTACATACGTCGTCAGGTACACTTAAAGCAATGCTTGTCATGTGAAACCAAGTTTGACGACTCAAGGAATTTGGAGAAACATTTAAAAGAAACCAAACATTGGGTTTTGTGTAAGGAGAAATGGGATCAACCTGAATACTATTTTCCAACATATGAAGATGATTTGTTCTTGTGTTTTATACAAGATGATGACGAGAGTTGGTGGTCAAGTGATGAACAAGATGTAGAGAAACGGAACAGTATGTCTGATAGTATATCTAAAGAAATGGCTATGGCCGTTCTGAATGATTAAACTGTTTTGTTTGCAAGATAATTAACACTTCCAGAACTAAGGACCGGTCGAGATGCCTGAAAAACCTAAGTTTGTCAAGTATACTAGGATTTGGACTTGGCATTCAAATATTAAAAAGTTTTTTTTGTTTGAAAGCGGTAATCTCAAAAACTACCAGTTCAAATTGAAAAATGATTTTATTGTTAGATAGTACATTTATCGAAGAAGGCTATAAACTATATTATAATAACATTACTCAATGATCCACGGGAGCGGAGCAGTAACCTAATACCTATACGAGAAGTACAGTTAGTACCTACATGTGACAACAACTATGAAGATGGGTTCTTGGCATTCAAACGAATTTATTGTATGTTCTTCGTACCGACTTAAAATGATATTATCTCATCTAGGTTTATGTTATCAATGTATTAATCAATAAAATAATTCTAATTTTACAACGGAAATAGTC
The DNA here is from genome assembly GCA_910589285.2 of Mythimna ferrago. Taxonomy (NCBI): domain Eukaryota; kingdom Metazoa; phylum Arthropoda; class Insecta; order Lepidoptera; family Noctuidae; genus Mythimna; species Mythimna ferrago. Next base: position 6,037,605 of record OU342691.1, on the reverse strand, counting down.
AAATGCTTTTGTTTTTGCAAACATGTAAGCAAGTAACAATGTGCCAGCATACTTGGACACAATAGTTTTAAAATTATTATTTATTAAATTAGTTATTTACTGAAAATTTGTATTGGTTGTTTTTTTTTAACACAGGTGACTGACTAGTCAATCAATACCTACATATTATAAATATAAGGCGTTGCGCAATATTGACACTTTTAGTTTTCATTTACTGACACCGAACACTATGGTTGTCATGAGTGGTTATGAATATGTGTTAAGGCTAACGTCTTTTTGTGCACAATATAGGTAATTTAAAATTGCGTGCAGCCAGTCTCCGCACCCCCCGAGCTGGAGCTCGGGCTAGATAGGATGCATGCGAGGACTGTGTCCACACAGTCCTCGCATGCATCCTATCGGGAAATAATAATGGTTCCGAAAAACAATTTAATCTCCAGCGATCGGTGGCCGACTATTATTCTAATTAACTAGCGTTATAATGAATTACCGACAAAAAACCCAAAACATAAACGAAAAAAATATCCAATTTAACAACAAATAAGAGCATGTTCAAATTACATTTTCTCCTAAAAAAAAATGGATCTTCGAATAACAAAACTAAACTTCCGAATAGAATACTGAACCTCCGACAAAATTACTAAGTTACCGACAACAGAGGTTTGGTCAAAGTAATCATATTTTTACAACTTGCATGAACTGTTTTAATTTCTATTTTTGGTTATCAAATTTATTTTTTAGCTCTCAATAATTATGAAAATACCTCAACTGTTCGGCCCGCGCGATGGGGTTCGGATCTACGTAACTACATTTTCATAATAAACTGAGTTTTGTTTTATTTTTATCTTTGTTCTCGCTGACATTATAAAAGTTAGGAAATTTGTCGATTAATAATACAGTATAATATTCTAGGAAACCAAAGTCTACTTGGTTTTCGATTAAGGCATGAATAGGGGTACGTATCAAAATCCCGAAAGTTCATTATACCTATGGCTGAAATACCGACGTGCAAAACACCGAAATACAAAATACCGAAAGGTTTAAGGGGCCGGCGGAGGATGAATTTCCATACAAACGTAATACCACGCTCATTTGCAGTTGGAGCATATATACAACATATTATGATGATATTCGGTTAAAGACAATATTTATCTAGGTTCCTAAAATTCATCCTCCGCCGGCCCCTTAAATGCCGATAGTCGTTATATCGAAACACAAAATACCGATGTTCAAATGCCCGAAAGGACGAAATCCCGAATATACGAAACAACTTGAACGTAGCGGTTGGTCACAGTTCTAACGTTACGTTACCTAACCTATTTCACCCAGTTCAAAGTGCAATCAAAATACAATCTACCTGTGACTAGACTATTAGACAATGGTAAACACATTTTTACGAGAGATTGTGGCTGAAATAGGTTAGGTTAGGTTTGAATTGTGACCAAAAGCGCGCGAGCCGAGCGAGCGAAGCGAGCGGCGCCGCGGCAGCGGCCGGCGAGTGCTACTTCTCAAAATAAAACAAATCGGGACCTTAGGGCACCCCGACACGGACGAGTCGGGATTTTGAACTTCGGGATTTTAAACTTCGGGATTTTAAACATTCGAACAAATGAACTTTCGGGATTTTAAACTTTCGACCATACGATCATTTGGCGTTTCAATTTTTGGGATTTCGTCCATCTGTAAGTAATTTAAAATTCTGGATTTTTATACGTACCTACCCTTGAATACGACTGTTTTAACTTTTAAACGCCTGAAATAGGTACCGATATCGAAGCATACCCGTGGTAAGTAAAATTCATGATATATGATGCAATTAAAAGTTATTGTTACAAGTACATTTTTATATTTTTTATAAGTTTCTGTATAGCCACTCAGAATAATATTTTCAGTATAATGTGATAGTTAAAATAGCACCACAATCTATGAAATATGAAAGGTAATTTATGAATTAATAATAGGCAAGTAAAGATAAAAATTACAAAGCAATGTTTTCAGTAGAATGTAATTTATGCTGGTAGAAAAGTATTATAGCAATAGACAGTCATGTTTATTTTTCGAAGATTTCAGTATCTCATTCGGTCGTTTCGTCATTTTTATTCGGACAAAAGTAGTCGGAAAGTTAGTATTTTAGGCAGTAGATTTAATATTTTGAGTATGGACAATTCTTCTTTTTTTGTCGGAGCTTTTATTACTACCCCATCCTATCTAGCATAATATTTAAAACAAAATTTGACATGGGTCGGAAAGTTGCTCTATTATGTATTGTTCAATAGTAACACTAGTTTATACGGTTTTCATATCCTAGCTAAAGTTATATTTACCTATTATTTATTGAGTTAGAGTAATCTAGAAAAAAATAAAAAAAATCTGTCACGTCTGGTTTAAGAAATATAAATTATTTACTTAATTTGATTTAGTACATAATTTTGGTATTATGTACTAAATACAAAAAATAATAAAAATCCCTTTTTTTATAGTTATTTGAATCAATTTCTCTTATGATGGACCAACAGTAAGTTTTCATCCCAAAATGTCTGATATTGGTTTTCAAAGATCTTTAAATCTTGGTGAAAACGGTTCTCCTTGTTCGTCATTCATATTTCCTAAGTTTTCAGGGAAAACTCAGATGCGAGTGTAGGAATTGAATCTTTTATGACATGTTTACTTTAATGACATGAAACCTAATTCCTGAACACCAATTTGGATTTAGGAAAGGGCATGGTACAATTGAGCAGGTACATAGACTTGTTGAAAAAATCAACAACTCATTTGAAAACAAATAGGTAGTACTGCTCAGCAGTCTTTCTGGACATTTCGCAAGCCTTTGATCGTGTATGGCATCAGGGTCTACTGGCAAAATTAAAAAGGTCTCTCCCAACAAATTTGTACCTGTTCTTGCGCTCCTACCTCAGCAAGAGATCCTTCCTAGTAAAACAAGGGGAAGAAGTCACAAATCTGGGTCAGATCCAGGCCGGCGTACCTCAGGGCAGCGTTCTGGGCCCTGTCTTATATCTCCTATTTACTGCCGACTTACCGCTAGATCGAAATGTCTTGACGGGCACCTTTGCTGACGATACGGCCATACTAGCTAGTGATGCCTGCCCTAGGAAGGCCTCTGCAAAATTGCAAAACAGCCTAAAGCTGATCTCGAATGACTAAAAGACTGAGGAAAATAAAGGCTAACGAAACAAAATCAGTTCAAGTCACCTTCACCACACGTAAAGAAACATGCCCGTATGTGACTTTAAATGACATTGATGCCTCAGGCGGAGGTTGCACGATATCTTGGAATGCATTTGGATAGACGCCTTACATGGAAATACCACTTTTTCACGAAGCGGAAAGGTCTTGGGCAGAAACTCCGTAGCTTAAACTGGATGATGAACAAAAAGTCACAAATGTCTCTAGAAAGTAAACTGCTCCTTTACAAATGTATTCTCAGGCCTATCTGGACCTACGGTACTTATCCAGCTATGGGGAACTGCAGTCAAGTCAAATATTGAAATACTCCAAAGGTTTCAGTTTAAATCTCTAAGACAAATTGTTGACACACCATGGTAGGTATGTGACAAATGAAAGAATACATAAAGACCTTAACGTGAGAACTGTCAACGAAGAAATCAAGGCAAATATCACCACATACACCACCAGATTAAAAACACACTCAAATCAGCTGGCAATGAATCTTGTGTCTAATCCAGTGACCTTCACAAGATTGAAAATAAGGGCACCCCAAGACCTACTCAAATAATTACCAGCTTGAATGGGCTATAGTTGAGAACGGGTGAAGCAGTGGCTCCATACCGTGCAAGATCGACATGAACACTACGTAACTATTGCTGAATGTCCTTGGACAGATTGCATTAAGAAGAAGTAAATAAAAAAATAAATAATAGTAGTTTATGTGACTAGGGGACAAAGCAGTGTCTAAGTCGCGGGCGGCATGTTGAATTCCGAACGAAATGAAGGTTGCTGATTTTAATCCCGAACGATAGTGAGGGATTTATAAAATTAACTCCCGATCATTGCGAGGGAGTTAATAAAGAAACCTGAGTGAAGTGAGGAATTCAAGCCGCCCAAGACAAAGACAGCTTTATCCCCGTGTTGCATAGGTACTCTACTTTTTACACCATCTGTGAGATAATTAAAAGACAATTTGGTCGACCAAATCAATATTAGAGAAATAAAAGTATTACATTTACAAGTTCATCAAACAAAACAAAATTCACTACTTACCTACTCCAAGATTCTATAGTTTCAATTTTCTATAATGCTCCCGTCAGTAAGCACGTTTTATTCTATTTTATTTTTTTTGTTAGTGGCCAGTTTGAATTTCGAGTCAACTTGTTCGATGCACGTACATTTTAATTCATAATGTTGACGATTTTTGATGTTCCAAATTCAAATCTCATTATTCCCTAGGGATCGGCCATACTGCATTATCTCCCTAGGGATAGAATGACTTGCTTTAAGTGAGGTTTGTTTGACGTATAAAACGACATTATCGAGCAGGTGGTGTAAAAAAATGTTTACCTACTTTAGTAATATCTACCCCTTTTGGCATACAATTTTAGGGCATAATATCCTAGTTTGGCATAACGTTTTCGCATAACTTTTATTAGCATAATAATATAGTTACCGGCACGGATCTTGAGCGCTCGGCGTCAGAGTGGGAATCGCTTTGCGCATTCCATACATTGCCGAGTCAATCGTCGTCGTTGTTAGATATATGCAGCAAGCGAAGGAAAGAATCACGAGTGACGTCTATGCCACGATGGCGAGGCGAGCCAATCACTGACATTCCCCGCCCCCGCGTCTCCCGTCGCTCTACTAATTGAGACCGAATATTTGACTTCTGCGCAACTTGAAGCCAGCGCTCAAGATCCGCGCCGATATCTATACTGCTGCATAATAATACTTTGGCTTTACTTTTGGATGCAACAGTTAGGTTAGGTCAGTAATGTAGGTATGTGTGTATGTGAGTATGTTCATCTGACTTCTCTCTCATAACTCCTACTCTACTTATCAGAACTCGACATTATGAGGTATCGTTAGAGCAACAAGCATTATGGCAAAACATTTTTGCTTAATAATATTATCATTATGCTGAATTTCTTTATGCCAATGTAAATTATGACAATATATTTTATGCTTGTCATTAGTTAACCGTTTAGGGTCAGGTGGGGCACAGTGAAACGAAAAAGTGATTTTAAATAGAAAAAAAAGTATGCATTAAATCAACATAATTTCTTTACTTATGCATTAGGCAGTCTTTGTTTTACTAAATGGCAATGAAAGATTGATGGAACAACATAACAATTCCCAACAATTTGCATTTTACTGAGATCAATTTTATGTTGCAGTGTGCCCCAGGTCTGGGGTACAATAAAACACCCATAGAGGCACAGTGCAACAAACTGGGGCATATTGCAACATCACAATACATTCTTATAAGATCAACAAAATTAATTAATAAAACAACAAAATTAGGTTAATCTATAAATCTTTAGTAAGTTTTCAGGAAAATAGAAAATATTTGCTTGACGTTTGGTTTTTGTTTGCCCTACAAGGGGTTGCAAAACAATTTCGATGTCATGCTTTGCAACAACTGCCATATCTGGCTCCAAAGGGAAACAAAAACCATTTGATTTGTGGCTCTTTCTGAGGTAACTTATATCGTATTCATCTGTTTCATCAGTGTGGAGTAATTGACATTCTAAATCTCTCCTGCTTTTCTCAAACTTATACCTTCCTCCACCAACTGTATAGCTGCTCTCATATTATTTTCGCTGTGTAATCCTATCTCCGTCTTTCTTTTTCTGTTCCGCACCATCTTGACTTACTGTTCCTAAAAACCAAAACAAATAATGCAATAGAACACTACACAATTTATTCTCACAATAAACATGGGGCACAGTAAAACATGTTGCAATGTGCCCCGTTGCAGTGTACCCCCATGTCACCTCGGACAGTTAAAAAGACAAATTCAAATTTTAGATTGTGTTTGCCGGTGAATGGTTTTGCAATTCAAAGTCACTATGAAACAAGTAATACATAAAAAAATCAAACACTCACCAAGAACCGTAAAATGACGGAATGAAAACGAAACACAACCACAGTTTTTTTCGTCAAAATATCCTCAAATTACAATAATTTTGAAATAAAAATGTCGTGCGCACTCGCACCGCTAAATGACAAGTGTAGTAAGATGGCGGCTTGTGGGGTTGCCAATACTAAAAAAAAGTAAAGACAATTGCTAAAAAGCCAAGAAAATATCGGTACTGTTGCACTGTGCCCCTCGTTGCACTGTACCCCTTCTGACCCTACTTTCATCTGTTGAAAATTTTTCAATAAATCGGCAAGAATTTCTTTGTATTTTTCACTTTTTTTTACTTTGCATTTCTTTAACGAATTTACAATGCGTCTTCTCTTTTTTTTAAATATTATGCCCAGCGCACACCGCTGGAGGCGCGGCGGAGCGCAATTGAAGACAACAATTTAATATAAACCTTAACTACCTTGACACACGTCTCACGTGATGTGACTGAAACACACCTTCCCAATATAAAGAATAGGATAATAAACAGTTATTATTGAAATCCTTAAAACGAAGTTTCTCTTTGGAGTCCTATTACCCCAACAATATATCTATTAATCTTGACAAATCTGTATATATACAATTTAGCAAATATTATAATAATAAAGTCAATTTTAAGATGGACATACCAAAAATTAACCAGATGACAAAAACTAAGTTTTTAGGCGTAGTAATAGACGAACATTTGGATTGGAAGGCACAGGTTGAGCATGTAGGTATGTAGCAAAGCGAATAAATTTGAATAGGTATGCCCTTAGAATAATTAAGAAGATTACAAATATAAAAACGGCTGTAATGTCATATCGAGCGTATGTGGAATCCTCGTTGCGGTATGGAATAATAAAATGGGGAAATAGTACCGACTTTAATAGAGAATTTATCGCACAAAAGAAATGTATACGAGCCATTTACAGAATTCCATCAGATGAATCATGTAAACCAATATTTAAAAAGCTTGGTCTGCTACCATTGCCTTCACTATTTGTATATGAAGTATGTATGTTTGTACAGAAACACAAAGAACTGTTCAAAACAGCGGAAGATGTATGTTCACGATGTCGGTGTGACCAATTCAGACTGGTACTAGACGAGATGCCCAGGAGTGCTAAATATAATAAAAACTGTGTGTGTGCGTATATTTAATAAATTACCAAATACATTTAAAGTCATAAATTGCAGACATTTTAAAATTAAATTGTATGTGGCTGAATGAAAATAATTTTTATAGTGTTAAAGAATTTCTTGAACATAAACTGTAATCTTGATACTATAATTTTGCATGCTTTAATATTAAGCAAAACATGTTTGGACTCTTTGTATTATAACACCTTTTAATACCGTGTTTTTTGCAAATAAATATTATTATTATTATTCTGCCAGTGTCACGTTGGGTTGGCAGCCCAGCAAGAACCTCTATCGAAATTTGTAGTTCGTGATAGTCTAGCTAAAAGAACAAACATAAAGGTTAGTAAAATCATGTATTCTAATTTACAAGCTTATACAAAAATTTTATCTACAACACGTAGACAACACATACAATAATAATTTAAATAGGTAAGTGCGTTACGCAACAAGTAAATTTTAAAATATATTCTTTAAAAAATGTAGCGAAATAGTTAAATGGGGACAAATGAGAAAAAAGGGAGTGGAAATTGGTTGCAAAAAGAACGTTGTATTTGAAGTTAGAAAAAACATAAACAAAGGTGATGAGTTTAATTTTTTTTAATGATATTAACTAGCGCTTGACTGCAATCCCACCTGATGGTTAGCAATGATGCAATTCGTTGATGGTGAAGCGCACTAGTTTATTATGCAGGTCCTTTTCCACTCGCCTATCGTCAACTTCGAGCACGGTTTAAAAGCTAGTTGCTTCATCTAACGCAATCCAACGCGATGTTTGATGTTTTCAAAAAGAGAGAGACAACGCCTGAAAACTCTGTTGGCATTCGTTAATTGTGTGATTTATTCCAATATTTCACGAAACTTGTTACAAGGAGTACGTGTTTTTGTTTTAAACCCTTAAAAGTTTTTCTAAAAATTTTCATCATTCAGAATCTCGACTAAATATGCAAGGCTTCTATTGATGTACTTTTTTATATTTTTAATATATGAGTACAGTATGGAGGGCCTTAGTAGAGGAGTTCACGTAAAATAACAGTTTTCAGAGGTCTTTTTTAGATTAGTTTTACACATGTTTTGATTTCTGTAGAAGCTTAGATAATATCTACAAAATAGCTGTGTATCCAAAATACCTAGAGAAAGATGTGTGAAATCATTATAATCACATAAGAACTGTTGTATGAAAATGTACCTCGAAAAGCATCCTCTTAAGAACCTATTCACTTTAGCCTTGTAAAAATTATTATCGGACCGGAAGACCGCAGTAGGCAAATTATTCCAGTCCTTATCTAGGTTCAAGTCACAATTCACTGTCTTATCCCCCTCACGCCTAGCCCTGATCATGTCAAAGTGTTCCATATCGCACGCACTACAGAGGGGAACGAAGTCTACCAAAAGGGGGTTGTTTTGGTTGGAAAGTAATAGTCTGTTGTGGAAGAAATAGTAGAAGAGAAGGATGAAAAACATCCCAGAGCATTATCGCTGAGTAGTTGAAAAGTTGCCCTATGGGAATGGAAGATACTCGTTCTCTCAAATCCAGAATTTTTTCGATCTACAGCCTGATCAAGGGGGACTTTAGTTGGACTTTTTTTAAAGGGAAATCAATTATGATGGGATAGTGGTCACTTCCATTGGTCATATTCAATTGACGCCAAAAGAGGAGACCAGACATAAATATTGGATGAACAGAATGTCAAATCAACACAGCTGCCGAGTTGCAGACCCGAGTGTGGACCTGTCGTTGATAAGACAAAGGTCGAGGTCATCCAGTATATCCAGTAAGCCTATGCAAAAGATATCTGATCTCCAGATATAGTGATGACAGTTGAATTCACTCATTCACACGATGCTAAATGTTAACAGTATGACCATGCTGCCAAATCATGTTGGCAAACATCCAACAATTTTTTTTGGGTGGTGGAAATCATCCAATGACTTCTCCCATTCTGAGTGAAGCAGGTGTGTGTGTCTGACTTTTACTGGCTTGTAGACTAAAACCACACCTGTATTTTTTAGTTGCCCATTGCTTTTTAGGACAATGGGTTTCCTTTTCAGAAATTCTCCGCGGTTCTAGCCAGTGGGCATCGCTCCTGCTGGGCTCCTACGGTTTGCTGACATCTATTTGAGGAGCTCTTGGATCACTACGCGCTGTTGATGACTGGGCTCGCTCCGGTTTATATACCTACCTGACGGCCGAACGGTAAGCTACCCATTGTTCAACATTCGCAAGCCCGCGCCTACCATGGCTAGTAGTCGGTGTCGGAATCTCAGCGGCTGAGGCGTGAAGACGTTCGTTCCCTTACGCGAGCGGCCTCTACCTTTGCTAGCATTACTGCTTCTCAGGAGGCGACCGCCTGTCAATTCTCCTCACTCCAGACCATAACTCGAACCAGGGCCCAGTACGAGAGGCCACTGCTGCCGATTGCCTCCACAGTCTACGAAGACACGGCGGTGCTTCACCCAAGCGGGGCACACCTCCACCTTAATGTTACACCGTGTTCTCCGGGTGGTCTACATAATGGTGACACCCGGGCGTTTCTACTGCCTGAATCCGATGCAGGAACCCCCCGAACTTGCCATATCCGATGAGGACCTGCGTCATGTGGAAGGAGAGGACTCCGTGTTACCGCCCCAACCACTGCTTCAAAGAGTCGACTTACTGCGGTGATTATGGCGTGCCCAAAACATTCTACCCTTGCTGTCACTGTGGCAATCAAGGCCACTCAATCAGACAATGTCCAAAAAGATTAGATGAGCCAAAATGTGCTACTTACTTGAGTTGCGATATTCAATACAAATAAACTTAAAAACATACCTACGCGTCATTAACTACGATCCAGTCTATAATTTCGCTGGCCCACAGTAGGTATTGAATTTTCTATGTAATAGAAAATGTAGGTACAACATGTAATTCAAAAAAATTCTGTCAAATCGCAGTTGAGCAACAAAAATTGCAACATAAAACCTTGGATCATGACATGTCTTTTATACTGTATGATACACAGAGATAAACCGCACATGAAATTTAAATTTCTTAAAGAGAATACAGTACCTAAGTAGGTACTACAACTGTATTACCAAGACAGTTATTACCACCAAACAACTGCTACAAACTACACTGGCACTGAATAATGTTTAAAGATACTTTTTAAAATACATTTTCCTCAAAGCAAATGATTCATATGTACGTTCCTTGCAGCTGACATCTGCTAACATAGCATTCACAGCAAATAATTACTTTATTAATGTTGTGAAATATCTGGCAGAGAAAAATAACCGGGCTCACTTTAAGAGCTCGTTGAACGACACTCGCAATCGAAACTGCAAGTTGACGCGTAGTTCAAAATCAGACTAAATCAGTTCGCGGAATAATGCTATTTTTGTTTGATAAAAATAAGTGAGGGATTGACGCAGCTGTGTGTGTGAGCAATAAGTGTGTGTGTAAGTAATTGCTTTATTTTTGCTGAAAACTTTGGGGAATCGTTTGTGAATATACGGACTAGTAATGTGTTTTTTGAAAATTTAATGTACCTAAATGTAATATTAGTACATAGGTATTAGTAATCAAAAAAAAAAAAAAAATTAAACCGACTCCAACGTGAAAAAACACTGAAAAGTACAAAATAACTTTAATTTCGGAAGTCGGTGTTAAATAACGAAGAGATCCTCGCCCTTGACGACCTTTTGTAGCGATGATAACGCGTGTTTGTCGCATTTGCAAGCGCTATAGAAAAAAAGCCAACGAGCTACATCATCGCTACTAACGCTATTCACGCATTTAAACCTTTATCAGAATCTATAGTGGTACTGCGCGCATGGCTTTAAAAAAAATAGCAGCCATTGCTCAGAAGTGGCACTTGCAGGACTGCTAACTTCAACAGCATACTATGCTCTCAGATAAAAATCTGTCAATCTACCGATGTAGATACTGCAACGCTGGTCTATTTTAGACACTTTCATTGTATTTTGCAAGTCGGGGCGAACCGCAGATTATCTATGTTTATTTTTATTCTGCAACGGAGCTATCAGAGCCATGCGGGACAGAATAGGTACCTACTAGGCCAAGCGCACACCGCCCGAGGCGTGGCGGTGTGCATTTCCTTGAAACGCGCGGGCGGCTCCCCCAAGCGTCGCCACATCGAACGCACCCATGTTTTTAAAAAACTTTCCAGGCATGTCCAAGTTCGTAACTAATGCAGCCATGACGAAGTACAATAATAAGATGACCGCCATCACAGTGGTCCGGATTTTCGAAAAAGTGGACATAGGATTGAAAATGCATATTTAACATAACAAAAAATGGTTTTGTATAGAAAATTTAACGCTGATTAATACTTATTGCTACAACTTTTCAAAAAAATTGCTGCTTCAGTTTAAAAAAGATGTTGAAGGGAAAAATGTATGGGAAAAAATCAATTTTATTTATTTTCCCCATTCAAAATCAAAGTATAGCAAACAAACCTTATATTCTGGTAAGTACCTGTTGTCCTTAACACGATAACATATAAATTACTTGCATATCCCTGCGGTCTTGGCGCTTATGATGCTTCAAAGTTTAAACTTTGAAGCATCATAAGCGCCAAAGATTTTAAAATCCAAATTTTTAATTTTCTTAATTATTGACGAGTTTTCCAACTAAGTTGGATTCAAAATATTTTTTTTAAATAAAATAACAATTAAACATATGCTTTTAGACAGGTATTTATTTATTTAATCTTATATTTTTGATAAAAAAAAAGTTATAAAAATATTTATCTTTAGCGATGCGTCTGGTCAGAGCGTGTGGTCAGAGGAGCCATTATTCGTGCAAAACTGGGGATAAATTTTCTAAAATAGGAGGCTAGTCCTATGAACTGGCGTAATTGCGTGACCGTTTTAGGAGGAGGCAGGGCAATTAAAGCTTCGATCTTTTTAGGGTTCGGACGAACCTCGCCGCAACTAACTACATAACCAAGATACTCCACACTTTTGTTCATGAAAGAACACTTTTTCAAATTAAAAGAAAAACCTTGTTCAGTCAAAATTTGTAAAACTGTGCGAGGGTAAACACGTTTGTATTTTCTTCTAAGAATTCAAAGTCTTAGGTAACCAATCGCCGAGCAGCGTAAGTACCTACCCACAAACAGCTTGTTGTTATTTTTTATGAATAACTTTATAGTATTTTTTTATAAAGGTACACCTGATTTGATGTTGATATTTTTTTATTCAAACATTCATTAGTAAAAGTCGTCTTTATTCTTGACTAGTTAGAATACAGTTTCACTACGGTCATCCATCTGTCTGTGACTAAAACCTACTGTCCACGGACGCGTAACTTCGTAGACGCGTTATACAGAGGTTTTATAGTTTTGTATTTACGCTAATAAGCAGGCGTACACCAATACGTATATGCATAGTATGACGCTACACGTCCGTGGATAGTACGCCTTACGTTTGTCTTGTTTTCACATACTCAAAGCCTATAGGATTTAGTCGCTCCAAAGTTTCCTCTGCTTTCCTACTGGGAGACCCTACTTTGTCTGTAATGAGGATCTACACTAAGGTCACAAATGAACACCATCCTGCTATTCATGAAACGCCTTACTAAGCGTTTTGTAGATACTGCTCTAAAACACCGCGGTGAGCAATGGGTTGCTCGCTCTCCGACCTTCTGGTAACTGTCCGGACCGAACTGAAGTCGTCGACGGCGCACACTGTTCCCGCACGCCTAAACGTAAACAGTATTCAGCAACTGTAGGGGCCCAGCAAGGTCGAAACCTACTGGTAAAAGAAAGGCTCGGCCCCGGTATGATAGGCATAGGAACGTGGTGGGTTTACCTACTGACTGAAAAGTCAGTAGGTAAACCTGACACTATCTCCCGCTCACTCACACACACTCCGCATTTTCCAGATTTAATTTGATTTTTTTCGTTTCAGGTCTACTCTTTACTCCCGTTGACACTGCTCCAAGAAATCCTGGAGGAAACTGGCACCGTTCGCAATCACTGATCGCTATCTTTCCGTCCTCGCCACCGAGACCTGCTGCGACGCTGTCATCGATGTCAGCCCCATCCCTTGATTGAGCCACCTGCACCGCTGAGCCTGTAGGTAGTTTGAAATTCTGCATAAATAATCAATTGTATATTTATATATTAGTTTTTATATGTATAATTCTTCTGTGCGAGTGTTTATCTCCAATACCTTCCAAACAGCTTAACCAACCAAGCTTACCAACCAAACCAGCTTTGGATGAAATTTTGTGTGTATATTTGTGTGGGTCCCTGGCTGGTTTGAAAATACAATTGTATCCGGTAGGTTGCTCTGCAATCGGGTTTTCAATATTGTTTTGTCTCTATTAACCATTTGCAGGCACTTTTGAATAATTAAATGTCGGTCAGTCTAAGAAAAGTAAAGCTAAATTGCACGTTCCAAAGCGTAGATCTCTATAGAGAAGAACGTGCAAGAAACTCCATGGACACTCTTTTAAATCATATTATGTGTTACATAAAATGCTTGTTTACATATTACTTGTTGCTTCTATTATTTTTCTATTATGTGAGCACAATGTAGATAATAAAATGACGCGTGCATCAGCCCCACTCAGCTTAACCGTTTTAAAGGGAACTGAATGACCCAATAAAACGTGCCACCAACAGCGAGACATTTGAGTAAGCATGACAAACTCTCGACTGCCATGCTCGTAATGTAAAAAAAAGTTGTAACCTAATAAAAATGCTCCATGGTACTTCACATTCACAAATTTGAAAAAGATGCTTCTACATTATACAATGCTATTGTGTCTTTCAAATTACAAATAATAAATAACTTTAATTTCGGAAGTCGGTGTTAAATAAGGAACAAACAATATCAATAGAGAAACACCGACTTCCGAAATTAAAGTTACCTATTTTAATGGTTTTAGCGTTTTTTTTAGTGAAGTCGGTTATTTTTTTTTTTTTGTAAAAAGTTTTTTATTCCACACTTTTTAGTTGCAATACACTTACAGCCAGAGTACCTTTTTCTCGTGACAATTCCAATTAACTCAAACCCTGCCAGGATACGTTGTTTTATTATGAAGTTCCCGTGTCTATATTCCGGCTCCATCATCATTATCAGATGAGTTCAATAGTACCTTATAGCCAAAGTGCATCTCATGACAATTCTAATAAGCCCAAACACGGCTAGGATACATTGATTAATAACGGATTTCCAGTGCCTGTCTTCTGGCTCCATCATCATCATCAGGTCACTTCGATGATACCATTTTCAACATACCTATTCAGAACAGAAAGAATTTATTTGTATTATCGTAGTCGCATACTATGTTCATTGTGATATCTGTGTGAGTATGAACTTCCGTTGGCCATTTCTGGTCTTCTTCACCAGTTCCACTTCATCAAACGTGCAATTTAGCTTCACTTTTCTTGGACTGACCGACATTTGACTATTCAAAAGTGCCTGCAAATGGTCTATTTGAAATAAATGATTTTGATTTGATTTGATTTGATTTGATTTGATTTGATCAAAGGTCATTTTTTGACTGTAAATGCCTTTGATGAAAATACCAAAAGGACTATATGGTTGCCTATAATATTTGAGGAGTTCCCTCGATTTCGCCAAGATTCCATTATCAGATCCCGACTTGGTGATACGGGACCATTTGGGAAGTATACCCTTTCCAACAAAAAAGAATTTTTCAAATCGGTTGGCAAGCGACGAAGTTATGCCCGAACGACAAACATCCGAATTGAGAACCTCCTCCTTTTTTAAAAGTCGGTTAAAAATAATATTAGTTTCCAAACCAATCACTTGTTTGTTTGTACTAACGTCTCTTATGATTTATCTTTTTCTGTTGTTTTTGTGTGTACATAAATAGTAAAATAAATAAATAAATCAATTAATTAGTACATCCTAGTGGTAGTAGATCTCGGGCAGTAGCCCAACAGACATAACACCCGTCTGGTCAGAGGATCCTCTCTTTCCAATGGTGGTTTGCGGGACTTTACTCTCTGTTCCGGATACCTCCAACACCTCTTTGTTCGTCATACAGGGCCTTACCACGAGCTCTTAATGCGATCTATTTGACGCCCTAAACTGTACTGTAAAGGGATGGTGCTATATAACATTATTTTTAGTACATTATGTAAAACCCAAAACACGTGTCGAATATTTTTATTTAAATAATCTATGTACAAAATTTCGTAACTGTATCATGAAAAATCATAAGGCTTGTCGATGTTAACTGGTTGTCCGCACAAATACATGGATGGCCATCCGGGTGACTGAGGGGTGGTTTTGCTCCCGTACCTAGTTCTGCGCTGACGCCTAAGGCCCATTATGACCTTCCGTGACCTGTGTTGTACTTAATGTCGATGGTGAATACAAGTTGGTGAATTTCTGACCTTTTTTAAAATATCTTTGGATGAAAATCTGACATAGTGTAAAATATATTCGAATCGTTAGTCATTCTGAACACCTACTAAACCTAAATGGTTAAGTATTTACTAAAAATAATGTTGAATAGAATGTATAGCTCCATCTTTATTTATTTATTTATTTATTTATTCATTTATGTACACACAAACACTTAAAAATCTTTCTTTCTCGCTCGCATTTTTGATCTTTTAAAACGTTATGGTAAAGTCCCTGGACATTTGATATACGAAACGCATTCACAGTGTAATAATTTATATCAGGCATTAAATTTTGTTTTCCCTCAAAATTTATTACGAATAAAAAATATATGGGTACATTTACTTTTAATATCCCGTCGTTCCTAATTGGAAGCAAACGTGAACAAAACTGGTTATAAATATTCCGTATCATTTATATCATTCTCGGATACATTGGCCGAAAACCCGGCCCTTATTGTTTAGAAAAATAAGGGGATAATGATCCGAGTTGTATGAAAAGTTGCTTCGAATACAACCGTTGATGTGTATCGTTAAATAAAATTGTATTCTGTTTTAAATTTTCTCGTAATATTTTGACTTTTGACTTTCAATCTTTTACGTTTAAAATGATATTTGTGGTTTTAGGGTAACATACACTACTTTCCTACACAAATGATTATTACCTACTATTATTTATTTGCGCAGTAAAAATCTGATATATCGATATATCTCTCTAAAGAAACTGGCTAAACCATAATGCTACTATTATGATTTTAGTATGCCAGTTCGTCGGGTCGCATAAAATGTTTAAAGTAATTCTAGCATGTGTGCGATAGAATCCCAATAGGCTAGCATTTCTGCAACGATTTTTATGGAAATATTAGCCTGGTACATACATTATTTTCTTTCTTTGCAGGTACATTAAGGGAATCAGCTGCATTTGTCTAAGTTTCGTAATGCTGACTGCCCCGTGAGTACCTTTTGCCGTAGCACTGTATGTGCCAAGAGAAGTGCCCCGAGACTAATGAAGATGTGTGCTATGTATAGTAAACGTGTAGGTACGTCAGGAATATCCGGGCAGTTGTATGAAACAAAACTTATTAGCTTATTATATTTTAGAGCACTTCATGACGATAGAATTAAAGAATTTAAATTAGCTTCAAACATCAACAACATAGGGGATATCGATGATATTTGTTTTACAGCTGAAGTGGTTGGGTTTGATAAACCGGTCGCAGTCTTCATACAAGCTAAACACAGGGAAAACAAGAATCAGATACTTAAAATGGATTTAGGTATTTACTTTAATAGTTACTTAAAAGTTAGGCGATGCTTTGATCAGAGAAAAGAAATATTTTTTAAGAGTTCATATGATGATGTAGAATGTTTATTCGTTTTTTATACGACTGCAAAAGATCAATTCAGTGATGACTTTAAATTAAAAAGTAACTTTTGCTCCATTTTGAACGATTTAATTGGTACAGGCGGTAAAGTCAAGCAACCGGACCAGCGAGATGAGGATGTAAAATTACTATGTAAAATAGCAATGAATGAACAAATGACCTCCCTGGCCGAACAGATAGCAAAATTTATAAACAATGACGGTAATTATCAAATGATGCTGGCTGACGATTTAATGCGAAGGTATCACGTCATTCTGGCGGAAACAGTTATGAATGTTTCAGACCTTCAACCTGATGGATGTCGATTTGCAACCTTTCGTAAAGAGTTCTTTGACACCCATGACGAATATCTCATTATTTTAAAAAATACGCTCTTTAAAGAGATATTTAAGAATAGAAAAACAGAACCCGTAGACATTAAACATTTACTGTCTGATTTTTTAAGTAAGCCTAGTGATGCTTCTAAACTCAGCAAGCTGATAGGAACCGTTATTACATACAACAATGATCAGTTAGAATTTAACAAACAATCTATAAAAGATTTTAAAATTGATATGAAACTAACAGATATTTCTTCATCGACTGTAAGTAAAGCTGTAGAACTTGCTGCAAAAGAAATATTATTATCACCGAAATTCAAACAAAGAGTCCCGTCTGGTTTTGGTAATAAAGACTTAACACTAAGCGGTAATGAGAAAAATAAGACAAGAAGAATAAATTATCTTGCGTCGACAATTATTAAATTAGTTGTTGATTGTAAATGCAGTAAAATAATAACTATCGATGAATCTTTAGGTGATGGATTCCTGAAACTCAATGGAGGTATAGCTAGTGCTATCGGAAATATTTTTGTACTTGATGATACAAACAACAAACTGATGAAGATTACAAAAAATAAAGATTCTTTAGGATTTTTTGCTAAACAGCTATATGAAAGATTGAACAAGGAAATCGAAATGCCTAATAAAGACAACTCAGAAAATAAAATTCCCAATTTGTGTGAATATAAATTTTTATTTAATTCAAACAAACTTCCTAAACTTTTATTGGAATGTAGTGAAAATGAAAATAAAGTGAGAGATTTTTTGAACAAACTAGTAGTTTTCTCTTCCCAGGTTGATGAAGAAGGTGTAGAGATAATTTTAAAAAATGAAATAGAAGAGAACCAGCTCAGTGAACCAAACTACTTTCAGGCTAAAACTGACGCAATATTTGCAAAACTTCATGATGAAATACAGAAATGGTGGAAGCAACCAGAACAAGCACCATATCTTACACGACAAAGTGACTTATTCCAAAAAACAAAACATATTATTAAAGAACAACTGGTGAGTGTCGTTGATTTTATGTATAAAGTAAAAATAAACCATTTTGATTATACATTTACTGAAAATGCATTAAAGTTCTTGAACATGCAAGATCAACAGTTGAAAACAGTTATTACTACGGAAAACACTATACTGACTGTAGTTAAAATTATTCAGCATTTAAAGAATAAACGCCATATTATATTAGATCTCGAATATGTTGTAAACCTACCACCAAAGGACCGTAATATACTAAGTGGAGAATTGAAAAATATACATAAGGATACAGTTTTAATATTAGTTTGCGAGAAAATACAAAAAAATAAAAAGAACATTCTAGAAAAGATTGCAGAAGCGGTAGTAAGCAAAAATACTATCATTGTAACAAAGCGTGCATGTGTTGAAATATTACAAAAATATTATCCAGCACCTTCAGTACACGACGAAGAAAACAGTCTTGTTAACATGAGTGTAGAATCACAGAAAAGTATAATGGAGAGCGCCAAAGTGATGTTTCAAGGCTCAGAAATAAGATTAGACTTGATACTCGATGACAAATCAAAGGCATTTGTAAAGGGAGATATTTTGTATAAAATTATCAATAAAGAAACAATTGTATTGGGTATACTAAAAGTTAATGAGAATTATGATGATATCAAATACTTGTATATCGAAAGACGCATTAAAAAGGCAGGAATTAAATCAAAACCGCACGCACTTTACTCGTGTTGTGCCAATTATACATTACCCGAAAAACAAGGAACTGAAGGTTCGAATAAACTCCTTGAAGAGAAGCAAACTTGTTCGAAAGAAACACTTGAAGAGAGTTCAAGTTGTTCGAAAGGATCACTTGAAGAGAAGCCAAGTTGTTCGAAAGAACCACTTAAAGAGAAGCCACGTTGTTCGAAAGAACCACTTGAAGAGAAGCCAAGTTATTCAAAAGACCCACTTGAAGAGAAGCCGAGTTGTTCAAAGGAACCACTTGAAGAGAAGCCAAGTTGTTCGAAAGAACCACTCGTAGAGAAGCCAAGTTATTCAAGAGACTCACTTGAAGAGAGACCAAGTTGTTTGAAAGAACCAATTGAAGAGAAGCCAAGTTGTTCGAAAGAACCACTTGAAGAGAAGCCAAGTTATTCAAAAGACCCACTTGAAGAGAAGCCGAGTTGTTCAAAGGAACCACTTGAAGAGAAGCCAAGTTGTTCAAAAGAACCACTTAAAGAGGAGCCAAGTTGTTCGAAAGAACCACTTGTAGAGAAGCCAAGTTATTCAAGAGACTCACTTGAAGAGAGGCCAAGTTGTTCGAAAGAATCACTTGTAGAGAAGCCAAGTTATTCAAGAGACTCACTTGAAGAGAGGCCAAGTTGTTCGAAAGAATCACTTGAAGAGAAGCCAAGTTGTTCGAAAGAACCACTTGAAGAGAAGCCAAGTTATTCAAGAGACCCACTTGAAGAGAGGCCAAGTTGTTCAAAAGAACCACTTAAAGAGAAGCCAAGTTGTTCAAAGGAACCACTTGAAGAGAAGCCAAGTTGTTCAAAAGAACCACTTAAAGAGGAGCCAAGTTGTTCGAAAGAACCACTTGTAGAGAAGCCAAGTTATTCAAGAGACTCACTTGAAGAGAGGCCAAGTTGTTCGAAAGAATCACTTGAAGAGAAGCCAAGTTGTTCGAAAGAACCACTTGAAGAGAAGCCAAGTTATTCAAGAGACCCACTTGAAGAGAGGCCAAGTTGTTCGAAAGAACCACTTGAAGAGAAGCCAAGTTATTCAAGAGACTCACTTGAAGAGAAGCCAAGTTGTTTGAAAGAACCACTTGAAGAGAAGCCAAGTTGTTCTAAAGAACCACCTGAAGAGAAGCCAAGTTGTTCGAAAAAATCACTTGAAGAGAAGCCAAGTTGTTCTAAAGAACCACTTGAAGAGAAGCCAAGTTGTTCGAAAGAACCACTTGAAGAGAAGCCAAGTTGTTTAAAACAACCACATGAAGAGCCAATTTTAGGGAAGCCAAATTTTCATTTTACGCCAGAGATCACTGTAATAAACGTACTTCCTTATAATCTTTATGAAAATGAGCAAATTCTTTCGAGTGACGTCATTATTACTCTTGAGTTATTACTAGCAGATTCATCTTATGAACAAAAAGAGAAATTTCCCGATGAAATATATAAACAAATAAGTGAAGCTATTCAAAATTATTATAATCTTTCAAATAAAAAGCAAAACATCGAAGTTTCTGAAGAGAAGTCAAGCGTTTCAGATGTTAAAACTCTAATGAATTTATTAGAGCTACCAGACCAAGTTGTAACGGTATTTGCAGAACCCGGAATGGGCAAATCAACTTTACTTACGAATTTATCGATTAAAACAAAAGAGCTTATACCAGAAATTTGGATCATTAGAATTAACTTATTGGAATACTCGGAAGAATTAAACAAATGGAAGGACGACAACACAAGTGTTAACTTATTAGAAACTTTATTTTTTTTATGTCAGGTTATTCTTCGCGACAAATTAGGAAAAAAAAATAAAGTAGAAATTGTGCTAGAAGACAAAGACAATAGAGTCTATCTAAAATATTGTACTGCAGACCCTCTGATTGAGTTTGAGTTGAATTTGTTTTTACATTTTTATTATGAAAGAGAGATAATATTCCTGTTTGATGGTTTTGATGAAATCTCTCCGTATTACACAGATGTGGTCATAAAATGTCTAAAATGTATTAGTAACAATCTTCGTAAGCATAGAATGTGGATCACAAGCAGGCCATATAATGAAGTAAAAACTATTTTAGAGAAAGAGTTTGGATCATCTTACGAAATAGATAACTTCTTTGGAACGGAAATGACACAATATTTGCTTAGGTTTTGGAAATTTAATTTGAGATCTGAGGAACTAAACAGCACACAAATCAAAAATGTTGAAGAATTTCTTGAATACGTAGAGGCAGTAAATACTGACAAAAATATTCATGGCGAACCTTTACATGTTTTCAAAATGACTTCAGCCTGTTGTATGTATACTGAACTTTACAACAAGCTTATTCCATTTAGGGAATATAATAAAAAATATCTTGTGATAACGTGTGACTCGTGCTTTGTTCCATTAAATCCTTTATTTCTTTACTTAGCAGCGTGTTATATATTAGGCAACATAAAAGAAGAGCACAATAAAAATAAGGAATGGTTTTTAGATTTCGAAACTTTTACCATTTACAAACGATTTTTAGAAAGTAAAATTAAAAGAAGATATGAAGAGAAAAACAAATATAATATGAACATTCCTGATACTATTACCGCTTTCAAAAACGAAACCTCACAGTCAATAATTAATCATAAAAGATTGGCTGCCTTTGCCATTTTTAACCGATGTGCTAGTGCATTGTTTAATGCAAATGATTTAAAAAAAATTGAAGAGAACATAAAAGTAGTCGAAATGGCAGTAGAGAAGACAGGCCTCGTTGAAAGTGTATCAAACGGAATCCCCATATTCACACACATGTCGTTCACTGAACACTTTGCAGTTGAATTTCTTTGTGATCTTTTGAAACATACATACGAACTCTCTTACGAAGACAAAAAGATGGACGTAATTCAATTCATAAAGATAATTTTTATGAGGCGGGAATACAGGAATATACGTAAAATTTTTGATCACAAACTAAAGACCGACAAGACGTTGATGAATATTTTAGAAGATAATCATGACAAGATATTCCATTTGATATGGAATCAAACACTACTTTCTCTGGAAGGAAATGTGATAATGTCTTTTTCTTTTTTATTATTTATAGCAGTGACAGAAAAATTAAAAAATTGTGAATTATTGTTTCGTAAAACGATTTCTCATGCCCTGTTCTATACTAATGTTACCGATTTAATTGGTGTTGCTGGTCTTTTTTATTTGTTAAGTACTTACAATTATACTGAAAAACATTTTCAATATATAATGTCAAAATATAAACCAGCGGCCCGGCCACAGGATGATTTTGTGCAATTGTTTTTTCAATGTTAACAGTTAATATTTGTGGTAATTGTCTTAATAGTACTCGGAAAAGCTATTGTAAATCTAATAGACTTAAAATTCTAATATAAAAATGTTATACTAAACGTACAACAATAACGTACGTAATTCATACTAGGACAACAACGGAAAAACCGTATAAAGTCATAAAATACATCTTTAAGACTGCTTTTCTCAATATCGCTGTGCGCTGGCAACTGTGTTCAAGAGATGCGGAGACATTGACAGTGGGGACCGAGCCCAAGTCATTAACAGCGCGCAGCAGCAGGCGTTAAGTCTATGTATCTTCTTCCTCACTTAGCTCCACTTGCCTGTGTGGCTACTCTTTTGAATTCGAATCTGCTTCCAATTATGTCGCTTTCAAAAATCCAAAATTGTCCAGATGTCGCATTCGGTGTCCATAAGGCAACATTTCTTGATAAACTGTTTATCACCAAGTTTACCGTAAACACTGTTTCTGAAACTTTTTCGTCCACACTTGTCAGTTGTTGCTAGGATGTCGCCCGAGGCGGTAATGATGTTAAGTATGTGCTGCTTACATAATAATTAATAAGAGTGCTACTAGAAAAAAAAAAGGCCAAGTGCGAGTCGGACTCGCCCATGGAGGGTTCCGTAGCAGCAAGTAACATAATATAAAAGTTTTTGTAGTTCGTTGTAACTTTGATCGATGTTTTAATAATTGTGTATTTTTTATATTTATGACGTATTAAAAAAAAACTACTTACTAGATCTCGTTCAAACCAATTTTCGTTGGTAGTTTACATAGTAATGTACATCATATATTTTTTTTAGTTTTATTTATTTTATTTTAGAAGTTAGAGGGGGGGGGGACACACATTTTACCACTTTGGAAGTGTCTCTCGCGTAAACTATTCAACTTAGAAAAAAATGATATTAGAAACCTCAATATCATTTTTGAAGACCTATCCATAGATACCCCACACGTATGTGTTTGATGAAAAAAATTTTTTTGGGTTTCAGTTCTAAGTATGGGGACCCCCAAAATTCATTGCTCTTTTTCTATTTTTGTGTGAAAATCTTAAAGCGGTTCACAGAATACATCTACTTACTAAGTTTCAACAGTATAGCTCTTAAAGTTTCGGAAAAAAGTGGCTGTGACATACGGACGGACAGACAGACAGACAGACAGACAGACATGACCAATCTATAAGGGTTCCGTTTTTTGCCATTTGGCTATGGAATCCTAAAAACATGAAATGATTTTGGATTCGAAACTATTTCATGATAGAAGTTACACACAGACATGACATATTCAAACCTACAGCAATGTCAGCCCAAGCATCATTTTTTTTTTATTCATAAGAGTGCTACTAGAAAAAAAAACATGAAATGATTTTGGATTCGAAACTATCTCATGATAGAAGTTACACACAGACATGACATATTCAAAACTGCAGCAATGTCAGCCCAAGCATCATTTTTTTTTTATTCATAAGTGTGCTACTAGAAAAAAAACATGAAATGATTTTGGATTCGAAACTATCTCATGATAGAAGTTACACACAGACATGACATATTCAAAACTGCAGCAATGTCAGCCCAAGCATCATTTTTTTTAACCGACTTCGAAAAGGAGGAGTTTCTATGTTCGGCTGAATGTGTTTTTTTTTTTTCATGAATGTACGCCGATATCTCGGTTAATTGTGGACCGATTTTGAAAATTCTATTTTTGATTGAAAGGTTATGCTTCCAAGTTGGTTCCATTAAAATATTGTTATGATCTGATCATGAACTTCGAAGATATGGCACAGAACTTCTCATAGGATCACAGTAGAGCTGTCGTAACAAGTAAAATTGCTTTGTTTATACGTGTAGTCGATGACTGGCTGAAAGAAAAGGGGGAGGGGATGTATCGCACTGATCTGATGATGAAGCCAGAAGGTAAATTAATGTAATGAAACCGTGCTTGGGATTATTAGCATCGTTATGAGATCTCTGGCTATAAGGTAATTAAGTTTGGCTCAGAGGTACTTTTTAGTGGTGGTAGGATAACTAAAAAGTATAAAAGAAAAACTTAAAAAAAAAATACAACCGATTTCAATGTTAAAAAACACTGAAAAGTACAAAATAACTTTAATTTCGGAAGTCGGTGTTAAATAACGAAGAGACAAAACTATTATAGAAACACCGACTTCCAAAATTAAAGTTATTTTGTACTTTTCAGTGTTTTTTAACATTGAAGTCGGTTGTATTTTTTTTTTTGTAAAAAGTTTTTTATATTTATCTTTATTTGAAGAATCCCAAAGTACATGAGGCTTTATGTAAAGGTTCAAGAGCATCGAAACCTGGCTGTTGGGCTACTGCCATGTTTATAAACTCGAGCAACACGTACACACCTGTTCACTTTTGCTCATAAACTAGATGTTTCGACTTACTCTTCATTCGAAGTGGGAAACACAGCAACATGTTTCCTAAATAATGTTTCATTAACTTTGTTTATAAACTGTTTCCAGAGATGATGAAACATTGTGAACACTATTTAAAAATAGTGTTTATTAACAAATGTTGTCTAACGAGTACCCGGCTTCATTCAAACTTTTGTATTCAAAGTTTATCCTTATTTAGTTTCTTTCGTCTGCATGGCCGTTATTTCGAAACTGTTTATAAAATATAATTCTCAGTCAAGTTACGTTATTAAAATTAGTCTCTTTTATTTTGTTATTACATTACTATTATGTTGCTCTAAACGGCTACAATACAACATTAACTTAATGACACCTAATTATATTGCATTAAGTTTTACTTAGAGATTACAAACTGTTATTATTGTATAAATGTCTTAATAAGTTTTAAAATCAATTTCGCTACATTAGAATGTGTTAGTTACTAAGAGTTTTAGATGTAATTTATTAAATGTGAAATGATCTTTTAATTGACTAAAAATTACTTTTTAGGTTTACCTAATGTTAGAATAACATACAAAATAAAAACCCTAAAGAACTTACAAAAGCAATCTAAAGTAAAACGTCTAAAAATTCCTCCGCATCGCTGTCGACTGGTAATGTACCCAAAAGACTGGTGGCATTGCCACGCTGAATGGCAATGCTTATCCTTTGTCCGAATTAAAAGCCAACCCTAATTTAGTTTTAATTAAGTTAAGCATATTAACGTAAAAAAAGTCTTTTAACATAATAAATATTTGTTTAATGTTCGCGTGAAGTTGGGAAGCTATAAAGTAATTACATGTAATGATGATGTTGTTAATTGTTCAAAGCCCCAACACAAGTATGTACTATTTAAATTTAAGTAGTCTCTCATAATGTTTTTAGTAGAAATAAATATATTTGATTAAAAAAAAATAAGGTGTTTTCATTTCTTAAACATAAAAACATTATTAACAAAAAATCCATCCTTTCTTTGGCCTCCCTCTGTCTCTCCATCTATCCACATGTATATTTATGTATACATATATTCGTAACTCTATTAGTAACATGCATTTCATCCCTCCTCTTCATTCTATTCCTACTCCTTCACTTCCTATGCTGTACGTTTGTGGAACTCACCACTCCTGACATTAGGGGCTGCCAAACTTGCAGTTTTCAAAAAAGTGACGAAATAGAGAAATAGAGAGACACTATCTTTCCATTTCGTCATAGTTGCTTATTAGTATGTATTTATAATTATATAATATATATATATATATGGGCAGTATGTATTTTTTGCGATATTTATTCTACTATATGTTTGTTTATATTTAATAATAATAATAATAATAATAATAAATTTATTGGTCCTTTGTTACAAAATGTTCCTTAAGGTTAGCTTATAATATTTTATTGTAACAGGAAATTTAACAAAATCAAATTAGACAGTGGTCTCCAAACTAGGCAGTGCCTGTATCTTGGAGGCCTGAGTTGCGTTAACTTAAATTTTTCGAAGACATGTAAAGTTAGCATTACTTAAAAAAAAATATTAAATACAATTATTTATGAAAGTACATATATATTTATATTGTAGGTATATTCTTATAATAATTGTTTTGTTTGTTTCTTTTTCCTTTCACTTTTACACACGGTGTGTACTTCAATTTTTTTCCAATTCTCCTTTCGCGGGTATGCTGGAAGAGATTTCTTTAGAAATAAGCATCACCTATGTACCTATTTTTCTGTTTCCGTCTTCTTTTCTTATATAAGTAAAGTGTGTACATGAATTGTTAAATAAAAATAAATAAATGAACATACCAAGACAAACCTCTTTCAACTTTTCAGTCACTGGTGCCACATTCATACTTCCCCTAATATACTCATTTCTCACTTTATCTATTCTCGTCACATCACAACTGAATAAGGCAAAATAATTTAAGGTAGTAATTTGTCTACCTTTTTACAATCTCCATGGTTACTTTGTTAAAACAAAGAGTTGTGCAGAACCATCTGTGTCAAACTGCTGACTATTAGTGCTTTCAACACGAAGGCAATCCATTGTCGTCAATCTTCATACAATTAATATATGTACGTGATAAGGAAGCCTTTGTGTTTCTTTAAATTAATGTAATTAAAAAAAAATCTAAGAAAATAATCGCATCAAACCATATCCTATAGGTGTTGGAGCATATGTAGTACAATATTAGAAAATAATGATTTTTATTGACGTACAAATCATGTTTATTGACAATACATAAACATAAATAGGTACTGTTACAGACATAAGGAAAATTAATTTAAAATAATAACTAGGAATACCCATCATGAAATATATTATTGTTTACGAGTACTTGACATGTTTATCAATAAATATCCAAAAAAGAATACTATGATATATTAGTGTGAAAATAATTAAGTAATTGAAATTGATTGAATAGAATTTGCAGAACAGCTGGCTGTTGGGGCCGAAAGGTTCTGGAGTGGCGACCGCGTACTGGATGACGCAGCGTTGGAAGGCCTCCTACAAGGTGAATCGATGACCTGGTGAAGGTTGCGGGAAATCGATGGATGCGAGACGCACAGCATCGTTCATTGTGGCGACACTTGGAGGAGGCCTATGTCCAACAGTGGACGTATATCGACTGAAATGATGATGATAATGAATAGAATTATAATTATTACTAGCAGAACTATTATTAGTCACTAGCTGCTACCAGCTCGAGCCGGCCCGGGCTTGCCGGACGGCGGACGATAAGCTACCCAATGCTCGTCGTTAACAAATTCGCTCTGCGACTCTGCGACGCTGGAGACATCGGCGGCTGAAGTTAAATTACTCTAAATCGGATTAATTAATATAATCAAGGAAGTTTCCCTTTCTGAGACATGTCATTTTGAAGTTGTATATTACTTATTCAACTTTGTTCCAAATGATTATTTTGATACTAAAACTTGAATGTATAACTTAACGAACATAATAAAACTTCCTTGTCAACAAGACTGCAAATTAAAATGGAAGCGGGTTAAGGAAATCTCAAATAACTGGCTTCTGCCTGCGACTTCATCTGCATGAACATGGAAAATTATCCCAAGGTAACATACTCCCGAGACAAAAGGTATAATATGGCCTATTCTAAGACATGGTCTATTTGTGTACCAAATTACGTGTAAATCAGTTCAGTTGTTGTATGTACAAACTTTTGTCTTCATAATATTTAAATATATAGGATCTGTGATACCTATTTATATAACTTGAATTCGAAAAATCCGGTCATAATCTATCCATTAGTAGCACCAGTCATTACGGTTTTTTTTTAAAGTGGGAAATCATCTAAGAAAATCAATCAATCAAAATTGCCTGGCTTTCCAGGACCCCGGATTTCCCTAGGCTAACCCATGGTTCATCATGCTTGATCATGCTCATCACATAAACAATCGAACCCACCTCTGGCACAGCAGTCGCAACTGGACCAACAGGCCAGTCAAACGTTTATTTTATAATAATAAATAGATTCTTATTAATATTTTTATAAAAGATTCACGAATTCATAGTTTTTACATACAAAAAACTTAGTAACTACCTATTATTTTACATATGAGAATATACCTGGTGAGAGACGCACAGGACCGGTTGTGGCGACACTTGGGGGAGACCTGTGTCCAACAGAGGACGTCTTTTGGCTGAAATGAAAGCTTCTAGGCAAGCTTGTTCCATTATTGATAATTGTTTCTT
Source organism: Mythimna ferrago (assembly GCA_910589285.2). Taxonomy (NCBI): domain Eukaryota; kingdom Metazoa; phylum Arthropoda; class Insecta; order Lepidoptera; family Noctuidae; genus Mythimna; species Mythimna ferrago. Next base: position 6,009,179 of record OU342691.1, on the reverse strand, counting down.
CCAATCAGGTGAGATAGTTGGCAAGCGAGTTTATCAACAATTAAAAAAAAAAGGTTTCTTAAGTCTGAATTATCGGTGAGAGGCTAATTGGTGATCCAGATTTGGTTAAGTCCAACCCTCAAAGCCTAGCACAGGCGTAGGGTAGCCAGCCTCTCGGTGTTTTATAGGATGCACTTTGAAGAGTGTGCGCAGGAATTGCATGACTTGATTCCTCCATCACAATTCTACCATCGGATAACCCGACGTACGGCGAATATCCACCCTTACGTTGTTGAAATCTCTACGGTCCAGACTAAGCGTTTCACCTCGTCATTTATACCGCGTACGTCGAAGGACTGGAACAGTTTGCCTGCTGCGGTCTTCCCGTCCGATTATAATTTGGGTGTCTTCAAGGCTAGAGTGATTAGGCTCTTAATAAATTATTGTGCCTCACCATCAGAGATTGCATCACTGCTTACCATCAGGTGGGATCGCAGTCAAGCTCTAATTTATATCAATTAAAAAAAAAAAGAATTATACGTCGGTAATAATATTAATTGCGCGCACGTTATTGAGTGCGCACAATTAATGTCGCTGAACTAAAAAGTCAAAATAAAAGGCATAACATTAATTGACCCCGTAATATTTCAAGACAAAAAATAAGTAAATGAATAAAGCACATAGCACGGAAGGAATAAAGCAATTAAATACACTTTAATATTGTGAAACCTGAAAAAAAAAATCAGTTTCCTTTGTGACAAAAAATAAGTAATACGAGAATTCATTCCGGCACAAAAACAAATTGAAAAAAAAAATTGGAGTTGATTAAAATGTTATTAATTTTTTTCTAAGAACTGAAACGCTATTCAATAAAGCTCCCTATTACAATAATAAGGCTTACAGAGCAATAGGGTATTTTACTCTATATGAGAAAAAATCTTAAAATATATTATTAAGATAGCTTAGGCAAAAAGCAGTCGGCAAGTGTTAATTTTAGTTCATAAACTAACAAAATTTTATAAATTCAATTCAAATTTTCAGTTTTTTTTTAAACTATGCTTTATCACATTTTGCTAGTCATACACACGCTGTATCTTCACTATTGTATCTCAAATGATACAAACGTATCACATAAATATAAACGTGTAGATTTAAACCCTTTGTTATTTCTAATTGACCTTTTAAACTACGTTGAGCGTAGCTCTTCAATAGCTAAATTAGATTGAGTACCCAATTATGATCTAAGATCCGATAGAAGACATCTCTTGTCTCATATGTTATTTAATTTTGATCGTCAAGATGTTATTGTAACTCGTAAGTACATTTATTAAACATAATTAATCAAAAGATTCTACATAAACAAACAAACTTAAACTATTTATACTAAAACCTAAATAATTACCTAACGTATATAAATAAAACACAAAAACACAAAGTGCACTTAGGCGTCGAAGTACTCCTCCACATCGCTGTCATCCGGGAATGTGCCCAGAAGACTGGCAGCATTTTGATTATGACAAATATTATACAAGGTGTAAGGGACAGCCCTCCACAAACTTTAAGGGTTGGCTCAGTAGACGAAACTGAACAAACTTCCACAACACTTTTTTTCAGGAAACAATAAAAAAAAATCCTCCTCACCATACAAAATTATTAACTTGGTTGGACAGTTTGTATGGAGAGGCCGATTTTTTTTTTCCTGAAAAAAATTCTTGTGGAAGGTTGTTCAGTTTCGTCTACTGAGCATGCCCTTAAAGTTTGTGGAGAGCTGTCCCTTACACCCTTTATATATAAGCTAGATGATGCGTTCTTAAAGACATTGCATTTGCGTATAGGTTGCCTAGCTAAATCTGGTGAAAATGATGTTTAACAATAAAATTTCCCCTCATTTGTTACTTGGGAAAGTCGAGCATCAGCTGAAAGAATGTGTCCTAATGAACTGAAAAACTATACCTAGGCCTCCTTTTTTTTGTACAAATTGAAGGGTTGCCTCGCACAAAGAGATGAGTAAATAGCCATAATTTACCCTCATCTGTTATTTAATCGATTCTTTTTTCATGTTAATTAGATTTCTTTAGTAAAATAGAAAATATTAGTAACGATAGAACCTAATTTGTAAAGTATTTGGATAAAGTTGAACATATAAAATATTCGCGATCTCAGACAAATTTATTTTATTGTTTAACATCATTGGCATCAGATTTAGCTAGGCAACCTATTCGGAAGGTCTCACATAGTATTTATTATAATCAAATAACAGATATGGGAAGAGATTTCTTCTACGGATCTCGTACTATTGCAAACACACGACTGGCGAATAGGACATGAAAACCGCTCGGATGAATCCGATGCATGCGGTTAGAGGATTAAATACTAGGTGTTATCTATATGTCTTTAGAGAAAGAATAACTAAGAAAGTTATTTAGTGTACCTACGGGGTTTGTTATCAGGTTATTTAAATAAAACGACCAAAACGGGTACTACACCCTTGGTACTTTTGCCTTGACAGCACACACATATTACAAATATCATCAAACAATAACAGTAGGAATAAATAAATTATATACTAGCACTTACTGAGATGTTGCTTGCTCCGAAAACTGAAACGTAAAGAGGGACATGACAGCGCGGCGATAATCTTCTAATTTTCAAAAGCACGGCGCTCTCAAGTCGCAGTTCGTTCCAGTTGTCAGTGCAAAAAAATACATTTAATGTTGCTAATACAGAAAATAATCATAGTGTATGAAATATTATCATAAGAATCGCTAACATAATATGTAGTAGCCTTTTGATGTTTCCACTACTAGGAATCAGGCCTCCTCTCTCTAGGAGAGGGAATGGGCCATAATCCACCACGCGAGATCAGTGCGGGTTGGTGAATGTCACAATGTCTTCGAATTTTTGGTTCTAGGACATGCCGGTTTTCTCACGATGTTTTCCTTCACTGTTTTGAGAGCAGTTTTGATGAAATAAATTATATTAAGTAATGCGTCATGCTGGGTTTGAACCTGGTGGAGGTGATGGTCACCCATCCACAGGCTGGCCTTAGCACATGTTGCTTAACTTTCATGATCAACGTGTGCACCTGTTATTACTTAACCTTGAACTCCTAATATATAGAATGCAGGTTAACTAAACCTGCATTCTATATATTACCTATCTGTGTTTAAAATACTTAGTAGATACTATCCTACCAAATCGCATTCCTTACTCAACCAAAAATGTACTTTATTTCGATAGATTAAAGTCGCTCTTTCGGATAAGTCTGTCGATCTTGAAAGTGCTATCGTAAAGACAATCAGACCCTTATCTTAGAAACGTCAAATGCACACGAATCGTATAATCAATTATTTAAGATTAATTAATTACAAGTAGATTTACTCAAGAACTCATTGTTCTCATTAAGTTCAAATTCGATTGTTTTGCCGTGTCCATTATCTTAATTATCACTCTATTTTGAGGTTTACTAACTAAAACCCACCTGCGTCCTTCAGTTGCCTTTTGCGTTCTAAGGCCACGCACGGTCATTCTTTTAAACTTTCAGCCGTAGCAGGCATCGACCCTGCGCCTGAAACACTACATACCATCGACTAGACAGCGAGGTATCCATTGCTCACCGTCCGAAAGCCTATTGCCCCCATGAAGACACGCCGATGTTGCGCACAAGTGGGGCAGATATCTACCACATGCTTCGTATCCTCGGGACATTCCGAACAATTGTGACACCTGAGCCTTACTTTTACTACTAAATCTGAAACAGGAACATCCTGAAATGGCCTTGTCTGGTGAGGACCTGCTTTAGGCGGAAAGTGAGGATGCTCTGGCACCTTTCCAGCCACTCCTCAAAGAGAAAACTTACCAGGGCATGTTGTGGCATGTCCCACGAAAAAAAAATCAGCGTCGCCATACAAATTGTCCAATCAAGTTTATCATTTTGTATGGTGAGGAGGATTTTTTTATTCGTTTCCTGAAAAAATATATTTGTGGAATGTTTTTCAGTTTTGTCTACTGAGCAAGCCCTTAAAGTTTGTGGAGGGCTGTCCCTTACACCTTTTATTAAACTACATACGCCCTACAAAACGTCGTTGTGTTCTCTACTGTTTCTTTATTTATCTTTGTCACATTATAAATATATTATGTGTTACATTTTTTAATATTGATTTAAAAAATATAAAAGCATTTAAAAATATACAAAACAGCTGATAATCCCCCGGTATCCGGAGAGGGGTCCAACCTACCGTTGGTTCTGACTCCAGAGACAGGAACCTCCTCACAATGCGAGCCGTATCGAGGAGTACTACCTACTGGATCAGGCCCTTGACCCAATCGCGCAACGACAGCTTCGACAGGTGGTCAACGATAGCCATCAAGCCGTTGGCGGTCACAAAAATCGGCATAATGACAGCCTAGTCCAGATTCCACATGTCGACAATCTCATGTGCTAAGTCGAGATATTTAATTTTTTCTCTTTCTCAGCTTTCACGAGATTCTTGTCATGTGGGATGGTGACATCAACTATCATTGCGCGGTGCGCTAATCGATCTGCCACCACTATATCTGGCTTATTAGCTACAATAGTCCCGTCAGTGATGATTGACCGATCCCAGTACAATGTGGCATGGCCATTTTCAAGAACTGGGTCAGGCACATACCTGTAATACGGTACCTCAAAATCCACTAAGTTGTACTTCAAAGCAAGTAGCTGGTGAATAATTTGGCTACTTGGTTAAGCCTGTGCAAATACTCGCCGTTAACCAGTATATTTATTATTAAAATCAATGAATTAACTGACAATTATTTTATTTAATTTAAACATTTAATTAAGTATCAACTAATTCAATAAATTGTAATAATAATATTAATAAGAATCAATATAATATAATGTAATTTAATAATTTTGTATGTAAAATATACAGTGCCTTTCCAGGGTGCATGATAATACTGTGTCATGAAATTTTAATGCATGCTTAGTATCCAGTGTTTTACATGTAAGCAAATTAACAAATAAATATTATTATTTATCTTATCTTATCTAGCTACTGCCAGCGACTTTACCCGCGAGGTAGTAGAAAATTATTTATTCCAGGACAGTGTTTACGCGTGTGTCAAGTTTCATCGAAATTTCTTCAGCAGTCTAGCATAAAGAAGTAACAAACATATTATGTATTATATACATATACCAACTTTTGCCATTATAATGTTCGTAGCTATGATGTACTAATAATAATAGGGTAGTGTCCAGGGTCAAAATAATTACATTTTATTTAGTCCGTGTTTTAGATTATAAAAAAATATTGGATACGTATTTTTTCTTTTTTCGATTAAACAAAAAATAACAAAGATTTAGCCCATTAAAGTTACGTGTGACGTCACCCCGTGCGAAAAAATGAAGCACGGCGTGACGTCACACGTAACTTTAATGGGCAATATCTTTGTCATTTTTGGTTTAACTTACAAATAAAAAAATACGTGTCCCTTATTTTTGAATAATCTAAAAGACGGACTAATTACATTTTTTTACAGCCACTAGCATATTCTAGTGTCTTCACTAAAAAAACCCAACATATTTTTATTAGACATCCTTCCGAGAATGATAAAAATATATTTTGTTAAGGTAAGCTTTTCGTTTGGTATCTTACCCTTTCACAATTCCTTTGTGATCTTAGATCCGTAATATCAACAAAACCGACTTGTAATGCCAAAGAATACTAATCAGAAAGATGTCGCAACAAACGAACAAAAATGGACTAGGTATACTTGTACCTATTTGTATTTGTATACCATACAGCAAATTTGGAGGTATGCGGAACAGGGTGAAAAGTTCCGCAAACCTCAGAAAAAAAAAAGTTTTTACAAAAAAAAAACTGACTTCAATGTAAAAAAACACTGAAAAGTACAAAATTACTTTCATTTTGGAAGTCGGTGTTTCTATAATAGATAGATTTGTCTCTTTGTTAATTAACACCGACTTCCGAAATTAAAGTTTTTTTTTACTTTTCAGTGTTTTTTTACATTGAAATCGGTTTTTTTTTTGTAAAAGGTTTTTTATTTTTCACTTTCTAGTTATAGTACCACCACTGAAAAGTACCCCTCAGCCAAACTTAAAACCTTATAGCCAGAGTGCATCTCATAACGATTCCAATAATCCCAAACACGGTTAAATTATATTAATTTACCTTCCGGCTTCATCACCAAATCGGTTCGATACATTCTCCCCTTTTCTTACATACGGTCATCGCCTACACGTATAAACCGAGCAATTTTACTTGTTACGACAATTCTGCTGTGAATCTATGAGGAGTTTTGTTCCATATCTTCGAAGTTCATGATCAGATCATAACATTTTTAATTTAATTTCATTTATTTATTCATGTATAACAATTTGCATTATGTTTGAATTTTGTTGTACATTAATTAATTTGTAAAATCCAAAAAAATATATGTTTTAAATTTCAAACTGTAAGTAAATTAACATTAAATATACACTAAGTTAATCCTGAGTAATAAACACTAAACAATTAACAACATAAAAATGAATAAATATTAGTCAATAATCAATATTCAATAAAAAAAAGATAAATAATAGGATGTCAAAAAAAAAAAAAATCGTAAATAGTCATTATAATATTATGAATAAATTGTAAATGTTATAAATCTCGAGAAGTAAATGCATTGGATATATTTACGAAATTACGAGTATGTCATTATTAAATGGTAGTTGTACGAAGAAGTAAAATACTTAAATATAAAAACTATTTACCATCACTTTTCTTCAATTCAAACAGTGAATATTAACATTTATTTAAGAGGAATGCTTTAAGTTTAGCTTTGAATAGAGTACCTTTGTAAATCAATGACCTCAAGTCAGTGGGTAACCTATTAAATAATTCCACAGCTTGATATTTAGAGCAATGTTATATTGAATTTAGGTGCAATTTTGTTTTTTATAAAATTTCTTTTAGTTTTCTCTCTAAGTTCACGGAACAATATTTCTATGGGACCAACTTGGAAGCAAAACTTTTCAATCAAAAAATTTATTTTCAAAATCGGCCCACAATTGACCGAGATATTGGTGAACATACGTACAAAAAAAAACATACATTCAGCCGAACATAGAACCTCCTCCTTTTCGAAGTCGGTTAAAAAGGAAGAATCCTTCGCCCAAACGGGTGTTATATCCGATCCAGGTTGGGCACGCCATAAGTATGGCGGTAAGTCCCCTCTTTGAGTAGTGATTGGAAAGGCGTCAAGGCGTCCTTACTTTCCGCAAGACGCAGGTTCTCACCGGACAGTTTGGGAGGTTGCTGCACCTGATTCGTGCGGAAGAAACGCCCGGGTGTCACCATTGTGTGGATCTCCCGGATGACGGTGCGACCAGGACCCGACCTAGCTATTTGGCCGCTCTGGGTAAAAATAATTTGCTTCGCCCTTTACATACACAAAACCATAATTATAATTCATGAGTCTTATAGTATTAAATATTTCCACTATCCAACCTGAAGTAGGTTGGAAGGTGGCACATAAAATTCTCAACCTTACAACTTGGGTGTGGATAGCTAGGTTGGTTGGGGATTTATATCGACAGCAGTCTCTCTTGGACTAAACAACTGCAGGAGGTCAGTCGAAAGCTGTTTGCTTCGGCGGGCTCCTTGAGGCGGCTTCGTAACATGCTTCCTATCAACACTAAGATTGCGATAGCACAATCTCTTCTTCTCCCAATCTTGGACTATGCTGATGCCAGCTATCTTGATCTTACCCAAGACCAATTAGACAAGCTTGAGCGACTTCAAAATCTCTGCATTAGGTTCATATTTGGCTTGCGCAAGTATGACCACGTTTCCGAATTTCGTACTCAGCTCAAATGGCTTCCTATTTGCCTTCGCCGGAATGCTCATATACTTTCATTGCTTTATAATGTGCTCTTTAATCCTTCTACTCCTTTTTATCTTAAAGAACGCTTTCAGTTCCTTTGTGACACACATTCTAGGTCCTTGAGATCATCGGAAAATCTGAAATTAAGTATTCGTATGCATTCCACATCGTTTTTTGACAAATCGTTTACAGTCCAAGCTGCTCGTTTGTGGAATGCGTTACCTATTGAAGTGAGACGTGCTCAAACGCTCCCAACGTTTAAAACAATGGTGAAGGAGCATTACCTTTCACTTTGATTTTGTCTTCTCCTGGCTAGATTACATATTTAATATTTATTAGTATATTTTTTTTGTAATGTATGTATGTATTTGTGTTGCTATTTCATATTTGTATTATTCTGATGTACACTGACAGCCCTATATCTTTCTACTCTCTTTCAGTCCATCCAAAGGTTGTCTGTAAGAGATCGCCCTGTGCGATAAGGCCGCCCATTGTACACTTATTTTGAATAATGTTTGTCCTGTATCATTTTTGTTCATGCGGTGTACAATAAAGAATATAATAAATAATAAATAAATAAGTCAATTTTGCCACCCCTCATTTTTTGCCGCTCTGGGCAAATGCCCGGCTCGCCCTCCCTTTGGTCGGGCACTGGGTGCCGTAGATATCGCTTCAGTAGGCAAAACCTGGGTAAGAAAATTGTATTAATATAATATTCTTGACGTAAGTAAGCGAAGACGAAACGGTCTTCCAAAGTTTGTATGGAGAAACATATACTTCGGGCGAACCAGCTAGCAGAAGTTGGTTAAGTGTCTGGATAAACATAACTAGATAACTAGTGCGCCTCACCATCACGGATTGCATCACTGCTTACCACCAGGTGGGATCGCAGTCAAGCACTGGTTTATATCAGAAAAAAAAAAACATTGTTCTATTTCATAAGCACACGGAGTTTTGTATTATCAATTGTAATATTAATAAGAAGTTACTCTCGTGTTAACAATTAAATACATTATTCATAATTATTGTGCTTCTAACATTACACCGTCAGAACTAATAAAATGTAAAGAGAGTTGTTGGAAAAGTTAGCCAAGATAAATTGTTTCCACGAAAACTTCCGAATTTTCAGTTTGATGAATTTATACGGTGGAGGAATGAATGGCTGCTTGAATTAAATTGTGTCTGTAGATGCTTGAATAAAGTCAGAAGTTAGTTATCTTAGGGGAAGGTGAAATGGTTCATAAGTTTGTAAAAAGTTAGCTCATTCGTAGTCCTATTATTAATATTTTCAACGTGGAATTTTATTTATTTATTGTAATTTTAATTTTATATTTACTTAATTAAATCCCAAGCGAACGCCGTCATTCGCTCTCTCATTTGAAATAGAAATAGAAATCATTTATTTATCAATGATGTATGTAAGAGATATGGTGTTAATTTATGGAGAGTCCCTATACATTTTGCCTTACGGCATACAAAATTATTTAATTAATTTAATAGATCGCTTATGTTGCTACTTTTATTTTTATCTAATATTTCTATACGACTGAGACACATAATGACATAGAATTACATTTCAAATTCAGTTTACATCCAAGATTGTAGCATAATATAATAGTTTAAAATTAAAAAAAAACCCCGACGCATAAAATCTATAAAATGTTAAAAAACTGGTTAAGACGAGTCTAATAAGCCTAAGCTCGACGTGTTTACTGCTAAGCATTCCAGGGTTCTATTAGCCATCTCCCAGTTCTAGCATGAGGTTCTCATTATTATGAAAAATATTTAGAACTGGTTAATATGAATCTGAGGAGCCCAAATTCGATATATTTACTAGAAGACTTTCCAGGGCTCCATCAGCCACGTCCCAGTTCTAGCATCAGGTCCTCGTCAACATGAAAAATGTTTAGATCTGGTTGGTAATGAGCCCAAACTCAACGAATTTATTAATAGGCAATCCTAGGTCTCTTACCTCCAACCTCCATCATCAGACCAGCTTGATAGCTTCAGCATGTATGTACAGGAGTGTTTCAAACATTAGGTCACATAATAATGTATGTGTTAATTAGTAAATTATATATCCATTAAGTGTTTAAGATCCCTGCAACAGCCAACAAACGAGCTGATGACCTTGAACACCTGAACAGATCTTCATAAAATCAAATTGTATCTAAGAACCATCTCGATAACGTCAGCTATCAAATAAAGGGGCCATGTCCACAACCCCAGGAGCTGCTCTAAATGCCCTGCTTAACCTACCGCCACTTCATCTATTCATTGCGAAGGAGGCGAAGGCAAGCATGTACAGAAAAAACAGCACTGGCAAAGCAAACTGGCGCTCTCAAGCACTGAGATCGCTACACGAATCAGTACTTGAACACGATCAACTAGCTATGACAACAGACGTCATGCTTCCACAGTGTAATTTCACAAGGAATTACACAGTGGAACTGCCGAGCAGAGAGGATTGGTCAAACAACCTCATCACTTGCAAGGCTGGAAGCCTGATCTGGTTTACAGACGGGTCCAAAATGGGTGAGAATGTAGGATGTGGAATATTTGGCATTAGCCCGAAATTCAGCAAAAGCTTGAATCTGGGAAAACATGCTACCATATTCCAAGCGGAGGTATACGCCATTATAGAATGTGTGGAGGCCAACCGTCAACGAAACTACATAAATCAATTAATTCTTATTTACTCAGATAGCCAAGCAGCTCTTAACGCCCTGAACTCGAATACTTTAAATTCGAAACTGGTAAAAGACTGCGTTAACAAACTGAATGACCTGGGGCAAAGGAATAAAGTTATTCTGAGATGGGTACCAGGTCATTCTGGAATCAATGGCAACGAAAAAGCCGATGAACTTGCACGGGCTGGGGCTCAAGGTCATCAGATAGGTCCAGAACCCTTCTGTGGTATCTCAAAGAACCAGGTCATGTGAACCCTTAAGGGCAACTTATTTGGCGATTCAAAAAAGCACTGGTTGGTACAACCAGGTCTGCTACACGCCAAATCTCTCATAGAAGGCTACTCACAAAAACGAACTGCCGAGCTTCAAGAAGCTCGGCAGCTTAGCAGGACGAACATCTGTGCGATAGCCCGCGCCTTAACAGGCCACTGCAAACTAAACAGGCACCAATTTCACATGAAACTGAGTGACACTGAGATGTTTGCCGGTACTGCAATCAGGAGAGGGAGACGCCTAAGCACCTCTTGTGTGAATGCGGGCCCCTTATCCACAAACGCAGTGTCCATCTGGGCCGACACATTATTCGCCCGGAGGAGATTAAAACTCTAAAAGCTAGGAGTATTGTAAATTTCTTGAAAGCCTCCGGGCTAAAAGAGTTACTCTAACAAGGAGGCGAGTCACAATAGATCTTTTAGGTCGCAGTGACTACATCCCCTACACTATGGGTGATGCATAGCCCCTTATCTTCTAAATAATAATAATATCAAATAAAAAAACCGTATCAAAATCGGTCCATTCGCTGAGGAGCTACAATGCCACGGACAGACACACAGACACCTCAAACTTATAACACCCCCTCTTTTCCCTCGGGGGTTAAAAATCCGATTAGCAGAAACTTTCATCATCAAAAAAATCTTTAAGCGAGTAGTAACATTTGTCTAATAACAATTTTGTTAACTCTTTTTTAAATACTGTAATGAGTAGTTCTTTTAAATTTATTAGTAATTATTATAAATATTTTTTTAAAGTAAGGATATTTTGTAACCACCTGTATAAAGTTGGCTTTTATATTGAGACCTCATTGGTCCTTTGCGTATTCTCATATCCACCTAATGTATACAATTGACTGTTCGTCTTAACGAATAGAATCTTTAGTGATTTAAAACTAGGTTTACCGCTTTTTATAGGTTTAAGATCTGTCATTGATCGAAGACAACGTTTTTTGCCCTAAATGTTCTTTCTCTCTCACTAGAGTTTCCCCCAAAATATGACACCAAACCTCAGTAGTGAAGCAACTCAACCATGATACACTTACTAACGTATTCATATTTAACTTTTTTTGAGGGATCATGGAGAATGTATGGGGTTTCACTTAATTTTTGGCACTTGATTTCAGCATGGTTTTTCCATGTCAATTTTTTATCAATATATTGCACATACAGGATTTTTAATCCATATTATTCATGACTACTTTTAAAAGATTTTTTTTTTCGATAGGAAATATCATCTAATGACAACCCTCGCTCTTGGGCGGAGCGGGAGATAGTGTCAGACTCTTACTGACTAAAAAACCCATCCCGTTCCTTCAAGCCTTCATACCAGGGCTCAAGCGTCCTTTTGGATAACCCTGGCCCCAGTAGGCTTCGACCCGGCTAGGCCCCTGCTGTTGTTGACAACTCCTTGAGGCGCGAGGGGACAGTGTGCGCCGTCGACGACTTGGGCTTGGTCCGGACAGTTACCGGACGGCCGGACAGCGAGCTACCCATTGCTCACTCTCCGCAGGCCCGCGCCTACGGTGGCTGGAAATCGGGATCGGAATCCCGGCGAAGTTTTAAAAGATCAAATATTGCCGTGTTAATATTTTTGTTTGCTAAAAACTCCTTTTATTCTTCACATAAAATATTATTTTTAGTTACAAATGTGTAAAAATAGATTCATAAAATAATCTTCTCGAATATCTTAGAAAGCACTGAAGTTAAAGCCATATATCTTGGAATACATACAGCCATATATCCTGGAGTACATTCTCTTGGGATAATTTTCTATTAGCACGTAGGCAAAGCCGCTGGCAGAAGCAACTCGTGAAATAAATATCTACTTTTCTGAACACAACGTCTGTTCAATAAAATTGTAAACTAATTTAATCTTTTAATTCGGAACATCCTTGAAACCTTTTTGTTAAATACGGATCATCTTGGGTTTCAATCCTAAAGAAACTTTATCTTACAAATCCGCACTCCTTTAATAACAAGGCTGTTATAAAGAATTTGTTTCAAAATCTTCAAAACCCTTTCGTTCCTTTTAACCTTGTTTCATAATTTTAAAGGTTCCGAATTATTTTTTTGACAATATTAATTTCCAATTTGAATAAGAAACAAAATATGAAAATACCATTTATAAAATATTCACGATATCCATTAGGCGCGAATTATATAGAAAAGGCGTAAGGTGAAGGCGCCTGGTTGCCTAGGTCGCCTGTTCAAAACGTTTCAATACAAAATGTATGTAGGCGACACGATGTGAATTATACTCAAGCGGCGTGGCGCAGGCACGTCGTTTCGTCGCCTGTTCCGCGTCGCTAGAAGGCGCGACTGGAGAGGCACGACTTTTGTTTATACAGTAGGTGCAAAAAAATGCGTGACGATAGTTAACATTCTAGTCATATTTTATACACTGTAGGAAAACGATTAGGATATTCACATAATTTTTCCATTATTTTAAAATATCTACGCTCCTGTGACATCTTCGATGTCTCTGCACATTAATGAGTTGCCGCAAAGCAAGCGCATCTTCGTCGTCTGAAGAGGAAGACATGCTACCACAATCAAGTCAGCCTGAATAATGACTAGTTGAGGCATCTCTTCGCCTCTTTGATATAATTTAAAGCGCGTCCGTGTCTTATCTGTTCCTCGCCTGCTCTGCGCGTGCGCCGCGCCTTTGCCTTACGCCGTTTCTGTGTAATTCGCGCCTTGATTACTCTAGAACGACAATTTTAGTGTTAATTCGAATTAATTTTAAATCATAGTTTTATAAACTTATGCACACACGAAAGGATAGGGCAGTGGTGGCCGAGTGGTAATGGCTCCGACTTACAAGTTGTATTGCATTACCACTGCTTTCAATCTATCTAAATCTAGTTCTTTTATGGGGTACTGTGTAAAATTTTATAATAAAATTCCGCTTGAAATTCTCCAATTAAACGAGTCAAAATTTAAAACATGCATTAAACGCACGCTATGTAGGCAAGCATATTATAAATTGGAAGATTATCTACTCGATAAAAATGCTTGGCTAAATGCCAAAATGCGGCGAAATTATATATATTGGAAGAGATGCTGCTGGCCTTTTCCTATTGTTGTTTTCGGATTATTTTTTTAAATTTTATTTGTTTATTTCAATAGAACTTATGATCTATTACCTGTTTACATTTGGAATAATAGCATTGTATAATGTAGAAGCACTTTTTTCCAATTTTGTGAATGTGAAGTACCATGGAGCATTTTTATTTGGTTACAACTTGTTTGACACTACGAGCATGGCAGTTGAGAGATTGTCATGCTCACTAAAATGTTTTGCTGATGGTGGCGTGTTATGGGGTCATTTGGCTCCCTTCAAAATAGTTGAGCTGAGTGGGGCTGATGCACGCGTCATGCTCGTGAACGGGCGCCGTCGGTTGAGACTGGTCATCTCTTAGCTGCCAGTGACTTATTCAATTTCTATTTTTATTGTTACCATTATATTTAATTTTTATTACTTATCTTCATTGTGTTCACATAATAGAAGCAAAAAAGAAATATGTAATGAAGATTCATGTAACTCAATACGATTTAAAAGAGTGTCCATGGAGTTTCTTGCACGTTCTTCTCCATAGAGACCTACTCTTTGGAACGTGCAATTTAGCTTCACTTGTTTGACTGACCGTCATTTTGACAATTCAAAAGTGCCTGTAACTGGTCTATTTGAAATAAACGTTTCTGATTTCTGATTTCAAAACGGTGAAGGAAAACATCGTAAAGGAAATCGGCATGTCCTAGAACGAAAAATTGGAAGACATGTGACATTCACCAACCCGCACTTACGGCCCATACCCTCTCCTAGAGAGGAGGCCTGAGTCTAAGTAGTGGGAACAATAAAAAGGCTGATGATGATGATGAACACCATAGGAAAAAAGGGGGCATTAAATGTCTGAGGTATTATCTACCAAGAGACCGGCCATCTGAAGTCACATTGTTGTTACCGACCACCGTAGGTATGGGCTTGCAGACAACGAGCAATGGGTCGCGCTGGGCCGTCCAGTAACGTAGTGTTCCAGGAGCGCCCAAAGAGTTGTCAGCAAAATGCAGGAGCCCAGTGGGGCCAATACCTGCTAAGGCCTGAAAACGTTTAAAAGAGTGAACGTGACCATAGAACGCAAAGGGCATCTGAAGGAGACAGGAAGGTTTTAATCAATAGGTAAAAAGCTTACAAGCCCTTTCATTCCATATGATGATATTCCAGCTCCAAAAAAAGGTGTTCTCTATAAGTCAATCAAGGGTGATCGAGAGATAACATCGTAGGTGCATAAAAAAATAAAATATTATTTAGAAAATAATGGTACAATAGGCTATGCTCGAAGTTTCTTTGTATGGTCACATCAGAAATGAAGATATCCGCAGGAGAACCAAGTCTAGCGACATAGCCCGAACAATCGAAAGCCACGGGCAGGGCACATTGCTCGCAGAAAAGTTGGTCGATGGAGAAGAAAGATTCTGGAATGGCGACCGCGTATATACTTATATTTAATTTAATTCTATGTGTACCGTTATTATAAGGTAAAAGAAAAAGTGTTCATGGAGCTTTCATTAATTTGAAACTTGAACTGGAATACAAGGTTTTTGCCTAGTTTGGGAGAGCAGGCTATGGAATTTTGATAAATTAAATGTCCTTATTACTACTACTAGGACTTTTTACACTAGCATATACTTGACTTTTACTTATTCTAGGACTGTAATTTATAGTTGTGTTCCAAATAAAAATCAATAACAATAATATTCCACAAGTTTCACAAAACGTCATCTATACTCGTTAAAAAATAAAAGATCCGTTTTGACATTTATAAAAGACCCTAGAATGTAACTTGGAACAAAACAGAAAGAATCAATAAAATAATTTGTTTTTTCGATGGGAAAAATCATCCAATGACAACCCCCGCTCTTGGGCGGAGCGGGAGATAGTGTCAGACTTTTACTGACTAAAAAACCCATCCCATTCCTTCAAGCCTTCATACCGGGGCTCGAGCGCCCTTTTGGATAACCCTGGCCCCAGTAGGCTTCGACCCGGCTGGGCCCTTGCTATTGCTGACAACTCCTTGAGGCGCGCGGTAACAGTGCGCGCCGTCGACGATTTGGGCTTGGTCCGGACAGTTACCGGACGGGCGGACAGCGAGCTACACAATTAGGGGTCCGGTGAAGTAGTAGCTATTTTAGTAGGTACGAGTAGTAGCTACACTACACCGGACAAGTCGCAAGGCACTCAAAATACAAATGTCAAAACAGCCCTTTTATATTTTGACAACTTTAGTACCAAACTAAGTAAACAACTGATAAACATACTTAAATATTCCTATTTCTTTAATATTTCTTTTATAATCACCATTATTATCATCATTTTTAGGGTTCCGTACCTCAAAAGGAAAAATACGGAACCCTTATAGAATCACTTTGTTGTCCGTCCGTCTGTCTGTCTGTCTGTCAAGACCCTTTATTTTTTAATTTTATTCGTTTATTCATTTAACATAAGTACAAATAAATTATATTTTAAAATATTTAAATAAATAAAAAAATATATATATATATAAAATAGTGTCCCGCCGGTATCGGGAACAGGGTCCACGCTACCGGCGGTCAGGGCTCCAGAGAAAGGAACCTCAATAAAAAATAATAATTTTATTGTTGTTATTTTTCTTAATTATTATAATTAATTTCTTTGTTTTTCACAGTCACCAAAAAAAGAAAAGATGTGGGTAAATGGGGAAAAAATCATAAAAGCCACTTTATCGCCAATGGAACAAAGGAACGTCTAAGATACATTCCATTACGAAGGGCAGTAACTTCTAATTTTTCTTGTCAGTTCGGTAATGACGCCAAATTATTCTTTCCTAAGCCACGAGATTAGAAGTGACCAACTTGATTTGACCTACATACGAACTATTGTTTACTTACCAAACTCTATGAGATCTAACAGTTACAAAATGTATAAAAAAAATATAGATACATTCAGCCGAACATAGAACCTCTTTTTTTTTGAAGTCAGTTAATTTATTAAACCCCAAGCGAACGCTCGAACGTTCGTGCATCTATTGTCTTACTATTGTGTCTCAAATTGACGGTAGGTATCTGAAAGGAATAATAATTAAAAAGGGGTAATTATTAAAAAAAATATAATATTAACCTCCCGAGCGCCGATTGTATGTGTGTGTACAGACATGGTCTGTACAACTTGAAAAATAAAAGAGCGATCGAGCTCCAAAATTTTAGCTTAACGCGCTTCGATGAGGTTCAGTACCTATAAAATAATAAACTCTCATTAGCATGAAATAGTAGATTATGTGACTAGGGAATAAAGCAGTGTCTTTAAGTCGCGGGCGTCATGTTGAATTCCGAATAAAACGATGGTTGCTGATTTTAATCCCAAACGTTAGTGAGGGATTTATAGAATTATCTTCCGAGCATTGTGAGGGAATTAATAAAGAAACCTGAGTGAAGTGAGGCACCAAGACAAAGGCAGCTTTATCCCCGTGTTGCATACTCTACTTTTTACACCATCTGTGAGATAATATTAAAAGACAATTTGGTCGACCAAATCATTTATTAGAGAAATATAAGTATTATTTACAAGTTTATCAAACAAACAAAATTCACTACTCCAAGATTCTATAGTTTCAATTATTTCATCAGTAAGCACGTTTTATTCTATTTTATTTTTTTTGTTAGTGGCCAGTTTAAATTTTGAGTCAACTTGTTCGATGCACGTACATTTTAATTCACAATGTTGACGATTTTTGTTGTTCCAAATCTCATTATTCCCTAGGGATCGGCCATACTTCATTTTCTCCCTAGGGATAGAATGACTTGCTTTAAGTGATGTTTGCATGACGTATAAAACGACGTTATCGAACAGGTAGTGTAAAATAGTAGTTTATGTGACTAGGGGATAAAGCAGTGTCTTTAAGTCGCGGGCGGCATGTTGAATTCCGAACGAAACGAAGGTTGCTGATTTTAATCCCGAACGATAGTGAGGGATTTAGGTATAAAATTAACTCCCGAGCATTGCGAGGGAGTTAATAAAGAAACCTGAGTGAAGTGAGGAATTTAAGCCGCCCAAGACAAAGACAGCTTTATCCCCGTATTGCATACTCTACTTTTTACACCATCTGTGAGATAATTAAAAGACAATTTGGTCGACCAAATCATATATTAGAGAAATATAAGTATTATATTTACAAGTTCATCAAACAAACAAAATTCACTACTCCAAGATTCTATAGTTTCAATTTTCTATAATGCTCCCGTGTCGTCACGTTTTATTCTATTTTCTTTTTTTTGTTAGTGGCCAGTTTGAATCATAGTGATTACATACTCTTTGGTTTGAATTTCGAGTCAACTTGTTCGATCGATGCGCATACATTTTAATTCACAATGTTGACGATTCTTGATGCTCCAAATTCAAATCTCATTATTCCCTAGGGATCGGCCATACTGCATTATCTCCCTAGGCATATAATGACTTGCTTTAAGTGAGGTTTGTATGACGTGTAAAACGACATTATCGAGCAGGTGGTGTAAAAAGTAAATTTGTCACTTGCCTCAAGTCCCACATTCCCATTGGAAAGTTTTGAAAAACTATAGTGCATCACGACGATTTTTGCGGAAGCCATCGAATTGGATATCGCAATATATTACCCCTGCTAGGACTGCTGGTATGTTCAACGCAAAAGGCAACTAATGGAACACAGGTGGGTTTTAATCAATATTTGACATTCCTTCTCACTGCACCCATATCGGGAGAAGACATTTAATGAATTTTCAAAAAATGAAGCGATACAGCACCTTTGTTCTACCCACTAGAAAGAAACAGTTTATTAGTGCAAGTATGATGTATACTATAACAATAGTCGAAAGAAAAAACTATTAGAATGGAGAAAATACGCGTTACTTTGGCGAAAAACGCCCATCGCTTAGCATACATAATATTGGGAGTCATGTGCGAGACAGAACCACAAACTTTCCAATGCCAGTTGGCGTTGATTGACTGACGTCGACTGGAGCAACACAAAAAGTAAGAAATAATAGGTACACAAATAAATATAATGGCCCCTACATAGTAGTACCTACCTGTTTCTTCCATGCTTCCCTGGTCTTTGCAAGTCTTGTGTACCTACACATACCTTACGATCTTATGTCAGTCAGCCATCTATTTCTCTCTCTATCTATCAGATTTGGTAACGTCCAATCTAGAAAGCCTTGAGCACAGGGGAAGGGAGGGTAGCCAGCCTTTCGGTATTTTACAGGATGCATTTTGGAGAGTGTGTGTGGGAATTGTATGACTTGATTCTGCCATCTCCTTCCAACCATCGGACAAGCCGACGTACAGTGAGTATCCACCCTTACGTTGTTTTTTTTTTTTTGTTATGGTGGGAAAAAATCATGCATTGACATCCCCCGCCCTTGGGCGGAGCGGGAGATAGTGTCAGACTCTTACTGACTAAAAGACCCATCCCGTTCCTTCTAGCCTTCATACCGGGGCTCGAGCGCCCTTTCGGATAACCCTGGCCCCAGTAGGCTTCGACCCGGCTGGGTCCCTGCTGTTGCTGACAACTCCTTGAGGCGCGCGGGAACAGTGCGCGCCGTCGACGACTTGGGCTTGGTCCGGACAGTTACCGGATTTGGCTTTTTTTTTTAAGATACGAAACCCTAAAAAAAGCCAAATGATAAAAAAAAAGAACAAATACAACTAAATGTTGGTAACTATTTGGCCAATTTGCTGACTGTACCTAAAATATCCACTAATTTCATTAATTTATTGGTGTTCTTGTTATAAATTGCTGTTGCAAACGATATCTCGTATAAATTATCCCCATAGGGCTCGAGTATCGGTTTTGTTACAGAAAGCATTAATTTTATTAGTTTGTGCTGATTTTCAGGGACTATCACAATATTATGCCCACGTAGGCACTCCTTGTTTATTGTGATATACGATAGCAGGCCGGTAGAACTTCAAAAATCTTAAAGGCGATTTGATTCTATTGCAAATAAGGGACTGTATTGTTATATAAGGTATTCGCTAGCGAAGGCGGCGGTCGCAGCGAGAGGGAACAGATTTTCTCACGAAGAGATCCAACCCCGAACCTTAGGTGTGGGCTTGCGGACGGTGAGCAACGGTTAGCTCGCCGTCCGTCAACGGCGTGTAGTGTTCCACGCGCGCCTCAAGGAGATGTCAGCAAAACCTTAGCGGTCCAGCAGAGTCAAGCCTACAAGGGCCGTGGGTTCGCTACTGAAAGGAAAACTCGGGGTCAGGACTCCGGGTAGCCCGGGTTTCCTATTTATTTTTTGCTATCCGATTTATATTAAGCCTTCCATGACAGCTCCAGCTAAGTTGACAGGTGGCCTACAGATAGTCTTGTATTATGTGCACCTACGATATAACAGTTAAGTATACGATTCCTCAGCAGGGGCCCAGCCGGGTCAGCAAGGGCTCAGGTGGGTCGAAGTCTACTGTGGCCAGCTTAGGGTTAGTTTCGAAAGACTAGCTCAACCCCGGTATGAAGGCACGAAGGAACAGGGTGGGTTTTTAGTCAGTAAAAGTCTGACACTATCTCCCGCTCCTCCGAAAAAAAAGTATACGATTCCTAGTGTGGAGCAAAGCTTTTTTTTTTGCTTTTATTTTTATAATATTAGTAAATATCTAAGCAATCTTTATGTAGTCTTTAGATTTCAATCAAAAAATTTGAAAACAGTTTAGAAATGAGAAATTATTATAAATATTAAATAGTTTAGTGGCGTTCGTCGATTAAAATTAAAAGTCGATTATTTAGGTTTGAATATAATCAGCTTATTTATTATTTTGAGTAAATAGTTCTCGAGCAAAGAATTTTGTGTAAGCCGAGAACGGCTTTATGATCTTGAACAAAGAATTGAAAGTTGTTTGGGCTATTACAAATAGGGGAATTAAAAAAAGGAGCGACTAAAAGAAAACTTTGCGACTTCACGTAAGTTTCTTGTCTTCACGTAACTGTTTTAATAACTCGAGCGGTATGAATTTAATTAAGTGACAAATTAACTGAAGTAACGACAAATATTGTTCAATAATAAAATCCAAAACGAGCTTACTAAAAGTGGGTTATTGAAATCCTAGCTAAGTGACTAAATTAGTAAGTGAGCAACTAAATTAGTAAATGAGCGACAGCGACTAAATTAGTAAGTGAGCGACTAAATTAGTAAGTGAGCGACTAAATTAGTAAGTATAACGCAGAGGTAGACGTGAATCAAAATAAAAGTACAGGAGACAGTAATCAGATGTATTTCCTTTAATTTACAAAATTGTAATGAACCACATACAAGGGCGTTATTCGATTTTATAATGGCTGTCTGGCTGGCTGGCTTGACGGCAACCGTCACCTCCCCCACTTTGACCAAGTGGTGGGACGTGACGTCACGGCGCTTGGTTTGCTGGCTGTCTGTACAGTGGCGACATCTTTTGGCAGGCGTTACATAAGTGAGCGACTAAATTAGTAAGTAAGCGACTAAATTAGTAAGTGAGTGACTAAATTAGTAAGTGAGCGACTAAATTACTAAGTGGGTGACTAAACTACTAAGTGAGCGACTAGAAATAAAATTGCTGCCCGCTTGTGCAGACCGTGTCCTTATGAGGACGGTAACCATCCGGACCGAGCCCAAGCCGTCAACGGCGTGTAGTGTTCCACTCACGCCTCCAGGAAATCAGCAAAACCGTAGAGACCCAGCAGGGCCAAAGCCTACTACCATGGCTCCTGAAAGGGAAACCTGTCCTGAAATGCAAGTTAAAGAAGGTACATAGCAGTGGAATTGATTAAAAGTCTGAAACCTTAAAAAAAATGGGCATGTGCGAGTCGGACTCACGCACTGAGGGTTCCGTACAAACTTACATATGAAAACAGTTCAATTTTCGAATCGAGTTACGAAGATTTTTCCGAATCACAATTTTTTTTTTCGTGACTTAACCAACTAATTTACAGTTTTCAGATTTTTTTCCTAATATTTTTGCTATAAAACCTTGCTTCTTGAAATTTAAGGATTCTAGATCAACGGGAAGTACCCTATGAATTTTGATTCCCTTGAGTGTCGAAATAGACGTTTTTTTGCGACATAAACGGCCATATCTTTTTTTCTCGTTAACTTAGAAGTATCAAACTTCTAAGTTAATGCGGTTCTTTGAAGTTTTTCATAGCTTCAAAGAACCGCAGACCTGAGTACGAGTACATGGTTTTAATTTCTGAATATAAACGGTCTTGACAGACAGACAGACAGATGAAAAGACAACAAAGTGCGCTGGTAGAGAATGCCCAATTAAGTCCGCCTTTGTACTTTTATGTTGCATGAAGTTTTAATAAATAAATTAATAAAGTGATCCTATAAGGGTTCCGTTTTTTTCCCTTTTGAGGTACGGAACCCTAAAACATGGTTAGACTACTTCGTCGTCATCATTTCAGGTGAAGGACTTCTCCAATGTGTCATCATAACGAACGGTCCTGTACGTCTCGCATCCACCACATTCCCGCGACTTTCACCAGGTCATCGTTCCTTGTGGGAGGCCTTCCAAAGTTGCGTTTCACCACTCTAACATTCGGCCCTATTGACCATCCGTTCTTCAAGAAATATGCCTACTGTCACTTTAGTTTTGCGATTCTTCAGGATATGTCAGCGACCTTGGTTCTTGGTTGAGTGCATCGTTAACTTAGAATCTGCTCAAACAATGAACACAAATTAAACTTTTTACCCAGTTCAAAGTTATCTCTAGCCTTGAACATAAAATACTTACTATTAAGACTAGATGCTTCAAATCGAATCAAGTAGTTTGCTACCGAATTTTACTTGTACCAAACTTTTATATTTGTTGTGTTGTGCGTACCTTTGCAAACCTCGAAACACCAACTTTATTTGCGGTCACAAAAGTCAGTTTCAGACTTTATTGCTCAGAAATAAGCCATAGCTATTGTTTTAGTGAATTAAATCAAAAGATTGTTCTACTTCCAGTATTAGGATCAGCCTTATAAGTTATGAACTAATTATTAGTTGATGTAGAAACTCCAGCAAAGTGGTAATTAAAATAAATGAAGGTGTAAAAGTAAGCATTACGTTTTGTAAAACAAGTTAAGTGAATATAAGGTTGGTATTGTCTACCAGCTTATATTACCTTGGGCATGCCATAATTATGGCGGTAAGTCTCCTCTTTGAAGCGTGGCTGGAAAGACGTCACGGCCTCCTCACCTTCCGCATGACGCGGGTCCTAATCGGACATGGTAAGTTCGGGAGGTCTCAGCACCAGATTTGTGCAGATGAAACGCCCGGTCGTCACCATTGTGTGGATCGCCCGAAAGACACGGAGGAGCATACGGTACAGGTGTGCCCCGCTTGGACAGAGCACCCCCGTGTCTTCATCAGGGTGATCGGTGGCAACGACTTCTTGCACTGGGCCCTGGTACAGGCCATGATCCAGAGCGAGGAAGAATGGCAGGCGTTCGCTTCTTTCTGCGAAGTAGTAATGCTAGCAAAGGAGGCGGCCTTCACACCCCAGCCGACGGGATCCCGACCCTGATTTCCAGCCACCATAGGCGAGGGCTTGCGGACGTCGAGCAATGGGTAGCTCGCCGTCCACCAAGGTTATCCGAAAGAAGGAACGGGGTGGGCTTTTAGTCACTAAGAGTCTGACACTATCTCCCGCTAACCCGTCCGTGCGTTTTGTTGAAACTAGCAAAAAGTGTTCTTTGACGGTAAAGTATAAAAACGCTGCAACAAAAAATTTTTCCTACAAATGTTATAAATCCTAAGATCTGTTTATTCATACTTCACCGCCATATTGTAGCTATTCCCTCCGTCTTCTATGAATGTAGATAATCGCTTACGCTCGCTACATTTACCGATATGTCTCAATATTTACCGAACTAAATAAACCTATCGAATGTCGTCTTTATTTATTTATCTTTCCCGGTTTCTGCTGATATTAAAGCTTTCGGCCTCCAGAAACGAATATTAAAGGAATGAGATACGTTGGTATTTATTTGGCAAAATGTACTTTAAGACGTAAATCTTCGTAAGGTTTTTTTTTTCGACAGCTAATATTATCTACAGAATAAAAAATGTTGTTACGTTATCTGCGTCAAATATGCATCTTTTTTTTTACTATTGATAGGCCCGCGTTTACCGCCATCTCACCTGATGGTAAGCGATGATGTGGTCGAAGATGGAGCACGCTTGCCTAAAAGTAACCTATTCAGTCTTTACTTAAAGACCCCTAAGTTGTAGCTATCAGGAAACACAGACTCCAGCAGGGAATTTCACTCCTTAGTTGTACGCACAATAAATGTGTTTCCAAAACGCTTTGTGCGTATGGGTACGATGTCTTCTTTATTTACGTAAAAGTATGTTGCCTATTCATTCCAAATAACAAAGTTATAGTTTATGCTGGTGATACAGTTCTTTTAACTCGTGGAAAAAAATGATCTGACACTCTCAAGGCTGCAGAGCATCTCTAGGGGTGAAAAAGGGGTGGCTTACGAGTAACCTTCTCACATTTAACGTCAGTTATCATCATGATCATCATCATTTCAGCCGATATACGTCCACCCTTAGGGTCAACTCACACCAAAAGAGCGTCGAAGTGCAGCGAAGCGGAGCGCAGTTTCAGTGTCATATGAATTTTAACTTTATTTTCATTTCTATAATACTTATTATCGCATGAGAAACTCGGAACGCGGAATCCCCGCGGTGCCGCTGGCATTCGCGTGACTCGTTCTTGGAACTTGGAAGCCACAGGCAGAAGAAGTGTGCAAAAAACTAAGTACAGCTGCATATGTTCTCTTTAACCTTTCTAAGAAGGTTAATATGGCCACAAGGTTAGTTGCATGCCATGGTTTCGTTGCGTCTGTTTTGAGGTACGGCGTCATTTTTTGGGGAAATTGTAGTCTGAGAGAACGGGTGTTCAAGGCTCAAAAACGCTGTATAAGGGCAATGTGCAATTTAATAGTGACAGATAAAACCACTAATAAAACTACTAGTACCTAAAACTACTAATATTCCCATCACTATATGTTTTCGAGATTGTTGTTTTTATAATGTGCATCTATTTAATAAAATGTCCGAAAATATATGCCAATTAGGAGGCAATATAAAAATAGGTTGCTTGCTAATGGTTTCGGCACCACCTTACTAAAAAAAAGTGTGTTATGTATGGATACCTAGAAGAAGTTGGGAGAGGCCTTTGCCCAGCAGTGGGACAGTATAGGCTATTAAAAAAAAAATGTATGGGTCCGACCATATTTAACAAAATACCCGATGGGATAAAAAATGAGGCTCTTCCACTTTTTAAAAAGAAATTGACTGAATTATTAATTAATAAATGTTATTACTCAATTAGCGAATTTTTGATGGATAATAATTTAAGTTAATCTGACATTTTATTACTTCTTATTATTATTATTTTCATTCTTGTATTGTTGACTTATAATTAATTTATTTCATTTTGACATTTTCTATTAATTTGATATTATATAAGCTTGACTGTGTCTTATTTAGCCCTAAGCATATTGTATTAACAGTGTTTTGCATACCTTAGTTAAGGTAGTTAGTATGGATTTTAAAACTTGAAAAATACCTGTAACCTGTACCTACTTTCTGTTCAAAATAAAACCTATTCTATTATAATCGTATCTCCAGAAAAATACCGCTCCTTGTGACTGCTTTCTCGTTGAACGAATAAACAATATTATTAAAATACTTTGGCATGTATATTAATAACCTCTTAAAATGGAAAATACAGGTAGACTCAATAGTAACGAGGCCATCATCATCTCATCATCTTCCTGCACTTGTCCCGTTTTATTTGGGTTCGGCGCAACACGTTTTTTTCTTCCATTCTGTCCTGCCACTCGTTACGCTATCACTGACTCCCTTTTCTTTCATATCGCTTCTTACACAATCTTTTCTTTGGCTTCTCTCTCCTCCTCCATCCATCCACATGTAAACTCCTAACAAGGAGAAGCGAGAATAATGTAAAACATGCACTAAATCTGCCAGAACAAAAGAAAGGCAAAGGTTCACCATAGGCCTGGTGGTCTAGAATCGAGAGAGTCCCAGAGCCGACAACCCAGGATGAAATTTCTGGACGCTGATTTGTGAGGAGATCCAACCCCAAATAATGGAAACAGGAGAGGACAAAGAAGAACAGGACATTGTAGACCAGTAAACTTTGCAAGTCAAACGCACATATTTAATTTGGAGTCGCCACGGGGACGAAAAATAAAAATCTGACATAAAAACATCGTCTCGAAATAACAACATATTATGTAGACTACATTGTTATACTTTGCTTTGAAGTCATTTATTAAGAAACATCCATTATTCTTTGATGTTAACATTTTCATCTCAAAAATATTTACGTACTTTCGTTAAGGTGACTACAGGTTTGATCGACTTTTACTCATCGACATGAGTGATCAAACAAAATCGAGTTAATGTTCTCGAATAATACGAGTTTGCCTGCTGTTCATATATTATATGCTTGGTGACATGCACGACGGTATGACGGCGACGCAGCGACGTGTCGAATACGCGTCTACTAAGCTACGCGTCCGTATACAGTCGGTCTAAGTAACAGACGATCGACGGCGTACTTTTTTGTCATTTAGCACTATGGATTCATTTTGACCGTCGATATATTCAAATGATGACAATATTTTTTTTTACCACTATCTCACCTGATGGAAAGCGACGATGCGATAAGATTAATAAAATAAGATTTTTGTCGATAAGCACTTAAGATATTTTGGTCGATCTAAAGATCAGCAGTATTTTTTTTTTTTAATTTATATAAACTAGTGCTTGACTGCGATCCCACCTGATGGTAAGTAGCGATGCAATCTTTGATGGTGAGGCGCACTAGTTTATTAAGAGCCTATTCACTCTAGCCTTGAAGACACCCAAAATATAATCGGATGGGAAGATCGCAGCAGGCAAACTGTTCCAGTCCTTCGACGTACGCACACATGGAGCATCACACTTTTTCCACTTTGACCGAAAATCGCAATCTGTGTTTCCAGCTACAACTTAGGATTATTTAAGTCAAGAGTAGGATTTTCAAATACCAGATTTTTTCAAAGAGTGATTAGGTTATTTCTAGGCGAGCGTACTCCATCGTCGACCACATCATCGCTTACCATCAAGACAGTGAGGTAGAGGTATACTGCGAGCCTAAAAAAAGCATTATCTTTTTTATTTCTTCATTCATTCTTTCTTTATTTTTTATTTATTTACTAATGAAATTAACGTTTTACTGATTAACCCCTCGAGCGCCGATTGCACATAGGTCTGTACAATTTGGATGTCCTTGAAAAATGCTTAATTTTCGTGTATATGTATAGTAAATGCGTAAAATTTTGGTTTCTTTACATATTCTTCTATATATATTATATTATTTGTTTTTCCTAGAAAAATCCGAAAAAAGTTTTCTTTTATTTTTTGTTCATTTTTTTGGTGATTTACGTAAACAGTGCAATTTTCCGGGTCAATGAACCCCTGGCGCGCGAGGGGTTAAAGCCCGCCTGTGTTTTATCAGTTGTTCTTTGCGTCATAGGATCACAGTAATTCTTTCGAACAGCAGCCTCCTACCTATATCCCATGTTACCTAGGTTCTATGTAACACATTTATTTTTTCTTATATCACTCACAATACTATACGTCCATTTTTTCTTTGGCCTTTCTCTGTCTTACCACCAAAGTTCAGCATAGTAAATCGATTAGGTATTGAAATCGTGAAAAATCGATCAAGTGTAAAGGCACTTTTATAGTGCTGTATCAAAATTAGATTTATTCAACTTTGTGTCGCACATGTTAGCTTATTTTATTTCACAGAGCATTATATTATGGCGTTATGTGGGTGACTTGACATTTTTATTGGGTAAAGCTAAAATAATAATAACACGTTTAAGATTAAATGGGAGTTGTTACATTTTTTATTAATATAATTATGTAAATATATATAATTTGCTGACCATGACGCGCCATTCACATGACATTGGTCCTTACCGGACGGCCGGACGGTGAGCTAACCACTGCTCGCTGTCCGTAAGCTCTATGTATGAGAATTACCTTGAGACTTCAACGCTCGGGGCATCTCCTGCTCACTGGCCGCTGGCATGGTGGCTGGGATGTAAGCAAGTCATTCGAATATCTTCGACAGTCAAAAAGACAAAAAACTAGTTACGTCACAATTTTTTTTGCGATTCGAAAAAGTCTTCCGTGACTCCATTCTGGAATTGAAGCATTTACACAAGTAAGTTTGTACAGAACCCTCAGGACGCGAGTTTTTAATAGGCAAGTTGTATACGTATGAGGTCCAAAAAAACATTTTTCTTTCTTTCTTTTTAATTATTGTAATAACCAAAAATACAAAGACTCTCAAAAAGTAATCTTAATCTTATCAAAGGTTGAAATAAGGTCAAAAAGGGATGAGCATATCGCCCGGACTTATGCAAATTAAATTCTTTAGACGGTTCGTTTGCATTTATTATATTGGATAAGGATATGAAAGCTTGCTTACCGTATTACGATCTCGTCTACAATTGCTTGACCGTTCCGATATTTGGGAATAATAATAGAAAATATCATTATTGGAACGGGTTTAAATCGGCTAAGGCTGGTTCAGTTTTGTGATAACAGAATGGTCATATTTTCATGAAGTCATTTTGCCTGTCTGAGGGGACTTAGGCCATAATTGTGGCATGCCCACCATAATTGTGGCGTGCTTATAGAACAACACCTGTTCAGAAATTCCCCGTGGTTCAAACAGTTATCGGCCCTGCTGGGTCCGTACGGTTGGAACTCAGGCGACTCGAGCTTAGTCCCTACCGAACAAGCAAATGGCGAGTTACATTTTATTTATCGTCTACAAGCCTGCGCCTCCGGTGGTCGGAGATTGCCATGCGACTTTCAATACCTGGGGCATCTGTGTCGGCTGCTGGGACATGGTTTCCGCCATCTTCATCGTTAGCATTACTGCTTTGCAAAAACAGGCAGCGCCGGTCGCCTCCACGAGGACACGGCACACCTCCACCGTATGCTCCACTGTATCCTCCTGGCGATCCACACATTGGTGACATCCCATCTTTTCTTTCACCTAAATCCGTATTAGGAACCTCCCGAACTTGCCATGAACGGTGACGACCTGCATCAGACGGGAAACTAAGGAGTCACGGTTAGGGTATTTTTACAAATAGCAATGCTGGAGAAATTGAATTAACTATGTTTGGAGGTGTACGGAACAGAGAGTAAAGTCCCGCAAACCTCCGTTGAAAAGGGAGGATCCTCCGACCAGACAGGTGTTATGGTCTGGTGGGCGACTGCCCGATAGATGATTTCGGGCTGTCGTATATGTTCAAATCGCGCGGAGAACTTTGATTGCGCAATGCAGGATTTCGTACTTTCTTCAAAGTTCTTATGTGGCGCCATAGATGTCGCTACATCACTCCCCTCCGGAGATCGGCGATCGATGGTTCTTGATGCGCGCCAGGCCAGCGTAAGGTTGGTTCCAGTGGGTCGGAACCGATGCCGCATAGTTCTCGGTGAGTCGGAAGTGTCTGCGGTGATGCCCCAGTGAGTCGGGGTGTTGCTATCCCTGTGAGTCGGGATGATGCCCCAGTGAGTGGGAATGATGATGTCCCACTAAGTCGGGATGATGCCCCAGTGAGTCGGGGTGGTGCTGTCCCAATGCGTCGGGATGATACTGCAGGCTCCAGTGAGTCGGAGTAGTGCTGTTGGCTCCAGTGAGTCGGAGCGGTGCTGTGCGACGTAGGGCTTGACTGCTGGCGTCGACCAGGAGAGGTTCTTCATAGCTCTTCATGTGATTGGCCGAAGGTGTGGTGTGCCAAGCCAAGGTCGCTGATGAGGCTGAAGGTGATGACCAGGTATGACCAGGTAGGCATGCTGGTGGTCGGGATACCCTCTATAGCCGTAGGTGCTGGCTGTATGGCTCGCTGCTCGAAAGCTTGAGGAAGTGATGATGACGTTACGAAGTAGTAGCTGCACGAAGGCTGCGCTGACATTCATACTCGAGGGTCACCAGTTTGGAGGTAGGTAGAACAGAGAGTAAAGTCCCACATACCTCCATTGAAAAGGGAGGATCCTCCGACCAGACAGGTGTTATGGTCTGGTGGGCGACTGCCCGATAGATGATTTCGGGCTGTCGTATATGTTCAAATCGCGCGGAGAACTTTGATTGCGCGATGCAGGATTTCGTACTTTCTTCAAAGTTCTTATGTGGCGCCATAGATGTCGCTACATATGTCAGAGAAAATTCTAACATTGTTGAAATTTCTACGATTCGCGCTAAACCTATCGCTTCGTCGTTTACAGCGTACATCGAAGGACTGGAACGGTTTGGCTGCTGCTGTCTTCCCGTCTAATTATAATTTAGGTGTCCTCAAGGCTAGAGTGAAATAGGCTCTTAATACACTAGTGCGCGTAACCATTAACGATTGCATCACTGCTTACCATCAGGTGAGATCGCAGTCAAGCACTGGTTTATATCATTTAAAAAAAACATCAATAACAGTGTGACACTTTTTCTCGCTCCACTCAGAGCGAGAGAATTTACTTGGCGAATTCGTAAACAAAAAAAAAAGTACGGCTGACGTTCAATCCTCGGGCAAAGGCGTTGGGGTCCGTGAAAGTACCCAGGTGCGTAGGAAAAAATATGAGATTATGTTTTTTTTTTTGCTATACAAGGGGTATTCAGGGTCGCAGTGAAAGAAATAAATCCATCGAAAATGCCTCTTACTCTTTAAAAATAAAAATAACATAGCAATCAAAATGTTCTATCAGCTAACACAGCAAATGTTATTTTGCCATTTAAATGATTTCGGGCCACCCTTTTCACCTAGGGGTATAAAAAACAGCTTATGACCTATTCCAAGACCCATCAAATAAACATAAAAATCGGTCAAATACTGTGACACGAGACTTTTATAAATTTGTTTACGATTTTTAATTAGTTAAGTACTTCAGAAAATACTGTCAATCATGACAATACCGTAGGCGTGGGATGGCGAGCAATAGGTAGCTCGCTGTCTGACCGTCCATTAACCGTCCGGATCGAGCCCAAGTCATCAACGTTGCGTACTGTTCCCGCACGCTTCAAGGAGTTGTCAGCAAACCATAGGGGCCCAGCAGGGTCGAAGCCTACTGGGGCCAAGGGTCTGCTTCTGAAAGGAAAGCTCGGCCCTGGTATGAAAGGCAACGAAGGAATGGGGTGGATTTTTTAGTCAGTACAAGTCTGACTCTATCTCTCGCTTCGCCCAAGGGCGGGGGGATGTCATATGGATGATTCAACCCACCGAAACAAAACAACAACCATGACACTAATTTGACTAAAAAATAGTACCAAAACTGTACAAGTATTTGCCATTTATCACAATATTTCAATTAGCTAACAAGATGAAACACTGCCGCGGTTCAAATCGGAAAACAACAATATTATGAAACGCCAGAGGTTCGTACTTGATTGACGGTCGTTTAGGATTTATTTTATCGTTGACACTTTGGCTCCGAGTTTTTAAATTTACGATGATGGATAGCTCGAAGCCGTGTTTGAGCGATTTTTCGGTCGATCATGGTAGAGCGAAAATAGGAAATAAAAATTATGGTAAACGTTGGCAGATTATATTTAAGCATTTAATATTAATCTTAGAAAGGACAGAGTGGAAAAAATTGAAAAAAAAGTTTATTTTGAACTGAAGTGAAAGCTAGTTTTCATTCTTAAAAAAACTGGGCAAGTGCGAGTCGGACTCGCGCACTGAGGGTTCCGTGCAAACTACATTTCCCGAATGAAGTCTCGAAGATTTTTCCGCATTACAATTTTTTTTTTTCTTGTGTCGATAACAACAAATTTACTGTTTTCAGATTTTTTCCTATACCTGTGCTATAAGACCTTGCTTTGTGCCAAATTTCAGGATTCTGGATCAACGGGAAGTACCCTATGAATTTCGATCTTTGAGAGTATCAAAGTATACGTTTTTTTGCGACATAAACGGCCGTATTTTTTTTATTCGTTAACTTAGAAATTTAATTTTTTCACAGTTTGAAGGGACTGCAGACCTGAGTATAATTATATGGTTTTAATTTCAACTTGATACTTCCACGCGTTCTCGAGATAATGGGCCTTGACATACAGATAGACAGACGGACGGACAACAAAGTGATCCTATAAAGGTTCCGTTTTTTTCTTTTGAGGTACGGAACCCTAAAAACGTTAAATATTATTTTTCTTTAAGGTGAGCATATTCGCGAGATGTTGGTAGGAATCATCACAGCACTGATTGGTTGGATTGGTTTTTTCACAATAACATTGTTTATTTGTATACAGTATGTATCTAAGTATGTATTTACTATTGAATTTGTCTCTCTTGTGTTTATCTATTTATTAAGTTCCACCTGCCATGTTATGTTTCTGCACCACCCTAAGGTCGACTGGTAGAATCTGCCTATGGCATTAAGTCCGTCTTTGTACAGATACCGGCACGGATCTTGAGCGCTGGCTTCAAGTTGTGCAGAAGTCAAAAATCGGGTTTCTTTAGTGGTGCGACGTGAGACGCGAGGGCGAAGAGTGTTTGGTTCGCCGCGCCATTGTGGCATAGACTTCACTCGTGATTCGTTCCCTGCGCTTGCTGCATGTATCTAACAACGACGACGATTGGCTCGCCAATGTATGGGATGTGCAAAGGGATCCCCACTCTGACGCCGAGCGCTCAAGATCCGTGCTGGTATTTATACAGTGTTTTGTGCATAAAGCCATGTCAAAAAGGAAAAAGACCACTAAAAAACACGGGTGGGGTTTACTCAGTAGAAGACCGATACTCCTCGCTTCACTTGACTATTTCTTGGCTTGAAAGCGTTTTGGGAACACATTTATTGTGCGTACAGACAGACAAGGAGTGGAATTCCCTGCCGGAGTCTGTGTTTCCGGATAGCTACAACTTAGGGGTCTTTAAGTCAAGAGTGAATAGATTACTTCTAGGCAAGCGTGTTCCCTCGTCGACCAAATCATCGGTTACCATCAGGTGAGATGGTGGTCAAACGCAAATACGCTTGCGTTTGACCACCAATAATAAAAAAAAAGGAAAACGATATACTTGATCAAATATCACGCACCCGAATCATGATGAAGTTATGCCTTCTCTATATCAGAAAAAGCCTATAATGTGGCAATTACAGGCTTCTATTATAAAGATAAATGATTTCTTAGAACTAATCAGTTATAATAGTATTATTTTTAACTCTGTAATTAGTTTATGAATTCAACTAGCAGCTATTAAGTTGTATTCAGGAGCTGCTAGCTACTGCCAGCGGCTTTGTTTGTGTGAAAGTTTTGAAGGCCAGGTTTTCCTTTCAGAAAACCCATGGCCCCAGTAGGCTTCGACCCTGCTAGACCCTCCTCCATCCTTTTGACGAAGACTTAGGGTCATAGTTATGTGTGCCCAAGAAAATTAATAGGTAAGAGAAGGCAGTGTAGACCAGTCCAAATTGTACTCAAAAGTACAATAAAAATAACAGAGGATCGAAACAAACAATAATCATTTTTACTACGAGTTATTTAGATCTGGAAATCTTTTGTAATTTTGAAACTCCTACTTTTTGTTAACATAGATACCTACTAAACATTAGTTTTCTTTTAAAACCGTACCTAATATATTTTGATACTAGTATGATTAATTGGTTAATACTGCTTGCAAGTGCTCTCTCAAATAAAATATTTCATTTTATAAAATTTTCAGCGTCATAGTGGACAAAATCGTAATTCAGCGTTTGGGACCCTCTTTTACCTACTCTTTAGATTTTTTTAATTAAAATATTCTCATCAAGCTATTCAAAGTTGGCTACTTCGTAAGGATGCTTACGGAATCAAAATTATGTCTCCAACCATTTTTCTTTCCTCCATTTCGGAAGTAAAAAGTTAATAGGTCTATCCCTTCCTGTCATGGGTTGAATGCGTTAATTAACCCCCAAAGTAATTACAGGGCTGAAAAAAAATGTAAAATGGTAATTTTTGTATCGGTAGAATATCAATCTTGTCGACTTTGAACAAAGAACTTCTTGGGTGTGACGTAAAACATATTTTGCGATAAAAATATTAAACCAGTGGCCACAATTTATGTTACGGATTAGCCAAAAGGGTTGTCGCGGCCCTGGAATAGAAAAAGTAACTGAAGGAACTCAGGTAGGTTCTAGTCTGTATAAGCATAGAACACTAATGTACATACACAAGTCAATCTACATACAAACTGCGCTCGAGCAACGCACACATAGATACCGCTCACGGACACAATATCTCGGAGCTCTCGGAACAGTGCAAGCGCGAGCCGCTGCTGCACCCGGGTGCACACGAATCTCGCGACAGGACGGCAACCCTAGCGCGACCACCGAGCGTAGGTATGAAAAGTGAATTAGGTACATACATGAGATTGACTTCTGCACCTAACTATTTTTTGGTGTAAGTCTAACACTCCCTAAACATAATAATTTATTATTATATAAATATAATCTAAGCAAATGTACTTACATGTACTAAGAGATTATTTCTGCCTAACCTCTGTACTTTATTTGCAAGTCACAGTGCCACCCAAAACTAAAATTTACTAGCATGACTTGTCTGCTTTATAGTTGTCACTCA
The DNA here is from genome assembly GCA_910589285.2 of Mythimna ferrago. Taxonomy (NCBI): domain Eukaryota; kingdom Metazoa; phylum Arthropoda; class Insecta; order Lepidoptera; family Noctuidae; genus Mythimna; species Mythimna ferrago. The sequence continues at coordinate 5,974,686 of OU342691.1, read as the reverse complement.
AACACGACAATGCTTTCACTTAGCTACATACATCAATGTGTGTGTATCTAATGCAGCCTAAAATGCATGCCAGCAGCTTGTGTCAGATACAAGCTACCAATGAATATTTGATTTCTATAACACTAGTATGAAATCATGCAGTCCCTGCGCATACGTAAAAATTGTTTGTGTCCAGTTGCTTCTACTTAAGGCTTATAGTCCCTTGAACCATCTGGCCAAAATTATGTGGACGCACCTCTCGCACCCGCCTAGATGGCAGTCCGCTAATCTGTGCATTTATTTGCAACCAACAGCGCCCGGAAAGCGCGCGGCTGACCTTTAAATCCATTTTCTTTGCGAAATATTTATTAATTTACATATGCAATGTTCAATTTGAAGAATATTTAACCACCAATTTTTATGTGTAAAAATGTTTCTAAAGATCCAAGCCGTTTCGAAGGAGTAGGGAAAAGTTGCGAAAAGTTGCGAAATTGCTAAATATTTTTTTTTTTTAGACAAAAGTATTAATAAAACGAAAAAATCAAATGTTGATAATGTTGTTCATGAATCTATAATAAACATTTATTTTCTTCAAACCTATTAACCCGGCCGTTACCGAGGAGTAGGCTTCAGAAACTCACTGTTTTATGGCACTTTTCGGGCGCTTGGGCCTTAACATATAGGTACTCATGACTAGAGTTTGACTAAAAAGTCAAAAGACTTGAGCAATTATTAGGGCAAAATGAAATCTGATGTATGTAACCAACACTGGTTAAATAATCAAGGTTGATTAAGAGATCTTGATCATTGTTTACTAATAGAAGAACCTTGTAAAAGTATTGAAGTTAAGTATTTTTTAAATGATTAAATATTACATAAAATTCCCAAGTCGTTTGACTTTTTAGACAGACTATACCAAATCAAAAAGTGTTCGGTGTCGGTAACTGGAACAAAAAGTATCTCCGTTTGCATAGCGCCTTAGTGCTTAACTATTTTTTTTATTATCTATTTGTATCAGAAAGTAACCATCCAAAATCATAAAAAAAAAGAATTTTTAAAATCCATTTAAAATTATGTCATAAACTTCCTAGAACGTAAAGGGTAAATGAAGAGACATAAGTGTGGTTATATTCAATAAAAGTCTGACATGCCCTCTCGCTCTGCCCTAGAGTGGAAGAAATCATTAGTTGATTAACCACATTAAAAAATTCTGGATTTGAGCGGACCTACCCCCGATTTATAAATTATGAATTTTGATCAGAAAACCCATCGAGTTCAATTCATGAATTCAAATAAGTTTGTTTTATTTTTTTGTTGGTAGGAAGAAGGTAATTTCTAGAAGAAAACATCGTGAGGAAACCGGCACATCCTAGAACCAAAAATTCGAAAACATGCGACATTCACCAACCCGCACTGGCCCGCGTATCTGCAGGGGCCACATTACCACCTTTTCCTTTAATAAAAGATATTATGTAAGAACAGTGTAGTAGACCGGTCTACATTGTATTCAAAAGCTCAATAAAAATAATCCTATTAAAAAAGTGAGTCAAAATAGGAAGTAATCTAAGAATTCGCGGAGTCTACAGTGTTCTTCCATTTACATTATAAAAAAAGGCTACATGTATAAAAAAAAAAGCTATAAAAAAAAATACAACTGTTAATAAACGAGACGTTAACATAAATGTCTAATGTTATTTTGAAACGACTATAGTAACCACCGAAGCATTACAGCGCTGTGTGTTAGACATATAACAAAATAGGTACAGAAGTCAATCATGTATGTCTTTTTATACTAACGCTAGGCGATCGCACACAGGCCAGCGCGTTGCGTCGAACTATACGAGAGCGACCGGGCGATTGAGCCGAGATATCGTGTCCGTGAGCGGTGTCCATGTGTGCGTTGCTCGAGCGTGCTTTGTATGTAGATTGTCTTCTGTACCTATCTATTTTGTGACTATATCATAATTATTGTAGTCAGAAAAGATCATAGGTCACGAACATCATTTTTCATCGCATATTAGAAACGAATGATGAAGCTGTTTTTCTTGTCAAGGAAAATGCTTCGGGGGACAGAAATATGTTGTCTTGCAACGTGGATTAAATTTTCATTTCATGAGTGGTGACTAATTTTTTTTATATTCATTTGTAGACCTTTTTATAGCATCGTATATGATAGTAAGTACAATTAATTATTGGAGTTAGGACCTTTGTTTTACGTGGTGAATGATCGTCATCACCAGCCTTTTTTTAATGTTCCCACTGTTGGGACTCAAGCCTCCTCTCTAGCAGAGGGAATGGGCCGTAATCCACCACGCGGGCCCAGTGCGTGCTGGTGAATGTCACATGTCTTCGAATTTTTGGTTCTAGCAGGACATGCCGGTTTCTTCACGATGTTTTCTTTCACCGTTTTGAGAGCAGTGGTGATGAAATAAATTACACAAAGTAATGCGCCAGGCTAGGTTCGGACCCGCGACCTACAACTCGTAAGTCGGGGCCGTTAATTACCACTCGGCCACCACTGCTCTCAAAATGATGACGTGGATGGAGGTGAATGATGGAATAACTTTTTTTAAATTGATATATACTAGTACTTGACTGCGATCCCATCTTTGTGCAAGGTGCGAGGTTGTAGTTGATATAAAAGCACTGATTGGTTTTGAAAAGTTTATTTAAAGTTCTTAATATGCTATGTTATTACGTTAGAAATCAGAAATCACAAACGTTTATTTCAAATGGACCAATTACAGGCACTTGTGAATTGTCAAAATGTCAGTCAGTCCAACAAGTGAAGCTAAATTGCACGTTCCAAAGCGTAGATCTCTATGGAGAAAAACGTGCAAGAAACTTCATGGACACTCCATGGAAAATGTTATGTTCAAAGGTTATGTTAGATGAATGCACCTGGTTCTTTTGGCGTCTCGTAATGCACTGATGTTAAAGTACGATTGTAGTAAATTGCTTCGTTAGCAGGAGTTCGGTTGCTTGGACCGAAACCTCTTCCTCTCTGGGTGGTGTGGGAAGGAATGTTAGACTTTTACTGACGAAAACTCACAAGGGACGTTGGGGTTCGGTTGCCCTTTGTTACTAGGGCTGCGGTAACTTTGAAACATCCCAGCAGTGCTACCACGAGCTCTTAACGAAATCCATTTTACGGCCTAAACTGAACTGTTAAAGAGATGTACAGCTCCGTCCCTCTTCGTTGCTCGCACGACTGACATTTTAATACGTTATAGTAAGTTTCCTGGCAGGCGTTGGTCCTGGCTGGTCTCCACATTTTTGCTGATATCTTTTTGGTGCGCACGTGGCCGGACCCGGTCTTAATCCTTAGCAGACGGCCGGACGGCAAGCTACATACGACTCACCGTCTGCAAATTCGTGCTTATGGTGGCCGGTAGTAGTTTTGCGACTCCAACGCCGGTAGAAACGTCAAGTCATATCTAAAATAGTTATCTTGATTGGGATCCGTTTTACTAGCTGAAGTTGAATTAGTTTATTAAGTGATAATGTTTTATTAAATATTAGTAGAATATTAAACTATTTCGCAGCCCTGATATCGTCTCTAGATTGACGTTTCATATAGTTCATCTCTTCAAATGTTTGAAACAGACACTTTAGAAGATTGAATTCAATCAATTAGGCATGTACACATGTTTCATTAATTTTAAATATTTTACTCGAACAATTATTTAAGAGCTCATGAATTTACTTTTGAAGGCTTGCCGCACATTGGACGCATTTTCTACCAAATTTAGTTTTGAGAGATTCGTGCAAAAATTCACCTGTAATGTTGGGGGTTCTCAAAGCAGACAACCAGTAGGTCTAAACAGGATTTATTGAATAATCTAACTAAAACATACAGTGGACTTAAAATAATGCGCATTAAGTAAAGCACATTTTAAGCATTAATATGACACCGTTTTGTTAAGGGTAATAGTAATTAGATTCTACTTAAGGCTAATACACTTCAAACCTTTGAAAAAAATATTGTTCAATATATGTTTGTTCGCCTAACTCGACAAATTGTTAATGGGCGGTTTTTTAAAAAAATAAATAGATTTCGAGGGCCCCACTGCTGAGAGAATACTTTGAATTTTTGAATATTTTTATCGTGTTAACCAGTAACTGGGTTATGGAGGTCAGAATGGCGTGTAACACACTGGTGTTCGTTTAGCCTGGACACCGACCTCGATATAGTTTTGAAAACGTTAAGCAGATTGATTTAGATGAAATCGATGCAATGTACGACTACCTTAACTTTTAATCCTATTAGACTTTTCTCTCTTTTCTTGAAATTATTATGAAAGTCGTAAGTTTTTTATTTACGGCAAACAATTATTTAAAAAAAAAAATGTTGGAATGCGTCAGGACACGAGCTGCTAGAGAGGTGCTGATGAATACTTTTAAAATTAATTTAATTGATGTTGGTGTTATCCAAAGTATACTGTCCGAACCCCTCTCTAACGCAGCCATCGCTGTTTATAAAATAGTGAGTAAGGTTGTGAGCCCTCATAGTTGATAAAGCTTGACTTGTATTAGGTTACGATGGGGCTGGCATGGTCGTACTGTGACCAAAAGTCCCTAAATTTATAAGATTAAAAAAAAAATGTAATATTCAGTTATTAAATTCAAAATCAAAATTGAACATTATTTGTGAAGAAAATAATAAAATAAAAATGATATATGTAAGATCGCTAAGCTTAATCGTTTCTTTATGAGTCTATGGATCAGAAATTCTTTTAAAATGTGATAACCGAATACTTCAACCGTTCAAGCTCGTTTATTCCACTTACGCAGCATTATATTTAACAGGCCTGTTGGTCTAGTGGTTAGTGGCCCTGACTGCTATGCCGGAGGTCGTGGGTTCGATCCTCACCCAGGACAAATCTTTATGTGATGAGCATGATCATTTAGTGGCCGTCCCCGGCGTCGCACCGTGTTGGCAGAAGCGGCGAGCATCGGAATGACGTGGAGCGAGGTGAAGCGTGAAGCTCAGGAACGTCCGCGATGGAGGATTACTGTGGACGCCCTCTGCCCCATCTAGAGGACACAGGATATTAAGTCAAGTAAGTCATGATTATTTGTTATGTATCTGGGTGTAATAATTAATCTATAATATCTATCCCCCCCCCCCCCCCCGGAGAGCAGTGGTGGCCGAGTGGTTACGGCCCCGACTTACGAATTGTAGGTCGCGGGGTCGAACCCAGCCAGGCGCATTACTTTGTGTAATTTATTTCATCACCACTGCTCTCAAAACGGTGGAGGAAAACATCGTGAGGAAACCGGCATGTCCCAGAACCAAAAACTCCAAGACATGTGACACTCACCAACATGCACTGGGCCCGCGTGGTGGATTACGGCCCATTCCCTCTCCTAGAGAGGAGGCTTGAGTCCCAACAGTGGGAACATTATAAGGCCAACTATGCTATGCTATCCTGTCACCGCCATAAAAGCTAACGTGAAGTGACTTCGAAGAGAGTTGTTATCTCATATTAAATATGAATAACAAGCTCACTTCAATTTAGTTTTTAATAAAGAAAGAAAGACTATATTCAAATGATTCAAACATTAAAGTGAATAATCTAAAGGACCAAAAACTAATAGTGTCGAGTCTTTAGCGATTAAATTGCTGTTTTATAGAACTGCAAAAGGACTGTTTTTAAGTAGGAAATCATCCAATGACTTGACCGCTCCGCCCAAGAGCAGGAGAAGTCAGAATTTTAGTGACTAAAACTCACTGTTTCTTCTTTGCTTGGACCCTGGGGTTCTCTTTCGCACAACCAATGGACCCAGTAGGTTTAGAACCTGCTGGGCCCCTACGGTTTCGCTTGCATCTCTTTGAGGAACATTACGCGCCGTCGACGACTCGGGCTCTGTCCAGACTGTTATCGGACGGTCGAACGGCGAGCTACTCATTGCTCTACATCAGTAAGCCCGCGCTACGATGGCAGGAAATCACCCTGCGACTGCTGAAAACCTCATGTAGCAGCGGCGGCGGCATGGTTCTCTACTTCACTAGCAGTACGCTTCGCAGAAGAAGACCCACGATGAAAACCAGCGCCGTAGACTCGCCGCTTTTAGCGTTGTGATCTCGGCATTATGCTGAGCGTTCGGCCGTTTTGCTCGGAAGTGGCGCATTCTTTATTTTTCGGCCTTTCTGGTAAATAAAATGTTCTTCTTTCTTTCTTCCAAGTAGGCGACACTTTAGCATTCCCTTCATCCATTCTATTCTTCGATTTTCATTATTATACTGAAGACTACCCACCGCTGGGTAATTAAAACTGAGACGCAATTGTCATAATGTATTCTACCTAATATTGTACTCAAGGGAACAATGTGGGAGATGTAAATAATTATGAGCCTAAACCGTAATGAGCCTACTTTAATGTAGGTTCATTACGGTTTAGGCCGATGATCTGTTGTGTTCAATTTACATCTATAAATATAAATAAAATTGGAGTGTCTGTTTGTAATATTGAAATAACTGCTTTTTACTACATGCATATGAATAAATGTATATACGGTACATACACCAAAATATTTTTTTTTTACAATTTTTGTCTGTCTGTCTGTTTGTCCAGGTTAATCTCTGAAATAGCTGGACCGATTTTGACGGGACTTTTTTTGGCAGGTAGCTGATGTAATAAGGAGTAACATAGGCTACTTTTATTTTAGAAAAAATAAATTCAAAATCCTGTAGTCCACGCGAACGAAGTCGCGGGCACAGCTAGTCTACACTATTATTATAAAGAGGGAGTATTTTTGTGTTTGTTTTAAGTAGCTTGTGTATTCATGCGCATGTGCGAGGACATGCGCATGAATACACAAGGCACATCTGAGGACCTTTTCAATGCGAGGACCTTTTCGTACGTCCTCGGATGGCTCGACCCAGTTCATCGTATTCTACGTTCGATTTTGAACCTTTCTATATACTTAATAAGGAAAAGTTGATATCAACCTTGGTGGACCTCGGTTTGGTTGCGAAATTTCATGTTCACACACGATCGTGTGTAACCGCTAGGCGGCGCCACTTAAAATTTTTACACACCGCTTTTAACACTTCAGTCATGTTTTTAGTACCTTGTGGAGACTTATGTGTAAATCTACACACAAATGTCCTCGGGTTGGTAGCTTTTCCAGACTGTGTGTATATAAGTCCCCACATGGGTAGCTTTTCCAGACAAGTGTATTTAGGTCCCCATTTGGATAGTTTTTCCGTGTGTATTGATTATTGAAATTTCAAAAGTATCGAAACTTCTGTTCTAAGAAAGTAAAACTTCGGATGGTTGTTTACGTAAAAGTATGTCATAATGTACTGTACGAGACTTGAGAATGCACAATATACTATATATGTTTTTGAGAAACAACACACTAGATTCTAGAATTTCAGTTTATTTAACCAGAGTTCTTATACATAGCTAGATGTCCTGAAACATTATTCTGAGTATTCTGAGTATCTTCGGAAATATGATCATGTTTCAGCGCATCGGTCGCTTCTAAAGTGGTTGCAGAGAGCAAAGGGCGCTCACCACCTTATTTTCGTTTCTTGATTCTCCTAATTCCCCCAGTCATTTAGCACCTCATTTTCAATACATTTGCGCCAACCACAATAGAAATCTGCGCTCATCTCATAACCGCCTTTTCCATTGTCCCACTCATCGTACTGACTTTCTTCACTATTCCTTCTTTATTCAAGCGATTTCTTTGTGGAATGCGCTTCCCCAGGAGATCAGGATGGCAACAAGCAGATTTACATTCAAAATCAAAGTTCGCGAGTTAATTCGTAAAAAGTTGGCAGTAGTTTCATCACAGCGTTAATGTTTTTCTATTGCCGATTTGGACCGATTATTTGACTATGAATTATTATTTGAGCATGTATGTAATGTATTAATTTGAGTATAAATTGTGCAGTTGTATATATTTATTCTATGGTTTATTAGTATATCTATTGTATGGTCTATTAGTATATCAATTCTTGTATTCGCCTTTTTCTCACTCTTTTATTGCACCTACCACTACTTTTTCTCCGCATCACCCAAAGGTTGACTGGAAGAGAATGCCTAAGGCATTAAGTCCGCCTCTGTACCCATGTGTATAAAGTGTTAAATAAATAAATTAATTATCTATACAAAAGTATATTTAATTCAATCGGTTTTAAAATTAAACTGGCCTTTGGCATAAGGAATAGACTACTACGTCCTTGAATTTGGCCGATCTGTAGAAAGCATAAATTGATCAGCATTTTATGCTCTTTTATTAATTGCCATACTCACTTTTATTACATAAAAATAGTAAACATATCAATGATCAACATAACTCTTTCAGTTAAGAGGGACCATTCCGATCAGCTGTTTGAATACAAGTCTAAACAATACTAAGAGTGCCAAAACTATCTCAATTGCTTGAGGTAAATAAGAGTGCCTTGTGCAGAATTAACATTTCTTTTTCTTACATAACAAACACATAGCGAGCATAATTTTGAAAATAATAAGCTTGTTAATTTAAACTTATTAAATTAAACGGTACTTAAAATACTCGAAAATAATATTTTAAAAACTTTTAAGCTATAAATAACGGTAGTCGGAGTCAATGTCAATGACTAACTTTTTTTTTTCGCCGGGTAAAAATCATTCAGATGACATCCCCTGCTCTCGGGCGGAGCGGGAGATAGTGTCAGACTCTTACTGACTAAAAAACCCACCCCGTTCCTTCAACAGTGCGCGCCGTCGATGACTTGGGTTTAGTCCGAACGGTTACCGGACAGTCGGGGTGCGTGCTAGATAACCTCCACGTGTGCTCTCTTGCTGTTCGTCCCAGTTCATGCATGTATGCATCTGCATTTTATATGCGGCTGTATGTAGGCATTCGCTGGGAAGAACAGTGGGGGGGACGGTGCATCCTGGGCGCCACTGTAGGTGGCTCTCTTACGTGTGTCATTACTTATGGCATGGGTAGGGGAATCACTTACAGTGGTGGCGAATAATCAGCAAAACCCAATCCAAGGTGTCATACGTACCGAGCCGAGGGATGCGTGGCCAAGGGGGAGCTTGGTTCCTATCGGTGTCTCTCCAGGGAGATGGCAATCCTGGAGTAGTAATTTCGCCTTACCTGGGCAAGCGGGGCTCTGCCCAGGTGGACTGTTTATTTCCCTAGCTTCTCGTGGGAACTGTATGGATCTACACCTTTTTAAAAAAGATACTCCATCTCTGGACGATGACGAACGTCCGGAACTCTCGAGTAGTCTGACTGGGTCAATTCCCGATCTGACTGCTCTCTTGCTCGGTTCTGAGGGAGACTCCCTAGTCACCTTGGACACCGAACTCAACCCTCCTGAGCTGGAGTCGGCAAACGATGGCACGAGGCCTACTGAGATGGACTCGGAAGTGCCGTCGGGAACTGACCTCAGTCCCAGGAAACGACGGTTGACAGGAGCAGCGCGTAAGCGCCTGAGGCGCCTCAAGGCTGGCGGTATGGACCCCATTGAGGCCTACAAGCTGGTCACGGAGCGGTTGGCAAGTGCGCATACTCCTTCGACTGGTCAAATGGCCGATATGTCCTCGGGGAAGAGGCCGGTAAAACGATCCCGATCCGAGGACGAGTCGCCAAAGGATCATGTCAAAAAGACTACGCGTGTGGACGAAAAGTCAGGGTCAATTCCAATGATCCCTGATGAGCCGTCCGCAACTCAGGTCGGACCACCGCCTGAGACAAGCGCTATGTCTTTTAAGGATGCCCTAACTAACATCCGGGTGGGAATCCGTAACAAGGAGCCCATGTCGGACGCGCAATTGGGGCTCCTTTACAAGGACATATTGAGGGCGATTCTTAACGCCCCTATGCCCAAAGCCCCCGAATTCAAAATTCGAATTGAGGGCTGCACTTTCAAGCCGGGATGGCTGCAAGTCGTAATTAAAAACGACTACAGCCTGAAATGGCTTGAAGAAAAAGTGGGGACACTAAAGCCGTGGCCAGAGGCGGAACTCTCGTTCATTCACGAGAAGGACTTGCCAAAAGCTAAGGTTGGGATCCTCCACTTCAAGACAGAAGATGTCCTGAAAACTCCAAGAGATGCCCTCAATCTCCTGGAAAAACAAAACGACCTGCAGACTGGCTTGTGGAAGGTGCTGAGCGTCAAGAAAGAAAGGGACGGAATCACGACCGCCCTCTCTATCGATGATGCCTCTGTAGAAGCCTTGCGCAAGCTAGACTGCAGGCCGCAACTAGGCTTTCGCAAAGTCTGGATTCGCATTCGCGGCGATAATACGCCGGCGAGGGCTGAGCAGGTGGCAGGAACTAGCCAATCTAGCGCAGGGATTCTGCCACCTGCTCAACACGCTCCTAGGGCGGGGCCGAGCGTCCAGGTCTCTGGTAAAACGGCAAAGCGGCAAAACGCCAAGCCGAAACCTGGAGGCCAGGGCGTCAGGAACCGCCCCCTCGGAGCACCACCGACGAAAAGGGCTACACGTCCCAATCGATCGGGAGTGGAGAGCCGACCGGCCAAACCTCGGGGCTGCCCTACAGCCCCGAAGCCAAGCGGGTCGAATAACGCCACTTAACCCACCCACCGACACAAACACACAACACTAACACAACACAAACACACCATAACACAGACACACACAAACACACAAGTGGTGCAGATCAACCTGCACCATGCCAGAGCAGCCACGGCTGTTCTGGAAAAACACTTCACACAGAAGAACCTTCACATTGCTCTTATTCAGGAACCGTGGCTGGCTAATACTAACACGGTGTCTGGACTGGGCTCTGCAGGTAAGGTCGTACACCATATCGGAGGAGTCAAACCAAGAGCGTGTATACTTTTCAATAATAATATTGATTTCTTATGCATACCAGGCCTGTGCAGCGATGACCTGATTGCAGCTTATGTTAATGTCAAGAGCGGAAATGGACGCCTCATCGTGTGCTCGGCATACCTGGACGGGACGAATACCGACCCATCCGAGGAGCTTGCAAAGGTAGTCGAGTACGCCTATGCCAACAATGCCGAGCTTCTCATTGGGTGTGACGCCAACGCCCACCATACCAACTGGGGCAGCACTGACATCAACGACAGAGGTGAGTTGCTTCATGATTTTGTACTAACTAACCGCCTCCAAATAGTTAATGAGGGATGTAAACCGACCTTTGTAACTAGATCGAGGAAGGAAGTTCTTGATGTAACTCTCGCTACTATTCACACTGCCAGGCTGATAACCAATTGGCATGTCAGTGATGAACCATCTATGTCTGATCATCGACTAATTAAATTCGCACTGAATACATCCAACATTTGCGAAACCATCACTTTTAGGGATGCAAAAGCCACGGACTGGGACTTGTACAGAATAAAGCTCCAGGATAGACTCCAAGACTTCCCTAAAACCATACGCTCCCCTGAAACATTGGATTATGCTGTTGCTCAAGTTACGGAAGCCATTACAGCCTCTTACGAAGAGAGCTGCCCTCTAAGAACTGTGAGGGATAGAAAAGTGACGTGGTGGAACAAAAAGCTCGATGTTTTAAGGGAAGAATCACGTAGGTTGTTTAATAAGGCTAAATCGACTGACGACTGGGATCGGTATCGGAAAGCTTTAACTACCTATAATAAAGAAATCCGAAAGGCGAAAAGACTGTCATGGAGGAAGTTCTGCGAGGAGATTACTAAAGTCCCTCAAGGAGCCAGAATCCACAAAGTCTTATCCAAATCGCCTACAAATCAACTGGGATTCTTAAAGAAACCAGATGGTGCCTTCACTGCATCAGCGGAAGAAACCCTGAAACTTCTGGCGTCTACACACTTCCCTGGCTCGGTGATGGCACCAGATAACATCGTACAAAATACTCCTCATATCCGCCTCACCAGGCCTTCAAATGAAGACTGGAGAAGAGCGGCGAGGTATTTTAGACCGAACAAGGTAGAATGGGCTATAGACTCATTCAAGCCAATTAAATCTGCAGGGGATGACGATGTCTTCCCAGCTCTTCTGCAGCAAGGGAAGACTATTCTCATCCCTATTTTAATCAAAATCTTCAGAGCAAGCTTTGCCTGGGGATATATACCAGAGAAATGGACTATGGTTAAAGTCTGTTTTATCCCAAAGGCCGGTAAGAAGGACTACTCTCAACCAAAGTCCTTCAGACCAATAAGCCTTACCTCCTTCCTACTCAAGAGTATGGAAAAGGTTATTGACGAATGCATCAGGGATGGACCATTAAGGGATAACCCTCTGCATCCGAAGCAACACGCTTACCAAAAAGGAAAATCTACAGAAACTGCTCTGTTAGAACTAACAGACAGGATCGAAAGGGCTTTGGAAGATAAACAGATAGCCCTATGTGCTTTCCTTGATATTGAAGGAGCTTTCGACAACGTCACCATAGACGCCCTTTCCAAGGGAATGAAGGCGAAAGGGATTGACGAAACAACTACTCGTTGGATCGAATTCATGCTCCTCAACAGAACTATCAGTGTTACCTTACACGGAACTACAAAGAGCTTCAAAACAACTAAAGGGTGCCCGCAAGGAGGCGTTTTATCGCCACTTCTATGGCTACTCGTTGTTGACCAATTGCTGGTTGAAGCCTCTACAAGAGACTTAGATGTACATAGCTATGCTGACGATGTGGTGGCTTGTGTTGTCGGCCCCTGTCACAGCACGGTATCATCTATACTACAGAGATCTCTGAACATTATTAACACATGGTGCACAGAAAACAATTTATCGGTTAACCCGAGTAAAACAACAATAGTCCCCTTTACTAGGAAGCGTAAGTTGGACAAACTTGTAACGCCCACTGTAAAGGGGACTCTCATACCATTCTCCAGCGAAGTCAAGTACCTGGGCGTAACTATCGACCAGAGACTGACCTGGAACACTCACATTAACAATGTGATCCAAAAGGCTAAAATAGCTTTAGGAATATGCTGTCGCTTAGCAGGGAAGAAATGGGGCTTAAACCCTAAAATCGCCCTGTGGTTGTACACCGCCATAGTCAGGCCGATAATAACGTATGCCTGCGTAGTATGGTGGAGGAAAACAACTCAAGTGACAGTCATTAACAAACTTAATGGTTTGCAGAGACTTGCATGCCTCATATCAACAGGGGCCATGTCCACAACCCCAGGAGCTGCTCTAAATGCCCTGCTTAACCTACCGCCACTTCATCTATTCATTGCGAAGGAGGCGAAGGCAAGCATGTACAGAACAAACAGCACTGGCAAAGCAAACTGGCGCTCTCAAGCACTGAGATCGCTACACGAATCAGTACTTGAACACGATCAACTAGCTATGACAACAGACGTCATGCTTCCACAGTGTAATTTCACAAGGAATTACACAGTGGAACTGCCGAGCAGAGAGGATTGGTCAAACAACCTCATCACTTGCAAGGCTGGAAGCCTGATCTGGTTTACAGACGGGTCCAAAATGGGTGAGAATGTAGGATGTGGAATATTTGGCATTAGCCCGAAATTCAGCAAAAGCTTGAATCTGGGTAAACATGCTACCATATTCCAAGCGGAGGTATACGCCATTATAGAATGTGTGGAGGCCAACCGTCAACGAAACTACATAAATCAATTAATTCTGATTTACTCAGATAGCCAGGCAGCTCTTAACGCCTTGAACTCGAATACTTTAAATTCGAAACTGGTAAAAGACTGCGTTAACAAACTGAATGACCTGGGGCAAAGGAATAAAGTTATTCTGAGATGGGTACCAGGTCATTCTGGAATCAACGGCAACGAAAAAGCCGATGAACTTGCACGGGCTGGGGCTCAAGGTCATCAGATAGGTCCAGAACCCTTCTGTGGTATCTCAAAGAACCAGGCCATGCAGACCCTTAAGGGCAACTTATTTGGCGATTCAAAAAAGAACTGGTTGGTACAACCAGGTCTGCTACACGCCAAATCTCTCATAGAAGGCTACTCACAAAAACGAACTGCCGAGCTTCTTGAGCTTAGCAGGACGAACATCTGTGCGATAGCCCGCGCCTTAACCGGCCACTGCAAACTAAACAGGCACCAATTTCACATGAAACTGAGTGACACTGATGTTTGCCGGTACTGCAATCAGGAGAGGGAGACGCCTAAGCACCTCTTGTGTGAATGCGGGCCCCTTGTCCACAAACGCAGTGTTCATCTGGGCCGACACATTATTCGCCCGGAGGAGATTAAAACTCTAAAAGCTAGGAGTATTCTAAATTTCTTGGAAGCCTCCGGGCTAAAAGAGTTACTCTAACAAGGTGGCGAGTCACAATAGATCTTTTAGGTCGCAGTGACTACATCCCCTATGGGTGATGCATAGCCCCTTATCTTCTAAATAATAATAATACCGGACAGTCGGACAACGAGCTACCCATTGCTCACCGTGCGCAAGCCCACGCCTTCGGTGGCCGGAAATCGGGATCGGAATCCCAGCAGCGACTGGGGCGTGAACGCCTCATGCGGTCGACCTCCTCCTTTACTAGCATTACTGCTTCACAGAAGGAGGCGACCGCCTGCCACTCCTTCTCGATCTGGACCATGGCCTGTACCAAAGCCCGGCGCGAGAGATCGCCACCACCGATCGCCCCCACATGGACACGGCGATACTCCGACCAAGCGGGGCATACTTCTACCGTGTGCTCAGCACGAATCCGGTGCAGGTACCTCCCGAACTTACCATGTCCGGTGAGAACCTGCGTCATGCGGAAGGTGAGGACGCTGCGAGGTCTTTCCAGCCACGCCTCAAAGAGGGGACTTACCCCCATAATTGTGGCGTGCCCAGTACTGGGTTGCGATAGTCGCTGACGCCATTCCACCCTGAGATCCCGCCGGAACTCTTTCCGCCATACTACGACCTGTCGGGGCAGCGGACTTTCGCCCCGGCGCCGGCGTTGTATTTCCACGCGCAAATTGTTCATGCATGAAAGGACTGTTGCCTCCAGATCCCATGGTGGCAGGTCAGCAAGAAGGCTCGCCGCTTCGCGGTAAACCATACGGTATCTCCGTACCATCTGTATTGCCATGACCCTCAGGCATGCGTATATATTTGTATATATATTTTGTGTATATATTTTGTTGCTTTATTTCAAATAGACCATTTGCAGGCACTTTTGAATAGTCAAATGTCGGTCAGTCCAAGAAAAGTGAAGCTAAATTGCACGTTCCAAAGCGTAGGTCTCTATGGAGAAGAACGTGCAAGAAACTCCATGGACACTCTTGGAAATTACAGACACAATAGAAAGACAATAGGTGCGCGAACGCCGGCGTTCGCTTGGTGTTTAATGAATTAAAACATAATTATTATGAGTTACAAAGATCTTGGTTACATATTTCTTGTCGCTTCTAATATGTGAGCACAATGTAGGTAGATACGTAATAATAATAAGTTATTATTATTTTATTTTTTTTAAAAGGTAATTAAAAATAGAAACCGAATTAAGAAATGAATTATGAAAATCCCTCTTACTCCTTAAAAATAAAAATAGCATAGCAATCAAAATGTTATATTAGCTAACCCAGCAAATGTTATTTTGCCATATAAATGATTTCGGGCCACCCTTTTCACCTAGGGGTATAAAAAACAGCTTACGACCTATTCCAAGAACCATCAAATAAACATAAAAATCGGTCAAATACTGTGACACGAGACTTTTATGAATTTATTTACGATTTTTAATTAGTTAAGTACTTCAGAAAATACTGACAATCATGACAATACCGTAGGCGTGGGATGGCGAGCAATAGGTAGCTCGCTGTCTGACCGTCCATTAACCGTCCGGACCGAGCCCAAGTCGTCAACGTCGCGTACTGTTCCCGCACGCTTCAAGGAGTTGTCAGCAAACCATAGGGGCCCAGCAGGGTCGAAGCCTACCGGGGCCAAGGGTCTGCTTCTGAAAGGAAAGCTCGGCCCCGGTATGAAAGGCAACGAAGGAACGGGGTGGATTTTTTAGTCAGTACAAGTCTGACTCTATCTCTCGCTTCGCCCAAGGGCGGGGGGATGTCATAAGGATGATTTAAACCTACCGAAAAAAAAACAACAACCATGACACTAATTTGACTAAAAAATAGTACCAAAACTGTACAAGTATTTGCCATTTGTCACAATATTTCAATTAGCTAACAAGATGAAACACTGCCGCGGTTCAAAATGGAAAAACAACAATATTATGAAACGCCAAAGGTTCGTACTTGATTGACGGTCGTTTAGGATTTATTTTATCGTTGACACTTTGGCTCCGAGTTTTAAATTTTACGATGATGGATAGCTTGAAGCTGTGTTTGAGCGATTTTTCGGTCGATCATGGTAGAGCAAAAATAGGAAATAAAAATTATGGTAAACGTTGGCAGATTATATTTAAGCATTTATTATTAATCTTAGAAAGGACAGAGTGGAAAAAATTGAAAAAAAAAGTTTATTTTGAACTGAAGTGAAAGCTAGTTTTCATTCTTAAAAAAACTGGGCAAGTGCGAGTCGGACTCGCGCACTGAGGGTTCCGTGCAAACTACATTTCCCGAATGAAGTCTCGAAGATTTTTCCGCATTACAATTTTTTTTTTCTTGTGTCGATAACAACAAATTTACTGTTTTCAGATTTTTTTCCTATACCTGTGCTATAAGACCATGCTTTGTGCCAAATTTCAGGATTCTGGATCAACGGGAAGTACCCTATGAATTTCGATCTTTGAGAGTATCAAAGTATACGTTTTTTTGCGACATAAACGGCCGTATTGTTTTTATTCGTTAACTTAGAAATTTATTTTTTTCACAGCTTGAAGGGACTGCAGACCTGAGTATAATTATATGGTTTTAATTTCAACTTGATACTTCCACGCGTTCTCGAGATAATGGGCCTTGACATACAGATAGACAGACGGACGGACAACAAAGTGATCCTATAAAGGTTCCGTTTTTAGGGTGTCTGTCTGTCTGTCTGTCCGTCCGTATGTCACAGCTACTTTTTTCCGAAACTATAAGAGCTATACTGTTGAAACTTAGTAAGTAGATGTATTCTGTGAACCGCTTTAAGATTTTCACACAAAAATAGAAAAAGAGCAATAAATTTCCAAAATTTATTGCTTACTATACTTAGAACTGAAACTCAAAAAATTTTTTTTCATCAAACCCATACGTGTGGGGTATTGGATAGGTCTTCAAAAATGATATTGAGGTTTCTAATATCATTTTTTTCTAAATTGAATAGTTTACGCGAGAGACACTTCCAAAGTGGTAAAAGGTGTGTCCCCCCCCTGTAACTTCTAAAATAAGAGAATGATAAAACTAAAAAAAATATATGATGTACATTACCATGTAAACTACCAACGAAAATTGGTTTGAACGAGATTTAGTAAGTAGAAAATACACTATTATCAAAACATCGATCAAAGTTACAACGAACTACAAGAACTTTTATATTATGTTACTTGCTGCTACGGAACCCTCCATGGGCGAGTCCGACTCGCACTGCCGGTTTTTTCTTTTGAGGTACGGAACCCTAAAAACGTTAAATATTATTTTTCTTTAAGGTGAGCATATTCGCGAGAAGTTGGTAGGAATCATCACGGCACTGATTGGTTGGATTGGTTTTTTTACAACAACATTGTTTATTTGTATACAGTATGTATCTAAGTATGTATTTACTATTGAATTTGTCTCTCTTGTGTTTATCTATTTATTAAGTTGCACCTGCCATGTTATGTTTCTGCACCACCCTAAGGTCGACTGGTAGAATCTGCCTATGGCATTAAGTCCGTCTTTGTACAGATACCGGCACGGATCTTGAGCGCTGGTTTCAAGTTGTGCAGAAGTCAAATATCGGGTTTCTTTAGTGGTGCGACGTGAGACGCGAGGGCGAAGAGTGTTTGGTTCGCCGCGCCATTGTGGCATAGACTTCACTCGTGATTCGTTCCCTGCGCTTGCTGCATGTATCTAACAACGACGACGATTGGCTCGCCAATGTATGGGATGTGCAAAGCGATCCCCACTCTGACGCCGAGCGCTCAAGATCCGTGCCGGTATTTATACAGTGTTATGTGCATAAAGCCATGTCAAAAAGGAAAAAGACCACTAAAAAACACGGGTGGGGTTTACTCAGTAGAAGACTGATACTCTTTCTCGCTTCACTTGACTATTTCTTGGCTTGAAAGCGTTTTAGGAACACATTTATTGTGCGTACAGACAAGGAGTGGAATTCCCTGCCGGAGTCTGTGTTTCCTGATAGCTACAACTTAGAGGTCTTAAAGTCAAGAGTGAATAGGTTACTTCTAGGCAAGCGTGTTCCCTCGTCGACCAAATCATCGGTTACCATCAGGTGAGATGGTGGTCAAACGCAAATACGCTTGCGTTTGACCACCAATAATAAAAAAAAAGGAAAACGATATACTTGATCAAATATCACGCACCCGAATCATGATGAAGTTATGCCTTCTCTATATCAGAAAAAGCCTATAATGTGGCAATTACAGGCTTCTATTATAAAGATAAATGATTTCTTAGAACTAATCAGTTATAATAGTATTATTTTTAACTCTGTAATTAGTTTATGAATTCAACTAGCAGCTATTAAGTTGTATTCAGGAGCTGCTAGCTACTGCCAGCGGCTTTGTTTGTGTGAAAGTTTTGAAGGCCAGGTTTTCCTTTCAGAAAACCCATGGCCCCAGTAGGCTTCGACCCTGCTAGAACCTCCTCCATCCTTTTGACGAAGAATTAGGGTCATAGTTATGTGTGCCCAAGAAAATTAATAGGTAAGAGAAGGCAGTGTAGACCATTCCAAATTGTACACAAAAGTACAATAAAAATAACAGAGGATCGAAACAAACAATAAACATTTTTACTACGAGTTATTTAGATCTGAAAATCTTTTGTAATTTTGAAACTCCTACTTTTTGTTAACATAGATACCTACTAAACATTAGTTTTCTTTTAAAACCGTAATATATTTTGATACTAGTATGATTAATTGGTTATTACTGCTTGCAAGTGCTCTCTCAAATAAAATATTTCATTTTATAAAATTTTCAGCGTCATAGTGGACAAAATCGTAATTCAGCCTTTGGGACCCTCTTTTACCTACTCTTTAGATTTTTTAATTAAAATATTCTCGTCAAGCTATTCAAATACAGTTGGCTACTTCGTAAGGATGCTTACGGAATCAAAATTATGTCTCCAACCATTTTTCTTTCCTCCATTTCGGAAGTAAAAAGTTAATAAGTCTGTCCCTTCCTGTCATGGGTTGAATGCGTTAATTAACCCCCAAAGTAATTACAGGGCTGAAAAAAAATGTAAAATGGTAATTTTTGTATCGTCAGTATCGGTAGAATATCAATCTTGTCGACTTTGGACAAAGAACTTCTTGGGTGTGACGTTAAGCATATTTTGCGATAAAAATATGAAACCAGTGGCCAAACTTTATGTTACGGATTGGTCAAAAGGGTTGTCGCGGCCCTGGAATGGAAAAGGTAACTAAAAGAACTCAGGTAGGTTCTTGTCTAATGTACATACAGAAGTCAATCTACATACAAACTGCGCTTGAGCAACGCACACACAGATACCGCTTACGGACACGATATCTCGGAGCTCTCGGAACTCGGAACAGTGCAAGCATGAGCCGCTGCTGCACCCGGGTGCACACGAATCTCGCGACAGGACGGCAACCCTAGCGCGACCACCGAACGTAGGTATGAAAAGTGAATTACATACATGAGATTGACTTCTGCACCTATCTATTTTGTGGTGTAAGTCTAACACTCCCTAAACATAATAATTTATTATTATATAAATATAATCTAAGCAAATGTACTTACAATTACTAAGAGATTATTTCTGCCTAACCTCTGTACTTTATTAGCAAGTCACAGTGCCACCCAAAACTAAAATTCACTAGCATGACTTGTCTGCTTTATAGTTGTCACTCAAACACGACAATGCTTTTACTTAGCTACATACATCAATGTGTGTGTATCTAATGAAGCCTAAAATGTATGCCAGCAGCTTGTGTCAGATACAAGCTACCAATGAATATTTGATTTCTATAGCACTAGTATGAAATCATGCACTCCCTGCGCATACGTAAAATTTTTTTGTGTCCAGTTGCTTCTTATAGTCCCTTGAACCATCTGGCCAAAATTATGTGGACGCACCTCTCGCACCCGCCTAGGCGGCAGTACGCTAATCTGTGCATTTATTTGCGGCCAACAGCGCCCGGATAGCGCGCGGCTGACCTTTAAATCCATTCTCTTTGCGAAATATTTATTGATTTACATATGCAATGTTCACTTTGAAGAATATTTAACCACCAATTTTGATGTGTAAAAATGTTTCAAAAGATCCAAGCCGTTTCGAAGGAGTAGGGAAAAGTTGCGAAAAGTTGTGAAATTGTTAAATATTTTTTTTTTTAGACAAAAGTATTAATAACACGAAAAAATCAAATGTTGATAATGTTGTTCATGAATCTATATTAAACATTTATTTTCTTCAAACCTATTAACCCAGCCGTTACCGAGGAGTAGGTTTCAGAAAGTCACTGAAGTCAGAAAGTCAGACGCTTGGGCCTTAACATATACTCATGACTAGAGTTTGACTAAAAAGTCAAACGACTTGAGCAATTATTAGGGCAAAATGAAATCTGAAGTAGGTAATCAACACTGGTTTAACAATCAAGTTTGATTAAGAGATCTTGATCATTGTTTACTAATAGAAGAACCTTATAAAAGGTATTGAAGTTAAGTATTTTTTAAATGATTAAATATTATATAAAATTCCCAAGTCGTTTGACTTTTTAGACAGACTATATCAAATCAAAAAGTGTTCGGTGTCGGTAACTGGAACAAAAAGTATCTCCGTTTGCATAGCTCCTTAGTGCTGAACTATTTTTTTTATTATCAATTTGTATCAGAAAGTTACCACCCAAAGTCATAAAAAGAAAGATTTTTTTAAATCCATTTAAAATTATGTCAGAAACTTCCTAGAACGTAAAGGGTAAATGAAGAGACATAAGTGTGGTTATATTCAGTAAAAGTCTGAAATGCCCTCTCGCTCTGCCCTAGTGTGGGAGAAATCATTAGATGATTAACCACATTAAAAAAAGTCTGGATTTGAGCTGACCTACCCCCAATTTATTAATTATGAATTTTGATCAGAAAACCCGTCGAGTTCAAATTCTCAATCTACACTAATAATATTATAAGGAGGTAAAGTTTGTTTTTTTTTTTTGTTTGTAGGAAGTAGGTAATTTCTAGAAGTACTGGTTCGATTGCTAAAAATTTTTCACCGATAGAAAACATCGTGAGGAAACCGGCATATCCTAGAACCAAAAATTCGAAGACATGCGAAATTCACCACCTGCACTGGGCCCGCGTGGTGGATTACGGCCCATTCTCGCTCTTAGCGAGAAGGCCTGAGTCCCAGCAGTGGGAACATTAAAAGGCTGTTTATACTGATAGAAAGCTGCTTTTTTCCCGAGTGAGGCTATATTTTATGTACGCAGGCAAAGGCGCGAGCAATAGCTTGTTCATAATAGCCATAGTCAGAATTGTGACCGGCTTTCAATTTCTATGAGAAGAACACGGAGACACACTTACTGATATGCTTGGTTTTAATTTAAAGTTTTGACAATATCATCCTATACCCTATTCGCGTTAAGATTGGACATTTAATGAAACGTTTTTTACTGTACGTTCAACCGATTTTAACTTCTATTTCGTAGATTACGATACAACTATTTACTGCAGCCGCCATTTGTCATGCCACCAACGTAATATAAGTAAAAATCAGTTGAACGGTCGGTAATAAAAGGTTTTCATAAAATTCAAAAATTTTCAAAATTCAAAACTTTTTATTTCACATAGGCATACATGGGTACTTATAAAACGTCAGAAGCTAGTGCACGGTTCCAAATTGGTCGTTTCCTATGGAGAAGAATCAGCAAGAAACACCATGGTTACTCTTTTAAAAAAAATGGTTGTTCTTACAATATTTTCATATTATAGTAAAAGATATTATGTAAGAACAGTGTAGACCGGTCTACATTGTACTCAAAAGCACAATAAAAATAATCCTATTAAAAAAGTGAGTCAAAATAGGAAGTAATCTAAGAATTCGCGGAGTGTACAGTGTCCTTACATTTACATTATAAAAAAAGGCTACATTTATAAAAAAAAAGCTAGAAAAAAAAATACAACTGTTAATAAACGAGACGTTAACATAAATGTCTAATGTTATTTTGAAACGAGTATAGTGACCACCGAAGTATTACAGCTCTGTGTGTTAGACATATAACAAAATAGGTACAGAAGTCAATCATGTATGTCTTTTTATACTAACGCTAGGCGATCGCACACAGGCCAGCGCGTTGCGCCGAACTGGGCCCCAAGTCTGCTATTTTTATAAATTCGTCATTCCAACACGATCCCATTGTCATTTTGCTAAAAGTTTGTAATCTGCTAATTCATAATGATCGATCATTGATCGGTCAATGGTCTTGTAATAGAATTGCGGTAGAATGATAATTTCGAGCATATTAAAACCAATAACTGCACAATAACGTTCTAATGGTCAAACACTGATCAAATAAACTGTCAAAGTTTTTGCAGATTACCGCAAATATCAAATATTCATTTGTTAATATGTACGAGATTACCATTTTAAGCCACTTTTTTCAATGGAGTGTCAGTGGTTGACCATTGGAAAGTCATAATGACGCCATTATATTAGTAGATTACCAAACTTGTCAAAATCGACCATTATGACATCAATGATAGACCATTCTGACACTATTGTAATAGCAGACTTGAGGCCCTGTACGAGTGCGACCGGGCGATTGAGCCGAGATATCGTGTTCATGAGCGGTGTCCATGTGTGCGTTGCTCGAGCGCGCTTTGTGTGTAGATTGTCTTCTGTACCTATCTATTTTGTGACTATATCATAATTATTGTAGTCTGAAAAGATCGTGGGTCACGAACATCATTTTTCATCGCATATTAGAAACGAATGATGAAGCTGTTTTTCTTGTTAAGGAAAATGCTTCGGGGGACAGAAATATGTTGTCTTGCAACGTGGATTAAATTTTCATTTCATGAGTGGTGACTCATTTTTTTTGTATTCATTTGTAGACCTTTTTATAGCATCGTATATGATAGTAAGTACAATTAATTATTGGAGTTAGGACCTTTGTTTTACGTGGTGAATGATCGTCATCACCAGCCTTTTTTTAATGTTCCCACTGTTGGGACTCAAGCCTCCTCTCTAGCAGAGGGAATGGGCCGTAATCCACCACGCGGGCCCAGTGCGTGCTGGTGAATGTCACATGTCTTCGAATTTTTGGTTCTAGCAGGACATGCCGGTTTCTTCACGATGTTTTCTTTCACCGTTTTGAGAGCAGTGGTGATGAATAAATTACACAAAGTAATGCGCCAGGCTAGGTTCGAACCCGCGACCTACAACTCGTAAGTCGGGGCCGTTAATTACCACTCGGCCACCACTGCTCTCAAAATGATGACGTGGATGGAGGTGAATGATAGAATAACTTTTTTTAAATTGATATAAACTAGTACTTGACTGCGATCCCATCTTTGTGCGGGGTGCGAGGTTGTAGTTGATATAAAAGCACTGATTGGTTTTGAAAAGTTTATTAAAAGTTCTTCATATGCTATGTTAAATATTACGTTAGAAATCCAATACAGGCAATACCAGTTACAGGCACTTTTGAATTGTCAAAATGTCGGTCAGTCCAACAAGTGAAGCTAAATTGCACGTTCCAAAGCGTAGATGGAGAAAAACGTGCAAGAAACTTCATGGACACTCCATGGAAAATGTTATGTTCAAAGGTTATGTTAGATGAATGCACCTGGTTCTTTTGGCGTCTCGTAATGCACTGATGTTAAAGTACGATTGTAGTAAATTGCTCCGTTAGCAGGAGTTCGGTTGCTTGGACCGAAACCTCTTCCTCTCTGGGTGGTGTGGGAAGGAATGTTAGACTTTTACTGACGAAAACTCACAAGGGACGTTGGGGTTCGGTTGCCCTTTGTTACTAGGGCTGCGGTAACTTTGAAACATCCCAGCAGTGCTACCACGAGCTCTTAACGAAATCCATTTTACGGCCTAAACTGAACTGTTAAAGAGATGTACAGCTCCGTCCCTCTTCATTGCTCGCACAACTGACATTTTAATACGTTATAGTAAGTTTCCTGGCAGGCGTTGGTCCTGGCTGGTCTCCACATTTTTGCTGATATCTTTTTGAGGCGCACGTGGCCGGACCCTGTCTTAATCCTTAGCAGACGGCCGGACGGCAAGCTACATACGACTCACCGTCTGCAAATTCGCGCTTATGGTGGCCAGTAGTTGTTTTGCGACTCCAACGCCGGCAGAACCGTGAAGTCATATCTAAAATAGTTATCTTGATTGGGATCCGTTTTACTAGCTGAAGTTGAATTAGTTTATTAAGTGATAATGTTTTATTAAACATTAGTAGAATATTAAACTATTTCGCAGCCCTGATATCGTCTCTAGATTGACGTTTCATATAGTTCATCTCTTCAAATGTTTGAAACAGACACTTTAGAAGATTGAATTCAATCAATTAGGCATGTACACATGTTTCATTAATTTTAAATATTTTACTCGAACAATTATTTAAGAGCTCATGAATTTACTTTTGAAGGCTTGCCGCACATTGGACGCGTTTTCTACCAAATTTAGTTTTGAGAGATTCGTGCAAAAATCCACCTGTAATGTTGGGGGTTCTCAAAGCAGACAACCAGTAGGTCTAAACAGGATTTATTGAATAATCTAACTAAAACATACAGTGGACTTAAAATAATGCGCATTAAGTAAAGCACATTTTAAGCATTAATATGACACCGTTTTGTTAAGGGTAATAGTAATTAGATTCTACTTAAGGCTAATACACTTCAAACCTTTGAAAAAAATATTGTTTAAAATATGTTTGTTCGCCTAACTCGACAAATTGTTAATGGGCGGTTTTTAAAAAAACTAAATAGATTTCGAGGGCCCCACTGCTGAGAGAATACTTTGAATTTTTGAATATTTATATCGTGTTAACCAGTAACTGGGTTATGGAGGTCAGAATGGCAATTCCTTTGTGTAACACACTGTTGTTCGGTTGGCCTGGAAACCGACCTCGTTTACGTTTTCAAAACTATATTTTTGAAAACGTTATGCGATTGATTTAGATGAAATCGATCCAATGTACGACTACCTTAAATTTTAATCCTATTAGATTTTTCTCTCTTTTCTTGAAATTATTATGAAAGTCGTAAGTTTTTTATTTACGGCAAACATTTATTTAAAAAAAAAATGTAATATTCAGTTATTAAATTCAAAATCAAAATTGAACATTATTTGTGAAGAAAATAATAAAATAAAAATGATTTATGTAAGATCGCTAAGCTTAATCGTTTCTTTATGAGTCTATAGATCAGAAATTCTTTTAAAATGTGATAGTCGAATACTTCAACCGTTCAAGCTCGTTTATTCCACTTACGCAGCATCATATTTGACAGGCCTGTTGGTCTAGTGGTTAGTGGCCCTGACTGCTTTGCCGGAGGTCGTGGGTTCCATCCCCACCCTGGACAAATTTTTGAGTTTTTTTTTTTTTTTCGATGGGAAAAATCATATGACAACCCCAGCTCTTGGGCGGAGCGGGGGATAGTGTCAGACTCTTACTGACTAAAAAACCCATCCCGTTCCTTCAAGCCTTCATACCGGGGCTCGAGCGCCCTTTCGGATAACCCTGGCCCCAGTAGGCTTCAACCCGGCTGGGTCCCTGCTGTAGCTGACAACTCCTTGAGGCGCGCGGGAACGGCCGGACAGCGAGCTACCCATTGCTTACTATCCGCAAGCCCGCATCTTTATGTGATGAGCATGATCATTTAGTGGCCGTCCTCGTCAAACCTGGCGTCGCACCGTGTTGGAAGAAGCGGCGAGCATCGGAATGACGTGGAGCGAGGTGAAGCGTGAAGCTCAGGACCGTCCGCGATGGAGGATTATTGTGGACGCCCTCTGCCCCATCTAGGGGACATTAGGATATTAAGTCAAGTAAGTCATGATTATTTATTATGTGTCTGGGTGTAATAATTAAACTATAATATCTATTCCCTCTCTAAGAGAGGAGGTCTGAGTCCCAACAGTGGGAACATTATAAGGCCAACTATGCTATGCTATTCTGTCACGGCCATAAAGATAACGTGAAGTGACTTCGAAGAGAGTTTTTTTTTTATGGTGGGAAAAAATCATGCATTGACATCCCCCGCTCTTGGACGGAGCGGGAGATAGTGTCAGACTCTTACTGACTAAAAGATCCACCCCGTTCCTTCTAGCCTTCATACCGGGACTCGAGCGCCCTTTCGGATAACCCTGGCCCCAGTAGGCTTCGACCCGGCTGGGTCACTGCTGTTGCTGACAACTCCTTGAGGCGCGCGAGAACAGTGCGCGTCGTTGACGACTTGGGCTTGGTCCGGACAGTTACCGGGCGGCCGGACAGTGAGCTACACATTGCTCACTGTCCGCAAGCCCGCGCCTACGGTGGCCGGAAATCGGGATCAGAATCCCGGCTGCGGCGGCAGCAGCGATAACGCCGTTGCCTGATGCGTTCGGCTTCCTTCTTTGCAAGCATTACTGCTTCGCAGAAGTCGGCGACCGCCTGCCACTCCTCCTCGCTCCAGACCATGGCCTCAACCAAAGCCTGGCGCGAGAGGTCTCCGTTGCCGATCGCCCCCACGAGGGCACGGCGATGCTCCGCCCAAGCAGGGCACACCTCGACTTTCGAAGAGAGTTGTCATCTCATATTAAATATGAATAAAAAGCTCACTTCAATTTACTTTTTAATAAAGAAAGAAAGAAATAAAGACTAAAATATTCAAACATTAAAGTGAATCATCTAAAGGACCAAAAACTAATAGTGTCGAGTCCTTACCGATTAAATTCTACCTAAAAACAGTCCTTTTGCAGTTCTATAGAACTGCAAAAGGACTGTTTTTAGGTAGGAAATTATCCAATGACTTGACCGCTCCGCCCAAGAGCAGGAGAAGTCAGAATTTTAGTGACTAAAACTCACTCCTGTTTCTTCTTTGCTTGGACCCTGGGGTTCTCTTTCGCACAACCAATGGACCCAGTAGGTTTAGAACCGGCTGGGCCCCTACGGTTTCGCTTGCATCTGTTTGAGGAACATTACGCGCCGTCGACGACTCGGGCTCTGTCCAGACAGTTATCGGACGGTCGGACGGCGAGCTACTCATTGCTCTACATCAGTAAGCCCGCGCTACGATGGCAGGAAATCACCCTGCGACTGCTGAAAACCTCATGTAGCAGCGGCGGCGGCATGGTTCTCTACTTCACTAGCAGTACGCTTCGCAGAAGAAGACCCACGATGAAAACCAGCGCCGTAGACTCGCCGCTTTTAGCGTTGTAATCTCGGCATTATGCTAAGCGTTCGGCCGTTTTGCTCGGAAGTGGCGCATTCTTTATTTTTCGGCCTTTCTGGTAAATAAAATGTTCTTCTTTCTTTCTTCCAAGTAGGCTACACTTTAGCATTCCCTTCATCCATTCTATTCTTCGATTCTCCTTATTATACTGAAAACTACCCACCGCTGGGTAATTAAAACTGAGACGCAATTGTCATAATGTATTCTACCTAATATTGTACTCAAGGGAACAATGTGGGAGATGTAAATAATTATGAGCCTAAACCGTAATGAGCCTACTTTAATGTAGGTGCATTACGGTTTAGGCCGATGATCTGTTGTGTTCAATTTACATCTATACATATAAATAAAATTGGAGTGTCTGTTTGTAATATTGAAATAACTGCTTTTTACTACATGCATATGAATATATGTAGGTATATACGGTACATACACCAAAATATTTTTTTTTACAATTTTTGTCTGTCTGCCTGTTTGTTTGTCCAGGCATCTCTGAAATGGCTGGACCGATTTTGTTGGGGCCTTTTTTTGGCAGGTAGCTGATGTAATAAGGAGTAACATAGGCTACATTTATTTTAGAAAAAAAAAAAAATTCAAAATCCTGTAGTCCACGCGAACGAAGTCGCGGGCTCATCTAGTCAAGACTAATATTATAAAGAGGGAGTATTTTTGTGTGTGTGCGTATGTTTGTAATGAATAAACTCAAAAACTGCTGTGCCGATTTCAAAAATTCTTTCACCATTGGAAAGCTACATTCACCCTGAGTTACATAGGCTATATTTATTGCTCATGCAAAGCCGGGACGGGCCGCTAGTTTTAGATATAATTTTAGTCCGACAAAATAGCATAAAAATATGTCGGCGATTATGTCAATTTAGCTATAATAAAACACTCAAACATACCATGCAGTGTCTCAAGACGAAAGTCTGTGACCAGTGCATGTTGCCAGTGATGATATATGGCTCCGAAAAGTGGTCGCTCACAATGGGCCTCATCAGAAGGTTTAAAATCACCCAAAGGGCAATGGAAAGGGCTATGCCCGGGGTTTCCTTGCGTGATCAAATCAAAAATGAAGATATGCGCAGGAGAACTAAAGTTGCCAACATAGCAAGAAGAATTGCCAAACTTAAGTGGCAATGGGCAGGGCACATTGCTCACAAAACAGATGGCCGTTGCGGCTGAAAGGTTCTGGAGTGGCGACCGCGTACCGGAAGACGCAGCGTTGGAAGGCATCCTGCAAGGTGAATCGATGACCTGGTGAAGGTCGCGGAAAACCGATGGATGCGAGACGCACAGAAACGTTCGACTGAAATGATGATGATGATGATGGAACCTCAACCAAGTAGATAATGATAAGGCGCCCCATACACCTACAATAACACAAGCACAATTATTATTCAACATTTAGGGATAGTATTGAATCATTGTGCAATGATCTAACAAAAAATTGAGCGAGCTTAAATTTAATTATGCAATATTTTTTCTTGCACGGTAGGCTTCATATTGCACAATATTTGTCATTTCAGTGTTTGGAGTGGTCGTGATCTGTCAGATATCTATCAATTTACTATTTTTAACAAATATTCGAACTTAGCAATATCCATTCTAATGTAATTTTTGAAATCCTTTCGTGAATATATATATTTTTCTATTCAACATAATCACCAGCTTGACTGCAGCCAAAATTTCGTCGTCAGACATGTTGCCCACTCGAAAATATTGATCAGTCACTGGTTTGTCAATTTTATTGAGTCAATTTATTGAACGTTTGGAATCAAATGGGGTATTCAATATTACTGCACAATAAAAATATTGTACAATATTATTATAAGTGTGTGGGGCGCCTAAGACAGATTTATTACTAAAAACATGTAGTTAATACTGGCAATTTATGTATTATAATATTATTAATAATATTATTTTGTGTTTTTCTTTCTACTAGAAGACTTGTTTTGCCGTCTATAAATCTTCAAGCTGAAAAGTAGACTTTCCCGAATAGTCGATGATTACTCGGTACATCTTATTTTTTGTATCCACTACTCCGAATATTGCAAAAATCTGCCACCGTTTAAACACCTCAAGGGTCTCTTTCTCAATAACAAACTTAAAACTCACAACTTTACACTTAATACCACGTCTAGAGAATCTAAACTTTGTTTACAACTAAGAGTGCTTGTAAACTTTGACGTGAATTGAGTTCTAATGTAAAACTGTTTTTTCAAACACTTAAGATATTCCTATTGTTATTTGTGTAAAAAGAAAGAAGATAGAAATGTTATGTTTTTGCATACCCTTTTTTTAAGGGGCGTTATTTTTATGTCAGCAAGATTGACTGGCCCTATAAAGTCGATGCTTGTCAGGGTTGCAAGTTTGCTCAAGAGCTACCGAGGCTTTGGACCGCAAAGAGCAACTGAAAGAATCCTGGTTTTAGCTAGTAAAAGTTTTAGCTCCACCGAGAGCAGGTGTCATTGGGGGCGCTTACGTAAAACAAGGTTTCAGAACTAATTTTACGTAACATTTTTTATGCAGAAAAAGTCTTTGGGCCGCAAATAAAACATCAAAGATTGTACAAGCTTAAAAGCATATTAAAGTCGATAGCTTGTATCTTTTACTTTATCGTACATGCTGACATCATAAGCTGTCGAATGGAAATTGTGTTATAGAGACTAAAACTATACAGGTTGATAAAAATGTTGGCAAAGAAAATAAAATCAACTTATTTATTTATTATCTAAAATAGGGATATACCAGACGTTGTCTCCCGATATTCAGTAGATAATTAAATATAAATAAATATCGGCTCACCGGTTCATGCACTCTTTACTCTCTAACAGACAGCTATCCCACGACTAACCTCCTGCGTCAGTAAAAGCCCGTGCATTACATATAACCAGAAACGAGACTAAATATATAGCGTGTACTAAAATATTATAACGATGAGATGTTTATCCAACCCGCATAGAAATTAATAATAAAGCGCATGCAATCAATGCTGTCTCGACCGACGCCATTTTGCTACTGTTGACGATGTTCTGCTTAAAAACGCAAAATACCAGCGCGTTTGTTTCGATACACACGCGCGTTTGCCGGTTTGCATCGCGTCTTTATCGCGACACACGCGCGTCTGTAGCGGTTCAAACGCGTACTTGAATTATACAGGTGTGCAAAGGTCTACAGGCTGCGTCTGACTTGCGTGCGTATCGCGTCTGTATCGCTAAAAACGCGCGTCAACGGCACGTTTAAAAAACGTGGTGTGCACATTCCCTAAGAGGCTGATTATGCTATGCTTATGCTAAAATGTTTAATATAGATAATATAAATGTATTAGGTATTTATTTCTTCACGAATATAAAATTAACCAAATTGTGTTGAAGATGATTTTCAGAAAAATATCTTTTGAAAGAGATACTTAATCATTTAATAGAGATTTTTAATATTATTTTGTTATTTATGTAACTGTTTTTAAAATTCATAATTATAATTAACATTTTATGAGATTTTTGGTTTTTTGTTGTTGACTTTCATTTAAAACAAAGAGAAGTTGTCAAACTTTTAATACAATTTTACAAAAATTAAGTAACGCCTCTCAAAGTGTCCAAACCAATTTAAATTGTCAAACTTGATGACGTCTTTTGAGCGTTCATGTCCAACAGCCTGTATAAGTTAAACGTCAAGTAATGGCTCATGCAATTAACGTCCTTCCAATTTCGAAATGAAATATGACATTGAAGAAATTTAGAGTCATCCTGTTTACTAATGTCATTGCAAGCACTTATGAAATAAGCCTTCTTAGCACAGTGCTCACACTTAGGACTATATCACCGGGACACCAAAGCGGAACGACCAATCGCTGCTACAAAATGTATACAACTCTATAGAGACTTACTCACCTGGTGTCAGTTTGGTTGCGCAACCAATTTGGTGGCGCGACCAGCTCGGACGTGTGGCGACTCTGGTGTCTGTATGGTGTCTAGTTTGGTAGCTTAGGGCTATAATAATATATCATCGGAACATGTCATGGTATCCCAGTGAAGTTAAATCTGTAGACAATGACAAGTGCGGGCTTTTTTTAATTGTTGGAAAGTTGATTTAAGCACAAAAATAAAAAAAAACAAATACGGGTTGGACTCGCGAACGAGAAGACCGTACACATGCAACTACCTTTTTCTTTTAAGTAATTTATTTTATTATGTGTTTTAATATTTTTTGTTATAGCAGCAACAGAAATACACTATCTGTGAAAATTTCAACTGTATAGTTATCACGGTTCATGAAATACAGCCAGGTAACTGGACAGATTAACGACAGCAGAGTGATAACTATAGGGTTCCGTTTTGACCCTTAAAAAGGAACCTTAAAAAGGTCAATAAGCAAAGACAAAAAATAAACGTTTAAAAAGTATAGTCCTGCACCAAAAATTCAAAATTAAAAAAATTAAAAGAATCAAAAATGTTGTATTTCACATAGGCCTACAAAGGCACTTAACGTCGGAAGCTAGTGCACGGTTCCAAATTGGTCGTTTCCCATGGAGAAGAACCGGCAAGTCTAATAAACCTATCCCATCATTACATCAAGGTGGCTTATCTACAAAAAGTAAATTATTTTTCAACCCTTAGGAAAACAGTAAAACTAATTCTATGCATTATCACTTCAAAGATTTCGTTTAACTTCAAAACAAAACAAATCATGAACTGAAAAGAACTTCAAACGCAACCTAAGTTGTTTGACTTCGCTTAATGGGGGGCGTGGTATATTTGTGTAATTTTTCAAGGCAACCCCTTGTTGTATTAGGGTGAAGACCGACTTGCTCATTTGTATTGTGGCTCAAATTTAGCGGTAGAAACGTGTTTGCCGAGCTGCTAGCTTTGTTAGTAATTAGCGTGGCTTTCAATCTAATAAGTTCAAATAGTAGATAATGGTGGAAACAGTGCCGTAGCTAAACTTTTATAAGCCCGGTGCGAGCTTCTACAACATAGTTTTAGTATGTACATCAGAACTGTATCATGAAAAATCACAAAGTTATAAGTTTGATAAGTCAGCAAAAATACATAGTCACCGAGCCATCCAGGCGACTGACGGGTTGGTTTGCACTTACGCTCAGCTGTTTGCTGGCGCCTAATACCTGCTATGATCTGCCGTAGCCCGTGACTTAATTAGTCAGTGGTGCCCAACTTGTGACCTTTTTAAATATTTTTGTGTAAAAATATAACATGGTGTAAAAACTATTGGAATACATTTAGTGACTGATTCTGAACAAACCATATTCAGTTTCGCATTAACTAAAAATAATTACATGCCGCAGTGGTAATGGCCTCGACTTACGAGTTGTAGGTCGCGGGTTCGAACCCAGCCAGGTGCATTACTTTGTGTAATTTATTTCATCATCACTGCTCTCAAAACGGTGAAGGAAAACATCGTGAGGAAACCGGCATGTCCTAGAACCAAAAATTCGAAGACATGTGACTGAATGTACGGCCCATTCCCTCTCCTAGAGAGGAGGCCTGAGTCCCAGCAGTGGGATCATTAAAAAGGCTGATGATGATGATGATGATGATGAACTACATGCCTAGAAAAAAGTAGGTACAATACAAACAAGAAGGAACAGATATATAATTTTTGGCGCCCCTTCAAGGACTTACGCCCTATGTCTAAAGCCGCGTACATGCCTCAACCTGAGGCATACGACGGCACATTCAAATCAAATCAAATCAAAAGTTTTTATTTCACATAGGCCTACATGGGCACTTATAAAACGTCAGAAGCTAGTGCACGGTTCCAAATTGGTCGTTTCCTATGGAGAAGAACCGGCAAGAAACTCTTTAAAAAAATGTTTGTTCTTACAATATTTCCATTTTACAGTATTAATAGATATTATTTAAGGACAGTGTAGAGCGGTCTATATTGTACTCAAAAGCACAATAAAAATAATCATTTTAAAAAAAGTTAGTCAAAATATGAAGTAATCTATGAATTCGTGGAGTCTACAGTGTTCTTCCATTTACATTATAAAAGAGGTTATATAAAAAAGCTAAAAAAAAAAAATAATTTCAACTGTCAATAAAAAAAAAACTAATGAATTTAAGGTGGTTAGGATCAGCTAATATAAAAAATATTGCAAAAGCAATGTGTCAGAAAAATAATAATAATATGAATATGTTACAACAAAGATGGAGCAGTTAATAGATACATTTAAACAATATTATGAGTTACCAGAGGAACACATGTGCAGAGACAGTCATCGCCAAACAAACGTGTCTTCGACATAGTTGGGTTTTGAACTTTCCTTCGTTAAGTTCAGTCACCGTTTTTGGTAGCTTGTTATAACAAGAAGTGTATGCTATTTACTAAAAATGACTTACTGGTCTTGGCTAATCTCCATTTGGGTAATATAATTTCGTGTTTACTACGAGTATTTATGTTATGAAAATCGCTTCTAATTTTGAAAAAAAGTCCTAGGTTTTTACGGACATACAAAATACTTTCTAAAATATAAAGAAAAGGCAGTGTCAGTATATCCATTTCTTTGAATTTACATATTTCTGAGGGAGTCGCGAGGACCCATTTTATAAATAGCCCTGATTGCTCTCTTTTGCAATATGAAAATTGAGTTTGCTTCAGCTGCAGATCCCCACAGTAAAATGCCATAAGACATAATACTGTGGAAATAGGCATAGTAAACTAACCTAGCTGTGGCGACATCTGTCAACTGCCTTATTTTTCTTACTGCATATGCCGCTGAGCTTAATCGTTCTAATATGAGCGCCCCACTGCAGTTTAGAATCGACAATTATACCTAAGAACACAGTTTCTGTAATTACATCAAATTTTTTGCCATCAAGAATTAGATTGACGCCAACTTGAGGGACATTCGGTAATGAAAACTATACGTTTAGTTATGTTAATAATAAATAATATAGTGTAGATATCTACATATTGATATTATGTGAATAGAAGATAACACTAATATTCATTTTATTTATATATTATATACATAGTTTTTTTTTAATCATTTTTTATGAGATACAACCCAGATGGACAAACAGACACACAGTGGAGGCTTAGGTCTCATTGGTACCTCGTCGAGTACGGTACCCAAAAAAATAAACACAACAGCGCAGTCGTCTGGAATGACGTCAAATTTAGGATTACTACTGTCTTACGGCCTGTTTTAAAGTTTTAGATTATAGTCTAATTTTGAAATTGGTTAGAGTTTTCGTCTTTACGAGCTTAGAGACAAACTGAGGTTTCGGGTTGAACTATGGAGCTCCTTTTGAGTTTGAAACTAGTGTACTACATTACGTAATCAATTAAGTTTAGTAAAATAATGCGTCTTATAATATGTAACACTGTAACACTTCACCATATGAACTTCATCTCTCGATGAAGGAAAACCTCGTGAGAAAAGTGGCATAACCTAGAACCAATTTAAAAACATGTGCGTTTCACCAACCCACACCGAGTTCACGTGTTGACTTACGGTCCATTCTCTCTCCTAGAAAGGAAATCTGAGTAACACTAGCTTTTTCCGTCGACCGAGCTCGCATTGATGTTATGTTTTCTTACAAAGCTAAAATGTAGTTGTTACCCATGACATCGTTTGCGTAGTAATTTTTAGGTTTCCTTACCTAAATCGGCAAAAACCATCTGTCCATCCGTTCATCCGTCCGTCTGTTCGTCTGTCCGTCTGTCCATCTGTCCATCTGTCCGTCTGTCTGTCTATCCGTCTGTCCATCTATCCGTCTGTCTAAAAACCATCTGTGTTCTTGAACCATTGTTAGATATCTAGCGATTTTTATTTATAATAAACATTCGTCAACACCTTTATCTGTTTGGGTTACTTGTCCTTATTTCAACATACACACTTTGTTTTACGTAACAAATAAACGGCTCGTTAACGCCATTTTTAAGACTGCGTAAAAGTAAGATTGTGCAAACGGCCTTTTTTGTTCCGTACACAGTCTAATTATATCGGTACAGAGCAATTTGTCAAGCTGCTTGCGCTCAATTACACCTAATTACGTTAATATGAACGACGATCTTTTCAAAGGATGTTAGAAAACAATGAGGTGAAAGGGAGGGAGATAACTGGTAAGTGCGTGATACATTCACAATTCTGATATTACTCATTATGCCTATTCAACTGTCATGATTTTGTCATTCAATCAGCGATACGTGAGGCTCTACATAAAGTATCACTCAATACACAAACTGTCATAAAATGAGATATAGGTACATAGGGCATTACACAAAGTGTCAATTAATCAGCGATATCAGAGGCTCTACACAAGGTGTCATTCAATCAGCAATTATACCTGAAGTTCTAAGCAAAGTGTCATAATACAGTCATGGTGGGAAAAAATCATGCATTGACATCCCCCGCCCTTGGGCGGAGCGGGAGATAGTGTCAGACTCTTACTGACTAAAAGACCCACCCCGTTCCTTCTAGCCTTCATACCGGGGCTCGAGCGCCCTTTCGGATAACCCTGGCCCCAGTAGGCTTCGACCCAGCTGGGTCCCTGCTGTTGCTGACAACTCCTTGAGGCGCGCGGGAACAGTGCGCGCCGTCGACGACTTGGGCTTGGTCCGGACAGTTACCGGACGGCCGGACAGTGAGCTACCCATTGCTCACCGTCCGCAAGCCCGCGTCTACGTTGGCCGGAAATCGGGATCAGAATCCCGGCGACGGCGGCGGCGATAACGCCGTTGCCTGATGCGTTCGGCCTCCTCCTTTGCGAGCATTACTGCTTCGCAGAAGTCGGCGTCCGCCTGCCACTCCTCCTCGCTCCGGACCATGGCCTCAACCAAGGCCCGGCGCGAGAGGTCTCCGCCGCCGATCGCCCCCACGAGGGCACGGCGATGCTCCGCCCAAGCAGGGCACACCTCGACTGTGTGCTCCACCGTCTCCTCCGGGTGTTCCGCACAGTAGCGACACCCGGGCGTCACTTCCACATGAATCGGTGAGTACCTGCGTCATGCGGAAGGTAAGGACGCCGTGAGGTCTTTCCAGCCACGCCTCAAAGAGGGGACTTACCGCCATGATTGTGGCGTGCCCAAGTCAGTGACACCTGAGTGATACAAAGTGTCCTTCAATCAGTGTTAATGTAGGTGCTGGGTGTACCCAATATTTCATTATTTTGTAGAAATTACATTTTTTTTTGGGAAATTTTTGACACTCACTCGAGGCTTTAGACACATAACATAACAGTTGAAAAATAATGACGTAAACAAGAAGCAAAAAGTTAAAAATTAGCGGTATCGAAATATCACGTGACCTGTATGTCGGTCAAAACTTGCGGTATTGAAATGTCACACATAATTTTCGCAACTAGAATGTCACTTGAAGCCTCTAGTGATTATTAAATACAAAAAAAAAATGTAATTTCTATAATTGAAATATTGGGTGCGCAATCTTTGCAATAAAACACAAAAAAATTGAGACTTTTGAAAATCGTTATTGCTGATCAACTGGCATTTTGAGTAGAGCTCAATGAGATAAATTTTCAGTTACAGATAAAACCAAACATTCCAAGTACAATAAAATCCCTCTAATCATGAGGAACAAAATAAAGTTATCCTCATATATTACCTCTTTATTTTCTTTACCGACTTTTCTTACACAAAAATAAATGATTGGTGCTACAAGAAACGAATCACACGGGGATTACGTCGACGTATCAAAATGAAGTCTTGGCGCACCTTCCGAAAATAAATTGAAAATGTTTCTGAAAAGCTGATAGTTCAGTTTTAGGGCTTCTTCACACGTACCACAACAACATCTCAACCACACCACGTGGCCGGGCGTATATTTTGTATTAAAAACGAATAGCACTATTCACACGTACTACATTTTGCAGTCGTTATCAATCATGACTGGAATACCGACCACATCGCAACGACAGTGCCTAACCGTGTCTGCACACCACGTAACCGCATCGCAACTACTTGTGACAACGCAACCACAACGACATTTTGTCGGTACCACAACGCAACTAGAAAAAGCTGCAGCGACACTATTCACACGTAACCACTGCTTGACAGCATTTTGTCGTTGCGGCGTGGTGTGGTTTTGATACGTGTGAAGAAGCCCTTAGTTGCAAAGCTGAATATGAAACAGAACGGAGGCCATCGTCTTTTAGCAATTTCAGAAATACCTTTTATAGACTACGCTTTACCACAGTGGCTTCGTCCGCTTGAAAGTTATGATTCCGGGATAAATATAAACTTGAT
Organism: Mythimna ferrago; assembly: GCA_910589285.2. Lineage (NCBI taxonomy): Eukaryota > Metazoa > Arthropoda > Insecta > Lepidoptera > Noctuidae > Mythimna > Mythimna ferrago. Next base: position 5,937,060 of record OU342691.1, on the reverse strand, counting down.
GTCCCAATTAAGGACACGGTCTATCTATATGCCCAGTTTCATGCAAATATGTTCAACAAAAACATTGGGGGTGAGGGTAACGAGGGTTAAAAATAGCCTAGAACCTATTATTAGACCTACCGAATATACATGAAAAAATCCGGCTAATAATTTTTTTCATATTCTATTAAAAAAAAACATTGATTCTATAACACACGAGATTCAGAAAAAAATTGAGAACCTGATTGCAACGCCACAAAGTGATTTTAAACCATCCAGGTATCCAAGTCGTCGACGGCGCGCGCTGTTCCCGCGCGCCTCAAGGAGTTGTCAGCAACAGCAGGGGCCCAGCCGGGTCGAAGCCTACTGGGGCCAGGGTAATCCGAAAGGGCGCTCGAGCCCCGGTATGAAGGCTTGAAGGAACGGGATGGGTTTTTTAGTCAGTAAGAGTCTGACACTATCTCCCGCTCCGCCCAAGAGCGGGGGTTGTCATAAGATGATTTTTCCCATCGAAAAAAAAAAAAAAAAAAAAAAACCATCCAGGTATTCACTCAAATATAAACACAAAATTACATTTAAATCGGGCAGGCAGTTTAGGAAGAGTTGACAAACACACGTACAGAAGAATTATTTACTTATTAATTAAGTATGTATATTCGTAGTACCTATATTAGTTTGGATAGAAAGCATAAAAGTATGAATGTAAAAACTTTCATGAACGCAAAAACATAAACTTAGGTAAGTAGGCACCTTTTTTTATGGTGGGAAAAAAACATCCAATGACAACCCCCGCTCTTGGGCGGAGCGGGAGATAGTGTCAGACTCTTACTGACTAAAAAACCCACCCCGTTCCTTCCAGCCTTCATTAGGTAAGTAACTGAATCCTTGTTTTAAATTAATGTTTACCTCCTACAACAACTTTAAAAAAGAAAGCGCCAAATACTTTCAGTTTTATTTTTTAAAGTATTATCCTAAACAACAAAACCGTATTTAAAATAAAATCGTATCTTTCATGGCTCGTTGCCTTAATTTTTTAATAAAATTACCGTAACACAATAAATAGTGGCGCGGTAAGGTTGATACGGCTAAAGGCACACTGGTGACTGCTTAGAATTACATGCTTGGTGAAATACTGTCAAAGAACTAACCCATGGTTTTATCATTGCCTTTACTTTGGGATGGGAACCAATAACACACGTGTTCGGATGCCTTCGGCCACTCGGCAATCTTCGGTTGCTGTCGTGATACATTAGAAGGTAGCGAGAGGCGGCGGCGTCAAGAGGTGCAGCGTGCTGGACTTCACTTTGCTACCGATCTCTGAAGACGTGGCCCGCACTTTTACCAACATCAATTTTATTATGGTACTTACCCTGGATTATCTTTGTTTCAACTACAGTCTATTTGCCTTTAAATCCAATCCTCAGATAGGTCCCTAACAGTGTGTGCCTAGCTTTTACTGCCTAAACACTTTTTTAATCACTCTCTAGTTTCTAAAGCTATGGTATCTTTTTCAAACAATCTCACAGCCCCTGCAGGCATATACTACTATATGCCTCTTCTGTTTTGCCGACTTTTCCACCTCAAGGAGATTAAGGCGCAAAAATGCGCTGTTGACTCGAGATTGATCCTTATTGGACAGCCAGACGACGAACTTACCCATTGCTTACTGTCCACAAGCCAACACAGGAAACGAAATGTCATGTGACGTACTCGTTTCTACACTTTGACAGAATTTGGCATAACGTTCACGGTGAGTCCAGTTATAAAAGAAGGGATCAAATCACCACGCGCTAGGAACTGTCTTTCGACCGGTTGTGAATAGAATATTTAAAAGCTACGTCATAATAAATAGAAAGAAAAGAAAGAAAGAAAAACAGTTTATTTACAAGAAAAAAGACGCAAACTTAAAACTGGCTAACAAACATAACATCAATCGATGAATCAGTTCGTGGTCTGAAATAGTGTAAATATTGCTTGTTACCCACTCACCTATAAAAAAGCGTCGACCGGCATCCTAAATCTAGAAGTATGATGACGAGGAACCAACAAGAGGATATACCCTACTTGATTTTGTACGCGTCTTAGCATACAGTAGCAAATTACTTGGATCCTAGAATCTTACATACAATTTGCTTTTAGCTGTGTGACTTCACCCTTAGCAAAGCGCTTCTTATCTCTTGTCTTGTCTCGTAAAAATGGTAGAAGGACTACGTTACATCGAAATTTACGTTCAATTAATTTGTATCCTAAAGTTTTATGTAGTTGAGAAAAAAAAACTTTTAATAAAGAGTTTTGCGGTAGGGCAGGGTTTTTCACACTTGACTAGCAAAGTACACCAGGACCCCGAGTAAGTTTACTGTTTTCTTGACCCACCAGAGTGTTTCCTGAAACAGGAGACTCGCCTCCTTTTGTATCTATTGGCCTAAATCTGTTTTGCCTTCTTGTTGATAAAAAAGTAAGTAGAAATTTAGTTTGCCTTATTGTAGCATATTTTGTAGCAGGATCTAGGACAAGGAAAGAAGTTTTTTTTTTTATCGATGAGAAAAATCATCTTATGACAACCCCCGCTCTTTGGCGGAGCGGGAGATAGTGTCAGACTCTTACTGACTAAAAAACCATTTAATGTCCCTCCCACCGCTCTGGGCTTATCCACTCTTCCTTTTTCGTCCAGGCGATATCTCTTTGAAAAGCGCTCCCTCTGAATATCAGGATGGCAACAAGCCGATTTTCTTTTAAGGTGAAGGCACGTGAGCATATTCGCAAGATGTTGCTAGAATCATCACCGCGCTAATTGATTGGATTTGTTTTTTCACTACAGCATTGTTTATTTATAGGTATGTATGTATCCAAGTATGTATTTACTATTGTATATATTTGTTTCTCTTCTGTTTTGTCTGTTTATTAAGTTGCACCTGCCATGTTGTTTCTGCACCACCCTAAGGTCGACTGGCAGATAATGCCTAAGGCATTAAGTCCGCCTTTGTACAGTTTTTGTGCATAAAGCTTTAAATAAATAAATAAATAAAAAAAAAGGTTATAAAAATAGTCATAACTAGCACATCCAGTGGTAACAATAACAGAACAATTTTTATAAACCCCTTGTTTGCTTAAAAAGTAAGTGTCTACGTAAAATTGATTCAAATTTTACTTCTAGTAACTCTAGATCTAGAGATACTCTAAAGCAAATGTATTTAGCAATTGTATCGCGTTCATTTTTAGGTGGTAAAATCATCTAATGATATCTCCCGCTCTTAGTGAGCGGAGCGGGAGACTTTTGCTGACTACAAAAACCCCACTCTTGTTTCTTCTATACCATCGTTCCAGCGCCCCGGAGAACTCTTTTGGATCACGCATGGCCCCAGTAGGCTTCGACCCTGCTGGGCCCTTACGGTTGCTGGAATCTCCATGAGGCGCGCGTGGAACAGTACGCGCCATCGACACGGGCTCGGTTCGGGGTGTTACTGAACGGTTGGAGGCGTTGGATTGCTCGCCGTCCGCGCGCCCGCGCCTTCGGTGAGTGGTTAGTGGCCCTGACTGCTGTGCTAGAGATCGTGGGTTCGATTCCCACCCAAGACAAATGTTTGGGTGATAAGTAGGATCATTTGTTCTGTGTCTGGATGATAATTATCAGTTGTCTAGTACTCATAACATAAGCTCTGCTTAGTTTGGAACTAGCTGGCAACACAACTCAGTATGTGATAGTTGTGGAATATTATTATTACTTATTTATTACTTTTATTTGAATTTATTCATTAATTTACAGAGGCATATATTATGTACTAACACTAGTTTATAAGTTGTGTATGTCTTTATTAACTTGTAATGGATTGTATTATCTGAAAAATAATAGTAGTTTATGTGACAAGGGGATAAATGGTAATAAAAAAAATATATATGTGACTAGGGGACAATGTCTGGCGACATGTTGAATTTCGGACGAAACGAAGGCTGCTGATTTTAATCCCGAACGATAGTGAGGGATTTATAAAATTAACTCCTGATCATTACGAGGGAGTTAATAAAGAAACCCGAGTGAAGTAAAGAATTCAAGCCGCCCAAGACAAAGACAGCTTTATCCCCGTGATGCATACTCTACTTTTTACACCATCTGTAAGATAATTAAAAGATAATTTGGTCGACCAAATTATATATTAGAGAAATATAAGTATTATATTTACAAGTTCATCAAACAAACAAAATTCACTACTTCAAGATTCTATAGTTTCAATTTTCTATAATGCTCCCGTCAGTAAGCACGTTTATACTAGAGTCCGTCTAATGAAAGCGTGACCTGAGAAAAGGAGGTTACAACCAAAAATTTTGAATGTGGTATTATTGAAATAGTAGGAGAAAAAAGTTTTGATACTAGAGTATTTTTTGTATTTATGACAATTGTATAATAGTTAATCCTGGTCAAAAACATGTGTGTAGACTTAATTATTTGGTGGGTGTATGGTAAAGGTCAATAACACACAAAATGTTAGTTATTATCCCAAATTATTTTATTTTATCTGATCTCTCAAATGTCGCTTTAAAATATTCAAATAATATTCTTTATTTACCATTTGGCCTTCTGGCAAGAATACCAAGTGCACAACACCGCTATAGTCAAATAAAATGGTAAACATTTCAACTTCATCACGTCTCGCCAACACTAATAATGTGTTTCAAGATTGTTGGGTTGGAATCGATTCGTTTTAGCATAGAGAAAATTCAGATCTTTTGGGATTAGTCAAGTGGGAACATGTTTTATACTCCAGTGATTGTTTCAAATGATACGGATCGACTCGTGAGACACAAAAAGTTCAACAGCTATCTCTCTCAAACTTGAACTAGGATTTCAGTCACTATTTCCTTCACTTTCGCAATTTTAACTTCAGTTGAAGACAAAGTTGTAGTGTTTCAGTTGATGCACTATCAGACAAAGTGAGGCAAATCTTACATTACATCTCAACTGCTTTTGAACACATCCTACCACTCACTAGCATGTGTTTTTGATTAAGTCGATTCACCAAAAGCCTTCTTTGTTCGATATTTTTGTCCATTATGAAATTCGCAATATGTCTGATTAACTAAGAAAATAGGAAAAAAAAAAATAATATCCTAAATATAACTATCTAATAATATTAGTCGACAAGGATCAAGATTATAACGTCATACTAACTTAAAAATTCAGAAATCGTATGTAAACATTGTTGGTTTTCATTGAAAACACCTTCTTTCTCTTCTTGTTTTTGTTTGAACTTATTAACCATAGTGTGTAGCAGTTTTTGCACGTTACTGTTTATTGTTTTTCCCATAATTAAGCAATTATTCTTGAAAAATAAATATCTGTTTCCAAAAACTGACAATTGTAACCATAGACTTTGACGTGATTTTTTTCAGCAAAACAATGTTGCCAATTTAATTTAAAAAAAAAAACTCCAGGTTACGCTTTCAGTAGACGCACTCTATTTTCTTTTTTTTTTTTGTAAGTGGCCAGTTTGAATTTCGAGTCAACTTGTTCAATGCACGTACGTTTTAATACACAATGTTGACGATTTTTGAAGTTCCAAATTCAAATCTCATTATTCTCTAGGGATCGGCCATAGTGCATTATCTCCCTAGGGATAGGATGACTTGCTAGTGTGGTTTGTGTGACGTATAAAACGACATTATCGAGCAGGTGGTGTAAAAATTATTATTATTATATCATTCTCACCATTGTTATCAATGTTCATTATTATCTTCTGTTATCCATCTTATTCATTGGCACATAAAATCGTCTCTAATTTATCTTATCTATGCCCTGAAGCGTCAGTCGTGCGCTTTCCAAATCAGTAGGTTCAAGATAATAGATCATTGTCGTTGGTCTTAATGATGATCTATCCATATTATGTTATATGTAGAGATTATGTAATGAGATAGTAGTGTTTATGTTCGGCCCCGAGGCTGTTGTGCTGAGACATTTAAAGGTTGGCATTTGACTGACACGAAACCCAGTATGTAATTTCCGTGTTTAGTCCAAATTGATGAAGGTATCGTTGAACGTACGTAATTCGGGGTTTCAATAGAATACGAGGTAAGCATACAGGGTTATATGTAAAATACTGGCAACCCCTTTAAAATTTAAATAATTTTAATTTACTGTACTTTATTTTTTTTAATGTATAAGTATGTTTATCAGTTGTCTAGTACTCATTACACAAGCTCTGCTTAGCTTGAGGCTAGACGACGTCGTGTGATAGTTGTGAAATATATATATTATTATTGTAATTATTTATATTACTGAGAATGTATATTTTTAATATTCGATTACGTATTTACACTTACGCACCACACTTATCTACAAACACGAAAACTAAATATTTTTTTACTGTAATAATACCTAAATTAAGTGTATGAGCACTACTAATTTCAAGGTTAGGCATGTGGGCCTTTTACGGATTAAGCCGATCATAGACCTGCGGGGTTACCCTTTAAAATAAGATTGTTTAAATCTTGTTTCAATGTGGGTAAGAGACAGAGCAATACAGGTTGTCTAGCGCTATCTCTTACCTACACTGAAACAAGATTAAAACAATCTTACTTTGAACGTCATAGTCTTGGTCCTACTTTCTTTGAATATAAGGAAGCCCTTTTATCTGTTTGCTCTAGACTTCAGCCAATAACAAGCGAGGAACTTATCTTTCTATTGTGTATTTTAAAGTGCATAATTGAGTGCATAATTTATTCTAATGAGTACTGCATTAGTTGTGTACTTAGAGTGAAGTCTGTGGTTAAAAAATAGTGATATTTTACGTGAACTATTGGTGAGTAGACTTTTTTACTTTTATATTTATTTTATTATCAACCTAGATAATAAAATCAGCAATCTCAGAATCACTCCATCAAGATGTGGAACAAAACTCCTCATAGAATCACAGCAGAAACGTCGTTGCAAGTAAAATTGCTTAATAGTGTAGTCAATAAGTGACTGAAAAAAAAGGGGGGGAGGATGTATCGAACTGATCTGATGATGAAGCCAGAAGGTATATTAATGTTACTAAAAAGTGTAAAATAAAAACCTGTTTACAAAAAAAAAACAAGATTTTAATGAAAATCATTTTTTCATAGCAAGCTTTTATAGCTCGGTATACCTATATAATTAATGCTCGTCAAGACGAATCAAACGAGCCAAAAATGGGGTTATGTCATTTAACTACCAAGTTTGGCTCACTTTGAAAAGTGAGCCAAACTAAGGTCTGCTACTATCACTGAGACTGAGAGGTCGACTCGAGTAAATTTTTGTAGTATATTTTTAATGCCTTTGCTTTAGAATAATTTCGACAATAAACTAATAGTTTTAGTGTATGTATGACAAATAGACTCCTATAGTTTCAGTGGTCATATTTAAGGAAAAGTTTACGTAATACCCTCATTTTAGTGTTATATTGCTGTCTCATGTGCGGCCACGCGGAGGCTATATCTATAGGTATTTAATCTAAGCGTTTGCACGAACAGAGCAGATAAAGGTGCCGACTGCAGAGGTCCGGCGCCCTTTCCTTTGTCGGCAGCCGTGCGAATAACGTTTAGTCTCGGGGACTGTCTCACGGCTCGTTGCGTGTAGTGAAAACCAAAAGCTTGTATCATAATAAATCAGTTGTGTGATCTGGAATAGTTTTTTATTGCTCGTTACTCAGTCATCGCCCACCAAACAGAATTCTTAGACAGACTTTCTATGGTGATCGGCATCTTTCGCCGACAAGTATTTATTATAGTGCGTGGAATACGCACACGTGCGTGGTCCCGAGCAGCAGCACCATGCGGTGCCTCCACGCGTTTGTCGTCCATTGTACACAACCACGGCGAACAGCAGTCCGCTGAACACTAGATCGTCGGCAAGCGTGTCTCATGCTGCATGAAAATTTCTGCATGCGGGACGATCCTGCAAGCGTGATGAAATCTGCATGATATTATTACTATTTTTAGATATAGTTGTTTATCACTTGATGCAATACAACAAATCCATTTTGGTGTGATGTTGCAATTTCGGTGTCAAATTTTCAATTTCGGTGGGTTGCCAATTTCGGTGCCGTCGTTATTTTTAAAACTATTACAGTTATTTGTTTCCTACAAAAATATCTAGAATACTAATGTGTTCTAGAATAATCTGAAAACCTACAAATAAAAAATACCACCGAAATTAGTAAAAAATTGAGCCTGCGTGAAATGACCCACTTACATTACAGACATAAATATAAATTCACAAATTTTATATACATTGTATCTCTTCATTATTTATTATTCTATTTTGATAAACTATTTAACATCCGTAAATATGTTCGTGACATCACAGCATTAGGCCCTAAAAGAATATCTGCGCTGCGTTATTTATCGTTTTAAATAACGTAGCATATGCTGAGTTAGGTGCCACGCACTGATTATATCTTTCTTTTTTCTTTTCATTGTGTATTTTTAGTTTATATGATTGTTTGAGGCACGAATAAACGTTTTTCCTTTCTTTCTTTTCATTCTTTCTTTCGATATTAAAAACACCCTAAGCGTTTCGCCTCTTCGTTCATAGATATATATCCTACCGCTTATATCGAAGGACTAGAAAAATTTGCATGCTGCGGTCTTCTCGATCCGATTATAATTTGATGCTTATTATTGAATTTATGACAGCCCCATATATATCATGCTCTGACAATTACTGCCTATTCTAGGTTGCCTAGAAGAGACATAAGTACCACCTACGTATTTCCCGCGCAATCGGGTGTGGCTCAGAGCGCTGTTTACATAAAAACAATCATAATTTTCAATACTCTTGATTTGGGAGCACTAAATAACATAGCAGTCACAGTTTTGTGACGTTATATCTCTGAAGGAAGCTTCACGACGACGTTCACGACACAACACAAATTAACACAATAATAAAACTAACGCTATGTATAGAAGTGACACAGCGCAGTGTAACCACAGACTGCGGCGTACAACAAATCGATTTATTTTCAGTAGGATTTATAATCGATTACTGAACAAGAAACTCCATGGACACTCTTTTCAATCAAGTTATTTATTACAAATATTATGAAAAACAAATTCTGAATAAAGATATTAAAACAAACCACTGACAGCTAAGATATGATCATCAGTCTCAACTGATATCGCCCGTTCACGGTCAAATAGTAGATTATATGATTAGGAAATAAAGTATTGGTGTCTTTATTCGTAAGTCGCGGGCGACATGTTGAATTCCGAACGAAACGAAGGCTGCTAATTTTATCCCGTATGATGGTGAGGGATTTATATAATTAACTCCCGAGCATAGCGAGGGAGGTAAAAAAGAAACCTGAGTGAAGTGAAAACTTCAAGCCACCCAAGACATAGACAGCTTTATCCCCGTGTTGGATACTCTACTTTTTACACCATCTGTTTAAAACATCTGTGTTTTTACATCATCAGTTTGAATTTTGAATAAACTTGTTCGATGCACGAACATTTTAATTCATTGAATTTTGACGGTTTTCGATGTTCCAAATTCAAATCTCATTATTCCCTAGGGTCCATAGTTCATTGTCTCCTTAGGGACAGGATGACTTGCTATAGCTTATGCTTTAAATGATTTTTGTATGACATATAAAACGGCATTATCGTTTAATTGCGATTTTGACCACCGTGAGTAGGTACTACACTAGTAATTGCGTTACGGGGCGTCACCGTCGCCGGTGTGTCACAGTGCTTATCAGTAACAACTGAAATCGCACACGACTAAGGAGAAACATATTACATAACATTATTTTTTATATTATATTGTGAGTATCCGACATCGAATTGATCTGTTCAGACGTCCAGTGGTTAATAAACAGTGTCCCGGCGATCCAGCCTTGTGTTGTGACGAGTGGTTTATTTAGATAACCCATATCTCACCGAGAGACTCGAGTATATGGTATGTTGCGCACGCATACTCGAAAACTCAATTGGATGTATTTCAATTAATTTATTGTAAGTACTAGTTTAACTTAGCGATTTTCCTCAACAAGATAATAATGTACAATATCTTGTTACTTTATATAATATGATATAGCTAGGCAGTAATGCTGGCGAAGGAGGCGGCCGCACGCATGAGGGATCGGCCAGCCACCAAGATTCCGATCCCGATTTCCAGCCACCGTTGACGTAGCTTGTGCGGTGAACAATGGACCGCCGTCTGGCCGTTCGGTAACCGTCCGGATCCGGACCGAGACTAAGTCGTCGACGACACAGCAGTGGTTGAGTCAGCAGGGACGAAGCCTACCGGGGCCGACGGATGAATTTCCATACAAACGTAATACCACGCTCATTTGTAGTTGGAGCATATTTCCAACATATTATTTATTTATTTATATATACTTTATTGCACATCAAGATTATAAATTAACAAAAAGGAAACCATATAATAAAAAACACACAATTGGCGGCCTTATCGCACTAGGCGATTTCTTCCAGGCAACCTTGAATGGACAGGGATTGCCTGGACACAAAATGGGGTTGCACTTAGTGCAAATATAAAAGTAAGAAAACTTAATAAATACATAATACTAAAATAGATACACAAATACATACATACAAAATATATATAAGCAAGAGATTTAGTGAAGAACGAAGACAAGATCACAGAGTCAAGTAATGATCCTTCACAAGCCCTTTAAATGCAGGCTGTGTTTGCGCACGCTTTATTTCCACAGGCAATGCATTCCATAGACGAGCGGCCTGAACAGTAAATGATTTGTCCAGGAAAGTACTTGAATGCATTGGCATTTTAAGTTTCAAGTTATCCGATGACCTAAGAACTTTCATGTGGGAGTCACAAAGGAATTGAAACCGTTCTTTAAGGTAACGAGGGGTAAAAGGAGAAAAGAGCACATTATACAAAAGAGAAAGAATATGAGCATTACGGCGAAGGCGAATTGGCAACCACTTGAGTTTAACGCGAAATTCAGAAACATGGTCATATTTACGCAAACCGAATATGAACCTTATACAAAAGTTTTGAAGTCGCTCAAGTTTATCCAGTTGCACTTCAGTGACGTCAAGATAGCTGGTATCAGCATAATCAAGGATGGGTAAAAGAAGAGATTGTGCAAGCGTGATCTTGGTGGCAATCGGCAGAAAATGCCGTAGTCTTCTCAACGAACCAGCAGATGCGAACAACTTGCGGCTAACTTCCTGTAGCTGGGCAGTCCAAGAGAAATTCTAATCAATGAATATCCCCAAGTTCTTGACTTTCTCACTAAAGGTAATTACTGAGTTGTCAAAAGAAACTTGGGGAAGAGTCGTCCAGTCGATCTTTGAGACCATTCTAGAACTGCCCACCACTATAACCTGCGTCTTCACAGGGTTCATCGTGAGTCCGTACCTATTGCTCCAGTCGCATATACGAGCCAGATCAAGGTTAACGGTCGAGATAGCCTCAGACAATTTCCCAAGAGGTGCCCGTGAATATTTTTGAAGGTCATCTGCATAAAGGTGGTAGGAAGAAATTAATTAATATTATTATGATGATATTCGGTTATAGATAATAGTGTAACCTTATAAAAATCACTTCAGCACTGAAAAAACAACAGACATTCTTTTTTTCTACTAACTTTCAAAACTATTCTAGAACAGCATAATCCTTCGAATTATATTTAAAAGCCAGTTCGTTGGTTATATAAAAAAAGCAACTCATGCGATCTCCTTTCGATATCACAATAGTTATGTAGGTTCCTACGACGAGAATATTAGAAATATTGTTATTTTTAATACAGGAAAAGCTAAATGGCACGTTTTGCCATTTACGCTTTAAAAAAGTGCGAAATACAATTCGCTTAAATTTCTTTTTGTTTTTTATTTTTTAAAGAAAGACGTAGGAACTTAGATAAAAATTGTCTTTAACCGAATATCATCATAATATGTTGGATATATGCTCCAACTGCAAATGAGCGTGGTATTACGTTTGTATGGAAATTCATCCGTCGCCGGCCCCTTAATATGATTTAAAAGAATGTCCATGGAGTTTCTTGCACGTTTTTCATAGAAATTCATAGAAATCTACACTTTGAAACGTGCAATTTAGCTTTACTTGTTTTTTTTGAGTGACCAACAATTTGACAATAATTCAAAAGTGCCTGTTGGTCTATTCGAAATAAAAGTTTTTGATTTCTGATTTCTAACATACAGCGCATCTGCATATATCTAATACTGATTGCAGATACAATCAAGATGAAAAAACTATTCTTTTTACAAACAACTGAATTAGACCAAACTTTTTATTACACACTTAATTAATTAATACAGAACAGTTAGGGCACGTTGACGAGTTGAGCGATGTGCCACGTTGCACCTCGTCTACTTCTGTCTTCTATTTCCGAGATTTCATTAACAGAACTTATTCTCTTTGTTTTCAGGTCTAGGCCATCCGCCGGTTTGCTTTTATCCTGCAGCTGTGTGCGTGTGAACTGCCCCCGCAACTGAAGAGTGACTATGAACCTTATATACAAGAAACGTGCAGACGTGTCTGGCTTTCGAGGACTGCTCTACCAAATAAAACTGATATGCTTGATGTATTTTAGAGCGTATCACAACAATAACCTCATGGACTTTCAAATAGCATCAAATGTCCACGAGTTGGGGGATTTCGGTGACATTTGTATCAGAACGAAAATGTGGGGGCTTAAAAAACGCCGCGTCGTGATGTTCATACAGGTGAGACACGAAGAAAACGAGAAACGAATATTTATGCGCAATTTGATTAGGTACTTTCACAGTTATTGTGAAATAAGACAACAATTTGATCGGAGAAATAAGTACTCGTTTTTAAATGATGCATTCGACGAAACAGAATGTTTCTTTGTAATATACACAAACACATCAACTGCATTCAAAGTTCAGACATGTGACTGGAGTGTCTGTTCCGTAATACTTAAAGATCTAATTTACACAGGCGGTTCGGTCACGCAACCTGACATCGAAAGAGTGAACGTAAAGTCTTTGTGTGAAGTAGCCATGAAAGAACAAATGATCCATTTGGCTAAACAAATGGCCAGATTTATCCACGATGACCGTAATTATCAAATGTTGCTGGTTGACGAGTTAGTGTTTCGCTTTCACATCATTTTAGCGCGAGAAGTATTCGAAGTATCCGAAATCCAACCTGATAGATATCGAACTGCGACATTTCGTCAGGACTTCTTTGATACTCAAGATAAATATCTCTCAATATTCAAAGATACACTCTTTAAAGAGGTTGTGACTAAAATAAAAATAGAACCCACTAATCTAGAACATTTACTCTCTGAATTCTTAACCGAGCCCACTGATGCTTTGAAACTGAGTAAGCTAATAGGAATCGGTATAAAATTCAACAATGGTCATTTTCAATTAGATAAACATATAGATATAACAGAAAAACACAGATCAGATATGGAACAAATAGAAGTTTCACAGTCAACTGAAGACGAAGCAGTCAAATTAGCTGCAAGAGAAATATTATCGAATCTCCATTTCAAAGTTCCAGCTGCGTTCGGAAACAAAGATTTAACAATACGAGGCAGCGATGCAAAAGTGGAAAAAAGGATTAATCACTTAGTGTCAAAGATCGTCCAGTTATTAGAAAAATTCAAGCCGGCAATTGTAATCACGGTAGACGACTCTGTGGAACTCGGATTCCTGCAGCTTAATGGAGGTATAGCTGGAGCCATTGGAAATATATTTGTGATTGACAATAACACTAAAATGATGAAGATAACAGATAACTGGGAACAACTAGGAACTTTTTCAAAGCGATTGTATTTAAAGTTAAATAGTGAGATCCATAATTTGCACAAGTATAAATTCTGTTTTAAATTTAATAAATGTCCAAAACTGTCATTCGACTGTAGCCAGTATGAAGAGAATCTGGCGATAGATTTCCTGAATAGATTACTAATTTTCGCTAACCAAGCACATGAGAACATTGTAGAAGACATTCTAAAAAGGGAAATAGATCATTACCAGAGTGATCATGCAAATACCTTTGAAGCTAACACTGACGCAATATTTTCAAGATATTATTGTGAGATACAGAACTGGTGGAAGCGGCTACATAACGGACGATGTCTTACACGAACATTCAACTTATTTCATAAATCAACAAACAACATTATTAAAGATCCGTTGATGAGTTCAATAAATTTAATAAGTAAAAGTAAAATAAAACCGTATAATTACACATTCACTGAAGACGCGGTAAACTTCTTGATGTTGTGGATTCATAAATCTACTGTTATTATTACAGAAAAAAGTATACCAACCGTTGTCAAAGTGATGCAACAGTTGAAAAATACTGATCATGTTGTATTAGACTTCGACTATATTGCTAATCTACCAATTAAAGATTGTAACGCATTATGTTCAGAGTTGAAATGTACAAATTATAGTAAAACTTTAATACTAGTATGCGATGACATCAAACACGAAAATGAAATGACATCAAAAACAAATCCATGGAATGATATTGTCTGTTTGGAAAGAATTGCAGAAGCAGTAGAAAATAGAAAGATTATTATAGTTACGAATCAAAAGACATTTAAAGTAATACAGAAATATTTTCCAAAAGCAGACAAAATTTTGCAAGATAAAAAATTGAGGCTCATTGATCTGCATGAAGAATCCCAGATGAGTATATTTGAGAACGCTACAGCGATATTTCCGGGCGTGGAGATAAAATTGGACGAACTTATAAGGGGTTGGCCTCAGCCTGACTCCAGGTAAGTTCAATACTCAATACTTTATTACATTCTATATTGTGAACATAGGTGGTATAACATATTTTTAAGATCAATATGGACCCTGTCGAGCACAGTAAAGTTAGGAGAGAGGATGAAGGCTTAATTACAATGCATGGAATTTATTATTATTGGCAGATCTAATAGATGTAGTTATGTATGTATATGGTGTAATGTTGTAAATTATGTTAAATATTATGTTTATTTTTTGTCATCGTTATTATTAAATTGTATATGCATGTTTATTTATTATGTCTATGTATAAGTATTGGAAGATTTTGTCAGAATTTTATTTATTTTTGTCGTCATTATTTTTAAATTATGTCAGATATTTTATTTATTTTTGTCGTCATCATTATTAAATCATGTATTTATTTAAATTGATTATGTATAAAATTAATTTATATTTTATTCACCATAGTACCTAAATTATTTTGAGCTTATGTAATTACATTTATTACAGTAATTAATAAATGTACTTATTAATTGAAGTTTTATTAATTAAAGTTTTTATTGTAGTCGATGTTTATCGTTATAGTAGGTATTCGTCTGTAGTATACCTAGTAACATTTGTCTATTAGAAACTGTTTCAGTTTATTGTTAAACATATTATTACTATCTGCAGTTTTGATGAATTCTGGCAACTTATTATATATTCTAATAGACATAACAAATGCGCTAGAAGAGTGCATTTTCAATCGTGAAGCGGGTATGTTAAACCTATTTTTATGTCCAAGTGTAATTTTAGTTTGGATGTCTTCTCTTTTGGTATAGAATTGTGGATATTTTCGAAAAAAATTGCATATTTTCAGTATATAATGACAGAGTACGGTTAAGATTCTTAGCTCAGAAAAAAAAAAGTAGGGTTTACAGGAGTCGGTATCTTTAATATTCATTAATATTCTTATCATTTTTTCTGTAAAGTGAATAGTGTCGGTGCATTTGTGCTAAGTTTTGTCCGTTGTAATTAAAGTTGATATTTATGGGTATTGTTTGTCGCAGGTAGAAAATAATTATTTTTGTCTTATTAAAGTTAATTTCAAGGTTGTGCTCGTTCATCCAATGTGTTGTATTGTCAAGGGGTCTGTAGTCGTTTGGGCCCGCTCGATGTTGGTCCCGCGGGCCCAAACGACCACACAATTTATTTTCAGTATTTTTGGTGGTCGATTGGACCCACATACAAATTTAAAAAAAAATCCATTGTTTAAAGCTACTGGTGGATACAGTCAAGCGCAAAAGTATAATAAAGTCAAAATATAATAAAACGCAATTCAGTTAGATTTAAAAGTTTATTCTCAATCAAATTCTAAAATCTTTTTAAATTAGGTGGAACATATATACGGTATAAATCATAGGCAGATAAAAGAACGTTCATAAATAAAGTTATAAAAATTAACGTAGTAAATAGTATTAATCAAATATAACAATCAACAATTACTATACCAATATACATTGATGGGAATCCCTATGAAGTTGATGGCAAATTTTCATTCATTATTACTACTGAAAGCAAAAAAATATACCTATAGGTTGTATGAAGTTATAAGTACACTAATTTAGAATAGATTTTTACCTATAAAATTAAAAGATTTGACTTTCTTTCATGACTGTACTTATAATAAAATTGGGCGGTGGGTCCAATCGACACCTTCAAAATGGAACTGTGTCGATTGATCCCGCGGACCTAAAGCGAGCGGGCCCAAACGACTACAGACCCTTGTCAAGTGTGGAAGTCAGTTTTTGGTTTAAATCTTAATTATTGTCACATGGTGTTAAAATAGAAACATCGTCGAAGTTGATTTGGTGCTGTCTGAATAAATCTTGCTTTTATCTCAAGTATGTGATTGTGCACTTATATCGCTTTGATATTAGCTATTCAAATATGAACATCATGTTTTTTTAGGGTTCTGTACATAAAGGGTAAAAATGGGTCCTTACAAGATTCTACAGACCATCTATCTTTCACCAGGCTGTATCTCATGAACCGTAATAGATAAACAGTTGAAATTTTCACAGATGATGTATTTTTGTTGCCACTATTATAAAGACAACTTTTATACATTACAATTTTGTAAAACTTGATGTATTACTCGTAATAAGTGGGCCATCGTCTGGTCAGGAGCACCGCACTCGCGCTGTTTGAAATAAAATGCTTTGAATCTTATAAAATGGTTGTTTTATATGTAAAAAATTTACCAACAGTTGATGAAGAGGGGAATGTTCCGGGCATGAGCAGCAGTTCTTTGTCGGGAGCATGTAGTCATTAGTTAACTACGTCACCCTAGCCGTTGGGCAGCTCGGCTAGCCTTCAGTCACCGTCGTCAGCAGCCCAGCCGGCAGCGCTGCACCGCAGTCGACTGCGTGTTATGCTGTAAGGGCCCTGAGAAATGAAATCAACATAGAACAACTAAAAATGGTATATTTTGCGCTAGTGGAGTCTAAAATATAGATATAGCATAAAAACGAGCTATTCGTACTATGGTCAGAATCTCACAAAGGGGAAGTTGCCGACAATATTTTGTAAATTTAAGCATTCTTACAGTCCCTAAGTAATTTGGCCAAAAATATTTAAGACTATGAGTCAATGGAAGAACGGCAGATTAGGGAAGGCACCCGTAGACTTGATTTGAAGAATAAAAATTTTACTAATCATAACTTAGAATGATTAAACACTGTCCACGATACCAGTCCGTAAAATTATTTAACAGGTTGCCTTTAGATATAAAAAGTGCGGTTTATAGTAGTACTTTCAAATTAAAACTAAAACAATTCCTATTGAATAAGTGTCTTTAAGCTGTAGAAGAACTTTAATTTCTGTTGCTTTAACATGGTCATTACTTTATTGATTTTATTTATTCTTTTACTTAATTGATCTGACTATAAATTTTATAATTATTTTTTTAAATTCTTTGCTATTTTATGTGTAAATGTTTTATTGTAATTTATTTTAAATTTTGATCATGTTTGATTTATTAATTTATTAATGAAATTTAAATTTATTATTTTTAAATTCTTGATATTTTTTTTTTTTTGTTTTTTAAACTGTAATTTTGTAATTGATTGTGTGTAATTCAGATATAAATTATTTGTTTATGAATGAATAACTAATGACTATATGTTAGTACATATAGTTAGTACATATATATATAAACCAAACATAAAAAAACGTACTTTTTTGTACTCGTACTAGCTGTTGTATATACTTGTAAAAAAATCAAAATGTTTTTATTTCTAGCAGAACCGGCAAGAAACTGCATTGTTACTCCTTAAAAAAAAATCTTATGATTGGTTTTACAATATTTCCATATAGAACTTAGGTTGGATAAAGTTACATTTACGACGAATTGTTTAAAAAAAGGTCTAGTTAGAAATTTCAGAACTCAGTTGATAAAAGTAATTATTCGAACTAATTTAAAACTAAGTAGGTACTATACTAGGTAAAAGTCGAGATAATTTTATACAGTTCTTCAAATATCATTGAAATAAATCATAGAATAGGATAAAGCTTTTAGGTAAGTACACCGAAAAAGTTGTTGCTACCGGAGTCTGTTTCCTGGTAACAACAAGTTATGGGTTTTCAAGTCAAGAGTGACTAGGTTGCTTATAGCCAAGCCTGCTCCATTTTCGAGAACATCATTGCTTATTATCAGGCGAGATAATGGTCAAACGCAAACCTATCAAAAATAATAATAATAAAAAACAATAATCACAATCAATTTCCATTCTACTTGCTTTTGCCAGCAGCTTTATCTACTTGCAAGAAGAAAATATGTAGCCTATTGTCAATCATTAATAAAATAGCATTCCATTGCTGGGTTTTTAAAATCGGTCCCAGCAGTTTTGGTTTGTAACCGACTTCGAAAAGGAGGAGGTTCTATGTTCGGCTGAATGTATGTTTTTTTTTATTTATGTTCGCCGATATCTCTGTCAATTGTGAACCGATTTTAAAAAATAAATAATGTTAATTATCTGATCATGAATTTCGAAGATATGGAACAGAACTCCTCATAGAACGACAGTAGAACTGTGGTAACAAGTAGAGTTGCTTTGTTTATACGTATAGTCGATGACTGACTGCCAGAAAAGAGGGGGGGGGGGTAGATCTGATGATGAAGCCAGAAGAGAAAAAATTAAATTAATGTAATCTAATCGTGTTTGGGTTTATTAGAATCGTTATGAGATGCACTGTGGTTATAAGTTATTTAAGTTTGTCTGAGGGGTACCTATTAGTGATGGTATAATAACTAAAAAGTGTAAAATAAATAACTTTTTACAAAAAAAAATATAACCGACTTTAATGTTAAAAAAACACTGGAAAGTTTAAAATAACTTTAATTTCGGAAGTCAGTTTGTTTTTTTTTTTTTTTGTAAAAAGTTTTTTTATTTAATTACAAACAAAAAAAAACTTTTTACAAAAAAAAATCAAACCGACTTCAATATGAAAAAAACACTGAAAAGTACAAAATAATTTATTGTTAAGCCTTTTTTATGTAATTCCCTGTGTTATTGTTTGTTTTCCCTAATACATAAAATAAAATAAAATAAAACTTTAATTTCGGAAGTCGGTTTAATTTTTTTTTGTATTTTTTTTTATTTTTCATTTTTTAGTTATGGTACCACCACTAAAAAGTACCCCTCAGCCAAACTTAAATACCTTATAACCAGAGTACAATTAATAACGTTTCTAAAAATCCCAAACATCCCAAACACGGTTAGATTACATTAATTTACTACTTCCGGCTTCGTCACCAGATCAGTTCGATACATCCCCTCCCCCTTTTCTTTCAGTCAGTCATCGACTACACTTATAAACGGCTGAAAATTGGTAGGATTGTTTAAAACACCATCATAAATTAAATCTAAAATGTCCTCATCAATCCGACACCTGGAAAAAATAAATTCGTGGTCTAATGTCACAAAAATGAGTTTTCCGTGATTTTCAGGAAAACGGTAAGTTTAATCATAAAATTAACTAAGACAAAATTGTAGATTCGATAATTATCTATAAAAATGTGAAAATTTTTTTTGTCCTAAGAGCCACCGTTTTTGCGATATGATGATTCAAAAGTTGAAAGAGGTAACTAATCGTCATAATATGCGCAAACGTTTTCACGCCACCTTAGAGGTATTGTACTTAGCGCGTTTTTAGAGTTCTGTATCTCAAAAGGAAAAAAACCGATAACCGTTTGTTGTCCGTCTGTCTTTCTGTCTGTCTGTATTTCTGTTTGTCTGTCTATCTGTCTATCAAGACTCTTTATCTCAGGAAAGTGTGAAGATGTCGAATTGAAATTACAAACATCAACAACAACCAATCAATCAATCAACACAACACAACAACAACACACACAACACATCAATTACAAGTCTGTTGAGTCTTGAAGCTGTAAAAAAATTAAACTT
The DNA here is from genome assembly GCA_910589285.2 of Mythimna ferrago. NCBI lineage: Eukaryota > Metazoa > Arthropoda > Insecta > Lepidoptera > Noctuidae > Mythimna > Mythimna ferrago. The sequence continues at coordinate 5,916,934 of OU342691.1, read as the reverse complement.
GTAAGTTAACGAAAATAAAAGATACGGCTGTTTATGTTCAATTTACGAATCGAATTTCAAAGAATTTTACAAATCGCAAAACTGTTTAATTTTTCGTGACGTAACCACAAATTTACAGTTTTCAGATTTTTTCCTATACTTATATTATGAGACCTTGCTTTATGCCACATTTAAAGATTCTAGGACAACGGAAAGTACCCTACGAATTTTGATTCCGAAATTTGATTTTGAGTGTCGAAATATATGTTTTTTGCAACATAAACGGCCGTATCTTTTGTTTTCTTTAACTAACAAGTTTGATTTTTTTTCACAGCTTCAAAGGAATGCAAACCTGAGTACATTATTTTAATTTCAACTCGATAACTTCACGCTTTTCCGAGATAAAAGGTCTTGAAAGACAGACACACCGACAGACAGACAGACAGACAGACGGACGGGCAATAAAACGATCCTATAAGAGTTCCATTCTTTCCTTTTGAGTTACGAAATCCTAAAAAAGCGCTAAGTACACACCTCAAAAAGGGCGTGAAAACGTGTTTATTATGACGATTACCTCTTCAATTTTTTGAATCATCATATCTTAAAAACGGTGATTTTTAGAAAAAAAACGATTTATAAAATTTTGTAGATAATTATCTGATCTACAATTTTTTCTTAATTAATTTTATGATTAAACTTACCGTTTTGCTGAAAATCATGAAAAACTCAATTTTGTAATATTTGACCAGCTGGGTGCGAATTAGTGTAAGTGTTCAAATCCCACGCAATTATTGACTTTTTGTAAGTTCTTACCCGATTGGAAGTTATGGATTAGCATTACATATATTAAATTATTCTTTAACTTGTTCACACATTTCAGTTAGAAAGGTAGATCATAAAAAAAACTAAACAAAGAATTAGATTTCTGCGAGGTACACATGAGTTTTAACTTGACCGAAATGAACTGTCGTTTGGTTGTAGTTGTTGGTTAGTGACGTGTGGTTGACAGTATTGTAATATTCGCAAAATGCAGGCTAATATTAGTATTGAAGTGAGGGCGACTATCATTGGGCTGCATAAAAGTGGTCTTAATAAAACACAAATATCTGAAGAAACCGGACTGAATGTGAGTATAATAGCTATTAATGAATTGTAACTTTATTACAAATTAATCTTCTAATTAAAATGTATGCCATTTATGAATCCATTCATCGTATCTAGAGGTTTAAAAGAGAAATACGTAAATCGTTGGGTTTATTGGATTGGTTATTGGATTTATAAATGCAGTTTTATTTTAAAATTATATTCAATAATTATGATTATTAACATTTTATATAATGAAAATGAAGTGAAGCCTAATGTATTTTTATTTTAGAAAAATACTGTAAGTCTTTGGATAAAAAGATATGAGGAAGAAGGTAGCCTTGCTAGTTGAAAGAGAAGTAGGAGACCGAAGCTTATTAGCGAGGCGCAGTGACGACATATGGTGGACGTATACAAAATGAATGGTTTTGCACCAACGAGACATTTTGCGGAATTATATGACACCTCGATGGATACTGTTCGCCGTGCACTTCACGCTGTAGGCGTGCATCACAGAAAACCTGCTAAAAAGCCGTACTTGACGGAGAGGCACAAACAAGAACGATTACGTTTCGCACTAAATGTTTAATGTTAACTAAACTAAATGGCCTACCATTTTATTTTAACATATCCGTGATTATTCGTTAACAAACACTGTATTATATTGTGTTTACTTTCGTTTAAAACAGCTATATCTTTTAACTTGTGCCATCGCCTTATCTTAAGAATGCAGTGAACTCGCTATCAATTTTGTTGACAATAATCATGATTCTATTTCGTTTTTTATTCTTCTACCCGCACTGTTCTAACATAATACTATAGTTCAATTTATTTTTCTCATCTAATTGACGATTATCTTGTGAGAACTAAAGTTCTTTTAACAGAAATTGAGGTTTAGTTTCAATCTTCTTTTCGTCAAGAAAATGAACAATTAAGCTATGACCTCAATACATTCATTGTGACGTTACATAAAAATAAAATGTTTACAAAGTCTAAATCATATATCACTTTTCAATAAATAACTGGATATAAACAATTACCTATATTTTATTTTATTAAAATTTGAATATCCGTTCATTGTTACGTTATTCATATTATGAATGGTCTAAATGGATATACTTCCAACAAACAATCTTACACGTAACATAGGTAACGGTTACAAGATAACTTTTTGTCTAGGTAACAATTCGACGTCACAATTCTCATAAATGTTTAATTTGTAAATATAAAGAATAAACATTTTTATTAAACACGTCTTTTTATTTCCACCTTACAACATCGAAAAGATGTAACAACTAAATAATTGCAAATTACGAATGTGATTCTTCTTGTGGTTAATAGATCACATTCGTAATTTGCAACTATTTAGTGCAAAAAATGCAATAGTATTTTTCATAGAAATATAAAAAACAACTATATCAATATAGATTGGGAATTTTCAAAGTAAGAAATAACCGCAACGGACCGACCATGATTTGAACTCGGGCTACATGATTTGCGAATCCAACACTTAATTCACATGGCTACCAGCACATGACGTATTTGCGCGAATTTTATCAATGCAATGGTAAGAATAAGTCGCTTCTGTGACTGTGTGATGCGTATTCAATGGCACAGAAAAATAATAATGATGTTTTTAAGCTCAGTGTGACGACAGTTCCTTAGTGTGTGTTATCTGTGGAATGTGGATACTCATACATGCGCACACATCCGCACGGAAGTATCGTGCTCGCTCGGTTCGTAGCAATGTAATCTTTAGCGTTCTTATGGACTTTTGCGGCCTTACTGTACCTAAAGAAAAAAAAAAAGGTACCTGCACTGGATTCGTACGGAAGTGACGCTCGAGAGTCGACACTGAGTAGAACGCCCAGAGGACACGGTGGAGGTGTGCGCCGCTTGGGAAGAGCATCCCCGTGTCCTTGTGGAGGCGATCAGCGGCAGCGATCTCTCGCCTTGGTACAGGCCATGGTCCGGAGCGAGGAGGAGTGGCAGGGGGTCGCCTCCTTCTGCGAAGCATTAATGCTAGCAAAGGAGGATGCCAACTGCATCAGGCAACGGCGCTTACACCCCAGCCGCCGCCGGGATTCCGATCCCGATTTCCGGCTACTGTAGGCGCGAGCTTGCGGACGGCGAGCAATGAGTAGCTCGCTGTCCGACTATCCAGTAACCGTCCAACGTAACCGAATAACTGATTCCTGATCCTGAAAAATTCAGAACGCATTTAAAGCTACGGTATACGAAGCATAGAACGTATGAATTTTTTTTAGTCGCAACATGTGTCAGTGGAGAGAAGGGTTTTTTGTCCAAAGCTTTAAATGTGATCCTGCTTAATAACCACAATTTATAGCTAAATTAATATCTGCTGCATGTAATACAGAATCCTAATGTGCATATAGACTGGCCTGTTGGTCTAGTGGTTAGTGGCTCTGACTGCTATGCCAGAGGTTGTGATTCCCACCCAGGACAAATGTTTGTGTGATGAGCATGATCATTTATTCTGGGTCTGAGTATAATTAATATATAATATGTATGTATTTAGAAATCTATACTTATAATAATTCTGTAGAAGTGAAAATTCTGTACATTGAAAATATCAAAAAAATAAATGGCACGTAGGTGTTACTATACCGACACCGACCCCAAAAATGTGATTAAAAAAATTTTGTCTGTCTGTTTGTTCAGGCATCACGCAAAAACTACCGGTTCGATTACGATGAAACTTGGTATAATTATTCTTTAATATCCTGGGCATCAGACTGGGTACTTTTTATCCCGAAAAAGTATATACAATAAAAACAAACTTAATTCGCAAAATTAACTTTGTTTTTTATTGTATATACTTTTTCGAACCCTAGACCCGATTACTGTACCAACCGCAAATAATAAGTTTGTCGTAGGTTACGTCACCCGCAGTGGAGTTCACTAAGGGGCGCTGCACACGGCTAAGATCCATATCCATACTAATGTTATAAATGGGAAAGTGTGTGTGTGTGTCTGCTTGTCCGTCTTTCACGGCAAAATGGAGCTACGAATTGACATGATTTTTTAAGTTGAGATAGTTGAAAAGATGGAGAGTGACATAGACTACTTTATCTCTTTTTAACTCCCCACAGAAAGGGGAACCGTGTTACCCCGAATTTAACGAGAACGAAGCCGCGGGCAAAACCTAGTATATATGTTTGTAATATCTGCCAAGACGAGCCAAGCGAAGCGCAAGAGCACTACCTACCTTTTATATATATCTCTGACCTCTACCCACTGAAACAATTTCTATAATATTTAACATTTTCTTTTTTTTTTCTTTTTAGGGAAAAACTTTCAAAAGACGTGTAGGCTTAGGAACTAGGGCAAATCCCAGGATGTATGGGATTTTGAGTATCCTAAAACCATCCGGTGATCATCATCATCACATAGAAGGACCTCCATGACTTCTTAAAGACTACTCCGGACACTCCTCTGTTTGTCAGCGCCCGCGAGCCTGTAGTCTCACCTGCATCAAATATGAAAGCGATTGTTTCCCCGACGCCTTCTTCTCGAAGCCCCTTTTGGTGGCTTTCTTCTGGACCATCACGGTCTTGAAGAAAGAAGCCATTTTTCTCCAGTTAGCCAGCGTAGTCTTCACTACTGTTGGCAGAGACAGGTCTCGCCCGATCCTTTCGACCACAATTCGTTGCTCAAAATCGCAGGAGAATCCGTGTGCTGTACAGAATCCAGGGTACCAGTTCACTGAAAACTTTAAAAATATATAAAAAAAAAGCAATTGTATATTTTGTTCACATAACTCGACGAATTGGTGAAGTGTGTGGTGGAAAGAAGATGAACATCTTCTTCTTTTTGAGTCGATGAACTCATATTAAATTCTTCCACCAGTATTGCCAACCTATAAAGCTCTGTCATTGGCTTCTTATAAATCCTGAAAAGTGCAGGTCACTGTGCAGGAAGGGCAGTAAAGCATGTGATGCATGTCCTGTGCAGTGGGTCCTACTAGCATTATGTTAGAGATGGGTCGAGGAAGCCTTATTTGGCATCATATATCAGATCTACTGTAAGTCGACACTCCCTCAAAGATCACCGTTGAATTGAAAATTATCCTATACCAGTAACATATCAAAACAATTTATCATATTGTAAAAGCTTTCACAGTACTGCAATATAAATGAGATAAACTTAAAGTATGTGACCCACTTGTGAGTTACGTTGAGCGATGTCGTCGTTGCGAAAGATGTCGATTAATTATAATGTAATGTGATGTGTGCCTTGAATCTTGGATCTTGAATGTATGCGGGTTCCGCTACTCTTATTAGTGTCGGTATTGCGCTTGAGTTGGCATTAAAATCGTTGGAGCACAAGCTTTTGATGTTTTAGCAATGATCGAGATGATGTGAAGTTCCAAAATCATGCACGACTTGGTTTATTTACATAGCGTTACAAGGGAAGGTGGGTGATGTACGTACCTCAAAGCAAATGGTTTTGAGGTACGTACACCACCCTCTTTAAGGTGTAACATTTAAGGGTTAAATTTATTTGCATTTGAATTATTTCAGGGCTATTGTGGTGATTATGGCTTACAGCCTCTCATGGAAAGGAGGATTAATTAATTCTACAGCAGTGTGGTAATGCCCGTGACCCTCATCGGTCCACCTTGTAGTAGAGGATACGGTTAAGAACGACCTTCACCGGTCTGTTTAATGGATGAAACCTATTTTATGATAAATTTAGTATATTAAACAATATAACGCGGGTGGGTTGCCAGAGAAATTCCTGGCATAATTTTTTTTTTTTTTTTTGAAAAATGCACCGGTGTGTTTAATGAATAAATTTAATACTAACCGAAAGCGTGAAGCCTTTAGAACATAAAAATTTTGGGTTGCCTATTTGTTTCCTGGCATAGCTATGGGTTGCCAAGTATAAACAGGTATGCATAAACAGGTGTGTTTTTTTTATATACAACAAATTCTATATCAAAATAAACGCGGTTTCATTACGAACACGATGTTATAGTGTTGTCTGCAAAAAAATCTGGTATGGATAACGGTTGTGCATTTTTCTAAAAATAAAATAAATTTTCAATTTTTAATTAAAAATAGTCTGGCCAGGAATTTCTTAGGCAACCCACCCGCGTTATATTATTTAATACACTAAATTTATAATAAAATATGTTTCATCCATTAAACAGACCGGTGAAGGTCGTTCTTAATCGGATCTTAGACTATTGATAGGCCTTCCAACACTACGTCTTCTGGTACGTGGTCGCCATTCCAGAACTGACTTAGATTACTTCATATTTTGACTCACTTTTTTTAAATGATTATTATTATCGTGCTTTTGAGTACAATATAGACCGGTTTACACTTTTTTTTATTTTTTTATTTTTATTGTTGATAGGTTCGCGCTTGACCGCTATCTCACCTGATGGAAAGCGACGATGCGGTCGACGATGGAACGCGCTTACCTAAAAGAAACCTATTCACTCTCGACTTAAAGACTGTTCTTAAATAATACCTTTTAATACTGTAACATGGAAATATTGTAAGTACAACAATTTTTTTAAAAGAGTAACCATGGAGTTTCTTGCCGGTTCTTCTCCATAGGAAACGATCAATTTCGAACCGTGCACTAGCTTCTGACGTCTTATAAGTGCCCATGTAGGCCTATGTGAAATAAAAAACTTTTGACTTTGACTTGACTTGACTTAAGAAAGAACCTTTAGTCTCCATCAACCATCTGTTCTGCGAGCAATGTGCCCTGTTACTTTTGAAGTAAGATACCCTAAAATGAGCAAATATGTATAATGATGAAAGCTTCCATTTGTTCTAAATGATTCCCTGAACGATAATTTAATTTTATCTCACCGGAAACGGTCCAAAGGGTTTAATCTGGCTTTAGATTGTTTCATGAATGGGAAGTTTGACCCTCGAAGCGTTTTATCGTGGCATATCTGTGACTAGCTTTTACCAGCGGCTTTATCCGCGTGAAATAATCCATATTATTATCCCAAGAAAATATACTCTTCTTTTTTCTTTTTCTTTCTTTCTTTTTTTGGAACGAAGTTCCTTATCGCGCGTTGTGAAAGGGGGCTAGACGGAAAAAATTCTCACGAAAAATTGTACCGACACTTTTACTGTCAAAATGTAAATCCAAGATGGCGGCTGCAAGAAATTATCAACTTTTTCGTCATGGGTGTCGTTTTCATGGTTTTCGAGGGTGTTAGAACCGATGGTACTGTCAAAATATAAATCCAAGATGGCGGCTGCAAGAAATTATCAACTTTTTCGTCATGGGTGTCGTTTTCATGGTTTTCGAGGGTGTTAAAACCGATGGTACTGTCAAAATATAAATCCAAGATGGCGGCTGCAAGAAATAATCAAATTTTCCGTCATGGGTGTCGTTTTCATGGTTTTCGAGGGTGTTGAAACCGATAGTACTGTCAAAATGTAAATCCAAGATGGCTGCTGCAAGAAATTATCAACTTTTTCGTCATGGGTGTCGTTTTCATGGTTTTCGAGGGTGTTAAAACCGATGGTACTGTCAAAATATAAATCCAAGATGGCGGCTGCAAGAAATAATCAAATTTTTCGTCATGGGTGTCGTTTTCATGGTTTTCGAGGGTGCTGAAACCGATAGTACTGTCAAAATATAAATCCAAGATGGCGGCTGCAAGAAATTATCAAATTTTCCGTCATGGGTGTCGTTTTCATGATTTTCGAGGGTGTTGAAACCGATAGTACTGTCAAAATGTAAATCCAAGATGGCTGCTGCAAGAAATTATCAACTTTTTCGTCATGGGTGTCGTTTTCATGGTTTTCGAGGGTGTTGAAACCGATGGTACTGTCAAAATATAAATCCAAGATGGCGGCTGCTAGAAATTATCAAATTTTCCGTCATGGGTGTCGTTTTCATGGTTTTCGAGGGTGTTGAAACCGATGGTATTGTCAAAATATAAATCCAAGATGGCGGCTGCAAGAAATTATCAAATTTTCCGTCATAGGTGTCGTTTTCATGGTTTTTGAGGGTGTTGAAACCGATAGTACTGTCAAAATGTAAATCCAAAATGGCGGCTGCAAAAAATTATTAAATTTTTCGACATGGGTGTCGTTTTCATGGTTTTCAAGGGTGTTGAAACCGATAGTACTGTCAAAATATAAATCCAAGATGGCGGCTGCAAGAAATTATCAAATTTTCCGTCATGGGTGTCGTTTTCATGGTTTTCGAGGGTGTTGAAACCGATGGTACTGTCAAAATATAAATCCAAGATGGCGGCTGCAAGAAATTATCAAATTTTTCGTCATGGGTGTCGTTTTCATGGTTTTCGAGGGTGTTGAAACCGATAGTACTGTCAAAATGTAAATCCAAGATGGCGGCTGCAAGAAATTATCAACTTTTTCGTCATGGGTGTCGTTTTCATGGTTTTCGAGGGTGTTGAAACCGATGGTACTGTCAAAATATAAATCCAAGATGGCGGCTGCTAGAAATTATCAAATTTTCCGTCATGGGTGTCGTTTTCATGGTTTTCGAGGGTGTTGAAACCGATGGTATCGTCAAAATATAAATCCAAGATGGCGGCTGCAAGAAATTATCAGATTTTCCGTCATAGGTGTCGTTTTCATGGTTTTTGAGGGTGTTGAAACCGATAGTACTGTCAAAATGTAAATCCAAGATGGCGGCTGCAAAAAATTATTAAATTTTTCGACATGGGTGTCGTTTTCATGGTTTTCAAGGGTGTTGAAACCGATAGTATTGTCAAAATGTAAATCCAAGATGGCGGCTGCAAGAAATTATCAACTTTTTCGTCATGGGTATCGTTTTCATGATTTTCGAGGGTGTTGAAACCGATAGTATTGTCAAAATGTAAATCCAAGATGGCGGCTGCAATAAATTATCAACTTTTTCGATATGGGTGTCTTTTTCATGGTTTTTGAGGTTGTTGAAGCCGATAGTGCTGTCAAAATGTAAATCTAAGATGGCGGCTGTCAGAAATTATCAACTTTTTCGTCATGAGTGTCGTTTTCATGGTTTCGAAGATGTTGAAATAGTGCTGTCAAAATGTCCATAAAATAGGATAGTATTTTTTAGTTATATTGTATTGGCTAGATGGAAAAAATAATTCTCACGAAAAGTTGTAACGACACTTTTTGCTATAGTAAGCTATTGTCAGCCGTGCGGCGTGCGCATGTTTCTCTGTCTGTCCCTCTCTCTCTCTTATAGAAAGCAAGCCAGAACGGAACTTCGTTCCATCCGGGTGTCCCTTTACACCTCAGTAGTTTTTTTTTATTTATTTTCTTACTTCTTTTTAGCTTGAGTTTTAAAAAAAAATTAATTTTTTTTACTACTGTGTATGCCAAATGAAATATTTTTCTTTCTTTCTTTCTTTTCTTAAAAAAGTAAGTAATCTGACGACGATCTGATTTGAAGGTACGGTTCGCGTTTGTTCAGCGATTGGCTGCTTTGGGTTTGATCCCGATACGGAATAAATAATAATATAAAGCCTACCGCATTCAATGCGTCTTGATACCCGCATTCAATACGTCACGGTAACCTTGAGCTCTAACCCCAAGCGAACGCCGGCGTTCGCGCGTGATTTCGCGCCATTTGGTTGAACACTAAGGGTCAACTCACACCGAAAGAGCGGCGAAGGGCAGCGACCCGTTTACCGTTCATAGAATTCGCTGGAATTCCCGCGGCGCCGCGGGCATCCGCGCGACTCGTTCGAGTTTCTCATGCGATAATAAGTATTATAGAAATGAAAAATAAAGTTAAAATTCATATGACACTGAAACTGCGCTCCGCTTCGTTGCCCTTCGCCGTTCTTTCGGTGTGAGTTGACCCTAATATTATTAAAAGTCCACGTAGATTATTAAAATTTTGAGCGTTTATTTATTGGTTATGTATCTAACAATGTAAATAAGAAATTCTTCATAAAGTAGTCGGTAAATTTCGAAAATAAGCAACCTTTTCTATTTATCTGTATTTATACCTATTTAAATGCTTGGGGTCTCAGGGGATAATAACTTTGTGAAACCATTCAAAATAGTAATAATAACAAAGGCTATATTGTATAATTCTACTATAAGTATTTTTCAAGCTTAAAAACAATATCCGACGAAATTCCAAAGTGAAATAGAATCCAACACTAGATGACACCGCTACCAGTCTGCCCGAAAGTTGCAACGACGACACTGACGATCACGAATTAATATATACTAATTAAAGGAATCGTTGGAAGGAGTGGAGGGAGGCCTTTGCCCAGCAGTGGGACAGTGTGGGCTAAATAAAAAAAATAAAAAAATTAAAGGAACAAGTTCAAAAACTAACTCTTTAATTAAGTAGTGCAGAAGAAGAAATTGAAATACTTACATGTGAAAATAGTAACCTTAAACAGTTAAACCAGGAATTAGAAAAGAAAAATAAACTTTACAAAAAAATCACCATCACTTCTACTTAGAAAACAAACAAAATCATGAAAAATAATAAGGGCACTCAAACAATCGCAATGGATACTAAGCGAGAATCTGCAGTATCGCCAGCAATCTTTGATACAAAAAGCCACAATGCAAAACTGGAAAAACAGCTAGTAAAATTTGTATTATAAGCGAAAACAAATATAATAAAATACGTATAATCGCAGATAATAAGTTCTAAAATTGTGAATTATGTCATTACCTAACACCATACTCAGGAATAAATAATATGTTTCACGATTCAGAACGAAAGCTAAAGAAATTTACCATGGATGACTTCTGTGTTATCTTGATTGGTGAAACAGACTTCAAATTGACTAAGGAATATCTTAGCATTATTCTCTACATATGAAAAAGACTCGAAAAAATTCAACACACAAACGTTATTCTCTGCATGCCAACTTATAGTCAATGTATCAGTAATGTTACTTAGTATAACATGAGAGTAGAACATTTTAATAAAGTAAGGTTGTTGTACAGTATGATGTGATTACATTATAAGTATGAGTTGACTTTAGGATAAGAGACACTTGAGGATGGGGCAATTTGTGCTTCATCTTCGAGTTAAGAAGGTAGCTGAAATTATTATAATTTTTTTTTATTGTTGAGAGGTTCGCACTTGACCGCTATCTCACCTAAAGAAAAAATTAAATTAATTTTTTTTAATTAAAAATTAAAATTATGAAAGAGCAAATTTCCTAACACTCCAGCAGCAGCATCGGGAGTCGCAAGGCGCCTCCCAGCTACCCAGTCAAATTAGAGCCAAGCCTAGGGGTCTTTAAGTCAAGAGTGAATATACTGCTTCTAGGCAAGCGTATTCCATCGTCGACCACACCATCTCTTACCAATAAGTGAGATAGTGGTCAAACGCGAGCCTATCCATTATAAAAAAAAAAGATCCGATTTGACAGCTATGACGCCCTAACATGGCGCTGAGTCGTCCTATTCGTATTTGGTTCGTAGAGTAAATCTTTGGGTTGTGTTTTTAAGCATTCTGATCAGCCTGGGGCCCTCATTTTCTCCAAGCTTACACGTGCATGAGGTTTATTTTTGGTGAACTTTGATACTCCATAATGTATTCATTTGGTTTCTGTTCGGTAAACGAAACAAGAAACGGGAACAAAAGTTCAAAAAGTGTAGTCAAGAAACGGGTCCAATTAAAAAAAAAATATTATGATACAAGAAATTTTCCGTATTATTTCAGATCTTCGTTGAATTATGAATGTTTTACGACTTTCTTTGAAAATGGTTTTGTAATTGACATTTAGAGTGATAGTGATTGACACTGAAAGCGAAGATTTTATACTTAGTAGGTTATACTAATACTTTTGTAGTGTTCAAATTTCGAAAAACGTTAAATTTAAATATTTTTACTTTTGTATGTGGAATGCTTTGCCCGTGTCGGTAAGGCAAGCTCAAACACCCACAACTTTTAGAAATGAGGTTACAGATCTTTCCAGAGAGAATGTTAAATTGTCATTAAGTACAGTATTTCTCTGCTTCTATAATTATATATATATATATATATATATATATATATATATATATTATATTGTTTGTAATATATGTAATTTTTTAGTTTATGTATTGTATATATGTAAATAGTACACCACGAACTACCTGCGTAACTTTTTCTCCTTCTCTGTCAAATCCATCCAAAGGTTGTCTGTAAAAAATCGCTTTTAGCGATAAGACCGCCCATTGTGACACCCTATTAATTTTAAGTTTCTTATGTAATTGCTATATTTTTGGTGTACAGTAAAAAAATTATCTATCTATCTATCTATCTGGTATGAAAATCTGATGAACTAATAAAAGTCATAGAACAAACGTTGTTGTTTATGATATTAGTAATACAGTCCTTTTTTTTTATGGTGGGAAAAAATCATGCATTGACATCCCCCGCCCTTGGGCGAAGCGGGAGATAGTGTCAGACTCTTACTAACTAAAAGACCCACCCCGTTCCTTCTAGCCTTCATACCGGGGCTCGAGCGCCCTTTCGGATAACCCTGGCCCCAGTAGGCTTCGACCCGGCTGGGTCCCTGCTGTTGCTGACAACTCCTTGAGGCGCGCGGGAACAGTGCGCGCCGTCGACGACTTGGGCTTGGTCCGGACAGTTACCGGACGGCCGGACAGTGAGCTACCCATTGCTCACTGAGTAATACAGTCCTGGAAGGTTATTAGCGTTTTACAAATAACCCTGTACAGGAAAATAGATCAAAAACAAAAATACCTCGGTTACAAAATACTTATACTTTTATACGTGTGAATTTTAGCATTTAGCGATAAGCAAGGGATGTAAATCGACCGAGAAATTGGCATCCTGTTAATTCAAGCGAGCAATCACAATTTTGCGACATGTCTTGAATACAAACTCGTGTAAAAACCACATGAAGAGGTTAATATCCGTCGGTAGTATTCCACGGATATTCACCTCTTCATTTCAATTCGGGAGTGAAGGGTGAAAATCATTTTAATTCGTGACGCAGGTAAATATAATTGCCGATTTTAAATACATGTTCTGTAAAACGTGTAACGCAGTAACAAAATTTATATTTGTTCTCTATTATAAGTACAATAACCTCTTATCAGGTGTTTTTTTTTTCGGTGGGATAATCATCTAATGACATCCTCGCTCTTGGGCGAAGCGGGAGATAGTGTCAGATTCTTACTGACTAAAAACCCACCCCGTTCCTTCATGCCTTCATACCGAAGCTGAGCTACCTTTCGAAACTAACCCTGGCCCCAGTGGGCTTCGACCCAGCTGGGCCCCTGCTGTTGCTGACAACTCCTTGAGGCGTGCGGGAACAGTGCGCGCCGTCGATGGCTTGGGCTTGGTCCGGACAGTTACCGGACGGTCGGACAGCGAGCTACCCATTGCTCGCCGTCCGCAAGCACGCGCCTACGGTGGCCGGACATCGGAATCAAAATCCCGGAGGTAGCAAGAGCGCCGTTGCCTGATGCGGTCGGCCTCCTCCTTTGCTAGCATTATGTACTGCTTCGCAGTAGGAGGCGACCGCCTGCCATTCCTCCTCGCTCCGGACCATGGCCTGTACCAAGGGCCACCCGGGCTTTGGTACAGGCCATGTTGCAAGAGATTGTTGTCGACCTCTTTTCAGGTTTAGCGTTTATTCTGTTGAACGTTCAAGATTTCTATATATTTTATTTTTTTATCTATTTATTTTTAACACGCTTTTATTTTATTTGTAGTTAATTTTTATTTGCATGTACTTACAGCATAGCATAATCTCTTTGGAAGAAGAAATCATCAAATAACTTCACCTACTCTAGGGTGGAAAGAGCGCATGTTAAAAAGGTCAGCTGACTGCAAAAAAGTTGTGTATCCAAGCAAAGGTGACAAAGGTCGACCACATCATCGCTTAGGTGAGATACCGGCCAAGCACGAACCTACCAATAATAAAAACCGGCCAAGTGCGAGTCGGACTCGCCCATGGAGGGTTCCGTAGCAGCAAGTAACATAATATAAAAGTTCTTGTAGTTCATTGTAACTTTGATCGATGTTTTAATAATAATGTATTTTTTTTTATTTATGACGTATTAAAAAAAAACTACTTACTAGATCTCGTTCAAACCAATTTTCGTTGGTAGTTTACATGGTAATGTACATCATATATTTTTTTTAGTTTTATCATTCTCTTATTTTAGAAGTTACAGGGGGGGAGACACATTTTACCACTTTGGAAGTGTCTCTCGCGTAAACTATTCAATTTAGAAAAAAATGGTATTAGAAACCTCAATATCATTTTTAAAGACCTATCCATAGATACCGTACACGTATGGGTTTGATGAAAAAAAAAAATTTGAGTTTCAGTTCTAAGTATGAGGACCCCCAAAATTTATTGCTCTTTTTCTATTTTTGTGTAAAAATCTTAAAGCGGTTCACAGAATACATCTACTTACTAAGTTTCAACAGTATAGCTCTTATAGTTTCGGAAAAAAGTAGCTGTGACATACGGACGGACAGACAGACAGACAGACAGACAGACATGACGAATCTATAAGGGATCCGTTTTTTGCCATTTGGCTACGGAACCCTAAAAAGGTAGGAAATAGTTCCCAACATGAATATAAACATGCTAATTTAAAAAATCCGCCGAAGTAAATGAAGTTAAGATCATTTCCACAAGAGGCAAAGTTATTGGATTATAACATTGCCACGTTAAGAATTTTCAGCTCCATTTTTGAACTTTTGCGGCAGTTATCTTGTTACGGAAGAACGAAGATAATATTTGTTTGAAAAGTGAACTTATAATAGGAAAATACGAGTACTTAATAATTAAATTTTTGATCGATAAAACTCGTGTTTACTTTTGGTTGGTTTCTTACAAAATCGATATTACAATATCTAAGGAAATACAGGTTGGTTAACTCGAATGCGATTTTAACTAGCTGCCGTCCCCGGCTTCGCCTCCTTATAAGTAGTAGGTACTTTTGAAGCGAAAATTATCAATTTCTAAATTTTCCAATTGTCCTTTTTTTACAATCCTGGTATGTTAAAGCAAACAAAAATCGGTCAAGCCCTTTTTGGAGCTTTAGCATGACCAGCGAACTTGTATATAGGGTGACTGGCAATTGGCGATCTTGTATATAGGGTGACTGGCAATTATTGTACGATACTTAAACACGTTATTGTGCTCATGATAACAAACAATTTTTATTATGGGAGCGAAGCCAAAATCGCGAAAAAAATATCAGCTGTTCAGTAGGTACATTAGGCAAACATAAATGTACTGAACATCCGATTTTTTTTCGCGATTTCAAGGATGTTCCCATAGTAAAAGTTGTTGGTTATCATGAGCACAATCACGTGTTTAAGTATCGTACACTAATTACCAGTCACCCTATATATAAAAAGAGAAACTAGGTGACTGACATAATATCAAAGCACAGCCGAAGCTACTAGGACTAGAAACATGCAATTGTGACTATGACTAGAGCAGTGGCATAAAACAGTGACTTTCTAAAGCCTACGCTTGAGTAACGGCTAGGTAAAAAAAATACAAGGTGCAGTTTTAAAACTGCACAATATTTCAGGAGGTTGTAATAAAACTCATAAATAATCATGTAAAAAAACGATACCTGGTCAATAATCAGTAATACTTGTTATTTTATTTTTTAATTACACTAAACTAAATCGATTGACCGATGGCCGCGGGGGCGTGGCTAGGGTGTGGCGTGCGGGATGATGATTGGATGATACATTATTTATTAAACTATCGTTGCGAGTTAGTGTGTGTGAAAACGCCCTTTATTGTTCCGTGTTTGTGTGTGTGAAAGAAAGCGCGGTTATAAGGCATGTATCAGACTGGCTGCTTTTTAAGAAACGTAGTTAACACATACCGATTTCCATAATAATAAGAAAAAAAAAAAAAATTGCCTACTCATTTTATTATTGATTCGGGTCGAGAATCATTAACATAATTACCTCCTGAAATATTTTGCAGCTTCAAAACGACACCTTGTATAATATATTTTTTTTAATAATAACCATATTATGGCTATTATAGATTTAAGAGATATCAATTATGATTTTTTTCGCATAATAAATACTTTTGCCAAAAAATAAATATTTTAACAACATGATATTTTTTCGCTTATTTTTAAGTTTGACGATTCCTCGGGCTATGTTAGTGACTTTGGCTCTCAAGCGAAATTTCTTAGGTACGTAAATACCTATTTATATGATACATTAAAGGGGCGGACAGATGGATGTAAACCAACGTCCCAAAACAAGGTGACCTTGGTTTGTGTTGCGGCTAAATGGATGTAAACCACGCGCCAACACGTTCGGTGGTTTAGGGCCAAGATTTTGTTTCTGAAAGGAAAATTCGGCTCCGGTACAAAAATCAATGGAGTGGGCTTTTAGTCAGAAAAAGTCTGACACTATCTGTCGCTCCACCCAAGAGCGGGGGATGTCATTGGCTGATTTTCCCATTAAAAAAAACACGTTCTGTGGTTGGGAAAGCGCGCCTCCCAAGTAAGGGAAGTGAAAGTCATGGATTACAACTGCTATCTACACGGATTGAAACTAGCAAGGTCACCTTAGTTGGGACCTTGGTTTACAACCATCTGATCACCCCTTTTTTTATCTATATTATTACCTTCACAAAAAACAAATATATTATAAACTTTGACTATAAGCTACATGGTATCAGTTTAAAAAAAAGACTTGACCACATTCGAGATCTTGGGATTACACTCGACTCTAAATTGCACTTTGATCTTTAATGATAATGATAAATGATAATTTTCCACAACTATCACACAACGCTGTCTAGCCCTAAGCTAAGCAGAGCTTGTGTTATGGGTACTAGACAACTGATAAACATACTTATATTTTTCTAAATACATACATATTATAGATAAATTACACCCAGACACAGAACAAATGATTATGCTCATCACACAAACATTTGTCCTGGGTGGGAATCGAACCCACGACTTCCGGCATAGCAGTCAGGGTCACTAACCACTAGACCAACAGGCCAGTCACTATATTCACAATATTGTCAACAAAGCGTATCGTACTCGTATGTTTAATTTCGTCATGCGTTCTTCAAAAGATTTTAAAAGACCATCTACTTTTTTACTTCTATGAGTATACAAAGCTTTGGTCCGCTCTCAAATGGAATTCGCAATCCCGATCTGGAGTCCCATTTTTAATGTGTAAAAAAATTGAAATGGTTCAAAAGAAATTTTTACGTACTATGCACTATAGATGCACTAAGTCTAGAATACCATACACACAGTTATTGAAATATTATAAACTTCAAAACTTGGAGTCTAGACGTATTTTGCTTATGGTCATGATGCTTTATGGTCTCTGCAATAACAAGTTCGATTGCACTGATATTACAAAAAGTATAAGCTATATTGTACCTAGAACTGCAATGCGTCGGGGAGCGCGCGTGCCTCGGCTGTTCCATACCGCAATGTGCAGAACTCACGCCGGTGCACGGGCGCCTCTCCGGCGCATCGTAGATATGTATAACACACACTTTATCGATTTGGATATTTTCACACTTTCGCACTTAAAGTTCATAAAAATGGCCATTGAGTCCTTAAATTAGATAATTAAAATAGTTACTTTAGTCGCAAAATATTATTTTACCTACGAGTACCTACTTCCTACTTCCCACGCACGCTTTTACTAATTAGTTCGACACCATTATTTCGCGGACATTTGTGTGGGTTTTTTTTATGGTGTAAAAAATCATCCAATGACAATCCCCGCTCTTGGGCGGAGCGGGAGATAGTGTCAGACTCTTACTGACTAAAAGCCCACCCCGTTCCTTCGTGCCTTTCGTACCGTGATCGAGCTTTCCCTTCGGATAACCCTGGCCTCAGTAGGCTTCAACCCATCTGGGCCCCTGCTATTGCTGACACCTCCTTGAGGCGCGCGGGAACAGTTCGCGCCGTTGACGACTTGGGCTCGGTCCGGACATTTACCGGACGGTTGGACAGCGAGCTACCCATTGCTCGCCGTCCTCAAGCCCGCGCCTACGGTGGCCAGAAATCCGGATCGGAATCCCGGCGGCGGCTGCGCTGTGAGCGCTGCCGTTGCCTGATGCGGTCGGCCTCCTCCTTCGCTAGCATTACTGCTTCGCAGAAGTCGGCGACCGCCTGCCACTCCTGCTCGCTCTGGACCCGGCCCAAGGTACCAAGGCCCGGCGCGAGAGATCACCGCCGCCGATCGCCCTCACGACCATTTGTGTGGGTTACACGTTCACTTAGTTTAGATGTTAATATTGGAAAACCTTAATTGTAATGTGTAACTTTTTTATGTTCCAATAAAGTAAAATAAAAAAAAATAAAAAATCTCAAAAAGTGTACGCTTAAGCGTTTTTCGGTGTGAACTGACCCTTATGACAAAAATAAACAATTTAATTAAAATTGATTCATAATGTTTTCATCAAAATTGAAAACAAATGTGCATCATCAATATTAAATGGGATTACCAAAATGATGATTGATTGATGACTACGTTAGCCAGACTTAATTAAAATTAAAAGTGAAGGCTATTTACGTTTATAACTCTTTTACTGAAGCAATCGTGTTTGTTTTAATTATGAAGTGTCAAAGTTCATGCAAAATAGCAGATTTTCAGAGGTGGGATGCATCTCGACGTACATTTTCACTGTTTTTCATACAACCGCTCTTACCTACACGATTATGACGTTATCACACATATTTCATCAGATATTTTGGAAACATAGTATCTTGTGGATATTTATCTAGGCTTCTATGGAAATCAATTTATAAATTTGTGTAAAACTAATCCAGTTAAGACACTGAAAATCTGCTATTTTGCATGAACTTTGACACTTCATAATTTACTCAAAAATTAAAAATAGTCAAAAAAGTACAGCCATACAAGCCTAGCAAATTTTATCAAGATTCTAAATAATGACAATTTATTTAATTATTTATTTATTTTACTATTTATGTACACACAAAAATAACAGAAAAAGAAAATACATAAGAGACGTTAGTACAAAGGTACTGTTTATTTCCAGAGAAATTTCTTCCAGCAGACCTGCGAAAGGAGAAATCAAAAAGAAATGTAGACCATAGTGTGTAGGAAGCAAAAGAAGAATGTGTGAAATCTTAATCCAAAGTCATATATAATTACTACAGCTATAAATATATATACCATACATAATACATACAATATATAAATAAATATCACAATTGAGAGAAAAGATAGTGCTCTATTACTCGATTTTAAAAAAGAGAGATCGATTTCAACACAACAATGTTTTTCAAAAACTTTTAAGTGTTTAAAAAAACACAAATATGTGTTTTTTGGAAGTTTTGTAAAATTTTCGAGTAAATCACGGAATTACTGAATGCTAACAGAGTTTTCAGGTATTATCACTCTTTTTTCGCGTTGCCTTTTCGTCAAACATCACGTTGGATTGCGTTAGATGAAGTAACAAGCTTTTAAACCATGCTCGATATTTACGATAGGCGAGTGGAAAAGCACTCTCTAAATGCGTATTTAACTTAATAACAAAACACGCACTACACGCACAGACTACGATTAACGTTAATGATCATTTACTCGTAATTACTTAAGTTTTAACAGACTGCGGTGGTGACTCAGTCGTAACGTCCCTGACTTGTAGGTCGTAGGTGCAAACCCAGCCAGGCGCATAACTTTGTGTAATTTTTTTTTAGAACCAGTAATTTGAAGATATTATGTGACATCCACCAACCCACATTGGTCCCGCGTGGTAGATTACCGCCCAGTCTCTCTCCTAGAGAGCAGGCTTCAATTCCAGCAGTGGGAACATTAAAATACACATTTCGTATTCAATTGATTATGCTATTCCTCTCTAATCTCCACAAGATAAATGGGATAATTTTATATTTTGTTGACTATCGTCAAACGGGTAGTGTTGTATACAGTTGATATATGTACATATTATGATTATAATCATAATATTCTGCCCGTTTTCAGCGTACAAATATGGTTTGTAAAATTATCCAGGGTCATCATAACATGATTTTTTTTTTATTTAATTAAATTAAAATTACCAAATAATAATTAAAATTAATTGAGCAACAGTTGATATTTTATAAGTCTAAATTCAACGAAGTCAAGAAGATAAAATATGATTTATAGGCATTATTGGCAGATTATAAATTATAAAAGCCCTACTTTATGGATTGCTATTATTTAAACTCTCAATTTATTATTATTATTTTCAAGATAGTATTTTATTAGCATTCATTGACGCTTGTAAATGTTGTATGTTTGATTTTAGTAAATCTTTATTATACAAGGTGTCGTTTTGAAGCTGCAAAATATTTCAGGAGGTAATTATGTTAGTGATTCTCGACCCGAATCAATAATAAAATAAGTAGGTAATTTTTTTTTTTTTTATAACCGCGCTTTTTTTCACACACACAAACACGGAACAATAAAGGGCGTTTTCACACACACTAACTCGCAACGATAGTTTCATAAATAATGTATCATCCAATCATCATCCCGCACGCCACACCCTAGCCACGCCCCCGCGGCCATCGATCAATCGATTTAGTTTAGTGTAATTAAACAATTAAATAACAAGTATTACTGATTATTGACCAGGTATCGTTTTTTTATATGATTATTTATGAGTTTTATTACAACCTCCTGAAATATTGTGCAGTTTTAAAACTGCACCTTGTATTATAATTTCCCGATACATAATAAAAAAAACATTTCGTACACCATAAATCATATCCAAATTGTCTTATTTAGAAAAAAAAATAGTTTGCAATAAAATTTCTCGCGATACTTTACAAACTTACGGCGCACGGCGTTTGCAATGTTTCGGTGATATAGCCAACTATTATCAACAAAATATATAACACAACATCCTAAACCAAATCTATGGGTAAAAATATTATAAATGCGAAAGTAATTTTTGCCTGTCTGTCTGTTACCTCACGTAAAAACGGATAAAAGTTTTTGCTTGCTACTGAACTACTGGGTTCCCACCTGATGATAAGCAGTGATACAATCGTAGATGGTGAAGCGGAGTAGTTTATTAAGAGCCATTCTAGCCTTAAAGACACCAAAACTATAATCGGCCGGGAAGACCGCAGCAGGCAAATTGTTCCAGTCCTTCAAAGTAAGCAGAGTAAACGACGAGGCGAAACGCTTAGTCCGTAAAGGTGTCAACAGCGTAAGGGTGGACTTTCTCTGTAAGTCGGGTTGGTATAGGATATTGAATCCCAAGAATGTTCTTTGTGGATAATTTTTGACTTCCACGCCGGTATATCCGCAGGCAAAGCTAGTTGTCAATAATAATAAAAGAACAACTAAACCAACGCGTACGCACACACCACTTCAGACCCATTTCTATGCAAAATATATCTTCTAGCTTACTTTCATGGTACAACAGTTATCTCTATATTCAGTACTTTGAATCCTACAAAAGCATCCACGTCATCCTGTCATTTATTTCAGCACTAGTGGTTTTTTACGCAAAGCTTCTTATCTTTTTTTGAGAGAAAATCGTCTTAGATATAACTTAGCTATCTGGGGAAGGGTATTTCAAAATCCGTTTAAGAGGGAAAATTGGGTTAGAAACGTTACATTGTTGTTGGTAACCACTAAGCTGAATTTACTTATATACTTAGTAAGTTTTTTTTTAAGATGGAAAAGGTTTTTTTTTTTAAATTGGAAAATCCCGGAGGAAACGGTGGAGCACACAGTGGAGGTGTGCCCCACTTGGGCAGAGCATCACCGTGCCATCGTGGGGGCGATCGGCGGCAGCGATCGTTCGTGCTGGGCCTTGGTACAAACCATGGTCAGGAGCGAGGAGGAGCGGCACGTAGTCGCCTCCTTCTGCGAAGCAGTGGCAGGCGGTCGCCTCCTTCTGCGAAGCAGAAATGCTAGCAAAGGAGGAGGCGGTCCGCATCAGGCAACAACGCTCACAGCTCTTCAGCCGCCGCCGGGATTCCAATCCCGATTTCCGGCCACCGTAAGCGCAGGCTTGTGGACGGTAAGCAATGTGTAGCTCGCTGTCCGACCATCCGGTAACTGTCCGGACCGAGCCCAAGTTGTCGACGGCGCGTGCTGTTCCCGCACGCCTCAAGGAGTTGTCACTAACAGCAGGGGCCCAGCTGGGTCGAAGCCTACTGGGGCCAGGGTTAGCTCCGAAAGGTAACTCAGCCCCGGTATGTAAGCATGAAGGAACGGGGTGGGTTTTTTAGTCCGTAAATGTCTGACATTATCTACCGCTACGCCCAAGAGCGGGAGATGTCATTAGATGATTTTCTCACCGTAAAAAAAGGGTTGAAAATCATCAAATGACTTCCTCCGCGTAAATTAAAATAAAAAAAGTGTTAAAATTACTTATTTACTTCTTGCAGTAGACTTTTTAATAAATTTATGAAAAAAAATATTACCAATTAAATTTTTCCAGTATTTAATCACGTTTATACATTTTCACTTAGGTATTTTAACATAAAATAAAATAAAAATGTAAACTAAAGTAATTATCAAAATTTTCGCCAGATGGGCGATATAAATATTACACTGATTTAATTTACCTTTGAATAATCTAATTAGTTTTTTATTTCAAATTACTTACCTCCGCTCATTTTTAATAATTTTTTAACTAACTAAAGTATTCAGTGATATATATAATCAATGTATCTTGCATGATATACTTGTAATCAAGCTGTTATTAAGTTTTAGCTAGATGGCTTTCCATAAAAACATACTATAACGTCCAAATAAAAAAATTCTGAGTTTGAAGTGACATTTTGGCATTATGCAAAAGTGGCATTTTGCATCAGTATGTAATTTTGCGAATGTGGCATTGGGCGCTTAATCCTTTTACTTTATTTATATTGTTCTCAAATAATAGTAGCGACAAAAAACATGTCGAAATATTTGCAACAAAAGATACAAAGGCGGATTTAATGACTAAGGCTTATTTGTAATACATAAAATGATTGAAAAGAGTAGTGTCCAATAAGTTTCTTACATATTCTTCTACATCCTACAGATCTACGCTTTGGAATGTGCAATTAGCATCATTCGACTAACTGACTGATTTCTTTATATTTGAAAACTGCCTGTAAATGGTTTATTTTTAATAAAATGCTTAAGCATCTTTGAATCTTGAATTTAAATTAGAGGTGACTCTTTCAAATAATCTCACTGCTCATAATAAGTCTTACACTAAAAACTTATTAAAAATGAGCGGAGGTAAGTAATTTGGTATAAAAAACTAATTAGTTTATTCACAGAGTAAATAAAATCAGTGTAATATTTATATCGCCTACCTGGCGACAATTTTGATAATTACTTTAGTTTACATTTTGATAATGTAAACTAAAGAAAAAAGTAAAGTTTTGATAGCTATACACTACAGCAGATTTTTTTGGTGAGTGGTTAAATCCATAGTTATTGTCACTGGTTGTCATCGTCTTTTTGCAATATCTAATATTTTTACAGCATAATAAGCTTTATATTTTTCTTACTGGGACTCAGGCCTCCTCTCTACGAGAAGAAAAGTGCCGTAATCCACCACGTAAGTCCAATGTGGATGTCATTTAGTTTTAGGACAAACTGGTTTCTTCACGATGTTTTACTTCGTCGTTTTAAAAGCTGTTATGATGACATAAACAAAGTGATGCGCCTGACTGGGTTTAAATCTGCGACAAACAGCTCGTAAGTTGGCGTCAGTAACACTGTTTATAATTTTACAATATCATAAAAAAACCTTATGGATCTGTATTTTGGACACTATCAGTACCTACCCGGCAGCCTCGATCGTTGCAAAGAGCCTTTACAGCTTTTCATTCGCACAGTACCACGCTCGATTCAATTTCATTCATTTTGTCTGTTTTCATTGAAATACTCGTACAAACAAACGTGAACGATAATTAATTAACGTTGTTTCAGAAGATAGGCATAATTGATGTAATTTACTTTCGTTCAGATGATCTTTTGATTATGTTTGTATTTACTAAGGTTGCGCTGCGTTAAGCGAAAGAACGCGCGGGTACCCGCAATCATCGCGTGACTATGCGCGTGTATTGTGTGCGGCAGTGAGCAATGGGTAGCTTACTGTCCGGCCGTCCGGTAACTGTCCGGACCAAGCCCAAGTCGTCGACGGCGCGCACTGTTCCCGCGCGCCTCAAGGAGTTGTCAGCAACAGCACTGACCCAGCCGGGTCGAAGCCTACTGGGGCCAGGGTTATCCGAAAGGGCGCTCGAGCCCCGGTATGAAGGCTAGAAGGAACGGGGTGGGTCTTTTAGTCAGTAAGAGTCTCACTATCTCGCATGATTTTTTCCCACCATAAAAAAAAAAGTCCCCGTTGCGAAAACCAGACTATTGCCTGTGCAATGTGGCTAGTTCAGCTTTAACGATATGTATGTAGTCGTGTCGATGGAGAACTTTAATGTGATTAAGTAGCAAAACGGCGCGGGGCGCGGCTATCCGCGACTGGCACTTTTATGACCGCGCGAGCGCCCGCATAACGCAGTGTTTGGCCTAAGACGAGTAACCAGTGTAGGTACTCCAAATGTGTATCGTGTTACTCAGTAATTAGGTTGTGTGTGAAGATCAGATAAATAGATTCTTTTATAATAATAGTAATATTCAGTCATATCGGGTCTGACTGAAAGGCCGTCATGCCGGGGCTCAAGCTCCCTTTCGGATAACCCTGGCCCCAGTAGGCTACGACCCGGGGTCCCTGCTGTTGCTGACAACTCCTTGAGGCGCGCGGAAACAGTGCGCGCCGTCGACGACTTGGGCTTGGTCCGGACAGTTACCGGACGGCCGAACAGCGAGCTACCCATTGCTCACTGTCCGCAAGCCCATATTCCAGTCAGCTAAGTTCTAATTTTATTACTAGCTTCTCCCAGCGATTTCCTAAAAGCAGAAAATGATCCCAAGGGAACATACTCGCGGAATAAAAAGTGTAAACCAGGGTTTACCGTACCCTAAGTACACTAACACTTTTTATCTCCGTGTGCCAATTACACTTTTGTCATTAGATATAATATTATATCTAATGACGAAAGTGTGTGTTTTTTTAAGGTACCACTTATGGTATATCCTAAGAGCTGTTCGCAAAATATTTAATTAACACCATCTGTAATAAGTACAAACCTATGAACCACAATAAAGATGATTCGATTTGATTAAGGCGGGAAATCATCTTGACTTCTCCCGCTGCAGGGCGGAGTGATATGGCGTGGTAGACTTTTACCGACAAAAACCGCACCTATATTCCTTCAGTTACCAATTATGTTCTAGAACCACGGGTAACCTTTTCAGAAGTCAACCCTTAGTACCTGTTGCCCTCGTAAATGAAAACACAGTAACAGTAACAGTTACTGTGTTAATGCTTGTTTTTAACCGACTTCGAAAAGGAGGAGGATCTATGTTCGGCTGAATGTATGTTTTTTTTTTTGTTTATGTGTGCTCACCGATATCTCGGTCAATTGTGGACCGAATTTAAAAATTCTTCTTTTGATTGAAAGTTGTTGGTTATGTTTCCAAGTTGGTCCTATCTGATCATAAACTTCGAAGATATGGAACAGAACTCCTCATAGGATCACAACAGAACTGTGGTTACACGTAAAGTTGCTTTGTTTATACGTGTAGTCGATGACTGACTGACAGACTGACAGAAAAGGGGGGGGGGGATGTATCGAACTGATCTGATGATGAAGCCAGAAGGTGAATTATTGTAATCTAACCGTGTTTGGGACTATTAGAATCGTTATGAGATGCACTGTAGCTATAAGTTATTTAAGTTTGTCTCAGGGGTACATTTTAGTGGTGGTACCATAACTAAAAAGTGTAAAATAAAAAACTTTTTACAAAAAAAAATATAACCGACTTCAATGTTAAAAAACACTGACAAGTATAAAATAACTTTAATTTCGGAAGTCGGTGTGAAATAACGAAGAGACAAAACTATTATAGAAACACTGACTTCCGAAATTAAAGTTATTTTATACTTTTCAGTGTTTTTAACATTGAAGTCGGTTATATTTTTTTTTTTTGTAAAAAGTTTTTTATAGTTATCGTAATAAGGAGACCGAACGCTATCTGGGAAAATTTCCGGTTTATCTGTATCTACCACCAATAGGCATCGGCCTTGCTGGACCCCTACGGTTTTGCTGAACTCTCTTCTCGCGTGACACACTACGAGCCGTCGACGACTCGGGCTCAGTCCGACGGTTACCGGACGACCGGACGGCGAGCTACTCATTGCTCCCCAGGGTCTCAGGATCTCGGCGTCTGGGGAAAGATGTCTGTTCTCTCACGATTGCGGCCGTTTCTTTCGTTAGCATTACCATTGCCTCGCGCGCGCCCTCCTTCACTAACATTACTGCTTTGCAGAAGGAGGCAACCGCCGTCCATTCTTCTTCGCTCTGGACCATGGCTCAAACTAGCACCCGACGCGTGAGGTCACTGCCGCTGATTACCCCCACGAGGAAACGGCGGTGCATGGCCGATGCGGGGCACATCTCCACCGTATGCTTGATTGTGCGTTACCCTAAGCCAGAGAGTTGACCTACTTGTAGGGTATTACCAGTAACTGCGTAGAAAAAATAAGAATCTTTATCCAAAAACAACAAAGAAAAAACTTTAATTCCTGAAATCGGGGCCATTTAAAAGAACAAACCAGAAACATTTCTTTGTTCATGAAACTACAACATTTCTCTTTTGTGTGTTGTTATTTTTATGTTTTTCATTTGTATAATTAGTATTGTGTATTTTGTTTCTTTTTTTCTGAAACATAGGTATCCGAAATAATTTTTGGAAATTCATATTTTTTTCTTAGCATAGTTTTAAAAGGAATATCTGCTACTTCTTCATTGATTTCTCTCCATAATTCAGTACACTAAAACCAATCACGTTCCACGACTGGCATTGCAAAGAATTTCTGAATCTTTTTTACCGTCGGTTTTTCGAATATTCGAAATTGACTTTTGGAAACTCCATCGCATCAATTCATCGTAGATAAAAACAAAAAACGATGGAAAACGTACGATTGGTAAGTCCTGAACGATTAGTTCAGTCGACCAAATATTCAGTTTTGGTTAAAATATTGGTATTTTTCAATATGCTATACGTGAAATTTTTTTTTACTTCAGTTTACAAAAGCAGTGGTGGCCGAGTGGTAATAGCCCCGACTTATGAGTTGTAGGTCACAGGTTCAAACTCATTGTGTCATTTATTTCATCACCACTGCTCTTAAAACGGTGAAGGAAAATACGAGTATCGTCAAATCAAATCAAATCAAAAGCATTGATTTCAAATAGACCATTTCATTCCATTTTGCAGGCACTTTTGAATAGTCAAACGTCGGTCAGTCCAAGAAAAGTGAAGCTAAATTGAAAAAACTAAAAATTCAAAGACATGTAACATGAATTCATCAACCCGCACTGGGTCCACGTGTAGCATTATGGTCCATTCCTTCTCCTAGAGAAGTGGCCTGAGTTCTAGCAGTGGGAACATTAAAAAGGCTGATTATGCTATTATATTATAAAACAGTTGTCCAAACTCCAACACTTGTCCAAAAGGGGCGAATTTGCCGAGATTCCCTTTTTTTTATTTTTTTCGATGAGAAAAATCATCTTATGACAACCCCCGCTCTTGGGCGGAGCGGGAGATAGTGTCAGACTCTTACTGACTAAAAAACCCATCCCGTTCCTTCAAGCCTTCATACCGGGGCTCGAGCACCCTTTCAGATAACCCTGGCCCCAGTAGGCTTCGACCCGGCTGGGCCCCTGCTGTTGCTGACAACTCCTTGAGGCGCGCGGGAACAGCGCGCGCCGTCGACGACTTGCCGCGATTCCCTCGTGCTTATCACGCGTGACCGTTGCGTCCAGAAGAAGCGTATTGATAGTGCAATCATTTTGGAACGAATTTAGTCAGTAGGAAACTGTGATAGGAAATTGAATTGAACAAAGCAGTCTCATTCGTGTTGGAGTTGGCTCGTTAACTTTACACAAAAAGGCCTCTCTAGTGTTTAGTTTCGTGCGCGACATTTGCGAGTCGAGAGTCTGGCAAGTGATTAACGCGCGTATCGTGTAAACTGAAATGCATAATATACTCAGTATCGGAACATCTAGATAGTCGTTCCGAGTCTGGGTATATCATACATATATTTGTTCTGTGTGGGAATTGAATCCGTAACACACAATGCAACATCAAATTAATTCAATGTCATTAAAAAAGAATGGTTCATATCATCAACAGTCCACTTTTGGATTTTTATTCGTATGCCAGTTATCTCGATTCTCGTAACTCTTATTCATGTGCTTGTAAAGATGGTCGCTCCACATAGTCAAAGAGCTTCTCATGTCGTATTCACTTCGTCTCTCCTCAAGAACACGTAGATACAACCACGGTTATAGATTCTAATACTATTATGTCAGAGATCCTTATAAACTTTGAAAGTAAAGCTAATGTTGAAAACTTTTTCGAGAAAAATGGATCCATTTTTTCTTCACACCTGTGCGAAATTATTATGAAAAAATCAAATCCTACCTACCTCTTTGTAACACTTGGTCCTAATTCCATATTTCAAGTTTCAAATCCAAAAAAATATATGAAAAGTAGATCCAAGACTTTATTAGAATATCGATTAACATTTCAAAGGGAAATTAGATCATTTGGACATTTTTAAATTTTAGGATATTGGCCTTTTCACGATTACCGATACGGCTTGAAGTATCACCAAACTTAACTGATAGGGCACACTGCTCGCAGAACAGATGATCGATGGTGACAAAAGTTTCTAGAGTGGCGACCACTTACGAAGCTTACGAAGGTGAGTAGACCGGTGACATGGTAAGGGTTGCGGAAATCCGATGGGTGCAGGTCGCACAGGACCGGTCGTTGTGGTGACAGTGGGAAGGCTCATTTTATTTATTTATTTATTTATTAACACTTCTTGCACAAAAAACTGTACAAAGGCGGACTTAATGCCTTAGGCATTATCTACCAGTCGACCTTAGGGTGGTGCAGAGACATAACATGGTAGGTGCAACTTCAAGGCAAACAAACAAAAAGTAAATTAAAATCAACATAAATACAAAAATATATAAATAAATACTTATATAAATACATACAAATAAACAAAATTATTATGAGAAATGAATATAACAAATCACTGCTGTGATGATTCTGTCAACTTCTTGCGAATGTGTTCACGAGCCATTACCTTAGGTAAAGGAGAACCGGTTGGATGCCATCCTGATGTTCAACGGGAGCGCATTCCAAAGAAAAATCGCTTGGACAAAGAAAGAGGATCGGATAAACCCAGAGCGGTGTGAGGGACATCGTAGAAGACGATTATTCGTTGATCGGAGATTTTTACTATGGGCAGAGCAAATGAATTGAATTTGAGAAGTCAGATAAGAAGGAGAAGAAGGTTTGTCTAGAAAAGAAAACAGGGTAGTCAAGGCCCTTAGTGCTCTACGCTGACGAATAGGTAGCCATTTCAAAAGCGAACGATGTTCAGATACATGGTCATACTTACGGAGGTTGAAGACAAATCGAATGCAGTTATTCAGAAGGCGGTCAAGTTTATTGAGGAGATCTGAATTCAGGTCATAGTAGCACACATCACCATAGTCAATAATGGGAAAAATTAGGGACTGTACAAGCAATACCTTTATGTGAGCTGGAAGAAGATTTTTAAGACGATAACGCGACCGTAACGTTCCGGTTACTTTTCTACTGACACTTGCAACCTGCTTGCGCCAGTCAAGGCAGGCGTCGACATGAAGACCCAGATCCTTAACCTCGGAGCCAAACGGAATAACTGTGCTGTCAAATATTAGATGTGGAATAGTTTGGTTATTAAGCTTTCTCAAACTATGGGGGCTCCCTACTATGACAGCTTGACATTTAAGCGGGTTAACTGCCACATCAAAACGGTCAGACCAGCTTTTTATTGTTTTTAAGTCTTGGTTAAGCTTCTCGATCGTATCAGATACGTTGTCAACACCTGACTGACAGTAGAGCTGCAAATCGTCGGCGTAAAGATGATACGCACACTGAAGCTCGGGGGTTATGAGATTGATGAAAACGGGAAACAAAAGAGGAGATAAAATACCGCCTTGAGGGACGCCAGCTGAAAGGTCACACCACCTTGATGAGGATTCAGTATTCACACACATTCACACATTTTCATTATTTATTTTTTTTGGACATTTTCAGTAGTGGATGTCTTTTAGCTGAAATGATGGTGATAAAGATTTATGTAACAAAATTGTTACGTTTAGTTTGAGTTTTAAGGTTATTTCTAACGTGTCAATGATTGTGGTTGAAATCATCATAACAATAATATGTTTTCTTTTTTTTCTATCACCCATTTTTAACTCTTTACCGCTTATTTATTCACATAAACTCACTGACCTTTCTTATTTGTTCTTCTTCTTCTTTTCGTGTCAATGCTCTCAAACTATACTTCTTTTGACCAATATTTGGCAACCTGTACAGCTCTATTGTTGGCCTCGTATAGATCCTGAAACTGCAGGTCGTTACGCTGGATGGGCAGCATAGCAGGTGGCGCATGTCTTGTGAAGAGGCTCCATACTGGCACTATGTTAGTGATGGGTCGAGGTCGAGGAAATGGGGTTTCCATTTGGCCAGATTGTTTTTACAGCGGCCAACCTGTTATTTTTCAAGGATGAGTTATCACCAAGTAACTTCTCCCGTTGTGGGTGTATATTTAGTCTTTTTTTTGCGTTCCAGGGTTTTTTTAAGGTGAGAAATCATCCAATGACTACTTCCACTCTCTGTGTCAGACTATTTCTGACTAAAATTAAACGTGTGCCCTTCAGTTGTCCTTTGCGTTCTAAAACCACGCAAAATATTTCGAATAAAATTTAGCTCACTGACCTTTACGGACAAATTAAACAATATTTTGAGAACATTAAGCGAATGACTATATTCATTGTAACTTTCAACTCTCACTAGTTTTAATGAAGCTATTTCAAGTTTATTTGTCTCTCTGGCAGCATCTAATCAACAATTCGCTGGGGAAATTTTGCAAATGAACTTCTTTTTTTTACGTTAAAAACATGAATGTATTATTTTTCTGATAATGAGAAAGTAAATTAGAATGATGACGAAAGTTTTTGACATGTTTTTTGACATAACATCTCGGAAATTAGAGAATTCTTGCTAGTCCATGCCACTTTGTGAATGTCGAAAATTATTATGTGGCAACATCAGTAGGTACTGTTGGGACCAAAAAAATATATCGACTAGTGCGACACTTCGGGGATGCCTATGGCCATTAGTGGTCGTCTTTTGGCTGTAATGATAGATCCAGGCCATGATCTAGTGTTCCTTTGCTTAAATGTACATGCGTGATCGATTAACATACATACAGAATTTTATAATAATTTAGTAAATAGATTTAATGCTATCAGTTGGAATACGATTGTTCCGTATGGTGTCCGGACGTAAAGAATAACACCATCCCATCTCTCCCCGTGGGTGTCGTAAGAGGCGACTAAGGGACATTTTGAGACCGTGCGTACTGTTAAGCACCTGAGGTCACCGCGTGGTGGCGGGTATACCACCAGCAACAGCATTCCCAAGGAGGGTTAGTGTCAGGCAGGCGGCCGACTGTAAAATATTTGCCAAATCCCTAGCAACATGATTGGAATAAATGATAGAATGCGCGATAGGGTTAGGGCGTACCCCACAGGCGACGCGCAGGGGCAGCACCCGGCTCCTGTGGGAAATGGACCAGGGTTGTTGCACCACCCCGGGCGGGTGCAACGTAAGAAGCAAGCTCGGGAAATGAGATTGAGGTATGCAAGTTGGAATGTAGGGACTATGACTGGAAGGGCCAGAGAGTTAGCGGATGTATTGAAAAGAAGACGGATAAATGTAGCATGCTTGCAGGAGACTAAATGGAGAGGAACAAAAGCGAGAGAAATTGGTGAGGGATACAAGTTCTACTATTGTGGAAATGATGGAAAAAGAAATGGTGTTGGAATAGTGTTAGACAGTAGATTGAAAGAATGCGTGATGGAAGTACAAAGGATTAGTGATAGAATTATAGTTGTGAAAGTAATGTTAGAGAATGTGATGTTGAATGTAGTTAGTGTGTATGCACCACAAGTAGGATGTGATGAAACAGTGAAAGAGAAGTTTTGGGAGGATTTTGATAGAGCTTTAATGAACATCCCTGTTCATGAAGAATTGATAGTTGGAGGTGATTTTAATGGACATGTGGGAAGAATGAAAGGTGTTTATGAAAGAGTGCATGGGGGATGGGGTTTCGGTAGTCTGAACAGTGAAGGAGAGACGCTGCTGCAATCCGCTACTGCATTTGACCTGGCAGTAGCCAATACGTGGTTCCAGAAAAGAGACGAACACATGATCACGTATAAAAGTGGTAGTCATAAGACCCAAATCGACTACTTTCTAGTTCAGCGCAACAACTTAAAGCATGTCAAAGACTGCAAAATACTGCCAGGAGAAGACCTAGTCTCACAACACAGACTCCTAGTTATGACATCAGTAGTCAAAATACTGTCTTACAAACACAAAGAGCATCCTCCCCCTAAAATAAAATGGCATATGTTAGAGAGGAATGATTGTGCGAATAAGTTCAGGGAACGAGTGGTGGACAGAATGATAGAGATGGGAGATATGAATGATCGAAGTGTAAATGAAAGCTGGAATGAGATAGCTGGGTGTATCAGGCATGCAGCGAAAGATATTTTAGGAGAGACGAAAGGAAAGGGCATAATAGATAGGGATACATGGTGGTGGTCGACAGAAGTTCAGAATGTATTGAAAGAAAAGAAGAGAAAATTCAAGGAATGGCAGCGTGTAGAGCCAGGAAACGCTAGTTTAAAAGCTGAAAAAAAGAGTGAGTATGACATTTTAAAGAAGAAAGCGAAGAAAGCCGTGGCCATAGCAAAATCAAAAGCCCAGGACAAATTATATGACACACTGGACAGTCCTGCGGGTCAAAAAGAACTATACCGGCTTACTAGAATAAGAGAGAGAAAGACGAGAGACGTTTGCCAGGTGAGATGTATAAAAGATGAAACTGGAATGGTTATATCGGATGATGAGAAAATCAAAAAGAGATGGAAGGACTATTTTGAAAGACTGATGAACGAGGAAAATAATTGGAGTAGTGTGTTAGAGAATAAACCAGTGAATGTGGGGTTAGTGAGAATGGTTAGTATGGATGAAGTTAGGATAGCAGTAAATGGAATGAAGAATGGTAAAGCCATTGGTCCAGATGGAATACCAGTTGAAGTGTGGAAGTTATTGCGAGTGGATGGATGGACGTGGTTAGCTTTATTCTTCAATAAGTTGTTGCAGGAAGAAGCCATACCTGATGAGTGGTGCAGCAGTTCTTTGGTGCCCATTTTTAAGAACAAAGGTGATGTGCTTGAGTGCAACAATTATAGAGGAATAAAGCTAATGTCACATACTATGAAAGCCTGGGAGAAAGTTATTGAAAGGCGACTGAGAGAAGAGAGTGAAATTTCACAGAACCAATTCGGTTTTATGCCTGGTCGGGGTACAACGGATGCCATTTTTGCTATACGCCAGCTGTGCGAGAAATACAGAGGTGCGCATAAAAACTTGCACATGGTATTCATTGACCTCGAAAAGGCATATGACCGGGTACCTCGTGAGGTTCTGTGGTGGGCCCTTAAGGAGAAAGGTGTGCCTGGGAAGTATGTGCAGTTGATCCGAGCGATGTACAGTCGATGCAGTACCCAAGTCCGTTCTTCAGTGGGCACTACTGGAAGCTTCAGTGTGGCTGTCGGCTTACACCAAGGGTCGGCCCTCAGCCCTTACCTCTTCCTGATGATAATGGACGCTCTGACGTCGGACATTCAGGAAGAGGCTCCCTGGTGTATGTTGTTTGCCGATGACATTGTGCTGGTTGCCGAGAGTGGCCTAGAGGTCCAGAACAGATTGGAGGTGTGGTGGCACAGATTGGAGAGTGTTGGCCTGAAATTGAGTAGAACCAAAACGGAGTACTTGTTCTGCGATTTCGGCGGTCTCTCCAACCCAGTGCCCTTAGCTCTCGCCGGAACGCCCATACCGATCTGTTCCGACTTTCGGTACCTCGGGTCGCTCGTCCAAGGGGATGGTGAGGTAGACCGGGACGTAACACATCGGATCAACGCAGGATGGATGAAATGGCGACAGGTCACGGGAACAACTTGTGACCCACGGATGCCCCTCAAGTTGAAGGGTAAAATCTACAAGTCCGTGATAAGGCCTGTCATACTGTATGGATCAGAATGTTGGGCTGTGAAAAAGAAGGATGAAAAAAGATTGCATGTAGCGGAGATGAGAATGTTAAGATGGATGTGTGGTGTGACGAGAATGGATAAAGTGAGAAATGGGTATATTAGGGGAAGTTTGAAAGTGGCGCCAGTAACTGAAAGGTTGAAAGGAAATCGTTTGTCTTGGTATGGTCATGTAAAGAGGAGAGATGAAAAGCATGTTGCTAAAAGAGTTATGAATTTACATGTGGATGGATGGAGAGGGAGAGGGAGGCCAAAGAAAAGATGGATGGATTGTGTGAGAAGTGATATGAAAGAAAAGGGAGTTAGTGATAGCGTGACGAGTGACAGGACAGAATGGAAGAAAAAAACGTGTTGCGCCGACCCCAAATAAAATGGGACAAGGGCAGGAAGAAGAAGAAGAGTTGGAATACGATACTATGGAGAGTTTTAATGTATTCTACACTAATATTATAAAGAGGTAAAGTTTATTTTAGGGGGTAATCTCTGAAAGTACTGCTTCGATTGCTGAAATTATTTCACCGACAGGAAGCTACTTTATTCCTAAGTAACATGGGCTATATTTTATGTACCTACGTGGGTGAAGCCGCGGGCAAAAGCTAAGTTATACATTGACACATTTACAAAGTAAATAAGATGGTAACTGTGATATACGGGGGTGAGGAATAAAAGTCAAGCGTTCCACGATAGAGCTATAATTTGACTGATCACATGTACAACTTGAATCTACCGACATACTTACTAATTAATTATTAATATAAATCTACCTACACTACAGTAACACTGATCAATTTGTGTCCCGTGTGTACAGTTTCGGTAACGAATAGTTTATAAGCATGATTGAACTACAAACAGACAATAGAGACTGAGCGAGATACAAATATAAAATACTTTTTAAAAGACACGACACGAGACCGATACGTGACGATTTCCCAGAGAGATAAAAATTGGTGATCAGACCTTAGAATAGGCTAGTTGCCGTAAAAAAATTAATTAGTCCGTCTTTTAGGTTATTCAAAAATAAGGGACCCGTATTTTTTTATTTGTGAACTAAACCAAAAATTACAAAGATATAGCCCATTAAAATTACGTGTAAAGTCACGCCGTGACTCGTGGTGACGTCACACGTAATTTTAATGGGGTATATCCACAGAACAGAAAATACAGGTAGAAGTGCCCCTATCCTGGCAAAGCACGAGAACTAGTGTCGCCAAACTCACACATTTGTATATTAAATTGTCCATTACACACATAAAAAACAGTAATATGATTGGCTACAAATTAAAAACGCAACTTTTACCAATCATCTTCTTATTGCTTTCATAAATTAAGTCTTATTACAACAAGTGAAAGTTGTTATTATTTGACATGACACAAACAATAAAGATGTTTTTCGTCTTATAACCAATTTACAACGAGTTCAGCTACTCCACGCTAGATGGCGCTGTAACCAATTCATTCTATTCAGACTATTCAGAACGCTATCATCTTTGAAATAGATGCCATATTCACCTGCACATGTAATTACTTTTGCTACTCATTAAGAGATGTAGACATATATCGATATTTTAATATTGATGTTACGTAATTTATTCAGGTAATACAAATGCTTAATAATGGATAAGGTTGATTATCTTTAAAATATCAATGTTAAAGAGGTATTTGTATGTAGGGGGGTAATCTTATTTTTAACCGACTTCGAAAAGGAGAAGATTCTATGTTCGGCTTAATGTATGTTTTGTTCACCGATATCTCGGTCAATTGTGGACTGACTTTGAAATATTTTTTTTTTTTTTAATAAAATGTTCTTAGTAAGTAGGTATTGAATTATCGTTCAAATATCTATATTTGTTTTGTGAAGTTAATGTATTACGGTTAATATTATGTAATATTCAGCCTTTCAAGCGTGAAGAAGTAAAGAAAGTGATTAACAACCCGCACCTATTTCGGACAGATGCAGGTTACGTGTTGTTAAAACCTCGTGATTAATGTGCAATCTTAGTTAAATATTTATAAATTATACACATGAAAAGTCCGACACAAATTTTCTGAATGATGGTGCCAGCCATGAAATAAATAGTTAGAAATAAAAATTATCGATACCGGCCTACTTTACGGATGTGTTCCATCCCTAATTGAGTAGCGTCGAAGTTACTAGAATTTATGTTATGATTTTGTAGATGACGGCCAAGTGTATTTAGACTTTGTAATTATGACTATAAGGTTGTTTATAGTTTGCATTAAAGTCATAAAATGTGGTATTGTCATTTAAAATCAATTTTATTAAAAAATAACAAAGTTTAGTACTTAACGATGATACGATACACCTCCACAAGATACATTTTTTTTCTGCTTTCGTTTTTGCAGGTCAAAACCGAAAAACCAGGCATAATTTCTAATATTTCGCGTATTTCTGAGAGAACCAATCGCGACAAGTGTCTGACGGCGAATAAGCTAAATGTTGCGCATCTCGACCTAATGTTGACACGCGCGCGATATCTGAGGGGCACTTCCTCTGGTATATCTTTGTTATTTTTTGTTTCATCGAAAAAAGAAAAAATATGTGTCCAATATTTTTTTATAATCTAGAATACGGACTAAATAAAATGTAATTATTTTGACCCTGGAAACTACCCTATTGATCACTTATATGGCCAACTAAAACTTGCAGATCGTTTATACGTTAACATTAATGATAATTATGTCAATCCTTGTTTTTCCGTATCATTGATGTAGGGATTTCAATGATAATGAAAGGTCTAAAATTGGCCAAATGAAAATTGAAATATCATCAAACTTTAACGTTTAAATGGTCTGGTCAGTTTTACTCGACCATATCATGAATAAATCAATTTCTAAGATCTAGCCACGATAAATACATCGACTTAAACTTTTTTAGCTATGCTGGGGCCGTATACCCATATCCAAATCAAAATTAAAAAAGACTACGTAGCTTTGCTTTTGGCTGGAGTATGGCGCGAGTGGGGTGTGTTAGCATATAGTGGTCGGCACAAGAAGCGGGCATTTTATTGTAACAACAAGCACTTTTTTAAAAGAGTAACTATGGAGTTTCTTGCCGGTTCTTCTCTATAGGAAACGACCAATTTGGAACCGTGCACTAGCTTCTGACGTTTTATAAGTGCCCATGTAGGCCTATGTGAAATAAAATATTTTGACTTTGACTTGACTTTGACTTTGAGCAGCGACGATTTGTAGCGTGAACCACTGACGACTTCGTGTGTGGTGAGTGCATGAAAATGTATAAAAACTAAAGGAAATAGATCGTTGTGGTCGATGGGAACCATTTTTTTTTAATGTATAATTAATTCACCAAATGTTAGTTATTATATAAGTAATAAGGTAAAAAAAGTAGTTATACTAAATGATATCACAACAAGGGAACGTTGGAGACCACATAATTCAGTTTAAAGTTACATAATAGAACTTAAGGACTAAAAGTCCTTTTTCGCACTTAATTATTCATTGCTTTCTGACACAAGCGAATAATATTTGACATTGGTACAGTTCATTACATTTACGCTGATTATATTATTGGAACAGGCACGATAATATTTGGAATTAAGTATAGAGAACATCAAAATACACGTATTATTATACGATTCTAACATTTTTTTGTTGTTTTATCGGTTGGATACATAACGGGGCACTGAGGAAAAAAAAGGAGAACTCTACTCCACGGGGCTTCTACTTCTGGGTGGCTATAAAAATAAATAACTACGCAGCCTATGGTAGGAGCTCCGCTCCGGTTCAATCTAAGGTAAAGGTAGTTGAGCTTGAATATTTCCTAGCATTTCCTAAAAATTTTATACATTTGGTCTTGAGAGCAAGATCTTTAGGTCAAGGTCATATTTAGTGTCCTCGATGTTTCCCCACCCAAAAGATCCGGAAATCTAATTAGGCGTTGTTTTAGTGTGAAATTTTTCAGTCTGTTTTCCTCTGTGCTCCGTTTCATATCATATGACCGTTCTGTCTCATAATCTCGCCTGGGATTTAATTATGTAATAGAAGCTTCGCCCACGTAATATTACTTATTCTGTGCCCACGTGACAACACAAAATATTCCCAAGGGGACATACTCCTAAGATAAAAGTACTCTGTGTGTGTGGGACAAATTAGTTCCGGAACTACTTACTATAACAGACTGTTGATGTATTTTTTTTCTTTATAAGATAGTGAGTCTGTACAAAATGTAAAACACTTCACTTATTAAAATAAAAATAAAGGTTATTGACTCTCACATGTATATTATATTTTTTACACCACCTGCTCGATTATGTCGTTTTATACGTCTTACAAACCTCACATAAAGCAAGTCATTATATCTCTAGGGAGATAATGCAGTATGGCCGATCCCTAGGGAATGATGAGATTTGAATTTGGAATATCAAAGATGGTCCATTGTGAAATAAAATGTACGTGCATCGAACAAGTTATCTCGAAATTCAAACTGGCCACTTACAAAAAAAAAAGAAAATAGAATAAACGTGCTTACTGACGGAAGCGTTACAGAAAATTGAAACTATAGAATCTTGGAGTAGTGAATTTTGTTTATTTGATGAACTTGTAAATATAATACTTATATTTCTCTTATATATGATTTGGTCGACCAAATTGTCTTTTAATTAATTATTTATTTATTTAAACTTCATGTACAGTAGTGGTACATAGGCGGAAGTACTCCCTCGCAATACTCGGGGATCAATTATATAAATCCCTCACTGACGTTCGGGATTAAAATCAGCAACCTTCGTTTCGTTCGGAATTCAACATGCCGCCCTCGACTTAAAGACACTGCTTTATCCCCTAGTCACATAATCTACTATTCCGCGTTATGGTAAGTTGCACACTGAGTTTGAGTAGCGATATTTGTTGTTCCAAGTATAAATAAATATTTTATTTTGTACCAAAAATCTATGTTTTGTAAACCCACCAAACTGCGTAACAGTTTTTGGTAAGAATTAGTGCATAGGCATTATAATAAATATAAAAAAACAACAATATTGTGAGCCACACACGTCATTTTTTCATTTTAATTGCTTACGTTTTACCATTTTTTTTTTCTATATCTTTCTTTTCTTTGACGAAAATCCTCATGGTGCTCAATAGATGATGCAGATATTGTATCTTTTTCTCACATTTTTATTAGTTAAACATGTACACGTGAACGTGGGTAAGCAGGTATGTAAGTAACATCCCTGCCTACCCACTTTATGGAACTTCGGGTCTGGATTTAGAAATAAGAATAACTTTATACCGGTTCCGGATACGATTACGGATATTTCGGATTATCCGTAAATCCGAAAGATTATTTTTTATTTTATCTATGGGCCTTCGATGCCTGATAAAAGGATTATTAATATTAATTGACTACGCACGCAAGTACACCGTTATAAACACAACCTGGCAAAGTGGGAGATTACAGTTAGACCCCTTCGACACCCAGTGCGAGTGCGGTGCTCCTGACCAGACGATGACCCACTTATTAGAGTACCCTAAGTGTCCCTACATCTGTTCTTTGGAGGACCTAAAAAACGCTAATAACGCCACTATAAACGTGGCGACCTACTGGGCCCAAAAACGTTGTGAGAAAATAAAACCATCTACTCGAGAAGAAAAAGAATTTAGACCCCGCCTTTATCCGAAACTATCCGAAATTTTTAAATCGGTTTTACTTATGGTGACGATTTTTTTTGTTTTAGATTTCGTGTAATTTCGGTTACAGATTCGGAGTTTTCTAACATCCCTGGGGCCGTATTATGACCTCTTAAAACCATCATGTTTTCGGTGTGAAAAAGAGACGGAGCTATACAGGACGAATAGCACTATCCTTTTCTCACACAGAAAACATGATGGTTTTAAGATGTCATAATACGGCCGCTGGTTGTAACTCTATCTTCGTTTTTCTTAGAAAGTTGAACATCACAAGAGATAAAATTGGAGTAATTTCTTTATTTAACCGCAGAAATCTGGAACGTTCTCTATTAAATGAAAATTTTATTTACTCTATACTTTAACTCCCAAATTAAATATTAAATATTAGATACTCTGTCTAGGTCAATCTTAGTATTAATTAATGATTACGTTTATTTCTATTTTCTTGTTCTGTAGTTAATATTACATTAATTTATATTTTGCATTCTACCATGGCTTATCACTTTTCATACTGCAATGTTAGTAAAACCGTAGAGGCCAAGTGGGGTCGAAACCTGCTGGGTTCATAGGTTTGCTTCAGAAAGGAAAACCCGAAGACCTGGAAGGCCAGGCAACATAAGGAACATAGGAGTGGGTTTTAGTCAGTAAAAGTCTGGAACGCTTTCCCGCTCCACCCAAGGGCGGAAAAAGTTATTGAATGCTTTCCCATTTATAAAGCCTACCCTATCATATTTGCAAAGTTTCACTAGCATAGTTAATTTGACTATTTGATCTATTAGTTCACTGCCAGTTTTAAACAATTCGATAAAAATGAAATTTTTTCAATGAATAGGAAAAACAATCTCGATCAATTTGTCTCAATAACATTGATTTGAAAAGAATCTTCGGTTTCATAATAAGAGTCGGATGAGGATAATTGAATTGTTATTGTTCAAAAGAAGGCTGACCTACATTACTTAAATATTAGCTTTCTTTAAGCTTTAGGTTCAATTTAAAAGTTATTCGAAATTATTTTCTCTAGGATAGGGAATAAGCCGTAATCCACCACGAGGGCCCAGTTCAGGTTTTTTTTTTTTGAGGTGGGTAAAAATCTTCCAATTGACATCCCCGGCCCTTGGGCGGAGCGGAAGATAGTGTCAGACTCTTACTGACTAAAAAACCCACTTAGCTGCTTCTTGCCTTTCGTACTAGGGCCGAGCTTCCCTTTCGGATAACCCTGGCCCCAGTAGGCTTCGACCCGGCTGGGCCCCTGCTGCTGCTGACAACTCCTTGAGGCGCGCGGGAATACAAAGATACCAGAAATACACATACAACAAAATACTGAGGCAATGATTTATATTTCATGC
Organism: Mythimna ferrago; assembly: GCA_910589285.2. NCBI lineage: Eukaryota > Metazoa > Arthropoda > Insecta > Lepidoptera > Noctuidae > Mythimna > Mythimna ferrago. Next base: position 5,875,587 of record OU342691.1, on the reverse strand, counting down.
TAAAAGTACTGGATTACAATCTTGCCCAGGATGCTACTAGAACTAACCCGCACCTTGCACACCAACGATGCATATTTTTACCGCATAAAAGCAATCTATAAGCAATAATTTAGGGAGGAAGAGATTATGATCCTATTTCTATTTTAATTAAGATACTGGAATAATTTTAACTGTGGGATAAAGATCGCAAAATTTGCCGAAACGAAAGTATAAGCCAATACCAAAAAAAAAGTATAAGCCAGTATTACGCTAAAAAAATGGTAGCTGCGTCACTAAAACAAGTTTAAAAATATTAAACAATTACCAACACATTTTAATCATAACAAAGAAAGCGCGAAAGCAACAATAACATCATAATTCGCTGCAATATTAAAAATGTTTTAATTAAACCATGAGGCTTACACAGAATAGATAGATAGGTACAGAAGGTTAGCTCCATATAGCGAGCAAATGCGCACAAACACAAAGATACAGTTTTCTTTTTTCGTTGTGTAAAAATCATCCAAATGATATCCTCCGCCTTTGGGCGTTGCAGAAGATAGTGTCAGACTCTTACTGACTAAAAACCTCACCCGGAGTGAGTTTCTGGGTGAGTCTAAAAAACTCACCCCGTTCCTTCTTGCCTTTCATACCGGGGCCGAGCCTCCCTTTCGGAAACAGACCCTAGCCCCAGTAGGTTTCGACCCAGCTGGGCCCCTACGGTTGCTGACAACTCCTTTTATTGACTAAAATCCACTTTTTTTTTATCGATTTAAACTAGTGCTTGACTGCGATCCGGACTTCTACGTTCCTTTTTTGCTTTGCGTTCCATGACCCTAGGGTTTCTTTTCGGTCTATCTATCGCACCAGTAGACTACGGCCTTGCTGAGCCTCTACGGTTTTTATGATGTACACTGCGCGCCATCGATGACTGAGGCTTGGGTCAGTGGATCGTCTTAGGGGTCGAACGACTGGATGGCGAGCTACCCATTGCTCGTCAACTTACCACGCCAAGGGTGACTGGAAATCAGGGTCGGAATCCCGGTATCTGGGGCGTGAGGAAATCTATTCGTGTATATAACCGTTGTGCTGTGCCTGTACTGAATAAAAGTGTTTCTATTCTATTCTATTCTATTCCCTCCCGCGTAACACGTTACGGTAAGCCCCAACATTTTGTTTGAGATCATCGTACGTACGCATCTATATGTGTGTGTGACTGTGTTCGCTCGTTGCATCAGACTGGCCTTCTGTAACATTTTTTTTTTCGTGTCGCTTAAGTCCTTTTATATTTTTTAATAACACGGTTACAACTACACCCCCCGTTGATATGGCCGTGGTTCTCAACGTTTCATATGTCTCAGATGATACTAATAACAATTTATAATAGAGGAACACTTATTAAATTAAGTATTTTATTGTTTAAAAGGTACTTAAGAGGAAAAGATTCATAGCGTAAAACAGTTTTTCTTCTCTATGCGACTTTAATGCTAGCATGTCTATATTTTTTTTATCTTTGGTTTTCAGCATGAATGGTAGTTGTAGTTTGTGTTTGTTGGTTTTTGTTGTACCTTTGTGTAACATTCGAAATAACACTACGGAATGTAATAAATAAATATCACTGTCATCATGATTTCGGCCAATCGACTGTTGGAAATAAACCTTTTTTTAAATCGATATAAACTAGTACTTGACTGAGATCCCACCTGATGGTAAGTAGTGATGCAATCGTTGATGGTGGGGCGCACCAGTTTAGTTTAGTTTTTTGAGCCTATTCATTCTAGACACCGGACGGGAAGACCGCAGCAAGCAAATTGGTTTAGTTCTTCAATTTACGCGGTATGAACAACGAGGTGTAACGCTTAGTCTGGACGAAAGAGGTTTCAATAACGGAAGGGTGGATACTCGCCGTACGTCGGGTTGTCCGATGGTAAAAATGAAATGATGGAATCAAGGTTATGTAGTCCCCGGGTGGTGACTCCCGGGCGTTACTTCCACACGAATCCGGTGCAGAAACTTCTCGAACTTACCACGTCCAGTGAGAACCTGCGTCATGCGGAAGGTGAGAACGCTGTCCACAATTGACCAAGATATCGGTGAACGTACATCAAAATAAAAAATGCATACAGCCGAATATAAGCCTCTGAACATCTGATATTTTACGTGAACTGTGGCCTTCCACGATGTAGTCATATATTAATATTAGATTATGTGACTAGGGGATAAAGCAGTGTCTTTAAGTCGCGGGTGGCATTTTGAATTCCGAAAGAAACGAAGGTTGCTGATTTTAATCTCGAACGTTAGTGAGGAATTTATATAATTAACTTCCGAGCATCGCGAGGGAGTTAATAAAGAAACCTAAATGAAGTGAGGAATTCAAGCCGCCCAAGACAAAGACAGCTTTATCCCCGTGTTGCATACTCTACTTTTTACACCATCTGTGAGATAATTAAAAGACAATTTGGTCGACCAAATCATATATTAGAGAAATATAAGTATTATATTTACAAGTTTATCAAACAAACAAAATTCACTACTCCAAGATTCTATAGTTTCAATTTTCTATAACGCTCCCGTCAGTAAGCACATTTGATTCTATTTTCTTTTTTTTTTGTTAGTGCCCTGTTTGAATTTCGAGTCAACTTATTCGATGCACCTACATTTTAATTCACGATGTTGACGACTTTTGATGTTGATTCAAATCTCATTATTCCCTAGGGATCGGCCATACTGCATTATCGATCTGCAGATCGGCCATAGTGCACGTTTAACGGTGGTTAAAGTTTCGCTCGGAGACAGATGCATAATAGTGTTCAGTGTATATATGCCGACTGACTCGAGTGAGAATCTGGCAGAATTCACAGAATGCTTAAGTGAAGTGAGTGCAATTGTCGAAGCTAATAACGTTGAAACGGTGTACATACTTGGCGATTTCAACGCACACCCCGGTGAGTCTTTTTGTTGTGAACTGTTGCAATTCTGTAATGAACAAAAGTGGAGGTGTGCGGACATTGAAAAATTGGGTTTAGGATCAAGTAGCTATACCTTTGTCAGTGACGCGCACGGTTGTAGGCGATGGCTTGACCATTGTATAGTAACACAATCTGCCTGGTTAACGGTTACTGAGATAGGTATAGTGCATGATATTTTTTGGTCTGATCATTGCCCTATATTTGTTAAGTGTAGGTTGGATAGGAATGAACCTAAGTTAGTCGATCATAAACCATCACATAACAGAGTAATTTGGGGAGAGAGGGACAGCGATCGAATAAGCGTATACTATGAATTATGTAATAGTAAATTAAAATTAATTGATTACCCTCAGGAATTTGGTTTATGCAGTAATGGACACTGTAGCAATGCTGAACATAGGCAAATTCTTGACAAAATGTATGAAAGTATTGTCACCACTTTGTCAGTAGCTGCGGTACAGAGCCAAGTGGAAACTCGGCCTCGTAGGCATGTTGGTCGTGTTGTCGGGTGGAATAAGCACGTACGCGCCGCACACGCGACGGCGAGGCTTAAATTTCAGCTTTGGGTGTGGCACAATAAACCAACTTCTGGTGATGTCTACAATGACATGTGTCTCACACGAAAGATATTTAAAAGTAGGTTGGTGTGGTGTCAGACTCATCAAGAACAAATTAAGCTTGATATTTTAACTTCTCTCCGCAAGGCCAACAATTTTCAAAAGTTCTGGAAGGCCACTAAAAAACTAGATGTTAGGCCTGGCCTTCCAGTCAGTGTCGGTGGTGCTGATCAGCCCGACAGCATCGCCAACATGTTTATGGACCACTTCAAAGTGGATTCACCGCTCGGCTCATCGTTGCGAGTGCTCGATGACGGATGCTGTCGTGACTCGGATCTGGTCCGGTTTTCGGCCAAGCAAGTGTCGACCACGATTGAAAAAATGACGAGAGGGAAGTCCCCCGGTCACGATGGTTTAAGCATTGAGCACTTGCAACATGCTGGTCCTCACATAGCTAGAGTGCTCGCTATGTTTTACTCGTTGTGTATGTGTCACTCGTACCTCCCTTGTGATCTCATGCGAACTATTGTCGTTCCTATTATAAAGAATAAAACGGGTGACGTTGCTGATAAGTGTAACTATCGGCCCATCTCTCTGGCTACTATAATCGCGAGGGTACTCGACAGCCAGCTGGATGCTCGGTTAGATGGCTTACTCAAATTACACGACGCACAGTTTGGATTTCGTCGTGACCTTGGTACTGAAAGTGCGATTCTCGGCCTCAAACATACGGTACAATATTATGCGAAACGTCAGACACCAGTTTATGCTTGCTTTTTAGATCTCTCCCGTGCCTTTGACCTTGTTTCTTACGACGTTATGTGGGAAAAGCTACGGGAGAGAGGAGTGCCGGCGGAGCTGTTGCGTATCTTCCAGTATTGGTATTGTAACCAGAAAAATTGTGTAAGATGGGCCGATAGGTTGTCTGTGTCTTACGGACTATAGTGCGGGGTTAGGCAGGGGGGGATAACATCACCAAAGTTGTTTAACCTGTATATTAACGATCTGATCGTTGAGCTCAGTAGCAAGAAAATCGGGTGTCGCATTGATGACATGAGTGTCAATAACATCAGTTATGCTGACGATATGGTGCTACTGAGCCCAACGGTTAGGGCACTAAGAGAGCTGTTAAGTTGCTGTGAAAGCTATGCTCGGGAGCATGGCCTTATTTATAATGTCAAAAAAAGCGAGTTCATGGTCTTTAAGGCTGTCGGTGGTAAATGTCCTGAGTATGTTCCCCCCATTAAACTTAATGGGAAGGATATAGTGCAAGTAAGCAAGTTTAAGTACTTGGGGCATTACGTCACCGACGACCTTAATGACCAAGAGGATATTGAGAGGGAACGTAGGGCGCTGGCAGTCCGATGTAATATGCTGGCTCGCAGGTTTGCGCGGTGTAGTGGACAAGTTAAAATAACACTATTTAAAGCCTACTGTCAAGTGTTTTACACGTGCAGCCTGTGGACTAAATATACTCAGCGGACTATCAGCGCCTTGCGGGTCCAATATAATAACGGCTTCAGGATGTTGATGGGGCTGCCCCGCTTCTGCAGTGCATCAGGTATGTTTGCAGAGGCGCACGTCGATGGCTTCCACGCCATCGTTAGACAGAAATCAGCCTCTCTGCTCTGCAGAGTGCGGGCTAGCTCCAACTCCATCCTGAAGACCATAGCGGACAGGTACGACTCTCCTTTGTTAGGTGATGTTGTTCACCGATGTTTTAGGAACAACCACCTTGTTTTAAAATAATATATCATTAAGGTTACTAACATAGGTTATAAGTTTTCTCTCAATTGTTTACTAACCCATATGGATGTCACTTATCCGAATTAAAGATTATTTTATTTTATTTTATTTTTTTTATTTATTTTATTATCTCCCTAGGGATAGAATGACTTGCTTTATGTGAGCTTTGTATGACGTATAAAACGACATTATCGAGCAGGTGGTGTAAAAAAATATAAAAAGTACATCAATAGAAGTCTTACACATTTAATCGAGATTCTGAATGACGACATTTTTTTTTTACTTTTAATGGTTAAAATTCACGTATTTCCTAGAACCAGTTTTGTGAAATATTCGAGTAAATCACAGAATTGCCGAATGCCAAGAGTTTTCAGGCGTTATTTCTTTTTCATTGCCTCTTCATCAAGCATTGCGTTGCGTTGCATTAAATGAAGCAACAAGCTTTTAAACCATGCTCATCGTTGATGATAGGCATGTGGAAAAGGGTCCTCATAAAAACTAAACTACTTGGTCTGCTTATTTACTGCTGGTCTTTCTCTTGAGTGCAAGGTATTTCTGAGTGAAATCGACGTTTAATAGTTTGTTGTAGACCTTTTTGTGCATAGAAAAACAACAAAACATTGAGAAACAACGTGTTTAAGCGTGAAAATGAAAAACTAGTAGCTCCTAATACCACGAGTCGTTAGTTTAAATTATATTTTAACTGGAAAAGTTAAGTTTTATAGCGGGAATGTTGTTAAACCACATACGAGTAACACGGATACAGAGAGCGTGGAAAGTAACTTTTATAGGATTTTTAGAGCTTTTATTACAATAATAAAGTACTCAAATAGCACTCAATATGAATTTGTGGTAATAAAATGAACTAACTTTATCGATAATTTCCTTTCATTTTAGAATATTTAAATTATGATTTATTTAAGGGAAGACCAGTGACCAGACGATTGAAAACTAGCGTTCCAACCAAGGTTACTTTGGTTGGAGCTTGGTTTTTGTTGCAGCTACATGGATGTAAACCACATGCAAAGACGTTTGCAAATCAGTCACTGCCGTTAAGAAAACGCGCTCGCCAACCAAGGGCGTTGAAGGCCATGGATTACAACTGTTGTCTACATGGATTGAAACTAACAAGGTCACCTTGGTTGGAACGCTACTCACCCCTTAAGTCGTGTATTTCTGACCTTCTATTTTATCGCTTAACATTTTTAAGTTCATGGATAGTCTACCTTGATCGATCAACCCACCCTTTACCTGATGAGTGACGTCACGGGAATCTGATGGATGTGAGATGCACAGGACCTGTCGTTATAGCCTCCGCTTCTGGGGGAGGCCTATCTTCAACAGTGAATGTCTCTCACCTGAAATTATGAAGGATAGGTCTGACAGAACTGAGCGACTGTCCGAAAGAGAGTTACTGTGGCCCTGAAACGCAAAAAGCAACTGAATAAATAATTATTATTTATTTGGTCCTGTTGGTCTAGTGGTTAGTGACCCTGACTGCTTTGCCGGAGGTCGTGGGTCCGATTCCCACCCAGGACAAATGTTTGTGTGAAGAGCACGATCATTATTTTGTTCTGTGTCTGGGTGTAATTTATCTATAATATGTATGTATTTAGAAATATATAAGTATGTTTATCAGTTGTCTAGTACTCATAACACAAGCTCTGCCTAGCTTGAGACTAGTCGGCGTTGTGTGATAGTTGTGGAATATTATTATTATTATTTATTATTTATTTATTATATATTTATTCAAACATTCACACATAAGCCTAATACAGATGAAACTAAATAATTATATATTGTTGTGTTGATAATAATCCTTGCTCTGATTAGGCTATGTGGTAGACCATTCAGTAAACCCACACGTGTGAAAGACTATTATGTGTGAAAAGTATGGGTTTTAATCAGTAAAAGTCTGATACTCTCTCTCGCTCCACCCAGAGCGGGAGAAGTTATTTGAAGAGTTCCCCCAAAATAAAAAGGGTAAATTATTTTTGATTCTTTTGGTTTTGCACGATTTGTGCATTTAACTAATTAATCTTGTTCAGAGTATAAGTACCATAGCAGTCATTTCTGCCTGATCACTTAAAAAAAAAATCGCTTGAATCTTGCGGCGTGACCCCTAACTAAACCCTTCGAAGTTTTTCTTTCTAGTGCAAGCAAAAATGAACTTAGCGATGGTCAGGCAGAAGTCGCTTCGATGGTACTTGCACTCCTTAAAATATTGTAAATATATTAATTATTTCAATGTAATGTTTAGAATATTTTTTTTTTAATTGTTGATAGGCCTACGTTTAACCACTATCTCACCTGATGGTAAGCGATGATGACAAACTAAATTATAACTTCGTGGGTATCTCATCGCCCGGCCGTCTGTAACCGTCCGAACCGAGCTCGGGTCATCGACGGCATGTAGTATTCCACGCGCATTTCAAAAAGATGCCAGCAAAGCCGTAGGAGCCCAGCAGGGCCGAAGCCTACTGGGGCATGGGTCTACTTCCGAAAGGGAATCCCTGGAATGCAAAGGTTAAAGAAGAAATATAGGTCTGGTTTTTGTCAATAAAAGTCTGACACGCCCACCCACTCCTCTCTAAAGCGGAAGAAGTTATCAGATGATTTCCCACCTTATAAAAAACTAACTTTTGCTCGCAGCTACGCCTGCGTACATAAAATATAACCTATGCCAGTCAGGAATTAAGCAGCTTTCTATCGGTGAAAAAATTTTAGCAATCAGACCAGAGATAACCGCCTACAAAAATAAAAAAAATATAAAAAAACAAACTTTACCTCTTTATTATAATTAGTGTAGATAATTTTATGTCAAAGTCATCGCCGCGCTGATATAATTTCAATTCATAGCTTGTTGAATACAAAATTACTTGCAAAACATAAAATTATAAAGTCAACATTAAAGTAGTCTTAAATAGTTTCATAAACTTCCATCTGACGTACCATAACTTAAGAAGTTAAAGTAAGCCGCTGAGAAATTTCATACTCACGTCTAAACTTACTAAGTAGAGAACAAGTAAACTAATGTATGAATTTTACTAGCTCTGGCTACTTTTATATTAGTCATGACTCATTAACTCTCTGCCCTTGTCTCCCTCTCCCTCGGGTTGGCGCTACACATTTTTTTCTTCTATTTATTTAATAAATACTTTATGCATGTAAAAGTACAGAGGCGGACGTTATGCTTTAGGCATTTTCTACCAGTCAACTGATGGTGGTGGAGAGGCAACATGGCAGGTGCACTATTAAGAAAACGAAGAAACGCCCGCGTGTCTCCACTATATGGACAGCCTGGAGGACACGGTGGAGTTGTGCCCCGTGTAGGCAGAGCACCGCCATGTCCTCGTGGGAACGCTTGGCGGCAGCGATCTCTCGTGCCGGGCCTTGGTACAGGCCATGGTCCGGAGCGAGGAGGAGTGGCAGGCCGTCGCCTCCTTCTGGGAAGCAGTAATGTTAGCAACGGAGGCGACAGCACGCGCGAGGCAATGGGCCTCGTGCTCCAGCCGCCGGGATTCCGTTCCCGACTTCTGGTCACCGTAGGCGCGGGCTTGTAGATGGCGAGCAATGGATAGCTCATCGACCGACCGTCCGGAAACCGTCCAGACCAAGCACAAGTCACCGACGGCTCGTTGTGTTCCACGCGCGACTCAAAGGATGTCAGCAAACCGTAAGCGCCCAGCAGGGACGAAGCCTACTGGGTTCGCTTCTGTAAGGAAAATCCGGCCCTGGTATGAAAGGCAAAGAAGGAACAGGATTGAGTTTTTAGTCAGTAAAAGTCTGATATGCCCTTACGCTCCGCCCAAGAGCTGGAGATGTCATTGGATGATTTTCCCACTTAAAAAAAGGTGAGTTTTAGTCAGTAAATTTGACCCTTCGTCTCCTTCCACCTAGAGGAGAAACAGCTATTTAATGATTTTCTACAAAAACTCTGTTGTTAAGCTACAGACTAAGTTAGGCGCCAGCTAACCGTGGAATAAGGGTCATTGACCCTCCTACATTTGTTGACATTCTTAATTTCAAAAACGGAAATAAAGACTCATTATAGCTGTCTTGAATTGACATGTATCGTAATGAAAAGCCCTTCATTGTTTGTTTTTCGGGGACCTACGCAGAGATATTAAGAAACGGTCAATAGTAGTTTATGTGACTAGGGGATAAAGCATGTCTTTAAGTAGCGGGCGGCATGTTGAATCCCGAACGAAACGAAGGTTGCTGATTTTAATCCCGAACGATAGTGAGGGATTTATAAAATTAACTCCCGATCATTGCGAGGGAGTTAATAAAGAAACCTGAGTGAAGTGAGGAATTTAAGCCGCCCAAGACAAAGACAGCTTTATCCCCGTGTTGCATACTATACTTTTTACACCATCTGTGAGATAATTAAAAAACAATTTGGTCGACCAAATCATACATATATTAGAGAAATATAAGTATTATATTTACAAGTTCATCAAACAAACAAAATTCACTACTCCAAGATTCTATAGTTTCAATTTTATATAATGCTCCCGTCAGTAAGCACGTTTTATTATAATTTCTTTTTTTGTTAGTGGCCAGTTTGAATTTCGAGTCAACTTGTGCGATGCACGTACATTTTAATTCACAATGTTGACGATTTTCGATGTTCCAAATTCAAATCTCATTATTCTCTAGGGATAGAATGACTTGCTTTAAGTGAGGTTTGTATAACGTATAAAAAAAGACATTATCGAGCAGGTGGTGTAAAAAGTACTTTTTACACCACCTGCTCGATAATGTCGTTTTACACGTCATACAAACCTCACTTAAAGCAAGTCATTATATGCCTAGGGAGATAATGCAGTATGGCCGAACCCTAGGGAATAATGAGATTTGAATTTGGAGCATCAAGAATCGTCAACATTGTGAATTAAAATGTAGGCGCATCGAACAAGTTAACTCGAAATTCAAACCAAAGAGTATGTAATCACTATGATTCAAACTGGCCACTAACAAAAAAAAGAAAATAGAATAAAATGTGCGTACTGACGACACGGGAGCATTATAGAAAATTGAAACTATAGAATCTTGGAGTTGTGAATTTTGTTTGTTTGTTTGATGAACTTGTAAATATAATACTTATATTTCTCTAATATATGATTTGGTCGACCAAATTGTCTTTTAATTATCTCACAGATGGTGTAAAAAGTAGAGTATGCAACACGGGGATAAAGCTGTCTTTGTCTTGGGCGGCTTAAATTCCTCACTTCACTCAGGTTTCTTTATTAACTCCCTCGCAATGCTCGGGAGTTAATTTTATAGATCCCTCACTATCGTTCGGGATTAAAATCAGCAACCTTCGTTTCGTTCGGAATTCAACATGCCGCCCGCGACTTAAAGACACTGCTTTATCCCCTAGTCACATAAACTACTATTATACCACGGTTATCTGGCGCCTTCTATAGTTATCTTACTCCAATCTTGCTGAAATCACACTATTTCACAATTTAAACTCGTACGAGTAGTTTCTGTACGACACCAGAAGTTTAGTTGTAGTTACTAACCCGTAAAGCTAACTAACTTAGGCGTTGAACAGAAGGACTTTCCCGGAACGCGGCGAGTTGAAAACCAAACTTTGAAGTTCATTCCGAAGAACTGTACTGAATAGAGAAAATAAGTTTACGTGGTTGATTAAGACTGAAGTATAGCTTTTTAAAAAGGATCAGACTAGGGTAGCTGGTCTTTTTTTTTTGGTAGTAAATCATCTAATGACATATTTGTCTGGGGCAGAGTGGCAGGGACAGACTTTTACTGACTAAAAGCCACTTCTGTTCCCCCTGGGGTTCAGCTTCGCACAACCCATGGTCCCAGTAGACTTCGACCCTGCTTGGCCCCTACGGGTTGCTGACATCTCCTTGAGGCATATGTGGAACTCTGTGCACCGTCGACGACTTGGGCTTGGTCCGGACGATTACCAGAAGAGTAGCTGGTATAGTAATTTTGAGTAAACTGACTTTACTCAAAATTCCGGGAGCGAGGGGAAATCAGCAGCAGGCGCTTCCTTCTGCGATGCAGTAATGCTAGCGAAGGAAACGGCCACACGCGTTAGAGAACGGACACCCAAACGCCCCAGCTACTGAGATCCCGACCGTAAATGTCAAGCAATGGGTAGCGTGCCGTCGGGCAGTTCGGTAATCGACAGAATCGAGCCACAGTCGTCGACAGTACGTAGCGATCCACGGGCGCCTCAAAGAGATATCAGCAAACCGTAGGGCCCAATAAGGCCGATGCTCGCTAGGGCCGCCGGGATTTTCTGAAAAGGAAACCTGTGGTCTTAAAACGTATAAACAGAAGGACACGTGCAACTGAAGAACCTTTTGCTTTTTTTTTTTAACTGTTATAAACCATGCAGTGACCTGATGGTAAGTAGTGATGCAATCGTTGATGGTGAGGCGCACTAGTTTATTAAGAACCCATTCACTCTATCCTTGAAGTCACATCAATTATAAAATAGGACGGGAAAACCGGAGCAGGCATGTTGTTCCAATCCCTTGAAGGACCATGGTTTTCCTTTCAGAAATTTACCGTGGGTGTGGACCTAATTCTTTAGTCTAATCACTCCTGAGGCCTTACCATGACGTGTTAAAATGTCAGTTCTGCGAGTGAGAAAGAGGGATGGGGCTATATACCCTCTATAGCTCCGTCCCTTTTACAGTTCGGTTATGGTGCGGTGGTCGTTTACAATAGGCGTCATAAGTAGTCTTAAAATCACCCAAAGGGCAATGGAAAGGGATATGCTTGGAGTTTCCTTGCGTGATCGAATCAGAAACGAAGATATCCGCAGGACAACCATGGTTTCTGACATAGCACAAAGAATCGGCAAACTAAAGTGGTAATGGGCAGGGCACCTGGCAAGCAGAACAGATGGCCATTGGGATCGAAAGGTTCTGAAATAGCGACCACATACCGGAAGACGCAGTGTTGGAAGGCGTCCCACAAGGTAGACCGATGACCTCGTCAGGGTCGCTGGAATCCGATGGATGCGAGACGCACAGACCGGTCGTTGTGGCGACGCTTGGGGAGGCCTATGTCCAACAGTGGACGTCTTTTGGTTGAAATAATGAAGATGATGATAAGGTCGTAAAAACTGGACCACGTTAAATGTTCTTGTCAGGTAGATTCAGATAGTATTTAGCTTGTTCAAGTATTCATGTCTCTATTAAGGGGCCGGCGACGGATGAATTTCCATACAAACGTAATACCACGCTCATTTGCAGTTGGAGCATATTTCCAACATATTATGATGATATTCGGTTATCGACAATATTTATCTAGGTTCCTACGTCGAGAATATTAGAAATATTGTTATTTTTAATACAGGAAAAGCCAAAGTGAATGTTTTGCCATTTACGCTATAAAAAAGTGCGAAATACAATTCGCTTAAATTTCTTTTTGTTCTTCTAGAAAAGAAAGACGTAGGAACCTAGATAAATATTGTCTATAACTGAATATTATCATAATATGTTGGAAATATGCTCCAACTGCAAATGAGCGTGGTATTACGTTTGTATGGAAATTCATCCGTCGCCGGCCCCTTAAGAGCTTTGAATTACACGCACTACATAGTATATTAAACTAAGTTATTAACTCGATCCCGTCTAACGTCAGCTTATTAATTAATGCGGTATTAATTATTAAGTTCAGAGTACACTTGAAAACGTTCGCGGCATGAACTTCCGTGTCGATAGCTTCAGAAGCAGGCTTCGAGCTAACTTGGTCTGTATCCTGGTAATAAAATCGGAAGTCCTTCCTTTTAAAGTTTTAATCTGGTTTCAAAAATATGTTAATGAATGTTTGGTTCTTCAATTCCTCTTTGTGGCACAAACAAATCTGCGATGTGAAAATATCTACGAACTCCTACGACGCGTCGCAGGAACTTGCGAATTACTACTCACTGATTAATCTCAAAATCTCAGAAACACTTACAAACTTATAATTTGGCAGGTGGGTTCCTTTTAGTGTGTAGTGCAGACATCCGCTACGAACGGATTTTTAAAAATTGGAGTGAATTTAAAAAAAACCGTTCTTAGCGGATTTCAGGGGATGAAACGGTGGTCCAAAGTTTGTATGGAGAAACCGACATTCATGCGGACGACACCACTAGCAGAAGCTAGTATTCAATATTTTGAAACTCTTTAAAGTCTTATTGCATTACTGCACTTTAAAGAGTTCCACAAAAAGCTGACAGGAAGATGTGGACCATACTTTCTAGCAACCACACTTCTGTACCCCTAGCCAAGTTGCTAATATGCAATCGTTAACGCTAGTAGAATGCTTCAAATGCACGGGAATGACGTCATCTCAACGCTCAATCACGTTGTCAGAACAAAAAAATTAGCGGCGTGGCCAGTTCGAATCGTTTGCCGCAAGCGAAACAGTTGTAACTTGGCTAGGGGGGCTGATCACAGAATCATAAATACTTCTTAACACAAAAATCAAATTTAGGTTAGGGAAAAGGGAGATATATTGGTGATATAAGAAACGTGGTGATATTTTTTTAAACATAATATCATACCTACACTTTCCTATGCATAATATGTTACTAGTATTCAGATACATTTTATCCTCTTCACGCTCGTAACAACTCGCTAGCGCTGTCTCATGAATGTGCTTGCTTGGAACTGTGTGGTATGCGGTTTTTAAAAAATATCACCACATTCACCAATCTCTCTTTACTAGACCTAATATTAGAATTGTTTCTTAAACTAAGTACACAACGATGTGATGAAGTTAGAGGCATAGGAGTTGAAACGGTCTGTTAAATTTATTAAATTGTAGGCGAACCCTGCCATCATTAACTTAACGCCTACGATGAGTAAAATTGAGCATTCTTGGATAGCTAATTATGACACTTGAGAGCAGTTTGTTTTGCTAATAAAACATGGTAAGAGGTAAATAAAAGAGCTTTTCCTTACACAATGTCGGGATATTATGTATACTATTATTTTAATGAGGTAAAGTTTGTTTTTTTTTTTGTTTATAGGAGGTAATATCTCTGAAAGTACTGGCCCTATTCCGATACCTATCTTTTTCATCGATAGAAAGCTGCTTTATTTCTGAGTGACATAGGCTATATTCTATGTTTGCGGGCAAAGCCGCGGGCAAAAGCTATTACAACATATTTTTGGTGTATGCCAAACCTAAATATAGTTTATTTGTTCAGAATCGGTAACTGAATCGATTTCAATATTTTTTACACTGTGAAAATATTTTTAAAAACCGGCCAAGAGCGTGTCGGGCCACGCTCAGTGTAGGGTTCCGTAGTTTCCCGTCCGTCACAACTGTACCCTCTTATGAGTTTAAAAAATGCTTGCATAAACGATTATACTACAAAACTTAGTCCAGAAATTATTTTGTACAACCTTTTTGTCTTTTTGTACAAAACTGTTCTTTCCATCAAGTTCAAAATAATTTTCCTAGAAAGTCTATAAAAAGTTCTACTTTTCAATTTTTTTTCATATTTTCTAAACTTATGGTTCAAAAGTTAGAGGGACACACACACATTGTTTTTTACTTTTGGAACGATTATTTCCGAAATTATTGACATTAACAAAAAATTATTTTAGTAAACCCCTATTCATTTTTAAATACCTATCCAACAATATATCACACGTTAGGGTTGAAATTAAAAAAAAAAAATCACTTCCCACTTTACATATAGGGAGGCTACCCTAATAAAAAAAAATTTCCAATTTTTATTTTACTACTTTGTCGGCGTGATTGATATACATATTGGTACCAAATTTCAGCTTTCTAGTGCTAACGGTCACAGAGATTAAGCGAGGACGGACAGACGGACAGACAGACAGACGGACAGACAGACATCGCGAAACTATAAGGGTTCCTAGTTGACTACGGAACCCTAAAAAACGTCAAAAGTTGGACACCACTGACACTAAGCGCAATTCAGGTTACGACAGGTCATTGCAAGCAATAGACACAGTTGGGTGCAGGAGAAAAACAAACCCTCAGTCGCCGGGATGACCCGGTGATCATGTATTTTTGCGGAGCTCATAACTTTGTAATTTGTCGTGATACAGTTATGAAATTTTGCATATAGGTTTTTTACATAAAAATACTAGATACATGTTTTGGGTTTCGCATATACTAACACTAGTGTTGTACACCTTATTTTGAGGTTAGAAATCATCTAATGACTTCTTCCACTCCAGGGCGGTTAGAGAAAGCGTGTCGGATTTTTATTAACTAAAACTTCGCCTATGTTCCTTTACTTGCCTTTTGTATCCTAGGTCATCAGGTAACCTTTTCAGAAGACAATTCGCGGCCCTAATAGGCATCAGCCCTATTGGGCCTCTATGGTTTTGCTGAGATCTCTTTGAAGTTCGCGTGGAACATAATGCGCCGTCCGCCGATGGCTCGGGTTCGGTCCGAACGGTACCCGATGACCAGTTAGATATAGTATTTATATAATAAATATATTTTTGTATTATTTTTAATTTTAAAACTGTACAAGTATAGGTATCTATATAAGTAGGTAGTATAAGTAACAAGTAGAGGTATCTACTTGTCATTTCTCTATCACTCGAGGTATTCCACTTTGGGCACATAATGATATTTTCCGCAGGTTCCAAAAGTGGAATAAAATTTTAAATAATAACGTATTCCACTTTTGGCACCTGCGAAAAATATCAATGGATACCCAAAGTGGAGTACCTTAGGTGCCATTCACTTGGATGCCCAACGTGGAATTCATTCCTCAATGGTTGGCTTAGAAAAATCTCAACTTTGAGTAAAACTCGCCTAATACTACAAACTTTATTATCATTTATTTTGGTGTAGGTAGAATAAAAAGTTTACAATATATGGAAAAAGATGAAAAAAAAAAAAATACGTATAAAGAAATATCTCTATTATTTTTCTTTTCATTGCGTACATTGAAAAGAAAAATAATAGAGATAATGATAATAATCACTTTTTTATCGATGTTTAAATTAACAACATTGTTCAGGCAGCGGCAAAGGGGGAAGCGGTTAGATCCTAATATATTCTTTTGTAACCAGTCCTACCCGCACTGGGCCCGCGTGGTAGATTACGGCCCATTCCCTCTCCTAGAGAGGAGGCCTGAGTCCCAACTGTGGGACATTTTAAGGCTAACTATGCTATGCTATGCTAACCAGTCCTAATCGCAACCTAGCAACCAAAGGTTGTATATGGGTGCACTGCCATAGCGCGTACAGGGAAAATCGTCGGTTCACGTTCCACGAAAATTTTCTAAATGGCCTCTGCGATTTAGCTTCAGCCCCTCGTATAGCTTCTAAAGGTCCAGGACCCCAGGGTCTTAAGATATTTACTGAACTCACTTCAAATAAAGAGACAGCTTAAGAATCAGACATAAGACCAGTGCACCTAATTTTTTTTTTTTTTTTATGGTGGGAAAAATATCATGCATTGACATCCCCCGCTCTTGGGCGGAATGGGAGATAGTGTCAGACTCTTACTGACTAAAAGACCCACCCCGTTCCTTCTAGCCTTCATACCGGGGCTCGAGCGCCCTTTCGGATAACCCTGGCCCCAGTAGGCTTCGACCCGGCTGGGTCCCTGCTGTTGCTGACAACTCCTTGAGGCGCCCGGGAACAGTGCGCGCCGTCGACGACTTGGTCCGGACAGTTACCGGACGGCCGGACAGTGAGCTACCCATTGCTCACTGTCCGCAAGCCCGCGCCTACGGTGGTCGGAAATCGGGATCAGAATCCCGGCGACCAGTGCACCTAATGAAACTTGGTATAAACATTATGCAAACATACTGGTCCATAATATACAGGCTCATTTCTATAAGCATCACGTTATCCCCACCAGTCCCAGTAGGTATCACTGACAGTACTAAAATATAACTGTTATTAACCAAAACAAGGACACTGCTATTCATTCTCTTGCCATAATCCTTAAGGCGCCATTTACGACTCCTACATTTGGCGACAGGATAGCCTATTACTTGCCAGAACGGAGACCTTTGCAACCTTTATGGAAATCTGGGCCACGATGGTGTTTCTAAGCCACAATAATATCTCTATAAAACTAACTCATAATAAAAATTATTGAAAATCTATACTAAAATTCAAAATTCAAATATTTTTATTTCCCATAGGTCTACATGGACACATATGAAACACCAAAAGCTAGTGCAATAGTATTTTAAAGAGGCAAAGTTTGTTTGTTTTATGTTTTTTTGTTTGTAGGAATCTCTGAAAGTACTGGGTCGATTGAGATTTTTTTTCACCTATAGATAGCTGCTTTAATTTTGAGTGACATCCTAACTAATATTATAAATGTGAAAGTGGAATGTTTGGATGTTTTGATGTTTGTTACTTAATCACGCAAAAACGGCTGAACAGATTTGGATGAAATTTGGCATGCATATAGCCTTTGACATGGAAAAGAAGATAGGCTACCTTTTATCCCGATTCCTTAAGTACCTAATGCCACGCGGGTGAAGCCACGGGCAAAAGCTAGTAGGCTATATTTTATGTACGCGGGCGAAGCTGCGTGATAAGGCTAGTCTGAAATAAATCAAAAAGGTTTTTACTATCTTTTGTTAGTTTAACTCGGCGTCATGGGGGTTGGGTCTGTGAGACCCGTCACATTTTATATCGCTTCTAGTTCGGTTACTATGTGTGCGACGTTGCTGTTCTTCTCAATAGCTGCAGCTGTTGAGTTCTACTATGCATCGTAGTCAACACTTTTGATGTGCAACAGCCGCATTGGGAGTTACACGATCTCAAAATTGAAAAGGGTCTGTGAGACCCATCCCCGCAGTTCGTGTAACAATTTTGCGCCAGTTTGTATAAATGTTATTTTATTTATTATCCGAGTATTTATTTGTTTTTGGCTTATGTTTAACTTACCACCAGATATAGTTACATTTAAAAGACAAAAATAGTAAATGATCACCAAAATTAAACCTACATTTTAATGTAAAATTATAACCAAAGTTTTAACATCTCGCTATCCTATTTAAGCAAAATGAATCCAAATAAAGCATCGGCAGAACCCCATGGTTACGGAGATATCAGTAGTTAAAATTTTGAGGTTAGGTTAACTACCTGCCAAGACAGCTCGACGGAGCCCCGCTACGCGGGGCTCCTACTTCTGGGTGGTTTAAAAAAAAATAACCTCGAAGAAGGTGACGGGGTCTGTGTTCGCTCGCTTCGCTCGCTCACTACGACCCCGCCACCTTCTTCTAACCTAAATCTATCGGACCCGGGGTGCCCTAAAATTCCACTAAGATAGATTGTTGATTAGACAAAGTATCATCCTGCTCTACGGGGCTAAAAAGAGCGCATTAATTTGCTCGCTAAGATTTGGTTATCATTTACTACATTTGGTGTTCGAATACAATTTAAAGTACAGTCTATTGTAACTTTAGGATTTCATTTTTTTGGTGTCAAGTAATATATTTTTGACAAAAGAACTAAGGGTACCAAAGCGTTTTATGGTGGTCATTATATTTAATCCCTTTGTTTTTTTGAGTTGTTAATATATAGTTTAATGTATAGAATTTGTGTTTACTGAAGGTACTTAGTAAAAAATGGATCCAGAAGAGATAGAACGCCAGCGTATTCTTTCGAATTTACAAGAGTCTGTCTCTGATTCTGCAATGTCCGACCAGGAGATGTATGATGACGAAGATCGCTTGAGTGAGCGTAGTAATCTTAGTGAAACAGAGCAAGATACCTCAAAGTCTGAGTTTGATAATGATATTCTACTGTCTACGCTATCGGATATATCGTTCGCTGGTGGAGTATTGGATATCTGGATCGGTTAGTTCTTCAAACGCAAACCATGAGTGTTCTTCAGGTTTTTATCATGGCAAAGACGGTACAAGTGGTATAAGACGCCTTTTCGACAAAATGTCAGGACTAGAGTCGATAACATAATCCATCAATTGCCAGGAATAGTACCAGTCGTTATTTTTTAAAGCTCTAATAAATATGATAAAAACATATTATAATACGATATTTGAGTTTAATTTATTTACATTAATGCCTCAAAAACTAAACACAAATAAAATATTAACTTTATTATTTATAATTTATTGGATAATTTGATATCTAATGAACGGGTCTGTGAGACCCACCCTAACGTCCGTGTAACACTTTTCCACCCCCATGACCCCGGGTTAAATTGTATACAAATGTTAGTCCAGCAGTCTTTCCAGTCCAATTTGTAATTTTCTGTAATTAAATATAAATGGCAAAGTCCTAACGTCAATATAAGTCTGTGGTCCTAACTCACTTTCTGACTCATCAAAGCCTAGCCAAAACGTTTGGATCTGGAACCCTAAAATTTTGTACAAAGGTTACTTTTACTAATGTATTTTAATACAATTAACAGATTTTCGAAGACGGGAGAACAATTTATTATTTTACGAACAATTTTCTGATTTAGCCATAATGTGAGACGTAGAATTGTCACCAAAATAGTGAATTGTATCATCATCATCATCAGTCTTTTTAATGTTCCCACTGCTGGGACTCGGGCCTCCTCTCTAGGAGAGGGAATGTGCCGTAATCCACCACGCGGGCCCAGTGCGGGGTGGTGGATGTCACATGTCTTCGAACTTTTGGTTCTAGGACATGCCGGTTTCCTCACGATGTTTTCCTTCACCGTTTTGAGAGCAGTGGTAATGAAATAAATTACACAAAGTAATGCGCCTGACAGGGTTTGAACCCGCGACCTACAACTCGTAAGTCGGAGCCATTACCACTCGGCCACCACTGCTCTGTAAATTGTATGTTTAAGACTTAACATACTGCTCGATCTGAATAACTAGTAATTCTATTTTCCAGTCATCGTATTCAATATTTGTATTCGCCCACAGTCTTTCGCCCACTTAGTATTTCAGTAAATCATATTCAGTATTATTGACTATAGTTTAAATATATATTCGTTCGTTTAAGTGTTATCCTTACAAAATCATTAGTATTCTTTTTATTACAAACAATCATCATATTATTATTTTATGAATACTTTAAGTACGGCATACAATTTAGAACGTTAAACATTAACAATTACACATTCGAAAAATGTTACAGCTTTTTACACTTGAGGAAGAAAATAAGCTTAAATATCACAGTTTTATCACAAAAGTATGTAAAAGTTCGTTAAATTACCTGTATTAAGATTGTACATTATCTTATAAAACCTAGTGGTACCAAATGATACCCTACGTAGAAAAAAAATACACTGACGAAAGAACTTTTGTTTGATTTTAAGGCAGGTCAGAAGATCCTTTATTTGCGGGACTTTAGGGCCAACGCTGCGTAAAACGGAAGACCGCTCGGGTTCCTGCGTATCCACTCATCGCGTGACGTCGCGCAAGTATCGCGTGCGGCGGTCCCTGTTGCGGAAACCGAGTTTCACTAGTTCAACTTCAACGGTGTGCATGTAATCGTGTCGATGGAGAACTTTAATGTGTTATTACGTAGCAAAAAGGGCACGGGGCGCGGTTCTCCGCGTGTGCACTTTTGTATTGGGCCGCACTGCAATATTGTTCTGTGTACCTCTAAAATACTGTGTCGACTCACTTCTGTATTAGTGTTAACTGCCCTTGGTCTCCTCTCACCAATTTGGATTTTATCTGTTTTGTAATTTCAAACATGTGAACTCAAGACCTCAACATCAGCAATCAATGCCCCAGACGTTAATTAATCATAACTTGTTGACACATTAATATACGTACGTTCTTTGCAATCGCAAGTCTAAACAAATCAAGCTATTTTGGAAATATTTGCTTGTCTCAGCAGATACGAATCCAATTATTTTGGTCCCATTCAATAAGACAGTGAATTATTTTTGTTTGATTGGTCATTATTTGATTGTGAAAAGCTTGATTGTTAATAAATAAATCGAGTGGCAACACTATTTACGGTGTTTGTATGAGGCGAAATTAAAAATTGAATAACGATGATTACCATATTATTTAAAAAGGAATTAATGAATGGCCTCAGGAGCCTTGATCCAATGAGCAAGTTCCGTCTTTGAGGAATAGCTTGAGAGGGGCCACGTCGTGTTCACTTTCCATCTGTTCAAGTCCTTACCAGACATGACCAATTCGGGGAGTTTTTGTTTCGAATTGGAAGTGTGGAATTCTCTGCCGGAGTCTGTGTTTCCTGATAGCTACAGCTTAGGGGTCTTTAAGTCAAAAGTGAATTGGTTACTTCTAGGCAAGCGTGCTCCATCGTCGACCACATTATCGCTTACCATCAGGTGATATGGTGGTCACACGCAAGCCTATCATAATAAAAAAAAAAATGGTGGAATAAACGGCCGAGTGACACCATTGTGCGGATCGTCCGAAAGATACAGTCGAAGTCTACCTCACTTAGGTGGATCGGTTACCGCTATATCCTCGTAGAGGTGATCGGTGGCGGCGATCACTTGCATTCAGCCCTGGTTTATGTCTGGAATGGAAAGTGGTCCTTCAGCGAAGCAGCAATGCGAGTGAAGGAAAAAAAGAACCAAAACCGTGAGGAAGAGATCCTCACGCCACAGGAGGCGTCCTTTTGCCACCAGGAGTCTAAAGGCAATTAGGCTCAGGCTTATGGACGACAAGCAACAGGTAGCTGGCCGTCTGTCCGGTAATGACCAAACCCGAAGTACCCATTATGTCCAACGGTTACCTCTAAGAGGTGTCAGCGCGACTGTAGTGTCCTGGTAGAGTCGATGCCAGCTATGGTCGTGGTCCTAGAACACGAAGAAAAATTGAAGGACACAGGTGGGCTATAGGCAGAAAAAGTCTAACACAACCTTTCGCTTTACTTAAGGGCGAGAGAAGTGATTTTGATGATATTATTTACCTGGTAATATCGTCGTTGCGGCTTTAAGACCTTATCAGAAGATCAACAATGTGCTTCCTAAAAAAATGTTGCCTTAAAATATCTTGTGTTATATGAAACTGTTTGTTTTTTCACTATCATACTACCTGCTTTTTATTTCAACTAACAAAAGAAAAATTAAAAGCAAAAAATTAGATAGATGATACCTATATTTTTTGTTGTATTTCGTTTCATTATATTTTTCTCAGAAGACGGTCACATAAGAGATCTTAAAGTCGCAACGAAGATAAGTAAAATTCTATCAAACACACCTCTATCTCATCAATGTTTGTTGGTAGGTTAGTACACCTCCGAATTTGCTTTTAGTTGATTACACGTAAGCTAAAGTAAGAACATATGTAGAACATGGATAATAATTTAGGTACAGTTAGTAACAAAGTTCAATCAGCATTTCAGATTTTTTTCAGCCTTTGGAATACCTTAATTAGAGACACAATAGAAAGGCAATGAGAGAGCAAACGCCGCCGCCGCGTTCGCTTGGGGTTTAAGGCCCAAGCACCCGAAAAGTGCCATAAAACAGTGACTTTCTGAAGCCTACTCCAACTGCCAGGTTAATAGGTTTGAAAAAAATTTATGTTTATTATAGAGTCATGAACAACATTATCAACATTTGATTTTTTCGTGCTATTAATACTTTTGTCTAAAAAAACATTTAGCGATTTCGCAACTTTTCCCTACTTGGATAAATGGCTTGGATCTTTAGAAACATTTTTACACATGAAAATTGGTGGTTATATTATATTCTTCAAAGTGAATATTGCATATGTAAATCAATCAATATTTCGCAAAGAAAATGGATTTAAAGGTCAGCCGCGCGCTTTCCGGGCGCTGTTGGCCGCAAATAAATGCATAGATTTGCGTGCTGCCTAGGCGGGTGTGAGAGGTGCGTCCACATAATTTTGGCCAGATGTTTCAAGGAACTATAAGCTTTAATGAATTAAATCATGACAACACAATCTTGTCGTGATAGAAAAATGATTAATATATTTCATGCATCTTTTTTAGATGAGAAATCATCTAATGTCTTCTGACATCTAATAAGGGCGTGCCAGAGTTTTAAAACCCACTCTTATGTTTCTTCGTTGCGTTTGCGAAGATATTCGTTTCGTTAATCTTCATTTTGTTTGGAATTCAACAAGATGCCCGTGACATAAGACACTGCTTTATCCCCTGAGGTCATAGCATCGATGACAGCAGGACAAAGATATGCATCTTTAAGATGAGAGAAAAGGATAAATAGCTACATTGTATGAATCTGACAGCTGTCACCCGCACCATCCTATAGCGATTATAGTTTAATCACATGATCTACTAGAAGTCTACTAAAGTTTTTGACAGGACATATGACAGATAAAATATTTTTGGTCTGGGTGGCTTTTGTATTTATTTATTTATTCATTTACTATATATGTACATACAAAAATAACAAAAAAGATAATACATAAGAGACATTAGTACAAAGATACTGCTTATTTCCAAAGAAATTTCTTCCAGCAGACCTGCGAAAGGAGAAATCAAAAAGAAAGGTAGAAAATAGTGTGTAGAAAGCAAAAGAAGAATGTGTGAAGTCTTAATCCAAAGTATCATATAGTTAAATATAAAAATAATATATAACTTCTATCATACATAATACATACCTACAACAAAAAACATACAATAGATACAATATATAAATAAACGTCACAGTTGAGAGGAAAGATAGTGCTCTTTTACTCGATTTTTAAAAAGCGAGATCGATTTTAAATCTCGAAGCTAGGCGGAAGTGAGTTCCATAACCTCACGGCATGGATACAGAAAGAATAGGAGTAGTAATTGGATTTATGAGAAGAGGATTTAAGAAGGGATCTAAGGTGTGATCTGCACGGCACGCGTTGTATGTAAGTTTACACTTGTTAACACAACCACAATACAGGAGTTTCTGGGTGTAATTTATCTATAATACAAGGTGCAGTTTTAAAACTGCACAATATTTCAGGAGGTTGTAATAAAACACATAAATAATCATGTAAAAATACGAAACCTGGTCAATAATCAGTAATACTTGTTATTTAATTTTTTAATTACACTAAACTAAATCGATTGATCGATGGCCGCGGGGGCGTGGCTAGGGTGTGGCGTGCGGGATGATGATTGGATGATACATTATTTATGAAACTATCGTTGCGAGTTAGTGTGTTTGAAAACGCCCTTTATTGTTCCGTGTTTGTGTGTGTGAAAAAAAGCGCGGTTATAAAAAAAAAAAAAATTACCTACTTATTTTATTATTGATTCGGGTCGAGAATCACTAACATAATTACCTCCTGAAATATTTTGCAGCTTCAAAACGACACCTTGTATGTAAGTATTTAGAAATATATAAGTATGTTTATCAGTTGTCTAGTACCCATAACACAAGCTCTGCTTAGCTTGGGACTAGACGGCGTTGTGTGATAGTTGTGATATTATTATTATTATTATTCCTAGTGAGAAGGAACGTTTAAAAAAAAATTATATATAAAAGTCTTATAAAATCCGCCCGCGTACATGAAATTATAGCCTCTGTCACTCAGGAATAAAGCAGCTTTCCATTGGTGAAAAAATTTTAGCAATCGGACCAGTACTTCCAGAGATTATCTATCTCATACAAACAAAAAAAAAAACAAATTTTACCTCTTTATTATATTAGTGTAGTGTAGATGACGCTCCCAATACTTGAATACTTCTGCTGCGGCTATTTTAATATAACTTTCTTTGCTGTCCGTACATATTCTACAATAGAGCTACCAACTGAAATCACCTCCTGTGATTTAGGTAGTTGGAAAGCAACACGTAGGCCTGAATGAAGCACCACGATAGTGTCGGTATAATTTACAAACTATTTCTACTAGAGATGTACCGGTACGATGATTTAACAAGATAATGTCGATTAATTTTGTTCGATAAATTACTTGGAGTTAGACTAAGTGGTTTACCGGTGAGCACAATGGCAGTTGGGTTTTTGCGGAGGTGTTGTAAAAGGGTTGAAATGGTTAAGGTTGCGCTAGTCGATGGGTCGAACTTTTTTTGATAATATTTAAAACTATCACACAATGCCATCTAGGGGTCTGTAGTCGTTTGGGCCCGCTCGATGTTGGTCCCGCGGGCCCAAACGACCACACAATTTATTTTATTTATTTTTGGTGGTCGATTGGGCCCACATACAAATTAAAAAAAAAATCCATTGTTTAAAGCTACTGGTGGATACAGTCAAGTGCAAAAGTGGTAAGTCAAAATATAATAAAAAGCAATTCAATTAGATCTAAAAGTTTATTTTCAATCAAATTCTAAAATCTTTTTAAATTAAGTGGAACATATATTCGGTATAAATCATAGGCAGATAAAAGAACGTTCATAAATAAAGTTGTATAAATTAACGTAGTAAATAGTATTATTAAAATATAACAATCAACAATAGGCTAGTTGCCGTAAAAAATGTAATTAGACCGTCTTTTAGATTATTCAAAAATAAGGGACACGTATTTGTGTAACGTCACGCCATGCTGCATTTTTTCGCATAGGGTGACGTCATACTTAACTTTAATGGGCTATAATTATCTTTGTTATTTTTTGTTTAAATTTTTGTAAACAATAACTTACATATAAATTTAAGTTATTGTTTAATTTGTTTATTATTTCTTTGTGTAAAACTTACTTACAATTCAAATTTAGGTATTATTACAGTAAAAAATATTTAAGTAGTTTTAATGTTTGTAGATAAGTGTGGCGCGTAAGTGTAAATACTTAATTGAATAAATCAAAAATATATATATTCTCAGTAATATAAATAATATTATATACATATTTTAAGTCATAAAAAAAAACTTTCTACAAAAAAAAAACTGACTTACTAAAAAAAAACCACTAAGTCGGTTATTTTTTTTTTTGTAAAAAGTTTTTTATTTCACACTTTTTAGTTGCAATATACTTACAGCCTGAGGACCTTTTTCTCATGACAATTCCAATTAACTCAAACACTGCGATACATTGTTTTATTATGAAGTTTCCGTGTCTACCTTCCGGCTCCATCGTCATCATCATATCAGTTCGATAGTATCTTATAGCCGAAGTGCATCTCATGACAATTCTAATAAGCCCAAACACGGCTAGGATACATGATTAATTACGGAGTTCCGATGCCTATCTTCCGGCTCCATCATCATCATCAGGCCACATCGATGATACTATTTTCAACATACCTATTCAGAACTATTCATTTATTTGTAACTATGTTCATTGGGAGATCTGTGTGAGTATGAACTTGCGTTGGCCATTTCTGGTCTTCTTCACCAGTTTCACTTCATCAAATGTCATGTTTTGACTATAAATGCTTAAGTCTTTGATGAAAATACCAAAAGAACTATATGGTTGCCTATAATATTTGAGGAGTTCCCTCGATTTCGCCAAGATTTCATCATCAGATCCTGACTTGGTGACTATGGGACCATTTGGGAAGTATACCCTTTCCAACAAAAAAAGAATTTTTCAAATCGGTTGGCAAGTGACGAAGTTATGCGCGAACATAAATAAAAAAAAAAATACAAACGTCCGAATTGAGAACCTCCTCCTTTTTTAGAAGTCGGTTAAAAATAAAACTAAAAGATTTAACTTTCTTTCATGGCTGTACTTATAATAAAATTGGGCGGTGGGTCCAATCGACACCTTCAAAATGGGACTGTGTCGATTGATCCCGCGGGCCCAAAGCGAGCGGGCCCAAACGACTACAGACCCCTAGGCCCAAACTTAGCAAAGCTATGAGTACCAAAACAACTAACAAATATACTTAAATAGCTAAATTACATACATATAGATTAATTAAAACGCAAGCACAGAACAAATGATCGTGTTTATCCCACAAACATTTGTTATGGGTAGGAATCAAATCCACGACCTCCGGCATAGCAGTCAGGGCCCCTAAATACTAGACCAAAAGGCCGGTCCCCTCGTTAATGGGCGATGTTAAAATGTATGCTATGTCGCCCAACATCAAGTGCGACAGTTAAAAATGATTGGATGAGTAATAGGAAGCTAGAGAACACACATCCTCCTACAACGAATATCATGATTTATAACAAAAAGAGCGCCTAAAATGTCATGATCAGATCTTTACTTATGTTGTGTCCCTTGGTGGTGGCGTATTTGTGTGTATGTTCTGGGTACGGTGTAGCCACACTTAGATATTATAAAAAATCTTTTGAATGTTCACAATTCAACGGCTTGATTTCATTTTTTTTCTTCTAATCTTTATATCTGCAATCGGCTATCCAGCCATAATAAGATGTATTCCACCAATATTAACTTTGCAGGCGACATTCCATTAAATGGCACCATATTAAATATATTCATTATTTTTCAGGTTGTCTGGTCCAGGTCTAGTATGTGCCATCTTTTTAGGCGTTTAGTGTTCTCTTGTGAGTGCAGTAAATTCTTTGCCAGTTCATTTGTGTGTTTGCTCAGTCTTTCCTTGTATCTTTTGCTGGTATTGCTGACTTCCTCCTTCACAGTAGGTATCTCAAGGTATTCATGTATCTCCGTATTTCTTACAAACCAATGTGCGCTTGAGATAGTTCTAAGGGCAGTGTTTTGGAATCTCTGGAGGATCTCTATGTTAGAGTTGCTAGCAGAACCCCACAGTTCTATTCCATAGGTCCAGATGGGTTTTGATTTTATTAATAAATAATTTGTCCCTGTATGGAAACTATTTTGCCATATTCACACTGCATATAAGTTAATTATTTACGCCGTAATTTACAGTTGCGCTTAAATTAGTTTGAAAATATGGAAGTTATGTTGCACATTGTACGAGCCAATAATGCTCATACAGCAAATTACGTTTTACATGATCTACAATATACTTTATTAGTCGTAACTACACCTCCGTCATGCGGTAATGTGTTTGCAAATAAGTGCGGCACTAAACATAACTATTGTATTTACCAATAAACATTTTAACGTGCTACTAAGTGGTTTGGTGTCACTCCTTACTTCCTTAGGTTACAACAACTACTGGAGGATCATCAACGGTGAAATACTCCAACACACAAAGTTTCAAAATTTATTTTTATTATTCTTAAACTTCCATACGCAACGCATGTTGCTAAAAAGTTATGAGTCTACATGTGGATGGATGGAGGAGAAGAGGGAGGCCAAAAAAAAGATGGATGGATTGTGTGAGAAGCGATATGAAAGAAAAGGGAGTTAGTGATAGCGCGACGAGTGACAGGACAGAATGGAAGAAAAAAACGTGTTGTTCCGACCCCAAATAAAACGGGACTAGGGCAAGAAGATGATGATGACTTCCATACAGGATTAGATAATGAAAAAAATTCAATATTTTTTGTTTTAAAGTTACACCGTCAAAAAATGAAGTTAAACTACGTTTATATTGAAAAATGATCGATCAGGGCACCCTTAAAGCGAGAAGTGAGCGGTTGGGTTGGTATCTACGTAGATCAAAATCTATGTAAACTAATGTATGAGCCCACGTGGTACATTACGGTTTATTGCCTCTCCTAGAGAGGCGGCCTGAGCCCCAGCAGAGGCACACTGACTGTGAATGGTTGGAACTAAATAGCTGGTAGAAATACATACTTAATTGATTTATTAGTAAGATAGTTATTATATACAACATTATTTTTATTAATCGAAACCTGAATATAATTTGTTCAAAAACAGTAACTGAATCGATTCCAATAATTTATACACCATGTTATATATTTTCCCAAAATATTTAAAAAAAACTCACAAGTTCGACAGTACCTACCTACTGGCACTAAGTACAACACGGGTTACGTGATGGTAATTTCAGGCAGGTGTCAGCGCACAGCTGGGTGCGGGAGCAAAATAACCCCTTAATCGCTCGGATGGCCCGGTGACTATGTATTTGTGCAGTCAACCAGGGCCCCAAGTCTGCTATTTTTATAAATTCGTCATTCCAACACGATCCCATTGTCATTTTGCTAAAAGTTTGTAATCTGCTAATTCATAATGATCGATCATTGATCGGTCAGTGGTCTTGTAATAGAATTGTAGTAGAATGATAATTTCGAGCATATTAAAACCAATAACTGCACAATAACGTTCCAATCGTCTAACACTGATCAAATAAACTGTCAAAGTTTTAGCAGATTACCGCAAATGTCAAATATTCATTTGTCAATATGTACGAGATTACCATTTTAAGCCACTTTTTTCAATGGAGTGTCAGCGGTTGACCATTGGAAAGTCATAATGACGCCATTATATTAGTAGATTACCAAACTTGTCAAAATCGACAATTATGACATCAATGATAGACCATTCTGACACAATTGTAATAGCAGACTTGAGCCCCAGGTGACATAAAAATCTTATAAGTTTATGATTTTTCATGATACAGTTAAGTTTTGTACGTATATATTCTTTGCATAAATATTCGTAATAATCAACAAGTATAGGTATTTATCTTTGCCATTTCTTTGAAACTGATATGAGAAATAGAATCCTGTAATCCAAAATCTTCAAAATGTCGTAATTAAATAAGGGACAGTAGCAAACCTATTTATTACTCTGTTGTGAATAATTAATACACTCGCAAATAAATTACAATTGAAAAGCCTGGTTTCAATAAATCTTAGGGCTTCAGAATAATTAACTTGAATTTTAAATTAATTAATGTTTTGATCTGAAAAGTTTAGCTTCTATTCTGTCTATATTTATTATGTTTACTCTGTAAAATACTCGAGGATAGAAGCTAGATTATTAAGATTTCTTAAAGTCTTTGTTTGCGTTAGGGTATTAAAAGTAAACAAAAAGATTTTATTCTAAAATGTAATGTAACGTAGTCCAAATAATGTTTAATAAATAGTGTAGTTAAATTAACTGATCGAGTTCATAACATTGTACTGCGCTCCAAAAACATAATAGTTGATGTAGCTTAAAAGGCTGCCAAACTGAAATGGAACTGGGCAAGACATGTCTGCCGCATGCCCGACAATTTGTGAGTAGCAGTAGCACTAAATTGGTATCCTTTTTTATGTTGGGAAAAATCATCTAATGATAACCCCTGCTCTTGGGCGGAGCGGCAGATAGTGTCAGACTCTTACTGACTAAAAGCCCACCCCGTTCCTTCGACCGACCCGACCAAGCTTCCCTTTCGGATAACCCTGGCCCCAGTAGGCTTCGACCCGGCTGGGCCCCTGCTGTTGCTGACAGTTCCTTGAGGCGCGCGGGAACAGTACGCGCTGTCGAGGACTTGGGCTCGGTCCGGACAGTTACCGGACGGTCGGACAGCAAAACCCATTGCTCGCCGTCCGCAAGCCCGCGCTAACGGAGGCCTTAAATCGGGATCGAAATCCTGGCGGTGGCTGGGGCGCTGTGAGCGCCGAAAATTGGTGTCCTGAAACAGTGCGATGGGGTCGCGGCAGACCACGAAGGAGATGGCGCGACTGGACAGATCCCACAAGGGACAACAGGCAAGAGGCCTTTGCCCAGGAGTGGAACAGGACAAGCTAACAAAAAAATAAATAAAACGGTAGTGCTGTATAGATGGTTGGCGCAGTGGTTAGGTGATTGGCTGTTACGCTGCGTGTCGCGGTTTCGATTCCCGCACGGGAAGTCTATTTGTAAGACCTACAGATAAGTAGTTTTGCGCCTGTATGGTATATTGTGTATATGAGTTTATATGATTGTGAATGCACCCACGATACAGGGATAATTTCTAGTGTGGGGCAAAGTTTATAAAAAAAAAAAAAAAAAACATGGAGTTGTTAGTCTATCGGTTTTCTACCGTTTACATTTCAGGCAGTATGCATTGGAATTGCACAATTTAATTCCGCAAAGTCCGTTCCATCATCGGACCATACGTATGGCTATGCGCCACCGGTACGTACATGGTTGACATCCCACCCATACGTACAAAGCGTTGTGAACAAACTCATTATGCGCACAGCTAAGGAGTGGAATTCCCTGCCGGAGTCCATGTTTCCTGATAGCTATAGCCTAGAGGTATTTAAGTCAAGAGTGAACAGGTTGCTTCGTCGGCCATATCATCGCTTTCCATCAGGCGAGATTATGGTCAAACGCGAGCTTATACATAATAAAAAAAAAAATCTTTTGCAACGTATACGTTTAAGAATGATCTTGTATCAACTACTCATTAAATATTATAAAACAAGAAAATGATTTTATTGTTTACTTGTGTAGGGTTTGTAAACAATTTGGTATATTGATGTTTCCCTTTGTGAATACAAAGAGGAGACTGGGGGACTCGAGACTCCCCTTTTTGATGTTAATAATTAAATAGATATCTTGAAATTAAAGTTACATCACTTAGTAATACTTCCTGTACGCGCTAAGCAAGAGCAACGCATGGGTTGTTAGTTTGTCACAAATCGGGAAACCTGCTAACCCTGGCCCCAGTAGGCTTCGACCCAGCTGGGCCCCCGCCATTGCTGACAACTTCTTGAGACGCGCGGGAACAGTTCGCGCCGTCGACGACTTGGGCTCGGTCCGGACAGTTACCGGACGATCGGACAGCGAGCTACCCATTGCTCGCCGTCCGCAAGCCTATGCCTACGGTGGCCGAAAATCAGGATCGGAATCCCGGCGGGTGGCTGGGCGCTGTGAGCGCCGTTGCCTGATACGGTCGGCCTTCTCCTTTGTTAGCATTACTGCTTCGCAGAAGGAGGCGACCCGACCGCCTGCCACTCCTCCTCGCTCCGAACCATTACCAAAGCCCGGCGCGAGAGATCGTCGCCACCGATCGCCCTCACGAGGGCACGGCGATGGTCTGCCCAAGCGGAGCACACCTTTACTGTATGCTCTACCGTGTCCTCAAGGCGTTCCGCACAGTGCAGGGGCGACACGCAGGTGCCACTTCCGCACGAATTCGGTGCAGGAACCTTCTAAACTTACCAGGTCCGGTTATAAAGAGGTAAGTACTGGTCCGATTGCTAAATTTTTTTCACTGATAGAAACTTTTTTTTTACCTGATATAAACTAGTGCTTGACTGAAAGAAAAAAAGAAAGAAAAACGTTTATTTGTACCTCACACATACATTTAAATTAAAAAAAAAAAAAAAAACAGAATTAGGATACATTAAAAAACTTAACAACAACTAACGGATAATGATAACGAATTTTAGATAACTTTAAAAAATCTGTATAAGGTCAAAAAGGCGCCTAGCTCAGCATATGAGAGATAAATAACGCAGCGCTGTTATTATGTTAGGGCCCGCGGTAATACCACGGTCACACTCACGGAGATTAAGTAAGCTACATATATATAGGTATCGGAACAAAATAATAAATACGAACATTGGAAGCAATTAATACATAACATTGGTAAAAAGCGTGAATTTATGTTAATAAGTGTCTAGTGTTAAAGAAATATAGAAAATGTAATAAATTATGAACCATAGACAGACGCCTGACGCCGCGCTCCAAAATCATTTGTCAAAATCATAGACAAACAAATGAACGCGAGCGCACAGCTCACTGCACGGTGGTTCCCGAATATTAGAGTGTTAATTGTCTCTTACTAATCTGTGGAGTGTATAATCTATGAATATTAGTGACTGCGATCCCACCTGATGGTAAGCTGCTTTATTCCTGAGTGACATAGGCTATATTTTATGTACGCGAGCGAAACCGCGGGAACAAGCTAGTATATAAAAATCTCGTGTCACAGTGTCATTTAATCAAACTTCCATCGAAACGGTTTGATCGATTTGTAGGTAAGTCATTTTTTGTGTAGATTAAGTCTGAAAATAGGTCACATTTTTTTCCTTCCTACGGACCCGCCAATTTCATTGATAATTCATATATTATGATAGAATAATGTTTGCCAAGTCAGCTAGTAATATATAGTTGTTCTATCTCTTTGTAAGGAGACACAGTGTAGAAAAGAAAGTTAGGCGATAAGTCAATGTCGTGTCCGCAGTAACGATTAATGTACCCAAGTGTAGCCTTTGATATATGGCGTCCCAGCCTTAAGAATGGCGAATAAACGTGAGAATAGATTGTGTGGCTAAATGTATTGATAGCGGAACAGAGAATAATTTTGTTCACTATCAATTATCTTGATCGACTAAGTCAGTGCGAGTTGTTTTTATGTCGATCGAAACGTTTGCCGCGTTTGCTCTTTGATTGGTTAAGAACTTGGAGTGGACCAATCGGAGCGCTGAACGTCATAAACAGTGTCATGTCGGTCATTTGGTCCAATCGAGACTTTGTTTTTAGGGTTCCGTAGCCAAATGGCAAAAAACGGAACCCTTATAGATTCGTCATGTCTGTCTGTCTGTCTGTCTGTCTGTCTGTCCGTCTGTCCGTCCGTATGTCACAGCCACTTTTTTCCGAAACTATAAGAGCTATACTGTTGAAACTTTGTAAGTAGATGTATTCCGTGAACCGCATTAAGATTTTTACACAAAAATAGAAAAAAAGCAATAAATTTTGGGGGTCCCCATACTTAGAACTGAAACTCAAAATTTTTTTTTTCATCAAACCCATGCGTGTGGGGTATCTATGGATAGGTCTTCAAAAATGATACTGAGGTTTCTAATATCATTTTTTTCTAAACTGAATAGTTTGCGCGAGAGACACTTCCAAAGTGGTAAAATGTGTGTCCCCCCCCCTCTAACTTCTAAAATAAGAGAATGATAAAACTAAAAAAAATATATGATGTACATTACTATAAAAACTGCCAACGAAAATTGGTTTGAACGAAATCTAGTAAGTAGTTTTTTTTAATGCGTCGTAAATCGAAAAAAATACACTATTATTAAAACATCGATCAAAGTCATTACAAGAACTTTTATATTGTGTTACTTGCTGCTACGGAACCCTTCATGGGCGAGTCCGACTCGCACTTGGCCGGTTTTTTGGGTTTCAAACTTTAAAGTAAAGACTTCATTTATTTGTCCGTCACAAAAAGCTTCAAGATCTATCGAAAAATTGTAATTAATCATAAAAAAAAATAAAGAACCCTACTCAACATTATATCTTAGAATACACTAGATTTAATTAACAGAAAAAAGAAGAAGAAAGAAAGAAAATAAATTTATTTTGCACAACACAAGACACACACAGAATTGTTAGGTAAACACAAAATAAAAAAAAAATACAATTGCGTGCCTCACGGCTGCACCTAAATAAGCTCCAGCATCAATTACCAGACAACTAGTGCCTGACGCTGGTTTCCTACTGAACCTGCGGGGTTACCATGACGTTCAAAGTAAGATTGTTTTAATCTTGTTTCAGTGTGGGTAAGAGATGGCGCTAGACGACCTGTATAGCTCTGTCTCTTACCCACACCGAAACAAGATTAAAACAATCTTACTTTAAACGTCATGGTCTAGGTCGAGGTTGTGACGGTACGAACGGACATAACACAATATAATATTATCTCTTATCGCATGAAAAAGTTTCTTGTTACTTATCTAAAAATACATAACGGAATACACTCTCGAGAAATAAAATGTGTCCCATGAGCTATCTAGGACATAGCCTACGCGTGTAGGTACCTATCGTCTACCCAGCCTTTTGAGCATAAAGAAATAATAGACATACACTCACACAAACTCTTGTCTTTATACTAAGAAGGTATTCGTAAATACGCCGTAAACTAATCCTACAATTAATTCAAGAAATAAATAAAATGATTAATTAATAACAAAAATTATGGTTTGACAATTCCATTGTAATTAATTTTAATTAATTACAATGGAATTGTCAAACACTAATTTAAAACCGACTTAAAATAATAATAAAGAAATCTTTAAAGAAAATTGGTTCTTATTAAAATTAATTCATTAAACCCCAACCCCAAGCGAACGGTGTTCACGCATTTATTGTCTTACTATTGTGTCTCAAATTGACGGTATCTGAAAGGTTAAATGATTAAAATTAACTTAATAAATTATATAACATTTTATTAAGCTATCATATCAAAAATAATAACATCAAAATTACTAATAATGTACATTTAAAATCTGTATTTTATTTTTAACAGAAGCAAACGCATTGTTATTATTTTACTTTGGACATTGCCAAAAAAGTTGTGTCTATGGTTAAACCTAGCGTAAAAAATGATTCCAGTTAGACTGTACCTCTGGCGATACGTGTTCACCAAGGCACAGCTTGACTGGGTTGCCTTAGGCATCGAAGATTTAATTAATGCGGCCGACTACCGAGTGTCACGTCTGCGCCATAGACTAAAAAATATAGAATCGAAACTGATGTTCTAAACATCTAAAAACCAGAGTGTATAGGCGGTATGATATGTTTTCTTGTTGTAGGTGTTGTATACAACCGTAGGCGTGGGTTTATGGACGGCGAGCAATGTGTAGCTCGCGCTACGGCCGTATGGTAACCGTCCAGACCATAGTCCGGACCGAACGCGAGTCGTCGACGGCGCGTATTCTTCCACGCGTTCAGTTGCCATCACGGACCTTGAACACTTGCGCAGAAGTAAAATATTCGGTCTCTTTAGTGGTGCGAAGTGTGACGCGGGGCGGGAAGTGTCAGTGATTGGCTGGCCGCGCCATCGCGTCATAGACGTCACTACTCATTCGTTCACTGCGTTGATACATGTATCTAACTACGAAGACGATTGGCTCGTCAATGTATGAAATGCGCAAAGCGATCCCCACTCTGACGCCGAGCGTTCAAGATCCGTGATGGCAACTGTACCTCAAGGAGATGTCAGCAAAACAGGGCTAGTCTACTAGCCCGGTTCGGTTATTTTTTCTCTAGAAAAGAAAACCCCGGAAGATAACCTCGGGGATACAGAACACAGAGGTAGATTTCATTGAATAAAATTCTGACACGCCCTCCCAATCCATCCTAGAGCGTAAGAAGCCATCAGATGATTTCCCATCTAAAAAAAATAATAATAAAAAAGTTGTATGCAACTGTAAACTTTGTTTTTTTTTTTTAATAGGTTCCCACTTGACTGCTATCTCACTTGATGGAAAACGACGATGCAGTGAACGATGGAGTGCGCTTACTTATAAGTAACCTATTCAACTACATTTAAAGTCAAGAGCGAATAGACTGACGAGTGAAGGAACGCTTTGCCCTACAAGCTCGTTAAGTGTTATTATCTTATCCGTCTCTTGGTCATATGACGCGGTTTGCGGTCATATGTTAGCGAACCACGACGTTTGCGTCAAACGTTAAGGTTCACGGTTGTACTCGATCGAAAGGATGACTTTGTGGGGAGCCAACTCTCAACTGGGCCGTTCTAACGGCCAATCGTATTTTTTAGCTGACGACTCAAAGCGCGAAAAGTCGAAAGATAATTTTCTTTTTATTTATTTTTTATGGTGGAAAAATCATCAACGACAACCCCCGCTCTTGGGCGGAGCGGGAGATAGTGTCGATCGCTACAAAAAGTCACCGCTAAGCAATGGGCGTTAATCTTTAAGAGCCCCCGCACATTGAGCCACTAGAGACGACCTCATTAGAACGACTAGTGGCCGCCACAAGTTGCGGACGAGTTTCTCCATGCATTTTATATAGCATCGGCGCACACCGAGCATTTGAGAGGCCGCATTCGAGTCACAAGCAGCGGGAGTCGACCGCGCTCGCTACTTGTGCATACTCGCACACGGCCACAGTCGCCGGCTTCTCCTCTCTCCCGCGTCTCAAGTCTAGTCTTGTACGCTCAAGCAGCGTACTGAATGCACGTACACGATGTCTACGGATGCGATTCCTAATTTTGATGTTGATGTTTGTGATGATGTCACACGTCCGCCTCTGTCAAGTACCACTGAACAACTGCCACAAGTGGCAGTGGCGGCGTGTAGTGGTCTGACTGAACCACTGGTGGTCGCGTTTAGTAGCGGCGACTGGTGGCCATAATGTGCGGGGGTCTTAGTATCATCAGTCGTACTTTGATTTACTTGTCCACTTCGCAGTGCCTTCGATTTATATTTTTTATTATTTTGATTAGCTGAAGGTGGAGTGGAAGAGACCGTTGACCAGCTGTGAGAGTATATAAGTTGATATAAAAATAATTTAAAAAGGTCAAACCGTTTTGAGAATTAATGAGAGGAATGTTATTATAATGTAATTTATTTCATATTGTTTGATCTCTAAGAGCAGCTTCAAACTGTAAAAGCATTTACTTTTACAATTTTTTCATAATATTTTGTATTTCTTGTTGTAAACCATTTTAAATATGAACCCACTCAAAAAAGTAGATACATCATATGACAATAGATATACCTAAATTATAATTGCTACTATTTTTTACGATTGGCAGGTTTGGTTTTGGTTTGGTGGGATTGGTTGGTTGGTTGTGACTGCGGCCACGATTCATCATCATCATCATCATTTCAGCCGAAAGACGTTCACTGTTGGACATAGGCCTCCCTCAAGTGTCGCCACTGTGAACGGTCCTATGCATCGGATTCCCGCAACCCTTACCAGGTCATCAGTCTACCTTATAGGAGGCCTGCTAACACTATTTCTTTCATTACGTGGTCGCCATTCCAGAACCTTTCGGCCATCTGTTCTGCGAGAATTGTGCCCTGCCCATTGCCACTAAAGTTTGGCGATTCTTCGTGCTATGTCCTCATTCCTGATTCGATCACGCAAGGAGACTCAGAGCCCTTTCCATTGTCTTTTGGGTGACTTTAAGTCTTCTGATGAGGCTCATTGCAAGCGACCACGTTTCGGAGCCATATGTTATCATTGGCAACATGCACTGTTCACAGACTTTCGTCTTGAGACCGCGCAGCGTTCCGAACGCTGCTCAGTCGAGTCGGATTAAACGCTTGATCTTTTTCTCGAAGTTAGACCCACCCAACTAGATCGTCCGTCCCAGGTAAACGTAGTCGTTCATAACCTGCCGCGATTGATTTATTATTATTGTTATCGATCATCTTAAGTCCACAAACACAGACAAGACAAAGATAACATAATTTAGATTAGAAACATCGAATCGACAAGCGTATTGTACTCATAAGATGAACTAATGTGATGTGTGTGATAAATGGTTTAAAATAATCTCCTCATCACCTTTCTAATAATATCGTTAAAATATTTTTTGTATTCAACAATTGGGATAGTGTTACTGGTCAAGCCCAAAGCCAGATTGCGGCGAATCGAGGTGTTGACCATTATGATGGTAGGCACTCCATAATTATGGCAGTAAGTTCCATATTTGAGGAGCAGCTGGAGAGGTGTCATGGCACCTTTCGTATGAAACAGGTTCTCAACGGATAAGGTAAGTTCGGGAGGTGCAGGAAGCACCTGATTCAGGCGGAAGAAACGCGCTGCTGTCCTACGAGGACTGGGTACTGTTCGACAAGCAATGGGTAGCTGACCGTCCGGCAGTCCGGTAACCGTTTGCCAAAACCTTTGTTTTTGAAGACCTTATTAACCACTGCAATAACGGGTCGGTGTATTCGAAACTCCACTCGTAGATTTATAATCATCAGTAAACTTCTTTTTTTAGTCGCTTTGATTGAGTTTCAATTTAAAATTCATTTCAAAAATTACCGATATACTGTTTGAAATTAAAATTTTCCTACGATTTAAAGTCGATGAGAGCGTTCGAAGTTGGAAACGTGGTTTTTAAATTGTATAAGTATGAATTGGTTTGCGTTCAAATAGCCTTAATAACTTAATAGGTTCATGTATGTTTGTTTGTATTAGCTCACCGTCCGGACCGAGTCCAAGTCGTCGAAGGCGCATTGTGTTCCACCGCACCTCGAGAAGATGAGGTGTCAGTATCATGATCAAGATCAGTCCTGTTGTGACACTGGATTACATTCTTCCGGTCCACTTTAAAGGGATGATCAGACGATTACAAACCAACGTCCCAACAAAAGTGATCTTGCTAGTGTCAATCCGTGTAGACAACAGTTGTAATCCATGACCTTCTTGATTGGGATGCACGTTTTCACCACCACCGAATGTGTTGGCGCGTGGTTTACATCCATGTAGTCGCAACACAAACGAAATACGTAAACCAAGGTGACCTTGGTTGGAACTTTAGTTTGAAACTATCTGGTCACCTCTTTAACAAATACCACACTGATCCCTTTAGCTTTACTTTTCAGGCTATTTCAAGTTTGATCTTTAGTTTAACCGATTTTATCAATATTAAGGTCAAATATCTAATTGTGTTTAAGAAGACCACTTGATGCCTTCAACTCTGTTACTATGGATAACGATATTCCGGGGCGAGACTTCGTTGCCTAGTTTGTAACAATAACGTTGATCCAAATAATTGTCATCCCTGTGACAATCGTTCCACGAGGCATAAAACAAAGAATGACCACTCAATCAAAGAAACTGGGTAGAAGTTCCGATCGACCGTTTCACATTTTCAAATGACTCGTTTACGAAATAGTTAAAGTTCTACAGTTAATGTTAAGTTACCTTGACTACTGTAAAAATTTTGTATACTCGATTTGCATGACGATTTTTTTTTTTGACAAATATCATTTGGTATTGTTCCTAGAATCCCCTTAATACTACCAATCTTCTCGAAAAGTCTGTAACATGTTTGTCACTTTCACATCGTTACAAAAACCAACAATAAATAGAAAAAAAAAATAACGAATCTTTAATATAAAGTAATAAACTTTATATTAAAGATTCGTTATTTTTTTCCCCTTTAAACTTATAATTCTAAATAAATCAGAAGATATCTCAATTACAATTATTACATATTTAAAAAAATTGTATATTCATAAGCAAAAACCTACTTTTAACCTTTGTTTGGCGTTTTTGAGATATTTTAATACATTTTTGGAGATACCATCCTCTGTATATTAAAATGTACCTTTATAACACCTGCCCTGAAAGACAAACCGTAAATATATAATTTATAATGTTTACACATAAACCACATTTTAAGTAAGTATATGCATAAGTTATGCCTCAAATTGAAGGACTTCATATAATATGTACAAACGCATGGTATATTATGAAGGACCATAATATGACTAAAGGTTTCGGTACATCGTGGGAAATTTAGCTATAAAATTACGACATATAATTTTGAGACCTTTCCTTTTTCTCTCGGTTGCGCTTCTTTGGCCTACCCCAAAAACGAGTGTCACACAATTCAGAAAAGTGTAACATCAAATAACACGTTTCCGTAGGTTTACCAATCCGAAACACTTACTTAACAATGCACGCACATTACAACAAAAACGTAACGCCGTAGCCATGCGATCTCGAATTACATGATTCAGAAAACTTATAATATCGAATAACAGCTCCGCGTATGTTTACTAATAGCAAACAGTTTACAACGAATGCATGCTGCTACGAATCACTTAACACCGTAGTCATGCAATCTCGAATAACCAAATCCCTAATTCAACCATTCGAGTTTTTGAATTTTCTTTGTAAACGTTACCACTCTTAATATATATGTATATTAAAATTTTGGAGATGACTTCTCGATAGTGGTTCGGTAAAGCGTGGCTTCGGCGATAAGTTATACGTAGAAGCACGAATTTGTTAAGGTTAAGTTTGTTTTGTAAGAGAAATGCAAGCGCATCAAGCAGCCCAGTCACCCAAGCCCCGTACCCTCCGCTATTGTACTATCGCTAGCTTCGCACAGACTTGGTAATATTTGAAATCTGGTGAATTAAAATTATGATATTTTTTTAAAACTAATAGAACAAAAGTTGTTGTATACTTAAAATGTTAGTAACATACTTCCAAGAGGTTCCCAGTGTTTTACAAAAAACCCTGTATATAATATACATACTAGCTGACCCGGCAAACGTTTTTTTTCCATATACATTAAAAAAGAAAAATAACCTACGACTTACCAACCTACCAACTAAAATTGATCAAGCCGATCACATACAAACGAGATTCGCAATTTTGTATGTACGAGCATAATCACATCTAGCTTATATCCACCTGTTTGTTGGCTAAAATACATCAGGTTTCTCATCAAATTTTCGTATACATCATTAGGTTTACCATTCAATATTAACCGCAACACGCTCCATTAGATAATCCATCAAATCTTCGATCTCGTCAATTTGGGGGGACAATTTGTTCGTTACCTACAAGATTTTGAAAAAAAATTTAGTCGTTTTTCATTCAATACACGTCGCAACTTAGGTAGTGTGGTTATGGTCTTACACACTACGACCTTAACAAAACGATTTTTTTTTTTTTTTTTTTAGATTCTGGGTCAAAGGACGACGTTTTTTGAGTCATAAACGACCGTATCTTTTTTTTTTCGCTAGCATAAAAAATTGTTTTTTCACAGCTAAGGAGTGGAATTCCTGAATTCCCTACCGGAGTCTGTGTTTCCTGATAGCTCTAACCTAGGGGTATTTAAGTCAAGAGTGAATAGATTGCTTCTAGGCAAGCGTGTTCCATCGTCGGCCACATCATCGCTTAAAATCAGGTCATGGTCAAAAGCGAGAATATCTATAATAAAAAAAAACCTTCAAGAGACCGCAGACTTGAGTATACTAGTGAAGAAAATAACAAATTCTTGAACAACTTGTTTGTTTTCTACACTACTTATATTTTTAATTGTAACTAAAAACTCTTTCACCATTGAATGTTACTTTATCACTGCGTGGCATAAGCTAATATTATCTGTGATCATGCGGGCAGGGACTCAAACTGTAACCGTAATAATGTGTTTTAACACTGTTTTTTAAAACAGTTTTAACAGAAAAACACTTTTAAATGTAACAGATTCAATAGTGTTACCGAATCAAACTGTAACCTTTTATATGTGTTAAGAAGTGGCTACCGAATCAAACTGTAACCTGTTATATGTGTTAATAAGTGTTAATATGTGTAACTGAAATAATCAGTTTTAGTATAGCTTTAGGTATAAATAATTGCACAGTACCATAAATAAGTAAATTGAAACTTTGGCAACGCTGCGTTTACATGTTACACTTATTAACACTGTTAACACTTTTATATCTGTTACAGATATGTTAGGGTTACACTTATAACAGTGTTTTGGGTTAACACATTGAAAACACATAAATAAGTGTTACATATTTGATTCTGTTACCAATTCAACATGTAACACTTATATTTCTGTAACCTTTATGAAGGTGTTTTTAAGTCCCTGCATGCGGGTAAAGCCGCTGATAGAAGGTAGTCGTCAAACCTAAAAAAACGCTAAGGCTAAGAAGTCACGAAGCGGTTTTCACCCACGGCCGCCGCGGTTGTGGGCCCGTAACTTCTGAAGAATGCAGATAATATTATTTAAAAAATTAAAGCACATTTCACGATGCGTTTTACGCCCACACGGTGTGCGCGGTTGTACGGGGCTTCCGCTGTACAAGCGAGCAACTAGTAGAACATCGCGAGCCGCAGTCGCCCGCAGCCTCGGCAGTTTTCGCCTGCACGTTTTGCGGTCGGTTGGCGGGCGACCGGGCACCGATCATTTCACCGCCCGTCTTGCGATAATCGTCCGCCAGGTTTGCGGGTGAAAATCGCAACCGCGGTGGCTGCGTAACCGCGTAAATCTGCGGTCTCTTTAATTTTGAAATAGAATAGTTTCCTCAACAGCAGGGGCCCAGCCGGGTCGAAGCCTACTGGGGCCAGGGTTATCCGAAAGGGCGTTCGAGCCCCGGTATGAAGGCTTGAAGGAACGGGATTGGTTTTTTAGTCAGTAAGAGTCTGACAATATCTCCCTCTCCGCCCAAGAGCGGGGGTTGTCATTGGATGATTTTTCCCATCGAAAAAAAAAAAGGCGTGGGTGAAAACCGCTTTGTGAGTTCTTAGCCTGACTCCTTAAACAAAACACCAAAACAAACCAAGTTAATAATTTGCTCACCAGTAGGTATGGAAATATTATACCAGGTAGATGAACGACACTATAGTATAATTCAGCGTTTATAGCGTTCATACGCACGCGGAACAAATCAGTTCAAGACAAAATTTGATCAAAATATTAAACAAACGATATCTTATCTGATTACATAGCATCAAAAGAGAGTTATGAGTTTCTTCCTTTATGCGTCGAGAATAACAATCTACGGAACCGTTTATGACAAATATGATATCGTTTGATCGTGAAAAGGACTCATAATAAGCTTTTATGTATGGAGGTGGTCTTCCTAAATTGATTACAAATCCAAGGATCGTTGTAATTGATTGATACAGTTTCAAAGAGAAGAAGAAATCTTCGGCTTCACAATTTTTAAGGAAAATTCTATTGATGAGTTGTTAAACTGTGTGAGGTCTTTGTTTTAGCTATAAATGTTTCTTCGATTCTTTCACCGCAAATCCTGTAATTTTTTTCTCTTTCCATGTGCAATGTGCCCAGCCCACTTAATGTGTTTTTTATATTGTGCAGACTTCATAACGATGCGGATATGCTCGCATGCATAACCCTTTAAATTTCCTTTTCATACAAGTATTTATTGTAATGTGGGAAATACGCACGTGGGACGTG
Source organism: Mythimna ferrago (assembly GCA_910589285.2). Classification (NCBI taxonomy): domain Eukaryota; kingdom Metazoa; phylum Arthropoda; class Insecta; order Lepidoptera; family Noctuidae; genus Mythimna; species Mythimna ferrago. The sequence continues at coordinate 5,832,041 of OU342691.1, read as the reverse complement.
TGCGGTGCAGGGCAATCTAGCATGCGTGATGAAATCCGCATGATATTAAAAACACACTTAAGTTTGTCGATTCTTCAGCCTATGTCGGCAACCTTGGTTCTTCTGTGGATATATTCATTCCATTTCATATTTCAAAAGAAACTTTGAGCATAATTCTTTCCCTTTGGATGAATTTAAGCCTTTTGATGAGGCCCATTGTCAGCAGCCACTTTTCAAAGCCATATGCCATTACTGGCAACAAACACCCACATATATAATAAACTACGAGGTATACAATTTGCTGAGTGTAGAATTTTTTGTTTTGTTAACTTTTTTAACAAAATAAAATTTATACATGTGTGTACAACATTCTGAAGACAAAACCGCTATATATACAAGTCAGATCCACACTAAAAGCTCCTAAGTACATACTTGAAGTCGGTACCAATATCGTATCCTTGAATGAATTCGATAGCAAACATCACTTTGCCTGAAGAACACTTGACGAAGAGATCAATGCTTTCAGTTCCGGATCGTGATACCGACGCTACCAGGGTACGATGAATCACTGTAGCTAGTTGTAGTTGTGTTGTGTACTACCCTCGGTGACAGTTCAATTTTAAATGGCAGTTTACTGATTGAATAGCATTGGGTTCGCGTTTGTTTTGTAATTATTACTTGTGCATGACGTTTTCTTTTTTTTGAATGTTACACATTTTAAAGGATAAAAATACCGACCTTATTTTTTGTTGGCATCCTCAGTTAATTCATTTTGACAATTGATTAATTTATTTTGACATTTAAAGATTGTATTTTGACAATTAATGAATTTATGTTGACATTTACCAAAAAACAAATATCAATAGCAAAGTAGATAAAGATCTACTTTGTTATTGGTATTTTGATAGTTATTGATGAGTTTCAGTCAGTAAAAGTCTGAAAAGTACTCCCCCTATCGTTACACACATAGGCATCGAAAAATTAAGTTATGGCCGACGCTCTTTATAAAAAGTCTTAAATACAAGTCTTACATCTGAACTGTACAAGATTATTCTTAGTTCTTCCAGAAAGTGCTTTAAAATTTTATTACCATAGATAAGTCCGCTATAGTGTTGCTCTCTCGTAAAACAAAACAGAATAAGCGATCGTTTGGATAAGAAAAACAATGAGTAATTGTCTTCTATCTAAAAAAGAAAAAAACACGTAAAATATTAAAGTTTTCGTCTTAGATTAGTTTTAAGTTAGTACCTTATTTGATTAGGTTGATAGGTAATTAGTTTCTGTTTTATTATTATTCAGTTAATGTGAGAATAAATACATTTTTATTTCTAGTTTTTATCTTTATTAGCCAGTAATTTATGAAGAAATGTCTAATGTGTTCGTTTTTTTTTTTAACGGAAAGTTATAAAATAAATGGTTTCACTCTGGGTGGAGCAGAAGGTGGTGTGGTGGTAGTGACTGTGGCGGTGTAGGGAATTCAAGACTTTTGGGTCGTTGGGCTCTTTGAACTGGGACAACTGGTCCAATTTCTATCTATAATAAAAATAATAAAAATTTTAGTAGTATTTTGGGACCGCAAATAAAATAAATAAAGTTTTTTTCACGTTTTTTTGGTAACTGTTCTTTAATAAATATTGTCCTTTGTGGTCCTAAATACTATTAAAAAGAATATATAAAAGGTGTAAGGGACAGCCCTCCACAAACTTTAAGGGCTCACTCGGTAGACGAAAATGAACAACCTTCCACAAAATTTTTTTTCAGGAAACGAAAAACAAAATCAGCCTCACCATACAAAATGATAAACTTGATTGGACAATTTGTATGGCGAGGACGATTTTTTTTTTTTTTTTTTTGAGGCTTATATAATGGCCTCCCCAAACATTATCAAATCGACTGTTCTGTATCTTCTCACAAGTCATCGGTCCACCTGCGGTGCTATTCTCTGAGAAAACAACCTTGAGCGCAGCGCTGGCCGCAGCGGCAAGTCGAGAGCGCAGTACAATGAATTAACAATCCAATGAATAGGTTTATTGGATTGTTAATCCATTGTACCTATTTGGATTTCATCGCTGCAGCCAGCGCTGTGCTCAAGACTGTTTTCTTAAAGAATAGCATGTCTGGTTACCTCCTAACATTTCATCACCCGGGACAAGGTTACCACTCACTGACCATGTCAAATTTTGTGCAGCGATAATAAACAAAAAAGCAATAGGTAATTTATTAGTTGAAGACTTTTTTATTCGTTTTGGTTTTTAAGTTTTGCATTATGATTCTTTAAACCGAAAGCGCGCTCTTTAAACTTTTGAAACAGTTGGAGCAAAAATGACTGAAGACATTTTTAGGAGTTAATTAAGAGCGTCCTTTTTGAGGTACATTTCCATACAACCGCTCTTCGGTATTTATGATGTTATTACACATTTTTCTCTAGATATTTTGGATACACAGCTATCTTGTGAATATTGTCTAGGCTTCTATAGAAATCAAAACATATACATAGATTTTCAGAAGAAAATCTACTATTTTACGTGAACTTTGGCCCTCCATAATGTACTCACATATTAAAAATATATAAAAAAGGATATCAATTGATGCAAAACATTGCACATTTAATTAAAATTCTGAATGACGACGATTGAGGATTGAAGAGTTTTGTGAAACATTCGAGTAAGTAAATCGCGGGATTACTGAATGCCAACAGAGTTTTCAGGCGTTATCTCTTTTTTTTTGCCTCGTCGTCAAACATCCGTTTGATTGCGTTAGATGAAGCAACAAGCTTTTAAACCATGCTTGATATTGACGATAGGCGAGTGGAAACAAACCCTCTTAAGCAATTCATTCTTGAATTCCTTAGATTAAAGCCCACCAATTTGTTGTATCTTTTAAGACGAGTAAAGACGAATGACAGATATTTGTGAATACTTTGGTACCATAAAGACGGATAAGATAATTAATTCTGCATTTCTCTGTTGGACCTTAGGACCAGCTGCTTTAAAACTATTTGATTATATAGGTTCTAATTACAAGGAAAATTCTCGTGAAAGTACATCTTAACTAAACGCAAACCGGGCTTTGTACAACGGTTTATATTAAATTCTGTATATACCTACCTACTTGCCTACTTAATAAGATCTAAACTAGATAATTATGAAGTTGTTTAAGAAACAGATGTTATCTATATGTATTATCTTTAGAGAAAGATTGACTAAGAAAGTTATTTAGTGTACCTACGGGATTTGTTATCAGGTTATTTAAATAAAACGACCAAAACGGGTACCACACCCTTTATACTTTTGCCTTGCCAGCACATACACATTCCACAATAACAGTAGAAATAAATAAATTATATACTAGCACTTACTGAGATGTTGCTTACTCCGAAAACTAAAACGTAAAGAGAGACATGACAGTGCGGCGTGGCCTTTTATAATCTCTTGTAACTGTCAAAAGAGCCGCACTGTCAAGTCGCAGTCCGTTCCAGTTGTCAGTGCAAAAAAATATTATTTAATGTTGCTAATACAGAAAATAATCACAGTGTATGAAACATTATCATAAGAATCGCTAACACAGAAAAAATAAGTATTGAGAATATATTAAGAGAAACTAAGGGTGTATGTAGTACTATAAGCTCACAAAGGATTGGGCACGCCACATTCGCGGCGGTAAGTTCCCTCTTCAAGGAGTGGCTGGAGAGGCGCCACGGCATCTTGACTTTCCGCCTGACGCAAGTCTTCACCGAAGACAGCAAGTTTGTATCTGTTTCAGATATCGGTGATATCCGATATCGGATACAAGTCAAAAAATCGCCCGGGTGTCACCTTTGTGCGGACCACCCAAAGGTCACGGTAGAGTTGTGCCTTCGTAGAGACAGTGGCAGCGGTGACTCTCGCACCCGGTCCTAGTTCAGGCCATGGTTCTAAGTGAGAAGAAATGGAAAGTGGAAATGGTCGTAATCGTGAGGGAACGGATATTCTCAGGCAAAGTCAAAGTCAAAACTTTATTGCAGAACACAATACAATAAATAATACATTTCTGGATGTCATTTGAATGCTCTAGTTAATTGTAAATTGAAGGCCCCAGATGATGCCACAGGAGACGACGCGAGCGTTGCGAGTCGCAGGGCGATTACATGAGGCGCTGGCAGACGGTATTATAAAACACCTCTAAAAATCCAACGACATTGTTCAGAACACCAATCTACAAACCTGGAGCACAGACGTAGGGTAACCAGCGTTTCGGTGTTTTACAGAATGCATTTTGGTGGTGTACATTACCCCAGCTGGAAAGTTGCACGTAGAGCGATATGAGTGGAACGTATAATTAGTGCGTCATCTGGTGTAGATGTGCGCCGCATATAAAATTAGTGCGCCTTGTCGTTTTGAAAAAAAAATGGAAAAAACGATTCCAGCTGGAGTAACGTTACCCCAGCAAGAAAATTTTTAAAAACTAATCGGAGAGAAAAAAAAATGTATATGAGCAGATAGCTTATGCTTGTGCAAAGATGTGTTCCGAAAATATAATCGGTGCGTGTTCAGGTTTTCGAGATATTGCAATTCCTGCTGGAGTAACGTTTTGCAGAATCGTGTATCTCTAAAACTATTGTTTGTGCGGCTGTACTATAAACATACACGGGTAGCTCTTGGTATGTGACAGAATTAGATTTATAGAAATATTTCTAAGTCTCGAGTAATTGCACTTTTTTGAAAAATCGATAAAATATCACAGCGCTTTAATGAGAAAACTAGTGAGTTGTCTGAAAACGGTATTTAGTCCTGCTAGACGTTTTCCATAAGCACATATCAGTTTCAAAAGCGCACATGCATGCGTTATTGAATAATATTGCTAAGAGTCGAGACGACGGTGACCTAAGTTTAACATCAACATACAAGGGAGAAACTGGCTCAATCCAAGATGTGAAGGTGTACACCAATAATTAGTGCGTATAATCAAGTGATATATAGTGAAAATTCAGCTTCGAATGTTTCGTAAATAAGAAAATATAATAAAAAAACCAAACATGTAGATAACTGCCGGCTACCCGACCAAATTCGAATGGCCCCAAAAAAGCGACGGTTTAGTACATACACATGACCTTCTTTTTTGAACGTATTAAGCCTAAGTTATTGTCCGTACAGTCGCGTTCAAACGTTTGTTAGCAATAATAATATGACCTAGTTTTAATAATAATAGGTATAAGTGTCTGTTTGTAACGCGGTGAGCCAATCACTGACACTCCCCGCCCGCCTTCTTACTTCGCACCACTAAAGAGACTGAATATTTAACTTCTGCGCAACAACTCAAGATCCGTTGTGCCTACTGTAGACACCGCCGCCGTCTTAAACTAAGCTGGGGCCCTTGGGCAGTGTTGCCAACTCTATACCACCAGTAAGTGCTAAAAATCGTCTCAAATAGTGCTAGATTGCTATGGATTTCCAAAAATAGTGCTATATGAAATAAAATCACACGAGTAAAATTTTTTTTTACATGAATTACTTTTTTTACATAAAAACTGTTAAAATTATTATTTTTAATCATACATATTTACAAACAAACAATAGAAGATCCAACCTTGCACCTAGCAACACATTGCATCAGCCACGGGCACGAGGCAGGCCACGAGTTGCTGACTTCGCTCAACGTCAATCACGCCACCGTTTCCCGGGCAGCGGAAACGGCCACTTCGGTTCCAACCTCGAACATTGTCAGATTTTCTTTAAGTCATAATCATTTATTGTAATCTTTTCCATTTTTAATTAAAATTATTTTAAGTAAATTGTTTTTTTTTGAGTACTCCGCCTGTAGCCTCCGTAATTAGCTTGTAGAAGAATATCCTAGCCAGTGCCTCGCCAGCCTCGCACCACACTAATCACACCACTATCCGGTCTCACACGCTCCTGCCTCCAGCTACTGAGCGAGCTATCGTCGCCAGACGAAGATTTCTAAATATCCACTATGAATCAATTTGCAAATAACAGTCACTGAACATCACACGAAGAAATCCCACCAAAAACTCATAAACTTATTGTCTATGTGTAATTCCATAGATAATAAATCTATGTGTCAGTAATACGAATGTGTTTGTTACACTGCACGCATGCTGTGCATGTGTGCGTTTTATTAGAATCTGAAAATTTCGCTTAACTATTAAATAGTGCTAGATTGAGTGCTAGGTGCTGTATGTTCGATTTCAGTGCTGGCCTTGTGAAAATAGTGCCAAATCTAGCACTGAAAGTGCTAAGTTGGCAACACTGCCCTTGGGTACACAAGAATTGGAGGCCCCAGAAAACGAAGTGAGCTTTGTAAGTTTTTCCGTTATTTCTTTTTAAGCTGTATATTTTTTTTTTCTTTTTTGTGAACCACTTAAACATATTCTTTTTGACATAATGAAATAATGTTTAAACGAACCGCAAAACAACAAATCAAAACTTCTGTTCATCTTACTCAATTTTAAATATAAAACGAAACAAAATAACTACACTCACTCATAACAGACTGAAAGTTTAATACATGAATACATCATTCGGGGATTCCCTCGACCATAGACAATGTCGACATTTATGTTAGGCCTTGTTTAGAAGGTGCAGCTTGACTTGGGAATCGGAGTGATTGCGTGAGTGATCACTACATGATGTACTTAGTAAATTAGGTCGGATGCGTTCGGAAATATTATTAATTCGTACAGTAGGAATAGTCGCAATCATCGATATAATGCAACGAAGACAGACGGTCCAAGAAGGCTCATTTCTATCTGGAAGCTGAGGCCGAGAGACGCCTATATGGATTTGTAGTTCGGGATTCCAACAACTGAAGCGTCGAAATTGCTCAATCGGTAACGATTAAACACGCGCTACGCCACTGGTGTGTGCTAGGTATGGTTAAACTTTTCAGCAATAGATGGCGTTATCACAAAATCAGCAAATGTTCTCGAACTCTTCTTCTTCTTCCTGCCCTTGTCCCATTTTATTTGGGGTCGGTGCAACACGTTTTTTTCTTCCATTCTGTCCTGTTGTTCATACAATAGCAAATGTTCTCGAACTATTTATGAAAAATTGTTGAATTCTAATTACTGTGTAAATACCAAGAATATTTACGAAAATAAACCAAAGTTAGGTCCTGTCATTTTACCATGATAAGATTTGCAAATATATCAATATATTTGTCCGTAGTATATATTTAATGTCTTTTAATAAAATAAATTGTGATACCTATCCGTTTTTAACTTTTTCTATAATGTCTTTAAGTTTTCAAGATATTGTTACTAACAAAATATGGACTTCGTCCAAAATAAATGTTTCTTATCAGTTATTATTATTTTGTTTATTAATTAATATTACATGTAAATTAAATTTTGAAATATTTCAATGTAAAATAAGTAATACATTTAAAAATATAAAAATAGTAGCCTACCGGTATCGGGAACAGGATCCAAACTACAGGCGCTGCGCGGCGCGGCGGCGCCGGCGGTCAGGGCTCCAGAGCAAGGAACCTCCTAACTATACGAGCCGTGTCCAGGACTACCGCGTTCTGAATCAAGCCCTTGATCCAGTCGCTTAACGAGAGCCTCTCAAGGTGTTGGTCGAGGCTCTAGGCTTTTAAGCCATTGTCCAACATGACTATTGATATCTACAATGATTACAGAGTCCAGATCCCTCACGTCGACATCCTCATGAGCCAAGTCAATATGCTTAATTCCTACTGCTAAGGTGGTCCCAGTGGACACACTGCCGCACAAGATACTCCAGGTGAATCTTCAAAGGAAGAGACTGGCGACCCATGAGCTTATGATCGAGGCCGAGCAGCGCAAAGCCACCGCAGCGCTGATCCAGGAGCCCTACGTGGGCAATGCTAAAAGGATGACCGGGATCAGAGGCGTCCGAATCTTCCAGAGCACCAGGCAAGGAGAAGGGACTGTCAAAGCGGCCATAGCCGTCTTTGACCCAAAGTTGGCCGTTCGACAGTACCCAGAACTCACCACGGAAAACATCGTCGTGGTGGGGATCCAAACTGGTGCCTGGAAAGTAACTCTGGTCTCGTTCTACTTTGAGCCAGATCAGCCCTTAGGGCCATACCTGGACAGCCTTAGGAAGGTGGAAAGCGAGACCGGCCCGCATAAGCTCATAATGGGAGGAGACACCAACGCCTGGAGTGTTTGGTGGGGCAGCAGTGAGACTAATAGCAGAGGCGACGAGATGCTGGGAGCTCTCGACCAGCTTGGACTGCAAATACTCAACAGAGGGGAAACTCCAACCTTCGACGTAGTTCGTGGTAACAGACGTTACACGAGCTGCGTCGACGTCACAGCCTGCACAGCGGATATGCTGACGGTGACCGACGGCTGGCGAGTCGTCGATGACCTGACGGGGTCAGACCACAACGGCATAGAGTTCTTCATTAACCTCGAAAAGTCTGTGGGCATCACGGTACACCGGACTACCAGGATCTACAATACAAAGAAAGCAAATTGGGGCCAGTTTCGTAAGAAACTGGCCCAAATTATGCAGAACAACAATCTAACAGTAAGCCTGTTCGATCAAATCGACAGCGTGCACCAATTAGACCTGGTAGTCGAGGAACTGACGACGGCGGTACAAGGCGCCTGTGCCAAAGTGATGCCCAGGAAGAAGACGGTCGAGAAGTTAACCGTGCCGTGGTGGTCTGACGAACTCGCCAGCCTGAAGAGGCAGGTTGCCACCAAAAAGCGGAGGATCCGTTGTGCAGCGCCGGTTCGTAGACCAAAGGTTGTTGAGGAGTACCTGAAACAGAAAGAAGAGTACGAACAAGCAGTAACCAAAGCAAAGGTCGAGAGTTGGAAGGGTTTCTGTGAGAAACAAGACCGAGAAGGCCTGTGGGAGGGAATATACAGGGTAATCCGGAGGACAGAAAAGAGAGAGGAGGACATACCGATGGTGAGGGATGCAAAGACTTTAGGCCCCGAAGAGTCAGCGAGGTTTCTAGCACAATCGTTCTACCCGGAAGACCGTCCGGAGGGAGATAACGAGGAGCACAAAAAGGTGCGGCAAAGAGCGGAAGAGGTGAACGGGGGGAACCAAGTTGAGACCTGGGACCCTCCGTTCACTCTCGACGAGTTAAAGCGAGCAGTCTCCTCGTTTAACCCTAAAAAGGCCCCCGGTTCCGACGGTCTGACGGCGGACATATGGGGCCACGCGATTCAAATAGACCCAGACCTAGTTCTGCGCTTGATGAACAAGTGCCTGGCGCATGGACACTTTCCACGGTCCTGGAAAGAGGCAACAGTCGTTGTCCTCCGCAAACCCGCTAAGGAAGACTACACCACTCCGAAATCGTACAGGCCGATTGGGCTTTTGCCTGTACTCGGCAAGGTATACGAAAAACTGCTCGTGGCCCGACTCAAGTTCCATTTGTTGCCCAGGATGAGTACTCGCCAGTACGGCTTTATGCCCCAGAAAAGCACTGAGGACTCCCTCTATACACTCATGGGGCACATTCGTGACAGACTCAATGCAAAGAGGCTTGTCACGATTGTGTCCTTGGATATAGAGGGAGCCTTCGACAATGCATGGTGGCCGATCATACGAGTCCGTCTGGCAGAGGAAAAGTGTCCTGAGAACTTGAGAAAGGTCATGGACAGTTACTTGACCGAGAGAGTGGTGAGAGTCAGGTATGCGGGAGCGGAGTACAAAACCAGGACCGAGAAGGGATGCGTCCAGGGGTCTATCAGTGGTCCCATATTATGGAACCTAGTGCTGGACCCGCTGATCAAGGAGCTGGAGAGCATGGGGGTCTACTGTCAGGCGTTTGCGGACGATGTCGTTCTTGTGTTCGATGGGGAGACGGCACTTGAGATCCAGAGGGATGCCAATGTCGCCCTTGAGTATATACGCACATGGGGTGTCACGAACAAGCTTAAGTTTGCGCCACATAAGACCAAAGCAATGCTGGTAACGCGCAAACTTAAGTATGACACCCCATGTCTCAGAATGGGTGGGGTGGACATTGGCATGTCTGAGGAGATCAAACTGCTCGGTCTCACCATCGACCACAAGTTGACCTTTAACACCCACGTCGCAAACGTCTGCTCCCGAGCCATCGGTATCTATAAGCAGCTGTCGAGGGCCGCAAGGGCCAGCTGGGGTCTGCATCCTGAGGTCATCCGTTGTATTTATACAGCTGCAGTCGAACCCATCGTCCTGTACGCGGCGAGTGCATGGTCGCCGGCCGCAACCAAAGTTGGAGTCCAGAAAAAGCTGAACGCCGTCCAGAGGAGCTTCGCGCAGAAGCTGTGCCGAGCCTATCGCACGGTCTCCCTACACTCAGCACTGGTGCTGGCTGGGATACTCCCTCTCGACCTCCGGATCCGAGAGGCGGCCTCACTTTATGAGGCCAAGAAGGGTCTACCCCATCCAGCGCTAGGAGACAGGGAGATCGAGCGTGTGGCATCGGCACTAGAGATGCCACATCCGGCTGAGCAGAGGACCATTGAACTGCAACGTCTGGTAGACGAGGAACAATATAATTACCACCGCGACTACGCGGTGAGAATCTTTACAGACGGCAGCAAGATTGAGGGCAAGGTCGGGGCCGCACTGTCGGTGTGGACCGACCAGACCGAGGTCAAGGCCCTCAAATTTGCGCTGCCGTCTTATAGTACCGTCTACCAGGCGGAGCTCCTCGCCCTCTGCGAAGCCACGAAGGAAGTCCTCCGAAGGACCGAGACGGCGTTCGCCATCTACAGTGACTCCATGGCAGCTCTCCAAACAGTCGCGAACCCCGCAGCCCTCCATGCCCTTGCAGTAGAAACAAGGGACGCCATTCGCTACAGCACTATCCAGAACAAGAGCGTCTCCTTGTTCTGGATCAAAGCTCATGCGGGGCTGGAGGGTAACGAGAGAGCCGACTCGCTCGCAAAGGAGGCTGCCCTAAGGTGTAAGCGGCAACCCCACTATGATAAGTGCCCGGTTTCATTCGTCAAGCGTATGATCCGAATGGAAACGCTGGACGAATGGAACCGGAGGTATTGTACTGGGGAAACGGCGGCCACGACGAAGTTGTTCTTCCCGTGTGCGATCGCGGCGTACAGGACGGTGCGAAAGATAGGGATGACCCAGGAACTGACCCAGGCCCTAACAGGGCACGGTGGGTTCTCCGAGTACCTGACTCGCTTCAAGTGCAAGGAGAGCCCAGCGTGCGCCTGCGACCCCGACAAGCAGGAGACAGTCCTCCACCTGCTGACGGAGTGCCCTGTGTATTCCTCCCACAGGCATGATCTCGAGATGAGAGTCGGCGGATCTGTAACTAAAGAAAATCTCAGCCTTCTCATAAAAGACAGAACAAACAAAATGAAATTTATTGAATTTGTAGTCAAAATTGTAAAGTCCGTCAACAGGCGGAACAAATAGCTGACGAGACTTATATAATTATACTAGTCATCTTAATCATTTTATTACTATTTTTTATTTTATTTTATATGTTTTTATTTTTGACAATAAACATTAGAACAAAAACTGCAATTGACTAAACTATATTAAAATGAATTATTTATTATTATTATTTATTATTATTATTTATTATTATTATTATGTATTAAAATGTAAATAAATACAATAATTGAATCAATCTACAGCCCTTGACAACTACCCTGCGCAGCTTGACGGCAGGGGAGCTCTTCGCATGGCAGGAGTGGTTTTTAGCCGGTAGGAGTCCGGCACTACCCAGGCTGCCTTCCTACAAGGCAGTCTGGGTGTCCATGATGGATTTCCCACTCCTGCCACCAAGAAAAAAAAAAAAAAAAAAAAAAAAAATATGCTTAATTTGTTTATCTTTCACGGCTTTCACGAGCTTCTCGTCATGCAAAACGGAAATGTTATTATTATTATAGAAAAATGTAGCTAAAAAAAAACTAGCCAAAGAATAAACTTTGGATAGTTTTTAGTTAACGGATCAATTCAAATTTCAAATCAATGTAGCGTGTGTGTGGTGGGTGTAGAGAGAATTTTGTTATTATTATTATTATTTTCTGTACACATTTTTAAATATTTCCTAAAACACATAAAAATAAAGTGTCTGGTTTATTTATTATTATTATCCAAAAAAGGTTTATTTTGTTATTTCTTTTCTACTTCAGTGTACTGATGCACAACACGTGTCAATTGAGTAAGGAGTAAAGTTAAGAAAGTCATGTGTATGTACTAAACCGTCGCTTTTTTGGGACCATTTGAATTTGGTCGGGTAGCCGGCAGTTATCTACACGTTTGGTTTTTTTATTATATTTTCTTATTTACGAAACATTCGAAGCTGAATTTTCACTATATATCACTTGATTATACGCACTAATCATTGGTGTACACCTTCACATCTTGGATTGAGCCAGTTTCTTGTATGTTGATGTTAAACTTAGGTCACCGTCGTCTCGACTCTTAGCAATATTATTCAATAACGCATACATGTGCGCTTTTGAAACTGATATGTGCTTATAGTAAACGTCTAGTGGGACTGAATACCGTTTTCAGACAACTCACTAGTTTTCTCATTAAAGCGCTGTGATATTTTATCGATTTTTCAAAAAAGTGCAATTACTCGAGACTTAAAAATATTTCTATAAATCTAATTCTGTCACATATACGCACATACCAAGAGCTACCCACGTATGTTTATAGTACAGCCGCACATACAATAGTTTTAGAGATGCACGATTCTGCAAAACGTTACTCCAGCAGGAAATGCAATATCTCGAAAACCTGAACACGCACCGATTATATTTTCGGGGCACATCTTTGCACAAGCATAAGCTATCTTCTCATATACAATTTTTTTCTCTCCGACTAGTTTTTAAAAATTTTCTTGCTGGGGTAACGTTACTCCAGCTGGAATCGTTTTTTTCCATTTTTTTCCAAAACGACAAGGCGCACTAATTTTATATGCGGCGCACATCTACACCAGATGACGCACTAATTATACGTTCCACTCATATCGCTCTACATGCAACTTTCCAGCTGGGGTAATGTACACATTTTGGTGAGTGTGCGCAGGAATTACATGACTCGATTCTATCATTACCCTTCTACCTTCAGACAACCCGAGATGATCATGCAGCCTTAAGCTGTTGAATCCTCTATAGCCCGTACTAAGCGTTATGCCTTGTCGTTTATACCGCATAAATTGAAGGACAATTTACTGGCAGTGGTCTTCCCATCCGATTATAATTTAGATGTCATCAAGGTAAATAGGCTCTTAATAAACCAGTGCATTGAACCATCAACGTTTGCGTCACTGCTAACCATTAGGTGGGATCGCAGTCAACAACTATTTTATATTATTTAAAAAAATAAATAAGAATGTACATAAAACCTAGCACTGTTTACAGATTACACTGTTATACGTGCGTGTAATAGTGAAGTGTCGAATTGAGCATCAAAGAGATGTGTGAAATTAACTGTTGATGTTAGCTAGAAGCGGAGTTTGTTTCTACAGAGTTCCGTATGTGTTTAGTTTGTTAATTTTTATACATACAGCCTTGTGGGAAGCCTTCCAACGCTCCGTCTTCCGGTACGTGATCGCCATTCCAGAAGCAAGGTAGACCGATGACCTGGTGAGGATTGCGGGAATCTGATGGATACGAGACGCACAGGACCGGTCATCATGGCGACACTTGGGGGAGGTCTATGTCCAACAGTGGACGTTTTTCAGCTGAAATGATGATGCATACAACTATATTGTGTTTTCTTTAGCTGCCTCATTAACAGGTGGTACATTCTCTCTGACATTTAATTTGAACAGGTAAAGAGTAAGAAGGAATGGCAGGCGGTCGCCTCCATGCTAGCGAAGGAGGCGGCCGAACGCGTGAGGTAATGGCCTTCCTCACACCCCAACAGCTGAGATACCGACCCCGATTTCCAGCCACCGTAGGCTTGGGCTTGCGAACGGCCAGCTTCCAGCCGTTTGGTAACCGTCCGAACAGAGCCCGAGACGTTGACGGCGCTTAGTGTTCCAAGCGTGCCTGAAAGATATGTCAGTAAAACCGTAGGGGTCCAGCAGGGTCGAAGCCTACTGGGGCTATGGGTTGTGTGAAAGAGAACCCCGGGGTCCTGGAACGACGGCAAAGAATAAACATAGGAGTAGATTTTAGTCACTAAAAGTCTGACACACCCTCTTGCTCCACCCTAGAGCGGGAGAAGTCATTGGATGATTTCCTATAAAAAAGTATACCAAAAATATTTTCTTATGTATATTGTACTGAACCCTAAAAAGAAACAACAAATCTGCTAACTACTTATATGATCATAAAAGATAAAAACAATTAAACGTGCAAAGTTTAGCTATCTTTGTTTATTTACGTTGAAAGAACTTTGATCGGGATTGTTTCGAACAAGCCATGTGATGGCCATAAAATTTTCATATTTATTGATGAGTCTTTGAGTTTTTTTACGTGGGTAGTCATCAAATAACTTCCCCAGCTCTGGTCGGAGTAGGCGCAAGTGTCCGAATTTTAATGACTACTAGCTTTTGCCCGCGACTTCTATATATAACTATAGCCTATGTCACTCAGGAATAAAGCAACTTTCTATCAGAGAAATATTTTAGCAATTGGACCAGTACTTCCAGAGATTACCTCCTACAAACAAAAAAAATATATAAAACCCAACTTTATCTCTTTATTAGTCTAGATAATCCGCCAGGTTGCTTCAGTTACCTTTTGCGTTTTAGGGCCACAATAACGCTTCCGAGTATTTCTGCAGCCTACCTGGTATAAAACACAAAATTTGTTTCTACCTACGGCTGTTTATAGTCTTTAAAACCATCCAACCTTGTAAAAGTCTTGAGCATCGATGCCGAGTTGCTGCTGACGTGTCGGGTTTCTATCGTTTACATATCGGGGAGATTGCATCGGAATTGCAAAATTTTATTCCACCCAGCCTGTTCCATCATCAAACCAACAGACTTATGGCATTGCGCCACCAGATTATCATCCTACTCATACACACGAAACATTTTGGGAACACATTTATTTGGCGTACAGCTAAGGAGTAGACATCTAGGAGTCTTTAAATCAAGAGTGAATAGGTTAGGTTAGCTTAAACGCAAGTCTATCGTCAACATGTGGAATATGCTATAGGAACGTGGACCAAGCTATCGTTGTATCGATTAGCGAACAACGGCTTTACAGCTAAAAACCCAAAACAACCTTTGTCAGATAGCCGTCTACCATTTAACAAAGCTTATGTTACGTGGTTGAATCAAGAGCCTGATACAGAAGATACATAGAAATAATTATTAATGTATGAAATTGCAATAATTTATTAGTAATGTTTGTTATAATAATAATCAATTAATTTGTATAATGCATGCAGTATACACAATATAAATGTTGCAGTGCCCTTCCGGGGTCCATGTTTGAGACAATATAATTAGGTATGTAACAACTATTTACAACATGTGTGCAAATAAATAAGATATATAGTACTCCTCGATACCTCGAAGTTGCAGTCTCTGGAGCTTTGACCAACGATAGCTTGAACCCTGTTTCCGACATCGGCGGACTACTAATTTTTAACCTACGGTAGCTTGAACCATGCTCGTGTTACCGGCAGACGATAAAATTTTATATAAGGTATTTTAAAAAAAAAATATTGGTATTTTAACAGTAGTTTATGTGACCAGGGGATAAAGCAGTGTCTTTGAGTCGCGGGCGGCATGTTGAATTCCGAACGAAACGAAGGTTGCTGATTTTAATCCCGAACGATAGTGAGGGAGTTATAAAATTAACTCCCGAGCATTGCGAGGGAGTTCATAAAGAAACCTGAGTGAAGTGAGGAATTCAAGCCGCCCAAGACAAAGACAGCTCGTCGGCCGCCGCCGGTACCCCGCCCCTCGAGGCTGTTGCGAGGGGACGGGGCTGCGTGGCAGCACGGTTCGGGGACATTGTAGTGGTAGGCGTCTACCTGTCCCCGAGCAGATCTCTCGACGAACTCCAGGTCTCCCTTATGGAGCTAAATGTCGTCGTCGCTGGGTTCGGTACCCTCCCCGTGGTCGTTTGCGGGGACTTCAACGCCTGGAATACGGCTTGGGGTTCCCGGTACACGAACCCACGGGGTCAGATGGTGGAGGACTGGGCTTTGGAGCTGGGCCTGGTCGTCCTGAACCGGGGTTCTGTCCCCACGTTGGCGCGGATGCGGGGTGAATCAGTGGTGGACATCTCGTTCGCCAGCCCCGCTCTGCTGCCGCGTGTCGTCGACTGGCGCGTTATGGAGGAGGTGGAGACGTACTCCGACCACCGGTACATCCGGTTGGACGTCTCCGCCGAAACCTCGGCCGCGCCGGTCCGACAGAGCCCTTGCGGTCCGCGGTGGGCGCTTAAGCAGATGGACCGGGAGCTCCTCCTGGAAGCCGCGACGGTACAGGCCTGGGTGCAAGCACCGGACAGGCCTGTCGACATCGACGTCGAGGCGGAGTGGTTCCGGGAGGCCATGTCGCAAATCTGCGACGCGGCAATGCCCCGAGTCCGTCCAGGTCGAGCTAAGCGCCAGGTGTGCTGGTGGTCGCCGGAGATTGCTGCACTGCGCAACGCATGCAGTCACGCGCGGCGCCGGTACGCCAGACACTGCAGGCGCCGCATCCGCCCGCCGGATGCGGAGGCCAGAGAGGCGGAGCTGTATGAGGGATACAGAGCGGCAAAACGCACCCTCCGAACGGAGATCAAGCGGGCCAAACTGGAGGCCCGCAACGTGTGGCTGGGGTCTCTGAACGCGGACCCATGGGGGCGCCCGTACAATATGGTACGGGAAAAGCTCCGCCCCTGGGCTCCCCCACTGACTCAGAGTCTCCGGCCTCAGATCGTAGAGGGTGCGGTGAACGCTCTGTTCCCTGCGCGGGGGGAACACTCCCCCCCGCCCATGGCTCCGCCTCCACCGCCAGCGGTGTCTGACGCGGACCGCAACAGCGACGACGATGCTCCAGAGGTGACCGAGGTAGAGTTGAGAGTGGCGGTGCGAAAGCTGAGTGCCAAAAACACCGCCCCAGGACCCGACGGCTTGCCTGGAAAGGCCTGGGTCCTGGCCATGGAGGCTCTCGGGCCTCGACTGAGGGGGCTCTTCAGCGCATGCATGGAGAGGGGCCAGTTCCCACTTTGCTGGAAGACGGGGAAACTGGTCCTCATCGCGAAGCCAGGGCGCCCTGCGGACTCTCCGTCCGCGTACCGGCCCATTGTGCTGCTCGACGAGGTGGGCAAGCTCTTTGAGAGAGTCATTGCAAACCGCCTCGTCGGGCGCCTAACACGGGTGGGGCCGGACCTTTCGGACGGACAGTTCGGCTTTCGCAGGATGCGCTCTACGGTGGACGCCATCATGCGCGTGCGAGCCCTCACGACGGGGGATGCGGTGTCCCGGGGCAGGTGTGTCGTGGCAGTGTCCTTGGACATTGCCAACGCGTTCAACTCCCTGCCCTGGAGTACGATCCGGAGGGCACTCCGGTACCACCGGGTGCCCGAATACCTCTGTCGAGTGGTCGAGGCCTATCTGTCGGAGAGACTTATAGTCTATCCCGGTCACCAGGGAGACTGGAAACGTCGAGAGATGTCGTGCGGTGTTCCGCAGGGGTCGGTACTAGGGCCACCCTTGTGGAACATCGGGTACGACTACGTGCTACGCGGCGACTTCCCTGACGGGGTCAGCGTGGTTTGCTACGCAGACGACACGCTGGTCCTAGCGCAGGGAGAGTCGTACCAGGCGGCGGTCGCTCTAGCGACACGCGGGGTTGCGATGGTCGTTGATCGGATCCAGGAGTTGGGACTCGAGGTGGCGCTTCACAAATCCGAGGCGATGTGTTTCCACGGTCGCCAGTCTCGGAACGCGCCGCCATTGAGTTCCCAACTAACGGTAGGAGGAGTTCACATCGGTGTCGGGTCGACGATGAAGTACCTGGGACTCGTCCTCGACAGCCGGTGGAATTTCGTGGAGCATTTCCGACGTCTGGCTCCCAAACTCAACCGGGCTGGGGCTGCGCTCAAGCGGCTCCTGCCCAACCTTGGGGGTCCAGACGCCTCCTGCCGGAGGCTCTACGCGGGGATCGTTCGGTCCATGGCCCTCTACGGGGCGCCGGTGTGGGCGCCGTCGCTGAAAAAGCAACCGGCGGCCATACTGAACGCCTGCCAGAGGGTCATGGCGATAAGGATGGTGCGGGGATACTGCACGATCTCCCGCGAAGCGGCGAGCCTTCTGGCTGGCCTACCACCGTGGGATCTGGAGGCAACAGTCCTTGCACACATGCACGATATGCGCGTGGAGATGCAACGCCGGGGTGAAAGTCCGCTGCCGCAACAGGTCACGGCATGGCGGACAGAGCTCCGGCGGGATCTCATGGTGAAATGGCGTCAACGGCTATCGCAACCCAGTGCTGGGCACGCCACAATCATGGCGGTAAGTCCCCTCTTTGAGGCGTGGCTGGAAAGACCTCACGGCGTCCTTACCTTCCGCATGACACAGGTACTCACCGGACATGGTTCGTTCGGGAGATTCCTGCACTCGATTCATGCGGAAGTGACGCCCGGGTGTCGCCACTGTGCGGAACGCCCGGAGGACACGGTGGAGCACACAGTCGAGGTGTGCCCTGCTTGGGCGGAGCATCGTCGTGCCCTCGTGGGGGCGATCGGCGGCGGAGACCTCTCGCGCCGGGCCTTGGTTGAGGCCATGGTCCGGAGCGAGGAGGAGTGGCAGGCGGTCGCCGACTTCTGCGAAGCAGTAATGCTCGCAAAGGAGGAGGCCGAACGCATCAGGCAACGGCGTTATCGCCGCCGCCGTCGCCGGGATTCTGATCCCGATTTCCGGCCAACGTAGACGCGGGCTTGCGGACAGTGAGCAATGGGTAGCTCGCTGTCCGGCCGTCCGGTAACTGTCCGGACCAAGCCCAAGTCGTCGACGGCGCGCACTGTTCCCGCGCGCCTCAAGGAGTTGTCAGCAACAGCAGAGACCCAGCCGGGTCGAAGCCTACTGGGGCCAGGGTTATCCGAAAGGGCGCTCGAGCCCCGGTATGAAGGCTAGAAGGAACGGGGTGGGTCTTTTAGTCAGTAAGAGTCTGACACTATCTCCCGCTCCGCCCAAGGGCGGGGGATGTCAATGCATGATTTTTTCCCACCATAAAAAAAAAAAAAAAAAAAAAAAAAAGACAAAGACAGCTTTATCTCCGTGTTGCATACTCTACTTTTTACACCATCTGTGAGATAATTAAAAGACAATTTGGTCGACCAAATCATATATTAGAGAAATATAAGTATTATTTTATTAGTTCATCAAACAAAATTCACTTCTCCAAGATTCTATAGTTTCAATTTTCTATAATGCTCCCGTCAGTAAGCACGTTTTATTCTATTTTCTTTTTTCTATTTTTTTTTGTTAGTGGCCAGTTTGAATTTCGAGTCAATTTTTTTGATGGACGTAGTACTCGTACATTTTAATTCACAATGTTGACGGTTTTTGATGTTCCAAATTCAAATCTCATTATTCCCTAGGGATCGGCCATACTGCATTATCGCCCTAGGGATAGAATGAATTGCTTTAAGTGAGGTTTGTATGACGTATAAAACGACATTATCGAGCAGGGTGGTGTAAAAAAATATTTAGGAACATTAAAAATATGCAAGAAAATGAATGGAAAATGTTGGAAGGAGTGGAGGGAGGCCTTTACCCAGCAGTGGGACAGTGTGGGCTAAGTAAAAAAAAAAAAAACAATATACGAAATAATTATAAAAAACCGATGTACCCCTGATCGGTTTGATTAGAAAAGCAACAATACAGAGATAGTTTTACGGAGACACTTAAAAAAAGAAAATTTCCATTTTTCCAGTACCTATATAAACAAAATGTATTTCAATTTTTAGCCCGGTAGCACAAGACGTATAAGCACTAGTAAGCTCTATAATTCTAAGTATTCACTTACGTACATTAATTCACATTTGCCAGTCCACCGGGACCTGTCGTATATTCATAAGGCTAAACGTACAACTATCTCCACATTTGCGATGACGTTTTCTGTCGCGCTCCTCGAGATGGTCTCTACTTTATTTCCCTTGGGGTAAGAGCACCGTAGTCGTAGTAGTAACTTGTAGGTGTTCCTGTACAGGGACGAGGCCATTTTACTGTCATGATTTGAGTATAACCCTCTGAAGTCTGTGTTTTAGAAGTCATAATATTTCATTTTTATTAAGCTATTGCATAGCATCTATCGCGGGCCTTGAGCGTGAAGACCGAATTCAGAAATACCGTAACGAAAATAACCTAGCACCCCCCCACTCATTTGTTTTCTTATCGGTCACCACGCTCAAAAAGTGTAACTTCAATTATTTAGTTTTGGAACGAAGTTCCTTATTGCGCGTTGTGAAAGGGGGCTAGACGGAAAAAAATCTCACGAAAAGTTGTACCGACACTTTTACTGTCAAAATGTAAATCCACGATGGCGGCTGCAAGAAATTATCAACTTTTTCGTCATGGGTGTCATTTTCATGGTTTTCGAGGGTGTTGAAACCGATGGCACTGTCAAAATATAAATCCAAGATGGCGGCTGCAAGAAATTATCAACTTTTTCGTCATGGGTGTCGTTTTCATGGTTTTCGAGGGTGTTGAAACCGATTTTACTGTCAAAATGTAAATCCAAGATGGCGGCTGCAAGAAATTATCAACTTTTTCGATATGGGTGTCTTTTTCATGGTTTTCGAGGTTGCTGAAGCCGATAGTGCTGTCAAAATGTAATTCTCTCCATTTTTTTGAATTAGAAATAAGTTTGTTTTCTTATCGGTCACCACGCTCAAAAAGTGTAACTTCAATTAATATCAAAGAAAAAAAAAACAAAGGAAAAAAATACTGTATAAATAAAATAGATAAAAAATGCTATGTAATAGCTTTACCGCGGCAGTCCCCGTGTGCCACACGTCTTTTTTTTTAAACTAGCTTTTGCCCGCAGCTTTGCCCGCGTACATAAAATAAAGCCTATGTCACTCAGGAATAAAGCAACTTTCTATTGGTGAAAGAATTTTAGCAATCAGACCAGTACTTCCAGAGATTACCTCCTACATACAAAAAAACAAACTTTACCTCTTTATTATATCCGTGTAGATAATGTAGACTAGCTATCTCCTGCGGTTTCACCTGTGTCTAGGGTTACTTTTCCATTTCTAGAGGTCGTAGCGTGTTGTTCATATCTCTAGGAACATAACCTTGGGTTGACTTTGCAGTCAAGCCATGGTTATTGCCTTGAGGCAAAGAAGGAACATAGTTATGGTTTTAGTCAGTAAAAGTCTGACGTGCTCTCTCGTTCGGCCTTCAGCTTTATAGTGCAAAAAATAAGCAGAAGAAGAATTATCCCCAATTATACCCATAATTCTAAAAAACTTAAAAAATTGTAACAAACTATCTGAAGATATTTCTTCAGACAGTTTGTTACGGCTTTGAGAAAACCGATTTGTCCTAAAACAGGGATAGCAAACCATTACTGGAGAACGTGCCAAAGAAAAAAAAAAGGAGAAAATGACGTGCCACCAAAGATTCCAGAAGCCTTACCACAAGTTCTTATGTAACGCGATCTATTTGAATACCTAAACTGAGCTGTTAAAGAGATGGATCTATATAGGAAGTATAGCTCTATCCCTCTTTCTCGTTCGCACGCCTGATATTTTAACACGTCATGGTAAGGTCCCTAACATTGTGATGTAATGTACAAAACATAAAACACTAGCGACCCGCCCCGGTTTTGCACGGATGCGGCTAGTGTAAATATATAAACCTTCTTGAATCACTCTATCTACAAAAAAAACACTGCATCGAAATCCGTTGCGTGTTTTTAAAGATCTAAGCATACATAGGGACAGACAGCAGGAAACGACTTTGTTTTATACTCTGTAGGGAAGACGCTTATTAACTTTTTTAATAATTAACTTAATTTACTAATTCAAAATAATCTTGGCGTATCTATGTATGAACAAACTTTATCAATAACCCAAAAAACCAAATTTGTTACACCCAAGAAGGTATTTTCTTCAGTCTAGCCTATTCAAGTACCTAATAAAGTACAAAAGTTTAGTAATAGACGTCAGTGAAAGGCGTACCTACCTGCTCCATCATATATTGTTTGAAGTTAAACTTTAGGTACTTCAAAATATAGGCAGGGTTCTATTAGAAAATGAAAGTTTCGTTTTGTTGTTGGGTTCGTAAATACGAAAAGACAGCTATTATGGAGATGATTATATGGGCCCATAGAACTAATCTATACTTTAGTTAAGGGCCAAGCGCCCGAAAAGTGCCATAAAACAGTGATTTTCTGAGGCCTACTCCTCCGTAACGGCTAGGTCAATTGGCTTGAAAAAAAAATATGTTTATTATAGATTCATGGACAATAATATCAACATTTGATTTTTTCGTGCAATTAATACTTTTGTCAAAAAAAAAATTTTAGCAATTTCGCAACTTTTCGCAACTTTTCCCTACTCCTTCGAAACGGCTTGGACCTTTAGAAACATTTTTACACATAAAAATTGGTGGTTAAATATTCTTCAAAGTGAACATTGCATATGTAAATCTATCAATATCTCGCAGAGAAAATGGATTTAAAGCGCTTTCCGGGCGCTGCTGGCCGCAAATAAATGCACAGATTTGCGTACTGCCGCCTAGGCGAGTGCGAGCGTTGCGTTCACATAATTTCGGTCAGATGGTTCAAGGGACTATACGCCTTAAGACTAGCTTCTACTCATTTTGAATAATTTTCACCCGAAAAAAATCGTTCCCAAAAACCATAGTTAGTGATTTTTGTATACTATAAGGAAAATCTAAACTAAAAATTAGCCACTCTGTATCTTACTATCAATATCAATACATTTACAAAAAAGGAGATACTGAAAGTGCGTATGGAGAAATTCACACGGGCGAAGGCACTGGCGCTGATTTTGGATGAAATTCGACACTCGAGTACTCGAGTAGATACCTTTTTTAGATAGGTATATTTAAACTTCATGTATAGTAGTGGCAAATAGATGGATTAATTAAAGTTTAATGTAACAAGGCATTCTTCACCAGTCAACCTTTGATTTAAAAAAAAATACACTGTGATAGGTGTGCACAAAAAACAAATGAGAGATATATTTCAAATAAAATGAATTATTATTAAAAGTAGATGCTTATAGTAATAAAACAAATAAATATATCAAACAAAAAAATATTCTCTTGGGTGAAGTGAAAGAGCGCGTCAGACTTTTATTGACTAAAACTCATTTGTGTCCTTCAGTTCCCCTTTGCGTTACAGAGACGCTGAAACTCCTTCAAACGTTTTTGCAGTTCCCGCAGGGAGTTGTACTTACATATATAGCATAACTTTATACTTGAATTATATATTCTCTTCCCAAGTCGTTGACGGCGCGTAGTATTCCACGCGAGCTTCATGGAATCGTCAGCAACCGTAGGGGCCCAGCAGGGTCGAAGCCTACCTGGTCCATGGGTGAAGCAAATCAAATCAAAATCATTTATTTCAAATAGACCATTTGCAGGCACTTTTGAATAGTCAAATGTCGGTCAGTCCAAGAAAAGTGAAGCTAAATCCCGGGGATCCTCCCGGGGCCCTGGAAAAATGGCAAAGAAGGAATAGGTGTGGGTATTTAGACAGTCAAATTCTGACACTATCAGGAGATAGTGTCAGACTCCCCCCCCAGAATCCTAATGTCATGGGTTAACTTCCCAACCTAAAAAAAAAGTGTATATTCTCTTGGAAGAATTTTCCACTCTCACGAGGACGAATCCGCTGACAGAAGTCAGCTTCCTATAAACTCAATATTATTATCGAAACCACTGCTACAAAATTAAATGGACTTTTAAGTGAAACAATCATTTTATCGGCAGGTCGATGAGCCGTTTGTATTACATTAACCTTCCTTTCGGGTCGAACAACGCTAATTAAAAATTTGACACTTAAAAGGTGTAACAATATTAATTTACTTCTGCTAACTAGTTTTACTAAGTTTATTGCCCGTTTGCGTCAATTAGCTTTTAGGTGCGATTTTATTTTGATGATTAATTAATCCATACCAAAGCCGTAGACTTCATTTAATTGTTTGAACGAGCTATTTTTAGAAAGTACTTACTGTTTTGAATTGAAAGCCCATATTTAGTTATTTGCGCCCAATTATTCACAACCAATGATAAAAAAACGGGAAATAATAATGGTTCCGAAAAACAATTTAATCTCCAGCGATCTGTGGCTGACTATTATTCTAATTAACTAGCGTTATAATGAATTACCGACAAAAAACCCAAAACATAAACGAAAAAAAATATCCAATTTAACAACAAATAAGAGCATGTTCAAATTACATTTTCTCCTAAAAAAATGGATCTTCGAATAAAAAAACTAAACTTCCGAATAGAATACTGAACCTCCGACAAAATTACTAAGTTACCGACAACAAAGGTTTGGTCAAAATAATCATATTTTTACAACTTGCATGAACTGTTTTAATTTCTATTGTTGGTTATCAAATTTATTTTTTAGCTCTCAATAATGATGAAAATACCTCAACTGTTCGGCCCGCGCGATCGGGTTCGGATCTACTACATAACTACATTTTCATAATAAACTGAGTTTTGTTTTATTTTTATCTTTGTTCTTGCTGACATTATAAAAGTTAGGAAATATGTCGATTAATAATACAGTATAATATTCTAGGAAACCAAAGTCTACCCACTTGGTTTTCGATTAAGGCATGAAGGGGTACGTATCAAAATCCCGAAAGTTCATTATACCTATGGCTGAAATACCGACGTGCAAAACTCCGAAATACAAAATACCGAAAGGTTTAAATGCCGATAGTCGTTATATCGAAACACAAAATACTGATATTCAAATGCCCGAAAGGACGAAATCCCGAATAGACGAAACAACTTGAACGTAGCGGTTGGTCACAGTTCTAACGTTACCTAACCTATTTCATCCAGTTCAAAGTGCAATCAAAATACAATCTACCTGTGACTAGACTATTAGACAATGGTAAACACATTTTTACGAGAGATTGTGGCTGAAATAGGTTAGGTTAGGTTAGAATTGTGACCAAAAGCGCGCGAGCCGAGCGAGCGAAGCGAGCGGCGCCGCGGCAGCGGCCGGCGAGTGCTACTTCTCAAAATAAAACAAATCGGGACCTTAGGGCACCCCGACACGGATGAGTCGGGATTTTGAACTTCGGGATTTTAAACATTCGAACAAATGAACTTTCGGGATTTTAAACTTTCGACCATACGACCATTTGGTGTTTCAATTTTCGGGATTTCGTCCATCGGTAATTTAAAATTCGGGATTTTTATACGTACCCATGAATACGACTGTTTTAACTTTTTAACGCCTGAAATAGGTACCGATATCGAAGCATACCCGTGGTAAGTAAAATTCATGATATCTGATGCAATTAAAAGTTATTGTTACAAGTACATTTTTATATTTTTTATAAGTTTCTGTATAGCCACTCAGAATAATATTTTCAGTATAATGTGACAGTTAAAATAGCACCACAATCTATGAAATATGAAAGGTAATTTATAAGTAGGCAAGTAAAGATAAAAATTACAAAGCAAAGTTTTCAGTAGAACGTAATTTATGCTGGTAGAAAAGTATTATAGCAATAGACAGTCATGTTTATTTTTCGAAGATTTCAGTATCTCATTCGGTCGTTTCGTCATTTTTATTCGGTCAAAAGTAGTCGGAAAGTTAGTATTTTAGGCAGTAGATTTAATATTTTGAGTAAGGACAATTCTTCTTTTTTTGTCGGAGCTTTTATTACTACCCTAAAAAAACACACCAATAGGTAAAGTTATTCAGGTTTTAACATTTGATAGTATAGTCGGCCTTATAATGTTCCCACTGCTGGGACTCAGGCCTCCTCTTTAGGAGTGGAATTGGCCGTAATCCACCACGTGGACCCAATTCGGGTTGGTGGATGGCACACGTCTTCGAATTTTTGGTTCTAGGACATGCCGGTTTCCTTCACCGTTTTGAGAGCAGTGGTGATGAAATAAATTACACAAAGTATTGCGCCTGGCTAATTTTGAACCCGCGACCTACAACTCGTCAACTCATAAGCCGTTACCACTCAGCCACCACTGCTCTCCATATTTAGTTACTTGCGCCCAATTATTCACAACCAATGATCAAAAAACACAGCAACAGGTAAAGTTATTCAAGCTTTAACACCTCAAAATACTCAAAATATTTATTTATTTATTTATTTAAAGCTTTATGCACAAAAAAACTGTACAAAGGCGGACTTAATGCCTTAGGCATTATCTGCCAGTCGACCTTAGGGTGGTGCAGAAACAAAACATGGCAGGTGCAACTTAATAAACAGACAAAACAGAAGAGAAACAAAATATATACAATAGTAAATACATACTTAGATACATACATATAACAAAAACAATGCTGTTGTGAAAAAACAAATCCAAACCAATTAGCTCGGTGATGATTCTACCAACATCTTGCGAATATGCTCACGTGCCTTCACCTTAAAAGAAAATCGGCTTGTTGCCATCCTGATATTCAGAGGGAGCGCATTCCAAAGAGATATCGCCTGGACAAAAAAGGAAGAGTGGATAAGCCCAGAGCGGTGTGAGGGACATCGTAGAAGACGATTATTAGTAGACCGAAGATTTTTACTGTGCCCAGAGCAAAGAAATTGAAGTTCTGAAATCAGATAAGAAGGGGAAGAAGGATTATCCAAAAAAGAGAACAGAGTAGTCAAGGCCCTTAGCGCTCTGCGCTGACGAATGGGTAACCATTTTAAAAGCAAACGATGCTCGGATACATGATCGTACTTGCGGAGGTTGAAGACAAATCGAATGCAGTTATTCAGAAGACGGTCAAGTTTATTGAGAAGATCTGCATTCAGGTCATAGTAGCACACATCAGCATAGTCGATTATGGGAAAGATTAGGGATTGTACAAGCATTGCCTTTATGTGAGCTGGGAGAAGATTCTTCAGACGATAGAGAGACCGTAGCGTTCCAGTGACTTTTTGACTGACATTTGCAATCTGCTTCCGCCAATCCAGACAAGCATCAACATACAGACCAAGATCCTTGACCTCAGAACCAAACGGGATCACCGTATTGTTGAAGATTACGGGTGGTACGGTTAGTCCATCTAGCTTTCTTAGACTATGGGGGCTCCCAACTATAATAGCCTGACACTTCGTAGGATTAACCGCCACACCAAATCTATCAGACCAGTTTTTAATTACCCGTAAATCCCGGTTTAGCTCTTCGATCGCATCCGATATGTTGTCCACACTTGACCGACAGTACAACTGCAAATCATCAGCATAGAGATGATACGCACACTGAAGCTTAGCAGTTATAAAGTTTATAAAAACAGAAAACAAAAGAGGGGATAAAATACCGCCTTGAGGGACGCCAGCTACAAGGTCGCACCACCCTGAAGCAGAGTCTCCAGCACGAACTGACTGCTGGCGCCCCCGAAGATAAGAAGAAAACCATTCCAGTACCTCGTGAGAGACCATAAGACAAGAAAGGATAGACAAGAGGACTTCGTGACTGACGGTATTAAAGGCATTGGAGAAGTCAATTAACACCATAGTTGTAACTTTGGTGTCTTCCATTCCCCGCCTTATATCGTCAGTCACTTTTAGGAGAGCTGTCACAGTACTGTGCCCGGGCCTGAATCCAGATTGGAATGGGCTGATGAGAGAGTTCTGGTAAATGAACTTGGAGAACTGTTTATGAACACAGGCCTCGAGCACTTTGGACAGGAACGGTAGGATGGAAATTGGACGAAAGTGCCCGGGAAGGGAGGGGTTAGGAACCTTGGGTAGTGGCCGAACATAAGCTTTACGCCATAGGGAAGGACATATACATGAGGATAGAGAAAAATTAACGATGTGGGATATAGCAGGAAGAAGTTGATCCAAAGCAGACACGATCATGTGACGACTAATATTATCGCAACCCACTGCTTTGGATTTAATGGAGAGGATAATCTTTTTGATCTCTTCCGAATTGACTGGGGTGAAAACAAAGGGGGTGATGTTGGGACGCGTCAGACCAGTAAGATAACCAATAGTTTGACTTTTGGTTAGATTGTCAAGCATAGGAACAGTGGAGAAATACAAGTTCAGCTCGTCTAAGCCAATTGTGTTAGGAAGGTCCGAATGTGCGGGTTTACCGATACCTAGAGTTCTGAGGAATTTCCAAATATCGGCAGAAGAAGAGGAAGTGATATTATTTAGAATGTGTCGGCGTTTTGCGTTGCGTATCATATATCCAAAAACAAGACGGTTTTCAACCTGGATAAAATTGACTCGCTAAATTAGATCAGGAATTCTTCGAGGTGAGTCGGTTTCTAGTAAAAACCGCTAACTTCATTTTGCAATATTAGGTACATAATTATTTGCTCCCTCCTCCAAAAACCTTCAAATCCTCTCCGTCGTCGGTTTCCTCTTCACGGCATTTCATACAAACTGACAGGACCGTATTTGTGGAAATTAATGAACCGTACAACAAAATTTGGTATACATGCGTTCGCAAAGTACCTATGTATACACCATATATTTTAAATTAGTACAAATATTTAAAGAGCTTATTAGCAAAGGACTTGTTATTATATATAAGAGACTTTGCTCAATAAACAATATTCATAAACAACAAAGTTATTAGCGTTTGTTTATATCCCAAAATATCGTTCTATTTATGGAAATACACCGTTAAATTTTAATCGTTTTAATCCCGTGGAGGGTCGATCCGGTACATGAAACACTATCGATTTGTAAAGATAATTTTTTTTCAAAACTCGTATTAATTTACGCATGTACGAAATTAATTTCTTTAAGAAAACGTCAGCTGAGCGAGTTCAATGACCTGTAGGTAGTTTGTACGCAACGCCGACTATTATCTACAGGTCATTGAACTCGCTCAGCTGACGTTTTCTTAAACTCGTATTAATTTACGCATGTACGAAATTAATTTCTTTAAGAAAACATCAGCTTAGCGAGTTCAATGGCCTGTAGGTAGTTTGTACGCAACGCCGACTATTACCTACAGGTCATTGAACTCGCTCAGCTGACGTGTGGCAGCGAGTTTTGAAAAAAAGGTACTTTATTTTTTAATTTTATCTTTACAAATCGATAGTGTTTCATGTACCGGATCGACCCTCCACGGGATTAAAACGATTAAAATTTAACGGTGCATAGTACAGGCTATTGATAATTATTATAACGAATTTATAAATGATGACCAAAATGGAAAAAAAGCACTGCGCGTAGTATTTTCTAGCAGCAATTGTTATGAATGATTCCATCAATTATGAATTTACTGATTATGACTTTTCGTGCACTATTTTGGGACGTCGTTTTTTTTACTTTTGACTGCAAAAATATAATCAGTAACGGGTACGGATAGAGCCCCATTTTTTTCGGTACAAATTAAAAATTAACATGAACATTTCTGAATAAAAGAAAAGTAAAAAACTAAAACCGATTATGACAAAAAAAAAACGACACTGAAAAGTATCAAACAAGATTTTCAGGATGCTGAAATAAACAAGGTAACTGGAAAAACAAGAACTAGAAAAAAAGCCGCAGCCACAGGTTATAGGTACCAAACGAAACAATTTAATAAAAATGTTAATGATACTTTTTAATAAATGCCATTGAAGCCCTTTCAAATGATATTAAACACGGTGTTTTTATTCTAACATGTTTTTTTATTTAACACATGACTTTTTGTCCGCTAGAGAGTGTCACTTTAAATTTGAGTAATATTTTGGAAATGTACAAGTGAAGCCCTATCAAATGATACCAAACACGGCGTATTTACTCGTACTTTACTTTTTGTCCGCTAGAGGGCGCCATATCAAATTTTGTGACACGTCACGTAGCCTATATTCAGCGGACAATTAAGACGGTTCTAATGATACCTCATATGTCGAATTCCGATAAGTAGATTAGGAGCTATGAAGGAACAGATGAGCATACTCCCATACTTACGAACATAGCCTGTCAAAATCATAACCCTCCTTTGGCTTCCGCAAAAAAACAACAGTCATTTTCGAAATCTTTACGTTCCGATTACAGTGTAAGTTATTTTCATAATCTGACCAAAGAGTATGTAAAGCTAACGCTTTTAATCTGACTGTGTTAAACATAATAATATATTTAGTTAATACTTAGGTAACAATTTGTAAATTTAAAATGACGTTCGAATCTCGAATCTTATCAGTTCAAAACTTCGCATATTGTCTGTGACGTTGCTAATTTATTAATCATTCTGCTGACAATTTCCGTTGGATACGTATATAGTTGCCTATTTGTGTATGGCTGATAAATCGTCATGTGCTTTACAATTGTCACAGCTTTGTATGATACGTGAGGGGGATATGAAGATTCATTAATATTCCTCTCACGTACATATACACATAAACTATAATTATAGTTCATGGTGTAAAGTATTTTCCCAAGAAAAAAAAAATCGCGCAACGTTTGTTTTTTTTTTTTGAGTTGAGAAATCAGATTCGTCGTTTTCAGACTTTTACTGACTAATACCACATCTATGTTCCTGCAGTTGCTCTTTGCGTTCCAGGAATATTTATTGTCCTTTCATAAGTCAACCCATGGCCCCAGTAGACTTCGGCCCTTCTAGGCCCCTACTGTTTTGCTGACATCACTTTGAGGTGCGCGTGGAACACTGTGCGCCGTTGACGACTCGGGCCCAGTCTGGACGACCGACGTCCGGACGGCGAGCCACCCATTGCTTATCGTCCGCAAGCCCATGCACATAACGTGAAGACCTACTCCAACGTAAATTGAGATTAGGTATGCTTTATATACTTATAGTCTGTTTGATATGGGTCAACCTAGTGACCGTATTGTAGGGCAACTTTTAAATTTCACCTGGTAGCAAATAAAATCGGTGTTTTTCGGTATTGTTTGCTCCTTATTTAACACCGACTTCCGAAATTGAAATTATTTTGATCGTTTTAGTGTTTTGTTTAGTGAATTCAGTTATTTTTTTTATAAAAAGTTAGTTACACACAGGTAGGTTAGGTAGGCGGGGGGTTAGGTATTTTCCACTTTTTTGTTGCACACTATTTTTTTAGTTATACACTTACAGCCAGAGTATCTTTCTCTCATGATAATTCCAACTAACTTGAACCCGGCTAGAATACATTATTTTATTATGAAGTTCCCGTGTCTACCTTCCACTTTCCGGCTCCATCATCAGATCAGTTCTATAGTACCTTATAGACAAAGTGCATCTCATGACAATTCTAATAAGCTTAAACACAGCTAGGATACATTGATTAGTTACGGAGTTCCGGTGCCTATCTTCCGGCTCCATCATCATCATCAGTTTACTTCGATGATACCTTTTTCAACATAACTATTCATAACCATTCATTTATTTGTATTGTTCATTGTGATATCTGTTTGAGTATGAAGTTCCGTTGGCCATTCCTGACTTTCTTCACCAGTTCCACCACATCAAATTCCACTTTTTGACTGTAAATGCTTAAGTCCTTGATGAAAATACCAAAAAGTTTTCTATAATATTTGAGGAGTTCCCTTGATTTTGCCAAGATCTCATCATCAGATCCCGACTTGGTGACCATTTGGGAGGTTTACCCTTTCTAACAAAAAAAGAATTTATTAAATCGGTTTGCAAGCGACAAAGTTATGCGCGAACAGACACTAAAAAAAAATACAAACATCTGAATTGAGAACCTCCTCCTTTTTTAGAAGTCGGTAAGAAAATAAATTGAAATAAAACAATGGAAGTGATGCTGATAAGTGTTTTAATTTACAAGACTGAATTTTCTTTTCACGTAACCTATTTTGAAAAGTCAGAGTCTGTGTTCTTTAACATCAATCAGTCCTGTACTGTACAGGACTGATCAATGTGGTGATACTAAAATATATTTCAATGAAAAAAATAAATGAGCTCTCGAGCACCGATTGTACATAATTATGTACGTCTGTACAACTTGGATGTCCTTGAAAAATGCTTAATTTTCGTGTTTTCCCCAAGTTTGTACGAAAGTTATTTGGTCGAAAATTTTGATTTCTTTATATATTCTTCTATATATATTATATTATTTGTTTTTCCTAGAAAAATCCGAAAAAAGTTTATTTTTTATCTTTTGTTTATTTTTTTGGTGATTTACGTAAACAGTGCAATTTTCCGGGTCAATGAACCCCTAGCGCTCGAGGGGTTAATGGTAAAAATAACAAAGAACACGGGTAAGAAGCACGTAAGTAGATACTGTTGAATGAATTTAAAAAAATACGAATTTCGTTTTTTCCGGCATACACACTGGATATTTACTAGTAAGTTTATAATTTTCCCACTGTTTGGAGGATACAAATCTCATCTCTAAAAAAGACAATAGGTCCGAATGGGTCGTAATCAACCTCACGGACTAAGCGCGCGTTTATAGTATCTCACCAGTATCACACCGGTATCACATGGCTACGCCGGTTTTCACCCTTTTAAGGGCATGCAATTTATGAAAATAAGGGCAAATGATGAAATAAATTACACAAAGTAAAATGCCTACCGGAGTTTGAACCCACAACGGAACACTCTCAAGTAAGTTAAGATTACTGCTAAAAAATGATGAATCAAAAAGAATGATGAACACAAATACAGTGTTATTTGTATAACACAAGCAACCTCTTAGGACTATGGTACTAACATCATAAACAATAACTTTTGTTCTACGACTTTTAAAAATGTAGGTACCTATCATATGGATTTCATCAGATTTTCTTACAAAAATAAAAATATTTAAATTGAACGTTCTAAACATTACGAAGTCTATGCGAAGCAAGCGATAGTACAACAGCGGAAGGGGGTGGGGATCCTTGATGCGCTTGCGTCGCGTCATAGAGACGTAGGTAGATATAACAAAATACAAATTTAAAATGTCTTAGGTAGAACCACAGAATCTTGAAGATTCGTTTTTGGTAGATTTTGTAAAAAATCATAGAACTTATGCTGTTGTTTATGATGGTAATAATACAGTCTTGCAAGGTTGTCAGTGTTTTACAAATAATCCTATATATCAACCCTAATTGAAAGGCAAAAATGTCTCAACACATACAAATAAAAAAAGTAGAGATCAACACGTGGCGAGGTTGTAAATTATTTCCAATTATTCTAGTCGGCTTGTCAGCAAATTCTATTACTTTGACGCAAAAAGTCTTGTTTTGTGGCTTTCAGAGGGATAATATAGAGTGACATGTTTCAGGAGACTAGATCTCTAAATATGCCTACTTACATGGGGTCAGGGTTATCAGAAAGGGAGCTCGAGCTTCGGTATGAAGGCTAGAAGGAATGGAGTGGGTTTTTAGTTAATAAGAGTCTGACACTATCACCCGCTCCGCCCAAGAGCGGGGGTAATCATTGGATGATTTTCCCCACCATAAAAAAAAGATAGGAAGTATGTACTTATACATTTACGTAGGTGTAGTCAGTAAAAATATCTAATAGGGAATTTTATTTAATAAATTAAATACTTTTATGCTCTGGTATGCAAATATGAAAAATATTTTTAAATATCTCCTTCAACAACGAAATTATAAAACTACTATTATTATGAAAGAGAAGTCCGACACGGTCTTTGACGTCAAAGGCCATGATACCCTTACGGCCGCCATGGAAAATGGCGTTATGTCGAAAGAATTTGTCACTTTTTAATATTAGTTAATTTTTCTTTTTATATTCGTTTAAAATTCTTATTTATCTCGTTTGCTTTCCTACACCTTTTGAAATTGTTTTCACAATATAGTAATTTTATTTTTGTGTAATATTTATTTCATTCCTATTTCCTATTGTTTACCTCTTTAGGCAATGATTGCCAAAAAATTTAAACTTTACTACGGTTAAAACAATCTGTCACAGGAAATTATTTATAGGAGTATACAAATAGACATTAATTTAACCATTTGAATACCATAATAAAAGACACAATAGAAATATAATGAGAGAGCAAACGCCAGCGTTCGCTTGGGATTTAATGAATTAACCTTAAGATCCTATACTGCGAAGGATCATGTATCCATCCCAATAGGGTAGGTATATAGCACAGTCTTTTACATAGCGGCGAGCGTCCTCACCGGTCTGCTTATTTGGCCAAGTTACAATAATTTCACTTGCGTCGAACGCCTCGAGTTGGCCACGCACCCGACTCTTTTGTTTTGACCACGTGAATGAGTGTTGAGATGACGTCATTCTCGTACATTTGAAGTTTTCTACTAGCGTTAACGATTGCAGATTGTCAACTTGGCTAGGGGTACTGCTGCTGTAGGATTAGGAGGCAACAGTCCTTGCCATTCAGACACTAGATATACGTGGAGTTACCACGCGGGTCTACGGGGATTTCTTCGTGCCACGGTAAGCTTGTTAAAAATGTTGGTTCCGGTTGTCATTTGCAGATCTTTGAATGTCGTTATGGGTACGGGTAGTCAGAAGCTAAAAATTTTACACCAGTCTTTAGAAATAAAATAAAAATGCTTTTTGTCAGAAAAAAGTAATAACCCGATTGCAGCGCCACCTACAGGGGCCAATTGCATTTTCAAACTATCCAGAGACCTACTGAATCATACACACAAAATTACACCTAATTTAGTCAAACCATTTAGGAAGAGTTAGGTGAGAAACCCACGTACAGAAGAATTATAAATTTATTTATTATTTAAAGATTGTATCGATTACGTTCCTAGGTAATATAATATTAAAGCCAAAAGATACACAAGGACGACGGTCCATATTACGCTATGACATCTTAAAATTATCATGAATCAGGTGTGAGAAAGAGATAAAGCTATACAACCTGTATAGTTCCGTCTCTCTTTTACACCAACATTGTGATATTTTAAGACGTCACAGCTGGATTGGCCTATTTAAACCCATTACTTGGGTTCGAAGTTTGTTTTTTTGACCTAGATATTTATTTTATCCTAAATTATTCTTAGTACTTCTTTTCATTTAGATACTGAAATTAATTCTATAAAAAGGGATCCGTATAATCACACAATCAAATTCTGTTTTATCTTTGTAGATATTTCTTTAAAATTTGAGGGTATTGTTTTTATATCAGGCCTGAAGCAACCAGTATCATTGGTTGTCTTGAATTACAATATGTATTTCTTGTTAATTTTTCGTTTCTAAAAGAAGTTTGTTGATTTTAGAGATTGTGTCTAAACATTTTCTTTAGATCAGTACTGGGGTACTGATCTAAAGAAAATGAAAAAACTACAGGATAGTCAGCTAGGAAACTCCTCATTTAGGTCAAAAATACGAAAAAAAAAATACGTTTAAAAATGTATTTAAGGTTTCGTACCTCAAAAGGATATAAAAAAATACAAAAAAAATACAGCCAACTTCAATGTACCTATTTCTTTTTTTTTGTAAAAAGTTTTTTACTTTACGTTTTTTACTTGTGGTACCACCACTAAAAAGTACCCCTCAGTCAAACCAAAATGGCTATAGCTAGAGTGCATCCGATAACGATTCTATAATCCCAATCACGGTATTACATTAATTTACCTTCCGACTTCATCATCAGATCAGTTCGATACACCCCTCCCCCTTCCCTTTCAGCCAGTCATCGACTACACGTATGAACGAAGCAATTTTACTTGTTACGACAGTTCTGCTGTGATTCTATGAGGAGTTCTGTTCCATATCTTCGAAGTTCATAACAATATAGGACCAACTTGGAAGCATAGCCTTTCAATCAAAAAAATAATTTTCAAAATCGGTCCACTACTGACCGAGATATCGGTGAACATAGGTAAAAAAAAGTACATTCAGCCGAACATAGAACCTCCTCCTTTCGTAGTCGGTTAAAAAACGGGAACCTTATTAATCACTTTGTTGTCCTATCTGTCTGTTTGACAAGACCCTTTATCTGGGGAACGCGTGGAGGTGTCGAGTTAAAATTAAAACCATATACTCAGGTCTGCGGTCCCTTGTAAGAAAATCAAACTTATGTCGCAAAAAACGTACATTTTGACATTCTCAAGGGAATCAAAATTTATAGGGTACTTCTTGTTGATCTAGAATCCTGAAATTATGCATGAAGCAATGATAACTCATAGCACAAGTATAAAACGAGAATAGCCCTTTCCATTGCCCTTTGGGTGAGTTCAAGCCTTCTGATAAGGCCCACTGTAAGTGACCACGTTTAAGAGCCATATGTTATCACTGGCAACTGGCAACACGTACTGGTCACATAGTTTCGTGTGGAGACACTGTTATGTTAGACGAGAAAATACCGCGCAGATTGTCGAACGCTGCCCGGCCGTTTTGGATTCGAGGAAGGGTTGTAAGGATAATACATATCATACCTTATCCAATTCTTTTGAGATATTTTGTATCACATGCCACCAATGTCACATGCTAAAGTAGCACTGCCCTCACATAGCAACAATTTCAATGAAATGTAATTTACCAATATTTTTAACCCAGAAATGTCTCTACTTGACACGGTCAAGTTAATTTAGTTCATGTCGACAATCGTCAAAATTTAATTTCCTCGCTCAATTTTGACCTGAATTTTCCGACCGTATTTAGGAAATACAATACGTGTAGGAGAAGACGTTATTTATTTATCTATCTATATAAAGAGAGAAACGAATGACTATGATACTAAAAAAGGGTGTTGGAAATTTTGCCTTTTCAGGGAAAGGGGGAATTCCATTTGTAATCTTCTTCTTGGTTTCTGTTCTCATGATTATTTGGGGTCTGATCTCCTAACAAATTGGTACCAGGATATTCTATCCTGGGTTGTCGGCACGGCACTGGCAAATGGGCTATCTTGAGGTCTCGCTCAATTCTAAAGTACCATAATAGTAATTGTAATGGTGATTTGTAATATATGTATAGATTTTACATGCAAACTTATAGGAAAGATTACTTGACAGCCTTTTGTACAAAATTAATGAAATAAAATATAAGAAAAGTTTAGCTTAATGGAAACGTCGGCAAGCCGCAGGACATTAATCTATTATTTCATTACTTTATATTTTCATTGTGACCAAAAACAAGGATCAAACATTTGTTTGAATCGCACTAATGGATAAACCAATATTATTTTAACCCTCAATCTCTATGAATTGTTAAATGTAGTGCTCACAATTCGTTTATTATTATATTTTAGAAGTTAGAAATCCATTGTTGAACTTTAAACTCACAATTTCAAAGTACCTTTTGAGGATTATGAATAAATTATACAATGGTGTATAATAAAAATTATTGTGAACTTTTTGGAGAAAATAATCTGTTTCATACATAATTGGGAAGAAAAGTCTCTCCCAAGAATCTCTGACTCTCTTCGAGTCTTGTGGGCTATTGAGTCGTTGGTTTTGACTTAAATTATTGATGAATTCTAGATCTTAATTTGAGAGTCGACAGAAGCAAAAGTTGAAAAATCAACATAATTATTACTACGTTTTGATACGCATTTGATTATTTACTGTGTTTTTTGTAACCAAAATCTCAATTTATTTTATTCGATTAATCATTGCAATCGTCTAACTGTGCTAGCAACACCAAAAAGTATTTGTGATGAATCGCTAAATGCGTTGCTAAGTGCAAATCTCGAGAACAGCTGAACTGATTTCGCAAATTTTTTTTTTTTGTTGTGTTTGGTATTGTGAGGAGAAGGTTTTTATGGAAACAAAAATGAAAATTTTGTTAGTGTAGGGTAGAGTAGGGTAGAGTAGGGTAGAATAGGGTAGAGTAGGGTAGAGTGGGGTAGAGTAGGGTAGAGTAGGGTAGAGTAGGGTAGAGTAGGGTAGAGTAGGGTAGAGTAGGGTAGAGTAGGGTAGAGTAGGGTAGAGTAGGGTAGAGTAGGGTAGAGTAGGGTAGAGTAGGGTAGAGTAGGGTAGAGTAGGGTAGAGTAGGGTAGAGTAGGGTAGAGTAGGGTAGAGTAGGGTAGAGTAGGGTAGAGTAGGGTAGAGTAGGGTAGAGTAGGGTAGAGTAGGGTAGAATAGGGTATAGTAGGGTAGAATAGGGTAGAGTAGGGTAGAGTAGGGTAGAGTAGAGTAGGGCAGAGTAGGGTAGAGTAGGGTATAGTAGGGTAGAATAGGGTAGAGTAAGGTATAGTAGGGTGGAGTAGGGTAGAGCGGGAGCAAAGCCGCGGGCAAAAGCTAGTTAACAGATAATATCTGTTAATTTAGCAAATTGGCGGATGACAGCTCTCTTGTTCGGTTGGCGATCGTTAAGACCGAATGCACAATTTGTGTCCTGCATTAATGTCGTGACAAGAAAATGTAACCATGGGTTCGCTTCTGAAAAGAAAATCCGGGGTCCTGGAGGGGCCCAGCCGGGCCAGGGTTATCCGAAAGGGAACTCAAGCCCCGGTATGAAGGCTAGAAGGAACGGGGTGGGCTTTTAGTCAGTAAGAGTCTGACACTATCTCCCACTCCGCCCAAGAGCGGGGGTTGTCATTGGATGATTTTTCCCACAATAAAAAGGCTAGATAAAGGAACATAGGAGTACGTTTTAGTCGGTAAAAGTCTGACTCACCCTCTCGTTCCTCCCTAGACTGGGAGAAGTCATTGGATGATTTTCCACCTTAAAAAAACAAACGTGATTGAGCTCATAAGTACTTTTACTCTCAGAAATCCCTATAGTCTCTAGTTATTGTTATCAACACGCTCTCGTTATTAAGCAGAGACTTGCTTAATGTCATTAAGTTTAGGTAAACGAGCCAAAACCTAATAAAGATGGCATGAAAACCAAACTTTATTGCAAAGCCGTCATTCTTAGTATAACAACGCACACTCATTGTTATAAGTCTTGCATTAAGCCTTAGATAAACCATATCTATATAATTCGTTACTCTTTTTATTATTATTACTAGTTGGGAGTACCAAATTTATAATAATAATGATAATAATTTTCTCTAGAGTCTTGACCGTAGTACCTTGAACCACAAAATAGATATGTTGGTACAGGAGTTAATCTACATACAAAGCGCGCCCGAGCAACGCATACATAGACACCGCTCACGGACACGATAGCTCGGAGCGCCTCGGCCCGCTCGTCAAACAGTTCCTGCTCAAACGCTCATTAGTGTACGTCCACCGAGCGTAGTTATAAAAAATGAAGTACATACATGAGATTGTCTACCTACCTGTTTTGTGGTAGTACCTTGGACCCTGTTCCCGATACCGGTAGGATACTGTTTTTTTTTTTTAATGTTTTTCTTTTTATTGAAATATTTAAATCTATAATTAAGACATTTAGATATTAAGTAAATAAAGAGATATCTAATCATATAATTGTATATATACATAATTTATCTAGTGCAATTATACGCCAAATCAGATATTACACAATACCGATTGCTCATTATGACCAATGCCATATTTAGCCAACTATATTTACAATACAGTGCAGGTTTAAGTCTAGAGTCTATTTAAATTTTAGAAGTCTATTTACTATGCTATCAGGTATCCTGCACGCTTAGCCAAGTTGTTATTCTGCAATCGTTAACGTTGTCGAAAAGTGATGAAACGTATGGGAATGACGTCATCTCAACGTAAAGTCGCGTGGTCAGAAAAAACGAAAAGACAATTCGTAGCCAAGTTCACATCGTTCAAAATCGTTTCTACAATGTTTAACGCTACATCCTTTGTTATACAAACGCTACATTGTAGAACGAGCGGCCGATTCAGGCGCGTCAACATGGCTACCAACTTATCGTTTTCTACAATTGCTGTCACCGAGGCGTTACCGATTAGAGAACGGAATTCGATTGTAACTTGGCTAGGGGGGCTGGTAATAATAGTATAGCCAATAGAGCGTCAACTCAAATTATGTGAAATTCTGACAGTGCGTAAGTCAATAATGGCAATTTTACAGGAGAGTAAAATAACAATAATAAATTATATGCATTCGAAAAATTCAACAGTGTATGTGTCTGACCATTCTGACTATGGAACTCTTCTCGAAGAAGTAGACCTCTCCAATCGCACATCCTTTATCTCGATATTTTTTCATACAATGCTTTTGGGGTCGTATTATCGTCTTGAGATACTGTGGTATGTTAGACGAGAAGATACCGCGAAGCTTTACAAACGCTGCCCAGCCGAGTTGGATTCATTGATTGATCTCTTTTTTTTTTTTTTTTTTTATCTGTTATAAACTAGTACTTGACTGCGATCCCGCCTGATGGTAAGCAGTGATGCAATCGTTGATGGTGAGGCGCACTAGTTTATTAAGAGCCTATT
Organism: Mythimna ferrago; assembly: GCA_910589285.2. NCBI lineage: Eukaryota > Metazoa > Arthropoda > Insecta > Lepidoptera > Noctuidae > Mythimna > Mythimna ferrago. The sequence continues at coordinate 5,791,822 of OU342691.1, read as the reverse complement.
CACTCTAGCCTTGAAGACACCCAAATTATAATCAGACGGAAAGACCGCAGCAGGCAAACTGTTCCAGTCCTTCGAAGTGCGCGGTATAAATGACGAGGCGAAACGCTTAGTCCGGACCGTAGATGTTTCAACAACGTAAGGGTGGATACTCGCCGTGCGTCGGTTTGTCCGATGGTAGAAATGAGATGGCGGAATCAAGTCATGCAATTCCTGCGCACACTCTCCAAAATGCAATCTGTAAAACACCGAAAGGCTGGCTACCCTACGCCTGTGCTCAAGGCTTTGAAGATTGGTCTTAACCAAATCTGGATCATCAATCAGCCTCTTCGCACGCCTTTCCACCGAGTCCAAAGCTGCCAGGTGGCACTTCGCAGCACCAGCCCATATGTGGCTGCAGTACTCCACACACGATCGGACCTGTGCTTTGTATAACATTAAAAGCTGTCTCGGTGTGAAGTACCGTCGGACTTTTGCGAGAACGCCTAGTTTCCTAGCAGCTACTTTGGCTTTGGACTCAATGAACCGCCCAAAATTGAGGTCGGAGGAAATTTCGACACCCAAGAGCTGAAGGCGGTCGGTACAATCCAATGATACATTCTGAAAAGTAGGAGCCGAGGTGAACGGGCTCCTTTTGGCGGTGAACAGACACGCCTGTGTTTTGGCTGCGTTGAATCCCACCAGATTGGTTTCGCCCCACTTGGAGACTGCCTGAAGCGAGATATTCGTACGCTCTACCATAGCCTCTCGTTCGGACCGGATTTGCTCTTTACTAGCCCGAGCACCTGGCAGGTATCTCTCTACAACTGTGCTATCATCTGCATATCCATAGATACCGGGCATCAGCAGATCATTAATATGCAGCAGGAAAAGAGTTGCAGAGAGCACTGACCCCTGAGGAACTCCGGCATTAGTCGTCATGGGCTCTGATGAGCATCCATCGACAACAACTCGAAGAGACCGTTCTCTCAGGAAGTCTTTTACCCAGTTAATCAGACCAGGAGAAATGCCGTATGCTGGAAGCTTACTCAAGAGGCTAGCATGCCATACCCTGTCGAAGGCCTTCGAGACGTCTAAGGAGACAGCAATTGCTTCCCCATTCTTCTCGAGGGCCTCGCCCCACAAGTGGGTGGCATACACTAGTAGGTCCCCAGTAGATCGATTGCGGCGAAACCCGTACTGTCGGTCACTGAGGAGATCGTTACCTTCTAGGTATGCCATGAGGCGCGAGTTCAACACACGCTCCATAATCTTGCAGAGTATGGAGGTTATCGAAATCGGCCGATAGTTGGATCTTTCTCGAAGATAGACCTACCCAACATGATTATCTGTCACAGGCAAACGTAATCGTCCACAACGTCGAGTGTAGATTCTCCGATCTTAGTCTGACTCAGCGCTGCATGGCTATTTACCATGAATCTGGTTTTATTCATGTGGATCCACTCTTTCAGAAGTTCTACTTAGTCATGGAATATTGTAGTGAGCTCTTCGGTAGTCTCAGCCATGACTACTATGTCATCGGTAAACTGAAGGTGAATGATTTACTCGCTATTGACATTAATCGCATAATTGGCTGAGTTAGGTACCTTTTGGGCCTTTTGGCTTTTGTGCGGCACGAATAAGCATTTTTTCTTTCTTTCTTATATAATACCTAAACCTCTCCACTCCAGAATAATGAAAACATCCTCGATTGCAGCCGTAAACAGTTTCGGGGAAATGACGTCTCCCTGCCTTACACCCTGCTGCAGAAGGATAGCCTTGGAGATCTGGTCCTGAAGTCTAAATGACTTTATAGCGTTCTCGTATAAACACTTCAGCAGTTCGATGTATCGATAGTCAATCTGGCACTGTTGGAGAGAATGCAGTACAAACCAATCAAAAGTTTTCTCGTAGTCTACAAACATTAAGTAGAGAGGCAAATTAAACTTCTCGGTCTTTTATACGAGCTCTCTGCGACTGAGCGACTTGAAGGAAAAAACAAGTTTTTAATGAAAATCATTTTTTCATAGCAAGCTTTTATAGCGCAGTATACCTGTATAATTAATACTCGTCAAGACGAATCATACCAGCCCAAACTCGATGGGGTTGTGTCAATTAACTACCGAGTTCCTACGGCCGCCTTTCCAGATCAGTTCCATGTCATAATAATTTTAAATTGTCATCTAATTTACACATGCATGCAAAATTTCAGCTCAATCGGTAACCCGGAAGTGGATCATATTTAATTTACAAGATTTGATAACGGACATAATTATTACAAACATCGGGACAGGTGAAACTAAATAAAAGCTTAGCTTGGCTTTAGCTTGAGTCTGTTTCTTTATTTCTTTTTGTATTCGAAAGCACCAAAAACATATTCACAAAAGATTCACACTTCCTTGATTTCTGCCTTCCCATTTTGTAAATTAAAATATCTAAGCATACAATCCAAACCATTTTATAATAATAATAATAAAATGTTTGTATTTGGCTTAGCCGTGAGACATATTGTTTTTTTTATTTTGTTTTTTTTTTACTATTATTACTTAATGTTTATTTTAATTTTGCAATTACTTGTTTATATACGTATTATGGTGTGCCAAATAAACATATTTTGTCTCCTTCTTTATTTATATATGGTTAACGATATTGTACAAAAAAAAATCTGTAATGCAGGAATATAAATGGCGAGGGTTGACCAAACCGCATATTTTGTAACTACAAGTTGTGCCCGCGACTGCGTTCTACTTACTAAAGTATATCGCTTAGATAACCTAATCATATTTGCCAATGAGAACCAAAACTGCTTTTGTGGTCAGTTTATTTAAAAAAAAAAAATCAACATTTCAGCTTAAAGACGTCCATTGTCGGATATAGCCATCCGCAAAGTGTCATCATGCTACAACTAACGATCAGGGGCCCAAGTCTGCTATTTTTATAAATTCGTCATTCCAACACGATCACGTTGTCATTTTGCTAAAAGTTCGTAATCTGCTAAATCATAATGATCGATCATTGATCGGTCAGTGGTATCGTAATGGAGTTGTGGTAGAATGATAATATCGAGCATATTAAAACCAATAACTGCACAATAACGTTCTAATGGTAGAACACTGATCAACTAAATTGTCAAAGTTTTAGCAGATTATCGCATACGTCAAATATTCATTTGTCAATATGTACAAGATTACTATTCTATGCCACTTCTTTGAATGGAGTGTCAGTGGTTGACCATTGGAAAGTCATAATGACGCCATTATATTAGTAGATTACCAAACTTGTCAAAATCGACAATCATGACACCAATGATAGATCATTCTGACACTATTGTAATAGCAGACTTGAGGCCCTGATCTCGTGACCCTCGGCAGGTCATCGGTCCACCTTGTAGAAAGCCTTCCAGTTTATTGTAGAAAATAATTAAATATTACTTCGTTGCTTAGTCGGCTCCTGAAAAAATTGAAGCCAAGCAAAAGGCGGATTTGTGGTTTGCTAGGAGATAACTCTACACGTCCAAAAAATTGTGTTTGCCCTTATCATTTATGGTTTCAACCTTAAATACCTCAAGCTTATATTCGGATTATATAAGGAAGGAAAGGGATTGATCCCGACCCCATAGATAACATAACTCCATGTTTCTGTCACAAAATTAAATACCCATTTGGGCCTTTCTACCGAGTTACATACTATTATAAAATATAACCGTAGTGCCAGATAAAATATTAAGAACTAGTTTCTGGGACTTCAAAAAGAATATAAATAAGAATTAAATATAAAATAAGAATATAAATATATTTTTTTGTAGCCCCAGAAACTAGTTCTTATTCTATACATTACTTATATAGTCCGGGACGAAAAGTATTTTATTTATTTAAACTTCATGTATAATCGGTACATAGGCGTAATTAATGCAACAAGGCGTTCTCTACCAGTCAACCCTGGGGTTAAAAAATAAAAAAGACAACACTGGTGTTGAATATAATAAAACTTGTTTAATTATGACTGTTATTAATTTATTAATGTAAAATAGAAAAAAATAATTAATGCATAATAATAATATAATAGAGTTTAAGATATTTGCACACCCTGAGAAATAACAAACACGTCGTGAGCCACTTTTATTTAAGATCTTGCATGCATACAGTATTATTTTAATTCTGTCTGCATACACATGTTTGCACAAATAATTTTTTTTATTCTAAAAATCTGTTTCCTCCGCGGATCTCTAGCACTGGTTGAAATTGACGGATCATCCGACTTTTAAATAAATTGAGTTTTTGTCGTCTCGTTATCATGAAATGCGGCTTGCCCCTTATTTACATTTTAGAAAACAAAAACATAATTTGTATAAGCGGTCATTGTTTTAAAAAAAGATATTTTATTATAATTAAATTTATCATTCGTTTATCATAATATTAGCTAGGTACGAGTTTTTCAAAGTATTAATTGTACTGTATAAGTTTTTAAAACAGGAATCGTCCTTCTATTATTAAGCTAATGTATGTTTTTTTGTTTGTATGTTTGTTAGTTAAATACTCCAAAACTTCGCTACCAATTTTAAAAATTCTTTCACCATTAGAAAGCTACATCTTTAGTGAGAATATAGATATACGACTCGTGGCAAGGTTGAGGATACCAAGCCGCGAGGAAGATCACCTATGAGGTGGACTGACCAGATAAAGGCGGCAGTAAATTGCTCATCATTACTGCACGAATGCACGAGGAAGGCGGCCATCAGAGAGGAGTGGCGACGTGTTGTGAAGCTTGCCACCAACACCTTTTTTTTTATGGTGGGAAAAAATCATCCAATGACAACCCCCGCTCTTGGGCGGAGCGGGAGATAGTGTCAGACTCTTACTGACTAAAAGACCCACCCCGTTCCTTCTAGCCTTCATACCGGGGCTCGAGCGCCCTTTCGGATAACCCTGGCCCCAGTAGGTGCCACCAACACCTGAAGTGATGACCACGACCACTCTGTCAAGAGTGATAGCGACGAGGAAGAAGATAGATATACAACATATGCTATATTTACAACAAAAAAAAAATGGGAAAAGGTAAGGGAGATGTGATGAAATTAAAAGTTATCCTGTAGGCATTTCATCATCATTATCATTTTAGCCAAAAATATCCACAGGATATACGCCGTCAGTGTCGCTACAACGAGTGATCTTTCGCATGACACATAGCCATCGGATTCCCGCGACGCTTACCAGGTTGTCAGTCCAACTTGTGGGAGGCCTTCTGACGCTGGCTCTTCCGATACGTTATCGCTACTCCAGAACCGTATCTACCACCTGTTCTGCGAGTAATGTTGCCCCACCCAATGCCACTTAAATTTGGGATTCTTCGGGCTGCATTGTTTTTTTTTGTTATCTGATATAAACGAATGCTTGATTGCGATCCCACCTGATGGTAAGCAGTGATTACACAGCGCACTAGTTTATTAGGAGCCTATTCACTGTATTGGTAATTTTAGTTCTTCTGCGGATATCTTTATTTCTGATTCCTTTATGCAAGGAAAATTCGAGCATAACCTTTTGGACAACTTAAAGCCATCTGATGATTGTGAGTGACCCCGTTTCAGAGCCTCATGTAATCACTGGAAACACGCACTGCTCATAGACTTTTCTTCTTCTTGGTCGTTTCAATCTTGCCAGAGTAGTCGTGGTTAGGTTAGCTCTCCGGATGCTGAATGTCAAGTTACGTCGCACAACTTCTTGCCAGGTTTGCCTGCTGGCAGTCATCCGGACGCATTCGTTAAATGGGCCGCCAACAGCCGTGTTAATCTGGTCAGTCCATCGCATCGGTGATCTGCCACGAGGCCTTGTTCCGTCCAGCTTTCCTTGTGTAACAAAGCGTTCGATGGAGTCACCTCCACGTCGACGAATATGCACAAGGTATTTAAAAATATGACTGTTCACCAACTTAGACAAGCGTTCCTTTACGCCCCGTTCCTCGAGAATGAAAGCGTTTGTTCGAAACTCGGTCCAAAAGACTTCAAACATTTTTATCCAGCACCACATTTCTAATGCGTCGATCTTTTTGGTCTCTGTCGGTCGTAGGGTCCATGTTTCAGCGGAGTATAAAAATATGGAAAACACTAATATTTTGACGAGTCTAGTCTTTGTGGCCATAAACTTTTAGGCAAGTTTAAAAGTAGATTTTCCCATATTATCACCCAGAAAATGTTCCCTCTATGTTACGACGAACTACTTAGGTATCATTTTATTTCCTCATTGGAAATTCAGAAGGAATACCCGTTCACTAGTCATTTCATGGCTCGTTTAACTTCACCGCTCAATATAATGATCCCGTGTTGAATACATGATAAGATAGTTGGTAGATAATTTAGTTTATAATATGTTTTAAAAGCAATTGTTATTTTTTTTTTTTTTTGTAAGTGATAAATTCATCCAATGATCTATTATCTCAATGATCTATATCTTCGCGCCCCTGAGCGGAGCGGGAGATAGTGTCAGAATTTAACTGACTAAAAACCCATTCTTCTTCCTTCGTTGCCTTTCGTGCTAAGGCCGAATCTTCGTTTCAGAAGCGGACCCTTGACGCCAGCAGGCTTCGACCCTGCTGGGCCCCTACGGTTTGCTGACAACTTCTTGATGCGCGCGTGGAACAATACGCGCCGTCGACTCCTAGGTGTTTCCATATGAAGTACGTTTATTTCAACGTAGAAAGAAAGAAGAAAAGACAGAAACTAAATATATTTCTAACTCGCACAGGACAAAAAACATTATCGGTTAATCAGGCGCCAAAAGTTTTAATTCATCATCATCATCATCATCAGCTTTTTTAATGTTCCCACTTCTGGGAATGGGCCGTAATCCACCACGTGGGCCCAGTGCGGGTTGGTGGATGTCACATGTCTTCGAATTTTTGGTTCTAGGACATGCCGGTTTCCTCAGGATGTTATCCTTCACCGTTTTGAGAGCAGTGGTAATGAAATAAATTACACAAAGTAATGCGCCTGACAGGGTTTGAACCCGCGACCTACAACTCGTAACTCGGAGCCATTACCACTCGGCCACACTGCTCTCAAGTTTTAATTAGTCATTCATAATTATTATGGCTCTCAAGGACTGGCGGGATGCGATAATGTAATACAATTTAACGATGTTCCGTCTTTAGTATCGAATATTTTAAATTATGCTGAAGTAAACAATTTCTGTTAAGAAATCCCTAAAAAGTAATTGAGATTGTTTTTCCTAATTTTTATAATTATCTCACGGAATTTTAATGTTGAAAAAGTTTGTTGTTTCACAATTTACCAATTATCTTCTTAAAATCTATACTAATACTAGCTTCTGCTAGTGGCTTTGCCCGCATGATTTTCCATAGAAACTTTGGACCCCTGTTTAGACCCCATAGGGGGTGAATTGAAGGAGTAAACTTTTAGTTCTGGCTTACGTCATAAAAAGTAATCTTTTGCAAAATTTCACGTTCCTAGTTCCGCCGGTAGTTTCAGCTTTTCGTTGAAATTTCAGTCAGGCAGTTTCTCGTTTTTATATAATATAATAATAGATTATAAAACTTGAAAGTTTATCTGTTTGTTTGAACGCCTTCATCTTAGGAACTAAGGGTTTCCATTAAACATATATTTTATTGTTTGATAACCCATTTATCAAGGCAGGCTATAACATACATTATTATGACATCACGCTACAACTTAAAAGAGCAGAGCAGTAACCAAGGACGCAGGTGAAACCGTGGGGGACCGCTAGTTTAGTATAATAATTCTTGTGAAAGTTAAAACCAAAAACATAATGATGAATGCGTTTCATTTAACGCGTCGTCCCCTGCTCTTTAACACAGAACAAAACTTCTCTATTTTATCAAGTTATGCTAAACGATGTTTAACGATGTGTCCTTATAATTTATGTGATCCCGATTGCGGTTAACCGACAAGATTGATAATGAAAAATGGGGTGCCTATCGGGCGATAAGCTTCATCAGGCGTGTCATAGCATTGATTTTCCTTAATCAGGGTGATTTTTCAGGGTCTTACGAGTACCCTTCCCAATCAATCTATCGTCAACTTGAACATGGTTTAAAAGTTTGTGGTTTCATCCAACACAATCCAACGCAATCTATACTAATATTTAAAGAGGTATAGTTTTAATAGTTTGTTTTTATGTTTTTTTTTTGTTTGTAGGAGGTAATCTCTAAAATTACTAGTCCGAGTGCGAATTTTTTTTCACTGGTAGAAAGCTGCTTTATTCCCGAGTGACATAGGCTTTGTCTGGTAGATATTACTTTTAACGATAAGAACGCCATTGTACCTATAGATTTAAGTTTATGTATAAGCTAGACGTTATTTATTTATAAAGTTTATTCTATTCTATGTTATGTATGCGAATGAAGTCGCGGGCAAAAACAGTAAGTGGCTATGTAGAAAAGAAGAGAGATATCGCCTTAACGCTCTGTTGGCATTCGATAAATCCGTAACATTTCACAAAATACATGTTTTTTTAAAAACCTTGCTAGTTTTTGGAAAACATTTTGAGTGATTCAAAATTTCGGTTAATATGCAAGAATTCTTATAATATAATATTTTTTCAAGATTTTTTAATTTATGAATACATCATGATGGGGTTAAAGTCCACACCATCATCGAACGGTTACCAGACGGCTGGACGGCGAGCCAACCATTGCTTGTCGTCGACAAGGCAGCGCCTACGGTGGCTGGTGGTCAAAGTGAGGGTCCCGATGGCTGGGACGTGCGGATGTCCATTCCTTCTTTCTAGAGGCCGTCTCTTTCGCTGGCATTACTGCTTCGCAGAAGGAGGCGTCTGCCTCTTTCCTTTTCCTTCGCTCCAGACCATGACTTGAACAAGGCCCTGGCGTGAGAAGTCGCCGCTGACTGTTTTGTTCCGAAAACATATATATTCTTTTTTTAAATTTATTATTACTGTATTTGCAATCAGTCTGTGAGCAAATCTGTTCTGTGATGCTGTCATATGGAGTAGCTTCCCATTGGTAGCATCTGCTCATCAGCTGTCTAGAGCTGCTGCCTGCCTTCTAGTTCTAGGATATTATGATGTTTTAGTCGTAGCACATAATGATTCATGGTGAGCTACGGGTTAGGGTGATGGATTAGCCGCTCTCTGTATTTAGCTGCCAAGCTACGAATCTCCTCTTTGATTGTTTTCATTTCTCTCTAGTGAACTTTTATAATGGTTCTGAAAACATTATTATAATATTCTATCATCCCTTTTAAAAATAAGAAAAAACAGTATAAAAACTGAATATTCCAGTGTTACCAATTTGAATAACAAAACTGACTTAGTCGTGGCAACACAGTGGGTTTAAAATGCAATCTTTTGGCACGAGCTCCTGCATTTTAAATAGGACAGGACAGGGTAGTATTTTAATATAAATAAATCAGAAGGTTAATAATATTGACTGATATCTTCTTTTTCTTTCTGCTCTTATCACATATTACTTAGGGTCGGCGCAATACGTTTTTTTTCTTCCATTATGTACTGTCACCCTACAGGGTTACAATATTGACTGATATATCATAAATAATTTATTTGCGTAAATAATGTACAGATCATTATAAACATAAATAATAGTACATTATGATACAAGTGTATAATGTTGGTGATTACCGCTGAGGCGGTATTTCGAGTATATCCGAGCCGAAGGCGAGGATCTTTAGAGAGCCGAGGACGGTAATCGCCAATATTCACGTGTATCATACGACGTTTTTCGACACACTTGAAAAGAAAATTTTTACAAATTAATTAATTATTGCTTTATCAACAAAACTGTTTTTTTTAGTATGGCGGCAAAAAATTGTTCTTTCTTCTTATGCGCGCGCATCCAAAATGGTGGCTATAGACTAGCTACTCAAGCTAGGCTGTTTGAATAAAAATAAGAATGAGTTTGCTTATGTTTTTAAACAGAAAAAATATTTTTATTTTATGAAAGGTTTTATTTATTAAACATGTAAAAGTTAAAATAGATTATTTAAACACAAATTAGCATAAAATAAGCAAGCAAGACACTAATTTGTACTATTGAACGCAATACCTAATGTTTTTCTTTTCGAATTCAATGTTTGATTTGAGAACAGAGGTTTAACAAAAAAGATTATCACTACATTATCACACTTGTGCATAATGGTAATCAAAAAGTCACAGTTTGGTTACAAGCTACATTATAGTGTGTCGAAAAAATGATTTCCTATTCTGTAGTTATTTAATTTTGGCGCGCAAATATAAAATATAGTAGTTTAAATTAATGATTAAATATAATCATGCAATGCTTGAAGGAAAAACATGATAGTGTATTTCCTCTTATTTGATTATTTATTTATTAGAAACCTTATTTACAGTATATTCGAAGTCTGAAACACCTGTCTAGTATTTTTATGTAAAGAGTCTATGTACTGAAAACCGTATCCTAAAAAATTACAAAGTTATAAGCTTGTTAATTTGCGTATTGCGTGCTTTGTGTAATTTATTTCATCACCACTGCTCTCAAAACGGTGAAGGAAAACATCGTGAGGAAACCGGCATGTCCCAGAACCAAAAATTCGAAGACACGTTACATTCATCAACACGCACTGGGCCCGCGTGGTGGATTACAGCCCATTCCCTCTCCTAGAGAGGAGGCTTGAGTCCCAACAGTGGGAACATTAAAAAGGCTGGTGATGATGATGATGAAGCTTGTTATGTTATCTTGTTGTCCGCACAAATACATGGTTACCAGGTCATCCGGACGAATGAGGGGTGGTTTTGCTCCTGCACCCGGCTGTGCACTGGTTCCTGCCCGCTATGACCTGCCATGGCCTCTGTTGTACTTAGTGTCGGTGATATCCAACTTTTTAAAAATATTTTTGGAAAAAATATAACATGGTGTAGGTAATAAAATTATTGGAATCGATTCAGTTAATGATTCTGAACAAATTATATTCAAGTTACGCATATACTAAAAATAATGTTGTATACTTTATTGTAGGTACTTACTTATAAGAAATATAACAAAGAAAAACTTATATCTAAAACATATATGTACAATAGGTGGCCTTATCGCATACCGCGATGGAAGAGATCGCGGAATGCGATAAGGCCGCCCATTGTACGGCATCCTCGAATGGACAGTAATTGTCAGAAAATGTTATGAACTTTTACGTACTCATAGTAGCATAGTCGTGTCAAAACTTTTTGCGAAAGCCTCAATATAAGATATTTGGAGAACAAAAAGACAAGATTGATATAATAAACAAAATTTAATAAACCTTGTTTAAAGATCTATCGAAACGTCTAGTTGACACTTCGCGTGACCCACAGGCTGGCTTTTAACTCGGACAGAGGATAAGCATTGCCATACAGCAAGCGTGGCAATGCCGCCAGTCTTTTGGGCACATTACCAGTCGACAGCGATGTGGAAGAGTTTTTGACGGCATATTTTAGTTAGTTTCAATTAGCGTAGGGTTTTATTATTTATTTATTTTTTAATTTACTGTATATAGTCATTTACTTACTGTAATTGTAGTTAAGTATTTTTTAAATGTCAATTATTCGTGGAAATAAATAAATTGTACGTAAAAACATTTGAAAAGTATAAACCTTATCTAAAATAAAATGTGTCTTGGACCTTTTGTTTCATCTTAACAAGTGGCTTGTAGACTAATCAACATTTTTTTTATTTTAATTCCATTTGAGTATAACAAGAGCAAAGAAATTTTAAGTTTTAGTGATCTTGACTTGTTCATCATTTTAAAGTATTATTTCTTGTATAACATTGGAGTTTGTCTATCAATCTCTATAATTTATTCTCAAGCATGTTAGGATTGGCTTCCAAATTAACTTTATTTATTTATTTATTAAGACTTCATGCAACATAAAAGTACATAGGCGGACTTAATGTGGTAGGAAGTCTAAATACCACTAATTTTCAAGAGGTATACATGATCTCGATTGCTCTTTTTTATTTTTTTAAATGAGAGTTTTAAACGTATTAAAACGTGGTTGCTCACAATAAGCCTCATCGGAAGACTTAAAGTCACCCAAAGGACAATGAAAAAGGCTATGCTCGGAGTTTCCTTCCGTGATCGTATAAGGAATGAAGATCCAAGGTAACCGAGATAGCCCGAAGAATTGTTAAACTTAACTAGTCAATATAAGTTGTCAATAGTGAGCAGTAGTACATTGCTCACAGAGCAATTGTTTGTTCTGAAGCGACCGCGTTCCGAAAGACGCCGTGTTGTAAGGCCTCCCACAAAGTGAACCGATGAGGTCATCACCAGGTGGCGAGGGTCGTAGGAATCCGATGGATGCAAGACACACGGGACCGTTTGTTGTGGTGACATTTGAGGAAGGTTTATATCCAACAGTGAACATTTTCCAACTGAAATGATGATGATTATGAAACGGGAGTACCATGGAGCAATGGTTACACTGAACACATAAACGAGCATGGCAATTGAGAGTTGAGTGAGCATTCAAATGTCTTACTGATGTTGGCGCACGTATTGCTAAAGCCTAAAGCTAAGTGGTGCTGATGGTCATATTTGGTTGTCATGGATTGGTTCATAAAAGGAGCTGATGGAACATAGGTGTGATTTTAGTCAGTAAAAGTCTGTCACGCCTTCTCACTCCTGCAGAAAAAATCATAAGATGACTTCCCACTTCAAAAAAAAAACGCATTGTGTTATCGTGCATTTCTTTATCGACTGCACTTTAGATCATGTCATGCACTTAAATGAGAATTTAATTAAAGGAATAAGTCTGCCTCACGATGTATCGTTAAGATACGAGAGAAGCGAGGTAATAAAGTTAGTTAAAAATAAATTGCTGTAGACTACCTCCTTCGATGGTCGTAATAGCTCATGATTAGTTGCTACATGCATGTAGAGAGTAGTGAAGAGGCAGTGTTACCTACATGTGATGTGTACGCACACTAAAAACTACATCAATAAAATAATAATATTCTTATCTACACTATATATCTATTTATATATACATATATAATATTAGCATAATCGGCCTTATAATGTTCCCACTGTTGGGCTCTCAAGGAGAAGGAATGGGCCATAATCCACTACGCGGGCCCAGTGCAGGTTGGTGGATGTCACACGTCTTCGAATTTTTGGTTCTAGGACATACCGGTTTTCTGACGATGTTTTTCTTCACCGTTTTGAGAGCAGTGGTGATGAAATAATTACATAAAGTAGTGCGCCTGGTTGGGTTTTTATATTATAAAGCGGTAAAGTTTGATTTTTTTTGTTTGTAGGAGATAATCTTTTTTTTTTTTTTTTTTTTTTTTTTTTTATTTATGTTCAAGATAAAAACAGTATACATTTGACTTTTTATACTAAAAACCACTAAAGCCATTACTGGCTTATGCATGGTTAGTGAGTTCGGATAAATTAAATTATGTTAGTAATAAGTTTAACTAAACTAATTCACTTTTTGCAAAAAGTACTTTTTTAATTCACGCTTTGATTTTTTAGGGTTGCTGAGGTATTTATTTTGTATGTCCACAGGAAGTTCGTTAATTATTTTTGGCAGAATGTATGTGTATGTTCTCATACCGTATGTATTGTTGTATCTAGGCAAGGTAAAGGTGTTCATGTTCAATAACGTTCTTAGTTTTGGATGACGTACATTCTTAATTAAATTATTTATGTTATTAAATTCATCTTTTAGTATGGAAAGTTTAGCCATGTTGTGAACTGGCAATATGTTGCAATAATGAAATAGTTCTGAGTAATCATTTTGGTATTTTGTTTTAATTTTAGGTGGTACTATATTTTTGAGAATTCGTTGTTGTAATTTGTAAATTTTATCTAAATGTGTTTTGTAAGTTCTCCCGTAGCTACTGAGACCATAGCCAATAATGGAGTCAGCTAGAGCTAGGTATAGTAGCCTTAAAGTTTTATATGGCATTTTATGTTTAAGTACGATTATTCGACCCAGGATAGATCTTAGTCTATCACATAGATAGTTTATGTGAGGGACCCAAGTGAACTTGTCATCGATTATAAGACCAATATACTTGTGTTCTTTGACGAACTCTAATTTTTCACAGCTACAACTTCCGGCACATGCAGTGTGCAGACAGTCATGGCTATGGGCTTTGATGGAAGGTGTGTAGGTAGCTTTATTATGTGAAGAATGTATGTGCATGGCTTTGGTTTTGTCAGCATTTATGACGAGACCAACGTCGTGCGACCACTTGCATAGTAAGTCGAAGTTCGTTTGAAGAAGGCGCTCGGCCCTTTCAGCATCTTTATCAGCCACTACGATGCAGGTGTCATCGGCAAACTGGTATACTGAGCCCACCCCTATAGTATTGCACATATCGTTGACATAGAGTAGGTATTCCGTAGGCCCAAATATTGATCCCTGTGCCGTGCCTTTAGTTGTTAATTTCATGTCACTATACGAGTTTCCTAGCTTAACAGTCGTATATCTATTGCTGTGGTAGTTCATAAACCACCGAAGGAGGGGGCCCCTTATACCACTGCATTCTAGGAATCTCTGGAAGTCCTCGTCCGATTGCTAAAAATTTTTTCACCAATAGAAAGCTGCTTTATTCCTGAGTGACATAGGCTATTTTATGTACGTGTGTAAGACCGCGGGTAAAAGCTAGTAAATTATAAAACAAATTAAACAAAGTCCGCCATTACGTCTGTCCGTTTAAACGCAGTAAGCTAATTAAAAAGCCAATTAACAGGGAGCGTTAGCCGTACGCTCATTCCATCTCTTTCTACAGATTGGATTATTTAGTGAAGCTGTAGCGACATCTCTGTTGCCACAAAGGAACTAAAATTAAAAATCCTGCACAACAGTACGAATCAACTATTAGGCAGATAGTTACCTGGACCTGACAAAATATCCGTCTAGTAGGTATGTGGGATGTTCTGGATACCTTAAAAATGCTATTGGTTAGTACGAGTATAGGTTGACTGCACCTATTTTTTTGGTGGGTAAAAATCATCCAAATGACGTCCCTCGCCCTTGGGCGGAGCGGGAAATAGTGTCAGACTCTTAGTGACTAAAAAACTCACCCTGTTCTTTCGTACCTTTCATACAGGGGCCGAGCCACTTTTCTTAGTTAGTTCTAGTTCCCGTTAGCTAACACTGGCCCCACTAGGCTTCGACCCAGCTAGCGCGCGGGAACAGTGCGTGCCGTCGTCGACTTGGGCTCGATCCGGACAGTTACCGGACGGTCGGACAGCGAACCTTTGAGAAATTTCGAACTGAATATAATTTGCAATCAAATTACACACAAGAAAGTTCAAAAGATAGAGTGCAATGCTTTAAGAAGAGATCTTTTTTAATTGTTAGAGTCCGTCGAATGAAAGCGTGACCTGAGAAAAGGAGGTTACAACCAAAAATTTTGAATGTGGTATTATTGAAATCGTAGGAGAAAAAAGTTTTGATACTAGAATATTTTTTGTATTAATGACAATTGTATAATAGTTGTATAAGAATTTAAATCCTAGACAAAAACATGTGTGTAGACTTAATTATTTGGTGAGTGTATGGTAAAGGTCAATACCACACAAAATGTTAGCTATTATTCCAAATTATTTTCTTTTTTATCTGATCTTTCAAATGTCGATATATAATATTAAAATAATATTCTTTATTTACCATTTGGCCTTCTGGCAAGAGTACCAAGTGCAAAATACCGCGATAGTCAATTAAAATAGTCAACATGATCACGTCTCGCCAACACTAATAATGTGTTTCAAGATTGTTGGGTTGGAATCGATTCGTTTTAGCATAGAGAAAATGCAGATCTTTTGGGATTAGTCAAGTGGGAACATGTTTTATACTCCAGTGATTGTTTCAAATGATACGGACCAACTCGTGAGACACAAAAAGTTCAGCAGCTATCTCTCTCAAACTTGAATTAGGATTTCAGTCACTAATTCCTCCACTTTCGCGATTTTTACTTCAGTTGAAGACTTTGATGCACTACCAGACAGAGTGAGGCAAATCTTTCATTACATCTCAACTGCTTTTGAACGCATTCTACCACTCACTAGCATATGTTTTTGATTAAGTCGATTCACTAAAAGCCTTCTTTGTTCGATGTTTTTGTCCATTATGAAATTCGAACAATGTCAGATTATCTAAAAATATAAGAAAAAAAAATATCATTATATCCAAAATATAACTATCTAATAGGATCAAGATTATAGCGTCATACTACCATAAAAATTCAGAAATCGTATATAAACATTGTTGGTTTTCATTGAAAACACCTTCTTTCTCTTCTTGTTTTTATTTGAATTTATTAACCATAGTGTGTAGCAGTTTTTGCACGTTACTGTTTATTGTTTTTCCCATAATTGAGCAAATATCCTTGAAAAATAATTATCTGTTTCCAAAAGCTGACAATTGCAACCATAGACTTTGACGTGATTTTTTTTGGCAAAACAATGTTGCCAATTTAATTTTTTTTTAAACTCCAGGTTACGCTTTCAGTAGACGCACTCTAACGCCATTTTAAAACCTTTGTAGTTGTAAATAAATATCAGGTCAACGATCTGTTTATAGCAAATAAAATTAAATGCACTTCGTATTGGAGATACGAATTTTTATAAATTTTGTGCTTATTTTAACGCTGAAGACTGCACAAAGGGGTTCGAAACTAGACAGACTTATACCAAAATGACCTTTTCAAGAAAAGTTGCCAATGGTGAATCATTCATTCATTGTTTCATTGTGATAACTATTTTATTAGTTTTTTTAGGATTCCGTACCTCAAAAGAAAAAAAAACGGAACCCTTATCGGATCACTTTGTTGTCCGTCTGTCTGTCTGTCTGTCAAGACCCTTTATCTCGAGAACGCGTGAATATATCGAATTTAAATTAAAACCATATACTCAAGTCTGTGGTTCCTTCAAGCTGTGAAAAAATCAAACTTCTCAGTTAACGAATAAAAAATTTGGAAACATCTTCGAGAATCCATTCGGGAATTGTAGTTTGCACGGAAACCTCAGTGCGTGAGTCCGACTCGCACTTGCCCAGTTTTTTATACTTAATTACGCTAAGTTTAAACTGGTGACTGTCATTTTCATCTCATTTTTAGACGAGGTTTTTGCATAGAAATGGCATAGTTAAGCACTCTACTGTGCAAACACTCACTACGCTACACCTAAAACGACAGAAACGTTTATGACGTCACAAAGAAACTAAAGTTCAAAATAATTTCTTTAATTCTACTTTATTTTTTTATTGTTGATAGGTTCGCGCTTGACCGCTATCTCACCTGATGGAGAGCGACGATGCGGTCGACGATGGAACGCGCTTACCTAGAAGAAACCTATTCACTCTCGACTTAAAGATTCCCGGGTTGTAGCTATCAGGAAACACAGACTCCGGCAAGGAATCCCTAGCTGCACGCACACTGAAAAACTTTTTTATTGCACACTATAACAAATTTTAAAATAAGTGGATAACAAAGTTCATTTACATAGGCGAGCTTAACTCAAAGTTGAGTTTTCTTTCAGCAAACCATTGACAGTAACTGGCCTGTTGGTATAGTGATTAGTGGGCCTAACTGCTATGCCGAAGGTCATGGGTTCGATTCCCACCCAGGACAAATGTTTGTGTGATGATCATGATCATAATTGTTATATGTCTGGGTGTAATTTATCTATCGGTAAGTCGTAGTAGTCTTTGAGGCGTGACTGGAAAGACCTCACGGCGTCCATACCTTCCGCATGACGCAGGTCCTCACCGGACATGGTTCGTTCGGGAGTTTCCTGCACCGGATTCGTGCGGAAGTGACGCCCGGGTGTCGCCACTGTGCGGAATGCCCGGAGGACACGGTGGAGTATACAGTCGAGGTGTGCCCTGCTTGGACAGAGCATCGCCGTGCCCTCGTGGGGGCGATCGGCGGCGGAGACCTCTCGCGCCGGGCCTTGGTTGAGGCCATGGTCCGGAGCGAGAAGGAGTGGCAGGCGGTCGCCGACTTCTGCGAAGCAGTAATGCTCACAAAGGAGGAGGCCGAACGCATCAGGCAACGGCGTTATCGCCGCCGCCGCCGCCGCCGGGATTCTGATCCCGATTTCCGGCCACCGTAGGCGCGGGCTTGCGGACAGTGAGCAATAGGTAGCTCGCTGTCCGGCCGTCCGGTAACTGTCCGGACCAAGCCCAAGTCGCCGACGGCGCGCACCGTTCCCGCGCGTCTCAAGGAGTTGTCAGCAACAGCAGGGACCCAGCCGGGTCGAAGCCTACTGGGGCTATCCGAAAGGGCGTTCGAGCCCCGGTATGAAGGCTAGAAGGAACGGGGTGGGTCTTTTAGTCAGTAAGAGTCTGACACTATCTCCCGCTCCGCCCAAGAGCGGGGGATGTCAATGCATCATTTTTTCCCACCATAAAAAAAGGGTGTAATTTATCTATAACTAGCTTTTGCCCGCGACTTCGCCCGCGTACGTAAAATATACCCTATGTCACTCAGAAATGAAGCAGCTTTCTATTGGTGAAAAAATTTTAGCAATCGGACCAGTACTTCCAGAGATTACCTCCTACAAACAAGAAAACATAAAAACAAACTTTAGCTTTACCTTTATTACAAGCTTTTATTTAATTTCACCTGTCCCGATGTTTGTCTGTCATCAAATCTTGCAAATTAAATTTGACCCACTTCCCCGTTACCGATTGAGCTGAAATTTTGCATGCATGTGTAAATCAGATGACAATGCAAAATCATTATGACATGGAGCTGATCTGATGATGTAACTGGAAGGTGGCTATAAGAACTTGGTCGTTAAACGACACAATCCTATCGAGTTTGGGGTCGTATGATTCGTCTTGACCAGCATTAATTATATAGGTATCGATATACCTATATAATTAATGCTATAAAAGCTTGCTATGAAAAAAATATTTTCATTAAAATCTTGTTATATTAGTGTACTAGCTGTACCCGCGCGGCTTCGCTCCCGCTCTTCCCTACTTCAGCCTACTATACCCTACTATACCCTACTCTACCCTACCCTACTCTACTCTACTCTACTCTACCCTAACCCTACTCTACCCTACTCTACCCTCCTCTACCTTACTCTACCCTACTCTACCCTACCCTACTCTACTCTACCCTACCCTACTCTACTCTACCCTACTCTACTCTACCCTACTCTACCCTACCCTACTCTACCCTACTCTACCCTCCTCTATCCTCCTCTACCCTACCCTACTCTACCCTACCCTACTCTACCCTACTCTACCCTACCCTACTCTACTCTACCCTACCCTACTCTACTCTACTCTACCCTCCTCTGCCCTACTCTACTCTACTCTACCCAACTCTACTCTACCCTACTCTACCCTCCTCTACCTTACTCTACCCTACACTACCCTAATTTTCATTTTTTTTTCCATAAGAACCTTCTCCTCATAATAACGAACACAACAAAAAAAAAATTAGCGAAATCGGTCCAGGCGTTGTTGAGTTATGCGCTTACCAACACATTTTGCGATTCATTTTTATATATAAGAAGATATAAGTATGTTTATCAGTTATCTAGTATTCATAACACAAGCTCTGCTTGACTTGGGACTAGACGGCGGTGTGATAGTTGTGGAATATTATATCATATCTTGAGTGATAGAGAGATGACAATACAGGGTAGGATACAGTGTACAATTTTAAATTACAAATAATACATAAATATGTAAATGCTAAAATTCTATAAAATGCTTCATAATTATGTTGCAAGCTTTTTGTGATTGCGCATCTCTTTCTATTATTAAATGATAAATGATCTTTATTTTGCAAGTAGGTTTTATAAAAACACTTTTACACGTCAATTTTTTTTTTCGTCAATTAATGCTAGATGAGGCCGGTGTTTCCTAGCTGACTACCCTGAGAAGAAACACCGAAACAAACTCAGGGGTCAAAGTCTCTTTTAAAGTCCATACAGCAAAACATGTAATGGTTTTTTTTTTTTTTTTTTTTTTTTCGATGGGAAAAATCATCTTATGACAACCCCCGCTCTTGGGCGGAGCGGGAGGTAGTGTCAGACTCTTACTGACTAAAAAACCCATCCCGTTCCTTCAAGCCTTCATACCGGGGCTCGAGCGCCCTTTCGGATTACCCTGGCCCCAGTAGGCTTCGACCCGGCTGGGCCCCTGCTGTTGCTGACAACTCCTTGAGGCGCGCGGGAACAGCGCGCGCCGTCGACGACTTGGGCTTGGTCCGGACGGTTACCGGACGGCCGGACAGCGAGCTACCCATTGCTCACTGTCCGCAAGCCCGCGCCTACGGTGGCTGGAAATCGGGATCGGAATCCCGGCGGCGGCGGCGAGAGCGCCGTTGCCTGACGCGGTCGGCCTCCTCCTTAGCGAGCATTACTGCTTCGCAGAAGTCGGCGACCGCCTGCCACTCCTCCTCGCTCCGGACCATGGCCTCGACCAAGGCCCGGCGCGAGAGGTCTCCGCCGCCGATCACCCCCACGAGGGCACGGCGATGCTCCGCCCAAGCAGGGCACACTGAGATTGTGTGCTCCACCGTGTCCTCCGGGCGTTCCGCACAGTGGCGACACCCGGGCGTCACTTCCGCTTTAATTCGGAACAGGAACCTCCCGAACTTGCCATTTCCGGTGAGGACCTGTGTCATGCGGAACGTAAGGACGCCGTGAGGTCTTTCCAGCCACGCCTCAAAGAGGGGACTTATCGCCATAATTGTGGCGTGCCCATGACGGGGTTGCGATAGTCGCTGACGCCATTCCACCATGAGATTCCGCCGGAGCTCTGTCCGCCATGCCGTGACCTGTCGCGGCAGAGGACTTTCACCCCGGCGTTGCATCTCCACGCGCATGTCGTGCATGTGTGCAAGGACTGTTGCCTCCAGATCCCACGGTGGTAGGCCAGCCAGAAGGCTCGCCGCTTCGCAGGAAATCGTGCGGTATCCCCGCACCATCCGAATTGCCATGACCTTCTGGCAGGCGTTCAGAATGGTCGCCGGTCGCTTTTTCAGCGACGGCGCCCACACCGGCGCCCCGTAGAGGGCCATGGACCGAACGATCCCCGCGTAGAGCCTCCGGCAGGAGGCGTCTGGACCCCCAAGGTTGGGCAGGAGCCGCTTGAGAGCGGCCCCAGTCCGGTTGAGTTTGGGAGCCAGACGTCGGAAATGCTCCTCGAAATTCCATCGGCTGTCGAGGATGAGTCCCAGGTACCTCATCGATGTCCCGACGCCGATGCGAACTCCTCCTACCGTTAGTTGGGAACCCGACGGTGGCGCGTTCCGACGGCCGCGACCGTGAAAACACATGGCCTCGGATTTGCGCAGCGCCACCTCGAGTCCCAACTCCTGGATCCTACCAACGACTATCGCAACCCCGCGTGTCGCTAAAGCGGCCGCCGCCCGGTACGACTCTCCCTGCGCTAGAACCAGCGTGTCGTCTGCGTAGCAGACCACGCTGACCCCGTCAGGGAGGTCGCCCCGCAGCACGTAATCGTACCCGATGTTCCACAAGGGTGGCCCTAGTACCGACCCCTGCGGAACACCGCACGACATCTCCCGACGTTTCCAGTCTCCCTGGTGACCGGGGTAGACAATATACCTGTCCGACAGGTAGGCCTCGACTACTCGACAGAGGTATTCGGGCACCCGGTGGTACCGGAGTGCCCTCCGGATCGTACTCCAGGGCAGGGAATTGAAAGCGTTGGCAATGTCCAAGGACACTGCCACGACACACCTACCCTGGGACACCGCATCCCCCGTCGTGAGGGCTCGCACGCGCATGATGGCGTCCACCGTCGAGCGCATCCTGCGAAAGCCGAACTGTCCGTCCGAAAGGTCCGGCCCCACCCGTGAAAGGCGCGCGACGAGGCGGCTCGCAATCACTCTTTCAAAGAGCTTGCCCACCTCGTCGAGCAGCACAATGGGCCGGTACGCGGACGGAGAGTCCGCAGGGCGCCCTGGCTTCGCGATGAGGACCAGTTTCCCCGTCTTCCAGCGAAGTGGGAACTGGCCCCTCTCCAAGCATGCGCTGAAGAGCCCTCTCAGTCGAGGCCCGAGAGCCTCCATGGCCAGGACCCAGGCTTTCCCAGGCAAGCCATCGGGTCCTGGGGCGGCGTTCTTGGCACTCAGCCTTTGCACCGCCACTCTCATCTCTGCCTCGGTCACCTCTGGAGCATTATCGTCGTCGTCACTATTGCGGTCCGCGTCAGACACCGCTGGCGGAGGCGGAGCCATGGGCGGGGGGGAGTGTTCCCCTCGCGCAGGGAACAGAGCGCTTACCACACCCTCCACGAGTTGGGGCCGGAGACTCTGAGTCAGCGGGGGAGCCCAGGGGCGCAGTTTCTCCCGTACCAACTTGTACGGGCGCCCCCACGGGTCCGCGTTCAGAGACCCCAGCCACACGTCGCGGGCCTCGAGTTTGGCCCGCTTAATCTCCGCTCGGAGGGTGTGTTTTGCCTCTCTGTAACCTTCGTACAGCTCCGCCTCTCTGGCCTCCGCATCCGGCGGGCGGATGCGGCGCCTGCAGTATCTGGCGTACCGGCGTCGCGCGTGATTGCACGTGTTGCGCAGTGCAGCGATTTCCGGCGACCACCAGTACACCTGGCGCTTAGCACGTCCTGGACGGACTCGGGGCATTGCCGCATCGCAAATTTGCGACATGGCCTCCCGGAACCACTCCGCCTCGACGTCGATGTCGACAGGCCTGTCCGGTGCTTGCACCCAGGCCTGTACCGTCGCGGCTTCCAGGAGGAGCTCCCGGTCCATCTGCTTAAGCGCCCACCGCGGACCGCAAGGGCTCTGTCGGACCGGCGCGGCCGAGGTTTCGGCGGAGACGTCCAACCGGATATACCGGTGGTCTGAGTACGTCTCCACCTCCTCCATAACGCGCCAGTCGACGACACGCGGCGACAGAGCGGGGCTGGCGAACGAGAGGTCCACCACTGATTCACCCCGCCTCCGCACCAACGTGGGGACAGAACCCCGGTTCAGGACGACCAGGCCCAGCTCCAAGGCCCAGTCCTCCACCAACCGACCCCGTGTGTTCGTGCGCCGGGAACCCCAAGCCGTATTCCAGGCGTTGAAGTCCCCGCAAACGACCACGGGGAGGGTACCAAACCCAGCGACGACGGCACTTAGCTCCATAAGGGAGACATGGAGTTCGTCGGGAGTTCTGGTCGGGGACAGGTAGACGCCTACCACTGCAATGTCCCCGACCCGTGCTGCCACGCAACCCCGTCCCCTCGCAACAGCCTCGAGGGGCGGGGTACCGGCGGCGGCCGACGAAATTAACGTCACCGAGCCGTCTAGGTCCTGAACCCAGCGGGGATGGACGTAGTACGGCTCGGAGACGACGGCGACATTGATCGACCACTGCGCCATGCTCTGGAGCAACAGATCCTGAGCGGGGGCGCAGTGGTTGATGTTCGCCTGGAGGAGACGTAATGGTGTCGTTATTGACATTCCATTACAGTCTCCTCCTGAGCCCCCTGTGAGGGCACTGCCGCGGCGGGAGCGGCGGCGACAGCGGCGGCAGCCAAGGTGGTGGCTGCGGCGGTGAGGACGTCAGGGTGGATGGGCCTGACCTTGCCCTTGGCCTTGGCGGGGGGGGTCGCAGGACCTGCCCCCAGCCCGGTGGTCGGCCGGCTTGCCTGCAGCCGCACATGCGTAGCAGTGCGGCTTTGCACGGCATTCAACGGCCTTGTGCCCGGGCTGTCCGCACTGGTGGCAGCGGTCACTGCGGTCCTCTGCGGCGCAATAGGCCCCCACGTGGTGCCCCACGTGACAGCGGTAGCACCGCAGAGGTCTGGGCTCCAGCAGCTTTACCTGGGCCGAAACCCAGCCCACCAACAGCCTTCGGCCCTCGGCCGTGATGGCCTTGGCCGCCGACACGGGGCAGCTCACCGTGACGGCTCGCATGCCCGTGCTGTCAGCGCGGATGGTGCCCGCCCGGACCTGATCGGTCGTGCACCCTCCCGCCCTGACGATGGCGGCCACCACCTCTTCCACCCTGACAGAGTCGTCCAGACCCATTATGCGCATGTCCATGCTTTTGGTGGGTCTGGACACTCGGGCCTCCTCGACGTCCAGGGTCGCCCTGATCCTTTCGGCCAGGGCGTCAGCGAGCTCTCCGCTGTCTGCCCCAGGGACCTCCAACATTCGGGCCCCGGTCGCGGTACGCCTCATTCGGAAGCCCCCGGAGGCTCCGAACTCATCGAGGTGGCCCACCACCGCCTGTTTCGCCTTCGCCATGACTACATCGTAGTTCACGCCCTTCTTTTCCGCAGCTGGCTGTAGTGTGATCACTACAGCTGCGGAAGTCGGGGCGCGAAGACGAGCAGCCATGGCCCGCTTCTTGCGCTCCTGTCGCCGCCTGCGCTTTTTGGCCGCCCTTGCCGCCTTGCTCGCCTTCTTCTTGGCGCCGACGACCGTCCACTCGGTGCCAGCCGAGGGGTCTTCGGGCGGAGAAGGCGGCAGGCGCGACCTAGTCGCCGCCGCGGCGAGAGGTCCCGCCGATTTGGTGGCAGCCGCCACCCTGCCCTTCGGGGGAGGGGCAGGCTTCCCCTGCCGCTGCTGTTGCTTGGCCGCCGGGGCCGCCTTTGCAGGCTCCGACGCCGCGGCCACGCGCCTGGCTTGCCCCGACGGGCCTGCCTTAGGTGCTGTAGTCGTCGTGGCCGCGGCGACAGCGGCATACGACGCCGTCTTCTTCTGGCCGGAGGTCGCGAGAGGGGGGCGCAGAACAATGCCCTCCAGGACGGAGAGCTGGCGCTGAATGTGCCCCTGGAACTGCTGCTGCTGCTGCTGCTGCTGCTCCCTGAAGGCAGCCAGCTCTTGCCGCAGCAGAGACACAACCTCGCCTTCCGCCTGGGGCGAGGGCCGGGATCGGCCCCGCTCCTGCCTGCTCCCCTCCTCGGGACGAGAACCCTGGAGAGCGGCCACAGCCTCCTCGAGCCGGCCAAACCTCCCGCTGAGGGTGCGCTCGTAGGGCTCAAAAACGATCCCCAGCGCCTCCTCAATCGAGGTGTTGGCCAGCTCAATAGACCGCTTTTTGGCCACCCTCTCCCTCTTGTTGGCCACGCTCGTTATTGCGGCTGCCACAACCTCCCGAAACTTAGCCAGCGCCTCCACCATCCCTTCTGGCAAATCCTGAGGGATCTTCGGCACTAAGGCGCTGGCCTGGCGTCCCTCGCTGGCAATCTCGGCGGGGAGCCCTCTTCCTATGCCCGTTTTTCGGGCTGCGCCCCGCCCCGAGGACGAGATTTTCCGGGCAGGTCCCGTCTCGTCGTCGGACACGGAGCGCATGAACGCCCTCCTCTTATTGGACGTGGACTCCTCCACCTCCATCAAATGGAGGGGCTCCCGCACCTCCTCCACCTCCTTCCCGTCTGAGTTGAGTGAAGACGCGGCATCTGAGTCCGATGCCGCGTCTTCACTCACCTCCCTGAGGCCAAACCTACGGCCGGCCTCCACCGGCATCGCGGACGTGCTGGGAACTGGTCCCAGGGACTCCGCGCTGCCGAAGTGTGAGCCACCCTGGCTCGTTGCGTCCACGAAGGACGGTACAGGGTCCGGAGACCCGAGGCGGTAGGTGCCCCCCCCAGAATACGAGGGGCAGCCCGAGCTCTGCTCGGGGAGGGATTCTCCAGCAAGCTGGTACCCTCCTGGGGTAGTATTTTTTTTTCTACTCGCACTCATATTTTGCTGAACACAGCTTTGCCTTTTTTAATGGGGTGGGGTCCCCATTGCACGTTCGCCATCCTGGTCATGTCTGCTGAACAGACACGTACCGGAGGCGAACCCTATCTCTTCTAAATCGCTATCCAGAAGGCGCCAACAGCTGTTGGTGCCAGCGCTTCTGGACAGCGCACCCTCCGGGCGGTCCGACTGGACTCCGCCGTATGTTCCTCTTGGTCTGGTCTCTCGCTTGAGGCCTTCCGGCATGAGTAGCTCTACCGGCATAGCCCTCAAGGTCACTGAGACACGCAAGCCCCACCACGACGACAACGTGGGAACACAGTTGGTGGGGAAAAACATGTAATGGTCAAATCATATGAGAACCATGTAGATTGAGCCTGAGATGGTCTTTTGAAGAAAGAACCACACAGTTCTAAGTGGACCTGTCCAGTCAGTGCAAGCATTTGTCAATATGCGTGTAGCTCAACTCAGGACTACTAAGGAGCTCAACGACTTGACGAACAATGCCAAAGAAAGGACATTTGGGTAGGCCACATCAAATACTCAAAACTGCCAGACATCATGTGAAAATAAAAGAAAAGGAAAGTAATCCACATAGTTCTCACATTCACAATAATAAAATTTACAGAAGTGTAAATATTACAAATTGTAAAAAAAAAGTAAGTATATAAAAAAAAATCATGTCATAATTGTTAAAAAACAACAATAATATATATATGTATATATATATATATATATATACATACAATATCACAATTGTAAAACAACAACAATCGTCAATAAAAAAAAGGCAGTTAAAACAAAAAAACATTCAAATGATAATAATTATAGTGAGCAGGTACTGGAGCAGGTCAATCCCAAGCCGTTTTATCCTCGAGATACTCTTTTACAGTATAAAAAGCCTTTTGGCAAAGTTTTCGCTTTACAAATATTTTGAATTTATTAATGCTAAGTTCCTGAATAGGACTGGGAAGCTTATTATAAAACTGTATACTTTGGCATCTAAATGAGCGTCCTATTTTTTTGAGCCTGGTGGCAGGAACCACTAACTTGTGTTTGTTCCTAGTATTAACGTTGTGAATGTCACTGTATTTTTTAAACATGTTTTTATTTTTATGAACATACAAAATATTTTCATAGATATACTGAGATGGCACAGTCAAAATATTAATATTTTTAAATTTATCTCTGAGGGAGTATCTGGGACTTAATTTATAAATTGAACGAATGGCCCTTTTCTGCAAAACAAAAATCGTTTGGATATCGGCGGCATTTCCCCATAATAGAATACCGTACGACATGACACTATGAAAATAACTGAAGTAAACTAAACGGGCTGTCTCTATAATATATACTATATGTTTTAGTTCCTACTGTAATTATGTTCATAGTTTTTTTTTCTACTAATACTTTTGCCAAAACAAAAAATAACAACATGATATCTTTTCACTTGTTTCCCTAGTAGTCCTTTATAGTCGTTTCAAACGGCTTTGATCTTTAAAAATATGTTTACACAAAAAAAAAATTGCTGGTCAAGTGTTCTTCAGAATATAATATTATACTATTTCGCAAAGACAATGGATTTAAAGGTCATCGGGTCTCTATCGAAGACATGTGACATTCACCAACCCGCACTGCGCTCGCGTGGTGTACTACGGCCCATCCCCTCCCGTAGGGAAGAGGCTTGAGTCTCAGCAGTGGGAACATTAAAAAGGCTGATGATGATGGGTCTCTATCTGGGAGCAGCTGGCCTAATGTGTGCATTTAATTTTAGACAGATGTTCAAGGAACTATTAGCCTTAAACCGCACCGAATGCGAGTCGTATCTGGGTATTACCAAGAAAAAAGTGCTGTACGGTATAGCATTGTTTCATTTAAAATGTTCGTAAATTTTTGGACTACTTCACGTACGAGGTACAATTAATTCTCGGCAAGCTTTAATGTGAACAATTCTTAGTACTGAGAACCGATTCCCTTATTCGATTTTTACAACCTGCGTTCCGATTTTACGATTTATGTTAACGAGAAACCCCGATATTTCGTAATAAAAACTGTATTTATTATTATTATTAATATCTTATGTGCAATAAAATGGGATTGGGTAGAGCTTTGTGTGATATAAGGATAAGCATAAGCATAATCAATCTTATAATGTTCCCACTGCTGGGACTCAGGCCTCCTCTCTAGGAGAGGGAATGGACCGTAATCCACCATACGGGTCCAGTCTGGATTGGTGGATGTGTTAGTTTTCTCACGATGTTTTCCTTCACCGTTTCGAGAGCAGTGGTGATGAAATAAATTACACAAAGTAATGCGTCTAGCTGGGTTTGAGGCCACGTCTTACAACTCCGTAAATCAGGGCAATTACTACTACAGCACCCCTATCCAAGTTGATCTGCAATCGTTAACGCTAGTCGAAAAGTAATCAAATGTATGGGAATGACATCATCTCAACGTTAATTACGTGGTCGGAACAAAATTCGTAGCCAAGTTCACATCGTTCAAAATGATAGAATGAATTTCTACAACGTTTAACGCTACATTCTTTGATAAACAAACGCTACATTGTAGAACGACCGCCCGACTCAGGCGCGTCAACATGGCTACCCACTTATCGTTTTCTACAATTGCTGACACCGAAGCGTTACCGATTGGAGAACGGAATTCGACACGATACACGACCGTTTCGTTTAGAGTTTCTAAACGAAACGGTCGTAACTTAGGCCTGCCCTAGGGGGGCAAGCCAAGTTACAACTGTATCGTGTACAGTCGGTAACGCCTCCGATTCCTTTGTTCTGACCACGTGACTTAACGTTGAGATGACGTCATTTCCATACGTTTGAAGTTTTCTACTAGCGATAGTAGATTATCAACTTGGCTAAGCCCTCTAAGCTACCTCTGCTCTCACACTGTACGATGTATTATTAGAAAAAATAGAAGCTACCAGACTTGATGACGTCACTTTTCACCTGTGGTGTTATGAAGTTTTTATTACCAATACGTTTCTTGAATCGTATTATTTCAGGGAGTTTCTAATATTAGAGACCCATAAACAACAGAGTTCATACACCTTTCTAGTAGTTCTATAACAAACAGAATTATGTCTGAACACGAAACTCAAGATCTAATCAAACATCCTAGATCAATATCCCGACCTAATTGTAGACAATTTCCTTTGGAAACAGTAAAAAAAAAGCAAACGTTCAATTATTTATGATTACTTTGAAAATATGAGCCGTTTTATTGTGTATTTCTTTGAACTAAATG
This sequence comes from Mythimna ferrago, assembly GCA_910589285.2. NCBI lineage: Eukaryota > Metazoa > Arthropoda > Insecta > Lepidoptera > Noctuidae > Mythimna > Mythimna ferrago. The sequence continues at coordinate 5,762,932 of OU342691.1, read as the reverse complement.
AAAAAATTGTAAAAGCTACCTTACCATACATAAGGCTCTAAACAAACTGATATTTTAAATGATAAATGATATTTATTTTGTAAATAGGTTTAAAAAACACTTTTACACGTCAATTTTTTTTCGTCAGTTTATGCTAGATGAGGCCGGTGTTTCCTATCTGCCTACCCTGAGAAGAAACATCGAAACAAACTCTGGGGTCAAAGTCTCTTTTAAAGTCCATACAGCGAACTTGTCTGCGTCGAACGCATCACTACCAGCAAATTAAGTGCGTTACAATCTAAACGAAATTATTGGCATTTATTATGGATTTTATTGTAATATTGTTTGTTTATTGTATTTCTATGGGTCTTCTAACTTGAAATAAATGCGTTGTTGAAACCGCTACGGTCCGGACTGAGCGTTTTGCCTCCTCGTTTATACCGCGTACGTTGAAGGACTGGAACAATTTGCCTGCGGAGGTCTTCCCGTACGAATATAATTTGAGTTTCTTCAAGGTAAGAGTGAATGGTCTCATAAACTAGTGCATACCACCATCAGAGATTGCATCACTGCTTACCATCAGGTGGGATCGCAATCAAGCACGCACTACTTTATATAAAAAAAAAATTTACTGAATACCCTTTTTTTTTTTTTTTTTTTTTTTTTATGGTGGGAAAAAATCATGCATTGACATCCCCTGCCCTTGGGTGGAGCGGGAGATAGTGTCAGACTCTTACTGACTAAAAGACCCACCCCGTTCCTTCTAGCCTTCATACCGGGGCTCGAGCGCCCTTTCGGATAACCCTGGCCCCAGTAGGCTTCGACCCGGCTGGGTCCCTGCTGTTGCTGACAACTCCTTGAGGCGCGCGGGAACAGTGCGCGCCGTCGACGCCTTGGGCTTGGTCCGGACAGTTACCGGACGGCCGGACAGCGAGCTACCCATTGCTCACTGTCCGCAAGCCCGCGCCTACGGTGGCCGGAAATCGGGATCAGAATCCCGGCGGCGGCGGCGGCGGCGATAACGCCGTTGCCTGATGCGTTCGGCCTCCTCCTTTGCGAGCATTACTGCTTCGCAGAAGTCGGCGACCGCCTGCCACTCCTCCTCGCTCCGGACCATGGCCTCGACCAAGGCCCGGCGCGAGAGGTCTCCGCCGCCGATCGCCCCCACGAGGGCACGGCGATGCTCCGCCCAAGCAGGGCACACCTCGACTGTGTGCTCCACCGTGTCCTCCGGGCATTCCACACAGTGGCGACACCCGGGCGTCACTTCCGCACGAATCCGGTGCAGGAAACTCCCGAACGAACCATGTCCGGTGAGTACCTGCGTCATGCGGAAGGTAAGGACGCCGTGAGGTCTTTCCAGCCACGCCTCAAAGAGGGGACTTACCGCCACGATTGTGGCGTGCCCAGTTACTGAATACCCTGACAGTGCTCCGTAGTTCCTTGCCAAAAATGAGCCAAGTTGATGAAGAGGGCTTTACTAGATTCTAAAAGAAGAAGAGGCCCTGTTCGCGTAAGCAGTGCGGCACCACACCGAGTGGAACAAACTTGCTGCTGCGTCCTGTTATGTCTACGACGCGGCTGTACATTTCGCGTGTGCATAGCTTTGGTAGGTAGATATATTACATTGGTGTTCAAATTTCTTCAGAATAACGACCCATTTTTGGTCTTTCTTTTAAACTTTTTTTTTTATGAGTTAAACAGAGGTTATCGTCGACTAAGCAAGTACGAATCTTCAAATATTTCGGTCACGTTGTTCGCAACGTACACTCCATGGAGCGACTCGTTGTCTAGAGACAAGTGCAGGGGAAGTGGCCACGCGGGTGATCAATAACGCGTAAGACAGACCTCATCAGAGCTGCAACACAAACCACGATAGTCCAGGGTTCTCAAGACGTCGTAAACCGTGACAAGTGGAGACGCTACGCGTGACCCTCACTCACCAACAAAAATGCAACATTGTCAACCACAACCACTCTCTCAAGACTGAACGAGTAAGCATGAGGAGGAGGACATTAAAGAGTACTTGATTTCAGTCCATCTATCTATGTAAATAGAACAACACGTTGTCTAGACCTTCTTGTATGGCAGACCTTAAAACTCTAATCTAATCTTTACATCTAGGAAAAATATACAGGGGAATGTAGGTAGACCATTTTCGTAACACGTCGGAAAAGTGAATGATCATTAAGTTTTGGGGGTAATGCCAGAGCAAGCGAATGTTTCTAGTGTATGTATAATAGTATTACTGGAGGTCAGCCAGAGTTGAACTTTTATTAGGAAAAAAACACAAAACTTTATATGTAAGATAAAAATCTAATAACCTTTCCGGAAATATAAGAAGCGGTAATGCAAAAGTTGATAACAGTAATCGAAAATGTTTGAAGAAAATGAGCTGCTCCATAATTGGGGTTTAAAGGTACTCCTTTAAACCCTTGTTCATACAGTGTTGCCCGACGAGAGAATACTTTTTATTTTTTAGCTTTGAAATTGTGATGGCGCTGGTATCTTACCGCGTCTATCTAGCTCGGTTTCTGCACTAGATAAGAGTATTCTGATTACTTCATATTTAAGGATGCCTTGTGTTTGTGTGTGTGTTTTTTTTAATCTTTAAATAAATTTAGGGATTTTTGGTCACAGTAAGACCATGCCAGCCCCATCGTAACCTAAAACAAGTAAAGCTAACTTGAACCTTATCAACTATTACGGCTTTAAAAACTTACTCATGCGATAACTGCGTTAGAGAGGGGTTCCGACAGTATGATCTGAATAAAATCATCATCAATCAAATTAATTTTGAAAGTATTCATCAGCACATCTCTAGCAGATCGTGTCCTGATGCACTCCACTAACAAGTGGTGGGCATCCTCCACCATGCCGCATTCTGTGTGTATGTGTGTTTAGGTATACATATATTTGTGAACGCTCTCACGGTACAGAACTAATTCTTATTTCGGGTGAGCGAAAAAAAAAATTGGTAATGGGAGAATATCACTTTTATCTCACCCTGGAGAACCCTGTATTTCCTGGTATTTATTAAAGATTTCCGAACTAATGTTTTACTAATAAAAGATTCTAACTAATAAATAAAAGTTCAAGCAAGGTAGCGGTACATAAAATCAAAAAAATAAATAATTGTGTTTCCTTCACGTCAAACATATCTAACTTTCAATAAATAAACCTGCTTCTTTTATAACTTTGCTGTAAAACCCATGAAATACAGGTAACAAAATAACACAGAAACACCATAAATTTACCTGATACCAAACATATTACCCCTAACAAAACTACACCCTAACACGAAAGGCTGATCCTATCTAGACTAATATCTAGCCACAATTGTAGACCATTTCCCTTTCACATACAAACCGCATTTATTTGTAGACCTAGGAGAAATGTGGGATATAAATAATCTAGATGAATCTATAGGTACAGTCAGCAATGACAATCGACTAATATTTAATTATTTTCCCTGCCGGAGTCTGTTTCCTGATAACTACAAGCTAGGGATCTTTAAGTCAAGAGTGAATAGGTTACTTCTAGGCTAGTGTGTGCCATTGTCGATCACGTTATCGTTTACCATCAGGATAGATAGTGGTCAAACGCGAGTCTATTAATAACAAAATAACACCTATGCCTACTAATAATAATCAAAATATATAATTCAAGCACTTTGGCAGCACAAAAGCACAGCGAAGCATACTGCAGTAGTCGGCATAGTGAATCTGTGATAGATCAAGGCTTTCTTTACATCTTTATATTCCATCATCATCATTGTTTATCATTTCAGATGAAAGGCGTGCACTGTTGAACATAGGCCCCCAAAAGACCAGTCGTTGTGGCGCAACTACCAATCCACGCGGAGGGGGAAATAATATTTTAATGTTTTCCCACGGTCTAAAACAGGGATGAATAAAAATCCCTATAGTTGGCTACAGCGCTTTTCCTGCCCAGTATGTCCTAATTAGGTACATTCACCCTCCAAGTTCCAAAATGGGATAAACATAACTATCCAAGTCATTACGTACTAGTCGGAGTTTTAGATAAATTAACACTTGTAAAATAGAATTTAATAATTTTTTTACATGTTACGCCGACCCCAAGTAATATGGGATAAGGGCAGGAAGGAAGAAGAAGAAAAGAGAATTTAATAAAAATACAGAACCACGAAATTCTGTTGGAATAACAAAGTAAGTACCTAATACTTACTTTCCTTACTAACCGTACCTTAAGCATCCATCGAAGGTCCTAGCAAGATGGATCCTTGTCTAAAAGATATCAGTTCGGGCATTGTTTAACTTGCTATCGCCTAAAATGGAGGACGATGTTGGTATATCGAGTTGTGTTTCTTACTGAATCTAATGTTACATACACTCACGCTTTTTCTTGACATAGTTGGTAGAAAACATACAATTACTGGTAGAGGTGTGAATCCAAAATATTCAGAGAAAGATGTGTAATAATAAAGCCATGTCACAAGGGCGGTTGTATGGGAAGTATCACGAGTTAGGTGCTCTTAATTTTGACTACATACAGTTTTATTGTTTTCCATAAGAATGCTCATGTAACATATTCTAATACTTTTTCAGTAATTGCCAGCAAAGGTATCGAGTTTGCCTTTTTAACAAGCTTTCCTGAGGTTTTTTTTTTTATTATGGTTAGGCTTGCGTTTGACCAACTATCTCACTTGATGGAAAGCGATGATGTGGTCGACAATGGAGAACGCTTGCCTAGAAGCAACCGTCGTAGTCCGTCGTAGTTAATGCTACATTGAAATTCTCAGAATTATCGAATTAGAAGAACGGTATAGTAAGCTTACAACAACATAACTCTTATTTTTACAAAGTATTTCAATGACGCCCTAACTGGGGTAATGTTGATACGGTCCGAAATATAAAATGTACTGAAAATATTGTCCTTGCGTAGGTAGAAAGCTACTCGCAACACCCACGCTCCTACAAAAAGGTCGTTATGGTAAGCTTATGTCACTTTGATAAAATAATATAAAATTATGACATGGTGGTAAGTAAAATGGTAGGGGTAAGGACTGACAATTGACAGCTGTGAACAAATACTTGCCATTGTGTTGACATAACTTGTACTCTGTTCAAAATAACATTAGAAATTTATGAAAACCTTTTATTTACTGTCCGTTCAACCGATTTTGACTTTTATTGCGTTGGTGGCATGACAAATGGCGGCTGTTGTAAATATTTGGTATTGTAACCACTTTTTTGCTTTCGATGCCACTCTCATACCTAAGAAATAGTAATTAAAATTGGTTGAACAGACAGTAAAGAAGGTTTCTTTAACAGTCTAATCTTAATTCAAACAGGGTATAGAGATGAAGGCGAATGCGCCAAATCTTGGCAGATTCAAGAATCAGAATTTACCGAAGTAGAACTTTCTTTTTCAGTTGCCAAAGGCATACCAGGACCGCAGCGAATCTTTTGAACAAACTCGCAACCAAAGCAGTTCGATAACTGCTAAAGCATCATTGATGGGGCCTGTTAACGCATCGGTGGCGTTAATGATGCTAACAACCCTAAGAGGTACCCGTGGAATAAAGTGTGTCATCCATCTGGACATTCATGCGGCATGGATTCGTGCGGAAAAATCGCCCGGCTGTCACCATTGTGTGGACCGTCCCGAAGACGCGGTGGAGCTTTCGGTAGAGGCGAAAGAATGACTTTAAATGCCCTAAAGAATGATTTAAAGTCATTCTTTAGGGCCTTCGCCCACGACGACTTTTTGTAGCAATGCGTTACCAGCAATGCTGACGCGCCTTTTGGTAAGCGCGCATCAGCATCGCTAATAACGCGCTTTAGTCACATTTGCAAGCGCTATAGAAAAAAATCCTACGCGCTACTAACGCGCTACAGCATCGCGACTGTATCGATGTGAAAGCGCTATAGCATCGCTACCTACCCTACCCGAGACCTTAGGCCATAGAATTGTTAAAATACTAAGGTATAAATAAAATATATTATTGGTATTATGAATTTTCGATTTTCTTTTCCTCACAAGTTCGCTCTCGCTACGTATGCGAAAACGTGTATCATCTTTTCCTTCATCACACCTAAAATTCCTAATGTCACCATAACTCATACGAATGAAGCCAACAACTCCCCATACTTACCAAAAATTGAATATATAATTTAAATACAGCCCTATATACTGTAGCAGGGTTGGTCTCGAGAGTCTTTCATTATGTTTTCAGCAAAATTACTCCTTGAAGAGTATGCAATTTGGTGAAATGAAAAATATTCGTGAATGTTTCATTCTGTAGCATGGACTATTCTTGTGAAAATAAGACCTATGTTATATGTTAAACCTTTAAAATATGTAAATTGCACAATGTATCAATTCTTGTTACGCAATATTTTAAGAGAAACTTAGAAAAATAAATAAATAAAAATAAAATAAAAACAGAGTAAAGTTAGAAAACGAAGTATGCAAGTCATAATCATCATTATTCCATCCGAAAGACATCCGATGTTTGACATAGGCCTCTCCCAATGGACGCCAAAATGATCGGTCCTGTGCGTTAAGGTAGCCAAATACGCTAGAGTATACCTGACTGGTTAGGCTGTACTGTTAAGTTATACAGGTAAACCGGAGTGTGTATGTTGCATAACTGTACAGGTTTCCACACAAGCTTACGTTAGGTAAGCAAGAAGAATAACTGTGCAGGCAAACTTGTCAGGTATACCCTAGCGTAGCTACCTTTACGCATCCATCAGATTCCCGCGACCCGCATCAGGTGATCGGTCTACCTTGTGTGGAGCCTTCCAATGCTGCGTCTTCCGGTACGTGGTCACAACTTCAAAAGCTTTCGGCTCTATCGACCATATGATCTGCGTGTAATATGTCCGGCTCACTGCTACTTATGTTTGTCGATTCTTAGGGCGATGTCGGTAATCTTAGTTCTTCTGCGGATATCTTCATTGCTGATTCGAAAACACAGGGAAACTCTGAGGCCTTTTCACTGCCCTTTGGGTGACTTTAAATCTTCTGATGAGGCTCATTGTGAGCGACCACGAAAGGATAGTATGCAAGTACTTATTTATAATAACAAAGTATTCATACGATTTAGAACATAAAATAAATTCATTTTAAATATGTACTAAAAACTAATTGGCAATTAATTATGTTTATTATACTATCCCATCTTAATATTATTATCTCAATAGAATTAAAATGACATTTCACGCTTTGTAAGGCTATGTGCAGACTAGAGTAACGATAAGTTTTAAGGCTTTTCTGAAGATAACATGATCACAAAATGGTTTTTGCACTGAACGTCCTTTCTAAGAATAATGTGTAACAACACCTGTGTTCAACTTTATTCTATAGTTGTTGGTGCGTACCTATAATAGGTAGCCATATCCATGCCAATATAATAGCCAGCCATGTTTATGCCAATGCAATCAAATCAATGTTTTTTTTATTGTTGACTAGCCCGCGACTTCGTTCGCGTGGACTATACAGGATTATGATTTTTTTTTTCTAAAATAAAAGTAGCCTATGTTACTCCTTATTACATCAGCTACCTGCCAAAAAAGGTCTCGTCAAAATCGGTCCAGCCATTTCAGAGATTAGCCCGGACAAACAAACAGACAGACAATAATTGTAAAAATGTTATTTTGGTGTATGTACCGTATATATGCGTGTAGCAAAAATCAGTTATTTCAAAATTACAAACAGACACTCCAATTTTATTTATATGTATAGATTTATGATAAAGTCGCGCTTGACCACTATCTCATTTGATGGAAAGTGATGATGTGTAAGTAACCTATTCACGCTTGACTAAAAGTTCCCCAGCTTGTAGCTGCTATCAGAAAACATAAACTCTGGCAAGGAACTCTACTCCTTAGCTCTCTCTAGATAGTTTAAGATTCAAAGACAATAAGAAAAGTTGACAGCCATCATAAAATCTGTTGTATCTACATCTTTCTTCCAACTCTCCTGTAGCAGGTCTGCTGGAAGAAGTTTCATTTGAAATAAGCAGTACATTTGTACTCTTTAACTGTATTTGTCCATTTCATTTTTAAGTGTTTGTGTGTGTACATAAATGAATCCTAACTAATATTATAAATGTGAAAGTGTGGATGTTTGGATGTTTGTTACTTAATCACGCAAAAACGGCTGAACGGATATGGATGAAATAGCATATAGCCTTTGACATGGAAAATAACATAGGCTACTTTTTATCCCGGAAAAACATCTTATTCCTACGGGAAAACACGTTTAGAGTGCGATAACCGAAGTACACTCGGACGAAGTCGCGGGCGGACAGCTAGTAAATAAATAAAATCCTTCTGACCTGATTTTTTACTTCATACAAAAATTTTTTACAAAAAAAAGTAATCGAATGGGATGGATTTCACTATAAAAAAAGAAAAACACGAAAAGTCGGTGCTAAATAACGAAGAAACGAAACTAGGAACACTGACTTCCGAAATTAATTAAAGTTGTTTTGCACTTAATTGTGTTTTTTACGGAAGGAAGGTTCCTCCTTCCTTCGGTTGTATTTTTTTACTTGTTTTGTTTCTCGAGGTACTCCTACCCTTATTTCAGTCGGTCATCGACTATACGTTGAAAAATGCAATTAACTTCTTACAACAGTTCTGTTAAGATCCTAAATAGAGTTCCGTTGATATGTATGTCTTCGAAGTTCAATATGAGATCATGCCTTGACATAATCGTCATCACATCATTATTTAAGCCAAAAGACGTCCACTGTTGGACATTAGCCTCCACCAAGCGTCGCCACAATGACCAATCCTGTGCGTCCAGCATCCACCGCTTTCCCGCGACTCTCACCAGGTCGTTGGGGCACCTTGTGGGAGGCCTTGCAACGCTGCGTTTTTCGGTGTGCGGTCACCACTCTAGAACCTTTCGGCCCCATCAACCATCCATTGTACGAGCGTTGTGTTCATTGGCACTTAAGTCTTTATGACAATATTTCTATGAAATCAATTCACGAGAATACTTATATTTAAATTAAAAAGAAGTAAGTAAAAATCAGTCTCAAAACTTACATTGAAAAAATTTGTACTAACTATAGGCGTAGGTTTCGCTTCGCTCTTCACCGCACCACACGCACGTATTTGGCCACGTAGGCCAAAGCGTATTAATAAAATGGTTTGTTGCATTTACGCTAATCCGCATCGTGTAAAATACCGTGTATCTTAGCAGATTAAGACCGTTGCAACTGGCCACGAGACCTTTAATAAGCCCCTCTTTGTCATAGAAGTTACAGACAGTCCACCTTGTAGAGCCTGCGTGGAGGAGAACGAGACAGCCGCTCATCTGTTTCTAAGCTGACCTGTGGTCGCTGGATGCAGGGCAAAGTACTTTGGAAACCCAGGTCCGCTCCGTGAAATGGTCAGTAACACCAAGGCACTGCTGGCGTTCCTTGAGGAGCTGGGGGGGATCGAATGACTCTTTTGTCCCACCCGTACGCAAAATACGCGCTTTTGTCGTGGAATTGCGACATACAATACAATACAATTTTACCAGATGCCTTTTAGCAGATACAATTTTAGCAGATACAACTTTAGCAGTTACAATTTTAGCAGATACACAGACTGGAATTATCCTTTGTAACTACATTTTCTGCCCACTTCAATGGGGTGTGAGTTTATGTATGTATTGAACTGTCTAAATAGTCTATCATAGAATTCCAATGTGCACTCTGACTTATTTTAAACAAATATTTACAACTTAATAAGCGCCATAAATTAATAAAAACATATAGATGTTCACACAGTGACCGACGCAAATGGAATAATTTTATGATACGTGTACGGAAAATGTTGACACAACATCCGTGATTCGTATTGACTAATTAACGCGATATTATTGTTCGAGTTAAATAAGTACTTGTAGATATATAAAAAAATGGAAACTGACTCACAGCTACTGACTGACTGAATAAAGCTTTCTATCGGTTAAAGGAAAATAAATTAACAATCGGACCAGTACTTCAAGAGATTACCTCTTGCAAACAAAAAAAAAAAAAAAAAAACAAACTTTACGTCTTTATAATATTATTATTGTAGATTACGAGCAATAACGAGCCTCTTATTCGTTAAACCCCAAGTGAACGCCGGCGTTCGCGCACCTATTGTCTTTCTATTGTGTCTGTAATTTCCACGATTGAAAGGTTAGTAACAAACAAACTTCCAAATATGTTACTAACATATCAACGCACAACTGAAATTAGTGATATTTTGCACAAGGCCTTTTTAAGTCGTTGACAAGTACTAAGAATGGGTTTTTGGAAATCTAATCTTTATGCAGGAGAAATGAAGGAATTTCATTCTATGGAAAGATAGTAGTAATAGTAACCATAAAGATTGTCATTATTTTTATTTTTGAGAAATACGAGTATGTACTCCTAGTAGAACAATTTAGGGAATTTAGAGAATGTATGGATTATATTTTTGGATAAATTTTGAAACTTGGTACAGATTTTAATTAAAATAAATAATAAAGACAAATTTTTGGTTTTTGTTTTTAAACTACCTGCAAAATACGAAATAAGGGGTGTCAAAGTTTAATAAAAAAATCTCGCGAACGAATATGCGGAAATAGCGCTAGTCGAAAATAAACAATAAATTGAAACAGCTGGTGTAGAATGATCACAGGGTTAATTATATTTACTTCGAATGGGTTAAATCAAGAGCTAGGTTACAGATTCCGTGAAAGTTGATTTTAACAGTAATAATAAACAGTGACCATTAAATTTTACCATTTGCAATTGAATCATCATGTAAAGATACAATTTTGTCGAAAAACGTTTCGATTTATATTTCCATTATTTATGTCGTTTTCATAATCACTGCTTTTTTGTGGGAAAGTCGTCTATCCCCCGCTCTTGGGTGGAACGGGAGATAGTGTTAGACTTTTACTGACCAAAAATCCACTCCTGTTACTTCGTTGCCTTTTTGTACCGGGGCCGAACCTTCCTTTCAAAAACAAATCTTTGGCCCCAGTGGGCTTCGACCCTGCTGGGCCCCTACGGTTTGCTGACAGCTCCTTGAGGCGCGCGCGGAACAAATTGGTGCAACTCTATTTTGCTTAACCAGAGTTTAGACTGCTGATGTGCCATTTGGTTATCTGTAAAGCTAGTTAGTGTAACCCATCTTACCTCATGGAGGCAACCGTGCGGTCCTTGGTTTGCTCTTTCTCATAGCTAATTTGATTTGTTTGGATGGTTATTATTAGAGGAAGTTTCTACATAGAGCAGGCTAGGCTCGGAGTTGCTTTGCGTGATTCAATCAGAAATGAAGATATTCACTGAAGAACCAAGGTTACCGAAATAGCCCGAAGAACCGCTGAACAGAAATGGTAGTGGCCAGATATTAGTCGAAGATTTGATGGTCGATGGGGGCCAAAAAGTTCTGGAGACTGTGTACCACAAATCGCAGCGTTGGAAAGCCTTCAATAACCACTGACCACCTGATGACCTGGTGAAGGTAGCGAGAATCTGATGGATATGAGACGCACAAGATCGGTCGTCACGGCGATAATATCAATGAATACTGAAATCATAATGACGACAATCTTTTTTTTTAATTTTGTTAATTTTATTAAAAAAAGTTTTTTTTTAAGGCAAACGCGCGTACTCACATTTTCACGTCGTGTCTAAATGGAAGTCTTAACACAAAACATATTGTCGTGATTATGAGCTTTAAAACCAACAGGGTGTTGTGAAACTCAATGTTGATATTATCGCCAAGTACAGCGTAAACTTTGAACTTAATCGCGTTTATGTAAGCGCTTTTGCCAAGTCGGGTAATACAACGCCAGTGTGCTCTCTTTCCAAATTCCCGTGTTTAGTTGCTTGTAAGATACCATACAACAACATTCGTTTAAGTGTATGTGAAACCCTAACCGCGTATTTTTAAGTAAAGAATCTATGTACAAAATTTCATATCTGTGTCATGAAAAATCACCAAATTATAAGCTTGTTATGTCAGCAAAAATACATAGTCATCGGGCCATCAAGGCAACTGAGGCGTTGTTTTGCACTTGTTTCCAGCTGTTTGCTGGCGCCTAACACCCTGGTAACATGTGTACTTAGTGTCGGTGGTGTCCAACTTGTAACCTTTTTAAATATTTTTGGGGAAAAATATAACATGGTGTAATAGTACATTGTTACACTCGGGGTGAAAGTAACTCATTTCGTCCCGAGAAGGAGTTGGCGGGCGAGCGCAGCGAGGTCGCTAATTCGAGGGGTTAAAAGGGTTATTTTCACCCCGAGGTAAACACTGTGCTTTTCATTACGAATACGAGGAAACTAAAAATAAAATAAAAAGTTTGTAAAACCTGAGTCGTCGTACCTATGATTTTAAGTAGGTATCTTTCTTCTGATTTAGGTGGTAAAAGGTATTTCACTACTGCTTTAGCCTCTTCTCTTATGAAATTAGGCGTTAAATCACTATTTTAATCTGATAAACATAACGTGTTAATACAAATCTTTGTTGTACGGAAATGTAAACGAAACTCGAAAAAACCAACGACTGATTGCCACTTTCCCGCCATTTTGTTTTTTTTTTCTGCGGCCGGCCAGCTATTCAGCCTCATTAATAAAAAATTAGAATTTAATTGTAATCTTTAAAAAATAAAGTATTTTAAAGCTGTATTCAGATTTCGCTTAAACTAAAAATTATGTTGTATTAAATCAGTTTCTAAAAAATGTATCACATCTGTATAGCGTTTTATATAGATGTGTATTTATTTTATATGTATGCTTATATTATAGTGTTTGAGTAATTTGTAATCAGTACCCCGCAGACTACCCCCTGTATTATTTTAAGTTTCCAAGATCCATCCTAAGCTTGTCTAAAAGATATCGCTGTCAGCGATAAGACCTCCATAGATTCAAGTTTATGCATCAATTCCGTTACTTCTTTCAATATGGTATAATAGGAACACGTGTGTAATGAAACTGACTATTTATTTATTTATGTACACACAAACACTGAAAATAGAAAATAACAAACACAGATAGAAGAACACGAAGGTTCTGCTTATAGAATAGTCTCAAATACATGTTTTTCTTAAGTTCTTTCACCAAAATAATAACAATTCACAGAAACATAAATTTATGGGTACAATAGCGATCTTATCGCTGACAGCGATATCTTCCAGACAAACAACCTTAGACTTGGACTTTAAGAACAAAATTAAGGTAGTCTGCTTCCATTTGTTTTTTCTTTTTTGCAGATATTTAAAAAAATATTAATTGTACAACGTCTTCAGTGATTACGACGAGAGGTATCAAACATAACAATACAAAATTGGGGTAATTTCACCTTTCAAAATATTCTACGAAAAAGGAAACTTTCCTCTCAATACTTGAATAAATAAGGCATTTTGATTATACCTAAATGTCACGGGTTCGGCAAATATGTAAGCAATAAAACATTTTAGAACGGTAGAATAGGTTAGAGGCGCGTCCCTTCAGATTATCGTTTATTGACCTTTCATTCGTGTTAATAGTTTTTTTATCGTTTCGGAGCCGGTTATTTTGTTTTTATTTATATTGCTGGCCTAAATAATAGTTTAGGTACTGGCCGATATAAATATCTGGAGGCCAATTTAAGTTTTTTTTTCTTTTACGTCTCAGTGCTCGGCCACAATGGCAGCGCGGTGTGGGTAGCGGCAACGATTTGCTTGACCACACTGGCAGCGGCAGCGCGATGCGGGACCATTTGCCATAGCGTGGCTCGAAGTAGTTTGGAAACCCCATTTCCGTTTGTGTTTCCACTGGCCACCAGCACACTCACTGTGGCCACTTGTATGAACAAGCAATGGCATGAGTTGCCCGCGCGCGTCCCACGTCGAGCAGCCCGCACCGCTTCCCGCACCCACAGTGCCACTACGGACACTCAAACGAAGTTTATATGTCAAAGATCAAGTCCGTGCACCGTAAGTCGAAATGGCAGGAATTCACATGTCCATTACCTTAAGTGACATAGGCAAAGTGCCTTTAAACAGTTATTTCATAGACCAGTAGCTCTTTCAGTTCTTTTTTGTTCAGCGCGATATTTCCTTATATTTGGGAAATGTTTCTTATGAGGAAAAACGACCACTTGAATTGAAAGAAACTTATTAATAACTTCTTTTGTGACGTTGTTGATATTAAAAGCTTGGCAAGAAAGTTTTGATCCTTTTTGTGTGGTTTTCTGGAGGAAAACATAAAAATGATCGTATTTCACGTAGCGTTGTTGTCTTTGTATTTGGTGGTTACAAAGCGATTGTATTGTTAGGTTCTATGAAAATTCTAGCCTAAAGTTTGCTTCCTTTTATAAGCTGTTTTATCAGGGCCAGAACTTTTTGTTGGATCTAAGTTGCGAAGTGAATCGGTCACAACATCAATATTGACCTCTATGTGACAAATATCAGATCAAGTTCTATTTTAATGGATAAAAGGAGTTGGATTGGGAGTATTACAGGAAGCGGAGTTAATGAAAGTTGACATGAAGTAAGATGAAAAAGCTTCTCAAATAGTCCAGTCATTAACAATTCATTATATATTATAATTTAATATTTTAGGTATAGAATTTGAGTCGCAGCAATTTTTAACAAAACTCCAGAAATTATTTAGGATTATCTTTAATGAATGAAATAAGCTATTTTATCGAAATATTATGAGATAAACAAAGACAGTGAAAGTATATAAACTAGTGCATGACTGCAATACCACCTGATAGTAAGCATTAATTTTTGCCTTCAAGACATTTAAATTGTAATAATCGGACAAAAAAACTGCAGGAGGCAAATTGTTTCAGTCCTTTGATGTACAGTACAATTCACGAATGATGGCGGCCGTAAAGTTTGCGCAGAAGGCTGTGCAGTAACGTGTTTTAGGAACCAAATGGCGACGTGCGTGTGCGAGAAGAGTGTAGTATGCAAAGGCTAACTTCACGGCCGCCATCATTCGTGAATTGTACTGTACGTGGTATAAACGACGACGCAAAACGCTCAGTCCGGAGCATATACTCGTAGATACTTGCAGTACGTGGTCGGGTTGTCCGATAATAAAAAGGCAATGGGCGGAATCGAGTCATGTAATTCCCGCGCACAATCTCCAAATTGCATCATGTAGAATATCGAAAGGCTGGCTACCCTACATCTGAGCTACATGCATAGGTATTTTGTTTAATTTTTCTAATAATATCTATTGTTATTCAGATATTTTTTTATATAAAGACAATGTATAAAACACTATTTGCTTAACTTTTTAACAGCTTTTAGCTTATAAGAGAACGCGTCTCGGTATAAATATTCCATTAGAGGTTGTGAACATCATAAGTAGCGGAAAAGTTTCGGAAAAAAAATTTCGTATTAATGAGATATTCAGTGAAGCCACTGAAATTTAATTTTAGTTTCGGTGGGTGGTAGATAATAGCGTGAAAAAATTTCAAATAAAGCTGTTTAATAAAAAGATTTTGGATTTAGCTCACAGATAGATTAAGTTCAAGGCAATAAGGTATGACATTTCAGCCGCGGGACCGACTACTGTTGAGGTATTTGTCACTCCACCTAACCTAAAAAGTGCCACTATAAACAGGCCTACGTTAACTAATTTGAGGTCCCTACCTACATGTATTTAACTTATTCGAGGTCCCTACCTACATAGGGACCTCGAATTAGTTAACGTAGGCCTGTTTATAGTGGCACTTTTTAGGTTTGGTGGAGTGACAATCTTTGCAGGAAAGAAGAAAGAGAATTATGAATAGGTAAATAATATAATTACAATGTCTCAAGACAAAAGTCTATGACTAGTGCGCGTTGCCAGCGACGACATAATTATGGCTTTGAAAAGTGGTCGCTCACAATGGGCCTCATCAGAAAGTTTAAAATCACCCAAAGAGCAATGGAAAGGGCTATGCTTGAAGTTTCCTTGCGTGATTGCATCAGGAATGAAGATAACGCAGCGTTGGAATGCTTGCGTGGTTCCAATTCGTGCGTGGTTCCAATCTTCTGGGAACAAGATAGACCAAAGACCTGGTAAGAGCTGCAGGAATCCGATGGGTGTGAGAGGTACAACACCGTTCGTTGTGGCAACACTGGACGCGGGGATTTTTTTCTGAAAAGGAAACCCAAGGTCGTAGAACGCAAAGGGCAGGTTTTATTCAGTAAAAGTCTGACACTTTCTCTCGATAATAATTGGATGATTTCCCAACTTAAAAAAAAAAAAAACTATCCTGTATGCTGCAACGTCTGTTTACTGTAAATCAGCAACTTTTGTTGCCAACTGTCAATTTTAAAATTGGAATACATTCATCCCACGCACACAAGAATGCTATCAACACTACGATTGAATCGACAAATAAAACAGAGCACTGTAATAAAGTTTATTGTTGTTTCACAGCTGTCGTTCTGTCGCAGATCAGTCGTCGACTTTACGATTGTTTAATTGTCGTATCATGAATAGGATTTAGTAGTACATGTATAGTGTGTAGTAAAATGAAGGCTGAGTGTAGTTACGGTGTATACACGGGCAATTTATTTACGAATTACTGTCGGCAACAATTAGAGTCCTTTATTAACTGGTTGGCAATTTTTTGTGTACAACTTAGAGCGTTTTTCAAGATCATTCAACTTTGAAAAACGCTTTAAGCGACGCCCTTGTGCACGGGTATACGAAATGGATCAACTGACATTTGGTCTCTAAATTTTTATATTTATAAAGGACTACCCAAAACAAAAAAAAAAATCTTACAAAAACGTCGTTCTTCGGGGATATTTTGAAAAATGCACGATGACGTAAAAGATCGCGATACTGCTACTGGGACTTTACAAAAAAAAGTTACGGAGGCGTTATATTTCGCCCACTACTTCACAAAATATTTTTTTTTTTAAATATACAAATTAAAGCCCCTAAATAGTAATTACATTATTTTTGAGGGGACAAACAATAAATGAAAAGAAAACTTCTCCACTACTTTTTCCCGTACTTTAGATCTCATTGGTTATTCCACAATAATCGTGCATTACCAGAGATTAAACGATTGCATGGATTTTTTTTTTTTAAATTGACTGCTGTTATGAAATCAGTATTTTCTGAGATTACTCTTTGCATACATAATACATATAGACAAACACACAACTTAACTTCTTTATAATATTAGTTTAAATGTCTAAAATCTGATGTGGAAGTATGTCTAACAACGATAGTAGTTATCGTTGTTAGACATACCTTGAAACCACAGTGTAAGTTCCGCAGTACCGTGTCCACAATCATTGCCAAAAAATTCGCAACTAAAGTTGCCCGTCTAGCACACTTTAACATCAAATGACGGTAATTCAGTGCTTGAATCCAGCTGAGTTTAGTTGTTAGCAATGAAACGTGTTGTTAAGCAGATGGATGATTAAGATAAATAGTCTTACTGCTGTGCTCACAGTTGTTTATCCATGTTACTGGAACATTCACTTTTTTAGAACAAACTTTAATTAATTGTTGTTTGAAATTTGTTAAAAAAAGACTGATTTACTTGATAATTCTCTAGCTACAGAGAGCCTAGTGCGAGTTCGTTTTACTTTAACGACGTTCGGTACTCGATCAAACTGGCAGCACGATGCGGATGCATGAACGCACGCATGTTGCTTGGCCAGAACGCGTTCCATTTGACGACCTAAACTGAACTGTGAAAGAAATAGAGATATATAGAGTATATAACATAGCTTCATCCCTATTTCTCGACATTTTGGCACGTCATGGTAAGGCTGCTAAAGCTTAAAGTAAATTGTTTTGTGAAGTGTCTGTCTACATTAAGCTTAAAGTAAATTGGGATTAAGTGTTTACATTAAAATAAAAATAAGTATTAGAACATTAAACTACTATTTATTTGGCCATAATTTCCAAAGTCTTTGGCATCCTAATGCAAACCGAAAGATATTTACTACTGAAAGCCTTTCCTGCACTTAAGGTACTGTTTCCGCTCGTGAAGAGAAAAGACAGAAAACAAAGGTTTATCTTTAAGTTAAGAATATTATAATGGATTATAAGATAGATGATGATGGTAGATATAAGTACAAAACAGGTACTTTTGAATTTTCCACAAGAGCTTTTTACAAAATTATTTTCAAGATCTTACGCCTTGATCACACGTACCGAGTAAAAATGCGAGACAGCAAAATAGTTCTCGGCTGGGTACTCGGCGCTGTGTTTACACGTACCGAGTACTCGGCAAGAGCACAGTCGCGCCCGTTTACTCGGTACGTGTGATCAAGGCATTAGCATAATAATGTGGTCTGGCTGTCCAATAACCATCGGAACCGAACCCGTATCGTCAGCTAAACCGTATTGATCTAGCAGGGCCAAAGCCTTCTGGGAGCATGGGTTTTTTTTATTGTGGGAAAATCATCAATGACAACCCCCGGAGCATGGGTCGACTTTTAAAAGAGAAACCCTGGATCCTAATCTAAGCAAAGAAGAAGAAGAAAAAACGTTTATTCGTTTATTCGAAGAAGAAATATAGGTGTGGTTTTAGTCAGTGAAAGTCTGAAACGGCCTCCCGTTCCGCTCTATAGCGGGAGAAGTCAATGGATGATCCTTAAAAAAAGTCTTATATGGTCCAACTACTGGCATTCGGATCTCGTTTCTAAGAGGGAGAATGGGCTGTAATCCACTACGTTGGGCCAGTACGGTGCCTCTGTGTAAATTATATCATCACCAGTGCTCTCAATACGATGAAAGAAAACATCGCGAAGAACCTGGCATAACCTTGAACCAAAAATTCGAAGACATGTTGCATCCATCAATTCAAGAACTTATTTAACACACATGAATCAGCCTCTTAATGTTCTCATTTTGGAATTTAGGCCTCCTCTCTAGGAGAGGTAATGGGACATAATCCACCACGCGGGCCCAGTGCTGGTTGATGAATGTCACATGTCTTCACATATTTTTTTTTCATTATCATCATTTCAGCCAATAGACGTCCACAGTTGGACATAGGCCTCCCCAAGTGTCGCTACAATGAACGGTCCTGTGCGTCCTGCATCGATCGGCGGCATTTTTTTTTTTAGTTAAAATGATATAATTTATTTTAAGCACATTGATGCTATAATTTAAATACGGATTTCATGCCATTCTGTGTTATACTTTAGTCAATATTTACGGTAGATAGAAGCTAAAGGGGTAAGCCCATTTCGTAGCTTGTCTCGGGATTTCAATATCGATAATTTTTATCCCGAGAGTATATTATTATTTCGGTTTTCTGTTTTCACGCTGACAAAATCGCTGGAAAAGCAAGTACATTAAATAAGTAAGGAAATCGTTAATGGCAAAAAGACGATAAGGAAAAAGTTACAAAAATTACAGGGTCGTGGGGCTTTTTAGACCACAATCCCGACTTCCACCTTACATAATTTATATATTATTTTTGAGTAGTAGGTATTTGGTACCACAAGGAAAAATTAAAGTACAGTCACCAAAAAAAACTGTACTTATTTGTGGTCCCAAAATACAAGTAAAAAAATATATTATGTGAAATTTGGGACTGCGGTCCGGTCCAAAGAGCCTCACAACACATATTACTAAATCAATGAGCTAATTAATTCGGTAATAAAATAAGTTGGCATGAAAACGCAACTTTAAAAACCTAAATGTCGGCTAGACTAAAAACCGGCCAAGTGCGAGTCGGACTCGCCCATGAAGGGTTCCGTAGCAGCAAGTAACATAATATAAAAGTTTTTGTAGTTCGTTGTAACTTTGATCGATGTTTTAATAATAGTGTATTTTTTTAGATTTATGACGTATTAAAAAAAAACTACTTACTAGATCTCGTTCAAACCAATTTTCGTTGGCGATTTGCATGATAATGTAAATCATATATTTTTTTTAGTTTTATCATTCTCTTATTTTAGAAGTTACAGGGGGGGGGACATTTACCAATTTGGAAGTGCCTCTCGCGCAAACTAATCAGTTTAGAAAAAAATTATATTAGAAACCTCAAAATCATTTTTGAAGACCTATCCATAGATACCCCACACGTATGAGTTTGATAAAAGAAAAAAGTTGAGTTTCAATTATATGTATGGAGACTCCCAAAAATTGCTTTTTTTCTATTTTTGTATGAAAATCTTAATGCGGTTTACAGAACACATCTACACACTAAGTTTCATCAATGTAGCTCTTATAGTATCGGAAAAATGAGGCTGTGACATACGGACGGACAGACAGACAGACAGACAGACAGACAGATCGACAGATAGACAGATAGACATGACGAATCTATAAGGGTTCCGTTTTTTGCCATTTGGCTACGGAACCCTAAAAAGACATTTTCCAATCGAATAATCTTCTTAAATCCAATACAACAGTAAAGAAACAATTTTAGCTTGATCGCATTAACAGAGGCCAGTCTTGAAAAAAAAAAAAACAGAAACGTCGAGAAAAACAAGAACACTAAAAAAATTTATTACAGAGTTTGATCCATCGCCAAGCGCTGGGAAATGAATTCCGGAGTCAATGGATAAGAAAACTGTTTTTCGAATGTCTCTATTGTCTGGAAATGATTTGATTGTCTGTACATTCGTAAACGTTACTATTTAGGATTATTCTTTCGATTCGTTAATTTTATTAATAAATATTGGCATCATCCTTTTGGGATAAATTTATGGGATTTTATCCAGGAGCAGTGGTGGCCGAGTGGTAACGGCCCCGACTTACGAGTTGTATAGGTCGCGGGTTCGAACCTAGCCAGGCGCATTACTTTGTGTAATTTATTTCATCACCACTGCTCTCAAAACGGTGAAGGAAAACATCGTGAGGAAACCGGCATGTCCTAGAACCAAAAATTCGAAGACATGTGACATTCACCAACCCGCATTGGGCCCGCGTGGTGGATAACGGCCCATTCCCTCTCCTAGAGAGGAGGCCTGAGTCCCAGCAGTGGGAACATTAAAAAGGCTTATGATGATTATCCTTTTAGTTACTAACCTATTCCAGAGTGAGTGATACTTATCTTTTGGTTTACACATCTGTGCAAATTATAATTATTTTGACAAATATTTGTTAAAGATTGCCCACAGTTTTTTTTGTTAGTTTAAACTAGGTGACTGTAATACGTCTGTAGTAAATTGAATGACCTTAAAAATCGTTTAATTTTCGTTTTGTACACAAGTTTGTACGAAATTTATTTGGCCGAAAATTTTTGTTTTTATATTTTTGTTTTTCCTAGAAAAATGATGTAAAAGTTTCTTTAATTCTTTATTGTACACCATGATAAATAACAAATAAGTGGATATCAGAGTTCATGTACAAGGGCGAGCTTAACTCAAAGTTGAGTTTTCTTCCAGCAAACCATTGAGTGATGGAGAGAGATCACAGTAGAGGTAAGATCCAGTGCACAATTTTAAAATTACAAATAATATGAATAACATAATACATAAACATTCCTTCATATATAAATACATACTTATATAATATATACATAAATACATATATAAATACATACCTATATAATATACCTATATAATAGTTTTTTATTTTTTATTTGGTGATTTACCTGAAAACGGATTTTTTCAGGTCATTAACACCCTGGCGCTCGAAGAAGAGTGTAATTAGTCTACTATTAGTGTAATTCCCTGTATCTTTACAATGTACGAGTATATCTATGAAATATAGTCTCTCGTTGTTTTGTTTCCGCGATAAATTTTACTTGACAGATCATTTATCATTTTTTTTTATTACAGTTGGATGTACCTGGTAACTGTCACCAAACCAATTTTTCTTTTCTTTTTCCTTTTATCCCCTGAAAGAAAATTAGAAATAAATTAAAAATAATTCTGTAGAGTCTGTCTAAAAAGTCAAACGACTTGGGTAATTGTTAGGGCAAAATGATCTCTAATGTAGTCAACACTAGTTCAATAATCAAGGTTGATTAAGAGATCTTGATCATTGTTTACTAATAAAAGAATTATAAAAAGTATCGAATATAAGTTTTTTTTTACTGATTATGTATGTATCTAAAAAGACCTGGAAAAGTTGCTTCTCACAGGAAAAATAGATGGGAAAAGACCCAGGGGCAGGAGTCCGTTACGTTGGTCAGACCAAATCCGTGTTACACTGGAGACCACAGTCTGCGACGCCATCCACATCGCCAAAGATATAACAACATGGCGAAATATAGTCCACAAGAAAATTATTCGTCGAGATCACTACCCTCAGCATTGAGGATAAACGACGCAAGCAGAAGGAAGTACGAGTATGTAACTAAGTATGTATTTACTATTGTTTTTGTTTTCTCTTCTGTTTGTCTATTTATTAAGTTGCACCTGCCATGTTATGTTTCTGCAGTACCCTAAGGTCTACTGGCAGATAATGCCTAAGGCATTAGTCCGCCTTTGTACAGTTTTATGTGCATAAAGATTTAATAAATAAATAAATATTATACAAAATTCTCAAGTCGTTTTACTTTTTAGATAGACTATACCTCGCTGTATTTTTTCGAGACTCGATCTATCTTTACTTAGGTGTGATGTACTACCTTTTATTCTCCCTCCCACCGATTTTCGTGGATCAAACCTTTTATCGTATCATGTTCCTCTTCCTCGTACCTGCAGCTTCACCTCCCTGTTACATGTCTTCACATTCATGACAAAGGGGTTGCCATGCATTTATTATTTGACGAAATGGAGGTACCTAAATATTTTACTTTTAGAACGAATTTCTTTTAGCAATGTTGTGCGGTGAGACTCGAGTAAAAAAAAGTAATAGTAGTTAGTGTAATGGAACACTTTGGTGTACGACGCCTTATACACCGTTAAATTTTGATCGTTTTAATCCCGTGGAGGGTCGATCCGATACATGAAAACGTAAGCTGAGCGATTTCAATGACCTGTAGGTAATTAGTAAGCAACGCCGACTACTGCCTACAGGTCATTGCACTCGCTCAGCTGACGTTTTCTTAAAGAAATTAATTTCGTACATGCGTAAATTAATACGAGTTTAAAAAAAAGTACTTTATTTTTTAGTTTTATCTTTACAAATCGATAGTGTTTCATGTACCGGATCGACCCCCCACGGGATTAAAACGATAAAAATTTAACGGGGTATATTTTTTTTGTAGTTGTCCGAGAGTCTTCTCAAAATTCTGCTATACTTTGGTCATGTTGCAAGAAAAGATGGTGGAAACCTTGAAAGACTCATCGTGATCGGTAAAGTAGATGGAAAAAGGCCTCGTAGGCGCGCCCCAAAACTTTGGTCCGACCAGATCCGCACCGCTCTTGACTCTACGGAATACAATACCTTTCACACCGCTAGAGACAGGAATAGATGGAGGAACATTATAAAAAGTAAAGTGATGAAGCAAGGATCCTCAGCATTGAGGAATACGACGCAAGGAGGAGATATTTTTCTAGACATGAATCGACTATTGACTTGGCCGACTAGTCGCCAACTACAAATGTTGCCAGATATTTTCTTTCCCAACGAAGAGGCAATTAATAATAATATAATTCGTTCTATGTAAATAAGTTACGAATTATAGTTTGATAATTCTTGTAAGACTGATTTAGTTGTTGTTTACTCAGTTCAGGCAAAATATTGCTGACTATTTAGAATTCGGCTGGTGCAAGGAAGGTTTACATAATGCCTAGTAATCCTTGACATAACTCAGCATGAACGATGATACCGTGTAGGACATAAAGACCAAATGTCACAAGATATTAGAATTTTGTTTGCGAACGCGAGACGCACAGTTCAGTCAATCGACGGTCATTCAAAAATTGCGGGGTGTCGAAATGACATTCTTTCAATGTTTACACGGGTTTGCTTACTCAAAGGCAGTAGGTGCACCTACCTATTACCTTTGTGTAAGCGAACCTGTACCCCTAGCCAAGTTATTAATCTGCAATCGTTAACGCTAGTAGAAAGCATTGAATGTACGGGAATGACGTCATCTCAACGCTCAGTCACGTGTTCAGATCAAAAGAGTCGGGGGCGCGGCCAACTCAAAGCGTTCGACGCAAGCGAAACGGTTGTAACTTGGCTTGGTGATGGTAACAGGAATGCAGCAACCAGTTAAAAAAAAATAAAGAAACGCGAAAAGAAATAGGCTAACCAGTTCTTAAGAATAAAAAATATATATTTTCATTTTCCGATTTATTGTAGCTTATTACAATATGTCACCTACCATATATACCACCACTCACCAAGTAAATTTGGCCGTAAAGTCGGCTGTTCCAACTAGTCCATGACTAGTCGTTAAATAATTTTCGTACGTGCTTTTTTATCGAATTTAAAAATTTAGTAGAGAATAAAGAGAAATAGGAATAGCTTCCGGCGCCTCTTTCAAATGGAAATAAAATTATCATTTTCTCTCTAATTAATCCGGCAAATCCTCGGTTACGGAAAAAATCTCTTCAAAGGTTTAAATAACGTAACTGATAATAATAAAAAAAAAACTTCAGCTTGCACCGAACGAATTTATTTAACCCGCGCTTGAACCTTAATTCTGTCTTCGTAATTGTTATATTTTAAGTTCTTTTGATATTTTTCGTGGTACTTATTAGTATTTAAAATATATGTATTTTTATTTAACTTATTTTATTTTTTCTCTTTGAAGTATTTGTTTATTGTGCAAATCTACCACAGTGTTGTCTTTTTAACCCAAAGGTTGACTGGTAGAGAAAGTTTTGTTGAATTAAGTCCGCCTATGTACCACTACTGTATATGAAGTTTAAATAAATAATTATAACTCTTCTTGTCTATTTTTATATATCAAATAAAATTTAATATGGTATTGTTATTTAAAATAATAAAGACATAGTTTTGGGTCGCCTCTCAGTGTAAGCTAACCTTAGGCACCACCTGAATGAGCGTGTAAAATACCATTATTTCACATTAAGTGATAACAAAACGACTGATTATCCTGGATCTGGTATAGTCTGTCTAATAAGTCAGCCGACTTGGGAATTTTGTATAATATTTAATCACTTAAAAAATACTTATATTCGGTACTTTTTATAGGGTTCTTCTCTTAGTAAACAATGATCTCTATTTAGGATCTTCTATATAGGGGCGTATTCGTGGCGTTTTAATCACTCGTGGAGGCGGCGCCTTAGCGCTTCATTGAAGATTCTAATTCTAAAAATAAAATTTTACTTTATCTGCAATTTTACTACAAGAATAAGACTAGTAGAACTCTATTTTCAGGTTTAAATTATAGCAACTATTTTAAAATAGCATTCAGTCTTTGTCGACTGAAACCCACTTGTGTTCCTTCATCGTCTGTTTCCCTTTACGTTCTAGGGAAACGGCAACTCTTTTAAACCCCGCATCATTGGATTATCAATATAATGGCTGCTTATTTTGAAACTCTAAGAGACACCGCAAACTGCAGATTTTCAATCGGCCGATAGTTTGGTTGGTTGCTTAATCAGTATGAAGCTAAATCTTTTTGTCGGCCGATTCTGAATCGTTTTGTGTGCGAACTTCCATACAACTTCATACTGATTAAGCAACCGACCAAACTATCGGCCGATAAAAAATCTGTAGTTTGCGGCGTCTCTAAGTCAAACCTACAAAAATAATATGTCATTGATAGAACTTCGTTTTATAATGCTTCGTATACGGTCGACGCTTTATTGACATGGCAAGGTAATGCAACAATAATCTACACTAATATAGTTAATAAAGAGGTAAAGTTTGTTCTTTTGTTTGTAGGAGGTAATCTCTGGAAGTATTGGTCTGATTGCTAAAATTTTTTCATCGATAGAAAGAATTTTAGCAATCGGACTCAGGAAGCTGCTTTATTCCTGAGTGACATAGGCTATATTTTATACACTCCTACTTTTTAATTAGTACACAAAAAAATGGGGCTGTATCTGTACCCGTTACTGATCATATTTTTGTATTCAAAAGTAAAAAAAAAACCGAAATCCTAAAATTGACCACGAAAAGGTAAATTCATCATAGATTCAATCATACTTAACAATTGCTAGTAGAAAATACTGCGGGAAGTGTTTTTCCATTTTAATCGTCTTTTATTCATTCATAATCAATAGCCTGCACAATATTTCCATAAATTGAGACACATTTTAGGATAAACACAAACGCTAATAACTTTTTTGTTTATGAATATTATTTATTGAGACTTTACTTAAATAATAACAAGGGCTTTTCTAATAAGCCCTTTAAGTATTTGTACTAATTAAAAATTAGTGGTGTATGTACGCGGGCGAAGTCGCGGAAAAAGCTAGTATCTTATAATTTCATGAGAACGAAATACCCGTGTCACTATTTTGCAGACCGCCCGGAGGACACGCTGGACATGTGCCCGGCTTAGGCAGAGCACCACTGTGTTCTCGTGGGGGCGATCGGCGGTCGCATCAGGCAACGGCGCTCTCGCCACCGCCGCCGGGATTGCGATCCCGATTTCTGGCCATCGTAGCCACGGGCTTGCGGATAGTGAGCAATGGGTAGCTCTCTGTCCGGCCGTCCGGTAACTGTCCGGACCAAGCCCAAGTCGTCGACGGCGCGCACTGTTCCCGCGCGCCTCAAGGAGTTGTCAGCAACAGCAGGGGCCCAGCCGTGTCGAAGTCTACTGGGGCCAGGGTTATCCGAAAGGGAACTCGAGCCCCGGTATGAAGGCTAGAAGGAACGGGGTGGGCTTTTAGTCCGTAAGAGTCTGACACTATCTTCCGCTCCGCCCAAGAACGGGGCTTGTTATTGGATGATTTTTCCCACCATAAAAAAGGGGCCGGGCCCTGGTAAGGGCCATGGTCATGGTCTTCTGTGAAGTAGCTAGCAAAGGAAGTGGCCGTGCGCGTTAGAAAACGAGACCACCGAGACCCCGACGACGAACAACAGGCAGCTCGCCGTCCGGTAACCGTTTGGACACCCTCTCGCACTGCCCTAGAGAGGTAGAAGTCATTGGGTGATTTCTCACCTTTAAAAATATGTATTTTATGATAAATCAAAGTAACAAGACGTATGAAGCCACTTTATTGTCCTTATTACAGCTTTACCTTGTAAATGTTAGTACATTTCTTTTTCCGATGCAAATTCAGCTTTAGTTTCTATCAAAATAAGTTCGACATTTATTGGCGTTAAAAAGTTATGGTCAGTAAAAGATAGGAGGTCACCTTTGGTTTTAGCATGCAGCAAAAGTTTGCGGTCGCATCAATTTTGTACGACCTGCAAGCGAATCGAATCGATTTTGATAGTGGCACTAATATTATTCAGATAGATACTTATATGACACAGACAGATATTTAGAGCAATATCTGCTTGTTACGTAACCTTGGTCCTCCTGAGGATATCTACATTCCTGATGTGATCACGTAAAGAAACTCCGAGCATAGCCCTTTCCATAAGTCCCTCAAAAAAACGCTAGAAGCGGCCACAAAAAAAAGCTAGAAGCGGCCGCAAAAAATAACTGAAGCGCGCTACACCTCTTATGTCCGGTGAAGCTTAAAGCCTTTTCAAGCGTTTTTTTTTGTGGCGGCACCGCCGCACACGAGCCACAAAAAAGACCGCCTCAAAATGAAGCTTAAAGCGGCGTTTCTTTTAAGCCCGTGTGTGGGGACAGTAAGTCTTCTTATTAGGCCTATAAGAAGAATAACGCTGTCAGCGTTTCGGAGGCATCTGTCATCGCTGGCAACACGCACTGGTCATAAACTTTCATCTTGAGATACTGTGGTATATTGGACAAGAGATTAAAAGTATATTTTATCCTAAACCAAGCCGTGGTGTAGAACAGACGTGTAGACGTCTGTTTAAATTAGTCTGTTTAAATTATGGTGAAATAAAAAATAAATGCTTAAATTGAACGAAGAAAGGAAAGCAAAGGTTCGCGTTCGCGTACCGGAAAACGCAGCGTTGGAAGGCCTCCTACAAGGTGGACCGATGACCTGGTGAAGGTTGCGGGAATCCGCTGGATGCGGGACGCACAGGATCGTGCATAATGGCGATACTTGGGGGAGGCCTATGTCCAACAGTGGACGTCTATCGGCTGAAATGATGATGATGATGATGATGATTGGGAACACATTCATTGTGAGTACCACTACGAAGTGGAATTTCCTGCTGGAAACTGTGTTTCCTGATGGCTACATCCTAGGGGTCTTTAAGTCAAGAGAGAGTAGATTACTTTTAGGCAAGTGTGTTCCACCGTCAGCTACATCATCATTTACCACCAGATGAGAAAATGGCCAGGCACGAGATTTTCAATAATAAAAGAATAGCTCTTATAACCCAACTATATCCAACCAATATTCCAGTAAATGATAAAACGTAGTTGGAAGCTTCCTGCCTTCGGGCAAAGCCGTAGGCCGTAGGTAAAGCCAGTCGATTATAATCAGAGGCAACGATTGTGCGATGAAACGTGTTATGAATCCGAAAAGTCCCCTGTTAGATAACGGTTTCGGAATTTGCTGAAACGAGGTTGAATAAAATATTCACTATTTTTTGTAATAAACACACACAATAGGGATTATTTCTGTATTATAGATGCGTCCACAAGTTATGAAAACTCACATATACAAAAGACTTCATGCTTCAATCACATTTGTTCCGTGTGGGGGTCCAATCCGAGACACGCAGCGCAGCATCCAATAGTGACCAACGTACGTACGCAGCACCGACTACTACCTACAGGTCGCTCAGCTGACGTTTTCTAAAAAAAATAATTTCGTACATGCGATCATAATTTTACAGTGTGTGATGGTGTGTTTTTGTGTGTGTGTGTGTGTGTGTGTGTTTAACATCGAGAGGCCCCACAGGCTGGAAGGAGGCAACGTGTTAGTCAGTTTTTATCAGAAAGTTCAGGTGCACTTGTGTTGGTGGTGGGTGTTTTTTTTTAAGGTAGGAAATCATCCAAAGACTTCTCCTGCACTATGACAGAGTACGAAGGAGTGTCACACTTTTACTGGTTAAAATCACACTGCCTTTTCTTAGTCTTTGGGTTCCACGGGTTTCCCTCTCAGAAGTCAACCTGTAGTCCCAGTAAGTTTTGATGGGTAGTATTGGTAACAGCTCTTTGAGTCACACGTGTAACACTAAGCGCCATCGATGACTCGGGCTTGGTTCGGACGATTACCGGACGGCAGGAGCTATCCATTGCTCATCATCCGCAATTCCACGCCTACGGTGGGATCGGATGGGGCGTGAGGACTTTTGAAGAAAGTTCAGGTATAGGTTCACTACCAGTGAGCGTCTATCTGTCTTTTCAGTAGCCGATTCTGATATATATGTATATACTTTGAGGATATGCATTTATTATAATACTAGTTGTCCCCGCGGCTTCGCCCACGTATAAGTATAAAATATAGCTTACCTCGCTCAGGAATAAAGCAGCTTTCTATCAGTCAAAAATTTTTGATAATCGGACGAAGACTTTCAGAGATTATCTCCTACAAACAAAAGAAATCATAAAAACAAAAACCGGCCAAGTGCGAGTCGGACTCACCCATGAAGGGTTCCGTAGCAGCAAGTAACATAATATAAAAGTTCTTGTAGTTTATTGTAACTTTGATCGATGTTTTAATAATAGTGAATTTTTTTCGATTTATGACGTATTAAAAAAAAACTACTTACTAGATCTCGTTCAAACCAATTTTCGTTGGCAGTTTTTATAGTAATGTACATCATGTAGTTTTTTTAGTTTTCTCATTCTCTTATTTTAGAAGTTAGAGGGTGGGGGACACACATTTTACCACTTTGGAAGTGTCTCTCGCGCAAACTATTCAGTTTAGAAAAAAATGATATTAGAAACCCCTGTATCATTTTTGAAGACCTATCCATAGATACCCCACACGTATGGGTTTGATGATAAAAAATTTTTTGAGTTTCAGTTCTAAGAATGGGGACCCCCAATTTTTATTGTTTTTTTTTTTCTATTTTTGTGTGATAATCTTAATGCGGTTCACAGAATACATCTACTTACAAAGTTTCGACAGTATAGCTTTTATAGTTTCGGAAAAAAGAGGCTGTGACATACGGACGGACAGACAGACAGACAGACAGACATGACGAATCTATAAGGGTTCCGTTTTTTGCCATTTGGCTACGGAACCCTAAAAAAGGAACTTTACCTCTTTATAATGTTAGTACATATCGTAGCTACTAGAAAATAAATCCAACACGCTCTTTCCTGTCTTGCATTTTGCTCCGCCGCGGAGCAAAATGCCACCATCTTGCAATACACCTTATTATAAGCCGTAGAATTTATGCTAGATTTATTATATCTTTAACAAATACGTATACCCTCTGATCCTCTTAGCTTCTTCTAAACATAGTAGAATAAATTTTGCAGTAAATTCCCAAAACAACCAGTAAATTCGAGTAGTTTCCTTCTAAAAATGTTTTTACGCGTGGTTTCACTGAGAGACGAATAATGTGTTGAGTCAGCGAGCGTGTCTAAAACATATTTTTCTTAGGAAACAGACTGCTGCGATATAGTAAAATACGATGTTGTTACATCAAGTTTCTTTCTGTCTTTTCGCTTTACAAAGTTCGTACATAAAGTCAGTTAGCCAGTTTATAATACAGTATACAGGCTACAGCCACTTTGTTTTCCATTAAAATGTGGATTTAACCCGTTTTAATATTTTTGTAGTTATAATTTCAGTCGATAGACGTCCACTTAACAAAGGCCTCCCCAAAGTATCGCCATAACGACTGGTCCTGAGCGGTTCCCATCTATCGGATTCCCACGGCCCTCACTAGGACCTAGACTATGACGTATAAAGTAAGATTATTTTAATCTTGTTTTAGTGTGGGTAAGAGACAGAGCTATACAGGTTGTCTAGCACCATCTCTTACCCACACTGAAACAAGATTAAAACAATCTTTCTTTTAACATCATGGTTACCCTTTAGGTCGTCGGCCCACCTTGTGGGAGGCCTTCGATCGTTACGCCTTCTGATACGTGGTCGTCACTCCAGAACCTGTCGTCTCCATCGACCATTCATTTTATGAACAATGTGCCCTGCTTACTGCCACTTAAATTTGGCGATTATTCAGGCTATGTCTGTAACCTTTTTTTTTTTTTTTTTTTTTTATGGTGGGAAAAAATCATGCATTGACATCCCCCGCTCTTGGGCGGAGCGGGAGATAGTGTCAGACTCTTACTGACTAAAAGACCCACCCCGTTCCTTCTAGCCTTCATACCGGGGCTCGAGTGCCCTTTCGGATAACCCTGGCCCCAGTAGGCTTCGACCCGGCTGGGTCCCTGCTGTTGCTGACAACTCCTTGAGGCGCGCGGGAACAGTGCGCGCCGTCGACGACTTGGGCTTGGTCCGGACAGTTACCGGACGGCCGGACAGCGAGCTACCCATTGCTCACTGTCCGCAAGCCCGCGCCTACGGTGGCCGGAAATCGGGATCAGAATCCCGGCGACGGCGGCGGTGGCGATAACGCCGTTGCCTGATGCGTTCGGCCTCCTCCTTTGCGAGCATTACTGCTTCGCAGAAGTCGGTGACCGCCTGCCACTCCTCCTCGCTCCGGACCATGGCCTCAACCAAGGCCCGGCGCGAGAGGTCTCCGCCGCCGATCGCCCCCACGAGGGCACGGCGATGCTCCGCCCAAGCAGGGCACACCTCGACTGTGTGCTCCACCGTGTCCTCCGGGCATTCCGCACAGTGACGACACCCGGGCGTCACTTCCGCACGAATCCGGTGCAGGAAACTCCCGAACGAACCATGTCCGGTGAGGACCTGCGTCATGCGGAAGGTAAGGACGCCGTGAGGTCTTTCCAGCCACGCCTCAAAGAGGGGACTTACCGCCATGATTGTGGCGTGCCCATGACGGGGTTGCGATAGTCGCTGACGCCACTTCACCATGAGATCCCGCCGGAGCTCTGTCCGCCATGCCGTGACCTGTCGCGGCAGCGGACTTTCACCCCGGCGTTGCATCTCCACGCGCATATCGTGCATGTGTGCAAGGACTGTTGCCTCCAGATCCCACGGTGGTAGGCCAGCCAGAAGGCTCGCCGCTTCGCGGGAGACCGTACAGTATCCCCGCACCATTCTTATTGCCATGACCCTCTGGCAGGCGTTCAGCATGGACGCCGGTTGCTTTTTCAGCGACGGCGCCCACACCGGCGCCCCGTAGAGGGCCATAGACCGAACGATCCCCGCGTAGAGCCTCCGGCAGGAGGCATCTGGACCCCCAAGGTTGGGCAGGAGCCGCTTGAGTGCAGCCCCAGCCCGGTTGAGTTTGGGAGCCAGACGTCGGAAATGCTCCACGAAATTCCACCGGCTGTCGAGGACGAGTCCCAGGTACTTCATCGTCGACCCGACACCGATGTGAACTCCTCCTACCGTTAGTTGGGAACTCAATGGCGGCGCGTTCCGAGGGCGGCGACCGTGAAAACACATCGCCTCGGATTTGTGAAGCGCCACCTCGAGTCCCAACTCCTGGATCCTATCAACGACCATCGCAACCCCGTGTGTCGCTAGAGCGACCGCCGCCTGGTACGACTCTCCCTGCGCTAGAACCAGCGTGTCGTCTGCGTAGCAAACCACGCTGACCCCGTCAGGGAAGTCGCCGCGCAGCACGTAGTCGTACCCGATGTTCCACAAGGGTGGCCCTAGTACCGACCCCTGCGGAACACCGCACGACATCTCTCGACGTTTCCAGTCTCCCTGGTGACCGGGGTAGACTATAAATCTCTCCGACAGATAGGCCTCGACCACTCGACAGAGGTATTCGGGCACCCGGTGGTACCGGAGTGCCCTCCGGATCGTACTCCAGGGCAGGGAATTGAACGCGTTGGCAATGTCCAAGGACACTGCCACGACACACCTGCCCCGTGACACCGCATCCCCCGTCGTGAGGGCTCGCACGCGCATGATGGCGTCCACCGTAGAGCGCATCCTGCGAAAGCCGAACTGTCCGTCCGAAAGGTCCGGCCCCACCCGTGTTAGGCGCCCGACGAGGCGGTTTGCAATGACTCTCTCAAAGAGCTTGCCCACCTCGTCGAGCAGCACAATGGGCCGGTACGCGGACGGAGAGTCCGCAGGGCGCCCTGGCTTCGCTATGAGGACCAGTTTCCCCGTCTTCCAGCAAAGTGGGAACTGGCCCCTTTCCAGGCATGCGCTGAAGAGCCCTCTCAGTCGAGGCCCGAGAGCCTCCATGGCCAGGACCCAGGCCTTTCCAGGCAAGCCGTCGGGTCCTGGGGCGGTGTTTTTGGCACTCAGCCTTCGCACCGCCACTCTCATCTCTACCTCGGTCACCTCTGGAGCATCGTCGTCGTCGTCGCTGTTGCGGTCCGCGTCAGACACCGCTGGCAGTGGAGGCGGAGCCATGGGCGGGGGCGAGTGTTCCCCCCGCGCAGGGAACAGAGCATTCACCGCACCCTCTACGATCTGGGGCCGGAGACTCTGAGTCAGCGGGGGGGCCCAGGGCCGGAGCTTTTCCCGTACCGTCTTGTACGGGCGCCCCCACGGGTCCGCGTTCAGAGACCCCAGCCACACGTTGCGGGCCTCCAGTTTGGCCCGCTTTATCTCCGCTCGGAGGGTGCGTTTTGCCGCTCTGTATCCCTCATACAGCTCCGCCTCTCTGTCCTCCGCATCCGGCGGGCGGATGCGGCGCCTGCAGTGTCTAGCGTACCGGCGTCGCGCGTGACTGCATGCGTTGCGCAGTGCAGCGATCTCCGGCGACCACCAGCACACCTGGCGCTTAGCTCGCCCTGGACGGACTCGGGGCATTGCCGCGTCGCAGATTTGCGACATGGCCTCCCGGAACCACTCCGCCTCGACGTCAATGTCGACAGGCCTGTCCGGTGCTTGCACCCAGGCCTGCACCGTCGCGGCTTCCAGGAGGAGCTCCCGGTCCATCTGTCTAAGCGCCCACCGCGGACCGCATGGGCTCTGTCGGACCGGCGCGGCCGAGGTTTCGGCGGAGACGTCCAACCGGATGTACCGGTGGTCGGAGTACGTCTCCACCTCCTCCATAACGCGCCAGTCGACGACACGCGGCGACAGAGCGGGGCTGGCGAACGAGATGTCCACCACTGATTCACCCCGCATCCGCACCAACGTGGGGACAGAACCCCGGTTCAGGACGACCAGGCCCAGCTCCAAAGCCCAGTCCTCCACCATCTGACCCCGTGGGTTCGTGTACCGGGAACCCCAGGCCGTATTCCAGGCGTTGAAGTCCCCGCAAACGACCACGGGAAGGGTACCAAACCCAGCGACGACGACATTTAGCTCCATAAGGGAGACTTGGAGTTCGTCGAGAGATCTGTTCGGGGACAGGTAGACGCCTACCACTGCAATGTCCCCGAACCGTGCTGCCACGCAACCCCGTCCCCTCGCAACAGCCTCGAGGGGCGGGGTACCGGCGGCGGCCGACGAGATTAACGTCACCGAGCCGTCTAGGTCCTGAACCCAGTCTCCACGGGGATGGACGTAGTACGGCTCGGAGACGACGGCGACATTTATCGACCACTGCGCCATGCTCTGGAGCAACAGATCCTGAGCGGGGGCGCAGTGGTTGATATTCGCCTGGAGGAGACGGAATGGGGCCGTTATTGGCAGTCCATTGTCTCCTCCCGAGCCCTTCTAGGGGGCACTGCCACGGCGGGTGCGGCGGCGACTGCGGCGGTGGCCAAAGTGGCTGCCGCGGCGGTGAGTACATCGGCGGGGACGGGCCTACGGGCCTTGCCCTTGGCCTTGGCGGGGGGGTCGCAGGACCTGCCCCCAGCCCGGTGGTCGGCCGGCTTGCCTGCCGCCGCACATGCGTAGCAGTGCGGCGTAGCACGGCATTCGACGGCCTTGTGACCGGGCTGGCCACACTGATGGCAGCGGTCGCTGCGGTCCTCCTCCGCGGCGCAGCGGGCGCCAACGTGGTGCCCCACTTGGCATCGGTAGCACCGCAGAGGTCTGGGCTCCAGCAATTTTACTCGCGCAGAGACCCAGCCCACCAAAAGCCGTCGGCCCTCCCCGGTGATGCTCTTGGCCGCTGACACGGGGCAGCTCACCGTTACTGCCCCCATGCCCGTGCTGTCAGCACGGATGGCGCCTGCTCGGACCTGGTCGGTAAGGCAACCACCCGTCCTGACGACGGCGGCCACGACCTCGTCCACCGTCACTGAGTCGTCCAGGCCCATAATGCGCATGTCAACGCATTTTGTGGGCCTGGACACTCGGGCCTCCTCCGCGTCCAAGGACGTCCGCAGTTTCTCGGCCAAAGCATCCGCAGTGGTGCCGCTGTTTGCTCCGGGGACCTCCAGCATAAGGGCACCTGTCGCGGTGTGCCGCATCCGGAAGCCCCCGGTGATTCCGAGTTCGGAGAGGTTCACCTCCCGTCTCGCCTTCCGGATGACCTCTCCGTAGGTCGCGCCCTTTTTCTCCGCCGCCGGCTGCAGCGTGATCACTACAGCCGAAGAATTCGGGGAGCGAAGCCTAGCCTCGATGGCCCTCTTTTTGCGCTGCCGCCGCCGCTCGCGTTTCTTGGCGGCCCGTGCCGCCTTGCCCGCCCGTTTCTTGTCTCCGGCCACTTGCCATTCGGCTTCGGCCGGAAATTCCGTAGGCAGGGGAACCGGCATAGGCCGCCTGCTTGACGCTACGGAGGGGGCTCCCGCCGCTTTGGTGGCCGGCGCCGCTTTGCCCTTCTTGGGAGGGGTGGCAGCAGGAGCTGGCTTCCCCTGCTGCTGTTTTCTGGCCAGTGGGGCTGACCCCACCGACCCCGGCACCACAGCCCCGCGTCTGGCCTGCCCCGACGGGCCTGCCGTGGCTGTTGCGGCGGCGGCGGCATAAGACGCCGTGGTTCGCTGACCTGAGGCCGCCAGCGGAGGGCGCAGCACTATGCCCTCCAGCAGGGACAGCTGCTGCTGCATACGCATCTGGAACTGCTGCTGCTGCTGTTGCAGCTGCTGCTGGAAAGCAGCTAGTTCCTGCCGCACCAACGTCAGCAGCTGGCTCTCCGGCTCGGGCTGGGCCTGGGGTCGGCTTTGCCCGTGCCCCTGCCTGTGCCCCTCATCCATCGGCGCCTGTTGGCCTGCTCTCACGAGCTCCGCCTGGATCTCAGCCCGGAGCTCGGCCTGGAGCTCGCTCCGGAGCCTCGCCACCCTCTTTTTGAGGGATGCGTCAAATGCCTCCTTTAGGGACACGGCATGACGCTGCACCGTCCTCTCCTTCGAGGTCTTTTCCCTTTTGCGGCAAATATCCCGCAAAAGGGTGACGGCCAGGCCTTGGAAGGACCTGCCCGACTCCCCGTCCGAATCCGCCTCGGCACGCCTCTCGCTGCCAGACGGCTCCGAGAGGTCCCTCCCAAGACCGGCCGCTTCGGGGTGACGCCCCTCCGCGGCAAGCCTGACGGCTCGCTGAGCGGAGTCTTTGGTCAAACCTCTCCCCTGCCCGCGGGCTCGGCCCACGCCGCGGCTGCTCGTAGGGACCTTCGGCGCCGGACGGCTCTCTCCCTCTGTGTCGGAGGACAGTCTGTCCCTCGGCATAGAGCGCCGCTTCCGGGAGAGACGAGAGACTCTACCGGGGTCTCCACCGGGGTCACCACCTGGTTCTCCGCCGGGGTCTCCACCGGGGTCCCCCCCAGCCTCCTCGCCTCTACCGGGGTCTCCCCCAGCCTCCTCTGCCTCCGAGCCCTCCAGGCTCCCTCTGGATGCCGCGTCGGACTCCGACCGCGCATCGCTCTCCTCGGGTTTTTTGTAAAATTTCGATTTAAAAGATTCCATATTGTTCCCACGAGTAATAAACTTCGGGTACTTGCTCAAAGACACGTGGTTCGCACTAGAGACTAATTTAGCTACCCATTAGTCAAGCTAACAACCTCCCTCACGGTGCGCCGCCGCTTGGAGGTTTGGGGTAATTTTTTATAGAGGTTGTCTTCCTCGCGGCCCGGGCGGTTAAGCCAAGACCCTCGTCCCCCATTAAAAGTCAGAAACATGACCTTGGACAATCTCTGGGGCTACGAGACTAACGGTGGCAGAAGGAGGAGCAAGCCTTCCTCCTGCCTGCCCGGTGGCAGTGTGAGTGCGCACCGAGCCCGCTCTTACTTCGCCACTGTGCCCTCTGCTATAGCAGAGGGACACGCGTTGAAGCGATCCTTCAGACAGAACATTCGCAGACGGCCATTGAGGCCCCTTAGGCAGCAATACCCAAGAGGGTCATTGGCCGCCTCCCAGGGTGCACCGTCCCGCAGGCTGGCCTTCGCTCTGGACGTATCCGCAAGGGAACTACAGCCTGCGGGCACTCGTGGAGGTTTTCTGTCGTGGCACCCCTATGTCTGTAACCTTGGTTCTCCTACGGGTATCTTAATTTCTGTAGTATTTAGCAGCAAATATATTGAGTCAGCCTTCTCGGCAAGCTTCCCTGAGATAATCAGTACTACAATGAAAATCTCAGAAGCATTTCACTGCGTCATTCCATTTTCAATGATTCAACAACTACCATGTATTTTTTAGACTTGAAACAAAAAAAAAAGAAAATACAAAAATTGAATATCAAAACATTCACAAGGAAAAACTACACCAATTTTACTTGAACATCAAAATATTCGCAAAGAATCAGATTGCGAAAAATTGAAACAGTCACTGAAATATCCCGAAAAAAGCCCGGCGAAAATCTTTTTTATTTACTTTTCGTGTTGGTTTTTTTCTTCTTTTTTGTATTTAGAACGCTAGCCAGCAACATGGCAGCGTGTATGGTCGTAATTTCAAGTGCGACGCTATTGGTGCATTCAAGCGGTTTATTGAGCTAGGAATTGCATGAGCAAGCCAATTGAAGAGCTTTACTGTAGGTAGTTATTGATGTAGCGCTTCTTTTTTTTTTCTTGATGCCACATAAATCTTCTTACCAAATAATAATAATCTGGTTACAGCTCGTTGACCATCCGCCGGTACTCTGGACTTGACTCTGTTCCTGATACTGTTTTTTTTTTAATATCTTATAAATGTTTTTTTTTTTTTTATTGAAATAATTATAAATATACAGCATTTTGGAGAGTGTGCGCAGGAATTGCATGACTTGATTTCGCCATCGCAATTCTACCATCGGACAACCCAACGTCCGGCGAATTCACCCTTACGTTGTTGAAACTTCTACGGTCCGGACTAAGCGTTTCGCCTCGTCGTTTATACCGCTTACGACGAAGGACTGGAACAGTTTGCCTGCTGCGGTCTTCCCGTCCGATTATAATTTGGGTGTCTTCAAGGCTAGAGTGAATAGGCTCTTAATAAACTAGTGCGCGTGCGCCTACTTACCATCAGGTGGGATCGCAGTCAAGCACTAGTTTATATCAATTAAAAAACAAAAGATAATATTATTTGTAATGTAAATAAAAAGAAATAATAATATAACAATATTCCACTACTTTCACACAATTCAATCTAAGCAGAACTTGGAGGTATGTTATGAATTCTAGACAATTAATGATAAACTTACTTATATATGTATTTCTAAATAAATACCTACGTAGTTTATATAAATTACAACCACACACAAATAATGATAGTGTTTACCACATAAACATTTGTCATAAGAGGGAATCGAATCCACGACCTCTGGCATAGAGGTTTGTCTACTAACTACTAGACTAACTGGCCAGTCAGCCAGTCCAATTAAGGTTTTTGAGACTAAACGCAGTTCTTTGTTTTTTTTGTTTTTTGTACCTGCCATATAAAATCTGAATCTAAATCTGTGGCTTACTAATTTAGATTTTTAGAAACTCTTTGACTTAATCTACATTTTACTTAAAATTAAAATAATATGTCTAGTGTCCTATTATGCAAACTTGAAAAGCTCATTTCTTTACTGAATTCTACATAGAAAGCGTACTTATGCAAAATACCTCGAGGGAATTTATAATTCTGTCTTGAAAAGATGGTGTCTGTCAGTCACGTCTATTGGTCTGACTGGCCAAAGTGCGCCAGTCTAGGTATAAATATTTCTATAGGTAGAGTCTGTCTAAAAAGTCAAACGACTTGTATAATTATTAGAGTAAAATGAAATCTGATGTAACCAACTCTGGTTCAATAATCAAGGTTGATTAGGAGATCTTGATCATTGTTTACTTATAGAAGAACCCTATTATATAAAAAGTAACAAATATAAATATTTTTTAAATGATTAAATATTATACAAAATTCTCAAGTCGTTTGGCTTTTTAGACAAACTTTATCGTCAACATTGTACACTATTTTATGGAACCGTTTTACCGTAGGCAAATTTTTTTTTTATTTAGGTACACTAATTTAAAAAAAGGTAAAGTTTGTTTTTTTTTTGTTTGGTCCGATTGCTAAAATTTTTTCACCGATAGAAAGCTGTTTTCACCTGATGGTAAGCAGTGATGCAGTCATTGATAGTGAGGCGCACTAGTTTATTAAGAGCCTATTCACTCTAGCCTTGAATACACCCAAATTATAATCGGATGGGAAGACCGCAGCAGACAAATTATTCCAATCTTTCGGTATTAACCCTTTGTGTGTCCGGAACGTGGATCCACGCGAGACATAATAACTTTTTAATTGTGTCTCTAATTACGGCATACGAAAGGTTAAACAATGAGGCGAAACGCTTAGTCCGGATCGTAGAGGTACCAACTACGTAAGGATACTCGTTAACCGTCGGGTTGCCCGATGGTAGAAATGAAATAGCGGAATCAAAACATGCAATTTCCGCGCACTCTCCAAAATGCAACCTGTAAACCACCGAAAGGCTGGCTTCTTCGGTATTTATTTTATTATTTTCACTGATTGAAAAACAGTATGTAACACCATATAACTGAAGTGGAAACTTCATGAAAGTGAGGTTTTTTTTTTGGCATGAGTGGGAAATCCTCATGGACGGCCAGGCTGCCTCACATACGAGCCCGTCTGGGAAGTGTCAGACTCCTACTGACTAAAACCACACTCCTGCCTTGCATTTAAACCACAGACATGACGTCCGTGCTCTTGTTTAATAGTTATACATTGTTTGCTGCTGGACAACTCCACGTGCAAGTGGTGTCACTCCAGAGCACTTCCATCAGAATTTCCTGGCTGAGAGGCCGAAGCGATACCCAAGCAACAACAAGTCAAAATCAGGGAATCTCCCAAGCTTCAACACACATACAACCCTCCGCCGCCTAAAATGCCGCACCAAGCAAATTGCCCCCCAGCCCCAGAGACATAATACTATTAAACCATTAAAGTGAGGTTAATAATACTAAATACTAATCATTCGGTTTTATTTTAAGGTGGGAAATCATCTAATGACTCATCACTCTAGGGCAGCGTGGGAAGGTGACTCAGACTTTTACTGACTAAAACCACACCTATGTCTTTTCTTTCCACTTTGCGTTTTAGGACCAAAGATTTCCCAATCGGAAGTAAACCCATGGCTTTTTTTTCCGGTGGGAAAATCATCATAGTATCAGACTTTTACTGACTAAAAACATACTCCTACTCCTTCGTTGCCTTTCGTACCGGGGCTGAGTTATCTTTCGAAACTAACCCTGGCCCCAGTAGGCTTCGATCCAGTTGGGCCCCTGCGGTTGCGGACAACTCCTAGAGGCGCGTGGGAACAGTGCACGCCGCGCCGTCGACGACTTGGGCTCGGTTCGGACAGTTACCGGACGGTCGGACAGCGAGCTAACTTATGTAGTCATCATCATCATCATCATTTCAGCCGAAAGACGTTCATTGTTGGACATAGACCTTGTCATTGCGGGTCATGCAGGGGGTTGTCATTGATGATTTTACCAACATAAAAAAAAAATTAGTACATAAGTAATTATTATGTAATTGATGATTTACCCATGACGATTCTGTCACCCAGGACAAATGTTTGTGTGATGAGCACGATCATTTGTTCTGTGTATGGGTGTAATTTATCTATAATATGTATGTGTTTAGTAATATAAAAGTATATTTATCAGTTGTCTAGTACTCATAACACAAGATCTGCTTAGCTTCGGACTAGACAGCGTTGTGTGATAGTTATGGAATATCATATTATATTATGTGGCTTATTGACTTGGTATTCATTTTAATTACAGCCATAAGCCACTTGTAACGGGGATTATCGAAATGATTGAGTGGCAGGTTTATTAATATGCATAGCGAAAACAATAATCATTATTATCGTTATTGATGGCCTTTATCTATTGTATTTAGGCAATCACGCTATTTTGTTAAATAAGGCCCTACATCAAACAATGAATAATAATATGTTAAAACTAGCACTTTGCCCGCAACTTCGTTCGTGAGAATGTTTTCGTTAAAACTTTAACATCACAAAAAAGCCAAGCATAGTCCACTTATTTTTTTGGTGGGTAAAATCATCCAAATGATAGCCCCCGCCCTTGGGCGGAGCGGCAGATAGTGTCAGACTCTTACTGACTAAAAAACCTACCCCGTTCCTTCTCGCCTTTCATACCGGGGCCGAGCCTCCCTTTCGAATAAAGATCGTAGCCCCAGTAGGCTTCGACCCAGCTGGGCCCCTACGGCTGCTGACAACTCCTTGAGGCGTGTGAGAACAGTGCGCGCCGTCGACGACTTGGGCTCGGTCCGGACAGTTACCGGACGGTCGGACCTCGAGAACATAGTCTGCTTGACTTTTTTCATAAATCTATTAAGATACTGCACAAGAGAATCAAAGTTATACAGCCCAAAGAATCTGCCTTAAGAAGCTGTGTGTAAGGCATAATGCTCGTAGAAAAGATTGGCGATAGGATCGAAAGATTCTGAAGTGGTGATAACATACCACTGAGGTTGTTTCGGTGTTTCTATTCAGGGTAAGTTGTCAGCAACAGCAGGGGCCTAGCCGGGTCGAAGCCTACTGGGGCCAGGGTTATCCGAAAGGGTGCTCGAGCCCCGGTATGAAGGCTTGAAGGAACGGGATGGGTTTTTTAGTCAGTAAGAGTCTGACACTATCTCCCGCTCCGCCCAAGAGCGGGGGTTGTCATAGTATGATTTTTCCCACCGGAAAAAAAAAGGTAGTCAGCTAGAAAACACCGGCCTCATCTAGCTTTAATTGACGAAAAAAAAATTGACGTGTAAAAGTGTTTTTATAAAACTTTGTCTTTGTTCCAGGGCTTCTACCCATTGCTCGCCGTCCTCAGGCTTGCGGCTACTATGGCCGGAAGTCGGGATCGGGATCCCGGTAGCTGGGGCGTAAGGGTCGTTCTCTCACGCATGCAGCCGCCTGCTTTGCTAGCTTCCCACAAGGAGGCAACTGCGTGCGATTCCTCCTCGCTCTGGACCATGGCCTATACCAAGACCCGGCGCGAGAGATCGTTGCCGACGATCCTGAATCCCCCAAGAGATTAAGGCGGTGCTCTGCCTAAGCTTGGCACACCTCTACTGTAAGCACCACCGTGTCCTAAAAACCTCGTCAAGTTTATTTTAAATCTAGAAAATAGCGTTGAGATATCAATAGAAATTATAAGCATCTCATTTGTTCATATTTTTCTGTTTCCTTCTTCTTTTCTTTATTGTATGTATGAGTGTACATAAATAATTAAATATTCAACAGTCCGAAAATATCTATCAGACAGTTACCCGGACCAAATACAACACTCGTCTAGCTGAAGAATCTTCCCTATTCCACTACAAAGAATACAATTACTTTGTTTTCCATTACAATAAGGATGTAACACGTTCTAATATTTTTATAGTATTTGGCAGCGAATGTTATTTATTCAGCCTTCTTGGCAAGCTTTGCTGAGGTAGTTGATACTACAATAAAATTGTCGGCTCCATTTTACCATCTTGCACTCATTTCAATAATTCCACGTAATGACACTTGCAGCAGTGGTGGTGTAGGAGGAGTGGTGGCCGTGTGGTAACGGCCCCGACTTACGAGTTCTAGGTCGCAAGTTCAAAGCCAGCCAGGCGTATTTCTTTGGGTAATTTATTTCATCACCATTGCTCTCAAAACGGTGAAGGAAAACAGCGTGAGGAAATCGGTATGTCCTAGAACCCTTTCGAAGACATGTGACATCCATCAAACCGCACTGGGCCGGCGAGGTGGGTTGCGGCCTCTCCTAGAGAGGCGGCCTGAGTCCCAACATCAGGAACATTATAAGGCCGACTATGCTATGCTATGCGTACGACACTTGAAATACATAAAAACTTTTTACAAAAAAAAACTCGTTAGTTAATAAAGTTTTTTCTCTTCGTTATTTAACACCGACTTCCGAAATTAAAGTTATTTTGTACTTTTCAGTGTTTTTTTAACATTGAAGTAGGTCGTATTTTTTTTTTGTAAAAAGTTTTTGTTTTACACTTCTTAGTTATGGTACCACCACTAAAAAGTACCTCTCAGCCAAACTTAAATATCTTATAGCCAGAGAGCATCTCATAACGATTCTAATAATCCTAAACGCAGTTAGATTACATAAATTTACTGGCGTTAGATTACATAAATTTATTTGGCTTCATCATCAGATCAGTCCGATAAATACCCTCCCCCTTTTTCTTCAGCCAGTCATCGACTACACGTATAAACAAAGCAATTTTACTTGTTACGACAGTTCTGCTGTGATCCTATGAGGAGTTCTGTGCCATATCTTCGAAGTTCATGATCAGATCATAACAATATTTCAATGGGACCAACTTGAAAGCATAACCTTTCAATCAAAAAAAGAATTTTCAAAATCGGTCCACAATTGACCGAGATATCGGTGAAAATACAAAAAAAACATACATTCAGCCGAACATAGACCTCTT
Source organism: Mythimna ferrago (assembly GCA_910589285.2). NCBI lineage: Eukaryota > Metazoa > Arthropoda > Insecta > Lepidoptera > Noctuidae > Mythimna > Mythimna ferrago. Next base: position 5,719,307 of record OU342691.1, on the reverse strand, counting down.
CCTTTTCGAAGTCGGTTAAAAACTACACCAATTTTACATTACAATATCTACTAGGAATTAATTTGCAAATAATTGAAACAGCCAATGAACTTCATATGAAAAAAACCTCAAAAGATAAATAAAAAATCCTTAAACCCACAGTTGGTTATATTAAGCGAAAATTTTCTAGAGATATTTACCAATAAACTCTGTTTTTCGTTCTGTACCCACTATGTATTAAAATGTTTTGCGAGAGCGATAAATCTTGTTCTTAGATGTGAACAAGAACAGTCCGATCAGTATTTCATTTCGTTTCTAAACCAATCGTTCATTAAATCGGGTTTGAAAAGAGTTCTATCGTTTTCTGAGAACTGTGTTATAACTTCAATTAATCCAACATTAAATAATATCAAAGGTCGTCAGACTCTTTCACAAAGTTTCTAGTTTCTAAGAATTAAATCCTTCATGTGCTAACTGTTTATTCCCTATTTACTGTACTTAATAAGTATTTGACTTAAAGCAAAACAAGAAAATATTAAGTCAAATACTTATATACTGTAGGTACTAGCTTTTGCCCGCGGCTTCGCCATTGTACATAAAATATAACCTATGTCACTCAAGAATAAAGCCGCTTTCTAGCGGTGAAAAAATTTTAGCAATCAGACCAGTACTTTCAGTGATTAACTCCTACAAACAAAAAAAAAACTTTACTTCTTTATAGTATTAGAGTATTTCCTCCATACCTCCCGGCAATTTGTCTCTGACTATAAACGGTTTTAATATTTGTAACTCATAATATAGGTACTTTACTATAAAACTTGCAAAATATTTAGGTTTAGTTCTGGGGTAACATAGGGAAGAACTAAAAATGAAAAACCTTTTTACAAAAAAGTACAACCGATTTCAATAAAGAAAACACTAAATGTCAAAAAAATATTTTTTCAACAAAAAAAAATGCTTTTACTTTAATTTTGGAAGACGAAAAATTACGTTTACAAAATAGTAAGGGTGAGTTGCACCATTTGACTAACCAAACCATAACCAGCCGTGAAACGGCCGCCTATTGGTCAATTCGACGATTTGATAACTGTTAACGGCTTTGTTATCGTTATAGTTAAATGGTGCAACTCACCCTAATACTTTTGTTTTTCAAATCTTTACAGTTACACACACAGTTACCTACACTAACGGCTCATTTTCGAACGGTATAAGTATTTGAATTTAGGAGCATATCCAATCGTAGGTTACTTTAATTATGACTTTAATGCCAAAGTGTAACAGCTTTACATGGTACATGGTGCTTGCGGTACATGGTGGACATCCCACCCATAAGCACAAAGCGTTTTGGGAACACATTTATTGTGCGTACAGCCAAGGAGTGGAATTTCCTGCCGGAGTCTGTGTTTCCTGATAGCTACAACCTAGGGGTCTTTAAGTCAAGAGTGAATTGGTTACTTCTAGGAAAGCGTGCTCCATCGTCGACCATATCATCGCTTACCATCATGTGAGATGGTGATCAAACGCGAGCATATTAAATATATAATAATAAAAAAATAAAAATAAATCTTTCTTAGCTAAATGGAATTTAGACGCCATATTTTAGTAGGAAGTAGCCTTTAGTGTGTATAGTTAGGTTAAGCATACTTAAATATATGTATATTTTTTTTTAATATTTAAGTTTATTATGTATATATTTTGTTGCTTTAAGTTGTAAATAAAAAAAATGAATAAAAAAATGGAATTTAACAAAAACTTAAAAACAAATTCTATATTTTTTTTTACACAATTTATTTTTTATTCTTCATTTAGTAATTGTTGTTACATGTTGTTGCAACTGAAATACGTCATCAGTGAACATTTTACCTGTCTATCAATCCTGGTTCATGAGACACAGCCTGGTAACAGACAGACGGACAGTGGAGTCGTACCAATACGGTTCCGTTTTTACCCTTAAAGGTCATAGCACACTTAAACGACTCTGCTCCAACACCGCCCTAAAATAAGACGACTGCTCGTAGTCCACGCGGCAACAGCTAGCAGGCACGCGGCGACAGCTAGCAGGCACCCAGCAGTCCACGCGGTGACAGCTAGCAGACAGCCAGCTGTCAACCCGCCGACCGCTCTCGCTTTTGTGTAGATACTGATCGAATGAGCGGCGACGCCGCGGTGACTGCTCGTCTACAACGTGCGGCCATCGAGGCGTCAACTACCGAGCAGTCTGACGGCGGTAAGCACGCTGACAGCGAGCTGTCTGCTAATTTATGATGCCAATGTAAAATATATCTTAAGATCAATGTTTAAAGCCCATATTTGAATGATATTATTTTTGTCGGGTGGGAGCAGAGTCGTGTAAGTGTGCTTTGACCTTTACAGGTACAGAAGCATAAAGAGGAAAAAAAAACAATCATTAATTTATTTTTGCCAAGTCCGTGGCCTTCATTAGAACTTGAGAGTTCAACTATAGTTCGTTTGTTTACTTCAATACGATGCTGACTCCGCTACTCCTTCACCTCTTCAGACAAAACCGGGTCACGGTCAATAGGGGAGATCTAAAAATGGCTGCCGGAAAAACAGCCAAATCTATGCACGTAATCTAAGTAACTACCCGATAAGATTTAAATATTAAGATGAGTTTACAAGGAAAATGCCAACTGAAAAACCTGCATGTACAATGCATTTGGCATTGTAAAAATATATTTAGTTTGACATGTAATATATCTATTTTTTAATACCCTTGCTCGGAAACTGACTCTCATCCAAAAGCGGCAGTTTTAGGCATGTAATTTACTGATTTTTCACACTAGTGTGGAAAAGTGTCGACCTCCAACTGTCATAATTTATTACATTTACCGTATTAGATAGGGCCCTTACGAATCGCGTGTCATATCCTGTTTGTTTATTTCTTCGGAAGTATATTGACAACGACACTCGGCTCCATAATACCCTCACCTGCGGCTCGGGTAAATCCCGCCTCGGGCGCAATGACAAACTTTCTCTACTTGTATCAAAATGTACTATTTCTTTTAGGTGCCGATTAATTACCATTATACCTGCCTCCCTAGCCAAGTAACAAATATTTCGCTTGCGCCGAACGCTTCGAGTTGACCTTGCCGCCAATTCTTTTGTTCTGACCATGTGACTGAGCGTTAAGATGACGTCATTCCCGTACATTTGAAGCTTTCTACAAGCGTTAACTATTGCAGATTAGCAACTTGGCAAGGGGTACTGGAGTAGATACACCTAAGTGATTATCGTCGGAGAGTGGCGATTATGAAACGCAAAAGGCAACTGAAGAAACCTAAGTGAGTTTCAGTCAGTAAAAGTCTGATACTTTCTCTTGCTCCACCCAACATAGTAGAAGTTATTACCTAGATGTTTTCTCATCTCAAAAAACAAGTATCCGATCGATTCCACCATCTTACGCTCATCAGCAACCCTCTTCAGACAGACATTCTTCATCTCTGTTTGGACTAACGAGGCGTAATGTTTTATGTGTCAATTAATCATGATAAGGACTTAGGCACATGACGTGTGATCTGCGGCGCACTTTCATGCCACACAAAATAGCCTCACATAAAATTAAATAATGCGCAGAGAGTCTATCTTATAAAGTGGCATAGTAATGTATGTAGATATTCTCCTTTATTTATTGAGGGTACAACTACATCACATACATAATAGTAGTTTATGTGACTAGGGGATAAAGTAGTGTCTTTAAGTCGCGGGCGGCATGTTGAATTCCGAACGAAACGAAGGTTGCTGATTTTAATCCCGAACGACAGTGAAGGATCTATAAAATTAACTCCCGAGCATTGCGAGGGAGTTAATAAAGAAACATGAGTAAAGTGAGAAATTCAAACCGCCCAAGACAAAGACAGCTTTATCCCCGTGTTGCATACTCTACTTTTTACACCATCTGTGAGATAATTAAATGACAATTTGGTCGACCAAATCATATATTAGAGAAATATAAGTATTATGTCTATTTACAAGTTCATCAAGCAAACAAAATTCACAACTCCAAGATTCTATAGTTTCAATTTTCTATAATGCTACCGTCAGTAAGGTTTTATTCTATTTTCTTTTTTTTGTTAGTGGCCAGTTTGAATTTCGAGTCAACTTGTTCGATGCACGTACATTTTAATTCCCAATGTTGACGATTTTTGATGTTCCAATTTTTTTTTTTCGATGGGTAAAATCATGTCAACTCCCGCTCTTGGGCGGAGCGGGAGATAGTGTCAGACGCTTACTGACTAAAAAACCCATTGATGTTCCAAATTTAAATCTCATTATTCCCTAGGGATTGGCCATCTGCATTATCTCCCTAGGGATAGAATGACTTGCTTTAAGTGAGGTTTGTATGACGTATAAAACGACATTATCGAGCAGATGGTGTAAAAAACATTATATATATATATAAAGAGAAACTGAAGGACTGACTGATATATCAGCACAGCCGTAACTAATTGGATTGAGACCGTGAAATTCTGCATAAGGTTTCTTTTTATGATGTAGACGAGTTTTAAGAACTTTCACTTCTTAAAAGAGTAAAATGGGGGTCTAAAGCTTGTATGAAGAAACCCACTTGCACGTAGGCGAAGCCAATGGCAGAAGCTAGTCTTTACATATGAAACAAAGTAACCTACCTGTCTGAAGTCTATCTGTCTTTACAAATACCGACACGGATCATGAGCGCTCGGCGTCAGAGTGGGGATCGCTTTGTGCATTCCATACATTGGCGAGCCTATCGTCGTCGTTGTTAGATACATGCAGCAGCGCAGGGAACAAATCACGATCGACGTCTATGACACGATGGCGTGGCAAGCCAATCACTGACATTCCCCGCCCCCGCGTCTCACTTCGTACTACTAAAGAGACCGAATATTTGACTTCTGCGCAAATTGAAGCCAGCGCTCAAGATCCGTTCCGGTAATTGTATGAACGCAATAGACTCAAAAACTACTAAACGGGTATTCATGCAGTTTGCAAAAATAAACAGAGTGACTAAAGAGAAAAAAGGTTTTCTGCACTTCTAGGCAAGCGTGCTCCATCGTCGACCACATCATCGCTTACCATCAGGTGAGATGGTGGTCAAAGGAAAGCAAGAATATTATAATAAAGAAAAGTCAAAAACTTCAAAGATTTCTAACACCCATCTGAAGTTGAGTGCTTAGTCAAAAGCAGGCCTTTTCATTTGATACCCATGTTATAGTTATTTTTAATGCACTTCATTAAAAATAACTAATCCGCCATTTTGGGTGACCACCATGTTGAATTTAAAATTATTTTACACAGCTAATCATGCATTGCCATCTAAACTAAACGTGTATACAAAATTTCAGCTCAATTAGTTGAAGGTATTTGCTTCAAAATGGAGTTGCAAGAGATAGTTACAGAAATACACTGCGTTAAATAAAAGCTTGTAATAAAACAATAAAACAATTGCTTTGTAAATGGTCTGATGTACGTGACAATAATGGCGTGTATATCGTGTGCGATTCGTTAGCTCTGTGATACAAAAGAATATTTTAAAAATACAATATCATTAAAATGTATAAATCAACTCCTTGTGATCGTTGGTGTCTACTTGCTAGGCAATTGATGTAAATGTATTTTTCACACGTTTCTTTTTCGAAAGCACTGGTATAGGTGAAGTAAAGTTAGTAGAATTGCCAAATTAGTAGAATTGCCTTTAGCAGAATTGCCAAATTAGTAGAATTGACAAATTAGCTGAATTGCCAAATTGGCAGAATTGCTAAATTAGGGATTGTTCCCAGAGGTTCATGATTTTATTGTTCTTCATTTCCCACCGGGTCGATGAAAAAAAAAAAACTTGTTTTAAATCTTCCTACATCGATTCCCAACGGGTTCATGAGATTTGTCCAAAGTACGTCAGTAATAACCATTTATTGTGTGTCTGAATCAGTTTGTAAGCCTTGGGAAAAATAAATAGTTTTTAACTTCGATTATTTTGGTTTACTGTGATTATTATTCTGAAACTGTGATTTATAACGTTTAGGTCTGTTTTATTGTAACATTGAAACTATTTACTGTAACTGTTATAAAACTTTTTTTTTATAGTTAAAGACCATTCACCTCTTTGGAGACATGCATCGAGTAATGTTTACGTTTCATAAGTACCTACTGCGTATGTGAAATAAAAATATTCAATGTCTTTTTTTATAGAAATAATCCCATATCAAAGCTTTTACTCGTACTGCTGAATACACTAAACATTTTCTTGGACTCGTAGAGAAAAGAAAATATTTATTATTTTAAAATGACGTGAATTAATTGAGAACCAATGTTCGAACTTTCATTTTTCGAGAACAATAGACTCATGGACCTTCGGGAACAACCCCAAATTAGAATTGTCAAATTGATAGAATTGCTAAATTGCTAAAAGTTGAGTTCCACTTTAGAGTTTACTTTAATTGTTTTCTAAACTTTATTAATTTATTTTAGAAAAGCAGAATTATATTTAATAATGTTTTTAAATATAATTCTGCATTTATTTTAGTATTTTTTTTTAGTGATATATTTGACTACCTTTTAACCCCTGTCGGAAAAAAGGACTGTTATAAGTTTGAGGTGTCTGTGCGTCCGTGTATCTGTCCGTGGCATCGTAGCTCCTAAGCGAATAGACCGATTTCGATGCGGTTTTTTTTATTTGAAAGCTGACGTTATCGAAATGGTTCTTAGATACAATTTATGAAGATCTGCTCAGGTGTTCAAGGTCATCAGCTCGTTTGTTGGCTGTGGCAGGGATCTTAAACACTTTATGGATATACATATACTTTACTAATAAACTCATATGTGACCTAATGTTTGAAATACTCATATATCTACATGCTGACGCTATCAAGCTGGTCTGATGATGGAGTTTGGAGGTAAGAGACGTTACCTTGGAATGCCTATTAACAAACCCATCCAGTTTTGGCGCACTTAGATTTATCTTAAAAAAAGTTCTGCTCGTTTCTCATGACGACGAGAACCTGATAACGAGGACCTAATGCTAGAACTGGGAAGTGGCTGATGGAACCATGGAATGCCATCTAGTAAACATATCAAGTTTTGGCTTATTAGATACGTCTTTTAACCAGGGCCCCAAGTCTGCTATTTTTATAAATTCGTCATTCCAACACGATCCCATTGTCATTTTGCTAAAAGATTGTAATCTGCTAATTCACAATGATCGATCATTGATCGGTCAATGGTCTTGTAATAGAATTGTGGTAGAATGATAATTTCGAGCATATTAAAACCAATAACTGCATAATAACGTTCTAATGGTAAAACACAGATCAAATAAACTGTCAAAGTTTTAGCAGATTACCGCAAACGTCAAATATTTATTTGTCAATATGTACGAGATTAGCATTCTATGCCACTTCTTTCAATGGAGTGTCAGTGGTTGATCATTGGAAAATCTTAATGACGCCATTATATTAGTAGATTACCAAACTTGTCAAAATCGACAATTATGAAACCAATGATAGACCATTCTGACACTATTGTAATAGCAGACTTGAGGCCCTGTTTTAAATATTTTTCATGATGACGAGGACCTGGTACTAGAACTGGGAGGTGGCTAATGGAATTCTGGATTGCCTAATAGTAAACACGTCGAGTTTGGGCTCATTAGACTCGTCTTTACCAGTTCTTTTACTTTTTATAGATTTTATGCTTCAGGGGTGTTTTAAAATTTTTCAATTATTAAGTATCTTATTAGAGCCTATTTTATTTAGGCACTAGGTAATAATAAGATACCTAATATTTGATAAAGTCTCTACCAAGAAACGTGCAGTGGTTAATCGATTAATTGTTGCTGCGTGATTGCGAGTTCGATTCGCACGGAACAAATACGTGTATGACCTACTAACAGATAGCTATTCCCGGTCTGGTGTCAAGTGTTTGTGCGTTTATGTGTTTGTTTGCACGATGCAGAAATAACTAATTCCTCGAGTAGGGATACGATTTAAAACCAAGAAAAGAAAAACATGCATGCTTGAGTCACACTAACATTATAAAGGCGGAAGTTTGAGAGTGCGTGTGTATGTTTGTCACTTCTTTATGGTAGAACGGCTGAACGGATTTTGATGAAATTTGACAAACAACAACTACGTTCTGAAATAGCAAATATGGTACTTTTTTATCTCAGGAGTATCTTCCTTTGGGATAATTTGCTCATTTCATGCGGGCGAAGGCACTGGCAGCGGTTAGTTACGTTTTTTTTTTTTTTTATTAACATAAACTAGTGCTTAACTGCGATCCCACCTGATGGTAAGCAGTGATACAATCGATCATGGTGAATCGCACTAGGTGAGGTGAGGTGCACTAATTTATTAAGAGCCTATTCACTCTAGCCTTAAAGACACCTAAATTATAGTTGGGCGGGTAGACCGCAGGCTGCAGACCAATTATTCCAGTTCTTCGATGTACGATGTATAAACGACGAGGCGAAATGTCGTAAAAGATTCCTTACGTAAAGAATATCTTATGCATTAAAATGTATGTTTTCACCTTAGCTGTGAATTTTCATGATTTATTTAGAACACTAAAGCTAGAACTACATTAGACCGAGCCACATGTGGACTACGCCTGATTTGTACGTAGAACAACGTCGCGTGGCGTGGATCTAGTGTAGCTCTACAAGCCTAGTTTCCATATAAAATGTATGGAGACCTACGCACCCAAATGGGAGTACGTGGTACGTGTAGTTCTACCTCCATCATCATCGTCATTTCAGACAAAAGATGTCCACTGTTGGACATAGGCCTTCCCAAGCGTCCTCACAATGAATGGTCCTATGCGTCTCGCATCCATCGGGTTCCCGCAACCCCTACCAGGTCATCGGTCCACCTTGTAGGAGGCCTGCCAACGCTACATCTTCCGGTACGTGGTCGCCATAGTTCTAACTTGAAACCACTTACTTATGTTCGAGTAAATATTAGGTTCCAGCAAAATCGCATTTTGCAATTTCATTCCTCTAGTCGGTCGAACGACGACGATAATGACGATGAATGATGAATTTAGTTGGACACTTATATTATCTATAATATAAAAATGAATCGCAAAATGTGTTGGTAAGCGCATAACTCAACAACGCCTGGACCGATTTCGCTAATTTTTTTTTTGTTGTGTTCGTTATTATGAGGAGAAGGTTCTTATGGAAAAAAAAATGAAAATTAGGGTAGGGTAGGGTAGTGTAGTGTAGGGTAGAGTAAGGTAGAGGAGGGTAGAGTAGGGTAGAGTAGAGTAGGGTAGGGTAGAGTAGGGTAGAGTAGGGTAGAGTAAGGTAGAGTAAGGTAGAGGAGGGTAGAGTAGGGTAGAGTAGGGTAGAGTAGAGTAGGGTAGGGTAGAGTAGGGTAGAGTAGGGTAGAATAGGGTAGAGTAGGGTAGGGTAGAGTAGGGTAGAGTAGGGTAGAGTAGGGTATAGTAGGGTAGAGTAGGGTAGAGTAGGGTATAGTAGGCTGAAGTAGGGAAGAGCGGGAGCGAAGCCGCGCGGGTACAGCTAGTTTATAATAAAAGTAAATAAATAAATATTAAAAGTCCACGTAGATTATTAAAATTTTGAGGGTTTATTTATTGTTTATGTATCTAAGAATGTAAATAAGAAATTCTTCATAAAGTAGTCTGTAAATTTCGAAAATAAGCAACCTTTTCTATTTATCCGTATATAAACCTATTTAAATGCTTGGGGACTCACATTTCATTTGAATGCAAATCGGTTTGAATGTTAATTCAAAAAAGAAAAACTACATTTCATGAAAGAGTTATAAAATAGTGTTCTGAAACGTGAAGTGTGCTTTCAAAATGTGGCTTATGTAGCTGCAAAGCTCTCCGCTCGCTACGAACTACAGAAATCGCTCTACAGTCGATTTCGAGCGGCCGCGGGGGTCGGGCCGACCGCGCGTTGCCGGATAAAGTTCTCGCGAAGAATACGGCATACGAAACACTTTTATTGCTTAACAACGTTTTGCATCAAGTTTTTTAGTTTTTTTTTTGTGCTCGAATAATTGACGTTTATGTGTTTGTTTTTTCACCTAAAAGTTACTGAAAAGTATTTTTGAAAAAGTTTGATTTTTGAAATTTTTAGTGATTTTTTTTCTTTCGAAAATTTATCGACTGATTCGGATTTTTCCTAACAACAGTTTTCATGAATACTTGAAGTTTAATCACTTAATAAATTATGTGTTAGTAATTATAGTTAAGATGAATAAAATTAAAGTGTTATTTGAGTTAGTAAAATCTGTGAATGTGTCAGTGTAAGTGATCGGAAACTTCAGCAAATTTTCTTATGTAAGTAATCAAAAAGTTTTGCTTTTCATAATATAAAAACGAATTTTCTTAAGTAAGTAATCAAAAAGTTTATGAATATAACAAAACTTCGCTGTTACCGTGACCTAATTATATATGTGAATGAGTTTTCATGAATTAAACTGACCATATTTTTTTGTTCGACCTATTCAAAGTTCTAAACTTATTTAAAGAATTGTGACCTTAAACTGATAGGATGTGATTACTGTTTTCGATTGATGAAAAATGTGAACAAGAAAAAAATAATCGTAAAATCTTTTAATTTTTTAATTAGCCCGTATAAACCTAATGCTAAAAAACTACAATTTCTGCTAAATCTGTACAGATTTTAATTTCTACTTTATTACATAATGATTTTTTTTTTAAAATAGATACCTTTTCTATATAATATTTCGTAAAATAATTAAATAAAAACACTCCAAAATACTGGCCATACACAATTTCATTAGTAAAATAATAAATTTATTTTTGATTTATTTATTTACACACAAACACTTCAAAACGAAATGAACAAATACAGATAAAAGAGTACAAATGTGCTGCTTATTTCAAATATTATATTGTTTATTAAAAAAAAAATGTAAACTGCGCTCCCGATAAAATGTCACCGAGGCATATCAAATCTCTATATTTTTGTCAAAAGGAGGACTCTTTAGTCGAATTTACAATTATTCTCAATTTAAAATTAAATATTTCAGTCTTTTAAATCACATACAATGAAAGTTTTTTTTCCAGTACACCTATTTATAAATTCTAACTTTGCTAATACGATTTTGAAGTTAAATTAAAACTCACCAAAATAAAGCTGAAAACGCGTTGAATAGATTTTTCATAAAGTGAACAACTTATGGTAACAAGTTGAACAATGTTGAAACGATTTAACAAAGGACTCTTTCAAAGAATATACGTGGTAGAAAAAAACGAGATTTAAGAGGACTATATGAGCTAATCGCGAGTTTTATAATGTGCAAATGTAAATGATTCACTACAGTAAACAGAATCAGAAAATATATGTTATTTTTCAGGAAAAATGCTACATAGACAGTATCTTTAAAACGAACTACAGAAAATTTTACCAAAAAAAAAATCACGAGAATGCCTCTAAACTACTTTCTTACTATCTTTTACTTTCTTTTACTTTCATCGATGATATATCCGATTAATTTACATACAATAATTCTCATTGATTATCAAATTATTCTACAAGCAACTTTTTATCATTATACTATTTTAATTTTGTGAACAAATCTGCAGATTTTTAGTAAATCGCTAATTTTTTTACGCATCTCTTTCTTTTGTATACAAGTTTTGAGTGACCGCGTCCTGTATTCCTCTTTTTTTAATAGCCTATCTTATATCTCTATGCCAGGCAAAGGCTTCCCCTTTCTCATTCCAAACTTTTCTGTCTAGGGCGGTCTCTGGCCATGTTTGCCCCGCGAATATAATTAGATCGTTACACTAATTTCGCCGTAGTCCTCTTAAAGCTGTTTTATTTTATTTGTGTTTAAAACTGTTTACGCTTCGCCTTATGTTTTGGGTCGAAAGAGACAGCGTGTTAGACTTTTGCGGACAAAAAGCCAACCCGTGCTTTTTTCAGGTGCCCTTTACGTTTCTGGGCCACGGTAACTTGTAAAAAATCTCGTGGCCCTCGTTTCACGCTTGACGTTGATACCTATGTGATATTCTTAATTCACGATGTGTTTTTTAGTTTATCTTTAGATATCACTAACTTCGGTGGAAGAAAACACCGTAACGAAACTTATACAGGCTGTAATTGCTACCACCAACCCACTAATCCACAGTAAACCCGTCATGATTATTGCTCGTGTCTTTTCGTGTGTGAACTTCGTTATCTAGTACAGTGGACTGTATATACACTTACAAGTATATTTACGAGTATAAAATACCATAGAGATTTACGTTTTGAAATGTGCAATTCGCATTACTTTTTCTGACTGACTGACTTCACTAGAATTGAAAAGTATAAGTAAAAGATTTATTTTAAACTAGCTTTTTCCCGCGGCTTCGCCCGCGGTACTTAAGGAATCAGGATAAAAGGTAGCCTATGTTCTTTTCCATGTCAAAGGCTATATGCATGCCAAATTCCATCCAAATCCGTTCAGCCGTTTTTGCGTGATAAAGTAACAAACATCCAAACATCTAAACATCCAAACATCCACACTTTCACATTTATAATATTAGTTAGGATAAATATTTTGGTTTGATTTGAAAGTGGCTGTCCGTGTCTGTTGTTTTATCTGATATCTTGTCTTAAACAACGCAAGAGCGCGTTTAATATTACGATTTTCAATACTGGAAAGAAAAATAAATGAGAAAGATTTTTGTATATAATTTGTAACCGTGCAAAAACATGATGATGATGATGAATAATTCACCCCGAGTTATTCATCATCATCATCATCATCATTTCAGTCAAAATATTGGACATAGGCCTCCCTCAAGTGTCGCCACAATAAACAGTCCTGTGCGTCTCGGATCCATCGGATTCCCGCAACCTTTACCACCATTATCACACCGCGGTCTACCTTGTAGGAGGCCATCCAACGCTGCGTCTTCCGGCATTAGAACGCCACTCCAGAACCTTGCGGCCCCAGCAGCCATGTGTTCTGCAAGCAGTATGCCCTGCCCATTGCCACTTCAGTCTGGCGATTCGTGCTATGTCGGCAACCTTGGTTCTTCTGCGAATTTCTTCATTCCTGATTCGATTACTCAAGGAAACTCCAAACATAAAATCTTTTCATTACTCTTTGAGTAACTTTAAGCCTTCTGATAATTACGGTGTATTGTTAATATTCTAATATAAATATTGATGTGACTCTCACTCACGTCGTAATACCTAACAATAAAAATTGTAAAAGCTGTCTGAAAAATGTACCTAAAAATAAAAATTGTCTATAAAATTCTGAAGCAACTGATATTGATTTTCCTCTATGAGGTTTACGTAAACTTTGTTTGGTCAGAAAAACATCTGTTGGGTCAACTAGTTTCCTAATAAAGCACCTAGTAAATCTTTCTCCCATACCTTTATATATAGGTAAAATTGTTGCTACCCTTTGACCTATTACCGCGTCCAACAAAACTGTGTGGGTAGGTCTGAATGGAACGATGAATGACGTCACTAAAACCATAGCTAGCTGACATTGATGAACTGGGAAACACATACATACCCATACTAATTGAAACATTAAACAAACATTTAATTGGTGTAATAAAAATAAACTTTTGAGGATGTCATGCTAGCTAAAAATATGACATTAGTACCACAATAATAAAAATACACACAATCATAAATCAGGGTCCATACCATAATTTTTTTTTAATTTGATACTAGCGTTTGCCCGCGACTTCGTCCACGTTTCTAAAATATAGCCCATGTGACTTAAAGCAGCTTCTATCTGTGAAAAAAATGTAGCTGTCGGACCAGTAAACAAACAAAAAAAAAAAAACAAACGTTACCTCTTTATAATAAAGTGTAGACGAACTAGTGCTTGACTGCGATCCATACCTGATGGTAAGTAGTGATGCAATCTTTGGTGGTCAGGCTCAATAGTTTATTAAAAACGTGTTTAAAATGTTAGAAAGGGTGATGGAACTATACATATACACCTTATATTATAGCTCCATCCCTTTAACAGTTCAGTTCAGGTCGTCAAATGTATCTCGTTAAGAGCTCGTAGTAAATCTCAGGCCTCAAGTTACAAAGGTGTAACTGTCCGGACCAAGCCCAAGTCGTTGACGGCGCGCACTGTTCCCGCGCGCCTCAAGGAGTTGTCAGCAACAGCAGGGGCCCAGCCGGTTGAAGCCTACTGGGGCAAGGGTTAACCGAAAAGGAACTCGAGACCCGGATGAAGGCTTGAAGGAACGGGGTGGGTTTTTTAGTCACTAAGAGTCTGACACTATCTCCCGTTCCGCCCAAAAGCGGGGGTTGTCATTGGATGATTTTCCCCACCAAAAAAAAAGGTTACAAAGGTCAAGATCATAATTAAGACGTACGAAGATTTTCGATACCGGTAACAGAATATTGGAACTGAAACAGAACCGAGCAGGACACCTCACAGAGGTGATAGAGTGATGTTTAACACTAGAAGCGTGAGCTACCATTTTCAATTTTTGCCGTTTTATTTTTGCTACAGTATTATGGAGAGATGGTAAACAAATGGATTTGGTAACTGATAATACAATATTTTTATTTAACTATTTATATACACACATTAAAATAAAATAAAAGAAAAAGAAAACTGAAGACCAGTGCAAAGGTGATGCTTATTTCTAAAGAAATCTCTTCCAGCATACATGCGAAAGGAGAGTTGAAGAAAATAGAAAAGTAGACACCTTGTGTAAAAGTAAAAGGAAAATTAGTACAACTACACACAAAATAGATAAATAACAAGGAAATAATACAAATGGCAAAAAAGATGATTGATGATTATGTCTTACCCATATTTTGGTGTACTTTACGATTCCACGCTTAACAAAACTAGCGCAGAAAGAACATAGAATGAGTCATAAATGGAACGCCCGCGCTTCTAGAGTTAAAATTTGGAACAAGTAATATTGGTCGTCTAGTGGTGACGATTTTGTTCCATTATGGGAGACAATGGACCCTGGATAGGATAAGTACAGGAACGTGAGGAATGAAAAAAGAAAAAAAAGGCCTATGCTCAACAGTGGGCGAAGTTGGGCTGTGGATAGTGATGATGATAATGATGACCACAATGTCAGATAACTACTTCTACATAGAGATTTTAATTTTAGAACGTCTCTTTCCTACTTAGCTGACAATTCAAAAGTGCCTGTAAATGCTTTGAGTTTGAGATTGAAACAAGACTTAGTAACATTACTAAAAAGTACCTAATTTTAAATAGTACCCAACACAAATACAAAAATCTTCATTCCGACAGTTCACATACGCATGCTCATTTACGAATTTCAAAATACCGATTTTCATAATTCCGAATGGTTCGAAGTTTCAAATATTATATTACTCCAAATTATCAGTCATCTCATTTATATAATTTCAATATTCGTCTATTTGAGTTTTAATAGACCCTATAACAAAAAGTCCAAACATCAAATATACGAATACCGATTATTAAAATTCCAATTGATTAGTGTTTCCAAATAAAAACGCCTTATAAAATTTAATGACTTCTAGGTGTATCTTTGTTTTTTATTAGTTTTGTTTGATAACCAATAACAGAGCAAAGAACAAGAGAGGAGATCAAGAAATTTAATGTTCACTGTTTTAACCTAGCCTAACCCAAAGGTTTCAATAGTAGCTAGTATATTAATACACAAAAAAATAATAAGAAAATAGACATTTTTAAATTATATGAAACGTTACTATGCTTAAGTCAATATAATACTAATTTAATCAGAATCCTAATTTCAGTAGTTTATTTGGAAATGTTGAAAATCGGCATGTCGTTTTTCGTACCGAGAATCTATCGAGTATTTGAGTTTTTGAACTTGTGGAAATCGAAATAAAAAAAATCGAAAAACAAATACTGTTTATAACTTTCGGTAAAATAAATTTCGTGATTCATATTTTTGAAAATCGGAATAAAAAATAAAAAAAATAAATAAAAATATTTCGAAGTATTTAAGTATCTCAAATTATCACAATGAGTTTATTTTGTGATGCTGGCAGTATTTAGTTGTATATCTACTGCGCCTTTCCTACGGCTGTTGTAGGTATGAGTATGAATACTTCCCTCTTTGAGGAGTATCTACAGAGACTCCATGCGTCCTCACTTTCCACTTGACGCAGGTCTTCATTGGACACGGTTAATTCGGGAGGTTTCTATGTCGGGTTCAGCGGGAAGAAATACCAAAGTGGCATAATTTTGCGAATCTCCTGGAGGGCACGGTGGCGCTCCTGAAACCTTATTACCTACCAGAAGCATGATTAATAAAAAGCAATACAGACACCTTTAGCCGCGGGCTATATCAAAGTATATGTCGACACAGTGAAAATGTACTATCTATATGTATGAAACAGACCAAGAAAATATAAGGATCTCGTTAAATCGAGAGATTTCGGTAATGAGTACGAAGAAATTCTAAATAATTATTTATGTTTAATTATCGAAAACTAAATTCTGAATATATTCAACGACGATTTTAACATTTTCAGAATTCAATAACACATGCATATATATAATTAATGATCTTTATATACAGATATTTGTGTCTTCTCTAGATATATTTTATATATTCATTTTATTTTTTCTAAGAATTATATATTTAAATGAAACTCCATGTATAGCTTGCAATTGTTTTTTAATAATTAGTCGTATATTAATTTATTCTTAAACCAACATTTCAAACTTTCTTTTTTAACACATGTCATCAATTCTATTGTTGAATAGTACTTTGTCGTAACCTCAGATGGCAAGTATATTGAGCAATATAACATATATTTTAAAACTGCAACCTATTAAAAGATTTACGTAAAATTTTGAAACAAAAAACAATTCTTTGCTTTTTAAGTTCCTATCCAAAACATACCCTGGAATATAAAGACATTTAAACTTGCACACTTTTCTTCTGAACTAGAACGTGAGAATGTACGAGAATATAATAGTATTTTGTTCAAAAATTATATTTTTGACAAAATTGAAAATAAATGGGCGAAAAACTTTCTTAATAATAATATGTAAAACGGATAGATAAAAGAACTTATTGGGCATTAAAAATTTCATCCTCATGGGTATCTATAAGAAAAAATCCGAGGGGCCCAATTCTGCTATTTTTATAAATTCATCATTCCAAAACGATCCCATTGTCATTTTGCTAAAAGTTTGTAATCTACAAATTCATAATGATCAATGACTGATCGGTCAATGGTCTTGTAATAGAGTGGTGGTGGAATGATAATACACTCGAGAGCAAAAAAATCGCACATCATAACTCTTTTTGTTGTATGTTGTATGCTTCAATTTTGCTTAATAATTTGTACTCAATTTCTTTAGATTTAAGAAAAAACAGTATTGAACGAAATTACAAGCCATGTGCGATTTTTTTTGCTCTCAAGTGTATCAAGCTCTCTTCTAACAAAATATTAATCAAAGGAACTGTCAAAATTTTAGCAAATACAGCATACGCCAGACACTCGTTTGTCATTATGTAAGAGATTGCCATTCTATTCCATTTCTTTCAATGGTGTGTCAGTGGTTGATCATTAAAAAGTCATTATAACGCCATTGTTAAGTAGATTACCAAACTTGTCAAAATCAACAATTTATTGTAATAGCAGACTTGAGGCCCAGAACACTGGCAGTATTGCCAGCATTCGGTCAACATTCTTCAATAAATGAATCAGCATTGCTATCTAACGTGGCAATGCTGCCAGCGTTCTGGGCATCCGATGTGGATGAATTTTTTGATGCCCAGTGAGATTTTTTCTACTCGACGTTTGTACAAGTTACGAATTGAGTGAATTTGAAGATTCAGATATCGTCGAAAAATTATGAATTAAGAATGTACCTACTTGTAGTTAAAATAATATTGTAGGAGAAGATGGTGAGATACAAAGATATAATTTTATAAATACAGATGATTACGTTTTCAGTGATTGTTTGCATAGAATGAACAGTACTTTCAATAGTGTTATATATAATTTAATATAAAATACTACAACTTCCACACAACAAGTGCCACACTAAGCAGAGCTTATATTATGAGTACTGCAACTGATAAACTACGCCGGAACACAGAACAAATGATTGTGCTCCTCACACAAACATTTGTGGTGGTTAATCAAACCAACTAATCGGGCCACTAACTACTAGAGTAACAGGGTAGTCAAATTCCACTACAAACTCGTTTGTTCAGGAATTTGTAATGATTTGAATTTATTTTGATAAGGCTGTCGGCTGAACAGCATTGTTCGCATGTGGAGCCTGTTAACAAACACGGTGGTTGACCCATTTGAATAGAACTCATTACTAGCTAGCATACATATGATTCAAATGTGTTGAGCTGATGCTTGGATCCCTGTTAGCTTTCCACGTTTCTCGGTGTTAATTTGTAGCTTGAAAAAGGGGATACTTAACCCTATTTTTAGTGTTTTCCCTTTTCTAAAATATTCGTCTCCCTGCTAGTATTTACGTAATATGAACTAAGATTACGATTTCTGTCAGCTGATGTACAGTACAATGATCCAAATATGTATCAGAGTTTGGATCGAAGCAATATTAAAGTAAGCCTAAATAGTATCTAAATGTAATAAATTTGTGCTAAAATTTTTGTAGGTTTGGCAGTATTATATAACTAATGTTTGAAAATTTTAATTGTTTGTGAATAAATAAAATGATTAAGTTTAAGTTTTCTGTGGCCGAATTCTGGGCCAGGCAAAGAATTTAACTAATCTAAAAGAACTAATTAAAACGCTAAAAAGAATAATAAAATTATTGTGTTTTTTTTTATTATGTCAATATTAATCAATGCAAGTTCTTATCAAACCTTATATATATCTTGAGGTATATTATTTATATAATAAAAAAAAACATAATATTTTTGCTTTTTGCTTAATTATATTCTAAGTGTTATGTACACTAACAATTAATTAGGTATATTATGACTACCATATGTCCCTGTAGATAGTTCTATTTATTAGAAGATGTTGAATTTGGTAAATAAGTTTGGGAATCGATTAATGCTTTTTTTTTTTTTTTTTTTTCGATGGGAAAAATCATCTTATGACAACCCCCGCTCTTGGGCGGAGCGGGAGATAGTGTCAGACTCTTACTGACTAAAAAACCCATCCCGTTCCTTCAAGCCTTCATACCGGGGCTCGAGCGCCCTTTCGGATTACCCTGGCCCCAGTAGGCTTCGACCCGGCTGGGCCCCTGCTGTTGCTGACAACTCCTTGAGGCGCGCGGGAACAGCGCGCGCCGTCGACGACTTGGGCTTGGTCCGGACGGTTACCGGACGGCCGGACAGCGAGCTACCCATTGCTCACTGTCCGCAAGCCCGCGCCTACGGTGGCCGGAAATCGGGATCGGAATCCCGGCGGCGGCGAGAGCGCCGTTGCCTGATGCGGTCGGCCTCCTCCTTAGCGAGCATTACTGCTTCGCAGAAGTCGGCGACCGCCTGCCACTCCTAATCGATTAATGCTTGCGATTAATTTGTTAGAAAACGTTCTTCTCAACATTCGTCTTTTAATCAGCTTAGGATCATTATTGAAATCAATGTAAAAGTTATCCAAATCAAAAGATGTACAACGCGTTCCAAATGAGAATAGGACCGATTCCTATGTTTTGACGTCTCGTCGTACTATCAAATTGAAGAAATTTTGGCAAAATTGAAGAACTTAGAGATGAGTAAAATTGAAGAACTGGATTCTGATTAAACTTTTTTCGTTCACAGTTATAAATTAAATTTTTCTAAAATTAATTAATGTTTAAAAAATTTATTTCTTCGATTTGACAGTCAATCGTGACGTCACAACATGGCGAGCGATCCTATTCTCATTTGGAACGCATTATTTAACAAACAAGTGCTGCCCTAAAATTTAAATGGTCACAGAAAAAACTTGCTTGTAAAACATATAATTTGGTCACCGTATATAAATATCTGGAAAGTCAAATATCTCTGGCTCACCACGTTTGCTGGGAACATTTGCGATAGATCTCCATCTTCACCTAGCTCGTTCAAAGTGTGTACCTAGCCTAAGATCCGTACTTACCAGTGATGGAATGACCATTACTTTCTTAAACAAACAAACTAAGATATTTGCCTGTAGATTGATGAGTCGAAAACAGGTTTGAATCTGTGAGGGAATCGATTACTACATTTCCTGTTAAGAGTGCTAAATTTAACGTAAACACAAGAGTCAAGTCGAGTATCTAAAGGCAAGGAATTTTTCTTTTTTTCTGATTTTCAGTTAATTGAAATGTAGGTTGAAAGTCAAAAGCTTTTTGTGTAGGTACTTAAGAGGGCTCTTCCTGTGCCGTTTATAGTCAACGTGAATATGGTTCAAAAGCTTGTTGTGTCATCCAACGCTAAAACGTGACGGCTGAACATTCAGTTGATATTTGGTAATTCCGTTACTCACTCGAATATAAACACAAAACTTCTTTCTTTTAAGGTTTTTAAAAGAAAATGTATTTGTGTTCTTTTAAGAACCTTAAAAGTTTTTGTAATGTTTTCATCATGTAGAATCTTGATGAAATGTGTAAGGTTTCTATAGATATATACATTTTAATATATTTAATTTTTAAGTACCTACGCTTAATTAAGTAACTCTTCATAATGAGCTAAAAGTCAAACAAAATAGCAGATTTTCAGAGGTTATTACTGGACTAGATTTAGATGATAACCGCAAGATAAAGTGTGAGTACCTCTGGGTTCCCAAATAACGGTAGGAGCAGTTTACATCGGCGTCGGGTCGACGTTAAAGTACTTGGGACTTGTCCTTGATAGCCGGTGGAATTTCGAGGAGCACTTCCGACGTCTGGCTCCCAAATGAATCGGACTCAAGCAGCTCCTGCCCAACCTAGAAGGTCCAGACGCCTCCTGTCAGAAGCTCTATGCAGGAATCGTTCGGTCCATATCCCTTTATGGAGCGCCGGTGATCCACTACTGTGCCTATGAATAGGCGGACTTAATGCGACAAGGCATTCTCTACCAGTCAACCTTTGGGTGAAAAAAGACAACACTATGGTAGGTTTGCAAAATATACAGATAACAGAAACTTCAAACGGAAAAAAAATATGTTGTTTATAATACCTAATAAAATACATATATATATGCTAAAATAATAAACTAATAAATACTGTGAAAAATATCAAATCATTAAGAAAATCATATTTAATTGGACCCTTAGTAATATCGCTTTCCCTCATTGAAAGAATTTTTAGTTTGATTAGCACGTCTAGAAGTTGTGTACTTGATAAACATACAAACCTTAGGTGACCTGACTTCCAGCCGAGGTAAAAGCCAGTCTTGAGGTCACTGTCTTTTATAAAAAAAAAACACCGTAAAATATATACCGGTAAAAAGTTTGGCTAGTGATAAAAAGAAAGTATAAATACTACGAGTACATAACGAATATAAAACGATAGCAAGTTATAATAACCATCTCAAGTACCCTGGAGTGAAACAAAATGGGATGCAGCCGTATCCTTCAGCGAAGCAGTAATGCTAGCGAAGAAGGCGGCTTGTAAGAGTGAAGAAACGAACATTCTCAAATCTTAGCTGCCGCTACAGGGAACGCCCCAGGCTCCGGGAATCACAGAGCGATCTCCAACTTCCGTAGGTGCGGGCTAGCGGAGGGAGGTTTGGGGAGCGGCGCATTGCTAAGTATCATCCTCGCGTGAATCATTCGCGGGCAGCGCGCGGTCCACTCAGGACCCGCGCGTGGGCAATGCGCAGTCAACGCAAGGCAAGCATGCTAGCAGCAAGTTGTCACCGAGTGGTCCCCCCGCCGTCCGCGCGTGGAGGGCTTACGACCGAGGCGATCCGGTGTCGCTACGGAGTTGATATAGTGAGCGCATACCCATACAAGTCCATATAAAACAGAATACTAGCCGCATGAGGCGAGGCGACGCGGAGAGGGGGCCGGGTGGCTCTAATGAGCTGTGACCTTTAGTCTGATGCGCCTTCTCAATCCACCTAAGAGCTGGAGAAGTCATAAGATGTTATCCCACTTCAAAAAAAACGTACTTAGTTTACTCAATTGTCTCTCTCTCTCGATATTACCTGGCCAACTGCACAAAACAATCAAGAAATCTTAAATGGAATCTCGACACACTTCAGAGCACTAAAACAGATTTCATATCGAGACATTATCCGGTGAGATCCCACCGTCTTAACAGCTTACTATGATTGCTTAGATCAGTTCGGATCCCTTTTTATCTGCACTACGTAATAGAGGCATTAGTAGTAACAATCCTGACTTACGAGTTGTAAGTCGCGGATTCAAACTCAGCCAGGCGTATTACTTTGTGTAATTTATTTCATCACCACTGCTCTCAAAACGGTGAATGAAAATATCGTGAGGAAACCGGCATGTCCTAGAACCAAAAATTCGAAGATATGTGACATTCACCAACCCGCACTGGGCTCGCGTGGTGGATTACGGCCCATTCCCTCTCCTAGAGAGGAGGTCTGAGTCCCAACAGCGGGAACATTATAAGGCCGACTATGCCATGCTACGTAATCGATTATAAGTAGTGAAACTAGAATCGAGTTCTGATATCGCATTGACGTGTGATTTCGCAGACAGGTGTAATCTCTCATTGTGTTTGGATCACGGGTCCCCCATAAGGTGGGCACATGGTCTATAGTTGTTACGTTTTGGAATGGTTACACTGGTCAATGACTCGCGCACATTTATTGGCATATAACATTCCTTACATCCCGTAATCAATATAGATTTATAACCATCCTGATATGACATTTTAGTTCCAGCAAAGAGAAATTATTTTATCTGTTGTGCACTACTTTTTTTTAAACAGCTCTATATGTATATTAATACCTCCGTAGGTACCTCCGTTTATCACGTAACTTCTGCTAAGTGGCTTGATCGATTTGGATGGAGTTTTGTATGTATATTTGAGTGGATCCTTGGATGAATCGACAATGAAAATAGACCCGGTAGGTGTAGCTGCGATCGGGTTCTTAATTTTGTGACAAAATTCTAGCTTTTAAGTAGGACAAAAGTAAAGTAATGAAAATGAGTCATCGCATTGTAACGTGTCATCTTTCTATGGATGCCATCTATCGTGATCCTCAACATTTTTTTTTCATTAATAAAACAGTATACCCACTTTTTTGTTTGGGTCACTGTCGATATGTGTAAGTATTTGAAAAAGGTCAGTGACCGCTTTTCCATAGCCTAAACGAAATGAATATAGTGAATATGGAAATACGCCTCACGCGGACAGTGTAGAACAATTCGGTGAGTTTTATTGTTATCGATAATTACAAACGGACATTAACAATGCGATCATGTCATCATGGCGGCAAAGCTCACGCAGTGGTTCAGTGATTGACTGCTGCGCTGCGTGTCGCAGGTTCGATTCCTGCACGAAACAAATATTTATATATCCTACAGATAAGTGTTCCGGGTGCTTGTGTAGATGAATTGACATGTTTATGAACGTATCCACGATATAGTAGTAATTCTTAGTATGGGGCAGTTTTTCTAAATTATAGAAAAAAAATTAAGAAAAGCTGTTAACAAACTTAAAAGTTTTTTTTTAATATTTTGGTGTACAATAAAGTTTATTCTAGTCTATAGAATAAACTTTATTGTACACCAAAATAGTAAAAAAAAACTTTTAAACTAACTTAAATCTATGGGTACAATGGCGGCTTTATCGCTGAAAGCGATATCTACCAGACAACCTTAGATTGGACTGTTGGAACTTAAAATAAAAATGAGATAGTCTGCAGTGTGTGCAAGGCTTAAATTTATTTACGAAAATAAATAACAATACCTACTCGTATACCTACAGTAAGAAGATTAAATATACGTACAATTAATTATGAAAAGCAAGTTAAAATAGTAAAGAGAATTTAATAATGTAACAACCGCAATGACCACGCATATTTTTATATTTATATCTCATATTCAAGTCTCAGATATTTTGTTACCAGGCGGCGGTCGCTCTAGCGACACGCGGGGTTGCGCTGGTCGTTGATAGGATCCAGGAGTTGGGACTCGAGGTGGCGCTTCACAAATCCGAGGCTATGTGTTTCCGCGGTCGCCGCTCTCGGAACGCGCCGCCATTGGGTTCCCAACTAACGGTAGGACGAGTTCACATCGGTGTCGGGTCGACGATGAAGTACCTGGGACTCGTCCTCGACAGCCAGTGGAATTTCGTGGAGCATTTCCGACGTCTCAAACAAAACAACCGGGCTGGGGCTGCGCTCAAGCGGCTCCTGCCCAACCTTGGGGGTTCAGACGCCTCCTGCCGGAGGCTCTACGCGGGGATCGTTCGGTCCATGGCCCTCTACGGGGCGCCGGTGTGGGCGCCATCGCTGAAAAAGCAACCAGCGGCCATACTGAACGCCTGCCAGAGGGTCATGGCGATAAGGATGGTGCGGGGATACTGCACGGTCTCCCGCGAAGCGGCGAGCCTTCTGGCTGGCCTACCACCGTGGGATCTGGAGGCAACAGTCCTTGCACACATGCACGATATGCGCGTGGAGATGCAACGCCGGGGTGAAAGTCCGCTGCCGCGACAGGTCACGGCATGGCGGACAGAGCTCCGGCGGGATCTCATGGTGAAATGGCGTCAACGACTATCGCAACGCAGTGCTGGGCACACCACAATCATGGCGGTAAGTCCCCTCTTTGAGGCGTGGCTGGAAAGACCTCACGGCGTCCTTACCTTCCGCATGACGCAGGTACTCACCGGACATGGTTCGTTTGGGAGTTTCCTGCACTCGATTCATGCGGAAGTGACGCCCGGGTGTCGCCACTGTGCGGAACGCCCGGAGGACACAGTGGAGCACACAGTCGAGGTGTGCCCTGCTTGGGCGGAGCATCGCCGTGCCCTCGTGGGGGCGATCGGCGGCGGAGACCTCTCGCGCCGGGCCTTGGTTGAGGCCATGGTCCGGAGCGAGGAGGAGTGGCAGGCGGTCGCCGACTTCTGCGAAGCAGTAATGCTCGCAAAGGAGGAGGCCGAACGCATCGGGCAACGGCGTTATCGCCGCCGCCGTCGCCGGGATTCTGATCCCGATTTCCGGCCAACGTAGACGCGGGCTTGCGGACAGTGAGCAATGGGTAGCTCACTGTCCGGCCGTCCGGTAACTGTCCGGACCAAGCCCAAGTCGTCGACGGCGCGCACTGTTCCCGCGCGCCTCAAGGAGTTGTCAGCAACAGCAGGGACCCAGCCGGGTCGAAGCCTACTGGGGCCAGGGTTATCCGAAAGGGCGCTCGAGGCCCGGTATGAAGGCTAGAAGGAACGGGGTGGGTCTTTTAGTCAGTAAGAGTCTGACACTATCTCCCGCTCCGCCCAAGGGAGGGGGATGTCAATGCATGATTTTTTCCAACCATAAAAAAAAGAAAAAGATATTTTGTAAGTAGGATGATTTCTTTTGCCGTTTCTACCGCGTATATTGAAGGACTGTAACTGCTTACCAAAGGTGTCTCAAACTGAATATGCAATTTTAAAAAGAAATATTTCAATAAGCTATTTGCTTATTCAGATATTTTGTAGGAAAATTGAACCGTGAAAACGTTTCCAACGAAATCATAATATTGCTCTAGATATATGAAGAATTTGAATGAAAGTGCGGTGCGTATTTACATTCTATATATGGCCAGAACGTAAGGGTGTGAGACTCGTCTAGTATAGATTGGAAATCACTTTTTAATCATGGTCTTCCGACGTAATACAAGAGTAGTACGCAAATACGTATATTTTAACTGGCCTGTTAGCCTAGTGCTCAGTGGCCCTGACCCTGGCCCTATAGATGATTTCTCTTCTCCCAAAAAAAAACCCTCTAAAGATTATTTACCACAAACATAAAATGTTGGTGATTTAAAAATTTTAAAACTAATCCAATCATCATCCCGCGCGCCACACCCTAGCCACGCCCCCGCGGCCATCGATCAATCGATTTAGTTTAGTGTAATTAAAAAAATAAATAACAAGTATTACTGATTATTGACCAGGTATCGTTTTTTTACATGATTATTTATGAGTTTTATTACAACCTCCTGAAATATTGTGCAGTTTTAAAACTGCACCTTGTATATTTCTAAATACATACATATTATAGATAAATTACACCCTACACTACAGTTTTGGATTAAGTGACGTTATGGGATATTATTATAATTATTTCGTTTATTCGTAAGTATACATATAAATTATATTTTTAAATATTCAATTTTAATTATTATAATTATTATTATCATAGGTTTTAATAGACATCAGTGTCAGCGATAAGACCGCCATTGTACCCACAGATTTAAGTTTGTATAAAAGTATTGTTACTATTTTGGTATACAATAAAGTTTATTATGTTCTACTATTTTCTATAGATAGATTATTTATTATGAACACCATTTCAAATACAATTTTAGGAAGTATTTAACTGAGTAACACAATGGCTGCGACCTTATCGTCAAAAGCTCGATTGAAATCACAATCTTTAGATGACAGCAATTGTACAAAGTCGAAATGTCAAAGTATTAGGGATCAATTACGTGACATTTGGGTAGGTTTATGTCAATTTTGTAGATTTTTTTAAAAGAAGGCTGAAACGAAAGGCTTACGTTACACGTAACTTTAATGGGCCACATCTTTGTAATTTTTGGTTTAATTTACAAATAAAAAAATACGTGTCCCTTATTTTTGAATAATCTAAAAGACGGACTCATTAAATTTTTTACATCAAGTAGCCTATTGCATCACAGTTTACCATCAGGTAGGATCGCAGTAAATCACTGGTATATATCTTAAAAAAAAAAATTAAAATAGTGCATAAAGTTTTAAAAAAATTCGGACTTGGAACTTTTAAATTTTTTGTAACTATGATGAATATAAAAAGTGAATTTACCACTTTACATAATCCCCACTGTGTATAAGAGAGTTGATTTTAGAAAAATCAACTCTCTTATTCTAAGACCATAAGATACAAAATACACAATAATAAAAAGAGGCTTGCTCTGACTGGACAGCTTTACTCTTAATATAATTCTTTCCCTCAGACAGACCACCTCAGACGTTAACTAACATAATACTCGTATGATTGTGTTTATTGTATTTTTTTTTATGTGGGAAAATGATCTAAATGACATCTGCCGCCCTTGGGCGGAGCGGGCCCGCCTGGGCCCTGCGGTTGCTGACAACTACTAAAGGGGCGCGTGTAACACTACGTGCCGTCGACGACTTGGGCTCGGTCCGGACGGTTACCGGACGGTCGGACAGCAAACTGCCCGTTGCTTGCCGTCCGCAAGCCCGCGCCTAAGGTGGCCAGAAATCGGGATCGGAATCCTGGTGACTGTGGCGCGAGGGCCATTGCCTCACGCGTGCGGCCGCCTCTTTTGCTAGTATTACTGTTTCGCAGAAGGAGGCGACCGCTTGTCAATCCTCCTCGCTCCTGACCAAGGCCCGGCGTGAGATGTCGCTGCCACCAAGCGCTCCAGCGCCCTGGCTGCCCAGGCGGGGCACACCTCTATCGCATGCTTCACCGTGTCCTCCTGGTGTGTTTATTGTATGACTTTAAAAACTACCTTTGCGTTTGTTTCTTTGTTTCTCTTCAATGCAGTCAGCCAGAAGCTTCAGCTTTATTTAGTTTAAATTGACGAAAAGATTGACGTGTAAAATTATTTACAAAATAAACCCTATTTATCTAAGAGTCCGTGTTGACTCAACAATTTCTGTAAAGTAATTATGAAGTTACTCTGAATGATTCCTTTGATTTGTCATTCAGTCTGTTAACAAACGTGTTAATTTCGTTTTTCACGATAAATTAATTTGCTTAACTAAAATTACAGAGATGTATTTGTACTGTAATGTTTTGTAAATATATTTATTTCATTAGTATTTCTTTTGATGTCGACATTTGAATGCCATGTTTGGTGAAATTAGATTGCTAGGTACAGACGCGCCATGTTAGTGCGTACAAAACAAGAATAAGTTTATACCCTATTGAAAATTTGAAACTTCGTAGATTTGCTAGACTAGTTCAAAGTGTTACCAGTTACCACCGATAGACGAGGTTGAGTTTTGTGATAACCTTTCTTCTTGTTGATTTTATAGTTACCCTTTTTTTACTTAACTTTATTTAGAATTTAATTCGGCTTTTATTAAGAAATATATAATTATGTTTATCATCATCATCAGCCTTTTTAATGTTCCCAGAGCTGGGACTCAGTCTCCTCTCTAGGAGAGGGAATGGGCCGTAATCCACCACGCGGGACCAGTGCGGGTTGGTGGATGTCACATGTCTTCGAATTTTTGATTCTAGGACATGCCGATTTCCTCACGATGTTTTCTTTCACCGTTTTGAGAGCAGTGGTAATGAAATAAATTACACAAAATAATGCGCCTGGCAGAGTTTGAACCCGCGACCTACAACTCGTAAGTCGAAGCCATTACCACTCGGCCACCACTACTCTCAGTCGAAGCCATATTTATGTCTATCAGTTGTCTGGTATCCATAGCTCAAGCTCTCCTCAGTTTGAGACTAGATGGCGTTGTGTCATAGCTGTGGATTATAATTATTTTATTAATCAGATTTTAGTTCTTCACTACTGCTCATCCCTGTGTGAAATGACTTTGTACATCATTATTAAAGTATAGTTCACAACATGTACGCCATTGTTCTAAACACATCTTGCAGTACTTATTCCAATTTGTATATACTCCATAGGTACTCATGTTTTACAAACAAAATATCATTTATTTTATCTTTGTTATTTTATTTTCGAAAGGAATTTAATTCTATTTGTTTTATTTTTTTAATTAGGGATAGATACGAGTTTATAATGTACCTAATTAAAGTATTTTAATCAGGTGCTATTGTTTTGTTGAAGGGTTTTCATTGGTTGCTGTATTTTGGACTTCATGAATAAAAAGTCAGGGACCAGCTGAAAATCAGTATTTTATGAGCAATGAAAGTACATTGTTATTCTGAAACATCGTTTCGACGTTGAAACGGTGTGTTTAATCTGCGTCAATTTCCGTTGGTAAAATGAATGAATTTATTTTCAAATTGAATATTATGGTTACCTGAGCGAGATTTCAAGTGAATTTGTGAAATTGAAAACATAGCACTAAGTCATAAAAAAGATAATTTATAATTTATGAATGATCCAATCGGTTGCCTAGGTATTTATGTCAATCCTTACTGATATTATAAAAGCGAAAGTGAGTTTGTTTGTTTGTTTGTTACCTCTTCACGCCTAAATGGCAAACCCGATTTTGATGAATTTTGGTACAGAGATAGTTGGGACCCTGGAGACGGACATAGGCATTTTTTTCACGCAGGCGAAGCCGCGGGTAAAAGCTAGTATAATATATTTTTACTGTCTCAATAATCGTATTAATTTAAAACCAAAGCACGACCTCAACAAATTCTTCATCTCTATTTTTACTTTTATTATTCATTTTGTTATTTTATCGCTTACATCAACCTCTTTGTTAAATATAAAATACCGAATTTCTACGTTGTACCGATACAATGTAGATGGAAAATATAAGATACAGGTTCTACCTAGTATGGAGACCACCATCCAAATATACAGTTACAGACAATGTTAATGATTATTATGTAACAGTTTTAGGGGCCAGGGTTATCCGAAAGGGCGCTCGAGCCCCGGTATGAAGGCTTGATGGAACGAGATGGATTTTTTAATCAGTAAGAGTCTGACACTATCTCCCGCTCCGCCCAAGAGCGGGGGTTGTCATTGGATGATTTCGAAAAAAAAAAGGTATTCTTTATTTATTGTAACAATAAATATTATTCTTATTGTTTTGTACTTATTTATCCTTCAGCTTGCTCTGCTATATAGTGCCTATTAGCTTAGCTATACGGGTTAGATTCCCGTGTAACGTAGGTATAGGTAGAAATACCTGATGAAAAACGGTGATGTGGTCTACGAAGGCGTACGCTTGTCTAGTAACAAAGAGATTTACAAGAAAAAACTAGCTTTCTATCGGTGAAAAAAATTTAGCAATCGGACCAGTACTTTCAAAGATTACCTCTTACAAACATACAAACAAACTTTACCTCTTTATAATACTAGGTAAGTCACTTAAGAATAATAATAATAATAAAAATCCACAACAATCACACAACGCCGTCTAGTCCCAAGCTAAGCAGAGCTTGTGTTATGGGTACTAGACAACTGATAAACATACTTATATATTTCTAAATACATACATATTATAGATAAATTACACCCAGACACAGAACAAATGATTGTGCTCATCACACAAACATTTGTTCTGGGTGGGAATCGAACCCACGACCTCCGGCATAGCAGTCCGGGTCACTAACCACTAGACCAACAGGCCAGTCAAAAAAAAAGAATAAAGCAGCTTTGTGCAGTGCAGAACAGTGAAAAAATTTTAGCAATCGGCCAACCCCTCGAGTAGTTTCTCAATGCCATACTACTTACTTTACGAATTTACGATGCTTTAAACGTGACAATACAAATTATTTTCGAGTATTCAACATGGCAACTGTTTTCGAGCCAGGTGCCATATTAATGCGCTAGGGTTGTGCTTAGTAAATAAATAAACAGAAATAATCCCATAAAATCCGGTATTATCAGTAAGATGAAAAGCAAAGCATGATTTTGCTTCCGTAACGCATTATAAACAGAAACTAAACAGCTTATATTATAGGTATAGAATGCCTTCGAGGCATCAATAAGTGTCTCCCCTTGCTGCTGCCGCCAAAGGCTAATACCTCCCTAAAGGACAATCTTATTACTAGTTTCGCACGTCCTCTTGAGACCCACGTACGAAGGATTTATTTCTCGAGATTTCTAAGAAAACCAATGAACTTGATTGCTTGAGCTAATTACTGGGTTTCAATAATATTACTGCTGTTAGTGATACACTCATCATGGAGACACGTTTCATAGGGTTATAGTATTTTTTATTTATTTTTAAACTTGGTTTTAAAGTGCCCGTATTTTTAAGACCTTTTCTAAAACTTATATATAATAATAATATAATATTCAAAAACTATCACACAACGCCGTCTAGTCCCAAGCTAAGCAGAGCTTCTGTTATGGATACTAGACAACTGATAAACATACTTATATATTTCTAAATACATACATATTATAGATAAATTACACCCAGACATAGAACAAATGATCATGCTCATCACCTAAACATTTGTCCTGGGTGGGAATCGAACCCACGACCTGCGGCATAGCACTCAGGGCCACTAACCACTAGACCAACGGGCGAGTCTTAGTCGGACTTATGATTTACAAAAAAAAAAAATTGTTTTGATCATTTGATTCGTAGTTTGTGCATTAGATAAAATAAAAGAGAGGAAGCTTCAGCACGGAGTTGTGGAAGTTGTGTGATTTTCTTACTAGTATTGTGAAATATATATAAAAAAATATAATATATATAAATATATATACTAAATTGTGGATTACGGCCCATTCCCTCTCCTAGAGAGGAGGCTTGAGTCCCAACAGTGGGAACATTAAAAAGGCTGGTGATGATGATGATGATGATTGTGAAATAATTTAATTCTTCTTTAATTTAATTCATGTGGAAATTTTAAACGCAGTTATATAAATGAGATAGCTAGTGTGAAAAAGGGAGGAAAGATAACTTAAAACATTACGACGACGTGTGCTAAAAACAGTATATAAGACGTTAATAATAGGGCTCTGTTTTATTTCTCAATCCCCAAATCCCTCATACATACTTATCTTTTTCATACCTCGTACATAAACAACACTCGTGCAACAAAGTTATTTCACAAAAATTTTTCGTGACATTTTCATTAATGATCAATCATTAATGAAAAATTTGTCATGAAAAAATTTTTCGTTACAGTAATTACCACTATATTATAATTTGGTCTTATTTAGGTAGATGTTTGTCTAATATAATAATTTCTGTTTCACTATCTTCATAATTATCTTACAAATCTTCAAATCAAAATAGAGATCTAACGTAGTAAAATCCGGTTGCTTGCAGATAAATGGTGTAATTAATGACTAATTGTTTCGATGTCGTTAATTTTGAGAATTTTCACTTAATAAAACGCCGAGAGAGATCTATAAGACTGACAGAAATTAAATACAATTAATTATTATCTTAAATCCTTGCTTAATTTTAACCATTAATTTTATTTAATTGTTGGACTATACTTCACAAGCATATCTCGATGTCTAATAAAATGATGCATAATTTCTCATATCGTCGCCTCACTGACGTTTAAGTCGTGCGACTCTGCGAATCTGTTTTACATGGAGAGTTGCTCCATACAAAACTAATTTATCCTATCAGACCTCCACAACCCACTTACCGGGCCACATGATACCTCTTGGTAAGACTGATGGTCAGACTTTTTGACGTCTGACTAACTGTAATTATTGTCAAAGATCTACGAATAATAATCGGCAAGAACGGCTCACGAACGACAACCGGGATGGGGTCGAGTTACAGGATGTCAGTAATGTCCAAGAAAAGTAGATAATCAACTTCTTCTTTGTCTGTCCCTGCCCCCATTATTTGGGATCGGGTCTCTCCACAATTCTGTACCAGGACAGTCTGTCCTGAAGAGTCGATTTAGGCAATTGGGCTTTCTTGAGGTCTCTCTCCACGGCAGACCACCAGATTAAGGGCATGCGGCCTCTCCCTCTCTTTTGTTCAGGTAGATTAGTGCTATTTTTACCACCATGGTCTCTATGAATTGAAAAAAATACATTGGTATTTGCCTAGTTTCAAACCCGCAATCTCATATACATATAAAAAAGTGGGTACCAAACAAAAATATATAAAAAAAAAATAAGTATTTAAAATTTATGGTCGTCGAAACATTCATATTTCAACACTAATTTTTAAGGATTTTTGGGCGTGAATAAATTACATATTCCAACGGGATTTGTGTGACAAATTCTATCGGTAAACTCTTCGCGTAATCTAAACATTTAAAATAGTCCAAAAACAAATATTGGCCAGTCGCCTGGCCTTTTTTATAGGTACTGTATCTATATAGGTATATAAAAGGAGAAACTAACAAAGGACAGACATTACAACATAAGAACAGCCAAAACTGGAATTTTGCATAAGGCACAAGGTATCATAAAACCTTTGAGCTTTATCCAAAATTCCACGAAGGAGAGCTTTAAGAAAGGGTTTTTTTTAAAATCAATTTTTAAAGGATTGAAAAGGGGAAAATTTTGGCGCGCGCTGTACCCGCGCGCCTCAAGGAGTTGTCAGCAACAGCAGGGGCCCAGCCGGGTCGAAGCCTACTGGGGCCAGATTTATCCGAAAGGGAACTCGAGCCCCGGTATGGAGGCTTGAAGGAACGGGATGGGTTTTTTAGTCAGTAAGAGTCTGACACTATCTCCCGCTCCGCCCAAGAGCGGGGGTTGTCATTGGTTGATTTTTCTCATCGAAAAAAAAAATACACATATCAAAACTAGCATAAATAGTAACTAAATAGGTAAATAATAAGGCAAACCCTATAAAATTATTTAAGGGTCGTTATGGGAAAATCATATTCCTTTAGTTAATGAAATGAAAGACTATCATTATTAGTTTCACAAAAATACCCTCAAGATACGGTTTGAGTAGTGTTTAAGTTTTGTGAAAATATTTTCGCGAACGAAAGTCACCTAAAAAATACTAGTACAAAGTAATATAAAAAAAAAGTTACATGTGGCATTGTCCAATAGAATAAAGACTAGGTACAATGCTTGTACTAGCGCATAATGCTTGTTAATGACATAAAAATAGAACATTATTTTTTATGTAATGTCATAAAAATAGGACTTATATTTTTATGCCATTGTGGTGTCTAGTCATGACTATGACACGTCTCTATGGAACTTGAGACCAAACAAATTGTATTCTATTGTATGGTATTCTATTTTTCTGTAATGTTTTCTATTGTCCACAATTCAGTTACTAAATAACATGATACCAATGGCTAAAATTACGGCATGTTTGGCGCTGTGGTTGAGGGATTGACTGCTATGATGCGTGTTACGGGTTCTATTCCCGCTCGGAACAAATATTTTTATGGTCTAGAGGTAGGTGTTTCGGGTATGGGTGTCTTGTATATGTGAGTTTACATTTTTGTGGACATTACCACGTTACAGGAGTAATTTCTTGTGTAGAGCAACGTGTTTTGTAAAAAACAAAATATAATCACTCATTGACTAACATCCAAAAGTCCAAACTCAAGGTCTGCCAGCGTGCAATAGAGCGCAGCATACTCGGTGTTAAATTAACAGATCATGTTCGAAAGACAACACTGCGCTCCAAAACGCAAATTGTTGATGTGGCTCAAAAGGCTGCCCAACTTAAATGGGACTGGGCTGGACATGTCTGCCGCATGTCTAAGTAGCTGTGGGCGCGTAAAACGCTGGATTGGTGCCCGGACACAGCAACGCGGGGCCGAGGTAGACCACGTAGGAGATGGCGGGACGACCTGGATGGCTTCCTTAAGAACTGGAATGAGAAAGCGAGGAACCGTGATCGTTGGAAGGAGTGGAGGGAGGCCTTTGCTCAGCAGTGGGACAGTATAGGCTAAATAAAAAAAAATAAAAAAATCACTCATCATTTCAGCCAAAAGACGTCCATTGTTGGACATAAATGTCAAAAAAAAAATAGTTAAAAAAATTGTAAAAAAAGTAAAATAGTTTTCTTTCTTTCTTACTTTCTTTTCTTCAATAAATGTCCCTATAACGGTCGCAATATGTCATCACTGGTAACGCACTGGTCATAGACTTTCGTATTTTGACACATGGTATCATCATCATTATCATCATCAGCCTTTTTTTTTTAATATTCCCACTGCTGGGATTCAGGCCTCCTCTCTAGGAGAGGGAATGGGCCGTAATCCACCACGCGGGCCCTGTGCGAGTAGGTGAATGACACATGGTATATATGACGGGAAAACAACGTTCCCGATCCTGCCCATTCGAGTCGGATTCGACGGCTGACCTCTAAAATATAATCAATATTGAATAAATTTTATTTAACTACATACATTAAGACTGTATAAGTTTCCAACAAAGAAGGAATCAAGATGTTTCCAGCTGAAATACTCCGTGGTACGAATGCATTGCTCATCCAAGCATAGTTTTATTATCCTATTTCGTAGCACAGTGAAGAGAATAAAGGGATAAGCATTATGGTTTAAATTTTTGCTCTATTATGTTATTCTATTCGCTTTGTGTAATAAAAAGAGAAACTTAAGGACGTAGATTGGTTTAAGGACCAATCAGATAGGTACAAAAGGTAGGTAGGGTGCGGGGCAGTTTCAATATAGTTCTGGCGATGATTGCCGGCAGATTTTGTCGTTATATCGGACATTGCTGTAGCAGACATGTTTCTACAGTAGTGTCCAGACATATCCGATAAAGTGAATTAGTGTGTGTATTTGCTGCCTTAGGTTGCCATAATTATATCTTCTTCAAAAGGAAGTTAGAACAAAATCATTCCCAAGGCGGGTTAGTGTCCGGGTGGCAGCCGACTGTAAAAAAAACTAGCTAAATCTTTTTGCAAAAAACATGTTATGCCAACCCTAAATATGGATAATATAATGAAACAAGGACAGGAAGATGAAGATGTAACCAGAAGAATTATGTTTTTTCCCACAAACATTATTATATTCAAGTGGATCAAAACTTGTACCTTCCACAAATACGGACATTTTTTACCGTTCCTAAACATAAGTAAATAAATGACAGCTTGAATTTTCGTCAAAACACAGTCAATATAAGCAAGTTTAATTAAAATTTTAATATTCCAACGGAACTGCGCTCAGTGTTTTCAACTGAGGAACATAAAATTGTGCAGGTATTTTACGTTTCATGATTGAAAATTCCTCTAAAACTGGAAACTAACTGTTTGAGCTAAATATTTAAGCTAGATAGACATAATGGATGACTAAAAGAGTTATGAGTAAACATGTGGATGGGTGGAGAGGCCAAAGAAAAGATGGATGGATTGCGTGAAGAGCGATATGTAAGAAAAGGAAGTTAGTGATAGCATGACGAATGACAGGGTAGAATGGAAGAAAAAAACGTATTGCGCCGACCCCAAATAAGATGGGACAAGGGCAGGAAGAAGAAGAAA
Source organism: Mythimna ferrago (assembly GCA_910589285.2). Classification (NCBI taxonomy): domain Eukaryota; kingdom Metazoa; phylum Arthropoda; class Insecta; order Lepidoptera; family Noctuidae; genus Mythimna; species Mythimna ferrago. The sequence goes on along the minus strand of OU342691.1, from coordinate 5,683,224 downwards.
CATAATGGATGACGTAGCGTTTATATCAGACCTCAGATATTTTTTATCAGACCCCTACAATCCACTTACCGGGCCACATGATACTTCTTGGAAAGACTGGTAAATAAAAGGCTAGTTCGTTAAAACACTTAAGCAGTTTTTTCTTAAGAATTTGTAAACAAAGTTTTAAGTGGATAGCCGTAAGAACTGTCTGTACAAATAAAAAAAATTCTGTCTGAGTCCCGCTGTTCTATTCCCACAGATTTAAACTGTTAAAACGGTTTTGAGGGGCATATTCTATTAGGGATGTGTATTTTTTTTTTCAATTTTCTCTTAATCTATATACATAAAAGGAAAAACTGACTGCAGACTACTAAGGCTGACCCCACATTAGGCGTGCGTGATCCTCGGGCGTGTGAGTAGCACGGGCGCCGCGCGCGCACCGCGAGCTTGTTGCGTGAGCGTCGCGTTTTGCTGCCCTGCGACGTGTGTAGAGAATGCATGCGGCGTGCACTCTCTGCAAGGGGTTAAACGCCAAGGCGAGCGCCTCGTTCGCGCCGCGCTCTTGTTGCACACACGTCAAACGGTGGCAACACGCGAAGCTTACGCAGCGCGCTCGAGTCGTGCACGTGGCGCCCGCGTCTCTCACACGCCCGAAGAACGCGCGCGCCTAATGTGGGGGAGGCCTAACACTAGCAGTATGAAATTTTGCACAAGGTTTCTTTATATGACCCAGGCGAGCACTACAAGAGAATTTTTTAAAATTCATCCCCTTAGGAGTTGAAACAGTGGTCCAAAGTGAGTATAGAGAATCCTACTTTCACGATATCTTAGATAAAAGTATCTGAAATACAGATACAAGATACAAAATACGTATTTGCATCTTGTATTTCAAATACTTTTTTATTTTTTTATTTTGTATTTTATATTTAGATATATTTTCCTGTTATCTTAGTATTTTGAAGATACTTTGTTCCCTAAGATACTTTTACTAAAATAAACTTCGCAGTTTTTGTTTCCGAACGAAACGGAACGCAGCGCGTTATTTTAAAATTTTGTCGACATTGTCGGGGTCCAAAATGACAGATGGCGACACTATCGTCCTACAATTGTCATCGTCTAAGATGTCCCATCATCATCATGAGCATGATCATGAGGCCTCATCGAAGGAAGATGAGCGACAGTATGTTTGAGGAATTAGTTTTACTCAAATCTCAACTAAAACATAATGATTAACTCTAAATTTTAATGCCTTATTACAAAAAAAACGTCTCAATTTTAATACCTTATTATAATTGAGACTTAATCAGTATGTTTTATCCATATTTTGTCTAAATTGTTTTCTCGAATAAATAAACTTAAGTTCAATTAAATGTTGTTTCCTTACAAAAGTATTTTATCTTTAAAAAGTATTTTAAAGATAGGTATTTTGTATCTTGTATTTCAAATACCTTTTCAGAAAACTACTTTTATCTGTATCTCAAATACTTTTTTGTAAAGTATCTTACATCTTGTATTTCAGATACTTTGTATAGGGTATCTTATACATCACTGCCAATTAATAGTTATGCGATATCGGACTGATTGGGTAAAACTCATATTGTCCTCACCGGACATGGTAAGTTCGGGAGGTTCCTGTACCGAATTCATGCGGAAGTGACGTCTGGGTGTTGCCACTGTGCAGAACCGCCGGAGGACACGGTGGAGCAAACAGTGGAGGTGTGCCCCGCTTGGGCAGAGCATCGCCGTGCCCTCGTGGGGGTGATCGTCGGCGGCGATCTCTCGCGCCGGGCCTTGATACAGGCCATGGTCCGGAGCGAGGAGGAGTGGCAGGTCCTTCTGCGAAGCAGTAATGCTAGCAAAGGAGGAGGCCGATCGCAACAGGCAACGGCGGCGCTCACAGCGCCCCAATCGACGCCGGGATTCCAATCCCGATTTTCGGCCACCGTAAGCGTGAGCTTGCGGACGGCGAGCAATGAGTAGTTCGCTGTCCGACCGTCCGGTAACTGTCCAGACCGCACACCTCAAGAAGTTATCAGCAACTGCAGGGGCCCAGCTGGGTCGAAGCCTACTGGGGCCAGGGTTAGTTTCGAAAGAGTAGCTCAGCCCCGGTATGAAGACATGAAGGAACGGGGTGGGTTTTTAGTCAGTAAGAGTCTGACACTGAGCGGGGGTTGTCATTGAATGATTTTTCCAACCATAAAAAAACCCCCCCAAACCCCAAGCGAACGCCCGGTTCGTGCGTAATTTCGCGCCATTTCGGTTAAACACCAAAGGAACGACGCCGACGTCAGCATAGATTACAAATTTTTTTATAAGGTTTTTATCCAAGAACGTAAATAAGAAGTTCTTCATAAAGTAGTCTTTAAATATCGAAAATAAGCAAACCTTTCCTTTATTCACTATATATACCTATGAAAGCTGAAATGAATAGTATATTTATTTCTCAACTTACTTGCGATATCGCCCGCATCGAGGTTGGAAAACCAATAAGAAACGTAACGATGAAGAAGATGGCGTAGAAATGGAACGAAGCGACAAAGTGACGCCAATTTTTCGTTGTCGTAGTCACGTTTGCTTACAAATATCTAAGTCTTCCATTGTCCACCCCGAACGTTATGGATCATTAAACATAAAAAAACTTTTATAATAGTGATGTACCGTAAAGATTTATGATGAATAATTTCCACCCACATGCATAGAACGTTTTGGGATCATTGTGCGGACAGTTAAGGTGAAGAATTACTCGCTGGAGTCTGATTTTTGATACGTAGCTACAACCTGGGGTTTTTAAGGTTACTCCTAGACAAGCATGTTCCATCGTTGACTACATCGGGCTTGCGGATGGCAAGCAATGGGTAGATCGCCGTCCGACCGTCCGGTAACTGTCCGGACCGAGCCCAAGTCGTCGACGGCGCGCACTGTTCCCCCGCGCCTCAAGGAGCTGTCAGCAAGAGCAGGGGCCCAGCCGGGTCTAAGACTAAAATATAACCTATGCCTATTCTATCGGTGAAAAAATTTTGCCAATCGAATCAGTACTTCTTCAGATATACTTATTTATTTATTTAGGATCTCTAACAAGGGATGTACACAATATTTGTGTCATATAATATTAGTGGTTCCAGTATCTTTTTGGTGTACTCCTTCATTTATAGGAGACCACAGCATGCAAAAAATAATTTAAACAATTAAGCTAACAAAAGTAAAATTTTAAATTAAAATTACAAAATAATACAATAAAAATATGATATAAATTAATAAGGATTGAAAATTGATTGAATAAAAAATAATGATAAAATTAGAATTCTATTAACAAGGAATAATACAATAATTCAACAATAAAATTTACATTAATTAAATTAAATTAAATCTTGTAAACATTTTTTATACTTCCTACAAACAAAACAAACTTTATCTCTATAAATAACTCTTTAGATAAAATTATTTTTAATTTATTTGAACAATATATAGGGTTATTTGTAAAACACTGGCATCCTCTTAGGACTATGTTAAGAACATCATAAACAACAACATTTGTTCTGTGACTTTTAAAAATTTATCATACATTGGTTCATCACATTTTCATACAAAAATAAAAATATTTAAATTGAACATTCTAAATGTTACGAAGTCTATACGAAGGAAGCGATAGTACAATAGTGGAGGGGAGCGGGGATCGTGCGAGGGAAGCGTAGCGTACAGCAAAATACAGAGTTGAAATGTGTTAGATAGAACAACGAAATCTGGAAGGTTTTTTTAAGCTATTGCATAGCTTCTATCGCGGGCCTTGAGCGTGGAGACCGAACCCAGAAATTCCGTAACGAAAATAACCTAACACCTCCCACTCATTTGTTTTTTGAGCGTGGTGACCGATAAGAAAACAAATGAGTGAACAATCAATAGCAGCTGTTGGTGAGGTCTGGTTTTGAATGGGTGGGGTTAAACAGCTGTTGGCGAGGTCTGGTTTTGGATAGGTGGGATTAAGCAGCTGTTGGCGAGGTCTGTGTTTGGATGGGTGGGGTTAAGCAGCTGTTGGCGAGGTCTCGTTTTGGATGGGTGGGGTTAAGCAGCTGTTGGCAAGGTCTCATTTTGGATGGGTGGGGTTAAGCAGCTGTTGGCGAGGTCTTGTTTTGGATGGGTGGGGTTCAGCACCTGTTGGCGAGGTCTGGTTTTGGATGGGTGGGGTTAAGCAGCTGTTGGCGAGGTCTGGTTTTAGATGGGTGGGGTTAAGCAGCTGTTGGCGAGGTCTATTGCATAAGTTGATAAAAAATGCTATGCAATAGCTTTACCGCGGCAGTCCCCGAGTGCCACACGTCTTTTTTTTTTGGTAAATGTACTATATTTTGTAAAAAGTCATAGAACAAAAGTTGTTAATTGTTTAATGAGGTTATATTGTTTTACAAATAACCCTATAAGTTGTACTAATATCCCACTTCTCGCAAACTAGATCACCGCAGTTAAACATATCTAATAATTGAAATTGACAAAATGAACGCAATTGCCAATTTCTGTTTTCCATGGCAACATTACAATTTATGTTATCATAAGTGGCGTATTCCGATAAATGTATTGAATCTGACAAAAAATGTAATTTTGTATTTTGTTCTACACGTGGAAGAGATTAGAGGATAATGAATTTATTTATGTTTACGTGAATTTTTAAACTTGTAACCGCCTACGTCAAAAATATCCACAAATACTCGCGTTTAATCCACCAAGGTCGCACTTCCACGAGTCACGACCAAATACTCCATCTTGTCAGCTCTTCTGTCACCCCCACCAACCGTGTTCCCACGTTGTTGTCGTGGTGGGGCTTGCGTTTCTCAGTGACCTTGAGGGCTATACCGGTAGAGCTACTCATGCCGGAAGGCCTCAAGCTTGAGCCCCGGTATGAAGGCTAGAAGGAACGGGGTGGGTTTTAGTCAGTAAGAGTCTGACACTATCTTCCGCTCCGCCCAAGAGCGGGGGTTGTCATGTGTGTTGGTTGTTTATGTGTGTTCAAGGCTAGAGTGAAGAGCTTTTTAATAAATCATTGCACCTCACCATCAACCCTGGTGGTAAGCATTACTGCTTACCACCAGGTGGGATCGCAATCGAGCACTGCCTAATCATCCTTTTAATATTCCCCACTGCTGGAACTCAGGCCTCCTCTCTATATGAGAGGGAATGAGCCGTAATCCACCATGCGGGCCCAGGGTGGGTTGGTAAATGTAACACGTCTGCGATTTTTTTTGGTTCTAGGACATGCCGGCTTCCTCACGAAGTTTTCTTTCACCGTTTTGAGAGTAGTGGTGATAAAGTAAATTAGACAAGTAATGCGCCTGGCTGGTCGTGAACCCGTAACCTACAACTCGTAAGTCCGCACTGGTTTACATCAAATATAAAAGTAGGTTTCAATAAACGTAAACGAAGCTAAAGGAGTATAAAGATTAGCAGTACCAGAGATACCACAAGCTCTTAACGCAATCCATATGACGACCTAAACTGAACTGTTATAACCCCTACACACCTTATATAACTTTATCCCTCTATCTCGCTCGCACGCCTAACTTTCTCACACGCAAAGCCCTAGATAGCGTTCTGTACCTTTTTTTAATCGATATAAACTAGTGCTTGACTGCGATCCCACCTGATGGTAAGCAGTGATGCAAACGTCTATAGTTTCATCATCATCATCATCATCATTTTAGCCAAAAGACGTCCACTGCTGGACGTAGGCCTCCCCAAGTGTCGCCAAAATAACCGATCCTGTGCGTCTCGCATTCACCGCATAGTCTATATACTCGTATATAAAAATCAATGCCACTTTTCGTTGTAATTTTATAACACAAGAACGGGCTCACCTATCCAAACCAAATGTTTAGGCTTTCTTCGGACTATTAAGTAGATGGTTTATGTGAAGTTTGGTAGGGTAGAGTAGGGTAGAGTAGAGTAATATAGATTAGTGTAGAGTAGGGTAGAGTAGGGTAGAGTAGGGTAGAGTAGGGTAGAGTAGGGTAGAGTAGGGTAGAGTAGGGTAGAGTAGGGTAGAGTAGGGTAGAGTAGGGTAGAGTAGGGTAGAGTAGGGTAGAGTAGGGTAGAGTAGGGTAGAGTAGGGTAGAGTAGGGTAGAGTAGGGTAGAGTAGGGTAGAGTAGGGTAGAGTAGGGTAGAGTAGGGTAGAGTAGGGTAGAGTAGGGTAGAGTAGGGTAGAGTAGGATAGAGTAGGGTAGAGTAGGGTAGAGTAGGAAAGAGCGGGAGCGAAGCCACGCGAGCAAAAGCTAGTTATATTATAGTACTTAGTAGTAGTTTAGTCGCTCTAGTTTCGTATGATCTTGAATTGGACGCTCTTACAGACTTCAAAAGTTTATGACTATATAAACCTATATAGATCGTAATCCTCAGATATCTTGAAAGAGACGTCTGTGACGGCTGCACAAGATAATGATCTTGTTACGATGCGAACAAAGAGCGACATCACATTCCTATGTCATGGTTTCCGTGACAAAGGGACATAGAATCTGAATTCTTCGTCTAGTCAATTTGATTCTGGCTTTTGATGTGTTGAGAAAAATAAAAAGGTATTTTGATTAAATTCAATATGAAAAGAGGCTGCTTTTTCACTTGCATATCTTCAAAATTGAGCATGGTTTAAAAGTTTGTTACTTCATCTAACGCAAACCAACGCGTTTAATGAAAAGGCAAGGCGTAAAAAAGAGTGACAACGCCTGAAAACTCTGTTAATATTCGATTATTCCGTGATTTACTCGACAATTTTACAAAACTTGTTCGTGTTTTTTTTAAACTCTTAAGTTTTTTTGTAAATAGGTGTCGTCATTTAGAATCTTTATAAAATTTGCAAGGCTTCTATTGTTACACTTTTTTTAACTTTTTTGATTGTCAAAGTTCAGATGAGGTGCAAAATAGCAGATTTTTAGAAGTATTTATTGGATTAGTTTTACACAAATTTATAAATTGATTTCAATAGAATATCCAAAAGATCTTTATATTGTTTCAAAATATCTAAAGTAAAATGTGTAATAACGTCATAATAGCGTAAGAGCTGTTGTATGAACAGTGAAAATGTATATCGAGTTGCATCCCCCTTGAGGATTTAAGTAGGTATAAATATAAATAAATGGAAAGGTTGCTTATTTTCGATGTTTACAGACTACTTTATGAAAAACTTCTTCTTTACATTCTTAGATACGTAAACTATAAATAAAACGCTTAATATTTTAATAATGCGGACTTTTAATAATCTTAGTGTTAACCGAATGGCACGAAATTACGCGTGAATCGGGCGTTCGCTTGGGGTTTTAGAGGAAGTAGCTTTTTCCTACATTAGATAGTTACTATCTTTTATTAGCGGCTTCGCCCGCGATAATTCTGTATCCTATATATTTAGGACATGTTCTAACCGTGTGTGCTGAATTTAATACAAATTCATTTATCCTTTTGAGCGTGAAGAACAACAACAAACAACAAAAACATACTTAAAAACTCCCTTGGAACAATTTACGCGGGTGAAGTCGCCGATAGCAGCTAGTCTACAATAATTATAAAGAGGTAAAGTTTGTTTTTTTTTTTGTAGGAGGTAATCTCTGAAAGGATTGGTACCTGAGTGGCTTTAAAGAACAAAGGTTGTTCTTTATGAAATTGCGTAATCCTGAGAAGTTGTCAGGTTTTTTATTACAAATAACTCACTATTATTCACACACTTTAAAGCATTTACAGCCAACAAAGTTATTACCCCATCAAATTGCTAGATAGTACCAAATGATACCAATGGTTCATATTTATAAAGTTGAAGTCATAAAAATATATATGACATTTTATAAATTGTGTTTAAATCTTGATACTTTCTTCTGACAGGCCTGTTGGTCTAGTGGTTAGTGGCCTTGACTGCTATGCCGGAGGTCGTGGGTTCGATTCCCACCCAGGACAAATGTTTATGACACCCAGGACAAATGTTTATGACACCCAGGACAAATGTTTATGTGTTTATGAGGACAAATGTGTATGTATGTATTTAGAAATATATAAGTATGTTTATCAGTTGTCTAGTACCCATAACACAAGCTCTGCTTAGCTTAGGACTAGACGGCGTTGTGTGATAGTTGTGGAATATATATTATATATTATTGGTTGGCCTGTAGTGGAGTTAAAGGGTGTGAGACAAGCGGCGACAAACAAATTTTTTTTTTCTTACTTACGACGGTCGTACAGTTCGTTCGATCATTCTTTCTAATAAAATGTTATAAACTTAAACTTCTACGAAAAGTTTCGCTCGAGTTAACTCGACCTTCAGGTCGAAAATTATCCCAAAAAAAAAAACATGTTCCATAGATAAAAAAATATATAAATACTCTACTTGTGTTCTAGGTTTCACATGACAAAATGATAAATGATATTTATTTTACATATAAGTTTAAAAAAAAAAACACTTTTATACGTCAATTTTAACCAGATCGCTTTTTTCTAGCTGACTACCCTGAGAAGAAACACCGAAACAAACTCCGGGGTACAAATATCAATCCGTTCAGCAGTGAAGATGTGAAAACGTAACAGACAGGCAGACAGAGCTAGTTTCGGCCCGCGGCTTCACCCGCGTATATAAAATATAGCCTACGCCACTCAGGAATAAAACAGCTTTCTATTGGTGAAAATTGGTGACCAGTATCTATCCCTAGACAAGTTGCTAATCTGCAATAGTTAACGCTTGTAAAAAGCTTCAAATGTACGAATGACGTCTCTTCAACGCTCAGTCATGTGGTCAGAACAAAAGAATTGGCGGCAAGGTCAACTCGAAGAGTTCGACGCAAGCGAAATGTTTGTAACTTGGCTAGGGGGGCAGTACTTTCAGAGATTAAGTTCTACAAACAAAAAACTTCTTTATATTAATGTACATGTAGATAATATAAACTCTACAGTTATTTTGCAACTATACAGTTATTGGCTATTTCAACTTTGCTGGCTTCAAAACTGCTTACTGATTAATACAGTTTTGAATCTACTATTCTGGTAGGTTATTGTTTATTTTAGGCCGCAAAAGTTGAAATGGCCAATTGATTGATGCTATCTAGCCGATTAGCCACAATGATTGCACTCCTTGGCTCCTGATGGTGGTTGTGAGCTCAGATCTGATGCTCTGTTATGTGCTCTCATGTGACTTGCTTATCCAACTTTAGCCAAAAAAAACTCCGAGCACAAAGCCAATAACTGTATGGGAGCTAATAACTGTAGCGTTGCCCATATATGTTTGCACTAGCTTTTGCCCGTGGCTTCGCCCGCGTGGCATTAGGTACTTAAGGAATCGGGATAAAAGGTAGCCTATGTTCTTTTCCATGTCAAAGGCTATATGCATGCCAAATTTCATCCAAATCCGTTCAGCCGTTTTTGCGTGATTAAGTAACAAACATCCAAACATCCACACTTTCACATTTATAATATTAGTCAGGATTATAAAATACTAGCTTTTGCTCGCAGCTTCGCTCGCGTGCATAAAATATAGCCTTTGTCACTCAGGAATAAAGCAGCTAATTACTATCGTTATAAAAAAATTTGCAATCGGACCAGTACTTTCAGAGATTACCTCCTATAAACAAAAAACTAACATTACCTCTTTATTATTATTTTTTCCGGTGGGAAAATCATCTAAAATGACATCTCCCGCTCCGTCCAAGAGCGTCATAGTGTCAGACTTTTACTGACTAAAAGCCCACTCCAATTCCTTCGTTGCCTTTCGTACCGGGGCTGAACTATCTTTCGAAACTAACCCTGGCCCCAGTAGGCTTCGACCCAGTTGGACCCCTGCGCTCTTTATTAAGTTTATTAGATTAGTGTATATTACACAACACAAATAATGTTAACAGAATATAAAACCTGTAAACGTATACATACAGGTTTTATACAAAGTCATGCCAAGGAAAGTCATATTTCTCTATAAATTGTTCCAGAACTGCTAAGCATTTCTGTGACTGTCATCTCTATCAGCCGTCATCTTATAAGTATAGAGTTTGTAGGGAGAAAGTAAATTACACTGGAATAATACGTACTTATTATTTACAAGGCCAGTGTACAATTTTAAAAGTATATAAGACTTTAGTACAAGTACCAACACATGTACGATGACGGATCGGTCTAAACAGACTAATTTTGATATAATACGTATTAGGGCTTTTTCATATGTACTATAGGTGCCCTAAGACGGCTGACCCACTATTTTGATAAGCTTATTTTAATCATTATTTTGCTGTTTTTAAAGATGAAAATCCTTTGTGCCAGTATTTCGATAAATCTTACTATCCTATAGTGAGGGTAGATTGATAAAAGAAAATGGCACGTCAGTGACAAAAGTTAACTTAGCTAATTCCATGAGTCTTATCAACTGCTTGTAAATGGGCCATAATATTGCGTCGAGCATTACAAGTAACGTTGAATTTCGATACCGTCTATAAGAATACATTTAGTCCAGTGGCAATATCAGCGACTTGGCACGCAGGTGTAACTGGTTCAAATCTCAGTTTAAACGTCTAACTTTTTGTTTTCCATCTTTTGTGTTTTAGTTATATTTTTTTACTTTTCTTTAACGAAAAAAGTCGAGAAATGGAGTTTGTATAGAAATGAAACAAAATATTGCAAGTAAATAAAATGTTTATTATTTCACTATATTTAAAATATATATATAAAGTAAGTAAATGGTCAACGTCAAAAATTAAAAAACCAGTTCTTTAATATTATAATCAAACAAACACATGTATAAACATTTATAAAGGGATATAATAATGGTATAAATAACTACTTATTAAGCAATTTTGATTCTTATGCTCTTAGACTTAAAGTTTATTATTGGTATTTTAAAATGTAGTGACTAATGATAGCTTATTTTGGAATTCTTAAATAAGATAGTATGGCTTATTGATCTGCGTAAAGACTTTGACGCAATAAGGCACGAGTTCAATCCTCATACCCTGTATATTGTTTTGCTTTCCATTCAGAACTTTTTTATTATTTTAAGTAACAATCAACGAACTAAAGATTCTTCGAACATATTTGAAATAATTTGGCCTGACTTGTAATAAGCGGGTAGTCAAGATAAATATGCGTATTCATCATAAAACTGGTATTCAAATGTCACTTAGATTAAGGGTAGAGGAATAAAAATGAACCGTTTTAGTAAAGCAAAAATCAGTCGACGCTCAATAGCAGTGACGTCGTGCAAACAATTTTTACGTTGCCTTACTAAATTGCGTAAAACAATATCTTTATTTAGAATATTTTTATATACCTAGTTCTAAAATACAAAATAATCTATTTACATGAGGAGAATGTTGGTTTTCGGAGATATTGATAGGAGACATCTTAATATAGCAGTAGGTAAGCGTCTTTTTTTTCCATTTAATTTATACTTCTTTTTTAAACTTACACATTTGTATGCTGTGACGTAATCAAACGTCTTTTTAATTATACTACGTTTCTTTGTTTCAGAGAAATACAGTCAGATTGTGGTTTAAAACTATAACAAACAATACAAGTCAGGACGTAAAATTGAAATAACTGCTGGTCATCCGTCAAGTCCATTTTCCCCAAGAATATCTGGATTTCTATCTGTGAAAAAAACATGTTATTATACTGCCGTATGGAAGTGGCGGGTATAACTCTGGGTTACTTGTGTTGAATGTCTTCTGTGGAACCTGGTTATCTTGTAGAAATTGGCCCATTCAGTAATAAATATTACGTGACGTAATGTCATCAGTGCGTGTAAGCAACAATGGATAAATATTTACTTCTTGTAAGCTGCCACAATACCTTCTTGTCAGTGCTTATGTGTAGTGTATTGATCAAATAAATCATAGTAATCTTAATTTGTTAGGAAGTGTTTTTAAAATAAATTAACTGATCTTTATTTCTTTCATAATCAAACTTAAAATGCTACATAAAACCTGTCAAGTAGTTAAAATGTCAAAATATTTAGTGGTATTTTCACTTTGATTTTTTGAGTAGACAGGACAATTAATGCAGTGATGCTATTGTTATAAAATAGAAATATTATATATTTCTAATCATGTAACATGTTGATTCACAGCATTAAACTCTACTTTAAAAATAAAATTAGTATTTCATTAGCACTAAGTATTGAAATACATAAATAGTTTTTTCTCCTGTTCAAAACTGTATTACAAATAATTCTACCATGTCAAAAGCAGTTTAATATTGTAACTTCTGTTATATGTTTTACCTTTATATATAGTTATTTAAATTATGTGTATTAGACGAGTAGATATTTTTTTATGTAAATTGTAAATATTACTTGAATAAACCGTTACCTATCCTAACCATTTTTGTTTTTTATTCATGTTGCTTTTATGTTTGAAAAGTTAATTTAAATTTATTTATTTAACTTAATATAAATTATAATTTGATTTCAAAAATCATAATCCAATATTGTAAACACAAAACTACTAAAAGAAGCACGAGGGATTTGAACTTACGACCATGTCAATATAAGTCTACTGTTATAACCATTAGACTAATTTGACTTATGATATTTTGTTGAAATTAACAAGTGGATTATGAGACAAAACCGTATTCAAAGTTTACCAACCTTAACGTTACTTCTTAAGGATCAAATTGACGTGACAGTATTCTATAATATTTGACTACCTACCTCTCGTTATATTCGTTTAAATTATTATGCTCCGAATTGATTATCATGTATCTTCTGCTTATTGCAGAAGGTTCAAATTCGTCTAACTTTTAGGATGTCTTATATTACCTTCTGCTGTCACGTGGGTCAGATTTCTTGGGTCTTTATGTGTACCACGACCACCCCACGTTGCAACGACAAAATGCTGTCAAGCAGTGGTACGTAACCACTGAATAGTGTGTATGAAGCTTTTTGTAGTTGTGGTTTATTTATCAAAACTAATCAATTTCAGGCAAATAACCGAAATAATATTTTCTGATTTTCATTTTCATTGGAAGGTCATAGGATAATACAAACAAATTATTTGAATAGATATTCATCATTTTGACCCTAAAGCTTTTATTATTAATAATATTGAATAATAAAACTTACGTTTGATTATAGGGTTGCTATGCAATGTCGACATTCACAGACACAGACCACCCCCTGTATTATTTTAAGTTCTTATCCATCCTAAGGTTGTGTGGAAGATATCGCTGTCAGCGATAAGACTGCCATTGTACCCATTAATTTAAGTTTATGTATAAGCTATGTTACTTTTTGGTGTACAATAAAGTTTATTCTATTAGATTGTAAAATACCAACAGGCTTTTTTCTTTTTTGTACGCTCGCTGGACACACATAACTTTAATTATTGTGATTTGCGACGATGACTCATCATCATCATCAGCCTTTTTAATGTTCCCACAGCTGGGACTCAGGCCTCCTCTCTAGGAGACGGAATGGGCCGTAATCCACCGCGCGGGCCCAGTGCGAGTTGGTGGATGTCACTTGTCTTCGAATTTTTAATTCTAAGACATGCCGGTTTCCTCACGATGTTTTTCTTCACGGTTTTGAGAGCAGTGGTAATGAAATAAATTACACACAAGTAATGCGCCTGACAGGGTTTGAACCCGCGACCTACAACTCGTAAGTCGGAGCCATTACCACTCGGCCACCACTGCTCTCAAATGACTAAATAAAACTAAATACACACCGGGTGAATAAAGACTGGGGATTCTGGACGAAACCGATTTTTTTAACTATATCATTATGATCAAACTCCTCTCAAACCCCAAGCAAACGCCGGCGTTCGCGCGTGATTTGGAGCCATTCGGTTGAACACTAAGATTATTAAAAGTCCGCGTAGATTATTAAAATTTTGAGCGTTTTATTTATTGGTTATGTATCTAAGAATGTCAATAAGAAATTCTTCATAAAGTAGTCTGTAAATTTCGAAAATAAGCAACCTATTTAAATGCTTGGGGTCTCAGGGGTTAATACTTGATTATAATCTAGCCTATAGGTCAAATATGGCTATAGAATACCATCGGAAACCTTCTTTAAGATCCTGTCTCCTAGCTGGGGCAGAGGGCGTCGACAGTAGTCTTGAGCTTTACCCTTCACCTCACTCCATGTCAATCCAATGGCCGTCGCTTCTGCCAACACAGTACGTCGTCAGGTTTGCCGAAGACAGTCACGCTTTCTTTTCCCTTTCCTTCCCAAAGGAAACCTTGCACGCAGTTTATTTTACGACCACAAAAAAATATCGCCACAAGACAAAAATGCTTTGGGCAATGTTGCTACAGAATAAAATAAATGTATAATACATTGGCTTTTGTCGGGTATGTAAGTTACTGAACTTCAGTTACAGGAAAAGTTTTTATTATAATGGCAAAGATTTCCTGTTCTTTGATTTAATCAAAGTTCAAAGAATCATTTTTTTGACGTTACTTTCTATGTGTAAGTATTTCCTGATTGTAAAAAATATTTTTCTTCATGTGTGTACAAGGCTCTTTCTTTTGATGTTTAAGAATGGTAAAAAGTGACCCACCCAATGTGACCACTGGGTATAGATATTTACAACATTAATATAGCAGATCCTGATCTTTTAGAAACATAATTGGCTTTTAGAACGTTATATCAGCCCGTTAAGCATCCAGCAAAGTTTGAAAATGGCGCAAGTGGCTGAAAACTTGAAAGGGAATGGTATTTCTTGGTATGGCCATGTGCAGTGGAGGGATAAAATGCATGTTACTAAAAGAGAATTATATACATGTAGATGGATGGAGAGAGAGAGAGGAAAGCCAAAAAAAAGAAAATAATAATTATTTATTTATTTAACACACTGTAGATACAAATATCATTGGTGCTCTGGCTCTTGTACTAGGATATCCTATATCACAAGAGCCAAAACTCTCAAAATACAGGGTGATTAATTAAAAGAATCGTGATAGACAAACAGAATAATAACAATAAAATAGTTAGTGCGCAAAAAAAAATCATAATAATAGCAATAATACAAAAACAAATAATTTTGAATTAATGTTACTTTCATAAAATAATTTAAAACATGTCCAGAGTGAACCGCTCACCCCGGAGTGTGAGATGTGCGAGTGACGGATGAGTGGGTGTGTAGTATTTGTAAATGGGTGTGTAGTAATTGTGAGTGTGTATCATAGCATCAAGTGACTGATCCGACTAGTTTTCCTGTTTCAAAATTGAAACTGTTCAGCCTCAGCATTACTGTTTGGATGATTTGTGAGAAAGATGGATGGATTGTGTGAGAAGTGAAATGAAAGCTAACGGAGTTAGTGATAGCGTGACGAGTGATAAGACAGAATGGAAGAAAGAAACGTGTAGCGCTGACCCCAAATATAATGGAGCAAGGGTAGGAAGAAGACAATGAGTGGAAAAAATCGAAATGATAATAAATTGTGCTCCAATTGATTTATTTCCCATTCTGTATTTTACTCCTATATTGTGGATTCAATGACAAATATGTAAACTCACGTGTATAAGTTTTAAAAGAGTTGCTAGCCTGTCGGTTTTCTACCGGTTGCATTTCGGGGAGTGTGCGTCGGAATATATCTAATTCCGCCTAGCTCGTTCCATCATCGGACTACCAGACGTACGGCTATGCGCCACCGGTACATGGTGGATATCCTACCTACACGCACAAAACGTTTTGGGAACACATTTATTGTGCGTGCAGCGCTGCTAGGGAGTGGAATTTCTTGCCGGAGTCTGTGTTTCCTGATAGCTACAACCCGGGAATCTTTAAGTCGAGAGTGAATAGGTTTCTTCTAGGTAAGCGCGTTCCATCGTCGACCGCATCGTCGCTTTCCATCAGGTGAGATAGTTGTCAAGCGCGAACCTATCAACAATAAAAAAAAAGTCACTGACCCGGGAACAGGCAACTGAAAGAATACAGGTAGGTTTTAGTCAGTAAGAGTCTAATGATCTACTAGCTTACCGTGGAAGAAATTATTTAATAATTTCCAACTGAAAACAAAAAAGTTATGTGAACTAAGCTTAAACAAATTTAACTGTGGGTTTGAAATCTACATATAAAATAAGTTTCCTTTCGAGAAAAATAATATAAACTTCAGGTATTCATAAATGATCTTATTAAATTCCCAAACTCTTAAACTTTATAAATTCCATGAAACTTAAACCAAAATCGATCTCAGTAATTGTTTGAAAGATTTTTTATCCGCAACAAACTTGAGAGCCAAACAAACTTATTAATAAGACCTCTATTGTATCTCTTAAAGAAAGGATATTTTTAGCACTGAAAAGTTTTTCTGTAAGTTTTTTTTTTTTAGAATAATATTCCTCGCTTATCTTTTTTTTAGGTAGTAAATATCCAAACAATTTCTCCCACTTCGCCACCAACCCCACCTTCGTACTTTCTTTGCCTTGGCATTCCAGGACCACGGGTTTCCTTTTCGAAAGTCAACCCAGGAGGATTCGACCCTGCTGGGTGGGTGAAATCTCTTTGAAGCGCGCGTGGAATACTACGCGACGGTATCAAAAAATACGCTTATGTAGCAAGTCACCAGATTTTCAACTCACCAGATTCTCAATTAACCAAATTTTATCTTTTTTTCTTATCATATAATGTACTATCAAGCACATCAGTTTTATAACTTTTTAATAAAATATTATGTACCTACTTATTTATTTTTTTGATATTAACTAGTGCTTGACTGCGATTCCACCTGATGGTAAGCAGTGTTGCAATCGTTGATGGTGAGGCGCACTACTTTATTAAGATTCACTTCATTCACTGTTGCCTTAAAGACACCTAAATTATAATCGGACGGGAAGACCGCAGCAGGCAAATTTTTCCAGTCCCTCGATGTACGTGGTATAAATGACGAGGCGAAATGCTTGGTCCGGACCGTAGAGGTTTCGACAACATAAGGGTACTCGCCGTTCGTCGGTTTATCCGATGGTAGAAGTGAGATGGTGGAATCAAGTCGCATTTTTGCGCACACTCTCCAAAGTGCATCCTGTAAAACACCGAAAAGCTGCCCTTCACCTGAGCTCAAGACTGAAAAATAAAAAATCATTCAATGATATCTGCCGCACTTGGGTGGAGTGAGAGGTTTACTGACTAAAACACACTCCTGTACCTTTTTTGCCTTACGTTCCAGAACCCCGGGGTTCTAACAACCCATGGCCCCAGTAGGCTTCGACCCTGCTGGGCCCCTACGGTTTTATTGACATCTCTTTGAAGCGCGCGCGGAACACTACGGTGGTATCGAAAAATGACGTCAACTTTCTTTGTATTATGTTTTTTAATATACCATGTGTGAATCCCAAGATCCCTTTCCTGTTCAGACAAAGTTGTTATCAGTTTCGTTCTGAATAGTTTTATACCTAGGTATTTCAATCAATTATCTAGTCAAATAATGATATAACTACGATCATATAAAGTTACAATAATATTTTTGTCAAACAAAAGTTACCGCGATAATATAACTTTACAATTTAGTATGTTAAATAACATTGCGAAACTTTCACATTATTGCTGCCCAAAATAACTTGTATATCCCATTAACAAATGTTCCGGTTAGTATTTCAAATATACTACATGACGTCCCTTTAGATAAATTGACTGAAATGAACATGTCGAATCTAGCAAATTGCTAACTAGTAAAATGCTTTGCAATTGAATGTGTATTGATGCATGACTCGCAGTGCGTCGTTAATTTGATAAAGTCTCTACTCGAGTCCGTAACGATAATTCGATGTGAGCGATGCCGCTGGCAGTATTTTGTGAAATCAGTCATCATCATCATCAGCTTTTTTAATGCTCCCACTGCTGGGACACAGGCCTCTTCTCTAGGAGAGGGAATGGGTCCTAATCCACCACGTGCGCCCAGTGCGGGTTGGTGAATGTCACATGTCTTCGAATTTTTGGTTCTAGAACATGCCGGTTTCCTTATGATGTTTTCCTTCACCGTTTTGAGAGCAGTAGTAATGAAATAAAATACACAAAGTACTTGCTCTGTGAAAATAATATCATAATCAAATCAAAATGGTCTGGCCACTCTACACGCTCTTTATAAATGTGGGTGTGATATAAACCTCCACATACCGCTTCGGGCAATTCAGGCACGATATTATGTTATAAAATTCATATTATCACAAAACGACTTTTAATATAAATAAACTTATACAAAAATGGAGCACAAATTGTTATATTTTAAGATTATTTCACTGAATAAATCATGAGATTATTATAAACAGTCAAATGAACGTACGGAATAAATGAATGAACGATATAAACTAATATTGTTTGTGCGTCATATCTTTTAGTATCTGCCAGGGCATGGTGGTGTTTATTAAATAACATATGTAAGTGAGATATGTGTGATGAATGAGTTATTATATTATATACACGTTCTATTTTCTAGCCTCAGGCATCTCATCATGAAAGGATTCGTATTCGTAGTAGTAAGGCGTATTCGTTTAAACGTCAAAACAAGCAATGTCAAAGTTAATAAAAAATGGACTTATATAATGTACAATATTATATATAATAAGACGATTTACGTGATACTCAATATTATTTATCTCTATGTATATACATAAATAACTAGCAACTTTTCCCGTGACTTCGTTTGCGGAATTTTTTCCTTAAAAACAATCTATTGAGGGTAGTTTTGCAATACTATATGTTGCAATCGTTATTATTCGTTTTGATTCGATTTTTTTTTCAAGTTACAAGCGTTTTAAAACCAGTAAATAAGATTCTCCCAATACCATATTATGCAAGTCTGTCTTGCATATGGTATTATAATTATTTGGCTGGCCTGTTGGTCTAGTGGTCGAGTGGGTTCGATTCCCACCTAGGACAAATGTTTGTGTTGATGAGCTGATGATGATCATTTGTTCTGTGTTTGGGTGTAATTTATCTATAATCTGTATGTATTTAGAATAAGTATGTTTATCTGTTGTCTAGTACTCATAACACAAGCTCTGCTTAGCTTGAGACTAGACGGCGTATTGTGATAGTTGTGGAATATATATTATATTACTGTTATATGGTATTATTATCCCAGGAGTGAAAAATCATAACTCTCCTTCGGCTTTGCCGTAGTCGGTTAAAAAGAGATTTTCATCAGTTTTAGATGTAATGACGAATACGCATCTATGAAGCTACGCGTCCGTAGATAATAGGCCTAAGGCTATAAGAAAACCGAATCTTTAGCAGGTATGCTTTGTACATAGTTAGGCTCGCGCACTGAGGGTTCCGTGCAAACTACAATTCCCGAATGGAGTTTCGAAGATTTTGCCGAATAGAAAGTTTTTTTTGTGTGACGTACCTACGTCACACAAAAAGAACTGTTACCAACTTTACTGTTTTCACATTTTTTCCTATACCTGTGCTATAAGACCTTGCTTTGTGCCAAATTTCAGGATTTTAGGTCAACGGGAAGTACCCTATGAATTTCGATCTTTGAGAGTATTACAATTTACGTTTTTTTTGCGACATAAACACCTATATCTTTTTTATTCGTTAACTTAGAGGTTTGATTTTTTCACAGCTTGAAGAGACCGCAGACTTGAGTATATGGTTTCAATTTTAACTCGATACCTCCATGTGTTCTCAAAATAAAGGGTCTTGACAGACATACAGACAGACAGACGGACTGACAACAAAGTGATCCTATAAGGGTTCCGTTTTTTCATTTTGAGGGATTTTTAGGGTTCCGTAACCCTAAAAATACATTCAGCTGAACATAGAACCTCCTTTGGACATGAAAAATAGGAAGTAAAGACTTTGTGAGTTGCTGTAAGCATGTAATCCTTCGAAGCTTTTTTGGCCTCGCCGTTGTATAGGTTTGTAATCATACGGTGATTACCTATTACCTACAAGACCACAACTTTTATAGTCGATTGCAAAAAAGTAAATACACCGCATCCAATCTAACTTCGATTCGCGATGTTAATCAAACCACTTTTATAACAAATTACAGAACTTCTCACTCCTAGACTAATCGAAATTCTGAACAGAAACTCCTTGACTAGCCAAAGGTCTGATCACTTATACCGATATCTTCTTACGCCAGGTTTTTTTAGTTCATCAACGAATCGTTACGCTTACCAATCGTATCTTTTTGGAATGCCTAACTGGGCCTTCTTAAAATTCTTGAGACAATTTTGTTTGCAAACCAAGTTTTAATTTTTAAATTGGGAAATCACGCTGCAATAACGTCTTGCGCTCTGGGGTCGAGTGGGAGGCTGTGTTAGACTTTTACAGTTTACCGGTTTTTTTTTTCTATAATTGTGCTATGAGACCATAATTTCAGGATTCTAGGTCAATTGGAAGTACCCTATGAATTGTGATTCCCTTGAGAGTATCGAAATATACGTTTTTTGCGACATAATACCCTATCCTTTTTTTCATTAACTTATAAATTTGATTTTTTTACAGCTTCAACTCGATACCCGGCACGCGTTCCCGAGATAAAGAGTCTTGACAGACAGACAGGACTACAAAGTTATCCTATAAGGGTTCCGTTTTTTCCTTTTGAGGTACGAAACCCCAAAAAATCTTTTTATCACGGGAGTATTACTTTTGCTTAATTTTATACTTCCATGTGGGTGAAGCCACCAAAATACACAGTTAAAATACAGTGCATGTACAATGAGCAGCTTAACCCAAAGTCCTCTGAACGAGAACACCCAAATATTTTATATTTTTATTAATATATAATCGAAATTAATATTTATAATAATATATAATAGGTAATCGAAAAGCTTTTTTTAATACTTAGGTGAAAAATAATAATTCGAAAAGACAGGTAAAAAGAACACAATACATTACCGCTGTTCTAAATTAGCTAGGAAGTAATCCTTAAGTATCTAACGGATGAGACGGCGAGCAATGGGTAGCTCACCGTTTGACCGTCCAGCAATCGTCTGGACCGAGCTCAAGTCGTCGACGGCGCGTAGTGTTCCACACGTGCCTCAAGGAGCCGAATCCTACTGGGGCCATGGGTAATGCGAAAGAGATCCTAGGGGCCCTTTTTTTTTATGGTGGGAAAAAATCATGCATTGACATCCCCCCACCTTGGGCGGAGCCGATAGTGTCAGACTCTTACTGACTAAAAGACCCACCCCGTTCCTTGTAGCCTTCATACCGGGGCTCGAGCGCCCTTTCGGATAACCCTGGCCCCAGTAGGCTTCGACCCGGCTGGGTCCCTGCTGTTGCTGACAACTCCTTGAGGCGCGCGGGAACAGTGCGCGCCGTCGACGACTTGGGCTTGGTCCGGACAGTTACCGGACGGCCGGACAGTGAGCTACCCATTGCTCACTGTCCGCAAGCCAGCGCCTACGTTGGCCGGAAATCGGGATCAGAATCCCGGCGGCGGCGGCGGTGATAACGCCGTTGCCTGATGCGTTCGGCCTCCTCCTTTGCGAGCATTACTGCTTCGCAGAAGTCGGCGACCGCCTGCCACTTCTCCTCGCTCCGGACCATGGCCTCAACCAAGGCCCGGCGCGAGAGGTCTCCGCCGCCGATCGCCCCCACGAGGGCACGGCGATGCTCCGCCCAAGCAGGGCACACCTCGACTGTGTGCTCCACCGTGTCCTCCGGGCGTTCCGCACAGTGGCGACACCCGGGCGTCACTTCCGCATGAATCCGGTGCAGGAAACTCCCGAAAGAACCATGTCCGGTGAGGACCTGCGTCATGTGGAAGGTAAGGACGCCTTTCCAGCCACGCCTCAAAGAGGGGACTTACCGCCATGATTGTGGCGTGCCCAGCACTGGGTTGCGATAGTCGTTGACGCCATTTCACCATGAGATCCCGCCGGAGCTCTGTCCGCCATGCCGTGACCTGTCGCGGCAGCGGACTTTCACCCCGGCGTTGCATCTCCACGTGCATATCGTGCATGTGTGCAAGGACTGTTGCCTCTAGATCCCACGGTGGTAGGCCAGCCAGAAGGCTCGCCGCTTCGCGGGAGACCGTGCAGTATCCCCGCACCATCCTAGGGGCCCTGGAACAATGGCAAAGAAAGAACATAAGTGGGTTTTTATCCACTAAAAGTCTGACACTATCTCCCGCTCCGCCCAAGAGAGAGGGACGTACTTAGATGGCTTTCCAATCTAAAAAAAAAAGTCCTTTGCGATTGCAGCTATCTTAAATGTACAAATACATATGTAAGCACCTGACTTTACCTACATGTATATGTATCAACATTGAATAATAATGATCTGTGAAAGCGTTTGCAATCCTCATTAATTACAATTGAGAAGACAATACCTGTGGGAATAATAAATGAGACATTTGATTACTTTAATGGCTGTTTTGCTAGTGAAAATGTTTTTTTTTTTTTACGTAGCTATTCAATCGCTTATAAATGGGACAATCGAAAGGTTAGCACCGTTTTTTTTAGAAATCATTCAATGACATCCCCTGCTCTTGGGCGGGAGCGGGACATAGTATCAGACTTTTACTGGCTAAAAAGCCACCCTGCTGGACCCCTACGGTTTGCTGACAACTGCTTGAGACGCGTGAGGAACAATACGCGCCGTCGACGTCTTCGGCTCGGTCCGGATGGTTACCGGATGGGCGGACGGGAAGCTACCCATTGCTCGCCGTCCGCAAGCCCGCAGCTTCGTTGGCCGGAAATCGGGATCAGAATCCCGGCAGCGGCTGGGGCATGAATGCCGTTACCTCACGCGTGCGGTCTTCTTCTTTGTTAGCATTACTGCTTCGAAGAAGGAGGCGACTGTCTGCCACTCCTCCTCGTTCCGGACAATGGCCTGTACCAAGGCCCAGTGCGACAGATCACTGCCACCAATCGCCCTCACGAAGACACAGCGGTGCTCTGCCCAAGCGGGGCACACCTCAACCTCGATCTGCGTCACGCGGAAGGTGAGGACGTCGTGAGGTATTTCTAGCCACGCCTCAAAGAGGAGACTTACCGCCATAATTTTGGCGGTTAGCACCATTTGTGTGTTTATAATCAGAATGAGATGCAGTTAAACGCACACGGATCATCGACCACAACCAAAAAACCTATGCACCTGTAACCTATTTACTCTCTGAATAAATCAACAAAGTGTTTATTTTATTGGAGCTGGTAACCTTTGACCCGATCTTGTAGGTAAAATCCTTACAGATTTTATTTATACATTTTTAGGGTTCTGTACTTGAAATCTAACCACCGTAACTCTATTATGCCTCCATCTGCTGACAAACAGACTGACCGATGCCCGTCTGTCTGACAGTGGGTTGTATCTCATGAAGCGAAACATGGGTTTTGAAATTTACACTAGCGTGTATTTTTATTGTTGTTAAAAAATCCAATTACTATTAAAAATCCTGTGTAACCATTCATATGCGAATTAAACTCGCACTTAACCAGTTTTATCATGGTTCCATACCTCAAAAGGAAAAAACGGAAACCTCAAAGAATCGTTTTATTGTCCGTCTGTCTATTTGTCAAGACACTTTATCTCAAGAACGCGTGTAGGTATCGAGTTGAAATTATAACCATATACTCAAACTGTGGTCTCTTGAGGCTGTGATAAAATCAAATTTCTGAGTTAACGAAAAAAAAAGTTACGGCTGTTTATGTCGCAAAATCGTGTGTTTTGACACTCAAGGGAATCAAAAGTCATAGAGTAGGTAGTTCCCGTTGACCTAGAATCTTGAAATTTGGCATAAAGTAAGACCTCACTTTATGCCAAATTTCAGGATTCTAGGTATACGACCATATAGTACAAGTATAGGAAAAAATCTGAAAACTGTTAATTTGTAGTTGTCACAAAAAAAAAAATCTTTTTTTGTGATTCGGAAAAATCTTCGTAACTAAATTGTGGAATTGGGCTGGTTTCATAGTAAGTTTGTACGGAATCATGAGTGCGCGAGTCCGACTCGCACATTTCCCAATTTTTTTTTTTTTCATTTTTAAAAATCTCTGATATAGATTTTCTCAGAAAACAGAAGTTATTCACTTATGAAAGGGTATGTTTATCTTTCATTAGTCAAAGGAATCTGTATTTCTCTAGATAGTGTGTGTAGTACATGTAACACAGAACTTCAGAACTTGTACCTATACATTTTTTTAAGTTGCCCTTAATTTATTTTGATCTATTTTAGTAATCCGAGAATATGACTAACTCCCTAAGAGGATTACCTTGTCTTCCGTCTATCTGACAAGACCCTTTATCTTAGGAATGCATGAAGGTATCCAGTTGAAATGAAAAACAAACTAAAAATATTTTTTTTACAATTCGGTAAAAACTTCGTAACTCAATTCGGGAATTGAACTGTTTTCATTGGTAAATTTATAAGAAACCCTCAGTGCGCGTATCCGACTCGCACTGTTTGTTTTTTAAAACTACCCGCAATAGAGAAAAATTGGGGATCACAAGATTGTTTGGTGGTGGCGGTGTTGTTTTATTTATTGGGTTAATAAACTTGAAACTTGATACAATTGCTAATCAAAGTCAATAATAAAGACTGTTATTATTCGTATTTAACAATTACCCCCAGAGTACGGTTTTAAGAGTTACCAAATACTTTATGAAAGACATTCTCAAGAACGCAGTCGTGGAAAAATTGCTAGTCTAATTAAATTATATTTCACATCATACATACAATAATGGTTCAACATTGATATTCAAATCCAATAGATCATCCTAGCTTATATTAAACGGTCGATTTATTTATCCCTTCTCCACATAAAACATACAAAGGCCCCACGTCTCACCGTTTTATTCAAAATTACGTATTCATTTGTGTCTTGGTTGAATATTCAGTATTTATTTATACGAGAAATATGGATTCCTGCAGACCCTTATCAAACTTAAATGTCATATTGTCTTGTAGGTAATCATTCAGTTTTGATACAAAGAGAGCAAGTCTTAAGAACATTACTCATATAGGGTTTTTTGTAAAACAGTAACAACCTTGCTGGATTGTATCACTAACATCATAAAAACCGGCCAAGTGCGAGTCGGACTCGCCCATGAAGGGTTCCGTAGCAGCAAGTAACATAATATAAAAGTTCTTATAGTTCGTTGTAACTATGATCGAAGTTTTAATAATAGTGTATTTTTTTAGATTTATGACGTATTAAAAAAAAATACTTACTAGATCTCGTTCAAACCAATTTTCGTTGGCGGTTCGCATAGTACATCATACATTTTTTTTAGTTTGGTCCTTCTCTTATTTTAGAAGTTACTGGGACACACATTTTACCACTTTGGAAGTGTCTCTCGTTCAAACTATTCAGTTAAGAAAAAAAATATATTAGAAACCTCAATATCATTTTGGAAGACCTATTCATAGATACCCCACTCGAATTAGTTTGATAAAAAAAAAATTTGAGTTTCATTTCTATTAATGGGGACCCCCATAATTTATTGTTTTTCTTTTTCTATTTTTGTGTGAAAATCTTAATGCGGTTTACTGAATACATCTACTCACTAAGTTTCAACAGTATAGCTCTTATAGTTTCGGAAAAAAGTGGCTATGATATACGGACGGACAGACAGACAGACCGACAGACATGAAGAATCTGTAAGGGTTCCGTTTTTTGCCATTTGGCTACGGAACCCTAAAAACAACTTCTGTTCTATGACTTTTTTTTTTGTTTTTATCAAAACAAACCTTCAAGATTTCGTTGTTCTATTTAACACATTTCACCTACGTCTGTATGACGGGACGTAAGCGCATCAAACACCACCGCCGCCCGATTCCTGCTCCCCTCCGCTATTGTACTATCGCTTGCTTCACATATGCTATGTATATGACTTCGTAATATGACGTCGTAATATTTAGAATGTCCAATTTAAATATCTTTATTTTTGTATGAAAATCTGATGAACTTAAAATATGATTTATTTTTAAAAGTCATGCAACAAAATTTGTTATTTATATAACAAACATAGTCTTGAGAGGTTGTCAGTGTTTTATAAATAACCCTGTATAAAGAAAATCACAGTCTCCATTGTCATATTAAAGTAATATTCTACAACTTTCACATAACGCTATCAAGTCCCAAACTAAGCAAAGCTTATGTTATGAGTACTAGATAACTGATAAACACACTTACATATTTTTAAGTACATGCATATTATAGACAAGCTTTTGCTCGCAGCTTCGCCTGCGTACATAAAATATAGCCTATGGGCTATGATGATACTTAGAAATACAGCACCTTTCTATCGGTGAAAAAATTTTAGCAATCAGACAAATACTTTCAGAGATTACCTCCTACAAAATAAAAACTTATGTATATAATATTAGTTACGCATTTACTGTTGCTTTGGTTTACAGTATTTATATATACCGTAAATACAGCTTCCTATAAACATTATCAAACTTAAATGTCATATTGTATTGTTATCATTCACTTTACATACATAGTTAGGTTATAGTATAAATAATTTAGTTAAACACAACCAAGGACAAAATTGCAAGGTAGCCTGAAAAATCGCCAAACTAAAGTAGCAGAAGGCAGGACACCTTGCTCCTAGAACGGATGGTCGATGGGGCCGAAAGGTTCTAAAGTGGCAACCGCGTACCGGAAAACACGGCGTTGGAAGGTCTCCTACAAGGTGGACCGACGACCTGGTTAAAGTCACGGGAATGCGGTTGAGGTGAGACGCACAGGATCGGTCGTTGTGGCGACGCTTGGGGGAGGCCTTTGTCCAACAGTGGACGTCTTTTGGCTGAAATGATGATGATGATGAACTCGTATTTAAGAATTCTATTTTAAAGTAGGCTCTCAAAACATTTAATACAAAACAGATTCTTAAATATTTACCTGAATGACTTAAAACTCTTTGATTATAAACATTTTTTGATCCAAAACAGACACGTTATCCAACCATGTTATGAACTAGCAAAAATGTAATCAATCAACATCAACACGACGGTATGAGATAATCTCGTGCGTGCCTTTACCATGAGGTTACAGGTCCAATGAGTTACTAATGATTTGGACACAATATATTTAGAACACGGTGTCCGAATCGACACATTTTATAAAAGGGCCAAAATTTTCGAGTGTGAAGAAGTAACATTCACACACTGTTACTTCTTCACATTCGAATGGAATACAGTTAAACCATCTCCTAGATTAGCACATAGGATACTTTTTATCTCGGGAGCATTTTTTCTTGGGATATTTTTTTACTAACACGCTGACGAAGCCGGAGGCAACAACTGGTGATATACAATAAAATTACGCTGACCGTGCCAGTACCAAAAGAGTTACCATCTCAGCATTCCCTAGACCCAGCAGTAACGTATAGACGAGGATACGTAAAATACATCGCACCTTTAGAAATATGAGTATAGAGACATAATCCAAAATTGTATTGTTTCGAGTTCCAAGCTATAGAATCACTTAAAACGAACATGTTTATCGACTCTACGACTATCACGCGAAAGCATGCCTATGTTTTGTTCATGAGTTGAAATATTAAAAAAAAATTGGATTTATTTTTTTTGTATGGTGGGAATAAATCATCCAATGACAACCCCCGCTCTTGGGTGGAGCGGGAGATAATGTCAGACTCTTACTGACTAAAAGACCCACCCCGTTCCTTCTAGCCTTCATACCGGGGCTCGAGCTGTCTTTCGAAACTAACCCTGGCCCCAGTAGGCTTCGACCCAGCTGGGTCCCTGCTGTTGCTGACAACTCCTTGAGGCGCGCGTGAACAGTGCGTGCCGTCGACGACTTGGGCTTGGTCCGGACAGTTACCGGACGGCCGGACAGCGAGCTACCCATTGCTCACTGTCCGGTAGCCCGCACCTACGGTGGATTGGTCTCTATAATGCAAAAGGTGCGAAATACTCTAGTGAACAAAATCGCTACGATATACGCTGCCACTGATGAACGGTGGGACCTCGGCAAGAAATCATGTCGAGGTCACCAGTTTAGAGGTATGCGGAACGGCACAGACTTTGAAGTCCCACATACCTCTGTTGAAAAGGAAGGATCCTCTGACCAGACTCGCATTTGCCGAAACCAGACATACCCCCGTAACCGGAAATACCTTTAAAATACTTAAATTTGGAACGGTTGGCGCAGTGGTTGAGCAATTGACTGTTGTGCTGCGTATCATGAGTTCGATTCCCGCACAAAAAAAAAGACGTGTGGCACTCGGGGACTGCCGCGCTAAAGCTATTGCATAGCATTTTTATCAACTTATGCAATTATAATTATTTATTTATTTTATTTATGCAGTATTTTTTTTCCTTTGTTTTTTTTCTTTGATATTAATGAAGTTACACTTTCACACATTGAATTGAATTTTGATTGATTGTTCACTCATTTGTTTTCTTATCGGTCACCACGCTCAAAAAATAAATGAGTGGGGGTGTTAGGTTATTTTCGTTACGGAATTTCTGGATTCGGTCTCCACGCTCAAGGCCCGCGATAGAAGCTACGCAATAGCTTAATATTCTAATGGCTTACAGGTAGCTGTTTATTTATTTATTTAACACTTTATGCACACATGAGTACAGAGGCGGACTTAATGCCTTAGGCTTTCTCTTCCAGTCAATCTTTGGGTGATGCAGAGAAAAAGTAGTGATGTTGTAGCCATACATAAGTAGCTGTTCCAGATCTGGGTATATGGTGCATGTGAATTTACATGTTCATTTGTTTTCATCCACGATTTGAGAGTAATTTTTAGTGGGGTAACGTTGAAAAGAAAGAAAAGCCCATTATTGATGTTTGGGTACTTAGTAAAATATTTTATAAAAAAATATATATATTGTTATTGGATTACGAAACATTATAATTTTCAAAAAAAATCCTTTCTCTATATTACGGTGTTACACGTTACAAAAAACTTTTATAAAATGGTACCATCCATTGTGGTTATATCTGGAACAAGTGCTAAAATTATTTCAACATTTGTTACTGAACGTATGAAAGGTTACACTAGTTTTGCTCAAAACACACACTAGAAAATAAACTAGCTAGTATTTTGAGTAAAACTAACAGTGTAACTCGTAATAGCATAGGACTGACGCGTGTTGAAACGGGTGAGGGGTGCCTTTGTCTTTCTGTGAGAAATATACGCTAATTAGATGAGATTATTCGACTGCTGTAAGGGTTTGTGAATTAAACTATATCTGTATGTATGCGTAGTCTATATTAATCTGATAATGAACAGAATTTCTTTACATTGTATATTATTCCATAATTATGTCACCGGAAAATTGTAAACGCTGTGAGATTGTTGTCTACGCATCGTCATCATAGCGAGCCCCTACGATTGGCCGGTCCAGAGGGGGAGTAAGGGGAGTAGTACCAATTTCTCACGCGCATGCCACTGTGGCTCTTTTCTTTATATCGATTGATAAAACATACACGCATAAAAATTTGTAAAACCCAAATTCTTGATTATATACGCCTAAAATCTATCGATGTATTTTCTTTCATCTCAAAACAATTGTAAAATATCGCTAAAAATAATTTTAGTATCCATATGGCATATACATAACGAATTTTGATGTGATTTATCGTATACAAAACGATTTTTTCATAATACATATATGGAGAAATTATAAAATACTGAACATTTGTGTTACAGTCATAATAATATAGTCTGCAATTTTTCGGTGACATATTATCTTTTTTTTTAATTATACATATATAGACTCGCGTTTGACCACTATCTCACCTGATGGTAAGCGATAATGTGGCCGACGATGTAGCATGCTTACCTAAAAGTAATCAATTCACTCTTGACTTAAAGACCCTAAGGTTATGGCTGTCTCCAGCAGGAAAATCTTCTCCTTAACTGTATAATGAAAAAGAATTTATTTTAGAGTCGTTTTTTTGTGTTAATTTTTTCTATTGAAGACATCTACATTTATTTTTCTCAAACTCTCTTTACGCAAGCATGCTGAAAAAGAAATTTTTAAACAGCATTACTTTTGTTGTTTCCTTATTTTTGCCTATTTAGCATATTATTATGTGTGCATTAATTGTTCAAAAAAAATGAAATACAAGTTTAATTTTCATCAAAATCCATGAAGCCGTTGAACCGTGATGGTTCAATAAAAGTAACTTTCATATTTAAATATAAGAAGAAATGAGAAAATAGAAACGTTTGTTTTAAACAGACCATTTACGGACACTTTTGGGTTGCCAAAATTTCAGCCAGTCAAAAAAAGTGAAGCTAAATTGCACATTGAAGGATAAGATATGCCCCAAGAAAATTCATATCTAATCGAATCAAAATAAAATAGATCATTTTCCGTCATAATATAATCTGACTGAAATTGAGTACATTGTCCCGGATTTATCGTCAATAAACATACCACAGGATGCACAAAAACAGGTCGAACAGATATAAACAATAATATTTTATGATATCGATCAAGATACACCAGATACTGTCCGACGCAACTGATATTGTATCAGTGGTTCCAAAATTAGGTTATTTTTTTTATTACTTAATAATAAATCATTCTAGCATCCTATATTGGTTATCGATCTTTATTAAAACACAGCGTCCATTTAAAGCTGCATATCGCATTACCTTATCTGTGCACTAATATTTGATTTGTATTTTGCCCTTGCATCTGTTTTCATATCCACTTGGATTATAAATGGACAGAAAAAAAAAGAAAAACCTGGTTCGCCGACTCCAAGTGACTAAGGACAATTAAACATTAAAAATAGCGAATGCAGATTTGAAAAAAAAATACTTATAGCTATATTTATTTTACTACACATTTAGGTGTAAAAAGCTGCTTAACTTATAATGACACTACTCCGTGTGAAAATCGTTCATCTGCTGTGAAAATGGTGAAGAAAAACATTGTGAGGGAACCGATAGGTCCCTGAACAAAGAAAGTCGACAACATGTGACATCCAAATTCAGACTGAGCCTGCATAGTGGAATATCGCCTGTTTCTTCTAATCTAATAGAAAGGAGGCCTGATTCTTAGCATTGGGAACATTATAAGGCTGATATTGCAGATACGAAATGTTTCCCATTGTGGCCACGAGAATCTGATGGATACGAGACGCATAGGACCGTTCGCTATGGCGACAGTTCGTGGTGGCCTGTGTCTAACAGTGAGCGTCTTTTAGCTGATGATAATGATGATGAAGATATTATCTTTATTATCATAATTTCCACTGACGGAATTTTTAAGCGAATTAAAATGCCCATTTCATAAAGCTGATTCATGCGATATATCGCTGTGTATGGAGCTCAGCTGGAGGATTCATATCTCAATCGGATTGGTCTGCGTCAGTTTTGTATTTTATACATTTTGCAATCATACGAGTGGTTGATATATAAACTGATAATACTATCCACTTCATGTTTGTATGAAATTGTTTGTCTGTGTATTGTCTTTTTGAGGTGAAATATGAAATATCAAATAACTTTTCCTACTGTGGGGAAGCGAGAGGTGGTGTCAGACTTTTAATGACTAAAACTCACTGATATTCCTTCAGATCGAATGTAAAGAACATTTCAGGGCGCAGTAAATCTTACGATCAATTTCGCAGACCTAATAGACCGATGCCTAATAGGTGCGCTAACAGGCATTTATGCATGAAAAAAGTAAAAATAAAAAACAAACAAAGCAATTAAGAAAAATATTTTATTCGGCACTTAAAGATATGCACTGTAAATTTTTTTTATTATTTCGTCATAAATACAGTGATTTAACAGTTTTCTTTTTGTACCATAAAACCAGAATTTGTTTGTATCGGTACTCACATTTAGAAATTAAGATTAAAAAAAACACAGACACAATATGTGTCTCAATAAACATTTTGTTTCGGCTATAAACCATAGATTGTTAGTAAACATTAAAACTGACATAATTATGTTAGTAAACATGAAAACACGACCGCACATTAATAGTTGGATCATCAAATTCATTCGCAATGACATTCAGGAGACAGTTTGCGCAACGAAGCGGAACGTTTACGCCTGATCACGCGTGTTCGCCAAATCAGCGAAAACACCCGAAGTGCTACAGAAGCGTGGCCCTAACTCAGTGTCCTGAATGCATTGTTGTATTAGACTCTACTCGAAGAGCATTTAGCGCAGGATTTTATAAACTTTTTTTATTCGAAGAAAACATTATGACAGGTGACCGGAGTGAAGATATTGTACCTATATGCTACGTTTTAGCATAGTACGAGGTTTGTCCGGAAAATACGTATAAAATAATAACTTTATTTTACAATTATTCAGGTATTTCAATATGGTCTCCTTCAAAGTACTGCCCCTGAGACAAGATGCACTTCTGCCAACGCCGTTTCCACTGCTGATACGATCCCTGAAAGTCTTCAGTTGTGAGGTTCTTCACTTGCCCTGTCGTTTCAGCCTTAACGGCTTCCACATCCCCCAAGTGCCACCTCCGGAGCACCATTTTGCATTTCGGGAACAGAAAGAAGTCGCAAAGAGCTAAATCGGGTGAATAAGGCGGGAGTTGTGTTACGCTGATTGAGCTTTGGGCCAAAAACTCACGCACAACGAGAGACGTGTGAGCAGGAGCGTTGTCGTGATGAAGGATCCACCTGCCCCTTCCTGCCAAATCTGGTCGAACTCGAGCTTCTTACGACCATTCTTACCTAGCTTTGCAAGAAACTTGATGCGCTGTTCCTCAATCAAAGAGAGCTCCATGCCGACGGCAGGTAAAAAAAGGGGTTACTTTCAACAAACACACGTAAATCCACCTTACTCTTTAGAGAGAGTTACTCTTAGAGCCCTCCGGCTCGATCTGAGCATTAAAGAGATTGCATAGAGAGGGGCGACCACCAGGCCGCCCCCTCCACAATGCCTACAGGACGCCCCGAATTTTTTATACGTATTTTCCGGACACATCTCGTAAAATACAGAAAATACTGCCTGCCAAGCCTTTCCGTTAGAAATCATCTAATGACTTCTCCTGCTGTGGGGCGGACCGGAAGGGTGTCTCAGACTTCTGCTGACTAAACCTACACTTGTATTCCTTCAGTTATCCTTTACATCCCAGGACTACGGATAACTCGTTCAGGAGTCGATCCATAGACCTAGTAGGCTGCTAGCCTACATCTAGACGCCTCTTCAGCCACTCTTCAAAGAAGGCACTTAACGCTATGATTATGTCGTGCCCATTCCCGACTATCTTGGAGTTGTCTTCCAGTTTAATGCAAGCGGCGAAACATCAGTATTTCACATGAAGCAACATATCTATCTGACCTCTAAAATCCATCAATTGGGTCATACGATACCCCTTTGCAAGACCGATGTCAGTTTTCCTAACAATTAAAGATCTACAAATAGAAAATATACTGTAAAAAATATCAATTTATACATTACCTACTTAACTTATTATAAATAGAATTTTGGCCAATGTTTAGATTTTTATAGTGGTTAAAGTAAAACAGAACTACTAACCTAGATATCTTAACCATATAATAAATTAGGGTACCAAAAAAAACATACTTTTAGACTCTCTCGTAGACAAAACCACTGCCAAAAGCAAATTACACGATTTGAAAACATAAGTTTTCAATAAAAACCATAACCGTTCTCCACTCTACGTTCTATAATTTTAAACTCCGAATTTGTCAAAGACTAGCCACAATTTTTTGTTTTAAACTCTGTCAAAGTGAACCCAGACCGAAAAAAGGGAACCGAAAAACTATTCAATCTCTTCAAGTATTAAAAACAATAAAATTAGAATGATGTAACAGTAAATCTAAGTGTACTGAGGCTGTGGATGAAAAACAGAAAACTTTTAATTAACGACTGAGTGTGCCAAGTACTACAAACTCTGAATAAAAGAGACTGTAGACGAGCGACTTTTTGTTGCTTTTGGCAATCTTTCAGCGATTATGCCATCGCTTTTTAGGGGTAATATCTTCGAATGGAACATGACTGGTAATTTATTTTGCTGCCAAAAATAAATATTTGTGTTGTTTACATATTGAATGAAACATAATAAATGTAAGTTTTACTGGAATGAAAATATGTTACTTACAAATTATATAGGGTTTGGACGATAGAAGAACATATGATGTAAATATACGCTAGATGTACAACATTAGTTTTAATTTATGCGAAACATGTGTCCAGTATTTTTAAGTAAAGAATCGATGTACGAAATTTAATAACTGTATCATGAAAAATCACAAAGTTATATCAGCTTGTTATGTCAGCAAAAATATATAATCACCGCACTATCCCGGCGACCGAGGGGATGTTTTGCACTTGCATCCAGCTGTTTGCTGGCAACTAATGCCCGCTATGACCTGCCGTGATCTGTGTTGAACTTAATGTCGGTGTTGTCCAACTTGTGACCTTTTTAAATATTTTTAGGAAAAAATATAACATGGTGTAAAAACTATTGGAATCCATTCACTTACTGATTCAGAACAAATTTTATTCAGGTTTTGCATAAACTAAAAAATGATGTTCTAAACAACCAAATTCTCACAATAATTACATAATATAATTTTACTCAGTCAAACACGTCTTGTTTGACACTGCGCGTCATTCCATAAAACATGAAAGAAAATAAAGAAAGAAAAACATTTTTTGTACCTCACACATACATTTAAATTTAAAAACAGTAGAATTAGGATACATTAAAAGATAACTTTAAAATCTGTGTAAGGTCAAAAAGGCGCCTAACTCAGCATAATTATGCTGCGATATTTAAAGAGATAAATAACGCAGCGCTGGTATTCTGTTAGGGACCGCGGTGATGCCACTTTTTTCGTGTCACAAGCATTGGCGACACGAAAAAATAGTTGCCCGTCTGCAAACTACTAAAGTGAACGATGTTATTACAGGTAACAAGTTATTCTATTTGGTTTACCAGTTGAGTTCATTTCTGGACTTAATTGAACCTTGACTAAAACTTACTCAATTACCGTTTACATTAGCTTTGATTAGTATCCGGTGTAGGTAAAGTAATTTTCTGTCAGTATTTTAATTTGCTGTCTATACTTTCTATCTGTGTACCCGCACAGGTAGAAAGTACAGACAGCAAATAAAAATAAAAAAGGTGGAAAGTAATTTGGATTACTGAGGAAGTCGTAAAGGTTTATGGCACGCCTTGTAGAAATGGGAAACTTTAGGTTGTGAAACTGAATTTCAGATGCCTTCCCTTCAACTGCGGTTTTCAAGTTTTTGTGTGTGAAATAAAGGAAAAAAGTAAGAAAAGTTTATTTCTTAGGTACTCGCAAACAGTTACATAAAAATATTGACTAACTAATATAAAATTACAAAGTAAAAAAGCCTATGGGACTCCCAAAAACACCTTTTAGCAAAGAATCTACATCTATATTAATATAATAAAGAGGTAAAGTTTGTTTTTTTGTTTGTAGGAGGTAATCTCTGAAAGCACTGGTCCGATTGCAATAATTTTTTCATCGACAGAAAGCTGCTTTATTCCTGAGTGACATAGGCTATATATATTTTATGAACGCGGGCGAAGCCGCTGGCAAAAGCTAATAATTTATAAATGGAAAAAAAAATGTAAACCTACTGTAATTTACATAAAGCGTGAAGGTGTTTTTGAGGGTAGGTAATTAGTGGTTTTTAAGTTGAAAATAAGTAAGTTACTTCTAGACTAGCGTTTCAGCTGCCATCGATCACCTCATCGCTTACCATCAGTATGGTAGTGGTCAAACGCAAGCCTATCCAGAATAAAAACAAGTGCGAGTCGGACTCACGCATGAAGGGTTCCGTACAGACCATAGCATAAAAATTAACATTAACGGCAACAGAACAACATCATCTGTGAATTTCAACTGTCTAGCTATTACGGTTCAGGTGATGCAACCTGGTGACAGATAGACAGACAGACAGACGGACAGCGAAGTCTTATTAATAGGTTCCTATTTTACCCCTAAAAAAGATATTAAATAGCTTCTCCTGTCCTGAATGACTAAAGCCCACCAGTAATACTCCAGTTGCCATTTTCGTTTCAAAACCGGAGTGACTGTCGATAAATTCCAAGCCCTGGCAGGAAATTGTGAAGCCCGTACATAGCCTTGTGTCAAAGAAAAGCCGACATTGCATCAGTGCTACAAACTTGACGGAAACCAATCAGTCAGATCGACACTCGCAAAAGCTACGTTTGACAATCAGATTGTTGGAATACTTCGCAGATGACGAATGCCGTAACTTTATTACTTAATGCCGTATTTCGTAAGAGAATTCAACTCCAAATGACTTCTATCGACAATTGGAATTCGACGCAAAATCACATTTTTTTTTTTGGTTGGTAATCATCAAATGTAATTATAAAAAGTTGTAGACTTTTGGCGTACTTACGTATTAGAAAATGGAAGAACTTTTGTGATGACTTTTGAAGGCAGACGGAGTAGATAGCCTTAGGACGCTAGATGGCGCGACACGAGAGCGGAATTTTTTTCTGGGAAGGCACTGACGAGTAAAAAATTACAAATAACTGTTAGAAATAAACTTCAAGTATAATACTACAAGTTCAAGTGTGTATAGAAAAAGGATTCAACGAATAAAATAGTAATTCCAGTCAGAACTAAACAAGAGTTTTACTCATGTCCTTCCTGTTATTTTAGTTATATATTTTAACAACACTGATAATTTTATTTGGTTTTAAGTATGTACTCTGTGTGATGAAATTTTCACAGTACACAAATATTCCACCTGGGAGGGGGGGCATGTGCCCCTGAGGAACTTTTGTAGCGTGTTTAAAACTAACACGCTGCAAGAGAAACACAGAGTCGTTCGTGTGGTAGTGGACATACATATTTTGCTTGAAGTGATGTTGTCAAAGAAGACTTAAAAAAAAAACAAAATTGTACTACGATTATCGAGCTTTAGATATCCTTAAGATGTTTAACATTTAAATTAATCGTTTTACTAACTACTCGTATATATTTAGCCGTAAAATCTGTTGTTTTAAAAGCGTAGCTACCAGGGCTTCATACTTCCTGCCTAGAGGAACGTGTCTCATGGAACCTTCAAACGGACATTAGAGCACTTTGATGTTCGTAAGTACACATTGGCTGAAATTTTATGTTCAGACGTCTTTATAAATGGTATATTTTACTCTGCCGTTATTACTTGCGATAAGTTTCTTACTTATTTTTAGACGCGCGCTGTGTAACCGTAAGTTTTGGCAAGCTTGGGTTTGCGGACGACGAGTTATGGGTAGCTCGCCGTCCGCCTGTCCGGTAAACATCTTTCCGTAGGGGCTAGAAGGGTTGAAGTCTACTTTGGCCAGGTAAACCCCTTCTTTGCCACACAAGGCAGTAAAAGTCTAACACTTCTCCCGATCTAAAATGGAGTCATTGGATAATTTTCTACATTAAAAAAAGCATCAGCAGAAGGATGCGCTTGAGTATCGCCATTGTGTTGATCACTCGAAGGTCATAGTAGAGCATACGTTAAAGGTCTGCCCAACTTGGTGTGAGCAATGCCGTATCCTTTTGAAGTAGATCAGCGGTGGTGACCTCTCGCGTCCATCACTGGACTAGGCCATGGTTTGAAGCGAGTGAGCGTGGGAAGCAGTCACCTTCTTCTAAGAAGCAGTAACACAAATGAAGGAGATGGAAGAAAGCGTGAGGGAGGCCATCGTTAGGGCCGATGTCTGCTAAGGCAGCTGTATTGTTTGAAAGAGCTACAGCGGCCTTGGCAAGCAAAGGGCAAATGAGTTTTAGTCTGTAAAAGTCTGATACTCTGTACTTTTATCCAGAGCAAGAGAAGTTTTTTGATGATGTATCACCCTAAAAAAACTAGAGTGGGATATCATCACAAAAAAAAACTTCCATGGTGGACGCCATCACGCGCGTGCAAGCACTCACAACGGAGGATGCGGCAGGTGTGTCATGGCGGTGTCCTTGGACATTGCCAACGCTTTCAATTCCCTGCCCTGGGCCTCAAGTCTGCTATTACAATAGTGTCAGAATGGTCTACCATTGATTTAATAAATTGTTGATTTTGACAAGTTTTGGTAGTATAATGGCGTCATTATGACTTTCCGGTGGCATAGAATGGTAATCTCGTACATAATGACGAATGAATATCTGTCGTATGCGGTAATCTGCAAAAATTTTGACAGTTCCTTTGATCAGTGACCTACCATTACGACGTCATTGCTCAATTAGTGCTTTTAATAAGCTCGATATTGTCATTCTACCACAATTCTGTTACAAGATCATTGACCGATCAATGATCGATCATTATGAATTAGCAGATTACAAACTTTTAGCAAAATGACAATGGGATCGTGTTGGAATGACGAATTTATAAAAATAGCAGACTTAGGCCCCTGGGGTACCATTGGAAGGGCACTGCGATACCACCGGGTGCCCGACTATCTCTGCCAAGAGAGTGGAAACGGCGAGAGATGTCGTGCGGTGTTCCGCAGGGATCGATACTAGGACCACCCGTTGTGAAACATCGGGTACGACTACATGCTGCGCAGCGACTTCGGCGTTTAGATGGCGCAATTTCTTTTGTACCTCCTTGTCTAAAAGCATAAAATCAGTAGCATAAATATTATAATTTATTTAATATTTATAAACTTGATTTGATGGACGATACGATATTCTCGTTACGTTTTACGAGAGGTTTTAAGATATACTTTTAAATCTAGTATATTTGGCATGTAAAAACATTTATTTTGTTATATGGCAGTCAAATCTTACACGTCATCTAACTACCAGTTGTGTAACTGTAAATGTTACGAGAAAATCTAAACAAGCACGTCAGTAAACAACAGTTAATCCTGCTCCGTTTACATGTCAAGGAAATCATATTTTAAAACTACATGTATGAATTCAGTGTTAACTAAAAAATAAGTTAACACACAAGAAATTACTGGCCTGTTGGTCTAGTGGTTAGTCGCCCTGACTGCTATGCCGGAGGTCGTGGGTTCGATTCCCACCAAGGACAAGTGTTTGTGATGAGCATGATCATTTGTTCTGTGTCTGGGTGTAATTTATCTATAATATGTATGTATTTAGAAATATATAAGTATGTTTATCAGTTGTCTAGTACTCATAACACAAGCTCTGCTGAGCTTGAGACTAGACCGCGTATTCTGGTAGTTGTGGAATATATTATAGATCTTGTGAATTTTCGTAAAAAAAATCAAATAGAATGTCATGTTTGCTGCCCATGCAGCGGGAGTATACTAAAGAGTTGCCCTTCGTTCAAAATTAAATTAAGTACAATTTTTTTTTTACTTAGCCTGTACTTTCCCACTGCTGGGCTACCTCCCCCAATGACACCGCTGAGGGCGATCTATGAGAAGGTGGTGGGATGACATAGACACCTATCACAAGAGCTGGTTCGAGGTGACTCAAGAGAAAAATACGAGTACATGGAATTACAATTTAATTTAAATTAATTCGATGTAGATTACTTTAATTCAATTTCATTCTGTTTAATCCAATCCAATTAAAAATTCTATTTCATTCTGTTTAAGTTAAATCAATTTCATTTAGATTCATCATCATCACATTTAGATTCATCAGCCTTTTTAAATGTTCCCACTTCTGGGACTCAGGCCTCCTCTCTAGGAGAGGGAATGGGCCGTAATCCTCCACGTGGG
Organism: Mythimna ferrago; assembly: GCA_910589285.2. Lineage (NCBI taxonomy): Eukaryota > Metazoa > Arthropoda > Insecta > Lepidoptera > Noctuidae > Mythimna > Mythimna ferrago. Next base: position 5,643,734 of record OU342691.1, on the reverse strand, counting down.
CCCAGTGCGGGTTGGTGAACGTCACATGTCTTCGAATTTTTTGTTCTAGGACATGTCGGTTTCCTCACAATGTTTTCCTTCACTGTTTTGAGAGCAGTGGTGATGAAATAAATTACACAAAGTAATGCGCCTGGCTGGGTTTGAACCCGAGACCTATAACTCGTAAGTTGGGGCCATTACCACTCGGCCACCACTGCTAAATTAATCATTTAGTTTAATAGACCTTAATTCTATTAAACTAAATGGTTACTAGAATTACTATTATTATAGTGAAATCACATAATAGCACTAAAATCAAGTTACAGTTACATTGAGATGGCTCAGCTAAGCAAGTATCTTGTAAGTACCCTTGTAATATTTCTCAGTATAATATCACTCAAGTCTTTCTTGCTAAATCAAATTAATTTGATATAAGTTATACTTTTAGACCGGCAGCACGAGTTACATACAGTGCAAGGTAGCTATGCCGTCTTATCAACCATACAGGGCCTCTAAGCTACAGGGGCCCCAACGTATGAACAAAATCGTGACATGTTCACAACTTCAAATTACATAATTTATATATAAATAACTTATTTTCTTTTTTCCGTTTTCATTAATTGTTATTTGTTTATTGTGCAAACCTACCACAGTGATCTCTTTTTTAACCCAAAGGTTGACTGGGAGAGAATGCCTTGTTGCATTAAGTCCGCCTATGTACCACTACTGTAGGTACATGAAGTTTAAATAAATAAATAATTTATACTCCTATCAATTATGTAATTTGAAGTTGTGAACATGTAATAACAAAAAAAAAATCAGAAAGAAGACAAATCAATCAAAATCAAAAAAAAAAAGAATCAGAAAAATTACATGTAATTACTATTAGTAGGTATGTTCCAATTCTATAACTCGACCGGCTCGTTCTTGTTTTTTTCTCTACATAAAATCACGATAAAAATTCAACTATTTAGCACAGGAGTATTTTGGGGTCCAGTATACCCAAATAAACGAGCTCATTTTCAATCAAAGTTTGTCAACCTATTCAGTTAGTCTGGCAATATCCTTCGTATCCTGTCAAAAAAAAAAAGAAACAAAAGTGAAATAAATTAGTTTATAGGTATATGATTACGTATAAAAAACAAAATACGTTTAAAACAGTAAACCTAAAATTAATGGTCCAGAGCGAGGAGGAGTGGCAGGCGGTTGCCTCTGCTGCGAAGCAGTAATGCTAGCGAAGGAGGAGGCCGACTGCACTAGGCAAGGGCGGCGCTCACAGCGCACCAGCCGCTGCCGGGATTCCGATTCCGATTTCCGGCGGCTGTAGCCGCAGGCATGCTGACGGCGAGCAATGGGTAGCTCGCTGTCCGACCGTCCTGTAACTGTCCGGACCGAGCCCACGTTGTCGGCGGCGCGCACTGTTCCCACGCGCGTCAAGAAGTTGTCAACAACCGCAGGGGCCCAACTGGGTCGAAGCCTACTGAGGCCAGGGTTAGTTTCGAAAGATAGCTCAGAGTAACAGGAGTGGGTTTTTAGTCAGTAAAAGTCTGACACTATTTCCCGCTCCGCCCAAGAGCGGGGAATGTCACTAGATGATTTTCTCACCGAAAAAAAATCTCTGTGAGGCCAAAAAGGCCTTAACTTATAATCGTAAGTCTGTTTCAAAAAAAAAAAAAAACATCAAAAAGGTTTGACACTTTTAAATATTATTATTGACTTGCCTGTTGGTCTAGTGGTTAGTGGCCCTGACTGCTATGCCGCAGGTCGTGGGTGGATGAGCATGATCATTTGTTCTGTGTCTGGGTGTAATTTATCTATAATATGTATGTATTTAGGAATATATAAGTATGTTTATCTAGTACCCATAACACAAGCTCTGCTTAGCTTGGGACTAGACGGCGTTGTGTGGTTGTTGTGGAATATTATATTATTATATTATATTAAATAATAATATATAGATAAAATATTAAATTTATTTGTTGCAACGTAAAAGACGCTCAAGCACAATGAAATCTTAAAAAACTAATTATTTAAACAAAAATCCTACCAAACATATTCATCCTTGTATGTGATTAGTGGGATTTACAATTACCGTCACGGATCTTGAGCGCTTGGCGTCAGAGTGGGGATCGCTTTGCACATTCCATACATTGGCGAGCCAATCGTCTTCGTTGTAAGATACACGCAGACAAATCATGAGTGACGTCTATGACGCGATGGCGTGGTGAGCCAATCACTGACACTCCCCGCCCCCACGTCTCACTTCGCACCACTAAAGAGACCGAATATTTGACTTCTGCGCAACTTGAAGCCAGCGCTCAAGATCCGTGCCGGCAATTGTAAAAGGATGTACATATGTGTTTGGTAGGATGTCGGATGTGTTACGCCAGCGACGTGTTATAATATCACAATTAGAGAATTAGAGCCTACCAAATCAAACACACTAACTAACTATCCAATCAAAACGTGAATCTCTTTAGTTAGTGACTAAATAATAGATATAATAGGTATATGAAGTGACAACATTGTTGAATCACAAACTACATACACCAATTAAGATAATTAAGTCAATGTTGGAGCCGTTTGTGAATACACTCCGGTAGACAGGATATCTACTAAATTGATCAAACGAAGCCAGGACATAGTTTGAAACGCAATATTGTCGAGTAAACGATGTCTGAATACCATTATCGGATAGTTACTAGGCAATGTCTAAAGGCACGTTTGGGAAGCTGTGCGGTGTTTCCTCGTTCAATATACCACAGTGTCTCAAGACGAAAGTTTATGACCAGTGCGTGTTGCCAGTGATGACATATGACTCCGAAACGTGGTCGCTCACAATGAGCCTCATCAGATGGCTTAAAGTCGCTCAACAGGCAATGGAAAGGGCTGTGCTCGGAGATTAATTGCGTGATCACACCAGAAGTGATGATATCCGCAGGAAAACCAAGGTAAATAACCCAAACAATCGTATTTGTAGAATAGATGGTCGATGAGGATGAAAGATTCTGGAATGGCGACTTCGTACCGGAAGACGCAGCGTTGGAAGGCTTCCCAGAAGGATGACCTTGTGAGGGTCGCGGGAATCCGATGGATGCGAGACGCACAGGACCGGTCATTATGGTGACACTTGGGGGAAGCCAGAATGTGTAGCTTTAACGCCGTAGCTGTGATAAACAACCAATAATAATATTAAACCAAAGTTAAAAATTCAAGGGATTCTCCATACAAGATTATGTGTTATTTTTGCGTTGTTTATTTTATTTCATCATATTACATATTAGGTACAGGATCCTTAGTCAGCGAGTAAGACTCGCACTTAACCAGTTTTTTTTTTTATAATATTACCCTTTCTGTTAGTTAGTTACACACTTGTGGACAAACAAAAAACCTTTGAATCTGTCAAGTAAAATAATATCTTAAGTAAACGTAGGTACTTATTTTAACTAAATTAGGTACTACTTTGCTAGTAAACATTTTGTTAACGAGGGGCCTCATTACTTTGTTTTCAGACTAGTTCAGAAAACAAAGTAAAAGTTTTTTATTTGACTAACCAGTGCCCAGTGGTTTTGGATGAGAAAAACTTTTTTGTAAAAAACATTTCAGATGATGTCAAAATGAATTGGGGTACTTGCATAGAAGTAACAGCCTTGTGAAGTTACAAACGAAGTTTAAATTAGTTAAAAAGAAAATACTAGTTTTTTCAGCGGTTTCAGTCGTGTGAAAAAAGAAAATTTTGCCACGAAGAGACTTTATGGGTAAAAATATTTGCATAAGCTGTTTCTTTTCTTTCATTTGTTTGAGTGTTTGTTGCCTTAGAATAGACTAGAATAGAATGAACTTTATTGTACACCAAAAAGTAACACAGCTTATACAGAAACTGCCTTCCTATTTTAAAAGGGCATTAAGGGGCCGGCGACGGATGAATTTCCATACAAACGTAATACCACGCTCATTTACAGTTGGACCATATTTCCAACATATTATGATGATATTCGGTTATAGACAATATTTATCTAGGTTCCTACATCGGTGAAGGAAAACACCGTGAGGAAGCCGGCATCTCCTAGAACCAAAAATTCGAAAACATGTGACAGCCACCCAACCGCACCGGGCCCATGTATTGAAAAGCGGCCTTCCCCTCACCCCTTCCTAAGGAGGAAACCTGAGTCCCAGCAGCAGGTAAATTATGGCTGATTATGTTAGTACTAACTAGATCTCATATAACACCAAGTTCAGTTAATAGTCATATCACCAGTATTCGCAGAATGCTCAAACTAATTATTCTGAGGGCCTTCAAGTCAAGAATAAATGACTTCCAATGAAATTAGGTTTTAATTAAGTATTTTTTTGTAGAAAACCGGGTAAGTGCGAGTCAGTCCGTACAAACTTACCTAAGTAAATAGTTCAATTCCCGAAAGCAGTTAAAAAGAGTTTTCCGAATCGCGCAAAAATATCTCTTTTTTTTGTTTTCATATTTATTTCTATACCTGTGCTATAAGGCTTGGCTGTATGACAAATTTCAGGATTCTAGATCAATGGAAAGTACCCTATGTATTCTGAATTCGAAATATTCGTTTTTTTACTCGTATTAGCCCAGTTTTTTATATGGGAGCCCTGCTGTAATATTTATTTTATTCTGATCATTTGTGAAAATTTCAACTTTCCAGATAACACAGTTCGATAGACAGACGGACAGTTGAGTGAAAGCAATAGGGTCCCATTTTATTCTTTGAATATTTTTTTTAAATAAGAAACATTTCTTGAAAAAACAAGCTGGCTAAATAATTCAAATTCAAATTTTTGTTTTTCGGACATCATGATCCAAAGGTAAGTAAGGTAAGGCAAATAAGTATACATAGGACTTAAAAAACTATGGTTAGTAATAATAATAACAAAAACACAAAGACTAAAACCATTTCTAAATTTTATCTCCTCAGGGTCAGGAAACAGTAAAAACCGGCCGAGTGCGAGTCGAACTCGCCCATGAAGGGTTCCGTAGCAGCAAGTAACATAATATAAAAGTTCTTGTAGTTCGTTGTAACTTTGATCGATGTTTTAATAATAGTGTATTTTTTTAGATTTATGACGTATTAAAAAAAAACTACTTGCTAGATCTCGTTCAAACCAATTTTCGCTGGTAGTTTGCATGGTAATGTACATCATATACTTTTTTAAGTTTTATCATTCTCTTATTTTAGAAGTTACAGGGGGGGGGGGGGCACATTTCACCACTTTGGAAGTGTCTCTCGCGTAAACTATTCAATTTAGAAAAAAATGATATTAGAAACCTCAATATCATTTTTGAAGACCTATCCATAGATACTCCACACGTGTGGGATTGATGAAAAAAAATGTTTTGAGTTTTTGTTCTAAGTAAGGGGACCCCCAAAATTTATTGCTTTTTTTTCTAATTTATGTGAAAATCTTAATGCGGTTCACAGAATACATCTTACTTACTAAGTTTCTTTACTTACTAAGTTTCAACAGTATAGCTCTTATAGTTTCGGAAAAAAGTGGCTGTGACATACGGACGGACAGACAGACAGACAGACAGACATGACGAATCTATAAGGGTTCCGTTTTTTGCCATTTGGCTACGGAACCCTAAAAACAGCCTCTGAGTCTCATAAATGGCCCTGCGCTGAGACACCTTGCCTCGTCCAGATAACCAACAGAGAGAGACCCTCCCTAATTAATCATCAGACGAACGAAATGTCCCAACACAGGAGCATGCACATCCTCAGCTATGGTTTTCAGGATGCTGTTATGGCTTCCCCATACCCTCCTCATAAGCGACCCCACTTTTTCCCAAATAACGGCAAAAAGTCATCAGTACGAGCCTGTGCGAACATTTCGGAGGCACTGCAAAAACGAGGAAGTCATCATCCTGAAGATGTTATTATATTGAACACGCAAAGTGTCCAAGGATTTTTGGTATGGTTAACCCATAGACCACCCGTGTACAGTCCCTGACAGTATGCTTTAAATAGCGTGATCTTTACTTCTTTTTTTTTCGGTGGGCAAAATCATCTTATGACAACTCTCGCTCTTGGGCGAAGCGGGAGATAGTGTCAGACTCTTACTGACTAAAAAATCCCACCCCGTTTCTTCAAGTCTTCATACCGGGGCTCGAGTTCCCTTTCGGATAACCCTGGCCCCAGTAGGCTTCGACCCGGCTGGGCCCCTGCTGTTGCTGACAACTCCTTGAGGCGCGCGGGAAAAGTGCGCGCCGTCGACGACTTGGGTTTGGTCTGCACAGTTACCGGACGGCCGGACAGCGAGCTACCCATTGCTCACTGTCCGCAAGCCCGCGCCTACGGTGGCCGGAAATCGGGATCGGAATCCCGGCGGCGGCGGCGAGAGCGCCGTTGTCTGATGCGGTCGGCCTCCTCCTTTGCGAGCATTACTGCTTCGCAAAAGTCGGCGACCGGTGATCTTGACTTGGTCAGTACAGCGGACGAATCTAGGGGCCAACATGTTGCCACAGACTGCCAGAGCCCTGCGCTCCCTTTCTATGTCGACATCATCCTTAAGGCCGTCAATAAGATAATGTCCAAGGTATTTAAACTGCGACACCCTTTCTAAGCGAACGCCATTTAAAGTAAATAATGTACCTACCAATTACTCTAGAGAGTAATTTTCCAGTTCGTCAGCGAGTACCTAACCCGACAAGTATACTTCTGAAACTGGGAGTGATACTTGAGTGAACATACTCACATACTTCTTAAAACCTGCTTACTCAAGTATTAAATTTCGTTACTAATTCGATTCTTGCTTGGCAAATGAGCGTATAATTCCATATTAACTAGCGTTTGCCTGTTTACGAAATATGAAGCTACCGAAATAGGTAATACTTGAACGTAACTTGAAATTCTTGAGAAAAACTCGGAATTACTACCTACTCAAAGCCCACTCAACCTTAGTTTGGTCTTCATTGTAATTATTATATTTTGATATTTTTTTCTTTGTCGCAGTTTTATACTAGTAGATATTATGTATTTTATTATCTACTTTAGACCAGTGGTGGCTGAGTGGGAACGGCCCCGACTTACGAGTTGTAGGTCGCGGGTTCAAACCCAGCCAGGTGTATTAATTTGTGTAATGTATGTAGGTAATCACCACTCGCTCTCAAAACGGTAAAGGAAAACATCGTGTGGAAACCGGTATGTCATAGAACCAAAAATTAGAAGACATGTGACATTCCCCAACCCGCACTGGGCCGGCGTGGCGAATTACGGCCCATTCCCTCTCCTATAGAGGAGGCTTGAGTCCCAGCTGTGCGAAAATTATAAAAAGGCTGATGATGATGATGATGACTAGCTTTATAAAAATACCTACCCCACGTAGGCATATGTGAAAAAAAAAATCAAATTTTTGAATTAATAATGTGAAAGAAACGTAATTGTTATTATATTTTCAACATTATATTTGAAACATGTTTAGGTACAGCAAAGTTAATTAATTTATTAAAACTTTATGCACTAATGAAACAATGCGGGCAGAAACTACGGTGCACGGTTCCAATTAGTACACTTTTTCCATGGAGAAGAACCGGAAAGAAACACCATGGTAAATCTTTAAAAAATAAAATTGATCTTTAAAAAATATATATGGTTATACAATATTTCCATATTACAATACTAGCTTTTGCCCGCGGCTTCGCCCGCGCACATAAAATATAGCCTATATCATTCAGGAATAAAGCAGCTTTCTATCAGTGAAAAATTTTTAGCAATCGGACTAGTACTTCCATAGATTACCTCCTACAAACAAAAAAACAAAAAAAAAAACAAACTTTACCTCTTTATTATATTAGTATAGATTAATTAATTAATACGATAGCATTTTAATCAAACCGTATAAAAACGGAAAGTTTTCATAATGAAACAAATAAAATAACACTCGAGCCAAAGTGGGCATTACTCGATCCTCAATAATAACCACTCAAAAGCAGTAAGTAGTGTTCATAAAAAACTATCCAAATTGCACTGAGCGGTGATGGCCGACTGGTAACGGTAAATTTATTTCATCATCATTGCTCTCAAAATGGTGAAGGAAAACATCATGAGGAACCTATGTCTTACATGTCCTAGAACCAAAAGTTCGAAGACATGTGACGTCTACCAACCCGCACTGGCCCCGCGTAGTGGGTTACGGCCCATTCCCTCTCCTAGAGAGGAGGCCTGAGTCCCAGCAGTGGTAATATTATAAGGCTGATTATGCTTATGCTATCCAAATTGATTTATTTGCGGAATTTTATCGATTGAATTTCAGTAATTATTTTATCATAATTATTTCATTTTTTCCAAAAGCTAAATTTTAAAAGTGATTTGAGTGCACAAAGATGAGTTTTATAGATCTTAATTACTTTTAGTAATAGTTCTGTCAATTAGAGCTCACAAAAAAACATATCTGATAGCAGGAATAAAAAATTAATGATATCAATCACTTTTGTATCTTACTATCAGGTGGGATCGCAGGCAAGCACTGTTTTATAATCATTAAAAAAAAGTATCTACACAACTAGACAAAATGTGAAATCATTGAAACAGGCGCAATTTCGGTAAAAAGATGAGAATTCATTACCTCAGCAAAGCTACCAAAAGGGTTGACTCGATACATTTGTTGCCAAATACTGAAAAAACAAAATTAAATATCTTACATTCGGCACCGTTTCCACTCACCAATCATTAACATCGAGCATGACTTAAAAGCTTGTTACTTCATCTAACGTAATCCAACGTGATTTTTGACGACAAGGCAATGCGAAAAAGGAAAGATAACATCTGAAAAGTCTGTTAGTATTCGGTAATTCCGTGATTTACTCAGGTGGGATCGCAGTCAAGCGCTAAAAAAATGTTTTACAAAACTTTTTCCAGGATAGACGCGCTTTTTTTTTTGAACCCTTAATCGTAATTCAGAATTTTGATTAAAGCAAGGCTACTATTGTTATATTTTTTTGACTTTTTAACACAAATTTATAACTTGATTTCTATAGAAGCTTAGAATCCACAAGATATCTGTTTCCAAAATTTCTAATGAAAAATGTGTAATAACGTCATAATCACATAAGAGCGGTTTTACGAAAAACAGTGAAAACGTATGTCGAAATGCATGCCTTTAATGGAAATTAAAGAAATCAGAATGTCTTTATTGTGGGCATAGGTTACATACAGATGTTAAAACTTAATAATATTTGCTGATGACACGACAATAATGCTTAAGAGTGACACTGATAAAAATTTAGAAAATGAAATCGTCCAAGCTTTGGATAATGCAATCAATTGGCTTGAAAAAAACAATTTAAAAATAAATATGACTAAAACCAACATCATACAATTTCAGACATACAATTCTAACATAAATAAACTTGACATTCAATATAAAAATTCTCACTTGACAACTATTGATAATTGTGTATTTTTAGGTATAATAATCGACAAAAAATGCAACTGGAAAGCACATGTAGATAAAATTCTTACAAAAATAGATCGTTTTATATATGTCTTAAAAAGAATTAGACAAACGGTAAACCATGATACTGCAATGCTGGCTTACCATGGTTATGTATCATCCGTACTAAGATACGGTATTATAATATGGGGTAACTCAGTCGATTTTGACAGAGTTTTTAAAGCTCAAAAAAAAATGTATTCGTGCCATTTGTGGAGCTCACTTTTTAGACAGCTGTAAACCACTATTTCAAAAACTTAAAGTTTTACCTTTGCCCTGTTTATATATTTTTGAAATATGTGTTTTTGTCAAGAAAAACTATAATTTATTTGAAACGAATACTGACAGGCCAAATAGCCGAACACGGCATAAAGACAGACTTCGACTGCCACCAAGCAGGTTAAAATTGTTTAAAAAAATGTATATTGCATGTCGATCATTATTTACAATCACTTACCAAATAGTTTACAAGATCTACCATTGACAATGTTTAAAAAAATACTTTTCAATCTGTTTCTATTTAAAAAATATTATACTCTTAAAGAACATCTAGAAGACAAGTCAATAGAACCTGTAATGTGCAAGTTAGATTCAGATTAGATTAATTGACGACACTGACTGTGAATATATTTGCACGCCATGTTATGGCAGGATATGCTGAAACAAATTTACTGTAACACCTTCTGTACCATTTTCTAGCAAATAAATGATTTGATTGATTGATTGATTAAATTATAGTTCCATTTTCTCCCGCCAATTAGGCATACAATGATAAATTACAGATTATACTAAAAAAATATTTAAAAATAATTGAGTCAAAATTTAGTCTGATTTAGTAATGTCAAAATTGAGTCAGAATTGTAAATGTCAAAATTGAGTCAGAATTATAAATGTAATAATATTCTCGTGAAAAAATGTACAAACAGTGTGAGTCAAAAAAATAACACTCAAAACCAGTAACAACACAACCACCACGCATTATGTAAAACTATCCAGATTGATATCAAACCACTAACAAACACTCGAGACATACAATCAATTGAGTGGCTCTCCAATATCTTATCTCAACAATTGAATAACTGAATAAATATTTTATTTTTATTATACGAGAGCACTAAAACTGAAATAGGCTTAGTGCTATTACTCTTTCTGTCGACAAGGATAAGCCTTGAATAGACTATTTTTAGGGTACCGTATCTAAAACGGGAAAAAGGAAACTTCTATAGTGCTTTATTTGTTATTTAAATTCTTTAGTGGTATATATACCAAGATAAGAAATTTCAAATAGGAAACTCAATGGCCTAGATCTGTCAAAATGTTGATTGAAAAGTAAAATTTGTAAAAAAAACTTATTCGCGTGTCACTAGCGTTTTTTTAGGGAGTCGTAGTTAAATCTAGGTTAAGTAAAAACTTTATTGTTGAATTCATAATTAGTTTTAAAAAAAAACTGTTTTTCTACTTATTCACATGTGTGTGCGCGGAACACAGATGCAATCCTGCCCAAAGACAATGATAGCAATCCATTTTTTGGACTGATAACATAGCGAACGTATTTAAAACACTAAGTTTATAATCTTTCTTTTATTATCCAACTTATCTATCTTCTATATACAGGGAGCAATATTTAAATAATAAAAAGTATGAAAACCCAACAAAAAATTCCACCACTGTGGGGTCCAGAATCATGTACTGGATCCATGGTATTCGTTTGTGCATCAATTTCAAAGACACCCAGTATATAAAAGCGAAATACGACTCACTGATTAATTACGAAATCTCAGAAATAGATCTAATAGAGTGTAGACAACCGCTAAGAACGGATTTTACGAAATCCTATCGCTAAGGGGTAAAATGGGAGCCCTATGTTTATGTGGAGTAACCTACTTCCACGCAGGCGAAGCTACAGGCAGTATTTTATAAATACGACATATATTAACGTTAGATGGATACTATAACAACAATTTAAGCTATTCTGTAAGTTATCCAAATGTCCGTTATGAAATACAAATTACTAAGTCACGGAGCAGTGGTGGTAATGGCCTCGACTTACGAATTGTAGGCCGCGGGTTCGAACCCAGCCAGGCGCATTAGTTTGTGTAATTTATTTCATCACTACTGCTCTCAAAACGGTGAAGGAAAACGTCGCAAGGAAACCGGCATGTCCTAGAACCAAAAATTCAAAGACATATGACATTCACCAACCCGCATTGGGGCCGCGTGGTGAATTACGGCCCATTCTCTCCTAGAGAGTAGGCCCGAGTCCCAGCAGTGGGAACATTTAAAAGGCTGATGATATGAAGACTAAGTCACGGAACCTTAATCAAGCGAGCCCGGTGCGTCTGGCCAGTTCTTTGTTATGGCAACCTTTTTTCGCTCAAACTATTAATCTTGAGTTTAATGGTAAGTTATTTTGGGTCATCTTTGAAGGTTTTTATTTTCGATTTTATCAGTTTAATCTAATCTTAATGGTTTTTTTTTTCGGTGGATAAAAATCGTCCAATGACATCCCCCTCTTGGGCGGAGCGGGAGATAGTGTCAGACTTTTACTGACTGAAAAATCCACCCCGTTCCTTCGTTGCCTTTCATACCGGGGTCGAACCTTCCTTTCAGAAACGAATCCTTGGCCCCGGTAGGCTTCGACCCTACTGGGCTCCTGCGGTTTGCTGACAACTCCTTGCGCGCGTGGTCCGGACGATTACCGGACGGTCCACGTCCGCAAGCCCGTGCCAATGGTGATGAATACCTTATTTACAATTTTATTTAAGCTTTCCTGTAAGTTATCCTGTTGTTGGTTACGAAATATTATTTATTAAGTCACGGAACCTTAATTACGCAAGCCCGGCTCGTTTCTGGCCAGTTCTTTGTTATAGCTACCTTTTTCCGCTCAATCTTGAGTTTAGTGGTCGTTAATGATTAGAGCACAAGCGATTTATTTTCACTTAATTGTACTTAAATATAAAAGTTATTTTGGGTCATTTTTGAAGGTTTTTGTTTTCACATTTAACAGTGTAATCTCATCTTAATGGTGTAATTACGGAGTTAAGTTGGTCGTTAGCCCGCATACGGGTAATCGTGTGACTTAATCCGATACTTTGTTTACATACAGCTCATTTTACAATAGATGCAAACTGAAAATCTTTGCTATAATTATATAACATAACAATATATATCTAATACATAAAAAAAAGGTTTTTAAGAGTTTCTGATTACGAAAATTATTTCATTAATTGTATAGAATAATAGGATGTAGCTAAGGGTTTGACCTCAGCAACCGAATGGCGCGCACTGTTCCCGCGCGCCTCAAGGAGCTGTCAGCAACAGCAGGGGCCTAGCTGGGTCAAAGCCTACTGGGGCCAGGGTTATCCTAAAGGGAAGCTTGGTCCCGGTACGAAAGGCACGAAGGAACGGGGTGGGCTTTTAGTCAGTAAGAGTCTGACACTATCTCCCGTTCCGCTCAAGAGCGGGGATTGTCATTGGATGATTTTTCCCACCATAAAAAAAACCTCAGCAACCGAAATACTGCAGGAAATAGCTATAGTACCTAATAGTAATAAATATCCTTCAAGCCAAGTTACAACCGTGTCGCTTGTGCCAAACGCTTCGAGTTGGCCACACCCCCAATTCTTTTGTTCTGAACACGTGACAGAGCGTTGAGACGACGTCATTCCAGTACATTTGAAACTTTCTACTAGCGTTTACGATTGCAGATTAGCAACTTGGCTAAGGGGTACAGAAAACTGAAATAATGTTTCAATACTCTTACTCGAAAACCCGCTCAAATGAATACCACTTTCAGGCACAAAATTTACTGTTTTCTGTACTAGTGCAGAAAAGTGCGCAAGCTTGTCAGTTGAAGCGACCCCCAAGAGTCGCGCGTCAATAACCCGTTTAGTTATTTATTTCTAAGGGTGAGTTGCACCATTTTACTATAACGATAACAAAGCCGGTAACAGTTCTCAAATCGTCGAATTGACCGATAGGCGGCCGTTTCACGGCTGGTTAAGGTTTGGTTATCGTTATAGTTAAATGGTGCAACTCACCCTAAGTGTATAAATTGAAAACATAGTTTGATACATGAGGAAATTTGACACTGTACCACTCCCATATCTGGTTTTGGTTATTTTTTTTTGAATATATATGTATAGCTGGTAATAACATCGCATTGGCGTTAGCTGTAATGGTGTTATTTACAAAATTTTAAATAAATAAATAAATAAATAAATAAATAAATAAATAATATCAATCCGAATTCCTCAGTCACAATGAAAGACTTTCTCCACTATAACAAAACTAGCTTCTATCAGCGGGTTCGCCCGCGTGAATTGAAGTTGTCCCAAAACTTTGGTCCCCCATGTCATCCCCTTAGTGGGTGAATTTCGGAAAATCCTCTCAATTAGTACTTGCCTACGTCTTACAAGGAAACCATTTGCAAAATATCACACTCTTTGTTTCCATAGTTTCGGCTGGGCATTGATATGTCAGTCAATCAGTTTCTCCTTTTATATATATATAGATGTACTTTTATTACATTATCGGATTGCTACCTGTCATGAATTAGCTGTTTGTTCTATCAAACAGATTCCCGATGCCAATACAGAATTAGATTATCGAAGTACTCGAACCGACGACGCTTGTCAAGCCTGTCCGAACACGGGCAATCTCGTCATCGTTCATTTACCCTAGGTTAGCCCAAATTCGGGACGAGCGGCAGACCAGCGATATAGTTGGTACCGCAGTAATCTAATTTACTCACTATCTGTGAACATAGCTTTGAATCTATAGAGTACGGAATCGCCTTGGTGGCGGCCACTGCTGGAAACTTTTCTTTTTTTTTTTCGTTGTGTATAAATCATCTTTTGGTTTGGGAATTCCAGATAATTTCAAAATCCCGGGACTTGAGACAGCCTTCAATGAAAGTCCCAGATATTACCGAGACTTCGAGACCTTTAAGAAAAAAACCTTTTTTATGTTATATTTTTAAGAGGGTTACCCATATAAAAAAAATAATTGAGTTAATTTCTGGCGAAAAGGATTAAAAAAGGCATAACTTTTTGTAAAATCAGCACAGAAAAAATATTAATAGGGAACTTTAACGTTAATTTCAGTTTAAATAATTGCTTTGTTTATTTCTTTTGACTACAATATAGATTCGCTTATAAGCAGTTAAATCTTATAGTTATAAAAAGAAATAAGTTAAAAATCATAAAAAAAATTAATAACTTTATTATAAGTTATCTGGTAGTACTTGTATATAATTGGGTCATAATCACAACATTGTTAATTCTTATAATCATAGATTTGTTTCATAATTAAATAATCTAAATATAAAAATAATAAAACAGAACATATTAATTAGAGTTATTGGTGGATTTAATAAAATAGGCTAATAGAAAAAGTAAAGCTTCAACAGCTTTGTCCGATAATCTGTTTTCGATTTTTGTAATAATGCCACCGGACAAAGAGAACTCTCTCGTTTTCAATAGATGTCAGTTTAATTATGTTTAAAGCTTTATACAGTAGTTCCAAACTTTCTGTACATTTTCTATAACAATTTCGACAATATTGGTTCATCTCAAGTCTCGATCCAAAAGTCCCGGGACTCGAAACAACTAAAATTACGAAAAGTTCCGGGACTTTGAGACGAATGACGTCCCGGGACCCACACCCTACATCTCTCGCCCTTAGGCGGAGCGAGAGATAGTGTCAGACTCTCCCGCTCTGGCCAAGGGTGGGGGATGTTATCTGGATGATTTTTTCCAACCGAAAAAAAAATCCACAATTTTCTGTGTTCTGTGTTTCAATTGAACAATTTAGTAAAGTAGGTAACGTTACCAAAATGTTCAATTTAAACACAGAATACATATTGTGGATTTTTTTTTTTGAGACCATTTTAGGGCCTATACAAAACAGTCTTAGACTTTCGCATAGACTAGTCTGTCTTGCACTTGCGAAACAAGTTTGTCTAAGACTGTCTTGTCTCAAGTGTGCGCATGCCTTCATTGTTATCTAGACGTCGAGTTAATTGAATAATCGGGTCGTTCTATAACTTTGAGAATACTAAAATAATATACACACATCACTATTTATGAATAAAGAAAATAATAGGTATAATGTTAACCTTTTTGTTTCAGGTTTGCAACTTAAGTGGAAATATTGATACCTCATCTTGGTTGGCAGAATAAGTAAGTAAAACAATATATTTTTTTTTTATAGAATTTTTACAAACTTTTATTTACTTTCACCTATCCAGACGTTAGTCTGTAATCAAATCTTGCAAATTAAATTTGATCCACTTCCCGTTACCGATTGAGCAAAAATTTTGTATGCATGTGTAAATCAGATGATAATGCAAAATTATTATGACATGGAGCTGATCTTAAGATGGAACCGGAAGGTGGAGATAGGAACGTAGATAACCCGTGTTTGAGTTTTTTTTGAATGAACGAGTATTAATTATATAGATATATATTGGGCTATAGAAGCTTGCAATGAAAAAATATTTTTCATTAAAAAAAAAATAATTTCAAAATGTAATTGATCTTGTAATGAGTATCTTATGAATTTTAATCAATTCAATTTACATTATTTCAACAATTAGGACGATTCTGTAACAACGATACAGCAATTTATTAATCATTGATCTTTTTCTGCGGATATACCTAGTATGTAAATATTCATTTGTCAAAATACTAACAACTTTACAATAATGTATTACTAACATCATGAACAACAACGTTTGTTCTATGAATTTTTACAAAACATAATTAATTTTTCAAAAACAAACCTTTAAGATTTTTTTGTTCTAACACATTTCAAGTCTGTATTTTTCTATACTTACCTACGTCTGTATGATGCGACGCAAGCGTATCAAACACACCCGCCACGCGATCTTCGCTTCCCTCCGCTATTGTACTGTCGCTTGCTTCGTATAGACTTCATAATATTTTGAACGTTCAATTTAAATATTTTAATTTTTGTATGAAAACTTTTCTTTTATTTTATAAAAATAAGCTTTTATTTAAATACTACAACAATACATTCATTTTATAAAAATAAACTTTTATAAAAAAAAAGTTTGTAGATATCAAAATTGTTGTGTAATTACCTCATTGCTTGTAAACAAACATGTATATGTAAGTCTACGCTTGAGATAACAAACCTTCAAAATAACCTTCACGGTAACCGTTTAATTAAATTATTGAGGTATCATCAAGTTGTCAGTTAAGGCTCGCTAAGATGGAGAGAATTTCACGTTAATTGAAAAGCCAGGGTATCACGCAAGCCACGAGCAAAAACGTTTTTTAAGTTCGGTCTCGCTGGCAAAAACGCCATTTTCTAAGGTGGCCTTATGGGCCTGATGAACTTTGACGTCAGAATTCATTTCTCACTATTCACCCGATAACCGACCACGAGCCCATATCGTCGACGGCGCCTACAGAGATGTCAGCAAAAGGTGGCCTAAAGAGATGTCAGCAAATTTTCAACTGTCCAGCTATCACGATTCATAAGATTCTGCCTGGTCACAGACAGACGGACAGCGCAGTCTTAGCAATTGGGTCCCGTTATATCTTTGGGTAAGCCTAAAAACGCAGCCTCTAATATGTCTCAATCTTTTTTCCTCAATATACCATATTCGAAACAAAAATATCCCCTCATGTATTATGTGTAAAAGAGCCTGTATGTGAACAATATACGGGCTTATATTTCAAAAGCAATTAATATGGGAAACCACTGAAAGTGAATTAAGCGTATAATATATATATGATATAATGGAAGTGATCCAACCGCACAGAGGAACAATTACCAGTAATGAAACATCTGTTATGATTAATTATAGAGTGTACAGTATGTCTTTATACTTGTAACAAAAATAATGGTGAATTATCGAGGCGCAAGTGGAGGAAAAAAGTAAAAAAAAAATCAGAATCGCAGGTTTTTCATAAAATTAGGTTTTTGATAAAAAACCTAGGTTTTTGATGAAAACCCGTAAGATGACATTTTAAACTCAATTTCATCATAAACCTAATTTTTTTACCAAAAACCTGAACTAGTTTGGGTTTATGATGAAGTTCTTGTCAAAAATCATAGGTTTGCTTTGTTTTATGACAAATAAAGCAATTTAAATGAAACAATCCATCATCATTTGCAATTTAGTAGAAATAAAACAATTTTTTATTTATCAAAATTTAACATCCATGATCCAATCAGCATTCTTCTTCTTCAATCCAATTATAAAATGAAATGTTTTCAAAACAAAGCAAACCCTGAACTGCTAATAGGATGGAGCTATCCATCCTTATATCAGTTCAGTTTAGGTAGTCAAATGGATCGCATGGATGGAGCTCGGGGAAGGACCTCGGTAGTGAAAACTTCAGACAGAATGTACGAGACGACATTGGGCAAACGACAAATGAGAGCTAGTTTGCTTAAAGGTTATTTATTACTATTATTTATTTATTAAATCTTTATGCACAAAAACTGTACAAATTTGGACTTAATGCCTTAGGCATTATCTGCCAGTCGACCTTAGGGTGGTGCAGAAACATAACACGGCAGGCGCAACTTAATAAATATATATAATAAATATGTTTAATATATTATAATAATTTATATAAATATTAAATATATTTATTATATTTTTTTATTTGGTTATGTGCTTAGATCAGAAAAAGTAGATAGGAATGTTTGAAGTTAGTTTAACAACACACAAATAACTTTTCATATCGTTAAGACACAGTCAATATTATGACAACTTACTCTTATATACTACATTATTTTTAATATATGCAAAACCTGAATGAAGTTAGTTTAGAATCAGTAACAGACTAGATTCCAATTATTTTTACACCATGTTTTATCGTTTCCCAAAAATATTTTAAAAAGGTCACATGTTGGACACCACTGGCACTAAGTACAACACTGGTCATGGCAGGTCATAGCAGGCATGAGATGCCAGCGCACAGCGGGAAGCAAGAGCAATACAACCCCTCCGTAGCCCGGATGGCCAGGTTACTACGTACATATTTTTGCTAACATAACGAACTTATAACTTTGTGATTTTTCATGATACAGTTATGAAATTTTGAACATAGATTCTTTACATAAAAATACTAGTTCTCGGATCTTGAAAAATGCCCATCCCAACATAGTTGCTTTGACAACAAAAATATAATCTTTTATCGAAATTCTCATGATTTTCATTTCAATATTTAGGAGAAATAAGTCACATTTTACGGATTTTCTCGTCACATTCTTTGACAGTCCTTTTAACGCAATCCAAACCTCAAAAAGACTGAGTATAAAAAAAAAGGTCAGGGTAATTTCTAGACCTTTTTGTAGACTTATTATTAGGAGGACTTCTTTGGCATAGTGGCTACTTTGAATTGAGAGGTTTCATCACCCTTTGAGAGTTGATTACGTTGTAAACCTTATTTTATGTTTGTGATTCGGTTTTGTGAGAGCAAAATTGATTATGTCTACAACAAATATGGTATGTTTGACTGGTCATCTCTTAGCTGCCAGTGACTTTATTCAATTTTTATCTTTTAATGTTATTAGTTTTTTTTTACTTATTATTTAAATTATGCTCACGTAATTAAAGCAACAAGATGTATGTAATCAAGATTATAATGTAACTTATAATTATGATTAATAAGAATGTAGAATGGAAGAAAAAAACGTATTGCGCCGACCTCAAACAGTACGAGACAATGGCAGAAAGAAGAAGAAGAAGAAGAGTGTCTATGGAGTTTCTTGCACGTTCTTCTCCATAGAGATCTACGCTTTGGAACGTGCAATTTAGCTTCACTTTTTTTGGACTGAGTGACATTTAACTATACAAAAGTTCCTCTAAATAGTCTTTGATTTTTTTTCAATTTGTTGAATACTATTTGTGATAATTTCGAGAAAGATATGCTAAAATACTTATTTATTTGTCCTAGTGACAAAGGTGATGCAAATAAAACAACCAAAACCGAGAAAAGTCTACAGGATGTATAGCTACTAGCTACACACTTTGTGCACTTTTGCTTTGATTACACAATTACAATATCGTCAATTAATATCAGTTGAAGTTAACAAATGTTTATTTACAGCGGTAACTAAACTGAAATGGAACCGGACTGTGCTGGCTTGTAAAAAAGCATTCGGTAATCGACAGTGTGTGTTTTTTTTTTGTTATTAATTATAGTTTGGAGAATTTACAGCTACGCTTTTACCAATCGTATTCCAATTTATTTGTTAGTTCAATTTATGTTACTAGTAGGCACAGAAAATAATCATAGTATAAGTATCTAAGTATGAATAAAAATTGCTAATATTTACTAAACAAATAAAAAGCTCTTTACACATCAGTTGCTCAGCTGTCGTTTACTACGAAAATAAACAGAATTATTTGCTCCAAGAGATGATACTCCTACTTCAAGTACATGTATAAAACTAAAAACAAACTGAGCGCACGTACGCAACATATGCTGCGCATTATGATATCTTGCCTGTTCTTTCGTATCTCAGAAAAATAGACACGGTTTCTACAGCATAGGATACTGGAAGCGAATTAATGTCAAAAAGCCTGTCATCTAATTAATAATTATGTTTAAAAAAAAAACAAAGTGAGTAAAACAGAACTGAATTCTATTTCATTACAAAGTAAATAAAAATTAATTTTAATCCTAACATAAATAGTTTGTCTCTCCGCTAGTGAAGAGCAATCCTAGCTATCTTTATCTTATTGTATTAACTTACAGCTAGTAAATATATGTATTACTTATCAACTGAACGGGTCAATCTCAACGTTAAGTAACGCGTACCGTCTGTGGGTGGGTGTCCATCTTGAAATACAGAGATTCTTACATGCCTCGGAAACCACATTAAAACATTGACCCCGGGAGTCATTTGTACATCTCAGACAAAAATACATAACGGTGGAGAGAACTTGGAAAATCTAATAGCAGTCTTACCAAGGGGTACTTTAATAAAACTTAGGCCAATTACTGGTTTTTACTCATAACAAATAAATAACTGTGTTCAAATATTCGTTATATTACACAATATTAATACAATACATGCATAGCCAAAAAACTAAATTAATGTTTGAGCTAGTCATCTATGAACAATTATTGCCCGACTCTGAGCTACCTTTACCTACAAAGACTTCACATTTAAAGCCATTTTGTGCCAAAAATATTCAGTTTTTCTGTCGCGACACGACACGTCTACGTTAGGCCAAAAATAAAGAAGTAACCTATTAATTTACTTTTACACCTACATTAGGTAGGACCTACCCTGAAACCATGTTAAGTTAGCTAATTCAAGACACACAAAGAGAGACGATTCTCCTTTATAAAGGACCACAAATTCTAGTTGTTGGGTAGGACAGGATTGAGTCATAATGACGATAGGTACAGAAGGTCAACTCCTTACAGTGAGTGAAAATGCACGCACACATGTACAAATGATTTACGTACAGCGAATGCAAGTGCACTCACAACTTGTATTTCTTTGTTTTCTTACTTATTAAGAGTACGTATAATGATAAACATTAACTTCTAATTGTTTGAAATTATCAAAACGGTACATTAGGTAAGTACCTACATACTCCTGAAATAAAAAGTATCCGTCAGTGATCTTTATTTTTCGACGGCCAGATAATATAATATTACTTGAATTAACATTAACATGACAAAATTTTCACGTGCTATAAAATACGGGAGCTAAATAAACATTATTATATAAGTTTACATAGATTTCGAATATTATAGAAATAGAGTATTAAGTATTTAAAAGGCGCATTATACAATAAAATTATTAAAATACATACATATTAAATATAATTACGTTAAATGATCGTTCGAACATCAGTTGTTATTATTTCAAACGTTACACACACACAACTAAGTGCCAGGAACTCAAAATTATATCGAAGTAAAGAGTTTACATAAACTGAAGAAAACGTTTAATTTATTTATTAGCTGAATAACTGATAATTTATTGAATGGGAACAACAATAACTTATTATTGAATTATTATGACGTTTTATAATTTTCTATGATAATGTAGAAAGTAGAATATAATAGAATAAACTTTAATGTACCTACAGTATCAAGGAATAGTATCTGGTATAATATTCGGTTGGTAGGAAGTAACGCCGTAAAATAGCCATGTTGGTTTGGTTGGAAGGTAATTTCTCAGTCGATCTGATGACATTTCGGATATTTCACTAAAACATGCAAATCACACCCTTATCTTCTAGATGCTAAGAATAATATCTAAATAAACAGTTAATAAAGCAGATATTGGTACTTCTCCATCAATATTACTTTTAGGCCCGTATTACAGAACGTCACTCAAAACTCAAGCGTTACTTAAAACTAGTTTCAACTCTGGTTTTAAGTAACGCTTGAGTTTTGAGTGACGTTCTTTACTACGGGCCTTAGTTTTTAGTTAAAAATGTATTTTTTTTTTAATTCTGGTAATATTAGTATTGATTTAAAAGAACCTTTGCCTGTGTCTTTACACGACACGTACGGCGACGTACGTGACGCACGTAAGCTCGTACCATGTACGTGTCTATGTACACGTGCGGGCGCCCGTTTATGCTCATTGTATGGACCTTCTGTCCATGTGTGCGTGCACCTATTTTTGCTTGATGTATGGACCTTCTGAACTCGAGGCACCCATGACACTCACGACTAAATGCCAAAGAAGAATCTTTGATTTCTTTGGCCACATTGCCATAAAGAGAGGTGGACCTGGAAAAGTTGCTACTCACAGGAAAAGTGGATGGAAAAAGACCCAGGGGCAGGAGTCCGACACGTTGGTCTGACCAAATCTATGCTACACTGTAGACCACAATCTGCGACGCCATCCACATCCCCGAAGATAGTCGGATAACATGGCGGTGTACTTAGCCAAGGTCGCTGATGAAGCTGAGGGAGATGACCAGGTATGACCAGGTAGGCATGCTGGTGGTCAGGATACGCCTTATAGTAAGTGCTAGCTATATGGCTCGCTGCTCGAAAGCTTGAGGAAGTGATGATGACGTCACAAAGTAGTAGCTGCACGAAGGCTGCGTTGACGTTCATTGTCAAGGGTCACCAGTTTAGTGGTATGCGGAACAGAGACTAAAGTCCCACATACCTCCGTTGGTAAGGGAGGAGACTCCGACCAGACGGGTGTTATGTCTGGTGGGCAACTGCCCGATAGATGATTTCGGGCTGTTCTACATGTTCTAATTAAGCGGAGAACTTTAATTGCGCGATGCAGGATTAGTTCTTATGTGACGCTACAGATGTCGTTACATATATATATATAGATATAGAAATTTATTCGTCGTTCATATATATATAGATATTTATTCGTCGAGGCCGCAATTCTCAGCGTTGAGGATAAACGAAGCTTGGAGGAAGAGCAAGATTGACCTTCTGAACTATTCCGTGACAATGGACTTAATAGCATTTATCAAGAGGGTGTCGATTACATAGTACATTTTCCTTCTTTATTCGATTACGGAACATTGGTTCGGACAGAATGTTTGGTTTCCTCTCGACTAAATTGGATAAGTCTGGACTGGATAAGTCTGGATTGGATAATTTTGGATTGGATAGGTGAAGGTACAGATATAGGTGCATAAATTAGGTATCTATTTAACATGCGCTCGAAGGCAAATACATGTACGAAGCTTTTTATATGCTTCTTTACTTTAATTAAACGTTTTTTTATTTTTAGGGTTCCGTAGTCAACTAGGAACCCTTATAGTTTCGCCATGTCTGTCTGTCCGTCTGTCCGTCCTCGCTTAATCTCTGTGACCGTTAGCACTAGAAAGCTGAAATTTGGTACCAATATGTATATCAATCACGCCAACAAAGTGGTAAAATAAAAATTGGAAAAAAATGTTTTTAGGGTAGCCCCCCTATATGTAAAGTGGGAAGTGATTTTTTTTTTAATTTCAACCCTAACGTGTGATATATTGTTGGATGGGTATTTAAAAATGAATAGGGGTTTACTAAAATCATTTTTTGGTAATGTCAATAATTTCGGAAATAATCGCTCCAAAAGTAAAAAACAATGTGTGTCCCCCTCTAACTTTTGAACCATAAGTTTAGAAAATATGAAAAAAATCTGAAAAGTAGAACTTTATAAGGACTTTCTAGGAAAATTATTTTGAACTTGGTGGAAAGAACAGTTTTTGTACAAAAAAGACAAAAGGGTTCTACAAAATAATTTCTGGACTAAGTTTGTAGTATAATCGTATATGCAAGCATTTTTTTAAACTCATAAGTGGGTACACTTATTGTGACGGACGGGAAACTACGGAACCCTACACTGAGCGTGGCCCGACACGCTCTTGGCCGGTTTTATTTCATGAGAAAAATTGCACCCGAGCGAAGCCGGGGCGGGCAGCTGTCTACTATAAAATGTTGTACAAAAATCAATACTAGAAAGTCCCAATCGCTGTTTCCAAGTATGACCCAGTTTATTCCATCTTTTGACTAAAAACATCGGCAGATGTAAAATCTAATTGCACTGAACAATAGATATAGGTAAACAGCGCAATCTTTGAGTGAGGGCGTTTAATTCTAAAGACAAATAAAGGGTGGATACGGAACAACCCTTAATTCAATTAGGTAGCCGTGTGTGGTGACGACCCTTCGTTGGATTCATTCCGAAAACTGAAAACATTTCAATTACACTGCATGAAGAGATATTTTAGTCCCTTTTAATATCACATTATTTATGGTTTAAAAACTTTTGAACCATAAGTTTAGAAAATATGAAAAAAATCTGAAAAGTAGAACTTTATAAGGACTTTCTAGGAAAATTATTTTGAACTTGGTGGAAAGAACAGTTTTTGTACAAAAAAGACAAAAGGGTTCTACAAAATAATTTCTGGACTAAGTTTGTAGTATAATCGTATATGCAAGCATTTTTTTAAACTCATAAGTGGGTACACTTATTGTGACGGACGGGAAACTACGGAACCCTACACTGAGCGTGGCCCGACACGCTCTTGGCCGGTTTTATTTCATGAGAAAAATTGCACCCGAGCGAAGCCGGGGCGGGCAGCTGTCTACTATAAAATGTTGTACAAAAATCAATACTAGAAAGTCCCAATCGCTGTTTCCAAGTATGACCCAGTTTATTCCATCTTTTGACTAAAAACATTGGCAGAGGTAAAATCTAATTGCACTGAACAACTATAGATATAGGTAAACAAGGCAATCTTTGAGTGAGAGCGTTTAATTCTAAAGACAAATAAAGGGTGGATACGGAACAACCCTTAATTCAATTATGTAGCCGTGTGTGGTGACGACCCTTCGTTGGATTCATTCCGAAAACTGAAAACATTTCAATTACACTGCATGAAGAGATATTTTAGTCCCTTTTAATATCACATTATTTATGGTTTAAAAGCTTTCGCAGTCCTCATTGTAGTTAAGTAGCGATTACTACTGTGTACGTGTAATGAATTATTTTGTACAATTTTCTTTTTTTTGTTTTAATATTTATGACAGCTTTGGGAATAGGGTTATTCCCGAGTGGTCAGGGCCAGTCTTGTAATACAATATTACAAGGCTGGTCCTGGCTATAACTATTAAATATTTGATTTATTTCATTATTTATTTATTGGTAGATGGTTAAATCAATAATTCACAAAATATGGCCCAGAATTATCTACACTAACATTATAAAGAGGTAAAGTTAATTTAGTTGTTTTTTTAGGGTTCCGTAGTCAACTAGGAACCCTTATAGTTTCGCCATGTCTGTCCGTCTGTCTGTCTGTCTGTCCGTCTGTCCGTCCTCGCTTAATCTCTGTGACCGTTAGCACTAGAAAGCTGAAATTTGGTACCAATATGTATATCAATCACGCCGACAAAGTGGTAAAATAAAAATTGGAAAAAAATGTTTTATTAGGGTAGCCCCCCTATAAGTGGGAAGTGATTTTTTTTTTAATTTCATTCCTAACGTGTGATGTATCGTTGGATAGGTATTTAAAAATGAATAGGGGTTTACTAAAATCATTTTTTGATAATGTCAATAATTTCGGAAATAATCGCTCCAAAAGTAAAAAACAATGTGTGTGTCCCTCTAACTTTTGAACCATAAGTTTAGAAAATATGAGAAAAATCTGAAAAGTAGAACTTTATAAGGACTTTCTAGGAAAATTATTTTGAACTTGATGGAAAGAACAGTTTTTGTACAAAAAGACAAAAAGATTCTACAAAATAATTTCTGGACTAAGTTTGTAGTATAATCGTAAGCATTTTTTTTAACTCATAAGTGGGTACACTTATTGTGACGGACGGGAAACTACGGAACCTTACACTGAGCGTGGCCCGACACGCTCTTGGCCGGTTTTTGTTTGTAGGAGGTAATCTCTGGAAGTACTGGTCCGATTGCTGAAATTTTTTTCACCAATAGTAAGGTGCTTTATTATAATGCAAATAACACAAAACGAAAATTAAGCGTTTTTCAAGGACATCCAAGTTGTACAGACGTATGTACAATTGGCGCTCGAGGGGTTAAAAAAAATACATTCAGTCGAACATACAACCTCCTTCTTTTTGAAGTCGGTTAAAAAAGAGGGTAACCACTTCATGACCCTGTCCGTACAATATTTTAGATTTAATTACTAAACTTTTGTAAACAAACTTCAAACAACTAGACTATAATAACAATAGATAATATTGAAATTATAAGGGTAATTGTACTGTTTCACCCCGGGATGTTTGAAGAAAAACTTTTGGAAATATTGTATGGGCATTGACTTGAAAGTAAACTTGATGATCTTATTAACCCTATATTGGACGGCCTTCGAAAGAGAACGATATCGCGTGGTTGTATTTATTACAAATGTAATCATCTTTTAAAATGACAATAAAACTGGGATACGTATCAATCAAGTTTTTGTTTTTTGTTATTCAACATGTAAGATAACAAACGTACATCTTGAAAGTACCAGGCTACTCAGAAAGTTTTACGAAAACAGTTTTTATGTACACGGCACTGGCCACTTGTAATTATTTTGAAAACTTTGGTTATTTAAAAGTAAAAATGCCACAGTTCGAATTTTGAATTTCCCTCCACATTTTTATGAGAACCAAAGCAATTTGTTGTGTATTATTTAAAAATGGATCTGCATCGGCTACTGAATCGATTTCAACTATTTTTAAAACGTGTTTTATCCTAATAATCAAGCATTATTTCAAGATGAAAAAATTACCTAGGTTGTTAAATCTACACTAATATTATGAAGAGCTCCGGTTGCAAACATATTTAAAAATAAATTAAAAAAGCCCTCAACCGACACTTGACGCTTATAGAGGCATAATAAACAAACGGAAAAACGCGAGCGTACGGTAAATCGACTGTCAAAAGAAGAAGAAAACAAAACAAAAGGTGATTAGGGTAAATACATAAATTGTTATTATTTACGTCTATTTTAAATCTGATTCGGGTATATCTAAAATGTGGCTGTATTTAACTGTGTGTTTAATTGTTACTGTGGCCGTTCGGATTACGATATTAATCCATCGAGATTACTATTGTAATCCACACTGAGTTAATTGAGCAAACTGAGCCATGCGATTCCTTGAAAGGCAACCCAATAAACTCTTAAGTAATTAGCCAATAATGTTGACTTGTGAAATAAACAAGTAACACAAACCATGAAACTAATCGATTGAGGTCTTTGCCCAGCAGTACTACTAATCTGATTGTAGTAGTGCTGACTAGCTATTTATAGTTATAATTTATTACAATCATCTAAAATAAATCAAAATACAAAATTTGGCTATTATGGAGCGACATGGTCAAAATTGTGACAAAGCTCTTTAATAATAGTAGTTTATGTGACTAGGGGATAAAGCAGTGTCTTTAAGTCGCGGGTGGCATGTTGAATTCCGAACGAAACGAAGGTTGCTGATTTTAATCCCGAACGATAGTGAGGGATTTATAAAATTAACTCCCGAGCATTGCGAGGGAGTTAATATAGAAACCTGAGTGAAGTGAGGAATTCAAGCCGCCCAAGACAAAGACAGCTTTATCCCCGTGTTGACAATTTTTGATGTTCCAAATTCAATTCTTATTATTCCCTAGGAATCGGCCATACTGCATTATCTCCCTAGGGATAGAATGACTTGCTTAAGGTGAGGTTTGTATGACGTATAAAACGACATTATCGAGCAGGTGGTGTAAAAAGATATTTAAAAAATGAATAAATTAGCTTTTGCCCACCGCTTCGTCTACCCGCTCTATCGATGAAAAATTTTATTTACACCACCTACTCGATAATATTGATTTATACGTCATACGAGTATAAACCTCACATAAAGCAAGTCATTCTATCCGGGAGATAATGCAGTATGGCCAATCCCTAGGGAATAATGAGATTTGAATTTGGAACATCAAAAATCGTCAACATTGTGAATTAAAATTTACATGCATCGAACAAGTTGACTCGAAATTCATACTGGCCACTAACAAAAAAAGAAAATAGAATAAAACGAACTTACTGACGGGAGCGTTTTAGAAAATTAAAACTATAGAATCTTGGAGTAGTGAATTTTGTTTGTTTGATGAACTTGTAAATATAATACTTATATTTCTCTAATATATAAAGAGTTCTAAGTATACGAGTAAATGTGGATGAATGGAGAGGGAGAGGAAGGCCGAAGAAAGTTGGTAGGATTGTGTGAGGAGTGATATGATCTATATACAAACTGAAAGATGTAGAGTTCCAAATAAACTATCTAACTGATGTGCCCCAAACCAATTTCATAAGAAAGGCAATATTGCGTAGATGGTTTTTGATCATGAAAATAAGTTATAAAACAATGCTTTCTTTTTTTCCAACAGATAAACGAAATATGTTTCATGTTTAGCGTAATACGCCGCCGGATGTTTGTTAGTAGCTCATAAAAATTCACGAAACACTGATTGAATATTGATATACATTGCAGATATATATCTATATTTATTTTATTACAGTTATTTTATCCAAAAGTAAAAAGCGAAGTCGTGGATCTTTGTCGTCCACGGCCTCGTCAAGGCTTTTCATGGCCATTTCATGTTTGTTATTATAATGCATTTTCCCTGGATAAATTAGCCTTTTATATTTGAAGTGGTTTTTCCAACGAAATTCATGATATTAAAATAATTTATAGTTTATAAGTACTTAGGAAAAGTGCAGCTACATTTTTGTAAATGAATTTTCAGAATCGGTTCAATAGTTTCAGAGATTACCTTCTACATACAAACTTAAAAAAGAGGTAAATCTATATTAGTATAGATAAATAATATGCAGCTTCCTATTAGCATTAGAATTGCTGTAATCAGATCTTTTTCAGATGTTATGTTAGGGGTGGCTAGCATGAGGTCCTTAAAAAAAAGAACATACCGCTTTCTCACTATATTTTCCTTCACCATTTTGAGAGCAATGGTGATGAAATAAATTACAAAGTGAAGCCTGTCTCGTTTTGAACCCACGACAAACCACTCATGAAGAGCCATTACCACTGGAATACAGTTGGAGCCTCTTTACAAAATGTATTAATTTAAATCAAACCCAATAAGTAGATATAGTTTATGATGCAACTTGACAACGTGACGTTAACATGAAACAACCAAGCCGATAACGTAATGCCGGTAATTCAATAACTTTATGTCATCCATTATCTAAAACAAATAGATCCAGTTTCCGATTCCAATTCATTAATTAATCAATTCAAATGAGCTGTCAAAGCTCGTGTTATTGCCTTTGTAATTCAGTCAATTTAGACATGAGGTTACAAAAATTCGCACCCTGTTGAAAATGTGATGGTGCTTTGAACAATCCTACCACTTTGGGTGCGATGTATTGTAACCTAGCCCCAGTTTTTTGGTCTAATTTGACTGGACTATTGGCTAATGAAATAACAAACAATAATTTGAATGAAAAATTACAATCATTTTCAGAAATATAACCATCCTTGAGGTAATTTGAGTAATGTTCTGTCAGGCACGACGATTGTTAAAAAGTTCGAAACACCAGATTTGTCACGGCACCGATATGTCACGTTGTCGATCAAGGACTTTGTAATTTTGGCAAATATTACTTATAGAATGGTCCCTATTGTTTATTTATTACAATTATTTTTTGCATTTACCTACCTACAGTAAAAAAGAAAGTACAGGGAGACCATAATTCATCATCATCATCATAATTTTAACCGTAAGACCACTTTAAACATAAGTATCGCCATCTCGTACTGGGCCCGCGTGGTGGATTACGGCCCATTCCCTCTCCTAGAGCGGAAGCCTGAGTCCCGGCGGTGAGAACATTATTAAGGCTGATGATAATGATGAAGTATCACCAAAACGACCGTTTCTGTGCGTCTCGCATCCATGAGACCCTCACCGGGCCATAGGCCCACCTTGTGGAAGGCCTTTCAACGCTGTTTCTTCCGGTACGTAGTCACCATTCCAGAAATGTACAACCCTATCGACCATTTGTTCTAAAAGAAATGTGCCCACTATCATTTAAGTTTGGCGATTCTTCGGGCTATGTCGGTAACCTTGGTTCTCCCTGGTTCAGTAATTTTAATATACCTACAGGGTTACCTATTTGTGAAACACTGGCAACCTCTCAGGACTATGTAATAGCATCATAAACAACAACTTTTGATTTTCATCCAAATATAAAAGGCTTCGCTCCCGCTCTTCCCTACTCTACCCTACTCTACCCTACTCTACCCTTCTCTACCCTACTCTACTCTACTCTACCCTTCTCTACCCTACTCTACCCTACTCTACCCTACTCTACCCTACTCTACCCTACTCCACCCTACTCTACCCTACTCCACCCTACACTACCCTACTCTACCCTACTCTACCCTACTCTACCCTACTCTACCCTACTCTACCCTACTCTACCCTACTCTACCCTACTCTACCATACTTTTTTTTTTCATAAGAACCTTCTCCCCACTGTAACAAACACAACAAAAAAAGAATTAGCGAAATCGGTCCAGCCGTTCACGCGTGATGGCGTGACCAAGGAAATAGGGATTCATTTTTTTAAATGTTTGTACATAGATTTAAATTCCTTTGTTCTATTAAAGGAGATGGTATATCTATGCGCCAAATTCCATATTAATCCATTCAGTATTCTGAGTGTGTCCATTCTTTTAGTTTCCTTATGCGTTCTAGGACCATGGTACCTCTTTCGAACATTCCCGCTGAACAAACAAAAAAAGATGCACGTTTCGAGTTCCATTAAATAAAATCTAAAAAATCCAACAGTATCCAGAATAAAACTTTTGTTTCTAAACGCACACAAACAACAGTCTAACCACAAAATAGAAAGGTACAGAAGACAATCTACATACAAAGCGCGCTCGAGCAACCGCTGACGGACACGACATCTCGGCTCAATCGCCCGATCGCACTCGTACAGTTCAGCGCAACGCGCTGACCCTAGCGTGATCGCCTAGCGTAGGTATAAAAATTGAAGTTCATCCATGAGATTGACTTCTGTACTCATCTATTTTGTGGTCTAACAGACTAAATCCAGTTCAAACTTCTCTAGTCAGAAATGAGTTCATTTCGTTAACAAACCGCACTGTTCTCGATTGTACATCTGTTAGTCTTTTATTAGCTTCACAATGACTTCACAAAGGATGCCTCATGCCTCTAATACAAACCTTTCTAGAGCATCCGGCAGTCAGCATCGATTGACCTTTTGTGTTCATGTGTACCTAGTACTGACTTATAGGAGTACCATACTCATTTGACTGACCTGTTGGTCTAGTGGTTAGTGGCCCTGACTGCCAGAGTGAGTTCGATTCCCACCCAGGGCAAATGTTTGTGTGATTAGCACGATCATTTGTTCTGTATCTGGGTGTAATTTATCTATAATATGTATGTATGTATTTAGAAATATATAAGTATGTTTATGAGTTGTCTAGTACTCATAACACAAGCTCTGATTAGCTTGGGACTAGACGGCGTTGTGTGATAGTTTAGGAATATTATTATTATTATGTTCGTTTTGTTTTTTTTTTGATGAAATTAGAAGTAAATACCTTAAATATTTAAGCATAGTAGTTTTTCTTTTTGATGTCAAGGAGAAACCTACAAAATAAGAGCGTATTTTGATGATAAAAACGAAATGTATAAGGTTCCGAAAACTACTACGGTGGTTGCCCCCGGTGGGGTGGCCAAGTGACCTCTTTAAATATCACCCTATACTAAGCAAGCATGCTCCATCATCGACCAAACCATCAGGTGTGATAGTGGTAAAACGTCAGCATAATAAAACAAGAGGCCAACAAGGAAACGTTTAACACATCAAACATTAAAATGTCAGAAGTTTAAGCAAATCAGCTTCCCCACTTGATCATTTCAATTTATAAGAAACCATTTCAACGCTCGATCCCAACCTACTAACGACCTAACGTAATTAAATTAAAGCAGTTCATTAGGAGAGTTCCTCCCACAACATTATAATCTTCTTCTGAAATTAATTATGGTTCCGAAGTAGTCTTTTTGAAAAAGTAAAAATAAGTCAATAAAAAGTAATCAATTATTTTTTTGTGAGTTGCGGCCTTGTTGGCGCGGTCGGCTATTGTTGGGTAATATAAATATAGAGAAGGCCTATGTCTAGCAGAACATTTTTTGCTAACGATTTTTTTGAGAATCATCTAATTACTTTTCCTCTTGGGAAGAGCGATTTTTTTTTTGTTTTCGGTGGTCAAAAATCATCAAAATGACATCCCCCGCACTTGTGTGGAGCGGGAGGTAGTGTCAGACTTTTACTGGCTAAAAACCCACCCTGTTCCTTCTTGCCAGAACTAGACCCTTCTTCTTTTCGAAGCTTCTGTACCTTGCGTTCCAGGACTCCAGGTCTCCTTTTGGTTGCGAACCCATGTTCCCAGTAGGCTTCGGCCTTGCTGGATCCCTACGGTTTTGCTAACATCAAAGAACACTAAGTTCCGTCGACAACTCGGGCTCTATCCGGACTGTTACTGGACGACTGATGGCGAGCTAGCCCTTGCTCGCCATTTGCCAGCGATGTGATAATGATATATCACTCTTTCGAAGTCGTGCTACAGAAAAAGCCATTCTATCTATTTAATTGGCCAGTTACGTCCCACTGCTGGTATTTCTCCGTTTTCCACACACATCTGTCTTCTAATTTCGAGGAAGAGTGACAGGCGGCTGCCGACTTCTGCGAAGCAGTAATGCTAGCAAAGAAGGAGGCCGACCGCATCAGGCAACGGCGCCGCTCACAGTGCCCAGCCGCCGCCGGGATTCCGATCCCGATTTCCGGCCACCGTAGGCGCGGCTTGTGGACGGCAAGCAATGGGTAGCTCGCTGTCCGACCGTCCGGTAACTGTCCGGACCGAGCCCAAGTCGTCGACGGTGCGCACTGTTTCCGCGCGCCTCAAGGAGTTGTCAGCAACAGCAGGGGCCCAGCTGGGGCCAGGGTTAATTCGAAAGATGGCTCAAGCCCCGGTACGAAAGGCAACGAAGGAACAGGAGTAGATTTTTAGTCAGTAAAAGTCTGACACTATCTCCCACACCGGCCAAGAGCGGGGGATGTCTTTAGATGATTTCCCCACCGACAAAAAAAACCAGTAGGCTTCGACCCAGCTGGGCCCCTGCTGTTGGTGACAACTCCTTGAGGCGCGCGGGGACAGTGCGCTCCGTCGACGACTTGGGCTCGGTCCGGACAGTTACCGGACGGTCGGACAGCGAGCTGAGCTACCCATTGCTCACCGTCCGCAAGCCAGCGCCTACGAGCTAAAACGGATGACATTTACTAAATTAGTAATGGACAGCAAACTTCAGTATAATTCCACGCGCTTTTGAGAGAGTGACAGATCCGAACATGTTTGTCAGTTAATATGCGAACGTATCGTATACCGGAGCTATAGTTGCGGTTTAATTTCGTCTGTGTATTGCATCATTTATCACTGTGAACTGACTGCATAAGAGTCCACTACAAGTAGACTCATTTAAAAAAATGACAGTAAAAATGAGTTACTATAATATTCAAAATCACTAAATAAAAGAATTTTTCATAATCTGTCAATATTCGTTAAAGCATAAATCTTTAAAATCTGATGGAAAATGAAACACTTACTGATTTATTTTAGGACAATTATTAAACAAATGAAAATATAAAATACACTT
The DNA here is from genome assembly GCA_910589285.2 of Mythimna ferrago. Classification (NCBI taxonomy): domain Eukaryota; kingdom Metazoa; phylum Arthropoda; class Insecta; order Lepidoptera; family Noctuidae; genus Mythimna; species Mythimna ferrago. The sequence goes on along the minus strand of OU342691.1, from coordinate 5,610,125 downwards.
AGCTAATTAGAAATAATATATACACTAAAGACCTAGCTAAATATGACGTGATAAAACTCCTCCGCATCGCTGTCGACTGGAAGTGTGCCCAAAAGGCTGGCGGCATTGCCACGTTGTATGGCAATGTTTAATCTCTGACCGACCTTGGGTCACGCGAAGAGTAAACTAAGCGTTTGTATAATTCTTTAAAAAGCGTATGAGCATTGAAAATGAAACTGTCTAGTAAAATAATCATAATGCATATACTGAAATATGACGTCACCGCCATTATAATAATAATAATAATAATAATAATCTGTGGTCCGGCTGTCAAGTTGAAATACATCAAATTTTTTCAGTTTAATATTTTTATTCAATTTACTTACCAAATACACAACAAAATGTACTTTATCCACCAAATCACAAAAAAAAGAAGAGAAATCAGATAACAACACCAAAAACTATACAAAGAATCAATATCTTGACCGAAATGGAACTACAATAATGATGTAAAATGTTGACAAGAAGCCGGGCACGCTCTCAAATTGCACATCCAACATCTTCGGGTTCGTCGCTCAGCTCCGCCTCGCAGCCACCGGGACCAGCGCCAGCCGTGAGTCCAGAGATTCCGGCAGCTGCAGTTGCGTCGAGCTCGAGCGACGAATACTTCTCGCCGCCGACGACACCACCACCTGCGCGTCGACGGGGAAGAGGCCGACCTCCGGCCTGCTTGGGACTTCGAGGCCCACCGGCCTCTGATAGGATCCCCGCTGCCGGTGGAAGTGTGCAGCGCATGCGATGGACAGAATCCATTAATGAAAATGTCATGCGCTCATACTTTGGGGCTACAGAGGGGGGAACTAACCTGACTGCGTACCGTGGTCGGATGCTCTCTCTGTTTCAGGTGCTTGAGCCAGCTGTCAACGTTTCGGCCCAAAGACTATCGGATCAGGTGCGGGTCATCCAGCGTAACCGTATGTTGGATGACGCCGTACTTGATAGACTGCGCCTAGAATCACGGAATGGTCGTGTCTCACCTGTTTCACCACCGGCCGCGGTGCAACGTCAACCCAGTGTTTCACCGCGACCCGACCATGTTGGTGAGGATGATGATGACGGGGCTATATCCGTGAGTACCCAGTGCAATGCACGTTTGAGGAGCGCTTTGGAGGATGCATTCCGGGAGTACCGCTCTATACCACCAGAGCTTAGACCCCGTCTACCTCGTTTGCCTATGCATAGAAAAAATAGGGCGTTGGTGTGTGCTCTAGATTCGCAGCTATCAAATTGTTTTGATAGCAGCGAAGACCTTACCGATACCCACTCGATCTTATACTGTGCGGCTGCAGCGGCGTGTCGTGTAGCTCACGTCAAAATTCCAAATAGTGACAGAGCTACACGACCAGCTAAACCAGCTTGGCAGTGCAGGATCGAGCGTCGTATCGGTGAGGCTAGAGCACTCATCGGCAAACTTATCTGCTTCAGGGAGGGCAACACTCGCCCTAGAGTGATGCGCTTTGTGAGGCGGGCGTTCTCGGGGACAGATATTAGTCCTCGAGATTATCTACCCCGTATCACAGAGCGTATCGACTTCCTGAGGCAGAAAGTCTATGGATGGGCAAACCGTATACGACGGTACAAGCGGCGAGTGGAGCGGTACACCCAGAATCGCGCGTTCCAAAGCAACGAAAGGTGGGTTTACAGGGCTTGGGAGCGACCGGACCAAAGTGTGATTGATACGCGCCTACCAGATGATGATGCCATGTATTCATTTTGGCGCAGCATTTGGTCGGTGCCTGTCAGTCACACTGAGGGTGATTGGACTCGGGAGGTCGAGCGAGAGTGCGAACTTATACCAGAAATGGGGGCAATTACCATCAGCCCCCAAGATGTAGCTCGTGCAATCCGTCCGTTACCAAATTGGAAATCTCCAGGGCCAGACGGGCTGCACAACTTTTGGCTTAAATGGTTTAAAAGTTCGCACGCTCGCTTGGCGTCCCAATTCCAATCTGCCTTAGAGTCAGGGTCGCTGCCCCAGTTCCTGACGACAGGAATAACCCACCTGCTCCATAAATCGGGTAGTACTGCGGAACCCAAAAATTATAGACCGATTACGTGTTTGCCGACGGTCTATAAAGTTCTTACATCCATCCTGAGAGCTAAAATTAATAGTCATATTGAGACAAATTCCATCATGTCTGCTTCTCAGAATGGATGTAGGAACGGGTCCCGTGGTACTAAGGAGCTGCTCCTCATTGATGTTGCCATTAGCCAACAAGTTCGTCGTTCTCGAAGAGATCTGTCGACATGTTGGATAGATTACAAGAAGGCCTATGATTCAGTGCCGCATACATGGCTCATGAGGGTGCTGGAGCTATATAAAATTGATGTAACTCTGCGCGCCTTTCTGATGTCATGTATGGGGCAGTGGAGGACGGTCCTTCACTATCCAGGGTGTCGACGGGTTTCGGAGAACAGCGAACCGTTAAGGATCGAGCGTGGCATATTCCAGGGTGACAGTCTGAGTCCACTGTGGTTTTGCCTAGCTTTGAACCCTCTCAGCACACTGCTGGAGGGTTCGGGTTTAGGCTACCGGTTGAGAAGAGAGGGTCAGGTCATATCTCACCTTCTTTACATGGATGATCTGAAACTTTTTGCTTCCAACAACTTGCAACTGATGGAGCTACTGAAGGTAACTGAAACCTTCAGTAGTGCCATCAGGATGGAATTTGGTTTGGACAAATGTGCAGTCATGCATGTAAAGCGAGGGGAGATTATGGAATCCGTAGGAACCCAACTCTCGGATTCCATACACCTTAGATCCCTCAGCTCAACCGAAACTTACAAGTATTTGGGTATGTCGGAAGCGTTGGGCATCAATGCTGCTGACGTGAAACAATCGTTGGGGGAGCGTTTCTTTGGCCGCCTGAATAAAGTACTGAAAAGTCTTTTATCGGGCGGGAACAAGGTGCGCGCCTTCAACGGTTGGGTCATGCCGGTTTTGATGTACTCTTTCGGCATACTCAAATGGACTCAGACGGAACTCGACGCCCTGGATAGGAGGGTCCGCACTCTGCTTACCGCAAATCGGATGCATTACCCACGATCATCGGTGATGAGGCTGTATATCCCGCGGAAGTGTGGGGGTCGTGGCTTCTTAAATGCCAAGACCCTGCACAACCGTGAGGTATGCAGTCTCAGGGAATACTTCCTGGAAACCGACGTGGGGATATGTAGTGGCGGTGGACAAAGGCCTCACCCCGCTCTCCTTGGCCAACGAGAACTGGCGCAAACCTATAGTAATGGATACTAATGAACGCAAGGAAGTATGGAAGGGCAAGGAGCTTCACGGGCGCTTTTACCGGGCCTTACATGGGCCCGATGTAGATCTTTTAGCGTCCGTCTCCTGGCTACGCTTTGGTGATCTCTTTGGAGAAACCGAAGGTTTTGTCTTTGCAATTATGGACGAAGTTATGATGACGAACAACTACCGGAAATATATTGTGAAGGACGGCACGGTTGACATCTGTCGGGCATGCCACCGGCCTGGGGAATCAATCCGACACATTATTTCTGGGTGTTCTCATTTAGCTAACGGAGACTATTTGCACAGACACAACCTTGTAGCCAGGATAATCCATCAGCAACTTGCTCTTAAATACAATCTTGTTGAATCAGAAGTACCGTACTATAGGTATGTGCCCGACCCAGTTCTCGAGAATGGCAGCGTCACATTGTATTGGGACCGATCTATCATCACTGGCAGGACTATTGTTGCCAATAAGCCTGACATAGTGGTGATAGATCGACTAGAGCGTCGCACAATGATTGTTGATATAGCGGTCCCTCATGACGAGAACCTCGTGAAAGCTGAGAAAGATAAACAAACTAAATATCTTGACTTGGCTCGCGAGGTTGTCGACATGTGGGAAGTGGAGCAATCATTGTGCCGATAGTCGTGACGGCCAATGGTTTAATAACCAAGAGCCTCGATCAACATCTGCGGAGGCTCTCGTTAGGCAGTTGGATCAAGGGCTTGATCCAGAAGGCAGTACTCCTAGACACGGCGCGTATTGTCCGGAGGTTCCTCTCTCAGGAGCCCTGACCGCCGGCAGCTTGGACCCTGTTCCCGATGCCGGTGGGCTACTATTTTTTATATTTTTAAATGTTTTTTTTTTTTTTTATTGAAATATTTAAAAATATAATTTATATGAATGTTTATGAATAAATGAAAATAATAATAATATTCCACAACTATCACACAACGCCGTCTAGTCCCAAGCTAAGCAGAGCTTGTGTTATGAGTACTAGACAGCTGATAAACATACTTATATATTTCTAAATACATACATATTATAGATAAATTACACCCAGACACAGAACAAATGATCATGCTCATCACATAAACATTTGTCCTGGGTGGGAATCGAACCCACGACCTCCGGCATAGCAGTCAGGGTCACTAACCACTAGACCAACAGGCCAGTCATCATTAGGTCACGTACGTACAAAAAATATAGCAAGATTTTCCTCTACGCCCCCATCTTCCTTATAAAAATATTTGAAATGCTAATTACTGCTTCATTTGATAATAATTAATTTAAGCTGTTTCCAGCAGGAAAATATTTATTTTAGTGTATTTTCTTTCTTTTTTCAATAGGTACCTATAATAACACAAAAATAAAACTGGCCAATATCCATTTGTATATGTCATTATAGGAATGCATAGACCACCGAGATGCCTTGTAGGTGCTATTGCCACGAAGGCTATTGCCAACACTTACTGTAAAAAAATATACATTCAGCCGAACATAGAACCTCCTCCTTTTCGAAATCGGTTAAAAAATTAAGCCATCATGATCTTCCTGCCCATAATCCGTATTATTTGGGGTCAGTACAACACGATTTTTCTTCCATTCTGTCCTCCCACTTGTCGCGTTGTCACTAACTCCATTTTCTGATATTTTATAGCTTGCGTATCAGAGTGTAAAGTCCAACAACTCTCCTCAAAAAGTGCACCTGGTAAAAAAAAAAAGAATCCAGATTCTGAGCTTAGAGGTACTGTAAATTCACATGAAAAATCTCATCAGCAACGCTTGCGATCACTAGCCTGCGTATAGCATTGGAAGTTAAGTTCAATATGACACGGTCTTGTATCCGCTAAAGCATATTATTATCTGTCTACCTTGTAAGAATTAATACGATAATATGATTTAAAAGAGTGTCTATGGAGTTTCTTACACGTTCTTCTCCATAGAGACCTACGCTTTAGAACGTGCAATTTAGCTTACACTTTTCTTGGACTGACCGACATTTGACTATTCAAAAGTGCCTGCAAATGGTCTATTTGAAATAAATGCTTTGACTTTGACTTTGACGCATAACCTTACGTCCACCCAAAAAGTAGAACAGACGAAGAACTTTAAACATAGGACAAAGTAAACATAATGTCACATGTTCATTAAAAATAAACAGAACCGAGTTCTCAATGATATAAATTTTAGTTATGAACTTTATGTTGTTTATATACTCCTCAATTTCATTTCAATTGAAATTGATAATTGTTCCCGCTTATTTAAGACCTGCTGTCCACGGACGCGTAGCTTTATAGACGCATATTTGTCACTAGCTTCAGGGAAAGTAGACCAGGTTTCTCCATACAAACTTTGGAGCTTCGTAGTAATTCGCTTTTATATATATAGATAGATTATACGTTTGGTGTACACCTGCTCACAGCTTACACACAAAACCGTGAAACTCTGTCAACGAAGTTGCAACGTCACGATGGCACGACATTACCGCCACAAAATAGATAGGTACAGAAGACAATCTCATGTATGCGCACTTTTTATACCTACGCTCGGTGGACGCACACTAATGAGCGTTTGAGCCGGAATTATTAGACGAGTGATCCGAGACGCGACCATGACATCGTGTCTGTGAGCGGCGTCTTTGTGTGCGTTGCTCGAGCGCGCTTTGTATGTAGATTGACTTCTGTACCTATATATTTTGTGTTACCGCTTCGTTAACAGAGGGCTTAAATTAATTCTATTGTATGGAGCTGATAGGAATTGACGTGTGTCATTGGATGTCTTTGTCCTTTTTTTCAACAAAATCGTATTTTATGACTAGCTTCTAGCCAGCGGTTTCGCCTGCGTGAGTGTAGGCTTCTCTATACAAACTTTAGATCTCCGTTTCATTCCTTAAGGGAGTGCATTTTGAAAACATCTTTTTTTTTATTAAGCTATTGCATAGCTTCTATCGCGGGCCTTGAGCGTGGAGACCGAATCCAGAAATTCCGTAACGAAAATAACCTAACACCCCCCACTCATTTGTTTTTTGAGCGTGGTGACCGATAAGAAAACAAATGAGTGAACAATCAATCAAAATTCAATTCAATGTGTGAAAGTGTAACTTCAATTAATATCAAAAAAAAAAAACAAAGGAAATACTGCATAAATAAAATAAATAAATAATTATAATTAAATAAGTTGATAAAAATGCTATGCAATAGCTTTACCGCGGCAGTCCCCGAGTGCCACACGTCTTTTTTTTCATATTAACTAGTGCTTTACTGCCATCCCACCTTATGGTAAGCAGTGATGCAATCGTTGATGGTGAAGTGTACTAGTTTGTTAAGTGCCTATTTAGACTGGCCTGTTGGTCTAGTGGTTAGTGACTCTGACTGCTATGCCGGTGGTCGAGGGTTCGATTCCCACCCAGGACAAATGTTTGTGTGATGAGCGTGATCATTTGTTCTGTGTCTGGGTGTAATTTATCTATATATGTATGTGTGTTTATCAGTTGTCTAGTACTCATAACACAAGCTCTGCTTAGCATGGGACTATACGGCGTTGTGTGATAGTTGTAGAATAAACTATTTTGTGGAATATTATTCACTCTAGGCTTGAAGACATTCAAATTATAATTGGATAGGAAGACCGCAGCATGCAAATTTTTACAGTCCTTCGATATACGTGGTAAAAGCGACGAGGCGAAATGCTTAGTCTAGACAGTAAAGGTCCGGAAAATCAAAAAAATTACATTCTCTCTTATTCTTTGTGCACATCATCAAAGGTCCAAGGGTTTGGCCTAGACGTTTACGAATCAAAGAGTAAATCAGGCCTTTGCCTTTCATAAATATACAGAAGTAGGTAGTAGAAGTCTCAGAGCACAATATCACTACCTACCTACCTGTACTGATTTGAGATACCAACAGTAATAGCACAAAATAGATATAATAATAGATAGATGCTTAATCTTTGACCGAGGTAGAAGCCAGCCCTTGGGTAACGTCAGTCAAATTTTGTTTTTGAATAATTTTGATTGTAATGTTGACCTTGATTTTGATTTTGATTAATAATCATGATATTTTTCGCTGACCATAATTATTAATATTTTTTTTACTTTTGTATTTTGTTGACAAAATTGTATTACCATTATGGGGCTCCTATCTGACCTACCACAGAAGTCATGGAATTTCATTTACGTATGTTTGTAAGAACCTAATATAAATAAATTATTTTGATAATTATTATCATACAGGAGAAGGACAACATCTCAATAATAATGTTTGTATGGGCTGACATGACAAAGCGTCCGCAATTTACGACATGCCCCGGGAGGCCTATTATTTGCATAGACTACTAATTGGAGTTAGAACCAAGCCGACTACACGAGATTTCTAAATATATTAATAGGGTAGGCTGCTACTGCTACTATCGTTAGGAACTACCATTACCTTCGGTTTATTGGATTTGGGTCGTTTGTCTTTTTTACCGACAATCGCTTGTCCTCTTGTAAAATAATGTAGATAATTATATTTATGATTGATATTTTTAAGTTTCCCAATTCTTTTTTATTTTATGTTTATTAGTACAATACATACATTCAAGAATATATTTATATCTTTTCCTTTTTAATTTGTGTGACAGAGTGGACAAAATACACCTCCGACACACTTTTTTATACTGATCAAATGTCGATAAAAAAGAAGAACGTCCCATATCAGCTTTAAGGCCAGGTCCTACTCATTTTGAACTTTTTTAAACCTCTGTAAATCTACAAATGTAAAAGAGAACACTAGGAAAAATTATTTTATTCAAATGAAATATATGACTAACCACCGGGCAGAAATCAAAACATGATACAGATTAGTTGGCTCGATAAAAAAAATCTCGATTTAGACCCTAACTTACGATTTCAAACGTGTATGTCTACGAAACAACGGGTTCTATCTACGAAAATATTTGAAAGTTACAATAAAATAATAAAGCCTGTTTTTTAAATGGGTCTCGCAAAAACAAAAATCTGGATTAGTCGTTGTTTTCTTTTTTATATATAAATAAAACCGCTGTAGCATGGCCGCGAAATTGACTACCCGGGTGGAGTTCATACAAAATACTCAGTGACTACAACCGGCTCTTAAGCATAATTTTCGACACTATAATTTTTGTTGTGTCAAAAGCCATGCTTAAAATATTTTCAGTAACACAATTCTAATATAATAATAATTATATCCTTTGCTTGCTAGGCATTTTGTCAGAAAAAAAATAAGATCCTGATTGCTGCGCCATCTAACAGATCCAATTGTTTTCTAAAGCATTCAGAGATCCACTCAAATATACACACAAAATTACATCCCAATCGGTCAAGCCGTTTAGGAAGAGTTAAGTGACGAATACATGTACAGATAAACATCTTTTATACACGAACTTAAATCTATGGGTATGGTAACGGTCTGATCACCGACATTTTTTATCGGTTACTGTATTTCTACAAAAAAAAAACAATGTAACATTCTAATTTTTAATAGGTGACAATCACCAGAAAAGCGCAGAACAACGAAACAAGAAGTGTTCCAGAAAAACGATTCAATTCTATTCTCTTATAATTCCGCAACAAAAATTGAATTAGTTAAATTCTCTTCTTCTTTGACCACGCAACGAAATTCAATTTAATTTACAAAGGAATAGCTTTAAATCCCGCAACGAAAATCCTATAGATTTGATACTCTTCTCTTTTAATCCTGCAATGAAAATCAATTTGATTTAATATTCTTAACTTTTGATCCCGCAACGAAAATCCAGTTGATCAAATTCTCTTCTCCAATCCTGCAACGAAAATCCAATTGCTTCAACTCTCTTCTGCAATCCTGCAACAAAAATCCAATTAATTTTTCCTTGTTGATGTTTCCAAGATTATAAGAACAAAAACCACCTTTCAAACCTTATATAGGTGCTTACCTAAGCGTTCCCACAATCAAGTTAGTAAAGTAACATTAAATTAATCACTTAACGCCTGTAAACAAGACTTCAGAAAGCTTTCAAAACCAGACAATTACGACACATTATGTAATATTATAAAGCCGAAAGTTTGTATGCGTATATGTGTGTATGTCTGATACTCGTTCACGTTCAAACGACTGAAAAGCCATAACATACGATACTTTTTATCCGGAGAGCTGGTTCCCTAAGGATAATTTTGTACTTTGTCGTGGGCAAAGCCGCTGGCTGGAGCTAGTGCTTCAGATTTTCAATTTTCTTTCTGAATTCTCGGAAAACATAAAACTTTGAAAGTAAGTCTATTTATAAGTTCATTAAATATTTGAATTTATTTCAAGACATTTGAAAGGAAGTTATTATTATATAAGTTTCAGTAGATTATATATTTATAAAAAATTTTCAAACTTGTCAGTATGGTTTTGCTGACATATCTTCATTAGGTATTGTCAAGAAAACTATATTAAAAGTTTTGGTGTTTTTTAGTTATTAAATCGAGCAGAATCCAGCAAAAAAATATGGCTAAACCAAGTACCAGTTTCCAATCTTGCTGATTGGAAAATGGAATTTAAGCTGAAAGACGTCTACTGTTGGACATAGGCCTCCTCCAAGTATCGCCACAATAACTGGTTGTGTGCGTCTTAAAACACTCGTAAATCAGTCTGTAAGTATACTTTTTTTCAACTAAATTGACTACTGACTGACATCAGTTTTTTTTTTTTATTGATATAAACTATAATTGTTTGACTGCACCTGATGGCAAGCAGTGATGCAATCGTTGATGGTGAGGCACTTTAGTTTATTAAAATTCTATTCACTCTAGTTTTGAATACACCTAAATTATAATCGCACACAAAGACCGCAGCAGGCAAATTGTTCCTTTCCCCCAAATAAATATTTGGCACGTTTTCTTTCAAGATGTAGGTGAGATGTCCCATAATCTTTAATGAAAGGAAACAATATTTAATTATGTTGTCAAAATATATTATAATAATTGGCAATTCAAGCCATTTCTAACCGTATGTTTGGGATTAGCTTCCAATCCAATCGAATGCAGCTGAATAGATGTAGAGCAGTGGTGGCCGAGTGATAACGGCCCCGACTTACGAGTTGTAGATCGCGGGTTCAAACCCAGCCAGGTGCATTACTTTGTGTAATTTATTTCAAGGTGAAGGAAAACATCGTGAGGAAATCGGCATGACCTAGAATCAAAAATTCTAAGACATGTGACATTCACCAACCCGCATTGGGCCCGCGTGGTGGATTACGGCCAATTCCCTTTCCTAGAAAGGAGGCCTGAGTCCCAGCAGTGGGAACATTGAAAGGCTGATTATACTATATACATATATGCAGCTGAATATCAGAATTTTACACAGAGTAACATTTATCCGACCTTCGAATAAATTGATTTCGTTTGATTTGTTTTGTTTCACTATCCAAGAACTTGGTAACACGAATCCCTTTTCAAGACTGTTTTCTTTTTTTGTCGGTGGATAAAAATCATCTAGTTGACATCCACCGCTCTTGGGCCGAGCAGGAGATAGTATCCGACTTTTACTGACTAAAATACGCACTCCGTTCTTTCGTTACCTTTCATACCGGGGCCGAGCCTGCCTTTCGGAAACAGACACTTGGCCCCAGTAGGCTTCAACCCTGCTGGGCTGGCAAGACTAGTATTAGTTTTTATGTTTACAAAAAGCGAAGAAAAATATAAATGATTTCAAAATGTCAAAGCAAAAATAGCTTTGGAACGTTAATGTCTCAACGTCAAACCAAGTTTAGATCCTGCAAAAGTTTTTTTAAGAAAATCACAAAAGATTTTTCGAAAGTTTTTCTATACCTGTCTTGTGCCTTGAAAAATGTGTTGCGATTTTTTTCTTATAATCTCGAGCTCAAAAAAGTTTTCAGTAGATTAACAGTTGCTATTTATAAACCCAAAGCAAAGACTTTTGAAAAAATGTACGAAATAATTGAGATTATTGAACTCTGATTTAAATATTAGGTAAAATTTCAAAGTTGAAGCTTTAATAAGCAGTCTTGTGATTTGTTTTTAGTTTTGCTGGCACGGCAGCAAGTATTTATTTCCATTAGTCCAAAATTTGGACTCTTTTTCTTCAAATAGCTTCGAAAGGTAAAAATGCTTAACCTTTCTAACACTTTCTTGAATAAACCATTAAAAAAAAATGTTGGCCACGCCTTCAATTCCTTTGTTCTGACGTCATCTCAATGCTCAGTCACGTGGTCAGAACAAAGGAATCGGAGGCGTGGCCAACCTTTTTTTTAATGGTTTATTCAAGAAAGTTTACATAAATATGTTCACATAAATGTTCTGCCAAACTGCAGACTTGAGACGAACGACGCAAAAGAATCAAAACGACTGTCTACCTCGGCAGCAGGATTAGTCGAAAGAGATACCAGCGTATATTACAAAGTATTCTGTGAGGCAACTGAAGGATCGCATGTGGGTTTTTAGTAAGTAAAAGTATTTGATGTGTCTTTGGTAATTTCAACCCCCAAAAACAGATAAAAAAGGGTTAGGTACTCACTATGCTTCATATTAACTACTGCCCAACGTAAGTGCCAAAACAAATTAAAAAGAATGTCTGCGCTCTCATATCATAAGTTTTTCCTTGTTCGTACACTCATAGTACAGGTGTGCTCAGATTAACTGTAGCAATTCTAAATTTAGGAAAATTACATCGTTGTTAACCAAATCCTGCATAGCTTTAGAAGCAAGCTATTAAATTCAAGACTTAAATTATAACTTGGCTACTGCCGGTGACTTCAACCGCATGAAAGTAAAAAATATACATACAACATGTAACTAGAATAATGCGCGATTCTGTCGCGCATGACAGCATCGCTATTCGCTACTAACGCGCGTTAGTCGCATCTGCAAGCGCTATAGAATAAAAATGCTAACGCGCTACTTACGCGCTACAGCATCGCGACGGTATCGATGTAAATGTGGTACAGCATCGCTACAAAGAGGCGCCATGGGCAAGGGGCCTTAAACACCCCAATTTGAAAATTAAGTTAGAACAGAATAAACTTTATTAAACACTAAAATAGCAAAAAAAATACAAAAACTATAACACACAAATACAAGCTTTCTGAAAATACAGAGCTTTCTACACTACATTTCGTTAATTATAGCGTTACTAGAACAAAATGGGGTTTGGTTACTAAAACTATTAGTAGAAATATTAATTTAGTCAGCAAACTATTAAAAATATGAAAGCCGGCTTTAGAGTGAAATTTGGTTTAATTAACATCTGTCCAGTGGTTCTCTTGATCTTATTTGACGTTAATTCAGTGGTCTCTAATTAGAACTCCGGGCGGGAACTCGAATGTTCTCGACCTCGAGAACAAAGACCACTCTAGTTCTATTTTACCAACTTAATAAAAATTCATTCATCAATTTTGCTAAGCTAGTTATGCCTAGTTTTCACTGGACCGGAAGTAAATTCCTTTCATTATTGACATCATATTAGTATGTAGAATATAATTATATACTAGACTTAGTTATATAGGTTTATATTGTGCACTGGATCCTACCCTCGAATATCTCTATATCGTTAAATTTTGATCGTTTTAATCCCGCGGAGGGTCGATCCGGTACATGAAACTCTATCGATTTGTAAAGATAAAATAAGAAAACGTCAGTTGAGTGAGTCCAATGACTTGTAGGTAGTTCGTACACAACGCCGACTACTACCTATAGGTCTTTGAACTCGCTCAGCTGACGTTTTCTTAAAGAAATTAATTTCGTACATGCCTAAATTAATACGAGTTTTGGAAAAAAGTTACTTTATTTTTTTATTTTATCTTTAAAAATCGATAGTGTTTCATGTACCGGATCGACCCTCCACGGGATTAAAACAAAATTTAGCGGTGTATAATATCTCTCTCTATAACTCAAAGGTTTGCTGGTAGAGACCTCATTGCTGAGTTAAGCTCGCCCTTGTACGTGAACTGTCTGTATCTCCATAATTATGTTTTGTTATGTCTTTTTGTACAATAATAAATTAAGAACTAAGAATTAAATTTTTTGTAAATTATCTCGACCGAAAAAGTACATTTCCGAACATAGTGATATTCGTAACCTTGAAAACTAACCATAACCAGTGAATAATAAACAGACCATAAATTATTTATGAATATGAAAGGGCTGTAGCTCAAATACACACAAACATGTATACTCCTATGTATATATCAGGCTGTACAGGATGATTTTAAAATCATTGTCCATTTTTCAGGAATTAAATGATATTTATTTTGAAAATATGTTCTAAAAAACACTTTTTTCGTCAGTTTAAACTAGATGAGGCCAGTGTATCCTAGCTGACTACCCTGAGGAGAAACACGAAAAAAAGGTCAGGGGTCAAAGTCTTTATTAAAGTCCATACATCAAAGATGTAATGCTAATGGTCAATGAGAAACATGCAGATTAGTATCTGAAAGAGTCTTTTGAGGAAGGAGTTACACAGATTGAGGAATTACACACAATTACAAAGGAATTACACAGACTGGCCTGTAGGTCTAGTGGTAAGTGACCCTGACTGCTATGCCAGAGGTTGTGAGTTCGATTCCCAACCAGGACAAATGTTTGTGTGATGAGCATAATCCTTTGTTCTGTGTCTGGGTGTAATTTATCTATAATATGTATGTATTTAGAAATATATAAGTTTGTTTAACAGTTGTCTAGTACCCATAACACAAGCTCCTACTGCAGAGCTTGGGACTTGACGGCATTATGTGATAGTTGTGGAATATTATTATTAAAAAAAAAAGATTTCAGTGGACCTGTCCAGTCAGTGCAAGCATTTGTTAGAATGTAAGGAAATACTGGTAAAGTCGGGTTACTGAGGCCGTCGAGTATAACTTTGACCAATATTTAAAACCAATGAAAACATGGAACACTGAGCTGACTTTTTTTTGAGGTAAAAAAGTTATTCAATGACTTCTACTTCAGGGTGGAGCGGGAGTGCATTTCAGGATTTTACTCACTAAACCACACATGTGTGCTTCAGTCGCATTTTTTTCTTTTCAGTCATTTTATTGCGTTATGCAAAAACAAACGGGCTCTGTTAAAAGGCTAAGCGTGCGAGCGAGAAAGAGAGATTCAGCTATAAACCCTATATAGTTCTACCCCATCAACAGTTCAGTTTAGGATAGTTCATCAACTGGATCGCGTTAAGAGCTTGTGGTAGGTCTTCAAAACAGCAGACTTATCTAACAATGCCACCTGACAGCTTTGGACTCGGTGGAAAGGCATGCAAAGAGGCTAATTGGTGATCCAGATTTGGTTAAGTCCAACCTTCAAAGCCTTGAGCACAGGCGTAGGTTAGCCAGCCTTTCGGTGTTTTACAGGATGCATTTTGGAGAGTGTGCGCAGGAATTGCATGACTTGGTTCCGCCATTGCAATTCTACCATCAGACAACCCGACGTACGGCGAATATTCACCCTTAAGTTGTTGAAACCCCTACGGTTCGGACTAAGCGTTTCGCCTCGTCGTTTATACCGCGTACGTCGAAGGACTGGAACAGTTTGCCTGCTGCGGTCTTCCCGTCCGATTATAATTTGGGTGTCTTCAAGGCTAGAGTGAATAGATTGCATCGCTACTTACCATCAGGTGGGATCACAGTCAAGCACTAGTTTATATCAATTAAAAAAAAAAAAACATAAAATTTGTCATTGTTAGCCTCATAGTGAAAGTGTTTCGTATTCAACAAAAAAGTAAGATGGACATAATAAAGTCACCCTCTACACTGAAAACCATGAAACGGTAACTTACACGTGCTTACACGCTCAGTGAAGGAGTAAGTCACGTGTTACACTAACAACCCATATATCTATACATGATGTGTAATATAGATACGCTGCGGTTTCATGTCGAGCCACGACATAGTTAAGTATATCACAGCTAAGTGTATGACAGTTCATGAGACGCTTTGTTGTAGGAACAATTGGGAGCGTAATTCCGCTGCATCATAGGAATGTGACGAAGTACCGCAACTATGTGAACGAGAGTGTCTATACGACCGTAGTTCTGTGGTCTGAGTCGATAATGTGATGTAGAAAGAGCCAAAATATTGTCCCGAAAGGTTTAAAAACTGAAAAGTTTATTTATTAAACTTACACGCACTATCTTTACAGGTTGAACCCAATAGTGTTTTTTTTTTGGTTGGGGAAAATCATCCAATGACAACCCCCACTCTTGGGCGGAGCGGAAGATAGTGTCAAACTCTTACTGACTAAAGAACCCACCCCGTCCCTTCAAGCCTTCATACCGGGGCTCGAGTTCCCTTTCGGATAACCCTGGCCCCAGTAGGCTTCGACCCGGCTGGGCCCCTGCTGTTGCTGACAACTCCTTGAGGCGCGCGAGAAAAGTGCGCGCCGTCGACGACTTGGGCTTGGTCCGGACAGTTACCGGACGGCCGTCGATGACAACCCAATAGTGGTTTAAAAAATTATTATTATTATTATATCTACCCCATACTGGCTCAAAACCGGGAACATTGAAAAGAATGGAGGGAAGCTTTTGCCCAGCAGTGGATTTTAAAATAATAGTAAAAAAAAATCATCTTATGGCTAACACTTATTTACCTAAAAATCTAAAACAATACTAAACTCAATTACAGAATAAACTACTAACTATAAAAAAAAATGAAAATTTAATGTAAATGTAAATAAAATATAAAATCAGAATAAATACCAATTCCAATTCCCCTTCCAATTCTAATCCCAATTTCAATTTTTCGAATTCTGCTTTCGCGGGTATGCTGGAAGAGATTTCTTTAGAAATATGCATCACCTATGTACCTATTTTTCTGTTTCCGTCTTCTTTTTTTATATAAGTTAAGTGTGTACATGAATTGTTAAATAAATAAATAAATACATAACATTAAGTAATAATTTAAATATAACTAACCTCTTGCGAATTCACTCTCATGGCTCGAAAATAGGTCAATCTTCTCATGCACTAATTATCAGAAATATGTTTAGCACTTTAAATTTGTTAGATATCGGTATTTGCAACAACATCTCAGCTAAGCTTACCTACGTCAGACGAGGCAAGAGTTTTATACAAAACTTACTACAATCATCTAAAATAAATCAAAATACTTACAAAATTTGGCTATGATGGAGCGACATGGTCAAAATTGTGACAAAGCTCCTTAATAAAGATTAAAAAAAAAAAAAATCAGAAATGTAATTTCTATAAAAATGATTTACTTTTTATTTAAAAGAATACCTATATTTATATTTACAAACTGTTTGGTGATCAAAGTCTTAGGCCGTGAGGTACGAGTGCTGATACGTAATTTAAAGATTTATCCAACACATTACGTATATTTTGAATAATCAAATCGCGTTTCGTCTTTCTGGAGGAGTACGATAAATGTTACGCATGAATATCAAATCTTATGCAAACTTAAACAGCCCATTACACCATTTCTCAGAATGTTTTTTTAACGTTCATGTCTTCTCTTCAGATTCGAGTCTTTGTACTAAATAATCTAGAGCCTTTTGCATTAGTTCGCCTTTGGAAGGTTTTATTTATCTATCTACTAGTTTTAGCCCACGGCTTCACCCACATATATATAAAATATAGCCAATGTCACTCAGGAATACAACTGTTTTCTATTGGTGAAATAATTTCAGCAATTGGAACATTACTTTCAGATGTTACCTAACAAATATTTTATTCTTTCAGTTAGATAAATCATCCAATGATTTCTCATGGCGGAGGCAGAAACAGGTTAAAGATTTTCAAGAACATTTCCATATAAAAAGTATCCTATGTCCGTCTCCTGGTTTTAAGCTACCTCCCCACCAATTTTCAGCCAAATCGGTTCAGCCGTTCTTGAGTTATAAAAAGTGTAACTAACACGACTTTCTTTTATATATATAGATATGGATTAGAATCTAGTTTTTGCACTTAATCTTATGTATGTATACCATTGTCCGTGGGCAAAAGTGGCCATCCTTTAGCGAGCTTGACACATCCCACCTACCTGTCTCCGAAAACAATTTAGGTCTCCTAGGTTTTTAAAGGCGTCTGTAAGGGAATTTGGGCATCCTAGGGTCCGTATACGTCTCCTCTTTCTCCAGGCGTGCTCTGCCTCTCGTGCAGATTGTGCAGACTGTCTGTGATGTCTATTGTGTGGAGGTGTTCGTACAGTGTGCAGTGTCCAGTGATGATCCCCACCACCAGGTGCAGACTGCCTCTGTCCAGTCGCTAAGACTTTTGGTGAGGATTTTACTAAGGTCTCCTCGGCCTGCCTATATCCTGGTACCGAAGACTACCAGCACTCCGCTTGTGTATGGGTGTGTTCACGTAGCCAACCATACAACTGACCAAAGGGGACCAGCACGATGGGTTCTGAACACAACCACATCGAATCCTGTCCTAGCCAGTTCTTTACACGACGAAATTTCAATTAGGCACAAGGGAAGACCAGAACGGTGTGTAACACGTAAACTACTGACTGGTATATTGGTCTAGTGGTTAGTGGCCCTGACTGCTATGCCGGAGGTCGTGGTTTCGATTCCAACCGAAGACAAATGTTTGTGTGATGAGCACAATCATTTGTTATGTGTCTGGGTGTAATTTACCTATAATATGCATGTATTTAGAAATATATAAGTATATTTGTCAGTTGTCTAGACTCACAGCACAAGCTCTACTTAGTTTGGGATTCGATGAAACTGTGTGAATGCTGTGGAATATCATTATAAATAATATAGGGTATAAAGATTTTATTCATTTCAAGTCGCATACGTGTGTTTATCCGGTTTTAATAAAAACAGGAACAACATTTACGTTACCTTAATTGTATTACTGAAGGAAAAAGTACCTTATAAAAGAAAAGTAATTAAATTCGCGTGCAGACTGTTATCTAGTACAATATGTCATGATAGCTTACATGCAAGCTAATGTATTCTTAATGGAAGCTATTTCTAAGCTTGCGAATGCAGACTACAAGATTAAATACATGTTTGATTTATTACAAGCGCCATTTTAGAAAACGTAGCTTTTGAATAGAAGTATTTGAATAATATGTTGAATATGTGTGCTACAAATAATTTTTAACTTATATTTTTAAAATATTCATATAACATCCTAATATCACTATTTTTTATTGATATAAACTAGTGCTTGACTGCGATCCCACCTGATGGTAAGCAGTAATGCAATCGTTGCTGGTGAGGAGCGCTACCTAGTTTATTAGGAGCCTGTTCACTCCAGCCTTGAAGACATCTAAGTGGCAAAAAAACGCCGCCCGCCACAAAAAAAAAGCTAGAAGCAACCACCAAAAAAAAAGCTGAAGCGCGCGACAGCTTGTGGCCATGCGTGCAGTATCATAATGGACTCTGACGAAGAAGGATTAAATGCGCAAATGGTATGGCATTTTGGCCGTCACAAAAAAGAGCCGCCTTAAAAAAGCTAGAAGCGACTTCAAGCTTTTTTTGTGGCGGCATCGCCGCACACGAGCCACAAAAAAAGGCCGTCCTAAAAAGAAGCTTGAAGCGGCTTTTTTGCGACCCGTGTGCGAGGACACTAAATTATAATTAATCAGACGGGAAGACCACAGCAGGCTAATTGTTCCAGTCCTTCGATGTACACGGTATAAACGATGAGGTGAAACTTCTTTCGCTTTGTTTGAAGCGTCAAGGAGTGTTAGACTTTCACTATCTAAAACCCACCCGTGTTCCTTCAGTTATCCTTTAAATTTCAGAGCCACAGTAACTCTTATGCCTTGATCGCACGTACCGAGTAAACTGGCAAGACAGTGCTCTCGGCGGAATACTACGGTACGTATAAACAAAGCGCCGAGTGCTCGGCCGAGCGCTTATCTCAACAATTCGCTTACATCACTGTCTCGGTCGAGCAACATTCTATGTCTCGCTCTTTTATACGATCTGTGTGATCAAGGCATTACAGACAATCCCACAAATATAAGAAGAAACTTAGCTAGAATTCTGCAAAGATCAGACACAAACGTTAACTTATTTGTAGGAATCGTGCACCATTAAATCGAACAAAGTTTCCTCGTTATACCATTATTTTAAATCACACTATATTTACTCAGTACATTAAAGTCAGTAGAAAGTAAAATTTATTTACTGCGAACCCGAGCCAAGCTTAGCGTAATGTGAAAAAAACATGATGTATGGAAGAATATTTTCCCATGAAAGGAACATTATGCATGGCGGGCGAGGCACTTGGCATCTTGCTGAATATGCAAGTATACATCATAATATTTACAGATACAATATACTTTTAACACCAAAATTATGTACTTTTTTAGATCAATCATCATCATCATTTATCAGTCTTCAGCACTTATATAAAATCTATACATCTTCTATACATATACATACATACATACATATAAATAAAATTGGAGTGTCTGTTTGTAATATTGAAATAACCACTTTTTACTACATGTATGTATACATACGGTACATACCCCAAAATATTTTTTTACAATTTCTTTACAAAGTACATAGGCGGACTTAATGCCTTAGGAATTCTCTACCAGTCAACCTAGGGCTATGCATATGAATATATATACGGTACATACACCAAAATATTTTTTTTTTTACAATTTTTGTCTGTCCGTCTGTCTGTTTGTCCCGGCTAATCTCAGAAATGGCTGGACCGATTTTGACGGGACTTTTTTGGCAGGTAGCTGATGTAATTAGGAGTAACTTAGGCTCCTTTTATTTAAGAAAACATAAATTCAAAATCCTATAGTCCACGCGAACGAAGTCGCGGGCACAGCTAGTCTATATAATATAAATATTGCAAACTCATGTACTCAAATAATGTGATTGAGATTGTGAGTGTCGTGATAGCCTGATGGTTAAGACACCGGCCTCCCATACATGAGGTTTCCGGTTCGAAACTGGGCAAGTACTGAAGTGAATTTTTCAATTCATATGTATTTTTCTAAGTTTATCTAGGACATTACTCGCATGTGCCTCGGAAAGCACGTAAAATTGTTGGTCCTAGTTGTCATTATTATGTCATTATATTGACAGGCCTGTTGGTCTAGTGGTTAGTGACCCTGACTGCTATGGCGGAGGTCGTGGGTTCGATTCCCACCCAGGACAAATGTTTGTGTGATGAGCACGATCTTTTGTTCTGTGTCTGGGTGTAATTTATCTATAATATGTATGTATTTAGAAATATATAAGTATGTTTATCAGTTGTCTAGTACCCATAACACAAGCTCTGCTTAGCTTGGGACTAGACAGCGCTGTGTGATAGTTGTGGAATATTATTATTATTGTATTATTCTTAGATCTTTGACAGTCGTTACAGGTAATCTGACCATCAGTTCATCCAAGTACTATCGTATTACTCAGGAACTGGGTTTCGGCGGTATGATAGGCAGTCGTTTCATGTAAAACATTTAGCTGCATCCGGTGAGAGTACAAGCTGAAGTCAAGAAGCCGACCCCAAACTGGGCTAGGGAGATGATCATAAGAACAAAGATCAAAAGGTGAATGACAACCCCCGCTCTTGGGCGGAGCGGGAGATAGCGTCAGACTCTTACTGACTAAAAAACCCACCCCGTTCCTTCAAGCCTTCATACCGGGGCTCGAGTACCTTTTCGGATAACCCTGGCCCCAGTAGGCTTCGACCCGGCTGGGTCCCTGCTGTTGCTGAAAACTCCATGAGGCGCGCGGGAACAGTGCGCGCCGTCGATGACTTGGGCTTGGTCCGGACAGTTAATGGACGGTCGAACAGCGAGCTACCCACTGCTCACTGTCCGCAAGCCCGCGCCTACGGTGGCTGGAAATCGGGATCGGAATCCCGGCGGCGGCGAGAGCGCCGTTGCCTGATGCGGTCAGCCTCCTCCTTTGCGAACATTACTGCTTCGCAGAAGTCATCCACCGCCTGCCACTCCTCCTCGCTCCGGATTTTTGGATAGCTCATGTCTTGACAATATTTCTTTTGGGTTGCCTCGTGAGCGCGAGATCAGCTCATCAAATCAGATTCATTATGATTTAAACCATCATAGCCTGCAAGACGCTCCGTGGCACTGTTGACGCGCCTGATTTACAAACTGTGCTGGCACGTTTCTTTGTCCCAGACAATTACTGCCGCGGCAAGAAGCACAGAATGTTTGCTGTGCCTCAGTGTCGCACTGTTGCCCGTGCTCAGTCTCCAATACCTCGCACTTTGGCTGCACTAAATGATCTCTTGGATTCTTATCTAACAAACGATATGTTTGCTGAATGGAAGATGATTTTATTGGCATGTCAGAAGTACTGTGAGAGGAATTGATGTACGTGTTATTTACTCTTTGTTTAGTTACTGTAATTGGTTGCTTAATCGTTGTAATTAATTAAAATAAATAAATTGACTAAATTTATCCATTTACATACCTATATTGTTTCAAAAAAAGAAATTTACAGCTGCGTCGTAGGCACAGCAGGATGCAGCAGTATGTTTGGTCCAATCGGTGCGGTGCCGCACTGGCTACGGGAACAGAGGCAAAACCATGACGTGTTAAAATGTCAGACGTGGAAGCAAAAAAATGGGATGGAGCTATACACCTTATATAGCTCCATCCCTTTCACTCTTCAGTTCAGGTCGTCAAATGGATCACGGTAAGAGCTCGTGGTAGGGCCAATGCCCCTCTGCCAAGATACAACCGTTTCATTTCGATTCTCTTGCGTCGAATGCCTCGAGTGGCCACGCCTCGGATTTATTTGTTCTGACGTCATCTCAACGCTCAGACATGTAGTCAGGACAAAGGAATCGGAGGCGAGGCCAACTTGAGACGAACGATGCAAAAGAATCGAAACGAAACGGTTGGCTAGGGGAGCTGAGCTTCTTCTTTTCTACTCTGGAGAAACTCTCCACTACATCAACAACATTTGGTTACTGCTCCGTCTCTATTGGTACAGTTATCGGCACGAATATTGAGCGCTGGCTTCAAGTTGCGCAGAAGTCAAATATTCGGTCTCTTTAGTGGTGCGACGTGAGACACTCATGATTCGTTCCCTGCGCTTGCTGCATGTATCTAACAACGATGACGATTGGCTCGCCAATGTATGCAATGCGCAAAGCGATCCCGACACTGACGCCGAGCGCTCAATATTCTTGCTGATAACTATATATTTTAACAATATATATATAGATTCTAAGATGGCTTTATACTTTTAAGCGGTGCCTACATTCGGTGCTAAGTACAAAATCTATTAAAATAAAGAGTGTTGGGCCTAAAAGAGGTCTCGTTTTCTTCTACTTGAACGCTCTGTGAAATTAAATTGTAGTGAAGTGATGAATTCTGGAAGAGATTTAAAGTGTTCTAAAAGTACCTACTGCGTCCTTTCACGGTTCTTTTTATCATTACTGTGATTTACGGACGCTTTCAGAATTTTATATCTGTGCTTTCGTATTCTTTGGTAGTTCTTGCTTTTATTATTATACTTAATTCTTGAATTTTTGACTAACAATAAAATTGTTTAATGGCTGTAGAATTTTTAATAATACATGGTGTTGAGTTTTTCTCTTTTTAGAATTAATTTTGTTTGATAAAATTTGTCAAAGGAATAAGTACCCAGTAACAGCTACAAAGGCCAATCTCCAAGTTTAAGCAACGCTTGGCAAGGTCGTCTTGTGGATGTGTGACCATTTTAATATACCTGTGCCAAGGAACGCATGTTGAGGTATTAGTTCGGCAGATTATGGACAGTCGTTACGAAATATAAAGAAAAGACAGCGGTAGGCCTAACCACTGTCCTGTCCAGGTCACTTTCATTTTACGACCGCGCGAAAGCCTTTAAAAAAAAAATTAAGTTGCTAATCTACAATCGTTAACGCTAGTAGAAAACTTCAAATGTAAGGGAATGACGTTATATCAATGTTAAGTCACGTGTTCAGAACAAAGGAATTGGAGGCGTTACCGACTGTAGAAAGATGTTAGAAACAAAACGGTTGTAACTTGTTTAGGCCTGCAGACGTCATGTTACTTAATAGTTTCACATTATTTTTGAGGCGAGTCAAAACATTTTTACTCTCTTTGTTTTTTTTTTAATTACCTAAATTATTAACTACTAGCTGCTGCCAGCAGTTTGCCCAAGGAAACATACTCCCAGGATAAAAAGTATTCTCTGTGATATTCTATGACAGTCTACACACGTGCATCAAATATCATCCAAATCCATTAAACGTTTGAGTATAAAAATCATTAATCACTGATCTTTCTACTTTTACTGACTAAAAACCACTCAACAGACAGACAACTCAAGATGGATGAAATAGTCACTGGACCAGCATATGAATCTTGAATGCCCTTCAAATTGAACAGTAAATCTATAAATCCGTGATAAGACCTGATATATTGCATGTTTCAGAGTATTAGGTTGTGAAAAAGATGGATTAAAAAAATTGCATGTAGCGAAGATAAAAATATTGAAATAGATGCAACGAGAGTGGATAAAATGTTAAAATAATTTCGAAAGTGAGTGAGCATGAAGGAGTAGCAAAGACACTCACAATCTTTCGCCTTTGTAATATTAGTGAGATTAGTTTGTACCTCTAAGACAACTACCAACCTAACATAGCAAAAACGTGTGAAATAGCGTGATCAATCCCATGTAATAATATCTTATCGTATCAATTAGCACGTGTCTGCTAATGCGACAAACGTATGCTCGTTAATTAACCGATGAATAGGATTTAACACGGAATCCGAGCCCGCAGTGGTCACAGTACAAAACAGTAGCGTAACTAGGGCGCGTCATTGATTCCATAGCTGTGAGCAACTCTGATATAGCAAGTTATTGGCGACCTAATTTAAATCTTATTTGATGAAAAATACAGTGTATATTTGAGGAAAAGGTGTGTTGTATAGTAACATCGCATTGATATAGGAAATTACGTAAGTGGTAGATTCAGGGGTGTTTTGGATCATGTGTCTTTAATTGACATAAATTGAAATTAATGGCACGGTTGACACAATAGTTCAGTGACTGGTTACTGCATTGCGTGTAGATGATTCGATTCCTAGTCAGAACAAATATTTGTATGGCCACAGATAGTTGTTTCCTATAAGGTATTAATATGTTTATAAATATACACATGACACAGAAGCTATAAGAATTTCTAGAAGGGGCTTTTTTCATTTTATCGCATTCAAACGTTAATAGTATTTTGAAATCAATAAAAATGTGTATTTTCTTCATTATATGAAGGCTGACTGCCCGCTTAGCACCTCGGTTTAAGAAAGTATCACCTTATTTGGAACGTATTCAATAAAGCATGCATTATTGAGAGAAATGTATATCTCACATTGTAACATGGCTGTTTGAATATCGTTTTCAAACTTATTTATCCAACCGCATTTTTCCAAAGTCATTCCTTTTGATTGAAATAAATCTTAAATAAAATCTGTGTTTGCCGCCCGAAAAGTGCCATAAAACAGTGACTTTCTGAAGCCTACTCCTCGGTAACGGCCAAGTTAATAGGTTTGAAAAAAATATATGTTTCATGAACAACATTATTAACATTTGATTTTGTCGTGCTATTAATACTTTTGTCTAAAAAAAATATTTAGCAATTTCGCAATTTTTCCCTACCCCTTCGAAACGGCTTGGATCTTTAGAACTATTTTTATACATAAAAATTGGTGGTTAAATATTCTTCAAAGTGAACATTGCATATGTAAATCAATCAATATTTCGCAAAGAAATGCACAGATTTGCGTACTGCCGCCTAGGCGGGTGCGAGAGGTGCGTCCACATAATTTTGGCCAGATGGTTCAAGGGACTATAAGCCTTAATGAACTGCAAACTGATAGAAAAAGTTTGCAATCATCGTGCGAGTGAGATAGTACATCGATAGGTTTGACTGAGTATACAAGTTGTAATACTGCTCTATCTTTTTACTGTGTCACAATAAAACAAAATGGTGGATGATATCATTGGTAGGTCCGATGAAGATTAAAAACAACATCAATCGTTTGATTTATGAAGTGTACAAACTGTACAAGCAATGAAATATAAACAGTTTATTTCGGTGTATTTATTTATACTATTTATTTTTGTAAGCCGATTCATATGCCCTTCGAATAGGTATCGATAAAAAAAGATTTATGAACCTGTATGTTGATATGCATCGTGTTCTATATATTGATCGAATCATTTTATGTTTTTTTTTCATCTAACAAATGTTACTGTTTTGGTAACATTTATTACTTGAATTGGCAATTTGATTTAATAATTATATAGGGTGATAGTTCGAAAGAGTGGTAACTCATTTGTCTACAGTCTTTCGAACTCTCCTAAACTCTTTGATTCTGTTCCTTAACCTCTCAGCTGTGATTCTGTTCCTTAACCTCTCAGCTGTAACGCGAATTCATTGAATCTGCGTCAAAAAAACGTGCATGCGTAAGTCGACTCATTAAGTTCGACGCAAGTTAGATCGGGGCAAATGATTCCCTTTCAACTTTTCAGTCACTGGTGGCACTTTAAAACTTACTCTATACTCATTTTTCACTTTATTATATATATACACCGTTACATTTTAATCCTTTTAATCCCGTGGAGGGTTGATCCGGTACATGAAACACTATCGATTTGTAAAGATAAAATTAAAAAATAAAGTACTTTTTTTTTCAAAACTCGTACGCGTACGCGTTACGCATGTACGAAATTAATTTCTCTATGAAAACGTCAGCTGAGCGAGTCCAATGACCTATAGGCAGTTTGTACGCAACGCCGACTACTAAACATTCATCGGTCATTGAACTCGCTCAGCTGACGTTTTCTTAAAGAAAATTAGTTTCGTTCATGCGTAAATTAATACGAGCTTTGAAAAAAGGTACTTTATTTTTTAATTTTATCTTTAAAAATTGATAGTGTTTCATGTACCCGATCCACCCTCCCCGGGATTAAAACGATTAAAATTTAACGGTGTATATACATACAAATATATACATTTTCATCTCCGCTACATGCAATTTTATTTTTTTCAATCCGTCTTTTTCATAGCCAAATATTCTGATACATGCTAAATGACAAGCCTTATCACGGACTTCAATTTGAGGGGCATTCGTGGTTTTATGCTGATCCAGTGACCATTTCATCCATCAAAGTTGATCCGTTGGTTTAGTCAGTAAAGTGGAAAGATCAGTGACTAATGATTTTAACTTGCGTAACCTTTTGAAATACCTACATCAGCTATCTTGGATCGCAGTATAGCAACTAGGGAATGCAAAAACCGCCAAAATTACAAACCGGTTTTTTTTTCGGTTTTCCTAAAAAAAAACCGGTTAACCGGGTAACCGGTTTTAAAATTAGTTTTTTTGAAATTTATTTTTAAGTGAAAGTTTTAATTTTTTTGCTTGTGAAATTCTAAATAAATATTTTTAAACTTATCTTGGAACTTATCTATTCAAAAATATATTGTATATCTAATATGAATCCTGTTAAAAACAAAAAAATCTCATCTTCATAAAAACATGTCTCAGAATGATGCCATACATAGAGAATCTAAGCTAGAATTTAATATATACTTCTACTCAAAATATTCACCACCAGCATTAGCCCGCGGCTTCGCCCGCGTACATAAAATATAGCCTATGTCACTCAGAAACAAAGCAGGTTTCTATCGGTGAAAAAAATTTAGCAATCGGACTAGTACTTCCAGAGGCTAGTCTTCCTACAAACAAAACAACATAAAAACTAAAATAAAAAACAAGCTTTACCTCTTTATTATACGAGTATTAGTATTAGTGTAGATTAGCCCTATCACAAGCTTTTAAGCGTTCAGGCCACGGGTCATCTGTTTACGCACGGTGATCATTGGAAAGTTGTCCACTGCTGATCGTAAAGAATTTTTAAGGATTTTGAATCATTGTTACATGCAGCCTATGCTCTCTAATATAGATCTCAATTTGTCGTTCACGGGTTGAGGTCTGGGCTAGCCAAAGGTCAATCATCAGCCTTAATGAAGCCCGAAACACTCGCTGCAAGGCAAGCCTGGGTAGTGCGTGCCTTGTGACCGGGAGTTGAGTCTTGCTGAAAAACCCCTAGTATATTATCAAATGGAGAGAGGCTTTAAGAGGCTTTGCTATGGCGTTTAGGATAGTATCTTGATACTCTTTAGCTGAAATTAGAGTAGCCCATTTTCACGAAAATGAACCTTGGTCATTACGTAATACCCTCACCAAACCATTACTGATGCTGCATAATGATATCATTCAGGACTCTGATAACCTGTTGAGAGTGTTCTTTGGAGTTAGAAGCTTACACATCATCATCATTTCAGCCGATAGACGTCCACTGGTCGACATAGGCCTCTCCCAAGTGTCGCCACATTGATCGATTCTCTGCGTCCCGCATCCATCGGATTCCCGCTACCTTCACCAGGACAATCTTGTAGGAGGCCTTCCGACACTGCGTCTTCCGGTACGCGATCGCCACTCCAGAACCTTTCGGCCCCAACGGCCATCTGTTCTCCGAGCAATGTGCCCTGCCCATTGCCACTTGAGTTTGGCGATTCTTTGTGCTTTGTCGGCAACCTTGGTTCTCCTGCGGATATTTTCATTTCTGATTCGATCACGCAAAGAAACTCCGAGCATAGCCCTTTCCATTGCTCTTTGGGTGATTTTAAGCCTTCTGATGAGGCCCATTGTGAGCGACCACGTTTCGGCACCATATGTCATCACTGGCAACACGCACTGGTCATAGACTTTCGTCTTGAGACACTGTGGTATATTGGACGAGAAGATATCGCGCAGCTTCCCGAACGCTGCCCAGCCGATTCGGATTCGATGGAGATTAGATCTACCTAACTGGATTGTCTGTCCGAGCTAGACGTAATCGTTCACAACTTCGAGTACAGAGTCTCCGATCTTGGTAGGAGTGGGTGCTACATGGTTGTTTATCATGACTTTAGTTTTGTCCATGTTTATTTTAAGACCCACTCTTTCGGAAGCTCTACTGAGGTCATTGAGCATTGTACTGAGCTCTTCGTAGTCTCAGCCATGACTACTATGTCGTCGGCAAACCGAAGGTGGGTGATGTACTCGCCATTGGCAGTTAGAAGCAGTTAGAAACTTACATCCGATAATTTAGCTTGTTGCAATATTCCTTGATTGTGAAAATTTTCTCATCGGTAACAAGAATATCCCTGAGTTTTTTATCAGTGTTACGAACAAGCAAAGATTTTGATCTTTTCACTCTCTCTTCTATAAAAGCGACTCGTTTAAGCTAATGATGTTATGATGAGTAACAACGGTGGGTATTCTATCTGCTAATAAGAATTTTAGTGTCCTTGCGAGATTTTAATTCTGGCCCTGACAGCATTCACTGCCTGTCCTCACAACACGCGGCCGGCCTGGATTTTTAATGATCGTAAACAGAAGAACTGTACAATTGGTGTAGCTATCACTATGGTACATAAATATTAGTAAACAAACCTACGACTGATATCAAGCCTCAACAGCGTTTTAAAACAATGTTTGCTAAAAAATAGTGTCATTTGAAAGTAATAAAAAAAAACTCGAAAAAACCGGTTACTTGAAAAAAAACCCGGTTTTTTTAATCATTAAAAATATGCCGAAAAACCGGTTTTTCGGTTTTCGGGTTAACCGGTTTGCATTCCCTAATAGCAACCACTTAGTTTTAAAGACAAAGCTAACAAGTGGTTTCAGACTGCCAGTTTTGCTATTATTATGTTTCTAAGTATTTAGTTTTGTGGTTAGCGCACAACAAATAACTTTACAAACTTCCTTTGAAAGACAATGATGACCAAAATGTTTATCTGCCATAGAACGTTGACTACATTTACAAAAGAGGGATTTAGTAGACTTCCCAGTTCTTCTGTGAACAGACTAGCATTTCATTTATAGACTGTAAGAACTTATAAGGAATAAATTACTAATTGAAAGCGAGATTTATGTTGAGCTCTCTCTTTCTGTAAAGTTTCATTACGTTTAGATTTTGTCAAAGTATACTAAACCTTTTTAACAGAGATCTTTTTAGAGTTCTATAGCAATAAACTGCCAACAGAATCTTATTACAAGACGTCCCCGCACACGGGCATCAAAAAAGCTAGAAGCGGCCGCAAAAAACAGCTGAAGCGCCCGACACCTTGTGTCCGGAGAAGCTTGAAGCCGCTTCAAGCGTTTTTTCGTGGCGACACCGCCGTACACGATCCACAAAAAAGGCCGCCTCGACAAGATGCTTGAAGCGGCGTGTTTTTGTGGCCCATGTGCGGAGACAGTAAGCCTCTGCTGCTCTGTTATACCGTGCTTCTATCTGTCTGAATGTTCGTCTGTCAGCAGGCTATGCTTCATAAGCCGTAAGAGGTAGAGATTTAAAATGTTACAGATTATGTATATCTATAGCCGATGCAACAACAAATAATAAAATTTAAAATTAAAGAGCGCCTCCATCAAAAATATTCTTTTGGCATTTTTTTGGCTTGATTTAAAACGCTCTTGTCAATCATTTCTCTACAAACTCAGCGTGACAGAAACCGTCACGATTTATTCATAGAAACTGATGGCCCTTTACAATTCTGACTTGTAACGTCGTCAAAATTGTAACGGGTTGTCAGTTGGCGCGTCAGATGTTGAGTGCTGAGTACAACCTGCGTAGGCACGAATATTATTTATAATCTCATCTCTAGTCGTTGCCGCGGCGTTTTCATACTCTGTGAGTTTATCTCTTATTACAACACTTGACAGATATATTGAAATAGAATTATTAATATTATAATACTAGTTTTTGCCTACGGCTTCGGCCGTATAAAAGTAGAATTTAAGGAAACATAAAATATATACTTAATTTCTTAATTTCCACGAAATTGCGTACCTGTGTGCCAAATTTTATTAAAATTCCGTTAAATTCTTTGAACGTTAAAGAGTAACAAACATACATCCACACACATACAAATATACCTACAAACTTTCACCTGTATAACATTAATGTGATAAAAAAAACTTCATCAGAAATTGACAGTTTAAGCTTGATTTTTCAATAAAAATCTAGAGTTGTAAAAAAACGTACCTGAACCTAAATATTGAAAAGAAATTTTCTACATTGAAAGGCTTACTTACCTGTTAAACCTTTGAGATATAGTTGGAAATCTCCTACGTCTAGCGAATAAAGCTTTAAATATCTAAGCAGGCTTCATTCAGCTTTCTAGCAGGCTTAGGTTGACTGCAAAGAATTGACGTCATAAGTTTTTAACGGCTGAAGAAGCTTGTGGTTAATAAAAAAATATGTACGATTCAAACTTCAAGGTTAGTAACACTTCCTAAGGTACTAAGGTGATAGGTAACCATCTTGAGACATGAAAATTCCTCTGCGCATCGGAAAACACGGTAAACTATTACCTCCAGCTGTCGTTTGTAAATCTTTGACAGTCGTTTTGGGTAGTCAGAAACAAAAGGATAGGAAGATTTATTAGGCTAGGGTAGGCTTATAAAAACTGATGTAACGCTCTGCAATCCGACGGCACACATGGTGAATGATGTCAATTACAGATAATCCAAAATCTGAAACAAATACTTATATAACGATAATAATACGATATTCACGATAAGTTTTACCCACTTTTAAACTTTTAACACTATAATCCCCGAATAGCATGGATTTGTTAATCGTAGATCCACAATATTGAACCTAGTTTGATCATGGAGGGTAGCGGGATCCGAAGCACGGTGCTCCGCTGGCCGACCGCAGATAGTTGGGGGCCCAAGTAGTGTGCCAGCCACACACGAAAGGCTGCCCCGCCAACTGCGAAAAATCCCAGGGTGGCCCCATCGTGCCGGTTGGCGACCGGATGAGAGGACCCGATGGCGATCTCTGGGGGGGTTCGGGCGTCCCCGCAGTCTCCAAATCAACCCTCCATTGGCGCAGCAACTCTGGTTGTGTTGTTGGGTTTGACATCGCATCACCTCGCTCAACTGCCATCTTCCATCAGCCCTATTCACTAAAATTATATACATGAAAGCTAATAAAAGGAAAAGTAAGTGTGTACAGCGGATGCACGTCCTCTCGTTCCATGTGCACCTCTCAAACATACGAGGACTGCACTCCAATCTCGATGCAGTCCACCACCACCTCGAGACTGACAAGCCCCACTTACTTTTCTTGACGGAGACGCAGATCAGATGTCCGTCTGATGCGGCGTATCTCGACTACCCGGGATACTCTTTGGAGCACCATTTCCTGCAGCGTGCCGGGGTCTGTGTATACGTCCGCAATGACATCTGCTGCCAGCGTCTCCGTCACCTTGAAGACCCCAGTTTTTCAAGTTTATGGTTACTGGTGGACACCGGTGTGGACAAAATTGTCTACACCTGTGTTTACCGGTCGCACAGTGGCGACCAGGAGACGACTCGGCTGTTTGGCCACCTCAGTGAGGCCGCCGATGAGGCTCTGCATCGGCACCCTGATGCGCAGTTTGTCGCTCTGGGGGATTTTAACGCCTGCCATCAAGACTGGCTTTTCCCATACCAGAGGACCGACCACGCTGGGAGGGAAACTCGAAACTTTGCAGTGTCGCTGGGCCTCTCCCAGTTGGTAAAGCAAGCGACGAGGGTGCCTGATGTAGTTGGTCATACTGCCAATTGTCTGGACCTACTGCTGACCACCGATCCGGACAGATGTATCGTAACAGTTTCCTCACCACTTGGAACTTCAGATCACTGTCTGGTGAAGTCTGTATCGTCCTTCTCCCCACCTGACCGCGACTCACGTGGCGAACGGCGAATGTGGCGATACAGGTCGGCAGATTGGGATGAGATGCGGCATTTCTTTGCGTCTTATCCTTGGCAGCAGGTCTGCTTCTCTTCTGAAAATCCGTCGAGCTGTGCGGATGCTGTAACCGATGTGATACACCAAGCTATGGAGTATTTTATCCCTTATAGCGATGTACGCATCGGTGGCTCAGCTCACCCGTGGTTCAACGCCGATTGCGTTCAGGCTGAAGAGCGTAAGCATTCGGCGTTTCTCGCCTGGGTTGACGCTCGTGACCGCAAAGCTCCGGATCTGAATTCAAAGAAGAGAGCCTTCAACCATGCTGCCAAGTCCTACAAAAAAGCATTAAAGAAGGCACGCTTCGACCGCATAACCCATATTGGCAAAAAACTCTCTGCACAGCCGTCCGGTAGCAGAGCATTCTGGTCTCTTGCCAAGTCGGTCGAGGCGAACTTCTGTCGGCCCGCTTTGCCTCCGCTGGTAAAGCCTGATGGAACACTGGCTCATACGGCAAGAGAGAAAGCAGGACTCTTTGCATCTCTCTTTGCCCATAATTCTCGTCTTGACACTAGCAATGCTGCTCCACCGACTCTGCCTCATTGTAACTCTTCAATGCAGGAGGTTCACATGAGGAACAGAGAAGTTCTGAGAGAGCTGCGTCGTCTAGACGTGAATAAAGCCAGTGGACCAGATGGCATACCAGCGATTGTTCTAAAGGCTTGTGCGCCCGAGTTGTCTCCTGTATTGACGCGCTTGTATCGCCTCTCATTTAGGACTGGTATAGTGCCCAAGTCCTGGAAGCTTGCCAACGTGCAACCCGTGCCCAAA
The DNA here is from genome assembly GCA_910589285.2 of Mythimna ferrago. Taxonomy (NCBI): domain Eukaryota; kingdom Metazoa; phylum Arthropoda; class Insecta; order Lepidoptera; family Noctuidae; genus Mythimna; species Mythimna ferrago. The sequence goes on along the minus strand of OU342691.1, from coordinate 5,577,290 downwards.
AAGGGCAGTCGTGCCGATCCTGCCAACTATCGGCCGATTTCGGTAACCTCCATACTCTGCAAGATTATGGAGCGTGTATTGAACTCGCGCCTCATGGCATACCTGGAAGGTAACGATCTCCTCAGTGACCGACAGTACGGGTTTCGCCGCAAGCGGTCTACTGGGGACCTACTGGTTTATGCTACCCACTTGTGGGGCGAGGCCCTCGAGAAGAATGGGGAAGCGATTGCCGTTTCCTTAGATGTCTCGAAGGCCTTCGACAGGGTATGGCACGCTAGCCTATTGAGTAAGCTTCCAGCGTACGGCATTTCCCCTGGTCTGATTAACTGGGTAAAAGACTTCCTGAGTGAACGGTCTCTCCGAGTTGTTGTCGACGGATGCTCATCAGAGCCCATGACGATTAATGCCGGAGTTCCTCAGGGGTCTGTTCTCTCTGCAACTCTCTTCCTGTTGCATATCAACGATCTGCTGGTGCCCGGTATCTATGGGTATGCAGATGATAGCACAGTTGTAGAGAGATACCTGCCCAGTGCTCGGGCTAGTAAGGAGCTAATCCGGTCCGAAAGAGAGGCTATGGTAGAGCGAACGAATATCTCACTTCAGGCAGTCTCCAAGTGGGGTGAAGCCAATCTAGTGGGATTCAACGCCGCCAAAACACAAGCGTGTCTTTTCACTGCCAAAAGGAGCCCGTGCACCTTGGTTCCTACTTTTCGGAATTTATCCCTGGAGTACACCGACCGCCTTCAGCTCTTGGGGGTTGAAATTCCCTCAGACCTTAACTTTGGGCGGTTCATTGAGTCCAAAGCCAAGGTAGCTGCTAGGAAGCTGGGCGTTCTTGCAAAGGTCCGGCGGTACTTCACACCGGGACAGCTTTTAATGTTATACAAAGCACAGGTCCGTTCGTGTGTGGAGTACTGCAGTCACATATGGGCTGGTGCTGCAAAATGCCACCTGGCAGCTTTGGACTCGGTGGAAAGGCGTGCAAAGAGGCTAATTGGTGATCCAGATTTGGTTAAGTCCAACCTTCAAAGCCTTGAGCATAGGCGTAGGGTAGCCAGCCTTTCGGTGTTTTACAGGATGCATTTTGGAGAGTGTGCGCAGGAATTGCATGACTTGATTCCGCCATCGCAATTCTACCATCGGACATCCCGACGTACGGCGAATATTCACCCTTACGTTGTTGAAACCTCTACGGTCCGGACTAAGCGTTTCGCCTCGTCGTTTATACCACGTACGTCGAAGGACTGGAACAGTCTGCCTGCTGCGGTCTTCCCGTCCGATTATAATTTGGGTGTCTTCAAGGCTAGAGTGAATAGGCTCTTAATAAACTAGTGCGCCTCACCATCAAAGATTGCATCGCTACTTACCATCAGGTGGGATCGCAGTCAAGCACTAGTTTATCTTAATTAAAAAAAAAAAAAAAAAAAAAACCTATTAATATTATCTAATTACTTGTTAAGCTATTGCATAGCTTCTATCGCGGGCCTTGAGCGTGGAGACCGAATCCAGAAATTCTGTAACGAAAATAACCTAACACCCCCCACTCATTTGTTTTTTGAGCGTCGTGACCGATAAGAAAACAAATGAGTGAACAATCAATCAAAATTCAATTCAATGTGTGAAAGTGTAATTTCAATTAATATCAAAGAAAAAAAAACAAAGGAAAAAAAATACTGCATAAATAAAATAAATAAATAATTATAATTGCATAAGTTGATAAAAATGCTATGCAATAGCTTTACCGTGGCAGTCCCCGAGTGCCACACGCGGTTTTTTGAAAATATTTATACTGTTTACACAGATTTCAAGAAGGTTTTTGACAAGATCGCATATGAAATATTGCTGACTAAAATGAAATACGCGGAAATGTTGCGTTGGTTTGTCTTATATCGAAAACCACCTTAACATGGTCACAAAAAATTGTGTTCAACTGTCACTAGTCTGCCACTGTTAGTATTACTTCGGGCATTTCACAGGGCTTAATTCTGGGGCCACGTTTATTTATTATTATTTTATATTAATGATATTAAGTAGTTGATATTAGGTAGTGTTTTAAAAACGCTGTTCTTGATTAATGCTGATAATTTTAAAACGTTTAAAACTCAAATATTTAATACAAAACTCTCTTGAAACTTTGAAAAAATCAAACTTGTAAGTTAATGAAAAAAAAGATACGGCCTTTTACGTTACAAAAATCGACAATCTCAAGGCAAGTACAGGAATATAGGAATAAATCTGAAAACAGTAAATTACTAGTTACATCACAAAAAAAATGCGATTCGTAAAAATCTTTGAGACTCGATTCGGAAATTGAACTCTTTTCATAGGTAAGTTTGTACGGAACCCTCAATACGTGAATCCGACTTGTACTTGCCTGGTTTTTGTTGATCCCACCTGATGGTAAGCAGTGATGCGATCGTCAATCGCACAAGTTTATTATGAGCCTATTCACTCTATCCATGAAGACACCTAAATTATATTAGACGGGAAGACCGCTGCAGACAAATTGTTCCAATCCTTCGATGTACGCGGTACAAAAGACAAGGTGAAACCCTTAGTCCGGACTGTATAGGTGTTAACAAAGTAGAGGTGGACTCTAGCCGTACGTCGGGTTATCTGATGGTAGGAAGATTGTTAAAATACCGAAAGGCTGGGTACCCTACACATGTGTGTAGCTTTTATAATAGGCTAAATTATTACAGATGAGTTTATGTTAGCTGTAATCCAAATTGCCGTTTACATCCAACAATTAGCTAGTTGCCGTAAAAAATGTAATTAGTCCGTCTTTTAGATTATTCAAAAATAAGGGACACGTATCTTTTTATTTGTAAATTAAACCAAAAATGACAAACATATAACCCATTAAAGTTACATGTAACGTCACCGTGCTGCATTTTTTCGCACGGGGTGACGTCACACGTAACTATAATGGGCTATATCATTATTATTTTTTGTTTAATCGAAAAAAGAAAAAATACGTGTCCAATATTTTTTTATAATCTAAAATACGGACTAAATAAAATGTAATTATTTTGACCCTGGAAACTACTATATTCACTCCACAAAGTTAAATAAAACAATATTTAAATTTCAGCCAAATGTCAACAAAAAGGTCACCAATTCGACGTTGAATAAGTGAATCCAAATCTCAGTTTAAACGACCGTAATCCCCGTTCCTTTTCACGAGGACAACACCCTTGTGTTTACGTAAAAAGATTGCCGCGTTCCATTTCACGTAGTTTCCTGTTCTATAAATAGTACTCTACTTTAGCTTGTAAAAACATATGGTGGTGTTGAATGATAATGAAGTAGCGCGAATGTTGTAACAGTGTATATAATATATTCTACACTACGCATACTTTAGTCACCTACTGCATAACAGGCAACAAAAGTAACTTATCAATTTAAGTTTCCATGACTTTTCACAACTAGCTTGGGGTTGGCTTTCACAATCTAACGGGATGCCGCTGTGTACTCGTGTTTTACATGGAGCGACTGCATATCTGACGTGGGCAAGGTTCTATATCATGAAGTATGACTTTTTGATGAAATGGTTGGATTCTGAAACATTTCTCCGACATTCGTTTCGCCGTTGAACTTTTATTTATTTATTTTTTTATTTATTTATTTATTTATTTATTTATATATTTATTTATTTATTTATTTAATGTTCATGCAACACAAAGTACATAGGTGGACTTTTCACCGACAAAACGGTTCACTTTTCACAAACAGTTTTGTCGGCGAATGGTTTGCCAGTAAAAGGTACTATCGATAAAATAATGAAAAGAGAATCGTTCTGTCAGCGAATCGTTCGCCGTTAAAACGTTATATCGGTGAAATAATGAAAAGTGAATCGTTCTATCAGTAAACCGTTCAACGGCGAAACGAATGTCAGAGAAATGTTTCAGAATCAATGGTTGAACAGACAATAAAATATTTAATTCAAAAATCTGGCCACAACATGAATATACCGACTGTCAAGGGTTGTTTAGAAATTCTATTGTGCAGCTGTCAGGGTTATCTCACAGTATAAAATTATTTTTCAATACACTTGCTCAGAAAGTGACTCTTATTGAACTGCACTTAGGTACATAATGGCCCTTGTTACCAAACTGTGACATTTTGATTAACATTACGCACTAGTGCTATATTGTATTTAAAACCTTATTGTTCAACCTCTCCCCTGCCATAATTATATTATATTTATCGTATCAGGATAGGCGCAGGTCGTCCCCCACGAGTCGCCGGTCAACCCCGTTTATTCATTTCAGTGAGTGTATTGAAAGGTAAATATAAAAATATATGGGCGCGCATATGAAAACAGATTTTTACTGCCACAAAAGTTTCCTAGTTTTATAGTTATTTTCTTCACAAGTATATTGAAAAACGTCGTATAATACACGTGAGTAATTAATGATTACCGTTCTCGGCTCTCTTAAGACCCTCGCCAAGGCTCGGGTCTAAATACCGCCTCGTCGATAATCACTAACATACACACTTATATCATAATGTACCATAAATCCACTGTTCTCATACCTCTATCGCTGAATATACCTACATATTATTATTCCTTACTATTCTCTCCTCAAGAAACACATAAAATAATAACCTCTATGTTTTTGTTTGTTCGTAGCTCACAGAACCATTTGTCTGGTTTTGTAAATTGCTATGATAGGGCTCGTCTAGACATGTCAAATAAATTTGCTTACATACATTATTTGTTCATCATTTTAGTTTTGAGGGCTGTCTTGAAAACAAGCCTTAAATAAACATTTCGATGGTTCAGAATAAATAGTAATGTAAACTTGGTGAGTTTTCTTTTATTTACGTAACGTAATTCACAAAGAATGTGTATGCAAATGAAACTTAAATATTAACTTACTATGATAACAGTGGGCGCCCAGTGGTAACAGCCTCGACTTACGAGTTGTAGGTCGCAATTTCAAAGTCAGCAAGGTGCATTACTTTGTGTACGTTATTTTTCCGCTCTCAAAACGTTGAAGGAAAACATCGTAAGGAAGTCGAAATGTCCTAAAACCAAAAGAAATTAAGATATGTTTCATTCACCAAACCGTACAGGACCTGCGTGGCGGATTACAGCCCATTCCCCCTCTTAGAGAGGAAACCTGAGTCCCAGCAGTGGTTCGGAGCGAGGAGGAGTGGCAGGCGATCGCTGACTTCTGCAAAGCAGCAATGCTCTCAATTCTGCAAACGCAAAGGAGGAGGCCGACCGCATCAGGCAAAGGCGCTCTCGCCGCCGCCGGGATTTCGATCCCGATTTCCGGCCATCGTAGGCGCGGGCTTGCGGACGGCGAGCAAAATTAGCTCCAGGGACTCAAACTGTAACCGTAATAATGTGTTTTAACACTGTTTTTTAAAACAGTTATAACAGAAAAACACTTTTAAATGTAACAGTTACAATAATGTTACCGAATGAAACTGTAACCTTTTATATGTGTTAAGAAGTGCTACCGAATCAAACTGTAACCTGTTATAAGTGTTAGTAAGTGTTAATATGTGCAACTGAAATAATTGCACAGTACCATAAATAAGTAAATTGCAATTTTGGCAACGCTGCGTTTACCTGTTACACTTATTAACACTGTTAACACTTTTATATCTGTTACAGATATGTGACGGTTACACTTTTTTAAGTGTTTTGGGTTAACACATTGAAAACACATTTATAAGTGTTAAATTTTTGATTCTGTTACACATTCAACATGTAACACTTATAATTCTGTAACCTATATGAAGGTGTTTTTAAGTCCCTGGCTAGCTCCACCTTGTAGGAGGCCTTCTAACCTACCTTTTATGCTGTCTATTTAACCTTCGCTGCGTGTAATAGAAAACCCTTAACTAACCGTTTCGCTATTAATTTTCTAAATTATATTTAACGGAACAAACAGTCTAAACTGAGGTTAAAATTAAAACTAATTGGTCCTTAGATTAACTTTCGATTACATCACTAGGGCTTTCTTGATTCAAATCTTGAGATCTTTTCATTGAATAATGAAACTATTACTATGTTAAGAGGAAAAGTTAAGAAAGTTATAAGTTAATTGAAATGTTTCTAATTAAGTTTCTCAGAAACACTTTCACTTGTTTAAGAAAATAATTCAATCAGTTTTGACTACATTTGAAGCGTGAAATAAAGAGTTTTTAAGTGTTAACCTAACCTAACCCTTTAGTTAATAAGTTGTTATATACTAAGATCCCATAGCGCATAGACTGCGGTCTGGACACGTTCCACTCAACAAGTTTCGGTATCTAATGAGAATAAGTGACAGTCCATATTGTACAGAATGCGGCACGGTGGAGGATGTCCACCACTTGTTGGTGGAATGCGTCAGGACACGAGCTGCTAGAGAGGTGCTGATGAATACTTTTAAAATTAATTTAATTGATGTTGGTGTTATTCAAAGTATACTGTCCGAACCCCTCTCTAACGCAGCCATCGCTGTTTATAAAATAGTGAGTAAGGTTGTGAGCCCTCATAGTTGATAAAGCTTGACTTGTATTAGGTTACGATGGGGCTGGCATGGTCGTACTGTGACCAAAAGTCCCTAAATTTATAAGATAAAAAAAAAAAAAGATCCCAAAGCGATCTGACGTAATTTATTTCTACATGGATGAATCCTTAGGTTCTCAGTAGCGTCTCATGTGCTTTGAATACCTGTGTACTTGTGGAGCTTCCCCTTGGGGTATCTTGACAGGTACCGGGTATGAAAGGGAACTAAAAAAGAAGACTTAATTGAAACTATTACCTATTATACAAGGTGTCGTTTTGAAGCTGCAAAATATTTCAGGAGGTAATTATGTTAGTGATTCTCGACCCGAATCAATAATAAAATAAGTAGGTAATTTTTTTTTTTTTATAACTGCGCTTTTTTTCACACACACAAACACGGAACAATAAAGGGCGTTTTCACACACACTAACTCGCAACGATAGTTTCATAAATAATGTATCATCCAATCAACATCCCGCACGCCACACCCTAGCCACGCCCCCGCGGCCATCGATCAATCGATTTAGTTTAGTGTAATTAAACAATTAAATAACAAGTATTACTGATTATTGACCAGGTATCGTTTTTTTATATGAATATTTATGAGTTTTATTACAACCTCCTGAAATATTGTGCAGTTTTAAAACTGCACCTTGTATTTGTTTGTCTTGTAAAAATAAGTTAACTTACGTCAGATCGCTCTGGAATCTTGGCCTATTGTTAACTATTGGACCAATGTAGTAATTTCAATAAATATTATTATTATTATAAAGCAAAGTTAAGTCTCGGATTCCATACAAAAGTATTCTTTATCTTTTAAACATTTGAATACTTACATAAAATAAAATGGCAATAGAAACTCCATTGGTCTACTCCAGTACTCGCATTTCAACTGGTGTCTACATTTTTCATTTTTACCCTCAATTATTAAGTGTTCCCAATTTGGCACAGCAACCACAAATGGGTTAAACAAATATATCTGTTTTTCTAGCCAAGACGCCGTTTTCTACGGTGGCCGTACGGCTGTCATGACCTTTGACGTCACGGACCGTGTCAGACTTCTCATTTATAATAGCAGCTTTGCTTTGAAGCTTTAAAACTTCGTTGTTCATAAAAACATTTCAATTTTTTTAAATATTTTTTTTTACCACTGTTAAAAAGTATTTTTCAATAGACTTACTTGAAAGCCTACCCTTATCACTACCGCTGTTAAGCACGCAATTTACTGCTTTTCGCACTAGTGCGGAAAAGTGGACTAGCTCGCACTCGCTCGCCGGGTCGAATAGTATAGATTAAACTTTATTGTACACCAAATATTATGTAACATAACTTATACAGACAGGATAAGAAAAGAAAAAAATTGCATGTTACTCCCCATTCAGGACTTGCACAAATATGTTATTAACCCCAACACTAAAGAAACATTCCCATACTCTGAAGTAGAAAGTATATCTTCAGCGTATTCCAACAAACCTGCACGTTTTGAAGTAAATATTATTACTCCAACCGCGCTATTCTGGAGATACCTGCGAAACTTGTTCCCTTCTGTTCTAAAATGAAACTAGGCAACTCCTATTATAGAAGGGGAGGCGGGGATGCTAAATTTGCAGTTACTAAAGGCCTATGTCCAACAGTGGACGTGTTTCGGCTGAAATGATGATGATGATGATGAAAGCGCTGGACCTAATGGATTGTGAAGATTAGGTTCTAAAACGTAAAAAGTCTATGACCTGTTTCCATTGTCGTGGGGGTAAATTCTTACACGCTCTCTGCGTGTAAGAATTTTCAAAAATGTAAAAAAAGAATGTTTCCTCGAAATACTCGGTCGCGATTGGTTTTTATTTTGAAGGTTATCTTATCAGGATTACGAAAAACCAATAATCTGACGGTTTTCATGAATTTCAAACACATTTCAATTTTCAACGTTCCTAACAAAATTATCTTAGTAAACTTTGATAAAAAATATTCACTTGTCAACAAAGTATTAACAGGAACCTTACAACTTAACTTTATGACCCGCCCATCTGCTTATACCACGCTCAAATTGTCAGATTATTGAAGTATACATTTTTCTGCATGTACTTAACTTACCTTGTCTTAATCAGACGCGCTCGAGTTTTTCCGAGTATCAATTTTTTTTTTACTAATCTGACAGACTCAGAAGACTGCCAAGCTTAAGTGGGACTGGCCTGGACATGTCTGCCGCATGCCGATCGAGCGGTGGGTCAGTAAAACGCAAGGTTGGTGCACTGAAGTTGCACGACGGGGTCGCGGCAGACCAAAGGGAAATGGCGAGAAGACTTAGATGCCTTCCTTGAGGGTTGACAAGAAGTGGCTCAAAGCCGGGAAAAATGGAAGGAATGGAGGGAGGCCTTTGCCCAGTAGTGGGACAGGCCTCCCCTCTAGATATAATATAATAATCTGACTTGCTGCCCTCAACAAACCCCACCATATTAAGGGCTCATTTAAGGTAGGAGTATATTACAGGGTGCAAGGTATTTCCCTATATGATTTTCTAAGGCATTCGAGTATCGCGCAAAATCCCCATCTGGGCGCCCCTACTATTATTGTGAATTGCTTAATTCACACAAAGTCAGGTATAAAGTTAGAAAGTAAAATAGGAGTACAAAATCCCATACCTTGTATTTAAATTTCTATTTAGAGTGGACTTGGTTGGTTAAAGAGCAGAAAAATCAACATTATAACTAAATATTGTGAATTATATCTATGATTTTTTAATAGTTTTTTTTTAATTTGCAATGTACGTATGTAGGTTTGTCTGTGTGTAACTATGATTTTGCGGGTAAAATCCTGTAATCTTTTTTAGGGTTCCGTACCTCAAAAGAAAAAACGGAACCCTTATAGAATCACTTTCTTGTCCGTCCGTCAGTCTGTCTGTCTGTGTGTCTGTCTGTCAAGACCTTTTATCTCAAGAACGCGTAGAGGTATTGAGTTGAAATTAAAACCATATACTTAAGTCTGCGGTCCCTTTAAGCTGTCAAAATCAAACTTCTAAATTAACTAATAAAAAAGATACGGCCGTTTATGTTGCTAAAAAACGTATATTTTAATACTCGCAAAGATCGAAATTCATAGGGTACTTCCCGTTGACCCAGAATCCTGAAATTTGGCACAAAGCAAGGTCTTATAGCACAAATATAGGGAAAAATTTGAAAACAGTAACTGTTTTCAGATTTTTCACGTCACAAAAAAAAATATTTTTGCAATCCGGAAAAATTTTTGAGACTACCATTCGGGAATTGAAGTTTGCCCGGAACCCTCAGTGCGCGAGTCCGACTCGCACTTGCTAAGTTTTTTTAATAACTATAGACTACGCTATTAAAAAAACTTAGCTAGACGACGTTGTATTTGAATTTCTACTTAGAGTAGATACAATAGCTGTACCCCTAGCCAAGTTTCTAATCTGCAATAGTTAACGCTTGTAGAAAGCTTCAAATGTACGGGAATGACGTCGTCTCAACGCTCAGTCACGTGGTCAGAACAAAAGAATTGGCGGCAAGATCAACTCGAAGTGTTCGGCGCAAGCGAAACGGTTGTAACTTGGTTAGGGGGGCTGGTTGCTTAAAGAGCAGAAAAGTCATCATTATTTTATGAATGAAATCTATGATATTTTACAATAGCATAGCATATCATAGTCAGCCTTTTAATGTTCCCACTACTGCGACTCAGGCCTCCTTTCTAGGAGAGGGAATGGGTCGTAATCCATCACGTGGGCTTATTGCGGATTGGTGAACGTCACATGTCTTCGAATTTTTGGTTCTAGGACATGCCGGTTTTCTCACGATGTTTTCCTTCACCGTTTGAGAGCAGTGGTGATGAAACACACAAAGTAGAGGTTTGAACCAGCGACCTACAAACTCGTAAGTCGAGGCCGTTACTACACGGCCACCACTTTTTTATAAGCTTTTATTTAACTTGCATTGTATGTATGTCTGTATGTAACTATGTTTGTTTGAGTCAAATCTTGTAACCCAATTTTGAAGCAGATCTATCTTCAACTCATTAAGATGTTTTGTATATATGTTAAAAGACGTTAATCATGATTAGCGATGTGATGTCATTTTGAATCTGACATGACGGAATACTCATGATGATAAACCAGTTATTTTTAATGCGCTCCTACAATATGGGCATCAAATGAAAGGACTTGCTGAGAATACGAATACAAGTTAAAATACTAGGCAAGTGCGTATCAGACTTGCACCCTGAGGGTTCCGTAAAAAACTTACATATGTAAATAGTTCAATGCCGGAATGAAGTATCGGAAAATTTTCCCGAATTCCAAAAAAAAATTGTGACGTAACATTAAATTTACAGTTTTCAGATTTATTCTTATATTGTGATCTGAGACCTTGCTTTATGCCAAATTCTGGGTCAACGGAAAGTACCCTATGAATTTTGATTTCCTAGAGATTGTCGAAATGTAAGTTTTTTGCCACATTTAAAACCAAAATATCTTTTTTCTCGTTAACTTACAAGTTTCTTTTCACGTCGAACCTCATTTTATCCTATCATGTTTGGTAGATTATAGTGTTGAAGTCTTATTTATAGACAAACAACCAGCATTACTCTGCAGAATCGAAACAATTCACTCTCTAAGACTTTCTCCAAACAAACATACACCTAGTGCTGTATTATATCAAAGTCTAGAATTCAATAGCAGCAACATCTTAGCCCAGACAACTGGAATAGATTCAGTTTTAGTTAAAATCATATTGATTAGTGTAGCAGGTGGGTAGTGAGCACTTCTAAACACCAAAACATTAGAATCTCAACACAGTTTGCTGCAGAATTTTGTTTAGTGCATTTTTATTACAAAACTTTTAAAAACTGATATTTATTTAAACATGGATAAAACATGAAAAAAAAAATTAAAAACTTAGATATGACGTCAAAAAATTCCTTTACATCACTGTCGACTGGAAATGTGCCCAAAAGACTGGCAGCATTGCCACGTTGTATGGCAATGCTTAATCCCTGACCGAGGTAAAACCAGCCATGGAGTCTACCCGTTTGCCAAGTTTTTTTTTTTTTTAATTTGATCCTAAACCGTTCAGCCATTCGAGCGTGCAGAAGTAACAAACTTACAAGTTGATAAGCCTCCCCGATGATCTGGTGAGGGTCACGGGAGTCCGATGGATGTGAGCCACACAGGACCTGTCGGTAAGGCGACGCTTGGGTATAGCTATGTTCAACAATGGTCTTTCGGCTGAAATGATGATGAGTATAATGGGATATATGTATCGCAATTTATACAGTGCGAAAGATGATTTTTAGTCAGAAATTGATTACACAGCCATTTGAAAACGAATATACAGATTAATTTTAATGGAGGCCGATCAAAAATCTTTTTAAGATTAAATACGCTTTTAGGCTACCTCGATAAAAACAAAATAAACAGATGGTTTATTCAAAATTGGTTCAGGGTTTGGGTTTACTAATGATAAGCATAAAATATATTGTCATAATTTACATTGGCATAACGAAATTCAGCATAATGATCATTAGGCCTAATATTATTAGGCATAAAAGTTTTGCCATAATGCTTGTTGCCATAAATACTGGTACTGCGCACTTCTCAATCCCTACTTTTTTTGTTCATTTAGGACATTACTGACTCCCTGTGCTTCGCAAAGCACGTAAAGCCGTTATAAACCTAACCTAACTTTTGCATTATGCCAAAGTATTATTATGCAGCAGTATTATTATGCTAATAAAAGTTATGCGAAAACGTTATGCCTTAAAATTTTATGCCAACATATTACCCAGGATTTGTACATAGTAGATTACTTTTCTACTATGTACAAACCACGGGTTTATCTGAATAATTCATAGCAGAGAGATTTAGTTCCTAACAAGTGTGTATAAATTGATAGTAAGTTTTGTGTGTTTATTAACTTCTTGTAGAAATAACTTTTCAGTTTAGGGCTGTTCTCACGAATTCATGTTGTTGTGGTGAAACTTGGTTGATGAGCTTTGGTTTTTGTTTTAACTGTGTACGTGGCTACTATGCCTTACTTGTCGCTTTTTTTTAGTCTCCAACTGCAAAACTAACACCTTTTCCAATTCACACAAGGGCTTCTATCCAACAAACGTGACTTTTTTGCTTGTTTTTTGCTACAGACGGCTCAGAACCAGCGTTGCTAGATTTTTTTTGCAAAGCAAAAATGTCCATGGAAAATGTATTTTAATTAAAATATGATATTTTAAATCAGATTTAGGTACCCTATCGTTCAATAGTTGAGTCTTATTCGTCTTCTGATAATAAAATAATAATAAAAAAATCAGAAATCAAAATCAAAAAAGTTTTATTCATTAGAAAAATATGGCGTTTAAAGGCAGGCGGCCAGTCCACACTTGTCTGTGCCACCCGCCCGCGCTTTCTCAGTACGCTGTACGCACGGTCGAGTTATTTGTAAATCAGGACTGACGCTGTTCCAAGCAGGACATTTAATTTTGATTTAAAAATCGGGACGTCCCGCCTAAATCGGGACGTCTGGCAACGGTGCTCAGTACCCTAAGTGCGTGAGTCCCGTTCGCACTGGCCGGTATTTAACCGACTTCAAAAAGAAGGAGGTTCTATGTTCGGTAGAATGTATTTTCTTAGATATAGTGAGCGCGTTGTATAAAAAAAATTCTTACATTAATGAAATTAAACAATTCGACAGTAAAACCACCTTTGTATACTGCGACATTCATATTTGTTGTAATATTCACATAAGAATACACGTGAAAAGCCTAAGGCAAGATAAAAGATTTCATGTTTATTTGAAGATATTATTCTTATTTAAAATAAAATAATCCTCCTTTACCTAATTTGAAATAAACAACCATGTTTGTTTGGATTTCGAGAGTAATATTTTGCGACTTATTGTAATCTATTTGACTTAATGAAAATGCTAAAATGTTTGATGTTTGTTTGTACTTGAAAGAAAATTGTACATACAAAGTTTCATTACCGTTTCAAATGTTCGTTCGTTTCCTTTTGAGAAGGAAGTCGAGAGGGATGAGTAGGTTGGTAATATTGTCGGTAATTGAAGATGAATTGTATGTGTAGAGGTTACGTAAACAGTACCTCTAGCCAAGTTGCTAATCTGCAATCGTTAACGCTAGCAAAAAGCTTCAAATGTACGGGAATGACGTCATCTCAACGCTCAGTCACGTGGTCTGAACAAAAGAATTGGCGGCGTGGTCAACTCGAGGCGTTCGACGCAAGCGAAACGGTTGTAACTTGGCTAGGGGGGCTGAACCGTGAACATTTCTTAAATTAATTAGAGCCCAGGTGCGCAAATGATGGAAGGAACGGAGGGAAGCCTTTTTCCAGGAGTGGACCAAAAAAGGATAACAAAAAAAAATTGAGTTTGATTCCATTACAAATGGATTTTGTTTTTGACACCGCATGTTTTTGAAAGGTGTAGATATGTTCTGTTTGATATAGGAAAACGTCTTAGGCGTAGGTGGACAGAATTTAGACAGGATTGATGGAAAGTGTTACCACGGAGATGGAACGCAAAGAGCAACTAAAAAAACACATAAATAAAATAAAATTAAAATAAAACAGCCTTTATTCTACTACTTAGTTTACATTAATTGAGTTAATTAACTCTACACTTAACATTTAGTTAAATATTTTATAACTAGCTTTTGCCCGCAGCTTCGCCCGCGTATTTTAAATATACCCTATGTCATTCAGGAATAAAGCAGCTTTCTATTGGTGAAAAAGTCCGATTGCTAAGACTTTTCTTCCAGAGATTACCTCCTACAAACAAAAAAACATAAAAACAAAAAAATAACTTTACCTCTTTATTATATTAGTGTAGATAATTATGCTATATAATAAAAATCATCTCTAAGTAGTAGTCGCCTCTTCGGCGTATATCCCCCAATACTTTCCAATGGTTCCTCTCCCTAGCCATTGTCATCCACCCTGGTCCAACTCTCTCCCGAAAAATGTCTTCCCACCTTTTTTTTGGTCGGCCTCTAATTCTACTTTCTTCTCTGGGTATCCACTCAGTTACTTTTTTGGTCCATCGACCGTTCTCCAATCTGCATAAGTGACCTGCCCAGTTCCATTTAAGTGACCTAATTAAAAAAAAGGACACAGGTGTAAATTATTTAAAAGTGTCTTATCTACCTTTTATTTTTAAATTAAAGAAAAACAAAAAATAATGAACGAAAAAGAAACGTTTATTCGAACCTCACACAATCGTAAAAATTAAAAATACAAAATAGAAAAAATTCAAATCTATGCGAAAAGAAGCGCTTTAAATCACAATGCTGGTAATCTATTAAGGCCCGTTCTGATGTCTCGGGCACACTTACAGAATTAATAAGGTTGATAGAATAAATGCAAATATTGAACTTAATAATCAAACCATTGCTTGTTATCTTATTGGATTAAGTAAATATCGTAATTACAGAATGGACCAAATGATAAATGATATTTATTTTTGCAAATAGGTTTTAAAAAAAATACACGTCAATTTTGTTTTCAGTCAGTTTTACTGGATGAGGCCGGTGTTTCCTAGCTGACCACCCTGAGAAGAAACACCGAAACAAACTCAGGGGTCAAAGTGTCTTTTAAAGTCCATACAGTAAGGATGAGTTGCACCATTTAACTATAACGATAACAAAGCCGATAACAGCTGTCAAATCGTCGAATTGACCAATAGGCGGCCGTTTCACGGCTGGTTATGGTTATGGTACACATAGTAATTTCATGTAATCCAAAAAAAAACCTTTTCTACTTTTACCTAGTAGAATATTTTTCCAGTGGTTATACCTAGACGTAGTGGTTGAATTTCTATTCAGTTATCAAACTATTGTAGAAGAAAAGAAATCTCAATTCAATAATCTCCTATAGACATAAAAGGTTGAGGGACGTCGAGGATCCTCGTCACTCCTCAATTTTTTACGCAACCCATGACACAGGTCATTGTAACATAAGCCCTTTGCTCCATAACGTACCGTGGCATACCAATTTCTTTTTATTCCTAATATACAATACAGGGTGGATTTCCGGGAACTTTCTTTTGATTTGTCATAGAAAAATCACGAAGTGTTAAATTGGGGTCTAAAGCCTATAAGTGCGTGAAGCTGCGCCTGCACGATTCCATACAAAAATGCTCCGTTACGGGGACCCACGCGAGCA
This sequence comes from Mythimna ferrago, assembly GCA_910589285.2. NCBI lineage: Eukaryota > Metazoa > Arthropoda > Insecta > Lepidoptera > Noctuidae > Mythimna > Mythimna ferrago. The sequence continues at coordinate 5,561,604 of OU342691.1, read as the reverse complement.
ATTGTATGCTGTATCTGTACCGAATAAAAGTATTTCTGTTCTATTCTATTCTACTCCATTCTATTGTACTCTATTTTATTCTATTCTATTTCACTCTATTCTATTCTACTCTACTCTACTCTACTCTATTCTTTTGTATAAAATAGCGTGGGTGCCCGCTTTGTGCTGTTTATGGGCATAAAGGATTTTTCTTTTGTCGTCCTAATCGAGCGAGTCGGATTTGCAAGGTCACATACATATTATTATATCATCACGCATTCATATAGTCCATTAATTATTTTGAACCAGCTCCCTGCGTCTGGGATATTTGCAGAGGCGTAGCAGGGACTAATTTAGATGTGGGCGAAGACGCATTAGTGAGGCCTTTTTTTTATAAATTCGAAAACGAGACAGTGACTATCACAACCCAGTGTTCGACCACATTGTCGCTTACCACCAAGTCAAATTAAGGGTCAAGTGCGAACATATAAATTATAAAACAAAATCTTCGTTTTTTAGAGCCCTCACACACGTGGGGCCCCTTTTAGTTCGAGGCCGTGGGCGAGGACCCACTTCACCCACGCCTAGCTACGCTACTGGATATTTGCTAGCAATTTTATATTTTCATACAATCAATTTGATGTAAGGTGCCACCACTTTTTCATTATGGTATCCTTTTCTAACGAAAGTAAAGTGTGTATAGTCTGTCTAATAAGTCAACCGACTTGGGAATTTTGTATAATATTTAATCATTTAAAAAATACTAATATTCGATACTTTTTATAAGGTTCTTCTGTTAGTAAACAATGATCTCTATCTCTTAATCAACCTTGATTATTGAACCCGTGTTGACTACATCAGTTTTCATTAAATTCTAATAATTACTCAAGTCGTTTAACTTATTAGACAGACTCTATGGTGTCAATACTTTTCAATTAAAATGATTGAATATTAGTTTATGTAATAAATGCAGTTTTTTCTTACGAAATTGAATGGGAAAACTTTTACCAACTCTAGACTTTTCCTGTGCTTATGGGTAGTTGGTGATTGTTGATCTTTGTTTGAGTTATTTTTTAATTATGATAACGGAACGTTATCAAAATGGTAAAACAGTGCATGTAGTATTTTCTAGATTTTATTTTAAATTTTTGGGATTTGGTTTTTTTTTTACTTTTAACTACAAAAATATGACCAGTTACGGGTACTAATAAAGCCCCATTTTTTTTTGTGCTAAATTTATTGTATTTTTAATTTTTTGACATTTATTATGGATTTTATTGTATTTTAATTTATTTTTTTTCAATTCATTTAGGTTAGATGCTTGAAATAAATGAATTGATTGATTGATTGGAACCGATATCCCAGATTTCTTGGAAATCGCCAATTTACTTGCTGATTTCACATTTTTATATTAAACTATGCATAGAATTATAAAAAAAAATCATGGACTATCATATGGTATTGCTACCTGCAGTTAAAACGGCAAGGGTACCTGCTCATAGTTCCATCCTGTATATTCACTTATTCGGGTCCTTCATCTTTTGTCACGTCTCGAACGAAGGGTTAAATCCTTTGGCTGTCAGCGTTTTTATCTTTAATATGATTCTCCAACTTATGTTATTGCTACTTATATACTTGCCTGCATAGTGTACGTTTGACACACCATTTATGTATACACCACTAGGCTTTAATTATTTACTTCAGGCCTAAAATGGATTTGGCCGGTGACATAATTATATACAAAGAATAAGCGTCCCCGCAAACGGTCTTCAAAAAAAGCCTCTACAAAAAAACGCTAGAAGCGGCCACAAAAAAAAAGCTAGAAGTGGCCGCAAAAAACAGCTGAAGCGCGCGACACCTTGTGTCCGGAGAAGCTTGAAGCCGCTTCAAGCATTTTTTTGCGGCGCCACCACCACACACGAGCCACAAAAAAAGGCCGCCTCAAAAAGAAGCTTGAAGCGGCGTTTTTTCGTGGCCTGTGTGCGGGCACAGTAAGAATGGATTCTTCCAATTTCACCGGTCTACATAGATTATAAAATATTGAGCGTTTTATTTAAAGGGTATTTATCCAAAAACGTAAATAAGAAGCACATTGTACACTTTTTTTAATAGTGTTTGACCTGTATTTTTTTGTATATGTGGTGTACTTCTTCTTCTTCCTGCCCTTGTCCCATTTTATTTGAGGTCGGCGCAAAACGTTTTTTTCTTCCATTCTGTCCTGTCACTCGTCACGCTATCACTAACTCTCTTTTCTTTCATATCACTTCTCACACAATCACAAAGTGGTGTACAATAAAGAATATATAGGTACATATTATATATAGGTAATAATAATAAGAATTTCTTCATAAAGTAACCTGCACCCCTAACCATGTTGCAAATCTGCAATCGTTAACGCGTGTAAAAAGCTTCAAATGTACGGGAATGACGTCATCTCAACGCTCAGTCACGTGGTGAGAACAAAAGATTCGGCGATGCGGCCAACTCGAAGCGTTCGACGCAAGCGAAACGATTGTAACTTGGCAAGGGGGGCTGTAAATATCGAAAATAAGCAAACCTTTCCGTTATTCCCTATAATATATATACTCATATCGACGAGTTAAGCGGTTGAGACTGAGGTGCAGTTTGAATGAAAACTTTTACGCAGGCGAAGCCGCTGGCAAAAGCAAGTTTATTAATGACAGCCTACACGTGCCTATCCTTTCGGGAATAATAGCGTGTATTAAATTGTGTACAAATTTTACGTCAAATGGAATATTAGATATTGTAGATAATATTAGTTAATGACTATCATTATTTGATACTATTGAACACAAAATTATTCAGCCGAAATGACCCAACATTACGTATATAAAGGCGGTTGCGATAAATTAGTGATACAGCCGCCATTGGTATGGTTTTCTGGTAAATGGTTTTATGGCGTAGAATTAAAATAACTTTCCTTTTAAATCACTTTGTTATCTCAGTAGATATAATTATGTAGTTACAGAGTTAGGTCACAAATTAGATAGACAGAAGACAATCATACAAAGCGCGCTCGAGCAACGCACACATAGACACCGCTCACCGAAACGATAATAATATCTCGACTCAATTCAGTTCAATGCGAGCTAGAGTGCTATCCGTTTTAGTCACGCGTCAGTGAACATTTTTGTACAATATTTAAGCAAGTTTTTAAGTTTTTAAAGTTATTTTAATTGTTCATTGGACAGTTGTATAAATTCAACTTTAAATAATTTAAAGTTGAATTTATACTGGACGTAGTTATGCAAACAAGAACCAACACACATTTTTAGTGAAATTGTTTTATTTACTTCAATGGACACTGAAGTCATAACTCAGTCCATTGAAGTATATAACTCAATTTCACAAAAAATTTGGGTTGGTTCTTGTTTGCACAACTACGCTATTGTGAATTATTATTTTTAAGCTAGTACTTACCCGTTGTTTTTCTATTTTTGAGATTTATGTAGGTATTTGCTTGTATTTTGATGGTTCGTTTTAATATAACACAGAACAGTATGGTAGATAGGTAGGTAAGCGCCCATAAGTACACAGTTAAGGGCCAAGCGCCCGAAAAGTGCCATAAAACAGTGATTTTCTGAGGCCTACTCCTCCGTAACGGCTAGGTCAATTGGTTTGAAAAAAATATATGTTTATTATAGATTCATGAACAATAATATCAACATTTGATTTTTTCGTGCAATTAATACTTTTGTCAAAAAAAAAAAATTTAGCAATTTCGCAACTTTTCGCAACTTTTCCCTACTCCTTCGAAACGGCTTGGACCTTTAGAAACATTTTTACACATAAAAATTGGTGGTTAAATATCCTTCAAAGTGAACATTGCATATGTAAATCAATCAATATCTCGCAGAGAAAATGGATTTAAAGCGCTTTCCGGGCGCTGCTGGCCGCAAATAAATGCACAGATTTGCGTACTGCCGCTTAGGCGAGTGCGAGAGTTGCATTCACATAATTTCGGTCAGATGGTTCAAGGGACTATACGCCTTAAGATAGGGACAGTACCTCTAGCAATAGTATTTGTCGATACTCGATACCGACTACGTAAATATTTCGTATGGCAAATTTTACAGCGCCTCTAGCGGTCACTTACGGAATCAAAATTTGCCATATGAAAGAATTTTATTTCCTTTTCATCTGATGCACTGAAATTACATGTGAATTGTGATGGATCTCAAGATGAGGTTTTTATTGTCAGTGCCGTATTAATTGAAGATGAAGAAAGTGAAATACATCAAAGGGAAAAAAATGTGGGTTCATAACATTACCTAACTTAAAAAACTGACCAAGTGCGAGTTGGACTAGTGCACGGTTCCATACCGTCCTTAGGAAATTTTGTTAAAAAAAAATTGCGTAACAAACGCAATTTTTTGTATAAGAGCCCGCCCCCCTCATTTATTTTATTTTGTTTTTAGTTTTTGTTGTTACAGCGGCAACCGAAATACATAATTGTACATTTTTTAGAAATAAATAAATAAATAAAATAAGTAATTTGGGTAAATTTCAATTGTCTAGCTATCGCGGTTCTTGAGATACAGCCTGGTGAAAGACATTAGCAATAGGGTCCCGTGTTTACCCTTTGGGTTCAGAACCCTAAAAAGCAGCGCTTCAGATTATTTTAGTTTTTTAGATTTTATTATATCAGATTATATTAGTTTTTTTTTATTTTATTATATCAGATTATATTAGTTTTTTTTATTTTCTATATCAGGTTATATTAGTTTTTTTTTTATTTTCTATATCAGGTTATATTAGTATTTTTTATTATCTATATCAGATTATATTAGTTTGGATAAGTGTGCTTCTGACCTATAAACTGATGTCCGTAAACGTCGCCTCTTCAAAGGATTCGCTCCTGTGTCCGACGTCTCAGCGTTTTACCCCACTCCGCTACTAAGGAATCAAATGAGTGTCTTATCGTTAAATTGTCATAATCGCCGTTTACACTAATATTATAAGGAGGTAATGTTTTTTTTTTTTTGTAGGAGGTAATCTCTGAAAGTACCGGTCCAATTGCAATTTTTTTTTCACTAATAGAAAGTTGCTTTATTCCTGAGTGGCATAGGCTATATTTTATGTACGAGGGCGAATCTGCGGGCAAAAGCTAGTGTACTAATAAAAATGGATCCTATGCTGTAAGATTATTTTTTTTCTCCTCTTTCTCTTCATCCTTTCTTGAATTGTACGGTTCGTGCATTAAACCTATGTCAAGTTTACTAAATATTTAGTTTTTGATACTACTTACTGTTTTATTGTTTTGTAACATATTAGTTTTTTTTTTTGCAATATTTGGCCAAAAAAATATATTGGAGTGTGTCATTTCGGCAACCTGCGCTGAGATATGCAATACCAATAAAATTTTCAGTTCCAATATATCGCAACTGCACCTCTTTCAATAATTTCACCCATTGTCCAGTTGTGTTGTCACTACACCAATTTTAATCACATTATTCACATCATCCCACCAAATATTCCAACGCCATTATTGTGTTCCGAATCTGAACAATCAGTATTATATGTATTACACAAGTACATGTCACATGTCATCATTATCATCATCATTTCAGCCGATACACGTCCACTGTTGGACATAGGCCTCCCCCAAGCGTCGCCACATTGAACGTTCCTGTGCGTCCCGCATCCATCGTATCGATTGTCACATGTAATTATTTTTTTTTTATTTGAAATAATTACACCTACTCAAGTATCAATAGCGTTAGAGATTTCCAGATTGGCCTTTGTAATTTGCATTCTAGCTGTAGTTAGTCCGCTAGAAAAATAAGATCTTATAGGAGTTTACTAATATTAGAGAATATAATACATAATTTACCGATGCTCTTGGCTCCAGAGCAATGTCTTTTGGTAAAGTGGGACATCCGTTCCTTCATAATTCGTCACTCTGGTCCAAAGCGCTGTTCTCAGTAAAAGCTTATTTATGGAAGTGTTCCTGCAGGGTAAAGGAGTGAAATGACCCAAAAGACTATTTTTAGGTAAAAAAAAAGTAATTAATTCTTCCAATCACGTTTGCGAAAACCTTTAAGGCTTATAGTCCTTTGAATCATCTGGCCGAAATGAAATGGTCACTACTTTCGTACCCGTCTAGGCGACAGTACGACTATCTGTGCATTTGTTTGCGACCAGCTGCGCCCGGAAAAAGCCCTGCTGACTTTTAAATCCATTTTCTTTGCGAAATATTGATTGATTTACATATGCAATCTTCACTTTGAAGAATATTTAACTACCAATTTTTATGTGTAAAAACGTTTCTAAGGATCCAAGCCGTTTCGAAGGAGTAGGGAAAAGTATTAATCGCACGAAAAAAATCAAATATTGATAATGTTGTTCATGAATAATAAACATATTTTTTAATAATAATAAACATATTTTTTTTTTCAAACCTATTAACCTGGCCATTACCGAGGAGTAGGCTCCAGAAAGTCACTGTTTTAAAGCACTTTTCGGGTGCTTGGGCCTTAACATTCCAATTTCACGCAAATATACAAATCCCGATACCAATTATTATTATTCTTCTGTCCTCGTTTGGACATTCGTCGAATTCGAAAATAATTAGACCGCTTTACAAAACCGCTGCCACAAATACCCACCTCTAAGTCAAAACCAGTTCATATTTCAAATTATATTTGAAATTAGAATTCGAGTTTATTATCATTTGGAACAACAAATTGTATGCTTTAAAGACTATTTGAACTGGGTCCGCAGTCAGTTAAAAGACTTAAGTACAATGCAATTGAATTCTATTCAATTCATAGCACTATATTAAATCTCTACCCTTAATCTACAGCGAATCTAGGTTGGCCACTGCAGCGATAATCAAGCCAAATGCACGCAGTGCCGTCACTTCCTTTCCTGTTCAGCATGCTCCACCACTTTCACCTTTCACGACTTGCACGAGGCTAACGACAAAGCGATCCAGATGGCTAAATATTATATTGGTTGGATAAAATTTGAGTCTAATATACAAATACATGACGTAAAGGAAGAAGAAGTTAAGAAAAAGTTTTTTGTCACTCACGTTACCTATATATATAAAAATGAATCCCTATTTCCTTGGTCACGCCATCACGCGTGAACGGCGGGACCGATTTCCCTAATTCTTTTTTTGTTATGTTCGTTATTGTGAGGAGAGGGTTCTTATGGAAAAAAAATAGGGTAGTGTAGGGTAGAGTAGAGTAGGGTAGTGTAGGGTAGAGTAGGGTAGAATAGGGTAGAGTAGGGTAGAGACGGGTAGAGGACTACTATAATGGAATTACTTGCATTTGAAAATCCCAGCAACGTAATCGCAAATGTAAACGGAAAAGTCCTAGTTTGCAAACTTTTAAATAAATATGGGTAAACGTGAGTAGATCAAAAGTTTCAAAGCGTAAAGGATCCAGTGAAAAAGTTGGAACTTCGCCCAATATTAAGGTTCGTTCAATCCGTTCATATCAGTTGCAAACTCACATATAAACTCTTGCAAGTAAAGTTCAATAAAGGTACCTAAAGCTTATCACTTCTTCGCACCAATATTATTACAGCACATGTTTGTATGTACATATACGATTCATACATCTTTACACTCAAATAGCTTGGATGAAGTTTGTCATACGGGTAGAACATGTTTTGAAATAGATGACTTTTTATTCCAGGTAGTAGTATTTTCTTGGAATAATTTTATACTTTCACGCAGGCGTGGTCGCTGGCAGAAGTTGGTTTTCCATAAGGTTTAAACTGTATCTAATTTCGCGGAAATTCGATGGACGGGAGACGCACAGGACCGTTAATTGTGGCGACACTTGGGGAAGGCTTAAGTCCAACAGTGAACGTCTTTCGGCTGAAATGATGATGATGGCGGTCTAATTCGAGCAGCAATCCGAAGTACGGCGAATATCCACCCTTACGTTGTTGAAACCTCTACGGTCCGGACTAAGCGTTTCGCCTCGTCATTTATACTGCGTACATTGAAGGACTGGAACAGTTTGCCTGCTGCGGTCTTCCTGTCCGATTATAATTTAGGTGTCTTCAAGGCTAGAGTAAATAGGCTCTTAATAAACTAGTGCGCCTCACCATCAGAGATTGCATCACTACTTGCCATCAGATGGGATCACAGTCAAGCACTAACTTTTATCAATTAAAAAAAAATAGCATACTGAAGGCGTTAGTGGGCAAGTTCGAAGCACCGTGGTTTTCTCACGCTATGGCGGTGCTAGCAAAAAACCCTATATTTTTATCAGTGTCTAATGTTTTATTTATAAGAATTCTGTTTACCGGCCTAGATACCGTTAATGAACAGCTATTATTATTATAATTTGCCGTCATTTTATCTAATGACCTGAATGGTCTACTGGATACAGGTCACCCCTATTCTATTATTTAGGTTATTATTAGGCTTCTAATTTGGGACACCTTTGACATAACCTACATTCGTCAAAGTCAAAGTCAAATATATTTATTTGTTACTATTTGTTACACGTAGGTTTATATGCTATAATACATGGTGTTAGTTAAAAAATAACGTTTCACGACGTTATGATACGCGTACCTACTTAATAGATAGAATAATAACTTTCTGAGATATTTTACAAATTTTGTTGAACGCAAATAATACGGTTTAAATAAAGGGTTTAATCCTACGATTTAGATACAGAACTTCAAACAGATAAATCTAAAATAAATTAAGATAAACCTAAAACATAACTGTCTATTCTAGATTTAGGTAACAATTTTCAGCCAAAAAAAAAAAAATTGCAAATTGGCAAATTGTTACTATTTTGGTGTACAATAAAGTTTATTCTATTCTATTCTATTCTATTCTATTCTATTCAGCCGTATTTAGCCACTCTGGATCTAGATAAACATATCAACGTTGACGCTGCCTAACCCCGTTGAGTGAATTTACAATTCGAGAGGTCGAGGTAACGATATTTCTGTATAAGTACCTATAGGCGTTAATCAGAAAATAGTACAGAAGATCAGTTTCATACAACTGGCAAAAACCGGGACAGACACACAGACGCATATATTTGGTGATCTCAAAGAAACGCCGAGCCTGTGGGAGAGGCAATCCTCAAGTAGACGACCAGAGTGCCAAGACACAGCAGGGATAAGTTATTTGGTTAATTGTGCATAGGCTGGCGTTTGACTATTATCTCATCTGATGGTAAGCGGTATGGCTGACGATGGAGAACGCTAGATTTAACCTATTTACTCTTGACTTAAAGACCCCAAGTCATTTGCTGATAAAAAAAAAAACAAGTTGACGCTATTGTACACCCACATTAGTTATGTTGAAATTCCCGTGAAATAAAAACCTAGTGACATCATTATCATTATTTCCGCCAATAAGATAGTCTAAGATCCGATTAAGAAGACCTTCACCGGACTGTTTAATGGATGAAACGTATTTTATGACAAATTTAGGATTAAATTTATTCGTTAAAAACACCGGTGCATTTATCAAAAAAAAAAAAAAAAATTGTTTGGCCTGGAGCTTAGGCAACCCACCCGCGTTATATTATTTAATATACTAGATTTGTCATAAAATACGTGTCATCCATTAATCAGACCGGTGAAGGTCGTTCTTAATCGGATCCTCTACTAAGAGTACATTTCGATTTCCTTCGTTGTTTGTAACAGACCTTCTGTTTTAGTCTATTTTTAACTGAAACTTGTTTGAACAAGACTGTCGTAAAGTAAGAAGGGTATTTGGAGTAGCAATCGATATTTGAGGTGAAAGTGAATAGCAAACAATTTCAATAAAAAAGTTAATGGTAACAGTCTCGCCTCCTCACATAATTATGAGATACTTAAAAATACTAATTGTACACCAAAATTAATGGACTTTTTACAATTATTAAGAGGCTTGGGTCAACCCGATTCAAGCAGGTTAGGTTAGAAGAGAATGCCGGGGCCTAGTGAGCGAAGCAAGCGAAATTAGACCCCGCCATTTCTTTCGTGGTAATTTTTTTAAATTACCGCGAAGAGCATATTTTAGTGCTCAGTACTTTTAGTGAAACAAAGGCTTATTTTGAAGAACAGTTTACATATCACCCCATAATTATTATCTTAACAGTATTAGTAAAAAATACTTATATCATAAAAACACACCTATTCTATAAAATCAGAAGTAACAAGCATTCAGAGCAAACCTTACATTAGAAACTTAAAACAATTTGAATGAATATTATGTATAATAATGTATATGAATAACTTTTCAGTAGGAAGGTTTGGAATCTTTTGGCATTTAGTCGACCACGTTTTTGCCTCAAACCTATGGTAAGCCAACCACTTGTGGTCTCACTGATCCGCGAATTACAGATCTGGCAGCCACCGCTTTAGAGTCATCATTATCATCAATATCATCATTATCATCATCATCATTATTACAGGCGAAGGACGTCCACTGTTGGACATAACGAACGATCCTGTGCGTCTCGCATCCACCGCATTCCCGTGACTCTCACCAGGTCATCGATCCACTATGTGAGAGGCCTTCCAACGCTGCGTCTTTCGATACGCGGTCGTCACTTCAAAACTTTTCGGCTCCAACGACCATCGGTTCTGCGAGCAATTATGTGCCCTGCCCACTATCATATAAGTTCGGCAATTCTTCGGACTTGTCGGTAACTTTGGTTCTCTCAGAAATCTTCATTCCTCCTTCAGAAACTCTGAGCAAAGCCCACAAGTTGCTTCAAAGTGAATGAGCAGTAATTGTTAGAACCGCAAAGTTTACTTTCAATCATTATTTTCTACCAAATTACATGAATATCTACAGAAAATCACACTTCAGAAATATTTTCCTACACCGATAATATTGTATTCCAAGCTTTCTCCACGTGTTATGTATTCTCTTCATCTGCTCTTGACATATTGAAATTCAAAGGTCTCAGATACATTTGAATACACGTGATTTCTAAACCTGTTTGAAATTGTAATTTTATATTTCCTTTTTATTGGAAAGCATTAGATGCATTTCAATCTGGATGCTTAATGACTTCATATAAAAATAGCTTGTGCTTGCAATTTTGCCCGGATTAATGTCGGAAATTATTTCAAGGGGTACCACTATATAAAATTATTCTATCTCCTTTGTATAGGTTCAATCTATCTCTAAACTATATTAATAGAAGTAATATCTGTAGTGTAAGTGTGAAAATTTAATACACTAATAGACATTGAAAATTTTGATATTTTTATAAATCAAAAAGAAAAGAAAGGAAGGAAGTGAAATGTGTCGAGATTCTATAAAAAAATCTATAATATCGATATAATGATGATGTATTTTCAGTAGGCAGATCGACGCAAACATTGTGACTACTTTGAAATCGAGGCGAGTCGCTTCGCTATTCTTTGTTCACGCGATAGTTGTGAGACGGTAGGTACACCCTGAGTGGCGCACTTCATAGTCGTTATAACTTTGATGCTTATTGTTGTAGGGGAAAGAAAAGTTTAGGACCTTTTTTAATTTAGTAAATGTGGTAAGTAGTCATAAATGCGTTGCAAACACAACGGTGTCTTTTGACTAGTATAATGGTTAATGGCCCTGACTGCTATGCCGTAGGTCGTGGGGTTGATTCCCACTCAGGACAAAGTTTGTAAGAGCACGATCATTTATTCTGTGCCTGGGTTTAATTTATCAATAAAATTGATGTATGTAGAAATTTAAAAGTATGTTTATCAGTTGTCTAGTACTCATAACACAAGCTCTGCTTAGCTTGAGACTAGACGGCGTTGTGTGATAGTTGTGGAATTATTATTATTATTTAGCGTGCAGACGGACGCTACTCAACTTCCATTTATGTTACTTTGTATATATTTGTTCATTTGGTCCATAACATATACTTTTCTTCCATAATAAATCACATACCATTTAAGTTCTGAGTAGGTACTTACTTTTTGTATGACAGACATATTTTTTTCTCTGAAGTTAATAATGATCCAGACGTAATAAATATAACGAGTCCTTTGTTCTACCTTCGTTATGAAAAGAAATAATATTCAATGCTTAAATAAAATCACAATGAAATAATTTCATTTTGTTTCATTTACTTAAAAGAATTGTCTTTTTTATTCAAAATTCGGATTTAATATTTATCCATACAGGTATTTTATTACGTAAATTCGAATATGTTACTGTTTTTTGTTACGTTATTACAGATAAACCGCAGAACCGATTTTATTTAATATTCGCAAGAAATGTAAGCAACGATATAAAATTTAAAAGGGAAATGAAAGCTATTGCCATCATCTCCGTTTAAACATAAAGACGCCCATAGTTGGTTATAGGCCTCTGTTAAACTTTGCTACATGACCCTGACTAAATCGTAAGTCCATCTTGAAGGAGACCTTTTCTTTTTTGGCTCTCCTTTAGACGCGCGTGGAACAATACGTACCGTCAACGACTTGGGCTCGGTGCGGACGGTTACGGGACGGTTGTACGGCCAGGTACCCATTGCTCGCCAATCGCAAGCCCGGGCCTACGGTGGTGAAATCGGGTTCGAGATCCCGGCGGCTGGGGTGTGAGGGCCGCTCTCTCGTGCGTGCACGTATGGCCTCCTTCTTTGGCAGCATTGCTGCTATGCAGAAGGAGGTGACCGCCTGCCACTCCTCCTCGAAGAAACGAAGGTGCTCTGCCCAAGCGGAGCACACCTCTACCGTATGCTACACCATGTCCTCCGGGCAGGGGAGACCTTCTAATGTTGCATCTTTATTTTTTTAAACTTCATGTAACACAAACGTACAAAGGCGGACATGCCTTAGATATTCTCTGCCAGTCAACCAAGGATGGTGGAGCTATAGACTGGCAGGCGCAAGTGCGACTCGGGTCGACATTCCTGATCCTTTCCCCCCTGTGCATCATCATCAACATTTCAGCCGAAAAGTGTCCAATTTTATTATTTATTATAATCTTTATTGTACACCAAATAAACAAAAATACAGGACAAACATTTAAAAGAATAAGTGCACAATGGGCGGTCTTATCGCACAGGGCGATCTCTTACAGACAACCTTTGGATGGACTGAGAGAAAGGAGATAGATTAAGGGTTGTCAGTGTACAAACATCAGATATAATACTAACAAGATACATTAACACAAATACATACATACAAAACAAAAAAAAAAACAAAATATCATATATATAGTTGAACCAGGAGAAGAAAAATATATCAAAGAGAAAGGTAATGCTCCTTCACCATCTTTTTAAATGTTGGTAGCTTTTGAGCACGCCTTACTTCTAAGGGTAACGCATTCCACAAACGTGCAGCTTGATTTGTGCCAATTTTCCCCTAAGTGCCGCCACAATGAAGGCTCCCGTGCATTTTGCATCCATCGGATACTGTAACTCTTACCAATATGCCCATTGCCACTTATGTGCAACGTGCATTAGGGTGTTCAGTGTGGAGCGGACCTAATCTGCCCATTTTTTTGGGCTGCGGCAAAATTTAAAATTCAAAATATTTTATTTCACATAGGCCTACATGGGCACTTATAAAACGTCAGAAGCTAGTGCACGGTTCCAAATTGGTCGATTCCTATTGAGGAGAACCGGCAAGAAACTCCATGGTTACTCTTTTAAAAAAAAGTGGTTGTCGTTACAATATTTCAATATTACAGTAATAATAGATATTATGTAAAAAACAGTGTAGATCAGTCAATATTACACCCAAAAGCACAAAAAAAAGAAATCATAATAAAAAAAGTGAGTTGTAATAAGAAGTAATCTAAGAATTCGTGGAATCTACAGTGTTCTCACATTCACATTTTAAAAAAGAGGCTCTATAAGAAAAAAGGCCAGAAAAATATAAATAATTACAACTATCAATAAAATGTTAACAAAATAAATTACCAACGTATTTAAGATAGTTGAAGTCTAAATAATTTAGAAAAATATTGCAAAAGCAATGTGTTAGAAAAAACCTCCGGGCCTTTTGGTCGTTTGCCGTCAATCATGCCATTTACGATGAGCTGTTCTAGGTTGTGGCCATTTTTCTAGCAATTTGGCCACAGAACTCCAGTACTCTGCGCATATGTTCTACTTACGCACAAAACAATGACAACACTACCTTTTATAATTTAATAAATGGTTAATCACCTTCAAACCTCGAACAATAGCGATACTATCAAGTCAATCAATTAATACGAACGACTAATGGATTAAGTTGATTGGAAATTGAAATGATCAAATGATACAATCTTCGAATTGAGAACTGTCAATTAATATTATGAACCATTTAAGTCTTGAACCAGTTTAGTCCGGTCTTCTCATGAACCATATTGAATTCTATAGTTAAGCCTGTTCTTAGCCCGAAGAATTAGTATTACCTTTCAACGTGGCAATGCAGCCAGTCTTTTGGGCACATTTTCGGTTGACAGCATTGTGGGGGAGTTCTTTGACGCCTGAGTGTATTTTGGGATTTTGTTTACATAAATACCTGCTGAGTTTTAGTTAGCCTGTTATATCCTACTGCTGGGCGATGACCTTGCACTCCCTTTTTTACACACGTCTGTCGGTCATTGCGGGCCATTCTCTCCAGTAAGAGTCATGCTCATTTCTCCATCTTCGTCTGCTGCGATGACGAATATTGCTTGATCTGCCGCGATGACGAATACTTAGGTTTATTACAAATGCTAATTAGAATGTATGTTTCTTTTGCACATAATATATTAGGATAAAACCAATAAAGTAATAAGTTAAGCCTCTACGTATTTGGAAATAGGAACTAGAATTAAATGTTTTCTTCAGTTTTGAGAGTCAAGGGATTTTCATTTACCAAAAGAACGTGAGGGCAAATACGGGTTACAAATTGATTACATTTCTTTTTTTTTAAGGGTTTTTAGGGATCCATACCTAAGTAGGCAAAAACGGCACCCTCATATAATCACATTGTTTTCAATTATCCGTCTGTCAAGGCTCTTTTACTTAGGAACGCATTATTTTTGAGGTGGGAATAAATTTTTATAATTTCTCCCGATCTAAGGTGGAGCGTGAGGTTTTGTCAGACTTTTACTAACTGGCCTTTGCGTTCCAGGACTATGAGTATATCCTTGTCAGAACCAATCCCATAGCCCTAGCAGGCATGGACCCTGCTGGACCGCTATGGTTTGATGACATCTCTTTGGGGCGCGCGTGGAATAAGCGCCGTCAACAAAATCCGAAGAAATTAATGTTAAGTATCCAGGTCTAACCATCGCAAAGCGGCGAGCCTCCTTGCTGGGCTGCCACCATGGTATCTGGAGGCAACAGTCCTTGCACACATGCACGATTTGCGCGTGGAGATGCAACGTCGGGGCGAAAGCCCGCTGCCGCAACAGGTCGCGGCATGGCGGACAGTGCTCCGGCGGGATCTCATGGTGAGATGGCGTCAGTGACTGTCGCAACCCAGTGCTGGGCACGCCAAAATTATGGCGGTATGTCCACTCCTTGAAGCGTGCCTGGAAAGACCTCACGGCGTCCTCACCTTCCGCATGACGCAGGTTCTCACCGGACACGGTATGTTCGGGAGGTTCCTGCACCGGATACGTGCAGAAGTGACGCCCGGGTGTCGCCAATGTGCTGAACGCCCGGAGGACACGGTGGAGCACACAGTGGAGGTGTGCCCCGCTTGGGCGGAGCATCGCTGTGCCCTCGTGGGGGTGATCGGCGGCGGCGATCTCTCGCGCAGGGCCTTGTGTGGCAGGCGGTCGCCTCCTTTTGCGAAGCAGTAATGCTAGCAAAGGAGGAGGCCGACCGTATCAGGTAACGGCGACAAGGCTCATAGCGCCCCAGCCGCCGCCGGGATTCCGATCCCGATTTTCGGCCACCGGCACGGGCTTGCGGACGGCGAGCAATCGAGCAATGGGTAGCTCGCTGTCCGACCGTCTGGTAGTCAACAGCAGGGCCGAAGCCCAGCTGGGTCGAAGCCGAAGCCTGACGCTCTGCGAAAGAGCGGGGGATGTCAATTGATGATTTTCCCACCAAAAAAAGGTCTAACCATTGGATCAGACCTGATTTTTTTTATTGCTCCAAGGAAGTACACCTAGAGCAATAAAAAAAAAATCAAAGCCTGAACAACCTAAAGATAAGGCCGGTTTTTGGCGCATATTTTGACACAGTACAAAATTATTTTATTAAAATTGACTGTAAGTCTAAACGCTGGGCAAAAATAAAAACATGATATAAATTACTTAGGTCTTCTATATTAAAAAAATATATATATATTTAAGTATGCTTAACCTAACTATACACACTAAAGGCTTACTCCCTACTAAAATATGGCGTCATAAAACTCCTCCGCATCGCTGTCGACTGGAAGTGTGCCCAAGAGGCTGGCGGCATTGCCACGTTGAATGGCAATGCTTAATCTCTGACCGAGGTAAAAACCAGCCCTTGGGTCACGCGAAGTGTCAACTAAGCGTCTTGACAGTTCTTTATAAAGTTTATGAGCACTCGGACCCCACGGCCCAAGAGTTTCAACCCCAAACGGCTCAAAAATATAACTGCCGACAAGGTTGTTATATTTCCGCCGCTTGAGGTTCTCCGCAGCCGCAGCGGCAGCACCAGCACAGCACGATGAACTAGGAAGATGGGATGGCGCAAGAGTGTCTACACAGGTAGCGTCCCACACTAAAGGTCTACCCAACTTCCATGGAAATAAAGACATACCGTCCGGTCTCTTACCATCGTCGCGTGCCAGGCCATGAGGTTCCAAAACAGCCGGAACGCCGACGGTGACAAGGGCTCGTCGGATAATGTCGTTAATATTCGCGTGCCGCGCTATGCATCCCGCGCTTCGACTGCATGACAGGCCGTAGTGACCGAGGCTGTTGACAGCATCGCCACAGTGACAGCGATGAGGAGAACAACAAGGAGCGCCAAGGCGTAGGGCAACAGCTAGGCGGAAAGTGGTATCGTCGAACAAGGTGCCAATATTCGACGACGGCAGTGCGTGAAGCCAAAGACCTGACTCCCAATTTCCCACAGCCAGCAGGCGCGCCCGCTCCGCAGTCGTAGCAGATGTTAGAATTAGGTTTTCCTGAACTACTCTGCAGAGCGGCTCATCCTACCGTCTCTGGGAAGCCGGGTTATCGGGCGGATTTGTATTCGGGCAAGCAAGTCTCCAGGCATCTATAGCCTCGATGAAGCACGGCACATTGAAATCAATCAGTGAGGGAGATAGGATATTCCTGATTAATTTCTCAGTACCGTGAATCGAGGATATAAAAGCTGGTAAACTAATACTAGAAATTTTGCGGACGCCGAGGCCTCCCATACGGATGGGAAGGGTAGCTTGAGCCCAAGCTCGGTCATCCATGGCCACGTTTAAAATTGACGTAAGGGTATGCCGAATAATTTGGTCCATTTTTTCCAAAAGATGGTGATGTTTCCATAAATGAGAAGCACGGAGAAAATATGTTAATATAGGGCCGAAACAGCAGAAACGAATTAAAGTGATGGCCGAATGCATTTTAATTTCTAGCAATCTTTTCGAAATATCATTAAATTTTTGAATTTTTTCCTCAACGAAATTTGGGAAGGAATCTTCGAAAATAGGAGACCCAAGGAGGCGAAGAGTGCTTCTTTCAATAATTTTTATCTCCGGGGCTATTGTGTTAAATTTTGAAATAGTCAGTTGTCTGTCAGTACTGTCAGATAAGAATAACTCACATTTAGAAAAGTTGAGGTCAAGACCTATTAAGTGGAGTTGATTTTTCAAGAAATGTAAATCATTCAGAACCGTAGTACAAAATTGTATAAAATCAATACCAAAACAACAACAAAACAGTGTTTCGGTATGTTAAAATCGAATACTTAGTTTAAGTTCTGAATACTTAGTTTAAGTTTAACACTGAACGTTTAGTTATTATCAGTACACTCAACATTAGTTACTATGACACACACAGTTGTTTTCTATTGAAACAAAGCTTAAACATTTATTTACAACTAAATAACTATAGCAACTATGTATGTCATAGTAATTAATACTTAGTTAAAACCTACATTAGTAACTACGTTACAAAATGTTGTACGTATAACATTCATAGAAAACACGTAAAAATATCAAGTCGTTCTCAATATTACAGTTGACAGGCATAAACATCAACACAAACGTATTTGTCGAGCACTCGAAGGGAAACGTAAATCCTGTTTCCCAGAATTTCATGAAATACAAATCTCCGATGTTTTCTGTTTATGACAAGGGTAGAACCCCAAAATGTTAAATGTATGATCCCAGTTCGCTCATAGACCTTTACCTACGTACGTATACAAAACTTAGTTTTAATATAGGTACGTGTTTGAAACGCGTTTTTTTTTTTATGTATTCACCGATATCTCGGTCAATTATGGACCGATTTTGAAAATTATTTTATTGATTGAAAGGTTATGTTTCCAAGTTGGTCCCATAGAAATACTTTTATGATCTGATCAGGAACTTCGAAGATATGGAACAGAACACCTCATAGGATCACAGCAGTTTTTTTTACTTTTCAGTGTTTTTTTTACTTTGAAGTCAGTTTTTTTTTTAAGTTTTTTATTATCGAAAGAATCTATGTAAAAAGTATCATAACTGTGTTATGAAAAATCACAATGTTATGAGCCAGTTATGACACCTGGTTGGCGACATAAATACATGGTCACCGGGCCACCAGGGCCACTGAGGGTTTGTTGTGCCTACAGTGGCCTGTATTGTACTTAGTGTCGGTGATGCATTTTTTTTATTTGCTTAGTGAAACATTTTTTAACTTTAAAAACAAATATGAAAGAATTTTTAAAATATTTTCATTAATAACGGAGTTATAAAGCTTCAAAGCTGTGATAACAAAGAAAAGTCCAAAATGGATTTTGACGTTAAAGTTCATCAAGCCCATACGGTCGCCAAAAAAAATGACGTATCGACAATAGATATAGATATAAATATTTGAGTTACTGCTGCCAGCGTCCCGCGTGATATTAGAAAATTGTATTAATGGAACATACTTCGGGAATAAAAAGATCCATATATGCTTTTCAAGACTTTGACTTTGACTTTGACTTCAAGAACATGCTCTACTCGTCATGGTCATGCATCGAAATTAATTCAGCCGTTTGAGCGTAAAAAAGTAACAAACATACACACACTATTACACAAACAATATTATGTTTGTTTTCTACAAATTTTGATATTGTTTTTACTGTTAATATTCTAATTTTGTAGGTAGATTGATAAACATAATAATCCATTTACAGAACTGGTGTTAAGTATTTTAATGCTTTAATTCATTAAACTCCAAGCGGACGCCAGTGTTTGTTCTCTCATTGTCTTTCCATTACGTCTCTAATTACGGTACAAAAGGTTAATTTTATAACCTACTTAAAAATTCTGCAGAAAAAAATAATGAACATGAATTTATTTTAACTTTGACTACATTTTGTGCCTCATAAATCATAATCACGTCAAAAAAATAACAAAATTAATATACAACGTGACATTTAACTACCACACAATCAGTACATGATAAAAATAAATTAGAAATAATCTCACGCAATCACGTAAATTTTCATAATCAAAATTTAAATAATTTTCTAACCTTTGTGAACCAAATCTATTAAAGTTCACGAATCGAATAGATTTCCATCGCAAAGAATGCAAGTACTAATATTTTTCTTTATTCACGCTTTTTAATATTCATGGAAGTTTGCTTTCAAAGTCTTTGAATGGGAGAGATGGGTGTTAAGCCTGTGGGCTTTAATTGAGAGATTCCACAAAGCCTATTGAGCTGCCGTCCTAGTCAGGTGTAGGTTAAAGGTATAAGTAATAAGATTATAAGATTAAACTTGGTGAGAAAAGCTTAAGTAATAAACGTCTATTAACTGCTATATCTTTGTTTTAAATTCATTTATTATTTGGTTTATGACATTGTTGTCGCAATACTTTACATTATATTTTGATTATCCAAGTTCATTAGTGATTCAAATATTCAACAATATAAAAATGGACTAAAGGTTTCTATAATAAATTGTAGTAGAACTAAGCAACACTTGTCACGTACTTAATTTTATCATTTAAAGGGATATAGATACTTTCACGAATAAAGGTTCATGGGCAAACTTTAGTCAAGTCACCAAACAGGTGTCGTTAATACCTAGAGTCAACAAATCAACTTTTGAAAAACTAATTGTGCTCATCGACCACCAAAAATACATAAAATAAATTGTGTAGTCGTTTGGGCCCGCGGGACCAACATCGAGCGGGCCCAAACGACTACAGACCCACTTAACTGAATCAAAAGCAAAACTAAGCTGCTTAAATTAGTTTTGCTTTTTCCTTAAAGACCGAGTCGTTGACGGCTCTTAGAGCTCCAGGCGCGCATCAAAGAGATGTCAGCAAACTGTTGGGGCCCAGCAGGGCCGATACCTGCTAGGACCGTAGGAAAAAGTATGAAAGGGATACTCGTAGTCCTTTAACGCAAAAGGTAACTGCCATTTGGTTGTCATTCACAAGCCCTCGCCTAAGGTATACGGGGTCGGGGTAGCGGTGTCTGGTGCATGAGGAAGTTTGTTCCCCTTCCCTTACACGTGCGGCCGTCAAACTGGTTTTTACCATATAGCATGTTAATAGCGGTGTCAGGTTAGGCCTATTTGGCGCAAACGGTAAGACACACAATGTTAATTTTCTTTTTTTAAATCTTTTGTTATTTCTTTCTTCCGTTCTTTCACTTCTTCTTCTTAATATCGCCAGTCTCCTGTTTAATATTTATTATCAGTCGACAATGACGCAGCAGAGTTATTACAACACCATAATTTAGAATTTTTTAAACGGTTTCAATTATTTGACTATTGTTTTCTTTATTATTGGGTATAATCATAATAAGTATTTTATAAATAGATATAATATTACCAAAATAGTACCAATTTCTTACGTAGTTTGTATCTATTAATTCACAATCGACATTATCTTTCCAACCAACTGCTTTCAGACTTGATAACCAATTTGGTAATCGAAACACGAAAATGTTACCATTACAGAGAACCTTATTATCTTTGGGAGACAATTTTACTCGGAATAGAACCTTATACTTATTCCATCTAGTAATTGGTAACCAGACTATTACGTGATGGTCGACTATTGAGTTTCTTTTGTTATTGATAAGACATCCATGGAGCAAAGAATAAAATGCGTATACTTTTGTGTGCCGGTTTTGAGTAGTGTCCACGCTAAAGACTTGATCACACGTACCGAGTAAAACGGCGAGACAGTAAAATGTTGCTCGGCCGAGACAGTGATGTAAGCGAGTTGTAGAGATGAGTGCTTAGCCGGGCACTCGGCGCTATGTTTACACGCACCGAGTACTCGGCCGAGAGCACTGTCTCGTCCGTTAAATCGGTACATGTGACCAAGGCATAAATGATACATTTTAACTCGTAATAATATGGTAGCATATAATAAAAGAGAGTAGAAGAGAATAAAGGAGAACAGAAGAAAAGGGAAGAGAACAGAGGAGAAAAGAAGAGAACAGAAAAATATTTAATTAATACAGAACACAAAAAAAAACAAAAAGTAAAAGTGTGTCCTTTTGTAAAGTTATGTCGTTTGCCCTAGCCAAGTTACAACCGTTTCGCTTGCGTCGAACGCCTCGAATTGGCCACGTCCCCGATTCTTTTGTGCTGACCACGTGTCTGAGCGTTGAGATGACGCCATTCCCTTACATTTGAAGCTTGCTACTAGCGTTAACGAATGCAGGTTATTAACTTGGCTAGGGGTACTGGGTGATCAAAAAATCTATCATCAAACTGTCATCAAATGGTGCTATTGTCTATCAAACTTCCACAACTGAGATACTGGGTAGCACGATACTCCTTTGATAGGCTTATGGTCAGACTTTCTGGCATCTGATTACTTATTCTTCTTCTTCTGAGTCGGTACACTCTTGCCAGAGTGGTCGTGACCATCACTGTGAATCACGATAAGTGATCATCCTTGTAATGCGGCGCTATTCATCGCGGACTGCAGCTTTCTGGATAAATTCATAAGCCGAGCACTTAGTTGCGGCCTTGATCTGGTCTGTCCATCTCATTGGTGATCTACCACGTGGCCTGGTGCCCTCAACTTTGCCCTGCACTACGAGACGCTCTAAGGAGTCATTACTACGACGCGATACATGGCCGAAGAAGGTCAAAATGCGCGACTGCACTGTGGATGATAAGCGCTGTCTGACGCCGAGTTCTTTTAATATGGAATCATTCTTACGAAACTCTGTCCACGATACTCCTAGCATCCGTCTCCAGCACCACATCTCCAACGATTGATTACTTATAACGACTGTCAAAAGTCTACAATAATAATTGGGACCAACGGTTTTACCTGCTTTTCGAGGCACACTTACGAGTAATATCTCATGCCCACCATACACGCTGGAGTATACCTGACAGGTTTGTCTATACAGGTGAGGTGTACAGGTAAACCGGAGTGTGTATATGTATGTTGCAAAACTGTGCTGGTTTCTATACAAGCTTAACTGACAGGTATAACTCGGCAACAGCGTTTATGGCTACCCTAAGATAAAACTTAGCCAAGGTCATTTATGAATTGAAACATTCACATTAGTACCTGCCCGGTTTCGAATCCGCATCTTCATGCATGAGAGGTGCTGGGCCATCACGAGTCTTTGAATTTCTCACACTCAATTACGCAAAAATTGGGAAGCTACAACTTTAATAGGTTTTCTGTTTCGTCATACCTCTGTACCTGATTGAATGTGTCATACTAATATTAACGGTAAATGTCTGTATGTGAGTGTGCAGCTACCCGCTATCGCTTATACTTTGAGTCAAAGCCAGCCATTATGAGTGCTGATTACGACTGGACATAAGTGCAGACGTAATGTTTTACTTCCGGATGATTACTTATCTTTATGACAACGGAAAAATGTGCGTGAAATTAACGCTTTTACGCACAAAGAAGACCAAGTTGTTATTTTTTGAGGGTGAGTTTGACCAAATGAAAAAAATGCTGGTTTTCTACAAAAGATTATTTAATTTTGTATAATAAGGCTGCTTTTTATGAAATGATTTCCACAATATGTATACCTGACATGGTATAGATATTGTATTATATAAAAATCTCATGTCACAGCGTTTGTTATCCAACCCCTCTGAAACGGCTTGGCCGAGTTTTTAAAATTTTGTGTGTATATTTGTTAGGGCTGAGAATAGGTTTTTGTCCTCCTACTCCCATACCTCACTTTTTTCTTTTATAATTTATATATGTAGAACAACGTTTGCCAGTTCAGATAGTAAAAAATAATCTATAAGCCCTAAAATCGAATTAGAATTAGATTAAACGCACCACAAAATGCGAAATTGCTGCGTATTTTTTCGGGTCACATCCAATTAGTGAGGGTCAATTTTGGCTGTCACAGCCTTAGTCAGATTTGTCGCAAACTGTTAATATGATGGCTAAGCCGTGACTCTCACTGATATGCTTAAATTTAGTTTTAACAATCTTAGTTTTAACAATCTCGACTCTAGCACTGGCCACTGAGGCGTTCCGGCGTTTAGTCCACTTAAAAAATAATGTGTCCGCTACACCCCTACTTATATTTTATTCTCTACTCTTTGGGGTCGAGAGTGGACTTAATTCATTTCTGCACGATGCTCTGTAGTCTGAATCAATAAAGACTACTGCTAAAGACCCTTTTGATAAAAAATAGTAGAGTAGGTATAGAATGCATTACTAAAGTGCATTTACATGTTAAGCTAACGCGACCAGTTTTATTGGATCTTTCAACAGGAAATTTTCAGAACTTGCACGATTCTGGTAATTTTGTGTCCGGATAGTAACAAAAGGTTCGCCCAGTATTTATTATTAACACATATATTCCTGGGAGTACTGGCGATGAAATTGTTTAATAAGTTATTCTGGAAAGTGTTGAATAGTACTTACTCATAGGTTGTTAGTGAAAATATTGATGTGTTTGTAGAATAGAAAGGTTCGCCTAGTATTTATTATAAACACATTTATTCCTGGGAATACTGGCGATGAAATTGTTTAATAAGTTATTCTGGAAAGTGTTGAATAGTACTTACTCATAGGTTGTTAGTGAAAATATTGATGTGTTGGTAGAATAGAAGAGACTTTATTTGACGCAGGCAATACAAGAAATAACAATAAAATAGCATATAGAAATACGATACAGTTGCGTTGAGCGTGTCCGAACCAATTGGGTCACCAACTCAGCAATCGCTGGGTGTCGGATTCCCAGCGCAGGTTTTCAGCACCACAGTAACGCATAAATTATGGTAAAATAAAATAAATATAACTAAACATAAACTAAATGTTGATGATTTCGATTTTTTTTAATTGATATAAATTAGCGCTTGACACTGATCCCATCTGGAGGTAAGCAGTGATGCAATCGTTGATGGCGAGGCGCACTAGTTTATTAAGAGCTAGTTCACTTTAGCCTTGAAGACACCCAAATTGTAATCAGACGGTAAGACCGCAGCAGGCAAATTGTTCCAGTCTTTCGATGTACGCGGTATAAATGACCGACGATAATGACGATTATATATAATATACAAGCTGTGCCTGCGACTTCGTTCGCGTGGACTACAGGATTTTGAATTTATTTTTTCTAAAATACTATTACATCAGCTACCTGCCAAAAAAAGTCCCGTCAAAATCGGTCCAGCCATTTCAGAGATTAGTCCAGACAAACAGACAGATAAAAATAGTAAAAAATGTTATTTTGGCGTATGTACCGTATTTATATTCATATGCATGTAGTAAAAAGCAGTTATTTCAATATTACAAACAGATACTCCAATTTTATTTATATGTACAGATGTATAGACTAGCTTTTGCTTGTGGCTTCTTTCGCATACACAAAATATAACCTATGTTACTCAGGAATAAAGCAGCTTTCTACCGGTGAAATAATTTTAGCAATCGGTCCAGTACTTCCAGAGATTACCCCTACATACAAAAAAAAAAACAAAAAACAAATACCTCTTTATACTTAATAATATTAGTGTAGATACAGCACAGTAAAATTAAGTTTTTTTAAAATCGCGCTTCTGGTCACTTTACTGTAACCTTTTTCATAATTATGTTGACATATTATATTAAATACCTACTCAAACATGATATAATAAAAGGTGTAAGGGACAGCCCTCCACAAACTTTAAGGGCTTGCTCAGTAGACGAAACTGAACAACCTTCCACAAAAATTTTTTTCAGGAAACGAAAATAAAAATCAGTCTCACCGTACAAAATGATAAACTTGATTGAACAATTTGTATGGTGAGGCTGATTTTTTTTTTTGTTTCCTGAAAAAAAAATTTGTGGAAGGTTGTTCAGTTTCGTCTACTGAGCAAGCCCTTAAAGTTTGTGGAGGGCTGTCCCTTACACCTTGTATAGGTAGGTACTAAACACCAACAAATTCAGGAATACAAAAATATTGTGCTAAATATATTTAAGTTTTTTTTTTACTGATTCAACGACATATTCACGGTCAGTAAACACCACTGTTGTGCTTTCGTATTTTTTTTTTTGTTTTATTAGGGCGAGAGAAGAACCGGCAAGAAACTCCATGGTTACTCTTTTTAAAAAAAGTGGTTAGTATTAAAATATTGATAGATATTATGTAAGAACAGTGTAGACCAGTCAAATATTGTACACAAAAGCACAATAAAAATTATCTCAGTAAAAAACAAAGTAAGTCGTAATAGGAAGTAGTCTAAGAGTTCGTGGAGTATACAGTGTTCTCAGATTCACATTACAAAAAGAGGTATAAAAAAAAAGAAATCAGGAATAATATAATAATTACAACTATCAATAAAATGTTAACAAAATTAATTACTAACAAATTTAGGACAGTTGAAATATAAATAAAAAAAATATTGCAAAAGCAATGTGTCAGAGAAAAAATAAATGTATATATAATTATTAAAACAAAGGTGGAGCAGTTAATAGACAAAATATTGATGATTTACCAGGGGGCCACATGTGCAGAGGTAGTCATTGCCAAACAAGCGTGTCTTCGACATAGTCTTTAACCTTGTAATATGCTTTTTCGGTTAGGACACGCTTGATATGAGATTTGAATTTTCCCTCACTAAGTGCAGTTACCGCCTTTGGCAGCTTATTATAAAAGCGAATGCTGTTAACTAAGAATGACTTGCTAGTCTTAGCTAGTCTCCATTTGGGTACGACAATTTCGTGTTTACTACGTGTATTTTTGTTGTGAAAATCGCTTCTAATTTTAAAGAGTCCTAAGTTTTTACGAACATACAAAATGCTTTCCAAGATGTAAAGAGAAGGCAGAGTAAGTATATCGATTTCTTTGAATTTATTTCTGAGGGACTCGCGAGGGCCCATTTTATAAATAGCCCGGATTGCTCTCTTTTGTAATATGAAAATTGAGTCTACGTCAGCTGCAGATCCCCACAGTAAAATGCCATAAGACATAATACTGTGGAAATAAGCATAGTAAACTAACCTAGCTGTGGCTACATCTGTCAATTGCCTTATTTTTCTTACTGCATATGCAGCTGAGCTTAGTCTTCCCGAGAGAGTTCTAATATGAGAACCCCACTGCAGTTTAGAATCGGTAGTTATACCCAAAATCACGGTTTCTGTAATAACATCCAGTTTTTTGCTGTCAAGAATTAGATTGACGTCAACTGGAGGGACATTTAGCAATGAAAACTTTATACATTTAGTTTTATTTGCATTCAATAAGAGATTATTAGCTGCAAACCATTTCGAAAGGACAGCCAGACTCTCGTTGACATGCAAGACATCCCCATCTTTTCTGTCTACTTTAAAAATAAGAGAGGTGTCATCAGCAAATGGAATTATATCGGATAAATTAGCCATCATGAAGGGAAGGTCATTAATATAATCCATCATATAACTTGTCCCGCTCTTGATGGCACTCGTATTCTTTCAGTTGCCTTTTGCATTCCAAAGCCGCGGTAACTCTTTCGAACAATGTTGCAGCCTACCGTTCATTTTTATAATTACGATTACCAAGTAAAAAAAAAAACTCTCTTTAGCACTAAAATTGCCCTATGTGCCTGTCACAAGTTTAATATAAAGTGTAATGTTGAACGCCATTTTTATTTTTCATGTTGAAATCATCCAATGATTTCTCCCGCGCTAGTGTTGAGTGAGATTTCTACTGCTGTTTATGCGAGTAATCCCTAGTATGAGACAAGGTTTCATTTAATTTTTTAAATGACAACTGACTTAAACCCACCTGTGCCCTTCAGTTGCCCTTTGCGTTCTAGGACCATAGTTTCCTTTTCAGATTTTTTTTGTGTCCCTAGCGGTTATCAGCCCTACTGGATCCTTACGGATTTGCGGACACCTCTTTGAGGCGTGCGTGGAGCGATACGCGTAGTCGACGACTCGAGCTTGGTCCAGATGGCCAGACAGCGAGCTACTCGTTGCTCATCGTCCGCAAGCCCGACTATAAAACAGCAATCGTTTGGCGCTGCAAAATGTTACCTGGCATCAGTGGAAAGGCGTGCAAAGAGGCTGATTGGTGATCCAGATTTGGTTAAATCCAATTTACAAAGCCTCGATCACAGGCGTAGGGTAGCCAGCCTTTCTCTATTTTACAGGATGCATTTTGGAGAGTGTGCGCGGGAATTGCATGACTTGATTTCGCCATCTCCTTTGTACCATCGATCAACCCGTCGTACGGCGACCCTTACATTATTGAAACTTCTACGGTTCGGGCTAGGCGTTTCGCTTCGTCGTTTTTACCGCGTACCTCGAAGGACTGGAACAATTTTCCTGCTGCGGTCTTCCCGTCCAATTATAATTTAGTCTCTTAATAAATTAGTGCACCTCACCATTAACGATTGCATCACTGCTTACCATCAGGTGGGATCGCAGTCAAGCACGGCTTTATATAATTAAAAAAAAAAAAACTTTTTTTTTTCGATCAATCGCTACGTAATCTTGCCGTACAAATTAGGTACCTAGTTGACAACAAACAGAATTCTCAGGCTACAGAGTCTGTGTTTTATCAGTTTATTTATATATATTCAATTTAAAGCGTCTCTCGAGATCCAATCAGCGTTTTCAATCATGATACCCGCATGAGAATAGAATATTGGTCGATACCCATTCAGCTTATAATTCAAATTACCCGCCTTTGGAGACAGTCGGTTGAATACTGAGAGCGGGTTTTTGAATTGAGTATTTTGATTAATAGAAGGCCCTTTTTCACTCGCCCATCGTCAACATCGAGCTTAGTTTAAAAGCTTGTTGCTACATCTAACGCAATCCCATGCGATGTGTGATGAAGAGGAAATGCGAAAAAAGGGAGATTACGTCTGAAAACTTTGTTAGCATTCGGTGATTCCGTGATTTACTCGAATGTTTCACAAAACTTGTTCGAGGATATACGTGTTTTTTTTTTTCTTTAACCCTTAAGTTTAAAAATATTTTATTTGGCGCAAAAACGCGCGTGTGGTGGTGTACAAGTGTGTGTTCTACACACAGTGTAGAAAAAACAAGCTGAAACTTAATATAAAAAAACAACAAAAACTAACACCGCGTGTCTCATGTTTGCGCCAAAAAGGTTCAGTTCAGCGAAAATTCCAAACTACTACAAGGTAGTTGTCTGACGCTGGTTTTCAACTGAACCTTATTGGGAGTGTACGGATGAAAATGAGTTTACTTAACGATATTTAGAATAGAACATATATGTTAAAATATGGTAAATGATAAAATAGTAAATTAATGTGAATACAGTTGTGTGTTGTGTAATTTGAGAAATACTCAACTTCAAATGCTTAAATCAGAAACTAGAGGTTAATCACATTTATTTTATAAAAGCGAGTATGTATGTGTGTTTAGAGGTTGTGTCTCTAATTTGGGGTTGCTACCCTAAGAATTGACCTTGTTTCTTTAGTTACAATGTACATACACGTCCGTTAGACTGTTATAACAAATAAGCAGAAACTAAAACCTTCTATGAATAACAATGTTGAAATAAATCTATGAATAACAATGTCGTTTTTTGATCGCGTCGGTTTTTTATTACGTCGTTTTTTGATCACGTCGGGGTCACCAGTTTAGAGGTTGTGTCCCTAATTTAGGGTTGATAATTCAGAGTTCATGTGTTGTGTGTATGCCAAGTGTATCACTGTGGTCTATTCAGAAAGGGTGTTCAATTTTAAGTTTTAAAGGAAACACTGAAATAACTTTCACTCAATACTACACGGATATAGGTATATGTTACAATAGTTATTGAAATACCGACTGTACTCTACCGTAGAGGAAAGACAACTATAGCCTATTAAACATAACTAACTGTAGTACAACTCAAGCGTTTTAACATGGCATCTGGCTCGAAAATAGTTACCACATTGAATACTCAAAAATAATTTGTATAGTCACGTTTAAAGCATCATAAATTCGTAAAGTAAAGTAGTATGTTATGAGAAACTACTAAGCGCAAAATAAATGTTGATATTTAAAAAAGTAAAATCAAATTCAATGCAATCAATATTTCAAACGTCATTCATCAGGTGCCATGTTAATGCGCACGGGATGTACTACGTTCCAAATGAGAATAGGACCGATTCCTATGTTTTGACGTCTCGTCGTACTGTCAAATCGAAGAAATTTTGGCAAAATTGAAGAACTTAGAGATGAGTAAAATTTAAGAACTGTATTCTGATTAAACTTTTTTCGTTCACAGTTCATAAATAAATTAAATTTTTCGTAAATTAATAAAATTAATGTTTAAACATTTTTTTCCTCGATTTGACAGTAAATCGTGATGTCACAACATGGCGGGCGATCCTATTCTCATTTGGAACGCACGGTAAGTGTGGTTTTGCTTTCGCGGCTAACTTCACAAGCGATTAACTTAACGCTTCCTACCACTACAGTGTGTTGTTTAAGTTATTCCTTCATGCTCAAATGGCTAAATGGATTTGAATGAAATTTGCCACACGTACGGGTGTATTACGTCTTGGACTAGCACATAGGACACTGATTATCCCAAGTGTATATTTTCTTGTCATGCAGGCAAAGTCACTGGCAGAAGTTAGTTTATTACGAGTAAACCCCACGTTAGAACTTCTAAACACTTTTTTATTACAGTTAAAATAACAGCAATATTACAGAAAATACAAAACACAAAGAACTATCGGTAATTATAACTGAATTCAATTAAAAAAAAAAAACAAATAATGTATATTTTATATTTTTATTTGAATTTATATATATTTTCAATTTTGATTCAAATTATCCCGAACATATCACAGTTCAATGCCAATTTCATAGGTATGGACCTAATAATAATAATAGAATAATTTGACCCCTGAGTTTGTTTCGGTGTTTTTTCTCAGGGTAGTCAGCTAGGAAACACCGGCCTCATTTAGTTTTAACTGAAAAAAAAAATTGGCGCTTAAAAGTGTTTTTTTTAAACCTATTTGCAAAATGTTTTATTTTTTGCACCAGGTTCTTGTAAATAGTTCTATTGTTATCTTCAGCAGCGAAAAAGGTTCAATGCTGGACACAGCCCTCCCTTATGTGTCGTCATAACAACCGGTCCCGAGGGTCTCGCATCTATCGGATTCCATAGATATTCCACTATCTAACCTTTCGGAGAAACAGCCTAGATGTTATTTCATGTAATTTCCACTTCGAATATTTTGTCAAATATTTCTCCAATAACCTTACTTCAATCGCTACTCTAACCAATATAGATCATTAACTAAGCCAACAATATTTCATATCGGATATATGCAGAGATTGTTGAAACTTTAACGAAAGTAATCCAATTAATGTCTAAGTAAGTTCAGTGAAATTCAATTATATTGGATTAAGTCAACCATGTTTGCAACCCGTACTCACGGGATTAAATTCCGCGGGCTTTGAAATCCTGTATAAATTGTTATAGAGGAGACGCCAAAAAGAGTTGAGTGCAAAATATGAGGACCGCCTTCTGTGAATAGTTTTGGACTCGGAAAAGCATGCAGATTATGTTTTTGGATTTTGCCAGGAGGTATATTGGTCTATTTTTTTTACACCCCTCTCCCTGAAACAGCAAGTAAATTGACTGAACAAATGCTAAGAATCATTTTATTGATTGTTTAAGTAACAATATCTAATTGTTTCTTATGATTAAATATATGTATAGAAAGTCAATTAAAAAAAAGTGAGTCGGGCTCGCGCACTGAGGGTTCCGTACTGTCTGTTTGCCTGCCTGTCTGTCAAGACCCTTTATTTAACACAGACGGACAACAAAGTGATCCTATAAGGATTCCGTTTTCTCCTTTTCAGGTACGGAACCCTAAAAAAACGGTAAAGTTAAAAATAAAACATGAATTAATGATAAAAGAAAAATTTAATACTTAAAAGTAACTTTTCTGCCTGCCTGTCTGTCTGTCAAGACCCTTTATCTTGAGAACGAGTGGAGGTATTGCGGAGAAATTAAAAGCATATTCTCAAATGTATAGTCCCTTGAAGCTGAGAAAAAATCAAACTTCTGAGTTATCGAAAAAAAAAAGATATGGCCGTTTATGTTGCAAAAGCATGCAAATAATGACGCTTTTTTTTTATTATTGATAGGCTTGCGTTTGACCACCATCTCACCTGATGGTAAGCGATGATGTGGTCGACGATGAAGCACGCTTGCCTAGAAGAAACCTATTCACTCTCGACTTAAAGACACCTAAGATTCCGGCAGAGAATTCCACTCCTTGGCTGTACGCACAATAAATGTGTTCCCGAAACGCTTTGTGCGTATGGGTGGGATGTCTACCATGTACCGGTGGCGCAACGCTGTACGTCGTGTGGTCCGATGATGGAACGGACTTGGCGGAATTAGATTGGGCAATTCCAGTGCACACTCCCTGAAATGTAAACGATAGAAAACCGACAGACTAGCAACTCGGCGGTGAGGCTCAAGGCTTTGGAGCTTCGACTCTACAAGAGCATCATTGCCGATGATTCTCTTGGCTCGCCTCTCAATCGACTCCAGCGCATCAAGCTGAGTCCAAAACTATTCACAGAAGGCGGTCCTCATATTTTGCACATTTAACTCCCTTTGGCGGCTGCTCTATTAAGAAAGTCATATTAAATGTTGCATGGCATAATCAACCTTATAATGTACCTACTACTAGGACTTAGGCTTCCTCTCCAGTAGAGGGAATGGGCCATAATCCACCATGCGAGCCCAGTGTAGGTTTGTAAATGTACCATAACTTCAATTTTTAAGGTTCCATACCTCAAAAAGAAAAAACTGAATCCTTATAACTTCACTTTGTTGTCCGTCTGTCAAGACTCTTAATTTCGAGAACAAGTGGAGGTATCGAGTTGAAATATTAAAACCATATACTCAACTCTGTAGTCCCTTGAAGCTGTGAAAAAATCAAACTTCTCAGTTAACGAAAAAAAAAAGATACGTCCGTTTATGTCGCAAAAAAACTTATATTTCGATACTCTCAAGGGAATCAAAATTCATAGGGTACCTTCCGTTGACCCAGAATCCTGAAAGGCTAACAAGGTCTTATAGCACAGGTATAGGAATAAATCTGAAAACTGTAAAGGGTCTAGCAGAATAAGGTAGGGCCAGCGGCCCCCGAGAGGTATTTCCAAAATAAATTATGGTATTACATTAGTGACAAGTATTATTACTGTTGACGTGATTTTAGCCTTCCGTCTCACTTCGTTCAGGAGTTATTTGACTAAATAGACAAAACCGTAGGTATTTTTCAAAATTATTTTTTTCAAAAACTATTATAGCGACACTAATAAAACTAAAACGGTTTGTTAGAGAATAAATTGTTCTACATTATATATTTTTTGTAGATTTTATTTACCTTAATTACTATTTAAAAAAAATAAAAATATTTTTTTTTAATTTTTTATTGATAGTTTACGAAGAGGTACAATCACAGAAAAAAATATATAATATAGATCATTATATCTAGTATTATTACTAAAAATTGCATTAATATCAGATGGGTGCAATACTTCCAAAAAAAAATTAAAACTGATCATGACCATTCTGACTAGTAAAGACTTTACATCTGTCTCTTGAATAAACGTTTTTGTAAATATATATGTCATCGTAAAATTGTAAATACCGTTAGATTATGATCTATCTCGCGAGATTGTTAACTGACGAAAAATTTAAACTGTAACACACTGCTCAATTAATAGCATTATTTTTTGGTACTTAGATCTATGGAAGTGAAACTGTTAAATCCCAACCTGTCGCGCGTTAAATTTTTAACTGTCCAAAGGCTGTCTCTGATTGGTCAGTCATACAGTTGTCTGTTCTGTGTCCATAGAGTAGGTAATAAGACACATGTGTCAGTCAAATAAAATAAATACATTTAAGGAATTGTGACATCAAGTATTAATTTATTATTTTATAGGTAATCAATAACTCTTACACTATATAATAACCAAAAAATCAGAATTTGAAAAAAAAATCTCCACATAATATATTTTTTGTAGATTTTATTTACCTTATTTACGCTATTAAAAAAAAATATAGGTTTTGTTCATAGTTCGCGAAGAGATACAATCACAGTATGAATATCAAATATAGCTCACTACGTCTAGTATTACCATAAAATTGCATTGATATCAAATGGTTGCAACTACCCAAAAAAAAAAAAATTCTCATGACCATCCTGGCTGGTAAAGAATTTACATTTTATTAGTTGAGAAATCATCTAATGACATTTCCCGGTCGTGCGCGGAGCGGGAGGGGTGTCAAACTTTTACTGAATAAAATCTACTCCATGTCTTTGGCTTGCATTCCAGGGCGCCGGGTTTTACTTTTAGAAGCGAACTCATGGCCCCAGTAGGCTTCTACCCTGTTGGGCCCCTACGGTTTTGCTGACATCTCTTTGAAGCTTGCATGAAACACTACGAACCGTCGACGGCTCGGTTCGAACGGTTACCGGACCGAGCCCGATGACCACCTGCCATTCCTACTCATTTCGGACCATGGCTTGTACAAGGGCCTGGCGTGAGAGCGTTGCCGCGTTGCTGATCGTTGCCGCCGACCGCCCTCATGAGGACACGGCAGTCTACCGTAAGCTCCACCGTGCCCTATCCTATGATCCTGTAGCGACATCTATGGCGCCACATAAGAACTACGAAGAATATACGAAATCCTGCATCGCGCAATCAAAGTTCTTCGCGCGATTTGAACATATACGACAGCCCGAAATCATCTATAGGGCAGTCGCCCGCCAGACTATAACACCTGTCTGGTCGGAGGATCCTCCCTTTTCAACGGAGGTTTGCGGGACTTTACTCTCTGTTCCGCACACCTCCAAATTAGTGACCCTCGACAAAGAACGTCAGCGCAGCCTTCGTGCAGCTACTACTTCGTGACGTCATCATCACTTCCTCAAGCTTTCGAGCAGCGAGCCATACAGCCAGCACCCACGGCTATAGAGGGTATCCTGACCACCAGCATGCCTACCTGGTCATACCTGGTCATCACCTTCAGCCTCATCAGCGACCTTGGCTTGGCACACAGCACCTTCGGCCAGTCACATGAAGAGCTATGAAGAACCTCTCCTGGTCGACGCCAGCAGTCAAGCCCTACGTCGCACAAGCACCGCTCCGACTCACTGGAGCCAGCAGCACTACTCCGACTCACTGGAGCCAGCAGCACTACTCCGACTCACTGGAGCCTGCAGCATCATCCCGACTCACTGGGACAGCACCACCCCGACTCACTGGGGCATCATCCCGACTCACTGGGATAGCACCACCCCGACTCACTGGGGCATCATCCCGACTCACTGGGACATCATCACTCCGACTCACTGGGGCATTATCCCGACTCACTGGGATAGCAACACCCCGACTCACTGGGGCATCACCGCAGACAGTTCCGACTCACCGAGAACTATGCGGCATCGATTCCGACTCACTGGAACCAACCTACGCTGGCCTGGCGCGCATCAAGAACCATCGATCTCCGATCTCCGGAGGGGAGTGATGTAGCGACATCTATGGCGCCACATAAGAACTACGAAGAATATACGAAATCCTGCATCGCGCAATCAAAGTTCTCCGCGCGATTTGAACATATACGACAGCCCGAAATCATCTATAGGGCAGTCGCCCGCCAGACTATAACACCTGTATGGTCGGAGGATCCTCCCTTTTCAACGGAGGTGTGTGGGACTTTACTCTCTGTTCCGCATACCTCCAAAATCCACACAATGGTGACGGGTGTTTCTTTCGTACAAATCAGTTGCAAGAAACTCCCGAACTTACCATGTCCGACCTGCATCATGCAGAAGGATGATGCATGTGACATCAAGTATTTATTTTATTATTATTTAATATGTAATCAATAATTCTGACATCATATACAAAAAAAGTATAACCAAAAAAATCATACATATTTTTTTTTTTCATTTTTTATTATTTAATCGCGTGAGATAGATTATAATCTATCGGTATTTACAATTTTACGATGACATATATATTTACAAAAACGTTTATTCAAAAGACAAATGTAAAGTCTTTACTAGCCAGAATGGTCATGATCAGTTTTAATTTCTTTTGGAAGTGTTGCACCCATCTGATATTAATGCAATTTTTAGTGATAATACTAGACATAATGATCTATATTATATATTTTTTCTGTGATTGTACCTCTTCGTAAACTATGAATAAAAAATTTAAATTTTTTTTTTTTTTTTTTTAAATAGTAATTAAGGTAAATAAAATCTACAAAAAATATATAATATAGAGCAATTTATTCTCTAACAAACCGTTTTAGTTTTATTAGTGTCGCTATAATAGTTTTTGAAAAAAATAATTTTGAAAAATACCTACGGTTTTGTCTATTTAGTCAAATAACTCCTGAACGAAGTGAGACGGAAGGCTAAAATCACGTCAACAGTAATAATACTTGTCACTAATGTAATACCACAATTTATTTTGGAAATACCTCTCGGGGGCCGCTGGCCCTACCTTATTCTGCTAGACCCTTTGTTGTTACATTCATTCGTTCATTCAAATTGAAAAACGAACTGAGAAGCAATTTCCGTTGTAAGACATTCTAATATTGATCACATTATCAATATCAAAAATCAATATCTGCACAATCTATTAAAATACATCTAATTTCCCTACATTACGACTAGTAATCTCAGCGACAATCAAAGCCGAAATTATTCGGTTGTCGCGCTGATGATATTTATTTATAAGATTGGAAATCAGTCAATGACACCGCTCTGGGATGAAAATGGATGACGGCGAACTATCCATTACTCGTCGTTCGCAAGCGCGCGCCTACCGTGGCTGGTAGTCGGGGTCGAAGGAAGTATGAGAATTACTACGACTTATTTTTTTTTTTTATTGAAAGCTTTATGCACATAACACTATACAAAGGCGGACTTAATGCCTTACCGATGTTACTTATGTGAGCAAACAACGAGCATAAACAGTTGCCAATTTAGCTACTAATGTAAGAAACTGTCAACAAACCGTGTCACTGTCAAGTATTAAACCTAACAGCTAAGCTCGGGCACGCAGTCTGTCAGCAGATTCCGATGCACCGTGAAGGTAGGACGGTGACTCTTTGAAGTCACGTCGAATTCACGCAGTACCACTGCTCACGTAGGCGATCTCGCGCTGCGCTGCCGTTTTCGACTGGTAGATGAAGTCGACCTTAGGGTGGTGCAGAAACATAACATGGCAAATGCAACTTAATAAATAGACAAACATAAGAAAAACAAATAAAATGGTAAATACATACTTAGATACATGCATATAAATAAGCAATGTTGTACTTATGACTGCATTTTCTGATAGCATCAAAGAGGAAGTATTTTAAATTAAGAGTGACTAGATCACTTCTAGGCAAACTTGCTCCATTTTCGACCACACCATCACTTAAAGCTGGGTACTTACTTAGCAGTGTTGCATGTAACGTATCAGATACTGTATCAACCTGCAAGTGGGTACGGATCGTCCACGGTCCACCGCGTATCTGGCTACGAGCTGCCGGATCCGCAAGTGCTCGCGACGATGACGTCACGCCGTGATCATCTTACTTTTACTGTTTTCGCCCGACGTATCCATAGCTTGTCCGATATTTTCCCAAGCATCTACTTTTAGAGGTTTTTTATAATAATTTTTATCTTTAGGGTCCCACAATACTGGAGTATTTTGGTAAACCTCAATTAGATTTAATAGTTTTTCAGTCCACTCTATAATGAATACGTAAGTTCGTTTGAAGCTCGCGCCTACGTACTCACTACACAAACAGTCGTGTCGCCGTCCAAGAGTACACTCCGAGCCGCCTTTGTATTCGCAGTGATACCGCCACTCAGCGGGTCACTGCGAGCTTACACGTGAACGGCTCGCAGCAGGCTCGGGCCTACCGTACTCACTTGATACCGTATCTGATACATTATATGCTACACTACTAAGTGAGTACCCAGCTTACCATCAAGTGAGATATTATTAAGCTGCTTTATGTCTTAGTGACATAAGCTATATTTTATGTAATCAGAAATGTTTATTTCAAATAGATCAATTACAGGCACTTTTGAATTGTCAAAATGTCGGTCAGTCAAACAAGTGAAGCAAAATTGCACGTTCCAAAGCGATCTCCATAAAGAAGAACTTGCAAGAAACTCCATGGGCACTCTTTTAAACTACATGCTTCTAATATGTGAGTACAATGAAGATATGTATAAAACAAAAAAAAAAATAGAAAATTTCAATTCAATTCAATTTTTTTTTTTATAAAATTGTAAATATTAAATTATGAGGTTGATCTAACTTGTTCTTGTTTCTAGTATTAAAATTGATCCCTCTCCTAGAGAGGAGGCCTGAGTTCCAACAGTAGGAACAATATAAGGCTGATGAATAAAATAAATAATAAATAAAATTGTGCCTATCACTTATTTTAGTCAAAAGATATGAATATTTTACGCGGTTCAAGCCGCGGGCAAAAGCTAGTATTTTATACTTCCAATTGTCAGTGCACTAACGTGTCGTACCAATGAAATCCCTATCTAGGTCAGTATAATTTCTATGAAAGTACTAAGTTGGTACATAATATTGATTTTTTATTTCATGAAATCATATTAAATAAATTATTGACCCGAATTAATGATTCTAACTAAAATATGAATAAATACTAATTACTATGTAAAATTATGTGTTTATTTTAATGAACTCTATAATAGTCCAAACACTAATAAACTACCAAAAGCGTATTGGTTTATCAACAAAAACTACCTCGTACACTTAATTTGTTTACCGTGAATATCTAAGGGCCTGAGCACACCACGTCTCGTTGACGCTCGTTTATAGCGATACAGACGCGAGTCAGACGCAGCCTATAGACCTTTAATAGGATAAAAGTGCGCTGTCAACGTTTTTAAAACGCGCGTCAGCAGCGCGTTTAAATAACGCGCTGTGCACAGGCCCTAAGGGCCCTCGCCCACGGTGACTTTGTAGCGATGCTGTCGCGTGTTTCGTAAACGCACGACAGCATCGCTACTAACGCGCGTTAGTCACATTTGAAACGCGCTACAGAAGCGATGCTAACGAGCTACAGCTTCGGACTGTATCGATGCAAACGCGCGAACGTGTTGGATGACATCGGAAAGAAAACGGTGTGGCGTGTAAGTGAAACATTCCACATACAAAAACTTCATTTTTTTACCATTACTTGGGAATCGAATCGCATTTGCATCAAGACAGAAGCGTGACAGCATCGCGGCTCAGAATCGTAGTGTCCTCGCCCATACTACGATGCTAAGCCGCGATGCAAACATCCAGCGACCGTATCGCGACTGTACCGAAGCGAGCACGACAGCATCGCGACAGCATGGCGACTGCATCGCTACAGAAAGTCACCGTGGGCGAGGACCCTAAAATTGGTAAATGATTATGCGGAATTGGGTCCAAATTCCCACATACTTCCAATGAAAAGGGAGATTTTGTTAGATTCGGACAACTGCCCAGTTGATTTCAGACTGTTATGAATGTTCTAATCACGCAGAGAACCTTTATGAACTATCTACTTTTAGTTCCCATGTGGTGTTATAGATGTCGCTACAAATGTTGGAATGTTTTTGGAATCAGACGTACACTTCGAATGTTAACTAGTAGGTTCAGTGTAATAAGTATAGTAAAGAACCGTAAAGGTGGAGGAACAAGGTGTAAAGTCCTTTATATCTCTATTTAAAAGGAAAGATTCTCCGACCAAACGGGTTTGGTGGCTGGTCTGTGAAGCTGCTGGTTAATTTTTTTTTGGACCGATGTATATAGGTACGTTTTAATCGCTCAGAGAACTTTGATACTGCAATGTTTAGTTTTTGTGTCGTCAGGTCTTTAGTTATTATGTAGAGACGAATATACACTTTTTGAAGTACACGTGAGACGCAACGGGCCATCAACTCGGGCCTGATTTTTATCGAACGATGAGCTACCTATTGCTTGACGTCCGCCAGCCCAAGCGAATATAGAAGTATAGAAAAAAGAGATTTTGCGGCGAACTCAAAAATTTGGGTAAGGGCAAATGAAAATGAACTTAGGTTATGTTATGTCTGAGTGTGGTTTCCGTACAATAGTCCGCATAGGACTATGCGCTTAGGACTGCCTCCGCATAGGACCACCGCTATGGCCCACGTACGTAGTCTTATGCAGACTATACGTGGACCATGGCGGCCATAACCTTTGGTGGGCTTATTCCAGCCCATCTCTCTCCAAAAACAGATTAGGCCTCTCAGGTTTTGCAGGGCGTCAAAAAGGGAGTTTGAGGATCCTAGGGTTCGTGGGCGTATTTCAGTCTCCTTTGCGGGATTTGGATTTGGAATGTCTTTAATACAATAATTTATTTCTTATGGACCTTCAACAAAGACAAAAACAACAAAAGTGCACACAAAACTACATGATATATAGAAATGGAGTTTCTAGATAGTGTACGCCTTCAATTTTATTATAGAAGGTTACAGCATGCTTTTGAGTTTAAAATAAATTAAAATAGGTATGAACTCTACATAAAGTATACCAAGTCTAATATTTCATGGCGGTAAGTTCCCTCTTTGAGGCGTGGCTGGAAAGACCTCACGGCGTCCTTACCTTCCGTATGACGCAAGTCCTCACCGGACATGGTTCGTTCGGGAGTTTCCTGCACCGGATTCGTGCGGAAGTGACGCCCGGGTGTCGCCACTGTGCGGAATGCCCGGTGGAAACGGTGGAGCACACAGTCGAGGTGTGCCCCGCTTGGGCGGAGCATCGCCGTGCCCTCGTAGGGGCGATCGGCGACGGAGACCTCTCACTCCGGGCCTTGGTTGAGGCCATGGTCCGGAGCGAGGAGGAGTAGCAGGCGGTCGCCGACTTCTGCGAAGCAGTAATGCTCGCAAAGGAGGAGGCCGAACGCATCAGGCAACGGCGTCCTCGCCGCCGCCGCCGGGATTCTGATCCCGATTTCCGGCCACCGCAGGCTCGGGCTTGCGGACAGTGAGCAATGGGTAGCTCGCTGTCCGGCCGTCCAGTAACTGTCCGGACCAAGCCCAAGTCGTTGACGGCGTGCACTGTTCCCGCGCGCCTCAATGAGTTGTCAGCAACAGCAGGGACCCAGCCGGGTCGAAGCCTACTGGGGCCAGGGTTATCCGAAAGGGAGCTCGAGCCCCGGTATGAAGGCTAGAAGGAACGGGGCGGGTGTTTTAGTCAGTAAGAGTCTGACACTATCTCCCGCTCCGCCCAAGAGCGGGGGATGTCATTGGATGATTTTTTCCCACCATAAAAAAAAAGTCTAATATTATCAAACGCTGCCTACGGGCAATATTTGGTTTGAAGGTTACTGACAACTGTGTTCCAATTTCCAAAAATCATAATTTATTGACATTCCCGTGCCTTTACATTTTTTAGAAATTGCTCTTTTTGTTAAATGTAATCAGTAACTATTTTTAACTTTATCGGAAAATAGACACCGTGATATAACTTTGCGATCTCAATACCAAAACTTGTTATGCACAGGTATAGAACTGCTCTGTTGAAGAAAAGTATTTTTGGTATGGCACCCCGGCTATCTTTAACCACGTTCCTAATTCTATAAAAAAGGAACCAGTTACTATTTTAAAAAAGAAACTAACTGCACTTCTGTTAAACAAATGTTTTCAAGCTGATATTTTTTTTTTGTATATCAATATTAATATGTTTGATAATGAATTTGCATCAATATTTGTATGCCTAAATGGTAGAAAGTACAAGGATACTTTAATATAATTATTTTTATCACCATATTGTAAATACCAACATTCTGAGCAAATAAATCACTATTCCATTCTACTCTATTCTATCGTAAAAAAGTAATTTTTAGTATCTAAGAAAAAACTGCATGTTTTATTAAGAAAAAATACATAAGAAACTTAAATATTAACTTAGTATTAAAAAAATAAACTAGAAGTTTTATGTCAGTTACTACGAAGCGTAGCATGGTTTGTAGCAATATCACCGTTTTCTTTGCTACGAACTATGCTACGCCGTAGCACACTCTGCTACGACTTTTGATCAACAAGCGAAACCTCTACTCGTAGTTTATTCAGAATCAGTAACTGAATCGATTCCAATAATTTTTACACCATTTTATATTATTTCCCAAAAATGGACAACACCGAAACTAAGCATCCCCGCACACGGGCCTCAAAAAAACGCCGCCACAAGAAAACGCTAGAAGTGGCCACAAAAAAAAAGCTAGAAGCGGCGGCAAAAAACAGCTAAAGCGCGCGCGACACCTTGTAACCAGAGAAGCTTGAAGCCGCTTCAAGCGTTTTTTTGTGGCGGCACCGCCGCACGCGAGCCGCCTCAAAAAGAAGCTTAAAGCGGCGTTTTTTTGTGGCCCGTGTGCGGGGACAATAAGTATAACACAGGTGAAGGCAGGTCATAACGGGCATTAGAAGCCAGCGCATAGCTGGATGTGAGAGCAAAACAACCCCTCAGTCATCCGACTGGCCCGATGACCATGTATTTGTGCGGACAACAAGGTAAAATTTTTCATGATACAGTTATGAAATTTTGCACATAACTTCTTTAAATAAAAATACTAGGCACGTGTTTTGCCTTTCACATATACTAAAACTAATTTTATATATTCCAACCTCCCAAATCCTCGTTTTCTAATAAACACACTTTTTATAGTCTTGGGGGCGCTAAAGTAGTACTAAACAAGATAGTAAGTCTTACTTAGTGGACATTTTAATGTCAGATACAGGCGATAAATTTTAATATACGATCGGCTACATTGCCTATCAATCTATGGGAGATTGTGTTCTAAGCAGCCGGTAATCTCTGAAGATACTACCACAAAATAGATAGCTACAGAAGACAATCTCATGTATGTACTTCAATTTTTATACCTGGACGCACACTAATGAGCGTTTGAGCCGGAACTGTTCGACGAGTGGTCCGAGACGCTCCGAGATATCGTGTCCGTGAGCGGTGTCTATGTGTGCGTTGCTCAAGCGTGCTTTGTATGTAGATTGACTTCTGTACCTATTTATTTTGTGATACTACCGTCAAAGAAAAGGTGGAGTACCTTTAACTTTATACCGGACATAAATCATTAAATAACTCCTAAAGCTTTTGGTGGAAAGAGCAGGAGTGTCAAGAGGAAATAAAAATAAAAGTTATCTACGGGAAACGATGACAATCTTAAGACTAGCTTACAAAATGTAATATTGTATAGGGAAAATATTCGGCAAAACGGCCAATCGCTTAGCATAATGATGGCAGTATGGTACGGGGCCACATGCACGTAATGGGAAAAGTCCTCAGCGCTCGTTTCCAGAATAGGCTGTTGAAGGTGTGAATGATTATAAAATGAATTGTTCAATATTAAGTACTAAAAGAATACACGTAGGGATTTCAGATTCTTAACTTCGATGTAGTTTTTTTTATGTTTTTGATTTACCTCACGGTGTTTAACCCAATCATGATATTCCTTGTCGCCCTACTTTTGAAATCTTCTTCACCTTGAATATCATTAGTTATAAGGGTTCCTTAACCGAAGGGTGCCACTGAGACCCTATTACTAAGCCTCCACTACACCATGTTACCACACCACTACCACAAGAATAGCTATTTGATGGGCGTTTTTGACTCGATGTTAATATTTTAGTACAAAACCCTTGGTCATACTAACATCGAGTAATATTTTTTTATTGGTATGGTATGTCGTAGCCTGTAGTAGCTGATAAAAAATAAAACAACATCAACAAACGCCTTGTGTTCACTCATTGCCTTCGTAATAATTATTGACACAAAATAAACTTCAAGCTTCGGTATAAAAAGCTTAACGAGCGAAATAATTATTGTTTTTATGTATCCCTTACGTTTAGGCGATAAAGTAGGTCGTTACTTTGAGGGTTCATAAGCGGTTATTGCTAATAAAATCTAAGTAGATGAGTAAATGGGGTAAAGTTATGCCAATCATATGGTTAAAATGTTGCAAGAGCGAAAGTATTGTTTTTCCTTTCACTTATGTATATGTCATCGTACTGCGACTGATTGTGATGAAATAAAGCATGTTTTATCAAGTTACACACAATTTTATTTTATAAAAGTTATCTACATAGGTGTGAATGCCTAAAAGTTATCTTTATAGGTGTGAAGGCAAAAAGGCTGCCAGGCTTAAATGGGATTGGGCGGGTCATGTCAGCCGCATGAGCAGTGACCGCTGGGCAGTTGTCGCCACCCAGTGGGTTCCTGCAAACGATAAGCGCCATCGAGGTCGCCCTAGAAAGAGGTGGCGAGATGATCTAGACGCGTATCATGAGAACTGGTTAGAGACGGCGCGAGAGAAGAATGTCTGGAAGGACGGGAGGCCTTTGCCCAGCAGTGGGACAGTAATGGCTATTAAAAAAAAAAAAATATCTATATGGATTTCGTACATTTTCCGTGATGCGCGGAGAACTAAAAACTTCTACAGATTTATTTTATTTA
Source organism: Mythimna ferrago (assembly GCA_910589285.2). Taxonomy (NCBI): domain Eukaryota; kingdom Metazoa; phylum Arthropoda; class Insecta; order Lepidoptera; family Noctuidae; genus Mythimna; species Mythimna ferrago. The sequence continues at coordinate 5,517,660 of OU342691.1, read as the reverse complement.
TCAATAGATATAGATTGGTATAACAAACCTTTCACCTAAATTTGCTTCACACTGTGACAGTCGGGATAAAAATTATGCTAAGTGCTCGAGCATGAATAAGTAACAAACTTACACACACACACCTTGACACTCTTAAATTTTTGCCTTTACAATATGGCAAACATGAAGCAGTCACATTAATAAAAAGAAGAACAAATTTGTGTTGCACTAATATGTATACTGACGACAGTAGCCATAACTGGAAACCTTCAGAACTCAGGCATCCGAAAAAAGCCTTAACTACTCGCGACTGCACGTACACATGCAGTCGTTTTGGAAATAAGCCAAATTCATTGTACTGTAGCCTAAGCCAAGAATGGAACAGAAGGTACGTTCCGTGTGAGTCACCGCAGCTCCAGAACGCTTAGAATCACATTAACAGAACACGAGTGTGTTTTTTCATTACGCTCTCGCTCCACCCAGAGCAGGAGAAGTTATTTGATAACTACTTGCTGCCAGCTTCACCCACGCAAAAATATTTTTTTTTCCGAAAGAGCATATTCCCGAGATAAAAAATCGTGCTATTCCAGGATATTATGTACACATGTACAAAATGTCATCGAAATCCGTTTAATCATTTGAGCGTGAATAAGTAACAAAAGACACCCACACAGAGATATAAATAAACAAACACCCACACAAACTTTCGTCTTTATACATATTAGTGTGATTATGATGAAAACTCCCCTTTAACGGCTTTATTAAAGACTAGCTTTTGCTCGCGGCTTCGCTCGTGTACATAAAATATAGCCTATGTCACTCAGAAATAAAGCAGTTTTCTATCAGTGAAAAAATTTTAGCAATCGAACCAGTACTTCCAGAGATTACCTCAAACAAACAAAAAAAAAAAAAACTACCTCTCGTGTAGATTTAACCTTTCAATCGTGAGAATTACAGACTTGTGTCTGTAATTCTATAATATTGTTGTATTTAGAAAGAAATGGGTGCGCGAACGCGTTCGCTTGGGGTTTAATTAATTAAAAGCCAGTTTATAACATCAGATTTTCCAAAATGTATCGTGTTATCCAGTTACCTATTGAGTTGTACAGAGTATAAGGAACAAGTCTCCGCAAACTTTAAGGGCTTGCTCAGTAGATGAAACTGAACAAGCTCCACAAGTTTTTTTTTTAAGAAACGAAAGAAAAAAATCGGCCTCTCCGTACAATCTGTCCAATCAAATTTATAATTTTCTGGAGAGGCCAATTTTTGAAACTGAACACAGTTTCATCTACTGAGCAAGCCCTTAAAGTTTACGGAGAGCTATCCCTTAGATACACCCTGTATAGCCGCTCGCTTGTCTAGTAGCAGTAGTGGCTACTCGTAAAATGCCAGTATTTTTAACCGACTTCCAAAAAAGGAGGAGGTTCTCAATTCGGTTGTTTTTTTTTATGTTAGTTACCTCAGAACTCCGTCGTTTATGGACCGATTTGCAATTTTTTTTTTTCATTAAAGGATTTGCTTCCAGGATTAGTCCCAATTTTTTTTCAAAACAAAATTCTGATGATTGGTTCCATGAGGAATCGAGGAAACCCCTTAAATATTATAGGCAACACTACTGTGATTTGGTATTTTCATCCCGGACTTAAGAATTTACAGTCAAAAAGTAACATTTTTCTACATCTGGTTATACTGAAAGTCGAACTCAACATAGTTGAATAGAATAGAATAGAATAGAAATACTTTTATTCGGTACAGACACAGCACAACGGTTACATACACAAAGTAAACAAGAATAAAAGTACAAAGTACGCCGAGCGTGCCCGCACCGAAAGGGTGACCACCTCAGCATCTGCTGGGCGTTAGACACCCAGCGCTGATTTTCAGTTGGCACCCCGCAGTGACGCACGGACTAGGGAAAAGAATATATAATTATAATCGTATGTGTACCTAATTGAAATAAATATGCATTAGTGTACTTACGGGTGTAAAATTTAATTGAAATAAAATACATAAATAACTATTTGATGAATAACAGAGCAATATTATAAAATAAAATTTGTGCCACATTGGATAAAACTATAAAATAATTTAGTACCCACAATACTCCGATAAAAAAAAAAAAAACATCAGCCGACGCGCGGCGCGATGTTCAACACCATGACGCATAAGCGAGCCACCGCTGCACCGGCCCGGCAATTAGCCGTCACCTAGGACTAATACCATAACTATAAATTAATATACGAAGGCAGCAAAAACAAAAAGATAAACATTGCCGTCTAGAAAATGTTTACAAGTGCCAGTATAAAGTTACTATTATGTGATTTTTTTATTTAAATTGCAATTGGAAAGGAGTCAGGCTGAAATAAACAAAAGTGAAGTGAAACCATGAGGTTAGCAACGGCCTCATCGCATCAACCCTACCCACCAACTGGGAGGTAGCTAAAGATAAGAACGACGATTCACAAATATGTAGTAAGAAGTTGACCTTCTGTACCTATTCACTACTCTGTGGCTTAAGTCTTTGTTGCGGTTCCGTATTGCGGCTTAATGTACCTAAACTCATTTTATTGTTCCCTTGCATAACACTCATAGCAGAAAATTTGCTCTTTTGTAATATTTTTTAAAACAAAAGTGTTAATATCGCGTTTTGTAAAAGATCTAGGTTAATATTTTTTTTTAGCTGGGAAAATAGTGTAGGTTAATAATATTATAGTATATAAAAAGAGAAACTGACTGACTGACATATTATCGCACAACCGAAACAACTGGGACTAGGAGAAAGAAGAAAAGAAAGAAAGAAAGAAAGAAAAAACCTTTATTCGTACCTCACACATACAGCAGAATTCGATAATAAAATAAAAATAAAAAAAGCGTGAAAAGGAGCGTGAAAAGGACAAGATTTTGTTTTATGATGAAGGCGAGGACTAAAAGAGGATTTTCCAAAATTCACCTCCTAAAGGGATGAAACAGCGAACCAGTTATGTATGGAGAAACCTACTTTCACGTTTTTTTTATTATTCCCTCTCGTAAAGAGGAAACCTTAGTTCCATCACTAAGAACATTATAATGCTGATTATGTTTAATTATTTATATTATAACTGTACGGAACACTTCTGTAATACGTGAAGCTAAATTCTTCCAAACTGGGAAATTTGGATTTGTTCCGTTTTAATACCACTCATCTAATACCACTGGTATTTGTTTAAACCCGTGTTAATTTCTATTCCGAATGGATACCATTGCTCCAACTAATACTAAAAGAAATTCAAGGATAAGTACAGTCAGCCAAAATGCTTTGTATAGGATCTTTAATTCAAATAAAATCCAAATAAACGTATTTATTTAACAAATGTCTAGTTTAAATAATAAATTGTGTACTGCAAACCTGCTCTAAATAACAACAAGCCACCATTTTTTTAATGCAAGTCAAGGTTTCTGTTTTCCCACAAGATGTTGAGGGTTGATTATAGCTTCCTCAGATATATCTAAAAAAAGTGATTAGTTAGTGAAAGTTTTTGTATATTACGATCGTATAAAAATATTAGGAAACCAAAATTTTATTAGGTCTGACTTGAGCTGATTGTACTAAATTCAAGTCACTGATATGGGTTCGTACATTAAATGAAATTATTTAAAGAGTTGTCTCCGTTCAGAATAGGTAATAACATGGCGTTCAAATAAATACCAGTGGTATTAGATGAGTGGTATTAAAACGGAACAAATCGAAATTTGGAATGTTAGAAACTGGTGTCAATTAACCAATTGACTTCTGTTTCTAACATTACATATTTTTGACATAATCATCAATTTAATTTTTACATTTATCGTCGTAGCTGGGGAATATTATAAAAGGTAATACCATAATCCAGATCAAAGAACATACTCGTATATCATCATCCCAACATCATATCAGGCTCGTCACATTGTCTTCATAAATATGTATGTACGGATTCCCATTGTGCAAAGATTTAAAGCTTTAATTCACGTATAAATATGGCCGCTTTTCATATGCAAATGATATTTGACAATTTGGGATATAAACTCGATGTAGGTGGTTCTCTACAATGATTGATGTGTCCTAAAACTTGGACCCTCCATGTATATGACAACTGTATAAAGCGCCGTACGCACCATCCATCCTGACGTACGTCCTGCCAAGGCCATACTGATGCCATGGTCCGGAGCGAGGAGGAGTGGCAGGCGGTCGCCGACTTCTGCGAAGCAGTAATGCTCGCAAAGAAACGGCGTTATCGCCGCCGCCGTCGCCGGGATTCTGATCCCGATTTCCGGCCAACGTAGACGCGGGCTTGCGGACAGTGAGCAATGGGTAGCTCACTGTCCGGCCGTCCGGTAACTGTCCGGACCAAGCCCAAGTCGTCGACGGCGCGCACTGTTCCCGCGCGCCTCAAGGAGTTGTCAGCAACAGCAGGGACCCAGCCGGGTCGAAGCCTACTGGGGCCAGGGTTATCCGAAAGGGCGCTCGAGCCCCGGTATGAAGGCTAGAAGGAACGGGGTGGGTCTTTTAGTCAGTAAGAGTCTGACACTATCTCCCGCTCCGCCCAAGGGCGGGGGATGTCAATGCATGATTTTTTCCCACCATAAAAAAAAAAAAAAAAAAAAAAAAAAAAAAAAAAAGGCCATACTGATAAAATAACGATAAATCAGGGCTGCCAGGTGCAAAATTTTAGTTAATTTTAATAAAAACTAGAAAAATATAAAAGGATTTTGGTTATTTTTATCAAAAACTTTTGTACTTCTTGGTTGTATGATCTTTTCGTTTCAAAATTTCGATTTTTAGTAGACGTATTGTCGTACGATCACCCCTTTTTTGCAGCTGGCAGCCCTGATTTATCGTTGATTTTATCATAATTTATCTGTATGGCCTTGGCGGGACGTACGTCAGGATGGATGGTGCGTACGGGGCTTAATAGAACTGTGAAATTTAACGTCCGCATTGAAAATTCGAAAATCGAGTGAGATTTGGTGTTTGTGCTTCAAGAAACCATGCCATCGTATACTGTTAAGCTTGATTTGATAGATCTTATCTAAAATAGAAAATGTTTATTTATTTCAACTTTTTAGACCAGGGTAGAAGCCTTTAAAAATAATAAAAAGTGAAAAAAAATAATAGTAGGATGAAACCCATTAGAAAAGGAGGAGAATATTATAAAAATGAATGGAAAAATAATTTACGGGCGATCTGAGCTCGGGAAGGGGATGGGGGTGAGTTTTTAAGGGTAAAAAACGGTTTTTCTCGATTTCCGGCAAAACTAAAAATCCTATGGAAAAAAGTCAAATGGCAAAGTTGTAGGTAATAAAAAGATATAAAACTTTTGTATTTACACTTTTTTCACATAACCTCAAAATGTATGTGAAAAATTCAAAAAACCAAGTTTTTGGTTTTTTAATTGTATCTTTTTCAAAAATATTTTTAAATTCACGAAATTTGGTGAAAACTTACCTTTTTATGTCCCAAATGCGCTTTAATTTATTTGATTAGAAATATTTATTTTGTTCACATTATTTTGAATTAATATCGAAAAAGCACCCCAATTTTCAGTCGAAAATTCACCCGTCAAAATGTCGGCTTTTTTCAAAAAGTTGGTATGTTTTCTGTTTGTTGAAATCTCTACTTTCCGATGGTGAAAAAAAATATATATGTTACCATAGTAAATCTTCTCAGAAAATGCAAAAAATCGAAAAAAACTCGAATTCAAAAATTATTTTTAATTATTATATACAATTTTGAGCTATTTATTAAAATTTACACTTTAATTACTCGAAATACGTAAGATTACATGTTTTTACATTGATAAAAAAAAATGTAAATCAAAATATACTACTATAATTAACAAACAAATAAGTTAATAAAATTAATATTTAATAAGACATCTACAATATTTGGAGAAAGTAGTCGAATCTTCTTTAAATTATATGCGTAGATGCCTATTTACAACTATTTTTAGATAACTTATATACCTGAGTGACCTACAAAAAATTTTAGCCCATCAAAAGGTATTTCATAGAGAAGTGGGGAAGGGGCTAGGCGGGTCTGGGTCTTACTACATACATACCTACTATTTCGTAGCAGCTGTAACAACCGTTAGCCTAGCCAGTATTCGAAATACAGTACAGTATACAACATCGTTTATAAAAATACACGTGCACGCTGAGTTTCTTTAAGATAATTGTGACAAGTTTACTAAGATTAAAAAATAATAATCTCCTTTATTTTGCACAAACAAATTTAGTTACTCCCATGAAAAAAAAATATTTCAAAATACATAAAAAATATATTAAAAATCTATAAATATATATAAAATGTATATCGTAAATATATTTTTAATAACTAACTTTTGGCCAATTTTCATATATATTTTATACATTTCAAATATATTTCAGATATATTCAAAATATTTTTTTTTATATTTTTAGCTATGTTTTTATGTCTTTTAAGATATATTTTGAATGTAACTAAAATATATTTAAAATATATGAAATATACATGAAAATTGGCCAAAAGTTAGTTATTAAAAATATATTTACAATATATATTTTATATATATTTATATATTTTTAATAGATTTTTAATATATTTTTTATGAATTTTGAAATTTTTTTTTTTTCATGGGAGTAACTAAATTTGTTTGTGCAAAATAAAGGAGATTATTATTTTTTAATCTTGTTTTAATCTTGTTGGTTTTTTTTTTAAGTAAACTTGTTACAATTATCTTAAAGAAACTCAACGTGAGCGTGTATTTTTATAAACGATGTTGTATACTGTACTGTATTTCGAATACTGGCTAGGCTAACGGTTGTTACAGCTGCTACGAAATAGTAGGTATGTATGTAGTAAGACCCAGACCCGCCTAGCCCCTTCCCCACTTCTCTATGAAATACCTTTTGATGGGCTAAAATTTTTCGTAGGTCACTCAGGTATATAAGTTATCTAAAAATAGTTATAAATAGGCATCTACGCATATAATTTAAAGAAGATTCGACTACTTTCTCCAAATATTGTGGATGTCTTATTAAATATTAATTTTATAAACTTATTTGTTTGTTAATTATAGTAGTATATTTTGATTTACATTTTTTTTTTTCATCAATGTAAAAACATGTAATCTTACGTTTTTCGAGTAATTAAAGTGTAAATTTTAATAAATAGCTCAAAATTGTACATAATAATTTAAAAAAAAAATTTGAATTCGAGTTTTTTTCGATTTTTTGCATGTTCTGAGAAGATTTACTATGGTAACATATATATTTTTTTTCACCATCGGAAAGTAGAGATTTCAACGAACAGAAAACATACCAACTTTTTGAAAAAAGCCGACATTTTGACGGGTGAATTTTCGATTGAAAATTGGGGTGCTTTTTCGATATTAATTCAAAATAATGTGAACAAAATAAATATTCCTAATCAAATAAATTACAGCGCATTTGGGACATAAAAAGGTAAGTTTTCACCAAATTTCGTGAATTTAAAAATATTTTTGAAAAAGATACAATTAAAAAACCAAAAACTTGGTTTTTTGAATTTTTCACATACATTTTGAGGTTATGTGAAAAAAGTGTAAATACAAAAGTTTTATATCTTTTTATTACCTACAACTTTGCCATTTGACTTTTTTCCATAGGACTTTTAGTTTTGCCGGAAATCGAGAAAAACCGTTTTTTACCCTTAAAAACTCACCCCCATCCCCTTCCCGAGCTCAGATCGCCCGTAAATTATTTTTCCTTTCATTTTTATAATATTCTCCTCCATTTCTAATGGGTTTCATCCTACTATTATTTTTTTTGGTTTTAAAAATTATCTACCCTGGTCTATTTGTACATAAGAACAACAAGGGATTCTCTACCGATAAATTTTTGACAGACATCATGTTTTTTCAACCTAGGGGTCTTTAAGTCAAGAGTGAATGGGTTACTTCTAGGCAAGCGTGCTCCATCATCGGCCACATCATCACTTACCATCAGGTGAGATAGTGGTCAAACGCGAGCCTATCAATAATAATAAAAAATAACGTTAATAACCATTAAAAAATTGTATAAAGTAAAATGGTATGTTAATAAATGATAATAATAAAAAGAAGCCAAATAAACATGGCATATACATATATCTATTTATAGTCTCCTCAACCCAGTTACTAGGCAACACGATACACCTGTAGAAACTTAAATAAAACTATTAAAGAACAACAACATTTTCTTCTTCAGTCTTTTGTTAACATTGTGTCTCAAGACTGCACTAAATAGGTCCAGTTCATCAAAATGCCAAAAATTTACGTAGTAGTTAAGTGCGGTAAGCACCATAACCTAAGATGGATCTCAATAAAGCCAAGGTTCCTGCGGAATAGTGAAGCAAAGCCGCGGTAGCTAAGCTAAGCTAGTTATTTTATTGAATATATAATAATCAGTTTGAAACAAACCAATCACATCACACTAATAATACAAAAGCAAACGTTTGTGTGAGCTCACCGTTTTGAGAGCAGTGGTGGCCGAGTGGTAATGGCCCCGACTTACGAATTGTAGATCGCGGGTTCGAACCCAGCCAGGCGCATTACTTTGTGTAATTTATTTCATCACCACTGCTCTCAAAACGGTGAAGGAAAACATCGTGAGGAAACCGGTATGTACTAGAACCAAAAATTCGAAGACATGTGAATTAATACGGCCCAATACCTCTCCTCCATTGAAGGCCTGTGTTCCAGCAGTGGGAACATTAAAAAAGCTGATGATAATGATGATGATGAACGTTTGTGTGTACATTTATATGATTGTAACTCCTTAACGCTCGAACGGCTGAACGAATTTGCCATACGATAGCCCAAGTCGTGAAATAACACATAGTATGTACATTTATGACTAGCCTGTTGGTCTATCGGTTTGTGACCCTGACTGCTATGCCGGAGGTCGTGGGTTCGATTCCCACCCAGGACAAATGTTTGTGTGATGAGCATGATCATTTGTTCTGTGTCTGGGTGTAATTTATCTATAATATTTATGTATTTAGAAATATATAAGTATGTTTATCAGTTGTCTAGTACCCATAACACAAGCTCTGCTTAGCTTGGGACTAGACGGCGTTGTGTGATAGTTGTGGAATATTATATTATTATTATATTATATTTTATATTGAGAGTATGTTCTCATGGGAAATTGTCTACTTTCGCACAAGCGAAGCCGTTGTCAGCAGCTTGTACTATTATAACATCCAATCTGGTCACTACCTTAAAGGACTGGTTCTCCTAAGGGAACTTTTAATCACCAAAACGACACCCAAGGGAGCTCATACCTCTTTAGATCCGCAACCAAACGTCACAACCCCTTTGAGGAAAATCCCGAAGAAAATAAATATTTCTACAAGAGGAAATAGTTTTTTCGAGACCCATCTTTGGCCTTCAATATGGGTCGTAATGTCAGAACTAAGGCGTTACGGGTCCCTTCAGAACACTTTATTGTGACTTCGAGGTCAGCTGTGACTTGTATCTTCCATTATCATAAACTGGTATACGTATTGAATTGTGAGAAATACTTATTATTTTACACTGAAAATAAGGCTATATGGAATAGCATAAATAATAAATGAAATTTCCAATGCTAAATACCTACACATTTCTTATGCAGAAAAAAAAAACTCACTGTTTCCAACACAGAACAGAAGAATGTATGATTCCTGTGTTCTGTGGTATCCAACTGTACATAAAAATCACTACCACAAAAGTCGGCCATTGTGATTTTATGTCTGAAGTTTTAAATAAATGAGTAAATATTCTTAATTGTTTATTTATTTAACTGGTATTTATTGACACATCTCCCACGGAACAAAAAAAAAAGATGGTCGAGGGGCCCGAAAAGTTTTGAAGATGGGACTACGTAACGGTCACAGGAAGACGCAGCATTGGAAGGCCGTTCACAAGGTGGATCGAAGAACCGGGTACAGGAATCCGATGGATGTGAGACGCACAGGAGCGGTCCTTGTGGCGACACCAGTGTTCAGCAGTGAACTTCTTTCAGCAGAAATGTTGAAAATGATAATATCTTTCTTATCTCTATTGTCTTGAATCTAACATTCCTATCTTGTCAACATTTCAAGAACGAACATGACTTCTTCAATCTCTATACAGGGTTATTTGTAAAACACCAGCAACTTCTCAGGACTATGGTACTAACATCATAAGCAACAACCTTTGTTCTATGACTTTTAAAAAATTATCATATTTTGGTTCATCAGATTTTCATACAAAAATAAAAATATTTAAAAACGTTATAAATATTACGGAGTCGATGCGAAGCAAGCGATAGTACAATAGTGGAAGGAAGTAGGGATCGGGTGGTGAGGGTGCTTGATGCGCTTGCATCGCAACCTACCTACAGACGTAGGTAGATCTAGCAAAATACAGAGCAGAAATGTGTTAGGTTAGGTTAGCAACAAGATCTTGAAGGTTGATTTTTGGTAAATTTATTATATTTTGTAAAAAGTCATAGAACAAAAGTTGTTGTTTACTTTGTTATTAATAGTTCTGCAAGGTTGTTATTGTGTTACAAATAACCCGGTATAGCATGTGTCTAATAGGAAGTCATTTCAACAGTGACTGGGTGGGCGGCGGAGTTAATTTAGAAGCACCCTTTGCATAATGTATGACATGAAACCAGCCCAGTGTCAAATGAACTGGTGTTATTAAACGATAAGCCCGAGTTATGTGAGGGAGCGTACAAATGAAGTCCTTTTATATCATTAGTAATATGGTTAGCGTGGGGTTAGTATTTCAATATATCCCTGGTGTCATCACTCTATCTTGTCTTTTCCTAACTTGGAGTTGGCTTCCAGTCTAACTGGATGTACAGTCACGAACAATCAATTCTATACATTCTATACATATAAATAAAATTGGAGTGTCTGTTTGTAATATTGAAATAACTGCTTTTTACTACATGCTCATGAATATAATATACGGTACATACACCAAAATAATGTTTACAATTTTTGTCTGTCAGTCTGTTTGTCCGGGTTAATCTCTGAAATGGCTGGACCGATTTTGACTGGACTTTTTTTGGCAGGTAGCTGATGTAATAGGGAGTAACATAGGTTACTTTTATTTTAGAAAAAATAAATTCAAAATCCTGTAGTCCACGCGAACGAAGTCGCGGGCACAGCTAGTAATAAATACAACATTACTTTTAGTATATACGTAACCAGAAAAACGTACCTAGTATTTTATGTAAAGAATCTATGTGCAAAATTTCATAATCTTGAAAAATCACAAAGTTATATGCTTGTTATGTTACCTGGTTGACCACACAAATACATAGTTACCGAGCCATGCAGACAACTGAGAGTTATTTTGCACTTGCGCCCAGCTGTTTGCTGGCGCCGAATGCTATACTTACTGTCGATGGTGTCCGACATGTGAACTTTTTAAGTATTTTTGGGCGAAAATATAACACGGTGTAAAAACTGTTGGAATCCATTCAGTTACTGATTCTGAACAAACTTTATTCAGCCTAGGCTGCATAAACTAAAAATTATGTTGTATCATATACACCGTTAAATTTTGATCGTTTTAATCCCGTGTAGGATTGTTCCGGTACATGAAACACTATCGATTTGTAAAGACAAAATTAAAAAATAAAGTAACTTTTTTTTTTCAAAAATCCTATTAATTTACGCATGTACGAAATTAATTTCTGCATGCTGAGTCCAATGACCTGTAGGTAGTAGTCGGCATTGCGTACAAACTACCTACAAATCATTGGAGTCGCTCAGCTGACGTTTTCTTAAAGAAATTAATTTCGTACATGCGTAAATTAATACGAGTTTTGAAAAAAATGTACTTAATTTTTTAATTTTATCTTTACAAATCGATAATGTTTCATGTACCGGATCGACCCTCCACGGGATTAAAACGATCAAAATTTAGCAGTGTATACAAGGTGTCGTTTTGAAGCTGCAAAATATTTCAGGAGGTAATTATGTTAGTGATTCTCGACCCGAATCAATAATAAAATAAGTAGGTAATTTTTTTTTTTTTTATAACCGCGCTTTTTTTCACACACACAAACACGGAACAATAAAGGGCGTTTTCACACACACTAACTCGCAACGATAGTTTCATAAATAATGTATCATCCAATCATCATCCCGCACGCCACACCCTAGCCACGCCCCCGCGGCCATCGATCAATCGATTTAGTTTAGTGTAATTAAAAAATTAAATAACAAGTATTACTGATTATTGACCAGGTATCGTTTTTTTATATGATTATTTATGAGTTTTATTACAACCTCCTGAAATATTGTGCAGTTTTAAAACTGCACTTTGTATATGCTCATACTATAATTATGTGTATAAAACCAAGTATCATAAGGCTAGTTACAACAACTAGTGATTGGTTGCAATTTATTGTAACAACCGCTCTGTCACGGGCGAAGCGAGGCAAAAAGGAGACTACCATTAACTGGCCGTTTTTCACGTAAGATATCAATTACCTCGATGTGCCAAGGAAGGAAACGCCTGTGATTGGTTAGATTCCGGCAACTTGTCACATTGCGTAGTTCCGATTGGCTGCTGACACTGACATACGCAGCGAACGTACAAATATCGAACAAAATAATGTTATTACCCCACGGGCGCATCGGGGTTTTAGTGTCCTCCACACGGGCCACAAATAAAGGCCGCCACAAAAAGAATTGCGCGTTTTATGTAAATCACCAAAATAAAAAAAAATATTAAAAAGAAAACACTTTTTCTGGATTTTTTTAAGAAAAACAAAGATATAGAAACCAACATTTGTGGCCAAATAAATGCACAAAAGTTTGGTACAAAACGACAATTAAGCGTTTTTCGTGGTCATTCAATTTGTAAAGACGTACCCTATGTACAATCGGCGCTCGAACTTCTACGGTTTGGACTGAGCGTTTCGCTTCGTGATTATACCGCGGACATTGAAGGACTAGAACAATTTGCCTGTTGCGGTCATCCAGTCCAATTATAATTTAGGTGTTTTCAAGGCTAGAGTGAATAGGCTCTTAATAAACTAGTGCGTTCACCATCAACAATTGTATCACTGCTTACCATCAGGTGGGATCGCGGTCAAGCACTGTTTCATATCAATAAAAAAAAAATAGGTTGTTGGCTTGCTATTAAGTTTTGGTGTATACTGTAAGTAAAGAAGACAAGCGATTGTAATAATAAAGAAATCTGTTCTATTATAACAAAGCCATATAATTTGTAAATTTGTATATAAGAGCTAATCTCTGAAACTAACGAATCGATACTAAAAATTATTTCACTTATAATGTAGCTACACTTTTCCTAAATGCTCTAGGCTATAAATTTTATTTATTGACATGTCAAAGTCAGTGTCTTAGGGTTTCGTTCCTCAAAAAGAAAAAAACGGGACCCTTAAATTATGATCACTATACTGTCCGTCACTCTGTTTATGTGTCTTTCAAGACCATAGAAGTCAAGACCCTTTATCTTGGAAACGCGTAGAGGTATCGAGTTGAAATTAAAACTACTCAAATCTGCGGTCCCCTGAAAAAAAGATACGGTCGTTTATGTCACAAAAACCTATATATTGACTCTCTCAAAGGAATCAAAATTCATATGGTACTTTTCGTTGACCCAGAATTCTGAAGTTTGGCATAAAACAAAGTCCTATAGTACAGGTATAGCAATAAATCGGAAAACAGTGCTGCTACGTGACAAAATCTTGATTCTAAAAAATCTTCTAAACTCCATTCGGGAATTGAACTATGTATTTACATATATGTATAAGTTTGTACGGAATTCTGGTAGCGCGAGTCAGGCTTGCACTTGCCCTGTTTTTTTTTTTCACAAAACAAATATCATTTGAAGTGGCTCCAAATCGGACAAACTTGTATTTATCGAGCATTTCATGTGGAACAAGTTTCTACATTCACATTGAAGTACCCTCGTTTGGGGTCAATTCATATCGACGTTAAAGTTGACAGCAGAAGCCTTTGTCAAATATCTTGAGTAAAAATTGTACTGAAATTGTGTCAGTTGGATTTTATTCAATAAATACTTTGAAAAAACATAGTTTAGTGAATGTGTTTACTTGTGATGTAAAACTAAGAATTAGTTTAAATCAATTAACTTTAATGAAAGAAAATATTAATTTTGGAAGCCGATGTTTAAAACATTAGCTCTCTTATATCGAAGTTTATTGATAAAAAAAAACTAAATATTACTAGTCCCCACATTTTCTTTTTTAAGCTATTGCATAGCTTCTATCGCGGGCCTTGAGCGTGGAGACCGAATCCAGAAATTCCGTAACGAAAATAACCTAACACCCCTCACTCATTTGTTTTTTGAGCGTGGTGACCGATAAGAAAACAAATGAGTGAACAATCAATCAAAATTCAATTCAATGTGTGAAAGTGTACCTTCAATTAATATCTAAGAAAAAAAAAACAAAGGAAAAAAAAATGTACTGCATAAATAAAATAAATAAATAATTATAATAGCATAAGTTGATAAAAATGCTATGCAATAGCTTTACCGCGGCAGTCCCCGAGTGCCACACGTCTTTTTTTTAACAGATTTTTTCTTAACAGCTTAATTAGTTAAAGTTAACTATGTCACAATGCTCTTGCTAGATTTGCCCTCAACAAATATATATTTACACACTTATATAGGTAAATATCATCATCTATCTGTTTTTGTACAGCACCACGATTTTTCTTTCATATTCACATTTTTGACGTTACCAATGCACGCGATTCCCTTTCAACTTTTCAGCCACTGGCACCACTTTCAATCTTCTTCTAATGTGCTCATTTTTCACTTAAATTATCCATTCTCGTCACTCCACATATTCATCTCAACATTTTCATCTCCGCTACCATGCAATCGTTTTTCATCTGTCTTTTTAATAGCCCGACATTTTGATCCATACAACATTACAAGTCTTATCATGGACATACATAAAATAAACATTGCAAACTTATGAAAATACAGTTTTCACGTCGCTTCTCCGTTAGCGACACAAGATTTAGTTCTAACTTTATTTAGTTTTATTTAGTTATAACTTTGCTTTATTTAGAGTGCCTTCAATTTATATTAAAATTAAAATATCTTCCTTAAAGAAAATGTGCTATTTTTTGTAGAACCAGATCACGATTAGTTCTTTCTACACGAACCTAGATATCTTCGTTGTCTGTGTTAAAATAGTAAAATATTCAAAAAACTTGAAGAAAAAATAGTGACAAACAAATAAATATTAAATTTGTTAGAAGTACTCGCCTATTTACATTCTAATTTCGGCACAGAGTAGACATAAAAATATCGAGGTTCTGTGAGGGCTGTAACTCAAGGTGCTTTTATAGTCACATTATAAAGAGAAAAGATTTTTGCTTTTGTTTGTAATGAATAAACTGAAAAACTACTAGACAGATTTAAAAAAATATTTACCAGTAGAATGCTTCTTTATAACTGAGAAACATAGCCCTTTATTTTTTATAATTATTACATCATCTCTCAAAAAGTCACTCAAAACGCTGAATCCTATTTTAAATTTCCATAACACTTTAAAAGTATGAATCAAGTTGGTCGTAATAGCTTGCTTGCTACAAGTTACGTTTCTGATACAATCTCCTTCGATATTAAGATATTTACAACCTCCTTCAATATACAAAATTTCTTTCGATATGTACAATCTCCATTTAGTTGTCTCGTTAGTCTCGTGCTCGCAAGCGATTATTAAGCGTGGTGGTTTCGATACCCAGGTCAGAAAAATAGTGCCAATTAGTTTATGTAGCAGTTTGGAGTTTGAAAATTAATAGCTAATAAGCATGATATCCCCAAAAAGATTATAAAGATGTTGGTCCTGTGCCTGATTATCGGCTTATGTTTGCGCACACACTTACATACTACAAATTTTATTGCGCACATGGATAATCTCAGTTGAGGTAGACCACCCGCAACAAAATGGGATCAGCACGGTTATTTTATTACTAGCTTTTGCCCACAGCTTTCTATCGGTGAAAGAATTTAAGCAATCGGACCAGTACTTCCAGAGATTGCCTCCTACAAACAAAATAAAACAAACTTTACCTCTTTATTATTAGATTAACTAGCTTTTGCCCGCGGCTTCGTCCGCAAACATAAAATATGCACACACAAATAAATAGCCTCATAAATAGCCTATGTCGCTCGGGAATAAAGCAGCTTTCTATTGGTAAAAAAAAGATTAGCAATCAGACCAGTAGGTACTAACAGAGATTACCTCTAAAAATATGAAAAGAAACTTTGCCTCTTTATATAATATTAGTGTACTGATATACTGGAATTACATATACAAAAGCAATGGCAGCCCAGTGGTAACGGTCCCGACTCACGAGTTATATAGGTCATGGGTTCAAACCCACCCAAGTGCTTTATGTAATTTATTTCATTATCACTGCTCTCAAAACGGTGAAGGAAAACATCGTGAGGAAACCGGCATGTTCTAGAACCAAAAATTTGAAGACATGTGACATCCATCAATCCACTCTGGGCCCGCGTGGTGGATTACGACCCATTCCCTCTCCGAGAGAGGAGGCCTGAGTCCTAGCAGTGGGAACATTATAATGCTAAGCTATACAGTTACAAATAAAAATATTATAATCGTAATTATTAACCATAATTTGGGTACAGACAATACTTACGCTTATTTCTGTAACTAAATATTCCTTAGAACAGTAAAAACAAATGTTGGTAATAACAATAACGCTAATTTCAATCCGGTACAAAATTGTTCTGAAACAACAAATTACGGGTATGTTGTTGAATGTAAAACGGTTAACTTTATTCTCAAAATGGGAATAACTTGGCCTGAATGAGGATTAGAACTAACTAAATGTAAATACGGTTAAGGATACTGGGTGGAATAGTAAATAAATGCAAATCTATAAAGAGGTCATTCGTATTTGCTCTCAATTAGGTATCTAAACAGGGTGATGGGCTTTTACCGAGCCTATTGTTAGATAAATTTATTTCATCACCACAGCACTCAATACGAAGACAAAACCTTCGTGAGGAAACCAGCATGATCTGAAACAAAAAAAAAATCAATACCTACATAACCATTCTCTCTCTTAGAAAGAAGGTTCCATCTACAGGGATATTTTATAATATTATATAGATCAGAATGTTATGAAATATGAAAATATATAAAAATTTCTAATCTTAATAATAATATGATCAGAGATAAAAAATATATATGTATACGCTTTTATACGTAGATAATGTTATGCAAAAAAACGATTATGAGAAATAAAAGTATAGCAAGTTAAATTAGGTCTTAAAATTTTATGCTAATAGATAGGGAACCTAGTTATGCTTTATACTAATGATAGGCAAAAGCCTCCGTGTATTCCTTTCATTGTTCTCTGCTCTTGGCCAGTTTTTGGCAATTCCTAGGAAATAATAATAAAATTTCACAACTATCATACAACGCCGTCTAAGCTCAAGCTAAGCAGAGCTTGTGTTATAAGTACTAGACAACTGATAAACATACTTATATATTTCTAAATACTATATATATATAGATAAATTACACTCAGACTCAGAACAAGTGATCATGCTCATCACCCAAATATTTGTCCTGGGCGGGAATTGAACCCACGACCTCCGGCATAACAGTCAGGGCCTCAAGTCTGCTATTACAATAGTGTCAGAATGGTCTATCATTGATGTCATAATTGTCGATTTTGACAAGTTTTGTAATCTACTAATATAATGGCGTCATTATGACATTCCAATGGTCAACCACTGACACTCCATTGAAAGAAGTGGCTTAAAGTAGTAATCTCGTACATATTGAAAAATGAATATTTGATGTATGCGGTAATCTGCTAAAACTTTGACAGTTTATTTGATCAGTGTTCTACCATTAGAACGTTATTGTGCAGTTATTGGTTTTAATATGCTCGATCTTATCATTTTACCACAACTCTATTACGATACCACTGACCGGTCAATGATCGATTATTGTGAATTAGCAGATTATGAACTTTTAGCAAAATGACAATGTGATCGTGTTGGAATGGCGGATTTATAAAAATAGCAGAATTGGGGCCCCACGGCCATTAACCACTAGATCAACAGGCAAGTCGAAATACATTTAAGTCGTTCCGTCATAGGCGATTAACACACGGCACCGCGCACCGCCGCGGTTGGCGGTTAAGCGAATCTCATGTTACATTGGTCACTTGGAAATCCGTTGATACCTAAGACACGTACACCGCCCCTCCGCGCTGATTTCCGCGCGGTGGGGTGGCGCCTTACACACGGGGCGCCGTATAACCGCGCGGATTATGGTGGGTGCAAGACGTGTTGCAATTTAAAATGGATTTCGATGTCGAAAAGTTTATTTCGGAGACCGAAAGTCGCTCTGCTATCTGGGACATGTGACATGTTTGTATTTACTCCAGAAATTGCTTTCCTTATCTTTGCTAACAAATAATCAAATGAAGAAGCGGACATTCGTACAATAACATGAAAGTCCCATTTTGTGTTCTGCTACGTAAAAATGAATGAACCCAATATCTTCTTAATTTTTTCTTTCTATGCCGTAAAAGCCAGAATGCTGCCACCACTTCAGCGTCCATTTTCGTCAGTGTCTGTGATAAACCTGGTCAAAACCATGTTAAATGCATCCGCGCGGTTGGGCGCGTAAACCGCCTAACCGCGCGGAGCACCGCTAAGAAATCTGCTTCACCGCCACCGCCCTCCGCGGCGGTGCGCGGTGCCGTGTGTTAATCGCCATAGTCTACCGGGACCTCGCGTCTAACGATTTACATATCTCAAAAAATTTAAGAAATAGCAAAATAGCTCAGGAAAAAATATTAAAGACAAAAAACAAAGGTTCGTTTGTAAATACTTGTATGGCTCACTGGTAGTTATGAAAAAAAATTAAAAATATAAACATGTGAACTCACAACAAGGTACCCCGACTCTAGGTCGGTGAGTTCACATGTTTATCCCTTGACTTGAAAAAAATAATAATTTTCTACAAATTCAAAAGTTTCCCAAAAAAAGACGATACGTCACAAAGGGAAAACTCATTATTTTTCAAGATAATGTTTATTAAAAGATTGAATAAAAGCTTGACATAAATACCTACACCAAAAAATCTTTGAAAATTGATATCTCATTTATTTGTTGAACCTCATGCAATACACACGTACAAAGTCGGACTTATGTCTAGGTATTGTCTACTATTTTAGCCTAGTACAGTTTTTCATTTTCTTTTTCTAAAATATATTTTTAGTAAATACGATTGTTTGAAGTTTTTTCTTTTTTTCATCAATCAACCTAGGGCGGTGAAGAGACGTACGGCGTTGCGCCATCGGTACATGGTGGATATCCCACCCATTCGTACAAAGCGTTTTGGAAACATTCATTATGCGTACAGCCAAGGAGTGGAATTCCCTGCTGTAGTCTGTGTTTCCTGATAGCTACAACCTAGGGGTCTTTAAGTCAAGAGTGAATAGGTTCCTTCTAGGCAAGCGTGCTCCATCGTCGTCCACATCATCACTTACCATCAGGTGAAATAATAATAATAATAATATTTCACAACTATCACACAACGCCGTCTAGTCTCAAGCTAAGCAGAGCTTGTGTTATGAGTTATAGACAACTGATAAACATACTTATATATTTCTAAATACATACATATTATAGATAAATTACACCCAGACACAGAACAAATGATCGTGCTCATCACACAAACATTTGTCCTGGGTGGGAATCGAACCCACGACCCCCGGCATAGCAGTCAGGACCACTATCCACTAGACCAACAGGCCTGTCAATAGATAGTGGTCAAACGCGAGCCTATCAATAATAATAAAAAACCAGCCAAGTGCGAGTCGGACTCGCCCATGGAGGGTTCCGTAGCAGCAAGTAACATAATATAAAAGTTCTTGTAGTTCGTTGTAACTTTGATCGATGTTTTAATAATAGTGTATTTTTTTATTAAAAAAAAAACTACTTACTAGATCTCATTCAAACCAATTTTCGTTGGTAGTTTACATGGTAATGTACATCATATATTTTTTTTAGTTTTATCATTCTCTTATTTTAGAAGTTACAGGGGGGGACACACATTTTACCACTTTGGAAGTGTCTCTCGCGTAAACTATTCAATTTAGAAAAAAATGATATTAGAAACGTACTATATAACCATACCATTTTTGAAGACCTATCCATAAATACCCCACTCGTATGGGTTTGATGAAAAAAATTTTTTTGAGTTTCAGTTCTAAGTATGGGGACCCCCAAAATTTATTGCTTTTTTTCTATTTTTGTGTGAAAATCTTAAAGCGGTTCACAGAATACATCTACTTACTAAGTTTCAACAGTATAGCTCTTATAGTTTCGGAAAAAAGTGGCTGTGACATACGGACGGACAGACAGACAGACATGACGAATCTATAAGGGTTCCGTTTTTTGCCATTTGGCTACGGAACCCTAAAAAAGACAACATGTCACGTGCCAAAAAAATAATAAAAAGGAAAAAAACAGATACAAAAGCATGTGAAGTAAAACACTTATGTACATATAAAACATTATTTTTAGTTTATGTGAAACCTGAATATAGTTTGTTCAAAATCAGTAACTGAATCAATATCCAATCATTTTTACACCATGTTTTATTTTTTCCCCAAAAATATTTAAAAAGGTCACAAGTTTAGAAAAATAAAAAAATATTTAAAAAGGTCACCACCAACACTAAGTACAACACGTGTCACGGCAGGTTATATTAGGAGACATCAAACAGCCGGGTGCAAGTGCAAAACAACCTCTCAGTCGCCTGGATGATCCGGTGACCTTGTATTTTTGCTGACACAACAAGCTTATAACTTTGTGATTTTTCATGATACAGTTATTAAATTTTGTACACAGATTCATTTCATAAAAATACTAGACACGTTATCGGGTTTTGCATACACTAAAAACGAATGTTGTATATTTTTAATATTATAAATATCACCATCATCACCCCAACCTTTTTTGCCTACCAACTCGGGGTCAGGTAAAATAATGTATACATAAATATATTTTAATCAAGTTCTCTAAATGTTATAATATAAAATCCAGTATTTCTCCGAATATCTCCTTTTGTGCCCGCGGCCGGACTAGAAACAGCTTATTAAGCTTGTTCTGGAGATACAAGATAATCTGTTGAATAGCAAAACTTAGATAAAGTATCGGACCCATGACCGCTATAAAATTTTACTATCGTGGTTCTACTAAACGGCAATTTCATTTTGAGATTTTCGATCAGATTTGAAGTGTTGAAGTTTTGGTACTCATTTGAAAAGGGTTCGTAGTTTGGGAATATTGGAAGTCCTTTGAATTTTGAAGGATTTCATGAGTTTCTCTATGTTCGGTGGAGATAGAGATAAAGCCGAAAATTATTTGCTGTTTCTGTCATTGTTACAATAGGGTAGTTTCCAGGGTCAAAATAATTACATTTTATTTAGTCCGTATTTTAGATTATAAAAAAATATTGGACACGTATCTTTTCTTTTTTCGATTAAACAAAAAATAACGATATAGAAGATATAGCCCATTAAAATTACGTGTGACGTCACCCCGTGCGCAAATTTAATGGGCTATATCTTTGTCATTTTTGGTTTAATTTACAAATAAAAAAATACGTGTCTCTTATTTTTGAATAATCTAAAAGACGGACTAATTACATTTTTTACGACAACTAGCCTATTATTTTGTTTAAGTCAAAGTACAAGCTACGCCGTTTTTTTTTAAATAGTTAATACAAATAGTACATAGTAAATAAAAGTTACGACCACTTACCAGAAGACGTATTGTTAGAAGGCTTCACAAAGTGGACCGATGTCCTCCTGAGGGAAAATCCGATGAATTTGTGTTGCACAATATGTGACTAAGCGGTGAGATGACGTCAGAACAAAGGAAATGGAGGCATGACCAACTCGAGGCGTTTGACGCAACAGAATCGAAACGAAACGGTCGTAACTTGGCTAGGAGACCTATGTCCAACAGTGGACGTTTTTCGGCTGAAATTATGTTAATGATGATGTTAATAAATATTTAGTTGGTATCACTTAACCCAAAATCTTCCCAAATTACAATGTTTTGAGTAAGATACCTACAGTGAGCCCTATCGTAAACACCGTATTAACATAAACTTTTTGTTTGTTGACCTAGTTCTAGAATTGTCTATCAAACTTTTTCTAATTATAATAAAATTAATAATAATATTCCACTAGTTTCACATTAATATAATATCTAGTCCCAAACTAAGCAGAGTTTGTGACTAGACTGTGCCATGAGTACTAAAGAACTGATAGACATCTATATCTACACTAATAGGTATAATAAATAGGTAGTTTGTTTTTTTTTTTGCAAGAGGTAATCTCTGGAAGAACTGGTCCGTTTGCTAAAAATCTTTCCGATAGAAAGTTGCTATATTCCTGAGTGACATAGGCTATATTTTATGTACGCGGGCGAGGCCGTGGGCAAAAGCAATTATTTTATATTTTTAAATACACACATATTATAGACAAATTTTTCAGTCAATTAAGTTTCCCAGACGGCGAGCAATTACTAGCTCCCCGTCCGACAAGGACTAGGCTCAGGTCGACGGTGCGTTGTGTACCACGCGCGTCACAAAGAGATGTTCCTGTTCCGGATTAAAGTGGAAGTGGCGCCCGGGTGTTGCCATTGTGCGGAACGCCCGGAGGACACGGTGGAGCACACAGTCGAGGTGTGTCCTGCTTGGGCGGAGCATCGCCGTGCCCTCGTGGGGACGATCGGCGGCGGAGATATCTCGCGCCGGGCCTTGGTTGAGGCCATGGTCCGGAGCGAGGAGGAGTGGCAGGCGGTCGCCGACTTCTACGAAGCAGTAAAGCTCGCAAAGGAGGAGGTCGACCGCATCAGGCAACGGCGCTCTCGCCACCGGATTCCGATCCCGATTTCCAGCCACCGTAGGCGCGGGCTTGCGGAAAGTGAGCAATGGGTAGCTCGCTGTCCGACCGTCCGGTAACTGTCCGGACAAGCCCAAGTCGTCGACGGCGCGCGCTGTTCCCGCGCGCCTCAAGGAGTTGTCAGCAACAGCAGGGGCCCAGCCGGGTCGAAGCCTACGGGGGCCAGGATTATCCGAAAGGGAACTCGAGCCCCGGTATGAAGGCTTGAAGGAATAGGGTGGGTTTTTTAGTCACTAAGGGTCTGACACTATCTCCCGCTTCGCTCAAGAGCGGGGGTTGTCATTGGATGATTTTCCCCACCAAAAAAAAAACCCCTGAGTTGGTTTCGGTGTTTCTTCTCAGGATAGTCAGTTAGGAAACACTGGTCTCATCTAGCTTAAACTAACGAAAAAAAAATTGACGTGTAAATGTGTTCCTATTTGTAAAATAAATATCATTTATCATAAATTATATCATTCAAAGCTGGTAGATGCTAGTAATACATAAATTACACTTCGAAAAGGCCTAAAGTACTTATTGACTAACTACAATTGTATATAGTCAGTTTCAAATAGCTTGGAAAGCTTCAGAGAAAGATTTAAGTTAGCATCAACTTACTGAAACTTTTGATTACTTTATTAAATTAACTTAGTTCAGTGATGAGTTATCGGGAGATTTGTTTTCAAAAAGTTGCGCAGAAAGTCGTTGACCTTGCTTTCTTCATTGGGGTAAGTCAAACTTGTTCTTTTTTATGTTTTTATCATTGGTAAAAATAGGAACAGAAAAATGACACTTATTTTTTAGGGTTCCGTAACCAAATAGCAAAAAACCGAACCCTTAAAGATTTGTCATGTCTGTCTGTCCGTCCGTATGTCACAGCCACTTTTTTCCGAAACTATAAGAACTATAGTGTTGAAACTTGGTAAGTAGATGTATGCTGTAAACCGCATTAAGATTTTCAAACAAAAATAGAAAAAAAGACAGAAATAAATTTTGGGGGTTCCCCATACTTCTGAAACTCAAAAATTTTTTTTTCAACAATCCCATATTTGTGGGGTATCTATGGATAGGTCTTTGAAAATGATGTTGAGGTCTCTAATATCATTTTTTTTATAAACTGAATATTTTGCGCGAGAAACACTTCCAAAGCGGTAAAATGTGTTTGTGTGTCCCTGTAACTTCTAAAATAAGTGAATGATAAAATATATATGATGTACATTATCATGGAAACCTCCACCAAAAATTGGTTTGCCCGAGATCTGGTAAGTAGTTTTCTTTTAATACGTCATAAATCTAAAAAAAAATACACTACAGTGAAATTTGGTTAAGTGGGACCTGGATAAGTGAGAAACCTCCATAACTGGAACTCATGCTGAGGTCCCAACACTTTGGCACTGAATTACCTCTGTTAGTGGGACGAGGTAAGCCTCTATATCTGGGATTTGTTCTTTCGATTTATCATCATAGTTACCTCTATAACTGAGACAGCGAGTAAATTTTATATGCATAAACCTCTGTAACTGAGATAACATTGTTTGTTTACTCATTCTTATTCTACCCACAAATTCCACACGTAATTCCAAGTTACGTACTTTACGTAAATAACCTGTATTCTCACCTCTATTAATGGAACCCTCTGTAAATGAGACAGATATTTATTTATACCTGTATATCTGAGACACTGGGTAAGTGGAATACCTCTATAAGTGAAACGACATTGCAGGTCCCTTGATGTCTCACTTAACCAGGTTTCACTGTATTATTAAAACATCGATCAATGTTACAACTACAAGAACTTTTATTATATTATGTTACTTGCTGCTACGGAACCCTTCATGGGCGAGTTCGACTCGCACTTGGCCGCTTTTTTTAATGTTGTTTTAAAAAGCATAAAAAGTAACTTATTTTTTAATATTTGTAATAAGAGGGAGGACTGAAAGCCAAAACATTTATTGCGCATTAAGTGTGCAATGTTGGTTTTATATTATGTTTGCAAGCATTGCAATCGTTAATCCTAATTATGCATACATTAACCCTTAACCACCTGCCAGCGGTCATGATGACCGCAACGACTTTTTGAATTTGAATTTCGTCGAAATCCGTTATTGCGTGTTAGTGTGCGTCTGTGTACCTTTTCTATTGGCGGTTTAGTTTTGCGTTATCGCTCGACAAGAATACGCGTGCGCGCGTTTGGCTTGGATGAGTAAAAATATTTTGTTAGCGGTCATGGTGACCGCGTGCAGGTAATTATGTGATTATTGTGTTTTAAAATAGAAGACGAATTGCCTACTGTTTCTGGAGCTGATCATCTTGAAACCCTTAAAACGTGTTCAACTTGTGATCCCAAAAAGAAAAGAAAAACATTTCATCTGTGTTTTATATGTAAAAAACTACTGTGTGGAATGTTCTAACAAAATGTGCAAAAATTGTCGTGAAAAATTGTAAGACTAACCCACTGCAATTTTCTCAGTTTTGATTTTTTTCATACTTTTATTTTTGTGAGTCATTAGAATATTGTTAAGTTCTTTAAAAAAAGTCAAAATTTGATGTAATATTTAGTTCCTATGTTGATTTATCTCAAACTAAGCAAATACTTATATTTTAAGTTAAAATGTGCCAGCAATTTAATTGTTTACATTTATGAGAAGAATATGTTTTGTTATTGTTTCTTTTGTCACTTAAATAAATAATTTAATATATATTAATGAGTTTGATTAATTTATTCTTATAATAAAACCTTAATATCCTAAGAAAACTCAGGTGTATCCGGCGCGGTCACTGTGACCGCGCGCAGGTGGTTACGTTACTGATATAAGGGTCATGTGGTTAAGGGTAAAACATCATTTGAGAGCAGTGGTGGCCGAGTGGTTACTGTCCCGACTTACGAATTGTAGGTCGCGGGTTCAAACCTAGCCAGGCGCACTACTTTGTGTAATTTATTTCATCACCACTGCTCTTAAAACGGTGAAGGAAAACATCGTGTGGAATCCGGCATGTCCTAGAACCAAAAAATCAAAGTCATGTGACATCCAGCAACCCGCACTGGGCCCGCGTGGTGGATTATGGCTCATTCCCTCGAGAGGAGGCCTGAGTCCCAACAGTGGGAACATTATAAGGCCGACTATGCTATGCTATGCTAAACATTATTTATTAATTAACTAGCGACTCGCCCCGGCACTGCATCAAAATCCGTTGCGTAGTTTTCAAGTTCTAAGCATACATAGGGACAGACAGCGGGAAGCGACTTTGTTTTATAACTAGTAGTGATTATTATTTTTTATTATCAAAATTTTAACTTGGATCATACATCTTTTTGGACCTCTTTTAGTTGATTCTAGGATTATTTGTAGTTTGTTATTTAAAAAAAAAATATATACAAAATTGATTTTTTTTTTTCACTTGAAAACGTGATGTGCCAATATCAGCAGTAAATAGAAAACGACTAGAACAGGTTGTGAATAACCCCACACATAATGCCACATAAAATTGGTTCTTATGAATTCGACACGTAGAAAACTTCATGCGTTAGCAAGATAGTTTACAACATAAGTTCTACGTTCTGAAATAGTGTTAGAACTTGAGTTTTGTGAAAGGCCTTTTTTTTTAAGTGGGAAATCATCCAATGATACCTCCCGCCCTTTTCGAGTCAGACTTTTACTGACTAAAACCCTTTCCTAATGTTCCTTCGTTGTCTTGCATTCCAGGGCCCGGATTTTCCTTTCAGAAGAGAACCCATGGGCCCAAAAGGCTTCGACCTTGCTGGGCCCCTACGGTTTTGCTGACATATCCTTGAGGCGCGCATGGAACGATACGCAACGTCGACGACTTAGGCTCAGTCCGGACGGTCACCGGACGGTCGAACGGCAAGCTACCCATAGCTCGCCGCCAACAAGCCCGTGCCTACGGTGGCTTTTGTGAAAGGTCTAAGTAACCTATCGACTAACACCGTAGCTTCCGTCGTCTCTGTGTTCCGTGGCATAACCAAGCCCTATCACAAAATACTAGCGCTGCGTTATTTTACTTTTTTGTTAAATATCGCAGCATATGCCGAGCCTTTTTAGCCTCGCACAGGTCTTTTTTTTTATTTTTTATTTTTTATTAAGTATTCATAGATTTCGCAGTTTCTTTTTTATTTTATTATTGTTTGTTCTTTGCGAGTCTCCAATAAATGTTTTTTTTTTTTCTTTTCTTTCTTTCTAGCTATCTACAGCGACAACAAAATACACAGTTCTCTCAAACAATCAGAAAGAAGCCAAGATAAACAACTTACGAAACTATAGCCAAAGAAAACACTTCAATAATTAGACAAACTATTGGTTCATGCCATCGGTCAAAGTCATCGGTCAATTACGCGTCGGTCCCTAGACGATCGAATGATGTAATAAATAGAGAAAATAGAGAACTAGACTAAGTGTCCATGTCTGGCTGTCGAGTAAATAGACACGATCAGAAAATTATGGAGAAAATACAACATTATTTTTAGTATAATTATGTGAAACCAGGGCCCCAAGTCTGCTATTTTTATAAATTCGTCATTCCAACACGATCCCATTGTCATTTTGCTAAAAGTTCCTAATCTGATAATTCATAATGATCGATCATTGATCGGTCAATGGTCTTGTAATAGAATTGCGATAGAATGATAATTTCGAGCATATTAAAGCCAATAACTGCACAATAACGTTCTAATGGTCAAACACTGATCAAATAAACTGTCAAAGTTTTAGCAGATTACCGCAAATATCAAATATTCATTTGTCAATATGTACAAGATTACCATTTTAAGCCACTTTTTTCAATGGAGTGTCAGTGGTTGACCATTGGAAAGTCATAATGACGCCATTATATTAGTAGATTACCAAACTTGTCAAAATCGACAATTATGACATCAACGATAGACCATTCTGACACTATTGTAATAGCAGACTTGAGGCCCTGAATGTATGTAGTTTGTTCAGAATCAGTGACTGAATCGATTCCAATAATTTTTACACCATGTTATATATTTTCCCAAAAATGTTTAAAAAAAGGTCACAAGTTGGACATCACCGGCACTAAGTAAAAGCAGGTCACGGCAGATCATGCTGGGCATAAGATGCCAGCGCACAGCTGGGTGTGGGAGCAAGACAACCCCTTAGTCACCCGGGTGGACCGGTGACCATGTATTTATGTCGCCAACCAGGTACCATAACGGGCTTATAATTTTGTGATTTTTCATAATATATAAGTTTTGAAATTTTGCACATAGATTCTTTTCATAAAATAAGAGGTAGGTGTTTCACACCTGTCTAGTGTTTTTGCATATACTAAAAATAAGAGTTAGGTTTCAGTAGCCTAGGTTTCGCATATTCTAAAAATAAGATTGTTTATCTGCAGGACATTCAAGGTTACTGACAAAGCCCGAAGAATCGCTAAGCATATGTATATGGAAACAATATAAAAAAAATAAAATGCGCTGGGCACATTGCTCGCAGAACAGACGATTGTTAAGGCTGTAAGCGTCTGGAGTGATAGAATATATAACCTGATGAGAGCCACAGGAATCCACAGGATGCGAGACGTATAGGACTGGTCGTTGTTGTGCACTTGGGCACAGTATAAATATGTACAGTACGGAAACTGCCTACAAACGCTCGAAACGACACACTCACACAAACATATGCATCGACGAGACCAGCGAGGGGATCTCGCGGTGCTGTCAGTAGCGAGTGCCGCATCAAGACGAGTGGTCACGTATAAATTAATTTCCGGAACTTTATTAAAATGCTTGATTGAACTCAAAACCGCAGCTATCATTTTTTAAATTTCCTGCTGATTTTAAAAGGTAAGGATCGATCACAATAAATTCATGAACATTCTATTTTTTTAAATGTTTTTGGATGGAAACTAAATCTTTATCTATTAATGGAAATTCAAGATGGCGACTGCAGTAAATTATCAACTTTTTCGATATGGGTGTCTTTTTCATGGTTTTCGAGGGTGATGAAGCCGATAGTTCTGTCAAAATGTGAATCCAAGATGGCGGCTGTAAGAAATTATCAACTTTTTCGATATGGGTGTCGTTTTCATGGTTTTCGAGGGTGTTGAAACCGATAGTACTGTCAAAATATAAATCCAAGATGGCGGCTGCAAGAAATTATCAAATTTTTTGATATGGGTGTCTTTTTCATGGTTTTCGAGGGTGTTGAAACCGATGGTACAGTCAAAATGTAAATCCAAGATGGCGGCTGAAAGAAATTATCAAATTTTTCGTCATGGGTGTCGTTTTCATGGTTTTCGAGGGTGTTGAAACCGATAGTACTGTCAAAATGTAAATCCAAGATGGCGGTTGCAAGAAATTATCAACTTTTTCGTCATGGGTGTCGTTTTCATGGTTTTCGAGGGTGTTGAAACCGATGGTATTGTCAAAATATAAATCCAAGATGGCGGCTGCAAAAAATTATCAAATTTTTCGTCATGGGTGTCGTTTTCATGGTTTTCGAGGGTGGAATTCTTCATGGAATTTCTTAAAGAGAATTTCTTGCAGCCGCCATCTTGGATTTACATTTTGACAGTACTATCGGTTTCAACACCCTCGAAAACCATGAAAACGACACCCATGACGAAAAATTTGATAATTTCTTGCAGCCGCCATCTTGGATTTATATTTTGACAGTACCATCGGTTTCAACACCCTCGAAAACCATGAGAACGACACCCATGACGAAAAAGTTGATAATTTCTTGCAGCCGCCATCTTGGATTTACATTTTGACAGTAAAAGTGTCGGTACAACTTTTCGTGAGAATTT
The DNA here is from genome assembly GCA_910589285.2 of Mythimna ferrago. NCBI lineage: Eukaryota > Metazoa > Arthropoda > Insecta > Lepidoptera > Noctuidae > Mythimna > Mythimna ferrago. The sequence goes on along the minus strand of OU342691.1, from coordinate 5,487,926 downwards.
TTTCCGTCTAGCCCCCTTTCACAACGCGCAATAGGGAACTTCGTTCCAAAAAAAATGCGCGGGATTTTTGGCGACTCGTACCATTCTGGCGGGCTAGCAGTCGTGCTGGTCGTGCATAATTTGGTCTTTGTAATTATTCCAAAACTAGATACTTATTTGCCAAGTATATTAAATTTGTTTTCTGTGTTGGAGAACTACAATAAGTACATACACAACTGTCTATTATTTTCGCTCATTCTTTTCTACATTCTTAAAAGCCATAAACCCAAATAACTGTGGCATACATGATTCGGATGATGTCACCCCATGAGAGATTTAACACAATATTAATATATAGATTACCTATTTAAATTTTATTTACAGTAAACTAGTTATTTCAATTCGTTTGATTGATCACCGGTCGTTGTGGCGACGCTTGGGGGAGGCATATGTCCAACAGTGGATGTCTTTCGGCTGATATGATGATGATTGATCACTAAAGAATTATTATTTTTTTCATAAAATAATACAACATTAAAAGTTCGTTGTGGCGACGCTTGGGGGAAGCATCCCAAAAGTGGATGTCTTTCGGCTGGTATGATGATGATGATGATGATGATTGATCACTAAAGAATTATGTTTTTTTGAAGTGAAAACTTCTTTAGCGGCGTTGAGCACTTTTTCTGTAATGGGTATAAAATCTTAAACTCGCGTCAGGACACGTGACCTGATCGAAAAAGCGTAAGACGGATGGAGAGTAGACAGCTATCCCTTATCGCGCGTTGTGAAAGGGGGCTAGACGGAAAAAATTCTCACGAAAAATTGTACCGACACTTTTACTGTCAAAATATAAATCTAAGATGGCGGCTGCAAGAAATTATCAACTTTTTCGTCATGGGTGTCGTTTTCATGGTTTTCGAGGGTGTTGAAACCGATGGTACTGTCAAAATATAAATCCAAGATGGCGGCTGCAAGAAATTATCAAATTTTTCGTCATGGGTGTCGTTTTCATGGTTTTCGAGGGTGTTGAAACCGATAGTACTGTCAAAATGTAAATCCAAGATGGCGGCTGCAAGAAATTATCAAATTTTCCGTCATGGGTGTCGTTTTCATGGTTTTCGAGGGCGTGGAAACCGATGGTACTGTCAAAATGTAAATCCAAGATGGCGGCTGCAAGAAATTATCAACTTTTTCATCATGGGTGTCGTTTTCATGGTTTTCGAGGGTGTTGAAACCGATGGTACTGTCAAAATATAAATCCAAGATGGCGGCTGCAAGAAATTATCAACTTTTTCGTCATGGGTGTCTTTTTCATGGTTTTCGAGGGTGTTGAAACCGATGGTACTGTCAAAATGTAAATCCAAGATGGCGGCTGCAAGAAATTATCAACTTTTTCGTCATGGGTGTCGTTTTCATGGTTTTCGAGGGTGTTGAAACCGATGGTACTGTCAAAATATAAATCCAAGATGGCGGCTGCTAGAAATTATCAACTTTTTCGTCATGGGTGTCGTTTTCATGGTTTTCGAGGGCGTTGAAACCGATGGTACTGTCAAAATATAAATCCAAGATGGCGGCTGCAAGAAATTATCAACTTTTTCATCATGGGTGTCGTTTTCATGGTTTTCGAGGGTGTTGAAACCGATGGTACTGTCAAAATATAAATCCAAGATGGCGGCTGCAAGAAATTATCAACTTTTTCGTCATGGGTGTCTTTTTCATGGTTTTCGAGGGTGTTGAAACCGATGGTACTGTCAAAATGTAAATCCAAGATGGCGGCTGCAAGAAATTATCAACTTTTTCGTCATGGGTGTCGTTTTCATGGTTTTCGAGGGTGTTGAAACCGATGGTACTGTCAAAATATAAATCCAAGATGGCGGCTGCAAGAAATTATCAACTTTTTCGTCATGGGTGTCGTTTTCATGGTTTTCGAGGGCGTTGAAACCGATGGTACTGTCAAAATATAAATCCAAGATGGCGGCTGCAAGAAATTATCAAATTTTTCGTCATGGGTGTCGTTTTCGTGGTTTTCGAGGGTGTTGAAACCGATAATACTGTCAAAATGTAAATCCAAGATGGCGGCTGCAAGAAATTATTAATTTTTCCGTCATGGGTGTCGTTTTCATGGTTTTCGAGGGTGTTGAAACCGATAGTACTGTCAAAATATAAATCCAAGATGGTGGCTGCAAGAAATTATCAAATTTTCCGTCATGGGTGTCGTTTTCATGGTTTTCGAGGGCGTGGAAACCGATGGTACTGTCAAAATGTAAATCCAAGATGGCGGCTGCAAGAAATTATCAACTTTTTCGCCATGGGTGTCGTTTTCGTGGTTTTCGAGGGTGTTGAAACCGATGGTACTGTCAAAATATAAATCCAAGATGGTGGCTGCAAGAAATTATCAAATTTTCCGTCATGGGTGTCGTTTTCATGGTTTTCGAGGGTGTTGAAACCGATAGTACTGTCAAAATGTAAATCCAAGGTGGCGGCTGCAAGAAATTGTTAACTTTTCCGTCATGGGTGTCGTTTTCATGGTTTTCGAGGGTGTTGAAACCGATAGTACTGTCAAAATATAAATCCAAGATGGTGGCTGCAAGAAATTATCAAATTTTCCGTCATGGGTGTCGTTTTCATCGTTTTCGAGGGCGTGGAAACCGATGGTACTGTCAAAATGTAAATCCAAGATGGCGGCTGCAAGAAATTATCAACTTTTTCGCCATGGGTGTCGTTTTCGTGGTTTTCGAGGGTGTTGAAACCGATGGTACTGTCAAAATATAAATCCAAGATGGTGGCTGCAAGAAATTATCAAATTTTCCGTCATGGGTGTCGTTTTCATGGTTTTCGAGGGCGTGGAAACCGATGGTACTGTCAAAATGTAAATCCAAGATGGCGGCTGCAAGAAATTATTAACTTTTCCGTCATGGGTGTCGTTTTCATGGTTTTCGAGGGTGTTGAAACCGATAGTACTGTCAAAATATAAATCCAAGATGGTGGCTGCAAGAAATTATCAACTTTTTCATCATGGGTGTCGTTTTCATGGTTTTCGAGGGTGTTGAAACCGATAGTACTGTCAAAATTTAAATCTAAGATGGTGGCTGCAATAAATTATCAACTTTTTCGATATGGATGTCTTTTTCATGGTTTTCGAGGTTGTTGAAGCCGATAGTGCTATCAAAATGTAAATCTAAGATGGCGGATGTCAGAAATTATCAACTTTTTCGTCACGAGTGTCGTTTTCATGGTTTCGAAGATGTTGAAATAGTGCTGTCAAAATGTACATAAAATAGGATAGTATTTTTTAGTTATATTGTATTGGCTAGACGGAAAAAATTCTCACGAAAAGTTGTAACGACACTTTTTCTATAGTAAGCTATTGTAAGCCGTGCGGCGTGCGCATGTTTCTCTGTCTTTCTCTCTTTCTCTCTCTTATAGAAAGCAAGCCAGAACGGAACTTCGTTCCATCCGGGTGTCCCTTGACAGGTGTTGCCAGGTCCGATTAGATGAAAATCGGGACAGACGGCAAAACAAATCGGGATTTACGGGTTTAGATCGGGACATTTTTTTTTTTCAGTAATTTTATTTTTGAGCACGGCACACTTCCATCGTAAGCTCTTTGGTGTCACCCGGGCGGTCCACACAATGTGTGTGTGTGTGTGTGTGTGTGTGTCCCCGGGTATGTTTTTCGCACAATTCAGATGCAGGAATAAAGACAAAAACTAAAAAAAATATTGAAGTTTTGAATGATTCCCGCTGTTTTAAAAGTTTTAATATTATATTAAAATTATATTGTTGGTTACATTTTACTGCATATCAATGGAATGGATAAACGAAGATGGATTATTGAGTCACAGATTACTTATAATTGTGTGATTTTGATTTATCGGGACATTTAGCGTCCCGATCAGGTGCAAATCGGGACGCGTCCCCAGACCCCTAAAAATCGGGACGTCCCGCGCAAATCGGGACACCTGGCAACACTACTTGACACCTCAGTAGTTTTTCGGAGAGATAAACTTTTTAATGTAAAATAATTGTAATAGTTTTAAAGTGTTAAATTTTTAATGTAATATAAATTGTCATGTTTGTGTACGATAGCGCAATAAATGAATATTGTATTCTACCACATAAATGATAGTACTTTTATACTGATAAAGCAATTGGTGCAAAATTATTCCCTAACCATTCCAAAATATCAAACATGCTCAACGTTAATAATCAAGTTTTCACTTCTGCCGGCACTCCCGGAGTGCAACCCGTTTTTTTTTATAAAATAATTCAACATTAAAAGTTACAACCCTATTATTTTTATGAAGCGTAGGTACTTATTTTAGAAACTAGGCTTAGTTTCCATACTGTTCATATTTATACTGTGACTTGGGGAAGGCCTATGTTCAACAGTGGACGTCTTTTGGCTCCGGGCCTCGGTTCAGGCCATGGTCTAGAGCGAGGAGGAAGCAGTAATGCTAATAAAGGAGGAGGCCGACCGCATGAGGCAACGGTGCTCACGCCCCAGCCGCCGCCGGGATTCCGATCCTGATTTCCGGCCACAGTAGGCGCCGGCTTGCGGACGACGAGCAATGGGTAGCTCGCTGTCCGACCGTCTGATAACTGTCCGGACCACGCCCAATTCGTCGACGGTGCGTACCGTTCCCCCGCGCCTCCAGGAGTTGTTAGCAACCGTAGGAGCCCAGCACGGTCTAAACCTACCGGGGCCAAGGGTCTGCTTTTGAAAGGCAAGCTCGGCCCCCCGTATAAAAGGCAACGAAGGAACCAGATGGGATTTTTAGTCAGTAACAAACGGAGAAAGGTCGCCCAAGGGCAGGGGATGTCATCTGGACGATTTTTACTCACCGAAAAAAAAAACCTCTTTTGGTTGAAATGATGTGAAGGTATTTTTTTTAGGTAAGAAATCATCCAATGTCATCTCCCGCTCTTGCGCGGGCTTTATCCGAGGTATTGGACAATACGGACGTGATATCATGACACGGAAGGGAAGGAAAAGTTCGTTTCCGCAAAACCCTTTCAATCGAAACAAAACAGACCTTTTTCGTGACGTCACGTCATCGTTTTATAGCCTTTGTATCCTGAGATCCCTTAGAGTTATTACTCAGTCGTGCCCCATCGTGTCAGCCATTGATCAAAAGTAAATGATTTATTTTGACAGACAGAATTCACGTCATTTTTAACCAACTTCGTGAAAAGGATGGAATTCAATTCGAATTAAAAAATAATAATTATGTTTGTTACAACAGAGCTCTGTCATTTACGAACTGATTTGGAAAATAATTTTTATTTGTAAAGTATTATCCTAATACTTCCAGAATGGTACCACGTTTATCAAAAACCAATTCTGTTTATTTTTAATGTTATATACCGGTGCTTGACTGCGATCCCACCTGATGTTATTATGGTTTAGTATTAAGAATCGAGGGAACTGCTCAAATATTAGGAGCATTCACAAAGGGATTTTTGTGTTTTCATCGGCTAGACAAGTATTTGCATTCTAAATTTTACAAGTGATGAAGAAGACCATAAATGGCCAACAAAATGATATATCAAACTGGTAAATGGTCAAAATCAAACTGAAACATTATCACATAGTGAAATAGGAAGATAGGGACTCTCTTACCTTACCTTACCTTAACTCTTTAATAAAAAAATGTAGCCCAGTCATATTGAGGCTTATCTGCATTTTCATATGATGTAGTATCGAACAGATCTACTCGTAATTACGAAGCTGGAAGGAAGTCCCCAAGACTTCATAATAAAACAGAGTAGGTAAATACCGCCGTGCAAGTACAAAATGTAACAGAACAAAATGTACAGCCGAGTCTCGGCTGTACATTTTGTTACTCTTACTCAGGTTTTATCTTAAAATATTTTGCATGTATATTACCATAGTTTGGTTTATCTGTAGGTTACCAAAACTAAACCTATAAGATAGCCAGATATGGTGTCGAAAGTGTTCAAGTTTTGGCCTTTTTATTAAAAATATTTTTGGGGAAAAATATAAAATGGTGTATAAATTATTCGAATAGATTCAGTTACTGATTTTGAACAAACTTTTGAAGAAGGTTGTATATCATTTCAAAGTCAAAGATACGTACTCAACTGTGAAAAATAAGTATACTGGCATACCTTTAAGTCTGCTGAGTAAAACCTTTTCTACTTCTATGACAAACCTCTCGATTTGGGTACACTGAGCGCAAAACTCTGTACACTGCTTTTTTTTTATTCTAAATAAATAAATAAAAACCGGCCAAGTGCGAGTCGGACTCGCCCATGGAGGGTTCCGTCGCAGCAAGTAACATAATATAAAAGTTCTTGTAGTTCGTTGTGACTTTGGTCGATGTTTTAATAATAGTGTTTTTTTTTAGATTAATGACGTATTAAAAAAAAAACTACTTCCTAGATCTCGTTCAAACTAATTTTTATTGGTAGTTTATATGGTAATGTACATCATATATTTTTTTTAGTTTTATCATTCTCTTATTTTAGAAGTTAGAGGGGGGGGACACACATTTTACCACTTTGGAAGTGTCTCTCGCGTAAACTATTCAAGTTAGAAAGAAATGATATTAGAAACCTCAATATCATTTTTGAAGACCTATCCATAGATACCCCACACGTATGGGTTTGACGAAAAAAAATGAAAAAAAAAATTCTATGTAAAAATCTTAATGCGGTTTACAGAATACATCTACTTACTAAGTTTCAACAGTATAGCTCTTATAGTTTCGGAAAAAAGTGGCTGTGACATACGGACGGACAGACAGACAGACAGACAGACATGACGAATCTATAAGGGTTCCATTTTTTGCCATTTGGCTACGGAACCCTAAAAAGCATTTAATACAGGCAACCAAAGGTACCCATACAGCAAATACACAGAAATACATTACACAACACATTCATTCACATGCCCGAGGCACTACAGAAGCGGGGCAGCCCCAACACCGCTCTGAACGCGTTATTGTATTGGATACGGAGGGCACTGTAAACCGCTTGTGTGTAGGAAGCCCTTAAAATGCACGTGTACAATGAAGTGCAAAAAGCTTTAAAAAGTGAAATCTTGACCTCACTTGAACACCGCGCAAGCCTACGGGCTATCATATTAGCTCTTTTAGACAATTCCCTTCGCTCCCTTTCGATGTCTACATGGTCCCTCAGGTCAGCCGTTACCCAATGCCCCAAGTATTTAAATTGGTCCACACGTTCCAAAGGTACATCATTCAGGCGAATGGGTGGTACATGTTGAGGGCATTTGGATCCAGCCTGAAAGACCATGAATTTGTATTGACTCTTCACAACATTGTACAAGAGTCCGTGTTTGTACGCGTACTCCTCACACACTTCTAACAACCTTCGTAGGGCACAGACCGACGCACTCAGTAGCACCATGTCGTCTGTATAACTCAGATTATTTACACAGAATCCATCAACATAGCAGCCAACACGGTGGCCACTAAGAGCGACGATGAGTGCATCCATATACAGATTAAACAGGGTGGGTGAGGTTAACCCACCCTGTCTCACTCCACATTCAAGCCTGTACGGCTCCGACAACACGCCCGCCCATCTGACACTGTTAACCTGGTGTGCGTACCAATACTTAAAGATATTCTGTGCTGTTGCCGTTGTGTTGTGTGTGTGAAATAAAATATTATTTCATTCAGTTCTATCTATTAGTGTGTGTAAGATGTCGTTTAGATACCTAATAATAAAGATCATCTCGCCATATTATCCTGGATACGCCGTTAATAATTATCAATATATTTTAAACACTAGTAACTATTCAGTGAATAGTTAGTGCCGTTTAAAATATATAAGGACTTTGGTCGTTTACGTGAATAGAATTCACGTATAAGACCTAAGTCCTTCAAGCTTCCTAGTTTCATAACTTAAAAATTAATATGAATCATTTTACCGACAATGGGACAAATTTTTTTAATCTTCATTCAATATGATTTTTATTAACTTTATTCCCGCAACGATGCATATAAACAATACGAGAGCGCCACACTCTCTCACGCGAGTGCGAGTCTCTCTCAGAGACATACCCCGTACAAGAAGATGGAAAAGTTATTTTGGTTGATAATCTCTATTCTTGCATTACACAACAGGAGCTAATTTCTTCTGTGTACGGAGATTGCACAAACATGGTAAATGAAGCCGGTTCTTGGCTATGTCAGCGAGCTATTTTGACTCCCCTCAATGACCAAGCTGCAGCAATTAATTTAAAAATATTGAATTATGTGTCTGGGATTATTAGAGAATACACCTCTATAAATACAGTTATGGAAGAAGATGACGCCACACACTACCCGGTAGAATTTGGATTCCCTTAACACACCCGGACTTCCAGCCCACAAAATAGTTTTAAAAATCGGTGTACCAATAATTCTCCTCGCACAAAATCATGAATCTGCAGCAAAACATAATCGAAGCTGAAATATTAACTGGTTGCAGTGCCGATGATGCTCTTTTTATTCCAAGAATACCTATAATTCCTAACAACTTTCCTTTCTCTTTCAAACGAGTGCAATTCCCAGTCAGTCTCTGTTATGCCATGACGATTAATATTGCTCAGGGCCAGACATTATCCGTTGCGGGGGTGGACCTAAGTATTAAATGCTTTTCCCATGGTCAACTATACGTAGTTCTTTCACGCGTAAACAACTCCAATAATCTTTTTGTGTACGCTCCAGATGGCTTCACAGCTAATGTTGTTATAAAGAAGCACTAGAATTAATAAATTATATTTGTATCGGTAAGTATCCTCCAACGGCGCTTCACACTAAAAAATACATTGTTAAATTCCGAAATCCACGCGAATGAAGTCGCGGGCACAGCTAGTAAACAATATATTAAAAGCATCATGTTACAATTCACGTGAACCTTTTCGAAAAAACAAATGGCGGTGTGAAAATACCAATATTTATGATTGCTCGACAATTTTATTTAGAAAGCACTTATGACGAATTTTCCTCAATTCTGTTCACACGAAAAATAAAGCACCAAATAATTTGCTCTCAAACAATTTGACGTATGACTTTTTGGACAAAATTGGTCCAATTAAGGTTTTTTTTTTTTTGAGACTAGCTTCTGACAGCGGCTTCATCCGCGTAAACGTCATAGTAGAGGATACGGTTAAGAACGACCTTCACCGGTTTGTTTAATAGATGAAACTTATTTTATGATAAATTTGGTATATTAAATAATATAACGCGGGTGGGTTGCCTGAGAAATTCCTGGCCAAACAATTTTTTATTTTTTTGAGAATTGCACAGGTGTGTTTAACAAATAAATTTAATACTAACCAAGAGAGTGAAGCCTTTAGAACATAAAAATATTGGGTTGCCTATTTGTTTCCTGGCATAACTATGGGTTGCCAGGTATAAACAGGTATGTATAAGCAGGTGTGTTTATTTTGATTTACAACAAATTCTATATCAAAAAACGCTGTTTCATTACGAATACGATGTTATAGTGTTGTCTGCAAAAAAATCTGGTATGAATAACGGTTGTGGATTTTTCTAAAAAAAAGTAAATTTTCAATTCTAATTAATAATAGTCTGGCCAGGAATTTCTTAGGCAACCCACCCGCGTTATATTATTTAATACACTAAATTTATCATAAAATACGTTTCATCCATTAAACAGACCGGTGAAGGTCGTTCTTAATCGGATCTTAGACTATCAGTTATTGTGGATCGAATGCCAAGTACCGAAACCAGATAAAAAGTTGCCTATGTCCCCTTCTTTAGGGCTCAAACTTACTTCGTACTAAATTTAAACAAATTTGCTACAATAGTGCTGTGAAAGCGTTACAGACGGACAGAGTTACTTTCACATTTACAATACTAAGTATGTATATGTTTTTTATCGCGTTTCATTTTTATCGATGAATATCAAACATCGTAAGTTAGTAGTCATTGAAGCGTTAGTTAATAAGAATTTAATATTCTATTTAAGTCTGAAATTTTCATTAGTTGCCGCAATAATTTTTAAAAAGCATGCCAAGAAAGTATCGTTATATTTTGAATTAAAAAATTGTGCACAGAGTCGGCACGATCGTAGGCATGGAGGTAAGAATATTATTATTTTTTTATATTGTACCCGGATTTTTATGTAGTATTGAATGTTTTTATATTCCCTATGAAGTAAACATTTGTATCAAGTATGGTTTCAAACCAAATATTTACTATTGTGCAAAAAAACGAATCTTGTTTGTGCATGTATCTCACAGTGCACACCGCTAAGTTATCACAGAATTAGGTACAGCGTACTATGTATCTCTAGGTGCACACCGCCAAGTTATTGTGTACTACTGTGTGTTACTGTGTATAATTGTCTCTGAGACAAATTAGTTATAGTTTTGTAAGTAGGTTTAAGTTTTCAACTTTGAGACTATTCAATTATTCTTCACTATACCTAAGTTAGATACCTACTTATTCGTCGTTTAGTTACGAAAGTTTTTAACTTAAAGGAAAAAGCGTGTCGCATCCAACAGATTCCTGCGACCCACACCGGGTTTTTTTAATTACAACCCCCGCTCTTGGGCGATGCGGGAGATAGTGTCAGACTCTAACTGACTAAAAACCCACCCCGTTCCTTCGAGCCTTCATACCGGGGCTCGAGCTATCTTTCGAAACTAAACCTGCCCCCGGTAGGCTTTGACCCAACTGGGCCCCTGCTGTTGCTGACAACTCCTTGAGGCGCGCGGGAACAGTGCGCGCCGTCGTTGGCTTGGGCTCGGTCCGGACAGTTACCGGACGGTCGGACAGCGAGCTACCCATTGCTCGCCGTTCGCAATCCCGCGTCTACGGTGGGCGGAAATCGGGATCGGAATCCCGGTGGCGGCGAGAGCGCCGTTGCTTGATGCGGTCGGCCTCCTCCTTTGCTAACCCACACCGGGTCATCAGTCCAGCTTCTAGGAAGTCTTTCGGCTCCCTCAATCACTACACAGGAATCTGTTGGATGCGACACGCTTTTTCCTTTAAGTTAAAAACTTTCGTAACTAAACGACGAATAAGTAGGTATCTAACTTAGGTATAGTGAAGAATAATTGAATAGTCTCAAAGTTGAAAACTTAAACCTACTTACAAAACTATAACTAATTTGTCTCAGAGACAATTATATTCATCTTTCATAAGGCTCTGAAACTTTATTATTCGCATATTTTAAGTCATATTTTTCTTCGAAACTTTGAACTGAAGTTTCTTAAAATATAATAGTTGATATGAGAACCAAGTATTAATTTAAAGGGACATCTACTTTCTACCCGGAATTCAGTAAGTTTTATAAAAGTTTAAAATCAGTTTACAATTTATTTGATCAAAGTTATACAAGACTGAGAAAAAGTTCACCTTAGTTATTTCATTTTATTTATATACTAGCTTTCGCCCGCGCGGCTTCGCTCCCGCTCTTTCCTACTCCACCCTATTATACCCTACTCTACCCTACTCTACCCTAATCTACCCTACTCTACCCTACTCTACCCTACTCTATTGAATTTAAGCAGATTGAAAAAAATAAACTGTAATAATGTATACGTATAAGAAGAAGAAATTGATCAGTTCTAGCTACTTTAACTGCGTACTGGATAGTTTGCGGATGACAAGTAGTAGGTAGCTCGCCATCTGGCCGATTGGGAACCGTCCGGACCAAGCCCGAGTCGTCGACGTCGTCGTGTAGTGTTCCACTCGTGCCTCAAAGACATGTCAGCAAAAACTGTAAGGGCTCAGGAGGGCGGAAGCCAGCAGGGGGGGCCATGGGTTAAACTGTCGTCCTGAAACGTAAAGGTAAAGAAGGAAGTGTGTGGTTTTAGTCAATAAAAGTCAGACACGCCCTCCCACTCCACCCCAGAGCGGAAGAAGTCATTGGATGATTGCCCACCTTAAAAAAAAATACTTGATAGTTCTTAACTCTACTATCCTCGACCCAATTATTCCGCTTTCTAATAGCATTAAATCTCAAGTTGTAGCAACTTGTTAAAGACCCAAGGAAGTGATAAAAGTTTTGTTAATGAGTTAGCAGTAGATTTTAAAGTCGTGAGTCGAGTTGGAAACTATTAAAGTAAGAGCTGAAGGTGACAGCTACGTGCCTGATCGTGGACAAGTTCTTGCTAAGTGACGCTGAACTTATCATTTTAAGTTTATATGGTTTTTAGTAAGTGGGAGTTTTTAGGGTCTTGACTTGGCCTTGAATAAAAAGCAGTGGTCTGTAAAACTGAGAAACGTAATTATGCCCACATTAATATTAAAAAGATGTAGTTGGTAATCTCTGGAAGTACTGGTCCGATTGTTAAATTTTTTTCACCGATAGAAAGCTGCTTTATTCCTGAGTGACATGGCTAGGCTATATTTTACATAGGCAGGCGAAGCCACAAGCTAAAGCTATATATATCGTATATATCCAGAGAAATCGTACAGAAATAGAAATTATAAGATATGTGTGTGTCGTCGGTTGTGCTCGCTAGTGAACTGGTGGGCCCACAGCCCCGTACCCGTGCGACGTGTCGCCCGCGCAGCGGTCCGACGAGTGACGAAGGTAGTCAATGACGCCCGAACATCCTCCCCAGGTTCCCCATTCAATAAAGAGGAAGCAGGCAGAAGTTGTTGTAGGCCTGCAGCATGGGCGACTTCTTCGTCTTCAGTTCGACCACGCGTAAAACTCCGTCATTTCCTGGGAAGACTTTCGTGACTGGTCCCAGTAAACACACGAGTGGCGTTGTCCCCGTTTCGTGATAAGAACAAGGCTTATTAGGAGGGCCGTTCCCGACCCATCTATCGTCAACCTGTGCATGGAAGGAACCTTTCGAATACCGTAAGTAGAGGCACAATAGAAAAACAATGAGAGAGCAAACGCTGGCGTACGCTTGGGGTTTAATGAATTAAACGCTTGTTGGTTCATCCAACGTAATCTAAAGCAAGGTTTGATAAAGAGGCAGTGTGAAAAAAGAGAGAGACAACACTAAAACGCTCGGTTGGTATTCGGTAATTATACAAACAAACGTACAAATTTCAATTACACATCCGTTCTTTGACATTTCTAGTTTCGTGGAAAATACCCCAAAAATCTCGAAAATGCATTTTCCACGTAAAATCAACCCATTTCATGAAACATGAAAACGTAATTTTTCTTTGTGATTTCTTTTCTGTGGACGTCATATTTCTTTGCGGAGTAGAAACAAAATCAACGAATACTTATTTGGAACGAGTAAAAGTGGAAATTTAATATGCACGTATTATATTAAATTCAAGATCTCAATTTTGCATTTCTCGAGAGTTGAAGTCGTTCTCACAATCTACTTGAAAAATATTTTTGCCGAGTCATTATTAAAACCAATGATGCTTTTATTCGTAATATTTGTGATTCCTGATAAATATTCGATAAAATTTTCGAGATACCGATTTAATTAATCGTTTTTAAGCCGATTGAAACGTTGTACGCCAATATATGTACAACGTGGCAATACGGCAAGACTTTTGGGCACAATACGGCTATCAGCACAATCCCAGAAGTATGGTCAAGATCCCTACCATCACCTTACTGGTCCGAGCAAGTTTGCTCTTGCGAATCTCCTCTCAAACTAGCCAATAAAGGCAAGAGAGTGATGGGAGCTCTGTTCCTCGTCAGTATTCACTATGACCGGCCAATAAAGGCAAGCCGGAGATGAAGAACAAGAATTCTCCCGGGAGATTGAGTCCGTAGAGTCGCTAATGCCCAACAGTTCGCCACAGAACTGCCCTGCGGATTGTTTATCCTCTCTTAGTCTGGCCCCTCACCCTAAGCATGTTAAGGCAAAGCAAACTCTACCAAAACAGACCTATGGTTTATTATTATTTAGTTACAGAGCATGTTCGCGGGGCAAACATGGCCAAAAATCGCCCTAGACAGAAAAGTTTGGAAGGAGAAAGGGAGGGTCTTTAGTCATTGGTGTTTGCCCAGAAAAAAAGTTAGAGATCACCAGGGCTAGAATTGAATTGAGAAATGAAATTGTAAAAACTGCAATAGCAGCGCTTACATAAGTTTTATGTCCAACATTGACCTTCACCAATAATAAGCTGAATTTCAGAGCAGCACGATTCAAAAACGTGTTGATCCAAAATGGCGGACTCTTCAAGCGGGCGAGGTGCCAAACGTTTGTACAATGACCGTCACTTGCTTAAGTGTCTGCCTGCACGATTGCAATCTTAAAAACGTGGAATTTTGTCGAAATGTGCCGTTGAAGTTTAAATGGGGAGTGTGGATACGAATATTCGTGAATTATCTTTTTGTTTTTTAAAGAGTCGAGTCGTGGGCCATCAGATAAAATACAGGGTTATTTGTAAAACACTAAAAACCTTGCAAGACTGTATTACTAACATCATAAACCACAACTTTTGTTTTATGACTTTTTACAAAACATAATTCATTTAAGTACCAAAAACCAACCTTCAAAATTTCGTTTTTCTGTCTGACACATTTCAACTCTGTATTTTGCTATACCTATCTACGTCTGTATGACGCGACACAAGCGCATCAAGCACCCCCGCCGCCCGATCCCCACTCCTCCTGCTTTTGTAATACAGCTTGTTTTGCATAGACTTCGTAATATTTAAAATATTCAATATAAATATTTCCTATTTGTATGAAAATCTGATGAACTAAAATAAGATAAATTTTCATGTTACTCTTACTGACTAAAAACCCACCCTGTTCCTTCAAGCCTACATACCGGGGCTCGAACTATCTTTCAAAACTAACCCTGGCCCCGGTAGGCTTCGACCCAGCTGGGCCCCTGCTGTTGCTGACAACTCCTTCAGGCGCGCGGAAACAGTGCGCGCCGTCGACGACCTGGGCGCGGTCCTATAATAGTTAGCGGGTATCGGCCCTGCTGGGATTCTACGGTTTGCTGATATCTTTAATTATTTATTGTACACCATGATAAATAATAAAATATGTGGATATCAGAGTTCATGTTTGTACATAGGCGAGCTTAACTCAAAGTTGAGTTTTCTTGCAGCAAACCATTGAGAGATAGAGAGAGATCACAGTAGAGGGATCCAGTGCACAATTTTAAAATTACAAATAATATGAATAAAATAATACATAAATACATACTTATATAATATATACATAAATACATATATTTACTATGTCATTGTGAAAGGAGATGCTCTTTAAGTTTCCTCTTGAAGACATCCAGAGAAGGGCTGTCACGTAAGGAGTGCGGAAGAGAGTTCCATAGACGCACTACAGTGACAGAGAAAGAGCCATCATAACGGCTGGAAGAGTAAAAGTGAAGATTGAAGTGAAATGGAGTACGAAGAAGAAGAGATTGGCAGTGCGACAGGGTTTACCCCTCGGGACGAAGCTCACCCTCACTGAGAAGCGTGTGAATCACTACGTGTTGTAGACGACTGGGCTCGTTCCAATTAAGGCGTATAGTTCCTTGAACCATCTGGCCGAAATTATGTGAACGCAACTCTCGCACTCGCCTAAGCGGCAGTACGCAAATCTGTGCAATTATTTGCGGCCAGCAGCGCCCGGAAAGCGCTTTAAATCCATTTTCTCTGCGAGATATTGATTGATTTACATATGCAATATTCACTTTGAAGAATATTCAACCACCAATTTTTATGTGTAAAAATGTTTCTAAAGGTCCAAGCCGTTTCGAAGGAGTAGGGAAAAGTTGCGAAAAGTTGCGAAATTGCTAAATATTTTTTTTTTTTTTTGACAAAAGTATTAATTGCACGAAAAAATCAAATGTTGATATTATTGTTCATGAATCTATAATAAACATATATTTTTTTAAACCAATTGACCTAGCCGTTACAGAGGAGTAGGCCTCAGAAAATCACTGTTTTATGGCACTTTTCGGGCGCTTGGCCCTTAATTACCGGACCGCCGTCCGTGAGCTACATTGCTTGACGTCCGTAAGCCCGCGTCTACCGGTCTACCGTGGCTAGTAGTTGTGGACGGAACTTCGGCGGCTGGGGCGTGAGGACCTTCATTCCCTCACGCGTGCCCCCACCTCCTTCGCTAGCATTACTGCTTCGCAGAAGGAGACGACCGCCTGCCAGACCTCCTCGCTCTCAACCATAACCTAAACCAGGGCCCGGCGCGAAAGGTCGTTGCCGCCGATTGCCTCCACTAGGAAGCTATTGTCAAACTAACATTTAAATAAAAATATACAAATAAAAGCAAATTTGGTTGCGGTCAAAACCACACGTAAGTAATAATATAACTGAAACTCAAAAACACGGAACACACTGAACAACAGGAAAACCATTCAGAAACAACCCTTTCAAAGTTTGTTCGGTAACAAAATGAGATTTCAATTAAAACCCGAACGAATATTTATTTATAAGTCATTTTGTGGTCGCTAAACATTTGTGATGTTCTTTTGTTTCAACTCTTCTTCCTGCCCTTGTCCTTCAACATACAATATAAATATTATGTCTCTAGCTAGACCTTTATAGTTATAAGCAGAAGTAATTAATTTTAGTTTAGAAAAAGTACTTTTAATAACATCAACTAGATACTATAATAGGGTAGTTTCCAGGGTCAAAATAATTACATTTTATTTAGTCCGTATTTTTTCTTTTTTCGATTAAACAAAAAATAACAAAGATATAGCCCATTAAAGTTACGTGTGACGTCACCCCGTGCGAAAAAATGCAGCACGGCGTGACGTTCACGTAACTTTAATGGGCTATATCTTTGTTTACAAATAAAAAAATACGTGTCTCTTATTTTTTAATAATCTAAAAGACGGACTAATTAATTTTTTTACGGCATCTAGCCTATAGTTAAGTATTTAGTGTACCTATATACGTGTGTACGACATGTTAATTTTTTCACCTTATTGACTCAGAAAAGATCATCTTTAAGTGTAACCGCACATGGGCCACGAAAGAAAGCCGCTTCTAGCTTCTCCGGCCACAAGCTGTCGCGCGCTTCATTTTTTGTGACGGCTTTTTTTTGTGGCCCGTGTGCGGGTACACTAAGAATTCGAGATCATTATAATATTTTTAGGAAAACAAACTCTATGTTATATAAAACAAAGTTGTTGACATAACTGTTAACGGTCACTTTAAAAAAGATGATGGATTGCAACGTCTTAAGTTTCGAATTATAGTTCTTTTATTTAAATGTTAAACTCGCGATTGACCACTATCTCACCTGCAAACCTAGCCAAGTTACGACCGTTTCGTTTCGATTATCTTGCGTCAAACGCCTCGAGTAAGCCATGCCTCCAATTCCTTTGTTCTTTTTGTGCAACGTCATCTCAACGCTCAGTCTCGTGGTCAGAACAAAAGAATCGAAGTAACTTGGCTAGGGGACCTGATGGTAAGCAATGATATGACCGATGATCGCTTACATAGAAGTAACCTATTCGATATTTACTTTTAGGAAACAGATTCCGGGAGGAAATTCCACTTCCATGCGGTATGAAGTCATGTATATTAGCACATCACGTATAGCACATAGTTTAAGTTAAGATAGATAATCTGTGTTCGCAGCTTTATTAGTATAGTATGAATTATGTATATATATTTGCTACTAGGAGTATACATCAGTTGACTTTTGGAGAAGCACACGTCACGTTGTTTGCTTAACCCTTCCTTCTCCCTATATCGCATTAGCTGTACGCAAGATTAGAGTAGGTGTATATTTAAATAAAATTAAACAGTCAAAGAATAAAATTAGAAAATAATACTGTGGTTGTGGTTCCAGAGAACTACACTATACTTGATTAGATTATGACTTTTTTAAACAATTATTTTTTTAAGTCGAGAGTGATTAAATTGCTTCTAGGCAAGCGTTTTCAATCTTCGCGTCGGCCACATCATCGCTTGCCATCAGGTGAGATAGTGGTCAAACGCGAGCCTATTCATTGTAAAAAAAAAAATCATTGAGCGTTACCAGTATTTATATTTTTTGAAAATCTCAACAAATACAAAAAACAAAAATACCCCATTGAAAAAACAACTACAGATTGCCTGATTTTTTTTTAAACTATTGCCTTGCCATAGCTAGTTAGATATTTTTGTGAACTTATTTCATTGAAAACCAATAATTTTTGAACTCAAATAAAAGCGAAAGCAACGGTTCTGCAGCGCGTTGTTGCCTAAAAAAAAATGTTTGTGAAAACAAGTCCTAACAGAAAATCCTTTTTTTTTGTTTGGTCGGCTATAGATTTTCAAATTTGGACAAAAAATGTATGGACCGTGGGTGATCCCCTTAAAAAAACATGTAACACCCTAGTGTGTAAGTGCTTCTAGTGACCGAAAGGCGGATTTCATGCATTGTCTGGCTCAATGCAAACAATACGGCACAAAGGCACAAATACTGTGGTATTTTAGTTGTTCATAGGCGCTATGAAAATTGAATTCACATAGAAAATAGAATTCAAATTCCAGCATCGCGGTGTTAGAATTCTCCACGCGATTTGAAATATATCAGTCCAAAATCTACTATGAGGTAGTTGCCTGGATCAGGCACAACACCCGTCTGTGGGAGTTTACGCCATGTTCCGCATATTCTGAATATATTCGGAACATGGTGGATTTTTACATAATTGGACGTAGATCGTTATGGCAGTCGAGGTGAGAGTGCCTTGACGTGACGAATACACGCGTTTGACATATCAGGTATGATATACGTAAGGATAACAAACGAACAAATTCCGAGATCTAGGAATTAGAATAATAGAAAAAAATGCCCTGTGCGTAGAAACCAGTTTTCGTGTTGTATATTTTACGTGATTAACAACAAACCCAACGCAGTTTATTGAGAATGCCGCTATTATAACATATCTACGTATAGAAATTGAAGAGACAACAATAGACCTTGCGAAAACAAGAGTATCCCTAGACGCATGAATCAGTTCGAACTAAAGTAGTAAGCTCCTAGGCCGTCGGGGATTTTTCATTCTCAACTGTATGGTTGATACGCATGAAATAGTCTATTATTATTTAAGGTTTTTGTTGTGTATTTGAATTTAGAACATGTATTTCGAAACTGTTCCGTTAAAATCTGCCATTAATATTACAATATTAAGTTTGCATTTGGAACATTTATTTTGAAACTGTTCCTTTAAAATTGCCAGTTGTATTGATTACAAATTAAAATGGAACACACATTTCTTTTTTTCTTATGACTTCGAAAAAACATTTAGTCAATTTTAAATGTAGGTACATATGAATGCCAGTAATAATTATTAAAATCAAATGTTTCAGGCAAATATAAAACTAGTTATTTGTTAAAAAAGAGTGCAAAATTGCTTTTTAACCTCGTGCTCAATTTTGATGACCGAGCAAGCGAAGGATTCTAAAATTAGAATCCTGAGAGAATCAAAAGAGCACGAGGTGAAAAATCTTTTCAGTCGAGTGCAACACGTAACTTTTCATCCCACCTCAGCGAGGAAATGACTAAATGCAAAAAAAAGTACACCAAGGAGGTTCTGAGTCTGAGTTTTTAACAAATTAAAAAAAGTTGTATGACAGGTACCATGGAGGTAGAAATAAATAGGTTTAATGATGTTTTGAATACATAAACTTTGTGCACGCGATGTTCTAAATTCAATTTACTTTATTACTCTAGAGAATAAAAACGGCTTTTGCTCTCGGTTAACGAAGAGCAAAACTACTCTTTTAGAGATGGTGGGATGAAAAAAATGTAGGTGTACCTAACAGACTTTATCCGTCAAAAAGAGCCTTACTTACGATTTCAAACGT
The DNA here is from genome assembly GCA_910589285.2 of Mythimna ferrago. Classification (NCBI taxonomy): domain Eukaryota; kingdom Metazoa; phylum Arthropoda; class Insecta; order Lepidoptera; family Noctuidae; genus Mythimna; species Mythimna ferrago. Next base: position 5,468,223 of record OU342691.1, on the reverse strand, counting down.
GTATCTGTATATCAACTAATTTAATTTACGACGCGGTAATATTTTGCAAATTTCATAAAATAATAAAACATGTGTTTGAAAAGGGTCTGGCAAAAAACAAAAATCTTGAAGAGTTACTATGTTATTCTTTATAAAAATAAAATCGCTGTTACGGGGCCGCGAAATCGATATAGACCCGGGCAAAATCCCTACAGAACACTCTGTGACTATAACCGGGTCTTAAGGAATATCACCAAAATTGTATGGGCCAGTTAGGGCCAAGGTCACGGATTGTTCAAAGAAGTTTCCATGGTCCTCGCAATAAAAGGCAATTGAAGGAACCTCGTGAATTTTAATAAGAAAAATTCTGACTCACCCTTCCACTCTACTCGTAGCGGGAAAAATTATATGATGATATTCCACGAAAAAATATATGGGTTAAAAATACAGACAGAAACGCGAAGGTAATAGCTGATCGAGAGGAATTGCTCTGATAGCCAAAATACAAACTGCCTAGTTTGGCTACAGATGCTACTACACCACATGTAGCACCTAGATGATGCTACACCACATATGTATGTGAAAAAATAGTATTTTTTTGGCAAATATACATTATTTTATTATTATTATTATATATATAAGAGAGCAGTAGTGGCCGAGTGGTAACGGCCCCGACTTACAAGTTGTAGGTCACAGGTTCAAACCCATCCAGGCGCATTACTTTGTGTACTTTATTTAAACACCACTGCTCTCAAAACGCTAAAGGAAAACATCGTGAGGAAACCGGCATTTCCTAGAACCAAAAATTCGAAGACATGTGACAAACCCTAGCCAAGTTGCTAATCTGCAATAGTTAACGCTAGTAGAAAGCTTCAAATGTAAAGGAATGACGTCATCTCAACACTCAGTCACGTGGTCAGAACAAAAGAATTCGACGAAAGCTAGCGTCGAAGCGTTCGACGCAAGCGAAAGGGTTGTCAAGGCCCGCGTGGTGGATGATTACGGCCCATTCCCTCTACTAGAGAGGATGCCTAAGCCTTTCACTCCACCAAGAGCAGAAGTTATTATAAGAGTTCCCATCTTAGAAATAAAACCGATATCTAAACAATGTACTAAGGAACCACTCGATATCCTACTTTTAAATATTTATATCGTTTATTCAAACATTTATGTAAAGCTGGATTTACTTTATCACTGCCATGTAACGCTACAAAAATATTTTACTAAAGTCTACGCCATCCAATCGGAATCTATTTTTAAAAGTGTCGCACCGAATAACGATTTTATTTCAATTATTTTCGTTCTGTTTTCTTTTAGGATGGAAATCATACAATATTATGACATCTCCTTCCGCCCTTGGGAGGAATGGGATGGGATGTGTCAAACTTTTACTGACTAAAACACACTATGTTCGTGCATTGCCTTGCTTTCCAGGGCCCCGGGTTTTCCTATCAGAAGCGAACCCATGGCCCCAGTAGGCTTCGACCCTGCTGGGCCCCTATAGTTACTGACATATTCTTGAGGCTCACGACGGCGAGCTACCCATTGCTCGCCGTCCCCAAGCCCGCGCCTTTGGTGGCTTGAAATCAGAATCGAAATCCCGGCGACTGGGGCGTAAGGGCCGCTTCCTTTGCTAGCATTATTGCTTTGTAGAAGGAGGCGACCACCTGCAACTCCTACTCGCTCCGGACAATGGCCTGTATCAAGGGCCGTCGCGAATAGCTACGTAGGTGCGATGAATCTGACAGTGGAAATGACTGGAAGCGGTGCGGCGTTGATTGTTATTTATGCATGAGATGGGTTAACTGCTCGTGCCTGTTAAACTTAATTAAACCTACGTTTAATAAACGGCCTCTTCACAAGAAAATACTTATGAATAAATTAATGTTTGGATTCGTAGAATCTTGAATAATATAGAGTTTAGAACACTTAACGTTTTCAATCACTCAGTATTTAATTAGTTTAGTTCTAGTTATTTAGACAGAAAGGCTAAATAAACGATTAAACTATTACATTTAGGTAGATTCAGGTAATTATTACCTGTAGGCTTATCTGTACAAGTTGACTTGCCTTATTTTTTTATTATTACAGGCACTAGAAATACGCATGTTTATTTTGATGAATATAATACTGTGATTATGTTAGATTTTTTTTTTAGTTTTCACGAGGCGTAAGCTCGGAAATTCACTCCGAATCTATCTTTTTTTTTTATAATGGATAGGCTCGCGTTTGACCACAATCTCACCTGATGGTAAGCGATGATGTGGCCGACGATGGAGCACGCTTGCCTAGAAGCAATCTATTCACTCTTGACTTAAAGACCCCTAGGTTATAGCTATCAGGAAACACAGACTCCGGCAGGGAATTCCATTCCTTAGCTGTACGCATAATGAATGTACTCCCAAAACGCTTTGTACGTATAGGTGGGATGTCCACCATGTACCGGTGGCGCAACGTCGTAATCTGTATTTATAAAAGCGAAATGCCACTCACTGATTAATCACGAAATCTCAGAAACTATAATGCCTACAAACTGAATATTTGGCAGGTAACAGATATTCTGACATTCACCGCCTTGAGGGATGAAACGGGGATCCAAAGTTGGTATGAAGTAACAGACATTCACGCGGGCGAAGCCGCTGGCAGAAGCTAGTTATAATATAAATGTATGTATCCACATCATCGCTCACCATCAGGTGAGATGGTGGTCAAACGCATGCCTATCTAATAATAAATAAATAATAAATATATCCGTCATATTCTTTGGTGTTAAACTGTTAACCTTACCTTAATTTTTTTTTCTACCCTATTTTTATACCCTTTCATTACCTACCTGAATTACTCTTCTTAATCATTAGCATTATCTACCTTTCCCGCTCTGAGTGGATCAAGAGGGAGTAATAGACTTTTACCACAAAATATACAGGTACAGAAGTCAATCTACATACAAAGCGCGCTCGAGCAACGCACACAAAGACACCGCTCACAGACACGATGTCTCGGTCGCGTCTCGGATCACTCGTCGAACAATTCCGGCTCAAACGGTCATTAGTGTGCGTCCACCGAACGTAGGTATAAAAAGTGAAGTACATACATGAGATTGTCTTCTGTACCTATCTATTTTGTGCTTTTACTGACTAAAAACTGCCTGTGTCCCTCCAATTTCCTTTTACGTTCCAAGGCCATAGTTACTCTTTTGAATAATCCCGCAGCTTAACCAAGCGCTTCTAACGACTCAAAAATGTGAACCATTAAGTACTCTTTTAAGAAAAAAATCTTAAACCGTAAATACCGCTGAAGTGCCTTTTCGTTGGGTTTAATAAGTGATTGACATTTAAGAGACATGGAAGGACGAATTATATTATATTACTAATGAAGGGTAGAGCTCGTTTCAAATTCAGCTGTCATTTGGTAAAAGGCTTTATACGAGTACTCGTAGACGGTTTATTTTTTGTTAATGTTATGTTATGAATAGTTAATTGGTTTACCATATGAATACGGATGAGTATACATTCTAATGTTTTTGTTTTATTTGGCAGGAATGTTATGGATATGAAATTTCGGATACGAATTGGATACGGATATAGAAATGATTATTATACCGGATACGGTTACGGATACGGATGTGAAATTATTTCGGATTATCCGTTAGTTTCGGATAATTTCGGTTACGGATATTAGATATTTAAGGAATTTCAGAAGTAAAACATAAATACTTAAAATATGTTTATATTTTACGACGCAACACGTTATGACAGGCTGTCATAACGTGTCGCAATTAGGCTCGCCCCTATCTGATATTCTCCGAAACTTTTATTTCGGATTCGGTTACGGTTATGGATATTATTTTATATCGGATATCCGATAGTTTCGGTTACGGTTATGGAGCTCCCTAACATCCCTGGTATTTAGTAGCAAATGTACCAAGTCAACCTTCTTGGCAAACTTAGCTGATGTAGTCAAAACTATAATAATACTAGCTTTTGCCCGCGGCTTCCCCTTACAAAAAGGAGCCTATGTCACTCTTCATCCCTTCAACTATCTTCACTTAAAAAATCACGTCGATTCGTTGCTCCGTTTTGCCGGGAAAGACGGACAAACAGACACACATACACTTTCCCATTTATAATATTAGTATGGGGATCCTCAGCTTGATTTTAGCGAGATTGTGCAGACACTTGAGTTACAAAACAACTCCAATTCCACCAGGAATCAATTAGCGAATAATTAAAACATTCATTGAACTTCACTCAAAGAAAACCTTTAAGTCGAGAGTGAATAGGTTTCTTTTAGGTAAGCGCGTTCCATCGTTGACCGCATCGTCGCTTTCCATCAGGTGAGATAGCGGTCAAGCGCGAAACTATCAAAAAAAAAACCGTCAAAAACTCACTCAGATATTTAAGACGTAGGAGGTACAGACACTTACTACAAAAAAAACTCTCTTAACAATAATAATAATATATAATATATATAATAGTCCACAACTGTCACACAACGCCGTCTAGTCTCAAGCTAAGCAGAGCTTGTGTTATGAGTACTATTCAAGTGATAAATATACTTATATATTTCTAAATACATACATATTACAGATAAATTACACCCAGACACAGAACAAATGATCGTGCTCATCACACAAACATTTGTCCTGGGTGGGAATCGAACCCACGACCTCCGGCATAGCAGTCAGGGTCACTAACCACTAGACCAACAGGCCTGTCAAAATAATGAGATTAAGTCAACTAAATAACAATAATAATTTGCTATCTGACTCCTCAGTTTGGCGATTCTTCGGACAATATCGGTAACTGTGGTTCTCCTGCGATTATCTTCGTTACTAATCCAATCGCGAAAGGAAACTTTAAGCATGGCCTTCTCCATTGCTATTTAGGTGACTTAAAACCTCGCGCCATAGACTGACGACAGACGGACCTTACGTTCGGTAAGATGGAACGGGCCGCAAGGCTCAAGAGCTAGAGGCCGCCCAAGCGCCAGATAGGTCGACGATATTGTAGCCACAGCTGGTCAAAGCTGGCTGAACACTGCTCTAGATAGAGAGAGGTGGAATACCTTGGAGGAGGCTTTCACCCGAAGGGGGTTCATACAATAATATTACATGAAACATAAATAGAAACGTAGATATAACAAATGTTTATTTAAAAAAAAAAGTTCATAGTTTAGTAAATATTAGCTCATAAGTTACAATAACCTTATTGTATGAAATTTAAATAAAGCTATTATTAATATAAACCTACTGATTGTTGTAACATCACTAGTTAGTATTACTAAATAGCACAGCCCTAGTATATGCGATGGGGACACCGGAGTATCGTTCATAGTCAGCATGTGACGAACTGCACACTGTATTCATATCACATTCATATGTAATTCTTCTCAGTGTAATAAATCAAGTATTACTACAATCAATAAGGCTTTTATTATAAACACAATATGGTGTCAGAAGTAAAGAAATCCAGAAAAGAGTCCAAAGAATCGCCAAACTGTAGCGGGTTACATTACTCGCAGAACAGGCGCTTTACCATGTCGTGTTATGATCGGTTGTAGTGACACTTTGGGGTGGCTTATGCCCAGCAGTAATACAACAACAACACAAAAATACAACATAACAGTAAAAGACACAACACGTAACAATACTTAAGAGGCCGGCGAATGTCACTCGCAACTGCAAGTTGACGCGTATTCAAAATTCGTTCGCGGAATATAGCTATCTCTGTTTGACAAAAACAAGTGACGGATTGATGCAGCTGTGTGTGTGTATGTGAGCGTCTTACAATTTATTGTTAGTAAAATGAGGTATATTCATTATTTGCTTTATTTTTGCCGAATACTTCGGGAATTGTTTGTGAATGTACGAACTAGTAATGCGTTTTTTGGAAATTTTATTACCGCGCCAATATCTCAACATATTATGATAACAATAGCAGATATGTCATACAAAGGTGGTCTTTTTTTACGGTGGGAAAATCATCTAATGACATTCCCCGCTCTTGGGTGGAGCGGGAGATAGTGTCAAACTTTTACTGACTAAAAACCCACTCCTGTTCCTTCGTTACCTTTCGTACTGGGGCTGAGCTACCTTTCGAAGCTAACCCTGGCCCCAGTAGGCTTCGACCCGGTTGGACTCCTTCTGTTGCTGACAACTCCTTGAGGCGCACGGGAACAGTTCGCGCAGTCGATGACTTGGGCTCGATGCGGACAGTTACCGGACGGTCGGACAGCGAGTTACCGATTGCTCGCCGTCCGCAAGCCCGCGCCTACGGTGGCCGGAAATTGGGATCGGAATCCCGGCAGCTGCTGTGAGTGCCGTTGCCTGATACGGTCGGCCTCCTTTGCTAGCATTACTGCTTTGCAGAAGGAGGCGACTGCCTGCCACTGATCCTCCTCGCTCCGAACCATAGCCTGTACCAGTCTGGCACGAGAGATCGCCGCCGCCGATCACCTCCACGAGGGCAAGGCTATGCTCTGCCTAAGCGGCACGCCTCCACTGCGTGCTCCACCGTGTCCTCCGGGCGTTCCGCACAGTGGCGACACTCGGGCGTCACTTCCGTACGAATCCGGTACAGCCCGAACATCGGTAAGTTCGGTAACTTACGTGTCCGGTGAGAACCTGCGTCATGCGGAAGGTGAAAACGCCCGCGCCGTGAGGTCTTTCCAGCCATGCCTCCAAGAGGAGACTTACTGCCATAATTGTGGCGTGCCCAAGGTGGTCTTCTTGTGGTCAAATCAGAAAATGTTATGGAGGCGAGAGCTTTTTTTTCATAGGTGGGAAATTATTCAATGACTTCTGCCGCTCTTTTAGTGTCAGACTTTTAGGGAAATGAAAGCTGTTCTTTCGTTTCAAGGCCCCGATGTTCTCTTTCGCTCAACCTTTGGCCTCAGTAGACTTCGAACCTGCTGGGCCCCTACGGTTTTGCTGACATGTCCTCGAGACGCGAGTGGAACACTATGCAACATCGACGTCTCGAGCTCGGTACGGACGCTTACCGGACGGCCGGACGGAGAGATACAAATTGCTCGCCGTCCGCAACCCTGCGCCTACGGTGACTGGAAAAAGGGATCAGGATCCCGGTGGCTGGGGCGTGAGGAATGATGTTCCCTCACGTGTACGACTGTCTCCTTTGCTAGCATAACTGCTTCGTAGAAGGAGCCGACCACCTGCCATTCCTACACATTCCGGACCATGGCTTGTACTAGGGTCACTCCCACGAGTACACGGCGCGGCAGCAGTGCTCCGCCTGAGTGGAGCATACCATTGCCGTATGCTCCACCCTGTCCTCCGGGCGGTCTACACAATGATGACAGCCAGGCGTTTCTTCCGAACTTACCACGAGGTGAGGTGTCGTCATGCGGAAGGTGAGGATGTTTCCACGTCTATTCACCCACTCCTCAAAGATTGGATTTATCGCCATAATTATGGCTTGCCCCGAGATCCCGCCGGTACTCTGACCGCCTTCGTCAGTGGTTTTTTTACCCCGGCGTTGCAACTCCATGCGCAAATTGTGCATGCGTGCAAGGACTGTTGCCTCTAGATCCCATGGTGGCAGACCAGCAAGGAGGCTTGTCGCTTCGCTGGAGAACGTGCGGTATCCCCGCACCATTTGGATGGCCATGATCCTCTGGGATGCGTTCAGCTTTGCCCCCGGTCGCTTTCACAGCAATGGGGCCAACACCGGCGCTCCGTAATGAGCCATGGACCAAACAATGCTGCGTGGAGCCTCCGGCAAAGGGCTAAGGACCTCTATGTTGGGTAGGAGTCGCTTCAGGGCAGCCCCAGTCCGGTCCAGTTTGGGAGCCAGACGTCCGAAGTGTTCTTCGAAATTCCAACGGCTGTCGAGGACAAGTACCAAAAACAGTCCGACCCATATCTTGGTACCGATCCCTGGGGAACACCGCACGACATCTCTCGGCGTTTCCATTCTCTACGGTGAGCGGGGCAGATAATGAACCTGTCCTTCAGGTAGGCCTCAATCACACGAATGAGGTAGACCGGCACCTGTTGATACCGGGGTCCAAATAGAGCGCTCCCTGCAAAAGCCAAACTGGCCATCCGCAAGATCCGGCTCCACCCGTACCAGGTGCTTACGAGGAATAAAGAACAGCGAAGTGCACCCTCAGAGCGGAGATACAGCTGGCCAAACTGGAGGCCAGCGACGTGTAGGGACTCTGAACAGAGACCCGTGGGGACGACCCTACGAAATGGTGCGTAACAAGCTCCGTACCTGGGCTCCCACGCTGACACAGAGTACCGGCCCCTGTTTATGAAGGGTGTGATGAACGCTATATTCCCGTCAAAAGGGGACCATTCTCATCCGCCCATGGCTCCGCCACTAGTTGTAGTGTAGTTTATATTTTTATGTCACCGTTTTTTGTAGCCATATTTGCATACTATGTGCTATGCGACCTCCCCAACGGGGTCAGCGTGGTCTATTATACAGACGACACGCTGATCCTAACGAAGGGAGAGTCGTAACAGGCGGCGGTCGAACTAGCGGAACGCAGGGTTGCAACAACCTCCAACCAGCCTTGGCCCCACCGACATCATGTCATATGGGCCGAATCGAAATGAGACGGCTGCGGACACAGCCCACCCATATAAATATGAGCGCGCTATCACCGCAGCCGCTTCTTGACTCCTTTACAAATTTCTTCGTCTTGTCCCCATGTTGCCTTTCTCCCCATCCTGGGGCGGCATACTAACGGTCCCCCTCACGTGGGTAAGACAAACACACAGTACGGGTTCGCTGCCTGCTTACTCCTTAGTCTGTGCCATTCGAGTTCGAACTCTTTTGAGGCCATGAGATTGCAGTAGTAAGCCGGTCTCTCATCCAAGCGAGTAATCCCGTCCATCACATTTCGTCGCTGTTCGTCATAAGGGGGGCATCGCCACAGAACGTGATCAAAATTTTCGTCCTCATCACCGCAATAGCACACGCTAACCTCACATAACCGCATATCATACAGTTTCTTCCAGAAATATCCATGTCCAGTCAGGATCTGCGAGACTTCGTAGTCCGGCTCGACCCAAGTTGCCTTGAACCTAACCGCCACGTCAGGGAGGAATCGATGAAGTTCCATCCCCTTTTCTTCCTGCCATCTGCCATCTCCGCTGCCAATTAGCCACAGGCTCACTTGCAAGAACCCTGCTCCCTGTCCTGAACCGCAACGCAGAGTTGCAACAGTCGTGAAGAGGATCCAGCAGTTGGGACTCGAGGTGGCACTGCACAAGTCCGAGAGCATGTGTTTTCATGGCCCTCGGAACGAGCCACCGCCGCGCCGGTTTCCCAAATTACAATAAAAGTTTACAAGTATCTGGGACTCGTCCTCGACAGCCGATGGTATTTTGAGGAGCACTTCCGACGTCTGGTTCCCAAACGTGTTACTTATTGTTTATTTTGGGTTGCGCCTTGTGCTGTACCAAATAAATTATTTTTCTTTCTTTCTTTCTTTCAAACTGGATTAGACTGAAGCACTCAAGCGGCTCCTGTCTAACCTGGTGTGTCCAGACGCCTCTTGCTGGAGGCTCTACGCAGGCATCGTTCGGTCCATGGCCCTTTATGGAGCGCCGTCGCTGCGAAAGTGATCAGTTGCCAAGCTGAACGCATGCCAGGGAGTTATAGCCATCCTAATGGTACAAAAACAAAGCACGGTTTCCTGCAATATACCTGCATGGTTTCCTGCAGACTTGCTACCATGGATTGTGGAGGCAACAGTCCTTTGCACGCATAAGCATGATTTACACGTGGAGATGCAACCCTGGGGTGAAATTCCGCTGCCACGACAAGTCGCTGTAAGGCAGACAGTTCCGGCAGGATCTCAACGACTGTCGTAACGCAAATACTCACCGGACATGGCAAGTACGGGAGGCTCCTGCGTCGGATTTAGGCGGAAGAAACGCCTGGTTATCACCATTGTGTGGACGGTCTGAAGGATACGGTGGAGCATACGGTAGAGATGTACATATGTGCCCCGTTTAGGCGGAACACCGCCGCGTTCTCGTCGGGGCCATCGGTGGCAACGACCTCTCGCGCCGAGCCCTCTTTCTGCGAAACAGTAATGCTAGCGAAGAAGGCGGCCGCATGGACGAGGGAATACCCTGACGCCCCAGCAGCCAGGATCTCGACCCAGATTTCTAGCCACCCTGGGCTTGGAATCGCCGTCCAGCCATCCGGTAACCATCTGGACCGAACCCAAATCGTCAACGGCGCTTTTTTTTACATTTTTTTTGTTAAGGAGTTTTTGACGGCGCTTTTAGTCAGCTAAAGTCTGACATGTCCTCAAGAGTTCTGTATTCCTAGTTTTTATTAAACTTTAAATGCTTACGTACTATTTTATTTAAGTCAATAGTGTCAAAAATATTACAATAAAATTTATAACTCGACCTATGAACGCAACTGAAGTAATGACAGCACGCACACAATGACACTGACATCCCGCTTGCCGCGATAGCACTAGTAACTCTTAGAAATTTGCGATAAATTGGACGTGTTTCGTAATACCAAAAATGATGAATAAAAACTTAATGTTTTTCCAATTTGTTTTCTATCATTTGTAAATTGATAATATAATCTGTGTTCCTACATTGAGAATATTGGACATATTGTTATTTTTAATACAGGAAAAGCCAAATGAAATCATTCCATTTACGTTGTAAAAAAGTGCGAATTATAATTCGCTTTAATTTCGTTTTAGGCAAGTTTTTTTTTAAAAGAAAGATGTAGGAACCTAGATAAATATCGTCTATAACCGAATAACATCATAATATGTTGGAAATATACTCCAATTGCAAATGAGCGTGGTATTACGTTTGTATGAAAAATTCATCTGTCGCCGTGCTCTTAACATATAAAGTCCTCTATAAAAATGAAGTAACATTCTAAAGCTTAAAAAATCTGAAAATGTTGCCGTTAAAAAATACTTACTAAAAATCATAATCCTAATAACAAAATCGTCGAGGAGTGCGAACCATTTCTTTGATGTCAAGCATATTTTTAATGCTTAATTTTTCCCAACACCCGAAACCAAAATTACCTTCACTTAAAATAGGATTAAATCTGACAGGAAAACATCAATTTTCATGTTATTGAGAAATGAAGAGAGATCTTTTCCTTCTTTAGGGGGCGTTGTACGTGAATGTGGTTGCAAAGCGATCTGATGTGGTTCAAAAGAATTCAACGCATTGCGGTAGCAATGTCCTACATGCATGCGAAGTTATCATTATCACATTATTGAGCCACCGTTTATATACAAAATTACCATCAACAAGTCACCACACTGCAGGAGTTCGTACAAATATTTCAAACCAACTGAAAGCGTCTGTTTTGCTTAACTAACCACTGCACCGCACCTACGTGTGGTTATGGAGGGATAGTTAAAGTGGGAATACCACCGAATGATTGCTATTATGGCAAAGTGGGGTATCGAACAAAAGGATGTAAAATTTGCATTACAAAATTGTATGATAAATAAAATCAGCCTGTTAAAAAGTTATATGTCCCTCATATACAAGGTGTAAGGGACAGCCCTCCACAAACTTTAAGGGCTTGCTCAGTAGATGAAACTAAACAACCTTCCACAACAATTTTTTTCAGGAAACGAAAAAAAAATCGGCCTCTCCATACAAATTGTCCAATCAAGTTTATCATTTTGTATGGTGAGGCTGATTTTTTTTTTCGTTTCCTGAAAAAAAATTTTGTGGAAGGTTGTTCAGTTTCGTCTACTGAGCAAGCCCTTAAAGTTTGTGGAGGGCTGTCCCTTACACCTTGTATATATGCGTATGATTCGCAATATACATTAGAAAGTAAAAGGTTCAGATGACATTTTTTATTTTTTCATTAAAGTTTTTATGAGTTAACTAACTTAAGAAGTTACTTTGAAAATTAAACTCATATAACGGTCAGAAAATAATAAGACAGTGAATTTTTAAGAATTAAAGAACATTTGATTAATGCGAGTGTATTATTAGAATGCCAAACTTAAGTGGCAATGGCAGGGCACATTGCTTGCAGAACAGATGGCCGTTGGGGCCGAAAGGTTCTGGAGTGGCGACCGCGTACCGGAAGACGCAGCGTTGGAAGGCCTCCTACAAGGTGGACCGATGACCTGGTGAAGGTAGCGGGAAACCGATGGATGCGGGACGCACAGGAACGTTCGATGTGGCGACGCTTGGGGGAGGCCTATGTCCAACAGTGGACGTGTATTGGCTGAAATGATGAATGATGATATTTATTTATTTAAAGCTTTATGCACAAAAAAACTGTACAAAGGCGGACTTAATGCCTTAGGCATTATCTGCCAGTCGACTTTAGGGTGGTGCAGAAACAAAACATGGCAGGTGCAACTTAATAAATAGACAAAACAGAAGAGAAACAAATATATACAATAGTACAACATACTTAGATACATACATATAAAAAAAAAAACAATGCTGTTGTGAAAAAACAGATCCAACCAATTAGCGCGGTGATGATTCTACCAACATCTTGCGAATATGCTCACGTGCCTTCACCTTAAAAGAAAATTGGCTTGTTGCCATCCTGATATTCAGAGGGAGCGCATTCCAAAGAGATATCGCCTGGACGAAAAAGGAAGAGTGGATAAGCCCAGAGCGGTGTGAGGGACATCGTAGAAGACGATTATTAGTAGACCGAAGATTTTTATTGTGCCAAGAGCAAAGAAATTGAAGTTCTGAAATCAGATAAGAAGTGGGAGAAGGATTATCAAGAAAAGAGAACAGAGTAGTCAAGGCCCTTAGCGCTCTACGCTGACGAATGGGTAACCATTTTAAAAGGAAACGATGCTCGGATACATGATCGTACTAACGGAGGTTGAAGACAAATCGAATACAGTTATTCAGAAGACGGTCAAGTATATTGAGAAGATCTGCATTCAGGTCATAGTAGCACACATCAGCATAGTCGATTATGGGAAAGATTAGGGATTGTACAAGCATTGCCTTTATGTGAGTTGGGAGAAGATTCTTCAGACGATAGAGAGACCGTAACGTTCCAGTGACTTTTTGACTGACATTTGCGATCTGCTTCCGCCAATCCAGACAAGCATCAACATACAGACCAAGATCCTTGACCTCAGAGCCAAACGGGATCACCGTATTATTGCTATTATAGCTTTCTTAGACTATGAGGGCTCCCAACTATAATAGCCTGACACTTCATAGGATTAACCGCCACTCCGAATCTATCAGACCAGTTTTTAATTACCCGTAAATCCCGGTTTAGCTTCGATCGCATCCGATATGTTGCCCACACTTGACCGACAGTACAACTGCAAATCATCAGCATAGAGATGATACGCACACTGAAGCTTAGCAGTTATAAAGTTTATAAAAACAGAGAACAAAAGAGGAGATAAAATACCGCCTTGAGGGACGCCAGCTACAAGGTCGCAATACCCTGAAGCAGAGTCTCCAGCACGAACTGACTGCTGGTGCCCCCGAAGATAAGAAGAAAACCATTCCAGTACCTCGTGAGAGACCATAAGACAAGAAAGGATAGACAAGAGGACTTCGTGACGGTATTAAAGGCATTGGAGAAGTCAATTAACACCAAAGTTGTAACTTTGGTGTCTTCTATTCCCCACCAAAATATTCCAAAATGTTCCATTTTGATATAATAAGAATAATTTGTGATATATTAATTTGAACGAATTAATGATAAATAATAAGTATAATAAATGCTGTAAGATTCTATTTCGATACTTTTACGATCTTGTGAATTTTGATTATCTTCTCCAAACTTGTAGTTCCAGGTAGCCTGGAAGAGATCGCGGAATACGATAAAGCCACCCGTTGTGTGTATTTTAGATAGTCGCGAAACACAGTCCACGTGTTTTAATGTATTTCACAAGTTTTCACACTTGACTTTTCGCGACGGGAACAGTTTGCGACAATCCTACCGGCTGCGCCAGTTAGATTTCAAGAGCGCAAATGAAACAGTGTTTGCGTAGAAGTAAAAGTTTATTACGACCCGAGCTTTACAGAAGTTCATGTAAGACTAACTTAGCCTATCTTAATCCTAATACATCGCGGACTGGTGGTCGGCCCACACACAGGACGCGCCACACATCCTGTCACGTACGCCTGGTCGCAAAATGTACCAGGTCAGCGTCTAGACCATGTCTAGCCTCTACCTCAGCGTTAGGTTGGGAACATAACTATCTACAATAAAGTTTATAATAAATAAATAAATTACTAAGAGCCTTAGTTACCTGATAATACATTATTATCACTAAATAAAAACGACGCTTATCTCCTTTCTCATATGGTTTTATTTGGAGAACGTTGTGAACATCACATTTCTAAAACCTTTATTTATTTTACACTCAATGTGTTTGTTTTTCCCCAAAAAAAATAATATAAGCGGGTACCCGCCACCACACAATAATCTTTAACATTACCCAAACTACCCTATTTTTTCCTTATTTTTAAATACATTTTGGCCATTTGATGAACAGCACATTTCGCATGTATGTGGCAATTATGTAATTTACTGACAGCTAAATCTCATTGGCAATTAACTCTTCGAATTAATTGCCAATGAGATTTAGCTGTCATTAGAGACACAATAGAAAGACAATGGCTTATGTCGAACTGTGTAACTTAAGACATTCAAAAGGTTAAATGTAATAAATACCTACATCCACAAAAAAAAATCGTGAAATCAAAACGAGATCGCCAATCGGAATCGAAAACGAACCGCACTCGAATAAATCACGATTCGACAACGAGTCATCAACGTACCACGTCATTCGACAGACACAAATCGATTGCAAATCACTCGATTCCCAAGGGAATTGAAGTTTTATGGTGTCGTTCTGATGTTGATCTTCTATTGTTGGAGAAAATCACTCCCCGTCCGGGATAACGGCGCCAACTTTTGTCATAATGAGACTGCAAATAAGGATAAGTGATTTGTGTTTGTGATTTTTTTATCGACTGAACTAGCTTCTTCTGAAAGCAGTGGTGGCCGAGTGGTAACGGCCCCGACTTACTAGGTCGCGGGTTCGAACCCAGATTGAAAGTGGCGCCAGTGACTGAAAAGTTGAAAGGTAATCGGTTGTCTTGGTATGGTCATGTGAAGAGGAGGAATGAAGCGCATATTACTAAAAGAGTTCTGAGTATACATGTAGATGGATGGAGAGGGAGAGGAAGGCCGAAAAAAAGATGGATGGATTGTGTGAGAAGTGATATGAAAGAAAAGGGAGTTAGTGATAGTTTAACGGGTGACAGGACAGAATTGAAGAAGAAAACGTATTGCGCCGACCCCAAGTAATATGGGATAAGGGCAGGAAGAAGAAGAAGGGTTCAAACCCAGCCAAGCGCATTGCTTTGTGTAATTTATTTCATCACCACTGCTCTCAAAACGGTGAAGGAAAACATCGTGAGGAAATCGGCATGTCCTAGAACCAAAAATTCTCACCGCGTGGTGGATTAAGGCCCATTCCCTCTCCGAGAGAGGAGGCAGCTGTGTCCCAGCAGGAGAAACGTTAAAATACTGATTATGCTACGCTATGGAATTAATTGTGATATTTATGATATTATTGGTAGTATTATTTGTGTTTCCTACTTTAAAGCCCAAGCGCCTGAAAAGTGCCATAAAACAGTTACTTTCTGAAGCCTACTTCTCGGTTACGGCCAGGTTAATAGGTTTGAAAAAAATATATGTATATTATAGATTCATGAACATCACAAAAAAATATTGTTACACAATTAACAATTAACAACAAAAATATATTTAATGTCAATTTCTAAATTCTGTTTGTCCAAATTTAATTTAAATTTAATTTAATGACCAATTAAAAAAAAAATCTGTTTAGTCTTACTATTATTTATTCTGTGTTTTAATTATTATTATTATCTGTTAAGGCTTACAAATTAGTGCATGTAGTGCTCTTCTTTAAGTGATGGGGCACTTAGACGTAAGATTGTATTGTTTTTTCTTTATACATATGTAATAGTGCACTCATTGTTGAAGAGCCAAATAAATAAATGAATAAAATAAATAAATCATTATCAACATTTGATTTTTTCGTGCTATTAATACTTTTGTTTAAAAAAAATATTTAGTAATTTCGCAAATTTTCCCTACTCCTTCGAAACGGCTTGGATCTTTAGAAACATTTTTACACATAAAAATTGGTGGTTAAATATTCTTCAAAGTGAACATTGCATATGTAAATCAATCAATATTTCGCAAAGAAACTGTATTTAAAGGTCAGCCGCGCACTTTCTGGGCGCTGTTGTCGCAAATAAATGCACAGATATGCGTTTTGCCGCCTAGGCGGAAGCGAGAGGTGCGTATACATTATTTTGACTATAAGCCTTAAGAAACATTTTTAATATTAGGACAATTCACGGAATTTAAGAAAGGAGAATAACTAATCGCGATATTTTCTCTTCGTGTTTAAAAGGATTTTATTTTAACAAGTTACTTAAAAATAAAGTTTTTTTATAGTAAACACAATAACTAATGTTTAATAGAAAAAATTGTTTGTAATAAATTAACTAAAAACTACTGAACTGATTTTAAACATTCTTTTACAAGTGACTACTTATTATTATCTATTGACAAACTAAATATTACCTATCTACTTTCTGAAGAAGTTGGTTTGTAATAAATACAAACACTTTGAAACTAAAGCAAGCAATTTGTTTTCTTCCCACATGTTTCCGTTTTATTTTTACTAGGGAAAGGACCTTAAAAATATATCATTCAAACATATAAAGCTCTAAAAATAAAACGTAATTGCTATCTACACGAGCAAATAAAAACCGTTCTTAGTTTATATTTTGTCACGTCTTTGTGTAAAGAGTCGTTGACAGCTGAGAGCGAAAAGATACATGAACGAAAATGAATGATACGAAAATGAAACGAAAGAAATGAATGATAGATGAACGATGAAGTTTTTGAGTGGAACTCATTAATAGAATAGAATAGAATAGTGATTTATTTGCTCAGAATGGTGGTATTTACAATAAGGTGTTAAAAATAATTATATTAAAGTATCCTTGTACATTGTAGGTACCATTCAGGCATGCAAATATTGATCCAAATGCATCCAAATATATTATTATTGATATACAATTAAAATTTATCAGCTAGAAAATCCGATACAGAGTAGTAACATTTGTTTAACAGAAGTGCAGTTAGTTTCTTTTTGAAAATAGTTAATAAATAAAATAATAACAAAATAAAAAGTAATTAACTCAAATGATAGAGCACAGAACTTGAGTTACCTATTGACGGGATTTCTTTAATGACAGTTTTAATTATTCGAAAACGGATTTTTAGAACATATATATATATGATTTAAAATTGGTATAATAATAAATATACAAGGTGCAGTTTTAAAACTGCACAATATTTCAGGAGGTTGTAATAAAACTCATAAATAATCATGTAAAAATACGAAACCTGGTCAATAATCAGTAATACTTGCTATTTATTTTTTTTAATTTTAACCGTTTTTCAGAATAACTCTCTAAATACACTTCTTAAAAAAACAGAATCACCCGTTGTGATTCGGTTTATCGTACGTCATGTCTCTGTGTGTGTGAGGGCGTCAACCTGTACGAGGCTCCGCCCACTTATTCTACGAAATGTTAAAAACGAATAATTTAGCCTTAGATGTACCTACCTAGTTAAATTTCGATGATCATAATGTAATTTCGTTAATTAACTAATTTTTAAGCATCATTACAATGCGAAAATCTTTTAAAAGTACAAGTTGACGATGCGTCGTTAGTTATTTACCTATCAGCTGATGAATAAGAGGTTAGGCCAAGGTCAATAAACCTTACGGTGCGTTTACACGTGGGCCCAGCCTCGGCCAACCGCCATCCCTAGCCATTGTGTAAAAGGCACCAATTACATATCACGTAAGCAATATTCGTGTACCTGCTGCATAACTTTGAAACTATGATTGCAAGTTAGACGGAACATAGCTGAGCCAAAATAATGTTTATTTATGTTAGCCTTAGTTTTGCTTTATTACTGATACCGTGACTGAGACGCATAATGTTAGTATGTTGTACCTACAAGATGTTGACATGCCCTCTCGGTATGATGAAAGCGAGCGTGCGCGCGCGGGATTTAGGCACTAAACAAAACGGACGACGGCGTCTAGTAAGTAGTAGGTACATACCTACCTACATGCAATCGCAGTCGGCGCGTTGTAGGTAGTTCATTATCAAGGTCAGTTTTCCGTAATAATTTCGTTTTTTTGGGTGGATTAAATTGGTTGATGTAAAACATCCCTTCCTACTTTTTAACGGGTTGAGGACCGACAAAAATACCTCAAGGTAATTTGTGCTAGTTAAGTAGGTAGGTAGATAGGGTTTTTAATGATTTATCTTGCCTGATAGGTAGGTATTTTTGGCATAGTTAAAAATTTTAAATCAACTGATTTACGTTAATCAAATTGATTTGGCTAATAACTTATTTACAAATGTTTTTTTTATGTTCACAAATGAAATAAATAAATTACTTATGTACCTACTTATGTTACCTGGAGGTATTGTTCAAAGTGTCCACCTTCACAATCCAGGCAGAGTCTAGCACGACGTTGTTGATTTTCTTTTAATTTACGTAGCACAAACACATTTGTTTTCAAAGTTTCGAAAGCACTTATCACCTTTTCACGTAATTGTGTAACACTGGTGATTTCCTTTGCGTACACTAGTCTTATTTTAAAATAGACTTTGGCTATTGGGAAACAGTTCTACGAACATCTTGATAGCTCGAGATACGCTGTCTCCACTGATAGCATACAAGCGGACCATCTCCGTCAATTCTACATTTGAGTATTGGTCCGTCATTTTTTAGCACTAGACACCGCGTACGTTACCGTTAACCGAAGGCGAACCTGAGAGCGGAAAGTGCACGCGTATGCACACGTCGGTGACAACAATTGCACTAAAGTAAATCGATTGATCGATGGCCGCGGGGGCGTGGCTAGGGTGTGTCCGCACGGGACGATGATAGGTGCTTTATTATGAAACTATCATTGCGTGTTTGTGTGTGTGAAAGCGCGGTTATAAGGCAGGTATCCGACTGGCTGCGTTTTAATAAAGGTAGTTCACACATACCGATTTCCATAAATAAGAAAAAAAATAAAAAAAAATTACCTACTCATTTTATTATTGATTCGGGTCGAGAATCACTAACATAATTACTTCCTGAAATTTTTTGCAGCTTCAAACCTGCACCTTGTATAATAATAAACAAATGGCTTACATTTGTAATATACTTAACTTGGGGCTATCTACATCCGAACTAGGCGGGGGCCTGTATCTCAGATTACATTTTGACCCCTTTACATTAATTGAGGAATTTTAGTAGCCAGTTTTTAAATATTTCTACCCAATACAGACAGTTTAGTATTTGTGTAAGAGTGTGTCTGGTATCTACGAGTATGTATTTACATTTTGCAACCGATGACCATGTCTCATTAGGTAAGTAATTGTCCGTTAAAATAAAAAAGAGAGAAGGTAAAAAAAAAGAAGGTAAAGTTACTGGTAACTACTACTCTATTTGAGAATGCTCAAAATCGCTTCTATTTCATCATAAGATAGTCCTGAATCTTCACTTTGCACTGGATCCTAGTTGGTGGATAGCTCTTAATTAATAATAAATATATATTCCACAACTATCACACAACGCCGTCTAGTCCCAAGCTAAGTAGAGCTTGTGTCATGGGTACTAGACAACTGATAAACATACTTATATATTTCTAAATACATACATATTAAAGATAAATTATTTTATTGATTTTGTTATAAAATATAGTTTTATATCTGAAGTATCTACACAACTGGACAATATTGGAAATCATTGAAACAAGTGCGAACTCGGTAAAATGGAGCTGTGCATTTTATTATAATGTTTTAGTTGAAAAGTTTAAAAGTAAAGTTGTATAATATAAAAAAAAATTATAATGTTAACTACCTCAGCAAAGTTTGTCGAGAAGATTGACTTAATTAAAAAGACATTTGCGGCCAAATACTACAAACACTTCAGAATGTGTACATTTATATTCTAATAGTACACAAATTAATAGCTATATTCATACGAAGACAAGGCTTAAAGGACTAAGTATCCAAACCAAAAACATAGACAAAAAAAAGTCCGGAACTTTGAAAGTGGCACCAGTGACTAAAAAGTTGTGTTTAAATTGGTGGTCATAGTATTTTTTGAGTAGGAAGAGAGGATTTGGAGAAGTATGGATGGAGACATCAAGAGAATACTTTTAATCAGGCATCAATCTGATGATGATAATGCCATCTAGCCGATTTCAGCCACAGCGACCGTATTCTTTGGCTTCTCATAGTGGTTGTGTGGCATCAATCTACTATTATAGTGTAACACACTGTGCTTACCTGTAAGGAATAGGTACACTATTGTATAAGTTATTTTGTTATTTCTCATATTCTTGTACTCGTACACGTATATCTATTCAATTATTGCTGGTAAACAAATTAAATAAAAAAGACATATTGGGCTGACCCAAAATAAATTAGGATGTGGACAAAAGAATGATAATGTCAATATCATTCTTTTGCCTATATCCTTATTACACGACTGCCCCAAAATGCCCCATCGCAGTCGGGGGACTTTTTATGTAAAAAAGAATTCTACAGACTGGTCCCTCGACGGTGATGAAAAATTTTGTTTTGTAGATCAAGTTGTTTTCGAGACATCGTGTTTAGTCAGTGAGCGAATGAGTGACAACTTTCATTTTTATTTATAAAGTTTAATTAACATCTTGTTTTATGCTTTTTATTTCATTTCTTTGACATGGCAGTCGTGCTTTTTAATTTTTTTAATTATTTATTTTTTATAAATTATATTATTCTGAATGTGGGGTTTATGTGGATTACTTTTTAACTAAATGTGGATTAATAAAAAAAGTACTTTGAAACCTGAGTACATTTTGTGCTATTTTAGGGTTCTGTAGTCAACAAAAAACCCTTATAATTTCGCCATGTCTGTCTATCCGTCCGTCCGCGGATAATATCAGTGACCGAAAGTGTGATAGAAAGCTGAAATTTGGTACTAATATGTATATTAATTACGCCGGCAAAGTGGTAAAATATAATTGGGAAAAAATTATATTAGGGTCCGGGGCCCTACACGTAAAGTAGGAATTGTTTTTTGTTTTAATTTCCACCAAAAACCCAACATACATAACCCTTCTAGTTTGTATAAATTAGTAACCTAAATTCCCGAGAGATGGCGCTGTACTTTGAGCTACTTCGCTGTTAAGATTTTTCCTGAGTTGATGAGGTCGGGGAATTGTTCGGTTGGTCTCTCGTTGGCATTGGTGGTATTTGTTTTTGCTCGTTGTCTGTTGTTCATTGTTATTAATAAGAATATTTGGTATAGTGGGAAATGGTAATTGTGTTTAAGTAACTTAAGTGGGGACACTTATTGTGATGGACGGGAAACTACGGAACCGTGACCCGACACGCTCTTGGCCGGTTTCTTTTCTTTAATTTGAACATAATGTCTGGTAATTTTGAGTACTTTTTGCGGCCTACCCAAACGTCCTTTCTTTGGTATTGTTCATCAAGTCGTTGAGCTCCTTAGTAGTTCTAAGTTGAGATACACGAATACTGACAAATGTTTGCACTGACAGCACAGGTCCACTCAGAACTGTATAGTTCTTTCTTAAAAGACCATCTCAGACTTCAATCTGCATGGTTTTCATTTATGATTTGACCATTACATGTTTGCTGTATGGACTTTAAAATAGACTTTGACCCTTGAGTTTGTTTTGGAGTTTCTTCTCAGGGTAGTCAGCTAGGAAACACCGGTTTCGTCTAGTTTAAATTGACGTGTAAAAGTGTTTTTAGAACCTATTTGCAAAATAAATATCATTATTTTTATCATTCATCAGAAGGCTTAGTCACTTAAAGGGCTGTGCTCGGAGTTTTCTTGCATGACCGAATCAGAAATGAAGATTCCGCAGGAGAACTAAGATTGTCGAAGAATCGCCAAACTTAAGTGGCAATGGGCAAGGCACATTGCTTCTACGAGCAATTGGTTTACTTGCGGAACTATAATTATTATTATTTTAAACCCAATATGCTCTTTTCAAAGGTTTTCTTTTGTAATAACAAATTCTAAAACCAAAAAAAAATAGAAAAAAATCAAATCAGTTTTTAACTGGCTATCTTTTCGAAAAAGTCGTCAATTTTGTATCTTAAACTACTCGAAAAATATGTCAGTATATTTTATCTGCAAACGGTAGAGCAGGCCATTAAAATAATAAAGGTCATAATCCCACTTACGTCACGTCCGATATGAGGCCATGTCACGTAACAGAGCATGTACAACCTACCATTAAAATTGTGTTCCCCTGTCATTTGAACTTTTGAACTGAACCAAATTATTTAAGACAGTTTTCCAAACCCAAACGCTTTTTTCAGCAGATTTCTTAATTGTTACTAGTATAATTATGATATACCTATGTGACTGTGTCATCATCATCATCATCATTTCAGCAGATACACGTCCACTGTTGGACATAGGCCTCCCCCAAGCTTCGCCACATCGAACGTTCCTGTGCGTCCCGCATCCATGTGACTGTGTAATGTTGGAGATTACCGCTGAAGCGCTATTTAGATCTGAGTGAATTAAAGGCTAGAGCTGAAGACAGTAATCAACAATACTGCCTCCATTCTGTGTTCATTCCATCGTCCATTGGGCCGGAACGCTGGAAGACTCTCCAAGCCAAGTAATAATGATTACCTAGCTGATTTCCAAATTTAGCATGTAATAACGCTCAATCCAATCGATATGAAATCCCAGCAGGATCTTCAATTGCTTAGCACTCAGCAGTCGTACTTAAAACTATAGACAAATAACAATAAAGTAAAGTACCTTTGTACTAACGTCTCTTATGTATTATCTGTTTCTGTTATTTTTGTGTGTACATAAATTGTAAAATAAATAAATAAATTAATTAAATTAAATAAATTAAATGTACGTTTGCACCGGACTTGAGTTTTATAATTGATATAAAAAAAAATGATTTCGATTATTTCATTTAAAGATTTCTTCAACATACAATTTCTTTATCCTTCTTTCAGGTTTTATACCCAAAGAGTGATAAAAACGGGATCCTTTTGCTGTCCGTCTGTTTTCAGGAAGATAGTGAATATTTTAGTTATTCTGGCATTATTATTCTGATTTTGACATTTTAATATTATTGATGGACATTTTTAATTGTTCGTTGTTTTATGAAATTAACATTTAAAATTAAAATTTATTTAATCTGACATTTTGTAACAATTAAAGTGATTAAATAACTGAAGAGATATTATGACATTTTTAATAAATTGTATGTACTTAATCTGTAATGTTAAGGGGCCTTATTATTAAGCTATTGCATAGCTTCTATCGCGGGCCTTGAGCGTGGAGACCGAATCCAGAAATTCCGTAACGAAAATAACCTAACACCCCCCACTCATTTGTTTTTTGAGCGTGATGACCGATAAGAAAACAAATGAGTGAACAATCAATCAAAATTCAATTCAATGTGTGAAAGTGTAACTTCAATTAATATCAAAGAAAAAAAAATACTGCATAAATAAAATAAATAAATAATTATAATTGCATAAGTTGATAAAAATGCTATGCAATAGCTTTACCGCGGCAGTCCCCGAGTGCCACACGTCTTTTTTTTTGTTATGATCATACACTACTTTGTATACCTACATTCTGGAAAAAAAAAAAATTATTATTATAACAACAAATACCAAAAAAGAATTAGTGGGGCGGGGCTACCATACAAAATATTTTTGGTCTTTTTTTTTCTTTTTTGGTGGGAAATCATGCAATGATTTTTCTCGCTTTTACGAGGCGCGTCTGACTTTTACTGAATAAAACCCACTCTTTTAACCGCCATTATACCCAGCGCCCCAGTGGTCTCTTTCGCACAACCCACGGCTCCAGTATTGGCGTTCTTTTGCTACGGCCAGTATACAACCCTTAGTGCACAAGGCGACTTGTGTTTAGCCGGTTTTTTTTTAGTTTATCTCTCCTTGTTCCAGATAATATGCACGATGGAAGAATACAACGAGACTTACGACGATATGCTGAACCACTCGGAAAGCTACCAGCCGTACTACGAGAGGCCAGAGACGTACATAGTACCGCTGATCTTCGCCCTTATCTTCGTGATAGGGGTGGTAGGGAACGGTACTCTGGTGGCCGTGTTTGTGAGGCACAAAGCTATGAGGAATGTGCCTAATACGTAAGTATAATTATGTCCATTAATGTAGATAATAGCTTAAACAAAACTGTATGGATCTAACCTCTCCGTGCAGCCTTGGAAAAATATTTTTTTTATTCAACCATTTAAAACTATTTTTATCTGCTCTCTCATCGAAAAGTTCTAATTATGAAATTAAAAGGAGAATCTTATAGATAGACAATTCCCTAATTTCTGTATTTTTCTCACACTATACTTTAACGTCAAATTTTCATTTAAAAAATTTGACTTAAAGTAGGGTTTGAAATTTTCTTAACAAACAACAGGTAGGCACTCAATTCAGGAATCCATAAATGCAGAACTGAAAGACTGTTCCAAAAAAATAAAATTATTTTTTCTAACAGTTTCCGAATGTAATTCTGTAAAATAACTTAAATAACATTTTCTTTCTTTTAAATTAAATGTTGAGAGAGAAAAAAATGCAACTTATCTTAGTTCATTTAATAAAAAAAAATGTGACAATAATGTATTTTTGCTCTTAGAGAGGAGGTCTGTATGCTATGCTTAATTTATTTATAAAAAAAATGGTAAAAGAAAATAAAAAGCAGTGGTGGCTCAGTGGTAACAGTCCCGACTTACAAGTTGTAAGTCGTGGGTTTAGCCCAGTCAGGTACGTTACTTTGTGTAATTTATTTCATCACAACTCTCAAAACGATGAAAGAAAACATCGTGAGGAAACCGGCATGTCCTAGAACCAAAAATTAGAAAGACATGTTTTATGCACCATCTTGTGGATTATAGCCCATTACCTACCTCTCTGAGAAAGCACAAAAGGCTGCTGCTGTATACTTATGTATCATATCGCATAGAAATGTCAGATTTGGGCGCCATATTAACGACATTCTAAATTGTCTATTTGATGAGATCAGACCAAATAGTGTATAAAACTGGACAATTAAATATGTTTTAATAGTAAAAAGAATGAAAGACAAAAACATTTTAATTACTACTTAGGTCAAATACCTAATAAATTAGATCGGACACTCATAAATATTGAAAATATCGCATAGAAATGTCAGATTTGGGCGCCATATTAACGACATTCTAAATTGTCCATTTGATGAGATCAGACCAAATAGTGTATAAAACTGTACAATTAAATATGTTTTAATAGTAAAAAGAATGGAAGACGAAAAGATTTTAATTACCTACTACTTAGGTCAAATACCTAATAAAATAGATCGGACACTCATAATATTGAAAACTGTTTGTGAAAACTAAAAGGTCTCCATTAACTGAACTATGCTGACGTTTCAATATGCTTTCACTGGGTAAAATTTATTATCTCCCGTCTTGAAATGAGCTGTCCGCCTTACACAAATATCGACCAAGCCTTTACATTAATGAAGATCTTTTTAACAACTGCAAAAACTAAGTAATTACACTAAACTTAAATGGTTTTTGTTTGAAAGAAACCCTTTACTGTAATGCAGTTTTTGTGTCCGTCAGTGTAGTACAGTATAACGTTATTAAAGTACGTATTATTATTATTAATTTAGTACTAGCTTCTGCTATCGGCTTCGCCTGCGTGAATGTCGGTTTTTCCATACAAACTTTGGAACCCTGTTTCAACCCCTTAGGGGTTGGCGGCGTTCTCTCGCGTCGAGCCTTGGTACAGGCCATGGTCCGGAGCGAGGTGGCAGGCGGTCGCCGACTTCTGCAAAACAGTAATGCTAGCAAAGGAGGAGGCCGACCGCACCAGGCAACGGCGCTCACAGCGCCCCAGCCGCCGCCGGGATTCCGGTTTTTTGCCACCGTAGGCGTGGGCTTCCGGACAGCGAGCAATGAGTAGCTCGCTGTCCGACCGTCTAGTAACTGTCCGGATCGAGCCTAAGTCGTAAACGGCGCGTACTGTTGCCGCGCGCCGCAAGGAGTTGTCAGTAACAGCAGGGGTCCAGCTGGGTCGAAGCCTACTGAGGCCAGGGTTATCCGAAAGTGAAGCTCGACCCCAGTACGAAAGACAAGAAGGAACGGGGTGGGTTTTTAAGTCGGTAAGAGACTGACACTATCTTCCACTCCGCCCAAGGGCGGGGGATGTCATTTGGATGATTATACCCACCAAAAAAACCCCTCTGGGGTGATGGAGGTTTATACCCTATAAGGAACCGGTCAAATTTTAAGTTTGTAGGTATTATAGTTTCTCAGATTTCGTGATTTATCAGTAAGTGGTATTTCGCTTTTATATATATATAGATTTATTTGTCTTGGGACGCTGAGATCCTGGACGTTTGATAGGCGTACGAGGAGCCGAATCACAGATGCCCCTTAGACATTCGCTGGTGCGTGGTCATTACTACTCGTATTATTATTGTAATACTAGCTGTACCCGCGCGGCTTCGCTCCCGCTCTTCCCTACTTCAGCCTACTATACCCTACTCTACCCTACTATACCCTACTCTACCCTACCCTACTCTACTCTACCCTACTCTACCCTACTCTACCCTACTCTACCCTACTCTACCCTACTCTACTCTACCCTACTCTACCCTCCTCTACCTTACTCTACCCTACTCTACCCTACCCTACTCTACTCTACCCTACCCTACTCTACCCTACTCTACCCTACTCTACCCTACTCTACCCTACTCTACCCTCCTCTACCCTCCTCTACCTTACTCTACCCTACACTACCCTAATTTTCATTTTTTTTTCCATAAGAACCTTCTCCTCATAATAACGAACACAACAAAAAAAAAATTAGCGAAATCGGTCCAGGCGTTGTTGAGTTATGCGCTTACCAACACATTTTGCGATTCATTTTTATATTATAGAAGATTACTAGCCCGTAGCACGGCTAAGCTAGGTCTTTCTTTCATTCCTTTTAATTATAACGATTTTTCGCCTCTTCTTTCCATTTCATAAAGAAAATATCCAGCTCAACCCACTATCTCCTTCGTGGTCTACTGTGGCTCCGAATTTTTTCATGATACCGAATGTTGGAGTCCATAGGGAGAGTCTAGACCGATCAGGCAACTAAAAGATCTCGAGCGCTTTTGGCACTAAAGAGCATAATTTACAGGCAAAACAAACCGATGCGAAATACCACCGCTTTCACACTTAAAAAACACAAATAAAATTGTTTTACTATTGCAAAGGTAACTCTGTTGTTCCCTTCCTTTAATTCATTCAGTATTTTACGCTAGCTTCTGCCAGCGGCTTCGTCCACGTGAAATTAGGAAATATATAGGTAGGTTTTTTGTAAAACACTACCTCTCAGAACCTTTCGGCCCCATCGACCATCTGTTCTGCGTGCAACTGGCGATTCTTTGAGCTACGTCAGTAACGTTGGTTCTAGAGTGGCGACCACGTACCGGAAGACGCAGCGTTGGACGGCCTCCAACAAAGTGGACCGATGACCTGGTCAGGGTCGCGGGAATCCGATGGATGCGTGATGCACAGGACCGGTCGTTGTGGCGACGCTTGGGGGAGGCCTATGTCCAACAGTGGACGTCTTTCGGCTGATATGATGATGATGATGACTACCTCTCAGGACTATGGTACTAATATCATAAACAACCACTTTTGTTCTATTACTTTTAAAAATTTATCATATTTCAGATCATCAGATTTACATACGATAATAAAAATATTTAAATTTAACGTTCTAAATATTACGAAGGCTATGCGAAGTTAGCGATAGTACAATAGCGGCAGGGACGAAATCTTGAAGGTTTTTGGTAAATACATTATGTTTTGTAAAAAGTCATAGAACAAAACTGTACCTCAGAGGTAAACAACAGTATGTGCCAAAAGTAAATTTTACAGGAGAGGCAAAAACGCGCGGATAGTAACTTTAAATGTATTTTTAACATAATTGCTTTAGAGATATTGAAACAAACTCAATTGTATTTTTTATAATTATTAGATGGAATTATTATGTATTACACATAATTACAATAAAGTTTAAAACAACATTAAATGCGTGTAAAGCTGGGGAGTGAACAATCTTATCATCATTTTAAGTCCTATACCCGATATGTTTTTGTCATATACGATTGGATATTTCTCTTCCTAGATGTCGTAGGACTTGATGACCTATACCATTACGTAGAACTGATTCTTACGATTTTAACAGTGCAAAAAAACATATTTTCAAAAAAGTGGAGTTACTATTGTTTACCTCTGAGGTACAGATTAAAGTTATTGTTTATGATGTTAGTAATACAGTTCTGCAATGTTACTAATCTTTTACAAATAACGCTGTATATATCCTACGTCACTCAGTAATAAAATAGCATTGTATTGGCGATAGAACTTTTAAAATCGGTCTAGTAGTGTTTGAGTTTATTCATAACAAACGATAATACAAACACACAAAAATACAAATCTTTCCTCTTTATATTATTAGTATAAGATTCATTCGTTCAGTCTTCCAACTTATTGCTAAGGTCAAATTGCAGCTTGGCTTGAAATGAAATACTTGACATAAATAGGATAAAACCTTTGTTCCCTGGGACGCTGATAGTAAACTGAGATGCAGATTTATTGACATTTATTAATTTCCGCGTTCTAGTTTATTCCATAATGAAATCATTTCTTTAGTTTCCTACCATTATATTTCAGAAGTAGAAGTATATTTATGAATCTTTATGTTGGTGATTGGAGTGCACAACACTGCGGTTTGTGGTAGGTATTGCTGGAAATATCTTCTTCACTGCTGACGCAATCTGTGTCGGAATAAAAGACCATTGTAGACGATTAATTTTCCAGCATCGCACATCGCAGCGATGTGCGTTTTGATCAATAGATCAAAGCTTAAGGCAGAAATAAAATCTTCCTTCGTATCTATAAGCATTATAATCAGCCTTATTATTATGTTCTCACTGCTGGGAATCAGTTTATTCCATTTGATTCATAGGCCTCCCCCAAGCGTCGCCACAATGCACGATCCTGTGCGTCCCGCATCCATCGGATTCCCGCAATCTTCACCAGGTTATCGGACCACCTTGTAGGAGGCCTTTCAACGCTGCGTTTTTCGGTGCGCATTCGCCACTCCAGAGCTTTTCGGCCCCAACGACCATCTGTTCTACGAGCAATGTGCCCTGCCCATTGACACTTAAGTTTGGCGATTCTTCGTGCTATGTCGGCAACGTTGGTTCTCCTGCGGATATCTTTATTTCTGACTCGATCACGCAAGGAAACTTCAAGCATAGCCCTTTCCATCGCTCTTTGGGTGACTTTAAGTCTTCTGATAAGGCCCATTGTGAGCGACTATGTTTCGGATCCATATGTCATCACTGGCAAAACACACTGTCGATTTGATTAATTATTATTATTTATTCATAATTTTTTATTGTTTATTTACTCTTGGTTTATTGAGTGTAACTGTTTGAAATATAATGTTGTGTTTAATGTTTACTGTTTGAAATTCAATACATATTATTAACTGTTATTACATATTCAAACACAATGCAAATTCTTATGATTAAATAAACAAATCCCATATTTGGATAACTGCACGTTTACCTTTTTGAACGTGAAAAAGTAACAAACATACACATCTGTATAAATATAAACTTTTACCTTTATAATATTACTTTGATTACAGTGTTCAAGTTTAATAAGACTTAGCAAGTTGTGTATGGTTGCTTGTGAAACTATAAGCACCTTTGGCATTCAAACTTTGTCTTTGAGCTTGACAATGTTTCAGGTAATCTTTTGGTCGACTCCAGATATGTAAAGGTGCTTAGAATATTAGTCTATTGTAGTCAGTTTGTTTTTAGGTGGCATATTATACAATTACTTCTTTCGCTCTTAGGCTAGAGCGTGTCAGACTTTTACTGACTAAACTCACTCTTCTTTCTCTTCTTTTCTTTCTTTTTTCTTCTCTTTTCTCTCTTTTTCTCTTTCTCCTTCTTTGCCTTCGTTCCAGGGCACACTACCCATAGCTCCAGTAGGCTTCGGCCCTGATGGGCCTTTACGGTTTTGCTGACATCTCCTTTTGCGCATTTAGAAATGGTATATACGCGCCGTTGACTTAAAATCGGTCCGGACGGTTACCGGAAGGCTGTACGGCGAACTACCAATTGCTCGCCGCCGCCGTCCACAAGCCTGCGCCCACGGGGGCCGGAAATCGGGATCGGGATCCCGGCGGCTGGGCGTAAGGGCCGTTCCCTCACGCGTGCGGCCGCTTCCTTTGCTAGCAATACTGCTTCGCAGAAGGAGGCGATCGCCTGCCACTCTTCCAAGGATCTTGTCCAATTCGAAAATGGTATCGCCTAAAATATTTCACAAAAGAAGAAAGACGTACAGCGTTGCGTAACCGGTACATGGTAGACATCCCACCCATACGCACAAAGCATTTTGGGAACACATTTATTGTGCGTACAGCCAAGGACTGTGCGCTGAGTGCGAGTGGTTTTTACGTTAACGCAATCGAAACGTTTGCCGCGTTTGGCTCTCTGATTGGTAAAGAGCTTAGAGCGGGCCAATCGGAGCGCCGAAAGTCACAAACGTGTCGATTGCGTTAACGTAAAATAAATTCACACTAGGCACTCTGGAATTCCCTGCCGGTGTCTGTGTTTCCTGATAGCTACCACTAGTCAAGAGTGAATAGGTTACCACTAGGCAAGCGTGCTCCATCGTCGACCACATCATCGCTTACCATCAGGAGAGACGGTGGTCAAACGCGAGCCTATCGTTAATAAAAAATAAGAAAAAGAAAGATATTTCACATAAATAAAAATGTTGTCATCTTTTTCAGATACATCCTCTCCCTCGCGCTTGCTGATCTCCTAGTGATCATCACGTGCGTGCCATTCACGTCCATTGTGTACACGGTGGAGTCCTGGCCATGGGGCGCCACGGTCTGCCGGGTCTCCGAAGCTGCGAAAGACGTCAGTATAGGAGTGTCAGTGTTTACACTGACGGCGCTGTCAGCTGACCGGTACTTTGCGATAGTGGATCCGTTGAGGAAGCTGCATGCTACAGGTTAGTGAATTTCATAGATGGTGAACAGGCTTTAGGATGAATTCCCTAATTCCAGGCGGTAACTTTTAAATATTTGAAACTGTCAGTCGCCGTCAAAATATATTGATGTACTCATAAACGACTTTTAATAAGCGACCAACTGGGAGTTATAATATAAAATCTGCGGTTTTGTATATGGTTCGCTTTATTTGATAAAATGGAAACAAAGATATTTTAGTTTTTTTTTTCGCTACTTTAGGAGTCCATCTTTATCTTTTTCACGGTATCAGTTAGTGTTAATGATTTGAACGGTGGCCTGAAGAAAAGAACTGAAAATTATTTACTAATTGTTTATTTATTTTGGATCTCCTATAAAGGATACACAGTTGTACAGAAAATTGAGTCTCTGCTTGTATAAATAAAATAGAATATATCTTACTAGTGACCGACTTCGCACGGGTGCGATGCTGATACGTGCAATCGCTGCTAAAGGGCGAAGCGCGCGGCCTTCGATGCGCCACCTAAAGACACGCGCAACTGCTATGTATCGGCATTTTAAATTGGTAATATCTTCGACCACCTTCTCCTTGGTCTGCCGCGATGTCGCCTTGCATTTAATGGGACCCAATAAGTGGCTCTTTTAGCCCACAGCTCATCCGGCATGTGACAAACATGTCCGGCCCAATCCCACTTTAGAGTGGCAGCTTTACGGGTAACATCTTTAGTTGTGGCGCGCAGCTCTGTGTTCCTTATGCGGTCGGAAATTCGAACACCCAGGACACTGCGCTATTGGCTCCATGACCAAAGCGAAGGTGGAGAGATGAGCTTGATAAATACCGGAGGGACTGGCCCGCAATGGCCGAAGACAGATGTGTGTGGAAAAGGGAGAGGGAGGCCTTCGCCCAGCATTGGGACATAACATGGGCTAACTAACTAACTAACTAATATATTCGAAGATATTCATTTAAATTACATACTGTAGAGGTTCATATTGATCTATATTAAATGCATAATGTATTCAAGGTATTAATGCTGTATTAAATTCATGTAAACAAGTTTTCAATGAAAATCATTTTTTCGTAGTACTTAAGCTTTTATAGCGCGGCATATAGGTACCTAGGTATATAATTAATATTCATCAAGACCATTCCAAAAAGCAAAAACATGATAGGGCTACTCTTTTTGCGCTTATTACCGAGTTTATATGTTTATCTTCCAGCTCGTCAGACCCTGGATACCATTTAGCCTCAAAGTACTCGTCAAGACGAATCATATGAGTTCAAACTCGATGGGGTCGTGTCGTTTAATTACCGAGTTCCTATGACCATCTTCCAGTTCCATAATCAGACCCTGGTTACCATCTAACACCAAAGTACTCAACAAGACGTATCATACTAGCCCAAATTCGATGGGATTGTATCATTTAACTACTGACTAACTTACTATGGCAACCTTCTGATTCTTTCATCAGATCAGCACCCCTAGCCAAGTTGATAATCTGCAATCGTTAACGTTAGTCGAAAATTAATCAAATGTATGGGAATGACATCATCTCAATGTTAATTCACGTGATCGGAACAAACGAATAGAAAATTCGTAACCAAGTTCATATCGTTCAAAATTGTAGAATGAATTTCTACAACGTTTAACGTTACATCCTTTGGATAAACAAACGCTACATTGTAGAACGAGCGGCTGACTCAGGCGCGTCAACCCATTTATCGTTTTCTACAATTGCTGACACCGAAGCCTAAGGCTTCGGTGCGTTGCGTGTATTAGTTTATTATTTTATAAGATTATTTTATGTATTTTTTTTCTATGGGCCTCCGATGGCTGAAAATAAATAAATAAATGGTTAATGGTTACCGATTGGAGAACGTAATTCGATACGACACGGTTGTAACTTGGCTAGGGGGGCAGACCCGTGTCATAATAATTTTGCATTATCATTCGATTTACACATGCATGCAAAATTTCAGCTCAATCGGTAATCGGGAAGTCGATCAAATTTAATCTGCAAGATTTTATTACAGACAAAACATCGGGACAGGTGAAACTAAATAAAAGCTTGCAATAATAAAATCAGCTCTTAGTTCAAAGATTGTAGTAGCGGTTTCTTTGAAATCTTTGAAAAAGAATACCTTAGACACTTAGGATCTATCTAGATTATTATTGCAGTAGATTAAATTACAAAGAGTCTTTGTTGTACATTGATGTTATCTTTTGTTCCATTTTTTAACTAGAACATTATTGAAAAATACTTGGTACCTTAGAAATAATTCACTTTTAAAGGTGCATAAAAATGAACAAATACTGCTTTTAGCATTAATTTACCAAATCAGAAATTGAAGACATGGAAAAATTACTTTTTTTTTAAAATAACATTTTCGAATGTCTAACTTCGTGGTTCTAGCATTCTTTAAAGTAATCTCTAACATTCATTAAAACGCGAATGAGAAGTTGACTAGGATATTTTCTTATTCGAATGTCTAACTTCGTGGTTCTAGCATTATTTGAAGTAATCTCTAACATTCATTAAAACGCGAATCAGAAATTGAATATTTTTTTTGTTATTTCTTGTCTAATGTTTTCCTTCATCCCCCTCACTGAGCCCAGACCTCACAACTTTGAAACCCGGAGCCGTGGAACGAAGGCAAAGAAGGAACAAGAGTAGGTTTTTAGTCAGTAAATCATCCCTCTCTCACCTCACGTTAAAGATCTAAGTTTATATATTGACGATAGGTTAAGCTGGAATAAGCAGATTGCACAGGTTAGCCAGAGAGTCACCTTTACGCTGCGGTCTCTCTATAGATTCAAAAATTTCCTCCCGTCGAGCACTAAAACTACTTTGGTCCAGTCGCTTGTGTTACCTATAATTGACTATGCTGATGTTTGTTATTTTGATCTTTCCCAAGAACTTCTAAACAAATTGGATCGACTTCTCAATAACTGCATTCGTTTTATATTCGGGCTTCGTAAATATGATCACATTTCTTCCTTCCGTTCTCAGCTTAAATGGCTGCCTATCCGTCTCAGGAGATCCCTCAGATCCCTCTGCATGCACTTCACCGTAATGAACGATCCTTGTGCTCCTGATTATTTAAAACAATATTTTAAAGTGTTGGGCAGTTCTCATAATCTTAACCTTCGTGCATCCAAAAACATGCTTCTTCAGATTCCTTCTCACCGTACTGGCTTTATGTCCAATTATTACGCTGTTTCCACCATAAAACTCTGGAATTTACTTCCCCTAGACATCAAAAAAGCCGAAAGTAAATTTTCCTTCAAACGTAAAATTCGGAACTACTACTTGAAGTCCTCTCAACCTTAGTTTGTTCTTCGTCAGAATTGTTATTAAGTCCTCTTTAAGATTTAATATTTTTCATAGTATTTATTAGTTTATTATTTTAGCATATTTATGTATTTTATTAAATATAAATAACTTATTATTATTTTTCCGTTCTCATTATATGTTATTTGTTTATTGTGCAAACCTACCACAGTGATCTCTTTTTTTAACCCAAAGGTTGACTGAGAGAGAATGCCTTGTTGCATTAAGTCCGCCTATGTACCACTACTGTACATGAAGTTTAAATAAAAAAATAAATAAATAAGTCTCACACTAAAAGAGCGGTAGATGTCATTGGATGATTTTTAAACCTAACTTCAGATTTTCTTATCCGGGGTTTTCTGAGGAGACGGTGTACAACATTAATCTATCAATCATATCTGAATTGAAGGAAAACAGACAAGAAATCAACAAGATTCCTGCACAACTTCTGAAGCACGTTTTCATGAATGTTAGAGATCGCTTTGAAGAGTGCCAGAGTCACAAAGGACAACATTTAAATAATGTTATTTTTAAGGAACAACTTTGTCTTCGTGTCTTCTGTTTTTGGTTTTGTAACTCAATGTTTACCTAAATATAAATATATTTGTTAATTTTTAATGCGTACATGTCTGTCATCCGGAAATGTGTCCAGTAGACTGGCTAATTCTCTAGGCAAAACACGACCCAGCAGTCTGGTCACGCAGTGTAGATCAGTCGGTGTGAAAAAACCTTGAAAAGGAACCGCGCAGTTTTTTAATGTTTTTTGACATGGTTTCTAGCCTGTCAGTTTTCTATCGTTTACATTTCGGGGAGTGTGCATTGGAATTGCTATCCAATGCACACTCCAATTGAAACAATACACGTACGGTACCTATTACACTACTGATACAACATGGTGAACATTCTACCGATGAGTGCAAAGCGTTTTGGGAACACATCTGTTGTGCGTACAGCTTGAGGAGTGGAATTTCTGAAAGCTGGGTCTAATGAATAGGTTACTGCTAGGTAAGCAAGCTCCATCGTCGGCCACATCATCGCTTACCATCAGGTGAGATAGTTGTCAATCGCGATCGTATCCATAATACATATAAAAATAAACCATAAGGGCTTATGATATAGACCTAGACCATGACGTTTAAAGTAAGATTGTTTTAATCTTGTTTCAGTGTGGGTAAGAGACAGAGCGATACAGGTTGTCTAGCGCCATCTCTTACCAACACGGAAACAAGAACAAGATTAAAACAATCTTACTTTGAACGTCATGGTAACCCCGATAATCTTTTCGTATCTAAATCACCAGGTCTAGGTACTTATTTTGAAGTTTAATAACATAACATTATTCAAGAGTCCAAATTTAATTCTGACATAAAGTCAAAATTGGCTCGTTTACTCGCCAAACTTTACAATATGTAGCAATAAAATGATTATTTCACAAGCTTTATAGGCCTCATAAATGAGAAAACTTTATGAGTGAACCTTTGAAACTGTTCTAATTACACTTCTGAAAATCTCACTAATAAAATAAAGAGGAAGATGTTTTTTGTTTATTTAGACGCACTAATCTATACATCTATACATATAAATAAAATTGGAGTGTCTGTTTGTAATATTGAAATAACCACTTTTTACTACATGCATTTATTTATTTAATCTTCATGCAACACAAAGTACATAGGCGGACTTAATGCCTTAGGCATTATCTACCAGTCAACCTAGGGCTATGCATATGAATATATATACAAAAATTGTAAAAAAAAAATGTTTTGGTGTAGGTATGACTGTATACACCAAAATATTTTTTTTTTACAATTTTTGTCTATCTGTCTGTCTGTTTATTCCGGCTAATCTCTGAAATGGCTGGACCGATTTTGACGGGACTTTTATAGGTAGCTGATGTAATAAGGAGTAACTTAGATTACTTTTATTTTAGAAAAAATAAATTCAATATCCTGTAGTCTACGCGAACGAAGTCGCGGGTACAGCTAGTCTTCTATAAAACAATTAAATCTAGCATTAAAAATATACACAATATTTTTATTAATCTTATAGTTTCGGGTAACATTTTACCTAACTTAGGAATTAAACCCAGGGTTTTACTCTCAGGACTAGCGCTTACAAACACCAGACGAAGGAGGCAGCCTGTAATCAATACTCTTATGAATAATAAACCTAAGATAGCTTAAGACCACTTCTCTTGAGTTGTCTCATGTCTGCTAAAGATCACATACTCAAATAATAATCACGAATCAGTCCTTGGAGCAAGAGCGGAATATCTAGGTACTATAAGACTTCAGTCTATCATCGACAGATCTCTGACTAGTCCGTTTTTGCTGAAGATATCAGAGCCTCAACCTTTGATGTGATTGAGTGTACGCACTTCAGTCACTTAGGAAGAATGATGTGCGTCCTTCGATCAAGCGTACTAGCTTTTACTGGTGCGGCGCGGGCGGCTTAATTCGAGTAAAAATATATACCGTTAATTTTAGTACATGTGGAACCCAAAACTCGTGTCTAGTATTTTTATGTAAAAAATTAATGTACAAAATTTCGTAACAGAGTCATGAAAAATCTTATTGTGTCAGCAAAAATACATAGTCAACGGGCCATCCAGGTGACTGAGGGGTTGTTTTGCACTTGCTTATTCATCATCATCATCATCATCATTTCAGCCGATATACGTCCACTGTTGGACATAGGCCTCCCCCAAGCGTCGCCACAACGAACGTTCCTGTGCGAATTTATTCATTTCAAACAAAAAATAAAAATTAAAAATCTTTTCTCTTTATAATATTCCTGTAGATTTTAGTCGAACTATCCTCAGCGGTTTCACCTATGTCTTTGATTACTGCTCCGCTCTTTGTGGTCGTAGCGTGATGCCTATAGCCATTCTAAATTTGACTGGCCTGCTGGTCTAGTGGTTAGTGACCCTGACTGATGTGCCGGAGGTCGTGGGTTCGATTCCCACCCAGGACAAATATTTGTGTGATGAGCATAATATCATTTGTTCTGTGTCTGGGTGTAATTTATCTATAATATGTATGTATTTAGAAATATTTAATGTTTATCAGTTGTCTAGTACTCATAACACAAGCTCTGCTTAGACGGCGTTGTGTGATAGTTGTGGAATATTATTGTATTATTATTCCATTCATTTATTTTACGTACATATTTATCACATTTTTAAATATTTCTTTAAAAAAAAACATTTAAAAATATAAAAAATAGTAGCCCACCGGCATCGGGAACAGGGTCCAAGCTGCCGGTGGTCAGGGCTCCTGAGAGAGAAACCTCCGGACAATACGCGCCGTGTCTAGGAGTACTGCCTTCTGGATCAAGCCCTTGATCCAACTGCCTAACGAGAGCTTCCGCAGATGTTGGTCGAGGCTCTTGGCTATTAAGCCATTGGCCGTCACGATTATCGGCCCAATAATTGCTCTATCATCTTTATTATTATTATTCTTAAATAAATGAGTTTTACACATCAATGACGGCGCATATGTTCCACGCGTGCTTCAAAGAGATGTCAGTAAAACCGTAGGGTCCCAGCAGGGTCGAAATCTACTGGGGCTATGGGTTGTGCAAAAGAAAACCCAGGGCCCTGGAACGAAGACAAAGAAGGAACCTATGAGTGGGTTTTAGTCAGTAAAAGTCTGACACATCCCCCCCATTCCACTCTAAAGCGGAAGAAGTCACTGGATGAGTTCCCACCAACAAAAAATCTAGTAGGACTCTGATACTCCCACCACGCTCCATGATGTTTCTAACAAAGATAAAAAAAAATAAAAAAAACGAATAAAGAAGAAAATCTTTCAAAGAATCTCTGAATGATGAAATTCTGATCCGATTTCGAACATTTTCTCACTTATGGAAGAATACACTATCACCGAGTGCCTGTGGCATTTTATCTTTATACAACTTCGCTTCCGTGACTTAGGCGGTTATCACAAAGCTGCGTGGTGCGTCACGCAGCGTAGCGTGTGAAAGCGTGTCTTAACGTTGCTTGTAAATATATCCGTTTGTATAGAAAACACGCACGGTGCAACACACCGAAAATGCATCTTCGCGCGTTCATGCAGATCACGCGTCTACAAGCGGAGAAACATGCACTCACGCACGTGGGTGCGACTCAACACGCAAGGTATGGCACACTGAATCTCGTAGTGCCGAGCGTGATTTTGTGTGAAATGAGTGCATGAATGCGTGAATTTAAAAACGCACTTACGCGCGTGATTGCGTAAAAAACCCGTATGATGATGCAAATCTGCAGTCCCGCAAGTACGCGTGTAGGTGTGTTTTCACGCAACATGCAGCGTGATGCGTGGCAGTATGTTAATCGCCTTATCCTACAAGCGAAGTCACAGCAAAAAGGTTGTTACTTATAGCTTCACAACTTCATATTGAACGCTTATAGGTAGGTAGTAAATAAAGAGACCGGGTGTGAGTGTTCTTCAATAGATATGATTGATTGAACAAGTCAAGTACAACCTCTGATTGATACGTTTTATTTCGTTCTCAATCGAAATGAGTCGAGTGTTTCCTCGAAATAAGGATTCATTTCGTGCAAGAATGAATTTGTTGAATGCCTTTTATTTATGTCCGTCTATTAACCGATTTCAAAAAAGTAAGGGGTTCTCAATTTGGTTTTAATTTTTTATTTTTGTTTGTTATCTCTGACTCCGTCATTTATATATGTGAATCGATTTGAACACTTCTTTTTTTGCATTTGAAAGTAAATTCTACAAGTTTGTTACCATTTTTCTCTTGATATTTATGATAGTGTTTACTGTTTATTAGTTTATATATTTAGCATATTTAAATGTATTTTATGTCGCCCTTATAATATTCCCACTGTTGGAATTCAGGCCTCCTCTCCTGGAAGGGATTTTATTATTATAAGCACTTAATTTTAATTAATGATATTTATTTTGTAAATAGGTTTAAAAACACTTTTACACGTCAATAATGATGCTTCATTCCATTTGAAATATCTAGTTATAATTAGTTCCATGAGGAATTAATTCTTATAATATCAAGAAGCCTATTATATAGGAGTCAATTACATTCAGATAGTTTCACTTGATGGAGTTAAACTGATAATAAAGATACAGATGGTCAACGGAACTTCGCATACATATTATTTCTTTTTATTATTATTATTATATTCTTGCACAAAAAAAACTGTACAAAGGCGGACCTAATGCCTTAGGCATTATCTACCAGTCGACCTTAGGGTGGTGCAGAGACATAACATGGTAGGTGCAACTTCAAGGCAAAAAACAAAAAGAAAACTAAAATCAACATAAATAGGTACATTATTATATAAATAAATACTTATATAAATACATACAAATAAACAAAATTATTATGAGAAATGAATATAACAAATCACTGCTGTGATGATTCTGCCAACTTCTTGCGAATGTGTTCACGAGCTTAAAGGAGAAAGAAAGAGGATCGATTTTATGATGATAATTCGTTTTTTTTTTTTGAGGTTTAGCTACTACTATCAAACTGATCTGAATTTGAAACCAGTAATCATCGGAATTTCGTAATAAAACAATGTATCCTGGCCTTTAGACTTATTACAATTGTCATGAATTGCACTCTGACTACAAGGTACTATCGAAGTGGTCTGATGATGCCTGAAAGCTGACAGGACTTTGTTATGATGCTAGCCGACGCCGTGTTATTGGAAATATGTTGCAATGTACTCTGGCTATAAAATTTAAAATCATTAAAAAAAAACTCAAATATTAAAAATATAAAACTTTTTACAAAAAACAAAAATTACTTTAATTTGGTTTTCAATAACAAAGAAACAAGGAACAATACCAGAATAACTTCCATAATTAAAGATCAAATATCTTTACTTTTGGATGTCGTTTTATTATATTTTATTTGTATAAAGATTTTTTTTTTTATTTTACAAGAAAATATTTTACAAGGAACGTTGAATGTTATACCAAGGAACGTGCTTTCAGGATTAATCATAATTTTATCCTTCTGCAAAGTCCAATCCATCTCTTAATACAGGATAAAATTCATAAAAATTGGAGCGGCGGTTTAAGCATTAAAACGTAAAACGCATTTGCAATTACAAGACCCGAACGGAAGCCTAATTTTTGAACGTTTTTAAACCAACGTCAATAAAATATACATAAGATTGATGAGGTGGGTACAGTCAACAACCGACTCGGAGTCTAGTTTTATCAAGCCGTCGGAGAACCTCTCTGCTGGACACGAGTTGCCATACCCAACCTGGAAAACTCTAAACAGACTCCGCACCCAGGTTGGGCGCAGCAAAGACAATCTCCACAGGTGGGGGTTTCTGGACGGTCCCGACCTTCAGTATTTGTGCGGCCTCTCTCCGCAGACCATGTCCCACCTTCCATCCTGCATGACGTGCCTTGTTACCTGTTCACGTAGGGATCTCATTGGCCGAATACTGCGCCGGGCAAGGAATGTAATTAGTTTTTCCATCGACACGCTAAGAAGAAAAAGTCAACAATGGAGATAAGTAACCAAGGTCGTAAGATATAGTAAAAGTTTTCATGGGAAGCGAAGGTATGAAATGAATGTTAATGTATTCTTTCTTTTTTACATATGATTATTTTTATTG
Source organism: Mythimna ferrago (assembly GCA_910589285.2). Classification (NCBI taxonomy): domain Eukaryota; kingdom Metazoa; phylum Arthropoda; class Insecta; order Lepidoptera; family Noctuidae; genus Mythimna; species Mythimna ferrago. The sequence goes on along the minus strand of OU342691.1, from coordinate 5,427,076 downwards.
TGCTTTTGAGTACAATTTAGACCGGTCTACACTGTTCTTACATACGGTAATGTGGAAACATTGTAAGAGCAACCATTTTTTTTTTTAAGTAACCATGGAGTTTCTTGCCGGTTCGTCTCCATATGAAACGACAAATTTGGAACCGTGCACTAGCTTCTGACGCCTATGTGAAATAAAAACTTTTGAATTTGAATTTGAAATGTGACTTACTTTCTAATAAACCATCATTGAATTTATAGTAAATAAGCAATTCATTATTAATATAATATAATATTAACAATATTCCACAACTACCACACAACGCCGTCTAGTCCCAAGGTAAGCAGAGCTTGTGTTATGGGTGCTAGACAACTGATAAACATACTTATATATTTCTAAATACATACATATTATAGATAAATTACACCCAGACACAGAACAAATGATTATGCTCATCACACAAACATTTGTCCTGGGTGGGAATCGAACCCACGACCTCCGGCATAGCAGTCAGGGACACTAACCAGTAGACCAACAGGCCAGTCAAAATAAAATGTTTTAAATCCATCCAACGGTTTCATGAAAATCTCACTATAAGTGACGACCTTGGTTACTTATCTCCTTTGTTGACTGTACCTCATCAATCTTGCATCGAAGGGAATGTAAAAAATAAAACTTTTTCTTAAGGGATCTTGTTGTCATATTTTTGTTAGATCGGTCCGTAAAATATTTTGTTCTCGATATGTTTTTGGACTTTCACCTTTCTTGTGACGGCACAGGGTTCAAAACAAAATACTGATTTAGTATTCTTGTGCGATTTTCTAACGCCTAGGTTTATAAACAAATGCAAGGACTAACTTAAGTTTGAGTAGTTTAGTGAGTCATTTCTTCATTAAAAGAACATCTTAAACACTTGTAGATAATCCTCATAATATGATGTGACCAATAATAATATCGAGACTTCAAAAGAGATTGACTTCAATACATAGATTTTACATTTGACGTTTCACTTAATCAATCAAAATAACTGATTGACATACACAATACACAAACAAACGATGCAATCGCCATATTCGACAGCAGCAGCAATCAAACCAATGCACTGAGCCCGTCAGCGTTCACGTCCTAAACTCTTGACAGATCGACGGCGAGTAGCTATCGATTAATCTCCTTGTGAACCGACTACTGGCACAAAATAGATAGGTACAGAAGTCAATCTACATACAAAGTGCGCTCGAGCAACGCACACATAGACACCGGCACCGCTCACGGACACGACATCTCAGCTCAATCGCCCGGTCACACTTTAACAGTTCGGCGCAACGCGCTGACCCTAGTGCGTTCGCCTAGCGTAGCCGCGTAGGTAAAAAAAAGTGAAGTACATACATTTTTTTTTATGGTAGGAAAAATCATCCAATGACAACCACCGTTCTTGAGTGGAGTGGGAGATAGTGTCAGACTCTTACTGACTAAAAGCCCACCCCGTTTCTTCTAGCTTTCATACCGGGGCCCGAGTTCCCTTTTGGATAACACTGCCCAGTAGGTCGACCCGGTTGGGCCTCTGCTGTTGCTGACAATTCCTTGAGGCGCGCGGGAACAGTGCGCGCCGTCGACGGCTTGGGCTCGGTCCGGGCAGTTACCAGACGGTCGGACAGCGAGCTACCCATTGCTCACTGTCCGCAAGCCCGCGCCTACGGTGGCCGGAAATCGGGATTGACTTCTGTACCTATCTATTTTGTGCTAATGGCTAGCCCAAATATAGTTATATACAAAAACTACTCGAGTAGATTTTGTGATGTGATTTACTGATCAAGTTGCCTGATAAGGTTTCAGGAGGACTTTTTTTTAAGTGGTGGATCATCCAATGTCTTCTCCCACTCTAAGGCGGCTCTAGGAGCGAGAGACTTAGAGAGTGTCAGACTTTTACTGACTTTTTAGTCAGTTAAACCAAAGCGTAACTAAAGAACACAGGTGAGGTTTTTCTCACCTGTGTTCTTCAGTTACCCTTTTTTGTGGTGACATCCCTCGCTCTTGGGCGGAGCGGGAGTGCGTGTCAGATTTGTACTGAAAAATCCACTCCTGTTCCTTCGTTGCCTTTCATACCAGGACCGAGTCTTCCTTTCTGAATCAGACCCTTGGCCCCAGTAGGCTTCGATCCTGCTGGGTCCCTACGGTTTGCTGATATCTCCTTGAGGGAGGAACAGTACGCGCCATCGACGACTTTCAGTTACTCTTTACGGTTTCTATTTTAGAAATTCCTCATGTCCCTAGTTGGCATCGTCCCTAGATCGGGCCTCTACGATTTTGCTGATATCTCCTTGAGACGCGTGTGGAACACTGTGCGCCGTTGGCGATTCGAGCTCAGCTCTACATCTTTTGATTTTGCACTGGATCTTTCATCATCATCATCATCATTTCAGCCGATATACGTCCACTGTTGGACATAGGCTTCCTCCAAATGTCGCCACAATGAACGATTCTGAGCGTTTTGCATCCATCGGATTGTCGCAACCTTTACCAGGTCATCGGTTCACCTTGTAGGAAGCCTTCCAACGCTGCGTCTTCCGGTACGTATTCGCCACTCTAGAACCATTCGGCCCCAACGGCCATCTTTTCTGCGAGCAATATTGTGCCCTGCCCATAGCCACTTACCTAAGTTTGGCGATTCTCCGTGCTATGTCAGCAACCTAAGTTCTCTTCGAATATATTCATTTTTTATTCGATCACGCAAGTAAATCCCGAGCATAGCCCTTTCCATTGCCCTTTGGGTGATTGTAAGCCTCCTGATGAGGCCCATTGTGAGCGACCACGTTTCGGAGCCATATGTCTCATACCTGGACCTTTGATTTTTCACAATTACATTTTTATGGCACTATTCTGGCGCTTGGGTCTTAAAAATCACACGAGCCGCGCCAGCTTGAGCGACGCATTTGTTCGCTCCCACTAGTGCACGTGTGGATACTAGAGCGAGCGAGAGAAATGCATGATTCGATTTTTATTCGGTAGTATCCGCTTTTCTGACATTTTACTAGATTTAGTTTTAAGAAACAACATATCACTGACGATAAATTGGTGTTTTGTCATATCACTAGATACTTTCAGTAAGAAGACGTAATAAACAAGAATATTCGACATCTGCCGGAATTTCGTGATATCCGTGAAATCCGTGATATCCTCATTTCCCTGCGACATGTCTCTGTTACTACAAAGAAGTATTTAAAGCTTCCTTGAATAGTTTTCGGGGTCCTATCAATCCCCACGGGTCACCAGTAATCGGTATTAAACCGCATAAGCAAAGATTTCAACATCCCATCTAAATAATAATTATAATTTACACTTTCCACGCAAACCGAGGAAAAAGGGAACGCCCACTATAATTTATGAGACGGAAATCGGATCATCGTATCTAGAGAGAAAACGGATTTTCTATAAGGAAGCTGTAAAAGGTGGCTGTGTGCAGTGAACCATGAATAATTTACTGGTCCTTTCTTATCTTATAAACTCTTTACTTTTCATGATAAAATCACGGTTTCAATATTTACTGTGCTTATCTTCAAGTTGCTGAATTTACCACTAAAATTGACCGTTCTGTTTCAACCGTCTTGACTGTTTTGTGAATTTTATTTGATTCATGAAATAACAGTAGTTTTTAATTATTTTTTTTTTTTTATATAGTTTGCGTATTTTTATATGGGGGGTTGGAAATCATCAAATAACTTTAGGAGAAATGCCGTCCCAACTCTATGTTGAGTTGTTTTTAATCGATGATAAGGGAATATCTAAATACCGTATGATGCGTCACGTGTATTGCTCGTTTTTTTTTTTAATCTTTATTAAGGAGCTTTGTCACAATTTTGACCATGTCGCTCCATCATAGCCAAACTTTGTATTTTGATTAGATGATTATAACATATTTTGTATATAATTCTTGCCTCGTCTGACGTAGGCTTAGCTGTTGTCGTTATAGGTACAATATGTATGAAATCTAAATCCAAGCTGACTTTTCGAACCTACAACATGACTGATAAAAAGGGAAAAGCTGGTTCATGGAAATAGTGCTTTCTTTATGGTTATGGCGATGTTGCCATCACAAACTTCTTTCGCTCTGGGATGAGCGAGACGGAATTTCAGTCTTTTACCGACTAAAACCTACACGTGTTCCTTCCGTTCTTTGAGTTCCAGCGTGGCGATAACTCTTTTGCCTGTAGTCCTGCAGCCCAGGTAAAAACCCTCTAAAGTGCTTTTGGTATGAATGACTTTTGATTGTCTACTAATACTTATTACTAGATCTTGCCCGCGGCTTCGCTCGCGTACATAAGATATAGTCTATGCCACTCAGAAATAAAGCAGCTTTCTATCGGTGTAAAACGTTAAGCAATCGGAATAACAAACAAAAAAACCGGCTAAGAGCGTGTCGGGCCACGCTCAGTGTAGGGTTCTGTAGTTTCCCGTCCGTCACGATAAGTGTTCCCACTTATGTGTTTAAAAAAAGGCTATTTGTTACGTTGACATACTAAGTACGGAACTCTAACAAATACGGAACCCTAAAAACGGGCCCACAAAGGACGGTGATAACTAAAACAGTATGCAAGTAGTAGAAATTTTAGCGATTGTGCACTCGTAAAATTACGAATATATTAAAGAAGAAACGATTTTTTTCCACGGTAGGTCATGAAAGCACGGAAAATCTTAACATCGACTTTTAAAAAGACGACGTCATTATGCAACGCCATCTATCGAACCATTTATGAACTGGTTTTTACCTTAACATTTTGATAGATGGCGTTAAAAAAATGAATTTTAGTTTTGTTGTAAATTGCCTTAGTATGTTCCTGATAGAAGTTTATGTAGTTATAAGATAATGCCGCCAATGCCGAGGAGAGACCAACCGAACAATTCGATAATACCCGACCCCATCAACTCAAGAAAAATCCTAAAAGTACAGCACCATCTCTCGTTAAATTGGGTTACTAATTAATGCGTAGGTATCAGAAGAAGTTTTCGGTGGTAATTTTGGATTGCGAGAACCGATTTTAATAATTCTTTTTTTTTGTTTGAAAGAAGATACGTTCAGAATAATAAAATATGTAAACGAAGTTAAAAAAAATGCTTGCATTTACGATTATACTACAAACTTAGTCCAGAAATTATTTTGTACAACCTTTTTGTCTTTTTTGACCAAAAATTTTCTTTCCATCAAGTTCAAAATGATTTTCCTAGAAAGTCCTTATAAAGTTCTACTTTTCAGATTTTTTTCATATTTTCTAAACTTATGGTTCGTTCGGGAGTTTCCTGCACTCGATTCATGCGGAAGTGACGCCCGGGTGTCGCCACTGTGCGGAACGCCCGGAGGACACGGTGGAGCACACAGTCGAGGTGTGCCCTGCTTGGGCGGAGCATCGCCGTGCCCTCGTGGGGGCGATCAGCGGCGGAGACCTCTCGCGCCGGGCCTTGGTTGAGGCCATGGTCCGGAGCGAGGAGGAGTGGCAGGCGGTCGCCGACTTCTGCGAAGCAGTAATGCTCGCAAAGGAGGAGGCCGATCGCATCAGGCAACGGCGTTATCGCCGCCGCCGTCGCCGGGATTCTGATCCCGATTTCCGGCCAACGTAGACGCGGGCTTGCGGACAGTGAGCAATGGGTAGCTCACTGTCCGGCCGTCCGGTAACTGTCCGGATCAAGCCCAAGTCGTCGACGGCGCGCACTGTTCCCGCGCGCCTCAAGGAATTGTCAGCAACAGCAGGGACCCAGCCGGGTCGAAGCCTACTGGGGCCATGGTTATCCGAAAGGGTGCTCGAGCCCCAGTATGAAGGCTAGAAGGAACGGGGAGGGTCTTTTAGTCAGTAAGAGTCTGACACTATCTCCCGCTCCGCCCAAGGGCGGGGGATGTCAATGCATGATTTATCCCCACCATAAAAAAAAAAGACATGGCGAAACTAAAGGGTTCCTAGTTGACTACGGAACCCTAAAAATACATTAAAAAAATACTTTACCTCTTATAAAGAGGTAAAGTAGTAAAATATTGCTACAGATTACTAATCACATTATATCACACAAATACTATAAAGGCGAAAGTTTGTGAGTGTGTGTATGTTTGTTACTACTTCGCGCTTAAATGTATGAAGGTACGGGTTTCTATGAAACTATGGTACATGGGTAGACCATATCTTGAAATATCACATAGGATACTTTTTATTCCGGGAGTATGATCCCTTGGGATAGTTTTCTATTTTCATCATCATGATCATCATATCAGCCGAAAGACGCCCACTGCTGGACATGGGCCTGCCCCAAGCGTCACCACAAACGACCGGTCCTGTGCGTCACGCATCCAACGGATTTCCACGATCCTGACCAGGTCATCGGTCCACTTAGTTGGAGGCCTTCCTGCGCTGGGTCTTCCGGTTCTATCTTCACATGGACAAAAAAGTAAAAAACTTCTACACCTATTTAAAAAATCCAGTATAATCTTAATACTGCTTTATCACTCAGTAACATATTTGACAGGCCTGTTGGTCTAGTGGTTAGTGGTCCTGACTGCTATGCCGGAGGTCGTGGGTTCGATTCCCACCCAGGACAAATGTTTGTGTGATGAGCACGATCATTTGTTCTGTGTCTGGGTGTAATTTATCTTTAATATGTATGTATTTAGAAATATATAAGTATGTTTATCAGTTGTCTAGTACTCATAACACAAGCTCTGCTTAGTTTGGGACTAGACGGCGTTGTGTGATAGTTGTAGAATATTATATATTATATATACTACCTTCGACAACATTATTTTTAGTATATGTGAAACCTGAATATAGTTTGTTCAGATTCAGTTTCTGAATCGATTCCAGTAATTTTTACTCCATTATATTTTTTCCAAAAATATTTATAAAGGTCACAAGTTGGACACCACCAACACTAAGTGCAACACAGGTCACGGCAGCTTAGAGCAGACTTTAGACAATAGCGCACAGCTGGATGCGGGAGTAAAGGAATACCTCAGTCACCCGGGTGGCCCGGTGATCATGTATTTGTGCGGCCAACCAAGTAACATTAGGGTGTTACCACGACAATCGATCGATCGTCGATCGATGCCATCGATCGATGGTAGAATGGATTAGTCGACGTCGATCGACAGTTTCTACCAGACCAATCAATCGATTGTCGATCGATTGTAGAATGCGACCTCTTGTTAATACATTTCGAAAGAAACTAATGGAATACAGCCAGGTTTAATCGATCAACGTCGACCGATGATATCGACCGGCAATCGATCGATTGGTTAGTCGACTGGTATCCGTCGATCAATTAAAGCTACCACACCAATCAACAACTACTGATGTCGATCGATGGCATCAATCAACGATCGATCGGTGTGGTAACACCCTAACATGCTTATAACTACTTGATTTTTCATCGTACAGTTATGAAGTTTTGTACATAAATTCTTTACATAAAAATATACTAAGTTTGTATGTGAACAAAGCTTCTGGCGAAAGCTAGTCTCACATATTATGAACCTTTGACAATCATTATTTCTAATAATAAACGTCACTTTGGACCGAGTTTTAGATTAATATTTGAATTTCAAAACGTATCCAACCCGTCTTTAGTGTGACAGGTTTTCTAGCTAAAGTAGGGTTTGACACAAACTCTATCTCAAATTAAATCGGGATTTGGTCTAGGCCTTCAGACTATCTATAGGTAAATCTTATCTACATCAATAAAACAGAATTGAGTCTGGAACCAAAATTGAAGATTTCCTCATTTGAAATTCTAATTTCGGATTCCTCACTCAACCTCACTCAACCTCACTAGGTCTTCGTTCCACCTTGTTAGGCCTTCCAACGCTGAAAAGAAAAGAAAAAATATTTCTTTGGCGACAGTCACCAGTACCAGCCAAGTTGCAAATCTACAATAGTTTTTTTTTTTTTTTCTTTCAACGCATGTAGAAAGCTTCAAATGTACGGGAATGACCTCATGTCAACGTTCAGTCACGTGGTCAGAACAAAAGATTCTGCGACGCGGCCAACTCAAAGCGTTCGACGCAAGCGAAACGGTTGTAACTTGGCTAGCGGGGCAGGATCACACAACTTAAATAAAACAAAGAAAAAGAAAATAAAGAACAACATCATTGTGTGTGCCTCACGACCGCGCCAATAACGCTGCAGCTTACGGTACGTGGTTACCATTCCAGAAACTTTTGGACCGTTCGACAATCTGGTCTGCAAGCAATGTGCCCAATCAGGAATAAAGATATCCGCCGGAGAACCAAGGTTACTGACATAGCCAAACTTAAGTGGCAGTGGGTAGGGTATCTTGTTCGCAGTTTGTACTTTTTTTTTATTAATATAAACTAGTGCTTGACTGCGACCCCACCCCAAGCATCAACGATTGCTTCACTCTTCACCTGGTGAAGAGTGAAGCAATCGTTGATGGTGAGGTGCACTAGTTTGTTAAGAGCCTATTCACTCTAGCTTTGAAGACACCTAAATTATAATCGGACCGGAAGAACGCAGCAGGCAAATTGTTTCAGTATAGTAATTATTAAATAATTTATTTTTTCGAAGAACTTTACATAGTACGAGTATATATTATACATTTGAGTAAGTTATTTCTTCAAAAAAACTTTTCCTTGTTCTTGTTAAGTTTATGAAAACAAAAGTAGCTTATCATAATTTTCTCTAAAAATGCTCATCATTTTTTTGTGCTTATCTGCCTGATAATGCTCATCATCAGGTTTTCATAATAACGACCCTATTCATCTGATAAATTGAGGTTAGAGGAAGACATGTTGTCTCCCTCTCACTTCAATCTATTTTTTTTCATCATCATCATCATTCCTAGACGTGGCACAAGCTTTCGACAAAGTATGGCATGAAGGTCTAATATATAAACTAAAGATCCTGTTACCGAAGCAGTTTGCAGATATTCTGGAATCCTACATTCTAAACAGAGTCTTTAGAATAAGGCAAGAAGATGCCTACTCAGAAATGAAACAAATAAAAGCCGGCGTACCGCAAGGAAGTGTATTAGGTCCGGTCCTGTACCTAATATACACTTGCGATATTCCAGAATCAGACCATAATATCATTGGGACCTTCGCTGACGACACAGCTCTCATGGCTGTAGGAAACAGCCACCAAGAAGCAGTTGAAAAGGTTCAAATGGCTGTCAACCAAGTTTATGACTGGACCAAAAAATTGAGGATTAAATTAAATGAATCCAAATCTGTACACATAGACTTTAGTAACAAGAAACACCAGTATTCTCCAGTTTATATAAATAATAAACAAGTCCCATATGAGAATACAGCCAAATATCTGGGTATGACTCTTGACGCTAAGCTACGCTGGAAAGCCCACGTCAAGAAGAAAAGAGATGAACTCGACTTACGATTCAAAAGAATGTATTGGCTGCTTGGAAGAAATTCCACGTTGTCTGTGCAGAACAAATTGTTATTATATAGACAAGTCCTGATGCCAGTTTGGACTTATGGTATTCAGCTGTGGGGCTGCACCAAACAGACCAATATAAGTATCATACAACGATTTCAGAACAAGGTACTAAGGGAAATTGTAAATGCACCTTGGTACATACGAAATGATGACCTCCATCGGGACCTAAAAGTTGAGTTCATCGACAAAGTGATAAAAAAAATTGCAGAAGCTCACGAAAAGCGACTTCATCAGCATGTGAACATCGAGGCAATCCAGCTTCTCGACCACACGAATATAGTGAGAAGACTAAAAAGAACAAAACCGTTCGAGTTAGTGTTTAGTGATAGTGAATAGTGTAATGTAGCATAATTGCTACCTAATAAATACAAGAACGAAGTGTATTCGCCTTAATAGAGACAATAAGAAAAGTGCTATTGGACACATTCTTAGTAAAGACAATTTATTAGTTTAGGATATAATTAAATTACTTATTAGTCTATACATAAGGCTAGATTGTAATAAAAACTAGGGTTCATCCTTTGGATGTATTCGAGGACAAGGAAAAAAAAAAAAAAAAAAAAAAAAATCATCATTTCAGCCGGGACAGACACAGGCCTCCCATAAGTGTTACCACTATGAACGGTTCTGTGCGTCTCGTAACCATCGGATCCCGCGACGCTCACCAGGTCATCGGTCCACTTCACTTTGTGGGAGGCCTTCCAACGCTGCGTCTTCGTTCTACGACCGTCTGTTCTGCGAGCAATGTGCAGGCTACCGACTGTCACCTAAGTTTACTTGTAAATGTCTCATGTGCTTTTAATTATACCAGCATTCATAATTCCAAGCAAAATTTTCAGTTTCTGTGTGCTTTACAAATTCAAAATTATTATTTTTTATTTTTCGGACATCATAATCCAACGGTTAGTATACGTAAGACTTAAAAAAAAACTATGGTTAGTAATAATAATAACACACACAAAGACTAAAACTATTTCTAAATTATATCTCCTCAGGGCCAGGAAACCGTAAAAAACAGCCTCTGAGACTCGAAAATGGCCCTGAGTTGAGACACCTCGCCTCGTCCAGATAACCAACAGAGAGAGACTCTCCCTAATTAATCATCAGACAAACGAAATGTCTCACACTTTACGCCAATAAATCAACTCTTTGCCTTCCCACATCTTCTTCGCATTTGTGATCATCTCATTGATTCCTTTCTATTTCATTGAGTACAAAAGCTGGCTCATCACAAAATAAAACAAAGAACACTCTTAGACTTTGACACAAAAGCAAAAAAGCTTATGGCATCCGGATGGATAGGGAAGTTAATGGATGTTCTGAACGGCCCCAACGGTATTTCCACTCGCAATCGTGTAATAAATCCTTATAGCTAATCGTCTTTCACTAATCCGATCCCTCGTGACCGGGTCACCAAATCATATTATCCTTCTCACGGCTTAGTAGTGTTTTTATATCATCTGACCTAGATGGGTATAAAGATATTGTGAGGCTAACCTACCTCATAGAGACCATTTAACTGACGCCCTGGACGACTTCTGCAGCGAATCGCCTTTCTGATGGAAGCAGAAAAGCAAGTGAAGGTGGTAGTCTACCTTCCCTAGCATTTCTTCTCCGCAGAACTAAGTGAGAGCTCTTCAACGACTTGACCGGACGCAAGGTTGCTGTCGTCAATCGTCTTCACGAGGACACGTCAGAGGAGTACTGACGTGCCCTCATGGAACCGATTGGTGGCGGTGGAGTAGGCCTCAAGCGTATGCTCCACTGTGTCCTTACGGGCAATCCACATAATGGTGACGTCTTGCCGAATTATCTAACCTAACTTCCAATATCTGAAGGATGATAAGAACTGACTTCCCGGATTTCCAGACCTGACCTTCAAAGATTGTAGAGAACTGCAAACGAAAGATTTAACTCAAACATTAACATGATAGAAATAGAGTAGTAAAAAAAAGTTTTATTGAGAACATGAAATGCTGAGAAATTGACGTAAAACAATGCAGTTTACAGCCGCAGTACTAATTCAATTTATGTTCGTCATATTTGTTTCCACACTGTTCCATAGAAACTCAATTTCTACATTAAAACAATAAGCTTATGAAATTAATAAAACAGAACAAAGCAGACCTTTTGATTAGAACTGACAAAACTATACCTCGTGGAAAAACTGTATGTAAACAGATAATATTCCATACACAATTGATTATTATACAAAACCAACGAGATAATATTATTAGACCGAAGTTCAAATATTTGCATATTTTGTTTATTTTTCAAGGGGTGTTCGCCCTTAAGCCTTTCAACAGTTCCAACCTCATTAATCGAATGATTGATTGAGCAGATTGATTAATCTGCCAAACGATGTTTTTTGAGGTGCAAAATCATTCAATGAGGTCTTCCGCCCTAGTATGGTGCCTGCTGCAAAGAAAGTCACTGTCACACCACAAGGTGGTGCCGGAGAGCGTGTCAGACTTTTACTGACAAAACCCACTCCTATATTCCTTCTTTTCCTTTCATTCCAGGAAACTGGGTTTTTTTTTAGCTTTGGCTTTACGGTTTTGCTGACATCTCTTTATAGTGCGTGGAACACTTCTCTTCACCGTTGACGACTCGGGCTGGGTATAGACAGTTACCGAACGGCCGCACGGTGACCTACCCATTGCTCGTCGTCCGCGAGGACCGTTCCCTCGCGCGTGTGGCGACCTCCTAAGCTAGCATTAGCCTGCTATTCCTCCTTGCTCCACACCATGACCTGTACCAAGGCCTGGCGCGAGAGATCGCTGGCACCGATCGCCACACGATGGTGCTCTGCCCAAACTGGGCACACCGTTGTTTCGCTCCACCGTGTGTTCCGGTTGGTCCACACAATAGTGACACCTGGGTGTTTTTTCCGCACAGACTTAATCCAACAAAGTTTTTTTGCTAGCAAAAAAGGAGGCCGCATACGTGAGATTCCGATCCCGATTTCTAGCCACCGTAGGATAGAAAGAAGAATGAAAACTTGCTTGCTTGCTTGGCTTGTTTGGGATGGCGAGCAATGGGTAGCTCGCCGCCCGACCGTCCGGTAAGCGTCCGGATCGAGCCCAATACCGATCGATTCAACGGCGCGTATTGTTTCACGCCCACCTCAAGGAGTTGTCTGCAAACCGAAGGGTCAAAGCCTACTGTGGCCAAGGATTTATTTGTGAAGGGAAGATTCGGCCTCGGTACGAAAGGCAACGAAGGAACAGGAGTGGGTTTTTAGTCGGTAAAAGTCTGACACTATCTCCCGCTCCGCCCAAGAGCGGGAGATGTCATTAGATGATTTTCCCACCTAAAAAAAATATGTCTGCAGTTACCTCTTCCGTTGGCAACAACGCTCATGTTAAGAGCTCAAAATGATGTGGTCGACCACGGATCACGCTTACATTGCACGCAGAAAGTGTATATTTATTTATTGTAACAACATTTGAAATATTATTCACCGTTACAGTAATCCTAAAATCCAAACAGCACATTCGAGAAATAGACACAATCTCACACATTAAAATAATCCGCAGTTCATTAAATATATCGTACGTGCGTAGTGTTTGGCACCAAATCACAAGGGATTTCATCGGGCAAGCTTCCAATCTCAGGCCGAACCGAACATAAAGCCGCGTACAGACATCGCGAGGCGTGCGTGGTACATTTATGCGTGCGTCCCGAACAACACATGCTCAAGCTGAGCACGCAAATCACCACGCACGGTGTTCGTCAGTAGAAAACGCAAACAACACCTGTCCGTCCACACGGAGCGCACGGCTCGTACTGTAGGGTTGGGTAACTCCGGACACATCTACATCTTCGGATATATATCCATAAGCGGACACATATCAACTCCTTCCGTTTTTAAGAATTCTATATATCCTATATCCCCAAGTAATTCCGACCCACTCCGAGTTCCGACCGAGACCGAACTGAATGAATACAAGTCTATCCGAACCGAACGCAGCGATGAACGACACTGACACTTGGGTGTGTTTTGACTTTAAAGGTTAAGCAAAAAAAAAGCGCTGAAGAAAATAAACCTATTAGACGCACCCAATAAACATCGGAGTGTGCTTCTGTTGATTTCTAAATATGCCTATAAAATGTTTTAATTTTATAGTCAATCCTAAGCCTGCTAAGTATGAAAGGAAATCAATTATTACGATTTACCATTACGCGGATATATCAATCTTGAGCTACATTGAAATTATTTAGAATGCCTCATTCCGTGGATCTATTTATAAGTCAGAATTATCTGTCTATCCTAGATCCTAACATAATTCTCGCTCCCTAAAGTTACTTCACTCCCGGATATATTAAGCGGATATGGATAAATTAATCGGATATTTATCTTTACTTGGAGTGATATACTACATATCCAATCTTTTAACGGATATAGTTAGCCCATGCCTATCGTACTGAGGCGGCGTTCGCAACGATCGTATGACACGAATGCTCACTGTGAGCACACACGTCCACACAGCCCGAGGCATGCGAGACGAACCATTCGCGACGCACGCCTCGCGATGTCTGTACGCGGCTTCACGCTTGTACACAATGACTGATATTGGCATACTACATCGTCAGTTGATGCATTGTTCGCTGTATTGATTTATTGTTTGTGTATTAAAGGAGCGATGAATGGTGTGGTATACTGAGAATAATTATAACAATAATATTATGCAGATGCGTATAGTTTGTATACAACATAAGTTTTAGTATAAGCGAATCCCGAAACACGTGTCTAGTATTTTTACGTAAAGAATCTGTGTACAAAATTTTCATAACTGTATCATGAAAAATCACAAAGTTATAAGGTTGTTGTGTCAGCAAAAATACATAGTCACCGGGTTATCCAGGCGACTGAGGGGTTGTTTATTACTTGCACCCAGCTGTTTGCTAGCACCTATTACCCGCTATGACCTGCTGTGACATGTGTTGAACTTATACTTAGTGTCGGTGGTGTCTGTTGTGACATTTTTTAATATTTTTGGGAAAAAATATAACATGGTGTAAAAACTATTGGAATCCATTCAGTTACTGATTCTGAACAAACTATATTCAGGCTTCGCATGAACTAAAAATAATGTTGTAGGTATGTATCGTGGCCAGATCTTAGAATAAAATTGATCTCTTCATAATATCGCCAGCTAAAACTGGCCAGATCTTAGAATAAAATTGATCTCTTCATAATATCGCCAGCTAAAACTGGCCAGATCTTAGAATAAAATTGATCTCTTCATAATATCGCCAGCTAAAACTGGCCAGATCTTAGAATAAAATTGATCTCTTCATAATATCGCCAGCTAAAACTGGCCAGATCTTAGAATAAAATTGATCTCTTCATAATATCGCCAGCTAAAACTGGCCAGATCTTAGAATAAAATTGATCTCTTCATAATATCGCCAGCTAAAACTGGCCAGATCTTAGAATAAAATTGATCTCTTCATAATATCGCCAGCTAAAACTGGCCAGATCGTTTAAATGTTGGGTAGTTCTCTGATTTCGGTCCGATTTGAAAAAAATTAGAGAAATTTTAGATTTTGAAAATCTTACTGTGAAACGAAAATATGACTGCTTATAAGTACTATATGTAAATATTTTCGAATTGCATCGATAAATATCCGAGATATAGGTAGCTGAAGTTTTTATTTGTGATGGTAATGATTTTTCGTTTTATGGGAATGATTATTGATTGACTTCTTTGGCGAATATGTCCTACACAAAAATATTTTTGAGAGACAAAAAATCTCCAAAAATCTTAGCGCTACATATAAAAAGTCAACAACAATAAATAATCAAAATATCAGCAAATCATCGACGTCATCATCTTCATCTCCATCATTTTCTTTTTCGTTTTCTTCGTTCTTTTAATATCTCCCTATTGCTTGCTTTTTCTGATTTCCCAAAAAATATCTGTTATATAAATGACTAGTTAACAATAGGCCTCTATCTTTCAGGGTAATACAAATTTTTTTTTCATAATTTTATAGGTTTTATAGTTTTTCTTCACGAATTTTCGCAACCTTCGGCATAATTTTAATTAGAAATAAAAAATAATAACACGCTGAGCATACTACTTTGGACTATTCAAAGTTATTTAGACGAAAAGACAAATAAGCTGGCAAACCAACAAACAAATGGACAAACAGACAATAAGATAAACCAACAAACAAAGAAACAGACAAACACACAGGCAGAAAAACAAACAGACAAACAGACAAATAGACAAACAGACAAACAGACAAACCGACAAACGGATAAACAAAGTAAATAAAACAAAAAAAAAAATGGTGCGTTACTTTAAAAACTGATGGTAAATTATGGTAAAGACTATCACGGTAGTGACATTTTGGGTTATTTTGATTTTTAAATTAATTAATTTAAAAGCTATTTGTATACATATTACTGTCGTAAAAATACTCAACAAAACAAACATTTCAGAGGTGAATTAAACATGTAAATCTTGTGACTAAACATCAAGTTTTTCACATACGGTGAAGATCACTAAACCCGTACAAAGGTAGTTTTTGATCACAATTACGTAATTATTTTTTATTTCTCGAGCGCACGTGTTTCTTCCTCAACGTTTCTGGAACGACCGTCCGCGCTACGGAACTGCGCAAAGAAGGGTAAAGGAATATGGATGCCAATATAAAGAGTTTTTTTGAGTTCTTTTTTGCTTACGGTAATGATTACTTTTTCGGTGACAAAGACAAAAATATTAAAAAAAAATTAACTAATCGATTCGTATTTGTGATAATGGAGGCAAGTAATCCCTAGTATTATTTTAACAACATGATTAAATTACAGACAAATAAAGCTGTAACTTCTTAGAAATTTTGAACTCTATTTTTATAAAATTATGTTAAGGACACCGATGGTAAGGACATTTGTGACTCTTTTTTATTTTTTTTATTTTCGTTTTTATACCTACGGTTTTCTATTGTGGGATACACCTAGCTAAATGTCTTCAAATCAACCAACTGTACTCAAATCTCCCAAAATTGTAGTACCTATTTTTTTATGTAACCAGACATGTGATTGGTACGAAATGAGAGAATCAACTAACATTTGATGATGTGTCGATCCTCGTCTGGCCACGTTACTGATGTAGGATTTCTAGGACGATAACAGGTCTAAAGAAAGTAGGCCAAACGAGGATTGAAATATTATCAAACTTATCAAAATTAACGTTTAAAATGAGTTTTAGTTGGCCAAATCATGAAGTGGTCAACGTTCACTATTAGACATATGCTTTTCCTAAGTGTCCCCATAATGAACAGTCCTGTGCGTCTCGCAAACATCGGATACCCATGAACCTCACCAGGTCTTCGTTCCACCTTGTTAGGCGTTCCAACGCTGCGGCTTTCTTTCGGCCCCTTCGACAATCTGACCTGCAAACAATATTCCCAATCAGGAATGAAGATATCCGCCGGAGAACCAAGGTTACCAACATAGCCAAACTTAAATGGCAGTGGTATAATATCTTGTTCGCAGTTTGTATTATATGTTTTAAGAAAATTTAACGATAAGCACGGCAAACTACAATTCGATTCAAGTATCAAGATTTCCTTCACTATCTTTCGAACGGAGTAGGTAGGTAGTGAAAAATATCAAAACGGTTGGGTTAATACAAAGTGACCATTGCGCGAATACGACATCGTCGCGTTCAATTGTACAAAAAACTAGAGGCAGTAAGTACCACGAGCTTTTGACGCGATCAATTTTACGACCTACCTATATTGAACTGTTAAAGGGATAGTAAGGGCTTACAGCTCCATCCCTCTTTCTCGCTTGCACAGCTGACATTTCAACATATTGTCATGGATCCACTATTCTGAGCAAAATAACGTGACAATCGGTACATTTTTATTGCGCTTTGTGTTATGATTAGGGTTGTAGCGGAACTTCGGCGCTCCGCTTTCGTTACTGCGGAAGTTCCGCAACAAATCGTATCTTCGCATCCACCTCCGCAAAATTTATGCGGAGTTATAACGGAGTTTTATTTAGTGCGAGCCGCGACGCTCGATGATGATTCCGTCGTCGGGCTGCGTGTAGCGTGTGAAATGGTCAAGAACAATATATTACAAAGTACTGTGTGGTCAAAAATCAGCGTGTGCGTGAGAGCGGGCGTATGTCAATTTGACATGATAGGAATCAATCATCCTGACGAATTCCTTCGATTCGTAGATTAAAGTGAGTACTTTGAAAAATATGATGTTATTTATTAAGAGGCGAAACTCGTCATCTTGACGAATTCCTTCGATTCGTAGATTAAAGTGAGTACTTTGAAAAATATGATGTTATTTATTAAGAGGTGAAACTCGTCACCTTCGCATCCTCGTCCGCCTCCGCTAAAATGCCCTGCGTTACAACCCTAGTTAGGATGACGCCTAGTACGTACTCATTTATTCAAGGTTCTAATACGGAGAGATACGTTCTTGGAGAGTTGCATAGTTGGATTTAGTGCTAGAATTCGAGTGCATTGTAGGAGCGCTAAATCCAAATATGCATTGTTTCCATATACGGGAGATTTCAAAGGAATAAATTGTTTTACTCATGATTTTCAAGTTACTGTTTATAAATAAAATGAAACGTTTCAAGAAAAAAAATTAGATGCAAAGTTGTATTCTTTAGACCTTAACCCTACATGTTTTGCTCGCCGTCCGATCGTCCGGTAACCGCCCGAATCGAACCCAAGACGTCGACGGCGCGTGGTATTCCACGCGTGCCTCAAGGAGTTGTCAGCAAACCGTAGGGGCCCAGCAGGGTCGATGCCTACTGGGGCCAAGGATCTGCTTATGAAAGGAAGACTTGGTCCCGATACGAAAGGCAACGAAGGAACAGGAGTTTTTTAGTCAGTAAAAGTCTAACACTCTCCCGCTCCGCCCAAGAGCGCGGAATGTCATTGAATGATCTTCCCACCTAAAAAAAACCAAAAGAAATAGACCTAAAATAGATTGCTTCTGAAAGGAAGATTCGGCCTCGTTACGAAAGGCAACGAAGGAACAGGAGTGGGTTTTTAATCAGTAAAAGTCAAACAATTCTAAAAGGAGATATATAACTATTCAAGCTTGTATTTTATGGGGAATGACGGAAAGGTTTGCTTATTTTCGATATTTACAGACTATGAAGAACTTCTTATTTACGTCTTTGGATAAATCTATAAATACTCGTATAAAAATCAATGCTACTTTTCGTTGTAATTTTACAACTCAAGAACGGGCTCACCTATACAAACCAAATGTTTAGGCTTTGTTCGGACTATTTAGTAGATGGTTTATGTGAAGTTTGGTAGGGTAGAGTAGTGTAGAGTAGGGTAGAGTAGGGTAGAGTAGGGTAGAGTAGGGTAGAGTAGGGTAGAGTAGGGTAGAGTAGGGTAGAGTATGGTAGAGTAGGGTAGAGTAGGGTAGAGTAGGGTAGAGTAGGGTAGAGTAGGGTAGATTAGGGTAGAGTAGGGTAGAGTAGGGTAGAGTAGGGTAGAGTAGGGTAGAATAGGGTAGAGTAGGGTAGAGTAGAGTAGAGTAGGGTATAGTAGGGTGGAGTAGGGAAGAGCGGGAGCAAAGCCGCACGGGCAAAAGTACCCTATAAATAAAACGCTCAATATTTCATAATCTATGCAGACGCCGGAGTTCGCTCTGCATTTAACCGAAATGGCGCGAAATCACGCGCGAACGGGCTCGTTCGCTTGGTGTTTGAGTGTTAAAATTGAAAAGTATAATATATATAGGGGTTGTTCCCAAAGGTCCACGAGTCTATTGTTCTCAAAAATGGAAGTTCGAACATTAGTTCCCAATGGATTCACGTCATTTAAAAAAATTGAATATTTTCTTTCCCTACGAGTCCATGAGAAAGTTTGGTACATTCAGGAGTAAAAACTTAGATAAGGGTGTTAAGCATAGTATAGCATAGTCAGCCATTTGTAAAATACTAACAACCCTGCAGGATTGTATTACTAACATCATAAACAACAACTTTTGTTCTATGACTTTTTTGCAAAACGCAATTCATTTCACAAAAACTCCTAAAATCTCTAATCCCTCCTTACCTAATCATTTCCGTCCAATTTCTATTCTTCCTTTCTTGTCTAAAGTACTTGAGGCCTGCGTCCATAAGCAGTTTTCAGGATTTGTTTACCGTAACAACCTTGTTAACTCTTTTCAATCCGGATTCAGGCCGGGTCATAGTACTACCTCTGCTCTTCTTAAAGTGACTGGTGACATTAGAGAAGCTATGGAGGATACCAAGGTAACTATTTTGGTTTTAATAGATTTCTCAAATGCCTTTAATGCTGTCAGTCACGATATCCTCCTATCTATCCTTTCCCATCTTATGGTTTCGTCTGAGGCGCTGGAATGGTTCTCTTCCTATCTTCGGGGACGTCAGCAGTCGGTTCGCGTTGACGAGAATTCCTCGAGTTGGCGTGATCTGGATTCTGGTGTTCCACAAGGCGGTATTCTTTCTCCCTTACTATTCTCCATCTTCATAAATTTTATAACTCTTTGTCTTCGGTGTTCGTATCATCTTTATGCCGATGATCTTCAGTTATATACGGCTGCGCGGGTAGAAGGTTTGTCAGACGCTATAGATGATGTAAATCGGGATCTGGAAGCTATCAAGGATTGGTCTGATAGATTTGGGGTGTCCGTAAACCCCACGAAGTGTCAGGCTATTATTATCGGAAGCTCGCGCATGATGGGTAAAATGGTGGTTAACTCCCTTCCTCCTATTATGTTTAATGGTGCCATCATCCCCATCAGTCCTAGTGTAAAGGATCTCGGTTTACATATTGACTCGACGCTTGGCTGGTAAAGTCAGGTTTCTAGTGTCTGCCAAAGAGTCAACGGGACTTTGCGTTATCTGTATCGTCTGAGGAACTTTTTGCCCGCGAGGACGAAGACAATGCTTGTGCAAACTTTAATTTTTCCTATAATCGACTATGGTGACGTGTGCTACTTTGACCTGAACGCGGTGTTGCTGGATAAACTAGACAGGCTCCTCAACAACTGCATTCGGTTCATATTTAATCTTAGAAAATATGACCATATTTCTACTTATAGATCTGAGCTTAAATGGATGCCAATTCGCCAAAGAAGAAATGTGCGCGCACTGACTACACTTTTCTCTCTGCTCAACTCTCCCACGCCCCCATCCTATCTCATAACTCACTTTCAATTTCTTTGTTCTTCACACGCAAGGAATCTGCGTTCTTCAAACAATCTCCTTCTGCTCTGTCCTTCTCATACTTCTGATTTTGTTCATTCTTCTTTCTATATCGCGGGTCTCAAACCATAGGGGCGTATATGCAAAAATGTGATTTTTCGTTTTTAATGCCATTGGATTCTACTATAAGCAATACATTAACTAAATTTTTCTTATAATTTAGTGTTAATTACTTTTTGCATAAATTAAAAAATATTATTTGCCGTATGCTGGAGAGTCTAGAATTATTTTTAGACCAAATAGCCGTATAATTGACGTAAGAGCAATATTATTGCGTATTGGGGCAGTTTCGACGTGCCATAGAGACGTACGCACGTACGACTTTCAATTTTATCGTGATCCTAGGAAATCGCATCGGACCATAAAGGCGTATGACCATACGACTGTTTATTTTACTTTAACCTGAAATCATTTTGTCAAGCTATATAGACGTAAGTAATGTAACAAATATTCGCATTCGTGAATATTCCCACATTTTTTGATATTCGCATTCGCATTCGCGAATATTTGCACATTTTTTGATATTTACATTCGCATTCGCAAAAAACATGCGAATATTTGGCGAATGTTTCTGACAAACAAAAAGGAAATAATATTTTAATATTTTTCCATCACACAACTTTATTTCACATTTTATCACAAATTGTGAAACAACATGTTAATCTCAAATCATAACAAATTTTTTCAAATGAATTTAACTGTTTCTCCAGATGGGTGCGTGACGAGTATTTCGGATATTCGTATCCATCAAAAGGACGTTCGTAGAGTTCTGCGTAACTTTGATGTGAATAGAGCCACTGGCCTCGACGGGATTACCAGCAGCTGTTCTTAAAACTTGTGCACTTGAATTGTCTCTAATCTTGACCCGCCTATTTCGCTTCTCTGAGACTGAATAAGTGCCGTTCAGCCTGTGCCCAAGAAGGGCAGTCGAGCTGACCTGGCAAACTACCTATCCTTCTCCGTTACGTCTATCCTCTGTAAGAGTATCAGATAACTCCTGGCATACCTAGAAACAAACGACATCCACATTGACCGGCAATACGGTTTTCGCCTAAATCGGTCTATTGGGGATTTTATAGCGTATGCCATTCACATCTAAAGCAAGGCCATCGAGAAGCATGGGGAAGCGCTTGCAGTCTCCCTTAATATCTCAAAGACTTTCGATAGGGTCTAAGCTGAAACTATGTAGTCTTATTGCTAAGCTTCCTTCCTCTGGTCTAACCACTGGTCTGTGTGATTGGATCGTAAACTTCTTGAGGGATCGATCCATCCGAGTAGTTATTGATGGCTACTCGTCGGGTCAAATGGATATTAATGCCAAGGTCCTTCAGCGGTCGGTACTCTCGGCAACACTGTTCTTGCTGCACATAAATGACCTACTTAAAGCCAGTACCTTTGGGTATACAGACGATAGCACTGTTGTTGAGAGTTACATGTCCGGCGAGCGAGCTTATGGATCTCAGATCCAGTCTCTCCGAGATCTCTCTTAGATCTCAGAGATTCTTGGGGTGCCGCTGTCGACTACCCTCAATTTCGGCTTCTACATCGAAGCAAAAGCCAAACTGTCTGCCAAAAAATTCGGGATCTTAGCGAGGACGAGACGGTACAACCTCTATCAAGCACAAGTTTGATCGTGTATGGTCTTTTGAGCATCGACGCCGAGTTGTTAGCCTGTCGGTTTTTTATTGTTTACATTTCGGAGAGTGTGCATTGGAAATGCAGAATTTAATCCCGCCAAGTCCGTTCCATCATTGGACCACAAGATGTACAGCGTTGCGACACCGGTACATGGTGAACATTCCACCCATACGTACAAAGCGTTTGGGAACACACTCACTATGCGTATAGCTAAGGAGTGAAATTCCCTGCCGGAGTCTGTGTTTCCTGAAAAACTTTTTGTGTTAAACTTCATTCAATTAGTCTGTTAAGGCTCTGTTATGTTCGGTTTAAATTTAGCTGATACGAAATGTGAAAACTGTCTAATATTTTGCGCGCACTTAGTTTGAAAGTCAATATTCGCATTCGCATACGCGAAAATTTAATTTGAATATTCGCATTCGCATTCTCGAATGTGAGAAATCAGACATTCACACAAACATCAATAATGCCTTCCTCACCGTGTTTCTTCGCTATGATTTCCTTCAGCGTTTTTGAGAGCTATGTTTTGTTTCAGCTCAATTTCAAATGTTTCATGTTCAGATTTATTAATAAATTTTATTTTTATAATGCTTATTTTTCTTCTCAAACACGAGAACATTGTGTAATTACCTATTCGTTTTTTTAAATTGTGGAACAAAACTGGTTTATACTTCCTCTTTGAGTTAAAACACCTCTCAATATTTATGACAAGCCAGACAGGCGTATGATTTCTTGAAATTACGTAAATAACGTTAATTTCAATGGGTTCTCATTCCTAAATAGCAATATTTTAAGTCACCAATTAAGTAATAATAAATATTGGTATAAATATTAACAATCTGAGAAAAAAGATTTTACGTCCATAAATTTCATACATTTCAGGGAGTATTTTGACGGAATTTTACAGTATAGTCGTCATGCTATATAGGCGTATCAACCAAAAACTAGTGTTATAGAGGAAATGCCCTAAAATTAAGAATCCTACATTAATTGCAGTAGAAATATATAGCTACATGCAAAAAAACAATCAGCTGGCTCAATCACAGGAAAAGTTATTAAGTTTTTTGTCTCTCCTGAAAAGTAGGGGTTTTGTGGATACGCCCCTATGGTTTGAGACCCGCGATATACAGTCCATCCTTCTGTGGAATGCGCTTCCTCTCGATATCAAGACGGCCGAAAGTCGGTATGCATTTAAGCGGAGGTTGCGGAATCATTTTCTACACCAATAGCAGAATCGTCTCAAAACTTCTGTCCTTACTTTATGTAAATATATATATGTAGTATATATAATATATTAAATATATATGTATGTGTATTTTATCTATAATTATTTATACTTTTTAATCTTGTTTTAATACCAAAATTTTCTTTTTGTGCGCCTACCATATTGTCTCTTCACCACCCTAGGTTGACTGGTAGAGAATGCCTAAGGCATTAAGCCCGCCTATGTACTTTTTGTTGCATGAAGATTAAATAAATAAATAAAAACAAACCATCAAGATTTCGTTGTTCTATCTAACACATTTCAACTCTATATTTTCAGTTTGTGGAGTAGTTACAGGAGCACGGAGAGAAAGATGTTCTCAAACATAGTGGATACCCGGCATTAGGATTTTGCCTTTTTTATAAGACTAGCTTTTGCCTGCGGCTTCACCCGTATACATAAAATATAGCCGAATAGGCTATATTTTTTTCACTCAGGAATAAAGCAGCTTTCTATCCGTGAAAAAATTTTAGCAATCGGACCAGTACTTCCAGAGATTAATTACCTCCTACAAACAAAACAAAATAAAAACAACAAGAGCGTGTCGGGCCACGCTCAGTGTAGGGTTCCGTAGTTTCCCGTCCGTCACAGTAAGTGTACCCACTTATGAGTTTAACAAAATGCTTGTGTTAGGAATGAACTATATATATATATATTTAACTACCTATATATCATAACAAAATGTCAAGATGGATAACGGTTATTTACTGTGTATCAAAGTTCCTATGACTGGTGTGTAAGGAAAGGGTTTTATGAAGAAAAGCACAGAAAGACAAGACTAAGTATTTATTTCAATTGGCTTGTCAGTTAATCGAATAAACTACTGGCTCGTTCGGAATCTAGGTCTTCGAGGTGAAGAACGGCCAAGAAACACCTCGGAAGCATTTTATCATCACAATAACATAATTAGAAACATAAGTCACAGTATAACAAATACACAGAATCAAAACAACATTAGCAATAATATTAAGCTATTATATTAAATAACTTACGTGAACTTAGGTAGTCCGTAAAGGTCTAGAGCTGAACAGCAAGTAAGAGGAATTTAATAGAAACCAATCTTATTTATAGGAAAGTCCTGACGCTCAAGTGTCAAACCTTTGGGTTGACACTTAAACATCAAATATCCTTCCACCTTCTACAAATCTCAGGTTGTCGCACAACACACAACTTCTTACATTTTAGTAGAAAAAGTCTTTAGATATTTTACAACCATAATAATATCGCAACAACAATTAATTTAATAAAATAATAATTATACTTATCTTTTAACTCACAATTTCCACACTTGTACACAAACTGTGTAACTTATTTTTGTAGAGAGAGCTCCGCACCGTCCGACGTCTGAACCGAGAAATGACTCAGGACGGTCGGCGCAGCGGCTTTTATAAGCAGTAACAAACAACCATGAGTCACTTGCTTGTTACTGCTTGAACGTTGGTTTTTAGTTTGAATTTAAACGTTATCTTTCAAATATCTATTGTAATTATTATTTAATACATTATTACTATTATATATTTTATATATACATAGGCATAAACTATCACGGCCATACTGACAGTACTTCGTCCTCGAAGTATTACTATGTTATTTATAACATACAAGTAGGTACATTCGATTCACTAATCAACATATACATAACACAAAAACGAAATTCATATTTCATAAATTTCGAGTCAACCAATTGTATGGACACGATGGTCCTCTTAAAATAGGTAACAGAGTATTCTTGCCAACTACATAGACATGTCGATCACATCCACCCGCTGCTCGTGGGATAATCGACACCAAATAGTAGGCCGACCAGCGGTTATTGAGTAATGCCAACTACATAGTCATGTCAATCACATTCACCCGCTGCTTGTGAGATAATTGACACCAAATAGTAGGCCGACCAGCGGTACTCAAATATTTTTTACTCATTCCCAATATGACATTGGTTCTAACATTGACAGTTAGAAAGTTAATCAGGGTATTTATTTTTTGTATCATGTATATGTTTCCAATAATATTTTATGTTGGCAACTTATGTTTTTATAAAAGCCTTAATTTAAACCAAAACATTGTACAGTTGATAAATAATTTCTAATTCAAATCAATAAGATTGAACCTTGAATTGACTTTAAAATATGGCAATGACAAGGTAGAAGTAGTTTCACATTTAAGGTTATACACCTCAATCACAAATTAGTACATATTTAATTACAATATTTTGTCATTAATTTGTGACCTAAACATTTGCAGATACTTGAGCCAAATACCTAGTCACGCCAATTACATTCACCTGCTGCCGGTGAGACCTATTGGCGCCAAATAAAAGGCCTAGCAGCTAATACTTGAGCCAAATATCTAGTCACGCTAAGCACATTCACCTGCTGCTGGTGAGACACATTAGCGCCAAATAGAAGGCCTAGCAGCTAATAAGCAATAACTAAATCATTGTAACAGCTATGTTGATTCTATACACCTAGTTACGGTAAGATTAGATTGATCAACACTAAATTACAGAGCATAATTTTGAATTGTATTTTTCTATTTTGCTTTATTAGAACAGAATGATCGTTTTAGTCGGCATTATTGACTTTTCAAAATAACCGGGAAATAAATAATTCAATGCTATTCCACAGTTGATTCAACACACTAACCCGTTTTAGCAACATAATCAACACAATACATCGCTCGGTCAACCTGACAATATTATTGCAAATTGCTCTTAATGTTGAATTTCTGTTTATACTATATCAGTTATTTACTTCAGACCACAACATTAAATTTTATTTGATATTATCAGTTACCATCACAGCTTGTGACTAAAACTGAGGGTAAATAAAATTTACACTTAACTATCATTAGTTACTTTTGCAATTCTTAAAAGATATCTTAGTAAAATAGTTTTCACGCCCCTAAGACGACTCACTGACCTCAATTTGTTTTCCGACATATCAAAATCTATGATCACGAAACTTTGAAATAGATTATTTACTTTATTGTTCCACATAAACTTTTAATTTTATTTAAAACGAGTAACTTTGAACTACCAGCACACTAATTTTATTCCCTTCGGGTATAATTTTATCAAACAAGACACCCAAAGAAACCATAGCCCAATGACTAGTTTCCGAACGTGAGAATATTACAAAAAACCAGCCGATTCGGCAAACATTGTTTTGAAGTATAAATATTTCTAATGAATATTATGGTAGTTCAATAAAATATAAATATGATTTCCTACCTAACCAACCACTCTACGCTGCCTAACTAACAACTATCCTAAGCTACCTAAATAACTACCCTACTGTTGAGCAAATATAAATTCATAAGATAGATAGATGCCTTTGTAAACACCTTCGTGGAAGAGTGTCTTCGTAAACCTGTTCTTTCGTTTAATTTTCGAACACGAGTGGCGCTGTTGTTTTTCCGTCACCGTCATGTCATGAAAATATTTATTTTTTCTTTGTGAACAAGAATAAAATTGCGTTTATAGAAATCTATTCGACTTTATTGAAATATTACCTAAACCCAATACCTACGCTACCTAACTAAACTATTGACGGTATTACGTTAATAAACTACTAAAATATGGGTACCAACTATTTCCATTTTATGTCAAGTACACTTTTTGTAAAAATACACTCTGGTGATCAAAATAATTATGAATATTTTATACCGAATAAAAATCTAACGATCTTATCTCGTGGCTTTATAGGAACAATGCTAAAAGCCCATCACCTACAGTGAGACATCTTTAGCAAAGTGTTTAGTTTTGTTTCAAATAGCCATCCTAGATGTAACTAATATCGACATAGTCCGTAGACTACCCCCATTTTATATTAATATGCATAATCTTTTTGTACAACTTTATAATTATGATTACAAAATCATGTAGCCTTTTATGTTACTGGTAAAAGAATCGGGATTTTTCTTAATGCTTTGTATTGGGACCAATTTTACGTTTATCTATAAAAACCCTTTACAACACTTATGATACTCAACATTATCTTTAAAAATAAAAAGCAATGCTAACGAAGGTCTTACAGACTTTAGCACAGAATTCTAACACTTCCGTCACTTTACATATTAGAGATATCGGTATTTGTAAAATCTAATCCGCATTTGTTTCCCCTCTTAAATAAAAAAAAATTGCTACTCAGTAAGGCTTATTATAATGTTGCGGAGTTTTTAAACGAAAAATTTTGAGCCATGACTATTTAATATTTTAATTTTACTTTTAATTTTATTATTCTATTTACTGTATTGACTGTAATTTTTATTGATGGAATTTTTACTAAATTATGTAGACTATTATTGAATTGACGGAATTTTGAATGTTTTTATTTGTACATGTTGACTATTATTGAATTGACTGAATTTTGAATATTTTTATTTGTATATGTTGACTATTATTGAATTGACTGAATTTTGAATGCTTTTTTAAGGAATTGATTTTTTTTTGCTTTTTTTTTTAATTAATTTTGTACGCCGATTTACGGCAAAACATGTTGAACTGTATTCACTTTATCACCATCTTAACATACACATGTTTATACAAATAAATGATCTTATCTTATCTTTTAGCTACTGAAGGTACTTGCTATATTTTACCAATGCAGATGCAGTAGCTCGATTGAAGATCCACAGCTCATTTGCAGCTCCGTTTTCCGGGACGGCATGGTGACATCGTGGCGTCATCTTCTTGATGGTAGTAGACTCGACGGTTATAGTTCATGAAAATAACAAGACAAAAGGCATTAAAAATCAGTTGTGTAAGCCAGAGGCCTATCCCACTTCTGATGTTAGGAATGAACTATATATATATATATTTAACTACCTATATATCATAACAAAATGTCAAGATGGATAACGGTTATTTACTGTGTATCAAAGTTCCTATGACTGGTGTGTAAGGAAAGGGTTTTATGAAGAAAAGCACAGAAAGACAAGACTAAGTATTTATTTCAATTGGCTTGTCAGTTAATCGAATAAACTACTGGCTCGTTCGGAATCTAGGTCTTCGAGGTGAAGAACGGCCAAGAAACACCTCGGAAGCATTTTATCATCACAATAACATAATTAGAAACATAAGTCACAGTATAACAAATACACAGAATCAAAACAACATTAGCAATAATATTAAGCTATTATATTAAATAACTTACGTGAACTTAGGTAGTCCGTAAAGGTCTAGAGCTGAACAGCAAGTAAGAGGAATTTAATAGAAACCAATCTTATTTATAGGAAAGTCCTGACGCTCAAGTGTCAAACCTTTGGGTTGACACTTAAACATCAAATATCCTTCCACCTTCTACAAATCTCAGGTTGTCGCACAACACACAACTTCTTACATTTTAGTAGAAAAAGTCTTTAGATATTTTACAACCATAATAATATCGCAACAACAATTAATTTAATAAAATAATAATTATACTTATCTTTTAACTCACAATTTCCACACTTGTACACAAACTGTGTAACTTATTTTTGTAGAGAGAGCTCCGCACCGTCCGACGTCTGAACCGAGAAATGACTCAGGACGGTCGGCGCAGCGGCTTTTATAAGCAGTAACAAACAACCATGAGTCACTTGCTTGTTACTGCTTGAACGTTGGTTTTTAGTTTGAATTTAAACGTTATCTTTCAAATATCTATTGTAATTATTATTTAATACATTATTACTATTATATATTTTATATATACATAGGCATAAACTATCACTTGCATATACGATTATACTACAAACTTAGTCCAGAAATTATTTTGTACAACCTTTTTGTCTTTTTTGTACAAAAACTGTTCTTTCCATCAAGTTCAGAATAATTTTCCTAGAAAGTCCTAATAAAGTTCTACTTTTCAGTTTTTTTTTTATATTTTCTAAACTTATGGTTCAAAAGTTAGAGGGGGAGACATATTGTTTTTTACTTTTGGAGCGATTATTTCCGAAATTGTTGGCATTATCAAAAAATGATTTTAGTAAACCCCTATTCATTTTTAAATACCTATCCAACAATATATCACACGTTAGGGTTGAAATTAAAAAAAAAATCACTTTCCACTTTACATATAGGGGGGCTACCCTAATAAAACATTTTTTTCCAATTTTTATTTTACCATTTTGTCGGCGTGATTGATATACATATTGGTACCAAATTTCAGCTTTCTAGTGCTAACGGTCACAGAGATTAAGCGAGGACGGACAGACGGACAGACAGACATGGCGAAACTATAAGGGTTCCTAGTTGACAACGGAACCCTAAAAACAAACTTTATCTCTTCATTAAAATAATATATTAGTGTATAAAACATTTACCTCAGTGCATCATGCCATCGAACTGAATCGAACTGAATAACTTCAAAAAACGCTTTGACTGGAATCACTAATACAAAAATAATAAACTTTATTAGAAAATGTAACAAATGTTTAATATGTTGAAATGATTGTGAATATTAAATAAATAATGACACTATGAATAGTTCAAAGGCTTGTTCATGATGGGTATCATCAAAGTTTATTCAAATGACATGTCATTTCAAATGAACATTGTATCGTACTAATAATTTTAATTAAACATTTTATCTATAAAATACCAGTCGTCAAATATAAAAGACATCAAAATATCAGATTCAAAATGAAGAAACAGAATACGTTTCTCTCAATAGTTCTTTATTAAGGGCTAGATAACAAAAATAGATCTAATTTAGATAAGTTCTTCATAGTTTTAAATGTAATTAAGAACATCATTTTTTTCATTTGTTCTGTGTCTGGGTGTAATTTATCTATAATATGTATGTATTTAGAAATATATAAGTTTGTTTTTCAGTTGTCTAGTACCCATAACACAAGCTCTGCTTAGCTTGGGACTAGACGGCGTTGTGTGATAGTTGTGGAATATTATTAGTATTATATTATTTATAAGAAATTATCGGAAAGGTTTGTTTATTTTCTACATTTACTTTACCATAGGTACTTTATGAAGAACTACTTATTTACGTTCTTCCTTCCAACGCTGTGTCTTCCGCTACGTGATCGCCATTCCAGAATCTTTCAGCCTTAACGACCATCTGTTCTGCGAGCAATGTGCCGTAATTAAGTGTGGTGATTCTTTGGGTAATTTCGATAACATTTTTTGTCCTGAGGATATCATCATTCCTGATGAACAATTATCATCATCATCTTCCTGCCCTAGTCCCGTTTTATTTGGGGTCGGCGCAACACGTTTTTTTCTTCCATTCTGTCCTGTCGCTCGTCGCGCTATCACTAACTCCCTTTTCTTTCATATCGCTTCTCACACAATCCATCCATCTTTTTTTTGGCCTCCCTCTTCCCCTCCATCCATCCACATGTAGACTCATAACTTTTTTAGCAACATCCTGATGAACAACTATCACATCACAATATAATATTGCCTCGCTACTGCAGTGTGTCGAAGATATTTGTGCAGGCTCGTACTGACGGGTTTCACTCGATTGTTAGCAAAAAAGTGCTTCGCTGCTCAGGAGAGTGAGAGATAGTCGCATCATCATCCTGAGAACTATAGCGAAGAGTTTTAACTCTCCGATTGTAAAAGTTCTATGTGCTAGGGTAAGATGTAGATAATAAGTAATTATTTATTAAGTTACTAACATTGTCTGGATCTTTTTGTGTCCGATATTTTATAAATTTTATAAATATACTAGCTTTTGCCCGCACGGCTTCGCTCCCGCTCTTCCCTACTTCAGCCTACTATACCCTACTCTACCCTACTCTACTCTACTCTACCCTACTCTACCCTACTATACCCTACCCTACTCTACCCTACTCTACCCTACTCTACCCTACTCTACCCTACTCTACCCTACCCTACCCTACTCTACCCTACCCTACTCTACTCTACCCTACTCTACCCTACCCTACTCTACTCTACCCTACTCTACTCTAATAAACCTCACGGAGTCCGAGACCTTTCCAACGAATGCAAAACCGTGGAAATCGGTTCGTGCGTTCTGGAGTTATAGCGTCAGGAAGGAAAACCCGACTTATTTTTTTATAGTAGATATGTACGTACGACTACGTATATACAACATAATTTTTAGTTAATGCGAAACCTGAATCAGTAACTGTATCGATTCCAATAATTTTTACACCAATTTATATTTTTTTTCAAAAATATTAAAAAAGGTCACAAGTTGGACACCACCGACACTAAGTACAACACAGGTCACGGCAGGTCATTGAGGGTATTAGACGCCAGCCAAAAGCTGGGTGCAAGTGCAAAACAACACCTCAGTCGCCCGGATGCCTAGTGATCAAGTTTTTATGCGTACAACCAGTAGCCCGATTCACGTAATGAAAACCGTAACGACATCGTAGCGATTTAGTCGTTTAGACCATTTCCGTATTCACATCCATCAATCGAGTATGAACGACACCGATTTTAAAGTCGTTTGAAATTCGTCGATTTGAAAAAAATCTGTGTTTCATTATCCTGGTAGAATACATAGTAATGTAACTAGAAATAAGTCGCTAGATCGTGAATACCGCTTTTGGATAGGACTTCGATTGAACGACTATAAAACTTCAACATTATTTGGCTTGTTTGATTTTTCGTGATACAGTTATGAAATTTTGTATATAGAGTCTTTACATAAAAATATTAGACACATCTTTCAAGTTTCAAATATACTAAAATTAATCTGTTTGTTTGTTACACCTTCACGCTTAAGGCTTATAGTCCCTTGAACCATCTGGCCAAAATTATGTGGACGCACCTCTCGCACCCGCCTAGGCGGTAGTACGCAATTCTGTGCATTTATTTGCAGCCAACAGCGCCCGAAAAGCGCGCGGCTAACCTTTAAATCCATTTTCTTTGCGAAATATTGATTGATTTACATATGCAATGTTCACTTTGAAGAATATTTAACCACCAATTTGTATGTGTAAAAATGTTTCTGAAGATCCAAGCCGTTTCGAAGGAGTAGGGAGAAGTTGTGAAAAGTTGCGAAATTGCTAAATATTTTTTTAGACAAAAGTATTAATAGCACGAAAAAATCAAATGTTGATAATGTTGTTCATGAATCTATAATAAACATATATTTTTTTCAAACCTGTTAACCTGGCCGTTACCGAGGAGTAGGCTTCAGAAAGTCACTGTTTTGTGGCACTTTTCGGGCGCTTGAGCCTTAAATGGCTGAATAGATTTGAATGAAACTTAGCACTCGGGTAGATCGTGACGAGGCCTGGAATAGGAGAATGCTTAATGTTCCCTTGAATAAATTTCTTTTATCGCGCGGGTGGAATAGCTGGTAGAAGTTAGTTTCAGTATAAAATCTGTTTATTTTCCTACATCTTCATGGTGAGTGGCTATTAACTAGAAACATCACACTAATATTATAAAGATGAAAGTTGGTGGATGTGTGTGTTTATATTTGTTACTTCTCGCTTGAATCCGAATGGATTTCGATAAAACTTGGTACACGGGTAGACCAAGTTCTGGAATATGTTCATAATTGTGTTTCTTTCGGATAATTTTTTACTATCACGCAGGCAAATTAGGCTATTTAAAAGGGTGCAACTCGACATATATTGTCACTGTTTTTTATACAACCGCTCTTACACGATTATTTTTCATTAGATATTTTTGAAATACAGTATCTTGTGGATATTATCTATTGAAATCAATTAATAAATTTATGTAAAACTAATCCAGTAAAGTCTTCTGAAAATGTGCTATTTTGCATGGACTTTGAGACTTCATAACTTACAAAAAAATTAAAAAAGTCAAATGAAAAAGAATAACATACGAAGACTTGCAAATACCAAGATTTTAAATGACGACAATTTTTGTTAAACACTTTCGAGGGTTTAAAAAAACACGTATTTCCTGGAACAAGTTTTGTAAAATATTCGAGTAAATCACGGCAGTACCGAATGCTAACAGTGTTTTCAGGCGTTATCTCTCTTTTTTCGCGTTGCCTTTTCGTTTGCGTTAGATAATAGTAACAAGCTTTTAAACCATGCTCAATGTTCACGATAGGCGAGTGGAAAAGCAGCCACTTATTTAATTATAACCTTAAGCAATTTATGAAACTATCTGGGAACGTTTTAAAATTTAATAACGTATGAAAATAAACCGACTCCATATTTTAATATCTCGTCTTTAGAATGAAAATTTGAAATTCTTAATGTCAAGTTTAACGTTTTATTAAAATAAAGTTATTTGAAGGTACGATCTTGTTAACACGCTCCAAGGGGAGATCGGGGGGGAGAGAATTTGAAATATAGAACTTCTCAAAATAGATGTGTATTTCTGTCATTATTTAATAACGGAAAGCGGTACCGAACTCCTACAGAAGATCAGTACCACTTGAATCAGTACCAAACGTACCTGTTACTTTAAAGTATAAATACTCGTATACCAGGCTTATTCAACTCAGACAGAATATAAATAAGGCGTACCACAATCACGGTGATTGGTCTCTTCTTTGAAGAGTAACCACTCTTAATGCCACATGGCCATGGCCACACCATAACGCGTCTCTAACCAGAGACGCTCCATGGTGCCTCACTTTTCGCCTGATACAGGTCCTCAAGAGACACGGTTGTTTTAGAAAGGTCCTATTTCGAATTACGATAAGATTTCTTACCGCCGAATCCGGTGACTCCCAGGCATAAACCCGGGAGTTACCATTATGAGGCGCCCGGAGGACACGGTTGATTTGACTGTGGAGGTATGCCCCGCTTGGTCAATGCATCGCTCTTGTCCTCGTGCAAGCAATTAGCGGCGTCGACCTCATGCATTCGGCCCAGGCTTTAGTACGAAACTCCTGAAACCGCAAGAAGAATATTTTTTGGTAACTTGAAATATTTTTCTACAAACACACAAACGAAGCCACTGGCAGCAATAAGTTCATCATCATCATCATTTTATCAACCGAAAGACGTCCACTGTTGGACACATACCTCCCCCAAGCGTCGCCACAACGACCCATTCCGTGCGTTACGCATCCATCGGATTCCGGCGACCCCGACCAGGTCATCGGTCCACCTTGTTGGAGACCTTCCAACGCTGCGTCTTTCCGTACGCGGTCATCACACCAGAACCTTTCGTCCTCATAGACCATCTGTTCTGCGTGCAATGAGCCCTGCCCATTGACACTTAAGTTTGGCGATTTGCGAGCTATGTCTGTAATCTTGGTTCTCCTGCGGATATCTTCAGCAGCAAGTTAATCTAATGAAATCAAAACAAAAATTAGATCTCAGTATAATGGAATTTCTAGCATAATATTCTAGAACAGACAGACAAAATCTGGTACGGAGAATGCGCTGGTTCACAATGTTGCACTAAAACAGTAGCTGGCTAATAGCCATGTGCTCTTTCGTCATAAATAACTCACTTGGAACAGAATCCATCTATTGTGCCGAATAGTATACAATTATACATAACACAATAGCTCATACATCATTAGAATTAACTAGACGTAATCTACGCGTATCATTGCTTGCAGAACAGATGGCCGAGGAGACCGACAGGTTCTGGAGTGGCGACTGCACACCGGAAGACTCAGGGTTTGGAGGCCTTCTACAAGGTGGACCGATGACCTGTTGAAGGTTGCGGGAAACCTATATTGTGGCGACCCTTGGGGGAGGCCTATGTCCAACAGTGGACGTCTCTCGGCTGAAATGATGATGGTGATGAATCTACGGGTAGAAGTAGTAGATCCGATTATGTTCGAGATATACGATATACGATATGCTATAGGCGCAACAGTTACATCCAGCGTGCAAGCAGTAATTTCAATGACATATACAAGGAATATGATCTGGATCCATTCACCATTAGTTTGAACTCGGCCAGAAGGTGCTTAAGTCTCAAATTTTTCAAGTAGCATTAGGTTTAATAGTTTATTAATTAGTTAAGGAATCAAGGCAAGCAAGCAAAGTCAAGCAAAGCAAGTCAAGAATTTATGCTGTATCGCGAAGCGCAGCCTGTTGTTTTTGTGGTCACACCATAGTTAATGTATATTATAATGTCTATACGTGAGGACTTGTAATTGGCTTTCTAGTGATTATGGATTCCTTTTTTTTGTCTGGTTTTATTAGCTGTAAGTCCTCCATGTACTAAATAAATAAATATGATTAATATTGAACTTGTGATAATCGCCTTAAGCCTGGCTGTTTTTTCCCCAACAATGACCATATAACATAACTCAAATAGCAGATGTCGGGATGAAGCTACTACCGGAAAAATTCTAACTCTTATCATATTATGATAGAATTATCTTCTATTTTATCAGCACTTTACTGTCATGTGAAGCGATAATACTCGCCCGGGGGATATTATTGACCGAGAAAATGGAAGATTTTGCCGCAAGAAATTCTTGCAACAGGTTGGCATTCCGAATAAATCTGTGTGAAATGTTACCCTAAGATTTGTTATATTATATACACATATAGGTAATAGAAAGTGGTGTACCTATTACTTTTAGGGTACCGTACCTTAAAAAGAAGAAACAGAAACCTTATAGGATCACTTTGTTGTCCGTTCGTCTGTCTGTCTGTCTGTCAAGACCCTTTATTTCGGAAATGCATGGAGGTATCGAGTTGAAATTAAAACCATATTCTCAAATCTGTGGACTCTTGAATCTTTAAAAAAATCAAATTTTTAATTTAACAAGAAAAAAAGATTATTCACTTTATGTGGCCAAATTTTGATTTCTTTGAGAGTGTCGAAATGTACGGTACATTTCGACACTCTCGAAGAAATCAAATTCCTATAAATTTCTTTCTTTTTTTTCTTCAAAAGACAACGGTATCTCAATATGTTTTACGATCAGCCTGAGGCTAGTAAAGATGAGATATTGGTATCTTCCTACTAACATGTTCGGAGATATCGATAGGATTATGCCTGATACAGTTTGAGAAGAACTTAGAGAGAAAACTAGAAGAAATATTATAAAAACAAAATTGCACCTAAATTCAATATTGCCAAACATTGCTCTAAATACCAAGCTGTGGAATTATTTAATAGGTTGCCTACTGACTTGAGGTCATTGATTTATAAACGTACTCTTTTCAAAGTTAAACTTAAAGCATTCCTGTTAAATAAATGTTTATATTCTTTGTCTGAATTAGAGAAAAGTGATGGTAAATATTTTTTATATTTAAGTAATTTACTTCTTCGTACAACTACCATTTAATTATGACATACTCTTAATTTCGTAAATATATCCAAAGCATTGACTTTTCGAGATTTATAAAATTTACATTTAATTCATAATTATAATGACTACCTATTTACAATTTTTAATTTTATTTTTTGACATCGTATTATTTATCTTTTCTTTTTTATTATTGTTTTTTGACTATTATTTATTGAATATTGATTATGTGATTGATTATTGACTATTATTTATTGATTTTTATGTTGTTAATTGTTTAGTGTTTATAACTCAGATTTACTTAGTGTTTATTGAATGGTAATTTACTCTTTGAAATTTAAAACATATAATTTTTTCTAGATGTTATAAATTAATTAATGTACAACAAAATTCAAACACAATGCAAATTGTTATATATGAATAAATGAATGAATGATCAGACAGATTCTTATTTTGTACTAGCTTCTGCCAGCGGCTTTGCCCGCGTAAAAGTAGAAATAAAAAAACATATCTTAAGTGCTATTCGAGGATATGGCTTACCCGCGTATAAAAATTCATATAAATCCATTCAGACGTTTAAAGGTGATGGATTAACTTTAAACACACACTCATACATACAAAACTTCGCCTGTATAAATAATATTTGTGTAAACTGTGATACTATAATATTTGTGTGACTTGTAAAAAAACCAAGGCTCGCAACTCAGTTCTTATACCAAAAAAAGTAGTGGGATCCATGTAATACCAAGTCGGTAATTTATTCAGTCCGTACATAAGGGACCTTGATGACCTATATTGACTTGGCAATCGGAATAAACCATCTAATATAATACGTATTGCTTGTGAAATACATGCCAATGCCAAGTCAATAAAGGTCATCAAGTTCCTTTAAGTAATTACAAATGCCTACTTATAATGCATTTCTCGTAAGAATTCCCTTCGCCGTAATGTTGGTTCCCCTGTAAGACTAAAGAAAAAACTAAAAAAAAAGAAAAGAGTTGCCAACTTTAGCAAAATTATTGTTCGAAATGCGAAACAAAATGGATTTTAACGGTAGTCCCACCACTTTATTAAGATACAATGATACTTATATCAAGTATGCCAACTGATTTTTTAGCATTTTTAGTTGTGTGATAGTTGTGGAATATTTTTATTATATTATTATTCTATGGCATTAAAAAGAACATGATTTGACAAAAATAAAATATTATTTTTGTAATAAAACTATTTATTGTTAAAATAAATCAGTGTTTGCATTATTACGTATTTATTAATAAATACCATTTAATATGTGGCTGTATAACCACATAATAAATCAAATTGTAAACGTTTAGACTTCAAATTTAATATAAACGAAAACCATTTACTACAAACGAAAAGCTACTTTTGTCAGTCTGTCAGTGAAACCCTTCACAAGAATGAATGTCTAGCTATATATTAAAATGTATTAATATTAATTTGAGATTAATGATATTAAATAACTACAAAATTAATGAAATACAAGACAACATTTAAAGTGATTGTATTTACAAATTAACCTCTTGTCTTTCTTCCAAAAAGAGTAGCTGAAAATTATCTCGGCGTTGGCAACAACCGGATATTTAAATAATGCCTTTATACGGGTATTTTTATAGAGGTAGGAAATCGTCTAATGACTTCTTGTACTTTAAGGTGGAGCGGAAGGTTTTACTTACAAAAACCATACCTATGTCCTTCAGTTAATGTCCGCCTAAGCACCTTTTGTGTGAATGCGGGCCCCTTATCCACAAACGCAGTGTCCATCTGGGCCGACACATTATTCACCCGGAGCAGATTAAAAAACTCTAAAAGCTAGGAGTATTCTAAATTTCTTGGAAGCCTCCGGGCTAAAAGAGTTACTCTAACAAGGTGGCGAGTCACAATAGATCTTTTAAATAATAATAATATAATAATAAATCATTTATTTTCAGGCATCTTGGCCCATAGACACATACCTTACAGACTAACATAAATATAAAGTAAATACAGTTTATTGTTAGTAAAAAAAAAACTTATGACTAAGTTAGTAGCACTTCCACTGCACTAATTCACTTTGTGCTGTTCTGTGGCACCTGTCCGCGGAAGCGACGGAACACCACGCCCTGCGGCCAAAAGTCTTCCTTCAACACGAGGGGCAGAAAACTGTTTGGAACTCGCACCACGGACGCCTTGAAATTGACGTTACGGTGCGACTCCAGCAGTTGTACCCTCAGTGCGAACTTCGTCTTTTGGCGCACGTACTCCACGATGTCTTCCACCCTTGTAGTGTGATGTAGGCGGGAGATGTATACTGGAGTGTTCGGCGGAGCGGCACGCAGACTCACGCTAGGAGATGTAGGTGCAATGCCGCAGCGATTCTTGCTGGTTTGCGTTCGACGCTTCCTCCTTTGCACCAGAACGAAACCATCGTCATTCTCGACCTTGTTCTTTGCCTTGTTTGGCACAGGTCTCGTATTAGGGGCGCCAGGGGCGCTCGCGGTGACGCTAGCGAAATCCCTTTGGATCGGATTCGCTGGGGCTGCAAGAACAGGCAGCGGGACGGGGCGAGGGGCTCGTGCGGCGTTGCATGGAGGAGCCGCGGTGACAAGCACGGAGTTGCGGGACGCACGTGTGGAGGACTCTGCAACCTCAGCAATCGACGCATGCGCTGGCGAAGAAACTGCTGACGCGAAGTTCGGCGACAATATATCGAGGCCGGCTCCGTGACGCGTGTTTACGTTCGATGCATCGACTGATGACCTAGTTTCCGCAGCGTTATTGCGAAATTCATTAAATTCCTTGCGCAAATCGGCGACGGTTTTCTCAGATGCATCTAACTTTGCCAGCACATCCGTGAGACTGGCCCTCAGAAAGACAATGTCTTTCAAAAGGCTTGTTACATCGACGTGGTCGAAGGTGACGGGAGGGAGCTTGTGCAGCTCCTTGGCCACAAACGTCGGCACGTCGTCAGGGTCGGTCTCCTTGAACAGCGTGATAATATCCTGCAGGCTTTTCTTTGTCCCGTCACGCCTGCGGGACGGCATCTGGTCGCGCTTATTCAGCACGCTGAACAGCAACAGCTTCGCAGCAGCT
This sequence comes from Mythimna ferrago, assembly GCA_910589285.2. Lineage (NCBI taxonomy): Eukaryota > Metazoa > Arthropoda > Insecta > Lepidoptera > Noctuidae > Mythimna > Mythimna ferrago. The sequence goes on along the minus strand of OU342691.1, from coordinate 5,387,293 downwards.
ATGTCCTCCTCGCTGAAGTTCGTTGCGCAGATCTGGACTGCTGACACCTCGTCCATCACATCCAGCTTCTGCTGCAGGAACGCCAACAGCTCGTACGCCACTAGATTGTCAGTCATGGCGAGTACTTACGAGCAACAGCTTACGCTGCGCTAATCAATGTAAATAAAACGAAAATAACACGTCTACATCGGCACGCGGCACAAGCGAGACTGTGAAGGTGTTAGGTCGCAGTGACTACATCCCCTACACTATAGGTGATGCATAGCCCCTTATCCTCAAAAATAATAATAATGTCCTTCAGTTGCCCTTTGAGTGATAGGACTACGGTTTCTTGACATCTCTATAAGGAGCACGTGGAGCACTACAGGGCATTGACGACTCAGGCTGAGTCATTTTCGGACGCCGAGCTACTCATTGCTCATCGTCGGGTGACTCTCAATTATAAAAGTCAGTTCTCCGTGACGTCATCATCATCACTTCCCCGAGCTTTTTATACTCGATTCAAGTTAAGATTAGACATTTAAAGAAACGTTTTTTACTGACTAATCAACCGATTTTAAATTCTATTCCGTAGGCATAAGGATGGTATAAAAAGCAAAAAAGTGGTTACAAAACCAACTATTTATTGCAGTTGCTGTTTGTCATGCCAGCAACGTAATCAAAATCGATTGAACGGACTGTAAGCAAGGTTTTTTTAAGTGTCTAATGTTATTTTGAACGGAGTATAGCAGCCAATCACACAACTAACCATTACAGCTGCTAGTTTCTATGGATATTCTAATCACCAGCCTCTTCACCATAAAACAGATGCAACTACACTTCGGTAATAACATTATACTCTCGCTCGCTCTAACTCAAAAACGTTGGTATGCGAGTAAAAGAGATGGCAATAGAAACCTCTACGTGCGTGATAATCTTTAGAACTGTTAGGAACAATAAGCCGGGAACACATTCAAAAACTGGAGCAAACAATTTGTGAGCCCGTTCCTGAATTTGAATGGAAATGGTTTTACTTAAGGCCAGGTTCTACTCATTTTGAACTTTTTTTAAACTCTTGAAATCCACAAATATAAAAGAAACCATGAAAAATTATTTTATTAAAATTTTCTATATGGCCAAGGGAGAGCAGTAGTGGCCGAGTGGTAACAGCTCCGACTTACGAGTTGTAGGTCGCGGGTTCAAACCCAGCCAGGCGCATTACTTTGTGTAACTTATTTCATCACCACTGCTCTCAAAACGGTGAAGGAAAACATTGTGAGGAAACCGACATGTCCTAGAACCAAAAATCTGAAGACATATGATATCTACCAACCCGCATTGGTCCCGCATGGTGGATTACCTTTCCCTCTCCTAGAGAGGAGGCCTGAGTCCCAATAGTGGAAACATCATAAGGCCGACTTTACTATGCTATGTCCAGCAGCTGGACAGAAATCAAAACATGATATAAAGTAGTTGGCTTGATAAAAAAAATCGTGAATCTGACCCTAACTTACAATTTCAAACATGTTTGTCTAGGAGATTACGTCACGGAAATATTTGAATGTTACAAAAAAATAATAAAGCATCTTTTACCCCAAGCGAACGCCGGCGTTCGCGCGAACGCGGGCGTTCGCGCGTCATTTAGTTGGACACTAATATTATTAAAAGTCCACGTAGATTATTAAAATTTTGAGGGTTTATTTATTGTTTATGTATCTAAGAATGTAAATAAGAAATTCTTCATAAAGTATGTAAATTTCGAAAATAAGCAACCTTTTCTATTTATCCGTATATCATCATCATCATCATCTTCCTGCCCTAATCCCGTTTTATTTGGGGTCGGCGCAACACGTTTTTTTCTTCCATTCTGTCCTGTCACTCGTCACGCTATCACTAACTATTTATCCGTATATAAACCTATTTAAATGCTTGGGGACTCAGGGGAAGGGCCTCAAAAAATCAAAAATTTTGAACAGAAACAGGGCCGCAAAATCGACATAGACCCGGGCAGAGTTCATACAAAATATTCAGTGGCTACAACCGGCTCTTAATTCAAAACATTTCTTGAACACGTAGCGGCATTTAGGTATAGGTACGAGTATATTCCAACGGTAAGTTGTAGTTTCAAAGAAAAAATGAGCACTAATAAAATTAAAAGCCTGTGTAGCTTACAGCTAATATAGATTTTCATCAAATCATTTTTACTAAAGATTAAAAAAACTAGAAGGATTCAATCGGATTATGGCTTTTTCTCTATAGATTGATTGATTTCTTGCTTTCGCTTGACTGCGAAAGCAAGAAATCACTCCTAGCACTAGTTTATATCAAATAAAAAAATAGATTTCAGGTTATGTTGGACCCCACCAACTGTGTTCCCACGTTGTCGTCGTGGTGGGGCTTGCGTGTCTCAGTGACCTTGAGGGCTATGCCGGTAGAGCTACTCATGCCGGAAGGCCTCAAGCGAGAGACCAGACCAAGAGGAACACACGGCGGAGTCCAGTCGGACCGCCCGGAGGGTGCGCTGTCCAGGAGCGCTGGCACCAACAGCTGTTGGCGCCTTCTGGATAGCGATTTGAAGAGATATGGTTCGCCTCCGGTACGTGTCTGTTCAGCAGACATGACCAGGATGGCGAACGTGCAATGGGGACCCCACCCCATTAAAAAAGGCAAAGCTGTGTTCAGCAAAACATGAGTGCGAGTAGACAAAAATATACTACCCCAGGAGGGTACCAGCTTGCTGGAGAATCCCTCCCCGAGCAGAGCTCGGGCTGCCCCTCGTATTCTGGGGGGGGCACCTACCGCCTCGGGTCTCCGGACCCTGTACCGTCCGTCGTGGACGCAACGAGCCAGGGTGGCTCACACTTCGGCAGCGCGGAGTCCCTGGGACCAGTTCCCAGCACGTCCGCGATGCCAATGGAGGCCGGCCGTAGGTTTGGCCTCAGGGAGGTGAGTGAAGACGCGGCGTCGGACTCAGATGCCGCGTCTTTACTCAACTCAGACGGGAAAGAGTCGGAGTTGGAGGTGCGGGAGCCCCTCCTTTCGATGGAGGTGGAGGATTCCGCATCCAACGGAAGGAGGGCGTTCATGCGCGCCATGCGCTCCGTGTCCGACGACGAGACGGGACCTGCCCGAAAAATCTCGTCGTCGGGGCGGGGTGCGGCCCGAAAGTCGGGCAGAGGGAGAGGGCTCCCCACTGAGACCGCCAGTGAGGGACGCCAGGCCAGCGCCTTGGTGCCGAGGATTCCTGAGGACTTACCAGAAGGAATGGAGGAGGCGATGGCCAAGTTTAGAGCGGTCGTGGCAGCCGCCATCACGAGTGTGGCGAACAAGAGGGAGAGGGTGGCCAAAAAACGCTCCATTGAGCTGGCCAACACTTCTATTGAGGAGGCGCTGGGGCTCGTTTTCGAGCCCTACGAGCGCACCCTTAGCGGGAGGTTTGGCCGGCTCGAGGCAGCCGTGGCCACTCTCCAGGACTCTCGTCCCGAAGGGAGGAGCAGGGAGGAGCAGGGCCGATCCCGGCCCTCGCCCCAGGCGGATAGTGAGGAGGTGGTGTCCCTGCTGCGGCAGGAGCTGGCTGCCTTTAGGGAGCAGCAACAGCAGCAGCAGCAGCAGTTCCAGGGGCACATCCAGCGCCAGCTCTCCGTCCTGGAGGGCATCGTCCTGCGCCCCCCTCTCGCGGCCTCCGGCCAGAAGAGGACGGCGTCGTATGCCACCGTCGCCGCGGCCACGACGGCTGCACCACCCAGGGCTGGCCCCTCGGGGCAAGCCGGGCGCGTGGCCGCGGCGTCGGAGCCTGCAAGGCCGGTCCCGGCGGCCAAGCAGCAGCAGCGGCAGGGGAAGCCTGCCCCTCCCCCGAAGGGTAGGGTGGCGGCTGCCACCAAACCGGCGGGGCCTCCCGCCGCGGCGGCGGCGACTAGGTCGCGCCTGCCGCCTTCTACGCCCGAAGACCCCTCGGCTGGCGCCGAGTGGACGGTCGTCGGTGCCAAAAAGAAGGCGAGCAAGGCGGCAAGGGCGGCCAAGAAAAGAAGGCGGCGACAAGACCGTAAAAAGCGGGCCATGGCTGCTCGACTTCGCGCCCCGACTTCCGCAGCTGTAGTGATCACACTACAGCCAGCTGCGGAAAAGAAGGGCGTCAATTACGATGCAGTCATGGCAAAAGCCAAGCAGGCGGTGATTGGCCACCTCGGCGAGTTCGGAGCCTCAGAGGGCTTCCGGATGAGGCGCACCGCTACCGGTGCCCGAATGCTGGAGGTCCCTGGGGCAAATAGCGGGGAACTCGCAGACGCTCTGGCCGTAAAGATCAGGGCGTCCCTGGACGCCGAGGAGGCCCGAGTGTCCAGACCCACCAAGTGCATCGACATGCGCATTATGGGTCTGGACGACTCCGTTAGGGTGGAGGAAGTGGTGGCCGCCATCGTCAGGGCGGGAGGGTGCACGACCGATCAGGTCCGGGCGGGCACCATCCGCGCTGACAGCACGGGCATGCGAGCCGTTACGGTGAGCTGCCCCGTGTCGGCGGCCAAGGCCATCACGACCGAGGGCCGAAGGCTATTGGTGGGTTGGGTTTCAGCCCAAGTCAAGATGCTGGAACCCAAACCTCTGCGGTGCTACCGCTGTCACGTGGGGCACCACGTGGGGGCCTATTGCGCCGCAGAGGACCGCAGTGACCGCTGCCACCAGTGCGGACAGCCCGGGCACAAGGCCGTTGAATGCCGTGCAAAGCCGCACTGCTACGCATGTGCGGCTGCAGGCAAGCCGGCCGACCACCGGGCTGGGGGCAGGTCCTGCGACCCCCCCGCCAAGGCCAAGGGCAAAGTCAGGCCCATCCACCCTGACACCCTCACCGCAGCAGCCACCGTCTTGGCTGCCGCCGCAGTCGCCGCCGCTCCCGCCGCGGCGGTGCCCTCACAGGGGGCTCGGGAGGAGACTGTAATGGAATGTCAATAAGGACACCATTACGTCTCCTCCAGGCGAACATCAACCACTGCGCCCCCGCTCAGGATCTGTTGCTCCAGAGCATGGCGCAGTGGTCGATCAATGTCGCCGTCGTCTCCGAGCCGTACTACGTCCATCCCCGCTGGGTTCAGGACCTGGACGGCTCGGTGACGCTAATTTCGTCGGCCGCCGCCGGTACCCCGCCCCTCGAGGCTGTTGCGAGGGGACGGGGTTGCGTGGCAGCACGGGTCGGGGACATTGCAGTGGTAGGCGTCTACCTGTCCCCGACCAGAACTCCCGACGAACTCCATGTCTCCCTTATGGAGCTAAGTGCCGTCGTCGCTGGGTTTGGTACCCTCCCCGTGGTCGTTTGTGGGGACTTCAACGCCTGGAATACGGCTTGGGGTTCCCGGCGCACGAACACACGGGGTCGGTTGGTCGAGGACTGGGCCTTGGAGCTGGGCCTGGTCGTCCTGAACCGGGGTTCTGTCCCCACGTTGGTGCGGAGGCGGGGTGAATCAGTGGTGGACCTTTCGTTCGCCAGCCCCGCTCTGTCGCCGCGTGTCGTCGACTGGCGCGTTATGGAGGAGGTGGAGACGTACTCCGACCACCGGTATATCCGGTTGGACGTCTCCGCCGAAACCTCGGCCGCGCCGGTCCGACAGAGCCCTTGCGGTCCGCGATGGGCGCTTAAGCAGATGGACCGGGAGCTCCTCCTGGAAGCCGCGACGGTACAGGCCTGGGTGCAAGCACCGGACAGGCCTGTCGACATCGACGTCGAGGCGGAGTGGTTCCGGGAGGCCATGTCGCAAATTTGCGATGCGGCAATGCCCCGAGTCCGTCCAGGACGTGCTAAGCGCCAGGTGTACTGGTGGTCGCCGGAAATCGCTGCACTGCGCAACACGTGCAATCACGCGCGACGCCGGTACGCCAGATACTGCAGGCGCCGCATCCGCGCGCCGGATGCGGAGGCCAGAGAGGCGGAGCTGTACGAAGGTTACAGAGAGGCAAAACACACCCTCCGAGCGGAGATTAAGCGGGCCAAACTCGAGGCCCGCGACGTGTGGCTGGGGTCTCTGAACGCGGACCCGTGGGGGCGCCCGTACAAATTGATACGGGAGAAACTGCGCCCCTGGGCTCCGCCGCTGACTCAGAGTCTCCGGCCCCAACTCGTGGAGGGTGTGGTGAGCGCTCTGTTCCCTGCGCGAGGGGAACACTCCCCCCCGCCCATGGCTCCGCCTCCGCCAGCGGTGTCTGACGCGGACCGCAATAGCGACGACGACGATAATGCTCCAGAGGTGACCGAGGCAGAGATGAGAGTGGCGGTGCAAAGGCTGAGTGCCAAGAACGCCGCCCCAGGACCCGATGGCTTGCCTGGGAAAGCCTGGGTCCTGGCCATGGAGGCTCTCGGGCCTCGACTGAGAGGGCTCTTCAGCGCATGCTTGGAGAGGGGCCAGTTCCCACTTCGCTGGAAGACGGGGAAACTGGTCCTCATCGCGAAGCCAGGGCGCCCTGCGGACTCTCCGTCCGCGTACCGGCCCATTGTGCTGCTCGACGAGGTGGGCAAGCTCTTTGAAAGAGTGATTGCGAGCCGCCTCGTCGCGCGCCTTTCACGGGTGGGGCCGGACCTTTCGGACGGACAGTTCGGCTTTCGCAGGATGCGCTCGACGGTGGACGCCATCATGCGCGTGCGAGCCCTCACGACGGGGGATGCGGTGTCCCAGGGTAGGCGTGTCGTGGCAGTGTCCTTGGACATTGCCAACGCTTTTAATTCCCTGCCCTGGAGTACGATCCGGAGGGCACTCCGGTACCACCGGGTGCCCGAATACCTCTGTCGAGTAGTCGAGGCCTACCTGTCGGACAGGTATATTGTCTACCCCGGTCACCAGGGAGACTGGAAACGTCGGGAGATGTCGTGCGGTGTTCCGCAGGGGTCGGTACTAGGGCCACCCTTGTGGAACATCGGGTACGATTACGTGCTGCGGGGCGACCTCCCTGACGGGGTCAGCGTGGTCTGCTACGCAGACGACACGCTGGTTCTAGCGCAGGGAGAGTCGTACCGGGCGGCGGCCGCTTTAGCGACACGCGGGGTTGCGATAGTCGTTGGTAGGATCCAGGAGTTGGGACTCGAGGTGGCGCTGCGCAAATCCGAGGCCATGTGTTTTCACGGTCGCGGCCGTCGGAACGCGCCACCGCCGGGTTCCCAACTAACGGTAGGAGGAGTTCGCATCGGCGTCGGGACATCGATGAGGTATCTGGGACTCATCCTCGACAGCCGATGGAATTTCGAGGAGCATTTCCGACGTCTGGCTCCCAAACTCAACCGGACTGGGGCCGCTCTCGGGCGGCTCCTGCCCAACCTTGGGGGTCCAGACGCCTCCTGCCGGAGGCTCTACGCGGGGATCGTTCGGTCCATGGCCCTCTACGGGGCGCCGGTGTGGGCGCTGTCGCTGCAAAAGCGACCGGCGTCCATTCTGAACGCCTGCCAGAGGGCCATGGCAATTCGGATGGTGCGGGGATACCGCACGATTTCCCGCGAAGCGGCGAGCCTTCTGGCTGGCCTACCACCGTGGGATCTGGAGGCAACAGTCCTTGCACACATGCACGACATGCGCGTGGAGATGCAACGCCGGGGTGAAAGTCCTCTGCCGCGACAGGTCACGGCATGGCGGACAGAGCTCCGGCGGGATCTCATGGTGGAATGGCGTCAGCGACTGTCGCAACCCCGTCATGGGCACGCCACAATTATGGCGATAAGTCCCCTCTTTGAGGCGTGGCTGGAAAGACCTCACGGCGTCCTTACCTTCCGCATGACACAGGTCCTCTCCGGAAATGGCAAGTTCGGGAGGTTCCTGTTCCGAATCAAAGCGGAAGTGACGCCCGGGTGTCGCCACTGTGCGGAACGCCCGGAGGACACGGTGGAGCACACAATCGCGGTGTGCCCTGCTTGGGCGGAGCATCGCCGTGCCCTCGTGGGGGTGATCGGCGGCGGAGACCTCTCGCGCCGGGCCTTGGTCGAGGCCATGGTCCGGAGCGAGGAGGAGTGGCAGGCGGTCGCCGACTTCTGCGAAGCAGTAATGCTCGCTAAGGAGGAGGCCGACCGCATCAGGCAACGGCGCTCTCGCCGCCGCCGCCGGGATTCCGATCCCGATTTCCAGCCACCGTAGGCGCGGGCTTGCGGACAGTGAGCAATGGGTAGCTCGCTGTCCGGCCGTCCGGTAACCGTCCGGACCAAGCCCAAGTCGTCGACGGCGCGCGCTGTTCCCGCGCGCCTCAAGGAGTTGTCAGCAACAGCAGGGGCCCAGCCGGGTCGAAGCCTACCGGGGCCAGGGTAATCCGAAAGGGCGCTCGAGCCCCGGTATCGAAGGCTTGAAGGAACGGGATGGGTTTTTTAGTCAGTAAGAGTCTGACACTATCTCCCGCTCCGCCCAAGAGCGGGGGTTGTCATAAGATGATTTTTCCCATCGAAAAAAAAAAAAAAAAAAAAAAAAAAAGGTTATGTTGGAAATATCTACTACTAAAAATATATTTAAAGTTTTTTTTCCGACAGGAAGTGTAATTTAGGCGAAATTTGTAAAAATCATCTAAAAACTAATACTTCACTGTCTCCATCTCTCATCTAAGATTTTCACCAAGTTCTCTTCATTTTTTTTTTCAAAAATTTATAATTTGGTCTAATTAAAATTAAAATAAATCTTCATAACTCAATTCGGGAAGTGGGTACGAGTGTTGTGTCCATTTAATTCCGGCCAGATGTTCAAGGGACTATAAGTCATAACACATCATGTTAAGGCCCTTATTCTATTTTTATAAAAAATCTGCACGACAATGCTGCCACCGGCATGACTTACTGTTATGTCAGTTTCACACAAAGTGTCATTTTAACAGCCCATTCGCGACAATTGTCCGTTATTTTTGCTACACCATTAATTTCACGACTCTTTGTGGTTTATGTACCAACACATTGTATGAGCAATTTCATACGAGTTTGAACACAGTAAGGTTATTTTATCGAACCTGATAAAAATGAGAAAGCCAATAGCTTTGTGTAACATAGGTATATAGCACCTTAATAGGTGTTAAGCAAATAAATTGCTTCAGAAACACCATGCTGTGCTCCATAACTCAAGTAGCAGATGTTGGAGCAAAAACAGTCAAGCTGAAGTGGGATTGGGCTGGTCACGTCGCACGAATGTATCCGAACAAGGGCGAGGATTGTCGCTCACTTGAGGCCGACCGCGTTGAGTGTGGTGTGACAATCTGATTATTTTCGAAGGGCAAACTTGGCCAGAAATGGCCCTAGACAGAGAGGTTTGAAAGGAGAAAGGGAGGGCCTATGCCCAGCAGTGGGACACAAAATAGGCTAAAAAAATAGCACCTTGAATTTCTGCAGGATTGTTCGAAAGAGTTACCGCGGTCCTGAAACGCAAACGAGAACAGAAGAAACACTAGTGGTTTGTAGTCAGTAAGAGTTTGACACTCCCTTTTGCTCCACGCAGAGTGGGACGAATTATTTGATGATTTCCTACTTCAAAAAAAACACCTTTAATCTACATACTACGCACACATTAACATAGAAGCACAAGAACTGGCCTGTTGGTCTAGTGGTTAGTGGCCCTGACTGCTATGCCGGAGGTCGTGGGTTCGATTTCCACCCAGGACAAATGTTTGTGTGATGAGCATGATCATTTGTTCTGTGTCTTTATCTATAATATGTTTGTATTTAGAAATATTTAAGTATGTTTATCAGTTGTCTAGTACTCATAACACAAGCTCTGCTTAGCTTGAGACTAGACGGCGTTGATAGTTGTGGAATAGCAAAACTGTATAAGCAAAAAAAATACAGGCCACTGCTTATTAATTGACATCACTGGTATCTAGACCATGTAATGGAAGACTATGTACGCAAGTAAATCATATGCAACTTTTAAGTTACCTGCATAAGACTCGTATCATCATCATCATCATTTCAGCCGATATACGTCCACTGTTAGACATAGGCCTCCCCCAATTGTCGCCACAATGAACGATCCTGTGCGTTTCGCATCCATCGGTTTCCCAAAACCTTCGCCAGGTCATCGGTCCACCTTGTAGGAGGACTTCGACCGCTGCGTCTTCAAGTACGCGGTCGCCACTCCAGAACCTTTCGGCCACAACGGCCATCTGTTCTGCGAGCAATGTGCCCTGCCCATTGCCACTATGACTCGTATACATATGTACGCCTAAATAACTAAAAATAAACCAATGAATGATTTGACTCAACGATGTCCAATGGCTACTAAACAGTAAGTATACTAACTGTCCCCGCACACGGGCCTCAAAAAAACGCCGCCACACAAAAAAAAACAACTGGAAACGGCCACAAAAAAAAAGCCAGAAGCGGCCGCAAAACACAGCTGAAGCGCGCGATACCTCTTGTGTTCGGTGAAGCTTGAAGCCGTTTCAAGCGTTTTTTTGTGGCGACACCGCCGCACACGACCCACAAAAAAAGGCCGCCTCAAAATTAAGCTTGAAGCGGCGTTTTTTTGAAGCCCGTGTGTGGGGACAGTTGGACGCTTTTAACACAAAATACCATTAATATAAAATTTCATGAAGCTTCAGTACGAATTTTAAAGAAAAAAAAAAAAATCAAACGAGAAGTTCACAAAAAAATTGCAAAAGATTTTCAACGCTACACGTTATGCAGTTTTAAATTGAAACACATTTTTATATTTTTGTTTTGAAGTCTTCATCGGATGTTTTGGTTTTATTTTGTTCTGCGGCTTCACCCGCGTGAAAGTAGAAAATTATCCCAAGGAAATTTCATGATCACCATTTCAGCCGTTAAACGTCCTCTATTGGACTTATGCCTCCCCCAAGTGTCGCCACAACGAACGGTCCTGTGCGTCTCGCATCCATCGGATTCCCGTAACCTTTACCAGGTCATCGGTCCACCTTGTAGAATGCCTTCCAACGCTGCGTCTTCCGGTACGCGGGCGTCACTCCAGAACCATTATGTCATCACTGGCAACACGCACCGGTCATAGACTTTCGTCTTGAGACACTGTGGTATATTGGACGAGAAGATACTGCGCAGCTTTCCGAACGCTGCCCAACCGAGTCAAATTCGACGGTTGACCTCTTTCTCGAAATTAGATCTAACTAACTGAATTGTCTGTCTGAGGTAGGCACAACTTTGAGTGTAAAGTCTCCGATCTTGATAGAGGGCTAGAAATTTAATCCTAGGATAAAAAACCGGCCAAGAGCGTGTCGGGCCACGCTCAGTATAGGGTTCCGTAGTTTCCCGTCCGTCACAATAAGTGTTCCCACTTATGAGTTTAAAAAAGGCTATTTATTTGTTACGTTGACATACTAAGTACGGAACTCTAATAAATACGGAACCCTAAAAACGGGCCCACAAAGGACGGTGATAACTAAAACAGTATGCAAGTAGTAGAAATTTCAGCGATTGTGCACTCGTAAAATTACGAATATATTTAAGAAGCAACGAGTTTTTACCACGGTAGGTCATGAAAGTACGGAAAATCTTAACATCGACTTTTTAAAAAGATGACGTCTTTACGCAACGCCATCTATCGAACCATTTATGAACTGGTTTTTACTTTAACATTTTGATAGATGGCGTTAAAAAAACGAATTTTAGTTTTGTTCTAAATTGCCTTAGCATGTTCCTGATAGGAGTTTTATATATATTTAGTTATAAGATAATACCGCCAATGCCAAGGAGAAACCAACCGAACAATTCGTTAATACCCGACCCCACCAACTCAGGAAAAATCCTAACAGCGCGAACGCGAAATAGCCATCGCGTACAGCGCCATTTCTCGGGGAATTGGGTTACTAATTAATACATAGGTACCAGAAGAAGTTTTCGGTGGTAATTTTGGATTGCGAGAACCGATTTTAATAATTCTTTTTTTGTTTGAAAGAAGATACGATAAAGATACGATAAAGTATATATAAATAAATATAAATAAATAAATAAATACGTTCAGGATAATAAAATATGTAAACGAAATTAACAAAAATGCTTGCATATACGATTATACTACAAACTTAGTCCAGAAATTATTCCCCTTTATTTATTTTTTATTTATATTAACCTTTTTGTCTTTTTTGTACAAAAACTGTTCTTTCCATCAAGTTCAAAATGATTTTTCTAGAAAGTCCTTATAAAGTTCTACTTTTCAGATTTTTTAAACTTATGGTTCAAAAGTTAGGGGGGGGGGGACATTGTTTTTATCTTTTGGAGCGATTATTTCCGAAATTATTGACATTATCAAAAAATGATTTTAGTAAACCCCTATTCATTTTTAAATACCTATCCTAGAACCTAGATATATATTGTCTATAACCGAATATCATAATAATATGTTGGAAATATGCTCCAACTGCAAATGAGCGTGGTATTACGTTTGTATGGAAATTCATCCGTCGACGGCCCCTTAAGTGTGAGTGCATGGATAAGAGCATCGGTAACTTTGGTTTTTGTCTGACGAAACTTGAGTTAGGTCTGTTTTTTTTTCGGTTTAATATCATCCAGATGACATCGTGTCATCGATAGTGTCCGACTTTTACTGACTAAAAAACCCACCCCGTCCATTCGTTGTCTTTCATACAGGGGCCCGAGCCTTCCTTTCAGAAGCAGACCCTTGACCCCAGTAGGGTTCGACCCTGCTGAGCCCCTACGGTTGCTGACTACTTCTTGATGCGCGCGGGAGCAGTACGCGTCGTCGACTTGGGTTCGGTCCGGACGGTTACCGGACGGTTGGACAACGAGCTACCCATTGCTCGCCGTCTGCAAGCCCGTGCCTACGGTGGGTGGAAATCGGGATCGGAATCCCAGCGGCGGCTGGGGCGTGAGGTCCGTTTAGGTCTGTTTAATTAAATCGACCGTTTTTAAAGTAAACCTGACCTCTCTTTAATCACATTGAGCCTCTGGAATATACCGACTGAGTTTATTGGAAGGAGTCTAATCTGATTTAGTATTTTAATAAATATTCGCCTTATATACTTTCAAAGTGATTATTTCATTGAAATCTAATTTCCGGATTACTTTTCAAAGTTCACAGACTTCCGACTAGATTAGTTTTGTATATTAAAAGATAAGAAAGCTTTTGAGAAAACCCCATTTTCTATATTAAATGTATAATTAATTTTGTATTTCCTTGTTTATAAATTATATTACTGAAGTATCAGTTAATATTATTTAATAGTGACAAAATATTTCTTGTTATCGACGGTGAAGCTCCAACACCTAACGCCCTCTTGCTCCACGGTAGAGCGGAAGAATTCACCTGTCGATTTATTATTTATAATTACGTATGTATTTGAACCCTTGTTTTCTTAATAATCAATTCTTTTTTTATGCACCTGCCATGTTTTTACCAACCCGCACTGGGCCCGCGTGTTGGATTACGGCCCAGTCCCTCTCATAGAGAGGAGTCCTGTGTCCCAGAAGTGGAAACATTAAAAGGCTGATGATGATGTTTTACCACCCTTGGTTGACTATTAGAGAATGCCTTTGAGTTGCATGAAGTTTTAATCTTCTTTAATATAAAAATGAATCGCAAAATGTGTTGGTAAGCGTATAATTCAACAACGCCTGGACCGATTTCGCTAATTTTTTTTTTTGTTGTGTTCGTTATTATGAGGAGAAGGTTCTTATGGAAAAAAAAAATGAAAATTAGGGTAGTGTAGGGTAGTGTAGGGTAGAGTAGGGTAGTGTAGGGTAGAGTAAGGTAGAGGAGGGTAGAGTAGAGTAGGGTAGGGTAGAGTGGGGTAGAGTAGGATAGAGTAGGGTAGAGTAGGGTAGAGTAGGGTAGAGTAGGGTAGAGTAGGGTAGAGTAGGGTAGAGTAGGGTAGAGTAAGGTAGAGGAGGGTAGAGTAGGGTAGAGTAGAGTAGGGTAGGGTAGAGTAGGGTAGAGTAGGGTAGAGTAGGGTAGAGTAGGGTAGAGTAGGGTAGAGTAGGGTAGAGTAGAGTAGAGTAGGGTAGGGTAGAGTAGGGTAGAGTAGGGTAGAGTAGGGTAGAGTAGGGTAGAGTAGGGTAGAGTAGGGTAGAGTAGAGTAGAGTAGGGTGGGGTAGAGTAGGGTAGAGTAGGGTATAGTAGGGTATAGTAGGCTGAAGTAGGGAAGAGCGGGAGCGAAGCCGCGCGGGCAAAAGCTAGTAAATAAATAAAAATATGTTGCCACGTTGAATGGTAATGCTAATTCTTTGAGCAAACAACGTTCCAGCTCTCTGGTCAGGCAAAGTTGAAATGTTAATACTCATTTCAGTAACGAAACATAGTCACACCTACCATTTAAGAATGATAGTGCAAAAGAAGCAAACGGGGCTATGAATTTCATGTCAGGTCAGAAGGGTGTGGTTTTCTAGTACTTACATACATACATACATAATCAGCCTTTTAATGTTCCCACTGTTGGGACTCAGACCTTCTCTCTAAGGGAGAAAATGGGCTGTAATCTACCACGCGGGCCCATGCGAGTTAGTGAATGTCACACGTCTTCGAATTTTTGGTTCTGGGACATGCCGGTTTCCTCAAGATGTTTTCCTTTACCGTTTTGAGGGCAATGGTGATGAAACAAATTATACAAAGTAATGCGCCTGGTGGGGTTTGAACCCGCGACGTACAACTCGTAAGTCGGGGCCTTTACCACTCGGCCACCACTGCTCTCACCTAGTACCTACTCCAAAGTACTAGCAGTTCCCCAATTTCACTTGCGATAGATGTTGGTCGCATATCGACACGACACTTTGAAAGGCCAACTGTCCGGTAACCGCCTGCACCGAGCCCTAGTCCCCGATGACGAGTACTGTTCCCCGTGCGCCTCAAACAGGTGGCAGCAAAACCATAGAGGCTCACTAGGGTCACGGGAATTTCTTAAAGAGAAACCTGTGGGTCCTACGTGCACATTAGAGGCAAATTCCAACTCTCTACCTCTTAGGGTTTAATAAGATACAGCCTGCGGGCAGACGGATACACAGACGGATAGACGGACAGCGGCTTAGTAATAGAGTCTCGTTGGCACCCTTTGTGTCTACATCTTCTCAGTCGCTACACTCTTGCCAGAGTGGTCGTGGTCATCCGTGGCCCTGCATTACGAGACGCTCTACTTTTTAAATACCTACGGAACCCTAAAAAAGATACATTTTCTTGAATGGAAAAGTATTTCATGCCGATCTAAATTTAACACATTTTGTCGACACGCCTCTAGCCTAAATAACATGCCACAAAAACACACCCAGTAATTTTACCTAGCAATCATCACTTCTAATTCATAAACGACTCCTTTTTACGAGTTACGGAAGAAATATAAATGTAAACTGGTGTCTTGCACGCTCTGTTAATATTTTGTGGGAATTTCACCCACAATTTGTTAGAAGTACAGCTCATAATTGCTCGACAGGAAAGTTCGATGCTATCAAACAATTTTAAGTGAGCTGAATATGTAAAGTCGTTTTAGAACTATATATAAAATACGTACATAGTTAGGGCAGGTCAGTTACCTGTTTTTTATGTGAGTGTTGTGTCCCACTGCAGGGAAAAAGCGGCTCTTCCATTCTTCCACTTTTCTCTGTCCCTAACTACAACTGACTACGAATCCTTTAGATATAACTCGTCACGTCATCTCCTTTTATTCCTACCACCTTTAAAAACTATAAAACCATGTCAAAGCGTTGTATAGTTTACATCAACGTCATACTTATAAACTAGCCATATCGGCTCAAAAAAGCACCAAATTTTAAATACGTGACTTAGTTTTACAAATGGGACATATTAATAATGTGGTACATATGCCTCGTTTACCATAGTCGTATATTGGTCCAGGTAAACACAGCTGTTAATAATAATAAAATCTCTTTATTTCCTATCACCTAACAAGACCAGTCGCTGCTACCAACAAAATGTATACAGCTCTAGAGAGTTACTCACCCGTTACACACTTGGTGTCCGTTTGGTTGCGCAACAAATTTGGTGGCACGACCAGCTTGGACGTGTGGCGACTCTGGTGTCTGTATGGTGTCTAATTTGGTAACTTAGAGCTATATTTTGACTATGGCGGCGTAACTGTTCGCGCCACCATGGTGTCCCAGTGAAATATAGCTTTAAGGGGCCGGCGACGGATGAATTTCCACATTACGAAGAATTACAAACGTAATACCACGCTCATTTGCAGTTGGAACATATTATGATCATATTCGGTTATAGACAATATTTATCTAGGTTCCTACGTCATTCTTTTTTAAAAAAAAAACAAATAGAAATTTAAGCGAATTGTATTTCGCACTTTTTTACAGCTTAAATGGCAAAACATGCCATTTGGCTTTTCCTGTATTAAAAATAAGAATATTTCTAATATTCTCGACGTAGGAACCTAGATAAATATTGTCTATAACCGAATATGATCATATGTTGGAAATATGCTCCAACTGCAAATGAGCGTGGTATTACATTTGTATGGAAATTCATCCGTCGCCAGCCCCTTAAGAGTTACTCGTACATAAATTTAAATTTCACTTATAATTAATTTTTTTTTCATTCACCATCATTTTGTTGAATAGGAACCCCACCTTGGATATAGGCCTCCTCCAGTTTTCTCCTGTTCTCTCTGTCTTCAGCCTGCTTACTCCAGTCCTTGCCGGCTGTAGCTACAATGTCATCGCTCTATCGCGTCGTAGTTAAAGACGCTTAGCTGCATTTTAGTCAAGCATGACTAGATAACGTACTTTTAGTTAAGTAAATTTAGAAAAAAATGATACATCAATTAGCCGTTAAAGTATGTTAACTTCTTTATAGAGAAGTATTGTGGCTTAGCCGCTTTTTAATAAAGAAAGTAACGAACTTTATGTGGTTTAACTGCTCAGCAATGTTCTGTATCTCTAAAACTATTAATCATAGAAAACTGATCCTTAGACCAAAAGATAGAGCATCGAAAGTTGTATAAGGCTACATTAAAAAGTGAAAAACGACCAACAGTGGCTTAACGGCCTTTCAGATAATGGACGGCAGCATGGCCAGCCCATCGCCATTTCAAACTTAGTCAGTAGTGTCGAACATCAATTAGATAGTTTAGTTTTCTTTCGTATGAATTCGCTTCTTATTTTTTACTAGCTGTGCCCGCGACCTCGTTCGCGTGGATTACAGGATTTTGAATTTATTTTTTCTAAAATAAAAAAAGCCTAAGTTACTCCTTATTACATCAGCTACCTGACAAAAAAAGTCCCGTCAAAATCGGTCCAGCCATTTCAGAGATTAGCCGGAACATACAGACAGACAGACAAAAATTGTAAAAAAAAATATTTTGGTGTATGTACCGTATATAATTATATTCATATGCATGTAGTAAAAAGCGGTTATTTCAATATTACAAACAGACACTCCAATTTTTATTTATATGTACCTATAGATATTTTCCTTATTATCAAAAGTTTTCTTTTCATTGCTTTTTGGCAATTTACTAGTTTTGAACGCAGCTGTTAGCTCCTATAAATTCCAAACGTGCAACTAGTATGTTCATATACCTAAGTAAAACAAAAGTCTTGCACCACTAGTACAATAAAGACGATCTCTAACTTTTTCAATCTGTTTCCCCTATTGTGCACTCCACTCCACCGCTCTCTGGTTTTGGAAACTACCTCGTTTCAAGTGAAGTGAAAATAAAGAAAGTTTCACTACAGTCTCAGAACAAAATAAAGTCGGTATTTTTCTTAGTTTCTTTACTTTTTCTGGAAACAAATCGTTAGCATGTTTTCTGAGTTTTTTCGTTGAAAATACAAAAGTATAATTTTCTGAGAATTTCATTTATAATAATTAGATGTTTTTTATTAGAAAATTTTTGATTACAGAAGTGTTACTATCAATACTAATATACTAATAAAAATATTATAACGCTAAAGAGTGTGTTTGTCTGTTTTTTGATGAATAATGCGCTTATCTCAGAAACTACTAGTTCGAAATCGATAGGTAGGAGTACATTGGGTGAATCCGACAGCTTTCACCCGCATCATCTTATACCAATTAAAGTGTAGTAATAGCGTGACTAGAGATGTGCAATATTGCCAAATTCCCATATTGCTGGCAAAATTGCCATCAATATTCATACTTCGGGCAATATTTCCACCAATATTCCCACTTCACGCCAATATTGCCGGCAACGGCACATCTCTAAGCGTGACAGGTGAATGATGTGCAACAAGATGGAAGAAAAAAAAAGTTTTGCGCCGATCATCATCATCGATCACATATAACACGGGACAATGCCATGAAGGTGATGATGGTTAAGCTGGACTAATTTGCGCGTACAACAAACTGCATTACTTTTTATACATTGATACATATTTCTCTACAGCTTTTGACTTGACATCACGTGTAATGCGACTATGTTGTCAATATTTTAACCGTCTAAATAAACACTAAATCCAAATTTAACTTAACATAACACGAAAGTCCACAATTGTTAAAACAAACCATTTTGTATAAAGAGCACAATATTCAGCCTTTATTTGGATAAATGCAAACAGGCAGTAATTCTAAAAATATTTGAATTTTCCCTCGGCTTTTAGCCACTTTACCAATCCACTCGACCCACTCTGGCTAGCCAGTATTTTTGTTAATCTGCGCGTACATTTTGATGTCCAATGTTTTCTGCTATCCTATTTTGCAAAGTTTCTGTATTCTGAGTGCCTAGTGTGAGCAGTGCCGTAAATAGGGCGGTGCCACCGGTGCCCAGGCACAGTGCGTAGACTCCGAGGGGCGCAAAACTGGCCAAACATTAGCAGCAAAACCGAGACTATTATTTTTTCGTTTTGCTCCTAATAAGTCCCCGCTGCGCCTCTAGTGCTCGATTCCAATACATACCATGAAAAACGTCTGTTCACATAAACAAAACATTGCGCTCATTTTTTTTTTTGGCAGCGCACGAGCGTATTTGTGCTTGTTAATGATGTACGTGTGATCAAGGCATGAGGGTCCACACAAATAGGGCGCAGTTATGGAAGTTCGCACAGGGCGCAGAAAAGGCTATTTACGGCACTGAGTGTGAGTTTGTTTTGTGCAAAGATTTTTTATATCCTACTAACGTTAACGTGATCGACACGTTTCTGACGTTTGTTTTATATTATTCCAGATTATTTTTTTATATATAGCATCTTTTTTGTAATGTGAACGTGAGAACACTGTATACTCCACAAACTCTTAGACTACTTCTTATTACGACTTACTTTTTTTATTAACCTTTCAATCGTGAGAATTACAGACACAATAGAAAGACAATAGGTGCGCGAACGCGCCCGTTCGCTTGGGGTTTAATGAATTAAGATTATTTTTATTGTGCTTTTGTGTACAATATTTGACTGGTCTACACTGTTCTTACATAATATCTATCAGTATTGTAATAACAACCACTTTTTTTTAAAGAGTATCCATGGAGTTTCTTGCCGGTTCTTCTCCATTGGAAACGACCAATTTGGAACCGTGCACTAGCTTCTGACGTTTTATAAGTGCCTTTGTAAGCCTATGTGAAATAAAATATTTTGACTTTGACTTAACCTTGACTTTGTCTGTCCGATTGGCCCGCTCCAAGTTCTTAACCAAGCTTTAGGCGTTCAGCACAAAGAATCGCCAAACTTAAGTGGCAATGGGCAGGGCACATTGCTCGCAGAACAGATGGCTGTTGGGGCCGAAAGGTTCTGGAGTGGCGACCGCGTACCGCAAAACGCAGCGTTGGAAGGCCTCCTATAAGGTGAGTCCACTTTGTAGGAGGCCGATGAAGGTAGCGACCTGGTGAAGGTAGCGGGAATCCGATGGATGCGGGACGCACATGATCGTTCGTTGTGGCGACGCTTAGGGGAGGCCTATATCCAACAGTGGACGTCTATCGGCTAAAATGATGAGACGTTTATCATGATCTAATCCAGCCATTTTAAACAAGGGCGTCGCAAAAAAATTAGGGCATATAAACAAAGGTTCAGCGCTAAAAACCGGCCAAGTGTGATTAGAACTCGCGCACAAAGGGTTCCAAGCCGTCCGCAGCAAAAAACAAGCAAAAAGAAACATTTTTGTTTATTTTATTCTCTTTTTAGTATTTGTTGTTACAGACGTGACAGAAATATATCATCTATGAAAATTTGAACTGTTTATCACGGATCATGAGATACAGCCTGTGCCTCAAGTCTGCTATTACAATAGTGTCAGAATAGTCTATCATTGATTTCATAATTGTTGATTTTGACAAGTTTTGGTAATCTGCTAATACAATGGCGTCATTATGATTTTCCAATGGTCAACCACTGACATTCCACTGAAAGAAATGGCATAGAATGGTAATCTCGTACATAATGACAAATGAATATCTGACGTATGCGGTAATCTGCAAAATTTGATCAGTGACCTACCATTACGACGTCATTGCGCAATTAGTGCTTTTAATAAGCTCGTTCTTGTCATTCTACCCCAATTATATTACGAGACCATTGACCATTGACCGATCAATGATCGATCATTATGAATTAGCAGATTACAAACTTTTAGCAAAATGACAATAGGATCGTGTTGGAATGACGAATTTATAAAAATAGCAGACACCCCCTTTTTTTATGGTGGGAAAAAATCATGCATTGACATCCCCCGCCCTTGGGCGGAGCGGGAGATAGTGTCAGACTCTTACTGACTAAAAGACCCACCCCGTTCCTTCTAGCCTTCATACCGGGGCTCGAGCGCCCTTTAGTTCGCCGTCGGCGACCCCCTCCCCTGCCCCCTGGCCCCTGGTGTTAGACAGACAGACAGACAAACGGAAAGTGGAGTCTTAGTAATAGGATACCATTTTATCCTTCGGGTAGGGAACCCGAAAAGATTGGGAACCCCTGGATTAACCTTTCCTAGGGAAAGCAACTCTTAAAGAGAACCTCTGTTTATACATATTATTGTACCGTTCACAACAATAATTCAAGATTTTTGTATTATTGTAAGCATAGCATCAGACTACTAAGTTCCCACTGCTGGGATACGAGCCTCGCTCCTGCAAAGGCAATAAACAATACAAAGCCAAGATCCAATTATTAAAATAAATACTCATTTGTCTCGTTTGAGGGACCTCTTTACATTTTGAGAAATTAATAATGAAACATCTGTTTATTTCATCGTTACACAGAAATTAATAAATGAGTTGATAAACAAAACTTGTTTATGCGTAGTGTTTACTTGTTATATAACGTATTATGATGTACCAACGGCTATTTGATTCCTAATAGCTTAAAAAAAAAAAAAAATAGCAAAAAGACGAGCTAGACAAACTGTATAGGACCTGGCTTGTAAATAAAACAATATTTCATCTTTTTGGGTACCTCTGATGATCCCGGGTAAGCCTGATGATCAATAATGTTCAGTATTATACTGCTTATGGAGTAGTTTTCGGCTCACCAATACAGCAATCTATCTATATATACACCGTTAAATTTTGATCGTTTTAATCCCGTGGAGGGTCGATCCGGTACATGAAACAGTATCGATTTGTAAAGATAAAATCAAAACATAAAGTACCTTTTTTTTAATTTACGCATGTACGAAATTAATTTCTTTATGAAAACGTCAGCTGAGCGAGTCCAATGACCTGTAGCTAGTAGTCGGCGTTGCGTTATTTATTTACTCTATTGTATGTGTGGTGTATTGGCTATACACCACATATACAATAGAGTAAATAAATAAACAAAAAAAAACTGGGCAAGTGCGAGTCGGACTCGCGTACTGAGGGTTCCGTGCAAACTACAATTCCCGAACGGAGTCTCGAACATTTTTCCGAATTGCAATTTTTTGACGTAGGTAACAACTTTACAGTTTTCAGATTTTTTCCTATACCTGTGCTATAAGACCTTGCTTTGTGCCAAATTTCAGAATTCTGGGTCAACTGGAAGAATCTTATGAATTTCGATCTTTGAGAGTACCAAAATATAGGTTTTTTGCGATATAAATGGCCGTATCTTTTTTATTCTTAACTAAGAAGTTTGATTTTTTCACAACTTGAAGGGACCGCAGACCTGAGTATATGGTTTTAATTTTAACTTAATACCTCCACGCGTTCTTGAGATAAAGGGTCTTGACAGACAGACAAACAGACAGACGGACAGACAACAAAGTGATCCTATAAGGGTTCCGTTTTTTCCTTTTGAGCTACGGAACCCTAAAAAAAAATTTGCTTATTCGGTCTCAAACGGTTACATTACAAATGAAAATGAAACAGCCCCAGTAAGTTATTAATAAAATAATACTTGAGTTGAAGTTGTTTCGCTCCTTCCTTTAATTGATACTACTACTTAGCAACAAATAAAATAAAATTTAAAACTATAAACAAACAGTAACAACGACTTATAAATTAATAAGCAGCTATGTGTAGTGATGTGTATGTGTATGTTAGTGTGGGTTTAGATGTTTTGGTGGTTAGAGTTATAATAGAATCACACTGATTTTGTAAAGGAGAAAGTTTGTATGTGTGTTACTCCTTCACGCTCAAACGCCTACGGTAAAATTCGGCATACAGTCAAAGTCAAATCTTTATTGCACAGATAGATCATGTCCTGAAAAAACATAAAATACTTGGAGTATATTACCTAGGAGTATATTTTCTTGGGAATATTTTTTAGTATCACGCGAGCCAAGCCACTAGCAGCAGTTAGTTGTAACACAAACACCGAAACTCTTTGAACTAACCACTTTTTATAGAGAGCGAATTGAAACTTTGGTCAAAGAAAAAGAACCACTATTTCTAAAAATGTTTTAATTTTTTTCGGCTTTTGGACACTCTACACTTGACCCGTTCTGGTTGGCCAGTATTTTTGTTATCTACATTGTATATTTTGATGGCCAATGTTTTCAGCTGTCCTATTTCTCAGAGTTCTGTATTCAAAAAGCAAATGAGTCCCACTTGTTAAGCTGCGTAGGGACACAAAATTTAACTAAAGATTTTTAAATAAGTTCGTTTTACAAATTATAAGATTTAACTGCTTACAAGTGAATCTGTGTGTGATTAAAAGAAATAAACAAAGCAGTTATTAAGACTGAAATTAACTACAGTTATTGGGATATAATTTTTGGTTTAATAAATGTCAATGTCTACAAAAAAAAAACATTTTAGGGTTCCATACATCTCTATTGGACTAAACCTATTTTTCAATACTCTCAAAGGAATCAAAATTTATAGGGTACTTTCCGTTGACCCAGAATTCTGAAATTTGACATAAAGCAAGGTCTTATAGAACAGGTATAGGAATAAATCTGAAAATAGTAAATTTGTTGATACGTCACATAATTTTAATTTTGCGATTTCAAAAAATCTTCGAGATTCCGTTCGGAAATTCAACCATTTACATAGGTAAGTTTGTACAGAACCTTGGGTGCGCGAGTCCGACTCGCATTTGCTCAGTTTTTTTTTTAATTCGTTTCATCAGAAATGATCTCTTATGATGATGAGATTTTAAATTGATATTATTTCTTTATTATTGTTCTGTACCTAAATTTTAATTACATCTAATTTTTAAATTAAAAAATACTAAGAATTTAGGTACGCATTTGTGAATGTTGTGCACGCCTGTAATTGGTTTGTTTGCACTGTACAATCTTCTGCATGTTCAACAGGAAAATATTGTAAACAAATTGTTGGTGTGCCTTAATAATAAAATAAAAAATAAAAAAAATAAAATAAATCTCGATTAATATTCTTCAAAAAGTCTTCTTAAGTACTAGTCTCATAAAAAAATAATACAAACACACAACCTCAAAAGTCTCGAAGTCCCGAGAATTCCCGGGACTTTGATTGTAGGCTGTCTCGTGTCCCGGAACTTTGAAATTGTTGACAATTCCCAATCCCTATATATTGTATTGTATATTATAGAGTCAAGAGCAGTGCGGATCTTGTTGGACCAACGTATTGGGCTGCGCCCGCGAGGCCATTTCCTATCCACTTTATCGGTCACAATGAGCCTTTCGAGGTTGCTTTCCTTGCAGTGTGACCGAAGTATTGCAGAACCCTTCGGGTAAAACCTTAAAAAATGATTCTGGCCTCTAGGTTGCCTAATTCTTAATTAAAACCTTAAAGAGCATTGGTGACCGAATGGTAATGGTCTTTTTTTTTTTTTTTTTATGGTGGGAAAAAATCATGCATTGACATCCCCCGCCCTTGGGCGGAGCGGGAGATAGTGTCAGACTCTTACTGACTAAAAGACCCACCCCGTTCCTTCTAGCCTTCATACCGGGGCTCGAGCGCCCTTTCGGATAACCCTGGCCCCAGTAATGGTAATGGTCTCGACTTACGAGTTGTAGGTCGCGGATTCAAACCCAGCCAGGCGCATTACTTTGTGTAATTAATCTAGATAAGTAAACCTTAGATACGATATATCTAAGGTTAGTGGACAGCCTAAGACGATCCGTTATTTATTCACAAGTTCCTGCGTCCGCCACCGCATCGTAATTACAAACCACAGATACATTTATATTTTTTATTTACCTCACAGCCTCGTTTAAATCACTTTTAATGCCATGTTAAAAGAAGCTAATAAAACGCTAGTTACTATGAAAACCTTGTTATTGTTTCAGCATTAGTAAATGTATCTTTGTAGTTGGTTAGTTGTTTGTGAGAAAAAACACGAATAAAATAAATTAGTTGGCTGTTATTTCGTCTCGCTGAAACTTTACTACGAAATAACTCAGCATTTTAATACATTTTGCATTTTGAGGTAATTGTGTTAGCAACATGTAAGAAAGCACCGAGCTTTTTTGTTTTCATAATTAACTAACTGACATCAACATAGCATAATCAGCCTTGTTAATTTTCCCACTGCTGGGATACAAGCCTCCTCTCTCTCTCTCCTCTCTCCTCCACCACGTAGACCCGAGTGAGTCCCGAGTGACCCGAGGGAGTGCTGGTTGGTGAATGTCACATGTCTTCGAATTTTTGGTTCTAGGACATGTCGGTTACCTCACGATGTTTTCCTTCACCGTTTTAAGAACAGAGGTGATGAAATACCTGGCCTGCTTCATGTTGGACGGATGACCTGGTAAAGGTTGCGAGAATTCGATGGATGCGAGACGCACAGAACCGGCCGTTGTGGTGACACTTGGGGGAAGCCTATGACCGACAATGAACGTCTTGCGGCTAAAATTATTGTGATGATAGTGATGCGCTCTTACTAACCTTTTTTGGTAACCGTATGTGCTCAATAATTTCTCAGAACCTCCACAAAGTCTGATTTTTTCCCAAGTGATGACAATAGCTCTACTCCATCCATTCAAATTCAAATATTCCAAGTATTAGCATTAGCATTCAACGTGGCAATGCTGTCAGTCTTCTAGGCACGTTTCCGGATGACAGTGATGTGGAGGAATACTGCGGCGGCGTGTATTTTGATTAGATTTTTGTTGTTATATAATATATTATATTTTTGTTGTTATTATTTGACTATTCAAAAGTGCCTGCAAATGGTCTATTTGAAATAAATGATTTTGACTTTGATATAACAACAAAAATCTAATCAAAATTTCTTAAAAAAAAATCTAATAAAACAACTTCGTACGTAAAAATATTTTACTGACCTTTATATTTACGTGTTTACTTTTAGGCCCATTCTATTGAAAGCTCTACAGAGGTCATCAAGCATTGTACCAATGATCACCTGGGCCTCAACCATGTCTACTATACCATCGTATGCAAATGGAAGATGAGTAATGTACTTGCCTTTGACGTTAATGCTTTTAATGCCCTTTCCAGTTCAGAACTCTGAAGACATCCTCTTCGAGGCCTTTTTTTTTTTTTTTTTTTCGATGGGAAACATCGTCTTATGACAACCCCCGCTCTTGGGCGGAGCGGGAAATAATGTCAGACTCTTACTGACTAAAAAACCCATCCCGTTCCTACAAGCCTTCATACCGGGGCTCGAGCGCCCTTTCGGATAACCCTGGCCCCAGTAGGCTTCGACCCGGCTGGGCCCCTGCTGTTGCTGACAACTCCTTGAGGCGCGCGGGAACAGCGCGCGCCGTCGACGACTTGGGCTTGGTCCGGACGGTTACCGGACGGCCGGACAGCGAGCTACCCATTGCTCACTGTCCGCAAGCCCGCGCCTACGGTGGCTGGAAATCGGGATCGGAATCCCGGCGGCGGCGGCGAGAGCGCCGTTGCCTGATGCGGTCGGCCTCCTCCTTAGCGAGCATTACTGCTTCACAGAAGTCGGCGACCACCTGCCACTCCTCCTCGCTCCGAACCATGGCCTCGACCAAGGCCCGGCGCGAGAGGTCTCCGCCGCCGATCACCCCACGAGGGCACGGCGATGCTCCGCCCAAGCAGGGCACACCGCGATTGTGTGCTCCACCGTGTCCTCCGGGCGTTCCGCACAGTGGCGACACCCGGGCGTCACTTCCGCTTTAATTCGGAACAGGAACCTCCCGAACTTGCCATTTCCGGTGAAGACCTGTGTCATGCGGAAGGTAAGGACGCCGTGAGGTCTTTCCAGCCACGCCTCAAAGAGGGGACTTATCGCCATAATTGTGGCGTGCCCATGACGGGGTTGCGATAGTCGCTGACGCCATTCCACCATGAGATCCCGCCGGAGCTCTGTCCGCCATGCCGTGACCTGTCGCGGCAGAGGACTTTCACCCCGGCGTTGCATATCCACGCGCATGTCGTGCATGTGTGCAAGGACTGTTGCCTCTAGATCCCACGGTGGTAGGCCAGCCAGAAGGCTCGCCGCTTCGCAGGAAATCGTGCGGTATCCCCGCACCATCCGAATTGCCATGACCCTCTGGCAGGCGTTCAGAATGGCCGCCGGTCGCTTTCGCAGCGACGGCGCCCACACCGGCGCCCCGTAGAGGGCCATGGACCGAACGATCCCCGCGTAGAGCCTCCGGCAGGAGGCGTCTGGACCCCCATCCTCTTCGAGGTCTGAAATTCCTAAAGTCGGACTGACATGGTAGAATTTTCGTGTACCGACAGTTAATCTGGCAGAGTTGGTGAGACTGTAGCACAGGCCAAAGGCTTTCTCGTAATCCACAAACACTAAGCGGAGAAAGCGTACTGTTACGTACGTGAGTAATTAAATGCCGATTTACTAGCAGAGAACTTTATTGACCACAAACAATAACAAAATTGTCCAGTCAACAATAATCCAAATCACAATTAGCACTAAAGTTCCATTACACTATCGCTTAGATCGTTAGATAAAATCACTTCACACACATTAAGTAGTTCGCTCTTGTTCGCAGTCGAAATCAAAACTGACTCACTTCCGGTCGGGGGGTTCGTATTTATATGCGAAGCAAAGAAAATTCTAGATACTGACGTCTCAAGATCAATCTAGAACAATAGAGTCGCGTCGTGGAACCATAAATCATTTTATGCAAACGTACCACCCTCACTTTCACGCGAACTTCGACTCTATTGTTAATGGCGGAAAGTACTATTTCTCTTAGCTACCTATGTACCTACCTACTATTATTATAATACCTAATAGTGGTAGGTACTTATTTCGAGATTTTGCTCCATTCTAGATCTTTCAAACAGCAATGCGTTTTAATTAATGGATGCTACCCTTTATTTTATCGAAGATATGGCGTGTTCAAGTTTAACGACGTAACAATACTCTTTGGTCGTCTGCATAACTTGCCGCTAGTATGTATGTGGTCTACGGTACTAAAGCTTTTTTTAGGAACCTGACTTGTTCGGGTCGTTGGAAGCCGTTAATCCTTCGTAGTGCTTAAATATAGATACAATGTGAATATACTGCTCTGAAGTTGAAATAAAGTAGTCAGAATGCCATCAGCATCTGTTTCACTTCATATGTTTTATTCCCGGATCGTCATAAAAATACAATTTTAAATGAAAATTTAGTATCGCGGCGTAAAAGTGCAGTTACATCTAGATACGACATTAATATGGCAATAAAACTCAATTGGTCCTCGTAAAAACAATGAAGACAGTAATGTTTATGTCTTAGTCCAACGTTTTGGTAATTAAAATGGATTTCAGAGTGTTTTTCATTGTTCTCTCATCTCTGCCAATCTGATGGCATGCTGGAAGAAAAACCGGCAAAGTGCGAGCCGGACTTATGTACAAAGGGTTCCGTACCGGCCGTAGTAAAAACGGCAAAAAAAAAAAAAACACGTTTGTTGTATGGGAGCCCCACTATAATATTTGTTTTATACTGTTTTTAATTATTATTCCTTTATTCATCTTTTATACTTACATATTATAATATATTTTTAAATATTCCTTAAAAAAAACATTTGAAAACATAAAAAAACAGCATCCCACCGGTATCGGAAACAGGGTTCAAGCTACGAGAGAAAGGAACCTCCTGACTATACGAACCGTGTCCAGGAGTACCGCTTTCTGTATCAAGCCGTTGTTCCAGCCGACTAACGAGAGCCTCCTAAGGTGTTAGTCGAGGCTCTTGACTATTAATTATGATTATTATTATTATATTCTTTATTGTACACCACTTATACAAAATACAGGAAAAAATATAAAAAATATATAATATTATTAATATTTGTTTTATAACCTTCGTACACACAAACTAACAAAAGAAAATACATTATTATACAAATTGTACAAAGGTACTGCTTATTTCATAAAGAAATTTCTACCAGAAGACCTGCGAAAGGAGTTGATATGAGGCATGTTTATTTAATAGTTAAACATGTGCTATTTATGTAGCCGCGATTTTCAACGCCGCCAAAACACAAGCGTACAAGGTAGCGGGAAACCGATGGATGCGGGACGCACAGGAACGTTCGATGTGGCGACGCTTGGGGGAGGCCTATGTCCAACAGTGGACGTGTATCGGCTGAAATGATGATGATGATGATGAAAACACAAGCGTATCCTTTCACTGCCAAAAAGAGCCCGTTCACCTTTGCTTCTGCTTCTTGGAATGTATCCTTGGAGTGCATAAATCGCCTTCAACTCTTGGGAGTTTAAATTTCCTTAAACCTAAACTTTGAGCGGTTCGTTGTTATAACGGCAACATAAATAGATCATCTGTGAAAATTTCAACTGCGTAGCTATCACGGTTCATGAGATACGCTTGGTGACAGACAGCAGAGTCTTAGCACAGGCTCCCGTTTTTACCCATTGCGTACGGAACGCTAAAAAACCAAGTACCTTTATATGTGGCGCCGAAAGTCAGATAAATATACAGATCTCGGATTCACCGTCGGATACGTCAGACGGATACAATATCTTTGACTGAATAATTAGAACTGAACACGTGTTTCAGCAGTAACATGGATTTTTAGAATAACACCAGAATTTTCATGGATTTACTACACTATTTTTGTACATGCACGTGTCTTGAATTCTGTTCGAAATATTTTCTCGTTTCGTACTTTTAGATAACTTTTATTTATCTATTAGCTACTGCCACTGAGTTCATTCACGTGATGTGCTTTTCCAGGACATTGTCTACCCATGTTTCATTTGTTTTGTTTAAGTCTAACCACAATTCGTTCAGCCGTTCGAGCGTAAAGAAGTAATTTTTTTTTATTATTATTAACCTACTATTACTTCGTAGAGCCAAATTGTGGTCCGCAGAAGGTCTACACATTGCAAACTTTCTTACTGAAACGTTACAATATTGGGAACTAATTTTAAGTTTCTATGACAATCCTCATTACGTTTGATTTTTAAAGAAGAAAAGTTTTTTTTTAATTAAAATCATTAAAATTTGAGTCTTCTGGTCCTTGCTAACAACAAAGAAACCAAATTGGTCACCGATAAAAAACTAAATGGAAACCACTGTATTGGTTTGATTTTCGTTTTAGATTTTTCGAGTTTATGTTGCTTCAAGATAAAGTCTAATTTTCAAGTATCATTTTTGTAAAAAACTAAGTATTAGTAATTACGCAGAATGGTATCTTCCAAAGTTATTTTTCACTATCCTGTGTAAGATGCTAAGATGCTCCATCCCTTTCAGTTTAAGTCGTATAAAATGGATCGCGTTAAGAGCTTGTGGTAACATTTCTGTTATAAGAATGGATTATATTAAGAAGTTAGGTATAAACTCAAGCATTTTAAATACTAGCAGGTTTGTATCACGTACAATATAATTTTACATCATCATAATTTTCCCGTTCCCCGATCCAGATGTTAGGAACAGACGAACCAGCGAGTAATCAATAAGCATGTTCTTTTTGATCGGATATAATAAGAATTGAAACGTCAACAAACAGTAGCCAGTCTGTTTTCTTTGGCGTCTGTTCAAGACTGCGTTTCGTTGTTCGTTGTTTGCACTAATACGGCTAACTGTTTTTGTGTTATGGCAAACCTTGCTTTTGGCTGAAGGTGAGGTGTCAAGGTCGTTCAACTCTGGTTTTTAATACTTTCTGCATAACTGAACCGTGGAGTGAAAACTGGAACTTGGAACCCTATCATAAAATCATATGTCCGTCCGAACAGGGCCTCAAGTCTGCAATTACAATAGTGTCAGAATGGCCTATCATTGATTTCATAATTGTTGATTTTGACAAGTTTTGGTAATCTACTAATATAATGGCGTCATTATGACTTTCCGATGGTCAACCACTGACACCCCATTGAAAGAAATGGCATAGAATGATAATCTCGTACATAATGACAAATGAATATCTGACGTATGCGGTAATTTGCAAAAAAATTGGCAGTTCCTTTGATCAGTGAACTACCATTACGACGTCGTTGCGCAATTAATGCTTCCACAATTCTATTACAAGACCATTGACCGTTCATTACGAATTAGTAGATTACAAACTTTTAGCAAAATGACAATGAGATCGTGTTTGAATGATGAATTTATAAAAATAGCAGACTTAGGCCCCTGGACTACCTCTGGAACTGTATTAAGGTAGTACCTAGTAGTGATGTAACGAATGTTAGATTTCTCACATTCGTGAATGTGAATTCTTGAAGTTTTTTGAAGTGAAAACTTCTTTAGCGGCGTTGAGCACTTTTTCTGTAATGGGTATAAAATCTTAAACTCGCGTCAGGACACGTGACCTGATCGAAAAAGCGTAAGACGGATGGAGAGTAGACAGCTAACCCTTATCGCGCGTTGTGAAAGGGGGCTAGACGGAAAAAATTCTCACGAAAAATTGTACCGACACTTTTACTGTCAAAATATAAATCCAAGATGGCGGCTGCAAGAAATTATCAACTTTTTCGTCATGGGTGTCGTTTTCATGGTTTTCGAGGGTGTTGAAACCGATGGTACTGTCAAAATATAAATCCAAGATGGCGGCTGCAAGAAATTATCAATTTTTTCGTCATGGGTGTCTTTTTCATGGTTTTCGAGGGTGTTGAAACCGATGGTACTGTCAAAATGTAAATCCAAGATGGTGGCTGCAAGAAATTATCAAATTTTCCGTCATGGGTGTCGTTTTCATGGTTTTCGAGGGCGTGGAAACCGATGGTACTTTCAAAATGTAAATCCAAGATGGCGGCTGCAAGAAATTATCAACTTTTTCATCATGGGTGTCGTTTTCATGGTTTTCGAGGGTGTTGAAACCGATGGTACTGTCAAAATGTAAATCCAAGATGGCGGCTGCAAGAAATTATCAACTTTTTCGTCATGGGTGTCTTTTTCATGGTTTTCGAGGGTGTTGAAACCGATGGTACTGTCAAAATGTAAATCCAAGATGGCGGCTGCAAGAAATTATCAACTTTTTCGTCATGGGTGTCGTTTTCATGGTTTTCGAGGGTGTTGAAACCGATGGTACTGTCAAAATATAAATCCAAGATGGCGGCTGCTAGAAATTATCAACTTTTTCGTCATGGGTGTCGTTTTCATGGTTTTCGAGGGTGTTGAAACCGATAGTACTGTCAAAATATAAATCCAAGATGGTGGCTGCAAGAAATTATCAAATTTTCCGTCATGGGTGTCGTTTTCATGGTTTTCGAGGGCGTGGAAACCGATGGTACTGTCAAAATGTAAATCCAAGATGGCGGCTGCAAGAAATTATCAACTTTTTCGCCATGGGTGTCGTTTTCGTGGTTTTCGAGGGTGTTGAAACCGATGGTACTGTCAAAATATAAATCCAAGATGGTGGCTGCAAGAAATTATCAAATTTTCCGTCATGGGTGTCGTTTTCATGGTTTTCGAGGGCGTGGAAACCGATAGTACTGTCAAAATGTAAATCCAAGATGGCGGCTGCAAGAAATTATCAACTTTTTCGTCATGGGTGTCGTTTTCGTGGTTTTCGAGGGTGTTGAAACCGATAGTACTGTCAAAATGTAAATCCAAGATGGCGGCTGCAAGAAATTATCAACTTTTTCGCCATGGGTGTCGTTTTCGTGGTTTTCGAGGGTGTTGAAACCGATGGTACTGTCAAAATATAAATCCAAGATGGTGGCTGCAAGAAATTATCAAATTTTCCGTCATGGGTGTCGTTTTCATGGTTTTCGAGGGCGTGGAAACCGATGGTACTGTCAAAATGTAAATCCAAGATGGCGGCTGCAAGAAATTATCAACTTTTTCGTCATGGGTGTCGTTTTCGTGGTTTTCGAGGGTGTTGAAACCGATAGTACTGTCAAAATGTAAATCCAAGATGGCGGCTGCAAGAAATTATTAACTTTTCCGTCATGGGTGTCGTTTTCATGGTTTTCGAGGGTGTTGAAACCGATAGTACTGTCAAAATGTAAATCCAAGATGGCGGCTGCAAGAAATTATCAAATTTTCCGTCATGGGTGTCGTTTTCGTGGTTTTCGAGGGTGTTGAAACCGATGGTACTGTCAAAATATAAATCCAAGATGGTGGCTGCAAGAAATTATCAAATTTTCCGTCATGGGTGTCGTTTTCATGGTTTTCGAGGGCGTGGAAACCGATAGTACTGTCAAAATGTAAATCCAAGATGGCGGCTGCAAGAAATTATCAACTTTTTCGTCATGGGTGTCGTTTTCGTGGTTTTCGAGGGTGTTGAAACCGATAGTACTGTCAAAATGTAAATCCAAGATGGCGGCTGCAAGAAATTATCAAATTTTTCGTCATGGGTGTCGTTTTCATGGTTTTCGAGGGCGTGGAAATCGATGGTACTGTCAAAATGTAAATCCAAGATGGCGGCTGCAAGAAATTATCAACTTTTTCGTCATGGGTGTCGTTTTCGTGGTTTTCGAGGGTGTTGAAACCGATAGTACTGTCAAAATATAAATCCAAGATGGCGGCTGCAAGAAATTATCAAAGTTTTCGTCATGGGTGTCGTTTTCATGGTTTTCGAGGGCGTGGAAATCGATGGTACTGTCAAAATGTAAATCCAAGATGGCGGCTGCAAGAAATTATCAACTTTTTCGTCATGGGTGTCGTTTTCGTGGTTTTCGAGGGTGTTGAAACCGATAGTACTGTCAAAATGTAAATCCAAGGTGGCGGCTGCAAGAAATTGTTAACTTTTCCGTCATGGGTGTCGTTTTCATGGTTTTCGAGGGTGTTGAAACCGATAGTATTGTCAAAATGTAAATCCAAGATGGCGGCTGCAAGAAATTATCAACTTTTTCCTCATGGGTGTCGTTTTCGTGGTTTTCGAGGGTGTTGAAACCGATAGTACTGCCAAAATTTAAATTTAAGATGGTGGCTGCAATAAATTATCAACTTTTTCGATATGGGTGTCTTTTTCATGGTTTTCGAGGTTGTTGAAGCCGATAGTGCTGTCAAAATGTAAATCTAAGATGGCGGATGTCAAAAATAATCAACTTTTTCGTCATGAGTGTCGTTTTCATGGTTTCGAAGATGTTGAAATAGTGCTGTCAAAATGTACATAAAATAGGATAGTATTTTTTAGTTATATTGTATTGGCTAGACGGAAAAAATTCTCACGAAAAGTTGTAACGACACTGTTTCTATAGTAAGCTATTGTAAGCCGTGCGGCGTGCGCATGTTTCTCTGTCTTTCTCTCTTTCTCTCTCTTATAGAAAGCAAGCCAGAACGGAACTTCGTTCCATCCGGGTGTCCCTTGACACCTCAGTAGTTTTTCGGAGAGATAAACTTTTTAATGTAAAATGATTGTAATAGTTTTAAAGTGTTAAATTTTTAATGTAATATAAATTGTCATGTTTGTGTACGATAGCGCAATAAATGAATATTGTATTCTACCACATAAATGATAGTACTTTTATACTGATAAAGCAATTGGTGCAAAATTATTCCCTAACCATTCCAAAATATCAAACATGCTCAACGTTAATAATCAAGTTTTCACTTCTGCCGGCACTCCCGGAGTGTTTTTTTATGGATAGGTTCGCGTTTGACCCCTATCTCACCTGATGGTAAGTTATGATGTGACCGATAATGGAGCACGCTTTCCTAGAAGTAACTTATTCACTCATTACTTAAAGACTCCTATGTTGTAGCTGTCAGGAAATTCCACTCCCTTAGCTATACGCACAATAAATATGTATGAAGTAGGTGTGTAGGTATTATTATCAAACTAATTTTTATCTTTCGTGCAGGCAAAACTGGTAGCAGTAGCTAGTTAACGTAATGAGTCTTTTTATCTTTTCTACGAAATTTTTACTTTTCCAATTTTCTTTTAGAGCTGTAATTTGAAATTTAACTCAGGGGTGTCTTTTGAGATTAACAGGGCATGAATATCTGAAATTCTAATTCTAGCGTGCCTAAATTACCTCTTAAATTGAGACGTGGAACTAACGCCCACGCTCGTCTGTTACTCAACCTCTTATAGGACTTTTTTAAAGGAATAAATTATTTAAAACATTTCACTTCAATACTTTCACTTATTGAATTATTCTCATTCTAATCAATTATCTTCAATAAGAACGACTAGGATGGAAATGAAAATACTTTGAGTTAAATGAAAGACTAATTCCTAATTTAAGAGGACTGAGGAGAGACTGATCAAAATTGAAAATATTCGCAGGAGAACTAAGGTTGCCGACATAGCACGAAGAATCGCCAAACTTAAGTTGCAATGGGCAGAGCACATTGTATACAGAACAGATGGTCGATGGGGACGAAAGATTCTAGAGTGGTGATCGCGTACCGGAAGAGGCAGCGTTGGAAGGCCTCCTATAAGGTGGACTGATGACCTGGTAAAGGTTGCGTGAAACCGATGGATGCGTGACGCACGGGACCGGTTGATGAAGGCCTATGTCCAACAGTGGACGTCTATCGGCTGATATGATGACGATGATGAACTTCAATAGGAACAGCTAGGATGGAAATGAAAATACTTTGAGTTAAATGAAACGTTAATTTCTAATTTAAGAGGACTTCAGCACCTAAATCGCGGTCACACTCAGACTGCATACAAAACAAAGAAGAAATGCGAACGACACATTATTATTATTATTTAGAAGATAAGGGGCTATGCATCACCCATAGTGTAGGGGATGTAGTCACTGCGACCTAAAAGATCTATTGTGACTCGCCACCTTGTTAGAGTAACTCTTTTAGCCCGGAGGCTTCCAAGAAATTTAGAATACTCCTAGCTTTTAGAGTTTTAATCTCCTCCGGGCGAATAATGTGTCGGCCCAGATGGACACTGCGTTTGTGGACAAGGGGCCCGCATTCACACAAGAGGTGCTTAGGCGTCTCCCTCTCCTGATTGCAGTACCGGCAAACATCAGTGTCACTCAGTTTCATGTGAAATTGGTGCCTGTTTAGTTTGCAGTGGCCGGTTAAGGCGCGGGCTATCGCACAGATGTTCGTCCTGCTAAGCTCAAGAAGCTCGGCAGTTCGTTTTTGTGAGTAGCCTTCTATGAGAGATTTGGCGTGTAGCAGACCTGGTTGTACCAACCAGTTCTTTTTTGAATCGCCAAATAAGTTGCCCTTAAGGGTCTGCATGGCCTGGTTCTTTGAGATACCACAGAAGGGTTCTGGACCTATCTGATGACCTTGAGCCCCAGCCCGTGCAAGTTCATCGGCTTTTTCGTTGCCGTTGATTCCAGAATGACCTGGTACCCATCTCAGAATAACTTTATTCCTTTGCCCCAGGTCATTCAGTTTGTTAACGACACATTATACACTATTTCTAATGTATGTAGTTTTTAGAGGTATCTTTTTTTTAATATTCTACCTATCTAGAATTTATTCTGAAGAATAACATATATAGGGTGACTGGTAATTAGTGACCGATACATATACACGTTATTGTACTCATGATTACAAACAACTTTCTCAAAGAAACTATTTTATATACTTATTAGTTTTATCACAATAACAAAACAGCTATTCGCGCAAGTTAGCGCGCGCGCGCCTGCGACCTCTCAGCTGTTAGCGGCGTAATGATGTTGTCTCATGTACCTTAACTACAATAGTAATAGTGCACCCGCGCCGCTTACAAACCCATCGGTGTTTGTTATCAGTGCAGGTTTCGGTTCAATAAGTTATTTTTTTTTTATAAAAATATAAAAATGAGTATAATAGTTTCTTTGGGAAAGTGGTCTGTAATCATGAGCACAATCACGTGTATAATTATCGGTCACTAATTACCAGCCACCCTGTATTTTTCAGTTTCTGTTTACTGCAAGTGGATCATATACTTGTGCGCATTATAAAACTGGTGATAAGCTCCTGTAGCCCTCTTAAGCACAGTGAAATTTAATGTTTCATCCAAATTAATGGCTTGTTCGTACTCTGAAAAGTTACCAGAAGGCAACGGAATAAAATTAATAATACTTCACAGTCAGCAGACTCGCACTTGACAGCTCGGTTCTTTTAATTGAAAACTAACAACACTTGAAAAAATCCTATTTCATTATTCCAATATCGAAAAACGCGCCGAATCGAGAACGGACTTTGAATCGACTCGATACCACAAAATAAATAGGTACAGAAGACAATCTCATGTATGTACTTAACTCTGTCCGGACCAAGCCCAAGTCGTCGACGTCGCGCACTGTTCCCGCGCGCCTCAAGGAGTTGTCAGCAACAGCAGGGACCCAGCTAGGTCGAAGCCTACTGGGGCCAGGGTTAGTTTCGAAAGACAGCTCGAGCGCCGGTATGAAGGCTAGAAGGAACGGGGTGCGTCTTTTAGTCAGTAAAAGTCTGACACTAACTCCCGCTCCGCCCAAGAGCTGGGGTTGTCATTGGATGATTTTTTCACACCATAAAAAAAATGTATGTACTTAACTTTTTATACCTACGCTCGGTGGACGCACACTAATCAGCGTTTGAGCCGGAACTGTTCGACGAGCAGACCGAGGCGCTCCGAGATATCGTGTCCGTGAGCGGTGTCTATGTGTGCGTTGCTCGAGCGTGCTTTGTATGTAGATTGACTTCTGTACCTATCTATTTTGTGTCGATACCGAATATCGATTTCAATTCCGAGTGCATCGAATCTATTCTAAGTAATCGAGTTGTTCAGTTTTATGAGCGCGCACATATTTACACAGTGCTCTGTTTATTGTGGTAGTCCGAGGTCAAGTTTTAATGAATGTATTTATAAAGGGAATGGGTGACCAAGCTAAATTGAACTGTTTACAGTTAAATTTAATCATTTGTCTTTTATTTTTATGACACGGCATTTTATAACGATAAATCGTTGTTTATCGTGTCGATTTTAATCGTCTAGTTAATAGTTTTGTTGAGTTTAAATGACGGAAAA
The DNA here is from genome assembly GCA_910589285.2 of Mythimna ferrago. NCBI lineage: Eukaryota > Metazoa > Arthropoda > Insecta > Lepidoptera > Noctuidae > Mythimna > Mythimna ferrago. Next base: position 5,349,812 of record OU342691.1, on the reverse strand, counting down.
TTTCAGAATCTTAGACCAATTTTGTGAATAGTAGGTAATTTTCCTTACATTAATACCACTTCCTACGTAGTAAAATAACTCCATGTGTTTCTATTTTCTCTACTAGATAATTTTCCATGCCATAATAAGCTATACATATGAATACTCATTCATTAATAAATAAAGTAGAGTCACTTAAGTTTTTTTTTATGGTGATCATACAATGTCAACCCCGCTCTTGGGTGGAGCGGGAGATAGTGTCAGACTCTTACTGACTAAAAACCCACCCCGTTCCTTCGTGCCTTCATACCGGGGTTGAGCTACCTCTCGAAACTAACCCTGGCCCCAGTAAGGTTCTACCCGGCTGGGCCCTTGCTGTTGCTGACAACTCCTTGAGGCGCGAAAGGAACAGTGCGCGCCATTGCTCGCCGTCCGCAAGCCCGGACGAGTCTCTTAAGTTTATTTATTTAAATAAATTCATCATCATTTCACCCGGAAGATGTCCACTGTTTTCACATCCTTTATTGCTGCCGTGAACAGTTTCGGAGAAATGACGTCTCCCTCACACCCCGCTGCAGGAGGATAGGTTTCGACATAGTTGCCTTTTCGTAGTAAACATTTCAGCATGTCGATGTACCGATGGTCAATCTGGCACCGATGGTACCAGTTAACGTTTCAATTTTATTATAATATTTTAAAATAATAATAAAAAATACTATCTCAGAGCTATCGGGAACATGGTCTAAGCAACCCGCACGCTCACGGCGGTCACGGCTCCAGAGAAAGAAACCTAAGGCTTAAGCGCCCGAAAAGTGCCATAAAACAGTGACTTTCTGAAGCCTACTCCTCGGTAACAGCCAGGTTAATAGGTTTGAAAAAAATAAATGTTTATTATAGATTCATGAACAACATTATCAACATTTGATTTTTTCGTGCTATTAATACTTTTGTCTAAAAAAAATATTTAGCAATTTCGCAACTTTTCCCTACTCCTTCGAAACGGCATGGATCTTTAGAAACATTTTTACACATAAAAATGGGTGGTTAAATATTCTTCAAAGTGAACATTGCTTAAGTAAATCAATCAATATTTTGCAAAGAAAATGGATTTAAAGGTCAGCCGCGCGCTTTCCGGGCGCTGTTGGCCGCAAATAAATGCACAGATTTGCGTACTGCCGCCTAGGCGTGTGCGAGAGGTGCGTCAACATAATTTTGGCCAGATGGTTCAAGGGACTATAAACCTTAACAATAAGAGCCATGACCATGTACGGTTTTCTTTTTTTCCTCTTTTAGGGTTCCGTACCAAAAGGGTAAAATTGGCACCCTATTACTAAGACTTATTACTAAGATTACTCGCAGTTTTTGAGATACAGCCTGGTGACAGACAGCGACTGTCACCAGGCTGTATCTCAAAAACCGCGTTAGCTAGTCAGTTGAAATTTTCACAAATTATATAGGGTGATTGGCAATTAGTGTACGATACGTAAACACGTGATTGTGCTAATGATAACAAACAATTTTTATTATGGGAGCAAAGCCGAAATCTCGAAAAAAATATCAGCTTTTCAGTACATTAGGTAAACATAAATGTACTGAACAACTGATTTTTTTCGCAATTTCAGGTTTGTTCCCATAGTAAAAGTTGTTGGCTATCATGAGCACAATCACGTGTTTAAGTATCGTACACTAATTACCAGTCACCCTATATATTTGCCGCAATAAAAACAAATACTAAAAACAAAATAAAATAAGTATTTAAGGGCCCTACAACAAACGCGACTTTTTTGCCGTTTTTTTCTTCGGACGAAACGCGTACTCGCACTTGCCCAGTTTTTTACCCGACTACGGCAAAGCCAAAGGAGGGTTATGATTTTGACAGGCTATGTAACTGTGACAAGGTAACTGTAAAAACAAGAACAGAACAAAAAAAAGCCGAAGTCACACGTTATAAGTACTAACCGACACTTTAATAACGTGTGACTGGGGTTTCTTGTTTTTACAGTTATCTTGTTTATTTCAGCATCCTGAAAATCTTGTTTCATACTTTTTCGGCGTGGTTTTTTTTTGTCGTAGTCGGGTTTTAGTTTTTTACTTTTTTTTTTTTATTTCATTGTTTATTTAGTCAGGGATTACAAAATCCATTTGCAAGATTTGCCCTAAATAAACATACATACAAATATTGTTTGTAAAAAGTGAAATGTCACAAAATATTTCTTCCACAACTCTGATTTGCTTAGCCTCGAAAATAGGACATTATTTTGACTTAAATTATAGCGAGAAAAAAAACAGCCAAGAGGTATTTTACTATTATATACCTTCTTACACAACAGTAATATTTTGTTTGTTTACGTTTAAAGCTTCATTTTGACAAATAATAATAAGTAATAACCATTTTATTTTCAGGCATCGGAGGGCCCATAGACAAAATAATCTAAAACCATAATAAACTAATACCTACATAATATTATAAAAACTAAACTTATTATAATTATACACGTAATATAGTCAGAGTCATATTGCGCTGCATAAAAAAAAAAAAAAAAAAAAAAAAAAAATTGAAATGGCGACCTAATCATAGCTCGTGGTCCTTAAGCCGGAGCTAACGGTGGCCAGTAGTCGTCCTATAGCAAAGGCGGGATGATCCGGAATGTATGACAAATTCATGAGCATAGGCATTGTTCTGTGTGTATGTAAGCTGTTTTTAATAACACCGTACGTTCTGGGTTTACTCACACAGATAAAAGTGTCGATACATGACCTACACACACATACATACAAGACCGCGTTTTGGTGAGATAGAACAACTAAACAATATTATTGTTGGAACACTAATGAACGAACAATATTTACCAAAAAGCAACCCATATTATTTACTTTTGGAACCCACATCACGTTGTAGACATCTTCATGAGAAATAAACGGTTACTTGTCTTGTAAACACAGTCCCCCTTTTAGGCAAACGTAGGGTAAAGTTTTGCCAAACGTGAAACTCGAACATTGTGGGGTAATTTAAAGGTTATACTAGATGTTACTAGTAAAGATACTATAATATGCCGTATCAATGATACGTGGCCCCCAAGCTGCAGGGGCCCCGTGTATTTAGGCGGAAGAAACGTCCGGGTGTCTACACTGTGTGGACCGCCCGGAGGAAACGGTAGAGCACACGGTAGAGGCCGCCCCGCCTGGGTAGAACACTGCCGTGTCCTCGTGGGAGCGATCGGTGGCAGCGATATCTCGCACCGGGCCTTGGTTCTGGCCATGGTCCGAAGCAGGAAGCCGGTCGCCTCCTTCTACGAAGCAGTAATGCTAGTAAAAGAGGAGGCCGCACGCGTGAGGCAACGGACTTCACGCCCCAGCCGCTGCCGGATTTCTGATCGTGATTTCCGGCCACCGTAGACGCGGGCTTGCGGACGGACAGCAATAAAAAAACTGGTATTTTTTTTTTCGTTAACTAACAAGTTTGATTTTTTTACAGCTCCAAGTATCTACAAACTTGAGTTTAAGTTTTTAATTTCAACTCGATACCTCCACGCGTTCCCGAGATAATGAGTCTTGTCAGATAGACATACAGACAGACAGACAGACAGGCGGACGTACAACAAAATGACCCTATAGGGTTCCGTTTTGTACTATTCAGGTGCGAACCCTAAAAATGGGAAAAGTGTGGTTGTGTTGAAATAAACTTGTCGCATATATAGACTGGTTTTATCTAGTGATCTAATACGATGTTCCAGCAATACTAGTTGTCGACGAAATAAACAAGTCGTTTGGTGAACACAAACATGCATCTCAAACCACTTGAGAGAAATTGAGAACGAGCAAACTTTCCTAAAGTAATAAATCCCTTAACGGGATTGTTGAACAAATTGTATGCGCTGCCAAGAAAATAGTGACGGAATTGGCCTTCCTAAGATTTTCTATTGTTACGTACGTGGGTAATCAAATGCCGATTTACTGACGAGAGAACTTTATTTACCACAAACAATAACAAATCAGTCCAGTCGACAATAATCCGAATCGCAATTAACACTAGAGTACCGTTACACTATCGCTTAGGTCGTTGAGTAAAATCACTTCGAGTACTAGGGTAGTTCGCTCTTGATCGCAGTCGAAATCACAACTGACTCGCTTCCGGCCGGGGGCTCGTATTTATATGCGGAGCCAAGAAAATTCTAGATACCGACTTCCCACGAACGATCCAGAATTCCAGAACAATTGAATCGCTTCTCGAAGTCATAAATTATTTTTATTACTCGTGGTAATAAGAGTCACTTTCATGTGAATTTCGACTCTATTGTTAACGTCGGAGAGTACCATTTCCTATAAATACCTAATTACTACTTGTAAGTACTTTGTGGATGTTTCGAGATTTTTCTAAGTCTGGGTACGCACAACCATTCTAGACCTTTCGAACAGCAATGCGTTTTAATTATTACGTGCTACTCTCTATATTCTCGGAGATTATGGCGGGTTCACGTTTAATGGCGTAACAGTGCCCCCCTCTTAGTCATGCTCGTCCCGAGCATTATTAGATCCGTGATACGGCGCCAATCTATCCACATGGACAACCTTGGGTTTCCCTCTTAGCCCTTTCTTGATGCAGTAGGTCACGTCATTAATCCTTTTTAACACGGTGTAAGGTCCCTCCCATCGAGCTTGGAGTTTCGGCGACTTCCCTTTCCGTCGAAGCGGGTTGTGAAGCCAGACCAGTGTACCTTCCTCAAATCCCTTGGCATTGGAGTTACGGTCGTATCTAGTTTTCATTTTTACGCTGGTGTTCATGCTATTCTCACGAACTCGTTTATGCACTTCGTCCAATTGATCTTGAAGGTCACTTACGTAGTCCGTAACTGGCTTAGTCTTGTCAGGTGGCACGCCAGTTATGGCATCGACTGGAAGTCTCATCTCCCTGCCGAAATTCACTCTTGCTGGGGTATGTCCCGTGCTATCATGCACTGCCGATCGGTAAGACATCAGAAATAGTGGAATATACCGGTCCCAGTCCTTCTGATGGTCATCGACAACCTTAGCCAGGTGATTCTCCAGGGTTTGGTTAAACCTTTCCACCATTCCGTCCGACTGAGGGTGCGCAGGTGTGGTGCGTGTCTTATAAATTCCCAGAAGAGTACACATTTCCTGGAACAGCGCAGATTCGAAGTTACGGCCTTGATCGGAATGTATTTCCAAAGGTGCGCCATACCGACATACTACTTCTTCGACCACCTTCTTCGCCACTGTCGTCGCTTCCTGATTGGGTATGGCGAAGACTTCGGGCCACTTTGTGAAATAGTCCTGGATCACCACTATGTACTTGTTTCCGTCATTTGTAACTGGAAAAGGTCCAGCGACGTCGATAGCGATGCGTTCCCATGGGGCTCCCACATTGTACAGCTGAAGCCTGCCCCTGCTCCTAGTCTGTGGTCCTTTCACAGATGCGCACGCTGTACATTTCCGACACCATTGCTCTATGTCATCTCTACAATTGAGCCAGTAATACCGCTGTCTCACTTTCAGTAGAGTTTTCTTGATGCCCAGGTGTCCTCCAGAAGCACCATCGTGTATTTCCTGTAGCAGGGGGACTACTTCACATCGTGGTACTATCACTTGTGTGGTCACCTCCTTGCCATCGTTCGATTCCCATTTCCTACAAAGCACATCATTTTCTAGGACTAAACTGTCCCACTGTGCCCAGTAGCTCTTAGTTACGGGACTGTGTGACGATACTTCACTCCACTGGGGCCTAGTTCCGCTACGCTTCCAGTCCAGTATAGGTCGAATATCGTCATCTTCTTCCTGGGACTTCTTGAAGTTGCCTTCAGCCCTAATTAAATTAACGTGTTCTCGGGCTTCATTCTGCTGGCAGTGTCTGCAGTCATCATTACATGGACGTCGCGACAGGGCGTCAGCATTGTTATGCCCTTTTCCACTACGATGTTCCGTCACAAAGTTAAACTCCTGCAGCTGCTCGAGCCATCTTGCAACTTGGCCCTCAGGGTTTTTAAATTGTAGAAGCCATTTCAATGCAGCGTGATCCGTCCTCAACGTAAATTGTCTTCCTATGAGGTACTTGTGGAAATGCTGCAAGGTTTTAACCACAGCCAGCAGTTCTCGTCGAGTCACGCAGTAGTTTCTTTCTGGCTTTGAAAGTGCCTTACTGAAGTAAGCGATTACGACCTGTCTGTCACCTTGCACCTGTGACAACACTCCACCAATTCCCGTGTTGCTGGCATCGGTATCAACGACAAATCTTCCGTCTCTGCTCGGGTACCCCAGTATAGGCGCTTCACATAACCGTTCTTTTAGCTCGTTGAATGCTGACTCACAGTCGTCGTTCCAGATAAAATCTCGTTTATCCTCAGTCAGCTGATGTAAAGGTTTTGCAATGTCCGAAAAATTCTTGACAAAACGCCTATAGTATGTGCACAACCCTAGAAATGCACGTACTTCCGTTTTGTTCTTTGGAACCGGCCACTGTTGGACTGCCTTTATCTTCTCAGGGTCGGTTCTCACCCCGTCAGCGGAAATAACATGTCCTAGGTAGCTGACCTCCTTCTTGAACAGGGCGCACTTCTTTGGGCTTAGTTTTAGGTTAGCCCCTCGTATCCTGGTGAACACTTTCTCCATATTCCTCAGGTTTTCCTTAAAAGTGCGACCCATTATAATGACGTCATCCAAATATACCAGACAGACGTCACCAAGAAGGCCCACCATGACTCTCTCCATGAGGCGTTCAAACGTCGCTGGAGCGTTGCATAACCCAAAAGGCATGACGTTAAATTGCCACAGGCCGCTGCCAATACCCGTACTGAACGCTGTCTTTTCTTTATCTTTCTCGCTGATTTCCACTTGCCAGTAGCCACTTTTCAAATCAATGGTCGAAAACCACTTCATGCCACTGAGCATATCCAGCGTATCGTCTATCCTTGGTAAGGGATAACTGTCCTTCTTTGTTACATTATTCAGCATTCTGTAGTCCACACAGAATCTTGTGCTGCCGTCCTTCTTCTTCACCAGAACGACTGGAGAAGACCATGGACTCGTAGAAGGCTCAATTATTCCGCTATCAGCCATGTCCTTTACCATTCCTGCTACCTCAGATTCCTTAGCCCAGGGTATGCGGCGCGGTCTCTGTTTAATTGGTCTCGCATCACCTGTATCTATCTCATGCTTGACGAGACCTGTTCTCCCGCAGTCTTTTCCCGTTGCAAAGATATCTCGAAACCGTAGCAGAAATTCCTTGGCTTGCTGTAGTTCTGAAGTCGATAAGTTGCTCTTAGAATTTTCCAGAAGTTGCTAGATGTGATCAGTTTCGACTTTGGTCGTGTCTTGCTTTGCTGGAGATTTATTGATTTGACGGAGATACTGAACTTCTTCACATCTCCCAACAACACTGTTTTTCTTCAGTTGGACCTCTTCTTTCCCAAGGTTCACAATCCTGACCTTGGATTTCCCTGTCGTCATAACTAATGTCCTCGCGGTGATGATCTCCGGGTGCCGGCCAGTATCCTCTACCAAAACACATCTTGATTGCCTGATTTTCTTGGGAAACTTTACTTCGACTAAGGTTTCTGTTCTCGGAGCCAGTGTAGTATTCTTTAAACAGTAGAGGTTGCATGAGTTAATTCCCCGCAGGAAGACTTCTTGATCTGGGAATTTCAATACTCCCCTGTCGATATCTAAAATACATCGGTTATTCCGCAAGAAATCGAGACCCAGTATGCAATCGTCGGTAATATTCGCAATTAACGCAGGAGTACCGTTACACTATCGCTTAGGTCGTTGAGTAAAATCACTTCGAGTACTAGGGTAGTTCGCTCTTGATCGCAGTCGAAATCACAACTGACTCGCTTCCGGCCGGGGGCTCGTATTTATATGCGGAGCCAAGAAAATTCTAGATACCGACTTCCCACGAACGATCCAGAATTCCAGAACAATTGAATCGCTTCTCGAAGTCATAAATTATTTTTATTACTCGTGGTAATAAGAGTCACTTTCATGCGAATTTCGACTCTATTGTTAACGTCGGAGAGTACCATTTCCTATAAATACCTAACTACTACTTGTAAGTACTTTGTGGATGTTTCGAGATTTTTCTAAGTCTGGGTACGCACAACCATTCTAGACCTTTCGAACAGCAATGCGTTTTAATTATTACGTGCTACTCTCTATATTCTCGGAGATATGGCGGGTTCACGTTTAATGGCGTAACACTATTAACTTTTGGAATAACCAGATATGTATTTGGATACTGCTTGTGGTACATCATCATCGTCATCATTTCAGCCGAAAGACGTCCACTGTTGGACATGGGCCTCCCCCAAGCGTCGCCACAACGACCGATCCTGTGCGTCTCGCATCCACCGCATTCCCTTGACCCTCACCAGATCGTCGGTCTACCTTGTGAGAGGCGTGTGCGTTTACCGGTGCGCGGCTGCCACTTTAGAACCTTTCGCGTGCTTTCGGCTTCATAGACCATCCGTTCTACGAGCTATGTGCCCTGCCACTTGCCACTTAAATTTGGCGATTCTTCAGGCTATGACGGCGACCTTGGTTCTCCTGCGGATATCTTCATTCCTGATGCGATCACGCAAGGGAACTCCGAGCATAGCCCTTGCCATTGCCCTTTGGGTAACGGTAAGCCTGCTTTTGTATACTACATAATATACCTATTAACCTATATTTCAGTGAAGTCAAATAGTACGAAAGCTTAAAAACGAACGAACGAGCGCAGTGATGTCACATGTCAGTTTTTATCCCCGGAGTAGGCGATAAAAACGTGACATTAACCGCGTGTATCGTTCATCGTGCATGTATGTGCATATCGTGCATGTATCGTTCTTGCGAGCGAAGCTGCTGACAGCAGCTAGTTAATATTAAAATTATAAAACTTCCAAATAAATAGGAGACATTTTATTTACCAAATTAATTCGTTTGGAACTTCAGCAGTAAGCACCTACACTACTCAGTATTTTTTACGCCTTCTAGTCACCATCTTAGATTAAATTATTTAGGTACTAGCCCGTCTGAGATGTCTCTTCTAAATCAGTTTCATGTCGAGACTAGGTCAGGCAACCATGTTTGAAGAAATTAATTTTCGCTTCAGTTAAATAGAGTGAAAATTCAACTCACGCCCTATTTAGTAATCTACTTTTACACACTAAATGAGAATTTAATGAAATTGCGGGGCCAGTTTTAGGGTGGGACCTCAACTAATAATTCTTCCTGCTCCTTTTTTATTCAGGTGGAAAATTACCCAATGATTTTTTCTGCTCTAGGGTGAAGCGGGTGGGCTAGTCAGACTTTTATTGATTAAACCACTCCTGTGTCCTTTTTTTGCCCAATGCAGTCTAGGATCACGGGTTTCCTTCTCAGACATTCTTCGAGGCCGTAGTGGGTATCAGTCTTGTTGAGCCCCTACAGTTTGCTGATATATCGCTAGCATTACTGATCAGGAGGCGAGCACCACCCATTCCCGTCTGCTCCGGACATAGTCTGAACCAAGGCTTGGTGAGAGGTCACCGCCGTCTATCGCCTCCACGTGGACACGGCGTTTGCTACGCCAAAGTGAGGCACACCTCTACCGCATGCTCCATTGTGTCCTCTGGGCGGTCCGCACCATGGTGACAAACTTCATGAACTTACATATCCAGTGTCCAATGTCATGCGGAAGATGAGGTCGCAATGACGCCTCTACAACCAGTCCGCAAAGAGAGGACTTACTGCCATGATTATGGCGTGTCCATTCCTCTGCTCTGGGTGGACTGAGAGAGGGGAACATTTTTGCATTCCAGAGCCACCGTAATTCTTTCAAATAACCCCGCAAAAATTGAAATATTGAAATATTGGGGTCCCTAAAAATTTTCCAAAATTATTGTTTTTTTAGTCAACAACTCCTCTGTTAGTTTTCTTGTTAGTTACCTATGTATTGTGTTTTATATAGGTGTGTAATTATTTTATATATATGCTTATCTAGTGTTTGATTGAATAAATAATTGAGTATTGAGATTTGTTAGCAGTACACTGCAGACTACCCTCTGTATTATTTCTGTCCTTTCAATCCATTCTAAGGATGTCTGGTAGATAGTCTGCTGCTGTCAACGCTGTCAATTTGCGGAACGCACCCACTGTACAGTTGTGTTCCACTATTTAAAAAACATAAAATACTGCTACTTCCTGCATTATACATTTTTGAAAGCACCCACTGTACAGTTGTGTTCACTATTTAAAAAAAAATACTGCCATTTGCAGCATTATACATTTTTGAAAGCACTCACTCTACAGTTGTGTTCCACTATTTAAAAAACATAAAATACTGCTACTTCCAGCATTATACATTTTTGAAAGCACCCACTGTACAGTTGTGTTCCACTATTTAAAAAAAAATACTGCCACTTCCAGCATTATACATTTTTGAAAGCACCCACTGTACAGTTGTGTTCCACTATTTAAAGAACATAAAATGCTGCTACTTCCAGCATTATACATTTTTGAAAGCACCTACTAGACAGTTGTGTTCCACTAATAAAAAAACATAAAATACTGCTACTTCCAGCATTATACATTTTTGAAAGCACCTACTAGACAGTTGTGTTCCACTAATAAAAAAACATAAAATACTGCTACTTCCAGCATTATACATTTTTGAAAGCACCTACTAGACAGTTGTGTTCCACTAATAAAAAAACATAAAATACTGCTACTTCCAGCATTATACATTTTTGAAAGCACCTACTAGACAGTTGTGTTCCACTAATAAAAAAACATAAAATACTGCTACTTCCAGCATTATACATTTTTGAAAGCACCTACTAGACAGTTGTGTTCCACTAATAAAAAAACATAAAATACTGCTACTTCCAGCATTATACATTTTTGAAAGCACCTACTAGACAGTTGTGTTCCACTAATAAAAAAACATAAAATACTGCTACTTCCAGCATTATACATTTTTGAAAGCACCTACTAGACAGTTGTGTTCCACTAATAAAAAAACATAAAATACTGCTACTTCCAGCATTATACATTTTTGAAAGCACCTACTAGACAGTTGTGTTCCACTAATAAAAAAACATAAAATACTGCTACTTCCAGCATTATACATTTTTGAAAGCACCCACTGAACAGTAGTGTTCCACTATTTAAAAAAACATAAAATGCTGTCACTTTCAGCACTATACATTTTTGAAATTTGTATTTTACACCGAAGCAGACATGAATTTGACTTGTTTAATGATGTTGTATACCCAGCCGTAAAGTGCCATTGTCCCTAGGCGTAGAATTAAATTGCTTTCTCAAAATGTATAGGTACTGAGTGTCTATCACGATATACGTATATAACAAACCTGATGGTTTCAAAACCTTCAACCCAAAACATTTAAAAATAAATTGTTTAACTTTCTTTTAAGCAAATGAATGCATTATATTCCATAGCGATAAATTGGCCATTGTATCCATGGATTTAAGTTTATAAGTTGTGTTATTTTTTTGGTGTACAATATAGTTTATTCTATTCTGGTACGTAAAAGTTATTGTTATTTCAACGAAGACAAATATCTCTTACTAAAAACATCAATGAAAATTTTGTGTTTACGAAAACATTGTTTACGATATTCATTCACAGTGACAGCCTGATCTATTCTATTCGCATGTCTGTTCTCACTGAGCCTACAAAAACAAACAAATCGAACACTAAAACCCTCGTCTTTCATTACAAAATGGAGAATTTTTCAACAATCTTCGTGGCATTTTGTTTAGACACGTAATTCGGACTTTCAAACATTTTAAGCAGTTTACGCTTGTTACTAACAACATCAGCCAGTTTCCTTCCGTTCATGTAATGAACACATAGATTCACTTTTTATAGCATTCTTACATTGAAGTTTTAGATTTTAAAAATTTTTCGACGGTCGAACAGCGACATGAAATATGTAACGGTGATATTTGTAATACATACATGATTACACAGAGATTTACGCTTTGATTGATACTTGATTTTTGATTCTTGATTTTGATTATCTATATCATTTGGCTTCACTTACTTTGTGTGTTAGCCAGTATCAAGTTTTAAAAGTATTTAGGTCTGGTGCAGATTCTTTGCCGTGATTTCGAGTATTTGGCTTGGCAAAAAGGTTTCAAAGGAGCCTTGTCGGCAAGCTTCAATAAGATAGTCAATACTAGAATAAAATTCTCAGCTCCATTTTACCGAGATTGCGTTGTTTCAGTGATTCGATACAATATTGCCCAGTTGGGTAGTCACTTCAAGAGATATAAAACTACACCAATTTCATCACAATCCACTACGGATCAATTTGCAAATAATTAAATCAGACACTAAACTTAATAATCCCGCAGTAACTCAAATGATTGTTTAGGACATAAAATTTGGTATAGCTGCGAAAGTTTCGACTGAATATTAATGTTGTTGTTTCAATAAAATCTGATACGACCCGATACAGACCTTGAGGATTGGCTGGAGAGGCGCTACGGCGCTCTTACGGGTCTTACAGGTCCTCATCGGACATAATAAGTTCAGTTAATTCTGGATTCAAGCGGAAGAAAAGCCCGGGACCTCCACGTACAATGGTTCGCATAGGACTAAGTGCTGAAACCATATTCAGACATAAACATGAATGCCCGGGACCTCTCGTGCTGGGCCCTGTTTCACGCCAAGGTCCGGAATGTGGAAAGGGATGCGTTCGCCTCCTGACGTGACGGCCCTACGCGTGAGAAAACCTATAAGGCCCTCTACACTTTTTCTGACACGTAGGTAGGGCCGTCTCTTTCGCAGAGTCAATGCTCGCTAGAGCCACAGAAAATTTCTGAATAGGAAACCTGTAGGGCAAAGGGCAACTGCCGCCTTCCAGCTCCACCCTATAACGGGTGAAGTTTTATCATTCTCAAAAAAATAAGACTTGAAGCTTCAAAATCCTCGTAGTACGAATACCTAAATTTATGGTAATTGCTATCCTTCACTGGTAAAGGTAATTGCCTTCAATTACAGGTTGCGGGTTTATGTATGAGGAAACCCGAGATTTACTAAATTTACCTTAGAGTATTACCTTCATCTAAATATTTTAACCCCACTCATGAAATATTCAGGTGTCTTGTAAGTACTCGTGTCACAGCGACGTAATCAAAACGACGTACTAATACTTACGTAACTACATGAAATAACACTAGAAATACTCCCGTATTTCCTCGTTATGTCTTGAAATCATCCGTACAGACTCATTTAGACTGGGGCTTGTTTTACGAGCGCGTGCTACGAATTCTATTTGTTACCATATTGTTCGTATATTCTCGCATCGTGTTTTCAGCATTATTTTTTTCTCAACATCCTATCTTACTAATTGTTGTTCAAATGTAAAAGTTTGTAGGTAAGTTTGGATTTTTACTAAATTGAACTTTTAGAAATCGTCTAGAAATCCAAATATGGAAGTAAACATCCGAACTTCGTGGTTACCATGACGTTCAAAGTAAGATTGTTTTAATCTTGTTCCAGTGAGGGTAAGAGATGGCGCTAGAAACCTGCATAGCTCTTTCTCTTACCCACACTAAAACAAGATTAACAAAATCTTACTTTAGACATCATGGGCTAGGTGCTTGTGTATGCAATGTTTTCAAATACCAAGGCATGACTTTTACGAATAGCAACATTGTTCGAAAGAATAACAACGACCCTAAATCGTAAAAGGCGTTTGAAAAACAACGAGTGGGTTTCAATAAACAATTCTTTCAGTTCTTCTTACTTTAACCAGATCGAAAAGTCAGACAATTTTCCACCGTAAAAATATAAAAGAAATGGTATTTTTCCACAGCGTTTCGGATTTAGTACAACGTACGATACCTACCTTTTTACCTCACCCTACGCATTATGCAAATAAATGTTTTGGTTTGATTTCAACATAGATCCAGTCAGTGGTACGTTCCTGTCCCGACACAAAAACCAATTTTTATCTTATTTTTTCACGCTTCCGCATTCAGAAAACTTTCTAAGGCCCGTATTACAGAACATCGCTCAAAACTCAAGCATTACTTAAAACTAGATTCAAGCCATTTGATTGCTTAAAATTAGTTTTAAGTAACGATTGAGTTTTGTGTGACGTTCCGTAATACGGGCCTAAGTGTATATAACGCTTTATTATTCATACATATTCATCGTACTATACTCCAGTCGAATTTGTTATTTTATGCTTACGTTACCCAGTTACGCTTCAAGAATTAATAAGGAAAACATAGAGCTGCCGAGTTTCAAGAATTAATAAGGAAAACATAGAGCTGCCGAGCTGACATGTTATGTCAAAAACGGCGATCAATGAGACTTTGCTGCGATCAATTAGTCTAATCTAAAACAGCCATACTCAAAGTGTGCTCCGCGGAACCCTAGGGCTCCGCAAAGCCTCTTTTAGAGCTCCGTGTGAATACAAACTATAATGAGGAAGAAAGCATAAAGATCAGGGGCCTTGCCATGACGTGTTAAAATGACAAGCGTACGAGCGAGAGAGATGGAGCATACCCTATATACCTCCATCTCTTTAATAGTTTGGTTTAGGTCATCAAACGGATCGCCTTATGAGGTCGTGATAGGGTCTCAGTATTTAATTTTTTGTTTAATTGTTAAAAATAAAAAGGAGTGTCATAACCTTGCATTATTACTGTAGCTCATTCAAAGTAAACATTGGCCGTAAACCGTTTTTTTTTTTAAGGGCTCCGTCAAATATTTTGGGGTTATAGGGTTCCGTTAGAAAAAAAGTTTGAGATCCGCTGCCGCTGGTCTAAAACATTCTGGCGATTAATGAGACTTTTCTGCTCTCTAAAACATTCTAGAATGTTATATTTCACAAGCTTTTATTTAAGCTACTAGCTTCTGCCAGCAGCTTCACCCGCGTGAAAGTAAGTTTCTCCATACAAACTTCCAACCCCCGTTTTACCCCCTTAGGGGTTTTTTTTCAGTGAGTAAAAGTAATCCAGATGACGTTCCTATTCTTGTTTGAATCGCATTGCACAGGTAGGTAGGTGCACGCATTGCACTTCATGCAAGGGAAAGCAACACTTACTGAGGTTGGTTCAGACCAACTTATTCTTATGTTTAGATGGTCAGCCATCTAAAGATAAGAAGCTTCCTCCGTGCCTCTGTACATAGAATTTGCTCTAAAAAAAATACTGCATTCCAAAAGCCTTTGTGATTTTATGTAGATGAAAATATAGAAGAAAAACAGTTTTCAAGTCGATTGGTCCCCGTCAAATGCAGTATAATTTTTAAATTGTAGTTTTGTTCGATATAAACATTATAATAGTATTCTAACAACCTAGAACTTACGGCTAAAAATGCTAAATTTTAATTTTGCTTCACAAATGTCTGTATTTATGTACATTTCTAAAAAAAAAAAGTGGTCTGTAGCGACATGTATTTCATCACATACCAACACATCTGACATCATAAAAAAGACTACGCTACGCAAAAAAAGTTTACCGTGAAATCTACGTAGGTATCAAATTATTAAACAAATAATGCATTTTTTGTTTAAATAATTTAAAAATAATAAAAAAAAACAACAATATTTTAATAATATCTGGTGGGGATTCTTACTTATTTTTCCAAAAATCCCCATCGAGATGATTTTATTTAGGTAGGGGTATTTCTGAAAAAAAGTAACAATCCATACTGGGGTGGATTTGTCGGTGGGGATTTTTGGAATAAACCAATGAATTGAAAAATTCACATTGGTATTGGCCCGGTTTCGAATTCCATCATGGTTCTAGTGTGAGAGAGAGAGAGACAGAGCTACAGAACGGATCTATCTCTTGTTCACAACAGAATCATGGCAGCAAAAATAAGTCATTAGGGTGCCTGCTACGATGTCTTAAAGCCATCATGGTTTTAGTGTGAGATAGAGACACCGCTATACAGAACGCATAGCACTATCTCTTGTTCACAACAGAATCATGACAGCAATAATAAGTCATCAGGGTGCCTGCTACGATGTCTTGCTTGAAGCCATCATGGTTTTAGTGTGAGATAAAGCCACCGCTATACAGAACGCATAGCGCTATCTTTTGTTCATAACGGAATCATGACAGCAATAATAAGTCATCAGGGTGCCTGCTACGATGTCTTGAAGCCATCATGGTTTTAGTGTGAGATAGAGCCACCGCTATACAGAACGCATAGCACTATCTCTTGTTCACAACGAAATCATGACAGCAATGATAAGTCATCAGGGTGCCTGCTACGACGATGTCTTAAAGCCATCATGGTTTTAGTGTGAGATAGAGCCACTGCTATACAGAACGCATAGCACTATCTCTTGTTCACAACGGAATTATGAGAGCAATACTAAGGCATCAGGGTGCCTGCTACGACGTATTGAAGCCATCATGGTTCCAGTGTGAGAGAAAGACGAAGCTATACAGAACGCAAAGCACTATCTCTTGTTCACAACGGAATCACAATATATAATTAAGACCCTTTCTTTCATTAGATAACTAATTAACTTTTATCTAAACTTCAGTGGTGGCGGCCTGGTAACGGCCCCGACTTACGAATTGTACGCGGGTTCAAACCCAAGCAGGCGCATTACTTTGTGTAACTTATTTCATCACCACTGCTCTCAAAACGGTGAAGGAAAACATCGTAAGGAAACCGGCATGTCCTAGAACCAAAAATTCGAAGATATGTGACATTCACCAACCCGCACTGGGACGCGTGGTGGATCACGGCCCATTCTCTCTCTTAGAGATGAGGATTGAGTCCCAGCAGTGGAAACATTAAAATGCTGATTATGCTATTATTATAGGAATAAAGGCCTCCAACAAGGAGGAACGATGAGCTGGTCAGGGTCGCGGGAATCTGATGGATGCATGACGCACAGGACCAATCGTTGTGGCGACGCTTGGGGGAGGCCTATGTCCAGCAGTGGACGTCTTTCGGCTGATATGATGATGATACAAATCCTCAAAGTCCCTAAAATCACATTTTTGCTCCATAACAACACCTAAACAAATATATAATTCTTCAATGGAACCACGGGTACACAATCTACCTAAAATACCAGTTAATTTTTCTTATACCTGCCTCCTAAGAGAAATAAATCTCGTTGATTTACGACCTTTGGTATTTACTGGCAACTGTTTGCTGCGTCTGGTTTATGGCAACACTAAACAATGACAATAATAACGGCAATCGTTAATTGTGACAGGGAACTGTTTTATTGAGCTTTTGCTGGTGGGGGTACTAAGCTTACACTATAGTCCATGTTTGATTTTTTATTTTTATTCTACACGCCATGCCTGTGTCTTCGCAGTTTTGGGCACAAATTCAACAGTTGGTTTCGTTTTATTCCTTATTCATTATTTAAGGGCCAAGGCCCAAGAGCCCGAAAAGTGCCATAAAACAGTGATTTTCTGAGGCCTACTCCTCCGTAACGGCTAGGTCAATTGGTTTGAAAAAAATATATGTTTATTATAGATTCATGAACAATAATATCAACATTTGATTTTTTCGTGCAATTAATACTTTTCGTGCAATTTCGCAACTTTTCGCAACTTTTCCCTACTCCTTCGAAACGGCTTGGACCTTTAGAAACATTTTTACACATAAAAATTGGTGGTTAAATATTCTTCAAAGTGAACATTGCATATGTAAATCAATCAATATCTCGCAGAGAAAATGGATTTAAAGCGCTTTCCGGGCGCTGCTGGTCGCAAATAAATGCACAGATTTGCGTACTGCCGCCTAGGCGAGTGCGAGAGTTGCGTTCACATAATTTCGGCCAGATAGTTCAAGGAACTATACGCCTTAAGTAGAGCTGTTATGCTAAAAAGACACATTTTCGAAAACAACTCTTATTGCTGGTTTCTCTGTCTTCCAACTAATACTTATTTAGTTGCTTCCAGTGGCTTCGCCTGCGCTAAAGTAGACAATTTTCCCAAGGGGACCGAATCCTAAATCTAATGCCTTGATCACACGTACCGTGTAAACGGGCGAGACAGTGCTCTCGGCCGAGTACTCGGTACGTGTAAACACAGCGTCGAGTGCTCGGCCTACCACTTATCTCTACAAGTCGCTTACATCACTGTCTCGGCCGAGCAACATTTTACTGTCTCGCCCTTTTACTGTGATCAAGGCTTAAGTGCTATTCCAGGACATGGTCTACCCGTGCGCCAAATTTCATCCAAATCCGTTAAGCCGTTCGAGCATGAAGGAATAACAATTGTACTATCTATATACAGACGCATACATACTGTCGCAAAGTTATGATTAATCAATAATAATTGTAGTATTATAGGAACATTGACCATTATAAAAAATATCTCATCCAAAATTCTGAATGATTAATTATTCATTCAATAATTGATTTTTAATTGGTTTGTACAAGAAAAACAAAAACACTCAACTATTTAAAACTAACTTACAAAATAAAAATAAAAGACATAAAAATCTAAAAAGCAATAAAAGAAAGAATAAAAGCAAATTCCGAATGCGTTTAGGCGTATTTTTACATTTCTCGCAACAAAAGAGCTTAAAGCTTGAATTTTGTACGTGTTTTATATATAAGTTTTTCTTTGTTATGTTTTGTATGTACAATAAAGTATATAATAAATAAATAAATTGTATCGCATAGGTATATGCGTATATACGAGTACATTGTAATGTCTATCACATGTCATTACAAATATCGGGGGTTATGACACATGCTTTCACAACACAATATTACTTTCCTACAATACAGTTGAGTTTGTGAAGGGAAATGCATATATAAGTAGATATCTGTCACTCAGACTGTATATCGGACGTTCCTGTTTATTGGTTTTCCTTCGTAAAGCCAAACGAATAAAAGATAACTTTATTTTAAAAATATGGATAACGTGAAAGATGAAGGAAGAATATACAGTGCGTTTCACCTAAGAAGTTCCATCGCCGTAATGTTGGCAATATGGAAAAACAGTGCTATATTTTCAGCAAGGAAATTACTTAAAATTAGGGAGATTAACTGATATTTTGGTACTTTCAACTTTCTTAAGTAAATCGCACTGCACTATGTCTTTACTATAAGAGAACAGTAAGCTTAGCCAAGTTGTTATTCTGCAATAGTTAACGCTGTCGAAAAGTGATAAAACGTATGGGAATGACGTCATCTCAACGTAAAGTCGTGAGGTCAGAACATACGAATAGACAATTCGTAGCCATGTTCACATCGTTCAAAATCGTTTCTACAATGTTTAACGCTACATCCTTTGTTATACAAACACTACATTGTAGAACGAGCGGCCGACTCAGGCGCGTCAACATGGCTACCAACTTATCGTTTTCTACAATTGCTGTCACCGAGGCGTTACCGATTAGAGAACGGAATCTGACACAAACTGGTTGTAACTTGGCTAGGGGGACTGGGCTGACGACAACTAGAGAAAAAAAACACTAGAGAATCTAGACACACAGTTGCTTTAGGTCAGGGCACATTGCTTGCAGAATTCATGATCAAGGGGGCTGAAAGATAGTATCATAACTATTTAGAGAGCAATGTGAGTATCTACATCTATATAAATAAAAGGAGAAACTGACGGACTGACATAATTATCAATGCATAGCCCAAACTATTAAAACTAGGAGCGTGAAATTTTGCAGAAAGCTTTCTTTTATGACAGGCGAGCTATAAGAGAGGATTTCCCAAAATCCACCCCCTAAAGTAAAATAAATGGTAATGGGGATACAAAGTTTGAAACGAGAAACCGATTTTTACGCTAGCGGAACCGGGCAGAAGCTAGTCCATCTATATATATAAAAATCAATACCACTTTTCGTTGTAATTTTATAACTCAAGAACGGGCTCACCTATCCAAACCAAATGTTTAGGCTTTGTTCGAACTATTTAGTAGATGGTTTATGTGAAGTTTGGTAGGGTAGAGTAGGGCATAGTAGGGTAGAGTAGAGTAGTATAGAGTAATGTAGAGCGGTGTAGAGTAGGGTAGAGTAGAGTATAGAAGAGTGGAGTAGGGAAGAGCGGGAGCGAAGCTAAAAGGGCAAAAGCTAGTATAATATAAAATTAGAAACTATGAACTAAACTAGACATATCAACGCACAGTTGAAACTAGAGGGGTTAGGATTGTGAACTTTGGCACAAGCTTTATTTTATTACGTAGAAGCCGAGCACTAAGAAAGGATTTTCCAAAATTCAACCGTTAAGGAGGCGAAAGGGGGATGTAAAGTCTGTATGGAGACCGTAGGCGCGGGCTTGCGGACGGCGAGCAATGGGTAGCTCGCTGTCCAACCGTCCGGTAACTGTCCGGACCGAGCCCAAATCGTCGACGGCGGGCACTGTTTTTCACAGATTTTGACTTTTGAGAGATAGCTCAGCCAGATATGAAGGCACGAAGGCACGGGGTCGGTCAGTCAGTAAGAGTCTGACACTATCTCCCGCTCCGCCCAAGAGCAGGGGTTGTCATTGGATCATTTTCCTAACATAAAAAAGTCTGTATGGAGAGATCGACTTTCACTCGGGTGAAGACGCCGGCATAAACTAGTATCTCTATAAATGTTATGTTGGCACTTCGTACATACAGAATAAAGCAGTCATTATCTACTAAGATCGTGTATCACTTCATGGTGACAGCGATAAATTCGAATTACGCCTTCGGGCTTCCTGAAGCGTAATTCAAATTTATCGTTGTAATAGTAGAAGGTAAAAACGGGTTATTAGTGTGCATTTATTTATTAAACACTTTATGTACAAAGACAAGTACAGAGGCGGACCTAATGACTTAGGCATTTTCTACCAGTCAAACTTAGGGTGATGCAGATATAAATAGAGCGTAGGTGCAATAAAAATGAGTATATTAGAGGAAGTGGCGCCAGTGACTGAAAAGTTGAAAAGTAATCGGTTGTCTTGGTATGGTCATGTGAAGAGGAGGGATGAAGCGCATATTACTAAAAGAGTTCTGAGTATACATGTAGATGGATGGAGAGGGAGAGGAAGGCCGAAAAAAAGATGGATGGATTGTGTTAGAAGTGATATGAAAAAAAAGGGAGTTAGTGATAGTTTGACGGGTGACAGGACAGAATGGAAGAAGAAAACGTGTTGCGCCGACCCCAAGTAATATAGGATAAGGGCAGGAAGAAGAAGAAGATGTAGGTGCAATAAAAGAGAAAATGCTAATAGGTTTATGGATAAATATACTATAGAAGGCGCTAATATCTCTGCGTAGGTACCTACCCGAAAAACATACAATGAATTGCTTTTCATTGTTAGATCATATAAAGGATCATAATACATGTGAATTCATCATCATCATCATTTCAGCCATTATACGTCCACTTTTGGACATAGGCCTCCCCCAAGCGTCGCCACAACGAACGTTCCTGTGCGTCTCGCATCCATCGGTTTCCCGCAACCTTCACCAGGTCATTGGTCCACCTTGTAGGAGGCCTTCCAACGCTGCGTCTTCCAGTACTCGGTCGCCACTCCAGAACCTTTCGGCCCCAACGGCCATCTGTTCTGCGAGCAATGTGCCCTGCCCATTGCCACTTAAGTTTGGCAATTCTTCGTGCTATGTCGGCAACTTTAGTTGTCCTGCGGATATCTTCACGTCGATTCAAGATAGGCTTATAATTATTATGTCTTTATTTCCATTTTTGAAATTAAATATGGCAACAAATGTAGTAGGGTTTTTTTTTCGACGGGAAAAATCATCCTATGACAACCCCCGCTCTTGGGCGGAGCGGGAGATAGTGTCACACTCTTACTGACTAAAAAACCCATCCCATTCCTTCAAGCCTTCATACCGGGGCTCGAGCGCCCTTTCGGATAACCCTGGCCCCAGTAGGCTTCGACCCGGCTGGGCCCCTGCTATAGCTGACAACTCCTTGAGGCGCGCGGGAACAGCGCGCGCCGTCGACGACTTGGGCTTGGTCCGGACAGTTACCGGACGGCCGGACAGCGAGCTACCCATTGCTCACTGTCCGCAAGCCCGCGCCTACGGAAATGTAGTAGGGTCAATGACCGTTATTGCACGTTTATTTATTTATTTATACTTCATGCACATAAAAGTACAGAGGTGGATTTATGCCTTAGGCATTTTCTTCCAGTCAACCTTTGGGTGGTGCAGAGAAAAACAGTGGTAGGTGCAATGAAAGAAAGAGATAAGGTGATTCCAAGAATTGATATACTAATAAACCATAAATATTACATACTCTTACAATTATATAATATATACATTCTCAAACTAATAAACTACATATACACCGTTAAATTTTAATCGTTTTAATCCCGTGGAGGGTCGATCCGGTACATGAAAAACTATCGATTTGTAAAGAAAAAATTCAAAAATAAAGTACCTCCTTTTCAAAACTCGTATTAATTCACGCATGTACGAAATTAGTATCTTTAAGAAAACGTCAGCTGAGCGAGTTCAATGACCTGTAGTTAATAGTCGGCGTTGCGTACAAAGCACCTACAGGTCATTGAACTCGCTCAGCTGACTTTTTCTTAAAGAAATTAATTTCGTATATGCGTAAATTAATACGAGTTTTGAAAAAGAGGTACTTTATTTTTTAATTTTATCTTTACAAATCGATAGTGTTTCATGTACCGGATCGACCCTACACGGGATTAAAACGATTAAAATTTAACGGTGTATATTAGTATAGTCAAACAATTGGTTCAAATCTACAATTGGAAAACTTTAACGCTGTGATGATACTACTGCCAACCTCTTGCGAATTATCTCGCGAACTTTAGTTTTGAATGCTAATCGGTTTGTAGATCAAGTATAGAAATGTACGTTTATCTGCCACCGACCTTAATAAACCATAAATACAAGGTTACTGGTAATAGTCTAGTCAAATTAGCAAAAAGATTGGACCTAATTCGTGTAGTTGTAATTTTTTGTGGAATCATTAGAAGACATGAATATAAGTCTTCTCTGAGTTTGCACCATTCCTGTTATGTACGGAACATCGTTTAATATTAGGTTTTAACATTAAAGTCCCAAAATTTAAAAATTTCATAAGTATTTCGTTGTGGTAAGTTTAGATATATGTAGATACCCCTTTGGTGTATAATTACTTTTCACGAAAAAAGTGTGAGGTGTATGAAACACTAATAAATCATTATTTTTATTTTGCGGCTCAAGGGAAATTTAGCCAGTTGGTGCAAACTCATAATTAGCTTTTTAAAGCATCCTATACACCCAGTTATTTTTGCACCCTTTTGCACCCCTAGGAAAACAGCATTTTACAATATTTGTAGATTGTACTTCGGGGCAAATTAGTGTAGTCATGGATTTTTTAATATATAATGTATTCTATATATAAAACATTCGCACGTAATAAAAATAAGAAATATATAACTGGAAGTTTATGTAGAGTTAACGTGAATACATATTGCGCCTCGTGGCGCTCGGAGGGCGAACGCGGGGTCGCGCAGCGCGCGCGCGGCGGCGTCGAGAGTAAGTAAGTGCGTGCATGTATATGGGTTTAGATCATTTTTGTGGCAAGAAGCGATCCCTGCGCTATACAAATTAATAACTATAATTTCCTCTATTTTATTAGCTGTGTTGTGAAAAATGGATTATGAAGTGTTTGTCGTGACCTCCCGACCTGCCCCTGTATTAAGTATTTATTTAAAAAGAAATTATGATAACCATATAACCATAGCAATTCTCTGTCGATCTTTATTTCTTTCTGTACCTCAAAAGGAAAAAATGGAATCCTTATAGAATCACTTTGTTTTTCGTCCGTCTGTCTGTCAAGTCCCTTTGTCTCGGGAACAAGTGCAAGTATCAAGTTGAAATTTAAACCGAATACTCAAGACTGCGGTCCCTTAAAGCTGTGTAAAAGTAAAAACTTCTAAGTTAACTAATAAAAAAGATACCGACATTTACGTCGCAAAAAAAAATATATTTCGACACTCAAGGGAATCATAAAGGTACTTCCCGTTGACCTAGAACCCTGAAATTTGGCATGAAGCAAGTCTTATAGCATAAGTATAGGAATAATTGCCGCTGGCAAAAGCTAGATATTTATTTTATTTAAGTTAGTTGATACGGAACCCTCAGTGTGCGAGTCCGACTCGCCCTTACCCAGTTTCTTTTTGAGGCGCATACTTAAAACTCCACATTTTTATACTAATATTTTTTTGTTCCTACCTTACCCGATGCCGTAGAATAATCAGCGCTGTCACACGGTTTATAGTTCTAAAGACAACCGAAATACAACTAATTTATTTGAAACTAGCTGTGCCCGCGAATTTGTTCGTGTGGACTACAGGATTTTGAATTTATTTTTTCTAAAATAAAAGTAGCTCATGTTACTGCTTATTACATCAGCTACTTGGCAAAAAAAAGTCCCGTCCAAAATCAGTCCAGCCATATTAGAGATTAGCCCGGAAAAACAGACAGACAGACAGACAAAAATTGCAAAAAATGTTATTTTGGTGTAGACTCTGACCAACGAAAGATGGCAAAACAAAAAGGAGGCCGTATTAAAAAAAATTGAAGCTGTTCACCTTAGCTGTACGCCACTTAAACGGAGTTGATACGTTTGATTATTCATGAAAATAATAAGTATGCGATATATATATGATGCATGTATATTTAACAATTAAACATGTGCTGCTTATTTAGCCGCTATATTCAATGCCGCCAAAACTCAAGCATGTCCGTTCACTGCCAAAAGCAGCCTGATCACCTTGGCACCTGCTTTTTAGAATGTATCCTTGGAGTGTATCGCCCGCCTTCAGCTCTTGGGAGTTAAAATTTCCTTAAACTTTGGGCAGTTCATTGAGCACAAAGCTACGGCAGCTGCTAGGAAACTCGACATTTATGCAAAGGTTAGATGGCACTCAGTGGCGGATTAGCCATGTAGCAAGAGTAGCAAATGTTACAGACCCCCCCATTTTGGGGCCCCGCGCGTTCAGGTATCCCGCACTTTTGAACATAAAAAAAAATAGTCAAAATATTGGTACTGCGTGAAACCTAAATACAGCTGATTTTTTTGGATGTGATGAGATAGTCACTTTACTTCAGACTATCCTGCAAGCAAACTACAGAATAGAAGATCTCTTAGAATTTATCCCATCATCGTACTTTTTACGCAAGTGATCTTAAAATCCACGGAGTTATTGGTGAATAAAAGCCTTGTTCAAGCTTATTTTAGAAAGGGTAGCTTTAGTCAGCAGCTTCTAGCAGCGCTAGCTAAAACCACTTAATTTTAATATGTGTAGGTTAAGCTCAATCTTAATAACCCTACTAAGAATAAGCTTAAACAAGGTTTTTAGGAAATTACATATTTTGTGTGTCTATGTGAATATTACATTTGGCTCTGAAACGTGGTCGTTCACAATGCGCCTCATCAGATGGTTTTAAGTAACACAAAGAGCAATGGAGAGGAAGATAAGCTTAAGTGGCAGTAAACTGCCCCCCTAGCCAAGTTACAACCGTTTCGCTTGCGCCGAACGCTTCGAGTTGACCTTGCCGCTAATTCTTTTGTTCTGATCACGTGACTGAGCGTTAAGACGACGTCATTCCCGTACATTTGAAGCTTTCTACAAGCGTTAACTATTGCAGATTAGCAACTTGGCTAGGGGTACTGGGTACATTGCTCGCAGAACAGATGATCGATGGGGCCGAAAGGTTCTGGAATGGCGACCGGATACCTGAAGACGTAACGTTGAAAGGTCTCGCAACAAGGATACCGATAACCTTTTATTTAGTAAGGTTCACGTGAATTCGATGGAGGCGTGATAAACTGGACCGGCCGTTGTGGTGACATAGGAAAAACCTTTGTCTAGCAATAGAAGCCTTTCAGCTTAAATGATGATAACTATCGATGTTGGCATGTTGATGAAATCCATCTCTCAGAAAGATTACTCCACTTAAAAATTGGCTAAATCTGACTACTTCAAAGAAAAATAAATGTTGCATCCTATTAGTAAATCTTAACTGTACAGCTTTTCTGTATAAATTCACAAAGGCTTCGCCATCAGCATCGAAAAGACTCCTTAATTCTGTATTACTTGTCAGAAGAAAACCTAAGACGTCCTATAAACAAAATTCTAATCATTCGGGGTATGCAAAATACGATCATCTACTAAATTAATTGATTAGTAGTAGGGGGCCCCTTGGTCGAATTAGCAATAGATAGCGTCGGTTTAATCTGGCACTGACGGCATTTCATACCAGGACATCATCGAATGTTATACAAAGCACAGGTCCAATCATTTGTGGAGCCAGTGGTTCTTTCAATAAACACTTCCCTTGAATCTTTATATAACTCAAAAGAAATGGTATGTGACGTCAAAGCCGATGGACAGCCTATTGAGCTGACAGATCAATATAAATTCCTTGGCTTATTGATTGATCAGCACTATAACTGAAAAAGTCACATAGATCTTGTATGTAATAAAATTAATAGATTTGTATTTGCATTAAGGAAACTAAGGCGAATTGCTAGCGAAAAAGCAGCACTGACAGCATATCACGGATATGTTGCCTCCGTTCTCAGATATGGTCTTTTGGTTTGGGGAAATTCAACAAATATAAATAAAGCGTTTCTTGTTCAGAAAAAGTGTGTAAGGGCAATTTGTGGTGTAGGCCCTTTAGAATCGTGTCGTCCACTTTTTAAAAGGCTTGGCTTGCTGACCATCACTAGTCTTTATATAATGCAAATTGGTGTATTTGTAAAAGAACATCCAGAATTATTCGAAACTTTTGGAAAAAGAAAATTGTACCCTAGCAGGGATCCGACGATACTTAGAAGCACTTGCTGTAAAAGTTCTTTGTATCAGAAAAACTGTAGCATGATGGCAATACGGGTCTTTAATAAATTACCAAAATCTATCAGAGAATTGCAATTAATAAGATTATTTAAAATGAGATTACGCGAATGGCTGTTGGACAAATAAATGCTATTATAACTTAAGCGATTTTTTTAATGACAAGAATGACGTAGAAAGAAAATATAAGTGACATAATATATATTATCTAATTGAGACATGTTAAAAATGCAAAATAATATTTTATTCAATTGTGGTCTTTTTTTAATGTTGTAGGATGTTTAAATAATGTTTAATAATTTAATGATGTTTAAATAATGTTCAATTAATGTTTAATAATTTTAAATGACAATTTTATTATATTAACTAATATTTGTATACCAATCATTGGTGAAACATGTAGAGCTTATGTACTGAATTCAACATCCTCATTACCATGTTTCTGCCAAATAAAGTACTTTGACTTTGACTTTTTGACTTTGACTTTAAATTTGTTATCGATTTTTTTTATTAATTTGGATGGCCGATTGATGTCATTATGTATGGAATATAATATCGTTCAAATGTCCGCCGCTACTTTGCTAGATAGCGCGCATACGAAATATATAACTTTCCATGTCCTTTACTGTTTTCATTATTAGGAGTTTCGTCTACTCATTGCCGAAACCTCCTGAAAAGTATAATACACCGTGTGAGTAATATTACAATTATTAAATAGTCAAAAAGTATCAAGTTTTTATAATAGTAATTAAAAAACTAACCTAGAAATGATATTATTGTATCCAACCGTCGCATTTTATCTTCATGTTTTTAATTTAATTCACTTTTTGCGTCTTTAAATTTGTCAATTACATTAAATAGTAGCCTTTCCATCGAACTAGTGATTGTTTATGGCATTATTTTAAGCAAAATGAGTATAATAAGATACAGGAAAACAATTTTGACAATTCTTAATTTTTTTAAATGCTGCCATACATAACGTTTGATTAATAATTCGTTATCTTCTTTCGATGGTCAAACTCTATGTACCGTATATAATATATTCATATGCATGTAGTAAAAAGCAGTTACTTCAATATTACAAACAGATACTCCAATTTTATTTATATGTATATATGTGTAGGACATGCTTGCAGGACACTCGTTTTTTTTGTTTAAACATAGACGGTTTTTTTAACTTTTTTTTTTTAATAAAAACAAAATTAGGTTTCTTTACTAACACTTACTAACAGAGCATGTTACATACGGATCCCTAATGGATATCGTCGACCTAGCAATTCATTCGATTGACGTCGGAAACATGAAAACTGCATCGTCGACACCTGGGCCAGCCACGAGCCGCCGACGCAGCAAAACGGCATATTAGCAATAAGTTATTTTTAATAAGTTTTTGTCATTCCATATTCTAGCATCGAATAGGTTTCACTAAAATTAATTGTAATTTCTTTGTTCTAAAATAAATTAGTTTAAAGTACTTTGGTTTTTTTTCGAGCCTCCGCCTGCAGTCTACGTAATTGGCGCAGTCGGTAGGATACTCACAGGCTAGTTCGCGTTTTGCATTAGAGTCATCTTTCTTCGATATTCGCAATCGCGGGTCGCCTGGGCGGCTATCAAGTCACGTCACGAGTATCCTGAACCTACGTTGGAGCTGCGGAGCCGGGTGGCGAATCCAGACATCGATTCACGAAGGAGAGCCAGAGATGAAACATATGTAAGTGCACTAGAATCTTTCTCGTGTTGCTTCCTTCTACTCCTAAGTTATTTTTATGTCCAAGATTTTTCATCACGATAGATCTTACCCCCGGGAACCTGCATCACGACAGGCGCGCCGGCATTTAGTAGATATTAGTAGAGATATAGATAGCGAATCAGATTTTAATTTGAATAGTTTATTTGAGCCCAATATGTCTTTTAATCCCGACACTATTTTCAAGGCCTTACGCCTCGTGCCCGATTTTGATGGAAACCCTAACGTTTTAACTAGATTTATTAACATATGCGATAGAATAGTTACTCAGTATGCTAGCGCTGAACCGGGTAGCGAGTTAAATAATGTGTGCCTTTTAAACGGTATTTTAAATAAGATTACTGGGCCTGCTGCATCCACTATAAATTCAAATGGCATCCCCGAAACCTGGGCAGGTATTAGATCAGCCCTCATTAACAACTTTTCAGACCAGCGCGACGAAACGGCTTTGTACAACGACCTCTCATTGGCTACGCAAGGTACAAAAACCCCTCAGGAATTTTATGACCAGTGTCAGACCTTGTTTAGTACGATTATGACGTATGTGACATTACACGAGACTATCCCGACGACTATTGAGGCTAAACGAACCCTCTATAGGAAGGTTACCATGCAAGCCTTTGTACGAGGACTTAAGGAACCTTTGGGCTCGCGTATACGTTGTATGCGTCCAGAAACTATCGAGAAAGCCCTGGAATTTGTGCAGGAAGAACTAAATATAATGTATTTGCAGCAGCGTAATGACGCAGCAAAAACTCACAGTGCCCCTAAGCTAGATAGACTTCCTAACATGCCCGTAATTTACAAGCCCCCTATCATGCATGCTATGCCTTTCAACGGCACTTCACGACCCCCACTACCTAACTGGCCTGCTCCAGTAGGTCTGCGTGGCCTTCAGCCTCAGCCCCAGCCTTTTAAATTCAATACGCCTAATCAATCACATAATCGCATGCCGACTCAAACGCAACAAATGTTCCGCGCACCACCACCAAATTACCATCCGCATAGTAACGTTTTCAGGTTACCACCTAGGAATAATCCACCACAAAATATGGGTGCAAAACCCATGAGCGGAGTGCAACATTTCATTCCGAAACCCTTACCCATGACATCAGGACATGACTGGCGTAGAAGCGGAAACCCACCACCGTCTAACTATTTTAAAACGCGCGAAGTTAACATGAACGAAATCGCTTTACCTGACAATTGTCTTTATCCGGTCGAATATTATCCCGAACCAGAGTTCAGCTATTACATGGACTATGGCGACTATTACATGTTTTACGACTGTGACGGCAACCCTGCTATGACTGACAGTAATGTAATTTATGACAATCAGACAACAAGTGACATGGAACCACAACCGGGTCCCAGCGACGCTAACCAGATTCAGAATTTTCCGAAGGACAAGCCATTAAAAGAGCAAGGATAGACCTAAACTTACAGACCCAAAGACAACTACCATACATCGAAATTTCTTGCCCTCCTCTAAAATTTTTGATAGACACTGGCGCTAACCAGTCTTTCATCAGCCCCGAGGCTGTGCAAAAGTTTTTCCCTGATTACCCCCTCAACTATGACCCTTTCGAGGTCACAAATGTACACGGTGTTAGTAAAAATGATTATTCTATAACACTACCATGTTTTAACGAATTCAACGAGACCGACTCAATTAGATTATTCATTTATCGCTTTCACGACTATTTTGACGGACTTATAGGATTAGATTTACTATCCAAATGGGAAGCCAAAATAGACTTAAAAGATTATAAGTTAATAACGCGTACCGCTACAAATAAAATAAAAGTATATAATTCACGCAATGTTAATCTGTATGAGGACATTATCCCAGCAAATAATTCTAAATTAGTTCGAATACCAATTAACGCCCCGGATGGCGATGTTCTTGTAAACGAACAGGTTTTTTGTAACTGCATCATTCATGAGTGTTTGACCACTGTAGTTAACAATCGTGGTTTTGTAGAGCTAGAGAATCCAACATCCAATGATGTCATCTTTTCTTTAGACCAACCAGCCCAAGCAGAACTCTTTAACGTTAATTGTACACCAACTACACAATCAAATCGCGCCGATGATGTTTTATCACGTCTACGTACAGACCATCTTAATGAGGAGGAAAAGGCTAACCTTTTGACGCTCTGCTCCCGTTATACTGACGTATTTTACATTGACGGAGAACCATTGACTTTCACTAATAAAATTAAACACCGTATAAAAACCACCGACGAAGTTCCCGCATACACAAAAAGTTACCGATACCCTTTTATCCATCGTGAAGAAGTTAGGAATCAGATATCAAAAATGCTAGACCAAGGCATAATTAGGCCTTCAGATTCAGCCTGGAGTTCACCCATATGGGTTGTCCCCAAAAAGATAGACGCTTCAGGAAGACAGAAATGGCGTATCGTAGTAGATTTCCGAAAGTTGAATGAGAAAACCATCGACGACAAGTATCCCATTCCAAACATCAGTGACGTCCTTGACAAGTTAGGGAAATGCCAATATTTCACGACCTTAGATTTGGCAAGTGGATTCTACCAAGTCGAGATGGACCCCCAAGATATTCCCAAAACCGCTTTCAATGTGGAACACGGCCACTTCGAGTTCCTTCGAATGCCTATGGGACTTAAAAATTCGCCGTCCACATTTCAGAGAGTCATGGACAATGTTCTAAGAGGCCTCCAGAATAACATTTGCCTCGTTTATTTAGATGACATTATCGTCTACAGTACCTCTCTCCAGGAGCACATGGACAACCTGGAAAAGGTTTTCCAAAGACTCAGAGAGTCGAACTTTAAAATTCAGATGGACAAATCTGAGTTTTTAAAGCTCGAGACCGCATACCTAGGTCACATCATTAGTAGAGACGGTATCAAGCCGAACCCTGACAAAATATCTGCTATTCGAAAATATCCAATACCAAAGACCCCCAAGGAAATTAAACAATTTTTAGGCCTTCTCGGTTATTACCGAAAATTCATTCCCGACTTCGCTCGGATAACCAAACCACTAACCCAATGTCTAAAAAAGGGTAGTAAGATAACTCTGAGCCCTGAATATACCAATGCCTTCGAGAATTGCAAGACCCTACTGACCAATGACCCCATACTGCAGTACCCAGACTTTAAACGAGAATTCAACCTTACAACAGACGCTTCGAATGTCGCTATTGGAGCAGTGTTATCTCAAGGGCCCATAGGATCTGATAAACCCGTCTGTTATGCCTCACGCACACTTAACGAAAGTGAGCTAAACTATAGTACCATCGAAAAGGAGTTACTTGCCATTGTCTGGGCGACGAAGTATTTCCGACCTTACTTATTTGGTAGGAAATTTAAAGTACTGACTGACCACAAACCCTTACAGTGGATGATGAATTTGAAGGAACCAAACTCACGACTGACTAGATGGCGACTCAGACTAAGCGAATATGACTTTACAGTAGTATACAAAAAAGGAAAGTTTAACACCAACGCTGATGCTCTTTCACGTGTAGAAATTCATAATGAGGAAGTGGATGAGATCAACTCATTAATTGAAAGCATAAAAGACCTTAGCTCAATGATAAATAACCCATCAGAAACACCACACCAGCAGACGAACTCCTCGACTGACACCGTACATACCAGTAATGAACATCCCATACTAGAAGTCCCCATCACAGACGAGCCACTCAACAAGTTTCATCGACAGATTTACTTTACTGTAGTAGGTGACGTAAAACGCCGACCGACAGTGACTAAACCTTTCGAAAACCATACGCGAATGGCAATCCAGCTTTCAGAGGCCAACCTAGAAAATGACGTTATCAATGCTATTAAAGAATATGTGAACCCGAAGGTTAAAACGGCTATCTTGATAAATCCCCCATTGGCAATGTATTCGATAATTCCCATTATACAAGATAAATTCAAAAGCTCCTCTCTCAATTTAGTACTAGCTAAAATAGAACTGGAAAATATCAAAGAATATCTGCGACAACAAGATATCATTCGACACTATCATGACGGAAAAACAAACCACCGTGGTATAAATGAATGTCACTTGGCCCTTTCACGAAAATACTATTGGCCAAAGATGAAAGAACATATTACAAAGTACATCAATGAGTGCACCATTTGCGGTCAAGCCAAGTATGATCGAAATCCCATTAGACCACAACTTAACATAGTTCCCCCAGCCAGCAAACCACTTGAAATCATTCACATGGACCTCTTTACAGTTCAGAATGAAAAATACGTGACTTTCATTGACGTCTTCACGAAGTACGGACAAGCCTACCATTTACGAGACGGAACAGCCATTAGCATTCTGCAAGCTCTGCTACGTTACTGTACTCATCATGGACTACCTATGACTATAATTACTGACAACGGCACCGAATTCACTAACCAATTGTTCTCTGAATTTACACGTCTTCATAAGATAATTCATCATAAAGTTTTACCTCATAGCCCAAATGACAATGGTAACATAGAGCGCTTTCATTCAACATTATTGGAGCACATTAGAATCCTCAAATTACAACACAAAGAGGAACCAATCGTTAACCTCATGCCATACGCTATCATAGCATACAATAGTTCCATCCACAGTTTTACCAAATGTAGACCTTTTGACCTAATGACTGGACATTTTGACCCCAGAGACCCGATAGACATCGACTTTAGGGAGCATATTTTACAGCAATATGCACAGAATCATAAGCAGCAGATGAAGCAGGTTTATGACATTATCAATGACTCATCTCTTGCCAATCGGACAGCCTTAATTGAAAACAGGAATAAAACTCGGGAACCAGAAGTAGAATATGCCCCTCAGCAACAGGTGTTTATTAAAAATCCCTTTGCCAGCCGTCAGAAAACTGCACCACGGTATACGCAAGATACTGTACTAGCTGATTTACCGATACATATATATACTTCTAAAAAACGAGGCCCCGTAGCCAAAGCGAGGCTAAAACGTGTACCTAAAGGCAGCCAATTGTTACAGGTTTCTGCCGCTACTGACAATCCATGTGTCGCACCCTCAAGAGATAAGACTTGAGACCTTAGCTGATGGACCAGGATTACTACCATATAAACTAGGACATACTAGACTAACCACACATTACCACTCCTTCATACAGTACATACAACTAGCTGACATAGAGGACAAAATAGACTCTGTACAAACGCAACTTCAATCGTTTAAGACCAGACTTAACAATGAGACTTACATGCTTTACGAATATCAAGTCGACTATCTTACTAACAAGCTTGACAGAGTTTTAAAGCAGGTCAAATCTTTGGAACCTTCCAGAGTCAAACGAGGTCTCGTAGATAGCCTAGGGTCAGTAATAAAAAGCGTTACTGGCAATTTAGATTATTTAGATGCCCTGAAATATGACGAAGCAATTAAAACTTTACAAAACAACGAAAATAAAGTAGTTTCAGAATTTAA
Organism: Mythimna ferrago; assembly: GCA_910589285.2. Classification (NCBI taxonomy): domain Eukaryota; kingdom Metazoa; phylum Arthropoda; class Insecta; order Lepidoptera; family Noctuidae; genus Mythimna; species Mythimna ferrago. Next base: position 5,315,852 of record OU342691.1, on the reverse strand, counting down.
TAATCACATCAGTCTTAGTAAAGAATGGATGTCCCAGCATGGTACCATCTTAGACCAGCTAACCAAGAATCAGGAAATAATTAACGCAACCTTAGAACTACTTCTAGAGAAAAACGCTTACAGAGATTATAGCTTAATCAAATTTGCAAAGTTTGCCCAAATCCTAGGAATAATTACTAATAACGTAGAAGATTTAATGTTAGAAATAGTTAGAATAGAAAACATAATGGCTTTTATACGCGCGTCTAGCACTCATCATTCGATGATAGACATAGAAGTACTAAGAAATATGATAGACAAGTTAAAATCGATATACCATCAAGATCAGATTTTAAATCTAGAGTTAAGAGAATATTATAATCTCATTAAACCAGGTTCTTACTTTATTGAGAAAAGAATAGTTATAGTTTACAGCTTCCCTATAGTTTCCATAGACTCTTATGATCTATACAGATTATCTATTGTCCCCAATAAAAAACAGCTTGCCCTTATACCTCCTTCTCCCTATATAGCAACTAACGAGAAATCATTCGTGTACATAGAGGCTGAATGCCCGAAGTACAGTAACATACATCTCTGTGAAAAGAAGACGAGTCACCAAATTAGGACAAAACCAGATTGTATCCAGAAACTCATCACCAACCAGGATCTAGAAGACACCTGCCACTTCGTCAAGATTACACTTTCCAAAGAAGCAATGGAGAAACTGGATGACCAGCATTACGTACTGTCACTACCTCAACCAACTAAAGTACAATTAGCATGTGGAAGAAATGACTTCAACACTCTACAAGGCAGCTACCTCGTCACCATCCCTGTGGACTGCTACCTGCAAACATCAGAATTCACCATCATCAACGACAACAACGAGATTGAAGGCCAGCCGCTCAAGTTATCAAAGATCCCATACAACGAGATAAATCAGACCAACATTCCCACTCACATCATTGGCTTCAATTCAGTCAACTTAGAAGAGCTTCACAGCATCCAGAGAAAAGCAATGATGGAAAGTCCTCTGAAGATTGACAATACTCATTCGGTTGTTCTATACCATACAACCATACCATTCTACATCTTCGCAATATGCGTGCTCGCACTTATCATCTTAGCGATAAGCCGCAGATATAGATGCTGGAATCTCAGAGCGGACAGCAAAGAAAAACCACAAACTGTTAAGATACATACGTACGAAGAGGTAACCAGGGACTCCAAGAAACGAGATGAACCTCCAGCAACATTTTCTCTCAACATGATCAAATAGTTGCTGATCTTCGGGGGGAGGTGTTACATACGGATCCCTAATGGATATCGTCGACCTAGCAATTCATTCGATTGACGTCGGAAACATGAAAACTGCATCGTCGACACCTGGGCCAGCCACGAGCCGCCGACGCAGCAAAACGGCATATTAGCAATAAGTTATTTTTAATAAGTTTTTGTCATTCCATATTCTAGCATCGAATAGGTTTCACTAAAATTAATTGTAATTTCTTTGTTCTAAAATAAATTAGTTTAAAGTACTTTGGTTTTTTTTCGAGCCTCCGCCTGCAGTCTACGTAATTAGCATTTACAATCAGAAAGTACTCCTTCCTCGTAAAATACATCCCACAACACTCCTAAGTAATAACTACGCTTATCTCTTCTTGTCAGTTTATTATTCCGTGTCGCGCGCTTGTCACTTCCATGGCGTAATAGTTCTTTGGCAATTAAGACAACACTAGAAAAACGTGTTCCATAAAAAAATGGTAATTTTTTATAGGGTGCAAATATAAAGGAAACCAAATTAATGTAATGTGATTATTTTCAAAACTACTTAAATTTCCCCCGAAGTACAGAGGCAAAAAAACGTGAAAAACTAATTCCCATACGTCGCACTGGGGTGCAAAATCAATCATGTACTTAGGTCGAAATGTATAACACTTTCCTCAGTTTACAAAACTACACAATTTTCCCCAATGCCGCAATGGCCAAAAATAACATTTTTATTTTTTTCTAATGCTGCGTTGGTCGAATTAAAATAATTAAAATGCAATAATGTAGGTTGAGGTTTAATATACCATAAAAAAAAAAATGGTGAGCACACCTATATTCTCTGGTTAGTTATGAGCAATAAACAGTTTTCACCCCCTTCCGTAGGGGTGCCAAATGATTTTTTTTTTATACTCTATTTTTCACTTATACAATACCATCAGAAACGTTTTTGCCTCTCCAGAGAATTTATTCCAATCTTTATTAAAAAATGACCTAATTTGACTAGACTATAAGTCGACGTATTCCTTGCAGGACGTCATGGTAGGACTAAAATGCAACCAATTAAGCCACTAAATGTTCTACCAATGTTCAGAAGTTTTTAAGTTAATAAATTTTTAGATTTTTTCTCTAAAAATGTTAAAATAACGATTTTATACAGTTTAAAAAAAAATGTACCTACATTATTTTTTATTAGGAAAAAACCGACGAAAACTGGGTGTCTAGAATCATGTTCTGAATCCATGGTATTCCTTTGTGCGTCGGTCTTAGACAACCTGTAAATATATAGGGTGTATATGTATATATTTTACTTCTAAAATCAAGGTGGAAAGACAAGACGATGACAAGGACTTAACAATTAAAATATTCGGTGGATATTTGAAATTCCATTCTTTATAAAATAGAAAAAACTTTATTGTGTACCAAAATAGCAACATAACTTTTACGCAAACGTATATCAGTGGGTACAATGAAGGTCGTATGGCCAAAATCCGTATCTTTAGAAATCGGATGGAAGGTGAAAATATAGACGTTTTAGTCACAACACAATGCTAAGATTATAATACCAAACATTGTGAGATAAAGGATTTAGAAGAAGGCTTATGACGGGGTCAAATTGTCTACAGAGCTAACAACACAAGCACAAAATAGATAGGTACAGAAGTCAATCAACATACAAAGCGCGCTCGAGCAACGCACACATAGACATCGTTCACAGACACGATATCTCGGAGCGCCTCCGGCACACTCGTCGTACAGTTCCGGCTCAAACGCTTATTAGTGTGCGTCCACTGAGCGTAGTTATAATAAAAAGTAAAGTTAAATGAGATTGTCTTCTGTACCTGTCTATTTTGTGACACAAGTATGCGTGATAGGTTACGTAGGATAGGAGAGTAAATATGTTGGACACGCGCCCTGAGAGTTCCGTACAAACTCTATGTAAATAGTTCCATTCCGGAATGGAGTCTCGGAAGATTTTTTCGAATCGAAAAAAAGTTGTGACGTAACAAAAAATTTACAGTTTTCAGATTTATTCCTATAGTTGTGCTATAAGACCTTGCTTTATGCCAAATTTCAGGATTCTGGGTCAACGGGAATTATTATTTCCTCGAGAGCGTCGAAATGTACCACATAAACCGAAATATCTTTTATCTCGTTAACTTACAAGTTTGATCTTTTTACAGTTTCAAGAGTACGCAGATATATATAGTTATGGTTTTAATTTCAACTCGATACCTCCACACGTTCCCGAGATAAAGGGTCTTGACAGACAGACAGACAGACAAACGAACGGACAACAAAGTGATCCTAAAAGGGTTCTGCTTTTTGCAAGTGAGGTATTTGACGAAGAAAACCAATAAATAGAAAAAAATACACTCACTCACTCACTCACTTTTACACACGGTGTCTACTTCTCTATTTTCTTCAACTTTCCTGTCGCAGGTATGCTGGAAGAGATTTCATTAGAAATAAGCATCACCTTTGTACTATTTTTTCTGTTTCCTTCCTCTTTTCTTGTATTTCTACGTGTGTGTACATAAATAGTTAAATAAATAAATAAATAAAAATCAAATCGAAGCAGTGAAGTTCAGCAGTTGGGAAAACTACGATGTCACTCGAATCATGGTTTCGATTTTGCAACAAATTGTGCTTTTGGATTCAAAGTGTGGCAGTACTTGTGGAATTTCAAATGGTATGGTACAAGAATGATGATGGTGATTTTTTTTTTTTGGTGGGAAAAATCATCCAATGACAACCCCCGCTCTTGGGCGGAGCGGGAGATAGTGTCAGACTCTTACTGACTATAAGCCCACCCCGTTCCTTCGTGCCTTTCGTACCGAGACCGAGCTTCCCGTTCGGATAACCCTGGCCCCAGTCACGCCACAATCATGGCGGTAAGTGGGGACTTTCTTTGAGGCGTGGCTGGAAAGACCTCACGGCGTCCTTACCTTCCGCATGACGCAGGTACTCACCGGACATGGTTCGTTCGGGAGTTTCCTGCACTCGATTCATGCGGAAGTGACGCCCGGGTGTCGCCACTGTGCGGAACGCCCGGAGGACACGGTGGAGCACACAGTCGAGGTGTGCCCTGCTTGGGCGGAGCATCGCCGTGCCCTCGTGGGGGCGATCGGCGGCGGAGACCTCTCGCGCCGGGCCTTGGTTGAGGCCATGGTCCGGAGCGAGGAGGAGTGGCAGGCGGTCGGCGACTTCTGCGAAGCAGTAATGCTCGCAAAGGAGGAGGCCGAACGCATCAGGCAACGGCGTTATCGCCGCCACCGCCGCCGGGATTCTGATCCCGATTTCCGGCCAACGTAGGCGCGGGCTTGCGGACAGTGAGCAATGGGTAGCTCACTGTCCGGCCGTCCAGTAACTGTCCGGACCAAACCCAAGTCGTCGACGGCACGCACTGTTCCCGCGCGCCTCAAGGAGTTGTCAGCAACAGCAGGGATCCAGCCGGGTCGAAGCCTACTGGGGCCAGGGTTATCCGAAAGGGCGGTCGAGCCCCGGTATGAAGGCTAGAAGGAACGAGGTGGGTCTTTTAGTCAGTAAGAGTCTGACACTATCTCCCGCTCCGCCCAAGGGCGGGGGATGTCAATGCATGATTTTTCCCACCATAAAAAAAAAACCCTGGCCCCAGTAGGCTTCGACCCGGCTGGGCGTGATGGTGATATTAATATTCTTTGGGACAACCTTGACTAAAACTTTACAACTTAAAGACAGAAAGATTAACTTTGATTGACAATGACAAGAGTCGATGTTACATCAGATATCCCATCATGAAAGGTACAAGACCAGGAAATATTTTGTACATTTTGCTCCATTGCAAGCAGGACGGTGATATTGAAGAAAATGAGCGCGCGAATACTTACAGTGATAGATAGATAGATATATTCTTTATTGTACACCATAAATAAAAATTACATCAGGAACTTAAAATTAATAGGTGATGTGTTACAGTGATGTGGAGGACAGTATCTGTCCTGTACTCCACGAATCAAGAATCAAAGCATTTATTTCATAGGGTCTTTTGAACTGTCAGTCAAAAAAATGATACACGGTCCAAAGCTTATATCTATATGGAGAAAATTTTGCAGAAACTCTATGGATACTCTTTTAATTCATTAAACCCCAAGCGAACGCCGGCGAATTTCGGAATCCGAAAAAATTAAATCATGTTAATGTATATTTATGTAGGTACATAATTAGGTTTTAGTATAAATAGTTTAGTTAATATTTAAGTTTTTTATGTACATATGTATTTACACATATAATGGATTTTATTGAGGATTTTCGAAATAAACCACAAATTGTTTCTCTGAAAACAAAGATTTGTTTTATTCAACATGCTTTTACAGTATAACAATTATCGTTTAACTAAAATTACACTTTTATCTCACCTGAAAACAAAGAAACGACATTAAAGTTCACTAATATCGCCTCCTCAATTATATCCCTTTAATTATCTCTCTACAAGTTTTTATAACAATAAAATGCACAAAATAATCTAAACATCATCTGTCATTGAATGATACGTCACCCCGTATCCACAGCTTAAAAATTAAAAAAATGAAATGTCATTTCCAAGGAGGTCATTTCATTACATACATATAATAAAATGTGGAAAAAATTTATTAAAAATAAATCAGTTACATATTTCTCACCGCATCTTTTATGTGAAATCAATATACTAAAAAAAAGCAATTCAAACACACAAAAATAAGATACTGGTAGCCAATAAATGACCAGTCGCACCTCACCACGTCACTAGCACATCTACAATTAAATAGTAAAATTATTTTTCTCCTAACTCTGTTATAGGGCCGGAAATCCAAGCTCCGTCCCGTTTCATAATAGAAAAAAAAAAAACTAAATTAGTACATAAATAAAAAAAATATTTTAGATTTTGTTTCGATACTTAGTAAAATTAAAATTTAATTTTGTAAAAGGAGGATATAATGATCAAGCGAGTAAGGATCAGATCTCGTCTTAAGAATATATAATTGGTGGCGGGAATATCTTAGATTATATTTTTTCTTTAAAAAGGGGAAGATGTAGCATAATTATAACGTTAATTGTGCCACAGTAATTATACGGTTATTTTTGCGGTGGAAAATCTTTAAATAACTTTTCTCGCTCAGGGTGGACTGAGAAGCAATGATAAACTTTTACTAACCAAATCCACCTTAACATGGAATATATTATTATTTTTCTTTTTGGTTATTAGTTTTATTAACTGCAGTGGTAACGGCCCCGACTTACAAGTTGTAGGTCGCTGGTTCGAACCCAGTCTAGCGCATTACTTTGTGCAATTTATTTCATCACTACTGCTCTCAAAACGGCGAAGAAAAACATCGTGAGGAAACCGGCATGTTCTTGAAACGAAAACTTTCCAAGACATGTGCAATCCACCTTTCCGCACTAGGTCCACGTGGCGGATTACTAACGGTCCATTCCCTCTCCTAGAGAGGAGGCCTGAGTCCCAGCTGTGGGCAGTGAGAGCATTATAAGGCTGAAAATATATTATATACTATATTATTATATTGGGCTTGGGCGAAATGGCCTCTCAATCACCAAAAGGGGCCTTGCCCAAGGGGAAGCTCTTTAAGATCGAGAGTTTTTTTTTTAAATTGATAGGCTTGCATTTGATCACTTTTTCACTTGATGATAAGCAACGATGTGGTCGAACGCTGATATATGACTAGAGATACCGTTGCCGGCAATATTGCCCGAAGTGGGAGATTGCTGGCAATATTGTCACCAATAATCATACTTCAAGCAATATTGCCACCAATGTTTTCACTTCTCGGCAATATTGCTGGCACATAATCTGGTTACGACAGTTGTTGTCTTGTTTTCCTATTTATGAAAAAAAGCGTGTTAAAAAGGCCTCGCTGATGCGTCTTCACCCACGTCTAAATTTGTCTACGCTACGCCTCTGACCATCATCATTATTTACCTTTATCAATTTACCTTCCGTCCACTAATGAAGTTGTTTTTATTTTCAGGAGGCAGTAAGCGCGCTACTAGGCTGACGGTGGCAACTGCGATCGGCATCTGGATATTAGCAGCCCTGCTGGCCACACCCGCGTACGTTGGCTCATACGTGAGAGCCTTCGTCGTCAACCCCACTACACAGGTACGTACTATTGCTAAATTATATTTATTTGCAAATAGGTTTAAAAAAAAAAAAACTTGGCTAAATCGGGTCTATAAGACCGCTGTAGACCCGTCGGATACTCGATGTGAGTGCGGTGCTTCAGTTCAAAACATGAGACACACATATTAAACGGTACTATGCACTTTAAATTGAACATCTCAATACTCGAACGTTCATAATATCGAATAGTTAATAAATTGCATCGCACATTCATTCCATTGAAATATGCATTAGTGAAAACTTTTTTATACTAACGCAATAAAAACACAATATTATTTCGTCCCGCAACCATCGGATTCCTGCAACCTTCACCAGGTCAACGATCCACCTTGTACGAGGCCTTCCAACGCTGCGTCTTTCGGAATGGAATAGCACATAAGATACTTTTTATCCTGGGAGTATGTTCCCTTACTATCATGCGGGCGAAGCAACTCGAAGCAGCTAGTATATTATAAATTGTTGAATTTAAATACTCGTAGTTGTGTAAAGCCATCCAAACCCAGTTAGGATTAGTTTGGGCTTCAAATTGGATTATAACTCGTGTCACACCATTTCAACTCGAGTAATTAGAAAACTAAATACGATTATGACCTTTGATCTTTGATGTTCACATATTTTTTTTTAGTCTGAGTTTATAGGGTAATTTGTAAAAAAAGACGGATGAAAAAAGATTGCCTGTAGCGGAGATGCGAATGTTGAGATGAATGTGTGATGTGACGAGAAAAGATAAAGTAAGAAATGAGTATAACAGAGGAAGTTTGAAAGTGACGCCAGTGACTGACAAGTAGAAGGGGAATCGTTTGTCTTGGTATGGTCATGTAAAGAGGAGGGATAAAACGCATGTTAAAACGCACGCTAAAAGAATTATGAATATATATGTGGATGGGTGGAGAGGGAGAGGGAGGCCAAAGAAAAGATGGATGGATTGTGTAAAGAGTGATATGAAAGAAAAGGAAGTCAGTGACAGCATGACGGGTGACAGGATAGAATGGAAGAAAAAAAACGTGTTGCGCCGACCACAAATAACACAGGATAAGGGCAGGAAGATGATGATGTTATAGGGTAATTTGTAAAACACTAACAACCTATGACTGGCCTGTTGGTCTAGTGGTTAGTGGCCCTGACTGCTATGCCGGAGGTCGTGGGTTCGATTCCCACCCAGGACAAATGATTGTGTGATGAGCATGACCATTTGTTCTGGGTGTAATTTATCTATAATATGTATGTATTTTGAAATATATAAGTATGTTTATCAGTTGTCTAGTACTCATAACACAAGCTCTGCTTAGCTTGAGACTAGACGGCGTTGTGTGATAGTCGTGGAAAAAAAATCCTTGTAGGATTGCATTACTAACATCATAAACAACAACTTTTGTCCTATGACCATTTAAAAAACATAATTCATTTACTAAAAACAAACCTTCAAGATTTCGTTGTTCTATCCAACCCGTTTCAACTCTGTATTTTGCTATATCTACCTACGTCTGCTCCACATCTAGCTCCTCCACCGGCCAATCTCCACTCCCCTTCGCTATTGTACTATCGCTTGCTTCACATAGACTTCGTAATATTAGGAACGTTCAATATAAATATTTTCATTTAAAAAAATGTCTAAGCCAAAAACATTACATAAAAATATACTCGTACCTACCTTTAGAAAATTACCCGGTCGGTATTTTTACCCGACTGCAACCAAGGCCAAAAGGATCTGAATACATGTATAATCTGAGAACCCGTATCTGTCAATACCACTTCGTTAATCAATCATCTTACGAACGAGACCCCAAAACTCGTGCCCACCAGTATTATTAGGGTTGACTGGAAACGCTACTCATCGGGAATAAAAGGCAAACTCACGTGGGAAATTAGGGACCATCCGTAGGGAATTAAAAAAAAGAAAAAAAGAAAACTGGGCAAGTGCGAGTTGGACTCGCAACCTGAGGGTTCCGTAAAAACTTACCTATGTAAATAGTTCAATTCCAGAATGGAGTCTCGGAAGATATTTTCGAATTGCAAAAAAAAATAATTGTGACGTAACAACAAATTTACAATTTTCAGATTTATTCCTATATTTGTGCTATAAGACCTTGGTTTAAGCAAATTTCAGGATTCTGGGTCAACGGGAAGTACCCTATGAATTTTTATTTCCTCTAAAGTGTCGAAATGTGCGTTTTTTGCCACATAAACCGAAGTATCTTTTTTTCTCGTTAACTTACAAATTTGATTTTTTTACAACTTCCGAGACCGCAGACTTGAGTATATGATTTTAATTTCAACTCGATACCTTCACGCGTTCCCGAGATAAAAGGTCTTGACAGTTAGACAGACGGAAGGACACCAAAGTGATCCTATAAGGGTTCCGCTTTTTCCTTTTGAGCTACGGCATCCTAAAAATTGAAAATGGATAGCGTCTACGTCAGATATCTACGACATAACATAAACGCACTTAATGTAATAGTTTAAGGTCTATTTTTGTTTGTATAATTCTTAAACTTATCTTAAAGCGGTACGTGACACGTCGGGCCTTTGTTATTAGTCAATAACAAGAGACTACGATTCATTTTAGCAGAGGCGTCTTCTTCTTAGTCGTACACTCCTGGCGGAGTGGTCGCGGTCATGGATCGTCTTGTAGTTTGGTTGCGGTTTTTGCGAGACTTCTCCATCTTTTTATTCGTGGCACTGCGTGTATATTCAATGAACACATAGACGATGATTTGATGAGGTCTGTCCATCGGGTCTGATCGACCGCGAGAACTTTGGCCCTCTAATCTACCCTGTACCACTAATCGTTCTAAAGAGCTTAGTAGAGGTGTATTGTATTCTTTCTTTCTGTCTTTCCTTCTTTAATTTAGACGCGGGTCGCGAAGACACATTAGCGAGGCCTTTTTCTTTCATGATTTTGAAAATGAGATAGCGATTATCGTATCCCAGTTTTCAACCACATCGTAGCTTAGCATCGAGTGAAATAGTGGTCAACCGCGAGCCTATCAATTATCAAACACCCTCGTTCATAGAGAGCCCTCATTTTTGCGAGGCCGACTACGCTACTGCATTTTAGCTAAGTCACACATCATTTGTTCTTTCTATTCCATCTGAATAATACAGTTCCTTCCAAAAGTAACCATTTTTAGATTAGGCAAACAAAGAAAAAATGGTTACATTTTTTCTTTGTTTGCCTAATCTTGAACAGGCGGATTTTTATCTTTTTGTTTTTTTGTTTGTAGGAGGTAATCTTTGAAAGTACTGGTCCGATTGCTAAAACTTTTTCACCGATAAAAAGCTGCTTTATTCCTGAGTGACACAGGTTATATTTTATGTGCGTGGGCGAAACCGCGGGCAAAAGCTATTTAGAAATATTTCTAACACCGTTAAAGTGCGATTAATTGCATTATGGCGCAGAAACGTTATTTGAAAATAAAAAAAAATCATACATAAGTTTCCGAAAGACAAAACTTTTCAGCAGAGTAAAAGAAATAAAAGTAATCGGTTATAAAAAAATATAGCATATTATAATGCTTCCTCAATAAACGGGCTATCTAACAAGATTTTTTCAATTCGGTACACTAGTTCGAACAAGTTTATCACAGAAACTGCAAAGTTGTTATTGTTATTTTTTAAGGGGCCGGCGACGGATGAATTTCCATACAAACGTAATACCACGCTCATTTGCAGTTGGAGCATATTTCCAACATATTATGATGATATTCGGTTATAGACAATATTTATCTAGGTTCCTACGTCTTTCTTTTATTAAAAAACAAAAAGAAACTTAAGCGAATTGTATTTCGCACTTTTTTACAGCGTAAATTGCAAAACAGGCCATTTGGCTTTTCCTGTATTAAAAATAACAATATTTCTAATATTCTTGACGTAGGAACCTAGATAAATATTGTCTATAACCGAATATCATAATATTATGTTGGAAATATGCTTCAACTGCAAATGAGCGTGGTATTACGTTTGTATCGAAATTCATCCGTCGCCGGCCCCTTAAGGTAAGCGCCATGTTTGACGCAAGTAAACTCTCTTTCATACTCTCTTCTTTCAATTGTTTGAAAGAAGAAGAAAGAAAGACAAAAAAATTTTTCAGTTTTATAAATCCTAATTTTACTTTGCTTGACTTTTTAACACGGCATGGTAAGGCCCATGGGATCTCGCAATTACGCGTAGAATACTGTTGGTGCTGTCCACTAATTTTTGTTTTTTTTTTGTTATTATTTGTGTGCACAGAATAAAAATGTTTTCTTCTTCTTTTTTCTTCTAAATAAATCTTTTCTTGTTTTTTCCAGTTCCTAGTATGTTATCCATATCCAGTGGAGTGGGGTGAAGGATATCCTCGCGGCATCGTGCTTATGAGGTTCCTGGTGTACTACTCCTTGCCTCTGGCCGTCATAGCGCTGTTCTACATCCTGATGGCGCGGCATCTGGTCCTCAGCACACAGAACGTGCCGGGGGAAATGCAGGGGACGCAGAGACAGGTAAGACTTTTCTTTTTTTGAAGTAAGAGTGGAAGAAAGTAACTTGGCCTACTAATTCTGGCTGGAGCCCAACTCACTAAATAAAACTCGAAGATTAGATAAATACTATATTAATTCATTAAACCCCATGCGAACGCCGGCGTTCGCTCCCTCAATGTCTTTCTATTGTATCTCTAATTACAGTATTCGAAATGTTCTTTCACCATTTTTTTGAGGATATTTAAAAACCAAATAACTCGCTCTGAGGTTATAGTGTCAGACTTTTAATAACTAAAATCCACCCGTGTTCCTTCAAATGCCCTTTTTGGTCCAGTGCTGCGGCTACTCTTTCAAACAATTTTGCAACAGTATTTCCAATTTAAGTCTGTCAGTTGAAATATACTGCCGATCCAACATTGTAAGGTTAGTCAGAACTTAAAGATATACTGATAATATACCTTATTGTCACACAAGTCCATGGTTCTATATACCTGTGCGTATTGTTCTAGGTCGTATTTCCATTCACCTTGACTTTACCTTTTTTTTTTGTTTTTTATTTAATTTTTATTCATTTGTCACATCGATAATCTTAGTATAACATCTGCCAAACTGCATAGCATTTTGTCGGCAGGGAGTTCTCGTGAACTTCGCTTTTATTTATATTTAAGTTTATAATTTATATTTAAGGTCACATCTGGTCACCCCCAAAAGTTTGTAGGAAGGTACTCGTTGTGAGGTAACCAGATGCAGCCCCACAACACTAACCCACCGAGATCAACATAGCGCAGCAACTATGGACACATAGACAAATAATGTAAGAACCCTGTAAGAGTTCTTACATTATTTGTCTATGTTGCCCTTATGGTCGTCGCACATGAGCCACCGGCTACAACCACAAAATACGGCCACCGGCATATTTCCTGTGGGTCTCATACATTTTATCGTAGCATACAGTAGGCACAACGGATCTCGAGCGCACGGCGTCAGAGTGCCCAGCTGGGCCCATACGGCTGCTGACAACTTCTTGAGGCGCGCGGGAACAGTGCGCGCCGTTGACGACTTGGGCTCGGTCCGGACGGTTACCGGACGGTCGGACAGCGAGCTACCCATTGAAAGCCGTCCGCAAGCCCGCGACTACGGAAAGCCCGTGCCTACGGTGATGTGCGGCGACACTGAATAAATTCATCTAAAGTAAAATAAATATTGTAGACATAATAGGGTAGTTTCCAGGGTCAAAATAATTACATTTTATTTAGTCCGTATGTACTTTAGATTATAAAAAAATATTGGATACGTATTTTTTTCTTTTTTCGATTAAACAAAAAATAACAAAGATATAGCACATTAAAGTTACGTGTGACGTCACCCCGTGCGAAAAAATGCAGCACGGCGCGTGACGTTACGCGTAACTTTAATGGGCTATATCTTTGTCATTTTTGGTTTAATTTACAAATAAAAAAATACATGTCCCTTATTTTTGAATAATTTAAAAGACGGACTAATTACATTTTTTACGGCAACTAGCCTATTATGTTCCTTACCAAGTAGGTGTAGTGTAACGTTGAATGATAGATTACGGAATATTGCGGTACTTACTTTGTATACTTATATTTCCAGATGCGAGCGAGAAGAAAGGTTGCTGTTACGGTGTTGGCGTTTGTACTAGTGTTCGCTGCGTGCTTCCTTCCCTCCCATGTCTTTATGATGTGGTTCTACTACTGGTAAGCTCCAAGATCCTCAGAAATATCAGGCATATGACAGGGAAAAGGAGAATCTTACGAGAGAGAAGGGTAATTGCGAACATTTAAAGAAAATTCTATATTGTGCTGAAGATAAATGATAAATAATAAATGAATGAATGAATATCATACTATTGTAATAAGTCTGAAAAACGAACAGGCTAGCAACTTCACATTATAAGTATAATCAACCTTGTAATGTTCCCACTGCTAGGACTCGGACCTCCTCTCTAGGAAAGGAGGCCAGGGAATGGGCCGTAATCCCACGCGGGCCCACTGCGGATTGGTGGATGTCACATGTATTTGAATTTTTGGTTCTAGTACACGCCGGTTTCCTCACGATGTTTTCCTTCACCGTTTCGAAAGCAGTGGTGGTGAAATAAAATACAAAAAGTAATGCGCCTGGCTGGGTTTGAACCCGCGACCTACTACTCGTGAGCCAGCACCGCTACCACTGGCTACCACTGCTCTCACACGTCATATCGATCGAAGTAAAATTATGAAACTTTAAATATGGTTATTTTCTCAGCCCAACAGCACAAGAAGACTACAACGGCTGGTGGCACGCTCTGCGCATCATCGGCTTCTGTCTGTCGTTCCTCAACAGCTGCGTCAACCCTATAGCGCTGTACTGCACCAGCGGCATCTTCAGGAAACACTTTAATAGGTGAACGATTAATCTACACTCATTTGTAATAAAAAACGACGAAACAATTAGTTTTTGGTACCGTCAATTTCTACATTATGATCTAAGATCCGTAGAATAAATCTGTTCCCTCATCTGTTATTGGATTACGATAAATATTATATGCTTATTAAGGGTGAGTTGCACCATTTAACTATAACAATAACCAAACCATAACCAGCCGTGAAACGGCCGCCTATTGGTCAATTCGAAGATTTGACAACTGTTAATGGCTTTGTTATCGTTATAGTTAAATGGTGCAACTCACCCTTAGACATTCCGAGTAGATTGCCTAGCTAAAACTGATGCCAATGATGTTCATGCTGCTCGGATAAATTTTACGGCTTAACATCATTAGCACCAGATTTAGCTAGGCAACCTATTCGGAATGTCTTAGTAAACGCATTATCAAACACATAAACGTCCCCGCAAACGGGCCTCAAAAAAAAACGTTAGAAGCGGCCACAAAAAAAAAAGCTAAAAGCGGCCGAAAAAAACAGCTGAACCCGCCGCGCGACACCTTGTGTCTGGAGAAGCTTGAAACCGCTTATAGCATTTTTTTTGTGGTGACACCACCGCACACGAGCCACAAAAAAAGGCTGCCTCAAAAAGAAGCTTGAAGCGGCGTGATTTGTGGTGGGATCAGTAATATTTATCATAATCGAATGACAGATGAGGGAAGAGATTTCTTCTACGGATCTCGTACTAATAGTACATTCATATACACTCCACACCTACATCTACATCAACGTCATCATCATCTCATCATATCAGCCGAAAGACGTCCAATGTTGGAAATAGGCCTCCCCCAAGCGTCGCCACTACGACCGATCCTGTGCGTCTCGCATCCACCCCTCTCACGCGACTCTCACCAGATCGACGGTCCACCTTTTGGGAAGCCAACGACACACATACATATTTTTAACATCATTTTTATTTTTCTTTTGGGTTTTATTGCATAAAACGACACATGTGATTGGTAGAAGATACTGGCTCCTTTAACACAGGTCTAGGTATCTAGCGCAGGAGTCTAGGCCTCACTATTTTGTTTTTGAGGACTTGTATAGTTATCGGCACGAATTTTGAGCGCTGGCTTCAAGTTGCGCAGAAGTCAAATATTCGGTCTCCTTATGGTGCGACGTGAGACATGGGGAAGGGGAATGACAGTGATTGGCTCGCCGCGCCATCGTGTCATAGACGTCACTCGTGATTCGTTCCCTGCACTTGCTGCATGTATCTACGACGACGATTGGCCCGCCAATGTATGGAATGCGCAAAGCGATCCCTACTCTGGCGCTGAACACTCAATATTCGTGCCGATAACTATAATTAGCTTTCTAGTGATAATGGTTTCCTTTTTTGTCTGATTTTATTATCTGTAAGTCCTAAATAAAATGTTACCTGATGTCAATAACGAATTTATTATTATTACCTCTCTGTGTGGAGCGGGAAGGGCTTGTCAGACTTTTACTGACTAAAATACAGTCGTGTTCTTTCAGTTGCGCTCTGCGTTCCTAAGCCACGGTAACTTTTTCGAACATTCTCGCGCCCTTCAAATATTCCCGTAGCGCTTACTATAACAAACCTTACTATTATAAATAATGGTTTCATATTTTTCACTTTCATTTCCAGGTACCTCTTATGCCGAAGCAGCTCCACACATGGGCCGAGAGGTTCCCTCTCCTTGTCCACTTCAAGAAGATTGCATTCCAGCAGGAAAACAAACATCAGCATGGTGCCCAGAACGTACGTATTTATATCATCATCATCATCAGCTTTTTTAATGTTCTCACTGTTGGGACTCAGGCCTCCTCTCTAGGAGAGGGAATGGGCCGTAATTGACCACCTGGGCCCAGTACCTACGGGTTGGTGGATGTCACAGGTCTTCTAATTTTTGGTTCTAGGACATGCCGGTTTCTTCACGATGTTTTCCTTCTCCGTTTTGAGAGTAGTGGTGATGAAATAAATTACACAAAGTATTACGTCTGGCTAGGTTCAAACCCGCGACCTACAACTTGTAAATCGGGGCCATTAACACTCGGCTACCACTGTTCACTCCACTCAGTATTTATAAAAATGGGAAGCAAATAAATAGGTCCTCCATCCGATGATAGTCAGCGCAGCTTTTGCACAATAGAGGGATAGTAGTTGCGATGCCATCCCATAAACAATGGGTTGTGCGAAAGTGAACTCCGGGGCATTCAAACGAAGGTAAAGATGGCACAGTAGTGAATTTTAGTCAGTAAAAGTCTGACACGCCCTCTCATTCTGCCTAAGAACGGGATAAGTCATTGGATGATTTTCCACCTAAAAATGAATCCCATAAACAAATTATATTGTCTGAGCATCCTGTAATAGTAACGGCATCTAAGCCGCAACACAGACACCATGCTAGGGCGAGATTGCTAGAAAGAGTTACCGCGGCCATTGCAAAGGCCAACTGAAAATCACTAGTGGGTTTGTCTGTCAAATTTTGACATTCCGGTTCGTTGCTTTTAGAGCGAGAGGAGTTACTTCATGGGAACCATTAAGAAACTTCTTCTGTTCAACGTGGAACCTCAAAAAAGACGTACGTGCTGAACGTGCCTTTTCAATGGTTATAATAATTGGCAGTGATAATTTAAGATAGTCAAAAAACTAACGTCTTGACGGCGGTAGACGTGTAGTGACATCTGTAACGCCACATAGGAACTAAAATGCAAAAGTTTGCACCGTTGTTTTAGAGTTCTTTACGTGATGAGATATGTTGTATATGTACACAACAATCCAAAATTAACTATCGAGCAGTTGCCCCAACCAGATAAAACAGCCGTCTGGTCTGAGGATCCTCACTTTTTGACAGATATATACAGACACATCACAAACACTGACATCACCGCACAAACGAATACCATGGATCCAGTACATGATTCTGGACCCCCCAGTGGTGGAATTTTTCGTCGGCTATTTCAATTTTTTTCAAAAAAGTCTGCACTTTTTTCATTTTAAACTGTGTAAAATCGTTATTATACCAACCCCAATGATAATTTGAGTAAAAAAAAAAAAAAATTAATTAATAAACAAATCATCGGGAAAAATAAAATTGTTATTTTAATCAAGCCCGATGACATTTTTAATTTTAAAAGTAATTCATTGATTTTTTTCACTAAAAATGTGAATATTAATGTTGTTGCTCTTTCTTTCTTTCTTTACACCCTGTTCCACATACCTCTAAAGACGTCACTCAGTATCAACCTATCATCAACACACCTTAATTTGACTTAACTACCACCAATTTATTTATTTATTTTTATTTTACAGAACCAGCGTCGGACGCGAGAGCAGCATCAGACTGCTCAACAACGGTTCTTCGAAGCTCTGAGGCAGGAGTCGTGGCCACAGGTCCACGGCTAACAACAACCAAGAGCGGTCCAAAGAGAACTATAGCAAATCGTTTGTCTATAAAACTGACTGTTTAGCGCCTTTTCCCAAGTGTTGTGAGAACGAAAACGGAGTGAAACTTCTAGAAACTAGTTTTGATGGCAAGGATGCTAGCAGCACTGAGAGCTTCTTCCTACCTGTTGATAATTTTCGCTCCTGTTAACCTATTTTTTTGTAAGCGTGGTTAGGCCTAAGGACAGACTGGAAAGTAAATAAAAAGGTTGAAACTGTTACCTTGGTTGTGGAAGTCGCGTCTGCACAGGCCAGTCATATGGTTGGAGGCAAAGTTTGTGGCAGCTCTGTACTGGAGGCGGATTAGCTGCCCAGCAACCTGATCATGCAACAACGGGTGTTAGGAGCTACGGTGCAAAGAGTATATTTCATAGCCACCAGAAACTTGACGCTATGTCCAATACATGTGACTCCTAACAGTCTGAAGTCGTGGGGTATTGTATGAAATATTATGATGTTTTGGTATACACACTAGACCCACTTATAGACGACATGAACGCCCCTCAAATTGTTCCGAAATTAGACGACACACACTAGGCCCTTAGTTGACATGAACGAACGCCCCTCAAATTTTTCTATAATTAAATTATTCAGATTAGACAGGGCTTACAAGGTTTTGCGTGACATCTGTTCTTTGTATAAAATTTGTTTTATAGCTTACGAGATGAACAAGGAGCCGACAGATTATAGTCGTCTGACAACGTAAACTCCCGAACTCGACCAAGTTCGATATCAATTTGCATGGATGTTTTCTATCAAAGTTTAAGTCGTTTACGGCAATACAAAGTGGTCTGCTGATCAACCTTTATTTGATCGACTTAACAAACGTCAGTAAACTATTTGCCTAATAAGATCTGTTCGCGTTAAATAGAATCCTAGATTTATTCAATTTTTTTATTAAGATTGTAGGTACTTTATATATGTTATTATATGTTTTTCTTACACGTTAATTATATTATTCTTAGTGACGAAGTATTTTAACTTTAATTTTATTAAGTTCCATTGTCAACTTTTTACCTGAACGTGAACAATAAGCATAACATTTCAAGGTACTTTTACTTGCTCCAATCTTATGAAAGCTATCTGAATAAAAATGTTCTCATACTCTATATATAATTTGTTATAGAACCACGTACCTACCTATTAACTTATTTATTCTGCGTATACCTATGGAAAACATAATAGCAATAAATATTTATCAATGCTTTGTTACTTTAAATGAAGAAAGGCGTTGAATGATATCATAGAAAAAGGATTGTATTTTCAGAACCACCTAATGTTTATTTTAAAACGTTTTAATTTTGCAACGCAATTCGACTGTAATAATTTTGCTAAAAAAGTCACATAAACATACATTGTAAATAAACTGTAATAGCCATTTATAATAGCAATTATTATTAACGTTCTTAAACCCACGTCAAATTTTGTGACACTTTTACCTGCGTACGGTCTAACGGACCGGTAACATTATTTCTGGTGAAATTGCATTTCAGATTTTCGGTTCGTTATAATAACAAGATTTTTTACTCAGTTAAGGTTTTTTTGAAATCTGATATACACCAGTTTGTCAATGATAAATAATTTGCAATTCATTTTTCGAGTAAGAGTTATAAAATCATCTAGCAGGTTTAGCAAAAACAATGAAATTAGTTTTTTATAATGACCGTTTAATTTAAAACATGAAGATGAATAAACACATTCAAAATTATTATAATTGTAATTGGAGTTATTATATATATGCATATTTTTTTTGTAAATTTTTATTTGTAATTCTCAACGACAAGTGCACCCCATATTTGTACGCCTCCAGACATAACAGAGCGCTCTGTTCAGTGAAAATAAGATCTGTATTTTGTTTACCTAAATTAACAAATAAATTGTTATTATTATTACCTACGCTAACAGAAAGAACAAAATAATTATAAAAAAAAAACATGTAAGGGTATTTCGTGGGTCACAGACCAACGTGCGGTATGAGAAGGTTAATGAATTATAAGTAATATCTGAACGTTGTCTATGTATATCGCAGGGAAATGAGGATATCAGGGATTTCCCGGAATCCCGATAGATACTGGAGCGAGCGAGAGATGCATGGCTTGATTTTTATTCCGCAGTATCCTCTTCTCTGACATTTTACTAGATTCAATTTGGTGAAACGACATAATTATCACTGACGATAAATTGGTGTTTTGCCATATCACTAGATACTTTTAGTAAAAAGACGTAATAAACGTAATAAACGGGAAATTCTTGATATCCTCATTTCCCTGCGACATCTATATATACCGACATTGTAATTTATTGTAAATAATAGTGTCTGATTTAAATAAACTAACTCGGTCGGTCCCTAATACCAACAGTTCATAAAAAGTTGAAAGTATTTTTGACGAATCAATGTTTCACTCCCTTCATTAGTTAATTTTACTTAAATCCCGGTGGTTTGATATAATTAATTAGCCTTTAATAAGTAGGTAGTGGGGGACCCTCAAGCTCTAAGCAGATTCCTACCAACATCGCCATTGCGTTGCACCTCACTGTAAGCGTAGTAAGTTTTACGATAAGATCATCATCATCATTCCAGCCAAAGGATGTCCTCCGCTGTCTCACCCCATGTGTCGCCATAACGAATCATCAACGAATGCATCTTGCATACCTACATACATCCCGCGACTGTCACTTACCCATAGGACCATGAAATAAAATGTTAAGTTTTTATACTTGCAAGACACAACTTGTGCAACATAATTTGCTATTTGAACAAACCACTGGGTCTTTGAAAACCCAATAAATTTCACCTTATTTTAATTATTAGATTTTCTTTTATCATTTCAAACATAAACGTGATCTAGAATATGATTCTATTTGGGTTTTCGGGAAAATTCACACCAACAGGTGGCGCCACTTAGCCGAAACGTCTTCTACTTTTGAAAACGCGTACAGATGACATTGACGTCTAACGTCAGACGTTGACGTTGTCTAACTAATGTCATTAATATAGGCATGTTGACAGGTGCCTGTACACTTAGGGTGAGTTACACCATTTAACTATAACGATAACAAAGCCGTTAACAGTTGTCAAATCGTCGAATTGACCAATAGGCGGCCGTTTCACGGCTGGTTATGGTTTGGTTATCGTTATAGGTAGTTAAATGGTGCAACTCACCCTTAGATTAAATACCTATAGATGTAGCCGCCGTGTGGCCGCACATGAGTCAGCACTAGGTATTCAACTTAATTGAGGTTAGTATGTAAAGTTTTCCTTAAATATGACCACTGAAATACACTAAAACCTTAACTATATAAGTCTATATCTCATACATAGGTACACTATTACTTTAGTTGCCGAAATTAATCTAAAAATATAAAAATTGACCTCTCAGTGACAGTGACAGGCCCCTGTTTGGCTCAGTTTGCAAAATGAGCCAAGACAAAAACCAACACGTCGAATGAGACAGAGTGCTATGTTTTGTCTCAATTTTCTTACTTATTTCGTATAATGCTTCTCACTTCCACACTTCCCCTACAGTCTTATGGCTATATCTAGAGGTATTTAATCTAAGCCTGGACTTGATGACTCGTGCTGCCACCTGGTGAACGTCATTTTTGAAAGCCCACATTTTCAATAACGGGTGTGAAATGTACCTAATTGTATTTCTTTCCTAGTCATTGCTTACCAGTCTTTTATACTAATGTTTGTAAATAACTTCTATGTAAAAGGTTTATTATAACATAATAAATTATAGTTTTTAATAAATCTGATTTTATTTCTAAACTCAACTGATACTGGCCAATCAGTCTGAATTCCTATTTTCCTGTCCAGCTATTTTTATGTTGTTTTTTTCCGAATCCATAATAACACCTAAATCGTAGTTGTCTTTCGGGTTCGAAACCGTTTAGTTTAAAATTATTAATTGATGATTGAAAGGCAAAATAATCTAAGCGACACTAAGCAAACTTTACAAGAGAGGGATTTAAAGTTAAATTTTTTAAAGAACAAAGTGTTTGTTAAAAAAAAAGTCGTTTTTAGATACTATAACAACGATGTTAATATACCTAAACCCGACTCTTCGTCATTATTAATTTTTTTTTCCAAAAAAAAGGAACTTTATTTCACTCACCTGTAAAGTTTACTCAATGTCGCTTAGATCATTTTGCCTTTCAACCGTCGATTTATAGAATCCATTTTCGGAAAAATTATTGTGTATTTAAGGCTGCTATCCCACTGGCGTTTTACGAGAGCCAACGCCAGTGATATAGTGGCCTTATACTTAGATACTTTTTTTTACTTAGTCTATACTTTCCCATGGCTGGGCAAATGCCTCCCCCAACTTCTTCCAGCTATACTTTTCTCAAGCCACCTCGAACCAGCCCTTGTAGTAGACTTCCAGGTCATCCCGCCACCTCGTCTCAAGTCCAGTTCGGCGGCGTCGAAGATATCTACTTACCACCTTCCACTTCTAATGGTTGTAGTGTGATGTTGTAAGATAAAGCCTTCCTCAGGTAAGATAGTGGTCAAATGTGAACCTATCAAATAATAGGAAAGCCTCATTAAACTCTTATCAATTATGGTTAAGATATGAGGCCCAAAATCAATCGGGCAGGACTATATCGGTAAAAGTCTAAGGCTCCTGTACCCTCTGGGCTAGCCACCACCTTGCTAGGAGTCAGGCGTCCTTCCTAGGAGAGGCAATGAACCGTAATCAACCACGCGGACCCAGTGCGGGTTGACGAATGTCAAAGGGCTTTCTCACGATGTTTTCCTTCACAGTTTTGAGAGCATTGGTGATGAAATACGAGTAAATTACGCAAAGTAATGCGCCTGGCTGGGTTTGAACCCGTGACCTGAAACTCATAAGTCGGGGCCGTTACCACTCAGCCACCACTGCTCTTATACTAACCAATACTAAAATAATTTTTAAATTCAAACCAGTAGTTACTAAGATACCTATTAGTTGAGAGTAGTAGTTCCTGAGAAATTCAAAATGTTTTAACCGGTTTTTGATATGAATTTTTAACGTGTAGAAGTCGAGGATGCTGTAGTCCCTCTCCAGCCACTCCTCAAAGAGGGAATTTAGGGAAACAATCGTGGCGTGCCCAACACTGGGTTGCGACAGACGCTGTCACCATATCGCCATGGGATCCCGCTGGAACTCTGTCCGCCAGTGTTGTGTGCCTACAAAATTCGATTCAATGTAAAAATTGTTAATGAAATAAACAAAAAATGCTGCGTTTAAGAATAAGTTTGAATGTTTTGGACAGTTAGATTAGAGAGTTAAGCTTGTGATGGACGAAATGAAGTGAGAAGTTGTTAATGAAATAAATAATGATGACTCCCCAAAGTTTGACCGGCCTGTTGGTCTAGTAGTTAAGACCCTGACTGCTATCCTGGAGGTCGTGGGTTCGATTCCCACTCAGGACAAATGTTTGTGTGATGAGCACGATCATTTGTTCTGTTTGGGTGTATTGATCTATAACTAGCTGTGTCCGCGACTTCGTTCCGCGTAGACTACAGGATTTTGAATTAATTTTTTCTAAAATAAAAGTAGCCTAAGTTACTCCTTATTACATCAGTTACCTGTCAAAAAAAATCCCTTCAAAATCGGTCCAGCTCTTTCAGAGATTAGCCGGAACAAACAGACAGACAGGCAGACCGACAAAAATTGTAAAAAACATTATTTTAGTGTATGTACCGTATATATATTCTTATGCATGTAGTAAAAAGCGGTTATTTCAATATTACAAACAGACACTCAGATCACAGATGTACAGATTACATACTTTATTTTTCTAAAATAAAAGTAGCTTGTGTTACTCCTTATTACATCAGCTGCTTGCCGATAAAATCGGTCCAGCCATTTCAGAGATAAGCCCGGACAAAAAGACAGACAGACGGACAAAAATTGTAAAAGATGTTATTTTGGTGTATGTACCGTATATACAGGGTTAAGTATTTGTTAATTCATTAAACCCCAAGCGAACGCTGGCGTTCGCGCACCTATTGTCTTTCTATTGTGTCTGTAATTTCCACGATTGAAATCGAAATCACACTGGCAACCTCTTAAGACTATGTTAAGAACATCATATACAACAACTTTTGTTCTATGACTTTTAAAAATTTATCATATTTTAGTTAATCAGATTTTCATACAAAAATAAAAATATTTAAATTGACTAAATATTACGAACTCTATGCGAAGCAAGCAATAGTACAATAGTTGAGGGTAGCTGAAAATGAACTTGACCTATTTACGGGCGACCCTCATTAGTTAGGCGGTCGATGCGCTTGCGTCGCGTCATACGTGTTCTTGTAGCGAAATTCGGCAGTGCGGACGTAATTATCTTTACATGATGGTGTATCAATATTCTAACGTCGAGTACACGGAAATGGTGCAAATGCGTGTTAGATGTAATTACAATGTTTCGAAAGCCTGCTTACTATTATTACGTGAACAGTTCGCAGGAGCCGTAAGTACAGCAAAATATAGAGTTGAAATGTGTTAGATAGAACAACGAAATCTTGAAGCATTGTTTTTGGTTTATGTTTTGTAAGAAGTCATAGAACAAAAGTTATTGTTTATGATGTTAGTAATACAGTCCTGCAAGGTTGTTAGTGTTTTACAAATAACCCTGTATTTTCAATATTACAAACAGACACTCCAATTTTATTTTTATGTATAGATATGTATTTATTTAGAAAAGTTTAAGTATGTTTATCAGTTGTCTAGTACCCATAATAACACAAGCTCTGCTTAGCTTGGGACTAGACGGCGTTGTGTGATAGTTGTGGGAAAAAAGACTCTTCCAGTTACCTACTGCTTACAATAGGGAACTGTTGAGGTCGCGTCTAACAGGGGGCTAGTTTGATGGAAGTAATTAAAAAAAAGTTTTTATTTTACATCAGACAGAAATAAAAAACAATGTGGTTTAAAATAATGTTATTTATTAAATAGCCGCGAAACAAAATAATGATAAGTGAACTCAACTTAAAGTAGATAGAAACTTAGGTACTAAGGTTTTGGCGCCGATTCTCTTGTGCACTAACTAAACTTATTATAAACTATCACTCTCTTTTACTAATCGTTAAAACTAGAAAGAGACAGCAGTAATATTACTCCTGTCAAATTAGTTCACGTGATGCACTTCTTTATTTTTTGTCGGCGTACAATAGAATCTGCACTATTTTATAGATTTATTATAAATAATAATATTTTAAATACTTAATAGATAATGTACACGTACCTATAAAAATATACAAGGTGCCAATTGATGGTTTGTTATATAAAGAAACCGGGAAGCAATAAGAGAATTCTAAAAAAAAAAATCCTATAAAACGTATTACATTTTCTAATTGGCATGAGAAGTCAGTGTAGATCGGACAACATACTACCGAATAAGCACAATTAAAAAAGTAGATCGAAATAGAAAATTTAATGACAAATAATTTTTATTTTGCAAACAGGTTTACAAAAAAAATATTTTTCGTCAATTAAATTCTCACATTCAGATTATAAATAGGCGCTATTTAAAAATTAACCAATTAACAAGTTGAAATGATTAGATAATACAAATAAAACTATTCTTCAATACAAATTATATAATATTACTACTTATAAACATCAGAATAACTATAATTACAGTATAATTTAAAAAAAAAGACCCAACTCTAATTACCACTAACTAAAATCAAACTAAAATATGGCGTCACAAAACTCTTCCACATCGCTGTCGACTGGTAATGTGCCCAAAAGACTCGCGGTATTGCCACTCTGTATGGCAATGCTTATCCTCTGTCCGAGGTAAAAGCCAAATAAAACTGAATGAAAAACATCGTGAAAAAGAAATTAAGATAAAACAAACTATCACTAACTCCCTTTTCTTTCATATCACTCCTCACAAATCCATCCATCTTTTCTTCGGCCTTCCTCTCGCTCTCCATCCATCTACATGTATACTCAAAACTCTTTTAGTAATATTCGCTTCATCCCTCCTCTTTACATGACCATACCAAGACACCGATTACATTTCAACTTTTCAGTTACTGGCGCCACTTTCACACTAATACCTTTTAAGTAATAGTGTAATTTGCAAAATAAATATCATTTATGTACTTAGTATGTTTGATAGGGACACGTTTGAACTTTTCCTCGCCGAGTTCAGTACCCGACTTTGTAAACTTGTTATAAAAATGTGTGAGATGTGGACAGTCGACACGGTATGTGAGGTGTGTATGTTTTAATCATTAAAATTTTATGATATAGATGATTTATTTATTTAGGTTAACCAAAAATTATTCACACTACAGGTACATATCCGACTTCATGGTTAAGGTAACCTTTATAAATGCTACAATCAATTAAAGGTTAATACCACATGCATAAGAAACGGCTATAATAACATTCTTATATGTAACTAGCTGTGCCCGCGCGGCTTCGCTCCCGCTCTTCCCTATTTCAGCCTTCTATACCCTACTCTACCCTACTATACCCTACTCTACCCTACTCTACCCTACCCTACTCTACTCTACTCTACCCTACTCTACCCTACTCTACACTACTCTACCCTACTCTACCCTACTCTACCCTACTCTACCCTACTCTACTCTACCCTACTCTACCCTCCTCTACCTTACTCTACTCTACTCTACTCTACCCTACTCTACCCTACTGTACCCTACTCTACCCTACTCTACCCTATCCTACTCTACTCTACCCTACTCTACCCTCCTCTACCTTACTCTACCCTACTCTACCCTACTCTACCCTACTCTACCCTACTGTACCCTACTCTACCCTACTCTACCCTACTCTACCCTACTCTACCCTACCCTACCCTACCCTCCTCTACCTTACTCTACCCTATACTACCCTACACTACCCTACTCTACCCTACACTACCCTAATTTTCATTTTTTTTTTCCATAAGAACCTTCTCCTTATAATAACGAACACAACAAAAAAAAAATTAGTGAAATCGGTCCAGGCGTTGTTGAGTTATGCGCTTACCAACACATTTTGCGATTCATTTTTATATTATAAGATATCTTAATTAAATTTCAAGTTATACATACAAAAAAAGAAGTAAAATTAAATAGTATCAAATTAAAATGGGAGACAGACAATTGAGAACACTTTTCCGTTTAAAGGAGTGTAGTTACAGAGCTTCTTAATGTATATACGTGATGCAGGATTAGTTCTTATGTGACGCCACAAATGTCGCCACTAAATCACCATCCTACAAAATTATTGACCGTTTTCTCACGAAAATATTCTGAAATCCATTAGCGAATTTAAGACTATTGCTGTTGTTGGTGATATCAACATAGACATTAAACCTTTAAACGAAGACCGTAATCAAGGTACCGAGAATTTAATTCAAAATTTAAAAGAAGTTTCTTATTTGCAAAAGTTCTTCTCAACTGCTTTATTCCCATATCAGAGTCAATCCTTCCAGACCCAATTTGAGTTTTCACCCTGAGCGGGGAACATGTGAGGCTATATTCTCTATTCGCTAGCTTCAAGAGAAAAACAAAGAACAAGGTCGACCTATTGACCTCTGTTTTGTCGATTTTGAAAAGGTTTTCGACAGTGTTCCCTGAGAAGCTCTGATGTCATGTTGATTAAACTAGGATACTCTGAAACATTTGTAAGGAAGATACGACTCCTACATGACGGCATGTCCTACGTCGCGGTAAAAGGCGAGCAATCAGAGTGTTTCGACATCAATTGTGGCGTGAAGCAAGCAACTTGCACCTACACTCTTTGCTTTATACTTTGCCGTCGTCATTCGGGAAACCCTGAAGCGAACTTCGGAAAGTATGCAGATTCGTTTCCGAACTGATGGCAATATACCTATTTAACTTGCCAGGTTGAAAGCCCGCCAGGGTCAATATTACGAACACCGAATAAAAATATGACTATTTTTCTAATCGTTTTACCTCTACCTTTGAGGTTTCACGCCAACTTAGTGACCGCCAGACTGCGTATTGTGGTGCACTTGTTTATTCGGTATGTATTTTTGTTTATGAAAATACCTACTTTAAGTTCGTCATTTTTACGAATGGTTAGCTTATGTAGATTTACATAACAAGTATGCGTCAACTTTTACTTCGTTTTTTGTTTTTATTTATTAATTTGACTGTGTACAGTGGCTGCAGTTGTAGATGGCGACATAATTCAAAAGTTGTTTTTGTAAAAAAATGTCGTTGATTAGTTGTTGAAAGTTTTAAGCGCCAAATTGATCTCAAAAAACCATGTGCAATTTAGAAATTGTATCTTTTGCCTAAAACATTAAATAAATGTTTGGTCCTGTAATAATTATCTTTGATTTATAACCTATGCTTCTATTTTACATTTCAAAGTGAATAAAAAATGGTTAAATGTCACTTAAATACACATTTAAAGAGTGATCATAAAAAATACAAATGGTTAGCCTATCAAGGTAGTTCAGGAACGTTAGCTAACTAGTAGGCGGTTAAAGCTATTGTTTTGGTTTTATCTATAATCGTTTTTGACAAAATAATTCTCTAATGGCTCTAATTTCTACTTCGTCAATTATCTCCTTAACGAAGTAATGGAAAGCTAAATTCGCGTCAACAGTAATAATACATATTACTGATGTAATACCATAATTTATTTTGGAATTACCTCTTGGGGGCGCTGAACCTACCTTATCCTGCTAAGCCCTTTGTTTATTAATACGCAGTTATTTAAATTTTTTTTTTCAAAAATATTATTGAAAAAAGAACTATAATTTCTTCATTTTTGACACTAGAAAGACAAGTTGCCGTGCCTTAAAATATGTTTTTTTAGTAATTTACTGCAACTATCACAAAATCGCAATGTATTTTTGCGATTTTGTGATAGTTGCAACTTTTCTTTCTTTGCACCCATCGATTCGCTGTTTTTTTTCTAAATACAATTTAAATTTTTTTTTCATTTCCTCATCATAAGGAACGAAATTTTCTATGGTGTTGCCCTCATAGACTTTGCTAAGTAATTTATATAGTTCTTTGCTGTTCACTTCAAACCGATGAATTGGTGTTAACCCTTTATTGTCTTGAGTCATACAAATTTCCTTAAATTGACTTGTATCTAAAAAAGGCTCTATATTGTCGAAAAATTTGTAAGATTGTTCTAACGCCGCAAAATGAGCTGCTGTTCTGTTATCGGAATCTCGAGCTCTCAAAATTATCATAAGTTGATCGCGATTAAATTTTTTTAAAGTTTTATCCAACCAATCGTTTATTTGGTCTGCACACCACGATTCTATAAAACAATGTATGATTTTTATTTCGATTCTATCAAATATTTTACCTTTACTTTGGGTTATATCTATAAAGACAATTTTATCAAGTGATTTACAATACAATTCAACAAGATCAGAAGCAGTTAAATGTGACAAAAGAACATCTAACAACTCGACATCCCTTATTAAAATATCTCGAAGTCCATTACCATTCGCTAATAAATTACATTTCGGAAGATTAGTACAATAAAATAAAGCTATTAACCCTTTAACGTCAATGTTTTTAATCAATTCAATGATAAAAATAACAACATTCTTCATACTACGGGCCATTGCATGGCACATAATGCACTCACCACCATAACTATAACTGGTGAACACATTAATAAAATCTTTAAGGTTTTTCGTTGTGAGCAAACCTTTGACGAGTTTCAATAGACTTATTGCAATGTTTTCAAATTTATTAACAATTACTTTAAAAAGCAGCTTACTAAATGTTTGGTGATCGAAAATTAAAGTTTTAAACATATCTCTCAGATCTAAGTTGTAAATTTCATTAAAAATGTATTGGTTGTTTTCTAACTTTGCATTTAAAAATCTAAAAACGCCATAATATTCTTCAGATTGCAAAAGTAAGTTTGTTAAATACATCCAAAAAGATCTTCTACAATGGATCGATTTCAATATATCGTAAAGAAACTCTGCAGCAAAATATTCAGCAATTGTGTAGTGAATAAACTGGGGATTCCCAGTATCTTCATTTATTTGTTCAATTATGCCCGTTTTCTCTTCCCCAACTTTTATTCTTTCAATATAATCATATATTTTATCAATATCGTGACTACTCAGTAACTGTTCATCCGATTGACCAAAATAGTAATAAACAGCCATAACTTTATGAATATAGAAGAACGCTGTGCGCTCATTATCTATCAATTTCCTCATGTCAGGGTCATTGATACACAAAAGGGGTTTTTTTTCTCCGAAACGTATCTTGTAAAATTTAACATCTAAAAACCTGTCAAAGATATTACATAAATTTACGTCACTAGGGTTAAATGAATCGTTGAAAAAATCGTCTTGAAAAAACTCTGTTATCATATGCAAATGCAATGGTGCATGAAGTAACAAATCAACATTATCTTCACCTAATGCAATCATAATCTGATCATGAAATTGCTCAACACAATCACGATATTTTATTTTATTAAAAGGATAATCATCAAGTTTTTTCAAACCGAACTTTTTTAACAACAATTTTCTTAAAAACTCAATCTGTTCGTTTTGTCGCAAGGGTTTTATAGTAAAAGAGAAAGTTTCCAAAGTATTTTCTAATTGATGAAGAACGTTGTATAAACGACTGGTTATCCACAAGTGTACAACTTTAGACATTTTAAGAATGTTTACCAACTGGAGAAACTCATTCGTGAAATCAGGGCAAATTTCATCGAAACCATCGAAAAGTAAGACAACCCTGTCGTTATTATAACAATAAACAAACGACTCAATCTCGAAACGGTTTAATCCTGTTAAATTCATTTCACTTACGTCTTTGTTGAAACGAATGTTATCATCTACGACAGAAAATTCATCAATCATGGTCTCGAAATCGTTTTTTTTCTCTTTTTTAGCTTTTAATCCAATTACTCGAAATAAGAAATGCACAGTTTCTTCTAAGTTGATATTCACTTTCTGTTCTTTTAATTTTTTCAATTCTTTAGTATGTTCCAACAAGTTGATCTTTGAAATCCATAACGTCGGGTACTTATGTTTCGTATTGATAGCTAAATTAGTAAGTAAAAAAGATTTTCCTATGCCAGGTTCAGCACTTATTATAACAACTTTCTCACTCAAATCTTTCACTGTCACTGGTTTCCACCGGTACCCATAATCCATCTTAAACCTATAAAAGTGCTTAAAAATATTGAGTAATTTGCCTCGCGATTTTTGCCACATAAGATGTTTATCGTCATCAATGACCCAATGCACATTACATTTCTCATGCTTATTGATAAATTCGGCAAATTCTTCGTCTTTATTAGCAATCAAAATAACATCTCTTGTATCAGGGATAAAATCAGCTTCCAATTCTTTATATTTCAAAATGTTTATACTATCGCAATTTCGAACGTTATTATATAATCGAACGGAACGAGATACATGTGTATCTATACAAACATCTGACATTTCATCAAAAGCTGGATTGTTAAAATATTTGCCAATCGCAATATTTTTGTTGATTATAATCTTGTATAAAACATTTGAATTAATAAGATGATATGATTTATCTTCGAATAACATGCTTAGTGGTACTTTTTCTCCTTGAAACACAACAAACCTATCTTCAAGCAACATCGTACGCGTTGCATCTGCTAGATCATCAAATCCAGATTGATTGTCAACTATTTCCACAATATCCTCAGTTGAAAATTTATTGATCAAGTCAGCCAATCGCCGGTTACAGATAATGATTATTTTACCTTGAAAATTTTTTATCAGCAAAGATATGTCTTCAACTAAATTTTGGTTTTTGCAAACAACTATGAGAGTATTTATTTTACTCTCTTTTATATCAGACTTTACATCGACAAAATAATTTCCAGTTTCTACATAATCAAAATCGATAAAAGTATAATCGTTCATTTTTTGTTCCTTTAAATATTGGATTAATTTGATGCTAGAAAGTGAATTTTCTTCAGTAATTATGCTCCAGATTTTACCTGATCCTGTAGAAAAACATAATTGAAATATTTTTATTGCGGTGTTTTTGAATTTTACTGCTGGCATCGCGTTTTTTATTATTTTAATATAAGTGAAATTAAGAATGCTCAGTAACGGACTATTAAGGAAGCTCTGTTTAGCTTCGTAAAAATAACTGCAAGATTCTGTTAAGTATGGAGCGTTCACAGGCTGTTTCCACCACTTTTGTATACGATCATGTACTTTTAAAAAAATTGCGTCACTTTTTAACCTGAATAGCATGTCATTTTGGCTACCAACAAAATACTTATCGATCTCTGTCTTTAAAATCTTTTCTACTTCATCTTCCTTTGCTTGGTTTGTATAAAATATTAAGGAACTCAAAAACAATTCAATGAAGATTTTATCGTT
Source organism: Mythimna ferrago (assembly GCA_910589285.2). Classification (NCBI taxonomy): domain Eukaryota; kingdom Metazoa; phylum Arthropoda; class Insecta; order Lepidoptera; family Noctuidae; genus Mythimna; species Mythimna ferrago. The sequence goes on along the minus strand of OU342691.1, from coordinate 5,283,776 downwards.
TTCATCTTGTACCAATGAAAGTCTAGGGAAGCGATATACGTTAAAATCAAATCGGCATTTACTAATATCTAGTTCTCTAAAAACTGTACTTTTCAATCTTTCCAAGAGTTTTAGGTTAAGATCGAATAAGGAATATACATCAGGATTAAACTTTAAAGTTTTAGTTTCATCATCGTATACAAGTAAGTTTCCAACTAAATCTCCCAAGGTTTCCAAATCAGTACTTTGCACCGTTTGACCAACCATATTATCGTCGACTTTAATTACAATATATTCTGTGCCTTTGGCTTTCACCAAAAGTTGTTGAAACTTTAAACAAAGGTATTCCAGTTTCTCTTCCATTTCTTTCTCACTTCCACTAAAACGAAAATTCAAATTGCCAAAATTAACCGGTACTTCAAAAGACGATGATATTAGAATATTCTCTATTTCTGTCTGATCTTCACAAGTCATGTATTTCTTTTTCTCTTGACAAATAGTGTTTATAAACGCTATAATTAAATCGTCATCACTTGTGAATAATGATTTTCGAAATTTTGCATAATGGAAATTATTTTGCAATTCACCGTCTTGAATTTCGATTTCCAATATGTATTGCGCTAGAAAGACATGATAAGTTTTTATTAAATCATCCATCATCATATTACTGTCATGATTTTGAAAAATAAACTTTGATAATCGTTTTGCTAAAAGTACTGCTCGAGATTTGGCCACAGTTGGCACTAAAAGTTCTATATGTTGGTCATCATAATCAAAATGAAATATTTTTCCTTCGCTCGTGTTAATGAAACGTTTACTTTCAGTTCGATTTACGGCTTTCATTTTAGAAAAATTCTCGATGGCCGAGGTATAAATAATAAATTCACAGTCCATATTTTTGAACTCACCCCGAAACATCTCATCGCAATTCTCATGGCCAAACATTTGACTTATTTTAATGTAACTCTCTAAGTACTTATGAAGACTGAAGTCTCCGTTCAATTTTAAAAGTTCGTTGACAGTAAGTTTGTCTTTTGCAGGATTTTCTCTGTGTTTTGCTTGTATAAACATAATTTTTGGTGTTTCACCTTCACTTGATAAGAATCTGAAGACGATATCATCGAAAGCTCCCATACTTTCAACATTGGCTGCTATCAGAAAATGTTGTCCCTTATGTACATATAAAGCTCTAAATAAAATCAGCGTCAGCAGTTTAGTTTTATACAATTGTCCACTGAGCTCTGACGTTCCAGTTCTTTTTTGATAATGAAATATTTTATTTACATGGGTCTTTTTCAAAGTTTTGTCAAGTTGTTGATGTTTTGACTTACTCTGTACATGTTTTATAATCGGTACTGTACTACTATTATTCTCAACTTTTGATTGGATTTGATTTTTAATATCTTTTGAGTCCTCGATCATTTTGATGCTCTTGAGATGACCTTTCTTTGTTAACTGATCCTGTTGGCTAGAGGCCTTTATTATTTCATTTTTATCAAATGGCACCAACATAGTTATGATATCTTCTTTTTTTCTAGTCGATTTGTGTAATAGACGAGCAATATTTAATGCAGTTTTGTTATCACTGTTTTTAATGTCAACGTGAGCTCCTTGACTTAAGAGAAATCTAACAATTTCTGGTTCTTCTTTCATTACTGCGACATGCAACGGTGTATTTTTTTTGTCATTAGCATCAGTAGTATTTATGTCGGCCCCTCGATCTAAATATTTTTTAATCTTCTTAATTTTATCTTCTGGGATTTTGTTTTTTCGAATACTACTAAACAGTAAACTGTTGTTAAGTAGTTTGTCTTCATTTTCTAAGTCATTATGATTCTTTCCCATTTCGATATTTTAATACTAATGAACAGGAGTTTCTGAAACAATAATAAAGATTTTTATTACATCTCCTCAATAGGAATATTGAAGTCATGATAAACAACCATGTAGCCCACTCTATCAAGATTGGAGACTCTATACTCGATTTTGTGGACGATTATGTCTACCTCGGACAGACAGTCCAGTTGGGTAGATCTAATTTTGAGAAAGAGGTCAACCGTCGAATCCGACTCGGCTGGGCGGCGTTCGAGAAGCTGCGCGATATCTTCTCGTCCTATATACCACCGTGTCTCAAGACAAAAGTGCACTACTAGTGCGTGTGGCCAGAGTTGACATATGGTTCCGAAACGTGGTCGCTCACAATGGTCCTCATCAAATCAAATCAAATTATCTTTATTATGGATCATAGGTAATTATACATAATACAGATGATGTTAATTAAATCTTTTACGAACAGCTATGTCCTGCTCTGAGGGCGTACAATAAAATGTTGGTACCTATAATGAATTTACATGCATATCAACAATAATTATCATCATCATCATCATTTCAGCCGATACACGTCCACTGTTGGACATAGGCCTCTCCCAAGCGTTGCCACATCGAACGTCCCTGTGCGTCCCACATCCATCGGTTACAATAATTATAATACATTGCAAAATTATTAGATTGTTAAAAATTTGATGGAGTAACAAAATTTCAATAGACAAACAGTTTTAATGAAAGGACTCTCCTTCGTCATGTTTTCCAAAATTCATCATGTATCTATACAAAAGGCATTATAACCCACGCGGTATTTTGTCGAGTAGTCGAAGCCTACCAGTCGGTCAGGTATATAGCCTACCCCGTTCACCAGGGAGATCGGAAACGGTGAGAGATGTCGTGCGATGTTCTGTAGGGTTCGGTACTAGGACCGCCCTTGTGGAACATCGGGTACGACTACGTGCTGCGCGGCGACTTCCCTGACGGGGTCAGCGTGGTCTGCTACGCTGACGACACGCTGGTTCTAGCGCAGGGAGAGTCGTACCAGGCGGTGGTCGCTCTAGCGACACGCGGGGTTGCGATAGTCGTTGATAGGATCCAGCAGTTGGGACTCAAGGTGACGCACAAGTCTGAGGCTATGTGTTTTCATGGCCCTCGGAACGCACCACCATTGGGTTCCCAATTAACGGTAGGAGTTCACATCGGCATCGGGTTGACGATGAAGTACCTGGGACTCGTTCTCGACAGCTGGTGAAATTTCGTGCAGCATTTCCGACGTCTGGCTCCCAAACTGAACCGGACTGGGGCTGCTCTCAAGCGGCTCCTGCCCAACCTTGGGGGTCCAGACGCCTCCTGCCGGAGGCTCTACGCGGGGATCGTTCGGTCCATGGCCCTTTATGGGGTGTGTGCTGGTGTGGGCGCCGTCGCTGCAAAAGCGACCGGCGGCCATGCTGAACGCATGCCAGAGGGTCATAGCAATACGGATGGTGCGGGGATACCGCACGATTTCCCGCGAAGCGGCGAGCCTTCTTGCTAGTCTACCACCGTGGGATCTGGAGGAAACAGTCCTTGCATACATGCACGATTTGCGCATGGAGATGCAACGCCGGGGTGAAAGTCTGCTGCCGCGACAGGTCACGGCTAAGTAGATACGTACATTAATATAATTTATTATTTCGTTTAGTGAACTCACAGCATAAAATTGAACATAATTTGCATATGGCTTATAAATAAATAAAAATTAGATTCTAAAATTATAAAATCGAGATATAAATCAAAAGAACATACTACATTACATTTATGTGTGAGGTGCAAATAAACGTTTTTCTTTCTTTTCATTATAAATTGTAACGTGTATTAATTGGAAAATTTATTTACACAAATAATTGATATTTAAAAAATACTTAACTACAATTAAGTAACTATAAACAGCAAATTAAAAATTGAAACTAACTAAAATATGGCGCCAAAAAACTCTTCCAGATTCTCTTCAAGACTGGCGGCATTGCCACGTTGTATGGCAATGCTTATCTTCTGTCCAAGATAAAAGCCAGCCTTTGAGTAACGCGAAGTGTAAACTAGACGTTTCGACAGATCTTTAAACAACTTGTGAGCACTCGGACCCCACGATCCGAGAGTTTCTACCCCAAACGGTTCGAAAATGTAACTTCCAACAAGGTTGTTATATTTCCGCAGCTAAGGTTCTCCGCAGCCGCAGCGGCAGCACCAGGACCACACGAAGAGCTAGGAAGATGTGAAAGCGCAAGAGTATCGATACAAGAAGCGTCCCATACTAAAGGCCTACCGATCTTCCAAGGAAATAACGACATGCCAGGCCATGGGGTTCCAATACGGGTGGAACGCCAACGGTGACAAGAGCGCGTCTGATGATGTCGTTGATATTCGCGTGTCGCGCTATGTGACGCACTTCGGCTGCATGACAGACCGTGGTGTCTGAGGCTGTTGACAACTTCGCCACAATGGCAGCGATGAGGAGAACAGCAGGGAGCGCACAGTGGCGCGTTTGACCTATTTAGACATATTATTATTATTTAGAAATATTTTATTCTATTAAATCGTTCTTAATGGTCAGTTGTCTTATATTTTACAGTAAAACGAATAAATAATATATTTTTCGTGATGTAATAGGTATAATAAGGTTACTAATTAATAATAATTATAATTTGCAAAATTTTAATTACTAATTTGGGCTTAATGAGAAATAAATTAAACAAGTATATTGATATAATATGATGAGATATATATATTATATATATCTCATCATATTTATATTAAATAAGTACAGTAAAAACAGACATTACAACTATAACTAAGACAACGATTTTCCGATTCGCAATTGATAGTCTTTTTTTTAACCGACTTCTAAAAATTGGCTATAGGCTGAATTGGACCTATTTGGCGCCGCCGTGAGACACACATCGACCATTCAAAGTTCACCCCATACTTAAGGGGTGAACTTTGAATGGCTCTCCTGAAAACCTAGTAAATTTCAAATGTAACATTGTTCTTCGGATGGGTCGACATTGTTAGTTGTCTCTTTTTTTTATATTTAACAATTTATTAGTGTCTACATGTTGTTACTACATTGTGTGTATCTACGAGTGTGTATGCCAAATAAAATAGTTTTCTTTCTTTATTTCTTTCTAAAAAAGGAGGAGGTTCTCAATTCGGATGTTTGTATTTTTTTATTTTTTTTTTTATGTATGTTCGCGCATAACTTCGTCACTTGCCAACCGATTTGAAAAATTATTTTTTTGTTGGAAAGGGTATACTTCCCAAATGGTCCCATAGTCACCAAGTCGGGATCTGATGATGGAATCTTGGCAAAATCGAGGGAACTCCTCAAATATTATAGGCAACCATATGGTTCTTTTGGTATTTTCATGAAAGACTTAAGCATTTATAGTCAAAACATGACATTTGATGAAGAAGACCAGAAATGGCCAACAGAAGTTCATACTCACACAGATCTCTCATTGAACATAGTTACAAATAAATGAATAGTTCTGAATAGGTATGTTGACCTGATTATGATGATGGAGCCGGAAGATAGGCACCGGAACTCCGTAATTAATCAATGTATCCTAGCCGTGTTTGGGTTTATTAGAATTGTCATGAGATGCAATTTGGCTATAAGGTACTATCGAACTGATCTGATTGATGATGATGATGAAGCCGGAAGATAGGCACCGGAACTTCGTAATTAATCAATGTATCCTAGTCGTGTTTGGGCTTATTAGAATTGTCATGAGATGCACTTTGGCTATCAGGTACTATCGAACTGATCTGTTGATGATGATGGAGCCGGAAGGTAGACACGGGAACTTCATAATAAAACAATGTATCCTAGCAGGGTTTGAGTTGATTGGAATTGTCATGAGAAAAAGGTACTCTGGCTGTAAGTGTATTGCAAGTAAAAAGTGTGAAATAAAAAACTTTTTACAAAAAAAAAATAACCGACTTACTAAAAAAAACACTAAAACCATCAAAATAACTTTAATTTCGGAAGTCGGTGTTAAATAACGAAGAGGCAAAACTATTGTAGAAACACCGACTTCCGAAATTAAAGTTATTTTGATGGTTTTAGTGTTTTTTGGTAAGTCGGTGATTTTTTTTTTTTTTTTTTTTGTAAAAAGTTTTTTATAACTTAAGAACGGGCTCACCTATCCAAACCAAATGTTTAGGCTTTGTTCGGAGAAGAACACAGTTTCCGTAATAACATCAAGTTTTTTTGCCGTCAAGAATTAGATTGACGCCAACTTGAGGGAGACATTCGGTAGTGAGAACTTAATACATTTAGTTTTATTCGCATTTAATAAGAGATTATTAGCTGCGAACCATTTCGAAAGAACAGCCAGACTTTTGTTGACATGCATGACATCCCCATCTTTCCTATCTACTTTAAAAATAAGAGAGGTGTCATCAGCGCAAATAGAGTTATATCGGATAAATTAGCCATCACACTCTTACTACTTGATTTGAGAATTGGTACTACTTTACTATGTTTCATTAAATCAGGGAACGTACCGCTGTTTAAACATTGATGACCGGAGCAATTGTGCTTATGGCCCTGGTACAGACATTGGTGGAACTGGGAAATAAGGGAGATAATACGCCTACCACCGTAAATAGTATTAAAGAAATACTTCTTAAAAATCTAAAATAATGGATCCAAGACACACACTGTCTAAGCTTCGTATTGCTCAGTATAATATTCAAAGTGCTAATAGTAAAAAACCCTTATTGATTCAATTCTTACAAAAACAAAACATTGACATTTGCTTACTTAACGAAACATGGTTTAAAGACAATAGTTTTAGAATACCTGGCTATAATATTTATAATGAAAATTCTAATAATACTCATAATGGTGTAGCAATATTGATTAAACCATATTTAAAATACAAAGTTTTAAACACTAGATTTTATGAAGACATTCAAACTGTTGCTTTGTCCTTATCTACTGTGCATCGTAGCTTGACTATTCTTTGTGTATACTGCCCTCCTAGTGGACATATACGGATCAATAAACTACGTAATATAATTAATGATCTTCCAAAGCCTATTTTTGTCAGTGGTGACTTTAATGCACACCACATTGCATTTGGATGCCTATCCACTAAGAGCAGAGGTCAAGATTTATTTAATATCATAGATGACTTGGATCTATGTATTTTAAATGACAGTAGGTTTACAACTGTTAACAACCCGAGACGAAATCCGTCTGCAATTGATGTTAGCTTTATTAGTGCTAATCTCGCATCAATATGCGAGTGGTCTGTGCATGACGACGCTATGGGCAGCTATCACTACCCAACAATAACAGAAATTTCACTACATATAGATAAATATCATATTTAGGTGTTCGAGCCTACGCTCGACCCACTGTGAGATTACCCCCTTGAACTTTGCGTATTTGCAGTGTGTATCTACCCCCATTTCACGTAATTTATTACGAAGTGACAGTTGTTCGTCTTGGCGCCATCGCCGGTTAGCTTTTTCGTCAGTACGTCTTTGACTTTGCTAGTGAGCAGTGTGTTTAAAAATAAATAAATAAATTTAAATAAAAATACTTTAGTGCACTACGAAAATGGCTCTTCACGAAGTAAATGAGGTAAGAGCATTCTAATTATTAAGTGAAAGTATATATAAGTGATTAATTTCATCGATAGGATGTGCACTTGTTGCGAATGCCCGCACTCAGGACGGCAGACTCGCTACTACATGTGCAATGGGGTAAGCCCCCTGATACATACATCCTCGCAGATATTGATCTGTACTGCATACCACCTAGCCTCCTCACACTCAAACGGAGTTAATGTCGGCTGCATATTCAGCAAACATAATCATATGTTGGCTAGGCAACCGACCTAATGTCGGCTAGGCAGCCGACTTAATGTCGGCTAGGCAGCTGACGCGACGTCGGCTGTGTAGCCGGTGTAACGTCGACCGGGAAACAGACCAGAGGTCGGCTAGCTAGCCGGTGTAATATACATTATGCTATGGGCTGAGTTATAAATCTGCCTTGTCGTTCACAGATCTTGGAACGCACTACCATGGGCGATCTCGCCAACTGGGATCCCCTCCTGATGAAGAGCTGGCATACAACCAATTCGTCAGGAAGATTGACGCGTTATATCCCGACGATTGGAAATCCTGGGTCGTAAACTCCGTCAATTACGAGGACCTATTCGGGAGCAGGATATCGTCAGACGATGAATGTCGACTTCGCTTTGCGATGCCCACAGTTGACCTTGCCTACATTTTCAGCGAAAATACCCCTGTATCCCTAAGTGAGCGAAAATATAAAGCTATAAAGAGGAAAGTGATCCGCTGGCCAATAGGTCGCGCTCTCATCTATGCGCCTCTCGCCACAATGAAAATGATTCACTCAACTGACGCTTTCAACGGGTTTTACGAGTTTTTACCGACAATTAAATCACAGTTGATTTCTCAAAATGAAGCATCTAAAATCCTTAAGTCCTGCACTCATGGATCCGTTTCACCCTTATCATCTGCACAGAGTTACCGCAATAGGCATCAAAGCCCACAGGTAGAACAAAATTCCAGGTTAGATAAACTGGAACAACTCATGGAGCAGCAATCTAAAATATTGCAGGAACTCTTGTAGACCTCTCATCAAGACTCAAGGCTGGATGAGCCAGAATCTTCCAATGACAGTGAAGATGGTAGTTGGTCTGCACCACCGTTACTATTAGAGGAATCCAATAATGTGCAAACAAATACTTCAAACTCTGATGAAGAAGAACATTTTAATAATTTTAACCCTGAGACCAAAGAATCTGAAGCAAAAGTTACGAATCTCTCGCCAAACAAGGTATTCAGATTCAAAGATTAAATAGCGACAAGTGGAAGAACATCCGATACGCAGATGTCCAAAAACATTTTACTGCAACCCCCGTTTTCACTTCTTTAAAAGTTAATAGCATTCTTGCGAGCACAACGCCTCCTTGGCAAACGATCACGTTGTTAGAGAACATGGACCAATGCCTATCAGCAATCACCCACGGGCTTCTTCAACAGAGACAATGTTTCATGGAAACTTTTAAAAATGCGTCCCTAGAAGTAAAATCGCATATCAGCAAAAACTTCTTGGCAGCAGACTCCCATTTTCGTAAAACGTCTGATGCACTCCTTCAGTATACATGCGGAAAAAGAGCGGAGGTTATACAGCACAGGCGTAATGTCTACAAACCTGTTAATAAAACCCTAAGCGAACTACTACATTCAATCCCGCCATCAGCAACTCACCTTTTTACGGAACCTCAACTGTCAGACCTAGTCAAGGAACAAGGTGGCCCTAACAAGTTTTTTCCGACAAGACAACGAAACCAAATCAATTCCTATAAAACAAGGCCCTTCAAGGCGCCGGTCACCCATCAGGAAATTAGGACTAAGGCGCGAATCGGAGATGATACCAGAAGACCTAATTTTAGGCAAGAAAAAACTACGGGCCGACCCTCTAGAAAGCGCCCTTCCACAACATTTACTCAGAAAGCGAAGAAAACTAAATTTGACGGAAGGAAATACTAACTTTATAGCAGGACAGGTAAAAGATAAATTATTAGTCTGGAAAGACCTTGGCGCGTCTAAAAATCTTCTGTCCATATTGTCTGGCTACAGCATACCCTTTACACGCACTCTACCACTAAAAGTGTTCAATGATGATATGACACTTGAAATTGAAAAAATGCTAGAGTGCGAGGCAATTGAAATATGTAAAAACCCTTCCGGATTCTCATCTCCAATGTTTTCAAGAAAGAAATCCGATGGCTCAAACCGGCCCTACTTAATCTTAAGCTTTTAAATGAATACTTGAACCCTCCTAGATTTCGATTAATAAATCACCAGAAAATTCCACTCTGTTTAGACAAATTAGATTACATGATCAAAATGTCTATTTATATCTTTCGCAAGTATATTTTCACATTCCGATTGTTCAATGAACAATCACTACCGTCACCGTCGCACCGTAGATTTCTAGCCTTCTATTATAACAAAACAATATTTCAGATGACCGCTTTACCTTTTGGGCTTGCAACAACCCCCTATGTATTTGCAAAGGTAACTAACTGGATTGCAAATATTTTCAGGGAAAGAGGAATCAGATTATGAGTATATTTAGACGATTTCTTGATAATGCATCACGACCCTGCTATTCTTCTGGAACAGAGCAACTTAGTTCAAGAACCTCTCGCGAGAATGGGATGGTGCATAAATTCTCACTCCCTGTCAAAACGTGGAATACCTCGGAATTCTCTGGGATACAAAAGTAAACACAAAACGGCCACCAAACACCAAAATCTTAAAGATAGTACAACTGATTCAAGAAATCCTACGAGATCAAACATGGTCCTAGAGGGTTGCCAAAGTTTTAATGGGGCATTTAAACTTCGCAACTTTTTCTGTTCCACTGGGGAGGTTACATTCTCGTCGCATTGAACTGGCAGCCAACCGTCTTCCAAAAGAAGACTCACAGAAAAAATTTCCCCTCCCAAATATAGTTGCTCAGAGACTTCAGCGGTGGCTCCACAATGTTTGACAAACATCATTAATCCACCAAAAGCCGGCCACAATATTCATCACCACCGACGCTGCCGGTACCGGATGGGGCGCAACAGTCAACAACCGGAAACTACAAGGCTTGTGGAACAAGGCCCAGAAATCCTGGCACAGCAACAGAAAAGAGCGGTGGGCTGTTTTGAAGGCACTCCGAAAGACCGGTGCCCAAATGAGAAATCAAACCGTTATGATCCAATCAAACAACAGATCAGTCGTCGCCTATGTCACCAAGGAAGGCGGAACGAAGCCCCCAAATCTCTTGCAAATCACCGAAGAAATTCTACAGTGAGCCAAACACTATCAGATGAACTTGGTAGCTCGTTATTTTCCCGGAAGATACAATACGACATCAGACAGCCTCGCGAGAGTAAAAACAATGCCAGAGTGGACACTGCGCAAGTCAATTCTTCGAACAATTTTCCGAAGGTGGGATACCCCGACAGTCGACCTCTTTGCAAGTTCACGCTCAGCTGAACAACTACGTGAGCGAGGACGCCAGAGACCCCAATTGTCTAGGTGGACGCATTCAGCCGGCCTTGGGAATTTACATCGGGATGGATATTTTCCCCGCCGGGTCTCATACCACGCATTCTACAGCATCTCAAGAGAAGCACAGGAACCTACTTTCTGGTGACGCCGCAATGGGAGCGAACCTTTTGGAAAACAGATGTCAAGAAACGAGCAATAGGGCCCGCATTTAATATTCCGAACCTGCACCGGAACCTAGTAGACCTGAGAACGAGACGCCCCCCTCCCGAGATAAAGAACCTGTGTTTGCAGGTTTGGACGGTACGGGCTGGTCTCATCTAGTAGAATCGTTGTCAAGCGAGACTCGGGAACTGTTGGAAACATCATGGCGACAGACAACATTTAAAACTTAGTCCTGCTTGGAAGCGTTGGAAGTCATGGGCTCAGAGTAATAATAGCTAAATCGACAACCCGAAACCTCAAGAGGTTGTAAAATATATTCATTTTCTTCACAATGAGATGAAACTAGCAGCAAAAACTATTGCGGTTCACAAATCCGTAGTTACCACGTTCGCAAATCCAGAGATGAGCGATAGTCTCAACAGTCACCCGCTCGTAAAACAAATGATGAAAGCAGTCTTCATTGCACAACCCCATTTACCAAAGGCACAAACCTGGAATGTGTCGCAAATAAAAGTAATAATAGTATTTTTCAAGTATCGCGACACGTAGCTGCATTGCTTTATTATCATCGGGAAGAAGAATTCATGACCTGACGCTGCTAGATATAGGACCACAATCGTTCGAGTCCCATAGTAACTACATTGTGTTTTGGCCTCGTTTTGGCTCTAAAACAGACTCTTCTAAATATAGACAATCTGGTTGGCAGTTACATAATAAAGGCATTGAAAAATTAAACTTAGTACATTGGGTTAATAACCTAAACACCATCAGTAAGTTAAGACGGGGTACTTTGACTAGCCTATTCATTTCTACTAGGGGCAAAGTAAAGGAAGCCTCTCGAAGCGTCATTGCTGGCTGGATCCGCACTTTATTCAAGGATGCACAAATTAACGCGTCTCCTGGAAGCTGTAGGGCAGCAGTCAATTTAGACAATTGGATCAATAGAAATCTCAATCTTGATGAGGTTATTAAACGTGGAATCCGGAGGTCAAGAGATACCTTCTTAAAACATTACTTTAAGGAAATCCCAAATCAGTCAAAAGGGTATTCAGGTAGTTTAAGTTCTTCGTTCACCCCTATTTAACTAAAATTAGTATTACGAGTTTAATGAAAGACTGATATTTTTGTGATTTTTGATTAAACTTTTTGATTGGTAACACTTTTCATAATCTCATTTAATGTGCACAATATTCCCCTGCATTTTCACAGTACGTCTAGCCATCGCCGGCAGAATATAAACACATCTCACAGTGGGTCGAGCGTAGGCTCGAACACCTAAATAGAACCGTTTTCCCCCCGAAGGGCAGAAAACGAATATTTAGGTTTCAGCCGTAGCTCGACCCACTATTTGCCGCTCTTGCCCCGATACAGTTGTGAGAGTACTGACGAAAAAGCTAACCGGCGATGGCGCCAAGACGAACAACTGTCACTTCGTAATAAATTACGTGAAATGGGGGTAGATACACACTGCAAATACGCAAAGTTCAAGGGGGTAATCTCACAGTGGGTCGAGCTACGGCTGAAACCTAAATATTCGTTTTCTGCCCTTCGGGGGGAAAACGGTTCTATTAATCCTCCTGTTGATAAGTTTATATATAAAAAGCAGACTGGAAAAAGTATAAAACTATTTCCAAAACAATATTTAATGATTTAGTCCTAAAATTGTATGATCCTATTTCAACCTACAATGATTTTTGTTCTCGAATACTTTAAAAGATATGACGATTTCTAAATTTAATAAACCAAATGATTTCAAAAGCAGACCTCCAGCTCCTTGGTGGAATGCCATTTGTGAAAAAAGTGTAATTGCCTCTTACAATGCATTGAAACTTTATAGAAGGGAACCTACCATGGAGAACTATTTAGCATATAAAAGAAAAGATGCACTTAAAAAAAGAACCATATCGGAACAAAAAAGAATAGGTTGGGATAACATATGTAACACTTTTAATAGAACTACTCCTATAAGTAAGATTTGGAATCTTCTTAAAATGTTCAAAGATATAAGAGTTGGTAGCAAATCATATAAAGATGAGATTATTTCTCAATTTCTAGATAAATTGTCCGACAATAGCAATTTAATTGACATTAATAGTTTTGGCAATATTTTCGAATTAAATAATGATAATCTAAATTCTAAATTTTTGCTAGATCCTTTTACATGGTCTGAATTTAAAATGAGCTTGTTATCCCGGAAAGACACAACACCTGGTTTAGATGATTTCCCCTATAGTATTATCAAAAATTTAGATGAGTCTGCACAAAAAATATTTCTTAATATTCTTAATTTACTTTGGCATTGTAAATGTATTCCACAATCATGGAAAACACAATGTGTCATTCCGATTCTCAAACCAGATAAACCTTCAGAGCTTGCCGGCTCTTATAGACCCATATCACTGTCTTCATGTCTAGGTAAATTATTTGAAAACATGATTAAAAATCGTTTGCATTGGTATATAGAATCTAATAGCATCATTCCATTCATATATATATATTTGTACGCCTCTGGGCAAAACATGGAGGATCTAGCTACCTGAAACACCGCACACACCTATTAGTAGAGGATACGGTTAAGAACGACCTTCACCGGTTTGTTTAATAGATGAAACGTATTTTATGATAAATTTAGTATATTAAATAATATAACGCGGGTGGGTTGCCTGAGAAATTCCTTGCCAAACAATTTTTTTTTTTTTTTGAAAAATACACCGGTGTGTTTAACGAAGAAATTTAATACTAACTGAAAGAGTGAAGCCTTTAGAACATAAAAATGTGGGGTTGCCTATTTCTTTCCTGGCATAACTATGGGTTGCCAGGTATAAACAGGTATGTATAAACAGGTGTGTTTATTTTGATATACAACAAATTCTATATCAAAATAAACGCTGTTTCATTATGAATACGATGTTATAGTGTTGTCTACAAAAAAATCTGGTATGAATAACGGTTGTGCATTTTTCTGAAAAAAAAGTAAACTTTCAATTTTTAATTAATAATCGTCTGGCCAAGAATTTCTTAGGCAACCCACCCGCGTTATATTATTTAATACAGTAAATTTATCATAAAATACGTTTTATCCATTAAACAGACCGGTGGTCGTTCTTAATCGGATCTTAGACTATATGTTTACAAATAAATTATTCTTATTCTTATTCTATTCTATTCTATTCTATTCTTATTATTCCACATGTACAATATGGATTTCGTCGTGGGCGAAGTTGTGCAGACAGCTTCACTTCCTTAATTTCAGACCTGAAACATGCAAAGGAAAGAAAGTTACACACTATTTGTGTATTTTTAGATCTTCAAGGTGCTTTTGACAGTCTAGATCCGGCTATACTTGCACAAGTTATGTCTAGGTTAGGTGTACCTGGTCAACTATGTAAATGGGTATATAACTTTTTAAATAAAAGAACACTCTACGTAAGACACAATAATGCATTACATGGTCCAAAATGTGCATCTAAGGGTACAATGCAGGGTGCTACACTATCTCCTTTGCTATACAACATATACACAAGTGAGATTTGTAAATTTGTAAATAGTGTGATATTGTTTTGTACAGTAGTAATTATAATGTAGAAATTGCAATTGAAAATATTAATAGAGCCTTGTCTCAACTATTTCACTATTATAATGATGTGCTACATTTAACAATTAATCCCTCCAAAAGCAGTGTGATGATATTTGGAAATGAAAACACAAACCTAAAAGTAGTATACAATAGAGAATCTATAAAACTAGTAAATTCAAAGAAATTTTTAGGCATTGTCATAGATAAGAAATTAACTTTTGAGGAACATATTAAATACATATCAAAGAATGCTCTAAAAGGTATAAACGTAATTAAATGCCTTGCAGGCGTCTCATGGGGAGCTGACCCAAAAATATTGTCAATTTTGTATAAAAGTATTGTTAGAAGCCATTTTGATTATAGTTCTCTAGTATATATAAATAGTAGTCATGTAAATAAACTAGATCTATTGCAGAACAGGGCTTTGAGAACAATTTCTGGTGCAATGTGCTCTACTCCCATAAGGGCCATGGAAGTGGAGACTAAAATTATGCCCCTAGCTTTGAGACGTATTTTACTTGCAAAGTGATTCTGTCTTAAATTAATTGCTGCTAATAATAGAAAAATAATAAATAAAATTGCACCTTCTGTAAATAGAACTCCTGGGCCTCTAACAACAGGAGAGGAACTCTTGAATGGCAAATCCCCAACATTATCCAAAATATTACTAGAAACAGAAGATAGTTTAACTGGTATTATAAAACAGTGCCCATGGCTATGTTACTTCTTCTCTTACCAATGCATTTCACATCCTATTAAGGTATTGCAAAATCCCATAAATAATAATTTAGATATGTTGCAATTTTTGGAGGATAATCAGAATTATTATGTTATTTACACTGATGGCAGTAAGGGGAGTGATAATCACTCCCCTTACTGCCATCAGTGTAAATAGTACATGCTGCTATATATGATCCACATGGAAAAGTTTCGCGAAGCTTTGTTCTGCATAAATTAAGTACTATATTCACTGCAGAGGCATATGCGGTTTATCAGGCATTATTACATATTCGCCAAATTAGCCATTGTAAATATTTTTTGATAGTATCGGATTCACTGAGTTTGATAAAAGCCTTAACTAACCTTACAGTTTCATTTAAGTCAAATTATATTCTGTATTTTATCAAGGAAATAGTTCATCAATTTTACCTTAACCACATCAAAATTGCTTTCCTATGGGTTCCTTCTCACCGGGGTATCTCTGGTAATGAAGCAGTTGATAAAATCGCATATGAAGGTAATAATGCTGTTGATGTTAGAAATGCAATGGACATTCCTATGACTGATTTCCTGCAATGTATCAATAAAAAAATATGTAAATTATGGGTAGAAATGTGGAAGAAAGACCAAGACATAAAAGGAAAGTGGTATGGCAATATTCAAGAAGCATTACCTGATAAACCGTGGTACAATAATTTAAAGGAAGCCAGCCGAGACTTTATCACTACGATAAATAGATTGCGCTTTGGCCATAATACTGCACCGTCACACCTTGCTAGACTTGGCATTATTGCAAGTAGCACATGCCCCTATTGTGAATCCGAAGAAGGGACCGTTGAGCATCTTATTTTTGATTGTCAAAACTTTTTACTTGACAGATTAGTGTTGGCTAGTGAACTCAGTGATGTGAACATTAAGTGTGATTATTCTGCCCGCCCGCCGCCAATTATACACCTTTTAAAAGATCAAAACACTTTCAAACCGCTCTATAAATATATTAAAAACACAATTAAATCTTTATAAAAAGTGAAGTGATACATAGTGCAGTCTTTTGGAAAATAAAATAAGAATTGACTTAAAAGTCCAAGTGACCAGGTCATAAAATTAAAAAAAAATTAAAAAATTGATTTAGATTTAGCTTGGGCGCAGACTCTTTTGAATATCTTTGAATACATTCTAACGTGGTTATGCAAGTTAAGATCAGACGACAAGGATTTTTCCTGGTATAGCTGATATAAAGTATCTCTGCTTTTTCTTATTTTAGCAGTAGCCTATTCATTCAATTTGGATTTATTACTGGACATCTACGTAAAGATTGAATGCATTGGATAAGTTTAGCAACTTACGTACAGTTGCCACCGCGGATCTTGAACACTTGCGCAGAAGTCAAATATTCGGTCTCTTTAGTAGTGCGAAGTGCGACGCAGGGGCGGGGAGTGTCAGTGAACGAATGAGGAGTGATTGGATGGCGCAGCCAGCCAATCACTCCTCATTCGTTCACTGCGTTGCTGCATGTATCTAACAACGAAGACGATTGGCTCGCCAATGTATGGAATGCGCTAAGCTATCCACACTCTGACGCCGAGCGTTCAAGATCCGTGATGGCAACTGTACGCGGTGACGAATAGGGCGTGCAATATCGGAAGGTTCTGAAACCCGAAACTGAGATCCGATACTGGAGAGCTAATTCCGGAACTGGTTCCGAAGTTGGTAACATAATAGTTACCTACAAATCAATAATTCGGTTTATGAAACGCTAGGCTAACGCACGAGAGCATTGTGGCGACACTTGGTGGTGGCCTATGTGGGCTGCCCCCGAGTGTTTCGATTCTCCAATTCGGTTTATGAAACGCTAGGCTAACGCACGAGACTTGGGAGGCCTATGTGGGTCTCCCTCAAGTGTCACCACAATGGTGGCCTCCCCCAAGTGTCGCCACAATGGTGGAAATAAATATGGCGACACTGCGTACTGCTTTACACTACACTGTGACGCTAGGCAAACTCACGCTATGTAGGTACCTATGTCGCACACAGACAGCGCGATCAACTCGCCACTCGTTGCGCTGACGAATTGGCGGGGAACGCGGTACTGAATTTTTACCTACATTTATACCTATTTTACAAAAAAAATTACTTTATATTCCTGCCGTACAAAACGCCAATTTCATATGTAAGGACCTAATATTTTCTTTCTTTTTCTTTCGAATTGTTTCAGTGTACCTTCTCTAATATTTAGGAAAATATAAACAAGGATTTAAAAATGAAACAAAATTTATAATAAATCAGTTTTATAATCATTTTGAGTTACAATTTTTTTTTTTGCGCACATACAAAAATTTATACATCTTAACTATTAAATATTACAAATAAACAAGCTTTTGCCCGCGCGGCTTCGCTCCCGCTCTTCCCTGCTCCACCCTACTATACCCAACTCTACCATACTCTACATTACTCTACCTTACTCTACCCTACACTACCCTACTCTACTCTACGCTACACTACCCTAATTTTCATTTTTTTCCATATGAACCTTCTCCTCACAATAACGAACACAAGAAAAAAAGAATTAGCGAAATCGGTCCAGCCGTTAACGCGTGATGGCGTGACCAAGGAAATAGGGATTCGTTTTTATATATAATAAAGGTATATACAAACTAAAAAAAAAAATTACGAAAGGGAAAATATTAACATTTTAGTAATACTTCATTTGTTTAATATAACGAAGCTTGGGTTAATTTATTACTTTTTGTGTTTGGAAACAATAGGATTGTATAATGTATAAGTGCTTTTTTCAAGTTTTGTGAATGTGAAGTACCATAGAGCATTTTTATTAGGTTACAACTGGTTTGACAAAAACCAGCATCGAAGTTGAGAGTTTGTCTTGCTGATGGTCGCACATATTATTGGGTCATTCAGTTAGTTCCCTTCAAAATGTTTTGCTTGACTGCGATCCCACCTGATGGTAAATAGTGATGCAATCGTTGAGGGTGAGTTACGAAGATTTTTCCGAATCGCAAAAAACAGTTGTTTTGGTGACGTAACTACAAATTTACATATATACTTGTGCTATGAGACCTTGCTTCATGCCACATTTCGTTGTGGCGGAAGTTTGATTTTTCCACGGGTTCAAGGTACCGCAGAGGCTCAGACTTGAGTATTTTTTGTTATTTTTTATTACCTCATAATAAAGGCGAACTACTCTCTGGTGTTTACCGCGTTCACTTTACTAATTTATTTCGTTTTTCGCAGTTCACGTCATCGTCAAACAGAAGAATCAGTGTTATCCTGATAATGTCCTGAGCAATACAAATATCCTTAAATTGACATGTACTTATCTAAAATACGCTCCTCCAATTTGTCAAAAAATCGTAAGATTCTCCTGCAGCCGCAAAATGAACTGTTGTATGGTTATCGGAATTTCTAGCTCTCAATATGATCATAAGTTAATCCCGATAAAATTTTCTTATATTTTTATCAAACCAATCGTTTATTTTAATCCTCGGTTTTCTCTATTCTATGAAAGAGCATGATTTTTAATATACTATGGAATCTATCAAAGACTGCTTTTTCCCTACAAATTATTGTCGATTGACAATACAAATCAACAAAATCAGCAGCAGGTAAATCTGACAAAAGATCATCTAAAAACTCAACATCTTCAAATAATTTATCTCGAAGTCCTCTCCGACCCACTAATAAACTACGATTTGGAATATCAGTGCAATAAAATAAATCACATAACCTTTTAACATCAATCTCTTTAATCAACTCTACGATAAAAGTAACAACATTCTTGGCCCTACTGATCATTGCACAGCACATTATGCACAGTTCATAAGTATAATTATAACCATCAACACAACCATCATATTTGTAACGGTAACTGGTGAGAACATTAATAAAACCATTAAGGTTTTGCTTTGAGAGCATACCTTTGAGGAATTTTAATATAATTATTGCAACGTTTTCATATTTATAAATTATAACTTTAAAAAGCAGTTTACTGAATGTTCGGTGATCAAAAAATAAAGTTTTAAACATGTCCATCAAGTCTGGGTCGTGTTCGTCAATTTCATTAAAAATGTATTGGTTGTTTTCTAATTTTTCATTAAAAAATCTTAAAGTATTACTTTCTTCAAATTGCACAAGTAAGTTTATTAAGTACATCCAGAAAGATCTTCTACAATGAAAGGATTCCAATTTATCGTAAAGAAACTCTGCAGCAAAATATTCAGCAAATGTGTAGTTAAAAAACTGGGGTTCATCTTCAATTATTTGCTCAATTATGCCCGTTTTCTCTTCGCCAACTTTTATTCTTTCAATATAATCATATATTTTATCAATATCGTGACTACTCAGTAACTGTTCATCCGATTGGCCAAAAATTACATAAAAACCCATAATTCTATGAATATAAAAGAACTCTGTGCGCTCACTATCTATTAATTTCCTCATGTCAGGGTCATTGATACACAAAAGGGGTTTTTTTTCTCCAAATCGTATCTTGTAAAATTTAACATCTAAAAACCTGTCAAAGATATTACATAAATTTACGGCACTAGGGTTAAATGAATCGTTGAAAAAATCGTCTTGAAAAAACTCTGTTAACATATGCAAATGCAATGGTGTATGAAGTAACAAATCATTATCATCATCAGTATCTTCACCTACTGCAATCATAATCTGATTATAAAATTGCTCAACACAATCTCGATATTTTATTTTATTAAAAGGATAATCATCAAGTTTTTTCGAGCCGCATTTTTTTAACAACAATTTTCTTAAAAATTCAATCTGTTCGATTTGACGCAAGGGTTTTATAGCAAAAGAGAAAGTTTCCAAAGTATTTTCTAATTGATGAAGAACGTTGTATAAACGACTGGTTATCCACAAGTGTACAACTTTAGACATTTTAAGAATGTTTACCAGCTGCAGAAACTCGTTCGTGAAATCAGGACAAATTTCATCAAAACCGTCGAAAAGTAAGATAACCCTATCGTTATTATAACAATGAACAAACAACTCAATTTCGAAACGGTTTGATCCTGTTAAATTCATTTCACCTATATCTTTTTTGAAAAGAATCTTATCATCTACGACATACACTTCATCAATCATGGTCTCGAAATCTGTTTTTCTCTCTTTATTAGCTTCGAATCCAATTACTCGAAATAAGAAATGCACAGTTTCTTTTATGTCGATTTTGACTTTCTGTTCTTTTAATCTTTTCAATTCTTTAGTTTTTTCCAGCAAGTTGATTTTTGAAATCCACAACGTCGGGTAATAATGTTTCGTATTAATAGCTAGAGTAGTAAGTAAAAAAGATTTTCCTGTGCCAGGTTCAGCACTTATTATAACAACTCTTTCACTCAAATCTTTCAATGTCACGGGTATCCTAAAGTGCGCATAACCGCCCCTAACCCAGTTCCTGGAAACGTGCTTAAAAATATTGAGTAATTTTCCTCGCGATTTTTGCCAGATAAAATCTCCATTAAACCAATGCACATTACATTTCTCATGCTTATTGATAAATTCGGCAAATTCTTCTTCTTTATTAGCAATCAAAACAATATCTCTTTTATCAGGCATAAAATCAGCTTCCAATTCTTTATATTTCAAAATGTTTATAATATCGCAATTTCGAACATTAGAATCTAATGTAACGTAACGAGATACACTGGCATTTATATAAACATCCGACATTTCATCAAAAGCTGGATTGTTAAAACATTTGCCTATCACAATATCGTTGTTAATTATAATCTTGTATAATACATTTGAATTAATAAGATGATATGATTTATCTTCGAATAAAATGCCTAGTGGTATTTCTTCGCCCTGAAACACAATAAACCTATCTTCAAGCAACATCGTACGCGTAGCATCTGCTAGGTCATCAACGCCAGTTTGACTGTCAACTATTTCCACAATATCTTCAGTTGAAAATGTATTGATCAAGCCAGCCAATTGCCGATTACAGATAATGATTATTTTACCTTGAAAATGTTTTGTCAGTAAAGGTATTCCTGCAACTAAATCTTGGTTTTTGCAAACAAAAATGAGCGTATTTATTTTACTTTCCTTTAAATCATACTTTACATCGACAAAGTAATTTCCAGTTTCTACATAATCCAAGTCGATAAAAGTATAGTCGTTAATGTTTTGTTCCTCTAAATATTGGATTAATTTGATGCTAGAAAGTGAATTTTCTTCAGTAATTATGCTCCAGATTTTACCTGATCCTGTAGAAAAACATAAATGAAATATTTCTATTGCAGTGTTTTTGAATTTTACTGCTGGCAACGCGTTTTTTATTGTTTTAATATAAGTGAAATTAAGACTGCTCAGTAACGGACTATTAAGGAAGCTCTGTTCAGCTTCGAAAAAGTATTCGCAAGCTTCTGTTAAGTATGGAGCGCTCACAGGTTGTTTCCACCACTTTTGTATACGATCATGTACTTTTAATAAAATTGCGTCACCTTTTACCCTAAATGGCATATCATTTTGGCTTAGCGAACTACCAACAAAGTACTTATCGATCTCTTTCTTTAAAATCTGTTCTACTTCGTCTTCTTTTGCTTGGTTTGTATAAAATATTAAGGTACTCAAAAACAATTCAATGAAACTTTTATCGTTTTCGTCCTGAATCAAAGAAAGGTATTCCAATTTCTCTTCCTTTTCTTTCTCACTTCCACTAAAACAAAAATTCAAATCGCAAAAACCAACCGGTACTTCAAAACACGCTGATGTTAGAAATTCTTCTAATAGAAAATCCTCTATTTCTGTCTCTCCCGTCTCATAAGTTATGCATTTCCTTGCTTCTTGACAAATAGTATTTACAAATGCTATCATCAAATCATCATCACTTGTGAATAATGATTTTCGAAAGTTTGCGTAATATTTACCATCTTGAATTTCGATTTCCAATATGTATCGCGCTAGAAAGACATGATAAGTTTTTATGAAATCATCCATTATCATGTTACTGCAATTAATATGAAAAATAAAATTTGTTAATCGTTTTGCTAAAAGTACTGCACGAGATTCGACCACAATTGGCACTAAAAGTTCTATATCTTGGTCATCATAATCAAACTGAAATACATTTTCTTCGCTTGTGTTAATGAAACGTTTGCTTTCAGTTTGATTTACGGCTTTCATTTTGGAAAAATTCCCGATTGCCGAGGTATAAATAATAAATTCACAGTCCATATTTTTGAACTCACCCCGAAACATCTCATCGCAATTCTCATGGACAAACATTTGGCTTATTTTAATGTAACTCTCTAAGTACTTATGAAGACGGATGTCTCCGTTTAAAAAATCGACAGTGAAGACTTTTGCAGGATTTTCTCTGTGTTTTGCTTTCATAAATATAATTTTTGGTTTATCACCTTCACTTGATAAGAATCTAAAAACGATATCATTGAAAGCTCCCATACTTTCAACATTGGTTGCTATCAGAAAGTGTTGTACCTTATGAACATATAAAGCTCTAAATAAAATCAGCGTTAACAGTTTTGTTTTATACAATTGTCCACTAAGCTCTGACGTTCCGGTTCTTTTTTTATAAAGAAATATTTTATTTACATCAGTATTTTTCATCGGTTTGTCAAGTTGCTGCTGTTTTAATTTATTCTGTACATGTTTAATAATCGGTACTACACTACTATTATTTTCAACTGGAGATTGGAATTGATTTTTAATGTCATACGCAACTAGTTGAAAAGTTTTAGAATCCTCGTTTATTTTGATGCTTTTGAGATGACGTTTCTTTGTTAATTGACCTTGTTGACTAGAGGCCTTTATTATTTTATTTTCGTCAAATGTCACCAACATAGTTATGATGTCTTCTCTTTTTCTAGTCCATTTTTTTAATAGAAGAGCAATGATTAATGCGGTTTTGTTATCATTGTTTTTAATGTCAACGTGAGCTCCTTGATTTAAGAGAAATTTTACAACTTCTGGTTCTTCTTTTATCACTGCAACATGCAACGGTGTATTGTTTTTGTCATTAGCATCAGTAGCATTTATGTCTGCCCCTCGATCTAAATATTTTTTAATCTTCTTAATTTTATCTTTTGGGTGTTTGTTTTTTCGAATACTACTAAACAGTAAACTGTTGTTAAGTAGTTTTTCTTCGATTTCTGAATCTTTATAATTATTTTCCATTCCGATATTTTAATAATAATGAACGAGAGTTTCTGAAACAATAATAAAAGATTTTTATTACTTTTCCCAATAGGAATACTTCTTAAATTTCATACATTATAATATCCTGAAACGACCTTTGTGTACATCCTTTGTATCGGATCATAAAGAAAAATTTAAAAAATAATTAAATATCACTTAATTTTCAGCTGACATCCAACTGTCGACGAAAACGCAGAATTAAAACAAAATATAATTATGGAAGCTGTTCTATACTTTAAATAATTTACTGACTTCAAAAAAAGAAGATTCTCAATTCAATTGTATTTTTTTATCATTTTTTTTTTTGTGTGTTACCTCAGAGCTCTGTCGTTTATGGACCGATTTGCATTTTTTGTTCTGAGATATTAAGCTTCCAGATTGGTTCATTTTTTTTCAGAATCCAGTTCTGATGATGGGAACTCCTTAAATATTATAGGCAACTATATAGTGATTTTGGTATTTCATCGAGAACTCAAGCATTCACAGTCAAAAAGTAACATTTTATGAGTGGAACTAGTGAAAGAGGCCAGAAATGGCAAACTTCACATTCACACAGATATCATACTAAAGCTAGTTAAGCAAATATTACAATACAAATAGTAGATTATGTGACTAGGGGATAAATCAGTGTCTTTAAGTCGCGGGCGGCATGTTGAATTCTAAACGAAACGAAGGTTGCTGATTTTAATCCCGAACGGCAGTGAGGGACTTATATAATTAACTCCCGAGCATCGCGAGGGAGTTAATAAAGAAACCTGAGAGAAGTGAGGAATTCAAGCCACCCAAGACAAAGACAGCTTTATCCCCGTGTGCATACTCTACTTTTTACACCATCTGTGAGATAATTAAAGAACAATTTGGTCGACCAAATCATATTAATGTTATTTATTAGAGAAATATAAGTATTATATTTACAAGTTCATCAAACAAACAAAATTCACTACTCCAAGATTCTATAGTTTCAATTTTCTATAACGCTCTCGTCAGTAAGCACGTTTTATTCTATTTCCTTTTTTTTTGTTAGTGGCCAGTTTGAATTTTGACTCAACTCGTTCGATACACATATATTTTAATTCACAATGTTAACGATTTTTAATGTTCCAAATTCAAATCTCATTATTCCCTAGGGATCGGACATACTGCATTATCTCCCTAGGGATAGAATGACTTGCTTTAAGTGAGGTTTGTATGACGTATAAAACGACATTATCGAGCAGGTGGTTTAAAAAAAAATGGTTCTAAATAGTTATGTTGAAAATAGTATCTATCATCGAAGTGATCTGATGAGAACTTCATAATAAAATAATGTATCCTAGCAGTGTCAGGGTTAATTGAAATTGTCATGAGGAATAGATAGATACTCTGGCTATTAAGGTTATCGCAACTAAAAAGTGCGAAATAAACTAAAACTCTCAAAAAGTAACACACACAAAAAATAAACAAGCAACATCGAGAAACACCGACTTCCGAAATTAAAGCTATTTTGATCGTTTTAATAGTTTTTTTAGTGTAATTTTTTGTAAACGTTTTTTACTAAGTAATCTTATAACCACTGAGCTTCAGTGTGCGTCGTTTCATCTCTACAGCGACGATTTGCAGCTCAACTGTCAGTCAGGTGTTGACAACATATCGGATGCAATCGAGAAGCTGAACCAGAATTTAAGAACAATAAAAAGTTGGACTGACTGTTTTGGGGTGGCAGTTAACCCTTTCAATTGTTAGGCTATTGTTGCAGTGTGCCACCATAGTTTGAGGAAGCTTGATGGCCTAACTGTTCCACCTGTATTATTTGATAACACAGTGATTCCATTTAGCTCCGACGTTAAGGATCTGGGACAGCATGTCGACACCTATCTCGACTGGTGGAAGCAGGTCGGCAGTATCAGTCAGAAAGTAACCGGAACGTTACGGTCGTTTTATCGACTAAAAAATCTTCTTCCGGCTCACATTAAGGCATTGTTTGTACACGTACAGTTCCAAATTTTTCCTATTATTGACTATGGTGATGTGTGCCACTATGACCTGAATGCAGATCTTCTCAATAAACTTGTCCGGCTTCTGAATAACTGCATTCGATTTGTCTTCAACCTTCGTAAGTACGATCATGAATCCAAGCAACATTCACTTTTAAAATGGTTACCTATCCGTCAGCGTAGAGCGCTAGGAGCCTTGACTGCCTGTTTTCTTTTCAGGATACACCTTCTTCTTCATATTATTTGACTTCTTAAATTCAATTTCTTTGCTCTGGTCATAATAAAAATCTCCGATCTAACAATAATCGTCTTCTACGATGTTCCATACATCGCTCTGGATTTATCCAGTCCTCCTCCTTCTATCTCCAGGCGATCTCTCTTTGGAACGCGCTCCCTATTTTTTACTTGGCTCGCCGTTCAGAATCGCTTGTCGATCATGGCTGGCGAGCCAAGTCACCAGTTATAACTTCTCGCGCTCTAGGACGGAGCGAGAGGGCGTGTCAGACTTTTACTGACTAAAACCTACTCCTATGTTCCTTCTTTGCTTTGCGTTCCACCAGTACCTTAAGGGAACATATGGCCCCAGTAGGCTTCGACCCTGCTGGGCCCCTACGGTTTTGCTGACATTTCTTTGAGGAGTGCATGGAACACTACGCGCCGTCGACGATTCGGGATCGGTCCGGACAGCGAGCTACGCATTGCTCGCCGTCCGCAAGCCCAGGCCTACAGCGGTAAGAAATTGAGATCGGGATCCCGGTGGCTGGGGCGTGAGGGCTATTGCCGCTGATGACCTTTTACATGTTCACCTGCATCCTTTAATAAACAGTTGGTACCCTCTGATCTAAGAATTTTATCAGTGATATATGTGTAGCGACATATATGGCGCCACATAAGAACTAATCCTGCATCACGCAATCAAAGTTCTCCGTGCTATTTGAATAAATACAACAGCCCGAAATCAGCTATCGGGCAGATGCCCACCAGACCATAACACCTGTCTGGTCGGAGGATCCTCCCTTTCCAACGGAGGTATGTGACTTTACTCTCTGTTCCGCATACCTCCAAATACGTATTTGTTTTTATGCTAAAATGTTGGCATTGAGTGATTCACAAGGGATTCGATAATCAAACAAAACGTTTAGATATAAACTTATATACATATATTCATTGTCTTTGTCTTACATTCATGGCACATAATTTACAGTCCAACTACAGTAGGTAGGTACCTACAGGAATGCAAACTTCCTAATTTACATAATATCTTAATGGCAACGTTTTTTTCATTATTGGCAATTATTGATAGTTTGGAATAGGTACTTGCTGGTAATAGTAGTACTTATTTCAAACCAATTTATATAGACGTTTAATTAGCTAATTCCTGCCATTGCTTGACTTACTTTTTTATTAACATAGGTTTTTAAGCAAACATTTGTTTAAAAATATTTTATTTAAAATACATATTTTAAATTTAAAAAATATTTTTCTCATATCATGATCCAATAGTTAATATACATAAGGTTTAAAAACTATTGTTAGTAATAAAAATACTCAGACGAAGACAATAACTATTTCTTAATTATTATCCTTAGGGCTAGAAAACGGTAAAAACAGGCGCTGAGACTCATAAATGGCCCCGTGTTGAGACGCCCCGACTCATCTAGAAAACCAATAGAGAGATACCTCCCTAATTAATCATCAGACGAACGAAATGTCTCAACACACAACGCACATCCTCAGCTATGGTTTAAGGATGCTGTTGTGTCTTCCCCGCACCCTCCTCAAAAGCGACCCTACTATTTTACGAAAGACGGCTTAAAAGCCAAGCCTGCGCGAACATTTTTCGGAGGCCCTGCAGAAACAAGGAAGTCCAAACATCACACTGAAGATGTTATTAAATTGGACACGCAGTGTCCATGAACTTTCTGTATTACTAACCAAATATTGACATTGTTTAAAATAAATGAGATTATTATTACTTTCTTTCATTCCAGCTTAGCACGAGAACTAATGAGATCAACAATTTATAAATTTATATACTTAGACAAAACAACAATTTGAATTAAATACATAGGTACTATGTAATTCAGTATTCATCAATTTCTTGTCAAAGTTAAACAAAGTGGTTTACTGTTTGTTATATTTCGTTTAATTTTAGTTGATTAAGCAGTCTTAAAAATAAAAATTATTTGCTACAATCAGTCATTGAAGAAAGAAAACACAGTCATACTATAAGTTTAACAGAAACATGAATTACCGAAAATAAAATTAAACTACTACACATAAATGGATATAAAGCAGCTTTCAGTTACAGCAGAAAACAATTCGAGGCTGGAGGGGTATGCATGTTTGTTCATGAAATCATCGAAATCTTAAGAGCGACCCGACATAACTTCACTATCTGTCGAGTTAATAAAAATTCGAAGTTTGTGCAACAGTCTGACCAAATATTGTTATTGTAGTAATATGTATATTGGCCTCAAAAAAACAGGGAGGCGGATGTATTTTATGTTTCTCTCCAAAAACTTTTTCGGTTACTAAGAATCAAAGATAATAAAAATAACATTATTATCGGTGGAGATTTCAATGATAAAATATTGGAGAATTCAAACAGCACAATAGATTTACTTACTTAACACTATGACTAGCTATAATTTTGACCAAATTGTTAACGAACCTACCAAAATCAGCAAAACAAGTGCCACATGTATAGATTTAGCATTTACACATTTTAAATTAAAAAACTTAAAGGCCATCCAAAAGGATACAAAATCGTACCAATATTTCTAAAATCATTTGGCAAATAATAAAAGAACGCACAAATAAAACAATCAAACACACAAAAAAATATAAAACTAAAGATACAAAATACAGTAACGGAAATCCCCACGATTGTTGCATTTAACGACTTCTTTGAATAAATTGGAGGAAAATCCAGTCATCAAACTGGTCGACCAGTCATAACAAAAATGATATTATCCTTATTTAAATCTGTAGATGAATATGAAATACTCTCAATTATAAGAAACCTTAAAACACTTACACAACTTTTGACGAAATCCCACCCTCACTAGTTAAAAAATGCGCAAAAGTTCCCGCCATGCCACTTACTTTCTTAATAAATCAATCCTTTAGTGAAAGAGCCGTCCCAGATGTACTTCAGACACCGTGGGATCTGGAGGAAACAGTCCTTGCACACATGCACGATATGCGCGTGGAGATGCAACGCCGGGGTGAAAGTCCGCTGCCGCGACAGGTCACGACATGGCGGACAGAGCTCCGACGGGATCTCATGGTGAAATGGCGTCAACGACTATCGCAACCCAGTGCTGGGCACGCCACAATCACGGCGATAAGTCCCCTCTTTGAGGCGTGGCTGGAAAGACCTCACGGCGTCCTTACCTTCCGCATGACGCAGGTCCTCACCGGACATGGTTTGTTCGGGAGTTTCCTGCACTGGATTCGTGCGGAAGTGACGCCCGGGTGTCGCCACTATGCGGAATGCCCGGAGGACACGGTAGAGCACACAGTCGAGGTGTGCCCTGCTTGGGTGGAGCATCGCCGTGCCCTCGTGGGGGCGATCGGCGGCGGAGACCTCTCGCGCCGAGCCTTGGTTGAGGCCACGTTCCGGAGCGAGGAGGAGTGGCAGACGGTCGCCGACTTCTGCGAAGCAGTAATGCTCGCAAAGGAAGAGGCCGAACGCATCAGACAACGGCGTTATCGCCGCCGCCGCCGCCGCCGGGATTCTGATCCCGATTTCCGGCCACCGTAGGCGCGGGCTTGCGGACAGTGAGCAATGGGTAGCTCGCTGTCCGGCCGTCCGGTAACTGTCCGGACCAAGCCCAAGTCGTCGACGGCGCGCACTGTTCCCGCGCGCCTCAAGGAGTTGTCAGCAACAGCAGGGACCCAGCCGGGTCGAAGCCTACTGGGGCCAGGGTTATCCGAAAGGGCGCTCGAGCCCCGGTATGAAGGCTAGAAGGAACGGGGTGGGTCTTTTAGTCAGTAAGAGTCTGACACTATCTCTCGCTCCGCCCAAGAGCGGGGGATGTCAATGCATGATTTTTCCCACCATAAAAAAAAAAAATATACTTCAGATCTCGGTAATGAAACCATTTCATAGAAAGATTTGCGACCGTAATTATTATCGTCCCATAGCACTTTTGCCTACTTTCTCAATTTTAGAAACCGGTATGTCGCCTGTAGGTATTCTATCTACGAGACATTTAATATGCTTAACGATAGCTAAAATGGATTCAGGAAAAAAAATTAAACAACAAATGCAGTTTTTAGATACGCGATAATCAATAAAAAAAGATACGCTATAAGTATTTTTCTAGCTATGATTAAAGCATACGATAGAGTTCAATATAACATCCTCTTGAATAAACTGGACGGGATAGGTGTACGTGGCATAGCTCATAAATGGTTGTATTTATGTAGAAATTAAACACTACAATCATAGCACTGGAGAAATCGCTAATGTTAAATCAAGGTAGCGTACTTGGATGCATATTATTTCTTATATACATAATTGGTCTCCCAAAAGAAGTAGATGCCGAAAGCGATTTATTTGCTGATGACATTTCTGTAGCCTTTCCTTGCTCAAATATTCTGACCCGTAACAATGACATTCATCGACTTCTGACACATACATATACAGTGAAACTTGGTTAAGTGGGACCTGGATAAGTGAAAAACCTCCATAACTGGAACTCATGCTGAGGTCCCAACACTTTGGCACTGAATTACCTCTGTTAGTGGGACGAGGTAAGCCTCTATATCTGGGATTTGTTCTTTCGATTTATCATCATAGTTACCTCTATAACTGAGACAGCGAGTAAATTTTATATGCATAAACCTCTGTAACTGAGATAACATTGTTTGTTTAAAACTCA
The DNA here is from genome assembly GCA_910589285.2 of Mythimna ferrago. Taxonomy (NCBI): domain Eukaryota; kingdom Metazoa; phylum Arthropoda; class Insecta; order Lepidoptera; family Noctuidae; genus Mythimna; species Mythimna ferrago. Next base: position 5,253,366 of record OU342691.1, on the reverse strand, counting down.
TTTACATACATAACACGTTATTTTATTTAATGATCGCACCTGTATAACTGAAATAACTTGTATTCTCACCTCTATTAATGGAACCCTCTGTAAATGAGACAGATATTTATTTATACCTGTATATCTGAGACACTGGGTAAGTGGAATACCTCTATAAGTGAAACGACATTGCAGGTCCCTTGATGTCTCACTTAACCAGGTTTCACTGTACTTCGTTAAATGAACACAATCTTGAATTAAACTTCGTTAAAATAATGCAATTCAGACCTTATCGAAAACGACCCCTTGACATAAAATTTACCAATAACGACATTACATTAGACCGCGTGCGTGCAAAATTTATTTTGATACGAATGAACCTAAGCTCCTGTGTTAAACTAAATTTCATATAGCACACAAACAAAAAAATTATCTAGGTTTTCTGATGTGTTAACGGAATTGAAAAGATCTACGGATTTCAAATCGGCAAAAGCAGCCTATAGCAAATACGCACATTCTTGGCTCCGTTATGGTAAAATGCTATGGGGCAATAGTACCAACGGCGATAAACTCTTCAAGCTACAAAAAAAAATGCATACGCATCTTAACAAATATAGGATGTATGGACAGCTGTAGACCACACTTTATAAAATATAATATCCTTACGCTCACGTCTCTGTATATCTTTGAAATGTGTCTGTTTGTCAGGAAAAATTTATCACTTATCCCCTTAAATAAGAATTACTACACCCAGCCTCGAAATTTGCTACAACAAAACGATTTACAGGTTTTGAAGCTATCTATTTTCAATACATCCATGAATATCAATATACAGTATATAATAAAATTCCAAAGTTCTTAAAAGAAGTTAAAACAATCAATTTATTTAAAACTGAATTGTTCACTTATTCGAACCAGGAATGCTACATTGAGTTTTTTGGAAAAAAAAAATCAATAATTAAATAAGCACATTATTACTACAGTTATTATTATTTTTTTCGTTTTTTTTCATTTATTTTGACATTTATATTTATTTTGAGTCTTGATTGATTTGACATTATCCAATTATTTATTTATTTGAATACTACAGGTATTAATATTTTTTGCTTTTCCTTTTTAAATGCAATTGTAAATTTAATATGAATTTTGAAATTTATTTTATTGTTAATTATTTATTTTGCAGTACCCTTACAGGATGCATGTTTGAAACTTTTCATTTTTATATATAGGTACCAACCACTGTACAACAAGTTTGCAATAAACTGATTTGATTTGAATATATTCCGGTTTACCACGAAGACAAAGCGGGTTAGTTTTACTGGACTGATTACTTATAACGACTATAAGTGGCAACTAATAATAATAATATTTCACAACTATCACACAATGCCGTCTAGTCCCAACTAAGCAGAGCTTGTGTTATGGGTACTAGACGACTGATAAACATGCTTATATATTTCTAAATACACATATAGATAAATTACACCCAGACACAGAACAAATGATTATGCTCATCACACAAATTATTTATGTATTAAGGAATAGGTACGAATTTGTATAATTATACTTCGTTCCGCCGAACACGTTTTGTAAATCTCCACACAAGCCGACCAGTAAAAGCAAAAAAGAGGTGATATTTTATTACTTTTTTATTTTTCTACAAATACAATTTGAATTTGATTGAATTCTGAAGTCTACCTTTTCATATAACCTATGGGTTAAGGTTTACGTACTGGGAAGGATTAGTTATGAATATGTTCCTACATTTCAGAAGTAATTACTGTAATTGAACAACACAAATAATTTCTCAAAGAATTCAAGTACTTACTAAGTTTTGTCTTTTTTCTCAATGAAATAATTTAATGTTAATTTTTCAGTCGTAATGCCATCATAGACTTTGTCAAGAAGAATTCTAAGATTATCACTATAATTTTCAATGTATTCAAAATAATGTATTGGTGTAAGTCCTGAATAGTCAACAGTCGTGCAAACTTCTATAAATTGACTTTTATTTAAAAGATTTTCAAGTTTTTCGAAAAATACGTAATGTTGTGTAGCTGCTGCTCTATGAGCTGCTAGTTTATTCTCCGAATCTGTCGCAGTAAAAATTGTCATCAGTTGTTCCTTGCTCAATTTTTCAAAAATTTTATCAAAGCGGTCGTTATCTATATCACCCGACAACCACGACTTTATGAAAATATGAATAATTTTCTTTGTAGCCAATGTATTAATGTATTCATATTCAATTTGTTGACAAAATAAATCAACAAGTGCAGAAGCAGTTAAATCCGATAAAAGAACATTAAACAGCTCTATATTCCAACACAAACTATACCGAACCCCAGAGGCGAGAGCAAATGGATTAAAATAAGGAAGATCAGAGCAATTAAATAAGTCTATTAAATTATTAACATCAATTTCTTTAATCAACTTTATTACAAAGGTAATGAAGTTCTTTGCACTTCTTTCAACAGCAGTGCATATAATGCAACTTTCATGAAAACTCTTGGTGATCACCTGTATAAAATCTTTAACATTTTTTTGACTAAGCACGGTTTTTATGCATTTCAATAGAAAAACTGCAGTATTTTCCAGAGAATCATCAATAGCTATAAATAGAACCTTAGCCATTGTTTTATGCTCAGAAAGCAAACTCTCAAACATTTCTTTTAAATCTTCGTTATAAACTTCTTCAAACAGGAATGGTACATTTTGCAGTTTGGCATTAAAAAACTTTCGAGGGCCCCCTTCTTCAGTCTGAAGAAACGTGTTAACTAAATACATCCATGGAGAAGTTCTACAATGAAAAGATTGTAATCTATCACAAAGAAACTCGGTAGCGAAATATTCAGCAAATGTGTAATGAACGAACTTAGGTTCATTCCCAATAATTTGTTCTATAATACCGGTTTTCTCTTCTCCTACTTGTATCCTTTCAAAAAAATCACGAAGTTGGTTAATATCGTGATAATCAAATAGCTGTATTTCATCCGGTTGACCAAATATTACGTGAGCAGCAATTATTTTATGGACGTAAAAAAAGGCTGCACGCTCATTATCTATTAATTTCCTCATATCAGGGTCATCAATGCACAACAAAGGTTTTTTTTCTCCAAACCGTATCTTGAAGAATTTTATATCGACAAATCGCTCATACATTTTATTTAAATTGATTTCATTGCTTTTAGCATTCTGTTCTCCTGAATTCGAAGGTAAACTGTCAGAAACGGGTAAATAATTATGAAATGAATCTTGAAACACCTCTGATATCATATACAAATGTAATGGTATACTAAGAAATTTATTTGTTGTATCACGTAACGTATCTGAAAGTCCCCACAAAAACACTTTAATCAAATCTTGCATTTTAGGTTTATTGATAGGATAATAGTCTAGTTTATTTGGTCCTAACTTTCTAGACCAAATTTTCTCTAAAAACTGTAACTGGTTATCATAATTCAAGGGCTGTATTGTAAAAGAAAAAGTTTCCAAGGTATTTTCTAACTGATGAAGAACATTGTACACACGGCTCGTTATCCATAAATGCACAACTTTCGATTTTTTAAGTATGTTTACTAATTGCAAAAATTCATTTGCAAAATCAGGACATATTTCATCAAAACCATCGAATAGTAACACAACCCGATCGTTGTTAAAACAATGAATAAATAACTCTATTTCGAATAAATTTGATCCTGCAAGGTCCGATCCTATATCTTTTTTGTTGAATCTAATTTCATCACCCACAACAGATACTTGATCAATTATTAACCCGATATCAACATTACTCTCTTTAAATACTTCGAATCCAATAACTCTAAACAAGAATTGCACCGTTTCTCTAAAGTCGATGGCAACTTCATTTTTTTTCAGTCTCCTGAATTCATTGGTATTCTCCAGCAAATTGATTTTTGAAATCCATAGTGTTGGGTTATCCTGTTTTGTTTTAATGGCTAAGTGAGTTAAAAAAGAAGATTTACCCATGCCAGGTTCACCACTTATTATAACTACTTTTTCTTTCACATCTTGCAATGTTACGGGTTGCAATGTATTTGCATAAAGTGAACCCCTACTAACGTGTTTCAATATATTCTTTAAGTTACCTCGGGATTTAATCCAAACGAGACAATCGTTACCTCTAAACCAATGCACATTACAATTATCATACATACGAATGAATTCTGAGAAATCTTTCTCACTATCAGTGATTAAAACAACGTCTCTCGAATCGAGTATAAAATTATCTCCCAATTCATTATATTTTAAGATATTTAACTTGTCGGTTGCTTGAACATTAGGATCTAAAGTAATATAACGGCATACTTTTTCATTAATATAAAAATCTAATAGTTCATCATAAGATGGGTTATTCAAGACATTACCTATTGTAATTTTTTCGTTGTTTATAATCTTGTATAACAAAATTGAATTTATAAGATAATATGATTCATCTTCAAATAAAATACCTAGTGGTACTTTTTTTCCTTGAAACGTAATATATCTCTCTTCCAGCAACATCGTACGCATTGTATCTTCAAGATCTTTAAAGGCAGTCTGACTGTCAACTTTAGAAATAATTTCTTCAGCCGCTGTTCCATTTATTTGATTTGCCAGGTCTAGGTTAGATATAACGATAACTTTTCCATGGAAATTATTTATCAGTAGATCAATTTCCGCAATGACATCGATACTTTCACAGACAATAATGAGAGTGCCTATTTTAGAATTTTTTATTTCCGTCTTTACATCAGCAAAATAGTTTCCGATTCCCACATATTTCAAGTCGATAAAGGTATAATCAATAAAATTCCGATCGTTAAAATATTGAATTAATTTGATACTAGAAAGTGCAACCTCTTCAGTAATAATGGTCAAGATTTTTTCTGCTGCTGCAAAGAAACTATCTAAATGCAATACTTCGATTGCGGTATCTTTAAATTTCAATTCAGGCAACGCATTCTTTATAGTTTTGGTGTAAGTGAAATTAAGAATGCTCAGTAACGGACTATTTAGAGTATCTTGTTCAGCTTCGAAGAAGTATTTGCAAGATTCTGTCAAGTATGGAGCGTTATTTGGCTGTTTCCACCATTTTTGTATTAGATCGTGTACTTTTAAGAATATTGCATCACTTTTTACTCTAAAGAGGGCGTCATTTTGCCTTGGTATACTACTTACAAAATGAAAATCTATTTCTTTCTTCAAAACTTTTTCAACTTGTTCCTCTGTTGCCTGGTTTGTATAAAATATAAGTTTACTCAGAAACTCTTTGATTAAGTTTTTATCATATTCCTCATGAACCAATGAAAGTCGGGGGAAACGATGTACATTAATATCAAATCTACACTTTCTTAGATCTATTCCTATGAAAACATCAGTTTTCAATCTTTCTAAGAGTTTTAAGTTATCATTAGATAAGAATTGAACGTCAGGATTAAACTTTAAAGTCTTAGTCACGTTATCGAATATTAGTAAGTTGCCCACTAAACCTCCTAGTCTATTAGAATCTAAATCAATTTTTTGTAAAATTGCATCCGGTCCAATCATGTTATCATCTACTTTCATAGTAATATTTTCTGTGACATTAGCGATCGCAAAAAGTTTTTGAAATATTGAACAAAGGTATTCAAGTTTCTTTTCCTTTTTTGACATACTGCCACTAAAACAGAAATTCAGATTTCCGAAACCTATTGGTACTTTAAAAACCAATGACTTTAAGACACTTTCTACCTCGTCCAGTTTATTAAGGGATACATTTTTGTTTTGTAGTAACATTTCTTTACGAATCGTGGCTTTAAAGGCCAATAACAACTGATCATTACTTAAAAAAAATGATTCCCGAAATTTTGCAATATGGAAATTATTTTTCGATTTACAATCTTGAATTTCGACTGCGAGAATGTGTCTCGCGAGAAAGACATGATATGTTTTTATCAAATTGTCCTTCATCATGTTATTATGATTATCTTTGAAAATAAATTTTAATAGCCGCTTTGCTAAAAGCACCGAACGTGATTTGGCTATAGTTTGCACTAGAAGTTCTACATCTTGGTCATCGAAATCAAACTGAAATACTTTGCCTTTACTTGTGTTTATAAAACGATATCCTTCAGTTGGTTCCACGGCTTTCATTTTAGAAAATTTTTCAACAGCGGAAGTATAAATAATAAATTCACAGTCCATATTTTTAAATTCGCCCCTGAACATATCATCGCCATTTTCAGGAATAAACATTCGTCTTATTTTTATGTAACTCTCTAAATACTTGTGTAGACTAAAGTCTCCGTTTAATTTCATAATTTCCTCAACAGTAAATATATCTTTCGAAGGATTATCTCTATGCTTTGCTTGCACAAACATTACTTTTGGTTTGTCATTTTTATTAGAACAGAACTTAAAGACGATGTCATCAAAAGCTCCCATGCTTTCAACATTTGTTGCTAATGAAAACGGTTTAACCTCATGAACGTATAATGCTCTAAATAAAATAAGACTCAACAGTTTAGTTTCATACAATTGCCCACTAAGTCCCGAAGTTCCGGTTCGTTTTTGATAATGCGGAATTTCATTCCTTTTAGATTTTTTTATTCTTCCATTTTTTACTGAACTTTTATAATCAATATTACAAACAGAATGCGATGCATTTTTAATATCACAAGAAACAATTCTTCCAAGGTTTTTCGGATCTTCTAGAATTGTTGCTCTGTTGACAGGAGTGTGCCTTTCTACATCAGTGTTTACAACTTGTTGACCAGAAAATTGCTGTATATTTTTATTGTTTAATGCCTCCAATATAGTTTTCACATTTATGCTTTTGTTACATGATTTCTCCGATAAAAGAGCAATGTCTAAAGCCGTTTGATTATCACTGTTTTTAATATCAATCAAGGCACATCGTTCTAGGAGAAACATGACAACTTCTGGTTCTTCTTTCATCACTGCGATATGCAACAGTGTATTGTTTTTATAGTTAGCATCAGTAGCATTTATGTCTGCACCAAGGTCTAAGTATTTCTTAATCTTCTTAATTTTACCTTCTGGGGTTTTGTTTTTAAGAATGTTAATAAACAGTAAGCTGTTGTAGAGTAACTTGTCCTCAAGTTCGGAATCATTGTTTTTATTTTGCATTTCAACAGACTTACAAAAGTTAAGCGAAGTATCTGAAACAATAATACGAATAGGGTTTTCAAACACCAAAGAAATGAAACATTACATTCGTACACATTTATCAACATTATCGAGTATACTGTCGTTAGAATTAAGTCAGATGACGAGGACAAAATATAAAAAAAAAATTTCTGATACGGATACGGTTTCAAATTGGTCGATTCTTATGATGAAAAGCCGGGAAAAAAATCAATAACTACTCTTTTTACCTTTTTTGTTTTTTAATGGGTAGGTAATTAGAAATACTGTATTATTTATTACATTCGAAAGTAGTATCCAATGTCCAATATAAAGCAACATAAATAAGTGCAAGATATAAAAAAATATACCGGATTCGTCTAAAAATAACAATATATAGGGTGACTGGCAATTAGTGTACGATACTTAAACTCGTGATTGTGCTCATGATAACAAACAATTTGCAACAACAAACAAAAGTTGTTGGCTATCATGAGCACAATCACGTGTTTAAGTATCGTACACTAATTGCCAGTCACCCTATGTAGGTACTATAAATATGTATATTATGTCAATTATGAAAGGAAGTGTTATTTAATTTTCTTTTTTCACCCAGAAAAGAATTATAGTGAAGAGTGTGACGCGGAGTACGAAAGATAAAAGAAGTGATAGTGCGTCAGAGTTTACCCCTCTTGAAGAGGTAAGTACGTACTAAATGTTCACAATGATATTGAGGAGCACTAGAATTGTGCAGGACAGTATAGAGAAGGAATAGAATATGAGTTTTTTCCCGACGCCGAATTCAACACATGGTCGGAGGCTAAAAATAATCAGTCGCTCGACTTTATTTAGAAGTATATCCGGAGCATCTAGAAAACAAACAGACATTCGCAGTCAATATATACCAGTAGAAGAGATAGAGCACATTGTCTCCTTTGTGTAGTGGCAAGAAGTTTTGGAGACGGAAAAGAGTAAAAAACCCTCATCAGCAGTATGAACCTTAAATCCATTATGATGTGTCAACACAAAGCAGAAACTCAGAAGGTTGGGTCCCGAAACAACCTGTTGCCCAGCCTAATCTCCACCAAAGCAGAGCAGCTACCAATGTTCTTCGCAAAACTAGCATATCCTTGTGCCTCTCCGTTAGCGAATTCACGTGCCCAGTTTGGTACCGACCATTGCCAAGCAAGTCGACATCGCCTTGGACGGGACGTGTCGCGTTACACCGGGATGCGTCAACCTAACCCCACTAATAAGCTCTATCCGTCGGCTGGTACTACACTACAAGCTATACGAAAGGATGTCGTATGCGCGATCAAGAATAAAACCCAAGAATCCGATTCCCAACATCCTCTCTTTAAGCACAAAACAACCCTGAGTAGGCTTAAGAGCAGGAAGAGCTTTCTTCGTAGCACATAGGCCATCAAGCAAGAATCAAGCTTTGGGAAGAACATCACCTACTACCATCTGACTTCTTGAAACCTCAGGAACATCAGCTGCTTGGACGTGAATTGCAGTGACCTGTATGGAAAGCACTAAATCGGCTGCACACCCTAGTAGGTCGTTGTAAACACAACTTGGCGAAATATGTTTTTATAGAGCCGTCAGATACTCTCACACACTCAGACGTCACTCACCACATTTTCAGTATATGAGCCACACGTTAGAGTGCTCTAAGTGACCATACAGCTACTCGTACATTAATGAGTGCCACCGACGCTACGGTTAACGGAGCTATCTACTAAGCCCAAAAAATTTAACGAGTTTACCATCGATTCGAAAAAAAGAAGAAGCAATATGATAAAGAGAGGTAAGAGAGGTTAGTGTGTATAAAGAAATCAAGATTTTAGCGCTTTTGGAATATAATATGAGCACAAAATCATGCACCACTAGCGGGAGCCAGTGGTAAGGTAATAGGTTGAGCATGCATCTATAAATCAAAATCGGTTGAGCATGTATCTATAAATCAAAATCGGTTGCGCATGTACATAAGTATAAATCAAAATCGGTTGAACGGACAATAAAAAGTTTTTTTTTATTAAATGCCTAATGTTATTTTAAACGGAGTACAGTTATCACGGTTCATGAGATACAGCCTGGTGACAGACAAATGATAGCAATAGGGACCCAGTTTTAGGATACGAGTACGGAATCCTAATAAGCAAAATTGTTTTATTTATAGGTAAGGAAATGAATCTTACAAGTATAAGTTTTTATAGAATTTAATAACTAAAACATGCAACATGCACAAAACCCACAAAAGTAAGTAGATACTTTTTGTAAGTACCAACTTGGTTTCACATTCAACATGATCAAAATAATATGATATAAAATCCAGGGACTTAAAAACACCTTCATAAAGGTTACAGAATTATAAGTGTTACATGTTGAATTGGTAACAGAATCAAATATGTAACACTTATTTATGTGTTTTCAATGTGTTAACCCAAAACACTTACAAAAGTGTAACCCTAACATATCTGTAACAGATATAAAAGTGTTAACAGTGTTAATAAGTGTAACAGGTAAACGCAGCGTTGCCAAAGTTACAATTTACTAAAGCTATACTAAAACTGATTATTTCAGTTACACATATTAACACTTATTAACACATATAAACAGGTTACAGTTTGATTCGGTAGCACTCCCAAACACATAAAAGGTTACAGTTTGATTCGGTAACATTATTGTATTTGTTACATTTAAATGTGTTTTTCTGTTAAAACTGTTTTAAAAAAACAGTGTTAAAACACATTATTACGGTTACAGTTTGAGTCCCTGATAAAATGTGTTGTGATTCCTGACCCGACCACGACATGGAACCGATATTTTACTATGGCACAAATTGGTTATTTTAATTGTGTTTTATTGTGCCACTTATCCCAGGAATTTGTGCCTTGTACTTTTTGAGTAATAAGAGTACGATTATGGTCGGGCTGGGGATCACGGTTCCTGACCCGACCACAACCAGATCTAATAAAATATCAATAGTGGGAAGTTACTGATTATGCCAAAAATATGTGCCAAATTGTGCCTATGGTACACGAAATTCTTTTACTATTCATATCACAGAATGTATCTTGATTCGGATAAAATTGAATAATCAAGAGATAAAGTGTGTCAACCACACGCTATGCAATTTTACTACGACTTTGAAAGCAGTTTTAATTTGTGAAATTATGCTATACTCTTTATTATTTTATTTTACTGGATGTACGCAAATATATTTATAAAAAAAGTTACAACCACTATATTAGTGTGTTAAGCTTGTATAAATAACCGGTCAATGCGAGTCGGGTTCGAATCCTGAGGGTTTCGTAACCCACACGAGCGATTTCCATGGAAATTGACCAAATAAGCGACATAATTGGTCATATCTTTTAATTGCGTTGACTTGGAAATTCGATTTTTTTTTGCCGCATGGGACATGCAGCATTATTTATTGTTAATTTTAACATGATACGTCGACGCCTAATTGTCGATTATAATATTTTCTAGGTCTATGATTCACTATTTAACTATTGTGATTTACGTAACGAGGTACGACTCTTCTTGCTTTTAGTTTTAAAGCTGAAATGTGGGTAGTTGGTATAAATTTTTCGTAAGTGCCTTATTTGAATACTTACTATATATATCTGTGATGACTTAATGCGTTATGTGTGTCATAGGCACAATTTGGCACATATTTTTGGCATAATCAGTAACTTCCCACTATTGATATTTTATTAGATTTGGTTGTGGTCGGGTCAGGAACCGTGATCCCCAGCCCGACCACAATCGTACTCTTATTACTCAAAAAGTACAAGGCACAAATTCCTGGGATAAGTGGCACAATAAAACACAATTAAAATAACCATTTTGTGCCATAGTAAAATATCGGATCCATGTCGTGGTCGGGTCAGGAATCACAACACGATAAAATCATTGTATTAGAATAGAACAAACTTCGTTCAACACAAAATACTTTAAACGTAATTTTACACTAACCTAAATTTATGAAACAGATAATAGAGGTTAGAATGGTCTTATGAATGGGACAGGCGTGCCATAAATTAGGGCAATGCTCATAGTTCAACAATCAATAGCAAACTTACGATCTAAATGTGCGTGGTCTGTTAGTTAACATTACGCAACTGCGTAATGCGCGTTCGTATTGGTTTATTGCCTGTAGTGGAGTTAAAGATGTGAGACAAGCGCCGACACTCGTAGTACAAATCGGAAAATATTTCCTTAATAACCTCTTTCATCTTTTCTGTGGGTAAAATACATCGATCACTAGTTCGGCAAGTTCTTTATTACTGATCGACGGTATAATGGCGGTAAACATTTAATCAAGTAGCACCTGTTCTCAGGCTAAATTTCTCGGCATCGAAACATTGTAGCGTACTTTTTACATACAACTTTCAATGTTTATTTTCAATGAAGTGGATCAATTTCAATTTTTCATTCGTATTGTCCTCATAGACTTTAACAAGAATATTTTTTAGCTTTTCGCAATCTTTTTTGTTATATTTAAAATAATGCAGTGGTGTGAGTCCTGATCTGTCTCGAGTCATACAAATTTCTTTAAAATTACTTCTATCTAAAAGCGAATCCAATTTATCGAAAAACGTGTAAGACTGTTCTGATGCCGCTCTATGGGCTGCTAGTTTCATTTCGGAATCCTTGACGGAAAAAATGGTTATAAGTTGCTCCATATTCAATTTTTCCAAAACTTTATCAAAACAATTAAAAAACGTATCGCCTAGGGACCACGATATTAAATGTATTAATTTCTTCGATCTATTAGAGTTAAACCATTTCCTATCAAATTGGATACAAAATAATTCCACAATTGCGGGGGAAGATAAATCTGATAATAGAATATCTAACAACCCTACATTAGGTTGCAGACCTTTACAAACTTCAAAGGCAACAACAACTGGATTACTTTTTGGAAGATCAGAGCATTTAAGTAAGTCAATTAATCTGTTAATATCAATATCTTTTACTAGATTAATTATTAATGTAACAGCTTCTTTTGCATTTCTCTTGGCAGCCATGCAAATAATGCAACTTTTATTGAAACTCTTAGTAACCACATTTATAAAATCGTCAAGATTGTTCTTACTTAGCACAGTCTTCAAGCATTTCAGTAGAAATATTGCACTGTTCTCCAAATACTCATCAATAGCCATAAATATCAACTTAGTCAGTGTTACATGCTGTGTCAGCAAATTTTCGAATAATTCGTTAATACCTGCGTTATGCATTTCATTCAAAAGCAGTGGATGATTTCTTAACTTAGCGTTGAAAAACCTTCGAGGGCCCCCTTCTTCAGATTGAAGAAACGTGTTTATGAAATATGTCCACAAATAAATTTTACAGTGAAATGATTTTAATTTGTCGCAAAGAAACTCAGTAGCGAAATATTCTGCAAATGTATAATGGACGAATTTAGGTTCATTCTGAATAATTTGTTCGATAATACCCGTTTTTTCCCCTCCTACTTTTATCCTTTCAACAAAATTATGTATTTCGTTAATTTCATAATTATCAAATAAATCTACTACACCTGTTTTGCCGAATATAACATAAGCAGCAATTATTTTATGACTGTTATAAAAAACCGTACGCTCATTATCTATCAATTTTCTCATATCAGGGTCATTGATACATAAAAGAGGCTTTTTTTCGCCGAAACGAATCTTAAAAAATTTGACATCTACGAAACGCTCGTAAAGCAGATTCAAATTTACCATATTCATAGTACTCTGTGAACTTACAAAATCTTCCACACTTTCTGGATTGAGAGGAAAGTTATGAAATGAATCTTGAAATATCTCCGATATCATGTACAAGTGTAATGGCATACTAATAAACTTATTATTTGTGTCACATAACACAGCTGAAAGAACTTTTAAAAATCCTTTGACGGCATTTTGCATGCCCCAGTTTGTATTAAATGGAAAGTAACTAAGCATTTTATTTGATCCTTTACTTAACCAAATTTTCTCTAAAAACTCCAACTGATTGTCATAAGACAAGGGTTTTATTGTAAAAGAGAATGTTTCCAAAGTATTTTCTAACTGATGAAGGACGTTGTATAAACGACTAGTTACCCACAAGTGCAAAACTTTAGATTTCTTGAGAATATTTGCTAACTGCATAAACTCATTCGCAAAATCAGGACATATTTCATCAAAACCATCGAACAGTAAGATAACCCGATCGTTATTATAACAGTAAATAAATAACTCTATTTCGAATAAATTCAACCCAGTAAAATTCCAATCCAACTTATTTTTGTTGAAAATAATGTTATCATCTACGAAAGAAATTTGATCTATCACGGTTTCAAAATCAGCTAGACTCTTTTTATAAGCATCAAACCCGATTAATCGAAATAAACATTTCACAGCTTCTCTTAGATCAATATTAACTTTGTGTTCTTTCATTCTTCTCAATTCCGTACAATTTTCCAGCAAATTGATTTTGGAAATCCACAGCTCCGGGTATTTTTGTTTTGTATTAATTGCTAAATGAGTTAATAAAGAAGATTTGCCCATACCAGGTTCGGCACTTATAATAACTACCTTATCTTTTAAATCTTTTAATGTCACCGGTAGCAAAGTATGTGAATCGTGGGACCCTCTGTGAATATGTTTTAACAGATTCAGTAAACTGCCTTGAGATTTTTGCCAGACAAGACATTTGTCACTTCCAAATTTAAACCAATGCACATTACAGTTTACATGCATTTTAATATATTCTTCAAACTTTTCTTGTTTATCAGTAATTAAAATAGTATCTCGAACATCAGGTGTAAAAATATCGCCTTTTTCGTCATATTTAATAACATTTAACTTAAAATCTGCTGTAACATTAGAATCTAATGTAACATAACGACATATTTGTTCGTTTATATAAAAATCTAATATTTCATCATATGCTGGGTTATTTAAACAATTACCAACGGTAATTTTTTCATTGTTTATAATCATGTACAACAGATTCGATGTTATAAGGTGATACGATTCATCTTCAAGTAAAATGCCAAGTGGTACTTCTTGTCCTTGAAAAATAATATATCTGTCTTTTAGCAGCATTGAACGCATTGTATCTGCTAGATCATTAAAGCTAGTTTGGCTGTCAACCCTTTCGATAATGTCCCCAGTTGATCCTTTGATTTGGTTAAAAAAATACCTGTTACAGATAATGATGACCTTGCCTTCAAAATGATTAATCAGTAATAGCACTTCTGTAGCAAAATCTTGACTCTTACAAACAATAATAAGGGTATTTATTTTGGAGTCTTCTACCTCAGACTTGACATCAACGAAATAATTCCCATTTCCAACATAATCCAAATCAATAAAAGTATAATCGTTAAAATTCTGTTCTTTTAAAAATTGGATTAACTTAATACTAGAAAGTGCATTCTCTTCAGTAATTATGTGCATAATTTTATCCGACCCTCCAAAAAAAACATCTAAATGTAATAATTCAATTGCGGCATTTTTGAATTTCAATGCCGGCAACGCGTTTTTTATTGTTTTGGTATATGTGAAGTTAAGAATGCTCAGTAAAGGACTATTTAGGATATCTTGTTTTGCTTCGTCAAAATATTTGCAAGATTCTGTCAAGTACGGAGCTTTGTTTAGCTTTTTCCACCATTTTTGTACGCGATCGTGTACTTTTAAGAAAATTGCATCACCTTTTACTCTAAATAGCGCATCATTCTGCCTTGGCATACTGCCTACAAAGTATTTATCTATCTCTTTCTTTAAAATCCTTTCTACTTCATCCTCTGTAGCCTGATTTGTATAAAAAATAAGTTTATCCAAAAAGCCATTAATTAAATCTTTGTCATATTCGTCATGAATTAAAGAAAGCCTCGGAAAGCGATGTACGTTTATATCAAATCTGCACTTGCTTACTTTGTCTATTCCTATGTTTACGTCACTCCTTAATTTTTCATAGAGTTTCAAATTGTCCGCAGACATGGTATTAATATCAGTATTAAATTTTAAAGTCTTAGTTTCGTCATCGAGTATTAATAGGTTGCCAACTAACCCTCCCAATCTATAGGATTCTAAATCTGTGCTTTGCAAAATTTCATTCGGGCCAATCATATTGTCATCCACTTTTATCACAATATTTTCTGAGACATTAGCGATTGCAAAAAGTTGTTTAAATTTTGAATAAAGGTACTCAAGTTTCTTTTCCTGTTTTTGTTCGCTACCACTAAAACAAAAATACAGGTTACCAAAATTCAATGGTACTTTAAAAGTGAATGACCTTAAAAAGGTCTCTACTCCTTCCGAATTTTCCGGAGATGTAGTTGTCTTTAGTAGTTCTACTTCTTTACATATAGTAGCTTTAAATGCCAAGAGCAAACTATCATTGCTTGAAAAAAATGTATCCTGGAATTTAGCAATACGGAAATTATTTTCGGTTTCTCCATCTTGAATTTCCAGAATATGTTGCGCTAGAAAAACATGATATGTTTTTATCAAATCATCTAGCAACATATTGTTATAACTCTTATTATCGTTATCTTTGAAAATAAACTTCGATAATCGTTTTCCTAAATTCACAGCACGTGATTTGGCTACAGTTTGCACTAGAAGGTCTACATCGTGGTCATCATAATCAAACTGAAAGACTTTCTGTCGTATGCCTTTGGCTGTGTTTATAAAACGTTGACTCTCAAATTGTTTCCCGACTTTTATTTTAGAAAATTTTTCAAAGGCAGAAGTATAAATAATAAATTCACAGTCCATAGTCTTAAACTCTCCCCTAAACATATCATCGCTATTGTCCGGAACAAACATCTGACTTATTTTTATGTAACTCTCTAAGTACTTCTGTAGACTAAAATCTCCGTTTGACTTCATGATTTCTTCAACGGTAAATTTATCTTTTTCGGGATTATCTCTATGTTTCGCTTGTACAAACATTATTTTTGGTTTATCACTTTTTTTCGAATCAAATCTGAAGACTATGTCATCAAAAGCCCCCATGCTTTCAACGTTGGTGGCTATTGTAAAAGTATTAACCTCTTGAACATGCAAAGCTCGAAATAAAATCAGACTCAGCAGTTTAGTTTCATACAATTGTCCGCTAAGCCCGGAAGTTCCGGTTCGTTTTTGATAATTAAATAATTTATTTCCATTTGTTTTTTTAATTTCATGTTTTGCTTTACTATGTACTTCATTTCTATTTTTTACCGAATCACCGCTAGTTCCATCGTTAGATTGCCTTTTATCTTCACTATTGTATGCACCAGGTTGGACGTTTATTTTATCTTCTGTAATTTTTGTGAACTCATTTAGAACCTTTTCAGAATCAGTAACCATATCTTGTTGATTATTATTAAATGTCTGTAATAAAGCTCTAATGTCATATATTTTTTTAGTGGAGTTATTTTGTAAACGAGCAATATCTAAAGCAGTTTGATTAACACTGTTTTTTTTGTTGACGAGTGCTCCTCGTTCCAAGAGAAATCTGACAACTTCTGGTTCTTCTTTCATCACTGCGACGTGCAACGGTGTATTGTTTTTGTCGTTAGCATCACTAGCATTTATATCGGCCCTTCGATCTAAATATTTTTTGATTTTCTTAATTTTTTCTTCTGGTGTTTTATTTTTTCGTATACTACTAAATAGTAAACTGTTGTTAAGCAGCTTGTCTTCCCAATCATTGTTATTATTTTTCATTTCAATCATTTCATTTCTTACTAACAAAATCGTTGTGATGTTTCTGAAACAATATGAGATGAACAACGTTTTATAAGAATATAACTTACGTGTTTTGCACTTATGGTTAACTCTACGAAGGTATTATTTTGGTAAGCACGTAGGTACCTACCCTTTAAGAAGTAAATAACAACATATCCAAACACGATTTTTTCGACGACCTTTAATATAATAATAATAAATTTATTGAGCCATTGTTACAAATTGTACCTTAAATTAAATAATCTTAACGTATTATAGGTCTGTAACTATTAGCGGGCTTCAGTTATGTAATATACGGTGGTCCCCAAACTAGGCGGCGCCTGTATCTTGGGGACCGGACCTTTAATCAAACATTTTTTTTTTTAAACGACTGTCTTTGTCTTGCTCGCCACACTGAAGCGTTATAAAAGTACGGGTTCTTTATCAATAGATAAATACAGTGATAAGATAAATATGTAATAAATCTTATTTACACACATTACAGTTTCATTCTGGACAAATAGTAAATAATAAAATTATTTAATTCTCAAGTCACATACCTAATAGTACGAGATTCGTAGAAGAAATCTCTTCCCTCATCAGTCATTCGATTATGATAAATATTGTGTACTAGATAATTTTATTAAGACATTCCGAATAGGTTGCCTAGCTAAATCTGGTGCCAATGATGTTAAACAATTTTGTCTGAGATCACGAACATTTGAGATTTTGGACTTTATCCAAATTTTTACAAATTGAGTTGTATCGTTACTTATAGCTTTTATTAGACTAGAAAACACTAATTAACATGAAAACAAAACGATTAAATAACAGATGACGGTAAATTATGGCCATTTAATCACCTCTTTATGCGAGGCAACCCTCCTATTTGCACAAAAAAAAAGGAGGCAACGTTTAGTTTTTCAGTTCCTTGGGGCACATTTTTCAGCTGATGCTCGACTTTCCCAAATAAAACATGAGGGGTAATTGATGTCAAAAGTGTCAAACAAATTTCTTTTTAGATATGGTACCCAGTACCCACCACTGAAATGTATACCTTAGTCAAACTTAAATATCTTATAGCCAGAGTGCATAACGATTCTAATAATCACAAATACGGTTAGATTACATTAGTTTACCTTCCAGTTTCATTATCAGATCAGTTTGATACATCCCCTCCCCCTTTTCTTTCAGTCAGTCATCGACTACACGTATAAACAAAGCAATTTCACTTGTTGTTAAGGCCCAGCGAGAGGGATCATTACCACCGATCGCCCACACCAGGACACGGCGGTGCTCTACCCAAGCAGCCCCCCTAGCCAAGTTACAAACGTTTCGCTTGCGTCGAACGCTTCGAGTTGACCTTGTCGCCAATTCTTTTGTTCTGACCACATGACTGAGCGTTGAAGCGACGTCATTCCCGTACATTTGAAGCTTTCTACAAGCGTTAACTATTGCAGATTAGCAACTTGGCTAGGGGTACAGGGCACACCTCTACCGTGTGCTCCAACGTGTCCTCCGGGCGAAGACTGGATCTGCCCTTGCTTTAAGGAGCTCGTCTCTTTTTAGGGTTCCGTACCTCAGAAGGAAAAACGGAACCCTTATAGGATCACTTTGTTGTCCGTCCGTCTGTCTGTCTGTCAAGACTCTTTATCTCGGGAATGCGTGGAAGTATCGAGTTGAAATTAAAACCATATACTCAGGTCTGTCTGCGGACTTTTGAAGCTGTAAAAATATCAAACTTATAAGTTAACGAAAAAAAAGATACTTCGGTTTATGTGGCAAAAAAAAACGTACATTTCGACACTCTCGAGAAAATCAAAATTCATAGGTTACGTACTTCCCGTTGACCCAGAATCCTGAAATTTGGCATAAAGCAAGGTCTTATAGCACAAGTATGGGAATAAATCTGAAAACTGTAAATTTGTACGGAACCTTCAGGGCGCGAGTCCGACTCGCACTTGCCCAGTTTTTTTATTTAAATTAGTCGCAAAATCAAGGATATTAATGTTGACGTAAAATAATAAATAATACTCCACTTTCCTGTTTGTTTTTGTCCGCTTACTCACAAGCTGACTCACAAAGTGTAGGTTGGGTACAAATAAAATATAATAATGCGTAATTATTAAATAAGTACTAATAGTGCCTGGATGGAAAACCCAAGTTATGGTATAATATACTGACCTAATTATTGATTACACTAGTTTACAAAAACAAATTGTTTTGTCCTTTAAATGAAACATAATATTATTTATTTAGGCTATGTATGGTAGTTATAATATTTTGTTTTTCGTAGTACGTCACTAGTCTAAGTTATAGATTTCTTTGTTTTGCCTGCCTTTCAATACCTCTGCTCTATATTTACGAATCCTTCTGCGGCTAAACTAAAGAAGTAATATTTTTGGGTCATCAAACCGAATCGGACCACAACTAAAACATGAAAAATGAAAAAGTTAAAAAAAAAAATATACAACCGCATTTTGAAAATTCAACCAGCCAGATTAAAAAAACTAATACCAAAAACCTTATTTTTTATATAGACTTGTATTTATTATAAAAAAATTTATACACGTAATACGGTTTTATGAAATGGTAAACAAACAGACTCGAAGAAAGCCCAAACGTAAACATGGTATGAACTAACTGCTTTTTTTGTTTACGTGAATAACGTAATTATCAAAACCACAAACCGCACAAACGTCTAACTCTTTACCTACTCTAAATCTTATTACGAAACCAAAGGTATCAAGAACCGTAATACAATACAATGAGATCATTAGCCACCTTCACTTTTTTTTTATTAGCCTATACTTTCTCACTGCTTGGCAAAGGCCGTCCTCCCAACTCCTTCCATGTATTCTTCTCTTGAGCCACCTCGAACCAACTCTTGTGATATCTGGTATCTAGGTTGTCCCGCCACCTCCTCACAGGTCGACCGCGATGGCGTTGTTCGTTCTTGCCCAACGGTTAGTGTGCATGCGACTAATATGACCCGCCCGATCCCATTTTAGACTGGCAGCCTTTTTTCCTACGTCCATGATTCCAGTCTTTTGACGCAATGTGGTGTTCCTTATTTTGTCGGATCTTTTGACACCCAGAATGCAGCGCTCCACTGCTCATTGGCAAACCCCAAGGCAAAACTTTTGTGACTCGGTGAGCAACCATGTCTGAGCACCGTAGGTAAGGATGACTCACCTTCACTTATTTGAAAAAAAAAAATTGTAGAAGCAGTAACGAATAGGATAGTGACAGTGGCCAGACGGTCAGGTTAGTACCTGACCGTCTGTCCACTGTCACTATCCTGCGTAGCCCGAAAAGTAGATTGATTCGTCTTTTATGGGTTGGCCACACGGTTTCAAACTAGCGTTCCAACCAAGGTGACCTTGATTGGTTTATGTTGCGGCTATGTGGATGCAATCTACGCGCCAACACGTTCGGTGGTCAGGAAAATGCGCCAAGGGCGTTGAAGGTCATGGATTACAACTGCTGTCTTCACGGATTGCAACTAGCAAGGTGACCTTGGTCTTGGGGCCTTGGGAACTTGGATTACAACCATGTGGTCACCCCTTAACTGCCGTCTCTAAAGCGTATGACTGGTTGTCAATGCTATCTTGACAATAATACATAGCGTACAAATTTGTCAAGAACTGTTGTCACTGAATAATAACTACTGTTCTTTTTTATTTACCACAATATATCGTAGTAAAGCGGGGAACCGAGATCGTTGGAAGAAGTGGAGGGAGGCCTTTGCCCAGCAGTGGGACAGTGTGGGTTAAGTAATAATAATAATAATGATTGTTTTTACTACCAAATATTTTTTCCCGTTTAAATCGTGATTTATTTCTCACCTATCTTTGATACAAATCGCGTCTATAAATTTTGTACACGCGGTGTGTACTGTCTGTCTCATTAAAGTCAAAGTCAAAGTCAAAGCATTTATTTCAAATAGACCATTTGCAGGCACTTTTGAATAGTCAAATGTCAGGCAGTCCAAGAAAAGTGAAGCTAAAAAGTAAATGTAAAATGGTTTTGTTAGTCTATGATGTCAACGTGCTCTGATTGGTGGACAGAAGAATGTCTGTTTACGTTGACACGTAATTGATAACAATAGCTATTTTTTTTTTCTTGTTGGATTTATTTATTTATTTATTAACGCTTCTTGCACAAACAACTGTGCAAAGGCGGACTTAATGCCTTAGGCATTATCTACCAGTCGACCTTAGGATGGTGCAGAGATATAACATGGTAGGTGCAACTTCAAGGCAAACAAACAAAAATAAAATTAAAATCAACATAAATACAAAAATATATAAATAAATACATACAAATAAACAAAATTATTATGAGAAATGAATATAACAAATCACTGCTGTGATGATTCTGCCAACTTCTTGCGAATGTGTTCACGAGCCATTACCTTAAAGGAGAACCGGTTGGATGCCATCCTGAAGTTCAACGGGAGCGCATTCCAAAGAAAGATCGCTTGGACAAAGAAAGAGGATCGGATAAACCCAGAGCGGTGTGAGGGACATCGTAGAAGACAATTATTCGTTGATCGGAGATTTTTACTATGGGCAGAGCAAATGAATTGAATTTGAGATGTCAGATAAGAAGGAGAAGAAGGTTTGTCTAGAAAACAGACAGGGTAGTCAAGGCCCTTAGTGCTCTACGCTGACGAATAGGTAGCCATTTCAAAAGCGAACGATGTTCAGATACATGGTCATACTTACGGAGGTTGAAGACAAATCGAATGCAGTTATTCAGAAGGCGGTCAAGTTTATTGAGGAGATCTGCATTCAGGTCATAGTAGCACACATCACCATAGTCAATAATGGGAAAAATTAGGGACTTTACAAGCAATACCTTTATGTGAGCTGGAAGAAGATTTTTAAGACGATAAAGCGACCGTAACGTTCCGGTTACTTTTCTACTGACACTTGCAACCTGCTTGCGCCAGTCAAGGCAGGCGTCGACATGTAGACCCAGATCCTTAACCTCGGAGCCAAACGGAATAACCGTGCTGTCAAATATTACATGTGGAATAGTTTGGTTATTAAGCTTTCTCAAACTATGGGGGCTCCCTACTATGATAGCTTGACATTTAAGCGGGTTAACTGCCACACCAAAACGGTCAGACCAGCATTTTATTGTTTTTAAGTCTTGGTTAAGCTTCTCGATCGTATCAGATACGTTGTCAACACCTGACTGACAGTAAAGCTGCAAATCGTCGGCGTAAAGATGATACGCACACTGAAGCTCGGGGGTTATGAGATTAATGAAAACGGATAACAAAAGAGGAGATAAAATATCCCTTCTAGGTATCCCTTTTCTATTATTTTAACTTGTAGTGAAATGAAGGTACAATGAACGAAAGGTGTAGATATGTGTGTGCTGCCGCTGCTGCGCAGAACACGTTTTTCGGTTGATTTGTGAGTGTATAACATATCTGTTTATTAGAATATCATTGTTTATAGGTCTGTTGAAGTAAAATTATCGTTACAAATATTCACCTAGCTGATTGGGTTTCCGTCCATGTGGACGAAAACCTAATGATTTGCAAAATTGTTATGCTGGTATTTATCTAAGATGTCTATAAAAAAAGATGTCTTTTAATTGTATTTATTACGCTCATAAATAGATATAGCTACGAGCCAAAAATATTTCGAAAACTAGCCTTATCACTAATTAAACTTGCCATGAACATTTCTCGTCGGCAATTTTTTTTTTTTTTCTAAAATTCGCTAATTGTCTAATCACATTTTCATCTTAGTACCTACCTACTTACGAGTAGCACAGTTGCTTAGACATTACGGATCACAAAAAGTCCAAACTTGTACGGGAAGGTGGGTTTGTATTCAAGTTTTTCGCATGTGTTTGTAAATGTAGGTATAGTCTGTCTAATAAGTCAACCGACTTGGGAATTTTGTATAATATTTAATTATTTAAAAAATACTTATATTCGATACTTTTTAGAAGGTTCTTCTGTTAGTAAACAATGATCAATATCTCTTATAGCAGCTTAGTCAAATAGTGGAACTGGACGCTAAACCAGCGCAATCATCCTATATCTCAAATTATTATTCAAATTTTCGACAATCAAGTTACGAACGACAACACTGACGGGTGGTAATAAAATTTGTACTGTATTCCATAGAAATAAAGGTCATTTTTCATTGCGAAAACCGGTTTTAAAAGTATAAAAACAATGCGATGACTTGACGAGTGTGCAATCAATGGATTCTCAAAATTAGGTACTTAGAGTCTGTCTAAAAAGTCAAACGACTTGGGTAATTATTAGGATTTAATTACCTAAATCTGATTTACACTGGTTCAATAATCAAGGTTGATTAAAAGAGATAGAGATCATTGTTTACTATCAGAATAACCTTATAAAAAGAATCGAATATAAGTATTTTTTAAATTATTAAATATTATACAAAATTCCCAAGTCGGTTGACTTTTTAGACAGATTATGGGTAGGTACCTACCTATTTTCTTAGTCATAAAATAAAAAATCGCATCAAATGATTCGAAGACTGGTTTTTGCAATAAAGACTGGTCGCAGGACTGTTTCACCGTCGCAGAATGTAAAAATAAATGGTCCTTGAAAACTGTTCGTCGTTCGAACGCCAATAATGGTGGCTATGACCCACAACGATATTTGCACGATCATATGACATGTGCCTACCTATTTATGTTGTTCATAATAGGTATATCAGTACTTACTGTTAATAAGTTTAATAAAGAACATACCTAAATACCTATACTCTATCGGTTTTGGGTAGTTAACTAAATGTAAACAATCTTAACATGTCTTTTATCGAAAAAAATGTCTAAAAAATGTATCTAAAAATGTTTTTAAAGTATATTATTATATAGGTACTAGCTGTCCGCCCGCGACTTCGTCCGCGTGTACTTCGGTTATCGCACTCTAAACGTGTTTTCCCGTAGGAATAAGATGTTTTTCCGGGATAAAAAGTAGCCTATGTTCTTTTCCATGTCAAATGCTATATGCATGCCAAATTTCATCCAAATCCGTTGAGCCGTTTTTGCGTGATTAAGTAACAAACATCCAAACATAATATTATAATAATAATAGTTAGGATTAACTAAATTTAAATAATCTTTTTATGTAGTAGGTACCTACGTATATGTCTTTTATACGAAGATTTTTTACTTATAGTTAACTACTTCAACCCATAAAGTGTACTTTTACTACTTTTCAAATTATAGTAAAGATGATGCATTTAAGTATCCTAATAAACACACATTTAACTACAAGGTTAGTTACAGCAAAGTCCTTATCAATTTTAATAACGTTATTTGCTGTAGGTACCTATAAAATCGTTCGACGACCTTGTGTTCCAGTCCGATTAATTTGTGGTTTTAAATTTGCACTTGTGAGGACATGTCTGGCGCGTGCCTGACAAACTGTGGGTCAAAGCAAAACAAAATTGTTTCCCTAATACAGTGAGACAGGGTCAAAAGGAGATGGCGGGACGAACTAGACAGATTTCAGATCACCGAAACTAGGAAGAAACGCGGTTCTGCTAAAGATAGGAAAAGTGGGGGAAGTCTATGCCCGTGAGTGGAATAGATAAGGAAAACCGTGCCCCATGCCGCCTATAGTACCGTCTAGTCAGCTGTTTTTGTTAATAGTACCTTAAGTACCTAGGTACATAAGTAAGAATTGCTCAGACGACGTTAGCAGGAAAGCTCAAAAATTGTCATCAAGAAAAGCATCATGCTTTTTTAATACACTATGTACATTACAAGTTATTTGCATAGCTAAATCAGATGAGTGTATGCATTTAGTCTAATATCTTTAAATAATGTAAGATAGCCGTTATTTTTATTTTATTTTAAAAGTCTAGAACCTAGGGCTCAGACAGTTGCTGACCACCTCTTTCTTTTGTTTCATGTACGTCCAGGATGAACTACAATAATGTTATTTTCCCACATGTACAAGTTAATGATTAAGTAGGTAGGTCTAAAATAGGTACTCAAATACAAAATACTGACCTTTAATCCTCGAAGAATATTTTTTTTCCAGCCAACAATGTCAACCTTATAGGTCTTCACGATTCAAAAATAAAAAGTTACTAAAGCTCACAGGCTCACTACCAATGGATTGAATGAGTGCATCATTTTTATAAATAAAAAGTAACCTTCCTAAAGGAGTTGCCAGCAAAAATATTTTAATTTACAAAATATACATATTAATGTAAATGTGAAAGTGAGTTTGTCTATCTGTTACGATTTTCATATTTAAATCATTAGGTAGAGCGCGAGCAAGATAAGTTGGCGCGTGGCCGAAATTGAAAACTAATCGTTTGACAAAACTTAATTAACACCTAACTTAATTTAAAACTTAATAAAGGTCATGGTCAAGTAAGTTCCCGTGTAGTTTAAAACTCTTTTCGCAGGTCAATCAATTTGTACGGCGTCAAGTAAAAATAAACCTATTAGGCCATGGAAGTCATTTCAGCCGATACACGTCCACTGTTGGACATAGGCCTCCCCCAAGCGTCGCCACATCGAACGTTCCTGTGCGTCCCGCATCCATCGGTTTCCCGCTACCTTCACCAGGTCGTCGGTCCACCTTGTAGGAGGCCTTCCAACACTGCGTCTTCCGGTACGCGGTCGCCACTCCAAAACCTTTCGGCCCCAACGGCCATCTGTTCTGCGAGCAATGTGCCCTGCCCATTGCCACTTAAGTTTGGCAATTCTTTGTGCTATGTCGGCAACCTTAGTTTTCCTGCGGATATCTTCATTTTTTATTCGATCACGCAAGGAAACCCCGAGCATAGCCCTTTCCATTGCTCTTTGGGTGACTTTGAGCCTTCTGATGAGGCCCATTGTGAGCGACCACGTTTCGGAGCCATATGTCATCACTGGCAACACGCACTGGTTAAAGACTTTCGTCTTGAGACACTGTGGTATGTTGGACGAGAAGATACCGCGTAGCTTCCCGAACGCTGCCCAACCGAGTTGGATTCGACGGTTGACCTCTTTCTCGAAGTTAGACCTACCCAACTGGACTGTCTGTCCGAGGTAGACGTAATCGTCCACAACTTCGAGTGTAGAGTCTCCGACCTTGATAGGAGTGGGCGCTACATGGTTGTTAATCATGATTTTGGTTTTATCCATGTTCATTTTAAGACCCACTCTTAGAGAAGCTCTACTGAGGTCATTGAGCATTGTGCTGAGCTCCTCCATAGTCTCCGCCATGACTACTATGTCGTCGGCAAACCGAAGGTGAGTGATGTACTCGCCATTGACATTAATGCCTAGTCCACTCCAGTCCAGAACCTTGAAGACATCCTCCATTGCGGCCGTGAACAGTTTCGGAGAGATGACATCTCCCTGCCTCACACCTCGCTGCAGGAGGATAGGTTTCGAGGTCTGGTCCTGGAGTCGGACTGACATGGTGGCGTTTTCGTACAAACACCTCAGCACTTCGATGTACCGATAGTCAATTTGGCACCTTTGGAGAGATTGCAGCACTGCCCAAGTCTCGATCGAATCAAAAGCTTTCTCGTAGTCCACAAACGCTAGGCAGAGAGGCAGGTTATACTCCTCGGTCTTCTGTATGACCTGCCGTAGCGTATGTATGTGGTCTACGGTGCTGAAACCTTTTCGGAATCCGGCTTGTTCGGGAGGCTGGAAGTCGTCAAACCTGCGCGCAAGACGGTTCGTGATGACCCTGGAAAACAGCTTGTAGACATGGCTCAGAAGTGAGATGGGCCTGTAATTCTTCAGCAGGGTTTTATCACCCTTCTTAAAGAAGAGTACCACCACACTTCTGCTCCATGCCTGTGGCGTTTTTCCCTCGAGTATGACGGAATCGAACAACATCTGAAGGGCCTTTAGGACCGGTTTTCCACCCGCCTTCAGGAGCTCAGCCGTAATTCCGTCCTCACCCGACGCCTTGTTGTTCTTCAGCTGCTTCAGAGCCATCCTAATCTCGTACAGGCTGACGTCCGGGATATCTTCAGTGTAGTGTCGAGTCAATCTAGCTCTTGGGTCGTTTGCCAGATTTGTAGCGGGTTTGGAGATTGACGTGTATAACTGTCCATAAAATGCCTCGATCTCTCCCAGAAGCTCCGATTTGGCGGATATGACTCTGCCATCTTCGGTCTTCAGTTTCGTGAGTTGGCTCTGCCCAATAGACAGATCCCGTGCAAAAACTTTGGAGCCCTTATTCCGCTCAATCGCGTCCTTAATCCTCTCGGTATTAAATCGGCGAAGGTCGCGTTTGCGCCATGGAAGTAATTATGATTAATTGACGACATTAACTGTGAATATATTTGCACGCCATGTTATGGCAGGATATGCTGAAACAAATTTACTGTAAAATGATTTGATTTGATTTGAAAATAGACAAAAAAAAATTACAAAAAGGACTGATTAGTTCCGGTATCTACTAACAATTTAAGTGATGGAACCAATATCTGTATGTAACGTAATTCTGTTTTGGACTGGAGGTTTCATTCTATTTTTAAACTTTTTGATCCTTCTCCTTGCGAAAATCTATTTTAGAAGTAGCGGACAGTTTTGCTTCTAAGCATATTATTTAATTGGTGCAGAATACTTTGTTGATTTTCGAGGTAGGTCTGATAGTAGTCATAATAATAGTCAGGTTGTTCGTAGTAATACTCGGGGTATATATTTTAATTATGTCATGCTCGAGAACTTTCGTAGCAAAAATATCTCTGTCTGTAAAATGTCCGTTAATACATTAAAACTAGAGCTAAAAGAAATTAAAACCTGTTTCGTTAGGTAATTGAACATTGAGGCTGATGCACGTGTCATGTTCGTGAACGGGTGTCGTCAGTTGAGACTGGTCATCTCATAGCTGCCAGTGGCTTATTTTCATAGTTTTTTTTTTCTAAATCCTCATTTTTTCTTTATTTATATTGTGCTCATATAATAGAAGCGAAAAAAAATATGTAACCAAGGTTTTTGTAACTCGTAGCATGATAAAAAAGAGTGTCCATGGAGTTTCTTTCACTTTCTTCCCCATAAAAATCTACGCTTTGGAACATGCAACTTTGCTTCTATTTTTTTGTGACTGGAATAAAGTTACTGATTTGTGATTAACTGAAGGCAGTAAATGTTCAATTATCTAACGAAATAAAGAATTTTTATTCCAGTCCATTACCGATTAACCTTGATAAAATGACATATGCGAAAAACTTATCATACCAGAGGAATTCCATGCATAGATAGGTGGTATGAAGACGTACACAATACCTACAGCCTTTGAAAGTAACGAAGAATGATTTATTTCTTTCAAATAAAAAATTCGTTTAAGTAAGTACACTATATATTATTTTCTCTAGACCTAAAACCCAATAAGTCAGTACCTTTTGTAACTTATATTTTTATTATGATAAAATGAACCATCTCAGAAACTTAAACATACTGTTTTACAGTAATTCAATGTATCACTTTTACCTCAAATATTCATTATAACAATATTATTTAAATAACATAGGTATTTTTGTCCTTAAAACTTAAATATCTCGAAAGTAACAATTTTGTACATATTGGGTTTGAGCTATAGTGCCCTCGCACTAAAGATACCGAATATTTGACTTCTGCGCAACCGCTCAAGATCCGTGATGGCAACAGTACAGCATTTACATTAAAATTTGCGTGATGAAATTGAAATTGATTTGAATATTTTCAAATAATATTCACAGAAACATTCTGCAGAAAAAAATTAAATCTCGATTTAAGTTTCTGATAGCGATTCACAGAATCGATCCATTGTTTAAGATCGATTATAATAACTTAAAATTGATTCTTCAAAAATTCGATCTCCGATCGCCATCCCTATAACTTATTTTGTTTTATTTTAATAACGTTGTACTCAAAGCTCCAATCCGATATGATCGTCTGTTTGTTCGTTAACTGTTCTGAATATTTAAAAGAATTCCATTTAATTATTTTCCATTAGAGAATCTTTTAAAATAACTAACATTACCAAATAATATTTGCTAAAAACAATATTTGTGAAATTCTGAATAGTGGCTATACCTATGTATAGGATTTCTGTTATTGTTAAAAGTTGAATCTGGTCGAAAGCCAAATTCATCATTTCAGCCGACAGGCCTCCCCCAAGCGTCAGTCGCCCCAACAACCAATCTTGTGCATCTCGCATCCACCGCATTTCCGCGAAAGCAAGATTATCTGTCTGTTGGCATTGGCAACACTGAGTAACTGTCAGTGTCACTGTCACAGATTTAGAGTGATTTTGTTGCACGCTGCACTGATAGTGAAAATGAATTTTGAGTGCTCTAAGTTGAATTAATTTAATTAAATCGTTGGTTTGAGAAGCCAGTTGGTAACTTACATCGAAGTATTCCATAGAAATCAAGATTCTGTATTCTATTCATCGCTGTTTGATAAAAATGAACCATGGTGAATGTTATGAAGGGCGTTCTCGTTGAGTGGTATGTAAACAAATCAAATATATTCCTTTCATTATAATATACTTGCGAAGAAAATAACATGCCAAAAGCTTTATTTTAAATGCTATCTACCCTATGAATGGAATATTACATAGAGGTTATTCTCATTTCACTATGGCTTCAAGATACTTCTGCTTCAACATAATCCAAGTCTGCGGGTATGTTGAAACTTTGGTCTATCACATCGTTTTCTGTTTGAAATGTATTTTTTATATAAGACTTCAGTATGTAAATGTTTTCTGTCCATCTGTTTACTGCTGTTTTTAAATCCTGAAATATTGTATTTTAACTTCAGATAAATAGAGTGATGATGAGATGACATGTAAATAATCGTATTAGAGAAAACAAATTATAATTTTTATGTACACATTTCAGTAGCTGCTTGAGTCTAATTATTATTAACATAATAAAGAGGTAGTTTGTTTATTTGTTTTTATGTTTGTAGGAGGTAATCTATGGAGGGACTGGTTCAATAGCTAAAAATTTTTCTCCAATAGAATGCTGCTTTATTGCTGAGTGACATAGGCTATATTTTTTTAATGCAGGTGAAGCCGCGGGCAAAAGCTAGTCTAGATATAAATTTAAAGTGTAACCAGTACTGACTGATCTATCAAAACACAACTTGAACTATAGAGAAGTTGTGCTGAAATTTGACATACAGATAGATATGATGATGTATGCATGCCCTATGAAAGGATTTTGCAAAATCCATAGCATCATCTGGACATGGGACATGGAAGCTACCCAAAATGAAAGCTGATTTTTTGTTGTCATTTACCCTCTATTTGCCAATGTATTATATGTAGAGCGCATACTATGTATTAAATTAACAGACTAAATTTTTGCAACACTACACAACACTCCAAAATTCAAATCATTGGGACTGGGCAGGACATATCTGCCGCGTGTCTAATGAGTTGTGGGCCCTGAAACAAGATTGGTGCCCAGACACAACATGTGTGCTGTGGCAGACCACAAAGTACATGGCAGGATGACCTATGTCGATGTTTTCGGGAATTAGAAAGGAAAGCGGGAAAAAATGATCACTGGAAAGATTGTAGTGATTTCCTTGCCTTTGCCCAACAGTAGGACAATACAAGCTAGCTGTAGTAATAATAACTAGCTTTTGCCCGTGACTTCGTCCACATACATAAAATATGCCTATGTCACTCAGGAATAAAGCAGCTTTCTATCGGTGAAAAAATTTTAGCAATTGGACCAGCACTTCCAGAGATTACCTCCTACAAACAAAAAAACAAACTACCTCTTTTTATATTAGTGTAGATAATACCTGCTAGTATAATGATATGGCACTTTACTATCATCATCTCCCTAGCAATTTCCCAGTCCACAAAACTCTTAATAATAGTAGTTAGTACTTTTAATATGCTACACCTAAATCTTTTAAACATGGACGTTACCTGAGTCTCTGCCTTCAACTGAGCTATGTATTCAGGGTCTGAGTCCCTGTATCTTTGCAGTTCCCTCTTAAGTTTTTCTTCTTGTTTCTCAAAACTTTCTAACAGTGACAGCACTTGATTTCTTTCTTCACATTTTTCCCTTCCAATCTATTTGTAAAGTTTAGATTTTATAGAATTTCAGTTAGGGTTTCTATACCTACCTAATCATTGGCATTGTATTTATTTATTACAATAATTTTTCATTGTATTAAATTTCGTCTAATAACACAAGGAAAATTATTACAATAAGTGTAAAGCATTTCGCTTAATAATTTATGTTAAGTATTTACATACAGATTCAGTAGTTATTAAGTCTTCAGTTTTTTTCAATTTCTTTGAACACTCCTCTACTTCTGTTTGCAACTCACGAAATTTTCTCTTCTTTGCATTCTTTGCTTTGCTGTAATATACCAGATATATTTAATTTAAAGGCCCAATAAATACTAAACAAATATGTAGGTATTATTATTAATTTGTATTAGCAATATAGGAAAAATACCATTGTGATTTTATCTTTCATTTTCATACTAACCTAGGAAAGGACCAAAAATATATAGAAGTTCCAATTTTCTCCGAGTCCACAAGATGATCATCCACCAGATTTTGGACTACCTCTTTAACAGATTGCATTGTGATACCCTTTTCTTTTGGGGCTATCTTCTCTAATTCCTGTATTTAAAAAGTTCATTGTAAACTTTGAACAAAATTTTCGTGTAACCCTATGGTTGTGCCAAGTCAAGCACAACAAAAGTACCTACAATATTGACTGGTCTACACTGTTCTTACATAATAATATCTCTGTAGTGTATCAATTATACTGTAGTATGGAAATATTGTAACATCAACTTTTTTAAAAAAGAGTTACTGTTGAGTTTCTTGACAGTTCTTCTCCATAGAAAACAACCAATTTGAAACCATGCACTAGTTTCTGATGTTTTACAAGTACCCATGTAAGCCCATGTGAAATAAAAATATTTGAATCTTTACAAACAAATCTTGTACAAGCTCTTGTCATGTTGACTTTACTCATTGATTTAAAGTTAAAATTACATGCATAATTTATTGTGAAATGCATTGAGTAAAATACAAAAATATGTATCGAGAGGCCTTTGCTCAGCTCTGCGACAGATAATAATATTTATACTAAAATATAAAAATACCTTCAATTGAAAGAAATCTTTACTATTATGGAATATCTCCAACATCCTTATCTTCTTTTCTTCAGCACTTAAACCTCGTTTCTTTGACATTTTGCTTACAGTGACCCGGCTATGAAGCAGTTCCTACTCCACCTCGACGAGACGTTAGCTCTTGGCAGAAAGTTTATACTTCAAGACCTGGACGAAACACATCTGTTTATATCTGCAGATATAGTGGAGACTCTTCAAGCTCGTGTGGATGATTTGATGGACCAACTTAGTATACCAGTACACGATAAAGGAATGTAAAATGGCTTCAGGTTTAAGAGGTAACAGGGACACAGAGAGGAGAAAAGTTCTCGATGATGCTGCAAGAAAACGCAGAGCAAGAAAAGCAGTTGAGGCTCTCGAGCAAGACAATTTCCATGAAGACCCACATGCTGACCTGGTTATGTCGAAGAAGGTGCCGAAATTTGCAGATTCTAATGAAAAACCAACAAGAAAGAAGAAGACCAAAAGTGCAGAGTATTATAAGATGCGATTTAGGAAAACATTTGCGCAGTTAGTTGAAGAAGATGCAAGTTTTAGACCTGACCCGCCTAACTACCTATCTGCGCAAGTTCCACCTTCTAAGTAAGCATAATTTCATCAATATCTATGATGATATAGATAAACTAAAACACTGCTACAGTTATATTCAGAAGCCAAGTAAACACCATGTCTTGCCAAGGGGTATTGCGTTGCCCAATCATTGGTATAATGGTTATTTTTTCAAGGCTGGCCTCAGGCATGCCTTGTTTTTATGTGAAACTAGCTTTTGCCCGCGGGTTCGCTCCTGCTCTACCCTACTATAGCTTACTCTACCCTATTCTACCCTACTCTAACCTACTCTACCCCACTTTACCCTACACTACCCCGCTCTACCCGAAACTACCCTAATTTTCATTTTCGCAATAACAAACAACAAAAACAGAATTAGCAAAATCAGTTCAGCTGTTCCCGAGATTTGCGCTTATCAACACATTTAGCAATTTGTTTTTAAATGATAATGATATCTATAATTTTATCATTATTTTGGTGTCCATTGTAGAATTCAAATCGATAACCCAACAACCATTTTTTTTTTTTTATGGTTGGAATAAAGATCATGCATTGACATCCCCCGCTCTTGGGCGGAGCGGGAGATAGTGTCAGACTCTTACTGACTAAAAGACCCACCCCGTTCCTTCTAGCCTTCATACCGGGGCTCGAGCGCCCTTTCGGATAACCCTGGCCCCAGTAGGCTTCGACCCGGCTGGGTCCCTGCTGTTGCTGACAACTCCTTGAGGCGCGCGGGAACAGTGCGCGCCGTCGACGACTTGGGCTTGGTCCGGACAGTTACCGGACGGCCGGACAGTGAGCTACCCATTGCTCACTGTCCGCAAGCCCGCGCCTACGGTGGCCGGAAATCGGGATCAGAATCCCGGCGGCGGTGGCGGCGGCGATAACGCCGTTGCCTGATGCGTTCGGCCTCCTCCTTTGCGAGCATTACTGCTTCGCAGAAGTCGGCGACCGCCTGCCACTCCTCCTCACTCCGGACCATGGCCTCAACCAAGGCCCGGCGCGAGAGGTCTCCGCCGCCGATCGCCCCGACGAGGGCACGGCGATGCTCCGCCCAAGCAGGGCACACCTCGACTGTGCTCCACCGTGTCCTCCGGGCGTTCCGCACAGTGGCGACACCCGGGCGTCACTTCCGCATGAATCCAGTGCAGGAAACTCCCGAACGAACCATGTCCGGTGAGGACCTGCGTCATGCGGAAGGTAAGGACGCCGTGAGGTCTTTCAAGCCACGCCTCAAAGAGGGGACTTACCGCCATGATTGTGGCGTGCCCAGCACTGGGTTGCGATAGTCATAACCCAACAACCATGGATTTCACTCTGTGGTCCGGTCCAGTGTGGCCGCTAGAGCATACTGGGGTGGGTACAGACTACGAGTATTTGGACCTCTCTATATATGTGCTTGTGTGCACAATTACTAGGTTGTAATGATCAGATAGGCAGTTGCTCCATGGAAAATACTGGTAGGTACCTACTCTAACATAGTTGGGAAAAAGGTAGGTAGGCAGATTAATTGTAGACAAACTTAATTAAAAAACAGACTCTGCATAGATAAAATTGTGCTTAGGTTTAGACTACTAGTGAACTAGTTGCTAGCTCAACATTGTCACTATCTGATACCAAATGCAGGACATCTAGATTATTTACAATGTTCTGGTCTGAGGCTGTACTTGTTTGATTTTTTGAACAATTGTTTGATTTTTAACCTATTTGAAATGTTCAACCTTAATCATTTAGTAGGTGACTACATATTGAATCACTTGAAAAAACTAATACATGTTTTAATTTCGTCTATTTTCAGATTTCCCGATCGACATTTCTGTGCAGTTTGTGGTTTTCCATCGAATTACACTTGCATACCTTGTGGAGCACGCTACTGCAGCGTCCGCTGCTTGGGAACACACTTAGACACGAGATGCCTCAAATGGACTGCTTAGTTCTTTATTAAGTATTATATTAAGTAATTAAATGATTTCAAAAGCTTCCTCAGTTATTTCATCTTTCCCGCTAAAATAACTACGAATTCTACAAAATTGTCAATGGAACGAATAAAATTCGAATATTGTTCCAAGTTTAAAAAGCAGAATATGCTTTATGTTCATTTTATTTTCTATGATTCCATAACCACCCTTTTTTTTATTTCACTATTATCAAAAGTATTGTAAAAAAAATAGACGATTCATGGGTCTTTAACCTAATTGAAAGAAATTACAGAACAAGTTTGCTTTAACGCCACCTAGGGGGCAATAGCATTAACACTAACGAGTAAACACGTCATCTCAGTAGTGCTACTACTCGCCACAAGATGGCAGTACACGTTATCCATCGTGTACTTAGAAAAACAAAGACTTATGCGAAAAGCAAACAATCTTTTTTCTATTAACCTTTACAATTATAATATTTAAAATGATTTTTTTTTTTATTTGAGGTGAGAAATCATTCAATGACTTCTCCCGCTCAAAAATGGAGTGGAAGCCTCATCTCAGACTTTTATTGACTAAAGCCACACCTGTATCCTTCAGTTGCCGTTTGCGTTCTAGTCCAGGCGGGGCACACGTCACCGTGTCCTCCGGGCGGTCCGTTATGGTGACATCCAGGCGTTTCTTCCGCCTAAATCTGGAATAGGAGCCTCCCGAACCTTCCCATGTCCGGTGCAGACCTATGGCATGAAGATAAGGA
Organism: Mythimna ferrago; assembly: GCA_910589285.2. Taxonomy (NCBI): domain Eukaryota; kingdom Metazoa; phylum Arthropoda; class Insecta; order Lepidoptera; family Noctuidae; genus Mythimna; species Mythimna ferrago. The sequence goes on along the minus strand of OU342691.1, from coordinate 5,218,210 downwards.
CGCCCGTGGCGCTTCTCCAGCTACTCCTCAAAGAGGAGATTTACCGCCATAGGTGTGGTGTGCCAAGCGCTAGGTTGCTAGTTTGCAACAATCACTGTCGCCATGGCGCCATGACACTTCACCAGAACTCTGTGTATCGTAAATCGGGGTGAATAGAAACGAAACTTTGGTTTGGTTTTTCACTTTGCTACCATACTAGCTTTTGCCCGCAACTTCTCCCGCGTACATAAAATATAGCCTTATTATATGGCTTTTCTATTGGTGGAAAAATTTTAACAATCGGAACAGTACTTCCAGAGATTACAAACAACAAAAAAACAAACTTTACCTCTTTATTATATTAGTATAGATTATCGGGCAATTCATTAATAAATTACCTGCAAAAAATATTCAAAAATCGAGAAAATACCCTTGAGTTTCTAGTCGCATTTTACACAGCTTACCAGCTCGTAACTTAGCTAACATTTTCTAGATACTGTAAAACTGTCACCTATCTGCAGAAAGCGCAGCTTAAAGGACCTATTACACTACGCGTTATTCATACTAGTTTTGTCTATGGTTCGACGTATCTAGTCCATGGTTCGACGTATCGCGCAGTGTAATAGGTCCTTAACTTCGTAGATCGAAAAATCGAAAAGTTTCGCAATATGTCATATTGATATTTTTAATAATACAATAGCACGTGAAATAGGAAGCAGGGTGGTATTGAAGCATCTGTCAGTTAAACAACAAGACTGTTATCACCCAGGTGGGGGGGAGATAACGGGACACGTGCCTTTTGAGTCAACACGGAGTGGAGCTGTGCGTATAGCAACCCTCATTATGTCAGGAGACTTTATAGTCGGTAGATATACATTATTTTTAGATTAGTTCAGAATCAGTAACTGAATGGATTCCAATAGTTTTTACACCATGATAAACATATTTCTTTTTCCAAAAATATTTAAAAAATCACAAGTTGGACACCACTGACACTAAGTACAACACAGGCCACGGCAGATTATAGCGGGCATTAGGCGCCAGCAAACAGCTGGGTGCAAGTACAAAACAACCTCTCAGTCGCCTGGATGGCTCGGTGACTATGTATTTTTGTTGCCATAACAAACTTATAACTTTGTGATTTTTCATGATACAGTTATGAGATTTAGTACATAGATTCTTTACGTAAAAATACTAGACACGTGTTTCGAGTTTTGAATATAGTAATGTTGTAAAGTATTCTAAATCCACTGATCAAAAATAATGTTGTGGTTGTTAAGATAGAACTCGCCGAGTTGTTGGCAAAAAGAAATCATCAATCAGTGCCGGATTAACCTCATAGCAAGGGTAGCAAGTGCTACGGGTCCCGCGCATTGGTGGGTCCGCTTGTCAAAAAAGTCAGGGTTAGTTACTTACATTGGATTGTCCATAAATACAATGTACATAAGTAATAAAGCAACTGCTTAAAAGGCTATCGCTATCTAAGAGCCCTGCAGCTTAAGAGAAAATTGTTTTGAAAGATTTAAGGTAGAACTACACTACGACACATGTGACACACACGCCGATCTTTTTTTTTATGGTGGGAAAAAATCATCCAATGACAACCCCCGCTCTTGGGCGGAGCGGGAGATAGTGTCAGACTCTTACTGACTAGAAGACCCACCCCGTTCCTTCTAGCATTTATACCGGGGCTCTAGCTCCCTTTCGAATAACCCTGGCCCCAGTAGGCTTCGACCCAGCTGGGTCCCTGCTGTTGCTGACAACTCCTTGAGGCGCGCGGGAACAGTGCGCGCCGTCGACGACTTGGGCTTGGTCCGGACAGTTACCGGACGGCCGGACAGCGAGCTACCCATTGCTCCCTGTCCGCAAGCCCGCGCCTACGGTGACCGGAAATCGGGATCAGAATCCGTGTGGTGGCGGCGGCGGCAAGAACGCCGTTGCCTGATGCGGTCGGCCTCCTCCTTGGTGAGCATTACTGCTTCGCAGAAGTCGGCGACCGCCTGCCACTCCTCCTCGCTCCGGACCATGGCCTCAACCAAGGCCCGGCGCGAGAGGTCTCCGCCGCCGATCCACGAGGGCACGGCGATGCACCGCCCAGGCAGGGCACACCTCGACTGTGTGCTCCACTGTGTCCCACGGGGGTTTCGCACAGTGGCGACACCCGGGCGTCTCTTCCGCCTGAATCCGGAACAGGTAGCTCCCGAACGTGCGTCCCGAATGTCCGGTGAGGACCTGCGTCATGCAGAAGGTAAGGACGCCGTGAGGTCTTTCCAGCCACGCCTCAAAGAGGGGAATTACCGCCATGATTGTGGCGTGCCCAGCACTGGGTTGCGATAGTCGTTGACACCATTTCACCATGAGGTCCCGCCGGAGCTCTGTCCACCATGCCGTGACCTGTCGCGGCAACGAACTTTCACCCCGGCGTTGCATCTTCACGCGCATATCGTGCATGTGTGCAAGAAGTGTTGCCTTCAGATCCCACGGTGGTTGGCCAGCTAGAAGGCTCGCCGCTTCGCGGGAGACCGTGTAGTATCCCCGCACCATCCTTATTGCCATGACCCTCTGGCAGGCGTTCAGCATGGCCGCTGGTCGCATTTTCAGCGACGGCGCCCCGTAGAGGGCCATGGACCGAACGATGCCCGCGTAGAGCCTCCGGCAGGAGGCATCTGGACCCCCAAGGTTGGGCAGGAGCCGCTTGAGTGCAGCCCCAGCCCGGTTGAGTTTGGGAGCCAGACGTCGGAAATGCTCCCCGAAATTCCACCGGCTGTCGAGGACGAGTCCCAGGTACTTCATCGTCGACCCGACACCGATGTGAACTCCTCCTACCGTTAGTTGGGAACCCGATGGCGGCGACCGTGAAAACACATAGCCTCGGATTTGTGCAGCGCCACCTCGAGTCCCAACTCCTGGATCCTATCAACGACCATCGCAACCCCGCGTGTCGCTAGAGCGACGGCCGCCTGGTACGAGCTTCCCTGCGCTAGAACCAGCGTATCGTCTGCGTAGCAAACCACGCTGACCCCGTCAGGGAAGTCGCCGCGTAGCACGTAGTCGTACCCGATGTTCCACAAGGGTGGCCCTAGTACCGACCTCTGCGGAACACCGCACGACATCTCTCGACGTTTCCAGTCTCCCTGGTGACCGGGGTAGACAATGTACCTGTCCGACAGGTAAGCCTCGACCACTTGACAGAAGTATTCGGGCACCCGGTGGTACCGGAGTGCCCTCCGAATCGTACTCCAGGGCAGGGAATTGAAGGCGTTGGCAATGTCCAAGGACACTGCCACGACACGCCTGCCCCGGGACACCGCATCCCCCGTCGTGAGGGCTCGCACGCGCATGATGACGTCCACCGTAGAGCGCATCCTGCGAAAGCCGAACTGTCCGTCTGAAAGGTCCGGCCCCACCCGTGTTAGGCGCGCGACAAGGCGGTTTGCAATGACTCTCTCAAAGAGCTTGCCCACCTCGTCGAGCAGCACAATGGGCCGGTACGCGAACGGAGAGTGCGCTGGGCGCCCCGGCTTCGCTATGAGGACCAGTTTCCCAGTCTTCCAGCAAAGTGGGAACTGGCCCCACTCCAGGCATGCGCTGAAGAGCCCTCTCAGTCGAAGCCCGAGAGCCTCCATGGCCAGGACCCAGGCCTTCCCAGGCAAGCCGTTGGGTCCTGGGGCGGTGTTTTTGGCACTCAGCCTTCGCACCGCCACTCTAATCTCTACCTCGGTCACCCCTGGAGCATCGTCGTCGTCGTCGTCGCTATTACGGTCCGCGTCAGACACCGCTGGTGAAGGCGGAGCCATGGGCGGGGGGAACTGTTCCCCCCGCGCAGGGAACAAAGCGTTCACCGCACCCTCCACGATCTGGGGCCGGAGACTCTGAGTCAGCGGGGGAGCCCAGAAGCGAAGCTTTTCCCATACCGTTTTGTACGGGCGCCCCCACGGGCCCGCGTTCAGAGACCCCAGCCACACGTTGCGGGCCTCCAGTTTGGCCCGCTTGATCTCCGCTCGAAGGGTGCGTTTTGCCGCTCTGTATCCCTCATACAGCTCCGCCTCTCTGGCCTCCGCATCCGGCGGGCGGATGTGGTGCCTGCAGTGTCTAGCGTACCGACGTCGCGCGTGACTGCATGCGTTGCGCAGTGCAGCGATCTCCGGCGACCACCAGCACACCTGGCGCTTATCTCACCCTGGACGGACTCGGGGCATTGCCGCTTCGCAGATTTGCGACATGGCCTCCCGGAACCACTCGGCCTCGACGTCAATGTCGACAGGCCTGTCTGGTGCTTGCACCCAGGCCTGTACCGTCGCGGCTTCCAGGAGGAGCTCACGGTCCATCTGCTTAAGCGCCCACCGCGGACCGCAAGGGGTCTGTCGGACCGGCGCGGCCGAGGTTTCGGCGGAGACGTCCAACCGGATGTACCGGTGGTCGGAGTACGTCTTCACCTCCTCCATAACGCGCCAGTCGACGACATGCGACGACAGAGCGGGGCTAGCGAACGAGATGTCCACCACTGATTCACCCCGCACCCGCACCAACGTGGGGACAGAACCCCGGTTCAGGACGACCAGGCCCAGCTCCAAAGCCTAGTCCTCCACCAACCCCAAGCCGTGTTCCAGGCGTTGAAGTCCTCGCAAACGACCACGGGGAGGGTACCAAACCCAGCGACGACGACATTTAGCTCCATAAGGGAGACTTGGAGTTCGTCGAGAGATCTGTTCGGGGACAGGTAGACGCCTACCACTGCAATGCCCGAACCGTGCTGCCACGCAACCCCATCCCCTCGTAACAGCCTCGAGGGGCGGGGTACCAGCAGCGGCCGACGAGATTAACGTCACCGAGCCGTCTAGGTCCTGAACCCAGTCTCCACGGGGATGGACGTAGTACGGCTCGGAGACGACGGCGACATTTATCGACCACTGACACACGCCGATCTGGTCGCGTCGGTCTCCATCCATTTTATATGGCAAACAGCCCCCCTAGCAAAGTTAGAACCGTTTCGCTTGCATCGAACGCCTCGAGTTGGCCATGCTTCCGATTCTTTTGTTCTGATCACGTTACTAAGCTTTGATATGACGTCATTCCCGTACATTTGAAATTTTCTACTAGCGTTAACGATTGCAGATTAATTATCATCTTGGCCAGGGGTACTGTAGAGCTACACTTGATCCACGCCCCGTGACGCCACGCGACGTCTTTCTACGTGCAAATCAGGCGTATTACACGTGTGCGTCCTTTGTTCTGTATGTGCGTCGGTCTAACGTAGTTCTAGCTTTAATTCGTTTTCATTTTACAAAGATTAATGGGCCCCTAGTTAGAATTTGCTACAGGTCCCACGTTGACTTAATCCGGCACTGAGGTTTAGTACGAAAGAACTCGTTGGTTGAATAATAGGTAACAGCAGCGTAAATCTATGCCAAAGTTAAGCACTGCTTATCGAGGTCGGTTCTTGGATGGGTGACCATTACATACCGAGACTCTGTAGGTAGATACCTACCTCAGAAAGTTCGTTATCTTGATGGTTCATTTGTTGATATTTATGTCGTTACGGGAAGTCTGAAGCCAGGAAATCTGACACGAATCTTGACTTTTGCCCTAGGTATCGTTGTCCCTAGTGTTACTAGGTAGAGGATGCCATGTAGACAGACGGTCGCTTTATGTAAAATACGGGTATCCAACTGTTTCCAGTTAAACTGAAACTGACCCCAATATATTAAGGCTTATAATCCCTTGAACACTTGTACTTGCCTAGGCGGCAGCACGCGTATCTGTGCATTTAATTGCGGCCAGCTGAGCCCGGATAGAGCCCGCTGACCTTTAAAACCATTTTCTTTGCGAAATATAGATTGATTTACATTTATACTATGTTCACTTTGATGAATATTTAATCACCAATTTTTATGTGCAAAAATGGTTTTAAAGGTCCAAGCCGTTTCGAAGGAGTAGGAAAAAGTTGCACTAAATAAATTTTTTTAGATAAAAGTACCTATTAATCGCAAGAAAAATTCAATAATTGATACCTAATATTGTTCATGGATCTATAATAAACATACTTAAGTATTTTTTTCAAACCTATTAAGCTGGCCGTTACCGAAGAGTAGGCTACAGAAAGTCACTGTTTTATGCATAGAGTTTTATGGCATTTTTCGGGCACTTAGATCTTAATACACGCTTCTCCCAGCAGCTTCGCTCGCGCGATAGTTGGTTTTTCCATACAAACTTTGGACTCCCATTTCATCTTCGTGAGAGTCAGAATGGCGGGTGTACCTCAGCGAAATAAATTATAGTAATTACCGTTAAAATGTACCTAAAATGTACTATTCAGTACCTAGCTCTAAAATATTTGTACCTCCTTCAGAATTAAATTATTTCAAAATTAAGGTACACCCGCCATATTGACGTCAAGATAGCGGGTGTTCTGTAATTTTTTATTATTTAACCATTACTTATAAAATATAATTACACCAAATAAATGTACCTAAAAAGTACCTCAAGTAGAGAAGACCACACATTTGATCAGTTAATATCATGTGTCAGTCAAGTAACATGCGTCATTGATATTCTAAACAACTAGCGTCATCTCTGATAACTTTCTTACTGATTTCTTTAATTAAATAAGTTTTCAGAAAATATCAGAGATGGCGCTAGTTGTTTAGAATGTTAACTACGTGCGTCACACGATGGTTTTATTTCTCAGGAACTATCCAACTGATCAAGTGTGTGGTACTTTTTAGGTACATTTATTTGGTGTAATTATATTTTATGAGTAATGGTTAAATAATAAAATATTACAGAACACCCGCCATCTTGACGTCAATACGGCGGGTGTACCTTAATTTTGAAATAATTTAATTCTGAAGGAGGTACAAATATTTTAGAGCTAGGTACTGAATAGTACATTTTAGGTACATTTTAACGGTAATTGCTATAACTTATTTCACTGAGGTACACCCGCCATTCTGACTCTCACTCATCTTCTTAGGGAGTTTTTTGAAAATCCTTCGTATACCTTAGTCCGTTCCATCATCGGACCACAAGACGTACGGCGTTGCGCTACCGGTACTGGTAGACATCCCACCCTTAAGCACAAAGCGTTTTGGGAACACATTTATTGTGGATACAGCTAAGGATTGGAATTCCCTGCCAGAATCTGTTTTTCCTGTTACTTCTAGGTAAGCGTGCTCCATCGTCGACCACATCATCGCTGGTGAGGTGAGATGGTGGTCAAACGCGAGCGTATCAACAATTTAAAAAAAAATCCTGTCTTAGTGCATGCTTACTTCATAAAAGGCAGCCTTGTGCAAAATTCCTCTTTTCTATTCTCAGTAGTTTCGACTGTGCCGATGTCCGACTGCGTGTCAGTCAATCAGTTTCTTCTTTTTTTTTATACCTACTATTTGAATAAGATTGTTCTAGCTAGTAATGCAACTAGGAACCCTTAGCTACAGGCAATTTTTTCCTATTCAATAGCCAGATTGAATCTTTTGAGGATAGGTCAAAATCGGAACTAATGCCGCCATTTTTTTATAGGTACTACTCTCAAATCTGTTCCTGACAATTTTACAAACGTGATCCTACGACCCCGTGTCATTTTTGAACTTGAAAGTCCAGTTTCTTCAGTTGCATTATTCCTGATTATTCCTACTAGAATATTGTTGGTATCGATATGCCTACTGACCTATTTACTAGTTCCATGCATCACTGTCTTTTAGCTGACAGTCTATAATAGAGAAGTAGTATTTGGCGGGCTTTTTTCGAGGGAATTTCAGTGGCTGTTTTAATTATTCGAAAACGATTCCTAAGTAGTGGATATTGTTATGTTAAATTGGTGTACAGTACAATTCACGAATGATGGCGGCCGTGAAGTTTGCGCAAAAGGCTGCGCAGTAACGTGTTTTAGGAACCAAATGGCGACGTGCGTGTGCGAGAAGAGTGTAGTATGCGCGAACGTTCGCAAAGGCTAACTTCACGGCCGCCATCATTCGTGAATTGTACTGTAGTTTTGTTTCTTAAGTGTCTGCACAACTGGATAATATAAATGAAATTATTGAAACAGGCGCGATCGCAGCAAAATGGAGCTAAGATTTTTTTTTAAGTAGTGTTTTGACTACCTCAGTGAAGCTTGCCAAGAAGGCTGACTCATTACTTTTGCTGCCAAATACTACAAAAACATTAGAATTTGTTACATCTGTATTCCAATGGAAAACGAAGTACGTAGTTACCATGCAATTATGTCCTAAAAAAAAACAGTACCTAAAAGTAAAAAAAAAATATTTCGTAAGTCGTCCTGCAGTATTTAAAGTGCAGCAGTACGTAGTGATTACATAATCTTTGAAGTGCAGTAACATAATGATTAAATAGGTAGGTGAGTAAATAAAAAATAACGTTTAATTGTGTACTTCACTTCTTTTATTTTTCTGATTTATCTCTAATTATATATTTCAAATATTAATGCACCATCGGAAACTACATAGGTAATAGATTTTTTGTTACCTTTCATTTCATTTAAAATTGTCAACCACTGAAGAATTTTTCTTCAAATAAAATGAAATGGTAAACAATGCGAAATTATCTGTTTAACAAGGCTTGATATTTTCAAAACAATCGGTTGAAGCTAATATTTTTTTCATCAGACTTAATAAATGTGATGTTTTATCTTAAAACTAGTATATTTACAATAATTATTGTATCACAAGACAGGATCAACACATCAAGACATAGATAATTACTTCCCAAAAAAAAATATACAAACGAAAGAAGCTGAAATTAATGAAGAGACAAATTATATTTAAAAAAAAAACTTGTTTTTTATATCAATTTGGTAAAAAAAAAAAATATCATCCTGAATATTTTGGATGGAGAAAACTAAGCATAAATATTTTCGGTTAATATCAAACTATGTCTTGACACAAACAAAACAGCTACTAGGTACTACTGCCTAGATACTTAATATTTACATTTAAAACTACTATTTACAAAATGCAACATTTCTCTTAGACTAAATAAAAATTATACAGTTCTCACTTAAATTACTGACTCGATTGTAATAAATATATCGTATTAAAGCCATAAATACATAGATTATACACAATTTTCATATTAGTTTTTCGCCTTATTTTAATACTGGACTGAGGAATGGTAAACATTAATATGAAACGCATTTAGTTTTCCCAAAGTCGTTTCTTTTCAATGGGATATCCTTTTTTCCTTAATTACTGGGTACTTGGAACATTAAAATCTTATACCATAATGCCAGCCTTGACTTATATTTTTTTTAAATTTAATTACATATTAGTAGGAATCGTTAAAACCCGAGATCTGTCAAAGATGAACGGAGATGAATTAGGAACATAATAATTTGTACTGGACTGATTTTCTAATGATAGTAAAGAAAATGTGAAATACAAGTTTTCCAACTTTAATAAACACTAAAGAAACGACTGCATATTTTCAATGAAATTGAAGAAGATATCTTCAAGATAGGATGACGATAATTTTGAATGGTTTGGTGTCTGTTACAAAAATAAGTTTCTGTACATTTATTAACGCTTTTCCAATAGTATCCAAATTCAATTTAATCATCGAACATAATTCGCCCAGACAGTTTGAGATTCATAATGATTTAATATTTTTAGATCTTCAAGTTTTGCTTTGATTAGAAGAATTTTAACTATAACACTTGCGGCCTTAGTCTGTACTATCTCTATTTCTTAACCCTTAGAAATTTGACAGAAAGTGTCTTTTAAAAACATTCCAATATAATACATAGTTATTCTTTTCCTTTACCAATATTATTGTCATTTTTGTACTAACTTAGCGCAAATTGGCTTCGCAGGACGGTTTTAATTGAAACGCGGTTAACATAATCGGTATCTGACTGTTATTTCTACATATTGTCATGAATTAAACCTCAAGATTCTGGTCCTCTTTTCTGTTCTTATCTAACAATATTGAAACTGAAGTCAAGGTTCAAATGCTTTCGTTGTTGAATACTAAAAGAAACCAGAAACCGATTACGATTTAACAAAAAAATTATTCAATTCCTTCAGTCCCAAACGGCTCACGCGTCATCCTTCTTCTTCCTTAGCTTCCCTTCGGTGTGTATCGTGTGCGTGACCTGGTCCACTGCTGTACTCAGGTCGGCCTCGGGGTCTATTGCCGCCGACAACGCCGCAATGTACGCACACGCTATCCGGAGAACTGATAACTTGGACAGTTTCTGGTTGTGGCTGTACGCAGGAACTGAGCGCCGCAGAGTATCGAAGGCGGCGCTTATCGTGTGAACTCTCGTCCTTTCCCTTGCGTTGGCTTCTATTCTTCTTTCTCTTGTCATATTTTTATAATTCCTCTGTTCCCTAGGCTTCGCTTTGTCTTGATAAGGCTCTACGACTCCAGGGTGGGGTGGGACCCTCGGTGGTCCAGGCGGGCCGGGTGGTGGGGGAGGAACCGGTGGCGGTGGGGGCTCCAACGGCCTTCTCCGTTGCCTCAATGGGTTAGTCTCTTTTTTGACTAAAGACAAGGGCTCTCTCTGTGGCTCCTCGGTGAAGGACCAGGGCCTGAAGGGGCTGGCTGATGTGTCGCTTTCGGGACTGGTGAGGTCTTCTGTGGAGTTAAGCCGGATACGTTTCTTGGGTGGTTGCGAGCGGGCAGGCGTGCGCGGGCGCTTGGCGCGCGCGTTGGGCTCCACGAGCCGCACGCCCGAGTCGTCGGAGTGCGCCGGCCCCGAGCACGAGTCGTCGTCGTCGCCGCCCGACACGAAGCCAGCATCGCGTTCTAATATGCGATCTGAAACAAACAAAAAAATCTATTAGCATTGTCTCATGATTGTCATCCCAGAGACTTCATAATAAACAACGCTGCTAGTCTTAAACTCTAAATTCGCAGCTAATAACGCAATCGGTTAATTCCAAAAGGTTATTTTAGAACACACCTAAGCTATTAGTGCAAGTTATGATGGCAGCGGAAGCTGCGCGTGCAACAAGCACTCAAACGGCGCCGACGACGCTCGTTATAGCGCTACTATGTGACTTGGGCCTTAAGCAGTGCGGAGCTGTAAGGCGCGATGTGACCACACCTTTGTGAAGCCACAAATTGGTTTATGATTTTGAAATATCAGACCACAGCTGGTAAGAATGGAAGTAGACGTAAACGTTGATAAACGTAGAGACGTTATCTTAGATGTAACACGACCTAGGCCGACCATATTACTATTTCAGTCATGCTCAACGTAAGCCTTCTGCCAACGATTTCATTATAAAAAATAAATGAAATCAGGCCACTTTTTTTCGTCATATCAAAAAACTTCGTTTCCAAGTGTTAGGTGTCAGTGTTTCAAATTGCTGATGTCGTGGCCCCCACTAGACACGTCTCAGAAACTCATCACTTGCCAATTTAATGGCTGACTTTAAATACATAATTATAACTAGACAATGCTTAATTTAAAAATCTATATGTATGATACTTTGAAAATAATAGCACCGAATTAATTTCGTATTAATTAATATCATTAAAATAAATATTATTAATATCGTCTGAGTATTACATATTATAAGGACGATATTAATAATATTTTTTTAGTAAGTACCTATGGATAATAGTGATAATTCGATAATAGTGATAATTTATGAGGTTGAGGTCCAAATTTATGTTGGAATGCAATAATGTGATTTTTAAACGACAAGCCATAAACTCTCCACAATTAAATATTTACCTACCTATATTAAAGTATCTAATAGGTAGGTACCTACTTTTACCAACCAATACTTCCACATTTAGCAATATTTTTTTTATACTTAAGTACCTACTTAGTTGGTGCTTCATTTAGACAACTAATATCTCTTTTATTTCCTATAAGTAAAGTATTACAGAATCTACAACTAAAAATAATATATTATATTATTCTTTTAGCAACAGATAATTATCGTTGAATATACTCAAATCACAGATTTTTTATTATTAAAAGATATAAATAGATATCGATTTTTTTTCTAATGAAATCGTTTGCGGATAGGACAAGGTTGTGTCGAGCAGCCAGTCGCTTGGCGCCGGCGCCTGCGCAGGTGACGTCAGCAAGCAACACCGCTGCACACGAGATCACGGTGCACGAGCATGAAGACGGATATATTACAAGATAAATATTGTCTTCTTGCAAAAAACTTGGTATCTTCTGTAGCTAGGACTCTTGAAACATTTCGTTTAGTTGTAGCAGGTAGTAGTTCTTATAGTTGTAGTAGGTCTTGTGATTGTATTAAGTAGTAGTTCTTGTAATTGTAGTTTTGTTTCTTCATTAACTAGGTACCACCCTAAAAGGTTATGGGTGCATTCGAAATTTTAATGTTAAGGACAAAAGCGATTGATTCTTTCGATCTTTTACCATGACCTCTCGATTTTTGATTTCGGAATCTGACAATTTGATTTGCATTTTAATAGAAACTTTTGTTGACCTACCTCCTTGAGTTTAGGTAATCCTTTTATTATCTGCCAAAAAAATGGATTTCTTAACATACCAACTAAGAAAAATCTCATGTGTATCTAGAAACTTAAAGTTGGTATGCATGTATTTATTGACTACATACATGAAACTGGTTTGAGTCCATATGGGCAGGCGCGGACCGATTGTTATTTTATCATATTATTTTACATGGTCCGCATTCCAAACTAAATTATTCGTATTTATATCCACACAACCGATTAACATTTTTTTTGATGACGGTTTTTTCCAAATATTTTTACCTATAAGTTATTTGCTGGCGAAATTAGAAAAATAATAACCTACATACGTGTTTTTAAGTCAAGGCAATTATTTTATGTAGGTACTACCTACTGTACCCACCATACGGTGTTGTCGGACGTAAATAATAGCAGTATCCTATACCTTCCCGTGGGTGTTGCAAGAGGCCGCCAACCCTCTTGTCAAGCGTGGCGATGATGGTAAAACCTCCAAAACCAAATACAACAAAAAAAAATGGCCCCTAGTAACCGATAACCTGTCTACCCTTAAGGGGACTACTACCGGTAGTAGTCAAGGTTATGGCGAGGCAAGGAAGTGCGAAGAATCCCCGGATAAGATCCGGCTATCACTGAACTCGAGGAAGAATTGAATGAATTATGATGGAGTGTTGTAGGATTATCAGCCTGAAGACCGGGGGGAGAACACGATAATTCTCATACTTGGTAACCTACTCTATTTCCGGGAGAGTGACACGCATTCCCAGGGTAGTGTCGCGAATAAAAACTTATACGCGGAATTTCGTTAAGATATTTGCTGAAGGTTGTACAAGTTTACGCCCCGACTATGACATTTTTAATAAATAGTGCCCCATAATTGTATGGATATCTTCCAGTCTGGTACTCTCACTTAAAAATATACCTACGCCAGTCACATAAAGACCTTGCATTTAATACTTTGACTTTTAAAAACTGACCAAATTAAATTAGATTAATAATAATCTGTCATTCTTAAATATTATATCTAGTATTTTATTACTAGGCACTTATAAAATAAGGAAATACTAAATTAGCTAATCAACTATTTTAAATAAGCTCTGAATTTTAATGTTTTATTTGGCGCCAATCGAACCTGTCAAATGCGTACGACTCACGTCACAGGGATACTTACTATTTAGGAAGTACAATAATAATGACATCCGTACTCCTTACATGCTGAGGCGCTAGTGAAGCGAATACTTACTAATACGTATAATCGTACATTCTAAATGGTCGCGCTACCGGAATTAGTTTATTGCTCATAATCGGGCGGCCGCGGCGCCGGAGAGGCGTTCCAACTTAACAAAATATTTTACCGTTCAATCCAAGAAAATCACGCAAATCTAAACGCTATCGTCATGCGTTACAGACTACTACGTTCTAATCGATTGTAAACAAACCTTGTGACTCGACTAAGTCGCGCTTCTCACACTACAGGTGTTTTTATACCGATAAAAAAAGATTGGATAGAACTTAGACAGCACCGCCTACGTTTGATCGAGGTTTTAATCGTTCTAGAGAATTTCTTTGTGTCTCTCTAATGAAAAATGGATAGTTAGTGGGCCGAAGAATATTTATGAGAAGTTAAAATCTTCGTGATTGGAAACCATTTTTGTCGAAAGTTTGTTATTCGCAGATTAAGCTTTGTTAACGTCTTTTGATATTTTAATTTTATTTCATTAACCGGATGTAAGTTACGAAGCCCGTGTTCAGAAAAATGCTTGAACAAACGATAAAAATTCAAATTCGTTGTGATTAATAGGTCGCATGTAAATTTTCGAGACGCCGATAATATATCATTGAGGTTCAACAATAAAATAAGGTTTTGGGCCGTAAGGGTCCGAGGTCCGAGCAGCTCATTACGTCCCTTCACAACGCGGTGTTAAAACAAAGAGTTGTGGTGCCCTCAAAGCGCCCGCGCCGCATTGGGGACCTCTTGCCTTTGAATGGGTGTCGATCTCATCAGATAAACCTCCTCCATGCGTTTAGATACCGATCTGGCGCCAAATTTCACAGAAACCGAACGCGCCCGAAGAAAAAGAGCTTGTTTTCGAATACAGCCAGACTTTTTTATTACATTCGGATCTAACATTAGGTGAACGGTTGCCTGGCGAGTCAGAATAAAGATTTAAGAAATTACATCATTAATAAAGTGATCTACTTCAGAGATCTTAATTATCTGAAGTGTAGTCAAAATAAAATCACAAAAATGTTTGTACACCGTAATGCACTCGAAACGATAAAATCAGACCACAAAATAGTGATGTACCTACATTTGTCGGTGTAGTATAATAACAGGGGATTTCGTTTACGTGACTGTACCGGACGAAATGAGAAATTGATGAGCGGTCACTTCATAAAAAAATCAGACTAATTTGTCGTGTCCGCACTAGCACATTCGCACGGTGTTCTGAGCTTAATGTATGAGAAGTCGTGATGTTGCGACTTTCACCGAACAAACATTACGAACGGCGCCGTCGTGGGCACGCCTGTGCAATACTGCGCTGCGATTAATCCATTAGATTTCTAAACTATTTATTTTTAATAAATTACTCAATAGCTTTAGACGAGCGAGATGTAATCAAAATTTTTGCTGTGAATGACATAGGCTTACATAAGTCACAATCATGTTCATCATATTGTTATCTATTTGTAGACGGAACTAGTAAAAAAGCTGTAGAATCTTTATCAAACATAAACAGATCAAACTATATTACATCATAAATTAAAGACACAAGAGTAGAATTTTCAAAAAAAATAAAAAATAAGTATCACATTTTAAATATTCATTTCCTTAATTTCAATGAAACTAGAGAGGTGTTCTAGTCCCGGGAACGGATCCCGCAATCCCGGTGGGATCGTTACATTAGTCACGTATGCGACGCGACTCGACGGCGGCGCGCGGCGCCAACCAGTCGCCGTTACCTATGAAGTACTATTAAATACCGCTTCTTTAACCATGAGTAGCTAATTACAATACATTAAGTATTACCTATGCTATATTGAATACATTTGCAATCGGTCCTAACTTCTGAGAATGACTGAAATGTCAATAGTATCAGGTGGCGTTATTCTCGCGGGTTCCGGGAATTTCAAAGCGGAGGGTGAAAATAGAGTACTTTGACACAATCATAATGTATTGTTATTATAACTAAACTTAGGGAATATTGTTCGAAAGAGTTACAGTGGCTTTTTGGACAACTGAAAAACTCCCTTCATGTCATTCAGGGCGGGAGAAATAGAAGTATCCACCTCAAAAAAGGCATTGCATGGAAAGAACTTATTTCTTTTAAAGTTAAGAAATATAACCAAAACCTATCACAAAAACAAAATCGATTATTATCATTTATCGGTTAGTCGATTAAAAAAAAAAGTACCGGAAGTCGCATCGCCCATCCCTAATAAAAACACCAACGTGTGTTTTAGTACTTATTTTAAGTATAGTGCTTAATATAATAATTATTATTAAAGCAATAACTAAGCACATAAGCATATAGGTCGTATTTCTGTCGACGTGGCATGGCGCCGTTTGCGAGTCGATTACATAATTCACACGGGGTTGCGCTTCGAAGAAATTTCGTGCGATCGATCTTGCCGATCATCTGATATGCGTTTTTTGATCTGTTTGTGTCTTACTTAGCGTAATTAAATATTATTAGCTTCTATATAGTACAAATGTACACTGGTAAGTAGGATTGCTAACTACTTTTTAAGAAAAACCACTAATCATATTTTTCATTAGGAAAAAAGTATTTGAAAGAAAAAGTACCTAATATTTCATTTTTTTTTCTTCCTTTGAAGGCATATTTTTGTTATCTTCTAGAACATACTAACAGTTTTTCTTTATCCTTTATTTGGGAGGCTATATTTATGCTCCCAATTTAAATTAAAATATCTAAACATGCAATTCAATTCCAACTCAACTTTATTTGATTAGAAACAGAACGCATTTGTGTTTCAACGTATCAATAAGTTCAGTAATTTTGCATATTACGCATCACAGTAAAGGTTGAAAATAAAGTATTTTTATATCCAGCAGATATATTTATTAAGCATATTTACTTAAAAATAAAGTAAGATAATAGGTATATAGTCTGTCTAAAAAGTCAAACGACCTGGGAATTTTGTATTATATATATATATATTTAAAAAATACCTACTCGATACTTTTTAGAAGGTTCCTCTATTAGTAAACAATGATCAAGATCTCTTAATCAACCTTGATTATTGAACCAGCGTTGACTACATTAGATTTCATTTTACCCTAATAATTACCCAAGTCGTTTGACTTTTTAGACAGACTCTATGTATGTTACTCGTATTTTATAGAGTGGTTGGCAACCCTAACTCTATGTGAATTTTCGGTTTCCTTTAAATCAATGTTGATGGAGATTTGGAAAGTTTTTGGCGGGATATTTTCGAGTGAATTTCTGTAGCTGTTTTAATATTATTCGCAAATTGAGCCCTATTGAACTTAATTAAATGATATTCCATTTGTAATGTCTATTATTTATTTGTTGTGTACACCTACCAGTGTTGTCTTATTAAATCCAAAGCGTGACTGGTAGAGTACGCCTGTGTACCACTACTGTACATGAAGTTAAATAAATAAATACATAGAGAGCCAAACCCATTACTCTTCCTTTTCCGTAGTCGAGTAAAAATAGTGCTCATATATAAGCGTACCAGCCGTGCTAACTGAAACAATTTTTTTTCCGATACCAAACGTATGTATTACAGCATTATTATGTTATAACGCCAGCAAACTCCCCTCGTGTTGAAAAATAGTGGGGCCATTGTTAGCAACTGTTCAAACATTGCAACTGTAGTGGAGTGTCCGCTGGAGTCAAAATACCCATTGTTTTGTTCAATGTAGACTCAACATTTGTCTGTGGTACGCACCTGGTAGCCACGTGCCGATGTAAAGTAGCATGGAAGTTTTTTAGTATCTGTAATTGGACCCCTAATGGTTACAATACGTTTTTGGCTTTTAAAAGCCTGATCTTCTCATACTTTGAAAGAAAGTAACGAGCATTAGGACTACTGCCTACAAACGAAAGACGACGACGCTTAGGAAACTTCGCGCGCGTTGTCATTAGTAAGTACATAGGTTCCCTCCACATGATAAAATTAAATTGACGTAAAGTCATAAAACTAGTGCGTGTGTGTGCTGCATTAAAAAAAGTAAATATTATTTATATTAGTAAATAAAAGTAATAAATATAACTTAAAAGATTTTGTTTTTTTTTTTAAGTTTTTTTTCAGGGCTATAATATAGATATACCTACTGAATTACAGTAATTGATCGATACCTACTTACAATAGAACCTTTGTTACGGAATAGAGATAAAGTTTTGGTTCTTACTTTGTTTAAACATTAAACTGCAAAAGGCCTAAGCGACACAAAAATGGCATCACCACTAACAATCGTTTGTGTTTTGCATACCGTCTGGCTTTCGTATAATTTAAATTGCTATTTACTTAATATGTATTGGTTTTAAAAATAAGAAAATCTAAAACGATGCGTCGGAGACATTGGAGGCAGCTTAAAAAAAATATTTCAATTTTAAAGTGAGTTGGTAACATTTTTTTTTTTGTCATTTTCTATACGATGTTTAATGGATAAACCACCTGGTTGGTATTAGAAAAATTGCATCGTCGTGACATTTTGGCAGAAGTCATTTGTTTCACAATTCCGATGGCCTGGATTTGAATAAATCCTAGACTTGCGCATAGAATTTATTCTAAAAAAGTGACATATTATACTTTGGAGGGGACCAAACGTGGTACAGTTAGAGCGAAAAATATGCACCGAGGTCATTTTTCAAACTTCAAAAACAACTTTTTTACGAAAATAATGTAAGATGTTTAAATTGTACGTTTTGACAAATGACTTATTTTTATCACGAAATGTTTTGTGGGGGGAACAGATGTAGATATGTGTAAGGTATTTTTGAGGGTGATTGTACAAACCTATTTATGCGGGCAGTGAGGTTAATGTGATGATAATATCACAAATGTGTCGATTTATAAAAATCTGCCATTAATCTGCCCACTACCTACTTGTTTTTGCTTTTAGTAGTGCTTAACATATTTATATGCATACACTTCAATAAAGATAGATAGGTGCAGATGTTTTTATGTGACCATAGACAATCGAGCTGACAATTCGGACGAAATTATTGGATTCTATTTAAGATGTGTATTTAGCTGCGTAACCCTAAAAAATAAACTAAGCAGGAAAAAGACATTGAGATAAGTATTTTTTTTTAATTGGTAACAAGTATATACCCTTTATAATAATAATTATACTTATAACATAAAATAAAGCGGAATAGCGGATTTGTTTGTTTAAATGCGCTAATCTCTGGAACTAGTAGACGGATTGGAATATAGTCATAGTCACAGTAGTCATAGGCACAGTAGTTATAGTCATAGTAGTTTATTGGTAAGGGATTCTTACAAGTCATTATATACAGAATGTTACATTACACTTAGTCAATAAAATGATTACATACAATGTCCAATAATATACAATGTCAATAAAATAAAAAAAAATACAAAAAAAAAAAACAAATAAATAGAAGTCAAATCACAAATTAAAATAAAACATAATAAAAGTCAATAATATATCGTTGGTTTGGGATAGCTAAATTCATGACGGACATCACGCTACGTCCCACGGAAATAAAGTAACCAAAGACGTGGAAGATTCCACGGGAGAAAGCTGTATTTAATATTAGTTTATATAGTTAACTTACATCTATCCAAAATTCTTGTTATAGAAGAATATTACAAATTTATCCTAGCTTAACCTACATTATTTAGTCGTGAATTAGAGTTGATATGCTAATGCAAAATGCCTTGTCGTCATACGAATATTAGAAGGTATGCATAATCAATGACTTCAGTAGATATATTATTAACGGATGTCTTAATAAAAAAAAATCTTTTTAAATAAAAATCAATAATTATTGTCGTAATTATGAAAGTCCATCACGTCTTGCTCTGTCGCTCGAGGGGTTAAGAGTGACTGGACGAATTTAGCTAATGATTTTTTTTTTATAATATCATTATAGATAGGTACTATTGCACCGTAATGGCTTGATCACACGTACCGAGTAAACAGGCGAGACAGTGGTCTCGGCCGAATACTCGGTACGTATAAACAAAGCGCCGAGTGTTCGGCTGAGCGCTTATTTCTACAACTCGCTTACATCATTGTCTCGGCCGAGCATCATTTTACTGTCTCGCCCTTTTACTCGGTACGTGTAATCAAATTATATGTAATAATTATGTGTAGTAGTAGTGAACCACCACTGATGGACGATGGAGCATGCTAGCCTATGAGTATCACCCTTGACTGAGAGACCTAAGTTGTACTAACCTTCCAAAAAAATAACAAACGCGGGCATATGCTCACGTTTGACCACTACCTCACCTGCTGTTAAGCGATGATATTGTGGCCGACGATGAAGCACGCTTGCCTAAAAGTAACCAATCCACTTTTGACTTAAAGACCTAGTTACATGCACACATATGTATATAAATTACACCTAGTTCGCAAAATTTTATTAAATCTTCATCTTATCTTACTGAAGTTCATGAATTTACCTAATAGCAATAAATCATAAGTATCACCAAGTAGATTTTTTTTTTATATAATCCAGTGTACCTATATAGGGTGACTGGCAATTAGTGTACGATACTTAAACACGTGATTGTGCTCATGATAACAAACAATTTTTATTACGGAAGCAAAGCCAAAATCGCGAAAAAAATATCAGCTGTTCAGTACATTAGGCAAACATAAATGTGCTGAACAGCTGATTTTGTGACCAGTGCTTGGCCGCGATCCCACTTGATGGGTCTAACTACGTATGGGTTGGGTAGTTAACTTGGTACACGGGTAGACATGTCCTGAATAGCACACACTTATGTATTATCATGTACTTTTGTGCATATGTACTTACACTACTTACTATGTGTTCCCTTAGGATAAGTTAGAATCACGTGGGTGAAATCAACTGGCAACAGCTAATTGAATCTATGTATATTTGGTTATTTTTTTTTCATTTAAACCACTAAATAAAAAATCCATTTGGTAAATAAAAGTTTCTTCAATGGAGGGTACCAATGACGTATAGTCTTTGATGCGATTTTATAGGCATTACTTATTTATGTATTTTATTCAATGACATTTGTCAACGTTTGAGTGTCGTCAAATGTGCATATTCGACACAAATGTTCCGCAAGACGTGACCTCGTGTCGGCGCCTGACCGACGGTAAATAAATCACGTATAAAAACGAGAATTTTACAAATGACCAACAAAATTCTTTTAGAAGTCCAGGTGCTCAAACCTTACACATCTGAATAAATTGAGTCGTGGGGATTTTGGGACCAGGACAGCGGTCCCGGATCCCTCCTAAAAAAAAACAATAATTTATTTTTGAGTAGTATTTTGGGACCACAAGAAAAAGAAGTTAAGGTACAGTTAATAAAAACGCTAATATAATATTCAGTTCAACAATTGCATAAATTTTATCAGTAGGTACCGGTACTAAATATTACTTCACTAAGTTTATTTTTTTCTTTATAGTTACTTCTAAATTTTTTGTTTGACTGTACTTTCCTAAGACATAACTTTTGTATTTATTTGTGATCAAAAAAATACTGCCCTAAAATAATTATCGTATTTATAGGTGTAATCTGGGACCGCGGTCCCGGTCCAAAAAGCCCTACTACGACCCAATAAATTCATGAATAAATGTTTCAGTCTGCACTTATGCAGGGTAGTAGCTGCTACAAACTTTGTAATTTCCATAAGTCAAATCATTCGTATTTACAAATGTCAAAATCTTCACTTAAAACTTGCACATCATGTCTACACGCCACTTTACATCGAAAAACCAAAAAAAAAAAAGCATTACTTATCCGTATATAGAATTACGTCATAGCCAGCAGTGTGTAATCGACTTGTATAATGAAAGGCGCCATCTCCCGGATTCGTCGCTTAGAAACAAGTTACTGCTAAGCGCCGTCTAAATTAGCCAGCCATTTATCTTTAAGTAATCTCGAATTCAGTCGGTTTTCGTTAGCGAATTAATGCAAATGTCCCGAATGGCGCGCGCGGAATGCGGTGACGTTCGTTCGTCGAATAAACATAATCTATAAACATAAACATCAGCGTAGCTCAAGTTTCTTTTTCTATTGGTAGTTATGTGATTGAGGCATTGTAGCGCACTCGGTTGCTACTGCTAATGTTTCAAATTCTTCTCTTGACCTTGACTTATAGGTGATCGATTGAACTTTTAAGTACTTCAAAAGATGTTTTCTAAACATATTTTTTTACCTAAATCCACTCAATCCTGCTCATTTAGTTGCCCATACTAGTGTCACTCTTTCGAGAAAAAAAAACGCCCTGTAGTTTACTTGTAGCATAAAGGTACAATCTAGTCTCTTTTAAATCTTAAATTTTGTGTCAAGAACTTGTAATTCAAAACCATTTTTTTATAATTCGAACCCCACTTGTATGTCAGTTTGTTCGGTTTTCAAGCTGAAGTAGTTCAACATCTAATCTATAACATATAAATAAAATTGGAGTGTCTGTTTGTAATATTGAAATAACCGCTTTTTACTACATGCATATGAATAACTTATACATACGGTACATACACCAAAATAACATTTTTTACAATTTTTGTCTGTCTGTCTGTTTGTTCCGGCTAATCTCTGAAATGGCTGGACCGATTCTAACGGGGCTTTTATTGGCAGGTAGCTGATGTAATAAGAAGTAAGGCTACTTTTATTTTAGAAAAAATAAATTCAAAATCCTGTAGTCTACGAAAACGAAGTCGCGGGCACAGCTAGTTCTTAATAATTAAGAATTCGATGTTGAGTACTTGCCTATTGGGCAAACTCTCCAAGCTGATTTTTGGACCTATATAACAAAAATGACGATACAAAATATTTTGAAAAGCAATGTTAAAAGCTTCATGAAAGTCTGTGAACACTATTCGATCTTAATGACAAAAAGCGATGATGAACTATTTCTTTTGATTTCGTCAATTAAGTGAATCTCGTTAACTTAGACAGAACAGCTTCAGGCTTTTATTAGCTAGATTTAAAATTAAATGAAAATACTTCGAAACCATTTTACTTGGCTCAGTTAATTCCCAAGTAATTATAAAGTAGATAGGCGTGAAGCTGCGTAAGAGTGGCTTTTAGCGCCGCCCGAGAGCAATAACTAAACGTAACGAACCATCCGCCAATAGCAGAGACTCGTGCGCAACCAATTGAACTAACAGAATTATGGACCCACTAGAAATTCTTGATTCGAATTTTAAAAAGCTTTCGTCTTTTTTTCGTATATTCATCGATTTTTTTAGTTTTATATTTTTGTTTTTCTCTAGTCCATATGATTTATAGTTTTTACGATATAAACCGGTTTAACTATTGCAAAAAAATCTAACAAGTCCTTATCAAACAATTTTGCACAACGCCATAAAAAAGTCGTATCCTGCGGAAACATCGATATGAAAGCGCTAAAGAAATCTATACAATTTATAGATCTTGGTTGCGCCCACGCATGCAACGAGCGTGTTTTACGAGTTTCATTTGTGCAAAGGCCTTTAAACGTTCAGCCTTGTGGCGCCTGAAAGATCATTACTAACTTAATTTAAATCTTAGGTCTGGTCTGCATCGGTGACTAAAGCCTATTATGGATTAATATCAGATCGGTATTAGTCTTGCTATGTATTTCTTAAACTACATTATTTTTCTAAGACTTCTTTCTAAACGGCAACTTTTTATCACATTTTTTATTTTATATCCGCAACGCAAGGGAAGTGTGGCCGTGCTTTGTTTTTGTCTCTGCCCACCCATTAGCTTCCTCTCTTTGTCCTTTACGAAGAATTTTTGGCTTCCCTACGTCAGCCCTCTAATATTAATGTATTTTATATGCAAAAATATGACCACCTGATATGTTATTAACAATTTATTACAAAGAAACATCTGGTAAAAATATATTCACAACGATGTTTGATGTTAACAATATATTGAAAAGGGTGTATCTTAACATAACACATTTTACCACTGGCAGGTTTTCTGTTAATAGCTGAATATAAAAACCATTTGGCTTCCAGAGAACAGATGCCAAAAAATGTTCCACGTTTGAAAAGACTTCATAAAACAATTGGACGTAAGTATACATGTGTGTACCAGGTTGACAGATGGGGTCGAACTGACAATAAACGTTTGCAAGGCTGCAAGGTCAACATTGCAGATGTTAAGTTTCGTAAGATAATTTAGGTCTTTTGTGCAGAATCATTGTTTAACACGTGAGATTATGGACAACCAGATTTAAATTGCTATTTGACGACCTAAACAACATTATTAAAGAGATGGGGCTATATAAGGTGTATAGCTCCATCCCACTTTCTCGTTGGCATGCCTGACATTTAAATACGACATGATAAGGCCCCTGGACTCGATATAATATAAAATAATATTCCACAACTACCACACAACGCTGTCTAGTCCTAAGCTAAGCAGAGCTTGTGTTATGGGTACTAGATAACTGATAAACATACTTATATATTTCTAAATACATACATATTATAGATAATATAGATATGAGTGAATGCCTTTTCGACCATCAAGATAATACTTTTTTTTGATGATATAAACTAGTGCTTGTCTGCAATCCCACCTGATAGTAATCAGTGATACAATCATTGATGGTGTAGCGCACTAGTTTATTCACTGTAGCCTTGAAGACACCTAAAATATAAAAAAACTGAAATGAAAGTTATATTTAAAACCTTTGATCACGTGTTGATGGTGCTATTCGCTCATTTAGGATTCTTCGTCAAGATGCTAAGAATTCCTAATATCACGGCTTTGGGAATTCCAAATGTCGTCATTCTGCCTGAACATCTCGCGTTCGCGTGGTGACAAAAAACGCGAAATAATTCAACGACTACACTGGCTTGCTTAGACTTACGTAGAGTTAATTACACATGCTTTATTATACAATACGACAAAACTATTTGATTATCATCAAATGTAAATAATACAGGTTTTTCCAATTACGGGGTTGGTTCTGCAATTACTTTTTTTTGTTACGGCTTAGTATTTATCTTTTTTTATTT
The DNA here is from genome assembly GCA_910589285.2 of Mythimna ferrago. Taxonomy (NCBI): domain Eukaryota; kingdom Metazoa; phylum Arthropoda; class Insecta; order Lepidoptera; family Noctuidae; genus Mythimna; species Mythimna ferrago. The sequence goes on along the minus strand of OU342691.1, from coordinate 5,193,600 downwards.
ATTTATTTATATAGGCACACCAACGACTTATTTACAAAACATTGAGCACAATACATTAACGAGGGCATCCTGTCTAAAAAAGTCACTTATCTATATGCACAGCATTTACAGTAGGTAGGTCTTATTAATTAACAAAGTTTTAGTTGGCTGTATATCATAAAGATTTCTATGGGTATATGCCACCCGTAATAGAGTTATTATTATTAATTACTATTACATCTGATTCAATCAATAATAATAATCAAAGACTGTTTTTTTTCACAGTTCACAGTAATTGCCGCTCTATCATCTTATATCGTTGAAGTCAAATCAAAACTCAAAAGTTATTGAAATTTATAATGTATAAATACAGGTGTTTGGTTGCTGAAAAGCCTATACTCAAACAGGACGTTTCATTCATATACTTAAATTCTTCTGTGTTGATAGAATTTAAGAAATCAAACAGTCATTCTTTACGTTCTGTAAAATGATCTAACTATTGTAATGCTGTTATACTTTACGTCATAGTATTTGTTTTTTAGTTAGTTCGTTCATAATTGTTTGTTCAAGAAATTGTGTATTGATAATTAATTGTATTCTACGTTCTTTCTCTACAGTGCACATAAATATCAATCATATTTAATCACTAACTGCTGACAGTGACTTCTTCCGGGTGAGAGTAGAAAACTGTCCCATGGGAACCTATTCACGGGGTGAAAGTATCCCCCATGCGCTAAATTTCATCGCAATCCGTTCAGCCATTTGAGCGTGAAGAAGTAACAAACACATACGCTTACAAACTTTCACATTTATATTATTAGTGTGATGAAATGGCTGAACAAGAAAAATTTTAACATTGATAACCATAAAATGTTTACGCCTACTATTAATCGATAAAGAGAATGAATTATAACTTGGAAATTTATCAAATATTTAAATTTTAGTTACCTATAAGTAAGCAAAATAGATCTGTATATTAGCTAAGCAAACTCATAAATGAAATCTGGTTAGTTTAAAATCCATAACAGCAGAAAAAACGGGAAAAAATTTGCAAAACATAACACCGGAAATTGTTTAATCCGGTAGGTAGGCCACAAATCAATAAACAACTTAGTCTCGCTTTTCATGCATACTGAGGTACAAACTCAATGCGTTACGATTCCTTATCTACAGCACTAGTTATTACCCAAACAAACTGTAAGGCATCCGGTGTGGGAAAGCACGTGCTTCCAACCACGTGAATAAACGCCGTTTCAAAATATTGCTAGTCGTAAAAATTCTATTGGGCTGTAACAAAACGGAACCTTGCAAAAAATGTCATCAGGAGTTGAACCCAACCTTTTTACAGATTTCTTATTTTTCCAAAATGTACGCTGGACTAAAAACTATAGCCATAAAAAATAATACTACGAGTATAAGCTTTACCTTATATGGAAATTATTTTTGTAATTTTGATGCGATAACGCATTAACTTGCCAAGAGCAAACTGTAATGTGGTGTATATAGATGATGTGAAGAAATCTAGTTTCTAAGACTCGATATTTAAAAATAAAAACGTCGGATACTAGCTAATGTGCGCAGGATCGTGGGATCTGTTCAAGAACTTGCAGCAAAAACACTGTAATGTGGCTAGTTCATTTATATAAAAAAAAACAATGAACTGTGGGATCCCCGCAAAACATATGCAGTAGATATTTATTTTCCCTGGTGTTTAACGGCATTAGAGGAACCACCAAATGTATTTTGGTAACTCCATCAAACAAAATAATCTTATCGAGAAATTGTGATAAACAGAATAATGTACTTAAAGTACTCAAATTTTGTGGCAACTGCACTAAAACAGTACAGAGCAGATATATTCTACAATCTACATATTATCAACCCATCATATCGATGATATAGCTATGAAGAGATAAGTGTCGCTATATTCGGCTGCAGGATATAAAACTATCCTTATGATATAATTTCTCAATGTCAATATATGTATTACTGTACTAGCTTAACCCGGTGACATTGCTCACGTGAAAGCCAAAAATTATTCCAAGAGATCATACACCTGAAATAAAAAGTAAACTATGGGCTGTTCTAGAACATGGTCTACATTTGTGTCGAATTCTTTCAGACGTTCAAGCTTGAAAAAGTAACAAACACACCTACACATATACTTAAATTCAAAGCTTTGCCTTTGTAATATTAGGGTAAACAGTGTTAAGGCGATGACATTTAAAATTACATTACACATTAAAATGTTATTTTGTCTAATGTTCTGTTCCAGACCACTTTGTTCATCTTCCGTCTCTCCCTATCATAATGGCAAAGTGCAAAGTACAATGAGGTTGCATTTAATAATCCGATGACTATTATGAGAATCATTAACACCGATATCTTAGCGGTCGATATGAAAGGTAAGTAAGACAATCTAACTGGAATCGATACAGCTAGTGATATCGTTACGCGCGTTTAATTAGCCGTACGATAGGATCATTAAGTGATAAAATTATGAACACCTGGCAATATTTGTACTAAAATTATTGTTTACAAACGGAAATTAAAGTTACTGAAGAAGTAAATTTTTGCATCGTTTAAAAATACATTTTAGATGCGCCTAATCTTAGAGCTAAAAATATTACTTGCTACTACTACCAGGTTTACTAATTTATGCATTTATTTCTTAGCGAACAAAAAGCTTATAGAAAACAGAACTAATTGGACAACAAATGCAGTACCTATGCAGTGTTAATTAGAGACACAACCAAATTTACAATTAATTGCTAATGAAATTGAATATTAGTTCAAGGATTTAAAAATTATTAATATTTATTTAATTTTGTGCTGTTTTGTAAATTAAATTATCGTTATTAATTCTTCTAAATGCAAAATATCCATTTTAAATATTACAAGTTACTAATTGTCATCCTTTTCATAAATTAGAAAGAACTATGAAAAAGAAGAACTTAAAATAATTAAAACTGTAGTACAGTTATAAATATTTACGCAATTATCTGTATCGTTTCAACGGTTCTATCAATAACAGTAGCAGTGTAAACTACCCACCCTTTACTAATACTAATCAATGGTGATACATATGTCACGCAGAGAACTACATCTGGTGCCGGGGTGCCACATCTGGTCTCCAAACCGTGTGACGTCATTTGTAATGTGGCGACAAACAGTCCATTTATTGCTTGATTGTACTCTTTTATTTATAATGTCGTCACTTTTTAGAATTTTAGCGTTTTATTTTGAAATGCCTTTTGTAATGCTAGAGTTAAGACCAATTTTTGAAACGAAATTTATTGCAAAGTTATAGTAGCTAATTGTCAAAAGCGTGTTGCTAGGCTGTGATTTAATGAATTGAAAAATGAACAGCTGGAAAAATTGGGGGTTAGTTTCATAATTTTGGTGACTTAGGTGATGTAATAGGTAGATATTACTGTTTATATTTATATGTCTATAAGCGGTATCATCACATAATTCATAAAAAAATATTTATTTTATCTTAAGCTTGGGTGTTTAACAGATCCGCAATGCAATGTCATGCTTCATTGGCAATGTTCTGCATTGAATTGGAATTATGGAATATTTAAGTAAATACATAGTTGTAAATGAAAATGTAAAATAAGAATAATACAGTGTTTGGCTTAGTTAGACTGAAATGTTTCTTCAGTAAAACAGTTGACTTACGGGTTGAACATCCAAAATAATATATCAAGAGGAATATTGATCAAGATAGGTTAATTTTGCTTAAGCAGAAAATTTGTTTTTATTAATCAAAATTTTGTAAAATTTCCTCTTAAAAATAATGGACCAACTTAAGTAGGCACTTAACACAGTTGTCACACAAATAATAATTATATGTTAAACTGCAATACTAACAACACTTGTCGTTATAGGGCTGGGAACTAACAATTAAAAAAAAAAAACTGTCTATTCGAACCTCGCGACCCCCGTATAGCAACATGTGTACAAACATACAAATGTATAGAAGTCATCCATATTCTCCAACCACTCTTATGAGGGTTATCATAAGAGTTATATTTCAAGAACCCAACGGCATGATATTCTTTGTAATGTTATTCACTTGTTAGGGTTTTCACCCTTAGATCACATGTGCATGTTTTTTGTGCCTTAAACCGTTTGTTTTGTGCCGGAATATATTAATAATTAGTATTGATCGATTTTATGATTAGATATTCGGTTTTGGATTGCAGGAATTAGTGTAACTGTCAATAAGACCTTATTCTAATAGTCTGTCTAATCTTAGATGGAAAGGGCAATCAAATTAGTCGAAATATTTATAATTTTATGTTATTTTTATATATATATTCGGGTCTGGGTGTCTTCTTTAAGTGAGTTATGTTATGTTTGAGAACGTGCCCATGATACAGGAGTAATTCAAATAGTGGGGCAAAGTTAAAAAAAATCTGTTAAATTTTAGTGCAATGATTTTTTAATTTATTATTCTTGATGAAAATTCGTTAATGAAAAGATAAAATTATATGAAACTCAATTTCGTTGAGTGGCACATGTCAAAACCGTATCGTTTATAACAAATTGGTTATATGTATTGACTATCCTGGCCAAATCCTGCCATATAAAGAACACTGCTTAAACTGCATTTAGTGACCATACTAATTAATATATCCATAACACTCTATGTTTTACAACGACAATTGTGTTTTAAATATTTTTTAGTAACACAGGCACATCTGGCAAAAGCTATTAAGATTGGACACCAAATAATACGTACAATAAAATAAAAAACTATTTTCTTAAATGACATATTCTCTTCATTTATTTTAACAGTTTCAAGAAGGGCTACAAGAGAAGTCTAAGCCCTGTGTGAGTGAGTGTGTGGTGGGTACAGTCCTACAAATTATAGTCTAGGGTTCAGGATCACCCAAGGCTGCTAGATTGTACGAAGGAGTTGCGAGACCCTGCAACGCATAGGGCAACTAAATGAAATAGGTGGATTAGACAGTAAAAGTCTAATACTCGCCCTACAAATAACTGGAGAGGAGGAAAAACAAAATAGGAGAATCAGGATTTACAAAACAAAACTATATCGCCAAACACTTAAAAAAAAAAGAGGCTCTAACGATCCGAATGTCGCAGTACAATTATGGACATCATGAAAATTTTTAATTTCTTATGTCTCTGACATATCCAGGAATTATACATAACTTCGAATGAAGAAGGATTGGAAAACTTCAACTGTATCTATATATATTTTTTGATATTGTTTTTTTGCCTAAATCTGAAAAACAAATCCATTTGTCTAACAGATTTATCAAAGACCGGGCCGAAATTCTTCTTCTTTTGTAATAATCTGTGCTTACTAAACTTATTTCTAAATTATGTCAATCCTTTTGAAGATGAAGAAATTTTAACGTAAGTGGCTTAGCCAGGTTTATCCTGGTGAAGTATATTTGTTTTTAAAAGTTTACCTTTATGATTATTTTATTCCAGTACGCAGAGAAAATTAAATGTAGTCATATAATTAAGTTGTCACATAAGTAAAAATAATAACACCCTGTGCATCAGCTTCAGTTGCAAGGACACTTATGTAACCAGTGCGTGACCTTAATTTAAAACAGTATCGATACATTTAAAAATAATTTTAAATCTTATATAAAAAAAAGAAACAAACCTTTGGCTGCAGCCTGCGTAGCATCTCCTGTAGACGTGAAACTCGACATCTCTATATCCTTAGTCAAATCCAGTTAAAAACTTCAGTAAACAATCCTTTGCATCGGTTGAGAACACTTGAAGGCAACTCTTATTGGCACTTTGTAAGACACAGTTTCGTTTCAAGCAACAAAAAAAACTAATGCACTATATTGTCATTTTGTTACGAACACGCACGTTCGGAAGTGTTTGTTAGTGCCAGTGCGCACATCCCTCCCGCCCGACTGGTTGCGCTCGACTGGCGAACGAAGCGTGGTATAAAGTTGGCCGGAGTCAGCCGGGGTAAAAAAGCACGGCGCCAGCCCAGTCTCGCCCTTAGAGATGCGCTCCATGTGATATGTGAAGCATTTTATCGTACGGCAAAACATTTTTCGAATGGGCCTCATCAATCGATGTTTCTTAACTGTTACCTAAAATATATGGTCATCTCTAGATGGATTAGCTTTGCACAGATCCAGACCCTGTACCTACATTACTTCTTACAGCTCTTCATTACTCTCATTTCACATTTTTGAAAATGAGACTTAGTCTTAATTGCATATTTATAGTTTTGACTAAGTCATCCAACATATCCCTCCGTTTAACTCCTGATTCTTCAATATGTCCTTCGGGTCTCGTTGACCAATGCTCTTTTTTCTATTCAAAAATAATTCGACAGTATTTTGTTGTTTCAGTATCGTAAAATTCAGTTTAGATTCTTACATTCAACTCTTACGACTTAGCGTGCAGTTTTGTTGTTGATTACTGGGTACTTATGGTGACACAAACTACTTCTGGTAAAAAGTAGTCTGATAATCATCTGAAAAATTTGAATGAAGAAACCCAAAACTTAATGTTTATGTCAAGCTAAAATAATAACAGAGAGTAAAAATTAATTAAATATCGATACATCGGTACGCACTGTTGCGCCAGCCGGTCGCATTCCCTGGCCGTCGGCGGCGACTTGTCGTGAAGATCGCCACACAACACCGCACTATACGGCCGTGTATCTCAACATTTGTACAAACTTACAGGCTATTTCCACATGCACATGTGAACATCCGTGACTCACGCACGCATACACATTATACTATCATTTACGTACACTTATTCGCACCGTGCACAGACGCCGCATTTTGAAGACACCCATCAAAATTCGTTTTGGATAATCGATATTACAATCATGGTCTATTATTGGACGTTATTATTCGCAGCCAGCTGTCGCATGCTAAATAGCCCGGCACAACATAAAACATAATATTTATTATCGGTGCAGTCTTACCAGATGAAGATATTATGCAAGTCATCACTGTGTAATGATCCCCGGTAAGATAACATAGGAAATTATGCTCGATCACTCTGATGTAACTTTTTACTATCATTATAACGTTCAGACATAAAACTCCTGGATAGTCATCTCCTCCAAAATGTTAGTACTTAATACATTATATCAAAAGGTCTTCTCGTAAGGAAGTATGTGCTCGTTGTTTGGTCTTGTTGTGATTTTTTCGGCTGCAGCGCAGTTTGCACTCGGCTGCGGTGGCGGCGTCCTCTTTATCATTTCTTAACGCGTCCAGATTTGGCGATGTCGATACAAAATCCTGTTCCGTCGGCTTTTTGCTCCAACGTTTCCACGATTTCTGGGAACGCGTCGCAAAACAACCAAGTTTTGCCTCCAGCCGTTTATACAGGTTTTGTCGTGAATTTTTATGGGCTCAAACAGGGGTTACCACATTAATTCAAGTCATAAGGGATCGAAAATAATTGTCTCAACAGAGCCGTCGTCGCTTATCAAATCTGAATTGCTTTCATTTTGTTCATCATCACATTCGTCGAATGCATCATTAAAACATTCTGTGTAATGTTACTGTTAATAGTCAATTATGAATTTTGTCGTCTTTGTTGTTTGAAGTATAATTACGTTTCCTGAAAGCGCGAGCTAATTAACAATACGTGTCATTCCGAAAACTTTGGCTCATAATGTTTGTATTATAATTTGAGTAGCGGCTCCGATGTGGAGGTGTGAAGGGATAACTCCCGAACAAACATAATGCAGCTAAGATAGTCAATATGGGTCCAGTATAGAGCTGGTCTGTGTAGGTGTTAGCGGCCAGGTAAAGCTTTTGACACCTAGCCATGACCGTAAGAAAAACGGCGTGAATCTCGTCGCGTTTTATTTAACGTCTTAATTTTTTTGGATGTTTGATGAGGTCTTTGAAAAACTCGGACCTGCCAAGTGTGATGTTGAATGAAATGTTGTTTACCATGAGTTCGCGCCTTCCACAATAAATAACTGCCACAGGCACGCCATACAAATTCTGAGTATCAATTTTATCTACTTAGTAATAAAGCTGGAGTATTCGGACAAAAAACATGTTCGTACGTATCAGAAAAAGTTAAAAAACTAAGTGGTCTCACTCAATGACCTGTCAATCAACGAGGCTGGGTTTAATTGACTTGCCCTTACTTCGGTCGCGGATCGTTGTTAAATAAGATTTACTGGTGAAATAATACGAGTACTAGCGGCCACCTGGCGTACAAGTGGCGCCAAATATAACTGACCTCTATCTCGCACCACTACTTGTATTAAAACCTTATATTTACTCAAGTGACAATTGGTCGTGGTACTCACGTGTGTTTGGTCTCCATAGAAGGCAAAAATGTCACACATCCTTATTGGTCCAAAGACTGAAGTGGTTCGAACATTACATGTGGGTATCATTGCATAAGAAATAAATTAATGTACCACTGAACACAAAACACTTCCTTAAAAAAATTGCTTTCTTTTAGTCGTTGTTCGGAATTCAAAATCGAGGAACGGATTCAATATCAAATAAGATTTTAATGTAAAACGTTCATTATTCTTAGTGCAGTAGAACGAAAATTCCATTGGCGATGAAATCACAGCTGATGCTCTATAAGTTAAAAGAGATTAAACTTTATGAGGACTAAGTTAAGGTCTCTTTTGGGTCAGTGGGTACGGTAATATGGCTGACAGGATTGTAGGCGCCGCGTTTGCCGCCGTGGCGCCGGCTGGCCGCCGACACCTCGTGTATTATGAACTAGCCTCGTGACCCGGCGTCGATCAAGTGGTATTTGACTCAACAAAACCAACCGATACCAGTAACTCATTTCTAAGCAAATTGCTTACGAAGAACTGTTTAATTCATTGATTAAAAATATAAGTTACATTTTATATGATGTTTTCAACGACCTAGAAGTAAATTATACAACTGTGGATATCCGACATTAATTTACAAAATCAGTGATCAAATAAAATACATCAATGTATTTAATCAACAGCACGTACAGACATAAACATGTATGAAGGCTGGCAGATCTCGGAGCCGGCACTTGTCTCACGTCCACACATTCTACATAGCTGCGGTGAAACAAAAACAAGCAAAGGAAAGGGACAGACATATCCTCAACGCTCACGCGGAGAGAAACATCGATAATTTATGCGAACATCCCTACGAAACAGGAATGCAAAGTCCGCAGTAACATATTTGAAAATCAACCTTATCTCGTTCTTATTGGAACATACTATTCAGTGGCAAAAGTATGAATAAATGCTGTGGTTGAAACAGGTGTTCGCAGCAATGGGTGTCGGAGACTGAAATTGTTTGGATTCAGCTCTAAGTCATTGGAGATAAGGTTGATTTTGGCTATTTCTGTGGTATGTATGAGTTCTTTTCGAGATTTCCAAGTCCTTCATTGCTCCCAGATGTGCATTCTGAGTGCGCAAAGGCGTATCAGTGGTTCGGAGGCTGCGTAATGGGGACGCGACGACGCCAATTAACGGGTCTTTACAAAAAATCTTTGTATTGCTGTATTTTAGAGCTAAACGTTTTGCCGTATTTGCTCATCGGCCAATTAGGAAGAACTTTTCGTTCAGAGATTCATTTAAGCAACAGATGATTAATATTTGAGTCATTTTTTCACGAACAAACCTTCGATTGTATTGTAGGAAAGGATCTGAGGTACTAGGTTACCTGCAACATGAATCACAATGAAACTCCGTAACCGTAAATTAATTTTAAAATTTACACTTAATATTATAGGTTAACTTTGTTTTTTTATTTGTAGGAGGTAATCGCAGAAAGTACTGGTCCGATTGCTGAAATTATTTCACCAATAGAAAGCTGTTTTATTCCTGAGTAATATGCTAGGTATATGTAAAAGCTAGTCCAATATAAACTTATAAAATCCGATCAAACTGTGCAATTCTGCAATCTCAGAATAACTAAGTCACAGATAAGTCAAATATTTAGTATATAAGTACCTACTGTTACCGTTACATATAACATACGATTCCAAAAAAAAGAAACAAGTGCAAAAAAAAAATAAACCATCGAAAGAAAATAAAATAAAAAAAAACAGCGTTGCCCTAATTCCGACAGGGGTGTAATCAGGTGCGTAACGTTACAAAAACGTCCCGTCTGTGATTGTGCATTGTTCGAGAACAAAGGCCTACCTGTCGCTGCTGACTGTACACTTGTCTTATTTGACAACGACGTGCGCCGGCGCTCGCATCGGAACCCTCTTGTGTGAAATCCATGTTTTTACAGTATTCTGTTTTGTTCACACTTTAATTGAATAAGAATTATTTATAAGTTTTTTTTTTTGCAATTTATTATTATTCTGTTGGATGTCTTTCGACATTGCGATATGCTAGGGTTTCGGTGTTGAATTTGTAATTTAAGGGAGCGAATTTTAATTTCAAAAACATGATTGATACAAAAATATATAACGCCTGGAATAAAAGACTAACATCAGTTGGAGTTGGTGTTTCAAACTAAGCTTGAAATAGGAAGATAAATTTCTGGTAAATAAATTTTCTTTCTTTCCAAATTTTGTAATACTAAACTTTAATGTAGGTACGAGTTTGTAAGCTACAGTTTAAAATAAGTGAACAGTTTTAATGTAAACTAGGATCTAACTGCAGGTGCAGTATTGTACCGACTTCGTGTCTGTATATGTTATAAGAAATTATTTGTAAATAAAAAGCTTTAGGTAGTTTGGTATTTATGATTTGTATACTTATTATCTAAATCTACACTCTACTAAAGACTACTGGACCGATTTTAAAAATTATTTCACCAATAAAATGCTACTACAAAAATCACTGAGTGACATTATAGGCTAAATATCTTCTACTTACACACAAAATTTTACAGAAACTAGTACCTAATTTATAATTGTAAGTATACCGGATAAACTTTGTGTGACAAATTCCATTACCAATTTAAGTTCGAATTATATAGAGACCCTCTAATTAGAAATGAGAGTACTAAAATACCAAGCGATTTTTAGTGTCTGATTACTGACTTAAAGAGAATCATGAAATTACCTAATTTTACATTCCAACAAAATTAGTCGTCTCCAATTTACAAGGTGTCGCCAAATGAGTACAGATACAAGAACTAATTCTAAGCTGTAACCTAAATCCCAGCACCTGAGAACGCACCTGCGCTTGCGGCGAATCCTTTCGTTTTTTTGTGCACCCACCTGCGAGCAATGCGGCCCTGTGCTATTGTGCAACGGAGAACAGAGAAAGGGATAGAGAAGACTTCGGATATACAAAACCTCTATATCACACAACTGTGTCCTCTGCCAATGGCTGTTTTCACGGGCTACACACTGGCACTGTATTTGCGATGGATCAAAGATACCCGGTTTAGCCAGATTATCTTGTGCAGCGGCCAACTTGAGACTGCAGTCGGTTCAGAGATTTCCAGATTGGCCACTGTAGTTCGTGCCCCGGTGGCAGATGTTCTGTCGGAGAGATGAAATTTGGAGGAGTGGAACGATAATGACACGATATCATCAGACGGGTAGTTTCATTTATCTGGCGATGTCGAGTTGTTATAAACCAACAGTTTGTATGCGTTATGCCAGCGAACAGTCTCGAGTAAGTAAGTAAGTACCTACTTGTGCCTGTTCCTTCTTGGCCATTGTTCCAGGGCCCCGGGGATCTCTTTCGCATCACCTTTGTCCCCAGCAGGCTTCGACCCTGCTGAGTAGGCTTCGACCTTGCTGAGTAGGCTTCGACCTTGCTGAGTAGACTTCGACCCTGCTGGGCAGGTTTCGACCCTGCTGAATAGGCTTCGACCTTGCTGAGTAGGCTTCGACCTTGCTGAGTAGGCTTCGACCTTGCTGAGTAGACTTCGACCCTGCTGGGCAGGTTTCGACCCTGCTGAATAGGCTTCGACCTTGCTGAGTAGGCTTCGACCTTGCTGAGTAGGCTTCGACCTTGCTGAGTAGGTTTCGACACTGCGGACTACTCATCGGGTATGCATGCAAGAGCTTTCCACGAAACATCCGTGATTTTAGTACCTAATAGGATAGTCAATTTCACCTCAATGAATAGCTTTAAAACGGCTTTAAAAATGCAAATGCAAATTACGTCTGAGAAATGCCACTGTTCGCCTCGTCAACTGACATTACTTGAACATTTCACACCAGAATCGAAAGTGGTGACTAGACTAGTAGGTACCAGATCTTTTGAATAGATCAGACATGGAACTAAACCTTATGTTACCCATGCTTGCATAAGCATAATCAGCTTTATAATGTTACCACTGCTGGGCTCAAGCCTTCTCTTTAGGAGAGGGAATGGGCCGTAATCAACCATGCGGGCCCAGTGCGGCTTGGTGGATGTCACATATTCCTTGCTTGACTTGCTTTTAACTGTTTTTTGCTTTCCGCGGTACTCGGCAACAGTCGAGTCTACCTTTGGCATAAGAGATTAGAAAAGGTTGAAAAGGCAAAAGATAGATTAGATTCTATGATATGCATATTACTATAATTGAACGATTGAATGAATATGAAATAAGGCTATCTATATATCTAAAACTTAAAAGGTACAAATGTACAAACTAAAAATAATAATAAATACAAACGAGTAGGAAAAAATTTATTGCGCATCAAAAAAATCATCCACATCGATATCAATGGGAAAAGTGCCCAGAACGCTGCCAAAGTTACTTTATAGCTACTTGTATATTATTTCACCTGTAAGTATATATTTTTGGAAACTTTTAAATAACCATTTCTCATGTAGTTGGTATTATATAAATTAAATAAGTGTAACCCGCTCTATTCCTTTCCTTGTTCTGCACCTTCTCATCCTTCTAGTGTGTGAAGGACGATATTTTATTTTTTTACATAAAAGGTGTGATTCCATAATCTGATTAACTAAGCTTTTTTAACGTCCAAATTGAGCCCACAGGTAATCATACACTTATGTATCAATTAAATAATGTTACAGGTATTTTTATGAGCCTGTTGGTACAAGTTTGGAATTTATTCTTTAAGATATTAATAAGCAGTTTAGTTTACTAATATTATAAATGTGAAAGTAACTGTCCATCTGTAACGCTTTTAAACTACTGAATCGATTTTGATGAAATTTGGTACGAAGGAAGCTTGAAGTCCAAGGATGGACATAGGCTATTTTTATCCGTCTTCGACTTTGAGTTCGTAATATCCGACATTTACTCGGGTTTTTTTTTTTCGATGGGAAAAATCATTTTATGACAACCCCCGCTCTTGGGCGGAGCGGGAGATAGTGTCAGACTCTTACTGACTAAAAAACCCATCCCGTTCCTTCAAGCCTTCATACCGGGGCTCGAGCGCCCTTTCGGATAACCCTGGCCCCAGTAGGCTTCGACCCGGCTGGGCCCCTGCTGTTGCTGACAACTCCTTGAGGCGCGCGGGAACAGCGCGCGCCGTCGACGACTTGGCCTTGGTCCGGACAGTTACCGGACGGCCGGACAGCGAGCTACCCATTGCTCACTGTCCGCAAGCCCGCGCCTACGGTGGCCGGAAATCGGGATCGGAATCCCGGCGGCGGCGAGAGGGCCGTTGCCTGATGCGGCCGGCCTCCTCCTTAGCGAGCATTACAGCTTCGCAGAAGTCGGCGACCGCCTGCGACTCCTCCTCGCTCCGGACCATGGCCTCGACCAAGGCCCGGCGCGAGAGGTCTCCGCCGCCGATCACCCCCACGAGGGCACGGCGATGCTCCGCCCAAGCAGGGCACACCGCGATTGTGTGCTCCACCGTGTCCTCCGGGCGTTCCGCACAGTGGTGACACCCGGGACATTTACTCGGGTGAAGCCGCTGGCAGAAGCTAGTAATATTATATTGGCGAAAATTTGTGTGTGTGTGTTGCTTCTTCATGCTTGTACGCCTAAACGGATGTAGATGAAACTTGGTACATAGGTAGATAATGTCCTGGAATAACACATAACATACACACAGTATATAATAAATAAATAAATAAGATACTTTTTATCCCCAAAATATGTTCCATTGGGACTATTTGGGACAATGTTCTTTATCACGCGGACAAAGCCGATGGCAGCAGCTAGTTGTTTTTTTGCTGTTTCAGCGTGATTTGAAAAATTGAAAATCTCTCCAGAAGATAAGATTGAATTATCTTTAATTGTGCCAACGGTTGAGAGCAGTGTTGGCCGAGTGGTAACGGCCCGGACTTACGAGTTGTAGGTCGCGGGTTCGAACCCAGCCAGGCGCATTATTTTGTGTAATTTATTTCATCACCGCTGCTCTCAAAACGGTGAAGGAAAACATCGTGAGGAAACCGGCATGTCCTAGAACCAAAAATTCGAAGACATGTGACATTCACCAACACGCACTGGGCCCGCGTGGTGGATTACGGCCCTTTCCCTCTCCTAGAGAGGAGGCTTGAGTCCCAACAGTGGGAACATTAAAAAGGCTGATGATGATGATGATGATGATGATGATGATGATGTGCCAACGGTAAAACTTGATAATTATATTATAGAAAGCGCCAGATAACCGTGGAATATAGTACATTGTTCTTTTCCTACCCGAAAAACAAACAATGAACTGCTTTTGATTACTAGATCATGTAGTAAAGGATCACGATACATTTCGATTCAAGACAGCTTTATATTTATTTTCGTTTTTGAAATTATGAATGTCATACATTTGTTGACATTCATAATTTCAATGGTCAATTTAATGACCGTTATTCCACGTTTATCTAGCACCTACCTTAGCTACTATAACACAGTAAAAAAAAAATAAGTATACTTATAATATAATATAATATATTATTCTGTGAGAGTTTTTAAGAGATTTAGAGATTAATTAGTGTACTGTGTAACTGTGGAAGGTATCTGAAAAAAAGAACATAGGCAAGAAGCACCTCATCATCATCATTTCAGCCAAAAGCTCCGTCCGCTGTTGAACACAGGCCTCCCCCAAGCGTCGCCATAACGACCGGTCCTGTGCGTCTCGCATCCATCGGAGTCCCGGAAACACTTAGTACATATGATTTAATAATGCTTAGGTACTGTTATTTATTAAACTGGCTCTTGTAAAATACACAACAGAGACTGCTCTATATTTTGTTTTAGATACTAGATACTTACCGTTTTTATATTTATTATTTATTTATTTCTTATATACTTTATTGTACATGCAAACATAACAAAGTAAAACTTATATCTAAAACACGTACAATGGGCGGCCTTATCGCATTCCGCGATCTCTTCCAGGCAACCTAGAATAGACAGTAATTGTTAGAACATGATATGGGGCTGTCATAAGTTCAACAATAAGCATTAGGTATTTTAAAATTATTTACATTTATATTAATTATAATTGATAGATACACAGATACATACATATGCAATATAATACATACATAAATACATACATACCAAATAGGTATATGAGCAATCATAAGAAAGGACGACTTTCGATAATCACAGCGACAAGTATAGTGATCCTTAACAAGTCTCTTGAAGGCAGGCAACGATTGAGCGCGTTTTATAGCATCCGGTAATGCATTCCACAGACGGGTAGCCTGGACAGTAAAGAGTTTTTTTCTAGGTCATCCAATAATTTCTTCCGCTCTAGTATGGAGCAAGAGGGCGTGACAGACTTTTCTGACTAAAACCCATTCCTATGCACCTTCTTTACCTTCATTCCAGGGACTTGGGCTTTTCTTCCGCTCATTCCGTAGCCCGAGTGGTCTTCCACCCTACTGGGCGCGTGGAGAACACTACGCACCGCGCCGTCGACGACTGGGGCTCGATCTGCCCCCCCTAGCCAAGTTACAACCATTTCGTTTGCGTCGAACGCCTCGAGTTGGCCACGCTCGCAATTCTATTGTTCCTACCACTTGACTGAGCATTGAGATGACGTCATTCCCGTACATTTGAATCTTTCTACTAGCGTTAACGATTGCAGATTAGCAACTTGGCTAAGGGTACTGTTACCGCACGGCTGGACTGCGAGCTAGCCAATGTTTGTCGTCTGCAAGCCTACACCTGCCGTGGAAAAATAATAAGCTAGGACAGTTATTCTTCATCAATTAGAAAATATATTTCTTTTGGCACCAATAAAAAATAAAGGAATATGTCGGCCGCTTCAAACCACAGTAAATACTGATGTCAATCAATACTGACCACATCAAAGCAACGTTTGCGGAAACGCTGCTCTCCTGTGAGGTCCGGTGTAAAAAGTGGCCACTTCACATGACTAATGACGTCATCAATATCTCGGCGGCCCCCGACACATGCGCGCGCGCCGCGACACATGTCATCGGCGAATGGAATTACGACGCGCATTTCCGGTGCGAAAATGGTGCGAACGGTGGCGGTTGTGATATAGTATGGATGCATATCTCAATATGTTTAACACACTATATCATACTTATATAATAAAGGGAGTTTGTGAGTGGCTGGATGTATTTTTATAAAATTTTGCACTTTTTATCCCGAGAGTATGATCCTTTGGGTCAATGTTCTACTTTTACGCGGACGAATGATAACAGATAACCGTTAGGGCCGAAAGGTTCTGGAGTGGCGACCGCGTACCGGAAGACCGGAAGAAGGCCTCCTACAAGGTAGACCTGGTGAAGGTTGCGGGAATCCGAAGGATGCGGGACGAACAGGATCGTTCATTGTGGCGACACTTGGGGGAGGCGTATGTCCAACAGTGGACGTCTATCGGCTGAAATGATGAAATAATGACGCGGACGAAGCCGCTGGCAGCATCTAGTTATAATATACATATTTGAACAATACTGGTATTCTCACACCAGTGACAGCCATTTCTTGTCCAAGCAATAGGCTAGTTGCCGTAAAAAATTTTCGTCTTTTAGATTATTCAAAAATAAGGGACACGTATTTTTTTATTTGTAAATTAAACCAATAATGACAAAGATATAGCCCATTAATGTTACGTGTAACGTCACACCGTGCTGCATTTTTTCGCACATTTGTCATATTTTTTTGTTTAATCGAAAAAAGAAAAAATACTTGTCCAAAATTTTTTTTTTATCTAAAATACGGACTAAATAAAATGTAATTATTTTGACCCTGGAAACTATGAATTCTTAAATTATTACTATGAATTCTTAGTTGTCTGGAAGAGGTCGCGGAATGCGATAAGGCCGCTCATTATCTGTACATATGTGTTTTAGTTTCCTTTTGCTATGTCTAATGGTGTACTTACAATAAATAAATAATTTTGCAGTAGTTTTCGTTCGAGAATCTCAACGATCCATACAAAATCAACGGTGTACTAACCAAAAATCAACATTGATTATTCGACTAAAGTCTAACACGTCATTTTGCGCACGAGTAGCAAAAAAACGGTAGGTTCTGTCAATTTGACAGCCAATGAGCCGGATGCCGTGTTTAATTAGTACCAAATTGGTACCACATTTAACTTTATTGGTATTGGGTACCACTGTGTTTAGAAGACTTTTTTGTCCTCCATAATTTCCGGTGGTATAATTACTGTTTAATTTGTTTATGAGTTCAAGATTTATGGTTGTAGTATCATTAAGTACTGCAAAATCAAAAATTGAAAAGAAATTGACTTGGAATTAGAGTTGCCACCAGTTTCTGAATTGATAAGTTGAGTATTTGTCAATTTATTCTTTAGCCCACTACGGCTAAAAGGTAAAATTGTGAACTTACATATAATAAATACATTTATTTGTTCCGTACGGGAATCGAATCCACGACACGCAGAGAAGCAGTCAATAGCTCTATCACTTTACCAAACGTGCCATTAAAGTTAGGTTTCACACTTTCCTAACTCCAAATCTCAATTCAAGAATCGGCTCTTCGAAAGTTAAAACGATGAATTCTTTGAAAACAAACACTAAAACCTTATCTTCCCCCACTAGAGCCATGGAGAATTTCTGATAGGGATACCATGGTCTTGTAACGCAAAGAGCAACTAAAGGACAAAGTTTTAGTCAGTTAAAGTATAAGACTTCGAACCACCCTAGAGCGGTAGAAGTCATTGGACGACTCCCCACCTCAAAAATACCATTATTTCCTGAATAAGCCGCAGTAGTTTCAATGACATCTTATCATATATGCGTATTTACTTAACAATACTTTTTTAATTTTCATTATGAATAGGCTCGCGTTTGACTACAATCTCACCTAATAAGATAATGTGGCCGACGATAGAGTACGCTTGTTTAGAAGTAACCTATTCACTCTTCAAGTCTTGACAAAAAAATCTTCGTCAAACGCGACAAGTGTCTTGAGTTCCCCTCCCGATCGTTTAACATATTTTTTGCCACATCTCTCTGACATACGCCCATTAACCGTCTCCCCTGGTAGCAGAATATGACACCTATATTTACAGATAACACCCTCAGTTTGAGACTAATACTTCTAATTTGATATTAGTCCCTAAAGACAATTGCACTACATTGTCTACATTACAAGTTGATTGAATTAACTTTTTGCTAAGTAGAAGTCACACTTCTGTGACTTCTACTTAGCACTTAACTTTAACTTTCTGCACTTGTATCAAAGCGTTCACTTCTGAACGCTTTGATACAAGTGCAGTTTGTCATTGCGGCCGAGGCGGAATTCGCACAAGTCGTATGCGAGTGTATTATGGAGCCGTGGGCTGCAGAAATTACCTAACCAAATTAAAAATATATTCTTCTACTTTCTTTTGAAGTAAGAAAGAAAGAAAACTATTTATTCAGCATACACACTCGTGGATACACACAATGTAGTAACAACATGTAGACACTAATAAATTATTATAATATAAAAAAAAAGACAACTAGCAATGTGTGCCTCACGGCGGCGCCAAATAGGTCCAGTTCAGCAATAATGCCAGACAACTACATGGTAGTTGCCTGACGCTGGTTTTCAACTGAACCTTTTAGTGAAGTAGATTTTGTTTAGTTTACTTGGCCTTCAGTCTTGACTTCAACCAAAACCCATGTAGCTATTTGTCAAAAGTGCAAATTATGATGAAGAAGATAAAGTAGATGGTGCCGAAAGGTTCTAGAGTGGCGACCACGTAAAACGCCAGCTTTGGAAGGCCTCCTATAAGGTGGACCAACAATGCGGTGGATGCGAGACGCACAGGATGGGTCGTTGTGGCGACGCTTGGGGAGGCCTATGTCCAACAGTCTTTCGGCTGAAATGAAGGCCGACAGGGTCCATATTGGTCATACTATATTTTTATACCATCTATGTACATATGGAATGCAATAAAGTATTGAGTATTGAAATAATGATGATGATGCAAAGTATTGGGCACTGACTACGTGATATTTCTGTCCATGTCAATGCTTTACATTTTGGTCGTTACGATGAACTTAATACTATTCTATCGGAGTTCCTGCTCTAAAGTATACAACTTAATAAATCGGACAAAACTACACGCACGTATATTTTTAAGATCACCAACAGGATTGCCTATCTCTGAAATCTTATCTTGTAACTTGGATCTAAAGATATTGTTAACGCATGCTGAAGTCCGAATTAATTAAGTGTTTGCTAATTAATTAATGTTAATTGGTGTACCAGTAACATGTAAATGTATAAATGAACCAGTTGTTGTTGCTTTGGCGAGTTGTGGGCCGTAAAATCATGTCTCTTGTTTTGTCAATTAGTCTACTGTGAGGCTCTAGTAGTTTCCTTGTGTGATCACATCAGAAATTAAGATATCCGCAGGAGAACCAAGGTTACCGACATAGCACGAAGAATCGCCAAGTGGTGATGGGCAGGGCACATTGCTCGCAGCACAGATGGCGCTTGGGGCCAAAACGTTCTGGAGTGGCGATCGCGAACCGGAAGACGAAGCGTTAGAAGGCCTCCTACAAGGTACCGATGACCTGATGAAGGCTCTAGTCAGATTGGCGCAGTTTCACGCGTGTGTAAGTAAAACCTTAGAGTTCCTGCAGTCTATGCACCTTCGTCATGTTAGGTATAAATAAATTGTGTCAGCAATAACTTAGGTACCTAATAAGTAATTGACATTGATTTTGATTTTATCATAATTAAATAATCTTAATTAAGTAAGTAATCCAGACGTAAAGAGACTTTGACCACTTCTGGATTAGTTCTGCTTTTTTTTTGAAACCTTCAAAAGTCGCTTGGAATTTTGGTGATAAAGCCAGGAGAGTAGGAGTTTTACCTCATGTAGGCAACTTAGCCGCCAAACTAAAATGGAACTGTCACATGTCGCAACAAATTTGGGCAACGGCAAACACTGACGGAGCCGGTGATGCTATAAACCCAGAAGCAGAAGGCATGAGAAGTTGGACTCCCACCTGAAGGATTGGCCAAGAGTAACCTCGAACAGAGAAGAGTGGAAGAATGGAAGGGAAACCTTTACTCTGCAGTAGGACACAACAGGCTCATAATAATCTACACTAATATTATAAAGAGGTAAAGCTTGTTTTTTTATTTGTAGGTGGCTAAAGAGAAGAATACATGGAGTTGGTGGAGGCCTTTGCCCAGGGAAAATATAGGCTAATAAAAAAGAGGTAATCTCTAAAAGTACTGGTCTAATTGCTAAAAATTTTTCACCGATAGAAAGCTGCTATATTTTATGTACGCGGCCGAAGCTGTGGGCAAAAGCTAGTTATCAATAACAAGACGAAGACCTCAGCCCTTTTCTACCAAAGCTGTATGACAACTTATGAGTTGTAGGTTGCGGGTTCAAACCCAGCCAGGCGCATTACTTTGTATAATATATTGGTGAAGGTGAAGGAAAACTTCGTAAGGAAACCGGCATGTCCTAGAACCAAAAATTCGAAGACATATGACATTCACCAACTCGCACTGGGCCCGCGTGGTGGTTTACGGCCCATTCCCGCTCCTAGAGAGGAGGCCCGAGTTCCAGCAGTGGGAACATTAAAAGGCTGATCATACTTATACTGTACGACAATGTGTAGCGAAACTATAATGTGTAGCTTAACGGAACGAGGATGCTTAGCAGCGTCTTATTAGCGGTACGCAACACCCGCGTCCTTCACACAATTACCTCGCTCGCGACTATCGCTCACTTTCTTTCCTCGTATCCCTCGCACAAACCCCCAAATCCTAGCTCCGTTAGCCAGGCTAGGAAAATGAACTGATCTCATTGGTGGTTTTTTTTCCTTACGCGTCATCTAGCTACCGTGCACCACATGTCTGGTGGAAAAGTATGCTAACTTCGTTTTACAATTGTGTGCCCGCTAAAAACTTAAAAAAAGAGCGTCATAAAATGATCAAAAAACAATTAAATTACCGTAGTATTTTTCCCTTTTCCTTCTTTGAAATCCAACCCTCTTTACAGACAGTGTAAGTTGATACATTAGTATTTATAAACTTATTCTAAATTGAGTTGTCTTCCTCGGCTCCTCTACATGAGACATTTCTATCGTATCTCCTTAGTTTTACGTAAATATCACAGAACATCGGGGCAATATTTTACAGCTCTTCAAATAAAACTTGACACACGGTAACTCCGATTTATTTACGCGTGTTAAAGCGTTTATTTAAAAATAAATAAATATAGATGCGCCATCACTCATTGTCGTGTAAACTCAAGCAGTTGTTTCGGAAGTCCGACATCCTGATGTACGCAGGGGTTGCCAACGTTCTGTACAAGTTGATCTACCGTTTGTGTAAACACAGCCAGATTGCAAAAACGTTCTGCTTAAAAAATAGGAAAAGAAAAAAAAAATTGTTCTTGTCCATAGGATTTGATTTTTTCTTAGTAGAAAGTAGCTTCCTATTTTTTTTTTTTTCTTTTTTATTATTGATGGTTTCGCGCTTGACCGCTATCTCACCTGATGGAAAGCGACGATGCAATTTTTCTGTACAATTCTCTAACAATGTACATTTTATGATCATCTACAGTATGGTGTTTCATATTTTGTCGATTTTCGATTTTCATTTGACTTTGCTCCAAATCTTTATACCAGTCATGCACAGTGTTCAATTATTCATATACCAAAAATCACCATAATCGGTTAATATTTTGAGGTCGTACAACGCCAATAAAGTTTTGAACTAAAATACTGCACTGCGGCTAGTAAATACTTAATAAAATTGAGAACAAAGAAATGCTAGCAACTTTATTAATAACAATTAGCTTTTATCCGCAGCTTTCCCCGCGTACATAAAATAGCCTATGTCACTCAAAAATAAAGTAGCTTTCTAACAGTGAAAAAATTTTAGCAATCAGAGCAGCCCCCCTAGCCAAGTTATAACCGTTTCGCTTGCGTCGAACGCTTCGAGTTAGCCGCGCCGCCAATTCTTTTGTTCTGACCACGTGACTGAGCGTTAAGATGACGTCATTCCCGTACATTTGAAGCTTTCTACTAGCGTTAACTATTGCAGATTTGCAACTTGGCTAGGGGTACAGTACTTTCAGAGATTAAATCCTACAAACAAACAAAAAATAACATAAAAACAAACCTTTTTATAATATTAGTATAGACTTACAAAACAGAGTATTTTAATATTAAGAAATTGAATTCATGCAGACTGCATGAATGTTGATAACATCTGCTTATGCGTCAATAGCGTAGAACGGAAGCCGCGTGCGAGATCCAAATTAGTTCATGTTGATGTTAAGCCTAGTCACTCCTCGGATGCACTTCACGTGGTGTTAGCTAGGGAAATAAATTATTTATGAATTACTGTATGATAGTAGTAAGTACAGCGAGTAAGAAAACACGGCGGGGCCAAATTTTCATCGATGACTGCCTCGGTGATATATTTTTTTATAATTGATTTCGTAGTATATTTTTTTTACACAGTCTGCTCGATAATGTCTTATTATATGTCATCCAACCATCACTTAAAGCAAGTCATTCTATCCCTAGGGAGATAATGCAGTATGGCAGATCTTCTGAAAGGAAGGCTCGGCCCCGGTACGAAAGGCAACGAAGTAACAGGAGTGAGTTTTTAGTCAGAAAAAGTCTGACATTATCTCCCGCTCCGCCTAAGAGCGGGGGATGTCATTGGATGATTTTCCCGTCTAAAAAAACGACACAAGAATGAATAGGGTGAAAGTTGTTACAAAATGGCTAGCGTACTCCATCGTCTTCCACATTGCTTACCATCAGGTGAGATAGTGGTCAAATGTGATCCAATAAATAATTTAATAGGCTGGCGTTTGATCACCATCTCCTCTTGTGGTAAGCGATGGAGCACGCTTGCCTAGAAATAACCTATTCACTATCGACTTAAAGACCCCTAAGTCGTAGCTATCAGGAAACACAGACTCCGGCAGGGAATTACCGTACAACTGAAACTGGCGACGTTCTAGTACCGAGACGAGATGACTTGACGAGTTACACGAAGATCAGCCAGTTATTACAATATACCGACACAAGTGGAAGGATAGAACAGAGCTTCAGGAATTGGGTACTTGCCCGTGTGTGTTTTATACTAATCTAGCTTTTGCTCGCGGCTTCGCTCGCCTACATAAAATATAGCCTATGACCCTTAGGGATAAAGCAGCTTTCTATCGGTGAAAAAATTTTAGCAAACGGAC
The DNA here is from genome assembly GCA_910589285.2 of Mythimna ferrago. Lineage (NCBI taxonomy): Eukaryota > Metazoa > Arthropoda > Insecta > Lepidoptera > Noctuidae > Mythimna > Mythimna ferrago. The sequence goes on along the minus strand of OU342691.1, from coordinate 5,170,131 downwards.
CAGCACGCTTAGCCAAGTTGTTATTCTGCAATCGTTAACGCTGTCGAAAAGTGATGAAACGTATGGGAATGACGTCATTTCAACGTAAAGTCGCGTGGTCAGAACAAACGAATAGACAATTCGTAGCCAAGTTCACATCGTTCAAAATCGTTTCTACAATGTTTAACGCTACATTGTAGAACGAGCGGCCGACTTAGGCGCGTCAACATGGCTACCAACTTATCGTTTTCTACAATTGCTGTCACCGAGGCGTTACCGATTAGAGAACGGAATTCGACACAAACTGGTTGTAACTTGGCTAGGCAGGGGCAGTACTTTCAGAGATTACCTCCAACAAACCAAAAACCAAACTTTACCTCTTCATAATATTAGTGTTGACAACCAATAACACTAAAAGTAAATTTTTTTCTGAAAACTGCATCAAGATTGATTATTAAATGAAGCAGCAATTAGCATTTCAAAGACATATTTTTATTAGGAAGAGTAGACGCTCGGCGGGAGTGAGAGTTCATCATCATCATCATCATCATATCAGCCAAAAGACGTCCACTGTTGGACATAGGCCTCCCCCAAGCGTCGCCACAACGACCGATCCTGTGCATCACGCATCCATCGGATTCCCGCGACTCTGACCAGGTCATCGGTCCACCTTGTTGGAGGCCGTCCAACACTGTGTCTTCCGGTACGTGGTCGCCACTCCAGAACCTTTCGTCCCCATCGACCATCTGTTCTGCGTGCAATGTGCCCTGCCCATTGCCACTTAAGTTGAGTGAGAGTTAAAAAGAGTTATTTAATTAATTTTATTTATAACTTACTACTGCCCAATTTCGAAATCCTCTCAGGATTTACATAGGCTTTGCTTTAGAATCAATATCATCAAATTTTTCTTTCGAATAAAGTTGATCTTTAGACTTTGAACTTGCACTCAACTGAAACACCTGTTAATGATTTGCAAACGATGATTATATCATTTTTTGGTAAATCGGTTTTGATAAGAATATTTTATAATAGTCGATAACAGTCATAATGTTATCATAGCTTGCAAATCGCGATGTTAGTTTCATATGTAGGTCGTTCAAATGAACTAAGTGCTTTAATACTTATGTCTAGTACAACCTACAACAGTATCCACCTATATTTTTATGAAAGGATCATTAAGTATTGAACTCCCTTCTCTCTCGTTCTTCTCTCTTCTCTTCTTCGTTCACTACTCAATGACTGGCATTGCTGCCTACGCTCATGTCCACGTTAGTTTATTTTTTAAGTATTTTTGAGTAGATAGGTATACAATATTTTGACTTATTAACTGAATCCTTGGAAAATTCGTATCGCTTGTCAAATAAACCAGGATAAAAATCGATGAACGCGGGTGAAGAATATATGGGAATACTTGGGGGAGAGCAGTGGTAGCCCCACAAAACAGATGAATGAGGTTAGAAAGGAAATATTTTCTGATTTGTACTACAACGAGTGTCGCCGCTTGTCTCACACCCTTTAACTCCACTACAGGTAATAAACCAATACGAACGCGCGTTACGCAACTAACCGACCACGCACACTTAGATCGCAAGTTTGCTATTGGTAGTTGAACTATGAGCATTGCCCTACTTTGTGGCACTCGGCCTCGATCTACGAGTTGTAGGTTGCGGATTCAAACCCAGCCAGGTGTACTAATTATGACATCAACAAATCCGCACTAGGCCCATGTAGGTACGCGTGGTAAATAATGGCCTATTCCGTCTTCTAGAGAGATCTGAGTCCCAGCCATGGGAATATTATAAGGCTGATATTGCTATCATGGGGGAAGATTTTACCTAGCTATTCATCGTCATTTATACCGCGAACTTCGAAGGACTGGAACAGTTTGCCTGCTGCGGTCTTTCCGTCTGATTATAATTTGGGTGTCTTCAAGGCTAGAGTGAATAGGCTCTTAATAAACTAGTGCGCCTCACCATCAACGATTGCATCACTGCTTACCATCAGGCGGGATTGCAGTCAAGTACTAGTTTATAACAGATAAAAAAAAAAAAAAGCTGTGGGATGGTAATGGCTAGAAAAAAAATCAACGTGTGTACGATTACAATATACATATTATTATTATATTTCCAGTCAAGAGAAGTTATTAGCTGTAGAGGAAGTATCCTTACTCCACCAAAAAAAAAAAGTCCAAAACAGTGAACCGCCCAAGACAATAAGCATCTATAAATAAACAGTGGATCGATATCCAAATAGACATATCGACCAGATGGCCGAGGATATCCTGTTGGAACAGATTGCCCGCGGTAATTATAGTTTGTAAGTGGCGCGTGCGCCGGGCACACACTCGCGAGGCGTCAGAGTTGGTGCAGGGAGCCTTGTCACGCGATCCTGCACTTTGTCCTTAGAACTGAGCAAACTGTACCGGATGCGTAGCGGAAGTATGGACTATGAAATCAAGGTCAACAGCGGGCTCTTGGACAATAAAAAAAAAAAACTAAGCAAGCGCGAGTCGGACTCGCTCACTGAGGGTTCCGTTCAAACAACTAAATATGTAGTTTAATTTCCGAATTTTGTTGTGTTACATACAACTACTGTTAAAAGCGACCTATCAATAATAAAAATAACCTATATTTTTTTTAATATTTATTGGATCACATTATTGGATCACATCACATCACTATCTCACCTGATGGTAAGCGATGTGGAAGACGAAGGAGCACACTAGCTATTTTGTAACAATTTTCACCCTATTCATTCTTGTCTTTTATTTAGTTAAGAAAATCATCCAATAACATCCCCCACCCTTGGGCGGAGCGGGAGATAGTGTGAGACTTTTACTGACTAAAAACCCACTCCTGTTCCTTCGTTACCTTTCGTACCGGGAAGATCCTTGGCCCCAGCAGGCTTCGACCCTGCATAGAGAACATAGACATACATTCTTTTGTGTCTTGCAAAATACCTATCTGGATTTTTTTAAAGCAGTAAGCAAAATTCTCTCCTAGTTTTGAAGCCATCATTTTGCCATCTGCATCACACACGTTGCATGGCTACCATTGGCTCCTAATCTCCCCCGCAACGTCCTGAACTCATTGAACACAAACAGTCAGTTGTTTCGAACCTAAATTCAGGTTCGAACCAGATTTTATTATCAGAATACGGTGAATATTGATACTATAAAGCCTAATAAAATTGATAATAGCGATAGCACTGGATTAGTATTAATTTACCATATATTGCACATGTGTTGGAGAAACAGGTGTCATATTTATAAATATAAGGTATTTTATTGAGGATTTTCGAAATAAACCACAAATTGTTTCTCTGAAAACAAAGATTTGTTTTATTCAACATGCTTTTACAGTATAACAATTATCGTTTAACTAAAATTACACTTTTATCTCACCTGAAAACAAAGAAACGACATTTAAAGTTCACTAATATCGCCTCCTCAATTATGTCCCTTTAATTATCTCTCTACAAGTTTTTATAACAATAAAATGCACAAAATAATCTAAACATCATCTGTCATTGAATGATACGTCACCCCGTATTCACAGCTTAAAAATTAAATTAATGAAATGTCATTTCCAAGGAGGTTATTTCATTACATCTCCCCCCCATAGGAACGAAAATTCTAAATAATATAATACAAACAATGCACCTGCAAGTTATCTTTATACCTATTCGTTTTCTTCTACTTCATCTTCTGCCGTAACAGGTTGTAATTTTGTTATGTGGAATAAAGTTGATTCTGTTTTTCTGTTGCCAGTGTCAATCTTATAAATGGAGTTCGATACCTTCTCTATTATTTTGAAGGGGCCTATTTTTAATTCGTCTAATTTTTTCCTGTTCAGTCTATTTCCATTTTCTACATATACACTGTCTCCTATCTCGAACTCTTGTATTTTCCTATTTCTATCAAATATTTTCTTGTTGTACTTGTGAGATTTTATTGTATTCTCTAATGCTAATCTTCTATCAGCAATCCACTTGTCTTCCTTTTCTATTGTTTCAATTTCATTTGGCAAAATACTGACATTTGCACCATCCAGTAAATATTTTGGTGCAAAACCTGTAACAGAATGGTCTGTTTCATTATATTTCTGTACACATTCTCTTGCTACTGTTGTCCATGTTCTCTTATTATTTTTCTCATTTATTTTACATCTTATTTTATTTACTATTGTTTGGTTTAATCTTTCGTTCAAGCCGTTCGAAAATGGCGTATTCACAGCTGTAAATATTAGTTTGATGTTATTCTCCTGCAAATACTGTTTAAATTCTTTTGAGTTGATGCCTGGATATTGGTCTGTCAGAATTATTCCAATCTCATCTGTCTCGAGTACTTTCTTTGTTAGTTTTATAAAGTCACTTGCGTTCTGTGTTTTTGAAGTCACAATAAACGCATATCTTGTGTAGTGGTCTACTAAAAGGTGTAAGTATTTTTTTGTTGACCTAGATCCTCCAAAGCCACCTATAGTATCCATTGACATTATCTCAAATGGTTTTGTTGCTGGTGCCAGTTGTGACATTAACCCAAATTTTCCTTGACATCTTGATTTATTTTTTATGCATATTTCGCATGTTTTACAAATATTTATGATATTTTTTGTTAGGTTTTTAGCTGTATATAGTGGACTTATTTTTTTCTGTAATTGTCTGATTCCAATATGGCATAAATCTTCATGCACCTTTTTTATAATTTTTTTTACTAAATTCTTCTGAGAGTATAATTTTTTCAAGTTTCTTTATTTTTTTATAATAGATTTTATTTTTATGTAGTAGATTTGTATTAAATTAACTATTTTTAATAGTTCCTCCTTATTATCTTCTGATTCTAATACAGGGTTTCGGCTCAAACAGTCTGCTTCTATATTTTCTTTACCAGGTATATATTTTACTGTAAAGTCATATTGAGATAGGTAATATGTGAGGTCACCCAATTCTTCATCTGTCCTGTATTTAATATTCATGTTCTCTAGAGGTTTGTGGTCTGAGTAAATAGTGAAATGTTTTCCAATTAGCCAGTGTTGCCAGTATTTAACTGCTTCTTTCATAGCAATACATTCCAAATATATGGCCTTTTTTCGTTTTTGAGATTCGTTTAGTTTTTTTGAAAAATATGCCACTGGTTTGTCTTTACCGTCTAGTTGAGTCTGTTTTAATATTGCCCCGATACCCTCTAAAGATGCATCTGTAAAGATTTTTATTGGTAAGTCTTTGTCGAATATTTCCAACACAGGTTGAGAACATAAATATCTTTTTATTTGATTAAATGATTCTTCACACTTCTCTGACCACACAAACTTTTCATTTTTTCTTAATAAATTATGTAATGGGTCTAAAATAATTGCACTTCTTGGTATGTATTCATGGTAGAAGTTAATTTTTCCCAAAAATTGTCTGATATTCTTTTGTGTCTTAGGAGTTGGAAAATGTCTTATCGAGATCAAATTGTCTTTCAGTGGTCTTACCGAATTGTTCTGAATTACATGGCCGAGGTACTTTACTGAGTCTGAAGCAAAGTTACATTTCGTAAACTTCAATCTAAAGCCTTCTTGTATTATTGCCTCTAATACATTTCTTATGTGTTTTATATGTTCTTCAAAGGTGTTCGAGTATATCAGAATATCATCAATATAGTTTACGGAGTATCCTGTGAGATTGTGCTTTCTTAGAATATTGCTTAAAATTCTCTGGAAAATTGCTGGTGATGTTTTCAAGCCAAAGGGAAGGCAGGTCCACTGGAAGTGGCCATCTTGTGTGACAAATCCTGTTTTATATCTATCTTCCACCCGTAATGGTATCGCCCAGAATGCTGAGTTTATATCCAGTGTAGTAAAATACTTACAATTTCTAGTTTTAACAATCAAATCATCTATTAACGGAAAAGGTTGAGCTTGTGGAACAACAATTTTATTTAGTTCCCTGAAATCTATACACAAGCGGGATTTCCTATTTTCACCCTTTTTAAATGCCAATGTCACTGGAGCAGCGAAAGGACTGTAGGATTAGGATAGGATATTTGCTCTTCAATTTCTAATTTATCTTCTATTGTACATCTGTATGGTCTTTTACTACAGTATCTATTTACTAGTAAATCTATGTGAGCTTCATAATCTCTAACTGTTCCTATATCATACTTGTCCTTTGCAAAAATTGTTTTAAATTCCTTTATTGTTTTCTCGATCTCAATTTTCTTTTCATTATCTAAATGGTCTGTCATACTTACAAACTCTTCTGTTTCTATGTGTTCATTAAAATTTATTGCTAATGTTTTTATATTCTTTTCTTCATTTCTGTTATCTTTAGACATTTCATCTATTTTATTTGTTCTTATCTTTTGTTCTATCCGCAAATCCTCGTTTTGGGTTAGTTTGAATTTCTTTATCATATCCAATCCGATTATAAAATCATCAAAATATTCATTTTCTACTATGTATACATCCACCTCTTTTTCTAAATCGAATATTTTTATTTTTATTGTTATCAAGCCATCTGTTTTTTTCACACCACTAACCGTTTTCATATATGCTATATTCTCATTGTCCTTTTTTTCTTTTATTTTAATCAGTCTTGAATTTATTAAAGAGATCTGTGAGCCTGAATCATAAATGCCGCTCACTTCTAGTTTATTTTCTAATAAGAGCTTGATTTTCATTAATGGTGTAATTACTCGTTTTTTTTCTCAGTATTTATATCTACTTCAATAATGGAGTTGTTATTTACATTTCTGGGTTTAAAAACTTTTTCAGATTCATTTTTATTTTTTTTGAACCAACATGACTCTTCCGGATGATATCTAATTCCTTTGTCCAAAGATTCACAAGTGTTACATGGCTTCTTCTCATTAGTTTTATTTTTATAAAGGAATGTACAACTCTTTATTGTACTTGAGTTTTTCTTGTACATCATACCTTCATATTTTCTTATCTCATTGAACAAATCAGTAGTGTCATTGAGTTCATCTCTGTTTAACCTATTTAAGATAAACCCAGGTAAACCTGTTGCAATAAGATCTATTATTGTTTTGGAGTCTATCGATTTGTTTATGTCTAGCTTAAGCCTTTCTTTTCTAATAGCGTAATCAATTAGTAGTCCTTCTTTATATCTAAATGCGAGAGCATATGTAACTTTATCCCATCCTCGGTTTTTAAAAGTTTCTAAAAATTTGTCTTTCCATTCATTCCATTCAGCCTTTATTGTTAGTTTTATGGCCATCGAGCTATACCAATCCAAACAAGATTTTTCTAAAAATAATCTCAATACATATATCTATTTTTGTTTCATCTTTTGATATATTAAAGCGCTCACACTCCTTTTCAAAATTCTCAATCCATTGCATTGCATTAGGGTTCTTGCTTGTGAATTTATCAATAATAAATTTCTCTGAAATATGTTTTAGGTTATGTTGATTTTCTTTCTTTGTAGTAGTTTCTATTAATTTTTCCAAGATATGTTGCAAATTGTCGTTTTTGTCTATTGGTTGTTTTGTGCTCATTTCTTCTAAATATTGATCTAAAAATTGCATATTACCTTCCTCATCTCTATATGTTTTCTTAAGATCTTCATCCAATTTTATCCATATTTTTCTACTTTGATGCCTTTTCTTTATACTATTTTTTATTTTTGAGAAAGTATTCATTTTGACAATATATGTATGATGAATCACCGGCTTCAGCTCATCAGGTAAAACATAACATTTTCCTTCTTCTGTAGATATTGAGGTTATAGCTAATACATTTGATTTGCCATCATGTGAAGCTATCATCGTAAACTCAAATTGCAGCCGGTCCATCTTCTTTTAGTTAACAAAAATGTCGTTTTATAAGGTATTTTATTGAGGATTTTCGAAATAAACCACAAATTGTTTCTCTGAAAACAAAGATTTGTTTTATTCAACATGCTTTTACAGTATAACAATTATCGTTTAACTAAAATTACACTTTTATCTCACCTGAAAACAAAGAAACGACATTTAAAGTTCACTAATATCGCCTCCTCAATTATATCCCTTTAATTATCTCTCTACAAGTTTTTATAACAATAAAATGCACAAAATAATCTAAACATCATCTGTCATTGAATGATACGTCACCCCGTATTCACAGCTTAAAAATTAAATTAATGAAATGTCATTTCCAAGGAGGTCATTTCATTACATAAATATTTAATGAACACAATGTAGTAGAAATACGTCTTGTACATTGTGAATTACTTAGTATTGAACCCACAGAAAAGATGAAACAGGTTAGAAAAGAAAATAATTTTCCGATTTGTACTACAACGAGTGTCGCCGATTGTCTCACGCCCTTTAACTTCACTACAGGCAATAACCACCACCACGCACACTTAGATCGCAAGTTTGCTATTGGTAGTTGAACTATGAGCATCGCCCTGCTTTGTGGCACGCTTGCCCCGCCCACAAGGCCATTCTAACCTTTTTCATCTGTTCTGTGATTGAACCTATAGTATATACACTCCTACTTTTTAATTAGTACACAAAAAAATGGGGCTGTATCTGTACCCGTTACTGATCATATTTTTGTATTCAAAAGTAGAAAAAACTGAAATCCTAAAATTGACCACGAAAAGGTAAATTCATCATAGATTCAATCATACGTATAACAATTGCTAGTAGAAAATACTGCGGGCATTGTTTTTCCATTTTAATCGTCATTTATTTAATCAATATCCTGCACAATATTTCCATAAATTGAGAGACATTTTGGAATAAACACAAACGCTAATAAGTTTGCTGTTTATGAATATTATTTATTGAGACTTTATTTAAATAATAACAAGGGCTTTTCTAATAAGCCCTTTAAGTATTTGTACTAATTAAAAATTAGTGGTGTATAAGTCCACTTTAATGAATCTTTAAAAAATATGATCATTGTTGCCTTTTCTGACGAACTGTTGTTTTTTATTTTACCACAATACTTTAACAGTGCCTACGCGATACCCCTCTACATAAAATAATAAGTTCAGAACACAATAGATGTCGCCACGTGGTTGTCACGTGACGGCCACGCGTCAGTCTCGACCCGGCTGTCGAAGGGGTAGCATCCATTATGTCCTGCACGCGCACGCGTACTTTAAAAACGGAAGGGTGCTCGTTTCTCTCGCTTGGACGGTTTGTTTCCTAAGAATTATGGGCTTTAGAAACTAAATATTGCACTAAAATATTTCTCAGATCATTAAATTAATTACGTTTTTTTTTTTTGACATATGGTACATGCTTCATATCTTCGATCTGGTTGTGTGAGAAATAAGAATGGCTAATAGGGACATCAGATATACGATGACATGACTTATTTCCTTTACTAAAAATGTCGAATTTCACTATCTTTCTCAAAACAGAAAATATCGTACATAATTAAAACCTTTCAAATGTCAGACACCTCTTAATTTTGTACAAACTTTAATTCATTATTTAATATTTCGTAATATGTAAATTGCGAAGAAAACCTGGATGAGAAAAACACAACACAACATAATAGGGCTGACAGGGGCCTTTGCCAAACGGCAAATAGGTAAAGATTTTATAAATAAAAATCTTTAGTAAGAACTAGTGACCCACCCCAGCTTTTCTCAGTTGCAAATTATGCACAAGAACCTTTCTCGCTTGTTGGTCTTTCTATTAGCGAAAACCGCAACAAAATTTGTCGCGTGGTTTAGGAGGAATTAGCGGATAAACAGACCGGACGCAGATAGTGATTTGTTATATTATGCAGGCCAACAAGCAAGAATAAAAGAGGATAACTTTCTTCGTCGACCCTAAGGCCGTGCACATACGCATAGCTTCACAGAAGCATATTCAAATACAAAACCATGAAACTCTTTCGACGAAGCGGCAACGGCACGACAGCATGACGTAGAACAGTAAGCCTCAGTAACATAGAACAAGATACAAACAGAAGACAACAAGAACAAACAGGTGTTCAAGGACCACCCACTCTTAAAAGACAGTCTGAAAACTCAACCAAATTAATACCAACAATTTGACGCATAAAGCACGAGAGGAAATCTCTCGGATGGATACGATAAGTCTGTGTTTTGATGACCAATCGACACCAGCCAAGATAAATATCAGGTGACGCACGAATCGCATCATGACCAGATGTGCTTCAAACTGCACTGTAGAAACCTACGATTTGATACATTGACTATATTGCTGATTTCAATTTATAATCTGGCAATGTTGGCTTCGATCAATCGAGAGCAGTGGTGGCTGAGTGGTAATGCCTCCGACTTACGAGTTGTAGATCACGGGTTCAAACCCTGCCAGGCACACTATGTAATTTATTTCATTACCACTGCTCTCAAAACGGTGAGGGAAAATATCGTGAGGAAACCGGCATGTCCTAGAACCAAAAAATCGAAGACATATGACATCCACCAACCCGCAATGGGCCCACGTGGTGGATGATTACGGCCCATTCCCTCTCCTAGAGAGGAGGCCTGAGTCCCAGCAGTGGGAACATTAAAAAGGCTGATGGTGTACCTTTAATTATAAGATTTGTAGAAAGATCAATACAGTATTAATTAATTTCTTTAGCTTTCTGATTGATAAATTCTTCCGAATTATTGTCAATAGTGCACTTAAATAAATATGTTTGCTATTTTTTTTCCTGTGCTAAGGCTTGTTATCTATGAACGAACTGGTGTATTTTCTTTACACCTTTTATTGGTCAGCTTCTTGCATTTTTTAACCATAGTGTGCTGTTTGCTCTGCTAAAACGTTACCTATGTAACGCACAAAACGTACTCGTTAAAATATTGACGATCAATCACCGAACTTTCTCAAACCGATTTTCATCACATCTATTTACCTTGTCATCATTTTCTATCACTGCTAATCAGTTAGTCTCGCTACCCGTATTCACCTGTATTCCAATATTCTCTTTTAATCACTAATTGATCGTCGAGAGGATAGGCTCGTTCTTCAGCATTGTCATTTAAACGTGGCAATACTGTCAGAATCACAAGTTTGACACCACCGATACTAAGTACAACAAAGGTCACGACAAATCATAGCAGGCATTCGGCACCAACGCATAACCAACCCCTCAGTCGCTCAGATGGCACGGTGACTATGTATTTGTGTGGACAACCAAATAACATAGCAAGCTTATAACTGAGTGAATTTTCATGATACAGTTATGAAATGTGTATAGATTCTTTGTATAAAAATACTAGATACGGGTTTCGGGTTTCGTATATACTAAAAATAATGTTGTATTTGTAGGTTAGGTTAGATTAAATATTTAAGTTTCTTAGAATATTGTTAATTGAATTTGTTTGGGTCGTGGTTTTAAAACATCCAATAACTACAAAGACAATATAAATTCCGATTAAACCGATTATGAATGTGTCTAGTCTATTGTCGACAACTATTTTTCTGTTACTCACTATTTTCCACTTGTTTACCTTACCACGCATTCTATCAATAACAATAAAACACATGGCATCTAAGTTTTCAACACATGCCAAAGATATCACAATCGCGTAGCTGCACAATACAGGTGCGTACGGAGTCGGATAGTGTTTACAATCGGCACGGACAATCGTCCACATATGGTGCTGAATGCGATGATATCACACGCGGCTAACAAACGTGTTTGTTTCTTGTTTAGAACGCGGGCCAACGGACTGCTGGGTTCGGTTACAGTGGTAAGCGGAGCGGGTATCGCTGAATTCTCAATTAAATTCATGGTTTATTGAATAGAATAGAATAGCATTTAGTCGGCGCAAGCAACACAATATACCACAACATAAAATAATAATAAAACCAGAGTACAGAAATACAATACAGTTGCGTTAAAAATGCCCGAAGCGAAAGGGTCACCAACTCAACAATTCCTGGGCGTCAAACCACCAGCGTTGATTTTCAGCTGGTATTGAAATCTCATATGATTTATAAGGTCTTGAAATTGTTAAACAAATTCGTATGTCAGAAAAATGACAAATAAATTGGATGCTCTATACAAATCAAATTAAATAAAGTACAAATGCCAATAAAAAAGAAGGTAAAGTAGTAAATAAATGTCAAAAAATATATAAATAATTAAATATCTTTTAATTATTTTTTTTTTGTTTGGTATTTAGTGTGGAGAGAAAAAAGAAAGAAACAAGCAATACTTACCGTTAGTTATAAGAAATTATAATTAGGGTTGAAACATTGAAAATGAGAAAATAAAATTGCTGTTCAGTGTATTTTGGTAAGTCATGCAAATATACTAGTCAAAACAAAATAAGGGCCACCACGTTTTTATAGTATTCTGATGAAAATTTGAGATTCAAGGGTTGATTAATGATTCGACTGGATAAATTAATTGATTTTTATTGTAAACAGCATAAAATAATGAAGGACTTTCTCCGAAAAAAAAAAATTACTCCCACTTTTTCTAAAAACTAACATTTGTGCAAACAAAAAGTAAGGAATAAAAATTAAGTGAAAAATAAACAAATTGGGTATTGGTAGTTTTGTGAATTTCCTCAATATTTTGTGTGCCCTCCTCGTTTTCTAATGCAATCTTGAAGCCTGGATGGTACACTCTCCACCAGGTGTACCACTGTTTCTTGAGGAATTTGTTCCCAGCTTGATTTTAGAACGTTTATTAGCTGTTTTTCATTGTGCAAAGGTTGGTCTGTGCTTCAAACACTGCGTTTTAGTAAATCCCATATGTGTTCAATGGGATTGAGATCCGGCCTGTTTGCAGGCCAAGGCAACGTCAGTATACCAGCCTCGTCTAGGGATTCCCCGGTGGCCCTAGCTGTATGAGCGCGAGCATTATCGTGCATCAGACGGAATCTTGCGCCGATTCTTTACGCATATGGGACCACAAGGGGTCATATGACCTCCTCGATTTAATGTTGAGCCATAATTGTGCCTTCGTTGAGAATTACCAACTCGGTTCTACCTGATATAGAGATTCCTCCACACACCATAACGTTGAGGCCCCCAAATCTGTCACTTCCATGGATACAACCATCCGAAAATCGCTCACCTTCACGCCTCCAGACCCTAATGCGTCAGTCATCACTAAAAAATGTAACTTTGCACTCATCCGTAAACAATATTGGGCGCCAGTCACTCATACCCCATGCCAGATGCTGCCTTGCGATCGATAATCGGTTTGCACGATGAACACGTCAACGGAATCCGCACTACGCGTCTCCTGGAGAACTGCTGGTTCTCGTGTAACCGATTTCTAATCGTTTGATCACTAACACGTGTACCCGTCGCCTGCCGCAAACGGTTTTGTAAGGAGCGGGCTGTAATGCAGCGTTCTCTGCGTGCAGTCAAACGCACGTAGCGGTCTTCCTGAGCGGTATTTGCTCGAACTCTGTCAGATCCCTGTCTCCTGGTTAGGCTCTCAGTCCCTCGGAATCGATTCCAAGTATTCTGATTCGCTCGCCAAGAAAAACCCAGACGCAACGCAACAGAACGCTGCGAATGGCCTTCTTGAAGCAATGTTACGGCCCTAGTTACGGTTGGTAAGACCATATGTCGTTGGATTCTTGGCAAAACTTTATTAAAATGCTAATTCAGCCACTACATAAACAAAACTTAACTATTCTTCACAGAATCGTTAGTTTGGCGAGTTAAAATCCGTTTCAAAATTGGGTTAAATTCAGTGGCTACAATAAATTATCAAAACTACCCACTTTACACAGTTAAGCAGGTAGAGAACACTCAAAAAATGTTTGTAAACGAATAAGGTAACTCTACAAAAACATTCAGCTACTTGAGAACGCATAAAAAATAAATTATCGCTGTCGTTGTTAAAAATAACAAGTGGCCCTTATTTTGTTTTGACTAGTATATAAATAAGGTATATGATACCCAGTAGGTTTATTAAAATTTATTTGTTGTATTGTTATCTTCATAGTGTAGAAGTTAACCTTATGTTGTAACTAATTGTTATCTCCATATTGTAGACTTTTACCTTACAATATTATAACTGACATATAGACTTCGTTATAGCTCTAACCTTTTAAAATAGAAGATTTTAGATGTAAACAGAAATCACTAGAAATAATACAAAAACTAAAAAAGAAGAGACGTAGTTAGTTACCAGAGGGATCTCTCACTACTTTTGGGTGTTCCACAAGGAAGTGTATTCGGACCTCCACTAAAAAAAAAATTTGGCAGCAAATGATCAGTCTATTTAAACCCTAAAAACCTAAAGTTAATGTTCCTTTATAATATTGGATACCAATATTGGACAAATGCTTCCTATTGCGACAGTTATTAGCAATATTAGTGAAGGCATTCAGGTTATCGCTTGCCTGTTTCTTCTCACACATTCTCAGTGCTTTCGTTGACCGTATTATTTGTACAGCTTTGAAACTAACCTAATTATTGAATGTTACTGTAGTAATAGTGCGTAAATGTAAGAGATCTGGGGGGCCTAAAGAGCTGACATATTAATCATGAACCCAGTATCTCCAAGTCTCCAAGAAGCCTGGGGAAGCCCATCAAGGACAGAATCTTTAATAAAAAATAAAGATCTATTAAAAATCTTTAACCATAACCAATCCGCTGCACACAACATGTTCGCACCCTACCGCGGCAATGTGCGAATATGAATTCAAAATCTTTGGATGTTGCTAGAAATAATATATTGATTAAGTACACTTCACACGAGATTGTTTGCATTTTCCCAACACGACGTCTGTTTGTGATCGGCAAAACAATCATTCGTCATGAGATTATGCTTGTTCGATGATAAGTTGTACCTATATATGTCTTGCTCATCTAATTTCTATAAAATTCACACGTACAGTTTGAATGTGCGAAATGGACTTAACCAGTTATAGTCTCTTTGTATTATAAGCTTTGTCCACATAAGTCAATATCATTGTAGGTTTATTATTACCTTTCTGATGTCTATGGTATTTACTTACTCATTTAATATGTCACTAATGCCAAAATCTTTAATGTTCAAAACGAACACCTAGCATAGTTTACTTTTCTACCGCAATATTTGTTTCTGTCAGCCTGTTTCATGCTACTGCTGGGTAAAGACCTCATGACTTTTGTGTTCTTTGATTTGGGATTATTTATAACTAATAATATAAATAATCCCAAATCAAATATCATCAACCAAGACCACTCTGTCGAGAGTGAACGACTAAGGAGGAGGATAATTAATAATAATATAATAATATTTCACAACCATCACACAACACAACAATCAACAAAATTTTATTTACTTTGAGCGCCTTGTCTTTGCAGTTTACATTTTTAACCGTATTACCTACTTATGCATACCTAATCTAAAAAATAACACTGAGGGTGCCAAAATTAGAGAGGTCTCCTACATTTTTTAGATTGTTTGATCGGTGCTGAAACTTTTGAATTTTTAATTGATTCCTGATTTTGACTAAAAAGGACTTCTTTCTTCAAGATCTAATGAGATAATGTAAATCAATCGACAAGAAATATAAAGAAACTATTGGATGCAAAAATAACCGGACTTAATTGCTTCTTCTACTAAAAAATTCCATTCTCCAAACAAGTTTCTGGTCTTCTGCTCTTTGTTTCTATAAATGTCTAGACTCGAGTCGCGTGCTATTGCTACATAACTCACAATTAAAAGACGAAATTGATACGGACACCGCAGATATTCGTAGACAACTGGCCAAAACATATAAAATGTAATTAAGGGGAGGAAATTCCGTAACGAAAAGTCAAGGTGTTGTAATATCGTGGCTTTAGGATCATCAGCTGCGAACGAAACACATCAGGTGCTCAAATTCGTGAGTAAAGGTGTTCGGAAGGAACAAAATATATTATTTAATGTAACAAAGGAATTCAACAGTGATCGCTTTCGATCTAATTGCCGGAAACAGACGGCAATATTAAATTATACCATTAAATAGGTCAGACCATTATCTTTGCATTAACCAAACGCAGGTCTAACTCGCGAATGCACCTTCCCGCGTAAATGTCAAATGTCATCGCAGTGTTACTAACCGTTTTAAAAAGAAAATAAACGCCCATTTCATTAAAATTAATTTCACAAAACTACAAGGTATTTACTAACTTGCATCATTAACTTATATGGCTTTTAAAAAAGGTAATAATTTTCGAATTTATACCCTATTATTTGAGGTGTTCGGAAATTGCCAAAATATTTCGATGGGACAATTGCGCGACTGTTACCAACGTCAAGTGCGTGAACGCACTCTCGCCCAGCTGTCTCGCAATAAAGCCACGTGCGCGACAAAAAAATAAAAAGAATGAGGGGGGGACAAGATGGCGTCGGGTCTCGTGCACTTGACATTTCCAATTAATTTGCGCGGGACATCTGTGTCGTTAGCAGCTGAACGCTATAGGCTATTTGGATATAATGCGGATTACGTAGTACGCATAACGACGACTGCCTGTGACACAGAGGGGTTGCTCTTATTTTAGGGTTGCGAAATTTTTGGAAAGGATTGTCCCCTTTCTTACTTGCGTCAGCAATTACACAAAAGTTTATTTTTAACCGTACGTGAATGAAAATTGTTGTTGAATGAAGTTGATTAAGAAAGAAAGCTGTGCGTCATACGGAAACTTTTCTTATTGACGTCATGAATTGCCTCAAAGGGGTAATATTGTTATGCTTTGAAATAATATTACAAAATGTTGTTTTGTACTTTATTTGGGGAGTAACGTCATGGTATCGTAATGTTTGCAAAACAGGAGGGTGTGGTAGGGCTTCTTTCCTTACAGATGGTTGTTACGAAGACTTGGGAAATGTTTCAACCCTAGCGTGGAATGGGACAGTGGGATCGGATGCCACGCACCACGTGACGAGTATGAGGTTTTTGTTCAATATCAATTTGCGTCGGACCAATTACTTACATTATGAGATGCAGTTTAAAGGTCCTCCGTGTGATAATCGGGAGAGCAATGTGAACATAGCCGTTATTTTTAAATACTGATCGAGGAATGAAAATGCTGGTAAACCTTTGTATTTTACGACGAGTATCTTGCAGTATCAGACAATAGAGTACTCTGCAGGAGAGCTTCGGCAAATGGCGTATCCCTGAACGTAAACCAAGTGCATGTCTTTAACATTAACACTTTCTAATTTATATGTAGCCAGTAAATTATGAGTGATTTAGAATATTCGAATAGAATAAACTAAAACACAAAAAAGCTAAAAGCAACAAGAAAGACAAAACAAACAACAGTAACACAAAAAAAAAACTTTATTGTACCTACTTACAACAAAATATGTAGTAACAAAAGCTTAAATGGTACAATTGGCAATAAATAAATAAACAATGGCGATCTCGCTGACAGCGATGTATACCAGACAACCTTTGGATGGATTGTAAGAATTTAAATTAAAGTTAGGCATAGTCTGCGGTCCGCGTACTGCTACTAAATTTACTTACTTATTATCTACTTATATATTATATTCCACAACTATCACACAACTCCGTCTAGTCCCAAGCTAAGCAGAGCTTGTGTTATGAGTACTAGACAACTGATAAACATACTTATATATTTCTAAATACATACATAATAGATAAATTACACCCAGACACAGAACAAATGATCATGCTCATCACACAAACACTTGTCCTGGGTGGGAATCGAACCCACGACCTCCGGCATAGCAATCAGGGTCAACAACCACTAGACCAATAGGCCAATTAATTTAACATTCAATAAAACTAAACTAATAAATGTAAATATATACCCCAGGACCATACCTATTGGTTGTTTTTTTTTTTTTAAGTTAGGAAATCATCTAATGCCTTCTCTTGCTCTAGAGCTTGTCAGCCTTTTATTGGCTAAAACTACATCTATGTTCCTTCAGTTGGCTTTGCGTTCTAGGACCTTAACCTTTTCAGAATTCGACCCTTGTTCCTTGTAGGCTACGACGATGCTGGACACTGGACCCCTATGGTTGATGACATCTCTTTGAAGCGCGCATGGGATACTACGCATCATCGACGACTCCGGTTTGGGCCGGACGGTTACCGGACAGCCGGACAGCAAGCTACCATTGCTCATCCGCAAGCCCACGCCTACGGTGGCTGATTATCAGCTTATTAGTCAGGGTCTCGACAGCTGGGGCGTGAGGATGTCCTTTCCCTCACACGTTACCTGGTGACGAACTTGAATGTTTTCCACAATAGACCAACAGATACCATATTATAAAAAAAAGAAAATTCACTGAACTACACAAGACAATTTACTACTAATATAATAACGAGGTAAAATTTGTTTGTTTATTTTTATGTTTTTTTTTTTGAGGAGTTATCTCTGGAAGTACCGGTCCGATTGCTAAAATTTTTTCACCTTAAATAAGCTACTTTATTCCTGAGTGATATAGGCTATATTTTATGTACCCGGACGAGGTAGCGGGCAAAAGTTAGTCAGTAATAAATAATTACGAATATCAGTGTCTTGTTTGTGATCACAGTAGATAAAAACATTTTTTTCACAACTAAAATGTTAATGGATATCAATGTCCCGCTTTTTTTTTTTTTTTTTTTCGATGGGAAAATTCATCTTATGACAACCCCCGCTCTTGGGCGGAGCGGGAGATAGTGTCAGACTCTTACTGACTAAAAAACCCATCCCGTTCCTACAAGCCTTCATACCGGGGCTCGAGCGCCCTTTCGGATAACCCTGGCCCCAGTAGGCTTCGACTGTCTTTCGCAGTGGTTTTTTCCATTATGAATTGATCCACCCTCATATCCCAGAGTATCATATGAGTAAACTAAGGGATTACACAAAGGGGGTGGGCAGTAGTCCACCTGTGGTCCAAAACATATTGCGACCGCAGACACGCATGCCAAATTGTGATTATTGTGAAATCCTCCAGATGTTTTTTTTATTTATGAAACATTTTAGGGGACACGCCATTTTTATTTATAGCGCATAAAAGACTTACGTCAAAACAAATATTTCACAAAACTTTGTCAACGGTATTGTTAAGGCTTCGGCACGTTACAGGAATGAATGAAAGGAGCCATGATGTCATAATTTCAGAAGTTGTTCCTATTTTAGGACTGACATTCGTAATCTGCGTAGTTTTTTGGGATCGATTTCCCAACACGAGAACACATCATCACCAGCCTTTTTAATGTTCCCACTGTTGGGACTCAAGCCTCCTCTCTAGGAGAGGGAATGGGCCGTAATCCACCACGCGGGCAGAACACATAGAATTTATTTATTTATAATATAAAAATGAATCGCTAAATGTGTTGCTAAGCGCACATCTCGAAAACGTAAGTAGGGTAGAGTAGGGTAGAGTAGGATAGAGTAAGGTAGAGTAGTGTAGAGCGGGAGCGAAGCCGCTGGCAAAAGCTAGTTTTTATATAAAACACAGAAGTATAAGTAGAGTAATAAATAGTAACGTAGCATAAAAGCCCTAAGCCATAAGCCTCCAATACGTTCTCTCTCTGTAACTCAAAGGTTTTCTTTGCTGAGTTAAGCTCGCCTTTGTACGTCTGTTTCTCCATAAATGTTATGTTATGTCCTTGTGTACACAAAGTTCAGTACAATAAAGAATTAAGAATTAAGATATCCTCGAGTGGGCAGTAATCGTCAGAACATATGGGGCTGTCATTACAATACGTTATTTATTTATTTATTTATTTATTTATTTATTTATTTATTTATTTATTTATTTATGTACACACAAACATTTAAAATCGAAAAGAACAAATAAGAATAAAAGAGTACAAAGGACCTGCTTATTTCTAACGAAATTTCTTCCAGCAGACCTGCGACAGGACAGTTAGATAAGATATGTAGACACAGTGTGTATAAATTAAAAAAAAAAAAAAACAAACAAACAAACAAAATATATAATTAAATAGACTATATTATTTAAATTAAATCTCATAATACATACATGTATAACAATAACAGTAAATAAATGTACACAAGAATAGATAAAATACATAAATTATAAAAATACATATATTTATGATAATATGTATCTATAATATAAAAATGAATCGCAAAATGTGTTGGTAAGCGCATAACTCAACAACGCCTGGACCGATTTCGCTCATTTTTTTTTTGTTGTGTTCGTTATTATGAGGAGAAGGTTCTTATGGAAAAAAAAAATAAAATTAGGGTAGTGCAGGGTAGAGTAAGGTAGAAGAGGGTAGAGTAGGGTAGAGTAGAGTAGGGTAGGGTAGAGTAGGGTAGAGTAGGGTAGAGTAGAGTAGGGTAGGGTAGAGTAGGGTAGAGTAGGGTAGAGTAGGGTAGAGTAGGGTAGAGTAGGGTAGAGTAGGGTAGAGTAGAGTAGAGTAGGGTATAGTAGGCTGAAGTAGGGAAGAGCGGGAGCGAAGCCGCGCGGGCAAAAGCTAGTCTATAATAAATATCTTTACGAGATGGTAGAGAGGTAGTGTTCCTTGACTAGATTTTTGAAGACAGATATATTTTTAGCGTCTCGGATCTTAGCTGGAAGTGAGTTCCATAGTCGTACTGCATGAAAAGAGAAGGAGTTGGAATAAAAATGGGTTTTATGGGGTGGGCAATTGAGATGGTATTTAAGGTGGGATCTGCATGGGGCATCGGCAGGGCGAGTGAACGAAAAACGATCACGCAAGTAGCCAGGATAAGCAGGATTGAATAGGATGTTGTACAGGAGACATAATACCCGAGTGTTCCTACGAAGACGGATAGGGAGCCACTTGAGATCCTTGCGGAATTGGGAGACATGGTCGTATTTTCTTAGGCCAAAAACAAAACGAATGCACAAGTTTTGCAAGCGCTCAAGCTTATTTAATAGCTCCTCAGTGGCATCCAGGTAGCAGGCATCAGCATAATCGATGATCGGCTGAATAAGAGTTTGAGCTAAATATTTTTGGTTTTAAATGGGAGAAACTTTTGAAGGGATTTAAGACTGTGAAAGGAAAAATGTACCTTACGACTAACCTCGTCAAGAGAGGTTACCGTCAATTAAGACACCGAGATTCTTAGCTGTATCAGTATATGCAATAGACGAGCCGTTAAAGGTTAGTGGCGTCAAGGCAGAAATGTTAAGCTCATTGCGATAGTATCGACTACCTATGATCATAGCCTGGGACTTTGAAGGATTAACCTTTAAACCGTAAGACTTAGCCCACTGATCAATACTCTCAAGGTCACGATTCATGGCATTGATCGCTGAGTCTGCTTCTGCCAATGTGAAGTGACGATACAGCTGCAAATCGTCTGCGTAAAGATGGAAGTTGGAAGTGATAACCTTAGAAACAGTATTTATAAATATAGAGAAAAGAAGAGGAGAGAGAACGCCACCCTGAGGAACACCAGCAGTGAGATCACACCAATCAGAGAAAATCTCATCAAGGCGGACACACTGAGAGCGACCCCGAAGATAAGAGTTGAACCAGGCTAACGCAGAGGAAGAGAAGTTAATAGACTCAAGAACTCCAAGCAGTATGTCAAAGTCTACTGAGTTGAATGCACAACTGAAGTCAAGTAGTACTAGTACAGTAAGAGATTTGTTATCCATAGCCAAGCGAATATCATCAGTGACCTTCAGAAGTGCAGTCACAGTACTATGACCAGAGCGGAAGCCAGATTGATAAGGGGAAATTATAGAATGTGAAGATAGATATCTTGTGATTTGACCATGGACAATGTGTTCGAGAACTTTAGAAAGGAAAGGCAAAATGGAGATGGGTCTGAAGTGAGATAAGGACGTTGGATTATTTATCTTGGGAAGAGGTATTATATGAGCCTGCTTCCAGGCTGAGGGAAATGTGGCAGAGTAGAGGGAATAATTAATAACATGAGAGAGAATGGGTAGCAGTTGTGGGAGAATAGGAATTATCATTCTCGAACACAGATTGTCATGGCCAACAGCAGAAGAGGAGATAGCAAGGAGAGATTTTTTGACATCATCTTCAGTAACAGGAATAAGATTAAAAGTTGGACAGTTCGGTAATGACATCTTGGAAATTTCATGTAGAGTGGAAGCTTTAACACTTGAATTTAAGGAGATAGGAGGGAGAGAAAAATGATTATTAAGAGCGCCCAAGTCAACATCTTTACAGGTAGCAGAATGTGATTTGCCAATACCAACTGTCCTTAGGAATTTCCAAACATCAGAAGACTTACGATCAACAAGAGAATCGTGGAAATAGCGTCTCTTTGCATCTCGACACAGACGATTGCAGTGGTTACGGAGAGTTTTAAAGTGAGCAAGATTCACAAGAGAAGAAGAAAGTTATATTAGATACACAGATACATAAATATGCTATATAATGATAATAATAAAAAATTTCGGTGGGTTCCGCTATACATCTATATCTATACATCTATACGGTACATACACCAAAATATCATTTTTTTTAATTTTTGTCTGTTTGTCCGGGCTAATCTCTGAAATGGATGGACCGATTTTGACGGGACTTTTTTTGGCAGGTAGCTGATGTAATAGGGAATAACATAGACTACGTTTATTTTAGAAAAAATAAATTCAAAATCCTGTAGTCCACGCGAACAAAGTCGCGGGCAAAGCAGTATTTTATAATTTTCGGGAGGTGTCATTTGATTTGTCCCCCTAAATTATTTGATGATTTTTAGAGTAAGTAAGAACAAATCTTACTTATTTTAAACTTAGTCGGGAATTTAGGCGTGCTCATGAAGTCATGAGAACAATATAGACATTTCATTACTTCACATCTTACGAACGAATAAAGACATCAACTATTAACTAAATTTGGAGAGGAATTACCAACAATCCAAGATAGTAGATATTTGCTTAACATCCGAATATAGCCATCACAAATACGCAAAACTGTTAATTATAGCGATTATGTCCAAAAATATCGGATTCCAGGTATTCTTGGAACTTGTCGCACTTACGTAAACTTTGCGCTGTATTGGTGTTGCCAATTAACAAAATTATGATGTTGGTACTCCTGCAATGAGGTGAGGTTTGATTGACCCTCTTTTGAACAGTTATCTTTGCGTTCTTGTTGGCTTTACACGGTTTCCTTTGCCTAGAGGCTATGAGTCAAACAGGTGATGTGTTTCAACATTTGCTATGCTATTTGTTAAGCACACATAGAAATATTGAATCACTTGGCAGCAGACTTTTTGAGACCGTTTTGATCGATAATTGTTTGGTAGACTAGGATCAAACTAGGACCCACACTATTCCTATGGTATATTTAGAATTGCCCATATTGGCGTCGAAGACGTAATTTTCATTAGGTATATTTTTACCGTGAATCAATAAGCACTTTATAGTCATTCAATACAATTTTTAGACCTCGCTTCATTATGCTTCTTGCTACCTAAATGATAGTAAAAAAATATATCCTAAAGGAGTCAAATCCTATTTCTTAATACAGGTCACGATCTACTCGTGTAGGTACTAAGTTCCTAGCAAATTCATATTCGTTCCGGCGCTGAAAAAAAATTGAGTGGGTAATAAAAAACTTAAAAATAAAATTGTAACGACAAAAAAAAATAATTCAAATTAACTTTAATTTTGGAAACCGTTGTGGTAGTTTTATATTTGAATTTTTGACACCGCAATTGGATTTTTCTTGCATGATTTTTTTTAAGCTATTGCATAGCTTCTATCACGGGTCTTGAGCGTGGAGACCGAAACCAGAAATTCCGTAACGAAAATAACCTAACACCCCCCACTCATTTGTTTTCTTATCGGTCACCACGCTCCAAAAGTGTAACTTCAATTAATATCAAAGAAAAAAAAAACAAAGGAAAGAAAATACTGCATAAATAAAATCAATAAATAATTATAATTGCATATGTTGATAAAAAATGCTATGCAATAGCTTTACCGCGGCAGTCCCCGAGTGCCACACGTCTTTTTTTTTTCTCTGTTTTGTTGTGGTTCCCAAGTCCCAACAGTTGCATAATTCCTTCAGAGCATAGCAGTATCTTCACACATTGGGTCGAATGCAGAATCTTCTTTTTTGAAGTCGTTTCAAAAACACCCCGAAATCTAAACGTTCAAACATTTTCAGATATCCACGTTCATAATAAATGTTAGTAAAATTGGTATTCAAAAGTAGTGATGGATATTTGTTCACAAAACGGCTCTACAGATTTGGACATTGATAGATCAATACAATCATTCTTGTCTTGCCACTGGCCATTTGACTTTTGTTTTAAATCGATCCGTCTTTAAGTGGCAACAGCAATTATTTTTAAAAGACATTTCTTTTTAATTGTTTTGTCATTACTGACTATTTTAATAGGTTTGCTGACATGAGTTGCGAAATGATTTGCAATGTTAGTGAAGTAATGAATTGATGAATTGGATTGTTTGTTTCTAGTTTTTTTTTGTGCTAGACTTCTTTGCTTTGTGACCTCTTAACCTAGTTATTTGATAAAGATTAAGTTGTTATTCTCTTGACCTATTATTTTTTTACTCGGATTACATTAGTGAGATGCAATAATAAAAAAATTACTCTAACATTTTTCATGAGATGGGGACAGAACATTGTAAAAGAAGAAACAATAAAGAAAAAGCAAAGAAGGAAAGAAAGACGGAAAAAATATCTGAGACTCACACAAGAAAAACAACAGAATAAAATAAAAAGCTAACTAATCACACAAACTAACATAAAAAATAACAATAACAACAACATTTAAAAAAAAATCTGTTCGTGGCCAAAAAGGCTCCTATCCCAGTAAATATTGCGATATTAAAAAAAGAAATAATGCTGCGATGGTATTTGTTATACTATTGTTTTAATCGACCAAAAAGAGAAATGAAAAGAGAGAAATAAAGTTTATTTTTCTCATTATTTGACGTTTATTTTCTTATACGTTTTATTTGTATAGATAAATTATAATCTAAATAAGAGCATTTTTGTATTGACTATACACAATTTCTATCTTATCCATAAATACCAGTTTCTCATTAATAACAAATTTCAAAAAAGGAAGAGGTTCTCGTTTGAGTTTTTTTTTCCACAACTATCACACAACGCCATCTAGTCGCAAGCTAAGCAGAGCTTGTGTTATGAGTACTAGACAACTGATAAACTAGTTATATATTTCTAAATACAAACATATTCTCATTCATATATCACACAAACATTTGTCCTGGGTGGGAATCGAACCCACAACCTCCGGCATAGCAGTCAGGGCCACTAACCGCTAGACCAACAGGTTAGTCATATAATGACAACTTAAAAACGTAATGGAGGGAGTGGATGGATACATTTATATTAGGTTGGTATACCTAAAAACTTAACAGCTTAGAAAGATGGCCGAGGATGTCTTCCCCTATAGCACTTACTCCTACTAAATGAACGGGGCATTGTTTCAAGTTTGCCCGCCTGTTTAGCGCACCGACCGACTTTTATAGCGGAAGCTGCGCATGCGCATCTAATTAATCATTTCCTGTCTTGATCTCCTGTGTTTGTGTACGACATTGTTTTGAGATGGACGTTAGTTCAAACTCGATGTTCGGTGGACGATGGACGTTTTGCGTTCGGCGTTCGTTTGTTTTATGGAGTTCCTGAAACTACAGATTGATTTTGAGATGCTCTGACTTCTGACACAAAATATATAGGTACAGAAGTTAATCTACATACAAAGCGCGCTCGAGCAACGCACACATAGACACCGCTCACGGACACGGTATCACGGAGCGCCTCGGCCCGCTCGTCGAACAGTTCCGGCTCAAACGCTCATTAGTGTACGTCCACCGAGCGTAGGTATAAAAAGTGAAGTACTTACATACATGAGATTGACTTCTGTACCTATCTATTTTGTGCTTCTGAGGCCCTACCATGAGCTCTTAACGCAATCCATTTGACGACCTGAACTAACGAACGGATAATGTACAGGGTGCAAGGGACAGCCCTCCACAAACTTTAAGGGCTTGCTCAGTAGAAAAAACTGAACAACCTTCCACAAGATTTTTTTTTCAGGAAACGAAAAAGAAATCGGCCTCTCCATACAAACTGTCCAATCAAGTTTTTAATTTTGTATAGTGAGGCTGATTTTTTTTTCTTTTCCTGAAAACAAGTCTTTGCTGAGCAAGCCCTTAAAGTTTGTGGAGGGCTGTGCCTTACACCCTGTATACGGGTAATAATCGTAATACATATTGCGGATACCCATTTGTACAGTATGATTTTTTTTCTTCCTGATTTACATAATGAACCAACTAAATTTTTTTTTTTTTTAATTTTAACTCACACTAGGAATTACTAATGTGTCGTGGGTGTATTCACAAACATGTAAACTCATATACGCAAGACACCCAAGCTCGATGCAACTGTCTGTAGGTCATACAAATATTTGTTCCATTCGGAAATCGAAACCGTGATACAGCGCAGCAGCCAATCTGCCAATCGCTCAACCACTGCACCAACCATGCCGTCATATTATGAAACACCAGCTTTTGCCCGCAGCTTCGCCTGCGTACATAAAATACAGCCTATGTCATTCATGAATAAAGCAGCTTTCTATCGGTGAAGAAATTTTCGCAATCGGACCAGTACTGTCAGAGATTACCTCCTACAAGCAAAAAAAAAATAAAAACAAACTTTATAATATTATTTATTTATTTATTTTACAATTATTTTTTTTTATTTTTTTTTTGTTTGTGTGTGTTTGCATGTATGTGTGTAGGATAATATTAATAAAATACTTTGTACAAAGGTACTGCTTATTTCAAATATAAATTTCTTCCAGCAGACCTGCGAAAGGAGAAATTACAAGAGATGTAGACAGTAGTGTGCAGGAATGAGTAAAGAAGAGTTAGTGAAATCTTAAATTAAACCAACAAATACTTATATAACTATATATACCTTATACTAAAAATTAATATATAATATTTATATATATTAATATTAGTGTTGATTATTAAATGGAATATGAAAACCGGAATATTTACTTAAATTGTATTGGTGCCCCATATAAGCCAAACTACTCGACAATTGATTGAGCAGTCAAAACAACTATATTATTGTATATTTATTTGAACACTTGTATTATTTCCTGTATTTTAATGCAAATATGTACTTTACATACTTACTTAAAGAACGTGCTAGCGTAGCAGGTACTATAAAATATATCCCTAAACGAATCCCCTGCTAGTTTCCATGTTTCCTATTGATATTAGTAGCTACAATTTGGCGGGTCCGATTTAAATAAATTGATCAAAATCTAATACATATAATGCAATAAGATGAGAAATAACTAAACTAAAAAATATTTTTATCCTCTTAATTCTTTTGAATAGTTACGCATATAAATTAAGATCCTATTTTAATGAACTATGTATATCTATACACCGCTAAATTTTTATCGTTTTAATCCCATGGAGTGTCGATCCGGTACATGAAACACTATCGATTTGTAAAGACAAAATTACAATTATTACCTACAGGTCATTGGACTCGCTTAGCTGACGTTTTCTTAAAGAAATTAATTTCGTACATGCGTAAATTAATACGAGTTTTTAAAAAAGAAGGTACTTTATTTTTTTATTTAGTTTTACAAATCGATAGTGTTTCATGTACCGGATCGACACTCCATGGGATTAAAACGATCAAAATTTAACGGTGTATAAAACTATAAAAATATGGAGAAATGTAAAAAATAGTAATCTGCTGGTGTCTAAACTACAGGTGGTTAGGGCTCCAGAACCTTCTCACAATATGACCCTATCAAGGGTCGGATCAAATTCTGTATCTGGCGCATGATCTTGTTGTCAAAGCTCTTCGCCATCAGCCTGTGGTCGACGGTAACGGCAATCGGCACATAACAGCCGAGTCCACATTTTGTATGTCAACAACCTAGTGTATTAAGTCGAGATACTCTACTTAATTTGTTACTCTTTCTCAGTTTTGAAGATGCTGGACATAAAGGTAATCAACATTTTTAAATATTAAAATATAAAAAAAAAACTAGCTTTTACACACGGCTTCACGCGCATAGCCTATGTCACTCAGGAAAATAGCAGCTTGCTATCGGTGAAGTCGGACCTGTACTTTCAGAGATTACCTAATTTTAAAGAGATTATCCTACAAACAAAAACACATCTCTTTATAATATTAGTGAAGGTAGATGTAGCCCACCGATATTGGGATTGGGATATAGAGCCCAATTAAATTACCGGTGATCTGGGATACAGGGTCCTGTGTATGGAATCTCCTAACAATACGTGCCGTGTCCAAGAGTAGTGCTTTCTGGATCTATGCCTTGATCTCTAGACTTACTTATTATAATTAAAAACGAGAGACCTTCTAGGATGACCTTGAGGGGAGTTCCCTTCAAGGTCATCCTAGAAAGTCTCTAAGGTCGTCTGAGGTCTCCACAGAATATTCCATTGAATTCGAAATCTATTATTATATTCACTCTCATTTAATGAACCAAAAAACAGCGAGAAATTTAATTTAGCAGCCAAAACAAAAACCAGTCGCATCACAACGGCAATTCTTCATAAGTCTCTAAATAATTTTATATCTTAAAAAAAGTGTATAATCGTACGAAGCGCAGGTAGCGCGCACGTTCTGAAAACAATAGCACTGCGAGATGCGCAGGCGACGCCCGGCGCCTACCTGCCGAGTGCCGAGAGCTAGGGCTGTCCAGTGTTCGCCAAGGGAACCCCGGTTTCCTCTAATTTAGGTGCTCGGTTTGCACCTTTGATAGAATAGAATACATCATTGCTGGGAATTAGACTTCCAAATTGGTAAAGAATGATTGGTGATTGAGAAAAAATCGTTTTATTATCATCTTCTCTGCTAAAATTATGCAAAAAAAAATATAATCCATCTTTTTCACATTCTAACATTCAGAGGCCCAACCACGAGCTCTTAAAGGATCCATTTTATGACCTAAACTGAACTGTTAAAAGGGATGAAGCTATATATGGATGGTATACATATATGGTATACAGCCCCATCTTTCTCGCTAGCACGACTGACATTTTAACACGTCATGATAAGCCCTGATCTATACAGTACTAGCTTTTGCCCGCGCGGCTTCGCTCCCGCTCTTCCCTACTTCAGCCTACTATACCCTACTCTACCCTACCCTACTCTACCCTACCCTACTCTACCCTACTCTACCCTACCCTACTCTACTCTACTCTACCCTACTCTACCCTACTCTACCCTACTCTACCCTACTCTACTCTAATAAACCTCACGGAGCCCGAGACTTTTCCAACGAATGCAAAACCGTGGAAATCGGTTCGTGCGTTCTGGAGTTATAGCGTCAGGAAGGAAAACCCGACTTATTTTAGATTACAGGTATTACCTAACTTGAACATTAATTTACCCTTTAACTTATAAGGTACCGGTGGGTTGCAAATTATTCCTCGCGATTTCACACAGAATGATTTGTGACATTAAGAAAAAAAAAAACCGGCCAAGTGCGAGTCGGACTCGCCCATGAAGGGTTCCGTAGCAGCAAGTAACATAATCTAAAAGTTCTTGTAATGTGTTGTAACTTTGATCGATGTTTTAATAATAGTGTGTTTTTTCGATTTATGACGCATTAAAAAAAAACTACTTACTAGATTTCGTTCAAACCAATTTTCGTTGGCAGTTTTTATAGTAATGTACATCATATATTTTTTTTAGTTTTATCATTCTCTTATTTTAGAAGTTAGAGGGGGGGGGACACACATTTTACCACTTTGGAAGTGTCTCTCGAGCAAACTATTCAGTTTAGAAAAAAATAATCTTAGAAACCTCAGTATCATTTTTGAAGACCTATCCATAGATACCCCACACATGTGGGTTTGATAAAAAAAAAATTTTTGAGTTTCAGTTCTAAGTATGGGGACCCCCAAAATTTATTGCTTTTTTTCTATTTTTGTGTGAAAATCTTAATGCGGTTCACAGAATACATCTACTTACAAAGTTTCAACAGTATAGCTCTTATAGTTTCGGAAAAAAGTGGCTGTGACATACGGACGGACAGACAGACAGACAGACAGACAGACATGACGAATCTATAAGGGTTCCGTTTTTTGCCATTTGGCTACGGAACCCTAAAAACCGCAGTTTCAATAAATAAAAAGGATTTTAAAGCCCTTATTGGTGTGGTTAATATCCATGGTAAAAATATTGAACCATAGGTAATTTGTTCGCTAACCCAAAAAAATGTGCTAACAAAAAAATTCTTCACGCAAACTTCTTAAAATAGTATCATATTCGCATCAAATCTTGAAGCTTGTATACAGATAATAAGGGCATTAGGAACCTTAATTCGATACAACTAGTGGCTCAAGTTTTTTGGCTCACACTTAATCCTATTGTGCTATTGTGCTGTCGGTAATACAATAAGCGGCGATGTTTGCTTAGGTGTGACAACCTTATGGCTTGCATACTGACCGTCTCGTCGAGAAGGACAAACAGTTTTGGTACTTGAGAATCGTTTATTTTCTTCTGTTTAATATTATACTTGCGAAAGTGACTCTGATAGTCGGTTACCTCTTTACATTTTAATGGCTAAACGGAGTTGTATAAAACTTGTCCTGAAGGACATAATAAACTTTTGGTAATTTTCGATTTTCACACAACAAATGTAAATGAGGACGGAAGCTAGTAACAAATACCTAACCTTAAAAAAGTAAATATTTTGTTTTCTTAAGATATTCTCCTTAAACAAAACTAATTAGAGTTAAGCAAACGGTCGAGGCTTTAACCAGCGACCTGCACTGCTTTTGCATGGGTGTACCCGCACTACACGGATGCAATTTGATTTTCATTCCCATTATTATCTTTGATAATTTACATGGCAGAACAACGTTTACCGAGTCACTAGCTGACCCGGTATTTAATTAATAAATTAATTAATAATAATTACATAAATTATTTTCTGTTTAAGTGTAAATCGCTCAGAGAGCAATGGAAAGGGCCTCGGAGTTTTGCGTGATCACAAATCTTAAATGAAAATATCCGCAGGACACCAACACAGCCCTAAAAATCGCCTGAGGATTAAAAGAATGATGATGAGCTTTCTCTCACTTTTTTAATATGAAAACGAAAAAAAACTATATCATGTGACAGATTATCTCCCATTTTAATCAGTAAAGTATCAAGTTCGTTCAATTGTGGAGTCGCGGTATACGTCTGCTGATCTGCACAAGAGTGGCGCGCGGCGCTTTGTTGATTTATCATCGATTTTCGACTTCACACGGGGCCAACCACTGACACCATATTTTGGTGTAGGCACTTTTAATAAAAAACATAATCCTGTGTTTACTGTCGCGCAGTTGAAAAAAAATGACAAAAGTAATGTTTTGGTCTCTTGTTTAAAAGATCAATGAATGTATGGAACTTGGGCTAAAAATAATTTAAAAATTGAACAGCAATCTGACTTGTACAAGCTGAAAAAGCGAAATTATATTGATTTTTTTGAGCATTAAATAACATTTTTACAGACCTGTTTCTTTTAAGTGAAGTGGAAAAAAATAAGCTTGTATCACTATAAATTATTTCGAGTAGCGTAATAAATACGCTTTCTATGTGGGATGTTCAAATTTTTCCGGAATAATATGTCTCCTTTTCTCGTAACATGAAAAATAAAATTTTATTTTCTTTGTCGATAGTTCTGAGTATCTTCTTATAAGTACTTATTAGATGGATTAGTTCTGGCCAACAGTCGTCTCAATTTTGCAGTCATTTTTTTTATGTAGCCTTTGCTTTCCCCACAGCTGAGCAATACCCTGAATCTCTATCTACTCCAATTTTTTTTTTGTAATCTAGGTATTCTTCAAGGTAGATAAAACTGTTTTCTGAAACCCCTACATCATTTAACACCTTCAATCAAAGACTTTAAAAGCACAAAATGCAGACACATGCAATTTTAATTTATTTTTTCAATGGCAACTTAACAGATCATTAATAATATTATAGCCAGGACCACCGACGGATTGAATCGAATAGCCCATAGAGCAGAGGCTGAAAAGGCTTATTTGTGCTCACCAAATTAAAAAAAAAAGTACAATAGTAAGTAATCTTACTAACGGTTTACTAGTAATGCGTATTCGTTTCGCATCATTTGAATTGGGTGCGAACCGGAGTTGACAGGTAGAAAAAAAAAGTAATGTAATGTAAGATGAAACCAATAAATTGATATCATTGGTTATCTAGCCATTTTATTAATCCTTACAATATTTTTTTTTTATTTGCAAGTAGCTTTTGGCCGATGTTTCGCCCGTGTACAAAAACTATAGCATATGTCTCTCAGGAATAAAGCAGCTTTCTATTGGTGAAAAATTTTCAGCAATCGGACCAGTACTTTCAGAGATTACCTCCTACAAACAAAAAAAAACAAACTTTACCTCCTTATAATAAGTGTAGATGTAGATTAGTGTAGATAAGAATTTCGGAATGATTCTCAGTAGGTACCTCATTAATAAATTACATCCAGTTCAGTCACTATTCGAATGCTCCCTTTACATGAAGTCATATTGGAAATCAAGAACAAAATAACAATAAAAACATTTTCAACATAGCAACATCGCACACCACCATTACTAATTATCGTGTGGTAGGTCCGAGCAAATCTTTAGCGCCATAATAAATACTACAGCATTTTTATTTCGCAAACACTTTTATTTTTTGAGTGCCTCTTCCATAACGCCGTCAGGTAACCTCAAGTGCCGTCATAAAATCTTTTTTTTTTTCACAAACTTTCCGCACCTGCAAAAAGAAAAAAAAACGGAAAAAAAAGAGTTTGAAAACCTGTGAATGGTCATGTTTTGACAGCGGCACCCTTTGTGCACTTTGCAGTGGTATTAAAAGTAATCGAAGGTGTATTACCGCGAAATGATACCTTTGCTAATTGCTTTTTTTTTGCTTGTGACCTACTTTTGTACGGATGGTAATAAACTGTTTTTTTTTGCTGCATAATCACCTTGAAGTACCACTGCCATATACTTTTTTTTGTGAATACCATGTCGTAGGTCATCAAGCTATGAGGTTGTCGTCTGCTCCACCGGAGCTGCCTCTGTCAACCTTTATAAATATTACAATATTGCCTCCAATCAAGGCTAGCCACGTATTACAATTAATAAGAATATTGCCAATTTTAAGATACTTGGACATAAACATTTTTTTTTTCAAACCCATTAACCTGGCCGTTGCCGAGGAGTAGGCTTAAAAGGCACTGTTTTATGGCACTTCTCGGGTGCTTGAGCCTTAAAAACTTCAGAACGGATTTTCATATTGTTTTCAACAGACAGAGTAATTCAGGAGAAAGGTGCATAACACTTGCATATTATTCACTGAAGCAGCACTAAAGTGCGTAGAAAATATAAACGTTTTGAGTTGATTAATGTTATATTGTATAAACATGCAATATAATATTAATTAACTGTTATTGTTTTTGTTAATTTAATAGTTAATATATTATTATTTGGTTATTTCTTTGAATATATATGTATAGCTGGTAATAACATCGCATTGGCGTTAGCTGTAATGGTGTTATTTACAAAATTTTAAATAAATAAATAAATAAAATAAAAATTATGGTAGGGAAAATTTCTTAGATTTGCAACACCCGTGGGAAGGGCGGGTTACTAGCATGTTTATAAAATAATCAGCTTCGTAATATTCTCACTTCTGGGAATCGCCTCTTTACTTTCTAGAGAAGAGAATAAGTCGTAATCGGTAGGATGGTGTACGCGAGCCCCAGTGCAGGCTGGTCTATAATTATGTTTACAGACTCCTAAACTATCACAATACTTATCCATTCTACTTCAGTTTTAAAACAAGCTTGAAGCTTGTTTTCCAAAAACTGCTCTAAACTCTTTTGCCCTCATTTACAAATGCTAGTTATTTTTACAAGCTCAACAAAGAAAGCTTCCCATACACATCACTTTATTTCTCTTCGCATCAACGTCTTGGAATTTCACAAAAATCGTGGTCTGCACTATGTTCATTGTTCCGGAGCGATAACAATAGCCTGATGGGCTGCAATCAGCCAAATTATACCGCCGTATATCACGACCGATATGAATATAGATTCAACACTTTCACATGAGATTATCTTGTGATAGGCCTTTGTTGAATAGCTTGTGATCCACAGATTCTTTTGCGCGGTAGTAGTATCATCATTTATCATCATCATCTTCCTGCCCTTGTCCCGTTTATTTGGGGTCAGCTCAACACGTTTTTTTCTTCCAGTCTGTTCTGTCTCAGTGACTCCTTTTTCTTTCATATCACTCCTCACACAATCTCACCATCTTCTACGGGAGTAGTATTATCTAAAGTAGTAAAAAAACATTACTTATCTACGTAATTATCTCAAAGCAATACTGCAGTTCGCTTAAAAAAAATCTTCCAAATATGTGATAGGTACATAGA
The DNA here is from genome assembly GCA_910589285.2 of Mythimna ferrago. Lineage (NCBI taxonomy): Eukaryota > Metazoa > Arthropoda > Insecta > Lepidoptera > Noctuidae > Mythimna > Mythimna ferrago. The sequence goes on along the minus strand of OU342691.1, from coordinate 5,135,850 downwards.
TGGTCTTACTAAATAAAAAGTTACACTGGTTAAATGCGCAAACCTTGCGAAACCAAAAAAAAAGCATTCGCACTATGAAATTCATCATAGCCACAATCAATTCAGAATCAGTAAAATATTTATTACGAATTTGATTGATTCAATGTTCTTCCCAGCAGACAAGCTGAAAAATTGCCCGGCAACTGCAGAATAGAAAATCTAAATTACATAGCAGCCTACTGAATTATGCACGACCATCCATTTTTCAAAAAGGAACGCATTCTGATCAACGCCTTGAGCCGTTCGTGCTCAACGCAATGCTCAACTTTGGGAACGGATGACTAATTTCTACTACATTCACTTCATTCGTGAGAATGGAATCCGTAAGTGACACCAGACGGTCCTCCTTCAAATTCGGAACGATTATCCCAAAAATTCAAATGGTGCAACCAATATTTCAAGAGCTTTCAAAAATTATCCGTGTTCTCATGTTTCATCTCAGTTTGAAGTTTGCGGGGGGAGGGGTAGGTCTTGTTGATTGGTTGTTGTAAAAGAATCTGGTAATCGGTAGCATTTGGCGGCACGCGAAGATCCTTGGGATTGAAATATTCGGTTTTCGATATGATTGGAGGTCGGCTGCCGATCAGTAGTCGCCGTGGCTCCGTGCCGGCCGTGCGTTGACCTTGCTGCCTTCATGGGAACTGATCTACAGAATATGAGCTATTCAATTAACGAGCTTGAATCGTTTCGGCAGATAATTGTGTAAACCCAATGAACCTAACGCTTTTTTTATTTCCTTAGTCATTATAATAATATGTATCGTATCACCTTTCATCTGCGCAGTGATGTCTGCTAAATTACTAGAATCAACTATATTCAATCAATCATTTGTGTTAGCAAAGATCTCATGGCTTTTAAACGTTAAAAAATCTGTCTTCGATGGACTTATACATCTCAAAGAATCGATACAATCTATCACTTCATTTGTGTTGTATTCATGAATATATTATAGATACGAATGTAATCATTCCTTTTGTCAATCTTAATAAGTTCAATAGCTTAATCGAAGATGAATGAAACTTGATTAACTTTGGTAACTTTTTTAATTAATTTTAGTCAAGTAATCAAAGAAACAGATAATAATAGAGTGATTCCTTTGTGTTCTTTATTATTGGCTTCTGTATTGCAAAGATGGTCGATAGTTATTATTGCTCACAAAAGGAAGGTATTCAAAATGTTATTAAAATTATCTTATTTGTTAGGGTTTCAATTCAATATTTTAGAAAGTGTAAATCCAACTGATGTAATTTCTTTACACTATGGCCCAAGTTACCTGAGGGCAAATGTGGTTTCATCATAAATTCGTAGAAAATGCTGGTCATAAATCAATCGTCAATTCTATCTTCTCAATTAGTTGGAATTCGTTAGATCAGATTTTATACAGGTCGCAATTATCAAGTCGTTAAGAGCTTCTAACCCAAGAACATTTACATACAAACACTCTTACGTGGTTATGAAGTTATTACACATCTTTCTCAAGATATTTTAAATACATAGATATCATGTGGATATTATCTAGTTTTCGATTGGAATCAAAATATAAATTTATTGAAAATTAGTCCAGCAATGACCTCTAAAAATCAATTATATAGTACTTCATAATGTACTCATTAATGATTAAAACGGTAAAGAATATTTATTCGAGTGAGTGAAGAAATTACCGAAAGGCAACAGGGCTTTCAGACATCAGCCCTTTTTTTATCAACGCAATAATCTGAAACTTTATCAAACACTAGCTTTTGCCCGCGGCTTCGCCCGCGTGGCATTAGGTACTTAAGGAATCGGGATAAAAGCATGCCAAATTTCATTCAAATCCATTCAGCCGTTTTTGCGTGATTAAGTAACAAACATCCACACTTTCACATTTATAATATAAGTTAGGATGTGTAATTCCATAGATAATAAATCTATGTGTCTATGTGTCAGTAATACGGAATAATACGAATGTGTTTGTTACACTGCACGCATGCTGTGCGTGTGTGCGTTTTATTAGAATCTGAAAATTTGTGCTAAATTGAGTGCTAGGTGCTGTATGTTCGATTTCAGTGCTGGCCTTGTGAAAATAGTGCCAAATCTAGCACTGAAAGTGCTAAGTTGGCACCACTGGAGTACCTTACTCATAGATCTAAACTGGGTCCCGCACCCCTGCCTAGGTGACGCTCACTTCGCAACGGGCCGTGCAGCAGAAATCGTAATATTTTAATTTCGCCATAACTTAGAAACCAAACGTCCAATTTTAATCATTCAAAGACCAAATATTATCTACATAAACTGTACTTAGTAATGAAATTATTTATTTTGATAAGGATGAGTAAAATAAATGCGTTTAAATGTAGTCCAAAAAAAATTCAAGATTTTTAAATAAAAAAATGGTTGTTGTGCCTCACTCGACATAGATAGGTATAGTGTGTCGCGGACTTTTTTGTAGACATTTATAAGATCTACAATTAATTAGAACATTTTATGGTTCTATCTTTTACAGTTTAGGCAGCGTACGCAAAATAAGTAACTTTTCTGGTTGATTTTTTACACCTTGTGTCCGAAAAAAACAAATATCTTACGGAACCCTATTTTTTTCCAAAATAAAATTTAGCCTAAGTTACTCGTGGATAATGTAGCTTTCGAATGGTGAAAGAATTTTAAAAAACGGTCCAGTAGTTTTTGAGCCTATTCATTACAACCAAACAAACAAAGTTTTCCTCTTTATAATATTAGTGTAGATTGCGTTGGAATGCGTTGGAATGCTTTTAAATCACATTGCATGTTGATGATAGACGGATGGAGAACGGCCCTCTTAAGACTTCTAATGATTTTTCTCCAATAAGACTAGTTTAGTTGTTAGTATCCCTCTTTGTATCATTTCTCCAAAACCTAAGCCACGTGTCTTTGATGATAATATTCAACTTGCTGCTACTTTCAGCGACATCCTTCAAAGCAAGGATTTCCGGGATGAAGAATGAGAGCAGGGGGTCCTATACGGTGGTCCGATCAAACGGTCGGACCACCGTATGAAAATTGTGAATTTTGTTTGTTTCAAATCAATGATAGTTAAAATTAACTTAAAAATAATAGATTGTCTTTTAATTATCTCACAAATGGTGTAAAAAGTAGAGTATCCAACACGAGGATAAAGCTGTCTTTGTCTTGGGTGGCTTGAATTCCTCACTTCCTCGGGTTTCAGGGAGTTAATTATATAAATCCCTCGCTAACGTTCGGGATAAAAATTAGCAACCTTCGTTTTGTTCAGAATTCAACAATACATGCAGCCCGCTAGCGCGACCTAAAGACACTGCTTTATCCCCTAGTCACATAATCTACTATTACTCGGATATATTAGATTTATTAAAATAAAAATATCCGAAGTTTACTTCAATTTCAGGCATCGTTTGTCACAACATTTTCTCTTTGCCGACAATATCAGTTTCTCCTGTAAAACGGGTGCTGACATTCATGATATATGATAATGGTAATGAGAATCAGTACAAAGCAATTTTCTCGACTCGTTCCATTTAGTTTGAACGCTGAGTTAACGTGACTGATCGAGTTTGGCTCTCTCTCAGGAGCACATCACCCAAGATATTGTGCTTATTAAGAAGTAGAAAGTATATAATGTCGCCTTTGTGGTACAGGATGGAGGACTTTGTTTTTTTTCGGTGGGTAAAAATCATCAGATGACATCCCCCGCCCTTGAGCGGAGCGGGAGATAGTGTCAGACTCCGCCCTTGGGCGGAGCGGGAGATAGTGTCAGACTTTAACTGACTAAAACACCCCCCGTTTCCTCGTTGCCTTTCATACCGGGACCGAACCTGCTGGGCCCCTACAGTTACTGACAACTCCATAAGACGCGCGGGAACAGTGCACGCCGTCGACGACTTGGGCTTGATCCAGGCAGTTACCCGACGCCGGACAGTGAGCTAACGAGTAACCATTGCTCGCCGTCCGCAAGCCCGCGCCAACGGTGGCCGGCAATCGGGATCGGAATTCCGGTGGCGACTGGGGCGTGAGCGCCGTTCCCTCATGCGGTCGGCCTCATGCTTTACTAGCATTACTGCTTCGCAGGAAGCGACCGCCTGCCACTCCTCCTCGCTCCGGACCATGGCCTGTACCAAGGCCCGGGGATGGTAGACTTTATAAAAACGTGGTCTTAGAATAATCACCTCTTTATCTGTCCCGTGGTTGACACTTTTACGTTCCTCGTCGTTTCTACCGCGTACTTCGAAAGGCCGGAAAAATGTACCTGCTGCAGTCATCTCGTCCGATATATAAACTAATGCTTGACTGAAATTCCACCTAATGGTAAGCAGTGATGAAATTAATGATGGTGAAGTGCACTAGTTTATTAAGAACATAAGAACCTAATCACTCTAGATTTGAAGACGCATAAATTGTATAATCAGACGGGAAGACCACAGTTAGTTTTTAACAAATTGATTTTAAATGATTAGACTTCCAAATAAGCTTAGAGCCCCGAATAATAAAGCAAAAGTAGAGAAAACTATAAAATTTATGACATTCAAAACATTCATATAAATAAAAGATTTGTTTAATTCGCTATCTCAGTGTATCTGCACACGATCCAATATAACCTGAGGCATTTCCTATTGAATTAGGCCCTATTACTTCGTCAACCTGGCTTTCACTTTCAGAAGCACGATCTGCCATCCGAAGCTTCCTTTCAAATGCCCAATGGACGGAGGTAGATAATTTTAATCTGTCAAATGTCCCAATTATTTAGATTGCTCAGGCCCTACCATGACGTGTTAAAATGTTATCAAGCGTGCGATCGAGAAAGAAGGATGGAGCTACACACCTTATTGTATATTGTGTAACATTAAATGCGCAAAACCTCAGACACCCCAAATGATTTTTAATTCAATTGATCTAATTACGAGTATGGAGGTATGCGGAATAGAGAGTAAAGTCCCGCATACCTCCGTTGAAAAGGGAGGATCCTCCGACTAGACAGGTGTTATAGTCTGGTGGGCTACTGCCCGATAGATGATTTCGGGCTGTCGTATATGTTCAAATCGCGCGGAGATGAATGCAGGATTTCGTATTTCCTTCGTAGTTCTTATGTGGCGCCATAGATGTCGCTACACGAGATTTTTTTTTTAATTTAAAGTTTTTATGTGTAGTTTTAGTTTGTTTAAAATTCGTATCTGCATTGAAATAAGAACTTTTATTATTGAGAAAATTTAATTGGACTACAACCATTTGTGTTTGTTTACTTATGTGGGCGGGTTTGCGCACGTGATGGCTTGACCTATTAATAAATAGACTAATCAACATTTTTAATGAAGATTTTTTGAAAAATATAACCTATATTCAATAGTGGTTCAATTCTGCTCGTTATTCTGATCAAACTATTTTCAGGTTTTGCGCATTTAACGTTACACGTTGTATAGTTCCATCCCTTTTAACAGACCAGTTTAGGTCGTCAAACGGATCGTTTTAAGAGCTCGTGGTATGGCCTGAATAACAGCTGGCGATGCCTGAAGACGAAAGATATGTTAATGAAGAAGTGATAACGTGTAGTCACGCCATTTTGGGTATCGGAGTCTAACGCAACAAGTGGGTTGACTCGACTCGAACAGCCGTGTGTCCCGGCTGCACTTATTTTGTTACACCACTACGGCAAATCCAAAGGAGGGTTTTTTTTGGTGGGTGAAAATCATCCAAATGACGTCCCCCGCCCTTGGGTGGAGCTCGAGATAGTGTCAGACTCTTACTGACAAAAAAACCCACCCCGTTCCTTCTTGCCTTTCATACCGGGGCTGAGCTACCTTTCGGAGCTAAACAGCCAAAGGATAAGTTATGATTTTCACAGGCTATCTATATATGTACGAGTATGTATGTATGTGAGTGTGTTCATCTGTTCCCTCGGTTAGCGATAACTAGCGTTGGAGCGTCCTTTTTTTTCTGATGGGAAAAATTATCCTATGACAACCCCCGCTCTTGGGCGGAGCGGGAGATAGTGTCAGACTCTTACTGACTAAAAAACCCATCCCGTTCCTTCAAGCCTTCATACCGTGCCTCGAGCGCCCTTTCGGATAACCCTGGCCCCAGTAGGCTTCGACCCGGCTGGGCCCCTGCTGTTGCTGACAACTCTTTGAGGCGCGCGGGAACAGCGCGCGCCGTCGACGACTTGGGCTTGGTCCGGATAGTTACCGGACGGCCGGACAGCGAGCTACCCATTGCTTACTGTCCGCAAGCCCGCGCCTACGGAGCGTTGGAGCGTCCTGGTTCGAAAGTAGGACTGTAGGTATGTAATGCAAACTTGGCAAAACTGGTGACAATACATTAAGTATTAGTTTCTACCAGCAGCTTCGTCCGCGTAGAAGCTGAAAATAGGTACACAAATAGCATGAAGTAGCATGGAGATTTTTTTTAAATGTACTGTTATTGTTAGTGTAGTGAACTTTTAGTACCTATAGTATAACTAGCTGACGCAAACATTGTTCTGCACATAAATTAATTATCAAAAAAATGGGACATAAGTAGATATAAAACTACATATACACCGTTAAATTTTGATCGTTTTAACTCCGTGGAGGGTCGATCCGGTACATGAAACACTATCGATTTGTAAAGATAAAATTAAAAAATAAAGTACCTTTTTCTTAAAACTCGTATTAATTTACGCATGTATGAAATTAATTTCTTTAAGAAAACGTCAGCTGAGCGAGTTCAATGACCTGTAGGTAATTAGTACGCAACGCCGACTACTATCATGTACCGGATCGACCCTCTACGGGATTAAAACGAATAAAATTTTTACGGGGTATAAAAGAAGAAACTGTCTTACATATCAATGCATAGCCGCAAAACCAGCGGCATCGTGCTTCCAAGACACGGGGCTGTCGCATCATCAACATCCTTCTCAGGCTGCTTCTGAGAACTTCTTCAGGGAAAACTGACGATCACCTGATTTTCGCATATATATGTGCCTACTATACATACCGACTGGGTAACGCCAATTCTTTTCAAGTGAGTTTTTTTCGTGAAAATTATTTTAAATACTTAGGTATAATTTAAATGGTGTTTTTATTGTTGTATAATTTAAATTTAAATGTTATAGTAAAATCTCAGAAACGGATATTTAGTTGCAACTGCGCCAAATTTAATTGTGGAAACGCCTAACTAAACCAATGTGTCAATTTATGATATTACCTACTAACTTTTTTGGGATAGTACCACACTGTCATAAAACATATTAATACTGCTTAAACTTAAATAGAACTTATTTTCAACAAATTAATTATTTTTTTTTTTACTTCTTTTGAAATTAAAAAATATTTCGGTTTCTAGAAATTTTTTACTTCGACAGTTCGGAGTTATTGGCACTTCGCCGTCGACACTGTCCGTCAAATCATCCCTTTCATCTGTTCTGTGGTCAAACCTATCTCAATTTCTATCTCAATTATTTTTCTATCTCAATAATTTTTATATCTCAATTTATATCACAATTTTCCCAGCTAATAAAATCAGTAGAGGTATCGTGCATCCAGTTTGATTACTCCGAATTGACTCAGCCGCGCAGGCGCAGACGGCGCTGCGCGGGCGGTGGGAACGCCCCCCGGCATCGTCCGCACCACGCGAGCCTTCCTACAGCGACTGGATACTGCCATACTTTATGACTTCATTTTGTACCATTACATGAATATATCATGTCTGACAATGTACATGTGAATGATTTTTTTTTTCCGTGAGAAATCATCCAATGACTTAAATCTAAAACCCACTCCTATGATCCTTCTTTTCCTTACGTTCCAGGACTCCGGCTTGCCCTTTCAGAAGCGGACCTATGGCTCCAGTAGGTTTCGACCCTGCTGAACTACGGGTTTGCGGACATCTCCTTAAAGGCGCACGTGGAAACACTACGCGACATCGTCGACTTAGGCTTGGTCCGGACGGTTATCAGATGGCTGGATGGTGAGATACCCAGTGCTCGCCGTCTGTAGGCCCACGCCTACGTTCACAGAAAAGATGAAAGAGGTTTCATTTGTTCGGTCCTTAGGTGGCTGGAAGTAGTGGTCGTTATCCCGACGACTGTGAGGAAATATGTCACACGTCCGGCCGCCTCCTTCGCTTGCATTACTGTTTTACAGAAGGAGGCAACCGCTCCGGAGCATGGCCTATACCAGGACCCCACGAGGACACTGCGGTGTTCTCGCCTAAGCGGAGCATACCTCCACCATATGCTCCCCCATGACCTCCGGGCAGTCCACACAATGGTGACACCTGAGTGTTTCTTCCGTATTCATGCACGGCGCAGAATCCTCCCGATTATACCATGTCCGGTGAAAACCTATCGCTATCTCACCTGATGGAAAGCGACGATGCGGTCGACGTGGAGCGAGTTTACCTAAAAGTAACCTATTCACTCTTAGCTTAAAGATTCCCAGCTTATAGTTAGCCATCAAGAAATACAGATTCCAGCAAAGAAATTCCATTCCTAAACTGTACGTACGCACAATGAATGTGTTCCCAAAACGGTTTGTGTGTATAGGTGCGATGACCACCATGTACCGGTGGCGTACTGCCGTACGCCTGATGGTCCGATGATGGAACGGGCTTGTCGGAATTAGGTTATGCAATTCCGACGCACACTGTCCGAAATGCAACCGGTAGAAAACCGACAGGTTATTAACTCAGCGTCGATGCTCAAGACTTCGAAGCCTCGACTCGACGCATCATTACCAATGATGCTCGCCTCCTGGCTCGCCTCTCAATAGCCTCAAGTGCAACAAGCTGATATCAGGCAGATCCGTCCCAAAGACGAGAGCACACACAATCGAACTTACGCTTTCCACGCCTTCACGCATTCTTGAGATAAAGTGTCTTGACTGACAGGCAGACGGACAACAAAATGATCCTATAAGGCTACCTTTTTTCCTTTTCGTGCCTCAAAAGGAAAAAAAGGTAGCATTATAAACCTTAAAAACCGATCTATTTCTTATTGCAGGGTTTCAAACCTAACATGAAGGAAATGAAGGGGGCTTCCATTACGCTACGACCCACAGGAGCGGAGTGGACAAAGACGCGGGAGACAGCTAGGTAGTCTGTAGCATATAAAGGGCTTGATCTTTGTAACTTCGGGGTATAACATATTTTTAATAACTACAGTTATTACAACTAGGCTAATGATTCAATAAATCTTACAATTACCAGCTCTTACAGATTTAATTATACAACTCAAACTCTGCCCGGGGTGTAAAGTGCCCAAAATGTATTAATTACACATTACTAGCCAAGTAATAAGCAAGTAAACACCAGTAGCGGAAACACAAATCATTTTCTATCGATACTTTTATCGATTTTAAATCGATTGGTAACTATCGATTGATGACGACGAGCCGCGTAACTCGGTGCGAGGGGCGGGGCTAGAGATACTTGTCTATAACCGATTGTTTTTTGTAGGTTGGTACCTTGTATGTAACGTTCTTTTTTTGCCTTCATAATGATGTAGGTAATGATCTAACCTAAGCAGTTTTTTGGCAGAATTTTTTCAAGTTCACTGGCTATTTTAATTATTCGCAAATTGATTCCTGGTAGATATTGTGATGTAAAGTTGGTGTAGTTATGTACGTCAAGTGTCTGCACAGTGGAATCATTGAAATAGGCGCGATCTCGGTAAATTGGAGCTGAGAATTTGATTGTAGTGTTGACAACCTCACCGAAGCTTGTCAAGAAGGCTGACTCGACACATTTGCTGACAAACACTACAAAAACATTAGAATTATCAAAATAGGTAACCCTATTCATACAAAGACATATGGAGGCTTAAAAGACTACAAGGGAGTATCTATTCAAGCCAAAAACATTATTTAAATAAAAGATCCTAAGCAGTAGACAGGTATTACCAATGTGTCTACTTTGCTTTTTGATTAAGTTATTAATTAAGCTAAAAATTAATAACACTACTTCCTCTCTCTTTCTCTTCGTAGCACTCTTGAATTGTCAAGAAGTCAGTCAGTCAGAAAAATGGTGCTAATTAGACATTCCAAAGCGTAGATCTCTATGGAGAAACTCCATGAACAGCATTTTAAATCATGCAATGTATCCCAAACAATAATGAACACTAAAAAATTCCAACGACATTATAATAGCGACCTTTCTTACCTTCTCGACTGCCCTTTCCTACCCACGTGCTCACACGCATGTAATACGTGACGGTTCCGTACTAAAATTAACAGAAAAAAAAACTAACTACACAGTTCATAATGTACTACGTTTGTCGCCATAGGGGTTTTCTCACGAACGAGAAACGTACTCTACCCTCCACTAAGCAACTAAATGAAAATTGGAATACTCCATCGTAATGTCACGCATTCATCGCTGGCTTAAAACTATCCTGTATTAAAGAACATGAAACAAACACGGCAATGGATGTGAAAATAAATCATCCATCGATGAAACCACAGATAGGTCACTAGCACCAAATGATTACAGGTTACGTTGGACAATATTTTAGCTATTACGATATTGATTTCTCCCAAAGTTAATTTACAATGTGACTGTACCCTGGGGGTATGTTTGAGCGTTTGAAAGCCGTAGCATAAGCGGGAAAGGTGCAAATGAAAAGTTAACGGTTTAACGCCAATTATAAATTGACCATTTTTAAGTTCATCCGTTTTTAACAAGCAATTGAATATGGCAAAAATAGTACTTTTTATTTTTTGTGTATAAAAATCAATTAAAGTACGATAGTCAACAATAACTTGTTTGTCATGAGAAAACATCAAATAACTCCTCCCGCTCTAGGTGGAGCCATAAAGAGCATCAGACTTACAGATCCACTCGTGTTTTTTCAGTAGTTCTTTTGCGTTCTAGGACCGCGGTAACTCTTTCTGCCAATCCCAAAGCCTAACAATCCGCGTGTCAATTAATTTAGAGTCGGCGCATTTTCCCCACCACCCATCACGTCAGTGTTCCGTTCGATCTATCCATATAATCAATCGCTCATAACGTTTTAATTCATCTTCTAACTCGTACACTCTTGACAGAGTGGTCGTTGTCATGTCTCAGTCGAGTCCTGCACCATCGCCTCTCTCGCGATACGACGCCATGCAGCTCTGTTTAGCGGTTTGGGAGTTTTCGTTAAAACGCTGCAGTGTGTCACCGATTCGATGAGGTCTGTCCACCTTGTTGGAGAGCGTCGACGTGACCTTTTGCCCCCAACATTCCCCTACATCACCAATCGTTCCATCTGGTCTTCGTTATGGGCACTGTTTCTTTTCATTAGTCTACGTCTTTTCTTAATATCATCCTGAACACTTTTTAATAACAATTCACGGTAATCTATAACTCCTTTATATATAGCACCTAACGCTGATGAATTGTTCCTAGTGAGAGGTAACGTTCAAAAAAGGTTAGCTTACGTCATTAAATAGTCTATCTCTTCTACTGGTATATCTCAAATGGAAGAAAGTTCTTCTCGTACTGCACTCGAGAATGCATGATAAATGTATAAAGTTACTACAGAGACTCAGGTCTCCTCTCTAGGACAGGCAACGGGTCCGAAAGTACCACGCGGGCCCAGTGCGCGTTGGTGGATGATTTTTTTGGGTCTAGGACATGTCATTTACCGCATGATGTTTTCCTGCCTTCTTGGTTTTGAGACAAATTATAACAATTTAAAGGACTCACATATCGGGATCCTAAACTACTACCGACCTGTTGGTGTCCAGGTAGGTAGACCAGGGGCCCAAGTCTGCTATTTTTATAAATTCGTCATTCCAACACGATCACATTGTCATTTTGCTAAAAGTTCGTAATCTGCTAATTCATAATGATCGATCATTGATCGGTCAGTGGTATCGTAACAGAGTTGTGATAGAATGATAATATGGAGCACATTAAAACCAATAACTGCACAATAACGTTCTAATGGTAGAACACTGATCAAATAAACTGTCAAAGTTTTAGCAGATTACCGCATACGTCAAATATTCATTTGTCAATATGTACGAAATTACAATTCTATGCCACTTCTTTCAATGGATTGTCAGTGGTTGACCATTGGAAAGTCAGAATGACGCCATTATATTAGTAGAATATCAAACTTGTCGAAATCGACAATTATGACATCAATGATAGACCATTCTGACACTATTGTAATAGCAGACTTGAGGCCCAGGGCCTCGGGATTGTTCGAAGGATCATCAGCGGCCTTGGATCGTAAAAGGCCACAGTAGAATCATGGGTAACTTTTAGTCGGCAAAAGTCTGAGACTCTCTCTTCCACCCAGAGCGTGAGAAGTTCACCTAAAAGAAAGGGTTAAGTTAGTTATTGCACAAAATATTATAAAAGTAAGAAAATAGGAGCAGAACACAACTGGCCAGTGGAACACGAACGGTAGATCACAACCGTTACAGGTCAAAAAGTTGCACGCGATGTTTTTGTGAGCAATTAGCGATATAGAAGCGTGGTCGAGGAGAAAAGAAAGGTTTCGGAGCAGCCACCGCCGCGGGACAGGCCTGTGGTGCAAGACTTGGGCGAGTAGCGATGTAAAAAGATGAAAGAAGAAAGAAAGAAAGAAAACTATTTTATTTGGCATACACACTCGTAGATACACACAATGTAGGAACAACATGTAGACACAAATAAATTGTTAAATATAAAAAAAAAGAGACAACTAACAATGTGTGTCTCACGGCGGCGCCAAATAGGTCCAATTCAGCAATAATGCCAGACAACTACATGGTAGTTGCCAGACGCTGGTTTTCAACTGAACCTTATTTCGAGTGTACGGTTGAAAATTGGTTTATTTTTTAGTACTCAGTTATTACCTAGTGATGAGGTGTAGGGTAAATAAATTACATATTATATATGTTTATGTGCGATAAATAATAAATAAATAGGTGTTCAGCATACAAATATATCAAATTAAAAAAGACAAAATAAATAAAAATATAAAAATTGTAATAGGTCTATCTAATCGTGCACAATAACATGCGCAAACAAACAACCGGCTTTGAAGCGACTCAATCTCAAAACAATGCCACGCCCGTCAGCTTGCGCAGTGTAACGGGACGCCAATTCATTATGCCTAGGGCAGCTAGGCTCAATGGACGAACTGCCAACAGCGCGACATGTAAAAATAAAAAACTTGTTATAATTTCGGGTACTTTGGAAATAAAAAAAAGAAATATCACAATGAAATAAAGCGTGAGTTTCTGCTTAAGGGGCCGGCGGAGGATGAATTTCCATACAAACGTAATACCACGCTTATTTGCAGTTGGAGCATATTTCCAACATATTATGATGATATTTGGTTATAGACAATATTTATCTAGGTTCCTACGTCTTTCTTTTTTAAAAAAACAAAAAGAAGTTTAAGCAAATTGTATTTCGCACTTTTTTATAGCGTAAATGGCAAAACATGCCATTTGGCTTTTCTTGTATTAAAAATAACAATATTTCTAATATTCTCGACGTAGGAACCTAGATAAATATTGTCTTTAACCGAATATCATCATAATATGTTGTATATATGCTCCAACTGCAAATGAGCGTGGTATTACGTTTGTATGGAAATTCATCCTCCGCCGGCCTCTTAATATCTATCTGTTATAGTCAGTGTTTTACTCGTAGAAGAAAGAAGTGAAAAAGATTCGTATATAGTCAGAAAGGTGAGTGTCGTTTGTTTTTATTGATAGCTATTTGAATAAATCAAAGTGTAAAATGTAAAAGTATGAATTTAATAAAAAAAAAATAAAAAAAAAAAATATTTTTAGTTGCGACTCACAATGACTGCTCTAGGTAGGCTGTATCACTGCTTACCATCAGGTGGAATCGCAGTCAAGCACTAGTTTATATCAATAAAAAAAAAAACTATAAGCAGACGTACACCAACTGTACAATGACGAATACGAGTCTATAAAGCTAGAACTACACTGCGTACACGTGTGCCACACACGCCGATCTGGTCGCGTCGGTCTCCATACATTTTACATGGAAACTAGACTTGTAGAGCTACACTTGATCCACGCCACGCGACGTCGTTCTACATACAAATCAGGCGAGTTACACGTGTGCGTTGGTTTAATGTATTTCTAGCTTAAAGCTGCGTGTCCGTGGACTGCAAGCCTAAGTGACACAAGCAATAACGATCATCTGATATGCCAAAATGTATATAATTGACACGTAGTATCGAAATGTCACGAAAGCATCCATTTTGGGGCAGTGGCATTACGAAAATAACTATCGCTATCCTAATATGATTTGTCTAGGCTTTTTGGGCAGTGAAATTCCCGAGTTGACGGACGCTGGCGGTGTCGACTCGTGCTTGGTCCCTATCGGGAATCCGGACGGTGAGTTAAGGTGGCCAGATATCGTTCTGTGGCTTCCCACGTCCGGAGTGTCTCCTTCGGCGATGGCTGGGACGTTAGGAAGAGATATATCGCTAAACTCTTAAGGTCAGCCATACACGCTAGGGTATACCTGACAGATTTGCCTGCGCAGTTATACCTGTCAAGTAAGCTTGTCAGGAAATCTACACAGGTATGACTGTACAGCAAACCTCTCAACCGTACCGTGTATGGCGGACATTACGTAACGTAAAATTTTCCTCCGAATCGCACTTATTATGTATTTATAATTCTTTTCAATAACATTCAAACACATAGAAGAGACTTTTGTATCACAGTAAAATAATATTACAATATTTACAATTAAATTAATTAACTTAACTTTCCACACACATAATTATGCCCTCGACCGTTGCAGCCAGTCCCTCCGGTAGTTGTCAAATTCATCTCTCCTCACCGTCGCCTTGGTCTACCGCGATGACGCTGCCGTGTGGAAAAGGGAGAGGGAGGCCTTCGTCCAGCGTTGGGATATAATAGACTAACTACAACAACAAGGTGCCTTACGTTTTCTAGACCACTCCATCAAATCGTCCATCGCTCTGAACTTAGACCTGGATCTAAGCGATTCTGTCGGTATGGACTGCAAAAAAATGCAAATTGTCATAAGCCACGGGCGATTCACGAGCAGACATTCCCACAGTGGGCCGACACGCCTCGGTACCGTCAGCAACGTAGACGACAGCATGGGATTAGTAAGTTCATGACATCTGACATTTGGTCATCTTTAGTTTATTTTCTCTGGTTTTAACACTATTGTAATGTCATTACAGATTTTGTTTTTTTAAAGGAGGAGGATTGATAAGAGGCACGGTACACACTCAAAAAAAAAAGTTTACATTATGTTTTCTTTCCGTCTATTTTTATAATTAAAAAAATGATATATTTTTTCTCTCACTACTCAGTAAGATTTACGTGATCTACACTAATATAATAAAGAGGTAAAGTTTGTTTTTTTTTTGTTCATAGGAGGTACGTACATATCTCTGAAACTACTGGACCAATTGCAAATTTTTAGCTCCGATAGAAAGCTGCTTTATTTTTTTTTTATTATATTTTAATATAATTATTGCCTAAATAGACTGTTTCACTTGTACATTTTCTGTCAATTTTTTCAATATTTAAGTTATTATTTCTGAAACAAATGCTCCATGAACGATTTTCATTTTGAGTCTTGATGACACCTCTTAATTCTGATTCACTGTGCTCGTCTGATGAATTGAAACGTTAAGATTTTTTTTTATTAAAACTTTTTAGAAACGTTAAGATTTTTATTTTATTAAAACTTTTTAAAAAACTATCCTTCATTTCTGCTGTCGGTACTAGCGCCGTGACCGAAACCAGCGCTCTACATAGGGTTTATCTGACAGCAACAAATCTGTATCTGATGCAGTGTAGACATCTGTCGGCTGCTACGGGAACTACGCTCGTTTGGCTACAATAACGTATCATTCTATGGCGAAGTGCTGATGATTTATGTGAGAACATTGGACTAGGAATGATTGTGAAGACACTAACGTATAAACATAAGTTTTTTTCAACACACTCACTCGAAAACCTGCCATTATTCCACCGCTTTTAGGCACGCAATACACTTTTCCGCACTGATGCAGAAAAGTGCGCGTGCTCTCCCCGCCACAATGTTATTTCATTTCTGATCAGGCTGCGCGCGTCAACCCCTCTATTCGCCGGTCAACCCAGGTTTATTAATTTCTTAGCAAGTGTGTTGAAAAAAATCGTTTGAAACATATGCAAGTCACTGCAGCCCTCGGCTCCGTAACACAGTCACCTACGGCTCCTGCGAATGCCACCTCGGTCGCAATGTCAAACTTTCTGCACTTGTATCAAAATGTAGTTTTTTGAGGTCTAAGGGCACTGGGTGGAGCCAGATGAAGAGTCACACTTTTACTAGATCATGATGATGAGTACCTGTGTTTTCTTTTTCGGTGAGTACGTCCTCTGTTGGACATAGGCCTCCCCCAAGTGTCACCACAATTAACGGTCTTGTGCGTCTTGCATCCATCAGATTCCCTCAACCCTTATCAGGTCATGGGTCCACCTTGTAGGAGGCCTCCAACGCTGCGTCTTCCGGTACGCGGTCGCAACTCCAGAACCTTTCAGCCCCAGTGGCCGAGAAGTCGGTCAAAGAGAAGTAATTAGAAGATTTCTCATCTCAATAAAAAAAAAACTGGTACGATCTTCTCAATGACAAATCCACTTAGAAACCACAATTGCATCACAAAACTATATCGCATCGTTTAAAAAACGATTTTTCACAAAAAGAAAGAAAATGGCTGCTACAACGGCCATCGCTAATCTTTTCTAAATTAGCATTTCTCGTGCTTTCTCACAATGCACAGGTTTATGGTCATAAAGTGGTGTTTTTAACTGACCGCCTGGGTCACCTTCTGAACTTTCGTCCGGTCATTAGTTGTACGGTAAATAAAACACTATACTACTATTTTGTGGGGAAATTGACACGGAGTTTTGTTGCAACCTAAATGTTGTTTTTAGTACTTTTTTGGCTAAGTGGCATTTAAACTCATTGTCTGCTGTATATATGTTTGTGTCGATTCCGATTGCTTGCGAAACTTGTATGTATGTATGTATTTATTTACACTTTCGTACAGCTTCGTTATAAAGTACTACACGTTTGGTACTGTTTGTTTTTGAACTTCTGAAGATCTAGTTTCATGATCCAGTACTTGCATATGCTTCTGGAACACGCACAGGCTGATTTGTTGGACACAAGCTGTATCAGACTAAAAATAATGTTTTTATTTTTTTAATAATATAAACTAATGCTTGACTGCAATCCCACCTGATGGTAAGCAGTAATGCAATCGTTGATGGTGAGCTGCACTAGTTTATTAGGAGCCTATTTACTCTAGCCTTGAAGACACCTATTTAAATGTCTTCTTCTTCTTCTTCATATTTTTATAACCGGATGATATTAATATTTTCGAGATGAGGAGAGATGATGAATATTTTCGTACAAATGAGTGAATAGGTTAACTCTAGGCAAGCGTGCTCTTTTATCGACTATAGATCATCACTTACTATCACGTAAGATAGTGCTCAAACAATAACAATAATACTTTATTTCGGACACAAGAATCCGTAGAGTGATAGTAACATACACAGAAAAAAATTATTGCCTAGTGTTAGTTACAATCAATCTCCGCACAAAATTCTGAACAATCGGAGAGCCGAAGCTCTTATCCAAGTAGCACTACAAGCTGTTTAAGAGCTGTATAAATGTTCCAGCTACAGTTTTCAGGATGCTGTTTTGACTGTCTCTCACTCTCCTCAGTAGCAACGCAAACGCGACCTTAACAATCATATTTATTTTTTAAATAATAATAATAAATAATATTCCACAACTACCACACAACGCCGTCTAGTCCCAAGCTAAGCAGAGCTTGTGTTATGGGTACTAGACAACTGATAAACATACTTATATATTTCTAAATACATACATATTATAGATAAATTACACCCAGACACAGAACAAATGATCATGCTCATCACATAAACATTTGTCCTGGGTGGGAATCGAACCCACGACCTCCGGCATAGCAGTCAGGGCCACTAACCACTAGACCAACAGGCCAGTCATCATAGCAACCAGGCATTTTAGTATTATTTTTACATTATTATGGGAATCTTTCTATGTTTACGATCGAACTTCACACCATTATAATAAATCATCTGGCGCTAAATCCATATTTTATTATGGTTTAATAGTAAATAATAAATAGTCTATCAAGCTATACCTATTTCTCAGGGAGCTGCTAATTGCGTGAGAAATACACAATTATGTATTTTATAATAATAAGCATTTGTTAACATAACTACAGATTGAATGGGGTTTACGATGGGATAAATACATGAGAATAATATATATATATATATACAGCTATAGTCGTCAATTTCATTCAAACAATTATGTAGGTAATTCAACTTTCTGATTGATGTGTTCTAGGAAACCCTGAGAACTTGACGACTCTATCGACTGCTATCTCCAATTATATTGTTTATATTATATGCTTTACAGTAGCATCGTTTATGGTTTTATATTACACTACACTAATCTAATAAGAATAAAAACATATCGATACTCTTTCAAGTTAGTTAAGGCAGGGCGCAAACGGGGACACTTTAGTGGTTTGTGTCCAATACAGGCTCATCATCATCTTCCTGCCCTTCTCCCGTTTTATTTGGGGTCGGCGCAACATGTTTTGTCTTCCATTCTGTCCTGTCACTCGTCACTATCACTAACTCCCTTTTCTTTCACTTCACGTGTCCGATACAAGCTACAGATGAATATTTGATTTCTATAGAACCAGTATGAAATCATCCACTTCCTGCGTATACGTAAACATTCTGTGTCCAGTTGCTTCCACTTAACACATACTCATGAAGATCAAAAATTGTTCGGTGTCGGTAACTTCAACAAAAAGTGTCTCCGTTTGTAAGCCTAAGTAAGTTTAAATTCTAATAGGATATTAGAATGCTAAAAAAAAATTTGCTCTTAATCCTTTCAACGCCACGGATTTTTTATTATTTTCTTTGACACTTGAAACACGAAATTGCACCAATTCTTCTTCTTCATGCCCTCATCCCATATTACTTACTTGAGGTCGGCGCAACACGTTTTTTTCTTCCATTCTGTCCTGTCACTCTTCAAACTATCTTTAACTCCCTTTTCTTTCATATCACTCCTCACCATCATCCATCTTTTCTTCGGCCTTCCTCTCCCTCTCCATCCATCTACATGTATACTCAGAACTTTTTTAGTAGTTAATGCGCTTCATCCCTCCTATTCACATGACTATACCAAAATAACCGATTTCCTTTCAACTTTTCAGTCACTGGGGCCACTTTCGAACTTCCTCTAATAATAATATACTCTTTTCTGACTTTATCCATTCACGTCACACCACTCATCCATCTCAACATTCTCATCTCCGTTACTTGCAATCTTTTTTCATCCTTCTTGTTCACAGCCCAGCATTATGATCCATACAGTATGACAGGTCTTATGACAGACTTGTAAATTTTACCTTTCAACTTGAGGGGAAATTGCACCACAATACACAATACTACATCACAATATCGACAAAAGCAAAATCAATTTGCCTGACAGCTGCTAAACTTTACTCGTTAAAATAGCGCCAAAAGTCTCTGTGTTATGGATGCAACTATCTATGGATGTAACGTATCGTAGGGCCGCTCATCAAGTAATAAGCATTAATTACAATGTTTGTATGTTCGTCGCCGCTTCCTGCTTGAAGACACCAACGTCCCAGTCATATTGAAGGGAGTCATCGTGTTTTATGAGCGTTTGTATTCATACTAATGCGAGTGTTAGAATTGCAAAAGTCAATTTGTCCGTCTGTTACGATTCTACACCGAAATAGCTAATCCAATTCTATTTTTTTTGATATATCTAGAGAATTGATCTTAGAAAAAGACTTAAGTAGTATACTTTTTATTTCGAAAGTACGTTCACAATTTTAGCGCCGCCGTGAGTCACACAATGTGTCAGTGTGTTATTTTTTTCTAATGATATAAAACAGTGCTTGACCGGTATCCTACCTGATGGTACGAAGGCAACGAAGGAACAGGAGTGGGCTTTTAGTCAGTAAGAGTCTGACCAAGAGCGGGGGATATCATTAGATAATCCCACCTGATGGTAAGCAGTGATGCTTACCACGTATGTTATTTCTATGATGATCTATGTGTGCTAAATGAGATATTTTTCGTTCTTTCTTTTCCCTTGAAATAATTTCCGACTTCTATGCGGGTGAAGACGCTAACAGAAGCTAGTTTGTTTATTTGACACCTAAGTTTCTGTATTAGGAACGCGATGAGTCAGGCACTTATGGCTGAACGGTTTTAATGTCTGTTTGCCTTTAATTCACGCCTAGTAATTAGTTATTCTTGCCGACGAATGTCTATATTTTCATAATGACTCATAACCTAGAACAAATAAATTAAAAATTCCTTAATTACTACATATAAGTCATTTGAACCCACATGTTTAAATAGATAGTCACGTGACAACAACAAGTAAAAAAAAAAAAAGCCTTTCCTAAAAAAAACAACTATGTGATCCATGTACCCGTTATCCAGAGTGTGTAATCAATATAATATGTACAATAAAATTAAATTAAATTGTAATTATATTAGTTTAATTTATTAACTTCTCCATATTACTTCACCTTTACTGTCATTATTGAATGTTATGTCGGTACAGTAATAATTGGATTTCAGATTTATGTACTGTATTTTGTATTAACTATGTATATTGTCTTAGTCTGTAGTCTGTCACTGTACTTATTAAAATAAAATAAAATAAATTAATATAAAATATGTAGGTACGTCACATTTATCTATATTTCTATACACCGCTAAATTTTAATCGTTTTAATCCCGTGGAGGGTCGATCCGGTAAATGAAACACAATCGATTTGTAAAGATAAAAAATTAATTAAAAAATAAAGTACCTCTTTTTATAAATCCGTAATAGGCGGCATTGCGTACAAAGTACTTACAGGTCATTGAACTCGCTCAGCTGACTTTTTCTTAGAGAAATTAATTTCGTACATGCGTAAATTATAATACAAGTTTTGAAAAGAGGTACTTTATTTTTTAATTTTATCTTTACAAATCGATAGTGTTTCATGTACCGGATCGACCCTCCACGGGATTAAAACGATTAAAATTTAACGGTGTATATGGAGAAACTGATAAACATATCAACGCACAACCGAAACTAATGGGACTATGAGTGTGATATTTTACACTAGGCTTATAATGTAGGTGAACATTTAGAAAATTCGCTCCGTAAGGAGATGAAATGGAGGTCCAAAGTTTGGATGCGCTTTCCGAGGAACGGGCGTCATACCACAGAAAAGATAAAAGAGGTTACAAAGGAAATACTTTCCAATTTGTATTAGTGATAAATGATAAACGATATTTATTTCGCAAATAGTCAATATAAGCTAGATGAGGCCGGTGTTTCCTAGCTGACTACCCTGAGAAGAAACAACAAAACAACTCAGGGGTCAAACGAACTTAGAACGAGTGTCGCCGCTTGTCTCCCACCCTTTAACTCCACTACAGGCAATAAACCAATACGAACACGCATTACGCAACTAACAGACCACGCATACTTAGATCGCAAGTTTGTTATTGGTTGTGTCAATTATGAGCATGATCATATTTTGAGGCACGCCTGCCCCGCTCTTAAGGTCATTCTAACCTCTTTCATCTATTCTGTGTGTCATCCACCAACATTCAAACTTCAGGCTGCTTTGATTAAAAAACCAACTAATTAATTTTACCAATTCCATATTTCGTAGCATTCCAGAGCTAGCTAGTGTGTTTCTTATCGGACATTACCAAAACACGTCCGTGCACACTGACATGTAGCGATTCATATCTTTCACTGGCCACTTCCTCATAATGGTGGCGGATGTCAAAATTACTGGAACACGTCTTCGTTAAGGAGTCAATCATAAACGAGAGCTCGCTGATACTTCAATTGTGGGGTAGCTACTCTTATGGTTTTTTTTTCTAAACTTTCGTGGTATTTCTACTTAGTTTTCGAGATCAGGCTTCAGTTTTTGTCTTTCTAAGGTTCATTAAATACTAGCTTTTGCCCTCGCCTGCGTTCGCTTGTATGTCGGTTATTGCGGGCGCGAAGCCAGATAAACAGTATTATTTGACCTCTGTATTAACGTTATAAGAAATGTTCCGCATTAAAAGTATCTAGTAGCCTATGCAAAACCTGTAAAAATATGCTCTTAAACGGAACATAAACAACCTTACCTTTAGATTGCTTTGACTTAGAATTTTGATATTTTTTTCACTGCTGCTTGGGTTAGCAGACCTGAGTATATATTATTAACCAGTTTCATACATTCACGAGGAACAGACAGACAGACAACTAAGTGATCCTATAAGGTTTCCATTTTTGCCGATTTAGGTACGGAAACCTAAAAAAATACATTAGAAAAATCACTACCTTTAGTCGATAACTATCCATTTTCAATCAAGTGGCTCACAGTCCTGTTTGCTGACCAAAAAGCTTACGTTCTCAATCGTGGCGCAAGCGCCGATACAACAGCCAATAAGATGACATCCACACAATAGAAAACATGGCTTCCCACACTACTTGTACCATGGTACAAGCATGACCCCTGTCCCTTCACCTATCCTGCTCTATTGACAGTTCCCTAACCAAATTGGTCAAACATTCGAGCCAACATTAGTAAGCAAACATTGTCTGAAACGAATGGGCTACATCGACACCTATTTTGTTTGGTCGGGTAAATAATAAATATTAGGCGAGTTGACCTCTCGAAATTTTCCCAGGATTCATCTGTCGGTTTGAAATTAATGAAATATGGTCTTTAAGTTGTTCGGTTAAGGTTGAATTTTGTAGTGTTGTGTTTAGTTTGAACTTTAACTGTATCGCTTTAGTGGGATGCTGTGGAAGTGTAGGTAGTTCTGTTACAATATGAGATGGCTACTATCTCTCATCTACTAGATTACCATGTTAAGACCTCGTGACTCGAGACCTTTGATAGCAAAATGTATGCATCTTCAGTGTCTAGTACAATTAATTAAAATTCCAATCAATTTCATTCAACAATAAAGTTACTCCCTTCTACTTACCTTTAAAGTTTAACAAGCATTAAAAAGAGTGGGGTCCTCAAACCATGGGTCAAGCATTGCGTGCCGCCATAATACGCCATCGTTGACACAATAAAACAAGAGATACTGATACTTGCGTAGGCGCATGCAATGTGGTTCAAAAGTTTTGAAACTTGCTTTTTTTTTGTAGCACTTAGTTCAAAATGCTACGATAACCTTCATGGTGGAGTTGGAGTTTGTATTTTTTATTTTTAGTTCTCTATAAGTATGTATATCATATATGGTTAAAAGAAAGAGAGTTTTCATAAGCTCTGATGCAGTTTTCATAAAAAGTTATGATTAAGAATTTTGGTGAGGACAACCCTCACCAAAATTCTAAATCAGTTTTTATGACATTGTTTTGAGTACACGAGTACACTAAAATTGACACCCAACTTGACTGGCCTGTTGTTCTTGTGGTTAGTGGCCCTGACTGCTGTGCCAGAGGTCGTGGGTTCGATTCCCACCCAAGACAATTTTTTGTGTGATGTGCACGATCATTTGTTCTATGTCTCGGTTTAATATATGTATACATGTGTTTAGAAATATTTTCAGTTGTCTAGTACTCATAACATAAGCTCTGCTTAGCTTGGGGCTAGACGGTGTTGTGTGATAGTTTTGGAATAAAAAAAATAGCAACAAAACTTTGACAAAAAATCTATGATTTCCTATCTCGGTCTTATCCCTGACAGCGATATCTACCAGACACCCTGTATTTTTTTTTAATATGCCCCACACTAAAAATTACTCCTTTATCGTGGGTGTGTTGACAAACATATAAACTCACATGGACAAGACACCTACACCCAGAACAACTATCTGTAAAAAGATTTTTTTTTTCCGAGCGGGAATCAAACCCGCGACACGCAGCGCAGCAGCCAACCGCTCAACTATTGCGCTAACCGTGCCGCCAATTGTATTGTGTATATATGAATTTTGTTAATTAGTTGGCAAGTAAAGAATAGAAAAAAATAGTTAACGCACTCTCCAGGCACCAATAAGTCTTCTTCTAGTAGGTCATACACCCCTATTTTTTAATTAGTACAAAAAAATCCGTATCCGTTACTGATTATATTTCTGTAGTAAAAAGTAAAAAACCGAAATCCCAAAATTGTCCACGAAAATTTGTGATAGTTGGTAAATTCATAATTGAATAAATGATTCAATAAAATTGCTACTAGAAAATACTGTTTCCATAAATTGAGTGACAATTTGGGATATAAACAAACTCTAATAAATTTGCTGTTTATGAATATTATTGAGACTTTACTTAAATAATAACAAGACCTTTTCTAATAAGCCCATATTTATACTAATTAGAAATTAGTGGTAAAATACCTGGGTACTAAAAGTAAGCAAGTATCAAGTTGGATATATCAAAACTCTCATAAACAGTGGAAAATAGATCTTATTTGACTATAGGTTGCATACTGCTACATTTTTAAGCGATGAGTCTTTTATGGAACTCGCTCACCTGCACAAGTGGCATAAGTTTTCATTAAATTGAAACAGGTAATATAAAGATGTTTTGTTAAAAGCCTTATGTCTTTTGCGTATGATTTTTGCATTATTTGGCCATAAAGCGGCTTCACTTGTCGCAATTTTTTCTTATTTATTAATATAAAACCAAAGCCTTTTTCGAGCTTATGTTTTGAGTTTCTGTATTGGTCAACTGAAATTAAATGTAATGATAATGATGCTTAAACTAATCCTATAGTTGATATCATTACCAAAATTTTTATGTGTCAAAAATGTAATACTCGTATATCTAGAAAAAGAAACACTGAAAATGAAGTGTACCATTACTACGTTCATATTATTACAGATTTAACGTTATTTTGTACCAAAATTGATTAAATATACCTTTTATACCATAAATATATCTATTAATTGTAAATACAAATAACATAATTGCAACATTTGCAACTGCAACAATTCAACATCATGCGATTGATCCACCGTTCAAACTTCGAATGTAGTTTATGAAAAAATACGCAATTTTATTAAATTAAAATAAAAAATATTAAAATTCATTTATTTCGGACAACAGCGATCCATATTTTGTTAGTATTACACACAACTTATATTCTAGTGTTAGTAAATGTAAAAATGAACATAAAATACTAGTTAATTATTTGTTAAACCACCCAATACCCCACCCTCACTTTACCAGGCTTGTATGACCAGGCAAGAAAATATATTTCCTACCTAATCACCCTTTGCACAAAAAGGCTAATATATTTACGTATAGCCCTCCACCACCGCTCTCAGGTTATAGTTGCGACTACTCCGCACTCCACACACATTTTATGATAGTTTTTAGAATACATTTTTTTTTTAACTGATGTAAACTAGTGCTTGACTGCGATTCCACCTGATGGTAAGCAATGATGCAATCGTTGATGGTGAGGCGCATTAGTTTAATAAGAGCGTATTCACTCTTGCCTTAAATAAAATGAAGCCTTTTTTAAGCTTTTGTGAAATACTAGAAAACTAAACTTCAAAATATAAAAAGTTCCTTATTAGTTTACTCAAACTTATAAAAATGAATTGTAAAAAAATCGGAACCGCAGTTTCCAACATTTCGTACATGTGCCATGTTCACTGGGCGCCTTCCCACGCGGTGTCAACGCAAACAGTAGTACACAAGAGTGGGTGTTCCCTCACTCGTGAGAACCCGTCGCCGCGCCGCCCCGGTGGGAACAGACCTTTACGTTGAAGGCACAACCTGTCCACCGGAAGCGGCTTTTTACCGTGATTTCCTTTAACATGAAGACTTTGGAGATGAGGAAATTGATCGAAAGAATGTCCGGAGGGGTATTTTCTGTGTTTATTTTGTTAAAAAATATTTATTTATTTATTGAATCTTCATGTAACCAAAGGCACAATGACCGAACATGTTAAAAAACGATGTGATATGAAAGACAAGGGAATTAGTTATAGCGTGACAGGTGACGGGACAGAATGGAAGAAATATACGTGTTGCGCCGACCCCAAATAAAACGGCACAAGGGCAGGAAGATGATATGAAAAACACAATGGCGGACTTAAAACTCCTTGGGCATTCTCTACCAGTCAGCCTATAGTATTTTATTTTTTCGTTGGGTAAAAATCATCCAAATGACGTCCCCCGCCCTTGGTCAGAGCGGGAGATAGTGTCAGACTCTTACTGACTAAAAATCCCACCCCGTTCCTTCTCGCCTTTCATACAGGGGCCGAGCTTCCCTTTCGGAGCTAAAGCTTGGCCCAGATTCTCTACAGTCTTTGCATATATCTACCTCTATATATGGAGTAATTGTCTGACTAACATATAAACGCACAGCCGAAACCATTGGGACTAGGAACTTGAAATTTTGGATGAAACATGGGTCCAAAATTTATATGGACAAACCTACATTCACGCGAGTGAAGCCGCTTACAGAAGGTAGCAAATGAAAAAAAGAATTGTGTCTATGAGTTTAGATACAGGATTATTTCCTATTGTGGGGCAAAATTAAAAAAAATATAAAAGAAGAATTTGAAAAACCCACATTTTACCGTCGTCGCACCTGACCACAAACACGACCAATCAAAAACATTTAACAAATCACCACGTGACGTCAGTAACAAGGTCCCTGTCACAAAAACTATAGTAAATACATAATGATGGCCCTGCCCGGGTTCGAACCCGCGCCCTCTAATTAGAACGGACCTGCCCGGAGCCAGCGAGCGATTGATTCTACCTCTGTCATTTTTTATTTATTTCAAGTTTTATGCACATAACACTGTACAAAGGCGGACTTAATGCCTTAGGCATTTTCTACCAGTCGACCTTAGGGTAGTGCAGAAACATAACACGGCAGGTGCTTCTTAATAAGTAGACAAACAGAAGCGAAACAAATACAATAATAAATATATACATATAAATAAGCAATGCTGTAGTGAAAAGACAAATCCAACCAATCACTGCTGTGATGATTCTACCAACATCTTGCGAATAAGCTCACATGCCTTCACCTTAAAGGAAAATCGGCTGGTCGCCATCCTGATATTCAAAGAGATATCGCCTGGACGAAAAAGGACATTATTTATTTTAAAAAAAAATCCCCACACTATTAATTACTCATGTACCGTAAGTGCATTCACAAATATGTAAACTTACATACATAAGACACCCAAAGCCGGAACACCTATCTGTAGACCATACAATTGTTCCTTGCGGGAACCCGCGACCTGCAACACAGCAGCCAATAGTTCAACCACTACGCCAACAGTGCCATCAAAATTACTGTCATTCCGTATTTATTGCAAATTTGAAGTGTGAATTGAACAATGATGGTCCAGTGGTAGGGTCTGTCTAAAAAGTCATACGACTTGGGTAATTATTAAGGCAAAATTAAATCTGATGCAGTCAACACTAGTAATTCAATAGTCAAGGTGGATTAAGAGATCTTGATCATTGTTTACTAATAGAAGAACCTATAAAAAGTATCGAATATCTTTAAGTATTTTTTAAATGATTAAATATTATACACAATTCCCAAGTCCAAACCCAACCAGGCGCATTACCTTGTGACACACAAAGTAATTGTTCTAATTTATTTCGTCACCATTGCTGTCAAAACGGTGAAAGAAAACATCGTGAAGAAACCATGTCATAGAACCAAAAATTCGTAGTCATATGTGATATGTCATCCACCAATCCGCACTGGACTCTCGAGGTGATTACGTATAGGCGTGGCTGGAAAGACCTCACGGCGTCCTTACCTTCCGCATGACACAGGTCCTCACCGGAAATGGCAAGTTCGGGAGGTTCCTGTTCCGAATTAAAGCGGAAGTGACGCCCGGGTGTCGCCACTGTGCGGAACGCCCGGAGGACACGGCGGAGCATCGCCGTGCCCTCGTGGGGGTGATCGGCGGCGGAGACCTCTCGCGCCGGGCCTTGGTCGAGGCCATGGTCCGGAGCGAGGAGGAGTGGCAGGCGGTCGCCGACTTCTGCGAAGCAGTAATGCTCGCTAAGGAGGCGGCCGACCGCATCAGGCAACGGCGCTCTCGCCGCCGCCGGGATTCCGATCCCGATTTGCAATGGGTAGCTCGCTGTCCGGCCGTCCGGTGACTGCCCGGACCAAGCCCAAGCCGTCGACGGCGCGCGCTGTTCCCGCGCGCCTCAAGGAGTTGTCAGCAACAGCAGGGACCCAGCCGGGTCGAAGCCTACTGGGGCCAGGGTTATCCGAAAGGGCGCTCGAGCCCCGGTATGAAGGCTTGAAGGAACGGGATGGGTTTTTTAGTCAGTAAGAGTCTGACACTATCTCCCGCTCCGCCCAAGAGCGGGGGTTGTCATAAGATGATTTTTCCCATCGAAAAAAAAAAAAAAAAGGTGATCAGTATTCTCCTGACTTCCTGAGTCACAGCAGTGGAATCGTTTTATGGCTGGTATTATGCTTATATTTTTGATGACTATCTCACATGATGGTAAGCAATAATGTGACCGACGTTAGACGTTAGTAACCTATACACTCTTGACACAAACCTCAGGTTGTAGCTATCAGGAAACACGGACTTCAGCGGTGCTATTATCTAAGAAAACAGCCTTGAGGGCAGCGCTGACCGCAGCGACTAGTCAAGAGCGCAGAACATTGTATTAAACATCCAATTTATAGGTCCATTGGATTGTCAATCCATTGTATCTACCTATTTGGATTTCGTCGCTACGGTCAGCGCTGTGCTCAAGGCTGTTGTCTTAGAGAATAGCACAACAGCTATCAAGGAATGAGGGTGTTCTAAAATTATGTTCACCAGGTGGCAGCACTGAGCCGTAAGGTCCAGGCACCTGTAAAACGCTTTATTAGTTAGACATTGACGTCTACGTCTAACGTCAGAAGTCAACGTCATGTATACCTTTTTAAAAGGAAAAGTCCTGACGGCTAGGTGGCGCCAATTGGTGGTGTGAATTTTCCTGAACACCCTCATTCAAAATAGAATAGAATAGAATATAATAGAATAGAAAAACTTTTATTCGGTACAGACACAGCACAACGGTTATATTTATACACAAAGTAAATAAAAATAAAAGTACAAAGTACGCCGAGCGTGCCCGCACCGAAAGGGTGACCACCTCAGCATTTGATTACATTTGATTTGCATTCCACTCCTTAGGTGTACGTACACACAATGAATGCGAATCCAAAACGTGTCCCCCACCCCCACCTGTTGTTCGACATTTAAATCCATTGAATTAATTTCCTGACATTTTTTACAATATATTCCTGCCTACAAAAGCGGCCACAGACTCCTTCGACCCCACCCTGCGTCGGCGCCGCTATCTGACATTATGATTTACTGCACACCAATGATCTTACGTTTTTGTAATTTTAAGATCACGCACGAACATATACACCTGTTTACATCTTCGTACATGTCGATGCTGATCGATATATTCGCCTCCAAAGGAGGGAGGATTTGACATAAATTATTGTAATACAATATTTTATTTATTATAAACTAGTTTTTGGCCGCGGCTTCGTCCGCGTATTTAAAACATAGCCTATGTGTATTCAGGCCATAAGTCTGCTATTTTTATAAATTCGTCATTCCAACACGATCCCATTGTCATTTTGCTAAAAGTTTTTAATCTGCTAATTCATAATGATCGATCATTGATCGGTCAATGGTCTTGTAATAGAATCGTGGTAGAATGATAATTTCGAGCATATTAAAACCAATAACTGCACAATAACGTTCTAATGGTAGAACACTGATCAAATAAACTGTCAAAGTTTTAGCAGATTACCGCAAACGTCAAATATTCATTTGTCAAAATGTACGAGATTACCATTTTATGCCACTTCTTTCAATGGAGTGTCAGTGGTTGACCATTGGAAAGTCATGATGACGCCATTATATTAGTAGATTACCAAACTTGTCAAAATCGACAATTATGACATCAATGATAGATCATTCTGACACTATTGTAATAGCAGACTTGAGGCCCAGGAATAAAGCAGCTTTCTATCGATGAAAACAATTTTCGCAATTGGACCAATACTTTCAGAGGTTACCTGCTACAAAGAAAAAACATAAAAACAAATTTTATCTCTTTATAATAATAGTGTAGATATTCCGATGCCAGCTGCTTATATGGTTTTTCATAGTCTTTCTTATTTACTAAATATCGACTGGCCTTGTGGTCAGTAGCCTGACTGCTATGCCAGAGATCATGGGTTGGATTCCCAACCAAGACAAATGTTTTTGTGATGAGCACGATCATTTGTTCTGTCTGGGTGTAATTTATCTAAAATATGTATTTATTTAGAATTACAGTCAAACCTGTTTAAGAGAGAACTCAAGGGACCGCGATTTCTTTTTCTCTTATAGAGGTTTCTCAATGAACCGAGTGTCTACCTTACAGAGTTACAGAAGGGGTCTATCTCACTTATAGAGGTCTATAAAAATACTAATCTATTTATCTATTCATCATCATCATATAAATAAAATTGGAGCGTCTGTTTGTAATATTGAAATAACTGCTTTTTACTACAGGCATATGAATATATATACGGTACATACACCAAAATAACATTTTTTACAATTTTTGTCTGTCTGTTTGTCCGGGCTAATCTCTAAAATGGCTGGACCGATTTTGACGGGCTTTTTTGGCAGGTAGCTGATGTAATAAAGAGTAACATAGGCTACTTTTTTTTTTAGAAAATAAATTCAAAATCCTGTAGTCCACGCGAACGAAGTCGCGGGCACAGCTAGTATGTAAATAAGTATGTTTATCAGTGGTCTACTACTCATAGCACAAGCTCTGGTTAGTTTGGTACTAGATGGCGTTGTGTGAAAATAATAATAAAAAACCGGCCAAGAGCGTGTCGGGCCACGCTCAGTGTAAGGTTCGTATATTCCCGTCCGTCACAATAACTGTACCCACTTATGAGTTTAAAAAAATGCTTGCATATAGGTACGATTATACTACAAACTTAGTCCAGAAATTATTTTGTAGAACCCTTTTGTCTTTTTTGTACAAAAACTGTTCTTTCCATCAAGTTCAAAATAATTTTCCTAGAAAGTCCTTATAAAGTTCTACTTTGCAGATTTTTTTCATATTTTCTAAACTTATGGGTTCAAAAGTTAGAGGGGGGGGGGCACATTGTTTTTTACTTTTGGAGCGATTATTTCCGAAATTATTGACATTATCAAAAAATGATTTTAGTAAACCCCTATTCATTTTTAAAAACCTATCCAACAATATATCACACGTTAGGGTTTAAATTTAAAAAAAAATCACTTCCCACTTTACATATAGGGGGGCTACCCTAATAAAACATTTTTTTTCCAATTTTTATTTTACCACTTTGTCGGCGTGATTGATATACATATTGTTACTAAATTTCAGCTTTCTAGTGCTAACGGTCACAGAGATTAAGCGAGGACGGGCAGACGGACAGACAGACAGACGGACAGACAGACATGGCGAAACTATAAGGGTTCCTAGTTGACTACGGAACCCTAAAAAGATTGATTATTTAGGACTTACTCGACTCTCGAAATGCATGAGTCACCTGGATTTTTAATAAAGCTAGTTTTTAGATTTTATATTTATAACAACCTACTTGTATTACCAATTCTCCACATCTTTGAATATATCGCAGAGTCGCACAGGAAAAAATGCGAGTCTCAAATAAATGTTTTCTTTCTTTCAATTAAAATAGTTACGTTAGTGTTAAGTTATAGGATGTTTAGAGGTATTGTAAGTGCCCTTTGTTTTTGATGAAAAAGTACAGGACATAAAAATATTATATACAGTAGCAACATCTGCTAAAGAACTGCTTTACTGTTCAACGGAAGTGTTTCTGATACGATCACTCATGTTTGACTTTATATCATGAAAATGTCATACGTTCATATCGTAGAACGCAGAGTGTTCATTGATTGAGCTACTCCTTATCATAATGGAACCAGCGAGCAGTTCAATATCATGAAACACGACCATTTTTGTTCAGACCTTTAATCAAATATCCTCCTTTTTTAAATAGACAGCCAGCTTACCCATTTAATACATCAACCATCTAAATGGCTAAAAACAAATGCCGTTTAAAACACAAAAAAAAAAGAAAACGAAATTATCGCATTTACAATCGATGCGAAAAAGAAATTCACTTTTATACCCTCCGCGAATAGTTCCACATTGCGTTTGATTAACATTTTAATAAACTGTCCATTATTTATACATAATTTAAACAAAGGCACAAAGAGGCGCGCGCGCATCTGCCACGAGTGCTAACGAAGATCGCCGATGTTTGCCGATTGTCCGTCATGTTTTATAGCATTCATTTAATAGTTTGGTTCATAAATCCTTGTGAATGGTAATGCGTTATTTTTCTTAAATACATGTTACCTTTATATTTCTGCCGTGTGGACCCTTTCTAAGAATAGTACTCTCCACTTTATTGTCGTTGTCATATGAATGAGGCAGATGACTTGAACAAATAGATTGGTATTATTTGTATACTGGGCTCTTAATTCGTTGGATGGTTACAAGGTGTACCTTTATTCATGCACTGAAATATTTCTCCGATGATATTATTGGAGTGAGTGAAAAGATAGAGAAAGGAAAAATTCATGCGACAATCCAAGCAACTGTGAATTTTACTAAAAACTCTAAACCTCTAAGTAATTTTAGAGATTTTCTTTGACCCCCGCAAAGGGTAACTGTATGAATACTGAAGGTTTTTAGTCTCTTTCGCTCCACCCTAAGCGGCAGAAGACATTTTGATGATTTACCTCAAAAAAAAAAATTAAGAATTAAACCTTTGGAAAAATTACAATATAAAAGCATAATTATGTTAGTATTGCAAAAAAGACTTTAATTTATAAGTAGTTTTAAAAATTACGCTCACACAGATGCCCAGTATCGGGAGTTTCGAGGAAAGAATTAGGCACTAAAAAACGGGAAAATATCCGTCCCGTTACAGCGATAGGATATTAGAGTTCTGTGCGTCGAAGTCTCACAAGACACCTAAAACCGTCGTACTGGCAAGGAGCAGCAGGTCGATCAACAACAACGCCTGGCTCGAATCTGCGTCAACTAATCTTTAATATCGTTATAGCGACTTTAAACCTTCTTATGTGTAAAATTCAACATTATGAGAAAATCGATAAAAACCGTCTACTGAAAAAAATATAATGAAACTATCTACAACAAAAATATAGAAATATAAGTATTAGCCATAAGATTTAATTTTGCCTTGTTCTTTCAATTTTGCGATTGTTACTTGAAATTAAACGTAGTATAATAATAAAAAAACAGGTTACATGTAAAAGTAGTATTTCACTAAGAAGCACATTGTTGATCTGTAAACAAATGACGATTAAATCGTCGTATACACCTAGTAGGATAAGGATATATAAAATCTTTGGTAATTTGAAGCTCAATCAAATGCAAACTCATGTGTATACCAAAGATTTTATATAGGATAAGGATATATAAAATCTTTGGTATACACATGAGTTTGCATTTGATTGAGCTTCAAAATGTTGAAAAGTGTGGCATAAAAAAGTGATTTTGCCAAAAGTGACAAATAAATTTTGATCTTAGAGTCGCAACGACGATATGCAAATAATCTCAGAATTTTTAAACCAAGAAACACCTTTCTAGCTTTTTCTCAGTTGTGTTAAAGTCAGCTTGAATTACCTATAACCGGATTCAACTGAATTAATTTTACGGTTTTCCAATTTCTCAGTCTAACTACCAAGTAAAAAAAAACTTCGAAGTAGTGTCTGGACTTGATGCTGAACCGGATCTAAATATTTTGGCGCACTCGTGAGACACACTATTTTATAATTGGATCTTTTTTTTCTTGTCTACACCTCTATCTAATAGTGTTTGTGTGCCTTGTGTCGTGCCAAATAAATCTATTTTCTTTGTTTCCTTTCAAATAACAGACAGCACCAACGGCTACATCATCAGACAGACCAACTAAAATTAGCCTCCATTTTTCTTTGATGCGAGCCCAAAAGTGGTCAATCACAAAGGGCCTCATCAGAAGACTTAGACCAGTAGCGCCACGATGGTGACCCAGTGAAATATAGCGCTAAACTACCAAACTAGACACCATACAGACAACAGAGTCGCCACACTTCCGAGCTGGTCGCGCCACCAAATTCGTTGCGCAACCAAACGGACATTGTGTGAGTAACTCTCTATAGAGCTGCAAACGTTTTGTTGGTAGCGGCGACTGGTCACGCCGCCATGGTGTTCCGGCCCTTAAAGTCACCCAAAAGGCAATGGAAAGGGTTTTGGTCAGATTTCTTGCGTGATCGAATCAGGAATGAAGATATCCGCAGGAGAATCAAGGTTCCCGACATACCACGAAGAATCGCCCTACTTAGGTGGCAATGGGCAGGGTAAATTGCTCGCAGAACAGACGGCCGTTGGGGGCGAAAATTGGGGCTGAAAGGTTCTGGCCCCCCTAGTCAAGATACAACCGTTTCTATTCTATGCTCTTGAGTCGAACGCGTCGAGTTGGCCACGCCTCTGATTCTTTTGTGACAGAACATTGAGATTACGTCAGAGCAAAAGAATCGGAATGAATGAATCGGAGGCGTTGTGGCGCTGGCTAGGGGATCTCGAGTGGCGCAACTTTGGAAGGCCTCCTACAAGGTGGACCCTGACGAGGCACAGGACCGTTCAGTGTGGTGACACTTGGGGGAGACTTATGATGATGACGATGATGAGCCCATAAGTATCCACAATAGCTTTTGTACACAAACACACAAGTCAACAATGATTTACGACCACGAAGTGACCAATTTTCTGTTGAATGTTTTATTTCTAATTCGTTTGTAACTTGTCCACCCCTGCCGTTATTGTCGTCACATGTCACCTTTAGCGCGTGCCATAGCTGAGGTCCAATCACCAGACATATGGTATAACTGCTCCAGTAATTACAATGATCATCGATACTTTTTGCTTGCATTCTCCCCTACATACAGAATCAGGCAGGAAATGACAGAAGTTTCAGTCCGCGTGGTTTCTGTAGACTTGCCTCTTAGATTTTTTTTTTAATAAATAGTCTGTTTTTAATTTATTGGGGTGTAATTTTGTCTGTAATACACGGTATATAATTAGAAATATATAGTAAGGAAACATATATTTATCAGTTATCTAGTACCTACTCATTACACAAGCTCTGATTGGTTTGAGACTAGATATTATTGTGTGATAGTTGTAGAATATTATTATTTTATTTAGGCAGTTGATTTGTGGACAACAAAACAAAGCACGCCATCTAGTGGCAACTGGAAGAACTAGAGTTGGCGCGCTTTCACAGAGTCAGGCGTTTCCATTGGGTGTTTCCGTTTGGCTACGAGCATAAGGTGAACTCGCGAGGACAGCAGACAATCTCAGCCAGGTCGTCGCAGCGTGCAGACGCTCTGAAACTGTCCTAGTGTTCGTTGTTTGTAGTTTGTACCTACCTAATATTATAGTGTACTATACTGATTTGTATTATGAAGTATTCAGTTTCTAGCCGTTTTTATTAATTGCACGATGCCCACATAGGCCCACCTGGTAAATGATTTTAGCTCGAACAATCACAACCAACCACATCCCAACCAGCCGAATTAAATATAAATAAATTATAAATATTTCAATAAAAACATAATAGGGAACATTTAAAAATCTATTAAACTAGCTTTTGCCCGCAACTTTGCCCGCGTACATAAATGCCTATGTCACTTAGGAATAGAGCAGCTTTCTATCGGTGAAAAAATTTTAGCAATCGCACTAGTTCTTCCAGAGAGTAACTCCTACAAACAAAAAAAAAACTAACTCTTTATTATATTAATATGTATATTAGTGTAGAAAAAAAAAGACGTGTGGCACTCGGGGACTGCCGCGGTAAAGCTATTGCATAGCATTTTTATCAACTTATGCAATTATAATTATTTATTTATTTTATTTATGCAGTATTTTTTTTCCTTTGTTTTTTTTTTCTTTCATATTAATTGAAGTTACACTTTCACACATTGAATTGAATTTTGATTGATTGTTCACTCATTTGTTTTCTTATCGGTCACCACGCTCAAAAAACAAATGAGTGGGGAGTGTTAGGTTATTTTCGTTACGGAATTTCTGGATTCGGTCTCCACGCTCAAGGCCCGCGATAGAAGCTATGCAATAGCTTAAAAATGTTTAATTTTATGTCGTGTGGGACTTCTGTCCATCTTCTGTCGCCCAGTACCTATGACTGGTGCCCCGTGCCACGTGCGGGGGACAGCTGATTGCCGGCCGTGTTACCGTTTATCTACGAAACTGTGCATTTTTATTAAGATAACGGTGTTCTGTATGCAGATGGACAGAAATCCTGTCAAATATATCGTGTACTTACAAATTGTTCTTGACTGTAAGCGCATTTTTATTATTGGTGTTTGTGGATTACAAGTGTCTTTATAATTATTTTAAAGTAACATACCTTTTTGTCGCGGCAGACCACGAAAAAAATGGTGTGACGACGATGTCTTCCCTAGGAATTGGAAAGAAGTAACTCAGACACACATTGAGGACTAGCCCAACATTTTTCATAAATACAGCTCGTAAGTACCTATGTATAAATAATAGGTTTTTATTTGTTTTAAATACATATTATGTTTATGTATTTTGTGACCGTACGTGTATACATACATATCTATTTGGCATATATTTAATTTTAAGTATGATTTAATAAATGTACTTAAGTTTTGTTGTGCATTTATAATAATTATCCTCAAATACAAAATTTCTCTCTCATTTATTATATGTATAAATTACATTGATTATGATTATTAAGGTTTCCTGTACGAAAATTGAATTGTGAGTTAGATAAGCTCGCCTGTATCAGCTTTCCTATTTTTATTGTTTTATAAAAGTTGTGTGTAAGTTTACAATAAAGAAAAAAGGAATGGAAGACGTGGTTAGAGGCACACAGAAACAGCGACCTCGCAAAGAACTACACAATGTTTGGAATCATTAAAAACAGGCGCCATTTCGATGCAATTTAGATCAAAATTTGTTTTTATTTTTTTGTTTGTAGGAGGTAATCTTTGGAAATACTAAATACTAAAACTTTGCACCGATAGAAAGCTGCTTTATTCCTGAATGACATAGGCTATATTTTATGTAGGCGGGCGAAGCCGCGGGCAAAACCTAGTTTACAATAAAGAATAAGGAATGGAAGGTATGTGGATGTAGCATCACAGAAACAACGACCTCGCGATTTTGAGTCTCACTGATTTGGTCCACACAACACATCTATACAATATTTGGAACCATTGAAACAAGCGCGATTTCGATCGAATAGAACGAAGGATATATTGTAGTATTGCCGAGACGGATGACTCGATCGATACATTAAATATCTAATAACAAATAAGTGCGAACAATTTTCCGTTAAAAATGCAAAAATTTTGTGTACAACTTACTACTTACAGGCAATTAACGTTAACATAGGTTCAAATTACTTCACTATAATTAATAATTGAGGTGTATAATGAATTAATAATTAGTGAAAAAAATAAAACGCACATGCCGTGCAACCGTCTCTGCCGAATGTTAGGAAGTTAGGGTGCACATGAGGTTTGTGGACGGGATATATCCTAAGATGAGGGTTTGTTTAATTTAAGTGAATTATAGTATATTGTAATGACCAATAAATAATAAGTTAGACACTACCAGTGCCGTAAGTACGGCAGTGACATCGGTGCCCCAGTAAAAGACGCAATCCCTGAAGGGCCGCAAATTTTTATATCTAGTTCTTTTATTTATTTATTTATTTATTTTATAATTTATGTACACACAGTATAAAGAAGAAGATACAACATTATTATAAATTATGTACAAAGGTACTGCTTATTTTATGAAGAAATTTCTTCCAGCAGACCTGTGAAAGGAAAGATCAGAAGAGATGTAGACAATAGTGTGCAGAAATAAGTAAAGAAGAGTTAGTGAAATCTTAAACTAATAAATACTTATATAACTATATATATACCTTATACTAAAAATACATAATATATATATATATACACAAATAAGATTATCACACAAGAGAGGAAAGATAGTGCTCTTTTACTTGAGTCTTAAAGAGAGAAATAGTTTTCAACTCACGAATGCTAGGCGGAAGAGAGTTCCACAACCTTACTGCATGGACAGAGAAAGAGTAGGAATAGTAGCTGGATTTATGAGTGGGGGATTTAAGGAGGGATCTCAGGTGTGGTCTGCACGGCGCGTCGCTAGCGCGTGCGTAAGAAAAACGGTCGCGCAGGTAGGAGGGATAAGAAGGGTTGTGTAGGATGTTGAAAAGGAGACATAAAATCCGAGTGTTCCTGCGAAGACGGATGGGGAGCCACTTGAGTTCCTTGCGAAGATGAGAAACATGATCATACTTTCGTAGACCAAAAACAAACCGAATGCATAAGTTTTGCAGTCGCTCAAGCTTGTTTAATAGCTCCTCAGTAGCATCCAGGTAGCAGGCGTCGGCATAGTCTATAATCGGCTGAATAAGTGTTTGGGCCAAAGAGATTTTCGTTTTCAAAGGCAAGAGACCCTGGAGGCATTTGAGTGAATGGAAGGAGAAATTTACCTTCCGACTGACTTCATTGACTTGCGCACGCCACGAAAGATTGGAGTCGATGATGACACCCAGATCCTTTGCAGTTTCGGTGTAGTCAATACAGACACCATCGAGAACTAAAGGCTGCAGAGAAGAAACTACTGCCGCATTGCGGACGAATCTACTGCCTATGATCATGGCCTGTGATTTAGTTGGGTTGATCTGCAGGCCAAATGATTTTGCCCAAGAGCTGATACAAGCCAGGTCACGATTCATGGCAGCAATCGCAGAATCTGCATCAGCTATAGTAAAATGTCGGTAAAGCTGCAAGTCATCTGCGTAAAGATGGAAACTAGAAGATATTGCTCTGGTAACAAAGTTAATGAAGATAGAAAAAAGAAGAGGAGAGAGAACTCTACCCTGAGGAACACCCTCAGTGAGATTACACCAGTCAGAGAATAACTCTTCAAGGCGAACACACTGGGAGCGACCCCGAAGATATGAATTGAACCAGATGAATTGAAGACGGAAGAAGAGAAATTAATGGATTTAAGGATGCCGAGTAAGATATCGAAATCCACTGAGTTAAAGGCGCTACTAAAGTCAAGCAAGACAAGGACTGTAAGAGACTTGTTTTCCATAGCCCAGCGGATATCGTCAGTCACTTTTAAAAGCGCAGTTACAGTACTGTGACCCGCGCGAAAACCTGATTGGAAAGGAGAAATTATCGAGTTAGATGCCAAGAAATGAGATAGCTGTCTATGAACTAAGTGCTCAAAAACTTTGGAAAGTAATGGGAGGATAGAAATAGGTAAATAGATAATAAATATAATTTTAGTTAGTATTGTACTTTTTTCTAGGGACACCGTTATAGAAGCTTGCATCGAGCGTAGGTATAAAAAGCTAGTAGGTAACAGCACTGGATACTACACACTACTACACAAAACTTTAAAGTGTCAAATCGATTTTATTTCAGAACAGTCAAATCATTCAATGATTAAAGATTTTTTTAAAGTACTTATTTAAAAACCTTCAACCTAACAAACCAGCCACCATAAAAAAGCAACATCGAAAAATAGAGCCCTCACAAAGATTAATACAGAGCATAAATTATTCATATTCTCAGACAAATCGGCCGACATTTTTATCCCTTGTGTATCCTAAACACGACCACAGCACCTGTTTACACGATCAGGTGTTCGGAACCAACCCTCGCAATAAAAAAGTTAACGTTAACCATAGACACATCATACACTGACGGTTAAGTAAGATAGTCAAAAGTATTCGTCGAAATAAAGCGGGAATGTAAAACGAAGTAATGTATTCTTTCGGAGGTTGCGGATGACTGGATGTCGCTCTCATTCATTGATATTTTGACACGGCTGCCATTCTCGTTCGTTACAAATTACTTTTTGGGGTCCTTAAACAATTTGTAACGATAAAACCTTCGTCAAATATTGTTTGTTAGAATCTGTATTTCGTGTATGGAATTTTACTTCTTTACACATTTTTTGTGAGTTACCTAGCTTTGATTATATCATACATAAACGAAACCTTTATTTTTCTTATGGTTGTATAGTAAGTTCGTACCTCTAAAAACAAGTATAAGCCATACTTATTTTAGAGGCAGTTGTAATTTTTTTTTCTAAGTTATTTTATTTTATTCAATTAATATAGTATTAATTATTTAATTTTAATTAATGTGAACTGTATGATTTAAGTTTTTTAATTTTTTTTTTTATTTATTATGTTAAAATAGCGTGGAATTAATAAAGTTTTATTATTATTATTTATTAGTTTTCTTTTATTAAATACATTCTTACTGCTATATTATTCCTCACAATCAATAGTAAGAGACCATCTTTTTTTTTTAAATATTGAAGTAGTAAAGAATATTGGCAGCAAATTGAACACTCCATGTCATTTCCTCGAAGAAAAAAAAACTGTGACTGTTGATTGCCAAGGAATCATTTATCAGCTGACGACCTTAGAGGCAGCCTAGAACAGAATACCGAAGCTAGGTGTTGAATAAATATAATAACGAACAAATAAATATAAAAATACAAAATGACTTTTCCATATTGAGCACCATTTATTATGACGACTGTCCGCTTCAATTTGAGGAGACATCACACCAAAAATGGCTTGATTGGCAAAAAACGCCAACACGTCTTCGAACTAATGACATATTGGCAGAAAATTATCATTGTTTGCCTATCTGTCATATGTCAAGCAGAGGAATGGCGTGAATTGGCAACCCTGAAACACTAAATATGGGTATCGAGTTCGTTTGTAAGGAATTTGTAGGGATACGCTCAAAATAGGTAGGTTTGATGAAGTCTTTACGAATAACTGAGAGATGTCTTAAAATTATATGATGGTAATAAAAGTCAAGGCAGAGATAATCATGCCTATATTTTTGGCTGCCAACACCGGTAAAACGGTCTACTTTTTTCTTCTCTTATGGCTTCAGCTTCGCAGTTTGTGAAATTAACCGGTCGACGGTTTAGGTAAATACCTAATTGTAAACATTTTTAGATATATATTTTAGACAATAAAAAAAACCACGAACCGGATGACGTAGCGTTAGAAGGTCTTTCACAAGGTGGACCGATGAACTGGTGAGGGTCGGGAAAATCTTATGAATGCGAGACACAAGAAGTCGTTATGGTGGCACTTGCTGGAGCCTTATGTCCAACAGTGAACGTCTATCGACTGACATGATAATGATGCAATGTATAAGTTAAATTTCTTTTAGGTTGTGTAGGGTATAATTCACTAGAGGTCGGAAGAAAACATGACCAAACATTAACCATGTGTAAAATCCTTCATGGAAAACTGATACTCCAATAGCCTGATTCACGTAAAATCAAACAAGCTAAATATCGTTGAAGTTTTATAGTCGTTCGATCGAAGTCCTATCCAAAAGCGGTATTTACGATCTATCAAATTATTTCCAGTTACACTAATATGTATTTGTTGTTTTTTAAATCGACGAATTTCAAACGACTTTAAAATCGGTGTCGTTCAAAGTCGATTGATGGATGTGAATACGGAAATGGTCTAAACGACTAAATCGCTACGATATCGTTACGGCTTTCATTACGTGAATCAGGCTACAGAGCTGCATGCCGAACTGTCTCAACTAAGTGCCCCAGTTAAGTACAGCCGCATCAGGAGACACAGCTTGTTCGCTGTGCCTGCGAGTCACACTGTTGCGCGAGCCCAGTCTCCTGTTCCTCGCACTCTTTCTGCGGTCAACACTCTTTTGGACACGCACCCTGACTGTGATGTGTTCGCGGACGAATGAAAGACGATCATATCAGTGTGTCTGGAGCTTTGTGAGATGAGTGTGTGAATTTTTTTTTTATATTATCATTAACTAATGTACCTAATTGGTGGATAGCCGTTTTTGTTAAAGTAAAACCAAGGGTGAGTTGCACCATTTAACTATAACGATAACAAAGCCATTAACAGTTGTCAAATCGTCGAATTGACCAATAGGCCGCCGTTTCACGGCTGGTTATGGTTTGGTTATCGTTATAGTTAAATGGGGCAACTCACCCTAAATAAATAAATAAGCTTAAATACTTCATCAGACTGTCACGGCTTCACCTAAATTACCTACAATATATGTAGTTTATGTAACACCTTTTAACATTTTAATAAAAATATTACAAAGATCACAATCACAGATATTTCTTCTTATCAGACACATATTTCCGGCTCACGGAATTCCAGCCATCACCTTGAGTCATTCTTGGTGAAAAGTGGAAAATACTTAATAAGCCTTCTTTTATTTATGGCCATTTACAAGTTTCCGGTAACATTTACTTAAAATAAACTGACAAAGTGCCTTTTTTTTGACATAATGTAAACAGCTGCGATATACAGTGAGTCTTTATTACAAGATACACTTTCGTTTTTATACCTAAAAGAATAAATATTTTTCAATACACTTACTCGAAAACCCGCTCTTATCCCACCGCTTTTAGGCACGCGATACACTGTTTTCCGAACTAGTGCAGAAAAGTGCCCGTGCTCTCCGCACCACATTGTTATTACATGTATCGTCTCAGGCTGGGCGCGTGTCGACCTTAATTTCGTCGACCGAAATTTTTGAAATTTTGGAAAAATTGAGAAATTTTGGAATATTACATTGTTACCCTAGGGTGATTAAATTTGAATAGTACAACTCCTCGGGACGAAATAAGTTACTTTCACCCCTAGGGTAACAATGTACTATTCCAAAATTCACCTCCTAAGAGGAAGGAACGGGGCGGGGCCCAAAATTTGTTTGGAGAAACCTAAGAGTGAAAAGGCTCGTAAACCAGTGCGCCTAACCATCAGAGATTGCATCATTGCTCCTGCTTACCATCAGGTGGGATCGCAGTCAAGCACTAGTTTATATCAATTGAAAAAAAAACCTACTTTCATGCAGGTGAAGCCTGTGGCAGAAGATAAATAAAATAGAAACTACTTAGGATCTCGCCTGACGCACTATTTGCGTGCGACTCGACAAATGGCAGCTATTTAAAAAAATGGCTTCCCATTGTTCTTTGTTAGAGCCATTAAGGACCTATGCTAGGAACGCCATTGATTCTAGGATAGAATAACTTTCTTTATAACCTATATATATTATGTAAACGGGTCTGGTGGAAGTGTATCAGAGGTTCAGTGCAAAATTTCAGCGTACCAGATTCAGCGACTTTTTGTAATATACACAAAGAATAAGAAAAGAAATGAATTTTCCAAAGTTCACCCCCTAAAGAGGATGGAATGGAGGTCAAAAGTTTGTATGGAGAAACTTTTTACTTTTTTTTATTGTTGTTATGTTTGCGCTTGACCGCTATCTCACCTGATGGAAAGCGACGATGCAGTCGACGATGGAGCGCGCTTACCTAGAAGTAACCTATTCACTCTTGACTTAAAGATTCTCGGATTAAAGCCATCATGAAACACTTACTTTCACGCAAGTGATGCCAC
The DNA here is from genome assembly GCA_910589285.2 of Mythimna ferrago. NCBI lineage: Eukaryota > Metazoa > Arthropoda > Insecta > Lepidoptera > Noctuidae > Mythimna > Mythimna ferrago. The sequence goes on along the minus strand of OU342691.1, from coordinate 5,092,184 downwards.
TGGCAAAAGCTAGTATAACTGCATATTGTTATAGTATGTAAATAAAATAGAAACTAAGATCTCGTGATTTGTTCCGCTTTAATACTACTCATCTCATAGCACTGGTATTTGTTTGAACCCATGTTAAATTAGCGCCCTCCACACGTACAGTTCGGACTGCGCATCTTGGATTGCGTTCCAAACCGTAGTTAGATCTACTACAGTTTGGACTGCAGATCAAACTGTTATGCTAGTTACGATTAAAAATGCATTCACGGTTTGGATTGTCAAATAATCTAGACAAACGTTCCGAACTGTGCGTGTAAATTGATTTTCAAGAGTTTGGACTGCAGTTTGAATTGGCGCATGGAACGAAAGTGTTTTTAAAAGTTTTTTACGCAGTTGTGAGAAAAATGGACGATCGTTTGGTCATCGCGTTAGCTGGATTTGTAATTAGTTTAAACAGTCAAAAAAAAAGGCGAGTGTGGGTACATTTACCGATGTTATGGCAATTACGACAGTGTCATCCGGAAGATTTTAAAAATTACCTAAGAATGGATAGTGACGATTTTGATTGTTTATTAGCACTGATACGTCCCAAAATAACCAAGCAAGATATAGTAAAGTCGACGCTCCAAACCGTCATTTTTGTAATTTACATTTACACGAGATGCGCGCGTAAAACTGTGAGACATGTACTCGCATCCACATGCCAGATCGAACTATTAGACCCGCACATTCTACACGTACAGTTCGGAGCGAGGGATGGAATGGCGCGTGCTGTTTCCCTCCGTTCGAACTGTACGTGTGGAGGGCGCTATTGTCTATTCCAAATGGATACCATTGCTCCAACTAATACTAAAAGAAATTTAAGGATCTAAAGAAATCTTAAAATTGAAATAAAATCCAAAAAAAACTTATTTATTTAACAAATCTCTAGTTTAATAATAAATTGTGTACTGCAAACGTGCTCTAAATAACAACAAGCCACCATTTTTTTTATGCAAGTCAAGGTTTCTGTTTTCCCCCAAGATGTTGAGGGTGGATTATAGCTTCCTCAGACATATCTAAAAAAAAGGGATTAGTTAGTGAAAGTTTTTGTATATTACGATCGTATAAAAATATTAGGAAACCAAAATTTTATTAGGTTTGACTTGAGATGACTGTACTAAATTCAAATCACTGGTTTGGGTTCGTATATTAAATTAAATTATTTTAAGAGAATAGGTAATAAAATTGCGTTCAAACAAATACCAGTGGTATTAGATGAGTGGTATTAAAACGGAACAAATCGAGCTTGTCTACACACAATTTGCGTGCGACTCGACAAATGGCAGCCAATAGCCATTTAAAAAAATACCCCATTGTTGTGTTAGAGCCATTAAGGAGCTATGTTAGGAACGCCATTGATTCTAGAATAGAATAACTTTCTTTATAACCTATATATGTAAACGGGTCTGGTGGAAGTGTGTCAGGTGACGCAGCTGGCGCAAGGTGCACGCGCCTGGCATGTGCGACCAACTGCCAAATCGATGCGCGTACCGCGATGCACGCTAGGAATAGGGCCGCTACAGCCGCACAGGCTGTGCGCACGATGACGACAATAAAATCATACTTTTAATAAATTTACGAAGTTTAATTTTCTTCTTCTTCTTTCTGCCCTTATCCCATATTACTTGGAGTCCGCGCCCTTCTGTCCTGTCCTGTCACCCGTCACACTATCACTAACTCTCTTTTCTTTCATATCATCATATTATCGTCTCACGAATAGAAACACTCAGAAAAGATGGAAACATCCATCTTTTCTTTGGCCTCCCTTTCCCTTTCCATCTATCTACATGTATTCTCAGAGCTTTTTTAGCAACATGCGTATCATCCCTCCTCTTTACATGACCATACCAAGACAAACAATTGCCTTTGAACTTTTGAGTCACTTGCGCCACTTTCAAACTTCCTCTAATATACTCATTTCTCAATTTATTTGAATTTATCCTTTTTTTTATTTAATTTAAATTTAAGGTTTGCGTACCCGAAGAGTGCCAACGGGAACCTATTACTAAGCCTTCGCTTTCCATCCGTCTGTTTGTCGGTGCGTCCGTCTATTAGCGGACTTTATCTTATAAACCATAAGTGATAAACAGTTGAAATTTTCGCAAATTGTGTATTTCTATTTGCGCTACGACAATAAATAGTAAAATTAACTTAAAGTTAATAATTGAAGATGGTTTCTATACAAGAACCGTTATTTTGTCGGCGTTTTGTGCTCGATTTTAATATTGTAGTACGAAACCTTTCATTCATAAGTCCGACTCACACTTGGCCAGTTTTTTACAGTATTCCAGTATATTTATAGGCTATTTTAACAGTACAAAGATTTAATCATCTGTTGCCGAAGTAGACAAAAGCCGGTATTTCGACTATTGGTGCCAATTTAATATCCTTAAATAAAATAATACATAATTTTATGCTTGCTATCGAACAGAATTAATAAATAGCATAATAAATTAAGAAACCAAATTAAATAATAAGATAGAAACGAATTACAAAATCAATAAAGCAAAATCATAAGACATTAAAATTATGTAATTTAACCATTAATTTAAAACAATAAAATATTAACTTATAATATCATAACTTACATTTATTAATTTGTAATCGCCTGAATAAAATTAAAATAATTAAATAAAGCCAATGAAATAAAATGTCACACTAAATTAAATTATGCATTCAATATAATTAATTTAAAATAATATCAGTAAAACAGAATCATTGAAATGAATTAAGAAATATATTAAAATAATGTATCATCAAAAAAATAGCACACATATTATTAACAGCATTATCAAAAAACGATTCAAGATCCGAATAGTGTGTATGAAGTATGAGTTTCCTCTTTTTGTGTATTTTATATTAGGTATGTCAATCCACTAGCGTCACTGTGTTGAATTGCGTAGGTACTTGCTCACAACGAAAATAAAAATAGAAAACCTCTTATTCCTTAACAGAATTAGGTAATCTCAAATACCGGAAAAATCAAGCTACAATAAATTTAAAAGCTTCTAGATACTGCCAAGTAAATGACTGATCAGTATTTTACTTAAAAAACATAATTTATTTTGGACTTGTATATTGATTTAAACCGAGATTGGAAGCGGGACGGACCGTACTTAGTCCACCAGTGATTAGAAAACCGGAAAACCGGGAAAGTCGTAAGCGTGGCAACCCTAGCCAGAGCACGCACTGTCTCTATGTCGCGTTAAATTAGCCGCAATGTGCGATTGCAAGGTCGGCAGATACAGATCTGGTGAAATAGGGCTTAAAGAGCCCAGCTATAGCCTAGCGCTTTTTTATTTCCAATGATTTATTATTAATTCGACGCTGGCATTCTCGTTAAGATGCAAAAATGTCACTTTTTTTTTTAATAAATTCCTTTTTTGAAATTTTAATGCGACTTGTTACTTATTTTTAAGTAGGTATAATGCTGGTATTCTCGCAGGCTTACTAAGAACTTTTATATTGTGAAAAATGTTATCTCTGCATCGATTAATTATTTCAAAATTATAATGATGTTTTAAATACCTTTTTTCATGTAGTTTTTCTTATTTAATTAGCCTGACTTGTCGTGATGGTAAATAGAGATGTAATGGAGCAGCTGTAAAGATACGCTTATTTACTTCGCTTAGGATCATCCTAAGCATAAAAGGAAAAGTAATTATATTTCCTGGAATTAAAAAAGGGACTGTCTTTCTTACCTTACGCAGTCATCATCATCATTTCAGCCGAAAGACGTCCACTGTTGGACATAGGCCTCCCCCAAGTATCGCCACAATGAACGGTCCTATGCGTTTCGCATCCATCGGATTCCGGCAACCCTTACCAGGTCATCGGTCCACCTTGTAGGAGGCCTTCCAAAGTCTTCCGGTACGTGGTCGCCTTTCCTGAACCTTTCGGCCCCAGCAGCCATCTGTTCTGCGAGCAATGTGCCCTGCCCATTGCCACTTAAGTTTGGCGATTCTTCGTGCTATGTGTAACTAGTTATTTCCTCAAAACCTACCTATTACCTTCTACCTACTGCCGATTACCGACGTCATCTTATTTAATCCATTTTTTTTTTCTTTTGAACTGTTGCGGTTTCTAGATTCAAGCCAGTGTCAAGTTTAGAAAGTATCTACTTTTTGAAACAGCGTCACTTAGAATGCGGATGTAACAGATTCTAATGTTTTTTGCTGTATTTGGCAGAATGTATCGAGTCAGCTTTCTCGGCAAGCTTCGCTGAGGTAGTCAATCAATACTACAATAAAATTCTGAGCTGTAGCTTATCGAAATCGCGCCTGGTTCAATATTCCACGTCACATATTGGTTATGCAATTTTATTTTAGTATATGCGAAATCTGAAACAACTGTCTAATATTTCTATGTAAAAAATGTACAAAGTTGTTCAAAACATTGAAATGAGTAATTCCCATGGGTACCATCATTTCTGCCTGATCACTTAAAAAAAAATCGTTTAAATCCTGCGGCGCTGCGCCAATCCAAACCTTTTGAAGTTTTTGTTTCGAGTGCAAGCAAAAATGAACTTAGCGGTGTCAGGTGGAAGTGTCTTTGATGGTACATTTGAAGTTTTCCACTAGCAATAACGATTGTAAATTATCAACTTGTGTAAGCCCTCTGGGTAAATGCCTGAGAGATGATTCCGGGTTATTGTATATGTTATTAATTTTGAAGATATGGGGCTATGCATCACCCGTAGTGTAGGGGATGTAGTCACTACGACCTAAATGATCTATTGTGACTCGCCACCTTGTTAGAGTAACTCTTTTAGCCCGGAGGCTTCCAAGAAATTTAGAATACCTATTCTTAGCTTTTAAAGTTTTAATAATTAATAAATTGTATATGTTATTCATTAAACCCCAAGCGAACGCCGGTGTTCGCGCATATATTGTCTTACTATTGTCTCAAATTGACGGTATCTAAAAGGTTAAATCGCGCGGAGAACTTTAATTGCGCGACGCAGGATTTCTTACTTTAGTTCATATGTGGTGTCATAGATGTCGCTACACACGTAAAACCGTTAGTCCTACAGCTGATCTCTCAGCGGTCTTGCCGAGTGTTGACCCGTCGGACGATGAGAGTAAAAGAATAAGGACTGCACTTGTGTTTGAGCACACTTATTCACTATAATATCTCCTTGGATAATCGCTGTTCATTTGGCCACTATGAATCGAAAGAAGAATGACCAATTTTCACCTGACTTTGTATAGTAATGAAAAAAATGTTAAAATTTAGCCAATTATATTATGTGTCTAATACGCTAAAAACAAGAAAGAAGAAAAGAAGCGAAGAGACTAATTGGTGATCCAGATCTGGTTGAGTCCAATCTACAAAGTCTTGAGCATAGGCGAAGGGTAGCCAGCCTTTCGGTGTTTTACAGGATGCACTTTGGAGAGTGTGCGCAGGAATTACATGACTTAATTCCACCATCTCACTTCTACCATCGGACAAGCCGACGAACGGCGAATATTCACCCTTACGTTGTTGAAACCTCTACGATCCGGACCAAGCGTTTCGCTTCGTCGTTTATACCACGTACATCGAGGGACTGGAACAATTTGCCTGCTGCTGTCTTCCCGTCTGATTATAATTTAGGTGTCTTTAAGGCAAGAGTGAATAGGCTCTTAATAAACTAGTGCGCCTCACCATCAACGATTGCATCACTGCTTACCATCAGGTGGGATCGCAGTCAAGCACTAGTTTATACAAATTAAAAAAAAAAAAAAAAAAAAAAACAATTTCAAAAGAAACGCAGGAAAAAAAGATTTTTAAGTTTTTCTATAAACTTATTTTACGTTTAGCGTTACATATTACCATGTTTTGAACGCATCTCTATTACCTTTTGCCATAGATTATATATAAATATTGAGACCTTTTGCTACAACGTTCCATTTTACGCACTACTACTTGACTTTATTAATCTCTGTTTCTGAGTTTTATACATTATTTTACATTTTATTCAATCGATATGTTATTCTTCATTAGTCTTTGTATAATATAGATTCATTGAAAATAAAATATTGATTAAATAAATTAATCATTCAGTGTGTAATTGAGTTCGGATGACTGAAACGGACTTTTTTTTACATTTGACAGTTCTACGATTGAAAATTGGCGCAGCCCTTCGTTGGTGCGTGTGCGTCTCGTTGTGTACTGTGCTATTTTGTGTGTGAACTGATACTTCTATTTACGACCTTATTACTGCCCCCTGGACCTCGATATCTTCCTCATCTGACGACCTTTGCTTTCCATATTGTTGTAAATCCGCCCTTTTGATAATGCCGCCGTCAACAAAAAGCCGACGTATACTTTGCATAAACTGCAATACGTTTCGACGTTATCTTGTTTAAGAGCTAAACACAAGAGTTATTTCGCTTCTTAGTGAGTGGATATCATCAGTAATCGTAAGTATTTATTTTTATAATGTTTAACTTAAAACTATTTATGATGTCCTTAAGTATGACAACATACACACAAATGGCCGAAAGATGGATTAAAACTAATAGTTTTGTTTTGTTATTTCGTGTTTCGTTTTGAACTGTTAATCTTGGTATTAAACTATAACCTATATCAATTGTAAATAAAAAAAGTTTATTTTGTCTTTCCTATTTCAGATTACTTACAGAGGAAGATTGCATTTGTGAACCTTGTAATGAACTCCTCATGAGAAGCATGAACCAGCAATAAACGACAAGCAGTGATGGTGCTCAAGCTTCAGGGTTATCTCGACCAGGTCAAAGACAAGTGTGCAGTCTCTGTGGACGGTTAACACTTAATCGTCAGAGCCATTCTATTGTTTTTGACAATCCTTCAGAAGAACTAAGATAAATTCCAAACAGATAAACAAACAAAGATTGCACCACGTCAGGTATTTATGTTTCTATATTGTTAATTACTTGCCAGTATATTACTTCATACCGTTACGGTCTTGGTGATTTCTCTTTTTGACCTCGATGTTGTCTTTTATTAATACATTTACAATACCCGATATTAACTCAATATTTTCTTCCATAGATGTCATCATCTGATAGAATATGCCATTCATGCTAGATGAGTTGTAAGCGTGCTGCCATACGTACTGGGCAAGCTGATGGAGCTTGTGGTGCATCTACTACTGAAAAAGTTAAAACAGGTGGCTCTGGGTCAATCACTGTTGAAATAGGTGACTCTGAGCCAATCACTGCTAAACCAGTTAATGAAAGTCTAGAAGTACATTCTGAAGTTGTATCTAGCAACATAACATTAGTAAATTATAGGCGAGCAGCAAATACTGCTTCACACTGCCTTTTTCCTCAATATACCAATATGAATCTGCACAATGTGGCAGATTCATGTAGAGCCACGATACTCAGTACATATAAATATATCCCTGTACATAGCCGTGTCAGCACAGAACATAGACTGAGTAATGAGTGGGGTAATCTGTATGATTCTAGTAATAGTATGAGTACATTTACTTCACAACATGTAGAACACATTTTTTCATTTGTTAACAATTATGACATTAGTGTGGTATCTTGGGTGGGATAGGTATCAAGAAAATATCTCTGCTCCAGCAGAATTTCTGGATAAGAGAATTAGATGATAATAATGATAATTAATAAACCATTTCACTAAAACATATTGTATAATTTTGTTTTTCCCTTTTTGTTTATTATATGTACTGTATACATACCGTAAGCCAATAAAATGTGTCGGGTAGATAAGTGATCAAGTGATGAACAGGTAAGAGATACTTTTTAGAGGTAGATACCTATACAAACTATTTAGCATTTTTCTTTACTAAAAATGTATTTACTAGATAGTAAGTACAAGTTATTTGTGCTGTAAGAACAAACTATTATGCTCGACACTCGATTTTTTCCAATCATCGAGAGTCTAAGCAGCTACGTAAGTTAAGGAATACATAAAATAAAAAGGACTACGACCACAGCTAAGTATTCCTATTTTAGATTACAATTCGAGAGTTAAATATTTTTCTAACATCTTACGGCAAATTCTAACCTAAAAAGAAACATTAATATTTTTTGGACTTCGTGGCGTTTAAATCGTAAAAATGACTATGAGACATTATTTTCTAGACTTACAGGTAGTCTGTCTACTATACATTATAACTATACATTAACTTTTATTATCAGGTTTTGAAATGTATAGAAAGTGGTCATTGTTCTTTCAGCCGGGAAGATTATTATCCTGAGGCTGCATTTCCATTCGCCTATCGTCAACATCGAGCATGGTTTAAAATCTTGCTACTTCATCTAACGGAATCCAACGCGATGTTTGACAAAAAGCCTGGAAACTGTTAGCATTCGGTACTTCCGTGATTTACTCGAAAATTTTACAAAACTTGTTCCAGAAAATACGTGTTTTTTTTTTTTATTGTCGTTATTTAGAATCTTGATTTTTGCAAGGCTTCTATAGTTATCCTCCTTTAATTATTAAAAAAAAAACTTTTTTTATGAAGTGTTAAAGTTCATGCGAAATAGCAGATTTTTAGAGATCTTTACTGGATTAGTTTTACACAAATTTATAAATTGATTTCAATAGAAGGCCAGATAATATCCACAAGATACTGTGTTTCCAAATATCTAGTAAAAACATTTTTAATAACGTCATAATCGCGTAAGAGCAGTTGTATGAAAAACAGTGACAATATATACGTCGAATTGCATAACCTAAAAGCGTCTGATGACAATTAATTTTAGGTAAACTTTGCCTGTACTAACCGAGCCCACGCGACAGTTACATTTGATAAATTCTAACATCATTAGATGCCGTGTAGATAATTCAAGTGGCGCAAGAAATTAGAACGAAGCTGAATAATTGTAACATTTGCACTGACATTTGACTACATTTGAAGAATTCACCGGACAATAATTAGCGACCTGGAAGTACCATTTACTCGATACACATCATGACAAAAAGGCTGACCTATTAGTGCCCGTTATTATTGTAATGGGACCTTAGACAAATGTACTACTGCCAAGGTGTGACGCAACTGTCGTTCCGTACAGGTGGCCCCGTCAGGTGGAACTCACCCCTAAATGAACGCAAATATACAATTGCACTTCAAGAAATATGTTCACCACACTGCCGACACCCGCAAAGTTGCATGTGAACCGCAAAAACACATTTGTAGGTTTACCTTTGTTGAAGAAAGCACCTTTTAAGAACATTTGCTACGTATTAAGGTCACGTGACAATAAATTTGTAATTAAAATTAACGTAACGATTGTATTTAATCTAGTACAATAATAAAGTAAGAGCAGTGGTGGCCAAATGGTAACGGCCCCGACTTACGAGTCGCGGTCGCGGGTTCAAACCCAGCCAGGGGCATTACTTTGTGTAATTTATTTCATCACCACTGCTCTCAAAACGCTGAAGGAAAACATCGTGAGGAAACCGGAAGACGTGACGCCCTCCAAAACACACTGGGCCCGCGTGGTGGATTACCGCCCATTCTCACTCCTCAAGAGGAGGTCTGAATCCCAACAATGGGAACATTATAGGTAAGGCCGACTATACTATACTATAATAATAATAATATTCCACAACTATCACACAACGCCGTCTAGTCCCAAGCTAAGCAGAGCTTGTGTTATGATTCCAACAGACAGACAACTGATAAACATACTTCTATATTTCTAAGTACATGCATATTATAGATAAATTACACCCAGACACAGAACAAATGCTCGTGCTCAACACACAAACATTTGTCCTGGGTGGGAATCGAACCCACGACCTCCGGCAAAGCAGTCAGGGTCACTAACCACTAAACCAACAGGCCTGACGATTATGGCGGTGCAGCGGTGCACCGCGCACACCTCTCGAACAGTATCGATCACTGTCAGTCAAAATGTGTTAATATGGAACGCCAAGTGATAACCATAATATGATAAATTGATAGTTTTTTACCTACAGCACACGTCCTTCGCGATGTTTCCGTTAATTCGTCACCTGCGAAACTAAAAAAGATAAACAATAGCCACTGGACGTTTGGAACGCGTTTAAACCAGAATAATCGTAAATAACGTCGAATTAAGTCAGTAGGTAAGTAATGTAATTCTTGTCTGCCTATATGTGTTTTATCACATACGTAACTCTAAGTAAAATATATATGGCCGCGGTATATTTGTTTCAGACTACATTGTATTTTATTTGCGCAGTCAACTTTTTACTGTTCTTTCTATTTATGGGAGTGTCACCAACATACTGGGAAAGAGCTCGAAAATAAATGTAACAATTTAACCACCCTACACCTTTGATACTTCGGCACTTAAAAAAAAACATCTGTTCCTTAATTAAATAAATTCAGGAAATGTCTACATGAGCCTTTAAAATTACACCACAATCGTCGGAGAAGGTTGTATATCAATATTCATTCTGTCTTTTTTTAATTACGCACCACAAAGGCCGCATGTTCTTCTGCCGGGTGGTTCCGTCGATAATGGTTCGCTAGGCTGTATGGCCAGGTGTCAAAGGCGAGTGTTTCACGAAAAAGGTAAAAAAAACGTCAAAAAGATCATTTGGCTAAAAAATCTGTGCAGGTGCTTGTCCGAACGTGGTCAGGCGAAAAGACAGCTGATCGTAAAAACCGAATTAAGGGAAGCATTAGTGATCGATTTTTTTTTTTATTGTTACAAAGATGGAAGGATAGGTTGCAGATTGCGTGGGCGCACGCCAAATTAATTTAGGGGTATCCGAAACTTCGGAGACCTTTTTTTAAGTGTTTATTATGACAAGGTGGACCGATGACCTGGTTAGGGTCGCGGAAATCCGATCGATGCGAGACGCACAGGACCAGTCATTATGGCGACACTTGGGGAGGCCTATGTCCAACAGTGAATGTCTTTCGAAATATTGATGATGATGATGATGATGATGAATAGTTGAGGTCAAGACCTATTGGGCGAAGTTGATTTTTTGGGAAATGTAAATCATTTAAAACTGTGTCTGCATCGCCTTCTAGGTTTCCGTCGTCGAGATACCAAACGTTGAATTTGGAATTTAACTGTAAAATATTTTGGTGAATGGCTAAACTGAAGATCACTGGCCCGAGGGGATCACTTTGTTGACAGCCAACTGTTTTTAAAATATCTTATGAAAAATGTGTAAGAACGTCATAATTGCGTAAGAGCGTTAAGTTTAATTTATTTTAATTTGGGACATTGGTTTTTAATCTCTTTTATTTCTTTTATTTCGTAACTGTCTTAAATGTTTATTGTTATTATTCATCGTTTTTAATCTATTTAATTATTTAGACCTATTGTAAATGTTGTGCATACCTGTAAGTGACTTATTTACACAGGATCACCTCATGAATTAATAATGAATTATTTAAATTATATTGTAAATAAGTCGTTGGTGTGCCTATGCAAATAAATAAATAAATAAAATAAATAAAAGTTGTACGAAAAACTGAAAATGTGTGTCTAATTGAATGTCTTTAACATACGGTTGCCAGACCTGGACTTTAACTTTAAGAAGCAAAATTAAATTAATAGACGTGATTAAACTAATCAGATTACATAAATGGAACTGGGCTGGTCATATCTGCAGATTAGAGAATGTTCGATGGATCAAAAAAGTAACGGAGTGGATACCCAGAGAAGAAAGTGGAAGTGGGGTCCGACCAAGAAAAAGGTGGGAAGACATTTTTTGAGAGAGAGTAGGACCAGGATTGATGACTATGGCTAGCGACAGGAACCATAGAAAAGTAATGGGGGAGGCCTACGCCGATGAGGCGACTACTGCTTATAGGCATGATTTATATTATATGTATAGCATAATTAATTTTAAAATACGTAACTAAATGTAAAGTGTAGAGAAAGTAAGTCTAAACTAACTCTAACTAACTCAATTAATGTACCTAAGTAGTAGATTATAGGCATTTTTTTTATTTTAAGTACGTACCTAACACACTTAAAAATGGAAGACATTGCCATTGCTAATATATTGCACAACAGTCCGAAGGTCTATTATTTTATAGGTCGAAGCTTACATCTAAATACCAAAGGACACGAAAGTCCTCTTCTATTTTCTCAAGAAATTATTATGTTGAACAAAACGACAGTTATTAATTTGTATCTGCTCGTGTACAAGCTTAGTTAGATAGATATCCAGTTTATTTTTTGTACGATAGTAACTAATATGTATAAAATGCAACGTTGGAAAAAGTAAAGAATAAAAACTTACAATATCATCATTCAAAATTGAGAAATTGCTCGCCATTTAAGAAAAATGCTGGCCTACTGTAACCAGCCAGCAGCATACCTACCTATTTTCCGTTTTATTATTTGTCATGACACGACTATAAAAAATACCTGCTTATAAAGAGAAATGTGGAATTTTACGTTTGTATTCAACAATTACCGATACCAATTTAATAACATAAAATATTGCATTCATTACGAACAAATTGCGACACTTATCGCAGTATTTTGAATATTTAAATTCCGTGGTAATCATGGCGGCGATGTATGAATGAGTATTCTTTTTTTTATGTGTAAAAGATACAGCCGGTATCGCGGTACAGCTGCCCGCTTCCGCCATTTTTTGTGACCTTGTGACATTCGTTCCATTTATAAAAAGTTATGTTTTCTTTTTAACTGCGTGTGGGTTCCGTATAACCACTTGAATTGTATCCTTACAACTAAACTAAAGCATTTTTTTAAACTCATAAGTGGGTACACTTATTGTGACGGACGGGAAACTACGGAACCCTACACTGAGCGTGGCCCGATACGCTCTTGGCCGGTTTTTAAATTATCATAGTGTACAATAAAGAATTAAGGAATCGTAATTTTTCTGCAGTTTTTGGTTATCGGACGGTAAGGTACCCTTTGTGCGCGAGTCTTTTTGACAAATTGGTCACAAGAGCTTTATATATATTCTATCAACCTTTTCCAGCATCATCATTGTTCGCCCCGCTATGTCGTCCGCTCTCCGCTCATGACTTGCACGCCCGTCGGCCACCGCGTCTTGCACATTAGACGCGCGTATTATTGCGGCAAGCGTCGCCGGGCGCCGGACGCAGTCAATAGCTGCTACCCTTCAACTTCAATAGCACAGGTTTATCGGTGCCACACCTTTGTACGAATTTAATGTACTTGTAAACTCAGGGAAATGGCATGAATACCGAGATTTTTGAGACCGAAATAATCCGGTAATAAGTTCGGTATCCCGGGATTCTCTACCAGGAGGAACTTAGTTTTCGGCTACAAATCAAGGGAAAAAAAGTTGTAGTTTGTCATACTACTTAATATACCTAAGACACTCAAATTATAATTTAATCAGCTACCTAATATTTAAAGAGAAAAGTATTATGACTGACCTGTTGGTGGTTAGTAGCTTTCACTGCTAAGCCGGAGGTCGTGGGTTCGATTCCCACCCAGGGCAAATGTTTGTGTGATGAACATGATCATTTGTTCTGTGTCTGGGTGTAATTTATCTATAATATGTATGTATTTAGAAATATATAAGTAGGTTTATCAGTTGTCTAGTACTCATAACACAAGCTCTGCTTAGCTTGAGACTAGACGGCGTTGTGTGATAGTTGTGGAATATTATCATTATTCCATTTATTATCTATATGTACATATTAGTTACATTTTTAAATATTTCTTAAAAAGCACATTAAAAAAAAACATTTAAAAATATAAAAAATAGTAGCCCAACGGCATCGGGAACAGGGTCCAAGCTGCCGGTGGTCAGGGCTCCTGAGAGAGGAATCCCCTAACTATGCGCGCCGTGTCCAGTACTGCTTTCTGGATCAGGCCCTTGATCCAGCTGCCTAACGAGAGCCTCCTTAGATGTTGTTCGAGCTCTTATTATTATTTTTTTAAATATTTTCTGGATTTTTATGTTTTTGTTTGTAACGGATAGATTCAAAAATATATATTTTTTTTTTTTTTGTTATTCCACAACTATCACACAACGCCGTCTAGTCCATAGCTAAGCTGAGCTTGTGTTATGAGTAGGTACTAGACAACTGATAAACATACTTACATATTTCTAAATACATAACTATTATAGATAAATTACACCCAGACACAAAAAAAAAATATCATTCTTAAACACAAACATTTGTCCTGGGTGGGAATCGAATCCACGACCACCGGCATAGCAGTCAGGGCCACTAACCACTAAACCAACAGGCCAGTCAAATTAATCATTTTCTCACATGTGTACGAAACCGCTGACAGAAGTTGTTTGTAATAAACTTATCTACGTATTTCTTGCCCGAAGATAATTTTACAGCAGTTAACTCTGAATCCAGACTTCTGATTTTCAAGGTCTCATTATCTTCTCGATTGGTACTGGAGTAGTGACAGCATCAGTCTTGCGTACCCAATTCACCTGCCAAGCCATTATCGCCTTGCTGCTGATAGCGGACTGTTGTTTATTACAACAATTACAATTTTGTGAATATTAATAAGAACAGCCTACCGCATTCAAGTACATCCCAAGGTCACACCTGGAGAGGTAATGACAAGTAATTACTTTAATTACACAAATAACAAATGTCCACTTCGAGTTTTTACAGACAGCCGAAACATTGTCACGTAAAGCTCGTAAAAATACCTCGGTTACATTCTTAATTAGTTGATCACCAAATAAGACAAGAGTAATAATACAGAAGGAATCTAAAAAGCCCTGTTTTTCTGAACCTGCAATAGAAATTAAACGTCAGTAGTAACCTACCATAAATTCTCCCGCTGTCTTAAATTTTTTTCCTCAAATTCATAATAATTTACTGGAACATCTGTGTCAATTTGTGTTGACACGAATTTGTGTCTACCAAGGAGCTGACAATAAAAAAATAAAACTAACGACTTACAACAGACTGCACATGTGGGTTCCCTTTGCCTCAAAACTTGACAAAGAAAAAATAAACAACTCTATCCTGGAATTCCAGATTCAATTTCCATGGTATAAAGTCGAAATTCGAAAATTACATTTCTTACATTAATACTAAACAGTTAACTGTAAATTTTTACTTAAATATTTTGTGTCATTAGTTAAACTATTTATTTCTTTCAGATAAAATTATTGAACCTCATTTTAAACCTTAAAAATAGGGGTAGAAAGCTTATACAGCAGCTGTCAAACAGTAAAATATAAGTTGGCAGAACTATTCGTGACCTTTCGCCTTAAGACTATTTGTCTACAATTTTATTTGGTGAAACGTCAACATTTCCATTTCTTTGAAACTATTCTCTTGACGTGTTAACTATAATTACTTTGGGGAAGTTTAATTGAGTAGCAGATGTGCAAACCTTAAATTAAGCTGGATTCATTAATTTTCTTGCGACTTAATTATTGTAAATAACCTTTTAGGCAGGCTATTTGCAAGCGTGGAATTGTGTTCTTAAGTAGATATTAATAACACTTTTATCTTGATTTCTGTAATTAAAAAATTAAAATAAAAACAATTTCAAGAGTTATAAAAGTTTTACTGTACTTACATATTTATGGCTTATTCGTATCTTTCTTTGGATTCGTGTTTACTGTATTTATTGCACTCAGTATTTTTTCCTGTATCACCCAAAGGTAGGAAATGACTTGTGCATTAAGTCCGCCTTTGCACTTTTTTATATTATATAAAATGATAAATAAAAATAAATAAATAAATAAACAAATTACATTATGCACCTATATTTTATACACTGATATTAAAAGGAGAAAAAAGGAACCTTTATTTGTACTTAATCAAAAACTTTTTAAAATCGGCCCATGAGTTTTTCACTAAAAAAAAACTCATTAAAAATCCTTACACTGTTAATTTAAATGATCGTTAGTGACACACACGGCGACGCTACTGACGGAAACTACTAAATAAATATATAAAATAGGAAGAGGAACTAGAATTACCGCCATCTCTAGTGAGATTCTAAATTTAAATTTAAAAAATTCAAACATATTAACCAACCTAATAATATTGTCAGTGGCAATAAGCATGAATAGGAGTTTTTGGCGGGATTTTTTCGAGTGAAGTACAGTGGCCATTTTATTTATTCGCAAATTGATTCATAATGGTTATTGTGTTTTAAATTGGTGTAGTTTTGTATCTACTAAGTGTCTACGCAGCTGGACAATATGTGGAGTAATTGAAACAGGCGCGATTTCGGTAAAATAGAGCTGAGAGTTATTTATATTGTTGTAGTATTGACTACCACAACGAAGCTTACCGAAAAGGCTGAGCCGATACTTTTGCTACCAAAGCCAAATACTGCAAAAACAGAATATCTTAAACGCGCTCAATCGTTGCCTGTTTTTAAAGGACTCGTTAAGGAACATTACCTGTCGCTGTGAATATCGATAGTCGTCATTTATGTACATTTAATTTTGTCTATAGTCTTCAAATAATTATGTATGTATTTATGTATCTATTATACGGCATATGTATATA
Organism: Mythimna ferrago; assembly: GCA_910589285.2. Classification (NCBI taxonomy): domain Eukaryota; kingdom Metazoa; phylum Arthropoda; class Insecta; order Lepidoptera; family Noctuidae; genus Mythimna; species Mythimna ferrago. The sequence continues at coordinate 5,075,740 of OU342691.1, read as the reverse complement.
TCTATGTATGTATTATAAAGCATATGTATATATCTGTGTATATATTATAATATATATGTGTAACTCTAGTTTCTCACATCAACGACAGCCCCATTTCTTGTCCAGGCAATTACTGTCCATTCCAGGTTGCCTGAAAGAGATCGCGGAATGCGATAAGGCCGCCCATTTTATGTATGTGTTTTAGTTTTAGTTTCCTTTTTGTATGTGTAATGGTGTACAATAAAGCGTATAATAAATAAATAATGGAACTCGAAATAACTTAAAGTGACTTCTTCTTCTTCTCGTTTCGATTTGACTCAAATTTTGTCCGACCAATATTTAGCCACCTAGACAGCTCTGTCGATGGCTTCGTGTAACTCATGGAGGGTGCAGGTAGTTGTGCATGTGCATGCCGGGCAGAACAGGAGGTGGCACATATACTGTAAAGGAGCTCCACACTGGCACTGTATTTGCAATGGGTCAAGGAAACCCCATTTAAAACCGACTTAAAGTGACTGAAAACTTATTACCTACTTTCTAAACTTGACACTGACTAAATGCATAGGTAAACCTTAGAAAACTAAAAGGTAAACCATAGAAACCGAATTGATTGTTTTTCCGTTGTTTCGAGACTATAAATGTTAAATATTGTTATCAATTTTATTGTTCTACAAAAACCATAGCGTAAGAACTTCAACACCTGTGAACCTGTGTGTGTGTGTGTGGCTTATCCTAGTACAGGCACATAACATAGTCCTACGTTTGTAATTATTCCTAAGATTTTATGTAACTATTTTAACAAATTTTAACTCAGAATAAATATACATATAAAATATTATAGATATTATTCTCCTCCTTTTTTTGGAAAGAGGTTTTATTTTTAACCGACTTTAAAAATAAAATAAAAATAAAAACCTCTTTGTACGTTACGCATAGAAAAACGAAAGTACCAGGCGTGCATAACCGGTAACAAGTTCTAACACCTGATACGGCACAGACGCACAGGTGCTATTGTTTAGGCCGAGGGTCGCGAAAGCACGCGCCCGCCACCTTGCGGCCACGCGACAGCTGATGACGAGAATTGTTTCAAAAACGGAAATTGCATTTGTTGTGTCATAGCATAAGGTTGTAACGTCACTTTCTTCAGTTAGATGATTGATTTACAGATTTCTTTTGAGATTTATGATTTAGGTGCTGGTAATGTCTGGAAAATTTGTAGGCAATTTTTTTTCTTGGAGACTAGTTTATAGAAGTATATTTTATATTAAATACAACAAAAAAAATCGAAATACTTAGGTACCTATAATCCATCTGTTTAAGTAGTTGACTAAACGTAAACAATGTTGATGTCTTTTTATTTAAAATAAATCGTAGAAAATACATACGAAGACTATTTAAATTTAGTTAATTAATACCTAACATCGGTTTAGGTAAATAAGTACCTATTATTAAACATTTTTATATAAAATTTTTAGACATTTTTTAAAAGTCTCTAAGTCCAAAGTCTCACAGTCCTCTTTTACCTATTTATTAGCAAACATCTGCATAGAAACCATAAGAAGTAGGAAATACCCTTTAGCATTTCCTCAAGCCACGGCCGCCACTTTGGCGCCAAACAACGGTCGATAGAACCTCAACCCTCGGATAACACAACCAAATTAAAACACCCTCATTTTCATAACCATTCACCGAATCTAGTGTACTCTTAAAACTGGTCGGGTTATAAGGAAAATAATTCGAGGAAAATAGAGAGTTAACAATACGAGATTTGGGAAGTAAGGATGGAGAAGCGTTTCGAATTTTATCGTTTTATATTATATTGGGTTGAGCTCACTGCCAGATGTTCATTTGTTTACTTTATTTTGTAAGTTTTCTTATAATTTTCGTGATATTTTTTTTTCTGGAGCTTGGCAAAAACTTGGGCCTTGGCCGGACTTCGTTTCATGCGAATCTCTTTGTTTGCTCTAAAAAATATATTGAAATAATACTTTAAAATACTTAACTAGACGGTGGTAAGTGAAATAAAACTTGTGTAGGTAAAATTTTTTTTTTCAAAGTTGTTTTTTATTTCACTTACCATTAAAATGACCTAGGTGCTCTAAAGTGCATCTTTGTAAGTAGATATCTGCGTAACGTTTGAAAAAGTTACCATAGCTCTGGAACCCAAATCGCAACTGAAGGAACAAGTAAGGAGGAACAAGTAAGAAGGAACAAGTCGTTAAAAGTCTGATACGCCCCACCTTAGAGCGTGAGAAGTCATTTCATGATTTCCCACCAACTAAAATACAATAGGTACCTACCAATAATATGAAAGCCTCAACCCAATAACCCAAAAATATAATAGTATCCTTGACCTAAAACTTATCATTCATTTGCCAAAATCATAAAGTACCGCGATCCATATTTTAACTTGGCTAAACAAGTTTAAAGTTGACCCAATAACATCTCAATTCTAGGTTATCGAAGCTCAGTAAATTGGCTCCCTAATTTTATATAATAAACCCCAAGCGAACGCCGACGTTCGTCAGTAACATCTTATATTCTGAGGTATCGAAGCTCAGTTGTTGGCTTCCTAATTTTATTCATTAAACTCCAAGCGAACGCCGTCTCTCATTGTCTTCCATTGTGTCTCTAATTACGGTATTCGAAATTTTAAATTAAGAACACAAGAAAAGCATAGAGTTTACAAACTATGTCGATGTCAATCTGTAGGTATTGTCTATGCTCAATTTTTTTTTATGGTTTCTGGCAAAGACAAAGTCATTCCATATTCTTAAAGGCATATAAAAATTAAAAACTGCTACCATTATAGGTATTCAGACCTTGCGGTCATACGGCAGTGACGCTGTAAACCATTTTCTTCCATTATAGGCTACTAGCTTCTGTTAGCTGCTTCACCCGCGTCCATGTTGCTCAGTGATAAAGTAGCATTCTGTTAGAATAAGAATTTTTAAAATCTGCCCAGTAGTTCTTGAGTTTATTCATTACAAACAATATACAAATATTTCCACTTCATAATATTAGTTTAAAAGAAGATACATATAGATATAACATAGTCGGCCTTATAATTTTCCCACTGATGGGACTCAGGCCTCCTCTCTAGGAGAGGGAATTGGCCGTAATCCACCACGCCGGCCCAGTGCGGGTTTGGAGGTTGTCACATGTCTTCAAATTTTTGGTTCTTGGACATGCTGGTTTTTATAGATATGCGCACATGTTATAATGCTGAAGGCCCTTATACATTTTGTTTCAATTTAAGACCCTCAAAACTATGTTGAGTCTTCGAAGCGCCCTTTATAGAGCTATCCTAGCTGCAATAAATATCATTCTCTACGAATGCCACCTTTAGAACTACTAACACAAAAATGCTTCTACACACACTATCCCTTTCTATTGAACGTTTAAAATAAAAAGAAACTTGAAATTACGATAACGATCTAAGACTTTTCTAAATATGTCTCTTTATAAGGCTTCGCGTACACTCTAAAGGGCAGAAAGCGTAAGTGATCTGAACACCTTTACTTATTTGTAGGCTAATAACGGAGAATGGAACTCTATTAAATCTTCATACTTTTCCTTTTGCATCGTACATAAGCGTTAATTCTGCTAACTAACAACAATTTATCCCTTATAAATAACAGGGTAACATTTACCACCAAGTAGATACAGAGCAGTTATATGAAGTTTACGATTGTACAATAGCGTGTTTGTATCTGTAAGTACAAATATTATCCCACCCGTTGTCGGCCTGCCAAGTCCCAAGCCCGTACATCTGCTACAACAATGCCACACATGTCAGGATACTTGCAAGTTGCCGAACGCCATAATAATTCTAACAGCGCAGCTCCTTGTAATGTCCCTACAGTTTTATTAAAATGGCTCTCTGAAAATATTGTAATCGTATCGTCGAATAATGACCGCTCATCGCAAGTAGCCGCTACTTGTAGTTGCAGTTCGTGTATTGTAGCAATTAAGAGATGTTTACAACGGTTCATAACCAAAACAATAACTTATTTACAAATATGGAACGAATTTAAAAGATTTAAAAAAAAAAGGAGGTGATTCTCGATTTGACTGAATATCTTTTACATCTTGTTCAACGATATCTTATGCGAGCCTATCAACAATAAAAAAAATCTTCGTCAAATGATATTCAGTTTTGGCGATTCTTTTTTATTTTATAGAGTAAGTACTTATCTTTCTCCAGGTCAACTTCGGACACGGACCATGGAACTCTTTAATAAATTATGGCAAATCTTCCGGGATTGCTACAGAGCCTGTAATCGCGTATTCTGTTTATTATTAACATCATAACATAACCTATCATCACACCGCGCCGCCGCCGGTGCGCTCTGAAGATGTAAGTACCACAGATGCGTAAATTTCACCCTGTATTGAGGATACCTATACCAGGGTTCTTCTATTATTTATTCTATGACCTGGGTAATACTAATTATGTTCAAATTCTATGCTATTGAGCACAGGAGCACAGGTTATCAATCCAAGCGTAACTTTTTTGTTTATGGGTCTACCTTGATGATTCTTTTTGTGTTTTACCTCCTTGGTAGCTTTTTATTTTTGCTTAAATTGACCATCTCAAATAATTCATTGTGTAGATTGAGTCAGAATGGGTATTTTATAATTCCTATGACCTACGACCTCACCACAAAACGCTCTAATTTTAGTTACCATAGTTAAAAAGTGAAAATATATGTACTACGCGTTCCAAATGAGAATAGGACCGATTCCTATGCTTTGACGTCTCGTCGTACTGTCAAATCGAAGAAATTTTGGCAAAATTGAAGAACTTAGAGATGAGTAAAATTGTAGAACTGGATTCTGATTAAACTTTTTTCGTTTACAGTTCATAAATAAATTAAATATTTCGTAAATTAATTAATGTTTAAAGATTTCTTTCCTCGATTTGACAGTAAATCGTGATGTCACAACATGGCGGACGATCCTATTCTCATTTGGAAAGCATTGTAAATAAAAGCGTTAGTACCTTTCGATTTATAATAAAATCGCGCCATACATACTACATAATAACATAAGTGTTCACGTGCAATTTTGCACCTACAACTACCGTTTTTTACTCATGTGGCTACAACCATCTATATCTTGCCTGCTTTTTAAAAGCTCCTATAAATTATTATTAAATTTTATCATCATCAACACGTTCTTAACGTTAACTAAATAGGTAGATACTTAGACAGACATATTTGCATAGATAAAAAGTAAAGTATGTCGGTTTTATGATATATAGCACACAGTACCAATGGCCTAATAGGCAAAGCTGCAGTAATAAGTAAAAATATAGCAGCTTTTATGCCAAGATATCCAAACCTAATATTATAAAGCTGAAAAGTTTGTTTGTCTGGACGCGCTAAACTCAAGAACAACTGGTTCATATTGATAAAATCTTGTAGTGTCGGATAGCCCACTAGTCGAGGAAGGCTATGGTCTAGCTAGGTATATACTATCACCCTACAACGCATGGGAACAGAGAAATAATCAAAGACACGGGTGAAACCGCCGAGGACAGCTAGCATCCTTTTAATTTTTTTGTACTTACAATAAAAAAAGATATATTTGATAGACTTTAAGGAGCAGTGATGGTAATGGCCCCGACTTACGAGTTGTAGGTCGCTGATTCGAACCCAGCCAGGCGCATTACTTTGTGTAATTTATTTCATCACCACTGCTCTCAAAACGGTGAAGGAAAACATCGTGAGGAAACCGGCATGTCCTAGAACCAAAAATTCGAAGACATGTGACATTCACCAACCCGCACTGGGCCCGCGTGGTGGATTACGGCCCATTCCCTATCCTAGAGAGGAGGCCTGAATCCCAGCAGTGGGAACATTAAAAAGGCTGATGATGATGATGATAAACTTTAATGTTTAATGTCTTGATCCTATATTTAAGTGTTAGATAAATTTTGAGAGACAAATACTTAAAACCTGTACGATAAGACCGCGCATCCTAAGAATAGAATATACTTTATTGTACACCAAAAGTAACATCAACCTATGTAGTAAAGTTTGTAATCAAGTTTATAATTATAATAAAACACATGTTTTTATAAATGTTACTTTTGTGCTCGATGTGAGATGTGCATTTAATGTATGTGGTAAACAAATAAAACAACGTTGATTATGAAATAAATAAAACAGTACATTCCAACCCTAATGTCCCATGACACCTCTGTCATGAAATGGGTAGTGGATTGGAACGAATTTTTTTTTAATTCGGTTTCGTCGATAAGTATTTTACTTAGGTACAATTATTAAATGTAGGTTCCTACTAACTAAAACAAAAACTTTAAAACTAACAGAGTTAAATGAACGAGAATATCATCCATCATTCTATCAGATCTATTTAAAACACTGGCCACCTGTAAAAAAACGTAAAATTTAAATCAACGTAAAATTGTGAAAAGGTGTTGTGGCGGGCGAAATTTTAATTTTTTCGGCCTAGATCCTATTCGCAATATCCGAGGTGTAACGAGCGGTATAGAACTTCGTTTTACAGAGTTCACTTCAAGCTTTTTATATTTCTGAAGAATAAACAACTAATGCCATCTATGAGTTCTAACAGAAAGCAGTTACGTTCCCGGAGTTTTGCTACTCGATACTAGATGGCGTTTTCATGTAGTAATGGTTATGTAACAAAAAAAAATCAGATTATGAATGACGAGATTTGACAGTAGTAGTATCATCATCACTCGTAGCACATACACTACTCGTAATAAACACATATATTTTAAATACATAAATTAAAATATAAAGCTTTAATATGTCTCTAGGTCGCGTGCTTATTGTTAACAAAAGTTTTCCAGTTGCCGGTTTGAAGTTATTGAAAAACAAGTGAGTAAACAATGTTTTACGAAAAATTTACTTTTGTTACATCAAGATGCGTTGTTTTAGCTACCCGGCACTAGATGTCGCTTTTCATAAAGTCAAGGTTACACTGTACTTTTTCAATATCATTGTCATGTACCTACCTAACGTGTTTTAACGGGTGTAACATGAATTTCACAATGTAACGCGCTTTAAAAAATAAGTCGCGCAGTAGGTACATAGATAGCGTCGTAGGTAACCTACCCGTACCAGGATGTCTAGACGTCAAACGTTTTGACATAACATAGCTTTACACATATAACATAGCTTTTTATGGTTTATGACGTAGTTACCATCAACAACACTTCCGCATGCCACCGCTAAAGGGCCTATTACACTACGCTGAATAACGCGTGCGATATTCAGACTCGTCTTATTTTTCTTCCCGAGTAAGACAGTCTGACCCGCTACCTATTACACTACGCGATACGTTGAACCATAGACTAAAACGGTCTGAATAACGCGTAGTGTAATAGGCCCTTAACCTTTAAATCGTGAGAATTAGAGACAATAGAAAGACAATAGGTGCGCAAACGCCGGCGTCCGCTTGGGGTTTAATGAATTAAGTTCATTTTTGCTTGCACTCGAAACGAAAACTTCAAAAGGTTTGGTTTGGCGCCGCGCCGTAGAATTCAAGCGATTTTTTTTTTAATTATCAGGCAGGAATTACCGCGATTGTACTTATGGTAAATACGCCAAATGTCGGCCCCCTTAGCGATTTTCTGACTGCGGATCGCTCTAGCACCGTCAGTTTCCAAAGAAACTTAGCTTCTGATGCGGTTTTAGATAGTTTGATTAATCTATTTCATGTTTATAGGCATAAGATCGACATTTCTACTAAAAGAAAAAAGTAATTAGGTTTAGAAGCGTCGAGAACAGAAAAACCCTAAAGTCGGCCATTTACGGCCCATGGTCGGTCGCGTTTTTCCTAAATGTCGGCCGGGTATAGGATATTTTAAATTAAGACAGTGACAAATATTATTAACATGATTTATTTTGGCAGAATTCTAATATAACACTTAGTATACATTTGTAATTGTATTTGTTAAACAGTAAAATATTTTTTTATTTCCCCTTAACAAAAAAAAATCGTAACCGCATAATTTTCTTTGATTCCGTGAAGGCCTTAGATCTCCCTGCTTTGGGGGTTTAATAGATAAGTAGCAAGTCCCAAACCATAAAGCTACCATAAATATGTCTTCAATACTATCAACTCCTACATTTAAACTTAACTTCTTTACAATATTAATAAATTATAATAATATATATTTCATTTTGAGAAAATAAGATTGATAAATAAATTAAAAATGACTAACCAATCAATGAAAAAATATAAAAGAATTTTTTTATCAGCCTGTATAGTGGCTCTCGAGGCTGGTCGACATTACGATCTTTAATATTTCTAATGTCGGCCTCTATTTCTTGTACCTTATCTCTCGAGATTCGACTGATATCACCCCGGCCGTTATTTGGCGACCTTTCGAATGTCTTAAGTTACACAGTCCGACATAAGGTAATTGTCTTTCTATTGTGTCTCTAATTACGACATTCAAAGAGTTAAACGTAAAATAGATTTATTTGCCTATAAACTTTGCAAATTCTCTTGTTAAGCCAACTGAATTGGTATAATTGGAAATTATAAAACAGAGTGCATTTATTTTAAGTCGGCCACGGCCGAGAATCCGGTTTTAAATCAAAACTGTTACCCTAATGGCGGCCTCCTATTTTGCCCTTAAAAATATACGCAAAACGTTGAAAAAACTATCTTAAAATATAGTAAAAATAACCCTTTAGTGATAATAAGGCTTAAAACAAAAATAAATAAATGTCTTATCGTTGTAATATCAATCCCCGAAATGTGAGTATTCACTTCAAGTAAGCTACTTTACAAGCGAATTTGACGCTTCAACAGCGCTATCGCTACTGATGCTCAGTATGAGAAGAACAAGTGACGGAATCGGATAGTAACGGTTTGTACGTATAGAGTATGAACTAAGGTTGCAATTTGAGAAGCAAACTTGACAATTAATTACATTTTGGATGAATGCAAACTGAAAATGTACAGACGGCCGAAGTTTGGGGGGTGGCCGACGTTTGGCGTATTTACCCTACATCGCTGCATCGTAATAAATGCTGCAATTTGTGTATCTGTTATCGATACGGTAACAATGTACTTTACTGTATAGACCACAGTATAGACCTATCATTTGGTTAAATAAAGAACCATTGACGATATCTCCCTACATATAAGAAAATATCAACTAATAATCGTTACATATCGTTTGCTGTCAGGGACATTTACTGTAGGAACTCTGCTAAACGCTCATATAATACCTAATTAAATATAGTGCTGCTAATGGTTTTGGTAAATTATTTTCAAAAATTTTATTACCTAATTGTTGTTAAAATACCTTGAGATGTCACCGAAAAAAGTTCTTATTATTTACTCAAATTATCCAATCGCCGGTTTAGAATTACTAAAAAATAACAAGTAAGAGTAATAAGTGATGATCATTTCCCTTATTTCATAAACATATAGTTATGTCGTGTGTGGCCAGATCTTAGAAATTGATCACTTCATGATATGGCCAATTAAAACTGGCCAGTACCCCTAGCCAAGTTGCTAATCTGCAATAGTTAACGCTTGTAGAAAGCTTAAAATGTACGGGAATGACGTCGTCTTAACGCTCAGTCACGTGGTCAGAACAAAAGAATTGGCGGCAAAGTCAACTCGAAGCGTTCGGCGCAAGCGAAACGGTTGTAACTTGGCTAGGGGGGCTGATCGTTTTAAACGATAAAGTTTGATGATATTACAATCCTCGTTTGGCCTACTTTCTTTAGACCTTTTGTTATCATAAAAGTCCTACATCAATGATATGGCCAAACGAGGATTAACACAACGATCTGGCCAGTTTTAGTTGGCCATTTCATGAAGTGATCAATTTTTAAGATCTGGCCACGACACATACACATCATACTCATGTGTAGCGTAGTGTAGCTCGGTGCATCCCGGGCGTTGAAAATCCAGGTTAATTAAGACACTACACGCGCCAGCCAATACCGTGCCAGTTTTTAGATTTTTCTTTATAAGAGAAATCAAAATCCAAGTCGCTAGTCCCGGCTGTTGAGAAAAGAATCTCCTAACAATACGAGCCCCTTCTAGGAGTACCACTATCAAGATCGATCTCTTGATCCAACTGCCTAACGAGGTTCACCTCGAGGGTTTTCATCGAGGCTCTTAGCTGTATAATGTATTCTGTACATCAATAACTTGTATGCTTCTGCTAGCGGCTTTGCCTGCGTGAAAGTAGAGATAGAGAACAAGCCATAGATATAAGAAAGAACATGCACACGCCCCCTTGCCACCTCTCCTGTTTTTTGTATTTCTATGGAACAAGCCTTCACTCAATGATAAAGTAACATTCTACTGGTGAAGAATTATTAAAATCGGTCCAGTACTTTTTGAGGTTATTCATTAAAAACGAAAATACAAATCTTTCCTCTTTATTTTATTGAACTAGAGATATAATTATTATTCGCAGAGTTGAACCTGTAGTATTAATGCACATGGACTACGAGCCTCAGAGTTTACCAGATATTAAGAAGAGTATCGGAGGTTTCGATGCCATAATATGGAACACCAAACACAAGCTCACAGGGGAGATATTGGAATTGGCAGGTGCGTTCTTACTTCCTTACATACTAGGTATCTATAAACTTTTTGAGATCCGCTACAAAGATTAGGACTTTGGCGACAAGGATTCGGATTAAATACTCCTCTGTGATAAAATGATAAAAGAGGTAAAGAAATTTACACAAGGACACCGCGCAATGCAGACTGTGATCCTGCAGACTCCTACTGATCACTCCTGCTGATCTGCAGGGTCACAGTATCACGAATAAACAATGATGTTTTTCTGCCAAGCCTACACTACATCATATTCAACAGCCGGAAAAACAACGAATTCCTGCCGAAGTTTGTGTTTCCTGGTAGAAACAACTTAGAGGTCTTTATGTCAAGAGTGACTAGGTTACTTCTAGGCAAGCATGCTCTATCGTCGACCACGTCATCGCTTACCAGGTGAGACGGTGGTCAAACGCGAGCCTATCAATAATAAAAGAAAAACTATTTTTTTTTCTTTTATTATTTTATTATATTAAAAACTATTTTTTTTCTTTTATTATTGATAGGCTCGCGTTTGACCACCGTCTGGAGAAAAAACCATTTAACCCAAAACCATGGCTCCTAGGTCCTCAACTAAAGGTGGTGTCGACCATGTCCTCTGGCACCGACCACATCGACATCCCAGCGGTTAAGAAGCGCGGCATACTACTGGGCAACACTCCCCAAGTGCTAGACGATGCTGTCGCCGACATCACTGTAGGACTTCTGATCGCAGCTGCACGGAGGTTCAAGGAAGGAGTACAGGAATTGGAATCGTGAGTATGAGATCTAAAATTAATAAACCTAAAAACTACGTTTAAAACGTTTAGTGGTACAGGGTAGATTAGAGGGCCAACGTTCTCGCGGTCAATTACCTACTAGATGGATGGACCTCGTCAAATCATCTTCTAAATGTTCCCTCATTGAATGCACACGCAGTGCCACGAATAGAGAGAGATGGAGAAGTCTCGCAAAAGCCGCAACCAATCTACCAGACGATCCATGACCACGACCACTCCGTCAGGATTGTACGACTAAGAAGAAAAATGACGTCTGCTGTAGGTCTGTTACCCCCCATCTCAAAGTGGTTTTCTTCTCCAATATCCGTACGTCGTCGTATACCTTTCCGGCCGGCGGTCGATACTGACCATTCAAATATAAGCCCACTCCTTTTTTTTAAGTGGATAGGCTGCTAAAACAAAACGCCAGCTATCCTTACGTAGGTACATACATATCTACTTCTTTTGCTTAGTTTATCCAGTCTTAAGCAAGTTCTATCCAGTATCAAAATTCTTTCTCAAGTAACTTCTATCCTGCTGGTCTTAAGTGCCTGGTGAAGGTGACATGTTCGAAAATCTTTCTGGCATACAGTTGTCATCACGGATCTTGAGCGCTCGGCGTCAGAGTGGGGATCGCTTTGCGCATTCCATACATTGGCGAGCCAATCGTCTTCGTTGTTAGATACATGCAGCAACGCAGGAAACGAATTAGGAGTGACGTCTATGACGCGATGGCGCGGCGAGTCAATCACTGACACTCCACGCCCCCGCGTCTCATTTCGCACCACTAAAGAGAACGAATATTTGACTTCTGCGCAACCGCTCAAGATCCGTGATGGCAACTGTACTTAAAACAGATGGCTGCTTGGTATTACGAAGTCTTCTAAGGTCTTTTTTACAAAGCATAGGTAGGATGACAGCAGGACGAAAATATGCATCTTTAAGATGAGAGACAAGGATAGGAAGCTCCATTGTATGAATCTGACAGCTGTCACCCGCACCATCCTATCGCAATTGTAGTGTAGTATAGACTTAAATCTGATGACGGTCCACAGCAGGGATGTTATGGATATGAAATTTCGGATACGGATTGGATACGGATATAGAAATGATTATTATACCGGTTACGGATACGGATATGAAATTATTTCGGATTATCCGTTAGTTTCGGATAATTTCGGTTACGGGTATTAGATTTTTAGGGAATTTCAGAAGTCAAATATAAATACATACTATTTACTACTATACTATTTATATTTTACGACGCGACACGTTATGACAGGCTGTCATAACCTGTCGCAATTAGGCTCCGCCCTTATCCGATATTATCCGAAACTTTTATTTCGGATTCGGTTACGGTTATGGATATTATTTTATATCGGATATCCGATAGTTTCCGTTACGGCTACGGAGCTCCGTAACATCCAGTATCCTAATTGAAGAAGTGACATTAGAATTCTCTTATGGCTTCCCTTCTCTCCTGAGTGTTTCTCTAGAAGTTTATATACTTACAACATTATTTTTAGTATATGAAAAACCTGAATATAGTTTGTTCAGAATCAGTAACTGAATCGATTCCAATATTTTTTACACCATGTTATATTTTTTCCCAAAAATATCTAAAAAAAAGTCACAATTTGGACACCACCGATACTAAGTACAACACAGGTCATTGCGGGCATTAAGTGTCAGAGCACAACTGGATGCGGGAGCAGAACAACCCCCCAGTCGCCTAGATGGCCTGGTGACTATGTATTTGTGCGGTCAACCAAGTAATATAACAAGCTTATAACTTTGTGATTTTTCATGATACAGTTATGAAATTTTGTACATAGATTCTTTACATGAAAAAACTAGACACGTGATTCTGGTTTCGCATATACAATTACCGTCACGGATCTTGAGCGCTGTCTTCAAGTTGCGCAGTAGTCAAATATTCGGCCTCTTTAGTGGTGCGAAGTGAGACGCGGGGGCGGGGAGCGTCAGTGATTGGCTCGCCGCGCCATCATGTCATAGACGTCACTCCTGATTCGTTCCCTGCGTTGCTGCATGTATCTAACAACGACGACGATTGGTTCGCCAATGCATGGAATGCGCAAAGCGATCCCCACTCTGACACCGAGCGCTCAAAATCCGTTTCGGCAATTGTAATAAAACTAATGTTGTATTCCCAGAGATAAGAGAAATGTGTTTTATTACCTAGTTAGATAGTGACATTAGTGGCTTCCTATTATTTTGTCCTTGCTACCAATCAACCGATTACACTGTCACCCACTACAGAAATGTACTCGAATGTTGACTACCGCAACTCATTTCTATTTTTATTACTAGCTTCTGCCAGCGGCTTCGCTTGCGTGAAATTAGAGACTTCCCTCATTAAAAATAACAGATAGAAATATTCTTTATCAAATTTTATTAACCTATTATTTTTTTTTCTTTTTCAAATTATAGTTTTTTTGCGGTGGGAAAAACATCTAATGACTTCCCCCGCTCTTGGAGTTAGTGTCAGGACTTTTACTGACTAAAAACCTACTCCTGTTCCTTCGTTGCCTTTCGTACCGGGGCTGAGCTATTATAATAGTATGTTTTTATTCTAAACTTTCATCAAAATCGGTTTAACTTCAAGTAAGAAATACTATAAATAACTACACACGCACAACATCAACTTTTGCCTATCTAATATTGGCGCGATAGTGACAAGAATTGTTCAAACAGCAAATCTATTGTTAAATAATTTCAATTGATATCTTATTTAGATGAAACCAGTAAGTAGATATGTTATCATATTCACAATTTTATTATTACTGTAGTCATATATGCCGCCATATAGAATCTAAAGGGCAACATCCTACATCGTGGTATTAGCCTTCACCATCACCGCGCGATTAAAACTAATCCATAAACAACTATCGGGCAGTTGCCAGGCAACTGTCCTCTGGCCAGACAACGCTCGTCTGGTCAGAGGACCTTTTCAGTGGAAGCTTTACAACGATTAATACTAGTCCAAATTAATGACGCATTTGAGAAACTTTTTTCTTGACATTTTAATATTCGCTCTTGACTGCTGCGCTGTGTCGCAGGTTTAATTCCCGTTCGGAGCAAAATGTTTTTGTGGCCTACAGATACAGCCTACTATTTGTTTCGATTCTCAGTGTCTATGTATGTTAGTTTACATGTTTGTGAATACACCCACGATACGGGAGTAATTCCTAGTAAGAAACAAAGTTTTAAAAACAAAACAATGCAACTTCTAGCCCATAAAGCTACCAAACTAGACACCAGAGACGTCTGAGCTGGTCGCGCCACCAAATTGGTTGCGCAACTCTTTATAGAACTGTATACCTTTTGTTGTTAGTGGCGACTGCAGGTCGTTCCGCCATGGTGTCTCGGTGAAATATAGCCCTATTGTTATATCATATCTATCTTACACAATTTCATATCATATACCATATCTTACGGGAACAGCTCCAACAGTGTACCTTATCCCCGAGTTCAAAATTAAACCTTGGTATTCCAGAGGCGAATGGAAGTACGGTGTCCAATGGATGGTGGGCCAGGATATCGCGGGCAGCACAGTCGGCATCGTTGGCTTCGGCGGGATAGGCCAGGCCGTGCTGCGCAGGCTGAGGGGCTTCGACGTCGCCAAATTCATCTACAGCGGCCGCAGTGACAAGCCTCAAGGTATGTATTGGATCGATAGCGATGTTGGTCGGCAGGAGATGAAGTGAAGTTGCCAGCCATTTCATACCATTACAGAGAGCAGAATACCGCTACCTTATTTATTATTTTAGTTAATTAGTATCTGTTTGTTCTTATCTCTTTACCTAGTGTCCAATGTCCATAATATTAATTTATTACTCTGTACTTTATAAGTGAGTAATAATGTATTTTATGTTTCCATAAATCGGAGCCCCTGAAACCTATTGGCCCTGTATCATTATTACGGCCGGCAACTACGCCCCTGATTTACATGCGGGCGGAGCTGCTGGTAGATGTTAGTAGATTAATATTTTGGACTACATCTGTCTGGACTTTGCTAAAATATCTTTTGTGATCGGCCTTCAGGTTAACCGGTAGCAGCTGAGTACCAATAATAATAATATGAGTGACTCCATGCATATCTAGCTTCTACTGGGTTGTGGAGTTCAGATAACTTTTTTTTTTACTAGGGTCCCGTCTTAGCTTCGTGCGAGCAATAAATACAAGGTGCAGTTTTAAAACTGCACAATATTTCAGGAGGTTGTAATAAAACTCATAAATAATCATATAAAAAAACGATACCTGGTCAATAATCAGTAATACTTGTCATTTAATTTTTTAATTACACTAAACTAAATCGATTGATCGATGGCCGCGGGGGCGTGGCTAGGGTGTGGCGTGCGGGATGATGATTGGATGATACATTATTTATGAAACTATCGTTGCGAGTTAGTGAGTGTGAAAACGCCCTTTATTGTTCCGTGTTTGTGTGTGTGAAAAAAAGCGCGGTTATAAAAAAAAAAAAATTACCTACTTATTTTATTATTGATTCGGGTCGAGAATCACTAACATAATTACCTCCTGAAATATTTTGCAGCTTCAAAACGACACCTTGTATAGCCTTTATTAGTCAGGGTGAATGTAGCTTTCTAATGGTGAAAAAATTTTTGAGATGGGCCAGTAGTTTTTGAGTTTATTCATTACAAACATACATACAAAAATACAATTTTTTCCCTCTTTATAATATTACTGTAGATTACTAGGTAGATAATTTGACCATCTACTGGGTAACCAGATAACTCTTGGTAAGACTGAAGAACATATGACTACGGAGGTAAAAAAATAATTATCTTTGTATGATTAGGTAATACCTATCTAATTTTTTTTTTTTTTTTTTGAGAATATAAACAGTTGCACATATGCAATTTGGTATTAAAAGCGAGAGAAATATACAGCCAAGAGATTTTTTCAAAAAATATTTAAGTATAAATTTATACTTATGTACCTACGTATACAAAACTCATTAGTTTCAGGTAATTTTTTTTCTACTTGCATTTACAATAAATTAAATAAATTATAGGTAAGTAGGTACACATGTGACTACTTCGTAATGACAAAGCATAATATTATCAACGCACAATTATGTGTTGTTCTAACTTGTTATCTCTCGTTATTAACTGTTCTTTTTGCAGATAAAAAATAAATTAGTCAAATATAAAACTCTGTTAATGAAATTACGCACGATGTCGTTTACCCTATTCTAAACCAATTACGTAAATTGTACAACTTTATATCACTTATTTTTACATGATCTTTAACGAGACTTTTGAGGAAGAACGTAGTAAACGATAGTTCACAATTTTTCGGGCAAGGAGTTATTTTTCTCTCCTAATTAAGGCTTACAGTCCCTTGAACATCTGGCCGAAATTAAATGGACACAACACTCGTACCCGCCTAGGCGGCAGTACGAGTATCTGTGCATTTAATTGCGGCCAGCTGCGCCCGGATAGAGCCCCGCTGATCTTTATATTAATTTTCTTTGCGTTTTATTTATTGCTATATACGCTATGCTGAACATAGCGTATGTAAGCTATGCTCATTTTGAAGAGTATTTACTTAACCACCAATTTTTATATGTAAAAATGTTTCTAAAGATCCAAGCTAGGGAAAAGTTGCGATATTGCTTAATATTTTTTTAGACAAAAGTATTAATCGCACGAAAAAATCAATACTTAAAAACCTAATTCTTTATTGTACACACAAAAAAACTTAACCTTAATACATTCATAATTGACAATTCATGTACAAAGGCGAGCTTAACTCAACAATGAGTTTTCTCCCAGCAAACCTTTGAGTGACAGAGAGAGAGATCACATTCGAGGGTAGGATCCAGTGTACAACATAAACCTACATAAATACGACTAAAATATATATATATATATACATAAACATATATTATATATATACTAATATTATGTCAATTGAGAAAGGAAGTGCTCTTTAATTTTCCTCTTAAAGACATCCAGAGAAGGGCTGTCGCGAAGGGAGTGTGGGAGAGAGTTCCAGAGACGCACTGCAGTTACAGTAAAGGAGCCATCATAGCGACTGGAAGTGTGGCGAGGAGTACGAAGGAGAAGAGAATTGATAGTGCGGCAGGGTTTACCCCTTGGTACAAGGTATTCGAAGCGTTCACGAAGGTATTGAGGAGCATTGGGATTGTGCAGGATAGTAAAGAGAAGGGATAGAATGTGAATATCTCGCCGACGCCGAATTGGCAGCCACCTTAACCTGGTCCGAAACTCCGACACATGGTCGTATTTGCGGAGACCAAAAATAAAGCGAATGCACAAATTCTGCAATCGCTCGAGTTTATTTAGAAGTACCTCCGTAGCATCTAGAAAACAGACATCCGCATAGTCTATAAGCGGTAGAAGAAGAGATTGAGCAAGCGCAACTTTTGTATGAAATGGCAAGAATTTTTGGAGACGTTTAAGAGACTGAAAAGAATAAAATACCCTCTTACTCACATCGGCAATATGAACCTCCCATGAGAGATTAGTGTCAATATGGACGCCAAGATTTTTAGCACTTTTGGAGTATAATATTGGTTCAGAATCATACACTACTGGTGGGAGCGACTGGTAATCTAATAGGTTGAGCATGTATCTGCCACCAATAATGAGTGCTTGAGATTTTTTTGGGTTCAGTAAGAGTCCATAACATTTAGCCCATTTATGGATATTTTCAAGATCCTTATTGATGGCAGCTACAGTCCCAGCAAGTTCATCTACTTTAAAATGCCGATATAGCTGCAAATCGTCTGCATAGAGATGATAATTAGAAGTTAGGACCTTAGTGAGGGCATTTATAAAAACTGAAAAAAGTAGAGGAGAGAGGACGCCACCCTGAGGAACACCCGCAGACAAATCACACCATTCATTCATTCCTCATCAGATCGAACGGACTGCGAGCGACCTCGAAGATAAGATTTGAACCACTCAATAACCGAATCAGAGATATTAAGGGAAGAAAGGATTCCTAAGAGGATGTCAAAGTCAACCGAGTTAAAGGCACTGCTGAAGTCCAGTAAAACCAATACCGTTAAACACTTATGATCCATGGCCAGTCTAATATCATCAGTTATTTTGACGAGAGTTGTGACAGTGCTGTGGCCAGGTCTGAAACCAGATTGGTAAGGACTCAGCAGGTTATTAGAGGACAAATAACAGGATAGTTGCTTTTGCACAACACTCTCGAGGACTTTGGAGAGGATAGGGAGGATGGATATTGGGCGGAACTGGGATGGTGAGGAAGGATTTGACACCTTAGGAAGCGGTAGGACGTGAGCCTTTTTCCAAGCAGATGGAAAGGAGTTATTGAAAAGGGAAAAATTAACTATGTGAGTTATGACAGGAACTATTTCACTCAAAATAGGTAAGAACATTTGGAGTTGAAGGCCATCGTTACCCACCGCCTTGGTAGATATGGATAGGATACATTTCTTAATATCTTGTTCAGTTACTGGGTGGAAAGAAAAAGAAGTATTGTCTGGCAATGGAAGTTTAGCAAGATCATTGAGAGTGGAAGATTTAACATCGTCATCAAGTATAATTGGTGACTTAGAAAAGTGCGCATTAAGTGCATTGAGGTCCATTTTATCGGGAGAACTCTTGTTAGTGGCTTTGCCAATACCAAGAGTTTTTAAAAATTGCCATACTTGTGTTGGGTTGAAATTGTCAATTGAGTTATGAGTATGACGCCTTTTCGCATCCCTACACAAACGACTGCAGCGATTTCGCAACTTCTTATAAAAATCCCAGTTTTCCTCAGTAGGCCGCTTCCTGTACAGCTGCTTGGCCTTGTCGCGCTTAGCCATCAGGTTTTTTATAGCTTGGGATAACCATGGCGCAGGAAGGTGCTTCACTCTCACCTTTTTAAGAGGAGCATGTGCATCGTACAATTCCAACATAGCACTACTGAAAACTGACACCTTAGTGTCCACATCCTCGCAGTTGAACACAGATGACCAATCGATCCCACCTGCATCAGCCCTCAAACGCTCCAAATCAATGTTTTTAAAACTACGAAGAACGAGAAACTTTGCCTTGCGTTTTGGAGGTCGAATCTTATAGGAAAGGTAAATGAGGTCGTGGTAGGAAAAAGGAGTTAAGGACTTAGTTGATAATAATGTTGTTCATGAATCTATAATATAATATAATATTCCACAACTATCACACAGCGCCGTCTAGTCCCAAGCTAAGCAGAGCTTGTGTTATGGGTACTAGACAACTGATAAACATACTTATATATTTCTAAATACATACATATTATAGATAATTACACCCAGACACAGAACAAATGATCGTGCTCATCACACAAACATTTGTCCTGGGTGTGAATCGAACCCACGACCTCTGGCATAGCAGTCAGGGTCACTAACCACTAGACCAACAGGTCTGTCACTATAATAACCATATATTTTTTTCGAACCTATTAACCTGGTCGTTACCGAGGAGGCTTTAGAAAGTCACTGTTTAAAAGCACTGCTCGCGCGCTTGGGCCTTAATCTGTTGCATTTATATTGAACAAACCTTCTTTATTTCACAGCAAAGGAGCTGGGAGCAGAACGAGTGCCAATCGATCAGCTGCTAAGGGAGAGCGACTACGTGATCCTCGCGTGTCCTCTAACGCAAGAGACTAAGCATCTCATCAACGCTGACACTCTCAAGACGATGAAGAACACCGCTGTAGTCATCAACATTGCTAGAGGAGGTGAGTGCATTAGCTGATATGTTTCTGGAAAAGTATTCTTAGAAATATCCTTTGTTTTTTTTTCGTACCCTCGAAAGTACCTACTTAGGTACCTGCAACCACGGAATAAGTAATGGTACAATCCTTTCCAAATAATTATAGGATCGATTGCCATGTTGTGGCGCACATCATACTGTCAAATCGCAAGAAATTGGCAAAATTGAAGAACTCGGAAATGAGCAAAATTGAAGAACTAGATTCTGACTAAACTTTTTTCGTACACAGTACATAAATAAGTTAAATTTCAAAATTTTCTTATTTTGCTCACCGTTTTAATTCTTCGATTTGACAGTATGACGTGACGTCACAACATGGCAATCACTCCTATTCTGATTTGAAACGCATTGTACAAGCTACAACTATCTTACGCCGAGGCCAATTTCCAAAGTTAGTCAATGGCAATGGTCAATAGCCTCGTCGTTCTTTTAGTCAGTTTTGCAACATTTAGGAAGGTGGTTCTTAATCGGCATGATGAGCAGATTTTTTTTTTCAAAATATAAAGTATATGTTAGGAATCTCTTATATCTATGGGAATCTCTTGGACTGTGATAGAAAATGTGTTACGTTATGTACGCAGTTCAGAAGCGTAGCGTAGACTAATTTAGACGTAGGTGAAGGTGCATCATCGAGGCCCCTTTATTTCAAAACGAAGAAAAATCAAGATTAAAAAAGCCAACCCCGTATAACTCGTAATTTAATATGTTTCGTGGTGATGGTGGTGGGTTGCATGGTAACCCATGCTTTTAAAGTGCCCTCGCTCGCGCAAGGCCCTGGGCTGTAAGTGCTAGACCGTTGGCGTGCTGCTGCTTCGCGCACTCAGTACAGCATTTCGCATTAGTCTATGGCTAATCTATGACTTTGTGATCTTCCCAGAGATAATAGACCAAGACGCCCTGTACACCGCACTGGTAGAGAAGCAGATCTTCGCGGCCGGCCTGGACGTGGTGACTCCGGAGCCCCTCAGCAAAGACCATCCGCTCGTCTCGCTGCCTAACTGCTGTAAGTAAACACATGTTGAGATGAAGGACTGGAACAATTTGCCTGCTTCGGTCTTTCCGTCCAAATATAATTTAGGCGTCTTCAAAGTTAGAGTGAATAGGCTCTTAATAAACTAGTGCGCCTCACCATCAACGATTGCATCACTGCTTACCATCAGCTGGGATCGCAGTCAGGCACTGGTTTATATCATTTGAGGAAACCGGCATGTCATAGAACCAAAAATTCGAAAATATGTCACATCCACCAACCCGCACTGGGCCCGCGTGGTGGATTACGGCCCATTCCCTCTCCTCAAGAGGAGGCCTGAGTCCCAGCAGTGGGAACATTAAAAGAAAAAACATTGTCATGTAGGTAATAATAATAGGCAAAAAAGTAGCAAGTCAAGTTGAGTCGACGGCAAGTTTTGCTATCACATTCTTCTTGTTCTTCCTGCTCTTATCCCATATTACTTGAGGTTGGCACAACACGTTTTTTTCTTCCATTCTGTCCTGTCACTCATCACACCACAGAAACGATGAAAGCAGCAAAATTGAGGCCCACTAAGACCACTGCCTCTCAGAGCTACGGGATTGTTCTAAAGAGACACCACGATCCTAGTACGCAAAGGACCACTGTAGGAACACGGGTGGGTTTCAGTCAAAAAAAAACCTGACACTCCTTCTGACTCTGGCCCACTGACCTCTATATTAGTAGAGGTCAGTGCTCTGGCCATAGCAGAAGAAGGTATAAGGTAGATTTCACACTCCAAAAAAAAAGAGCAATAGTCAACAAGACCAAACATCTTCAAACTGACGGGATTTATTGTAATCGCTGAAAGGTGCTCTGAAGTGACGCCACTTGCACGTACAGTTGCCCAGAAGCAAACAATGTATAAGTACTAAACAAGACCAGGGACGTCATGTCTGTGGTTTAAATATAAGGCAGGGGTGTGGTTTTAGTCCACTGTCCGGACTGGCTCGTTTAAGAAGCAGCCTGGACGTGCATGAGGATTTCCCACTCGTGCCGAAAAAAAAAACCATCTTCGAACATCATTAACCAATGAAAGAAAGAAAACGCAGTCATTTCTGCGTGATCACTTAAAAAAAAATTCACTGGAACCCTGCGGCGCGGCGCCAAGCCAAACCCTTTGAAGTTTTCGTTTTAGTGCAAGCAAAAATGAACAAAGCGGTGGTGAGGCGGTCTTTGCTGGTACATACCTAACAGTTTGCTTTGTGGAATTAACCTTCAGCCTAGAAATAGATCTAAATAGCAGATTTTTTATCTGCTATTTACACCAACTGCTTGTACTCGTAGAAAGCATCCATGGTCATTACAAAGAGGTTCCTTACTTACTGTCATTCTTTGTTTACTTTATTTGACCTTCCTTTGTCGGGTCAAAAATACTACCAGCTAAGTGGTTTAGACGGCTCTCGTAAAGCCTATTTTTAACTGACTTTAAAAAAAGGAGGATGTTCACGATTCGTCGGATATTTTTATGTATATTGCCCGATTACCCAAAGACACACCTATTTGAAAAAATATTTTTTGTTTGAAATGGTCTTCCCAGCTGGTCCCATGGCATGGTCAGGATCTGATGATTGGATCTTGGAGATCTCGAGGGAACTCTTCAAATCTTGCAAGCACACTTGTAATTTACCTTAGTTACTATAGAACTTGCACACTAGTCACTAGGTATGGTCCACAACAAAAAACTGTAAAAAAAAATCTTGAAACAAAACAAGAAACACCGACTTCCGAAATTAAAGTTCTTTTACGCTTATTAGTGTTTTTTATAAGAAGCTGTATTTTTTAAGCAGGAAAATAGTTCACTTATTACAATTCCGGATTCTTCTTTATTTTTTATTTCTCTTTTCTTTCATAAAAAATTCTTTCTTCAAAATTTACTTCTTTTCCAGACATCATCCCTCATATGGGCAGTGCAACAGTCGACACCAGAAACAAGATGGCCACGATATCCGCTCAGAACGTGTTGTTGGCGCTGGAGGGCAAGCCCATGCTGTTCTCGTGCTGAACTACTGAAGACTACCTACTTTGTCTTCAGGCAGACAAAAATACCTACATATCTACACTCAGTATGACAGGCTTGTTTGAGATAAGAAGTGCACAAAGGTGTAGCATTTAACTCTAAATATCAAATATTTTTTAATTGTATTCTTCGAATGTATTATTAAATATTAAAGTAAAACTTGTTAAAATAAATTTATTACTTACCAGTTACATTAATTTTTTGTTGTTTGGTTTTCGTTTATACGAGTACATTAAATCTGCATTACATTAAATTAATTAGTATCCAACCATTTCTTTGTGACTCTAAACACGGATTTCGTTTGATCCGTTCTGTCAGTACAAACCTCATGACAGGTTGATGTTGTATATTTTGACTTCAAAAAAGCCTTTGATTGCATAGATAATGACGTGTAACTTGCCAAGCTTAATAAAATTGAGTTTTCACCAAAACTACTAAAATCTTTTGCCAGTTATATGAGGGACCGCCTACAATATAATAGGCATGGTTGCTTCGTTTCAGAACCATATCACTCTCAGTCTGGTGTCTGTCAAGGGTCCATTTTGGGACCATTGTTTTTTGGAATAACGTTTAATGATCTAAAGAAAGTACTCAAACACACCAGGTGCTTACTCTACGCTGATGATCTCAAGTCGATATATGGAGTTGAGGAAATGGCCGATACCTTAACTTTTCAGGACCACATTAATTCAGTCTTCCAATGGAGCATTGAAAACAAGCTCTTAGTCAATACGGCTAAATGTAGTGTTATGTCCTTTAGTCGAGCTCATAACCCTCTGCATGTGCAATATTTTTTTGGTGCAATAGTTTCAAGTACAAGTACATTGTAAATAAATAAATAGATAAATTAGCTCAGCGCGCCTATAGTAGCTTAAAACAGCTCGACTCATTAGCAGGCTGTGGGAATATTCGAAAGAGTCACCGCGGCCCCGGAACGCTAAGGCAACTGAAGGAACACAGGTGGTATTACTCGATAAGTTTGGAATGCCCTCTCACTCCACCCAGAGCGGGAGAAGTTATTGATTATGTCCCACCACAAAGAAAAAAAAACACATTTGTTAGTTCAAACCACATTCAAACGTGGTGGACGCGAGATTCAGTTCCGCTTGTTTGCTCTTAAAACAATATAAACCGCGAGAAATAAAGCTAGCCGACACCTCGACGACAAAAGAATAATATGAAAAGACTAGATATCTTTCCAAAATGCATTGGGTCCAAACAGATCACACCCAGTGGCGATTAGCCACGTAGCGAGAGTAGCAAATGTTACAGACCCGCGTATTCGGGGGCCCCGTTCGGGCAAACAAAAACAAGTCAAAAATATAAAGGCAATGTAAGCAACTGCAACGGGGCTATCGCTACTAAAGGGTCCTGCGGTCTGTCAGAAAATTAGTGACATAAATTTTGCGGACCCCTTGGTAGAATTTGCTACAGGCCCCGCGCTGGCTATTCGCCACTGCTCACACATAATTATGCAGCTCA
Source organism: Mythimna ferrago (assembly GCA_910589285.2). NCBI lineage: Eukaryota > Metazoa > Arthropoda > Insecta > Lepidoptera > Noctuidae > Mythimna > Mythimna ferrago. Next base: position 5,051,119 of record OU342691.1, on the reverse strand, counting down.
TCTCTAAGGTTGGAGTTTTAGAACCTGAGAATTACCTATACTCAATTCGCGTTAAGACTAGAAATTTTACCTTAGAAATTACTATCTGTTCAACAGATTTTAACTTTTATTTTGTAGCAAATAGGCATAAGGATGGCATTAAAAACAAAAAAACCAGCCAAGTGCGAGTCGGACTCGCCCATGGAGGGTTCCGAAGCAGCAAGTAACGTAATATAAAAGTTCTTGTAGTTCTTTGTAACTTTGATCGATGTTAAATAATGATGATGATGTTTGTGATGTTTAATAGTGTATTTTTTTTAGATTTATGACGTATTAAAAAAAACTACTTTTTAGATCTCGTTCAAACCAATTTTCGTTGGTAGTTTACATGGTAATGTACATCATTTATTTTTTTTAGTTTTATCATTCTCTTATTTTAGAAGTTAGAGGGGGGGGACACACATTTTACCACTTTGGAAGTGTCTCTCGCGTAAACTATTCAAGTTAGAAAAAAATTATGTTAGAAACCTCAATATCATTTTTGAAGACCTATCCATAGATACCCCACACGTATGGGTTTGATGAAAAAAAATTTTGAGTTTCAGTTCTAAGTATGGACCTCCAAAATTAATTGCTTTTTTTCTATTTTTGTGTGAAAATCTTAAAACGGTTCATCTACTTACTAAGTTTCAACAGTATAGCTCTTATAGTTTCAGAAAAAAGTGGCTGTGACATACGGACGGACAGACAGACATGACGAATCTATAAGGGTTCCGTTTTTTGCCATTTGGCTACGGAACCTTAAAAAGTGGTTACTGCAGCTGCCATTTGTCATGCTACCAAGGTAATAAAAATCAAAATCGGTTGAAGGGATAGTAATAGAAAGTTTTCATAAATGTCTAATATTACGAGTATTTTGAACTAACAGAGTAGGTAGGTATATATCGTAATTCAATGCTCTCGTTGATAATTGTTACTACCCTTTCTAGATGGAACTAGTGACTGAAAAGTTGGAACTGGAATCATTTGTCTTGGTAATGTCATGTGAAGAGGAGGGATGGTATGATAATGCTAGTTCACTACACAGTCCATGAAATATAGCTAGTCAAGAAAATTACAGAAATATTAGCTGATATATATGATAGCTGCTGACCACGTGACTGAGCGTTGAGATGACGTCAGAACAAAGGAATAGGAGGCGTGGCCAACTCGAGGCGTTCGATGCAAGAGAAACGAAACGAAACAGTCGTAACTTGGCTAGGCCTGCTGCCAGTAGCGAGTCACTACAATGGTTGTTTACAAGCACTCAACGTTGGTGTTCAAGTTCGAAATCCGTTTTCAAAATCTAAATCGTTAGTGAAAAATAATACATGTCGTACCTATAATAACCTAACCTAACCTAACAGAAATCTGTATCGCCCATAGAAATTATATTACCTAATATATCTACACTAATATTATAAAGAGGTAGGTAAAGTTTGTTTATTGTTTAAGGAGGTAATCTCGAAGTACTGGTCCGATTGCTAAAATTTTTTCACCGATAGAAAGCTGCTTTATTTCTGAGTGACATAGACTACTTATATATTATGTACGCGGGCAAAGCCGCGGGAAAAGGTTTATTCAATCATTCTCTTTGATGTGACCTATGCAAATCTTTTATCAAACAACAAATAGACATTGGTGATCTGTGGTTCTACAGTAACAGATATTGTCACAAATGTTGATTCAAGTATCTAGGCTTTCTTGTAGATCTTGCAAAATTATAAAATAATACATGTCGTGTAGGTACTACTACCTACGCAATGTGAAGCTGCTTTTCTAGTTGGTAACTCGGTTGGTAAACCTACTTTTACATAAATCAACCATGTTGAAAATAATCTTACAAACATGTAAAAAACGTGCGCCATGTTTCAAAGTAGGCAAGTACTTAGTAATAAATTAATTATTTGAAGTAATACAGTAATCGGTGTAAACAAATTATAGTTACATAAGTTCCTAAGTTTAATTATAGTTACTTACTGGGTTTATCAAACGCACGTAACCTCAAACCACAAAACAATAAACACAGAGCATAGCTAATCAAGAGCAGTGACCATATTCCCGCCAATCGTAGATTACCGTTCATTTTTTTTCTGGACCCAAGGCCTTGAATCTATACAGCCGGTCAGTGGTCACACAACCTCCGGACCGCTTCATAGCAATACGTATTTTATCTTTTGATTTCGAGATACGATATCTTTGAAGTACCTAGTTACATAAACAATGATTGTACATTATGTAGCGGTGTTGCTGTTAGTTGGTGTAGCGTTGCCGGCAGGTTCTGTTGCCCATAACACAATGACGAAAAATCTTAAGGTATTAGTTTCTTCAAACGATTTCCCGGCCAGTGGACTGAAAGTTTTGGAAGAACAGTGAGTACTATTTATATTTTATTGCTAACTACATGTTATTTTATTCGTAATATCTATTACGCATCTCGACCAATCATTTCTGGATCCGGTTGGTTATTATTTGCGAGAAAAATCATCAGCAGATGATGACTGAATGCGTCAAAATCAAGTAGGTCCTTATTATCTTTCAGAATAAACAACTGGTTACAAATTCTCATCAAGTGTAGTTTAAAATACTTACATAATATAGGCATTAAAACATTTTACTGAAGCCAGATAAATGCTTTCTTACTTGCAGTGGCCGCTCAAAAATAGCTGGGTGTAGTCTCGCGATGGTAATGACCTATTAATGTGTTTTAGACAAGGCCATTTCAAGTTATTCACATCATTCGCATCTACTTAGATAAAAACTTGCAATTAATATAATTGGTAAGTAAGTATACCTACCTACCAGACATGACGTGTGAGTTATTTATTATGCATGTTAAATCACAGAAAACATGGAACAGGTAAATTCTATCCTAAAAGGAAACATTCAGTAAAATATTATTAGATACTAGCTGGATCCAGCGACTCCGTCCGTTTCTGTCTGACTCGTAAAACAGCATTACAGCACAGTGTCATTTGGTCATAATTTCAAGAAGATTTTATTTTACGCTGAACCCTAATTCTTTTACTAAAATAAAAGATGAGCCTCAGTTATAAAAATTTTACATCAGTTATCTACCAGTAAAAATCCTGTCAAAATCAGTCCAGCCATTTGGAGTTTTGAAAGACAAAACAAAAATTAAATTAAATTTCGAATGTACTTCCATAAACATTTAGTAAAAAAAATCGTTATGATATTACAAACAGACCCTACAGTTACACTTCAATTTTATTTTGATGTATAGAACTAGTATCAATTAGGAGGCACTTCTCTGAGGTATATACAAATAATCTTCAACATTGTTTTACTCCGTACAAATAGAACGTACATAAGTGTCAACTCTTTGTTGGCAAGGTTAAATAAATAGGTAACAAGATAATATTTATGCACTAGAATTTAATATATGTTTTACCTAATCATTTTCCAAAGAGTGCAGGACCCGATCTAGCAATTTAACCGCTCCGGGCAAAGATAATTTTCGCCGCCATTTACTTACGCAAAACTATATAAGTCATGAATCATAAGCCTTAAATATTTCCACTATCGAACCTGAAGTAGGTTGGAAGGTGGCACATAAAATTCTCAACCTGACAACTTGGGTGTGGACGGCTAGGTTGGAAGATAGGAATAAGTCGATTTTGCCACCCCTCATTTTGACGCTCTGGGCAAATGCCTGGCTTGTCCCCCTTGGATCGGGCCCTGCCTACGTGCCTTGGAAAACACGTCCGCTGGTCTCAGTTTTCATGTGTATATCTTTGACGGTCTATTGTCAGAAGCTCAAGCTATGTAGTATATCTGACACCACTCTTGCCAAGGGGTGTCGTGTTACCTAATTACTGGGTTGTGCGGGTCAGTTATTCAGTCATCATTTCAGCCGAAACAAGTCTACTGCTTGCCATCTCCAAGTATCGCCCTAATGAACGGTCCTGTACGTCTCGCATTCCCGCCAGTTCATCGATCCATGTTGTACGGCCTTCCAGCGCTGCGTCTTCCGGTGTGCCGCCACCTCTCCAGAACCTTTCGGCCCTATCGACCTGTTGTAATCTGTTTTACGAATAATGTACCCTGCCCACTGCCCCTTAAATTTGGCGATTCTTTGTGGTATGTCAGTGACCTTGGTTCTTAAAACGCAAAACTCCAAGCATAGCCCTTTCCATTGCCCTTTGGCTGATTTCAAGCCTTCTGATTAGACCCATTGTAAGCGACCACGTTTCAGTGCTATATGCCCATCACTGGCAACAAGCACTGATCATAGACCTTCGTCTTGAGACACTGTGGTACGTTAGATTAGACAATACCATGAAAAGGTAGGCAGTCGCTCAATATACATGTATTTTGTACTGGTATGCTGTTGCATCCAGTTAGACTGGCAGCCGAACCCAAATATAGTTGAGAAAAGACTTGGCAGAGTATTTTTTTTATACCTAATCATTTTTCAATTTTCTTCAGCATTTGAGTACATGGCTAACTGTTTACCTAATATCGATTCCGATGTAAAATTGAATGGTTTGCGGTTACCAAAACACTACTGTTTGAGTACATACATACTTAGAAATATTAATTATGACGTGCCCAGTTTTGTTTTCTTTAATTAACTGGTTGATTTAGGTACTCCATTTACTGACATATCTCATTTATAATAAACTAGAAAGACCAAGTTTCTAACTGGTACCCATGAAAAAGTTAGTGGCAAAAGTTAATTCAGGATTGTTCGAAAGAGTTACCGCGGCCCTGAAACCGCAAAGATCAACTGAAGGAACACAGGTGCGTTTTAGTCAATAAAAGTCCGACACTGAGGAGTTTTTTTTCAAATCCCGCACAGAACAAAATTTGTATGGCCTACAGATTGTTGTTCCAAGGCTGGGTGTCTTGTCTATGTGAGTTACATGTAGCGTTGCCAGGTGATAAAAAATCGGGAGAGATGATAAAAAAAAATCGGAATTTAGGGTTTTAAATCGGGACTATATTTTTTTTCCTAAATTTTTTTTTACTTGGGAAATCATCCAATGACTTCTTCCGTTCTAGGGTGGAACGAGATGGTGTGTCAAACTCTTACTGAGTAAAACCCAGATTTGTTCAGTCGCTCTTCGAGTTTCAGGGTTTTTGATTTATCGGGACATTTTGCGTCCCGAACAGGTGCAAATCGGGACGCGTCCCCAGACCCCTAAAAATCGGGACATCCCGCGCAAATCGGGACGCCTGGCAACACTAGTTACATGTTTGTGAACGCACCCACGGTACAGGATTAATCCCTAGTGTGAGGCGAAGTTTAAAAAAATCAGTGGTAGCTATACGATATCCATGTACCTACATGATACTGCTTTAAAATTACTTAAACCCTTTAGACAGCCAAGTTAAATCGCATCGCTTGCAGCATACATTTCTACACTACGAATTAAACTAACACTTTTATCAGTTTCACAGTCGTCCAAACGAAATACCTGAACTTCGGCGACGAAGGTCGGACCCTGGCTAAGGAAGACCTCTTGAAGCTCATCCCAGGATGTTCAGCCCTCGTGTGGAGCTCCCACCTTCCTATCAGCAAGGAGCTGTTGGACAGAGCTGGTAATTATTTTATCTCCTAAGTTTTTCACAACTAGATCATACAAAAACAAGACTGACTGGTTAGACAAGTCACACAGTTTAGTTTGAACTTATTCAAAATATAATTAAGGCCTACGCGGACCGGCATGGCAAAGGATTTTAATTTTTACCAATGGACATTCAAACTTATAGGAAAAGAAATACGACAAAAATTCCTATGCTTTAAAATAATCCCGTGGCATCGAAAGGGATCTCATCGCACTGCATTGAAAGACGCGTCACGGGCTCCCGCGACGGTATGCTGTAGCGTGCTGCGGTAGGCAACGGCACGACGAAGGGCAGGACGCCTGCCAACACTCTATCAAAAGCTACTTGTGACTGAAATGTGTATCGAATAGCAGAAGCTGTCGTGGCAAAGGGCTGGAATGTCGCGGTATCTAAACGGCTAGTGTGCTCTGACTGCCGGCAAAACCCTTTGCCATGCCGGGACTGTGTAAGCCTTTAGCCTATTGCTAAGTGGTGTATGATTTTTTATCAATGAAAAACAACTTAACCACACTGTCATACTGCTCAACGGGTGCAATGTAGACGATGGAGCACATTTGATTAGTAATGTCAATTCACTCTAGACTTAAAGACGTATGGAATTAAATTCAAGCAAGGAATTTAACTCCGTAGCTTTGAGTACTTCTTCTTCTTCCTGCCCTTATCCCATATTACTTGGGGTCGGCGCAACACGTTTTTTTCTTCCATTCTGTCCTGTCACCTGTCAATAAAGGTATTCTATTCACAAAACGTTTTGCGGACAGGTGTGATGCGATCCAACAGATGTTCGACTAAGCAGTGCGTCTTTTTGTCCGATGATAGAACGGGCTTGGCAGAATTGAGACAAACCCAATTTTACTGCTTCAGAAACTTTACCACCATTCAGTACCGGATTATATAATATAGACAAATTGTATTTGTTATCTAGACAATCGATGCAAACTTTATCATTGTATTTTGATAAGAGATTAGAATCGAGTCTTTGAAGTTTACAAGTTTGATAATATGTGGACTAAACATTATCACTATGCAGTCAACCTAATCTAGATTGTTATGCCATTGAAGCTGATATTTACGACTGCTACCCTCATCTCATCTATAATATACTCCATTATGGATGAAAAGTAGATAAGCATGTTTTTGTTTATGGAAAGTCATCATAAACTTCTCTCGCTCTAGGTGGAAGGAATGTCAGACACATCAAACAGACTGATCAAAACCCCGGGAGGGTTAAAACCTTCAGTTGCCCTTTGAGTTCCAGGGCCTGGAGGTAGGTATTTTAGTCAAAAGCGAATAGGTTACTTCTAGGCATGCGGGGTCCATGGTCAACCACATCATTGCTTGCCATCAGGTGAGAATCAGATAGTGGTCAAACGCGAGCCAAAAAAAAAATGTTTTGATGATTGTAGTGACCGCGTTAATAGCCTGAGGCTTATTACCCTCTATAAGGCTGCGGGATTGTTCGTAGGTTTCCAGGACCCTAGACCTCAAAGGGCAAGGAACACGGGCTGGTTTTAGGTAGTAAAAGTCTGGCACTCGCTCTCTCGCACCACCCCGAGCTTGAGGAGTTATTTAATGATAACATGTCTCAGGAAAGGCTTACAACATGAAACCAATAACACAATCTCTTCGGGAAGTACAAGCGTAGCATTATGTCGTTCCAGGTCCCCAACTGAAGCTGGTAGCGACAGTATCAGCTGGCTACAACCACTGCAACTTGGACGAGCTAAGAGCGAGGGGCATCAAGCTCTCCAACACGCCTAATGTCTTGTCTTCAGCGGTGGCAGAAATTGCCGTAAGCCTCATGTTGGCAGCGGCTCGGCGGTTTACTGAAAACCTGGATCAAGTTCGCAAGTAAGCCAATAACATTATGTTTAAGGAAAATTGTATGATTAAACTAAAGTGTTTCAACGATCAGTGTTTTGGCGCTCAGTACCTGTCTTTATACTGTGCTTCAAAACAATTATCGTTGACGTGGGTCAGAAGGCTGCCCAGCTTAAATGGAACTAGACTACACATGTCTGCCGCAGACATATCGAACGATGGGCCCGTAATACACAAAGTTGTAACCTTGAAATCGCACGACGGAGTCGCGGTAGACCACGAAGGAGATGGCGGGACGACTTAGATGTCTTCCTTATAAATTAGCGAAGTTGTCCAGAGCTGGGAACATGAAAGGAATTGAGGCAGGCTTTTGCCCAGAAGTGAAACAGTATAGGCTAGATATAATAATAATATAAGGAACCTGAAGGTAGAACTACTCTGCGAACACGTGTGTCATGTACGCTGATCTGGGCGCGTCAGTCTCCATACATTTTATATGGAAATTAGACCTGTAAAGCTACTTGACCCACGCCACGCGACGGCGTTCTACGAACAAATCAGGCGTGTTACAAGTGTACATCGGTCTAATGTAGTTCTAGCTTAATTGTTTAGAGAATGTAGAGGTGCTGCTTCAATAGAAAGACTTTGGTCTACTATTATTTAAATGGCATAATTTCAAAGATTTAGAGCGTGCATCGTACCGAGTCTTATACTCGTAGTACTTACCACTTTTCTGAATTTCCATTCTTAAGATAAGCAGTAGGTACCTACATTGCATGTAGTAGTAATCTCAACGTTGATTGAATTGTGATAGCATCTGAATTCATCTGTTATAACTAAACGGTAGCATTGAAAAGCGCGCGTGACTTAGTGATTGGTAAAGATTAGATTTTATAATGAAGAGTTTGGTTGCTGACTTACAATCAGTTCCTGCACCTTGCAGCAACTAACTTTTTTATCAAGTTAGTGCCTACCAATGCCCCATCAGTCATCAAATCTCAGGTTAAGTGAAATAAGGGTTACATCAATCTAGAAAGTAGTAAAAGTTGAAATCATCATATTCATGCCCTTGTCCTGTGGGTTCAGCGTATTTACTTTTAAATCAGATGACAAATAATGAGATTTTGGACAAAACTTTAACATTTTAAATTATGGTTCAACAACAGATGGTAAAATTCTAACTTGGTACGATGGACCAAATCTATCGTACCGTGTTAAGAAGATAATAAAGTCTACTAATTATATTGTGTATTTTTTTCCAATTACAGAGGTGAATGGGAGATCGGTTTCGACAAGGTACTCGGCCAGGACATCCGCGGCAGTACTGTGGGCATCGTCGGCTTGGGAGGCATCGGACAGGCCACGGTCAAGCGTCTCGCAGGGTTTGAAGTCGACAAGTTTATATACTCCGGCCACAGAGAGAAGCCTGAAGGTAAACCCACTATCATTTTTTCAAGTTTTTAGGGACTTTAAAAAGACTGACTTGTAAGTTTGTTTCAATATTTCTTCTCAAAGTAGTCAGCTAGAAAACATAGGGCTCATCTAAAGTTTAAACTGACAATAAATATTTGGCATGTAAAACTGTTATTTTTAACCTATTTACAATTTTTTTTTTTTAACTTCTAAATTGAATTAATGTGCCGGAATTTCAAACTAACTAGATGCCTAACATTGAATAGTTTAAAATTGACAGTAGAAAACTTAACCAACTTCATCTAGCGCCCCGCTCCAAACTTTGAACAGGTGTTAGAAATCTTAAAAAAATCTTGGGTTTCTCTACTATAATATGCGTATATTATACACCTAAACCTTTCTCAAAAATCACTCTGTCTATTTCTGCAAACCAAATGAAGATCCGTTCGGTAGTTTTTGAGTTTATAGCGTTCATACAATCAAAGACTCAATAGATGACTTTGTATTGAAATATGTAGATAAGACTACGCAAAAAACGAAGTCATTATCAAGTTATGATGTAACAACTATAAATATCCGTAGAATAACGAGTCACTACACAGTCCATGAAATATAGTTAGTCAAGAAAATTATAGAAATAATAACTACGTATGTTACTAAAAAAGTTATGAGTAAACATGTGGATGTATGAAGAGGGAGAGGAAGGCCAGGCCAAAGAAAAGATGGATAGATTAAGTGAGAAGTGATACGAAAGAAAAGGGAGTTAAGACGAGTAACAGGACAGAATGAAAGAAAAAAACGTGTTGCACCGAGCCCAAATAACAATGGGATAAGAGCAGGAAACTGACCCGGAAAACGATGTTCTGTCATTGGAAGTCCGATTGCAACGCCACGGTTTCAATTGGATATTCAAACCATCCAGGAACGCACTCAAATATACAAAATTGGTTCGTTTAGGAGTAAGGTGTCAAACACACGTATAGAAGAATTAGGTATATGTATCCATCAATTTCCACATTGAATTTCATGTTAAAATTTGCTCTTAGTAAACTAATGCGATTCACCATCAACGATTGCATTACTGTTTACAATCAGGTGGGATCGTAGTCAAGCACTTACTACATTAAAAAAAAAAATTAGAACAATTTTGAGAGTATCAACCATCATTGTTTTCCAGGTAAAGCCTTGGGAGCTGAATTCGTGACCCAAGATGAGCTGCTAGCCCAAAGCGACTTCATAGTGCTAGCAGTACCGCTGACCAACGAGACCAGACATATGATCAACAAGGACACCCTCGCGAAGATGAAGAGCAACGCTATCGTCATTAATGTTGGACGTGGAGGTGAGGAAATATCTCCTTCTATTCCTACCATGAGGTACATTTCGTTGAATTGAGTCTGCATTTCTTGTGTGGAGTACTGCACCCAGACATGGGCTGGTGCTGCGAATTGCCATCTAGCAGTTTTGGTGCTCTCGGTGAAAAGGCGTGCGACCAAGAGGCTAATTGGTGATCCAGATTTGTTGTAGCGACATACGGCTAGTATCCATCCTTACGTTGTTGAAACTTCTACGGTTCGGACTAAGCGTTTCGCCTCGTCGTTTATACCGCCGCGCCGTGTGCGCCGGCCGCCATTGGTCGCTCTACAAGGTGCAGTTTTAAAACTGCACAATATTTCAGGAGGTTGTAATAAAACTCATAAATAATCATATAAAAAAACGATACCTGGTCAATAATCAGTAATACTTGTAATTTAATTTTTTAATTACACTAAACTAAATCGGTTGATCGATGGCCGCGGGGGCGTGGCTAGGGTGTGGCGTGCGGGATGATGATTGGATGATACATTATTTATGAAACTATCGTTGCGAGTTAGTGTGTGTGAAAACGCCCTTTATTGTTCCGTGTTTGTGTGTGTGAAAAAAAGCGCGGTTATAAAAAAAAAAATTACCTACTTATTTTATTATTGATTCGGGTCGAGAATCACTAACATAATTACCTCCTGAAATATTTTGCAGCTTCAAAACGACACCTTGTATATCTGAAGTTTATTTACCTACTCGTGGCGAAACGTTTTACGTATATGTAAACTAAATAGTTCGTTCACTCACTACTTTAAGAACTATATAGACGTGTCAAGAGATGATGTTAATCGTGATCATGATATCTATGTGCACCATTAAATTCGTGCCGTTTATTCCAAACACAAAACGATGTGTTACGATCATATAGATCTACTCTGCCTCGCCAATGATTTAGTGGTTTACTAGATACACTAAAATCTCGAGTGATTTTACGGTTATGCAATTTTGCATCTCTACATTACGCGTCTTTACTTGATATTCAAATAACTTTATTCATAAATCTTTAACAGACCTAATCGACCAAGAAGCCTTGTACGATGCACTGAAGACCAAGCAGATCTACGCGGCCGGCCTCGACGTCACCACACCCGAGCCTTTGCCCAAGGACCACAAACTGCTCACACTTCCCAACTTATGTGAGTATCGGATAGAAGACCTGGGGCCTTGCCATGACGTGTTAAAATGTCAGGCGTGCGAGCAAAAAAGAGGGATTGAGCTATATCTTTTGTAAGACCATCCCTCTAATACTTTATTTAAGGTCGTCAAATGGATCGTGTCAAGAGCTCGTAGTAGGGCCTCCGTTGAAGACTTGGTTTTAATTTGTTCCCAATCTTTAAGCGAGCTAAAGAGAAAAATAACCGCATCTATCACCTCTTTAAGGAACTTGGAAGTTTCAAGAAACGTAAACTGACTACTCTCGAACGACATTGTGTCTTATAATCGGTCTTTTGCGGCCAAGCAACGGTGTTACGTCACTCAAGTACAATTATCTAGGGTACACACGTCAAAGAAATTCTGAAAAGTTCTGCCACAGTCCTAAAGTAAGATATAGTAGAGTAGTAGTAGTGCATTGTAGTGCAATTGTTGAGGAGATCGAAATATTGTTTGACCTCCACTACAACTGCAGCACGTTAAGCCACACGCATTTATAAGTTCTGCTCTCGGAACGGAAAACTAAAATGACGAGAAAACGAATAGGACCCTGATGAAACGGAAGCCCTCATTTAAACGTAGGTAATTTTTTTCATTAAATCTACCGAAAAAACTGTAAGAGGAACGTTTTTTATGCTGATGACTGATTAAGGCCATCGTTGCAAGCGTATAATGACGAATACGCGTCTATAAAGCTATGCGTCTCTAGTGGTCACCACTAGGTCTAACACTGGATTTCTATTTGAACAGTCGTCCTCCCGCACATCGGCAGCGCGACAGTGCGCACACGGAGCGACATGGCCGTGCTAGCCGCCAACAACGTGGTCAACGCGCTCACTGGGAAATCACTCATCACTCCTGTCAATCTATGATCGAAGCCTCTACAGTCTACACTTAATCCGATGAAAGAGGTTTTAGTCTATACCTCGTGAGTCTATGCCTAGTGTCATCTACAGTCAACTGTCATGATGGCATAAAAATGGCACTGCTCAATCAATGCTCAACATCTTACTCAAAAAATTATATTATTTTCGAATACAAATAAAAGTGTGATAACATCCTCAGTAGTTTATTACTGTTAGACTGTAGATAGCCAATAGACAAACTATAATTTTGTCAATTGGCTTTCCAGTCTAAAAGGCTTAATTTTGTTATCTTTAGTGATACCAGCCTATAGATAATGCATTGTTGGATGGATCAAAAAGTGTAAATAAAATGTGCATAGAAATACAAATTTGGCTTTTATTTCTGCTTATGTTTTTACTAGTTATAATATAAAAGTATTGATATTTAGTATATACAATTACTTAAGTAATAATATAATAATAAGTATTATATGTAATAATAATTATAATCTTTAGAATCTGAAATTATTTTTATAAAAGTCATTACATTTTTCTTAAATAATAATATTTAAAACTAGTGCTCGACTGCAATCCCACCTGATGGTAAGCAGTAATGCTATTGTTGATGGTGAGGTGCACTAGTTTATTTTTAGATGAATTTAAATTATAATTGTGTAGTGTTTTTATGAAAGTATAAACATTTTTTGTTTAATATTCCCTTTGTTAAATACAGTTTTCATAATGGAGAAGTTTCATTTTGTAGATCAATGTTAATGATCAGTAAAAACATGTTTGAAATACATCAATAATTTAATAAGAAATTAATAAGTTTACATACAATAGTTGAAGTCTCTCACTGGAGAATTGTCATTTGACCTATACCCTATTCGCGTTAAGATTAGACATTTAAAGAAACCTTTTTTACTGGTTCAAACGATTTTAACTTCGATTTCGTAGGCATAAATATGGAATTAAAAGCAAAAAACTGATTACAATACCAACTATTTACTGCAGCCACCATTTGTCATTCCACCAACGTAATAAAGGTCAAAATCGGTTGAACGGACAGTAATAAAAGGCTTTCATAAATGTCTTTGTTATTTTGAACAGAGTATAGATGAGATTGTCTCGCGCACATGAAAGCGCGAAAATTTTTAAGTCGCACGTGTAAGTTCTCGGTGGGTCGCGTGACGTCCCTTACTGGGATGCCGCGTGAAATGAAATTATTCTTGCAAGTGCAACTTTATAGTTTCATAACTAAAAGAAAAAGAAAAGAAAGAAAAAAATATTTAAGTAACTAGTTGATTTACTGACATTTTTGAATGATTCTTTCGTATTTTTGCTATGTAATACTTACTTACATTTTTCATATTTCATTCATGTAAAAAATGGAAACTTCTCCAATATAATATAATTTTGTTTTATTTAGGAATATTTTACTGATACATTTCCAATTTCCTTTTACAATATTATTTTACAAGGAACTCATCTTTCAGAAACTAATAAAAAATGTTTAGTAATTCAATAAAAAAATCTTCAAATACAACAATGTAATGACTCTTATTATAAAAAAGGAAACTTTAGTAATAATCCCTCATATTACAAAACATGGTTTAAAATAGCCTGATTTAAAATAATATGATGCCGACTTCGTGCACCCATTGTTTTTCTATTGTGTCTCTAATTCTCACGATTGAAAGGTTAATTTAATCTATAGGTAAATTTGTTGAACCAATGGATGCGAGACGCACAAGACCGGTCATTATGGCGACACTTGGGGGAGGCCTATCAGTGGACATCTTTCGGCTGAAATGATGATGATGATAGGTAGGTATTTGAAATTGAGTGATTTGATTCACTGATATTATTTCAGTCAACCTACCACAAGATATAGTCTTACTTACTATAACTTGTCAACTTTCTGTTAAGCTTTTTGAAAACCAGTTGTATTCATGTCAGCAAATCACCATTGCAGTTTAAATCACAGAATGATTTGGCAAACACTGTTTGGCGAGACATTTTTAAAATTGTTGAAATCTTCCATACTTAGCTTGTAAGTGCTGCAAGCTTGTAGGAATTTTTAGTTCTAGGACGTTTTTCTCACGATGTTTTCTTTCACCATTTTGAAAGCAGTGGTGATGAAAAAAACTACACAAAGAAATGCACCTGGCTGGGTTTGAACCTGTGAGGTTCAAATATTTAATCCAATTTTGTAATATGGGGATTATCAAAATAAAACCAGACTTAACTTATGGTGCATCAGCCACTACAGCTGCTAAGTCCTTTAGGAATGGCTCTATTTGGCTTTCCAGAGACAATATATGGCCAGTATTGCAGTTGTCACTACCAATAAATGTTACTACTAGAGGTAGTTTGTTCATTTGTATTACCTGTAATAGAACGTAAATATTTTTTTAAAAATAAGCAATCTTACCTACTAACTATGACACACATTAACCCATTGAATGTCAAAGTTGCCTACACAACTAAAGTTGGTTGCCAACATACATTCGTCTATTTAGGAATACTTCTGTATAAGGCACCAGTGAAAAAAAACGCACTCTTGGTGTAAGTACACAGATAAAAACATATAGATTTAATCACATAAATTCGACATCATTGGTATTTCCTGCCCCGCATACTTCCTTGTCTTATATAAATGTCATACGTATATATCCATAGCTGGCGTCTTGTATAGAAACCATATATGGATATATCCGTAGTCGGCATCCAATGTGTTAATAACCATAGTTAACAATTGCCCTTTTGCTGTACTTGCAGATGAATGGAAGGCGATAATGTTAGAATGTTTGAATTTTTGTGAGAAGAATGCATGACTGAGTTAAAGAATTAGGTATAAGTTTAAATAGTAATTGGCTTCGGCCGTTCTATTTAATTGAATAAATAAATAAATAGTACTACAAAGCGGATAACCAATTTATCCAATTAGGAGTAAATAAACTTTATATCAAGATTGCAAAATTGTTGCGTATGCACTCACCTGATAGCTAGAGTACATAGATATGATCGTTTTGTTTCTTCCTAGGCCCAGTTTACTTGCTTGATCAGTAGCCATGCCGAATGTAGATATGAAGTTAGGCCTTAGAGCTAACTGTGGAGCCCTCTCTGTGACTGCCCGAACCAAAGGAACGCCATCGCGATCAGTTATAAGGATACAGTGGAGCCCATTTACTCTAAAAACAAAGAAAAACAATGTTTCAGCCATACATTGTCATTTTCAATCAAACAAGAGTTATAAGTTACACTTACTTCTCCAGTAGATGGTTTAAATATTTCCTTAGGTCGTCGACCATTTTATTGAGATTTATTTATAATTGTTTATTATCCGAATATGCCGAAAACAGTCTGAAATAGTGAATGTTTTCAATAATGACGGATGTAAGCTGAATGACATCTGTCTTTCATAATTGATTTGACAGCTTAAAACATACCCGCGTTCCGAATAGCGTCAAAAGCGATTTTGTTGCGAATCCAACTAACGCGCAACGTCACATATATTACTCAATAGTCTTTTTATTTTGTGACTATTAAATTTGGTCGGATTCGCGATTTAATCGATTTTGACGTAATTCGGAACTAAGGGCATGTTTTGATATTTTTACTAAACTCTCCATAGACAATATTCAAAAAGTCTCCATTGTTTCATCATGACATAAATAAGAGTAAATATTTTATATTAGGTTTTTATTATATTGTATTCTAATTCAAGAACAATCACTTGATAAGGCTAAAAGCTACTAGCCACAACAAGCACTGCTGTATGTTAGCGGGAAAGCTAAAGCGCTTCTGGCCATGCTCTGTGCTTCTGGCTACCATCATGAAAACCATCTCATCCTTTTCTAAATTCAGTTCTGAGTCTACTTGAAATTTTGAAAATATTAGGAAAAATTTTGCAATTTTTATAAAATTAAATCGGGCAATAGCAAAACTGCAAGCAGTCAAGTCTGAGATAGTCAATCAGAAAAATATTTCATTTGTCTATAGCCAAAATGGCAGAATCGGATTGACAAGTCGTGCAATTTTCGTAATTTATTTTTGGGTGCAATAATTATTGTCTTTGTACTTTTTAGGTGTTTTCCGTCTCACTGTAAAAGGCATAAAACATACATGTTGTCTTGTGTTATTATAATTGTGCTTACAATCATTTCAGTCGTATGTTGCAATTTCACGAAATATCAAGCTTTGGTATGATAACAAAAGATATAAAAATTCAGCCTTGTCTCGGTATGTGCTCTTTTTCGTCATGTGTGTGCCGTCGGGATTAACATAGCATGAATGGTCACTGGCGCGAAGACTCGGGTATGTATACGTAACTGTCCAGAATCGTGATTTTCGGGATTGTGACGTCACAAAATAGACAAGACGTTATTTACAGTGCAAATTAGGTAATAAAATGTTTTATTGTTTTCACCGGTGAGTGGCAAAAGATTTGTGGCGCTCCCGTGAGGAGAGAATTCGCGGCGAAGCGGTGGGCTCGCGCTAGGATGGGCGGCGATGTCTGCCCCCTCTGAGAGCGCAGCGAGCCCTGCACCGTGCGCATGCACCAATATATCGCTTATGCAATTGTTCCATGAGCTCAAACAGAAGTTCCCCGGAGTACCTGATCATGTTGTGTCAAACACGATCGAACTGTACTGTCACGATAAGCAAGCCTGCGAGAAGCACCTCCACAGTGAAGTCAAGGCCTCCCTAACGCACGCCTACCATGCCTCCTCGTCGGCAGCCGCTCGCCAGCTCAATGAACTCAGGCTCAACCTGCCCATTAAGTGCCGCAACCAGCCCATAGTGAAGCATGAAGCTGTCAAGTCTACAGCACTCACATCTGTCACTTGCGATGAGCCGCAGAAGGCAATACTGAGCTCTGTTAGTGAAACACCTGAACAACCACTCAAGGTGAACACTGATGCCAATCAAAACATTGTTGTGACTAAAAATGAGGAAATCATAAGAAAAAACAATAACGTCTCACCAGTTACTGTAATAAACATTGATAACTGCTTTGCGAAATACAGTGCTGAGTCTCCTAGTGATTTGGAACTAACTAATGAGAACTTGAAAGAAGAAAAAGTTGAAACATCACAAGGGGAAAAAGTAGTTTCTCCACAACAAGTAGAAAAGGAACTAGATCAACCAGAGAGTACCAACTACAAGATTAATAAGAGTCATAAAATCAAAAACAACTTACCTGAAAGATTAGAAAAGGGAAAAGAAAAGAAAACTATTAAAAAAGAAGAATTACAACCCAAAAAAGTAAGCCCACAGGAGAAGCCAAAGCGGCCTAACACATTAGATTTCATTAAACCAAATCCAGATATTGCATTTAAACAGACATTAAAGGAACCAGAGGCTGATACTTGTAGGACTGTCTCTCCGGCACCATCCGTGTTGAAAGAGCCTATTAAGGAGTCCAAAACTAATACATCTTTCAGGCCAGAAAGGGGTTACCCATTGAATTTGTCAGTTAATGTCAATTGTCATATGGACTTGAGTCGTGCTTATGGTGATCCTTGGTTAGAAGATTATGATAGTCCTAGAGCTATTACATCTGTGAATTTAACTGTTTGTACTCCAACTTCAAATATGGCTAGTCCTGTAAGAGATACGCGGGAAGAGGATGGGGGCTTCGAGGGCCATGTGACGGTTACAGTGAGCCCCAGTACGGCGCGGCCGACGCGGCGTAGGGCGCCACCCCCGCCCACGCACCCTTCTCGCATTGAGTCGCCGAGGCCCACTAGAGCCGCCCCCGAACCTCCTGGATCAATCATTATTGGTGAGTTCATTAATTATATAATTTTTGAAATTATTGTAATTCTGCATTTGGGGGATGTCTAGCAGCAGATCCTTCGACGGGAATTTTATGCCACCCCCGCAATCAGTTACTAAGATTATTTTGCAGGACATTGATATCTCTTACAAAAGCTGATAGTAATTTGGTCTGTATCTTTTCCAACACTGAATCATCATTTTTTTGCCCTTGCCCTGTGTTACTAGGGGTCAGCACAACACGTTTTTTCCTTCCATTCTGTCCTGTCACCTGTCATGGTATCAATAACTCCCTTTTTAATAATATCACTCCTCACCCATCAATCTATATTTTCTTCTTTTTCTCTCAACATGACTCACAAACGCAGCAGAGTTGCAATCAATACAGATTACTCTGATGATAAATATTTATAGTAGATCTTGTTTAATCTGGTTTTTATTTACCTCCTACCAAAAATAATAATAAATGATTCACCAAATAAAGATACAAGTAAGCTGTAATAAACAAATGACTCAATAATTATCAAATTATAGTAGATAATTTAGTACCTATTTTAAAAAATCTCTCTTAGTTCTGTGTCAACCTGCTTCAAAACTGGTTCCTAATTACAAATTCAAACAGTGAACCAATAGCCCGTTATTCAACTGGTTTTTTTTACTGCATAAATATGTATATTAGTAGTGAAACAGTGATTAGCAATACATCAGGTAGCAGTATTACCTATTACTAACTACACAATCCAATAAATGATCTTTCTAAACAATGAGTCACATATACATCCTCAGTGTTGAAAAAATAAATAAATTGGAGCAGGTGAATGAAGATCTAAGTGTGGCAACAATAAAAAATCATTTATTTATGAAATAAACATGCTGTGTATCCTTGTTTTGACACGGAAACTCTAAAAACATTATTTACTCGCGACAGTTTGCTCTAGTCCGCACTGCGCACAAAAAGCGTAGGTGCATAATTTATATGCTCTTATTGTAACGCAATTCGTCGGCAGGTGAAAATTTTTCCAGTTTGTTTGGACACTCTCATAGATAACTCGGGCTTTTTTCATTCTACATTAGAAATCTGTGTATTTTTGTAATGGAACGAATTCTTGGCGTGTCATGAATTGCGAATTGTACAAATCATGCATCCAGAATCTAGACACATTCTACTATTGCTCTCCCAGTGTCGAGGCCTAGGATTTTGCTAAAGCGGAATCAAAATTCGGCTGTCTACGATTAGTAAAAAAATTTGTAACACTACATGACAGGGTAACATTTATAAACAACATTCCAAAACAACTTTCAATCTTATCCTAAATTTTCTAGATCGTGCCTTAATCGAGCGTCAGAAAGAAAGGCTGCAGCGGCTTGCCATGGCGTTAGCACAGGAGAAGGGCCGTCTCACCCAGCTGACGAAGGAGACGCGGATCCTGGCAGGGCCGCCACCCACCGTGTCAGCCACGCAGCGGCTACGCGACGACGTGGAGCGACTACGAAACCAGTGCGGAACACTCGCCAAACGACTGGAAATGTCTGGACATGGTATGAATCGATATTCCATTGTATACTGGTTTTTGGATATTGTCCTTATCTAAAACAAGTGTCAGTTTGCCCTAAAATGCCTTTAAATGTTATATCCTCTTATTTTGCGAAGGTTCTTGAACAATATTGACTATTTTAGTTAGCAAGTTTTAATTGAGGATCTCACCTTGTTCATATTGGCGTTCAGAAATTTTTTTCGTCAGTTAAGGCATAATTGGGTTTTTTTAATATGTCCCTATAGCAATATTACTACCTACATGTTATATTTGGCAAATAAAACTAGCAGGAAAAATGGACATACGTAAACTATCGCTTTACCGATAACGCTTGTTTGTTATGGTATACGGGACGAGCCTATCGCGATTTATCCGACGCAATTCAGTGAAGTCTTATCATGGAAGTTCAAAAAAATTCAGTATTACACTTTTTCATCTCGATTGATACGAGAGCTTGAGAGTGGGATCTTTTACTACTTACTTTATTTGTCTTTCGCAGCTGGACGCAAATGTTCACGTAATTAAGGGAGAATTTACCCAAGCCAAGGCACCATGGTAGCTATGAACGTTGGTGTTGGTGGGTTTTGTTGGTGATTCGTCACAGGCTTGGGTATTGGGCTAATTGAACGACTATATTGCCTACTTTCAGCCAAAACTGAAAACTCCATTGGCAAGTAGGAAAAAGAATCGGGATGGGACACTAAAGCTGTTGTTGACTTGACATAAGGGCTTACGATCTCACACCTTGACCCTTAACAAATTCCAGAGCCGGACGACGCCGGGAACTTCTACAGCAACATCTACACGGGGCAGCGACCCTCGGCCTCCTGGCAGTGCCACATGTGCACGTTCAGGAACCACCCGCTCCTCGATAAGTGCGAGGAGTGCGACATGCCACGGATATTCGTAGGTACGTCCCCCCCTAGGACACATGACTCGGGCTTCGGCTCTTTCCGCGATCGGAACCGGCGAGGCGCCGGCTCGGGTTCAATCGACGACCTCCCCCATTCACTAACACAGACTCAATCAGCCTAGTGCTAGTCCTCGTCGCCTTACGGCGCCTGCGCAGGACGCTATCTAGTTCCTCATTTTTGCCTTATTCAGTGCCTATAGTGTTAAAACAGTACTTGAGTGTTTCAGTGTTTAAAACTTTATAAACTCGTGTGCGTTTGAAGTGTCCAGACTTGAGGCTAATGTGAACAGTGTTGTGCTTAAGACTCACCCAGCATGTTACTGTTGGAATGCAAACTTTATTATTAACATTGAAAATACCAACGACGTGATGAACTATGCGCCTTTGTTGGTAATTTCGCATCTCGATTTATATTTTTTCTTTAATTATTATAGAATCATATTTGTCTTATTTTTCGTTATTCATTTACGCGTGGAACAGAGAATGCTGTGTAAATTATGGACATTTTTTGTGCGTTTTTTGTTCTAAGTATAAGTGGGCAAATATGATCCTCGCATGTGTGTTCGTCTATTTTTTATATGTGACTGGTTTAATATACGACTTATTCTCGTTCAAAATACTGAGAAATCTAATAAACAAATGTGGACGGTAATCCAACAAGTGCACAGTACGCACGTGTACTTGATAGACTGTGATTAATACTAGTTCGCGGTATTAGTGGATACGATTCAACAAAGCAACTTACAATAATAAACAGATCGAATGCTTCAACGTACATAATAAATAATAGTGACTTCGAGAAAGTGACTCACTATCAGTTTCCACTCTTGTGATTTCTGTCTGGCTTATGGAAATATTTCCATGTGAAGGTCATTCATCAGTACAACCGTTTTTACCGTAGTAATATAAGTTACTAGCTTCTGCCAGCGGCTTCGCCCGCGTGATGATGAGTTTCTCAACACAAACTTTGGATCGATTTCATCCCCTTAGGGGGGTGAACTTTGGAAAATTCTCTCTTAGTGCTCTCCTACATATTGTCATAAAAGGAAGCCTTGTGCAAAATTTCATACTCCTATACTCTGTTCTAAATAACATTAGACATTTATGAAAACTTTTATTATGGTCCGTTCAACCGATTTTGACCTTTATTACGTTGGTGGCATGACAAATGACGGCCGCATTAAATAGTTGGTATTGTAACCACTTTTTTGCTTTTAATGCCACCCTTACGCCTACGAAATAGAAGTTAAAATCGGTTGAACAGACAGTAAAAAAGGTTTTTTTAAATGTCTAATCTAACGTGAATAGGGTATAGGCCCAGTAGTTTCGGATGTTCGTAGATGTGTCAGTCAGTATGTCTGGCCTGTTGGTCTTGTGGTTAGTGACCCTGGCTGCTATGCCGGAGGTCGTGGGTTCGATTCCCACCCAGGACAAATGTTTGTGTGATGAGCATTATGATTTGTTCTGTGTCTGGGTGTAATTTATCTATAATATGTATGTATTTAGAAATATATCAGTATGTTTATCAGTTGTCTAGTACCCATAACACAAGCTCTGCTTAGCTTGGGACTAAACGGCGATGTGTGATAGTTGTGTGGAATATATTATTATTATATAGTTTCGACTTTTATATCTAAAGATATTCTTTGTCGGATTCCTGTCTTTTACCTCAGTCCTATTCAAAGCAATTTTACGCCCTTTTACTTTCATCAAGAACATCAAAAGTTACGCCATTTCTCCTTCACCAAAAAGCTGCACCTTTACACCCCAACCCAAACAAATTAAAGGATTACCTAATGCTCTAAATTCTTATCAAAGAGAATAAAATCATGCGATGTAACACCTAGTAACATATAGGTACATAACTTATCTTGCCGAATCCTCGTGTAAAAGGTGATATCTTTTACACGAGTTCAGATAAAATACCGGAAATCTAAATATTTCTCGATGAACTACACGTTTATGGTAACAATGTGATTTCGATAACGTCTCTATTTCGTAGGTGTAAGGTTTCTTTTTGTAAATCAAGTTTTTGACGTCAATCGTACGTGCTTTCCATATGTGTCGAATTGTTTTTCTACGCAATGACTTCTTGCGCTTTGACGCATGACTCATAGTCTGTTGAAGCCTTTCCAACACCTACTTATTTTGTAAATGTGAAAGTCTGTATATTTAGGCTTTTGTAGACCAATCACGCCTCAACGACTTCAATCTGCAAATGAATTTTATTACTGACTAGCTTTTGCCCGTAGCTTCGCCTGCGTACATAAAATATAGCCTATGTCACTCAGAAATAAAGCAGCTTTCTATCGGTAAAAAAAAATATCAATCGGTCCAGTACTTTCAGAGATTACCTCCTACAAACAAAAATATAAAAAACAAACTTTACCTCTTTATAATATCTTCTGCCTGCGGCTTCGTCCGCGTGAACGTTGGTTATTGCCGACGTGAAGTTGCTGTCAAAGATAGATATAAAGAAGCCTATGTCTATCCTTGGTGTTCAAGCTTCTTTCGTACCAAATTTCATCAAAATCATTTCAGTAGTATAACCATTAACCATGAAAGCGTAACAGACAGACAGAAATACTTTCACAGTTATAATATTAGTATGGGTTTAATATGAATGTTTTTGAAATGTTTGATTCATATACATCCTTCGGTTTCCATGACAACTTTAACTATATCTGACGACGTTGGTTACTTATCTCCTTTGTTGACTGTACCAACTGAAGGCTTGTACTACTTGAGGCCTATTTTTATACAATTACCGTCACGGATCTTGAGCGCTCGGCGTCAGAGTGGGGATCGCTTTGCGCATTCCATACATTGGCGAGCCAATCGTCGTCGTTGTTAGATACATGCAGCAAGGCAGGGAACGAATCATGAGTGACGTCTATGACGCGAAGGCACGGCGAGCCAATCACTGACACTCCCCGCCCCCGCATCTCACTTCGCTCCACTAAAGAGACCGAATATTTGACTTCTGCGCAACTTGAAGCCAGCGCTCAAGATCCGTGCCGGCAATTTACCAGCGGGCAGTACGCTTTGTTCAGCACAGTTTTCCACTTGCATGCGGGCGAAGCTATTGGCAAAAGCTAGCTAAGTATATGTCATAAGACTACGCCAGTTGTTGCGTAACAACATCATAGTAATTGTTATGAAACTGTTGACGAAACATATCTGTGTGTTACATCAACTTTTTGTTTAATATATTCAGGTTTTTTCCCACGACAATTGCTTTGTTTTATTTGAAATAGTTGTTTTTAGATGAGCATTCGAATAAAGGATTATGTTTTGCTCTTCGTAAAATGGTTGATTTTCATTCGATCGAATAATTTGTATTCAGGCTTGTGTTGTTGTTGTTGAAACCTGTATGGTCCGGACTAAGCGTTTAGCTTAGCTTAGTCGGCCTTATAATGTGCTCACTGTTGGGACTTAGGCCTCCTCTCTAGGAGAGGGCTCAGGCTTAGATAAATCAAATCGTATCCAATAGTTAGAAAAAACTTTTCTTCTGACTGTACCTACTGTGCATTGTTTGATGACCGCCTCTATACCTAGAGATTATGTGAAATATGTTTATCTAGCGTTTAGGTACAAAGAAATTATTAGATTTTATTAGATGAGATGTATTTATTGTTTTACTTAATTAAATTTTAATATGCAGACTAAACATCACTTGTTGACTGGTCAAACGGTGGGACATCACAGGATCTCGTTAAAAGACTATTTTATTGCGCCTTGCCAAAAATGTATCATAATAAAAGTTATTTATTGTCTTTGAGAAAAAAAAAATCATTCGCCGTTTTCTTCTATTTTGCTCAAATTATCTTGCTCAGTAAACTTGATAACGAATTCACTGATGAAATAGGCATTTGTTGTCTTCAGACAGAATGGTCGATGGCCACAAGAAGAAGTTGGGTTGTGGCTAACATCAGCCATGAGCCGTTGTGCACAGGCCGTATAATATTCATAGAGTAACATAGTGGACTAATGGTTAATATTAATAAATCAGACAGGTATATTTGTTGTGTATATTCGAATTTAACTGTGATAGGCGTAGGGTCTTTCCATTGAATAAACTAACAATTAAGTCCTTCACTTCGCTATTCCTTAGGTTTAAAGACATTCAAGTCACTTAAGAACACCAAAGTCCAAACCAGTTCATAGTGCAACCATACATTTTTAATATTCATTTAAATTTAAAATGATCAAGACTTGTTATACTACTTTTACTCACAATTCCATTTTTAAATGAATGCAATTTTTAATAATGTTACAAACACACTTTCTAATTACGATATTTTTATCAGTTTCAGCGTTTCCAATTATTGTGATAAATTATTGGCCTTATTAATTATAATAAGAGTTTGAGGTAGCTTAATAGGAAATAATACATATAAAGTGTTTGCACTGCACTAATTACTAGTTAGATATTTGAAATATATATTGTGACTTGGATTTTAGGCGTACTTTGTTATTATATACCTAGGTGTAATTCAATTGTGATCGATTTTTTATTGTATATGAGAGAATAAATAAGATGTTTATTATTAATGTTGATTTTTTTTCTTTGTGATGCTAGATAATCCTATTAAAAATACCCTTACGTGAACTTTGCCATTTTTCAAAATATTGATCTTAAAATATCTTATTAGCTATAATATTGTAGAATATGATTGACGATGTGGCCTTAAGCGCACGTCTAAATATTTAAGAGGCAAAGAATGCGTATAATAAACCTGTTTCTTCTTTGTTTTTTTGAAGATATTAATACAAATGAACTCGAAGGTAAGTTGTGTTTACGCTCTTAATAATATTTTAACAAGAATGCCGTGCCGTGGAATGTTATGTTTTCTTTCATTTTTTAATAAATGTAATGCATAAAAGTTCTTATTTTTTATTAGATTTTTGTTTGTTTTTCATGCAGTTCGGGCACCCGACGGAATTACTGTTCGCCTTATGCCAGGTCGGCGGAGTAAGTATGTTCAAATTAATTAAAATTAGAGAATTACCTACTACTACTTTTTAACGTTTTAACCGCTTGCGTCGGTTTTGTCCGACAAGTGCTTTCGCGTCCTACTCGCCAAGGTCGTATGTTTACTAAATCTCGTTTATCTCTTCAATTCTCATAGGTGACAGAAATACTGACGACATGGAGTATTTGGTCGAGCATCTGCGACCTGGCGGAATAAACGCGGAAGTTTGTCGAAAATATCTGACGCGGACGGTTAAAATAAAACTGTTTGTTGTCTAACTAAATAAAGTCTACATTATAAATATTTTCCTTTACAGAAATATCTCGCTCGTGGGTCTTATGAGAAGCGGTCGAGGTCCGAATGGTCGTACGTTTTGAGGCTTGATCGCGTTGGACTTCTTCAAAACAAACGTTCTACAACATCAAACATCTTCTAACAAACAAACAGACCTGTACAGATAAGTCTATTCATTATACGTGTCTGTAGGGATCTTTAACTTTAAAATTTTAACGGAGTTTAACGCGATCGACCCTTAAGTGCAGTAGTACAAACCCAATCTGTGATATTCGCATTTGGTAATTAGAAAGTCTGATTTTACTGTTATAGTTTTAAAAAAGTAATTTTATTTTTTGATTTAACACATTCCAAAGACCCAGTTATTCGATTACATTGTTTTGTTCTTTCCTGTTCTCATTGAGTGCTCTGTTGTACCAAATGCGGATAACTCGAAAGTTATTTACATTTTAAACACTGCTGCACTTAAGGTGGATAGGGAAGTATTAACTTTATATTTATAATTATTTAAAAAAAAAATGGTGAAAAAAATGTGTCGTTCCGAGAAACAAGTATCAAGATTAACTGTATGTATACTCCAGTCGCAATAAGATTAGACATTTAAACAAACCTTTTTTACTATCAGTTCGACCGATTTTGACTGTTTCTGCATTGCCATTCTTTAGTGTCCGACCGAATGTTCGGTTTCGATCGAATTACGGTTCCGGTGGCAAACCTGCCGGAACTACGATCAGAACCGAAGCAGAAACAGCACTCGGGAGTCTTCGCCCTGTGATCGGTCATGTTCAGCGCTTTAAATTCTTTTCAAGCGAGTAAGCCACGAAGACATTTTGCCATGTCCACGTGCCTAATCATGTCATGACTGGCTTTTGTTCGCAGTTCGTTATACCTTCTCCGAAACTAAAATCGAGTGCAGTAAAATTCATGATAAGTAGTCAACGAATATAAATAACTAAATTTAAAATGCATTAAAAAAAGTAAGGACTGAAAAAAAGTAAGGACTGACTTTAAAATTTTCTTTATTTTTCCTTCAAAACATGATTATTTTAGGGACGTTTCGATTTCGGCTGAAACTGAGCTTTCCAAAATTCGGTTTCGGTCGCAAAAACTGGTTTCGGTCGGACACTACCATTCTTATATCTATACACCGTTAAATTTTGATCGTTTTGATCCCGTGGAGGGTCGATCCGGTACATGAAACACTATTGATTTGTAAAGATAAAATTAATAAATAGTTCGTACGTAACGCCGACTACTACCTACAGGTCATTTGACTCGCTCAGCTGACGTTTTCTTAAAGAAATGAATTTCATACATGCGTTAATTAATACGAGTTTTAAAAAAAGGTACTTTGTTTTTTAATTTTATCTTTACAAATCGATAGTGTTTCATGTACCGGATCGACCCTTCACGGGATTAAAACGATCAAAATTTAGCGGTGTAGAATAGAAATCGAAATCGGTTGAACGGTCAGTAAAAAAGGTTTGTATAAATGTCTAATCTTACGCGAATGGAGTATAGTCTATTCTGCGTTGCTGAAACTATTTGTTTTGGCAATATAATTAAGTTTTGCAAAACAAACACAACTATCTAGGTATTTTTATATATCGTAGAAGAACTAGCTTTCATTAAGGGCCTTTGCACACCACGTTTTTTAAACGCGCCGCTGACGCGCGTTTGTAGCGATACAGACGCGATACGCACGCGAGTCAGACGCAGCCTGTAGACTTTTAATAGGATAAAAGCGCGCCGTCGACGCACGTTTCTAAAACGCGCGTCAACGACGCGTTTAAAAAACGTGGTCTGCACAGGCCCTAAAGTGGTACAGATAAAAAAAATATGTTGATGTAGTAAATTGTAAACACAAAACCCTGTGATTTGAATAAAGTATAATATATTTAATGTCACTAGAACTTACATCGCATTTATATCGCAAATGTGATTTCTATTAGCTAAATTATAAACACGGCGAGCTGAGAAACCTACTCTGAAACTACCTTGCTTTGGTAATTTAAACACTATTATGTAGCTTTCCACCACAGAACTGATGAGAGGTTAGAACGGCCTTGTGGGCGGGGCAAGCGCGCCCCAAAGTAGGGCAATGCTCATAGTTCAACTACCAATAGCAAACTTGCGATCTAAGTGTGCGTGGTCTATTAGTTGCGTAAAGCGCGTTCGTATTGGTTTGTTGCCTGTAGTGGAATTAAAGGGTGTGAGACAAGCCGCGACACTCGTACTACAAATCGGAAAGTATTTCCTTTCTAACCTCTCTCATCTTTTCTGTGCTTTCCACTTTCACTTTAATGGCCAGTTTTGTTTAAAAGGAATAAACTTTCAACTGTATCATCGTTAGCAATACACATTTCCATAGTTTCAGACTACTTATGTGTTGTATTCAAATAATAAGAGAATAAAGGTCATAGCTCATTATACCCTATTTCCGTCAAGATTAGACATTTAAAGAAATCTTTTTTACTGTCTATTCAACCGATTTTAACTTCTATTTCGTAGGCATAAGGATGGCATTAACCTTTCAATCGTGGTAATTAGAGACACAATAGAAAGACAATAGGTGCGCGAACGCCGGCGTTCGCTTGGGGTTTAATAAATGAAAAGCAAAAAAGTGGTTACAATACCAACTGTTTACTGCAGCATTTGTCACGCCACCAACGTAATGAAAGTGTAAATCGGTTGAACGGACAGTAATAAAAGGTTTTCATAAATGTCTAATGCTGTTTTGAACAGAGTATAGACACATCCGACCAACACCACCACCTCATCGTTCGGTGGCCACACGTTGTCGACAGGTGGTCCACGGGTGGATGCCACTTGTCAACCAATACACGTCAAGTGGTCTACGGGTTGACGTCGTGTTGTTAGCCAGTAAACGTCACGTAGTCAACGAGTAGAGCTTGCGTTAAAAAAAAAACATTTTTATTTCACATAGGCCGTTTTATAAGTGCCCATGTAGCACTTATAAAACTGTCGCCTCCTAACCTAGTGCACGGTTCCCAATTGGTCGTTTCCTATGGAGAAGAACCGGCATGAAAGTCCAATACTTTTTTTAAAAGAGTAATCTTTTAAAAATAGTAGTTGATGTTACAATATTTCCATATTACAGTATTAATAGATATTATGTAAGAACAGTGTAGACCAGTCAATATTGTACTTATGTACCCTAAAGCACAATAAAAAATCAAAATAAAAAATGTTGCAAGGAATGACGGGAAAGGGTGCGGTGTGTCGCCAATGCACCATCTTTGCGCTTGACCACACACCACAGCGGCCACTAAGCGCCAATACAAAACGCCACCACACGCCACTCGCGCATTTAACCTTCTTCGTCAGAGTCCATAATGATACTGCGCGTATGGGT
This sequence comes from Mythimna ferrago, assembly GCA_910589285.2. Taxonomy (NCBI): domain Eukaryota; kingdom Metazoa; phylum Arthropoda; class Insecta; order Lepidoptera; family Noctuidae; genus Mythimna; species Mythimna ferrago. Next base: position 5,022,038 of record OU342691.1, on the reverse strand, counting down.
CAAAAAAAGTAGCAGCTACTGGCTACAAGTGGCTTGTGGCCGCTTTTAACTTCTCGTGGCGGCGTTTGTGACTGTGGCGTGTGGCACATATGCGGCGACACTAATGAGTTATGACCTTAACAACTGAAGATCACAACAACGATCATGTGTGATTAATAATATGGCAGCCATATCGATCCATAAAATGGCGACACATACCTGTATCACAAAAATATGCGAGTAGCTGGCATTGTGGCGTGCCATCCACCAATCAGAACTTGTTATGACTCACTGGCATGCAAGCTGCTTGCATACTTTTCAGCTAAAAGTATGTATAAAGCCGCCTTTGCAACCGGCTAACATGCAAGTTGTATTACATTGCGGGTTACCGAAGTTTAAGACTACAATACACATGCTTGGCTCAAAAGTATGTATGCAAGAAAAATGCATGTCATAGTGACATCTAGCCAATCCAATTCCGCAAGCGCGGGATCCGGGGGGATTACTCATGTGGGACTGACATAAATCCCTAAGGTTTACGGGACCGCGATTTTACCCAATAATGCGGCGTCACACATTCTGATTGGTGGATGGCACGCCACAATGTCAGCTACTTGCATAATTTTGTGCCAGACAGGCATGTGTATTTCGGCCTTTAATTATGCTCCATCGATCTATCGTACTCCGCAACGTAGTTGACCTTGCATGCAAGTTGCTTGCAGGTGGAAACGCGGTATTAGAGTGGTTTCCAAAAACTTAAAATTGACGATAGTTGTCAATTTGTAAACGTAGAACATTTTAGTTTGAATTACAATATTTATCCACATAAAATATATTGCTCAAACAGTTTGGTTGCTAGATGACACTTAAGTAAATCAGCAATAGTTGATTTTCAACTTTCTGCTTCCACTAAGACAGTACTTGAACCAAGACGAACCCAAAGGATTTTTCGTTGACATTGAAAAATGAGATTTATTTTCAGTACATTAAAGTATAAATGATCACCCTCGAGAACGCCAAAAAAGCCTTTTTAGGTCAGTTTCACTATTTCTGCAACTTTGCACTATGTCACTTACAAAATAAAGAGTATAATTCAGTATCATCGGAAAATCTTTTTCTCTGTGCTCCATTGTAAACTACTATGAAAAATAAATATTTTCCAGAATTTAGGGTATGTACGCAAAAGATAAAGATGACTGTCTGCTCGCTTTTATACATATTTTCGCTTGTAACACGAGGACAAGCGAAACAGTGATAAATTTTAAGTCGATGCGGTTTTGGTATGTCGACTAAAGCTTGACTGAATTCTGGCACTTTGCCTTTTTGTAGATATTTGCATTGGGTTCAGCACAACCCATTATAGACAAAATGAAACTCTACGCTCAAAGCCTCATTGTGCAAAATAGCATGCACGTTCAGAGACGCCCGGAGGGATCTGCGTAGCTGTTCGTACAAATTTGCACTTAATGGCTGTTGAAATAGCGAGTTAAATTCCATTCTATTAAGGTAGCCAAACACGCTAGGGTATATCTGACAGGTTTACCTGCAGTTATATCTGTCAGGTAAGCTTATATGGGAACCTGCACAGTTGTGCAACATACACGCTCCGGTTTACCTGCGCAACTCACCTGTACAGGCAACCCTGTCAGGTATACCCTAGCGTGTATGGCGGCCAAAACGTTTCTGGGCTTCGTATTGGTCTGCTAGAAGTCTTACTTATAATAATAATGTTAGCAGATTCTGCAGTTAACCAAAAGTTTGAATTGTATGTGCAAACCGTAATAGTGGATATGTTGACGCCATTTCGTATAACGCACCATATTACAATTTGGCGCGCCGGATTGAAAAACGTCGTTGTAATGTAAAGCAGCTACCCCACGTTCAGCCAGATTTCAATTCAGCTGAAATAAAGTACGCCACATTGAATACGCACTTCGCGTTTATCAAACCAGCATAGAAACGTGAAACCCAAATACAAACGGGCGCATCGTCGATACGCTGCTTTTTACAATTTTAGTTCGAAGAGCGAGCGAAGCGAGCACGACATTTCAGGGCACGACGACACGGACAGGTTCAGTAAAGTTAGAAGGGGATTACGGTAGCTAGAGTAAGCGACGCGACCCTTCATGTTAGGTTACTTTAAACCCCGGAGACTTTCCTTCCCGAAGCTTTTTTGGATCGTTTTTTCATAATGTATAGGGTGACTATAAATTATGAAAAATCGATCCAAAAAGCTTTGACAATAAATTGACAATACAGCTAAACGTTGAATACCGGTTTTAGAACGTGAACGTGACATAGCCGCATTACATTTCAACGACGTTATTCAATCCGGCGCGCCAACTTGTAATAAGACGTGTTATACAATACTGTGCCAGATATACTCTTGTAGTATGAGAGTATGTACTCACAAACAACTAAAAGCAACGCAAAGTTAGAAGAAAACTTAGCTATGACTTTTCAAGAAAACTTTAGTTACATCGTAATTCTGATGATACATAAAGTTTCAGTACCGTGTCCTGGTGGATATTATTTCGAACTGATTCATGGAATAAGTTAAACATTTAACTGCTGCACATAATTAGAAAAATGTAAAAAGAAAAAGAAAATCTTTAACCGCTTGCGTCGGATTGGTCTGCCGAATATTTTGTGCCCTACTCGCCAGGGTCGTGCGTTTGTGACTTATATGTGTGACCATCTCGTTTAGCTCTTTAATCCCCATATACATCATCGCTTACCATCAGGTGAGATAGTGGTCAAACGCGAGCCTATCCATAATAAAAAAAAATGTGACAGAAGAGCTGACGAGATGAAGTAGGTATTTGGTCGTGGATGTGCGACCCTGGCGAAATAACCGGGAGAGTGGTTGTCGGATATCTCCGATGAAAGCGATTAAAGAAAAAATAAACATGTTGAGATGTTCAACTTCGATTTTTTCTGAATATGAACAGCAATGAAGTTCTAATTATTGAATTAATGAAACAATCACTGTGATTTCTAGTCGAAACTCCGAACTTTTCATATATGTATGTATTAAGCAATAAGCATTTCTTTCTCTATAAAAATAAACTTGTGCTCATTTAAATGTACATAATTATATGTATGAGTATGTATGACAATGCTATATTATTTCTTTTCTGTTGTAAGTTGTATAAGAACTATGTACCTATGTGCGAGTAGTCTCCATTGGAAAACCGTCGTTAAGAGGGCTATATGAATGACCTAATCGTGAGTTATAATGTGCAAAAGAATATTACTTGCAGTAAACAGAATCAGAAAAATATATTTTGTTCTTCTCGATAAATGAGTATCCGAAATAAAATTAAGCTAATCTAATATGATAGAACAAAACACAAAATTGCCCCTAAAATTACTTTTATCGATTAAAAACCGGACTAACATACATGCTATCATTCTGATTGTTAGTCAGATTATTCTACAAGCACCGTTTTACCCACATAACAGATGACAGAGGTTAGAATAGCCTTGTGGGCGGGGCAGGCGTGCCACAAAGTCGGGCAACGCTCATAGTTCACCTACCAATAGCAAACTTGCGATCTAAGTGTGCGTGGTCTGTTAGTTGCGTAATGCGCGTTCGTATTGGTTTGTTGCCTATAGTGAAGTTAAAGGGTGTGAGACAAGCGGTGACACTCGTAGTACAAATCGGAGAGTATTTCCTTTCTAACCTCTTTCATCTTTTCTGTGGTTTTACCGTTATCACGGTATTTTAGTTTCATAAAAAAAAAATTGATAAATCGATAAAATGCTTCATATTTTGCAAGCATTGTGTGTTTGCGCATCTTTTTCTTTTAAATGCAGTCCGAGAGTGACCGCGCATTAGGTGTCTTGTAGTCCTTTTAATGAACCTTTTAATTTTTTTTTAACACAAATTGTGAAAGGCTAGGGTTCTAAATCCAGAGGTATTAAGGTACCTATTCTATAGTAATAATTACAGTTAATTAAAGAAATTAATTAAAAGTGTTGGCCGCTGGATTTTCTCGCAACAAAGTCGCTAAGAAACTGAAAGGTAAGGTAAGTAACCGTGGAATAAATTACATTGACCATTTCCTAATATCTCTGCGTAGACACCCGAAAAACAAACAATGAACTGCTTTTCATTACTAGATCATGTAAAGGATCACGATACATGTCGTTTCAAGACAGCTTTATATCTTTATTTCCGTTTTTGAAGTTAACAAATGTAAGAGGATCAATGACCTTTATTCCACGATTATCTGGTGCCGACCTTAGTTAAAATATTTTGTGATGTTCTAACCAGAGTTATAATAGCCGATAATTGTAAAAGTCACCAATTTATGAAGTATGTACTATCGCGGTCATTTCTGCCTGATCACTTAAAATTCGCTTGAATCCTGCGCTGCGGCGTCAAACCAAACCCTTTGAAGTTTTCGTTTCGAGTGCAAGCAAAAATGAACTTAGCGATGGTCAGCCAGAAGTGTCTTTGATGGTAGGTACCTATGTCGGGCTCGTGTCTGCAACTCTACGTCTAAGGGTCAGCGCACACAAAGAGCAGAGCATTTAGTGACACTACGGAAAAAGAAATACACAACACACATCTTCAAAGCTCGAGCATGGTCAAGCATCAAGTTTGGACGTGTATTTCATTTTGCAATGTATAGTAAAGTAATAAGATTTATTTTTCCGTAGTCTCAGTCTCAGAAAATTCTTTGTGGGCTTAGTCAAGTTGATAATCTACAACCATTGACGCTAGTAGAAAACTTCAAATGTATGTAAATGACAGTTAAGATCTCAACGTGTTCAGAACAAAGGAATTGGAGGAGTTACTGACTATAGAGATTGGAAACGAAACGGTCGTAACTTGGCTAGGCCTGCTGCTCTGCTCTTGGTGTGCGCTGACATCATCGTTTCCTAAATCGAGCTCCAGCAACCGCATATCTCTTCAACAACTTTTCTGTGTTGCCCCCAATTTGTTTTGCCCAGCATCTAAACAATTTACTCCCATCCCCTTGTACCTACCTATTATTATACCACCGTCATAAATTTTGCAAAGCGTAAAACTCTTACCGTAAAATTGTAAACACCGTTAGATTATAATCTATCTCGCGAAATTGCAAACTATCTAAAGATTGTGAATCGTTTACAATTTAACGCATTATTTTTCGGTAGATTATAAATCTATCGAAATGAAACTGTTAAAATCACAATCCGTTATATTGTCAACTTTTTGAAGGCTGTCCCTGATTGGTCGGTCTTACAGTAGGCCGTCCTGTGTTCATAGAGACTATTTTCGATGACTAAACACGTAACTTATATATCATTGAAACTACACTTCTTTGCTTAATCACAGATTATTTTTCTTCTCCAAAAATTTCATTTAACTAATTCTAAAGCTGAGTTACTTTCAACACGAAATCAATTTGCACAAACAGATATAGCGGCGCGGGGCACATGTTCACACAATCTGCGCGCGAGATGTGTTCCGTTTTATGCCATTTCACAATTTAAGTTTTACTACGATAGATTATAATCTACCGAAAAATAATGCGCTAAATTGTAAGCAGTGTGGGACGATTCACAATCTTTTGATAATTTACAATCTCACAAGATAGATTATAATCAAACGGTATTTACAATTTTACGGTCCCAACTCCAAATAAAATTGCAACACAATTACTTGCACATGAGGTTGTATTGTTAAAATAAAAAGTATTTAGCGCTTTTATAGTATATTTACTTAATGTAAAATATCTATGATATAATATTAATTAATATTTTTATTTAATCGGCACATTTATCAAAATAAACTTGTTATTGAAATTTGTTTACTTTATTTGTTTTACTTTTACAAATTAATAGGCACGTGAGCTTGACAGAATGGGATTGTTCACAATTTTGGCTTGTAAGGGTCACAAATATTGATGCAGAAAAGAAGAGTTATCGAAAAGATTGTACAGAAATCGCTATCTCCAGAACATAATGAACACATTTCAATAGAGATAAAAAGACTATTGCATCAATATAGATGCACAATAGGTATGCAATGTTTTAATTCTCCATGAATATACTTGGATCCTAACATATTTTCAACAAAAAAAATTATAAATGGCAATCTTAATTTAAGTTGAACCTAGTTATATAATACATGTTGTTCAAACAAATTTATAAATTAAACACTAAAACTAGGTATATTATATTATACAGATCCTAATGAAAAGCTAAATAACTGCAACTATATCCATACTATCTCAATTTAAAACATAAATTAATGATTTTATGAGCACTTTGTAAGTATCTATAAATCAATATATAGATCAATTTTATTCTAAATTATAGCAAAACAACTTGTAATAATGATGCTGTGTATTACATCACTAGCTTATACCAGTGGCAGTGCCCGAGTAAAAGTAGAAAATACATGCCTATGAAACTCGGTGATATTGAAGCAATTCAGCTTCATTGTTTTTTTTTTTTTTCGACAATTCAAAAGTGCCTGTAACTAGTCTATTTGAAATAAACTGTTCTGATTCTAGTGGTTTATTTTTAAAATTGGTTCAGCCGTTTTTAAGTTTATCAATAACAAACATAGATTCTTTCCCCTTCACAATACATAATAGTAGTGCAAATAAGACTGATGTGAGGTAACACAGATGTTATTCAAATGGTAAAGAATTTAATAACAGCTCATACATTAGTTTCTGAATATTAGAATTTAGATAGGCTATAAAATTGCCAAAACCACATCTTGAAGGCAAGATTTATGCTTTCGAATACCGTCAATTAGAGACACAATAGTAAGAAAATAGCAGTGCGAACACTGACATTCGCTTGGGGTTTTCTGAATAAAAGTTGTTTTGCTATAGTTATACAATCTTGGTAAGGGTCACATACAGGCACCAATGAGACAATTATTTCAATGCTTCCAAGGTGTTATAAACTGTGCAATGTACTGCAACATAAGACTTGTTAATTCCATCCAAACATTTCACTTTTCATCTAATATTATGGTAATGTCCCTAAAATTATTTGCAGTCTATCAAGATAGCCCAACAACTAGTATTGAGGCTGCAATCTAACCAGTAAATAATTCTATTATTATAGAAGGCGCCAGATAACTAGAAGAAAGAACATTGAGTTTTTCCTAATATCTCTGCATAGGTACTCGAAAAACAAACAATGAATTGCTTATCAATACTAGGTCATGTAAAGGATCACGATACATGTCAATTCAAGACTGCTTTATGTCTGTATTTCCATTTTTTAAATTAAGAATGTCAACAAATGTACGAGGTTCAATGGCCATTATTCCACGGTTATCTAGCACCTACCTTATCTAAATACAAGTATTTTACACATAAATTGCACTTCGCAATAACAGTTCTTATTATATAGCTGTACCACGCTCCAAATTCTGCTTGATCTCAGCAGTGTGTTCTCCATAGAATCTCTCGAGTTTCTTGTTGAACTTTGCATTCCTTTCATTGATGTAGTCAATATCTGCATCGTCATTGTGCGTGCGTCTTCTGGAGTAGCGAGCTCTCTTGGCAATCTGCCCTTCCAAGTCATCCACCATCTTGTCAACAGCTTCCCTACGGTCCTCATGCATCCCATGAATTATGACATTAGGACCACCATAGAAGGCATCACCATATTTTTGTTTCTGCCTCTCATACTGTTCCATATCAGCAGTTGGCATGTTTTTAACCAGTCTATTGTACTGCCTTATGGTAGCTTGCTCATATGTAGAAAATCCTTCATCGGGATTCTTTTTCTTCTTCTTACGTTCAAGTCGTTCAGCCTCTGTAGCGGATATGTTAAGTAGTTTAACTCTGTCGTAATCTTTACCTGATTTTTCTGCCTCCTCGCGCTTAGCCTGGTCATCGAGCAACCATTCAGCCTGTCGTCGTTTCGCCTCGTAATTCGGAGGTAGTTTGTTCCTCGCCTCTTCTGCGACCACTTCTGCATGGTTATGAGTCCTCGCTTCATTTCTGGCTGAGTGGAGCGATCGCAATCTCTTCATGCGTTCAGCTTGTTTCTCAGCGAACGACATCTCTTTAGGTGCTGATGTTGACCCCTCAGCTGTGGCACTCATTATTTTTATTGATAAATAGAACACTTATTTATGTATTAAAGATTAGAAACACTTTCGTTGCGAAAATAGTGCGTGTTGTTTGTCGACTTTTTGACAAAATTATACAAGACACAAAGCCAGACAGTGACTGACTGACACAGATTGACAGATAAACAGATATATGTTGCCAATAGCAAAAATGTTAATCTATAGTGAAGTACACGTATAAAAACATTTCAATTCTTTTAGACGATTATAAAATATCAAGAAAACTAAAGTGAATTCGGAAATGTAGAAAGGCTAGATAAATCAAAAAACTAAAAGGGTCATCATCCCCCTTATTCTTTAACAAAAAACTAAGATTGGGTACAAGATCTCCGTATTTGGTTATGGTTAATTTAATAAATTACAATTAAGCACGGAAATAAGGATTTTGAAGCCTGAATTCGCTATTAAAGGCGTCAATGTAGCGTGAGGTCTTTGAAACATTCAACTTCACAGCTTGTGGCTGTTGATGTGAATAGGATCGAATAATTATCAGATATAGAGCATAAAATCGGTAGCCCTCAATGGTTGATTAGCATTAGCTTCTGCTACACACAACAAACTTGCACGCACATTCATACAAACAAACTTTCACCTTTCACTTTATTTCAGATTCGTTATCATGAAAGTAACACTGAGTCTTAGTCGATTAAATTTTCTTGAGCCATATTTTAAGTATTGCCACATTATGAATGTTTTTATTTATTCCGTATTATATTTTACAAGATTTACAATTGAATGACTGTTTTTTATTATTTCAACTTAATAATTTAAGCCCTATTAAACATGGATAAGTTTAATAAAATGTATGTACTGACCAGTTTTAAGTAAAACTGTTCTTGATGTTTGAAACTTGAAAGGAATACTTAACAGGTGCGAAGTTAGGCACACAAAAAACAACTTCAATGAACCAAACTGAAGTGAGGCAGTCTGTCGGTGTTTTGGAACAGTGACGGTTGTGTGAAATTGTGTTGAAAGTATATTTTTCTGATAAATTTGAAGTGTTTTTGGAGTTCACGATGTCGGATGAAATTGCGGAGAATGGAACAGCGAACGGAGACGTCCCAGAGATCGAGCTGATCATTAAGGTAGCTATAGTTTTTACACGTGTTATGCACAAGATTAGCTGCTTACATCGGTCAACACGGCACGCGTTACTGTACTGAAGTTGGCCTTCGGAGATATAAGAAGATTGTGAAGAGGTGGCAAACGTGATAAACGCACTTCTATGCGGGAAAGCTCGTACTTTCATCAGCTAGCAGAACATACCGGGTATAAGCAGAACATGCATAATAAATCGCATGATATTGTCGTGCTGCGCTCGTATGCATGAAAGTATATTATTACTGCACTTATAATGCGCGTTATTTAGGTCACTAGCAACTGTTTTGTTGGTCTCGTTGTGTTTGGCGCGTATTTTTATCGTCCATGGTAATTACATCTCGTTGTAAAGTTGGGTACACACTTAGATATTTCGGTTGCAAAACTGCTGCGGACGTCATCAGCTGCACCAATTTAGCGTTAGTAGGTACTTAGAAACCGGCTGCAATGTGATAGTTCCTGTAAGAGCCCTACCATTCGAAATTTGAAAGTTGGAAACTTTTTTATGATGTCATACTTTGGCAAAGAACAACATTTATTAGTTGTACTGTTTAGTCATACAATGAAATAAAATCACATAATTAGTAATAAGTGAATCACAACCTTACTAACATTGTGTTTAGATGTATAATATTCTACATACATACTTACTGTAAATAAATTATAAAATGATGGCTATAAAAGTTTTAAGGGGTCATAAAGCTAACACCATTAATTATAAACTTCTACATATCAAGTAGTTACCTAAATAAAAGGAGGAAAATGATACTCCAATAAACTTAAAATAAATGTCAGCATTATACTCAGATAGTAGATCAATACGATCCAAGGCCTGATACCTACCAGTAACAAGAGTTGAATCCTAATTTGGGTACCAGAGTTTGACAAAACCAGAGTTAAAATTCATAAAATAGTCTTTTGTGTGTATTTAATTGCAATGAATATATGTTACTTATCTCTTTATTTTTTTAGGTTCACATAAAAATTACTTTTTTTTTCTAACAAATGTATAAAAAAACATTTAAAAATATAAAACAATAATAGTCCGCCAGTATTGTACAGTACCGGTGGCTAAGGCTCCAGAGACAGGAACCTGGTCACAATATTACTTATTATTATTTTACTAAGTTAAAATAAAATTGTTCTTTATTTTTAAATAACTACAAAAAAATATAGGTTGATTTAATCAAATAAAATTACAAAACAATTGTTTAGAAAAATCACAACCTATTTGCATCATAATGATAAAATATAATTTCATTACACCAGTCTGTAATTATTTTTTCATATCAATATATTATAGGTACTTGGGATTATCAATTTCTCAGTAATTGGACTGTCAAATAACTTTGGATATCAAATGCCAGTGTAATTGTATAGCTTAGATTCTTATCAATGCTAATGATGTCATACTTGTAGGTAATTTAATTTTTAGTTTTGCATTCATAGGTATTTATTTGATTAGGAGATAATACAAACAACAAGTAGTATAGTCTGTCTAAAAAGTCAAACGACTTGGAAATTTTGTATAATATTTAATCATTTAAAAATACTTATATTTGATACTTTTTATAAGGTTTTTCTATTAGTAAACATTGATTAAGATCCCTTAATCAAGCTTCATTATTGAACCAGTGTTGACTACATCAGATTTCATTTTATTGTAATAATTACCCAAGTTGTTTGACTTTTTAGACAGACTAGTTAAGGTTTAGTTTCTGAATGTTTCCTCATAATACTCCAAGTTTTTTAAATATTAGGTCTTATCACACTGGTATCTGTATGTTTGTTACTCCTTAACACTCAAATGGCTGAATACATTTCCATGAAACTTGGCACCCAAGTAGACTATGTCCAGATGTTTTTGAAAATGATCTACCTGTGTGATGTTGCACATAGATTGTTTTTTTTTTATCCTGAGAGTATGTTTGAAATTAATAATTTGCTACTTTCATGCAACCATATTTAAACTGTTATTCTCATTACAGTACTAATTAATTGTGTAAAATATATTTTACCATTAAGAGTTCATTGCTTTGTGTAATTTATTTCATCACCACACCTCTTAAAACAGTGAAGGAAAACATTGTGCGGAAACCGGCATATCCTAGAACCATAAAAATTCGTAGACAGGTGACATTCACCAAGCCGCACTGGGCCAACTGGTGGATTACGGCCCATTCCCTGTCCTAGTAAGGCCTGAGTCCCAGTAGTGGGAACATAAAAAGGCTGATTATGTTTATATTTTTACCATTAACTTAATTTCAAAATTAGAATTTCAGTAACGCTCATCAACAAAGTAATATTAAGGCCCAAGCCCCCGAAAAGTGCTTTAAAACAGTGACTTTCTGGAGCCTACTCCTCGGTAACGGCCAGCTTGATAGGTTTGAAAAAAATATATGTTTATTATAGATTCATGAACAACATTATCAACATTTGATTTTTTCTTGCGATTAATACTTTTGTCTAAAAAAAATATTACATACAACAACATCACATTCGCAACTTTTCCCTACTCCTTCGAAACGGCTTGAATCTTTAGAAACGTTTTTACACATAAAAATTGGTAGTTAAATATTCTTCAAAGTGAACATTGCATATGTAAATCAATCAATATTTTGCAAAGAAAATGGATTTAAAAGTCAACGGGGCTCTGTCCGGGCGCAGCTGGCCGTAAACAAAAGCACAGATAGTCGTACTGTCGCCTAGACGGGTACGAAAGTAGTGACCATTTAATTTCGGCCAGATGGTTCAAGGGACTATAAGCCTTAAGTCGTTTTTCAAAATCAGACAGCCAATCTAGAGTGAAGCAATTATTTTTATTAATGTGTTTATTACCATTCTGCACCAGGTATATTTTCTTACAAAGCAGACTACAAAGGCTGAGAGAGTGTTTATTTGCTGTTAACTGTGGGAATAGAAAAAAAACAAGAAATTGATCTGTGTCTTGATTGTCTATGACTGTTTGTAAGAAAGAGTATAATGAGGGAAATAGGTTGTCTTATGCCATAGATAACAGTAATTTAAATTAATAATGCTAATAAATTGTTACCTATAATTTATGTCTTCAAGGCTAGAGTAAATAGGCTCTTTGGCATCCATTACATGGTAGGTTTTGCTGTTAGTTTTGCCAAAGTCAATGTTTTGATTGATGAAAAACCTACCGTCTAATGCGATGATTGACGTTTATTAGTACTGAATGAGGAACACTCATTCATGATTGATTGACGCTTGCTTGATCTGTAATGGACGCCTAAATAGTGTGTCTCACCATCAACATTTGTTTCACTGCTTACCATCAGATAGGATTACAGTCGAGCTCTGGTTATTATTATTAAAAAAAAATGGTTTACTATAAACAAGAGTCAAATAAACAGAGAGACAGAATATTAAATGATTAATTTGTTGTTTCCAATTCCACTTGTGTTTATAGCTAAACAACAACATATTATTGGAATTGGCTTAATGCAATATTATACCACTTCACATTGTCTACATTCCAATTTCAATACTCCAGATTACACTTTGTCCATTGCTGTTGTATCAAAATTGTACCTCATCATCATTTCAGCCGAAAGAAGTCTATAGCCTCCCCCATGTGTCGCAATAATAAATGGTTCTGTGTGAGTCGCATTCCTCGGAATCCCGCGACCCTCATCAGGTCATCTGTCCATCTTGTGAGAAGTCTTCCAACCCTGCGTCTGCTTCGGCACGCGGTCGGCACTCCAGAATCTTTCGTCCCCATCGAACATCTGTTCAGCAATGTGGCCCTGCCCACTGCCACTTAAGTTTGACGATTGTACCATCAAAGACATTTCCGCCTGACCAACGCTAAGGGTTAAAGGCTTCATAGAAGGGTTTGGTTTGGCGTACCGTCGCAGGATTCAAGCGAAATTTTTTTTAATTGATCTGTCAGTAATGACCGCGATAGTACCTAATCGCAGCAAACTATTTGTTTGAAACTCATACATAGTTACAATTTGTGTTTCATTACATAGTTAATGTATTTGAAATGTTGCCAATATGTGCAAAAATTATAAACTAAACAATGTTTACTTCAGTAATGTATTTATAGGAACTATGTCACTAAGTCAATGTCGCTGTGAGACCTTCTGTGTTGAAATATTACATTAACTGGTCAACCGTATAATAAATATCTTGTGTAGTAACATTGTGATTATGAATATTTGCATCATCTACTTTATTTGTGGTTGCAAAGTTTGCTTAGTAGATATTTCTAGGTAACAAAATTGGTTACATAAAGTTATTAAGTTACTCAATCTTTTATATTGTGCAAAATCTGATAGATAGAAATACAACATTATTTTTAGTTTCTGCGAAAACTGAAGATAGTTTGTTCAGAATCAGTAACTGAATGGATACCAATAGTGTTTACACCATGTTATACTTTTTCCCAAAAATATTAATTTAAAAAGGTTACAAGTTGGAGATCACCGACACTAAGTACGATACAGGTCATAGCCGGCATTAGGAACCAGCAAATAGCTGGGTGCAAGTGCAAAACAACCCCTCAGTCACTTGGATGGACTGTTGGCTGTGTATTTTTGCTGACATAACAAGCTTATAACTTTGATTTTTCATGACACGGTTTTGAAATTTTGTACATAGATTCTTTACATAAACAAGTTTTCAATGAAAATAATATTTTTTTCATAGCAAGCTTTTATAGCTTATAGGTACATTATATAATTAAAACTCATCAAGACGAATCATACGAGCCTAAACTCGATGGGGTTGTGTCGTTTAACTACCAAGTTCCTATAGCCACCTTCCAGTTCCATCATCAGATCAGCTCCATGTCATAATAATTTTGCATTGTCATCTGATTTACACATGCATGCAAAATTTCAGCTCAATCGATAGCCGGGAAGTGGATCAAATTTAATTTGCAAGATTTGATGACAGACAAATATCGGGACGGGTGAAACTAAATAAAAGCTTGTAAAATACTACACAGGTGTGGTTTCGCATATACTAACACTAAGGTTTTATTTAAAACCCAGATATGCGAAACGCCTTGCACAATGCACAAATATTCAAAATTCTAAGATTTACCAATAACATTCACCAGGCTATTCAACGTCAGTGTAGATTTCGCAACAATATGACTGTAACAATACGAACAGTGTAAAACATAAGAGTCGTTTTTTTAATGATCAACTTGCGCTTGACCACTATCTCAACCGATCGTAGCGACGACGTAGTCAACGATGGAATCTAGTCACTCTTAAAGTCTTGAGTTTTTTTTTTTTTTTTCGGTGGGTAAGAATCATCCAGATGACATCCCCCGCCCTTGGGCGGAGCGGGAGATAGTGTCAGACTTTTACTGACTAAAAAACCCACCCCGTTCTTTCGTTGCCTTTCATACCGAAGCCGAGCCTTCCTTTCAGAAGGAGAACCTTGGCCCCAGTAGCCTTCGACCCTGCTGGGCCTCTACGTTGAAGTCTTGAGTTAAGATTTCAGTCGATGAAAGAATCTAAACAATATTGAAGTCTTTGAGTTAAGATTTCTAGATTGTAGCTATCAGAAAACACTAATAAGTACTAATAAGGAATTTCACTCCTTAGCCATAACTTCCTTGTTGTAGCTTACCCTTTAAGCTTACTTTATATTAAAGAGTAGAGTTAATAAGTAACTAAAGGCAATATAAACATGAACAATTTTCAGGCGATTTTTTTCAAAACATAATTATGTAGTTGACGTGGCATTTGCATTGCCATCTAATTCCTGACACAAAAACTTAATTGTTCACTTGCGTAATATCCCTCATTAGGTGGTTTATAAACGCTTTGCCTAAAGGGGCTCGTCGTTCGATGAGATCAGGGGCCTTTACCATGGCGTGTTAAAATGTCAAGCGTGCGAGCGAAAAAGAGGGACGGAACTATACACCCCATTGCTCTATATCTTTAACAGTTCAGTTTAGATCGTGTTGTGCGTTCGTGGTAGGGTCTCAGCACAATTAGCGGAGCCCCATACTGGAGCAACAATTAACCCGCCACACTCCGGCTGCATTTAAGTGCACCTGCACTTTTCAGAATACTTTTTATGAGTAAACACACAACTTATCTATAAGAAAATAATAAAAAAAAGTAACAGATGATGTCCTACCTTCACATTTCATTTACAATGTGATACGAAAGAGAACCACCTACTATAAAGAACACACGGTATGAAGGTGTCCGGCCTATATGGGTTGTAAGTAGCAACGCATTCTCCACGGTTCGTGTTCGCTGATCGTAAAACAAATTGTTTTGGTCGTTCATCAACTGCGTTCTGATGCGTTGGCTTGAATTATATAATTTTAATTGGCATCGTACAGATTACGAACGAGCAGAACGAATATCTACCAGGAAGTCAGCGGCCCGCGAAAACGATCGTTGCAGTTTGGCCTAAAAAATTCTAGATGTTACCAAATCGAGTGTTGCAGACTGCACGTCTTTTCGATTGGATTTGCCATTTCATTTTTGTTTTCCGTGACGGATTACAGAAATGGACTTATACAAGACTTACTAAAAACACTTGAAATGCTGAAACCTACAGGATCAAGGCAAATCGTTTAGCTAAACATAAAAATCTGTCTTCCTTTATAAATTGCTGATCATTCAAAGATCAGTCATGTTTTGTAAAACAGTCAAGTAATTATAGAGTATTTCTAGAAGTTTCGAAGTACCTGCATTGAATGCATCTCCTAGTGCAGCGAACATTCCGCGCGAGAGAGCGCATGCGCGCCTTCGAAACAGAAACCTGCGCGGGCGCGGGCGCCATCCAGGGGAAAGTGACACTGCGCACGCGACTGCTCGTGCGTCCGGGGACCGAGTGACATCAACGATTAGCATGCTCATCCAGCATTCGTGACAGTGATGGAAATATGTATATCATTTTCGCTCACCAGTATGGCTAATTGCGTGCATCTGAGAAATAATGTCTTCCATATTTGGTCCTCTGAGTGACGGTTTCTTCGAATGATTTTCTGTATCTATCTTTCTTTTGTCATCTCCAAACACTTGCAAGTTTTTGAGAGGGAAACGAAGAAATAGATTACTCTTAAAGATGCAGCAGTGCCAGCTGTGAACTTTGATGTCGCCCATTTAAATAGAGGATATTTTTGAATGCATGACAATGGCTTCTTAGGAGATGCACACAGCAAAATATGGCTATGCTGCAGCAAGAGGATATATCTTTTGACACAAACTATCGAAAGCCAATAAAAATGATACCCAATTAATATTCAAAGAAAATAAATAACGTCGCTATGCAAAGCAACGTTTACAATTGAATTATTTATTCAAGCGCGAACGGTTTTTTTCTAAACTTCGATGGAAAAAGGTGAAACCGTAGGATCACGTTTGATAGATGTAACGTTCAATTACATTCTTGAAATGTATTTTATCCATTCTATTGCCACGCCAGTGATCTGAACGCTTTTATTAAACACGCCAAATGATCATTAGCTTCTGAACTGCCAGTGTTGTTTATCGTAGTTAATGAAATAGCAACACAAATATAGCCTTTGGTCTGAAAAGACGACGACCTAATCAAAATGATTGATATCATGATAATGAAGTAAACTCGAAAGATACTAACCTGAATGACACAATGTGTTACATAAGTTTTGTTAGTCAATACGTGGGTATTCGCTGTCTCGATGACAGTGAGGTAATAACTTTACGAATACTCAATATTTACCGTGTACTTAGCAACAATCGATCATAAAGTGAACAGTGTGAACACAAAAAATGACGCAAATATAGCCTTTGTCACGACTCGTCCGCCTACGCTTCAGGCAGTTTTTGCGATATGCACGCATCTGAGCTAAAATATACTTTCGAAATATGTGGAAACGGCTTATTATCGATTGGCGAATATTCGCTGATGGAGCGTATCCTTGACATTGGACTCGAAACTGGCTCCACGGATGACTGGTCCGCCAACTGGATGCAGCCTGACGAACTTGTAATAACTTTTGTAATTATGCATTGATGCGCGCAGTTCGGAATAATGGCGTTAAATAATAACTGGCCCTGCACTCTAACGAGTGCAGGGAGATAAATTGAATTTCGCTTATTGGGATTGTTTCCAAGTCCTGATTGTTTAATAATGATAACTGTTAATTGTTCAATGTCCTAATAATGAGCTAACAAGGATTTGTAGACGAGTAAGGCGCTGTTAAAGTGTGTCGGTTATCATAGCGTCTTTTTTATTTATTTTACTTCTTACCTTTACAATGTTATGAAAAGAGACTATCAAACAATTCAAGCAGTGTTTCCCCGAGCAACTAAAAAGTTCAACGCCCTAGTTAGTGGGGGCAGACAGCAGACAAGGCCTTCTCCCTGTCTACCCCCCTAAACACGGAAGGGGGAAGTATCTGTCGTCGTTGAGCGCCACAAGAGCATAATCGATAAACAGAGGGACTCTATAATATTTGTTGATATATATCTCTGGTTTTATTTGCTTTGTCATGAAGAGTCAATATTGTGTGTGCACTCTAACCGTTTACTTAGCTACGTCCTGTCGCTGAAGGACACTCCTACACGCCATGCGCTTGCGCAACTAAGTGGGTATGCTGAGACTCGAAAGGCTTTTACGTTGCTTATCGTAAATGTCTAACAAAAAATAAATAAAATAAAATTGTCTTGTAATGTAAATGTTGTCTACGTAACATTTTTGAAAATTTTCCTGATGAATTCTGGTGTCTACTCACTACAAAATATTTAACCTTTCAAATAATGTCAATAACGTAACCTAAAGCATGCGTCTGTTAGTAGTACATGTATCACGGGAATACAGTACCACTAAAGGGGTGACTAGATGGTTGCAAACCAATGTCCCAACCAAGGTGACCTTACTAGTTTCAATCCGTGTAATTCATGACCTTCAATGCCCTTAGTTTGGCCGCGCGTTTTCCAACCACGAACGTGTTGGCGCGTGGTTTACAATTACCGGCACGGATCTTGAGCGCTGGCTTCAAGTTGCGCAGAAGTCAAATATTCGATTACTTTAGTGGTGCGAAGTGAGACGCGGGGGCGGGGAGTGTCAGTGATTGGCTCGCCGCGCCATCGTGTCATAGACGTCACTCGTGATTCGTTGCCCGCGTTGCTGCATGTATCTAACAACGAAGACGATTGGCTCGCCAATGTATGGAATGCGCAAAGCGATCCCCACGCTGACGCCGAGCGCTCAAGATCTGTTTCGGCAATTGTACATCCATGTAGCCGAAACACATAAAACAAGGTGACCTTGGTTGGAATGCTAGTTAGCAACCGTCTGGTCACCAATTTGATGTCAGTATCTCGTTGAGAAAGAAATTGGTTCTTTCAAAAATAATCTAACTGTTATTTTAAGATAAACTCCGTGTCGGACACATTTGAATGCGCTTTGCATGTTAATTGTTCGAAAGTTATTTTCTATTGAACACTGCCGAGGTTTTGTATCAAAACGGTAATTTTAAATACGCGGCCATTTGTATAAAGCATTGCATTATTTCATCTTCTATTGCTTCTTATTCGAGACAATGTTCATCAATGGCTTTTGTAATTAGTATAGTGTCGATATGATTACTTTTCTTTTCATGTAATATTGCTGTATGGCAGGCCATTTACCGCACATTAATTCCCCACTTATTAGTAATTAGTGGGAAATTAATGTGTCTCGATTTAAGCGACATCATATCGTTAAGTCCAATTAAGAGATCGTTTTGTTAGAGAATTATTTGCGGATCGCGTTGTTATATATCGGTAAATTGACGCCGTTGTAATTGTAAAATAATTAGTTTTACTTTCTCTTGTAATCAAGCAAATAGAGAATGACATAAAAAAGCAGTTAGGTATGTTGTACCAGCCCCTGAAATTTTTAAATCCTAACACGTTTATATATTACTAGCTTTTGCCCGCGACTTCGCCACCCGCGTACTTAAAATAGAGCCTATCTCATTCAGAATAAAGCAGCTTTTAGCAAGCGGACCAGTTCTTCCAGAGATTACATCCTACACACAAAAAAACAAACTACCTCTTTATTATATTAGTGTAGATAGACTATGTGTTAAACCAGGATGTAATAAGCTATCCTGATACCAAATTTTGTCCAAATCCGTTCAGTCGTTTGTGAGTGAAATAGTAACAAACATTTACATATATACGTACCTACAAGTCTTCGCCTAAAGATGAATGCATAAAGCCTTGATGTTATGCAAATATTTATATTAAAAAAAAAATAAGACAAAAAATTGTCTATGAAGACAAAATTGACATTTCAAGGCTAGTGATGGAAATGATAGTTACGATAAAATTACAGAAGGTACCTTTGCCAGCAGAACACGATGATTGCTGCAATTTAGTAGTTTCTTTATTAGACGCTAATCTATGCATTGTGTTCTAAAGGTTACATGGACTATCAACATAAAAGTATAAAATATAATGGTCTTAGTTTGTTCCATCTTTTAATAGCAATTGCAGTGAGTTACGGTATCTTTATGTAGCTTGTAAGATTTTTTTCAATACACTTGCTCAGAAAGTGACTCTTATTGCAGTACACTTAGGTATATAAAGGCACTTATTACCAAACTGTGACATTTTGATTACCATTACGCACTAGTGCTATAATGTAGTTAAAACCTTTTTGTTCAAGCTCGTTGTTCGCAAAACAAATTTTGAGTACAAAAAATTTCACATAAGTTATTGCGTTCAATGGTATATAGGGTGACTGGCAATTAGTGTACGATACTTAAGCACGTGTTTGTGCTCATGATAACATTTTTTTTTATTATGGGAGCAAAGCCGAAATCGCGAAAAAAATATCAGCTGTTCAGTACATTAGATTTCAAGTTTGTTTCCATAGTAAAAGGTGTTGATTATCATGAGCACAATCACGTGTTTAAGTATCGTACACTAATTACCAGTCACCCTATATGTTAGTGTCTTACTTACTTATTTCGTGCAACGAAAAACTAACAAAAAACGATTTATTTAATAAAAAAAAAAACATTTATTATTTAAATCGTACATTCAAATAATTTTTTTTTTGTGGTCTATGGCCGCCATTTTAATATGCGCGCGGTTTTTGGCTTGAATTATTTGAGAGAAATTCAGTGGCTGTATTAATTAAATACTACAAAATCATTAGAAAATGTTACATGCGTATTCCCTCGTCACTACGAAAGTAAAAAATTTTCACGCAAAAAACATAAACGCAAGACTAGGTATCATGATCAAAATACCTTAGCCTTCTCCTAGGGATAAATAAAAAAAATTACCAGTTTTACTGTTATTTTCTTCACAAGAGTATTAAAAAATGTCGTATGATACACGTGAGTAATTAATTATTACCGTTGTCGGCTCTCTGAAGACCCTCGCCACGGCTCAGGTCTAAATACCGCCTAGACTGTAATCACTATCATTACACACTTACATCATAAAGTACTATTGTTTTACAACATATTGGTACTTTAATATTAAAGAAATATACTTACAACATTAGTTTTACTATAAGCAAAACCCGAAACACGTCTTGTATTTTTATGTAAAGAATCTATGTACAAACACAACTGTGTCATGAAATATCACAAAGTTATAAGCTTGATAAATCAGCAAAAATACATAGTCACCGGGCCATCCAGACGACTGAGGGGTTGTTATTAGGGGTCCTTATTTAGAGAACAGAGATTTCTTACAGAAAACTTGTATAATTTTGGAACTAATATTTCATTTATATTACATTAAAGGAGAAACTGACTGACTGACATGACATATCAACGTACATCCAAAACTACTGGAATTAGGAGCGTGAAATTTTGCACAAGGTTTTTTTATGACGATGGCGAACACTGAGGATTTTCCATAATTTACCACCCTAAGGGAATGAAATGGAGTACCAAGTTTGTAAGGAGAAATCTTTCACGCGGGCAAAGCCGTTGGCAATAGCTAGTCACGTGATAGAGGAACTAGGTAACAATGTACAAATAATACCCAAAACTGTTATAAGTAACCGATAATACTAATATTTACACATGTTTATCCTTATACAACAGTCACCATTTTCCTGAAAACTATACTATTACATGACGTGTACTGTTGAAGTACCTACAATATTATCGTAATATGTTTTAGCTTCCTACAATTTATTAGGTGGGTACTTAGTAATTAATACCTAAGTAACATAATTGAGTCATCTTCATTAATTTGTGTAATAATACAAGCATGCAATAGAATAAACGTAAGCCCTGAAAGTAGATAGATAGATAAAAATATACAATTTACCCTGTATTGTTTCCAGATATTTTTGTTTTTATTGTGAAAAAAAGTATTCCTATAATTAGAAATCATTATCATCATCCTTTTTAATGTTCCCACTGCTGGGACTCAAGCAAGGGAGAGGGAATGGGCCGTAATCCACCACGCGGGCCCAGTGCTGGTTTGTGAATGTCACATGTCTTCAAATGTTTGGTTCTAGAACATGCCGGTTTCCTCACGGTGTAATTAGAAATATACAAAAGAAAAACTGTAACTAATTACTTAATGATTTAATGGTGTTAGAGACTAGCTCGCGGTCCGACAAGGTCCAAGAACGGAGTTGACGATGCGTCTTGTGTCCCACGAGTGCCTCGATAGAGCTATCAGCAAAATTGACGGCCCTGCTTGAGCTGATGTCTGCCAAGACTGCAAGATTATTCGAAAGAGTTACCGCGACACTGGAACGCAAAGGGCAACTGAGGAGCACCGTTGTGTTTTAGTCGGTAAAAAGTCTTGATACTTCATCCAGAGCGGAGTTATTTGATGTTTCAACTCAAAAAGTCGATGTCAGAGGTCTTGTTCTTATGCTGTTACACCTTGTACTTCGTAACTTTAAAC